>CM060928.1:1037712990-1042712990 GCA_030765085.1 Allium cepa
ACTCCGATTGACACGAAAATTGAAATCCGGTAAGAACTAACTATTACGGATCCAATGGAACTGGTTTCGTTCAATTATGAGACTGTTCAAAAATTGGCTATTTTCACTAGTCGATTTAATATTAAAATATTCAATTTTCACAAATTAACTTTTAATTCGATTTTAAAAGTTCTAAAAGATCATTCTAGTTCCCATATGATAAAATAAAATTTGACAAATCATTTACAATCATATTTAACCCAATTTTCAATTATTTCCATAATTTCACATATTAAATTATCGATTTAATTATCCAATTAAATCCAATTATTCAAATAAAAATTTATTTGACTTATAAATTTCCCTTATTAATATTTAAAATTAATTAAATATTAAAATTTTAATTATCAAAAATTCTGGGTCGTTACAATCTTCCCCCTTAAAAGAATTTCGTACTCGAAATTATTAAGTAAGAAAAGTTACAAAATCTATTAACTTTCCCAAAATCCATAGTTAAACTTCTAACAAAACTTTACTAAGTTTTCGAATCATACTTAGTTATTTTTTCAAAAACAACCACTATTGTTTAACTTTCAATTCCAAATCAAAGTTAAAGTTTTCAAAAATTTTCAATTTTCTCAAATTTTTTCTAACGCCTTAAATTTTCGGAAAAATTCGCCATAGTCTCCTTTGCGCGGCTCGATCCGAAAAAAAAATGACAGTATATATATCACAAATATACATCTCATCAAGTAATGAGGCATCCCGAAGGGAAAAAAACGTAAAAGTACGGTATGCAATCCGAGATATGTACCTTATATTTTATTAGCGAGCATATACGGCTAATATAGCGCGAAAGCGAGCTCCAAATGCGAAGCAAACGCGATCCGCACCTACTAAACACTCAATAACAACATGAGAACCATGTATATAGACAATAGTATCAATATACAACATATAGCAACATAATAACTATATATGTCAACATAGCAAATGTAGTAAAACAACAAATGCAAACATCAACCAACTATCATCCAACAAATCCATAACCAAATCAATATTCATTCATATTCTCATTAATATTCAATGAAATAGGTTTTCAATTTAATCACATTTGATTCATTTACAGTGGATGTTTACTAACATTCATTTTCAATTAGTTTATATTCACTAATTCATATTCAAGTTGGTTCACTTCCAAATCAAATTCAATTTTATTTAAGATTCACTTAACTTCCAATTGAATTTTAAATTACTTTAGCTTCCATTTTCATTAATTCAATTTCATTAACACTTAATGAATTATATACAATCAATCAACTAACAATCATATAACAACCAATGTATATTAATTACAACCAAATTCCTTTGCTTACAATTAGTTTAAATTAAATTGATTTTCATTCTATTATTCAACTTCCAATAATATTAAATTTTAATGAATTAACACTTATATTCATTATTCCATATCAATTTAATTCACATTCAATTGATTAACATTTAAATCATTAATTCAATTCAATTACAAAAGTTGAATTTCATTACATAACTCAAGTTCATATATATCACTTAACTTTAAATTCATTTTTATTTACAACTCATATTCATAAATATATTCATATAGTTTCACTTCTCATATATATAAGTTTATTTCACAATTGTAAATCACTTAAATTATAATTCAATTCTTATAATTCTTTTTACTTATACAATTATTCTTTTATTTACATTATTTAAACAACTAAACAATCTACTTATATACACTTTAATTCTGAAAAATTATTCCTTTATATATAAAATATACTCAAGGTAAAATTATTTCATTTACCCAATTTTAAAACAATAGTATGCCGAATTGTTCTGCACAAGTGTTTAGAGATTCCTATCAACAACGTTAATTACTCGTATTAACCAGAATCTATATACCACTCAACAAACCAATCATCACAATATAAAACAATTTTATATTCACTAACAAATACGCTCTCATAGCTATTATTACACTCAAACTCATTCTAGAGTACTACTGACTCTATCTCTAATGAGTAATACCCAACAGAACCATGCTTGTCGCTTAACCATAAGCTCTGATACCAGATGTAATGACTCGATTCTTCGACTTTCGAAAATTCAACATCGATACTCACTTTATCGACTGCCGAGAAATCGAAGGACGGAAAACCGAACACTTAAGGTTTTAAGAAAAAGAAGGAGGTAGAAGAAGAGATAAGAAGATAGAAAATAGAGGGAACAGAAAACAGCAGAACAATAACAGGATCTCACAATTCGCAGCGGAACAACATATAATAATAAATGAATAATCTTTAAACAAAGAACTATATCAGTTATTACATTTTATACATTACATTTCATTACATCATATCATCAGAGTGTACAACAACAAACAACAACAAACAGCGGAAAAAGAAATACTATATACTAGTAATACGCCATGCCATCCAGCTTGCCTCCAGCAACTCCAGAATATCCAGAATATCCTGATAAACCTAAGTCTTGACTGCCCGTGTGGAAATTGGTGGGCACCCAGAGTTTAGGAAGGAAAACAATAAACTCCGAGTCAGTCATGTGACTGGTGTGAGAACTCAAAACAGTTTATTTATCTTTAAAATCAAAATAGAAGAATATTTTTAAGTCAATTCGCAATGCTTTTAAAAATGAGACTACCATAAGACCTCCCGCCACACACACAATGCAAACGCAGACTTGGAGGAGATTTCTTCTTATGTTAGTCAAAGATGCTTGATACGCATTAAAAAAAGAAACATTTGATATTATTATTAGTGCATAGTGTAGAAAAAATTCATTTCGAAAGTAGAATATAAATCTTAGCCAGCATAGGTACCATTATAGTATGCTTACTATAGCTACCATATTAAATGGCAGGTTCTACAACTAAAACCGTACAAGTCACGTATTGTTTCTTTGGATTTCCAACGAATGATCAGGCCAAGGAACTTCCCATTGCCACATGAGAAGACATCCCCGAGAACCAAACCGGATCTCTACCAACACAAGGCCGGGTTACCTCTAACTGAGTAACAACTGACCGAATATGCCATCCCCCGGTCCTTTGGGACCTTTCACCGAGCGCTCGCAATCAATTCACACAATCATAAAGTGTTTTCAACATGAGTAAGTATCTGGGCTCCATACCATGATACCACCCTTTTCCAGAAGGAAATGCACATATCCTAAAGGGCGCTACCCCTCATAACCTTGCCGCATCTTTCCTGTTTTGACCATTCCGGGGTGTGAGGCTCGACGAAGTCACGTCCACAAAAATATACTTTATTAAAAAGCCATGCTTTGGGTCAACAAATGATCATAGAAATGATCACAAAGATAGACGATCAAACAAATGATCCTATCACAAATAATCAACACAATGATCATTTACAGCAACACTCAGCATGTCACATTACCAAATTGGGAATATATCGCTGATAACATTCAACTACATAACCTCTGAGCTCGTACGTCTCAGAGAAGGGTGTTAAGCTAAAAGAATAAATTCTCCGCCACCAACAGAAATATATTTGAATGAAATCGGCTTTATATCTCAATTTGTAACGTCAGACATACAATCCATACAAGTCTGTTCCGGGCACGAACAAAACCGAAGGCACTTCTTACGAAGCCCTTGCAATCCGGGTATTCACAATCCCGATCGAATTTCCCATCATTTAGGAAATCTCTATACCAGGAGCTACCCAGTGCAGAGACAATCGATAGGTCATTCTATCGCTTTCGCAAATACTCGGTCTTCAACACCGGTCATCAATTGCAATTCATAACGACGTATCACATATTCGGAATGGGTTATACGACCCCATGGTCCTTTCCCGGTTAACCCGAATAGTGAGCGCTTATTCAAAAATAAGTGTGGCATTCAAATTCAAACAAATCACATCAATTACCCATTCAAAGGTAAATATTGATAGTCGGTTATTGAACTATCAATGAATATGCACACATCACCAGTTTCCAAATAATTTTCCAAATTATTTATTTTCCAAAATATCTTTACAAGATGTAAAATTTCACACTTCAAAAATAAATCAATATTTATTTTTAAACAACTTCCCTTTTTATTCATAAATTCTATAGTGAATTTTCATTCTAAAATATTCATGAATATATGACTTCAATTATTCATTTCAATTTATCTTCAAAAAGATAAATTCTCAAAGTATTCACTTTATATTGGAAAACATTTCCATACTTATTTAATAAGTAATTCATGAACTTATTTATTTTCAACACTTGGAAAATATTCAATATACTTCAATCGAGATTAAGTATATATTTCATTCTTTAAGGAAATCATTCTCTTAAACATATTTGTTTGGGCCAAAACGAATGTTGCGTAAAACATCGTTACGATAACCCAAAATCACTAGTACAGGGATTTGAAATTAAAATAGATATATAAATCCCAATACTATACAAAACATTTCCTTTCGGAAATCATTTACTATAACAACAGTGTTATAGTCCACTATTTCCTTTTATTTCTCGAAAACGTCTATTTCAACAATCAATGTTGAAATCTATGGTTTCGAATCTCAACCCAATTAAAACATCGTTAACTTGTTTTAATTCTATTTAAAACATCACCTTCTAAACATTTTCTTCAACATATTATTCACTATTCAAAAACGTGAATATACTACGTTAACTAACTTCATCATTTCTATTCATTTCATTTCAAAGGATTATTCACTGTTCAAAACGTGAATATAACTCCATTAAATAAGTTATAACAATTCACTTAACAAAATAAGTCGTTTGCGGATTTATAAACAACGTTTATAAATTTCTTTATTATCCTATATTCAATTCATAACTCAATTATATATCCAACGTTCATATTATAAGTCAAATGCTAATAAAACGATTATTTTACAAAATCGTTCTTTTAAAGACTTTCCAAATCATAAATCTTATAACTTATAAGATTCATTTATTTAACCAAATCTATTCTTTAATAACTTCACAAAATTTGTAAATCTTACTATTTATAAATTTCATTTATAACTTCATCATTTAAATTATATAAATTTCATTCTTTAATGAAATTCATTTTCACTTCATTCAAACACTTATAAAAACTCGTTTTAGAATGTCAATATTTCAATTTATAAATATCCATTTATAAATCTCTTAATATAAATCAATTTATATTATTCTTTAAAACATCTTTAATCTCCTTTATTATTTCACCATTTTGATTCATAAAATAATTAAATTTTATAAATCCTATATTTAAACTTTTCACAATAAATTCTAAAATCCCGATTAAACTATTTTATAAAATCATTAGCATCATATTCTCAAAAATCAGTTTTTAACTATATTTCTCAAAAATCATAATTTTTATAACTTTAAAAATTATAACGTTTATTTATTTAAAATGAATCAATTCCAAAAATATTTTATATTTTCGAAAATCACTTAAAAAATCATTTTAAAGTTCCAAATTTGGTCCAATGATGCTACACACCAAATAGTCAATCACGACAACAACGATATCATATATCGATATGATAATCAATCAAATATCAAAACATCTGAAATCAAATAAAAACTGTTGAGGAATCCAGTTGGATCCCTCTAACCTGTTTTCCTGCATCCACAAACATTAGCACAATACCAATTTCGCTCCAGTACGAAATTATCGCGGTATATGGGATTTAAATATTATCCGCTTAATAGACGGCGCAATAGGGTCTCATCCGCTAAACAAAAAAATGCGGGAAATCAATAACTCCAATATATACATATGCCAATATATATATTGCTATTATATATAATACCAATTTCACTGTTTATGAAATATTCGCGGTATATGTTTTTAATAAATAACATCCGCTACTAACGGCGTATAATGTCTATTTTAACAATCAATAGATATCAATCATCATTCAAACATGCATTCAAATATTTTAAATCTAACTATTTAAAATAAAATCGAAACCGATTCGATTGAGTGAGAAGTTCTCACCTTGATTTCAATTCGTTTTAGCGATTTATTTCGAATAAAATTAAACAGACGTTTAATTTTACCCAAAATTCTCACTAAATCCAAACGACTCCAATCCAATTCCATCGCGTTGTGCTCGTCCATACGATTCCAACGCAACTGGTTTCGCGCGTTTTCGACCTCGTATGAAAAAGATATGATTTTTATAAGTTTACACGATTTTATAATATAAACTTTACAACTTTTTCTTTTATTTCAAACCTAAACCCTACAGGCCGTTGGATCCCACCTGCTTGCATCTCCACCGTGCTTTGCCTCCTTCCCAAAATCACGTTCCAACTACATACATCAACATACGCATATGAACCCATACCATCAAAATAAGGTTTTGATACCACCATCTCCTCGCTCGACGAAAACACGATCAGCAAGTGCCATATTGTAGCCTTCGATGAGAGCTACCTTCGCCCCCAGCACGGCCCCACTCGGTCGCTGCGTTTGCACGCAGTTCGAGGCCGAACGCGCCTCCTTCAAACCCCTCCCCACGTCGATCCATGGCTCCAAACACGATCTTCACCGTTGGATCTCGAGATCTCTTCATGCTCTACCTCTTTGTAGTTGGAAGTTTCGTCTAATTGTTGATGGATTTGGAGTAATCGAGGGAGAAAGGAGAGAAGTTTCTGGCCGTTCAACATGGTAGTGGCGGCTGCAGTTTTCATTAGGGTTTAATTTTTATTTTTTTTAATTTAGAGAGAATTATGGGCTATTTATAGAGAATTTTCGAACACTATTCATCCGGGAATTCCGAACTCCGATTTACGCGCCGTAACCAGCGTTTCTACGGTTTACCCCGCGTTCCGGACACAATGGAATAGGTTTCGAAAGCTAATTCGGACATCTGTGTGCGAGTTATGGCTATAAACGTTCAATTTAAATTAAACCGATTTAAACGATTTTCTAGGCGTTTTAATTTGTACCGGACAAACGGTAAATCCAATCGACACGAAATTTGAAACCTTACAATAATATCACATTACGGATCCGATGAAACTGGTTTCGTCGAAATCCGAGACTTTTTGAAAAATGGCTATTTTAACTCGCCAAATTAATATAAAAAACAATTCAATGCGTTTCGAGCTGCCACGATCAAACGATAACTCCGATTGACACGAAAATTAAAATCCGGTAATAACTAACTATTATGGATCCAATGGAACTAGTTTCGTTCAATTCTGAGACTGTTCAAAAATTGGCTATTTTCACTAGTCGATTTAATATTAAAATATTCAATTTTCACAAATTAACTTTTAAGTCGATTTTAAAAGTTCTAAAACATCATTCTAACTCCCATATGATAAAATAAAATTTTACAAATCACTTACAATCATATTTAACCCAATTTTCAATTATTTCCATAATTTCACATATTAAATTATCGATTTAATTATCCAATTAAATCCAATTATTCAAATAAAAATTTATTTGACTTATAAATTTCACTTATTAATATTTAAAATTAATTAAATATTAAAATTTTAATTATCAAAAATTCTGGGTCGTTACAATCTTCCCCCTTAAAAGAATTTCGTCCTCGAAATTATTAAGTAAGAAAAGTTACAAAATCTATTAACTTTCCCAAAATCCATAGTTAAACTTCTTACAAAACTTTACTAAGTTTTCGAATCATACTTAGTTATTTTTTCAAAAACAACCACTATTGTTTAACTTTCAATTCCAAATCAAAGTTAAAGTTTTCAAAAATTTTCAATTTTCTCAAATTTTTTCTTACGCCTTAAATTTTCGGAAAAATTCGCCATAGTCTCCTTTGCGCGGCTCGATCCGAAAAAAAAATGACAGTATATATATCACAAATATACATCTCATCAAGTAATGAGGCATCCCGAAGGGAAAAAAAACGTAAAAGTACGGTATGCAATCCGAGATATGTACCTTATATTTTATTAGCGAGCATATACGGCTAATATAGCGCGAAAGCGAGCTCCAAATGCGAAGCAAACGCGATCCGCACCTACTAAACACTCAATAACAACATGAGAACCATGTATATAGACAATAGTATCAATATACAACATATAGCAACATAATAACTATATATGTCAACATAGCAAATGTAGTAAAACAACAAATGCAAACATCAACCAACTATCATCCAACAAATCCATAACCAAATCAATATTCATTCATATTCTCATTAATATTCAATGAAATAGGTTTTCAATTTAATCACATTTGATTCATTTACAGTGGATGTTTACTAACATTCATTTTCAATTAGTTTATATTCACTAATTCATATTCAAGTTGGTTCACTTCCAAATCAAATTCAATTTTATTTAAGATTCACTTAACTTCCAATTGAATTTTAAATTACTTTAGCTTCCATTTTCATTAATTCAATTTCATTAACACTTAATGAATTATATACAATCAATCAACTAACAATCATATAACAACCAATGTATATTAATTACAACCAAATTCCTTTGCTTACAATTGGTTTAAATTAAATTGATTTTCATTCTATTATTCAACTTCCAATAACATTAAATTTTAATGAATTAACACTTATATTCATTATTCCATATCAATTTAATTCACATTCAATTGATTAACATTTAAATCATTAATTCAATTCAATTAAAAAAGTTGAATTTCATTACATAACTCAAGTTCATATCTATCACTTAACTTTAAATTCATTTTTATTTACAACTCATATTCATAAATATATTCATATAGTTTCACTTCTCATATATATAAGTTTATTTCACAATTGTAAATCACTTAAATTATAATTCAATTCTTATAATTCTTTTTACTTATACAATTATTCTTTTATTTACATTATTTAAACAACTAAACAATCTACTTATATACACTTTAATTCTGAAAAATTATTCCTTTATATATAAAATATACTCAAGGTAAAATTATTTCATTTACCCAATTTTAAAACAATATTATGCCGAATTGTTCTCTACAAGTGTTTAGAGATTCCTATCAACAACGTTAATTACTCGTATTAACCAGAATCTATATACCACTCAACAAACCAATCATCACAATATAAAACAATTTTATATTCACTAACAAATACGCTCTCATAGCTATTATTACACTCAAACTCATTCTAGAGTACTACTGACTCTATCTCTAATGAGTAATACCCAACAGAACCATGGTTGTCGCTTAACCATAAGCTCTGATACCAGATGTAAGGACCCGATTCTTCGACTTTCGAAAATTCAACATCGATACTCACTTTATCGACTGCCGAGCAATCGAAGGACGGAAAACCGAACACTTAGGGTTTTAAGAAAAAGAAGGAGGTAGAAGAAGAGATAAGAAGATAGAAAATAGAGGGAACAGAAAACAGTAGAACAATAACAGGATCTCACAATTCGCAGCGGAATAACATATACTAATAAATGAATAATCTTTAAACAAAGAACTATATCAGTTATTACATTTTATACATTACATTTCATTACATCATATCATCAGAGTGTACAACAACAAACAACAACAAACAGCGGAAAAAGAAATACTATATACTAGTAATACGCCATGCCATCCAGCTTGCCTCCAGCAACTCCAGAATATCCAGAATATCCTGATAAACCTAACTCTTGACTGCCCGTGTGGAAATTGGTGGGCACCCAGAGTTTAGGAAGGAAAACAATAAACTCCGAGTCAGTCATGTGACTGGTGTGAGAACTCAAAACAGTTTATTTATCTTTAAAATCAAAATAGAAGAATATTTTTAAGTCAATTCACAATGCTTTTAAAAATGAGACTACCATAAGACCTCCCGCCACACACACAATGCAAACGCAGACTTGGAGGAGATTTCTTCTTATGTTAGTCAAAGATGCTTGATACGCATTAAAAAAAGAAACATTTGATATTATTATTAGTGCATAGTGTAGAAAAAATTCATTTCGAAAGTAGAATATAAATCTTAGCCAGCATAGGTACCATTATAGTATGCTTACTATAGCTACCATATTAAATGGCAGGTTCTACAACTAAAACCGTACAAGTCACGTATTGTTTCTTTGGATTTCCAACGAATGATCAGGCCAAGGAACTTCCCATTGCCACATGAGAATGCCTCTGGATGGACATCCCCGAGAACCAAACCGGATCTCTACCAACACAAGGCCGGGTTACCCCTAACTGAGTAACAACTGACCGAATATGCCATCCCCCGGTCCTTTGGGACCTTTCACCGAGCGCTCGCAATCAATTCACACAATCATAAAGTGTTTTCAACATGAGTAAGTATCTGGGCTCCATACCATGATACCACCCTTTTCCAGAAGGAAATGCACATATCCTAAAGGGCGCTACCCCTCATAACCTTGCCGCATCTTTCCTGTTTTGACCATTCCGGGGTGTGAGGCTCGACGAAGTCACGTCCACAAAAATATACTTTATTAAAAAGCCATGCTTTGGGTCAACAAATGATCATAGAAATGATCACAAAGATAGACGATCAAACAAATGATCCTATCACAAATAATCAACACAATGATCATTTACAGCAACACTCAGCATGTCACATTACCAAATTGGGAATATATCGCTGATAACATTCAACTACATAACCTCTGAGCTCGTACGTCTCAGAGAAGGGTGTTAAGCTAAAAGAATAAATTCTCCGCCACCAACAGAAATATATTTGAATGAAATCGGCTTTATATCTCAATTTGTAACGTCAGACATACAATCCATACAAGTCTGTTCCGGGCACGAACAAAACCGAAGGCACTTCTTACGAAGCCCTTGCAATCCGGGTATTCACAATCCCGATCGAATTTCCCATCATTTAGGAAATCTCTATACCAGGAGCTACCCAGTGCAGAGACAATCGATAGGTCATTCTATCGCTTTCGCAAATACTCGGTCTTCAACACCGGTCATCAATTGCAATTCATAACGACGTATCACATATTCGGAATGGGTTATACGACCCCATGGTCCTTTCCCGGTTAACCCGAATAGTGAGCGCTTATTCAAAAATAAGTGTGGCATTCAAATTCAAACAAATCACATCAATTACCCATTCAAAGGTAAATATTGATAGTCGGTTATTGAACTATCAATGAATATGCACACATCACCAGTTTCCAAATAATTTTCCAAATTATTTATTTTCCAAAATATCTTTACAAGATGTAAAATTTCACACTTCAAAAATAAATCAATATTTATTTTTAAACAACTTCCCTTTTTATTCATAAATTCTATAGTGAATTTTCATTCTAAAATATTCATGAATATATGACTTCAATTATTCATTTCAATTTATCTTCAAAAAGATAAATTCTCAAAGTATTCACTTTATATTGGAAAACATTTCCATACTTATTTAATAAGTAATTCATGAACTTATTTATTTTCAACACTTGGAAAATATTCAATATACTTCAATCGAGATTAAGTATATATTTCATTCTTTAAGGAAATCATTCTCTTAAACATATTTGTTTGGGCCAAAACGAATGTTGCGTAAAACATCGTTACGATAACCCAAAATCACTAGTACAGGGATTTGAAATTAAAATAGATATATAAATCCCAATACTATACAAAACATTTCCTTTCGGAAATCATTTACTATAACAACAGTGTTATAGTCCACTATTTCCTTTTATTTCTCGAAAACGTCTATTTCAACAATCAATGTTGAAATCTATGGTTTCGAATCTCAACCCAATTAAAACATCGTTAACTTGTTTTAATTCTATTTAAAACATCACCTTCTAAACATTTTCTTCAACATATTATTCACTATTCAAAAACGTGAATATACTACGTTAACTAACTTCATCATTTCTATTCATTTCATTTCAAAGGATTATTCACTGTTCAAAACGTGAATATAACTCCATTAAATAAGTTATAACAATTCACTTAACAAAATAAGTCGTTTGCGGATTTATAAACAACGTTTATAAATTTCTTTATTATCCTATATTCAATTCATAACTCAATTATATATCCAACGTTCATATTATAAGTCAAATGCTAATAAAACGATTATTTTACAAAATCGTTCTTTTAAAGACTTTCCAAATCATAAATCTTATAACTTATAAGATTCATTTATTTAACCAAATCTATTCTTTAATAACTTCACAAAATTTGTAAATCTTACTATTTATAAATTTCATTTATAACTTCATCATTTAAATTATATAAATTTCATTCTTTAATGAAATTCATTTTCACTTCATTCAAACACTTATAAAAACTCGTTTTAGAATGTCAATATTTCAATTTATAAATATCCATTTATAAATCTCTTAATATAAATCAATTTATATTATTCTTTAAAACATCTTTAATCTCCTTTATTATTTCACCATTTTGATTCATAAAATAATTAAATTTTATAAATCCTATATTTAAACTTTTCACAATAAATTCTAAAATCCCGATTAAACTATTTTATAAAATCATTAGCATCATATTCTCAAAAATCAGTTTTTAACTATATTTCTCAAAAATCATAATTTTTATAACTTTAAAAATTATAACGTTTATTTATTTAAAATGAATCAATTCCAAAAATATTTTATATTTTCGAAAATCACTTAAAAAATCATTTTAAAGTTCCAAATTTGGTCCAATGATGCTACACACCAAATAGTCAATCACGACAACAACGATATCATATATCGATATGATAATCAATCAAATATCAAAACATCTGAAATCAAATAAAAACTGTTGAGGAATCCAGTTGGATCCCTCTAACCTGTTTTCCTGCATCCACAAACATTAGCACAATACCAATTTCGCTCCAGTACGAAATTATCGCGGTATATGGGATTTAAATATTATCCGCTTAATAGACGGCGCAATAGGGTCTCATCCGCTAAACAAAAAAATGCGGGAAATCAATAACTCCAATATATACATATGCCAATATATATATTGCTATTATATATAATACCAATTTCACTGTTTATGAAATATTCGCGGTATATGTTTTTAATAAATAACATCCGCTACTAACGGCGTATAATGTCTATTTTAACAATCAATAGATATCAATCATCATTCAAACATGCATTCAAATATTTTAAATCTAACTATTTAAAATAAAATCGAAACCGATTCGATTGAGTGAGAAGTTCTCACCTTGATTTCAATTCGTTTTAGCGATTTATTTCGAATAAAATTAAACAGACGTTTAATTTTACCCAAAATTCTCACTAAATCCAAACGACTCCAATCCAATTCCATCGCGTTGTGCTCGTCCATACGATTCCAACGCAACTGGTTTCGCGCGTTTTCGACCTCGTATGAAAAAGATATGATTTTTATAAGTTTACACGAACAAAACCGAAGGCACTTCTTACGAAGCCCTGGCAATCCGGGTATTCACAATCCCGATCGAATTTCCCATCACTTAGGAAATCTCTATACCAGGAGCTACCCAGTGCAGAGACAATCGATAGGTCATTCTATCGCTTTCGCAAATACTCGGTCTTCAACACCGGTCATCAATTGCAATTCATAACGACGTATCACATATTCGGAATGGGTTATATGACCCCATGGTCCTTTCCCGGTTAACCCGAATAGTGAGCGCTTATTCAAAAATAAGTGTGGCATTCAAATTCAAACAAATCACATCAATTACCCATTCAAAGGTAAATATTGATAGTCGGTTATTGAACTATCAATGAATATGCACACATCACCAGTTTCCAAATAATTTTCCAAATTATTTATTTTCCAAAATATCTTTACAAGATGTAAAATTTCACACTTCAAAAATAAATCAATAGTTATTTTTAAACAACTTCCCTTTTTATTCATAAATTCTATAGTGAATTTTCATTCTAAAATATTCATGAATATATGACTTCAATTATTCATTTCAATTTATCTTCAAAAAGATAAATTCTCAAAGTATTCACTTTATATTGGAAAACATTTCCATACTTATTTAATAAGTAATTCATGAACTTATTTATTTTCAACACTTGGAAAATATTCAATATACTTCAATCGAGATTAAGTATATATTTCATTCTTTAAGGAAATCATTCTCTTAAACATATTTGTTTGGGCCAAAACAAATGTTGCGTAAAACATCGTTACGATAACCCAAAATCACTAGTACAGGGATTTGAAATTAAAATAGATATATAAATCCCAATACTATACAAAACATTTCCTTTCGGAAATCATTTACTATAACAACAGTGTTATAGTCCACCATTTCCTTTTATTTCTCGAAAACGTCTATTTCAACAATCAATGTTGAAATCTATGGTTTCGAATCTCAACCCAATTAAAACATCGTTAACTTGTTTTAATTCTATTTAAAACATCACCTTCTAAACATTTTCTTCAACATATTATTCACTATTCAAAAACGTGAATATACTACGTTAACTAACTTCATCATTTCTATTCATTTCATTTCAAAGGATTATTCACTGTTCAAAACGTGAATATAACTCCATTAAATAAGTTATAACAATTCACTTAAAAAAATAAGTCGTTTGCGGATTTATAAACAACGTTTATAAATTTCTTTATTATCCTATATTCAATTCATAACTCAATTATATATCCAACGTTCATATTATAAGTCAAATGCTTATAAAACGATTATTTTACAAAATCGTTCTTTTAAAGACTTTCCAAATCATAAATCTTATAACTTATAAGATTCATTTATTTAACCAAATCTATTCTTTAATAACTTCACAAAATTTATAAATCTTACTATTTATAAATTTCATTTATAACTTCACCATTTAAATTCTATAAATTTCATTCTTTAATGAAATTCATTTTCACTTCATTCAAACACTTATAAAAACTCGTTTTATAATGTCAATATTTCAATTTATAAATATCCATTTATAAATCTCTTAATATAAATCAATTTATATTATTCTTTAAAACATCTTTAATCTCCTTTATTATTTCACCATTTTGATTCATAAAATAATTAAATTTTATAAATCCTATATTTAAACTTTTCACAGTAAATTCTAAAATCCTGATTAAACTATTTTATAAAATCATTAGCATCATATTCTCAAAAATCAGTTTTTAACTATATTTCTCAAAAATCATAATTTTTATAACTTTAAAAATTATAACGTTTATTTATTTAAAATGAATCAATTCCAAAAATATTTTATATTTTCGAAAATCACTTAAAAAATCATTTTAAAGTTCCAAATTTGGTCCAATGATGCTACACACCAAATAGTCAATCACGACAACAACGATATCATATATCGATATGATAATCAATCAAATATCAAAACATCTGAAATCAAATAAAAACTGTTGAGGAATCCAGTTGGATCCCTCCAACCTGTTTTCCTACATCCACAAACATTAGCATAATACCAATTTCGCTCCAGTACGAAATTATCGCGGTTTGTGGGATTTAAATATTATCCGCTTAATAGACGGCGCAATAGGGTCTCATCCGCTAAACAAAAATATGCGGGAAATCAATAACTCCAATATATACATATGCCAACATATATATATTGCTATTATATATAATACGAATTTCACTGTTTATGAAATATTCGCGGTATATGTTTTTCATAAATAACATCCGCTACTAACGGCGTATGATGTCTATTTTAACAATCAATAGATATCAATCATCATTCAAACATGCATTCAAATATTTTAAATCTAACTATTTAAAATAAAATCGAAACCGATTCGATTGAGTGAGAAGTTCTCACCTTGATTTCAATTCGTTTTAGCGATTTATTTCGAATAAAATTAAACAGACGTTTAATTTTACCCAAAATTCTCACTAACTCCAAATGACTCCAATCCATTTCCATCGCGTAGTGCTCGTCCATACGATTCCAACGCAACTGGTTTCGCGCGTTTTCGACCTCGTATGAAAAAGATATGATTTTTATAAGTTTACACGATTTTATAATATAAACTTTACAACCTTTTCTTTTATTTCAAACCTAAACCCTACAGGCCGTTGGATCCCACCTGCTTGCATCTCCACCGTGCTTTGCCTCCTTCCCAAAATCACGTTCCAACTACAGACATCAACATACGCATATGAACCCATACCATCAAAATTAGGTTTTGATACCACCATCTCCTCGCTCGACGAAAACACGATCAGCAAGTGCCATATTGTAGCCTTCAACGAGAGCTACCTTCGCCCCCAGCACGGCCCCACTCAGTCGCTGCGTTTGCACGCAGTTCGAGGCCGAACGCGCCTCCTTCAAACCCCTCCCCACGTCGATCCATGGCTCCAAACACGATCTCCACCGTTGGATCTCGAGATCTCTTCATGCTCTACCTCTTTGTAGTTGGAAATTTCGTCTAATTGTTGATGGATTTGGAGTAATCGAGGGAGAAAGGAGAGAAGTTTCTGGCCGTTCAACATGGTAGTGGCGGCTGCAGTTTTCATTAGGGTTTTATTTTTATTTTTTTTAATTTAGAGAGAATTATGGGCTATTTATAGAGAATTTTCGAACACTATTCATCCGGGAGTTCCGAACTCCGATTTACGCGCCGTAACCAGCGTTTCTAGGGTTTACCCCGCATTCCGAACACAATGGAACAGTTTTCGAAAGCTAATTCGGACATCTGTGCGAGTTATGGCTATAAACGTTCAATTTAAATTAAACCGATTTAAACGATTTTCTAGGCGTTTTAATTTGTACCGGACAAACGGTAAATCCAATCGACACGAAATTTGAAACCTTACAATAATATCACATTACGGATCCGATGAAACTAGTTTCGTCAAAATCCGAGACTTTTTGAAAAATGGTTATTTTAACTCGCCAAATTAATATAAAAAAACAATTCAATGCGTTTCGAGCTGCCACGATCAAACGATAACTCCGATTGACACGAAAATTGAAATCCGGTAATAACTAACTATTACGGATCCAATGGAACTGGTTTCGTTCAATTCTGAGACTGTTCAAAAATTGGCTATTTTCACTAGTCGATTTAATATTAAAATATTCAATTTTCACAAATTAACTTTTAATTCGATTTTAAAAGTTCTAAAACATCATTCTAACTTCCATATGATAAAATAAAATTTTACAAATCATTTACAATCATATTTAACCCAATTTTCAATTATTTCCATAATTTCACATATTAAATTATCGATTTAATTATCCAATTAAATCCAATTATTCAAATAAAAATTTATTTGACTTATAAATTTCACTTATTAATATTTAAAATTAATTAAATATTAAAATTTTAATTATCAAAAATTCTGGGTCGTTACAATCAATATTATCATCACAACAGATAAACCATATTATCATTATCCAAAAAGATAATCTATATCAACATCACAATGCAACCAGTGCATCCAAATCGCTCAACATTATCTATCTCGTATCTGAGATTTAACCAATCTAAGGAAAACAACATCATCCCCCATATAAGCCATGATTTATAGTCATGCCAAATATAATTAATTTAAAATGGATTAAATTAATTACATCATTTCAAATTATTTTAAAATGAATTATATTAATTACATCACCAATATAAATCTTGCTTACATCACTATTAATTAATTATCAATCAATTAATTAATCGTCAACCAGTTATCCATTTTAATTAATCATCCCTGTTTAATTAACCTTTAATTACATTCAAGTAATTATCCACTAATTAATTTCTCAAATCAATTATACTTAACCAAATACAGTAATTAATCTTTAATTACTTCCTTAATTAATTAACTATAACTAATTACATTAATTAATCCCTACATTTATTAATTATTTTTAAATAAATCCATTCTTAATTACATCATTAATTATAATAATTAATGATTTTCTAATTACCTTCTCCTAATCAAATTAATTACATTAAGTATTAATCTTCATTTAAACCATAATTGTTAATCACCCTTGATTAACTCCATTCAGTAATTAACTACCTTTAATTACTTTACCAAATAAATTAATTACTCATTAATTAATTATCTCTAATTAATCCCTTGATTAATTCACAAAGTAATTTTACTCAAATTACTTTCATCATCAAATCAACTTCAATTAATTGCATACAGTAATTACCCATAAATTACCTTCCCAAGTAATTTCTCTTCATTAAATTACATTAAGTAATTATCCTTCAAAAATCATCAATGATTATTCTAAATTAATTAAATTGAATTAATTAACTTAATCTAATCATATTAAACTCAATTAATTACAGTAAGTAATTAATTTCCTTAATTACTTCCATAAGTAACTATACTTAATAATTTACACAAATGATTATCTTTAAATTAATTAATCTAATTAATAATTAAAATTAATCACATTAATTTATTATTAAATAATTCTTAGTTAATGACCTTCATTAACTATTAACAATTCATTAATTATTTTCTAAAATAATTAACTTATTTTAATCATTATTAATTATAAATTAATTGATCATTAATAACCCATTTAATTAACCCCTAATTATTTAATTAATTAAGTGTTACTCCATTTTTACTTGATTAATTAATTATTAATCATTAATTAAAAATTAATCTTATTTAATTAATTATTATTAATTACAAGTTAATTATTCTAAGAATAATTAATCTTAAAACTTTAAGATTAAACC
Organism: Allium cepa; assembly: GCA_030765085.1. Taxonomy (NCBI): domain Eukaryota; kingdom Viridiplantae; phylum Streptophyta; class Magnoliopsida; order Asparagales; family Amaryllidaceae; genus Allium; species Allium cepa. Next base: position 1,037,731,631 of record CM060928.1, read on the forward strand.
CTTAATTACCATTTTATTAATTTATTAAATAAATTAATTATTCATCTAATTACCCTAATAATTAAATGAAATACAAAACATTAAATTATTATTTGATTTTAACAAGTTTTAAAATCAATCTAAAACCTTTAAATGATAAATAATACTTTTATTATAAAAGAAATTTTACAATAGTTAAAACAAATTTCTTTTTAAATTAAAACCATTTAAATTTTACATTATCATTCAAATTTGTTTTAGACACCTATATTTATAAAATTTATTTTAAACCAAAGATTCAAATTCGGAATTTGAATCAGTTTAAAACTTTATCTTAAAACATCCTTTTACATTTCAATTTCAAATTTAAATTCAAATTTCTTTAAAACATTTTTAAACAATAAACCCTTTTATACTTTATTTAAACAATTTTGAATTTAAAACTTCATTCATTTCCAGTTATGATTCAATTTATACTTGAATCCATAAATAAAACTAGATTTAAACTCATTTTAAATCTTTGCTTAATGTTTTAAAATTTATTTTAAATTTTGAAATAGGACAAGTTTTCAAACATGAACAATTAACTCGAGCTAAATACTAAAATAACTCGAGTAAAACACTAAATAAACTCGAGTAAAGTCGAATAACTTTCATTTAAATTTATACAGAACTTACAATATGACATGTTTAAACTAAACCTGCAACATTCAAAAACCCGAGCCCACAACATACTGACTTCGAGACCAACACACCTCTGCTTCGAGCAAATCATAAATCAACCGGATACAAACACGAGTTCCCCTTTCTTCCCCAAAACAACTGATACCCAAAATCACCGTGCACCTGCACCACTCACGTCCTCACCTCCGGCCATTCGCGACCATCTACGCAAGTCACTGATCATCACCCAAAGTCATTCTGACCTTCGAATCAAATGCAGAACCCTAATTATTAAATCGAGCATTCGAGCTCAAACAGGAAGCAAATGTCGAATCTGTAAAAACGCCTCAATCTCAAGAATCCGGTCACCAGAGATTCTGTCCTTCCACCATCACCTTTGATAAGCCACCCACCATCAATTCCCCAAATTTGGGTGAACTCGATCACCTATCTAAGCCGTGCCGATCAATTATCTTGAATACGGAAAAACTAGGGTTAATTATTTCAATCCCTAATCACCACTGCCCCATGCTTTAATCCATCATCTAGTATTTTTCCTTAGATCTTCACTCATTACGCTATCACCGGAGAGTACCATGGCCACCCCGACCTCCTAGGTTGACAGAACCAACCACAAATGTGATTTCTAGTTAAACCAGAAATACACAACCAAATTCAAACTAAAAATTCAAATTCTAGTTTTAAAAATCAAGTCATTGATAATGTAACCTGTTGATAATCTTAAATCAAAGAATTTTGATGATTAAATTCTTGCTTTCAAAAGATTGCTCTGTTGCATTGGGAGTTTTTCAGAGACAATACAGTTTCATTTTTTTATATCTAATAAAATTAAAACTTAAACTTATGACACATACCATATTTTGTGTAAATCATAAACTATAACAAAGGTTTGAATATGAAATCATGGAATTTGATTAGGAATAAAACTTGGAATTCTAGAAACAGGCAGTAACATATATTCTACAGCAAGCATATATACTCAGCAACCATACATAGGAATTTCTATCATATGCTTTCACATAATCATGACTATATCAGTAAATAATTTCAAGCAACTAAATTTACTTAAATTAGTTTGAATAAAAATGTTACTTACTGTAATTCATGAGCAGAGCCTCCATCATTATTGAAAGCTTGAAACTGGATTGTGTTTCCATTTCCAAAACTTTGAATTGCTTCCAGTTTTGTTTCTTTAAAAAATTTAGCTTGCTTTTTGCTTTTTAGAAACTTAAATCTTGATTTATTGCTTTGCTCCCTGATGCATGCATGTTTCCAGATCTCATTTTCATGCTTGTTTCCAGAAAAAAAATGCAGGCTTTGTTGATTTTAAACAGAAATGTAGACTATTGCAGAATGATTCATTTGGCTTTAGATGATTTTTTTGAGGGGATTTGCAAATGATTTTCAGGTTAATTTAATCTCTGGTTTTTGGAGGAAATGTTGGTGCAGATTGTTTCTTTGAGGGAATCATTTGCAGATTTTTATTTTAAACAGAAAACGGGTTTTTGATTTGAATTTGAGGGGAAAACAGATTTGATTTTGAGGAAAAATTTACAGGAATTATTTTGATCAAAAGTTTATGTTTTGAAGGAGTATGAGTTTAGACTTCAGATTTTGCTTTGATTAGAAGATGAATAGAAAAGAAAATGAGGTGAGGAAAAACATGTGTTTATATAAGAAAAAGTTTTGATTTCAAAAAAAATAAAAGAAAAAGAAAACTAAAAAGAACACTTGTTCAAATTATAAATATAAGCTTATTCTAAAATATTTAAAATACTTGTCCTTTAAATTTCAAAACATTGAATTCAAATTTTAAATTAATTTATCAAATCCAATTTTAAAATCAAGTTATATATATATATATATATATATATATATATATATATATATATATATATGCATATATAACTCTTATTAAAATTAAAAATAACAAATCCTATTTCTAAAAATCTATGTATGTTTTATGAAAAACTAAGTGTTATCATTTTTATTTAAAAATAACAAATTAAACAATATTAAATAATTTATAAAAGAGATTATAAACAAATTAAGATCATTTGTAATTTGTATTGTAAATTCTTATATATAAATTTCAAGCGATATTTAAAAATAAAACAAAACAAAACTTTGATGTTAATCTAATTCAAATTCATATTTTAGTTAATTAAAAATAATAATTTAAACAAATAAGATTTATCATAAGTATAAACCATATAATTATTTATTAAGTTGTGTTGAAAAGCCAATTCTTAAATTTAAGTCAAATTTCCAATTTACCAAAAATAAATTAGAATTAGAAAATTGATCCATTTATTAAATTCAAAAAAAAATCAAAGTTTATCAATATTATATATATCATAAACAGAAACAATTTATTAGCTTTATAAAGATATAATCTTCCAATTTAAATATTTATTAAAAGAAGATTATTAAATCAATTCAAAATTTATTATCAAAAATTATCAAATCAATTTAATTTTCAACATTGATTATTAAATTTATATTGCCAAATTTCCGGGACATCACAGTGAAGTTTCGGCGGTTGATTGACGGGGGCATTTTGTTCTTGGAGCCATGGAAATTGATTGAAACTTGAAGGGAAAAATTGATTTGAAAATTTTCGGGGCTGCGTTTACTTTTGCTGAAGAGTGGAAGGGTTTGAGTGAGAAGACGATGCATTTATAGGGTACGATAAAAGGTGTGTTGGTATTTATGGGAAAAGCTTTTGGAAAATCTGATATTAGATCGTTTCGGGTTAAAAAGATGTAAAAGTGCGTTTCTCTCTATAAGAACAGTGCGTTCTGAGGTGTGTAGGGGAAGAGAAGACATATCATAATTGAGGTTTGAATAAGAGGACCTTTGCATTTTTTTTAGTAAAATAAGAGGTGTTAAGCTTTTTATCATTCTGGCATCGAGCTATTTTTACAATTCAGTGGACCGGTTTAGGTTGGCAGTCGGCTGAATTTTACAAGGTATGAATCCCGAGTTATTTTGCCTAAAATTTGATTAATTCAGTTGACTTAAATTTCTGGTTCAGTAGACCGAAATCAAGAAAATTTTAGGTGGTATGAATTTCCAGTAGACTAAAATTATAATTTAGTATGCTGAAAATTAAAAGAAATTAGCCCACGCCTATTAGCTTGAAAATGGTCTAATTCAGTTGACTAAATTTGCTAGGTCCGTCGACTGACCTACTTATATTGAAAAATAAAGATTGAATGTTCAGTTGACTAGATGGCTTGGACCAGTCGGTTATTCATGTCCCCAAGTTTCTATTTTACCGCTAAATCAAAGATTTTTGCAAAGACTAAAATTTTATTAACTTTTACAACTTAATATTTATAAATAATATAAACAAATACAATATAAATACATAGGAACAAATATATAAAAAAAATATCAATATCAAAAATTCGAAGGAGTGAGTAATTAGAGGGATGCTCAATCTTCGTGACTTCCCTTAATGGCTGGATAGGAGACCTACCATTTCCTCGTTCCCTGTAGTTTCCCCGAAACCTTAGGATGTTGTGGACATGGTTCCCAAGGATTATGTGGAGCTTGAGAGTGAATAGGCAAAGGTTGATGGACATTCTCTGTTGACGAAGACTCACAGAATTTTAATGTGACATGTTCTAGGAAACTTAAATGCTTAGCATTTACTTTTCGTCTTTAGTAGAGTTCACATTGTAATTATAAAGTGTCTCCCTGGTAGCGATGTATATCATCGATTTTCTCCTTAGTTAGTGGAGAGCCAAAAGGTAATTTATATTTGATTCTCTTCCCGTGTGGAGTATATCTTGTATGGTGAGTCGACGATGGTATGATTTTTATAGGATTATAGATTGGGGTAGGTGTGCTCAAGTAGTTCGACGACGGTGATGAGGTTGTGTGAAAACTGATTGATGATTGCTTTGAATCATTTTTAGAAGCCATGTTGATAGTTTGATAGTATAAATAATTTTTTTAGTTAAATAAACTTTTCAGAGATGATGAGGAAAAAAACGAGTAGGTAAAGCTACCTACATATCAGAAATGATGCTAAAGATAGATGAAAAAACTGAGATTTAAATTGACTGAAAGACAATAGCTAGAAACAATTTGGTGGTAGGAAATGGATAGAGATAATAACCATTCAATTGATGTGAGATATAAAGTATGAAGTTTAGCAAGTGACACAATAGCAAAATGGAAAGTCATGAGAATTTCTTGCCTGCAACCCAAGTTCGAGTGCCAACAGTAAAAATTTTGAAAAAAATTATTTAAAAATTTAAAACTATAAATTATGAAAAAATATTGTTCCTGATTCTCATCGTAACTTTATAAAAGTATTTTCATTTAAAGGTTTTATAAATATGTTGGTTATCTGATTTTATGGAGAAAAAAATTCTAGTGAAATATTTCCTTTTTTATATTTTTTATGAGAAAATGACGTCTTATATCTATATGCTTAGATAAAATTATAGCACTGGTTTATCACAGTAAATTGCAGAGTTTAAAAAGATTAACTATAAAATCTTGTAATGTTCGCTGCATGTATGCCAAAACAGTAGAGACATATTCTGCTTCACATGTCCAAAGTGAAACATAATTTCTTTTCTTACCAAAAAAATATTACAAAAGATTGTCCAGTAACAAGTTCCACAGGTACTCTTTCGATCCTTCTGACATCCTCCAAAATCGTCATCACTGTAAGATACTAATTCAAAAGGACATTCTTTAAGATAAAATAGACCATAGTCTTTAGTTTTTCTTATGTATCGCAAAATTCGTTTCACTGCAAGTAATTGTGATTCTTGGGTTTTACTTGAAATTGTGCAAATAAACAAACACTCTTCATTATATCAAGTCTACTATCAGTTAGATAGAGTAAAGAACCAATCGTACTACGATATAGTTTTTGATCAACGCTTTCGCCATTTTCATCTCTCTCGAGATGTAATGCAGTAATCATAAGAGTTGGTTTAGCAGAAGTATTTTCCACACTAAATTGTTTTATGATTTTATCACAATGCTTTTCTTGGTTAATAAAAATTCCAATTTGTTAATTGTTTAATTTGTAATCCGAGAAAATATGAAAGTTCTCCTATGTGAGACATTTCAAATTCTCCTGTCATAATTTACGAAAATTCTTGACATAATTTTTCGTTTGTTGAACCAAAAATAATGCCATCTACATTAATTTGAATTATTAAAATATTGTTTTTATCTTGTTTTATAAAAACAGTTTGATCTACTTTACCAATTTTAAAATCTAAGTTAAGTAAGTAACTTCTAAGATGATCATACCAAGCACGAGGTGCTCATTTAAAATCGCATAAAGCCTTTTTAATTTGTAAACATGATCGGGATATTTTTATGTGAAAAAAAAGGTTGTTCTACATATACATTGTCTTTTATAAAATCATTTAAGAAAGCACTTTTTACATCCATTAAATAAAGTTTAAAATTATTAAAACAAGCATATGCTAATAAAATATATATAGCTTCTAGACGAGCTATAGGTACAAATGTTTCATCGTAGTCTATTCCTTCTTATTGATTATAAACTTGAGCAACTAATCTAGCTTTATTTCTAATTAAATTTCCTTGCTCATCAGCTTTATTTTTATAAACCCATTTTGTACCGATAACAGCTTGGTTATTTGGTCTGGGGACAAAATCCTAAATATTATTACATTCAAATTGATTTTATTTTTCTTGCATAGTTATTATCCAATAATCATTAGTTGAAGCTTGTTTGGGATTTTTAGGTTCAACATCAGAACGAAAAGCTATGTGACCTATTTGATTTTGTTGATTATGAGTTCTTACGTTGGTATGAATTTCTCCAATTATATTTTCAGTTGGATGATTTCTTAAAAGCCTTGGTGGTGATTTTAATTCATTATTATTTTGCATTTATTTTATGTATTTTTTCCAGAATTATCAAGATCATTATCGAAGTCATTAGATTTAGAAATAGTTTCTTTAATTTCTATATTATGACTATTTTTGAATTTCTCATCGAATGACATGGAGTGTTTCTGTAACATTCCTGAAAATTCATCAAGTTTAATTTGGCAATTAAATTAATTTTTTGGAAAATAAATTGTGAATTAATTAGAAATTTTCTAGAATAAACAAATAATTTTGATTATAAATAGAAATTTATATTAGAAATTTAAGGATAAGTGATTTATAAAATAAATATTGAGTTTCAAAATAAAATGTATTAAAAAAATAAAAATAGAATTTAAAAGCTTGAGATTAATAAAATGATAGTAATTGTTGTTTTCTAAAATATTAATTTTTATTTGGAAGATGTATTAATTTTCATAATATTATTTTTAAGTTAAATTTTCATACATAAATAAGTGTGACTAATTGTTAATATGAAATCAAAGTGTTTGAATCCATTCTTTTCTTTTATAGAATTGTACAAAATAAATAATAAAAAAATATATGAATGTAAATGGTGTAAATATAAATTTTTAAATAAATGTATGAACTAAGTTTAAATAATATTGGTTATAAGGATTGAATACATATTGGAATTGAATTTAAATTTTAAATGATATGTTTTAAAATAATTGGCATTTAAAAAATCATTGAAGTGTAACTTGTATAACGTAAAGATTGGTTAGAAACAATTCTTTTAAACTTTGTGTATATGTATATACAAATGGCATCATTGCATTTATAAAATAATCAAATTTAAAATTACAAAAAGAAAGAAATAACATTTTTTTTCAGCTATGAGACAAATAAAAGAAGACAAAGATAATCAATGGCATATCTTTTGGACACTAGAGAATATCATTAGCCACCAAACCCCCCCATCAGCCACCAATCAAATCTGCAAATCAAAGATTTGGACAAGAAAAAAAAAGCATAGATATCAGCTGAAGATCAAGCTTGTTTACAAAACAAAAACAAAAAAAAAATTATCTCAACATCAAAGCAAAAGCAACAGCCTCTTTTTCAATTCACAAACTAGATCAGCAAAGGGTCATCTCAAACAATAGGATATAGAACAAAACCTGGAAGCAAATGCAAGATCATTTCAAAATCAAGCTTCAGTTTACATTTGTTTCTAGCAAGTTTAAATTCAAAGTAAAGAAACAACTCAGTAAACATGCAAGTTCAAATCTGGAAATAGAGGCAAAGTTCAATATTCAACACAAACCAGAAGATCAAAACTAGATATTCCAGTTGAAGAAATAAAGTAGAAAGAAAATTGGAAAACCAAATTATGGGAAATCAACCTGAAGTTAAATCAAAAAAAAAAATGGATGCTTCAGTCTTTGGCCAGAGATAGTGCAGATCCTCTTAATAAATTCAAAGGCCAGTAAATTTCTTTTTAATTTTTGTTTTTTTTTGATTTTGAAGTTGTTACACAATATTAAAGTAGAGAACTTAAACAACTTTATCAATCTGTTGCAGGAGAAAACCAAGATTTAAGGGTTTAAAACAATTTCTGGTTTTAACTGCAGAGAAGCTTTCTCTGTTGTATAAAAATTTAAACAGTAAGTAAAAAAAAAATTAAAATTGTTGTTATCAATGAATTAAGTAAACAAATATAACAGAGACTAAGAAAATTTGTATTTAAAAGTTGCAGACTTAACTTCAAGATTTAAAGGAAAGAAAGAAAAAAATGTACATGCTCAAGATGCTCCTCTGTTCCTTCTTAAGCAACATCCAGTTTTTGCTTTGTCCAAATATCCAGTCCAGGTGAGCAAACTTCAAATTTAAACCCTTAATTTGTTTAGTATCTGGCTTCATATGATAATTATTTAAGTATGAATGATTGCATGTGAATGTGCTTGAATGTTTGTGACTGCATGTATCTATATGTAGTAGTATGCCTGTATGTGCCTGTAAATAAATGAAGATATGTATCTGTCCTTTGTTCAGGCTTAAGGTTGATAGATAAAAACATTTCTCATCTTCATTTACATGTGATTTTAAGCTTAAGCATGTAAATGAAAAAGGTTTCTGGTTTACAAAAAAAAATGAAATCATGATAGATTCAACATCTTTCTCTCTATCCTCCTCTGAAAATTACATCTGAACAAGTTGGAGTTTTAATTTAAAATATATCAAAGTAAGTTTTGAAATTTATTAAGTTAAAAATACTTGAATTGGCTCTGGAAACCAAAGAGAAACAAGCAAGCCATAGTTTTTGACTAAAATTTAGTCTTCATAATCCATTGATTCAAGTTATAAACTGAAAACTTATACAAAATCTTGATTTTTAAAAAATAAAATCACAAATTTTAGTGCTTAATTGAATGAGGAATTAGATGTTGAACAGGAATTCAATTTTTAGCGTTTTCTGGTGATCTCAGTGGTCTAGGGTGTCGAGGCCATCACTGTAGGTAGAGGAATGAACGGTGAGGTCGGGGAAAATGGCGGTAGGGTGATCAAGGCACGGTGGTGGCAGCGGTGATCGATTTAAGTTACTAACCCTAGTTTTACTGGGTTATAGTTTTTGCGTGGGTTCGACTTCCTCTGTTGATCGAGCTGTTTGGGATTCTGGGTACTGGAAGATGGTGGGTTGACGAGGTCTTTGCCGAAGTTTCAGGGGCAACGGTGGTCGGAGCATCAGGGGAAAGGCGCTGACAGGTTTGAGTTGAAGTGGATCGTGTTTGTCAGGTTTGGATTTTGATCGTGATTTTGATTTCGAGGGAGAAGAACAGGGTATGGGTGATGGATATGGGGGGCCTTGGTGATCGATGACTTGTTCCAGTCATCAGGGTTGGTCGGAGAAGGCGACGCCGTGGGTGCATGTGCACAGAGCAGATGTGGATATGTTGGTGATGTTTGGGTTTTGAAAGAAGAGAGGGACACTCAGGTAAATCTCGTTATGACTCGAAGTTACTGGGTAGATTGCTCGGGGAGGTGGGCTTTGGACTCGAAGTAAACGTTTGTGCCTTGGGTAAAAAATGTTGATACAGGTTTCAACAGAAACCTGAAGTGTTTTGTTTCAAAATTTTAACTGATGATTATAAATGAAAACAAAGTTTAAACTAAGTTTGAAAACTAAATTTGAATCTAGATTCAAGTAAGTTGAACTTTAGTTTTTTTTAAATAATTGTAAGTTTTTGAAATTTAAATTTGTTTTAACACCCTTAAGTATTTAAAGTGAATTTGGTAGGAATTTAAAATTGAAAGTTGAATTGTAAGTAAAGGGTTAAATAAGTTTTAAAATATAAGTTTTAAAATCTGAAATGTGAACTTGAATCTCAGTTTTTAAAATAAAATGAAGTTTTTAAATTTAAATTGTTTAACTTCTTTAAAAAAATGGTTAAATGATTTGAAATTTAAAAAAAAAATTAAATGTAAGTAAGTTTTTAAATCTAGGTAACCTAGAATCAAAAATTCAAATATGTATTTCAGTTTTAGGATAAAAAGAAGTTTTAAAATTTTAAAAATATTTAAACAACTTTGAATGTTATAATGTATTTTTAATTAATAAAAAAAAATTCTTCTAAACTTCTTTATAAAATGAATATTTCTTTAACATGTGAATTAAAGATTTTTTTTGAACTGTCTTTAAGCTTTGTTTAAAGTTAATGTATTCTTTTTTTTTAAATCTTAAATTTAAAATGGAATTTGAAAGAAAAGTCTAAAGAAAATTGATTTTAAATACTTTTGATGATAATTTGATCAATAGTAAGAAATAATAATTACTTAGTCAAAGTAATTAAAGGAAGATAATTAAAGAAAAAGATTGATTTATCAATATTAATAGATAATTACTTTAAAGAAAAATTAAGAAACGTGGTTAATAAATTAAGGTTAATTAACTTAAAGTGATTAAAAAAAATCATCATTAATTAAGGAGTAATTAATTATTGTAATTAATTAAGGAGTAATAAATCTATTAATTAATCAATTTAGGATAATTAATTTTAATTAAGAATTAATTAATAAATAATTAAAGGTTTATTAATCAAAGTAACTTAATTAAGGAATAAGTAATTAAGATTTAATTAATTACAATTAAAGGATAATTAATTAAGATAATTAATTAAATAAATGATTAATAAATGAAGGTGGTTAAGACTTAATTAATTGTAGTTAATGATAATTAATCCTTGATTTAAAGATTACAAATAAAAGTAATTATGTGGGTAATAAATTTATAAGCACACGGTTTATTCATCTTAATTAAAGATGTTTGATTGTTATTGAATGCTATGTGATGGATTGATATATTCGATGTGATGCTATGTAATGTTTTGTGCTAAGCTGTTATATCTGTGATGTATATATTGTTATGCAAACCTTTGATCCGTAAAACGACATTCGAATTTCGATGCGACAGGGAGTCGGATTCCATTTGGTTATCCGAAACCCACATCGAATTGTAATGATTGAATCTGTGCTGATTGATGATGTGGCACTCTTATTGTGAAAAACCCCTGGACCACACTTATACACACACAAATATGGATTGCACGTGGAAATTAGTTAAGTCACAGATTTTGAAATTGTTTTAAAATTGAATTTTTAAATCCAAAATAGTTTTTGAACTAGAATTGAAGCTTTTGAAAATGGTTATTTTTAAATAACTTGATTGAGTTTTGAAAATTTAGATAATTGGATTTAAATTTGAATTCAATATTTGAAATTGAATTCTAAAATTTGGAAACTAAGGTTTAAAAAGGGTATTCAACTTATAAATGGGTTTATATGGGTTTTTAAACCATTTTAAAGGTGATGTTTTGGAATTTAAATTCAAGCCAAGATTTCAACTTGTATAAATTGGATTTTTCTAAAACGAAAACTATTTTTTTTCAAATAATAAAGCTTTCACATAAGAAATGAACTTTCAACTTGTGTTAAAGGGCTTCAAGTCTAAAAATGAAAATAGTATTCCAATTTTTAGATAAATTTTTGGAAACGTGTCTTGAAAGCTATAAATCTTTAATTTAAAGATTTAATTGGGTTAATCCAAATTGAATGGGGATTGTTTTGAAATCTATGGATAGATCTTTGTGAAACTGGGTGAAACTTTGTGAAATAAATCCTTTTGTTTAGAGGTTTAAAATGGTAATTTGTTAACCCTTTGAAAGAAAAGTTTTGGATTTTATAAGTTGTGACTTAACTGAAATCCCATATCCATATATTTTTAAATATGGCGCTTACTATTCGGTTTAGCCGGGAGATGACCTTGTGTCATATAACCCATTCCGAATAATGATGCGACGTTATGGATAGCATTTGAAGACTGGTGGTGAAGACTGGGTATTTGTGAGAACGATAGGATAACCTATCGATTATCTCTGCACCGAGTAGCTACCGTATAGAGATTCCCTAAGTGATGGGAAGTCCGATCGGGATTGTGGATACCCGGATTTGCAAGGGCTTCTTCGGAAGTGCCTTCGGTTCTGTTCGAACCCGGAACAGACTTGTATGGTTGTATGTCCGACATTACACTTTGAGATATTAAACTGATTTCTATCAAATACATTTCTGCTTGGTGGCGGAGAATTTATTCTCTTAGCTTAACACCCTTCTCTGAGACGTACGAGCTCAGAGGTTATGTAGTTGATATTTATCAGTGATATATTCCCAATTTGGTAGCGTGGCATGCTGAGTGCTGCTGTGTGTTGATGATCATTTGTTGATCATTTGTGATCAAAGCATGGCTTTTGTATAAAGCGTAGCTTTGTGGACGAGACTGCATCAGGACCTCACTCCCCGAAAATGGTCGAAACAGGAAAGATGCGGCAAGGTTATGAGGGTCGCGCCCTTTAGGGTATGTCATTTCCTTCTGGAAAAGGGTGGTATCATGGTATGGAGCCCAGATACTTACTCATGTTGATACACTATATCTATTACTGTGTGGTGTTGTTGTGCGCGCGCTCGGATAAAGGTCCCAACGGACCAGGGGATGACATATTCGTGTAGTAGTTACCTAGTTACAGAGGTAACCCGGCCTTGTGTTGGCAGAGATCTAACCATAACGTTAGTTCTCGGGACGTCCCGCCAAAGGCGTACCCATGTGGCAATAGGAAGTTCCTTAGCCTGACCATTTGTTGGAAATCCATTCATCCAATACGTGCCTTGTACGGTTTTAGTTGTAGAACCTGCCATTTAACATGGCAGCTATAGTAGGCATAGCATCATGGTACCTATGCTGGCTAGGATTTATATTATACTTTCGAAAGATTTTCCACTATGCACTAGTAATAATATCAAAGAATTTTTCTCGTAGTAAGCATGTTTGACTATCATAAGGAGAAATCTCCCCCATGTGTGCGTTTGCATTGTGTGTGTGCCGGGAGGCCTTATGGTAGTTTCATTTTCCAAAAAGCATTGCGGATTTCAAATTTAAATTCTCTTGTTTGTTTCAAAGACCAAATGCTTTTGTTTGCTCATACCAGTCCCATGACTGACCTGGAGTTTATTGTTCCTTTCCTAAACTCTGGGTGCCCACTATTTTCCCACACGGGCAGTCTAGAGTTGGGGTTTTCAGATAATCGATAGTAGGTGTAGATTCAACAGCTTTCAGCCTAGGATTTGGCAATCCTTTGTGGACTAGACTTGCTTATCTTTGTGCATTGTGATTGGGAGTTCGAGCTATTGCTGGATTGGTGTTTTGAAGATGGAGTTCTTTCTTGAAGACTATATTGGATATTTTTTTGTTCCGCTGTTAGTGTTGTCTTTTTCTTTCCGTTGCTTTTGTCTTGTATCATATCTCTGATGTATATTCATTATATCATTCTATTGTATCAGATATTGTATCACATGTTGTATTGATATATTCTGTTTCTTCCGCTGTGTTGTACTTAATGTGTTATAAGCTCCGGCACGACTCGAATTTCAACGTTTGAATCTGCGGCATTCAAGTACAGTGGAGTACGGATGTCGATTCTCGAATGATGGAATTCGTGTCGTGACAGTTTCTTCGATTACTTTAGTTCTTTTATTATAAATTTGATAAGCTTTGCTTCGTTCCGAGTATCCATTGAAAATTCCTTCATTAGATTTTGGATCAAATTTGCCAAGCTTATCTTTTGTATTTAATATAAAACATTTTGACTCAAAAACTTTAAAATAGGAAATATTCTTTTTTGTTCCATTAAAAATCTCATAAGGAGTATGTTTAGTTAATGGTCTTATGGAAACTCTATTTAAAACATAACAGACAATTGCTACAGCTTCTGCCCAATTCTTCCCAAAAATGTTTTGGTAGAGTGCATCCACTAGTGAAGTTCTAGCATATGCTTGAAGAGTTCGATTTTGCTTTCTACAACTCAATTTTTTTGTGGAGTTCTAGAAAATGAAAAACTGTGAACAATTCCTCTCTTATTACAATAATTTTCAAAAGCCTCATTTTTGATTTCTTCAATATGATCACTCTGAGTATTTTTAATTTTTAATTTTTACTATTTTGAATTCTTTTAGCAAATATTTTGAAGTTTTCAAAAGTATTGCTTTTATTTTTCAAAAACATTGTCCATGTACATCTTCAAAAATCATCAATTATTACAAAAACATATCTATTATGGTTAATAGATTGAATTTGAGTTGGTCCAAAAAGATCTAAATGTAATAACTCAAGTATTTGTAAAGTAGACATCATTTTTTTTGATTTAAAAGAAGATATAGTTAATTTTCCTGACTAACAAGCATCAAATATTTTTGACTTTAAAGTTCATCTTTGGTATAGATAATTTGGTTATAGTTTTAAAATTCATATGGAAAAATCTTTTGTGCCGTAACCAAGGATCATTATCTTTGGTTGCTAGACACATATTTGAGTTATAATTAACTTTCATATTAAATATGTAAATATTTCATTCTCTTATTCCTTCAAAAATAAGATTATTATTTTGATCAAAAATATTACACTTATTTACAGAAAAAGTTATGTTAAACCCATTATCACCTAGCAGACTTATATTATGTAAATTATGTTTTAAATTTTTAACTAATTAAAACATTTGTAATAAGAGGTAAATTAGATGTACCGTCATTGCTCACATCGCCTTTGCCGATGGTATGTCTTTTAGAGTTATCTCCACATGTGATAGATCCTCCATCCGAGTAGATAATATTTGCCAGCATATCTTTGTTTCCTATTATATATATTGAGCAACCGCTATCTAGTGTCCATTTTCCTCTTTTCTTAGAAGGTACCTACAAAAAATATACAATTAACATTGGTACCAACTTTTTTATTAGGGTCCTAAGAGTTAGATCTTAAAAACCCAAACCCATGTTGGTTCATGATTCCCTTTATAAATAAAATCTTTATTTTTATGTACTGTAGATATAAACGTTTTTAAGTACGTATTTATGATTAGATTATTGTTAGTTTTGGTACCCAATTTTTTATAGTACTATATTTACCAACTACTTTCTTTTGAATAACAACTTTTGGTTTTGATTTTTCTTTCAAAAAATTATTCTGCAAATTATAATTTTTATAAGATGTGTCACTCTTCTATGGTTTTAAAGATTTTTTATATCTTATTTCGTTCTTATTATTAGTAGACTGAGAATTAAAAATAATTTTAGAAAGATTTTCTCTTCCTTTATTGAAATTTGTCGCATTTTTGGTAATACTCTGTAACTCAGCTTTGTGACTAGTGTTATTTAACTCAAGAATTTTGATACTTGATTTTAACACATGATTTTTTGAAGCTAATGTCATGTTCTTTTCTTTTTACACTTCTACTTCTTTTGATAGTACAGTGAGTCGAGAAGAAGCATTGGATAAGGAATCTTATGTATTGACAGGTTCTTCTTCTAAAATTTTCTTTTCTTCTCTTAACATATCAACTTCTATTTCAGTTCTCTTTAGCTTTTATAATGCATTTTTATATTTTATCTTAGTTTCCTTACATTTATCTAATATCTCTGAGTTCAAATCAATTAAATCTTCAAAAGATAAATCACTTACATCGTCAGTTGAAGCGATAAAGCAGACGTTGGCTTGTTTAGAGTCACTTTTTGTGTATGACTCCGAATCATCCCATGTTACTTAAAATACTTGTTTCTACTTGTACTTGTCCTTCTTATTTTTGAATCTATCTCTTTTTTTTGGACATTCTTTCTTTATATAGCCCTTTTATGATATTCGTAACATTCGAGTTTTGAGACTAGTAATTTGCTGGAGTTTTCTTTTCTATAGTTTCCAAATTTCTTGTTCTTTCTGAATTTTAAAAACCTTTTGAAATTCTTTGCGATCATTGCCATGTCATCTTCCTCCGAGTCTGAGTCTTCTTGTTCAAATTTGAATTCTATATTTCTTTTACCTCGAATTTTATCTCACTTATCCTGCAAATTTACTTCATATGACATCAGATTTCCAACTAACTCTTCAGGTTTGATGGTAAAAATGTCATTAGCTTATTCAATAGTTAAGACCTTTCGTTCCTATTCATCCGTTAAAGAGTCTAGAATTTTAGAAACAATATCAAAATCTGAATATTTTTCTCCTAATGCTAATAGTGAATGATAAATGTCTTTAAATATAGAATACATTTCATTTATGGTTCCATCTGGTCTCATTTTGAAATTTTGAAACTGATTTTTAAGCATAAAAATCTTGCTTTGTTTAACTTTGTTAGTTCTTTCATGTGTGACTTTAAGAGTTCTCCAAATTTCATAAGCAGTTGTACATATGCTAACTTTATTTAACTTAAAAATTTCATAACTTTGGCATTTGATGCAGCATTAGTCTTTTGTGTATTTGACCATTCTGCAAATGGTGTGATCTGTATTCGTTTTTGAGTAATATTTCATGTATCATATCCATTTGCTTGTAGGAAAATTCTCATTCTAGTCGACCAATAATTGTAGTTAAAGCCATTAAATAGCGGTAGTCATGCAGTGTATTGTCCATCAACAACACTTGTGTTAGTATTATTCTCTATAATAACAGTGTATTAAATAACTGTGTTACGGTTATATGATGACATATGCTCCAGTACCAAAAGAAAGTACCGCTATGCATCGTAATATGGAATATAAACTTAGTTATCTACTAATGTAGAATATGAATGAGAAAAGTAAATAATAAAGTAAATGACACCAGGGATTTTTATACAGGTTCGAACTCCCATTCTATGTCCACTCCCAGACTCCTACTGAAATTTAACTATCGACCCTCTTTTAACCTGGAGAAATAGATATTACACTGCTTGAGCAATCGAACAGGACTTCTACCACCTAGACAACCAAATAGGACTTTACCGGTTGAGCAACCAAATAAAACTTTTGTAAAGTTTTCTTGATTGATTGTAACATTCCTGATTTTTAAGCTAAATTTAATCGAAAAATTAATATAAAATTTTGGTTTAATTTGGTTAAATTATGTATTAATAGAAAATAAGTTTGAATATTGGGAATAAACATGTATTTGTAAAATAGATTGAAAATAGAACTTGATTCAATAAATAAACTAGATTTAAAAAGCTTTATAAATTAAGAATTTTATATGTATGATTATTTATTTAAGTTATTTTCAATTCATTCTCTTTATGAATTGTATAAGTAATTGAAAAAGGTATAAAAATGATTCCTAACATAAATTCGTTAATATAAAATAAATTAAGGTTTAAAGCATAACTTGTAAATATTTTAGAAACAAGGTCTAAACATAAATTTATCACATAATGACATTTGCAAAGATATAAATTACTTAAGAATATATATATATATATATATATATATAGTAAATATATATCTATATGTACACAAAAGTGTAAATTTATTAATAAAAGGGTTTAAAACCAAATTTATAATTAAAATACAATAAAGAGATTTAAACACAATTTTCATCACATATGACATTGTAACCAAAGTAACTACATAAACTAACAATTGTAAGCTTCAGATCACTTGTATTAACAAGTGGCAACAAACAAAAGTTCTCTTAATTTAAAATGTATAAAACATACATAAGAAAAACAAATGTAATAGCCTTTTTTCCCAAAATCCACAAAACCAGAAAAGAAATTTCAAATCTGAAACCTGGTGAAATAAACACAGGCTTCAAGCAATTCAAAGAAATAAAAACTTTGTGCAACTAAATCAAAATCAAGTGCAGACCTGAAAGCAATTTAACTCTCATAAGCTTTCAATCTGGGAATCAAAACAGTAAGTTCAAGATTTTAAACTTGGAAAAGAAAGAGAAAATCCAATAACTCTTCAAGAAAAAAAAAATCCGAAACAAAGTTTTGGCAAATAAAAGAAAAATACTAGAAAGCTTCAGTTTACAACTAAACAAAGATCAAACCAGAAAAGCCTAGAAGAAAAATTCAAGAGCATCAAAACCAGAGTAAGATCATAGCAAGCAACCAAATTTAAAACAATTGTTTTCCTCTGTTCTTCATTAACAATGTGCGCAAACCTTCTACCTTGAATCTGGTACTGTTGTTTGGGAGTAAACTAATCCCTTTTTCCCTCTTATACTTGGTGTGATGCTTTGATAATGTTTGTGATGATTGAGAACATGTCTGTACATTTTAAGTAAGATATGCATGTTGGTTCGAGGCAAATGTGCCTCTGATTCTTTTCATCATAGGGTTGATAAACCTGTTTAGAAATGTATATCATCCCAATACAATTCAAATTAGGCTCTGATCTCTAAAAACAAAATGTTTAGAACATTGTAAATTAAGTTTTAAAATAATTTTCAAGCAAAAATATCAGTAATATTTTGGAAAAATAAAAAAATACAGTGAAAACTTATAAATATGTTAATAACCAATTGATACAATTCCTTAGTTCAATTACATAACTTGAATTATCTTGGGAAGTTATGATTTTTGAAATCAAAATCGCGATTTTAAGTGAAGTATTGAATGTGAATTTTAAGTTTGACTGAAATTTGATTTTTGGTCGATTTCTGACGATTGGCTAACTTTTGAAAATCGAATTTTGGCATGGAGATACTAGGGTGGTCATAGATTGTTGGAAAAATACTAGAAGATTTTTTAATTCATTATAGTTTGAGATTTAAATCAAACTAGGGTTTTAAGCCGGGTTTTAGTTGGCGTTAGGAATCTGGGTACTGCGTCATCAGTAATGCATCGGGTTTCATCGTAACTGGGGGAAAATTGAGTGTCGAGGGTGGCATAGCTCCAGGCGAGGCGGCGAGGTTTCAGTTATCTACAGCGGTGGTGCGAGATCAATTTAGATGATCGTGTATATCTGGGTTGGGTTTCCAGGTTGAACCCATCAGCTCGATTTCAATTCTTGCTTAAATTCGTCGATCTCGAGGGTTGGTTGTGGTGAGGTTATCGTCGATTGGTACGTTGAAGGTGGCACAGTGGGTCGGAGATAGAACAAATGATGTGCACCTTGCACGTGCACGTTTTCTCGCCTTTGGTTTTCATTGAGTTGTTTGGGGAAGACGAGGGAGGATACTCGAAGATGAGCTCGGGTGGACATGGGGTAGCTCGAGTTATAACTCGAAGCAAGATTTTGATGCGAAATAAAAACACTTAGAAAAATTTTTAGATTGAAATTTTGGGGCACACGGTTAAAAATTTGGGAAAACTCAAAGTAGAGCTCGAGTTCATGGGGGTTTAGCTCGGGGAATCACTCGGATTCGCCTTGGGATTGTTATATTTCCAGTTTTAACTTCACTGGATTAGCTAAAGGAATTTCTGGAATTATTATTTTTAATAAATGATAATTAATTAAGGGTTAATTAATTAAGATAATTAACTAAAGAAATGATTAATTAATGAAAGTGATTAAAACTTAACCAACTGAAATTAATAATTAATAATTAACGTTGATTAATCAAATGAAGAAATATAATAATTAATCAATGTAATTAATTAAAGGATTTGTTACTTAATTAGTTAAAGAATAATTAATCAATGTGATTAATTTAAGTTAATTTATTTATGTGATTAATTAGGGATGATCATTTATTGTGATTAAGTAATTAAAGTTAATTAATGAAAATGATTAGGGATGATCACTTATTGCAATTAATTGAAGCTAATTAGTTAAATGATAATTAATTAAGGGTTAATTAACTTTGTAATTAACTTAAAAGTTAATTTAATTAATGTGATTAATTAAGAACTAATTTATTGATCTAAGGTAACTATGTATAATTAAGGATTAATTAATTAATTAATATTAAATGATTTGTAATTAATAAATCAGGATTGGATAATTAATCCATAAGTAATTAATTTAATTGGATATCCTGCTTATAAATGATTATTAAATGCTTGACCTTACTTATGAATGATTGTATTGTATGAGATGCCTCAAATTGATTATCCTATCTGATCTGTGATATTTTGTTCTGTGGATCGTGCTGTGTATAATTTATTCATTTATTTGTGATACATCTGTTTATTATCTGTGAATCTGTGAGTGAAAGATAAGCGTTATAGTTTATACCGCTTATCAACTATATTTCTGTGTTTTGATCTATGATGATTGAATGATGTTGCACTATTGGGTTAAACCCCTGGACCACACTTATACACACACAAAATATGGATTGCACGTGGAAATAGGTTAAGTCACAGATTTTTAAAATAGTTTTGAATTTGAATTTTAAATTCAAATGGTTTTGGAAATGGATTGGGTTTAAAGTGAAATTTTTTTTGAAAAGGTGTTTTAAAAATGAAAGTTACTGTGAATAACTTAATAAAGATTTGAAATTTGAATCATTTGATTTAAATTGGAATTCAGTATTTGAAATTGAATTTTATATCTGGTATTTATGATGTAAAAAGGTTATAAAAGCTATAAATGAGTTTATATGGGTTTTTAAACCATTTTAAAAGTATGGTTTTGATAATTTGAATTTAACCCAAGTTCATATTTGAATGGCCTTAACTCATGCAAATAAAATTGGGTTTTCTGAAACGGAAACAAGTGGTTTCAAATAATAATAGCTTTTATATAAGGAAAGAATTTTCCAAATTATGGTGAAAAGATTTCAAATTTGTAATGGAATGATTTTTAAAGCTATATCTTTGTGAATGACAGTTGAACCCTATTTTGAAATTGAAGAGGATTTTTAAATGGTGTATCTTTTATATATAAAAGATTGAAACGGGAATTATTTTAAAGGTTATGAATGAATCTTTGGAAATTGTTTTGAAAGGCTAGGAACGAATCCTTGTTCAAAAGATTGGTGAACCTTGTTTAAAATTGAAAGGAGTTGTAAAAATGAATCTTTTGTTTAAAGGATTCAAATGTTGAAATTGTTTAAACCATTGAAGTTTTTAAATGAATCTTTTTGTTTAAAAGATTAGGAACGGTAATTTGTTTTTAACCATTTGAATGAAAGGTTTGGACTTTAAGCTGTGATTTAACCGAGATCCCATTATCCATATGTTTTTAAATATTGCGCTCATTATTCGGTTTAGCCGAGAGAGGTCCACGTGCCATATAACCCATTTCGAATAATGATACGACGTTATGGATAGCATTTGAAGACTGGTGGTGAAGACCGGGTATTTGCGAGAATGATAGGGTGACCTATCGATTGTCTCTGCACCGAGTTGCTACTGTATAGAGATTCCCTAAGTGATGGGAAGTTCGATCGGGATTGTGGATTCCCGGATTGCAAGGGCTTCTTCAGAAGTGCCTTCGGTTCTATTCGAACCCTGAACAGACTTGTATGGATGTGTGTCTGACATTACACTTTGAGATGTAAAACCGTTTTCTATCAAATACATTTCTTTTTGGTGGCGGAGATTTATTCTCTTAGCTTAACACCCTTGTTTAAGAGGTACGAGCTCAGAGGTTATGTAGTTGATGGTTACTAGTGATACATTCCAAATTTGGTAATGTGGCATACGAGGGTGTTGTTGATCAAGGCATGGCTTTGTAAAAAGCGTAGCTTTGTAGACGAGACTTCGTCGAACTTCACAACCCGGAATGGTCGAAACAGGAAGAATGCGGCAAGGTTATTTGGGGGGAGCGCCCCCTGAGGGTACGTTCATTTCCTTCTGGATGGAGGTGATATCATGGTATGGAGCCCAGATGTTTAACCTATGTGGTTACTGCAAATACATTACTTTGTGGTTATTGGTATCGAGCGCTCGGATAAAGGTCGGTTACGACCGGGGGATGGCATACTCGTGTCAATAGTTACCTAGTTACAGAGGTAACCCGGCCTTGTGTTGGCAGAGATCCGATTAGGTTCTCGAGGCTTCCCTCCAAAGGCGTACCCATGTGGCCCACGAAGTTCCTTTGCCTGACCATTTGTTGGAAATCCATTCTTCAATACGCGCTTTATACGGTTTTAGTTGTAGAACCTGCCATTTACTTATGGTAGTCAACACTGTTCAGATGGTAGTTATTGTAGGCATAGTTTGGAATTTCTATGCTGGCTAGGATTTATATTATACTTTCGAAATGATTTTCTACACCGTGCACTTATAATAATAATATAAAAAGAAATTTTCTCGTATCAAGCATATTTGACTATCATAAGGAGAAATCTCCTCTAATTCTGCGTTTGCATTGTGTTTGTGGCGGGAGGCCTTATGGTAGTTTCATTTTCCAAAAAGCATTGCGGATTTCAAATTTAAATTCTTTTGTTTGTTTTATAAGATAAAACTGTTTTTGTTCGCTCATACCAGACCCATGACTGACTCAGAGTTTAATGTTCCCTTCCTAAACTCTGGATGCCCACAATTTTCCACACGGACGGTCTGGAGTTGGGTATTTCAAATAGTAGATATAGAATCGATTCTGTAGCTTTCGGCTTTCTCTTGGGTATCCATTGAAGATTTTGGATATTGAAGTATTTGGTTAGGACGACTGACCAGACTTGCTTAGCTTGGTGCAACGTGATGATGGATCGAGCTAGTGGTTTAAAGTTTTGGCTTTGAGCATTGGATTGGGGTCGCAGTCTGATCATTGGAGTTATCTCTTTTGCTATTTGTTTTCCGCTGCTATATCATATTGTTATTCCGCTGCAGCATTGTTATCTTGTATCTTTGATATTTCATATGGTATCATTGTTTTATCGAATGTTGCATATCAATGATATTCTTTTCTTTTTCTTCCGCTGCGTTGCCTACTTAATTGTGTTATAAGCTCCGGTGTACCAGATTCGACGTTTGGATCCGCGGCATTTGAATACGAGTGTTGTATTCGGTGCCGATTTTTGATGGTCGAGCCAGGGTTGCTACATTTGGTATCAGAGCTAAAGGTTAAAACTTTAGCTCAGGAGTATAACACATTAAGTAGCTCATTAGAGATAGGGTAAAGTATACCCTAGAATGAGTATATCCCTAAGATATCCGTTTGTATGCCTCGGTAAATTCTCTTACTATCCACTGATAGTAAGTATGAGTGCAAGAAGAGGACGAGATAGGGGACAGGGGAGTACCACTACAAATAGTCAGTACCCTGCAATGGTGGAAACCACTTTCTCTATCAATCTCCTTTGATTCGTCTTTTATATTCTTTGATGATTCCTGGCAGCTCAAGGAAGAAGCTTTGATATATTTGCATGGGACTCAAACCCCAGATGGGTCAAAATTGTTTGTTTGGATGAATTGTTTGCTTTGCTTGCTATGGTTGATAGGTATATTTTGGTTGTTTAAATTAAAATTTTGGATTGCATCCATATATCTGTTTATTCTTTTGGGTCTCAATATATTCTACGAGGGGTTAGTTATCCTTTGAACTAACCAATATCCCTGTATATTCGTAGATCTGGTGACCCAAGTATCTTGATTCGTTCTTGTATCCATTCTTTATGGTCTCCCTACTTTCAAATTTCGAGGACGAAATTTGCTAAGGGGGAATCTGTAACATTCCTGATTTTTAAGCTAAATTTAATCGGAAAATTAATATAAAATTTAGGTTTAATTTGGTTAAATTATGAATTAATAGAAAATAAATTTGAATATTGGGAATAAACATGATTTATGAAATAGATTGAAAATAGAACTTGATTCAATAAATAAACTAGATTTAAAAAGCTTTATAAATTAAGAATTTTATATGTATGATTGTTTATTTAAGTTATTTTCAATTCATTCTCTTTATGAATTGTATAAGTAATTGAAAAAGGTATAAAAATGATTCCTAACATAAGTTTGTAAATATAAAATAAATTAAGGTTTAAATCATAACTTGTAAATATATTAGAAACAAGGTCTAAACATAAATTTATCACATAATGACATTTGAAAAGATTTAAATTACTTAAGAATATATATATATATATATATATATATATATATATATATTATATATATACACACGAAAGTGTAAATTTATTAATAAAAGGGTTTAACACCAAATTTATAATTAAAATACAATAAAGGGATTTAAACACAATTTTCATCACATATGACATTTGTAACCAAGGTAACTACATAAACTAACAATTGTAAGCTTGAGATCACTTGTATTAACAACTGGCAACAAATAAAATTTCTCTTAATTTAAAATGTATAAAACATACATAAGAAAAACAAATGTAACAGCCTTTTTTTCCAAAATCCACAAAACCAGAAAAGAAATTTCAAATCTGAAACCTGGTGAAATAAACACAGGCTTCAAGCAATTCAAAGAAATAAAAACTTTGTGCAACTAAATCAAAATCAAGTGCAGACCTAAAAGCAATTTAACACCCATAAGCTTTCAATCTGGGAATCAAAACAGTAAGTTCAAAATTTTAAACTTGGAAAAGAAAGAGAAAATCCAACAACTCTTCAAGAAAAAAAATTATGAAACAAAGTGTTGGCAAATAAAAGAAAAATACTGGAAAGCTTCAGTTTACAATTAAACAAAGATCAAACCAGAAAAGCCTAGAAGAAAAATTCAAGAGCATCAAAACCAGAGTAAGATCACAGCAAGCCCAAATTCAAAACAATTGTTTTCCTCTGTTCTTCATTAACAATGTGTGCAAACCTTCTACCTTGAATCTGTTATTGTTGTTTGGGAGTAAAATAATCCCTTTTTCCCTCTTATACTTGGTGTGATGCATTGATAATGTTTGTGATGATTGAAAACATGTCTGTACGTTTGAAGTAAGATATGCATGTTGGTTTGAGGCAAATGTTCCTCTGATTCTTTTCATCACAGGGTTGATAAACCTGTTTAGAAATGTATATCATCCCCATACAATTCAAATTAGGCTCTGATCTCTAAAAACAAAATGTTCAGAACATTGTAAATTAAGTTTTGAAAATAAGTTTCAAGCAAAAATATCAGTAATATTCTGGAAAAATAAAAAAATACAGTAAAAACTTATAAATATGTTAAAAACCAATTGATACAATTCCTTAATTTAATTACATAACTTGAATTAGCTTGGGAAGTTATGATTTTTGAAATCAAAATCATGATTTTAAGTGAAGTATTGAATGTGAATTTTAAGTTTGATTGAAATTTGATTTTTAGTCGATTTCTGATGATTGGCTAACTTTTGAAAATCGAATTTTGGCATGGAGATACTAGGGTGATCATAGATTGTTGGAAAAATACTAGAAGATTTTTTTATAGTTTGTGATTTAAATCAAACTAGGGTTTTAAGCCGGGTTTTAGTAGGCGTCAGGAATCTGGGTACTGCGTCATCAGTAATGCATCGAGTTTCATCACGAATGGGGGAAAATTGAGTGTCGAGGATGGTGTAGCTCCAGGCGATGCGACGAGGTTTCAAATGATCTACGGCAGCGGTGCAAGATAAATTTAGATGATGGTGTGTTTTTGGGTTGGGTTTCCAGGTTGAACCCATCAGCTCGATTTCAATTCTTGCTTAAATTCATCGATCTTGAGGGTTGGTTGAGGTGAGGTGATCGTCATTGTTACGTTGAAGGTGGCACGGTGGGTCGGAGATGGGCGGAATGATGTGCACCTTGCACGTGCACGTTTTCTCGCCTTTGGTTTTCATTGAGTTGTTTGGGGAAGACGAGGGAGGATACTCGGAGATGAACTCGGGTTGGACGTGGGGTAGCTCGAGTTATAACTCGAAGTAAGATTTTTATGCGAAATAAAAACACTTAGAAAAAATTTTAGATTGAAATTTTGGGGCACTCGGTTAAAAATTTGGGAAAACTCAAAGTAGAGCTCGAGTTCGTGGGGGTTTAGCTCGGGGAAACACTCGGGTTCGCCAGGGATTGTTATATTTCCAGTTTTTAAACTTTACTCGGTTAGTTAAAGAAATTTCTGGAATTATTCTTTTTAATAAATGATAATTAATTAAGGGTTAATCAATTCAGATAATTAATTAAAGAAATGATTAGTTAATGGAAGTGATTAAAACTTAACCAATTGAAATTAATAATTAATAATTAACGTTGATTAATCAAATGAAGAAATATAATAATTACTCAATGTAATTAATTAAAGAATTTGTTACTTAATTACGTAAAGAATAATTAATTAATGTGATTAATTTAAGTTAATTCATTTATGTGATTAATTAGGGATGATCATTTATTGTGATTAAGTAATTAAAGTTTATTAATGAAAGTGATTAGGGATGATCACTTATTGCAATTAATTGAAGCTAATTAGTTAAATGATAATTAATTAAGGGTTAATTAATTTTGTAATTAACTTAAACATTAATTTAATTAATGTGATTAATTAAGAACTAATTTAGTGATTAAAGGTAATTAATTAAGATGGATAATTAAGGATTAATTTATTAATTAATTAATTAATATTAAATGATTTGTAATTAATAAATCAGGATTGGGTAATTAATCCATAAGTAATTAATTTAATTGGAGATCCTCCTTATAAATGATTATTAAATGCTTGACCTTACTTATGAATGATTATACTGTATGAGATGCCTCAAATTGATTGTCGTATCTGATTTGTGATATTTTGTTCTGTGGATCGTGCTGTGTTTAATTTATTCATTTATTTGTGATACATCTGTTTATTATCTGTGAATTTGTGAATGAAAGATAAGCGTTATAGTTTATACCGCTTATCAACTATATTTTTGTATTTTGATCCATGATGATTGGATGATGTTGCATATTGGGTGTTAACCCTATCTCGTTCACGAGTTAACAGGTCCATGAGTTAAGCAGCTCACGACTCAAAAGGCTTCACGACTTAAGGAAATGAATGGTCTACGGCTTAAAAGGATTGTGCGGCTTTGAACATGTTACGACTTAAAGAAACACACGACCTAAGGATTTGTACGACTTAAGGCCTCTACGGGATAGGAAGCCTTACGAGTTAAGCTTCCTACGATTCAAGGCATCTACGAGTTAAAGGATACACGAATTAGAAACCTCCTACGAGTTAAAGCCTCTACGAGTTAAGGAGTACCCGAGTTAGGCTGCTTACGAGATAAGCGGCTCACGAGTTAAGAAGAGATAACGACTTAAGACCCTGATGACCTAAGGAGTCTATACGACTTAAGGGAGCTACGACATAACAGATTAAAGCTTGACCGAGTTAACAAGTGTTACGACTTAAAAGAGGTGTACGACCTAAAGACACTATCTCTTAACTCGTCTACGAGTTAGGACTCGCCTTCACAAAGCCTGAACTCAGCTTTAAGCCGAAGGCAGCTGGTTAAGTCAACCACGACCTACGACTTATGATGAGTCGTATACGACTTATACAAACAAGCCAGAAACTACAACCAGATAACTCGTAAACGACCTAGTACTTGAAGCGTGGGTTCGAAAAAGGCAGGAAGCTCTCTACAAACCAGAGACTCAGCTCAATGAGTCGGTCACGACTCATCCTAAGTCAGCAACGACTTACCTTAAGTCGGCAACGAGTTAGGAATTAGCAACTTTTTTCACCCAGAACTCTCTATAAATAGACATCCACCTCCAACTCTGGGGGGACTTTTGGGGGCTCATTCTCTTCAAGCGCTGATATTCTGCTGCATTCCAAACCAATTCAACACTTGAAGCTCTCGAGACACTAAGAACGCTACAAACAACTTCAACAAGAGATCACGTACATCCAACATGGATTCGAAGACTCTCATCTCCATTGAAGTTTAAAATACTTGTTCTAAGTTTCTTGTAGCTCAAAGTGAATTGTACTTGGGAAGAATTGTATCAACTTGTAACGAGATCATCAATAAAAGTACTTAAAGTGGACGTAGGCTGTACCCATAAGCCGAACCACTATAAAATTGCTGTTGTTTACTGCTTTTCCGTTATTACTTGCTTGTAATTCTTTCCCGATCTATCGGGTGGTGCTTTCACAACTACACTTCACACACCGGGGTGTTAGCGTTCAAATTTAAGCGTTAACATTTTTGGTGCTTTCACTGAGAACTGAACTCAGGGGCAAACTTCGACCATTGTTCAACAAAATTCTAACAGAAACCATGGTTTCAGAAAAGAAACGGAAGTTGTTAAGGTTTGAAGGTACTCGCAGCAATGCCATTACTCTTCCCACGCTAAGTGAAACAGCTTCAAGTATTGGAGTCACAAGGGCTGAATTAAATGCCGTGATATATGGAATATATCAACACATGGAAGTTCAAAGCAATAGGATACTGGATAAGATGAACGCATTGCAGGAAGAAGTCCATCGAATAGAAAGTGATATAAAAACCATTGCCAAAGAGGTCCAGGTTTCAGAAGAATGGAATGCCCCTCAACTAGCAACTGGCATTACTATTGGAACATTCCCCCAAACAGAGAATTCATGGCCACGACCAACTATCCACGAGCGTTTGTCAAGGCGAACTTTTGAAAGAATAGTTGATGATTACCCATTGAGTCCTGGTAACGACGAAGAATACATACCGGAAATGATTGAACAGAAAGAGAAGAATGGGGGAAGAAGAAAACAGAAACTCTTGAAAAAAGCTCGACGCTTCATACCCTCCGACTTCACTCCCTTGACCGACACTCCGGAAAGTATCTTCTTGGCAACAAAGGATGTTGTTGTTTACCCCAAACCATCTCTGATGAGGAGAAGCGCGACCGACAATGGGAAATTCTGTCCATTTCACAATCAACCTGGCCATGAAACTAACCAATGTCGCCATCTAAGGAAGGAGATTGAAGAATTGATCAAGCAGAATGAACTGCAACAGTATGTGAAAAAAGATGGAATTAACCATTCCTCATCCTCTAAGGTGCAGCTGGTTCCCGCTCAACAATGTAGCTCAAATAAAAGAACCGTGGCACAGGGAGATGAAGGTCCTATCATCAGTATCATCACAGCAAGCCCTCACCAGCCAGGGAAAAATTGGATGAGGCGGGAAGACGTGCTCACGCTCCAAGGAGACCTTCAAAGTGAAAGGAAGTTTCGATTCTGAAAGATGTTGCCATCCAGTCCTCTTATGCCAAAAGATTCAATCCCTAAAGCCTGGGGCAGCAATTGCTTCCATACCTTACTTGAACACTTTGTTTCAAATTTGTAAAAAAGTGCTGATCCAATGATTCTTGTATCAAAATCTGTTGTAAAAACAACGCCAATAAATAATAAAAACTATAAGTCTTACTTTCCCTATTATTACAAGTCGCTTATTTTATTTCGATATGTGAAATATTCTGAGAATATCACTAAGATTATCGATCTAAATTTGCAGGCAATCAATACCAAGCTGATTCATTGCAATATCAAGCAACCCTTGGTAGCATTCAAAAGCAAGCCTTAAACAACAGAATTCCAGGGTCAAATACTCTAAGCAAACAAATAAAATTTGGCTAGAGTATGTTTCTTCAGTTAAAACCACCCGCCAACAGAAGAAGATGATGCACACTTAAAGGCGGCACTAAGGAATTGCTAATATAATCAATCAAATTCACAACTATCAAAAGAAAACCAATTCCAAGAACTTGGAACAGCAACCATTTACATCCATATTTTGCATGAAGACTTTGCTGAAATATTGCAAGGAATTTACAAATCTATGATTCTCTTGTTAAGGGCAATTGCAAGGCAGGCGAATAACAAAAGCTATAAAGTGGATATAGGCCCAGTTTCGGCTAAACCGCTATAATTCTTGTGTTCCCTACTACCATAAACTGCTTTGTTTTATTTCGTCATATGAAATACGTTAATCGTGTTACTAAAAAAAATGATTTGATAATGCAGGCCATAAAAGCAAAGCTTACCAGTCACAAGACCAAGTGATCCGCGACATCATCCAGCAATCAAGCATTGAGCCATTCAAAATTCCCATATTCAAATCCTACAAAAGGAGAACTTCAGACGAAAGTAAGCAAGGTGGATAGAACCAGACCATATATGGCTAACTACAAATGCTTGAACAAACAAACAGCAAGTTAAAGAACCTATATCTGCCACCACCAATTTGCTTAACTATAAAATATACTCCTTTGGGTAAGGGAGAGGCTTGGCAGCTGAAAATGGTGACACTTGCGAAGCAATGGGGATTATCAACATGAATCAACGGCAAAGAGACATGCGAGAGCAAGCGTCACCCAACAAAAAGAATATTTCAAGAAGCACAAGCCCTCTTTGAAGGCATAACTCCTCAGAGGATAAAAACCTCAAGCGGGCTTCACCGAAAAAAAGCGTCTTTCTCGCTACAAAGTCGTGGAGTTATCGGTCGACACACTCCCGAGAACCCATCCAACCGAGAAAGGAAAACTCCAAACTTCCTGACAATAACCCTACTTAGGGGCACGCATTTCACCACACCCGGTCGACATACTCCCGTGAGATGAAATGTGAAAAGCCCTCTTCGGAGGCGAAATGCTTCTCTACGGAGACCGAATGCTTCTCCTCAGAGACCAAAGCCCTCTTCAGAGGCAAAATGCTCCTCTACGGAGACCACATCCTTCTCCTTAGAGACTAAAGCCCTTTTCGGAGGCGAAATGCTTCTCTACGGAGACCGAATGCTTCTCCTCAGAGACCAAAGCCCTCTTCGGAGGCGAAATGCTTCTCTACGGAGACCAAATGCTTCTCCTCAGAGACTAAAGCCCTCTTCGGAGGCGAAATGCTTCTCTACGGAGACCGAATGCTTCTCCTCAGAGACCAAAGCCCTCTTCGGAGGCGAAATGCTTCTCTACGGAGACCGAATGCTTCTCCTCAGAGACCAAAGCCCTCTTCGGAGGCGAAATGCTTCTCTACGGAGGCCGAATGCTTCTCCTCAGAGACCAAAGCCCTCTTCGGAGGCGAAATGCTTCTCTACGGAGACCAAATGCTTCTCCTCAGAGACTAAAGCCCTCTTCGGAGGCGAAATGCTTCTCTACGGAGACCGAATGCTTCTCCTCAGAGACCGAAGCCCTCTTCGGAGGAAAAATGCTTCTCTATGGAGACCAAATGCTTCTCCTCAGAGACTAAAGCCCTCTTCGGAGGCGAAATGCTTCTCTACGGAGACCGAATGCTTCTCCTCAGAGACCAAAGCCCTCTTCGGAGGCGAAATGCTTCTCTACGGAGACCGAATGCTTCTCCTCAGAGACTAAAGCCCTCTTCGGAGGCGAAATGCTTCTCTACGGAGACCGAATGCTTCTCCTCAGAGACCAAAGCCCTCTTCGGAGGCAAAATGCTTCTCTACGGGGACCAAATGCTTCTCCTCGGAGACCAAAGCCCTCTTTAGAGGCAAAATGCTCCTCTTCGGAGGCACAACTCTTCGGAGGACAAAGACCTCTAATGGGACATATGCCACAAAAAAGAAAGTTCTCTACTCAACAAAAAAGATTGGAGGAGTCATGACCCACCAACCATGAGAGAGTAACTTCCAGGCAATGTAAACCATCTCTGGGGCACATTTCACCAGGAGTTGAAGTGTTATGACCGCTCTTCGGAATTACACTTCACCAGAGTTGAAATGCAAACAAAATAAAGACCTCTTCGGGGGCACATTTCACCAGGAGTTGAAGTGTTATGACCGCTCTTCGGAATTACACTTCACCAGAGTTGAAATGCAAACAGAAGAAAGACCTCTTCAGGGGCACATTTCACCAGGAGTTGAAGTGTTATGACCGCTCTTCGGAATTTCACTTCACCAGAGTTGAAATGCAAACAAAATAAAAGCCCTCTTCGGAGGCACATTTCGCCAGGAGTTGAAGTGTAACAACCGCTCTTCGGAATTTCACTTCACCGAAGTTGAAATGCAAAACAAAATAAAGACCTTTCTGAAAGTCCACGTTTCACCGAGATTGAAATAAAACTTCCAAGTGTTGAAACGTGAAAAGGCTTTCCTCGAAGGCACAACTCTTTGGAGGTACACGTTTCACCGAGATTGAAATAAAACTTCCAAGTGTTGAAACGTGAGAAATCCCTCCTCAGAGGTACAACCCCCTCCCGGGGACACAATTAAGAAGAAAGACCTCTTCGGAAACCTACGTTTCACCGAGATTGAAATAAAACTTCCAAGTGTTGAAACGTGAAAAGGATTTCTAAGGCATAACTCTTTGGAGGTACACGTTTCACCGAGATTGAAATAAAACTTCCAAGTGTTGAAACGTGAAAAATCCCTCCTCAGAGGTACAACTTTCTATATAAAAAAAAAATCCTTATCAGGGGCATACTTTAACTTCCGAAGAAAGAGTAATTTACCTATTCTGGGGAATAATCTTCCTCGAAAAAAAAGAAAAAAAAAAGGAAAAGAGAGGGAGTTAAAGTACCCTTCAGAGGTCCGCTCTACCGCATAAAAGAATTCACTTGGTAAAAAATGTACTTAAGCAAAAGAAAGAAGTGATCTCTTCAAAGTTCGAAGCGCAGAAACTTATACAAAGAGGGTTGTACTTTGCAAAAATTTTCTTTAAAGAATAAAATAATTATTCTTTAGCAAATATGAGTGCAAGTCCCCTCGAAGTGTAGAATATTGCAGCAAACTTATGGAATGAGGGCAACATAGTATAATTACACACAATATGGTATAGCCAAACCAGCAAAAGGTAACGCTCAAGTAACATGCCATAAGCTTGCTGCAATATCGTGTAAATAAACTTGTGCAAAAAATAAATAGTAAATGCATTCTCAAATTCAAACAGAAGTTTGTACAAACAAGGAATCATTTTATTCAACTATAATGCAGATACAGGTTTCAAAATAAAGAAAAGCGGGGGCCGGTACCCGCACAATTCTCGGCCAGTACATACAAAAGGCAAAAAGCTAAAATCTTCACTTCTTCTTCCCTCCTTTGGACCCTTTACCCGGTCGAATGACCAGCTTTTCAGGTCGGCCAGTAGGTATAAGGGAAGTAGGAGAGGTAGGTGCAACCGGTTCAACTTCCGGCTCCTCTTCAGTGGCGGTGATTTTCTTCCCCCTCCTCTTTGATGTCCCACGCTTCTTTCTCCTTTGTGAGGAAGACTCACTCCCCGGAGTGACAAGTTTTGATAGAGCAATGTCGTCAGAAGGAGTCCGCTCCGGGGATATGTCACCTCCCTCAGGTCTCTCATCTTTCTGCTCTTGCGAAGCGATGGGATCATCCAAGCCGTGAAGAGCCTCTATTTGTTCCTCCTGTGATCCAGGTTGCGAGGCAGAAGGAGGCGCCACCTGAAGAGATGAAGGAAGGATAACCGGAGGAGTAGAAGTTTGAGCAGTGCTTGGTATTTTCTCTACAGAAGAAAATAGGTTAAAGTCAGTAAAGAGAGGAGATGAAGGCTCATCAAGGTTGAGAAGATAGCCAAGGAGTTCATGAAACTCATGAGAAACAAATGAATAACCCGCTTGAACAGAATTGACAGTAGCGGGATTAACAGTGAAGTTACCTGGTGAAGCTGATTTCCTGATATCGACTTCATAAGCTTGCGCATCAGCGCTCTCTTCACCCTCGTCTCCACCTTGTATGCTTGTAATATCAGTGGTAACTTTGGTGGGAGATGCAAGATGGGAACTGGAACCAATAATGTCGACTTCAGACGAAGAAGGTGGCTGGACTAGAGTAGTTGAAGTGGTTTTCCCCAGCCGGTCCCCTTCCGTCACTTCAGTTCTTAATTTGGCAAGTTGTTCTTTTCCCTTGGCAAGGGCAGCGCGAGCGTCATCATCAAAATAATGCCTTTCCAGGGCTGATTCGTCATAACCAGCACCTTCAGCACCAAGCATCTCAAGAGCGGCTTCCCATACTTCAGCTAAAGTGATTTCATACTTAGGACCAAGAAAAGCGAGGCTTCCACGCCCCAAGACGCTATGCAAGTAGAAGTCGAATAATGTTGAGCCGAAGCTATTTTTGGTCGCCTCATGAGATTCTTCGGCTGCGATTTTGCCGGCGACAGCCTCATCATGCTCCCTTTCAGTTTTGGCAAGCTGAAGCTTAAGCATTTGTATCTCCGCCTCCTGGGAGTTGTTTTTCTTTCGAAGCTCAGCAATATCAGAGACATAGCCTTCACTAATTCTTTTTTGTGCTTCGAGCCTGTCTTCGGCATCCCTCTGGCTAGCGTGAGCGTCTCTCACTTGTTTCAGGAGCACTTCTTCTTTCTGAGAATATGAAGTAGAGGAAGCAGCAAGTTCATGTTTCAAATTCTCAACCTTTGCTTCGAGCTCCTCATTGTAAGAAGCAATGTTCCTCATTTCGGTGTCGTGTTGCTCAACGACCTTTTGCCATTCGGCCTTATCATTTTCCATAGTAAGCATGGCCTCTATGTTGGCACGGTTAACTCTTTGAAGCTCATCAACAAGCTTCTGCCAGTTTGACATCCTCTCGATATCAAGTTTGACGGCGTCAAGATTTCGTAGCATAGAAGACTTGTCGATGGGGACCAAGTCTAGGTCGAATCTCACCCCCTTAAGGCACCATTGAGGAAATCGGCTCTGCAGAGTGGCAGGACCCGGTCCAACTTGAAATTTGGGCATGCTAATTATCGTTTGAATATCTGATTTCCCAAGAGCGGGAGAGTCAGAAGGGATGTCGAGTGAGGCAGGAATAGTAACTTTCTCAGGAGTAGTAGAGGCCTGCTTTTCACTGTGACGGGCTCGTTTGCTTAAGTCTTCACTCATGTGACCTTTTCCTCGATCGTCATGAGTTTTTCTCTTGTGGGAGTCATCGCCTTTTTGCCAAGAATCATGGCGCTCTTCTCTCTCCCTTCTTTCACGACGTTCTTCTTCAGTCCTCCTTTCATGAGCCTTTCGGGCAGCCCTTTCTTCGTCAGATTCTCTGTAGGAGGGAAAGTAACGCCTATAATCGTATTGACCACGCCCCCCGTAGCGTTGGAAATCCTGATAATATGATCCGCCGCGTGTCATTGAAGGATCTGAAATAAGAAAAGATAAGCTTTAGAAATCTTTAAAGTATGAGAAGATAAGTGCTTAAATGTGCTGGAAAATCCTTAGTTGTGTGTGAAGTGCAAACTACTCGCGTTGGACTAACGAACCATTCCTCAGTTGGGGGGAAGTAATAGGTCCCACTGTCGGTGACAATTCTTGGGATAAAGGAGTTGGAGTCTGTTGGAGGGCAGATGTCGCTTCAATCATCGGGGGTACAGTTTTACCACAGGCAGGGTCATCTTTAAAGAGCTCTTGGGAAGTGACGATTATGTCACTTAAATCCCCAAAAACGTCATCACCGTCATGCCCAACCTGATTCCCTCCATCAGCTCCTTTGTCAGCACTCTTCCTGGTGTGGGAAAGGGGCTCCTCTTCTTCTTCAATTATGGGAGCAAGTGCGGGCTTTTCGGAGGGTCCCGTATCGTCCCTTGGAGTAGAGCACTTTACTAGTAAGGTTTCTGCAGAAATTTCTCCTCGCATGTGCTCTTTAGTGGAGATCGGAAGATCAGGAGTTTTCACCGGAGAATCAGGAACCTCCGTTGGAGCTTCACGAGGCCGAGTAAAGCGAGAGGGATGGAGGAGTCCGTATTGATGTAAAAATTCATCGTTTAGCAGAAACTTTATGCTCCTCTCTTCTACCGGCACGGCATTTAATCTTTCAAAAATTTGCTTAAGACTTGGGTCCCTGGCAGGGGGTGGAAGTGCTAAAACAGGAAAAGAATGAAATTAGCAATTGAGAGTTCAGATCTCGAGAAAGTTTCAAAACGGAAAAAGTAAAGACAGGAAATCTTACTTCCCACTCTCCAGATGGCATAAAACCCTGGAGGGCAGCGAACAAAGAAAAACTGATTCAAAAATCCGTGAGCGCTTTCGGAGAGATCAGTAATAAGTTTGCGGTTTCGAGCGCTTCTTATAACCACGATTGAGGGATGGTCTTTAGTTTTCGTGAATGAGCAAAAATAGCAGATCTCCCCGAAGCTTGGTAATCGATCCAAAACTCTCCTAAATAGAACACATAACCCCATCAGAATGGCGTAGCCATTGGGGTGTAATTGGAATGGGGAGATAGACAACCGAAGCAGGAACTGTTGGAGAAAGTCATTAAAGGGAGGAATAGCGCCGTTCAAGCACATTTGGCGATTAACAGCAACAAAGCCAAGAGGGGGCCTATCCGCGGTGTCATTTGGCCCCGGAAATAAGATGTCAGCATCATCAATGCCAAACTGGACGCGCAGTTGGTTAAACACCCGCTGATTCAAAGTTGTGGATGTTCTCTCCGGAGGGTTGTCTATAGGGATGGCTACTGGGAAGACATCTTCAGCCTGGCCCATCGGCTCTTCTTGATGAGAGGTCATTCTACACAAGCAACTGGATGTTCAAAAGCGAAGGTGCACGTTTCCTAAAAAGTGTGAAGTGTCGTGCAAAGCTAATAAAAAATAATAATAATAATAACAAGTAAAGATAACTGGAATTAAACTGGTTGACGATTGATTGACTACGGTAATTTCGGAACTTGTTATTTAAAGCTCAAGCATAATATTAATGAGGGCTGGTCAGTTTCAATTGACTAATCCAGTGCTGCTTTAATATTCCACTTGAAATCGATAGCACTTCGTTCACACGATTTATTTAAGTTAATCATCTATCATTAACTAATCTGTCGTTCGATGTGGGCAATCAATGACAGTATATTCGTCCCAGTTTTCTGTGAATGTTATATTAACAGGTTATTAGCTTACAAGTTAAAGCAATCTGTAAAAGATTCAAGAGCAGTTCAAGGTTCAAGTGGAGTTTAAAAAATACATGTGCTAAGTCGTAACCGACTCAAGAGTTAAGTCGTAACCGACTCAAGAGTTAAGTCGTTCCTGTCTTAAGTCGTCAACACATCAAGCTGATTATGCTCTAAATCCTAAGTCGTAACTCAAGGAACAGAAGAAAGGCTCTGATTCAAAGCAACTGGAAATCCCTTAAGTCTTAACTCGGCTACGGCTCATGAAAATTGCTAGGTCGCATGGAAAATCTCTGAGTTGTATATGGGACGATTCCTCACTCTATTCGAATCAATTTTTTCCAACCAACCTGCCTTCCCTTCTAACTTTCAACCTGTTCACCCACGGCCTCCTCAACAGCAATAGCCTTAACCTATCACACTACAAGTCGCCTCAAATCGCGAATCACCTTATGTCAAGCCAAACGAGTTTAAGTTCGTCAATGACCGATTTGATAAAGCTCGTAGGATTTGAAAGGACAAGCCAAAAACGAGGGACTGGACATGTAAGGTAACAATGGCTAACGGTCGAAGAGGGAACAAGATCACTTACGATTGTATGATGCTAGAAGGAATCGGACGAAGTTTGGATCGAAATCGCCTTGGAGAGCTCAGAGATGCGTTAATGGCAGAAAACAGTTTAAAAGTTAAGTGATGAGAAGAAGGAAAGAGGAAGGACGACTCAGGCTTTTATATCTGGAAATGTTGGAATTTGAATCGGCATGCCCGGGTTATGATAAGTCGAAGCACACGACTTACGACCTAAGCGTGTGCTTCGAGGGGCAAATGTTAACCCTATCTCGTTCACGAGTTAACAGGTCCATGAGTTAAGCAGCTCACGACTCAAAAGGCTTCACGACTTAAGGAAATGAATGGTCTACGGCTTAAAAGGATTGTGCGGCTTTGAACATGTTACGACTTAAAGAAACACACGACCTAAGGATTTGTACGACTTAAGGCCTCTACGGGATAGGAAGCCTTACGAGTTAAGCTTCCTACGATTCAAGGCATCTACGAGTTAAAGGATACACGAATTAGAAACCTCCTACGAGTTAAAGCCTCTACGAGTTAAGGAGTACCCGAGTTAGGCTGCTTACGAGATAAGCGGCTCACGAGTTAAGAAGAGATAACGACTTAAGACCCTGATGACCTAAGGAGTCTATACGACTTAAGGGAGCTACGACATAACAGATTAAAGCTTGACCGAGTTAACAAGTGTTACGACTTAAAAGAGGTGTACGACCTAAAGACACTATCTCTTAACTCGTCTACGAGTTAGGACTCGCCTTCACAAAGCCTGAACTCAGCTTTAAGCCGAAGGCAGCTGGTTAAGTCAACCACGACCTACGACTTATGATGAGTCGTATACGACTTATACAAACAAGCCAGAAACTACAACCAGATAACTCGTAAACGACCTAGTACTTGAAGCGTGGGTTCGAAAAAGGCAGGAAGCTCTCTACAAACCAGAGACTCAGCTCAATGAGTCGGTCACGACTCATCCTAAGTCAGCAACGACTTACCTTAAGTCGGCAACGAGTTAGGACTTAGCAACTTTTTTCACCCAGAACTCTCTATAAATAGACATCCACCTCCAACTCTGGGGGGACTTTTGGGGGCTCATTCTCTTCAAGCGCTGATATTCTGCTGCATTCCAAACCAATTCAACACTTGAAGCTCTCGAGACACTAAGAACGCTACAAACAACTTCAACAAGAGATCACGTACATCCAACATGGATTCGAAGACTCTCATCTCCATTGAAGTTTAAAATACTTGTTCTAAGTTTCTTGTAGCTCAAAGTGAATTGTACTTGGGAAGAATTGTATCAACTTGTAACGAGATCATCAATAAAAGTACTTAAAGTGGACGTAGGCTGTACCCATAAGCCGAACCACTATAAAATTGTTGTTGTTTACTGCTTTTCCGTTATTACTTGCTTGTAATTCTTTCCCGATCTATCGGGTGGTGCTTTCACAACTACACTTTACACACCGGGGTGTTAGCGTTCAAATTTAAGCGTTAACATTGGGTTAAACCCCTGGACCACACTTATACACACACAAAATATGGATTGCACATGGAAATCGGTTAAGTCACAGATTTTTAAAATAGTTTTGAATTTGAATTTTAAATTCAAATGGTTTTGGAAATGGATTGGGTTTAAAGTGAAAGGTGTTTAAAAATGAAAGTTACTGTGAATAACTTAATAAAGATTTGAAATTTGAATCATTTGATTTAAATTGGAATTCAACATCTGAAATTGAATTCTATATCTGGTATTTATGATGTAAAAAGGTTATACAAGCTATAAATGAGTTTATATGGGATTTTAAACCATTTTAAAAGTATGGTTTTGAAAATTTGAATTTAACCCAAGTTGATATTTGAAAGGCCTTAACTCGCGCAAATAAAATCGGGTTTTCTGAAACGGAAACAAGTGGTTTCAAATCATAATAGCCTTTTTATAAGGAAAGAATTTTCCAAATTATGATGAAAAGATTTCAAATTTGTAATGGAATGATTTTGAAAGCTATATCTTTGTGAATGACAGTTGAACCCTATTTTGAAATTGAAGAGGATTTTTAAATGGTGTATCTTTTATATGTAAAAGATTGAAACGGGAATTATTTTGAAGGTTATGAATGAATCTTTGGAAATTGTTTTGAAAGGCTAAGAATGAATCCTTGTTTAAGAAATTGGTGAACCTTGTTTAAAATTGAAAGGAGTTGTATAAATTAATCTTTTGTTTAAAAGATTTAAATATGGAAATTATTTAAACCATTGAAGTTTTTAAATGAATCTTTTTGTTTAAAAGATTGGGAATGGTAATTTGTTTTAACCATTTGAATGAAAGGTTTGGACTTTAAGCTGTGATTTAACTGAGACCCCATTATCCATATGTTTTTAAATATTGCGCTCATTATTCGGTTTCGCAGGAAGAGGACCCTGTGTCATATAACCCATTCCGAATAATGATACGACGTTATGGATAGCATTTGAAGACCGGTGGTGAAGACCGGTTATTTGCGAGAACGATAGGATGACCTATCGATTGTCTCTGCCCCGAGTTGCTACGGTATATAGATTCTCTAAGTGATGGGAAGTCCGATCGGGATTGTGGATTCCCATATTGCAAGGGATTCTTTGGAAGTGCCTTTGGTTCTATTCGAACCCGGAATAGACTTGTATGGATGTGTGTATGACATTACTTTGAGATGTAAAACCGGTTTCTATCAAATACATTTCTGTTTGGTGGCGGAGATTTATTCTCTTAGCTTAACACTCTTCTCTGAGATGTACGAGCTCAGAGGTTATGTAGTTGATGGTTACTAGTGATACATTCCAAATTTGGTAATGTGGCATACGAAGTGTTGCAGATCATTTGTTGATCAAAGCATGGCTTTGTAAAAAGCGTAGCTTTGTGGACGAGACTTCATCGAACTTCACAACCCGGAATGGTTGAAATAGATAGAATGCAGCAAGGTTATTTGGGGGTAGTGCCCCCTGAGGGTATGTTCATTTCCTACTGGATAGAGTTGATATCATGGTATGGAGCCCAGATATTTAACATTTGTGGTTACTGCAAATACTTTACTTTGTGGTTGTTGGTATCGAGCGCTCGGATAAAGGTCAGTTACGACCGACAGATGACATACTCGTGTCAGTGGTTACCTAGTTACAGAGGTAACCCGGCCTTGTGTTGGCAGAGATCCGGTTAGGTTCTCGGGGCGTACCTCCAGAGGCGTACCCATATGGCTCAGGAAGTTCCTTCCTGACCATTTGTTGGAAATTCGTTATTCAATACATGCCTTGTACGGTTTTAGTTGTAGAACCTGCCATTTACTTATGGTGGTCACCACTATTTAGATGGTAGCTATAGTAGGCATAGTTCGGAATGTCTATGCTGGCTAGGATGTATATTATACTTTTGAAATGATTTTCTACACCGTGCACTTATAATAATTATATAAAAGAAATTTTCTCGTATCAAGCTTATTTGACTATCGTAAGGAGAAATCTCCTCCAATTCTGCGTTTGCATTGTCTATGGTAATTTCATTTTCCAAAAAGCATTGCGGATTTCAAATTTAAATTCTTTTTTTTATTTTATAAGATAAAACTGTTTTTGCTTGCTCATACCAGTCCCATGACTGACCTGGAGTTTATTATTCCCTTCCTAAACTCTTGGTGCCCACAAATTTCCACACGGTAGTCTAGAGTTGGGTTTTTCAGATAGTAGATATATAATCGATTCTATAGCTTTCGGTTTTCTCTTGGGTATCCTTTGAAGACTTTGGATATTGAAGTATTTGGTTAGGATGACAGACCAGACTTGCTTAGCTCGGTGCAATGCGATGGTGGTTCGAGCTAGTGGTTTGGAGTTTTGGCTTTGAGCATTGGATTAGGGTTGCAGTCTGATCATTGGAGTTATCTCTTTTGCTATTTGTTTTCCGCTGCTATATCATATTGTTATTCCACTGTAGCATTGTTATCTTGTATCTCTGGTATTGATTCATATGGTATCATTGTTGTATCGAATGTTATATATCAATGATATTCTTTCTTTTTCTTCCGCTGTGTTGTTTACTTAATTGTGTTATAAGCTCCGGTGAACCAGAATTGACGTTTGGATGTACGACATTTGAATACAAGTGTTGTATTCGGTTCCAATTTTCGAAGGTGGAGTCTGGGTCGCTACATTGATTGTGCTCTATAGATAGCACAGATGAGTCATTAAAGTACACCCTTTCTATAATTTTATTCTTTGTGGTATATAGTGTAGTACGTGAAGTCTGGAAGTAATTGTAA
This sequence comes from Allium cepa, assembly GCA_030765085.1. Taxonomy (NCBI): domain Eukaryota; kingdom Viridiplantae; phylum Streptophyta; class Magnoliopsida; order Asparagales; family Amaryllidaceae; genus Allium; species Allium cepa. The sequence continues at coordinate 1,037,772,947 of CM060928.1, forward strand.
TCAAAATAAATTTGTGCTTGAATGTGCAAGATAATTGAGAGCATTTATGAAAGCAAATTGTAGAAAATAGTTTGCAAGAGCATAGATTAGAATCAGAGAATAATGGTATGTTTTTCAAACCGAAATCAAGGCTATTTATAATGTTAAATAGTTGTAACCATTAATGAAAAAATTCGGCTAATAGATATAGAAACAACTGTTGAATTAACGGATGTTTCTACTTTTTAAAAATGGTGACTGCTAAGAAAAATAGCTGTTATGAATGTTCAGTCGACTGAAAATATGAACTAAGTAGATTAGACATTCAAACGAAATTGTAGATTTAAAAAGACACCGAAAAGACACTTCATTCAGTAGACTGAACCGGGTTGTTTAGTCGACTAAATATTCAAACATTCTTGTGCATGTATGGAAGTTTCAGTCGACTGGATTCCCTAGTTCAGTCGATTGAAACTGTCACTTCAAGCCCTTTAAACTTAGTTTAAAAGCAATTTATTTTATAAATTTATACAGTTAAAACCAAGTTTATATAGATTAATTTGAGTAAGTTTTAAAAACTTTTGTGTGTGTCCATACCACTGAGGAGAAATTTTAACAAATGTTGTCTACTAACTAGACTATAGAAAAACCCAATTTAAATGTTTAAACTTGTCTTCAAAATCTTTTGGTCTTTGATCTATAGTCGAATAGAATAGTATCTTCTCCTGCAGTTTTGGTTAGTTCATATAATATATACTTATATATTTGTCACAGTCAAAACTTCCAAATACTAGTTCTAACAGAAAATTCACTTCATGTCCCATGCATCTTATCTCCTCTAGGATGAATTATCATCCTTGAGTGGTGACATTCCATAAGTACATCTCTCATCAAATCATCAATCATCAGAACATAAGGACATCAATCTCTTCTCAAACATCCCTTCCCATCAATTGAATACCTCTTACCATGGGGAAAATGCTCTCATTTTCTCAATTTCTCCAAAATCTCTAATAACCCTTCATCCTTCACTTGCTCATATCATATACGATCCATCAAGGCTGTGCATCACTGCTAAAAAATATTAAATAGGTTATGTTGATGGTTGGAGGTTAAAATTCAAGAGAAACTCCAACTATCTCCATTCACGTATAGCACTTAGGGTAGCGTATCTCCAACTAAGGGCATCGGTGACAACGTTCCCTTTTCCAGGTGGACACTGAATACTAAAGTCAAAGGTTTGCTACATACTCCATACCTCTGCTGCCTAAGATTCAAATCTTTTTGGATAAATATATATTTGAGTGATTATGATTAGTTAATAACTTAAACCTTCCCCCAAGAGATAATTCCTCCATAACTTTAAGGCAAAAACAATTGCAGCCAATTCCAAGTCATGCACTGGATACCTCTTCTCATTGTCTTTCAATTGTCTACTAGCTTGGGTAAATGCCTTCCCTTCTTGCATAAGAACTATCCCTAATCCCGTACCACATGCATCTATGAAAACCGTTAATGACTCGGTTCCATCTGGAATAGTGAGAACAGATGCACTAGTCAATGACCACTTAGGCTTCTCAAATGCCTTGTGCATCTATCATCCCAGAAAAAAAGTAGATTATTCCTAGTCAATTAGATTAAAGGGGTTGATATTTGTGTAAAATTCCTATTGAACTTCTTATTCTATCCTGCCAATCCTAGAGATTCCTAAACTTTGATGCATTACTAAGAGTTTTCCACCCATGGATAGCATTCACTTTAGCAGCGTTCACAGCCAACCCTTGTTCCTAAACAATATGCCCAAGGAACCTAACTTCATTTTTTCAAAAATGGCATTTAGAAAACTTGGCTTTCAGTTGATTTCTTCTCAAAGTTTCCAATAACCCCCTAAGGTGGTCCTTATGTTCCTTCTTGCCTTTGGAGAAAACCAGGATATCATCAATAAACACAAAAACAAATTTATTAAGTTGCCTTCTAAATACTCTACCCATTAGATCCACAAAGAATATTGGGGCATTTTTAATCCAAAAGGAATTACTTCCTACCCATAAAGCCCATCAAGAGTATGGAACGCAGACTTCGACTTTCTTCCCTAGGTAATCCTCAATTGATGGAATCCTGTTGCTAAGTCTAAAAGGGAAAAGGCTTTAGCTCCTACAAGTTGGTCGAACTAGTTATCTATTGTAGGTAGAGGGTACCTATTATTCCATGTCAACTTGTTCATTTCTCTATAATCGACGCAAAGTCCTAAAGAATAGTCTTCCTTAGTAAAAAAAAATAGGGGATCCGCATTTAGAAGTACTCTTACGAATGAACCCATTCTTCAATAGCTTTGAGATTTGCTTATCCAATTCCCTACTTTCTTTAGGGGCCATATGTTGCAAAGGTAGTGTGACGGGCCTTGCATCCATCTGTAATTTGATTTGGAACTGAATCTCCCCATAGGGTGGGAGACCTGAGACCTCCTCAAAGACATCAAGAAATTCATGAACTACGGGTATAAATTATGATTCTCTAACAACAGATAGACTTAGAGAGTATAAATGGCTTGGCTGAACTAATCTTTGGGTGTAGAAAGAAGTTCTAGGTCACGACCTCCTTAACTCCTGAATCATACAACCCTTCTGTCACAGCAAGAATGGCTCCATAGTATAACAACCAATGCATATCAAAGATAAGCCTATACCCCTTGAAATTTAGAACGCACACAATACATATGAAATCAACATCGCATGTGTCTAACACTAGGGCTTTGCAAATAGGAGAAACATTGGTCGAACACCCAATGAGATTGGAAACCTCTATTAGGTTGTTGATCATCTAGGTTTGGAGATTTAAGAAATTTACTACATTCCTTGCTATAAAGGAATGTGATTCCCCTGAATCAAATAGGGTACGAATAGTAACCCCAAAAATAAGAGTTATACCTTCTAGAGTTTCTTCTTCTTGGTCTCTTGGTGGCTAACTAGCACTAGGGATGACTTCAATAACGTAGACATGTCCACTTGATCCTTCCTTAGCCATCTTGGGACACTGATTCTTGTGATGCCCTTCCTCGTGGCAGTTAAAGCACTTACCTTTAAAGGCTTCCTTCATTAGACTCAGCCTACCAACTTTAACCGCATGACCCTCCCCTTTTGGCATTTGTTACTGTAACGACCTACCTTTCATTCCTTAGAAAGATGCATCATTATTAAGAAACAAAGGGATAGAAAAGAGAAAGATAGGAAAGAAAGAACTCAATGATATCAGAAATTTCAAAGCGAATGAATAAAATATATTACATCACATAGTATTGTACATAGTATCATATACATCAGAGTTACACAGCTTATACAACACAAATTAGATAGTTATAAAGATCCGTCTATCATACAATTCAAGATACAACGCAGGGATTAACACAGCGCAACCACTATATATATCTATAAACGCTGAAGCCTCCTGCTCCAATTCTCCTCCAGAAACTCGCCAAAGCTTACCTGAATCTCTTGGTTACTCATAAAAATTTGAGTATTCAAGAGTTTAATAAAACAGAAAATAAACTCCAGGTCAGAAATGGGCTTGGTGTGAGTAAACGGGTTAATTCTGCTTAACTTTGAATATCCTTTGAAAACGAAGGTATTGCGTAAGACTCCCCACACATAAATATAGGAAAGTTTTTACCTTACGCTAACCAAAACATTTGATAGGAAATCCGGTGATATTGTAATAGGGTCTAGGGTTTTCAAATAAACTAGAAAACAGCTGAAATTATTACATTTATTAAATTCCCGCATAAATAGGTATACAAACAAACTCGAGGGCAATTATTGGATATTGGATTCCATATGATGGCGGGGCTACCGGGGTACTGCCCGTCATAGTACCTGGTCTAGATCAGAGTACCGAGGATCCACCCTTAATCCCCTACAACATAAGGCCGAAAACCATCCCTTACTGGATAGTCCCGAACAAGACAATCCCGTAGTTAGCCGCCAACCAACTGCCACTAATCCGAATAAAAAGGGAGCCTAGACAGGCTAAAATCTCGTCCTACTTGGACGCAACCCAATAGCCTTCCTGCACCTCCCCTATTTTAGTAATTGCTTGTTGTTGAGGCTTGAGACTGTGATTACCTTTATAGAACACATCTATCTTAGAATACTCATCGTCCCCTTGACGATGTTCTGAAAGCATTCAACCCATACAAGTTCGTTCTGGGTTCGAACGAAATCGAAGGCATTATCTCGTTGCACTCATTTTGGAATTACCGTCAGAGTTAACGACAATAGCCCTTGCACTTTGAATCTTCATCTCGAATCTGAAAGCACCATCTTTGTTATACTTGTATTGGAATCACCCTAAGAGTTTTTAACGGTAAATAGTTCTTACACTTCGTGTCTTCATGTTTACTTGAGATTTTATGACCTATCGTTAAATTTGGATCGATGTGGTTTTCAGATATCCAATTCGAAAATTCGATCCCGGTCTCACCTAATCCAAAACGCTATTTTAATGTCCAAGCTGTTTAAGGGTTTATAATTTAGAATAATAATTACATACATATAGACGATTCACATTATCACAGAGAGTTGCTCCATACTATCACAATTCAACCAATACATCTCATAACACAAAGCAGCACATATCACATAGCAGAGATATCACATAATTCAAGTCATCCAATATCATTCAAACATCTATAAGCAAGATTTATTCATTCTTAACCAGTTTAATTAATCTCCAATAAAATTAATTATCAACTTTAATCATTTAGATTTACCTAATCCCGCTTACTTAACATTGGTTAATTAAAACCTAATTAATTAATGTCCTCTTAATTATCCATTTAATTAATCATTCATGATTAAATATATTTTTAATTATGTTAAGTAATTAACCCTTAATTAATTACATAAATTAATTATCCTTAACCATTTACTGTAATTAACCTTTAATCGCTCTTATTAGTTACATTAATTAATGATCCTCTAATTACTTCCATCAATTAATTAACTATAATTAATTACATTGATCGTTAATTAATTACATTAATTAATTATTATATAATCACTTATACAGATTAATTATCCTTCAATTAATCATATTAATCAACCCTTAATTATTTTAATTAATTATATTAATTAATGATCCTCTAATTACTTCATTAATTAATTATCTTCTAATTAATTTAATAATTAATCTTTAATTAATCACATTCATTTAACAACCTTGATTAATCACATACAGTAATTATCTATCATTTAATTACTCACATTAATTAATTAACTCCTTAATTAATCATATTAATTAATTTTTTAATTAATTACACCAAGTAATTAATCCTTATTTACTTCCATTAAGTAATTATGCTCTAATTATTTTCCATTAAGTAATTCCCCTTTAATTAATTACACCCAGTAATTACACATTAATTACTTGCACTAATAATTACACTTATTAATTATATTAAGTAATTACACTTAATCAATCATCAAGTGATTATCTTTAATTACTCCACTAGTTAATTAACTTAAATAAATCACATTAATTTAATTAATTACATTAAGTAGTTAATCCCTTTAATCACTTCCATTAATTAATTACTCTTTATTTAACCTTTAATTACTTAGATCAATTAACCCTTAATTAATCAAGAAATTAACTATTGTTAATAAATTATAACCATTATCTTAAATTAATTGCATTAATTAATGATTTCATAATCACTAGTTAATGATCTTTAAATTAATTAAAATCATTAGCTATCCACTAATTACTCATGCTAAGTAATTATCCTTTGATTGTCAACATCAATTTATTTACCTTTATTAATCTCATTAAGTGATTAACTTCTAATTAATTTCACTGATTAATTACCTATAATTAATCTCAACCTTAATTAAAGATAATTCTTTATCTCCATTAGTTACTTATTAAACTTCAATAGAAAATATTTAGGAATCAATTTTAAAATTAAGAATATATTATTTACCTTTAAAAAAACAACTTAACCTTAAATTTTAACATTTAAAATCTTTGAAACTTGTTTCAAATCTTGTTTGAATAAATTAAATAAATACTTAATCATGAAAATTTATCAATTCCTTTTTTAAACTTTTTCAGTTTTTAAATATATTCAAATTTGGTTAATATTCTTCTTTTGAAATCTAATCATTTTATTAACTTAATACTTGATTAATTACTTTGTTTTGGAACTTTAAACAATAAATAACTTGGAAAATTTGTTTTTGATTTACCTTTAAACTTTCAAACTTTTATTTAACATTTTCTTTATTAATAGAACTAGATTTCTTTGCTTTATAAAATCTGTTCATGTTTCACTTATTTTTAAAAATCTGGTTATTAAGACAAGGAAAACAAGCCTGAGACAAACTCGAGTTAATCAAGCAAAAACCCCAAGTACAACATGAGTCACTCGTGATCACTCCTTCTTCGAGACAGCCACACTACCTTCTCGAGTCAAACCCAAAATTCCTGCTTATTCCCAAATCCTATCATCGCCAGATATACAAAGGTGCACCGTGCACGTACACTGTCAATCCAACGCACTCTGACCCTTCCTCTGATCGTCGAATAAACATCAACAACCTCGCCGTCCCTCACGATAACCCAGATCGTCGATATCACCTACGAATTGAAATCGAACCGGTTGTTCGAAAATTTGGAACACACCACCATAAGAAATTCTCCCCTCACCATCGATCCTGACCTTGATAAACCTTGTCGTCCTCACTGGAGATTCGCCTCGACCTCCAGCACCGATCCCGCACCTCATGATCACCTCCGATCCTACATGGCTGTCGCCATTGCGTCATAAACATCGACGTCCCAATCCGACCTTTGAGCCCTAGTTCGACTCCGACTCACTGCCCTGATCATCAGTAAAATCCATAATCATTTTCCTACGAGCCTCCACCCACTGGCCACCTTCAGTCCAAACCTCGTCGCAAACTTCGACGTCGATCATCGGCAATCGAAAAAATTGTCGAAACCGATCATCCTATAATATCTCATCAATTTCTAAACTAAAAATCATAATTTCTACACCTAAATTTATAAATTTTAGACTCAAATTAGGTTATAGAATTGATCCATAAATTCCAGAAAATTTATTTTAGGCAAATTTTTTTTGATCATACTTGAATTTTCTATTCTGGAAATAAACAATCCATATATATATATATAACTATTTTTAAAATTAAGCCTATATACTTACAATCAAGTATTTGGGAAGATATGAATTCTTTTCTATAAAATTTGAAGCCCCGATATGAACAAGGAACATATATTCATACACAAAGACTTTGTACAGGCATTTCATTCATACACACATGCATTCACATGTAACCATATGCAAACCATATTCTACAAAAATTCCTCACAAACATTTAAGCATATTCACATATTTTAAGACTGTTTTTAATAATAGATGTTTACTCACCAAGAATGAAACAGAGACCAGGCTTTCAGGCTTAATCTGGAATTGCTGTATTCAATTTGATCTACTATTATTTTGATCAGCACTAGTTTGTTGATTAGAAAAGTTGTTGAGATAATCTTTACATCTTGTTGTTGTTGAATTTGAACTGTGCTTAGCTTGTTTTGATTTCAGTTTTTTTTTTGAATTTGATTTCAATATTTTAGTTTTAGGAAGAAGAGAGAAAGATGTTTTGAACTGAAAAATAAGAATAGCCCAATTTCTCTAAAACAACTATATTATACTTAAAATTCAGTTTCAAGAAAACAAGCCACTTGTATTTTGCATGTATCCATTTTCTCAGAAATGTCCATATATGACTAGTTATTTTACAAATGTTTAAATGTATTTATAATTATCTTACAAATGTTTAAAATCCATTATTAGAGTATATTCTTATGTTTTATATTAAAAGGTTAACGTCTTTATTAATTTTTGTATATTTATATATTCAAATTACATTTATGCAAGCTAAAATTAAAAAGAAAGAATTATTTGAAACCAAAGAAATAAACCTATAATTAAATATTATTTAATCTTAAGCTAAAATAAAATTTTAAATCAATAAACATTTTATAAATATTATCTTTGTTGTGTAAGAAATATAAAATTTAACTTTTATATAGTTTTTGAAAGGTTTTGCATTAAATTAAATCATAACTTTCAAATTACAAAACATATTAAAATTTGAAAACATATTTTTATTTGTTAAATTCAAACCAAAGACTTCCTATTACAATATATATACATTATAAATAGAATGTTTTTATTAGATTTAAAAGGTAAAATTTACCAACTTATTAACTTTGAAAAGAGTAAACTTGCCAATTTAGATAATTATATAAGAAAATTATCAAATCAATTTAATTAAAATAAAGACTATTAAATTGATATTGCCTAAAATCCCAGATCATCACATTCCTCCCCCTTTAAAAGAATTTCGTCCTTGAAATTTAAAAGCAAAGATAATTTAATAATTCAACAAAGTCTTTAATTTCACACAGTAAAGCACACATCAACCGCAAACTAACAATAATAGCAACCAATTCAAGGAAACAAACAAATCTAACTATTCTGACAAAATTTAGAAAAGGCCTTCCTAATATTATCTAGAGTTTCCCAGATACAAACACTGGGATACTCGCTCTACTGAATCTAACAAACTATACTACTAGCTCCAGAGTTCCTTCTCAAAATGATCTACTGTCTGATCGGGATATCAGACCACAATCAAGTCCAGTTCAACTTCCAAATCCTTTTGAAATATAGATTCTACAACCAGTGCTGAATCATACACATATTCCTTCAGAGATACATGAAATACATTGAATTCCAGCCATCCGAACTAGCAATTCAATACTATAGACCAAAGAACTTATACTGCCCAAACACAAAAAAAGTCCAATATGCCTTGGAACTAACTTCATAGTCTTACTAAATCTTATTGCTACCTTAACCAAAGAAACCTTAACAACGATGAAGTCTCTAACTTTTAATTCCTAATTCATCCATCTTATCCACATAACTCCTTCTCATAATCCTAGGCTGCCTACCTTCTTCCTGTTCAGCTCAACCTTTGCCGATGCTTCATGAAACAAACTGGACTAAAAACAAACCAACCTCTGGATCCTACTCAACAAGATGATCCTCCCAAGATCTGCCGATATCTAGAGCACAAGCTCTACTTCACAAGCATCAGTAGACTTCGAACTTACTTCTCCTATCTGGTTTTAACAAAACAGATGCACTTAACAACCTACCTTAAAATTCTAAAAAACTTCTTCACACTTAGAGGTCCATTTAAACTTCCTGTAAAAACCCTTCAATCCAAGAAAACTGCAGACTTACGATTGCTTCTACTCGAGAACAGCTGCTACCTCACTTTCGCTGCACAACTCTAATTCTGGAATAGATGAGAATGTCATCGATGATCACGAACACAAACTTGATCAATACATCCCAGTAGATATGGTTCATCAGATCCATAAATCTTAGTGACCCATCTGACTCGGTCATAAACACCCCCAGCAGAACCCCAACTAGAAAACTAGATTAGATTAATCCTTCTTCGAGAAATCCTGAGCTGCTTCACCAATACCCTCTCTCTAGGAGCCATCCTTCCACTAAGTTAAACCATCGGTTTTATTCTTGGAATCCAAGTCGATACGGAGCCCAATCTCCGACGCGAGTAAACCGTTGACAACTATGATAACTCCTAGCTTCTCTTGAGAAGCCTCAATCTTAAGAAAAATATTACTCAAATAATCTCCTGAACTATCGCAAGTCATTTTTGCGATTCTACCCAGTTCAGATTCCAAAGATATTGTTCTCTCTTTACAAACAAGAACGACTTATCCAAAACAATGTCAATCCTTCAAGAATGCCTTACCTACCAGAAGAAAAATCTGATGGTCTATCTTCAAAACAAAACATTCTTCTCTGTTGACCTTCCTGAAGAAGTGAGCAAGCTGTCCCATATGTCCGTGCTGCTTATCGATAGAACACAAAGACTTCTAAACCATCGAAAAAAGGTCCACACTGCTGCTTTCGAATTCCACCTCTATGATACTGCTTAGCGAAACGACCTTCCTACAGGGACCCAAGACACCTCCAAGCTACACTACTACCACAGCTTACTAAAGACTTCTTTATCCATCGGCTCCTCGAACCTCAAAGCCATATCAGCTAACTCCATAAAAGAGCCATTTTGGGCATCCAACTTTCAATAAACTCGGGCCTCAAATCAAACACCAACAACTTACTCTTCTTAAGGGGGAAACAATGAGACATGCCCGTAGCGAGGTAACTCATAGACCTTAGTCTCATACTCCAATACAGACAAACTCCCTTGCTCGATATCCAGAGAATTCTTATACAGTCGAGTCTTCCCTGCGGAAGGTATATACTATTCCTCAAATACTTCCTTAAACTGGTTCCATAGAAATCTCCTTCAGGAAAATACATGGATACTGCATCCCACCACGCAGTTGCACCTTCCTGAAGTTGCCATGATACTATCACTAACTTCTGCACATCAGACAGATCCAAACTTTAGAAAATCCGCTCACACGAGTGCACCCAAGCTCACACTTCATTGATGGACTCCGTGTAATGTCCCGCCGTTTTGTACGCTTTAAATCGACAATAAACCACACACGTCAGACTTAAACCGTGTAGAAGGGCGGATTGTTATGGGGTAAATAAGAAAAAGCAGAGAAAGAAAAAACAAAATAGAATCTTGTAGTGGAACGATAAAATATAGTAATCAATTAAATAGTTCATGAAGCTGTTTTACAAAACATTTGATTATACTTATACCATATATATCAGAGTTACACATACCAGAGAATATTAATAATGCAGCTGAATACAATAATGTAGTGGAATATAATAGATAATAGTAATACACTCTTCGTCTTCGTCCTCCAGGAGTAAAGCCTTCGAATCCTTAAATGCTCAGACTGACCCGAGCGAATTGAAAAGAGAAAACACTTGAGTCAGAACTAAAAGATCTTATGTAAGTTAAATCAACAGTAATAATATGAGCGGAACAGCATCAGAGAAGTTTACGGGATTTGACATCTCCTATCCAGTGTCAGTGTGAGTGCAGTAACTCAAGAGATGCTCGGGGTTCACATCTCCTAAGGATCCGTTAAACTATCTACTATGTAGTAATATACGCTATTATAATAGTGTGTAAAGTAAAGTATAATATACTGAAAATGACGTTAAGGGGTTACCCATATGGCCCTTAACACACTTTTATATTCACATAGTTTATACAATACCGTAATCTCCCCCGTACTGGGCATCGTCAGAGGGCACTCCATAGGTGTAGTACAAAACAAAATCGTATAAGGCGCGCTAGGGTAGGAGACATGGCACAACTAGGCAATGCCAGGGTAGATATACCAATTGCTATCCGGACGGGTGGTAACGCATAGCCGCAGCTACCACCCACCTCGAGCCATACCCCCAAATAAAAAAAAATCAAAAGTGGCCACTGAATCAATCCAATAGTCAAAGTATAATATCGAAGGGATGTGTCCGATCAAAGGTGCTACCTCATTGGCCTGACAATCGCTCCTGTTTTAGCCACATTATGACAACTCACAGGTGTCGGGTGCACGTATTTACCTCAAAGGAAACGCCGCCACCATCCTACTTCATTCTGGAATCTCCACCGCGTACATGGTTGTTAAAGTGGTTTTTGAAGTTGGCAGAGAGTATGACATATTCCAATCCCGGTCTCTTTAACAACCCAACGTTATTATAACACCGCAGTCGTTTCAAAATAATTAATACTTCAAAACCAGGATATAATATTTATTTCAAAACCATATAAATACGATATCATTTCAAATAAAAAAACCAAATCAATATGATATCCCTTTTATTTCAAATCAATATAATATCATTTTGTTTCTAATATATCCCCTTTTAAAAATCATAGCACTTCCAAATTTTATACTTCAAACCAAACATTTGAAATTTTAACACGGTTAAAACATAAGGATATGAAATTTATAACTTCGAAACATTTCAATTTCGATAAAACATTTCAATTTCGATATATTTCAAGGCTTTAAATATTACAAAATTTCAAACTAAATTGGATAATTTCGATTCAACAATTAAATTTTCAATTATTTAGTTTGAAATATTTTACATAATAAGCCCCTTATCATTTAAATAAGGCTCAAATTATAAATAACTAAATATTGCCTTTAATTCATTTATACTTGAAATAAACCTTTAATTAACCCAAACCCCAAAATCAAGTTATAATAATTATACCTTTTAAAATTTTCAATTAAATAAATTTCACATCAACCCCTTTGAGTTTAATTCTTAAATAAATTCAGTTTCATATAATCTCAAATTTATCTTAATTAAAATGAAATTTATTCAAGAAAAATTCTTAAATACTTTAATTCTCATCCATTTCTTATTTTATCTTCCAACTCTTAATTTATTTAAATCATTATAACCTCTATATAACAGTATGATTTAAATACTTAACCAAATTTATTTTAATAGATCAAACACCATTATTTAACTTATTTTCATTAACAGTTTTATATAATATCAAAAAGTATCAATATTTATTTAAACCGTATAATTTTATCCAAAACCATAGAAATCATTTTCAAAACATATATATAGACCGACGGCATCTGTATATAATTTTCTATCCTATGGTCAAGTGATACGGATATTTATCATTTCAATCCGTAATTTAAAATGGAAATATGATTATATATCATTTCAAACCGCAATCCCGAATGAATAAAGTGAAAAACTAATTTGCAGTTTAAAACAATATAAAATACAACATCCATTCATCCAATATAATTCATCAACAATTTATTACAATCATCATCCAATTTAGCAATAACATCAATATAGAGCATATAATAAATAACAGGTAATTGCTGACTGTTTATATTCAATAATAAAATAAACAATCTATCTAACTGGCAATTTATATGCAATAATAAAATAAATAAAATTTAATCTAGTAAATTAAATTCGAGTGAGATGATAATTAAAATATGCCAAACCATCATAGATAAATTTTAAATCACGTCAAAAATTAATTTAACAAGCATAAGAAATCTTAGAAGTTGTTAGTGGGATAAAACAAGCACCTTTTGAATTTAAATTGAATTTAAATTCAATTTAAACCCAAAAATTGAACAGACTCAGAATTTTTCCAAACCAATGCCAAAATGTCTTGATTTCCAATACGAATCCAGCGGAGAAAACCGCATACAAAACCGAGTCCGTATGCAAAAGTCACGCGATTCAAACGACTGAAATCAAAATTAAAATAAAAAAATCGAGCCGTACCCAACAGCTACGTCATCACGTGCGCGTGCAACCTTCAGTGCGTCTTCCAGAATATGCACCACGCACGACACCAAAAACCCTAGAAATCGCCGCCTCGTCCAAATTTTCGCCGCCACTAGGTTGATCTACGACTCGATCCAGCGTGACCATCGCGCTTATCACATCCAGGAGCTCCCTCGGTGCGCCACAGGCATTCGCCGCCGCCGCCCATTGATAAGCCGATCGTGGCAATTCTAGCAACAACTACCCCAAACGAACCGTGCCGTTGAAAGCACTCAGCCTCCTCTACGCGCCTAGACTTCCTGATCGATGAATCGTGGAAGATCCACCGTCAATTCTGACGACCTAATATGAACGGCCGGCAGTTATTCATTAAATCTGGACACACGAAAACTCGAATTGAAAAACAAATTACAGAACTGAGATGCGCTCGTCGAGAGCTTCGATATATAATTTTTTTGAATTTTTTTGAGGAGTTTGAAATTTTTGTTTTGGACTTGACTTTGATTTGTGTTTGGATCTAGAATTTGTTTGTCTTCCATTGAGGAGTAGGAACATCTGAATTATATGTACAAACAAACGAGGAATAGAAAGGCTAGGGTTTATAATAGGGTATTTATAGGCAAAGTTGAAATAGAATAGATGGATCAGATTGATAAACGCGTTGAACGTTATATGGCCCGAAAAGCTTGTTTCGACTCTGGACGAAAGTGGGCAAATCCATATATCAAAATAGATGTTTTAAAATATTTTAAACGCAATGGAAAAAGTTTCACGTCCAAATTCCATCGTATGAACAAGTTATGCTAAAATCAAAATTTTCAAATTGATTTCAATTATCGATTTCAAGGTGTTTCAAGCGCATACGATCAAACGACAAGTCCGATCGATATGAAACTTCAAATCCTACAATAATTCATCGTTACGGATCCGATGAAACTAGTTTCGTCGAAATCCGAGTCAATGGCCAGAATGGCTATTTTTATATTAATTAAATAACTTAAAAATAAATTAATTAAATTAATTTTCCAATTTAAATTCTAAAATTGACAATTCTTATCATTTTAAATTTCATAATCATTTACAATGATTTTAAAGAAATTTAGATGTCAATTTAATATTGATTCATTCATCAATTTCAGCGTTAAGTTTCATTTTTATTACATTCAGAAATTATAAATTTAATTTACAAAAATTCCAATTAATTTACTTTTCATTCTATTATTCAATTTATTATTATCAAACGGATGAAATTAACATTGGATTCAAAATCTGTTATCTTAATATTCTTAGATTTCATTTAAATCTCAATTAACGTAATATTTAGATGTTTAATTTCATTTATTTGTAATTAAACCTATTATCATACAATAAACTTCAATATACTGACAAAACTTTATTTTTGTATTCTTTTTATTCAACCAACTGTCATTTTATAAATAAAATTAACATTATTTACGATTATTACTTTAATTTATGTTAACAAAACGTTAATTTTAGATTTATTACAATTGATTTTCAAAGTTTATTTTACACACTAAATAAACAAATAACCTATATTATTTGCCACCTATTTTCTTTTAACTGCATTTATAAGTTCGTTACTTATCAACACAGATTATGATTCCGTATATGACGCTAATTTATTTCATTACATTAATGTACGCCTATTTACATCTTAATTTGAATAAGTATTACATTTCTAAATGTGTCCTTCTATCAATTGTACACGTTAATTAAGGGTTAAAGCCAACTAATGAATTTACCTCAATTCCATTCTTATACCAATTTATTACTTATATATACATTAGTTTCTATGTAATTTGTACATTCACACTTTCGTTGTGTTATTAATTACCGTTAAGGTAATGTTTATTATCAGCAACAAACATTAATAATTACTTATCTACATTGATTGTATAAAATGACAATTTATTACGTATTACTTCATTGGTTAATATAACTTTGAATTCAACCAATCACCACTAATTAAGTCTATTACTGCAATTGCTTTCAAATTAAAATTTTATGAACTAAACAAATAGGTAACTTATACAATTGTAACCATTAAAAATTTAATTAAATTTGTATTCATTATTTTCAAACAAATAATATGATTACTTACATAACACTGACTTTTATTCAATTACCGTTTATTGAAATTCAAATTCATTAATTAATTGAATGCTTACATTTATTTCCATATATCCAATTTGTAGCTAAGTATAACATTTATATTATTTCCATTGATTTTAATTAAATTCCCATCTTTGTATTGTGCCTATTATTACGCTATAAACTTGTTACTACTGTTCGCCTTTCATTTACTTGCCATATTCTCATTCCCATTATTGTAACCTTCATTTATATTCATTTATTTAATTTAAATTCCAATTCAATCATTATTAGTTATGTACAAATTCCTTTATTTATACAACCATTACATTTATTTACTTATTGTCAATTTAATTCCCAAGTGCAACAATTTACACTATTTCATTTTATTTTATTTTTTTTCAAATTCAATTGTCAAACATTAGTTTTTAATAACCATTGCTACAATTCATTCTAAACATTTACCTCATTATAAATCATAATTTTTTTATTTCTTTCTAAATTTAATTACAAAATTCTTATAATTCAACAAATTTAATTATCGAAATTTATGGGTCGTTACACTCCGTATCTTAAAAAGATTTTCCTTTCGAGATAGGTCCTTACACCAAGCTGCAAAGCTTACTCGAGACAGTATTGGGTCTACAGTCTCGACAGATATTCTTCCGACCTCAACACTAGGGCCTCTTCCGTTTGTGGTAGTCGTGCTACACACCACTACTCCATCTACATCTAGGACTCATGTTAGCAAACCCAAACAGGTAACCTAACAAAATAAGGTAGGTCTATAGATATATATATATATATATATATATATATATATATATATATATATATAATTACAGATACGCTCTCTCAAGATAGAAATCACTACAAAGCCTAGGTATTCACTCAACCTAGAACTCTGATACCACGTTGTAACGACCCGCTTTTCATTCCTTAGAAAGACGCATCATTATTAAGAAAGAAAGGGATAGAAAGGAGAAAGATAGGAAAGAAAAAACTCAACAATATCAGAAATCTCACAGCGAAACGAATAAAATATATTACATCACGTAGTATTGTACATAATATCATATACATTAGAGCTACATAGCTTATATATCACAAACTGGACTGTTATAAAGATTTATCTATCATACAACTTAAGGTACAACACAGAAATTAACACAGCGGAACCACTATATATCTACATAAGCTAAAGCCTCCTGCTCCAATTCTCCTCTAGAAACTCGTCAAAGCTTACCTGAATCCCTTGGCTACTCGTAAAAATTTGAGTACCCAAGAGTTTGATAAAAAAGAAAATAAACTCTGGGCCAGACATGGGTCTGGTGTGAGTAAACGGGTTAAGGTTGCTTAACTTTGAAAATCCTTTGAAAACAAAGGTATTACTATGACTCCCCACACATAAACATGGGTAAGTTTTTACCTTACACTAACCAAAACATTTGATAGGAAGATATTATAATAGGGTCTACGGTTTTCAAATAAATTAGAAAATAGCCGAAATTGTTACATTTATTAAATTCCAGTATATATAGGTACATAAACAGACTCGAGGGAACTTATTGGAGATTAGATTCCATACAATGGCAGGGGAACTAGGGTACCGCCCATCACAGTACCTGGTCTAGATCAAAGTATCGATGATCCACCCTAAATCCCATGTAACGCAAGGCCGGAACCATCCCTTACTGGATGGTCCTGAACAAGACAACCCCGCAATTGGCCGCGAAACAACTGCCCACTAAGCCAAATAAAAAGGGACCTCTAGACAGGGGAAAATATCGTCCTACTTAGGCGCGACCCACATAGCCGTGATGCACCTCTCCTGTTTTAGCCATTGCCAGTTGATGAGGCTTGAGGCTGCGATTACCTTTTGTAATGACCTGCCATCCGTCTCCATAGAATGATGCATCATTAATAAGAAAGAAAGGGATAGAAAAGATAAAAGAAAGAAGAGAAGAAGAAACAACACATCAGAATCTAAACAGCGGAACGGATAAATTATATTAATAATCAAAAGTGTTACATAGATATACAATAACTATCAGAGTTACATAGATAATACAACACATACTAGACAGTTATAAACACCTATCTGGTTATTACAACTCAATACAACATCAAAAAAGAGATACCAACATAGAGAATACACGGCGGAAACTATATATCTAACGCCGAAGCCTCCTGCTCCATTGCTCCTCCATAATTCGTCAAAGCTAACCTGAATCCCTTGGCTACTCGTAAAATTTGAATACCCAGGAGTTTATGAAAAACAAAAATAAACTCCAAGTCAGACATGGGTCTGGTATGAGTAACAGGTTAAAGTTGTTTAACTTATGAAAAACCTTTTAAAAGAAAGGTATTACGTAAGACTTCCCACACATAAACATGGAAAAGTTTTTACCTTACGCTAACCAAAACATTTGATAGGAAATCCGATGATTTTATAATAGGTCTAGGGTTTTCAAGTAAATATGAAATAGCCGAAATTGTTACATCTATTAAATTCCAGCTACTAGCCACAAAAGTGGGTAATACAATCAAAACCGTTGGCACTTATTGGATTTTGGATTCCATATAATGGCAGGGCTACTGGGGTACCGCCCGTCACAGTACGTGGCCTAGATCACCGTACCGAGAACCACTACCGATCCCCTGCAACACAAGGCCGGAACCATTCCTTACTGAATAGTTCCGAACAAGACAACCCCGGCGGTTGTTGCGAACCAACCGCCCACACAACCGAATAAAAAGGGACTTCTAGACAGGGGTAAATCTCGCTCTCCAGTGGGAGCTACCCACGAAGCCTTGCTGCACCTCCCCTGTTTTAGCCATTCCCGGTTGATGAGGCTTGAGGCTACGATAACCTTTAGAGATCACATCTCTTAGAATGCTCATCGTCCACCGGACGATGTTCTGAAAGCATTCAATCCATACAAGTTTGTTCCAGGTTCGAACGAAACCGAAGGCATTATCTTGTTACACTCGTTTTGGAATCACCCTCAGAGTTAACGACGACAACCCTTGCACTCTGAATCTTCACCTTCACTTGAGATTCACGACCTATCGTTAATTTGGATCGATGTGGTTTTCGAATATCCAAATATGGAAAACCGATCCCGGTCTCATCGAAATCCAAAACATGTCTTTTAGGTCCAAGTTGTTTTAAAATTAAAAAAACTTCAATTTAATTATCCATATACACACAGATAGATAATTCACATCATCACAATAGATAGCCAACATTATCCTCACAAACAGGTAATCTATATTATCATCACAAATAGATAATCTACATTATCATCTCCATAGATAACTTATATCATCACAATGTAACCAATGCATCCATATCACACAATACTAATCTTATATCTGAGATTCAAACCATTCAAGGCAAACCATATCATCCATTCATAAGCAAAGATCTATAATCACACCATCTATAATTAATTTAAAAGGAATTAAATTAATTACTTCTATCTCTAATTAATTTAAAGCGAATTAAATTAATTACCTATCTTTAATTAATTACTTCCTCATTTTAAATCTTGCTTACTTAACCATTAATTGATTACCAATCAATTAAATAATTATCCTCAAATTAATCACCTTAATTAATCACCCTTGATTAATTATCCCTTAATTACAGTCAAGTAATTATCCTTAATTAATTTTACAAATTAAATATTCTTAACCAAAATCAGTAATTAACCTTTAATTACTTCATTAATTAATTATAATCAATTACAATAATTCTTAATTAATTACATTAATTAATTACTTCCTTAGTCACTTATCATTGATTAATTAATCCTTAAGTACATCATTAATTATATTAATTAATGATCCTTAATTACATTTTGATTAATTATTATATTAAATAATTAACCTTAATTAAACTAAAATTATTAATCACTTTTGATTAATCACATTCAGTTAATTAACTAACCTTAATTACTTTATTGAGTAAATTATTTACTCATAAATTAATTACATTTAATAATTAATTATATTTATTAATCAATCTTGATTAATTTCATTAGTAATTAATTACCCTTAATCAATTACATTACTTAATTATTTTCAAAAGTCTTAATCAATCAATGCTTAAATTAATTACACAAAGTAATTAATTATTAATCACTTTCACAAAGTAATTATCCTCATTATTAATTACACAAAGTAATTAATCCTAAAATACCATACTTCAATTAATTACCTCTAGTAATTTACTTAACTTAATTACTTCTCTAAGTAACTATTCCTCATTGATTACTTATCAACCCATTCAATGATTATTCTAAATTAATTAAACTTAATTAATTAATTTAAACTAATATAATTAATTAATTATTTTGAGTAATTAATACCTTTAATTATTTCCACAAAGTAATTATACTTAATCAAGTTCCATAATTGATTATCTAAATTAATTAAACCAATTAATTATCAAAATTAATTACATTAATTAATTAATAAATAATCCCAAGTTAATGACCTTCATTAACTTTTCATTAATTCTTTTAATTACCTTTCTAAAATAATTAACTTAAATTAGTTAATATTAATTACAAATTTAATTGACCTTAATTAATTTATTTCAAATCTTTAATAAATTAAAAAAATTAATTAATCAAATTATTTAAATTATCTTACAAATTTTGATGAAACAAAGATCGTTAAATCTTTAATTTACTTTAAAATAAAACATTTCTTATTAATGATTACTTTATCATTAACAAAGTAATTTAAAACAATTTAACTTAAAATTTGTTTTCAAATTTCATTTTAAAATCTTAAATTTAAATTGAAAACCAAAGTTAACTTTATCAAAGTTTTAAAAACATTCTAAAACCTTTATAAACTTATGCTAAATAATTTCTCATTTTATAAAAGGAATCTAAACCCATATTTATTAAGATACAAATCATATTTAAATTATGATTCAATATCAAAAGCTGTTTAAACATTTCAAAATTTTAAAAACTTCTTTTATTTTCAAAACATGATTCAAATTTGAATCTTGTTTCCAGATTTAAACTTATGTTTAAATCTTCTACTCCAATTTTAAAACCTTATCTTAAAATTCAATTAAATTAAACTCCTTTAAAGTTGTTAAACATTTTACTTTAAAAAGTTTGAATTAAATTTAAAAACTGGAATTCAAATCTCAGTTTGAAATTCGTAATTTAAATTTAGATTTAAATTCTGTTTTGAATTCTGGTTTTAAAATCGCTTTAGATTTTAAAACAAATTTGAAATTGGAAAATAACAGGTTTATCTGGAAACCTGAAACCAAATAAAATACCCGAGACTCCCCTTAATCTACTTCGGGTAAAACCTAAACAATCTTCGAGTAAAAACTCGAATTACTCGAGTATTACCCGAGTACATAACACAGCAACCCAAATTAAAACACCTGACACCATTCTTCCCCATGCATATGCACGGTGGTTGTAGCCACCTCCGACCACTACCCAGCCAACAAGCACATCGGCGATCATCACTGCAGCACATCACGACTATCAGAATCCACCTAAACATCACGAATCAAAATCGAACGCCCCAAATCAAAACCTGGCAGCAACAGGCGCACCCCATTCCTCAAAACCTAAAAACTCCTCATCCTCTCTCCTCCGATCACAGACGGTCTCGAAACTCCGTCCAACCCTTCTCCAATACCCAAACTACCATCTCCTCGAATATTGTAGCACTCGATCAACGAGAGCAACCATGCCGATCAAAACTTCTCCACTGCCCAAAATCTAGGTTTACAGAACAAACCTAACACCACATCCTCCACAGTGATTTACAACCTCTTTCACTATTTTTCCCATCATCACCCTTCACTCTACCATCGCCAGAAGAAATCTCGATTCCCCAGATTACAAAGTTCATCAGAAAACACTAAGTTTTCATTTTTTGGTTAAACCAGAAACACTAACAAATCTCTTTACTAAATGTAGTGATTTTTTTTTAAATCCCATTTTGGTTTAAGCATTCGAGTTAGATTACTGAATACAAGAATCATGACAGTTGAAATTTTACTTATTTAAAGTTGCTCAGATGTTTTATTTCTTCCCGGGGCAATACTAATTGTTTGAACTTAAAAAAAAATTAAACTAAAATTCATGATAAAATAAACATACGTTGTTCAAGAATTATGTCTTAACAAAGATTGATTCAGGAGAAATTGAATCTTTTACTGAATTATGAACCTGAAGAAAAACTGTAATAGCATAAAACAGTCATCTATAGTCATAATCCATTCATACATTCAAACATTCATATATATATATATATATATATATATATATATATATATATATATATAGACACACACACACACAGCAATGCATTTAAATATTATACACTCAAGCATACTAATCAACATGCAACCAGATAAACATACACACAACATACTTATTTAAGCAACAAATTTATACTTAAGTTTTTAAAAAGTGTTACTCACCTGGTATAGCATGAAACAGAGCACAGATTTTCCAGAAAAAAACTTTTACTTCTTTGATTATAAATTAGTTGCTGAAGCTTGATTTAACTTGTGATGCTGTTTAATTTTCCTACAGGTCTAAGATTCCAGGTTGAAAGATGCATGCAGAGTTTACTTGCTTGCTTTAAAAATTCAGGAGGAAGAGAAAATGCTTGCATTCTTTAGTTTTTGAAAAGAAGAGTACACATGTTACAGATTTGATTTTGAGGAAGGATTGCATTACATTTGAAAAACCAGATTTTGAACATGTAAAATGGTTGGAGGGAAAAATACTACAGATTTGTTTGAAGGTGTTCATATTTCAGGTTTGATAGATGAATTCAGGTTCTTGTGAGGAATTTGATATTGAAAAGAAATCAAATTTTGAACATGATTTTGGTTTTAGCAATATAGTTACTGATTTGTTTCAGCTGAGATTTGTCTTTGAAAAAAAATGAACATAAGAAAAGGATGGGAATGAAGGAAACATGCTTTTATAAGATAAAATATTTATTTATAAATTAAAAGAAAAGCAAAAGTGAAAAGGACACTTGTCTCAAACTTATGCTAACACATGTATTTAAGAGATTAGAATCTTAACACTTGTCATTATACCTCTTAATATAATAATATGTGTTTTATAAATGAATTTTATTTTATTTATTTTATTTTAAAAGTAAATAAAAATCTTTCTTTATTTATTAATACTTATGTATATAAATCATTTTCATATATAAATGTTTATGCATTTCTTTTTAAAGAAAATGAAATGAAACAAATTATAAAAATATGAAAGCTTACTTACAAAATTTAAATATGTTTATTCATTTGAATTCAAAATAAATTCAAATTCAAATTCTATTCATACATTTAAAAATCAATTCAAAACTAATTTATATCAACATATTTAATTTAAAATAATAATATTGTCTTTTAAAATCTATATATATTTATACGTTTATTACTATTATTTGAAAATAACATATTTATCAATTTAAATCATTTATAAAATAAATTATAAATTACTTATCTTATTTAACTTATTTAAATGCGTTAATGTTTTTAATATATAAATGGTATTTTAAATTTTTATATATAATTTCAAATTATCAAAAATGAATTATTAGAATTTTAAAAACAAGATTTTGTTTGTTTATCAAACTTCAAATCAAAACTTATCTATTTACAATATATATAAATATATATATATATAGACATTATAAATAGGAAAACATTTTATTAGTTTTCAAAAGATAAAATTCACCAATTAAACATTTATTTAATTGGATTATTAAATCAAGTAAATTTTTTATTAACAAAATTTTATCAACTCAATTTAATTTTAAATACAGATTATTAAATTGATATTGCTAAAATTTACAGGATATCACATTCCTCCCCCTTAAAAGAATTTTGTCCCCGAAATTTAAAAGCAAAGGTAATTTAATAACCCATTTAAAATTTAAATTTTAAATCACAAGCATACATCAATCATATGCTAACAACCAAAGCAACCAATTTATCTAATTAAACAAATTTAATTATCCAGACAAAATTCTGGATAAAGTCTTCTCGAGTTTCCCAAAGTATATATATACCGGGATACTCACTCTACGGAATCCAAAAAATCAAAACTAAGAAGCTATAGAACTTCCACTCATCTAGATCTACCGAACTAAACAGGATACCAGACTACAGACGAGTCTGACTCAACCACTAAACCTTCCTGAACAACAGGTCCCACAACTATAATAGCTCATACACGTACTCCCTCAGAGATACGTGAATCTCATCGAATCGCAGTTATCCAAACTGGCAATTCAATTCTTGAAAACCAAACACCAATCTAACCAAAACACGGAAGAGATCCAAAACACCTTGGAGCTAGCTTCCCAGACTTATCAAAACTTTATAGCTCCTTGGATCGGAGAAAACTTATCCAAAACAAATCTCCGACTCCGGAATTCAAATTCCTTCATCTCTTATCCATAAAACTCTTCGGATAATCCTGGGCTGTCTACATCCAAACTGATCAGCTCAACTCTTGCTGATGCCCCAAAAAGAAACAGGCAGGACCAAAAACAACCCAACACAACGATCTCCTCGAGATCAACCAAACCAAATACACAACTCTACTCTTCAAACATCAGAGGAACAAACTCACTTCCTCTATCCAGAAAAGACAAAACAGCAACACTCCCAAACCGCTTCTGCTGCACAAGTCTGATCTATCCTGAGCTGCTTCACCAAACTCTATCATGAGAAATCCTCCTTTTACTAGCTGATCCACCGGTAGCACTTTTGGAATTCAGATGATAAGAAAACTCAATCTCCAGATGCTGACAAACCTTTGTCTTCCCAGAAGACATCCAGAAAATCTTCAACAATCCAAGAGAACACTCAAACAATCGCAAGTCACCTTTATGATCAACACAGACCAATTCCCAAAGAAACTATTCTCTCTTTACCAATCAGAACAGCTTACACTATTCTAGCCAATTCATCGAAGACATGGATTCACTCAGCTGCTTCTAAACTCCACCTTCGGAAAAACTGCTAAGCCAGAAAACTTCTTACCACCACAGAACACTCCAAGCTGTACTGCTGACACAGACGCCAAAGACTTCCTTAACTGAAGTTCTTCGAGAAACTCGGACCTCAAAGCCAAACACAAACAACCAGCTAAACTCAGCCACATCACCGAAGCAGACATATCTCCTAAAACTTGTTCCAAAGAAAACATCTTCGAAAACCTCCATAGTCACTGCATCTCATCACGCAGCTACCACTTCCTGAGGTATCAAAATACCATCACACACTTCTGCCAACCAACAGATCCAAACTCCACTCATCCATCTTCAAAGATGACTCCAAACCTTAACAGGTTACCTTCAGAGATCAATGAAATCTCTACACCACTGCACAACTCACTCGAGACGGTATTAGGTCTACAGTCTCGACGGACACACTTCCAACCTCAAACATTCAAACTCCAACCAATAGTAGTAGTCGTGTTACACACTCCACTACCTTATCTACCTTTATAACCTGTATTGGAAAACCTGAACGGGTAACCCAACAAATAGGTAGAAATAATAAATATATATATATATATATATATATATATATATATATATATATCAAACTACAAATACGCTCTCTCAAGATCGATACCACACCAGAGCCTAGGTATTCACTCAACCTAATGCTTTGATACCACTGTAATGACCCGCCATCCGTCTCCATAGAATGACACATCATTAATAAGAAAGAAAGGGATAGAAAAGAGAAAAGAAAGAAGAGAAGAAGAAACAACACATCAGAATCTAAACAGCGGAACGAATAAATTAAATTAATAATCAAAAGTGTTACATAGATATACAACAACTATCAGAGTTACATAGATAATACAACACATACTAAATGTAACATTTACGATTTTTCGTTGCCGAAAAGCCGTACCGTTAGGGTTTTAGAAAAAGAAAACGTAGAAGAAGATAGAAAAAAATAGAACAGAACAGAAGAAATAACAGAACAACATCAGAATCTCACAATTCGCAGCGGAACAACATATAATAAATAAATGAATAATCTTTAAACAAAGAACTATATCAATTATTACACTACATCATATTACATTACATTACATCATCAGAGTGTACAACAACAACATGCATCAACAGCGAAAAGAAAAAATATATATTATATACTAGTAATAAGCCATGCCATCCAGCTTGCCTCCAGCAACTCCTGAATTCCAGAATATCCTGATAAACCTAACTCTTGACTGCCCGTGTGGAAATTGGTGGGCACCCAGAGTTTATGAAGGAAAACAATAAACTTCGAGTCAGTCATGTAACTGGTGTGAGAACTCAAAACAGTTTATTTATCTTAAAAATCAAAATAGAGGAATATTTTTAAATTCAATTCGCAATGCTTTTAAAAATGAGACTACCATAAGGCCTCCCGCACACACACACAACGCAAACGCAGAATCGAAGGAGATTTCTCCTTATGATAGTCCAAGATGCTTGATACGCATTAAAAAGAAACATTTGATATTATTACTAGTGCATAGTGTAGAAAAATTATTTCGAAAGTAAAGATATAAATCTTAGCCAACATACGACCATTATCGTATGCCTACTATAGCTACCATCTAAATAGTGGGGCGCCACCATAAGTAAATGGCAGGTTCTACAACTAAAACCGTACAAGTCTCGTATTGTTTCTTTGGATTTCCAACAAATGGTCAGGCCAAGGAACTTCCCATTTCCACATAGGTACGCCTCTGGAATGACGACCCGAGAACCAAACCGGATCTCTGCCAACACAAGGCTGGGTTACCCCTAACTGGGTAACTACTGACACGAATATGTCTTCCCCCGATCGTAACCGATCTATCCGAGGATCCTCGATTTCCAACAACCACAAAATTTGCAGCAACAACATAGGTTAAATATTTGTGCTCCATACCATGATACCACCTCTATCCAGAAGGAATGACATACACTAAAGAGGTGCTACCCCCGAATAACTTTGCTGCATCCTTCCTGTTTTGACCATTTCCGGGGTGTGAGGTCCGACGAAGTCTCGCCCACAAAGTCACGCTTTATACAAAAGTTGTGCTTTGGGTCAACAAATGATCATAGAAATGATCACCAAGATAAATGATCAAATAAATGATCCTATCACAAATGATCAAACAATGATCATTTCACAGCAACACTCAGCATGCCACACTACCAAATTGGGAGTATATCACTAATAACCTTCAACTATATAACCTCTGAGCTCGTACGTCTCAGAGAAGGGTGTTAAGCTAAGAGAATAAATTATCGGCCACCAACAGAAATATATTTGAAAGAAATCAGCTTTATATCTCAATTTGTAATGTCAGACATACAATCCATACAAGTCTGTTCCGGGCTCGAACGGAACCGAAGGCACTTCCAAAGAAGTCCTTGCAATCCGGATATTCACTAATCACGACCGGACTTCCCGTCACTAAGGGTGATAAAACCTCTATATCGGAGATTAGCCGATGTAGAGTAACTCGACGGTAATCCTTCCGTTTTCACAAATATCCGGTCTTCAACACCGGTCATCAAATGCAATCCATAACGACGTATCACATATTCGGAATGGGTTATACGACCCCAAGGTCCTTTCCCGACTAACCCGAATAGTGAGCGCTTATTCAAAAATAAGTGTGGCATTCAAATTCAAACAATCACAACAAATACCTATTCAAAGGTAAATATTGATAGTCGGATTATTTAACTATCAATAGGCATGCTCAACATCACCAGATTCCAAATAATTTTTCAAATTGTTTATTTTCCAAAATATCTTTACAGGATATATATATTTCCCACACTTTAACATTTGAAAACTAATTTTCAAATCACTTTTCACCTTTTCCACTTTTGAAAACAAATTTCAATCAATTTCCTTATGCGAAATACTTTCAATCCAACATGGTTTATTTAAACCAATTAAATAAATCCTTAACGATTTACTTTATATTTACGTTCCAAATCCGTAAATTAATTCCCACACTTCAAAAATAAATCAACGTTTATTTTTAAGCAAATTCCCCTTTTTATTTATAAATTCCATAGTGAATTTACATTTCCAAAATATCTATGAATATACGATTTTCTAATCGACTTCTAATATTCATTTTCAATTTATCTTTAAAAGATAAAATCCCAAAACATTCACTTCATATTGGAAAACATTTCCATACTTATTTAATAATAAGTACATCACAAATCTATTTATTTTCAACATTTGAAAATATTCGATATACTTAAATCAAAATTTAGTATATATTTCATTCCTTAAGGAAATCATTCACTTAACACATTTATTTGGGCTAAAACGAATGTTGCGTAAAACATCGTTACTATGAGCCAAAATCACTAGTATAGAGATTCGAAATTTATATAGATATATAAATCCCAATACTATATAAAACGTTTCCTTTCGGAAATCATTTACTATAACAACAGTGTTATAGTCCACCATTTCCTTCTTTCTCGAAAACGTCTATTTCAACAATAAATGTTGAAATCTATGGTTTCGATTCATAATACATTTTAAAACATCTTTAAAATAATTAACTTCATTCTATAATATTCATTTTGCCAAACATGACCATTTTGTTCAATAAGGTATTCATTGTCCAAAATCGTGAATATATTTCCTTTAATAAACTTCAATATTCAATTTATCAAATTCAATTGATTTCGAGTTTATAAACAATGTTTATAAATTCCATTTCTATTTATATGCTTCGATTTATAAATCTCATTATTAACAAATTCCATTTATATCTCATTTAAATGCCAAAATCCGATTTATAAGATAATTACTTATAAATCTTCTATTTTACAAAATCTATTCATTTTCTAACTTCACAATTTATAAATCTATAAATTCTCATTCACTTATGAATCCATTATACTTCATTTTAACACTTATAAAAAAACTTCGTTTTATAATTCCAATTTTTTTAATTTATAAATATCCATTTTATAAATCTTTTATAAAAATTGTTTGTAATAGTCCAAAAATTTCAATTTAAACCATTTCATAAATTTATTAACTATTTATTTCAAAAATCACTTTTCACTTACATTCCATAAAAATCATACTTTTATAACATTAAAATTTTAACGTTTATTTATTTTTAACAATTCAAAATTTAATAAAACGTATACTTTCGAAAATCACTTTAAAATTCCTTTTAAAACCAAAATCATTATTTTAAAACTTCAGAAATGGATCCGATGATGCAGCAGCACCAAATAGTCAATCACGACATCCAAATATCATATATCGATATGATAATCAACAAATATCAAAATATCAGTAAATAAATCAATACAGTTGAGGAATCCAGTTGGATCCCTCCAACCTGCTTCCCTGCATCCAAAAGCATTAGCACAATACCAATTCCGCTCCAGTACGGAATTATCGCGGTATATGGGATTTATAAATATTATCCGCTTAATAGGCGGCGCAATAGGGTCTCATCCGCTATATAATGCGGGAAATCAACAACTGCAATATATACATATGCCAATATATATATATTGCTATTATATATAATACCAGTTTCACTGTTTATGAAATATTCGCGGTATATGTTTTTAATAAATAACATCCGCTTACTAACGGCGCATAATGTCTATTTTAACAATCAATAGATAACAATCATCATTCAAACATGCATTCAAGAATTTTAAATCTAACTATTTAAAATAAAAATCGAAATCGATTCGATTGAGTGAGAAGTTCTCACCTTGATTTCAATTTCGTTTTCAGCAATTTATTTCGAATAAAATTAAACGCGCGTTTAATTTTACCCGAAATTCTCACTAACTCCAAACGACTCCAATCCAACTCCATCGCGTAGTATTCGCCAATACGAACCCAACGCAACTGGTTTCGCGCATTTTTGACCTCGTATGAAAAAGATATGAATTTTACAAGTTTACACGATTTTAAACTATATAAATTTACAATTTATTTTATAATTTTCAACCTAACTTCTTTTTGGCCGTTGGATCTGGTCTACCCCCCACCCCCCCATCAGGCCGCACACCCCTTCTCCCTCATCTTCACGTTTGCGTACAGGAACAAAATGCAAGAGAACCCATAGCCACTTGAACTAGGGTTTAATTTCGCAACCACCTCGTCGACATCCACCACGATCAGAAGCTTCCACCTTGAAGAGCATCACGTCCTCTACCTTCGGCTACCCCCTTGTGAAGCTCGGCCATCTCCTGCTCATCGAATGTCGTGCGCAGCTGGCCACAAACGCGGCTACCTTGATGAAGATCCGTAGCTCCAAATGCGATCTCCACCGTTGAAAACGTAGTTCTCATCGCCCTCTACCATATTGCAGTTGACACTTTTTGCTAATTCTCGATGGATTGAGAGATTTAGAGGGAAGAAAATGAACAAATTTCGGCCATAGGTTCTGTAGGTGGTAGCTGGAGCTTTGAAATTAGGGTTAGGGTTTTAATTTTGTGAAAATAATGAAAATAGGAGGGCTTTTATAGAAAAATACGCGACACTACTCATCCAGGATTTTCCGAACTCCAAACGAAGCGTGCCGGTTGGCGTTTCTAAGGTTTACCCCACGTTCCAAACACAATGGAACATGTTTCGGTAGCTAATTCGATCATCGGTGCGAGATATGGCAATAAACGTTCAATTTAAAATTAAACCGATTAAACGATTTTCTAGGCGTTTTAGCTTGCACCGGACAAACGGTAAATCCGATTGACACGAAATTTGAAACCTTATAATAATATCACATTACGGATCCGATGAAACTGGTTTCGTTGAAATCCAAGACTTTTTGAAAAACGACTATTTTAACTCGCCAAATTAATATTTTGAGGAAAATGTGTGATCCTCTAACAAGAGAGGAGAGCACACATAGAATACTATATATATAACAAAAAGATGGAGCTGCCAACATGCCTGACAGGTGGCAAGACTAAGAAAAAAGACAAAAAACAAGAAAAATAAAGAAGATGATACCCCTCAAATGAGCTCCGGCAAAGCCACCGCCCATTACACCCTAGTATCAAGCTCCGGCAAGGCCACCGCCCAATACCAGGGTGTTAGAGGTATCTAAAAAACCAGCCTCTCATGAAAGAAAGTCCAAATAGAAGAACTCCAATATAAGGACCAAAATGAAGAGCTCCACACTGAAAATCTGAAGTAACCGAAGAGGAAGGATAGATGCAGTCCGAATCCCTGTGAAGAGCTAACCAGAAAACCTGAAAAAGCTGAGAACAATCCTGCAAATCTGAAAAGAGAAAAACCAGCAACCAACCTAAACCAAACCTGGAACAAAACTAAGAAAACAAGTTAGAATGAAACACATATATGTATATAAATAGAATTTATATACATATATGTGAGAATAAAACCAACGAGAGAACTAAAGCAAGGAAAACCTGGAAACAAAAACAAGTAAAGGAGATAAAAGAAAACACGAAACAAATTTAAGAACTTAAAATAGAAAGAGAATTATGGTTAATCAATTGAACTTCATTAAAATCAGAGTAGTGATTAATAAAATAATTATTAGAAACAAAATGATTGAAGTTAAGATTGAAAATGTTAATATTATTTCTAACCTTATTAAGATAATCCTTAAAGCAATTATTTTTGGCTAACTTATATTTAGGATTAGAAATCCACTTTAAGCAGAAATTTGAAATTAAAAAAATCAAATTATTATTATGCTGATATTTATTATTAAAAATTCTTTGATTTCTTTCAAACCAAATGTACCAACAAGAAATAGTGAATAAAGTGTCAAGCAAATATCTAGAATCTTTATAGAACATAAATCTAAAAGAGTTCCAATAGAAAAAACAATCTGAAACTCTAGTGTTAATATGAAACTCAAAAATATTAAAGATCTTAATAAGTATAAAATGAGTATCAATGCATTCAAAATAGATATGATTAATATGTTCAGAAAAAGAGTTACAAAAGAAACATTTATTATTGATACTAATATTTTTCCTTTTTAAAAATTCAATAATATTTAACTTACCATGAATGATGAGCCACATATGAATCTTTGATTTAGGAGGAGCATTTGATTTCCAAATAAAATTAAAACAATTGACAGAAACCCCCGAAAAGTTGATAAATTTGTAAAAGGAATTAGAAGAATATTTTTTACTCTTATCCCACTCCCAACTAATAAAGTCATTATCATTGTCAATGTTATAAAGATCAAGTTTAGCATAAAGCAAGAAAAGATGTCTAAGGGTAGGGCCAACTAAAATACCATTAAAATTGAAAATCCAAGGAGGGTCACTATCAGGGTTGAAAACATCAGAAATTAATGCAAATTTAAAATTACAAATATCAAATAAATCTTTAAACTCATTCTTAAGAGGAGTAGAGGAAATCCAACTATCATGCCAAAAAGAAGTATTATTACCAGAATGAACAATAATATTAATACCTAAATTAAAGATATCACTACATTTTAAGATAGATTTCCAAAAACAAGATAGATTACGGAAATTAGGAGAACAAATTTGATAGAGATTATAACTACCATTGTAATAATATTAAGATATAATCTCCTTCCAAATTGCATTATCACTAGTATCCCTGAATTTCCATAACCATTTACCAAGAAGAGACAGATTCATATTATGTAAATTAATGACACCTAAACCACCCTCTTTTTTAGATTTATAGACAGTATCCCAATTAACTAAACGTTTAATGCTATTATTAGGGTTATCACCACTCCAAAGAAAATCCCTTCTAATTTTGTCTGTTTTATCTGTCACCCAATCAGGAAAAAGGTGCATAGACATCCAATAGATAGGAAGTGCTGATAAGACAGAATTAATCAAAACCAGTCTACCGGCTCTAGAAAGAAATCTCACATTCCAATTAGAAATCCTTTTTTTAATCTTATCAATAATAATAAGCCAATCATCATGTTTAAGTTTCGAAGGTCTAATTACAAAACCAAGATAATCAAATGGAAAACTCATAGTTTTACAATTTAAAGTATTAGCAACTAAATTTTCTACATTATCAAAATCATTTAAAATTAAAACTGAACTTTTGTCAAAGTTAATTTTTAAACCTGATAAAAGTTCAAAACTATAAAGAATAAACTTAAGAGCGATAATGTGGCTAGGAAGATGAGAGGAAAAAAGCAAAGTATCATCAACAAATTGAAGGACCGAAAGACCAAAATTAGAAATACCATTACCAATAGTACCCAAAAGGTTATTGCTAACCGCATTCTTAATAATCTTAGAAAAGACATCGGCCGCTAAATTGAACAGAAGGGGCGATAAAGGATCCCCTTGCCTTAATCCTCTCTTAGATTGAATCTTATTACCTAAAACACCATTAACCATAATACTAGAGTTACCCGTTTTAAGCAAGTTAATAATCCAATTAATCCATTTATTACTAAAGCCTCTGGCAAGGAAAATCTCTATAAGAAAATCCCAATCAACCGAGTCAAAGGCTTTGGCAAAATCTAATTTTAAAATAGCACATGTTATATTATTTTTACCTCAAAAATTAATATATTCTTTAACAACAGCTACACCATCCGTAATATTCCTACCTTTAATAAAAGCTGATTGCGAATAGTCGATGAGATCATTCATTTTTAAACTAAGTCTATTAGCTAAAACTTTAGAAATAATTTTAACAGAGCAATTAATCAAAGAGATGGGCCTAAAATCTTTTAAAGTATTAGCACCAACTTTTTTATGTAATAAAATAACATTAGCAAAATCAAATCGACCTAATTGGAGATTGCCATTATAAAATTCATTAAACATACAATTTAAGTCTAGTTTTAAAACCTCCCAAAAAGATTGATAAAAGAAAACAGGAAAACCATCCGGGCCCGGAGATTTGTCTCCTGGTAAATCAAAAATAGCTTTTCGAATTTCCTCTTCAGAAAAAGGAGCATCTAAATCAGACAGATTAATGTTAGAGGTGGGTGGGTAAAGATCATTCCATCTAACACTAACTCTATGCTTGATTTTGTTACCAAAAATATCTTTGTAATAATCAGTAAAAGCATTGTTAAGATCACGTTGATCAACTAATTCCACATTATTAACTAAAATGGAGTTAATTGTATTACAACGTTTTCTACTATTAGCTAAATTGTGAAAGAATTTAGTATTATTGTCACCTTCATTAATCCATTGAAAATTAGATCTCTGTTTCCACATGACTTCCTCTTTCTCAAGAATAGAATAAAGTTCATCTTTTAAGTTATTAAGGACGTTTCTCTCGCCTATATTTAAATGTCTAGATTCTTCAATCTTATTAAGTTTGAGTAATTCATTAAGAATATTATCTTTTTTAATTTTTATGTTACCAAAAACATTTTTATTCCAGTTTTTAAGAAAAAACCTGAGATGTCTAAGTTTAAGAACAAAAGCTTTGGCTGAATTGCCACGATATTTAAGGCTAAAAAAACTCATAGAGGACCATTTATTGATGACTAAACTAGAAAAACCCGATTCTAAAAACCACATCTTTTCAAATTTAAAAACATAATTCAAAAAAATATGACTATCACAAGAAAGAATAATGGGACAATGATCTGAAAGGGTGTAAGGTAAACCTGACACTCTACAGATAGGAAATTTATCCTCAATATCATTACAAACGAAAAATATATCTAAGAGAGCAAAAGAGGGAGACTCTCTATTATTGCTCCAAGTGAAAGATCTATTGGATAGAGGAATTTCGATCAAATTACATTTAATAATAAATTGATTGAATTCCTCCATAGCCAAAAAATCACCTTCCCGGGGAGAGCGCTCCCCAATAAAACGAGTCACATTAAAATCACCCCCCATTATCCAAGGACCAGGGGCAAAAGACCTAAACTCGAGGCATTCATTCCAAAGAATCCGCCTCTCAATTTTAGAGTTAGGCCCATAAACATTCGAAATATTTAAAAAAGAATTGTCAGAAAGATTGATTAAAATGATGTGTAAAGAGTGCTGCTTCTGAATACATTGAAGCAATTTAAAGAGATTATCTCTCCAACCAATCATTAAGCCCCTAGAAGAGCCCACAGAGGGAAGAAAAACCCAATTTCTAAAACGAAAACCACCTAATCTTCTAAAAACACGAAAATCAGGATAATCTATTTTAGTCTCTTGAAGAAGAGCAATATCAATTGAAAAATCTTTAAAAAAGATTCTAACTTTATCACACTTACTAAGGTCGTTCAAACCTCTAATGTTCCAACTAATGACTCTCATAAACCCATAGATCTAGCCCTATCCAATTCCTTACTTCTAATAAACTCACGATCTAACTCAATATCAGAATAAATAAAAGCAGATCTACAAGCTAACTGACTAAAATCAGAAGCTGATAAGTCACCCAAAGCAAAAGAAGAATAAGAACTACCCAAATCAAAAAGCGTACCTGAGCCTGAATCCGAAACACCGCTCACTGTGCTCGGATCAGGAAACTTACCCAACGACTGAGAGCGACTGCCACGAATCCTGACATTACGACGAACGAATCCGCTAGAATCTGAAACCTTTCTACGTCTTCCTCTCTTCGAAGAAGAGATAGAAGACGCAGAAACACCACTAGCCTCACAAAGATGATCAGACAACAAACAACCCGAGCCTTTATCCAAAGCTCCAAAAGCACATGAATTAATAGAACCCAGATTATCCAAGACCTGCAAGCCATTCCCATCCAAATGAGCCACCAAAGGGAACTGCTGTGACACCACCATTGTCACTGGCATCAGCCTCAACTCTCAAAGAAGAAGAAGAAGAAGGAAGTGGACGAGGCAAACTAGCAACCAATGGAGCACCTTTCACTAACACTGCCTTTTGGTCCAGTAAAGCATCGACTTTGTTGATACAATCAAAATTCTTCTCTACAGAACAACCCAAAGCTTTACAATAAATAGGAGCCACCATAACCTGATCATCCACCATTTGAGAATTGCATGAATCATGAACAACAGGTTTCAACATAAAAACAGACTCGATAATCTCAAAAATTGCATGATCCTCCAAAACTGGTACCAAAGAATCATCAAAGACAGAAGCAGATAAAACACATCCTTCATTCGAGGCAACAGGAAGTCTCAATAAACAATCACCATAAGAATCATGAGACTCAACACTCGATAGCACGAACAAGTCCTTCCAGTAATCAATATCAGGACGGTCCAAAGAAAAAGAAGAAGCTGAGGTCGAATGCAAATCCAAATCCAACTCCAAAGACACCGGCCTCGAATCATTAATAACTAACTCATTAAAATTGGAATGCATAACAGAACAAGTAAACCAATCTGAATCCATGATTGGCACCGGATCTAGTTCCAAACAAGGAAATGAACAGCCTTTAACCAAATGATCAACCTTTGGAATAACACTAACAATATACAAAGAAGAACTAGACTTATCCAAAAAAACAGAAAAATTCTCTGAATCAAGACAAGCAAATCGGTTTGCCGTGGAAATCTCAAAATTATCCAAACAGGGAGAAGGCTTTCCTATTATATGTTTTGCTTGAATGAAATCACACTTAGAATCACAAGATATACCCCTGATCACCGAAACACCAATACAAGCAACAACATCAGGGTCAAATGAAAGAGGATCGAAATGAGAAGAACCAATGATGGAACCCTTATCAACCACCAAATCATCCAAATGAAAAACCTCTGAAACAGAACTAGTCTTTGGAAAAACATGGTTGACTCGAAGACCTTCTCCAAAAATATGCAAATTGACCACATTGAAATGAGATAAAAGATCCTCAAGAAGATTAAGACCTTCAATTCTATGCTGCCAGAGATGATTAGAAAGAATGCCTCTCAGTTGAAGATATGTCAACACAAACCTGAAGCCGTGATCCCTCAATTGTGACAAAGGAACTTCATGATAAGAAGAGAAATCCATATTGCCAAAAAAGAGATCGGGGTTGCCAAACTTGGCTTCATAACCCAAACCGTTGTTAGGAGAATTAACGACATTAAAGTGGATCAGCAAATCCTCAAGAAAATGAAAAGCTTCAGATCTATATTGACAAAGGAAATCAAGAAGCACTCTTTTTAATAACACGATTTTTAAGACAAACTGGAAACCATGCTCGACGAGAAAATCTGACAAAACAAAAGACGAACAACTATCTTTTTTATGCCCGAATTTACCACAAGAGAAACAACGACTAGGGTCTCGGCAATGGGCAGCAACGTGATTAAAATCTCCACATCTAAAGCAAAAAAAATTATTAGCTCTCGAGTCGATCCAATTCTTCTTCGATTTGGAAGGACGAAGATCTTTGAAAGAGAAACTGGCAGGTCGATGATCTTTAACCACTTGAGCGTGTGAACGAAACTTCGAATCACTATTTGAAAAAAGATCTGAGGAGAACGAAAGAGGAACAGGAGAAGAATTAGAACAAAGGGAGGAAGCAGACGCCAATATTAAAACAATTTCGATGCGTTTCGAGCTGCCACGATCAAACGATATCTCCGATTGCCACGAAAATTGAAATCTGATAATAACTAACTATTACGGATCCAATGGAACTGGTCTCGTCCAATTCTGAGACTGTTCGAAAATTGGCTATTTTCACTAGTTGATTTAATATTAAAATATTCAATTTTCACAAATTAACTTTTAATTCAATTTTAAAAGTTCTATAACATCTCTATAACTTCAATATGATATAATAAAATTTTACAAATCATTTTCAATCATATTTAACCCAATTTCAATTATTTCTGTATTTTCAACTATTTAATTATCGATTTAATTATTCAATTAAATCCAATTATTCGAAATCAAATTTATTCAACTTATAAATTTCACTTATAAATATTTAAAATTAATTAAATATTCAAATTTTAATTAATAGAAATTCTAGGTCGTTACAAACTTCCCCCCTTAAAAGAATTTCGTACTCGAAATTACCAAGTAAGAAAAGCTACAGAATCTATTAACTTTCCAAAACAAACCGTTCAATTTAGATTTTTCCAATCTCTTAAGTGTTTAACTTTCTCAAAATTCATAGTTAAACTTCTTACAATATCTTTACTAAGTTTCCAAATCCAAACTTTAGTTTTCAAAAATTTTCCAATTTTCTCAAAAATATTATAACGCCTTGAATTTTCAGAAAAATTCGCCATAGTCTCCTTTGCGCGGCTCGATCCGAAAAAAAAATGACAGTATATATATCACAAATATACATCTCATCAAGTGATGAGGCATCCCGCAGGGAAAAAAGTGTAAGAGTACGATATTTAATCCGAGATATGTACCTTATTTATTATTAGCGAGCATATACGGCTAATATAGCGCGAAAGTGAGCTCCAAATGCGAAGCAAGCGCAATCCGCACCTACTAAACACTCAACAAACAACATGAGAACATGCATATATGCAAATAGTATCAATATACAACATATAGCAACACAACAACTACATGTGCCAACATAGCAAATGCAACAAAACAACTAACGCAAACATCAACCAACTATCATCCATAACCAAATCAATATTCATTCATATTCTCATTAATATTCTCATTAATATTTAATGAATTGGTTTTCAATTTAAGTCACATTTGATTCATTTACATTGGATTTTACTAACATTCATTCATATCCAATTTCAATTAGTTTGCATTCACTAATTAAATCCA
This sequence comes from Allium cepa, assembly GCA_030765085.1. Classification (NCBI taxonomy): domain Eukaryota; kingdom Viridiplantae; phylum Streptophyta; class Magnoliopsida; order Asparagales; family Amaryllidaceae; genus Allium; species Allium cepa. The sequence continues at coordinate 1,037,811,108 of CM060928.1, forward strand.
ATTCTATTTAAGTTCATTTTCTTCCAAGTTGGATTCAATTTCTTTAGCTTCTAATTTTGCTAATTCAATTTCATTAACACTTAATGAATTATATACAATCAACTAATAATCATATAACAACCAATGTATATTCAACACAATCAAATTTATTCACTTTACATTCAATTTGATTCAACACTTTTAATTCCAATTGGATCATATTAAATTGACTTCCATTCAATTTATTCAATTTCTAATAACATTAGCTTTTAATGAATTTACACCTACATTCATTATTTCATACCAATTATTCACATTCAATTGACTAACTTTCAATTAGTTAACCATTTCAAGTTGAATTTCATTTATATAACTCAAGTTCACATTCTTAATGACTTCATTTCATTAATTCACTTATTAATTTACTTCGACCAAAATCAACTTCATTCAACTTCACTTAAGTTATATTCCTTTTCAAACCCCTTTTATCTAACTTAACTTAAGTTTTCACTTATAAATCCAATTCAAATTCCAATCCTATTTAACTTTTTACCAAAGCTAAATTTATTAACTCCTATCATAAGTTCAAAACTTATTTCACTTATATTCATCATCTTATAAGTTATACTACTTATATTCAACAATTACTACTTGGATTTTATTGATTTACTTATACTTCCTTTAATTTAACTTCATCCTTTAAGTTAAATTTATTCTATAAAAATTCAAATTGTATAAGTTATCAACTCATTTATCATTCCCAAATTACTATGGTAGCAAATCTATCACATGGAGACTCGAAAATGATATTGATGATGCTGCAGTCATCACCCTTATTATTTCCCAGTAACATTAGTGAATTCAGTGCTTAATATTCTTTCAAAAATTTTCCTTTCATTTATAAATGACATTTACAAATCTTTTTCTTATAGAGTTTCACTATATATACATACAAGATTATTTCACAATTATAATCATATTAATTATAGTTCCATACTTATAATTCATTTGCTTATACAATTATTCTTTTACAATAAGTTCTATTTAACTTATTCAAACAACTTATTCAACAACCAAACAATCAACTTATATACACTTTAATAATTCTGAAAAAATTATTCCCTTATATATAAAATATAATCAAGGTAAAATTATTTCGTTTACCCAATTTAAAACAATATCGTGTCAAATTGTTCTGTACAAGTGTTTAGAGATCCCTATCAACAACGTTAATTACTCGTGTTGTAACGACCCGCCGCTCTGACCGCCCCTAGTCGGTAATTAAACCAACTAGAAACGTTCAAATGACGGATTGTTATTTAGTTTATAACATTTAGACAGAATCAGTCACAGAATCACAGAAACAATAATATATATCATAAATGAACTTTCTTTTATATACAAATATCACGGTTATACAATGAATTACATTTTAATACAGCGGAACAATTTATTTATTATTTAGTAAAAGAAAAATTTTCCTGAAAAACTTTAGTGATGCGGTAATCCCCTTCTCTCTAACTTCGCTGCCTGAAAATCTTCAAGCTGTGAAATACTCGGTCTGACCCGAGTATTACATTCAAAAGAAAATAATACACGGGTCAGTCTAATTCAAACTCAGCTATTAGTGCACAGAAGCAATAATAATTAAATAACAATTAGACGACAGTCAAAGATAAATTTACCTATCCGACCCTTTAACAAGAAATCAGATAACGGTAAATGATAACACTTAACAGTGTTAAACAATAAATCAGCAAATTCAAATTTTTTAACGAAGATGGATGAAGGAAATTTTTTTCTTTTAAAAAGATAATTTAGAAAAAGCATCAAAATTTGCCTACACGGCATTTAACAACAAAAACATCATTTTAAATCAAGTCAATTCAAATAATTGGAAAGTTCTTAAAACATCAAAATCGATTGGCTGCCGTACAAGCACGCGTATACGGCCTCGCCGATACAGCATATGAAATACGCAAAGAATTCAATGGATCAAAAGCAAAAGAAATATCAATTAAAATCAATACTGAGTGGCTGTAGTACACGCACGCGTGCACTGCCTCGCCACAATAGTGGAAGAAAAAAAGAAATCAGCCCAAGGTCAAATCCGAGCGTCTAAGCTGGATTCAACTCAAGTGAATTCTATAAACACATCCAAATGCAATCAAGTGGAACAAAACAGCTACAGACAGTCTCAACTGAAAGGTCAAAGCGAAGACTGTACACAAACCAAATAATTTACACAAGTGATGCACCTGCCACAATAAATGATTATGCAAGGCAACATGGACCAAATATATATATGTAAACCCAATTGTACACATATTAATGTACATGACGATCTGCACATGTACAAAATAAACGAGGGGTGCAACATGGAACTACACATGGCAGTGGAACACGTTATGACACAGCCGAATGAAGGGGTAAGCAAACAGAGATATGGACTGAACCAAATAGCATATTCAAGGCATAAACAAGTATGCCAGAGATGTGCAGAAATAATCAAAGAAATGATTCAGGTATATGCCAGAAATTCACAAAACATGTGCATCAAATAAAAGCAACCAAACCAGATACAGAGGTGATGGAGATATGGTGATGGAAGTACGGTGGTGGATCCAAAAATCCAAGTTTATATGCAATTTAAACAGTACAGTAAAAAAAATGCATACTTATATAAATGCATGCAAGAGACTATACATATGTACTCAAGTGGGTTGCAAACCTCAAGAGGTCGAAACTGTTGCAACTTGATGAAATCAAAGCCATGACAAAATCCAAAAATGCAGACTACCTTACATATGCTCAATACTTCATAAAACAGGTAGGCAAACTGTCTCAAGTGGTCAAGACAGTTGCAATAAATGATCAAACGTGGTGTGAACTCAAAACTGCATATAATCAAACTGCAATGGTCACAAAGGCACAAGTGAACAACATGAAGTATGTGTGCCTCAAAGGTCAGAGGCAATGTAAAATGCAGACGGCACATAAGTGAAGACCACACAAGCATAGGTGAATGTGCAGACTAGAGTATGCACTGGAATGCAACAAGCTAGTCTACAAGCCCAAGACAGTGGTAACTACACAATGCAACTGGTCATAAGTGAACAACCAAGTTCAAGTAACTTCAAGTACATGAATGCACAGGTTAAAGTGACTCAAAAACAGAATGAATGCCTGTACAAATGCAACAACAAGGAAGTAAAGTCAAGAGACTCAAGTACAGACATACAGTGGCAAATGCATACAACTGCAGCACCAAAGTCTCGAGTGAACACATGAACATGAAATGAAGTGCACAGCTACAAAAGCTACAAGTAATTAGATCGTTAAGAATGACTACATATATGAATACAATGGAACAATGCAGAACCTACTCTAGACAGAGATGGACAAGGTGATAACACGTGTATTCTACATGAATGCATATGCAAGAAATCAAGTACAGCAGCCCCAGCAAGTATATGAATATCATCACCGAAAACATGCTATCAAATAGATGATCAAAGTCAGCATATTTAGTAAGTACAGAGACGAAGCACACAAGATATCAACATAAACAACAGCAAAGTGCAACAGAGAAGATGGCCAGAGGCGAAGCTCACAGGGGCCGGAAAAACTAAAGAAATTGTTCAATGCAGGCGCAAGTCGAAACGAACAAAATGGAATCACACGAAAAAAAATAGACCGACTTTAAAATGAGAAAAATATACAGAAGTCAAGTTATAAAATTCAAGTGCCAGAGAAGTCAAAATCAAAATTATCAAGTGATAAAAATCACATTTTTTTGAAGTAATCGAAGTCATGAAAGGAATCACAACAGCAAGTTCAACATTGAAAACCCAAGATTTTAGCTTCAAAATCAGATTTTTATTTGTTGCTTGTGAAATTGCTGAGATGATAAATGCTTGTTTATATATATACATGGTGGATATTTCTGAGTTTATACATGTTGTAAATAAACATGCCTGTTGTATCCAAGTGCCTCTGTTCTTAGTTCAGGAATTTAAAAGTTAGATCAAAATATACAAATCTATTCACTTGATCTTTGTTAGGTTTAGAAAATCCAAAACTTTTATGTCTGTTAAACAATACTCAAAGTTTAAAATTTATCTCTAGCAAAATAAATTGAAGTACTTCTGGAATCCGGGTAATTCAGTTGAGAGAACAAATGCATGTTATAATTAAGTGTTGAATTAAGTAGATTAGAGTTTATTTCTAGCAAAATAAATCGACATCGTGGTGGCCAACAAATCCAAAATCGAAGCAAAGTCAAATGGCCGAGAATGCTCAAGTGAAACAATGTCCAGAAACCAATATAGCCTTAATTGGCCAAATTCGAACCAATTCAACATCAAAAGACAACAAGAACAAAAACAACCCAGCAAAACCCAAGAATTCAAAGCTGTGAGAATCACAAATCACATAAATATGAAGTTGAATTTAGATGTGAGAAATAAAATTTGTCACCTTCACTGAAGCGAAGACGAACGAAGTCGTTGATCGATCGAATGCTGATGTCGATGCCTTCGATTTGAACGAGCATCCCAATCGGCAGCAACGCCCTAAATTTTCGAAAGGAGGACGAAGAAGAAACTCGTGCCACCACTCTTCACCAGGAAGCGGGCCGACATTATTTATTTATTTATATATATATATATATATATATTTCTTTATCATAGAGGAACGAACAGAAGAGAACCACAAAGCAGCCATTATTTCGTTTTCACTTTTTTTTCTACTAGGGTTTTCGAAATGAAAATGGAGAGATGGGGATCGAGTATAGCCTTAGATAATATTACAGCACTAAGCAAAACCATGGGCTAAGAAAAATTGTAAAGCCCACCTAATTCCTTAATCAAATTATTAAAGAATTATAACTCAATTTTAGAAGAATTCAACCGTTTAAAATTCCAACAGCAATTTGGCATAATTTATGATTGTCATACCTTCATTATCTAGATATTAACTCAAAACAATTTATAAATGAAACTATCTCTTTATAAACAAACAACATAATTTATTTGAATTTGGAAAAACTCAAATCGATTAACCAATTAATCTCACAAATTTAAACCAAGAATTAAATCAGTTATCAAATTAAAATAAATTAAAATTCGGAATCGTTACCGTACAGCTTAAAATTGAATATTCAAATTTTTATTCAACTTTCAATAGGTAAAAAAAAATTATATTTAATCGCCAAATTCATAGTTATATTGGGAATTCAATTTAAATCATCATTCAAATATTTAAAATTAATTAAATATTTTCCAATTTAAATTGTTCAAAATTCAGGATCGTTACAATCTCCCCTCCTTAAAAGAATTTCATCCCGAAATTACAAGTTAGGAAAAAAAATGATTGTTAAAATTTCACCAATATTTATACCCTACACAATTTTATCAAGCTCGAAGCTTATTAAAAATAAATGAATATAGGATTCGTTCCATTGGTTTTTATCTCTCTAGCTTTGTTCATTATCTCTTGTTCATTAATTTCTACAATCCAGACGCAAAAGTCTTTTACCAAAATTTTCGACTTACAAAAACTCAAATTTAAATTTGAAATTCTTCATGTCAAAGATTTACATAATATATCTTTTCCAAAGCTGTGGACTTTCAAAATATTTCAAAAATCCTCTTCCTTAGTTTATTAAGTCGGGGTGATGTAATTTTAATTTCAGACTATTGATTTGCTATTTAAAGTTTGAAAATACTTGCTAACTCGAAATTTAACAAGTCTATTGTCGTTCTTAAAGACATTAGGCATACGCTGGCCAGGCGCAGGACTAAAAATATCCAAGTACTAAATATACTTGCTTCAATTTCCAGTGAAAATACTTTAAAAATTCTTTTAAAAATGGATATGGAAAGCACGTTCCCCCATGGATCACAGTTTACCCGGCGGTTCCGCTACTATCCAAGTAGAATCACTTGTAAACTATAGATTTCTCATCTCTTGAATTTCGCCATGGTTGTCGCCATAGATCGCGGTTCACACGGTGGTTACGCTACTATCCCAGTAGAATCGCTCGTGACCGTAGGCATCTCGCCCCTCGAATTACGCTTTGGTTTTTAGATTGCAGTTTACACGGCGGTTACGCCACTATCCCAGTGGAATCGCTTGTAACTGTAGGCATCACGCCCCTCAAATTACGCTACTACCCGAGTGTATCTAGATCGCGGTTTACACGGCGATTACGCTACTATCCCAGTAGAATCGCTCGTGACCGTAGGCATCTCGCCCCTCGAATTACGCTAGTACACTATCCCATCATGATGGTCCATCATGAGGGATACCAGTCCAAATGGACATTCCAACTAATGGAAATACAAATAGTCACTCCAACTAATGGAAATACAACGTAGCTACGATTTTCAAATGGACACTCATATCGAGTTCCAACAACCTTCACAAATTTTAAATGGAAGGTACTTTTCCATATCCTCAATTTGAAAAACATAATATCATATATACATATAATATTTCATTTCACACTTCGTACATATCATACTCATGTACTTACATAAGTTTTCCACAACAATTACTTTTCCAAACTAATGGTTTTCGAATTTATCGTATTCTCATATATACGTTATGAAAACCACAATATCTCATACCCATAACAAATAGAGGATTCACAAATTTTCCATTTCATTATCCATTTAAAATTTTCCTCTAAGTCGATTTGGAATTTTAAGGTTATCTCAAACCTAATTTACATTCATAATCCAATTTATTATCGACTTCACACTCGATTTGGATTTCATGTTACATCGTCAATTCTCAACACATAATTGATGTCTATCGATATATAACCTCTGAGCTCGTACGTCTCAGAGAAGGGTGTTAAGCTAAGAGAATAAATTCTCCGCCACCAACAGATATATATTTAATAGAGATCAACTGCTATGTCGTCAATTCACAATGTTAGACATACAATCCAAATCAACCATTCAAAATTCAAAGTTCAACTTATATTGTTTTTGGGTGTCAAAGTTAAACTCAATTTAACTCAAAATTCAATCCTTTGAAAATCTCCAATTGAACTAATTGTTCAAATTTCCCAAAAATAATATCTTTACAAGATATATAATTTTCCACACTTAACCATTTGAAAACAAATTTCAAATCATTTTTCACCTTTCAATCTTTGAAACAAATTTCAAATCAATTTCCTTAAACGGAAACACTTCCAAATATTTATCCATTTTAAACTTAAAATGGTTCACTTAAATCAATCAAATAAATCCTTACCGATTTATTTTAAACTTACGTTCCAAATCCGTAAATTTATTTCCATATTTCAAAAATAAATCAATATTTATTTTTAACAAATTTCCCTTTCTTTTATAAATTCCATAATGAATTTACATTTCCAAAATATCTATGAATATACGATTTTCAAATCGATTTCAAATATTCATTATCAATTGATCTTTAAAATATAAAATCTCAAAACATTCACTTTTCACTTTATCTTTAAAAGATAATATTTCAAACCTTTCATTTCATATTGGAAAATATTTCCATACTTATTTAATAATAAGTAATTCATAAATCCATTTATTTCCAACACTTGGAAAACATTCAATATACTTAAATCATAATCAAGTATATATTTCATTCTTAAAGGAAATCATTCTTTAAACACATTAACTTGAGTCAAAACGAATGTTGTGTAAAACATCGTTACGACGACCCAAAATCACTAGTATAGGGATTCGAAAAATAGATATATAAATCCCAATACAAAATAAAACATTTCCTTTTTGAAACCATTTACTATAACAACAGTGTTATAGTCCATCATTTCCTTTAATTTCTCTCGAAAACGTCTATTTCAACAATGAATGTTGAAATCTATGCTTTCGATTCTTGACACATTTTAAAACAACTTCAAATTTTCCAATATTAAGTTTTCCACTTAACTTAATTCCATGCCCGTTCAAATTCAAATTCATCACTGAATCTATTAAATCTATTATGGATTTTCATATTAACAAATATCAAATTTGAAATCTAAATCCCATTTGAATTTTTGCATTTGCTTTTCATTTCCAAAATAATCAACTAGTTCTTTAGTAAGCCATTTATCGACTTGGTTTCATTAGATCTTGGTTTCATTAGATCTATATCTCCATATTAACTATTTTAGACATTAGTCTAAACTTGAAATATAAGCTTTTACATCAAAACTAGTTTGATTCATACGGTTAAGTTGACAAATAAATTTCCTTCCCAAAACGCTATTTTACTAGAATACTTCTTCCCATACAAAACCATTAACTTCATTTCATAATATCACTTCCCTAAAACATATCCGTTTTATTTAATAATATATTCACTTTCCAAAATCGTGAATATATTTCGTTAACCAATTTCAATATTCTACGCATTTAATTCAGAATTATCCACTGTCCAAAATCGTGGATATAATTCCTAACCAAACTCTTATTATCACAATATTTAACTTAAAGGATAATTCGCTGTCCAAAATCACGAATATATCTCCTTTAATAACTTCTATGTTTCATTTATCAAATTCAATTGGTTTCGAATTTATAAACAATCTTTACAAACTCCATTTCTATTTATAAAACTTCGATTTATAATCTCCTTTTATCACTTCAATTCAATTTATATAACTCAGTTATATACCAAAAGTCCATTCATAAGTTAAGTACATATAATCCATTTATTTACTAAATCATTCTTCAGAACATTTGAAATCAATCTTCAAAAGAATTCAGAATCAAATTCCCAAGTTATAGTTCAATGATCCCCTTGGCTATAACTAAATTGACATGTCATTTTATTTCCCAATTTATTATTTTGGAGATATTCGAAATATTCGATTTAAACCAATTCATTAATTCACTGAACTTATTTATTTTATTCTCCGTAACTCTCAGCAATTCGATAATGGGTTTTCGAATGATCGGGACTCAAATCTAAGGAGACCCCACCGAATAGAAACTATCGCAAACCTAAATTTAGAGAGGGGAATTTCCAAAAAATAATTTTGAATTTTTAAAATAACTTTTATCTTTCAAAGAAAACAATTTTATACTTCTTTAGATTTGGAAAGCGTTTTCTTTAAAGTGATTCTAGTAACTATTCATATTAAACGCCATAAACTAAGCTTTGTGTAAACCAAAGCTTTGATACCACTTTTGCAACGACCCGCCGCTCTGACCGTCCCTAGTCGGTAATTAAACCAACTAGAAACGTTCAATTGACGGATTGTTATTTAGTTTATAACATATAAACAGAATCATGCACAGAATCACAGAAACAATAATATATATCATAAATGAACTTTCTTTTATATACAAATATCAGAGTTATACAATGAATTACATTTTAATACAGCGGAACAATTTATTTATTATTTAGTACAAGAAAAATTTTCCTGAAAAACTTTAGTGATGCGGCAATCCCCTTCTCTCTAACTTCGCTGCCTGAAAATCTTCAAGCTGTAAAATACTCGGTCTGACCCGAGTATTACATTCAAAAGAAAATAATACACGGGTCAGTCTAATTCAAACTCAGCTATTAGTGCATAGAAGCAATAATAATTAAATAACAATTAGACGATAGTCAAAGATAAATTTACCTATCCGACCCTTTAACAAGAAATCGGACAACGGTAAATGATAACACTTAACAGTGTTAAACAATAAATCAGCAAATTCAAATTTTTTAACGAAGATGGATGAAGGAAATTTTTTTCTTTTAAAAAGATAATTTAGAAAAAGCATCAAAATTTGCCTACACTGCATTTAACAACAAAAACATCATTTTAAATCAAGTCAATTCAAATAATTGGAAAGTTCTTAAAACATCAAAATAGATTGGCTGCCGTACACGCACGCGTGTATGGCCTTGCTGATACGGCATATGAAATACGCAAAGAAATCAATGGATCAAAAGCAAAAGAAATATCAATTAAAATCAATACTGTGTGGCTGCAATACACGCACGCGTGCACTTCCTCGCCACAATAGTGGGAAAAAAAATCAGCCCAAGGTCAAATCCGAGCGTCTAAGCTGGATTCAACTCAAGTGAATTCTATAAACACATCCAAATGCAATCAAGTGGAACAAAACAGCTACAGACAGTCTCAACTGAAAGGTCAAAGCGAAGACTGTACACAAACCAAATAATTTACACAAGTGATGCACCTGCCACAATAAATGAATATGCAAGGCAACATGGACCAAATATATATGTAAACCCAATTGTACACACATTAATGTACATGACGATCTGCACATGTACAAAATAAACGAGGGGTGCAACATGGAACTGCACATGGCAGTGGAACACGTTATGACACAGCCGAATGAAGGGGTAAGCAAACAGAGATATGGACTGAACCAAATAGCATATTCAAGGCATAAACAAGTATGCCAGAGATGTGCAGAAATAATCAAAGAAATGATTCAGGTATATGCCAGAAATTCACAAAACATGTGCATCAAATAAAAGCAACCAGACCAGATACAGAGGTGATGGAGATATGGTGATGGAAGTGCAGTGGTGGATCCAAAAATCCAAGTTTATATGCAATTTAAACAGTACAGTAAAAAAAATGCATACTTATATAAATGCATGCAAGAGACTATACATATGTACTCAAGTGGGCTGCAAACCTCAAGAGGTCGAAACTGTTGCAACTTGATGAAATCAAAGCCATGACAAAATCCAAAAATGCAGACTACCTTACATATGCTCAATACTTCATAAAACAGGTAGGCAAACTGTCTCAAGTGGTCAAGACAGTTGCAATAAATGATCAAACGTGGTGTGAACTCAAAACTGCATATAATCAAACTGCAATGGTCACAAAGGAACAAGTGAACAACATGAAGTATGTGTGCCTCAAAGGTCAGAGGCAATGTAAAATGCAGACGGCACATAAATGAAGACCACACAAGCATAGGTGAATGTGCAGACTAGAGTATGCACTGGAATGCAACAAGCTAGTCTACAAGCCCAAGACAGTGGTAACTACACAATGCAACTGGTCATAAGTGAACAACCAAGTTCAAGTAACTTCAAGTACATGAATGCACAGGTTAAAGTGACTCAAAAACAGAATGAATGCCTGTACAAATGCAACAACAAGGAAGTAAAGTCAAGAGACTCAAGTACAGACATACAGTGGCAAATGCATACAACTGCAGCACCAAAGTCTCGAGTGAACACATGAACATGAAATGAAGTGCATAGCTACAAAAGCTACAAGTAATTAGATCGTTAAGAATGACGACATATATGAATACAATGGAACAATGCAGAACCTACTCTAGACAGAGATAGACAAGGTGATAACACGTGTATTCTACATGAATGCATATGCAAGAAATCAAGTACAGCAGCCCCAGCAAGTATATGAATATCATCACCGAAAACATGCTATCAAATAGATGATCAAAGTCAGCATATTTAGTAAGTACAGAGACGAAGCACACAAGATATCAACATAAACAACAGCAAAGTGCAACAGAGAAGATGGCCAGAGGCGAAGCTCACAGGGGCCGGAAAAACTAAAGAAATTGTTCAATGCAGGCACAAGTCGAAACGAACAAAATGGAATCACACGAAAAAAAATAGACCGAGTTTAAAATGAGAAAAATATACAGAAGTCAAGTTATAAAATTCAAGTGCCAGAGAAGTCAAATTCAAAATTATCAAGTGATAAAAATCACATTTTTTTGAGGTAATCGAAGTCATGAAAGGAATCACAACAGCAAGTTCAACATTGAAAACCCAAGATTTTAGCTTCAAAATCAAATTTTTATTTGTTGCTTGTGAAATTGCTGAGATGATAAATGCTTGTTTATGTATATACATGGTGGATATTTCTGAGTTTATACATGTTGTAAATAAACATGCCTGTTGTATCCAAGTGCCTCTTTTCTTAGTTCAGGAATTTAAAAGTTAGATCAAAATATACAAATCTATTCACCTGATCTTTGTTAGGTTTAGAAAATCCAAAACTTTTATTTCTGTTAAACAATACTCAAAGTTTAAAATTTATCTCTAGCAAAATAAATTGAAGTACTTCTGGAATCCGGGTAATTCAGTTGAGAGAACAAATGCATGTTATAATTAAGTGTTGAATTAAGTAGATTAGAGTTTATTTCTAGAAAAATAAATTGACATCGTGGTGGCCAACAAATCCAAAGTCGAAGCAAAGTCAAATGGTCGAGAATGCTCAAGTGAAACAATGTCCAGAAACCAATATAGCCTTAATTAGCCAAATTCGAACCAATTCAACATCAAAAGACAACAAGAACAAAAATAACCCAGCAAACCCAAGAATTCAAAGCTGTGTGAATCACAAATCACATAAATATGAAGCTGAATTTAGATGTGAGAAATAAAATTTCTCACCTTCACTGAAGCGAAGACGAACGAAGTCGTCGATCAATCGTGTGACGCCCCACCTCTATACCCACGCTAGCCAAGAACATTACGGTGAATGCTGTCAACTAGCACGGAGAATAAGGCCGTTGAGGAGCGACCATCCGTGTAATTGCTTTGTGCGAGCATCGATATGTCATATGGTATAACATGCAATACTTTATCAAGAGGAAATCCGACATACCGACACAAACTCAGAGCTACTACACAGTGGCTATAATATCTTCGGAAACAAATACAGAAATAAACATGACATAAATCAGTCACAGATAATTCATATCACAAAGGCGGAAGAAGATATGAATATATAATTAACACATGGAAGTGTATATCAGAGTAGTGGTCAAAAAGATCCACAATAACACAAAATAATAGCAACATGTGCTATACAAAAGAATACATCAATGAGTCAATATCTCAAGAGTATACAACAAAAAAACTACTAATCTAAGTAGTAAGCAAAAGGTCAGAGTAATGGATCCATGGAGAGAAGTCAAGTCGAAGCACCTGCAACATCTCGGTCTGACCCGAGTATTATTTAATAAGAAAATAATAAACGGATCAGTCAACTATAAATATCAGATGACACGATATAGAATAAGAGATATGACTAAACACATAATAATCACAATGCCAAGCTGTGATATATAAGCAGTTGAAAATCATCAAGGGATTATTCAATGTCACAAAATCTACACAAGAATCACAGAAACGTCATACTCCTAATTTAGTTCACCAAACCATAAATATTGACGATAATATCAATGTCAATCACAAAAGTCAATGACACACAAATTCCAAAATTCAACACACGAAATCCAGAAATCACAAAAGTCAATGACGCACAAATTCACCAATGCACAAATATCGATAAAGCTTATCGATGGAAATCACGAAAATTGGTGAAACACAAATTCTAGAAATCATCTCAAGAAATCCAGAAATCACAAAGAAGGGGAGGCCTATCACAAACGGGAGCATAAAGCTCGCCAACACGTGTATCACAAACGGAACGCTAATTCCATGGTTGCTAACCATCACAAATTGAGCCGAAGCTCCACAAACGGCCCGAAGACCATGGGTTGCTACCCCACCAATTTGAGTCGAAACTCCACAAAACGGGGTTTAGTCTCCCTCGCAGACAAAGAGACATCGCACATTGCTAGTCTAAATCACAAAGATGATCGTCATGATCAACGAGAAGTGTCGATTACACTAAGCTAGTAAATATATGAGTTTAGCTTCATGTCCCATAACCACTTGCTTAACTTAAATATTTACGATCAAACTGTAGATCTCCACTATAAAATTGTCACAAGGGATTCAATCGAACAAGTCCAAGAATTAACCGACGAAGTAAACGCAAGCGTTTCATACCACTCGTTTTACTAAGTCGTTTAATTAGATTTCTCATACGAGTGAGGTAAAGGTTTGTACATACTAATAGATTGAAAAACGGTTTAAGAAAACGATCTTTGTAATACAATAGTGTTGAAATCATTTGAAGAAAGAGTTTTGATATTTACTACTAGTATAGAAAACCTTTATATTTTTAAAGTGACAAATTACAAAAGAAGATTGTTGGAACAATCAATCACTAAAATTCACATTCGAAGACGTGAATAAAAATCCAAACAAATCGATAAAGAATCCATCGAAATGGATATTCAAAAATCCCTAAAAAGGAGTCATCAAAGTAATAATAAATGATAACAACAAATAGGATCATCACGAATCGATTTAAATTGGAATTCTCAAGCGAATAGGCAAATAGGCAAAACAAAACAGTTTCAGACGTCTGAAACAAGTGGTTCAGACGTCTGAATCTGGAAATATAAAGATTTCCAGAACACAATTCAGACGTCTGAACCAAGTGTTTCAGACGTCTGAAATAGGCATATTTTAGCCTATTTTCTTTCTGTTTGAAATAGAACCAATTCAGACGTCTGAAACCCTATATTCAGACGTCTGAATCTGGGAATAGAAATCTTCCCAGACAATATTCAGACGTCTGAATATTCCGTTTCAGACGTCTGAATCTGGGGTTCAGGGCATTCCCTGAACCTAGGCCAAAAATGGTCAAACGAATATCGAAAACGATCAAACGAGTAAATGGCTATGACTAAGGAATTACGTCAAACGACAACCAAGCCTAAACGGCTCTTCGATACGCCTCAAATATCAATGTCCAAATATCCATAATAGGATTTTCATAATTAAACCAAAACACCAAAAATTGGAATATACACGAAATCGATCCAAACCAAAATCAATTGCACACGAATAAACGTTAGGAATTCATACCTAACAATCGAAGATAATTATAGACTAAGATGTGAGATAAAAATCCCACCTTCTTACAAAATCAAACAAGAAGAAGCTTGAAAGCAAATGGAGAATTAACCTCTCTTCAACACAACCCAAATGAGCTTGAATCTATGCTCAAAACAAGAACATTCCCAAAATTAGGTTTAGGAATTTCTGAAATTGGTAAGAGAATAAGTTGGAGAAGAAGAAGAGAATGCTTACCAATGGGTTCTCTTGAATTTGGAGCTAGGAATTTGAGGTTGCAAGAGAAACTAGGGTTTTGGAGTTTTAATTTCCAATCTCTCCCACCATTATTGCCTTAGAACTGAAAAGAGAAGAAAATGAGGGTGAATGGGGAAGAGTGGCTCAGATTTAAGTATAAGTTAAACATAGGGCTGAGCCCAAACCCAAACCCAAAGTGAAAAGGTAGCAAAAATCAACTCTCTCCTCAAAAAGGCCGCAAACGGCATTTTGAACTCAGTGGAGGTGGTCTCGAGTCTTAATTCGACCGTATGCAAAAGGTAGCTTTTTGGACTAAAATCCGACTAACGATAAAATATTTAAATATAAAATCGATAAATATGCGGGTTGTTACAGACTCCCCCCTTAAAGAAATTGCGTCCTCGCAATATTTAAGAAGAAGATATGTAGTAACAACCATAAAAGCATATTCAACACAAAAGAAATTTGAAATAAGAAGTTCACCTCAAAGAGCACGAGAAAGTAAGTCCGGATGTGTTCGCTCAATGAACTCTTTAGATTCCCAAGAACAATCCTTAGGATTTGAAGACCATTGGACTTTAACAAGCGGGACATCTTTATTTCGAAGGCGTTTGACCTCCGAAGCAAGAAATCGAATAGGATGCTGCTCATAAGTATAATTAGGCGAAACTTCAATCTCTTCCACAACACCGGGCTCAAGAATAGAATCGGAATCTCGAAGACATTTCCGAAGTTGAGAAACGTGAAACACGTCATGGATAGCAGAAAATTGAGCCGGTAATAAAAGGCGATAAGCCATGGAACCAATACGTTCAGTGGTAGAAAATGGCCCAATGTATCGAGGCGCCAATTTTCCCGATCGACTGAAACGTACAACACCTTTCATTGGTCAAACACGAATAAAAACAGAGTCTCCAACAGAAAATTCTAATTTCCTTCTTCGATTATCGGCATAGGATCTTTGTCTGCTCTGGGCTTCTTTCATCCTATGACGAATAAGATCAATCTTTTCTGTGGAATCACGAACAAAATCGGGACCTAAAACCAGCTTCTCACCGGTCTCAAGCCAACAAGAAGGAGATCGGCATGGCCTTCCGTAGAGTGCCTCAAAAGGTGCCATACCAATACTAGATTGGAAGCTATTATTATAGGAAAATTCAACAAGTGAAATATGATCTTCCCAACTTCCACCAAAATCAAGAACACATGCACGAAGAAGATCTTCAAGAGTTTGATTCACACACTCAGTTTGTCCATCGGACTGAGGATGATAAGCGGTGCTAAAATTAAGCTTCGTTCCCAAAGCTTTTTGAAGACTCTTCCAAAATCCACTAGTAAACAATGGATCACGATCACTAACAATAGAAGTAGGAACTCCATGTAATTTAACAATCTCTTTAACGAGTAGCTTGGCCAAAAGAGGAACGGTTCGGTTAGACCGAACGGGAATAAAATGGGCAGATTTAGTAAGTCTATCAACAATCACCCATAAGCTATCATGACCCGAACGAGAACGGGGAAGGCCATCTATAAAATCCGTGGAAATTTGGTCCCACTTCCAAATTGGAATTTCTAAAGGTTGCAATAACCCACCGGGCCTTTGATGTTCGGCTTTAACAAGCTGACAAGTCATGCAACACTTAACAAAGTTAGCAATATCAAATTTCATTCCCTCCCAATAATATAGTCGCTTCATATCCGCGTACATTTTACTACTACCGGGATGAATGGTGAATTTAGAACGATGAGAATCTTCTAAAATATCTTTACGAAGATCAATAATATTTGGTACGATAAGTCTACCAAATTTTCGAATGCCGCCACGAGAATCGATATCAAATTCTTTCAATCCTTCAATATCAATTTTATCCCTAATATTTTGGCCAAGAAGAGCCATTTCGGGATCTAGCCTTTGAGCTTCAAGAATGCGGTCTAAAAGAGAAGGACGAGCCTCAAGGCTACATAAAACAAGAGATGAACACAAATCGGGAACACGGTCTCGAATTTCGCAAGAGGATAAAATCTCGAGATCGTTCCATTCGGATATCATCATCGAAACAACCGCTTGTTGCTTTCGACTAAGTGCATCCGCAACACGATTTCCCTTTACGGGAGTATAAAGGATATCAAGATCATATGGTGCAAGAAATTTGAGCAACGCTGTTGACGCAAATTAAGTTCCTTTTGAGAGAATAAATACTTCAAGGACTTATGATCGGTATAAAGAACAAATTTCTCTCCTAAAAGATAATGACGCCAAATCCGAAGGGCGAAAACAATAGCCGCGACCTCTAAATCATGAGTGGCATATCTAGTCTCAGCAGGCTTCAATTGCCTAGAAGCGTAAGCAATAACACGTTCTCTTTGCATAAGAACGACACCCAAACCAACGCGACTAGCATCGGTATAAACAACGAAATCCTGATTCCCCTTGGGAATAACGAGAACAGGAGCATCAGAAAGCTCTTTTAATTTCTGAAAAGAAGCTTCACATTTGTCCGACCAAATGTATTTAACACCTTTCTTCGTCAAGCTAGTGAGAGGCACGACAATCTTAGAAAAGTCTTTGATAAAACGACGGTAATAGCCCGCTAATCCGAGAAAACTACGAATCTCTGTCACACTCTCTGGTCTCTTCCAATCTTGAATCGCTTCAGTCTTTGAAGGATCCACGGAAATTCCGGATTCGGAAATAATATGACCGAGAAACATCACACGAGATTGCCAAAAATGGCATTTAGAAAATTTTGCCTTTAAACGATTACTCCTAAGAGTTTCCAACACAATCCGAAGATGCTTCTCATGCTCCTCCTCGGTTTTAGAATACACAAGAATATCATCGATAAAGATGAGAACAAACCGGTCGGGGAAGTCTTTGAAAACTTATTCTTAAGGTCAACGAAATAAGCCGGAACATTCGTTAGACCGAATGGCATAACAAGCCATTCATAAGATCCATAACGAGTACGGAACGATGTCAAAGAAAAACTATCCTCTGCAATACGAAGCTGATGAATTCCAGTAGCTAAGTCTAATTGTGAAAAGACCTTAGCACCACTAAGCTGATCGAATAGATCATCAATCCGAGGTAAAGGATATTTATTTTTGATAGTAAGATCATTAAGCTTGCGGTAGTCAACGCAAAGCCTAAGTGTTCCATCGGATTTCTTCACAAAAATAGCTGAAGCTCCCCAAGGCGAGGAACTAGAGCGAATAAATTGCTTCGTCTCCAATTCAGATAATTGTTTACGCATCTCCTCGTTTTCTTTATTGGACATGCGATACGGAGGACGAGTGATAGGTTGAGCTCCAGGAATAAGATTAATTCTGAACTCAATTGCTCGCTTAGGTGGTAATCCTAAAACGGGCTCAAATATGTCAGAAAATTCACGAACGACGTGAATAAGAGAAATAATATCACCTCATCATCATCGTCGTCATCACGAGGGTTTAAAGAATATAAAGATGCAACCAAAGCGGAATCCGAATCTTTAAGAATAACAGAAACCTGATTAACAGATAGTGGATGTCGAAGATAAATAGTCCGCTCAGGACATAGGATGTGAGCTTCATAACGATTAAGCCAATCCATTCCCAAAATCATTCCAAAGCCTAAATAACGCATGACATGCAAATCGGCTAGGAAAGGAAAATCACACAAAATAATCTCGACATCTTTACACAATAAACTGATTGTTGCGGATCCACCAACCGGATTCGAAATTCTCAAAGAAGTCATTAAACACAAAACATCCAAAGAAAAAGTATCAACAAGTTCTTTTGATACAAAAGAATGGGACGCACCCGTATCAAAAAGAACTCGAATAGGATGATCATGAAATAAAATAATTCCATCCAGAATAGAATGAGAAATAACTTGGCCACGAGATGTGTTGCCAGGGGATTGAGCAACATTTAACTTTCCCTCCTTCTTGCCCTGAAGCTTGGGGCATGAAGATATAACATGACCGGGAACTTTGCAGTAGCGACAAGAGAGAGACTTTGGGCACTTGTTCGCATAATGGTCCTTCGAACCACAATTATAGCATTCCCCACGACCAAAGGAAGAAATCTTTGCCACAGAGGTTGCTTGCTTCCTTTTCTTATTGGGATAAGGGATTTTGAATTTGTTTGGCCTTTTCTTATTGTTGAAGTTCGGTTTGGACCCACCACTTCAACATCATTCTCCTTATCTGCCTCTTCAAGACGAAGAGCGATATCAACGAGTTGGTCGAAAGAAACTTCTAATTTTAGAAGTAATGGCTTCTTGAGATTTTTGTTTAAGCCATAGACGAACCTCTGGTTCTTCTTTAAAGGGGTGTTGATGTATTCAACCCTATATTTGGAAAGCGACTCGAAGGAGGCGACGTAATCAGTCACGGAAGATTCACCTTGAACAAGGTCTATAAAACGGCGAGCCAAAGTCACCTTCTCAGCTTCTGGTACGAATTTCAACTCGAAGCGTTCCCGGAATTACTCCCAGGTGAGATCTGCTTCATTAATCTCAGAAATAATAAGCTCGTACCAGTCCAATGCTCTTTCTCGGAGCATACTAGAGGCCACCTGAACTCGGTGAAGGTCAATAAGATTCATGCGAGAAAAGATTCGATCGCATGACCTTAGCCAAGCCTGTACTTCAATAATAGTTTCGGAACCTTTGAATGGCTCCCCACCCAAATTAGTGTAATCGCTACACAAGCGTGCAAATCCCGACTTTGGGTGAGTAGGTTCCAGGTTAGCTCCAGCTGCTTGAGCATTAGTTACCAAATCAAGAAGCTTTTGAGCAGTCATAAAAACTCCATCCCTGGGCGGAGTGCTAGATGGTACGGCTCTGGGGCGGCCTGGTCTAGACATTTCTCTTTCTTTTGAAAGAAAGAAGAAGAAGAAAAAGGTTATTCACCAAATTCAATATCAAGCAATTCTTGATAGATAAAACAAGGAAACATAAAAGAAAATAGGATGAATCGGTACGAAGATTCGAATAAAATCCTAAAGCACGACTCCTAAGGTAGACTTAGGACGATGATCCTTGTTAAGTTATTCTACATTGTTCCGAAGTTTGGCTCTGATACCAAGCTGTGGCGCCCCACCTCTATACCCACGCTAGCCAAGAACATTATGGTGAATGCTGTCAACTAGCACGGAGAATAAGGCTGTTGAGGAGCGACCATCCATGTAATTGCTTTGTGCGAGCATCGATATGTCAGATGGTATAACATGCAATACTTTATCAAAGAGGAAATCCGACATACCGACACAAACTCAAAGCTACTACACAGTGGCTATAATATCTTCGGAAACAAATACAGAAATAAACATAACATAAATCAGTCACAGATAATTCATATCACAAAGGCGGAAGAAGATATGAATATATAATTAACACATGGAAGTGTATATCAGAGTAGTGGTCAAAAAGATCCACAATAACACAAAATAATAGCAACATGTGCTACACGAAAGAATACAACAATGAGTCAATATCTCAAGAGTATACAACAAAAAACTACTAATCTAAGTAGTAAGCAAAAGGTCAGAGTAATGGATCCCTGGAGAGAAGTCAAGTCGAAGCACCTGCAACATCTCGGTCTGACCCGAGTATTATTTAATAAGAAAATAATAAACGAATCAGTCTAACTATAAATATCAGATGACACGATATAGAATAAGAGATATGACTAAACACATAATAATCACAATGCCAAGCTGTAATATATAAGCAGTTGAAAATCATCAAAGGATTATTCAATGTCACAAAATCTACACAAGAATCACAGAAACGTCATACTCCTAATTTAGTTCACCAAACCATAAATATTGACGATAATATCAATGTCAATCACAAAAGTCAATGACACACAAATTCCAGAATTCAACACACGAAATCCAGAAATCACAAAAGTCAATGATGCACAAATTCACTAATGCACAAATATCGATAAAGCTTATCGATGGAAATCACGAAAATTGGTGAAACACAAATTCTAGAAATCATCTCAAGAAATCCAGAAATCACAAAGAGGGGGAGGCCTATCACAAACGGGAGCATAAAGCTCGCCAACACGTGTATCACAAACGGAACGCTAATTCCATGGTTGCTAACCATCACAAATTGAGCCGAAGCTCCACAAACGGCCCGAAGACCATGGGTTGCTACCCCACCAATTTGAGTCGAAACTCCACAAAACGGGGTTTAGTCTCCCTCGCAGACAAAGAGACATCGCACATTGCTAGTCTAAATCACAAAGATGATCGTCATGATCAACGAGATGTGTCCATTACACTAAGCTAGTAAATATATGAGTTTAGCTTCATGTCCCATAACCACTTGCTTAACTTAAATATTTACGAACAAACTGTAGATCTCCACTATAAAATTGTCACAAGGGATTCAATCGAACAAGTCCAAGAATTAACCGACGAACTAAACGCAAGCGTTTCATACCACTCGTTTTACTAAGTCGTTTAATTAGATTTCTCATACGAGTGAGGTAAAGGTTTGTATATACTAATAGATTGGAAAACGGTTTAAGAAAATGATCTTTGTAATACAATAGTGTTGAAATCATTTGAAGAAAGAGTTTTGATATTTACTACTAGTATAGAAAACCTTTATATTTTTAAAGTGACAAATCACAAAGAAGATTGTTGGAACAGTCAATTACTAAAATTCACATTCGAAGACGTGAATAAAAATCCAAACAAAGCGATAAAGAATCCATCGAAATGGATATTCAAAAATCCCTAAAAAGGAGTCATCAAAGTCATAATAAATGATAACAACAAATAGGATCATCACGAATCGATTTAAATTGGAATTCTCAAGCGAATAGGCAAATAGGCAAAACACAACTGTTTCAGATGTCTGAAACAAGTGGTTCAGATGTCTGAATCTGGAAATATAAAGATTTCCAGAACACAATTCAGACGTCTGAACCAAGTGTTTCAGACGTCTGAAATAGGCATATTTTAGCCTATTTTCTTTCTGTTTGAAATAGAACCAATTCAGACGTCTGAAACCCTATATTCATACATCTGAATCTGGGAATAGAAATCTTCCCAGACAATATTCAGACGTCTGAATATTCCGTTTCAGACGTCTGAATCTGGGGTTCAGGGCATTCCCTGAACCTAGGCCAAAAATGGCCAAACGAATATCGGAAACGATCGAACGAGTAAATGGCGATGACTAAGGAATTACGTCGAACGACAACCCAGCCTAAACGGCTCTTCGATATGCCTCAAATATCAATTTCCAAATATCCATAATAGGATTTTCATAATTAGGCCAAAACACCAAAAATTGGAATATACACGAAATCGATCCAAACCAAAATCAATTGCACACGAATAAACGTTAGGAATTCATACCTAACAATCGAAGATAATTATAGACTAAGATGTGAGATAAAAATCTCACCTTTTTAGAAAATCAAACAAGAAGAAGCTTGAAAGCAAATGGAGAATCAACCTCTCTTCAACACAACCCAAATGAGCTTGAATCTATGCTCAAAACAAGAACATTGCCAAAATTAGGTTTAGGAATTTCTGAAATTGGTAAGAGAATAAGTTGGAGAAGAAGAAGAGAATGCTTACCAATGGGTTCTCTTGAATTTGGAGCTAGGAATTTGAGGTTGCAAGAGAAACTAGGGTTTTGGAGTTTTAATTTCTAATCTCTCCCACCATTATTGCCTTAGAACTGAAAAGAGAAGAAAATGAGGGTGAATGGGGAAGAGTGGCTCAGATTTGAGTATAAGTTAAACATAGGGCTGAGCCCAAACCCAAAGTGAAAAGGTAGCAAAAATCAACTCTCTCCAAACATATCGAAGCTTATACTCAAAAAGGTCGCAAACGGCATTTTGAACTCAATGGAGGTGGTCTCGAGTCCTAATTCGACCGTATGCAAAAAGTAGCTTTTCGGACTAAAATCTGACTAACGATAAAATATTTAAATAAAATATTTAAATATAAAATCGATAAATATGCGGATTTATACAGACTCCCCCCTTAAAGAAATTGCGTCCTCGCAATATTTAAGAAGAAGATATGTAGTAACAACCATAAAAGCATATTCAACACAAAAGAAATTTGAAATAAGAAGTTCACCTCAAAGAGCACGAGAAAATAAGTCCGGATGTGTTCGCTCGATGAACTCTTTAGATTCCCAAGAACAATCCTTAGGATTTGAAGACCATTGGACTTTAACAAGCGGGACATCTTTATTTCGAAGGCGTTTGACCTCCGAAGCAACAATTCAAATAGGATGCTGCTCATAAGTTAAATTAGGCGAAACTTCATTCTCTTCCACAACACCGGGCTCAAGAATAGAATCGGAATCTCGAAGACATTTCCGAAGTTGAGAAACGTGAAACACGTCATGGATAGCAGAAAATTGAGCCGGTAATAAAAGGCGATAAGCCATGGAACCAATACGGTCCGTGATAGGTAATGGCCCAATATATCGAGGCGCCAATTTTCCCGATCGACTGAAACGTACAACACCTTTCATTGGTCAAACACGAATAAAAACAGAGTCTCCAACAGAAAATTCTAATTTCCTTCTTCGATTATCAGCATAGGATCTTTGTCTACTCTGGGCTTCTTTCATCCTATGACGAATAAGATCAATCTTTTCTGTGGAATCACGAACAAAATCGGGACCTAAAACCAGCTTCTCACCGGTCTCAAGCCAACAAGAAGGAGATCGGCATGGCCTTCCGTAGAGTGCCTCAAAAGGTGCCATACCAATAATAGATTGGAAGCTATTATTATAGGAAAATTCAACAAGTGAAATATGATCTTCCCAACTTCCACCAAAATCAAGAACACATGCACGAAGAAGATCTTCAAGAGTTTGATTCACACGCTCAGTTTGTCCATCGGACTGAGGATGATAAGCGGTGCTAAAATTAAGCTTCGTTCCCAAAGCTTTTTGAAGACTCTTCCAAAATCCACTAGTAAACAATGGATCACGATCATTAACAATAGAAGTAGGAACTCCATGTAATTTAACAATCTCTTTAACGAAGAGCTTGGCCAAAAGAGGAACGGTTCGGTTAGACCGAACGGGAATAAAATGGGCAGATTTAGTAAGTCTATCAACAATCACCCATAAGCTATCATGACCCGAACGAGAACGGGGAAGGCCATCTATAAAATCCGTGGAAATTTGGTCCCACTTCCAAATTGGAATTTCTAAAGGTTGCAATAACCCACCGGGCCTTTGATGTTCGGCTTTAACAAGCTGACAAGTCATGCAACACTTAACAAAGTTAGCAATATCAAATTTCATTCCCTCCCAATAATATAGTCGCTTCATATCCGCGTACATTTTACTACTACCGGGATGAATGGTGAATTTAGAACGATGAGAATCTTCTAAAATATCTTTACGAAGATCAATAATATTTGGTACGATAAGTCCACCAAATTTTCGAATGCCGCCACGAGAATCGATATCAAATCCTTTCAATCCTTCAATATCAATTTTATCCCTAATATTTTGGCCAAGAAGAGCCATTTCGGGATCTAGCCTTCGAGGTTCAAGAATGTGGTCTAAAAGAGAAGGACGAGCCTCAAGGCTACATAAAACAAGAGATGAACACAAATCGGGAACACGGTCTCGAATTTCGCAAGAGGATAAAATCTCGAGATCGTTCCATTCGGATATCATCATCGAAACAACCGCTTGTTGCTTTCGACTAAGTGCATCCGCAACACGATTTCCCTTTCTGGGAGTATAAAGGATATCAAGATCGTATGGTGCAAGAAATTCGAGCCAACGCTGTTGACGCAAATTAAGTTCCTTTTGAGAGAATAAATACTTCAAGGACTTATGATCGGTATAAAGAACAAATTTCTCTCCTAAAAGATAATGACGCCATATCCGAAGGGCGAAAACAATAGCCGCGAGCTCTAAATCATGAGTGGCATATCTAGTCTCAGCAGGCTTCAATTGCCTAGAAGCATAAGCAATAACACGTTCTCTTTGCATAAGAACGACACCCAAACCAACGCGACTAGCATCGGTATAAACAACGAAATCCTGATTCCCCTCGGGAATAACGAGAATAGGAGCATCAGAAAGAAGCTCCTTTAATTTCTGAAAAGAAGCTTCACATTTGTCCGACCAAATGTATTTAACACCTTTCTTCGTCAAGCTAGTGAGAGGCACGGCAATCTTAGAAAAGTCTTTGATAAAACGACGGTAATAGCCCGCCAATCCGAGAAAACTACGAATCTCTGTCACACTCTTCGGTCTCTTCCAATCTTGAATCGCTTCAATCTTTGAAGGATTCCGGATTCGGAAATAAAATGACCGAGAAACTTCACACGAGATTGCCAAAAATGGCATTTAGAAAATTTTGCCTTTAAACGATTACTCCTAAGAGTTTCCAACACAATCCGAAGATGCTTCTCATGCTCCTCCTCGGTTTTAGAATACACAAGAATATCATCGATAAAGATGAGAACAAACCGGTCGAGGAAGTCTTTGAAAACTCTATTCATAAGGTCAACGAAATAAGCTGGAGCATTCGTTAGACCAAATGGCATAACAAGCCATTCATAAGATCCATAACGAGTACGGAACGATGTCAAATAAATACTATCCTCTGCAATACGAAGCTGATGAAATCCAGTAGCTAAGTCCAATTGTGAAAAGACCTTAGCACCACTAAGCTGATCGAATAGATCATCAATCCGAGGTAAAGGATATTTATTTTTGATAGTAAGATCATTAAGCTTGCGGTAGTCAACGCAAAGCCTAAGTGTTCCATCGGATTTCTTCACAAAAATAGCTGAAGCTCCCCAAGGCGAGGAACTAGAGCGAATAAATTGCTTCGTCTCCAATTCGGATAATTGTTTACGCATCTCCTCATTTTCTTTATTGGACATACGATACGGAGGACGAGTGATAGGTTGAGCTCCAGGAATAAGATTAATTCTGAACTCAATTGCTCGAAAATGATATTGATGATGCTGCAGTCATCACCCTTATTATTTCCCAGTAACAATAGTGAATTCAGTGCTTAATATTCTTTCAAAAATTTTCCTTTCATTTATAAATGACATTTACAAATCTTTTTCTTATAGAGTTTCACTTTATATATATACAAGATTATTTCACAATTGTAATCATATTAATTATAATTCCATACTTATAATTCATTTACTTATACAATTATTCTTTTACAATAAGTTTTATTTAACTTATTCAAACAACTTATTCAACAACCAAACAATCAACTTATATACACTTTAATAATTCTGAAAAAATTATTCCCTTATATATAAAATATAATCAAGGTAAAATTATTTCATTTACCCAATTTAAAACAATATCGTGTCAAATTGTTCTGTACAAGTGTTTAGAGATCCCTATCAACAACGTTAATTACTCGTGTTGTAACGACCCGCCACTCTGACCGCCCCTAGTCGGTAATTAAACCAACTAGAAACGTTCAAATGATGGATTGTTATTTAGTTTATAAAATTTAAACAGAATCAGTCACAGAATCACAGAAACAATAATATATATCATAAATGAACTTTCTTTTATATACAAATATCAGAGTTATACAATGAATTACATTTTAATACAGCGGAACAATTTATTTATTATTTAGTACAAGAAAAATTTTCCTGAAAAACTTTAGTGATGCGGTAATCCCCTTCTCTCTAACTTCGCTGCCTGAAAATCTTCAAGCTGTAAAATACTCGGTCTGACCCGAGTATTGCATTCAAAAAATAATAATACACGGGTCAGTCTAATTCAAACTCAGCTATTAGTGCATAGAAGCAATAATAATTAAATAACAATTAGACGACAGTCAAAGGTAAATTTACCTATCCGACCCTTTAACAAGAAATCGGATAACGGTAAATGATAACACTTAACAGTGTTAAACAATAAATCAGCAAATTCAAATTTTTTAACGACGATGGATGAAGGAAATTTCTTTCTTTTAAAAAGATAATTTAGAAAAAGCATCAAAATTTGCCTACACGGCATTTAACAACAAAAACATCATTTTAAATCAAGTCAATTCAAATAATTGGAAATTTCTTAAAACATCAAAATCAATTGGCTGCCGTACACGCATGCGTGTACGGCCTCGCCGATACGGCATATGAAATACGCAAAGAAATCAATGGATCAAAAGCAATAGAAACACCAATTAAAATCAATACTGTGTGGCTGCAGTACACGCACGCGTGCACTGCCTCGCCACAATAGTGGAGAAAAAAAAATCTGCCCAAGGTCAAATCCGAGCGTCTAAGCTGGATTCAACTCAAGTGAAATCTATAAACACATCCAAATGCAATCAAGTGGAACAAAACAGCTACAGACAGTCTCGACTGAAAGGTCAAAGCGAAGACTGTACGCAAACCAAATAATTTACACAAGTGATGCACCTGCCACAATAAATGATTATGCAAGGCAACATGGACCAAATATATATGTAAACCCAATTATACACACATTAATGTACATGACGATCTGCACATGTACAAAATAAACGAGGGGTGCAACATAGAACTGCACATGGCAGTGGAACACGTTATGACACAGCCGAATGAAGGGGTAAGCAAACAGAGATATGGACTGAACCAAATAGCATATTCAAGACATAAACAAGTATGCCAGAGATGTGCAGAAATAATCAAAGAAATGATTCAGGTATATGCCAGAAATTCACAAAACATGTGCATCAAATAAAAGCAACCAGACCAGATACAGAGGTGATGGAGATATGGTGATGGAAGTGCAGTGGTGGATCCAAAAATCCAAGTTTATATGCAATTTAAACAGTACAGTAAAAAAAATGCATACTTATATAAATGCATGCAAGAGACTATACATATGTACTCAAGTGGGCTGCAAACCTCAAGAGGTCGAAACTGTTGCAACTTGATGAAATCAAAGCCATGACAAAATCCAAAAATGCAGAATACCTTACATATGCTCAATACTTCATAAAACAGGTAGGCAAACTGTCTCAAGTGGTCAAGACAGTTGCAATAAATGATCAAACGTGGTGTGAACTCAAAACTGCATATAATCAAACTGCAATAGTCACAAAGGCACAAGTGAACAACATGAAGTATGTGTGCCTCAAAGGTCAGAGGCAATGTAAAATGCAGACGGCACATAAATGAAGACCACACAAGCATAGGTGAATGTGCAGACTAGAGTATGCACTGGAATGCAACAAGCTAGTCTACAAGCACAAGACTGTGGTAACTACACAATGCAACTGGTCATAAGGGAACAACCAAGTTCAAGTAACTTCAAGTACATGAATGCACAGGTTAAAGTGACTCAAAAATAGAATGAATGCCTGTACAAATGCAACAACAAGGAAGTAAAGTCAAGAGACTCAAGTACAGACATACAGTGGCAAATGCATACAACTGCAGCACCAAAGTCTCGAGTGAACACATGAACATGAAATAAAGTGCACAGCTACAAAAGCTACAAGTAATTAGATCGTTAAGAATGACGACATATATGAATACAATGGAACAATGCAGAACCTACTCTAGACAGAGATGGACAAGGTGATAACACATGTATTCTACATGAATGCATAAGCAAGAAATCAAGTACAGCAGCCCCAGCAAGTATATCAATATCATCACCGAAAACATGCTATCAAATAGATGATCAAAGTCAGCATATTTAGTAAGTACAGAGACGAAGCACACAAGATATCAACATAAACAACAGCAAAGTGCAACAGAGAAGATGGCCAGAGGCGAAGCTCACAGGGGCCCGAAAAACCAAAGAAATTGTTCAATGCAGACGCAAGTCGAAACGAACAAAATGGAATCACACGAAAAAAAATAGACCGAGTTTAAAATGAGAAAAATATACAGAAGTCAAGTTATAAAATTCAAGTGCCAGAGAAGTCAAATTCAAAATTATCAAGTGATAAAAATCACATTTTTTTGAAGTAATCGAAGTCATGAAAGGAATCACAACAGCAAGTTCAACATTGAAAACCCAAGATTTTAGCTTCAAAATCAGATTTTTATTTGTTGCTTGTGAAATTGCTGAGATGATAAATGCTTGTTTATATATATACATGGTGGATATTTCTGAGTTTATACATGCTATAAATAAACATGCCTGTTGTATCCAAGTGCCTCTGTTCTTAGTTCAGGAATTTAAAAGTTAGATCAAAATATACAAATCTATCCACCTGATCTTTGTTAGGTTTAGAAAATCCAAAACTTTTATGTCTGTTAAACAATACTCAAAGTTTAAAATTTATCTCTAGAAAAATAAATTGAAGTACTTCTGGAATCCGGGTAATTCAGTTGAGAGAACAAATGCATGTTATAATTAAGTGTTGAATTAAGTAGATTAGAGTTTATTTATAGCAAAATAAATCGACATCGTGGTGGCCAACAAATCCAAAATCGAAGCAAAGTCAAATGGCCGAGAATGCTCAAGTGAAACAATGTCCATAAACCAATATAGCCTTAATTGGCCAAATTCGAACCAATTCAACATCAAAAGACAACAAGAACAAAAACAACCCAGCAAAACCCAAGAATTCAAAGCTGTAAGAATCACAAATCACATAAATATGAAGTTGAATTTAGATGTGAGAAATAAAATTTCTCACCTTCACTGAAGTGAAGACGAACGAAGTCGTTGATCGATCGAATGCTGATGTCGATGCCTTCGATTTGAATGAGCATCCCAATCGACAGCAACGCCCTAAATTTTCGAAAGGAGGACGAAGAAGAAACTCGTGCCATCACTCTTCACCAGGAAGCGGGCCGACATTTTTTATTTATTTATTTATATATATATATATATATATATATATATATATATATATATATTTATCATAGAGGAACGAACGGAAGAGAACCACAAAGCAGCCATTATTTCGTTTTCACTTTTTTTCTACTAGGGTTTTCGAAATGAAAATGGAGAGATGGGGATCGAGTATAGCCTTAGATAATATTACAGCACTAAGCAAAACCATGGGCTAAGAAAAATTGTAAAGCCCACCTAATTCCTTAATCAAATTATTAAAGAATTATAACTCAATTTTAGAAGAATTCAACCGTTTAAAATTCCAATAGCAATTTGGCACAATTTATAATTGTCATACCTTCATTATCTAGATATTAACTCAAAACAATTTATAAATGAAACTATCTCTTTATAAATAAACAACATAATTTATTTGAATTTGGAAAAACTCAAATCGATTAACCAATTAATCTCACAAATTTAAACCAAGAATTAAATCAGTTATCAATTTAAAATAAATTAAAATTCGGAATCGTTACCGTACAGCTTAAAATTGAAAATTCAAATTTTTATTCAACTTTCAATAGGTAAAAAAAAATTATATTTAATCGCCAAATTCATAGTTATATTGGGAATTCAATTTAAATCATCATTCAAATATTTAAAATTAATTAAATATTTTCCAATTTAAATTGTTCAAAATTCAGGATCATTACACGTGTTGACCAAAATCCATATACCACTCAACAAACCAATCATCACAATATAAAACAATTTATATTCACTAACAAATACGCGCTCATATCTATTATTACACTCAAACCCATTCTAGAGTACTACTGACTCTATCTCTAATGAATAATTCCCAACAGAGCCATGGTTGTCGCTTAACCATAAGCTCTGATACCAAATGTAACGTTTGCGATTTTTCGTTGCTGAAAAACCGTACCGTTAGGGTTTTAGAAAAAGAAAAAGTAGAAGAAGATAGAAAAAAATAGAACAGAACAGAAGAAATAACAGAACAACATCAGAATCTCACAATTCACAGCGGAACAACATATAATAAATAAATGAATAATCTTTAAACAAAGAACTATATCAGTTATTACATTACATCATATTACATTACATTACATCATCAGAGTGTACAACAACAACATGCATCAACAGCGAAAAGAAAAAAAGTATATTATATACTAGTAATAAGCCATGCCATCCAGCTTGCCTCCAGCAACTCCTGAATTCCAGAATATCCTGATAAACCTAACTCTTGACTGCCCGTGTGGAAATTGGTGGGCACCCAGAGTTTAGGAAGGAAAACAATAAACTCCGAGTCAGTCATGTGATTGGTGTG
This sequence comes from Allium cepa, assembly GCA_030765085.1. Classification (NCBI taxonomy): domain Eukaryota; kingdom Viridiplantae; phylum Streptophyta; class Magnoliopsida; order Asparagales; family Amaryllidaceae; genus Allium; species Allium cepa. The sequence goes on from CM060928.1 coordinate 1,037,842,193, forward strand.
AGAACTCAAAACAGTTTACTTATCTTAAAAATCAAAATAGAGGAATATTTTTAAATTCAATTCTCAATGCTTTTAAAACTGAGACAACCATAAGGCCTCCCGCACACGCACACAATGCAAACGCAGAATTGGAGGAGATTTCTCTTTATGATAGTCCAAGATGCTTGATACGCATTAAAAAGAAACATTTGATATTATTACTAGTGCATATTGTAGAAAAATTATTTCGAAAGTAAAGATATAAATCATAGCCAACATACGACCATTATCGTATGCCTACTATAGCTACCATCTAAACAGTGGGGCGCCACCATAAGTAAATGGCAGGTTCTGCAACTAAAACCGTACAAGTCTCGTATTGTTTCTTTGGATTTCCAACAAATGGTCAGGCCAAGGAACTTCCCATTTCCACATAGGTACGCCTCTGAAAAGACGACCCGAGAACCAAACCCGATCTCTGCCAACACAAGGTCGGGTTACCCCTAACTGGGTAACTACTGACACGAATATGTCATCCCCCGATCGTAACCGATCTATCCGAGGATCCTTGATTTCCAACAACCACAAAATTTGCAGCAACAACATATGTTAAATATCTTGGCTCCATACCATGATACCACCTCTATCCAGAAGGAATGACATACACTAAAGGGTTGTTACCCCCTAATAACCTTGCTGCATCCTTCCTGTTTTGACCATTTTCGAGGTGTGAGGTCCGACGAAGTCTCGTCCACAAAGCCACGCTTTATACAAAAGCTGTGCTTTGGGTCAACAAATGATCATAGAAATGATCACCAAGATAAATGATCAAATAAATGATCCTATCACAAATGATCAAACAATGATCATTTCACAGCAACACTCAGCATGCCACACTACCAAATTGGGAGTATATCACTAATAACCTTCAACTATATAACCTCTGAGCTCGTACGTCTCAGAGAAAGGTGTTAAGCTAAGAGAATAAATTCTCCGCCACCAACAGAAATATATTTGAAAGAAATCAGCTTTATATCTCAATTTGTAATGTCAGACATACAATCCATACAAGTCTGTTCCGGGCTCGAACAGAACCAAAGGCACTTCCAAAGAAGTCCTTGCAATCCGGATATTCACTAATCACGACCGGACTTCCCGTCACTAAGGGTGATAAAACCTCTATATCGGAGATCAGCCGATGTAGAGTAACTCGACGGTAATCCTTCTGTTTTCACAAATATCCGGTCTTCAACACCGGTCATCAAATGCAATCCATAACGACGTATCACATATTCGGAATGGGTTATACGACCCCAAGGTCCTTTCCCGGCTAACCCGAATAGTGAGCGCTTATTCAAAAATAAGTGTGGCATTCAAATTCAAACAATCACAACAAATACCTATTCAAATGTAAATATTGATAGTCGGATTATTTAATTATCAATAGGCATGCTCAACATCACCAGATTCCAAATAATTTTTCAAATTATTTATTTTCCAAAATATCTTTACAAGATATATATATTTCCCACACTTCAACATTTGAAAACTAATGTTCAAATCACTTTTCACCTTTTCCACTTTTGAAAACAAATTTCAATCAATTTCCTTATGCGAAATACTTTCAATCCAACATGGTTCATTTAAACCATTTAAATAAATCCTTAACGATTTACTTTATATTTACGTTCCAAATCTGTAAATTAATTCCCACACTTCAAAAATAAATCAACGTTTATTTTTAAGCAAATTCCCCTTTTCATTTATAAATTCCATAGTGAATTTACATTTCCAAAATATCTATGAATATACGATTTTCTAATCGACTTCTAATATTCATTTTCAATTTATCTTTAAAAGATAAAATCCCAAAACATTCACTTCATATTGGAAAACATTTCCATACTTATTTAATAATAAGTACATCACAAATCTATTTATTTTCAACATTTGAAAATATTCGATATACTTAAATCAAAATTTAGTATATATTTCATTCCTTAAGGAAATCATTCACTTAACACATTTATTTGGGCTAAAACGAATGTTGCGTAAAACATCGTTACTACGACCCAAAATCACTAGTATAGGGATTCGAAATTTAGATAGATATATAAATCCCAATACTATATAAAACATTTCCTTTCGGAAATCATTTACTATAACAACAGTGTTATAGTCCACCATTTCCTTCTTTCTCGAAAACGTCTATTTCAACAATAAATGTTGAAATCTATGGTTTCGATTCATAATACATTTTAAAACATCTTTAAAATAATTAACTTCATTCTATAATATTCATTTTGCCAAACATGACCATTTTATTCAATAAGGTATTCATTGTCCAAAATCGTGAATATATTTCCTTTAATAAACTTCAATATTCAATTTATCAAATTCAATTGATTTCGAGTTTATAAACAATGTTTATAAATTCCATTTCTATTTATATGCTTCAATTTATAAATCTCATTATTAACAAATTCCATTTATATCTCATTTAAATGCCAAAATCCGATTTATAAGATAATTACTTATAAATCTTCTATTTTACAAAATCTATTCATTTTATAACTTCACAATTTATAAATCTATAAATTCTCATTCACTTACGAATCCATTATACTTCATTTTAACACTTATAAAAAATCTTCGTTTTATAATTCCAATATTTTTAATTTATAAATATCCATTTTATAAATCTTTTATAAAAATTGTTTGTAATAGTCCAAAAATTTCAATTTAAACCATTTCATAAATTTATTAACTATTTATTTCAAAAATCACTTTTCACTTACATTCCATAAAAATCATACTTTTATAACATTAAAATTTTAACGTTTATTTATTTTTAACAATTCAAAATTTAATAAAACGTATACTTTCGAAAATCACTTTAAAATTCCTTTTAAAACCAAAATCATTATTTTAAAACTTCAGAAATGGATCCGATGATGCAGCAGCACCAAATAGTCAATCACGACATCCAAATATCATATATCGATATGATAATCAACAAATATCAAAATATCAGTAAATAAATCAATACAGTTGAGGAATCCAGTTGGATCCCTCCAACCTGCTTCCCCGCATCCAAAAGCATTAGCACAATACCAATTCCGCTCCAGTACGGAATTATCGCGGTATATGGGATTTATAAATATTATCCGCTTAATAGGCGGCGCAATAGGGTCTCATCCGCTATATAATGCGGGAAATCAACAACTGCAATATATACATATGCCAATATATATATTGCTATTACATATAATACCAGTTTCACTGTTTATGAAATATTCGCGGTATATGTTTTTAATAAATAACATCCGCTTACTAACGGCGCATAATGTCTATTTTAACAATCAATAGATAACAATCATCATTCAAACATGCATTCAAGAATTTTAAATCTAACTATTTAAAATAAAAATCGAAATCGATTCGATTGAGTGAGAAGTTCTCACCTTGATTTCAATTTCGTTTTCAGCAATTTATTTCAAATAAAATTAAAAGCGCGTTTAATTTTACCCGAAATTCTCACTAACTCCAAACGACTCCAATCCAACTCCATCGCGTAGTATTCGCCAATACGAACCCAACGCAACTGGTTTCGCGCATTTTTGACCTCGTATGAAAAAGATATGAATTTTACAAGTTTACACGATTTTAAACTATATAAATTTACAATTTATTTTATAATTTTCAACCTAACTTCTTTTTGGCCGTTGGATCTGGTCTCCCCCCCCCCCCCCCCCCATCAGGCCGCACACCCCTTCTCCCTCATCTTCACGTTTGCGTACAGGAACAAAATGCAAGAGAATACATAGCCACTTGAACTAGGGTTTAATTTCGCAACCACCTCGTCGACATCCACCACGATCAGAAGCTTCCACCTTGAAGAGCATCACATCCTCTACCTTCGGCCACCCCCTTGTGAATCTCGGCCATCTCCTGCTCATCCAATGTCGTGCGCAGCTGGCCACGAACGCGGCTACCTTGATGAAGATCCGTAGCTCCAAATGCGATCTCCACCGTTGAAAACGTAGTTCTCATCGCCCTCTACCATATTGCAGTTGACACTTTTTGCTAATTCTCGATGGATTGAGAGATTTAAAGGGAAGAAAATGAACAAATTTCGGGCATAGGTTCTGTAGGTGGCGGCTGGAGCTTTGAAATTAGGGTTAGGGTTTTAATTTTTGTGAAAATAATGAAAATAGGAGGGCTTTTATAGAAAAATACGCGACACTATTCATCCCGGATTTTCCAAACTCCAAACGAAGCATGCCGGTTGGCGTTTCTAAGGTTTACCCCACGTTGCGAACACAATGGAACATGTTTCGGGAGCTAATTCGATCATCTGTGCGAGATATGGCAATAAACGTTCAATTTAAAATTAAACCGATTAAACGATTTTCTAGGCGTTTTAGCTTGCACCGGATAAACGGTAAATCCGATTGACATGAAATTTGAAACCTTACAATAATATCACATTACGGATCCGATGAAAATGGTTTCGTCGAAATCGAGACTTTTTGAAAAATGACTATTTTAACTCGCCAAATTAATATTAAAACAATTTCGATGCGTTTCGAGCTGCCACGATCAAACGATAACTCCGATTGCTACGAAAATTGAAATCTTATAATAACTAACTATTACGGATCCAATGGAACTGGTCTCGTCCAATTCTGAGACTGTTCGAAAATTGGCTATTTTCACTAGTCGATTTAATATTAAAATATTCAGTTTTCACAAATTAACTTTTAATTCAATTTTAAAAGTTCTATAACATCTCTATAACTTCAATATGATATAATAAAATTTTACAAATCATTTTCAATCATATTTAACCCAATTTCAATTATTTCTGTATTTTCAACTATTTAATTATCGATTTAATTATTCAATTAAATCCAATTTGTTCGAAATCAAATTTATTCGACTTATAAATTTCACTTATAAATATTTAAAATTAATTAAATATTCAAATTTTAATTAATAGAAATTCTGGGTCGTTACACTAGACAGTTATAAACACCTGTATAGTTATTACAACTCAATATAACATCAACAAAGAGATACCAACACAAAGAATACACGGCGGAAACTATATATCTAACGCCGAAGCCTCCTCCTCCATTGCTCCTCCATAATTCGTCAAAGCTAACCCGAATCCCTTGGCTACTCGTAAAAATTTGAGTACCCAAGAATTTATGAAAAACAAAAATAAACTCCGGGTCAGACATGAGTCTGGTATGAGTAACAGGTTAAAGTTGCTTAACTTTTGAAAAACCTTTTAAAAGAAAGGTATCACGTAAGACTTCCCACACATAAACATGGAAAAAAATTTACCTTATGCTAACCAAAACAATTGATAGGAAATCCAATGATATTATAATAGGTCTAGGGTTTTCAATTAAATATGAAATAACCGAAATTGTTACATCTATTAAATTCCAGCTACTAGCCACAAAAGTCGGTAATACAATCAAAATCATTGGCACTTAATGGATTTTGGATTCCATGCAATGGCAGGGCTACTGGGATACCGTCCGTCACAGTACGTGGCCTAGATCACCGTACCGAGGACCACTCCCGATCCCCTGCAACATAAGGACGGAACCATTCCTTATTGAATAGTTCCGAACAAGACAACCCCGACAGTTGTCGCGAACCAACCGCCCACACAGCCGAATAAAAAGGGACTTCTAGACAAGGGTAAATCTCGCTCTCCAGTGGGAGCTACCCACGAAGCCTTGCTGTACCTCTCCTGTTTTAGCCATTCCTGGTTGATGAGGCTTGAGGCTACGATTACCTTTAGAGATCACATCTCTTAGAATGCTCATTATCCACCTGACGATGTTCTGAAAGCATTCAATCCATACAAGTTCGTTCCGGGTTCGAACGAAACCGAAGGCATTATCTCGTTACACTCATTTTGGAATCACCCTCAGAGTTAACGACGATAACCCTTGCACTCTGAATCTTCACCTTCACTTAAGATTCACGACCTATCGTTAATTTGGATCGATGTGGTTTTCGGATATCCAAATATGGAAAACCGATCCCGGTCTCATCGAAATCCAAAACGTGTCTTTTAGGTCCAAGTTGTTTTAAAATTAAAACAAATTCAATTTAATTATCCATATACACACAGATAGATAATTCACATCATCACAATAGATAGCCAACATTATCATCACAAACAGGTAATCTATATTATCATCACAAATAGATAATCTACATTATCATCTCCATAGATAACTTATATCATCGCAATACAACCAATGCATCCATATCACACAATACTAATCTCATATCTGAGATTTAAACCATTCAAGGCAAACCATATCATCCATTCATAAGCAAAGATCTATAATCACACCATCAATAATTAATTTAAATTGAATTAAATTAATTACTTCTATCTCTAATTAATTTAAAGTGAATTAAATTAATTACCTATCTTTAATTAATTTAAAATGAATTAAATTAATTACTTCCTCATTTTAAATCTTGCTTACTTAACCATTAATTGATTACCAATCAATTAAATAATTATCCTGAAATTGATCACTTTAATTAATCACCCTTGATTAATTATCCCTTAATTACATTCAAGTAATTATCCTTAATTAATTTTACAAATTAAATATTCTTAACCAAAATCAGTAATTAACCTTTAATTACTTCATTAATTAATTATAATCAATTACAATAATTCTTAATTAATTACATTAATTAATTACTTCCTTAATCACTTATCATTGATTAATTAATCTTAATTAATTAATCCTTAAGTACATCATTAATTATATTAATTAATGATCCTTAATTACATTTTGATTAATTATTATATTAAATAATTAACCTTAATTAAACTAAAATTATTAATCACTTTTGATTAATCACATTCAGTTAATTAACTAACCTTAATTACTTTATTGAGTAAATTAGTTACTCCTAAATTAATTACATTTAATAATTAATTATATTTATTAATCAATCTTGATTAATTTCATTAGTAATTAATTACCCTTAATCAATTACATTACTTAATTATTTTAAAAAGACTTAAACGGTCAATGCTTAAATTAATTACACAAAGTAATTAATTATTAATCACTTTCACAAAGTAATTATCCTCATTATTAATTACACAAAGTAATTAATCCCAAAATACCATACTTCAATTAATTACCTCTAGTAATTTACTTAACTTAATTACTTCTCTAAGTAACTATTCCTCATTGATTACTTATCAACCCATTCAATGATTATTCTAAATTAATTAAACTTAATTAATTAATTTAAACTAATCTAATTAATTAATTAATTATTATGAGTAATTAATACCTTTAATTATTTTCACAAAGTAATTATACTTAATCAAGTTCCATAATTGATTATCTAAATTAATTAATCCAATTAATTATCAAAACTAATTACATTAATTAATTAATAAATAATCCCAAGTTAATGACCTTCATAACTTTTCATTAATTCTTTTAATTACCTTTCTAAAATAATTAACTTAAATTAGTTAATATTAATTACAAATTTAATTAACCTTAATTAATTTATTTCAAATCTTTAATAAATTAAACAAATTAATTAATTAAATTATTTAAATTATCTTACAAATTTTGATGAAACAAAGATCATTAAATCTTTAATTTACTTTAAAATAAAACATTTCTTATTAATGATTACTTTATCATTAACAAAGTAATTTAAAACAATTTAACTTAAAATTTGTTTTCAAATTTCATTTTAAAATCTTAAATTTAAATTGAAAACCAAACTTAACTTTATCAAAGTTTTAAAAACATTCTAAAACCTTTTTAAACTTATGCTAAATAATTTCTCATTTTATAAAAGGAATCTAAACCCATATTTATTAAGATACAAATCATATTTAAATTATGATTCAATATCAAAAGCTGTTTAAACATTTCAAAATTTTAAAAACTTCTTTTATTTTCAAAACATGATTCAAATTTGAATCTTGTTTCCAGATTTAAACTTATGTTTAAATCTTCTACTCCAATTTTAAAACCTTATCTTAAAATTCAATTTAATTAAACTCCTTTAAAGTTGTTAAACATTTTACTTTAAAAAGATTGAATTAAATTTAAAAACTGGAATTCAAATCTCAGTTTGAAATACATACTTTAAATTTACATTTAAATTCTGTTTTAAATTCTGGTTTTAAAATCTTGCTTCATATTTTAAAACAAATTAGAAATTGGAAAATAACAGGTTTATCTGGAAACCTGAAACCAAATAAAATACCCGAGACTCCCCTTAATCTACTTCGGGTAAAACCTAAACAATCTTCGAGTAAAAACTCGAATTACTCGAGTATTACCCGAGTACAAAACACAGCAACCCCAAATTCAAACACCTGACACCATTCTTCCCCGTGCATATGCATGGTGGTTGTAGCCACCTCCGACCACTACCCAGCCAACAAGCACGTCGGCGATCATCACTGCAGCACATCACGACTATCAGAATCCACCTAAACATCACGAATCAAAACCTGGCAGCAACAGGCGCACCCCCTTCCTCAAAACCTGAAAACTCCTCATCCTCTCTCCTCCGATCACAGGCGGTCTTGAAACTCCGTCCAACCCTTCTCCAATACCCAAACTACCATCTCCTCGAATATTGTAGCACTCGATCAACGAGAGCAACCATGCCGATCAAAACTTCTCCACTGCCCAAAATCTAGGTTTACAGAAAAAAACCTAACACCACATCCTCCACAAAGATTTACAACCTCTTCCACTATTTTTCCCATCATCACCCTTCACTCTACCACCGCCAGAAGAAATCTCGATTCCCCAGATTACAAAGTTCATCAGAAAACACTAAGTTTTCATTTTCTGGTTAAACCAGAAATACTAACAAATCTCTTTACTAAATGTAGTGATTTTTAAAAAAAAATCCCATTTTGGTTTAAGCATTCGAGTTAGATTACTGAATACATGAGTCATGATAGTTGAAATTTTACTTATTTGAAGTTGCTCCGATGTTTTATTTCTTCCGGAGGCAATACTAATTGTTTGAATTTAAACAAAATTTTAAACTAAAATTTATGATAAAATAAGCATACGTTGTTCAAGAATTATGTCTTAACAAAGATTGATTCAGGAGAAATTGAATCTTTTACTAAGTTATGAACCTGAAGAAAAACTGTAATAGCATAAAACAGTCATCTATAGTCATAATCCATTCAAACATTCATATATATACAGCAATGCATTTAATATTATACACACAAGCATACTAATCAACATGCAACCAGATAAACATACACACAACATACTTATTTAAGCAACAAATTTATACTTAAGTTTTTAAAAAGTGTTACTCACCTGGTATAGCATGAAACAGAGCATAGATTTTCCAGAAAAAAACTTTTACTTCTTTGATTATAAATTAGTTGCTGAAGCTTGATTTAACTTGTGATGCTGTTTAATTTTCCTGCAGGTCTAAGATTCTAGGTTGAAAGATGCATGCAGAGTTTACTTGCTTGCTTTAAAAATTCAGGTGGAAGAGAAAATGCTTGCATTCTTTAGTTTTTGAAAAGAAGAGTACACATGTTACAGATTTGATTTTGAGGAAGGGTTGCATTGCATTTGAAAAACCAGATTTTGAACATGTAAAATGGTTGTAGGGAAAAATACTACAGATTTGTTTGAAGGTGTTCATATTTCAGGTTTGATAAATGAATTCAGGTTCTTGTGAGGAATTTGATATTGAAAAGAAATCAAATTTTGAACATGATTTTGGTTTGAGCAATATAGTTACTGATTTGTTTCAGCTGAGATTTGTCTTTGAAAAAAATGAACGTAAGAAAAGGATGGGAATGAAGGAAATATGCTTTTATAAGATAAAACAATTTAAAAGGATGGGAATGAAGGAAATATGCTTTTATAAGATAAAATAATTTATTTATAAATTAAAAGAAAAACAAAAGTGAAAAGGAAACTTGTCTCAAACTTATGCTAACACATGTATTTAAGAGGTTAGAATCTTAAAACTTATCATTATACCTCTTAATATAATAACATGTGTTTTATAAATGAATTTTATTTGTTTTTATTTTATTTTAGAAGTAAATAAAACTCTTTCTCTATTTATTAATACTTATGTATATAAATCATTTTCATATATAAATGTTTAAGCATTTCTTTTTAAAGAAAATGAAATGAAACAAATTATAAAAATATGAAAGCTTACTTACAAAATTTAAATATGTTTATTCATTTGAATTCAAAATAAATTCAAATTCAAATTCTATTCATACATTTAAAAATCCAATTCAAAACTAATTTATATCAACATATTTAATTTAAAATAATAATATTGTCTTTTAAAATCTATCTATATTTATACATTTATTATTATTATTTGAAAATAACATATTTATCAATTTAAATCATTTATAAAAGAAATTATAAATTACTTATCTTATTTAACTTATTTAAATGCATTAATGTTTTTAATATATAAATGGTATTTTAAATTTTTATATAATTTCAAATTATCAAAAATGAATTATTAGAATTTTGAAAACAAGATTTTGTTTGTTTATTAAACTTCAAATCAAAACTTATCTATTTACAATATATATATATAGACATTATAAATAGGAAAACATTTTATTACTTTTCAAAAGATAAAATTCACCAATTAAACATTTATTTAGTTGGATTATTAAATCAAGTAAATTTTTTATTAACAAAATTTTATCAAATCAATTTACTTTTAAATACAAATTATTAAATTGATATTGCTAAAATTTCCGGGATATCACACCTTTATAGAACACATCTACCTTAGAATGCTCATCGTCCTCCTGACGATGTTTTGAAAGCATTCAATCCATACAAGTTCGTTCCGGGTTCGAACGAAACCGAAGGCATTATCTCGTTACACTCATTTTGAATCACCCTCAGAGTTAACGACAATAGCCCTTGCGCTCTGAATCTTCATCTGAAAGTACTATCTCCGTTATACTCGTATTGGAATCACACTTAGAGTTTTTAACGACAAATAGTTCTTACACTTCGAGTCTTCATCTTTACTTAAGATTTCACGACCTATCGTTAAATTTGGATCAATGCGGTTTTCGGATATCCAACTCGGAAATCCGATCCCGGTCTCATCGAATCCAAAACACCATTTTAATGTCCAAGTTTTTTAAGGGTTTATAATTTAGATTAATAATTACATACAAATAGATGATTCACATTATCACAGATAGATGATTCAACATTATCACAGATAGTTGATCCTTACTATCATAATTCAACCATTACATCTCATATCACAAAGCAGCACATATCACATAGCAGAGATATCACATAATTCAAGTCATCCAATATCATTCAAACATCTATAAGCAAGATTTATTCATTTTTAACCAATTTAGGTAATCTCCAATGAAATTAATTATCAACTTTAATCACTTAGATTTACCTAATCCTTCTTACTTAACATTGATTAATTATAACCCAATTAATTAATGTCCTCTTAATTATCCATCTTAATTAATCATTCATGATTAAATATATTTTTAATTACGTCAAGTAATTAACCCTTAATTAATTACACGAATTAATTATCCTTAACCATTTACAGTAATTAACCTTTAATTACTCTCTTAATTAATTATCCTCTAATTACTTTCATTAATTAATCAACTATAATTAATTACATTGATCCTTAATTAATTACATTAATTAATTATTCTATAATCACTTATACTGGTTAAATATCTTTTAATTAATCACATTAATCAACCCTTAATTATTTTCATTAATTATATTAATTAATGATCCTCTAATTACTTCATTAATTAATTATTCTTCTAATTAATTTAATAATTAATCTTTAATTAATCACATTCATTAATCAACCTTAACTAATCACATACAGTGATTATCTATCTTTTAATTACTAACATTAAGTAATTAACTCCTTAATTAATCATATTAATTAATACTTTAATTAATTACCCCAATTAATTAATCATTAATTACTTCCACTAAGTAATTATCCTATAATTACTTTCCATTAAGTAATTCCCCTTTAATTAATTACATCCAGTAATTACACATTAATTACTTGCTCCAAATAATTACACTTATTAATTATATTAAGTAATTATACTTAATCAATCATCAGGTGATTATCTTTAATTACTTAACTAGTTAATTAACTTAAATTAACCACATTAATTTAATTAATTACATTGGGTAATTAATCCCTTTAATTACTTCCATTAATTAATTATATTTTAATTATTTACTTTTAATTACTTAGATCAATTAACCCTTAATTAATCAAGAAATTAACTATTTTTAATAAATTAAACCCATTATCCTAAATTAATTACATTAATTAATCATTTCATAATCAGTTAATGATCTTTAAATTATTTAAAATCTTTAACTATCCACTAATTACTTATACTAAGTAATTATCCTTTGATTATCAACATCAATTTGTTTACCTTTATTAATCTCATTAAGTGATTAACTTTTAATTAATTTCACTGATTAATTATCTATAATTAATCTCAACCTTAGTTAAAGATAATTCTTTATCTCCATTAATTACTTATTAAACTTCAAAAAATATATTTAGGAATCAATTTTAAAATTAAGAATATATAATATACTTTAAAAAAATTTAACATTAAATTTTAACATTTAAAATCTTCTAAACTTGTTTTGAATCTTGTTTGAATAAATTAAATAAATACTTATTCATGAAAATTTATCAATTCCTTTTTTAAAACTTTTTCAAGTTTTAAATATATTCAAATTTGGTTAATATTCTTATTTTGAAATCTAATCATTTTATCAACTTAATACTTGATTAATTACTTTGTTTTGGAACTTTAAATAATAATTTACATGGAAAATTTGTTTTTGATTTACCTTTAAACTTTGAAACTTTTGTTAAACATTTTATTTATTAATAAAATTAGATTTCTTTGCTTTATAAAAACTGTTCATGTTTCACTGATTTTTAAAAATCTGGTGATTAAAACAAAAAAAACAAACCCGAGACAAACTCGAGTTAATCAAGCAAAAAACCCAAGTACAACACAAGTCATTCGCGATCGCTCCTGCATCGAGACAACCGCGCAACCATCTCGAGTCAAACCTGAGATTCGTCCTTCTTCCCAAATCCTATCATTGCCATATATACAAAGGTGCACGTGCACGTACATCATCGATCCAACGCTCTCCGACCCTTCCTCTGATCGTCGACCAGACATCAACAACCACGCCATCCCTCACGATAACTCAGATCATCGATATCACCCATGAATTGAAATAGAACCCATCATTTGAAAATCTGGAACCCACCACCATCAGAAATTCTCCCCTCATCGTCAATCCTGACCTTGATAAACATCGCCGTCCGCACCAGAAATTCTCCTCGACCTCCAGCACCGATCCAACACCTTGCGATCACCTCTGATCCCCTATGGCAGTCACCGTTGCCTCGTAAACATCGACGTCCCAATCCGAACTTCAAACCCTAGTTCGACTCCAACTCACCGCCCTGATCATCTGTAAAATCATATGCAAACCATATTCTACACACATACATTCACATGTATAATCATATGCAAACCATATTCTACAAAAATTCATCGCAAATATTTAAGCATATTCACAGATTTTAAAACTATTTTTTATAATAGATGTTTACTCACCAAGAATGAAACAGAGACCAGGCTTTCAGGCTTAATCTGGAACTACTATATTCAATTTGATCTACTGTTATTTTGATCAGCACTTGTTTGTTGATTAGAAAAGTCGTTGAGATGATCTTTACAGCTTGTTGTTGTTGAATTGAACTGTGCTTAGCTAGTTTTGATTTTAGTTTTCTTTTTCTTTTCTTTTTTGAATGATCTCCAGATTTTAGTTTTAGGAAGAAGAGAGAAAGATGTTTTGAACTGAAAAATAAGAATAGCCCAATTTCTCTAAAACATCTATATTATACTTAAAATTCAATTTCAAGAAAACAAGCCACTTGTATTTTGCATGTATTCATTTTATCACAAGTGTCCATATATGTATAATTATTTCACAAATGTTTAAATTTTTTTATAATTATTTTACAAGTGTTTAAAATCCATTATTAGATATATTCTTATGTTTTATATTAATAGGTTAATGTCTTTATTAATTTATGTACATTTATATTTTCAAATTACATTTATGCAAGCTAAAATTAAAAAGAAAGAACTATTTAAAACCAAAGAAATAAACCTTTAATTAAATCTTAATTAAACTTAAGTTAAATAAAAAATTTAATCAATAAATTTTTTATAAATATTATCTTTGTTGTGTAAGAAATATAAAGTTTAACTTAAAATAGTTTTTGAAAGGTTTACATTAAATTAAATCATAACTTTCAAATTACAAATATATTAAAATTTGAAACATATTTTTATTCGTTAAATTCAAACCAAAGACTTCCTATTACAATATATATACATATACATTATAAATAGAATATTTTTATTAGCTTTAAAAGATAAAATTTACCATCTTATTAACTTTGAAAAGAATAACTTGCCAATTTAGATAATTATATAAGAAAATTATCAAATCAATTTAATAATTCATAAAGATTATTAAATTGATATTGCCCAAAATTCCAGGTCATCACACTTACACACCTTCACATCCTTCTTAAACTTCCCCTTCAACTTCTTATTAGCCCAAAAGCTTCCCTTTTTAGACCCGTCTTGCTCTTGAGTAAGTGCGGACTTCTCCTTCTCTATTCCCTCATCTTCCTCGTTGGCTATGTGCAATATAGTCATTTCTACCGGCATCTCATATGTGGCCCCAACAGGTACTTGGGTCAACAACATTTCTCCTGGCTACGAATTTAAACCCATCACGAACTTCATGGCCTTGTCTGGAAGAAGATTGATTATCAACCATATCAACTATCTTTACGTTAAACGTTTGGTGACAATTTCCTATGATGGTATTTATATGCTAAAAGAAAAGGGTTACCTAGTATATATGCATATGTTTCAGAAAATAGGGCATATATAGAATTTTGAAAATCCTTTTTGAAAAAACATTTTCAAAATAAAAAATACGTCTCTCATACATATTGTTTTTCCTTGCTGATCAAGTAACCTAGGCTCCGATACCAAATTCAACAACTCATCATGAAACTGGCCTAAATTTCGACCTAGAAAAGGCATATCGATCTTAGATCCATTTTAAGGTAAGTTGTTGGTAGTAAAAAGAAATAACATTACAGAGCCATAACTATTTTTTATAGCTCACAGTGGATGGAACATAATATAATAGTAAAATTACCTATTTATTTCAAATTTATAACAAGGTTAAAATACAAGATACCATCACAATAGTCTAAAAATATGGGTAAATATGAAAGAAAATAAAAATGGTAAATACTGCCAAAAGAGCACCACCTCCGTCTTCATGTGTCGTCTTTTCCATCAACATCTTCAAACTATGTTGTAATGAGAAATAAGTCAAAATAATAATGTCTGGTGAATAAAAATCTCAAGTCTTACCTTTTTAGTACTTGGGGGTATATCTTAAATTAAGAATATGTCTACGAAAATAGACCAGTAAACCTTTATAAGGAAAGGTGGAGGTTCCAACCACTTAATACCTTCCATTCCAAAACGCAGGTTTCAAAATCCTATATCCCAATCAAACATTATGAATAGCTAATAAAGCGAGAGATGGTACCCAATCCACTTAATCCTTTTATCGAAAAATGGGCAAACTCTGGTCATTTAGTACCTTAATTTAGGCAAATTCCATAATTTAATGTCTATTTCCAAGGCGTTCTCCTCAAAGGGACTATCTAGCTGACATCATATAGAATCTCTTAGGCCACTTAATGCTTCCTTGTAGAAAATAGGCAGACTTTGGTCATTTAATACCTTAAGCAAGGCAAACCTCATCATTTGATACCTATTTCTAGAAGAGGGCCCCTATTGGGATACCACCTAACATAACCCCTTGGGAATTTAATAGTTTAACTGGGGAAAAAGGCAGGCCCATAAGCAATCACTTAATACCCCAAGACCCTGAAACGGGGGCTTCGACTTGTGGAAGTTAGGTAGATTTCCCTTATAGAATTTAGGACTAACCTCACTTCATTACAAATATTTATCAAAAGGATATCTCACAACAATCAAAGCATACACAACTTCTAGTAGTCTAAAAGTGAAGGGATACTTCCGTCATGTAACTTTATTGACTTCGCATTCCTGTGACTTAGCCATACATCAATTACTATATATATACATACACAAACACACACTCATCTCACCGTTTCGTAAATAAGGCCTTATAAGGAGTCTTCCTCATTATGCCTTAAAATAATAATTAGTCTATATAGGAGTTTCCTCTTATTTTCAATTTCAAATTAGTTACCTTCCTGATGAGGAAACATAAATGAAAATAAATGCCTAATTGACTACGCTATATATATACGATAATTATACGTTAATTACACAAATAGAGACAAACAAATATTCACACCTAATAAGTTCTAAACAAATGAATTTTATGATTTAAACTAGTAATAAATGTCAACTCCCTAAAAAATATTATTACAAGTCCTTTTTCTTCAAATTCCTAAGATTCCAACATATCAAAATAGGTATTCTAAAATCCAGAGTAGGGAATAAATATTCATAGCCAAAACTGCAATAATAGACTTTTAAATAAAATAGAAACTCAATTTATTGCACCAATTCAATGGAACATCCTAATAATAGGAATTGTAATCTAAACTCCATATCTATTCTATTCAACTCCTCTTTTACAAAGGAACTGGTAAGGATAAGTGGTGTAAACTGAGGATAGAATTCATAATCTAAAGCCCTTGTTTTATTGAAAAAGCACAATTTGAACCAAAGAAGAAGGGGAAGTGGAATAGACTATGAAATTATCAAAAACCGCATAAACAAAACAAGTTCCATCAAATTAATGTAAATAATTGAAAATCTCAACATTGAATTAACATTTCAAAATAAAAAGGAATTTTAGGGGATTTTATCTATCTTATTTTCGAAATCCCAAAGTCCCTAAGGCATATGAAAATATAAAAAGAAACAATAAATAATTATTGAAAAAGAAATACAAAGAATTCTGTTCACAGATTAGCTTTAGCTTCACTTAAATAGATTTGTAGCCTTCCAGTCTCTTCTAAAATCTCTCTCTTTTGATGTTCACACACACAAGAGAGAAGATGTACACACACACACACACACACACACACATACATATATATATATATATATATATATATATATATATATATATAATATTTGTGTGTGTGTATTCGTCAGATTTAGAATACTTGGAGAAGAATAGGATAAGAATAGATTGGATGTAGAAGAAACAAATAAGAAATAATTTGAATTCTTATCTAAATTCTGTACGGCGTTTTGAAACTTATTAGAGAGATAGCAGTGATAGAATTTCATTATATTCCCCACAATAATATGAATATAAAGTGGAGAGGATAGAATTCTATTTAATGGAGTTGAAATGCACCAGAACTATGAAATGAAAATAGTTCAAAATGGAGAAATCTGGAGCATATAAATAAGTAGCACACCCCTTCAAACCATAACCGCTACTGCCAAAATTTTGCTTTGACTGATTAACCGCCACTCTTTACTTGGCCGACCGCTAGGGTTAATTGGTTGCAACAACATGATTGTGACGACACGGAATTTTTGGATATTTAAAATTGGAATATTTAATTGATTTTAAATATTTAAAAGGTTAATTTTTAACTTAAATTTCAAATATCTTCATTTATTGGATAATTAAAATATTGAGTTTAATAATTAGAAATTGCGTAAAATAGGGAATCTGGAGTTTTAAGTTTGTTAAAAATATTTTAAAGGTTTAGAAAATTCATATCGATAATACTAAAGGTAATAGAACTTCTAAAAAATTGAATTCGAAGGTGATTTGTTCAGTTTTAAAAATATATCATTTAAATAATATTTAAAAGTAGCCTTCCGAGGCATAGATTCAGAATTCGACGAAACTAGTTCATTTGGATTCGTAATATTGTATCATTATCGGATTTCAATTTTTTTATCTTTCGGAGTTATCATATGATTGTACGGTAGATAAACGCGCAGAATTCATATCGAAATCTAACATAATAACTGGGTCCAAAAAGCTATCTTCTTCATACGATCGAATTAGAACTCGAAACCTCTTCAATTGCGTTTGGAATAGGGATATAACCTTACGGACGCCTAGCGGCGCGCCTCGATAGGATGTTGAGGTTTTGAGTTGCGAAAATCGAAACGGTTTAAATTTAAATTTAAATATAGTATATCTCCCATCAGTGCTTTTTGTTTTCATTTCTCAACCATTATGGCAAGCCTTTACAGATACGTAAAGGAATTTAAAGCATGCGTCCTTCTTGGTATAACACAAATCTCCCATATTACAAAAAAAAGAAGCCGAGCCCTTTCTCTTTCAAAATGAATCTCATTTCGTCAAACGAAACTCAAACCGTTCAACGAAAAAGAAATGGCAGAAAAATTGAATCGAAAATTCAAAAAAAATAACGAAAATGGATTCGATTTTGAATCGAAATTGCAAGCTCATTGCCTTGCCTCGAATCGCGGCACGACTGTGGGGGAGGGGCGATCTCGGGGCTAAAACTAGTCGTGTTCGTTCGTTGTTCGACTGCAAGGTTTTGTCGTGGCGTGGGCGTATGCGCGAATGAGGAAGGGTGGAATATCCCGCATTGGATAGTGCGACAGTTCTTAGAGGTAGGCGCGTGGAGTTCGCTGAGACTGCTCGAAGAGCGTTGGTGTTCGAAGGTCGTTTGGGTGGGTGATTTCTTAGAGTGTGAAGATTTGAGTTCATCGGAGGGGGTCGCGAAGCAGTATCATTGGGTGGAGGAGGAAGGTGTCGTGTCAGAGGGATGTGCGCATGTGCGAATGTGAGGAACAACAGGTGTTGGGGGAAGAAGGGTAGTCTAGGTCTGATGCCCTTCGAAGGGTATGGGTTCTTTTTCTTTTCTGTTGTTTTAAATACACACACACACACATAAAGTTTAAAGCAGAGATTTATCTGGTTTGAGACAAAAAATAAGGATTTTAAAATGGTTGAAGGTTTATATAAAATTAGATTTTTGAAATCTGTATAGATTATTTAATAAGTATATATGTGGTTTCAAAAGAGGAAAAAAATAAATTTACTCATACACATTTTAATTTTACTATTTTTTTTTAAAATAATGGATTTTGGTGATTAACTTGTTTTATTAACTCATTCAATTATTTTAGTTACTAAATATTATTTATTAAAGCAAAAATTAGTTTAAAATTAAATTATTAGTTAACTAAATTTATCAAAAAGGTAATTGACGGTTCGATCATTTCAAATGTTAACAAAACTTTTAATGTTTATATAACGTCTAAAAACGTGAAGAAAACAAGCGGGTTTGCATCGGATTGCAAGACAAAAATTATACGTGAGTTAATCTCATTCATTTGGATTACCATTAATTTAAATAGTTAAATTTAAAATTTATTGGATTGATTGCTTAAATTGATGACATTTTATCAGTTTGGATGTGATAATATATATATATAATAGTATATTATATATTGGAGTGGTTGATTCCCGCATTATATAACGGATGAGAGCCTATGTTCCCCGCATAATAGCGGATGACCCTATATACCACGATATCCCCCTCGAAGCAGGACTGGCATTTTTATATTGTACTAACATCGGCGGATACAAGGAAAAATAGGTTGGTGGGATGCAATTGGATTCCTCAAAATATTAAATTTGTTTTCATAATCTGTGATATGATTAATTGATTACCTGGGATAGATTACCGATTTTATTGGGAATTGAAAATATTGGATGTTATGGTTTGATTGAATATATTTGGGTATATTGAGCTATAAAAAATGTATAGATTGGATTTTTGAAGGAAAATAAAGAGAAAATTTTTAAGTAAAATAATTATACAGAATTTGGATGAATTAAAAGATGAATTGGAAAAGGACAAAAGTTGATTTTAAGTTTCTAATAAATAAATTCTAAGTATGGGAAAGGAGATTTTTAAATAAATGGAAATAAATGAATTTTTAAACTTAAGTGATATTATTTAAAGAAATCAAGGATTTATTTTTAAATTCAAGGTTTAAAATAGTTTGGGAGAGATGGAGAAGAATTTTGTGAAAAAGTATGAAATTGGTGTCTTCAGTTTAAATAAGATTTTAAATAATAATAAAGGAGTAAAATATGAAATTAATGGGTTTTTGAAACAAAATTGAGTAATTAAAGGAATGTGATTTAAAAGGAGGATGAGACCATGGAATTATAAACCGGGTTTATAAAGTGAAATAAAATATCAGTGGATATTTGAAAGTATGAATTCACGGTGGTAATTTATAAAGGAATGTGTAATTTGTTTTAAAAATAAATAGTGGTTTTATTTTTAAAGGTGTGGGAAAGAAATTTACGGGTTTGAGACGTAAATTAAATTGGGATAAATCGAGAAGGATTTATTAATTGATTAAATGGACTATTTGGAATGGAAAGTGTATTTTCCTTAAAAGCCAAGTATGTTTTTCGAAGCATATTTTCAAGTATAAGTTAGAGGTTTTTAAGGGGTTTTAAAAGAATGTTTTAGAAAGAAATTATTATTTAATGGTTTAAGATTTTTAAAAGTAAATATTTATTAAGTTAATTATATAAGTAAATTACTTTAAAGGTTTAACTAGTATTGTGATTTAAAAGATAATTATTTAATATTTATACCTTATAGAATAACTTTTGTTTTAAAATTAGTTTTAGCTTTAGTTTTACATGAGGATTTATTACAACATTTCAAAACTAGTATTTTAAATAAAGTGTTTTAGGTAGTTTTTATTTTAAGTGTTTTAAAGTATATATTTTTAGATAAAGTGATTTAAATTATTTAAAAACCTATAGTATTAAGATTTGGTGATTTTCAGTGGAAATAAAATAATTAGGTGGGAATTTATTCAGTGAAAAAAAAGTGATTTGAAAACTATTTTCAAAGGGTGAAGTGTAGAAAAATAGCTTGCGAAGATATTTTGAAATAAATAATTTGGAAAATTATTTAAATCTGATGGTTGTTTGTAGATGTTATTGATAGTTAAGTAACCGACTATCTGTATTGGCTAATGCGCTGATCGTTTCAAAGAGACCGGGATCGGGGTTAATTTCTCAAAAACCACTTCGATCCAGTTTGAACGTTTTCATGAGGAAAACAAGGGCTTGGAGTAGAAGATGGAGCAGTGTAGTGCAAGAGCTAATTGCTGCTAATCCTGAGAGTAATTCAAAATGGATGTAGCAGGAATAGTGTCTTCGGTTCCGTTCGGACAGGGAACAGACTTGTATGGACAAATGCTATCAGAACATCGTCAGGAGGACAATGAACATTCTAAGTGTGTGTGTGCTAAAAAGGTAATAGCCTCAAGTCTCGTTAACTGGGAATGGCTAAAACAAGGGAGGTGCAGCAAGGCTAAGCAGCTTGCAACTAATTAGGGTAAGGTCATCCCTATCTAGATGTCCCTTGTTATTCGACTATGTGGGCGGTTGTTGATCCCAACCACGAGGTGATCTTATCCAGACTATCCAGTAAGGGGTAGCTCCGGACTTGTGTTGCAGGGGATTAGGGTGGATCCTCGGTACCCTGATCTAGACTAAGTCCTGTGACAGGTAGTACCCCAGTAGCCCTGCCATTGGTGAAAACCCAATCTCCAATAAGTGCCTTCGGACTTGTTTGCATACCTATTATGCTAGAATTTTATGAATGTAACAATTTCGGCTATTTGAATAAGTATTTGTATATAGACGCTACTATAACATCAGAGGATTTGATAAGACGTGTTTTGGTTATCGTAAGGCAAAAACCCGACATGTTTATTTATGGCGCAGTCTTACGAGATACTTTTGATTTTTTAAAGGATTTTGAAAACTTTAATAATCCAATTAAGTGTATTTTTCTCACGCAGGTTTTCCAGACTGACTCGGGTGTTATTTCACTATAATGCCCGGGTCGGACCAAGTATTATATGATATATGATAGAATGCTGTGGAGCTCAGGAGACGAGCTGGATGGCAAGACGTATCACACGTACTCTACGTATATTCCGCTGCGCGGTATAAGCTGTATAGTCAGCTTTTGTATGGACAAGTTATCATGTCCAGTGTTATGTTTTTTTTGATGTTGTACTCTGATGATGTATATATAAAACAAATACCGTTCTTTTGTATAAAGGTCAGTCATTTATCTATTATATATTGTTCTACTGCGATTGTGAGATTCTGATGTTATTTTATTTTCTCTTCTTCTACCTCCTTCTTCTCTCCCTTATGATCTGGTTTTCCGGCATTCGATTGTTCGACATTTAATATAGCGGACGTATTGATGTCGATTTTTGGGCGTCGAAAAATCGGGCCGTAACAGTGATCGACTAGTACATTTTTTTTGAAATTATTTTATTTCCACTACTTTCTAAATAATTTTATAACCTAATTAACTTAACGTTAATTGTTGGTTAAACACTTGCTTAACCCCAAGCTAATTTTTAAAATTCAAACCCCAAATTTAAATTCTCATTTGTGTTTTAATTCCAACTAAATTAATTTAAATTTGAAAACTTAAAATGCTCATAACTTCCTCGTTTAAGCACCATTTTAAGCATATTATATAATGAAATAGGTTTACAAATTAGACAATTAAACATTGGAATATTTAAAAGTCAAGAAAAATATGATAAAGAATTCGTAAAGAAATTTGGATGTCTAACTCAAGTAGTAAAACAACATTTAAGGCAAAAAGTGAGAAATTTAATAAAGACATTTCAAAAGACGTCACATTCATATAGTTGTGTGTAGGATCTTTATTTTATATCACAGCTAATGGATCGAATATCATGCATAGTATGTCTATATGCAAGATGTCAATCACAATCTAAGGGGACACATCTTAAGGCTATAAAAAGCATCTTAAGATATGTTAGCAGCACATTAGACATGGGAAATTCTATCCAAAAGAAGACTCATTTGACTTAATATCATATAGTGATGCTAAATATACATTTGGCTCATTTGACTCATTTGACTTTATATCACTTGTTTTTTGATTCCATGAACTGAAAATTTCTATATTTTTATCTAAAACGAAGACAGAAACATTAGCAAGTTCATAGGTTGTCTACATTCAACGAACTACAAGATATTTTAGTTTGAGTTCAAAACAATCACCAATATATTATGATAGCACTAATGCAGTAAATCTATTAAAAAATCCAGCATATCATGCTAGGACAAAATATATAGATATAAGACATCATTTCCTAAGAGATAACTTAAAAAAAGAAATTATTACACTAAAATTTATAAATATAGAAAATCAAATAGCTGATATTTTAACTAAACCATTAGCACAAACTACTTTCATTAATTAAGAAGAGAACTTGGAATATGTTCATTTACAAAAATCTAAAAATAATAAATTTTGACTTCAAATCAGAAAGAAAAATTAAAAATAAAATTATTCTGAGTATGATGATATATCTGGGTAGAATATGTCGACATACCCAGTTATTTTCAAAAAACTGTTTTTCCTACCTTTCAAAATTCAAAAAACTAATCATTTTACCATCATTTTTTGACTCCAAACCCATTTTCTCATCATCTTCCTTTAGGAAAATCAAAATTAATTAATTGAAATGAATCCATCTAACTCCACACATCCAAGAGAAGTATCAAGCCCATTTCTGCCTTGACGTTCCGTAAACTAGGCAACATTGAAAAAGAATTAAGCATGTTCTACCATGTTTACTGAATTTGAAGTAATGCAAATTTAGTTCAAAAAAACAAGAGAAGCTAGAGAGAAAATTAAGGAATTTGCAAAAACGTATATTGTATAATCAAGCAAATCAAATAATCATTAGAGAAGGAGATACTCAAATCAATCTAGAAAATCAAATAATTGTTGAAGATGGAGATACTTAATTCAGTCTTGAAATTCATAATCCTATAAGTCAAGACAACGAAGAGGAAAATAAAGAAGAAGAGGATGACAATAAGGATGAGGACAAAGATGGAGTGCATTGCGCATGAGAGGTGAATTATGATATTCATGGCAATTTAAGTGGAATAAATGGGAAATGTTTGTCTTCTTTCACAAATAACCAATAGTTAAAAAAAACATTAATTTATTTGGGAATGTATATTTATTAGTTTGGTTTGTTTAGTTTGAACTTATATGATTGTTTGAGTTTGATTGCATGGTATAGTTCGTACTATTTAAACTTACATAAACGGTTTGTTTAAACATCTATATGTGCCTTAGTTTGATTAGACATTTTTCTTTGTTTTAAATAAATTGTTTGAAACGGATGATGTGTCTTGAATGTATGGTTTAAACAAACATAATTATAAATTG
This sequence comes from Allium cepa, assembly GCA_030765085.1. NCBI lineage: Eukaryota > Viridiplantae > Streptophyta > Magnoliopsida > Asparagales > Amaryllidaceae > Allium > Allium cepa. The sequence continues at coordinate 1,037,866,694 of CM060928.1, forward strand.
TGTGTTTATACATACATATATATATATATATAAAGTTATTTTTTAGAAATATTGTTTCACAATTAATATTGATTCTGATTCCATATACAATATTATCACATTTCATAGTATTTAATATGTCACATTTAGGTGAGTTTATTTTTCTTTGCCCATTTTTCTGATGACAAGGGGGGAGTTATTCGATTTATAAGGAATTATTTTATATTTTATAATAATATATTTACACGGCTGTCATCATAAAAAAGGAGTAGATTATTAATATTATAGAAATTGATTTTGGCGAAACAACCATATAAATATAGTTACCGATGTTTTCCCAAGTTATATATAATAGTTTTCTCAATATTACACTGATTTATACAAGCACGGAATAATCAAGTTTGAAGACTGATTATTAAGAGATTAAAAGATCGAGATTTAAAGATAATCAAGATAATTAAAGGCCCGGCAGTTTAGATATAAAGAAATAAATAGTTTAAGAATATAGATTATAATTAATGGAAATTAGATTAATTTGTTAAAGTCCTTGTATAGAAACTTTCTTTTCTTTGAATGCACTCTTATCAAAATATTTATTTTACTACCAAGGTATTTATTTTATGTTCGAAATATATTTTTACAAATATTTCATAAAATTTGTTATATATCAAATGTATTTAAAAACTATGTTTTAATGATTTTACAAATATGCAGAATTTTAAGAATATGTTAAAAGAATTTTTTCTCCGAAAAACATAAAGTAATGTCAGCATACCCTATTCAAGTATGTCAACATATGTACTGCTGAGTGGTGTTTTTTAACTTTGAATAGCTGTTATTTTTGGCTCTATCTCTTCGTGAATAAATATGTCCCTTCAAATACTATATAAAAGGGACTGAAAATGAATTTTAGTAAATACTTCCTCTCTAGTCTTCTTACTCCAAATTTCCATTATATATTTCATGAAATCCACTTTCTATACTCTTCGAGTTCACTAAAATTCAGTCTCTATTTTGCTATATTCATTCTATGTAGTTTACTCACTAATTTACAAGTATTCTCACTTACTCGAAGATTAAAGTGCTACTAAAGGGCTATAGTACAACTATTTGTATTTGGAATCAACTCTTTACTACTAATTTATATCAGGGTGCTTGTTGCTCGTTCAAATCAAGTGGGTGTGCTAGTTGCATGTTCAAATAAAGTATGTGTGCTTATCACCTGTTAAAGTCAAGTGGGTGTGCTTGTTGCCCAGTTAAATCAAGCGAGTCTACCCTGAGCTCGAAAAGTCAAGAGGGTGTCTCGTTGCCTTGAAATCGGGATTGTATTTTGGTTTCCTTGCTACCTGAGTAAAGTTGGCATTTGAAAGGAAATCTATACTTATACTTTATAAGACTTAACGTATGATTGGTTAATCCAAACTACTATGAAACTCAAGGTGTCATCTCTATTATTTTTACAGAATTATACATATTTATAACTGCCTATTAATATATAACTGTGTTGTTTATCTATGTTTGAATTAAATCTTAAAACAAATTAGAAAGGTTATAAAACAGTATCCACCCTCACTAGTGTTATAGTAGCCTTAAGATCCGTTCATACAAGTACAACTTATATTACACCGTTTACCATAATTTGATGCAATCAATAAGTGCTATACGACATGCTCCCACTGTTTAGCCTTAGTTATAAAAGCTTACTTAATTTAGAGGTCCACTATTCATTTAATATAGATTACTTATTTTATGCACTTCAACTAGTTTACAATAGAGATTTCTTTAATTAAATATCTCGAATTCAGAGAAATAAATCTCATAGAAAATAATTTTCTATATTAGATTAAGTTTCAGAATAGAGATAGAATTTCTCATTTTAATGTTAAGTATTAAAAAAAATTATTACAATTTTCGTTTTTTTGAGATTTTTTTTATGAAGCGGAAATGACTATTCACTCTTTTCATCCCAATTGTACCTTAAATCGAATACATTCTTGTACGCTCATTTTTCATTCTAAATGGTCGAGCCATTTAAAAGAATACTCTTGCTACTACATCATAACGAACTCTTTACAAAAGTGCACTTGATCATCCTTAAAATTTAAGGACATTAAAAATATTGCACTTTGCGCAAAACCAATCAAACAAACATTTCAGCGATCGATTTCTTAAATATATTTTATATTTTTGGTCTAGTATTACATTTAACACGACATGATCTTTAATGTAATCAATAAAATTGAATACTCGAACGCAAAATATGGTTTGTTTGTTTTTTGAATGAAATAACTTCATTGAAGTATCGTACATTTTGAACTGTGATTGTTCCTCATATAACACTTATATGTCATAGTATATTGATCAAATATCCATAATATTATACTACTTTAAAAGTTCAAAACTCATAGAATGCAATAAACGGTCTTAACGAAATAAACATATAAGCGACAAAATTATGAACTTATTTAATAGTTGTAAAATCGAGTGCTAGCATGGGTGTTGAAACGTTAACATGCAATAAGAAATTATTAGTAAGTACATGTTATATTTCTATTTGTCTGTCTTAAATTTGGTTCAAATATATATCTTAATTGATAAACATTTTATCAATCATATTAAATGCACAAATTTACTTATGTGAGTAACCGATTTTTTGAGAGCTCGGTTACGCTTTTTTTTTCGTTGGTCATATAATATTAAAAAAATTTCAATCATATTTACGAATAGACTAAAAACATAACCAGCTATATAAAATATAATTACTCGTAATACAGAAATCAAGAAATATACCAAGTCAAGGATATCCATACCTGGTGTTTTCCTTGTTTGAATAGAGTCGAGAAAGCCTTAGCTTCTATGCGGCGGAGCGGAGTAGTTCTGGAGATGCGCTGTGGATGCGAAAGCAAATAGATTTATTTTTTTAGGAGGAATGAGTTTTTTAATTCAGAGGAAGCAAGAAGATGAACAGGAGGTGCTTAAGCTGCCATTAATTTGCACAAAAGCTCAAAGATTTATATATTCACTTCAATATCTTACAACTGCATACACAACTGCCTTATATAGGCCATTCAGCTTGTAAGTCCGGTCATTTATTTACCTACACCTACTAACTTTTTTCATGACACTTCATTTCATAAAGTACAAAGCTGGCAGAATATATTATTGCAAAAGTACAACGCTGGCATAATAAATTAAAAAGCTGGCTGACAGGTGTTACTTTATTTTAGTGCTGGAATCTTCTGCATGTGCTGGAGTTATTGTGGTTATGCTGCTCTATGGGTGGATGGTATAGATAAGTCGTCAGAATCATCATCCATGATGTCACTTATGTCTTCCATGGCTTCTAGATCACTGTCTTCTGCAAATCTGATTACATGTCTCTGTGGGTCAAAACCGTCAATAGGATAAAATGGTAGTAAATGTTTGAAATCTGTGGAGCCCCATATTTGTTTTGTGGTTGTTTCAGCATACAAATAGAGTTCACGCCAATGGGGTGGCGGTGATAATAATTATTCCCTCTGGTGAAACTCCCATGGTCTATGACTGTGGAACCAGATTGGCTTTCGTTCATAAATCTGTGCTCCTTGAGGAACTGCATAAGGCTGTGAATTTTTATTAACAAAAATGGAAATTCTGTGTTTAGCTGGCCTTTCGGTGTTTTTGTTATCAAACAAAAACTTTGGTCAAGTAGAATTTATACACAATGTGGCTGGATTTCCAAACGAGTGCATGCTGTGAAGTATTAGGCTTAGCTTCCATCCGAACATATCTAAGTATTCTGTATTACAGTCTATATTTATTTTAAGTCTCGAAAGCATACCATGGTCGAACAACGCTATTATAGTGTCAAAATTTATTGGTGTTAGGTCAAAATCTATCCTTGCTCTTAGCACATTGGATCTACAATCCTGTACCACCTTGCATCCTCCTAGCGAATTTTCTGCCCGTTCCTTCAGCTTTTCTAGTAAATTCTGCATTTGCTCTTCCCATCTTTGTGCTACTGGTTCATTAATTCTGATCTCTAGATCAAGGCATTTATCATATAATGGTTTTAGTGCTTTTCTAGGTTTGAGTTTGAGCATGGTTTGAAGCTGGTTATAGGATAAAGTTGTACTAGGGATGCTTGTTTCCTGCTTTATCTGTTTTACTTCTCTGACTAGAGTAAAGATTCTGGTTTCATAGTGCTGATTTGTTTATTGTATATAGGCTAGCTCTCTTCTACAGTCTTCTAACTCTTTAATTTTGTCCTAGAGTAAAAACGACTGCTGCTGACTTTGGTTTAACTGAGCTTGCAGGGCGTAGATTTGTGCTGCCTAGTCATTCATTATATGTTCTGGAGATCTTGGTATTGAGGTTGTAACTTGGGAATATGATTGTTGACATTGTGGATCTATGTAGAAGTTTAGACCCAGTTGTTGTCTGGCTGCTTCTATGGCTTCGTTTAAAGAGTAAAATCCTCTAAATCTTGTATTAGGATAATTTTGAACTGAATTCTGAACCTGACTAAAGTGTTTAAAAATGCCAGCATATAGCCCTTCAAAGACTACGTAGCAGGAAAAGTTCTTTGGTAATGGCTTTTGTTGTATTTTCGAAAAATAATTTGCAAAGCAATTTGCCAAAATCATTTTGTGTTTACAGTCTGTGTCTACTGTTTTTAAATTCCATAAATGGTCTAACAGGCATTGTTGTGATTTGTCTGTAATTCTAACTATAGGCCTGAATTTTCTCGGGTCATTATCTTGGAAAATAGCTATATTATATTGACCAAAGGTCATTGTGGGAATTTTGAAAGCATTAGCCGGTGCTATATTTGTTTGTGAGCTACCTGGCATTATAGGGGTTTTAACCTCCTTTTCTGTCTTTTGAATGTCTGGAGAGGTGTTAGCCTCTTTTATCTCTGTTTTTACTTCCGCATTCATCATTGTTACCTGGAAATAATGCAAAAAACATTCAGCTAATTGCCTAGAAAGTAAATCCGCTAAATGGTTGTCTTTTCCCTTTATGTGTTCAAAAATGATTTTATAGCCGCATCCTTGGATTAATTTTTGTTAATTTAACCATCTAGTTTTGTTTATCTATTTTGAATTTTCGTTATTGATGAATTTAACTATGGCTTCACAATCTGTTCTAATAGAAAATTCTTTAGTTAAATGTATTTTAAACTTGTCTAATGCATTAATAAGGGCTTGTATTTCAAAGTCTATACTGGTCCAGTTTTGCCCAATTTTACTAAATATGCCACTAGCGTATGACGCTATTTTTTCTTCTGATTTTGCTGCAAATTTGTTTGGTTTGCAAATAAGGATAGCACCTCATCCTTCTTTGCATCCGTCACATTCAATTATAATATAATCTATGGTTAATGGGAGTTCTAATGGTTTAATCTTTTTAACTTCTTCTTTGATTGTTTTTATTTACTTAATATCTTCATTATTGAATCTCTTTCTCCATTTTTGGATATTTTTCTGCATAATGGCCCTACTAGTTTGGCAAGATTAGGGATAAACTTTCTGGCATAATTTACTAAACCTAAAAATGCTTGACTCTTTTTTATACTATCTAGTTTGTCTGGAAATTCTAAGATCTTTTGGGAAATATGTGGTTGCAATTCTATTTTACCATCTCCAATTTCTAGTCCTAAAAAAGAAAATTTTCTTTTAAATAATTTCATTTTCTTTTTTGAAATTACTATTTTGTTTTCCAATATTTCATCAAAAATTGTTTTTAAATGATACTCATGTTCTTGAATTGTATTACTAGCTACTAAGATGTCGTCAATATATACTAAACAAAAGTCATATTTTTTAAATATACTCTCCATAAATCTTTGGAAGACTGTTGGGGCTGTTTTTAATCCGAAGCTTAGAACATTCCATTCGAAATGTCCTTCTGAATATGTAAATGCAGTCCATGGTTTAAAGGTTTCTTTTAACTGTAGCTGATTATATCCTGATTTTAAATCGAATTTGCTAAAGATCTTCTTGTTTTGGATTAGATTTATTGAAGTGTCTTTATTTGGAATATTATAGCCATCATCTTCTGTATTGTCATAAAGTCTTTTATAATTATATACTATTCGAGGTTTTCCTCTGCTAACTTCAGCATGATTTCTGACAATAAAAGCAGCTGATCTGTGGGGACTTTCTGATTAGGTTTTGTTTTAAAATTTCTTGTATTTGGATTTTAAATTCTGTAACATCTGCAGGTGAATATTCTATCTTTGCTGTTATTATTGTTATATCTGGGTTTTTTATTTTTGCTACATACTGTATTTTGCTTTTGGTAATGTCATCGCCTATAAGGCCTGGTTTTTCTAATTTTTGAATTAATGGGTAATTAATTGAATCAAAAATAACTGGTCCTTTTTCTAATGTTTTTGCTTTCTCTTGTGCTAACAGACTAAATGCTTCTAGTTTTTCGTCATTTGTCAAGAATTTTTTGTTGCTAGGTTGTTTGTAAAAATCAAATTCAGGGTGCCACCACGCTTTAGCAGCAACTCTGATTTTGTTTAGTAAAAGTTGGTGGGTAAAGTATATGTATTTTTATTAAGTTAATGCTATTTTTACTAATGGAAATATTACCATTAAGATTTAATATAAAATTGAGACCAAATAAACATTCAGAACTATTTATTTCAGGTGGAGTAATATTTGTTTGTCCTAAATCATATTTACTACTGTAATTGCCAGAAAAGTCTTTAAATTGGATTTGCGTATGATCAGGTAATTTATATTTTAATTGCATAATTCGTTGTTCAGCTATTTTAGAGAATAGTTTATATGTTGAAGGTACTTGGAATTCTTTGGGAATTAATTTATGTGCTATTAGGCTTTTTGTACTACCGGTGTCTATTATAGCTGTTGTAGTTATAAAATTTTTGTTATCAAACCATAGTTTACATTCTAGGGTTAGTAGGGTTGTTGAGAATTCTTTTACTTGAATTTTTTATATTGTTTGTTGGAAGTTTTCTTCATTTACCTCGGTTATTACTTCCTTTCCTGTATCTTTCTTTTTCAAGTTTGCTAATTCTTGTTTTATTTCATTTAATTCGTATTGAAGTAATTTTATTTGAACTTCATGCTTGTCTACTCTTTTTTGTAAGAAACTATTTTTTGGTATTTCTATTTCTTTTTTTGGTTAATTCTATGTTAAAAATCTGTTTAGCACATAAAAACACATTTCTTTGTAACATTCATTACGTTGAAATCGTTTATTAATTGCTGGATATCTATTGCAATTGTAGCAGGGTATGTGATCGCTTCCTTTACTTTGTATCCGTTCATGTGAATAGTTTTCTCTATTCATTAGGGTATAGGTTATGGGATCAGGATTGTTATTATCTTCTTCTGAAACTATACTGTAAGTAGATTCATTGTCAGAATTATCGTTTATACTCTGTAGATCGTATTCTCCTAATTCGTCTACTAGATTAGCTCTATATTGATTATTTGCTCTATTTGGACACTTGTTGGCTAAATGATTTGGATCGCCACATATGTAGCATGTACATTTTTTAGTATATGGTTTTCGTTTTTTAACATATTTACTATGCTTATGCCTGTCTTATTTTACTGAGTTTCTTAAAAACTTTTTTCTCTTTTTGTATCCATAGGCTTGCGGTGTATATATTGCTGTTTTACAAAATGCCCATGCTTGTCTTTTGATTTGATCTTGCATAGTGGCTTCTTTACATAGCTGTTCTAATTTTCGAAAAACAAAAGCAATTCTAATTCCTATGCCTAATCCATGTTCTGTTTCATGATTATCTTTCCATTCTTTATGTATATTTCGTCCTAGATCTCCTGGTAATTTTGTAAAATATTTGTCACATAAGTCGTCATCAAAGGCCTTACCTATTTGTGCTATCATTGTTGAAAAATCTTGGCTAAATTATTTAATATATTTAAAATCACTAATGCTTAATTGTTCTAGATTTCTTATGGCTGTAACTTGTAACGTTGTATTTCCTTTAGCTGGATCTATAACAATTATTACTGTTTCGATCATTGATGTAAAATTATATGGATTATCTCCTAATGATTTTTATCTAATTATTTCTTCTGGATTTATTGCTTTAAAACTTTGATATATTCCTAGAGCCATTGGGCCTAAAGTGGTTTCTAGTACTGCAAACATGTTCATATCTCCTCGTTTATTAACTTCCCAGTAGCATATGGCATTTTGTTCCCAAATTAATATTTCGTATGGCCATAATTGAGGACTTTGATTTTCTAATAGTAGCATATTAGAACTATAAATCTTTGTATATGATTTTCTACTTCCTTTTCCTATTTTGGTGTTTCCTTCTGTATAACTAATACTAGGAGGATTCCATGGTTCTCTTTCAAATGTTTTTTCATTGAATCCTAATCCTGGTCTTGTGAAATCACTTCTTGGTCGTTTACTTGATGATGCTTCTGTAATCATTGAACCTTGATAATTTGTTTCATTTTTTTGAGTGTATATATCGCTTAAAGGAATTTTTCCTATACTTATGTCATCTACTAATGCTGAATTATAGTATTCACTCAATGTGTTAAATGCTGTTTGATAATCAATTTGGAGATTCATCATACACTATATTATCATATTATCAATTTCTTCTCTTATATTTTCAACTGTTAACTTTTATTCATTATTTCTATTAGGGATATTTTTGTTTCTGTTTTAAATCCTGTTTCCAATTTTTCAATTTCTTTAATAAAATTGTCTTCTATTAGAGTTTCATCTATTTGTTGTATTATTTCTTCGTTCATTGGTAAGTATCCGATTACGTCTTCTAGTTCATCATGTTCTAGTTCTATGTCACTATCATATTCATCATAAATTGGTCCTTCTTCCCAATTTAAGTTATTATATTCTGTCTCTTCGTCACTATGTTGTTCTATTTCAGATTGTTTTGTTTTATAATTATTAAACCTAATACACGGTTCGTTAAATTGATTTTTATATATAATGTGTGATTCTGGAACTAGTAATGTTTTATCATTAGTGACAAAATCTTTTAAAGACCATTCGAGTCCTGCTAAATCTTCTGGATTAATTCTTCTAGGTTCTATCATTTGAATGCCTTTACTTGCTATGTTTTGCACTATTCCTGTTAAATTTAACTTAAACTTCATACCTGATCTATTTGATGCTTTTCCTAATTACCCTATACTGATAATATTTCTTTCTTTAAAAGAGTATTCTAAATTTAAATATTGCAGGCGTTTAGCTAAGTGTTGAAAATCTATTTCGAAAGGGTCACCTTATTAACTTCATAAATTAATTACACATTCCTCGGTTTTTTATTTAAAAGAAATAACAACTTAAACTTTAAAAACATATCGTACAATACGTCATTAACTATGTTTTGATTTTGAGCTTGATTGTCTCCTTTTGGGTAAGAAAAGTTTTATATTAGCCGTTTCAAACCTTATTAGGTTTTACGCTCTTCCTGGCTACCTGAGTTAGATTTAGTAGCAATACCAAACTTGTCTTACTATTCAGGGAAAAACCTTGCTTTGATACCAAAACGGGGGTAGGTCCGATTTTTTGAGAGCTCGGTTACTCTTTTTTTCCGTTGGTCATATAATATTAAAAGTTCTTCAATCATATTTACGAATAGACCAAAAATATAACCGGCTATATAAAATATAATTACTCGTAATACAGAAATCAAGAAATATACCAAGTCAAGGATATCCATACCTGGTGTTTTCCTTGTTTGAATAGAGTCGAGAAAGCCTTAGCTTCTATGCGGCAGAGCGGAGTAGTCTGGAGATGCGCTGTGGATGCGGAAGCAAATAGTTTTTTTTTTTTGAGGAGGAATGAGTTTTTTAATTCAGAGGAAGCAAGAAGATGAACAGGAGGTGCTTAAGCTGCCATTAATTTGAACAAAAGCTCAAAGATTTATATATTCACTTCGATATATTACAACTGCATACATAACTGCCTTATATAGGCTATTTAGCCGGTAAGTCCGGTCATTTATTTACCTACACCTACTAACTTTTACAGGACACTTCATATCATAAAAGTACAAAGCTGGCAAAATACATTATTGCAAAAGTACAACGCTGGCATAAATGACATAAAGCTGGCTGACAGGTGTTACTTTATTTTAGTGCTGGAATCTTCTGCATGTGCTGGATTTAGTGTGGAAACTTCTTAATACTTTATGCTTCTCTATGGGTGGATGGTATGGATAAGTCGTCAGAATCATCATCCATGATGTCACTTATGTCTTCCATGGCTTCTAGATCATTGTCCTCTGCAAATTTGATTACATGTCTCTGCATGTCAAAACTGTCAATAGGATAAAATGGTAGTAGATATTTAAAACCTATGGAGCCCCATATTTGTTTTGTGGTTGTTTCAGCATACAAATAGAGTTCACGCCAATGGGGTGGCGGTGATAATAATTATTCCCTCTGGTGAAACTCACATGGTCTATGACTGTGGAACCAGATTGGCTTTCGTTCATAAATTTGTGCTCCTTGAGGAACTGCATAAGGCTGTGAATTTTTATTAACAAAAATGGAAATTCTGTGTTTAGCTGGCCTTTCGGTGTTTTTGTTATCAAACAAAAACTTTGGTCAAGTAGAATTTATACACAATGTGACTGGATTTCCAAACGAGAGCATGCTGTGAAGTATTAGGCTTAGCTTCCATCCGAACATATCTAAGTATTTTGTATTACAGTCTATATTGAGTTTAAGTCTCGAAAGCATACCATGGTCGAACAACGCTATTATAGTGTCAAAATTTATTAGTTTTAGGTGAAAATCTATCCTTGCTCTTAGGATATTGGATCTACAATCTTGTACCACCTTGCATCCTCCTGGCGAATTTTCTGCCCATTCCTTCAGCTTTTCTCGTAAATTCTGCATTTGCTCTTCCCATCTTTGTGCTACTAGTTCATTAATTCTGATCTCTAGATCAGGGCATTTATCATATAATGGTTTTAGTTCTTTTCTAGGTTTGAGTTTGAGCATGGCTTGAAGCTGGTCATAGGATAAAGTTGTACTGGGGATGCTTGTTTCCTGCTTTAGCTGTTTTACTTCTCTGGCTAGAGTAAAGATTCTGGTTTCACTGTGCTGATTTTTTTTGTTGTATATAGGCTAGCTCTCTTCTACAGTCTTCTAACTCTTTAATTTTGTCCTGGAGTAAAATCGACTGCTGCTGACTTTGGTTTAACTGAGCTTGCAGGGCGTAGATTTGCTCTGCCTGGTCATTCATTATATGTTCTGGAGATCTTGGTATTGAGGTTGTAACTTGGGAATAGGATTGTTGACATTGTGGATCTATGTAGAAATTTAGACCCAGTTGCTATCTGGCTGCTTCTATGGCTTCGTTTATAGAGTAAAATCCTCTAAATCTTGGATTAGGATGATTTTGAACTGAATTCTGAACCTGACTAAAGTGTTTAAAAAAGCCAACATATAGCCCTTCAAAGACTACGTAGCAGGAAAAGTTCTTTGATAATGGCTTTTGTTGTATTTTCGAAAAATAATTTGCAAAGAAATTTGCCAAAATCATTTTGTGTTTACGGTCTGTGTCTACTGTTTTTAAATTCCATAAATGGTCTAACAGGCATTGTTGTGATTTGTCTGTAATTCTAACTATAGGCCTGAATTTTCTCGGGTCATTATCTTGGAAAATAGCTATATTATATTAGACAAAGGTCATTGTGGGAATTTTGAAAGCATTAGCTGGTGCTATACTTGTTTATGAGCTACCTGGCATTGTAGGGGTTTTAACCTCCTTTTCTGCCTTTTGAATGTCTAGAGAGGTGTTAGCCTCTTTTATCTCTGTTTTTACTTCCGCATTCATCATTGTTACCTGGAAATAATGCAAAAAAACATTTAGCTAATTGCCTAGAAAGTAAATCTGCTAAATGGTTGTCCTTTCCCTTTATGTGTTCAAAAATGATTTTATAGTCGCATCCTTGGATTAAATTTTGTAAATTTAACCATCTAGTTTTGTTTATCTTTTTTGAATTTTCATTATTGATGAATTTAACTATGGCTTCATAATCTGTTCTAACAGTAAATTCTTTAGTTAAATGTATTTTAAACTTGTCTAATGCATTAATAAGGGCTTGTATTTCAAAGTCTATACTGGTCCAGTTTTTCCCAATTTTACTGGATGTGCCACTAGCGTATGACGCTATTTCTTCTTCTGATTTTGCTGCAAATTTATTTGGTTTGCAAATAAGGATAGCACCCCCATCCTTCTTTGCATCCGTCACATTCAATTATAATATAATCTGTGGTTAATGGGAGTTCTAATGGTTTAATCCTTTTAACTTCTTCTTTGATTGTTTTTATTAACTTAATATCTTCATTATTGAATCTTCTTTCTCCCATTTTGGATATTTTTCCATATAATGGTCCTACTAGTTTGGCAAGATTTGGGATAAACTTTCTGACATAATTTACTAATCCTAAAAATGCTTGGATCTTTTTTATACTATCTAATTTGTCTGGAAACTCTAAGAATTTTTGGAAAATATGTGGTTGTAATTCTATTTTACCATTTCCATTTTCTACTCCTAAAAAAGAAAATTTTCCTCTTAAATAATTCGAATTTATTTTTGGAAATTGCTATTTTGTTTTTTAATATTTCACAAAAGATTGTTTTTAAATGATACTCATGTTCTTGAATTGTATTACTAGCTACTAAGATGTCGTCAATATATACTAAACAAAAGTCATATTTTTAAATATACTGTCCATAAATCTTTGGAAAACTGCTGGGGCTTTTTTTAATCCGAAACTTAAAACATTCCATTCGAAATATCCTTTTGAACATGTAAATGCAGTCCATGGTTTAAAGGTTTCTTCTAACTGTAGCTGATTATACCCTGATTTTAAATCGAATTTGCTAAAGATCTTCTTGTTTTGGATTAGATTTATTAAAGTTTCTATATTTGGAATATTATAGCCATCATCTTCCGTATTGTCATTAAGTCTTTTATAATTATATACTACTCGAGGTTTTCCTCTGCTAACTTCAGCATGATTTCTGACAATAAAAGCAGCTGATTCGTGGGGACTTTCTGATTTTCTGATTAAGTTTTATTTTAACATTTCTTTTATTTGGATTTAAAAATTTGTAACATCTGCATGTGAATATTCTATATTTGATGTTCTTATTGTTAAATCTGGGTTTTTTATTTTTATTTTTGCTACATACTGTATTTTGCTTTTGGTAATATCATCGCCTATAAGGCCTATTTTTTCTAATTTTTGAATTAATGGGTAATTAATTGAATCAAAAATATCTGGTCCTTTTTCTAATGTTTTTGCTTTCTCTTGTGCTAACAGACTAAAGGCTTCTAGTTTTTCATCATTTGATAAGAAATTTTTGTGGTTAGGTTGTTTGTAAAAATCTAATTCAGAGGTACCACCACGCTTTTGCAGCAACTCTGATTTTGTTTGGTAAAAGTTGGTGGGTAAAGTATATGTATTTTTATTAAATGTAATGCTATTTTTACTAATGGAAATACTACCGTTAAGATTTAATATAAAATTGAGACCTAATAAAAATTCAGAACTATTTATTTCAGGTGGAGTAATATTTGTTTCCTAAATCATATTTACTACTGTAATTACCAGAAAAGTCTTTAAATTGGATTTGCGTATGATCAGGTAATTTATATTTTAATTGCATAATTCGTTGTTCAGCTGTTTTAGAGAATAGTTTATATGTTGAAGGTACTTGGAATTCTTTGGGAATTAATTTATGTGCTATTAGGCATTTTGTACTACCGGTGTCTATTATAGCTGTTGTAGTTATAAAAATTTTGTTATCAAACCATAGTTTACATTCTAGGGTTAGTAGGATTGTTGAGAATTCTTTTACTTGAATTATTTCTGTTGTTTGTTGGAAGTTTTCTTCATTTACCTCAGTTATTACTTCCTTTCCTGTATCTTTTTTTCTAAGTTTTCTAATTCTTGTTTTATATCATTTAATTCGTATTGATGTAATCTTATTTGAACTTCATGCTTGTCTACTCTTTCTTGTAAGAAACTATTTTTCGGTACTTCTATTTCTTTTTTGGTTAATTCTATGTTAAAAATCTGTTTAGCACATAAAAATCATATTTCTTTGTAACATTCATTACATTGAAATCGTTTATTAATTGCTGGATATCTATTGCAATTGTAGCAGGGTATGTGATCGCTTCCTTTACTTTGTATCCATTCATGTGAACAGTTTTCTCTATTCATTAGGGTATCTGTTATAGGATCAGGATGGTTATTATCTTCTTCTGAAACTATACTGTAAATAGATTCATTGTCAGAATTATCGTTTATACTCTGTAGATCGTATTCTCCTAATTCATCTACTAGATTAGCTCTATATTGATTATTTGCTCGATTTGGACATTTGTTGGCTAAATGATTTGGATCGCCACACATGTAGCATGTACATTTTTTAGTATATGGATTTCGTTTTTTAACATATTTACTATGCATATGCTTGTCATATTTCACTGATTTTCTTAGAAAAAAAATTCTCTTTTTGTATCCATAGGCTTGCGGTGTATATATTGCTGTTTTACAAAATGCCCATGCTTGTCTTTTGATTTGATCTTGCATAGTGGCTTCTTTACATAGTTCTTCTAATTTTCGAAAAATAAAAGCAATGCTAATTCCTATGCCTAATCCGTGTTCTGTTCCATGATTATCTTTCCATTCTTTATGTATATTTCGCCATAGATCTCCTGGTAGTTTTGTAAAATATCTGTCACATAAGTCGTCATCAAAGGCCTTACCTATTTGTGCTATCATTATTGCAAAATCTTGGCTAAATTCTTTAATATATTTAAAATCATTAATGCTTAATTGTTCTAGATTTCTTATGGCTGTATCTTGTAACGTTGTATTTCCTTTAGCTGGATCTATACCAATTATTATTGTTCGGATCATTGATGTAAAATTATATGGATTGTCTCCTAATGATTTTTGTCTAATTATTTCTTTTGGATTTATTGCTTTAAAACTTTGATATATGCCTAGAGCCATTGGGCCTAAAGTGGTTTCTAGTACTGCAAACATGTCCATATCTCCTCGTTTATTAACTTTCCAGCAGCGTATGACATTTTGTTCCCAAATTAATATTTCGTCCGGCCTTAATTGAGGGCTTTGCTTTTCTAATAGTAGCATATTCGAACTATAAATTTTTGTATATGATTTTCTACTTCCCTTTCCTATTTTAGTATTTCCTTCTGTATAACTAATACTAGAAGGATTCCATGGTTCTCTTTCAAATGTTTTTTCATCATATCCTACTCCTGGTCTTGTGAACTCACTTCTTGGTCGTTTACTTGATGATGCTTCTGTAATCATTGAATCTTGATAATTTGTTTCATTTTTTTGAGTGTATATATTGCTTAAAGGAATGTTTCCTATACTTATGTCATCTACTAATGCTAAATTATAGTATTCACTCAATGTGTTAAATGTTGTTTGATAATCCATTTGGAGATTCATCGTACACTGTATTAACATATTATCAATTTCTTCTCTTATATTTTCAACTAATAACTTTTTATCCATTATTTCTATGAGGGATATTTTTGTTTCTGTTTTAAATCCTGTTTCCAATTTTTCAATTTCATTAATAAACGCGTCTTCTATTTGAGTTTCATCTATTTGTTGTATTATTTCTTTGTCGATTGGTAAGTATCTGATTACGTCTTCTAGTTCATCGTATTCTAGTTCTATGTCGCTATCATATTCATCATAAATCGGTCCTTCCTCCCAATTTAAGTTATTATATTCTGTCTCTTCATCACTATGTTGTTCTATTTCAGACTGTTTTGTTTTATAATTATTAAATCTAATACTTGGTTTATTGAATTGATTTTTATATATAATGTGTGATTCTGGAACTAGTAATGTTTTATTATTAGTGACAAAATCTTTTAAAGACCATTCGAGTCCTGCTAAATCTTCTGGATTAATTCTTCTAGGTTCTATCATTTGAATGCTTTTACTTGCTACATTTTGCACTATTCCTGTTAAATTTAACTTAAACGTCATACCTGATCTATCTGATGCTTTTCCTAATAACCCTATACTGATAATATTTCTTTCTTTAAATGAGTATTCTAAATTTAAATATTGCAGGCGTTTAGCTGAGTGTTGAAAATCTATTTTAAAAGGGTCACCTTCTTAACTTCATAAATTAATTACTCATTCCCCTTGTTTTTATCTAAAAGAAATAACAATCTAAACATTAAAATCGTATCGCTATTAATTATTTTTTGATTTTGAGCTTGATTGTCTCCCTTTGGGTAAGCAAAGTTTTGTATTAGCTGTTATCTAACCTTATTAGGTTTTACGCTCTTCCTGGCTACCTGAGTTAGATTTAGCAGCAATACCAAAATTGTCCTACTATTCAGGGAAAAACCTTGCTCTGATACCAAAACAGGGGTAGGTCCGATTTTTTGAGATCTCGGTTACTCTCTTCTTTTTTTTTCGTTGGTCATATAATATTAAAAGTTCTTCAATCATGTTTACGAATAGACCTAAAACATAACCAGCTATATAAAATATAATTACTCGTAATACAGAAATCAAGAAATATACCAAGTCAAGTATATCCATACCTAGTGTTTTCCTTGTTTGAATAGAGTCGAGAAAGCCTTAGCTTCTATGCGGCGGAGCAGAGTAGTTCTGGAGATGCGCTGTGGATGCAGAAGCAAATAGATTTTTTTTTGAGGAGGAATGAGTTTTTTAATTCAGAGGAAGCAAGAAGATGAACAAGAGGAGCTTAAGCTGCCATTAATTTGCACAAAATCTCAAAGATTTATATATTCACTTCGATATTTTACAACTGCATACATAACTGCCTTATATAGGCTATTTAGCCGGTAAGTTCGGTCATTTATTTACCTACACCTACTAACTTTTACAGGACACTTCATATCATAAAAGTACAAAGCTGTCAAAATACATTATTGCAAAAGTACAACGCTGGCATAAATGACATAAAGTTGGCTGACAGGTGTTACTTTATTTTAGTGCTGGAATCTTCTGCATGTGTTGGATTTAGTGTGGAAACTTCTTAATACTTTATGCTGCTCTATGGGTGGATGGTATGGATAAGTCGTCAGAATCGTCATCCATGATGTCGCTTATGTCTTCCATGGCTTCTAGATCACTGTCCTCTGTAAATCTGATTACATGTTTCTACGGGTCAAAACTGTCAATAGGATAAAATGGTAGCAGATATTTAAAACCTACGGATCCCCATATTTGTTTTGTGGTTGTTTCAGCTTATAAATAGAGTTCACGCCAATGGGGTGGCGGTGATAATAATTCTTCCCTCTGGTGAAATTCCCATGGCCTATGACTGTGGAACCAGATTGGCTTTCGTTCATAAATCTGTGCTCCTTGAGGAACTGCATAAGGCTGTGAATTTTTATTCACAAATATGGAAATTCTGTGTTTAGCTGGCCTTTCTGTGTTTTTGTTATCAAACAAAAACTTTGGGCAAGTGAAATTTATACACAATGTGACTGGATTTCCAAACGAGTGCATGCTGTGAAGTATTAGGCATAGCTTCCATCCGAACATATCTAGGTATTTTGTATTACAGTCTAGATTGAGTTTAAGTCTTGAAAGCATACCATGGTCGAACAACTCTATTATGGTGTCAAAGCTTATTGGAGTTAGGTCAAAATCTATCCTTGCTCTTAGCATGTTGGATCTACAATCCTGTACCACCTTGCATCCTCCTGGCAAATTTTCTGCCCATTCCTTCAGATTTTCTTGTAAATTCTGCATTTGCTCTTCCCATCTTTGTGCTACTAGTTCATTAATTCTGATCTCTAGATCAAGGCATTTATCATATAATGGTTTTAGTGCTTTTCTAGGTTTGAGTTTGAGCATGGCTTGGAGCTGTTCATAGGATAAAGTTGTACTAGGGATGCTTGTTTCCTTCTTTAGCTGTCTTACCTCTCTTGCTAGAGTAAAGATTCTGGTTTCATAGTGCTGATTTGTTTGTTGTATATAAGCTAGCTCTCTTCCACAGTCTTCTAATTCTTTAATTTTGTCCTGGAGTAAAAACGACTGCTGCTGACTTTGGTTTAACTGAGCTTGCAGGGCGTAGATTTTCTCTGCCTGGTCATTCATTATATGTTCTGGAGATCTTGGTATTGTGGTTGTAACTTAGGAATACGATTGTTGACATTGTGGATCTATGTAGAAGTTTAGACCCAATTGGTGTCTGGCTGCTTCTATGGCTTCGTTTAAAGAGTAAAATCCTCTAAATCTTGGATTAGGATAATTTTGAACTGAATTCTGAACCTGACTGAAGTGTTTAAAAATGCCAACACATAGCCCTTCAAGGACTACGTAGCAGGAAAAGTTCTTTGATAATGGCTTTTGTTGTATTTTTGAAAAATAATTTGCAAAGCAATTTGCCAAAATCATTTTGTGTTTACGGTCTGTGTCTACTATTTTCAAATTCCATAAATGGTCTAACAGGCATTGTTGCGATTTGTCTGTAATTCTAACTATAGGCCTTAATTTTCTCGGGTCATTATCTTGGAAAATAGCTATATTATATTGACCAAAGGTCATTGTGGGAATTTTGAAAGCATTAGCTGGTGCTATATTTGTTTGTGAGCTACTTGGCATTGTAGGGTTTTTAACCTCCTTTTCTGTCTTTTGAATGTCTAGAGAGATGTTAGCCTCTTTTATCTCTGTTTTTACTTCCGCATTCATCATTGTTACCTGGAAATAATGCAAAAAACATTCAGCTAATTGCCTAGAAAGTAAATCTGCTAAATGGTTGTCCTTTCCCTTTATGTGTTCAAAAATAATTTTCTAGCCGCATCCTTGGATTAAATTTTGTAAATTTAACCATCAAGTTTTGTTTATTTTTTTGAATTTTCATTATTGATGAATTTAACTATGGCTTCACAATCTGTTCTAACAGTAAATTCTTTAGTTAAATGTATTTTAAACTTGTCTAATGCATTAGTAAGGGCTTGTATTTCAAAGTCTATACTGGTCCAGTTTTGCCCAATTTTACTGAATGTGCCACAAGCCTATGACACTATTTTTTCTTCTGATTTTGCTGCAAATTTGTTTGGTTTGCAAATAAGGATAGCACCCCATCCTTCTTTGCATCCGTCACATTCGATTATAATATAATCTGTGGTTAATGGGAGTACTAATGGTTTAATCCTTTTAACTTCTTCTTTAATTGTTCTTATTAACTTAATATCTTCATTATTGAACCTTCTTTCTCCATTTTTGGATATTTTTCCATATAATGCCCCTAACAGTTTGACAAGATTAGGGTTAAACTTTCAGGCATAATTTACTTAACCTAAAAATGCTTGAATCTTTTTTATACTATCTAGTTTGTCTGGAAATTCTAAGATCTTTTGGGAAATATGTGGTTGCAGTTCTATTTTACCATTTCCAATTTCTAGTCCTAAAAAAGAAATTTTTCTCTTAAATAATTCCATTTTATTTTTGGAAATTACTTTTTTTTTTAATATTTCACCAAAGATTGTTTTTAAATGATACTCATGTTCTTGAATTGTATTACTAGCTACTAAGATGTCGTCAATATACACTAAATAAAAGTCATATTTTTTCAATATACTATCCATAAATCTTTGGAAGACTGCTGGGGCTGTTTTTAATCCGAAGCTTAGAACATTCCATTCGAAATGTCCTTTTGAACATGTAAATGCAGTCCATGGTTTAAAGGTTTCTTCTAACTGTAGCAGATTATATCCTGATTTTAAATCGAATTTGATAAAGATCTTCTTGTTTTGGATTAGATTTATTAAAGTGTCTTTATTTCAAATATTATAGCCATCATCTTCCGTATTGTCATTAAGTCTTTTATAATTATATACTATTCAAGGTTTTCCTCTGCTAACTTCAGCATGATTTCTGACAATAAAAGCAGCTGATCTGTGGGGACTTTCTGATTTTCTGGTTTAGTTTTGTTTTAACATTTCTTGTATTTGGATTTTAAACTCTGTATCATCTACAGGTGAATATTCTATGTTTGCTGTTCTTATTGTTATATCTGGGTTTTTTATTTTTATTTTTTCTACATACTGTATTTTGCTTTGTCTAATGCCATCGCCTATAAGGCCTAGTTTTTCTAATTTTTGAATTAATGGGTAATTAATTGAATCAAAAATATATGGTCCTTTTTCTAATGTTTTTGCTTTCTCTTGTGCTAACAGACTAAATGCTTCTAGTTTTTCGTCATTTGTCAAGAATTTTTTGTTGCTAGGTTGTTTGTAAAAATCTAATTCAGGGGTACCACCACGCTTTTGCAGCAACTTTGATTTTTTTTTGGTAAAAGTTGGTGGGTAAAGTTTATGTATTTTTATTAAATGTAATGCTATTTTTACTAATGGAAATACTACCATTAAGATTTAATATAAAACTGAGACCTAATAAAAATTCAGAACTATTTATTTCAAGTGGAGTAATATTTGTTTGTCCTAAATCATATTTACTACTGTAATTACCAGAAAAGTCTTTAAATTGGATTTGCGTATGATCAGGTAATTTATATTTTAATTGCATAATTCGTTGTTCGGCTGTTTTAGAGAATAGTTTTTATGTTAAAGGTTTAGCTGAGTGACGAAAAATTATGTATTACTAATTTGTGAACATTTTAATAAGCCTAAATCTTCAATCTGCAGGTGAATATCCTATGTCTGTAATTCAGGGGTACCAGTATGCTCTGATACCAAAACGAATGTAGATCCGATTTTTTGAGAGCTCGGTTACTCTTTTTTATTCGTTGGTCATATAATATTAAAAGTTCTTCAATCATATTTACGAATAGACCAAAAACATAACCAGCTATATAAAATATAATTACTCATAATACAGAAATCAAGAAATATACCAAGTCAAGGATATCCATACCTGGTGTTTTCCTTGTTTGAATAGGGTCGAGAAAGCCTTAGCTTCTATGCGGCGGAGCGGAGTAGTTCTAGAGATGCGATGTGGATGCGGAAGCAAATAGATTTTTTTTTTGTGGAGGAATGAGTTTTTAACTTCAGAGGAAGCAAGAAGATGAACAGGAGGTGCTTAAGCTGCCATTAATTTGCACAAAAGCTCAAAGATTTATATATTCACTTTGATATTTTTCAACTGCATACATAACTACCTTATATAAGCTATTTAGCCGGTAAGTTCGGTCATTTATTTACCTACACCTACTAACTTTTGCAGGACACTTCATATCATAAAAGTACAAAACTGGAAAAATACATTATTGCAAAAGTACAACGCTGCATAAATGATATAAAGCTGGCTGACAGGTGTTACTTTATTTTAGTGCTGGAATCTTCTGCATGTGCTGGATTTAGTGTGGAAACTTCTTAATACTTTATGCTGCTCTATGGGTGGATGGTATGGATAAGTCGTCATAATCATCATCCATAATGTCACTTATGTCTTCCATGGCTTCTAGATCACTGTCCTCTACAAATCTGATTACATGTCTCTACGGGTCATAACTGTCAATAGGATAAAATGGTAGTAGATATTTAAAACCTGTGGAGCCCCATATTTGTTTTGTGGTTGTTTCAGCATACAAATAGAGTTCACGCCAATGGGGTGGCAGTGATAATAATTCTTCCCTCTGGTGAAACTCCCATGGTCTATGACTGTGGAACCAGATTGGCTTTCGTTCATAAATCTGTGCTCCTTGAGGAACTGCATAAGGGTGTGAATTTTTATTCACAAAAATGGAAATTCTTTGTTTAGCTGGCCTTTCTGTGTTTTTGTTATCAAACAAAAACTTTGCGCAAGCGGAATTTATACACAATGTGACTGGATTTCCAAACGAGAGCGTGCTGTGAAGTATTAGGCTTAGCTTCCATCTAAACATATCTAGGTATTCTGTATTACAGTCTATATTGAGCTTAAGTCTTGAAAGCATACTATGGTCGAACAACTCTATTATGGTGTCAAAGCTTGTTGGAGTTAGGTCAAAATCTATCCATGCTCTTAGCATGTTGGATCTACAATCCTGTACCACCTTGCATCCTCCTGGCGAATTTTCTGTCCATTCTTTTAGCTTGTCTTGTAACATCTGCATTTGCTCTTCCCATCTTTGTACTACAAGTTCATTAATTCTGATCTCTAGATCAGTGCATTTATCATATAATGGTTTTAGTGCTTTTCTAGGTTTGAGTTTGAGCATGGCTTGGAGCTGGTCATAGGATAAAGTTGTACTAGGGATGCTTGTTTCCTGCTTTAGCTGTCTTACCTCTCTGGCTAGAGTAAAGATTCTGGTTTCATAGTGCTGATTTGTTTGTTGTATATAAGCTAGCTCTCTTCTACAGTCTTCTAACTCTTTAATTTTGTCCTGGAGTAAAAACGACTGCTGTTGACTTTGGTTTAACTGAGCTTGCAGGGCGTAGATTTGCGCTGCCTGGTCATTCATTATATGTTCTGGAGATCTTGGTATTGAGGTTGTAACTTGGGAATATGATTGTTGACATTGTGGATCTATGTAGAAGTTTAGACCCAGTTGTTGTCTGGCTGCTTCTATGGCTTCGTTTAAAGAGTAAAATCCTCTAAATCTTAGATTAGGATAATTTTGAACTGAATTCTGAACCTGACTAAAATGTTTAAAAATGCCAACATATAGCCCTTCAAAGACTACGTAGTAGGAAAAGTTCTTTGATAATGGCTGTTGTATTTTCGAAAAATAATTTGCAAAGCAATTTGCCAAAATCATTTTGTGTTTACGGTCTGTGTCTACTGTTTTTAAATTCCATAAATGGTCTAACAGGCATTGTTGTGATTTGTCTGTAATTCTAACTATAGGTCTGAATTTTCTCGGGTCATTATCTTGGAAAATAGCTATATTATATTGACCAAAGGTCATTGTGGGAATTTTGAAAGCATTTTCTGGTGTTATATTTGTTTGTGACCTACCTTTCATTTGTGAACTACTGGCATTGTAGGGGTTTTAACCTCCTTTTCTGTCCTTTGAATATCTGGAGAGGTGTTAGCCTCTCTAGTCTCTGTTTTTACTTCTCCATTCATCATTGTTACCTGGAAATAATGCAAAAAGCATTTAGCTAATTGCCTGGAAAGTAAATCCGCTAAATGGTTATCTTTTCCCTTTATGTGTTCAAAAATGATTTTATAGCCACATCCTTGGATTAAATTTTGTAAATTTAACCATCTAGTTTTGTTTATCTTTTTTCAATTTTCATTATTGATGAATTTAACTATGGCTTCACAATCTGTTCTAACAGTAAATTCTTTAGTCAAATGTAACTTAAACTTGTCTAATGCATTAATAAGGGCTTGTATTTCAAAGTCTATACTGGTCCAGTTTTGCCCAATTTTACTGAATGTGCCACTAGCATATGATGCTATTTTTTCTTTTGATTTTGCCGCAAATTTGATCGGTTTGCAAATAAGGATAGCACCCCATCCTTCTTTGCATCCATCACATTCAATTATAATATAATCTGCGGTTAATGGGAGTTCTAATGGTTTAATCCGTTTTAACTTCTTTTTTGATTATTTTTTAATAACTTAATATCTTCATTATTGAATCTTCTTTCTCCATTTTTGGATATTTTTCCGTATAATGGCCCTACTAGTTTGGCAAGATTAGGGATAAACTTTCTGGCATAATTTACTAAACCTAAAAATGCTTGAATCCTTTTTATACTATCTAGTTTGCCTGGAAATCCTAAGATCTTTTGGGAAATATGTGGTTGCAATTCTATTTTACCATTTCCAATTTCTAGTCCTAAAAAAGAAATTTTTCTTTTAAATAACTCCATTTTCTTTTTCGAAATTACTATTTTGTTTTCCAATATTTCATCAAAAATTGTTTTTAAATGATACTCATGTTCTTGAATTGTATTACTAGCTGCTAAGTTGTCGTCAATATACACTAAACAAAAGTCATATTTTTTAAATATACTGTCCATAAATCTTTGGAAGACTGCTGGGGCTGTTTTTAGTCTGAAACATAAAACATTCCATTCGAAATGTCCTTCTGAACATGTAAATGTAGTCCATGGTTTAAAGGTTTCTTCTAACTATAGCTGATTATACCCTGATTTTAAATCGAATTTGCTAAAGATCTTCTTGTTTTGGATTAGATTTATTAAAGTTTCTTTATTTGGAATATTATAGCCATCATCTTTCGTATTGTCATTAAGTCTTTTATAATTATATACCATTCGAGGTTTTCCTCTGCTAACTTCAGCATGATTTCTGACAATAAAAGCAGCTGATCTGTGGGGACTTTCTGATTTTCTGATTAAGTTTTGTTTTTTAACATTTCTTGTATTTGGATTTTAAACTCTGTAACATCTGCAGGTGAATATTCTATGTTTGCTGTTCTTATTGTTATATCTGGGTTTTTTATTTTTACTTTTGCTACATACTGTATTTTGCTTTTGGTAATGTCATCGCCTATAAGGCCTAGTTTTTCTAATTTTTGAATTAATGGGTAATTAATTGAATCAAAAATATCTGGTCCTTTTTCTAATGTTTTTGCTTTCTCTTGTGCTAATAGACTAAATACTTCTAGTTTTTCGTCATTTGTCAAGAATTTTTTGTTGCTAGGTTGTTTGTAAAAATCTAATTCAGGGGTACCACCACGCTTTTGCAGCAACTCTGATTTTGTTTGGTAAAAGTTGGTGGGTAAAGTATATGTATTTTTATTAAATGTAATGCTATTTTTACTAATGGAAATACTACCTGTTTGCACAAAAAATGGGCAAACACCTCCAAGTCGTATGATTTAGTTGATTATACGTTGTTCTTAGTGATTTGGGTGATTTATGCAAATATATAAAATAGATGACTAAATTTTAAAATACACACAGATTTATAGTGGTTCGGCCAGAATGTGCCTACGTCCACTTTATATGTTATTCTCCTTTACTTTTCAGGTTACAAGTACAAAGCTTTGATTACAAGTATCTGAAAGTTTTTTGAAAGTTCTATCTGTGCTTGAGCTCTCAAACTTGTCTGCCATTGTTGTACCACTACCCCTTTATTTATAGAGTGAGGCTGGGGGTAGGGGTCTTGGATGTATATAGCTGCTGATGGGCCTGGACCAATGTAATCTGGCCCGGCAATGCTGGTTTAGTAGCACCTTGGTTCGGCGGTGAGTGGATTGTTGATTGGACCGGTAGTGGGTGGAGCGTGGGTTAGTTCGGCAGCTCCGGTCCGATAGTGGTTGGTTCGGTAGTACCTGGGAGATGGGTTGGTTCGGCGGGCATGGGAAGGGAGTTAGTTCGGCAGGCATGGGAAAGGGAGTTGGTTTGGCAGGCATGGGGAAGGAGATGGTTTGGCAGGCATGGGGAAGGAGATGGTTCGGTGGTGCTTAGGAAACGGGTTGGTCCGGTACTCTTTCCTAGCCTTCATTCGGCATAATTGGTCTCATGGCCTTGGACTAGTAGAAACTCGCCCAACATTTGCCCCCCAAAGTGGGGCATATGCCTGCATATGTCGCGCTTTGTTTTAGACCGTCCAACTTGAACACTCTCATTCGGTACCGAGCGCCGAACCAGTTGATCCAGTTATCTAGGCTCGCCTATAAGTATGGGCATGATGCTTTCGTTATTCCTTATTAGCCGAACCAAACTCTTGTCTTTGTCAACCCAAACGTATTAGCCGAATCAAACCTCAACTGCCGGACCAGGTGAAGCCTCCTTCTGCCGAATGAGTTTTCGCTTTGAACTACCGAATGAACCTTATGCTTTGTCTTACCGAATGAACTCGGGGATTCCGAGTACCGAATGAATTCAAAAACTTTGGACTACCGAATGAAACTCTTTTGTTTTTTTTAACTATGAATGAGATTCCAGACTGTAGGCATTTGCTCATTTACATTTCTACACTCCTTGCTCTAACGACGTACTTTTTTGTGTTTGCACATAAATGTCTTGTAAAGTGGAAACTTGATAAGATAAGAGGAAATCTACGGACAGAAGAGAGTCCCCCGTTGTGCCCCCAGCCCAGCCAAGACTGGGACGACAGGGACTCGCCCCGAGATCACTAGTGGATGGATATGGCCCTCAGGAGCTCTTGAACTCTCCTCCTGACTGCTTTCCTAGCTCCCTCAAAGAGGAGCAGCTTGATGTGATATCTCGTTCTTTCAGGATTGATAGAGCACACATGGTGCTGCTAGGGAATGGAGTTATTCTGTATGACCCTCCTGAAGGATATTTTGCTTACAGCAGGTACCATTGTATGTGTGGGGCCATTCCCCCGATCAATGCTTAGATAGTCAGCTTCATCACCTACCTAAAGGTGGCCCCTTTCCAACTTCAGCCCAACTCTTACGCTATCCTGGTGAGCCTATTCATCATTTTTCAGAGAAAATACGGGCGTCCCCCTTCCAACCGGGAGATCCAATATTTGTACAACTTGAGAGGCTACAAGAAGGGGTCTCCATACATCAACTTGGAATTGGCCGTGTCCTTCAAGTCGGTCCTGGACTTATATTCGAAGTTCAGCATGTTCAAGAAAGAATGGTTTTTCGTCAAGGATGACTATGTTTCTATCCGTCGCTTCACCTCCGGCTGTAAGTTGAAGCTTATTTATAATTTCCATTCTGACTGTAATGCTTCTCCTTATGTGTTTTTATTTCTTGCTAGCGACAAGTGGCTTTGCGGTCGTGGAGAACAATCGCCTGGTTCAGATGGCTGCGGAGATAGAAGCCATCTCGGGATGGGAGAGGTCAGCTTCTTACCTGATCAGGAATGCTACTCTTCTGCAGCACAACTTGATTCTACCACGTCAGTCTGTGGTCAAGCAGAGAGACATAGCTGAGGAGAGGGCTGTCGAAGCCAAAGGAGAGGCCACGTCGAAGAGCACCAAGAGGAAACCTTTCTCGATACCTCCAGTCGTCGGGGGGAAGAAGCTCAAGAAATTCGATGGACCTTCCCCTAGCACATGTCCAGATGTTTCGGAGGAGGAAAATGTAGAGGAGGAAAGAGGCAAGGAGGAGAGCGGAGGTGATGGAGAAGGTGATGGTGGCGAAGGACAGAGCGGTGATGGCACCGGGGCTTTGTCTTTTGGGCAAGTAGGTGAGATCCAAGAGTGGACAGATGAGGCTTTCCACCAGGCTTCCGAGGGGTCGGGGGAAGGATCGGCCTTGGTGGAGAAGATGAAGAAAGCTGACAAGGCCGGAACTGGTGCCGATCCATCTTTTAAGAGCGTTTCAGCTAGGGCAACTCTGGCGATTCAAGGTGAATTTTTGACTCCTGCCGACTCCATTTATGATAAGTATTTAGGAATATTTCATGGCCATCTCCCGTCTCTTTTTCACTTAATATATTTCTTGAATTATGATTCAGTGCATGCTCATAACACTTGGTTTTTATTCCAGGAACGGGTAAGGTGGCCAAGACATCAGACATTAGGCACCGTCTCAAACAATTCAAACTCCTCAAAGCTTTCGCTAAACCAAAGCCTCCGACCAACTGTTCCGGGGACGTAGTCGGCTACCGTCCTCTTCTCGGAGTTATTGAAGAGGATATTCAAAGGAAAAGGAGGAGGCGCTCCATGTTTGAACCTTCACCTGGACCTCAGCCCCCAACCCAGCCTATTCATGATATCATGGGGGAGGAAACTGAGTTCATACCCTCTCCGCATCCATCAGAGAATCCTACCGTTACTCATGTTGATCATCCCGGCTTGGCTCGTAATCCATTTGCCAGTCATCCAGATCTAGACCCGAGTTCTTATGATATGTCCTTTGACGAGGTTACTGGTGAGCACCTTCTCCCTTGCAATCCTATGGAAAGGGTGCTTGATGAGGCCAATTCCCTAGACCTTGATTTGCTTACTACTCATATTGTAACTATGGGGGATGAAGCCAACGCAAATATCGACCGGATTGCTGAGGAGATTAGGAAGTTGATGGGGCATCACGTCCGCCTGGTCAAGGCCGGGGAGGAAATTGGGAGTGCCAACATAAGATTACGGCTAGTGGTTGCCGACCAGGCCAAGCAACTCGTCGATCAGGCCATCCAGATCTCTCAGCACGAGGCTGCCTCTAGACGGCTAAAGAAAACTATGGAAGACGCTGGCAGTGCCGAGCTGCGGAAAATGGAGGCCATCTGCAAGGAACGGATCGATATGGCCATTGCAACAGTGGATGAGGTTCGGAAAGCAGGTCTCGAGAGGGTAGAGGAGTTATCTGGGAAGCTTGAAGCCGCGGAGCTTGTTCAAGCCAAGCTGAAGGAGGAGATGGAGGCGATGAGGAAATCCCTTCAGGCTGACCGCTCGTGATACCGATTGGAGAGGGATGCTGCCGTTGCAAAGCTATGGACTTCTGAGGCCCGAATGAGGGAGTTTGAGGAGAACGAAGGGATGATGGATGAGAGGCTCTAGGATATGTATTTCCGTACTTGGAAGCAGGGCAACTTATCCTGGATGGATGATTATCCCCGGATCATGGTCAGGATTTATCTCCGGGCTCTGAAGGAGGCCAAGGCTGATGCGGATAAGGAGGGTGGCATGGCCTATAGAATGGATGTGGTCACGGCCCAATTAACTAAGGAGGAGAAAGTGGCGGTGAAGGAGGGCATGCGGCTGCTTACTGATGAGGAGGTAGGCGTTCAGTTGGGAGGATGACGATCAAGGAAAGATGCTGGTAAGTCTTCCCTTTAGCCTTTTCATAGCTTGGTTGCTTATTGTTCATTCAATGAATTCTTCTCTTGAATTGGACAGGCGGGACCTCTGAAGCGCCAAATACCTCTGGTCAGCATGCTGGGAGTTCTGACCCGGCGGTTAAGTAGACCTTAGAGGGCCAGCAGGATAGAGGCGAAGCCCCGATAAAGTCGGTTCCTTGGCTTTGATCTGAACATTTTTCAGTTTACTTGACATCGCTGTCTATGTTAGTCTTAAAACATTAATGTAATTTTCAGGCTGTGATTATGTAACGAACAACTTGATTTTTGGCATGTAACTTTATAACATAAGCTGATTTTGTCATGTTTGAATGTTGTCGTTATTTCGATGTGTTGCATAAAATATAGCTGTGCATGTGTTAGTAATTCAATTGTGTTTGACGCTAAGTTCTTGCTTAAAATATAATTCCATGTCTTGCAATGTTAGTGTGATGTGTGAATAAATTATAGTTACATATTTATGTATAAGAGAAGAAAGTACCGCCCTTCAAGTTTTAGCTGTAGACAGTAGCTTTGAATGCCTTGTGTAATCGAATGTGGAATGCAGCTGATTGACCTGCCATCCAGCTGTGAGTTCTTATTCCCATTAGCGAGTGTCTCCCATTTTGTGTCCTGTACCTTAGCGAACGTTATAGAGGTTAGAAGGAAAGTTTTTATAAATAAAATGGAGATATAAGAAATAGTAAAACTTCCAATCACGGAAGGCCTTCGACGCGCTTAAGTTCGTGGCAAACGGGCTTTGTAGTCACTTTCCCTAGCTGTGGGTCTTGGAGACATTTGTTACCCATACTTAAGACACATCGGAGCCGAGATCGTACTTAAGACACATCGGAGCCGAGATCGTGCACGGTAACTACCCGGGCCATTATGGCCCGTAATCGTGGGTATTATTCGATTTACCGTGGCCGGCTAGCGCGGGTGCCGATCGTCAACTGTGAACTGCCCCTGGCTGGCCACACCTTATGTTAGGGCTTATAATCGGTTCACAGTTGCCAACAAGCCGAATGCCGTAATGAGCTGCCTAGGCTATTTTCGGCCTCCTCGGTGGCTTATAATCGGCTCATTACAGTTGGCTTTGAGGGCCGTCGCGAGCAATGAGTTAACCCGTAGCAAGGGATGCTGGAGCAAAAGTGTCTCATTGGCGAGGGCATAGATTCCTATAGTACCTGTTAGGTCTTGTCCAGGTGAGGTTGCGCCGTGAAGTGTCTTGAATGGAAATGCCATTACACAGGCTTTTGTTCAACAGAAAAGGATAAAGCTTAATAAGCAGCCAAGATATAAAGGAACAAGTTAAAAAGAGACAAGATTTTTAAAGTGGTTCGACACGAAAATGACTATATCCATTGATTCTCTTTGTTAATCCACTTTATATGGGCAGTACAAGTTAAGAAAAGTATCGAAGAAGGTGTTGGATGTTCCATGCCCTCTGGAACACCTCTCCGTCCACTGTTGACAAAATATAAGATCCGTTGTGGAGATCTTTATGAATTACATATGGTCCGTCCCAGATGGGATCTAGCGCTCCGGGGCGCGGGAAGATTCGCTTGAGGACAAGATCTCCTTCTTGTAAGCTGCGATGCTTGACTTTGGAGTTGTATTGTGCTGCCACTTTTTGCTTGTGAGCTGCTGCTTTGAGTGCTGCATCATTTCTTCTTTCTTCGATTAGATCCAAAGACATGTGGAGGAGTTCTTCGTTCTCTTCTGGGTTGTAGTGGATCCTACGGAGGGATGGCACTACAGTTTCAACTGGGAGCATGGCATCCGATCCGTATGCTAAAGAGAAAGGAGTATGCCCTGTTGATGTTCTGAAGACGTGTGGTAGGCCCAAAGTGCCGTAGGAAGTTCATCCACCAAAGCGCCTTTTGACTTTTCAAGCTTCTTCTTGGTTAGAGTTTTAAGAATTTTGTTGACAGCTTCGACTTGTCCATTTGCCTGGGGATAAGCCACAGATGAGAAGCTTTTGTGAATTCCGTGCTCTTGGCACCAGTCGGCGAACTCCTCGCTGTCAAACTGAAGTCGATTATCCGATATAATTTTGAGTGGAACCCCGTACCTGCATAGAAAATTTTTGATCAAGAAGTTAATAACTTTTGCCGAAGATATTTTATTTAGAGGTTCCGCTTCCACCCATTTGGTGAAATAATCGACTGCCACTATAGCATATTTGGTTCCCCCTCGGCCCATCGGCAGTTCGCCAATCAAGTCAATTCCCCATACTGCAAAGAGCCAAGGGTTGGTCATTTGAGTAATCTCATTTGTTGGTAGTCGAGGAATCTTAGCAAATTTCTGACATCTGTCGCATCTTTTGACGAAGTCTAAGGCGTCTTTGTTTAGAGTGGGCTAGTAGTATCCATATCGGAGCGTCTTCTTCGCCAGAGTCTGCCCACCATTGTGATCTCCGCAGCTCCGTTGATGGATGTTGGATAAGATTTTCTTGGCTTCCCTTCCAGCAACACACCTTAATAAGGGGTTAGAGAAGCCGTGCCGATAGAGGATGCCTTCTTGTATTTGTAATGGGAAGCTCTCCTTAAGATTTTCCTGACTTCGTTACGCTCGTTGGGTAGTGTGCCATCTTGTAAGTATTTCCGGATAGGAGTCATCCAGGTTTCTTCTTCGATTGCAGCTATCAGATCTTCCTGTTCGAAACTTGGGGCTAGTTGTTTCGAGATGGCTACTGTTCCGGAAATGGTGTTGTTCTTCATGCTGGCTTGCTTTGCCAGTTCGTGGTCCTCTCGATTCTCTTCTCGAGGAATGTGTTTGATTAAATAGTGATCCAATTGATCGAGCAACATCTTGGTCTTCATTAAATATGCTATGAGTCGTTCTCCTCGAGTCTGAAACTCTCCTAGTACTTGGTTTACGATAAGTTGAGAATCACTATGAAGACATAAAGAACTGACTCTAATTTCTAAGGCAAGTTCTAATCCTACTATTACTGCTTCATATTCTGCATCATTGTTGGTGGCGGCGAATTCTAACCTTAGGGCATAGTGCAGCTTCCTTCCCTTGGGGGTGATTATCACAATACCTGCCTCCGAGCCCTGTTCGTTTGATGCTCCATCTACAAAGAGATTCCACTTGATATCTCCTGTTATTTCAGATTGCTCCTTACCTTCGTTGGTAGTGAATTCGACGATGAAATCGGCCATGGCTTGTCCCTTGATGGCGGTGCGAGGATGATAAGTGGTATCATATTGACTCAGTTCAATGCACCATTTAAGTAGTCGTCCAGAAGTGTCGGGGCGATGGACTACCTGCCTTAGCGGTTGATCGGTTAAAACTCTAATGGAATGAGATTGGAAATAGTGTCGCAGTTTCTGTGACGTGATTAGCAAACAGTATGCTAGCTTCTCAAGTTTAGGGTATCTGGCTTCTGCCCCCATAAATCTCTTGCTTACAAAGTATATGGGCCGCTGCGCGCGGTTGTCTTCTCTCACCAAACGGCGCTTAGGGCATGGGACGATACAGCAAGGTATAGGTATAGTTCTTCGCCTTCATTTGGAGTTGAGAGTACTGGTGGTCTCTGGAGGTGTTCGATTAGGTTAAGGCTGTTGAGCATTCGTCAGTCCATTCGAACTTTCCTTTGTCTTTCTTTAGAGCTTCGAAGAAAGGGATGCATTTGTCGGTTGCTTTAGAGATGAACCTGCTTTTGGCGGTCACCTTCCCGTTTAGGCTTTGCATCTCTCTTCGAGTGGATGGTATCTTAATATCTTGTAAAGCCCGAACTTGTTCGGGGTTTTCTTCAATCCCCCTGGCATGGACGATGAATCCCAAAAACTTTCCCGACGATACTCCGAAGGAGCACTTTAGAGGATTCAGCTTCATTCCATATTGGCGAAGTACTTGAAACATCTCGTCCAGGTGGCTTACATGATCGTTGGCTTTCCTCGATTTTACCAGCATGTCATCCACATAAACTTCCACAGTTCGTCCTGTTAGTTCCGCAAACATCTTGTTGACGAGGCGCTGATAGGTAGCTCCGGTGTTTTTAAGTCCAAAAGGCATTACTCTGTAGCAGTACAATCCTCGGTCAGTGATGAAACTAGTGTGGTCTTGATAGGGGGTGTGCATAGGAATCTGGTTATACCCTGAGTATGTGTCCATACAAGATAAGAGTTCGTGCCCGGCCGTGCCGTCCATGAGTTGATCGATTCGGGGGAGTGGGAAACAATCCTTCGGGCAAGCGTCATTTAAGTTGGAGAAGTCAATGCATGTTCGCCATTTCCCGTTAGCCTTCTTTACCAGTATAGGGTTGGCGATCCATTCTGGGTAGATGGCTTCTCGTAAGAAGTTATTGGCAAGTAGGTTCTTTACTTCTTCCTCGAGGGCTGCTGACCGTTCTGCCCCCATACTTCTCTTTTTCTACTTTACTGGTACCTTGGTGGGATCGATGTTCAGTACGTGGCATGCTACATCTGGGGAGATTCCAGTCATGTCGGCGTGCGTCCATGCAAATACATCCAAGTTGTGGCGAAGAAAATCGACGAGTTGATCCTTCAACTCTGCTCTTAACTAAGACCCGATCCTCAGCAGTCTACTTGGGTCGCGTTTGTCTACAGATACAAATTCCATAGCCTCTGTAGGCTCGGCGGTGGCCTCCTCCTCTTTGTCCCTGGGGTCTAATTCATTGAAAGGATCACTGGTATATCGAAGAGGAGGGGCTTTCTTTGGTTGCTATGCTTCCAAGTTTTTCTTGCAGAGAGTAGTCTCTGCATCCTTCCATTTATCCTTCCTGTGGTTATTGCGAAGTTCAGTTACATAGCAATCTCGAGCGGCGTCTTGATTTCCTTCTACTTCCCCTATCCCATTATCTGTCGGAAATTTCATCTTCAAGCACCAAGGGGCCAGGACAATCTGGAAGTCAGACAAGGCTGGTCTTCCTAAAAAGGCGTTGTAGGCCGAGTGGTTATCTATCAGCACAAATGTTTGTTTCCGCACAACGGAGCAGGGATGACTTCCTATTTCGACAAAGAGGTCCAATTGCCCGAGGGGCATCTTCGCATCTCCAGTGAAACCGTGTAGTGGTTTGTTGCAGGGAGACACATCCTTCATTGAAAGCATTATTTTGTCGAAAGCATGCTTGAATAGAATGTTTACGGAGCTTCCAGTATCTACCAGAATTCGAAAAACTTCGGCTAAGCCGAACCAGGCAGAGATAACCATAGGATCTATGTAAGGGTACTGCCTTCCTTCTAGGTCTCGCCTACTGAATGTGATGTCATTATCCTCTTTCTGCTTCGGGCGGCGTTCTTCCACGACAGAATTGATCCAGTCTACATTGTTTCTAAGTGACTTTCCATATCTTTCCGTTTATGTCCAGTTTTTGTCGGCGATGTGTGGTCCTCCCGATATTGTATGGACCACTATCTTCTCTTGACTGGAACCGCTGGTGTTGTGATTTCTTCCGCCTGTCTCTGGGTGGAGTTGCCATGGGTTCTCCTCGGCAGGAGCTGGAGTCCTGTCTGAACCCTTGCATAATGTTCCAATCTCTTCCTTCTGATGTGTTGTTCAATCAGGTCCCGGAGATGACGGCATTCATTGGTATCATGCCCATGGGATTCGTGGAAACGGCAGAACTTCCCAGACTTGATTGCGTGATCTGATTCCTTCTTGTGCGGGGGGCGTCTGTATCTTACTTCGTCTTGCGTGGCCAGGAAGATGTTTTCGATCGTTTCATTCAAAGGAGTGTAAGTGTCAAATCTCGGTCCTGGCCGATATAGACGCTTTTCTCCCTTCTTGCCCCTAGCACTATCTCTGGAGTCATTTCTTCGAACATCCTTTGCTATTGCGGGTGTGTTGCCATGAGCTGCCTTAGCTTGTTGCCATGTCTGCCTTTCAATGGCAGCGTCTTCAAGTCTCATATATTTTCCAGCTTCATGGAAGAAGTCGGGTAAGGTAGCTGGTTTTTCTTTCGTTAATCTTCTAGCAAACTTGGTATCCGGATGTACGCCACTACAAAGAGCCATTAGGATAAGTTTTTCATCGGCATCTTGGACTGCGGCCGCTGCTGCGTTGAATCGGGTTAGATATTGTTGCACTCTCTCTCCGGGCTTCTGGGAGCATGCTGGGGTCAGCCACAGTTGGCCCTTGTCTCGATCTTCTCCCGCTGGACTTTGTTCTAAGCATTCCCTCGGGCCCAACTTCGGGCTGGACTCCAGCTCGGCCCCGTCCATTGGTGTTCCCATGGTTAGGTAGCATGACAGGCTCAGCCATATCCTACCCCTGCCCGGTACCTCCCCCGTTGGGTTCGGTTCCAAGTGTTTCCTCGGGTCGGAATTCGGGCTGAGTCTGGGATCGGCTCCTTCCATTGCTGTCTCTGTTGTTTGCCTCCTCGAAGAAGAAAGATTTTTGTCGCCTCC
The DNA here is from genome assembly GCA_030765085.1 of Allium cepa. Classification (NCBI taxonomy): domain Eukaryota; kingdom Viridiplantae; phylum Streptophyta; class Magnoliopsida; order Asparagales; family Amaryllidaceae; genus Allium; species Allium cepa. The sequence goes on from CM060928.1 coordinate 1,037,901,713, forward strand.
CAGATCCTCCAAACTGGGACTCCCCTCATGATTCGGTGTTGCAGTTGGATTCTTCAGCATCCCTTAAGCGTGACATGAGTTGGTCCACCAAGGCTTCTTGTTGAGATGTGAAGCGGTTAGTTACTTCAGCCACAACCCTGTCCAGATTTGCCCTAGTAATTGGTTGCTCCGTGGCAGGGGCTGTTGGATTTGCCTGATTTCCATTTGCTGTTGGAGAGGATAGATTCCCTTGATCTGTGATTACTGGATCCGGAATACTGCTAGTCGCGATGTTTTTTCCTTTGTTAACATCTTTCTTCTGCCTGGGAGACATGCTTTCCAAGCAATGAGCGAAGCTGTTAGGAAGAAAGTTGAGGGGGAGAAGCTGAAGCTTCTAGCTCGAGCTCTTAGTGAAAGCACCAAAAATGTTTGCACAAAAAATGGGCAAACACCTCCAGGTCGTATGATTTAGTTGATTATACATTGTTCTTAGTGATTTGAGTGATTTATGCAAATATATAAAATAGATGGACTAAACTATAAAAGACACACAGATTTATAGTAGTTCGGCCAGAATGTGCCTACGTCCACTTTATATGTTATTCTCCTTTACTTTTCAGGTTACAAGTACAAAGCTTTAATTACAAGTATCTGAAAGTTGTTTGAAAGTTCTATCCATGCTTGAGCTCTCAAACTTGTCTGCCATTGTTGTACCCCTACCCCTCTATTTATAGAGTGAGGCTGGGGGTAGGGGTCTTGGATGTATATAGCTGCTGGAGGGCCTGGGCCAATGTAATCTGGCCCGGCAATGCTGGTTTAGTAGCACCATGGTTCGGCGGTGAGTGGAGTGTTGATTGGACCGGTAGTGGGTGGAGCGTGGGTTGGTTCGGCAGCTCCGGTCCGGTAATGGTTGGTTCGGTAGTACCTAGGAGATGGGTTGGTTCGGCGGGCATTGGAAGGGAGTTGGTTCGGCAGGCATGGGGAAGGGAGTTGGTTCGGCAGGCATGGGGAAGGAGATGGTTCGACAGGCATGGGGAAGGAGATGGTTCGGTAGTGCTTAGGAAACGGGTTGGTCCGGTAGTCTTTCCTAACTTTCATTCGGCATCACTGGTCTGATGGCCATGGACTAGTAGAAACTCACCCAACACTACCATTAAGATTTAATATAAAATTGAGACCTAATAAAAATTCAGAACTATTTATTTTAGGTGGACTAATATTTGTTTGTCCTAAATCATATTTACTACTGTAATTACCAGAAAAGTTTTTAAATTGGATTTGTGTATGATTAGGTAATTTATATTTTAATTGCATAATCCGTTGTTCAGCTGTTTTAGAGAATAGTTTATATGTTAAAGGTACTTGGAATTCTTTGGGAATTAATTTATGTGTTATTAGGGTTTTTGTACTACCGGTGTCTATTATAGCTGTTGTAGTTATAAAATTTTTGTTATCAAACCATAGTTTACATTTAAGGTTAGTAGGGTTGTTGAGAATTCTTTTACTTGAATTATTTCTATTGTTTGTTGGAAGTTTTCTTCATTTACCTCAGTTATTACTTCCTTTCCTGTATCTTTCTTTTTTGTTTTAAATTTGCTAATTCTTGTTTTATTTCATTTAATTCGTATTGAAGTAATCTTATTTGAACTTCATGCTTGTCTATTCTTTCTTGTAAGAAACTATTTTTTGGTACTTCTATTTCTTTTTTGGTTAATTCTATGTTAAAAATCTGTTTAGCACATAAAAAACATATTTCTTTGTAACATTCATTACATTGAAATCGTTTATTAATTGCTGGATATCTATTGCAGTTGTAGCAGGGTATGTGATCGCTTCCTTTACTTTGTATCCATTCATGTGAACAGTTTTCTCTATTCATTAGGGTATAGGTTATAGGATCAGGATGGTTATTATCTTCTTCTGAAACTATACTGTAAATAGACTCATTGGCAGAATTATCGTTTATACTCTGTAGATCGTATTGTCCTAATTCGTCTACTAGATTAGCTCTATATTGATTATTTGCTCTATTTGGACACTTGTTGGCTAAATGATTTGGATCGCCACATATGTAGCATGTACATTTTTTAGTATATGGTTTTCGTTTTTTAACATATTTACTATGCATATGCCTGTCATATTTCACTGATTTTCTTAAAAAAAAATCTCCTTTTGTATCCATAGGCTTGTGGTGTACATATTGCTGTTTTACAAAATGCCCATGCTTATCTTTTGATTTGTTCTTGCATAGTGGCTTCTTTACATGGTTCTTCTAACTTTCGAAAAACAAAAGTAATTCTAATTCCTATGCCTAATCCGTGTTCTGTTCCATGATTATCTTTACATTCTTTATGTATATTTCGTCCTAGATCTCCTGGTAATTTTGTAAAATATCTGTCACATAAGTCGTCATCAAAGGCCTTACATGTTTGTGCTATCATTGTTGCAAAATCTTGGCTAAATTCTTTAATATATTTAAAATAACTAATGCTTAATTGTTCTAGATTTCTTATGGCTGTATCTTGTAACGTTGTATTTCCTTTAGCTGGATCTATACCAATTATTATTGTTCGGATCATTGATGCAAAATTATATGGATTATCTCCTAATGATTTTTGTCTAATTATTTCTTCTGGATTTATTGCTTTAAAACTCTGATATATGCCTAGAGCCATTGGGCTTAAAGTGGTTTCTAGTACTGCAAACATGTCCATATCTCCTCGTTTATTAACTTCCCAGTAGCATATGACATTTTGTTTCCAAATTAATATTTCGTCCGGCCATAATTGAGGACTTTGATTTTCTAATAGTAGCATAGTAGAACTATAAATCTTTGTATATGATTTTCTACTTCCCTTTCCTATTTTAGTATTTCCTTTTGTATAACTAATACTAGGAGGATTCCATGGTTATCTTTCAAATGTTTTTTCATCATATCGTACTCCTGGTCTTGTGAACTCACTTCTTGGTCGTTTACTTGATGATGCTTCTGTAATCATTGAATCTTGATAATATGTTTCATTTTTTTGAGTGTATATATCGCTTAAAGGAATTTTTCCTATACTTATGTCATCTACTAATGCTAAATTATAGTATTCACTCAATGTGTTAAATGCTGTTTGATAATCCATTTGGAGATTCATCATACACTGTATTATCATATTATCAATTTCTTCTCTTACATTTTCAACTGTTAACTTTTTATTCATTATTTCTATTAGGGATATTTTTGTTTCTGTTTTAAATCCCGTTTCCAATTTTTCAATTTCTTTAATAAAATCGTCTTCTATTTGAGTTTCATCTATTTGTTGTATTATTTCTTCGTCGATTGGTAAGTATCCGATTACGTCTTCAGTTCATCGTATTCTAGTTCTATGTCGCTATCATATTCATCATAAATCGGTCCTTCCTCCCAATTTAAGTTATTATATTCTGTCTCTTCATCACTATGTTGTTCTATTTCAGATTGTTTTGTTTTATAATTATTAAACCTAATACTTGGTTCGTTAAATTGATTTTTATATAAAATGTGTGATTCTGGAACTAGTAATATTTTATCATTAGTGACAAAATCTTTTAGAGACCATTCGAGTCCTGCTAAATCTTCTGGATTAATTCGTCTAGGTTTTATCATTTGAATGCCTTTACTTGCTATGTTTTGAACTGTTCCTGTTAAATTTAACTTAAACTTCATACCTGATCTATTTGATGCTTTTACTAATAACCCTATACTGATAATATTTCTTTCTTTAAAAGAGTATTCTAAATTTAAATATTGCAGGCGTTTAGCTGAGTGTTGAAAATCTATTTTGAAAGGGTCGCCTTCTTAACTTCATAAATTAATTACTCATTCCTTAGTTTTTTATTTAAAAGAAATAATAATTTAAACTTTAAAAAGATATCATAAAATACGCCATTAACTATGTTTTGATTTTGAGCCTGATTGTTTCCCTTTGGGTAAGCAAAGTTTTATATTAGCCGTTATCTAACCGTATTAGGTTTTACGCTCTTCCTGGCTACCTGAGTTAGACTTATTAGTAATACCAAAACTAGAAAAACTAGGCCAGGCTAACACCTCTCCAGATATTAATACTTTATGCAAATAGATTTTTTTTATTTTCTACTGTACGATATATTTTTAAAGTTTACGTATTGTACGATATGTTTTTAAAGTTTAAGTTGTTATTTATTTTAACTAAAAAAATGAGGAATGAGTAATTAATTTATGAAGTTAAGGAGGTGACCTTTCAAAATAGATTTTCAACACTCAGCTAAATGTCTGCAATATTTAAATTTAGAATACTCTTTTAAAGAAAGAAATATTATCAGTATAGGGTTATTAGGAAAAGCATCAAATAGATCAGGTATGAAGTTTAAGTTAAATTTAACAGGAATAGTGCAAAACATAGCAAGTAAAGGCATTCAAATGATAGAACCTAGAAGAATTAATCCAGAAGATTTAGCAGGACTCGAATGGTCTTTAAAAGATTTTGTCACTAATGATATAACATTACTAGTTCCAGAATCACACATTATATATAAAAATCAATTCAAGGAACCAAGTATTAGGTTTAATAATTATAAAACAAAACAGTCTGAAATAGAACAACATGGTGATGAAGAGACAGAATATAATAACTTTAATTGGGAGGAAGGTCTGATTTATGATGAATATGATAGCGACATAGAACTAGAATACGATGAACTAGAAGACGTAATCGGATACTTACCAATCAACGAAGAAATAATACAACAAATAGACGAAACTCAAATAGAAGACGATTTTATTAAAGAAATTGAAAAATTGGAAACAGAATTTAAAACAGAAACAAAAATATTCCTAATAGAAATAATGAATAAAAAGTTAACAGTTGAAAATATAAGAGAAGAAATTGATAATATGATAATACAGTGTATGATGAATCTCCAAATGGATTATCAAACAGCATTTAACACATTGAGTGAATACTATAATTTAGCATTAGTAGATGACATAAGTATAGGAAAAATTCCTTTAAGCGATATATACACTCAAAAAAATGAAACAAATTATCAAGATTCAATGATTACAGAAGCATCATCAAGTAACGACCAAGAAGTGAGTTCACAAGACCAGGAGTAGGATATGATGAAAAAACATTTGAAAGAAACCATGCAATCCTCTTAGTATTAGTTATACAGAAGGAAACACCAAAATAGGAAAGGAAGTAGAAAATCATATACAAAGATTTATAATTCTAATATGCTAGTATTAGAAAATCAAAGTCCTCAATTATGGCTGGACGAAATATTAATTTGGGAACGAAATGTCATACGCTACTGGGAAGTTAATAAACGAGGAGATATGGACATGTTTGCAGTACTAGAAACCACTTTAGGCCCAATGGCTCTAGGCATATATAAGAGTTTTAAAGCAATAAATCCAGAAGAAATAATTAGACAAAAATCATTAGGAGACAATCCATATAATTTTACATCAATGATCCGAACAATAATAATTGGTATAGATCCAGCTAAAGGAAATACAACGTTACAAGATACAGCCATAAGAAATCTAGAACAATTAAGCATTAGTGATTTTAAATATATTAAAGAATTTAGCCAAGATTTTGCAACAATGATAGCACAAACAGGTAAGGCCTTTGATGACGACTTATATGATAGATATTTTACAAAATTACCAGGAGATCTAGGGCGAAATATACATAAAGAATGGAAAGATAATCATGGAACAGAACACGGATTAGCCATAGGAATTAGAATTGCTTTTGTTTTTCGAAAATTAGAAGAACTATGTAAAGAAGCCACTATGCAAGATCAAATCAAAAGACAAGCATGGGCATTTTGTAAAACAGCAATATATACACCGCAAGCCTATGGATACAAAAAGAGATATTTTTTTTTAAGAAAATCAGTGAAATATGATAGGCATAAGCATAGTAAATATGTTAAAAAACGAAAACCATATACTAAAAAATGTACATGCTACATATGTGGCGATCCAAATCATTTAGCCAAGTGTCCAAATAGAGCAAATAATCAATATAGAGCTAATCTAGTAGACGAATTTGGAGAATACGATCTACATAGTATAAACGATAATTCTGACAATGAATCTATTTACGGTATAGTTTCAGAAGAAGATAATAACCATCCTGATCCCATAACCTATACCCTAATGAATAGAGAAAACTGTTCACATGAATTGATACAAAGTAAAGGAAGCGATCACATTCCCTGCTACAACTGCAATAGATATCCAGCAATTAATAAACGATTTCAATGTAATGAATGTTACAAAGAAATATGTTTTTTATGTGCTAAACAGATTTTTAACATAGAATTCACCAAAAAAGAAATAGAAGTACCAAAAAATAGTTTCTTACAAGAAAGAGTAGGCAAGCATGAAGTTCAAATAAGATTACTCCAATATGAATTAAATGAAATAAAACAAGAATTAGCAAACTTAAAACAAAAAAAAGAAAGATACAGGAATGGAAATAATAACTGAGGTAAATGAAGAAAACTTCCAACAAACAACAGAAATAATTCAAGTAAAAGAATTCTCAACAACCCTAATACCCCTTGAATGTAAACTATGGTTTGATAACAAAAAATTTATCACTACAACAGCTATAATAGACACCGGTAGTACGAAAAGCCTAATAGCACATAAATTAATTCCCAAAGAATTCCAAGTACCTTTAACATATAAACTATTCTCTAAAACAGCTGAACAACGAATTATGCAATTAAAATATAAATACCTGATCATACGCAAATCCAATTTAAAGACTTTTCTGGTAATTACAGTAGTAAATATGATTTAGAACAAACAAATATTACTCCACCTCAAATAAATAGTTCTGAATTTTTATTAGGTCTCAATTTTATATTAAATCTTAATGGTAGTATTTCCATTAGTAAAAATAGCATTACATTTAATAAAAATACATATACTTTACCCACCAACTTTTACCAAACAAAATCAGAGTTGCTGCAAAAGCGTGGTGGTACCCCAGAATTAGATTTTTACAAACAACCTAGCAACAAAAAATTCTTGACAAATGACGAAAAACTAGAAGCATTTAGTCTGTTAGCACAAGAGAAAGCAAAAGCATTAGAAAAAGGACCAGATATTTTTGATTCAATTAATTACCCATTAATTCAAAAATTAGAAAAAACTAGGCCTTATAGGCGATGACATTACCAAAAGCAAAATACAGTATGTAGCAAAAATAAAAATAAAAAACCCAGATATAACAATAAGAACAGCAAACATAGAATATTCACCTGCAGATGTTACAGAGTTTAAAATCCAAATACAAGAAATGTTAAAAAAAAACTTAATCAGAAAATCAGAAAGTCCCCACAGATCAGCTGCTTTTATTGTCAGAAATCATGCTGAAGTTAGCAGAGGAAAACCTCGAATAGTATATAATTATAAAAGGCTTAATGACAATACGGAAGATGATGGCTATAATATTCCAAATAAAGACACTTTAACAAATCTAATCCAAAACAAGAAGATCTTTAGCAAATTCGATTTAAAAACAGGATATAATCTGCTACAGTTAGAAGAAACCTTTAAACCATGGACTGCATTTACATGTTCAGAAAGACATTTCGAACGGAATGTTCTAAGCTTCGGATTAAAAACAGCCCCAGTAGTCTTCCAAAGATTTATGGACAGTATATTTAAAAAATATGACTTTTATTTAGTGTATATTGACGACATCTTAGTAGCTAGTAATACAATTCAAGAACATGAGTATCATTTAAAAACAATCTTTGATGAAATATTAAAAAACAAAATAGTAATTTCAAAAAAGAAAATGGAATTATTTAATAGAAAAATTTCTTTTTTAGGACTAGAAATTGGAAATGGTAAAATAAAATTGCAACCACATATTTCCCAAAAGATCTTAGAATTTCCAGACAAACTAGATAGTATAAAAAATGATTCAAGCATTTTTAGGATTAGTAAATTATGCCAGAAAGTTTATCCCAAATCTTGCCAAACTAGTAGGACCATTATATGGAAAAATATCCAAAAATGGAGAAGGAAGATTCAATAATGAAGATATTAAGTTAATAAAATAATCAAAGAAGAAGTTAAACGGATTAAACCATTAGAACTCCCATTAACCATAGATTATATTATAATTGAATGAGATGGATGCAAAGAAGGATGGGGTGCTATCCTTATTTGCAAACCAAAAAAATTTGCAGCAAAATCAGAAGAAAAAATAGCATCATACGATAGTGGCACATTCAGTAAAATTGGGCAAAACTGGACCAGTATAGACTTTGAAATATAATCCCTTATTAATGCATTAGACAAGTTTAAGATACATTTAACTAAAGAATTTACTATTAGAACAGATTGTGAAGCCATAGTTAAATTCATCAATAATGAAAATTCATAAAAGATAAACAAAACTAGATGGTTAAATTTACAAAATTTAATCCAAGGATGCGGCTATAAAATCATTTTTGAACACATAAAGGGAAAAGACAACCATTTAGCGGATTTACTTTCCAGGCAATTACCTAAATGCTTTTTGCATTATTTCCAGGTAACAATGATGAATGCAGAAGTAAAAACAGAGACTAGAGAGGCTAACACCTCTCCAGATATTCAAAGGACAGAAAAGGAGGTTAAAACCCCTACAATGCCAAGTTGTTCACAAATGCCAGGTAGCTCACAAACAAATATAACACCAGCAAATGCTTTCAAAATTCCCACAATGACTTTTGGTCAATATAATATAGCTATTTTCCAAGATAATGACCCAAGAAAATTCAGTCCTATAGTTAGAATTACAAACAAATCACACAATGCCTGTTAGACCATTTATGGAATTTAAAAACAGTAGACACAGACCGTAAACACAAAATGATTTTGGCAAATTGCTTTGCAAATTATTTTTCGAAAATACCACAAAAGCCATTATCAAATAACTTTTCCTGCTACGTAGTCGTTGAAGGGCTATATGTTGGCATTTTAAAACACTTTAGTCAGGTTCAGAATTCAGTTCAAAATTATCCTAATCCAAGATTTAGAGGATTTTACTCTTTAAACGAAGCCATAGAAGCAACCAGACAGCAACTGGGTCTAAATTTCTACATAGATCCACTATGTCAACAATCCTATTCCCAAGTTACAACCTCAATACCAAGATCTCGAGAACATATAATGAATGACCAGGCGGCGCAAATCTACGCCCTGCAAGCTCAGTTAAACCAAAGCCAGCAGCAGTCGTTTTTACTCTAGACAAAATTAAAGAATTAGACGACTGTAGAAGAGAGCTAGCTTATATACAACAAACAAATCAGCACTATGAAACCAGAATCTTTACTCTAGCCAGAGAGGTAAGACAGCTAAAGCAGGAAACAAGCATCCCTGGTACAACTTTATCCGATGACCAGCTCCAAGCCATGCTCAAACTCAAACCTAGAAAAGCACTAAAACCATTATATGATAAATGCCCTGATCTAGAGATCAGAATTAATGAACTAGTAGCACAAAGATGGGAAGAGCAAATGCAGATGTTACAAGACAAGCTAAAAGAATGGACAGAAAATTCGCCAGGAGGATGCAAGGAGGTACAGGATTGTAGATCCAACATGCTAAGAGCAAGGATAGATTTTGACCTAACTCCAATAAGCTTTGACACCGTAATAGAGTTGTTCGACCATGGTATGCTCTCAAGATTTAAACTCCATATAGACTGTAATACAGAATACCTAGATATGTTTGGATGGAAGCTAAGCCTAATACTTCACAGCATGCTCGCGTTTGGAAATTCAGTCATATTGTGTATAAATTCCACTTGCCCAAAGTTTTTGTTTGATAACAAAAACACCGAAAGGCCAGCTAAACACGGAATTTCTATTTTTGTTAATAAAAATTCACAGCCTTATGCAGTTCCTCAAGGAGCATAGATTTATGAACGAAAGCCAATCTGGTTCCACAGTCATAGACCAAGGGAGTTTCACCAGAGGGAAGAATTATTACCACCGCCACCCCATTGGCGTGAACTCTAGTTGTATGCTGAAACAACCACAAAACAAATATGGGGCTCCACAGGTTTCAAATATTTACTACCATTTTATCCTATTGACAGTTTTGACCCACAGAGACATGTAATCAGATTTGCAGAAGACAGTGGTCTAGAAGCCATGGAAGACATAAGTGACATCATGGATGATGATTCTGACGACTTATCTATACCATCCACCCATAGAGCAGCATAACCACAATAACTCCAGCACATGCAGAAGATTCCAGCACTAAAATAAAGTTACACCTGTCAGCCAGCTTTATAATTTATTATGCCAGCGTTGTACTTTTGCAATAATGTATTCTGCCAGCTTTGTACTTTATGAAATGAAGTGTCCTGTAAAAAGTTAGTAGGTGTAGGTAAATAAATGACCGGACTTACCGGCTAAAAAAATAAAAAAATAAAAAAAATAAAAAAATCTATTTGCTTCCGCATCCACAACACATCTCCAGAACTACTCTCCTCCGCCGCATAGAAGCTAAGGCTTTCTCGACTCTATTCAAACAAGGAAAACACTAGGTATGGATATTCTTGACTTGGTATATTTCTTGATTTCTGTATTACGAGTAATTATATTTTATATAGCTGGTTATGTTTTTGGTCTATTCGTAAATATGATTGAAGAACTTTTAATATTATATGACCAACGAAAAAAGGGAAAAAAAGTAACCAGCTCTCAAAAAATCGGACCTACCCCGTTTTGGTATAAAACTCCCACTGATTTTTATGCTTCACCGAATCCTAAGTTGGGACGTCGAAGTCCTTTGACTTAACTAGTGGTGTTAGGACTCATATGTCCTGAAATTATGACATTGACTTTACTTAATAAGTCATACCTTTAAGGATGATGGATAACTCTTTATCGGTTATATCATATACAGCTCCTAACCCATTATACCTTGTCCTGATTTCACTTCTATCATGAGTTTACTCAACAAATTGAAATGAAATTATTCACTCATACCTATAATATCGCGATGGCCTAAGTATAAAATAAATACCTTGAATTTGCTAAATGAACATTTTTTACCTCTTTTATTCAAAATATAATGATACTACACATAACATCTTTAGCTTGAGTTTACTTAATAACAAAGGAGTATGAAAGTAATTTATTAATACATATGTAGAGGAAAACATTTATCGAAGATTCATAATCTTCAATATATTATATTGAGTGATATCGATTATGGAATAATGTATTTTTATGAAATACCCTCATGATTCAAAAGTCGGACACATCGAAAGTCACGTATACACACGTTTACGTATGTATTTATTTCTTAAGTCATTTTATGGTTTCTTAATGTTCCACCATTAGTTTATATGTTTATTCTATATAAATTTTATTATTATATAACTTTTCCGTTACTTATATAATAGTCGTATGTATAATATTATATTAATTCAATTATTTTTAATTATTTTACTTAACTATATTTTAATTAATTTTTTATAAATATAAAATTTGTATTTAATATTTATTATATATTATAACCTTTAGAGTATATCATATATGATGTATATGTGTGTGTATTATTTAATTAATTTATTTTTAATTAATTTATTTAATTAATCAACCTTTGATTTATTTACTTAATTAATTATCATTTAATTAATTTATTCAACTAGAAAATTTTAATTAAGTTATATTAGTTTCAGAAAATCATATGATACACACACACACACTTTTGATATCTTAAGCATTTTAAAATATCATAATATATATCAAAAATCAATAATACATGTATACATCTTTCATTGATTAATTCACTTATTTAATTTTTTTTCATTTTATTAATCTAATTAACAAAATTTAATTTGAAATTAATTTTTTTTCAAACATTTTGAAAATTTATATTATAACCTTTATATTATTTGTTTTATATTAAATTTAACTTCTAAATTTAAAATTTCATTTTAATTTTCGAAACAATTTGAAAATCTATATTATAACATCTATAATATTTTCTCATTTTAAATTTAGCTTTAAATTTAAAACTTTTGTTTTAATTTCAAAACAATTTTGTAATTAGCCCAAGGCCTAATTTAAACTAGCCTATTCTATTAGGGGCAATCTTCTAAGCTTTGCTATCTAGGTCAGGCTTGTTGCTAGATAGGGTAAACTTGATTACCCAAACTCAATCCGTCAACATTAACTTCCTTAGACATCGTACAAATTAGGTTGTGAGCTTATTTGGCTAAACCTAACATGACTAATTTAGATCAGGTTATTGAGCTCTGCTAACATTGTTGGAACTGGACTAGCACGCAGTGGAAGAAATGAGTGAGCTTTAAAAAACTTACCCTATTGGATTATTATTGGGCTTGTGAAATCTAGTTTATTTATAATAATTTCAAATTTATTTAAACAAAACTTCTATTTTATTTAAATTTAGAAATTGATATTTTTTAAAATTATGTTATGATATGTGTGTGCGCGTGTGCGTGCACGTGCATATGTGTATTATGTGTGTGTGTGTGTGTGTGTATATATATATATATATGTATGTATATGTGTATATATATGTATGTATATGTATATATACGTATGTATGTATACGTATGTATGTATATGTATGTATGCATGCATGCATGCATGCATGTATCTGTGTGTGCATGTGTAACATATCAATCTGTGCAAGTTAAAACATTTATGATATGTGTGTGTGGGTATGCGTGCACGCGCATGTGTGCATTATGTGTGTGTGTGTGTGTGTGTGTGTATGTATATGTATGTATATGTATATGTATGTATGTATGTATCTGTGTGTGCATGTGTAACATATCAATCCGTGCAAGTTAAAACATTTCCGTGTATAGATATTAGGATTTACGTTGCAATAGACAATTTAGCTCATCTAATATGCAAATGTATTATCCATACATATGTATATGTATACTTTTATTTATATATAAATGTGTTATATATATATATATATATATATATATATATATATATATATATATATAAGTATGCAAGTACTTGTACACATAACCATATGAATAAAATATATTTTTTAGCAGGCCTAACGGGGTAAACTGGTCCTATACCGAATTTTATTGCAAACAATGAAATAAAAGGTCATACCAAGCTACAGGCCTTAGAAAGAAAAGAAACAACATGAGAAACAAACACAATGGAGAAAAGGCACAAGGAAAACCACAGGACAACAAACACGAAACAGGGAAAGTCTAAACACAGGTAGCGCAGTGAGAAGAATCAAAGGAAATAACTGAATCCCTTACCCTTTTTCCAATTTCATGCACTATATCATGTTATAAAACACTATTTCCTTTAGAATTGTTGCAAAAGATTCTGTTATTTCTTTCTTCCCAAATCACCTTTATGAATTTATTCACATTTAGGTTAAGAAAAAGCGATTGAAAACTTTTCCATCTAGTAGCCTTATAATCAAGTTCCATTGTACTGTGCTATCTCTATCCATGCTATGCCTACCTAACTTGCTCATTAAGTTACTCCACAGTTGAAAGATACTTTGGTAGTTAAAAATAAATGTTGGTTGCTCCTGTAATCCACACTGCAAAAAACACATATATGATCAACTGTCATCCCAAAAGAGTTGAGATAGGATTTGGTGAGAAGTGCATCCATTAGAACGTTCCACAACAGCAAATTCTCTCTTGGAGGAGACCGATTTACCTAGATAATTTTAGTTCATTAGAAAACAGGCAAAGCAGCAAATCCATAAATGGCTTTAAAAACTAAACTGATAGAGTGAGGCAACATTTTTCCAATTCAAACAACATGCTCTATAAGATAAAGAGGGTACTTTTTTGCTTTTAGGAAATCCCATATACTTTTAATAGTCCGATTACTTGGCAAAGAAATCACACCATCCTCAATAAATTCTCTAGCCTTAGTGTCTACGAATATCCCAAACTACCTTATTTATTGATAGATGAATTTTTTTAGAGATGATCAGTCCTAGCATGGCCCTGGGATCATTCCAAAAACTGCATTGCTATAAGAAGAGATGTTAAGTTTAATATGAAGAAGAAATGCCATCCTAGGATTCATAATTTTGCACCAAGTTCAGTAGAAATTTTGAGGAGCTTTCATTGTCCGCAAACTTCTCTTACCTATATTGTGCACCACAATCCATTCAACCCATATGTTCTCACTTTTATTCAATAAACCATCAATGTGTCTACTAAAAGCTGCAAAGTTCCAGGGTGAATGTTATTAATTCCAAGACCACTTTTCTGCTCTGGAGATTCTAATTTGTCGTTTGCAGTGGGAATAAATTTCTTACAATTTATGGTTCCACTCCAGAAGTACCTACACATTGCACTTCTTATCAGTTTTAGGAGCATATCTGTCAGAACAAAGTTCTAGCCTAGTAGACCATCATTGAGAAAGCAGCAGATTTAATCAAAACAAGCCTCCATGCTTGACTTAACAATTATTAGCCCAACAGTTCAAGGAAACAGTTATCATACTAGATAGAGGACAACGTTGAGCAGTAAAAATCTTGGAGGTAGATAAAGGGATACTTAATTAATACATACTATCAGACATTTGCTGAAGCCCAAAGAGACGAAGGATATTATCATTCAGGGTTTGGGGGGACGCTAGCAACTAAGATATGCGATTTTTAGAGATTCAACTTGTGTCTATTCATGAAGTAGCAAGTTTCTAGGTTATTCCGAATGCAAAGGATTGAAGACATTTCAGGCTTTGTAAAAATCATCACATCATCATCAAACATGATAGTGGTGACAAGGGAGTATTTGCGTTTTGGATGTTACTGAATTCCTCTAGTATGGAATTATGAGTTGATCACTTGAATATAAATCACCACGAAAATTACAAATAGGTATAATGAAATTGTGTCACCCTATCTTATGCCTTTTTTAGAACAAAGTAGCCTACAAAATTTCCGTTGATGTTCAGGGAATACATTGAAGTTGATATGCATACATAAATCCAAGCCACAAAAAGTTCAGGAAAGTTCATTATGGCTATGATCCTAACAATAGCTTCCCAACGTATAATGTCATAGGCTTTCCTTATGTCAAGCTTCGGCATTGTTGTAGGTGTAACTTGAGCCTTATTCTAAACTTTGAGCAGCACATAGACCAGAAGAACATTAACTAAAATGCTTCTATAAAGAAAAAAAAGCAGCTTGAATCAAAGAGAATGTGCTGGGGAGAACTCTTATTAGTCTAGCTGCTATTATTTTGGAGATGCACTTGTGTAACACATTACAGCATTATATTGGTTCAAAGGAGGTAACTGAGTTATCTAGCCAACACTTAGGGATTAGTGCTAATTGGTAGCATTGACCTCACCTAACATTCTACAGTTTTTGAAAAAAAAATTAACAACTTTACACACATCATAAGAGATGACATCCCAACAATGAGTGTCGGACATGAGATTGTATCCATCTACACTCCCCCTTAATCATTTTTATTCATAGAGGAAAAGGTATCTTTTATTCATTGGATATAGGAGAAGCTGGGGTCTTTTTATCATCAGAAGATATCTTTGGCAAGTTATTGTTTGAGATCAGGCCTAAGTCTAGAGTGAAGTTGTTAGAATTACCCATGAGGTTTGTGAAGTAAAGTAGGAGGGAAATCTCAACAACTTCAGGAGTGGAATACGACAAACCATCGTCAACAGTGATAGTTGTGATTAATTCTTTAGCTTGCTTGATCTTCAAAGAAGCATGAAAATAAGCAATATTCCTATCTCCATGTAGAATCCATGTTTTCCTAAGTTTTTGTCTCAACATGTTAGCTTCATTTTGAAGTGCATCAGCTAAATCAACAAATAACTTTCTTTTAGAGTTGGAAGCTTCTACATCATCTAGATTATCCATCATTAGATTCTGAGCTATCTGAAGTTCAGCCTTGATTTTGTGGACAACAACTCAACATTCCCATATTTTTGTTTTTGATGCAGCTCAGGTCAAAGGAGTAAGTCGTACACGACTCAAGGAGGGCTTGAGTCGTCCACGACCTAAGGAGGCGGGATTAAGTCATCCACGACTTAACAAAGCTAAGGGGACAGGGTTGCGACTTAACGAGAGCTTGAGTTGTTCGAGTTTGATGAGTCGTACACGACCCAACGATTCATCTATAAGTCGTCCACGACTTATCATGAAGCAGGAGAAGGTTCCAGCTATTAAAGGCTTTGAGTCGGAGGAAGGGCACGACCTAGTTAAGTCGTCTTGTGTATATATGTTAACGCTTAAATTTGAACGCTAACACCCCGGTGTGTGAAGTGTAGTTGTGAAAGCACCACCCGTTGGTACGGGAACAAGATACAAGTAGAGAAATTATAGAAAAGCAGTAAAAGACAACAGTTTTATAGTGGTTCGGCCTAAAATCGAGCCTACGTCCACTTTGATCTCTTTATTGCTGAAACAAGTACGACTTATACAACTTTCTTCAATTACAATCCACTCTAGTCTGTTAGTACAAACTTTGACGGAGAATTATCTTTCAAACTCGTGATGAATGATGTAGATTCTCTCTCTTGGAATTTGATGTAATGTCTTCGATGTTTGGAGTGCTTGAAGTGTTGCTTGAGTCGAGAAAATGGCAGAGTTTTGGCGCTTCGAGAATGAACCAAAAGTCCTTTTCATGTTGAATGCGGCCTTGTATTTATAGGCAAACTGTTTAGGCTGAAATTACAAAGTCATGAGTCGTGACCGACTCATGATGAGTCGTGAGTCGTCTGCGAGTCACCCCTTTGCAACATGATTTTGAACTTGCCTCTGAGTCTTGTGTCGTGCGTCGACCTATCCTTTGAGTCGTAGGCTTTCCTGAGTCGTGCCATCCTTAACCCATAGAATCTCCTTAACCCGTCAGGCTCCTTAAGTCGTAGCGGCCTCTTGAGTCGTTCATCTCTTGAGTCGTAAACCCAATGAGATACTTAAGGACCTTGAGTGGATGAGTCGTGATCAGATGAGTCGGTCTTTGATGAGTCGGAACTCGAATGAGTCGTTGGATCGGTCTAGGCCTTGAGTCGCAGACCGCTGAGTCGTTGATCCATACTGTATCTTTAAGGCGCTAACTCGCTGAGTCGTTGCTATCAATGAGTCGTTGACCCATTGAGTCGGCAATCCCTGAGTCGCTTCATCAGTTGAGTCGCTGATTCCTATGAGTCGCTGACTGCCTTATCTGTTGAGTCGGCCTAAGTTTCAGTGGGGTTAACATTTGCCCCTCGAAGCACGCGCCTGAGTCGTAGGTCGCGTGCTTCGACTTATCTTAACTCGCTTGTGCCGACTCATACCCTACTTCCTTGGTATAAAATGGATGAACCGTCACTTCTACCTTCTTCTTCCTTTATCAGTCTCTTGAGTCGTGCTCCGCCATTAACACATCTCCAAGCTCCCAAAAATAATTTCAACTCGAATTAGCACCCAATCCTCTCTAGCAACATACAATCGTAAGCGATTTCTTCCCTTTCTTCGATCGTTGATCATTATTGTCTTACACGCTTAATCCTTCGCCTCCGATTTGCCTCTTCGTGTCTTACGAGTCTGGTTAGATTTGATTGCTGATGAACTTAGGTTTGCTTGATTTTACTTACGGCGATTCATCACTCGAGGCAATCGTGTAGTGTGACGAACCTGTGGTTAACCATTGCAATGTTATTGGGTTATCGGGTTAGATGGTTAATGGGTTAGGAGCTAGAAGGTTAGTGGGTCAGAGTGATTCAAACATTGCCGTAGGTTTGACTTAGCTATTCCTGTATGACCCAGTGACTCCTACAATTTAGCCATGGTACGATTCATCATGCTCCTCGACCTGAGCTTTGAGTCGCGGCCGAGACAAGACTTTTGAGTCGTGGCCGAGATAAAACTTTGAACCTGAGCTCTTTTAACATTCCCCACGGTCTAGTCTTTGAGTCGTTGCCGAGACAAGACTAGGAGATAATCTCCTTATTTCCACGACTCATGACTTGGCACTGCCGACTCAGAACTTTTGAACCGTTGATGGGTTATGACTTGTGAATTCTGTCTGAACACTGGACCATTGTATTAACTTTGAACTGTTGAATTTTATTGCACTCATTCACAGGTTATTTTGACTTGCAAGCTAACAATCTGTTCAATATAACATTCACAGAAAACTGGGACGAATATACTGTCATTGATTGCCCACATCGAACGACAGATTAGTTAATGATAGATGAATAAACTGCATGTATGAAGTGCTTTTAACATATCAATTTCAAACAAAATACCAAAGCAATACTGAAATAGTCAATTGAAATCGACTTGCTTGCACTAATATTATGTTTGAACTCTTAGATTAACAAGTTCTGAAATGTTTACAATCGATCAAGCATCGATTAGTATAATTCCAGTTATGTATACTTGTCGCTTTTATTAGCCTTGCACAACACTTCACACTTTTTAGGAAACGCGCACCTTCGCATTTGAACATCCAGTTGCTTGTGTAGAATGACCTCTCACTGAGAAGAAGAAGTGGTAACTCAAGAGGAAGAAACTTTTCCGATAGCTGTTCCCATAGAGAATCCTCCGGAGAGAACCCCGACTATTCTAAATTCGAGAGCGTTTGTCCAGCTGCGCACTCAATTTGGCTTTGCTGAAAGTGATGTTCTTTTCCCTGGGCCAAGTGATACTGCTGACAATCCTCCCTACGGCTTTGTTGCAGTCAATCGCCAAATGTGCTTAAGTGGGGCGATCCCTCCTTTTAACGACTTTCTCCAACAGTTCCTGCTTCGGTTGTCTATCTCTCCATTCCAATTACACCCCAATGGCTACGCCATTCTGATGGGGTTATGTGTTCTATTCAGGAGAGTTTTGGATCGATTACCAAGCTTCGGGGAGATCTGCTATTTTTGCTCATTCACGAAAACTAAAGACCATCCCTCCATCGTGGTTATAAGAAGCGCTCGAAACCGCAAACTTATTACTGATCTCTCCGAAAGCGCTCACGGATTTTTGAATCAGTTTTTCTTTGTTCGCTGCCCTCCAGGGTTTTATGCCATCTGGAGAGTGGGAAGTAAGATTTCCTGTCTTTACTTTTTCCGTTTTGAAACTTTCTCGAGATCTGAACTCTCAGTTGCTAATTTCATTCTTTTCCTGTTTTTAGCACTTCCCCCCCTGCTAGGGACCCAAGTCTTAAGCAAATTTTTGAAAGATTAAATGCCGTGCCAGTAGAAGAGAGGAGCATAAAGTTTCTGCTAAACGATGAACTTTTACATCAATACGGACTCCTCCATCCCTCTCGCTTTACTCGGCCTCGTGAAGCTCCAACGGAGGTTCCTGATTCTCCGGTGAAAACTCCTGATCTTCCGATCTCCACTAAAGAGCACATACGAGGAGAAATTTCTGCAGAAACCTTATTAGTAAAGTGCTCTACTCCAAGAGACGATACGGGACCCTCTAAAAAGCCCGCACTTGCTCCCATTATTGAAGAAGAAGAGGAGCCCCTTTCCCAAACCAGGAAGAGTGCTGACAAAGGAGCTGATGGAGGGAATCAGGTTGGGCATGACGGTGATGACGTCTTTGGGGATTTAAGTGACATAATTATTACTTCCCAAGAGCTCTTTAAAGAAGACCCTGCTCATGGTAAAGCTATACCTCCGACGATTGAAGCAACATCTGCCCTCCAACAGACTCTAACTCCTTTATCTCAAGAATTGTCATCAACAGTGAAATCTATCACTTCCCCCCAACAGAGGAGTGGTTCGTTAGTCCAACGCGAGTAGCTTGCACTTCACACACAACTAAGGATTTTCCATCACATTTATGCACTTATCTTCTTATACTTTAGAGATTTCTAAAGCTTATCTTTTCTTATTTCAGATTCTTCAATGACACGCGGCGGATCATATTATCAGGATTTCCAACGCTACGGGGGGCGTGGTCAATATGATTATCGGCGTTACTTTCCCTCCTATAGAGAGTCTGACGAAGAGAGAGCTGCTCGAAAGGCTCGCGAAAGGAGGGATGCAGAAGAGCGTTATGACAGAAGGGATGGGGATGAGCACCATGATTCTCTGCAGAGAAGTGACGACTCTCACAAAAGGAAATCTCACGACGACCGAGGAAAGGGTCATGTAGCTGAAGATTCAGGCAAACGAGCCCGATATGGTGAGAGACATGCTTCCACTATTCCCGAAAAGCCTACTGCCCCTGCCCCTCTTGACATTCCTTCCGACTCTCCTGCTCTCGGGAAGGAGGACATCCAGACAATAATAAGCAGGCCTAAATTTCAAGTGGGACCTGGCCCAGCCACTTTACAAAGTCGTTTTCCACAATGGTGCTTAAAGGGTGTGAGATTCGACCTTGACCTGGTTCCTATTGACAAGCCTGCTATGCTACGAAATCTTGACGCCGTCAAACTTGATATCGAGAGGATGTCAAACTGGCAGAAGCTTGTTGATGAGCTTCAAAGAGTTAACCGTGCCAACTTAGAGGCCATGCTCACCATGGAAAATGATAAGGCTGAGTGGCAAAAGGTCCTTGAGCAGCATGACACCGAAATGAGGAGCATTACTTCCTACAACGAGGAGCTCGAAGCAAAGGTTGAGAAGTTGAAAGATGAGCTTGCTGCTTCCTCTACTTCATACTCTCAAAAAGAAGAAGTGCTTCTCAGACAAGTTAGAGATGCTCATGCCAGTCAGAGGGACGCTGAGGACAGGCTCGAAGCACAAAAAAGAATCAGTGAAGGCTATGTCTCTGATATTGCTGAGCTTCGAAAGAAAAACAACTCCCAGGAGGCGGAGATACAAATGCTTAAGCTTCAGCTTGCCAAAACTGAAAGGGAGCGCGATGAGGCTGTCGCCGGCAAAATCGCAGCCGAAGAATCTCATGAGGCGACCAAAAACAGCTTCGGCTCAACATTATTCGACTTCTACTTGCATAGCGTCTTGGGGCGTGGAAGCCTCGCTTTTCTTGGTCCTAAGTATGAAATCACTTTAGCTGAAGTGTGGGAGGCCGCTCTTGAGATGCTTGGTGCTGAAGGTGCCGGTTACGACGAATCAGCCCTGGAAAGGCATTATTTTGATGAAGACGCTCGCGCTGCTCTCGCCAGGGGAAAGGAACAACTTGCCAAACTAAGAACCGAAGTGACGGAAGGGGACCGGCTGGAAAAAACCACTTCAACTACTCTAGTCCAGCCACCTTCTTCGTCCGAAGTCGACATTATTGGTTCCAGTTCCCATCTTGCATCTCCCACCAAAGTTACCACTGAGATTACAAGCATACAAGGTGGGGACGAGGGTGATGAGAGCGCAGATGCGCAAGCTTATGAAGTCGATATCAGGAAAACAGCTTCTTCAGGTAATTTCACTGTTAATCTCGCTACTGTCAATTCTGCTCAAGCGGGTTACTCATTTATTTCGCATGAGTTTCATGAGCTCCTTGGCTATTTTCTCAACCTTGATGAGCCTTCATCTCCTCTCTTTACTGACTTCATTGGTGAACCTTCATCTCCTCTCTTTACTGACTTTAACCTCTTTTCTTCTGTAGAAAAAGTATCGAGCACTGCTCAAATCTCTACTTCTCCGGTAATCCCTCCTCCATCTCCTCAGGTGGCTCCTCCTTCTGCTTCGCAGCCTGGATCACAGGAGGAACAAATAGAGGCTCTCCATGGCCTGGATGATCCCATTGCTTCGCAAGAGCAAAAAGATGAGGGACTTGAGGGAGGTGACATATCTCCGGAGCGGACTCCTTCTGACGATATAACTCTATCTAAACTTGTCACTCCAGGAAGTGAGTCTTCCTCAAAGAGGAGAAGGAAGCAAGGAGCATCAAAGAGGAGAGGGAAGATAATCACTGCCACTGAAGAGGAGCCAGAAGTTGGGCCAGCTGCGCCTACCTCTCCTTCCTCCCTTATACCCACTGGCCGACCTGAAAAGCTGGTCATTCGGTCGGGTAAAGGGTCCAAAGGCAGTAAAAAGAAATGAAGACTTTAGCTTTTTGTCTTTTGTATGAACTGGCCGAGAGTTGTGCGGGTACCGGCCCCCGCTTTTATTTTAAAACCTGTATCTGCATTATAGTTGAATAAAATGATTCTTCGTTTGTACAAACTTCTGTTTGAATTTGAGAATGCATTTACTATTTATTTTTTGCACAAGTTTGTTTATATGATATTGCAGCGGGCTTATGGTACGTTGTTTGAGTATTACTTTATTGATGCAGCTATACTACTACACCATGTTGCCCCCATACCTTAAGCTTGCTGCAATACTTTATACTTCGAGGGGACTTGCACTCTTATTTGTTAAAGAATAATTATTTTATTCTTTAAAGAAAATTTTTGTAGAGTACAACTCCCTTCGTATAAGTTTTTACGCTTTGTCGTTCGAAGAAATCACTTTTTTCTTTTGCTTATGCGCATATTTTACCAAGTGAATTCCTCTATGTGGTAAAGCGGACCTCTGAAGGGTACTTTAACTTCTTTTTTTTTTTTTCCTTTTTTTTTTACGATCATTTTCCATAGTAGGCAAATTACTCTTCCTTTGAAAGTTAAAGTACGCTTTTGATGAGGATTTTTTTTATACAAAATTGTACCTCTGAGGAGGGATTTTTCACGTTTCAACACTTGGAAGTTTTATTTCAATCTCGGTGAAACGTGTACCCCCAAAGAGTTGTGCCTTTGAAGAAAGCCTTTTCACGTTTCAACACTTGGAAGTTTTATTTCAATCTTGGTGAAACGTGGGCTTCCGAAGAGGTCTTTCTTCTTGATTGTGTCCCCGGGAGGGGGTTGTACCTCTAAGGAGGGATTTTTCACGTTTCAACACTTGGAAGTTTTATTTCAATCTTGGCGAAACGTGTACCTCCACAGAGTTGTGCCTTCGAAGAAAGCCTTTTCGCGTTTCAACACTTGGAAGTTTTATTTCAATCTCGGTGAAACGTGGGCGTTCAGGAAGGTCTTTGTTTTGTTTTTTGCATTTCAACTTTGGTGAAGTGAAATTCCGAAGAGCGGTTATTACACTTCAACTCCTGGCGAAATGTGCCTCCGAAGAGGGCTTTTATTTTGTTTACATTTCAACTCTGGTGAAGTGATATCCCGAAGAGCGGTCATAACACTTCAACTCCTGGTGAAATGGGCCTCCGAAGAGGGCTTTTATTATTTTTTTTTTTTTTGGCATTTCAACTCTGGTAAAGTGAAATCCCGAAGAGCGGTCATAACACTTCAACTCCTGGTGAAATGTGCCTCAGAGAGGGTTTTCATCGCCTGGAAGTTACTCTCTCATGGTTGGAGGGTCATGACTCCTCCAATCTTTTTTGTTGAGTAGAGAACTTTCTTTTTTGTGGCGTATGACCCATTAGAGGTCTTTTACCCTCCGAAGAGGACTTGTGCCGCTGATGGTAGCTTTGGTTGTTCCTCTGTTCACTTGCTTATGCCTTTTCAGCGATTCTCTCTCTTTTTTTCTTTTCAAGTTTTCTTTCCCCTTTTCTTGCAAATGGCTTGTTTAATCCAAGGAAGTGTACTTCATTGTTAGGCAAGTTCGTGAGAACGGGCACTAGCTTCCTAATTGGATATTCGTTTGTCCAAACAATCTCAATTTATCAGCAAGGGCCCGTTTCTATCGAAATCATTAGCCGTTCAATTGAAGTATTTCCTATCTAGGATTTGAATTCGGGGTCTTTACGACTTGAAATTTGTTTGTTGAATGATGGTGAGAATCGCTCGGTCTTATTATGCGCAAGTTCTTTTTCCATTGTCTGCAAAAATTTAAATCGACATTTCAGCAATACATTTTATGTACTTTTATATCGAAAATAAAGCAAACATGTAATAAAAATAAGGAACACGAGATTTATAGTGGTTCGGCCAAGAATTTGGGCCTACATCCACTTTATATTCTTTCATTATTTATTTGCATCAGTTTCACAATTGCTTTCAATTACAAGAATCATACATTCATAATTCTTTTTACAATGTTTCAACAGAATTTTCAAGTAAAGTATGGACGCAAGTGATTGCTGTTCCATGCCCTTGGGATTTGATCTCCATCAACAGTGGTGAGCTTGAATGTGCCATCGAGAAGTTTCTGACCTATTACATACGGTCCTTCCCAATTTGGCCCAAACACACCTGTCGCGGTCATAATTCTTTTCAAGACTAGATCTCCAATTTCAAAGCCGCGTTGTCGAACTTTGGAATTGAAATGTCTGGCTATCCTTTGCTGATGAGCTGCAACTCTGAGATTAGCTTCATCTCTTTTTTCATCAAGGAGATCCAGCGCTTCAAGTTGTAGCTTTTCATTTTCTGCTTGATTGAAATGGATTCTTCTGTGTGAAGGGACCTCTGTTTCAACCGGGATCATTGCTTCCGATCCGTATGCTAACGAAAAAGGAGTATGCCCAGTTGCAGTTTTGTGAGTAGTTCTGTATGCCCATAGTGCAAGTGGTAGTTTATCGACCCAACCACCTTTTGCTCTTTCGAGTTGCTTTTTGATGGTTGATTTGATGATCTTGTTCACTGCTTCCACTTGCCCGTTTGCCTGCGGATGAGCTACTGCCGAAAAGCTTTTCTGGATTTTGAATCGCTTGCAAAAATCCTGGAATTCCTCGCTTTCAAACTGAGTACCATTGTCTGTGATTATTTTCTGAGGCACACCGTATCTGCAAATGATATTCTTGGTCACAAAGCTTATCATTTTCTTTGAAGTGATAGTAGCCAATGGTTCAGCTTCAGCCCACTTAGTAAAATAATCAACTGCAACAATAACATATTTAATCCCTGATTTAGCAGTTGGTAGCGGCCCAATGAGATCCATTCCCCAAATTGCAAATGGCCATGGACTGACCATCTGTGTGAGTTCGGTAGAAGGTGCTCTAGGAATTTTGGCATATCTTTGGCATTTGTCACATTTTCGGGAGTAATCTGCAGCATCCCGATTAATTTCTGGCCAAAAATATCCGTATCGGAGAATTTTCTTTGCTAATGTTTGACCACCTGAATGATCACCGCATTCTCCTCCATGCACTTCAGCTAGGATTGTTTTGGACTCTTCCCGGGATACACATCGAAGCAATGGCATTGAGAATCCCCGTCTGTACAATCGGCCATCCTGAATCACATAGCGAGAGGCCTTTCTTAGTAGCTTTCGTCTTTCTATCGAGTTTTCTGGCAGAGAACCTCTGAGTAGGTAATCCAGTATTGGAGTCATCCATGACTCTTGTTCTTGAGATACATCCATAATCCAGTCTATATCCATCCCGTCTATACTTGGCGCTGAAAGGACTTCTACAGGGACCAATCCCAATAGTTGAGCTTCACCAGAACTTGAATATTTTGCGAGGGAATCTGCCTTCATATTCTCTTCCCGAGGAGTGTGGCTTATTGAATAGTGATCGAGTTCACATAGGAGTTCCCAAGCCTTTGACAAGTAGGAAGGCAGGTTTCCACCTTTTGCTTGAAATTCCTTCTTGACTTGGCATACAATAAGCTGAGAATCACTGAAAATTTGTAATGCTCGAATGTTTAGCTCTTTAGCGATTTTCAGACCTGCAATAAGAGCTTCATATTCTGCTTCATTGTTTGTTGAAGGAAATTCCAGTCTTAGTGCATAACATAATGATCGACCTTCAGGAGTTTCAAGTACCACTCCGGCTCCAGAACAGTAGTCATTTCTTGCGCCATCAACATACATCTTCCACTGGATTGGAGAATCATTGATCGCTTTTTCCTCACCATTATCTTTCTCTGTGAATTCTGCAATGAAATCAGCTAAAGCTTGTCCGTTGATTGCCTTTCGGGGATGATAAGTGATGTCATATTGACTGAGTTCAATGTTCCATTTCAGAAGGCGACCCGAAGTTTCTGGGCGAAATAGGACTTGCTTTAGAGGTTGATCAGTGAGCACTTTGATAGGATGAGCTTGGAAATATTGCCTCAGTTTCCTCGATGCAACTAGTAGGCAATAGGCGAGTTTTTCCAACTTGGAGTAATTCAGCTCTGCCCCAGTGAGTCTTTTGCTGATATAGTAAACTGGATGTTGAATCCTTTTGTCTTCCCGTATCAGCGCTGCACTTAGAGCATGAGATGATACTGCCAAGTATATAAGAAGATCCTCACCATTGCCTGGTCTAGAAAGTATCGGAGGCGTTTCCATATGACGGATCAACTCTTCAAAAGCTTTTTGGCATTCGGGAGTCCATTCAAAGTTCTTCTTTCCTTTTTTCAGGGCATCGAAGAATGGGATGCATTTATCAGTAGCTTTGGAAATGAACCGACTCAGGGCGGCGATCTTTCCGTTGAGACTCTGCAATTCCTTCTTTGTTCTAGGAGCTTTAACTTCTTTCAAGGCAGTAATTTGAGCTGGACTAGCCTCACTGCCCCTAGCACTGACGATAAAACCTAAGAACTTTCCGGATTCGACCCCAAATGTACATTTCAGGGGGTTAAGCTTCATTCTGTATTTCCGGAGGACTGCGAACATTTCTGCTAAGTGTTCAATGTGATCCGCTGCTTTCCTGGACTTTACTAACATGTCGTCGACATAGACTTCCATAGTTTTGCCCAATTGCGGTTTGAACATAGCATTAACAAGTCTTTGGTAGGTTGCCCCTGCGTTTTTCAATCCGAAGGGCATAACTCTGTAGCAATAAAGTCCAACATCTGTAATAAAGCTTGTATCCTCCTGATCCGGCTCATGCATCATGATTTGGTTATAACCGGAGTAGGCATCCATGAAGGATAACAATTCATGTCCCGCAGTTCCGTCTACCAGTTGATCGATCCTGGGTAATGGGAAGCAATCTTTGGGGCAAGCCTTGTTTAGATCAGAAAAATCGATGCACACTCTCCATTTCCCATTAGCTTTCTTGACCAACACAAGATTTGAAACCCAATTCGGATATGTAGATTCTTTGATGAAGTTATTTTCCATGAGTCGATCAATTTCTTCTTTTAATGCTGCTGACCTTTCTGGACCTTGGGTTCTTCTTTTCTGTTTAACTGGCGTAAACTTTGGGTCAATATTCAGAGCGTGTACTGCAACTTCTGGGGATATTCCACACATATCAGCATGAGTCCAAGCAAAGACATCTAGATTTGCCTTCAGGAAAGATATCAAGATATTCTGAATTGACACATTAAGCTGTGAACCCACATTCAACACCTTATTTGGGTCCTTCGGGTCAACAGGTACCGGAACTGTCGTTTCCACCGGTACTACTCTATTCTCCCCTGTACTGGCTTTTCTGGGATCCATTTCTTTCCGTGCCCCGCTGTGCTCGCCAGTGCAGGGTCCGCTCTGTAATTGCTACAAGGCTGGTTCCTTGATGCGGACTGGAGTTGCCGCATCCTTTCCCATTTCTCTTTTTCTTGCCTCTCGCAGCTCTGTCAAATAGCATTCTCGCGCAGCATTTTGATCCCCTTTTATAACTCCTACTCCATTGTCAGTAGGAAATTTAATAGTGAGGCACCACGGGGCTAGGATAGCTTTGAATGCTGCGAGTGTTGGACGGCCAAGAAAAGCATTATAAGCAGAATATTCATCGACGATCACAAAGGTTTGCTTTCGGACCACTTTCCTTTCTCCTTCCCCAAGTTCTACAAACAGATCGATGGTTCCTACTGGTTGCTTTGGCTCCCCAGTGAAGCCAACGATTTTCTGTGATGAGGCTTGCACATCGATCATAGGGATTTTCATCTGGTCAAATGTCTTTTTGAAGAGGATATTACATGATGCTCCGCAGTCAATGAGGACTCTTCTGACAATGGCTGGTCCAATACCAGCCGAGATGACCAAGGGATCTAAAGTAGGAGCTTCAATACCTGTAGAATCTCTGGCTCTGAAAATAATATCATCGCTGAAAGTTTTCTGTTGTTTAAGGGGCGTAGTGTCTTCTAGAACAAAGACGTCTTCTTCGGCTGGAGCATATTTCAAAGCCCTGGAATATCTCTCCATCTCACCCCAACTCTTGCCAGCTGGGTAAGGTCCTCCTGAAATGACATTGATAACGGGCCTTCCAGATTCATGCCCCGTAGCTTTCTCACCTGCCCCAGGCTGATGAACAGGAGCCCGCTGCCCCTGACTCGACGATGCAGGATTGTTGCTATTCTTTTTCACGAATTGCTGCAACTTGTTCTCTCTTAGCAACTCTTCGATCAGATTTTTCAGCTGGCGGCATTCATCAGTTTCATGACCTGGTTGATTGTGGAAGCGGCAGAATTTTCCACTCTGTATGGCTTTTTTCCCGGTTCTCAAAGGGATAGGTTTAGGGAAATCGACGGAATCTTTAGTGGCCAGGTAGATGTGCTCCGGCGTATGTGATAATGGAGTATATTCTGATGGCTTGAAGGACCGGGGCTTCTTCAGATTACCCTGTTTCTTTCCATTATTATTCTCCCTTTTTTGCCCCACCGATTCATTCTTGCGTGGAGCGACAGTGTTGTCTTCAGCTTTTTCCAACACTGCCTTTACTGGCAAAGGACGACTTTCCAAGCGAATGAATTCGTCTGCTTTTTTATAGAACTTCTCGAGAGAGGTTGGCTCTTTCATATTTAACCATTTCCCAAATTCGCTTGACTTATCGATAGCCCTCATTAGATAAGTCAAGATCATTCGTGGTTCAGCATTGTCCACTTCTGCCAGTGCTATATTAAAGCGGTTCAAGAAAGATCTGATAGACTCACCAGGATTCTGCTCTAAACTGGACAATGACATGATATCCTTGGCCTTGGAAGCATAAAGTCTAAACTGCTCCTTGAATTTTCTGGTCAAGTCTGAAAACTGATCTATAGATCGGACTGGCAGCTTGGTAAACCATAGTAGAGCCACCCCTTCAAGGTATACGGGGAAATATCGGCACTTTATTTCGTCAGAAGCTCTGGCACCTGTCATGTGCCAATCATATTTATACAAAAATTCGTTTGGATCACTTGTCCCTTTGTAAGCTGGGATGGTCGGAGGGACAAACTTCCTTGGAAATTCCGCCTTTAAGATTCTTTCAGTAAACGGAGTTTTGCTTGGAGCGAAACCCCATTCCTTCTCATCTTCAACCCTTTGTATACTTTCTTTCATGATCTGCCGGACCATTCCAGAAAGATATTCTTCATCATGTCGAGTTCTAGATCCACCGGCCTCAGGTACTGCCTGCTCAAAGGGACTAGTAGGCCTTTCAGGAGCATTTCTTTCATTAACATCATGAACGTTGCCAGCATGGTTCCTTTCATTTCCAGCCGGTTGATTGTTTGCCCCAAGTAAATCGTTCAACTTATTCAGAATCAGAGCGTTCTGGGCACTTTGAGCCTCTAATTGTACATTTTGGGCGTTTATCTGCTGGTTTAACCCTAGAATTACAGCATCCAACTCCGCTTTCGTAACTCCAACAGACGGAGTGGGTTGATTAGGTACAGGGGAAGCGGAGGTTCCCTCTTGAATATTCCCAGATCTGATAGATCTACTTTTCCTTCCAGGAGCCATAATCTCAGATATACTTCTGGTTTTTAAGGAAATTCTTTCTTCAAATCTCTGCGAAGCAATGATGACAGTTGTCCTGAGTTCAATTCTCAGTGAAAGCACAAAAAATGTTAACGCTTAAATTTGAACGCTAACACCCCGGTGTGTGAAGTGTAGTTGTGAAAGCACCACACGTTGGTACGGGAACAAGATACAAGTAGAGAAATTGTAGAAAAGCAGTAAAAGACAACAGTTTTATAGTGGTTCGGCCTAAAATCGAGCCTACGTCCACTTTGATCTCTTTATTGCTGAAACAAGTACGACTTATACAACTTTCTTCAATTACAATCCACTCTAGTCTGTTAGTACAAACTTTGACGGAGAATTATCTTTCAAACTCATGATGAATGATGTAGATTCTCTCTCTTGGAATTTGATGTAATGTCTTCGATGTTTGGAGTGCTTGAAGTGTTGCTTGAGTCGAGAAAATGGCAGAGTTTTGGCGCTTCGAGAATGAACCAAAAGTCCTTTTCATGTTGAATGCGGCCTTGTATTTATAGGCAAACTGTTTAGGCTGAAATTGCAAAGTCATGAGTCGTGACCGACTCATGATGAGTCGTGACCGACTCATGATGAGTCGTGAGTCGTCTGCGAGTCACCCCTTTGCAACATGATTTTGAACTTGCCTCTGAGTCTTGTGTCGTGCGTCGACCTATCCTTTGAGTCGTAGGCTTTCCTGAGTCGTGCCATCCTTAACCCATAGAATCTCCTTAACCCGTCAGGCTCCTTAAGTCGTAGCGGCCTCTTGAGTCGTTCATCTCTTGAGTCGTAAACCCAATGAGATACTTAAGGACCTTGAGTGGATGAGTCGTGATCAGATGAGTCGGTCTTTGATGAGTCGGAACTCGAATGAGTCGTTGGATCGGTCTAGGCCTTGAGTCGCAGACCGCTGAGTCGTTGATCCATACTGTATCTTTAAGGCGCTAACTCGCTGAGTCGTTGCTATCAATGAGTCGTTGACCCATTGAGTCGGCAATCCCTGAGTCGCTTCATCAGTTGAGTCGCTGATTCCTATGAGTCGCTGACTGCCTTATCTGTTGAGTCGGCCTAAGTTTCAGTGGGGTTAACAATATATGTTGTGATGTAGTTGAACCGTAAGTCGCGGCTTACTTAAGTCGCGTTTTCACTTGAGTCGTTCGATACTCTTAGGTCGTGAGTCGGCATGTGATGAGTCGTATGTCGTTGATACCTTGCTGTAACGTGTTGTATGTCATTATAGTATGTTGTGTGGTTATGTCGTTTACCTTATTAACTCGTGTTGTATGTTAGGTCGTCATCGACCTATGTGTTGTGTTGTAATATGGGTGTAGTATTGTTGCTAAGTCGTGAGTCGTGAGTCCTAAATCGTGAGTCGTGAGTCGTGGGTCATGAGTCGTGAACGACTTAAGGGTCAGGGTGTAAAACACTATAAATAGCGAGTGAGTTGTAACTTTTTGGCGGTTGATTTTGTTGAATAAAATTTCTTGTTTGATTGTTGTATGCTTTCATCCTAAATTGGTAGTTGAGTGTAATCTCCTATCTTCACTTTCGGTTATTCGAGTGCGCTCGAATTAACGATTGTTGAAGTCGATTCGCGGAATCAAGTGCGCTTGATCAACGCTTGAAGAATTGAAGATCTTCTCTCACGGTATCGTGCGCGATCAACGTGTCGAAGATAGCTAGAATTCGGTATCTTTGAGATCAACGAATTTGGGCATTTCAGTATCTTCAACCCACCGATTGCTACCTTTCATCGATTTCATTGTTTTCGTAAAATCCGCTACGTCAGTTTTGGTATCAGAGCTATACTTAGCCAATCATAGCTAAGTTGATTCTTGGAGCCAAATATTTGAAGTTTGAAGTTGTTCATCGTGTTCATCTTGAAGTTGCAACAAGAGGGAGACTTTCGATCCATTCCATTTTGGATCAAAATGTTGGAAGGTGTTTGAATTTGGACTTGTTGGAAGTTTGCGCGCCAAAGTTGAGTTTGAAGTGTTGAACCGTGCCGACCTACCCTAGGTCGTTGCATACTATCGAGCTAAGTCATGAAGTTCAAGCCGAGCTAGTGAAGAATTGTGCCAAGCGACTTAAGCCTTAAGTCGTTCACCTTGTTTAAGTTTGAAGCCGTGACTAGCTTGTTGTTTTGTTGAAGTTTTGTGTTCGATTTGTTGAAATTTTGTGATTGTATAATCATGCCGCCGAGAAGAGCTAATCGTCATCAAAATGTTGAAGCGTTGTATAGGAAAGAAGAGGCCGAGCAAATGGAACAACGTATCAATGAGAAATTTGATGAAGGCATTGGAAAGTTAGAGAAGTTGATGAATGATTTGAATCAAAATCAAAGGAGGAGATCACCAATCTTGAACCATGGAGGAAACAGAGTTTCGCCATCGGTTACGGAAGCGAGAAGGGTATCACCACAATCTTTTAGAGAGAGAAGAGAAACATCAATTTCATCGAGGAGAGATCACCATGACTATGGACATGAAGAGAGAAGAACTCCACGTGAGTTTGAAGAAGAGCCATATAGAGATGAAGAGAGACATAGTAGAAGAGACATGCGTGATCGAAGGGACGTTGATGGTCGAGATCGATATAGACGTACATTTGATTTTGATGAAGAGGGTGATAGAGCTAGCATTCATTATCGAGATCGAGACCCAGTTCGAAATTCATATCGAGATGTAGATGATGATCGTCGATGGGAATCGGGTATGAAGATGGAAATTCCTGAATTTAAAGGTGGAATGGTAGCTGAAGAATTTCTTGATTGGTTATCTAATGTTGAAGAGATCTTTGATTTCAAGGAGGTTCCTAAGTATAGAAGAGTGAAGTTAGTTGCTACTAGGTTGAGGGGAAGAGCTTTGGCGTGGTGGCAGCAAACTAAACTTACAAGGGAGAGAATGGGAAAGTCAAAGATTGAATCATGGGAGAAGATGAAGAAGTTGATGAGAGCTACATTTTTACCTTACAACTATCAATCACTCATGTACCAGAGGTTGCAGAATCTGAGGCAAGGGACGAAGTCAGTAAATGATTATGCAGATGAATTTTACCAACTCATTGCCAGAAATGATATTATGGAGACGGAAGAACAACTAACTGCTAGATTTGTTGGAGGGTTGCGAATGCAGATCCAGGATATGGTTAATATGTTTGATCCAAGGTCTGTTGCAGAAGCACATCAGAAAGCGTTGGCTTGGGAGAAGCAAGGAAGGCGCGGAGGTGGTGTTTTTACTAATTCCAATAATCAAGTGAAGGGTGCTAGTGGAAGTTCTAATGTTCCTAAACCTGTCAGTAAGCCAGTAGTGAAGGAGGGTGAGAAGGCAAAGGTTAGCAGTGGTTTCAAATGTTACAATTGCCAAGAGTGGGGTCATAAAAGCAATGAGTGTCCAAAGCCTAAGAAGCGAGTGATGGTTGCGGAAGCTGAAGATGAGGAAGTAGAAGCTGAATGTTCAAATGCACCTTATGTTGAGGAGGAAGACTTATTATCCGGAGATGAAGGTTGTAATTTGATGATGAGGAGATCTTGTCTTACACCAAAGCAAGAGGAAGAATCTAGTTGGTTGAGGAGCAATATTTTTCAGTCTACGTGTATTATTCTGGGAAAGGTTTGCAAGTTCGTTATTGATGTTGGAAGCTGTGACAATATTATCTCTACAGAAGCAGTAAAGAAGTTGAACATGAAAACTGAGAAGCATCCTAAACCGTACAAGCTAGCATGGTTGAGGAAGGGTGGTGAAGTGAAAGTTTGTCGAAGAGCTTGTGTGAATTTTTCTATTGAAAAGAAGTACAAAGATGAAATCTGGTGTGACGTTGTAGACATGGATGTGTGTCATCTGTTGTTGGGCAGACCATGGCAGTTTGATAGAGCAGTGCAACATGATGGTCGTGCTAATAGCTATAGTTTCATGTTCGAGGGTACTAAAATCACTTTGGTTCACAAGAAGCAACAACAGAAGGAGAGCAAGTTGGAGGAGATCGAAGAACTGAAAACTTTGCTATCTTTGAAGGAGTTTGTCAAGGAGGTTGAAGAGGAGCCTGAAGCCTTTTTGTTGATTGGGCGAGAGTGTAGTGAAGAGGTTGAAATTCCAGAAGAAGCGAAGCCAGTTTTGAAAGAATTTGAAGATGTATTTCCAGAAGAGTTGCCTAAGGAGTTACCGCCACTGAGGGACATTCAACATCAAATTGATCTTGTTCCGGGAGCAATTTTACCACATCGACCACATTATCGAATGAGTCCGAAGGAACATGAGGAGTTACGAAGGCAAGTGGAAGAGTTGTTAGAACAGGGACGTGTTCAGGAAAGCTTGAGTCCTTGTGCAGTACCAGCCTTGTTGGTGCCGAAGAAGGATGGAACATGGAGAATGTGTACCGATAGTAGAGCTTTGAACAAGATTACCGTTTGCTACAGATTTCCTATGCCAAGGTTGGATGACTTGCTAGATCAGTTGAGTGGGGCTACTATCTTTTCGAAGATTGATTTGAAGAGTGGTTATCATCAGATTCGAATTAGACCGGGAGACGAATGGAAGACCGCATTCAAGACGAGGGAAGGTTTATATGAATGGTTGGTTATGCCGTTTGGTCTATCAAATGCACCAAGTACATTTATGAGGGTGATGAATCAAATTTTCTGACCGTATATTGGGAAGTTTGTTGTAGTTAACTTTGATGATATTCTGATTTATAGTGCGAGCACAGAGGAGCATGTAGAGCATTTGAGAAAGGTGTTAATTATTCTTCGTAAGGAACAATTTTATGCAGCTACGAAGAAATGTGTGTTCATGACTCGAAGTGTATTATTTTTGAGATATGTTGTATCTGAGAAGGGAATCCAAGTGGACCAGAGTAAAGTTGAAGCTATTAGAAATTGGCCACAGCCGAGAACTATCACTGAAGTTAGAAGTTTTCATGTATTGGCATCATTCTACCGAAGATTCATTCCACACTTCAGTAGCGTGATGGCACCAGTTACTGATTGCATGAAGGGGAAACAATTTTCTTGGACAGAGGAAGCTGGGATTGCTTTTGAGAAGATCAAGGAACTGTTGACGACAGCACCAATTCTTGTTTTGCCAGATTTTCAATTATTGTTTGAGCTACATACTGATGCATCAAAGATTGGAATTGGTGGAGTCTTGAGTCAGAGTGGGAAACCCGTTGCTTATTTCAGTGAGAAGTTATCAGGAGCAAAGATGAGGTATAGCACGTACGACGTGGAGTTTTACGCAATTGTTCAGGCTATTAAGCATTGGAGACACTATCTGTTTCAGAAAGAATTTGTTCTATACACTGATCATGAGGCGTTGAAGCATATGCAAGGGCAGGACAAGATTTCAGCGAGACATGCATCGTGGATTACCTATTTACACCAGTTTACTTTTGTTGTCAAACACAAATCAGGGGTGACGAATCGTGTAGCTGATGCTTTGAGTAGGAAGAGTCATTTGTTGACAACGTTGAAAGTTGAAGTGACAGGGTTTGAATTATTGCCAGAATTGTTTGAGGAGGATCCTTACTTTGCAAAGTTCGTTGAGAAAGTTAAGGATGGGGATACTGATGAATTTATGTTGATTGATGGTTTCTTATTTAAAGGGAATTAATTGTGTGTACCGGATTGTAGCTTGCGAATGAAGATAGTAAAGGAGCTACATGAGGAAGGACATGTGGGTAGAGATCGAACATTGCAGTTAATCTCTCAATCCTACTATTGGCCATCGATGAGGAAGGAAGTTGAAAGGTTTGTTCAGAGATGTCATATCTGTCAGATTTCGAAGGGAACAGCGACAAATGCAGGATTATATATGCCATTACCAGTACCTAACAAACCATGGGTTGATATCAGCATGGATTTTGTTTTGGGTTTGCCTAGAACTCAAAGGGGGGATGATTCTATATTTGTTGTGGTGGACAGGTTTTCGAAAATGGCACATTTTATTGCTTGTAAGAAGACGGCGGATGTTGTTCGTGTTGCTCAGTTGTTCTTTATAGAAATCTATCGTTTACATGGGTTGTCGGAGTCTATTGTTTCAGACAGAGATACCAGATTTTTAAGTCATTTTTGGCTAAGTTTGTGGAAGATGGTTGGAACGAAGCTGAAATTTAGTAGCGCTTACCATCCGCAAACAGATGGACAGACAGAAGTTGTTAACCGATCATTGGAAAATTTGTTGCGATGTCTGGTACAGGAGAATCTGAAGAGTTGGGACATGATGTTATGCCAGGCAGAGTTTGTACATAATCATGCAGTGAATCGTAGCACGGGATTCAGTCCATTTCAAATTGTATATTCAAATTTACCCAGGGGACCGTCGGATTTAGCAGTGGTGCCACAACCGAAGGGGACGGTTAAACGAGCTGTTGACTTTGTTGATGGGTTGACTAAATGTCATAAAATCGTTCAGGAACGATTGGAAAAGTCAAATGAGAAATATAAGAGAGTTGCAAATTTGAAACGAAGAAGTGTTGAATTTAATGAAGGAGATATGGTATATGCTGTGTTAACGAAGGATCGTTTTCCAATAGGCGCTTATAACAAGTTGAAAGCCAGAAAAATTGGTCCTGTGGAAGTTGTGAAACGAATTAATGAAAATACTTATAAGTTGAAGCTACCAAAGGATGTGTACACTTCTGACGTGTTCAATGTTAAGCATCTTGTGCCATGTTATGGAGATGAACAATCTGGTACGGAAGAATTTATAAATTCGAGGGCGAATTTTTCTCAACCAGGGGAGGATGATGCAGCTCAGGTCAAAGAAGTAAGTCGTACATGACTCAAGGAGGGCTTGAGTCGTCCACGACCTAAGGAGGCGGGATTAAGTCATCCACGACTTAACAAAGCTAACGGGATAGGGTTGCGACTTAACGAGAGCTTGAGTTGTTCGAGTTTGATGAGTCGTACACGACCCAACGATTCATCTATAAGTCATCCACGACTTATCATGAAGCAGGGGAAGGTTCCAGCTATTAAAGGCTTTGAGTCGGAGGAAGGGCACGACCTAGTTAAGTCGTCTTGTGTATATATGTTGTGATGTAGTTGAACCGTAAGTCGCGGCTTACTTAAGTCGCGTTTTCACTTGAGTCGTTCGATACTCTTAGGTCGTGAGTCGGCCTGTGATGAGTCGTATGTCGTTGATACCTTGCTGTAACGTGTTGTATGTCATTATAGTATGTTGTGTGGTTATGTCGTTTACCTTGTTAACTCGTGTTGTATGTTAGGTCGTCATCGACCTATGTGTTGTGTTGTAATATGGGTGTAGTATTGTTGCTAAGTCGTGAGTCGTGAGTCCTAGGTCGTGAGTCGTAAGTCGTGGGTCGTGAGTCGTGAACGACTTAAGGGTCAGGGTGTAAAACACTATAAATAGCGAGTGAGTTGTAACTTTTTGGCGGTTGATTTTGTTGAATAAAATTTCTTGTTTGATTGCTGTATGCTTTCATCCTAAATTAGTAGTTGAGTGTAATCTCCTATCTCCACTTTCGGTTATTCGAGTGCGCTCGAATCAACGATTGTTGAAGCCGATTCGCAGAATCAAGTGCGCTTGATCAACGCTTGAAGAATTGAAGATCTTCTCTCACGGTATCGTGCGCGATCAACGTATCGAAGATAGCTAGAATTCGGTATCTTTGAGATCAACGAATTTGGGCATTTCAGTATCTTCAACCCACCGATTGCTACCTTTCATCGATTTCATTGTTTTCGTAAAATCCGCTACGTCAGTTTTGCCCACACCCTTATAGCATCTTTAGTTGCCTATAGCTTTCTACATAAGACGGACATAGGGCTTCTACAGAACCTAATAGACCATGCAGTGGAAACAATGTTAATTAGGTTAGAATCATTTCTACATAAATTAAAAATTTCAAAAATTTTCTAGTTTTCTCAATCTTAACAGACTGACTAAATAAAATAATCATTTGGAGATTGGTAAGATAGGATTGTGAGGGGAAGGAAATTAGCAATTAAAGGACAAATTGAAAGGGCTTTGAAGTTGCAAAAAGC
Organism: Allium cepa; assembly: GCA_030765085.1. Classification (NCBI taxonomy): domain Eukaryota; kingdom Viridiplantae; phylum Streptophyta; class Magnoliopsida; order Asparagales; family Amaryllidaceae; genus Allium; species Allium cepa. The sequence goes on from CM060928.1 coordinate 1,037,939,175, forward strand.
ATGATCAATATTAGAGAAAGTTTTAAATCCACTCCTACTCCTATTGTTCCAGGAGAATTTAGTACCATGGTTTTTAATTTGCATTATAGAAGAATTATAAATAGCAATATTTAATGGCATGATGTCTCTGGGAGATAAGGAAAGACCACCCTTTCTATCACTTAAGTGAAATCAACATTTAAAATCCCTTAAAGCAAGCAAAGGTGGGAGATCTGCCCAAGAGAAGGGAGGAGGTTGAGAAGCTGTTGTGTTGATGCATAAAAGTTGTTAGAATATATTATTGATGAGTAAAGAGATGTTGAAGAGGGGATGTGGACGGCATGCAAGTGAATGAGTTGTTTCGTAGATAAGATTATGGATAATGAAAATATAAGGGGGTTGTCCAATATCAAGATTCTACCATAGGGAGCATCATCAAGGTTATGATTTAATTTATAGAGAATATTGATATAGCTAGTTGCTCTAGAGGTAAGGTAAGGGTTTTAGTTTTGTTTCAAGAATGGCAAAAAGGTGAAGATAATATTGGTAAATGAGGTTTTTTACTTCATCTAGTTTGAGATTGCATTGAGCTTCTCTAATATTCCAAACTCCAAATTTGTGCAACAATAAGTAAACTAGAGAGGTAGTGGAATGCTCTTATGTGTGATGCTCCTTGTTAAATGAGAATTAGCATGCTCTGAATCAGGTAATTGGCTAAATAGAGGAGGAATTGTAGCTTCAGAGTTCTCTACTTGATCAGAGTTCTTTTTTTGTTTGTTTTCCTCCCTTTTTTTGCTAGTTAGACACACTTGAATTTGATTCAGAGGCAATATGGGGTAGGACTATTGAATTTGAGATAGGAGGGGGATCAGCCTACCTAGGGGGTGAGAAAATGTTGTCGTAGGGGGAGACGGAATTTCGACATTTAAAACAATGTCATCAAGAGCAGGGGAAGTGGGGAAAGAGATTGAGAGCTAGAAGTGAAAGGGTAATTTTGAGGAAGAAGGGAAATTGAGATATGAACGGTTGTTGCATACATGGTATCATGTAATGTTGTTGTTACCCCTACAACAAGCAAAGATTCAGGGATTTGAAAGTGGTCATCAATTTGGTGCTGAGGGTCAGATGTAAGGATGTAGCTTAGATCCATATTCAAAGCATTAGACTAGGAATTATTAGTTGCATGGTTTTGTTCTGATATTGTACACATATGCATAGTTTCTTTAATGCACCCAGCTTTATGTGCATGATCATAAACATTTCCATTTCTTGCTTTATGAGTATCAATCAAGTTTTCTTCACAATAAAAATTCAGCTAAGACTAAATTATTTCCATCCTAACTTCCTAATTGCAAAACAATACTTGCGCCTTTCAATCACTATTTCAGCCTCCTCCATGTTCTCGTTCTTGGCTTCACATTGAACATCACTATCCTTATCACCCTAATCTGATAAAACTTGAAATTTGTTAGATTTTTAGCTGCCTTTTCCAAATCCTTACCCTTTACACAGCATTCAACAACCGGTTTTGGATCAGGACTGCTTAAGAATTCATTTCTAATCACTTCCATATTCTCAGAGGCAATTTCCTACTCGGGTCTCACTTTCTTTTTACCTTCAAAAGTCACTTTCGATTTTTCTTCATCTTAGAAACTCTGCCATTCCTGTATATTTTTCGTCGGACTTTTCCCTTCAGCTCCTCCTTAGTTATCGATCTTCCTATCTTTCACTACATCAATTGTACCATTCTTTAGCTCCTTTTCACTCTTACTTGCCCTTAGGCAACTCTGCTTGCAGTGGAGAAATTCCTTATAAAAAAAACATATCTCAAGCTTCCGAAGGTACCAAACTTGAATTAAGTTGCTCACTGCCATCAATTAATAGAACAGGAAACTGATCAACCAATTCCTTATCTGGTGTAACTTCAATCATACACTTGGCATATTCAATCCCCTCCAATATCTTTATAGATTCATCCATATATAAGAAATTACCCAACCCGGAAGCTAGACAATTATTCCCTATATGAGACTAAGCATATAAAGGTATATTTTAAAATTTCATCCACATAGAGACAGACTTAATGCTACAGCACTCATTCCCCACTGATGAATCTTAGGGTTTGATTATGAACATTTTTATCATCAGGATAAGATCACCCTCTGTTATTCTTTTTTTATCTTCTTCACATGAAAGATAGAAGAGGAATAAAAAAATCATCTGACTTGACCTTCACGGATCCCTTTAGCTTCTAATTCTACTCCAAATGCTCAATAACAACTATGTAGGACAATGGCTGGTCAAGGAAAAAGCCAATGAGGTAGTCCTTCCAAACTTATTCTCCTACTTGTATCACATGAGCAGATGGAATTAGCACATCACCTGAGTATGATAGGGGCATATGAATCGAATTATATGTGTCTGCATTTCATGGTTTGTTCTTAAAAGAGAGTTGTGACGCCCCACCTCTGTACTCACGCTAGTTAAGGACAATACGGAGTAATGCCATCAACTAGCACGAAAAATAAGGCTGTTGAGGAGCGACCATCTGTGTAATTGCTTTATGCGAGCACCGATATGTCAGATAGTATAACATGCATTTCATTTCAAGAGGAAATCTGATGTGTCGATACAAACTCAAAACTACTACACAGTGGCTATGTGGTCTTCAGAAAAAAATATAGAAATAAACATAATATAAATCAGTCACAGATATCCATATCACTAAGGCGGAAATAGATATGAATATAACACATAGAAGTGTACATCAGAATAGTGATCAAACAAGATCCGCAATATCACAGTAGATACAAGATGTGACAACTCAAATTTTTAACATTTGTTGATTAGACAATTAACTTGTTTAAATCATTGACACGTTAATTTTATTAGTCAACCTGAAGAAAAAAATCGAATTGAAAATCATAACAAATATTGAATTAACTTATATGTGTATAGGTTATATGAATAACAATGGTGGAAAATGTGAATATATATATTTGTGGATAAATATTAATATGTATGAATATTAATATTCATGGTGATAACAAATGCAAGTGTAAATATATGCATACAAACAAATGAATATATATTCATACATCAATTCACCTAAATACTTGTAAATGTATAGGGAAGCATTATGATGAAGAACTCTAAGTCAAGCCACAAAAATAGCAAATCAGCACAAGATAAAGTCATTTTACAATATTTACAAATCATTTCAGCCTCAAGAAAAAAAATCTAAGCTGACAAAGAAGGAAAAATCTCTGACAAAAGAAAGTTTTGTTCCAGTTTAGCCTACCCCTGTACAAAGCTGTTTTATGTATATATGCATATCCTCTTTTCCAGTTCGTTCATAACTCAGCAAGTCAGAGAAAAAAATAAGCATCATCATCTTATAAACTCAAATACATCTCAACTAAATAAACAAGAGGATTTAAAGGAAAATCAAGCAGCAACTTCCAGTATTGGTTTTTTGTTCAAACTTTTTACAGGTGAGTATTACAACCCGGTTTCCCCTATTTATTTTTGAAATATCTATGAGCAAACCTTTCTATAAAAAATCAGTTTTTATAATCTGATCTGAGAATGATTCACATGGTAATTGTTGAATTAGTGTTATGAATGATATGAACTCATTTGGGTATGTATGGATATAAGATGAGCATGACTGTTCTGCTATTTACAGGTTTCATATACAAATAAAAAATTGAATCTCCCTCTGTAATCAAATTTAGGTTAGGATATGTAAATGGTAAATGACAATTACCATATGATACGAATTTTAAAAATAATAACTAAAAATTTTATCTAGCAATTTACTCAAAATTTATAAATGGCAGATGGGTGCTTAATATATGTAAAAATCCAACCAAGCTAATTCTAGTTTCTAACAATATAATATGAACCGTAGTGTAAAATCATGAATTTTAAATTGAATTTGGTAATTTTTCATTTAGTATTGGCTGAGAATTTGGGTTCTTCTCGAATTTGGGATTTTTGTCTACTGCCGTTGATCGGTGATGTTTGGAGGCTCAAGGTTGGGCTTGAAGGTGGTTGGGAAGTCGGTGGTCGCTGGAAAAATAGTGTTGGATTTTTATATGGGCCGTGGTGGCCGGAGAGGTAAAGAGTAGGGTTTTGTTCTTGTTTGTGTCGACGAGTTTCAGAAGGGTTTCGTGATGTCGTGACGTGGTCGGAGGCGATCGCGAGGCATGCCATAAAGGCTGGAGGTCGAGTGTGAGCTATAGTGATTGATGGCAAAGATTCTTGATGACGGGATCGTCAGCGTTTTGGATTTTCGATGATGATGAAGTTTCCAAATTTCGACATGGAAGCTTATTTTTGATTTTCGATGATGATGAAGTTTCTGAGTGGTTAAAGGAGTTATCGAGTTCAACGTTGACTTGCTGAAGGTCTGAACGATGATCCAAGAGAGGCTGGGTTGTCGTGCACGTGCAAAGTGACATTTGCGTGCATTTGCAATCGAAGGTTTAGGGAAGAAGGCCTGACATGGAGCATTTTCGTGTATTTCTTCATGTTCAACTCGAAGATGCGATAATGGTTGCTTGTTTTTGTTCGCTGCAGATGTGCGCGAGTACTGTCTCGAGTATGTCTCGAGAATTTGGGTTTTTGGGATTGAAAATAAATTTAAACGAATTTAAAATTTAAAGGTATGGATTTTTATAGTTTTAAATCTTGCTTTAAAGATAGTTTTGATTTATATAGATATTTCATTAGTAATTAGTTTTTAATTGTTTCAACTTAAATATAATTGTTGAAATTGAATCGTGAATAAGGTAAAAAGTATTTAACTTTAATAAGCTAAAAGAATGATGATTTTAAATAAATCAAATTCAAGTTTTAAATTTAATCTATTTAAGATGGAAGTTAAGAGCTAATGTAAGAAATGATTTATTTTAACTTAATCATGTTTTATCAACCAAAGAAATTAAAGTATAATTACGTAATTAACTAAGATGTTTAATTTGGAAAATTAAATAAAGGTAAATTAATTTTTATAATTAATTAAGTGTAATTAATTACTTAATTAATATTTAATTAATCAAGGTTAATCAACTAAGGTATAATTAAGTAATAAGTAATTAAGGGGTTAATCACCTGATGTTAAGAAGATTATTAAGGTAATTACTTAATGAAGTAATTAAAGTAATTAATTGCTTGGGGTAATTAATTAAGTTAATATGGTTAATTTTAATTAATTAATTAAGTTTAATTAATTAAAAGTAATCATTTGATGTTGGGTTAAGTATAATTACTTAAGGCAATTAATGAGAAGTAATTACTTAGTGAAGTAATTAATGGATAATTACTCGATGTAATTAATTAAAAGGAAATTACTTGACGGGAAGTAATTAAAGGATAGTTATTTGGTGGAAGAAATTAAGCGATAATTACTCGGTGTAATTAAAAGATTAATTAATATAAATTAATCAAGAAGTTGATTTATTTGATGGAGTAATTAAGGAAAGTTAATTTCTGATCGTGGTTAATCAAAGTTGACTAACGAATGTAATAAAGGGTTAATTATTAAATGAAATTTAAAAATAATTAACTAACGAAAGTAATTCGAAGATCGTTAATTAATGTAATTAATGGAAGAGATAAATCTTGCTTATGAATGATTGAATGATGATAATTGCTTTGGATTGGTTGATATCTCTGATTTGAATGGCTTTGTGATGTGATATGTTGAATGTACAGTGATTATGAGATTATCTATCAATTATGAATTGATGTGTAAAAGTGTTATCTGGTAATCAAAGTTGAATAGTATTTAATTGAATAACTTGGGTTTAGATGACATTGGATTCGAAGAGACCGGAGTCGGGTATTAGTAAATACCCGAAACCACTTCGATTCTTTATAGATAGATCTATGAAATCAATAGGCTGGGATGGAATGATTAAAGTGAATTGGACTATTTAATCTAGATATGGTACTTAGAAATTAATGTGTGAAATATGTTGTCTATAGCAAAGTGTGAATTTGTAAAATTATTTTAAGTTACCTCGGGTTTATATGAGTTGTATGCATTTGTATTCCATGTTAGATGGGTTTACTCACGCTTGTTTCCAGCCTGACCCGGGTGTTACTTTGATGTAATGCTTGGGTCAGACCGAGTATTACAGATTTTCAGGTAGGGACGTCAGGAGCTCGGGAGGCGAGCTGGATGGCAGGAACGTATGGAGTATTTCCGCTGTATTATGTTATTGTATATTTGAGGCTTGATAATTGTGTATATCCAGTGTCTGTATAAATGTGTAACTCTTATGTATTATAAATGTAATTGACAGATACAGAATGCTTTTGTAAACTGTTATTATTTATTATTATATTTTATCCGCTGCGAATGTGAGATGCTGATGTTTCTGATCTTCTTCTTCTTCTATCTCTTTCTTCTTTTTCATAATTATCTGGAATTTTCGGGATCGAAAATTCTGGGTCATTACACAAGTGCTAGACAAAAGAATATGTATACATCAAGGAGTCTCTATCGCAAATGTATAACAAAAAAACTACCAATCTAATGAAGTTAGACAAAAGTTAGATGATGATCCCTGATAAGGAGTCAAGCAGAAGCACATGTAACATCTCGGTCTGACCCGAGTATTATTTAATAAGAAAATAATAAACGGATCAGTATAGCTATAAATATCAGATAAAATGAGATAGAATAAGAGATATGGCAAAAATGTATGATAACAATAATGCGATACTATGAAAAGTATACATTTAACGACAAAAAAAATCATAAAATATATCAAAAATTTCATAACATCAAAAAGAATGTCATATTCTTTAGTATTCACCAAACCAAAAAAAATGGGCTAACATATCAATGCCAATCATAAAAATTGGTGAAACGCAAATTCTAGAAATCATTAATTAGAAATCCAGAAATTACAAAAAAGGGGGAGGCCTATCATAAACGGGAGCATGAAAACTCTCCAACACGTGTATAACAAATGGGACGCTATCCCATGGTCGCTAACCATAGAGCCGGTGCAATGACGTAGTACAACGGTACTCCCAAGGAACCTGAAACTCGAATAATTCGAAATAATGACGTAGTACAATGGTACGCCCGATAAACCTGATAAGCCGGAACAACGACTTAGTACAATGGTACATCCGATGAACTGAACTCCATAAAAGAACATGAGTCCCTAACCCACAAGAATAAGTCGAAACACCAAAAAAAGGCATAGGTCGTTAGCCTATAAAAGAAATGAGACGAAACTCAATAAAACGAGGTATAGACCCCCTGCGTGGACAAAGAGACATCGCGTATCGCAAGTCTAATCACAAAATGGTCATCAATGATTAATAAAAACTATGAATTATCGTAAGCTAGTAAATAAATAAGTTTAGCTTCATGTCACATAACCACCGGCTTAACTTAAATATTCACGAACAAACTGTAGATCTCCACTCATAAATTGTCACAAGAGTTTCAATCAAACAAGTCCAAAAATTAACCTACGAAGTAAACGCAAGTGTTTCACACCACTAGTTTTACTAAGCCATTTACTTAGATTTCTCAAAATAATAAGGTAAAGGTTTGTGAATACTAATAGATTGAAGAACGGTTTTATAAACAAGCTTTGTATTAAAAATAGAGTTGAAATCATCTTTAAGAAAGAGTTTGAATATTTACTATTAGTATAGAAACCTTTGTATTTAAAAGTGATAAGTCACAGAAATGATTGTAGAAACAAATAATCGTCAAAATTCACATACGAAGATGTGAATCAAATCCATAGAAATCGATTTTGAATACTTCAAAATGGATATTCTAAAAAATCCCAAAAAAGTAGTCATCAAAGTCGATAATAAATCATAACAACAAATCGGATCAACTCGAATCGATAAAAATTGGAATCTCAAGAAAAATAGGCAAGTTGGGATGAAGCAAGCAGGTCAGTCGACCGGACACTGAGTTCAGTCGACTTGCCCAATATCTAGAAAATTCTCGGGTTCCAGGTCAGTCGACTGGACTCAGAGAGCCATTCGATTGGACCCTGTTTCCCAGTATTTCCAGCCTATCACAATGAAGGGCAAACTCTCAACAATTTGCGATCGGACGAGCGATGGACGTTAGGGGTATATGCCAATCAACAACCCAGCTCTATAGGCTCTTCGATACACCGCCAAAAGCAAGTTCATACATCAAAGCGAGGATTTTTAAAGTTTTGACTTCAAAACACCAAAAAATTGAAATGTTCACGAAATCAATTTAAATCAAAAGCAAATAAACACGAATAGATGTTAGGAGTTCATACCTAACCGTAATGATAGTTATAGACATGGATGTGAGATAAAAATCTCACCTTTTACATAAAAACAAGGAAGGAGAAGCTTGAAAACAAAGGAGGATCAACCACTCTTCAATCCCATCTCTAAAAGCTCAAATCTAAGATCATAAGCCAAAGTTTTCCAAATTAGGTCATAGGGAATTTCTGAAATTGGAGAGAGATTGAGATGGAGAAGAAGAAGGAGATGCTTACCTAAGCTTCTCTTTGATTTTTGGAGCTAAAACTTGAATTTGCAAGTTAGGGCTTGGGAATTTTAATTTCCAATCTCTTCTCTTATTGTTCCTAAGCTTGAAGTGTTGGGAAATAGAAATGAAATGGATGAAGAGGAGCAGGGGTGGAGCTAAACTCTTAAGTTGGGGTTAATGGGCTGAAACCCAAACCCAAAGCCCTATGTGAAAAGGTCGAAATTCTAGCTAACTCCAAACATATCGATATTTATACTCAAAAAGGTCGCAAACATCATTTTGAACACAATGGAAGTGGCTCGAGTCCTAATTTGACTGTTTTCCCAAAAAAAAGCTTTTCGAACTATAATCCGACTAACGACGCTATATTTAAATAAAATATTTAAATACACAGTCGTCAAAAATATGCGGGTTGTTACAGACTCCCCTCCTTAAAAAATTGCGTCCTCGCAATATTTAAGAAGAATATAAAAAGTAACAACCATAAAAGCATATCAACACAAAAGAAATTTGAAATAAGAAGTTTACCTCAAAAAGCACGAGAAAGTAAGTAAGGATGTGTTTGCTCGATGAATTCTCTAAATTCCTAAGAGCAATCCTTAGGATTTGAGGACCATTGAACTTTCATAAGAGGGACATCTTTATTTCGAAGGAGTTTAACCTCCGATGCAATGATACGAATAGGATGCTGCTCACAAGTCAAACTACGCGAAACTTCAATTTCTTCAACAACACCAAAATCAAGAATAGAATCGGAATCTTGAAGGCATTTCTGTAGTTGAGAGACGTGAAATACGTCATGAATAGAGGAAAACGGAGCCGGTAATAAAAGGCGATAAACCATGGAACCAATGCGTTCGGTGATGGGAAATGGACCAATATATCGGGGTGCTAATTTTCCCGATCGACTGAAACGCACAACACTGTTCATAAGTGAAACACGAATAAACACCAAATCTCTCACAAAAAATTCTAATTTCCTTCTTCGATTATCGGCATAGGATTTTTGCGTACTTTGAGATTCTTTCATCCTATGGCGAATAAGGCCATTCTTTTATGTGGAATCACGAATAAAATCGGGACCTAAAACCACCTTCTCACCGACCTCAAGCCAACAAGAAGGAGATCGGCATGGCCTTACATAGAGTGCCTCGAAGGTTGCCATACCAATACTAGATTGGAAGCTATTATTATAGAAAACTCAACAAGAGAAATATGATCTTCCCAACTTCCACCAAAATCAAGAACACATACACGAAGAAGTTCTTCAAGAGTTTGACTGTTTTCCCAAAAAAAAGCTTTTCGAACTATAATCCGACTAACGACGCTATATTTAAATAAAATATTTAAATACACAGTCGTCAAAAATATGCGGGTTGTTACAGACTCCCCTCCTTAAAAAATTGCGTCCTCGCAATATTTAAGAAGAATATAAAAAGTAACAACCATAAAAGCATATCAACACAAAAGAAATTTGAAATAAGAAGTTTACCTCAAAAAGCACGAGAAAGTAAGTAAGGATGTGTTTGCTCGATGAATTCTCTAAATTCCTAAGAGCAATCCTTAGGATTTGAGGACCATTGAACTTTCATAAGAGGGACATCTTTATTTCGAAGGAGTTTAACCTCCGATGCAATGATACGAATAGGATGCTGCTCACAAGTCAAACTACGCGAAACTTCAATTTCTTCAACAACACCAAAATCAAGAATAGAATCGGAATCTCGAAGGCATTTCTGTAGTTGAGAGACGTGAAATACGTCATGAATAGAGGAAAACGGAGCCGGTAATAAAAGGCGATAAACCATGGAACCAATGCGTTCGGTGATGGGAAATGGACCAATATATCGGGGTGCTAATTTTCCCGATCGACTGAAACGCACAACACTGTTCATAAGTGAAACACGAATAAACACCAAATCTCTCACAAAAAATTCTAATTTCCTTCTTCGATTATCGGCATAGGATTTTTGCGTACTTTGAGATTCTTTCATCCTATGGCGAATAAGGACATTCTTTTATGTGGAATCACGAATAAAATCGGGACCTAAAACCACCTTCTCACCGACCTCAAGCCAACAAGAAGGAGATCGGCATGGCCTTACATAGAGTGCCTCGAAGGTTGCCATACCAATACTAGATTGGAAGCTATTATTATAGAAAACTCAACAAGAGAAATATGATCTTCCCAACTTCCACCAAAATCAAGAACACATACACGAAGAAGATCTTCAAGAGTTTGACTGTTTTCCCAAAAAAAAGCTTTTCGAACTATAATCCGACTAACGACGCTATATTTAAATAAAATATTTAAATACACAGTCGTCAAAAATATGCGGGTTGTTACAGACTCCCCTCCTTAAAAAATTGCGTCCTCGCAATATTTAAGAAGAATATAAAAAGTAACAACCATAAAAGCATATCAACACAAAAGAAATTTGAAATAAGAAGTTTACCTCAAAAAGCACGAGAAAGTAAGTAAGGATGTGTTTGCTCGATGAATTCTCTAAATTCCTAAGAGCAATCCTTAGGATTTGAGGACCATTGAACTTTCATAAGAGGGACATCTTTATTTCGAAGGAGTTTAACCTCCGATGCAATGATACGAATAGGATGCTGCTCACAAGTCAAACTACGCGAAACTTCAATTTCTTCAACAACACCAAAATCAAGAATAGAATCGGAATCTCGAAGGCATTTCTGTAGTTGAGAGACGTGAAATACGTCATGAATAGAGGAAAACGGAGCCGGTAATAAAAGGCGATAAACCATGGAGCCAATGCGTTCGGTGATGGGAAATGGACCAATATATCAGGGTGCTAATTTTCCCGATCGACTGAAACGCACAACACTGTTCATAAGTGAAACACGAATAAACACCAAATCTCTCACAAAAAATTCTAATTTCCTTCTTCGATTATCGGCATAGGATTTTTGCGTACTTTGAGATTCTTTCATCCTATGGCGAATAAGGCCATTCTTTTATGTGGAATCACGAATAAAATCGGGACCTAAAACCACCTTCTCACCGACCTCAAGCCAACAAGAAGGAGATCGGCATGGCCTTACATAGAGTGCCTCGAAGGTTGCCATACCAATACTAGATTGGAAGCTATTATTATAGAAAACTCAACAAGAGAAATATGATCTTCCCAACTTCCACCAAAATCAAGAACACATACACGAAGAAGATCTTCAAGAGTTTGACTGTTTTCCCAAAAAAAAGCTTTTCGAACTATAATCCGACTAACGACGCTATATTTAAATAAAATATTTAAATACACAGTCGTCAAAAATATGCAGGTTGTTACAGACTCCCCTCCTTAAAAAATTGCGTCCTCGCAATATTTAAGAAGAATATAAAAAGTAACAACCATAAAAGCATATCAACATAAAAGAAATTTGAAATAAGAAGTTTACCTCAAAAAGCACGAGAAATTAAGTAAGGATGTGTTTGCTCGATGAATTCTCTAAATTCCTAAGAGCAATCCTTAGGATTTGAGGACCATTGAACTTTCATAAGAGGGACATCTTTATTTCGAAGGAGTTTAACCTCCGATGCAATGATACGAATAGGATGCTGCTCACAAGTCAAACTACGCGAAACTTCGATTTCTTCAACAACACCAAAATCAAGAATAGAATCGGAATCTCGAAGGCATTTCTGTAGTTGAGAGACGTGAAATACGTCATGAATAGAGGAAAACGGAGCCGGTAATAAAAGGCGATAAACTATGGAACCAATGCGTTCGGTGATGGGAAATGGACCAATATATCGGGGTGCTAATTTTCCCGATCGACTGAAACGCACAACACTGTTCATAAGTGAACAACGAATAAACACCAAATCTCTCACAAAAAATTCTAATTTCCTTCTTCGATTATCGGCATAGGATTTTTGCGTACTTTGAGATTCTTTCATCCTATGGCGAATAAGGCCATTCTTTTATGTGGAATCACGAATAAAATCGGGACCTAAAACCACCTTCTCACCGACCTCAAGCCAACAAGAAGGAGATCGGCATGGCCTTACATAGAGTGCCTCGAAGGTTTCCATACCAATACTAGATTGGAAGCTATTATTATAGAAAACTCAACAAGAGAAATATGATCTTCCCAACTTCCACCAAAATCAAGAACACATACACGAAGAAGATCTTCAAGAGTTTGACTGTTTTCCCAAAAAAAAGCTTTTCGAACTATAATCCGACTAACGACGCTATATTTAAATAAAATATTTAAATACACAGTCGTCAAAAATATGCGGGTTGTTACAGACTCCCCTCCTTAAAAAATTGCGTCCTCGCAATATTTAAGAAGAATATAAAAAGTAACAACCATAAAAGCATATCAACACAAAAGAAATTTGAAATAAGAAGTTTACCTCAAAAAGCACGAGAAAGTAAGTAAGGATGTGTTTGCTCGATGAATTCTCTAAATTCCTAAGAGCAATCCTTAGGATTTGAGGACCATTGAACTTTCATAAGAGGGACATCTTTATTTCGAAGGAGTTTAACCTCCGATGCAATGATACGAATAGGATGCTGCTCACAAGTCAAACTACGCGAAACTTCAATTTCTTCAACAACACCAAAATCAAGAATAGAATCGGAATCTCGAAGGCATTTCTGTAGTTGAGAGACGTGAAATACGTCATGAATAGAGGAAAACGGAGCCGGTAATAAAAGGCGATAAACCATGGAACCAATGCGTTCGGTGATGGGAAATGGACCAATATATCGGGGTGCTAATTTTCCCGATTGACTGAAACGCACAACACTGTTCATAAGTGAAACACGAATAAACACCAAATCTCTCACAAAAAATTCTAATTTCCTTCTTCGATTATCGGCATAGGATTTTTGCGTACTTTGAGATTCTTTCATCCTATGGCGAATAAGGCCATTCTTTTATGTGGAATCACGAATAAAATCGGGACCTAAAACCACCTTCTCACCGACCTCAAGCCAACAAGAAGGAGATCGGCATGGCCTTACATAGAGTGCCTCGAAGGTTGCCATACCAATACTAGATTGGAAGCTATTATTATAGAAAACTCAACAAGAGAAATATGATCTTCCCAACTTCCACCAAAATCAAGAACACATACACGAAGAAGATCTTCAAGAGTTTGACTGTTTTCCCAAAAAAAAGCTTTTCGAACTATAATCCGACTAACGACGCTATATTTAAATAAAATATTTAAATACACAGTCGTCAAAAATATGCGGGTTGTTACAGACTCCCCTCCTCAAAAAATTGCGTCCTCGCAATATTTAAGAAGAATATAAAAAGTAACAACCATAAAAGCATATCAACACAAAAGAAATTTGAAATAAGAAGTTTACCTCAAAAAGCACGAGAAAATAAGTAAGGATGTGTTTGCTCGATGAATTCTCTAAATTCCTAAGAGCAATCCTTAGAATTTGAGGACCATTGAACTTTCATAAGAGGGACATCTTTATTTCGAAGGAGTTTAACCTCCGATGCAATGATACGAATAGGATGCTGCTCACAAGTCAAACTACGCGAAACTTCAATTTCTTCAACAACACCAAAATCAAGAATAGAATCGGAATCTCGAAGGAATTTCTGTAGTTGAGAGACGTGAAATACGTCATGAATAGAGCAAAATGGAGCCGGTAATAAAAGGCGATAAACCATGGAACCAATGCATTCGGTGATGGGAAATGGACCAATATATCGGGGTGCTAATTTTCCCGATCGACTGAAACGCACAACACTGTTCATAAGTGAAACACGAATAAACACCAAATCTCTCACAAAAAATTCTAATTTCCTTCTTCGATTATCGGCATAGGATTTTTGCGTACTTTGAGATTCTTTCATCCTATGGCGAATAAGGCCATTCTTTTATGTGGAATCACGAATAAAATCGGGACCTAAAACCACCTTCTCACCGACCTCAAGCCAACAAGAAGGAGATCGGCATGGCCTTACATAGAGTGCCTCGAAGGTTGCCATACCAATACTAGATTGGAAGCTATTATTATAGAAAACTCAACAAGAGAAATATGATCTTCCCAACTTCCACCAAAATCAAGAACACATACACGAAGAAGATCTTCAAGTGTTCGACTGTTTTCCCAAAAAAAAGCTTTTCGAACTATAATCCGACTAACGACGCTATATTTAAATAAAATATTTAAATACACAGTCGTCAAAAATATGCGGGTTGTTACAGACTCCCCTCCTTAAAAAATTGCGTCCTCGCAATATTTAAGAAGAATATAAAAAGTAACAACCATAAAAGCATATCAACACAAAAGAAATTTGAAATAAGAAGTTTACCTCAAAAAGCACGAGAAAGTAAGGATGTGTTTGCTCGATGAATTCTCTAAATTCCTAAGAGCAATCCTTAGGATTTAAGGACCATTGAACTTTCATAAGAGGGACATCTTTATTTCGAAGGAGTTTAACCTCCGATGCAATGATACGAATAGGATGCTGCTCACAAGTCAAACTACGCGAAACTTCAATTTCTTCAACAACACCAAAATCAAGAATAGAATCGGAATCTCGAAGGCATTTCTGTAGTTGAGAGACGTGAAATACGTCATGAATAGAGGAAAACGGAGCCGGTAATAAAAGGCGATAAACCATGGAACCAATGCGTTCGGTGATGGGAAATGGACCAATATATCGGGGTGCTAATTTTCCCGATCGACTGAAACGCACAACACTGTTCATAAGTGAAACACGAATAAACACCAAATCTCTCACAAAAAATTCTAATTTCCTTCTTCGATTATCGGCATAGGATTTTTGCGTACTTTGAGATTCTTTCATCCTATGGCGAATAAGGCCATTCTTTTATGTGGAATCACGAATAAAATCGGGACCTAAAACCACCTTCTCACCGACCTCAAGCCAACAAGAAGGAGATCGGCATGGCCTTACATAGAGTGCCTCGAAGGTTGCCATACCAATACTAGATTGGAAGCTATTATTATAGAAAACTCAACAAGAGAAATATGATCTTCCCAACTTCCACCAAAATCAAGAACACGTACACGAAGAAGATCTTCAAGAGTTTGATTCACAAGCTTGGTTTTGTTAGTCCTTGAGATGTTAGTTTTGATTACAACAACCTTAGTATAGATTATAAAATATAAATACTAACAATATAAGTTTATATATATATATGTATATGCAGGATTTAACCATGCAGGTACCAAGAATGAAGACTGTACAATATAGAGATTCAAGATATCAAGCTTGAAGACTCATGAGTATCAAGAATATCAAAATTATCAAGAGTTCAAGGATTCAAGTAATTTATCTTTTAATTTATTAGGAATTTTGTTAAAACTCCTAGAAAAGCACTGACATCTTAAAATCTATTTTATTCGTGGAATGGAATCCACTTCGAGCCTGTTAAAGGGATGGAACCCTAAGTAGGATGGAATCAACAAAAAATCTAGTGGAACATTATTTTGTATCCGCTAATTTTTATTCAAAATGATTTTTACAAAATTATATCTTGTTTTCAAAATGTTTTCAAAATCTTACTTTTAAAAGCATCAAAAACATCTATCCTGATTTCAGATACTTTTAGCCTCAAAACAATCTTTAATTTCAAAATCAAATTATCCGTGGTTTTAATTATCTTTAATGATATATTTAATTTTTAATTTTTAAATATTTATACTTAAATATAAATATAAAATTATATTAAAATTTTGTATGTATATTATTCTATATACTTACTTATGTATTTTAACTATAGACAAGTATATTTTTAAAGTTTAAAATACTTTTAATATAAGATAGAAGTTATTTTCAGAGGAAAAAAACCACCAAAAATTCCTTTGGGATGTCGACATGCTCTACCTACCCTTGTCGACATAGTGTCAGTTGGTTTCAAAATATAAATTTCAAAAAAAGTGTCTATTCGTCATATCTCTTCACGAATGGACATGGCTGTTGTTCTTCTATAAATATGGGATGTTTTCAACGAGTTTTAATATAGATTTTCTGGTTTTTCACTCCTCTTCTTCTTCCACGTTTCTTTATACATATTCCTACCATTACTCTGCCGAAATCAACATTGAATCTAACTAGATTATCTCTGGTTTGATTCTCTATCACTATCTCAATAAGATTCTCAGTGCTATTCAGAGTTATAGGCTTCTTTGTAATCAATTAAACGAGAAAAGGAGTGATTGTGGCCTTGGAAATTTATCAAGCAAAATAAGTGTGATTGTAGCCTTGAAATCAATTGGGTGAACTTGTTGCCCGAGAAATCAAGTATCTCTACCCAGAGGATTGTGAATCTGGAGGGTGTACCTCGTTGCCATGAAATCGAGGGTGTAATTGTAAGATTGTTTTTTGAAAGGAAATTCGTACTTGTGTGCGAGACTGGATGTAGGGTAACTCCAAACCTGTATAAAATCCGGTGTGTTCTTTCCTTTACTGCTTTTACTTTATATTTGCATCTGTGTTTGATTCTATGATCATATCTCTTTCTGAATATTGCATACATTTGTGTTGGAATTAACAAAAACTCAAAAAGATTTAACAATTCTCTAAAACACTATTCACCCCCCTCTAGTGTTTATTCTAGCCTTAAGATCCTTAATCCGCATTCCCCACATTTAGTATCGGAGCATGGTTTTCAAAGTTTTATAATCTTATTTTTGAAAAAGTTTTCAAAATGGCTACCAACACTGGTATTGTTACTAACCTAAGTATCCCTGTCACTAGTTCATTTGTAGAAGGTCAGTATACTGTCAGACCACCACTTTTTAATGGCAGTAACAATGCATATTGGGCATGTAGGATGAAAATATATTTACAATCTGTAGGATTATATATTTGGAATATCACACAAATTGAATATTCTGAACCCACAACTAATTTTGCACAATGGACCGCTAAGCAAAGGACTGTTGCACAAAATAATTCTAAAGCAATGAATATTCTGTTTTGTTCACTTGATAGGAATTAATTTAATAAAGTGTCAGTTTGTAAGTCTACATATGAAATCTGGAAAACTTTGCAAGTGACTCACGAAGGAACAAGAAGAGTTAAACACACCAAAATTTCCATGCTCACAAATCAGTTTCAATTATTTAAAATGAATTCTAATGAGTCTGTTTTTGATATGTATAGTAGATTTCAGGATATTGTGCATTCTCTAATATCCTTGGGAAAGGAATTTTCGAAAGAAGATCAAGTTGGAAAAAATCTACATTCTCTTACTTCAGAATGGTATTAAAAGACACTTGCGATCGAAGAGGCAAATGACATCAGTACTTTAAAGATAGAAGAATTAATTGAAAATCTAATGTCGTTTGAAGTTCAAATGATTGGGAGAAGAGAAAGCAAAGCATCTGAAAAGAAATCAATGGCATTTAATGCCTTAACTGATGTATCAGACTCAAACAACGATAATGATGAAGAGATATCCTTTATGACCAGGAATTTTCGAAAATTTCTGAAATACAGAAAGATGAATAATCTCAAGAGAAACAACTATAAGAACTCTGGAAATCATAATGTAGTACCAAACAATGTCAAACATTTCGACTGTGATGCACCAGGGCATATCAAAAGAGAATGTCCGTATCTAGATAGGTAAAATCCTACTATAAACAATGATTCAGTAAAGAAATGGAAGCGTGCATTTACTACTACTCTGGATGACTCGGACTCGTCCTCAAGCGATGATGATCAAAACACAGATGATTCAAATTTGTGTTTCATGGCAGTTCACGATTCCGACGAATTCAGAGAAACGGACTTAGAAAAAGATACACATGTACAATACAATTGGTTGAAATTGCATGCTTAGAATTAGATGCTTGATTGCTTGATTGATTGATTTTGAATTGGTATGTTATTTGAATTTTAAAATTTTTACTATTATTTTACTATTTTTATTATTATTTTTATTAGTGTAATAATATATTATCGAAAATACTATAATTCTAATAATATTCCAGATATATAGACATTAAAAATAATAAGTAGATATATATACATTAGAGTACTTAGGAAAAATAAATCATAGAAATTCATAGGCACATGTCGACATGGTCCCTACCATGATGTCGATATGGGTACCAGAATTTGAAATTCAAAATTTGAATTTGAAAATTCAGTGTACGAGTGCACGTGCTAATATAGTACACACGGATCGTGTAATATGGAATATAATATAAATGCGGAAATAGATGATAGTAGAAAAGTAAATAAAAATAGAAAAATCACACCAGAGATTTTTATACTGGTTCAGAGCACCGCTCTACGTCCAGTCCCAGACTTCTATTTGGATTTTCACTACCAACTACCTCGCTTCACCCGGAGGAACAGGTTTACAACACCCGAGCAGACGAACGGGATTTCACTCATCTAATACACTGAGGACTTCAACACTTTGCCTCTTACAACACCGAGGACTTCAACACTTGCCTCTTACAACACAGAGGACTTCAACAAAGATGAATATAATTGTTTGTTGACAGTATGTGTTCTGGCTAACACTATTTTGTCACTTGTAGTACAGACTTCCTATAATCTTATCCTCAAATAGATTATTTGTATATATGAAGATTTGGAAGTGGATATCGTATTGAATCAAAAGGATGTTAAATAAATTTCAGGATTCAAAACGATATATGATAGAATATGAGCAATGTGAATGCTTGAGAGTACAAGATAGTGATCAATAGAATAGAGATTAGAAGAATAGAAAATTAGATTAGATATTTGGAATAATGATTTCATGATGTTTATATAAGAAATAAACAGTTGTAACCTTTTGTGAAAAGGTATGAACAAAGGTCATGATCATTGGTGAAGAGAAAGAGAAGCAACCGTTGAAGAAAAGTAAGTGTCTATACGAAGGGTTGCTTTCTGTTTGAAAACGGTCGACAGGTCAAAAAGGACTAGTAGATAGGAATTTGAATATAAATACGTTATGTTCACTTGTGCACGTTATCTGTGCATTCTGGGCAGAAACGGTCGACCACCTGGTTTTGACCAGTCGTCCGATTTTTGCCCAGAGTGCACAGTTAATGTGCACTCATATATATATATATATATGTATGTATGTATGTATGTATATATGTATACATATATATATATGTATATATATATATATATATATATATTCGAAGATTGAAGGTATATTCTATTTGAGGATAGATTTTAACACAAATAATCATTACTAACATACCAAATAATCAACCTCTAATCATATGGAGCTCTTTGTGTCTGAATAACTTCTTTTTGTCGATTACAGCTTATCCCTTTGTCAGAAATCAAAACTCTATATAAAAAATCTTGACTCAGCATTCTCCCCCTTTTTGATTGATGACAACATAGTTATGAATCTCCCCCTGTATATGATATCTCCCTGAGATTTTGTCCTGCATATATACTGTTAGCATAATTTTCTCCCCCTTTGTCATCGACAAAAAAGAGTTGTTAAATGGAGGATGTAAAAGAGATTATAAGCAACATAAAACTACTATCACAGAACAAGAGTAACATTCACACAGAATTATTATACACATAAGTCTGGAACAAATTAAAAACATGACACTATTTAGTACAAGTGTCAGATAATGTGTTTAAAGCAAAAGCTAAAGTCATAAGTACACATAAAAATAAAAAGAGATAGACTAAAAAGGACTTATTCTGACTTCGTCTCACCCTCTTCTTCGTCTTCTTCAAGAAGCTGAGATTTCCCGTGTCGACGTTCATGACTAGTTCCCGAGCTTGTGCCCTCCTCTGAAGATGTCCAAGCAAAAGTAGGAGGAGCTGGGCGCTTGCCAGGATCTGAAGCTTGCATTGATGAAGATGATGCACCACAAGATATTGCTTCCCATATAGAAACGAAGAAAGACTTAAGTTTATTAAAGAATTTATCCATTTTTGTGTCCATGCGCTTAAGTCGTGCTTCGAGAAGGAGTTGATTCCGAGCAATAGTTTCAAGTGATTCTTTTGTTGAGGAAGATGATCGTAAAAGTTTGACTTCCTCAGGTTTAGGGTGAGATGGGCGAGATGAAGCTTCTCTATGTCCTTGTTCTTTCCATTGTTCAAAAGGCATAATATTAAAGTATGGGGCGGGAAGCTTCATTCTTGTAATGGTTGCTTTGTTGATTACCTTTGGTTTGGAAATTGAAGACTTGGGAGGTTCAATGCCACAATCAAGCAAGAGACGCATAATATACTCGTTATAGAATAAGTGTGGTCTAGAGGAATCGTTTACTTTCAAAATCTCATCAAAGATCATACCAATCCATTTTATGCGAATACCCCCATAGATTGAGTATAATGCCTTGAAATTTTCTTTATAGACGGCATCAAAATTTCCTATTCTTGGTAAAAGAGAGTGCATAAGAGTATAGTGAAGAATTCTTGCAGATGGCCGTAAACCCATAGACTTAGTGCTATCCTTGTCATCTTCAAAAAATTGATGACTAATTTGATTGCGGATATGAACATTGCAAAAATTACTTGAGAATTTTTCACCAATAAATGAATAACCAAGAACGGTTGCCATCCGATCACATGAGATGAATACTTCTTTGCCACAAATAACGGACCAAAGACAAAAATTGGGATTCTCGGGCTTGTTTTTCTCTAAATTTAGATTAGCGTAGAATAATTTGATCATTACATGGTTAATTTCAACATTGTTTTGATCAAAATCAATGAGATTTTCAATGTCGGCTTCCTTTGCCAAACTAAGAATATGATAACTAAAGAAATTTGAAAATTTAATAAAAGAACCCGGATGGATTTTAAAATCCTTCATCTCATTCCACCTTTTGATTGCTATTGGATCTACAAGCCACTTCCTGATAGATAGATCAATTGGTTGTGTTTCGGAGGTAGAAGCTTGTTTTAATTTCTTTTGTGGAGAAGCCATTTTAGTGAGATTGGTGGAAGAATTTATTTTCTAGGGTTATGAGAGTTTTGTTGGAGAAGGAAGTAATGAAGAGATGGGGGAAGAAAGGACGGTATAGTGCTTTTTGTTTTAAAAACAAAAACTGTACGTAACCGGTCGACCACCCTAAAATAAACGGTCGACCGTTTTTACACAGAGACAAAAACGGTCGACTGGTTCATTTTGGCCGGTCGACTTGTTTTTCTGTGAGTTGTTTTCCTTCCTTCTTGCATGAATTTCTGAAGTTAACGGTCCATATAATATTGAATTTATTCAAGAACATGATATATATATATATATATATATATAAGAAATATGAAAATACAATCATAACATTAAACAAATTTTTAATGAGAGGTAGAGGAATTATGATCGGAAGTCTCTTCTTTGACATCGGTAATGCGTGGTTTCCATGGCGACCATTTTTCTTTCGCTCCTTCATTCTGAGCCTAGTTTTTATCCCATGAATTTGGGCTTTTGAGGATGAAGGTGCATGAGGCATTGGCTCGTATACGCCATGTTTGTTTGAACCACAGAAGAATGATGCCATTCTTTCTAGAAGAGATAGACGTTCCGAAGTCAGTTGTTGCTCATAATGTAGCTGTCTTTGAAGATCCACTTTATGTTTTTTATAATGATGAATCTCATTGATCTTTTCTCTGGTACGGGGTGAACAAAACAATACCTTTTTTGCTTGTTTCGAAGTAGGCGTATTGCCAAGAGTTTGAATGCATTGGTGATGACACTTTGATTTGTGTTTTGGAGTTTCAGGAGAGTAATATTCTTCTGGCTCAGAACTTATGACCGAAATATGAGACTTTTGAGCACACTCATCACAAATATGTGCCATAATGAGCTAAAAACTTATTAGGCTCAGGTAGAAGTGATGAAAACAATATTTTTGTTAAGCTTATATAGCAATTCCTATATATAAGCTTGTGGTTGAAAAAAGACATGCAAATTTGGCCATAAAAAAAATTTGAAGCTCATATTGAATTTCCTAATATAGCAACAGAAAAAATAATCCGAAAAGGACTTAGAATATTACATTAAAGATTTACTTATCAAGTTCTTTTCTAGAAATTAAACCAAGTTCTCAACGAAATATAATGAAATTAGACTCAAGTAGAGGCTTAGTGAAAATGTCCGCTAGTTGACTATCAGTTTGGATATATTCGAGACATATATTTCCTTTTTCGATATTGTATCTAAGGAGATGATGACGGATATCAATGTGTTTGGTTCTGGTGTGATTAACTGGATTCTTAGAAAGATTTATAGCACTTGTGTTATCACAGTATATAGTAGAATTTGATAAATGAATATCAAAATCTTGAAGTGTTTGTTGCATGTATATAACTTGAGTACAAGCGAGAGCCGCTGATATATATTCAGCTTCACATGTTGATAGTGAAACACAATTTTGTTTCTTACTAAACCAAGAGACAAGTAATTTTCCAATAAAGTAGCACGTACCACTTGTACTCTTTCTATCCGTTTGAGAGCCTCCAAAATCAACATCACTATATGATACTAATTCAAATGGACATTCTTTTGGATAAAAAAGAACGAAATCTTTGGTATTATTAAGATAACGAATTATACGTTTCACTGCTCGTAGATGTGATTCCTTTGGATCTGCTTGAAAGCGTGCACATAGAAAAACACTCATCATTATATCTAGACAACTTGCTGTAAGATAAAGAAGAGAACCAATCATGCTTCGATAAAGTTTCTGGTCAACATTCTTACCTTTTTCATCTTTTTCAAGATGTGTAGTTGTACTCATAGGAGTAGGTTTACCCGATGTGTTATTTAACCCAAAGCGATTGATAAGATTTCCGTAGTATTTTTCTTGATTAATAAAGATACCATTCGGAAGTTGTTTGATTTGAAGTCCAAGAAAATATGACAGTTCTCCCATATGAGACATTTCGAACTCTTTGGTCATAATTCTTGCAAATTCCATGCAGTGTTTATCGTTTGTTGAACCAAAGATGACGTCGTCTACATATATCTGGATAACTAGAATATCCTTTTGAGAATGTTTGATAAACAAAGTTTGATCGACTTTGCCTATTTTAAATCCTGAGTTAATAAGATAGCTACGTAATCGTTCATACCAAGCACGAGGTGCTTGTTTTAAACCATACAGAGCTTTCTTAAGTTTGAACACATGGTCAGGATATTGTTCATGAACGAACAAAGGAGGTTGTTCGACATATACATTCTCTTTGATAAATCCATTGAGAAATGCACTTTTGACATCCATCTGATAAAGTTTGAAATTATGGTGACAAGCAAAAGATAATAGGATTCTAATAGCTTCTAGTCGAGCAACTGGTGCAAAAGTTTCTTCATAATCGATACCTTCTTCCTGATTATACCCTTGTGCTACTAATCTTGCTTTATATTTGGTGATATTTCCTTGTTCGTCAGCCTTATTTTTATAGACCCATTTAGTACCAATAACTGATTGATCAATTGGTCTTGGAACAAGTTCCCAAACGTCATTGCGCTCGAACTGATTTAGTTATTCCTGCATGGCAATGATCCAGTAATCGTCTGTAGCAGCTTCTTTTGGATTCTTAGGTTCGATATTTGAGAGAAAAGCGACATGACCCATTTGGTTGAGTTGACTCCTTGTTCTGACATGTGATGTTACTTCACCGATTATATTTTGGGCCGGATGGTCTCTTAATATTCTTGGTGGTGATTGTAACTCACATATTTGAGGAATATTCTCAATAATTATTTCCGAGTCAGAATCAATATTTGTGATGATTGGATTGTCAGTGACTATTGATTCGTCATCATCTGATATAGTGTGAGGATGCTGATAGAATTCATCAAAAGAGACATGAAGTGATTCTTCAATAGTTTTGGTTCGTTTATTAAATATACGATAGGCCTTGCTTCGTTCCGAATAACCGACAAATATTCCTTCATCGGCTTTTGGATCGAATTTGCCAAGCTGGTCTTTCGTATTTAAAATAAAGCACTTGGAACCAAAAACTTTGAAGTATGAGATTTTAGGCTTTCTTTTGTTAAATAATTCATAAGGAGTATTCTTGGTAAGAGGTCTTATGGAAACACGATTTAAAACATAACAGGCAGTTGCGACGGCTTCTGCCCAAAAATGTTTTGGTAAGGTGGTTCCATTCAATAATGTTCTTGCACATTCTTGTAAAGTTCGGTTCTTCCGTTCTACAACTTCGTTTTGTTGTGGAGTTCTGGGAAACGAAAAATTATGATATATACCTTTCTTTGTACAAAAATGTTCAAATTCATTATTTTCAAATTCTCCGCCATGATCACTTCTTATATTTTGTAACTTTAGTCCCTTTTGATTTTTGAATTCTTTTGACGAAAGATTTGAAATGATTGAAAGTGTCACTTTTATTTTTTAAGAAAATTGTCCATGTGTAACGGGAGAAATCATCAACAATTACAAGCACATATCGACTATGATTTATTGACTGAACCTTAGTAGGTCCAAATAAATCCATGTGTAGTAACTCAAGTGGTTATAATGTTGATATGACTTTCTTGGATTTAAAAGATGATTTGGTCAATTTTCCTAGTTGACATGCATCACAAATGTCGTTAACCTTAAAACTCATTTTGGGTAGTCCTCTAACTAGATTGTTTTTGGCTAGCTTGTCAATAGTTCTGAAGTTTATATGACAGAACCGTTTGTGCCATAGCCATGGATCGTTATCGTTAGCCACAAGACACATATCTGAATTATGATTAATATTCATATTCAGAATATATATGTTTCTGTCTCTATAACCTTCGAAAACTAAATTATGGTCTTTATCTAAAATACTACACTTATTATTTGAAAAGGAAATTGTAAAACCCTTGTCACATAACTGACTAATACTAAGTAAATTGTGTTTTAAATTTCTAACTAGCATGACATTAGTAATAAGAGGTAAGTTAGATGTACCACAATTGCTCACATCGCCTTTGCCGATGATATAGCCTTTTGAATTATCTCCAAAAGTGACGGAGCCACCATCTGAGTATGTAATATTTGTTAATAAGCTCTTGTCTCCAGTCATGTGCTTTGAGCAAACACTGTCCAATATCCACTTTCCTCTTTTCTTAAGTGGGACCTGCAAAAATAAAATTAAGTCCATGGTACCCACTTTTTATGGGGTCCTAAGAGTTAGGTCTTAGGAGTCCAAACCCATACGGGTCTGGTATCCCCTTTATATACATAATTAGTATTAAGATGCACAGTATTCATGAAATTCTGAATATATTTGTTCCTAATCAAATTGTTATTTGTTTTAGGAACCCATATTTTAATAGTCTTGACATTTTTCTTTTGAAATTTCACAACTGGTTTTGGTTTGGAATATAATAAACTAAGATGTTTCTTAGCTTCAGTTTTTTGTACTTTTTTCTTCCTTTTATTACCAAGATGTTTCATGGTTTCTTTTTTCTTATATCCCAAACCTTGTTTATTTGAAACAGATTGTGAATTTTCAATGATTTTTGTCAAATTTTCTCGACCTTTGTTAAAGTTAGAAACATTTTGAGAAATGTTATCTAACTTAGTTTGTAAACTAGCTTTTTCTAGGTCCAGAATTTTGACTTTTTCCTCAAGCTCATGATTTTTAGTAGTGAGAGCATCATTTTTCTCTTTTTGAGTTTCAATTTCTTGACTCAAAAGAAATAATTGAGAGTCAACATTAGATGATGATTCTTGAAAATTTTCATGTTCTTCTTCTAATATTTTCTTCTCGTTATTTAACGTATCTCGTTCAAATTCTGCTCTACTCAATTCTGCTTTGGCTTCTTTTAGCTTTTGTTTCATGTCTTTATATTTGACTATCAATTCAGCATTAATATCAAGTACTTCATCAAATGTAGGAATTTGTACCTCATCTTCTGTTGCCATGAAACAGACATTTGCTTGTTCATTTTCCGTATCACTCTCACTTTCTGATGAGTCTGTATCATCCCATGTTACCGAGAATGCTCGTTTCTTTGATTTGTCATTCTTATATCTTAATTTGTCATTTTCTGACTTCTTCTTTTGCTCCGGACAATCCTTGTACATGTGCCCCTTTTTGTGACAGTTGAAGCATTCTATACAGGATGATATTGGTTTATTTGATCCAGATTTCTTTCTGTTGTAACGAATGGCTTTTCGCTGTTTTAGGAATTTTTTGAAACCTTTTGCTATGAATGCCAGATCTTCATCTTCAGATTCTGATTCATTTCGCCTTTTTCAGCATGGAATGCCACGTTTTTCTTTTCTTCTTTTTGTTCCTTTCTAGTCTGCAAGTTAGCTTCGTAGGACACTAGATTTCCTATCAATTCATCTGGCTTCATGACGGAAAGGTCATTAGCTTCTTCAATTGTTAATACTTTTCCCTCCCATTCACTAGTCAGAGAATGTAGGACTGTTGAGACAACATCAAAATCAGAATATTTTTGTCCTAAGCCAATAAGTGCATGGTGGATAGTTTGAAACCGTGAATACATATCATTGATTGTCTCATTTGGTTTCATTTTGAAATTTTGAAATTGACTTTTCAGCATGGCTGTTTTAGCTTGTTTAACCTTGTTAGTACCTTCATGAGTGGTTTTCAGCGTTTTCCAAATTTGATATGCAGTGGTGCAGATACTAACACGGTTATATTCATTTTGGTCTAATGCACAAAACAACATATTTATTGCCCTTGCATTTATGGCTGATGCCGTTTTCTCAGCCGACATTCCAATCTGAATAATCAGTTGTTGGATTCACTATTTCTTTTTGAGTAGCATTCTAGGCATCATAACTATTTGATTGCATAAAGAATGACATACGTGTTGCCCAATAACTATAGTTAAGACCATTGAAAAATGGAGGTCTTTGTGTCGATTGACCTTCCATGTATGTGGTGTTTTGAGTGCTAGTACTTACGTTATTTGCCATATTACAAGAATATATCAAATAACTGTGTTACGGTTATATGATGGCCGTGCTCTGATACCAAATGAAAATTCAGTGTACGAGTGCACGTGCTAATATAGTACACACGGATCGTGTAGTATGGAATATAATATAAATGCGGAAATAGATGATAGTAGCAAAGTAAATAAAAATAGAAAAATCACACCAGAGATTTTTATACTGGTTCGGAGCACCGTCCTACGTCCAGTCCTAGACTTCTATCTGGATTTTCACTACCAACTACCTCGCTTCACCCGGAGGAACAGGTTTACAACACCCGAGAAGATGAATGGGATTTCACTCCTCTAATACACCGAGGACTTCAACACTTTGCCTCTTACAACACCGAGGACTTCAACACTTGCCTCTTACAACAAAGATGAATATAATTGTTTGTTGACAGTATGTGTTCTGGCTAACACTATTTTGTCACTTGTAGTACAGACTTCCTATAATCGTATCCTCAAATAGATTATTTGTATATATGAAGATTTGGAAGTGGATATCGTATTGAATCAAAAGGATGTTAAATAAATTTCAGGATTCAAAATGATATATGATAGAATATGAGTAATTTGAACGCTTGAGAGTACAAGATAGTGATCAATAGAATAGAGATTAGAAGAATAGAAAATTAGATTAGATATTTGGAATAATGATTTCATGATGTTTATATAAGAAATAAATAGTTGTAACCTTTTGTGAAAAGGTATGAACAAAGGTCATGATCATTGGTGAAGAGAAAGAGAAGCAACCATTGAAGAAAAGGAAATGTCTATACGAAGGGTTGCTTTCTATTTGAAAACGGTCGACAGGTCAAAAAGGACCAGTAGACAGGAATTTGAATATATATACGTTATGTTCACTTGTGCACGTTATCTGTGCATTCTGGGCAGAAACGGTCGACCACCTGGTTCTGACCAGTCGACCGGTTTTGCCCAGAGTGCACGGTTAATGTGCACTCATATATATATATATATATATATATATATATATATATATATATATATATTCGAAGATTGAAGGTATATTCTATTTGAGGATAGATTTTAACACAAATAATCATTACTAACATACCAAATAATCAACCTCTAATCATATGGAGCTCTTTGTGTCTGAATAACTTCTTTTTGTCGATCACGGCTTATCCCTTTGTCAGAAATCAAAACTCTATATAAAAAATCTTGACTCAAAAGAATTGAAATGGTTGAATTTTCCTCCATCTTTTCACTTCATTCAATTCTCTGAAAAGGCATCTTTTGACCAGAGAACATGTCATTTGAGAATCTATTTATTCACTATCTTTTATCATATCTTTTCACTCTCATTTTCAAATTCAAACTCTCTCTTTGAAACTTCAAGCTCTCTACTCTCTACTTTAATGGCTTCTTCAAGCAACCCCTCCACCATGAAAAATTTCAAAAAGATGAAAAAGCAACTCTTCAATGATCCGGAGGCAATTAAAGCATATATCAATTATGCTAACTATGCAAAATTCCACCCTGGAAAGTTTGTTATCTTTCAGGATTTTTCTTCTTATGAAATTGATTGTCTTTTTGAAAACAATCAAATTCTTAGTCTTATTGATGCTTCTTAAAATGATTTGTTTCCTATCCAAACCTTGTCAAAATTTTCTATGCAAATTTAAACCGTGGATTTTATAATGGAAATGAGGATGGAATTTGGAGTAGTGTCAAAGGCACTAGAATTGTTTTGAATGTGATCTTTTGGGTACCATTGTCAATTGCAAAAGTATGGGAATGGATCTTTCTAGTTTTAAAATCGATGAAAATGATCGTGAGATATTTCATCACACTTTCAAAGGAAATGATGATTTTGAATTTAAAAATCGAAATATTCGACCAAAAGCAAGAATTATCAATCTTCTTTTGCAACATACTTTGACCCCAAGATCAGGGAATTTTAATAATCCTACTTCAAAAATTTGCAAAGCACTTTTTGCTATTTTTGGAAACTATGACATTAATTGGGCGCAAGTTATTTTGGATGAATTTCGTCCTAATAATCTTGAAATGGGTGAGAATACTATGTATCATGGAATTTATCTCACTCGGATTTTTAACTATTTTGGAGTGGATTTCAAAGGAGAAGAATTTGTTTCTAGAAAAGTTTTCAATCATTCCAACATTTCACTTATGAAAATTCCATTTGTTTTTCAACCTTATGAGACTCTTGCTGAAAAGGAAGAGCGTTTGGCTCATGAGGAGATGGAAGAAGAGGAAGAGGAAGAAGAAGAAGGGGATGAAATGGAAACAGAAGAAGAAGAAGGTGAAACTTCTTTGAAAAGTATCGACTATCCGCCTAATCCATCCAACAAAACCCTTCTCAAAAACCAAAAGACCATTGTTGAGAATCAACGGATTCTTAAACAATCCGTTAGTAAGAAGTTGGACAAAATTTCATCCAAGATGAACAATTTTATTTCCAAAGTCAGCAAGAAGCTTGGATTATCTTCATCATCATCATCCTCTAACTAGTTCTGCCTTTTCGTATCTCGTTGTATTTGTTTTAGTTTGTTTTAATTTGAAAGTTCATGTAGTTCTTTATGATTAATCGTTGTATCGTCTTCGTATGAAATGAAATGGAATTTATTTGTTGTTATCTAGCCTATCTTATCTCCAGAATAAATCACTACACCATAAACGATAATTAGAAATGGCTAAAAGCCTTATTGAATTAACTTAGACACAGCTATAAGCCGTATCAAAATACGGCGTCATTAACAGTTAGATACGACTTTAAGCCGTATCAAAAGGTTAAATTAGCTACGGCTTAAAGCCGTAGCTAATTAACAGCGTAGATACGACTTCAAGCCGTATCTAATTGACCCATCAGATATGGCTTAAAGCTGTATCTATGATGTCAATTAGCTATGGCTTAAAGCCGTATCTAACTGACACCATAGATACGGGTTAAAGGTGTATCTTATTGATCCATTACCGTGTTCATTAGATACAGCTTTTAGCCATGCCTAAGTTGACATATTAATCTGCACCCATTTTTCAACTAGATACTGTACATATTATCAATTTATATAATCACACACAGACAGTAATAGTTCATATCTAATACCTAATGCAATGATGCATATTATACAATACATTGCAGAAATACATTCAATTACAATGCAATGATGCATATTATATAATAAATTACCGAAATACATTCAGTTTCATTCTAAAACAGAAATACATTCAGTTACAATACATATTATCACTACCAATCCTTCTAGTCAACAACTGCACAGTCAGCTTCACTGCTTCAATCTTCAGTCTCCACTTTCTATTCTCCAAGTCTATCCATACAGAAATAATTGTTTGTATTAGAAAGCATGTACTGCAACTGATGAATATGAATACAACATATGAATACAATGTAATATGAATACAACATATTTATCACAACTAATGTAGGCTACTGATTATCACTACAACTGAATATGAATACAACATATTATCTGAACATGAAGACAACATATTTATCACAACTAATGTAAGCTTTACTGAACTGAACATATTAACTGAACTGAACATGAACCCACAACATCGCCTCATCAAAATGAGCCAAGCTACTCACTGCTCCCCCAAACCCTCAATAGCATGCAGTCACCTTCCGTTCCTCATACATCAACCACCAACTTCCCAATCACTTCCTCCTTCAAATCCATTGTAAAAATTTCCAAACATTAACACTACAATCCATACAACTTTGCATTTAACCTCACTCCTAACAAACACTTCCTCAACCTCCATCCTCTATCAGCAAAACCACACAATCTCCGACAAACTTACACTCTCTAACCAACTTCTTCAACCATCACAATAGTACACTTGAAATAAGCAAGCCAAGATTCTCCATAAACCACTTCACTCCGATACCATCAGCACATTATCAAACTCCCTCCTTCACCAAACCTACAAAAACATCCACCCAATCTACCTCCTACAAACATGAGTAGCCTAAACCAGAGTATCCTCTATCACTTAACTTCCCATTGCAACATCCAACCCACTGCCTATTACAAAACCATTTCAACATCATACACTGCAAACTACTCCAGACCATCACCATCCATTTAAACCATCCCTATTCCACAAACAGCACTTCCTCCCCTACTTTTCCATCATCAGCACATTCAACTTCCTTCCACATCACAACTTCATCCTTGCCTTGCATGCATCTACACTCAAAACTGCTGCTACCACCATCACCAAAACCACTCCTCTAAGTCAAGCATATTTCTTATTCCAATACTGAATAATTATCTGAACTTTCTTAATGACATATTAGCTATCCAATGAAATCTTATCCCCTAAGTCAAGCATAAAATAACATGGTCACGGTCCTATATCAAGCATTTCGAAAACAGGTATGTTTTAAATCTAGCCACAGTGAATCTAAAGAACAAGCTCTTCAAACAACTTCAAAACAGAAAGGAATGAAGCATTACAAACGTGTTTTTTTCCTTTATTACATTTAAGGAAATTAAATGTGACATGTCATGTATATAGTGGAAGGGGTTTCAAAAGACAATACATAGTAAAATATTAACATAAATAGAAAATATACCTGCTCTAACGTCTAAAGATATTGAATATGACCCTTCGGATGGCACATATACCCACCCACTCCAACTTCAGCAAAGGTCTCTGCAAATTGATGATTTATTTTGCTGGTTCTCTCATCTGGTAGTAGTATATTGTCCAACACCACTTTTCATGAGTGTGTGGTACAGATTTCCCATGGATTTTGGACGATGTAGAATCTCGGCATACAGTACATGTTGCAATAAAGATGTCTAGATCTATCCAACAAAATATCTGCTCGAAAGCAACTAAAAGTAGAAAGCTTGTAATAAACACATGTTGCTATTATGTCTAAATCAGAGTTGAGGATTTCACATCTTTGATTGTTCGCTACATCGGTCAAATTCGAGAACTGAGAAGCAACGAATTCAGAAGCATTTAATTGTGTGGTGCGTCCTCCATCAGAAGAATTGCCCGCTGCGCGAATTTTATGTTTGATGTTTCCCACCATGTTGATCAGAACCTCCAATTGCCCAGACATACTTCCCACAGTACCCTCCAAACTTCCCACCCTCATTTTCAACTCATCATGGTCTCCACGAACATGTCTGAGTCATTTTTGTGCAATGGCACAAGCCTTAACTTTAGTCTTTGGTACAACGGTCCCAACACCGTGGCACCTACCCCTTGCATCCTTACCAAGCACTTGTGTTAAGATGTCTTCATCCACTGTCAATTTTTCTTCATCACTATCCGTGATCTTTTCCTTTGCTTACTCAATTTAATCCTGAAAATTTTATAAAATAACAGCAATTAGTATTTGTTTAATCCATATATCATATTACTGAAAGTTAATTGATTACTAATATATGCATATTAGTATTTTTCCAACTCCTTGTTATCTAAATGCATACTAAATTCTAAAAAAGTGCATAAAACTGACAAAATTATAAATTGTATTTATCTTTAGCAAAGCAATGTCAGGCATAGTGGAGACAGTTCAAACTTACAATCTTGGTTCCTAAGTTCATAATAAGTTCATAATAACTTCATAATCAATCCTAAGTACATAGTGGAGATTGTAGTTTGCAGATAAGTGTACACTAAATAATGTTTAATGAAAATATTATGCAAGCTAGTATTTGTTTGACTTAGATGTATGAAGAAGTGGCATCTGATATGCTACCATCTTTTTTCGTGTGTGTCTTCTCCCATACTTGACGACGATTGATATTTGTTGATGGACTAGCAGCGATCTTTAATATATAAAATTGTTAGTTGTGATTTTTACCATTTTTTAAAGAAAATGAATATAAATTACCATTTCATGTTCCACTTTAACATGAGTTTTACGTCCGGCATGGTGAGCATAATTAAGTAATGATCTGTTCTTTTTGCCTGACTCCCTTCTTCCGCTCACTTCAGACGTTGCTTCATTTTTTAAGAACTCTTCCCAATCTTCTTAAGCAATTGTAGGCGGACAATTTTTCATCCGTTCTTCGTCATTGTTGAAAGTGTCATAATAAGTTGTTCTTAAGTGTTTCTTGTGTCTCCTAAAAGCCTCCGACATTCTCTTTAAAAACAATCCTTTTGAAAGCGGATCGAGCTCATAAATTTTCTGTAAAAAGACAAAACACGAAAAACCAATTCGAGATATCATATCCTGAAGCAACTCGATGCACAGCAAGCTATAACAAGGCAGCTTCATACACACACACACACATATGTATATGTGTATATAGTGC
The DNA here is from genome assembly GCA_030765085.1 of Allium cepa. Lineage (NCBI taxonomy): Eukaryota > Viridiplantae > Streptophyta > Magnoliopsida > Asparagales > Amaryllidaceae > Allium > Allium cepa. The sequence goes on from CM060928.1 coordinate 1,037,972,848, forward strand.
AGCAGTAACAATGCATGCTCATATAAATTTTTATATATTCTTCGATGAAGGAAAGGTGAGTCATCCATTGTCGAGATTAATGCCTATTCTTTTTGCTTCGAAAGCAAAGATTTTTCCCTATAAAATAGAGGCTGATGTTGAAATGTTATTAAATAATGACATAAATGGATCGAAATATCACAGTCGCTGAAGAAGGAGATTAGGATAAGAAATGAAAATATGGGAATAACTAATAGTCTAATGATGCAATGCATGTTGAAATAGTCATAGTAAATTACCATCCATATGTTTCATAAATAGCTGGCAGTGGAATTAATTGAAGAAAGATTTCCACTTGTAGTGTTCTTACGTATTGAAGTGGAAAAAAAATCAGTTTCCCGTTCAATCAGTTATTGAACATAATAAGATATTGTTGTAAATTGAAAGTTTGATGTGGTATCATTATTATATCTAAGCATATGAAGAAATATCTTTCCAAATACATATTACATAGAGGTTAGAAGAAAAGGATCCAAGTCACAGTAAATGAAAAATTGTATAGAAAGCAATCATAATTTTTGCAAAATTGGCAACCTAGCAATTCAGTGCCATGTTAATAAAACAATAGCTGAAAATAAATAGAAATGTACATAATGGAGAAGGTTAGATATAATGTAAATAAATATGTTGTTGTCGGTGGAAAAATGAAATAAAAACATGTATGCATTGAATTTTATTTTTTTTAATTTGATAATCAGGGAGTACAATGTAACAATGCATGTCCAATATACTTACCACCAATTCGTTCCAAACGGTGTCCTTGTATATTCCTAGTACTTTGTCCCAACTTATATATGATATAGGCACATGAGCTCTTACTAATTACCAAGCATAGTAGCGATTTTTCTAGAATTATCTGAGACCGGAATACCAAGTAAGTTTTGATCCACTTTCTTGATTTATGAACATGATGAATGTGAAGATGTTGGATTTTGTGACATAGTTTCCTGCAAAATATAATATTGCTTTGTCTACAACTACAGTGCAAATAAAAAGTCTAGAACTCCACTACGAATCAATAAAGAAATCAAAATATAAAAATACAAATGAAAAAAATCAAAACAGTAAGAGGAAAAATCAAAACAATAAAGTAAGCATCTGGTGCAGCTTAGCAGTTTTCGGTGGTAGCTAAAATCATTGGACTTTTAAGCCTAACTATTTGATTATTGGTTTTACAATAGAATAAAGGTTTTTATTTTTCTCTCTATTGGATGTCCTTATGAGGCTTTGGTATGTGTTTAGACTGTTTATTTAAAAGGTTTGGGAACTCATTGTTGTCAATTAACCTGTGTTAAAATAGATGTATGTGTGGTGTAATATTCTGGTGAAGATGCTGATACTAACAGCTCAGTAAGGAAGTTTAGCACAAAGAACAGTGGACATAGTTTAATTTAGCACAGAGAACTCAATCCAAATATTGTTTGTAACTGCACAAGTGCACATATAAGACTTAGCTGGCACAAAGCTTGAAAATAATTATAGATGTAGCTTAGTATGAAAATATTATATGTGTATTGTAAACCAATAACATAGGTATCCATCTTATCCATTGGAAGAAATAAATCCATTCTTTATACATGAACCTTGCAAAATCAAATTCAATAAAGTTTCTTCAATGTCAACAAAGGAAAAATCAGACAAGCACCATTGTCCAAGTGGTTAATTGATTCGGCTTGGTGCAGGATGTCACAAGTTCGAAACTTGCTTTCGAACATTTATTTGAAATAAGATATGTTGTCCCATTGATTTGTTGTATATAAAGTACCAGTTCAAAAAAAAAAAAAGGAAAAATAGAGAAAACATGAAACTATGAAAACAACAATTGTTTCATTACCTCATAGTTCATAAGAACAATATCATAAAGCATAGAGAAAATACTTTTTCCAAGTCTACTTACCATTTTCCAATCTAAAAAAATAGTTTTTTTCAATAGTGGGAAGAATTCCAGGCTAAATAGCGAATAATATGATAAAATACCTTTGGAACACATACCTGAGCAAGAAAAAAATCTTCAACAGCCCACTATTCTCCAAAAATCTAGATAATGAGAAAAATATCAACATTAGGAAAATATTCGTCATATATGCCTTATGTTGATAGTACAAAGACTGTAAAAAGAACAGATTTCTAAAGAAGGCCATGTATATAATGTCGATCATATATGCCATAGGAAATCAGATTTTCGTTTTTAAATAATATAATGTCGATCATAAAGAAGGCCACGTATAGGCATTAAATTTTTTAACTGATGCTATTGTTTGCAGTGATGTTACAGCTAGCTACCAAACTGACAGTGAAGGCATGATTAATGGAAGCAGGCTATGAGAGTATCAACTATTTTCTGCATTAGTGGTAGCGTACTACAACGGTATATTCTCTATGCACATATTTATTGTCTTTATTTGGTTATTAATCATTTTGATCCTAATTCAGTTATGATGTTGTGCCTATATGGTTCAAGATGATATTGTGTTATTTTGTAATATCATGGTTACAATGTGGTCCATAATTTTAATAGTTAACTTCAGTATTTTAATAAATAGTTATTTTTGATGTTTGTTTATGATATCACTTAGAATAACTATTAGCATGTAAGTATTAATAAAGAAGTAAAGTTAAACTGATATAAGCATTTTGCATCGAAAATTACATCAGTTAGTACATTGCAGTGCATTATTACATTAATATTACCTCAAATGAATATCTCATCATTTGGTTTGAAATTTCTCAACAAGTGACTCTAATTTCTGGAGCTGAGCCAATTGTCTTTTGAGAAGGTACTCAATACTTGCACAATCATGTGATGTACGAATACTAATAAGTTAACATATGGATTTGGTAAGGTCTTCTAATTTTTCATTGTCTTAAAAGGATGATTGATAGACGGTAGGGAACTCAATGTCATCCACATTTGTAGTCAGACATTTTGGTGTATGCAAAAGCACAGACCATCCACTATTTTTTAAATCTTTTGAGTAGAAAACTTGACTTGCTTCTGATGCAAGAATAAATGGCACATCATTCACGTTATTTTTGTTCTTTAGTTTCCCTAAATTTACCGTGATCAGGTTTGAAATGGGATCTACTTTCCAACAATTGACCTTATCCTCGATCTTTACTCAATCACAATAAAAACTGTTTGTTTGAAGTCAGTGTAATCCAACCCAAGTATTTGTTGAATGACTCCGTAATACGTTGTTTCTGCTTCCTTATAATTTATCCTTACCACTCGCTCTAAATTTTGTAATTGCTCTCATGCATACACTACTATTCAGTGCTACCATACGGTCTTCGTACTTTTTAGTGGAAAATGAAAATCCATTCACTTGGTACTTCATATAACTACGCGCCATGAACTTCGGCCCGTGCACTAGCCGCCACAGAGTTGGATCAACATCGATGGTCTTTAACAACTACATAAAACAAAATAAGTAAAAAATCATGGTCACGATGGTGTATTGCCCACTTATAAACATGTGAAATACTTAAGACGATGTAATACCTCATTACGTAACCATAGATTAAAACTTTGAACGGCTTCCACATTCGTAACCCTGCCTCGAGGTTGAAATCTAGTACATTTCACATAGGAGTTATACCTCCTATGAAAAACACATATCAAAACATATATATATATATATGTATATATATTGAATTAAAAAAAAGAAATTCAAGACAAGTTCGTGAACTTACTTCTTCCATTTATCCAATCCATCGTACTTAGTAAGGACTCACCTACGCACTTGTTCAAACTGCACTTGGGTTAACGTTATGTCTTTACCATTATCTAGAGGTATCTCACCAGCAAACTCATCGTCCTCGTCTAAAAACGCTTTGCGGGTATGTTTATGATTGCCATCACCTCCGTTTGGCATATACTTCATGCAGTAAAGACTAGCTTCTTGCATGATATATCCTTCTGCAATACACCCTTCAATGTATCTTTTGTTACGCACATGTCCTTTATATGTTTTCATCAACCTATGAATGTGATCAATTATATATTGTAGACGGTAGCTATTTATATCGAATAATGATGTACATAATTGAAATTAGAAATTTACCGTTCAAAAGGATACATCCATCTATATCTGATAGGGCTACATATCAACGATTCATCGGCTAAATGAACCATAAGGTGGATATTTATATCAAAAAATGCAGGTGGAAAATGTTTTTCAAAAACACACATTGCTTCTACAAAGTTAGCCTTTGTTTTTAAAAGATGTTCCCTATTGATCAGCTTTGAGCACAAAATGTTAAGAATAGACTAATACGATGAACAACTTTTCGTAGATCCTTATGTTGTGGATAAGAATGTTGAAGCAATACCGGAAGCAATTGTTGCATTATGACATGGTAATCATGTGACTTCATATTTATTACTTCAGGAGGATTGATTTTCACATTATTGTAGAAGTTGGAAGAGAATTTATTAGGCACTTTCAGATTTTTCAAAACGGTGCAAAACCGTATCTTTTCTTCTTTGATCAAATTGAAAGTTGCCTTTGGTATGATTATTTTATTTGTTTCAGGATCTTCCATCACCCACAACTTTTGTTTTATACCCATGGTTTTCAAATCCTTGCATTCATTGATGCCATCTTTTGACTTATCTTTGTGGTCCATAATGGTGCTGATGAGATGCTCCATGACATTTCTCCGTATGCATAACATCAATATTATGTCGGATCAAATTTGCTTTTCAATATGGTAAATCAAAAAAGATAGACCTCCTATACCATCCAGAAACATTATCAAATTCTTCATTGGATGACTTTTTCCGTTTTCGACTAATTTCGTCTTTTTGTTTAACAACTTTCATTTTGATATTCGCTACTTTCTTTTCAACTTGAAAACCGATCAATGGCCATTTAGGACGATGAAGTTCTTGTTCATTGTTGAAATTTGTCTTATCGTGTCGAAACTTGTGTTCGTTTGGAAGAAACATTCGATGTCCCATGTAACACATCTTCTTACTTTCAGGAAGATGATAAGAATAAGTGTTTTCCCCACAAACAGGACAAGCAAAATAACCATGAGTTGTACATCCCGATAAAGTCCCAAAAGCAGGGTGATCATGGATTGCCCACAGCACCCTAGCTCTCATTGTGAACTCAGATTTATTTAACCAGTCAAATGTAACGACTCTTTCCCATAACTGCTTTAACTCCTCTAACAAAGGCTGCAAATAAACATCAATATCCTTCCCTGGTTGTTTAGGCCCAGAAATCAACAATGTTAACATTGAGAACTTCCTTTTCATGCACATAAATGGAGGAAGATTATATGGTACTACAATTACTGGCTAACAACTGTAAGGGTTAAAGAGAGAAGCATGTAGACTGAAACCATCTGTCGCTATTCCAAGTGTGACATTTCGTGGCTCGGCAGCAAAAACTTGGTCAAAAGAATCTGTGGCTTTCCATTGAGAAGTGTCGCATGGATGACGTATTACGTTGGATCAGACATGGCACGACCATGCCAGGTCATCGCATCTGCTATCCATGGTACAGTTTATAGTCTCTTCAATCTAGAAATTAAAGGGAAATGTCTTAATGTCTTTCGAGGTACTTTGGTGCCTTTTCTCTCTTCGTTGAATGGTGTCATATATCTTGGTTCATTGCAATTTGTACAAGAAACTTTGTTCGCATCAACTTTCCAGTGCAACATGCAATCATTGATGCATGCATCATAAGTTTTGTAATTCATCCCAACTTGCTTAATGATCTTCTTCACGTCGTATTTCTTTATAACACGATTCAAGATCATTTCATACATTTCCTTACAAAAGTTTCAACATTTACTTCATTCAAATCCGTACAATGTACTTATATCATTCGTACGCAATATCAATTTCGATCGCTCACTCCATCACACAATTTCACTTCCGAACTAGTATCATTCATCCGACTTTCCTGTGCGGACTCAGATTTGGTTTCTTGATCAGAAGCTGTCATTCTCCTTGCATAGCTGTAAATTATGATAGAGAATTTTCAAAATCAACCAAAAATCCATATCCAGGGTTCGCCGTTGAAATCGAGCAAAAAATTCCAACTCGGATTGATATAACTATCTTGAAATTCTATGCTCGAATTCAGGATCAAATCGTTATGCGAATAAAATAATATACGTATATCCTACGTATTTATTTCTAATTGATTATTAGCTGCATCAATTTTATTTTCTTTTATTCACATCTATTCACATATTCACAATTACCATTTCACAATATCCAGTTTAATCTTCACTCAATCATCAAGTTAGAATATTTCCTCAATTCAAAATTTACTTAAAAATTTTGCCATTTATTTCTTAAGTTCAATATAAATATTCTGTATACTTCTTATATTTATTTTCAGTTCACCACTTTGGTTTTGTCTATACTTTTATTTAAACTGGATTTCCAATTCTATATGAATTCAATTTACCTTTCATTTATAAATATCAAATTCAATTCATTTCAAACCATATTTATTTTGTCATTCCTTCAGTTAGTTTCACTTACTAATTTTATATCAATACCTTGCTTCATTGGGTTCAACTTGACAAAATTTTCACTTTACTTTGTTTATCAAAAATCAAATTCAATTCCCAATTCGAATTTTCTAAGTTTTCAAACTTATTTATCTTTTAAATTTTCTTCAAGTTAGATTTTTATTCTTACAATTTCAAATTTTATAAGTTATCAAACTCTATTATATTCCATAACATTTTAAATAGGATTCTAGAGTCTTTCCAACATTTCAAAATCATTTTTTTTGAAATCAATTCAAATTATCCTTTGAATTACTAAAACCAAACCCAGCTTGCAAAAAACTTCCATCCAAAACAATTTGGCCGCAATTCTCCTCCTGGAAACTCGAAAATGAACACCGATGATGTCGCGATCATCATCGGAATTTATTTCCAGCGACCGAAAAGAGTTTAGTGCTTTTATCCCTTTAAAAATATTTTCTAAATACTTTTGAACTCCAAATCTCTTTAGATTCAAATCCAATTCAAAAATATTTTCCTCGAATAATTTCACCATTATTTTCTTTCAAACCTTTGAAAACCATTTTCAAACCTAAAAGGGATTTAATTTCCAAACTTTCCAAAGTTCAAATCTTTTCAAAAACATTTCCAAATATTTCCTTGGAATATATTTCAAATTATAACTCACATTTACACTTTACATTTACAAACCCCATTTGTATATGAATTTTTTTCTTAGCCTTTTAGTTATGATATCAATTTTTTATTCAATAATCAACGATAATAGTTCAATATTATCACTTCCTAACAATCAAGCATGTTTGACTATCATAAGGAAAAATCTCCTCCAACTGTGCATTGTGTATGTGGCGGGAGGCCTGATGGTAGTTTTATTTTCTAAAAGCACAGCGGATTTCTTTTCTTTTTCTTTAGGCAAATAACTGTTTTTAAGATCTCACACCAGTCTCGTGACTGACTTGGAGTTTATTGTCCCTTTCTAAACTCTGGGTGCCCAAACTTTTACACACGGGCAGCCTAGAGTCAGGTTATCAGTTGTTCTGGAGCTAAGTCAGAAGAGTTGCTATGGAGATCGGAAGGCAAGCTGGATGGCGAGGCATATCACTTATATTATATAGTATCCACTGCGTATGGATTGCTGCAAATTCAGTTTCCATGTAAACTCAAGTTATCAAAATTGCTTTATGTTGTGTTTTGTTGTTGTAATACTCTGATGAAGTAATATGATGTATAAACTGATATAGTGCTTATGTTTAAAGATTATTCATTTATCTATTATACATTGTTCCGTTGCGAATGTGAGATTCTATTATTATTTCTGTTTTTCTTTTATCTTTTTCTTATTAAACCCTAACGGTTCGGTTTTCCAGCATTCCACTATTCAGCATTTGATACAGTGAATGTATTGAAGTCGGCTTTCAGGCGTCGAAAAATTAGATCGTTACATGTACAAAACACAGCCCAATCAAAAGAATGTACATAAAGGAGTCTAGCTCGATAAACATACACGTCTATATATGGACATGAATGCTAAGAAACATAAGCAGGACGACTTCCCAAAACATGAGCAAAGCTAGATAGAGTCCCACACAGCAGACGACTAACCTGAAACGACTCGGTCTGACCCGAGTATTATAGAAAATAATAAACGGGTCAGTCTAACTTAAAAATGATGACAAGTGCATGATATTTGAAGGAAATATACAAGGGAATGTTAGATAATCTCCCATTAGTTGAGAATTCATATTCACAATATCAACATAGTTCACAAGAGTCACATTCACCAAAATCAACATATCGGTCTCTCTAAGGAGTTCAGATAACCAGAAATATAATCACCAAATTTCATCTCAAATTAGCACCAAGGCTATGTATAAATCCAATATCCAACATAACGATGAAAAAAATTTAAAACTCATCAAAATCACCACAAAAATCCCAACTTATCGAACTCTCTAAGGAGTTCAAATCAAAAAAATGAAGTCACCAAATTTCATCTTAAATTTGCAATAAAGCTATGTATAAATCCAATATCTAACACAATGGTGAAAACATTTAAAACTCATCAAATTCCCCATAAAAATCCCAACATATAGAACTCTATATGGATTTCAAATCAACAAATATGTAATCACCATGTTTTAATCACCATGTTTTAATCATCAAATTTGTAAACCCAAAATCTGGTAAAATGTGGAATAGAAAAGTTGAGGAAAATTTCCTTGTCTTGATTTCGAAAAAGAACCATCTGATTCGGAATTATAGGTAAAATGACATGGCAACTTTACTATCAGCATATAAAGTTACAAAACCCTAAATAACTAAAACATTGATAGGGCTGCGACTTAAAGAGCCAACCAGATCCTTCAAAACATCTGATAAAACTCAAAATGGAAGTCGAAGGTGATTGTATTAGCTTGAAGTCAGAATAAGAATAATCTAATTCGGACTTACGGATCAAAAGATATGCCCAAAACAATACTCAGGTCTAAATTCATTATCGTTGTCATTTATTCTCAGGACAACAAGAAGTACAGTAGACCGATTAGTCTTCAAAATTTTATAAAACTCAAAGCTTTACACTTGTAGTAAAAAGTCTAAGATTTCCAGAACATTTAAAATTATCGAATTTTGATAAGAAATGCAAAAGATGTGGCCAAATTTGTTTCAGTTTCAATCTCAGAGATTCTTTTTCAACAAACAACAAAGAAAGCAACATATAATCAACATGTAAGCTTATTTAAGACAGAAATGTAAGTTTTTAACTCTCCTTACAGCAAAGGTGCATGGAAATCATAGCAAATTAGAAGCTTTTGCTCCATTAAAAGCTTCAAGAACCCGAAAATAGGAAGAAGGATGGACATGCAAACCCTAGTTTTGCTTCAAACCCAAATGAAAACAACAAACATCAAATATTATCAATTATTGAAATCAGTTAGTCTATATCAGATGGATTACGGTTAGAGATACTTACTTTGATTTTCTTTCAATTTTGTAGAATTTATTTGGATTTTGAACATTGATTTTTTGCTTTCTAGGTTTTTAGAATAAAGAAGGAAGTGGCTTGGAGATTGTAGTTGAGAATAAAGAGTTCTCCTTTTAAATTAAAGTATTAATAGGCTAGGCTTTGTATTAAATTCAATGAGGACCCAATGCATTTCTATTTAAATTTATTCTAACAACACCGGAAAATCAGTGTTGTTAAAGACTTCCCCCTTAAAAAAATTACGTCCTCGCAATTTCCTTAATGAAAGAAATCCATGATATAATTTTTTTTCTTAAATTAAGTATTTGTTAATCGGTTTGTAATTTCATCCCCAAAATCACCCAATTAATATTACTCCAAATTATAAAACTAAACTCAAATTTTTATTTATCAAAATTTCTTAAAATTTTGTCTGTACTAGCCTCTTTCATTCCTTCTTTGACGAGATCTAAAATCCTAAAAGTTCACGAATAGAGTTGGCGTCTAAAAATCAACTTCTTTCCGAACTCTAACCAACAAGATGGTGAAAAACAGGATCTCCCATGAAAGGCCTCAAACGGAGTCATGTCATAACAAGATCAACGACTACTAGCCGAAGGCGGCTTCAATAAAAGATTCGATTTCCCATGCACATACAATAATTAAGAATAAAGACACAAAGATGGCGTTCTAGGGTTCCAATTGAGCAAGAATTAAGCTTCGAGCACATGAATTGTAGAGGCTTAGCTAAAGCCAAAAAATAATATTTCTATTGAGACTCGAAAAGAAAAAACTGAACTTGATCTCAGTAGTTACTTGAACAACACCAAAAGAAGGGCACAAATTTGAAACTCAAGCTCGAACTACACGATCCTATTACCACAATAGGTCGTAAAAATCACAGATAACTACCACATGAAAAGGCAACGGAATAGGATCATGCCGCATAGCTTAGGCAATAGGAACAAAAGATTTAGGAAGGGAATAGAACTTCCTCAAAATTTGGAATCCATCAGCAAAATTTCAATATATAAATTATCTATAAAAGATTATAATTCACCTTTAAAAGCAATATAAAATAATTCACAAAATATCCAAATAAATTTTTGGTGACGATGCCCTACCTTGTATATGTCAAGTCACTTTGTCCAATGGTTGAGATATTAATAAGGAAATCAACTTTGCCTCGCCATTAGCCTATGCTATTGCTAGGGTCCCAAGGTTGAACATGTCGTCCAAATCAATCAGGATATAAGACATGCGCTCAAGTAATTTTTTTCTCTAAGTTTCCGAAAATTTAACATACATATAGGTAGGGAATAATAAAATATCTTATAAATTTGTCCTCTAAAATAACTTTCAACTCGAAACTTTTCCTTTACATTACTATTACCAAATTCAAAATCATTTTTTTCCTTCTAAATCTTATTTTAAAAAAGTTTAAACAAAACTTTCTTTATATCAAATTAAAGGCTTCATAATGTTATCATTATACTAAATGCAATTTTTTTCAAGATATCTGAGAATATTGATTTCAAATGGTTTTAATATGCATATTTTTCTAAATTATATCTCAAACATTATTTTATATTATCTCGTCCGAGGATTTTAAGAGATCCCTATCGATAACAGTGATCAAGCGCATTGACCAGAATTCTTAAAATGCCAAACGGACAATCCAACACAGGTCGATTTCAAGATATGCCTTTATATCTCAATCTTACTTACAAAACCATATTACGATAAAAGCCATAATGTCAGTATTCATAATTTCAAAAGAACCCAATGTATCAAAGAGATTCAAAAAGAACGACTTCGGAATAAGATAAGATTCTTACGGGTAGAAGAGGATGTACCTCTGGGTTGTGAATAAGTATAGATACTAGAATGCGATATATGAATACTATGGAATTAAAATATTCCTAGATGTGTTCTCAAAGGTGTAGGAACTCCCGAAGGAAAAAAGGATTCTGGAAGGAATATAAACGAGAAGATATTCCTCTCGTCCATACCTATAAGGTATTAAAGCCACTAGATAAAGATTAAGGATACCCAACGAGCTATACTTAAAGATGCGCTTTATTATATGTACTATTCCAATTCTGGACCGTATTATCATATATTTTTTCTGAATTCTGCTCTAATACCAAGCTGTGACGCCCCATCCCCGAGCCCACACTAACAAAGAGTATTACTAAGTAATATTGTCTGCTAGAGTGGAGAATAGGGCTGGTTAGGAACGACCATTCATGAATTTTGTCTTAAGCGAGTATCGGATATGTCGATTAGGTGATCTGGGTTAAAAGAATTCTTTCGAGGAATCGATATACTCAATTCAGGCTTAACACAAAATTATGGTGGCTAAGGATCAATTCAGAACAATAAATGATAATATAACCATTCACAGATCACAGAACATATATATGCATATATATAATCAACGGAAGAACATCATGTGCTTCATATGTCAGTCAATCTTATGAACTATATATACGAAACACAGACCAATCAAAAATATATATAATGGAGTCTAGCTCGATAAATATATACGTCTAAATATGGATAATATTTCATAAATATTAATTAATTTATAAATTATAAAGGAGTATAGCACGATAAACATATATGTCTACATATGAACAATACATAATGGAGTCTAGTCCAATTAATTTTTGTTTATCAAACCAAAATAAAATTTATTAATAATATTTCAAAAATACTAATTAATTTAACTAATTTATAACAATAACAAATTAATTAAATTGTATGGTCAAACAGAATACATCGTTTAGGCTGTATGTCTCATCGGGTGTAAATTTGGTCAGCATTTAATAACAAACTATTCGAATATTAACGTTCACATATCACTTAGCAGGTGAGATGAAATTTTGGACCAAATTTATCATTCATCATTACTATTTGAACAATTGTGGAAGTGTTACCCGATTGTGACTATAATTTACACCAATTCTCTTTGCCATAACTATATCACTTTGGACTTATGGAATTTAGTGTAATGGTCAAAATTCCAATATCGTCCACATTCAACTCTGTAGTCTAAACAAAGTCCTTGGTTCAATAATAATATTAATTAACCAAAATGCTCTAGCCAGAGGCTTTGACTTTGAGTTGACTTCAATTGACCGTGATACTAACCTCAAATAACTGAGAAGACAAATCCTCTCTTGGATAGTAATTCACTTCCAATGCTCCCACTTAACCCAGCTATAGTTGTTCGTTGGACAGTGTGCAACAATTTTACTATAATCAAAGTGGAGCTTAAATATTAAAGATCAACAGTATTCTCAAGTCAATAGAACCTTGTAAAAATTGTCACATTGATATCCCATGTTTGACCTTAATTATATTATCCAACAGAAAATTATCGAGTAGATCATTCAAAAATTATCCAAGTATTATCAGTACATAACCCCTTGGTACTCGCATCAACCATAAGTAATGGACTACTCAATATTTGGAGAGAGTTACATATTGTGGTCTCAACGGATGTATTGTGTTCACTGTTGATACATCTTGACTAGGAATATTTAAAATGATATTATTTTTTTCATTGTCATAAATTACTCATCAGTAAACACTTTGTAACTACTACCACAAAACATACCATTTATGGGTTTTGTATTAAATATATTTTTAATTATATTAATTAATTCATATAATACATTACATCAAGTATATAATAGAAACAAAACATTTCTTATTTCGAACATTACCGGTTATCGAATTAGATATACATAAAAAACTGTATAATTGCCCTTAGGGCATAACTCTATATCTATCAAGTGCATGATGTAAAAAATGAATTTTAATATACAATCCACGGTATACAAATAAATTATAAATTAAATTTGTAGCATTATTATGTATTTAATTACGTTATATGATTGATGTATTTTATATATTTAAATGAATGAAACGCCATGGTGTAGAAAGTAAAATTTTCACGTTCTTATGATTTGTTAAGCAAATCAAAGAATAATAGGTTATTGAATTTTTTAAATAGTTTTAAGGTTACATAATTAATTCTAATATATGGAGTTAGTAAAATATTGCAATCAAAGTAAGGCAGTTTTGTAAATGACTAAAGAAAATTAATAATAGCGTTTGAAGTAAATAACATAATTTTGTAATGCACTATATAGATGAATTTATTGAGATGAATAAATTATAAATTAATTTTTCATTATTATTTATGTATATATTATAGTTATGTGAGTTTATATATCTTACTTTAATGAAAAGGTAATTTCATAATTTTGTTAATAAGTGTATGATGTGCATATTGAAATTTTCACAATTTCGTAATTTGGTCGGCTAACTAATGAATATCATTTAATTGCATTTACCTAAATAGTTTAATTTGAAGATTGCATAATTAATTTAACCACATGGATTGGAACATAATATACAAGGAGAAAAGTGAAGTGGATTTTTTAAATAATTATGATAATTTTAGATAGGTATTTGAAATTGAAAATAGAATTTTACATTCCAATGTATAATAAAATTGTTGAAATAAATGAACTGATTAAATTTATTGTTATTTTTTGATGTGATTTATATATCATAATCAAATAAAAAAATTAATTTTATCATTTTGGTTGGTACAATAGCGGTATGCATATAGAAATTGTCATTATTTAATACCAATATGTTTGGCACGTCCGTTGGACGTGTGCAAAGTAAGCAGTGATTTAAATGTGGTTTAATGTAACGTACAAAACATGACTATATTGTTGCACTCCGACGACATGAATGAAGAAAAATGCCACCATTTGTTTGTAAAAAAAATTCTCTCCTCCTTTACCCGGGCTTGAGACCGGCATCAGTAAGTAATTGGTGATGGCGGAGTTAAAAACTTTTGTGGTGGGGATCATTATATGTAATAAATGTTCGTATACTGATTTGTAAAATTTAGAGTTATTGTTGTTATATACTGTGATGTAAATGAAAGTTTCGAAGTTGAGCGTAAGTTAATACATGGTTAAGAAAAGTAACTGAAATATAAGTGAAATAATGAAGTCCCTTTGGTAATTGTAGAATGACAGTAGTCAGTGATATTAGGAAGATGAATATGTATGTTTAAAAAGTTTGGTAGAAAAGATATTGTTTATTATAATTAGTTTAAGTTTTGATTACACGACAATAAAACATCTTTGTAGACAACATTTCTAGTGTGAGTTCCCCTATTACGTGGTAATTTGCCTTTGTGTACTAAAACTTTTGTTGAGTTTCGTGCTACTCCTCTGGACAAAGCCACATAAAGTTGACCGTGACTAAAAATGTGATCTGGAAGATAAATTCCAACATGAGGAATGGTTTGTCCTTGTGATTTATTAATTGTTAAAGCAAATGATAATTTAATTGGGAATTGTTTGCGAATTAAATTAAAAGGCATGTTAATATTTTCAGAAGGCTTTAGGGGGATACGTGGAATAAATACTCTTGTACCACGATAATGACCAACTGTAATTTCTGCATCAATGAGATTTCTATGGAATATACGACATATTAATCTTGTTCCATTACATAATCCAATTTTTGGGTCTATGTTTCTAAGTAACATTATTGGTGATCCTACTTTAAGTGTTAGTTTGTGCGGTGGCAAGCCACTTAAAGCAAGCAAATTTAGAAATTCCGACTGGTATAAATTATTATTATCATCTTCAACTCTGTCAAAAGAATAATAAACATGTTCATCTCCTAGAAACATATGTATGATTGTATTATTTATTTCATCTGTCGTTTCATTTCTTGGTGTTAATATTGCTCTATTCATTATATAATCAGTGTTGCAAAAAAATTCATGGAGTGTAGGAAAGACTTCTTCAACTAAACAACATAGAGAACTTGCATTGGTGTTGGGTATAACAATGTCATCTGGGAGTTTAATAAGATCATCTTGTACATAAGGTTCTGTTCCATTTCCAATACGTAAAAGTAATTCGGCGTATGATTGATCACTTATCGCTCGCATATTTTGTGTTAAATGAATTACATGTACACTTGTCCACAAATATGATCGGACTATACATGAGTCGACTATTTGAGCTCTAGTACCTTTTACGACAATGGGTAGTACTTGTCGAAAATCACCACCTAATATAATAATCTTCCCACCAAATTGTGTATTTATACCTGTTAGATCCCTTAACGTTCTATCTAAAGCATCAAATGCGTAACGATGAGGCATTGTTGCTTCATCCCATAGTAAAACAGTGGACAAACACAATAGTTTTGCATTATCAGATTGTTTAGGAATGTGACATGTTGATGAAGAATCCAATTTGATAGGAATTTTAAATCTAGAGTGCGCAGTTCGACCTCCAGGCAACGCTAAAGAAGCAATTCCAGAGGTAGCAACCGCAATAGCAATAAGGCCTTGCGTTCGTATATGGGCTAAAATCGCTTTATAAAGATAAGTTTTTCCTGTACCTCCTGGACCATCTATGAAAATATTGAGTGTTTTTGTTGTTTTACTGAATGCATGATCAGTTGAAATGCTTCATTTTGTTCTGTGTTTAAGTTATTTATAGAGTCTATATCAGTTTGTGGTATCTCTATAGATTGTTCTTCTAAAATAATGGTTGAACTATTGTAGTGGCTGGAAAAATCGAAATTGTTATGAGGGATGTCATAGTCGAAAATAGTTTTGTTATATTGTTTTAGGAGATTATTGAGGTCAAAAAGACATCGGTTTATTGAGTGTATATTATTTTGGTTAATGGTTTGCGTAGAAGGATAATCTTTAATTAAATATGGTAAAAACTCATCTCGTAGTTCTCGCACCATGGAAGGGGCATAATACACTAAAATTGTGACGAACAATCTTCTTAAAGCGATGGGCATGCGTGTGTTTGAAGCATCTTGTAAACATTCCTTTATAATGTTATCATTTTCTAGCAAACCTCTATGTTCTGCGGCTTCTTTAAAGGTTTTATACTGAGTTTGATTAACAGTTAGTAGGTGTGTAAAAGATGTAGGACCTTTAACATGGTTTAAAAGTAATCGTAAATAAAATCGATCTCCTTCTGTAGGAGATACGGTATAAATTTGACCAATTACCTTACGATTATTTCGTCTACGTATCCATTCTTTTTGTTTATATTCCCACCAATATTTTTCAGGAAATTCATAGTATAAGTATTGACGTGCATTTACATCGTTAATATTCTTAGTGAAAACTTCAGTAAACATTGTTTTAGATCTATGTTCATCACTCAAAATAGTTTGTAGGTCTTCGTTTGCATTAAATTGTACTTGTTGTGAATTTGGAAGATGTATTTGTAGTCCTATAACAGTAGGAGAAATAGAAGTTAGTGGAAATTTAAATATTCGCCATATTGACTCTGGTGCACAAATCCATCTAGCGTTAACAAACTGAGAAATTTCATCCTCATCATTAGTGTTAGAAGATATGTTTACAAAAACACGATCCGAACCTTTATAAACATATTTATATAAATATTTCACAGATATAATACTTGAGCACATTTCAACATTTATATGACAATCGTATTTTAATAGTAAATAAGGATTATAAGGAACGACCCAACGATTGTCAATTATTTGTCCACCTCTTTGTACTTTTATTCCATTATCACGTCTTCTATAAATTGGATACGAATCACTACCTTGTAAAGTTATGGGTGCAAAAGACTTTGGAAATCCTTTCTTACACTGATTATTTTTCATGCACGTGGCATTAGCGTTGAAATGACCGCATTGAGTATGAACCTTTTGTTTTACAACGGCAGCATGTAATTCCGGTTCTAAATCTTTATCTGGGATTTCAGCCCTCACTAAAGCGTCATAATCGTCAGGGTTGTTAATCTTATCATTTTCATGTAGAATAATTAATATATGTGAATGAGGTAGACCTCTCTTTTGAAACTCAATGACATACACATGCGCAATGACTTTACCTAATACTCCTTTTTCATATAAGTCGTGTTTTAGTTGTTCTAATTTTGCACGAAATATCCTTGTTGTTAAATCGGGTCTATCTTGTGCTTGTTGACCGGGTAGTAGTTCTTGTGTAATCTCTAACCACTTAGCATTACATGTGATAGTAATAAATAAATCAGGTTTTCCATACCTTCGCACTATTGCCATTGCATTTTGATATCGATTATGCATATCTCGAGGGCTGCCGGTGTGAGATGATGGAAGAATTTTTCGAACACCAACATTTCCTAAAGTGTATAGTAAAATGGAAAAAAGTAAAATAAATAATTTTTGCATACAAAGTTTAAAAACAACATAATAATAAATTGTTTATGAAGTATTACTAACCGGCGGTCGTCTGTCCAGAAGTTAAAGCATCCTGTAAACCTTGATACAATTCAGCTCTAATAGTATCTTGATTGTTACGGAGGTACCTTAGTCTCATAGTTTCTATTTTGACATAATTGTCAACCACGTACTGCTGCAATAGGCGACCGCCATGCAAAATTAGTGACATCTCCGTTGGTCGTATCTAAACAAATAAACAAATCAGTAATGATTATAAAAATAAAAGTAAGCTAAGCTAAATGGTATGTTATTCACCTGCTTATTGCTGTGGCTCCATTGTCATGTATGTGTATATCCCATCCATGTTCACCATATGGTAATAAAAGTGGATATTGTAATGGATCATAAAACCCTGCAGTATCCTGAACCCTTTGTAAATTTCCACTTCTTGTTTGAACTATAATGTCCCTATTATTCAAATTGGAATCTTCTTCATCTCCTACAATTATACCTGCTACTTGTGACGCGGTTGGTAACTCATGAATGTGTCTATTTACGGCAAGCTCTTTTATTCTTATTCTACAATTTTGTATATCATTCCTTTGGCTCAAATGTCGAAATACTTGTACAAAAGGATTTTGGATATCTAAAATATCTTTTAATGTCAAAAGTAGGTTTGGCCTCATTGATTCATTATCGTGTTGTCTATTTTCAATCCCATGGTCAGTGTCGTAAATATATAACTACAAATATCATGGTCTAATTCCATCCATAAGTAAAGAACTACCGATGCTATGATATATGGAGCCTTGTGCACGATATGAATAAACTCCATTTGTTGCATTTGCTAAGCTATGATCAATGTTAGCACCCATGGATGTAAAAGCAAAAGCATTATTATAAGACCTTATGTTACTTCTAAAATGCGTACTAACTTCGGTTTGATCAATATACAAATCAAGTAGCTGTTGAGGTGCTGTTGGTCTTTGAATAGTAATTTTACCATTCTTACAGCAAATCTCCAATGTCTCATGAAAGAATTTCTTTGATCCGCAGAATGGACAGTAGGTAGGAGCAGGTAGCATGTGGTTGTGAAAATACTGTGTAGCAATAAAATTTCAACCACAATTATAGCTTGTCATGAAAGCGGATTGAGTAATCATGTGTTCTTCATGTTCAGATGAGCCTAAATGATTACCATCATCGTGATGATTAGAATGACAAAAATACAATGTAAATAAAAACGTAAGTAGTTAAGTTAAAAAAAATTACCGTGAAAATCAGAAGGTAGAATCGTTGGCCTTCTACGTTTTTGAGTTGATTGTCCTCTTTGTTCTATGGATGATTGTCCTAAAAGAAATAATAGATGTTGTATATAGTTCGAATCATGTTTTTTTATATGATATATGCAGTTGAATCAGTAAATGAAAGGGGATACTTTTGAAAATCGTAAAAATTCTTCACTATGACCAAATTGATCTGGTATATGCTTTACATATACAGTATGTTAGCCACATTCAATGGACATGTGCAAAAAAATTGAACGCAAATACATTTTATTATGTAGTAAAGGTCATATGCATAGATAGTAGACGATAGAAAGAATTGTATGATCTATGTTTTTTGTATTGTGAATAGTATGAACAAATTAGCACAAAACTTGATGTTACGGTTTTTGATATCAATTTGGTTTTCGTATGAGTATTAAATTAGAAAATATGAGCTAAATTTTATAATGTATAGATTTTCGTACAAATGTCCATAAGCTTGAAATACATATAAGCTTGATATATGTCGCATAATATTTCATGTCACAATCAATCTTATATAATATATGTGATGATTTTTTATCGTTGAATATGATGTATTGATTATGATAGAATTTATTGGCACAATTATAAGACAAAATTTCAGTAAAAACGTTGTCGATCCTTGTACATGTAGGTGGTATGACATGGGAATGGAGACCTAGTGTCAAAGTCTTAACTTCATTGAATTACTCTTGTGTACTCACGTGTCTCATGATAGGAGAAAAGTAAATAATAATGTATAGTATCCAATAAACTTGCCTGGTTATTTATTTAACAAAACTGTACACACTATCCCTTCACCTTAAACATTGGACTTCGAACAACTTTTACTATTTTATTATTTTATAGTCTTTAACAATATATAGTAGGGTTATTATACTTTCAATGAGCTGTAAAGTAGATAATGTACTGAACATCAACAGACATAAAATATAGAATTCATGTATGTTTTGGAAAGCTGATTCCAACTTTGTTGGGTGGTGTGCACGAAAAAGTTTTCTGGAAAGCTGATTCCAACTTTGTTGGGTGGTGTGCACGAAAAAGATTTTTGCAAATTTAATACCTCTGTGGTTAACTAAAAAACTTGCATGATTACTTGTAAAAAACTACACGTATTCCATGTTGGAGCATCCTCGGTTGTCGTCGTAAGAAGGAAAATTTAGCCATTTAGCTGACGTAGACAAAGTATAGTAAAAACAATTCTGTGTCAAAGATTGAAAATTGACAGTGATATTTATTTTATTTCTCCGCGAGCAAATAAGAAGATTGAAAAATGACAGTGCAGTTCCTTAGAATTCAATTCATTGGTAGATATGCAATTTGTATTATTTTGTTATTTAGATTTAGTTGATTACCGTGTTAAATTTTGCAGTTGAAATGTTTTCTATTTCCTCTAATTAATAGGTGATACACAACCAAAACAGTTGAGAAAGAGTTGGAATCTGCGTAGCAGAATGTGTTACTTGAGTTTACAAAACTTAAAGTTATTATCGCTAACGCTTACGTCGTTATCAGTAGCACTATAATTCGTCTATGCCCAATATAATAGTTACTATAACATAAATAGTCATGATGGGAAGAATAAAAAATGGTATTGTTTAAAAATTTATGTATGTGTTCTCTGCTTATGTAAAAGAAATTTATGCATGTTTTGTACGTAAGTTCTTTCTTGTTGTGTGACTGGTGACTGGTCATCCACTCGTGTCTTGTCTGAATTGTAGAAATTTTTATACTTTTATATTGAAATGATGATATGTATGCGATGGCTACTGTTACGTAATCTGTTCCTCCCATATTTTGCTCATGCATGATTGCTCATCTCCATGACTATGTTCGTATACTTGCCTTACGATGATAAATGGATTTTACGTAACATTCAAAATTGCATGGCAATGCAGATATGGATCTAAATTTGGATATGAAAATAAAATTTGGATTCCAACTATATGTTTTCATTATACATACAGTATGAAGAAAAAGCCTATAAATCATAAAATCCCAGTTATATGATCACCGCCAGCCACATTAGTAATAAGCAATTTCATCTTGTTTTTTATGAGAAGTTTTCATACGCCATATTATGAAATACGTCTTTTATATGTCACGTATAAACCGTAAGTTAAAATAAATATTTTGAAGATGTGAAGTTTTCTTCGTCTGACATTTAATATTTTATAGTTTACATCCATCTGAAGCTGTAGTTGTCTTATACAGATAACGTACAGCAGTAATGAAACAAAGGGTTGAATGTTTAACTCCAGCAGAAAGAGTAGTTTGCGAAAATGGTAGTGATTGATCGTGGAGTGGCCATAAAATTCAAGTGTGTAACACGTTTGGATTTAGCTGTAGGTAAAATTGTAATAATAAAATAAATACTTGTTTGACTCAAATGAGAGCTTTCAGTTGATTGGGACCTTCTATTTGAAATAGTTAGCTCTCTTGCATGTTCACGTCTAGACCGTTGGCTCTCACGTCGTCTTTCTCTTTGTATGTCATCCATAGTAATAAATAGAACAATATGAAAGCAAGTCAGTAAAGTTAAATATGAGGTTGTTTGGTTAGCTTAGAAAACAATTGTACTGTGAACATATAAAACTGCACAGTTTACTTATATATAGAACGACAACGTATGAGTAACAGTAACATATGGTTTGAATGGGTAAGAGATGGAAAGTATAGCCGGTATTATTGGAGTGCGTCAAAAATATGCTGTGTACCGTTAGTACTGGATCACATCAACCATTTCAATTCAACGGTAAGTTTGTACGCAGCAGCCTAGTTGTATTAATGTAGGTATGGTTGACATTTTCATCTTTATGTACAATGTGTACAACAATCACATATTAGTCATGTCAATATCCATCAAACATGACATGTTCACAGTAATAAAATGCAAGTATTTGACTATGAGGTAATATGTGTACCCAGTTATTGTGTGGGCACATTTGTGCAATATGTACCGTTACAGCTTGACGCCAACTCTGAATAAAACAAACGTGTTTTTATGTGTTAAAAAAGGTTACAATTTTTCAGATTGAAGTGAATTGGTGAATAAATATAAGATGGTTTAATGTGTTAAAAAAGGCTACAATTTTTTGTTATAAAAATAGACTACATATTAGCCTCACTTTCAGTCAACGTAAAGTACTGGCAATGAGGATAGTTTGTGTCAATAGTGAAATGAAGTGAATGTGCAGGGGTGATGATGTTTGATTGAGGAAGTTTGTATGTTGAAGTTTGTACACTGTCCGACATTCTTGATGATATGTTTAAGTAGGACGGAGGCATATGGTTGGACGTATTGTAGTTGTTGGTGCTTTGCTCTATTTTGCTTGTGTAGTAATTTTTTGCTTCATTTCTTTGATTACTTACACGTTTCATCTACGTGTGTGTTATTGCTACACTCCATTCATTTTCTATAGATCCTTCTCTATCGTTGGAAATTTGTTGGAATTTTTTGTCGTTGAGAATGAAGGTAAAAAAGGGGGTATGGGTTTAGATTTGGGTATTTATAAACTAAATATTTTGGGAGAGCAGAGGTGGTACTGATAATGACTGTGACACTTCGAGCTGGCTGGATTTCATTTCACTTATTTTTGTCCTTTTAGAACCGTACGAGCAGGTTTTGAACAGATAAGTTGTGTAATGTATTTAATTATTTTAAATGGTTATTATATGTCTATTTAATAGAAGTAAACACAGAGATAAAATATTAAGTTATTAATGTTTCAAGAGTAACATGGACTGAAGCGCAGTTTAGCATGCAAAATGTGTTATATGCATTGATCAGTACAATTCAATACATAACTTATGGACAAAGCTTTTGTTTTATTACAAAGGTTAACAATGAAAAAGTCATATGAAATGAAAAGGAAAAAACTTACAAAGCTAACTTTATTGTGCAATAATGCCTAAGGGATTGCAGTACATACATAAGTAAATAAAAATGCATGAAAACAAAAACATCGAGCATAAATCGTTGAAAGCTACGTTATAACATCGATCTTCACTTGTCAAACTTCTTGCAAAATTCAATCTGTAAAAGATAGAATCGTGAAAAAAATGTATGTTATATGGATAATTAAGTTGAAATGTGAGTTTGCTATTTACCACAGCATTTGCAAATGGTTCATCCCGGTCATCGACAATTGATGGTTGGTCCATTATTAATTTGGATTCTTGAACATTCATGGTTCCTTCTGATTCGTGCACAATAGTAGTTTCTTGAAGATTCATGGTTCCTTCTGATTTGTGCCAAACAGTAGTTTCACTAAAAGCTCTGTCTTCGTTTCCACTTTAACTGCAGCAGGCAAGGAAATTTCAGATGACTGATTGAATGGTTCTATTTTAACCGAGAAGGCATTTGAATGTTGTACCAACTCTTCACAGTGTTGCTTTCCTGCTCGCTTTAGCTGCTGCTTTCGAGTGCATATAGAATTATCAGTTTTGTTACTTGTATATTTACCCTATAGTACAACATATAAGAACTAAATTTAAAAAGAGAGAAAAGCGTTATGACGAACAAAAATAAAATAATTATCAATTACCTTCGGCATGATAACAAATGAAAAATATATAGCTTAATAATTTGTGTAAAATGGAGAAGAGATAGTGGTTGCTTTATACATACGTAGGTAGTTAAAGTATAGAAAGTGGAAGTTTGTAAGTAAAAGTGGACAGTGAAATCTGCAAAAATAACGGGTCATATGATATATGTTATGAATGGTTTCCTACTTACATGCCTAGATAGTAGAACACCTTGAATAAGTAGATATTGCTGTGTTTAAATGTGATAGGCTGCTGCATGGCTTGTATGTACACGTCATCTGTTATCTTAATTTTCTGATCGTCGGATCTATACCGAAACACTTACATTTAGTGCTGAAAAATACATGGTCGAAAATCTTTATCTCCATTGAATAAGTGTAACACGTAAAAATAGAAACTATTTTATATTTTCATGCGTCCAAGAAATGAAGAAGATATAAATTATTTAGTTGGCGTATAAATATAATTATCATGCGCACTAAAAACTGGAAGGCTCAAAAGCTTCAAGTACAAACAGACACTAATCCTTCCCTTCGATAACATTACAATTTGAAAATTACATATATCATCTGAAACATCTTATATAAGTCAATAAGTAAAATTGAATAAGCATTCTACAAATAAAAAGAATAAATATGTGCACATATATTGAGAATGTTATAACACAAAACAACCAATAAAGTACTCAACCTATAGCCTTATTGGCATTAGCTGTAAGTACCATCAACAATTATGAAGCAAATTCAGGTTCTTCTCTTGTTCTTAACAGCTTCTAAAGTGAAAGCATTGTCTAGCCTTTTGTTTTGGAGACAGAAGCCATTTTCAATGGTTCTAAAAACTGAAAAAAAAATGAAAGCAAATCACATTAGTATGTTAAGAATTGATAGGAACATATGAATGTATTCCAGTTTCTTCATAATAACTTGCCAAAGACTAAAACGCATGTATAAAGTTTGAATTATATGTAAATTCAAAATGTTGTTGTTGGGTGTAGAATATTCATGGTATTTTTGTTATTTAATTAGGTGCTTTTAATATTATAAAGATTTTGAAGTAATTTCTACTTAGCATAACCTTTTTTTCTCTTAAATTTACAGCGAGTATACTCCTCTCTTTTCTTCTCTGGTTTAAATCAATTCAAAATCGTTGGCTCAGTTCATGTCCCTCCTAGTATGTTTTTAGTAACTCTTCCTATTATATCTACGATTTTTTTGACTGACAACACAGTAGCTTTGAAACACTGAGTTAGTTGA
Organism: Allium cepa; assembly: GCA_030765085.1. NCBI lineage: Eukaryota > Viridiplantae > Streptophyta > Magnoliopsida > Asparagales > Amaryllidaceae > Allium > Allium cepa. The sequence goes on from CM060928.1 coordinate 1,037,997,714, forward strand.
ATTTATTATAGTGACATAATTCTATGACAGAAAGTAATGGTTTAAGTAAGGATCGCAAAATATATTATTTACCATATTTAAGAATATAAAATTTAGTACCATAGACATAACTTAGGCAAACTTGCTAAGTTTGGCTTGCAGTCTCTTAGTAGAAATTCACATTATGTAGAATTTCTAATATGTTTAAGAACTTTCTCTTCCTATTTTTAAGTGGAAGCAGAATGTCAAGCAAAAACACAATTTACTACGTATACCATTCATAGTTTTACGACGTTCCCATACCTTTTGTTTCTCCAACGACAAAAGTTACCATTATCATTTATCATAATTTGCATAATCTTCACTCGTTAGTAATTATATTCATTGATAATATTGTTATTACGTTTCATGAATACCAATATTGGTGAAGCTAGTGCAGTATAAACTCACTTGAGCAAATATTTCCCAAAATTGTTGTGTTGCTCATGATACATTAAGTGCAAGTTTCATAAATTATTATGCATAATTAAGTTTGGAACTTACACGCCATCCAACTTGTAATCCATTGCAATTGCTTAGTGAACTATCTAGTACATTTGCAACACTTATAGAAGTTTTGCTCATTGGATGTGCGCCTGCATCAGGCAATCTGTATACATTTAGTGTTGCCTTCAAACCATGGTAATTGGTAGTTCCATTAAGTGATACCCAAGCGGCTTGTTGTGTGTTAGATAAATCAGGAGCAAACATAATGATACCCAACATCATCTACAAATTTGTTCTTTTCATATGAAACAACACAACAACATATGAATGTATTTTGTTTTCAAAATGATCCAACCAATGACAGTCATATGGAATCACAATTTTAATAGCATATAACATCCATTTGCCTATATCAACTCACACTTTTAGTCAATTTGCTTCATTATATAATCTTTATAAAACTCCCCATTAGTTTTACCTTCACATGCACTTGTTGAAACATTATTATTTGGTCTAACTAAATCGACTTGAACAGTCATAATATGAAGGAGATTAGTGATAGATAAGATTTAGTGTACAACAGATCAAAAGTAGAAAACGTACTACATGATTTTATCTTATGTGAACAGCTTATACAAATAATATATTGGTTCTTTATCATTTTAAAAAAAGGCAACCAGTAATGTGAGAACACATTTGCATCAACCTTAAAATTCGTATCAGATTGCCAAATTGTAGTAGCTATCAACATGCAAAGTAATATGATAGCAATTTGACTTAGACTAAACATGCTGGAAGAATAATAATTGAATAAAGGTTGTTGTCATGTAAGGTATTCACTTTGTAATATAACACACACGCAAGTATTACAGAATTTCATATTTTTGAAAAGAAGTTTTCAAATTAATTATTTAGTTCGACCTCTAGTTGATGTCCAAAATAATAAACCTTATCTATTAATTCAATTAATTAACTATGCATTTTTTAAATATATCCGGATTTTCTTCACTATCAGATCCTCTTTAAAGTTCTAAGATTTTGCAATGCACATGAAATTAAAAAAAATATTCATCTCGTTTTTCCTTTAAAAAAGGGGTTTTGTTAAAAAAATAGTGAAATTTGTATGAACACAATTCTGGCCATGTGTACCATATTTTCAAATCCAAACGTAGGCTAGCTAGCTTGAAATTTAGATTCTATTTTCAACTAATCCAGCAATAACAAAAAGGAAGAAAAAGATCTCACTTTTTTAATCATATGCGTTGAATGTGAGAAGCCATTTTACACATTAATACAAATCACCTTTCAATTGTTTGCCTTTGTATTTATTCTCTGTCCTTCTTCGCTTCCACTTTGTCAAAAATATATGAAATATATTGATTTTTTGTTGGATGAAATATATTAAATGGTGGTAGCTATAAGCGCATAAGCTAGAGAGACACAATCAACTGTAAATAGTTGATCAAGGTGAGTTTTCCTTCATTGTCAAGTTTGTATATTGGGTTCTTACATGAAAAGTACATCAACATTAAAGGTAAATACTTGTATTCACTTTATCTATATATCTTCGTCCTTTTAAGTGTTGACTGATCCCAAATAACATAAAATTTTGCACTCTCCTTTTCGACTTGCTAGATAAATTTCAACACTACAATCTCGAACCTTCGAAGTACTTGCTTTCGGTTTAGCAAGGTGGACAAAGTTTTTATTGCATATAATTTAATAGAAGGAAGAATGGGTGGCTTGACATCTTATAATTTCAACTCTTAAAATAAATAATTTCATGATGGTGACCATATATTGAATATTTGCATGAATGATCACTTTAGGTTAGAAGAGTAATACAAACAACTTGATTATTGCTTTCAAAACTGAGCGGTTAGTTTGGCTCATTTAAAACTTTTGATCCTATGTTTTATCAATTTTTTTAACCAAAAAGATATAGATGGCAGAGTTAAAAATATTGTTAGAAACTAATGTTGAGTTTAATGTACCTTTGTAAGTCAATGCGTGTTAGTCTTTGCACACGTCAAATATTTTCTTCAGCCAGCCTCTCATCATTGCATGAATTGCTTGTCAAGCATTGTGCCTACCGTTATTTGTTTGTTTTTGTCTACAACACCGCATCAAAATACAGTATTACAATCTGTATGAATTACACGTACATAAATGACAAATAAAATTAAAGTGATAAATCTACCAAAACTACCAAAACAAAATTACAAACCAAAGGAGCTACAATTGGCAGATTAATCTAAAATCGAAGTAAAAGGCATATGTTGACACATTTCATTGTTGACAGTCTAATTATGTTGTTTCTTAAAAGGTAAATAATCATAGCCTTCAAAATCCATGATACTCAAAATAAATTAGCAATGAAAAAGATAAAGCGGTGAAAAATGAAAGTTTTTGATTTCCCAAAGATTAAGTTTGAAAATTTCTTTTAGATACCTTGAAAATCAGTGGAAAAAAAGGTAAAACTAAAGATTCAATATTCAAGCAGTCCGCACATAAATTACACGTATTCTAATCTCTATAAATTACACGTACACAAATGACAAATAAAATTAAAGTGATAAATGTACGAAAACAAAATTACAACCCAAAGTAGCTAAAATTGGCAGATTAATGTAAAATAGAAATAAAAGGCGTAATTTCCAAAATGTGCATAAATTAGAAATAAAATTATAGGGATACATCTAACAAAATCAGTGTAGTCTGTTTACATATTAAGGTTATAAAATTAAATTAACTGAAAAACTACAACCCAAATTAGGTAAAATTGGCAGAGGTAAATAATCATAGCCTTCAAATTCCATGATACTCAAAATAAATTAGCAATGAAAAAGATAAAGCGGTGAAAAATGAAAGTTTTTGATTTCCAAAAGATTAAGTTTGAAAATTTCTTTTAGATACCTTTAAAATCAGTGGAAAAAAAGGTAAAACTAAATATTCAATATTCAAGCAGTCCGCACATAAATTACATGTATTACAATCTCTATAAATTACACGTACATAAATGACAAATAAAATTAAAGTGATAAATGTACGAAAACAAAATTACAACCCAAAGTAGCTAAAATTGGCAGATTAATGTAAAATAGAAATAAAAGGCGTAATTTCCAAAATGTGCATAAATTAGAAATAATATTATAGGGATACATCTAACAAAATCAGTGTTGTCTGTTTATATATTAAGGTTATAAAATTAAATTAACTGAAAAAGTACAACCCAAATTAGGTAAAATTGGAAGATTAATCTAAAATCAAAATGAAAGGGCTATATAACCAAATTTATGTTATTTCATTTAGGGCTTCAGTTGAATTATGTACAAATACCATCCGATATGTGCACAAATTATAAATAAAATTACAGTGAAAAATCTAACAATCGATACCTATGTTAACCATTTAGGGCTTCAGCTCATTTGGGCGATTCTGCAATGATTTAAAAAATTAAAATAAGTGAAAAAGTAGCATAAAATGGAAATAAAAGGAGGAACCCGTGGTACACATTTACGGCATCAGCTCATTTAAGGCTTCACAGTTCGATTGTGCAATAAATTTAGGGCTTCAGCTCATTTGGGCGATTCTGCAATATTTTGTAAAATTAAATTAACTGAAAAAGTAGCATAAAATCGAAATAAAAGGAGGAACCTGTGTAAAGCATTTACGGCTTTAGCTCATTGAAGCCTTCACAGTTCGATTGCGCAATAAACTAGGGCTTCAGCTGATTTGGGGAAGGTTATACGAATTGAGGATGAGGTTCAAGCTGATTTGGGGAAGGTTATATGAATTGAGGATGAGGTTCAAATGTTCCTTCTCGGCTTCATACAATTTATGGTTTGTTAAGAAGCCGATTGAGGTGGTGATGGAGGAGTGGGATCGGTTAGTAGAGGAGACGTGCGTATTCCATATGGAGCAGGCAAGATGTAAAAACGTGACAAAATAGTAATGACAACAATATCCTTACCACAAAGTACAAATTTTAAAGGGTGTTATGGACATTTCAAAAGCTTCAAAATGGGGTAATAAAAGTGGATATTGTAATGGATCATAAAACCCTGCAGTATCCTGAACCCTTTGTAAATTTCCACTTCTTGTTTTGGCGCAGCGGATATTAAGGAAACAATGAAATCGATGGAATGTAGCAATCGGTGATTTGAAAATACTGCAATGCCCAAATTCGTTGATCCGAAGATACCGAATTTTAGCTATCTCTGACTCGTTGATCCGAAGATACTGAATTCTAGCTATCTTCGACACGTTGATCGCGCACGATACCGTGAAAGAAGATCTTCAATTCTTCAAGCGTTAATCAAGCGCACTTGATTCCGTGAATCGGTTTCAACAATCGTTAATTCGAGCGCACTCGAATAACCGAAAGTGGAGATAGGAGATTACACTCAACTACCAATTTAGGATGAAAGCACACAGCAATCAAACAAGAATTTTATTCAAAAATCAAGAACTAAAAAAAATACAATGACCCCAACTCGCCTATTTATAGGCCACAACACACCCTAGGTCGTTTCCGACCTAACAATGCCCATGACTTACCATAGGTCGTAAACGACCTAAAAAATACAAGACTCAACACATAACAGCGCTACACCGGACGACCTACGACTTAACAAGGTCGTGAGCGACCTAACTGACCAACACAACACGACTTACGACTTACAAACACAATACAACACGTAGGCACAAACTCGGACGACTTAAAACACACGACTTACGACCTATACAGAAGCAAACGACTCAACGATCTAGTCTTCAGCGACTTATCCTTCCGCGACTTAAGGTTGAGCTTTGGCCTTGTGAGCGACCTATCTGCTCGCGACCTAACTCATAGGTCATTGCTTGGTTATTCGAATGGACGGAGCGCCTTAATTTTAGCCCGCTTTAATCATTAGGTCGCTGGAGCGACTTAACGATATGGTTAGGTCGTTCGCGACCTAGAATCATTTCAGATTGCACTGCTTCGTTAGGTCATCCCCCTTTATCCCGCGTACAGTTAGGTCGTGAACGACTTAAAGTTTCCGACCGACCTAAAGCATGTTTTTCTGTTTCACTTAGCTCGCTGGGTTGGACTTTTGGCTCGCGGGATTGTATTTTGAGACCTCTTAGCTTATTTGGACGACATGTCTCTCCACTGGATCGCTGCCGACCTATCTCCACCATTCCCCCACTAGGTCGTGAACAACCTACGGCCTTGGAACAACTCCAACTCATTGTGTCGGTGAATTCCACTGCTTTAACACTAGCCTGGGCTGCATCATCCTCCCCGGGTTGGGAAAAATTTGTCCTCGAATTTGTAAATTCTTCCACATCGCCTCGTTCATCTCCATAATATGGCACTGGATGCTTAACATTGAACACGTCAGAAGTGTACACATCCTCTAGCAGCTTCGCTTATAAGCGTTTTCATTAATTCGTTTCACAACATCTAAAGGACCAATTTTTCTGGCTTTCAACTTGTTATAAGCGCCTACTGGAAAACGATCCTTCGTTAACACAGCATATACCATATCTCCTTCATTAAATTCAACACTTCGTCGCTTCAAATCAGCAGTTCACTTATACTTCTCATTTGTCTTTACCAATCGTTCCTGAACGATTTTATGACATTTAGTTAATTCATCAGCAAAATCAACAGCCCGTTTAACCGTCCCTTTCGGTTTTGGTATCACCGCCAAATCCAACGGTCCCGTGGGTAAATTTGAATATACAATCTGAAATGGACTGAAACCCGTACTACGATTCACTGCATGATTATGTGCAAACTCGGCTTGGCATAACTTCATGTCCCAACTCTTCAGATTGTCCTTCACAAGACATCGCAACAAATTTCCCAACGATCTGTTAACAACTTCGGTCTGTCCATCTATTTGCGGATGATAAGCGCTGCTAATGTTCAACTTCGTTCCCACCATCTTCCACAAACTAATCCAAAAGTGACTCAGAAAACGAGTATCTCTATCCGACACAATAGACTCTGGCAATCCATGAAGTCGATAGATCTCTTTAAAGAACAACTGAGCAACACGAATAGCGTCCGCTGTCTTCTTACAAGCAATAAAATGTGCCATTTTTGAAAATCTGTCAACTACAACAAATATTGAATCGTTACCCCTTTGAGTTCTAGGCAAACCCAACACAAAGTCCATAATCACATCAACCCATGGTTTAGACGGTACAGGTAACAGCATATACAACCCAGCATTTGTCGCAGTTCCTTTCGAAACCTGTCAGATATGACATCGCTCCACAAACCTTTCCACTTCTTTCCTCATTGACGGCCAAAAATAAGATTGATAAATTAACTGCAAAGTACGATCTCAACCCACATGGCCTTCTTCGTGCAACTCCTTGATAATCTTCAATCTCAAACTGCTCTCTGGAATACATAACCGATTTCCCTTGAATAAGAACCCATCAACCAACACAAATTCATCGGTATTCCCATCCTTAACTTTCTCAACAAACTTTGCAAAGTAAGGATCTTCTTCAATAATTTCTGGCAATAATTCAAAACCTGTCACTTCAACTTTCATTGTCGTTAATAAATGACTCCTCCTACTCAAAGCATCAGCTACACGGTTCGTCACCCCTGATTTATGTTTGACAACAAAAGTAAATTGTTGTAAATAGGCAATCCACGTTGCATGCCTTGCTGAAATCTTGTCTTGCCCTTGCAAATGCTTCAAAGCTTCATGGTCTGTGTAAAGAACAAACTCCTAATGGAACAGATAGTGTCTCCAATGTTTAACAGCCTGAACAATTGCGTAAAACTCCACATCGTACGTGCTATACCTCATCTTTGCTCCTGATAACTTCTCACTGAAATAAGCAACGGGTTTCCCATTCTGACTCAAGACTCACCAATTCCCACCTTCGACGAATCGGTATACAATTCAAACAACAACTGAAAATCTGGTAAAACAAGAATCGGTGCTGTCGTCAATAGTTCCTTGATCTTCTCAAAAGCAACCCCTGCTTCCTCTGACCACTCAAACTTCTTTCCTTTCATGCAATCGGTTACAGGTGCCATCACACTACTAAAATGTGGAATGAATCTTCGATAGAAAGATACCAATCCATGAAAACTCCTTACTTCAGTAATTGTCTTTGGCTGTGGCCAATTCCTGACAGCTTCTACTTTACTTTCATCCACTTGAATACCTACCTTCGACAAAACATACCCCAAAAGCAAAACACTGTCCGTCATAAACACACACTTCTTTGTTGCGACATAGAACTGTTCTTCTCGAAGAATAATTAACACCTTCCGTAAATGTTCTACATGCTCCTCTGTGCTTCCACTATAGATCAGAATATCATCAAAATAAACTACCACGAACTTCCCAATATATGGTCTGAAAATTTGATTCATCACCCTCATGAAGGTACTTGGTGCATTCGATAGACCAAACGGCATAACCAACCATTCGAATAGACCCTCCCTGGTTTTAAAAGCAGTCTTCCACTCATCACCCGGTCTAATACGAATGTGATGATATCCGCTCTTTAAATCAATCTTCGAAAAGATAGTTGCCCCACTCAACTGATCTAGCAAGTCATCTAACCTCGGCACTGGGAATCTGTAGCGAACAGTAATCTTGTTCAAAGCTCTACTATCGGTACACATTCTCCATGTTCCATCCTTCTTCGGCACCAACAAAGCTGGTACTGCACAAGGACTCAAGCTTTCCTGAACACGTCCCTGCTCTAACAACTCTTCCACCTGCCTTCGTAACTCTTCATGTTCCTTCGGACTCATTTGATAATGTGGTCTATGCGGTAATACTGCTCCCGGAACAAGATCGATTTGATGTTGAATGTCTCTCAGTGGCGGTAACTCCTTAGGCAACTCTTCAGGAAACACATCACTGAATTCCTCCAATACCGGCTTCACTTCCTCTGGAATTTCAACAGATTCAGTCGCTTCATGTCCAATCAACAAAAGCACCTCTGGACTCTCCTCTACTTCTTCAATAAATTCCTTCAAAGTCAATAAAGTCTTCAGCTCCTCAATCTCTTTAGATTTACTCTCTTCCTGTTGTCTCTTCTTTGGAACCAAAATAATCTTAACACCTTCAAACATAAAACTGTAGCTATTGGTTCGACCGTCATTTTGCACTGCTCGATCATACTGCCACGGTCTTCCCAAAAGCAAATGACAAACATCCATCTCAACTACATCGCACCAAATCTCGTCTTTATATTTCTTTCCAATAGAAAATGGAACTCGAACTCGCCTATCCACCTTCACCTCTCCTCCTTTTCTTAACCACGCTAACTTGTAAGGATTTGGATGTTTTTCCGTTTTCAATTTCAATTTTCTCACCGCTTCTGTAGAAATAATATTGTCACAACTTCCTGCATCAATTACAAACTTACAAACTTTTCCCAGAATAGTGCACGTCGACTGAAAGATGTTACTCCTCAACCAACTAGCTTCATCCTCTTGCTTCGGTGTTAAACAAGACCTCCTCATCATTAGATTACATCCTTCGTCTCCCGATGCGATATCCTGTTCATCTTCCTCAACTGGACTATCTTCACCCTCAACAGCATCCTCACTTTCAACTTCAGCTATCATAGCTCGTTTCTTTGGTTTTGAACACTCATTACTTTTATGACCCATCTCCTGGCAATTGTAGCATTTGAAACCATTGTTAACCTTCGCCTTCTCACCCTCCTTTACAACTGGTTTGGCAACAACCTTAGGACCATTAGAACTTCCACCGACACCCTTCATTTGATTGTTAGAATTAGTAAACACACCACCTCCACGTCTTCCCTGCTTCTCCCGAGCCAAAGCCTTTTGGTGTGCTTCCGCCATAGATCTTGGATCAAACATATTAACCATATCCTGGATCTGCATTCGTAACCCTCCAACAAATCTGGCGGTCAACTGTTCTTCTGTCTCCATAATATCATTCCTGGCAATGAGTTGGTAAAATTCATCTGCATAATCATTAACTGACTTCGTCCCCTGCCTTAGATTCTGCAATCTCTGGTACATAAGTGACTGATAGTTGTATGGTAAAAATGTAGCTCTCATCATTTTCTTCACCTTATCCCACTCAACAACCTTTGACTTCCCCATCCGTTCTCTCGTAAGTTTAGTTTGCTGCCACCACGCCAAAGCTCTCCCCCTCAACCTAGTAGCAACTAACTTCACTCGACGATCTTTAGGAACCTCCTTGAAATCAAAGATCTCTTCAACATTTGACAACCAATCTAAGAATTCTTCAGCTACCATTCCACCTTTAAACTCAAGAATCTCCATCTTCAATCCCATTTCCCATCGACGATCATCATCTACATCTCGATTCTGACGTCATGTTTGTTCTCTATCTCGATAATGAACACTTCCCCTATCACCATCAAACTCCTCATCAAAATCTGAAGTATATCGATGTTGATCACGACCTCCAGCATCTCTACTACCACTCCTTCGATCAACATTCCTATCACGATTGTCAATACTTCTATGATCTTCTCTTCTCTCCCGATCTGAATGTATCGAAGCTCTACTTCTCCCGTGGCTCGATTCAGGTGAAACTCTTCTTCTACTTTGATTCATTTCAAGCATCATTCTCTCTAAGCGACCAATTCCTTCGTTCAACTTCTCAGTGAAGCTCTCGTTGATTCGTTGCTCCATTTCATCGGCTTCTTCTCTTCCATACAAAGCATTAATATTGCGATGTCGTTGAGCTCGTCTCGGTGGCATGATTGAACTTCACAAATAATTCAAAATATCTCCAAACTTCAACAAATCAAAACTTCAACACGAAATCAAACAAGTCACGGCTCCTTAGCTCGGCTTCAAACTTCAAAACAACTTCACAAGGCTCGGCTACTTCTCACAAGTATACACGGCCTAACTTCAACAAATGATACCAATCTTGACGCTTCAACTCTCAAATTCCTTGGCTCCAAGACTCGACTTAGCTATGATTGGCTAAAACAAGCTCTGATACCAAAACTGACACAGCGGATATTAAGGAAACAATGAAATCGATGGAATGTAGCAATCGGTGATTTGAAAATACTGCAATGCCCAATTCATTGATCCGAAGATACCGAATTTTAGCTATTCTTACTCGTTGATCCGAAGATACCGAATTCTAGCTATCTTCGACACGTTGATCGCACACGATACCGTGAAAGAAGATCTTCAATTCTTCAAGCGTTGATCAAGCGCACTTGATTCCGCGAATCGGCTTCAACAATCGTTGATTCGAGCGCACTCGAATAACCGAAAGTGGAGATAGGAGATTACACTCAACTACCAATTTAGGATGAAAGCACACAGCAATCAAACAAGAATTTTATTCAAAAATCAACAACTAAAAAAAATACAATGACCCCAACTCGCCTATTTATAGGCCACAACACAACCTAGGTCGTTTCTGTCCTAACAATGCCCACGACTTACCATAGGTCGTAAACGACCTAAAAAATACAAGACTCAACACATAACAGCGCTACACCGGAGACCTACGACTTAACAAGGTCGTGAGCGACCTAACTGACCAACATAACACGACTTACGACTTACAAACACAATACAACACGTAGGCACAAACTCGGACGACTTAAAACACACGACTTACGACCTATACAGAAGCAAACGACTCAACGATCTAGTCTTCAGCGACTTATCCTTCCGCGACTTAAGGTTGAGCTTTGGCCTTGTGAGCGACCTATCTGCTCGCGACCTAACTCATAGGTCGTTGCTTGGTTATTCGAATGGACGGAGCGCCTTAATTTTAGCCCGCTTTCATCATTAGGTCGCTGGAGCGACTTAACGGTGTGGTTAGGTCGTTCGCGACCTAGAATCATTTCAGATTGCACTGCTTCGTTAGGTCGTCCCACTTTATCCCGCGTACAGTTAGGTCTTGAACGACTTAAAGTTTCCGACCGACCTAAAGCATGTTGTTCTGTTTCACTTAGCTCGCTGGGTTGGACTTTTGGGTCGCGAGATTGTATTTTGAGACCTCTTAGCTTATTTGGACGACCTGTCTCTCCACTGGATCGCTGCCGACCTATCTCCACCATTTCCCCACTAGGTCGTGAACGACCTACGGCCTTGGAACAACTCCAACTCATTGTGTCGGTGAATTCCACTACTTTAACACTAGCCTGGGCTGCATCATGTTTGAACTATAATGTCCCTATTATTCAAATTGGAATCTTCTTCATCTCCTACAATTATACCTGCTACTTGTGACGCGGTTGGTAACTCATGAATGTGTCTATTTACGGCAAGCTCTTTTATTCTTATTCTACAATTTTGTATATCATTCCTTTGGCTCAAATGTCGAAATACTTGTACAAAAGGATTGTGGATATCTAAGATATCTTTTAATGTCAAAAGTAGGTTTGGCCTCATTGATTCATTATCGTGTTGTCTATTTTCAATCTCATGGTCAGTGTCGTAAATATATAACTTCAAATATCTTGGTCTCATTCCATCCATAGGTAAAGAACTCCATTTGTTGCATTTGCTAAGCTATGATCAATGTTAGCACCCATCGATGTAAAAGAAAACGCATTATTATAAGACCTTATGTTACTTCTAAAATGCGTACCAACTTCGGTTTTGTAACGACCCCGACTTCCTAGGCCCAGGAAGACGTATCGTTTTTAAGAAAGAAAAGGGTGAGAAAATAGAAAAGATAGAGAAGAAAGAACAACAACATCAGAATCTCACAGCGGAATGAATAAATTATATTAATCACATAAGTATTTAATATATAACATCAATCAGAGTGATACATATAGTACATCACATACTAGACAGTTATAAACACCTGTCTAGTTAATACACCTCAATACAATACAGCTCAAACAATATGACTCAGAGATACCAACATAGCGGAACTATATATATATCTACAACGCTGAAGCCTCCTGTTCCATTGCTCCTCCAGAATTCGTCAAAGCTAACCTGAATCCCTTGGCTACCCGTAAAAATTTAGGTACACGAGAGATTATGAAAAACAAAAATAAACTCCGGGTTAGACATGGGTCTGGTGTGAGTAACAGGTTAAAGTTGCTTAATTTTGAAAATTCTTTTGAAAGAAAGGTATCACGTAAGACTTCCCACACATAAACATGGAAAGTTTTTACCTTACGCTAACCAAAACATTTGATAGGAAATCCAGTGATATTATAATAGGTCTAGGGTTTTCAAGTAAATAGAAAATAGCCGAAATAGTTACATGATTAAATTCTAGCTACTAGCCACAAAAGTGGGTAATACAATCAAAACCGTTGACACTTATTGGATTTTGGATTCCATACAATGGCAGGGCTACTGGGGTACCGCCCGTCACAGTACGTGGCCTAGATCAACGTACCGAGGATCACTCCCGACCCCCTGCAATACAAGGCCGGAACCATTCCTTACTGAACAGTCCCGAACAAGATAACCCCGCAGTTTGCTGCAGACCAACTGCCCACACAGCCGAATAAAAGGGACATCTAGACAGGGGAATATCCTTGTCCTGCTTGGGCATGACCCACCTAACCTTGCTGCACCTCCCCTGTTTTAGCCATTCCCGGTTGATAAGGGTTGAGGTTATGATTACCTTTATAGAACATATCACTTAGAATGCTCATCGTCCGCCTCACGATGTGTTGAAAGAATTCAATCCATACAAGTTCGTTCCGGGTTCGAACGAAACCGAAGGCATCATCTTGTTACACTCATTTTGGAATCACCCTCAGAGTTAACGACGATAATCCTTGCATTCTGAATCTTCATCTTCACTTCAGATTCACGACCTATCGTTAATTTGGAATCGATGTGGTTTTCGGATGTTCCAAATAAGGAAAACCGATCCCGGTCTCATCGAAATCCAAAACATGTCTTTTAAGGCCAAGTTGTCTATTTAGTCTTAACAGTGAATTCAATATTATCAATATGCACAGATAGATAATTCACATCTCATAACAGACAATCACATTATCATCATAAACGGATAGTTAATATCATCATCCAAACAGATAATTAAATATTATCATACTTAAACCATACATCCATATCACATAGATATTATCCATCTCATTTCTGATATCACAATCAATCAATGAAATATCAATATCATCCATAAGCAATGATTTATGAATCACAATCTATAATTAATTTAAAATGAATTAAATTAACTACTTCTATCTTTAATTAATTTAAAATAAATTAAATTAATTACTCGTTCCATAAATCCTGCTCTCACAACCATTAATTAATTATAAATCAAATTAATTAATCGTTCTCTAATTACAAGAAGTAATTTAGTCTTTAATTAATTCTCAAATGAATTATTCTAAATCATTCATAGCAAATTACTTCCCATTAGTTATTTCTTAACTAAACAATTTTTAATTACATCATTAATTATATTAATTAATGATCTTCAATTTATATAAAATTGCTTTATTTAAATTAATTACATTAAGTGGTTAATCTTTATTTAAACACAATTATTAATCACCCTTGATTAATAACAAACCAGTAATTAACTACCCTTAATTACTTATTAATCATCCCATGATTAATTCCATAAATTAATCCTTTGATTAATTACAAAAGAAATTTCCCAAATTACTTCACTTACAAATTATCTTGTATTAATTTCATCAAGTAATTAGCATCTAATTACTTTTCTAAGTAATTATACTCCATTAATTACACTAAGAAATTACGCATACCAAATCATCAAATGATTTTCTAAAATTAATTAACTTAATTTACTTAATTTAAATCTTATCATTAATTGCTTATATATTCCAATTAATCAACTTTGATTTAAATATCTTTTGCTGCATTCCAGTAGTTTTCCTTAATTTATTTACATAAATTAAACTTGAATAAATCCATTAATTAACTACATTTATATCGATTTATTACCATTTAATTATCTTGTTGATTTATTATTCCCAAATAAATCAATCTCTAATCCCATCATTAATTATATTAATTAATGATTTCTAATTACATTTCATTTGTTAATTATATTAAGAATACAAATCTTCTAAACACAAATATTAACCCTCTTACAATAATTAATCATTCATAATTAATTACTTCTCAATAACAAGCTCAATTAATCCCTTGATAAATTTTCAAGTAATTATATTCCAATTACTTCCATTAACAACATCACTCAATTAATTACATCCAGAAATTATCCGTCAATTACTTCTCAAAGTAATTGACCCCAAAATATATGTTAATTAAACTAAATTAATCAACTCAAATTAAATCAATTTACATAATTAATAAGTAATTAATTTCTTAATTACTTTCCAAATAAATAATTACATTTAAACTATTACAATGATTATTTTTGAATTAATTAGTCCAACTAATTTATTAAAAATCAATTACATTAATTAACTATAAAATAAGCTAGTTAATGATCTTCCCTAACACTTATTTAATTTTTCCCTTCTATTTATCATTGTTAATTTAAGTTTGATTAACCATTAAAATTTATTAATTTAACTAAAAATCTAATCTATGGTTCTTAATCACATCTTAGTTACTTAATTCATTATTCAACTTTGATTAATACTAATTTAAATAATATCAATTATTAATTATTCATACTTATTTAACTTAAAGGTTAATGCATATAAATTCTAAATCTTCATTACTTAAGGTAAACTGTCTTATTATTGATTAATTTTCACTTCCAATATGTTTTAAACATTTATTTCAATTTACTTTCTAAACAAATCCCAATTTATCCTTAATAAAATTTTAAAACTAAATTTTTTCCAAAACCCCTTTAAACTTACATATTTAATAGCATTAAAACTTATTTGAATAAATTTAAATTATAAAACTTTATTTTAGTTCCAAATCTAGCTTTTCATATCTAAGTCCTGATTTCAATTTTTGGAGTTAACTTGTCTAAATCTTTTCTTAACAATTTATATTTGATTTTTGAAATTCAACTCTAGTTTGAAAATACTTTAATTATTAACCACTTTTAAGTTATTAAAATAATTTAAATTTTGAAACTTTATTATTTCCAACTCTCTTTCAAAACTAACTTAAATTCACTTTTTAAACTTGAGTTAGAACTAGTGTTTGACTTTGATTAAATTTTAAAACCAAGATTTTAAAACTGTAAAAACAGTTACAGGTTTCAAAACCTGAAAATACTAGTTTACTTCGAGTAAACCCACGAAGTTCCCCGAGAAAAACAGAAACTTACTTCGAGTTTTCCCCCAGGCGCGCACGAAATCAACATGAGAAAAATAAAAAAAAACGTGGAAACACAACATACTCAACACCCCCAATACCTGTCAACGTCACGTTCGCGCAGCTCCGACCACTCGAAGACTTGCGCTTCCGGCCATGGCATCGCCACCCACCGTGCCTCCTTTTCCCAAGACCACGCCTCGCTCGACGCTACGTCGAAATCACGGTGGTCAAAACAAGAAGCTCCAGTAAAACTAGGTTTACCAGAGGAAAATCAACACCGCCGCTACCTCCGACATCGTGGCCGCCTCCAACTATTTTTCCATCAACAACCGGTCACTCTTGCACCTCCATCCAAGATCCCAATCACCACCAACCCGTGGATCATCAAAGATCATCAAAAGAAGGAAATTCGAACTAACCCAAACTGTGCTTAATTCCTAAGCCCAAAAATTATGATTCATGTTTTAAAAATCATGTCATAGTATACGAATTCCAGCTACAATCCTGAATTTGTAAATTTAGAAATTCGAAACTTGACTAATTTAAAGTTTGGTTCAGTTTCTTTGATTTCCAGGGATATTGCTAAATTGTTTTGGCTTGAATAAATTTTTAAAACTTAATTTACACGGTAACAGATAATTTTTGTTTTAATACTAAATTCAAACATCGAGTAAATCAAGTGGAAATGGTTCTTTAAATCAAAATCTTGTGTTTAGAACTCAGAACAGAGAACATATATGATTAACAGCCTGCACACAAATGCTATTCATCATCCACAGAGCATCCATATGTATATAGATACAAACATAGTTATTCACCTACACATAAGCAACAGACTTATACTTTAAATTTGTTTAAAAGTTGTGTTACTCACAGAAGAAAAGAACAGAGCTTTCAAATAGGCACAGGATTGAAAATTCTCAGGCTACT
The DNA here is from genome assembly GCA_030765085.1 of Allium cepa. Classification (NCBI taxonomy): domain Eukaryota; kingdom Viridiplantae; phylum Streptophyta; class Magnoliopsida; order Asparagales; family Amaryllidaceae; genus Allium; species Allium cepa. The sequence goes on from CM060928.1 coordinate 1,038,014,341, forward strand.
TCTTCATCTTGATCCACTGTTAGATTGCATTTTGATTTATGTTCAAGTAAAGCTTGTTTTAGTCTTTACTTAGCTCGAACAGATATGAAGATTTATAGAAAAGGAAGAAGACAGGGGTATATTATTATGTTTCATATAACTGTAACAATATTTGTACAATACAACATAAAAATCTTGTTTGTACAGATTTTAAAACAAAGATATTTTAGATGGAGGCTGATATGAAATAAATTGTGTTCTAGAAAGATTTTCATTAATTACTTTTGTTTGTTTGCTTAAGAATACAATACACTGTCTTCCCCAGCATGCCTTCACATAATTTTTTTTTTTATCTTGCTTTCCAGATTATATGCGAACTGATATGAAGATAAGTTGATATATACTTGCATTTACAGGTTATAATATCATGATGTTTGTACAGCTAAACAGAGATATTTGTATTCTTTAATTTGCTAGCCTAGCTATTTCAAGAGGTTATTAAGATAATGTTGTACTAAAGATATTTGCATTGATTACTTCTTGTCTTTTATTTTATTTTGCACGTTCATCTGGAGGTTGAGATGTAATTTTTTTTTTCATTTTCTTAGCATTATATGCCATTGTCTTTATCTTGACTTACAGCTTGTTTTAGAATGGAATGTGAATATGTTAATATTTTTCTTTTGCCCTTTCAAACCTGCATACTGATTTTACTTGTTTGTATAACATGTATATTTTTATTTGTTTTCTTGATGCTTTAAACTTGTATATATATGCTGAAGTTTTTCTTATGATAGTCTACAAGCTTGAAAATTTATTTGTTTCTAGATTAATTGTTGACTTGTTATTATATTTTGAAATGTTTGTGAATGTTATCATTTTTGTTTTGTTGTTTGAAAACTAAATGAACTTTATAGTTGTTATGTTATTGTAATTTAACCAATGTACTTACTTTATCTTTTCCCTAATTTATCTTATAGTCTTGCATTTTTATATGTACATTTTATTTTATTTATGTTATAAAAGCACACTTATCACTTTGACATGGTAGATAAATTAAATTATCTTTTTATTATAAACTACATATTTTATAATATATGTTAAAGTATCATTTGAAAAATTATATTAAAACTCATATATCATTTTAAATCCATATTTTTATCAAGCTATACTAAAAAAGAAAAGAAAACAAATCTTTTTGTTGATAAATCTAAATCTAAACTTAAGTTAAAATAAGTTTTTAAACTACTTAAACATTTATCTTATGTATTTAAAATCACATATTTATTTATTTAATTAGCTTTGAAAAGTTTATATTAAATAAATCATAATTTCCAATTCACTAAAATGTATATTAGAATTTGAAACATAATTTATTAGTTAAACTTTAAAACAAATCTCATCTATTTACAATGCATACAAATATATACATATATAAATAGTTAACAATGAATTTATTTAAACAGATAAAATTTACCAATTAGATATTTATTAAAAAAAAGGTATCAATTACTATCTAATTAATAAAGATATATCAAATTAATTTAATATTTAATGAAGATTATTAAATTGATATTGCTAGAAAATTCCGGGTTGTCACAGGTTTGATCAATATACAAATCAAGTAGCTGTTGAGGTGTTGTTGGTCTTTGAATAGTAATTTTACCATTCTTACAGCAAATATCCAATGTCTCATGAAAGAATTTCTTTGATCCGCAGAATGGACAGTAGGTAGGAGTAGGCAGCATGTGGTTGTGAAAATACTGTGTAGCAATAAAATTTCGACCACAATTATAGCTTGTCATGAAAGTGGATCGAGTAATCATGTGTTCTTCATGTTCAGATGAGCCTAAATGATTACCATCGTTGTGATGATTAGAATGACAAAAATACAATGTAAATAAAAACGTAAGTAGTTAAGTTAAAAAAAATTACCGTGAAAATCAGAAGGTAGAATCGTTGGCCTTCTACGTGTTTGAGTTGATTGTCCTCTTTGTTCTATGTATGATTGTCCTAAAAGAAATAAAAGATGTTGTATATAGTTTGAATCATGTTTTTTATATGATATATGCAATTGAATCAGTAAATGAAAGGGGATACTTTTGAAAATCGTAAAAATTCTTCACTATGACCAAATTGATCTGGTATATGCTTTACATATACAGTATGTTAGCCACATTCAATGGACATGTGCAAAGAAAATTGAATGCAAATACATTTTATTATGTAGTAAAGGTCATATTCATAGATAGTAGACGATAGAAAGAATTGTATGATCTATGTTTTTTGTATCGTGAATAGTATGAACAAATAAGCACAAAACTGATGTTACGGTTTTTGATATCAATTTGGTTTTCGTATGAGTATTAAATAAGAAAATATGAGCTAAATTTTACAATGTATAGATTTTCATACAGATGTCCATAAGCTTGAAATACATATAAGCTTGATATATGTCGCATAATATTTCATGTCACAATCAATCTTATATAATATGTGTGATGATTTTTTAACGTTGAATATGATGTATGGATTATGATAGCATTTATTGGCATAATTATAAGACAAAATTTCAGTAAAAACGTTGTTGATCTTTGTACATGCAGGTGGTATGACATGGGAATGGAGACCTAGTGTCAAAGTCTTAACTTCATTGAATTACTCTTGTGTACTCACGTGTCTCATGGTAGGAGAAAAGTGAATAATAATGTATAGTATCCAATAAACTTGCCTGGTTATTTATTTAACAAAACTGTACACACTATCCCTTCACGTTAAACATTGGACTTCGAACAACTTTTACTATTTTATTATTTTATAGTCTTTAACAATATGTAGTAGGGTTATTATACTTTCAAGTTGCTGTAAAGTAGATAATGTACTGAACATCAATAGACATAAAATATAGAACTCATGTATATTCTGGAAAGCTGATTCCAACTTTGTTGGGTGGTGTGCACGAAAAAGTTTTTTGCAAATTTAATACCTCTGTGGTTAACTAAAAAACTTGCATGATTACTTGTAAAAAACTACACGTATTCCATGTTGGAGCGTCCTCGATTGTCGTCGTATGAAGGAAAATTTAGCCATTTAGCTGACGTAGAAAAAGTATAATAAAAACAATTTTGTGTCAAAGATTGAAAAATGACAGTGATATTTATTTTATTTCTTCGTGAGCAAATAAGAAGATTGAAAAATGACAGTGCAGTTCTTGAGAATTCAATTCATTGGTAGATATGCAATTTGTATTGTTTTGTTATTTAGATTTAGTTGATTACTGTGTTAAATTTTGCAGTTGAAATGTTTTCTCCTTCCGCTAATTAATAGGTGATAAACAACCAAAACAGTTGAGAAAGAGTTGGAATCTGCATAGCAGAATGTGTTACTTGAGTTTACAAAACTTAAAGTTATTATCGCTAACGCTTACGTCATTATCAGTAGCACTATAATTCGTCTATGCCTAATATAATAGTTACTATAACATAAATAGTCATGATGGGAAGAATAAAAAATGGTATTGTTTAAAAATTTATGTATGTGTTCTCTGCTTATGTAAAAGAAATTTATGCATGTTTTGTACGCAAGTTCTTTCTTGTTGTGTGACTGGTGACTGGTCATCCACTCGTGTCTTGTCTGAATTGTAGAAATTTTTATACTTTTATATTGAAATGATGATATGTATGCGCTGGCTACTATTACATAATCTCGTGCTCCCATATTTTGTGCATGCATGATTGCTCATCTCCATGACTATGTTCGTATACTTGCCTTACGATGATAAATGGATTTTACGTAACATTCAAAATTGCACGGCAATGCAGATATGGATCTAAATATGGATATGAAAATAAAATTTGGATTCCATCTATATGTTTTCATTATACAAACAGTATGAAGAAAAAGCCTATAAATCAAAAACTCCCAGTTATATGATCACCGCCAGCCACATTAGTAATAAGAAATTTCATCTTGTTTTTTATGAGAAGTTTTCATATGCCATATTATGAAATACGTCTTTTATATGTCACGTATAAACCGTAAGTTAAAATAAATGTTTTGAAGATGTGAAGTTTTCTTCGTCTGACATTTAATATTTTATAGTTTACATCCATCTGAAGCTGTAGTTGTCTTATACAGATAACGTACAGCAGTAATGAAACAAATGGTTGAATGTTTAACTCCAACAGAAAGAGTAGTTTGCGAAAATGGTAGGGATTGATCGTGGAATGGCCATAAAATTCAAGTGTGTAACACATTTCGATTTAGCTGTAGGTAAAATTGTAATAATAAAATAAATATCTTGTTTACTCAAATGAGAGCTTTCAGTTGATAGGGATCTTCTATTTGAAATAGTTAGCTCTCTTGCATGTTCACGTCTAGACCGTTGGCTCTCACGTCGTCTTTCTCTTTGTATGTCAGCCATAGTAATAAATAGAACAGTATGGAAGCAAGTCAGTAAAGTTAAATATGAGGTTGTTTGGTTAGCTTAGAAAACAATTGTACTGTGAACACATAAAACTGCACAGTTTACTTATATATAGAACGACAATGTACGAGTAACAGTAACATAATAGTAACGGTAACATATGGTTTGAATGGGTAAGAGATGGAAAGTATAGCCTGTATTATTGGAGTGCGTCAAAAATATGTTGTGTACCGTTAGTACTGGATCACATCAACCATTTCAATTCAACGGTAAGTTTGTACACAGCAGCCTAGTTGTATTAATGTAGGTATGGTTGACATTTTCATCTTTATGTACAACGTGTACAACAATCACATTTTAGTCATGTCAATATCCATCAAACATGACATGTTCACAGTAATAAAATGCATGTATTTGACTATGAGGTAATATGTGTACCCAGTTATTGTGTGGCACATTTGTGCAATATGTACCGTTACAGCTTGACGCCAACTGCTGAATAAAACAAACGTGTTTTTATGTGTTAAAAAAGGTTACAATTTTTCAGATTGAAGTGAATTGGTGAATAAATATAAGATGGTTTAATGTGTTAAAAAGGCTACAATTTTTTGTTATAAAAATAGACTACATCTTAGCCTCACTTTCAATCAACGTAAAGTACTGGCAATGAGGATAGTTTGTGGCAATAGTGAAATGAAGTGAATGTGCAGGGGTGATGATGTTTGATTGAGGAAGTTTGTATGTTGAAGTTTGTATACTGTCCGACATGCTTGATGATATGTTTAAGTAGGACGGAGGCATATGGTTGGACGTATTGTAGTTGTTGCTGCTTTGCTCTATTTTGCTTGTGCAGTAATTTTTTGCTTCATTTCTTTGATTACTTACACGTTTCATCTACGTGTGTGTTATTGCTACACTCCATTTCATTTTCTATAGATCCTTCTCTATCGTTGGAAATTTGTTGGAAGTTTTTGTCGTTGAGAATGAAGGTAAAAAAGGGGGTATGGGTTTAGATTTGGGTATTTATAAACTAAATATTTTGGGAGAGCAGAGGTGGTACTGATAAAGACTGTGACACTTCGAGCTGGCTGGATTTCATTTCACTTATTTTTGTCCTTTTAGAACCGTACGAGCAGGTTTTGAACAGATAAGTTGTGTTATGTATTAATCATTTTAAATGGTTATTATATGTCTATTTAATAGAAGTAAACACAGAGATAAAATATTAAGTTATTAATGTTTCAAGAGTAACATGGACTGAAGCGCAGTTTAGCATGCAAAATGTGTTATATGCATTGATCAGTACAATTCAATACATAACTTATGGACAAAGCTTTTGTTTTATTACAAAGGTTAACAATGAAAAAGTCATATGAAATGAAAAGGAAAAAACTTACAAAGCTAACTTTATTGTGCAATAATGCCTAAGGGATTGCAGTACATACATAAGTAAATAAAAATGCATGAAAACAAAAACATCGAGCATAAATCGTTGAAAGCTACGTTATAACATCGATCTTCACTTGTCAAACTTCCTGCAAAATTCAATCTGTAAAAGATAGAATCGTGAAAAAAATGTATGTTATATGGATAATTAAGTTGAAATGTGAGTTTGTTATTTACCACAGCATTTGCAAATGGTTCATCCCGGTCATCGACAATGGATGGTTGGTCCATAATTAATTTGGACTCTTGAACATTCATGGTTCCTTCTGATTCGTGCACAACAGTAGTTTCTTGAAGATTCATGGTTCCTTCTGATTTGTGCACAAAAGTAGTTTCACTAAAAGCTCTGTCTTCGTTTTCCACTTTAACTGCAGCAGGCAAGGAAATTTCAGATGACTGATTGAATGGTTCTATTTTAACCGAGAAGGCATTTGAATGTTGTACCAACTCTTCACAGTGTTGCTTTCCTGCTCGCTTTAGCTGCTGCTTTCGAGTGCATATCGAATTATCAGTTTTGTTACTTGTATATTTACCCTATAGTACAACATATAAGAACAAAATTTAAAAAGTGAGAAATGCGTTATGACGAACAAAAATAAAATAATTATCAATTACCTTCGGCATGATAACAAATGAAAAATATATAGCTTAATAATTTGTGCACAATGGAGAAGAGATAGTGGTTGCTTTATACATACGTAGGTAGTTAAAGTATAGAAAGTGGAAGTTTGTAAGTAAAAGTGGACAGTGAAATCTGCAAAAATAACGGGTCATATGATATATGTTATGAATGGTTTCCTACTTACATGCCTAGATAGTAGAACACCTTGAATAAGTAGATATTGCTGTGTTTAAATGTGATAGGCTGCTGCATGGCTTGTATGACACGTCATCTGTTATCTTAATTTTCAGATCGTCAGATCTATACCGAAACACTTACATTTAGTGCTGAGAAATACATGGTCGAACATCTTTATGTCCATTGAATAAGTGTAACACGTCAAAATAGAAACTATTTTATATTTTCATGCGTCCAAGAAATGAAGAAGATATAAATTATTTAGTTGGCGTATAAATATAACTATCTTGCGCACTAAAAACTGGAAGGCTCAAAAGCTTCAAGTACAAACAGACTCTAATCCTTCCCTTCGATAACATTACAATTTGAAAATTACATATATCATCTGAAACATCTTATATAAGTCAATAAGTAAAATTGAATAAGCATTCTACAAATAAAAAGAATAAATATGTGCACATATATTGAGAATGTTATAACACAAAACAACCAATAAAGTACTCAACTATAGTCTTATTGGCATTAGCTATAAGTACCATCAACAATTCTGAAGCAAATTCAGGTTCTTCTCTTGTTCTTAACAGCTTCTAAAGTGAAAGCATTGTCTAGCCTTTTGTTTTGAAGACAGAAGCCATTTTCATTGGTTCCAAAAACTGGAAAAAAAAATGAAAGCAAATCACATTAGTATGTTAAGAATTGATAGGAACATATGAATGTATTCCAATTTCTTCATAATAACTTGCCAAAGACAAAAACGCATGTATAAAGTTTGAATTATATGTAAATTCAAAATGTTGTTGTTGGGTGTAGAATATTCATGGTATTTTTGTTATTTAATTAGGTTCTTTTAATATTATAAAGATTTTGAAGTAATTTCTACTTAGTATAACCTTTTTTCTCTTAAATTTACAGCGAGTATACTCCTCTCTTTTCTTCTCTGGTTTAAATCAATTCAAAATTGTTGGCTCAGTTCATGTTCCTCCTAGTATGTTTTTAGTAACTCTTCCTATTATATCTACGATTTTTTTGACTGACAACATAGTAGCTTTGAAATACTGAGTTAGCTGAATTTATTATAGTGACATAATTCTATGACAGAAAGTAATGGTTTAAGTAAAGATCGCAAAATATATTATTTACCATATTTAAGAATATGAAATTTAGTATCATAGACAAAACTTAGGCAAACTTGCTAAGTTTGGCTTGCAGTCTCTTAGTAGAAATTCACATTATGTAGAATTTCCAATATGTTTAAGAACTTTCTCTTCCTATTTTTAAGTGGAAGCAGAATGTCAAGCAAAAACACAATTTACTACGTATACCATTCATAGTTTTACGACGTTCCCATACCTTTTGTTTCTCCAACGACAAAAGTTACCATTATCATTTATCATAATTTGCATAATCTTCACTCGTTAGTAATTATATTCATTGATAATATTGTTATTACGTTTCATGAATACCAATATTGGTGAAGCTAGTACAGTATAAACTCACTTAAGCAAATATTTCCCAAAATTATTGTGTTGCTCAAGATACATTAAGTGCAAGTTTCATAAATTATTATGCATAATTAAGTTTGGAACTTACACGCATCCAACTTGTAATCCATGGCAATTGCTTAGTGAGCTATCTAGTACATTTGCAACACTTATAGAAGTTTTGCTCATTGGATGTGCGCCTGCATCAGGCAATCTGTATGCATTTAATGTTGCCTTCAAACCATGGTAATTGGTAGTTCCATTAAGTGATACCCAAGCGGCTTGTTGTGTGTTAGATAAATCAGGAGCAAACATAATGATACCCAACATCATCTACAAATTTGTTCTTTTCATATGAAACAACACAACAACATATGAATGTATTTCGTTTATCAAAATGATCCAACCAATGACAGTCATATGGAATCACAATTTTAATAGCATATAACATTCATTTGCCTATATCAACTCACACTTTTAGTCTTCATTATATAATCTTTATAAAACTCCCTATTAGTTTTGCCTTCACGTGCACTTGTAGAAACATTAGTATTTGGTCTAACTAAATCGACTTGAACAGTCATAATATGAAGGAGATTAGTGATAGATAAGATTTGGTGTACAACTGATCAAAAGTAGAAAATGTACTACATGATTTTATCTTATGTGAACAGCTTATACAAATAATATATTGGTTCTTTATCATTTTAAAAAAAGGCAACCAGTAATGTGAGAACACATTTGCATCAACCTTAAAATTCGTATCAGATTGCCAAATTGTAGTAGCTATCAACATGCAAAGTAATATGATAGCAATTTGATTTAGACTAAACATGCTGGAAGAATAATAATTGAATAAAGGTTGTTGACATGTAAGGTATTCACTTTGTAATATAACACACACGCATGTATTACAGAATTTCATATTGTTGAAAAGAAGTTTTCAAATTAATTATTTAGTTCGACCTCTAGTTGATGTCCAAAATAATAAACCTTATCTATTAATCCAATTAATTAACTATGCATTTTTTAGATATATCCGGATTTTCTTCACTATCAGATCCTCTTTAAAGTTCTAAGATTTTGCAACGACATGCAATTAAAAAAAATATTCATCTCGTTTTTCCTTTAAAAATGGGGTTTTATTAAAAAAATAGTGAAATTTGTATGAACACAATACTGGCCATGTGTACCATATTTTCAAATCCAAACGTAGGCTAGCTAGCTTGAAATTTAGATTCTATTTTCAACTAATCCAGCAATAATAAAAAGGAAGAAAAAGATCTCACTTTTTTAATCATATGCGTTGAATGTGAGAAGCCATTTTACACATTAATACAAATCACCTTTCAATTGTTTGCCTTTGTATTTATTTTCTGTCCTTCTTCGCTTCCAGTTTGTCAAAAATATATGAAATATATTGATTGTTTGTTGGATGAAATATATTAAATGGTGGTAGCTATAAGCACATAAGCTAGAGAGACACAATCAAATGTAAATAGTTGATCAAGGTGAATTTTCCTTCATTGTCAAGTCTGTATATTGGGTTCTTACATGAAAAGTACATCAACATTAAGGTAAATACTTGTATACACTTTATCCTATATATCTTCGTCCTTTTAAGTGTTGACTGATCCCAAATGACATAAAATTTTGCACTCTCCTTTTCGACTTGCTAGATAAATTTCAACACTACGATCTCGAACCTTCAAAGTACTTGCTTTCGGTTTAGCAAGGTGGACAAAGTTTTTATTGCATATAATTTAATAGAAGGAAGAATGGGTGGCTTGACATCTTATAATTGCAACTCTTAGAATAAATAATTTCATGATGGTGACCATATATTGAATATTTGCATGAATGATCACTTTAGGTTAGAAGAGCAATACAAACAACTTGATTACTGCCTTCAAAACTGAGCGGTTAGTTTGGCTCATTTAAAACTTTTGATCCTATGTTTTATCAATTTTTTTAACCAAAAAGATATAGATGGCAGAGTTAGAAATATTGTTTGAAACTAATGTTGAGTTTAATGTACCTTTGTAAGTCAATGCGTGTTAGTCTTTGCACACGTCAAATATTTTCTTCAGCCAGCCTCTCATCATTGCATGAATTGCTTGTCAAGCATTGTGCCTACCGTTATTTGTTTGTTTTTGTCTACAACACCGCACCAAAATCCAGTATTACAATCTGTATGAATTACACGTACATAAATGACAAATAAAATTAAAGTGATAAATCTACCAAAACAAAATTACAATCCAAAGGAGCTACAATTGGCAGATTAATCTAAAATCGAAATAAAAGGCATATGTTGACACATTTCATTGTTGATAATCTAATTATGTTGTTTCTTAAAAGGTAAATAATCATAGCCTTCAAAATCCATGATACTCAAAATAAATTAGCAATGAAAAAGATAAAGCGGTGAAAAATGAAAGTTTATGATTTCCAAAAGATTAAGTTTGAAAATTTCTTTTAGATACCTTGAAAATCAGTGGAAAAAAGGTAAAACTAAAGATTCAATATTCAAGCAGTCCGCACATAAATTACACGTATTACAATCTCTATAAATTACACGTACATAAATGACAAATAAAATTAAAGTGATAAATGTACGAAAACAAAATTACAACCCAAAGTAGCTAAAATTGGAAGATTAATGTAAAATAGAAATAAAAGGCGTAATTTCCAAAATGTGCATAAATTAGAAATAAAATTATAAGGATACATCTAACAAAATCAGTGTAGTCTGTTTATATATTAAGGTTATAAAATTAAATTAACTGAAAAGGTACAACCCAAATTAGGTAAAATTGGCAGAGGTAAATAATCATAGCCTTCAAAATCCATGATACTCAAAATAAATTAGCAATGAAAAAGATAAAGCGGTGAAAAATGAAAGTTTTTGATTTCCAAAAGATTAAGTTTGAAAATTTCTTTTAGATACCTTTAAAATCAGTGGAAAAAAAGGTAAAACTAAATATTCAATATTCAAGCAGTCCGCACATAAATTACATGTATTACAATCTCTATAAATTACACGTACATAAATGACAAATAAAATTAAAGTGATATATGTACAAAAACAAAATTACAACCCAAAGTAGCTAAAATTGGCAGATTAATGTAAAATAGAAATAAAAGGCGTAATTTCCAAAATGTGCATAAATTAGAAATAAAATTATAGGGATACATCTAACAAAATCAGTGTAGTCTGTTTATATATTAAGGTTATAAAATTAAATTAACTAAAAAAGTACAACCCAAATTAGGTAAAATTGGCAGATTAATCTAAAATCAAAATGAAAGGAGGAACCTATATTACCAAATTTATATTATTTCAGTTAGGGCTTCAGTTGAATTATATACAAATACCATCCGATATGTGCACAAATTATAAATAAAATTACAGTGAAAAATCTAACAATCGATACATGTGTTAACCATTTAGGGCTTCAGCTCATTTGGGCGATTCTGCAATGATTTATAAAATTAAAATAAGTGAAAAAGTAGCATAAAATGGAAATAAAAGGAGGTACCCGTGGTACGCATTTACGGCATCAGCTCATTCAAGGCTTCACAGTTCGATTGTGCAATAAATTTAGGGCTTCAGCTCATTTGGGCGATTCTGCAATAATTTGTAAAATTAAATTAACTGAAAAAGTAGCATAAAATCGAAATAAAAGGAGGAGCCTGTGTAAAGCATTTACGGCTTCATCTCATTGAAGCCTTCATAGTTCGATTGCGTAATAAATCTAGGGCTCAGCTGATTTGGGAAAGGTTATACGAATTGAGGATGAGGTTCAAGCTGATTTGGGGAAGCTTATACGAATTGAGGATGAGGTTCAAATGTTCCTTCTCGGCTTCATACAATTTATGGTTTGTTAAGAAGCCGATTGAGGTGGTGATGGAGGAGTGGGATCGATTAGTAGAGGAGACGTGCGTATTCCATATGGAGCAGGCAAGATGTAAAAACGTGACAAAATAGTAATGACAACAATATCCTTACCACAAAGTACAAATTTTAAAGGGTGTTATGGATATTTCAAAAGCTTCAAAATGGGGTATTCCCATTATATATATATATATATATATATATATATATATATATTTGAAATATTAATAAATATTAGTTATCTTAATCTATCTAAATAGATTAAATGTATGATTATGTAATTAACATAAATAAATGGACTTGAATATACAATGTTAGGAAGTAAATGATGAGATATCTATAAATAATTTTATAAACCTTAATAGTATATACCTGAATGTAAATTTTAGAAGAGATAAAATTGATAAATTAAAAGATTTTATTTTAGAATATAAAGAGAGAATTTAGGAGAAAAGAGATAACTCCTAAAATCAACAAGAGAGTTAGAATTTCTTCCCTTTACTATTTTTTGATAGATTACTAATTTTTGAAAGGCATGTTTGAAAAAAAAATTAAGATAGGCCTAATAGTTTGAGATATGCATTAGCATAAGCATCGCATATTTAGCACTTTTTCACCACTTAAACAAACCCTATTCGATGATTTGCTCATTCTACAGCATGCTTTCTCTTGGCGCTATCATGAGAAATTCATTCTTCATCTTCCTTTACTTGCTTCTCTTCATTTTTTCACACCACTACATTATCCTCTTTCCCTATATAAAAAGTGGAACAATTTTCGGAATGCTAGTAGTTACAATATGATGATACATTTCCTATGTATGTTTTAGTCTCATTGGTGTATTTATTAAGATGTATTTGATGGTATGTGCGCATAGTGGATTAGAGAGTAGCATTTGGCAGCTCAATTGGATTCTATATATATATATTATATTACATTCATCTGATGCGTTCTTACTTTATGTACTATTTTTATATTCCGTGACTATGTATTGTTCTATCCTAAAAGCATACGTGTTTATTGCTTTGCTAAGACCGTATACATTTATGGTAAGTGTTAACGTAAAAATCAGACGCTAACACCCCGGTGTAGATTGAAGTTGAGCGAAAGCACCACCCGTGAACACGGGAACTAAAAAACAAGTAGAGAAATCACAGAGAAAGCAGCAAAAAACAACAGTTTTTATAGTGGTTCGGCTTAGGGTAAGCCTACGTCCACTTTAATTCTCTTTATTACTGAATCGATTACAACTTTACAACAATCTTCAATTACAATTCTGATGAGACAAACAACTAGAACTTTGATGCAGAAGAATTCTTTGAATCCATGTAGATTGCGTTAGATTTTCTTCTGAAGTTAGTTGAAATGCCTTTCGTACTTGAAGTGTCGAGTGAGTCGAGAATTCAGCAGAGTATCGGCGCTTAAAGTGATCGGCCCCAAAAGTCCCTTTCAAGCTTGAGGTAGGTTGGTATTTATAGGAAAATCTCCCTCCTTAGGTCGTAAGCCGTGACCGGTTTAAGGTGGGTTGTGGCCGGTCTAAGGTAGGTCGTGGCCGATTCATCTGGTCCCTCCATGGCTTCACAAGAGTTCATTTGTACAAGTCCTAAGTCGCCTCCGAGTTAACACCCCCTCTTCTCAGTAATATGGCATCAGGCTTATATTCAGTGTCTTTAGGTCGCGGACGAGTTAACCTGGTGAGTCGCAAGTCACGACCCAACTGATAAGGCCTGGACCGTGTACGAGTTAAGAGACCACTATGCCAAGTAGCTGCATTGAACTTATCTTCCTTTGCTTAGGTCGTGACCGACTTAACATTGGTCATAGGTCGGCCGCGACTTAGGTCGGTAGCTATCTTGGGTCGGCAACCATGTTGAAGCATTAGGTCGGCATACCCCTTAGGTCTTAAGTCGGCATCTCTCTTAGCCTGTTAGGTCGGTATCCTTTTTGAAGTGTTAGGTCGGCTACTTGTTGAAGTGTTAGGTCGGCACCCGTGTTAAGCCTTATGTCGGTAACTTTGTCAAAGCATTGAATCGGCACCTCTCTTAAGTCGGTATCCCTTTGGTCCTTAGGTCAGCATCCTTTTAAGGCTTAGGTCGGCTATCTTTAGGTCGCCAGAAAAGAGGAAATAACACTTGCCCCTCGAAGTGCGTGCCTAGGTCGTAGGTCGTGTACTTCGACCAAACTTTGTTGAGTCGCGGGCGACCTAAGAGATGGCTTAATCTGCACATTTACTTGCTTCTGCCCTATATAAGCGTTAGCTCGTTTTCTTCCTCCTCATAAACTGCTCCCACATCCTTTTATGCCATTAACAATTTTCCTGAGCCCAAAAAAGCGATTTCACTCCAATCGATTACCGACAACCTTCGTTTCTCATTGCGTAAGTGATTTCGTTTTCTTCTCCTGACCCTAACTCACTTTTCCATGCAATGCGTCGTCGTGAACTTTCCATAGTTGGAGAACTCTAGTTGACTGAATTTAGGTTTAAGCATTTGATTGGTGGGCTTTGATGCTTCAAGCTAATCGATTTTTGAATTGCGTTGGAGTGACAGGCATTGAATTTGCGGCGATTTAGTTTTTGGATGATTCTTCATGGGTGAAAATTAGGGCTTGTGCTGGTGGAGAGGCTAACGGGTAAGCGGGCTAAGAAGGTGAAGGGTTTTCGATTAGATGGGGGGTTTGTCGATGAAGTGGAATGCCGACTTGGACACGACTCAGTAGTTTTGGGCGACCTATAACCCTTTACGACTTAACTAGACACGGCATAAGCTATGAGTCGCGGCCGAGCTAAGATCTATCTCTTCAATATGTTTTGCGGCCTATAGGACCAACGATTTAAGGGGCCAACCACTTAACCAAGTCAACCACTTAACCCTCGGGAGATCTTTTAAGTCGTGCACGACTTAATTTCTAGGTCATAGACGACTCAACCTTTAGATCGCGGATGACTCATTACTTGAACAATATTCTACTTGCCGAATTGTTTCTTCTAGCCTAAGCCAGTTGCATCCCACCCTGCTAGGTCGTGAATGGCTCATGACTTTGAGAGCTTTTGGATTGTGACTCAATGGCCTGAGCAGAATTTGAAAATTTGGAGATGTTGATAGAACTTGATTGTACTTCCAATTTGGATTGCTAGGATAAACTGCTTGAACTCCGTTGCATTTCCTTACAGATTATGCCAGTTTTATTGCCATCGACCTGTTATACACAACACTTTGCAGAAAAATGGGACAAATATACTTGTCACTGATTGCCCACATCAAATGACAGATTAGTCGGCATAAAACATAGTCAACTTAAATATACTGTATGAAATGCTGTGAACCAATCAACTAAAGTGAAGTATTAATGCAAAGCATCGCTAGCTTGAACTGATTTGCTTGCACCAACATTACACTTGCATGTTAAAATAATGAACCCTGGACTTTATAACTGACAAATATTTTGCTAGTTTTTATTCCAGTTGCATCTGCTTATTGTTTGGTTGATTTTACACAACACTCCACACACTTTAGGAAACGTGCACCTTTATGTTTGAATATCCAGTTGTTTGTGTAGAATGACTTCCCACCAAGAAGAAGAAGAGGTAGCTCAAGCTGAAGAGACCTTTCCGATAGCTATTCCCATAGAGAACCCTCCAGAGAGAACTTCGACTATCTTAAGTCCGAGAGCGTTTATTCAGCTGCGCACTTAGTTTGGCTTTGCTGAAAATGATGCTCTACTACCCGGACCAAATGATACTGCCGACAGTCCTCCTCATGGTTTTGTTGCTGTCAATCGTCAAATGTGCTTAAGCGGGGCGATTCCTGCTTTCAACGACTTTCTCCGAACCCTTCTCCTTCGGTTGACAATCTCTCCATTTCAACTTCATCCTAATGGCTATGCCATCTTGATGGGGTTGTGTGTTCTGTTCAGGAGAACTCTTGATCGCTTGCCGAGTTTTGAAGAAATTCGCTACTTATGCTCGTTTGCAAAGAGTAAAGACCATCCTTCCCTCATTATCGTGAGAAGTGCTAGAAATCGCAAGCTTATTTCTGATCTTACAGAAAGCGTTCACGGATTTTTGAACCAGTTTTTCTTTGCTCGCTGCCCCCCAGAGTTTTATGCCATCTGGAGAGTAGGAAGTAAGATTACCTATTTCTATTTTCTCCGTTTCCAAACTTTTCCAAGATCCGAATTATTAATTGCTAATCTCATTCTTTGCTCTTTTCAGCACTTCCTCTCCCTTCTAGAGACCCAATCCATAAGCAAGTTTTTGAGAGACTGAGTGTCGTGGCCGCGGAAGAGAGAAGTGTAAAATTTTTGTTGAGGGATGAACTTTTACATCAGTACGGGCTTTTACACATCTCTCGCTCTACACATCCTCATGAGATCCCAGACTCCCCGGCTAGAGCATCAGATGCCCCGGTTTCCTCTGATATACCCGTACCAAAAGATCCCGCTTCCGAAGCTTCTCTAGTAAAATGCTCTACTACTGTCGATGTTGCGGGGTCATCTGGAAAATTCACACTTGCCCCAGTTATTGAGGAAGAAGAGCCTCAGGGATCTCCTAAACGTTCGCAGAAGTCCGGCGATGAAGCCAAGAAAACAAGCCCTGTTAGGCAGAGCGAGGATGACACTTTCGAAGGGTTGAGCGATCTCTTCGTCACCTCACAAGAGATTTTTAAAGACGACCCCGCGACTACTAGAGTTTCTTCTTCAGTAGTGGAAGCGACTTCTTCTTTACAACAAGCTCCGTCGACCCACGAGTTAATGTTGATTACTACCCCCGTGATTACTCCGCAATCAAAGAGTGGTTCGTAGCTTGATGCGCGTAGTTTGCACATCACACACACTTAGAATCCTTCGGCACTTTTATACTCCTAACCCTTTGTACTTTGAAGATTCTAAAGTTATGCTTCTTTTCTCTGAAGACTTTTAAGACTTGTCTCTCTTTTTTATTTCAGATTCTCCGATGAGACGCAGCGGCTCTTACTATGACGACTTCCAGCGCTACGGGAGGCGTAGCCAATATGATTATAAGCGCTACTTTCCTGTTCACAGAGAAACCGATGAAGAGAGAGCCTCCCGAAAGGCTCAGCAGAGGAGGGCTCAAGAAGAGCGTTATGAGAGAAAAGAAAGGGAGGAGCGCCACAACTCTTCCCAGAGAGGTGACGATTCTCACAAGAGAAAATCGCATGATGATCGGGGAAAAAGCCACATAGTTGAGGACCCAAGCAAGCGTGCCCGACACGGTGAAAAGCATGCTTCTATAACTCCTGAAAAGGTCACTACCCCCATCTCACTTGACATTCCTTCTGGCTCTCCTGCTCTCGGGAAGACAGACATTCAAACAATAATCAGCAGGCCTAAGTTTCAAGTTGGATCAGGCCCGTCTACTCTGCAAAGCCGGTTCTCGCACTGGTGCCTGAAGGGAGTGCGGTTCGATCTTGACTTGGTCCCTATCGACAAGCCTACCATGCTGCGAAATCTCGATGCCGTCAGGCTTGATATTGAAAGGATGTCGAACTGGCTGAAGCTTGTTGATGAGCTTCAAAGGGTCAATCGTGCAAATATAGAGGCCATGCTTACTATGGAGAATGATAAGGCCGAATGGCAGAAGGTTCTTGAGTAGTATGATGCCGAAATGAGGAGCATTACTACTTACAATGAAGAGCTCGAAGCAAAAGTTGAGGAACTTAAACAAGAGCTTGCTACTTCTTCTACCACATATACTCAAAAAGAAGAAGTATTTCAAAAGCAAGTTCGCGATGCTCACACCGCTCAGCGACATGCCGAGGCACAACTTGAAGTTGAGAAGAAAACAGCGGGAAGGTATCATGCTGAGGCTACAAAGTTACGGAAGAAAGTCAACTCTCAAGAGGCGGAAATTCAAATGCTAAAGCTTCAACTTTCCAAAGATGAAAGAGAGCGCGATGAGGCCGTTGCCGGTAAAATTGCAGCTGATGAATCCTATGAGGCAACGAAGACCAACATCAGCTCGACACTATTTGACTTCTACCTGCACAGCGTCTTGGGGAGCGGTAGTCTCGCCTTTCTAGGCCCCAAGTATGAAATTACTCTGGCTGAAGTGTGGGAGGCCGCACTTGACATGCTTGGCGGTAAAGGCGCTGGCTATGCTGAATCAGTTCTTGAGGAGCATTATTTAGATGATGACACTCGCGCCGCTGCTCTCGCCAAGGGAAAAGAACAACTTGCAAAATTAAGAGCCGAGATGGCCGAAGGGGAACGTTTAGGAAAAACTACTTCGACTATTCCAGTCCAGCCTTCTCCTTCTGCCGAAATCGACATCGTCGGCTCCAGTTCTCATTCTCCATCCCTGGTCAAAGTTACAACTGAGATTACAAGTACACAGGGTGGAGATGAAGGCGAGGAGAGCGCCGAAGCACAGGCTTATGAGGTTGATATCAAGAAGCCGACTTCTCCAGGTAACTCTACTATTAATCTTGCCCAAGTGGACTGCTCATTCACTTCTTATGAGTTCGATGAGCTTCTTGACTATTTCCTGAACCTCAATGAGCCTTTATCTCCTCTCTTTACTGACTTTAACTTCTTTTCTTATGTAGAGAAAGCATCAAGCATTGTTCAAACTTCCCCTCCTCCAATTATTCCTCCTTCGGTTCTCCAGGTCACTCCTCCGTCCGCCTCTCAACCCGGGTCGCAAGAGGAGTAAATAGAAGCTCTTCATGGCTTAGATGATCCTATTGCTTCTCAAGAACATGGGGGAGAAGAGCTTGGAGAAGGCAATGAGTCTCCGGAGCGAACCACTTCTGATAACATAAAATTATCTGCTCTTGTTACTCCGGGAAGTGAGTCTTCTTCAAGGAGAAGGAGGAAGCGTGCCACTTCCAAGAGGAGAAGGAAAGGCATTCTTGTTTCTGAAGAGGAAACGAAAGTTGATCCGGCAGTAACCCTTTCTCCTTCATCCCTGACTCTCCCAAGCCGTCCTGAAAAGCTGCCAATTAGGTCAGGTGAAGGCTCTAAGGGTGGTGGCAAGAAGAAGTAAAGGGTCCTGGTTCGATTTCTCTTTACTTTTTGCTTTTTGCATGTACTGGCCGGAGATTGTGCGGGTACCGGCCTCCTCTTTTCTTTTTCTTTCTATTTTGAAACCTGTACCTATACAAAATTTTTACAGTATTGAATAAAATGATTCTTTTTATTTGTACAAACTTCTATCTGTATTTGAGAATGCATTTACTATTCATTTTTGTACAGGTTTCTTTATATGATATTGCAGTGAGCTTGTGGTATGTTGTTTGAGCGTAGTTTTTATCAATGTAGTTATACCATGTTGCCCCTATACCATAAGCTCGTTGCAATATTTTATACTTTGACGGGACTTGTACTCTTATTTTCTGGAGAATAATTATTCCATACTTGGAGGAATATTATTTCGTTAAAAATAGAGTACAGCTCCCTCCATATAAGTTTTTACGCTTCATCCTTCGAAGATATCACTTTTTCTTTTGTGCATACACACATTTTACCAAGTGAATTCTTCTATGTGGTAAAGTGGGCCTCTGAAGGACACTTTAACTTTTTTTTTTTTGAGGAAGAGTATTTCCAAGAATAGAAGAACAAATCTTCCTTTGAAGGCTAAAGTGTGCCTTTGAAGAGGGCTTCCCCTTTTTTTTATATTGCGCCTCGGTGGAGGGCTTTGATCTTTGCTTTGTATTTCTGACGAAATGCTTCTTTGAAAAGTTGTACCTCTGAGGAGGGATTTTTCACGTTTCAACACTTGGAAGTTTTATTTCAATCTCGGTGAAACGTGTGCCTCTAAAGAGTTATGCCTCCGAGGAGGGCTTTTTCACGTTTCAACATCTGGAAGTTTTATTTCAATCTCGGTGAAACGTGTGCCTCCGAAGAGGTCTTTCTGTTCGATTGTGCCTCCGGGAGGAGGTCTTTTCATTTCTGCCTCTGGGAAGAGGTCTTTTTTGTTTCTGCTTCTGGGAAGAGGTCTTTTTGTTTGGTTGTGCCTCTGGAAAGAGGTCTTTTTTTTGTTTCTGCCCCTTGGGAGAGGCTTTTATTTTTCTCTGTTCGTTGGGAAGCGGGCCTCCGAAGAGGGCTTTTCACACTTCATTTCACGGGAGTGTATCGACCGATCACGATGAAATGTGTGCCTCTGAGTAGGGCTACTGCCTGGAAGTTTGGAGTTTCTTTCTCTTGGTTGGACGGATTCACGGGAGTGTATCGACCGATCATTCCGCAACTTTGTATCGAGAAATATCTCTCTTTTTCTGGTTTGGCCCGCTCGAGGTCTTTTGGCATTTCAACTGTGACGAAATGGGCCTCCGAAGAGGGCTTTTCATGTTTCAACACTTGGAAGTTTTATTTCAATCTCGGTGAAACGTGTGCCTCTGAGTAGGGCTTTTGCCTGGAAGTTTGGAGTTTCTTTCTCTCGGTTGGACGGATTCACGGGAGTGTATCGACCGATCATTCTGCAACTTTGTATCGAGAAAGATCTCTCTTTTTCTGGCTAGGCTCGCTCGAGGTCTTTATACTCCGAAGAGTTGTGCCTCCGAAGAGGGCTTGTGCCTCCGAAGAGGTCTTTTGTTGTCTGATGCTTGCTCGCCCTTGTCTCTTTGTCATCTATTCATGTTGGCGATCCCCGTTGTCTTTTGCAAGTGTCATCTCTTTTTAGTTGCCAATAATTTCCCTCATCCAAAGAAATATACTTCATAGTTAAGCGAGTTGGTGGTGGTAGACACAAGCTATTTAACTGTTTGTTTGTTTGTTCAAACATTTGCAGTTAGTTAGAAATGGTCCACTTCCATCCACATTGCTAACTTTTGTTCGAAGCACTTCTTTTGTAGGATTTGAGTGTGGAAATTTTGAATGGCCTCGTGTTTGCTTGCTGCGTGATGTCGGAGATCGTTTGGTCTTGCGATGGGTAAGCTTTGTTTTTATGGCCTGCATTATTAAATCGACATTTTAGTGACACACTTAACGTATTTTTTATGTCGAAATAAAACAAAGCAGTTTATAATAGTAGAGAACACAAGATTTATAGTGGTTCGGCCAAAAGTTGGCCTTACATCCACTTTATAGCTTTTCATTATTCACTTGCTTTACAATTGCTTTCAATACAAGAATCATATATTCATAATTTTTTTACAACATTTCAGCAAAGTTTTCAGGTAAAACAGGGACGCAAATGATTGCTGTTCCAAGCTCTTGGGATTGGTTCTCCTTCGACAGTTGTGAGTTGGAATGTGCCATCAAGGAGTTTCGCACCTATAACATATGGCCCTTCCCAGTTTGGCCCAAACACACCTATGGCTGTCATAATTCTCTTCAGGACTAAGTCCCCAACTTCAAAGCTGCGCTGATGAACTTTGGAATTGAAGTGCCTGGCTATTTTTTGCTGGTGAGCTGCAATTCTAAGTCTAGCCTCTTCTCTTCTTTCATCTAGGAGGTCAAGTGCTTCCAATTGCAATTTCTCATTCTCATTTTGATCAAAATGGATCCTTCTGTGTGAGGGGACTTTAGTTTCCACTGGAATCATCGCTTCTGATCTGTATGCCAATGAAAATGGAGTATGCCCAGTAGCAGTTTTGTGGGTGGTTCTGTATGCCCATAGTGCAAGTGGTAACTTATCGACCCAACCACCTTTTGCTTTTTCCAGCTTCTTTTTGATGGTCGATTTGATGATTTTGTTTACTGCTTCCACTTGCCCGTTTGCCTACGGATGAGCTACTGCTGAGAAGCTTTTTCGGATCTTGAACCGTTTGTAGAAATCTTGGAACTCCTCACTTTCAAACTGAGTACCATTGTCTGTGATTATCTTCTGAGGCACACCATACCTGCAAATGATATTTTTAGTCACAAAACTTATCATTTTCTTAGAGGTAATAGTAGCCAATGGTTCGGCTTCAGCCCATTTAGTGAAGTGATCAACAGCAATGATAGCATATTTAATCCCCGATTTGGCAGTCGGCAAAGGCCCAATGAGATCTATTCCCCAGATAGCAAACGGCCATGGACTGACCATTTGTGTTAGCTCAGTGGAAGGTGCTCTAGGAATTTTAGCGAATCTTTGGCATTTATCACACTTTCGGGAATAGTCAGCAGCATCCTGATTAATTTCCGGCCAAAAGTATCCATAACGGAGGATTTTCTTTGCTAAAGTTTGACCACCTGTATGATCCCCACATTCCCCTCCGTGTACTTCAGTTAGAATTGTCTTAGCTTCTTCCTTTGTTACACATCGGAGTAATGGCATCGAAAATCCTCGTCTGTACAAACGACCATCTTGAACTATATATCTGGAGGCTTTCCTCATCAGCTTCCGTCGTTCTTTTGAACTTTCTGGCAAAGAACCATTGAGTAGATATTCAAGTATCGGAGTCATCCATGATTCTTGTTCTTGGGATATATTCATAATCCAATCAACATCCATTTCATCTGTGCTTGGAGCTGATAAGACTTCGACGGGAACTAATCCCAATAGTTGAGCTTCACCAGTACTCGAATACTTTGCGAGAGAATCCGCCTTCATGTTCTCTTCACGGGGTATATGGTTTATTGAATAACGGTCAAAATCTTGAAGGAGCTCCCAGGCTTTTGATAAATAGATGGGTAGATTCCCTCCTTTATCTTGAAATTCCTTCCTAACTTGGCAAACAATAAGTTGAGAATCACTAAAGATCTGTAATGCCTTGATGTTTAGTTCTTTAGCGATCCTTAAACCAGCAATGAGAGCTTCATATTCAGCTTCATTGTTTGTCGAAGGGAATTCTAGTCTCAGCGCATAACATAGCGATCGCCCTTCTGGGGTTTCAAGGATAACCCCTGCTCCGGAATAGTAATCATTCCTCGCGCCATCGACATACAATTTCCATTGGATTGGGATGCTATCAATGACCTCTTCCTCATTATCACCTTTATCCGTACACTCTGCGATGAAATCTGCCAAAGCTTGTCCATTGATTGCTTTTCGGGGATGGTAAGTGATGTCATATTGGCTGAGTTCAATATTCCATTTCAAAAGACGGCCCGAAGTCTCAGGACGGAATAGGACTTGCTTTAGAGGTTGATCAGTGAGGACTTTGATAGGATGAGCTTGGAAATACGACCTCAATTTTCTTGATGCGATCAACAAACAATAGGCGAGCTTTTCCAATCTTGAATAGTTCATCTCTGCCCCAGTGAATCTTTTGCTAACATAATAGACTAGGCGTTGAATCCTTGCGTCTTCCCGTACCAACACTGCACTGAGAGCATGAGACGAAATTGCCAAATATACGAAGAGATCTTCGCCACTGTCAGGCTTTGAAAGTATCGGAGGCACTTCCATATGACGAACCAACTCATCAAAGGCTTTCTGACATTCAGGAGTCCACTCAAAGTTTTTCCTTCCTTTCTTCAGAGCATCAAAGAATGAAATGCATTTGTCAGTAGCTTTGGAAATGAACCGACTCAAAGCAGCAACCTTTCCATTGAGACTTTGCAATTCCTTCTTCGTTCTAGGAGCCTTGACCTCTCTCAGGGCAGTGATTTGAGCTGGATTGGCTTCAATGCCCCTAACGCTCACAATGAAACCCAAAAACTTTCCGGACTCCACTCCAAATGAACATTTCAGGGGATTAAGCTTCATTCTGTACTTGCGGAGTACTGCAAACATCTCTGCCAAGTGATCCATATGGTCCACTGCTTTCTTAGACTTTACTAGCATATCATCAACGTAAACTTCCATTGTCTTGCCAATCTATGGTTTAAACATGGCATTAACAAGCCTTTGGTAAGTTGCCCCTGCATTCTTGAGTCCGAAAGGCATGACCTTGTAGCAGTAGAGTCCAACATCTATGATGAAACTAGTGTCCTCTTAATCTGGCTCATGCATCATAATCTGGTTATATCCGGAGTATGCATCCATAAAAGATAACAATTCGTGTCCTGCCGTCCCATCCACCAATTGATCGATCCTGGGCAGCGGGAAATAGTCTTTGGGGCAGGCTTTGTTCAGATCTGAAAAATCAATGCATACTCTCCACTTTCCACTAGCCTTTTTCACCAGCACTGGATTTGATACCCAATTTGGATAAGTAGATTCTCTGATGAAACCGTTCTCCATGAGCCGATCCACTTCTTCTTTTAACGCTTCTGTTCTCTCAGGACCCTGAGTCCTTCTTTTCTGTTTCACAGGTGTAAACTTTGGATCATTGTTCAGAGTATGTACTGCAATTTCTGGGGATATTCCGCACATGTCAGCATGAGTCCAAGCGAATACATCCAAATTAGCCTTCAAAAATGAAATCAGAACATTCTGAACTGTTGTGTTGAGCTGCGAACCCACATTAAGTACTTTGTTTGGGTCCTTTAGGTCAACGGGCACCGGCACTGTTACCTCTACCGGTACTACCCTATCTCCCCTGCACTGGGTTTCCTTGGATCCATCTCTCTTCGTGCGCGACTACATTCGCCAGTGCAGGGTCCACCCTGTAGTTGCTACAAGGTTGGTTCCTTGGTGCGGACTGGAGCCGCCGCACCTTTTCCCATTTCTCTTTTCCTTGATTCTCGCAACTCTGCAAAGTAACATTCTCGCCCTACATCTTGGTCTTCCTTAATCACACCAACTCCGTTATCTGTGGGGAACTTTAGAGTCAGACACCATGGGGCAAGAACAGCTTTAAACGCAGCAAGAGTTGGTCGGCCTAAAAAGGCATTGTAGGCAGAGAATTCTTCAACAATTATAAACGTTTGCTTTCGAGCCACCTTCCTCGGTCCCTTTCCGAGTTCTACAAACAAATCTATGGTCCCAATCGGCTGTTTGGGTTCTCCAGCAAATCCAGCAATCTTAAGGGATGAAGCTTGAACGTCAGCCATTGGAATTTTCATTTGATCGAAGGTCTTCTTGAAGAGGATGTTACATGAAGCTCCACAATCAACTAGAACTCTTCTCACAATTGCCGGCCCAATACCAGCGGATATGACCAAAGGATCTATGGTCGGAGCCTCGATACCCAAAGAATCCCTGGCACTAAACACAATATCATCTGTGGAAGTCTTTTGTTGCTTTAAAGGCGCATCATTCTCTAAAACAAAAACATTTTCTTCAGCTGGTACATGCCTCAAGGCCCGTGCGTACCTTTCCATCTTGCCCCAGCTTTTGCCTGCTGGGTGAGGTCCTCCAGTTATTATATTGATAATAGGTCTTTCCGATTCATGCTCTACGGGCTTCTCACTTGAGGCAGGACAGTGAGCGGGAACTTGTTGTCCTTGAGTTGATGAAGCTGGGGCATTTCTGTTCCTCTTCACATACTGTTGGAGCTTGTTCTCTTTCAAGAGTTGTTCAATTACCTCTTTCAACTGACGGCATTCGTTGGTGTCATGGCTGGGCTGGTTGTGGAACCGACAGAACCTTCCACTTTTTTCCATCTTAATCACAACTCTCATTTTAGGTGGTGCCGGATAATTGACATCATCTTTGGTTGCAAAGAAGATGTTTTCAGGGGTATCGGTCAAGGGTGTGAAATTGAAAGAACAGCCTCTCTTAGCGTCTCCCTGTTTCTTCCCACCATCGTTTCCCCTTTTCTGAGTGTTAGGTTCTTTCTTATTCGAAGCAGCGCCATTGTTCCCGGCTTCCGTGATACCACCTTAGCCGGTGTTTGGAGGCTCTCCAAGTGCATGAATTCGTCCGCTTTCTTGTAGAATTTGTCGAGCGAGTTTGGTTCTTTCATTTTCAACCATTTTCCAAATTCGCTCGACTTGTCAATTGCCCTCATCAAGTATGTTAGGACCATGCGTGGCTCAGCATTATCTACCTCGGCTAATGCTATGTTAAAACGATTCAAAAATGACCTGATGGATTCTCCCGGATTTTGCTGTAGACTTGATAGCGACATTATATCCTTTGCTTTAGAAGCATACAATCGAAATTGCTCCTTGAATTTCCTGGTCAAATCGAAAAATTGATCGATGGACCTGACCGGCAGCTTTGTAAACCACAATAGAGCTACACCTTCTAGATAAACCGGGAAGTATCGACATTTAATTTCATCAGACGCCCTGGCACCAGTCATATGCCAGTCGTACTTATACAGAAACTCGTTTGGATCACTCGTCGCCTTGTAGGCCGGAATAGTAGGGGAACGAATTTCCTTGGGAACTCCGCCTTCAAGATTTTTTCAGTAAATGGAGTTTTGCTTGGAGCAAATCCCCACTCTTTCTCGTCTTCATCTCTTCGCATACTTTCTTTCATGATTTGACGAACCATACCCGAAAAATACTCTTCATCATTTAGAGGCTCTGGAGGACACACATCAGCCACTCTCTCTGAATTCTGCCTTGACAATCATTCACGGAGGGTCGGCTGCGGCCTTTATCCTCCAGCTTGAGGAGGAGTCCTTTCTACAGGGTCTGCGGCTCTTTGAGAAATGTTCCCTTCAACATCTTGAACTCCCGTAGTAGGGTTCCCATCATTATTAACCGGTTGACGATTTGCCCCTAGTAGATCATTCAACTTACTTAAGATCAGGGCATTCTGGGCATTCTGGGCTTCCAATTGCGCATTCTGAGCATTCAATTGCTGATTCAATCCCAAAACTACGGCGTCCAATTCTGCTCGTGTAACTCCAACAGTTGGAGCTGGTTGACTTGAAGGAGGAGAGGTAGCGGTATTCTCTTGAACATTGTCGGATCTTACAGAACTTCGTTTTCTCCCAGGAGCCAATATTTCCAATAAACTTCTGGTTTTAAAAGAAATCCTTTCAACAATTCTTCGCAGAGCAATAGTGGAAATTTCCTGAGTTGGGTTCTCAGTGAAAGCACCAAAAATGTTAACGTAAAAATCAGACTCTAACACCCCGGTGTAGATTGAAGTTGAGCAAAAGCACCACCCGTGAACACGGGAACTAAAAAACAAGTAGAGAAATCACAGAGAAAGCAGAAAAAAACAACAGTTTTTATAGTGGTTCGGCTTAGGGTAAGCCTACGTCCAATTTAATTCTCTTTATTACTGAATCGATTACAACTTTACAACAATCTTCAATTACAATTCTGATGAGACAAACAACTAGAACTTTGATGCAGAAGAATTCTTTGAATCCATGTAGATTGCGTTAGATTTTCTTCCGAAGTTAGTTGAAATGCCTTTCGTACTTGAAGTGTCGAGTGAGTCGAGAATTCAGCAGAGTATCGGCGCTTAAGTGATCGGCCCCAAAAGTCCCTTTCATGCTTGAGGTAGGTTGGTATTTATAGGAAAATCTCCCTCCTTAGGTCGTAAGCCGTGACTAGTTTAAGGTGGGTTGTGGCCGGTCTAAGGTAGGTCGTGGCCGATTCATCTGGTCCCTCCATGGCTTCACAAGAGTTCATTTGTACAAGTCCTAAGTCGCCTCCGAGTTAACATCCCCTCTTCTCAGTAATATGGCATCGGGCTTATATTCAGTGTCTTTAGGTCGCGGACGAGTTAACTTGGTGAGTCGCAAGTCACAGCCCAACTGGTAAGGCCTGGACCGTGTACGAGTTAAGAGACCACTGTGCCAAGTAGCTGCATTGAACTTATCTTCCTTTGCTTAGGTCGTGACCGACTTAACATTGGTCATAGGTCGGCCGCGACTTAGGTCGGTAGCTATCTTGGGTCGGCAACCATGTTGAAGCATTAGGTCGGCATACCCCTTAGGTATTAAGTCGGCATCTCTCTTAGCATGTTAGGTCGGTATCCTTTTTGAAGTGTTAGGTCGGCATACTTGTTGAAGTGTTAGGTCGGCACCCCTGTTAAGCCTTATGTCGGTAACTTTGTCAAAGCATTGAATCGGCACCTCTCTTAAGTCAGTATCCCTTTGGTCCTTAGGTCGGCATCCTTTTAAGGCTTAGGTCGGCTATCTTTAGGTCGCCAGAAAAGAGGAAATAACAGTAAGTATTATATAATTTGAGATTTGTACAGGTGGTAGTCTAAGGGAATATCACACGTGTAGCCTATAATGATCTCATTCGTTATATTACTGGATAGTATTAGCAAATAATACTTTTCGATAGTATGAATAGAGAGGTAGGGTAATTCAACTACAGCGAACCACCTTTAACTTACATTGTGCAAAATGGAGAATCTGATGTTAGCGAGTTTTACCATTCTTTTGCAATATTGTAGAAAGGGCCCATTAGATTTATGGTAGAAGACGTAGTTGGTTAGGGCAATGGAGATTACAAAAGAATGGCACACCACCATTTTCCAAAAGTTTAAAAAGAAAGGATTTAGTTTCAATAAATAGCGAAATAGTTAACATTGTATTTCTATTTTTTACTTACATTTTTCATTGTCTTTACTTCCTTTTAGTCACATGTATCATTATTTTTTACAACTTATATCATTTTTTTGTTTAAATGTATCTGGAATATTTTTTTTCTATAAACTAATGAATTTACGCATTAATACTATTCTAACGAAAACTAAAATAAATTAACATTAATTTTGATAGCATTGATTTTATTGTACTAAAAAAATTATAGCCAATAATCAAAAAGACCGTTAGGGAGATTTACCTATTGCAAGGAAACCAAAAACACAAGAAACTAGTCCCTTTTCCAACACCGTGATGTTATGTTTTAGCCTTTTCTTTCTTCTAAAAGTATCTCGGTATTTTCTCTTCATTTCCTGTTCAAATTCTAAAATTTTAATTTTTTTATCTTTTCATTTTCGCAGATCAATATCGTATAAAAAACAAAGGATTTTAAAACTTGGAACAAAAGAAAATTGCTATTGACCCTACATTACTTTGTTGGCTGCTTCACTAATCCCTGCCCTCTAACTATAGCTTCCCTCTCAAGCCAGCTCCTCTAGCCGACAGTAATTTTAGGTATATTATCATGGACGTGAGACTTAATTTCAGTTATGTGGATTTTTTTATTAAGAATATTTAGGATAAAACGTGAATTTAATATGAGAGTAGAAGAGAGCTTGAACATCGAGAAGTAATCTTTTTGTTCACCTTTTTTATCATTTTTATGCGCAAAGCCCCTGGAATTGAATATTACTAATATGGTAGTTAGTTTATGGTATATTTTGATTAATGAATTTCTTATGTGTTCGCAAAGTGGATTATAGAGATGAAGATGTAGGTCATATGCAACTAATAAAGAGAATTATGTGATTTAGTCCCCCTTGCATGGTTTCTGTTCTCCCATTTATGAAATGTTTCAATATGATTTCTAATTGCGGTAAAAATTTCTTTTTCTAATTTAAATTGGCTTAATTTTCTTTGGTAATCATAGTTAGAAGAATGTGGAAAGGATTGGGCAAGAGTACAACTACTGCACGCAAAAGTAACTTTGTTGAAATTTTGAATTGTTTATTGCTTCCATTTAGTTCTTTAAATTAGTATTCAAGTAATGTATTTACAAATTGCAATATTATACTTTATTTTTCCTTATTAGTGAATGTTTCAAAATGAATATAGGATACATAATATATATGTACTAGGCACTTGTTATTAACTCACATATTTTCAAATGCATAGAAGGAATATATTTAGAGTTTCCTAACAAGTCTAATTTTATATCTTGTGTAGTTATCTAGTTTAGAGTTTGGACTTACCGGCTCCATTGAGTCGGTTTGGTAAATGAGCAAGACAAATATAAACCATGAACTTTAGATTATAACAAGAAATGATACTACTGTAGAATAGACTTGGTGCACTATCTCGGAATTTTACCTTTTTAATTTTAAATGTGTAATTAGTTTTAAATATCTCATAATTGGTTGTTAAATTTTAATAATTATATTGAAATACAGGAATTTTATTTCAAACATTTGAATTTATGAATTTAATATCAAATGAATTTAATATTGTTATTTAACTCCTTTTAAATAATAAATAATATTGGTAAATTCATTTTGTTAATTTATTTGCAACAGTATATAATTTATATAAACATCGATAATTGGATCGAAAATATAAAACGATTTCTTAGTCTATGAAAATAGCATTTTGGGACTGTCTTAGATTTTGATGAAACTAGCGCTATAGGATCCGAAATAATGAATTATTGTATGCCAATGAGTTTAGTGATGATCGGGTGTATTATGTGGTCGTGCAAGCTTGAAACGTGTAACGATTAATTTCGAGAATTAAAATATAATACAATTTGATTTTAAAAGCTAACTTTTGTATATGATGGAATCAAGGTCCCAATACTAATTCCATTACGATCAGAATATGGGTGTTTAGCTAGGAACGCCAGTGAACACACCTCATTTGAATTTCGTGATTTTTAGGGGTGAATTGTGTTTGAGAATATTCTTAAATAAGGACCCTCGCCCCTCACTCTTTGTCCTAAGTCCAACCCTAGCCTCATAATCTAATGGCCATTATTTCCACGACCACTAGAGGATGAAGTAAGCCTCGACCTTGAAAGATGGTCGCGATAGTGAGATGTAGGCATCGAATAGTTGGTATGGATAGTGATAAATCATAGCGACAATCTCGATTTGAATGACGAAGCTTCTTCAGGTTAGATCTCATCGGCGGCAGCATTTCAGATGATGAGGTGGGTGGGTTTAGGTGCGACTAAGGCAGAGCTACTCTAGGTAGTGATGCACTTGCGGTTGAACACCTCAGGCGGCAATGACGAGTAGTTGAAGTCAGCGGATGGGTTTGTTCGAAGGAGAATAGTGTTAGCGTAGACTACGAGATTGGTAATTAACATGATAATTAAGTTAATTAATTATTTTAATTAATCTCAATTTGTGTTAAAGTAAATAACTATCTTATACGAGGTGGATTTAGATGTGGTCGGTTACATTGGACCTGTAAGAATGTCATTTTGGAATTGGATTCATTGAATTTGGAGCTAATTGAATTTTGAGCTAAAATTGACGTCGTTCAATTTTAGTTCAAATCGAAACGCAAAGTATCCACTAGAATTTTGGTTGGTTAATGCACTTTAAATAAACTATACAATATCTATGATGTTATATATTATTGTTGTATGCTTAGATGTTAGTATTTTGTTGTTTGATTGATTGTTAGGTAGGATTCTGTAATGACTTTGATTTTTAGTCATTTGGTTTTGAACATATAATTTATTTTAAATGTTGAATTTGAAATGCAAATGGAATTTTGATATAAATTCATCGATCAAATAAGTGGAATAAAACTTAAGTTCCAAAAATAGCGATTTATTGAATAAATTTAATCGTTGAATTTATAATTAAAAATCTTTTAAATAATTGAATTGGAGTCGAATATGAATTGAAATGATTTCTAATGTTGACAAAAATTCTATTACAATTATAATCTTTTTTTTATAATCGAGCGAATAAGTTTTTAAAACTGGAATTTTAAGTGATTTTGTAAATTTTTGAAATTGTCAATTTAATCGACGTGTTAAGATAGCAATCTGGGGCACAGTCTTGGAATTCGATGAAACCAATTCCATTGCATCCGTGATAGTGTATTATTAAATTTCATAGCATTTGGATTTACCGTTTGGTCATGCAACCTGAAAATGCATAGAAATAATTTAATTTAATTTAATTAAAATAGTCGATTCAAAATGCTATCGTCCACATGTGATAGAATTAGGCTTCAAAACTAGTTTCATTGCAATCGAAATAGGGGTATAACATAAGGAACGCCCGACGGCTTGCTTCAATAAGGGTTCGAAATAAATATCTAGATATTTTAGGAATATACATGTATATATGTACGTAGGTATGTATGTATATTACTTTCAGATTACTTTCGGCTAAAATCCTTAGTCAACTATATGACACCCTATAATTGTGCCTACAGTTGAAATTTTTTCAGTGAAGCCGCTCTTTCCTCTAATATTTAATTGCGTTCCCCTTTATCTATTTCAAACGAAATCGAGACTGCCTTCCTCTTTCAAAGTTGAAACCTAGTTTAAAAAAAACCCTATCTCGATACGAAATCGCGAGTTCCTTCCTCCTTCCTCTGTTCGAGTCCACGATAGAAAAAAAAAGCCATGATTGAATCGTGATGGGGTGAGGTGCAACTGAAAGGGGAATGATGCTCGAGAGGGTTTTCAATCGGTGGCCTGTGGCGTTTCGCATCATGGAGGTTCGTCTGTAGCTCTATTTGGAGATGCGATGGGAAATTGTTACAAGCTGGAGTAGGTAGGGGCACAATGTAGGGATACGGCGATGTTTGTCTATGGGATGGCCACAACTTTGATTGGCGACGAGTCTGGCAGGGATGGCTTAATAGCTTAAGGGTAAGCGAGGAGGTGATGACGATTTTAAGGGATGATGAAGCAAACGGTTTAGATAAGGTGATGCTTGCAGAGAAAGGGTTGCGATTTCCGCCTGAGGCATTTGGGAAGAAGGTGCTGTAAT
This sequence comes from Allium cepa, assembly GCA_030765085.1. NCBI lineage: Eukaryota > Viridiplantae > Streptophyta > Magnoliopsida > Asparagales > Amaryllidaceae > Allium > Allium cepa. The sequence continues at coordinate 1,038,046,663 of CM060928.1, forward strand.
GAATTTTATTTAAATTTAATCATAAAAATAAATTAGTGAGTGTAAAAAAAATTAACTTATATAATTCATATATAATTCATGTGAGGTTCAAATTTACAAACTCAAGTCATATTGGATCGTAGCGACAAACACTACGTAAAAGATCAAATTGGAATTTGGAACGATTAACAAATGCACAAAACAAGGTGATTAAATCTCACTCATTTTGGATTGCTGGTTTAATTTAAGATGTTGAAAAGAAATTATTTATTGATTGGACGAATTTATGATTATTATTATCAGTTGGATGTTATTATATATATATATATAGTAGTATATGCTAGTAGTTGAATATATTTCCCGCCTATTGCAGCGGATAAGACCCTATGCACCTTGCATGATAGCGAATAACCCTATATTACCGCGATATCCCGCCTCGAAAAGGGATGTGTATTTTTATGTTGTATTAACATCTGTGGATGTAGGAAAACAGGTTGGAGGGATCCAACTAGATTCCTCAAATATATTATTTGTTTTCCATGTATAGTGATACATGATGTGTGTGGATAATCGGTTAGAGATTATTGTTGTGATTTGAATTATTGGATGTTATAGTAGCACTGGCCTGAATTTTGGTATTTCAAATACCATGAATATTGTTTTTGAATTTCAAAAGGAATTAAAAAGAGATTTTAGATATAAAAATTATTTATATCGAAATTTGAATTGTTTTTAAGGAAATTGATTTAGTTAAACAATAATTGATTTTGGATTATATTTAACTATTCATAAAAAAATTAAATAGAAATTTTTAAATAACCTATATAGAGAATTTTTTTATGATGGATTTTTTTAATGATATTTTAAAAAAATATGGCAAAAAAGTTGAAATTGAATTATAACCAATTTTAAGAAATAATTGGAATTTATTAACAAATAGATTTGTAAAAGGGATTTTAATATAACCCGATTTATAAATTGAGTGATTAATGTAAATCTGTTATAGATTTGGAAATGAGTTTATAAAATTTATAAACGATGTTTATAAATAAGGGAAATGACATTAGTCGATAAATTGGAATATAAATTGATAGTGTCAATTTATATCGAGATATAAAAATAGATTTTGAAAAAAATAACAACTCTATTTTGGAAAGCGAGAATGGTAGGGAATCGAAATGGAATTGGTTTGCTGTGAAGCAAGGGAATTTATAAACTGAACTGGTTATTGGGATGTTTAAAGAAAAAATATATTTTTATTAAGAAACAAAGTTTTGTTTTAAAAGGAAATTTAATTTATTAACTATGTAATTTAAAGCTAGTTATTATTGAAATATTTTAGAAGTGCATTTTTCAAATATCAAATATTAATTGAAATAAATTTCTATTTTTGTAATCTGCTTTGTAAACCGATTAGTTTATATAAAAATAAGTTGGAAATGAGTCTGATGTTTTATTTAAAATGTTTTGATATTTTAAAAAAAGGCTTAAACATGTTTTGAAAATAACTTGATATTCTTTAAAAATATTTATTTTATATATATACAGATTTGGGAAGTGATTGGAATTGATTTATAAATGCTCTCAAGATTTATGTACGGATTGTGTTAAATGGTTATGATTTTTACAAGAGAAATCTTATAGGGGAATTCTGGAAAATTTAAGGAAATTTCCAAATCGTTGGAATAAGAGAATTTCTAAAGATGAATTAGAATTCATAAAGGATGTTAGAATTGGGTGGTTGGGATTATAAACTAGTGTAATCGATTTTGGAAATTTTAAAGAAAATTGATTAATGAATTCCAGAACTTATAGAATTTGTTAAAACTGAGATTTTAAAGTATTTGAGAAATAGGAAATAAGTGAAATATTTCCTAAGTGCTGGAAAATAAATGATTTTGGAAAGTTATACTTAAAGATATTTTCTAAGTATTGGACTGGAAGGATTTGAAATATTTTAACTGCGAGATTATTATTATAGAAATAATTTTAAAGTGCTGAATGATAAATGGAATTTGAAGAAAACAAATTCTAAGTATTGAGATGGCTTGAAATTATCCTGTTATAGATATAAATATTTGAAATTATTTTCGAATATTGAAAGAGATGAATATATATATCTTTGTAAAGATAAACGAAAATGAATGTTTTTGAAAGATTTATAAATAAGGCCTAGTGACTGCTTATGGATGTTATTTGATAGTTAAATAACCGACTATCAAATTTGGCCAAATTCATTGATCATTTCGAAGAGACCGGGATCGGATTTAATTATCTGAAAACCACTTCGATCTGATTTATGTGTTACGAATTATGATATCTCAAAGATGATGGAAATGGAGATCCCGAAGGAGATTCGGTTTTTCCAGGCCTAGGACAACTTGTATGGACGAATTCAATCATTTCATTATTGCCTGGAAGGCAGTGTTAGTATTCCAATTATGAATGCTTTTCTAAAGGTAAAATGTAGCCTCAAGCCTCATCAACCGGAAATGACTAAAACAGGGGAGATGCCGCAAGGCTATGTGGGTCGCATCGATTAAGGTGGGAATACCCAAAGTGATAACATATTCGGTACTATCCAGGTTAGAGGTAGGCCGGTCTTGTGTTGGCAGGGGATCCAGGAGAGGTCCTCGGTACATTTTTCTAGAGGTGTACTGTAATGGACGGTACCCTAGTAGCACAGTCATTGTATGGAAAACAATATCCACTACGAGCCTATACGATTTTGATTGTATACCAAATAATATTGAAACGTGAGATGCAAGCATTTCGGCTATTTTCTAATTTATTTTCTACAGACCCTATTATTATATCAGATGATTTTGATATAAAAATGTTTTGGTTATCGCAAGGGAAAACTCATCACGTTTATGTGTGACGTGGTCTTAGAGATACGTTTGTTTCAAAGGATTTTGAAATTAGTAATAATTCAATTGAATGTGTTTTTTCATACCGGTTATCCAGACTGACTCCGGTGTTATTTTATCAGACCGAGTATGATAGATTCAGGTTAGAATGCTATGGAGTTCAGTGGACGAGCTAGAGAATTGTAGACGTACATCACATACTTGTTCATATTCTACTGTATGTATAGAGTGTATAGTCAACACTAGTGAGGACAAGTTATAACAACTATCCATGTTGACGTACCCATTGTTGTACTCTGATGGCTGTAGTATATTAACAGATACAGTTCCTTTTGTATAAAAATCTATTATTACATATTAAATTTTGAACCGTTGCGATTATGAGATTCTGTATTATTGTTTCTATATCTTCTTCTATCTTTTCTCTTTACTTTTAGTGATTCGTGTTTCCGTTCCATTTGGGTTGGACAGGTGTGATATTGTCAATTCAAAGGGCACGGAGATACGGGCTATTACATTTGGTATTAGAGCTGGTGGTTAAGCGAGAACCTTGGCTTTGTTTGGGATTACTCATTAGTGATAGGGTCAATAGAACCCTTGAATGAGTTTGAGTGTATTAATAGATATAAGCGCGTATTTGTCAGTGAATATATATTATTTTATATTGTGTTGATTTATCTGTTGAGATTTTGGTCGAATTATAGGATGCCACTGAATCGATAGGAGTTTCTAAACACTTGAACACGGTAAACTGACATAGTATGGTTTTGAAGCGGGTAAATGAAATAATTTTACCCAACTATATTTTGATATTAAAGAGATAATTTTCTGAAACTATTGTAGTATAATTTGTTGTGTTTTGTTGTTATTATAATCAAAATAAAATTATAAAAATTGGAATGGTTATATATAATCTAATAAAGTCTTTATAAGTATGAATTATACAAATGAATTATAATTAAAATGGATTCAAACTTAATATTCAGAAATTTAAATCCCAGAAGGTTTGGAAAATATTTTCAAAAGTGATATGGAAATGAAATTGGTGTTATTTTGGAAATATTTTTGAAATAAATAATGGTAACATTATTGTGGAATGGTTTTGAATAGGAAAATGTTTTTAAAATGGGGTTTAGAAGAAATTGAAAGCACTGAACTCACTCTGTCGTTGAAAAAGAAACTCTGATGCTGACTGTAGCATCATCAGTGTTCATTTTCGAGTTTCGACGGATTGCTGCCGAGATAATTTGATATGGAGACTATTGTTGAAAAACGGTGTTGTTTCAGAAATTCCGAAGGAAACTTATTTCGAACAAAACCAACTTGATTTTGAAAATTCCAAAGTAATGGTTTGTTAAACCAAAAGAGCTATATATACATATATATTATAATTTCAAATGATTTAAAATAAAAAACCGGGTGTTTGAATTTTAGGATTTTAGTTTAAATGTTGGGAAAACGTCAGGAAATAAATTTTTGAACTTATTAATTGAGAATGGTTTTAATAAGAAAGAAAGGTGTTGGATTTGAATTTTTAAGTTAAATTTTAACTTGTGTAAATTGAATGGAATTTAACTTAAGCTAAGTTAAATAAAATTGAATTGGACTTGAATTGAATTGAATATAAAGTTAGAAGTGTAAAATGATAAGTTATGATTATAGAATGGAATTAATGAAGTAAATTGACGAAATGGTGAGTTAACTTAAGCAAAGGCAAATGAAGTGATTATATAATTATAAGCTGTAAATCTTGAATAGAATAAAATTTAAGTGGAGAAATTTTTTATGGAATTGTGAATAAATAAGTTTAAATAACTTATATATCTAAGGAAATGGAAAAGAAAACCCGATTAAATGGGTTAATTAATTTGTTAAAGGAATAGAAATTATAATTTGAATTATAAATTGGAGTTGACCTCAAGTCATACCAATTGAAGTGATTTTTGAAATAAAAATCAGATATTGAATTATAAAATGGAGGTAAACTAATTAAATAAATTAATTAGTTAAGTGAATATAGAAATGGATATTAACTTGGTTAAGTAAAATGGATTGTTTATTGAAATTGAAATTGAATATGGAACTTGAGTTTTAAATGAAATCCAATTTAATTGTAAGCAAATTAAATATATGTTGAAATGTGGTCAAATAAAATGGAAATGGATTGAAATAGTGAAAACTTAGGTTATAAATAAATTCGATGTAAGTGTAAATAAATTGAATATGGCCTTAAATATCATTTAAATGAATTAGAGTGTGAATTTGAATATGGAATTAAAATTTGAATTGGAAATGTGTATAAGTGATGTGTAAAAAGTTATAATAATCCTTAGTGTTAATTTTATGAAATAATTCTCAAATAATATAGTGGGAATTAAGATATACCAAGTAAACGGAAGTGCGAATCAATCAAAGGTGAATAAATTGAATAACAATCAACTTAAATAACATGGAACTTAGTTGAAATGGAAATGAACTTAAGTTATATAGTTGAAATGATTTGAAATAAACAAATTAACTTAAGTTAATTATTTGGATGGAAACTTGGCCTGAATAAATTTATGAAACGGTTCATAAATAAATTGGCGTTATAACTGCCCACCCCGAGACCCACATTAATAAATAGTATTATGGGGTAAAACTGTCTGCTAATGCGGAGAATAAGACTGGTTAGGACAACCATTTGTAGCCTTGTCTTAGATATCTATTGAATACGTCATTAGTGTTCTATATATTTTTTCCTAACTCAAGTGGATCAACAAATCCAATAAATGTTTAATACAAAACTACAAGTGGCTATAGGATCTATCAGAACAAAATACAACTCAAATTCTAAACTCATCACAGAACAGTAGACAATCGCATATATACACATGTAAAGAAACATGACAGAATATACAAAATAATACATCACATATATGTTATGATGACCACAATACAAACACAAGTCAAAAGAATATTCATATTAGAGTAGCTATAAAAGGACTACTTAAAAACTATATAAAAAAGGCGATAGTAGAAAAGAGTCCATGCGGAAGCAGTATAGGCTAAGTTCAAAGGTACCTAATCTGAAACACCTCGGTCTGACCCAAGTATAAAATACACGGGTCAGTCCAGCCAAACATATCGGTTTAAAGCATAAGCAGTAATAAATGCATTAGAATAAGGGTAATGTTCTTCTTAAACAAGAAGGAACAATACTGAGTATAAGCATGAGTATAAGTATGGTATGGTTAATTTAAGTGGTGAGATGATATCACTTAAATAAATATATAATCTCAAAAGAGATAAAATAATCCATAAAACGCTAAATGTAGCAAGCCTCGTATCATCGGCATATCACAAATCATCAATAGTGGTTTAGGGAAAATATAACTCCTAAAAAGGAGAAATCCCAAAACTTGCCATATCGGCAAACTCAAAGAAATCTTAAAGAAATCACCAACTCAAAAATGCGCCATGAGGCAATCAAGTATAACTCTCCGAAATAGGAGAATATAATCCCAAATAAATGTCAAAAGGCAAATCTCATGTAATAACTCCAATAGGGAAATCTCAATAATAACACCACAAAGGCAAATCTCAAATAACACTAGTGTAGGCAACTTAAATTCTCATAAGATAATCGCCATATATATACATACATACACACACACACGCATATAAAATGGCTCGAATGGCCAACCATGGAAAAGGTGATAAACTTGGGAATCAATGAAAACATCTAAAAATTTGCACATGCTTTTGGCCAAAGCTTGCCAAGTACTGATCTCAAATATGGCACCACGCCCGAAGGCAAATTCGTCACAATGACAATATGCCGCAATGGCAAATACACCTAAATGGCAAATACGCCGCAACAGAAAACTCCGCAATGGAAAATGTCTCGAGGACAAATACGCCGCAATGGCGAACGCCGCAACGGAATTGACCCGAAGGTCCAGTATTGGCAATATGCCGTAATGGAAAATGTATCACAAACTCTCGGATAAAAACCCGAACAGTGTTAACGTGTGTCCAATACCACATGTTCGCACTAAACGGTTTACTAACCACTATTAAATTTCACGCTCAAAGTAGTAAATGTTTACCTCATCTCATTGGTAAACTCGACTCGAAGGTCAAAATGATCGAACTGATAAGTCGGAAATTAACCGATAAGATAAATGCACGTGTCTCATACCAAGTGTTTTACCAAACCCTTTAATTCTCCTTCTCATTCGCTCGAAATGTGCAAAAATGTGTAATTTATTTATAATAATTTACTTTGGAAAACAAGCTTTGAGAACCAATTCCCGAAATCAATTTTAAATCCCTATTTGATAATTTCCCTAATTAAAGATAATAAATTGATTTTACACTTGAAAGTACTTGAAAATATTATGTAATGATTATTTTAAAACGCCCATAAATTTTAAAATTATTTCAAAATTATTTGGTAAAATCTGTGTTCGAAATCATAGAAATCACTTAAAACCGTCATTCAAATTCAATTCAAATTCAATTCAAATTTTAATTTCAAATTCATCACAACTTGGCTAGCCTATTGATAGGCATCTTAGCCCTCAAAACGGTTAAGAAATATCACAAAAACATGAAGTAAAAGTCAAAAGTCCGATGGAAAAAGAACATAAAAATGCATAGGCAAAATAATACCCAGGTCTGAAATCTTCTTTGGGTTTAACTTTCGGACATGAAATAGATGGCAAACAACCTCTATCTGAAATAAAACTTTGTATGCACACAGTAGTAAACTTCAGCTTTCAAACAAAAAAGAATCAATGAATTTAGGCTGGAAATAAAAAAATTATGCTATCTCAAACATGGACTTGGGCCATGTTTGAAATAGTTCAAAAACGAAAATGCGCCCAGGATTGAAAACCGTCTTGGATTGAACTTACTGGCCTGAAACAGAGGACCAAACAACCATATATTATGCTGAAAATTAGTTTTTACGTACTAGAAAACTTATCCTTTAAACAAAAAAAGAATCGATGAATTCTGACTGGAAATGAAAAAGTTATCCTGCAAACATGGACTCGGACCATGTTTGCAACAATTCAAACAAATGTACAGTCCTAAAAACCATCTCGTTCAAATTTCAGGCATGAAACAGAGGACCACGGTACCTCGGATTGAGCTGAAAATTGGTACGCATATAGTACAAAACATTATCTTTCAAAGAAAAAACAATCGATGAATTCCAGTAAGAAGAGAAAGAATTATGTTGTCTTAAACATGGACTCATACCATGTTTGCCGCAACTCAAAAACAATGTTTAGGCAAAAATATGAGTTTGTATTGATTTTTTACCATTGTTTTGAACATTCAAATGACAATATTTTTTAACCATAATTTGCAGAGACCAAGATCAACATGCAAACTATCAACTGAAAGAAATTCGACGGTATTTTGTTGTCGGAATCAAAAGTTACAAGCTTCCAAAGTAGCAATATGAAACTGATTTTGAACAGAGAAACAACAGCCAAAATGTACGAACATAGCAAAATTTTTACATTTTCTTGCAATTATAAGCTGTTCTCAGCTAGGATTGTGAGTATTACAACTCATCTTGTTGTATGGAGGCAAATACCCAGATTTAGGTTGAAAGTTGGAAGCTTTTTGCTTGATTATAAGCTTATAGAGCCGGCAGAACAAATATATAGTACATGCAAAAACAACCATACGGTAAATTAGAAAATCACTTTCACAAATTAGAAATTTTGATGAAATTGTGGTGTTTGGAGTTAGATTACCTTTGCATTAACACTCTAGGCTGAAAAAGATTGTAATTTTTTGAATTGATTTGAAGAAATTTGGGATTTTTAATTTTGAGAAATATGAGTTTTGTTTATTGGCTGAAAGAAGAAGATGATGAGGAAATGAATGTACAAACTTCTGTTTTCTCATTTCTCAAACCTGGTTTAGCACTAACGGGCCTAATGGGTTCCAAAAATTAAAATAAAATAATTGGTCTAAGTTTATTATCCACGCTTATATTATAAAGGCTTCATGTTTACACTAATTACACAACAAAAATGCATTTTTCTTCATATTTTCACATAAGAAAAATATGTAAACTTGTATACTTGTAACATAAAAAAATTTACATTATGTAAAAGATAAATTTATATTTTTAAAACATTTTTATCGTTAAAATCCTTTATTTCACAAAAATGCATTATTTTCGTAATAAAATGCAAAAGTCTATATTTTCGACTTTTAAAATTAAACAAAAATACTGTTCTCACATAGAAAAATATTTCAAACCATTTTCAAGCTTAAATTATAGCCACCACATATTTTTAAACCAATTTCCACCTTTTTATTTAAATAATACACCTTAAAAGTCAAATACTTCTTCTAAAAACTATTAAAAGAAGCAATTGTGCAATAATTAATATAATTATTACATTTTCTCTAAAATAAAGTCATTTTATCTATTTAAAGCTCATATTCCATTTATTATCACTCCAAACAAAATAAAATAGAGTTCTAAGCTTTATTTTCATAATTTAATTTCAATTTTATTGTTTATTCAAAATAAATAATTTAATTTCTCCAATTTTATTTTAATTTACAGTATTAAATTATAATTACCATTGTAATTTAGTAGTGATGGGTAATCTCCAATCCACGGTTGTTACAGACTCTCATTTAACAAAATTGTGTCCATGCAATTTCTAGAGAAGAGTTTATGTTCAACCTATTAATTTCATTAATCAAATGAAAGATAGATAAACTCGACTTTAAAAATTCTCTCACTCTCAAAATAGAATGATAGAAAACCAAGATAAGGCTTGCTCGATTAATTCTATGATTTCCAAGTGCTAACGTTTGAATTTGCGAACCATTGAATTTATCAGGCAGCACACAATATTTCGAATGCACCTCACCTTCGAATGAGAAGACAACAAGATGCTACACAAAGGATTAATAGAATGAGATGGAATTCTCATAAGCTCCTCGAGTTGGGTTGGGATTTAGCACAACTCCAACCCGAATTCTAACCAACAAAATGATTATCGATATGATTTTTAGTATGACACTACGGTAGGAACCACACCTTTATAAGATAGACACAAAAGAGGCAGGATAGATCAATCAAAAGGTGGTTTCTTCAAAGGCCACAATACTCAAATGACCACATAAATGCACTTCGTTAGAAAATAACACGAGAGTAAGATAAACAAAAGGAACTAAAATATATGTATAAACTCTCAATCAAAAATTCTCAGTGTTTCAAAATTTAATATTTTATAATTATAAATAATTTTCAGCACTTGAAAATTCTCAAAACTTCTTACTTAGATTTTAAATTTAAATTCATTACTCTTCGATACAGTAAGTAAAGTTTAAGTTGTTTATTCTCTAATTCTGTCATGGTTATTCTCTAGTTTGCAGCATATATTATTTCTTACAATTTGTTTCCCGAATTTTCTAGGTGTTAGAAATTTTCGAAAAAATCAGGGAGTCTCCTTTGTAAGGAGGGCCATATACGATATTACAAAAATGATTTATACAATATATATCGACCATTAGGTCGGAAACACAATATATGCCATCATTTAACTCTTAAAATCAATCTGTAAGCATACCTTTCTTTTTAGCATTTTAAAGCAAGTTCACATAAACTTATATATAATCTTTTTGCTCAAAATACATTCCAACTATCCTATTTCACCTATACTTAATTCAAATAGATGATAATAATTCATGTTCATGAATAAGAAGTACTACACTTAACTATTAAGGGAAATAGATCAATTTCATTTCAGACCTGTTATAAAGAAGACATGTTTTGACACATCAAACAACCAAATCTAAAATAATTTATAAAATTAAAGCTGTTATACTCAGTCTACAATTTCCAGCAATATAAAGATCATTAGTATTGGATTTACGGTTTGAAAATTATGTTAAATTTACTTTTAGCTTAAATCTTAAAGGATTTGTAATAGGGCAGAACTATCTATCCACTTTCAAACCATTTTAGACTCAGTAAAAAGAAAAATCTTTAAAGTGGAAAGAAACTTTATAGCTTACTAAAAGCTCTTTCATTTACAAAAAATTGAACTCGTTTGGAGTTATAAATATCAAGTTATCGTTGTTTTAGTACAACATTTTTCCAAACAAATTTTTAGCTCTTAACTCAATTTAAAATTTTGAAATTTACCCAAACTATTTTAAGCTCAAACTACATTTTCAAAAAATATTTACTAAATCATTTATAAAATGATTTTCTTTTTCTCTAGAAAGCTAAGACATACAAATTTATGACCAACTTTATGTAATCATTTTAAAACATTTTATTAAGTGGAAATATCTCCATTACTTTCCAAAATCTACTTTAAAACAATTAACTTGAAAACTCATTTTGGAAGAGATAACTAATCTCTTTCATTATCAAGAGATAATTAATGATTATCCACCAAAATAAATTTTTGGGATATATATATATATATAGTTCAAAATTATTCTTACAGTTTAAAAAGATTATACTAAATGAATTTTTTATTTATCAAAATAGTCCAATTTCACATTTCCACTTATCACAAAAATTAAATTTCCATCTAATTATCAACATAAAACTAATTAAAGTTGATAATTCATTCAAACTTGTTTTCAAAAGAATTTGGTAATTTCAAACCCACAAGTTTTAATACCATTTAAGTTTAAATAAAAACTAGCTTACAAATTTATACTAAATGTTAAACTAAATCTTCTTTATTTTCTCTTAAGATAGAGTTTTATACCTATCCTTTACTATTACACAAATAAATATGTGTCAAAAAATTTTTTTACCCATCATTAATAACTAGTGCTAAAATATTCAATTGATATTGTAATTTTTCAAACCAAAGTATCTCTTACCTTAAATACATCACTTTATTAATCAAAGCATCAAATGATATTTTCTTTTAATTAATACATCCCCTTAATTAGAATTATTCACTTTTACTTACCCAAATTACCATATTCAATTTCAAATTTCAAATAATATAAGGGTATTGCCTCGCCATTGATTTATAGTGAATGACCCTATCGATTGGCTGTAGAGCTGATCAAACGATCAAAACTGCATCTCCACTCCTCCAACACTCACTATGGTTCAATGGCTTCATTAAATATTTAAAATAAAATCAATACTCCACCATATTAATTATTTCCAAACTTCACTTATTAAAACTCAATTTACCATGTCTAACTGTCTCATCGCAGCTTCTATGAAATTCCTATCCATAATGTTGGCTAAACGCATCGACCAGAATTCTTAGAGCACTAGATGGACAACCCAACACATAAAAAATTTATTTTCTTTAAAAAGAAATACCTCATATGATACTCAGAGTATTCTTTGTTTTTGTCAAAAAAATATCTAGTTTCTCTTAGAAAGATATCTTCAATTATTTTTTTGAAAAAATTGAAAACATAATTTATTACTTATTCTCAAAATTAAGGAACACGATAGAACTCATCGAGATATTCCCAGAATACTCGATCCTTATGATTGATGGAATAGACTAGAGTGTTCATTACTCCGAACGGTATAACGAACCACTCACAAGACTCATAATGAATGCAGAATGCGGTAAGAGTACACTATCCTCCATGACTCGTAGCTTATGAAAATTTGCTGTAGGGTCAAGCTGAAGAATGACCCTAGCACCACTCAATAGACTAAAAAGAGAGAAATGAGACATAAAAGCAAGGGTAAATATCTTCTCAATTAAGAAGAAGTAACATTAACAATAAATCATTACTTCAAGTAAAGTAATGCCACAAAGTATATCAACAATTGAGTATCTAAAGAGGATATCTCAAAAGGTGTAAGAATGGCAGTATCAAATAAATTCAATGAATCACCTCATTTCCCCAATGGACATCCTCGTAGGAGGATGACGAAAAAGCTAAGAATCAGGAACGCAGTCAATATTAGATTGCCCGATTGGGTGTCATACCCGACGGACTCACAGAAATCAATAGAGTCACAATGACTAGAATTCAAGATATATCATCAACATCTCAAAACTCAATAGTGAATATAGAGACTTCGGAATAATCGTTAACATTCCGAAGAACAAGAAAGCCAAAATTAGGGTACCTAAAATAGGATTCTTCGAATCACAGGATGTGACTTGATAATAGGCAAGCCACTTCATGTCAAACACTCCAAACTCTAGATAGAAAATGGCATGCTAATTTGCTTAAAAAGATAATCTACAAGGAACAATCCAAAAATCCTCAAACAACATACCAAATATTACGGATCCCTTCAATAGGATTCGCAATCCTTAAGGAAATCACAAGATAAAAACATCAAAAAGCATTAACAAATTCCTTTGATACGGATGAGTGTCAAGCACCCATGTCAAAGAGGATCGAATAAAACAATCACGATTATGATTACTCTTAAGATAAGATATAATCAATTCAAATATGGATTACTACAGAATAAAATATATTCCTAAGCATATCCAAAACTTCTATCTCAAAGGACACGATAAGATAAAGGATACGATGATTAGGGGATCTGTAACATGTACTATACTTGGATATATCATAATTTATGCTTATGTTCTGTGTTTATCCTATTTTGTTCTTAGTCTTTATACCAAGTTGTAATGCCCCACCACGAGACCCACATTGAGAAAGAGTATTACGGGGTAATACTGTCTACTAATGTGGAGAATAGGCCTGGTTAGGAGCGACCATCTATAATCTTGTCTTAAATACCTATTGATTACGTCGATTAGTGCTCTATGTTTTTTCCTAACTCTAGTTGATAAACATATCCAATAAATTCTTAATGTAAAACTACAGGTGGCTATAGGATCTATCAGAACAAAATACAACAACTCAAATGCTAAACACATCATAAAACAGCAGATAATCACATATATACACATGTACAGAAACATCACAGAGTATACAAAATAATACATCACATATATGGTATGACGACCATAATATAAACACGAGTCAAATGAATATACATATCAGAGTAGCTATAAAAGGACTACTCAAAAACTATATCAAAAAGGTGATAGCAGAAAAGAGTCCATACGGAAGCAGAATATGCTAAGTTTAAAGGTACCTAACCTGAAACGTCTCGGTCTGACCGAGTATAAAATACACGGGTCAGTCTAGCCAAACATATCGGTTTAAAAGGATAAGCAGTAATAAATGCGTTAGAATAAGAGTAATGTTATTCTCAAATAAGAAGGAACAATACTGAGTATAAGCATCAGTATAAGTATGCTATGGTTACTTTAAGTGGTGATATGATATCACTTACACAAACATATAATTTGAAAAGAGATAAAACAATCCATAAAATGCTCAATATAACAAGCCTCGTATCATCGATATATTACAAATCATCAATAGCGATTTAGGAGAAATATAACTCCTAAAAAGGAGAAATCCCAAAACCCACCATATCGGCAAACTCAAAGAAATCTCCAAGAAATCACCATCTCAAAAATATGCCACAAGGCAATCAAATATAACTCTCCAACATAGGAGAATATAATTCCAAATAAATGCCAAAAGGAAAATCTCATGTAATAACGCGAATAGGCAAATCTCAATAATAACGCCAAAAAGGCAAATCTCAAATAACGCTAGTGTAGGCAACTCAAATTCTCATAAATAATTTCCATATATATATATACATACATACATAGATATATATATATATGGCTTGAATGGCCAACCATGAAAAAGGCGATACACTCGAGAAATCAATGAAAACATCTCAAAATTTGCATTTGCTTTCGACCGAAGCCTGCCAAATACTATATCTAATATGGTACCACGTACGAAGGCAAATATGTCACAATGACAAATACGCCGCAATGACAAATACGCCATAGTGGCATACGTCTCGAGGACAAATACGCCATGATGGCAAATGTCGTAGTGGAAATGACCTGAAGGTCCAGTACTGGCAATACGCCGCAATGACAAATGTGTCTCAAACTCTCAAACAAGAAGCCAAACAGTGTTAACGTGTGTCACATACCACACATTCGCACTAAATGGTTTACTAGCTGCTAGTAAATTCCATAGTAAAAGCAGCAAAATGTTTTCCTCATCTCGTTGGTAAACTCGACTCGAAGGTCAAAACAATCATATGGACAAGTCGAGAATTAACCGATAAGATAAACGCACGTGTTCCATACCACGTGTTTTACCAAACCATTTAATTCTCCTTCTCATTCGCTCAAAATATGCGAAAACATGTAATATATATATATATATATAAAATAACTTACTTTGGAAAACAACCTTTTAAAATCAATTCTCGAAATCAATTTGAAAACCCTATTTGAAAATTTCCCTTATTATAGAGAACAAATGGATTTTACACTTGAAAATACTTGAAAATATTAGATAATAATTCTTTTAAAATGCTTATAAATTTTAAAATTATTTCAAATTTTTTTGAAAAAATCCATGCTCGAAATCAAACAAATGACATAAATCCATCGCTCAAATTCAATTCAAATTTTAACTTCAAATTCATCAAAACTTGGTTAACATTTTGATAAGCATCATAGCCCTAAAAACAATTAAGAAATATCACAAAAACATAAAGTAAAAGTCAAAAGTCGGACGGAAAAAGAACATAAAAATGCATAGGCAAAATAATACCCAGATCTGAAATCTTCTCTGGGTTCAACTTTTGGACATGAAATAGGTGGCCAAACGACCTCTGATTGAATTAAAAATTGTTATGCACATAGTAGTAAACTTCAGCTTTCAAATAAAAAAGAATCAATGAGTTCCAACTGGAAATGAAAAAGTTACGTTGTCTCAAACAAGGACTCAGTCCATGTTTGCAACAGTTCAAAAACAAAAATTCGCCCAGGCCTAAAAACCATCTTGGATTCAACTTACAGGCCTGAAACAGAGGATCAAACAACATCATATTGAGCTAAAAAGGGTATGCACATACTAGAAAACTTCATCTTTCTAACAAAAAAAGGATCACTGAATTCTGACTGGAAATGAAAAGGTTACACTGTCTCAAACAAGGACCCAGGCCATGTTTGCAATAGTTCAAACAAATGTATAGGCCTAAAATCCATATCAGGTTAATATTTCAGGCATGAAACAGAGGAACAAACTACCTCGGATTGAGCTGATAATGGGTATGCATATAGTACAAAACTTTATCTTTCAAACAAAAAAAGAATCGATGAACGCTAGTAAGAAGTGAAAGGGTTATGCTGTCTCAAACAAGAAATCAGACCATGTTTACAGCAACTCAGAAACAATGTACAAGCAAAAATATGGGTTTGTATTGATTTCACCACTATTTTGAACATCCAAATGATAATATTTTTAAACCAAAATTTGCAGAGACCAAGACCAACATGCAAACTACAAAATGAAAGAAATTTGGCAGCATTTCGTTGCCGGAATCAAAAGTTACAAGCTTCCAAAGTAGGAATATGAAACTGATTTTGAACACAGAAAAACAACAGCAAAAATGTACGAACATAGCAAACTTTTGTACAGTTTCTTACAATTTTCGGCTTGGCTCAGCTAGGATTTGTGAGTATTACAACTCTCCTTGCTGTATGGAGGCAAATACCCAGATATAGGTTGCAAGTTGGAAGCCTTTTGCATGATTATAAGCCTGTAGAGCCTGTAGAACAAATATACAGTATATGCAAAAACAACTATACAGTAAATTAGAAAACTGCTTTCACAAATCAGAAATTTTGATGAAAATGTGGTTGTTGGTGTTAGATTACCTTTGTATTAACACTCAGGCTAAAAAAGATTGTAATTTATTGAATTGATTTGAAGAAATCTTGGATTTCTAATTTTAAGAAAAGGTGAGTTTTGTATACTAGCTGAAAGAAGAAGATGATAAGGGAAATGAACGTACAGACTTTTGTTTTCTCATTTCTCAAACCTAGTTTAGCACTAATGGGACTAATGGGTTTCAAAAATTAAAAGAAAATAAATGGTCTAAGTTTATTATTCACTATTATATTATAAAGGCCTAATATTTACACTAATTACACAACAAAAATGCATTTTTCTCCAAGAAAAATGCGTAAACTTGTATACTTAAAAAATAAAACAATTTACACCATATAGAAGATAAATTTATATTTTTAAAACATTTTTATTATTGAAATCCTTTATTTCACAAAAATGCATTATTTTCGCAATAAAATGCAAAAGTCTATATTTTTTACTTTTAAAATTTACCAAAATAAATTTCTCACTTAGAAAACTATTTCGAACCATTTACAAACTTAATTTATAGCCAAAACATATTTTTAAACAAATTTCCACCTTTTTATTTAAATAAAACACTTTAAAAATCAAATACTTCTTTTGAAAACTATTAAAAGAAGCGACTGGGAAATAATAATATAATTATTGTATTTTCTCTAGAATAAAGTCATTTTCTTTATTTAAAGCCCATATTCCATTTAATATCACTCCAAACAAAATAAAATAGAGTTCTAAGCTTTATTTCTGCAATTTAATTCCAATTTTATTGTTTATTCCAATTAAATAATTTAGTTTCTCTAATTTTATTTCAATTAACAATATTAAATTGCAATTACCATTACAATTTAGTATTGATGGGTAATCTCTAAACCATGGTTGTTACAGGCATGGAATAGATTGTTGCTGAATATAAAATTTAGCGAATAAGATTTTTGTGAATAAAATGAATGTGAATTGATAGAAGTTGATAAATTGATTTAAAATCAATTGGAAACGGTTTATAAGCTTAAGTGGTCATTTTATTAAATGAATGTCATCGAATTTGCATGGAAAAATTATCGTTTAACGAAATAGAAGTAAATAAAATTCTGTGAATCAATGGCAAGCGAATAAATTGATTTTAATCAATTTGGAATGGATATGAATTTGTTAGGTATAAATGTAAATTTGATGTGAGCAAATTTGGCTATAAATCATTTGAAATTGAATGAAATGGTATATGGATTGATTGAAAGTAATTAACTTAGTATCAGAACCTTATAATTGCATGTAAATATATTGTAACATGCTTGGTTATCCAAAGTATGTGTTTAATTATTTAAATAAATGCAATGTTGTTAAATCTCATATTTTTTGTATTTACGTGTTTAAATTGAGTAAGTACGGGTACAGAGGGACTGCTGGGCTTGATTTGGGTTGTGAAATTGCATATAAAGTAAGGTCGCTCGCTTAAAAATGATAAATAAAGGTACATTTTTGGATTAAATACCGCGATGAAATAAATATTGATATATATTATTTTTTCCGATCGTGAGGGCCGATGTATATATTTTTATCATCTTTGTCATATTGCAAAAGGATCTCCGTACAAGCGAGACTCTGCCAAAAATTTAGGATGTTAGAAAATTTTTGAAATTATTTGAAAAAGTTTTGTTGATAATTTGATTTCAAATTTAATTGGAATAAAGGATTTTGGAATTAGAAATGGAAACTAATTGTTTGGAGTTGGAACTGAAGGATTTAGAAAGTGAAGTATCGAGTTTTGACTAAGTGGGCTTTCGAAAAAACAATGGGTTTGGATCATTCGTCCTACTAAGTAATTTCGGGGATGAAATTCTTTTAAGGGTGAAGAAATGTAATGACTCGAATTTTTAGCCGTTTGATTTTAGAACACTTAATTTATTTTAAATATTGAATTTTAAATGTAAATGGAATTTTAATATGAAGATTATCGATCAAATAAGTGGAACAAAACTTAAGTTCCGAAAATAGCAATTTATTGAATAAATTTAATTGTTGAATTTATAATTGGAAATCTTTTAAATAATTGT
This sequence comes from Allium cepa, assembly GCA_030765085.1. NCBI lineage: Eukaryota > Viridiplantae > Streptophyta > Magnoliopsida > Asparagales > Amaryllidaceae > Allium > Allium cepa. Next base: position 1,038,065,327 of record CM060928.1, read on the forward strand.
AATTGTTGAATTTATAATTGGAAATCTTTTAAATAATTGTAATTTATGATTTCTAACATTGATATAAATTATATTTGAATTGTAATTGAGTGAATAAGTTTTTAAAATTGAAATTTTAAGTGATTTTGTAACTTTTTGAAATCGTCGGTGAAATTGACGCGTTGAAATAGCAATCTGAGGCACAGTCTCGGAATTCGACGAAACTAGTTCAATTGGATCTGTAATAGTTGATTATTATCGAATTTCAAATTTTATAGCGTAGGGATTTACTGTTTGGCCGTGCGATCTGAAAATGCCTGGAAATAATTTAACTAAATTTAATTTAAATAGTCGATTCAAAATGTTATCTTCCACATACGATCGAATTATGCTTTGAAACATGTTCCATTACGTTCAAAATAGGGGTATAACAGTAGGAACGCCTGGAGGCACACTTCAATAAGGGTTCGAAATGCATATCTAGATATTTTGGGATTATGTCTTTATGTGTGTGTATGTATATATATATATATTATTTCAGATTTCCTTTCAGCCGAAACCTTAGTCAACTATCTGACATGCAACAACTATGCCTATAGCAGAAATCTTCTTAGTGAAGCCACCCTTTCCTCTAATATTAAATCGTGTTCTCCTCTATCTATTTCAAACGAAATCGAGACTGCCTTCCTCTTTCAAAATCAAAACCCATTTCAAAAAAAAACCTATCTCGATACGAAATCGTGAGTTCCTTCCTTTTTCCTCTATTCGAATCCACGATAGAAAAAAAGAAAACAAGAAAGCCGCGATGGAATCGCGATGCGGTAAAGCGCAACTAGAGAGCGAATGATCCTGGAGAGGGTTTTCGATCGGCGGCCTATGGCGTTTCGCATCATAGAGGTTCATTTTTAACTCGGGTTAGAGACGCAATGGGAAATAGTTATGAGCTGGAGCAGGTAGTCGCACGATGTAGGGATGCGGCGATGTTCGTCTATTGGATGGTTGTGACTTTGATTGGCGACGAGTCAGACTGGGACTGCTTAATAGCCTAATGGTAAGTGAGGAGGTGATGATGATTTTGAGGGATGATGAAGCAAACGGTTGGACATGGTGATGCTTGCAAAGAAACGGTTGTGATTTCTGCCTGAGGCATTTGGGAAGAAGGTAATGTGATGAATTTTATTAAATTTAATCATAAAAATAAATTCGTGAGTGTAAAAAAATTTAACTTATATTATTCATATATAATTCATGCGAGGTTCAAATTTACAAACTCAAGTCATGTTGGATCGTAAGTCAAACACTACGTAATGGATCAAATTGGAAATTGGAACGATTAACAAATTTGAAAATCAAGATGAGTAAATCTCACTCGTTTTGGATTGCTAATTTAATTTAAAATGTGGAAAAAAATTATTGATTGATTGGATGAATTGATGGTTATTATTATCAGTTGGATGTTATTATAATATATATATATATATATATAGCAGTATATATTAGTAGTTGGATATATTTCCCGCCTATTGGAGTGGATGAGACCCTATGCACCCCGCATAATAGTGGATGACCCTATATTACCATGATATCCCCTCTTGAAGCATAACGAGTATGTTATATTAACATCCGTGGATGCAGGAGAACAGGTTGGAGGGATCCAACTGGATTCCTCAAATATATTGTTTGTTTTCCATATATAGTTATATATGATGTGTGTGGATAATATGTTATAGATTATTGTTATGATTTGAATTATTAGATGTTATAGTAGCATTGGCCTGAATTTTGATATTTTAAATACAGTAAATATTATTTTTGAATTTTAAAAGGAATTAAAAGGAGATTTTGGATATAAAAATATTTACATCAAAATTTGGATTGTTTTTAAAGAAATTGATTTGGTTAAACAATAATTGATTTTGAACTGTATTTAACTGTTCGTAAAAGCATCTTAAATAGAAATTTTAAAATAATTATATAGAGAATTTTTAAACAATGGGGTTTTAAATGATATTTCTGAAAAATATGGTAAAGAAGTTGAAACTGGAAGTTGAAACGAGTTTGAGAAATACTTGGAATTTATTGAACGGATTTTCAAATGGGATTTTAAAAGCAATCGATTAATAAATAGAGTGATTAACGTAAATATGTTATAGATTTGGAAATGTGTTTATAAAACTTATAAATGATGTTTATAAATAAGGAAAATGATATTAGTTGATAGGATGAATATAAATTCATAGTGTGAATTTATATCGAGATATGAAAATAGATTTTGGAAAAATAATAGTAGGCTCTATTTTGGAAAGTGAGAATGGTTAGGGAATCAGAATGGAATTGATGTGTTGTGAAGTGAGGGAATTTATAAATTAAATTGGTTAATGGGATTTTTAAAGAAAAAAATATTTTTTATTAAGAAATTATGTTTTGTTTTAAATGGAAATTTTATTTATTAAAATATGTAATTTAAAGCTACTTATTATTGAAATATTTCAGAAGTGCATTTTTCAAATACCGAATATTAATTGAAATAAAATTCTAATTTTTATAATCAGCTTTGTAAACCGATTAGTTTATATGAAAATAAGTTAGAAATGAGTTTTATGTTTTACTTAAAATGTTTTTATATTTTAAAATATTTGCTTAAACATGTTTTGAAAATAAATTATTATTCTTTGAAAATATTTATTATATATATATATACATAGATTTGAGAAGTTATTGGAATTGATTTATAAATGCTCTCGAGATTTATATATGGAGTGTGTTAAATGGTTATGTTTTCTACAAGAGAAATCTTACAGTGGAATTCTGGAAAATTTAAAGCAATTTCCAAATTGTTGAAATAAGAGAACTTCGGAAAATGAATTAGAATTCATTAAGGAAGTTAGAAATGGGTGGTTGGGATTATAAACTAGTGTAATCGATTTTGAAAATTTTAAAGGAAATTGATTAATGGATTCCGGAACTTATATAATTTTTTAAAATTGAGATAAGGAATTTATAGGTGAATTGTAAAGGATTTGAGAAAAACCAAATAAGTGAAATATTTCCTAAGTATTGGAAAATAAATGATTTTGGGCAATTATACATAAAGATATTTTCTAAGTATTAGATTGGAAGGATTTGAAATATTTTTACTACGAGATTATTATTATAGAAATAATTTCAACGTGTTGAATTATAAATGGAATTTGAAAAAAAAATCTAAGTATTGAGATGGTTTGAAATTATCCTATTATAGATATAGATATTTCAAATTGTTTTCGAATATTGAAATATTGAAAGAAATGAATGTATATATATATATATCTTTGTAAAGATATTTTGAAATGAATGTTTTTGATAGATTTACAAATAAGGCACAGTGATTGCTTATGGATGTTATTTGATAGTTAAATAACCGACTTTCAAATTTGGTCAAATTCGTTGATCGTTTCGAAGAGACCAGGATCGGATTTAATTATCTGAAAACCATTTCGATCTGATATGTACGTTACGAATTGTGATATCTCAAAGATAATGGATATGGAGATATCGAAGGAGATTTGGTTTATCCAGAACCAGGACAACTTGTATGGATGAATGCTATCATTGCATTGTTTCCTTGAAGGTCGTGTCAGCATTCCAAGTATGAATGCTATTCTAAAGGTAAAACGTAGCTTCAAGCCTCATAAACCGGAAATGACTAAAACGGGAAAGTGCGGTAGGACTAAGTGGGTCGCACCTAAGTACTGTAAGTTATCACCTTTCTAAACCCTCAAATATATATTATAAATTATTGGTATGGTTGTGCATGGAAAAAAGAGCGCTCGATTAGGGTGGGAACCCCCAGAGTGATAACATATTCGGTATTATCTAGGTTAGGGGTAGGTCGGTCCCGTATTGGCAGGGAAGCCAAGATAGGTCCACAGTACATTATTCTAGAGGTGTACTGTGATGGGTGACACCCCAATAGCCCATTCATTGTATGGAATCCAATATCCGCTACGAGCCTGTACGATTTTGATTGTGTACCAAATATTGCTGAAACATGAGATGTAAGCATTTCAGCTATTTTCTATTTTATTTTTTATAGACCCTATTATAGTATCAGATGATTTTGATATAAAAATGTTTTTGTTATCGTAAGGTAAAAGCTCATCATGTTTATGTGTGACGTGGTCTTACGAGATACGTTTGTTCAAAGGATTTTGAAAATAATAATTCAAATTGAGTGTGTTTTATCACGCTGCTTATCTAGACTGACTCGGGTGTTATTTTATTATAATGTTTGGGTTAGACCGAGTATTACAGATTCGTGTTAGAATGCTATGGAGTTCAGGAGACGAGCTGGAGGATTGTAGACATACATCACGTACTTGTTTATAATCCGTTGTCTGTATTGACTGTATAGTCAGCACTAGTGAGGACAAGTTATAATAATAGTCCATATTGATGTATTGATTGTTGTACTTTGATGATTATATGTATATTAATAGATACAATTCCTTTTGTATAAAAATCTGTTATTATATATTATATTTTGATCCGTTACGATTGTGTGATTCTGTATTGTTGTTTCTATTTCTTCTTCTATCTTTTCTTCTCTACCCTAATGATTTGTATTTACATTCAATTTGAGTTGGATATGTGTGATATTGTCAATTCAAAGGGTATAGAGATATGGGCTATTTTAGATTCCCATTTGGAAAATGGATGACATGTTATCTAGTTTGCAGCGAACCCATATAACTATTTATGTTGTTCGTAACCATTGTTTCATAGGGAACATATATAGAGAGACCCTAAGGGTTTTTTTGACAATATTAATTTATTTACATCCTTCTGTTGCTTATACTGTTGTTAGGTTGAAAATAATTGTGACATTCTATTTGAACTATTTAAATGCCATTATAGCAATTTTCGCTATACCGTCACTTATTGAACATCATTCCATAAACTTTTATGTTTATTGACTTGAGTTTGTGTTTTCATAAAATTTAATAAATTATTTTAATTAATGATATTTGAATTTTAATTAATCATTTTAACTAAAGATATTTAAAAGTAATTAATCATTTTAATGAATGATATTTGATTTAATTAGTCGTTTTAATTAATGATATTTGAGTTTAGTTAATCATTTTAATTTGTGATATTTGGATTTAGTTAATCATGTTATTAATGTTGTTTGAATCTATGATTATTGAAATTGGGATTTAACTAACAGTTTTAATTAATGATGTGTTAAATATGGTTAATCATTTTAATTAATGATGTTTGAATCCAATTAATCATTTTAATTAATTATATTTGAATTTAGTTAATAATTTTAATTAATGATGTTTGTATTTAATTAATATATTTAGGTAATGATATATGAATTTAATTAATAATTTTAATTAATGGTGTTTCAAAAGTTAATTGATTGATTTAATAAAGGAGTTTAAAGTAAACTAACTAATTTAAAAAATGTTTAAAAGTTATTAAGTGATTTAGTGTTTCAAACATAATAAACTAATTTAACAAAGGTGTTTTAAAGATAATTGATTGGTATATTAAAAGAGATAACAAATGTGATTAGTTATTTTAAAATTTGATTTGTTTTCTTTTGGGAAAATTACTATGGTTTTAAAGTTTAAAAGGATTTTATAAATTAACCTTTAGGATATTAACATTTGATTTAAAACTTATAAAAGTAATTTAACTGATTTATTCTCTTCTAGGATAATAAATGCTGTTTTGAATTTATAAACGGTAGTTTATAAATGAAAAATATCCTTTAAATGAGATTGTTTAAAAATAAAACTAAATGTTATTTGTTTTGAGTTTATAGTAAGTCATGTTTTAATGACACTTGTTTATGACCCTTGTTTTAATACACTTAGTATTATAATTCGTCCTTTTAAAAGAATATTTTAAAGAGTATTTTTAAAATGTTTTATAATATTTGAAATGTGAAAATAAAATCCAAATGTGAATTAAATGTTTTTAAAGTTCCATTCATTATTAGTCGTAAGTGTATATGATTTAATTCATATGCACAAATTAGTTTTTTATTCCCAATAGTTGATTTATCGATTATCAATTTCGATTCTGCTATCTTCTTTGTATTTCATCACTCTAAGATGATGTGTTGCTCATTTGAGCTTTTTTAACTTTTATTAGAAATGACTAAACCCAAAGAGCGATGGGGGCCAAGCTATGTGGGTTACTCCCATTATAGTATTTTCACATCCACTCTAGATTTGATGCGGTTGTGCGTTGAGATGTAAAATGCTCGGATAGCCAATAATATTCCACAGGTCTGGCTTAGGGGTTTCCGAGAGCAAATGGAGTACTCAAATATATTTCTAAAGGTATGTTTCTAGTAAAGATGGCGCATCGTCTTGGTCATTGTTGGAAGAAAAAAATTTCTTGTTGTTGATTTAAATCCTTGAATTGTTTCCTTAGTTGCATCGAGAATTGAGGAGGGCTTTTCTCGATGTTTAATTATTTGGGTCTATTCTTTACGTTTGTATTTTAATCTTGTTTATGATCATTCTTTCGTGATTGGATTGTTGTTATGTTTTATTTCTCATTTCTTCATATATGGATGTTGTTCTTGTAAGGTAAAAACACATTCCTTGTTTAGCGGCGTAGTCATACAGAATTATTACACATTCACCATATTACTTGATTTTTCTGAAGCTGTTTTTCAGATTGGTCCGGAATTATTTTGTTATAAAGCTCAGGTCAGGCCAAGTATATTTACAGGTTATAGTTGGCGAGACAGCTGGATGTTCACTTATCGTAGTATTTTTATTTTCCGCTATATTATATATATATATATATATATATCCATCAGCAATCGCAAAGTCGGGAAGTTATAACTGTTCAGGCTGATGGGGTTTGTTTTAACTCTGATGTATCATGTATTTTGGAGTGACGATTTATATCATCTTTTTTTCATTATATGTTGTCGTTTACGTTTTGAGATTCTGTTTTCGATGTCCTTTGTTCCTTTTTATTTTATTTTACCTAACAATTCATCTTTTCAACGATTGGTATCGACTTTCAATGATCGAAAAGCCAGTAGTGTGGGTTTATGTCATTTCTTTCATGTATCATGTTTTTTTTCAAAACTAAAATGTCTTATGCAATGTGTAATACTTGATCTTATCTACGAAATGAGTTGAGTAAATGTATTCATCTTTAAAAATATAAAATAAAACAAAATCATGTAAAATACAATTTCAGGTTGCTATAAATCCTAGTCCTTTAACTGCATTTCATTTCGCTTAATAAAGTACTCAAAATCTTCTTACGCTGCTTAGGTGGCAACGTGAAGTAGTTGAAGAATACTTGCTATGAAAAGGTCGCCCACTTTTTATTTATTTCCTAGCCCCATTATAGAAGCGAAAAGATTGCCATGTAAAATAGCAAGTCCTATGTTTTTTGGAAGTACGCTGAAAAAGTTTTTTTAACCTCATATTATATAGTGATTTGCATTTATTCATGTCACCCTAATAATTTAGAAATGTTTTTTTCGTTTTACATAAACAAAAGCCATCATTTTCTTATTGCAGATTAACTAGTGTAACCTATTATTTGTATTATATCATCATAATCCCTCATGTACCATATTTTATAAAAAATTTATTTTCGTTTCCAATAATAAAAAATGTTTCAATATGTTATTATTATCTGTGTAAATTAATAAAAAATACTATAATTTTATTTTAGTTACACACTTGAAAGGTTGGTTCTTCACTATCGTACGGTTATGCTAGCATATAACACACTACAATTCCCTTTTTTAGGCCTTTCCAAAGTCCAATAATACACTCTCTTTTTTCTCCCGGTATCACTCTCCTTTACTAATTCCTTTTTTTTTCTTTTGCGTGCCCTTTTGCTTCATTACAAATGCAGCCTTGGAGATGCTATAATTTCCCAAGCCATCCAACTTAGGGACTTAGATGGACTATGTGTTGTAAATTTTCAAAAGATTTGGGCTTTCGGTTTTTTGTTTGGAAGAGAAAGAAGGAAGGAAGAAGAAAGAACTATAGTCCCACATTCTAGAGTTTTATACAATATACTTGTATAAGTATATCTCTCTCAAGTGGATGTAGCGGCCTTGGGGCTCCCACTTGTTTGCTTTGTTGTGAGGAGAGAAGTCATGCAACACCACACGCGCGCCGCCGCCGTCCGTCCGTCCAAACCGAACTGAACCGGGTTTCGGGTTTAGATCTGAAAATAGCCCGATGGCGGGAATTTGTAATGTTTTTTGAACGTTACAAATATGAATAGACGCGACGTTTGGTTTTTTGAACCTGTTCGTAATGGTCGCGACGCTTTGCGAATGGATGCCCCTTCAACACTATAAATAGCAACGCCCAGAATTCATTTGCAATAGTTTTGATTCCTCTTCTTCTTCCCAAATGGTTCTGTGACGCTCTTAATCCGCTGCTCTGTTTTGTGACGCCTCCAAGGTGTTGCAAATTCAGAAACCATTGCATAATTGTTCTCTTCTTCCTCTTCATTCTATCTTCTACAAATTGCATCATCAGAAGCCGTTCTGAAGTGTTCTTGGTCGGATCAAAGTCGTACAAACTTTGAATCTGATTACACTGTTATAGGGCTTCATTGAATCCTGAAAGTCGACAGTTCGATAACCTATTTGTACCTGGTGGGTTGAACTATTGTCTGAAAGAATCTATTCCATAGATCCTTGAAGTCGGAAGTACAGCATTGTCTTCATCGCTATCGCCATCAAATTCGTATCAAACCGCAAAATTCTCCAACAAAATTTCAGACAATAGGTTTCAACCATGGAAGGTTTGAGCGCTCTGCAAGTTATGAATCAGCATCTAACTCGATTGGAGCGTTTTGATGGCGACAATTTCACTCGCTGGCAAGAGACAATGAAATTTTTCCTGGTCACCATCAAGTTGTTCTACATTTTGGAAAATGACTTGGAAGAAATCTCGGAGGAAAGTGATACAGATGATGCTGCTCTAAAAGCTAAACGTGCAAAGCGCAAAGAGGATGATTTCCTATGCAGAGGCCATATTCAGAATGCGTTATCTACCTGTCTACAATGCTCATAGGACCTTGGAAATAGCGAAGGCACTCTGGATGTAACGACCCAAAATTTTTAACAATTTAATTTGAGAATATTTAATTAATTTTAAATATTTGAATGATGGTTTGAATTGAATTTCAAATTATCAGAATGAATTGGCGATTAAATTATAGAATTTAATCTATTGAGAGTTGAATAAAAATTTGAATCTTCAATTTTAAGCTGAAGAAAAATATTTCAAAGGCTTGTAAAATTCATATTGATAATATTAAAGATTATAGAAGCTTCAGAATTGAATTTGGAAGTGGATTGTTCAGTTTTGAAATTAAATCGTTTGAATCGATATTGAAAAATAGCCGTCCGAGGCACAGTCTTGGAATTCGACGAAACCAGTTCCATTAGGTCCGTAATATTGAATTATTGCCGGATTTCAAATTTCGTATTTTTCTGAGTTGATATGTGAGCACACGATGAGTAAACGCGTTGCAATTAAATCAAATTCAATTTAAATTTAAATTTTAAATTTGGTCAAACACAACACTGTAGCTTCCTAGATTCTAGCCTAAAATCGCGCCTAGGATCACTGATGAGATCGTGCAGAGCATACTCCTTCACGTTTAAATTACCCTCTCCCTCATTCCTCAGTTCGAAACAAACGAGATAAAATTCAATGGCGTCCACTTTCTATTTTTTTCGTTCGAACGAAGCCGGCCTCCTCAGGAAAAAAATCACGAGCCCTCTTCCCCCTTCTCTTCCAGTTCGCGTGAATTCACTTCAAAATAAAATTTAAAAAAAAAGGAGGGGGCCGAACAAATCAAAATGGGGCGATGTCGCGTGGGGTGCCGCGCAAATTCGAGGAGGAGGGCGAAGCAAGTTCGAGCGGCGAATCGAGGACAGGCGGCGCGAGATGGAGTGGGGTCGCGATAGGGTGGAAACTCGAACGCGTGCGCATGAGAGGGGCGCATCGATTCCAGGCGATGATGTCAGAGAAGTCGCAAGCTCGGCGATGGCGTGGGAGGATTTTCACCGAGTTCGAATTGCTGATTTGGGGTCGCGATGGCTCGACAGCGGCGACGTGATGGCGCGCGTGCGCAGGCGTGGGGGGGGGCGAGGTCGCGGCTTCAAGGGAGGTTTTGGATGTGAGGTGGTCGGAGCCTGGGATTCACAGGGTAGGGCAAGGCCGTGAGGTATATATTTTTATTATTATTATTATTATTATTATTTTTACGCAATTGAGTTAATAAATGTTTATATAAAAAAAATGAAGATATATGCAGGAAGTTGTTTTACAGTAAGTATAAATACATATACACATTTTTAAAATTCTGTTTGTTTATTTAATTAATGCATATTAGAAATTAATTATTCAATTCAGTTTAAAAATTTATATTTGTTTGTGTAAAAGAATTCATCGATAATTTAAATTTGTTAAATTTAATATAGAAATTGATTAAAAGAAAAATATTAGTTCAGATCATTTTATTCAGAATAAATTTTTAGGTAAAACAAAATTTGTTGAATGAAAAATAAATATAGAAATATGATGTTGGAGATATTTATGAAAATGAAATTTTAGTTTATTTACAGTTAAAAGGAAATTTAAATTTTAAGTTAAATAAAATTTTTGAAGACAAAATTGGTTTGAAAGGAAATCATTTGTTTAAATTGAATTATTAGTAAATTAAATTTGTCAAATGGTTAGACAATTAGATTTATTAAAGAAAATTTGTCAAGAATTCAAATTATTTGATAAAAGGATTTATTAAAAGAAAATATTATTTATTATTGGAAAAAAATGAGTAATTAAGGACTAAAGGATATTTTATAAAAGAAAATGTTGTTTTAATTAAATAGTTAGTTAATAAAATTTATTTAAATAGAAATAAAATTTGTTCGACAAAAATTGAATTTAATTTTTGTTAAATCAAAGTATTAAAAAGAATTTGATTTAAAGATATTTATTTAAAGTAAAATAATTAGTTAAAATAAATTTATTTAAGAAGAGATTGGTTTAAATAAAACTATTGATTAATTAAACAATCAAGAACGAAATTTATTATTCGATTGATTCGAATATTAATAAATTGTGTAAATATTTATACAAGGTATAAATCAAGAGAAATCGAGTCAAGAAGGAAAAAGGGATTGCAAACGGGAATAAAGGTGAGAACTTCTCACTCAAAAGGAATTTTATTGTTTATTTAAATTTTAAATAGTTAGATTTAAAATTTGTTGATTTAGTGATTGAATGCTTGAATGATGATTGTTATATATATATATATATATATATATATATATATATTGGATGTGAATAGACCCTATACGCCGTTAGTAAGCGGAGGTTATTTATTACACACATATACCGCGATATTCCACCTCGAAGTGGAATTGGTATTATATTATATATATAGCAATATATATATTGGCATATGTATATATTGCAGTTGATTGATTTCCCGCATTTGTTGAGCGGATGAGACCCTATTGCGCCGTTAGTAAGAGGATAATATTTAATAAAATCCCATATACCGCGATATTCCACCTCGAAGTGGAATGGTATTGTGCTAATGTCTGTGGATGCAGGGAAACAGGTTGGAGGGATCCAACTGGATTCCTCACAAATATTTATTTGATTTCATATATTGTGATATTTGTTTGTTTATCATGAATGATATATGATGTTTGAAAGTCGTGTTTGACTATTTGATGTGTTGCATCATCGGATCCAATTTTAAAGCTTAAAATAACGATTTTGATTTTTAAGGGATTTCTAAAGTAAATTTTGAAAGTATACGTTTATAAAATATTTTTGAAATTGATTCATCTTAAATAAATAAGCGTTATAATTTTAATATTATAAAAATTATGATTTTTGAGAAATACAGTTAAAAGTTGATTTTTGAAAATATGGGATTAGTGATTTTATAAAATAGTTTGAACTGGGACTTCTGAATTTATTATAAGAAGTTTAAAAAATAGGATTTATAAAAATTTTATTTTATAAATCAGAATGATGAAATTATAAAAGAGTTTGAAGATGTTTAAAGTAATAATATAAATTGATTTATATTAAAAGATTTATAAGTTGATATTTATAAATTTAGAATATCTTGAATTATAAAACGAGCTTTTATAAGTGATAGAATGATTTGTAAATGAATTTCATAAAGGAATGAAATCTATAGAATTTATGAAATTTGATTATTTTATAAATTAAAATGATGGAATTATAAGGAGTTGAAAGACGTTTTAAAATAGTAATATAAATTGTTTTATATTAAAAGATTTATAAATTGATATTTATAAATTAAAAATATTGGAATTATAAAACGAGCTTTTATAAGTATTAGAAAGAATTGTGAATGAATTTCACTAATGAATGAAATTTATAGAATTATAACGGTGAAGTTATAAATAGAATTTTATAAATAAAATTTATAAAGTTATTTAGGAAATAGATGTGGATAAATAAATGAATCTTAGAAGTTATAAGATTTATAGATTTGGGAAGTTTGAAGGAATGATTTTGTAAATAAATAAATTATAAGTATTTGACTTATAATATGAATTTTAGTATATCATTGAGATATGAAATTGAATAGATTTATAAAGGAAATTTATAAAAGGAAGTTGTTATAAAATAAATAGAAATAGAATTTATAAACATTGTTTTATAAATCCGCAACGACTTATTTTGATAAGTGAATTGTTGTAATTTATTTATGGAGTTATATTCATGTTTTAGACAGTGAATAATTCTTTAAAATAAAAAGAATAGAAGTGATGAAATTTATTAACAAGTATATTCACGTTTTTGAATAATGAATATTATGTTAAAGAAATTATTTTGGATGTGATGTTTGAAATAGGATTAAAACGATCTAAAGATGTTTTAAAAGGTGTTGAGATTCGAAACCATAGATTTCAACAATTATTGTTGAAATAGACGTTTTCGAAAAATAAAAGGAAATGGTGGACTATAACACTATTATTATAGTAAATGATTTCCGAAAGGAAATGTTTTGTATAGTATTGGGATTTATATATCTATTTTAATTTCGAATCCCTATACTAGTGATTTTGGGTTGTCGTAACGATGTTTTACGCAACATTCGTTTTGGCCCAAATAAATATGATTAAGTGAATGATTTCCTTAAAGAATGAAATATATACTTAATTTCAATTAGGGTATATTAAATATTTTCTAAGTATAGAAAATAAAAAGATCTGTGAATTACTTATTTTTAATAAGTATAGAAATGCTTTTCCAATATTAAGTGAATATTTGGAATTTATCTTTTTGAAGATAAATTGAAAATGAATATTAGAAATTGAATGGAAATCGTATATTCATAAATAATTTCAAATATAAATTCAATATGGAATTTATAAATGAAATTTGGAAAATGAGTTTAAAAATAAATATTGATTTATTTTTTTAAAGAATGGAGAATGTATATCTTATAAAGATATTTTTGGGAAATAAATAATTTGGAAAATTATTTGGAATCTGGTGATGTTGGCATATCTATTGATAGTTCAATAACCGACTATCAATATTTACCTTTAAATAGATATTTGTTGTGATTTGTTTGAAATTGAATGCCACACTTATTTTTTTTTTAAAATAAGCGCTCACTATTCGGGTTAACGGGGAAAGGACCTTGGGGTCGTATAACCCATTCCGAATATGTGATACGTCGTTATGAATTGCATTCGAAGATCGGTGTTGAAGACCGGATATTTTCGAAAGCGAAAGGGTTTCTTGTTGATTGTCTCTGCACTGGCTGATCCCCGGTATTGAGATCTCCATATGTGATGGGAAATCCGAACGTGATTAGAGATTATTCGGATTGCAAGGACTTCTTTGTAAGTGCCTTCGGTTCTGTTCGAGCCCGGAACAGACTTGTATGGATTGTGTGTCTGACATTACAAATTGAGATGTAAAGCCGATTTCTTTCAAATATATTTCTGTTGGTCGCGGAGAATTTATTCTCTTAGCTTAACACCCTTCTCTGAGACGTACGAGCTCAGAGGTTATATAGTTGAAGTTATCAGCGATATATTCCCAATTTGGTAATGTGACATACTGAGTGTTGCTGTGAAATGATCATTGTGTTGATTATTTGTGATAGGATCATTTATTTGATCGTCTATCTTGGTGATCATTTCTATGATCATTTGTTGACCCAAAGCACGGCTTTTTGTATAAAGTGTGTTTTTGTGGACGTGACTTCGTCGAGCCTCACAAACCGGTAATGGTCGAAACAGGAATTGTGCGGCAAGGTTTCCAGGGATCGCTTCCCTAGGGTATGACCATTCCTTCTGGAAAAGGGTAGTATCATGGTATGGAGCCCAGATACTTACACATGTTGAAACACTTATTATTATGGTGTGATGTTGGTTACAGAGCTCTCGTTTAAAGGTTCCAAAGGACCGGGAGTGGCATATCTGAGGGTTTGTAATATTCCTTGGGAAAAGGGATTCCCGGCTTTGTTTAGCGGAGAACGGTGGTTCTCGGGGCGTCCTTCCAGAGGCGTTTCCATGAGGCAATGGGAAGTTCCTTGGCCTGACCATTTGTTGGAAAATCCATTCTTCAAATACGAGACTTGTACGGTTTTAGTTGTAGAACCTATCATTCACTTATGGTGGTAACCCACTGTTTGGATGGTAACTATAGTAGGCATAAGTGCGAAATGTCTATGCTGGCTAAGATTTATATCTTTATTTTCGAAATGAATTTTCTCTACACTATACACTAGTAATAATATCAAATGTTCTTTTTAAATGCGTATCAAGCATCTTTGACTATCATAAGGAGAAATCTCCTCCGATTCTGCGTTGGCATGTGTGTGTGTGTGCGGGAGGCCTTATGGTAGTCTCATTCTTAAAAGCATTGCGAATTGATTTTAAAAATATTCCTCTATTTTAATTTTAAAGAAAAATAAACTGTTTTGAGTTCTCACACCAGTCACATGACTGACTCGGAGTTTATTGTTTTCCTTCCTAAACTCTGGGTGCCCACCAATTTTCACACGGGCAGTCAAGAGTTAGGTTTATCAGGATATTCTGGATATTCTGGAGTTGCAGGAGGCAAGCTGGATGGCATTGGCGTATTACTAGTATATAGTACTTTCTTTTCCGCTGTTTGTTTGTTGTTGTACACTCTGATGATTTGATGTAATGTAATAAAATGTGATGTAATAACTGATATAGTTCTTTGTTTAAAGATTATTCATTTAATTATTATATGTTGTTCCGCTGCGAATTGTGAGATTCTGAGGTTGTCCTGTTCTGTTTCTGTTCTGTTTTCTATTTTCTTTTCTCTCTTCTATCTCTCTATTTTCTCTTTTCTACCTCTCTCTTTTTCTTCTTTCTTAAACCCTAACTATTTGGTTTTTCGGCAACGAAAAATCCCTATCGTTACACTGGACTGATCTGGAGAATAAGTACCGCATATCCGAATCAAGTAATAAAAAGTTTCTTATTTCTAATTCTATGGATTTCAAAATGGTCACCAATAAGTCCATAATTGGACAAGTAAGCGAAACCTTACTGTTGGTGAATCAACTTAAAGATGCTGGAATTGATCTCCCTGAATCTTTTGTTGTTGGAGTTATAATTTCTAGACTTTCGCATAGTTGGAATGATTATAAGAAAAAGATGAAGCATGCGGAAACAGACTATAATTTAGACGGTTTACGGCGTCATCTTCGTATCGAAGAAGATTCTCGCAAACGTGATCTAGATGATAATCCGCAAACTGATTCCTTTTCTAAGGCAAATAATGTTGAAATTACTGATAAATTAACGCCAAAGAATGAGACACGGTTTAAGAAGAAAAATCATTCCAAAACCAACAACAAAAAGAAAGGTGCTTGTTATTTTTGTAACAAGCCCGACCACTATGCCCGAGACTGCCGTCTGCGGAAGAAACGACAAAAAGTGAATGTGGTCAAAGACTCGCTTGTGGCTGTAGTGCAAGAGGCGAACTCCTTTAGTGGCAATGAAAATGATTGGTGGTTCGATACTGGAGCAACCATTCACATTTGCAAAGACCGTAATCTTTTCAAGGGTTACGAAGAAAATAAAGGAGAAGCCGACGAAGTTACTGGAGCAAATAAGGTTCCAAGTAAAATTCTGAGAAAAGGCACTATAGAATTTCCTCTCACCTCTGGAAAAGTTCTTACATTAGTCAATATATTTTGTGTACCTGGTATCTGTAAGAATTTGGTCTAGGGATACCTTCTTAACAAAGGAGGATTCAAGATGGTGTATGAGTCAGATAAGCTAGTGTTGTCTAAGAATGGTAAATTCATTGGACAAGATTACTCTTGTAACGGCATGATTAAGTTTAATTAATAAAGAAATCTTATGTTTATATTGTTGATTCTATTAATTTATGGCATGGTAGATTAGGACATGTGAAGTATAAATCCATTAAGAATATGAATAAATTAGGATTAATTTCTAACTGTGATTTAGATGCCATCTCTAAATGTGAAATATGTGTTCAAGCAAAAATACACCGGAAATCCTTTAAATCCGTAGAAAGGAAAACTGGTTTGCTTGATTTGGTATATAGTGATGTGGGTGACTTAAAAAGTCATATCACCTATGGTGGTAACCAATATTATATAACATTCATTGATGATTATACTAGATATGCATATGGATATCTAATGAAAACTAAAGATAAGGCTTTTGATAAATTCAAAATTTACAAAGCGGAGGTCGAAACACAATTAGGAGTTAAAATTAAAATATTACATTCAGATCGTGGTGGTGAATATTTCTCAAATGAATTCACCTTGTTTTGTAAACAACAAGGTATAATTCACCAATGTACTGCTCCATATACACCACGACAAAATGGTGTTGCTGAAAGGAAAAATAGAACTTTAGTAGAAATGGTTAATGTCATGATCATAAGTTCTAATTTACCTTATAACCTATGGGGTGATGCTATGTTATCTGCATGTTATATTTTAAATCGAGTACCACTTAAAAAGAATAATATTTCTCCTTATGAATTATGGTTTAATAGAAAACCTAACCTAAGTAGACTTAAAGTTTGGAGTTACTTAGCATATGTTAGAAAACCAGACCCTAAACGACCAAAGTTAGGAAATAGAGCATTTAAATGTGTTTTCATAGGATATTCACTTAATAGTATAACTTATAGATTTCTTATTCTTGACACCCTAGAAGTTATAGAATCTTTAGATGTAGAATTTTTTGAAAATCAAACTGTTGAGATCCCATTGAGATCATCTAGTCCAGAACCTAGTCTGACTAATGATATCAATGACGATGATTATGCTCCTTCTCAAAACAGCAAGGAAGTGTCGGTACCAGATAATAGTACTGAACAACGGAGAAGTAAAAGAGCAAGAATAGAGAAGGGTTATAGTCCTGACTTCATTACATATCTTGTAAAAGGCAGTAAGGACGAAGTCCTTAATGTGACTAAATATGTAATGAATGTCGATGACGATCCCATAACTTATTCTGAAGCTATGAGCTCCAGAGATTCTAATTTCTGGAAAGAAGCTATCAACGATGAAATGAATTCCATAGTGTTAAATCAAACTTGGGTTTTAACTGATTTACCTCATGGTGCTAAACCTATAGGATGTAAATGGATATTCAAGAAAAAGTTGAATACAAATGGATCCATTGATAAGTTTAAAGCCAGATTAATTGCCAAGGGATATAAGCAAAGACATGGACTAGATTATTTTGATACATATACTCAAGTTGCTCACATATCTTCTATACGCTATTTAATTGCACTTGCATCAATTCGTAAATTAGTCATACATCAAATGGATGTAAAGACTGCTTTTCTAAATGGAGATTTAGAAGAAGAGATATATATGGAACAACCTGAAGCTTTCAAAACCCCAGGCCAAGAAAAGAAAGTTTGGAAATTAGTGAAATCTCTTTATGGCATGAAGCAAGCTCCCATGCAATGGCATGCGAAATTTGATAAAGTTGCACTGTCATATGGATTCATTGTAAATGATGCTGATAAATGTATTTATGGCAAATCGGATAACAACGGTATTGTTATAATATGTTTGTACGTTGATGACATGCTAATATTTGGTTCCAATATATCATGCGTGAATGAAACTAAAAATTTTCTGTCTTCTAAATTCGATATGAAAGATCTAAGAGAGGCTGATGTAATTTTGGGAATTAAAATTGTTAGGAAAGAGGGGGAGTTATTACTAACTCAATCTCATTACATAGAGAAATTCCTACAAAAGTATGGTCATTACGATGACAAACCAGCACCAACTCCATTAGATCCTAGTATTAAATTAGAAAAGAACACTGGACGTACTATCTCTCAACTAGAGTATTCCAGTGTTATTGGGAGTCTTATGTATGCTATGCATCGTACTAGACCAGATATCGCACATGCTATAAGTATGTTGTGTCGATTTATGAGTAATCTAGGTTTCGAATATTGGAAAGCCATTTCTAGAGTTTTAGCTTATTTGAAAGGAACCATTGAATATGGTTTATATTATAAAGGATATCCTGCTGTAATAGAAGGATATAGTGATGCAACTTGGAACAGTGTAGAATCCAAATCCAAATCGACGGCTGGATGGATATTTACATTAGGAGGCGTTGTTGTGTCTTGGGCTTCCAAGAAGCAGACTTGTATTTCTGACTCAACAATGTTGTCAGAATTGATTGCATTAGCAGATGCATGTAAAGAAGCGAAATGACTTAGGAATTTATTAATGGAAATTCCTTTGTGGAAGAAGCCATCTCCAGCGGTCATGATTAACTGTGACAATCAAGCAACGACATACAATGTGTCTAATAAGACATATAATGGAAAGTCTATATATGTGAGTCTAAGACATCAAATGGTGAGACAGTTACTCAAAAGAGGAGTTATAACTGTTGACTACATAGAAACGAAGAAAAACTTGGCTGACCCACTTACAAAAGGTCTTCCAAAGGCAATGGTTTCTATAAAGTCACAAGAAATGGGACTAAGGTCTGTGAATGAAGGTTGATCATCCTTAACAGAAACCCAACTTATGTCTTGAAAAGGATAGACAAAGTTCAATGGGTACCAACAAGTTAAGAGAATGGTTATGGAACACTAAATAGATATTCTCATAATATTTAGTGTTGGATTCTGCAAGAACAAAGGATGGATATGTATCCTTAATAAGTCTAGAAACCTTAAATGGTGTATCGCAGAAACACCTTAAGAGACATACCTATATGAGTGTGGAAACCAGGCCGTTTCTAGGAAAGTAAGCCCGCTTTCTAAGTTGACTCATGAACCAGGATTTAAGCACATGGCCATTAACGTGCTAAGCAATACAGAACACTTTACCTAAGGAAATCAACATGTGTGATTGTTTCGGTTTTATCATTAGGGATACTTGGGTCAAGATACGTTCACCATAGAATCCCGATAAGGCTTTGAATGGTTTACACTACGTAAAGGTTCAAATCCAAAAGATACCTTTTATTTATGTGTTGGTTTTCACGATGATGCAAAAGTTGATCTTAGAACTACATAGGCTTGATCCCACTTGGGTATGTAGGAAGTCACTTTAGTGATGCAGCTGTCCTATTTATTTATTTTCTTATTTTGAAAATTGGGGGAGATTGTTGTAAATTTTCAAAAGATTTGGGCTTTGGATTTTTTGTTTGGAAGAGAAAGAAGGAAGGAAGAAGAAAGAACTATAGTCCCACATTCTAGAGTTTTATACAATACTTGTATAAATATAGCTCTCTCAAATGGATGTTGGGGACTTAGGGCTCCCACTTGTTTGCTTTGTTGTGAGGAGAGAAGTCATGCAATATCACAGCGCGTCGCCGCCGTCCGACCGAACCGGGCCAGGTCGGGTACGGGTTTCGGGTTCGGATCTGAAAATATTTTTGGATCAAAATATGAAACACTAATGAGCCAGATTTCAGCCCGTTAAGGACGCAGAACCGGAATTCAGAATTTGAATGATGGCGGGAATTTCTAACGTTTTCCGAACGTTACAAATATGAATTGGCGTGGTGTTTGGTTTTTTGAACCCATTCGTAACGGTCGCGACGCTTTGCGAATGGACGCCTCTTCAACACGATAAATAGCAACGCCCAGAATTCATTTGCAACTGTTTTGATTCCTCTTCTTCTTCCCAAACGGTTTTGCGACGCCCTTAATCCGCTGCTCTGTTTTGTGCCGCCTCCAAGGTGTTGCAAATTCAGAAACCGTTGCAGAATTGTTCTCTTCTTCCTCTTCATTCTATCTTCTACAAATTGCATCATCAGAAACTGTTCTGAAGTGTTCTTGATCGGATCAAAGTCATACAAACTTTGAATCTGATTACGCTGTTATAGGGCCTCATTGAATCCTGAAAGCCGATAGTTCGATAACCCGTTTGTACCTGGTGGGTTGAACTATTGTCTGAAAGAATCTATTCCACATATCCTTGAAGTCGGAATTACAGCATTGTCTTCATCGCTATCGCCATCAAATTCGTATCGAACCGCAAAATTCTCCAACACTATGCTTAGAGAAAAAAGATCATACCATACAAAGCAGATCACGTATGGATTTAGGTTGACTTATAAAGGACGTAATTCAAAGGGATCTAATGAGATTAGTGTTTACAAGATCGGAGACAACCGCGACTCGACTCCGTATGATTCTACAACGTGGACCACTTCGGTTTGGAACAAAATCAAACATCGACATGAATTCGGATTGGACCATCGAACCAATGGTCCAACCGTTTTTTTACTTGATTGAACCGCGTTTCTTTTACTTTTCTACTTACTCTCTCATCACGTCTTATCCCTCATTCTCGTCCTCTATTTATTTTAAAAACAAATAAAAATAAATGCGTATTGCAAAAATCATTATCGCTCAAAATCTAAACAGCAAGCTTTATCATTTCATTTTTCACCACGACAAATTCACATAAAAGATTGCAATCTTTTTCAAGTTTGTCGTCGCAAAATTTCTATCATTGTGCACTACTGCTATATACACGGCTGCAGTTGCGCAATGCAGTATTATACAATTCTAACTGCAGACCTTGAAGAGAATCTACAGCCTGTCCATCTAGCATTGTTATTTTAATATTATTTGCGTATAACTTGTATTTAAATATGTACATTTTCTATAAAAAAGTTACAATTTCGTTGGCTTAACCGGTTTAACCATCAAAATATTAAAAATGTGTGTTAGTTTGAATCACGGTTCGATCAAGAAAACTATGGTTGAGACACAAAATTAGACGCCGCAACACCTTTCTCTTTCTACTCTTGAAAATAACTAATATGTCACATCTAACGAGCGATGCATACTTAATCGATAATACTCAAGTGTGCATACTTGCTAGATAGAAGCATACTAGTCCAAGAAAAAACCATGCCTAAGAGTAGATCTTGAGGGGTTTTGATAAAATTTGTCAATCTAATAAAATTTATGTGCTTTGCGATACTATCACCTAACTCATCTTCATCAATTCCATAGGTATTCTCTTTTTCTCTTATTTTCTTCCAAAATCCTATTGCTTTGAAACCTTAGGATTAACAACTCTCTAACATGAAGATTGCAAATTATGAAATCGATGCTCCTCGTTTTACTGAAGAAATGAGATGGCGTCCGCTAGGCATCCATGGCAAGGCCGACAAGTCAGCCGTATAGAGCAACCGATTCGGTAGATACAACAATCAATGGTGCAGACGATGGTTTAACATTTTATTAAGGTAGAAATATCTCTTATATTGATATTCTCATATGAGTATGTAGTGTGTTGGTACGGTGTTGTTATTTCGGTTGAGTTACCCAATTTGGTTGTTGTTAATGTGGTGTGTTGGAAAGATTTGTTGAGAAGTCACGTCAATGCATGGATTTTCTCAATTAAGATTAACTAATCAAGAAAAATTGGATGAAGGGTGAATTCCAAGTAAGGGTTTTAAATAAAAGAAAATAAACTATGTTTGTCAGTCTTTAAATACAAACTTGTACTGCGTAAATAAATTAATATTAATAGTGTATCTTTTAGCCCTCATATTACTATTCGAACTTAGCTACCCGAAGAGCCCCAAGCACATTTATGATGTCGGATAAATATGTATGGCTAAAATAAGGTGTGATCAATGTTTTGCTAAACCAAATAAACCAGTCAGATTAATTTATTTTAGTCAGTATGATTTAATTTTGAAACTAGATCGGTTTCTAATCCACCCATACAAAAAAAGTAATTCAGTTATTAATTTAAAAAAATTAACCGAACTTTTATTATATGGTTAAGACTATTGGTATTTAAAAAAAATATTAGTTTAGTGATCTAAATAAATTTTATTTGTCATATATGCCAAATTTATTATTAAGGAAAACATAATAATAATAAAAAAGAATGTTTTAATCATATATTTATGTTTTATTTTAAAGTTTAATGAATCTAAAACATAAAATTTGAATAATTTTTAATTCGGTTAAACCAACCAAACCAACCAAACTTTAATCGGTTGGTTTGGTTTGATTTTCAATTTCATTGCTTTTAGTTCGATTTAAACATTTTCTTCAACGAACCAGCTAAGTCAACCAAACTCTCACTTCTAATCAGAATTGCAGTCCTCACAAAGAGCAATTAAATCCGACTGCATAAACTTATTTGGCATTATTAATCCCGGATATGTAATTATCCTAGGGTCATTCAAACAATCTTGACCGTCGCTTGTGGGTTCAAAATAGGACTCACTAAGCTAGTGTTGGGTCAGTCACCCATTACCATACCGTTGCTGGGAGTACTTTTAGCAACACATCAGTGTTCGTAACCAAGAAATCTTCAAACAACCTGAGGAAACTAGCGCATGAAAAGGTAAGCATTGGGCAACAACGCCTTGATAAATGGAGGATATGGCTCAACGTACCCACATTAAAGCTGATAAAGATTATAGAGCTATGACACTCTTTTTACTGTTACATGCATAATAATCAGGACATCCCAAACGTAGCTGCAACTTGAACAAAATGAAGTTATCATGGCCGTAGCCATGCAATTGGAAGGATAAAGAACAGCTTAGTGTCACAACCCCTCGCCTACTTTTATTAATATTTGTGGTACGTTGAGGCTTGACTGCCAAACTTTTATTAGTAGATGCGTACTACTTTGTGTACACTGAGGTAATAAACTTGACTCACACATTTGTTAAAAATCATTTACCCGGTGATGTTTACGAATCCTACACGTAACACTATATATACACACACTCAGCGAAACGAAACATCATGACTTATCTTAGATATGTCGGATTACGCCAACGGTTTCTCCGTTTTTCACTGCTTATAGAAGAGAAAAATGAGAAAATAATATTTAGGCTCGATGTATCTAAGTTAAGGCAGATGTAATAATTTACGTCCATAAATTCTTTGTAAATTCTCTGTTTCTTTGTTTTTAAGACTATAACTCTTCATTTTAACAAATCTTCTCAAATGACTTTTTTTAGTCAAAACAATCTTTTTTGTAAAAATTTGAGTAGAAGAATTCTCCACAACTTAGAAAAATGAAAAAATTAGAATTTATTAGAAAATTGCTGATAAATTTTACTTGTTACAGGTAACAACTCATGCTAGTTGCGGTGGCTGTAAAAAAACAAGGACAAATTTTCAAAAGAAACCAATTTTCAAAACCATTTGCAGATATAGACTAGTTTTGAAACTAATTGCAGTAATAGGCTGGTTTTGACCAGCTCAGCGATGAGCTGACTTTTTTAAAAGAAAAAATATAGCGGGCGCATTTCCGAAATGCGTCCCTTTATATTTGCACTGGCGCATCTGCAAAATGCGGCAGTGCAAATCTTTCTGCACAAAACTAGCATATTATTTCATTATTGATTTAGGTGATCGCACCTGTGGCGAGGAGTTCATGGTGGATCGGTGTTCGCTTGGACAGAAGCACGTGGGTGCTGGTGCTGTGAAGCGGCGGAGCGAGGGGAGTTTGGGTGGACGTTTTGGTTAAGGTTGATGGTTTGAAGGTTGGATTCGACTCTCGTTCGAATCAAAGGAGTTTGGGTGGTCGTGGCGTTAGAGGGGATGGTTGTCGACTTGTCGACGCTAGTGGTGATGGTCGGAGCCGTCGCATTTGGATGTGTGTTTGCACGCGGGCCATTGTGTGTCTGCGTGATTTAAGGGTTGAGGAAGATGATGCTTTATCAGGGATGAACTCGAAGTAAGGCTCAAGTCAGTGTTTTGTTGCGTAGGGTATGTACTTAGAAAAATTTTAAGTTAAAAACTAAGCGTGCTCACGGGTAAATTTTTGAAAAACCCGAAGCAATACTCGGAAAGATGCTGTAAAGACTCAGGTCATTGGTTTTGGGGCAGAAGAAGTTTCAGATTTTAAAGGAAATATCAAGTTCACTTTCAAAACAATTTTGGTTAAACCAGTTTTGAGTTTTTGGTAAAGATTAAATGTTAACCCAGTTTTGTATTAGTTAAGAAAGTTTTTCTTTAAGACAAATTTGTTTAAAATTACAAAGTTTTAAAATGAATTAAAATAAATATAACCTTTATTTTGAAAAGTTATTTTAACTTAATAATATTAGAATGTTTTAATGAATAATAAAACTTTATATGTTTGGGTTAAATAATTAATGTTTTGATGGTTAATAGATTTTATTTGTTAAAAAGATTAATTACTTGAAGTAAATTACTTAATGTACGTAATTAAAGTAAATTAATTAGTAATTCTAGTTAATTGATCAAGTAATTAATGAATGATTAAATAAAAATAATAGTTACTTAGTGAAAGTAATTAGGAGTAGATAATTAAAGATTAAAGATTGATTAATCATATATTAAGGGTTAATTACTTTAAGGAATAATTAATTAATGTGGTTAATAATTAAGGTAATTAAATTAAGAATAATTAATTAATTTAAAATGATTAAGAAATCATTATTAATTAAGGAATAATTTATTAAGATTTAATTAATTACAATTAAGGGTTAATTAATCAAGATAATTAAATAAAGAATGATCAATTAATGAAGGTGATTAAGACTTAATCAATTGTATTTAATGATAATTAATCATTGATTAAAGATTACTAATGGATGTAATTATGTGGTTGACAGTTTTAAAAACCACACAATCTTAATTGAAGATGGTTGATTGCTATTGAATGCTGTGTGATGGATTGATATATTTGATATATGATGTTATGTTATGTAATGCTTTGTGCTGAGCTGTTATATCTATGATGATATATTTGATATATGTTGCACCGTATCATTTTCTTATTGCACATAAAGTAGTATAACCTATTATTTGTACTATATCATCATAATTCCTTATAATACATTTCTTTAATAATTTATTTTCATTTCCAGTAATAATAAAAATATTTCAATATGTTATTATTGTTTATGTAAATCGATAAAAAAAATACAGTAATTTTATTTTAGTTGCACAAACGGTTGGTTGGTTCTCCATTGTTGTAAGGTCATGTTAGTATATAACATGCTACATTTTCTTTCATTTTTAAAGCCCTTTTCAAACTCCAAATAATACACTATTTTTTTTCTCTCGGTATCTCTCTCCTTTCCTAATTCCTTTTGTTTTCTTCTTCTGCGTCCCTTTGGCTTCATTACAAATTCAGCCTTGGAGTTGCATATAATTTCCCAAGCCATTCGAAAATAACCTAGGGACTTAGATGGACTATGCTCGGAGAAAAAGATCATACCTTATAAGGCGGATGACGTGTAGATTTAGGTTGACTTATAAAGGAGAGAAGTCAAAGGGATCTGCTGAGACCGATGTTTAAGAATCGGGGGCAACTGCGGTCAGACTTCGTATTTTACTATATATATTATGCACTGCAGCGTTATACAATTTCAATTGCAGATCTTGAAGATAATTTATTGCTTGTCCATCTAGCATTTTTATTTTAACAGTATAACTTGTATTTAAATATATAAATTTTCTATAAATTCTTTTACAATTTCCTTATTTTGACCAGTTAAATTATTTAAACATTAAATTTGTTTTATTACGGTTTGAATCACAGTCCATTCGTGAAAACTCCGGTCGAGGCATAAAATTAGACATGCAACAACTTTCTCATTCTGCTCTTGGAAATTGCAAATATATCACATCTAAGGAGCGATGCATACTTAATCAATAATGCTCAAGTGTGCATACTTAACCGATAGCGCTCCTAGGCAGTCCGACCCAAGACAAGGTTGATAGGTGAGTCGAATAAAGCAATCGATCCTGTAGAGACAACGATCGATGGTACAGATGACGGCTTAGCATTGTATTAAGATAGAAACATCTCTTACATCAGTATTTTCAAATTGTATATATATGTGGTGTATTGGTAAGAATGTTGTCAATTTGGCTGCTTGACACAAGTTCAAATCTTTAAAAATTGCTCTTTAATGAGAATTGAACCTTGGTTGTCCAACTGTATTAACAACAAACTTATTATTACAACACAAGGTCAATAAAAAATTTATTATACAAATTTTTTTTATGTTAATAAAATGTTAAACCATCGCCATGAGCATAAATCATTGCTCAGTCACCCAGTGCTGTAACAACTGGAATGGTGATCTATGGCCGATAAACATTTCAAATAAAGATTAAAACATTGGGGCAAACTACCACATAGAACGATAAGCATCGGGGCAACGACATATGACTTAACATACCCACATTAAAGCAAATAAAAATTATCAGAGCTATTCCACACATAGCTGCAACTTAAACAAAATAAAGTTATCATCGCCATAGCCATGCAATTAGAAGGATCAGGAACCTCTTAGTAGATACACGCTTTTCAAAATGTTGCTTTCAGTGCATATTGAGGTAATGGATTTGACACACGCAGACGTTTAAAAGCTTGCTTCACGCTATTTATGAATCCTACATGCAGCAATAACTACGGGTGCTTTTGCTTTAATGCGCATGCGCGTCTCTGTGTGTATATATTCAGCGGAAGCGAAATATTCATCCCACTAATCTTTGAAATTGAAGAGGAAATTGATAACATGATATTTGCATCGGATGTACGTATATAAGATAAGACGGACGCAAATTACGTTCATAAATTCCTTACAAGGCCATATCTCTTCGTTTTAAAGAATCTTTCTCAAATGACTTCTTTTAGCAAAAACAATCTTTTCCTAGAATCTTGATTTTTCCACGTTGTTCACAAAAATATGCACAGAAGAATTTAATACTAGAAAATGCTCGGCCTTCTGGAATATGTGCAGAAATATGATTAGACGATAGAGATCTTCAAGTAACACACACTTGTATTCTTCTAAATTGTGCCGAGGTTACACCGTTTGTTAGGTAATCTGAAATAATAATTTGTTTTTTATTCTTTTCTATAATGCATGCGCTTGTATAACCTAATGTAATGATTTGTTTGTATATACAGTGTTTATGAACGTGAACATCCGAACGGAGATTTCAGTAAAAAAAATTCCGGTTGATTTTCAAATTACGTTTATGAGCCGAGAAATTGTGTTGTTGACGAAGTGTTGAAATATCTTGCGATGGGACCAAAAAGAGTGTTCAAGTCATATCCAATATATTTCGTCAATGGATATAAATTTAACACCAAAGAATATGGTGCAGAAAAATTAATGAATAATTCAGCGTATTTGTTAAAGGTATTGACGATCCTGAAAGTCACATAAATGATTTTTATGGCGTTCTAATACAAATTTGCAACTGATATATTTCTCACGACCCGCGGAGGTGGTGTTTCTATTTAGACGCAATTGGTTTAGCAATGTTTCAGGTTCTGAAATTAATGTGCACAAGAATTATAATCTTATCGATATAAAGCATACATCGCACTATCACAAGTATGATCCTTTTGTACTAGCCAAACAAACATTGCAAGTGCATTACGCTCCTTATCCGTGTTTGAAAAGAGATAAAGTCGATTGGTCTGCAGTTTTCAAAACATAGGCCAGTTTTACATTCGATGGGAAGAATATTCCAAATGAACAAGTTTATCAGGCAGATCCTGAGAAAAATAATGAATAATAATTACAAACGATCATACTGATTTTGGTCCTTTGATCGATGAATCAAATGTTTTGGTAGAAGTGTTTGACAGTGCAGAGGAAAATATCGTAGAAAACGAGACCGAATCTGAAACAGAAGACGACGATGATTAATAAAAATCCGAATTTGATTTTTTTGCAGTTGATGTAACTATGTTGAATTCTTGATGTATAATGAAACTTATGTAACTATGAAACCAAATATGTACGTTTACCATTGTTTACATGTTTTATGTCATTTTCATTTATCATTTATTTAACAATTATTATTAAAAATGCAATGTAATCTGCGTATTGTCGGAACATGAGACCCATTACGAATCAGGTATAACACACTTCCATTTATATTTCTATTTCAGTAATTAATTTAGCAGTTTATACCGTTAATGTATTCATTTACGTATGAAATATATTTTATTATCATGTTATTATTCGCTTTTGAAACGATGTGTATATATATATCACAGGTTTATGTAATGTCATCTAGAGGTAGGAGCTCTTCCTAATCAGGAGGCGATGACAGTGGTCTATCGCAAGCACCACAGCGTCCTGTCGTTTATTTATTACTTAGTGCAGAGGGGTAAGAATTAAATTTTATTCAGCATCTCATTTTTTTTATATACGTACGTACTTATTTGTATCATATTTAAAAACAGGGGGTTCGACCTACTTCCCTCGAAGGTCGTGTTAGATGTTTCCAGAGCATCTTACCAGAGTAGGATGAGTGCTTGTTGGCTGAAGTGGGATAACATCCCTCCCGACATAGTAGAGTGTATTTGGCAGGATGTCCTAGTAAGTATATTTTTCGGTTTTTCATTTTTAATTCATTTTTGTCATTTTTTTAATGTTTATCTTTACAGTTTAATATTCTTTTTGCTTTTTATCTTGAAATACAGGCTGAGATAGACATTCAGATGGATGACATGCAGTTGACACGAGAATATTAGATGAAGAAGGTGCGCAAAAACTATAGGGACTCGATATCTGAAATAAAGAAATCAGGTAAGAAACCACGTTGGATGGGGGGAGCGTATGACAAGCATGGTTGGGATACTGAGAAACTGACACAGCGAAGTCAAGTGTACTAATTTTTTTAAAATTATTTTACTGGTAGTAAATATAAAAAATACACGATCGATAAATAATGCATCAACTTTTGAATGTACAGGCAGAGTCGAAAAGAAACTCTACAAATAGAAATAAAAATCCTATCACTCATCGCGGATGGTCGAAGTCATTTCAGCAGTATCGGCAGGAGTTGGTAAATTTACTGAATGCATTTTTCAAATATTTTGTGCTATATAATTTTATATGTACAACAATTGTATGTAAAAATCAATTTCAGGAAGCTGAGGCGCATGGTCCCATGGGCTATATAGACGTGTTTACTCGTATGCATGCTGTCGAGCATGTAAATCCGGACAGGACAGGTTCATATACATGACACAACGATAATTCCAACAATAGCCATGTAAGCATATTTCATTTTATGCAGTATTAGTAATAATTGTTCTACCTGTTAAAATGTAATGAAATAAGATATTATGATATTAATGTATTAATGCAGGAAAAGTTTACGGAGCATCGCCATAAACTCCTTGCTGATACGGGTCGAGATCAGCTGACGACGGATGAGGAGGATGCTATTTTTGAGTCAGTTATGGATCCATCGGAGCATGGCAGACGATACGGATTTGGAAATCAAGTGATATGTAAATATTATATTGACAATCAAGGAGTAATTTCAAATTTATTGCTCTCATCCTTCCCTATAGTTAATTTACTTATGCTATAATGTTCCAAAGTTATATTAATTCAAAATATAAATCAACAATCTTGTCACTATAGTTATTTTATGTTACCACAATCTAAAATGTTATCGACATGCACATACACTTACATAAACATCATAATCTAAACTAAATAACATTATCATACTGCTAATCATTCACATACCTGCACATACACTTACAGAGATCACACGGCTAAATTAAATATTTATTACAGGCCAGCAGACGTCAGAGACGGGGTAGGCAGACTAGAACTCAGGTCGATCTAGCAGAGATCGAAGATTTACGGCCTAGAGTAGCGCAGCTGGAGGAGCAGAACCATCGACATGCCATAGAGACGACACAGTTGCTAGACCAGCATATCGCCGATGTAACGCCCCGCTATTTTGGACTATTCGCATCTGCTCATGCAGACTTGAATAATTCAAAATACCAAAT
The DNA here is from genome assembly GCA_030765085.1 of Allium cepa. NCBI lineage: Eukaryota > Viridiplantae > Streptophyta > Magnoliopsida > Asparagales > Amaryllidaceae > Allium > Allium cepa. Next base: position 1,038,095,651 of record CM060928.1, read on the forward strand.
TGTTAATTTAAATTTGGAAAAACTGAGATATACAGTAAATAAATAATCACAGATTCACAGACACAGAGTAATAATATGCAGCGGAAGCAAAACATAGCAGTTCATGAAGCTACTATATACATATCAGAGTTAAATAAGATACAACATAAGTCTCGAATACAATAGTCAAATACAATATCAGAATACAACACTGGAATCAACTGAATATCTAAAAGATGGACATATAGCAGGATCTCCAAGCGAAGCTCCTACTCCAAGGTGAGTCTCGGATACTGGGACACTCAGTCTGACCCGAGCATAAAGCAAAACACAAAACACTCGAGTCAGGATTAACATTCTTATATCAATAAATCCAACTCAAGTGAAATAACAACTGAAATACAAGTAGCTCAAAGGACGTTGGAATAACCGTCCTCTAAGTATCCGTTAAACTATCTACTATGTAGTAATATACGCTAAATAGATAATGCCTATCAGTAATATAAATATCGAAATAGTGTTAAGGCGTTACCATTATCCCCCTTAACACATTTATATAAGCGTTATAGTCTATACAACACTGTAAACTCCACCGTGAACTAGTGGGATATCAGGGAGTACTCCATAGGTATAACACAAAACAAATTCGTAGTGGTCGCGAATATAGGGATACAAGTATGACAAGGCACATGAGGCAATATGCAAGTAGTGAAACCACCGTTTGCCTGATCCGGACTGGTGAAAACGCATCGTCGCAACGATCGCAACACCGCGAAACAACACTCCCAAAATACGAAGGTGCACCAATCAATAACAAGTAATGAGTATTTTTCGAAGAAGTGTGTTCGCTCGAGGTAGCTAACCCTATTTGGCCCGTCACGGCTCCTGTTTTAGTCATTTCCAATTTGACACAAGTGTCAAGGCTATCCATTATCGTTCTCTTTCTTCAGTCATCACGTACATCATTCCAACCACTTCATTCTGGATCACACTCCGCGTATAGTTATTAAAGTGGTTTTCGGTTTAGACAGAGAGTATGTCCATAACCAATTCCGGTCTCTTTAATAACTTTTGTAATTATTACATCGATTGGTTGTTTAATATATTTTAAAATCAAAACAAATTCAATTCCAAATAGAAATTTAAATTCAACATTTCATTTGTCTTCTTAAATCAATTTCCAAAATTTTCGTTTCAAAACTTCCAAATTACCATTTCAAAATCTTATAATTTGATTTCAACTTTTATTTAAAAAATTCAAATATCGAATCAAGTTCGTATATAAATTCCATTCCGAAGTCATTTAAATTAGTTTAATTTAACACCCAAATCAATTCAAATTCATTTATCGATTCCATTCAATATTCGTTAAGTTAATTATCATTCAAAACAATTTCTATTTAAAATCCAATTCATTAAATCAATTACTCAAATTCAACTTCATTATTTCAGACTTCAAATTCAATTAGATTAAATTCATCAAATCAAATTCTTAAATTCAAGTCTTATATTTATTTTAATAAAACGCATTTTTATTTCTTGTTAAAGAATTTTCAATTCCATTTATTTATTTACTTAGCTACAAATTTCAAACTCAATTAATAAAGAAACTATCTTTCACATATCTAAGAAGTTCAATTTCACTTGTTAACTTACTTAAATAATTTTCCAAAACTTGATAAATAAAGAAACCAAATTTTATTTATTAACGAAGTTCAAATTTACTTATTCAAAAGTTCAATTTCTCTTATCAAAGAATTCCAATTTTATTTAATTATCAAATAATTCAATCTTATTCAATTATTACATAATTTCAATCTTAATTATTAATGATTTCAAACTTAATTATTAAATCATTCCAACTTAATTCAACGAATAATTCCAAATTTTATCGTCAAATAATTCATTTTTAAACAACGTTCTTTCAACAATTACTATGTTAATCTTTTCATTTTCAGATTTTAAAATATTAACATCTTCCTTTGATTAAATTCAAATTCCAACTTCATTTCAAATCTTATTATTCATTTAAATAGAATCTTTATTTTATTTTACAATCAAATTATTGACCAACCGGTTTTTATTTAATTCTCTATCCTAGGTCAAATTCATTTGGGTATTTATCATTTCAACCAGATTCAAATTCAATTCAAAAATCAAGCATAGCAAAGGCAATTTGCAGTGTGATAACTGGGGTGGTGTCAAAGTAAATAAACAGCAATAGCAAACATCAATAACAATCCAACTATTAATTCAAATAATCCTGAAATAATCGTACTAATTTACATTGTTTTTTGTGCAAATTAATATAATTATTTCTAGAATCTACACCATCGTTTCATGTAGATTAAAGATTATTATATTACGGTTCTTCACTTGTCGTCTATTTACAATTCCATACATCATCAATTTAAACAACATACATTCAATGTTTCAATGTGTAGTTAACACTATTTTTCTACGTGTCAAATGATTAACCATTTAAAGGGCCATATTATACAAATTTAACTAATCAAATTCAACACTTGTTGATTCAAATTTTTAAATATCCTACGTAAAACTAAATTTGCATAATATTTATCACTTCAACATTTACTATTTAACGTCCAATGTAAACATCAAATAACCAATCAATTAACAGCCAAACTGTATTATCATTGCATAAATAATTAACAGATAATGGTGTCAGATGTCACAGGTGAACTGATACATGTAATAACACATATTTAACAGTGTAAATAACTAGCAGCAGCATATTTCAATTGTCGTTTCAATTTAAAACAAATTTAATAAATAAAAGCATGTTAATCGTGAGTGATTGCTCACCTTTCGAGGCTAGAGATGATCGAGAAGCCGACACGGATACGCACACTGATATAGATACTAAAATTGAGTTACGATTCCAGACGCGAATTCCAAAGCAAATCAAGATGGGCATGAATTCGACGGATAAGCTGATAGAGGAATCGATGAAAACGAAACAGAATCAGTTTGATATAATTGGATCAAGATATGTGTATATACTATTATTAATACGATTATTTTATTAAATCAATATTTTAATTAAGACAAATAAGAAAAATATGCATAAACAAAACAGCCCAAACGCAACACATACCGTAAAACTATAAACTGTAAAACTATAAACTGTAAAACTATGTGTAATATTTCTTTATACTAAAATCTGCTATACAGACAAACATACCATTATATTAACAAAATATATATCAAACCTTATACTAAACTGGACGCACACATAATCGTTGAAGTATATCAACCATTATATCTTAAACTCAAATAAACTTTATATATCGTGTCAGATATACTATAAGTAAATATATTTACATGCGAAACAAATGAAAACTTGATAAACTTTATATTATTTATAAGTATAATATGTGAAAAACTTAATAAGAATAATATATGCAGACATAAATGTTTAAGAAATCATATGTAAACAAACTCTTAAATGCAACCCTTTAAATAGATTTATAACTTATATTTACATAGACCATGCAACCTAGAAACACTACCAGATTACACATAACCTATATACCCATTATACTTAACCATACCTATTATAAACAAGACAACTCTATGTTATACATCTACCCTTTAAACATATCAAAACAGATATGTTTAAACTCAAACACTTGGAATATCAACATTGTAGTATAAACAAATATACTTATATATGCCGACACAATATGTCTTATCTACTTTTAAAAGAGGAGCTGGACGCACTATACTGTATCTAAAAACATTATGAAAGCTGTAATTTTCATACACATAACAACAGCAAGAGTAATACAATACATATGACTTTATACACAAGTAATACGAAATCTATACAGTTTACAAATTAAATAACATACATATATTATTATATATAATATTTGAAGAGTAATTATTTAATTTCATTATATAAAAAAAACTTACCTATATACACAGCTATATAATTAGAGTATTAACAGCTAACATATTATAACTACCCTATATGCACTGGTTATAAAACTCATGTAAACCAACAGGTTACATCATTTATACAAACATATAAAATAAACCCCTCTATATATCTCATGTTATATCTCAAATCTGTGAAATATAAATTGTAAGTAAGTTTCAAATGGTATGCAAAACTATTTTTATAGTAAACCTAATATATAGATAACGTAAAAAAATTTATATTGTATATACGTTAAAAGAAACATAACATATTTAATCACAACTTACATAAGGAATGCATCGGAGTGAGAAGGCAAAAGAAGAGCGTAGAATCTAGAGTTCGTCAGGTTCGGTTCATGCGGTGATTCAGGTGGAGGTGGCGGTCTCGTGTAAGCGACTGACGAGTGGAAATGGAAGATGAGGGTCGGTCGAGTTAGGCTGCAAAGCAGCGGCGTAACGAAGTGGTGGAGGATATTTGGTGGAAGCTTGGTTGATGAGGATTTGATGGCGAGTGTTTAGGTTCGGTTGCTCGGCTAGGCTTCGGCTCTGCTGTGGAGATTGGGGGTTTAGGTGATTGGCCATGCTCGGCCATGGTGCTCAGCCAGATCTTGGGGTTTGGGTCCAAGGGTGAGGAGGTGCCTGAGTTTGGCTAAGGAGGGGAAGGTGCTGGCCATTGGAGCAGGCTGCATGGTGCGAGAAGAAGAGTAAGCAAACGAGAGGGTGGAGGCCGTAGAAAGGGTTGCGTGAGCATGCAGGAGTGGGGAGAGGAATAGTTCATGTTTATATACTTTCTTAAAAAAAATGGAACAGGGAATAGAGATGGGTTCAAATCAAAGCAAAAGGCAGATGAACAGTTAAAGCAAAATAAATTGAAGACTTGGAAATAGAAAAAGTCTTGTACGCTGAATTCAAGTAAATTAAATGTAAGTGACCATTGAAATTTTCCCAGCGGGGAATCGAACAAACAAAGGAATCTAGAAAGTTCAAAGCTGCGTATCGTTCCGTTGATTTCGTTGTTATCCAGACTTTAAACACACGAACGAATATACCGTATAAATTAGCACGACGAGACGATCAAAACGGTATACAGATATGGATGGTATGATTGAATTATAAAAATTTGAATTTTCTACTAGCGAAAAATGCAGCAAAAACGCAGAAAAATAAGATTGACGGAGCTAAAGAAGTCCGAATTTGGAAAAATGAAAATTAGCCTTTGCTCAGAAGATGGTTTAGAATTTTTCTATGTAAAAATATTTAGGTTCTGAAAACATTTTATTTTCATCTCTTTTTAACTGATTAAATTGAAGTAAATTTACGTGCGAAATAGACTTTCATATTTTCGGACGAAAATTTACCTGTTGATATGTTTAACTGGACGCATTCCAAATATCAAATTTATATTTCAAGATTTAGTCGTTTAAAATTCCACAAAATTCAATTAGTAACGTTATTAAGACATGTTAAATTTACGGGTTGTTACAGCCGAGTACATACAGCAGTATGGTGGCCGCTTCCCTTCCTCTGCTGGCTCGGTTCTGAAGAAGATTGATTGATTGCTTTGGTCGGTAAGTTTTTTCTGTTTTGTACGATTTGGTAGATGGTAGAGGTATTTGTTGGTTTTGTGTACTATGTTATGCTACACTTAAAATTATGTGGATGTTGGAGATGTTGTTGGATGCATGTATTGATAGAACATTTGATGTTGTGGATATTATTATGTATTGTACATTAGTTTGGGTGATGATGATTTGTATTGACTTAATTTTATGTATTTTTTTGTTTGGTGATTTTTGTATAGTTTGGTTTTTGATATTTGATTGGAATATTATATATTGGATTGTGCAGTATTGGTGGAATAGTGTTTGTATGGGAAACGTGGATGGAAGGCTGCATTGCAGCAGAAATAAAAAAAGTTTCAGTAGATTTCCGACGAATTTCGATGACTTCCGACGGCCTGCAGGCATTATATTTCCGACGGCCCCCGACGGCTTTCGGGTCATTTTTACCGGCGGATTCCGACGGCTTCTGTAACAACCCTAGATTTTGACTATAAATTTGAATTTGACATTATTTCATTTACTTGGGACTGTGGGTTTGAAATGATGAAACCCGGATTTTCTTGGTAAATTACGGGTTTGAAATGATATATTACCCGTATCACTTTTCCTAGTGTAGAAAATTATATACAGACCCGTAGTTAATGTATGTTTTCTAAAAAAATTAAAATTATTTTAGAAATGTAAATATTAAAATATTTTGATTTAAATTTAATTAAAAATGATATTTGTAAAATATTATTGATTTTCTGAATAATTATAAGTGAAATAAGTTAATGAAAAAGTTAGAAAATTTTGAATGTCAGTTATTTTGGAAAATTTGATTTAATTATAATTGGAAATTAAATTGAATATGAAATCATGATAAATTTATGATAATTTGAATCTAAATGAATTTAAAGTGATTTTATATCATATTCATGATTTTTAATAAAGTTGAAATGTGAAATGAATAAATATTTAAGTTGAAATTTTGAAATATAACTAAAAATTGAAAATTTATGGCATTGACTTAAAAGTGAATTTTTATTTAAGTAAATAAAAATAAAACTAAGTTATATTTGAGAATTTGAACTTAAGTGTTAGGTTGAAATTTAATGTAATGAATTTAAAATTGAACATTGCAGTTTAATAAGTGAATTAGTGTTAAATATGAATTTTTAAATGGAAATTTAATTTTATGAAATCATGAAATTAAAGAAACTTAAATGATGGTTATGAAAGTAAAAAAAAAATATGTGATTTTATAAGTTAAAAGTGATTTATAGAAAATATAATTGTTGTGAAATTATATTGAAATTTTGAAGTTAATTAACTACATTTTTAAAATGCTATTATATCTAATATAAATGAAAATACAACATTTGTAAATGTTGTAGTTGATAAGTGAACTAAATAGCTAAATTAAATTAAAGGCTATTATAGCATTTTATTTTATTTTATGCTATAATTGTTGGATTAAACTAAGTTTTCTTTGAAACTAATGAAACTCTACTACAGTATTTTTAAACGCTGTCTTTTGTTAAATTGAACTGTTTTGAATATAACTTTCTGTAGCATTTTCCAAATGCTACGAAAGTTGAATTTTCACTGTTTTGATAAAATTAAGTGAAAGGATGAACTTTGAAAGTTGAAAATTTTGGAAATTTAATAATTTAATTATTAAATGTAATAACTTCATATTTTTATGATTTAAATGAAGTAATTTGTTTGGAATTGAACTATTTTGAAATGTGAATTGAAATGGTATTTTTAAATTGAATAAACGAATATGTTTTTCAAATGAATGATAAATTTGATATTTTGAAATGGATTTGAAATGATATTGGATTTTGAGAAATAAATACCATTTTTAAATTATAACTATGGGTTATAATAACGATGGGTTGTTAAAGAGACCGGGATGGGATATGGACATGCTCTCTGTCGATACCGAAAACCACTTTAACAACTGTGTATGCGGTGGAGATTTCAGAATGAAGTAGGATGGTGATGACGTTCCTAAGGTACTTTACGTGGACCTAACTCCCGTGAGTTAGCTTAAGGTGGCTAAAACAGGAGCGAAATCGGGTCAAAGGAGGCAGCACCTCTGGACTGGACACACTTCTTCGATACCATTCTATTACTGTTGTGATTGATTTAGGTGCACCCCTTGATTTTGGAGTGTTGTTCGGGTTGGGCGTAGTGGCTGTTACGTTACCACCAGCCCGTGTGCGTAATTGGTATGTCTACCCAGGCATTGCCTTGTGTGCCGTGTCACCTACCATACCGAGCCTTTACTACGAGTTTGTTTTTCTCCCGTAGCCCGTGTGATATCCTATGACAGTCACCCGGAGTGGAGATGACATGATATTGGATGGACTACTGCGACTATTATGTGTGAAGGGTGATATGGGTAGCCCGGAACGCTATTTAAAAGTATGTTTATTTTACTATAGTCATTATTATAATAGCGAAATATTACTATATAGTAAATAGTTTAACGGATCCTTAGAGGATGGACGATCTCATGCATCCTTTAAGTTACTTGTATCTTGATTACAGTTCACTTGAGTTAGTTTACATTATATAAGTATATATTGTCCTGACTTGAGTATTTTGTGTTTTGCTTTACGCTCGGGTCAGCCTGAGTATTCACAGCTTTGGATTCTCTTCTTGGAGCTGGTCTTTCACTGGAGTTTCTTCTTATCTACATATATTTCTATTACTATTTCAGCTGTATTAGTTTATCTCATGTATTAGTGAACTTCTATGTATTTGGGATTTCTATTCTGTTGTTTTCAGACTATATTATGTATTTGGTTTGAGACTCTATTATAGTAGCTTCATGAACTACTATGTTATTTTATATTCCGCTGCGAGTTATTCTGTTTGTTCCGCGTCTGTGATTCTGATATTTGATTTTATTTGCTCCAAATTTATTTACAATCTGTTATTTCGCATTATTCAAGTCCGATATGTGTGGATTATTGTCGATTTCAATGGCACGAAATTGGGGTTGTTACAGTTGGTATCAGAGCATTGGTTTTTGGCAAACCATTGCCTCTGCGGAGCAAAAACTCATTAGGTATAGGGTATTTCTACACTAGAATGAGTGAAATCAATCTCAGAATCATATCTTTGTGAGAAACGTATTTTCAAAGTATAAAATGATAGTGTTTTCAAAGGATTTTCAAATATTATTTTGATATATAAAATTTCCTTGCTTTTTAAGGATTTTTAAAGGTTTTCTAACTTCATTTCTTTCGTATCTACCTTGTTAGGATCTTTGCTTTCTTTAAGATATTCATCCAAGTGTATTATCTTGTCTTATCTTAATTTATCTTTGGCTTGTCTTTATTCTTGTCCTAAATTCATTCTTGATATTTTTCAAGATGAATCGAGGAAATGCTAGAGTTAGGGGTCGTGGTATTGCCCCAGCTCCTCAACCTGTTGCTCCAGTCAGGTTCACTGTTCTTTGTAAGGAATTCTCTCAACTAGGTGGAACCCCATTCACCAGTTCAGAGACTATCATTGAGGCTCAACAGTGGTTGCGGATTCTTGAGAGGATATTTACTGGTCTCGATATTACTGATGCCCAGCAGCGTCAGCTAGCAGCTTGGCAGTTGCGTGATTCTACTTTAGATTGGTGGGAGTCCGTTACGGCTAACACCGTCGAGGCTGATCTCAGTTGGGAGCATTTTAGGTATCCTTTGTGTTATTTTAATTTTGTTCCTATTTTTTTTCCTTTCTTTGAATCTATCTTAAGCCTATTTTCTGTATCTCTTTTCCAGGGAGGCTTTTGTGGCAAAATGGATGCCAGAAGCCGGAAAATCTCAGCTTTATCGTGAGTTTATGGATTTGAAGCAGGGTACCATGTCTTTTGCAGAGTATGAGAGGAAGTTCAATGAACTTTCCAAATTCGGTCCTAGCCTTAATGATACTCCTCTTAAGAAGAATGAGAAATTTATTGCTGGTGCTCGTCTAGAGTATTATAGTCGCCTCATTTCTCACGTTCATGGTTCTTTCACCCAGCTCATGGATATGGCTATTCGCTGTGAGAATCCCACATCCAAGGTCCTGCTGTCTCTGGTGCTCAGCCTTTCTCTGCAGTTTTCAAGAAGCGTAAGCCAAATTTCCTCCAGCAGAAGAAGAATTGGCTAAAGCGTCCTGGTTTGGGATCTTCTTCATCTGCTCCTGCTCAGAGGCAACCGGTTGATCTCTCCTCCATCACTTGCTTTAGGTGTGTCAGAGAGGGCACTATGCCAATAGCTATCCCACATTATCTGGTACTGCTGTTCCTCCACCCGCTCAGTCGGCTAGACATGATCTCTGCCATATCTGTCTCCAGCCCAGTCATTTTAAGCAGGATTTCCCTACCCAGCAGAGGGGTACTCCTTCTGGTATATTTGATGTCACTTCTGCCTCGTCTCCAGTTCCTCCACCTACTCCTGCTCCTAGTAATGACCAAGGTACACTCCAGGGTTCATTTACTTTATTTCATCATCCTGTTCGTGTGTTATTTGATACTGGTGCTTCACACAGTTTTATTTCTGTTGATTTGTGTGATAAGTTTGAGCATCTCCTTTCTCCTTAGTATACTTCTGTTCCGTTATGTGTTTCAAATCCTATTGGGGATCCTGCTAACCTTAGTCGGATTTGTCGAGAAGTGAAACTTCTCCATTCTGATCATCGCTTTAGTGGTGATTTTTATATTCTGGGCTTCGATGCTTTTGATTTATTGCTCGGTCAGGACTGGTTAGTGAATCATGATGCTCATATCTCTTGTAAAGCCCGGTCTGTTCGATTCTTTGATGATCATGGGAATTCCTTGATTATTCAAAGCCGCATGCCTCAGGATTTTGCTGGAAACTTTATTTATTCTTTGGATTCTTCTCCCAGTAATCTCGATTCTACTCCTGTGGTTAGACTATACCCCGATATATTTGGTGCAGTCACTTCTTTACCTCCTAAGCGGGAAATCAATTTTTGGATTTATTTTATTCCTGGTGCTCGACCTATTGTTCTTCCTCCTAGAAGAATGGCACCCCGCGAAAAGGTTGAGATCGGAAAGCAAATTAAGGACTTGTCTTCCAAAGGTCTGATTAGGCCTAGTTTTTCTGAATGGGGAGATGCGGTGGTTTTTGCCACCAAATCTGACGGTTCGCTTCGAATGTGTGTTGATTATAGGGAGCTGAACAAGCTCACTATGAAAAACAGATATCCTATGCCTCGTATCAACGATATGTTTGATCAGCTTTATGGTGCCACTATTTTCTCTCAGCTTGATCTTGCCACAGGTTTTTATCAACTCAGGGTTGCTAAGGATAGCATTCCCAAGACTGCTTTCCGCACTGAGAATGGATTTTATGAATGGTTAGTCATGCCTTTTGGTTTGACTAATGCTCCTGCTTTCTTTGTTGATTTGATGAATCGTGTTTTTCGTGATGTGCTTAATAAATTTGTGCTAGTCTTTGTTGATGATATCCTTGTCTTCTCTAAGACTAAGGATGAGCATAAGTCGCATTTGAAATATGTTCTTGAGACTCTCAGAAATCATCAGTTAAAGGCTAAATTTTCTAAATGCCATTTCTGGAAGGATGAAGTCCGTTATCTCGGGCATATTGTTTCTAGTAATGGAGTTTCTGTTGATCCAGTTAAGATTACTGCGATCAATGTAAGTCTTTCTTTCTTCTCTTTCTATATCATTTTTAATAATTCTATTTTTCCTGTTGTCTTTATTTTCTCCCGATTCTGTTCCAGGATTGGGAAACTCCAAAGACTCCATCTGATATTCGTAGTTTTCTAGGCCTTGCCGGTTACTACCAGAGATTCATTGAGAATTTTGCTCGGATTACTGCACCTCTCACAGCTTTGGCTCGGAAGAATGCCAGATTTGTCTGAAGAGATCAGTGTAAGGCTGCATTCAGTGAGTTGAAGAGCAAGCTAACTTCCGCACCAGTTCTTACTGTTCCGACGGAAGTGAGGGATTTACAGTTTATACTGATGCTAGTCGTGAGGGTTTGTGTGCTGTTCTCATGCAGGATGGTAGGGTTATTGCCTATGCCAGCCATCAGTTGAAAACCCACGAAGCAAATTATGTTGCTCATGATTTAGAGTTACTTGCTGTTGTCTTTGCTTTGAAACTTTGGAGGCATCATCTTCTTGGAACCAAGTTTGAGCTTTTCATAGATCATCAGTCTCTGAGATATATCTTCTCCCAGAAGTATCCGAATCAGAGGCAAGTTCGTTGGCTTAAGTTTCTGGCTTCTTACGACCTCGACATTAACTATACTCCCGGTAAAGCTAATATTGTGGCCGATGCTCTGAGTCGGAAGAAGGCTTTGTTGTGTCAGCTTGTTATTTCTTCTTCTCCTCTTCTAGATCGGATTATGGCTAAGCAGGATAAGGATGAGATGCTTAAATTGATGAAGGAGGGCATTCGTAGCAGAGTTGGTGGTGGTAGTGGTAGTAGTGGAGCTCAGATTGATGATAGAGGGATATTGAGGATTAATGGCAGGATTTTTGTCCCGAATGTTGATGGGTTGAGGCAGGAGTTGCTTCAGGAGAATCATCGATCCGGACTTTCTATTCATCCTGGTGTGTCGAAGATGTATCAGGATATGAAGAGGCTTTATTGGTGGAAGGGGATGAAGAGGGATATTTCTATCTTTGTTAGTCGGTGTGCGACTTGTCAACAAGTCAAAGCCGATCACCAGAAGACCCCTGGTTTGTTGCAGCCCCTTGAGATTCCTAATTGGAAGTGGGAACAGGTTTCCATGGATTTCATCGATGGTTTACCGAGGACTCGGAAGCGCAATGAGAGTGTCTGGGTTATTGTTGATAGACTGACCAAGTCCGCCTATTTTATTCCGGTCAAGTCTACTCGTTCTGCTTCTAGTTTATCTGAGATTTACATGGGAGAGATCGTTCGTCTCCATGGTGTTCCTCTCAGTATTGTTTGTGATCGTGACCCTATTTTTACTAATCAGTTCTTGAAGGCTTTTCAGGAATCTTTGGGTACTCGTTGAATCCGAGCACTGCTTACCATCCTCAGACTGACGGTCAAACGGAAAGAGTAAATCAGATTCTCGAGGATCTTCTTCGTGCTTGTGTGCTTGATTATGGAGGATCTTGGGAAGATTAACTCCATCTTGCCGAATTTACCTACAATAATAGCTATCAGGTATAATCTTATCTTCTGTTTTCAGTCTATTCTTGATCTTTTTATCTATCTTATTCCATCTTTGCATTCAGGCCATTCTCAAAATGTCTCCGTTTGCTACTTTATACAGACGACCTTGTAGATCTCCATCTTGCTGGATTGAATTCGGTAATCGTTTGGTTCTTAGTCCTGAAGTGATTTTGGAAGCTTCTGAGAAAGTTGAGGAGATTAAGAAGAGGTTGAGAGCCGCTCAGGATAGACAGAAGAAGTATGAGGCGGAATTTGGAATTTTCTATTGGTGGTCAGGTGTTCCTTAAGGTTTCTCCCTTGAGGAATGTCATTCGCTTTGGTCGTAGAGTGAAGCTTTCTCCTAGGTTCATTGGTCCTTTCCACATTGTGGAAAGAGTTGGTTCTTTGGCTTATCGTCTGGATTTGCCCGAGAAGCTTTCTGGAGTGCATGATGTATTCCATGTCTCGCATCTTCGCCGTCATCTTCATGATCCATATCTTATTGTCCAGCCTTCTGCTCTTCATAGTTTGGATATTGAGCCTAACCTGACTGTTGAGAGGAAGCCACTTCGTATAGTTGGTAGAGGTACGAAGCAGCTCAGAAGGAAATCTATGAATCTGGTCAAAGTACAGTGGAGAACCGACGATCGAGATTGTACTTGGGAAACGGAAGAGAGCATTCATGCTTCGAATTCAGAATTATTTGTTTCAGGTACTATTTTGCTTTTCTATATTGTTTCTCTTTATTTTCCTTTCCGTTCTTTTCGAGGATGAAAAGATTTGAGTGGGGGAGAGTGCAACAACCCTAGATTTTGACTATAAATTTGAATTTGACTTTATTTCATTTCAAAATTATTTTAAAGTTGTTTTATTTGTGAAATTTCATCTCTAAATATTTTTAAAATGATAATAGAATTTTTCCAAAATTTACCTTATTTATTTCCTATTTTTAAAGGCTGTTTTCTAATTTTCTGCTATTTTCTTCATATAAATTATATTTAATTAAATTTTATTTATTTATTTTGTGAATGAATTTTTATATTATTATATTATGTCTGTTATAATTATTTTTCCAAGCCCATATAATTTTTCTAAAATTTATTCTATTTAATTTCAAATTTTCTAGTCTAATTCACTATTTTTAGCTATTTTCCTTAATTTAACTTTATATACTTGATAAATTTTTATATAAATTTTTATATTTTGATAAATTTTTGAAATGTTATCTGGGATTATTATTATTTCCACAAATATAAAATTGTATAAATAATATAAGGAAATATGAAGGGTTTTTGACCTTTGAATTGTCTTTTGCCTTTTTGAATTCCACCTCTTCATTTACCTTACAACTCTTCATTTTTTTTGGCATAACTCCCCACATTTCAGCCGATCATTTCATTTTCATTTCACGTATCTTCTTCTCCTCCTTCCTGAGAATAAAATTTCGACCATCACTTGCTTGAGAAATTGGTAAAAAATATATCTTCTTTTATCTCTTTTTTTCACTTATATTGCATATTCCTTTTGATTTTTGTTTGCACTTACTTCTTCCCTTTAGGTTCGGCCATGCTACCTTGCTGCCTAGCCGCCTCCACCACCTGATGCCACACCACCTCCTCCTCACCAGCCACCCAAGCCATGACCCCCCATGGTGATGTATATCCACAAACTTTTCAAAACTACCCCAATACTAGCCTAGCCGAGCACTACCTCACATCCACCACCTCACCACCCCTTTAGCCGCCCCCTACATCACCACCACCTCCAGTACCCTCGGTCACACCATCACAATGGACCCCACACTTCTGGCTGTGGCACCTAGGGACTTGGCCGAGCCCAATTCATGGCCTAAAACCCATGTGTATGCATGCTTTTGTGTTCTTGCCTTCACCCACCTTTACACCATCATTCCAACATGTAGGACGAACCCATAGTCACCCAAACCAGACCCAAACACTTGCCATTATCATGTATTTTTCCTTATAGCTGAGCCTAGTAAAGGTTAAAAGCAAGTGCAAGCATTTCTATTTGATTCTGTGCAGTTTATTCTAGTGTAGTTTTGATCGTCGTTGGTTTGAAACTTATCGATGTTATATTGTTTTTGTTTGATTTGTATCCAAGGAATTTGTCATTTGGCTCCTCCATTCAAATCTGTGTCGTGCTTTTGTGCTTGTGTAGATTCCGTTTGTGCAATTCGTCGTGGGTAATCAGCTAAAACCAATGAGTTATTCTCACCAGACAATATATACATATATAACTAGTGATTTGACCCTTTGTGAATCTGTAAAATGCATTATCATGTTATATCTGCTATATTATGACTATATGATGTTCACACATGCTTAAACACCTGTTATAACATTTGTTGCTGTTATATTATACTATTCTGTTATTTTTATCAGTTCATCACACTGCAAGTTCCCTTTAGATTAGAATCACTATGGGTTGAAATGATACATACCCGAACGGACTTTGGAATAAGGGAAAATCGTTATGGGCTGAAATGATAGGCCTGAATGATTTTTAAATTTATTTCATTTACTTGGGACTGTGGGTTTGAAATGATGAAACCCGGATTTTCTTGGTAAATTACGGGTTTGAAATGATATATTACCCGTATCACTTTTCCTAGTGTAGAAAATTATGTACAGACCCGTAGTTAATGTATGTTTTCTAAAAAAATTAAAATTATTTTAGAAATGTAAATATTAAAATATTTTGATTTAAATTTAATTAAAAATGATATTTGTAAAATATTATTGATTTTCTGAATAATTATAAGTGAAATAAGTTAATGAAAAAGTTAGAAAATTTTGAATGTCAGTTATTTTGGAAAATTTGATTTAATTATAATTGGAAATTAAATTTAATATGAAATCATTATAAATTTATGATAATTTGAATTTAAATGAATTTAAAGTGATTTTATACCATACTAATGATTTTAATAAAGTTGAAATGAATAAATATTTAAGTTGAAATTTTGAAATATAACTAAAAATTGGAAATTTATGGCATTGACTTAAAAGTGAATTTTTAGTTAAGTAAATAAAAATAAAACTAAGTTATATTTGAGAATTTGAACTTAAGTGTTAGGTTGAAATTTAATGTAATGAATTTAAAATTGAACATTGCAGTTTAATAAGTGAATTAGTGTTAAATATGAATTTTTAAAAGGAAATTTAACTTTATGAAATCATGAAATTAAAGAAAATTGAATGATGGTTATGAAAGTAAAAAAATATGTGATTTTATAAGTTAAAACTGATTTATAGAAAATATAATTGTTGTGAAATTATATTGAAATTTTGAAGTTAATTAACTACATTTTTGAAATGCTATTATATCTAATATAAATGATAATACAACATTTGTAAATGCTGTAGTTGATAAGTGAACTAAATAGCTAAATTAAATTAAAGGCTATTATAAAATTTTATTTTTTTATGCTATAATTTTTGGATTAAACTAAGTTTTCTTTGAAACTAATGAAACTCTATTACAGCATTTTTAAACGCTGGATTAAACCAAATGCTGCGAAAGTTGAATTTTCACCGTTTTGATAAAATTAAGTGAAAGGATGAACTTTGAAAATTGAAAATTTTGGAAATTTAATAATTTAATTATTAAATGTAATAACTTCATATTTTTATGATTTAAATGATGTAATTTGTTTGGAATTGAACTATTTTGAAATGCGAATTGAAATGGTATTTTTAAATTGAATAAAACGAATATGTTTTTCAAATGAATGATAAGTTTGATATTTTTAAATGGATTTGAAATGATATTGGATTTTGAGAAATAAATACCATTTTTAGATTATAACTATGGTTTATAATAACGATGGGTTGTTAAAGAGACCGGGATCGAATATGGACATACTTTCTGTCGATACCGAAAACCATTTTAACAACTGTGTACGCGGTGGAGATTTCAGAATGAAGTAGGATGGTGACGACGTTCCTAAGGTACTTTACGTGGACCTAACTCCCGTGAGTTAGCTTAAGATGGCTAAAACAGAAGCGATCTCGAGTCAAAGGAGGTAGCACCTCTGTACTGGACACACTTCTTCGATACCATTCTATTACTGTTGTGATTGATTTGGGTGCACCCCTTGATTTTGGAGTATTGTTCGGGGTGGGCGTAGTGGCTGCTACGTTACCACCAGCCCGTGTGCGTAATTGGTACATCTACCCAGACATTGCCTTATGTGCCGTGTCACCTACCATACCGAGCCTTTACCACGAGTTTCTTTTTCTTCCGTAGCCCGTGTGGTATCCTCTGACATTCACCCGGAGTGGAGAAGGCATGATATTGGATGGACTACTATGACTATTATGTGTGAAAGGTGATATGGGTAGCCCGGAACACTATTTAAAAGTATGTTTATTTTACTATAGTTATTATTATAATAGCGAAATATTACTATATAGTAAACAGTTTAACGGATCCTTAGAGGTTGGACGGTCCCAGGCATCCTTTAAGTTACTTGTATCTTGATTACAGTTCACTTGAGTTGGTTTACATTATATAAGTATATATTGTCCTGACTCGGGCATTTTGTATTTTGCTTTACGCCCGGGTCAGCCTGAGTATTCACAGCTTTGGATTCTCTTCCTAGAGCTGGTCTTTCACTGGAGTTTCTGCTTATCTACATATATTTCTATTACTGTTTCTGCTATATTAGTTTATCTCATGTATTTGTGAACTTCTATTATTTGGGATTTCTATTCCGTTGTTTTCGGACTATATTATGTATTTGGTTTGAGACTCTGTTATAGTAGCTTCATGAACTACTGTGTTATTTTATATTCCGCTGCGAGTTATTCTTTTTGTTCTACATCTGTGATTCTGTATATTTGATTTTATTTGCTTCAAATTTATTTACAATCTGTTATTTCGCATCATTCAAGTCCGACATGTGTGGATTATTGTCGATTTGAATGGCATGAAATTGGGGTTGTTACAGCTTCCGACAACAGTCCGAAGCCGTCGAAATCCGTTGGAATATGTCGGAAACCGTCGGAAATATGGACGCCGAGGTTCTTCGGAAGCCGTTGGAAACACTACTCACTGACGCCGTAATTTCCGACGGATTTTTCCAACGGCTTCCGACGGCCGCCGACGGTTTTCTGCCATCAGAAAATGGCTTTCCCCTTGTAGTGATTCTCCATAGCTTAGAAAAAAGAAAAAAATGGGAAATTATAAAAAATTGCTGGAAAATTTAATTCGTTAGAGATAACGATTAAGGTGCTAGATGTGACGGCTGTAAAAAAAACGAGCATGACACTAATCATAAAGAATTCACAAAGAGTGAAAAAATTGCGCAACGATAGTGCAGCATGTTGGGATTTTCAGACTAGCACAGTGATTGGTGACGACGGTCGATGGGCTTGTTGAGTCAAGTTATTTTTTTAATTTCTAACAAATTACCGTTCATAATCTTTTATCAAAAAATCGATAATATTGTCATAAAATGGAGATTGGCACTAATACCGGACCTGGATTAGTAGGGTTGATATTTAGAAATATTGCCAATGGCAAAAATGTTGTGCATTCCACGTACGTTGATCGTCCTACAATTAAAACGATGGATGAAGTACAACCTAAGTTTTCAAGCACGACGTCAAATTCCACCTCAGAAGACAATTCGAAAGAGAAACCAATACCTCCATAGAGGAGAGTTCTTTTGGCTTTCCAACAATTTCAACACATACAGCTAGAGGACATTGCACAACCCAACCGAAACATCGATGTTGACGTGGACAGTCCTTCTTCAATGCATTGTTCTATCAATGTTCGTTTCACTACTTATGCTACCGAAGACGCAGACAATAGATATTTTATAATGATGTTTACAAGATGATGTAGATGATGGAAAGAAGAATCAAAGTTTAAGTCGTTTAAATCTTGTCTATTTAACATTTTTATTCAATATTTTTTTACATCTAGCTTGTATATAAATGTGCAAATTGTCGATAATTTTTTACATGATTTCATTGATTTGATTGGTTGAACTATAAGAACATTTGGGTCCGTTTGGTTTAGTTTTGGATTTTGTGTTTGTGTTTTCAACTTACATTACAAAATACGAAAAAATGTGTGAATTTTTTTGGCAATTTTTAGCCGTTGCGAGGATGGACAGAAAATGAAGAAGATGAATTGTTTTTCATCCTTTTGTTATGTCTCAAAACATGAAAAATCAAGTAAATTTGTTTTCTACTTTCTGCGTTAATTTCATTGTTTGAGATTTTGTGTTTTCCAACAATACATAAGAAGTGCGCATTTCTTTTTAGACGAAAACACAAAATCAAAAACAGCAAGCCAAATGCGGCCTTATATTTCGACTCAGCACAATTTGAATTAAGCTCCGTTCATAAAAACTATTGTCGGGACTCGGTGTCAGATATTGCAATACTCTTGGAAATAAGTTACATGTCACTTCTAAGGTGCGATGCATACTTAACCGATACTAGCGCTCACTCAATCGTGCATAATTGCTTGATAGAAGCATACTAGTCCAAGAAAGAGCTATCCTAGCGCTTATGAGTAGATCTTGGGGGGTTTTATAGCGGGTTTTATAAATTTTGTCAAGCTAATAAAATTTAGATGGTTTGCAATACTCTCATCTAACTATCTTCATCAACTCTGCATGATTCTCTTTTTCTCTCATCTTCTTCCAAAATCCTGTTGCTTTGAAACCTTGGAAATTAACAACTCTAGAACATGAAGACAAATAACAAAATCAATGATTCTCATTTTATCAAAGACAGTCCGATTGAGGGCAAGGCTGACAAGTCAGCCGAATAGAGTAACAGATCTGATAGAGACAACGATCGATAGCACAGACGATGGTTTAACATTTTATTAAGATATAAATATCACTTATATAAGTATTTAAAATTGAGTATGTTAAGAGGTTATAGTTGGTGAGACACCTGGATGTTCACTTATCGTGGTATTTTTATTTTCCGCTATATATATATATATATATATATATATATATATATATATATATATATCCATCTGCAATTCCAAAGTCGGGAAGTTATAACTGTTCAGGCTGATTGAGCTTGTTTTAACTCTGATGTATCATGTATTTTGGAGTGACGATTTATATCATCTTTGTTTTATTATATGTTGTCGTTTACGTTCTAAGATCCTGTTTTCGATGTTCTTTATTCCTTTTTATTTTATTTTACCCAACAATCCATCTTTTCAACGATCAGCATCGACTTTCAATGATCGAAAAGGCTGGTTGTTGCACTTTTAGGATTTGCGTAATTCAATTGATTGTAGTTTGGGTTTATGTCATTTCTTTCATGTATCATTTTTTTGGTCAAAACTAAAATGTCTTATGCAATGTGTAATACTTGATCTTCTCTAGGAGATGAGTTTAGTAAATGTATTCATCTTTAAAAATATAAAATAAAACAAAATTACGTAAAATACAATTTCAAGTTGCTATAAATCCTAGTCTTTAACTGCATTTCATTTCGCTTAATAAACTACTCAAAACCTTCTTACGCTGCTTAGGTGGCAACATGAAGTAATAAAAGAATACTTGCTATGAAATGATCGCCCACTTTTTATTTATTGCCTAGCCCCATTATAGAAGCCAAATGATTGCCATGTAAAATAGCAAGTTCTATGTTTTTTGGAAGTACGCTAAAAAGTTTTTTTTTTACCTCATATTATATAGTGATTTGCATTTATTTATATCGCCCTAATAGTTTAGAAACGTTTTTTTTTCTTTTACGTAAACAAAAGCCATCATTTTCTTATTGCAGATAAACTAGTGTAATCTATTATTTGTATTATATCATCATAATCCCTCATGTACCATATTTTTTTAATAATTTTATTTCCGTTTCCAATAATAAAAAATGTTTCAATATGTTACTATTATTTGTGTAAATCTATAAACTAATACTATAATTTTATTTTAGTTACACACTTGAAAGATCGCTTCTTGACTATTGTACGGTTGTGCTAGCATATAACCCACTACAATTCCCTTTTTTTTAGCCCTTTTCAAACTCCAATAATACTTTTTTTTCTCCCGATATAACTCTCCTTCACTAATTCCTTTTGTTTTCTTCTTTTGCGTCCCCTTTTGCTTCATTACAAATGCAGCCTTGGAGATGCTATAATTTCCCAAGCCATACGAATCCAACTTAGGGACTTAGATGGACTATGCTCAGAGAATAAAGATCATACCTTACAAAGCAGATCACGTATGGATTTAGGTTGACTTATAAAGGATGTAATTCAAAGGGATCTAATGAGACCAGTGTTTACAAGATCGGAGACAACCGCGATTCGACTTCGTATGATTCTACAATGTGCACCGCTTCGGTTTGGAACTAAATCAAACATCGACATGAATTCGGATTGGACCATCGAACCAATGGTCCAACCGTTTGTTTTACTTGATTGAACCGCATTTTTTTTTAACTTTTCTACTTACTCTCTCATCATGTCTTACTTATTTCTGTTTCTCGTCCTCTATTTATTTTAAAAACAAATAAAAATAAATGTGTTTGCAAAAATCATTATCGCTCAAAATCTAAACAACAAGCTTTATCATTTCATTTTTCACCACGACAAATTCACATAAAAGATTGCAATCTTTTTCAAGTTTGTCGTCACAAAACTTCTATCATTGTGCACTACTGCTATATACATGACTGCAGTTGCGCACTCCAGCATTATATAATTCTAATTGCTGATCTTGAAGAGAATCTACAGCTTGTCCATCTAGCATTGTTATTTTAATATTATTTGCGTATAACTTGTATTTAAATATGTAAATTTTCTATAAAAAAAGTGACAATATCGTCGGCTTAACCGATTTAACTATCAAAATATTAAAATGTGTGTGTTAGTTTGAATCACGGTTCGATCAAGAAAACTATGGTTGAGACACGAAATCAGACGTCGCGACACCTTTCTCTTTCTACTCTTGAAATCAGATGGCGTCGGTTAGGCATCCATGGCAAGACCGATAAGTCAGCCATATAGAGCAACCGATCCGGTAGAGACAACGATCATGATGCAGACAATGATTAAACATTTTATTAAGATAGAAATATCTCTTATATTGACATTCTCAAATGAGTATGTGGTGTGTTGGTAAGGTTGTCAATTTGGTTGAGTTACCCAAGTTCAAATCTCAATTACTTGAAACCTGAATCACTTTGCCCCATAGGATTGACAACAAGCTTACCCCCAAAACACAAACTCAATGAAAAAATTATTATATAAAATGTTTTTATCTTAATAAAACGCCATTCTCCTACCAAATGGACCGCTGTCTTATAAGTCTTGTGTTAACAACTCGAAAAGTGATTTATGATCGCTAAACTTTCACTACAACTGACGTGGCCTTCCAAGTTGTTGAGAAGTGACGTCAATGCATTATTGAAAGGGTTTTAAATAAAAGAAAATAAACTATGTTTGTTAGTCTTTAAATATAAACTTTTACTCCATGAATAAATTAATATTGTATCTTTTGGCCCTCATAATACTATTCAAACTGAGCTACCCGAACAGACCCAAGCACATTTATGAAGTCGGATAAATATGTATGACTAAAATAATGTATGATCAATGTTTTCGTAAACCGATAGTCAAATTGATTTATTTTAGTCGGTTTGATTTGATTTTGAAACTAGATCGGTTTCTAATCGACCCATGCAAAAAAATCAATTTAGTTATTAATTTAATAAAATTAACCGAACTTTTATAATATGGTTAACTAATGGTGTTAAAAAAAATTAAATTAGTTTAGTGATCTAAATAAATTTTATTTGTTGTATATGCCAAATTTATTATTAAGAAAAACATAATAATACTAAAAAAGAATGCTTTAATCATATATTTATGTTTTATTTTAAAGTTTAATGAATCTAAAATATAAAATTTGAATAATTTTTAATTCGGTTAAACCAACCAAACCGACCAAACTTTAATCGGTTGGTTTGGTTTGATTTTCAATTTCATTGCTTTCAGTTCAATTTAACAATTTTCTTCAACGAACCAACTATGTCCACCAAACGCTCACTCCTAATAAGAATTACGGTCCTCACAATGAGCAATTAAATCCCACTGCATGAACTTATCTGGTAATATTAATCCCGGATATGTAAATTACCTTAGGGTCATCCAAACAATCTTCATGGTCACTTGTGGGTTCAAAATATGACTCGCTAATCAAACCGACCGTTAGGCAGGTTTGCTTACTGTCACCGGTCAAAATCAATTTTTCCGAAGCCAAAAAAACATGAATCTTGTCTCATTGCGGTTTCCCTAAAAACGTGAATCTTGTCTCATCGCGGTTTTCCTAAACTTCATCTTTTTATTTCGCGCATCAAAGATTCCAAATTCAAATCTATTATGATTTTCAAATTCTAAAATTTCAATTTTAAATGACAATTTTGAATGCTTTGATTAATATTTAAATTTGAAATTCATATTTTCAGATTTAAATCTCAATTTATTCTTTTCCAACATATTATCACTTAATGTTTAAGTAATATTAACAAAAATTTTAAATGTATATTTCTTATCAAAATTATACAATCGAACGGTCGGTTTTTCCACCGTTGTACGGTATACTAGTCTAGTGTTGGGTCAGTCACCCATTAACTTACCATTACTAGGATTACTTTAGTAACACATTAGTGGTCGTTGAACCAAGAAATCTTCAAACAACCTGAGGAAACTAGCGCATGAAAAGGTAAGCATTGGGCAACAACGCCTTGATAAATGGAGGATATGGCTCAACCTACGCACATTAAAGCTGATAAAGATTATAGAGCTATGACACTCTTTTTACTGTTACATGCATAATAATCAGGACATCCCAAACGTAGCTGCAACTTGAACAAAATGAAGTTATCATGGCCGTAGCCATGCAATTGGAAGGATAAAGAACAGCTTAGTGTCACAACCCCTCGCCTACTTTTATTAATATTTGTGGTACGTTGAGGCTTGACTGCCAAACTTTTATTAGTAGATGCGTACTTTTCAAAATGTTGCTTTGTGTACACTGAGGTGATAAAGTTGACTCACACATTTGTTAAAAATCATTTACCCGATGTTTATGAATCCTGCACGTAACACTACACACACACTCAGCAAAGCCAAATATCATTTCCGACTTTGATTTACTTTTCATCTAAATCTAAAATCGATAGCATTATTATATTCCGAGTGTTTCTTCTTATCTGAACGAGTAATCACAACTCACACAGGTAAATGTCATATAATCTTGACTGTCAAAAATAATCTTTTACCTATAATCATGAGCGTCAAAAATAATCTTTTTCCTATAATCTTGAGTTGTCCGCGTTGTTTGCAAAAATTTACGTAGAAGAATTCTCCACAACTTAGAAAAAATGAAAAAAAAATGAGAATTTATCAAAAAATTGCTCATAAATTTTACTCGTTAGAGATAACAACTCATGTGCAAGTTGCGGTGGCTGCAAAAAAACAATCACGACAATAACCACAAAGAATTCTCAAAACGTGAGAAATTGCGCAACAAAACGGGTGCATGTTGAAATCTTCGAACTAAAATAGTGGCCGGTAACAATGATTGATAGGCTGGTTGAGTCGAGGTATTTTTTTTTTCAATTTCTAACAAATCACTGTTCCTAATTACTGAATAATTTTTTAATTCTGTATCGGAAAATTGAGAATATTTGCACAAAATGGAGTTTTGCTCGATGTTTAATTACTTGGATTCGTTTTTTATGTTTGAATTTTGATCTTGCTTATGATCATTTTTTCTCGATTGGATTGTTCTTCTGATTTGTTTTCCCTTTTTTCATTTATGGATGTTGTTTTTATAAAGTAAAAAATAGTTTCACGTTTAGCGGCGCGGTCTCACAAAATTATTACACGTTCACCATATTAATTGAGTTTTTTCACGCTTGTTTTTTAGATTGATCTGGATTTTATTTTATTATAATGCTCGGGTCAAACCAAATATATTTACAGATTGTAGTTGGTGGAATATGAAGCTCATGGAGTAGAGTTGGATGTTTGCTGTAGTATTTTTATTTTTCGCTATATTATTATACATACCCATTAGTGATTGTAAGATCGAGAAGTTATAACTGTCCAGACTGATGGGTTTGTTTTATCTCTGATGTATACTGTATTTTGGAGTGACAATTTATATTGTCTTTGTTTTATTATATGTTGTCATTTTTTATGTGAGATTTAGTCTTTCCTTTTTTTATTTCTTTTCCTTTCATTTTACTCTAAAATCCTTTTTTTTAGCGATTGGATGTTCGATATTTGAATACCGTGAATTTATTCGGCGTCGACTTTCAATTGTCGAAAAGACGGTTTCTTTCATTTTGCAGGATTTGCATAATTCAATTGATTGTATTTTAGGTTTATGTCAAAATCTTCTTAAGCTGCTTAGGTGGCAACATGAAGTAGTAAAAGAGTACTTGGTATGAAATCATAGACCCTTTTTTATTTATTATTTAACCCTATTATGGAAAAGCTTTGTTTCTTTGGATTGTCAATTTTGCTATTACTTTCTATAGAGTCATATCAAGTGAGTAATTTTTTTGTTTTACTCATAGGCTAGGAGCCTAGGTCCACTTATATAGTGATTTGCATTTATTCGTGTCACTCTAATAATTTGTTAAAACGTTTTTTCTTTTCTTTTAGCATAAATAAAAGCCATCATTTTCTTATTGCACATAAACTAGTATAACATGTTATTTGTAGTATATCAGCATAATTCCTCGTAATACCATTTTTTTAAGAATTTAATTTCGTTTTCAATAATAATAAAAAATGTTTCAATATGTTATTAATGTTTGTGTAAATTAATAAAAAGAATACAATAATTTTATTTTAGTTCAACACTTAAACGGCCGGTTTTCCATAATTGTACGGTTGTGCTAGTATATAACCGACTACAGTTTTTTTAGCCCTTTCAAACTCGAATAATTCACTATTCTTTTCTCTATATAATTCGCCTTTACTAATTTTGTTTCCATCTTTTACGTCCCTTTTTGCTTCATTACAAATGTAGCCTAGCACATGAATATAATTTCCCAAGCCATACGAATCCAACCTAGGGACTTTGATGGACTATGCTCGAAGAAAAAAGAACTTACCTTGCAAAGCAGACGACGTGTAGATTTAGGTTGACTTGGGACAGAAGTCAAAGGTTTTTACCTTATGATAACCAAAATCTTTACTATGTAAAATCTGGGAATATTATTTTTGATGTCTTTCTTTTGAAAACTCTTTTCAAGTAAATATACACAATCTTAGAAGAAATTGTTACATTATTAAATTCCATCATACTAGGTTCTATAATCAAGTCCGAATGCAATTATTGGAGAATTGGATTCCATATAATGACAAGGTAAGGGAATACCTTCTATACATTACATCTTTAGAAGGATTTATTGAGGATACACAAACAATCATCCGCATCTGAAAAGACCAGTCTATCCCATTTTGGCATTTAAACATGGCCAGGATAGAAACGGAATATGACATCAACCCGGTCATTACCAACCTATCCAAGATGTCACATAGCATATACGAAATACTCGAAATATAGAGGGTTATCAAGAAAGCGGATGATCATACCATAGAGGTTGCGGACCACATAGCCTTTCGGTGTACCCTATTTTAGCCATTACCGGGTAATGAAAAATCGGAGACAACTACTGTGTTCGTGTGATGTGATGTGCACGGCAGCATTGTACAATTTCAAGTGCAGACCTGAAGAGAATTTATAGCTTGCCCATCTAGCATTTTTATTTTAATATTTATTACATATAAATTGTATTTACATATGTAAATTTTCTATAAATTAATTTACAATTTCATCATTTTGACCAATTGAATTATTTAAACATTAAAATTTGTTTCATCACGGTTTGAATCACGGTCCATTTGTGAAAACTCCGGTCGAGACATAAAATTATACAAGCAACAACTTTCTCTTTCTACTATTGGAAATTGCTAATATATCACATCTATGGAGTGATGAATACTTAACCAATAATGCCCAAGTGTGCATACTTAACCGATAGCGCTTCTAGGCAGCCCGACCCATGGCAATGCAAGCAACCGATCCAATGGAGGCAAAGATCAATGGTGCAGATAATGGTTTAGCATTTAGTAGGATAAAAACATCTCTTCCATCAGTATTCTCAAATTGTCTATGTGGTGTATTCGTAAGTATGTTGGGAATTCAGATGCTAGACACAAGTTCAAATCCCAAAAAATTGAGCTTTGATGAGAATTGAACTTTGGTTGCCCAATTGGATTAACAACAGACTTATCACTACAACACAAACTCAATAAAAAGATTAATTATATAAAATATTTTTATATTAATAAAATGCTAAACCATCGCCATGAGCATAAACCATCGCCATGACACGCAGTGCTATAATAACTTGAAAGGTGATTTATGACCGACAAACTTTTCATAACTATGGGCAATACTCAATCATATGGCTATGTGACATCCACTAGTACAAATTTATCTACGATAAAGGTTTGTTAATATTGCATGAATAAATTGATATTAATGGACCCTCATTTAACCATGATATTATTGTTCAAAGAGCTAAGAACCAAACAAATTTACAATTTCAGATAAATATGCAAGTTCATAATTGCAGTTCATGGAATGGGCAGTTGAATCTGATAACATAAACTTATCAGATAACGATTGCAGTTCATGGAATGGAATGGACAATTTCATTTAGATAAGTTGGATGTAAATTTTACATCAATGACTTTCCCATGTGTGTTTCACCATTTTAAATTGAGGAGGAAATTGAGAACATGATATTTGAATCGGATGTATATGAGATATGACGGAAGTAAATTACGTTTTAAATAATTTTCTCAAATTGCATTTTTTAGCCAAAAACAATCTTTTTCTAGAATCTTAATTTGTCCACATTGTTCACAAAAATTTGCATAGAGGAGTTCTTCATAGCTTAGAACGAAGAAAAAAAGAGAAATTATAAAAATTGCTGATAAATTTAATTCATTGTAGATAACGATTAAGGTGCTAGATGCGACGGATGTAAAAAAACAAGCATGGCACTAATCGTAAAGAATTCATAAAAAGCGAAGAATTGCGCAACGGTAGTGGAGCATGTTGGGATTTTCAGACTAACAAAGTGGTTAGTGACGACAGTCGATGGGCTGGTTGAGTCAAGTTATTTTTTTTTAATTTCTAACAAGTTACCTTCTTACTTTTTATCAGAAAATCGATAGTATTGTCATAAAATGGAGATTGACACTTATACCGGACTTGGATTAGTAGGAGCAGATATTTAGGAATATTGCCACTGGTAAAAATGTTTTGTATTCCACGTACGTTAATCCTCCTATAATTAAAATGAAGGATGAAGTACAACCTAAGTTTTCAAGTATGACGTCAAATTCCACTTCAGAAGACAATTCGAAAGAGAAACCAATACCTCCATAGTAATACAACTATAGGACATTGCTCAACCCAGCCGAAACATTGATGTTGATGTGGACATTCCTTCTTCAGTGCATCGTTCTATTAATGTTCACACATAATTTCGACAACAATTTCGACAAATGCAACCAAAGGACATTTCTCAATCCAACACGAACATCGATGTTGATGTGGGTTGTCCTTGTTTAGTGCGTCGATCTGTCAGCGTTTATTCCACTGCTCGTGCTAAAAGACGCATTTTACGGCATTGTTCACAAGATGGTGAAAAATGATGGAAAGAAAAATGAAGATCAGGTCGTCAAGTTATTCTAAAGGCAGTGAAGTTCCTCATTGTGGAGGTCGTAAGTTATCGGATGCTTTGAACTGCTGGGAATGGTGCATGAACTTAGGCCAATATAGCATAACCGAGATAATAAATTTATATTTCGATAGAAATTTCCAAAGAGGATTGTTAATGTTGGATAGAGATGATGTAGCACACAAGTGAATCAGAACAGAATTGAGCATATTACGAAAGCATCGTTAAATTTGCGTCATTTGTAATGGTATTTTTTAATTTTTGTTTGATGATTAGTAGTATGTTTGTATTAGAATTTGAAGTTGAAATTGAATTTGCATTATTAATTCCAAATATGAACATTATTAATAAATAATTAAATAATAATTTGTTATTTATTAATGATTAATAATTAAAATTATTACTTAAGTATTACAAAATAAATTATAATTTTCAAATTACTCGATATTTTTTACATCTTACGCAGTCTCTAACCAAGCTTTAGTAGAAAAGTTGTTCGCAAACGCGCTCCAACCTCTAACATATAACCCAATTTGTTTGCGAATGCATCCTATATATTTTTCACATGTTTTAGGGTTTTAATATATCTTACTATAATTTTATTAAGCGCGTTGTTATAGAAAATCCAGTTTTGGGTAAGGAGATATAATTTTAAGGGACTTCATCCAAAAATAAAATTATTATGAGGATGTTGTGATAAATAAAAGAAAATCAATAATTTACCATTTTACCATCTTTTGAAGAAAATTCAGTAACATAACAATGGATAATGAAAAAAAACAATGATGGTCCATTAAAAACTATTTCAGAGTGATGTGATTGGAAAAAATTCATAAAGTGGTCTACAATGAAATTATTTTTGAATTGTTTTGAGAAAGCGAAATTTCTAGTACCGTTATATTAACTTTAAGAAGATTGATAAAATGACCCTCGTTATCATGGTCTTAAATCGATCAGACCAAACTGAAAAGAGGTCTGTTTAGTTTACGTCCTATAAGAAATTCGAATAGATATGGACCGGATGAGGTTTCAGCTAACGAGCAGAACAATGGAGAACAACCGAAAAATTATCAAACAACTTCGAAATATAAGATTTTATACATTCTTTCTTTCCCTAATTTATGTCCTAATTGAAAATAGAATGGACATGGACGGACATTTCAGCCTCGGATATGAGTGAACATCAGATAGTCGTACAAAATTTACCACCTTAACCATTCTCAAACCAGAGTTCCTTGGATAATGCCGTATACAAAATATTTATTCTTCGCTGGTTTTTTATAATATGTTTAAATTTATACTTTTTAAAGCTCTATCTTCGATACGAGTACACTGATTGAACACCATTTATTAACAGAATTGCTTCACTTGTTATTTTCAAACATAAGACTTAAAATTTCAATAGTAATGCTATACATCATTAGCTAATAATTGCTTTTGAATTTTTAAAAAAAAATTGAGCTTAATAATTTAATTGTTATCTACTCTTATATCATTAGGCAACAATAACTCTTGATTCTTGAAAATAGAACATGGTTTAATTATTATCCCATATTTGAATAAGTGGTTTCTTAATGAATCTGAACATCACGATGATGATAAAGGAATGGAGGAGAAGCTCAAGCGATGCTAGGAATGATGAAAAGAAAACGTATAAGGAGTTTGATAAGATTTTTCTTATGTCAAATCATGTCAGTACCGAGATGATTTTTGGTGTGTGGTCCACTTCGGAATAGAAGGTGAAGATGTAGTGTACCTGACAGAAAAACACAAGATTAACATATGAAAAATCATGTCGGTACTGACATGATTTGCAGGAGCAATTTTTACAACAAAGCTTAGAAACTTGAAGATTTGAGCAAATATGAGATAAACATGTAGATTCAAGTTGCAAAACCATGTCAGCATTGAGATGATTGGTACCAAATTGATTTGGACTATAAGTTTTTACTCATTCTTTATGCTTGAAAGCAAAAATTTGTTCTCTTACCTTGTCTAGCTACTTTGGTGAAAGGATTTGCCTATAGATATCTAGCCTCTGGCACTAAAAAATGTATCTTACTCTCTGATCTCTAAGACTTTATCTTGCTTTAACCATAATGTGTTGTCTAGATTGAATTTCAATTGATTTTTAGATATAAAATTTGTAATTCGATTGTGCTTGTATAAACCATCTAAAATAAAATTAAAGTGGATGTAGGTAATTGATTTGAGGCCGATCCACCATAAAATCCTATGTGTTCAAGATTTTACTCTCATTTTTAGATATATTATTCACGTTTTAGATTGACCTGAGGCGTCATTTTTGGTTCTTTCATTGAGAGGTAAGACTCTCAAACCCGGATTTTGCTTTAACTTTAGATTTGAAGAATCTAAAGGTAGACCTGAAGATTGTTCGCTATGGATCTAAAGTTATTTGGATTTTAAAGAGGAATCTACTACAGATCTGATAAGATATCGCTTTAAAATAATTGCTTCTAAGGCTTGAGTTTCTGTTGGAGATAAAATGAAGGATCTCAGCATAATGAAGAAACAACTCAACCTTTGAATGTTTTACCACGACCTTCATCTTCGTAAAAGATGGTGGTAAATGTTGTGCTGGATAGAATGATAGTTGAGATTAATAGAAAGATGTTGGAGAGCAAGAGCTCCATTATTGAAAAGATGGAGAAATGCTTTGATGTGATGTCCTAACTACCTCAAAGGCATAGGAGAAGCCACACGGATTTATCATCTTCATATTCTGAGAAAGAAAGTACATCCTCAATTGAAGAAATGGTAAGCATAAAATGAAGAGGAAAGGTTAGAGGTGTCCTTGTTGTTTTTTCTACTAAGGCAGACGGTTCTTTAAGACTTTGCATCGACTATAGATAATTGAACAAGTTAACAAGGAAGAATAGGTACCTTCTACCTGGAATAGTTGACTTGTTCGACCAACTTGTAGGAGCTTAAGTCTTTCCTTAATTAGACTTAGCAATGGGATTCCATCAGTTGAGGATTACAGGGGAACGCAAGTCGAAGACCGCATTCCACACTCCAGATGGGATTTATGAGTGGGAAGTAATGCCTTTTGGATTGATGAATGCCCCAACATACTTTGTGGATCTGATGAGTAGAGTATTTAGAGGGCAACGTAATATATTTGTCGTGGTGTTTGTTGACGATGTTGTGGTTTTCTCCCAATGCAAGAAGAAACATAAGGACCACCTTAGGGTGGTATTAGAGCCTTGAGAAGAATCCAACTCAAAACCATGTTTTCTAAATGTCACTTTTGGAAAAGTGAAGTTATGTTCATATTATTTTGGAACAAGGATTGGCTATAGATCCTACTAAAGTGGAAGTTGTCCAAGGGTGGAAGACTCCTAGTAATGCAACAACGGTTAGGAGTTTTCTGGGGTTGGCATGCTACTATAAGAAGTTCATCAGGAACTTTATACAAGGACCAACCCTTTTAACCTAATTGACTAAGAAAAATCTACTTTTTGTTTGGGATGATAGATCACAAGGCATTTAAGAAGCCTAAGCAGTCATTGACTAGTGCATCTGTGCTCACAATTCCAAACGGAACTAAGTCATTGACAGTTTTCATAGATGCATGTGACGTGGATTAGGGGTAGTTCTTATGCAAGAAGATAGGTAGTTTCCTATGCGAGCAAACAACTGAAAGACGGTGAGAAGATGCATGACTTGGAATTAGTAGCCATTTTTTTCCTTAAAGTTTGGAGGCATTATCTCTTGGAAGAAAGGTTTGAGTTATTCACTAATTATAAGTCACTCAAATACCTATTTTCCAAAATGATTTGAATCTTAGGTAGTAGAGATGTATGGAGCATGTAGCAACCTTTGGCTTTAGTATTCGATATACCCCTAGAAAAGGAAACATAGTCTCCGATGCCCTTAGTCGGAGAAACACTACCCTAGGTGCTATATATGAATGGAGATAGATAGAATTTATCTCGAATTTAACCTCCAATCGTCAACATAACCCATTTATAGCAGTTACGGAGAATAAACCAGCGTCGGTGGATTGTATAGGGCATGAGCAAGTGAAGATAGCGGGTTAGTAGAGATTTTGGAGAAATTAAGAAAAGGACAGCATTTTCCCCATGCTATGAGGTATTTAGTTGATTAGAATGGATGTTTGAGAATATATGGATGTCTTTGTGTTCTGAGACGACCCGACTTCCTATCTCCAGGAAATCACATCATCAATGAAGAAAGAAAGGGATAGAAGAAGAAAAGAAAGAGAAAGAAGAACACAACAACAACAGATAACTCACAGCGGAACGAATGAAATATAATATATCATATAAAATATTACATAGTATTATATTACATCAGAGTACACAACTTAAACAACAGATATTAGACAGTTATAAACATCTGTCTAACTATACAACTCAAGTACAACAGATACCAAACAAACACAGCGGAACCATAATATATCTACACATGGAAGCCTCCTGCTCCATATCTCCTCCGAAATTCATCGAGCTAACCTGAATCACTTGACTACTCATACACAATATGAGTACCCAAGAGTTTAATAAAACAGAAAATAAACACTCGGGTCAAACGGGGATCTGGTGCGAGTAAACGGTTTAATGTTGCTTAACTTTAGAAAATCTTTGAAAAGAAAAAAAGTATCACGTAAGACTTCCCACACATAAACATGGAAAAGTTTTTACCTTACGCTAACCAAAACATTTGATAGAAAATCCAGTGATATTATAATAGTGTCTAGGGTTTTCAAAATAAAATAAAAAATAGCTGGAATGCTTACATCTCACGTTCCAACATAGTTGGGCACAATCAAAACCGTACAGCCACTTTTTGGATTCCATCAATGGCAGGGCTACTGGGGTACCGGCCGTCACAGTACGTGGCCTAGATCACAGTACCGAGGAGTATGCCCGCTCCCCTGCAACACAAGGCCGGAACCATCCCTTACTGGACAGTCCCGAACAAGACCACCCCGTAGTTGGCGCGACCAACCACACACTAAGCCGAAATAAAAAGGGACCTCTAGACAGGGGTAAATCTCGCTCTCAAGTAGGGGCTACCCACGAAGCCTTGCTGCACTTCCCCTGTTTTAGCCATTCCCAGTTGATGAGGCTTGAGGCTGCGATTACCTTTATAGAACATATCTATCTTAGAATGCTCATCGTCCACCTGACGATGTTCTGAAAGCATTCAATCCAGACAAGTTAGTTTCGGGTTCGAACGAAACGGAAGACACTATCTCATTGCACTCATTTTGGAATCACCCTCAGAGTCAACGACCATAGCCCTTGCACTCTAAATCACCATCTCGAACCTATAAGTACTATTCCGTCAACTCATTACGGAATCACCCACAGAGTTATACTGACGTATAGTCCTTACACCTCGAGTCTTCACAAAGCTCCACTTGGATTCAGGACCTAAAGTTTAATTGGAATCGATGTGGTTTTCGGATTATCCAAATATGGAAACCCGATGCCGGTCTCACCGAAACCAAACGCCATTTTAATGTCCAAGTTGTACTTAAGCGTTTAAACAGTTTAATTTATATTCAGGATGATATATAAACAGATAGATGAATCATATTATCACAGTAGATAAATCATATCAACATTCATCTTCACAAAGCAGCATATCTCATAACATAGATATCCAAATCATCCAGTATCAACCAATATCAATCATCCAATATCAATCATCTAATATCGATCACTCAATATTGATCATCCAATATCAATCAATCAACCAATATCAATCAATCAACCAAGCAGAATTGATAAACTCTTAATCAAGTGGATTACTTAAATCCTTCTTCAAAAATTTATACTGAATAAATAAATTGATCTTCTCTAATGATCTTCTTCAATTAATCCTCCTAGATTTATTATATTTAATTACATTTAAGTAATCAACCTTAACCCTATCCAGTAATTAATCCTTTAATTATTATCATTAATTACAATAATTAATAATCCTTCATTCACTTCCATTTATTAATTAACTATATTTAATTACATTAAACCTTAATTAATTACAATTAATTAAAAACATTTTAAATTTATTACTTATATTAATCAACCTTGATTAATATTATTTATTAACTAATGAACCTTATTAATTAATAATTCCTTTAAATTAATTAAATAATTAACTTGTAATTAATCAACTCATTAATCATAATCAGTAATTAACAATTTGCAATTACTTATTTTAATTAATTAAATTCTTATTTAATTATATTAACCTTTGATTGATTATTCTAATTAATTAATCTTTAATTACTTCATTAAGTACTTATTATTTTATTCAATTAACAATTAATCCTTAATTAATTACTTTATTAATTAATTACATTTTTAATTAACTACACTTAGTAATTAATCTTAAATTAATCACATTCATTAATTTATTAATCACATTAATTAATTAACTAAAATAATTAAGTAATTAACTCTTAATTACTTAACAAGTAATTATCTCTAATTACTTCATAATAATTCTTAATTACTCCCTTAATTAATTACTTAACAAATAATTAATCCCATTATTAAATAATCCCTAATTCATTAATTAATTAATTACTCAATAATTAATTAATTTTAAAACAATTATATTAATCAATTACTCAATTGATAACATTAAGTGATTATCCATTAATCACTTTCATTTAATTACTCCCATGAGTAATTTCCTACTAATTACGTCCATAAGTAATTTCCACTCTTAATTACATTCAATAATTGACCACTAATTACTTCATTAAGTAATTACACTTAATTAATATATAATTAAGTGATTATTTAAAATTAAATAAATAATTAACTAATTATTTAAAATTAATTAAACAATAAATTAATTTACTTCTAATATTAAAGAAAATCTTTAATAAATTAAGAAAAGCATAAATCTTTATCAAACTTAACTTATTAACAAATCATATTAAATAAGCATTCTTAAATTAATTATTCAAATAATTTAACCTTATTTATTTTAATAAATAAATTATTTGAATTATTTAAATCTTATTACTTCAAGGGAAATTCATTAAACTTGGTTTACAAAATCATAATAATAGTCTTACTTGGAGATAAAGCATTTATAAATCATTTACAAATTTAAAACACTTTAAATTATCAAGTTTAAACTAATTTATTTAAATATAAATTGAAAATTTGTTATTAAAACGTTACTTCAAAACTTTAACTTAAATCTTTGACTTAATAATTAAATTCAAATCACTCTTTTAAATTTGTATTTTTAAAACTTAATTAAGATAATTATTTTTAAACAAACATCTTAAAACATTTTACATTTGAAATATAAATTCAATTTTTACCTTTAAATGTTTGATTTACTTTTGTTTTAAAATAACAAGTTTACCATTATTTTCACCTCCTTTATGAACTTGTTCTTATAATTTTAACTTGATTTATACTTAATTCTAGATTTCATTAGTTCAAACTCAAGTTCATATTCAACTTGACCTAAATTTGCACACAAGTAAAATCTGCATTTGCAAATTACAGATCCAACCCAAAAGAAAAACACGCAACCCAAAAACCCGAGACGAGCACGGTAACTTCACGCGTGCTACCCGAGCAAAATCCCAGCTCCAAAATCTTCGAGTCATCCCCGATGAATACTCGAGAGCAAGCCCGAAGAAAAATGGGAGCGAAACTCGATCCCAACTCATCTCCCCCAAACATCAAAATACCCTGTACACAGTATGACGCGTGCACGTGCACTAACGTCGCCGGTCGCCGTTGATCCTCACGCCTGTCGTCGGCAAACTCACTAACCCATACGAACACGACAACAATCCTAGATCCATCAAATATCCATCAAAACGAAAATCGACCCTGAAGCTCAAAACGGCAGAAGCAACTCGAACCCAACATCCAATCACCGCCGTAATTCTTGACGCCGCTACACCTCGTCGTCCTCACCATAGAACCGCCACCACACGAGCCTCATTTCTGCACCATCGCGATCACTTCCGGTCATAGGTTTAAGACGCGATGATCACGACAACCAAGGCAATCCGAAAACACAAGTAAAACCCTACTTTCTTCAATTCCCATCAATACACTCCATTGAAAAATTATTTTGCAATTTTCCCATGATCTATGACTTACATACAAGCTACGATCCAAGAATCAAATCAAATTACTATGTATAACATCCACAGTTCATAAAAATCCCCAAATCATTCAAACCAAAAATTCAACTTAAATACAAAATTAAAAATTATGATACCAACTCTAAAAATCATAACTTTCCTATTGTAATTCAGTTATACATTCAAAACTAGAATTTGAAATCATAAATTTTTGCCCAAATTTTGATTTCACTGTAAATTTGAAAAATATGAGTAACTAATTCATTTTAAACCCTATAACTATTTTTAGATGATAAATCACTTGGTTACAAACAATTTTCATTTACAAATCACAGTCTAGTTTGTATTCAAAATCAAGTTATTGATTTTAAAAAAAAGAAAAAACAAACCTATATAACAACAGTATACGTATACAGGCATTCAATATATATATTTTTTATATTTTACAAACATACATTCAGGTAGACTAAAATACATCATCAAACTCAAATCCATTTGCATGCAACATTCAATCAAAGATTAACTCAAAACTGTTTTTGAAATAGAATTTACTCACCTGATTATGAATTTCGCAGAGCAGGTTTATTTTTTCCAGCTTGACTTTTATCTGAAAAATGCTTGATTTATCTTTGTTGATGAAATGAATGCATGCATGCTTCAACCTGATGATCTAAATGTTGAAAAGGATCTGAATTTCCATTGAAATGCAGTTTTGAAGGTTGATGTTGCAGATTTCCAATTTTGCAGTTTTTTTGAAGTTATAGATCTATTTTGTAAATTGCAGTTGTAGTTGAGAGAATTTTGCTTGCAGGTTGATTTTGAACTTCATTTTGATTTGCAGGTTGAGGCTTTGAAATTGCAGGTCTTAATTTAAATTCAGATTTGATTTTTTTTTCAGTGTTGAAGAAAATTTTTGATAGCCATTAAAAATTTTAAAGAATGAAAGAAAGAAACAAAGGAGTGAAAGTTTTTGAAAAAAACAAGTTTTCTTCTTTTAGATTTATAAAAAATTATATAAGTATTTGCCACATGTTTACAATTTGAACAAATGTCATTAGTCCTGTTTTAAAAATTACAAGTGTTATAAAGATGGCTTAAATTGTTCACACATGTACATAAGTGTTTTTAATTAAATTTTTATTTAGTTTAAATGTAAATATAAATTACTTAATTAATAGATATTTACACATGTACATAAATTTACTTTTAAAAGAAATTATTCTAAAACTAATTATAATATAAATATATTTTTATACATGTATTTAAAAAAAAACTAAAACATTTATACATACATTTATAACCATTTTATAATAAGCAATTTAAAAGAAATAAAACAAAGCTTGTTTAAATTCTTTTTAAACTATCATATTTAAAATAAATAACAAACTTATATTTTAAAACAAATGAATAAATCTTTAAATTAACTTTTGAAAACATTGATCCTAAAACAAAGCTTCAATCTACAATAATCATACATTATTAAATTATCAATTGATTAAATTAAATTTCAAAATAACTCAAATTATAACATATACAAACATATATATTACAATTTGAAAATTCAGTCTTTTATTTAAACAAAAGATATTCCTATTCACAATATATATCAAATGTATATATTTTAAACAGAATAAAATTTGATTAGCTTCGAAAAATAAATCTTACCCATTTTAAATTGTTGGAAAGATATTGATTACAATTAACAGTTTAGATATTTATTAACCTTTAAAAAGAATAAATTATCAGTTTAAATTAAAATTATAAAGAAAAATTATCAAACTAGTTAAATTATTAATGCAGATTATTAAATCGATATTGCCTAAAATTCCGAGTCGTTACAATCCTTCCCCCTTAAAAGAATTTCATCCCCGAAATTTAAAAGCGAAGGTAATTTAATAACCCACCAAAGATTTCAATTTCAATCAGTAAAGCATTCCTATCAATCAGTAACTAACAATCATTGCAATCAATCAAACAAACATACCTAACTAATTATCCTGATACAAATCAGAATAAATCTTTAATACTGTCTAGAGTTTCCCAAGTATAAATCACTGGGAGACTCGCTCTACAGAAGCTAACAAACTAACTACACTACCAAAATCCAGTGCTCCTCTCATCTCTAGATCCATTAATCTGAATAGAACATCAGACTATGCTCAAGACTAGCACAACTTCTAAATCCATCTGAACTACAGATTCAACAACCAATGATGAATCATACACGTACTCCCTTAGAGATACGTGATATACAATGAATTCTAGCTATCCAAACTGGCAATTCAATCTTATAGACAACATATCTTATCTTATCAGAACACAGATAAGAAATCTCAAATACCACAACACTAACCATCCAATCTAACCCAATTATTCTCTCTTAACCAGAGAAATCTTAACAACAATGAAGTCTCCAACTTCGAATTCCAAACTTCTTATCTCATATCTGTATAACTCAACAGACAATCATGGACTGCCAATTCTCTTCCTGATCAGCTCAACCTATGTTGATGCTTCCAGAGACAACTAGACCAAAGCAAACCAGTTTCTGGATTCTATTCAACAGAAAAAGTCTTCCAAAATCCATCGAAATCCAGAACATAAACTCTACTACTGAAGCAATAGCAAACTCAACTTGCTTCCTTCCTTGCACAGCTGTTACCTTGCTTCCGCTGCACAACTCTAATTCTGAAATAGATGAGAATATTGTTGACGAACACGAGTACAAACTTATCCAATATATCAGAGAAACTTTGTTCATCAAATCCATAAAATCTGAGTGTCCCATCTAACTCAGTCACACAACCTTATAGCAGAATCCAACTCAAAAACTAGATCTGACCAATCCAAACTCCGAAAATTCTGAGTTGCTACACCAACTCTTCTTCTCCAAAAACCATCCTACAACCAGGCTAACTACCAGTATCGCTTCTGGAACCAAAACAATATGGAACTCAACTCCAGATGCAGACAAACTTCTGATTACATCAGCTCCTATTTCCACATGAGAATTCTCAGTCTCAAACAAAAGATTGCCTAAGAAAAATTTCCAGTTAATCGCCAGTCACTATTGCGATCTAACCTAATTCGGATTCCAAAGAAACGGTCCTCACTTTACCAATTAGAACAGCTTAAAGCTTTTCCAAACAAGGTTAAGTCTTTAAGAAAACATTCACCAACTGCCCGGCTGCTGAAAGAAGAACCACCAAGATTTCTGAACCATCGAAGAGACGAGCCACACAGCTGCTTCCAAACTCTACCTTGATGATACTGCAAAGCCAAAGGACCTTCTCATCAGCATGTAACTACTACCACAGCTAACCAAAGACTTCTAATCCAAAGGCTCCTCAAAAACCAAAACCATCAACAAATCACACAACAGACCTTCGAGATGGCAGACAACCTCTCAAGAAACTCAGATTCCAAACCAAGCATCAATATCTCGCTCTCCTTAAGGAATAACAAATGAGACCATGCCAAAGCGGAATAACTCATAGACCTTAGTCTCATATTCCAGAACAGCCAACCTCCATGCTAAAGATCCAAACAACTTATACACAGACGAATCTTCCCTGCAGCAGGAAAAGACTACTCTTCAACTACTACTAGAACTGCTTCAACAGAAAACATCTTCGGAAAATATCCATGGATACTGCATCTCATCATGCAGTTATCAAGATATCATCACTTACTTCTGCACTTCCGACAGATCCAAACTCAAGAGTAATTCTCTCACCTGAGCGAAATCCAAACTTAAACTTCAAAGGTAAACTCCGGATCTTTAAAAAGATTTCCTTCGGATATCAGAGAAATCCTTACTCCAAACTACAAATCTTATTCGAGACGGTATTAGGTCTATAGTCTCGATAAAAACTTCCAACCTCAAACATATGGACCTCTTCCATCAGTGGTAGTCGTGTTACACACACAACACTACTCCATCCACCTCTAAAACTTATGTTGGAAAATCCAAACAGATAACCCAACAAATCAGGTAGATATATATATATATATATATATATACATACATTGTTTATATAAAAATTACAGGTATGCTCTCTCAAGATAGACACCACTCCAGAGCCTAGGTATTCACTCAACCTAATGCTCTGATACCAACTGAGATGACCCGACTTCCTATCTCCAGGAAATCACATCATCAATGAAGAAAGAAAGGGATAGAAGAAGAAAAGAAAGAGAAAGAAGAACACAACAATAGATAACTCACAGCGGAACGAACGAAATATAATATATTACATAAAGTATTACATAGTATTATATTACATCAGAGTACACAACTTAAACAACAGATATTAGATAGTTATAAACATCAGTTAACTATACAACTCAAGTACAACAGATATTAGATAGTTATAAACATCAGTTAACTATACAACTCAAGTACAACAGATACAGATACCAAACAAACACAGTGGAACCATAAAATATCTACACGTGGAAGCCTCCTGCTCCATATCTCCTCCAAAATTCATCAAGCTAACCTGAATCACTTGACTACTCATACATAATATGAGTACCCAAGAGTTTAATAAAACAGAAAATAAACACTCGGGTCCGACAGGGGTATGGTGTGAGTAAACGGTTTAATGTTGCTTAACTTTAGAAAATCTTTGAAAAGAAAAAAGTATCACGTAAGACTTCCCATACATAAACATGGAAATGTTTTTACCTTACGCTAACCAAAACATTTAATAGGAAATCCAGTGATATTATAATAGTGTCTAGGGTTTTCAAAATAAAATACAGAAATAGCTGGAATGCTTACATCTAACGTCCCAACATAGTTGGGCACAATCAAAACCGTAAAGACACTTATTGGATTTTTGGATTCCATCAATGGCAGGGCTACTGGGGTACCGCCCGTCACAGTACGTGGTCTAGATCACAGTACCGAGGAGTACGCCCGCTCCCCTGCAACATAAGGCCGGAACCATCCCTTACTGGACAGTCCCGAACAAGACCACCCCGTAGTTGGCGCGACCAACCACACACTAAGCCGAAATAGAAAGGGACCGCTAGACAGGGGTAAATCTCGCTCTCAAGTAGGGGCTACCCATGAAGCCTTGCTGCACCTCCCCTGTTTTAGCCATTCCCGGTTGATGAGGCTTGAGGCTGCGATTACCTTTATAGAACATATCTATCTTAGAATGCTTATCGTCCACCTGACGATGTTCTGAAAGCATTCAATCCATATAAGTTCGTTCCGGGTTCGAACGAAACCGAAGGCACTATCTCGTTGCACTCATTTTGGAATCACCCTCAGAGTCAACGACCATAGCCCTTGCACTCTAAATCACCATCTCGAACCTATAAGTACTATTCCGTCAACTCATTACGGAATCACCCACAGAGTTATACTGACATATAGTCCTTACACCTCGAGTCTTCACAAAGCTCCACTTGGATTCACGATCTAACGTTTAATTGGAATCGATGTGGTTTTCGGATTATCCAAATATGGAAACCCGATCCCGGTCTCACCGAAACCAAACGCCATTTTAATGTCCAAGTTGTACTTAGGGTTTAAACAGTTTAACTTATATTTAGGATGATATATAAACAGATAGATGAATCATATTATCACAATCGATAAATCATATCAACATTCATCTTCACAAAGCAGCATATCTCATAACATAGATATCCAAATCATCCAGTATCAACCAATATCAATCATCCAATATCAGTCACCCAATATTGATCATCCAATATCAATTAATCAACCAATATCTATCAATTAACCAAGCAGAATTGATTAACTCTTAATCAAGTGGATTACTTAAATCCTTCTTCAATAATTTATACTGAATAAATAAATTGATCATCTCTAATGATCTTCTTCAATTAATCTTCCTTGGTTAATTATATTTAGTTACATTTAAGTAATCAACCTTAACCCTATCCAGTAATTAATCCTTTAATTACTATCATTAATTACAATAATTAATGATCCTTCATTCACTTCCATTTATTAATTAACTATAATTAATTACATTAAACCTTAATTAATTACAATTAATTAAACACACTTTAAATTTATTACTTATATTAATCAACCTTAATTAATATTATTTATTAACTAATGAACCTTATTAATTAATAATTCCTTTAAATTAATTAAATAATTAACTTGTAATTAATCAACTCATTAATCATAATCAGTAATTAACAACTTGTAATTACTTTTCTTAATTAATTAAATTCTTATTTAATTATATTAACCTTTGATTATTTGTTCTAATTAATTAATATTTAACTACTTCATTAAGTACTTATTATTTTATTCAATTAACAATTAATCCTTAATTAATTACTTTATTAATTAATTACATTTTTAATTTATTGCACTTAGTAATTAATCTTAAATTAATCACATTCATTAATTTATTAATCACATTAATTAATTAACTAAAATAATTAAGTAATTAACTCTTAATTACTTAACAAGTAATTATCTCTAATTACTTCATAATAATTCTTAATTACTCCCTTAATTAATTACTTAACAAATAATTAATCCCATTATTAAACAATCCCTAATTCATTAATTAGTTAATTACTCAATAATTAATTAATTTTAAAACAATTATAATAATCAATTCCTCAATTGATAACATTAAGTG
Source organism: Allium cepa (assembly GCA_030765085.1). NCBI lineage: Eukaryota > Viridiplantae > Streptophyta > Magnoliopsida > Asparagales > Amaryllidaceae > Allium > Allium cepa. Next base: position 1,038,138,850 of record CM060928.1, read on the forward strand.
ATTATCCATTAATCACTTTCATTTAATTACTCCCATGAGTAATTTCCTACTAATTACTTCCATAAGTAATTTCCATTCTTAATTACATTCAATAATTGACCATTAATTACTTCATTAATTAATACACTTAATTAATATATAATTAAGTGATTATTTAAAATTAAATAAATAATTAACTAATTATTTAAAATTAATTAAACAATTAATTAATTTACTTCTAATATTAAAGAAAAACTCTAATAAATTAAGAAAACCATAAATCTTAATCAAACTTAACTTATTAACAAATCGTATTGAATAAGTATTCTTAAATTAATTATCCAAATAATTTAACCTTATTTATATTCATAAATAAATAATTTGAATTATTTAAATCTTATTAATTAAAGGACAAATCATTAAACTTGGTTTACAAAATCATAATAATAGTCTTACTTGGAGATAAAGCATTTACAAATTTAAAACACTTTAAATTATCAAGTTTAAACTAATTTATTTAAATATAAATTGAAAATTTGTTATTATAACATTACTTCAAAACTTTAACTTAGATCTTTGATTTAATAATTAAATTCAAATCACTCTTTTAAATTTGTATATTTAAAACTTAATTAAGATAATTATTTTTAAACAAACATCTAAAAACATTTTACATTTGAAATATAAATTCAATTTTTACCTTCAAATGTTTGATTTACTTTCGTTTTAAAATAACAAGTTTACCTTTATTTTCACCTCCTTTATAAACTTCTTCTTATAATTTTCACTTGATTTATACTTAATGCTAGATTTCATTAGTTCAAACTCAAGTTCATATTCAACTTGACCTAAATTTGCACACAAGTAAAATTTGTATTTGCAAATTACAGAGCCAACCCAAAAGTAAAACACGCAACCCAGAAACCCGAGACGAGCACGGTAACTTCACGCGTGCTACCCGAGCAAAACCCCAGCTCCAAAATCTTCGAGTCATCCTCAATGAATACTCGAGAGCAAACCCGAAGAAAAACGCGAGCGAAACTCGATCCCAACTCATCTCCCCCAAACTTCAAAATACCATGTACAGAGTATGACGCGTGCACGTGCACTAACGTCGCCGGTCGTCGTTGATCCTCACGCCTGTCGTCGACAAACTCACTAACCCATACGAACACGAAAACACACCTAGATCCATCAAATATCCATCAAAACGAAAATCGACCCTGAAGCTCAAAACTGCAGAAGCAACTCGAACCCAACATCCAATCACCGCCGCAATTCTTGACGCCGCTACACCTTGTCGTCCTCACCATAGAACCGCCACTACACGAGTCTCATTTTTGCACCATCGTGATCACTTCCGGTCATAGGTTTAAGACGCAATGATCATGACAACCAAGCCCAGCCGAAAACACAAGAAAAACCCTACTTTCTTCATTTCCCATCAATACACTCCATTGAAAAATTATTTTGCAATTTTCCCATGACCTACAACTTACATACAAGCTACGATCCAAGAATCAAATCAAATTACTATGTATGACATCCACAGTTCATAAAAATCCCCAAATCATTCAAACCAAAAATTCAACTTAAATACACAATTAAAAATTATGATACCAACTCTAAAAATCCTAACTTTCCTATTGTAATTCAGTTATACATTCAAAACTAGAATTTGAAATCATAAATTTTTGCCTAAATTTTGATTTTCACTGTAAATTTGCAAAACATGAATAACTAATTCATTTTAAACCCTATAACTATTTTTAGATGATAAATCACTTGGTTACAAACAATTTTCATTTACAAATCATAGTCCAATTTGTATTCAAAATCAAGTTATTGATTTTAAAAAGAAAAAAAAAACAAACCTGTATAACAACAGTATACGTATACAGGCATTCAATATATATTTTTTATATTTTAAAAACATACATTCAGGTAGACTAAAATACATCATAAAACTCAAATCCATTTGCATGCAACATTCAATCAAAGATTAACTCAAAACTGTTTTTGAAATAGAATTTACTCACCTAATTATGAATTTTGCAGAGCAGGTTTATTTTTCCAGCTTGACTTTTATCTGAAAAATGCTTGATTTATCTTTGTTGATGAAATGAATGCATGCATGCTTCAACCTGATGATCTAAATGTTGAAATGGATCTGAATTTCCATTGAAATGCAGTTTTGAAAGTTGATGTTGCAGATTTCCAATTTTGCAGTTTTTTTGAAGTTATAGATATGCTTTGTAAATTGCAGATTTGTAGTTGAGAGAATTTTGCTTGCAGGTTGATTTTGAACTTCATTTTGATTTGCAGGTTGAGGCTTTGAAATTGCAGGTCTTAATTTAAATTCAGATTTGATTTTTTTCAGTGTTGAAGAAAAGTTTTGATGGCCATTAAAAATTTTAAAGAATGAAAGAAAGGAGACAAAGGAGTGAAAGTTTTTGAAAAAAACAAGTTTTCTTCTTTTACATTTATAAAAAATTAAATAAGTATTTTGCCACATGTTTACAATTTGAACAAATGTCATTAGTCATGTTTTAAAAATTACAAGTGTTATAAAGATGGCTTAAAATGTTCACACATGTACATAAGTGTTTTTAATTAAATTTTTATTTAGTTTAAATGTAAATATAAATTATTTAATTAATAGATATTTACTTATGTACATAAATTTACTTTAAAAAAAATTATTCTAAAACTAATTATAATATAAATATATTTTTATACATGTATTTAAAAAAACTAAAAAATTTATACATACATTTATAACCATTTTATAATAAGAAATTTAAAAGAAACAAAACAAAGCTTGTTTAAATTCTTTTTAAACTATCATATTTAAAATAAATAACAAACTTATATTTTAAAACAAATGAATAAATCTTTAAATTAACTTTTGAAAACATTGATCCTAAAACAAAGCTTCAATCTACAATATTCATACATTATAAATTATCAATTGATTAAATTAAATTTCAAAATAACTCAAATTATAACATATACAAACATATATATTACAATTTGAAAATTCAGTCTTTTATTTAAACAAAAGATATTCCTATTCACAATATATATCAAATGTATATATTATAAACAGAATAAAATTTGATTAGCTTCGAAAAATAAATCTTACCCATTTTAAATTGTTGGAAAGATATTGATTACAATTATTAGATTAAATATTTATTAACCTTTAAAAAGAATAAAGTTATTAGTTTAAATTAAAATTATAAAGAAAAATTATCAGACTAGTTAAATTATTAATGCAGATTATTAAATCGATATTGCCTAAAATTCCGGGTCGTTACATGTTCCAATGATTGATGATTTGATCAGAGATGTACTTATGGAGAGTTACCATTCAAGGATGACCATTCATCCTAGAGGAGATAAGATGTATAGGAAATGAAGAGAATTTTCTTTTGGGATGGAATGACCATAAGCATAGTTGAGTTAGTTGCTGCGTGTTTGACATGTCAGAAAGTAGAATTCGATCAAGGAAAGCCTGGTGGATTATTATTACCTTTGGAAATTTTGATTTGGAAGTGAGAACATATTTCAATGGATTTTGTGGAAGGATTTCCAAAAATTCAAAAGGGTAATGAGGCTATTTGGGTTGTTGTGGATAGACTCACTATGAATGCTCATTTGTTCCAGTTAGGAGAAATAAGACTAGCGCCTCTCTTGCATAGATTTGTATTAAGGAGGTAGTTCGTCTATATGAAATTCCTATAAGCATAGTCAATGATAAGGATCCCTTATTCACTAACGAGTTTTGGAGGAGCCTACAAACAGCTTTAGGAACTTTTTTGAACCTTAGCATGGCATTTCACTCATAAATCGATGAACAAACAGAGAGATTGGATAAGATTTTGGAGGACTCGTTGAGAGCTTGTTTCTTGGATTTCGGAGGGCATTGGGAGCAGTATCTGCATTTGGTTGAGTTTGTGTATAATAATAGATATCAAGTGACGATATGTATAGCCCTTTTTAAAGCACTTTATGGACGGCCATGCAAATCGCCTAGTTGTTGGTGGGAAACCATCGACAAAGTATTACTCGGACCTGATTTGATCCTTCATACTATGGAAAAAGTAGAGTTGATTAGGAAAATGATGAATGTAGCGCAAGACCGTCAAAAATCTTATGTGGGTAAAAGAAAGAAAGAGCTCAAATTTGAGGTTAGAGATATGATGTTTGTTAGAATCTCCCCTCTTAGAAAAGTTGACTGGTTTGGCAAGTCTGGAAAATTAGTGTAACGACCTACAAATTTATCAATTTGATAAATTATATTTTTTTTGAATATTCAAATATAAGCTTTTTAAAACACAGATTATGATTTTTTAAGCAAGAATGATGGTAATCTAATTTTGAGTAAGTATTTACAAAAAAAAATATACTTTGGGAAAAATATCGATAAAATGATCGAAAACTGTTTTATTGATAAACAACTCCATAATTATCAAAAGTCACGGATGGAGCTTGATACATACACTTATTTATCAATTTAAACATGAATATGAAATAAAAATATTTATTTTATTTTTGGAAAATAAAATGTATTTTGACATTATCAGTAATGGCATCATATTTAATATTTAGTTAATGAATTTAAATTGAGACTAAATGATTTAATAGTTATTATAATAATTTAAATAATTGTTTTAAATGACAATAAATCATTTTAATTAGTTATATAGTGATAATAAATCATTTATATTTGTTTTGTAACGATATATACTTAATTTGAAAGTATAAAAAAATTCGTATTACATTATCGACATAATAGCACTTTTTATAAGCAATTGTTTGATATTAATTTGTATGGTTTTATAAATCAAATGTGATTATTTTAATTAGTTCAAATGATAAGAAATCATTTTTTTTTACATTTATATGTAATTTAATTAATAAGTGAAAATATGACCGGGAATCGGTTTTAGATTTTCAACGGTTCAACTAACGGAAATTGTTCGAAGTTATTCAAAGTTATTGCAACCTTGTTTAAATGTCTTGTTCGCCTATATAACACACACATACACACTCTAATATATACATATGCCCATACACATAATACATATATACGTACATACATATATATGATAAAAAAATATCTAAGATATTTTAGAAAACATCATCCTTAAGCTACGCAAAGTCAATGCATATGCCATGAAGTGAAGTGAAATGATGGACACACATGGGGAGGGGGATCAACGTGTGGAATGATGGGAGAGGAAGGGAGTGAGTTGAGGGTAGAAAAGGAAACACACAATTGGATATTTTCCATACATTTTTGCGCATATATTCAACGCGTGAAATGATGGACGCACATGGGGAGGGGGATCAACGTGTGGAATGATGGGAGAGGAAGGGAGTGAGTTGAGGGTAGAAGAATTATCCACAACTTAGAAAAATGAAAAAATGAGAATTTATTAGAAAATTGCTGATAAATTTTACTCGTTACAGATAACAACTCATGCTAGTTGCGGTGGCTGCAAAAAAACAATCACGACAATAATCGCAAAGAATTCACAAAACGTGAGAAATTGCACAACAAAACTGGTGCATGTTGGGATCTTCAGACTAAAAAAGTGGCTGGTAACGACGATTGGTAGGCTGGTTGATTCAAGGTATTATTTTTTTCAATTTCTAACAAATTACTGTTCCTAATTGCTGAATAATTTTTTAATTCTGTATTAGAAAATTGAGAAGAAAATTGAGAATATTGCCACAAAATGGAGCTTTTCTCGATGTTTAATTATTTGGGTCCATTTTTTAAGTTTGAATTTTGATCTTGTTTATGATCATTCTTTCTTGGTTGAATTGTTATTCTGCTTGTTTTCCATTTCCTCATCTATGAATGTTGTTCTTGTAAAGTAAAAACTCGTTTAAGGTTTAGCGACGTGGTTTCACAAAATTATTACATGTCACTATATTAATTGAATTTTTTCATGCTTATTTTTCAGACTGATCTGGATTTTATTTTATTATAATTCTCGGGTCAGACAGAATATATTTGCAGGTTGTAATTAGTAGGACATGGAGCTCATGGAGTAGAGTTGGTTGTTCACTTGCCGTAGTATTTTTATTTTTCACTATATTATTATACATACCCATCAGCGATTGTAAGATCGGAAAGTTATAACTGTCTAGGCTGATGGATTTGTTTTAAGTCTGATGTATACTGTATTTTGACAATTTATATTATCTTTGTTTTATTATATGTTGTAGTTTCCGATGTGAGATTCTGTTTTCCCTGCTTTTTATTTCTTTTCCTTTCATTTTACCATAAAATCTGCTTTTTCAACGATTGGATGTTTGACATTTGAATACCGTGAATTTATTCGATGTCGACTTTCAATGGCGAAAAGACAATTGTTGCATTTTGCAGGTATTGCGTAATTCAATTGATTGTATTTTGGCTTTATGCCAAAATCTTCTTACGCTGCTTTGGTGGCAACATGAAGTAGTAAAAGAGTACTTGGCATGAAATGGCCGCCTCCTTTTTATTTATTACCTAACTCCATTATGAAAGCTAAAAGATTGCCATGTAAAATAGCAAGTTCTATGTTTCTTGGAAGTACGCTAAAAAAGCCTTGTTTCTTTGGATTGTCAATTTTGCTATTACTTTCTATAGAGTCATCGTCAAGTAAGTAATTTTTTAACACATAGGCTAGATCCACTTATATAGTGATTTGCATTTATTCATGTCACTCTAATAATTTATTATAAACGTTTTTTCTTTTCTTTATACATAAATAAAAGCCATCATTTTCTTATTGCACATAAAGTAGTATATATTATTTGTAATATATCATCATAATTCCTTATGATACATTTTTTTAATAATTTTATTTTCATTTCCAATAATAATAAAAATATTTCAATATGTTATTATTGTTTGTGTAAATCGATAAAAAAAAAGAATACAGTAATTTTATTTTAGTTGCACAAACAGTTGGTTGGTTCTTCATCTTTGTACGATCATGCTAGTATATAACAGGCTACATTTTCTTTCTTTTTTAAAGCCCTTTTCAAACTCCAAATAATACACTTTTTTTTTCTCGGTATCTCTCTCCTTTACTAATTCCTTTTGTTTTCTTCTTCTACACCCCTTTTGCTTCATTACAAATTCAGTCTTGGAGTTGCATGTAATTTCCCAAGCCATTCAAATCTAACTTAGGGACTTAGATGGACTATGCTCGGAGAAAAAAGATCATACCTTATAAGGCGGATGACGTGTAGATTTAGGTTGACTTATAAGGGAGAGAAGTCAAAGGCATCTACTGAGACCAATGTTTAAGAATCGGAGGCAACTGCGGTCAGACTTCGTATTTTACTATATATATTGTGCACTGCAGCGTTATACAATTTCAATTGCAGATATTGAAGATAATTTATAGTTTGTCCATCTAACATTTTTATTTTAACATTTTTTACGTATAACTTTTATTTAAATATGTAAATTTTCTATAAATTCTTTTACAATTACCTCATTTTGACCAGTTGAATTATTTAAACATTAAATTTGTTTCATTACGGTTTGAATCACGGTCCATTTGTGAAAACTCTGGCCGAGATATAAAATTAGACATGCAACAACTTTCTCTTTCTGCTCTTGGAAATTGCTAATATATCACATCTAAGGAGCGATGCATACTTAACCAATAATGCTCAAGTGTGCATACTTAACCGATAGCGCTCTTAGGCAGTCCAACCCATGGCAAGGTTGACAAGTGAGTCGAATAAAACAATCGATCCTATAGAGACAACGATCGATGGTGCAGATGATGGTTTAGCATTTTATTAAGATAGAAACATCTCTTACATCAGTATTCTCAAATTGTGCATGTGGTGTATGTCAAAAATTCTTTACTGTTCGATATTTCATGATTGATGCTGAACAATTCAAGTAATAGCCCAAGGACCACCAATACCAAATATTTCACAAACAAAACTTAATATGATTTTTTTGTTTAATATGACGTATCTTGATTAACAGCGGAAGATGTAATGGCTTTCATCTTCTTCTTCTGACTTCTAATAATTACTCTTCTTCTCAGAATCCGGTTTCTCTCTCTAACCCTATTTCTTTATGTGTTTATTGATGGAGAAGAATACATCTATATATTAGGAGAGAGAGGACTCAATCCTTTATGTAAAATTTAACTCTAAATCTGGTACGTCCATCATATACCAATTCAATGCTTAAGATTAATCACAGACCTAATGTTCTAATTATAGAACGGTCTATTTATGACATAATTAATTGGGTCACATTAAGATTAGAAACTGCATAACGTTAAAGGTAAATGAAACGTTCTATTTATGACCTAATTAATAGGGTCACATTAAGATTAGAAACTGCATAACGTTAAAAGTAAATGAAACGATTGCAGTTTCTAATAGCAGTTTTCAAACATTCTCCCACTTAACCCTATTATTCTTAATATTTGAACATCATACTATGATAAATTTCTGAGAGTTATAGCGGTTGTGTATTATTGATTCAATGCATTCCCTTCCATATACTACAATACCAGCAGTCCATCATTTTATACTCATAATTTATATAAAACAGCATAATGGTCCACATAATGTCTTATATCATAATGATTAAACATAATATCTTTATAAGACTCTTTCTTTTTTAAAATTACATAAAGTACGTACTACCACATTAAAACAAGAAACACATAATTGTATATCTGAAACACACAAGGAAGCTCAGAATGTCACACATCAATTATTATTAATACAACCTAGACCCATTCTTTGAACATGTTCCTTAAATTATCTTGGCTGTAACCCTTTCGTCAAAGGGTCTGCAATCATAAGTTCTGTCCTGATGTGCATGATTGACACTCTTTGTTTCTGAACCTCATCTTTCATAACAAGATACTTCAGTTCCATATGTTTGGCACCTTTATAGTACTTGTCTTTTTTTAGAAAAGCATTGCTGTAGAGTTATCACAATAAATTTTCAGCGGCTTGCTAATGTTGTTGACAACCGCAAGTCCTGAAATAAAGTTCCGCAACCATAATGCATGAATTGTGGCTTCATAACATGCCACAAATTCTGCCTCCATAGTAGATGAAGCAACGATAGTTCGTTTCGCACTTCTCCATGATATGGCTCCTTAAGCGAACATAAACAGGTAATCAAAAGTCGATTTTCTAGTATCGACGCATCCAGCAAAATCTGAATCGCTATATCCAATCACTTCCAATTCATTGGATCTACTATACATGAGCATGTAATCTTTCATGCCTTGTAAGTACCTTAACACTTTCTTTGCAGCTTGACAATGTTCCCTTCCTAGATTACCTTGATACCTCCCTAACATACCGACCGCAAAACTGATATCCGGTCTAGTACAGGTTTGAGCATACATTAGGCTACCGACTACGGATGCATATGGAATTGATTCCATTTTCTTTCGTTCAACACCATTCTTAGGACATTGCATGAGATTGAATTTATCACCTTTCTGTACAGGAGCTTTCCCAGGTGAACACTTACTCATTCCAAATCTCTCTAGAATCCTTTCGATATATCCTTTCTGAGACAATCCCAATATACCTTGTGATCGATCACGAAATATTTCTATTCCAATCACATAGGATGCCTCTCCCATATCTTTCATTTCAAAGTTCATTGAGAGAAATTCCTTAGTCTCATGCAATATGCTTAAATTATTTGCAGCAAGCAAGATGTCATCAACATAAAGGACTAGATAAATAAACTTGCTCTCACTGATCTTTTGGCATAAACAGTGATCAACCGTATTTTCCTTAAAACCAAAAGATGTAATAATGGTATTGAACTTTATATACCATTGCTGGAATGCTTGTTTAAACCCATATATTGACTTCTTAAGTTTACACACCAATTGTTCTTTACCTTTTACAGAAAAACCCTCAGGTTGATCCATATAAACATCCTCATCAAGATCTCCATTCAGAAAGGCTGTTTTCACATCCATTTGATGCAATTCCAAATCATAATGTGCTACTAATGCCATTATTATTCTGTTATCCCGCCTTTGTCAGCAAGGCCGTGATATCAAAAGATCGACCGAGAGAAGCAAGATAGCTCATCTCAAAGATTGGTCAAATCAACATCTCAACAAAGCAAGTTCTGTTGAATGTTTTTTCATCTAAGATCCCCTACGGAGGGGGGGTCCAGGGGGGGTGCCAACCCCCCAAGGTGGGGGTACGGGGGCAACGCCACCGCGACGGTGTTCGACATGACCGGTCAGGTCGCAGGGATCCAGGGGGCAGCGCCCCCGGCGGGGTGCGGGGCAGCGCCCCGTCCAAAACGGTATACGACTTAAAGAATGAAGCGACCTATCTTCTACTCGAGGCCGGCACCTACAACCTAAGAAGACCTCGCGACCTAAGACGCGACCAAGTTAAGCAACCTAGCGGCTTAACACGTGGAGCGACCTAAGCTGGACCAAGGGTCAACGACTTAACGGGTTAACCTATCAGCGACTTAAGGCATAAAGCGGCTCAACCGAGTTAACGAGCTAACAGGAGAAGCGGCTCAACGACCTAAGGCTAAACGAGTTAGCAACTCACCAGAAGGTCCGACCTAACAAAGTCCACGGCTTAAAGGAGTCCACGGCCTAACGACTTAATTATGTGGCACGACTTACGACTTATCTTAGGTCGTCCACACGACCTAACTCCTTAAGTCGTCCCTGCCGACCTAACTCCTTAAGTCGTCCCTGCCAACCTAACTCCTTAAGTCGTCCCTGCCGACCTAACTCCTCAAGTCGTCCCTGCCGACCTAACTCCTTAAGTCGTCCCTGCCGACCTAACTCCGATTTCACCTATAAATACTCCATCAACTCCACATTCGGGGGGGGGGGGACTTTTTCTGGATTTCAAAGCGCCTACACTCTGCTGATTTCTGGACTCTCCGAGCACCTCAACCATCGAAGATTCTTCATCAAGAGATCTACTTCATCCAAGAGAGATTCGAAGAGCAATTCACCATCAACGTTCTAACTTCTTTCTCCGTTCATGTTGTAATTGTAAGATCGTGTTGTAAAGGTGTTGTAATCGAGAGATCATGCTGTAAAAGTGTTGTAATCTTGTAAAAGTGTGTACAAAGAAGATAATGAAGAATGTAAAGTGGATGTAGGCTTACTAGAAGCCGAACCACTATAAAAATCTCTGTCTCTTTTACTTTTCTGCGACTTTTCTTTTTACTTTGTTTCCCATATAAACGGGTGGTGCTTTCACTTCATCACGAGATACACTGGGTGTTAGCGTTAAAGCTATTTTTACCGTTAACATATTCTTAGTGAGTCCTTTTTTGAAACAGGAGAAAATGTCTCCTTGTAATCAACACCATCTTTCTGAGTGTAACCCTTAGCAACAAATCTAGCTTTATGCCGTTCGACATTACCACTAGAGTCGTGTTTGGTTTTAAAAACCCATTTGCATCCGACTCTTTTACAGCCATGTGGTAACTCAACGAGATCCCAAATTTCATTCTGTTGCATGGATTTTAGTTATTCTTTCATGACATTAATCCATTCCTTTGACTCTTTACTTTCTACGGTATGTGAAAACGAAACTGGGTCCTTATTGATTCCTATATCATAATCTGATTCTTGCATATAAACCATATAATCATTAGAAATAGTTGACCTACGATATCATTGAGATCTTATTAATGCTACTTGTTGTGGTTCATGCATATCAGCATTATGTAAGTCATTTCCGTAAGGAATTACTTCTTCATTTATATGTTGTTCATCATCATGTTGTTCTCCAACGGCTGGAACAACATTTGGAGTAATAGTAGATGGAGGAACTATTCTAAGCAATGTAACATTTATCCTTGTTTCCTTTGTTTCCACTATTTCTCTTCTAGCACTCCTACCAACTTCATCAATCTCAATGAACCTTGAATCACCAGTTTATATAATTCTTTGGCTATGATTAGGAGAGTAAAACACATATGCTTTAGATTTTTCAGGGTAACCTAAAAAATACCCACTAATCGTTCGAGAATCTAATTTCTTTTCATGTGGATTATAAATTCTCGCTTCCGCTGGACAATCCCAAACATGCAGGTGTCTTAATCTAGGTTTCCTATTAGTCCCACTACACCAGAAAAGCGATTTTGCCACGGCTTTGAGCCGTGGCTAAATTATTTTGCCATGGTTATGAGCCATGGCAAAATTGCCAGTGGCAAATATTTTGCCACAGCCCTGAGCCGTGGCTAATTTATATTTTGCCACGGCCCAAAGCCGTGGCAAATTGAAGTTTTTCCATGGCTCTAGGCCGTGGCTAATTTATATTTTGCCATGGCCAAAAGCCATGGCTAATTTATATTTTGCAACGGCTCAAAGCCGTGGCTAAATGAAAAACAGCCACAGCTAATAACCATTTTTACCACAGCTCAAATCCATTCCTAAATGCAGTTTCATGATACACAGACATTCCACCTGCAGTTTCTATATATATATATATATATATATATATAGTACATGGAATAAATAACGTGAATACAAAACAAGTAATAGATGACAAACCCAATTTATAATACAACTAGTACAAGTGCTTGGTTACAAACTTAAAATTTTCAGTTCATAATACAACTTCATTTCATAATGAAACAGTCAGTTCATAGTAAAACAAGTAAGCAATACCTATTGTACATGTAAACACTAAACAACAAGAAAGAAATGATTCCTAAACTCGCCAAGCATATACTTCATCATAGTATAACGACGGCAGTTCTTAGTGAAGCAATGACAACTCCAAGCTAACTGTAGAATCTAATACATAAGTGAAAGCAACAAATTGAACTCAGTAGCCCACGTGCAGACACAAATTAAAGATATTTTAGGTGCTTCTCTCCCTAAGCAAAATCCCTAGCTGCAAAATAAACAGAAAATATGCAAAAAGTCGACAATGGATGAATCTTCAATTGAATTTAAAGCATCTCAATCAACTACTTGCTTCATGTTATATTCATTGCTTGTACATTTAGAAATACTTTTGTTCATCCAATATCTAAAATATCATCTGAAATGATCAATTAACAACAGAGAAGTGGTGGCTGAATACTTAAAAGAAAGTGAGGAAACTATGACAAAGATATCAACTGAAATGATCAATTAACAACAGGGAAGTATAGATTGTCAGCACGCAAAGATCCAAATGCAATCACTTAAATAAATCACCGTGGCAACTGAGCACCACTTCAATCGAGTTGCAAACTGAATGCAAACTCAGTTGCACTGCAACTGAATGCAAACTCAGTTGCACTACAACGGAATGCAAACTTAGTTACACTTCAATTGAACTAATACAAAATAAACTAAAGTCGGAAGGAAGATACATGTTTCTTTATGGTCAGCAAAACATTCTTCTAAAAGCTTTCGTAAATGTTACATGCTCACTTGGTATTCATTCCCGTACAACAGAAACAGTTATAGGACTGCATAAAGGTGCCACACATAAAAGTAAGAGTATACTGTATTTAGCTTTTTTTGAAAGGATAAATGCTTGAACGACTAAAACATAGGGAAACACATATGAAGAAAACAATAATAAATGGTAACATCTAAAGTTTATTTTTAAACATTTCCACTGACCACCACAAAGCAAATAGTTGTTCTTGTGGTTTTGACTAAGAATTCACACTGTGTTGCACAAATGCATTGCAGACTTTTTTTTTAAGATTCCATCCCAAATGGGTAGAAAACAGTTTAAAGACTAAGAAAAGACTAAAACATTTAACAAATACTGTTTAGACGACAGGTCATCATAAGCATATGAACATGTTGATATATATTTAATTCATGAAGACTATAACATGTTAGCTTATATATCAGCCTGGTTTTAATTCACGTTGACATTTATTTAACGAATAGTTTGGGTCATCAACTTCACTAAATTTCAACATATTTTTGTCCAAGTCAAGTTCACACACTAATAATTCTTTATGTGAAAACTACTTCATTTATTTTTCGTTTGGCACGAGGACGTACAGCACATCAAGCTCTGTGGGAGTCTTGTCTAGTCTGTTACTTTGCAAACTTCTTGCAGTTCAAATAATTAGCTTCCAAGTATCAAAAGTTGACAAACATTGCTCTAAATTAAAGTTGAGTTAAACGAATTGGGGAAACAAATCTTTGCTGCTTATGACCAACAAATAAATTTCATAAGTAATTTTAACCAAGAAAATAACGAAAATAGTTTTATGTTTCTAACCAAATTACAAATAAAAATCATCATTATTTTTCAATTCATCATGGTCCAGTTAACATAATCTATCATTCATTCATTGCTAATAAGTTATAGTAGTCAAATATCAAATTTATTTTATTTTAACTTAAAAGTAAAATTACATTCAAACATTTCTACTTAGGAGTTATTATTCAAAATAAGAGTATAATATATTTAATTCATGAAGGCTATAATAGACACAAAAATGCATTGTTTTCACTTTTATTCAGGGGAATATCAAAGCAATTGAGGTCAAATAATAGGAACATAAAAATATAGTAACATGTCCTGGGTTCCACGTCATTGATTCTCATTTACTTAAATAAAACTATGTGCTATTAACTTAAAATTTTGTATGGCAAATGCTTTCAAAATACAAGTACAAATTAAATTATTTTTGGATCACCAATTCAATTATTTTTAAATTACATGTTAATGTGTGCTTAAACATGTTTAATGTGTGTTGTATGATATAAAACTAGGAAATGGGCATGTATGTACTTTGGTTATCCATTTTCTAATAGAAACTTTAAATCTATCAAAGTATAATAATACGTACATACCTGCTTATGGGTCTACAGATATCGAATATTACTCTTTGATTGGCTAAACCAGACGAATTCAATGAATTTGCCAAGTCATTATTCAGCATTCTTCCAACAGTTGATTATAATGTCAAGTGTAATACCTGTTTATTTAAAAAATAAATGCACAATTCATCAATAATATATTTGATTTTGATTTATTTAAAATATAGTTATTTATATTTCAATCGTAAATTACTCAAGTTGACATAAATATAGACTTAAATGCCTGTTTATTTCTACACAAGAATTTAGATGCTGAAAATCGTAGTAAATTTTGTACAAATAATAGTAGCAAACTAAATAAAAAAAGTTAACATAATGAAGCAAAATTTAAAAACTAACACACAAAAGCTGGTTGTGCACATGCAAATATACTAGTATAAGAACTGTTATAAGAACTAGTAAAATCCAAAAGCAACTGAGTACTTAATGTTTTTAGAAACCCGGGCCAAATGAAAATAGAGCAACGATTGACAAACATACTTTATTTCCTCAAAGGACATAGCAAACACTTGCAAGTAATCAACTTGCATAACCAGTTTAGGGAAACTTAATAGTTTATTCTGGCACCATTCATTTTTTTCCTCAGTTATCCCTTGGAAAAAAAGTTAAAGCAGACAAATCTACGTCATAATGTGATATATACATGCTACATTAAAATTTACACATATTGTCAAAACAAATAGAATAGGCATTTAAGTATGAGCATAATACCCGTCTCTCCATGCTGTATACAAAAATTTGTTATTTTATTCACCCTTTTCTTAGATTTAATCAATTTCAACTCATGTTGGAATAAATATGACTGCTCTCAAGATAACTACCGGTGCTATTTTTATTTTATGTTTTTAATATGGGCAAGGACAAGAAAAAGCTTGCAGCTGCAGAGTCTCAACTGAAATCAATGGCAGTAACAAAGCAGAGTTCAGAAATACTTAAAATGATAACTGCACAAGATCTTGTTGTGCTCGAAATATTCTCTTGGGTACAACTGCATATTTGTGAACACCTGAATGTTGTGTAGTGTGCATATGTAATAAAAAAAATACATTATACTATAATAACTATAGATGCTCTTAATGAGCAACAGGTTTGAAACTGAATGTTTTTGCAAGATCCATGAACATGCAAACTAACATACAAATTTGTGTATGGCAATTGAGATTGTTCATCAATATTCCTTACTAGACTACCGAAACTAAAATCATACCTAATAAGTTCAAATATTATAATCGAATTTTAAATTTAATTTATATCAGTAATATCCAAGTTGTTGTGAGTCCTGTGACATGTACTGAAAAATATGAATAAAGAAGAATATGTTGTGTGGATTAAGGAATGAGCAGGCAAACTGGTAAATTAGTTTGTTGTGTGGCTGCACAATTCATCGTAGAATGTCCAGTTTATAGATCTTACAAGAAACATTTAAACGGAAAAAAAATATGTTGCAGAATTAATAACGTAGAAGTTAGGCTAACATAAATCCTTATTCATGATTCTCATTCCCAAAAAAATTTATTCATTTATTTTTTTTGAAAAATATACTTTATGAAGTGGCTCCCATAATAACTGAAAAAATGTAACTGATATATGATAATTAGGGAGACAAAAAAATTATGGCCGTAGGCATCAACAAGAAATGGCAAGAAAATAATGACAGTTAACAGTAACAAAACGTATAAGAAATTAATCATTAATGCAAATCGTATTCAAGATTCATTGCGAGTGTAATCAAACGAAAATGTCATTTTTAAGACCTAAATGAGACGACCCGACTTTTTCACCACAAAAAGTCGTATCATCTTTAAGAAAGAAAGGGATAGAAAAGAGAAAAGAAAGAAGAGAAAGAAGAAACAACACTAGAATCTGAACAGCGGAACGAATAAATTATATTAATAACATAAGTATTGCATAGTATACATCAAATATCAGAGTACACAGACAATACAACACATACTAGACAGTTATAAACACATGTCTAGTTATTACAACTCAATACAATACAGACAAACACTCAAAGATACCAACACAGCGGAAAACTATATAAATATACGCAGAAGCCTCCTGCTCCATATGCTCCTCCATAATTCGTCAAGCTAACCTGAATCCTAACCTGAATTCCCTTGACTACTCATAAAAATTTGAGTACCCAAGAGTTAAAGAAAAACAGAAATAACTCCGGGTCAGACATGTGTCTGGTGTGAGTAACAGGTTAAAAATTGCTTAACTTTGAAAAACCTTTGAAAAGAAAAGGTATCACGTAAGACTTCCCACACATAAACATGGAAAAGTTTTTACCTTACGCTAACCAAAACATTTGCTAGGAAATCCGATGATATTATAATAGTGTCTAGGGTTTTCAAGTAAATAAGAAATAGCCGAAATTGTTACATGATTAAATTCCAGCTACTAGCCACAAAAGTGGGTAATACAATCAAAACTGTTGGCACTTATTGGATTTTGGATTCCATCAATGGCTGGGCTACTGGGGTACCGCCCGTCACAGTATGTGGCCTAGATCACTGTACCGAGGATTACTCCCAATCCCCTGCAACACAAAGCCGGACCTGTTCCTTACTGAACAGTTCCGAACAAGACCACCCCACAGTTGTGATCAGCAACCACACCACTAAGCCGAAAATAAAGGGACCTCTAGACAGGGATAAAACTTGCTCTCAAGTGGGGGCTACCCACGAAGCTTTGCTGCACCTTCCCTGTTTTAGGCATTCCCCGTTGATGAGGCTTGAGGCTACGATTACCTTTATAGGACATATCACTTAGAATGCTCATCATCCACCTGACGATGTTTTGAAAGCATTCAATCCATACAAGTTCATTCCGGGTTCGAACGAAACCGAAAGCATTATCTCGTTACACTCGTTTTGGAATCACCCTCAGAGTTAACGACAATAACCCTTGCACTCTGAATCACCATCTCGAATCTATAAGTACTATTCCGTCAACTCATTACGGAATCACCCACAGAGTTATACTGACGTATAGCCCTTACACCTCGAGCCTTCACTCGCTCCACTTGGATTAACGACCTAACGTTTAATTGGAATCGATGTGGTTTTCGGATCCCAAATATGGAAACCCGATCCCGGTCTCATCGAAATCCAAAGCGTGTCTTTTAAACCCAAGTTGTTTTAGAGTTTAAAACAATTCAATTATATATATATATATATATATATATACACAGATAGATAATTCACAACACAATAGATAATCAACATTATCATTATCAACAGATAATTCATATCATAATCAGATAATCCATATTATCATCCAAAAGCAACCAATGCATCCATATCAATAATCATTACTCATCTCAAAACTGAGATTACAACCCATACATGGAAAATCAATACCAATCATCAAACATAAACAATGATCTAATGATCACACCTTCTATAATTAATTTAAAATGAATTAAATTAATCATTTAATCTCTAATTAATTTAAAATGAATTAAATTAATTACTTCATTAGTAAAATTCTGCTTGACTTAACCATCAATTGATTACAAATCAATTCATAAATCATCATCTCAATATTCATTTCACTTAATCATTACTGATTAACCATCTCTAATTACAATAAGTAATTAGCATTTAATATTACTTACACAAGTTAATTATATTAAAACCTTTGCAAATAATTAACTTGTAATTTCTTAATTAATTAATTAATTAAAATTACATTAATCACTTATTCATTATTAATTATACCTTAATTAATTACATCATTAATTAATTAATTAATGATTTCTGATTACATTTAATCAATCTCTCAATATAAATTAATTACATAAGTAATTAATCCTCAATTTAAACCATATATATTAATCACCCTTGATTAATAACCATTCAGTAATTAACTGCTTTAATTACTCATCTCATAAATTAATTATTCTTAATTAATTATCTTTATTAATCACTTGATTAATTTCAAAGTAATTTAAATTTAAATTACTTCTATAATAAATATCTTTATACAGTAATTATTTATTTAATTACTTCCTTAAGTAATTACAAATCCATAAAGTAATTATCAACAAACCACAATTGTTTAAAGTAATTTAACTTAATTAATCTAAACTAATCACATAAATCAAATTAATTACACCAAGTAATTAATTCATTAATTACTTTCATTAAGTAATTAAACTTAAACAATTGATTATTATTTAATTAATTAATCTAATTAATTATCTAAATTAATCACATTAATTAATTGTTAAAATAATCTTAAGTTAATGACCTTCATTAACATTACTTAATTACTTAATTAAGAGTTAACTTATAATTAATCATTATTAATTATTAATTAATTATCATTTAATTAATCTCTAATTATTAATTAATTAAGTGTTAATTAAGATCTTAATTAATCATTAATCACTTGATTAAGTAAATCTTAATCATCAATTAAAATTTAATTAACCATCCTTAATTATAGATTAATTAACCTTAATTAATTAATCTCAAATCTAATTAATTAACTTAAAAAAAGTTATTAATTACTTAATTAAACATCCATATTATTAATTAATTAATAATTAATATTCCATTTAAATTAATTTAATAATTTAAATGAAATTAATTTCTTAAATTCTAAATTAAGAAACATTCTTCTTTATACAAAGTCATTTAAACAATTTGTTTTAAACAGATTCAATTTAAAATTTTCTTTTTAAATTTCAAACTGAATTTAAATTTTCATTTCAGATTAAATCTTAAAAATTTAAAACATTACTTACTCTTTCATCTCAATTTTTAAATTCAAGTTATCTAACCTTTTCTAAAAATGGTTACAACAAATTTAAATTTAAAAACTTATTAAATTTTAAAAACTGTCATAAAAATCAAATTCCAGGTTAAAACTGAATTTAACCTTATTTTAAACCTTATTTCATAAATTTAAAACTTATAGTTTTAAATTCAAATCAATGTTCTTTTATACTTTAAAAAGTTTAAAATCTAAATTTAAATTCCAGATTTAAATTCAAACTTCGGTTCCATATTTCTGTTTTCCAGATTTTAAACTTGTTTTAAATTATCAGTTGCATTTTAAAATTTTACTTTTAAATTAAAACAGAAAAACAGTTTTCTGTTTAGTCTAACATCTTACATTTTGAATTCAAAAATGTTTCAAAATCCAGGATTTAAATTATTGAATTCATAATTAAGTTTCAGGTTTAAAAAAAATTTCAAATTGAATTTCATCCTTCAAATTTTTAAATTTTACTTTTAAATTTTTAAAACAGAAAGACAGTTTCTGTTTTTGTCTAAAACCAACTTGAATTTAAAAGCATTTCAAATTTAATTCAAAGATCTAAAATTTAAAACATAATTAAATTCAAATTTCATTTCAAGGTCAAGCTTATTCCAGATTTTGTTTGCATTTTACCTTTACTTCAATCTTTATAAACCTGGAAAACAGGTTTCTGACCAAACTTTAAAACTAATTAAAAATTTCAAAATTTTAACTATTTCAAAAACCCAAAATTAAACTAATTGAATTTATATTTAAATTCAGATTCAACTTAGTTTTAAGATTTTTGTTTGCATTTAAGCTTGCTTCTTAAATAAAACAGGTTCTGTTAAATTTCCTAAAACCTGAAACAGAGAAGTATACCCGAGCAAATTTGAATTTACTTCGGGTCAAAAACAATTCAGCTTCGAGCAAATCTTTCCCTTACTTGAGAATTACTCGAGATAAAATCCCAACTCCAACCAACAGCTTACATCTCCATCACAAAGTACGTTGTGCACGTGTACAGTGCCTCCGGTCACCCATGACCAACTTCGCGACCTTCCCTTGGTCAACGTTCAACTCCTCCGACCATCCAAACAACATCCAGATCGACACTTCTCAAATTCAAGACCGCGACCTAAATTCCCAAACCTGGAAAAATACAGAGACCCAACATTCCAACCTATCATCACCTTTCCCCAACGCCACCGGCCGCCGTTTCCACTCAACTTCGGCGAAGGCTTCCCCAAACCACCAGCTACCATCACGCAAAACATGGTTGAACTCGGTTAAGTATTTAAGCAGAGAAGATTACTTCTTGAAACCACAATAATACTAGGGTTTAATACCTTAAATCCCAAATTACAACCTAAAAATTTAATTTCAAACCAATTCAGTAATTTTCTCATCATCAACGATAGCTACACTATCTCCAGAAACAAATTTAACCAAATCAAAAGCAAGTATCAATTATACTAATCAAATATGTATGATATAGTAAATTTTAAACTGTACCTTGTTTAAAACACTATAAATTGTAATACTTGATTTAAAATTCAAGAATTTGTTTGATGTTTTTATTTATAAACCTGAAAACATGCATTTCTATAGTTTGAATTTCCACAGTATATAAATTGTTGATCTGTTGGTTTTACTTCCAGGTAAAATAGGCTTTGATTAATCACATATAAAATTTTAAAACTTACTTCATCTTATAATATACAAATTCGATTTCAAAATTAAATCCTGATAGCAAAACAAATCAAAAGAAAAGAATCTAAAATCAACAGGAGACAGAAATTTGGAAACAAAAATTCACAATTAACACTATACACAAAATTATATTCACATGCAAAAATGTCCATAGAACATTAACATTTATGTATATTCCTAATTTAAAAAGCATGTACAACTTTACCTATTAAAATTTTAAAAATGAGTTACTCACCTGAAATTAAAATGCAGAGAGAACCCAGATTTTTGAAAGCTTCCAAATTTCCCTATAAATTTCTGCTTTGAACTTTGCCACTGTTTTAATGCCCTTTGAAACATGCTTTCAATTTTGATGCTTTTTAATCTTGTTTTAAAAGATGCTTCCAGATTTGAAAATTCATGAATGTAGATATCTTGCTATTTCAGATTTTTGAAAAATATGAATGCATGCTATAGTTTTGTTACTTGCAGGTTTGTTAAGTTTGAAAAGGAGGAGTTGAATGCAATGCATTTGAATAGGTTTTTGAAGGAGTAATGGTTTTTGCAGATTTCTTTGTTCAGAAATGAAAAATGAGAAGGAGTAAAGGAATGAGTAAATGCAATGTTTTATAATCCAAATTTATGATTTATTAAAATTAAAGAAAAATAAAAATTGAAACATGACACTTGTAAATGTTTTGTGTGTTTAAACTTACACATGTTAATTATGCCTTAATATGCTTACATTTGTCATCTTAGATTAATTGGTATTTATAATTAGAACTAATGAAATATTAAGCTTAGTTAATTAGTTTTATATAAATACTTAGTTATGAAGATAAATAATTTATTTCTAAAGAACAAAGCAAAGTATTATTATAAATAAAACAATATGCAAATTAATCATTTGAAAAAGAAACTTTTAAACAATTAAAATAAATTTATAAAAGAGTCTGTAACTTAATGAATACATGTTTCATAATTAAAATTGTATTTTAAATTTACAAATTAAACTTGCAAATCACATTTTATAAATCAATATTTAAAAAGAATAACACAAACATTTTTGTAACTTATTTTAATACTCAAACTTAAATTAAAATGAACTTTTAAACCAATAAAACATTTATCTCATTTTTAAATCATTTAGTATTTTATTAAATGTTTTTGAAAAGCTTAAATTAAAAATAAATCACAATTCCTATTTTCAAAATATTAAAATTATGCTATACTAATGTAATTAAAAACCACTTATCTATATAAATATACATATATATTTTATAAATAGAAAACAATTTATTAACTCATTAAAAATAATTTCACAAATTATTTAAATAAAGAAAATTATAGAATCAATTCAAATTTATTAACAAAAATTATCAATTCAATTTAAATTTAAACACAAATTATTAAATTTAAATTGCCATAAATTCCGGGATATTACACTAAATCATAGCTTTTCCTGTATAATGCTTAAACTTAAAGATACCTATTACGGTCCATATGTGTTCTCCCTGCAGTTATCAACATGTGATCCAACTAATAGTTATTGGTTAGACCATCACATTACTAGAACAA
This sequence comes from Allium cepa, assembly GCA_030765085.1. NCBI lineage: Eukaryota > Viridiplantae > Streptophyta > Magnoliopsida > Asparagales > Amaryllidaceae > Allium > Allium cepa. The sequence continues at coordinate 1,038,161,712 of CM060928.1, forward strand.
AAAATTGAAGTCATCTATATTTTGACTTCTCAAAATAAGTTATTCTCCTATAAGGACTTTCTAGATCATGTTTGAATCTCATAAGATGTAATTATCATTTACGATTGTATTTATGCGGACTCTACAACTTTGAAAGTTAAAAAAAGGAAAAAATAGGAAAAAAAAGTAGTGTTTTCACACTTAGATGCATGGCAACTGTAGATTGATATTTTCATAAAACAACCAAAAGTCTTGGCATAGGTGTACATGTTTTGGAGAAAAAATGTTCAACAAATTTTTCAAAAGCAACTATGTTGCATCATATAGATGCTTGTACATAATCAACCTAATAGTATAAATGTGGATAAAGTACAAGTTTTAATGCAAAAACAACAACTTCAGACATTGGAGAGACTATTTAGCTGAATTTTATTGACATAAGTTAGTGGATGACTCAAACTCTTCATATTACACAAACTTGTCATATTCAAACCTATTACATAAAACTTTAAAGCCCATAAATTACACAAACTCTTCATATTACACAAACTTGTCATATTCAAACAGTAGATAGTAGCTAATTGCAAAGAAACCTTTACATTCAAATAATTAAAAAACACTTAAGACTCACCATTGTACCTATCAACATAAAATTTAGCCTTAAATTTTAGCCATAAAAATAAATAACAAATATTAACATGCTGCATTATTTTAGTAAAGACAGGTGATGTGCAGTTGATAAACCTATCACAACCTTATGGTGTATCAAATCAATAATAGATTGGAAATATTACAATTTAAACAGACTATTAATTCATCAAAGGAAAACTAATGCAAAATCAATGCCTTGAGAAACACAATTCATGTACTTGATACATCTACAATGAAATGTTAGTCCAACAGATAACAAAAGCCATAATGAAGGAGAATTTGATTGATTTCGATGACCCTTGCTACGCATATGGGCATATGTGTAATTAAAATTTGAGGAAATTCCAACGTTACGAAAGATATACAAAATTATTTATTTTATACTCCTAATTTTCTTCGATTGTAGATTACCACTCACATTTCTAAAAACATTTCCAGATATTGTTTAGCTCATGTCGTTGAATCTACCACATCTGAGATGAATAGTGAACAAAACATGTGTGCATTCATGCATGCGCGCATACATACATACAAACACTCCCCTAATGCAAGAATAGCGAATTTGCTATATCATATTTGGATACGATAACTTACATCCTAAACCGTATGTAGTTTAGATTTCAAATGCAGTAACAAGCTGGATAGTGATTGCAAATATAAGACACTTGGGAATTAGTCGTGAATTTAAAATCTATCAATCAAAGTTTAAACATATCCAATTCTAAATTTGTTGAGGTTCTGGAGTTACGCAGCTTATGATAGTACTTGAAGCTCACAAACTATAATACAAATGGGGTAAAAATTGTGCATTTCATTCTATATACAGTAATACAGAACAGTGGAAAATATGGTTCATACATACCAGAATAAAACAAAGAAAAAATCTAAATGTTTTGTCTTTCAAAATTATAATTTTATTTGCTTTGCAATCTTATCACAGTAACTCCTTAACTCCGTCTAATGACATGCAAAATAAAATACGAACGCCCGCAAAATTATTTATTTCGCTTAGGAAATTAAAATCAGAAGAAATGATCAAAAAATAAAAGGATTTAAAAAGAAACAGACGAATACTTTCCTTAATCAACTTCAACCAATAATAATCTTGTTTGATCTTCACCTACAGTTATTTATAGAATGATTAAAACTCAAAAAGCATAAAAGAAACGTCAAGATACCTAGGCCCTCTCACCTCAAATTCTCCTAGCAAGTTGCGTATCCTTAGGCTTGATTGTGACTCTCTTAGCATGAATCGCACAGATATTGGTATCTTGAAAAAAAAACCAACAAGATAAGATGGAAAGGAAGAAGTGAAGGAAGACGGAGAAGTAGATGATGTAACTGTGAGGAAGAAGAAGCACGATTGGGGAAAACTGTGAAATTAGGGCGCGCGATTGAAATTAGGGCGTGTGGTTGAAATTGGGGGCGTTCTTTTTTTGTTTAAGCAGAGAGGGAGGGTTATTGAGATAGGGGGTGGGGGTGAAATTTTTTTGATAATATTGGAACGGTTCGTAGCTATGGTAAAATTGCCATGGCCTTAGACCGTGCTGGTTTACTTTACCACGGCTCAAAACCGTGGTAAAATTTCCACGGCTCAAAACCGTGGTAATTTTTCCGCGTTAGGGTGTGGCAAAATGGGCAATATGGTGTAGTGTCCATAATTCAAAAGGGGTCTTTTAAACAACTTTACTAAGAACCATATTCCACAAATAATTAGCAGTTTTGAGAGCATACGACCACAAATTCTTAGGTAGTGTAGAATCTAACATCGTACTCCTAATCACATCTATTAACGTCCTATTGCGCATTTCTGCTACACCATTTTGTTGTGGTGTACCTGGCATTGTGTATTGCGCACATATGCATGACTTTCAAGGAATTTTGCAAATGGATCTGGATATTGGTCCGACTCATTATATTTGCCATAATATTTACCACCTTTATCAGACCTTATGATTTTCACCTTTTTATCTAATTGCCGCTCAACTTCCTTTGCAAACGTCTCAAGGACATTCACAGATTGAGATTTTTCATGAAGCAAATAGACATAACCATAGCGGAAAAAAATCGTCAATAAAAGTGATGAAATACTTTTCTGCATTAAACGCTGGAGTGTCCATAGGTCCGCAAATATCAGTGTGTATTATTTCAAGAAGCTGGTTGCTTCTAGTGGCTCCTTTCTTATTATGTTCGGTTTATTTACCTTTAATACAATCCACATATAATTCTAGATCACTAAAATTCAAATTTGAAAAATTTTCATTACTTACAAATCTCATCATTCTTTCTTTGGATATGTGACATAGTCTTTTATGCCATAAGAAAGCAGAATTTTCATTCAACATGTACGTTTTCATCCAACATTTGACAAGTACCATTGTCCAAGTGGTTAATTGATTCGGCTTTGGTGCAAGAGGTCACAAGTTCGAAACTTGCTTTCGAACGTTTATTGACATGGGATATGTTGTCCCAATGATTTGTTGTATATAAAGTACCATTTCAAAAAAAAATTATTTATTACATTCAGCAAGGAATTCGCATAAGTGCCATTCAGTTTCAATTTATATAAACCATCAATTAGAATACCAGCACCAACATTATCAGTATTCTTATATAAATCAAAACAATCAGATCCAAAGTACATCTAAAACCAGAAATATCCAACTTACTTACGGAAATAAGGTTTCTAGATAACGAAGGTACATAAAGGATACTATGTAAGTCTAATACATATCCACTTTCTAGCATTAGATGATAAGTCCCAATGCCTTTTATTGTGGATTTCATTCTGTTTCCCATAAAGAGAAAACGATCTTCATTTGGATTTATGGTTCGGATCATAGGAAATCCCTGCATATTATTGGAGACATGAGTTGTAGCACCAGTATCAAGCCACCATGTATTAATATGAACTTCAACTAAATTTGATTCAAAACATACGAAAGATAGATGATTACCTTTCTTTTCGAACCAAGCTATCCTTTTCGGACGGTCATTTTGATAATGTCCTTTCCTTTTAAAGAAATGACATCGAACATCCTTTAGTTCCTTCTTTTCCTTATCCTGCCCATTCTTAGCAGGTGCATTTTTCTTCTTGAAATGACTTGATTTTCCATTCTTTTCTTTACCATCTTTATTACTCACAAAACTTACTGAGTGATTCACTTGATTTTTCAAACTTCCTTCTTCCTGAACATGTCTACTGGCCAATTCGTTAACATTCCACTTATCCTTTATAGTGTTTATAGTTAATTTGAAAGGTCCATATTCAGAAGGTAGCGAGTTCAGGATAAACCGGACAAGAAAAGAATCCTCTACTGTAAGTCCAAGGGAGTTTAATCTTGCTGCAAGATTAGTCATCTCTATAATGTGCTCTTACATAGTTCGCGACTCATCAAACTTCATGGTTGTGAGTTTTGCCATAAGAGTACCAACGAGTGGCTTATCAGCTGAACAAAAACGCTCTTCCACAAACTACATATATTCCTTAGCACTTTATATTTGCGGAATTGTTGACTTGATGTTGTTAGCAACAGTCGTCTTAATAAACATGAGGCTCAATCTGTTACTGCGTTTTCATGCTTTATGGTGTGATTTTTCTGTTTCAGTGCTAACTATTGTAAGAGCAACAGGTTTACCATCAAGGAGTGCCAAGTCAAGATCCTGAACTCCTAAATGGAAATTGACTTATTCTCTCCACTTAGAAAAATTAACACCAGTGAACAATGTAACAGATGAAGCATGTGTATTCATGGGAACTACTGCAAATTAAATAAAAAAAAATTGAAATAACTATAAGCTCATAGCTAACGCGATTCAAATATGTACATAATAGTATAATATAACACTCCTTTGGGTAGATACTATCTTATACTTAACATGATTAAATCCCAAAACATAAGTAAGTAATAAATATATTTAATTAAATAAAACTGACATCTTTGGATGATCAATATTTATTTAATCAAGGTATCTATTAAACCTCATCATGTCAACTAGTTATAGAAAAAACTTTCCTTTGGGTAAGTTCTCAGGTTCCACCATTAGTGACGCCGATTTTTTTCCATTGGTATTATTAGACTGGCAATTTCTATCAATAATCATTATGTCACTTATGCACTAAATGATTATTCTGATTTTGACCACTTTGGTGACTAACAAAATCATAAATCTCATGTGCATAATTGACTTATAACACATACTTGATTAAACATCATGAGTAAAACATAGAACAGATCAATTGCAATCATAGGAAATATTCAGTTATTGATTGGTGGCTCTGATACCAAATGTCAGAAATTCTTTATTGTTCGATCTTTCATGATTAATGATGAACAATTCAAGTAATAGCCCAAGGATCACCAATACCGAATATTTCATAAACAAAACTTAATATGATTTTTTTTTTGTTTAAGATGACGTACCTTGATTAACAGCGGAAGATGTAATGGCTGTCATCTTCTTCTTCTGACTTCTAATAATTACTCTTCTTCTCATAATTTGGTTTCTCTCTCTAAACTTATTTCTTTATGTGTTTCTTGATGGAGAAGAATACATCTATATAGGGTTGTTATTGTAAAGGTTACCATTACCATTTCACAAATACCGTTACCGTAACATTTTTACTTGTAAGCGAAAATTACTTACCGTTACCGATAGGCTGGTATACTGAAGACTGGTATACCGATAATCTGGTAACGGTTACACTGGTAATGGTAAATTACCGTTTGTCTAAAAAAGCTTAGTAACATAATACATATTTACACCATAAGGGTGCTTTGTTATACAATTTATATTGTTACTTAATAAAAGACATAAATGAGAAAGAAGTAAAGTGTATTTAACATTATTTCATTTGGCTAATAAACTAAATTTAATCATTTGTTTGGTTCTAAATGCCTATAATAAAGCATGTTACATAAATACATGTATTATAAATTTACTGGTAAAATTACCGTTACCGTTGGTATTGAAGAATTGTTACGGATGATTTATCGTAGAAAATGGTAAATTTACCGTTACCATACCGATTAAATTGGTATGCCGATTTCACTCGAAAATGATAACCGATTGGCTGGTAATGGTACGGTGATGCTAAATTTGCCGTTACTGTAACAACCCTACATCTATATATTAGGAGAGAGATGACTCAATCCATTATATTACATTTAACTCTAAATCTGATACGTCCATCATATAACAATTCAACGCTTAAGATTAATCGCAGACCTAATGTTCTAATTATATAACGGTCTATTTATGATTTAATTAATCAGGTCACATTAAGATTAGAAACTGCATAACGTTAAAGGTAAATGAAACGTTCTATTTATGACCTAATTAATATGGTCAAATTAAGATTAGAAATTGCATAATGTTAAAAATAAATGAAACGATTGCAGTTTCTAATAGCAGTTTTCTAAAAGTGTATTGGTACTAAGAATGTTGTCAATTTGGTTGCTTGACACAAGTTCAAATCCTAAAAAATTGCTGTTTGATGAGAATCGAACCCAACTGTATTAACAACAAACTTATTATTACAACACAAACTCAATAAAAAATTTACTATACAAAATATTTTTATATTAATAAAATGTTAAACCATCGCCATGAGCATAAATCATTGCTCAGTCACCCAGTGCTGTAACAACTTGAATGGTGATTTATGGTCGACAAACATTTCAAATAAAGATTAAAACATTGGGGCAAACTATCACATAGAAGGATAAGCATTGGGGGAACAACGCCTTTAATAAACAGAGGATATGACTTAACATACCACGTTAAAGAAAATAAAAATTATCAGAGCTATCACACTCTTTTTACCTTTACATGCTTAATAATCAGGATATTCCACACGTAGCTGCAACTTAAACAAAATAAAGTTATCATCGCCGCAACCATGCAATTGAAAGGATCAGAAACCTCTTAGTATACGCACACTTTTCAAAATGTTGCTTTCAGTACAAATTGAGGTAATGAATATGACACACACAGACGTTTAAAAGCTTGCTTCACGCTGTTTATGAATCCTACATGCAGCAATAACTACAGGTGCTTTTGCTTTTATGCGCGTTCGCGTCTCTGTGTGTATGTATTCAGCGGAAGCGAAATATTCGTCCCACTAATCTTAGAAACGTTGGATGTAAATTTTACGTCAACAATTTCCATATGTGCATTTACCGTTTGAAGTTGAAGAGGAAATCGATAACATGATATATGCATCGGATGTACATACATACAATAAAACGGACCTAAATTACGTTCATAAATTTCTTACAAGGCCATATCTCTTGGATGTACGTACGTAAGGTAAAACGGACGTAAATTACGTTCATAAATTCCTTACAAGGCCATATCTCTTTGTTTTAAAGAATCTTTCTCAGATGACTTCTTTTAGCAAAAACAATCTTTTCCTAGAATCTTGATTTGTCCACGTTGTTCACAAAAATTTGCACAGAAGAATTTACTACTAGAAAATGTTCGGCCTTCTGGAAAATGTGCAGAAATATGACTAGACGATAGAGATCTTCATGTAGCACACACTTATATTCATCTAAATTGTGCCGAGGTTGCACCGTTTGTTAGGTAATCCGAAATAATAATTTGTTTTTTATTCTTTTCTATAATGCATGCGCTTGTATAACCTAATGTAATGATTTGTTTGTATATACAATGTTTATGAACGTGACATCCGAACGGAGATCTCAGTAAAGAATTTTACGGTTGGTTTTCAAATTACTTTTATGAGTCAAGAAATTGTGTTGTTGACGAAGGGTTGAAATATCTTGCGATGGGACCAAAAAGAGTGTTCAAGTCATATCCAATATATTTCGTCAATGGATATAAATTTAACACCAAAGAATACGGTGCAGAAAAATTAATGAATAATACAATGTATTTGTTAAAGGTAGTGACGATCCTGAAAATCACATAAATGATTTTTATGGCGTTCTAACACAAATTTGCAACTGATATATTTCTCACGACCCGTAGAGGAGGTGTTTCTATTTAGACGCAATTGGTTTAGCAATGTTTCAGGTTCTGAAATTAATGTGCACAAGGATTATAATCTTATCGACATAAAGCATACATCGCACTATCACAAGTATGATCCTTTTGTACTAGCCAAACAAGCATTGCAAGTGCATTACGCTCCTTATCCGTGTTTGAAAAGAGATAAAGCAGATTGGTCTGCAGTTTTTAAAACAAAAGCCAGTTTTACATTCGATGGGAAGAATATTCCAAACGAACAAGTTTATCAGGCAAATCCTGAGAAAAATAATGAATAATAATTACAAACAATCATACAGATTTTGGTCCTTTGATCGATGAATCAAATGTTTTGGTAGAAGCGTTTGACAGTGCAGAGGAAAATATCGTAGAAAACGAGACCGATCTGAAACAGAAGACGAATCTGAATTTGATTTTTTTGCAGTTGATGTAACTATGTTGAATTCTTGATGTATAATGAAACTGATGTAACTATGAAACCAAATCTGTACGTTTACCATTGTTTACATGTTTTATGTCATTTTCATTTATCATTTATTTAACAATTATTATTAAAAATGCAATGTAACCTGCGTATTGTCGGAACATGAGACCCATTATGAATCAGGTATAACACACTTCCATTTCTATTTCTATTTCAGTAATTAATTTAACAGTTTATACCGTTGATGTATTCATTTATGTATGAAATATTTTCATTATCATGTTATTATTCGCTTTTGAAATGATGTGTGTATATATATCACAGGTTTACGTAATGTCATCTAGAGGTAGGAGCTATTCTCAATCAGGAGACGATGACAGTGGTTCATGCAAGCACCATAGCGTCCTGTCGTTTATTTATTACTTAGTGCAGAGGGGTAAGAACTAAATTTTATTCAGCATCTCATTTTTTTTATTTACGCACGTACTTATCTGTATCATATTTAAAAATAGGGGGTTCAACCTACTTCCCTCGAAGGTCATGTTAGATGTTTCTAGAGCGTCTTACCAGAGTAGGATGGGTGCTTGTTGGCCGAAGTGGGATAACATCCCTCCCCACATAGTAGAGTGCATTTGGCAGGATGTCCTAGTAAGTATAATTTTCTGTTTTTCATTTTTAGTTCATTTTTGTCATTTTTTTAATGTTTATCTTTACAGTTTAATATTCTTTTTGCTTTTTATCTTGAAATACAGGCTGAGATAGACATTCATATGGATGACATGCAGTTGACACGAGAATATTGGATGAAGAAGATGCGCAAAAACTATAGGGACTCAATATCTGAAATAAAGAAATCAGGTAAGAAACCACGTTGGATGGGGGAGAGCGTTTGACAAGCATGGTTGGGATACTGAGAAACTGACACAGCGAAGTCAAGTGTACTAATTTTTTTTAAATTATTTGACTGGTAATAAATATAAAAAAAATACATTATCGATAAATAATGCATCAATTTTTGAATGTACAGGCAGAGTCGAAAAGAAACTCTGCAAATAGAAATAAAAATCCCGTCACTCATTGCGGAGGGTTGAAGTCATTTCAGCAGTATCGGCAGGAGTTGGTAAATTTACTGAATGCATTTTTTAAATAGTTTGTGCTATGTAATTTTAAATGTACAACAATTGTATGTAAAAATCAATTTCAGGAAGCTGAGGCGCATGGTCCCGTGGGCTATATGGACGTGTTTACCCGTATGCATGCTGTCGAACATGTAAATCCGGACGGGACAGTTTCTTATACATGGAACAACGATAAATCCAACAATAGTCATGTAAGCATATTTCATTTTATGCAGTACTAGTAATAATTGTTCTACCTGTTAAAATATAATAAAATAAGATATTATGATATTAATGTATTAATGCAGGAAAAGTTTACGGAGCATCGCCATAAACTCCTTGCTGATACGGGTCGAGATCAGCTGACGACGGATGAGAATGATGCTATTTTTGAGTTAGTTATGGATCCATCGAAGCATGGCAGATGATACGAATTTGGAAATCAAGTGGTAAGTAAATAATATATTAGCAATCAAGGAGTAATTTCAAATTTATTGCTCTCATCCTTCTCTATAGTTAATTTACTTATGCTATAATGTTCCAAAGTTATATTAATTCAAAATATAAATCAGCAATCTTGTCACTATAGTTATTTTATGTTACCACAATCTAAAATGTTATCAACATGCACATACACTTACATAAACATCATAATCTAAATTAAATAACATTATTATACTGCTAATCATTCACATACCTGCACATACACTTACAGAGATCACACTGCTAAATTAAATATTTATTACTGGCCAGCAGACGTCAGAGACGAGGTAGGCAGACTAGAACTCAGATCGATCTAGCAGAGATCGAAGATTCGCGGCCTAGAGTGGCGCAGCTGGAGGAGCAGAACCGTCGGCATGCCATAGAGACGACACAGTTGCTAGACCAGCGTATCGCCGAGTACATATAGCAGTATGGTGGCCGCTTTCCTTCCTCTGTTGGCTCAGGTTCTGTAGGAGATTGATTGATTGCTTTGGTCGGTAAGTCTTTTTTTTCTATTTTGTACGATTTGGTAGATGGTAGAGATACTTGTTGGTTTTGTGTACTATGTTATGCTACACTTAAAATTATGTGGATGTTGAAGATGTTGTGGATGTATGTATTGATAGAACATTTGATGTTGTGGATATTATTATGTATTGTACATTAGTTTGGATGATAATGATTTGTATTGACTTAATTTTATGTTTTTTTGTTTGGTGATTTGTGTATAGTTTGGTTTTTGATATTTGATTGGAATATTATATATTGGATTATGCATTATTGGTGGAATAGTGTTTGTATGGGAAACGTGGATGGAAGGCTGCATTGCAGCAGAAATAAAAAAAGTTTCAGTAGATTTCCGACGGATTCCGACGACTTCCGACGGCTTGGCCTGCAGGTATTATATTTCCGATGGCCCCCGATGGCTTTCGGGTCATTTTTACCGGCGGATTCCGACGGCTTCCGACAACAGTCTGAAGCCGTTGAAATCCGTCGGAATATGTTGGAAACCGTCAGAAATACGGACGGCGAGGTTCTTCGAAAGCCGTTGGAAACACTACTCCCTGACGCCGTAATTTTCGACAGATTTTTCTGATTGCTACGGATGGCTTCCGACGGCCGTTGACGGTTTCCTGCCGTCAGAAAATGGTTTTCCCCTTGTAGTGATTCTCCATAGCTTAGAAAAAGAAAAAAAATGAGAAATTATAAAAAATTGCTGGAAAATTTAATTCGTTAGAGATAACGATTAAGGTGCTAGATGTGACGGCTGTAAAAAAACGAGCATGACACTAATCATAAAGAATTCACAAAGAGTGAAAAAATTGCGCAACGATAGTGCAGCATGTTGGGATTTTCAGACTAGCACAGTGGTTAGTGACGACGGTCGATGGGCTTGTTGAGTCAAGTTATTTTTTTTAATTTCTAACAAATTATCGTTCATAGTCTTTTATCAGAAAATCGATAATATTGTCAGAAAATGGAGACTGGCACTAATACCGAACCTGGATTAGTAGGGCGGATATTTAGAAATATTGCCACTGGCAAAAATGTTTTGCATTCCACGTACGTTGATCGTCCTACAATTAAAACGAAGGATGAAGTACAACGTAAGTTTCCAAGCACGACGTCAAATTCCACCTTAGAAGACAATTCAAAAGAGAAACCAATACCTCCATAGAGGAGAGTTCTTTTGGCTTTCCAACAATTTCAACAGATACAGCTAGAGGACATTGCATAACCCAACCGAAACATCGATGTTGATGTGGACAGTCCTTCTTCAGTGCATTGTTTTATCAATGTTCATTTCACTACTTATGCTACCGAAGACGCAGACAATAGATATTTTACAATAATGTTTACAAGATGGTGTAGATGATGGAAAGAAAAATCAAAGTTTAAGTCGTTTAAATCTTGTCCATTTAACATTTTTATTCAATATTTTTTTACATCCAGCTTGTATTTAAATGTGCAAATTGTCAATAATTTTTTATATGATTTCATTGATTTGATTGGTTGAACTATAAGAACATTTGGGTCCGTTTGGTTTAGTTTTGGATTTTGTGTTTGTGTTTTCAACTTACATTACAAAATACGGAAAACTGTGTGAATTTTTTTGGCAATTTTTAGCCGTTGCGACGATGGACATAAAATGGAGAAGATGAATTGTTTTTCGTCCTTTTGTTATGTCTCAAAACATGAAAAATCAAATAAATTTTTTTCTACTTTCTGCGTTAATTTCATTTTTTGAGATTTTTTGTTTTCCAACAATACATAAGAAGTGCGTATTTCTGTTTAGACGAAAACACAAAATCAAAAACAGCAAGCCAAATGGGGCCTTATATTTCGAGTCAGCACAATTTGAATTAAGATCAGTTCATAAAAACTATTGTCGAGACTCGGAGTCAGATATTGCAATACTCTTGGAAATAAGTTACATGTCACTTCTAAGGTGCGACGCATACTTAACCGATACTAACACTCAATCGTGCAAAATTGCTTGATAGAAGCATACTAGTCCAAGAAAGAGCTATCCTAGCGCTTATGAGTAAATCTTGGGGTGTTTTATAGCAGGTTTTATAAATTTTGTCAAGCTAATAAAATTTAGATGGTTTGCAATACTATCATCTAACTATCTTCATCAACTCTGCATGATTCTCTTTTTCTCTCATCTTCTTCCAAAATCCTATTGCTTTTAAACCTTGGAATTGAACAACTCTAGAACATGAAGACAAATAACAAAATCAATTATCCTCATTTTATTGAAGACAGCCCGATCAAGGGCAAGGCTGACAAGTCAGCCGAATAGAGTAACAGATCTGATAGAGACAATGATCGATGGCACAGACGATGGTTTAACATTTTATTAAGATATAAATATCACTTATATAAGTATTTAAAATTGAGTATGTTAAGAGGTTATAGTTGGTGAGACACCTGGATGTTCACTTATCGTAGTATTTTTATTTTCCGCTATATTATTATATATATATATATATGTATATATATATATATCCATCAGCAATTGCAAAGTCAGGAAGTTATAACTGTTCAGGCTGATTGGGTTTGTTTTAACTTTGATGTATCATGTATTTTGGAGTGACGATTTATATCATCTTTGTTTCATTATATGTTGTCGTTTACGTTCTAAGATTCTGTTTTCGATGTTCTTTATTCCTTTTTATTTTATTTTACCTAACAATCCATCTTTTCAACGATTGGTATCTACTTTCAATGATCGAAAAGGCTGGTTGTTGCACTTTTTAGGATTTGCCTAATTCAATTGATTGTAGTTTGGGTTTATGTCATTTCTTTCATGTATCATTTTTTTTGTCAAAACTAAAATGTCTTATGCAATGTGTAATACTTGATCTTCTCTACGAGATGAGTTTAGTAAATGTATTCATCTTTAAAAATATAAAATAAAACAAAATTACGTAAAATACAATTTCAAGTTGCTATAAATCCTAGTCCTTTAACTGCATTTCATTTCGCTTAATAAAGTACTCAAAACCTTCTTACGCTGCTTAGGTGGCAACATGAAGTAGTAAAAGAATACTTGCTATGAAATGATCGCCCACTTTTTATTTATTGCCTAGCCCCATTATAGAAGCCAAATGATTGCCATGTAAAGTAGTAAGTTCTATGTTTTTTGGAAGTACGCTAAAAAGGTTTTTTTAACCTCATATTGTATAGTGATTTGCATTTATTTATATCGCCCTAATAGTTTAGAAACATTTTTTTTCCTTTTACATAAACAAAAGCCACCATTTTCTTATTGCAGATAAACTAGTGTAACCTATTATTTGTATTATATCATCATAATCCCTCATGTACCATATTTTTTTAATAATTATTTTCGTTTCCAATAATAAAAAATGTTTCAATATGTTATTATTATTTGTGTAAATCTATAAAATAATACTATAATTTTATTTTAATTACACACTTGAAAGATCGGTTCTTCACTATTGTACGGTTGTGCTAGCATATAACCCACTACAATTCCCTTTTTTTTAGCCCTTTTCAAACTCCAATGATACTTTTTTTTCTCCCGGTATTACTCTCCTTCACTAATTCCTTTTGTTTTCTTCTTTTGCGTCCCCTTTTGCTTCATTACAAATGCAGCCTTGGAGATGCTATAATTTCCCAAGCCATACGAATCCAACTTAGGGACTTAGATGGACTATGCTCAGAGAAAAAAGATCATACCTTACAAAGCAGATCACGTATGGATTTAGGTTGACTTATAAAGGACGTAATTCAAAGGGATCTAATGAGACCAGTGTTTACAAGATCAGAGACAACCGCGATTCGACTTCGTATGATTCTACAACGTGCACCACTTCTGATGAAGCGCTTACCTCGATAGGTCGCGGCCGACCAAACCCTAGGTCGCTTCCCTCTAGGTCGCGAGCGACGACCCACTGCAAGTCGCTGCCGCCCTCCACCATAGGTCGCGATCGACCTTCGAACAAGCCGCCGCGATTTCCCAACCCTAATTCACGAGTGAGCTAGCGCCTCTTCCTCCGTATGTCGCGCGCGAAGAGCTACGAGCTCCAGTAGGTCGCGTGAACGAGTTTCAATAGGTCGCGAAGCTCTATTTTCTAGGTCGCTACCGAACTTCCTTAGCTCGCGTGAAGGTTATTATTTCGCGTGAAGAATATAGGTCGCTGTTTTTTTTCGAGCTGCTACTCTAAAGAAGTTAGGTCGTTTAATTCATGCTTTGTATCCTTAAGTCACTGATTGTTTTGGTCATTGATTTTAGGTCACGTGAGTTGTACTTTAGGTCATTGTGTTGTAAATATGTATGTCATGTGCTGTAACGTGTGAAGTTGGTGTTGTGTTGTCTATGTTAGGTCGGCTGAGTCAGTGTTGAGTTGTAAACTGCCTATAAATATAGGGGGTTGTGTCATTTGTAAAGTTTTTGTTGAATTTTGAATAAAATTTTGTTTGTGAAGCTTTTGCCTCCATTAAATTGGTAGTTGAGTGTTATCTCTTATCTCCACTTTCGGTATTCGAGTGCGCTCGAATCAACGAACGTTGAAGCCAATTCGCGGAATCAAGTGCGCTTGATCAACACTCAAAGAATTGTAGATCTTTCTTCACGGTATCGTACGCGATCAACGTGTCGAAGGTTGATAAAATCCGGTATCTTCGTGATCAACGGATTTGGGCCTTTCAGTATTCTTAAATCCATCGATTTATCACCGATTCACCGATTATTTCCGCTAATCGTGTGAGAGCCTGGACGGATTCGATTTACATCATCGAATTCGCTTCCCACGCTGCGTCAGTTTGGTATCAAAGCTAGATCGCAAGAAGTTTGTATCATTTTGAGAATTGGGTTTCGAGAATTTGTAGTTTGGAGTTCAGATTTGCAATTGTTGAGAAGTTTAGTATTCATCGTGTTCATCATGAAGTTACAACAAGTTGGGAGTTTCGATCCATCTCACTTTGGATCAAAGTTCGAAAAGTGTTAGAAATTTATTTTTGAGTTTGTTTGAAGTTCAATCATGCCTCCGAGACGAGCTCAACGTCATCGCAACATTAATGCTTTGTACGGAAGAGAAGAGGCCGATGAAATGGAGCAACGAATCAACGAGAGTTTCACTGAGAAGTTGAATGAAGGAATTGGTTGATTAGAGAGAATGATGCTTGAAATGAATCAAAGTAGAAGAAGGGTTTTGCCTGAATCGAGTCATGGGGGAAGTAGAGTTTCACCACATTCAGATCGGGAGAGAAGAGAAGATCATGGTCGTAGAAATGTTGACGATCGTGATAGGAATGTTGATGAACGAAATCGGAGGAATGTAGATCGAAGGGATGTTGGTGGTAGA
Organism: Allium cepa; assembly: GCA_030765085.1. Classification (NCBI taxonomy): domain Eukaryota; kingdom Viridiplantae; phylum Streptophyta; class Magnoliopsida; order Asparagales; family Amaryllidaceae; genus Allium; species Allium cepa. The sequence continues at coordinate 1,038,177,218 of CM060928.1, forward strand.
AATGGTGGTGGTAGAGATGTTGGTGTTCATGATCGACATCGATATACATCATATTTTGATGAGGAATTTGATGGTGATAGGGGAAGTATTCATTTCCGAGATCGAAACCAAGTACGACGTCAGTATCGAGAGGAAGAAGATGACCGTAGATGGGAATCAGGGATGAAGATGGAAATTCCAGAGTTCAATGGGGGAATAGTGTCAGAAGAATTTCTTGATTGGTTGTCTAATGTTGAAGAGATCTTTGATTTCAAGAAGGTTCCCGAGAATCGAAGAGTGAAGTTGGTTGCTACTCGTTTGAGAGGGAGAGCCATGGCATGGTGGCAACAAACCAAACTTACACGAGAACGGATGGGGAAGTCAAAGATTGAGTCTTGGAAGAAAATGAAGAAATTGATGAAAGCTACATTTTTACCTTACAATTATCAATCACTCATGTATCAGAAATTGCAGAACTTGAGGCAAGGGACAAAGACTGTTAATGATTATGCTGACGAGTTTTATCAACTGATTGCTCGAAATGACATTATGAAGACAGAGGAATAGTTGACTACTAGGTTTGTTGGAGGTTTCCGAATGCAGATCCAGGATATGGTTAATATGTTTGACCAGAGATCTGTGGCTGAAGCGCACCAAAAAGCGTTGGCTTGGGAGAAGCAGGGAAGACGAGGAGGTGGTGTGTTTAAAAATTCCAACAATCAAGTGAAGGGTGCCAGTGGGAGTTCCAATGTTTCTAAAGTTGTCAGTAAATCAGTTGTGAATGAGGCCGCGAAGGTAAAGGTCAACAACAGTTTCATATGTTATAATTGCCAGGAAGTGGGTCATAAAAGTAACGAATGTCCAAAACCAAAGAAGAGAACGATGATTACTGAAGTTGAAGGTGAGGATGTTGGTGAAGGTGATTCTAGTCCAGTGGAGGAAGATGAACAGGATATCGCGTCAGGAGATGAAGGATGTAATCTAATGATGAGGAGGCCTTGTTTAACACCGAACCAAAAGGATGAGGCTAGTTGGTTGAGGAGTAACATCTTTCAGTCGACATGCACTATACTGGGAAAAGTTTGTAAGTTTGTAATTGACGCAGGGAGTTGTGACAATATCATTTCTACCGAAGCTGTGAGAAAGTTGAGGTTGAAAACGGAGAAACATCCTAATACTTACAAGTTAGCGTGGCTAAGAAAAGGAGGAGAGGTGAAGGTGGACAGGCGAGTTCGAGTTCCATTTTCTATTCGGAAGAAATGTAAAGACGAGATCTGGTGTGATGTAGTTGAGATGGATGTTTGTCATTTGCTTTTGGGAAGACCGTGGCAGTATGATCGAGTAGTGCAGCATGACGGTCGAACCAGTAGCTACAGTTTTATGTTTGAAGGCGTTAAGATCATTTTAGTTCCAAAGAAGAGACAGCAGGGAGATAGCAAGTTAGAAGAGATTAAGGAGCTTAAAACTTTGTTGACTTTGAAGGAATTTGTTGAAAAAGTAGAGGAGAGTCCAGAGGTGTTTTTGTTGATTGGACATGAGGCTAGTGAATCTGTTGAAGTTCCAGAGGAGGTAAAGTCAGTAGTGGAAGAATTCAGAGATGTGTTTCCAGAAGAATCGCCGAAGGAGTTACCACCGTTGAGGGACATTCAACATCAGATTGATCTTGTGCCAGGATCAGTATTACCTCACAGGCCACATTACAGGATGAGTCCTAAGGAACATGAAGAACTCAGAAGGCAGGTGGAGGAATTGTTAGAACAAGGGCGTGTTCAGAAGAGTTTGAGTCCATGTGTCGTGCCAGCCTTATTGGTACCGAAGAAGGATGGGACGTGGAGGATGTGTACGGATAGTCGGGCTCTAAATAAGATCATTGTGAGATATAGATTTCCTATGCTGAGGTTTGATGATTTGATTGACCAGTTGAGTGGGACTGTTATGTTTTCCAAGATTGACTTGAAGAGTGGATACCATCAAATTCGTATTAGACCGGATGATGAGTGGAAGACTGCTTTTAAAACTAGGGAGGGTTTATACGAATGGTTGGTTATGCCATTTGGCTTGTCAAACGCTCCTAGTACTTTTATGAGAGTAATGAACCAGATTTTCAGACCATTTGTTGGGAAGTTCGTGCTTGTTTACTTTGATGATATTTTGATTTATAGTAGGAGTAAGGAAGAGCACATCCAACATTTGCAAGAAGTACTGCTGATTCTACGACAGAAGCAGTTCTATGCAGCAGCAAAGAAGTGCGTGTTTATGATGGACAGTGTTTTGTTTTTGGGATATGTACTATCGAAAGAGGGTATTCAAGTGGATGAAAGCAAAGTGGAAGCTGTCAGAAGTTGGCCACGACCGAAGATAATTACTGAAGTAAGGAGTTTGTATGGGTTGGTATCTTTTTATCGAAGGTTCATTCCACACTTTAGCAGTGTGATGGCATCTGTAACCGATTGCATGAAAGGAAAGAAGTTCGTGTGGATAGAGGAAGCAAAGTTAGCTTTTGAGAAGATCAAGACACTATTGACGTCAGCGCCAATTCTAGTTTTACCGGATTTTCAGTCGTTGTTTGAGTTACATACTGATGCGTCGAAGGTTGGGATTGGTGGAGTATTGAGTCAGAATGGAAGACCAGTTGCTTATTTCAGTGAGAAATTGTCTGGAGCCAAGATGAGATGTAGTACATGTGATGTAGAGTTTTACGCGATTGTTCAAGCTGTGAAGCACTGGAGACATTATCTGTTTCAGAAGGAGTTTGTGTTATATACTAACCATGAGGCGTTGAAACATCTACAAGGTCAGGACAAGATTTCAGCGAGACATGCATCATGGATTGCGTATTTACAACAGTTTACATTTGTCGTAAAGCACAAATTAGGGGTGTCGAATCGTGTGGCTGATGCTTTGAGCAGGAGGAATCACTTGTTGACAACGTTGAAAGTTGAAGTAACAAGATTTGAACTATTGCCAGAGTTGGTTGAAGAGGATCCTTACTTTGCAAAATTTGTTGAGAAAGTTAAGGATGGGAGTACTGATGAATTTGTGTTGGTTGATGGATTCTTATTCAAGGGGAATCGATTATGCATACCAGACTGTAGCTTGAGAATGAAAATTGTTAAAGAGTTGCATTAAGAAGGACATGTTGGACGGGATCGCACCTTACAGTTAATTTCACAATCTTATTTTTGGCCGTCAATGAGGAAAGAGGTAGAGGGATTTGTGAAGGGGTGTCATATCTGTCAGGTTTCGAAGGGAACAACGACGAATGCGGGATTATACATGCCATTACCCGTGCCTACTAAACCATGGGTTGATATTAGCATGGATTTTGTATTGGGTTTGCCGAGAACTCAGAGGGGAAATGATTCTATATATGTTGTAGTGGACAGGTTTTTGAAGATGGCACATTTCATAGCCTGTAAGAAGATAGCTGATGCCGTCCGAGTGGCTCAATTATTCTTTAAAGAGGTGTATCGATTACATGGTTTATCAGAATCTATTGTTTCTGATCGAGATACTAGATTTTTAAGCCATTTTTTGTTGAGTTTGTGGAAGATGGTCGGAACGAAGCTGAATTTTAGTAGCGCTTACCATCCGCAAACTGATGGGCAAACAGAGGTGGTTAACCGATCGTTGGGAAATTTACTGAGATGTCTAGTGAAAGACAATTTGAAGAGTTGGGATTTGAAGTTGTGTCAAGCTGAGTTCGCACAATATCACGCAGTTAATCGGAGTACAGGTTTCAGTCCATTTCAAATTGTATATTCAAGCTTGCCAAAGGGGCCATTGGATTTGACAATAGTACCACAACTAAAGGGGACAGTTAAGCGGGATGCTGATTTTGTTGATGGATTGATAGAATGCCATAGAATCGTTCAGGAACGATTGGAGAAGACAAATGAGAGGTATAAACAAATGGCGGATAAGAAACGAAGAAGTGTTGTCATCAAAGAAGGAGATTTTGTATATGCAGTATTGACCAAGGATCGATTTCCTGTTGGTACTTACAACAAACTAGCTACTAGAAAGATCGGTCCTTTAGAAATCATAAAGAAGATCAATGATAACGCATATCGGTTAAGCTTGCCGGAAGAAATTCATACGTCTGATGTTTTCAATGTCAAACACTTAATTCCGTATTATGAAGAGGAACTTGTCAAAGATGACAAGAGTGTGAATTCGAGGACGAATTCTTTCCAACAAGGGGAGGATGATGAAGCGCTTACCTCGATAGGTCGCGGCCGACCAAACCCTAGGTCGCTTCCCTCTAGGTCGCGAGCGACAACCCACTGCAAGTCGCTGCCGCCCTCCACCATAGGTCGCGATCGACCTTCGAACAAGCCGCCGCGATTTCCCAACCCTAATTCGCGAGTGAGCTAGCGCCTCTTCCTCCGTATGTCGCGCGCGAACGAGCTACGAGCTCCAGTAGGTCGCGTGAACGAGTTTCAATAGGTCGTGAAGCTCTGTTTTCTAGGTCGCTGCCGAACTTCCTTAGCCCGCGTGAAGGTTATTATGTCGCGTGAAGAATATAGGTCGCTGTTTTTTTTTAAGCTGCTACTTTAAAGAAGTTAGGTCGTTTAATTCATGCTTTGTATCCTTAAGTCGCCGATTGTTTTGGTCATTGATTTTAGGTCACATGAGTTGTACTTTAGGTCATTGTGTTGTAAATATGTATGTCCTGTGCTGTAACGTGTGAAGTTGGTGTTGTGTTGTCTATGTTAGGTCGGCTGAGTCAGTGTTGAGTTGTAAACTGCTTATAAATATGGGGGGTTGTGTCATTTATAAAGTTTATGTTGAATTTTGAATAAAATTTTGTTTGTGAAGCTTTGTGCCTCCATTAAATTGGTAGTTGAGTATTATCTCCTATCTCCACTTTCGGTATTCGAGTGCGCTCGAATCAACGAACGTTGAAGCCAATTCGTGGAATCAAGTCGTTTGATCAACGCTCAAAGAATTGTAGATCTTTTTTCACGGTATCGTGCGCGATCAACGTGTCGAAGATTGCTAAAATCCGGTATCTTCATGATCCACGAATTTGGGCCTTTCAGTATTCTTAAATCCATCGATTTATCACCGATTCACCGATTATTTCCGCTAATTGTGTGAGATCCTGTACGGATTCGATTTACATCATCGAATTCGCTTCCCACGCTGCGTCAGTTTGGTATCAGATCTAGATCGCAAGAAGTTTGTATCATTTGGAGAATTGGGTTTCGAGAATTTGTAGTTTGGAGTTCAGATTTGCAATTGTTGAGAAGTTTAGTGTTTATCGTGTTCATCGTGAAGTTACAACAAGTTGGGAGTTTCGATCCATCTCACTTTGGATCAAAGTTCGAAAATTGTTTGAAATTTATTTTTGAGTTTGTTTGAAGTTCAATCATGCCTCCGAGACGAGCTCAACGTCATCGCAACATAAATGCTTTGTACGGAAAAGAAGAGGCCGATAGTGTTGGGTCAGTCACCCATTAACATACCGTTGCTGGGAGTACTTTTAGCAACACATTAGTGGTCGTTGAACCAAGAAATCTTCAAACAACCTGAGGAAACTAGCGCATGAAAAGGTAAGCATTAGGCAACAGCGCGTTAATAAATGGAGGATATGGCTCAACCTACTCACATTAAAGCTGATAAACATTATAGAGCCATGGCACTCTTTTCAGTGTTACATGCTTAATAATCAGGACATCCCATACGTAGCTGCAACTTGAACAAAATGAAGTTATCATGGCCGTAGCCATGCAATTGGAAGGATAAAGAACTTCTTAGTGTTACAACCCCTCGCCTACATTTATTAATATTTGTGGTACGTTGGGGCTTGACTGCCAAACTTTTATTAGTAGATGCGTACTTTTCAAAATGTTGCTTTGTGTAACTGAGGTAATAAACTTGACTCACACATTTGTTAAAAATCATTTAGCCGATGTTTATGAATCCTACACGTAACACTATATATACACACACTCAGCAAAACCAAATATCATTTCCGACTTTACTTCACTTTTCCTCTAAATCTAAAATCGATAGCATTATTAACTTCTGAGTGTTTCTTCTTATCTGAGCAAGCAATCATAACTTACACAGATAAATGTCCATTGTATCCTGAAAGAAGGTTTTCATACAACCCGTTGTGATAAAAAAGAAGAAAACATTCTTGAAAACAACGATTATTTCGTGCCTTAGTTAAAATGATCAGTCTTATATTACCCTAAGATCATCAACAAATTTTACGTCAACAGTTTCTCCATTTTTCACTGCTTATAGGAGAGAAAATTGAGAAAAATAATATTTAGGTCTGATGTATCTAAGTTAAGACAGATGTAATAATTTACGTCCATAAATTCTTTATAAATTCTCTATTTCTTGGTTTTCAAGACTATAACTCTTCATTTTAACAAATCTTCTCAAATGCCTTTTTTAGTCAAAAATAATCTTTTTCCTATAATCTTGAGTTGTCCACGTTGTCGGCAAAAATTTGCGTAGAAGAATTCTCCACAACTTAGAAAAATGAAAAAATGAGAATTTATCAAAAAATTGCTGATAAATTTTACTTGTTACAGATAACAACTCATGTGCAAGTTGCGGTGGCTGCAAAAAAACAATCACGACAATAATCACAAAGAATTATCAAAACAGAAAATTATTGTCAAGTACAAAATTTCACAGCTTTTAGCCTCAACGACAGACATTCAATATTTTATCCTGAAAAACAACTTTCTGTAGGTATCAGTTTTTAGTTACCGATAGCAGTTTTTAGGTATTTGTTTGTAGTTATCGGTAGCATTTTTTTATGTATAAGTTTTTAGCTCGGTATCAGTTTTGTTGTCCTTATGAATAATTTTGGAAAATGTTTGTCCTTGTGAATAATTTTTAGAAGAATGTTTGTCCTTGTGGTAAAAATATTGAGGTCGTGTTCTTGAGGCAAAAAATATAGAAATTTTTGTACTTTAAATTAATTCCCCCTTATCGAAATGTGAGAAATTGCGCAACAAAACGGGTGCATGTTGAAATCTTCGGACTAAAATAGTGGTCGGTAACGATGATTGGCAGGCTGGTTGAGTCACGGTATTTTTTTTCAATTTCTAACAAATTACTGTTCCTAATTACCGAATAATTTTTTAATTCTGTATCGGAAAATTGAGAACATTGGCACAAAATGGAGTTTTTCTCCATGTTTAATTATTTGGATTCATTTTTTATGTTTGAATTTTGATCTTGTTTATGATCATTTTTTCTCGATTGGATTGTTATTCTGTTTTGTTTTCCCTTTTTTCATTTATGGATGTTGTTCTTGTAAAGTAAAAACTCGTTTCCCGTTTAGCGGCGTGGTCTCACAAAATTATTACATGTTCACCATATTAATTGAGTTTTTTCACGCTTGTTTTTTAGATTGATCTGGAGTTTATTTTATTAAAATGCTCGGGTTAAACCGAATATATTTACAGGTTGTGGTTGGTGGAATATGGAGCTCATGGAGTAGAGTTGGATGTTTGCTGTAGTATTTTTGTTTTTCGCTATATTATTATATATACCCATTAGCGATTGTAAGATCGAGAAGTTATAACTGTTCAGACTGATGGGTTTGTTTTATATCTGATGTATACTGTATTTTGGAGTGACAATTTATATTGTCTTTGTTTTATTAATGTTGTCATTTTCGATGTAAGATCCAGTCTTCCTATTCTTTATTTCTTTTCCTTTCAGTTTACTGTAAAATCCCTTTTTTTAACGATTAGATTTTGATATTTGAATACCGTGAATTTATTAGGCGTCGACTTTCAATTGCCGAAAAGACGGTTTCTTTCATTTTGCAGGATTTGCATAATTCAACTGATTATATTTTGGGTTTATGTCAAAATCTTCTTACGCTGCTTAGGTGGCAACTTGAAGTAGTAAAAGAGTACTTGTATGAAACCGTAGACCCCTTTTTACTTATTATCTAACCCTATTACGGAAAAGCTTTGTTTCTTTGGATTGTCGGTTTTGCTATTACTTACTATAGAGTCATTATCAAGTGAGCAATTCTTTTTACTCATAGGCTAGGAGCCTAGGTCCGCTTATATAGTGATTTGCATTTATTCATGTCACTCTAATAATTTATTATAAACGTTTTTTCTTTTCTTTTAACATAAATAAAAGCCATCATTATCTTATTGCACATAAACTAGTATAACATGTTATTTGTAGTATATCAGCATAATTCCTCATAATACCATTTTTAATAATTTAATTTTCATTTTCAATAATAATAAAAAATGTTTCAATATGTTATTAATGTTTGTGTAAATTAATAAAAAAAATACAATAATTTTATTTTAGTTGAACACTTAAACGGTCGGTTTTTCATAATTGTACGGTTATGCTAGTATATAACCGACTATTGTTTTTTTTAGCCCTTTCAAACTCCAATAATTCATTATTCTTTTCTCTGTATAATTCGCCCTTACTAATTTTGTTTCCATCTTTTACGTTCCTTTTTGCTTCATTACCAATGCAGCCTAGCACATGAATATAATTTCCCAAGCCATATGAATCCAACCTAGGGACTTTGATGGACTATGCTCGAAGAAAAAAGAACATACCTTGCAAAGCGAAGGACGTGTAGATTTAGGTTGACATGGGACAGAAGTCAAAGGGATCCACTCAAACCAATGTTTAAAAAACAGGAGACAACTGCTGTCTTCGTGTGATGTGATGTGCAATACAACATTATACAATTTCAATTGCAGACCTGAAGAGAATTTATAGCTTGTCCATCTAGCATTTTTATTTTAATATTTTCTACGTATAAATTGTATTTAAATATGTAAATTTTCTATAATTTCTTTTTACAATTTCATCATTTTGACCAATTGAATTATTTAAACAATAAAATTTGTTTCATCACGGTTTGAATCACGGTCCATTCGTGAAAACTCCGGCCGAGACACAAAATTAGACACGCAACAATCGTGAAAACTCCGGCCGAGACACAAAATTAGACACGCAACAACTTTCTCTTTCTACTTTTGGAAATTGCTAATATATCACATCTATGGTGTGATGCATACTTAACCGATAATGCCCAAGTGTGCATACTTAACCGATAGTGCTTCTAGGCAGCCCGACCCATGGCAATGCAAGCAACCGACCCGGTAAAGACAAAGATCTATGGTGCAGATAATGGCTTAGCATTTAGTAGGATAAAAACCTCTCTTACATCAGTATTCTCAAATTGTGTATGTGGTGTATTGGTAAGCATGTTGGGAATTCAGATGCTAGACACAAGTTCAAATCCCAAAAAATTGAGCTTTGATGAGAATTGAATTTTGGTTGCCCAATTGGATTAACAACAGACTTATCACTACAACACAAACTCAATAAAAAGATTAATTATATAAAATATTTTTATATTAATAAAATGCTAAACCATCGCCATGAGCATAAACCATTGCCTAGTCAAGCCGTGCTATAATAACTTGAAAGGTGATTTATGACCGATAAACTTTTCATAACTATGGGCAATACTCAATCATATGGCTATGTGACATCCACTAGTACTAATGTATCTACGATAAAGGTTTGTTAATATTGAATGAATAAATTGATATTAATGGTGTCTCATTTAACCATGATATTATTGTTCAAAGAGCTAAGAACCAAACAAATTTACAATTTCAAATAAATATGCAAGTTCAGAATTGCAGTTCATGGAATGGGCAGTTGAATCTGATAACATAAACTTATCAGATAACGATTGCAGTTCATGGAATGGAATGGACAATTTCATTTAGATACGTTGGATGTAAATTTTACGTCAATGACTTTCCCATGTGTGTTTCACCATTTTAAATTGTGGAGGAAATTGAGAACATGATATTTGAATCGGACGTATATGAGATATGATGGAAGTAAATTACGTTTTAAAGAATCTTCTCAAATTGCATCTTTTAGCCAAAAACAATCTTTTTCTAGAATCTTGATTTGTCCACATTGTTCACAAAAAATTGCATAGAGGAGTTCTTCATAGCTTAGAACGAAGAAAAAAAGAGAAATTATAAAAATTGCTGATAAATTTAATTCATTGTAGATAACGATTAAGGTGCTAGATGCGACGGATGTAAAAAAACAAGCATGGCACTAATCGTAAAGAATTCATAAAAAGCGAAGAATTGCGCAACGGTAGTGGAGCATGTTGGGATTTTCAGACTAACACAGTGGTTAGTGACGACAGTCGATGGGCTGGTTGAGTCAAGTTATTTTTTTTTAATTTCTAACAAGTTACCGTTCTTCCTCTTTTATCAGAATATCGATAATATTGTCATAAAATGGAGATTGACACTTATACCGGACTTGGATTAATAGGAGCAGATATTTAGGAATATTGCCACTGGTAAAAATGTTTTGTATTCCACGTACGTTAATCCTCCTATAATTAAAATGAAGGATGAAGTACAACCTAAGTTTTCAAGCATGACGTCAAATTCCACTTCAGAAGACAATTCGAAAGAGAAACCAATACCTCCATAGTAATACAACTAGAGGACATTGCTCAACCCAGCCGAAACATTGATGTTGATGTGGACAGTCCTTCTTCATTGCATCGTTCTATTAATGTTCACACAATTTCGACAAAAATTTCGACAAATGCAACCAAAGGACATTTCTCAACCAACACGAACATCGATGTTGATGTGGGTTGTCCTTGTTTAGTGCGTCGATCTGTCAGCGTTTATTCCACTGCTCGTGCTAAAAGACGCATTTTACGGCAATGTTCACAAGATGGTGAAAAATGATGGAAAAAAAAATGAAGTTCAGGTCGTTAAGTTATTCTAAAGGCAATGAAGTTCCTTATTGTAGAGGTCATAAGTTATCGGATGTTTTGAACTGCTGGGAATGGTGCATGAACTTAGGCCATTATAGCATAACCGAGATAATAAATTTATATTTCGATAGAAATTTCCAAAGAGGCTTGTTAATGTTGGACAAAGATGATGTAGCACATAAGTGAATCAGAACAGAATTGAGCATATTACGAAAGCATCGTTAAATTTGTGTCATTTGTAATGGTATTTTTTAATTTTTGTTTGATGATTAGTAGTATGTTTGTATTAGAATTTGAAGTTGAAATTGAATTTGCATTATTAATTCGAAATATGAACATTATTAATAAATAATTAAATAATAATTTGTTATTTATTAATGATCAATAATTAAAATTATTACTTAAGTATTACAAAATAAATTATAATTTTCAAATTACTCAATATTTTTTTACATCTTACGTAGTCTCTAACCAAGCTTTAGTAGAAAAGTTGTTCGCAAACGCGCTCTAACCTCTAACATATAACCCAATTTGTCTGCGAATGCATCCTATATATTTTTCACATGTTTTAGGGTTTTAATATATCTTACTATAATTTTATTAAGCGCGTTGTTATAGAAAATCCAGTTTTGGGTAAGGAGATATAATCTTAAGGGACTTCATCCAAAAATAATATTATTATGAGGATGTTGTGATAAATAAAAGAAAATCAATAATTTACCGTTTTACCATCTTTTGAAGAAAATTCAGTAACATAACAATGGATAATGAAAAAAACAATGATGGTCCATTAAAAACTATTTCAGAGTGATGTGATTGGAAAAAAATTCATAAAGTGGTCTACAATGAAATTATTTTTGAATTGTTTTGAGAAAGCGAATAGATATGGACCGGATGAGGTTTCAGCTAACGAGCAGAACAATGGAGAACAACCGAAAAATTATCAAACAACTTAGAAAAATAAGATTTTATACATTCTTTCTTGCCCTAATTTATGTCCTAATTGAAAATAGAAAGGACATGGACGGACATTTCAGCCTCGGATATGAGTGAACATCAGACAGTCGTACAAAATTTACCACCTTAACCTTTCTCAAACTAGAGTTCCTTGGATAATTCCGTATACAAAATATTTATTCTTCGCTGGTTTTTTATAATATGTTTAAATTTATACTTTTTAAAGCTCTATCTTCGATACGAGTACACTGATTGAACACCATTTATTAACAGAATTGCTTCACTTGTGATTTTCAAACATAAGACTTAAAATTTCAATAGTAATGCTATACATCATTAGCTAATAATTGCTTTTGAATTTTTAAAAAAAATTGAGCTTAATAATTTAATTGTTATCTACTCTTATATCATTAGGAAACAATAACTCTTGATTCTTGAAAATAGAACATGGTTTAATTATTATCCCATGTTTGAATAAGTGATTTCTTAATGAATCTGAACATCACGATGATGATAAAGGAATGGATGGAGAAGCTCAAGCGATGCTAGGAATGATGAAAAGAAAACGTATAAAGAGTTTGATAAGATTTTTGTTATGTCAAATCATGTCAGTACCGAGATGATTTTTGGTGTGTGGTCCACTTCGGAATAGAAGGTGAAAATGTAGTGTACCTGGCAGAAAAAGGCAAGATTAACATATGAAAAATCATGTCGATACTAACATGATTTGCAGGAGCAATTTTTACAACAAAGCTTAGAAACTTGAAGATTTGAGCAAATATGAGATAAACATGTAGAATCAAGTTGCAAAACCATGTCAGCATTGAGATGATTGGTACCAAATTGATTTGGACTATGAGTTTTTACTCATCCTTTATGCTTGAAAGCAAAAATTTGTTCTCTTACCTTGTCTATCTACTTTGGTGAAAGGATTTGCCTACAGATATCTAGCCTCTGGCACTAAAAAATGAATCTTACACTCTGATCGCTAAGACTCTATCTTTGTAACAACCCGCATATTTATCGGTTTTATATTTAAATATTTTATTTAAATATTTCATCGTTAGTCGGATTTTTAGTCCGAAAAGCTACTTTTTGCATACGGTCGAATTAGGACTCAGGACCACTCCCATTGAGTTTAAAATGCCGTTTGCGACTTTTTGAGTATAAGCTTCGATATGTTTGGAGAAAGTTGATTTTTGCTACTTTTCACTTTGGGTTTGGTTTAGGCTCAACCCTATGTTAACTTATGCTCAAATCTGAGCCACTCTTCCCCACTCATCCTCATTCTCTTCTCATTTCAGTTTTTAGAGTATTAATGGTGGGAGAGATTGGAAATTAAAATTCCAAAACCCTAGTTTCTCTTGCAAATCAAATTCCTTGCTCCAAACTCAAGAAGAACCCATTGGTAAGCTTCTCTTCTTCTTCTCCAACTTATTCTCTTACCAATTTCAGAAATTCCTAAACCTAATCTTTGGAAAGTTCTTGTTTTTGAGCTTAGATTCAAGCTCAATTGTGTTGTGTTGAAGAGAGGTTGACTCTCCATTTGCTTTCAAGTTTCTTCTTGTTCGATTTTGTGAAAAGGTGAGATTTTTATCTCACATCTATGACTATAATTATCTTTGGTTATTGGGTATAAATTCCTAACACTTCTTCATGTGCATTTGCTCTTGATTTGGATTGGTTTTGTGAATATTCCAATTTTTGAGTTTTTAAGGCAATTTGTGTGAAATCCTTTTATGGATGTTTGATCATGCTTCTAGTGATGCACCGAGGAGCATATAGGGCCGGGTTGCCGATTGGCATAAACCCTTAGAGCCAAGGTTCGTCCAGTTGCATTTTGGAAGAGTTTGCTCTTCATTTGATTAAGGCTGAAAAACAGCCCAGGCATGATTCAGTCGACTGAAAACTCTGTTCAGTCGACTGAACCTGAAACCCAAGAGTTTCCAGGCATGATTCAGTCGACTGAAAAATTCTGCACAGTCGACTGAAACTGGAAACAGAAAGTTTCCTGAACCTGGAAAATTTCCAGGCACAGGGTCAGTCGACTGAAAACTCTGTTCAGTCGACTGAACCTACTGTTTGTGTCCAATTTGCCTTTTTTGATTGAAATTCCAATTTAAATCGATTCGTGATAATCCTATTTGTTGTTATCATCTATTATGACTTTGATGACTCTTTTTAGGGATTTTTGAATATCCATTTCGATGGACCCTTTATCGATTTCTTTGGATTTTATTCACGTCTTCGTATGTGAATTTTTGTGATTGATTGTTCTTACAATCTTCTTTGTGATTTGTCACTTTAAAAATATAAAGGTTTTCTATACTAATAGTAAATATTAAAACTCTTTTCTCAAACGATTTCAATACTATTTTAATACCAAATTCGTTTATAAAACCGTTTTCCAATCTATTAGTATATATATAAACCTTTACCTCACTCGTATGAGAAATCTAATTAAACGACTTAGTAAAACAAGTGGTATGAAATGCTTGCGTTCACTTTGTTGGTTAATTCTTGGACTTGTTCGATTGAAACTCTTGTGACAATTTTCTAGTGGAGATCTACAATTTGTTCGTAAATATTTAAGTTAAGCTAGTGGTTATGGGACATGATGCTAAGCTCATATATTTACTAGCTTACTGTAATCGACACTCCTCGATGATTGTGACGATCATTTTTGTGATTTAGACTAGCAATGTGCGATGTCTCTTTGTCTGCGTGGGAGACTAAACCCCGTTCGTGTGTCAAATTTGTGGGGTAGCAACCCACGGTCTTCGGACCATTCGTGTGTCAGGTCTTCAGACCATTCGTGTGTCAAATTAATGGCTAGCTACCATGAGATAGCTTCTCGTTCATGTGTTACAGCTGTTGGTGAGTTTTCATGCTCCCGTTCATGTGATAGGCCTCCCCCCTTATTTTGTGAAATTTTTAGATTTCGTGTGTCGAATTCTGGAATTTATTCTTCACCTATTTTTGTGATTTCTATTGATACGATTATCAATTCTTGTGCATAGGTGAATTCGTGTGTCATTGACTGGATTTCTTGTGTTGATTTCTGGAATTTATGTTTCACCAATTTTAGTGATTTTCATTGATATGATTTATCAATTTTTATGCATTGGTGAATTTGTGTGTCATTAACTTGTTGTGAATACAGGTTTTGGGTATGATACCCTTTTTGGATCTTTGAGAAGATTCTTTGATATTGATTAATCGTTTGTTGATTATCATTTACATACTTATAGTAGTATGCCATTATGAATATTATCGTCAATATTTGTGGTTTGATGAACAAAATAAAGAGTATGACACTTCTTGGATTCTTGTGTAGATTTTGTGATATTGATTAATCTCTTGTTGATTATCAACTACTTATATATCACAGCTTGGCCTTGTGATTATTATGTGTTTAGTCATAACTCTGATTCTATATCGTTTCATCTGATATTTATAGTTAGACTGATCCGTTTATTATTTTCTTATTAAATAATACTCGGGTCAGACCGAGATGTTATAGGTGCTTCTTTTTGACTTCTCTCTTAGGATTGATTTCTCTTACTTTTGGTTAACTACTTAGATTAGTAGTTTTTTTGTTGTATACATTTGAGATATAGACTCCATAATGTATACCTATTATTTTGTGTAGTTCATGTAACTATTCTTTTGTGATATTGTGGATCTTTTTAGACCACAACTCTGATATACACTGTCATGTGTTAATTATATATTCATATCTTCTTCCGCCTTTGTGATATGAATTATCTGTGACTGATTTATGTTATGTTTATTTCTATATTTGTTTCCGAAGATTTTATATAGCCACTGTGTGATAGCTTTGAGTTTGTATCTGTACGTCGGATTTCCTCTAGAGATGAGAAGTTATATTTTTATCTGGCATACCGGTACTCGCACAAAGCAATTATACAGATGGTCGCTCCTCAACAGCCTTATTCTCCGTGCTAGTCGACAGCATTACTCCGTAGTGTTCTTGTCTAGCGTGGGTATAGAGGTGGGGCGTCACAGCTTGGTATCAGAGCCAAACTTCGGAACAATATGGAATATTATAACAAGGATCATCGTCCTAAGTTCATCTTAGGAGTCGTGCTTTAGGATTTTTATTCGGGTCTACGTACCGTTCTATCCTATTTTCTTTTATGATTCCTTGTTTTGTCTATCAAGATTGCTTGATATTCAATTTTGGTGAATGACCCTTTTATCCCTCTTCTTTCTTTCTAAAGGAAGAGAAATGTCTAGACCTGGCCGCCCCAGAGCCGTGCCATCTAGCACTCCGCCCCAGGATGGAGTTTTTATGACTGCTCAACAGCTTCTTGATTTAGTGACAAATGCTCAAGCAGCTGGAGCTAACCAGGAACCTACTCACCCAAAGTCGGGATTTGCACGCTTGTGTAGCGATTACACTAATTTGGGTGAGGAGCCATTCAGAGGTTCCGAAACTGTTATTGAAGTACAGGCCTGCCTAAGGTCATGCGATCAGATCTTTTCTCGCATGAATCTTATTGACCTTCACCGAGTTCAGGTGGCCTCTAGTATGCTCCGAGAAAGAGCATTGGACTGGTACGAACTTCTTATTTCTGAGATTAATGAAGCAGATCTCACCTGGGAGAAATTTCGAGAGCGCTTCGAGTTAAAATTCGTTCCAGAAGCAGAAAAAGTGACATTGGCTCGACGATTTATAGACCTGGTTCAAGGTGAGTCCTCCGTGACTGATTACGTCGCCTCCTTCGAGTCGCTTTCCAAATATGGGGTTGAATACATCAACACCCCTCTTAAGAAGAATCAGAGATTCATTTATGGCTTAAACAAAAGTCTCAAGAAGCCATTACTTCTAAAGTTAGAAGTTTCTTTCGACCAACTCGTTGATATCGCTCTTTGTCTTGAAGAGGCGGATAGGGAGAATGATGTTGAAGTGGTGGGTTCCAAACCAAACTTCAACAACAAGAAGAGGCCAAGCAAATTCAAAGGCCCTTATCCCAATAAGAAAGGGAGGCAAGAAACTCCTACTGAAAAGACCTTTTCCTCTACTCAAGGGAAATGCTATAATTGCGGTTCGAAAGACCATTTTGCGAACAAGTGTTCAAAGCCTCGTACTTGTCGCTATTGCAAGAGCCCGGACCATTTTATGCATGTGTGTCCCAAGCTTCAAAATAGGAGGGAGGGAAAGCTTAATGTTGCTCAAGCCCCTGGCAACATATCTCGTGGCCAAGGTATTTCTCATTCTATTCTAGATGGAATTATTTTATTTCGCGATCATCCTATTCGAGTTCTTTTTTAAACGGGTGCGTCCCATTCTTTTATATCAAAAGAACTTGTTGATACTTTTTCTTTGGATGTTTTGTGCTTAATGACTTCTTTGAGAATTGCGAATCCGGTTGGTGGATCCGCAACAATCAGTTTATTGTGTAAAGATGTCGAGATTATTTTGTGTGATTTTTCTTTCCGAGCCGATTTGCATGTCATGCGTTATTTAGGCTTTGGAATGATTTTTGGAATGGATTGGCTTAACCGTTATGAAGCTCATATCCTATGTCCTGAGCGGACTATTCATCTTCGACATCCTCAATCTGTTAATCAGGTTTCTGTTATTCTTAAAGATTCAGATTCTGCTTTGGTTGCATCTTTATATTCTTTAAATCCTCGTGATGACGATGATGATGATGAGGGTGATATTATTTCTCTTATTCACGTCGTTTGTGAATTTTCTGACATATTCGAGCCCGTTTTAGGATTACCACCTAAGCGAGCGATTGAGTTCAGAATTAATCTTATTCCGGGAGCTCAACCTATCACTTGTCCTCCGTATCGTATGTCCAATAAAGAAAACGAGGAGATGCGTAAACAATTATCTGAATTGGAAACGAAGCAATTTATTCGCTCTAGTTCCTCGCCTTGGGGAGCTTCAGCTATTTTTGTGAAGAAATCCGATGGTACACTTAGGCTTTGCGTTGACTACCGCAAGCTTAATGATCTTACTATCAAAAATAAATATCCTTTACCTCAGATTGATGATCTATTCGATCAACTTAGTGGTGCTAGAGTCTTTTCACAATTGGACTTGGCTACCGGTTTTCATCAGCTTCGTATTGCAGAGGATAGCATTCCTTTGACATCGTTCCGTACTCGGTATGGATCTTATGAATGGCTTGTTATGCCATTTGGATTAACTAATGCCCCGGCTTATTTCGTTGACTTAATGAATCGAGTTTTTAAAGACTTTCTCGACCAGTTTGTTCTCATCTTTATCGATGATATTCTTGTGTATTCTAAAACCGAGGAGGAGCATGAAAAACATTTTCGGATTGTGTTGGAAACTCTTAGGAGTAATCAATTAAAGGCAAAATTTTCTAAATGCCATTTTTGGCAATCTCGTGTGAAGTTTCTCGGTCATATTATTTCCGAATCCGGAATTTCCGTGGATCCTTCAAAGATTGAAGCGATTCAAGATTGGAAGAGACCGGAGAGTGTGACAGAGATTCGTAGTTTTCTTGGATTGGCGGGCTATTACCGTCGCTTTATTAAAGACTTTTCTAAAATTGTCGTGCCTCTCACTAGCTTGACGAAGAAAGGTGTTAAATACATTTGGTCGGACAAATGTGAAGCTTCTTTTCAGAAATTAAAAGAACTTCTTTCTGATGCTCCTATTCTTGTTATTCCCGATGGGAATCAAGATTTCGTTGTTTATACCGATGCTAGTCGCATTGGTTTGGGTGCCGTTCTTATGCAAAAGGAACGCGTTATTGCTTATGCTTCTAGGCAATTAAAGCCTGCCGAGACTAGATATGTCACTCATGATTTAGAGCTCGCGGCTATTGTTTTTGCTCTTCGGATTTGGCGTCATTATCTCTTAGGAGAGAAATTTGTTCTTTACACATATCATAAGTCTTTGAAATATTTATTCTCTCAAAAGGAACTTAATTTGCGTCAACAGCGTTGGCTCGAATTTCTTGCGCCATATGATCTTGATATCCTTTATACTCCCGGTAAGGGTA
The DNA here is from genome assembly GCA_030765085.1 of Allium cepa. Classification (NCBI taxonomy): domain Eukaryota; kingdom Viridiplantae; phylum Streptophyta; class Magnoliopsida; order Asparagales; family Amaryllidaceae; genus Allium; species Allium cepa. The sequence goes on from CM060928.1 coordinate 1,038,195,965, forward strand.
ATCGTGTCGCCGATGCTCTTAGCCGTAAACAACAAGCTGTTGTTTCTATGATGATATCCGAATGGAACGATCTCGAGATCTTATCCACTTGCGAAATTCGAGACCGTGTTTCCGATTTATGCTCATCATTTGTTTTATGTAGCCTTGAGGCTCATCCTTCTCTTTTGGACCGCATTCTTGAAGCTCAAAGGCTAGATCCGAATTGGCTCTTCTTGGCCAAGATATTAAGGATAAAATTGATATTGAAGGTTTGAAAGACTTTGATATCGATTCTCGTGGCGGCATTCGGAGATTTGGTAGACTTGTCGTGCCAAATATTGGTGATCTTCGTAAAGATATTTTAGAAGATTCTCATCACTCTAAATTTACCATTCATCCCGGTAGTAGTAAAATGTACGCGGATATGAAGCGACTTTATTATTAGGAGGGAATGAAACTTGACATCGCTAACTTCGTTAAACGTTGCATGACTTGCCAACTCGTTAAGGCCGAACATCAAAGGCCAGGTGGGTTATTGCAACCTTTAGAAATTTCGGTTTGGAAGTGGGACCAAATTTCCATGGATTTTATAGATGGCCTTCCCCGTTCTCGTTCGGGTCATGATAGCTTATGGGTGATTGTTGATAGGCTTACTAAATCTGCCCATTTTATTCCCGTTCGGTCTAATCGAACCGTTCCTCTTTTGGCCAAAATATTTATCAAAGAGATTGTTAAATTGCATGGTGTTCCTACTTCTATTGTTAGTGATCGTGATCCATTGTTTACTAGTGGATTTTGGAAGAGTCTTCAAAAAGCTTTAGGAACGAGGCTTAATTTTAGCACCGCTTATCACCCCCAGTCCGATGGACAAACTGAGCGTGTGAATCAAACTCTTGAAGATCTTCTTCGTGCTTGTGTTCTTGATTTTTGTGACGACCCAAACTCGATGTCCAATAAACGACATCAAATTCGCATCGCCGGAGCTTATAACAACAATTAGATGAATATAAAACAGCGGAACAGAATCAATATAATAAATAACATCACTGTTACAACATCAACATAATAACCATACAACAACAGAGTATATAATACATATACCAAAATCTCTAAATACAACATCATGGTAATACAACAGTGAACATATATCCAAAAAGTCCTCAAATGAAAGAGGTGATAACGAACTCCCAAAAGCTAAACCTGAAGTCTCCAAAAGCTCCTAATATATCTCAAAGATAAGAGCTCCAAAATACTGCTACTCCAAAATATAGAAACCTGCTACTAGGCTGCCCGTGTGGAAATAATGGGCACCCAGAGTTTAGGAAAGAAAACAATAAACTCCGGATCAGTCATGGGACTGGTATGAGTAAACAAAAACAGTTGCATTTAAATAATCAAGATTTATAAAAGAATTTTCGGAATGCTTTTAAAAAATGGAACTACCATAAGACCTCCCGCCACACACACAATGCAAACGCAGAATTGGAGGAGATTTCTTCTTATGATAGTTAAATATGCTTGATACGTGAAAAGAATTCTTTGATATTATTACTTAGTGCATAGTGAAGTAAAACCTTTCAAAAGTAGAATATTAATCTTAGCCAGCATAGACATTTCGAACTATGCCTACTATAGCTACCATCTAAACAGTGGTGACCACCATAAGTAAATGGCAGGTTCTACAACTAAAACCGTACAGGGTTTCGTATTGGGAATTGGATTTCCAACAAATGGTCAGGCCAAGGAACTTCCCATTGCCACTGAGAATGCCTCTGGATGGACATCCCCGAGAACCAAACCGGATCTCTGCCAACACAAGGCCGGGTTACCCCTAACTGGGTAACTACTGACACGAGTATGCCATCTCCCGGTCGTAACCAACCTTTAACCGGGGCCCCAGCAACAAATCACAAAATCATATATATATATCTGCGATATCCACATAAGTTAAGTATCTGGGCTCCATACCATGATACCACTTCTATCCAGAAGGAAATGTACATACCCTAAGGGGTGCTACCCCCAATAACCTTGCTGCATCTTTCCTGTTTTGACCATTTCGGGGTGTGAGGTCCGACGAAGTCACATCCACAAAAACACACTTTATACAAAAGCCGTGCTTTGGGTCAACAAATGATCAACACAATGATCATTAAGATAGGCGATCAAATAAACGATCCTATCCCAAAAATCAACACAATGATCATTACAGCAACACTCAGCATGTCACATTACCAAATTGGGAATATATCGCTGATAACTTCAACTATATAACCTCTGAGCTCGTACGTCTCAGAGAAGGGTGTTAAGCTTAAAGAATAAATTCTCCGCCACCAACAGAAATATATTTGAATGAAATCTGCTTTATATCTCAACTTGTAATGTCAGACATACTATCCATACAAGTCTGTTCCGGGCTCGAACAGAACCGAAGGCACTTCCAAAGAAGTCCTTGCAATCCGGATATTTACAATCCTGATCGGATTCACCATCACATATGGAGAACTCTATACCGGAGCAACTCGGTGCAGAGTCAATCGACAGGTCATCCTATCGCTCTCGCAAATACCCGGTCTTCAACACCGGTCTTCAAATGCTATCCAATTCGACGTATCACCATTCGGAATGGTTTATACGACACAAAGGTCATCTCCCGGTTAAACCGAATAGTGAGCGTTAATTTAAAAACAATGTGGATGTCATTCATAATAATTCATAGGTTCGATGTGGGTTTCGGATAACCAATTGAAATCCGATTCCCTGTCGCATCGAAGTTTAAATGCCGTTTCACGGACAACAGGGTTTTCACATCTATACAGAACAAATCATAATCACAGTGCATCACATGGCAATTGCATCTTACAGAATTACAAACAGAACAGAGATATCACTGTAAATTAACAACAATAGTTAATTACTTTCCAATGTGATTTAAATACATGTGCCACTAAATTAATTTAATTTAATGATAAGAATTTGGATAAATAAATTACATTTTGATTTCTCAATTTATTGTTTCAAAATTTACAAATTCTTACTTACAAATTTATTTAAACATTTAATTGTTTATAAATCAATTAAATTACAAGTTTGTAAATCATTCTTAAATTCCTTTTCAAAATCATTGATAAATGACAATTATTCACTTTAATTATCATTTTAAACTACAATTCAATTAGATCTCAATTGAATATATTAATTTATTATTCCTTAATAAATTATTTTAATGTAATTATCAATTTTGAATCAATCAATTTAAATTATCAACTTAATGATTTTTAAATTTACAACTTTGATTTTTATTGCTTTTATTTATTTATTATTTAAAAAGTAATTTTAAATCATAAATTATTTAATCATTAATTTATAAACTTCACATTCCATTTACAAACGATCTTCATTTTATAAACAATGCTTATAAACATCGTTTAAACTTAAGTTTTCGACGAGCTTCAACTGAATATGCTGTTTCAGGTGGTCGACCCGAGTCTTCCCCGAGTCGCGCCCGAGTTCAATCTCTGCCTGCTTCGAGTTCCTTCCCAAAACTACCCGAGTGATTAAAATTTTTGTAAATTTTGTTAAGTCCAAATTTTGACGCGATAAACCCCTGAAATCTCTCGACTTCCCCTTCGAGTCCCTGCCCTATTTCCCCGATCTGAGCTTCGAGTCACCCACTTGAGTAAAAACCTGAAATACTTCAGGAAATCAAATTTCCTCCCCCCCACGCTTCCTTCTCCTATACATGTAACTTTTCTTAAGTGAGTTTAAACTTAAATATTATTCAACAGGAAAGCAAGCTTAAGTACAACAGTGGTTCGAAATCCAGATGGTCCCTCTTCTCCCAGGCACGCCTTCAAAAACCCAACCCAAAACAGTAAGACGTGCACACGATCAACTGTGCACGTGCACTGTCGAATTCGCCACCTCCGGTCAGATCTCCAGCCACCCCCAAGTCAATGATCCTCCACCTGAACCCTATGAGCAACCAGCGTGGTGAAAAGATGACGAAATCGCGATCGAGCATCGCTACCCAAAACTGCACCAAAACAGCCCACCAGAAAAACGCATCTTCCTTCCACCTCTGGCCATCGGAGGCCATGAAATTGTATCTGAAGCTTCGCCTCCACCTGACGCTACTATCCCCAGTACCCCATTCAACTCGATGCACCCAAAACCCATCGCGACCGATTATTTCAACATGAACAGACATGGGTTCCTAAACCCTATTTCAATCTCGCACTCAAAATTCTCGCAATAATTAAATTTTTAAATATTTTTCCTAACATTATTGAGTATAACATTAGCTCCACGTGAAATCTCAACATTCAAAAGTCTTTTGATTTATAGGAATTGACTTAAAAGCAACATTTGCTAAAATACAAACTGCTCCTAAGATGCCAAAGTAAAAATCATCATATTTAGTTTAAAAATCCCATTTTTGTATACTTACTCGAATTATACAATCAAATCAATGATTAATCCCACTTGAATTTATCACTATTTTGATTTACTGTAAGATTTTAGGTTGCACAGCCAAAAAGTTTCACTTCAAACTTAAAATAAAATCTTAAAACTGTGTTTTAAGTTTACACAACATATTTTGGTTTAAGATTTTTATTACCTAACAATGTTTCAATGTAAATGAATCTAATTCTTTGAATAACGATCAAGTGCTTTGATAGTTACAGAGAAATGAAATACAGAGCATACAAAATCCTCTTTATAACTGAAGCATATATATAAACAGCTTATAAATGAAATTTAGACTGTTTAAATAGATTTAAGCTTTTAAAGATTATTTTACTCACCTGTTTGTTTTGAAACAGAAAGCACTATGATTTTTTTGGAAGACTGCAGTTGGTCCTTCTCTCTTTCACTCTCTGATTTTTTTTTTGCTTTTATTTTTCTTTATAAAAACAATAATGTTTTAAATATTTTCTTCCCAGACTTTGCTATGTTTTTGTTCGAATGAACTAAAGCAAATATGCATGTATATGTAGAAGAGATGGTGTGCAGGTGAAAGGGTAAACTGAGTCCAGTAAAGCAAGTACAAGTTGAAGTATAAAAAAAAACTAACCCATGCTTTTAAATCTGCTATGCAGTAATAACATTAAATGAAGCATGTTGCTTGTATTTAATGCAGTTATGCTTCTTTGCTAAAGGTGATAGCATTTAATGAAGGTATGAAAAAGGAATGTTCAAGTTTTCTTCTTTTTCCTATTTGCAGCATGTTATGTTCTGATTTCTTTTTTTTATATGTATAGTTTATATACTTTTTACAGTTTTATAATCCTTCATACCCTTTTGTTATCTTATTTCATTTGTTTATTTGTTTACATTGCTTAAATGTTAGATTATTATATATATTATTATTATTATTTTTATTTGTTCTCTTATGTCTTTCTATTGTTCATAGCAACTTGTTTTAGTTATTTTGCTAAATATATGAAAAGTTGTTTTATTTTATTTTATCTTCTTTTGCTTACATATTTTACTGGTTTGTACATTTGTTCATTTATTTGTTTATTTATTCTTTTGTTCATTTGTTTGATCCTTTGTTTATATCTTTTATTTAATTATTTGTTTAGATGTTTAATTATTTGTTATGTGATTTAAATCTTATAATTTCATCATAACTTTAACAAATTCTAAATTCTATTAAAAGATCATCTATCCATATCTCTTTTTTTTATTTAATTCTATATTAATGTGTAATATTAATATCAACCATTAAAATATTTAGATTAAATTTTACTAGTTAGATCCCGAAGTTCAAACAATTTATCAAATTTTAAATTTCAAAAATTTCGGGATGTTACAATTTTGGTGGAAGTTGGGAAGATCATATTTCACTTGTTGAATTTTCCTATAATAATAGCTTCCAATCTAGTATTGGTATGGCACCTTTCGAGGCACTCTACGGAAGGCCATGCCGATCTCCTTCTTGTTGGCTTGAGGCCGGTGAGAGGCTGGCTTTAGGTCCAGATTTTATTCGTGATTCCACAAAAAAGATTGATCTTATTCGTCATAGGATGAAAGAAGCCCAGAGTAGACAAAAATCCTATGCCGATAACCAGAGAAGGAAGTTAGAATTTTCTGTGGGAGATCTTGTGTTCATTCGTGTGTCACCTATGAAAGATGTTGTGCGTTTCAGTCGCTCGGGAAAGTTAGCGCCACGATATGTTGGGCCATTTCTTATCACTGAACGAATTGGTTCCATGGCTTATCGCCTTTTATTACCGGCTCAGTTTTCTGCTATGCATGACGTGTTTCACGTTTCTCAACTTCGGAAATGTCTTCGAGATTCCGATTCTATTCTTGAGCCCGGTGTTGTGGAAGAGATTGAAGTTTCGCCTAATTTAACTTATGAGCAGCATCCTATTCGTATCATTGCTTCGGAAGTCAAACGACTTCGAAATAAAGATGTTCCGCTTGTTAAAGTTCAATGGTCTTCAAATCCTAAGGATTGTTCTTGGGAATCTAGAGAGTACATCGAGCGTACACATCCGGACTTACTTTCTCGTGCTCTTTGAGGTGAACTTCTTATTTCAAACTTCTTTTGTGTTGAATATGCTTTTATGGTTGTTACTATATATATATCTTCTTCTTAAATATTGCGAGGACGCAATTTCTTTAAGGAGGGGAGTCTGTAACAACCCGCATATTTATCGGTTTTATATTTAAATATTTTATTTAAATATTTCATCGTTAGTCGGATTTTTAGTCCGAAAAGCTACTTTTTGCATACGGTCGAATTAGGACTCGGGACCACTCCCATTGAGTTTAAAATGCCGTTTGCGACCTTTTTGAGTATAAGCTTCGATATGTTTGGAGAAAGTTGATTTTTGCTACTTTTCACTTTGGGTTTGGTTTGGGCTCAGCCCTATGTTAACTTATGCTCAAATCTGAGCCACTCTTCCCCACTCACCCTCATTCTCTTCTCATTTCAGTTTTTAGAGTATTAATGGTGGGAGAGATTGGAAATTAAAATTCCAAAACCCTAGTTTCCCTTGCAAATCAAATTCCTTGCTCCAAACTCAAGAAGAACCCATTGGTAAACTTCACTTCTTCTTCTCCAACTTATTCCCTTACCAATTTCAGAAATTCCTAAACCTAATCTTTGGAATGTTCTTGTTTTTGAGCTTAGATTCAAGCTCAATTGGGTTGTGTTGAAGAGAGGTTGATTCTCCATTTGCTTTCAAGTTTCTTCTTGTTCGATTTTGTGAAAAGGTGAGATTTTTATCTCACATCTATGACTATAATTATCTTTGGTTGTTGGGTATAAATTCCTAACACTTCTTCATGTGCATTTGCTCTTGATTTGGATTGGTTTTGTGAATATTCCAATTTTTGAGTTTTTAAGGCAATTTGTGTGAAATCCTTTTATGGATGTTTGATCATGCTTTTAGTGATGCACCGAGGAGCATATAGGGCCGGGTTGCCGATTGGCATAAACCCTTAGAGCCAAGTTCGTCTGGTTGCATTTGGAAGAGTTTGCTCTTCATTTGATTAAGGCTGAAAAACAGCCCAGGCATGATTCAGTCGACTGAAAACTCTGTTCAGTCGACTGAACCTAAAACCCGAGAGTTTCCAGGCATGATTCAGTCGACTGAAAAATTCTGCACAGTCGACTGAAACTGGAAACAGAAAGTTTCCTGAACCTGAAAAATTTCCAGGCACAGGGTCAGTCGACTGAAAACTCTGTTCAGTCGACTGAACCTGCTGTTTGTGTCCAATTTGCCTTTTTTGATTGAAATTCCAATTTAAATCGATTCGTGATAATCCTATTTGTTGTTATCATCTATTATGACTTTGATGACTCTTTTTAGGGATTTTTGAATATCCATTTCGATGGACCCTTTATCGATTTCTTTGGATTTTATTCACGTCTTCGTATGTGAATTTTTGTGATTGATTGCTCTTACAATCTTCTTTGTGATTTGTCACTTTAAAAATATAAAGGTTTTCTATACTAGTAGTAAATATTAAAACTCTTTTCTCAAACGATTTCAATACTATTTTAATACCAAATTCGTTTATAAAACCGTTTTCCAATCTATTAGTATATATATAAACCTTTACCTCACTCGTATGAGAAATCTAATTAAACGACTTAGTAAAACAAGTGGTATGAAACGCTTGCGTTCACTTTGTTGGTTAATTCTTGGACTTGTTCGATTGAAACTCTTGTGACAATTTTCTAGTGGAGATCTACAATTTGTTCGTAAATATTTAAGTTAAGCTAGTGGTCATGGGACATGATGCTAAGCTCATATATTTACTAGCTTACTGTAATCGACACTTCTCGATGATCGTGACGATCATTTTTGTATTTAGACTAGCAATGTGCGATGTCTCTTTGTCTGCGTGGGAGACTAAACCCCATTCGTGTGTCAAATTTGTGGGGTAGCAACCCACGGTCTTCGGACCATTCGTGTGTCAAATTAATGGCTAGCTACCATGAGATAGCTTCTCGTTCATGTGTTACAGTTGTTGGTGAGTTTTCATGCTCCCGTTCATGTGATAGGCCTCCCCCCCTTATTTTGTGAAATTTCTGGATTTCGTGTGTCGAATTCTGGAATTTATTCTTCACCTATTTTTGTGATTTCTATTGATATGATTATCAATTCTTGTGCATAGGTGAATTCATGTGTCATTGACTGGATTTCTTGTGTTGATTTCTGGAATTTATGTTTCACCAATTTTAGTGATTTTCATTGATATGATTTATCAATTTTTGTGCATTGGTGAATTTGTGTGTCATTAACTTGTCGTGAATACAAGTTTTGGGTATGATACCCTTTTTGGATCTTTGTGAAGATTCTTTGATATTGATTAATCGTTTGTTGATTATCATTTACATACTTATAGTAGTATGCCATTATGAATATTATCGTCAATATTTGTGGTTTGATGAACAAAATAAAGAGTATGACACTTCTTGGATTCTTGTGTAGATTTTGTGATATTGATTAATCTCTTGTTGATTATCAACTACTTATATATCACAGCTTGGCCTTGTGATTATTATGTGTTTAGTCATAACTCTGATTCTATATCGTTTCATCTGATATTTATAGTTAGACTGATCCGTTTATTATTTTCTTATTAAATAATACTCGGGTCAGACCGAGATGTTACAGGTGCTTCTGTTTGACTTCTCTCTTGGGATTGATTTCTCTTACTTTTGGTTAACTACTTAGATTAGTAGTTTTTTTGTTGTATACATTTGAGATATAGACTCCATAATGTATACCTATTCTTTTGTGTAGTTCATGTAACTATTCTTTTGTGATATTGTGGATCTTTTTAGACCACAACTCTGATATACACTGTCGTGTGTTAATTATATATTCATATCTTCTTCCGCCTTTGTGATATGAATTATCTGTGACTGATTTATGTTATGTTTATTTCTATATTTGTTTCCGAAGATTTTATATAGCCACTGTGTGATAGCTTTGAGTTTGTATCTGTACGTCGGATTTCCTCTAGAGATGAGAAGTTATATTTTTATTTGGCATACCGGTACTCGCACAAAGCAATTATACAGATGGTCGCTCCTCAACAGCCTTATTCTCCGTGCTAGTCGACAGCATTACTCCGTAGTGTTCTTGTCTAGCGTGGGTATAGAGGTGGGGCGTCGCAATCTTACTTTAACCATAATGTGTTGTCTAGATCGAATTTCAATTGATTTTTAGATATAAAATTTGTAATTCGATTGTGCTTGTATAAACCATCTAAAATAAAATTATAATGGATGTAGGTAATTGATTTGAGGCCGATCCACCATAAAATCCTATGTGTTCAAGCTTTTACCCTCAATTTTAGATATATTATTCACGTTTTAGATTGACCTGAGGCGTCATTTTTGGTTCTTTCATTGAGAGGTAAGACTCTCAAACCCGGATTTTGCTTTAACTTTAGATTTGAAGAATCTAAAGGTAGACCTGAAGATTGTTCGCTATGGATCTAAAGTTATTTGGATTTTAAAGAGGAATCTACTACAGATCTGATAAGATATCGCTTTAAAAAAATTGCTTCTAAGGCTTGAGTTTCTGTTGGAGATAAGATGAAGGATCTCAGCATAATGAAGAAACAACTCAACCATTGAATGTTTTACCAGGACCTTCATCTTCATAAAAGATGGTGACAAATGTTGTGCTGGATAGAATGATAGTTGAGATTAATAGAAAGATGTTGGAGAGCAAGAGCTCCATTATTGAAAAGATGGAGAAATGCTTTGCTGTGATGTCCTAACTGCCTCAAAGGCATAGGAGAAGCCACACGGATTTATCATCTTCATATTCTGAGAAAGAAAGTACATCCTCAATTGAAGAAATGGTAAGCATAAAATGAAGAGGAAAGGTTAGAGGTGTCCCTGTTGTTTTTGCTACTAAGGCAGACGGTTCTTTAAGGCTTTGCGTCGACTATAGAGAATTGAACAAGTTAACAAGGAAGAATAGGTACCTTCTACCTGGAATAGTTGACTTGTTCGACCAACTTGTAGGAGCTTAAGTCTTTCCTTAATTAGACTTAGCAATGGGATTCCATCAGTTGAGGATTACAGGGGAACGCAAGTCGAAGACCGCATTCCACACTCCAGATGGGATTTATGAGTGGGAAGTAATGCCTTTTGGATTGATGTATGCCCCAACATACTTTGTGGATCTGATGAGTAGAGTATTTAGAGGGCAACGTAATATATTTGTCGTGGTGTTTGTTGATGATATTGTGGTTTTCTCCAAATGCAAGAAGAAACATAAGGACCACCTTAGGGTGGTATTGGAGCCTTGAGAAGAATCCAACTCAAAGCCATGTTTTCTAAATGTCACTTTCGGAAAAGTGAAGTTATGTTCCTTGGGCATGTTATTTTGGAACAAGGATTGGCTATAGATCCTACTAAAGTGGAAGTTGTCCAAGGGTGGAAGACTCCTAGTAATGCAACAACGGTTAGGAGTTTTCTAGGGTTGGCATGCTACTATAAGAAGTTCATCAGGAACTTTATACAAGGACCAGCCCTTTTAACCTAATTGACTAAGAAAAATCTACTTTTTGTTTGGGATGATAGATGCACAAGGCATTTGAGAAGCCTAAGCAGTCATTGACTAGTGCATATGTGCTCACAATTCCAAACGGAACTAAGTCGTTGACAGTTTTCATAGATGCATGTGACGTGGATTAGGGATAGTTCTTATGCAAGAAGATAGGTAGTTGCCTATGCGAGCAAACAACTGAAAGACGGTGAGAAGATGCATGACTTGGAATTAGTAGCCATTTTTTTCCTTAAAGTTTGGAGGCATTATCTCTTGGAAGAAAGGTTTGAGTTATTCACTAATTATAAATCACTCAAATACCTATTTTCCAAAATGATTTGAATCTTAGGTAGTAGAGATGTGTGGAGCATGTAGCAACCTTTGACTTTAGTATTCGATGTACCCCTAGAAAAGGAAACGTAGTCGCCGATACCCTTAGTCGGAGAAACACTACCCTAGGTGCTATATATGAATGGAGATAGATAGAATTTATCTCGAATTTAACCTCCAATAGTCAACATAACCCATTTCTAGCAGTTACGGAGAATAGACCAGCGTTGGTGGATTGTATAGGGCATGAGCAAGTGAAGATAGCGGGTAGTAGAGATTTTGGAGAAATTGAGAAAAGGAGAGCATTTTCCCCATGCTATGAGGTATTTAGTTGATTAGAATGGATGTTTGGGAATATACAGATGTCTTTGTGTTCTGAGACGACCCGACTTCCTATCTCCAGGAAATCACATCATCAATGAAGAAAGAAAGGGATAGAAGAAGAAAAGAAAGAGAAAGAAGAACACAATAACAACAGATAACTCACAGCGGAACGAATGAAATATAATATATCACATAAAATATTACATAGTATTATATTACATCAGAGTAAACAACTTAAACAACATATATTAGACAGTTATAAACATCTGTCTAACCATACAACTCAAGTACAACAGATACAGATACCAAACAAACACAGCGGAACCATAATATATCTACACGTGGAAGCCTCCTGCTCCATATCTCCTTCAAAATTCGTCAAGCTAACCTGAATCACTTGACTACTCATACACAATATGAGTACCCAAGAGTTTAATAAAACAGAAAATAAACACTCGGGTCAGACAGGGGTCTGGTGCGAGTAAACGGTTTAATGTTGCTTAACTTTAGAAAGTCTTTGAAAAGAAAAAAAGTATCACGTAAGACTTCCCACACATAAACATGGAAAAGTTTTTACCTTACGCTAACCAAGACATTTGATAGGAAATCCAGTGATATTATAATAGTGTCTAGGGTTTTCAAAATAAAATATAGAAATAGCTGGAATGCTTACATCTCATGTTCCAACATAGTTGGGCACAATCAAAACCGTACAACCACTTATTGGATTTTTGGATTCCATCAATGGCAGGACTACTGGGTACCGCCCGTCACAGTACGTGGCCTACATCACAGTACCGAGGAGTACGCCCGCTCCCCTGCAACACAAGGCCGGAACCATCCCTTACTGGACAGTCCCGAACAAGACCACCCCGTAGTTGGCACGATCAACCACACACTAAGCCGAAATAGAAAGGGACCTCTAGACAGGGGTAAATCTCGCTCTCAAGTAAGGGCTACCCATGAAGCCTTGCTGCACCTCCCATGTTTTAGCCATTCCCGGTTGATGTGGCTTGAGGCTGCGATTACCTTTATAGAACATATCTATCTTAGAATGCTCATCGTCCACCTGACGATGTTCTGAAAGCATTCAATCCATACAAGTTCGTTTCGGGTTCGAACGAAACCGAAGACACTATCTCGTTACACTCATTTTGGAATCACCCTCAGAGTCAACGACCATAGCCCTTGCACTCTAAATCACCATCTCCAACCTATAAGTACTATTCCGTCAACTCATTATGGAATCACCCACAGAGTTATACTGACGTATAGTGCTTACACCTCGAGTCTTCACAAAGCTCCACTTGGATTCATGACCTAACGTTTAATTAGAATCGATGTGGTTTTCGGATTATCCAAATATGGAAACCCGATCCCGGTCTCACCGAAACCAAACGCCATTTTAATATCCAAGTTGTACTTAAGGGTTTAAACAGTTTAATTTATATTCAGGATGATATATAAACAGATAGATGAATCATATTATCACAATAGATAAATCATATCAACATTCATCTTCACAAAGCAGTATATCTCATAACATAGATATCCAAATCATCCAGTATCAACCAATATCAATCATCCAATATCAATCACCCAATATTGATCATCCAATATCAATCAATCAACCAATATCAATCAATTAACCAAGCAGAATTGATTAACTCTTAATCAAGTGGATTACTTAAATCCTTCTTCAAAAATTTATACTTAATAAATAAATTGATCATCTCTAATGATCTTCTTCAATTAATCTTCCTTGATTAATTATATTTAATTACATTTAAGTAATCAACCTTAACCCTATCCAGTAATTAATCCTTTAATTACTATCATTAATTAAAATAATTAATGATCCTTCATTTACTTCCATTTATTAATTAACTATAATTAATTACATTAAACCTTAATTAATTACAATTAATTAAACACGCTTTAAATTTATTACTTATATTAATCAACCTTGATTAATATTATTTATTAACTAGTGAACCTTATTAATTAATAATTCCTTTAAATTAATTAAATATTTAACTTGTAATTAATCAACTCATTAATCATAATCAGTAATTAACAACTTGTAATTACTTATCCTAATTAATTAAATTATTATTTAATTATATTAACCTTTGATTAATTATTCTAATCAATCAATCTTTAACTACTTCATTAAGTACTTATTATTTTATTCAATTAACAATTAATCCTTAATTAATTACTTTATTAATTAATTACATTTTTAATTAACTACACTTAGTAATTGATCTTAAATTAATAACATTCATTAATTTATTAATCACATTAATTAATTAACTAAAATAATTAAGTAATTAACTCTTAATTACTTAACAAGTAATTATCTCTTATTACTTCATTAATAATTCTTAATTACTCCCTTAATTAATTACTTAACAAATAATTAATCCCATTATTAAACAATCCCTAATTCATTAATTAATTAATTACTCAATAATTAATTAATTTTAAAACAATTATATTAATCAATTCCTCAATTGATAACATTAAGTGATTATCCATTAATCACTTTCATTTAATTACTCTCATGAGTAATTTCCTACTAATTACTTCCATAAGTAATTTCCATTCTTAATTACATTCAATAATCAACCATTAATTACTTCATTAAGTAATTACACTTAATTAATATATAATTAAGTGATTATTTAAAATTAAATAAATAATTAACTAATTATTAAAAATTAATTAAACAATTATTTAATTTACTTCTAATATTGAAGAAAATCTTTAATAAATTAAGAAAAGCATAAATCTTAATCAAACTTAACTTATTAACAAATCATATCAAATAATTCTTAAATTAATTATCCAAATAATTTAACCTTATTTATTTCCATAAATAAATTATTTGAATTATTTAAATCTTATTAATTCAAGGACAAATCATTAAACTTGGTTTACAAAATCATAATAATAGTCTTACTTGGAGATAAAGCATTTATAAATCATTTACAAATTTAAAACACTTTAAATTATGAAGTTTAAACTAATTTATTTAAATATAAATTGAAAATTTGTTATTAAAACATTAATTCAAAACTTTAACTTAAATCGTTGATTTAATAATTAAATTCAAATCACTCTTTTAAATTTGTATTTTTAAAACTTAATTAAGATAATTATTTTTGAACAAACATCGTAAAACAATTTACATTTGAAATATAAATTCAATTTTTATCTTTAAATGTTTGATTTACTTTCGTTTTAAAATAACAAGTTTACCTTTATTTTCATCTCCTTTATAAACTTGTTCTTATAATTTTAACTTGATTTATACTTAATGCTAGATTTCATTAGTTCAAACTCAAATTCATATTCAACTTGACCTAAATTTGCACACAAGTATAATCTGCATTTGCAAATTACAGAGCCAACCCAAAAGAAAAACACACAACCCAAAAACCCGAGACGAGCACGGTAACTTCACGCGTGCTACCCGAGAAAAACCCCAGCTCCAAAATCTTCGAGTCGTCCCCGATGAATACTCGAGAGCAAACCCGAAGAAAAACGCGAGCGAAACTCGATCCCAACTCATCTCCCCCAAACTTCAAAATACCCTGTACACAGTATGATGCGTGCACGTGCACTAACGTCGCCGGTTGCCGTTGATCCTCACGCCTGTCGTCGACAAACTCACTAACCCATACGCACGAAAACACACCCAGATCCATCAAATATAAATCAAAACGAAAATCGACCTTGAAGCTCAAAACGGCAGAAGCAACTCGAACCCAACATCCAATCACCGCGGCAATTCTTGACGCCGCTACACCTCGCCGTCCTCACCCTAGAACCGCCACCATACGAGCCTCATTTCTGCACCATCGCGATCACTTCCGGTCATAGGTTTAAGACGCAATGATCACGGTAACCAAGCCCAGCCGAAAACACAAGCAAAACCCTACTTTCTTCAATTCCCATCAACACACTCCATTGAAAAATTATTTTGCAATTTTCCCATGATCTATAACTTACATACAAGCTACGATCCAAGAATCAAATCAAATTACTATGTATAACATCCACAGTTCATAAAAATCCCCAAATCATTCAAACCAAAAATTCAACTTAAATATAAAATTAAAAATTATGATACCAACTCTAAAAATCATAACTTTCCTATTGTAATTCAGTTATACACTCAAAATTAGAATTTGAAATCATAAATTTTTGCCCAAATTTTGATTTTCACTGTAAATTTGAAAAATATGAATAACTAATTCATTTAAAACCCTATAACTATTTTTAGATGATAAATCACTTGGTTACAAACAATTTTCATTTACAAATCACAGTCCAGTTTGTATTCAAAATCAAGTTATTGATTTTAAAAAGAAAAAAAAACCTATATAACAACAGTATACATATACAGGCATTCAATATATATATTTTTTATATTTTACAAACATACATTAAGGTAGACTAAAATACATCATAAAACTCAAATCCATTTGCATGCAACATTCAATCAAAGATTAACTCAAAACTGATTTTGAAATAGAATTTACTCACCTGATTATGAATTTTGCAGAGCAGGTTTATTTTTCCAGCTTGACTTTTATTTGAAAAATGCTTGATTTATCTTTGTTGATGAAATGAATGCATGCATGCTTCAACCTGATGATCTAAATGTTGAAATGGATCTGAATTTCCATTGAAATGCAGTTTTGAAGGTTGATGTTGCAGATTTCCAATTTTGCATTTTTTTTGAAGTTATAGATCTGCTTTGTAAATTTCAGATTTGTAGTTGAGAGAATTTTGCTTGTAGGTTGATTTTGAACTTCATTTTGATTTGCAGGTTGAGGCTTTGAAATTGCAGGTCTTAATTTAAATTCAGATTTGATTTTTTTTTCATTGTTGAAGAAAAGTTTTGATAGCCATTAAAATTTTTAAAGAATGAAAGGAAGGAAACAAAGGAGTGAAAGTTTTTGAAAAAAACAAGTTTTCTTCTTTTACATTTATAAAAAATTAAATAAGTATTTTGCCACATATTTACAATTTGAACAAATGTCATTAGCCATGTTTTAAAAATTACAAGTGTTATAAAGATGGCTTAAAATGTTCACACATGTACATAAGTGTTTTTAATTAAATTTTTATTTAGTTGAAATGTAAATATAAATTACTTAATTAATAGATATTTACTTATGTACATAAATTTACTTTTAAAAGAAATTATTCTAAAACTAATTATAATATAAATATATTTTTATACATGTATTTAAAAAAAACTAAAACATTTATACATACATTTATAACCATTTTATAATAAGCAATTTAAAAGAAACAAAACAAAGCTTGTTTAAATTCTTTTTAAACTATCATATTTAAAATAAATAACGAACTTATATTTTAAAACAAATGAATAAATCTTTAAATTAACTTTTGAAAACATTGATCCTAAAACAAAGCTTCAATCTACAATATTCATACATTATAAATTATCAATTGATTAAATTAAATTTCAAAATAACTCAAATTATAACATATACAAACATATATATTACAATTTGAAAATTCAGTCTTTTATTTAAACAAACGATATTCCTATTCACAATATATATCAAATGTATATATTATAAACAGAATAAAATTTGATTAGCTTCGAAAAATAAATCTTACCCGTTTTAAATTGTTGGAAAGATATTGATTACAATTATCAGATTAAATATTTATTAACCTTTAAAAAGAATAAATTTATCAGTTTAAATTAAAATTATAAAGAAAAATTATCAAACTAGTTAAATTATTAATGCAGATTATTAAATCGACATTGCCTAAAATTCTGGGTCGTTACATGTTCCGATGATTGATGATTTGATCACTATGGAGAGTTACCATTCAAGGTGACCATTCATCCTAGAGGAGATCAGATGTATAGGACATGAAGAGAATTTTCTTTTGGGATGGAATGACCATAAGCATAGCTGAGTTAGTTGCTGTGTGTTTGACATGTCAGAAAGTAGAATTCGATCAAGGAAAGCCTGGTGGATTTTATTACCTTTGGAAATTTTGATTTGGAAGTGAGAACATATTTCAGTGGATTTTGTGGAAGGTTTCCAAAAAGTCAAAAGGGTAATGAGGCTATTTGGGTTGTTGTGGATAGACTAACTATGAATGCTCATTTTGTTCCAGTTAGGAGAAATTAGACTAGCGCCTCTCTTGCATAGATTTGTATTAAGGAGGTAGTTCGTCTATATGAAATTCCTACAAGCATAGTCAATGATAAGGATCCCTTGTTCACTAACAAGTTTTGGAGGAGCCTACAAACAGCTTTAGGAACTTTTTTGAACCATAGCATGGCATTTCACTCATAAATCGATGAACAAACAGAGAGATTGGATAAGATTTTGGAGGACTCGTTGAGAGCTTGTTTCTTGGATTTTGGAGGGCACTGGGAGCAGTATCTGCATTTGGTTGAGTTTGTGTGTAATAATAGATATCAAGTGACGATATGTATAGCCCTTTTTGAAGCACTTTATGGATGTCCATGCAAATCGCCTAGTTGTTGGTGGGAAACCATCGATAACGTATTACTCGGACCTGACTTGATCCTTGATACTATGGAAAAAGTAGAGTTGATTAGGAAAATGATGAATGTAGCGCAAGACCGTCAAAAATCTTATGTGGGTAAAAGAAAGAAAGATCTCAAATTTGAGGTTGGCGATATGATGTTTGTTAGAATCTCCCCTTAGAAAAGTTGACTGGTTTGGCAAGTCTGGAAAATTAGTGCAACGACCTACAAATTTATCAATTTGATAATTTTTTTTCCGAATATTCAAATATAATCTTTTTAAAACACAGATTATGATGTTTTAAGCAAGAATGATGGTAATCTAATTTTGAGTAAGTATTTGCAAAAAAATATACTTTGGGAAAAATATCAATAAAATGATCGAAAACTATTTTATTGATAAACAACTCCATAATTATCAAAAGTCACGGATGGAGCTTGATACATACACTTATTTATCCATTTAAACAAGAATATGAAATAAAAATATTTATTCGATTTTTGGAAAATAAAATGTATTTTTACATTATCAGTAATGGCATCATATTTAATATTTAGTTAATGAATTTAAATTGAGACTTAATGATTTAATAGTTATTATAATAATTCAAATAATTGTTTTAAATGACAATAAATCATTTTAATTAGTTATATAGTGATAATAAATCATTATATTTGTTTTGTAACGATATATACTTGATTTGAAAGTATAAAAAAATTCGTATTACTTTATCGACATAATAGCACTTTTTATAAGCAATTGTTTGATATTAATTTGTATGGTTTTATAAATCAAATGTGATTATTTTAATTAGTTCAAATGATAAGAAATTATTTTTCAATTATTTTACATTTATATGTAATTTAATTAATAAGTGAAAATATGACCGGGAATCGGTTTTAGATTTTCAACGGTTCAACTAACGGAAATTGTTCGAAGTTATTCAAAGTTATTGCAACCTTGTTTAAATGTCTTGTTCGCCTATATAACACACACATACACACTCTAATATGTACATATGCCCATATACATAATACATATATATGTACATACATATATATGATAAAAAAATATCTAAGATATTTTAGAAAACATCATCCTTAAGCTACGCAAAGTCAATGCATATGCCATGAAGTGAAGTGAAACGATGGACGCACATGGGGAAGGGGATCAACGTGTGGAATTATGGGAGAGGAAGGGAGTGAGTTGAGGGTAGAAAAGGAAACACACATTTGGATATTTTCCATACATTTTTGCGCATATATTCAACGTGTGAAATGATGGACGCACATGGGGAGGGGGATCAACGTGTTGAATGATGGGAGAGGAAGGGAGTGAGTTGAGGGTAGAAGAATTCTCCACAACTTAGAAAAATGAAAAAATGAGAATTTATTAGAAAATTGCTGATAAATTTTACTCGTTACAGATAACAACTCATGCTAGTTGCGGTGGCTGCAAAAAAACAATCACGACAATAATCGCAAAGAATTCACAAAATGTTAGAAATTGCGCAACAAAACTGGTGCATGTTGGGATCTTCAGACTAAAACAGTGGCTGGTAACGACGATTGGTAGGCTGGTTGATTCAAGGTATTATTTTTTTCAATTTCTAACAAATTACTGTTCCTAATTGCTGAATAATTTTTTAATTCTGTATCTGAAAATTGAGAATATTGCCGCAAAATGGAGCTTTTCTCGATGTTTATTTATTTGGGTCCATTTTTTAAGTTTGAATTTTGATCTTGTTTATGATCATTCTTTCTCGATTGAATTGTTATTCTGTTCGTTTTCCATTTCCTCATCTATGAATGTTGTTCTTGTAAAGTAAAAACTCGTTTAAGGTTTAGCGGCGTGGTTACACAAAATTATTACATGTCACCATATTAATTGAGTTTTTTCACGCTTGTTTTTCAGACTGATCTGGATTTTATTTTATTATAATGCTCGGGTCAGACAAAATATATTTGCAGGTTGTAATTAGTAGGACATGGAGTCATGGAGTAGAGTTGGATGTTCACTTGCCGTAGTATTTTTATTTTTCACTATATTATTATACATACCCATCAGCGATTGTAAGATCGGAAAGTTATAACTGTCCAGGCTGATGGATTTTTTTTTAAGTCTAATGTATACTGTATTTTGGAGTGACAATTTATATTATCTTTGTTTTATTATATGTTGTAGTTTCCGATGTTAGATTCTGTTTTCCCTGCTTTTTATTTCTTTTCCTTTCATTTTACCATAAAATCTGCTTTTTCAATGATTAGATGTTCGACATTTGAATACCGTGAATTTATTCGATGTCGACTTCCAATGGCGAAAAGACAGTTGTTGCATTTTGCAGGTATTGCGTAATTCAATTGATTGTATTTTGGTTTTATGCCAAAATCTTCTTACGCTGCTTAGGTGGCAACATGAAGTAGTAAAAGAGTACTTGGCATGAAATGGTCGCCTCCTTTTTATTTATTATCTAACTCCATTATGGAAGCTAAAAGATTGCTGTGTAAAATAGTAAGTTCTATGTTTCTTGGAAGTATGCTAAAAACGCTTTGTTTCTTTGGATTGTCAATTTTGCTATTACTTTCTATAGAGTCATCGTCAAGTGAGTAATTTTTTAACATATAGGCTAGATCCACTTATATAGTGATTTGCATTTATTCATGTCACTCTAATAATTTATTATAAACGTTTTTTCTTTTCTTTGTACATAAATAAAAGCCATCATTTTCTTATTGCACATAAAGTAGTATATATTATTTGTAATATATCATCATAATTCCTTATAATACATTTTTTTAATAATTTTATTTTCATTTCCAATAATAATAAAAATATTTCAATATGTTATTATTGTTTGTGTAAATCGATAAGAAAAATACAGTAATTTTATTTTAGTTGCACAAACGGTTGGTTGGTTCTTCGTCGTTGTAAGGTCATGCTAGTATATAACATGCTACATTTTCTTTCTTTTTTAAACCCCTTTTCAGACTCCAAATAATACACTATTTTTTTCTCTCGGTATCTCTCTCCTTTCCTAATTCCTTTTGTTTTCTTCTTCTGAGTCCCTTTGGCTTCATTACAAATTCAGCCTTGGAGTTGCATATAATTTCCCAAGCCATTCGAATCTAACCTAGGGACTTAGATGGACTATGCTCGGAGAAAAAAGATCATACCTTATAAGGCGGATGACGTGTAGATTTAGGTTGACTTATAAGGGAGAGAAGTGAAAGGCATCTGCTTAGACCAATGTTTAAGAATCGGAGGCAACTGCGGCCAGACTTCTTATTTTGCTATACATATTGTGCACTGCAGCTTTATACAATTTCAACTGCAGATCTTGAAGATAATTTACAGCTTGTCCATCTAGCATTTTTATTTTAACATTTTTTTACGTATAACTTGTATTTAAATATGTAAATTTTCTATAAATTCTTTCACAATTTCCTCATTTTGACTAGTTGAATTATTTAAACATTAAATTTGTTTCATTATGGTATGAATCACGGTCCATTCGTGAAAACTCCGGACGAGACACAAAATTAGACATGCAACAACTTTCTCTTTCTGCTCTTGGAAATTGCTAATATATCACATCTAAGGAGCGATTCATACTTAACCAATAATGCTCAAGTGTGCATACTTAACCGATAGCGCTCCTAGGCAGTCCGACCCATGGCAAGGTTGACAAGTGAGTCGATTAAAACAATCGATCTATAGAGACAACGATCGATGGTGCAGATGATGGTTTAGCATTTTATTAAGATAGAAACATTCTTACATCAGTATTCTCAAATTGTGTATGTGGTGTATGTCAGAAATTCTTTACTGTTCGATCTTTCATGATTGATGCTGAACAATTCAAGTAATAGCCCAAGGATCACCAATATCAAATATTTCACAAACAAAACTTAATATGATTTTTTTGTTTAAGATGACGTATCTTGATTAACAGCGGAAGATGTAATGGCTTTCATCTTCTTCTGACTTCTAATAATTACTCTTCTTCTCGGAATTCGGTTTCTCTCTCTAACCCTATTTCTTTATGTGTTTTTTGATGGAGAAGAATACATCTATATACTAGGAGAGAGAGGACCCAATCCTTTATGTAAAATTTAACTCTAAATCTGGTACGTCCATCATATACCAATTCAATGCTTAAGATTAATCACAGACCTAACGTTCTAATTATAGAACGGTCTATTTATGACTTGATTAATCGGGTCACATTAAGATTAGAAACTACATAACGTTAAAGGTAAATGAAACGTTCTATTTATGGCCTAATTAATAGGGTCACATTAAAATTAGAAACTGCATAACGTTAAAAGTAAATGAACCGATTGCAGTTTCTAATAGCACTTTTCTAACATTCTCCCACTTAACCCGATTATTCATAATATCAAGTGTTGAACATCATACTATGATAAATTGCTGAGAGTTATGTCAGTTGTGCATTATTGATTCAATGCATTCCCTTCCATATACTATAATACCAGCAATCCATCATTTTATACTCATAATTTATATAAAACTGCATAATGGTCCACATAATGTCTTATATCATAATGATTAAACATAATATCTTTATAAGACTCTTTCTTATTGAAAATTACGTAAAGTATGTACTACCACATTAAAACAAGAGACACATAATTGTATATCAGAAACACACAAGGAAGCTCAAAATGTCACACATCAATTATTATTAATACAACCAAGACCCATTCTTTGAACATGTTCCTTAAATTATCTTGGCTGTAACCCTTTCGTCAAAGGGTCTGCAATCATAAGTTCTGTCCTGATGTGCATGATTGACACTCTTTGTTTCTGAACCTCATCTTTCACAACAAGATACTTCAGTTCCATATGTTTGGCACCTTTAGAGTACTTGTCGTTTTTTGAGAAAAACACTGCTGTAGAGTTATCACAATAAATTTTCAGCGGCTTGATAACGGTGTCGACAACCGCAAGTCCTGAAATAAAGTTCCACAACCATAATGCATGAATTGTGGCTTCATAACATACCACAAATTCTGCCTCCATAGTAGATGAAGCAACGATAGTTTGTTTCGCACTTTTCCATGATATGGCTCCTTGAGCAAACATAAACAGGTAACAAAAAGTCGATTTTCTAGTATCGACACATCCAGCAAAATCAGAATCGCTATATCCAATCACCTCCAATTCATTGGATCTACTATACATGAGCATGTAATCTTTCATGCCTTGTAAGTACCTTAACACTTTCTTTGCAGCTTGCCAATGTTCCCTTCCCGGATTACTTTGATACCTCCCTAACATACCGACCGCAAAACTGATATCCGATCTAGTACATGTTTGAGCATACATTAGGCTGCCAACTATAGATGCATATGGAATTGATTCCATTTTCTTTCGTTCAACATCATTCTTAGGACATTGTATGAGATTGAATTTATCACATTTCTGTACAGGAACTTTCCTAGGTGAACACTTACTCATTCCAAATTTCTCTAGAATCTTTTCGATATGTAACGACCCAGAATTTTGGGTCGCCAAATTTGAACATTTAATTCATTTTAAATGTTGAATATGTGCTATAATTTGAACTTTTAAATAAAAGACTTTGGTTAAGTTAATAAAATTAGTTAAATTTCAATTACGGGAATGAAATGGAAAATTTGAATAATAATAGTTTAATATTAGAATTGGGATAAATGGGTGAATCTGAGAGTAAATAAATATAAAATGGTTTCTAAAAATTTATTTAAGTTTATTTTGATTTAAATAGTAACATTGGATTATTGGATGAAATTAGAAGTTAATAAATAGAATTTGGAATTTTATATTAATTTAATAATGGAATTTAATAATATAATAATGCAAATAATCGGATTTAGATTTAAACTGAATCGGCATGATTTTGAATGTGAATATAAATTTCATACGAGTTATAATAGAGTTAGTAAAATTTTAAAGGTGAAATTTTAGATGATTTCGTCGATTTTGGAAATCGCTCGATTTAATCGACGAGTTAAAATAGCCTTCCGGGGCATAGTCTCGGAATTTGACGAACCCAGTTCCATTGGATCCGTAATAGTGAGTTATTATCGGATTTCAATTTTTGTAGCAATCGGAGTTGTCGTTTGACACTGGCAGCTTAAAACGCATAGAAAATACTTTAATCGGTTTAAATTAAAATTGATCGTTTATTTCCGTAACTCAAGCGTATGATCGAATTAGCTTACGAAATCTGTTCCATTGTGTCCGAAACACGGAAAAACCCTATAAACGCCTGGCGGCATGTCTAAATTCGAGTTCATTCAGAAAATCTTGTCAGTTGAGGGAAAATATTAATTAATGTATATACATTCACGTTTCAGCAAAAACCCTAGTGGTTTAGTAGCCGCCGCCTCTTAAACTATCCATCTCTAATTATTGATCAATCCACGCTTCGATTGAAGAAACTTCCAACTATGAAAATGGAGAGGCCATCGTGTTCTTTAAGTTGAACAGTGGCGATCGATTATGGAGTTTGTAGATGGACGGCAAATCATGGTGGAAGGGCCGCCATTCGCGTATGATTTCTGGTGCAAGGATGAGGTCGAGCGTGTGCGCGCTTTAGGTGAGGGTGGAGGCGAGCTGTAGCAACGTTTTAGCGTAGGCCGATCGTCCTCTAGGCGATCGTGAGTGGTGCGGCTACAAACCCTAGCCTGCACGTTTGGGTTTCGAAAACCCTGGGAGTTTGCGTCTTGAATGAACGAGAGAGGAAGAAGCAGTAACGACAGATCTAAGGTTATTATTATATAAAAAAAAAATTGTTTTCAAATTTATAATCAAACTTTAATAATGCATAACTTGTGCATACATATTCGGAATTCAACGAATTTGGTAGCGTCGGAATCGCAGAGACGCGTACTACACAATGGTGCAGTTCGGGAATCATTCCGAGCAAGTAGGAATTTGAGTTAAATCGAACGTTGTTCGGTTTAATTTAAATTTCGAACGCTCGCCGGACTCAATGTGAGTTAATCTCACTCACATCTGGAACGTTAGCTGATTAAAATAAACGTCTGTGTGATTGGTTGAATATAAATGTTGTTATCAGTCTGGATTGATATATATATTTGTTGTGCTAATATCTGTGGATGCAGGGAAAATAGGTTGGAGGAATCCAACAGGATTCCTCACAATATAGGAATTATTGTTATAACTGATGATGTATTTTATTTATACACTTTGACAGCTAATTTTGGAAGCCCAGTTTGTTGTGATATGAATTGATAAGTTTTAAAACTGAAATTTGTTAAGCATAAATAAAATAAATTTGGGTTTATAAAGAAATAAAAGAAATTGTCAAGTAAAGGATTTAAAAAAATAAAAATTGGGATTTAGATTGGATAAAGAATGAAATTGGTAAATTTGGAATTATAATAGAAGGGGAAATTTATCAGTAGATAAATGTGAAAATATAGATTTCTGGAGATAAATTGTATAGAAATTATAAATGGTTAAAAATAACGATGGGGTTATTTGATGATGTTTTCCTGGAAATTAAAATATATTTAAAAGAGGCTTGTACAAATAAATTAACAGTTTTAAATGTAAATAAAATATTTTGAAATGCATTTTTCACCATTGGGATTTTATTTAAGGAATTCATAAGTATTATTTTCCTTTAATAAATTCCCCAAAGTTTATTTAAAGGATTTTTAAACCCGAACTATGAAAGTAAATTTCCGGGAATGGAAAACTATGTCTGGGGCTTTGAAAGAAGTTATTTTTAAAACATGGAAAGGAAATTTATGTTATTAAATTATGAATTTGAATGGTAATAAATCGGCTGGATTAATAAGACGTATTCTTTGGAATGTGGGAATGGAAGGTAAGTTCCCTGGGTAACCAAGTTCGAGTTTTAAACAGATTTTATTAAAAGAAAGTTAGATTTAAAACCTGTTTAAAAGAGTGTTTTGAAAATTATTATTTAAAGTAACTAATCAATAAATTAGCAATAGTGACTATTTGCGATTACATTAGTAATTATTTTATAAATGGATTTATTTAAAAGCTAATTTTTGACCTAAGTTTTTTGAAGTTAGTATTAATCTCTTTAAAATTTTACTTTTAAATTTAGTTTAACAAAACCCTCATTTAAAATCAAAGTTTATATCATAATAAATGGTTTTACTTTACATGTTGGAATTATATTTTTGGTGTAATATCTAGTAGTAAATTTCCATATTTTTTTAAACATATTTTAGAATAAAGTGTTTTAATTGTTTTAAAATCTAAATTGTGTTGGACTTGGTTATTTCCAATGGGGAATAAAGGGTAAAGAATTTATCTTGTAAAGGAAGAACTTTGGGAAATTGTTTTCAAATGAGCTTTGAAAATTTGGAAATATATCTTGTAAAGATATTTGAGGCAAATAAATAAATGTGGGAATTATTTATTGTGTGATGGATGTTTATGAATATTAATTGATAGTTAAATCACCGACTATCAATATTGGACAAATGCGTTGATCCTTTCAAAGAGACCGGAATCGAGATTTATTTCTCGAAACCCACTTCGATCTGGTTTGTACGTTTCGTGGAAAAACGTGTTCGGAGTCGAAGATGGAGCAGTGAAGTGCAAGGGCTAGTCGCTACTAATCCTTAGGACATTTCCAAAATGGATGTAGTAGGAATAGTGCCTTCGGTTCCGTTCGAACCCGGGACGGACTTGTATGGACGAATGCTTTCGGAACATCATCAGGTGGGCGATGGGCATTCTAAGTGAAACGTTCTAAAAGGCAACGCTTAGACTCAAGCCTCAACAAATGGGAATGACTGAAAATCAAGGGATATGCAGCAAGGCTTCGTGGATAGCCCCCACTTGAGAGTAAGGTCATCCCTGTCTAGATGTCCCTTTTTATTTAGGCTTAGTGGTGCGGTTGCTGATCCCAACCGCCGGGTGATCTTATTCGGAACTGTCCAGTAAGGGATGGGTCCGGCCTTATGTTGCAGAGGATCGGGCGTGGTCCTCGGTACGGTGATCTAGGCCCCGTACTGTGTCAGGTGGTACCCCAGTGCCTAGTCATTGTTGGAAATCCATTCTCCCTACGAGCCTTGTACGAGTTTTGTTTGTATTACCCACTTTGTGGCTAGTAGCTGGAATTTAATAGATGTAACAATTTCGACTATTTTATAAGTATTTCTATATAGACCCTATTATAATATCAGAGGATTTCTATACAAAGTGTTTTAGCTATCGTAAGGTTAAAACCCGACATGTTTATTTGTGGCGTGGTCTTACGAGATGCTTTTGTTTTCAAAAGGATTTTTAAAACTTTAATAATCAATTTGGATGCATTATTATCAGCTGGTATTCCAGACTGACTCGGGTGTTATTTCATTATAATGCTCGGATCAGACCGAGTATTATTTGTGCAGGACAGGATGCTATGGAGCAGGAGAGGACCTGGAGTCCGAGACGTATTACCCGTATTTATATATATATCCGCTGCTGTGACTGTATTGTCTGACCGGTAATTGTTGATGTATGCGATATTCTGATGATATGATGTATAAAACAGATATAGTTTTCATTTTGTGTAAAGATCTATTATTTACTATTATATTTTATTCTGCTGCGACTATGAGATTTTGATATTGTTTAGTTCCTTCTTCTCTATCTCTTCTTCTTTAATCCGTAATGGTTCGTATTTCTGTTCCGTTTGAGTTAATTGATGTAGAATAGTGTTGACTCAAGGGGTACGGATTTGCGGGCTGTTACACTTGGTATCAAAGCTTAGGTTGGCGACAACCTAGGCTTTGGTGGGGAAATTACTCATTAAATAGTGTCAAAAGTACTCTATACTGAGCTGAGCGTATTAATAGATATGAGAGCGTACTTGTTAGTGGGTATAAAATTGTTTTTATACTGTGTTGATTTATCGGTCGAGTGTTTATGAATTCTGGTCGGTGCGGGAAGTACAACCGTATCGATAGGGGTTTCTAAACTCTTAAACAAGATGAACCGACATAGTATTGTTTTTAAAGGGGTAAATGAAATAATTTTACCCAAAATTATATTTTGATATAAAGGAAATAATTTTCTGAAATATTTTTTTTTGGATGTTTGGTTGTTAATACTATGATCAAATAAGAATCTAAAATTTAATATAAAAATCTGAAATGGTTATAATCAAATAAATTTCTATAAGTATAAATTATACAAAAGAGAAAAATAATTAAATTTGAATTAAAACCAGAATTTAAATCCCGGAAGTTTTGGAAAGGATTTTAAATGTAATGAAAATAAAAGTTTGGAAATTTAAAATCCTGGGAAAGTTTGAAATGTTTGCCAAGGTGTTTAAAGGTAATGATGGAATATTGTTTTGGGGAGTATTTTTGAATGGGAACTGTTTTGAAATAAATATGGGAAAGTAAAGAAGCACTGAACTCACTTCAGTCGCTGGAAAATAATCCTGATGATGCTGGCCACATCATTAGAATTCATTTTTGACTTTCTTAAGTGATGGATCGCTACCATGCGAGTGATTATGATATTTGCTGGACTTGTTTGCAATACAAGTGACTTTAGAGTTTCAAAAGGGAAATTGCTTTGGTGAAAACTGATTGTTTTAGAAGTCTGGGAGTTTGATTTGATATACCAGGAGAGTATGAGTTATTTACTATTTCAAAATGGTTTTAGGATAAAACCGGGTAATTGAATTCTGGAAAATTCTATTTGAATAATGTGTAAAGTTAAATGCATCAACCATTGAACTTAATAAATGAAATTGATATTAATAAAAAGGAAATGAAATTTTTAATCTTGGAATTAAATATTAACTTGAGTTATTAAAAGTGGATTCTAATCTAAATCTTAAATGAAATATAAAGTGAGATGAGGCAAAGCAAAATATAGATGGGTAAATGGACTTTGAATGGTAAATAAGATTTTAGACCTATCCATTGGAAACTAAATGATGAATGGAAAGGTAAATTTTGACTCGGATTAAATTTAATTTAAGGTAAAAAGGAATTGACTGAGATTTGGATTGAATTGAAATCAAAATCCAGTGGAACAATAAATAATCTTGAATGGAATTGAAGTTTTATTTTAGATGGTGTGGTGAATTCAAACATAATCTCTAATGAAATGTAAACTGAAATAAGGTAAAGTGAGAGATTAAAGATGTGAATGAACTTAAGTTTGTAAATAAGTTTTGAACTTGTATATGGAAAATTAAAATTAAATTGAATTGGATTTAACTTCAATTAAATGGAATTGAGATGAATTTGAATTTAATCAAAATCAAAATTCAACTGGGTTATGAATAAGATTGAATGGAATTAATTTCTATTTAAAATAGTAAAAGAAATGAAATGAATCTAAGTTGACTAAATAAATTTAGTTAGACTTGAGTTAAATTTGGGGAAAAGAATTGAGTTGAAGGAAAGTTTAATTTAGTTGAAATGATATTGAATAACTAAATTTTAACCCAACTAAATCCAAAGGAATTATTTGAGAATGGAGCTAAAATTTAATAAAAAAAGAAGCTTGAAGATGAATTTAGTGTAAACTAAATTTAATGGAATTTGTATTGGCATGGATGAAATTTTGGTGGTTTTTTAAGAAAATTTTGGAAAGAAAAAAAAAACCCAGTTCTGGTATGGAATTTAGTTTTGGCAATTAAAAGCTGAGAGTGTGAATGAATAATGGAATTAGATTATAATAGTGATGGTTTGAATTGTAAATAAATTCCAATGAGTGAAATAATTTAAAATGGTCTCTTTGTTAATAAAATTTGATTTATAAGAAGATAATGAAAATATTGTGGAAGAACTTAAGCAGATTGAATAATAATTGTGGTCGAGCTTTATAATGTTGCCTTGGATAAATTTGTTTAGATAATAAGCATTGAGATGCAAATGAAGAGAATTTTAATTAATTATTGTGATGTTATAAAATAAAGTTGTATGAGTTGTATGTAAACCAGAATTGAATGATATTAATATAAACCTATATGGATAATGAATTGGAAATATAAGATTTGAAATTTAATTCCATAATTGTGATAAAGAAAGAATGTTTGGGCTGTAAATAATATAGAATGGGATGTCATTAATTTAAACTTAAATAATGATCTTGAAGTGAAAATAAGAAATTGAGTTAAAAAATGCAATGTGATAAGAATGCTTGGATTATGAATCATGCAAAGTTGAACAAAATTAATATGTATCTATGTTGGAAATTAATTTTAACTGGTTATAAGCTTAAGAATTGGTCATTTGTTTGAATAACCAACCTACATAGAAATTAGTTGATAAACTTAAGTGGATGAATTAAAGGAAGTAAATGAAAATGATATTTGAATAATGGGAATGGATTGGAATCTATTTAGTGGGTTTGTATGTAAATGCAGGTTAATTAAAAAGAAAGGTAAATGAATTAAAAGCATATATTTATAGTATGAAGTGAATATGAATTGGTGGTAGTAATTATGAATTGAGATTGGTAAACTTGTATGTAACTCATTTGTGTGAAATAAAATGGAGTTTGGAATTAGAAAAGGAACATTCTTCTACCTTAGCAAATTTCAAGGACGAATTTTTTTAAGGGGGAAGGAATGTAACGACCCGGAATTTTAGGTCGCCAAATTTGAACATTTAATTCATTTTAAATGTTGAATATGTGTTATAATTTGAATTTTTAAATAAAAGACTTTGGTTAAGTTAATAAAATTAGTTAAATTTCAATTACGGGAATGAAATGGAAATTTTGAATAATAATAGTTTAATATTAGAATTGGGATAAATGGGTGAATCTGAGAGTAAATAAAAATAAAAATGGTTTCTAGAAATTTATTTAAGTTTATTTTGATTTAAATAGTAACATTGGATTATTGGATGAAATTAGAAGTTAATAAATTGAATTTGGAATTTTATATTAATTTAATAATGGAATTTGATAATATAATAATGCAAATAATCGGATTTAGATTTAAACTGAATCGGAATGATTTCGAATGTGAATATAAATTTCATAGGAGTTACAATAGAGTTAGTAAAATTTTAAAGGTGAAATTTTAGATGATTTCGTCGATTTTGGAAATCGCTCGATTTAATCGACGAGTTAAAATAGCCTTCCGGGACACAGTCTCGAAATTCGACGAAACCAGTTCCATTGGATCCTTAATAGTTAGTTACTATCAGATTTCAATTTTCGTAGCAATCGAAGTTGTCGTTTGACCCCGGCAGCTTAAAACGCATAGAAAATACTTTAATCGGTTTAAATTAAAATTGATCGTTTATTTCCGTAACTCACGCATATGATCGAATTAGCTTACGTAACCTATTCCATTGTATCTGAAACGCGGAAAAACCCTATAAACGCCTGGCGGCATGTCTAAATTCGAGTTCATTCGGAAAATCTGGTCAGTTGAGGGAAAATATTAATAAAATAATATTAATTAATGTATATACATTCACGTTTCAGCAAAAACCCTAGTGGTTTTGTAGCCGCCGCCTCTTAAACTATCCATGGCCGAAACGAAACGACATTCATCTCTAATTATTGATCAATCCACGCTTCGATTGAAGAAACTTCCAACTACAAAAATGGAGAGGCCATCGTGTTCTTTAAGTTGAACGGTGGCGATCGATTATGGAGTTGTAGATGGCCGGCAAATCATGGTGGAAGGGCCTCCGTTCGCGCATGATTTCTGGTGCAAGGACGAGGTCGAGCGCGCGCGCTTTAGGTGAGGGTGGAGGCGAGCTGTAGCATCATTTTAGCGTAGGCCGATCATCCTCTAGGCGATCGTGAGTGGTGCGGCTACAAACCCTAGCCTGCGCGTTTGGGTTTCGAAAACCCTGAGTGTTTGCGTCTTGAAGGAATGAGATAGGAAGAAGCATTAACGACAGATCTAAGGTTATTACTATATATATAAAAAAAATTTGTTTTCAAATTTATATTCAAACTTTAATAATTCATAACTTATGCATACATATTCAGAATTTAACGAATTTGGTAGCGTCAGAATCGCAGAGACGCGTACTACGCAATGGTGCAGTTCGGGAATCATTCCGGGCAAGTAGGAATTTGAGTTACAACGAACGTTGTTCGGTTTAATTTAAATTTCGAATGCTCGCCAAACTCAAGATGAGTTAATCTCACTCACATCTGGAATGTTAGCTGATTAAAATAAATGTCTGTGTGGTTGGTTGAATATAAATGTTGTTATCAGTCTGGATTGATATATATATTTGTTGTGCTAATATCTGTGGATGTAGGGAAAACAGGTTGGAGGGATCCAACAGGATTCCTCACAATATAGGAATTATTGTTATAATTGATGATGTATTTTATTTATACACTGTGACGGCTAATTTTGGAAGCCCAGTTTGTTGTGATATGAATTGATAACTTTTAAACCTGAAATTTGTTAAGCATAAATAAAATAAATTTGGGTTTATAAAGAAATAAAAGAAATTGTCAAGTAAAGGATTTAAAAAAAATAAAAATTGGGATTTGGATTCGATAAAGAATGAAATTGGTAAATTTGGAATTATAATAGAAGAGGAAATTTATCAGTAGATAAATGTGAAAATATAGATTTCTGGAGATAAATTCTATAGAAATTATAAATGGTTAAAAATAACGATGGGGTTATTTGATGATGTTTTCCTGGAAATTAAAATAGATTTAAAGAGGCTTGTCCAAATATAAATTAACAGTTCTAAATGTAAATAAAATATTTTGAAATGCATTTTTCACCATTGGGATTTTATTTAAGGAATTCATAAGTATTATTTTCCTTTAATAAATTCCCCAAAGTTTATTTAAAGGATTTTTAAACCCGAACTTTGAAAGTAAATTTTCGGAAATGGAAAACTATGTTTGGGGCTTCGGAAGAAGTTATTTTTAAAACATGGAAAGGAAATTTATGTTATTAAATTATGAATTTGAATGGTAATAAATCAGCTGGATTTATAAGACGTATTCTTTGGAATGTGGGAATGGAAGGTAAGTTCCCTGGGTAACCAAGTTCGAGTTTTAAACAGATTTTATGAAAAGAAAGTTAGATTTAAAACCTGTTTAAAAGAGTGTTTTGAAAATTATTATTTAAAGTAACTAATTAATAAATTAGCAATAGTGATTATTTGCGATTACATTAGTAATTATTTTATAAATGGATTTATTTAAAAGCTAGTTTTTGACCTAAGTTATTTAAAATTAGTATTAATCTCTTTAAAATTTTACTTTTAAATTTAGTTTAACAAAACCCTCATTTAAAATCAAAGTTTATATCATAATAAATGGTTTTACTTTACATATTGGAATTATATTTTTGGTGTAATATCTAGTAGTAAATTTCCATATTTTTTTAAACATATTTCAAAATAAAGTGTTTTAATCGTTTTAAAATCTAAATTGTGTTGGACTTGGTTATTCCCAATGGGGAATAAAAGGTAAAGAATTTATCTTGTAAAGGAAGAACTTTGGGAAATTGTTTTCAAATGAGCTTTGAAAATTTAGAAATATATCTTGTAAAGATATTTGAGGCAAATAAATAAATGTGGGAATTATTTGTTGTGTGATGGATGCTTATGAATATTAATTGATAGTTAAATCACCGACTATCAATATTGGACAAATGCGTTGATCGTTTCGAAGAGACCGGAATCGAGATTTAGTTCTCGAAAACCACTTCGATCCGGTTTGTACGTTTCGTGGAAAAACGTGTTCAGAGTCGAAGATGGAGCAGTGAAGTGCAAGGGCTAGTCGCTATTAATCCTGAGGATATTTCCAAAATGGATGTAGTAGGAATAGTGCCATCGGTTCCGTTCGAACCCGGGACGGACTTGTATGGACGAATGCTTTCGGAACATCGTCAGGTAGGCGATGGGCATTCTAAGTGAAACGTTCCAAAAGGCAACGCTTAGCCTCAAGCCTCAACAAATGGGAATGACTGAAAATCAAGGGATATGCAGCAAGGCTTCGTGGATAGCCCCCACTTGAGAGTAAGGTCATCCCTGTCTAGATGTCCCTTTTTATTTAGGCTTAGTGGTGCGGTTGCTGATCCCAACCGCCGGGTGATCTTATTCGGAACTGTCTAGTAAGGGATGGGTCCAGCCTTGTGTTGCAGGGGATCGGGCATGGTCCTCGATACGGTGATCTACGCCCCGTACTGTGACAGGTGGTACCCCAGTGCCTAGTCATTGTTGGAAATCCATTCTCCCTACGAGCCTTGTACGAGTTTTGTTTGTATTACCCACTTTATGGCTAGTAGATGGAATTTAATAGATGCAACAATTTCGGCTATTTTATAAGTATTTGTATATAGACCCTATTATAATATCAAAGGATTTCTGTATAAAGTGTTTTAGCTATCGTAAGGTAAAAACCCGACATGTTTATTTGTGGCGTGGTCTTACGAGATGCTTTTGTTTTCAAAAGGACTTTTAAAACTTTAATAATCAATTTGGATGCATTATTATCAGCTGGTATTCCAGACTGACTCGGGTGTTATTTCATTATAATGCTCGGGTTAGACCGAGTATTATTTGTGCAGGACAGGATGCTATGGAGTAGGAGAGGAGCTGGAGTCCGAGACATATTACCCGTATTTATATATATATATATATATATATCCGCTGTTGTGACTTTATTGTATTGTCTGACCGGTAATTGTTGATGTATGCGATATTCTGATGATATGATGTATAAAACAGATATAGTTTTCATTTTGTGTAAAGATCTATTATTTACTATTATATTTTATTCCGTTGCGACTGTGAGATTTTGATATTGTTTAGTTCCTTCTTCTTCTTCTATCTCTTCTTCTTTAATCCATAATGGTTCGTATTTCTGTTCCGTTTGAGTTAACTGATGTAGAATAGTGTTGACTCAAGGGCTACGGATTTGCGGGTGTTACACGATATATCCTTTCTGAGACAATCCCAATATTCCTTGTGATCGATCACGAAATATTTCTATTCCAATCACATAGGATGCCTCTACATATCTTTCATTTCAAAGTTCGTTGAGAGAAATTCCCTAGTCTCATGCAATATGCTTAAATTATTTGCAGCAAGCAACTAGATAAATAAACTTGCTCCCACTGATCTTTTGGCATAAACAGCGATCAACCGTATTCCTTAAAAACCAAAAGATGTAATAATTCAATTGATTGTATTTTGGGTTTATGTCAAAATCTTCTTACGCTTCTTAGGTGGCAACATGAAGTAGTAAAAGAGTACTTGGTATGAAATCATAGACCCCTTTTTATTTATTATCTAACCCTATTATGGAAAAGCTTTGTTTCTTTGGATTGTCAATTTTGCTATTACTTTCTATAGAGTCATTATCAAGTGAGTAATTTTTTTTTACTCATAGGCTAGGAGTCTAGGTCCACTTATATAGTGATTTGCATTTATTCATGTCACTCTAATAATTTATTATAAACATCTTTTCTTTTCTTTTAGCATAAATAAAAGCCATCATTTTCTTATTGCACATAAACTAGTATAACATATTATTTGTAGTATATCAGCATAATTCCTCATAATACCAATTTTTTAATAATTTAATTTTCGTTTTCAATAATAATAAAAAATGTTTCAATATGTTATTAATGTTTGTGTAATTAATAAAAAGAATACAATATTTTTATTTTAATTCAACACTTAAACGGTCGGTTTTCGATAATTGTACGGTTGTGCTAGTATATAACCGACTATAGATTTTTTAGCCCTTTCAAACTCCAATAATTCACTATTCTTTTCTCTATATAATTCTCCTTTACTAATTTGTTTCCTTATTTTACGTCCCTTTTTGCTTCATTACAAATGCAGCCTTGCACATGAAAATAATTTCCCAAGCCATACGAATCCAACCTAGGGACTTTGATGGACAATGCTCGAAGAAAAAAGAACATACCTTGCAAAGGAGACGACGTGTAGATTTAGGTTGACTTGGGACAGAAGTCAAAGGGATCCGCTCAAACCAATGTTTAAAAAATCGGAGGCAACTGTTGACTTCGTGTGATATGATGTGCACGACAGCATCGTACAGTTTCAAGTGCGGACCTGAAGAGAATTTATAGCTTGTCCATCTAGCATTTTTATTTTAATATTTTTTACGTATAAATTATATTTAAATATGTAAATTTTCTATAAATTTTTTTACAATTTCATCATTTTGACTAATTAAATTATTTAAGCATTAAAATTTGTTTCATCATGGTTTGAATCACGGTCCATTTGTGAAAACTCCGGCCGAGACATAAAACTAGACACGCAACAACTTTCTCTTTCTACTCTTGGAAATTGCTAATATATCACATCTATGGAGTGATGCATACTTAACCGGTAATGCCCAAGTGTGCATACTTAACCGATAGCGCTTCTAGGCAGCCCGACCCATGGCAATGCAAACTACCGATCCGGTGGAGACAAAGATGGATGGTGTAGATAATGGTTTAGCATTTAGTAGGATAGAAACATCTCTTACATCTTACATCAGTATTCTCAAATTGTGTATGTGGTGTATTGGTAAGTTTGTTGGAAATCTGTAGGCTAGACACAAGTTCAAATCCCAAAAAATTGAGCTTTGATGAGAATTGTACTTTGGTTGCCCAATCGGATTAACAACAAACTTATCACTACAACACAAACTGAAAAAAAAAATCATTATATAAAATATTTTTATATAATAAAATGCTAAACCATCGCCATGAGCATAAACCATTGCCTGGTCACGCAGTGCTATAATAACTTGAAAGGTGATTTATGACCGATATACTTTTCATAACTAAGGGCAATACTCAATCATATGGCTATGTGACATCCACTAGTACTAATGTATCTATGATAAAAGGTTTATTAATATTGCATGAATAAATTGATATTAATGGTGTATCATTTAACCATGATATTATTGTTCAAAGTGAGCTAAGAACCAAACAAATTTACAATTTCATATAAATATGCAAGTTCAGAATTGCAGTTCATGGAATGGACAGTTGAATCTGATAACATAAACTTATCTCATATTATTAATGCCATACAAGTAACCGATTTAAGCATTAGAACGCCAGCAATAAATAGAGGATATGACCCAACATACCCGCATTAAAGCAAATAAAGATTATCAGAGCTACCACACTCTTTTGTGTAGCTGCAACTTAAACAAAAATAAAGTTTCATCGTCGTAACCATGCAACGGGAAGGATCAGGAACCTATTAGTAGATGCACTCTTTTCAAAATGTTGCTTTGTGTACATATTGAGCTCATGAATTTGGCTCAGCTGTCGTTTAAAATCTTGCTTCATTCTGTTTATGAATCCTACACGTAACAGTAACTATCAGTGCATTTGTTGTCCTATTTATCTTAGATACGTTGGATGTAAATTTTACGTCAATGACTTTTCCATGTGTGTTCACCGTTTTAGAAAATTTGCAGACATAGACTGGTTTAGGGAAACAATAACGGAAATAGCCATGTTTTGAAAATAATTACAAACTTCAACCTGTTATTGCCAGGTAGACGAAGGCGCATTTTCAAAATTCACCTTCGGGCGCATTTTCAAAATTCGCCAACAGGCGACAATTGAAAATGCGCACGAAGGCGAATTTTGAAAATTCGCCTTCATTAAAACCCTGCATAAAACATGACAGCAGGCAGAGAGTTTATCAAATCTAACAACTTTTGTAGATATCAGCTTGCAAATCTTACAATTGTGAAGTTCATTTAAGTTTGATACATGACTAGTTAGTTTGATACATAGAAATTACATGTCTTTAAAGTTGAATACACCGAAATCTTAATTCGTTACAAAGTCATACATTTGATATAGGAAGTTTTGGTCGCTGTAGTACATCGCTTTCTGTTATGGCCCTACGATCCACAATTGTTGCGCCTGTTTGTTTTAGGCGTTTGAAGCTCGTCCATAACATTTTTTATCCTTGTAGATTTAGGTCGTCCAGCTTGTCTTCTTGTAGGTGGAGGCAATATATGTGGACCGGTGTTTGGTCTCCAGTATCTCTTATCACGCACGGAATGAAACTCTGGATGATATGAAGATTTGTAACTCCGAACAGAGTACCACTCTGATACGAACTCATGATGTGCTCTGTTAGCACCGTAATCCTGTGCCGAACAGGCCGCCATTACATGGGCACATTGTAATTTTTGCAGTAAGGGGATGTTGCATGTACATGAGCAGTTAGACCATCAATTAACACATTAAATTCATCGCCGTAGCAATGAATCACTTGCCATTCTGTTCGACTAAAGCGAACTAGTTTACAATGATGTGCTTCAATAGCTCGATCTGCTATTTTAGCTTCCCATTTTGGAGTCAAACGTGTTGTGATAGCGTCTGCCATCTCTCGTCTCTTACAGAAATATTTAACCGATCGGAAGAAGGTTCGTGCAACCAATGCCTTTATAGATAATGATCGAGCACCTTTCAGTACACCATTAAAACTTTCGGATGCGTTGGTGGTCATAACATGAAAGCGTGCTCCATCGTCTTTGCTAGGGTCCAATTTTCTTCAAAATTCCCTAAACTTCTTTCAACCCATTCATGAGCCCGTGAATTTGTAGCTTTAATTTCTTCTCTGATTTTATTGTACTCAACCACTTCTGAAGCACATGCAGCTGAATAAAATAAAGATGTAAGTCTTTTATCCCTAAAACCTGCTGTTTGAAGATTAGCTTTAAGATGTCGTGCACAAAATCTATGTTTGTGTGGTTCTCGCCACTTCTTCTGTAAAGCCTTCGGAATTCCTTTCATCCGATCCGATATGAAAGTAATACGACGATTGCAAACACTGTGAATGAATTCACGCATGCAAGAAAAAAACCAACCCCAGATATCATATGACTCGGATTCGACAACTGCATAAGCTAATGGAAAGAGACAGTCATCCGCATCTACAACAGTAGCAACAAGCAACGCCCCTTTCTATTTACCATACAAATGTGTCCCGCCAATACATAGCAATGGCCGGCAGTGTAAAAAACCTGTAATGCAAGGGCCAATTGCCCAAAACACACGATCAAATACGCCAACTTCATCGTGGGTCACATGGCCAACAGTCCCTGGATTACTTCTCTTTATTTCCTCGAAATATTGAGGCAGAGTCGCACATGATTCAGCCCAGTCACCATAGATTCTTTCTATTGTTTTGTTTAATGCTCGCCAAGCTTTCATGTAACTAATTTTGATGAACAGTTGATCGTCGACAAGCACTTGGACTGTACCTGCTGAGATATCCAAATAGGCCTTGACAAATGACATGATTTTTGAAACAAGAAAATTAGAAGTGGCTTGCTTGTGGTTGGAATTAACTGTAGGATTGACACAGGTATGTTCGCTAGGCAACTTCCTGATTTCCCACCAGCCAGACTGCGATTTCTTTGAGACTATTGCATGTATTCTCCATGGACAGTTAGTGTCAACATTACAGATAGCAGTGTATATAGTTTTATTCGACTTGATCGGCTTGTATGAAACTCCATGTAGAATTGACCATTCGGTTAATTGGTGTATCATCTTTTGCTTACTTTCAAATACCATTCCAACAGCAAATCCATTTTGTATGCACGCAGTTGAAAATTTTTCCCCAGCAAATTGCAGATTAGCAACGACCGATCTTGCCATCATTTGTGCAGTACATAGATCATCATCCAACGGTACTTCCATTTGAGCTTCTTCACCATCACCTTCAACATCATCTACGTTCGGAAAGTCGTAGTTTAACGATTCGTTGTTCGCCTGCATTCGTTCTACCCAACACGCATCATTATTAGTCCTCGTCGCAACAGCCATATTATCAATTGGAGGAACATGACCGGTGTCTCTATCTATATTAACATGCATATCAGTGTCAATATTGGAATCATGCGAGTGTTGTGACGGTCCAGCACCACATTCTGCAGCAGTATCTTCAAGACTTGTACATCTGTTTACAACAGTATTTTAGTATGAAGCTAGAGTAGGTAGGAAACATTACCCAAATAAATTGCTAAACAAACCTTTGACTTATATCATACATTTGTGATGGAGTAGGATATAACGGTTGCGATGAATGAATATTTTGTTGTTCAGTACAAACATTTTATAGATGCATTTGTTGTTGGAAGCTGAATGTGTTAGAAGAAAGTATTAGGCAATTGTAATTTAAAAAGAAATTCCAATGTTAATTGTAATACCTTGGATGCATCGTAGGTAGTGTGTAGTATGGAAAATACTGTTCTGAAGTTGGTTGCGACATCATGTAATGCATGAAACCATACTTTATGGGAAGAGGACCATGACCCCAGCATGTACATATGGATTACTGTAAGTAGGAGAACCTAAGCTTGCTGAAGGATTATCAGTTTCCTACATTTCTGTAAAATGCCCTAATCCTATGCTAACGATAGGAGATTGTACATGTTCTTACAGATTTCCTTTTGCAACTTTCCCCACGTACAACTCAATGGATTTGGTAACCGCAGAAAACATAACTTCAACATCCTCATCGTCTGAAAGTGTTATTGCTTTTGAACCCAAATCCGTAGGCCAGTTAACGACCAACTCAATATCAAATTCGATTGCGCTTATTTTTTTTGACTTTGTAAACAGATTCTTTTAACTCAAATAGTGTGCAACATTTACGTACTCTCCCTGGTTTACAAAAACCGTCGACATACTTCCCTTTTTTTGTTCGTCGACGATCAGTTCACCATCGTAGCAGCAAAGTGTGGGAATGAGATTTCTATCCATTCTACAAACAAATAGTTTCTATTTGACCAACCAATTTCTGTACATTCATATGGAAATATTTTAATGGATGTAACAAAGCTTGGGTTTGTAATTTTCTTACCAATTTATGTACAAAGATATAGTGAAGACGTTTGCGTAGACCAGCAAGGACTCTATTGCAACAACCAACAGATTATCGAAAGAAATAGAGTTTTGGTGTTTGGGAATGTAAGTTGAAAGAAAATGGGTTCTTTAGATCTGAAAAAACTTGGGGTATGTTATGAGGAGGCCAGTGCATAAGCTGACTAGATATAAAGCAGTTTTTGAATGGGCGACTTTTCAAAAGTTGCCTTTGTGCGAATTTCCAAAAGTCGCCTGAAGGCGAATTTTGAGAATCGCCTAAAGGCGACTTTTCAAAAGTCACCATTTGAAAAACACCATAAAACACTAAAACTCAACAGATTATTAGTCTGTTGAACTACAGGATACCTCTCAATAGAAAATACAGGACAGACAGATGATAAAAAGCAAGAATACACAAACAACAACCACATGATACTACTTTACTACCAATACATCAAACATAGCACCCCGCAAGCATTTTATTGCGAATTGCAATATTCATCCTCTCCAAGCGACTAACCGTAGCTTGCATCTCAAGCGCGTATTGGACCCCCCTTCTGTCATTGGAGGATCGAACCATTCAAAACTTTTACAACTATTCATCCCCTGATGCGTCTGTGCATCGATATACGCTTTACAGCCGTAAAAGCGACGTCCTGCATTCCTCTGACTTTTGGAAACAACAACGTTACATTTAACTCCGCAATAACAAAGTACCGAACGTTCCATGATGCTAGAACTTGATGTATTAGGGTTTTGATGAGCAAGTGCAGTCATTAGCCTGGTATGCATTGATTGTTGAACCGGTTGGGATTCTCGAGTACGACATTTTCCCGCATA
The DNA here is from genome assembly GCA_030765085.1 of Allium cepa. Taxonomy (NCBI): domain Eukaryota; kingdom Viridiplantae; phylum Streptophyta; class Magnoliopsida; order Asparagales; family Amaryllidaceae; genus Allium; species Allium cepa. The sequence continues at coordinate 1,038,237,880 of CM060928.1, forward strand.
GCACAAACAAGTTCACTCTCTACTTCTTCATTTGTCTCTGTAGCATCCACTCTTGGTAGATCTTCTACTTGGGTCTCCAGAACAAATTCTACCCCATCGTCTGCACCCTTCTTCCGTTCGTAGTCATCATATATTTCCATCATTGTTTGATCATCGATCTCCCAATCATCCATTTTCGTCTAAATAAAAGTTGAATAAAATACCAAAATTAGTCAAATTTGCAACCATGGTTTAGGTCGATTTCCTTTCCGATTTGAACAAAATTGAAGATTGGCGTACGATACATCTACAACTGTGAGAATAGAGGAAAATTTTTGACAAAATACCAACCTTAATGACTTCTGTGAATTCTTTTGCACAAATTTAGGTTTTTGGTTCGACCTTGAAGCAAAAAGAAATGAAAAAGGAAGAAGGGGCCAACTGGTTTTAGCAGTGCAGGTTTCTATTGGCGAATTTTAAGAATTCGCCTATTAGCGCATTTTAAGAATTCGCCTATTGGCGAATTCTCAAAAGTCACCCACTGAAACCTGCTGTTGCAAACAGAGCGACACATACAAATTTAACAATACATAACAATATGGATTTAGTCATGAAGCTCATGAAACACAACTACACAAATTTAACAAAACACAACTACACAAATCCAAACAACATTTTACGAATCCAAACAACATTTTACAAATCCAGACAACATTAGTTTGTACGGTACATATCACTTACCACATCACCTCTAACTATTCGCATCAAACAACAATATGGATTTAGTCATGAAGCTCATGAAATTCGTACGGGCTTCTTCTTTGACGACGCGTTACCAGTGGTCTCGAACTTCTACTAATACTCCGTTCTCTGTGCGTAGTAGAAGACGAAGGTAATGCGGGCGCTGGTTTAGATAGGCCATGAACAAATTCTTCGTGTACTGGTGCAGGTTGTGACGAGGTGCCCTATGACGATGAACCCACACCTCCTCTAGGACGACGTCGTGTGTACACAAGCGCTGGATGTGGAGATGGAGGTCTCGGCCTATCAAGTTTATTCCTACACAACACAACATCTAGAATCCTTTGGATGTTAGTGCACATCCTCCTGCCCTCCTCGTCGGTTTGTTGTTTACGAAGATTTTCAGCTTCTTCCCAAGCCCTACTTATACCAGCTTCCTGTAAAGTTGAATGAAAATTAGCAACAAACACAACTATCATAACTAATTGATATACTACTTACAAAACATCAACTTACCACGTTCCTCACAAGTGGTGCTCTGGGAACGTGCGGACTTCTATACACTGCCTCCACTGGCGCCGTAAGAACATATCGTCGTGTTATGTTCCAGTACCACCTTTTGTACTGCTCTAGCGTGATGGTGGGCTCCCTCTCAATCTGGGTTGTTGTATGCCGCTCATTCCACAACTGAATGTAGGTTCCATACTCCTTTGCATTGTACATAGACGTGCACGGTGGCACATCATCTGGTATATGCTGCATCATGCCGAACTGTCTCATAACCCTGTCGGGTAAGTGAAATGCAGCCTGGGTGTAAGATAGGAGTGGTACTCTCGCAGTCCACAAGTATCTTGCAGCTGTACACATGGCTGGAAGCTGTGCTAGCACATCTTGTGTGTACGGTGTCCATGTCATCTTGTCATCCTCCAGCACATCTAACCCGTTGCAATAGAACTTCACACTCCATCTTGGAGTTTGGCGCATTTTTTTGGTCCTACCCACCTGTTAGAAGATGTTAACAATTGAATATTACACATGAAAATTGCACTGTTTAATTAATTTAAAAGGATAAAAATATATCGAGACCCAAGCGACATCGACTGATCGACAACAACGTTTGTTACTAACAAACTTCCGATCGAAAGATAAGTCCACGACCAAAGCTGCATTTATAAGAAAAAATTACGACCAAAAATGAGACAAATCATGTAAAACAGTAAACTGTTGGAGTTTGTTTCAAACCTGTACTAGTGTCAGACAGCTACCAATATATTTATTCTCCAAAATAGAGAGCCTGGACAACTCCATATATGTATAAGATAACACAGCACTGCCTTAGGAAAACTTACCACACTCTCCTAAATCAGCAATATGCGGTAGCCATTCCAGATCTACCCGAGTCTTTGTATGGTTGCACATCAATCGGGAAACAGTGATGTGCAAAATAATAGCACGTGCTCGCTGCTGAATCTAAGCCTTTGTAGTATCAGCAGGAATATCGCGCGACAATTGACGTCTATACCACATGATTTCCACGAACTCATTGCCCCTTGTTTGTTCGGGGGGTGTGTCAAGACCAAGTAAATCATGACACAATTGCATATAGTCATATGCCACTCCTCCATAAGCCACTGCATTGCCTTCAATAGGCAAACCTAACAACACAGCAACATCTGCTAATGTAATCGTAATCTCACCAACAGGGAAATGAAAAGTGGAGGTCTCCGGTCGCCATCTGTCTTCCAAAGCAGTGATAAGATAGTGGTCAAGCTGGATGTATCCTAACTTCATTATGTGTAAAAAACCAGCCCACTCAATCTTAGCCAATACTCATGGATGGCTTGAAGTCACTTTCTTCACCGATGTGGAGTGATCAATAGTTGTATCTGGATGGTCATGCTGAACAAATGATAAATATATAATTAAAAAGAAGGAATTATACCAACTGACACAAAATTATATATTTTTTTAAAACCATCTGCACCCATATATCGTTAGAAGTACGATGCTGTGCTTGAAGAAATAATACCTTCCATCAACGGGTCTGGGCTCCATCTCAACATACTCTACAAAATACAAATATTAAAAATCAATTCATTTCGATAAAAATTATACACGAACCAAAAATTGATAACCACCTAACCCACAAAGTAGTATGAATGCACGTAAACTCCTTGTCGTTCATATAGATTTTTAATATGGCTTTTATAAACTACTTCTACCTTTATTTAAACGTAGTTTTAAATCTAAGACTACAATGTGTACAAATACTTGTAATGATAGTGTTTTAAATGCTTTATCAACGGTGATATTCAAATACTTTACTTTAGAAGCACAATTTTTGTTCATGAAGTAAGATTGCAAAAAATTCATGCCATAGATTAGAAACAACAAATTATGGGTATAGATTCATACCTATTTCTTGTTCTATACCAGAGTGCTTGCCATTGACTAATTTGTTAAAGAATTTGAATAAAAATTGAAGAAATGGAAGTGGAGGAAGGTTTTGGGGAATTTAGGGCTTTTGGGTTCGGTTGGGAGAGTTGGAAGAGAGTGGAAATGAGAAGGGGTTTGTTGTCTGGTCTTGTTTTGTGCAGTGTTTTAGCGAAGGTGAATTTTATGAATTCGCCTTCGTGCGCATTTTCAAATGTCGCCTGTTGGCGAATTTTGAAAATGCGCCCGAAGGCGAATTCTGAAAAGTCGCCTTCGTTTACCTTGCAAAAACAGGTCTAAGTTTGTAATTATTTTCAAAACATGGCTATTTCTGTTATTGTTTCCCTAAACCGGTCTATGTCTGCAAATTTTCCCACCGTTTTAAATTGAGGAGGAAATTGAGAACATGATATTTGAATCGGATGTATATGAGATATGACGGAAGTAAATTACGTTTTAAAGAATCTTCTCAAATTACATCTTTTAGCCAAAAACAATCTTTTTCTAGAATCTTGATTTGTCCACATTGTTCACAAAAATTTGCATAGAAGAGTTCTTTATAGCTTAGAACGAAGAAAAAAAGACAATTTATAAAAATTGCTGATAAATTTAATTCATTGTAGATAAGGATTAAGGTGCTAGATGCGACGGATGTAAAAAAACAAGCATGACATTAATCGTAAAGAATTCATAAAAAGCGAAGAATTGCGCAACGATAGTGGAGCACGTTGGGATTTTCATACTAACACAGTGGTTAGTGATGACAGTTGATGGGCTCGTTGAGTCAAGCTATTTTTTTAAATTTCTAACAAGTTATCGTTCTTACTCTTTTATCAGAAATTCAATAATATTGTCATAAAATGGAGATTGACACTTATACCGGACCTGGATTAGTAGGAGCAGATATTTAGGAATATTGCCACTAGTAAAAATGTTTTGTATTCCACGTACGTTAATCCTCCTGTAATTAAAATGAAGGATGAAGTACAACCTAAGTTTCCAAGCATGACGTCAAATTCCACTTCAGAAGACAATTCGAAAGAGAAACCAATACCTCCATAGTAATACAACTAGAGGACATTGCTCAACCCAGCCGAAACATCGATGTTGAAGTGGACAGTCCTTCTTCAGTGCATCGTTCTATTAATGTTCACACACAATTTCGACAACAATTTCAACAAATGCAACCAGAGGACATTTCTCAATCCAACACGAACATCGATGTTGATGTGGGTTGTCCTTGTTTAGTGCGTCGATCTGTCAGCGTTCATTCCACTGATGGCGATGTTCACAAGATGGCGAAAAATGATGGAAAGAAAAATGAAGTTCAAGTTGTCAAGTTATTCTAAAGACAGTGAAGTTCCTCATTGTGGAGGTCGTAAGTTATCGGATGCTTTGAACTGCTGGGAATGGTGCATGAACTTGGGCCAATATAGCGTAACCGAGATTATAAATTTATATTCCGATAGAAATTTCCAAAGAGGATTGTTAATGTTGGACAGAGATGATGTAGCACACAAGTGAATCAGAACAGAATTGAGCATATTACGAAAGCATCGTTAAATTTGTGTCTTTTGTAATGGTATTTTTTAATTTTTGTTTGATGATTAGTAGTATGTTTGTATTAGTATTTGTATTAGAATTTGAAGTTGAAATTGAATTGGCATTATTAATTCCAAATATGAACTTAACTAATAAATAATTAAATAATTATTTGTTATTTATTAATGATTAATAATTAAAATTATTATTTAAGTATCACAAAATAAATTATAATTTTCAAATTACTCAATATTTTTTACATCTTACGTAGTCTATAACCAAGCTTTAGTAGAAAAGTTGTACGCAAACGCGCTCTAACCTCTAACATATAACCCAATTTGTCTGCGAATGCATCCTATATATTTTTCACATGTTTTAGGGTTTTAATATGTCTTACTATAATTTTATTAAGCGCATTGTTATAGAAAATCCAGTTTTGGGTAAGGAGATATAATTTTAAGGGACTTCATCCAAAAATAACATTATTATAAGGATGTTGTGATAAATAAAAGCAACTCAATAATTTACCGTTTTACCATCTTTTGAAGAAAATTTAGTAACATAACAATGGAAAATGAAAAAAAACAATGATGGTCCGTTAAAAACTATTTCAACGTGATGTGATTGGAAAAAAATTCATAAAGTAGTCGTGGTCTAGAAAAAAAATTGCATAATGGGGGTAACAATGGAATTATTTTTGAATTGTTTTGAGAAAGCGAAATTTCGAGTACCGTTATATTAATTTTAAGAAGATTGAAAAAATGACCCCCCTTATCTATGGTCTTAAATCGATCAGACCAAACCGAACAGACGTCTATTTAGTTTACGTCCTATAAGAAATTCGAATAGATATGGACCGGATGTGGTTTCAGCTAACGAGCAGAACAATGGAGAACAACCGAAAAATTATCGAACAACTTAGAAAAATAAGATTTTATACATTCTTTGTTGTCCTAATTTATGTCCTAATTGAAAATAGAACGGACATGGATGGACATTCCAGCCTCGGATATGAGTGAACATCATACAGTCAGACAAAATTTACCACCTTAACCTTTCTCAAACAGAAGTTCCTTGGATAATGCCGTTTACAAAATATTTATTCTTCGCTGTTCTTTATAGTATGTTTAAATTTATACTATTTAAAGCTCTATCTTCGATAAGAGTACACTGATTGAACACTATTTATTAACAGAATTGCTTCACTTGTGATTTTCAAACATAAGACTTCAAATTTCAATAGTAATGCTATATATCATTAGCTAATACTTACTTTTGAATTTTTTTTAAAAAAATTGAACTTAATAATTTAACCGTTATCTACTCTTATATCATTAGGCGACAATAACTCTTGATTCTTGAAAATAGAACATGGTTTAATTATTATCCCATATTTGAATAAGTGATTTCTAAATGAATCTGAACATCACAATGATGATAAAGGAATGCATGGAGAAGCTCAAGCGATGCTAGGAATGATGAAAAGAAAACGTATAAGGAGTTCGATAAGATTTTGCTTATGCCAAATCATGTTAGTACCGAGATGATTTTTGGTGTGTGGTCCACTTCGGAATAGAAGGTGAAGATGCAGTGTACCTAGCAGAAAAAAAAAGATTAACATATGAAAAATCATGTCGATACTGACATGATTTGCAGGAGCAATTTTTACAACAAAGCTTTGAAACTTGAAGATTTGAGCAAATATGAGATAAACATGTAGATTCAAGTTGCAAAACCATGTCAGCATTGACATGATTTGTACCAAATTGATTTGGACTACGAGTTTTACTCATTGTTTATGCCTGAAAGAAAAAATTTGTTCTCTTACCTTATCTAGCTACTTTGGTGAAAGGATTTGCCTACAGATATCTAGCCTTAAAAATGAATCTTACTCTCTGATCGCTAAGACTCTATCTTGCTTTAACCATAAAGTGTTGTCTAGATCGAATTTCAAATGATTTTTAGATATAAAAATTGTAATTCGATTGTGCTTGTATAAACCATCTAAAATAAAATTAAAGTGGATGTGGGTAATTGATTTGAGGCCGAACCACCATATAATCCTATGTGTTCAAGCTGTTACTCTCAATTTTAGATATATTATTCACGCTTTAGATTGACCTAAGGCGTCATTTTTGGTTCTTTCATTGAGAGGTAAGACTCTCAAACCCAGATTTTGCTTTAACTTTAGGTTCGAAGAATCTAAAGGTAGGTCTGAAGATTGTTCACTATGGATCTAAAGTTACTTGGATTTTAAAGAGGAATCTACTACAGATCTGATAAGATATCGGTTTAAAAAAATGCTTCTAAGGCTTGAGTTTCTGTTGGAGATAAGATGAAGGATCTCAACATAATGAAGAAACAACTCAACCTTTGAATGTTTTACCAGGAACTTCATCTTCGTAAAAGATGGTGACAAATGTTGAGCTGGATAGAATGATAGTTAAGACTAATAGAAAGATGTTGGAGAGCAAGAGCTCCATTATTGAAAATGGAGAAATGCTTTGCTGTGATGTCCTAACTACCTCAAAGGCATAGGAGAAGCCACACGGATTTATCATCTTCAGATTCTGAGAAAGAAAGTACATCGTCAATTGAAGAAATGGTAAGCATAAAATGAAGAGGAAAGGTTAGGGGTGTCCCTGTTGTTTTTGCTACTAAGGCAGACGGTTCTTTAAGACTTCGCGTCGGCTATAGAGAATTGAACAAGTTGACAAGGAAGAATAGGTACCCTCTACCTAGAATAGTTGACTTGTTCGACCAACTTGTAGGAGCTTAAGTCTTTCCTTAATTAGACTTAGCAATGGGATTCCATCAGTTGAGGATTACAGGGGAAAGCAAGTCGAGTACCGCATTCCATACTACAGATGGGATTTAAGAGTGGGAAGTAATGCCTTTTGGATTGATGAGTGCCCAAACATACTTTGTGGATCTGATGAGTAGAGTATTTAGAGGGCAACATAATATATTTGTCGCGGTGTTTTTTGATGATATCGTGGTTTTTCTCCAAATGCAAGAAGAAACATAAGGACCACCTTAGGGTGGTATTGGAGCCTTGAGAAGAATCCAACTCAAAGCCATGTTTTCTAAATGCCACTTTCGGAAAAGTGAAGTTATGTTCCTTGGGCATATTATTTTGGAACAAGGATCGGCTATGGATCCTACTAAAGTGGAAGTTGTCCAAGGGTGGAAGACTCCTAGTAATGCAACAACGGTTAGGAATTTTCTAGGGTTGGCATGCTACTTTAAGAAGTTCATTAGGAACTTTATACAAGAGCCGGCCCTTTTAACCTAATTGACTAAGAAAATCTACTTTTTGTTTGGGATGATAGATGCACAAGGCATTTGAGAAGCCTAAGTAGTCATCGACTAGTGAATCTGTGCTCACAATTCCAAACGGAATTAAGTCGTTGACAGTTTTCATAGATGCATGTGACGTGGATTAGGAGAAGTTCTTCTGCAAGAAGGTAGGTAGTTGCCTATGCGAGCAAACAACTGAAAGACCGTGAGAAGATGCATGACTTGGAATTAGTAGCCATTGTTTATTCCTTAAAGTTTGGAGGCATTATCTCTTGGAAGAAAGGTTTGAGTTATTCACTAATTATAAGTCACTCAAATACCTATTTTCCAAAATGATTTGAATCTTAGGTAGTAGAGATGTATAGAGCATGTAGCAACCTTTGACTTTAGTATTCGATGTACCCCTAGAAAAGGAAACGTAGTCGCTGATGCCCTTAGTTGGAGAAACACTACCCTAGGTGCTATATATGAATGGAGATAGATAGAATTTATCTCGAATTTAACCTCCAATCGTCAATAGAACCCATTTCTAGAAGTTACAGAGAATAGACCAGCGTTGGTGGATTGTATAGGGCATGAGTAAGTGAAGATAGCGGGTTAGTAAAGATTTTGGAGAAATTGAGAAAGGAAGAGCGTTTTCCCCATGCTATGAGGTATTTAGTTGATTGGAACGGATGTTTGAGAATATACGGATGTCTTGTTTCGATGATTGATGATTTGATCAGAGATGTACTTATGGAGAGTCACCATTCAAGGATGACCATTCATCCTAGAGAAGATAAGATGTATAGGACATGAAGAGAATTTTTTTTTGGGATGGAATGACCATAAGCATAGATGAGTTAGTTGCTGTGTGTTTGACATGTCAGAAAGTAGAATTCGAGCAAGGAAAGCCTAGTGGATTATTATTACCTTTGGAAATTTTGATTTGGAATTGAGAACATATTTCAGTGGATTTTGTGGAAGGATTTCCAAAATGTCAGAAGGGTAATGAGGCTATTTGGTTTGTTGTGGATAGACTTACTATGAATGTTCATTTTGTTCCAGTTAGAAGAAATAAGACTAGCACTTGTCTTGCATAGATTTGTATTAAGTAGGTAGTTCGATTATATGAAATTCCTATAAGCATAGTCAATGATAAGGATCCCTTGTTCACTAACGAGTTTTGGAGGAGCCTACAAACAGCTTTAGGAACTTTTTTGAACCATAGCATGGCATTTCACTCATAAACCGATGAACAAACAGAGAGATTGGATAAGATTTTGGAGGACTCATTGAGAGCTTGTTTCTTGGATTTCGGAGGGAAGTGGGAGCAGTATCTGCATTTCGTTGAGTTTGTGTATAATAATAGATATCAAGTGACGATATGTATGGCCCTTTTTGAAGCACTTTATGGGTGGCCATGCAAATCGCCTAGTTGTTGGTGGGAAACCATCGACAAAGTATTACTCGGACCTGATTTGATCCTTGATACTATGGAAAAAGTAGAGTTGATTAGGAAAATGATAAATGTAGCGCAAGACGGTGAGAAATCTTATGTGGGTAAAAGAAAGTAAGAGCTCAAATTTGAGGTTGGAGATATGATGTTTGTTAGAATCTCCCCTCTTAGAAAAGTTGACTGGTTTGGCAAGTCTGGAAAATTAGTGTAACGACCTACAAATTTATCAATTTGATAAATTATATTTTTTCCGAATATTCAAATATAAGCTTTTTAAAACATAGATTATGATGTTTTAAGCAAGAATGATGGTAATCTAATTTTGAGTAAGTATTTACAAATAAATATACTTTGGAAAAATTATTGATAAAATGATCGAATACTGTTTTATTGATAAACAACTCTATAATTATCAAAAGTCACGCATGAAGCTTGATACATACACTTATTTATCCATTTAGACAAGAATATGAAATAAACTATTTATTTCATTTTTGGAAAATAAAATGTATTTTGACATCATTAGTAATGGCATCATATATAATATTTAATTAACGAATTTAAATTGAGACTTAATGATTTAATAGTTATTATAATAATTCAAATAATCGTCTTTAAATGACAGTAAATCATTTTAATTAGTTATATAGTGATAATAAATCATTTATATTTGTTTTGTAAAGATACATACTTGATTTGAAAGTATAAAAAAAAATCGTATCACTTTATCGACATAATAGCACTTTTTATAAGCAATTGTTTGATATTAATTTGTATGGTTTTATAAATCAAATGTGATTATTTTAGTTAGTTCAAATGATAAGAAATTATTTTTCAATTTTTTTTTACATTTATATGTAATTTAATTAATAAGTGAAATATGACCGGGAATCGGTTTTAAGATTTTCAACGGTTCAACTAACGAAAATTGTTCGAAGTTGTTCAAAGTTATTGCAACCTTGTTTAAATGTCTTGTTCGCCTATATAAGACACACATACATATGCCCATATATATAATACACATATACATACATACATATATATGATAAAAATATCTAAGATATTTTAGAAAACATCATCATTAAGCCACGCAAGTCAATGCACATGCCATGAAGTGAAGTGAAATGATGGACGCACATGGGGAGGGGAATCAACGTGTGGAATGATAGGAGAGGAAGGGAGCGAGTTGAGGGTAGAAAAGGAAACGCACATTTGGATTTCCATACATTTTTGCCCATATATTCAACGCCATAGCTCTCTCATTTCATTCATTCACTTCTTCTTTCTCCTTCTTCTTAAAGCTCTAAGAACTCTTCTTTAATGGCTTCCATGCCTTGAAAAATATTTGCAAAGTTGTGACAAAATAAAGTAAAATACACACACGCACACACACACACATATACACACACACACCCCCCCATATCATTCCACCTCAAAACCAAGGCAAACCACTCCATATACTCCTTCCAAACTCACAGCCACTACCTCGATCATCCTTCGCTGAGCCCACCTCCACTTGCAAGCTTAGGCCATGGCTATCCAAAGGCCTAAGACTCGATTCCATAAGCTTTGATTCGATTGTAGCAAAGCTATAGCGAAATTTCGTAATGTTGGAAACCAATGAAGGTGAGAAACTTCCAAATTTATTTTATAAATACGATAATGTGATATGATTACTATGATTGTTTACTATGTTTGATCATCAAGTTTAGATGTTGATTATATATTTATTCTGATGCTGAAATGATTCACGTTTAACACACGTCGAATATCACAAAGGAAATCACTTTCCTTTAATAAATGAAATAGTATATATGATATTGTTAAACGTCTTTAAAATGGTTTAATTTTTTTATAAGTACTAAAATCAAATTTCGAGAAAGTTTTGAAAAATTATGAAATTGAATGAAAAAATAGATGCATCGCGTAACAGTAGTTCGTGATTTCGCGCCATAAAAATTAAATCAATTTAATGGATTCGGAGTCAGAATTCCTTGGAATAAGAATTTTCTGAACTCTTATAATTATAATTTTCAAATAAAATAAAATGATTAAGATTTTATTTTGTTGATTTTCAAATATAAGCAAATCAGATTTTCAAAATAGTCGCGATTTGGCAATTCAAAAACCAAAGGATGAATTATTAAAAATTAATATTTTTATTTCTTCAAAAGTGGAAAAAATACTATAAATATATTGAAATGTCATAAAAGAGATTCGAGTTATAAAAATAAATTTCTATCAAAATTTATTTTATAAGCCTTAAAAACACTATCCACGGCACTTTTTACAGTTTTGTAAATTTTGTGCATGGCTTTAAAAACTTAAATATTCTTTCCCAGATATTTTATAAAAATTTTCAAATAAATAAGTATTTTAAAGATGATTTAGAAGTTTTATAATTTATTTTAAAGAATGTTTAAATAAATGATTTAAAGAAAAAATGTTATAATTCAGTGATTTAATCTTGGCTCTAAAGCCAATAAGTAGACTGGATTTTTCTATTCATGAGATCCGAATGTGAGGTGCTTAAACTTAGGAGATGTTTAGGAGAAACTAGTGCCCTGTCTCACTGGCCACTTTGCTGAAAGAGGAATAGATAAGGCCGAAATGTCGAAAACGAGCAATGTATAAATGGTTTAGTTTTTCCAAATTTAATACAACTTCGATTATGTAAAAATAATATTCTTATCCTTGGTATTAAATTCTAAGGAGGAAACACATACTATCTGTGTGAATTTAAAGGGTAATTTCACCGTTATTCGACGGATAGTAAAGGTTGAATAGTGAAATTGATGTTGTGTATAATTAATGTAATTTCTATTAACCCTTTTTACTCAATAACATTTTTCAATATGATTTATGAGAAATTTGGTATTTCCAAAGTTAAAGAAAGGTTTAATGATTCCATATATACTAGAAAAGAGTACGATTTAAAGATTTACATCCATAAAGGAGATATTATATTTGACAAAAGATATTAACGAGTGAAATGAAAATCACCCTCAAACTTAACATTTTTTATTGATGGTTGGTTCGAAGGAACCAAGATCAGATTTGGGGAAATTCCTATCTGTAAACCACTTCAAACCAATGTACGTATTCAAAATGAAGACATAGGATGATAATAAATAGAATGAAGGGTCGCTTGTCATTGACCCTTCGGGGAAATTTCTCATATTATTTATATATAGCAATAGTATCTTCATTTAATCTTTGATGCAAGGGCTGCTTGCTACTATTCCTTGGAGTAATTCCTGACAGGATGTAGTAAGAGAGCTCCTTTGATTTGTCTTGGTCCTGGATAACTTGTATGGACGAATGTCCAACATTGCATTTCTATCATGCACGTACATTGATTTTTAAAAAATTATATCTTTTTGGTGGTGCAGGAGGCAACTCTCCTATATTTAAAACTCTTCTCTGAGATGTATTGCAACGACACGGAATTTTTGGATATTTGAAAATGTAATATTCAATTGATATTAAAGGTTAATTTTGACTTGAGTATCAAATGGAACTTATTATTGGATAATTTAATTATTGGATTTAATAATTGGAAATTGGGTAAAATATGAAATTGGGAGTTTCAAGCTTGTTAAAAACAATTTGAAGGCTTATAAAATTTATATTGAGAATATCGAAGATAGTAAAAGTTTTAGAATTGGATTCAGAAGTGATTTGTTCAGTTTTAAAAATATATCATTTCAATTGATATTTAAAAATAGCATTCCGAGGCACAATCTCGAAATTCGACGAAACCAGTTCCATCAGATCCGTAATATTGTATTATTATCGGATTTCAATTTTCGTAATGTTTGGAGTTAACGTTTGGTCGTGCGATGTATAAACGCGCTGAAATCTATATCGGATATTCAGTATAATCATTGGGTCCAAAAAGCTTTCTTCTCCATACGATCGAATTAGGACTCGAAACCTCTTCCATTGCGTTCGGAATAGTGGTATAACATTATAAACGTCTGGCGGCTTGCCTCGATAGGATGCCAAATTTTAAGTTGCATTTATCGAGATGATTTGAATTTAAAATATATATTTTTATATACTGGTCAACTTCAGCCGTATTTCTTTCACATCAGAACTTTATCACTTCACCTCAAATCACTATAGCTAGCTGTAACGACCCAAAATTTCTGTCATTTGAAATTCGTATTTTTAATTGATTTTAAATATTCACAAGTTAATTTACAAGCTGAATAGATTATATTTCGAATATCTAGATTTAATTGGATAATTAAATTATTGATTTAATATTTGAAATTGTAGAAATAATTAGAAACTGGATTTAATGTGAATAAAAATGATTTATAAAGTTGTATTAAATCATATTTGGAGTAGAGTGATGTTACCGAACTTTTAAAATTGAATTAAAAAGATAAATTGTAGAAATTGAATATTTTAATATTTTAATTGTCGTGTAAAATATCCATTATTCATACAGTCTCCGATTTCAACGAAACCAGTTTCATTGGATCCATAATATTATTTTATTATAAGATTTCAAATTTCATGTCAATTGGAATTACGGTTTGTCCGGAGCAAGCAAAAATGCGTAGAAATATGTTTAATGAATTTAAAATTTAAATATTCGATTTGAAAACCTATTTTCCAAATACGATCGAATTGGCTCTCGATATATATTCCATTGCGTTGGAAATAGGGGCAAAACATTATAAACGCCAGGCGGCACACATCGTTTCGAGTTTGGAAATTTCTCGGATGAATAGTGCACGAATATTTTCTATAAAAGGACAACAATGTTTTCTTTTTTCACAAATCTGGGGTTGCAGACCTTAGCCGCCGACCTATACAATTTAAATGGCCAAATCTTTTTATTTTCTCCCATCGATTTCTTCAAATGCGTTAGCAATTACGAGAAATCTCTACCTGGAAAAATGTTAAGCTTAACGAAATCCATCGATCCAACGACTATGATCGTCTAAAACGAAGTGAATCAACGGAAAATCGACGATGAACATCCTCCGTTTACACACGTTTTTCATCTCCATGGGGCAACCGAGCTCCTCGAGTTTCGGGCCAAGAGTAGAGCACACTAGGGCTTCAACATGCAGATGGCCGATCATCTTCGAGCATCATGTAGGGGTCGTGAAAATTCCAAAGCAAATGGCGGCTTCATGGGACTTTGTAGCATACGAACCTGGGATGGGAAGAAGACCTCGTGCGAGGGAATGATCTAGTGAAGCCCAATCAATGGTCCAGATTGACAAGGGTTTGATATTAAAAGTTGTAAATTATATATAGTTAAATTTGTTTAAACATTGAAAAATCATAACTTCGTCATACAAGGTCGAAAATTGACGAAACTAGTTATGTTGGGTCCCTATTGACGAACACTACATTATGGAGCTGTATTGGGATTTATTTGAGCTATTGAAAATTTAGGTGGAAATTAAACGCTTGTTTAATTGTAATCAAATAAATCGCTATCGCGACGATTACAAGCGATGTGAGTACAACTCACTATGTCTGACCCATTGATATTTTTATATCAGTGAGAATAAATATTATTTATAATAATTGATGATTTGGATAATATATGATACATTGATTGGTATTTGGATATATACCTTCTTATTGGAGCAGATGACCCTATAATTCCCGTGTATTGGCGGATGACCCTTTGTACGCAAGTCTACCTCGAAGCGGACATTATACACATATTCTAATATGTATATTTGCTGTAGGTGACAGGTTGGAGGGATCCAGCTGGATTCCTCACCACTGTTGACTTATTTATAGATATTGATATATATTCTGTTATCATATAATATATGATGTTTTGGATGTCGTGATTGATGTATTTAGTGCTGATGCAGCATTGGGCCTATTTTTTGGAAATTTAAAAATGTTTAAGTGCCGATTTCCAACTTTAAAAGGATTTTAAAGTGATTATTGAAAATAAATGTTTTGTTAATTTTGAATTATTAAAGTAAATGGATTTATTTTAAATAAATAAATGTTATAATTCTTATATTATAAAAATTATGATTTGAAATATACTTAAGTATGATTTATGGAGTTATATAAGTTTTAATAACGATTTGTAAATTATTAAAAGAATAAGTTTATTTAAATCGAGATTTTTGAATTATTATAAATGGTTTATATAAGATTTATAAAATTGAATTTTATAAATCGAAAAAATGGAATTATAAAATGACTTTTATAAGTGTTAAAAAGAATTTATAATGGATTTTATAAGTGAATAAGATTTATGAATTTGTGAAGTTATAAAACATCAAATTTTATAAAAAAAATGAATTGTAAGTATTTAACTTATAATCTGGATTTTTGGTATATAATTGAGTTGTAAATGGAATTGGTTAATTAAGGAATTTTTTGTATTGATGTTTTTATAAAATATAAGTGGAATTTATAAACATAGTTTTATAAATCCGAAATCAATTGAATTTGATAAGTTAAATATGCAAGTTTATTAAGGTAATTTCATCGATGATTTTGTACAGAGAATAATCCTTTAATAAATATGTAGAGTTAATGAATTTGGTAAATGAATTATATCCACGATTTTGGATAGTGGACAGTTCTTAAATTCAATGTGTAGAAGCTTTAATTTGGTAAACGTTTTAGATTCACGGTTTTGGACAGTGGATAATATTTTAAATAAAATGGATGTTTTGGAAAGTGACAATTTTAAATGGAGTAAAATGAGTTGAATATGTTTTAAAATGTGTTAAATATCAAATACATAGATTTCAACATTCATTGTTGAAATAGACGTTTTCGAGAAATAAAGAAATGATGGACTATAACACTGCTGTTATAGTAAATGCTTTTCGAAAGGGAATGGATTTATATATCTATCTTATTTTCGAATCCCTATACTATTGATTTTGGGTTGTCGTAATGATGTTTTACGCAACATTCATTTTGACTCGAATAAATATGTTTAAAAGAATGTTTTCCTTATAGAATAAAATATATACTTAATCTTGATTTAAGTATATGAAATATTTTCTAAGTGTTGAAAATAAATTGATTTGTGAATTACTTATTATTGAATAAGTAAATGGGAATTTTTTCCAATGTTGAAATGTTTTGAGATTATATCTCTTTAAAGATAATTTAAACTGAATATTTGGCAAGTGATTTAATTAATAAAAGTTTAATTAAAGGGCCCAGTGATATTTATTGTGTTGAATATTTGTTTGTTTGCTTTGATAGTTAAATAACCAACTATCGAATTTGGCCAAATTTTCGTTCCTCGACTTGATATGGGAACTATTTAGTCGTACACTTACTATGTAGCCTTCTGTGTAGGCGTGATTATTTTTTGTGTTGAGGATGTTGATTTGCATAGTGCGGAGTATTACTCCAATCCATCGAGCTTCCTTCTTGGCCCGAAGGAAAGCAAGTTGAAAGTTGGAGATGTGATAAGTCTAAGAGACTTAGTCTCTGTGTGTGGTTGAGAAACATTTTTGCGTTGTTGGTGCGAAGAGACCGGGATCGGATTTATCTGAAAACGACTTCAGACCAACTTATATGCAACGATTGTGCAAGTTTTTTGTTATGATATTGATATTCCGTATTTTCATAGTGGAAGACTTCTTGTTGATCATTTAGGATTAAAATCCCAATATACATATAGCATAAGTGGTCACTTCATTATGAAATATCCGATGGAAGGACTATTTGCTACTAATCCTACGGATTTCCCGATAGGATGTGGTAGGAAAGTACCTTCGGTTTGCCCTGTTCCTGGGCAACTTGTATGGATGTTTGTATGACATTGCATTTCTAAAGATTATGTACATTGGTTTTTACAAACGTGCATCAATGGTGGCAGAGAATGCAACTTCTCTTAGCTTAACACCCTCCTTGAGACGTATGTGCTTAAGGGTAGTATTTTTATTGAAGGCAATTAGTAGTCAACGGAAATGGCCATGTGGCATTCAAAGTTATGTGATATGTGATTGTGAAAGGTAATCGTTACCTCAGGCCTAATCAACCGAAAATGACCAAAACAGGGTTAGATGCAGCAAGGCTAAGTGGCTCATTTCCATGTAGGAGATGATCAACCTCTTCTAGATATATTTTTAGACATTATGACGTCGTGTATCTGATTATTGTGGTTTGTATGTTATGAGGGCGCTCGGTAAAGTCAGTAATGGTCGGAGGATGACATATTCGGTACCATCTACTTATAGAGGTGGGTTGGTCTTATGTTGGTAGAGGATAGATGTTCTGTGCCTAGGGACATGCATCCAGAGGTATACCTATTCAGAAGGTACTCCCTTCACCTTGTCATTTGTATGGAAATCCAAACCCCACTACGAGTTGCGAATTTTGTTTGTAAAGGCCTAATGAATAGTCTCGAAATGCTATATGGGTAACAATTTTGAGTATGATTAATATTATTTGTACATACTAGACACTATTATAATATAAGAGGATTTGATATGAAAGAAATTTTTTAGTTATCGTAAGGTAAAAACATGTCCTTGTTTATGTGTGACGTGTGTTACGAGATACTTTGTTTTCATAAAGGAAAAGTTTGGCAATTTAATAAATTCAGTTGAGTGTGTTTCTCACACTAGTCTACCAGACTGATCCGGGCGTTCTTCCCTTTCAATGCTCGGGTCAAACCGAGTATATTGACAGGTTATGATTTGGTGCTCTAGGAGCTTCAGCAGGAGAGCTGGAGATCTTCATTTTCATACATCGATATTTGTTTGATCATCCGCTGCATTGTTGCTTGGTTGTTGTTTTATATTATCGGCAATTGTGAGGACATGTTATTATAACCATTCAAGTTGATAATTATTGATTGATTATTGACTCTGATTGATGTATGTATATACACAGTTTCTATTTTGTACAAATCATTGATACGATATTATATGTTTTTCGCTGCGATGTAAGATTCTGTATTATTCTGTTTGGTTTTATCTTCTCTCTTTCTTCTCTCTTCTTTTCTTTCTCTTGACTTTTCGTTAGTCTGTTCTTTTTGGGTCGGACAAGTGTGGTTTATTGTCGATTCAAAGGGTAGGATTCGCGGGTCGTCACAGTTGGTATCAGAGCTTAGGTTTTGTATATTCCTAAGCTTTGATGTGTACTCAGTATAGTAGGGACAGTAGCACCGTAGGTTGAGTTTGAGTGTATTATATATACGAGCGCGTATTTGTTAGTGAATATAAAAATGTTTTATATTGTGGTTGCTTATTCGTTGCGCTGTTTGTGAACTCTAGCCGGTATGTGGGACGCCATATTATCGATAGGGATTTCCAAACACTTAAACGAGACAAGTCGACATAGTATTATTTCAAAATGGGTAAATGAAATAATTTTACCTCGTTAATATTTTATATATAAAAAGAAATTAGTTTTTCAGAAATTATTAGAGTGTATATAAACGAATTGTTTGGTTGTTTGAAAATGCAAATATATATAAGTTAATAAAGATGTTTAAATAATCTAAATAAAAACAACAATATGAAAAGAATAAATTATATAAGCAAATGAATTATAAGTGTGGAATTATAATTAATATGATTTGCCATTGCGAAATAATCTTATATATAAGAAATGAAACTAGATGAATATATTTATAAAAATAGTGGAAATTAGCCACAAGGGCCTCTTTAGCAAGTGCAATTAGTTTCTAGGATACGCAACTGAAATAATTACTTTTAAGGACAAAATGCAAAATAATTAGTTTCTAAGACCTAAAAACCTATGAAATTATGTCCTTGAAAATAATTGGACTGCTGATTTTGTCCTTAAAAGTAATTATTCTTCTGACTTTAACCTTGAAATTAATTTCTGTGAATGTGTGTCCTAGAAACTAATTGGACTATAAAGTTTGTCCTTCTAATGAAATGCCCCTTATAAATATGTGTTATAAATAAAAATGAATTTAAACCAATAATTTGAAAATTTGAAAATTTTAATCCTCCTTATTTTGAAAGTTATTTTTCAAAGTAAAGAGGTTATACTGTTATACATCTAAATAAGATAAATAAATTCGGAATGGATCCTATATAAGTGAAGTGAAATAGTAAAATTATATAAGTAAGATTAATAAATGTGATTTATGGATAAAAGGATTCCTTTGAAAGAATATAAAGCACTGAATTCACTACTGTTGTTGGGAAATAGTAAGGGTGATGACTGCAGCATCATCATTATCATTTTCGAGTTTTTCTGTGATGGATTTGCTACCAATAGTAAATTGAAGATTGAAATTTTATCGTGATAAATAGGTAATTTAAAATTCAAGTTGTAATTGATAAAAATAAGTTGAATGAGTTTTGGACTTATAATACGGAATAAAAATTTACTTTAGTAAAGTGAATTTGAGTAGCATAATAAATGTATGAATTGAAATTTAACTATAGGAAAGTTAAATAAATTGAATCTAATTTGAACTAGACTAGATAAATTATTGAAATGGAAGTTGAACCTAAGTGTAAGATGATTATATAACCATGATTTGAAATTATAAAAAAATTGATTGGAAGTATACTTAGGTAAATGATTATGGAAGTTGAATAAATATGTTGTATAACTTATAAAATGGGAAAATGTAAGTAAAACAGATTGTTAAAATAGTTAAAAATTTTTGTATGGATCGAATGTTAATCAATCGAATGAAATGTAGCAGTTAAATGAATTAGAAAATTGAATGGTTGAATGAAAGTCAATTAGATATTAAACCAATTGAAAGTAAAAGTGTTAAACCAAATTGAATGAAAGTAAATTAAATAAATTTGGTTATGTTGGTTTTACATTGGTTGTTAGATGAATGTTAGTTGATTGAATAGAAATTCATATGAAATTGAAAGCTAAATAATTGAATCCAAATTGGAAGTTAAGTAAATCTAAATAGAATTGAAGTTGATTTAATTTGAAAGTGAACCAACTTGAATGTAAATTAGTGAATGTAAACTAATTGAATATGAATAAATGAATGTTAATAAAATCCAATGTTAATGAATCAAATATGATTAAATGTAAAATCAATTCAATGAATATTAATGAGAAGTGAATTCATATCGATTTGGTTATGGATTTGTTGGATGTTAGTTGGATGATAGTTGTTTGATGGTTGGATTTATTGTTTTGGATGGCATTTGCTATATCGACGTATATACTTGTATTGGCATATGTTGTATATTGATATTACTTTTATATACACATGTTTCTCATTTGTTTGTTGAGTGTTTAGTAGGTGCGGATGGCGTACGCTTCGCATTTGGAGCTCGCTTTCGCACTATATTAGCCGTATATGCTTGCTAATAGTATATAAGGTACATATCTCAGATTACATATCGTACTTTTACACTTTTTTCCCTGCGGGATGCCTCATCACTAAGATGAAATGTATATTTGTGACATATATATGTTGTGATCCTACCACGATCGAACCACGCAAAGGAAACGCTGGCGGATTTTTATGAAAATTTAAGGCGTTAGATTTTTTTTGAGAATTTTGGAAAATATTTTGATAACTAAAGTTTTGGTTTTTGAGTTGAAAGTTTAACGATATTGGTACTTTTGGAAAGATAACTATGAATGGATTTGAAAACTTAGAAAAGATTTTATAAGAAGTATAACTAATGGATTTTGGAAAAGTTAAAAGGTTTAAATAATGTTGGATATCTAATTTGAGCAAATTGTTTTGAAAAGTTAATGGATTTTGTCTTTTACTTACTTGGTAATTTCGAGGACGAAATACTTTTAAGTAGGGGAGAATGTAACGACCCAGAATTTCTGTCATTTGAAATTCATATATTTAAGTGATTTTAAATATTCACAAGTTAATTTTATAAGATGAAAAGATTATATTTTGAATATCTGCATTTAATTGGATAATTAAATTATTGATTTAATATTTGAAATTGTATAAATAATTAGAAATTGGATTTAATGTGAATAAAAATGATTTATTAAGTTGTATTATATCATATTTGAAGTAGAATGATGTTATAGAACTTTTAAAATTGAATTAAAAGTTAAATTGTAGAAGTTGAATATTTTAATATTTTAATTGACGTGCAAAAATAACCATTTTTTATATAGTCTCGGATTTTGACGAAACCGTTTCATTGGATCTGTAATGTAATTTTATTCTAAGATTTCAAATTTCATGTCAATCAGATTTATGGTTTGTTCGCGGAAAGCAAAAACGCGTAGAAATCTGTTTAAGTGAATTTTAAAATTAAATATTCGATTCAAAAACCTATCTTCCAAAAACGATCGAATTGGCTCTTGATATAAATTCCATTGCGTTCAAAATAGGGGCAAAACATTATAAACGCTAGGTGGCATGCCTCATTTCGATTTCGGAAAATTTCCGAATGAATAGTGCACGAATATTTTCTATAAAAGGACAACATTATTTTCTTTTTTCACAGATCTAGGGTTGCAAACCCTAGCCGCCGGCCTAAACAATTTCAATGGTTGAAAACTTTTGATTTTCTCCCTTTGATTTATTCAAATCCGTTAGCAATTACGAGAAATCTCCAACTAGAAAAATGTTAAGCTCAATGAGATCCATCGATCCAACGGCTATGATCGTCTAAAACGAAGTGAATCAACGGCAAATCGACGATGAACATCCGTCGTTCACACACATTTTTCTTCACTATGGGGCGACCGAGCTCCTCGAATTTTAAGCCGAGAGTCGAGCACGCATAGGGCTTCAACATGCAGGTGGCCGATCTTCTTCGAGCATCACATGGGGGTCGTGAAAATTCCAAAGCAAACGACGGCTTCATGGGTCTTTATTGCGTTTGGACCTGGGTTGGGAAGAAGATCTCCTGCGCGGCTATGACCTAGTGGAACCCAATCAACAGTCCAGATTGACTAGGGTTTGATATTAAATTAAAAATTGTAAATTATATATAGTTAAATTCGTTCAAACTTTGAGAAATCATAACTTCTTCATACGAGGTCGAAAATTGACAAAATAAGTTGCTTGGGTCCATATTGATGGGCACTACATTATGGAGCTGGATTGGGATTTATTTGGGCTAGTGAAAATTTGATTGAAATTGAACGCTTGTTTAATTTTAATCGGAATAAATCACTATCGGGACGATTACATGCAATGTGAGTACAACTCACACTTTTTGACCCACTGATATTTTTATATGAGTGAGAATAAATATTATTTATGATGATTGATGATTGTCTGGATGATATATGATATATTGATCGATATTTGGATATATACCTGCCTATTGGAGCAGATGAGCCTATACGTTCCCATGTATGAGCGGATGACCCTTTGTACGCGCTTCTGTCTCGAAGCGGACATTGTACACATATACTAATATGTATATTTGTTGTAGGTGACAGGTTGGAGGGATCCAACTGGATTCCTTACCACTGTTGATTTATTTATAGATATTGATATATTTTCTGTTATCATATGATATTTGATGTTTTGGATGTCATGATTGATGTATTTAGTGCTGTTGCAGCATTGGGCCTATTTTTGGAAATTTAAAAATGTTTAAGTTATGATTTCCAAATTTAAAAGGATATTAAACTGATTATTGAAAATAGATGTTTTGTTATTTTTAAATTATTAAAGTAAATGGATTTATTTTAAATAAATAAATGTTATAATTCTTATGTTATAAAAATTATGATTTTTGTGAAATAAACTTAAGTATGATTTATGGAGTTATATAAGTTCTAATAACGATTTGTAAATTATTAAAAGAATAAGTTTATTTAAATCGAGATTTTTGATTTATTATAAATGGTTTATATATAAGATTTATAAAATTGAATTTTTATAAATCGAAAGAATGGAATTATAAAACGAGTTTTATAAGTTTTAAAAGGATTTTAAAACGGATTTTATAAGTGAATAAGATTTATGAATTTTTGAAGTTATAAAAGAATGAATTTTATAAATAAATGAATTGTAAGTATTTAACTTATAATTTGGATTTTTGGTATATAGTTGAGTTATAAATGAAATTGGTTAATAAGGGAATTTTGTGTATTGAAGTTTTTATAAAATATAAGTGGAATTTATAAACATTGTTTTATAAATCCGAAATCAATTGAATTTGATAAGTTAAATATGCAAGTTTATTAAAGGAATTTCATCCATGATTTTGGACAGTGGATAATCCATTAATAAATGTGTAGAGTTAATGAATTTGGTAAATGAATTATATCCACGATTTTGGACAGTGGATAATTCTTGAATTCAATGTGTAAAAGCTTTAATTTGGTAAACGATTTAGATTCACGATTTTGGATAGTGAATAATATTTTAAATAAAATGGATGTTTTTGGAAGTGATAATTTTAAATGGAGTAAAATGATTTGAATATGTTTTAAAATGTGTTAAATATCGAATACATAGATTTCAACATTCATTGTTGAAATAAACGTTTTAGAGAAATAAAGAAATGATGGACTATAACACTGTTTTTATAATAAATGATTTTCAAAAGGAAATGTTTTTGTATAGTATATGAGATTTATATATCTATCTTATTTTCGAATCCCTATACCAGTGATTTTGGGTTGTCGTCAAGATGTTTTACGCAACATTCGTTTTGACCCAAAGAAATATGTTTAAAAGAATGTTTTCCTTATAGAGTAAAATATATACTTAATCTTGATTTAAGTATATGAAATATTTTCTAAGTGTTGAAAATAAATTGATTTGTGAATTACTTATTATTGAATAAGTAAATGGAAATGTTTTCCAATGTTGAAATGTTTAAGATTAATTAAAAGGGACTAGTGATTGTTATGGTGCTGATTATTTGTTTATTTGCTTTGATAGTTAAATAGCCGACTATCAAATTTGGCTAAATTTTAGTTCCTCGATTTGATGTGGGAACTATTTAGTCGTACACTTGGTATGTAGCCTTCTGTGTAGGCTTGATTATCGTTCGTGTTGAGGATGATGATTTGCATAGTGCGGAGTATTACTCCAATCTATCGAGCTTCCTTCTTGGCCCGTAGGATAGCATGTTGAAAGTTGGAGACGTGATAAGTCTATGAGACTTAGTTTCTATATGAGGTTGAGAAACGCTTTTGCATTGTTGGTGCAAAGAGATAGGGATCAGATTTATCTAAAAACGACTTTGGACCAACGTATATGCGGCGATTGTGTAGGTTGCTTGTCATGATATTGATATTATCGATTTTCAAAGTGGAAGAATGCTTATTGATCGTTTGGGGTTAAAATCCCAATATATGTATAATCGAAGTGGTCTCTTCATTATGAAATATCCAATGCAAGGACTATTCGCTACTAATCCTAGGGATTTTCCGATAGGATGTGGTAGGAAAGTTCCTTCGGTTTGTCCTGTTCCCGAACAACTTGTATGGATGTTTGTCTGACATTGCATTTCTAAAGATTCTGTTCATTGGTTTTTACAAACGTACATCAGTGGTGGCAGGAAGGAAACTTCTCTTAGCTTAACACCCTCCTTTATACGTATGAGCTTAAGGGTTGTATTTTTGTGAAAGGTAATTAGTAGTCAACGGAAATGGTCGTGTGGCATTAAAAGTGGTGTGATATGTGATTGTGAAAGGTAATCATTACCTTAAGTCTCATTAACTGGAAATGACCAAAACAGGGTTAGATGCAGCAAGGCTAAGTGGGTCATTCCCAAGTAGGATATGATCATCCTCTTGTAGATATATCTTTACACGCTATGACGTCGTGTATCTGATTATTATGGTTTGTATACTATGAGGGCCCTCGGTAAAGGTCAGTAAAGATCGGAGGATGACATATTCGGTACCATCTAGTTATAGAGGTGGGTCGGTCTTGTGTTGGTAGGGGACAAATGTTCTATGCCTGGGACATCCATCGGGAGGTGTACCCATTTGAAAAGTAGTCCCTTCACCTGGTCATTTGTATGGAAATCCAAACCCCACTACGAGCTACGAAGTTTGCTTGTAAAGGCGTAGTGAATAGCCTCGAAGTGCTATAGAGGTAACTATTTCGACTATGATTAATATTGTTTGTACATACTAGGCACTAGTATTATATAAGAGGATTTGATATGAAAGAAATGTTTTAGCTATCGTAAGGTAAAAGCATGTCCATGTTTATGTGTAGGGATGTCTTGCGAGATACTTTTTTTGATCAAGGAAAAGTTTGGTAATTTAATAAATTCAGTTGAGTGTGTTTCTCACGTTGGTTTACCAGACTGATCCAAACGTTCTTCCCTTTCAATGCTCGGGTCAGGCCAAGTATATTGATAGGTTATGATTTGGTGCTTTTGGAGCTTCAGCAGGAGAGCTAGAGATCTTCATTTTCGTACATTGTTATTTGTTTGATTATCCGCTGCATTGTTGCTTAGTTGTTGTTTTATATTATCGACAATTGTGAGGACAGCTTATTATAACCGATCAGGCTGGTAACCATTGATGGATTGTTGACTCTAATTGATGTGTTTATATATACAGTTTCTATTTTATAAAAATCATTGATATGATATTATATGTTTTCCGCTGCGTTGTAAGATTCTGTATTTTTCTGTTTGGTTCTACCTTCTCTCTTTCTTATCTTCTCTCTTCTTTTCTTTCTCTTGACTTTCCGTCAGACTGTTCTTTTTAAGTCGGACATGTGTGGTTTATTGTCTATTCAAAGGGTATGGATTTGTGGGTCATCACACAGGCCGAGCTTCCTTGTTCCTTCTCTAATACACTTTCCCTTTTAAAACAAAGCAGAGAAAAGAAAATGTTGTTGGCCCTTAAACTAGAAAAAATGAAATTCAAGACTTTCGTTGTAAAATCTCGAGTACCCTTTCAATTCCCTTCCAGTTTGAAGCTGCTTCTCCCCAAATCTCTCTTCTCTATCACGAATTCAAATCGCATTCGAATAAAAAAAAGGATAACAAGCTACCCTCCTTTTCAAGATCATGTAGTTCTAGACACCCTTTCTTTGTTTCTTCGATTCAGGAAATCAGTTTGATTGCAAGGGAGGTTAGTGAGCCAGCACCTGGTCTTGTTCGCAATCGAGTGAGTACAGGATGCGACTGAACGAATGACAAAGGGGAGCAATCAATTGGGTTGCGGGATGTGGTGGGTTGTTGGGCTTTGGTGGTCAAGGGCGCGACGTCTGGGAAGAGTTGAGCTCGACCGTGGTTCATAAGGCATCGTGATGGAGTTTGGATGACTTATAGATGGTCGAAGCAGCGATTTTGGAGGCTTTAGGTGGTTGAAGTGGAAGTGTCGTAGCTTTGGGTCCGAATTTCGATCATAGCAGAGGTCATGAGGTCGAGTCTTGGGATCTGGACCGGGGAATGGCATCGTGTGGCTGTTGTCTCGGGCTCGCATTGTGGCGAAGTTGAAGCAGCATGGTCAGTGGCGGAGGTGGGTGTTGCTGGTAGTTCGTCTATGATATTTGTAAGAGGTGTTTTTCGAAATTGAATAATTGTAAATAATAAAAAAAGGATTTGCAGTAAGTTAACATTTTATTTTTCTTGTTATTTACTAGAATTGGAAAAGAAATTATATACATGTATGTACATTTTTAACTTACTGTTAATTTCTAAATATATATATATATATATCTTAAGGTTATTTAATCTTTTCAAACATTTTAATATAAGGTTAAGTAAGTTAAAACTTTTAATTTAATTTGTTTATCAAAAATAATTTTTTAACAGTGAAGTAATTTTTTTTAATTTTATTAACCCAATAGAATTGAATTATAATGAGAAAATTAATGGTAGTTTAAAATCATGGCAAATGTTAATATACCATATACCGTTTATACAAGGTCAAAAATCATAGAGAGACAAGCCGGTTTGGATTAGACTACAAATTAAAAGTCAAAGGTGAGTTAATCTCACTCAAATTAAATTACTAGTAAATTTAATTAGTTAAAATTAATTTATTGGATTGATTTCTTGAATTGATATTATCAGTCTGGATGTGATATATTATATATAGTAGTATATATATTGGAGTGATTGATATTCTCGCATTATATAACGGATGAGACACTATGCGCCCCGCATAATAACGGATGACCCTATATACCGCGATATCCCCCATGAAGTAGGATTGGTATTTTATTTGTTGACTAACACCTGTGGATGTAGGGAAACAAGTTAGAGGGATCTAACTGGATTCCTAAAAATTGTTGAATTTATTTTCATATTCAGTTATATGAAATGTTGAATAATTCTGTAATATATATTATGTGGGAAAATTTAATTTATTTGATGTTAATATATTGTTAGATATCTTGTGCCATTTAGAAATCATAAATATTGAATTTTAAAAGAGAAAATTTAAAGTAAGAAATTTATAGTAAAGTTGGATAAATTTAAAATGAAAAGAAGTGGGAAATAAATAGTTTGATTTTTAAATCCTATTTAATAAATTTCGAGAACATGGGAAAAGAATAGATTCTTGAGTAAATGTAAATTAAAGGATTTTAAAGGTAAGGACTTAAGCAATATTGGTTTTAAGTACGAAGGGTTTATTTTATAATTTTAGTTTTAAATTAGTTGGGAAAAATAAAAGGAGAATTTTGAAGTAGAGTATGAAATTGATATTTCAGCTTTAAATAAGGTTTTGAATCAAAATAAAAGAGTAAAACTGGAATTAATAGATTTTGGAATAAATTTGGGTAAATCAAAATAAATTTCAAAATGGAATTAATTCCGAGAATCGATTGGGAAATCGGTTAAGTGTTTTGGAATTTGTGATTTAAAGGAAAATGAGGGTATGGAAATTATATACTGGGTTTATAAAGTGAAATATTTATCAGCGGATAAACTGAAAATATAAATTCACGGTGGGAATTTATAAGGAGATGTTAATTTGTTGTAAAAATAAAAAGTGATTTTATTTTTAAAAGTGTGGGAAGGAAAATTTACGGGATTAAGACCTAAATTGAAGTGGAAATAAATCGAGAAGGATTTATAAATGATTTGACGGATTATAAAATTTATTTCTTGAAAAGCAGAGTATAATTTCAAAGGAGATTTTTGAGTATAAATTAGAAGTTTTGAAGATGGTTCTGAAAGAATCTTTTAGAAAGATTATTATTTAGTTGTTTTTAAAAAAATTGTTAAACTAAATATTTATTTAAGTTAATTATAGTAGTAATCATTTTTAAGGGTAAAATTAGTATTTTGATGTAAAGGTATTTATACCTTATATAACAGTTTTATTTAAAAAAATAGTTTTGGCTAAAATTTTACATAGGAAATTACTATAGAATTTCATCATTAGAATTTTAAATAAGTGTTAAAAGTAGTTTTATTTTAAAATGTTTTAAATGTATATTTTTTTGATAAATTAATTTAATTTATTTAAAACCTAAATTTAAAAAGGGCTTGGTTCTTTTTAGGCGAAATAAATAATTGGCTGAATGATTATTTAATTTGATAGTTAAATGACCGACTATCAATGTTTGCCAATGCGCCGATCATTTTGAAGAGACCCGGATCGGATTTTCTTCAGTACAGCATGATTGGGGTTTCTCGCTTCTTGTTAGGTAGGGAACGGATGACTCTTCCTCCTACATGTCCCAGAATAATTGGTTGTAATCGAGAGGCTAGCCGTAAAAGCAAATTCGAGATACCAATGTAAGCTACGGTGGAGAGTGGCCGCTGTTCGGATGGTTGAAAAGCCTACGATCTCTACACTTGGTATCAAAGCAGAAGGTTAAGCGGGAATCTTGGCTCTGGTGGGGATTACTCATTGAAATAGGGTTAGTAGTGCCCTAGAATGAGTTTGAATGTATTAATAGATATGAGCGTGTATTTGTTAATAGATATAAAATTATTTTATGTTCGGTTGATTGGTTTGTTGAGTGGTTTATGTATTCTAGTCAATACGAGTAATTAACGTTATTGATAGGGATCTCTGAACACTTGTACAAAACAATTCGACAGGGTATTGTTTTTAATAGGGTGAATGAAATAATTTTACCTAAATTATTTTTATATATGAAAGAAATAATTTTTTCGTAAATTATTGTAAGTATATATGGTTGCTTGGCTGTTATGGAATGATAATATTAAATTATTATCATTGTTGTATGGAAATTGAAATAGGGAATTGGTATTATAACCAAAGTTAAGAAATAATTATATAACCGAATGGAATTGGAAAATATAATTGAAATGGGATAAAATTCCAGAGAAATATTTGAATACGGATTTGGAATTCAAAAATTTGGGAGATTTAATCTCCTTTGAGTTTGAAAATGATTTTCGAAGGCTTTGAGGAGTGATATTATTCGGGAAATATTTGGAATTGGATATGAAATCTGGTGACATTTGAAATTAAAAATATTTGAAAATATTTTTAAAGAGTAAAAGCATTGAACTCACTATGGTCACTGGAAAATAATTTCGGATGATCGCGATATCATCAGTGTTAATTTTCGAGTTTCCAAGAGAGGAATTGCTACATGAATGTTTTGAGTTGGTGTTTCAAAAAGTTAGGTTTGGTTTTGAAATGCAAAGAAATAATTTGGTATACCAAAAGGATTTTGGATATGATTGATTCAAAAATGATTTTGAAATGTTGAGTAATTACTTAAACTCTAGAACCTTATTTAAACTGTTTATGGAATATGAACAATTTGAAAACTTATAAAAATTCGAAATTTGTTTAGAATAAAATTGAACTTAAGAAGAGTTAAATTAAAAAAAGTATGAAAATGAAACAAGTTAGAAAAGTAAGCCAATTAGATGAAGTGAATTGGAAGACAGTAGTGAATGGAATTTAAATAAGCTGGGAAACTTATGAAAGTCAAAAATCTAAAAGGAAATGGAATTTAACCGAATTAAGTGGATTTTAAGGAAACAAATATAAGTAAGCTAGATGGTATGGTCATTGAAATAAAATTTATTAAGTTAAAGTAAATTTGTGAATGAACAAATGAATTTACATTTATAAGTAAATGGGATTGAAACTGATATTGGAATTTAATTTGAATCATGTGAAATGGAAAATTAGTCAAGTTGGACTAAATAAAAAAAGTATTGAAATTAAAATTAGTAAGTAAACTAATTAATTTAAATGGTAAGCAAATGAATGGAAATTGATTATTGGGATGGTATTTAATTTAAATTGGATAAAGTAAAGTTGAAGAATTAGTTCGAAGTGGACTAAAAGTAATAATGGTTTGGAAATAAAAAGTGTTTGAGGTATAAGTAAATTTGTGAATGGAACTAATTAAAGAAACGATTAATTAAATATGGTTTGCGATAAGGTGAATAGAATTCAACATTCAAAAATGGGAGGGTAATTTGAATTCAGAATGGAATTGAAAATTCAAGTTAAATGAAAATAGGTACAAACGCTTAAGTGGTGAAGTGAAAATAAATATAGGAATTGTATAAAATATTTATATATACTTACGAAAATTGAGAGAAATTCTTAATTAAAATTTGGTATTGGGAAGATATTCCAAGTTAATATTTGAATGAAGATTTAATAAAAGTTGTGAAAAAGGGTAATTGTGGATAAGTGAATAGAAATCAAAATAAATGTGAATAAAAGGAGAATTGATATAGCGAATTAATCAATGGAGATAAATACGTAGGATGTATGTATATCTTTTATCCACACAGTGATTTGATCCAGATTCGAGCACAAAAATTCGAGATAGTCATATCGATCCAAGTTGGGATTTTTCATTCGATTTTCGACGGCGAACCCTGCATATGAATTTTTGATTAATTTTGGAAATTCTCTATCATAGTGTATGGCTATGCAAGGAGAACAACGGTTTCTGGTCAACAAAACCAGATCGGAGTCCACACTAGGAAGTCGGGTGGATGATGCTAGTTCAGAAGTGAAATTGTGTGATCTAGTGAGCGATCTGATTTGATATTACGTACGGATGATATATATGAATCGTACGAGCTTAAGTAAAGCAAATATTGAAAATTTGTAAAATAAACAAATAAAATGGTTTTGAACTCTGGGATTGGGTATGATTGCTAAGCAGGATACACAGATGTTTAAAAGTTAAAGGAAATTGGTGTTTTTAATTTCAAAAGATAAATTTGAATTGTCCGACAAAAAGGTATGTATTTAAAAATATCATATGAAGTTTGATGATTTTCTGATTTAGTCACTTGGTTTTTGTTTTCTTTTGAAATTTGGGGCCCGCAGAGGCACTTAGTAGTTGTTTCGAGCTAGCCAGGCAAAGTAGACGCTGGCGAAATTTTTCGAAAATTTAAGGAGCTAAATTTTTTTTGAAGAAATTTTGATAATTTAAAATTTGATTTTTAATTATAATTTGAATGGTTGAGTAAATAATGTGTGTTAGAAACTATGGATGAGTTTGGAAAGTTAGTAAGAGTGTTAGTGGTCTACAATAAAAAGATTTTTAGGAAGTTGTTAAAAACTGTTTGGCTTTGGAAAAGATAGTAATCGGCTATTGGACCATTCTTCTTAACTAGTAATTTCGAGAACGAAATTTGTGACGCCCCACCTCTATACCCACGCTGGCCAAGGACACTACGGAGTAATGCCGTCAACTAGCGCGGAGAATAAGGCCGTTGAGGAGCGACCATCCATGTAATTGCTTTGTGCGAGCACCGATATGTCAGATAGTATAACATGCACTTCATTTCGAGAGGTAATCCGACATGCCGAAACAAACTCAAAGCTACTACCTAGTGGCTATATGGTCTTCGGAAACAAATGTAGAAATAAGCATAACATAAATCAGTCACAGAAGTTCATATCACAAAGGCGAAAACAGATATGAATATTACACATGAAAGTGTATATCAGAGTAGTGGTCAAACAAGATCCACAATATCACAAAAGAATAGTTACAAGTGCTACACAAAAGAATAAGTATACATCAATGAGTCTATATCTCAAATGTATACAACTAAAAACTACTAATCTAAGTAGTTAGCCAAAAGT
Source organism: Allium cepa (assembly GCA_030765085.1). NCBI lineage: Eukaryota > Viridiplantae > Streptophyta > Magnoliopsida > Asparagales > Amaryllidaceae > Allium > Allium cepa. The sequence continues at coordinate 1,038,270,221 of CM060928.1, forward strand.
CAGGATAATAATCCTAGATGAGAAGTCTAGAAGAAGCACTCTAACATCTCGGTCTGACCCGAGTATTATTTAATAAGAAAATAATAAACATATCAGTCTAACTATAAATATCATATGAAAGGATATAAAATAAGAGATATGACAAAAACATATGATAACCATGAAGCCATAGTGTGATAAGTATGTAATTGAAAACCAACTAGAGATTAATCAATATCACAAGAATCTTCTCAAAGATCAAAAAGAATGTCATACTCTTTATTTTCATTCACCAAACCATAAATATTGACAATTATATCAATGCCAATCACAAAAGTTAATGAAGCACAAATTCACCAATGCACAAATATTGATATAACTTATCAATAAAACCACAAAAATTGGTGAAACACAAATTCGAGAAATCGCCAATAGAAATCCAAAAATACAAAAGGGGGGAGGCCTATCACAAAACGGGAGCATGAAAGCTCACCAACACATGTATCACAAAATGGAATGCTATTCCATGGTTGCTAACCATTTATTTTGAGCCGAGGCTCCACAAAACGGCCCAAAGACCATGGGTCGCTACCCCACCAATTTGAGTCGAAACTCCACAAAAGCGGGGTTTAGTCTCCCTCGCAGACAAAGAGACATCGCACATTTCTAGTCTAAATCACAAAACGATCATCATCGATCACAAGAAGTGTCAATTACACTACGCTAGTAAATATATGAGTTTAGCATCATGTCCCATAACCACTAGCTTAACTTAAATATTTACGAACAAATTGTAGATCTCCACTAGAAAATTGTCACAAGAGATTCAATCGAACAAATCCAAGAATTAACTGGCGAAGTAAACGCAAGCATTTCATACCACTTATTTTACTAAGTCGTTTAATTAGATTTCTCGTGCGAGTGAGGTAAATGTTTATATATACTAATAGATTGAAAAACGGTTTAAGAATCGAGCTTTGTAATAAAATAGTGTTGAAATCATTTTGATGAAAGAGTTTTGATATTTATTACTAGTATAGAAAACTTTTATGTTTTTAAAGTGACAAATCACAAAAATGATTGTAGAGACAATAAATCACTAAAAATTCACATACGAAGATGTGAATTAAATCCAAAGAAATCGATACCAAATCCATTGAAATGGATATTCCCGAAAATTCTGAAAATAGAAGTTGTCAAAGGAAACTAAAGTGATAACAAATAATTGGAGAAAAATAATCGAATAAAAATTTGATATTCCAATACAATAGTCAAATTAGGCAAAACTGGGCATTTCCAGACGTCTGAGGTTTGTTCCAGATGTCTGGAATTGGCTTCTGGAATACTCCAGAAAACCCAACCAGACGTCTAAAGCACTAAACCAGACGTTTGAAATCGAATCAGACGTTTGTGGGATAGTCCAGACGTCTGGTTTTGATCTTTGGAAATTTTTCAGAAAACCAACCAGACGTCTGAAGACACAAATCAGACGTCTGACAATCTTTTCAGATATCTGGAACGTTAGTTCAGATGTTTGAAATTAGTCACTACCTTGTTTATCATTCTGCCATGTGTATTTTTTCTCCAGGAGGAAAAACCAGACGTCTGGCATTGGTCTCCAAACGTCTGAACCCTGGTAAAGCCAACAGTTTGCCTAGGCCATAATAGCCAAATCAGTTAGGGAGCGATCGAACGAGCAATGACGACTAAGGATTTATGTCAAGCGACAACCCGGCCATATAAGCTCTTCGATACACCCCAAACAACATATCCAAACATCCATTAAAGGATTTTCACAAAAATTGGACTTCAAAACCAAAATTTGGTAATTCAACCATACCAATTCAACTCAAAAGCAAATGATCATGAATAGATGTTAGGAATTCATACCTAACAACAGAGATAAATATAGAAAAAGATGTGAGATAAAAATCTCACCTTTTTACAAAAAACAACTAAGAGGAAGCTTGGAAACCAAAGGAGCTTGTATCTAAGCTCAAAGGAAGAACATTTCCTAAATTAGGTTTAGGAAATTTCTGAAATTGAAAGGAGAATGAGTTGGAGAAGAAGAAGAGGAGGCTTACCAAAGCTTCTTCTATAAATTTGAAGCTAGAACTTGATTTGCAAATGGAAACTAGGGCTTGGAGTTTTAATTTCCCATTCCTCTCTCCATTGTTGCTAAAGCTTGAGTATTAGGAAATTATGAAGGAATGAAGAGAAGAGGGGGTGAAGCTTGGGTCTAAAACTAAACCAAAGCCCTAAGTGAAAAAGTAGCAAAATTCCACTAACTCTAAACATATCAAATTTTATACTCAAAAAGGTCGCAAACGTCATTTTGAACTCAATGGGGTGGTCTAGGGTCCTAATTCGACTGTTTGCAAAAACTAGCTTTTCGGACAATAATCTAACTAACGATGAATATTTAAAATAAAATATTTAAATATTCAATCGTAAAATATGCAGGTTGTTACAGACTTCCCTCCTTAAAGAAATTGCGTCCTCGCAATCATAAGAAATAAATAAATCAAAAAGTAACAACCATAAAAGCATATCAACACAAAAGAAGAAATTTGGAATAAGAAGTTCACCTCAAAGAGCACGAGAAAGTAAGTCCGGATGTGTTCGCTCGATGAATTCTCTGGATTCCCTAGAACAATCCTAAGGATTTGAGGACCACTGAACTTTCACAAGAGGGACATCCTTATTTCGAAGGCGTTTGACCTCCAAAACAGTAATACGAATAGGATGTTGCTCATAAGTCAAATTCGGCGAAACTTCAATTTCTTCCACAACACCGGGCACAAGAATAGAATCGGATTCACGAAGGCATTTCCGTAATTGAGAAAGGTGAAACACGTCATGATTAGCAGAAAACTGAGCCGGTAATAAAAGGCGATAAGCCACGGAACCAATATTTTCGGTGATAGGAAATGGACCAGTATATCGTAGTGCTAACTTTCCCGATTGACTAAAACGTACAACACCCTTCATAGGTGAAACATGAATAAACACAAAATCTCCCACAGAAAATTCTAATTTCCTTCTTCGGTTATCGGCATAGGATTTTTGTCTACTTTGGGCTTCTTTCATCCTATGACGAATAAGATCAATCTTTTCTGTGGAATCACGAATAAAATCTGGACCTAAAATGTAACGACCTGCAAATCCGTACCCCTTGAGTTAAACACTATTCTACCTAAATCAACTCAAGTTGTACAGAAATACGAATCATTTGGGTTAAAGAAGAAGAGGTAGAAGAAGAAAATAGAAAACAACAACAGAATCTAACCATCGCAGCGGAATAATAAATAATCTTTACTCAAAAATCAAATTATCTCTGTTTATATATTACATCATCAGAGTACATCAATCACAGTTCAACAACAATAACATACAACTGGATACACAGCTACTCAACACAGCAGAATATATATATATATATAAACAAGTACGGAAGTACGTATCGTCATCCAGCTCGTCTCCTGAGCTCCACAACATCATATCCTGTATCCTATAATACTCGGTCTGACCCGAGCATTACAGTTAAATAACACCCGAGTCAGTCTGGAATACCAGCGTGAGAAAATCACACTCAATTGATTATTAAAGTTTCAAAATCCTTTGAAAACAAAAGCATCTCGTAAGACCACGCTACAAATAAACATGTCGGGTTTTTACCATACGATAGCTAAAACACTTTTTATAGAAATCCTCTGATATTATAATAGGGTCTATATACAAATACTTATAAAATAGCCGAAATTGTTACATGATTAAATTCCACCAACTAGCCACAGAGTCGGTAATACAAACAAAACTCGTACAAGGCTCGTAGGGAGAATGAATTTCCAACTAATGACTAGGCACTGGGGTACCACCTGTCACAGTACGTGGCCTAGATCACAGTACCGAGGAGTACGCCCGCTCCCCTGCAACACAAGACCGGGACTACTCCTTACTGGATAAATCTGAGTGAGATCACCCCGCGGTTAGGATCAACAACCGCCCACTAAGCCGAAATAAAAAGGGACATCTAGACTTGGACGACCTCACCCTGCTTGGGTTTTACCCACCTAGCCTTGCTACATAACCCCTGATTTTCAGTCATTTCCATTTGATGAGGCTTGAGGCTAAGCGTTACCTTTTTAGAACATATCCCTTAGAATGCCCATCGTCCCCCTGACGATGCTCCGAAAGCATTCATCCATACAAGTCCGTCCTGGGTTCGAACGGAACCGAAGGCACTACTGCTACTATATCCATTTTGGAAATATCCTCAGGATTAGTAGCGACTAGCTCTTGCACTTCACTGCTCCATCTTCGAATCCAAACTCGTTTTTCACGAAAACGTACAAACCAGATCGAAGTGGTTTCCCAGAAATAAATCTCGATCGCGGTCTCTTCGAAACGATCAACGCATTTGTCCAATATTGATAGTCGGTTATTTAACTATCAATTAATATTCACAACATCCATCACACTATAAATAATTTCCCAAATTATTTATTAATCTCAAAATATCTTTACAAGATATATTTCTATTTTCAATCCTTTGAAAACAGTTTCCAAACTATCTTTCTTTTCCAGAATAAGCTTTCCCAAATATTTTCTATCTCCACTGAAATCTCCAAGCACAAAACTAGATGTCTTTTTTTTAAAAAAATTTAAACACTTTACTTTGAAATATACTTTAAAACATTTAAGTTAAAACTACTTCAATAAATTATTAAAAATACATACTATATGAATATTTGAAAATAAGGTTACTTAATAAAATATAAAACTAGATTTTCACTTTTAAAAACAAAATGCTAAGTCACTTTAAGTAATTACTACTATAATAGATTTGAGAAAATACTTACTTTAGAATTTAAATATTAGAAATAATAAATTTTCCAAAATTTGCTTTTTAAAACAACTTTAAAACTTTTAACTTATATTTAAAAATTAACTTTGAAAATGTACTTGGTTATTGATTGAGAATTTTCAATCTCAATCAACTAAATCAATTTTCCAATTTGATTCCCAATTCATTCCATTTGAAATAAATTTCTTTACTTTCTTAGTTCATTTCAAAATTCATTAATTATGGACTTTATTATTATTATTTTCCGTTTGATTTTAAATCTTTTATCTGAAATATACCAATTTCAAGTTATTCCCAATTTCTTCTTTATTCTTTCCAAAATTCGAATCTTCAAATTTAAATAATTGTTTTGTTCTTTTAAAATAGTAATACTGAAGTTTAAAATTCATTAATCTTCTGATTATTCAAAATTTCTCTTTCTATACTCAAGATTTATTTATTAGAATTTTAAAGTCACTTTATTTCTTTTCCAATTCATTCTTAAATTTATTCAAATTTCTATAATTATTTTACTTACAAATTCACTTCTTTTATTTTCTTTCCAAAATCCAATTTATATATTTGGTTAATTCATTATACCCAATTATATCCAATCAAACCATAGCATTCAATTTTATAGAGACGGTCCTATATACAATTTTCCTGCTGTAATTACTTTTCTTTTCAGAATACATATGTGTTGAGTCAAAACTGATATAGTTAATTATTTTATAGAGACGGTCCTATATACAATTTTCCCGCTGCAATTACTTTTCTTTTCGGAATACATATGTGTTGAATCAAAATTGATATAGTTTTTAAACCCTACTGTAGTCATTTTCTTTCCTACTACTTATATACATATATATATTTAAATATATACATAAATAAGAATAAATAAAAACAACAAATAGATACCTCACAGCAACCCCTCGAGGCCGTCACCACTTCCCTCCATCGCTACTGGATCGGCATAGCCAAAGAAATCTCGAGCTTAAACCCTAAATCGCATGTCGCCGCATAAGCCTTGAGTAACCCCTCTCAATCGGGCACGGAAGCCCCACCTCCTCATCAAACTGGTGTCTGCTCCGACCCCCATTGCTGCCCGTACTATTACCTTCAAGCTCGACATGACGAACAATGGTGAGGTTGAACCACGTCGCCCCTCCCACTGCTTCGCTCGTCAATCCCATGGTTGCGATGAGTCATCCACGCTTCGAGCGACCGTGCCTGTTCCTCACCGAACACCTAAAATCGCGGGCCTCCCCAGAATTTCACGCGACTTAGGTCGTGATTTCCCTTAAGTTCGAACGAATAGACTTGCCGTCGTCGCGCATCCCTTCTCCCTTCATGCGAGTCGGTCGATACGATTTAATTGAAACTGAAAGAGGAAAATAAATCTCGGTTTTCATTTTCACTAAAATGAAGATAACGGAGGTCTTAAGTTTCCCTTTCTTTTTTTTTCGTTTTCTACTGATTTGAAAATGAAGCTTCGCCCCTCTTCTTTCTTCCTTTTTCGTTTTCTACTAATTTGAAAATGAAGCTTCGCCCCTCTTCTTTCTTTCTTTTTTATTTACTGAATGCGTGAATTCTTGAAGAAGGCTCGATTTTTTTTAAATGAAGTCATTAGGTTCTGATGGAAGACAGAGTACGAAATGCGAATGAACGTCGGCTGGTGAAGGTTGCTTATATGAGAATATACATATATGATTTAAATTAAATTTTCAATGCTAATCTTCAACGCGTTTTTAAATCGTACGTTCACACAATAAACCAAAAAACTACGAAAATTGAAACCAGATAATAACACAATATTACGGATCCCATGGAACTGGTTTCGTCGAATTCCGAGACTGTGCCCCGGAAGGCTATTTTTAAATTCAATTTAAACGATGAAATTTCAAAACTGAACAAATTACTATCAAATTCAATTTTAACACTTCTATTGTCTTTAGTATTATCAATATAAATTTCATAAGCCTTCAATTTATTTTCAACAGGCTTAAAACTCCAGATTCAACATTTTACTCAACTTCAAATTACTTAATTCAATAATTTAATTATCAAATAAATTGTGATATTCGTAATTCAAGTTAAAATTACTCTATTGAATATTTAAAATCAATTAAATATTTCGATTTTAAATGCTCAAAAATTCCGGATCATCACATTCCTCCCCTTTAAAAGAATTTCGTCCCCGAAATTACTAGTTAGGAAGAATGTCCAATACCCGTTACTATTTTCTAAAATCAAACAGTTTAATTAACTAGCCATGCATATCTTTTATTATAGACCCACTATCATTCTTACCAACTTCCCAAAACCTTCCATAGTTTTCAAATATCATTACATGCTCAATCATTCAATTTTCAATTTAAACCAAATTTTGAATTATCAAAATTTTCTCAAAAATTTTCTAACTCTCTAAATATCCGAAAAATTTCGCCAGAGTCTCCTTTGCGCGGCTAACTTGGTACAACTACAAAAGGCCTCTACGGGCTCCCAAATTCCAAAAGAAAACAAAAAGCCAAGTGGCTAGATCCAAAAATCCAATCAAATTTCACAGAAATTTAAACACATACCTTTTTAGTCGGGCAATTCTAATTTATTATCTGAAATCAAAAACCAATTTTCCTTTCCCCGTTTTCATACCTGCATATCCTTTATAACAATAATATCCAATCTCAATATTCCAAAACATTTTATCCGCTTCCTTACAAAATGTCAATATTTATACATCCAAATATTACTTAGAATATATTTGTAAGATCAATTTCCAATTCAAGAATTCACCATTCCTTTCTTAATTTAGTATAGGCATTTTATATGCTTCTTATATTTATTTTCACCTTACCATTTCAGTTTATATCTATTTCTATTCACATTGATTCTTTCATTTCCATATGAATTCAATTTATCTTCAACTCTGAATATTTGAATTTAATTTTCCATTTATAACTAATTCATGTCATTATTTTAAATTAGTTTCATTTACTAATTTATTTCAATTTCTAGTTTGAAACCGTTTTGTCGTTAACAAAATTTTCCAAAAAATTTCAAAAATTTTCTAACTCCCAAAATTTCGAATTTTTTTGGCAGAGTCCCCTTTGTACGGAGGAGCTTTTGCAATTTGACAAAAGATATAAATATATATACATCGACCCACCCGGTCGGAAAAACAAAAAACAATTCATATTTCCTATTTTTATTGCATAGGCGTACCTTATTTAGCATTTATAAGCAAACATCTTATTTATTTAGCAGTTAGCGGGCACAAAATCCAGCTACACGGCTTCCCGGTTCCTGTACTTACACAATTTAAACATGTAAATGCCAAATATATGAAGTTTAACAATATTTCACTTATTTGCAATAGTTAAACACATGAATTCTAAAAGAAATGCACACCAAACACTTTCCGTAAGCAATTTATGTAGTTTCCATACTAATTCAACCATTTCAATTAATTTACAAACCATTTTCATTCAATTTGAATGGTTTTCAATCCATTCGTATATACAACTTCATCAATTTGAATGGTTTAAAACTCAATCGCTTACATTTAGTTCATTTTTAATTTTCAACAAACCACATTATTCCAGTTGATTTAAAAATTATTTTTATTACTTGTAATGATTCATAGAATTTTATTTTCTTCTATTTACATCCAATGACAATTTATTCTATGCAATTTGACGAGATCTATGCGAATAAATAAGTATTTATGTTTTATAACCAATTTAAATGGATTTTAACTCAATTTATACTTAATTCTATTCCATTTTTAAATTTATTCACGCTCCATATATTCTCATTTTCATTGCATTTTAAATTTAATTACATTCACTTGCATTTCATTTTATTAACCAAACTAGTTCATTTAAAACCGTTAACAACTTAGGTTCATCTTCATTACCAATTAAATTTTATTCACAATCCATTCATTTACATTTCATTTCTTATCCGCATTCATTTAAATCCATTCTATTAAACTTGAAACATTCTATTTTTATTATTGTCTCAAGTTATTTCAATTCCTTAACAATTTAAATGGTTTATAATTATTTATTCATGAATTTCATTCCATTAATATTATCTATAACTCACCGAATATTATTTCGATTAAAATTAATTTTCACTTGATTTAAAACCAATCCAATATTATTAAACTTAGTTTAAATTGATTTCAATTCAACTCTCCTCCATCTATTCAGCTTAAGTTAATTTACTTCAATTTATTCAATTTTATACTTAAGCTCATTATCATTTTACGACGTAAAATTTTCTCTTTTCTATTCAACTTAACTCTATTACAATCAAATCTCATTTCAATCTACAATCTCTTTTGATTAGTTATTATAAAATTTAACTTTCAAATTCAACTCGTACAATTGATTACAAGGCCATATCCAATTTATTTCCACATATTTGGATTTTATTCGCAATGTAAACCATTACTATTTTTAATCTAATTTCATTTTTATTCGATACATTTTCAATTATATTTAATTTGTTAACACTTCAAGTTAAATTTAAATAATAACTCAAATTTTGAATCCATAATCCATTTTCAATTTACCACCCAATTTCATGAACCCACAATTCAATTTCATTTACTTCACCAACAATTTAAGTCGAATTTAATTTATAACTTGAGTTTTATTTCCAAACTTCATCATTAACTCACAATTCAGCTTCTATTTAACTACATTAGGTTCCCATTACATATTTCATTATCTAATTAATTTAACTAAATAGTTTTTCCCCAATTTATAATCCAGAACATGTTTTTAATCTCCAAATCTCTTCATTAAATTTTCTTAAGTTCAATTTATTTTATAATTCAAGTTTTGATTTTCATTTTATTTTTCAATTCATCAAACAATATTTATTTTGGGCTTTCTATTCCCTTTTAAATTTTATAAGTCGCCACTTATTATTTTACACATTTCCATTCATTCTAGGCGCGAATATATTCTTCTTTTATTTTTAACTCAAGCCTTATGCTTATTTATAACCCAAGCATATTTTTATTACCATGGGTTTTAATTCCTTTATAAGTTATTCTGATTTATTCATTTCAGCCCAATCCTTATTCAACTTATTTTCCATTTATTTAGGTAAGAATCTAATTCCATTCCAATAACTAAATTGAATTTTTATTACAATTCAATTTTATTTTAACTCGGATTACAACTGGATATTATTTTCAGCCTATTCGATTAATTTCGATCCAGTTAAATTTTATTCCCCAATTGAAGTTAATTTCATTTTTAATTTTTCACTTTAAATTTAAATTCCAACATTCAAAGCTTATATTTCCTTCCTCATTTAAAAATCATCTCAATTTATAAGCTTACGACCTATCTCATTGTAACAACCCGAGGTTTTGCACCAGTAAATTGTCATCATTAGACGATTAATTTAGGTAGAAATTCGTTTAAAAATTTGTTAAGGGATTACGGCTTTAAAAATTTAATCTCGGCCCAATATTCCTTTAAAAATTCTCGATGTCGTTCCCTTCTTAATTCAATTCTACTCGTTCCTTTTTCATTTTCGTTCGTTTCAAAACCAAATCGAAAAAAAGAACAATGGCCGCTCACTTGAAAATTAGGGTTTTTGGAAATTCAAGACGCTGACTTCGATCGCTCGTTGCTCACTTCGGCCGTCGAATTGGAATCATGCTCTTCGGTGTCAATGTGAGTAATTTTATTTACTCACATCAAGTTCAAATCTCAGGTTTGTAGAGTCTAAATTTTGTGATTTTCGTTCGTATGAAACTATTTGAATTCGTCACTTGATTTTCTTGTCCATTCGATTTCGTTTTAATATTGGGGATGATTTCTGGTTTGTTCGCTTTTTTCGCCTTGGCCATCACGGTGTTGATTTTCAGTTGACATCGGCCTTGACTTTTAAAGCTTAAAATTGATTTTGTGAAAGTATTTTGTGTTTGTTGGCTTGATTTTAATTAGTTCGAACTTGCAACTACATTAGGATTGGAACTATCTCACTTTGATATTGGCTTACACTGCTTGCATATCCACTTATACTTGTTGTATCATGCTTGACCAGCTCTGTTGTCTCGACCGCACTTGAGTTTGTCTTCGAGACAGTCTGCAGTTGCTCTCATGATGCATAGTTTTCATGTTGCATTATATAGTCTTCAGCCGTAACGTGAATTTTGTCGTCTGCTTCATTTTGTTTATCACCTGATTTCGGCTTGTGATAATGTTTGACTTCGGTCACTTGATTTTTTATGCAATTCCAGGCCTTCGACCATCACCGTTGCAACGGTATTGGTTTTGGTTGTTGCTATATTTTGTGATGTTTGAGTCAGTGAGCACTTTTGTTTCATGAATGCTTGCTGCTTGACCTTTGTTGCTTTGTTGCCGAATCTCTGGGATATTCACTCATTAGAGTTTGCACTTTGTTCACTTGATAGGTTCAAGCCCGAACTACTTTGTTGACTTGAGTGTTGTTTACTTGATGGCATTTGGTCTGGTGTAGTTGTACACTTGTTGCTCCACTTCAGTTCACTGAACTGTACTGGTTTGCATTAATTTGTGCATACTTGATACCTTGATTTTCATTTTGACTTAACTGGAATTTGTTGTCGTGCCTTGCTGTTTTGACTTATCTTGGGTGCACATGCTTGTTTCACCTGTAGCCTTGTGCGTGTGCTGTGTTGCCTTGACTCTGCTTATCTTGGTTCGGTCTGTAGTCTTCATTGGCTTTGTGTTTGTATACGTATGAACCTGGTTCATATGTATGCTAAGTATTGCTTCTTAGTGACATTTGCTTGTATTCTTATCCATGCAGTCCCATTGTTTTAAACTAGTTTAACAATTAGGTTTTACTGTGTGACATTATCAGTTGCTTTGTTGCACTATACTGCAGATTTACCACTGTCTTGTTCAATCACTGATACATTGCATTGATGCCTTGTATTCATTTGCATTTGGTCACCATGCTTCACTGGTGACATTATTTTCAAGTGAGGCTACTCTACGTCTTTTGCTGTTGTGTGATGTGGTGCCATATCTTTGGTGCCCTCACCTTCATTCTACTGCCTTCACGTTGTTCGTACCACTATCTTAGTTCTGTTTGCATTTTGATTTTGCGCACTTATGTTGTTGGATCTGCTTTGCATGTGCCTTGCTACTGCTGCTATGCACATGCTTCACTGTGTTTTGCAATTGAAGCTATATCGCAGTTGCAGTTCGTACTTTGTGCACTGTGGTGTACTGGGTTTTGGACTTTGATCATTTTGAGTTTGTTTCTTTTGAACTGTAGCATTTATGTGGTGACTACAGTTTCGTTTTGTATGCAGTCTTGCCCTTGTTGGTTTGCATTGCACTGATGCAATTGGAATTGTTTTTCTAATTGCACTTGAGTTGAATCCAGCTTAAACGCTTGGGTTTGACCTTGTGCTCGTTTGTGAATTTCCATTGAGCTTTTGTACATCATCACTGCAGTGGCAAGGCAGTGCACGCAAGCGTGTACTGCAGCCACACGGTATGGCTTTTATTGATATTCTACTTTGTTTTGATTTATTGATCTTTTACGTATTCCATATGTTGTAGTGGCGAGGCAGTGCACGCGTGCGTGTACTGCAGCCCTACCCGAGTTGACATTTTAATTGATATTTCAATTGTTTGAAATTGCTTTGTTGTGTTCAATTCAATATTTTGAATTTATATTTCGATTTGGTTTGAACCGATCATTCTGTTTTTGTCTAATTATCCATTTGGTAATTAGATTTTGAGTTTCTAACTATTTATTTAATAATTAGATTTTATGTTAATTGCCATTTAGGCAATTCTATTGTTTTCTAAAGTATCTTCATTGATAACCTTTTTATTTATCTTCGTTGATAATTTGAATTTGTTGGTTTGTTGTTTAACACTGTTAAGTGTTATATTTACCGTTAACCGATTTCTTATTAAAGAATTGGATAGGCGAGATTTATCTTGACTGTTGTCTAATTGTTATTTAATTATTATTGCTTCTGTGCATTAATAATTGAGTTTGAATTAGACTGACCCGTGTATTATTTTCTTTTGAATTTAATACTCGGGTCAGACCGAGTTATTTCAGGTTGTAAATATCTTGCTTTGGGTTGCTGTGTAACGACCCAGAATTTCTGTCAATTAAAATTTGTATATTTAATTGATTTTAAATATTAATAAGTAGGATTTGTAAGTTAAATAAATTTTATTTCGAATATCTGGATTTAACTGCATAATTAAATCGATTATTTAATATTTGAAATTTCAGAAATAATTGAATATTGGGTTTAATATGGTTGAAAATGATTTGTAAAATTTTATTTAATCATATTGGAGTTAGAATGATGTTATAGAACTTTTAAAATTGAATTAAAAGTTAATTTGTGAAAATTGAATATTTTAATATTTTTGACGTATAAAAATAGCCATTTTTCAAACAGTCTCGGATTTTGACGAAACCAGTTTCATCGGATCCGTAATGTTATATTATCGTATGGTTTCAAATTTCGTGTCAATCGAACTTACGGTTTGTTCGGGGCAAGCTAAAACGCATAGAAATTAGTTTAATCGATTTAATTTAAATTTGATCGTTTATTTCCGTAACTCGCACAGATGATCGAATTAGCTTCCGAACGTTCCATTGTGTCCGGAACGTGGGGTAAACCCGAGAAACGCCGGTCACCGTGCGAGATTTGGAGTTCGGATTTTGGAGTTAATAGTGTTTTTCGTTAAAATTTCTATAAAAGGACCCCTCTATTTTCATTTTGCAAAACCTAATTCTCTAGAGCCCTAGCCGCCAGTTTTATTTTCAATGGCCTAGAGAGCTCGAATCTTTTTCCTTCAATTGCTTCCAATCCTTGAAGAATTAGAAGAAGTCATCAACTAAGAAACTGTAGAGGGAAAAGAGCTCTTCGAATCTATATGGGGATGATGGTATATGGAGCGACGATGGTGGAGATTTTTGGCCGTGTTCATCAGGGAGTTCGGCATATTTTTCAAGGCTCAATGACAGCCGAGCTTGGTCGTACTCATGGCGATAGTGGGGGGTGGTGAGGGCTACAAGTTGAAGGTCGTTGATCGACCTGAAGTTGATCGTGGAGGTCGCGATATTCAACCCTAGTGGCGACGTTCATGGGTTAGGCGTGCGTTTCTTTTACCGGAGCAAGAACACGAGGAAGAGGGAGGGCCGAACGGCCAGATGTGATGAAGGCAAGGATTAACAGCACAGATTTGTTTTGGGTATAGAAATTAAAAGAATTTGTAATTTAAACTATATTATAAATTCGTCAAACTTTAAAATGCGATATTTCTTTCATACGAGGTCGAAATCTAACGAAACAAATTGCATTGGCTTCGTTTTGTCGAGCACTACGCTATGGAACTAGATAGGAACGTTTGGAGCTAGTTTGAATTTCGAGTAAAATTAAACGCGTGTTTAATTTTATTCGAAATAAAGCGCTGAAACTGTTATTGAAACCAAGGTGAGAACTTCTCACTCAATCAAATTGCGTTTCGATTTAAAATTTAAAATTGTTAGATTTAAAATTGCTTGATTGTGTGATTGGATGATAAATTGTTATCTATTGTGTTAAATAGACACTATACGCCGTATATTAAGCGGATGTTGTTTATTAAAAACATATACCGTGATAATTCAATCTTGATTGGAATTGGTATTATATATGTACTTGGAGTTGATTTTCCCGTATTATATAGCGGACGAGACCCCATTGCGCCGCATAATAGCGGATAATATTTTATAAATCCCATATAATGCGATATTCCGTATTGGAACAGAATTGGTATTGTGCTAACATCTGTGGATGCAGGGAAACAGGTTGGAGGGATCCAACTGGATTCCTCACCAGTATATATTTGATTATAGATATTGCGATATTTATTGATTATCATATTGATATAGGATGTTTGGATGCCGTGATTGATTATTTGGTGTTGTTGCATCATTGGCCCTATTTGAAGTTTTAAAATTGTTAAAATAACGATTTTTAATTTAAAAGAGTTTTAAAGTGATTTTTGAAAGTATACGTTTTATTAAATTTTGGAATTGATTCGTTTTAAATAAATAAATGTTACAATTTTAATGTTATAAACATTATGAATTTTGTAAAATATAACCGAAATGTGATTTTTGGAATAAATAGTTGATAAATTCATAAGGTGGTTGAAATTGTGATTTTTTTTGAATTATTATCAACGATTTATATAAAAGATTTATAAAATTGATATTTGTAAATCAAAATAATGGAATTATAAAAGGAGTTTTGTTAATGTTGAAAATGAGGTTATAAATGGAATTTTATAAGTAGTAAGATTTATAAATTTTGTAAAGTAATTAAAAGAATGAATTTGGATAAATAAATGGATTTTTAAGTAATTAACCTATAATTGAACTTTGGCTTTTAAATGAATAATAAAAGGAATTGGTTAATAAAGTGATTTTATAAGTTGAAGTTTTATATAATATATATAATGTGAGATTATAAACGTTGTTTTATAAATCCGAAACTGACTTATTTTGATAAGTCAACTATTTTAGATTTTTAAACGAGATATATTCACGATTTTGGATAGTGGATAATCCTTTAAATAAAATGTGTAGAAAAATGTTGAATTTGGTTAACGAAGAATATTCACGATTTTGGACAGTGAATATATTATTAAAGAAAATGGATATGTTTTTGGGGAAGTGGTATTATAAAATGAAGTTAATTGTTTTAAAGATGCTTTAAAATGGATTAACTATCGAAACCATAGATTTCAACATTAATTGTTGAAATAGACGTTTTCGTGAAATAGAAGGAAATAGTGGACTATAACACTGTTGTTATAGTAAATGATTTCCGAAAGGAAATGTATTATATAGTATTGGGATTTATATATATATCTAAAATTTCGAATTCCTATACTAGTGATTTTGGGTTGTCGTAACGATGTTTTACGCAACATTCGTTTTGACTCAAATAAATGTGTTTAAGCGCACATTTTCTTTAAAGAATGAAATATATACTTAATTTCGATTTAAGTATATTGAATATTTTCCAAGTTTTGAAAATAAATGGATTTGTAAATTACTTATTAAATAAGTATGGAAATGTTTTCCAATATGAAGTGAATATTTTGAAATTTTATCTTTTAAAGATAAATTGAAAATGAATATTAGAAATCGATTTGGTAATCGTATATTCATAGATATTTTAGAATTGTAAATTCACTATGGAATTTATAAAAGAAAGGGAAATTTGTTTAAAAATAAACGTTGATTTATTTTTGAAGTGTGGAAATAAATTTACGGACTTGGAACGTAAATATAAAGTAAATCGGTAAGGATTTATTTAATTGGTTTAATGAACCATTTTGAAATGGAAATGAATAAAGATTTGTGAATATATCACGTATAGGGAAACGATTTGAAATTTGTTTTCAAATGTTGAAGTGTGGAAAAATATATCTTGTAAAGATATTTTTGGGAAATAAATAATTTGGAGAATAATTTGGAATCTGGAGATGTTGTGCATATCTATTGCTAGTTAAATAACCGACTATCAATATTTACCTTTAAATAGGTATTAGTTGCGATTTTCTTGAATTTGAATGCCACACTTATTTCAATATAAGCGCTCACTATTCGGGTTAGCCGGGAAAGGACCTTTGGGTCGTATAACCCATTTCGAATATGTGATACGTCGTTGTGGATTGCATTTGAAGACCGGTGTTGAAGGCCAGATATTTTTGAAAATGGAAGGATTACCGTCGAATGACTTTGCATCGGTTGATCTCCGATACAGAGGTTTTATCACCCTTAGTGACGGGAAGTCCGGACGTCATTAGTGAATATTCGGATTGCATGGGCTTCTTTGTAAGTGCCTTCGGTTCCGTTTGATCCCGGTACGGACTTGTATGGTTGTGTGTCTGACATTACAATTTAAGATGTAAAGCTGGTTTCTATCAAATATATTTCTGTTGGTGGTGGAGAATTTATTCTTTTAGCTTAACACCCTTCTTCGAGATGTACGAGCTGAGAGGTTATGTAACTGATAGTTACTAGTGATACATTCTCAAATTGGTAATGTGACATATGAAGTGTTGTTGAGCATATGTGATCAAAGCACCGCTTTTGTATAAAGCGTAGCTTTGTGGACGAGACTTCGTCGGACCTCACACCTCGGAATGGTCAAAACAGGAAGGATGCAGCAAGGTTATCGGGGGGTAGCGCCCCTTTAATGTATGTCATTCCTTTTGGATAGAGGTGGTATCATGGTATGGAGCCCAGATACTTAACCTATGTTGTTGCGGCAAATTTATTACTTTGTGGTTGTTGGAATCGAGGATCCTCGGATATAGATCGGTTACGATCAGGGAATGGAATATTTGTGTCAGTAGTTACCCAGTTAGGGGTAACCCGACCTTGTGTTGGCAGAGATCTAACCGTAACGTTTGGTTCTTGGGTCGTCTTTCCAGAGGCGTACCCATGTGGCAATGGGAAGTTCCTTGGCCTGACCATTTGTTGGAAATCCAAAGAAACAATACGAACCTTGTACGGTTTTTGTTTTATAACCTGCCATGGAATGTGGCGGTAACCTGCTATTGAACATGGTAGCTATAGTAGACATACGATAATGGTCGTATGTTGGCTAAGATTTATATCTTTACTTTCGAAATGATTTTTCCTACACTATGCACTAGTAATAATATCAAATGTCTCTTTGTAATGCGTATCAAGCATCTTTGACTATCATAAGAAGAAATCTCCTCCGATTCTGCGTTTGCATTGTGTGTGCATGCGGGAGGCCTTATGGTAGTCTCATTTTCTAAAAAGCATTGCGAATCTATTTTAAAATATTCCTGTTGTTTGTTTTAAAGATAAATAACTGTTTTAAGTTCTCACACCAGTTCCATGACTGACCTGGGGTTTATTGTTCTCTTCCTAAACTCTGGGTGCCCAACATTTTCTGCACGGGCAGTCTAGAGTCAGGTTATCAGGTCATTCTGGAACGCGGGGGTTGCTGTAGAGATCTGGAGGCAAGCTGGATGGCATGGCGTATTACTAGTATATAGTATTTCTTTTCCACTGTTTGTTGTTGTAAACTCTGTAATGTAATGTAATGTGATGTGAGGTAATAACTGATATAGTTCTTTTGTTTAAAGATTATTCATTTATCTATTATATGTTGTTCCGCTGCGATTGTGAGATTCTGATATTGTTCTGTTGTTTCTTTCTGTTCTGTTCTATCTTTTTCTCTCTTCTTCTATCTTTTTCTTCTTCTTTAACCATAACATTTCGGTTTTCCGGCATTCGATTGCTCGGTAGTTGATACAGTGGATGTATTGATGTTGGTTTTCGAGCGTCGAAAAATCGCGATCGTTACATTTGGTATCAGAGCATATGGTTAAGCGACATCGATGGCTCTATTGGGGATTACTCATTAGAGATGGAGTCGGTAGTATTCTAGAATGAGTTTGAGTGTTATAATAGATACGAGCGTGTATTTGTTAGTGAACATAAATTGTTTTATATTGTGATGATTGGTTTGTTGAGTGGTATATGGATTCTAGTCAATACGAGTAATTAACGTTGTTGATAGGGATCTCTAAACACTTGTGCAGAACAATTTGACACGATATTGTTTTAAAATAGGGTAAATGAAATAATTTTACCTTGATTATATATATATATATATATATAAAGAAATTATTTTTCAGAATTATTAAAGTGTATATAAATTGATTGTTTGGTTGTTGAAAATGTAGGATACATGCAAGTTAATAAAAGTTGTTTGAATAAGTCAAATAAAACATATTGTAAAAGAATAATTGTATAAGCGAAGAATTATAAGTATGGAGCTATAATTAATGTGATTTACAATTGTGAAATAATCTTGTATATAAAGGTGAAACTATATGAATATATTTATTAATATGAGCTGTAAATATAAAAATGAATTTGGACTATGAATTTGACAATTTTGAATCCTGTTTATTTTGGAAGTTATTTTTCAAAATTAAAAGTTAAATAGTTAAATTCTATAAGTAAAATATTTGTAAATATGTTTATAAATAAAGGAAAATTTTTGAGAGAAAATTAAGCACTGAATTCACTGCTGTTACTGGGAAATAATAAAGGTGATGACTGCAGCAACATCAATATCATTTTCGAGTCTTTATGTGATAGATTTGCTACCATAGTAAATTGGGAATTGAAATTTGATTGTGATAAACAAATTTGAAATAAAAATCCAAGCTGAAATTGTTAAATATAAGTGAAAAGAGTTTTGAACTTATAATATGAGATAATAAATTTGACTTTGGTAAAAGTAAATGGAATTTACTTTAGAATTGGAAACTGAATTGGATTATAAGTGAAAATTTAAGTTAAGCTAAACAAATGATGTTTGAAATGAAATATAACTTAAGTGAAGTTGAATAAAGTTGATTTTGGTGTCGAAGTAAATTAATAAGTGAATTAATGAAATGAAGTCATTAAGAATTTGAACTTGAGTTATATAAATGAAATTCAACTTTATATTGTTAAAGGAATTAGCAATTGAATTAATTAATGGATTGAATGCTAATCAATTGAATGTAAAATAAATTTAAAAGAAATAATGGATGTAAGTGTAAATTATTAGAAGCTAATGAAGTTGAGAAATTGAATAATTGAATGGAAGTCAATTTAATATCAACCAATTGGAGTTAAAAAGTGTTAAACCAAATAGAATGTAAATTTAGAAATTTGGTTATGATGGTTATGGTTAGGTTGTTACATGATTATTAGTTGATTGTATATAATTCATTAAGTATTAATGAAATTGAATTGATAAATGGAAAGCTATGAAATGGAATTTGATTGAATGGAAAGTAAACTAACTTGAAGGTAAATTAGTGAATGTGAACTAATTGAATAAAATAAATGAATGAATATTTATAAAATCCAATGTCAACAAATCAAATGTGATTAAATTGAAAACCAATTCAATGAATATTAATGAGAAGTGAATGTATATTGATTTGATATGGATTTGTTGGATGATAGTTGTTTGATGGTTGCATTTGTTGTTTTGTTGCAATTGCTATGTCGCACATGTAGTTGTTATGTTTCTATATGACGTATATTGATATTGTTTTCATATATACATGTTTCTCATTGTTTGTTGAGTGTTTAGTAGGTGCGAATTGCGCTTGCTTCGCATTTGGAGCTCGCTTTCGCGCTATATTAGCCGTACATGCTCGCTAATAATATATAAGGTACATATCTCGGATTACATATCGTACTTTTACATTTTTTTCCCCTGCGGGATGCCTCATCAATTGATGAGATGTATATTTGTGATATATATACTGTCATTGTTTTTTCGGATCGAGCCGCGCAAAGAAGGTTATGGCGAAATTTTTCGAAAATTTAAGGCGTTAGAATATTTTTGAGAAAATTGGGAAATTTTTGAAAACTAAGTTTGGATTTGGAAACTTAGTAAACATTTTGTAAGAAGTTTAACTATGAATTTTGGGAAAGTTAAACACTTAAGAGATTTGAAAAATCCAATATGAATGGTTTGTTTTGGAAAGTTAATGGATTATGTAACTTTTTCTTACTTGGTAATTTCGAGGAAGAAATTCTTTAAAGGGGGAAGTTTGTAACGACCCAGAATTTCTGTCAGTTAAAATTTGTATATTTAATTGATTTTAAATATTAATAAGTAGGATTTGTAAGTTAAATAAATTTTATTTCGAATATCTGGATTTAATTGCATAATTAAATCGATAATTTAATATTTGAAATTCCAGAAATATTTGAAAATTGGGTTTAATATGATTGAAAATGATTTGTAAAATTTTATTTAATCATATTGGAGTTATAATGATGCTATAGAACTTTTAAAATGGAATTAAAAGTTAATTTGTGAAAATTGAATATTTTAATATTTAATTGACGTATTAAAATAGCCATTTTTCAAATAGTCTCGGATTTTGACAAAACAAGATTCATCGGATCCGTAATGTTATATTATTGTATGGTTTCAAATTTCGTGTCAATCGAACTTACGGTTTGTCCGGGGCAAGCTAAAACGCATAGAAATTAGTTTAATCGATTTAATTTAAATTTGATCGTTTATTTCCATAACCCGCACAGATGATCGAATTAGCTACCGAAACACGTTTCATTGTGTCCAGAACGCGGGTTAAACCCTAGAAACGCCGATCACCGCACGAGATTTGGAGTTCGGATTTTGGAGTGAATAGTGTTTTTCGTTAAAATTTCTATAAAAGGACCCCCTATATTTTCATTTTGCAAAACCTAATTCTCTACAGCCCTAGCCGCCAGTTTTATTTTCAATGGCCTAGAGAGCTCGAATCTTCTTCCCTCAATTGCTTCCAATCTGTGAAGAATTAGAAGAAGTCATCAACTAAGAAACTGTAGAGGGAAAAGAGCTCTTCGAATCTATATGGGGATGATGGGATATGGAGCGACGATGGTGGAGACTTTTGGCCGCGTTCATCAGGGAGTTCAGCACGTCTTTCGAGGCTTAATGACAGCCGAGCTTGGCCATACTCATGGCGATGATGGGGGTGGTGAGGGCTACAAGGTGAAGGTCGTTGATCGACCTGAAGTTGATCATGTAGGTTGCGATATTCAACCCTAGTGGCGACGTTCATGGGTCAGGCGTGCGTTTCTTTTACTGGAGCAAGAACGTGAGGAAGAGGGAGGCCCAAATAGCCAGATGTGATAAAGGCAAGGATTAACGGCTCTGATTTTTTTTGGGTATAGAAATTAAAAGAATTTGTAATTTAAACTATATTATAATTTTGTCAAACTTTAAAATGCGATATTTCTTTCATACGAGGTCGAAATCTGACGAAAGGAATTACATTGGGTTCGTTTTGTCGAGCACTACGCTATGGAACTGGATTGGAATCGTTTGGAGCTAGTTTGAATTTCGGGTAAAATTAAAAGCGTGTTTAATTTATTTGAAATAAAACACAGAAACTGTTATTGAAACCAAGGTGAGAACTTCTCACTCAATCGAATTACGTTTCGATTTAAAATTTAAAATTGTTAGATTTAAAATTGCTTGATTGTGTGATTGGGTGATAAATTGTTATCTATTGTGTTAAATAGACACTATACGCCGTATATTAAGCGGATTTTATTTATTAAAAACATATACCGCGATAATTCCATCTTGATTGGAATTGGTATTATATATGTACTTGGAGTTGATTTTCCCGCATTATATAGCGGATGAGACCCTATTGCGCCGCATTATAGCGGATAATATTTTATAAATCCCATATACCGCGATATTCCGTATTGGAACGGAATTGGTATTGTGCTAACATCTGTGGATGCAGGGAAACAGGTTGGAGGGATCCAACTCGATTCCTCACCAGTATATATTTGATTACAAATATTGTGATATTTGTTGATTATCATATTGATATATGATGTTTGGATGCCGTGATTAATTATTTGGTGCTGTTGCATCATTGGCCCTATTTTGAAGTTTAAAAATGTTAAAGTAATGATTTTTAATTTAAAAGGGTTTTAAAGTGATTTTTGAAAGTATACGTTTTATTAAATTTTGGAATTGATTCATTTTAAATAAATAAATGTTACAATTTTAATGCTATAAAAATTATGATTTTTGTAAAATATAACCGAAATGTGATTTTTGGAATAAATAGTTGATAAATTTATAAGATGGTTTAAATTGGGATTTTTTTGAATTATTATAAACAATTTATATAAAAGATTCATAAAATTGAAATTTGTAAATCGAAATAATGGAATTATAAAAGGAGTTTTGTTAATGTTGAAAATGAGGTTATAAATGGAATTTTATAAGTAGTAAGATTTATAAATTTTGTAAAGTTATTAAAAGAATGAATTTGGATAAATAAATGGATTTTTAAGTAATTAACCTATAATTGAACTTTGGCTTTTAAATGAATAATAAAAGGAATTGGTTAATAAAGCGATTTTATAAGTTGAAGTTTTATATAATATATATAATGTGAGATTATAAACGTTGTTTTATAAGTCCGAAACTGACTTATTTTGATAAGTCAATTATTTTAGATTTTTAAAGGAGATATATTCACGATTTTGGATAGTGGGCAATCCTTTAAATAAAATGTGTAGAAAAATGTTGAATTTGGTTAACGAAGAATATTCACGATTTTGGACAGTGAATATATTATTAAAGAAAATGAATATGTTTTTGGGGAAGTGGTATTATAAAATGAAGTTAATTGTTTTAAAGATGCTTTAAAATGGATTAACTATCGAAACCATAGATTTCAACATTAATTGTTGAAATAGACGTTTTCCAGAAATAGAAGGAAATAGTGGACTATAACACTGTTTTTATAGTAAATGATTTACGAAAGGAAATGTTTATATAGCATTGGGATTTATATATCTATCTCAAATTTCGAATTTCTATACTAGTGATTTTGGGTTGTCGTAACGATGTTTTACGCAACATTCGTTTTGACCCAAATAAATGTGTTTAAGCGCACGTTTTCTTTAAAGAATGAAATATATACTTAATTTCGATTTATGTATATTGAATATTTTCCAAGTGTTGAAAATAAATGGATTTGTGAATTACTTATTAAATAAGTATGGAAATGTTTTCCAATATGAAGTGAATATTTTGAAATTTTATCTTTTAAAGATAAATTGAAAATGAATATTAGAAATCGATTTGGTAATCGTATATTCATAGATATTTTGGAATTGTAAATTCACTATGGAATTTATAAAAGAAAGGGAAATTTGTTTAAAAATAAACGTTGATTTATTTTTGAAGTGTGGAACTAAATTTACGGACTTGGAACGTAAATATAAAGTAAATCGGTAAGGATTTATTTAATTGGTTTAATGAACCATTTTGAAATGGAAATGAATAAAGATTTGTGAATATATCACGTATAGGGAAACGATTTGAAATTTGTTTTCAAATGTTGAAGTGTGGAAAAATATATCTTGTAAAGATATTTTTGGGAAATAAATAATTTGGAGAATAATTTGGAATCTGGAGATGTTGTGCATATCTATTGATAGTTAAATAACCGACTATAAATATTTACCTTTAAATAGGTATTAGTTGCGATTTGCTTGAATTTGAATGCCACACTTATTTTCAAAATAAGCGCTCACTATTCGGGTTAGCTGGGAAAGGACCTTTGGGTCGTATAACCCATTCCGAATATGTGATATGTTGTTATGGATTGCATTTGAAGACCGGTGTTGAAGACCAGATATTTTTGAAAACGGAAGGATTACCGTTGAATGACTTTGCATCGGTTGATCTCCGATATAGAGGTTTTATCACCCTTAGTGACGGGAAGTCCGGACGTGATTAGTGAATATCCGGATTTCAAGGGCTTCTTTGTAAGTGCCTTCGGTTCCGTTCGATCCCGGAACGGACTTGTATGGTTGTGTGTCTGACATTACAATTTGAGATGTAAAGCTGGTTTCTATCAAATATATTTCTGTTGGTGGCGGAGAGTTTATTCTCTTCGCTTAACACCCTTCTCCGAGACGTACGAACTCAGAGGTTATGTAATTGATAGTTACTAGTGATACATTCCCAAATTGGTAATGTGACATACGAAGTGCTGTTGAGCATATGTGATCAAAGCACATCTTTTGTATAAAGCATAGCTTTATGGACGAGACTTCGTCGGACCTCACACCCCGAAAATGGTCAAAACATGAAGGATGCAGCAAGGTTATTAGGGTGTAGCGCCCCTTTAGTGTATGTCATTCCTTCTGGATAGAGGTGGTATCATGGTATGGAGCCTAGATACTTAACCTATGTTGTTGCTGCAAATTTAGTACTTTGTGGTTGTTGGAATCGAGGATCCTTGGATATAGATCGGTTACGATCGGGGAATGGCATATTCGTGCCAGTAGCTACCCTGTTAGGGGTAACCCGGCCTTGTGTTGGCAGAGATCTAACCGTAACGTTAGGTTCTCGGATCGTCTTTCCAGAGGCGTACCCATGTGGCAATGGGAAATTCCTCGGCTGACCATTTGTTGGAAATCCAAAGAAACAATACGAACCTTGTACGATTTTAGTTGTATAACCTACCATGGAATGTGGCGGTAACCTGCTATTGAACATGGTAGCTATAGTAGGCATACGATAATGGTCGTATGTTGGCTACGATTTATATCTTTACTTTCGAAATGATTTTTCCTACACTATGCACTAGTAATAATATCAAATGTTTCTTTGTAATGTGTATCAAGCATCTTTGACTATCATAAGGAGAAATCTCCTCCAATTCTGCGTTCGCATTGTGCGTGTGTGCGTGTGCGGGAGGCCTTATGGTAGTCTCATTTTCAAAAAAGCATTGCGAATCTATTTTAAAATATTCCTGCTGTTTGTTTTAAAGATAAATAACTGTTTTAAGTTCTCACACCAGTCCCATGACTGACCTGGAGTTTATTGTTCTCTTCCTAAACTCTGGGTGCCCACCAATTTCTACACGGGCAGTCTAGAGTCAGGTTATCAGGTCATTCTGGAACGCGGGAGTTGCTGTAGAGATCTGGAGGCAAGCTGGATGGCATGTCGTATTACTAGTATATAGTATTTCTTTTCCGCTGTTTGTTGCTGTAAACTCTGTAATGTAATGTAATGTGATGTGATGTAAGGTAATAACTAATATAGTTCTTTTGTTTAAAGATTATTCATTTATCTATTATATGTTGTCTCGCTGCGATTGTGAGATTCTGATATTGTTCTATTGTTTCTTTCTATTCTGTTCTATCTTTTTCTCTCTTCTTCTATCGTTTTCTTCTTCTTTAACCATAACATTTCGGTTTTCCGGCTTTCGATTGCTCGGTAGTTGATACAGTGGACGTATTGATGTCGGTTTTCGAGCGTCGAAAAATCGCGATCGTTACATGCTGCTGGAGCTATGAAGTCTTTTCATATCTTTTGGAGTTGTCGTCGTCATTTATAGTAGTCAGTGTAGTTGTATTGGAAGATATGCATTCATGTATATTATATACATTAATGTACTTGTATATGTAACTTCCAGAGTCGACAATTGTAGTTGTATCATATGTACTGTATCACATGTATTGTAACTGACATCAGTTATATATATATATATATATATATATATATATATATATATATATGAGACTTTTGTTATCTGTGTTCCGCATTTAGTTTATCCGTGTTATTATTATATATATTATCCTAAACTATTATGAACCATCGTAGTTCGTTTTATACTGGAATTGGATACGTCGATGGGAGTAAATAAATAAAAGATGAAAAAAATATATACCACTCCTATCGAGGTAACTGATACTAGTGTATGGCCTAACTACGGATGGCATCTCCTCAACAACCTTATTCTTCGTAACAACAGACAGTATTTCTTTTAATACTCTTTGTTATTGTGAGCATAGAGGTGGGGCGTCATAGTTGGTATCAGAGCTTGGGGTTTATGGATATAATATAAAACATAACTTAGATGGAACATGTGTTACAACTATTTGTCGATGTTTTATCGTGCTTTGAGTCGAAACTAAAGTTTTGGAATTTTGATGAAATTTTTAAATATCTTTATTTAAAAATAAAAGTGAATTTGTGTTTTGGTAATTGATTAAATTGTGTCGGTTTATCAGAGTGCGCAGCGAAAGCAGTGAGACTGTCTTCGCTGAATACAGCTAATAACCTTTTTAATTTAAGAATCAAAATATGAAATTGAATAAATTTCATTTGTTTTTCACATAGCTGTGTTTAATTTGTTTTCTTTGAAAATTTCGAATCCGATTTGAGGATCCGAAGCGATTTCAGTTATGTTATTTTGTTGAGATTTTGCTGTTTTGAATTGTCTTCGTTGAAGATATATTTGAATGATTTCTTTGTTCATTTTGTGGTATATGTGCAAATTTATGTTGCACGTTACTGTTTTAGTTTTACGTTGAACCGGTGTTTGGTTTCAAAACGAATTTTGTTGCCATTATTTTTATAACGGGGTTTTCACACTGGTGCTGAGTTTTTGAAGCAAGATGTTTTGTTGACATTTTTTAATGAATGAAAATTCACTGGTATTATATTTTGATGCAAGTTATTTTGATGAGATTTTGACGTTCAAAATTACTGTCGCTTTGACTTCAGTAACCGTCAAATTTTAAAGTGGATTTTCAAACGGTTATCCCACAATGCTAATTTTGTTGTCCGTTTTACGGTATTTTGAGAAGTGCAATTTCCTTGCCGAAGTTGCTACTGATGTTGCTTTTTTAATCACGTGTTTTAAAAATTGTTTCAAAATAAAATTGTTTCCAATTTTTTTTACAATTTACACTTTCAAAAGAATGAGGAAGCGATTTAAACGTTTCAGCAAAATCGAGGACTATGACCCCTTTCTTTTACTGATTCGCTTAATTCTGGACTTGTCCGTTTGAGAATGTAAATTATTATTTTGATAAAATAAATGAAATTATTTTCAGAAGTTTTGTAGTTTGCGCTTTCAAAAGGATGAGGAAGCGATTTAAAAGTTTCAGCAAAATCGAGGACTATGGCCCCTTTCTTTTACTGATTTGCTTAATTCCGGACTTGTCCGTTTGAGAATGTGAAATGTTATTTTTCAAATACACAATTTTGCACTTTCAAGGAAACGATGAAGTGAATTAAACGATTTAGTAAAACTCTTGGTTATGGGACATGTGTGTTTGCTATTTTGGTTAATTCTGGACTCGTTAATTGAAATATTTGTTGTTTTGATGATTTTGATGATTTTCGTGTGCTTTCGAGCCACTATGTTGGACCTTCGGGTCATATGTTAGACCTTCGGGTCAATACCAGTACTAGACCTTCAGGTCACTCTGTGGACCTTCGGGTCATTTGTTGGACCTCCGGGTCATTTGTTGGGCGCCAAAAAAAAATTATGTTAATAGTACTTGGTAGGCTTCGGCCATTTGTTGATGCACGTGCGGCGTAGCTTAAAAACTCGCCATCTGATGAGATCGATCCAACCTTTTATGTCGATTTTCTAGATTATCTTAATTGATTTCTAGATATTTGTTGTTCCAATTATCTGCAGGTAATTGGATATTTGTTGATATGAATTCTAATTATCTTTGTTGATAATTAGATATTTGTTGATTCTGATTATCGTTTTTGATAATTAGATATTTGTTGTTTCTGATTATCGTTTTTGGTAATTGGATATTTGTTGATATGAGTTCTAATTACCTTTGTTGATAATTAGATATTTGTTGATTTTGATTATCGTTTTTGATAATTAGATATTTGTTGATTTGAGATTTGATTATCGTTTGTGATAATTAAATATTTGTTGATTTGAGATTTGATTATCGTTTTTGATAATTAAATATTTGTTGATTTGAGATTTGATTATCGTTTTTGATAATTAAATATTTTTTGATGTGTGATTTGATTATCGTTTGTGATAATTAAATATTTGTTGATCTGAGATTTGATTATCGTTTGTGATAATTAAATATTTGTTAATTTGAGATTTCATTATCGTTCGTGATAATTAAATATTTGTTGATTTGAGATTTGATTATCGTTTGTGATAATTAAATATTTGTTGATTTGAGATTTGATTATCGTTTTTGACTATTAAATATTTGTTGATTTGAGATTTGATTATCGTTTTTGATAATTAAATATTTGTTGATTTGAGATTTGATTATCGTTTGTGATAATTAAATATTTGTTGATTTGAGATTTGATTATCGTTTGTGATAATTAAATATTTGTTGATTTGAGATTTGATTATCGTTTGTGATAATTAAACATTTGTTGATTTGAGATTTGATTATCGTTTGTGATAATTAAACATTTGTTGATTTGAGATTTGATTATCTTTTTTGATAATTAAACAGTTGTTGATTTGAGATTTGATTATCGTTTTTGATAATTAAATATTTGTTGATTTGAGATTTGATTATCGTTTGTGATAATTAAATATTTGTTGATTTGAGATTGGATTATCGTTTTTGATAATTGGATATTTGTTGTTTTCTATCTATCTCTGTTGATGGTTAGAGTTTGCTGATTATGAAGTTTGTGTTTTTCTGATTTTCTGGTTGATAACTAGATGTTTGCGATTTTGCGATTTATGATTTGTTGTTTTCTAATTGTCGTATCTATAATTAGATATTACTGTTTTGTGATTTCTGTATTCTAATTATCTAATTGATAATTAAATATTGCTGATAATCGTATTTATTCAGTTTTGCTGTTTTCTGAATTATCTATTGATAATTAGATTTTGTTGAGAATTTGTGAATTTCTTTTATGAAATTAAAAGATTTCTTTGGTGTTTGTTTTCTTGACCTTTATTTTTCTAGCTTAACCAGTTTATGTTAGAAAAATAATTGTTATTGACACTCTAATTATGAAAATTGTGGGGATGTAATTTTTATAAGGAGGGGAGTCTATAACAACCCGGGGTTTTGCGCCAGTAAATTTTCGTCATTAGACGATTAATTTTGCTAGCAAATTGCTATTTGGAGTTTTTAATTCAGGTAGAAATTCGTTTAAAAATTTGTTAAGGGATTACAGGCTTTAAAAATTTAATCTCGACCCAATATTCCTTTAAAAATTCTCGATGTCGTTCCCTTCTTAATTCAGTTCTACCCATTCCGTTTTCATTTTCGTTCATTTCAAAACCTAATCAAAAAAAAAAGAACAATGGCGGCTCACTTGCAAATTAGGGTTTCTGGAAATTCGAGATGTCGACTTCGATCGCTTGTTGCTCACATCGGCTGTCGAACTGGAATTGTGCTCTTCGGTGCCAATGTGAGTAATTTTATTTACTCACATCTAGTTCAAATCTCAGGTTTGTAGAGTCTAAATTTTGTGATTTTCGTTCGTGTGAAACTGTTTGAATTCGTCACTTGATTTTCTTAGCCATTCGATTTCGTTTTAATATTCGGGATGATTTCTGGTTTGTTCGCTTTTTTCGCCTTGTCCATCACGGTGTTGATTTTCAGTTGACATCGGCCTTGACTTTTAAAGCTTAAAATTGATTTTGTGAAAGTATTTTGGGTTTGTTGGCTTGATTTTTATTAGTTCAAACTTGCAACTACATTTGGATTCGAACTATCTCACTTTGATATCGGCTTGCACTGCTTGAGCTATGAAGTCTTTTCATATCTTTTGGAGTTATCGTCGTCATCGTATAGTAGTCAATATAGTTGTATTGGAAGATATATATTCATGTATATTATATACGTTAATGCACTTGTATATGTAACTTTCAGAGTCGACAGTTGTAGTTGTATCATATGTACTGTATCACATGTATTGTAACCGACATCAGTATATATATATATATATATATATATATATATATATATATATATATATATATATATATATATATGATACTTTTGCTATCTGTGTTCTGCATTTAGTTTATCATTGTTATTATTGTATATATTGTCCTAAATTATTATGAACCATCGTAGTTCGTTTTATACTGGAATTGGATACGTTGGGAGTAAATAAATAAGAGATGAAAAAAAAAATATATACCACTCCTATCGAGGTAATCGATACTAGTGTAAGGCCTAACTACGGATGGCCGCTCCTCAACAGCCTTATTCTTCGTAATAACAGACAATATTTCTTTTAATACTCTTTGTTATTGTGAGCATAGAGGTGGGGCGTCACACTCATCAGTATTTTTAAACACCCAGCTTTTGGTTTCAAATTATTTTGAAATCTTCAACATCGCAAATCACATTTCTCAAAAGTCAAACCAATCTTGGTTTCATTCCCAAGAAATTTCCTTTGAGATTTTCAAAAACAACTAGCTTTTCTTAACAAACCAATTTTTTGGCAGCAATCCGTCACTTAGAAATTCGAAAATGAATACTGATGATGCGGTCGTCATCATCATAATTATTTCCCAATAATCCAAGTGATTTTAACGCTATCTCACTTTCCAACATCCATTTAAAACAAATCTCCTTTCAGAAATACTTTTTAAAACAATAATGTTATTATTTGTCTTCAAAATACTACCCAAATCTCCGAGGTTTTAAAGTTTCAAATTCTGTTTTAACTCAAATCTTAACTATAATGCATTTGTATAGTTTATGCTTATAAAAATTCTCATTTAACTATATTTCAATTTATAATTTACATTTACAATTCATATTTATAAATTTCATTTCATAATGAATTTATACCCTTAAACTTTGGTTATATTTTCAATTTCTAGTTAAATTTTTACACAACGATGATAATAATTTAATGTTATCATTTCTAACATCCAAGCAACCATATATTAGCTAAAATAGTTTACAAAAAAATTTCTTTATATCAAAATATATTTTTGGGTAAATTATTTCATTTACCCACATTTAAAACAATACCGTGTCAAACTGTTCTATTCAAGTGTTTGGAGACCCCTTCGATACAGTTGTCCAGACTGTGCCGACGAAGGTTCATATGCCACTCGATAAACCAATCAAAACAATATTAAAATAATTTATATTCACTAACAAATACGCACTCATATCTATTAATACGCTCAAACTCATTCTAGAGTACTACGGACTCTAATTTAAATGAGTAATTCCCACCAGAGCCAAGGTTATCACCAACCTAAGCTCTGATACCAACTGTAACGACCCGCAAATCCGTACCGCTTGAGTTAACACTATTCTACCTAAATCAATTCAAGTTATACAGAAATACGAATCATTTGGGTTAGAGAAGAAGAGGTAGAAGAAGAAAATAGAAAACAACAACAGAATCTAACCATCACAGCGGAATAAAATATAATAGATAATAAATAATCTTTACTCAAAAATCAAATTATCTTTGTTTATATATTACATCATCAGAGTACATCAATCACAGTTCAACAACAATAATATACAACTGGATACGCAGCTACGCAACACAGCGGAATATATATAAAAACAAGTACGGAAGTACGTATCGTCATCCAGCTCGTCTCCTGAGCTCCACAATATCATATCCTGTATTCTATAATACTCGGTCTGACCCGAGCATTACAGTTAAATAACACCCGAGTCAGTCTGGAATACCAGGGTGAGAAAATCTCACTCAATTGATTATTAAATTTTCAAAATCCTTTGAAAACAAAAGCATCTTGTAAGACCACTCCACAAATAAACATGTCGGGCTTTTACCTTACGATAGCTAAAGCACTTTGTATAGAAATCCTTTGGTATTATAATAGGGTCTATATACAAATACTTACAAAATAGCCAAAATTGTTACATGATTAAATTCCAACTACTAGCTACAGAGTGGGTAATACAAACAAAACTCGTACAAGGCACGTAGGGAGAATGGATTTCCAACTAATGACTAGGCACTGGGGTACCACCTTTCACAGTACGTGGCCTAGATCACAGTACCGAGGAGTACGCCTGCTCCTCTGTAACACAAGACCGGGACTACCCCTTACAGGATAATCCCGAGTGAGATCACCCCGCAGATGGGATCAGCAAGCGCCCACTAAGCCGAAATAAAAAGGGACATCTAGACAGGGATGACCTCACCCTGCTTGGGTGCTACCCACCTAGCCTTGCTGCATAACCCCTGATTTTCAGTCATTCCCATTTGATGAGGCTTGAGGCTAAGCGTTACCTTTCTAGAACATATCCCTTAGAATGCCTATCGTCCCCCTGACGATGCTCCGAAAGCATTCATGCATACAAGTCCGTCCCGGGTTCGAACGGAACCGAAGCACTACTCCTACTATATCCATTTTGGAAATATCCT
Source organism: Allium cepa (assembly GCA_030765085.1). Classification (NCBI taxonomy): domain Eukaryota; kingdom Viridiplantae; phylum Streptophyta; class Magnoliopsida; order Asparagales; family Amaryllidaceae; genus Allium; species Allium cepa. The sequence continues at coordinate 1,038,302,842 of CM060928.1, forward strand.
CAGGATTAGTAGCGACTAGCCCTTGCACTTCACTGCTCCATCTTCGAATCCAAACTCGTTTTTCACGAAAACGTACAAACCGGATCGAAGTGGTTTTCGAGAAATAAATCTGGATCCCGGTCTCTTCGAAACGATCAACGCATTTGTCCAATATTGATAGTCGGTTATTTAACTATCAATTAATATTCACAACATCCATCACACGATAAATAATTTCCCAAATTATTTATTTATCTCAAAATATCTTTACAAGATATATTTCTATTTTCAATCCTTTGAAAACAGTTTCCAAACTATCTTTCTTTTCCAGAATAAGCTTTCCCAAATATTTTCTACCTCAACTGAAATCTCCAAGCACAAAACTAGATCTCTCTTTTTTTTTAAATAATTTAAAACACTTTACTTTGTAATATACTTTAAAACATTTAAGCTAAAACTGCTTCAATAATTTATTAAAAATACATACTATATGAATATTTGAAAATAAGGTTACTTAATAAAATATAAAACTAGATTTTCACTTCTAAAAAAAAAATACTAAGTCACTTTTTAAGTAATTACTACTATAATAGATTTGAGAAAATACTTACTTTAGAATTTAAATATTAGAAATAACAAATTTCCAAAATTTGCTTTTTAAAACAACTTTAAAACTTTTAACTTATATTTAAAAATTAACTTTGAAAATGTACTTTGTTATTCAGGGAGAATTTTCAATCTCAATCAATTAAATCAATTTTTCAAATTGATTCCCAATTTATTCCATTTGAAATAAATTTCTTTACTTTCTCAGTTCATCTCAAAATTCATTAATTATGGACTTTATTGTTGTTGTTTTCCGTTTGATTTTAAATCTTTTATCTGAAATATACCAATTTCAAGTTGTTCCTAATTTCTTCTTTATTCTTTCCAAAATTTGAATCTTCAAATTTAAATAAATGTTTTTTCTTTTAAAATAATAATACTGAAGTATAAAATTCATTAATCTTTTGATTATTCAAAATTTCCCTTTCTGTACTCAAGATTTATTTATTAGAATTTTAAAGTCACTTTATTTCTTTTCCAATTCATTCTTAAATTTATTCAAATTTCTATAATTATTTTACTTACAAATTCACTTCTTTTATTTTCTTTCAGAAATCCAATTTATATATTTTGGTAATTCATTATACCCAATTCTATCTAATCAAACCATAGCATTTAATATTCTAATATAATTCATCATAGAATAACAAATAATCACAACAGAGGATATTAAATAATTTAAATAAATGTTGAGGGATCCAGTTGGATCCCTCCAACCTGTTTTCCCTGCATCTACAGACGTTAGCACAACATAAAATATCAATTCCACTTCGAGGTGGAATATCATGGTATATGGGTTTAAATACAAAATCATCCGCTATTTAATGCGGGAAGTCAAACATTCCAAGATATACTATATAATATAACACACCAAATCAAATCAATCAATCAATCAATTATTTAAATTTGACTATTTAAATTTAATTTAAACTCAGCTGAGTGAGATTAACTCACCTTTGATCTTTGCAATCCGATCTAACCTCGACTTGTTCCCTTTTTGATTTCAACCTTGAATAAATATTAGATGTTTTTATTAATATTCGAACCATTTGAATAATTGATTTCCATTTTGATAAATTTAATTTACCAGTGATTTCATTTTAAACACAAATTTAATTTTAAACTAATTCGCTTTTTAACATATTTTCCCATTCCTTAATGTATTATTTCCAATAACCAAGGTAAATTAAGTAAGTTTATTATATACATTATTTTAACAATAGCTAGCAAGTTTAAAATGTGATTGTAAATGTAATCACTAATACTGTAAATTATTTTATAGAGACGGTCCTATATACAATTTTCCTGCTGCAATTACTTTTATTTTCAGAATACATATGTGTTGAATCAAAACTGATATAGTTAATTATTTTATAGAGATGGTCCTATATACAATTTTCCCGCTGCAATTACTTTTCTTTTCAGAATGCATATGTGTTGAATCAAAATTGATATAGTTTTTAAACCCTACTATAGTCATTTTCTTTCCTACTACTTATATACATATATATATTTAAATATATACATAAATAAGAATAAATAAAAACAACAAATAGATACCTCACAGCAACCCCTCGAGGCCGTCACCACTTCCCTCCATCGCTACTGGATCGCCACAGCCAAAGAAATCTCGAGCTTAAATCCTAAATCGCCGCATAAGCCTTGAATAACACCTCCCAATCGGGCACGGAAGCCCCACCTCCTCATCAAACTGGTGTCTGCTCCGACCCCCATTGCTGCCCTTACTGCTACCTTCGAGCTCGACATTACGAACAATGGTGAGGTTGAACCACGTCGCCCCTCCCACTGCTTCGCTCGTCAATCCCATGGTCGCGATGAGTCATTCTCACTTCGAGTGACCGCGCCTCTTCCTCACCGAACCCCCAAAATCACGAGCCTCCCTTCATGCGAGCCGGTCGATACGATTTAATTGAAATTGAAGATGAAAATAAATCTAGGTATTGATTTTCACTAAAATGAAGATAACGGAGGTCTTAAGTTTCCCCTTCTTTTTTTTCGTTTTCTACTGATTTGAAAATGAAGCTTCGCCCCTCTTTTTTTTTATATACTGAATGCGTGAATTCTTGAAGAAGGCTCAATTTTTTTATAAATGAAGTCATTAGCTTTTGAGGGAAGACAGAGTGCGAAATGTGAATGAACGTCGGCTGTTGAAGGTTGCTTATATGATAGTATACATATATGATTTAAATTAAATTTTCGATGCAAATCTTCAAAGCGTTTTTAAATTGTACGTTCACACAACAAACCCAAAAACTACGAAAATTGAAACCCGATAATAACACAATATTACGGATCCCATGGAACTGGTTTCGCCGAATTCCGAGACTGTGCCCCGGAAGGCAATTTTTAAATTCAATTTAAACTATGAAATTTCAAAACTGAACAAATCGCTGTCAAATTCAATTTTAACACTTCTATTGTCTTCAGTATTATCAATATAAATTTCATAAGCCTTCAATTTATTTTCAACAGGCTTAAAACTCCAGATTCAACATTTTACCCAACTTCAAATTATTTAATTCAATAATTTAATTATCGAATAAATTGTGATATTCGTAATTCAAGTTAAAATTACTCTATTGAATATTTAAAATCAATAAAATATTCCGATTTTAAATGCTAAAAAATTCCGGGTCGTCACATAAAACCAGTTTCTCACCAGCCTTAAGCCAACAAGAAGGAGATCGGCATGGTCTTCCATAGAGTGCCTTAAAGGTGCCATACCAATACTAGATTGGAAGCTATTATTATAGGAAAACTCAACAGAGAAATATGATCTTCGTAACTTCCACCAAAATCAAGAACACATGAACGAAGAAGATCTTCAAGGGTTTGATTCACACGCTCGGTTTGTCCATCGGACCGAGGATGATAAGCGGTGCTAAAATTAAGCTTCGTTCCCAAAGCTTTTTGAAGACTCTTCCAAAATCCACTAGTAAACAATGGATCACGATCACTAACAATAGAAGAAGGAACTCCATGCAATTTTACAATTTTTTAATAAAGAGTTTGGCCAAGAGAGGAACGGTTCGATTGGGCCGAACGGGAATAAAATGGGCGGATTTAGTAAGTCTATCAACTATCACCCATAAGCTACCGTGACCCGAACGAGAACGGGGAAGGCCGTCAATAAAATCCATGGAAATTTGATCCCACTTCCAAATTGGAATTTCAAAAGGTTGCAATAACCCACCGGGCCTTTGATGCTCGCCCGGACAAGTTGGCAAGTCATGCAATGCTTAAAAAAGTTAGCAATATCCGATTTCATTCCCTCCCAATAGTAAAGTCGCTTCATATCCGCGTACATTTTGCTACTATCGGGATGAATGGTAAATTTGGAACGATGAGAATCTTCTAAAATGTCTTTACGAATATCACTAATATTTGGCATGATAAGTCTTCCAAATTTTCGAATTCCGCCACGAGAATCAATATCGAAATCTTTCAAACCTTCAATATCAATTTTATCCCTACAATTTTGTCTAAGATGAGCCAATTCGGGATCTAGCTTTTGAGCTTCAAGAATGCGGTCTAAAAGAGAAGGATGAGCCTCAAGGCTACATAAATCAAGAGATGAACATAAATCGAAAACACGATCTCGAATTTCACAAGTGGATAAAACCCCGAGATCATTCCATTCGGATATCATCATAAAAACAATCGCTTGTTACTTGCGCCTAAGTGCATCGGCAACACGATTTCCCTTTCCGGGAGTATAAAGAATACCAAGATCATAAGATGCAAGGAATTCGAGCCAACGTTGTTGATGCAAATTAAGTTCCTTTTGAGAAAATAGATACCTCAAAGATTTATGATCAGTATAGAGAACAAGTTCCTCTCCTAAAAGATAATGACGCCAAATTCGAAGGGCGAAAACAATAGCCGTAAGCTCTAAATCATGAGTGGCATATCTAGTCTCGGCTGGCTTCAATTGCCTAGAAGCATAAGCAATAACACGTTCTCTTTGCATAAGAATGGCACCCAAGCTAACGCGACTAGCATTGGTATAAAAAATAAAATCTTGATTCCCCTCGGGAATAACAAGAATAGGAGCATCGGAAAGGTGTTCTTTTAATTTTTGAAAAGAAGCTTCACATTTGTCCGACCAAATGTATTCAACTCCTTTCTTTGTCAAGCTATTAAGAGGCATGACAATTTTAGAAAAGTCTTTGATAAAACGATGGTAATAACCCGCCAATCCGAGAAAACTACGAATTTCCGTCAAACTCTTCGGTCTCCGCCAATTTTGAATCGCTTCAATCTTTGAAGGATCTACGAAAATTCCGGATTCGTAAATGATATGACCGAGAAATTTCACGGAAGATTGCCAAAAGTGGCATTTAGCAAATTTTGCTTTCAATTGATTGCTCCTAAGAGTTTCCAACACAATCTGAAGGTGCTTTTCATGCTCCTCCTTGGTTTTGGAATAAATAAGAATATCATCAATAAAGATGAGAACAAATCGATCGAGGAAGTCTTTGAAAACTCTATTCATAAGGTCAACGAAATAAGCTGGAGCATTCGTTAAACCAAATGGCATAACAAGCCATTCATAAGATCCATAACGAGTACGGAACGATGTCAAATGAATGCTATCCTCTGCAATACGAAGCTGATGAAAACCGGTTGCTAAGTCTAATAGTGAAAAACTCTAGCACCACTAAGTTGATCGAATAGATCATCAATCTGAGGTAAAGGATATTTATTCTTGATAGTAAGATCATTAAGCTTACGGTAGTCAACGCAAAGCCTAAGTGTACCATCGGATTTCTTCACAAAAATAGCCGGATCTCTCCAAGGAGAGGAACTAGAGCGGATAAATTGCTTCATCACTAATTCGGATAATTGTTTGCGCGTCTACTCATTTTCCTTATTGGACATGCAATAAGGTGGACGAGTGATAGGTTGAGCTCTAGGGATGAGAATAATTTTGAACTCAATTGCTCGCTTAGGTGGTAATCCTAAAACGGGCTCAAATATGTCGGGAAATTCACGAACAACGTGAATAAGAGAAATGACATCTTCGTCATCATCATCATCATCATCATCATCATCATGAGGATTTAAAGCATATAAGGATGCAGCCAAGTTGGAATCCGAATCTTTAACATCAATAGAAATATGCTTAACAGATTGAGGATGTCGAAGAGGAATAGTCCGCTCAGGACATAGGATTTGATATTCTTAGTGATTAAGCCAATCCATTCCCAAAATCATTCCAAAGCCTAAGTAAAGCATAACATGAAAATTGGCTCGGAAAGAAAAATCACACAAAATAATATCGACATCTTTACACAACAAACTGAGTGTTGCGGATCCACCAACCGGATTCGCAATTCTCAAAGAAGTCATTAAACACATAACATGGAAAGAAAAAGTATCAACAAGTTCTTTTTAAATAAAAGAGTGGGACACACCCGTATCAAAAAGAACTCGAATAGGATGATCACGAAATACAATAATTCCATCAAGGATAGAATGCGAAATACCTTGACCACGAGAAGTGTTATTTGGAGTTTCCACCACATTAGGCTTTCCCTCCTTCCTGCCTTGAAGTTTAGGACATGCGGATATATAATGGTCCGGGCTTTTGCAATAGAGACAAGCACGGGACTTTGAACATTATTCGCATAATGGTCCTTAGAACCACAGTTGTAGCATTGCCCACTACTAGAGGCAGAAGTCTTTGCCACCAGAGTAGCTTGCTTCCCTTTCTTATTGGGTTAAGGACCTTTGAACTTACTAGGCCTTTTCTTGTTATTGAAGTTTGGTTTTGCACCCACAACTTCAACATCACTCTCCTTATCCGCCTCTTCAAGTCGAAGAGCGATATCAACGAGTTGATCCAAAGAAACTTCTAATTTTAGAAGTAATGGTTTCTTGAGATTTTTGTTCAAGCCATAGACAAATCTTTGGTTCTTCTTCAATGGGGTGTTTATGTATTTGACCACGTATTTAGAAAGTGACTCGAAGGATGCGACATAGTCTACTACAGAGGATTCACCTCGAACAAGGTCAATGAAATGACGAGCCAATGTCACCTTCTCAGCTTCTGGCACAAACTTTAATTCGAATCATTCTCGGAATTTCTTCCAAGTAAGATCCACTTCATTTATTTCATAAATCAAAAGCTCGTACCAGTTTAACGCTCTTTCTTGGAGCATACTAGAGGCCACCTGAACTCGGTGAAGATCAATAAGATTCATGCGAGAAAAGATTCGAACGCATGTTCTTAGCCAAGCCTGGACTTCAATAATGGTTTCAGGACCTTTGAATGGCTTCCCACCCAAATTGGTATAATCGTTGCACAAACGTGCAAATCCAGACTTAGGGTGAGTGGACTACGGACTAGAACCGGTTGCTTGAGCATTCTTTACTAGATCAAGAAGCTGTTGAGCATACATAAATAATCCATCTTGGGGAGTAGCACTGATTGACCGGCGCTGGGACGGCCTGGTCTAACCATTTCTCTTCTTTAAGAAAGAAAGAAAGAAGAAAAAGGTTATTCACAAAATAATTATCAAACAATCATGACTGATAAAACAAGGAATCACGAAAGAAAATAGGATAGGACAGTTTGAAGACCCGAATAAAATCCTAAGGCATGACTCCTAAGATGGACTTAGGACGATGATCCTTGTTAAATTATTCTACGTTGTTCCGAAGTTTGGCTCTGATACCAAGCTGTGACGCCCCACCTCTATACCTATGCTGGCCAAGGACACTACGGAGTAATGCCGTCAACTAGCGTGGAGAATAAGGCTATTGAGGAGCGACCATCCACGTAATTGCTTTGTGCGAGCACCGAATGTCAGATAGTATAACATGCATTTCATTTCGAGAGGTAATCCGACATGCCGATACAAACTCAAATCTACTACACAGTGGCTATATGGTCTTCGGAAACAAATGTAGAAACAAGCATAACATAAATCAGTCATAGAAGTTCATATCACAAAGGTGGAAACAGATATGAATATTACACATGAAAGTGTATATCAGAGTAGTGGTCAAACAAGATCCAAAATATCACAAAAGAATAGTTACAAGTGCTACACAAAAGAATAAGTATACATAATGAGTCAATATCTCAAATGTATAGAACTAAAACCTACTAATCTAAGTAGTTAGCCAAAAGTCAAGACAATAATCCCAGATGAGAAGTCAAGCAGAAGCACCTGTAACATCTCGGTCTGACCCGAGTATTATTTAATAAGAAAATAATAAACGGATCTGCCTAACTATAAATATCAGATGAAAGGATATAAAATAAGAGATATGACAAAAACGTATGGCAACCATAAAGCCATACTTTGATAAGTATGTAATTGAAAACCAACTAGAGATTAATCAATATCACAAGAATCTTCTCAAAGATCAAAAAGAATGTCATACTCTTTATTTTCATTCACCAAACCATAAATATTGACAACCATATCAATGCCAATCACAAAAGTTAATGACACACAAATTCACCAATGCACAAATATTGATATAACTAATCAATGAAACCACAAAAATTGGTGAAACACAAATTCCAGAAATCGTCAATAGAAATCCAAAAATCACAAAAATGGGGGAGGCCTATCACAAAACGAGAGCATGAAAGCTCACCAACACGTATATCACAAAACGAAACTCTATTCCATGGTTGCTAACCATTTATTTTCAGCCGAGGCACCACAAAACGGCTCGAAGACCATGGGTCGCTACCCTACCAATTTGAGTCGAAACTCCACAAAAGCGGGGTTTAGTCTCCCTCGTAGACAAAGAGACATCGCACATTGCTAGTCAAAATCACAAAAACGATCATCATCGATCACAAGAAGTGTCAATTACACTAAGCTAGTAAATATATGAGTTTAGCATCATGTCCCATAACTACTAGCTTAACTTAAATATTTACGAAAAAATTATAGACCTCCACTAGAAAATTGTCACAAGAGATTCAATCGAACAAGTCCAAGAATTAACCGGCGAAGTAAATGCAAGCGTTTCATACCACTTGTTTTATTAAGTCGTTTAATTAGATTTCTCGTGCGAGTGAGGTAAAGGTTTGTATATACTAATAGATTGAAAAATGGTTTAAGAATCGAGCTTTGTAATAAAATAGTGTTGAAATCGTTTTGATGTAAGAGTTTTGATATTTATTACTAGTATAGAAAACCTTTATGTTTTTAAAGTAACAAATCACAAAAATGATTGTAGAAACAATAAATCAATAAAAATTCACATACGAAGACGTGAATTAAATCCAAAGAAATCGATACCAAATCCATTGAAATGGATATTCCCAAAAATTCCGAAAATAGAAGTTATCAAAGGCAACTAAAGTGATAACAACTAATTGGAGAAAAATAATCTATTAAAAATTGGATATTCCAACGCAATAGTCAAATTAGGCAAAAATGGACATTTCCAGATGTTTGAGGTTTGTTCAAAACGTCTGGAATTGGCTTCTGGAAATACTCCAGAAAACCCAACCAGACGTCTGAAGCACTAAACCAGACGTCTGAAATCGAATCAGACGTCTGGGGGATAGTCCAGACGTCTGGTTTTGATCTCTGGAAATTTTCCAAAAAACAACCAGACATTTGAAGACACAAATCAGACGTCTGACAATCTTTTCAGATGCCTGGAACGTTAGTTCAGACGTTTGAAATTAGTCATTGCCTTGTTTATGATTCTACCATGTGTAATTTTTCTCCAGGAGATAAAAACCAGACGTCTGGCATTGGTCTCCAGACGTCTGAACCCTGGTAAAGGCAACAGTTTTCCTAGGCCATAATGGCTAAATCGATTAGGGAGCGATCGAGCGAGCAACGACGACTAAGGATTTATGTCAAGCAACAACCCGACCATATAAGCTCTTCGATACACCCCAAACAACATATCCAAACATCCATTAAAGGATTTTCACAAAAATTGGACTTCAAAACCAAAATTTGGTAATTCAACCATACCAATTCAAATCAAAAGCAAATGATTATGAATAGGTGTTAGGAATTCATACTTAACAACATAGATAAATATAGACAAAGATGTGAGATAAAAATCTCACCTTTTTACACAAAAACAACTAAGAGGAAGCTTGGAAACCAAATCAACCACTCTTCAACACAACCCAAGGAGCTTGTATCTAAGCTCAATAGAAGAACATTTCCTAAATTAGGTTTAGGAAATTTCTGAAATTGAAAGGAGAATGAGTTGAAGAAGAAGAAGAGGAGGCTTACCAAAGCTTCTTCTATAAATTTGGAGCTAGAACTTGATTTGAAAATGGAAACTAGGGCTTGGAGTTTTAATTTCCCATTCCTCTCTCCGTTGTTGCTAAAGCTTGAGTATTAGGAAATTATGAAGGAATGAAGAGAAGAGGGGGTGAAGCTTGGGTCTAATAAGTTAAAACTAAACCGAAGCCATGCGTGAAAAAGTAGCAAAATTCCACTAACTCTAAACATATCAAAGTTTATACTCAAAAAGGTCGCAAACATCATTTTGAACTCAATGGTGGTGGTCTCAGATCCTAATTCGACTGTTTGCAAAAACTAGCTTTTCGGACACTAATCCGACTAACGATGAATATTTAAAATAAAATATTTAAATATTCAATCAATAAATATACGGGTTGTTACAAAATTCTTTTAAGGGGGAAGGAATGTATCGACCCAACTTTTTTGGATATTTGAAATTGGAGTATTTAATTGATTTTAAAGGTTAGATTTGACTTGAATTTCGGATAATTTAATTGTTGGATTTAATAATTGAAAATTGGGTAAAATATGAAATCAGGAGTTTCTAGCTTGTTAAAAATAATTTAAAGGCCTATAAAATTTATATTGAGAATGTCAAAGATAGTAAAGGTTTTAAAATTGGATTCGAAAGTGATTTGTTCAGTTTTAAAAATATATCGTTTAAATTGATATTTAAAAATAGCCTTCCGAGGTACAGTCTCGGAATTCGATGAAACCAATTCCATCAGATCTATAATATTATATTATTATTGGATTTTATTTTTCGTAACATTTGGATTTATCGTTTGGCCGTTCGATATATAAACGGGTTGAAATCTATATCGAAAATTTAGTATAATCATTGGGTCCAAAAATATATCTACTCCATACAATCGATTTAGGACTTGAAACCTTTTCCATTGCGTTCAGAATAGGGGTATAACATTATGAATGTGTGGCGGCATGCCTCGATAGGATGTTAAAATTTGAAATTGCATTTATCGAGACGATTTGAATTTAAAATATATATTTTTATATACCGGTAACCTTCAGCCGTATTTCTATCACATCAGAACTTTATCACTTCACCTCAAATCACTATAGTAAGCCGAGCTTACTTGTTCCTTCTCTAGCACACTTTCCCTTTTAAAACCAAGCAGCGAAATGAAAATGTTATTGGCCCTCAAACTACAAAAAAATCAAAAAATAAAATTCAATACTTTCGTTGTAAAATCTCAACTATCCTTTCAATTCCCTTCCAGTTCGAAGCTGCTTCTCCCCAAATCTCTCTTCTCTGTCACAAATTCAAATCACATTCATATAAAAAAGGGATAACGAGCTACCCTCCTTTTCGAGATAAAGAAATTCTAGATACCCTTTCTTTGTTTCTTCGATTTAGGAAATCAGCTCGAACGCAAGGAGGTAGGCGTGCGAGCACTGGTCTCGTTCGCAATCGAGTGAGTATAGGGTACGAGTGAGCGAATGACAAAGAGAAGCAGTCGCTTGGGCTGCGGAGATGAGGTGGGTTGCCGGGCTTTGGTAGTTGAGGGTGCGGGTCTGGGAAGAATTGAGCTCGACTATGGTTCACAAGGCATCATGATGAAGTTTGGATGACTTATAGATGGTCGAAGCGACGATTTTAGAGGCTTTGTGTGGCTGAGGTAGAAGTGTCGCAGCTTTGGGTTAGAATTTCGAGCATAGCAGAGGTCGCGATGTCAAGTCTTGGGATCTGGGCTAGGGAATGGCATCGTGTGGTTGTTGTCTCGGGATAGTATTGTGTCGAAGGTGAAGCGGCATGGTCAGTGGCGGAGGTGGGTGTTGCTGGCAGTTCGTCTGCAGTATTTATGGGAGTTTCCGAAATTTAATAATTGTACATCTAGTTAAAAAAAGATTTATAGTAAGATAACATTTTATTTTTCTTGTTATTTATTGGAATTGGAAAAGAAATTATATACATGTATGTACATTTTTAACTTACTGTTAAGTTCTAAATATATATATATATATATATATATATATATATCCTAAGGTAATTTAATCTTTTCAAACATTTTAATTTAAGGTTAAGTAAGTTAAAACTTTTAATTTATTTGTTTATCAAAAATAAATTTTTAACAGTGAAGTAAAATTTATAATTTTATTAACCCAATAGATTTGAATTAAAATGAGAATATTAATGGTAGTTTAAAATCATGGAAAATGTTAATAAACCATATAATGTTTATGCAAGGTCGAAAATCATGAGGAGACAAGCCGGTTTGGATCGGACTACAAATTAAAAGTCAAAGGCGAGTTAATCTCACTCAAATTGGATTACTAGTAAATTTAATCAGTTAAAATTAATTTAATGGATTGATTGCTTGAATTGATAATTTATTATCACTCTGGATGTGATATATTATATATAGTATCATATATAGTTATATAGCGGCTGAGACCCTATGCGCGCCACATAATAGCGGATGACCCTATATACCACGATATCCCCCTCTAAGTAGGATTGGTATTTTATTTGTTGACTAACATATGTGGATGTAGGGAAACCGGTTGGAGGGATCCAACTGGATTCCTCAAAAATGTTGAATTTATTTTCATATTCAGTTACACGAAATGTAGAATAATTCTGTGATATATATTATGTTGGAAAAATTAATTTATTTGATGCTAATATATTGATGGATATCTTGTGGCATTTAAAAAAATATAAATACTGATTTTTAAAAGGGAAAATATACATCAAATTTTTTATGGTAAAGATGGATAAATTTAAAAAGAAAAGAATTGGGAAAGTAAATGGTTTGATTTCTAAATCCTATTTAATAAATTTCGGGAACATAGGAAAAGAATAGAGTCTTGAATAAATGTGAATTAAAGGATTTTAAAGGTATGGACTTAAGCAATATTGGTTTTAAGTATAAAGGGTTTGTTTTAAAATTTAAGTTTCAAATAAGTTGGGAAAAATAAAAGGAGAATTTTGAAATAGAGTATGAAATTGATATTTCAGCTTTAAATAAGGTTTTGAATCAACATAAAAGAGTAAAACTGGAATGTGGGCAAATCAAAATAAATTTCAAAATGGAATTAATTTAGAGAATCGATTGGGAAATCGATTAAGTGTTTTGGAAACTATGATTTAAAGGAAAATAAGGGTATGGAAATTATTAACTGGGTATATAAAGTGAAAAATTTATCAGTTGATAAATTGAAAATATAAATTCAGGGTAGGAATTTATAAGGCAATGATAATTTGTTTTAAAAATAAATAGTGGTTTTATTTTTAAAAGTGTAGGGAAGGAAAATTTATGGTATCGGGACGTAAATTAAAGTGGAAATAAATCGAGAAGGATTTATAAATGATTAGACGGGTTATAAAGTGTATTTCTTGAAAAGCCAAGTATAATTTCAAAGGAAATTTTTGAGCATAAATTAGAAGTCTTAAGGGTGGTTTTGAAAGAATGTTTTAGAAAGATTATAATTTTGTTGTTTTAAAAAAATTATTAAAATAAATATTTATTTAAGTTAATTATTGTAGCAATCATTTTTAAGGGTTAAATTACTATTTTGATGTAAAGGATAACTATTAAATATATATAGCTTATATAACAGTTTTATTTAAAAAAATAGTTTTGGCTAAAGTTTAACTTAGGAAATTATTATAGAATTTCATAACTAGAATTTTAAATAAAGTGTTTAAAGCGGTTTTATTTTAAAATGTTTTAAATGTATATTTTTTTGATAAAATAATTTAATTTATTTAAAAGCTAAATTTAAAATGGGCTTGGTGCTTTTCAGGGGAAATAAAATAACTGGTTAAATGATTATTTAATTTGATAGTTAAATAACCGACTATCAATGTTGGCCAATGCGCTGATCGTTTCGAAGAGATCGGGATAGGGTTGATTATCCGAAAACCACTTCAATTCGATTTGAACATTTTCGAATGAAGACTGTGAAGATGATGAAGACGGTGATTCGGTTTGTCAAGACCTAGGGCAACTTGTATGGACGAATGCTATCAGACCATCGTCAGGAGGACAATGAGTATTCTAAGCGAAATATGTTCTACAAAGGTAACGATAGCCTCAACCCTCACCAACCGGGAATGGCTAAAACAAGGGAGGTGCAATAAGGCTAAGTGGGTAGCACCAAAGTAGGGTAAGGTCATCCCTGTCTAGAGTCCCTTTTGATCTCGGCTTAGTGGGCGATTGTTGATCCCAACCGCGTGTTGATCTTATTCGGACTATCCAGTAAGGTGTAGCTCCGGTCTTGTGTTGCAGGGGATCGGGAGTGGTCCTCTGTACTCTGATCTAGGCCACGTACTATGACGGGCGGTACCCCAGTAGTCCTGCCATTGTATGATGTCACGACCCATTTTTCCGTACCAGTTTAAACTGACTTTAAACCACACTTGTCAGCCAAACCGCATGGGAAGATGGATAGTGAAAGAAAGAAGGTAGAAATAGAAAGAAGACAGAAGAAAAGAGAAAAATCAAAATCTCACAGTGGAACGAATAAACTACAATATAACAAATCTTTACATTAAACCAAAACTGTTACTTTAATAACATATGCAGGCTTTAAATCGGAGTTACAACCATTCAACTCGGACAGTTTATAACAACCTATCCTTACAACTTGTTGACAACACGACCAATGATAACTAAATATAAGCATCTATGTGAATACGTCTCCTGATTCCATCTCCTTTTCTGAAGCTTTCAGCCTTCTAGCAAAACCTGGAATATATGCTCGATCTGACCTGAGCATATACGAAAACACCAAGCCCGAGTCAGTCTGGTAAACTAGTGTGAGAAACACACTCAACTTAATCAATTAAAATTTAAAATTCCTTTTTGAAATTAAAGGTATCTCATAAGACCACGCCACAAATAAACATGTCGGGTTTTTACCTTACGATAACCAAAATATTTCTTATAAAATCCTTTGATATTATAGTAGTGTCTATATACAAATACTTATTCAAATAGCCAAAATTGTTACATTATTAAATTCCAGCATACATAGGTACACAACCAAAACTGTAAAGGGCATGTAGGGAGAATGGATTTCCAACGAATTATTAGGCACTGAGGTACCACCTATCATAGTGCCTGGTCTAGATCAGCATACCGAGGACCCCTCCGTTCCCCTTCAACACAAGATCGAACTACCCCTTACTGGATAGCCCTAGTAAGATCATCCTATGGTTAGGATCAGTAACGACCCACACAACCGTGATAAAAAGAGACCTCTAGACAGGGATGACCTTATCCTAATTGAGTGCTACCCACTTAGCCTTGCTGCATATCCACTGATTTTCAGTCATTCCCGGTTAATGAGGTTCGAGGCTTAGCGTGCCTTTTTAGAACATTTCACTTAGAGTGCTTACCGTCCTCCTGATGATGTTCTAAAAGTATTCATCCATACAAGTCCGTTCAGGGTTCGAACGGAACCGAAGGCACTATTCCTACTACATACATTTTGGAACTACCCTCAGGATTAGTAGCGACTAGCCCTTGCACTTCACTGCTCCATCTTCGACTCCAAGCTCTTGTCTTCATCATGAAACGTACTCGTTGGATCAAAGTGGTTTTCGGATTTATAAATCAAATCCCGATCTCTTCGAAGCAGCGTTCGCTATTTTTGGTAAACCAACCTCGGTTATTTAGGAAACACAATGACGAAATATAAGATCGGAGTTAACCTCCTAACCGTTGGTGGACAGGTTACCTTATAATTCATCCTCGAGAATAAACGATTTTATACATACGGTATAACACCTCGAACGGTAACCGTACCATATAATTCTCGAGTTTCCTCTAGATATTTCCAAAGTTAAGTTTTGCCCAGATTTGATAGTCGGTTATTTAACTATCAAAATAATCAATCAATTCACCAAGTTATTTCCCATTGCAACCATTAATTATTGTTCACATTTAAAATCCCAATAGATTAAAATTTACTCAGTAAGCTTATTTCATTGGGTAAATATATATTTAAAACAAATTCTTTCCAAATCATATTTATAAAAATTTCCAAATACATTTCTCAAGTTTATTAAATAAAAATATTCTTTACAAAAGTTTACAATACAATATATGGCAATTAAAACAACACTTATTATTTAATAGATTTATCTTGAAGAAGATATGCTTAAATGCTAATTTAATAAAAATTTGCCTTTAAATGATCATTTCAAAAATAGTTTTTATACTTGAAATAGTTTAAATAATACATACTTATAAAAATTATACCTTTATAAAGATTTAAAAAAAAAACTACTTTTGATATTTCCAAAATATTTATCAATTCTTTTAAAAACATTATTAAAAATAATACTCGTTTTTAAGATAAACTAGGTTTAAAATCAACCCAAACAGAATAAGGCTTACCAGTCCCAATGATACTTATGAAGCTACAATTAACAGTCAAGCATGTCAATACAGATATTCAATAGAAATCAGCTTCCATTGATCGATTCACATTAATACTCAAATATAACTAACAGGCAAATAAATAGATATATGCATGAATAAGCAGATCAGAGATTATCATTGCTAGTGAACAATTAAACATAAATATCAGATTGATAGCTTAAACTACCCATAGAAGTTAAATTAACTATTTAGCGGAATGGTGTCTGTTTCCGCTGACCGGATGTCAAATAGTTTGAATAATCTACAATTAATGAATCTATTTAGTTTGGAAACATCTTAACAGATAGACCATATAAAATTATACAACAGCATTTATTTCCAAACGATAATTAAATTCAGTTTGAACAAGCTTATAAATTTTACTTATTTAATTTCACAACGGGTTATATGACGGCGTATTATCCGTCGATACAAACCGCCTTCTTAATAAAACTTTATTATATGAGAAATTAAATAATTATTATAAAATCACTTAAGAATTTGTATTAATTCAAAATTATTTGTTTTTCCTTAATTATCTAAATTATACTTCAATTTATTCAAATATAACTTAAGAATTTATTTAAGAAATGGGCATCTAATAAAATTATTCTTTAAAGCTTAACTAATTTATCATAAAATAATTTACTCGACCTTAATTAAATAATTTCAAAGTAAATCAAGTTTATTATTTCCAAAATCCTTTTGTCTATATAAAACTTTAAATAACATTTAACATTAAAGAAAATTGGTTCTAAAATATTTGCTTTAAATCAACATGACTTTTATAACTTTGGAAAAACAAAAGGTTGTGGATTTTATTTTTACTTTATACAAATTTTCTTTTATTAATGAATTCTGTTAAAAAAATAAACAAAGGCTAACAGGCCGAAGCCCAACCCAGACGCACTGAAAACAAACTGAAGACCTATTTTAACACACAAATCCATACAGGCTGAAGCCCAGACCCAAAAACCCACTTCTCCCTTAATCTCTTCCCCCCTTCTTCCTCTGGTTCCAGACTAATATTTAAGCCAAATCCACTCAACAACCATGCAACGATCGGAAAAGAAACGACTCCGATCAACTGATAACTTTCGACATGATCAACGAACCAAACACTCAACTCGACCCAAAACCTGATGAACCAACTCCTCGCCCCTCCAAAACCTACCACTGCTGAACATCACGTGCACACGGTGCATGTGCACAATAGCTCCGACGCCAATTCCGACATCGTGATCCTCAGAGTCGACGCCCTTCTCCCACTGGTCACCCTCGCCACCACGGCAAAGACTCAAACTCCACCATCGAAAAAACAAACGTCAGACGAACTATCGAACAAACCCGAAGCCCGACTTCGACGAACTGCTCACACCGTACCCCTCTGACCACCATGACTCCTTCACCAATCGAAAGCCCACCACTACACTACCTCTCTGCCAAAAATCGAGGTTCCCAGTCGTGCCACATGCTTCCAGATCGATCGCGTTGCCACCCACAACCCAACCGGCCCTTAAACCCTAAAGTCCATTCGCTCTCCGAATCCAAACCCAATTTCAAGATTCTGCCACGGTCGATACCACCCCTATGTCCAACCGCCCCTACCAAATTTGGTTGTGTCACCTCACGGCGACGAGATCGCCAGAAATTTATTTTTGAACGGAAACCGGTCATCTATCTATTTCTCAAGATATAGATCACTATAAATTACAGTCTTGCCACTAAAATTCATATTTCAACACCAGGAACCCGATTGCATGCTTAAATCCTTGAATTAAAAACATTAAATTTTCACTAAGATATGATACTTACTGTAAAACTCGATATTAATGAGCTATATAGAAAAATTCACTCCCAAACTATTTTTAACCTAAACTACACTAGAAATTAAACATATTCCTAGTTTACAACATCAACAGATTCGATCTAGATTAGGAGATCTAGATTTTTGAAGTGGGGACGAATATAGTTTTCACCGTCAACAGAGCAGAGATCAAATTCATTTTCAAATTTAAAATAATTGTTTCTCACCTTAAACATTTGATTCCAGAATATAACAACCCGAAATTTTCGATCCCGAAAACTTCAGATAGTTAGGGAAAGAAGAAAGAGATAGAAGAAGAAGAAGAAACACCACAAAGATTCTCATATTCGTAGCGGATGAAAATATAATATCAAATAATAACAGTTTACAAAAGAATTCTGTATCTGTCAAATACATTTATAATACATCAGAGTTACACATATATATAGACACTGGATATACACAATCATCATATCTCACATATACAACAATATAATACAGCGGAAACACTCCATACGTTCTTGCCATCCAGCTCGCCTCCTGAGCTCCAGAACTTCCATACCTGAAAATCTGTAATACTCTGTCTAACCCGAGCATTACATCAAAGTAACACCCGGGTAAGGCTGGAAACCAGCGTGAGTAAACTCATCTAACATGAAATACCAAAGCATAAAACTTATTTAAACCCGGGGTAACTCGTGTCAATTTTCAAATTCACAACTTGTTATAGACACTACTAATTTCACACATCAATATCTAGGTACCAAAAACTTAGGTTAAATGGTCCAGTTCACTTAAATCATTCCATACGAGCCTATTGATTTCACACATCGATTTATAAAGAATCGAAGTGGTTTCGGGTATTTACTAATACCCGACTCCGGTCTCTTCGAATTTAATACCATCTTAGCCAAGTTATTTAAGTGAACCACAATTCAATTTTAAATACAAGATGCCACATTTTACACAGAAATTCATCATCATTAATAACCACATTATAAATGTCCACCCAAACATTTCATATCATAGAATAACACAGCATACCATCTAATAGATATCATCCAATTCAGAATTTTACTAGAACAATCATGCATAAGCAATTATTATTAATCCCTATTATAATTAATTTAATTAACTGAAATTAAGTCAATTACTTAAGAATAAATCACCTAACTTTGCTTAATCAACCATTAATTAATTACAACCTTTTAATTTATCATTCATTCTTCAAATATCCATCTTAATTAATCACCTTGATTAACTTATCTTCAATTACAAAGAGTAATTATCCTTCAATTAATTTCACAAATTAAGTATCCTTAACCATTTACAGTAATTAATCATTAATTACTTTCATTATTACATTAATTGATGATCCTTAATTACTTCTTCAATTAACTATTAATTATATTTAATAATAATCTTAAATTAATTATTCATTAATCAGCTTTAGTTAATCACAATCAGAAATTACTTTCTTAAATTACTCCATCAATTAAACCAACTCCTTGATTAATTATATTAATAAATCCTTTAATTACTCTGAGTAATTATCACTTAATTCCTTCCACCAAGTAATTATCCTAAATTACTTCCCATTAAGTAATTTCTTTTTAATTAATTACATCCGGTAATTATCCATTCATTACTTCACTAAGTAATCACACCTCATTAATTACCTTAAGTAATTATACTTAATCTTTAATTAATTACATCTATTAATTAACTTCCCATAACTTTTATCAGTTAATTCATAAATTAATTACACTAAGCAATTAATTATTAATTACTTCTACTAAGTAATTATTCTTCATATTAATCACACCAGGTATTTAACAAAAACTACTTTCAGTCTTCAATTAATTACACTCTGTCATTACCATTACTAATTACTTCATTAGGTAATTATTCTTAATTACAAATAAGTAATTAACCTTTAATTTACTTGATTAATTAGTTACCCTTAATTAATCCCAACTTACCAAATTAAGAATAAACTTGCATTTATATTAAATATCTTCACTAAGACTATTTTAGAAATCAACTTGAAATATGATTTTTACTTTTAATATTAAACAATTCAAAAACTTATGTTTTATATACACTTAAAAAATTAGAATATCCTTTTCAAACATATTGGATTAAAACAACATTTAACCTTGAAATCCAAATATCATATCCTTTAAACTTATTCATTTGAAATGAATTTAAATCAAATTTACATTCCTTTGTAATTTCTTTGAATGTAACTTTAACTTGAAACATTCATATTTCAATCTCATTTAAATTTCTTAATCTTGATCAAATATTTTAAATTGAAAATATATTGAATTAAAAAGTCAAAATCAATTTAATTAACCACTTTAAAATCAACAATCTTATACATTTGAATTTGAAATTATATTAAATTAAAGTACCTTTAAAATTTGATTTCCACTAGTTTGAAAACTTGTTTACAACTTAACCCTTAATTTTTTCTTACAGAACTTGATTTAAAAATTTGCAGGCTTGATTATCTTCCTACAAATCTTGCATCTACTCAGCTCAGATATACAAAACATTATACCCGAGTTAACCCTTCGACAAACCTGAGCTAACCCCTCCACCAACCCGAGCTTACCTTTGAGACAGACCCGACTCAAAAACTTCGAGACCATCTCGTGAAAACTCGAAGAAATCCTGAGCTCATCTTTCGTTCCCAAACCCAATTCTTTCGCCAAACACCGGAATTATGCACATGCACATGCCACGGCCACTCCGGCCATCGTCGATCGTCACGATGCTCCTCAACAACTCCACTAACCTACACGATCACGAATACGAACCCAGATTCGAAGATACAACTCAAAATCGAAAATGAGCCTTTCGAACAAAAAATGGAACACACGCAAACGACAAATCATCTCGTCGTCGAAGGTCATGGTGGCCGAAACTCACAGGCTTCGCTCCAGAGCAACACCACGTCCCCACGGAGCGAACTCTCCCATCGCGACCGAACTCGACTCCTCGTCAACGACGAAATCGACTCGTCAACGCAGACAACCCAAACCCAATAAAAAACCCTACTCGACCCAATTCCGCTCGACTCAGCCATTGGAAAATTTTTCCAGTATTTTTCCTCCATGCATCCTCCTACCAACAACCTTCGACCAAGGTATCACCCCCAATCAACGGCAAACCATCAAAACCCCCAATTCGAACAACATGCGAATTCTCAAGAATTCCTAATCTAAAAATTACGAAATGAATTTCAAAATTCACGATTTTCAATCATGATCACATTCATGTAATTCAAATTAGAATTAAAGATAATTGATTTTTAACAAGAATTTTAGTTTCACTACTAATCCCCTATTTAAAATTATAAGTTGTATTTAAAATCACGAAACTATTTTTATGATCTTCATTATACATTTTCAAACAATTTTCATTTACATAATCAAGGCTAATATGGATTTGATAGAGATATTTTCAATAAAAGTTTAAAAGCTTTAACTCACAGTAAAAGTTTGAGCAGAGAATAAATCTTGCTTTTGAAAAACTGCTAGCCTGAATTCCCTTTGATCTTCTTATTTGGTTGATGAAGTTGTTGTTTAAGGTTACAAGATAGTAGTGCTTATGTGTTTCTCTGATATGTTAGCCTTGAACGAACTTGAACAGAAGTTATATATATATATATATATATATATATATATATATATGTATATATATATATAGAAAAGAGGTTTTGTACATGGTAGGTATTAACTGGTGCATTCTTTTCTTTGGTCAGATATTTTTTTTCTACTTTGACTAAACAAGATTTTTTTTATATATTGAAACTGAAATGATTCATACACATTTCGAAATGACTTTTTTTGTGCTGAGATGATATCATGTAATGCAAATGTCTCCATCTATGTTTACATACTTATTCCATTTGATTTTGTATGTAGATATTTTTTTCTTTATTGTTTCCTTGCATATACAAAATTCACATACACATATCCCTTGCCTGGTTTTGCTTTTATGTCTTATATGCTCAATATAAAATTGTTTTAGTTATTTGTATTGGTTTAACTTATGTTGCACATACACAGATAACCACTTATATACTTTTTGTTTCTATTCTTTCACATATACTTTGAGTTTAAGTTATCAATACTTAATCTATGTCCATATATTTTATTTTATACTTATATTTAGTATTGATATGGTTGACTTTATTTCAAGCATTATTTTCTAGATTACATCCACAGATATATATATATATATATATATATATATATAGATCAAATGTTAATAAGGTAGAGCTTTTTAATTTAATTCAATGTGAATAAGATAGATTTTACTTTAAATATTTTTGAAAGGCTTTATTTTGAATTTTCAAATCATAGTTTCCTTCCAAAATACACACACACACACACACACATATATATGATATGTAAATAAGTAGTAAATGGCCAAAAGTCTTATTTGTTATTAAATGACAAGTTTGTATTTTATTTAATTAGATTAAATGCTTATTAAAATAATATTTCCAAAATCCCAGGTCGTCACATTCCTCCCCCCATTGAATCTTTCGTCCTCGAAAAGGAACGAAGCCAGAATTATTAAAATGCTTAATTAGATATTTTCTTTGATCATTTTTAAACTAATTTAAAAATATATGTAATATTACTAAAATAGTTTTTATATAAATAATTTTATAACTCGATGTTTCGACAAGTCCATCCTTGTTCTCACAGAAATTCGGTCATATGCTGATCAGGCGTATGACTGAAAATCTATAAGTGCTTGGCTGACCCGTTTCCAACATCCAGTGAAAATGTTTTGAAAAATAATTTTATTGAAAATATAGAAAACAATTTTTTAAAATAGAGGAAATATCCTTGATGAGAATGCTTTGGAAATCATCACCCCCATCCATGGTCGTAGTTACATTGGAACCCACAACATATTGCATTGACATCGAGTTACAATGTTGTCACAGCATAACCCAAATGCCTCTGTAGGCATCAGCGCCCTCGACTTTCGCTACACACTACTCATAATCCTCAGGAACTAGTTTTGTCCGGACTCCTCACAGGATCAACTTTAGAACCCCCCTTAAGGGTTCAAGGCAGTACCAACCTATGGCACTCTCGAGAAGTTCATTTCAAAGGAGCACCTTTTTCCCCAGAGCCATTTTCAAAACACATTATACTATACACATATAGTATCTTCCAAATCATACACCAAGTATGAATCTCAAGTAAATCTTCTTTCTCAGAATCGATTATCCCAAAATCGATAATTCTCAAACTAGGCTTTCCAAATCCAATATTGATTTTACCCAAAAATCAAAAGCCTTTCCAAATCCAAAGGTTCCCAAACCTTTTTCCAAAATCCTCATAAGATCATTTATATATATATATATATATATATATATATATATATATAACTTTAAAAATCTTTAGATCAATTCAAACTTGTATAAAATCCTTTTTATCACTACAAGAAAAATGGTTTTTTGCAGCTCCATGTAACAGCATTTAATTCAAAATGCTGCGATTGTTCAAATTTACTTTCATATATAATTAAATATAAAAAAGAAAACGCTGCGTAACCACATATGTTTTGGCGGGGAGATGACTCTTTTCGCGGCCTCATTTTTATTCTTTTCGCTTCCAACCAAATAACACTTCATCTCAAATCCGCTCCAACCCTTCATCTCAAATCCGCTCCATCTCTGCAAATCTCAAGTCCGCTCCATCTCTGCAAATCTAAAATCCGCTC
Source organism: Allium cepa (assembly GCA_030765085.1). Classification (NCBI taxonomy): domain Eukaryota; kingdom Viridiplantae; phylum Streptophyta; class Magnoliopsida; order Asparagales; family Amaryllidaceae; genus Allium; species Allium cepa. The sequence goes on from CM060928.1 coordinate 1,038,326,655, forward strand.
GGCCTTGACATTGCTGGCTTGACATTGCTCTGCATCTCAAATCCATCGCTCCATCGCTGGCGCTGGCCTTGACATCGCTCTGCAAATCTCAAATCTGCAAAGACTAGGTATTTGATTTGCGATTCCATTTTGATTTCAAGGAATCGATTTCGGCCTCGTCGATTCCTTCTTTTTGTTGAAGGAATTTGTATTGGGATAGAAATTCAACTTTGTCTTCAACTAGCCCATATCCCAAATGCGCAGCCAAAGAAAGGAAAAATTAACGCAATGAAAAAATAATATCGTGATTGAATTCGTGATTCAAGACTTTGACGGCGACAGTGGTCGGCTACAACAATGACTAGGCGACGACTCCAGTTGATAGCAACTCCAATCGATGGCGGCTGGGCAACCACTCCAATCGATGGAACAACAACTCGACTGTGATGGCAAAATATAACTCCAAGTCGCAGCTAGGGTACAACCGTACAGACATCTGTATTCTTCTAGTCGCGATTGAATTCTTCTGAGTGAATATTTTTGACTTTAAATTATTTTTGACTTTAAATTATTAATTCAATTATTGCTTAAAATTATTGGTTCGAGACCTGATTAATTTTTAACTTCTGAGTGAATTCGAGCTCCTGGTTTCATTTGAGACATTTTAGTGTAATTTTAGTTATCGAGTTTTTTATTTCGTATTTTTTTAGTTTGACTTTGATGCTCTAAGGCTTCAAATTGTTTCAATAGGTAGACATCTTTCATGTTTTACTGCATATTCATGTTTATTATTATTTGATAGTTTGAATAGAATTTATTTTTCTAATTTGTTAGTGTATTGTTTTTTTGATAAGAAGTTTTTATAGGTTAGCATAAGTTATCCTTAATTAATAGTTTTTTGCAGTGAATTTATAAGTACCTTGAATGGGTGATTTGGATTACAGAGAAAAGCTAGTGCTTTATGTCATAAAATTAGTAGTTATTTTCTACTAAATGTTTAGATAAAGGCGAAGCTTTGCTTTTTTCCATATGTGATTAATTATCAATCCTCCTAGAAAGTAATGAAAATGAATGAGGTATACAGTGATACATAGATATGCTAATTTTATATGGTTGCTTTTTCTGTTGTGTTTAACATAATATTATAAAATATAATCAAGTATCAACACAATTGAATTTCTTGTGTTTGCATGCATAATTGGATATTAAAATGGATCGCTTACATAATATAACAAATTTTAAGTAGTAAAAGAATCCGCATTCAATAAGATCCATTATTATTGAAGTAGTAGATGTCGCTAGTGTTGATTGTGCTCTAGATAAAGCAAACGTTGTACGATACAGTAGTCATGATCGTTTGAACACATTATGCAAGCATGCAGCTGAAAAAGATTGGACATGGAACCATCTAGATTTTGATTACTTGGAATTTTCCATGCTAATAAAAGTGGCTTGCATTATCTTTTTAAATTTTGTATGTTTCACGATTTCACTCTTTTGCATTCTTGATAGTTTAGGCAGTTGGTGCGCAACATAACTAGAATTTGTTCTTAATGTTAATAATGTGGCAATTTTTAGTTTGTCATTTATGTTCAAGATGTTAAAGATTATAATATTTTTGATAGAATTTGTTGAAATATAACTATCCTTTGTCTGTTTATGCATAACTTGAAGTTTGTTGACCTACTGTTTGGCTATTTTCATTTGTTTTTATTCTGTTTTTACAATGGGTTTGTTTTGGATTTAAATATCATCGCTTAATAAGATTTGTTTGACAATTTGTGTTGAGTTTGTTGTAAGCTCTCTTCATTATTCATTATTTAGCTTGCAGAATTGAACATTCGATACTCGCTTAAAGTCTAAATATTCCATTAACAAAGACACAATTTGCTTAGGTTATGAAATTAATAAAATAGAAGGAACCCAAAGTCATAGCTAAAAGAAGCTTCTAAGTTATAATGCACAACTGATTTTATCATTAGCCCATTATAGGTCAGATTTTCAACTAGTAATCACAAGGAAGAGAGAAAAGAGAGAATACGACAAGCTTTACACTAAATAACAACAGGTATGACAAACTGCAAGTATGACAAACTAAATTTATACGCTATAGGTATGACAAACTGCAGGTATCTCTGTTGTTATTTAGTGACAATTTTTCAAACTGCAGGTATGACAAACTGCAGTTAGATGCATTTATTTAGTTTGCATTTATATCTATGAGATATAAATTTAGTTCAATTTTTCAATTTGTCTGTTGTTTATTAAAATGTGAACAAATTGTGTATTGTGAGTTATAAATTTAATTCATTTTAAATATAATTGCATTTTATTTCATATTTAATTGCATTTGAACTATGGGTTATAAATATATGACACACAAACAAAACAACAAAACACAACACAGACACACACACAACACAAACACACACAACAACAACATAGACACAAACACACACAACCACACTGCTGCGACACATTCTGCTACCCATACATGCATAGAACGAAAGCAATTCTGTAAGTTATTTATTAATTTTTTTGACAGCATATTTTTGTTTTGATAAAGGACGAGCAACCAAGAAGGGTCGAAGATGAGAATGCGTCTCAAGCGGTAAAGTTATTTATATTATTTGTGTGACATCATTTGAATTTGAGTTTGAATTTTTAGTTAAGTATTTAGCGTGATTGTTTTTGATTAATTTTAGTTCAGTATAGTTCAATAATTGCTTTTTTTTGATAGGCTGGTTGTATCCTAAGAGCAAACTTTTTGGAGATTTTTTGATGATTTTAGAAGCTTTTACACATGATAAAGTAGACCAGAAAGAACGTTAAGCTCTGAAAAAAATTCATTTCCTTACCTTATTTTGGAGTGCATTCCTAACACAATATCTTCTTCTTACTAAGTTCTGACTAGGTTTATATATTATATTCATATAACATAATCACTATAGTTCTAATATTTGAAATTTTAAAATAAATTACTACCGACTAACTCGATAATGCTTAATATATCTCAATTGCATGCATGTGCACACACACCACACACACTTGTGTATAGGAAGATAATATAGCATATTATTAACATTGTGTATAAGATATTGATAGCATATGAATATATGGTGTGTTACAAGCACAACTCTCCCTAGCTTTCACCATCATTTCATTTTTAGTAGTTTTATTAATGTGCTAAGTAGTTTATTGAATTTCGAGTTTGAAAATCCAAAGAAATTGCTTATAGTGCATTGAGCTATACTGTAATATGTCTTTAACTTAAATATGCAATACATTGTATTGGTTTATGGAGTTTATTTTTAATTAATGAAACATATGCATTGTATGAGGACTCATTGCATGTTATTAGCAGATTATTGATTCTGAACAATATAGCAATGTACATGAGATGTGCTTTAAGTCTACAAAGACAATTATCATCTTCTGAGGAAGGGCACCTCATGACTTTCAGTGTAAGTGCTTCCTGCCCCTGGTTTAGTTATTTCTTCTAATTTTTATATATTTGATGTACTGAAATTACAATATCGATGTTATTGATGATGCTAGACGGAGTTTCTAAATAAATGCTTAACCGAATTTGTTAGAAAAATAATGGCACCGTAAATATTCATACATTGGTAGTTAAATAAGAAATGCAAAGATTAAATGGTTTGTTTAGAAATATTCAGTATGTACTTGAGTCCTCTCCCCCTTCGAACACTAGAACATGTAAATTCATCATGTGATTAACAATATTATGATTTAATTAAATCTGTAAGAATTTATGAAACACAAACCAATTCCTTTAAATTAGTTTATTGTGATAATAAGGATTGTGAATAGACAAATAAATATCTCTATATTATTGAATTTAGCTGTGACAGTTTTGATTGTTGATTGTCGTCGTGATAACTATGTTAATGATTTGCAACAATTAATTTACTTACACTTGACTTAAAAGTAAATTATTTTGGGTACAGCTAAGGTAAAAATATTTATTTCTTGCATAGCTTTAATTTAGTTTGTACATGATCTTATAGCTTGTTAACTTTGTAGACTGATACATTTGGTCAAGTTATCAACGAATGAACTGAGCACAACTTGCAACTCCTGTCCTTAATCAGGTATTTATTAATTTCCAGTGGATTAGATATCCTGAGTTTTGAAGATTAAAAAGGGGTTATCATTTTAAGTTTGTGTCTTTGCATTGTTCCTCACATAAATTTCCTCTTTTTGCACACTGCACATAATTAGTAGAAAAAAATGCTTCTGTAATCTACCTATATTATTTCTTTTGAAAATGTTGCCTATGCATTCAATAGGAAAATATCAGAGATGGAACTAGACATTAAGAAAACTAGAAATAAGGATCATTTTTTGTTATTATATATATCACCTTTAAAAAACAAAAAAAAGTTACCCCATCTATATATAAAAGAACATCATATAACCTATAAAACCATCCATAACTTGATTATAAGACGGTGAACTTGATTTTACTATTTTTTCAGTTTTTGTTTCACTATCTGAACCAACTCAGGTTGTCCACGGTATATGCCAGCAAATCTTACTTTTAATTGCATTTATTAACAATGTTTTGATGCAAGTATTGCCTAAATTTTTTGTACTCTGGTTTGTGTATTGATAATGACTACCATTGGAACATCAATGCTAGATAAATTTGGTCCTTTCCTCTTTTTGTGATTGTTCTTTCAACAATAGGCCCCTTAAAAGTCTCGCTTCAAACTCAACATCTATAAGGAAAATTTCATGCATTGTATTGGAAAAACAAAGTTTTATAACTTTCTATCTAATATGAGTTTTTAGTGGGTTTTATTTGTATTATTACACGAGAATTGTGTAGAATGTTAGCAAGATTTTTAGTTGGTTTCTGACTATATTGGATGGACCACAGATTACTACTCTTCGAGCATCACAAACATTTAGTACGATAAATATTGTCTCTCTTCTACGTAGCTCTTAGCATTTTTATTGCTCTTATAATTTAGAAAAACAATAAATATGAAATGATTTTGTTTCTGTATACTAGTATTAGTAATGAATATTTTTTGCATTTGCTAGGCATGGCTACTAAATCAGTTTGGAGTTCTTCATGATGGGAAAAAACAGAATCTTGGTTCCATCTCAACATGTAAGTTCAAATTGGAATAACCAGTGGCCTTTCTTTATGATTGTATACCAGTGCTCTAATTATCTTTTCTAACAGTATAAAACAAATAATTCAAAATAATTGATCAGTGGTTAATACTGTAAATCAATACTAAGTGATGTTTGGTTTACAATTAAAATCCCTTCTGTTTGTTTCCATAAAAACACAAACATCTTAAAACTTGCATTTTAGGATATGTTTCAAAATATACGCTACCTGCTACGTATTGGTTTGGTTGGTGGAGTTTTGGTTGGTGGAGTGTTTCTGGTTGTATTGGTTGGTCGGAGAGGTACAGGTTGGAGTTTGGTTTTTTTTGGATGGGGATGTTTTGCGTAGTATGATTGGTTTGAGTTGTTTGATTGAAAATATGGTAGGCTGTTTTGCGTAGAAGAAAGCAGTTGCTGTTATGCATATTGGGTTGAAGTGGTTTGAAATTGGTTTGGGATGTTTGGTTTTGTGGTTGCTATGATTGAGGGAGTATGGTAGTAGTGGAGTAGAGGGGATGTAGTTACCGAATTGGGTGTTGGAGTTATGGTGTTGAAAGTAAGAGGAGGGTAGCAGTGATTGTGTTGGAGGTGTGTACTGCAGTGGGTTTAGTTTGTATAAGCAGTGAATGGTAGAAGTATAGGCAGTGACAGTGGGAATTTGGATGAAGATGTTTGTGGGTGATGAGTTTGAAGCAGTGAAGTATGATGGTGCAGAATATAGTTTTGGTGGTGGTTGATGTTTGGAAATGAGGGGAGGCAGGTTGTGGCTATGTTGTTGAATATACCGGTCCAGGAGTTCGATGAATATCTGGTGGTTTCAGGTGGGTGTGTTAGAAATTTGAGAGTGTGTAGAGGAGGCAGATGGAGGCAGTAGTGTGGAGATATTTGAAGTGTGGCAGTAAGGAGGTGCAGTTTGACTTGTAGTGATGTTTATGTGATGGTCTGGTGGGTTGTAGATGTGGCTTTTGGCTGTGGTGACTATAGAATTGAGGAGGATGATGGGGTATGGCAGTTGAGGTAGGTGCACAGTTGGTTGTTTGCTGTGGGGAGTGGATGGTGCAGTTACAGATGGTTATGTATGAAGTAATTTGATGACAGCAGTAGTAGTTGACATAGCACATATTCTTCCGATAGAGGCGCGTTCAATGTTAACATTTTCACTCTTAGTTACGAATTTATTAACATGTTTTTTAAATGTTTTTTCTTGCAAGAATTACCTATTAACATGTTTTTTCTTACATCTTCGCAGTTTCAAAGTGAGCATGCTTATGTAATTTGACTGACTTAGCTAGTGGAGGTTGAATTGTTGAAGAGGATTAGCTTGGACTCTCACAACTCATATTTTGCTTAATTTAATATGCTATTTATGTAAAACAATGTTAATATCATATTTGCGTACAACATTATGTATGAAATATACGATTATCGTTTATTTTAAGTATGGAGTTAGTGCAACTTTATTATGTTTAATATAACATGCGAAGATTATATTTATTTATTGTGTTTTTAATTAACTGATATTATCAGATATAAAATTTTATAGCTGGTGGGATGATTGTAAATATAAACTTTTGTGCATGGTATTTTTCATATTTAACAGCGTTTTAAAAACGCTGTAAAAAAGGAAAAACGCTGCAGATGTCAGACAAAGGGAAAACGCTATGAAACATCCACCCATATGCAGCTATCATTAAAACGTTGTAATAAGAAAACGCTGTAATATGTTGCTAATTTTGCAACGTTTTATAAACGCTGTGATATGTCTTGACTCTATTGCAGCTTGTCGTTAGAGAGCATTCTTCATAACGCTGCGAAAGGATTTGACAGCGTTTTTAAAACGCTACGAAAGACCATTTTTCTTGTAGTACTTCAAATATTTTCAAATATCCTTTCCTTCAGGCAATAGATTCAACAAGGGAGGATTTATCTTATGTAACAAAGATATATAACTTTGTTTATTCAAAATCAAATATTCAAATTTGATTACTCTTTTTTTATAAAGTTGTTTCCATCTTACTTATCATCATAAAAATATCTATCATCATAAAAATATCTATCTTTCACTTTTATCCATCGTATATTTCATAAAATATACTTTCATTTCAAAAGAAATCGTTTCACATTTCTTATTCAAAAAATTTCAATATCAATTACATTCAAATCTGTACAATGTACACATATCATCCGTACGCTATACCAATCTGATCGCTCACTCGATCACACAACTACACCACCGAACTAGTATCGTCCACCCGACTTCCTAGTGCGGACTCAGATCTGGTTTCTTGATCCGAAACTGTCATTCTCCTTGCATAGCCATAACTATGATAGAGAATATCCATAACTAATCAACAATCCATATCCAGATTCGCCGTCGAAAATCGAGTGAAAAATCCCAACTCAGATCGATATAACTATCTCTAAATTCTGTGCTCGAATCAGGATCAAATCACTATGCGAATAGAATAATATACATACATCCTACGTATTTATTTTCATTGATTATTAATTAAATCAATCTCCTTTTCCTATTCACATTCCCTTAGCTTCGTATTCATTTATTCACCATTGCTTCAATCCCATTTGGATTATCACCTCAATTCTTATCTCAAATGGATATTTAATCATAAACAGTTTAAACTCTGTCCAGCATAAATTTAGAAAATAGCTTGAAAAGTTTAAAAATAGATAAGTTGTTGAAAAACAATTAATAGTTTGTAAAATAGCTGTAAAATAGTTAAGTAATTGTAAATAGTTGGAAAATAGTTAAATAGTTTCAAAAATTTTAGATAGTTGCAAAATAGTTGTAAAATGGTAATTAATTTGTAAAATAGTTGAAAAATAGTAATTAGTTTATAAAATAGTCAAAAAAAATTGTTAAATAGTTTCAAAAATAATTGTAAAACAAGTATAAGATAGTTTTAGGTTTAAAAAGAAAAGTTGTATAGTACATAGTTTGGAAAAATAGATTTATATTAAAATAATTTATTTTGAAAACAGTCCAGAGCCAAACTGTTCAGTTTCAAATCTCCATTCTCATCAATCCAACGTAAATTTCCACTTCCATTTAAATTCTAACTTGAATAACTTCAGTTTCCCTTGAACTTGATTTATCCCCACTTCAAGTTGAATTGGCCTCAGTTTCTTTCCAAATTCAAATCAAATTCCATTTGATTTTAAGATTATTCGCTTTAATTACAATTCCAAATTATTCCAATCAATTTGGACTAATATCAATTGAACCCACTTCAATTTCAAGTTATTTTAATTTCTGCTTGAATTAACCCCAATTCCCATTTGACTTTGAACTTATTCATTTTCAACTTCATTTCAAATCAATCCAATTCAAATTTTCCCTTTGAATTTTATACTTATCCATCTTCAATTCAAATTAATTTAAGCTAAATTCAAAATGAACTAATGCAATTTAAATATCAACTTTAAATCATTTCGAATTATATAAATTCGAGTTAAAGCTTTATATGTTGATTTAATCCTTTAAATCAATTTAACCTTTACTTCTTCTTAAACCTATTTCTATGTTCAAATAATAATTCAAATCCAATTCACAATTTAAAGATTATTATTATCCAAATTATTTTAAAACAACCATACATTTCAAATTTACAAATCTAAAACCCATTTTGAGATCACACAAACTCCCAATTAAATTAACCATTTAACTTCCGAAGTTAAATCCCAATTTCATCTTGAAATTTCCAAATCAGGTTGTTTATTAATCTATTTAACTTTCCCAAAGTTAAATTCAATTTACTTAATCCAGCCAACTTTACCCAATCTGAATTTCCATTACAAATTTTAAACTTCACTTTAATATTCTTCCCACTTATAAGTTCAAAAACTTATCATTTTGGGTATCACATCACATTCCAAGGAAACCCAAAACTCAACCTTAGGGTTTATTCCATATTTATTTCCTATACACACCAAGTTACCTTTAAATTTTAAACACCATTTGGTTTTAAATTTAAATATATTTCTTTTAGAATTTTGAAACAATTCAAATGTTTCTGGACTTAGGTTTTTAAAACTTCACAATTTAAAACCCTCTTTAATTCACAAGTTATACCCAACTAAGTTTAATTCCTTAAAACCTTTCATTATTTTAGGATAATAACCAAGGTTATTATAACTAGAAACCAATTCACTATTATCTTATTTTGGAAACCCTTTTCCAAATTTGAGATTTTAATTTCAGTTTGAATTCATTTCAAACTTATCTTCATTCAATTTCAGTTTGATTGAATTTCTGTTACCATTTAGTTCTCATTATTTCTATTTAATTTCAACGATTTAACAACCAATTAACTTAATATTTATTTGAATGAAATATTGCTTTATATATCAAACTATAATCTTATATAAAATCATCTAAAATCTTTATATTAGAAAATAACAAGTACGCTCTCATACACACACACACACACTCAACTCATTTTAGGGTACCATTGACCATATCCCTAATGAGTATCTCCCACCAGAGCCAGGGTTCTCGCTTAACCTCGCTTTGATACCAACTATAACAACCCAAAATTTTCGATCCCGAAAACTTCAGATAGTTAGGGAAAGAAGAAAGAGATAGAAGAAGAAGAAACACCACCAAAGATTCTCACATTCGCAGCAGATGAAAATATAATATCAAATAATAATAGTTTACAAAAGAATTCTGTATCTGTCAAATACATTTATAATACAACAGAGTTACACATATATACGGACACTGGATATACACAATCATCATATCTCAGATATACAACAATATAATACATTGGAAACGCTCTATACGTTCTTGCCATCCAGCTCGCCTTCTGAGCTCCAGAACGTCCTTACCTGAAAATCTGTATACCCGGTCTGACCCGAGCATTACATCAAAGTAACACCCAGGTCAGACTGGAAACCAGCGTGAGTAAACTCATCTAACATGAAATACCAAAGCATAAAACTTATTTAAACCCGTGGTAACTCGTGTCAATTTTCAAATTCATAATTTGTTATAGACACCACTAATTTCACACATCAATATCTAGGTACCAAAAACTTAGGTTAAATGGTCCAATTTCACACATCAAAGTAATACCCGACTCCGGTCTCTTCGAATTTAATACCATCTTAGCCAAGTTATTTAAGTGAACCACAATTCATTTTTAAATACAAAATGTCACATTTTACACAGAAGTTCATCATCATTAATAACCACATTATAAATGTCCACCCAAACATTTCATATCATAGAATAACACAGCATATCATCTAATAGATATCATCCAATTCAGATATTTTACTCGAACAATCATTCGTAAGCAATTATTGTTAATCCCTCTTATAATTAATTTAATTAACTTAAATTAAATTAAATCAATTACTTAAGAATAAATCACCTAACTTTGCTTAATCAACCGTTAATTAATTACAACCTTTTAATTTATCATTCATTCTTCAAATATCCATCTTAATTAATCCCCTTGATTAACTTATCTTCAATCACAAAGAGTAATTATCCTTCAATTAATTTCACAAATTAACTGTCCTTAACCATTTACAGTAACTAACTGTTAACCCCGTTTGATCAACAAGTCAAGACCTGAGACGACTCACGACTTAAAGAAGCAGAGCGACTTAAGGAGTGGACCGATTCAATAGGTAACCGACTTAACAAGTTAACGACTCAAGGGAGTTACACGACTTAAAAGGTAGAAGCGACTCAACAAGCTGGCGAGTTAGAATTCAAGGCGGCTTAAGAGAAGCGGAACGACTCAAGAGGTTAACGGTTTATGAGACAGGCCGACTCAACGAGTTACCGACTCAACAAATTGAGGAGTTGCGCGAGTCACAGAATCGTGCAACCTACGACCTACCTTGAGTCGTAAGCGACTCAAGGAAGCGACTCACGACTCAGCATGACTCGCCTACAACCTAAAACCACTGAGTCGTAGCCCGCAGACACAATGCTTATGTAAGAGAGTTGACTCGTGAGCGACTCATGACTTGTAATTCTGAAGAAGAGAACCATTGAGGAACCAAGGGCTTAATCAGATAAGTCGGCCATGATCTCTTAACTCGTGAATGAGTTAGGACTTGCGCTATATCCAGAAGACCGAAGGCGCTTTGACACCAAGCATGAATTCTACCAGCTGAGTCGCCCACGACCCAACTTAGCTCGGCCACGGGTTACCATGAGTCGAACACGACTTACGATCCAAAGGGAAGATTTTTCTATAAATACCGACCTACCTCAAACATGAAGGGGAGTTTTGGCCAATCACTTCAAGCACCGATACTCTGCTGAATTCTCGACTCACTCAACACTTCAAGTACTCCAAACACCGAGGACATTATTACGATCTCCAAGAGAAAATCTACATCATCCAACATGAATTCGGAAGATTATTCTCCATCAAAGTTTGGTCTACTAGTCTAAAGTGTGTTGTAATTGAAGATTGCTGTAAAGTTGTAACCAAATTCAGTAATAAAGGGATTTAAAGTGGACGTAGGCTTACCTTAAGCCGAATCACTATAAAAACTATTGTCTTTTCTGCTTTTTCTGTGATTTCTCTACTTGTTTGTAGTTCCCGTGTACACGGGTGGTGCTTTCACTCAACTTCAATTTACACCGGGGTGTTAGCGTCTGATTTTTACGTTAACATTTTTTGGTGCTTTCACTGAGAACCCAACTCAGGAAACTTCCACTATTGCTCCGCGAAGGACTGTTGAAAGGATTTCTTTTAAAACCAGAAGTTTGTTTGAAATAATGGCTCCTGGGAGAAAACGAAATTCTGTAAGATCCGATAATGTTCAAGAGAATACTGCTACTTCTCCTCCTTCAAGTCAAGCAGCTCCAACTGTTGGAGTTACTCGAGCAGAGTTGGATGTCGTAGTTTTAGGGCTGAATCAACAATTGAATGCTCAGAATGCGCAGTTGGAGGCCCAGAATGCCCAGATTGCTTTGATCTTGAGTAAGTTGAATGATCTGCTGGGGCAAACCGTCAACCGAGTAATAATGATGGGAACCCTACTGTGGGGGTTCAGCATGTTGAAGGAAACATTTCTCAAAGAGCCGCAGACCCTGTAGAAAGGACTCCTCTTCAAGTCGGAGGGTCAGGGCCGCAGCCAACCCTCTGTGAACGGTTGTCAAGGCAGAATTCAGAAAGAGTGGCTGATGTGTGCCCTCCAGAGCCTCTAAATGACGAAGAGTATTTTTCGGGTATGGTTCGTCAAATCATGAAAGAAAGTATGGGAAGAGATGAAGACGAGAAAGAGTGGGTTTTTGCTCCAAGCAAAACTCCATTTACAGAAAAGATCTTGAAGGAGGAGTTCCTAAGGAAATTCGTTCCTCCTACTATTCCGGCTTACAAGGGGACGAGTGATCCTAACGAGTTTCTGTATAAGTACGACTGGCATATGACTGGTGCTAGGGCGTCTGATGAAATTAAATGCCGATACTTCCCGGTTTATCTAGAAGGTGTAGCTCTATTATGGTTTACAAAGCTGCCGGTAAGGTCCATCGATCAATTCTCCGATTTGACCAGGAAGTTCAAGGAGAAATTTCGATTATATGCTTCTAAAGCAAAGGATATAATGTCGCTATCAAGTCTAGAGCAAAATCCAGGAGAATCCATTAGATCATTTTTGAATCGCTTTAACATAGCATTGGCTGAGGTGGATAATGCTGAGCCACGCATGGTCTTGACATATTTGATGAGGGCAATTGATAAGTCAAGCGAATTTGGAAAATGGTTGAAAATGAAAGAACCAAACTCACTTGACAAATTCTACAAGAAAGCGGAAGAATTCATGCGCTTGGAGAGCCTCCAAACACCGGCTAAGGTGGTATCAGTGGAAGCCGGGAACAATGGCACTGCTTCGAATAAGAAGGAACCTAACACTCAAAAGAAGGGAAACGATGGTGGGAAGAAACAGGGAGACCCTAAGAGAGGCCGTTCTTTCAATTTCACACCCTTGACCGATACCCCTGAAAACATCTTTTTCGCGACCAAAGATGATATCAATTATTCGGCACCACCTAAAATGAGAGTTGCGATTAAGATGGAAAAAAGTGGAAGGTTCTGTCAGTTCCACAACCAGCCCGACCATGACACCAACGAATGCCGTCAGTTGAAAGAGGTAATTGAACAACTCTTGAAGGAAAACAAACTCCAGTAGTATGTGAAAAGGAACAGAAATGCCCCAGCTTCCTCAACTCAAGGACAACAAGTTCCCGCTCACCGTCCTGCCTCAAGTGAGAAGGCCGTGGAGCAGGAATCGGAAAGACCTGTTATCAATATAATAACTGGGGGACCTCACCCAGCAGGAGGAAGCTGGGGAGAGATGGAAAGGTATGCCCGGGCCTTGAGGCATGTACCAACTGAAGAGAATGTTTTTGTCTTAGAAAATGATGCGCCTTTAAAGCAACAAAAGACTTCCACAGATGATATCGTGTTCAGTGCCAGAGATTCTTTGGGTATTGAGGCCCCAACCATAGATCCTTTGGTCATATCCGCTGGTATTGGGCCGGCAATTGTGAGAAGAGTTCTAGTTGATTGCGGAGCTTCATGCAACATCCTCTTCAAGAAGACCTTTGATCAAATGAAAATTCCAATGGCTGACGTTCAAGCTTCTTCACTTAAGATCGCTGGGTTTGCTGGAGAACCCAAACAGCCAATTGGGACCATAGATTTGTTCGTCGAACTCGGAAAGGGACTGAGGAAGGTGGCTCGAAAGAAAACCTTTATACTTGTTGAAGAATTCTCAGCCTACAACGCCTTTTTGGGCCGACCAACTCTTGCTGCATTCAAAGCTGTTCTTGCTCCATGGTGCTTGACTCTAAAATTCCCCACAAATAACGGAGTTGGTGTGGTTAAGGGTGACCAAGATGCGGGGCGAGAATGTTATTTTGCAGAATTGCGAGAATCCAGGAAGAGAGAGATGGGAAAAGGTGCGGCGGCTCCAGTCCGCATCAAAGAACCAACCTTGTAGCAATTACAGGGTGGACCCTGCACTGGTGAATGTAGTGGGGCACGAAGAGAGATGGATCCAAGAAAAGCCAGTGCAGGGGAGAATAGAGTGGTACCGGTAGAGGTAACAGTACCGGTGCCTGTTGACCCAAAGGACCCAAACAAAGTGCTTAATGTGAGTTCACAACTCAATCCAACAGTTCAAAATGTTCTGATTGCATTTTTGAAGGCTAATTTGGATGTATCACTACTACAAAACAGACCATTTGCATCGGTTGTTTACCCCCCTTTTGCATCAGTTCAACAACCGATGCAACAGGCTTAACACTTTTGCATCAGTTCTGAAACCGATGCAAAAAGGCCTTTTTGCATCGGTTGTTTACCCCCTTTTTGCATCAGTTCAACAACCGATGCACATGCAACCGATGCAACAGGCTTAACACTTTTGCATCAGTTCTAAAACCGATGCAAAAAGGACCTTTTTGCATCGGTTATTACTAACAACTAATGCAAAATATCATTATTACAGTACTCAAATAGACTATATATATATATATATTGATTATAACAAACAATTATTGCATGCAATATTACAACAATCATTCAAAATTAAATTTGATGGCAAATACAAACTGAATAACATAATACCAAAATAAGCATACATCAATTACAGTGTTAATAATCTATACAAAATAAGTGTGGATACATCAAACTGTGCAAACATCTAGTTACATCAAATAACCTGCTAGTTACCTCAAACATACTTCTGTGCAAAAAAAAAAAACTACTGCATACATACGTAACTTGCACATCACTAAACCTCTCACTGCCTTGTTTCATCACCAAACCTCTTATCATCCTTCTTCATCACCAAAACTGTTGTGTCCATCCCTTCTTCATCACTGTCAGTACCCTCAAACAAGCATATAACCTCCACCACTACTCACTTTCCATCAACAGTGCCTTGCCTCCCCTTCTTCCCATGATCACAACATTCACTACAACATATAACCCACTTTCTCAGCTTCGAACCTCACAACCTTGGTTCAAGCATCTCAACCCCCTCCATCAACTTACTGTCAACTGCATATAATAACCTCTCCTACATCTCCTACCAACATCATTACGCCAACATCATCACACCACACTAACATCTCTGCAGCAATACATCTCCACACCAACATCATCAAAGGATCTTCAGTAAATTCTTGATGGGTAGGAATTAAACATACTACAGAAACTAATATGTAATAAAAGTAAGTTCTGAACATACTGTACAAGTGAGAAGCAAGATTTCCATTAGTCATGCAAACATATATAAGCATATGCTTTCCCTTTTCTATGCAATAGCCTGCTAAATTTACAAGATATCTATGATGCAATCTTCCTAGAAGTATGACCTGCAATTAAACATAAGCATATTAGAAGCATTTTTATATTCCGGCAATTCAACCAGGCCAATTTGTTGAAAAAGACCCTTTATAAAAGTCGATAAAAAAGTTGTGTAAGCATGTCCTACGAACTAGAATATTTCTCCCCACTTTCAACTATCATTTAAAATTTCAACTGTCCATGAATTACAAAATTACCAGTCTTGATTCTAGGCAAGAAAATTTTGATGATTTTGATGAATTTTCCAAGAGTCAAGATGAATCTCTCTGGCAATAGTATTTAGCGTCCATAACAAGGGAAGAGACAACTCAAGAGAACACATCATTCAAGGAAAATGAATGTGGAGATAACATATCTTCTAGGGTTACAAGCTCAATGGATATACATGAAAAAGATAATAATCCTAAAGAAATTGACATTGAAGACAATAACACTAGCATCGACTTCGACATAGGAATCGACATGAGCACTAGAAATAGTTTGGCGACACCAACTGCATCTTCAAATTTTGACGATGAAGACAACACCCAAGATGGGTCAAACAGATATCAAGATTCATTTGGAAGCTTAGATCAGGCGTTTATGGTTGAAGAAACGTGGGTATCAAGATCAAGGATTTCTCAAGTACAGCATTATGTGAATGATAATGCAAGTGTTGGTCAAGAAGAAAATACTGAACATGACATAACTGGATTTGTTTCAAATCTAAGTATCACTGAGGAATTCAGGAATGTGTCGGGAATTTCTGATGCAGAAACTCAAGAAGTTTGCCCTCGTGAAATTGGAAGCCCCAAATTTGACAATATGTTTAGGGACTTTGAAGCCACTATCTCTGCTACTCAGTTATCATCTCAAGAAGAAAGAGTAACATCTGTTCAAAGGTCCCCTGAAGTTTCGAACTCTACCAAAGATGAATTTCTTTCAAATATGGATAATGCAAAACATGAAGGATCAACTGCTGTGGGAAATGAGTATAAAGAAATCATGGCAACTGATAATAAAGAATCATCCGCCAATCAATATGAGGATCACGAACAAAGAAAATCACCTGCCCATGAAACTCCTGGTAGTTTCTCTTATTATTGAAATTGATGGTATAATAATAAGAACGTAGCATGAAGATGAGAGAAGCTCTCCATTGATTAAGACTAGAATAAGTTGATTTTCTAACTTTAGCAGCTGGCACATCTACGAATAGGTTGTTAATTATGAAACATCATATGCTTGGAATTATTTTGTAATATCTTTTAACATTATATTTTGTGTGTTTATGACTTAAAAATCAGGTAGTTTACATGTTTGTTGGTTTAGGATATTGTCTTGGTACATGTAAAGGGATGTTGTCTTTTCAGCTGTGTAAAGTTTGTTTTAGACGCGGTGTATTTAAAAAAAAAATACAAAATTACCAGTCTACTAGTCAACTGAAGCAGTTGCTTCATCTAGAACAAGAATTCTGCTTCGCTTCGGTAGTGCTCTTCCAAGGCACATTAATTGTTTTTGACCAACACTCCAGTTTTCACCATTTTCAACAACTCCATATGAAAACATGCATGTTAGCTTCTTTGAAAAAAATTTGAAATTTATGGTTTTCGATGTATTGGTTACCTGATGAGTCCAGTTTCTTTTCATTCTGTCGTATCAATTCCCCGAGTTGGCACTTGTCCAAACCTATAACAAGGTGAAGTGTTTAAAACCAGAACAAGAGTTCGCATTCAAAGATCCGTGCCATCGGATTTAACGATTCAAAACAACTGTTGCATTTCAGTAGAAATAAATATAATGAAACCCACCGATAGTTCAGATCGATTAAATAGAACCAAAACTCATATTTTCAATCAAGGCATGTAAAAATGTTTGTATATGTACCTGCCATATTCTGTCATCTGAATACTCATTGAAAGGATCAAAATTTCCTCTAACAATACCATCAAACAATGTAGGATCTTGAGGAATAATACTAAGCCTCGAACGCAGATCATGAAGTCCAATTTTGCAGATATCAACTCCATCTATTATAATTGATCCTTCTCTACAACTGTGTGAAATTTAAAACTTTGTAAACACTTTCAAAGAAAAAATGATTGTAAACCAAATCATTTAGGAGATTTCTAAATTGTTTCATAAAATGTACTATCAACTGAACTATAGATTTCTCACATATTCCACCATAAACTATTCCGAATACCAAAATCGGTCGATGGATATTCAACAGCCTTCCTGAACAGAGATTAGAAAATCCTACAGGCAGAGTTTGACGTACATCATTAAACAAAATTAAGAATCAAGCCAAACCTTGAATATTGAACAAAGAGCTTCAACGACACCAAGTAACTTAAAGTGATCAGCAACATTGTCTTCTATAGATAACATAACATCGTGTGTCCATCCAATGAAACTGAATACATGTCAACACATAAGGAATTTAGCTCTAATACGGAGAAGACTCACTCTCACGATCCTAATTAGTTTACTTCCCATAATTGTCAAATGAAATTCCATGGTTCATATTTAATCAAATTGGGAATGGCGTGTGTGGATGGTTTATTCAGGAAGATCCCATTATGCCGACAAGGGGAGGACCAAGAATTTGGAGGTGGAGTGGTGTACATTTGTTATTTTGCTTATGGTTGCTGTTTCCTATGCCACCTGCTCTTCTTCTACGATATTATATTTTCCTTCAGTTTTTCGTTTTTTGTCTTTTTCCTTTGCATTTTATTTCTTTTTTAATGCAGAAGTTAACTGCGGTATAATTTTACTCGACTGAACAATACTAGTTGGCAAGTACTAGAGTATTCTACATCCCAAGTCGAATTTCAATCTAATTTTTTTTTAAAGCTGGTTCATTGAATCGAAAGACTATTTCTCTTAGTAGAAACAACACCCCTAGTTTTATTAGTACTTGATTAAAAAAAATCAGTAGGAAATACTAGATTTCCACACACTATAAGCCTGTAACACATCAAATAAAATACTGCTCTTAATTTATACACTATGAATAACGAATGGAAATAAATTTAATGAGACATAAATGCAGGTTCAGGCTTCAGCTCCTCCATCTTAGCTATCTCAGTAGGCAATCAACTTACATGATATGGTATGTAATATGATCATCGTATTATTTTTGCTAGTCTCCAAAATAGAGGAAAAGAAAAGAAAAAATGGAACAGATAATACTTTGAAGGAGATAAATAGTTTGACCTTTGATAACTACCAAAGCAACTAAGCAGAAATGAAATGAAATATAATACCTTTGATTCTTCAAAAAACACCATTTGAATGCAGATCCACTGTATATCTGCATGCAATAAGTATAGTGGAAAAATATAAGTATACTATCAAAAATCTACCATAGAAGTTCAAATATTTTATGACCTCAATGATGCTATCCACATCAGCGAAGGTATTCAATTATCCAAAAAAACCAAACAGTTGGAAATGTGCAATGCAATACCTACAAATTACCAAAAATGTGCAAGTTCTATGATTCAATGATGCAGCATAAGGATGCATAAACTCAAAACCTTCAAACTATTTAAGAATCATGTACACCTAATAAATAAGCATATCATCCACTGCAACTTAATCAAATAGATAAAAAAACACAAAACAATTGAACCTGAATGCTCTTTTACAAAAGTTACTTTTTAGTACAGCTTCCATTTAACTATTTAAGAGGTTAAGTTTATAGTCTTATTCACCGGATTCACATTTCACATAGGTATCGGAAGTATCAAAAATCATAGTTTAATGTATGTAACTGTGTATCATATAACTAAAGGTAGATTTAGGTAAAGCTGTCACATATTTGTAGAAAAAACTATATAATGGCGTGTTTGTGTGTGTTTATATATATAATATATATAGCTTGTGCCACACATTTTGAACCTATTATCAAAATTTAGTAAATATTTTTCATTTGGTGATAAAATAATAAGAATAACATAACAAAATTAACTCATTTTGAACATGAAGTATATAACCTAAAAAAATTCAAGTCAATAATATAATGGTCACGTACACTTACAGTGGAGAATATTAAAAATTAAATGTTACAGAAAAATTTGGAAGGACACGCCAGTTTTTTCTTTGTCCTGAATTAGGAAGAGGAATGTTATTGTTTAATATAAACATACAGGTGTGACAAAGATAAATCATGGGGATAATGGTACTAAATTCTACTATCTAAAATTAAAAGGATTGCAAATCAGTTAGAAAAGGGGGTTAGATGGTCTTTGAATACCTTTAAAAAAGTTAAGTAAAACTAAACTTAATGACATATAAAACTGCACTACCCTAATATAGTTTACATCACTAGTAGCATAATCACAGTAGCATAGTTTAAAGAGTACTGATAATGCACAATATAGAAACTGGAGTTTGTTCTTGTTTAATAATCTGAACAATATAGAAACTGGAGTTTCCTTCTTCCTTTTCCAAGTTACCTCTTCTTCACTTCCCAATATAGAAACTGGAGTTTGTTCTTGTTTAATTATCTGAACTTCTTCATTCCATTTTGAATCAGCATAAAGGTTGTACTCTCCAGTTCATACATTACTAATTGTAAAATGTCCATGTTCATCGGTCCTCGTCCAGAATTGGTACCCCTAATTAAATTAGACAATGCATTATCAAATCTCAACATGGCAGGGACGTATGTCCTAATATATCTAATTAGAGAATGCATGAAAAATATATTTCTGTAGTTTGCAACACAGCAGAGATGTACCACTTCATAGGCCAGAGAGGCAGGGACGAAATTATATAAAGAAAAGAGTGCTTAAGTTTGGCCATTTTCATTTTCTAAGGCAAAATACGCATTCCCAAATTCATATACAAGGTGTCAGGTTGTTAATATATGCATATGCCTAGAGATTGAATGGTTAAGCTTTAAAAAAGACATGGATAGGAACGAAAATTTCTCAAATAGCAATACATGCAGTATAATGATAACACAGAGTGGATATCAAACATGAAGTGTTAAGCCTCACACCTAATCAACAGAATTGTTATACCAACATTAAATAAATTATGCCAATCTTATAACCAAAATTTGTAAGTCAAGACCTTGACTTCTTCCTTTGTGATCAGTTCATTGTTTTTATAAAACTAAAAGTAAGATAAGATATATGAGAAACTGGAAACATATCAGTTAGTATACTTAAACTAGTTTAAATTAATAAGCATACAATAAATTATTAATTTCATTATAAATTTGATAGCATGCTAAAGCTCGAAGGTAAAATCTAAAATACGTACTAATGAATAAGAACAGCTGCAACATTTTTTTTTCATGAAACAAATACCATCAACCTTCAATCTTTACCTGGCGTTGCATCCAACCAATCCCACCACGCTTCTATCATCACAGCACACAAATCTTTCAAACCACTTCCCCTCAGTTCAACATCAGCAACCTGCCCACTGCAATACAAAAACTTCCACTTCACCATCGTGCTCCAACCTGCAACCTCTCTCACTACAATAACATCTGCTAAGAACGCAACAATAACCGGATCATACATCTACATAAGACCTCTCCATTGCAGTGGCCTCCTTCAAATCCTCTGCCAAACATCATAAGATTTCAACTGCTTGCCTCATTAACACATACAACCATAACTGTCACCCAACCATCAACACTCAGCCATACTCACAACCATCTCCTCCTCCTCCACCGATTCAAGTCTCCAACACCAAAGCTTCTTCAACTCTGCCACAAAACAACTTCAAAGTTGCACATCTTCCCGAATAACCACAATAGTTCAAACAATTTCCTCTGACGCTAGCTACTTCACCCATCATGCACATTGCCATCTCCTACTGCAATAGACAAACCACTGTCTGTAGCCAAAACTAGACATCCACCATTTCTGATCATCAACCACCAGCCCTGCACAACACCTCCTTCAACCCGAAAACAATCAATAATGCCACCATCCAAAAAATAAAAAGAAAACTTCACTTACCCAAATTGATAACCAGCCAATCGAACTTGCGTTGGCTCGCGATACTCAACCACCAATCGCCCAAACTTCAGTGAGCTTGCAAATCACCTCAGAAATCCTTCATCACTCATCGACCTGATCGCGATTGAACATCTTGCTCCATAACTTCCTCGACCACGACTGTACCACAACATGAATCGAAACCAGAGTGACCAAACTAAAATTGCCCACATTCCAAACCACGGCAATACTCAAACTTCCAGCCATGACACCGGAGAACAAATCGCCTGATTTTTTTGTTTATTTTGGTGTTCTTCTGCGACTGTGTGGCGGTGTACTCCATCCCCTCCAAACCCAATTCGAATCGTTTAAATAAGAATTTGAAATTGATTTGAATTTCAAACGAGAATTTGTAATTTATTTGGATTTGAGAATTTTGTTTGTGAATTAGAGTGTTCAGAGGTATTTGCTTAGGTGCGTTGATTAACGGGTTACGGGGGAAGTGGAGGGATAAATGAAAGCTAAGCGGGAAACCAAAAGTTAGGGGTGGGAAAATAAAAGTTGGAGCAGCAAACCAATGGAAAATGATTGCAAACTAATGTAGTTGCATCGGTTGAATTTGAAACCGATGCGACTAAAACTATTTGCACGTACCAATTGCATCGGTTGTTGGTGACAACTGATGCAAATTTGATTTTTTTATCACCTATTGCTTTTCACGTACCAATTGCATCGGTTATTAAGATGGAACTGATGCAAATAGTTCTATTTGCATCAGTTTTTACTTCAACTGATGCAAATGAGGCGAAGCAATATGCATTTTTTGTACTAGTGTATTCGCTTGGACTCATGCTGACATGTGCGGAATATCCCCAGAGATTGCAGTACATACTCTAAACATTGATCCAAAGTTTACACCTGTGAAACAGAAGAGAAGGACTCAGGGTCCTGAAAGAACTGCAGCGTTAAAAGAAGAAGTGGATCGGCTCATGGAGAACGGTTTCATTAGAGAATCTACTTATCCAAATTGGGTCTCAAATCCAGTGTTGGTGAAAAAGGCTAATGGAAAGTGGAGAGTGTGCATTGATTTTTCAGATCTGAACAAAGCCTACCCCAAAGACTGTTTCCCGCTGCCCAGGATCGATCAGTTGGTGGATGAGACAGCGGGACATGAATTGTTATCTTTTATGGATGCATACTCCGGATATAACCATATTATGATGCATGAGCCGGATCAAGAGGATACAAGCTTCATCACGGATGTTGGACTCTACTGCTACAAGGTCATGCCTTTCGGACTCAAGAATGCAGGGGCAACTTACCAGAGGCTTGTTAACACCATGTTTGAACCACAGATTGGCAAGACAATGGAAGTTTATGTCGATGATATGCTAGTAAAGTCTAAGAAAGCAGTGGACCATTGGCAGAGATGTTTGCAGTACTCCGCAAGTACAGAATGAAGCTTAATCCCCTGAAGTGTTCATTTGGAGTGGAGTCCGGAAAGTTTTTGGGTTTCATTGTGAGTGCTAGGGGCATTGAAGCCAATCCAGCTCAGATCACCGCTTTTAGAGAAGTCAAGGCTCCTAGAACAAAGAAGGAATTGCAAAGTCTCAATGGAAAGGTTGCTGCCTTGAGTCGGTTTATTTCCAAAGCTACTGACAAATGCATTCCATTCTTTGATGCTCTTAAGAAAGGAAGAAAGACTTTGAGTGGACTCCTGATTGTCAGAAAGCATTTGATGAGTTGATTTGTCATATGGAAGTGCCTCCGATACTTTCAAAGCCTGACAGTGATGAAGATCTCTTCATATATTTGGCAATTTCGTCTCATGCTCTCAGTGCAGTGTTGATACGGGAAGATGCAAGGATTCAACGCCCAGTCTATTATACCAGCAAAAGGTTCACTGGGGCAGAGATGAACTATTCAAGATTAGAAAAGATCGCCTATTGTTTGTTGATCGCATCAAGAAAATTGAGGCCTTATTTCCAAGCTCATCCCTCAAAGTCCTCACTGATCAGCCTCTAAGGCAAGTCCTATTCCGTCCTGAGACTTCGGGTCGTCTTTTGAAATGGAATATCGAACTCAGCCAGTATGACATCACTTATCATTCCCGGAAAGCAATCAATGGACAAGCTTTAGCAGATTTCATCGCAGAATGTACGGATAAAGGTGATAGTGAGGAAGAAGTCATTGATAGCATCCCAATCCAATGGAAATTGTTTGTCGATGGCGCAAGGAATGATTACTGTTCCGGAGCAGGGGTTGTCCTTGAAACCCCAGAAGGCGATCACTATGTTATGCACTGAGACTAGAATTCCCTTCGACAAATAATGAAGCTGAATACGAAGCTCTCATCGCTGGTTTAAGGATCGCTAAAGAACAAAACATCAAGGCATTGCATATCTTCAGTGATTCTCAACTTATCGTTTGTCAAGTCAAGAAGGAATTTCAAGCTAAAGGAGGAAATTTACCAGCCTATTTGTCAAAAGCCTGGGAGCTCCTTCAAGATTTTGACCGTTATTCAATAAACTATATTCCCCGAGAAGAAAATATGAAGGCGGATTCTCTCGCAAAGTATTCGAGTATTGGTGAAGCTCAACTATTGGGGTTAGTTCCCGTTGAAGTCTTATCAGCCCCAAGCACAGATGAAATGGATGTTGATTGGATTATGAACATATCCCGAGAGCAAGAATCATGGATGACTCCGATACTTGAATATCTACTCAATGGTTCTTTGCCAGAAAATTCGAAAGAACGACAAAAGCTGATGAGGAAAGCCTCCAGATATATAGTTCAAGATGGTCGTTTGTACAGACAAGAATTTTCAATGCCATTACTCCGATGTGTGACAAAGGAAGAAGCTAAGACAATTCTAACTGAAGTACACGGAGGGGAATGTGGGGATCATACAGGTGGTCAAACTTTAGCAAAGAAAATCCTCCGTTATGGATACTTTTGGCCAGAAATTAATCAGGATGCTGCTGACTATTCCCGAAAGTGTGATAAATGCCAGAGATTCGCTAAAATTCCTAGAGCACCTGCTACTGAGCTAACGCAAATGGTCAGTCCATGGCCATTTGCCATCTGGGGAATAAATCTCATTGGGCCTTTGCCGACTGCCAAATCAGGGATTAAATACGCTATTGTTGCTGTTGATTATTTTACTAAATGGGCTGAGGCCGAACCCTTGGCCACTATTACCTCTAAGAAAATGATAAGTTTTGTGACTAAAAATATCATTTGCAGGTATGGTGTGCCTCAGAAGATGATCACAGACAATGGTACTCAGTTTGAAAGTGAGGAGTTCCAAGATTTTTGCAAACGATTCAAGATCCAAAAAAGATTCTCAGCAGTGGCTCATCCGCAGGCAAACGGGCAAGTGGAAGCAGTAAACAAAATCATCAAATCGACCATCAAAAAGCAGCTGGAAAAAGCAAAAGGTGGTTGGGTCGATAAGTTACCGCTTGCACTATGGGCATACAGGACCACTCACAAAACTGCGACTGGGCATACTCCATTTTCATTGGCATACGGATTAGAAGCAATGATTCCAATGGAAACTGAAGTCCCCTCACACAGAAGGATCCATTTTGACCAAAGTGAGAATGAAAAATTGCAACTGGAAGCACTTGACCTTCTTGATGAAAGAAGAGAAGAGGTAAGGCTTAGAATTGCAGCTCACCAGCAAAGAATAGCCAGGCACTTCAATTCCAAAGTTCGTCAGCGAAGCTTTGAAGTTGGAGACTTAGTCCTGAAGAAAATTATGACAGCCATAGGTGTGTTTGGGCCAAATTGGGAAGGACCATATGTTATTGGCGCAAAGCTTCTTGATGGCACATTCAAACTCACGACTGTCGAAGGAGAACCAATCCCAAGAGCTTGGAACAACAATCATTTGCGTCCCTATTTTACTTGAATGCTTTGCTGAAATATTGTAAAAGAATTGCAAATATATTATTCTTGTATTGAAAGCAATTGTAAAGAAAGTGAATAATGAAAAGCTATAAAGTGGATGTAGGCCCAGTTTTTGGCCGAACCACTATATATCTTGTGTTCTCTACTATTATAAACTGCTTTGTTTTATTTCGACATATAAAATACATTAATTGTGTCATTAAAATGTCGATTTAATAATGCAGGTCATAAAAGCAAAGCTTACCCATCGCAAGACTAAGCAATCCCCGACATCACTCAGCAAACAAACACTAAGCTATTCAAAATTTCCACACTCAAATCCTACAACAGAAGTGCTTCGAACAAAAGTTAGCAATGTGGATGGAAGTGGACCATTTCCAACTAACTGCAAATGTTTGAACAAACAAACAACCAGTTAAATAGCCTGTGTCTACCACCACCAACTTGCTTAGCTATGAAGTATATTTCTTTGGATAAGGGAAATTATTGGCAACAAAAAAAAGTGATGACACTTGCACAAGATAACGGGGATCGCCAACATGAATAGATGGCAAAGAGACATGGGCGAGCAAGCATCAATCAGCAAAAGACCTCTTCAGAGGCACAAGCCCTCTTCGGAGGCACAACTCTACGGAGGATAAAGACCTCGAGCGGGCCTAGCCAGAAAAAGAGAGATCTTTCTCGATACAAAGTTGCGGAATGATCGGTCGATACACTCCCGTGAATCCGTCCAACCGAGAGAAAGAAACTCCAAACTTCCAGGCAAAAGCCCTACTCAGAGGCACACGTTTCACCGAGATTGAAATAAAACTTCCAAGTGTTGAAATGTGAAAAGCCCTCTCCGGAGGCCCATTTCACCACTGTTGAAATGCTAAAAGACCTCGAGCGGGCCAACCAGAAAAAGAGAGATCTTTCTCGATACAAAGTTGCGGAATGATCGGTCGATACACTCCCGTGAATCCGTCCAACCGAGAGAAAGAAACTCCAAACTTCCAGGTAGTAACCCTACTCAGAGGCACACATTTCATCATCGATCGATACACTCCCGTGAAATGAAATGTGAAAATCCCTCTTCGGAGGCCCGCTTCCCAGCGAACAGGGAAAAGTAAAAGCCTCTCCCAAGGTGCAGAAACAAAAAAGACCTCTTCCTAGAGGCACAACAGAACAAAAAGACCTCTTCCCAGAGGCAGAAACAAAAAAGACCTCTTCACAGAGGCAGAAATGAAAAAACCTCCTCCCGGAGGCACAATCAAACAAAAAGACCTCTTTGGAGGCACACGTTTCACCAAGATTGAAATAAAACTTCCAGGTGTTGAAACGTGAAAAAAGCCCTCCTCGGAGGCACAACTCCTCGGAGGCACACGTTTCACCGAGATTTAAATAAAACTTCCAAGTGTTGAAACGTGAAAAGCCCTCCTCAGAGGTGCAACTTTTCAAAGAAACAAAAATCAAAAAGCCCTTTACTATGGCGTAAAAAAAAAGCCATCTTCAAAGGCACACTTTAACTCTCAAAGGAGGAATGATCCACCTATTCTGGAAAATACTCTTCCTCAAAAGAAGTTAAAGTACCCTTCAGATGCCCGCTTTACCACATAGAAGAATTCACTTGGTAAAATGTGTATATGCACAAAAGAAAAAGTGATATCTTCGAAGGATGAAGCGTAAAAACTTGTATGGACGGAGTTGTACTCTGTTTTTTAACGAAATAATATTCTTCCAAGTATGGAATAATTATTCTCTAGAAAATAAAAGTACAAGTCCCCTCAAAATATAAAATATTGCAACAAGCTTATGGTATAGGGGCGACATAGTACAACTATATTGGTAAAATTATGCTCGTACAACATACCACAAGCTCGCTGCAATATCATGTAAAGAAACTTGCACGAAAATGAATAATAAATGCATTCTCAGATACAGACAGAAGTTTGTACAAAGAAAAAGAGTCATTTTATTCAACACTGTTAAAATTTGTACAGGTACAGGTTTCAAAATAAAAAGAAAAAGAAAGACGGAGGCCGGTATCCGCACAATCTCCGGTCAGTATATGCAAAATGCAAAAAGCGATACGAAAGCCACAGAACCAGAACCATCATTTCTTCTTCCTTCCACCTTTTGAGCCCGCACCTGGCCGGATGACCAACTTCTTAGGCCGGCTTGTAAGAGTAGGAGAGGAAGGGGAAAGGGATACAATAGGTTCTTCTCCCGCTTGTGTATCGCCAGCAGAAGATTCCTTCTTCTTCTTGGAGACTCCCTGCTTTCCTCTCTTCTTGGAGGAAGACCCACTCCCTGGAGAAAAAAGTTTAGCTAACGGTTCATCATCGGAGCCAGTTGGTTCTGGAGTCTTCTCGCTTTCTTCAGTTTCTTCTCTTTTCGGATCTTGAGAAGCAACAGGATCATCTAAGCCGTGAAGAGCTTCTATTTGCTCCTCTTGTGACCCGGGTTGAGAAGCGGACGGAGGAGTGACCTGGAGAACCGAAGGAGTAATAATTGGAGGAGGAGAAGCTTGAACAATGCTCGGTGCTTTCTCTACAGAAGAAAAGAAGTTAAAGTCAGTAAAGAGAGGAGATAAAGGCTCGTTGAGGTTCAGAAAATAGTCAAGAAGCTCATCAAGCTCGTAGGAAACAGATGAGCAGTCTACTTGGGCAAGATTAACAGTAGAGTTACCTGGAGAAGTCGGTTTCCTGACATCAACCTCATAAGCCTGTGCCTCGGCACTCTCGTCGCCTTCATCTCCACCCTGTATACTTGTGATCTCGGTGGTAACTTTAGTAGGGGATGGAGAATGAGAACTGGAACCGATGATATCGATTTCGGCCGAAGGAGAAGGCTGAATCGGAGCAGTTAAGATAGTTTTTCCTGAATGTTCCCCCACCGCCATTTCGGCCCTTAATTTTGCAAGTTGTTCCCTTCCCTTAGCGAGAGCGGCGCGAGCATCCTCATCAAAATAATGCTCCTCAAGAGCTGGTTCGACATAGCCAGCCCCTTTAGCACTGAGCATATCAAGTGCGGCCTCCCATACCTCAGCCAGAGTAATTTCGTACTTGGGTCCTAGAAAGGCGAGGCTACCGCGCCCCAAGACGCTATGCAGGTAGAAGTCAAATAATGTTGAGCTGATGTTGGTCTTCGTTGCCTCGTGAGATTCTTCAGCTGCAATTTTGCCGGCAACGGCCTCATCACGCTCTCTTTCAGCTTTGGAAAGTTGAAGCTTAAGCATTTGAATTTCCGCCTCCTGAGAGCTGACTTTTTCCTGTAGTCCTGTAACCTCAGCACGATACGTTCTTGCTGTTTTCTGCTCAGCTTCAAGTTGTGCCTCGGCATGTCGCTGAGCTGCGTGAGCATCGCGAACTTGCTTCTGAAATACTTCCTCTTTTTGGGTATATGTGGTAGAAGAAGTAGCAAGATCTTATTTAAGCTCCTCAACTTTCGCTTCAAGCTCTTCATTGTAAGTAGCAATGCTCCTCATTTCAGTATCATGCTGCTCAAGAACCGTCTGCCATTCGACTTTATCATTCTCCATAGTAAGCATGGCCTCTATATTTGCACGGTTGACCCTTTGAAGCTCGTCTACAAGCTTTTGCCAGTTCGACATCCTTTCGATATCAAGCTTGACGGCGTCGAGATTTCGTAGCATGGCAGGCTTGTCGATAGGGACTAAGTCAAGATCGAACCGCACTACCTTCAGGCACCACTGTGGAAACCCGCTTTGCAAAGTGGCTGGGCCCGGTCCAACTTGGAATTTAGGCCTGCTAATTATTGTTTGGATGTCTGTCTTCCCGAGAGCGGGAGAGCCGGAAGGAATGTCAAGCAAGACGGGGGTAGTGATCTTTTCAGGAGTTGTAGAAGTATGCTTCTCACCGTGTCGGGCACGTTTGCTTAATTCCTCAACCACATGACTTTTTCCCCGATCATCGTGGGATTTTCTCTTATGGGAATCATCGCCTTTATGGGAAGAATCGTGGCGCTCCTCCCTCTCTTTCCTCTCAGAACGCTCTTCTTGCGCCCTCCTCTCCTGAGCCTTTCGGGCGGCTCTCTCTTCATCGGATTCTCTGTAAGAGGGGAGGTAGCGCCTATAATCACATTGGCTACGCCTCCCGTAGCGCTGGAAGTCATCATAGTAGGATCCGCTGCGTCCCATCGGAGGATCTAAAATAAAAAGAGATAAGTTTTAGAATTCTTCAAAGTACAAAGAGTCAGAAGGATAAAAGTGCCGAAAGATTCTAAGTGTGTGTGATGTGCAAACTACGCGCAGCAAACTACGAACCACTCTTTAATTGTGGAGTAGTTGTGGGTGTAGTAGTTAGCGTCAACTCTTGAGTCGACGGAGTCTGTTGCAGAGTAGACGTCGCCTCAGCTACTGAAGAAGAAACCCTAGTGACGACGGGGTCATCTTTAAAGAGCTCCTGTGAAGTGACGAACAGGTCGCTCAACCCTTCGAAAGTGTCATCTCCACTCTGTTTGACGGGGCTTGTTTTCCCAGCTTCTTCGTCACCAGACTTCTTCAAATGAGGAGGAGATTCCCGAAGCTCTTTTCCTTCAGTAACCGGGGCTAGTTTGCCAGATGACCCCGCGACATCAACAGAAGTGGAGCACTTCACTAGAGAAGCCTCAGAGGCAGGTTCTTTCGGCATGGGTGCATCGGTTAAAACTGGGGCATCCAGTGCTTGGGTTGGGGAGTCTGGGACTTCATGAGAGTGTGTAGAGCGAGAGGTATGCAAAAGCCCGTATTGATGCAAAAATTCATCCCTCATCAAAATTTTTACACTTCTCTCTTCCGCGGCCACAGCACTCAGTCTTTCAAAAACATGCTTATGACCTGGATCTCTAGAGGGGGGAGGAAGTGCTGAAAAAGGAAAGAGTGAAATTAACAATTAACAACTCGAAATTCGAAAAGCTCGGGAATGGAAAGTAGAAGCGGGTAATCTTACTTCCTACTCTCCAGATGGCATAAAACCCTGGGGGGGGGGGCAGCGAACAAAGAAAAACTGATTTAAAAATCCATGAGCACTTTCGGGAAGGTCAGTCAGGAGTTTTTGATTCCTAGCACTCCTTATGACGACAATGGAGGGATGGTCTTTAGTCTTGGTGAAGGAACATAAGTAACAAATTTCTCCGAAGCTCGGTAGCCGACCCAGGGTTCTCATGAATAAAACACACAACCCCATTAGAATGGCGTAACCATTGGGGTGCAATTGAAACGGGGAGATGGTCAATCGAAGTAGAAATTGCTGAAGAAACTCGTTGAAGGAGGGAATAGCACCGCACAAGTACATTTGGCGGTTGACAGCGACGAAACCACGGGGAGGTCTATCAGCAAAATCATTTGGCCCGGGCAATATAGCATCCGCTTCAACGATGCCAAATTGAGCGCGCAATAAGCTAAATGTCCGGTAGTTCAAGGAAGCTGAGACTCTTTCCGGTGGAGTAGTCAGTGGAGCAGCTATTGGAAGAGCCTCTCCAATCTGTTCCGTTACTTCTTCTTGATGTGAGCCATTCTACATAAGCAACTGGATATTCAAATTTGAAGGTGCACGTTTCCTAAAAGTGTGAAGTGTTGTGAAAAACTAATAAAAATAAACAAGTAAATATAACTGGAGTTAAGTTCATCGACAATTGATCGATTATCAAATTTCAGGACTTGTTGATTTGAAGTTCAAGTACAGTGTTAATGCAAACAGGAAAGTTTAGTTGACTATTCCAATGTTACCTTGATACTTTGCCTGAATTCGTTGTTTTAAAGCACTTCGTTCACACAATCTGTTCCAGTTGATTATTTGATATTAACTAATCTGTCATTTGATGTGGGCAGTCAGTGGTAGTATATTCGTCCAAATTTTCTGTAAATGTTGTATTAGACAGGTAATTAGCTTGCAAGAGTGACCTGTGGAAAAATGCAACAAAGTATAACAAGCTAAAGTCCAAACAATTCAATATTCAGATAGTTTATGTCAGCAGATCAAGTTAAAGTTCAAGGTTCAAGCAAAATTGTAAACTGCAACTTAAGTGTTGACTCGGCGACGACTTAAGTGTTGACTCGGCGACGACTTAAGTATTGGCAATGACTTAAGAAATTCTTCCTATGGGTTAAATCAAATCATTGGTTATCTGGCTAGCTCGTCCAAGACCCAAGGTTACGAGGCAAGTCAAGTTAGGTCGTTTCAATCTTGAATTGTTAATGTCTTAAGTCGGCAGTGCTCTAAGTCCTTAACCATGAAAAATAGAAAAGGCTCCCGTCCGAAGCAACGTGAAATTCCTCAAGTCCTATCCCGGCTGCGACCTAAGACTTATGTCGCGAAGGTTGGTAAGTCGGTCAAGAATTAAGTCGCGAAGCTTATTGAATCGCTCAAAATTATAGCGCTCAAAATTACTGAATCACGTCCAAGTTAACGTCATGCTTCTTCCAACCTACAACCCCTTCTCAGAACTCCTAACCCATTATCCTCCTAAACCTTAACCCGTTATCTTCCTATCTCCTAACCCGATAAGCCATACAACACAATCTCATCTCCTCTAAATCCGTGGATCAACTGACTCGAAATATAAAAACCCATCGTCTCCTCCTTGCAAATCGCCTACAAACTCAAATCAAACTGCTCCAAGCTTGTCAAAAATCAATCATAGCGTGACTCGAAATGAAGCATGGTGCGAGAATTTGGATTGGGGTTAGAAAACGAGAAGTCCAACTCCATGATCGAGGGATAACGGCAGTTGTGAAATTGAGCGGGCAATAAGTTTACTTACGTAGTGTGACGGCGAAGATCAAAGAAATTTGATTGATGATGAGGTGAACTGGTTGAGTTCGTCTTTGAAAGCTTCGAAGATTATAAATGGCAGAAATAAACGCTGAAGTAAGAAGGTGAAGAAGAAGGGGCGACTTAAGCCATTTATACACTGGAGCGATGGAATACGAATCGGCATCAGCCGACCTAGTCTCTTCCTTAAGTCCTTCGCGACCTAACAACCCATCAGAACACGAGCTAAGAAAGTTGAAGCACGCGACCAACAACTTAGGCACGCACTTCGAGGGGCAAATGTTAACCCCGTTTGATCAACGAATCAAGACCTGAGACGACTCACGACTTAAAGAAGCAGAGCGACTTAAGGAGTGGACCGATTCAATAGGTAACCGACTTAACAAGTTAACGACTCAAGGGAGTTACACGACTTAAAAGGTATAAGCGACTCAACAAGCTGGCGAGTTAGAATTCAAGGAGGCTTAAGAGAAGTGGAACGACTCAAGAGGTTAACGGTTTATGAGACAGGCAGACTCAACGAGTTACCGACTCAACAAATTGAGGAGTTGCGCGAGTCACAGAATCGTGCAACCTACGGCCTACCTTGAGTCGTAAGCGACTCAAGGAAGCGACTCACGACTCAGCATGACTCGCCTACAACCTAAAACCACTGAGTCGTAGCCCGCAGACACAATGTTTATGTAAGAGAGTTGACTCGTGAGCGACTCATGACTTGTAATTCTGAAGAAGTGAACCGTTGAGGAACCAAGGGCTTAATCAGATAAGTCGGCCATGATCTCTTAACTCGAGAACGAGTTAGGACTTGCGCTATATCTAGAAGACCGAAGGCGCTTTGACACCAAGCATGAATTCTACCAGCTGAGTCGCCCACGACCCAACTTAACTCGGCCACGGGTTACCATGAGTCGAACACGACTTACGATCCAAAGGGAAGATTTTTCTATAAATACCGACCTACCTCAAACATGAAGGGGACTTTTGGCCAATCACTTCAAGCACCGATACTCTGCTGAATTCTCGACTCACTCAACAATTCAAGTACTCCAAACACCGAGGACATTATTACAATCTCCAAGAGAAAATCTACATCATCCAACAAGAATTTGGAAGATTATTCTTCATTAAAGTTTGGTCTACTAGTCTAAAGTGTGTTGTAATTGAAGATTGCTGTAAAGTTGTAACCAAATTCAGTAATAAAGGGATTTAAAGTGGACGTAGGCTTACCTTAAGCCGAACCACTATAAAAACTGTTGTCTTTTCTGCTTTTTCTAT
Organism: Allium cepa; assembly: GCA_030765085.1. NCBI lineage: Eukaryota > Viridiplantae > Streptophyta > Magnoliopsida > Asparagales > Amaryllidaceae > Allium > Allium cepa. The sequence goes on from CM060928.1 coordinate 1,038,360,033, forward strand.
GATTTCTCTACTTGTTTGTAGTTCCCGTGTACACGGGTGGTGCTTTCACTCAACTTCAATTTACACCGGGGTGTTAGCGTCTGATTTTTACGTTAACACTAACTATTAATTACTCTCATTATTACATTAATTAATGATCCTTAATTACTTCTTCAATTAGTTATTAATTATATTTAATAATAAATCTTAAATTAATTATTCATTAATCAGCCTTAGTTAATCACAATCAGAAATTACTTTCTTAAATTATTCCATCAATTAAAACAACTCCTAGATTAATTATATTAATAAATCCTTTAATTACTCTGAGTAATTATCACTTAATTCCTTCCACCAAGTAATTATATTAAATTACTTCCCATCAAGTAATTTCTTTTTAATTAATTACATCTAGTAATTATCCATTCATTACTTTACTAAGTAATCACACCTCATTAATTACCTTAAGTAATTATACCTAATCTTTAGTTAATTATATCTATTAATTAACTTCCCATAACTTTTATCAGTTAATTCTTGAATTAATTACACTAAGTAATTAAATATTAATTACTTCTACTAAGTAATTAATATTCTTCATATTAATCACACCAGGTATTTAACCCAAAACTACTTTCAATCTTCAATTAATTACACTCTGTCATTACCATTACTAATTACTTCATTAGGCAATTATCCTTAATTACACATAAGTAATTAACCTTTAATTTACTAGATTAATTAATTACTCTTAATTAATCTCAACTTACCAAATTAAGAATAAACTTGCATTTATATTAAATATCTTCATTAAGACCATTTTAAAATCAACTTGAAATATGATTTTTACTTTTAATATTAAACAATTCAAGCACTTAAGTTTTAAATACACTTAAAATCTTAGAATATCCTTTTCAAACATATTGGTTAAAACAACATTTAACCTTGAAATCCAAATGTCATATCCTTTAAACTTATTCATTTAAAATGAATTTTAAATCAAATTTACATTCCTTTATAATTTCTTTGAATGTAACTTTAACTTGAAACATTCATATTTCAATCTCATTTGAATTTCTTAATCTTGATCAAATATTTTAAATTGAAAATACGTTGAATTAGAAAGTCAAAATCAATTTAATTAACCACTTTAAAATCAACAATCTTATACATTTGAATTTGTTAAATTAAAGTACCCTTAAAATTTGATTTCCACTTGTTTGAAAACTTGTTTACAACTTAACCCTAAATTTCTTCTTACAGTACTTGATTTACAAATCAGCAGGCTTGATTATCTTCCAACAAATCTTGCATCTACTCAGCTCAGAAATACAAAACATCATACCCGAGTTAACCCTTCAACAAACCCGAGCTAACCCCTCCACCAAACCGAGCTTGTCTTTGAGACAGACCACAATCAAAAACATCGAGACCATCTCATGAAAAATCGAAGAAATCCCGAGCTCGTCCTTCGTTCCCAAACCCAATTCTTTCGCCAGCCACCGGAATCGTGCACGTGCACGTGCACTGGCTACTCCGACCATCGTCGATCGTCGTGATGCTCCTCAACAACTCCACTAACCCACGCAATCACGAATACAAACCCAGATTCGAAGATACAACTCAAAATCGAAAACGAGCCTTTTGAACAAAAACTGGAACACACGCAGACGACAAATCATCTCGTCGTCGATGATCATGGTGACCGAAACTCACAGGCTTCGCTCCAGAGCAGCACCACGTCCCCACGCAGCAATCTCTCCCATCGCGATCGCACTCGACTCCTCGTCAATGACAAAATAGACTCGTCAACGCAGACAACCCAAACCCAATACAGAACCCTACTCGACCCAATTCCGCTCGATTCAGCCATTGGAAAAAATTTCCAGTATTTTTCCTGCATGCATCCTCCTACCAACAACCTTCGACCAAGGTATCACCCCCGATCATCACGCCGATTTACGGCAGACCATCAAAACCCCTAGTTCGAACAACACGCGTATTCTCAAGAATTCCCATTCTAAAAGTTACGAAATGCATATCAAAATTCACGATTTTCAATCATGGTCACATTCATGTAATTCAAATTAGAATTAAAGATAATTGATTTTTACCAAGAATTTAGTTTCACTGTTAATCCCCTATTTAAAATTATTAGTTGTATTCAAAATCACGAAACTATTTTTATGATCTTCATTATACATTTTCAAACAATTTTCATTTACATAATCAAGGCTAATATGGATCTGATAGAGAGATTTGCAATAAAAGTTTAAAAGATTTTACTCACAGTAAAAGTTTGAGCAGAGAATAAATCTTGCTTTTGAAAAACTGCTAGCCTGAATTCCCTTTGATCTCTTGTTTGATTGATGAAGTTGTTGTTTAAGGCTACAAGAGATAGTAGTGCTTATGTGTTTCTCTGATATGTTAGCCTTGAACGAACTGGAACGAAAAGATATATATATATATATATAAGAGGTTTTGTACAGGGTAGGTATTAACCGGTGCATTCTTTTCTTTGGTCAGATATCTTTTTCTACTTCGACTAAACAAGATTTTATTTATATTGAAACTGAAATGATTCATACACATTTTCGAAATGACTTTTTTGTGCTGAGATGATACCATTTAATGCAAATGTCTCCATCTATGTTTACATACTTATTCCATTTGATTTTGTATGTAGATATTTTTTTCTTTGTTATTTCCTAGCATATACACAATTCACGTACACATATCCCTTGCCTGGTTTTTCTTTTATGTCTTATATGCTCAATATAAAATTGTTTTAGTTATTTGTATTGGTTTAACTTATGTTGCATATGCACAAATAACCGCTTATATACTTTTTATTTCTATTCTTTCACATATACTTTGAGTTTAAGTTATGAACACTTAATCTATGTCCATATATCTTATTTTATAATTATATTTAGTATTGATATGGTTGACTTTATTTCAAGCATTATTATCTAGATTACATCCATATATATATATATCAAATGTTAATAAGGTAAAGCTTTTTAATTTAATTCAATGTGAATAAGATAGATTTTACTTTAAATATTTTTGAAAGGCTTAATTTTGAATTTTCAAATCATAGTTTCCTTCCAAAATACACGCATATATATGTAAATAAATAGTAAAGGGCCAAAAGTCTTATTTGTTTTTAGAATGACAAGTTTGTTATTTATTTAGTTAGATTAAATGCTTATTAAATTAATTTTGCCAAAATCTCGGGTCGTCACATTGAAGCTTTTAAAATTGAAGCTTTGAGGACGAATTTGAAATCTTTAATTTGAATTCCTGAGCTTTCTTTAATCCTTGCTTGAATGTTAAGAACAGAGATCCTCCTCTCTTCTAAAATTTACAAACTTGATTTACAGGATGCTTGTTTTTCTTCTTTTTCTTTTAAATTTTGATTTCCTGTTGCTTGAATTAGAACAAAGGCTATTTTCTTTAAGTTACTTGTTTTAAATTCTCAAACAACAATTCAGATCTAAGACCTATATATATACACGAGTTTTGAAATATCTGTTTAGATTGGAAAGAGATTTTGGAGGATGAAATGATATTGTCTTCGCTAAATGAAATTTTTAAAAGAAAAGATAATTATTACAATGTGTTATCTTTTGTTTATTGCCAGATGTAAATATGTTTGCTAACTAAAATTTATTACTTAATTTCCCATTGTTTTTGCTAGATTTAAAATTGTTTTGCTTCTTGTTCTTGTTAACCTGTTTCCTTTAATAGTAAATGATTTTGAAATCTTTTATTTATATATAAACTATAAAATACTTTGAAGTATAAGTATGCATACCAAAGAAGATAGACAACCCATAGATAACATTGACAAAGTTAGTGTTACATTTATACATTTTAAAATAAAGTTGAGAAACTAGATAACTACAGTATACTTCTTAGTTAATATACCTATATATAAATATGTTGTTACTTAAATAAAATAAATAATATTCAATGTTAAACACCCTATATTCATATGTGTTATAGAACTTCAAAGCGGTGTAAAAATTATTTTTAAATCCTTCATGTATATAAGTAACCATATATACGTCTTTTAATTTATAATATAGAAATACATTATTTTCAAATAAACTAAATTCATTAGTTATCTATATATATATATATATATATATATATAGTTTCTCCTATTTGTATTTATGTGATTATTACGCATCCCTTAATTTATAACATTTTTATCTATTTAAATATTATAATTTTCCTTTTTAACTTATCATTACACATATATATATATAACACCTTTCTTATTCAAGACGTATATTATTTTAAAAAACTTAAAAATTCTTTTTATTTAATATAAACAATAGTGTTTATATGCCCAAAATCAAAAATATCCTTTTTTACTTTATCATCATTTTCTATCCAAATTATATATATATATATATATATATAAATTTTATTCTCCTTATATGTAAAAATATATGCATTTGATTTTTCCCAATTAATTTAATTCCCTATTATATTTTATCTTTAGAATAAAATATACATATTTTATCTCTAAAACCAAAATACACATATCTTATCTAAAACAAAATATACACCAAAATATACATATAAAAGAAATTCCATTTGATCATTCTGTATATTTATTTAGATCTGAAAATTCAATTTATATGGGTTTTGGAAAATTGTACACAATTGCTAATTATTGATTAGTGGGAATATTGTATATTAAAATAAAATATTATTGAAAATTATAAATTAATATTCACAACTCGGGATGTCAAAAATCCCAGGTCCTTACATTCCTCCCCCTTAAAAGAATTTTGTCCCCGAAATTCCGTAGCTAAATTAGTAAAATTATCCACACAAATTAGAATTGATCAATAACAATCCAAACTACACCAGTAAATACATAGAATGATACCGTATATCAAAATATACATTATATCTAGTACCAACCAAAATAATCTTAAAAGTTCTATCATTATCCATACAAGAATAACTATATACAAATAGATATATATATATTGTCCTATCGAACATTTAACACCTAACATCCATGATGTCCAAGGGTCATAGACACAGACAAAAAGGCACACACTACCAAAAGAAAGCAAACCAAACTAACTATGGACACTTACTACCAGAGTCCTCTCCTTCGGGTCCCGACAATTCCCTGGACTCCACATCACTGTCCGAAACCCAAACAATCTCTAGACTAGGCTCTCTCGAAAGGAAATCTACACCAGCAACTAGCTCCTCAACAACTTCCCCTATCTCCCAAATGAATGCATCCTCATTTTCTTATTCGAGATCCTCCTCTACTTCAAACTCTTCCTCATCCTCAAACTCCTCATCTTCACCCTCGACTTCAAATGCTTCCTGACTGTCGAATTCCTCCTCGGCGTCTTCTTTCTGAGGCTGAAGCTGAGGTTGCTCAACAGGCTCTATCGACTCGTCTGGCTCTTCTTCATGCAAGGACGGCTCGTAACATCCGCCCGAATTCTCCTGACCTAGTCAAAATCACCATCCCTCCTAGTTCATAACCAAAGCTCCACCTCAACTAATGCAACGGGTTCTCTACAATCAATACCAAAACCCAAAGGTGAGATCCTAAGGTTAGACTTCTATAGGCTAAAGAGTACATCAAAGTTTACATTTCAAAATTTATTCCCTCTTTAAAGTTTCTATTACCTAAAATTTATAAAATCATCTTTCCAAAAATAATTTAAGTGTATATTTGAAAAGTGATTATAAGGTAGAGAAAAATATACAATAATACAGTAAGTTTATAAACAATTTATTTCCTCAATTTATATATATATACAACAAAGTAAAGTGTTATAAGGTTTTAAATTCTCAAATATCCTTTTCTAGAAATCCATAATTATGAAAATTATCTTGAAGGGTGGAAATTTTTCCCCAAAATATTAGTTTAAAAGTTTTCTAAATCCCTTTGGCAAATAAAACATAATGAAAATTCATTTTCCAAAGATTCAAATTCTAAAGGGTTCAAATTTCTAAGGTATACTCAAGGTTGACGGCTAAGACCACTCAATCCTAGATGATAAATTATTATCATCACAACCAATCATTTTAAATGCCATATATATTTAAAAACCATACCTATTTATATAGAAAATATATCTGGGTAAAATTATTTCATTTACCCCTTAAAACATTATTGTTTCCGTTGGCCTAGTTCAAGTGTTTAGAGATCCCTATCAATAACGTTAGCTACTCGTATTGACCAGAATCCATATGCCACTTAACTGAGCAATTAACACAATATATAAAATCATTTTTATATAACTAACAAATACACGCTCTCGTATATATATAAATATACACTTAGACTTAATCAGGTTGCTATAGATTCTATTCCTAACGAGCAACCCACCTGAACCTAGGTATTCACTCAACCTAGGCTCTGATACCACAATGTCACGACCCATTTTTCTGTGCCGGTTTAAACTGAATTTAAACCACACTTGTCAACCAAACCACATGGGAAGACGGATAGTGAAAGAAAAAAGAAGGTAGAAATAGAAAGAAGATAGAAGAAAAGAGAACAATCAGAATCTCATAGCAGAACGAATAAACTTAACAAAAACTATTCTTTACATGAAACCAAAACTGTTACTTTAATAACATATACAGACTTTAAATCAGAGTTACAACCATTCAACTCGAACAGTTTATAACAACTTAGCCTTACGACTTGTTGAAAACACAACCAATGACAACTGAATATAAGCATCTACGTGAATACATCTCCTGATTCCAGCTCCTTTCCCGAAGCTTCTAGCCTTCCAGCAAAGCCTGGAATATATGCTCGGTCTGGCCCGAGCATGTAGGAAAACATCAATCCCGAGTCAGTCTGGTAAACCAGCATGAGAAACACACTCAACTTGATTAATTAAAGTTTAAAAATCCTTTTTGAAATCAGAGGTATCTCGTAAGACCACACCACAAATACATGTCGGGTTTTTACCTTATGATAACCAAAACATTTCTTATAAAATCCTCTGAGACTATAGTAGTGTCTATAGACATATACTTCTTCAAATAGCCGAAATTGTTACATTATTAAATTCCAGCATACATAGGTATACAACCAAAATCATAACGGGCACGTAGGGAGAATGTATTTCTTTTCGTCAACGGAAATTCTATCGGTTTAGAAAACCGTCGAACGAATTTTGAAATAAAATTTACCGCAAGCGCACGGTGTACGAATGTAGCACGCGGCGAATACGGGTCGATCCACAGAGAATTGTTGATTTAAATTTCCTACTCAATCAAATTATACCAAAGTCGAGAGTGTGCTTAAGCTAGAAAATGAGAAAATGAACTAACTAACAAAAAGAAAAGAAATGCAAATATAAGAGTTAAATGACAATTTAGAGAATAAATCCACTCTATAGATCATGTAGTTCAACACATGAAATCATGATCTCTCTTTTATGGTCATTAGTGTTTTAATTGATGTGTTTATTATAATTATGGCATATTTGAGCTATTAATTAGCTCAACATAAGCCATCAAACTATAACACACCCCTTAAAACACTTACTAACTTTCATGAAACTTGACAAAGAAAATGAAAATGAAATCTATTTTAAGTATGGCCTATTAACTATTGATTAGAAACGTAGACCATCAAATTTTAATTTCAAATCACTTTCTTTAGCCATAATCATATTTTGATGAAGAGGCAATTAGTGTTAGTGATTGTTTAAGCATGGCCTATTTGGTGTCAACAATATTGTCTATCAAATTCAAAGCAAAAACAGCAATTAAACCACTTTATTGATCATTCATTAAGCACAAAAAGAGAGCATGAATTAACATATAGTTGAAGCCACATAATTAGAGAGCTTCATTACCCCCTAAATTGAAGGGGTTTAGCCTCTCATATTTGTCATTTGCTTAACAAATGTTGCTTGCAACATGAAAGGAAAAAGAAAGAAAAATGAAAGCAAATGAAAAGAAAACTATTCTACTTGCATAAAAGTAAATCTACACTACTAGCATGAAATGAACATGTAAGTAAAAGGAAACACTAATTAACATTGCATAAAAAGAAAAGAAAATTACATAGAATAAAAATGGCTATGTAGTCATGAAAAGAGAAAGAGAGCTTTCTTTTATTTGATATAAACTAAACTAAAGAGAAGGAGGCCTAAGAGAGACTAAGAGGAGAGAGAGGGTACATGAAACATATGGGTATTTATACATGTATGAAACTCTAATTCATATTTTTGGGGAATGCCCAAAATGCCCATGAGGTAGTGTGGCCACCAAGTAATCATTAGCATGTCATAATTCCCATTTAAGTGTACATGAAGCCATTAATTCCATAAGCATGTGCATTAGCCTCTAGTTTGTACATTTCGAATTAAATTTTCTCAAATTAATATATGCACAAAAATGACCATTTTGCCCCTAGATGAAGATGAATATGTGACAATTTTAAATAATATGAATTTTGGTTTAAACAAGTTAAAATACCCAATATGATCATTTATTTAATTTAAATAGATTAAATATGGTGGTAAAAGTATGCATATTTACGTGCACATCAATTTCCAACGAATGACTAGGCACTGTGGTACCACCTATCACATTGCCTGGTTTTATAACTATACTATGGTTTAAAACATTTATTTTAAATATAAGTTAAAAATACTTATTTTATAATCTATTTAAAACCATTAAAAAATCATTTTATAATTTATAACCATTACTTTAAAAATCCATAAATAATTATCAGTAATATAATTAGACTTGAAATTATCCAAGTAATAAGTACACACAATACTTATTAAAAATACAAAGAAGCCCTAGGATGTCTTCCAAAGTTGACTTAAAAAATCACTAAAAACAAAACGATTTCAAAGTGCATCAATAGGGACCTTTTTGCTTTTTACTATTACAACTTCCGTTACCAAATTCTTTAACTTCCCAAACTAATTCCTTTATATCAAACACACCAAAACATGTGTAGAGAACAAATATATATATATATATATATATATTTCCATAGTATACCGATAGTTTAACCAATTTAATATATGTCAAATATAAGGGATTTCAAAGCGTGCTTAAACCGATTATATCACTTTAAACATTCACAACACTTTATCAAACATGTAAACAACAAGTCCTGGCAATGATACATAGTATAGAGGGTTATAAGAGAGATTATAGTGTACAATAATGTTGCCACTTGCTTTACAAAACAAGAAGGGGTCCAAAAAGTAATAACCCGCATTTTTATTCATTTTACTTTATATTTAACACAATATACGTTATACACGCAACATATACAAACTAAATAGTGAGTTAACTCACCCAAGCCCAAGCCTAACCAAGACATATATAATCTTGTTACAAGTGCAATGGGAAATATTTTGGATTGTGAAATAATTAATTAACTTAATTAACACACTAATCATGCGACAACCCGCAAATCCACCCTATTTAGAGCCGACAATAACCGCACATTTCCAGCTTCAAACTGAACTTAAAAATGGATAATGATGAGAAAGAAAGAATAGAGAAAAAGAGAAGAGAAAAAAAAGAAGAAAGAAAGAAAGAAAGAGAAAAGAAGAAGGAGAAGACAAAAGAGAAGAAACTAAAACAGCTACATAATCTCACAATCGCGGCAGAGAAACATATAATATAATATCAATGATCTTTACAAAACAGAAACTTTATGTACATCCGTTAGATACAGCAATCAATCTTTAATCATCAACCTAGACAGTTATAATAACCTTACCTCATAATTGCTGATAAATTAAACAATAATGCAGCGGGAAATAAACATATATATGGAATACGACTAGAACTCTTCCAGCTCTCCTATTGAAGCTCGAAAGCATCCAAATCTACATCTGTAAATATACTCGGTCTGATCTGAGAATTTAAAAGGAAGAACACTCGGATTAGTCTAGTAAACCAGCATGATAAAACAATTCTCAGCGGAATTTATTTTATAGTTTTAAAAGTGTTCCTTTGTCAAAACAAAGGTATCTCATAAGACATGCCCACACATAAACACAGATGAGTTTTTACCTTACGTTAACCAAAACTTTTTGTATCAAATGATGTTGTATTATACTAGTGCCTAGTATACCAATAATAATTCAGATAACCAAAATTGTTACCACTATTAAATTTCAGCATACTAGGCTCTATAAACAAAATGGCAAGCACGTATTAGAGAAATGATTCCATACAAATGACTTGGTGAAGGGGATACCTTCCGGCAATACATTTATAGAGGAATGTACCGAGGTCAATAGAACATCTGCACCTCTACCAACACAAGGCCGGCCTACCTTTCTCATTAGATAGTACCGAATATGTCATCTCTCCGGTCGTTACCGACCTATCCAAGGGCCTTTATAGCATACATGCACAATAATTTATATCTCTAACGTCATATCGGGAAGACATATATCTAGAAGGGGATGATCATATCCTAATAGTTGCTAACCACGTAGCCTTGCCACATCTACCTTGTTTCACTCATTTCCTGGGTATGAAGCCAAAGGCTGCGTTTACCTTTCACATAACATATATCATTTTCTCTTCGAATGTCACACTGCCATTCCTTCGATCACCATTGACTTTCACGAACATATAACCTCTGAGCTTGTATGTCTTAGAGAAGGGTGTTAAGCTAAGAGAAGTTTCCTTCTCCGACACCAAACAGATGTATGCTTATAAAAGTCAACGATATAATCTCAAAATGCACTATCAAACATCCATCCATACAAGATTGTTTTGGGACTGAACGAAACCGAAGGTACCCTCCTACCACATCCTATCGGGAATTACCTTAGGATTAGTAGCAACTAGTCCTTGCATTGGATATTTCATAATAAAGAGAGCGCTACTAGTATATGTATATTAGGAGTTTATCCCCAAACGATCAACAAACAGTCTTTCATTACGAAAATCCCAAATATCAATGTCTTTCAAACCTGCAGAATCGAATGCATATACGTTGGTCCGAATTGGTTCTTGGATAAATCCGACCCCGTTCTCTCTAAACCAGTAACGATGAAGAGACCAAATATTTGATAGACGGTTATTTAACTATTAAAGCAACGAACAAATATCAAGCACCAAAAGCAATCACTAGGCCTATTTAATTAAATCTTATTAATCAAATCAATTTCCAAGTATTTACTACTTATCTTTTTAAAAGATATATTCTCAAAACCATTTCAATCTTTCAATGTTGGAAAACATTTCCATATATATTAATATCTACTATATAAGCATATTCACAAATCAATTCGGTCTTAACACTTAGAAAATATTTTCATACACTTATATTCGATATAAGTATACTTAATAACACTACCACTTGGAGACACGGTGTAACAACCCGCATATTTGTCGATTTTATATTTAAATATTTTATTTGAATATTTTATCGATACTCGGAATTTAGTCCAAAAACCTACTTTATGCATACGGTCGAATTAGGACTCGGGACCACTCCCATTGAGTTTAAAATGCCGTTTGCGACCTTTTTGAGTATAAGCTTCGATATATTTGGAGTAAGTTGATTTTTGCTACTTTTTACTCAGGGCTTTGGTTTGGGCTAAGCCCAATAACCCCACTTATGTATTCAGTCCCAACCCCTTCTCCTCTTCATTACTTCATGCCTCATTTCCTAATACTCAAGCTTTTATATTAATGGAGAGTGGAAGAGGAAATTAAAACTCCAAGCCCTAGTATTCTCTTGCAAATCAAACTCTAGCTCCAAACTAATAGAAGAACCCATTGCTTAGAATCAAGCTTCTTGAGTTGGATTTGAAGAGTAGTTGATTCCCCTTTTACTTTCAAGCTTCTTCTTCATTTCTTGGGTTCAAAGGTGAGATTTTTATCTCACATCTATGCTTATAATTATCTTCGAAAGTTAGGTATGAATTCCTAACACTTATTCGTGTGCATTAGCTTTTGGTTTGGATTGATTTGGTGAATATTCTAATTTTTGATGTTTTGGGTTCAATTCTTTAAAAATCATGGCTTTGATGTTCAAATGCGTTTTTGGTGATGCATCGAGGAGCCAATAGGATCGGGTAGCCATTGGGCATAATTCCCTATCGTCCGTGCTCGTTCGGTTGCGAATTGGTGGAGTTTGCACATCAATTAAATGGATTTCAATTTGCAGAACATCAGGGTCGGCCGACCGAACCCCTGGGTCGGTCGACCGACCTGCTACTAAGGTGCATAGGCACCTTTCTGTTTCTGGTCAGTCGACTGCCTACAGGGCTCAGTCGACCGACCTGCTTCCTGAGACTTTTTGGAACAGGGTCCGGTCGACCGAGCACTGTAGCCGGCCGACCGACCTGGTGCAACTTTGCCTATTTCGCCTAGTTGTTTGAATTTCCAACTTCATTCGATTCGTTTTATTTTCTATGTGTTGTTATCATTTATTATGACTTTGATGACTCCTTTTTAGGGATTTTGGAATATCCATTTCGATGGATTCTTTATCGGTTTCGTTGGATTTTTATTCACATCTTCGTATGTGAATTTTAGTGGTTGATTGTTCCTACAATCTTCTTCGTGATTTGTCACTTTAAAAATATAAAGGTTTCTATACTAGTAGTAAATATCAAAACTCTTTCTTCAAATGATTTCAACATTATTTTAGTACAAAGCTCGTTTCTTAAACCGTTTTCCAATCTATTAGTATATACAAACCTTTACCTCACTCATATGAGAAATCTAATTAAACGACTTAGTAAAACGAGTGGTATGAAACGCTTGTGTTTACTTCGTCGGTTAATTCTTGGACTTGTTCGATTGAATCTCTTGTGACAATTTTATAGTGGAGATCTACAGTTTTTTCGTAAATATTTAAGTTAAGCAAGTGGTTATGGGACATGAAGCTAAACTCATATATTTACTAGCTCAGTGTAATTGACACTTCTCGTTGATCATGACGATCATCTTTGTGATTTAGACTAGCAATGTGCGATGTCTCTTTGTCTGCGAGGGAGACTAAACCCCGTTTTGTGGAGTTTCGACTCAAATTGGTGGGGTAGCAACCCATGGTCTTCGGGCCGTTTGTGGAGCTTCGGCTCAATTTGTGATGGTTAGCAACCATGGAATTAGCATTCCATTTGTGATACACGTGTTGGTGAGCTTTATGCTCCCGTTTGTGATAGGCCTTTTCCCCCCTTTTTGTGATTTCTGGATTTCTTGAGATGATTTCTAGAATTTGTGTTTCACCAATTTTCGTGATTTCCATTGATAAGTTTTATCAATATTTGTGCATTGGTGAATTTGAGTGTCATTGACTTTTGTGATTTACATTGATATAAGCGTCAATATTTATGGTTTGGTGAACGAAATAAGGAGTATGACATTTCTTTGATTCTTGTGTAGATTTTTTGTGATATTGATTAATCTCTTGTTGATTTTCAATTACTTATATATATCACAGCATGGCATTGTGATTATTATGTGTTTAGTCATATCTATTACTCTATATCGTTTCATTTGATATTTATAGTTAGACTGATCCGTTTATTATTTTCTTCTTAAATAATACTCGGGTCAGACCGAGATGTTACAGGTGCTTCTGCTTAACTTTGCATCCGGGATTACCTCCTTGACTTTTGGTTAACTACTTAGATTAGTAGTTTTTGTTGTATACATTTGAGATATAGACTCCATAATGTATACTTATTCTTTTGTGTAGTTCATGTAACTATTCTTTTGTGATATTGTGGATCTTTTTAGACCACTACTCTGATGTACACTTCCTAGTGAATATTCATATCTATTTCCGCCTTTGTGATATGAATTGTCTGTGACTGATTTATGTTATGTTTATTTCTATATTTGTTTCTGAAGATATTATAGCCACTGTGTAGTAGCTTTGAGTTTGTGTCGGTATGTCGGATTTCCCTCTTGATAAAGAAATGCATGTTATACTATCTGACATATCGATGCTCGCGCAAAGCAATTACACGGATGGTCGCTCCTCAACAGCCTTATTCTCCGCGCTAGTTGACAGCATTCACCGTAATGCTCTTGGCTAGCGTGGGTATAGAGGTGGGGCATCACAGCTTGGTATCAGAGAAAAACTTCGGAACAATATGGAATATTATAACAAGGATCATCATCCTAAGTCCATCTTAGGAGTCGTGCTTTAGGATTTAATTCAAGTCTTCGTACCGATTCATCCTATTTTCCTTATGATTCCTTGTTTTATCTATCAAGATTGCTTGATATTCATTTCGTGAATAACCTTTTTCTTCTTCTTTATTTCTTTCTAAAGGAAGAGAAATGGTTAGACCTGGCCGTCCCAGCGCCGGTCAATCTAGTGCTACTCCCCAAGATGGAGTTTTTATGACTACCCAACAACTTCTTGACCTTGTTACGAATGCTCAAGCAGCTGGTTCTAACCCGTAACCTACTCACCCAAAGTCGGGATTTGCACGCTTGTGCAGCGATTACACTAATTTGGGTGGGGAGCCATTCAAAGGTTCCGAAACTATTATTGAAGTACAGGCTTGGCTAAGGTCATGCGATCGAATCTTTTCTCGCATGAATCTTATTGACCTTCACTGAGTTCAGGTGGCCTCTAGTATGCTCCGAGAAAGAGTATTGGACTGGTACGAGCTTCTTATTTCTGAGATTAATGAAGTGGATCTCACCTGGGAGCAATTCCGGGAATGCTTCTAGTTGAAATTTGTACCAGAAGCAGAGAAAGTGACATTGGCTCGACGATTTATAGAGCTTGTTCAAGGTGAGTCCTCCGTGACTGATTATGTCGCCTCCTTCGAGTCGCTTTCCAAATATGGGGTTGAATACATCAACACCCCTTTAAAGAAGAACCAGAGGTTCGTCTATGGCTTGAACAAAAATCTCAAGAAGCCATTACTTCTAAAATTAGAAGTTTCTTTCGACCAACTCATTGATATCGCTCTTCGTCTTGAAGAGGCGGATAGGGAGAATGATGTTGAAGTGGTGGGTTCCAAACCAAACTTCAACAACAAGAAAAGGCCAAACAAATTCAAAGGCCCTTATCCTAATAAGAAAGGGAAGCAAGCAACCTCTGTGGCAAAGACTTCTTCCTTTGGTCGTGGGGAATGCTATAATTGTGGTTCGATGGACCATTATGCGAACAAGTGCCCAAAGTCTCTCTCTTGTCGCTACTGCAAAGTTCCCGGTCATGTTATATATTCATGCCCCAAGCTTCAGGGCAAGAAGGAGGGAAAGTTAAATGTTGCTCAAGCCCCTGGCAACACATCTCGTGGCCAAGGAATGCCTCATTCTATCCTTGATGGCATTATTATGTTTCGTGATCAACCCATTCAAGTTCTTTTTGATACGGGTGCATCCTACTCTTTTATATCAAAGGAACTTGTTGATGCTTTTTCTTTGGATGTTTTGTGTTTAATGACTTCTTTGAGAATTGCGAGTCCGGTTGGTGGATCCGCAACAATCAGTTTATTGTGTAAAGATGTCGAGATTATTTTGTGTGATTTTCCTTTCTTAGCCGATTTGCATGTCATGTGTTATTTAGGCTTTGGAATGATTTTGGGAATGGATTGGCTTAACCGTTATGAAGCTCATATCCTATGTCCTGAGCGGACTATTCATCTTCGACATCCTCAATCTGTTAATCAGGTTTCTGTTATTCTTAAAGATTCGGATTCTGCTTTGGTTGCATCTTTATATTCTTTAAACCCTCGTGATGACGACGATGATGATGAGGGTGATATTATTTCTCTTATTCACGTCGTTTGTGAATTTTCCGACATATTTGAGCCCGTTTTAGGATTACCACCTAAGCGAGCAATTGAGTTCAGAATTAATCTCATTCCTGGAGCTCAACCTATCACTCGCCCTCCTTATCGTATGTCCAATAAAGAAAACGAGGAGATGCGTAAACAATTATCCGAATTGGAGACGAAGCAATTTATTCGCTCTAGTTCCTCGCCTTGGGGAGCTTCGGCTATTTTTGTGAAGAAATCCGATGGAACACTTAGGCTTTGCGTTGACTACCGCAAGCTTAATGATCTTACTATCAAAAATAAATATCCTTTACCTCGGATTGATGATCTATTCGATCAACTTAGTGGTGCTAGAGTCTTTTCACAATTAGACTTAGCTACTGGATTTCATCAGCTTCGTATTGCAGAGGATAACATTCCTTTGACATCGTTCCGTACTCGTTATGGATCTTATGAATGGCTTGTTATGCCATTTGGTCTAACGAATGCTCCGGCTTATTTCGTTGACCTTATGAATCGAGTTTTCAAAGATTTTCTCGACCGGTTTGTTCTCATCTTTATTGATGATATTCTTGTGTATTCTAAAACCGAGGTGGAGCATGAAAAGCATCTTCGGATTGTATTGGAAACTCTTAGGAGTAATCAATTAAAGGCAAAGCTTTCTAAATTCCACTTTTGGCAATCTCGTGTGAAGTTTCTCGGTCATATTATTTCTGAATCTGGAATTTCCGTGGATCCTTCAAAGATTGAAGCGATTCAAGAGTGGAAGAGACCGGAGGGTGTGACAGAGATTCGTAGTTTCCTTGGATTGGCAGGTTATTACCGCCGTTTTATCAAAGACTTTTCTAAGATTGTCGTGCCTCTCACTAGCTTAACGAAGAAAGGTGTTAAATACATTTGGTCGGACAAATGAGAAACTTCTTTTCAGAAATTAAAAGAACTTCTTTCTAATGCTCCTATTCCTGTTATTCCCGAGGGGAATCAAGATTTCGTTGTTTATACCAATGCTAGTCGCGTTGGTTTGGGTGCCGTTCTTATGCAAAGAGAACATGTTATTGCTTATGCTTCTAGGCAATTGAAGCGTGCTGAGACTAGATATGCCACTCATGATTTAGAGCTCGCGGCTATTGTTTTTGCTCTTCGGATTTGGCGTCATTATCTTTTAGGAGAGAAATTTATTCTTTATACCGATCATAAATCCTTGAAGTATTTATTCTCTCAAAAGGAACTTAATTTGCGTCAACAACGTTGGCTCGAGTTCCTTGCTCCTTATGATCTTGATATTCTTTATACCCCCGGTAAGGGTAATCGTGTCGCCGATGCTCTTAGCCGTAAACAACAAGCTATTGTTTCTATGATGATATCCGAATGGAACGATCTCGAGAACTTATCCACTTGTGAGATTCGAGACCGCGTATCCGATTTATGATCATCATTTGTTTTATGTAGCCTTGAGGCTCATCCTTCTCTTTTAGACCGCATTCTTGAAGCTCAAAGGCTAGATCCTGAATTGACTCCTCTTGGCCAAAATCTTAAGGATAAAATTGATATTGAAGGTTTAAAAGACTTTGACATCGATTCTCGTGGCGGCATTTGGAAATTTGGTAGACTTATCGTACCAAATATTAGTGATCTTCGTAAAGATATTTTAGAAGATTCTCATCGTTCTAAGTTTACCATTCATCCCGGTAGTAGTAAAATGTACGCGGATATGAAGCGAATTTATTATTGGGAGGGAATGAAACTTGACATCGCTAACTTCGTTAAGCGTTGCATGACTTGCCAACTCGTTAAGGCCGAGCATCAAAGGCCCGGTGGATTATTGCAACCTTTAGAAATTCCAATTTGGAAGTGGGATCAAATTTCCATGGATTTTATTGACGGCCTTCCCCGTTCTCGTTCGGGTCATGATAGTTTATGGGTGATCGTTGATAGGCTTACTAAATCCGCCCATTTTATTCCCGTTCGATCTAACCGAACCGTTCTCTTTTGGCCAAACTCTTTATCAAAGAGATTGTTAAATTACATGGAGTTCCTACTTCTATTGTTAGCGACCGTGGTCCATTGTTTACTAGTGGATTTTGGAAGAGTCTTCAAAAATCTTTGGGAACGAAGCTTAATTTTATCATCGCTTATCATCCCCAGTCCGATGGACAAACTGAGCGTGTGAATCAAACTCTTGAAGATCTTCTTCGTTCTTGTGTGCTTGATTTTGGTGGAAGTTGGGAAGATCATATTTCACTTGTTGAATTTTCCTATAATAATAGCTTCCAATCTAGTATTGGTATGGCACCTTTCGAGGCACTCTATGGAAGGCCATGCCGATCTCCTTCTTCTTGGCTTGAGGCTGGTGAGAAGCTGGTTTTAGGTCCAGATTTTATTCGTGATTCCACAGAAAAAATTGAACTTATTCGACATAGGATGAAAGAAGCCCAGAGTAGACAAAAATCTTATGTCGATAGCCGGAGAAGGAAGTTAGAGTTTTCTGCGGGAGATCTTGTGTTCATTCGTGTGTCACCAATGAAAGGTGTTGTATGTTTCAGTCGATCGGGAAAGTTAGCGCCTCGATATATTGGGCCATTTCCTATCACCGAACGTATTGGTTCCGTGGCATATCGCCTTTTATTACCGGCTCAATTTTCTGCTATCCATGACGTGTTTCATGTTTCTCAACTTCGGAAGTGTCTTCGAGATTCCGATTCTATTCTTGAGCCCGGTGTTGTGGAAGAAATTGAAGTTTCGCCTAATTTAACTTATGAGAAGCATCCTATTCGAATTATTGCTATGGAGGTCAAACGCCTTCGAAATAAAGATGTCCCGCTTGTGAAAGTCCAATGGTCTTCAAATCCTAAGGATTGTTCTTGGGAGTCTAGAGAGTTCATCGAGCGAACACATCCGGACTTACTTTCTCGTGCTCTTTGAGGTGAACTTCTTATTTCAAACTTCTTTTGTGTTAAATATGCTTTTATGGTTGTTACTATATATCTTCTTCTTAAATATTGCGAGGACGCAATTTCTTTAAGGAGGGGAGTCTGTAACAACCCGCATATTTGTCGATTTTATATTTAAATATTTATTTGAATATTTTATCGATACTCGGAATTTAGTCCGAAAAGCTACTTTTTGGATACGATCGAATTAGGACTCGGGACCACTCCCATTGAGTTTAAAATGCCGTTTGCGACCTTTTTGAGTATAAGCTTCGATATGTTTGGAGTAAGTTGATTTTTGCTACTTTTTACTTAGGGCTTTGGTTTGGGCTGAGCCCAATAACCCCACTTATGTATTCAGTCCCAACCCCTTCTCCTCTTCATTACTTCATTCCTCATTTCCTAATACTCAAGCTTTTATATTAATGGAGAGTGGAAGAGGAAATTAAAACTCCAAGCCCTAGTTTTCTTTTGCAAATCAAACTCTAGCTCCAAACTAATAGAAGAACCCATTGCTTAGAATCAAGCTTCTTGAGTTGGATTTAAAGAGTAGTTGATTCCCCTTTTGCTTTCAAGGTACTTCTTCAATTTCTTGGGTTCAAAGGTGAGATTTTTATCTCACATCTATGATTATAATTATCTTCGAATGTTAGGTATGAATTGCTAGCACTTATTCGTGTGCATTAGCTTTTGGTTTGGATTGATTTGGTGAATATTCTAATTTTTGGTGTTTTGGGTTCAATTCTTTAAAAATCATGGCTTTGATGTTCAAATGCGTTTTTGGTGATGCATCGAGGAGCCAATAGGATCGGGTAGCCGTTGGGCATAATTCCCTATCGTCCGTGCTCGTTCGGTTGCGAATTGGTGGAGTTTGCACATCAATTAAATGGGTTTCAATTTGCAGAACATCAGGGTCGGCCGACCAAACCCCTGGGCCGGTCGACCGACCTGCTACTAAGGTGCATAGGCACCTTTCTGTTTCTGGTCCGGTCGACTGCCTACAGGGCTCAGTCGACCGACCTGCTTCCCGAGACTTTTTGGAACAGGGTCCGGTCGACCGAGCACTGTAGCCGGCCGACCGACCTGGTGCAACTTTGCCTATTTCGCCTAGTTGTTTGTATTTCCAACTTCATTCGATTCGTGTTATTTCCTATGTGTTGTTATCATTTATTATGACTTTGATGACTCCTTTTTAGGGATTTTTGAATATCCATTTCGATGGATTCTTTATCGGTTTCGTTGGATTTTTATTCACATCTTCGTATGTGAATTTTAGTGGTTGATTGTTCCTACAATCTTCTTCGTGATTTGTCACTTTAAAAATATAAAGGTTTCTATACTAGTAGTAAATATCAAAACTCTTTCTTCAAATGATTTCAACGCTATTTTAGTAAAAAGCTCATTTCTTAAACCGTTTTCCAATCTATTAGTATATACAAACATTTACCTCACTCGTATGAGAAATCTAATTAAACGACTTAGTAAAACGAGTGGTATGAAACCCTTGCGTTTACTTCGTCGGTTAATTCTTGGACTTGTTCGATTGAATCTCTTGTGACAATCTTATAGTGGAGATCTACAGTTTGTTCGTAAATATTTAAGTTAAGCAAGTGGTTATGGGACATGAAGCTAAACTCATATATTTACTAGCTCAGTGTAATTGACACTTCTCGTTGATCATGACGATCATCTTTGTGATTTAGACTAGCAATGTGTGATGTCTCTTTGTCTGCGAGGGAGACTAAACCCCGTTTTGTGGTGTTTCGACTCATATTGGTGGGGTAGCAACCCATGGTCTTCGGGCCGTTTGTGGAGCTTCGGCTCAATTTGTGATGGTTAGCAACCATGGAATTAGCATTCCATTTGTGTTACACGTGTTGGTGAGCTTTATGCTCCCGTTTGTGATAGGCCTTTTCCCCCCTTTTTGTGATTTCTAGATTTCTTGAGATGATTTCTAGAATTTGTGTTTCACCAATTTTCGTGATTTCCATTGATAAGTTTTATCAATATTTGTGCATTGGTAATTTGAGTGTCATTGACTTTTGTGATTGACATTGATATAAGCGTCAATATTTATGGTTTGGTGAACGAAATAAGGAGTATGACATTTCTTTAATTCTTGTGTAGATTTTTTGTGATATTGATTAATCTCTTGTTGATTTTCAATTACTTATATATATCACAGCTTGGCATTGTGATTATTATGTGTTTAGTCATATCTCTTACTCTATATCGTTTCATCTGATATTTATAGTTAGACTGATCCGTTTATTATTTTCTTCTTAAATAATACTCGGGTCAGACCGAGATGTTACAGGTGCTTCTACTTAACTTTGCATCCGGGATTACCTCCTTGACTTTTGGTTAACTACATAGATTAGTAGTTTTTGTTGTATACATTTGAGATATAGACTCCATAATGTATACTTATTCTTTTGTGTAGTTCATGTAACTATTCTTTTGTGATATTGTGGATCTTTTTAGACCACTACTCTGATGTACACTTCCTAGTGAAATATTCATATCTATTTTCGCCTTTGTGATATGAATTGTCTGTGACTGATTTATGTTATGTTTATTTCTATATTTGTTTCTGAAGATATTATAGCCACTGTGTAGTAGCTTTGAGTTTGTGTCGGTATGTCGGATTTTCCTCTTGATAAAGAAATGCATGTTACACTATCTGACATATCGATGCTCGCGCAAAGCAATTACACGGATGGTCGCTCCTCAACGGCCTTATTCTCCGCGCTAGTTGACAGCATTCACCATAATGCTCTTGGCAAGCGTGGGTATAGAGGTGAGGCGTCACACACGCCAAATAGATTTGTATAACCATACATCTCTAGATTTCATACGCCTCCGGACGGGTGTTAAGTATGGGAAGCAATACTCCTACACCACCATCCCTTTAGTACGATGTTAAGGACCGATACGTTTATTTCATGGTGGAAGGTCAAAACATAATTTGTTGGGTCAAACGATGCTTAAAACATCATTACAACAACCCGAAAAATTTGTATAGGGATTCGGTAAATAAATATATATAAATCCTGTATACCACATAAAACATTCCTTTCGAAAATCATTTACTATAACAACACTGTTATAGTCCGCCTTCCTTACTTCTTCGAAAACGTCTATTATAACAATGAATGTTGAAATATATATTTTTGATACTTATCTCATTTCAAAATATTTTCAAAACCATTTAAACTACATTTATAACCATTGCTACCCAAAACCTTTTAAAAAGATAAAATACTTTTAAAACCATTACGTCATTAGAATATTTCTTTCCAAAACTCATTTAACAAAAAAATCCATACATTCATAAAAAATAATTTTATTTATGAAATCCATTTATAAAATCCGTTTACAAAAACAACTTCAAAATCATTTGCTAACATTTATAAATTTCAGTTATCAATCAATTCCTTTATATATAAAAATATCATCTTTGTAAACCCTTTTTTATAAACATATTCAAAAATCTCAAATCAAAGTATTTCATAAAACTATATTTTTACAACATCAAAAATCATAACTTTTTATTTCTTTAAAAATACCAATTAATCCTTTTAATAATTCAAAAATCATAAAAATATATGAACTTCCAAAATCACTTCGAAATCTTTTCAAACCATAATCATCAATTCAATATTTCAAAATATAAAAGAAAATTCAAACCATAATCATCAATTCAATATTTCAAAATATAAAAAACTTTTCAAACCATAATCATCAATTCAATATTTCAAAATATAAAAAACAAGGCCCACGTCTACCAAAGCACTAAATAAGTCAAATCATATCAAAACATCATCATGACATCCATTACATCATATATTAGCATATACATGAAAATAAAATCAACTGTAGTGAGGAATCCTGTTGGATCCCCCCAACCTATTCTCTTGCATCATAGACATCATATAGTCATACATATATAAATCAACCGCTACAAGGCAGAATTCATATACAAAGGGTCATCTGCTCTTACACGGGAATGCAATAGGGTTTTGTCCACTCCAAAAGGCGGGAATATATTCAAGCCAACTAATATATAATATATCATCCAGATAAGCAACAATAAACATAAATAAAATTATTTACACTTATATGAAAATATACCAGGCCAGAGAGGTGAGTCTACCCATAAAAAAGCCAGAATTCGCCTAAATGCTCCAGTCTGAATTAAAATTGAACAACCGTTCAATTTAACTCAAAATTCCTACTAATTATGAATTCATCTAACCCAACTCCATAGTGTGGTGCTCGCTAATAGGAACGCACTATAACTTTTCACGCTTGAAACGGACCTCGTACGAACAAATTGTGAATTAATATATAATTAACTTTAATTAAATTAATCAAAAACTTAACCTTTACCTACCATTCTCGTTTCCCTCAATCACAAGATGCATGCGCGTTTTAAATTTTTTTGTCTCATTCTTTTGTGAATCAAAGTCGCTTCAGCCACCTGCGCCGATGGACGCACCCACCTCCATGCCTTGCGCCTAGCCCTACTCCATCACGCTCGGATACGCAATTTTTGAGACTAACAAACCCATTTTCTGATGATGAACGGACAATGATTTCGACCGATTCGATCGACGATCCATAGACCCGGCCATCTCAATCGATGATCCATCGATTCAACCGTACACTAGCTTCGTATGGTTGCCTTCTACATTTCCTAGCTGAAGTTGTTGGCTAATTTTGCTCCTAGTGGCTCCAACCGATAATGGCCATCAGATAGATTTATTTTAATGGCGGTTGAAACATTCAAAGGTTAGGATTTAAGCAAACGAAAGAAGTTAGGGGTTATTTATAAAAACTTTTGCATGGCACTATTCATCCAGGAAAATTTCAAACTCTAGACGAAGCATGTTTCCTGGAGTTCTATATGTTTACCCTTTTTTCGAAGACAGTGCAATATATATCATGAGTCAATTCCATCATACTCGGAAGATAACTTTTCAAAATCAAATTATATTAACTAAATTCTTTTAATTAATTTCTATGCGTTTTGAACTTGCGCTGCCAAACGATACATCCAATCGCCATGAAATTTGATAGCATACAATAATTCACGATACAATGAAACTGGTTTTGTCGAAATCCGAGACAGTGCCAAAAATGACTATTTTTACATGTTAATTAAATTAAGTAGTTTCCACTTTCAGTTTAATCACTTTTAATTCAAACTTAAAAGTTTACTAACTTCATTCTAATTTAAATGGAATTTAAATCAAATTTAAAAATCATTTTCATTCACTTTAAATTCTAACTTCCATTATTTAAACAATTTTAAATATTAAATCAAACAATTTAATCATCAAATAAAACACTATATTCAAAATATAAGTCATCTAACTTATAAAATTAGCTTTTCAATTGTTTAAAATCAATTAAATAATCCAAATTTAGATGACTGTAGGTCATTATGGACTCCCTTCCTTTCGTTCCCGAAATTACCAAGTAATAAAAATGCCACAAAAGTTAATAGGTTTACTTTTCACAAACAATAGTTAAAATTTCTTTTAAATACTTTTCTAAGTCTTAAAATTCATTCATAGTTATTTACTAATACTCTTTCAACTTACAAATCAAAATCAAAATTTTAGTTATTAAAATTTTTCCAAAATTCTTAAGGTTTTTCTAACGCCTTAAATTTACAAAAAATTTCGCCAGCATCTCCTTTGCGTAGTTCGATCATAGTAAAATCACAATATATATATATATATATATATCACAAATATACATCTTGTCTTCGAGGATCAGGCATCCCGTTGGGAAAAAATTAAAAAAGTATGATATGTAATCCAAGATATGTACCTTTTATTATATAAACGAGCATATAAAATCAATATAGCGCAAAAGCGAGCTCCAGTTGCAAAGCATACACCATCCGCACCTACGAAATACGCAACAACAAATGAGAACATGAATATAGAAAGTAGGGTCAATATATAATATATACTATTACAACTATTATATGCAAACATAGCAATGCAACAAAGCAACAAGAGAAACTATCAACAATTAATATCCATCCAATTAATTCATAATCATATAAATTTGTATTCTCTAACGTCAAAATTTAATTTATTAAACCCATGTGATGCACATATATCTTCTGTATTTAAAACCACACCTGATCACTCACTCGATCACACAATTCCACTATCGAACTAGTTTCGTTCGCACGACCACTTTAGTGCGGACAAAGATCTGGTTCCTTGATTAGAAAATCGTCATTCTCCTTACACATCCATATACTATGATAGTGAACATTAGAATTAATCAAAAATCTATATCCATAGTTTGCCATCAAGAAATGGAGTGATAAATCCCAACTTTGATTGGTGTAAATCACCTCAAAATCGTATATTCGAATCTGGATCAATAATTATGCGAATAAAACAATATACGTACACCTTACATATTTATTCCAATTTGTTCTTATTATGTCCCATTCTTATTCATGATTCTTTCATTTACTTTCAATTCCTTTTACATTCATTTAATTCGCATTCACTTCAAAATTCAATTTTTTTAACGACATATCATTCCCTATTCCATTTACTTCGTATATCTTCTTTAATACTAATAGCACTTCTTATTTTTGCTTCACTTCAAAGGTCAAATTCTAATTCATTTTACTCGTTTCATTAATTTCATTACAGATCAAATTCAATTCACTTTCATTTAACTTTTCTTAAGTTAAACTTCATCTCATTAACTCAAGTTTATTTAACATTACTCAAGTTCATTCTTTTATTATTTCATATATCAATTTCAAATTTACTTTTATTTGCTTAGCCAAAATGATCAACCATTTTAAAATTTAGGTTTACTTTCCTATTCTAATTCATAAATTGTAAACTTATTTCTTTTCTATACTATTTCAAATTATAAGTTCAATAACTTATTTTCTTTTATTTATCAAATCATACTTGGAATTTTACAATCAAAACTTGTTTTATCAAAATAAAACTTCAATAAAAAATTATTAATGTTAACAATTTATCACTTAGAGACTCGAAAAGGAATACTGACGATGCTGCAGTCACCGCCCAAATTATTTCCCAATGGCTAAAATGAGTTTAGTGCTATTATTTCTGTTATTCCTTTGTTTTTTTTATAAATCACATTTATCAATTTATATTTATATTTAATTTCACTTATTTCACCATGGTTATACAAAACCATTTCTTATTTCACATTAATAGTAGGTTTCAATCTTGTAGAAAGCTTAGATCATAAAATATATGGCATCGAAAGGTCACAGGTGTTGTTTTAGCATAAAGAGCTGTCGACCTTGTCGAAAGGTTCAATCCATTGAGTCAATGACTTTAAAAGGTTATAAAAGAAGTTTGGATTAGATGCATTGTCGACCTTGTCGGCAAGAACCTTCGGATGAGGTTAAACCTAGAAAATAGAAGTTAATTCAACAAAAGTTTGAATAAACAGTAAAGTAATCGACAAAGTTCAAGACTTTCCTTTATTCATCCAACCAAACTTTATTCCATAAAATTTCCAAATCGTCACCCGATTAGGTTTATAATGCTTTGGTTAAGAAAAAAAAGTTTTAAATGAGAGAAATCAGATTCTCCAAACGTGACCCCTTGGGTCTTATTTATAGATGCAAGCGGCCCCCCTTTCGAGCTAGTGCTTTCGACCGGGTTGAAAGGTTCCCCTTTTATATGTAGTTAAGAACCTTTAAACCTTTTTGAAAGCTTTCTATTCGTAAGCTAATTCGACCTTGTCGAAAGGTTTACCCTTCGTTTGCTGGAATGAACCCTTCGACCTTGTTGAAAGGTTTGCCTTCCATATGCTGTCATGAACCCTTCGACGTTGTCGAAAGGTTTGTCTTTCACTTGCTTTTATGAACCCTTCGACCATGTCGGAAGCAACATTTCCTTTAAATGTTGTCGAGAGCTTTATTCCTTTCGACTTTGTCAAAAGGTTCTTTATCACTCTTCTACCTATGTTGACTTCTGAGTGTTGCTTTCTATACAGCACCTTTCGACATTGTCGGAATGTTTCCTGGATGGAGCTTAACCAGTTTGAAATGCTTGCTAAGTTTTTGAAAAGGTCACTATAGAGTTCCTAACACTTGCTTTGCGTTCTTCACCTTCTTCAAAAGGTATGGACTCGCTGAGTTTGTGAGATGGAACCTTCTGACATCTTCAAAAGGTTTTGAATCCGCTTGTAACGACCCGTAATTTTTGATAATTAAAAATTGTTAATTTAATAAGGTTTTGTGATTTAATGTTGGAAGAAATGAAAATTAGTGATTTAATAATAAGAATATAACCGGAATGAAATGTAATAATACTAATTTAAGGTAATTAATAACTGCTTCAAATGAAATTCCAATTAATTGAAATGATTAAAAAGTTACATGGTTATAAATGGTAAATTTATTGTAATAATGTGTGTATTAATTGATAATAGATTAAAAGAGTAATTGATAATTTAAATGTTGTATCAATTAATGAAATAGTAAGTAATAAATTGTAATTGAATAAAATTAGTGTTGTGTAAATTACTATAATATTTGTGTGTAGACAACACACATACAAATGTTATTAAATATAGTAGTGGTGACAATTGTTATTTGTTACCAATTTATTTAATCAATTATAATTAAATGAAATTAATTTTACGTAGGATGAGTTAAAACGACAACTGTAAATGCGAATATAATATAATGTACAGAAAGGTTAACTACATTCATAAGGAAATAATTTATTTAATGAAAGGAATGAAACTAAGATAAATTAATTTGTGAGGATGTAATTATAACTTGTGTGAAAATTGATAAGAAATCAATATAATTGAAATATCGCAGCTAATATGGTAAAAGATGAAATTTGAGAATATTAATGTAATAAAGTATAAACCAAGGCCAAATATGTACATAAGGTAATGATTGATTAAATAAAAAAGAAAAAAAGAATGAAACCAAATTAAATCAATTTATTGGAATTAAATTTTATTAATTGGATTTACTTACAACTGAAATTGAACACTATAATTAATGTAATATTTAACACTGAATAGATATATCAATTTGTTCTAAATTATTGTAAATGTCTTTGTAATCAAAAATGATAAAATTTGTTATTTATTAAATTTGAAACTAAAAACTGATTTAATCATTTTAATATTAATTTATTTAATTAACGTGAAAGTAGCCATTTTGGCCACTATCTCAAATTTTGACGAGAGCAGTTTCATCAAATTCATAACGGTGAATTATTGTAGGATTTCAAGTTTTGTAGCGATCGAACTTGTCATTTGATCGTACGGGCTCGAAACGCGTAGAAATCAATTTAATTAAATTCAATTGAAATCAATTTGAAATAAGCTGATTTTAAAGCTAACTTCTTCATACGATGGAAATTGGACTTGGAACTTGTTCCATTGAGTTTAAAAATATCGAAAACATCTGTTTTGAAATATGAGATGACCCACTTTCGTTTTGGAAGAGAAATGTTCTTTTTGGGTCGTTATTGTCATTTCAAATCAATTCGGGTATGATTCATTCTTATCGGGCTCTGTTAGTATATATTGTTCTGTTCTAACCCTTACAGTCATTTTTCTTATTTTGTATGTACATTAACTTCTATTTATCTCCTTCTTTTTAATGGCAAAAACAAATTCAATCTCAAAACCCTAAATTCAATTTCAAATCAAAATTTCAGTTTCAAAGAAATCAAACTCCTCAAACCATAGCAAATTATATACCATTTTGAAGCTCTCGACAATACAAATCTACGTCAAGTGTTTGTTTTTGGAAATGAGGCTCGAGTCAATCTGAAATCTCGGTCAAAACTCACAATTCACAAACCCTAAACATCGAATTGGGGGTTTTCGATTTTGGACTCGATTAGAAAAATTGAGGGCTGGGTTTTTTCGTGCTTATCTCCAGGAGTTCAACGATTGTGGTCATGTGGGCTAACTATGCCGGAGGGATCGGAATCTGGTGGTTTAGGGTTTCGTGACCCTAGTTCGTCTATGTGACGCCCCACCTCTATACCCACGCTAGCCAAGAACACTACGGTGTAGTGCTGTCAACTAGCACAGAGAATAAGGCTGTTGAGGAGCGACCATCCATGTAATTGCTTATCACAAGGTGGCTATAAATAATCTTCGGAAACAAACATAGAAATAAGCATGACACAAATCAGTGACAGACATCCACATCACAAAGGCGGAAGAAGATATGAATATATAACTAACACATGAAAGTGTACATCAGAGTAGTGGTCAAAAAGATCCACAATAATACAAAAGAATAGCAACACGTGCTATACAAAAGAATACAACTATGAGTCTATATCTCATGTGTATACAACAAAAAAACTGCTAATCTAAATAGTTAGCCAAAAGTCAGAGTAGCAAATCCCGAGAAGAAGTCAAGCAGAAGCACCTGTAACATCTCGGTTTGACCCGAGTATTATTTAAGAAAATAATAAACGGATCAGTCTAGCTATAAATATCAGATGACATGATATAAATTAAAAGATATGGCATAAACATAAAATATCCATACTGACATACTACTATAAGTATGCAAAAGATGATCAACAGAAGATCAATCAAAACGAGATAAATCAATATCACAAGAATCTTCTCAAAGATCCAAAGAGGGCATCATACCCTAAACTTGTACTCATAACAAGTCAATGACATAAATTCCAGAAATCAACACGAGAAATCCAGAAATCATAAAAAGGGAAAGAGGCCTATCACATGACGGTCCGAAGACCATGGGGAGCTACCCCATATGGGTGAGTCGGAATCACCCAGATGAGGTCTAGGCTAACCAAAAAGCATAAAGGTATGTGTGAGTGGAATCACACAAATGGTGTCTAGCCTAACCTCGCAACAAAAAGGTATGTGTGAGTGGAATCACACAAATGGTGTCTAGACTAACCTTGCGGACAAAGAGATATGTGTGAGTCAGAATCACACCAATGAGGTCTAGTCTAACTTTGCAAGCAAAGAGACATCGCACAATTGCTAGTCTAAATCATAAAATGATCATCATGATCAACGAGAAGCGTCAATTACACTAAGTTAGTAAATATAAAGTTTAGTTTCATGTCCCATAACCACTAGCTTAACTTAAATATTTACGAACATACTGTAAATCTTCACTAATAAAATTGTCACTAGAGGTTCAATCGAACAAGTCCAAGAATTAACCGACGAAGCAAACGCAAGTGTTTCATACCACTTGTTTTACTAAGCCGCTTAATTAGATTTCTCATCCGTGAGGTAAAGGTTTGTATATACTAATAGATTGGAAAACGGGTTAAGAAAAGAGCTTTGTTATTAAAAATAGAGTTGAAATCATTTTGTTGAAAGAGTTTTGATATTTACTACTAGTATTGAAACCTTTATATTTTAAAGTGACAAATCACAGAAGCGATTGTAGAAACAATCAATCACAAAGATCACATTCGAAGACGTGATAAAAATCCAAGGAAATCAGCTCAACAAGTTTTGTTGAATGTTTTTCAGATAAGATCCCCTACGGAGGGGGGTCCAGGGGGTGGCAACCCCCCAAGGTGGGGGTGTGGGGGCGAGCGACTTAAGGAACTCGCGGGTTAAAAGAGGCGAGCGACCTAACAGAGGCGAGCGACTTAAGGGACTCGCGACCTAACATGTACGCGGCCTAATGCGGTCGAGCTAAGGTATGGTGCGACTCAACCAGGTGAGCGACCTAAGGAAGGCGAGCGACTTAACAGAGGCGAGCGACTTAAGGGACTTGCGACCTAACATGTACGCGACCTAATGTGGCCGAGCTAAGGTGTGGTGCGACTCAACCAGGTGAGCAACCTAACATGGTCATGCGACCTAAGTGGTCAGGCGACCTAAAATGGTGAATGGTCGAGCGACCTAATGGTGCCACGACCTAATGGAGCGACCTAGGTCCAACGACCTAGTGCAGAACAAGCCAAGGCCAAACGACCTAAGGCCTAAGGTGGAGCGACCTAGGGCCGAGCGACCTACGACCTAACGACTCAAAGGCCGTGCGACCTAAGGGAGTGGGCGTAAGGCAAAAGGGGAACGACCCAGTATCTCGCGACCTAACGACGTAGTGGCGAGCGACCTACGACCTAAGCCCTAACGACCCACGACCTAGCGACCTAACTCCGAAGTGACGTTTCCAGGCAGTGCGACCTAATTACAGAAAATCCACCAAAACGCTAAAAATTGGAGTTTTTGGCCAATCCAATCCAAACCAAATGAAAATATACATGCAAAAGTGATAGGAAATCATTCCCAACAGTCCAATATAGTTATAGGCTAGAATTGTGAGATAAAAATCTCACCTTTGCACTAAAATTTATGAATATGAAGCTTGAAAGCAAGGAGAAGCAATCCAAAGCTTGAATCTAATATCTTCTACTTGAATTTGGAGTTGAATGTTTGGAGTTGCAATTGAATTTGAGCTTGGAGTTTTAATTTCCTATTCTCTTCACCATAAATGCCAAAGCTTGGGTTAGTTAGGAAATTTATGAAGAGTGAGGAGAAGGGGGTTGGAACTTGGGCTTAATAGGCTAAACTAACCCAAAGTCCAAAGCGGGAAAAGTTAGTGAAATTTCACTAACTCCAAACCTATCGATGTTTATACTTAGAAAAGTTGTAAACGGCATTTCGAACTCAATGGAAGTGGTCTCGAGTCCTAATTTGACCGTTTGCAAAAAGTAGCTTTTTGGATCAAATCCGATTAACGATTTAATATTTAAATAAAATATTTAAATATAAACTCGATAAATATGCGGGTTGTTACAATCTAGCAGCGGCGATGTTAGATTGGGAGGCCGCGATGGCTCCAGTAGGTGGCAGTGAGGAGGCGGAGCTCAGGGAAGGTGAAGGCGTGGCATATGGTGACCAGAAGGCGTATGAATTCATGGTCAACGATAATGGGCGTGTATGGGTTAGCGGTTGGAAGGTCGCATGCACTTGGGCATCGAACGAGAAGGAGGTGATGTGTCGACTTATTTATTATTTAAATTTTCATTTAAATTTTTTTATTTCAAACGTTCTAATGTTAAAATATTTTGTATACGAGCTCGGATTCACGCGCGGTTTGTTCCGCTACGATCGTATCAAAATTTCGGACAATATAGAACTGGTTTAGGCCAATTCTGATACAGTTCAAATTTGGGCCCTATTTTGGATTCTAAATTGATTTGAAATCAAAGGTGAGTGCTTTAACCCACTAATAACTACTAAATTATCTTGTGTTATTTAAATTGAATTTATGATGTGATTTGGAACTGATTGGTTGATATTTGGTATATTCAAATTGTCACTGCAGTTAAATTTGGCTTTTATTGCATTTAATCATCGTTTAATTCAATATTGAATTAAATTGTCAATTTAGTACCTGTAAATGATAATAAGTTGTCTATTGATGTTTATTGGTTGATTGTTAATATTTGATGAATGGATACTATATTTTATACTGTTATAACACTGCAAGTTCCCTATTGGATGAATGGATGCTATATTTTATATTTTAAACCAACTTAATCAATTTAAACTATTTAATTTATTTTATTCTAAATTAACCTATTTTAGACTAATTAACCTATTTAATCTATCTTAATCTATTTTAATTCTTTTTAAACTATTTTGTTATATTTTAATCTAATTTAAATCATTTAAACTTTATTAAACTATATTAATTTATGTTAAACTATTTTAATCTACTTTAAACTACTTAATCTATTTTAAATCTAATTAATCCATAATAAACCTATTTAATCTATTTAAAATCATTTAAACTATTTAAATCTATTTAAAGTACTATGTTACTATTTTAAATTTATTTAATCTATTTTAAACCTACTTAACCTAATTTAGATCTATTTAAACTATGTTTAACTAATTAAACTATTATAACGGTCTATATTATTTTATAAATTTCAGATGGTGTAGAGTGGGAATGTTTATAATTAAAGCCTTAATTTTAAAACGAATAAGGTTTAAAAATGTTATAACATAAGTTGGGATTTGAAATGATATTTCCTGGTGAAATGACATATTTAAGTAAATATGATTTTGAAAGTGATTATGATTTTGAAAGTGATATGGTTTGAATTGAATATGATATTTTGAAATCTATGTGAAATGGTTTGGAAATGTAAAAGAACCATCCGGTGTGAAATAAGCGTTTGGTTGTTAAAGAGACCGAGATCGGATATTGTCATACTCTCCACCAATACCGAAAATCACTTTAACAACTGTGCACATGGTGGAGATTCCAGAAATAAAGTACGATGGTATGGTGAATGATTTTGTATGAGATATTTATGTGACCCTGACCCCCGTGAGTCAGCTTAGATGTGACTAAAATAGGAGTATACCAGGCCAAGTGAGGTCATTCCTCCTGTCGAGCATCTTCTTCGATACTATATTTTGACCTTGTGATTAATTTGGTTGCAAACCCTCGACTTGATTATGGTAGTGTATCCGAGGTGGGCGGTAGTAGCTACTATGTGTTACCACCAGTCTAAGAGTGTAATTGGTATATCTACCTTGGCATTCCCTCGTGTGCCGCGTTCACATGCCCTATCCTGCCTTTTACGAATTTGGTTTGTACCATACCTATAGATTTTTCTAATAGCCCTCTAGTTTACGGAGGAATTACGGTGCTGTATAGACTATGGGAATGCATAAAAATGTGTTAAGGGGGATATGGGTAACGCCTTAATGCTATTTTAATACTTTACTGTAGACACTATTATAATAGTGTATTGTACTACATAGTAGATAGTTTAATGTATCCTTAAGAGATGGAAATCCTGAACATCTCTTAAATTAGTGCACTCACGTCGGACACTGGATAGGAGATGTCAAAGCCCGTGAACATATCTGATGCCGTTACACTCATATTTATTTACTGTTGATTTAACTTACATAAGATCTTTTAGTTCTGACTCGAGTGTTTTGTCTTTTCAATTCACTCGGGTTAGTCTGAGCTTTTCAATTATCGAAGACTATTTTCTCGAGGATGAAGATGAAGATTTTGTACTATTATTATTTATTATATTTATCCCACTGCATCATATTATTCCATTGCATTTATTTATTATTTATTCTTGTTATATGTAACTCTGGTCTGTATTATAAAAATATAATCGATGTTATTTGTAAACAGCTGTAACGACCCAGAATTTTTATTTTGAATATTTAATTAATTTTAAATATTAATAAGTGAATTTATAAGTCAAATAAATTTTTATTTGAATTTTTGGATTTAATTGGATTATTAAATCGATAATTTAATATGTTAAATTATGGAAATAATTAAAAATTGAGTTAAAAATGATTTAAAATAATTTGGAAAATTTTATTTAATCATACTGGAGTTATAGAAATATTTTAGAACTTTTAAAATCGAATTTAAAGTTAATTTGTGAAAATTGAATATTTTAATATTTAATAATCAACTGTAAAATAGTCAATTTTTGAACAGTCTCAGAATTGAACGAAACCAGTTTCATTGGATCCGTAATAGTTAGTTATTACCGGATTTCAATTTTCGTGTCAATCGGAGTTATCGTTTGATCGTGACAGCTCGAAACGCATCGAATCGTTTTTAATTTAAATTTGGCGAGTCAAAATAGCCATTTTTCAAAAAGTCTCGGAATTCGACGAAACCAGTTTCATCGGATCCGTAATGTGATATTATTGTAAGATTTCAAATTTCAAGTCAATTGGATTTACCGTTTGTCCGGTACAAATTAAAACGCCTAGAAAATCGCTTAAATCGGTTTAATTTAAATTGAGCGTTTATAGCCATAACTCGCACATACTTCCGAATTAGCTTCCGAAACCTGTTCCATTGTGTCCGGAACGTGGGATAAACCCTAGGTACGCTGGTTACGGCGTCTAAATCGGAGTTCGAAATTCCCGGGATGAATAGTGTTTACGCTTGCTTTTCCTATAAATACCACCCTAAATCTAAAAATAAAAAAAAATATCCTAAACCCTAATCAAATTGCCTAGCCGCCAGTTACATAATGAAAGGCCAGAAATGCTCCATCTTCATCACCAAAAATCTTCCAATCCGTCGACATTTAGGCTAAAGTTTCAACTAGAAACTTGTAGATCTCGTCAAGACGAAGAGATTCAACGGTGGAGATGCGTTTTGGAGCACCAGGGGAGGAGATAGGGGGCTGCGTTCATCAAGGCCTGCGCACGCAACCCTAGGCTGTAGGGGGGGCCGAGTTTGACAGGGATGGGGGCGGAGGTGCACGTGGGTGAGGCCTTCACCGTGGAGCAAGCTGATCGTGTTCAAGTGGCGTGTGGTGGCTCGAATTGCTAACCCTAGGTTGCTATTATGGGTTCTTTGGTTCGGTTTTGTTCCTGGAGATGAACACGAGAGGAAGATGGAGAAGGGGCACGGCCAGATTTGCATGTGTGGGATCCAAGGGCTGGGATTGTTTTGGTTAGAAAATGTTGAATTAGTTTATATAAAACGTGTACAAACTTGTAAAATACGTATCTTTTTCATACGAGGTCGAAAAAATGCAAACTCAGTTGCGTTGGAATCGTATGGACGAGCACTACGCGATGGAGTTGGTTTGGAGTCGTTTGGAGTTAGTGAGAATTTCGGGTAAAATTAAACGCGCGTTTAATTTTATTCGAAATAAAAGCTAAAACGGAAATTAAAACCAAGGTGAGAATTTCTCACTCAATCGAATAGATTTCGATTTTATTTTAAATAGTTAGATTTAAAATATTTGAATGCATGTTTGAATGATGACTGTAAATTATTGATTGTTAAAATAGACATTATGCGCCGTTAGTAAGCGGATGTTATTTATTATAAACATATACCGCGAATATTTCATAAACAGTGAAATTGGTATTATATATAATATCAATATATATATATTGGCATATGTATATATTGCAGTTGTTGATTTCCCGCATTTTTTGTTTAGCGGATGAGACCCTATTACGCCGTTATTAAGCGGATAATATTTATTAAGAACATGTACCGCGATAATTTCGTACTGGAGCGAAATTGGTATTGTGCTAATGTTTTTGGATGCAGGAAACAGGTTGGAGGGATCCAACTGGATTCCTCAACAGTATTTATTTTATTTTAGATATTTTGATATTTGATGGATTATCATATCGATATATGATGGATCGTTGTAGTCGTGATTGACTATTTGGTGTGTAGCATCATTGGACCCAGATTTTGGGATTTTAAAATGATTTTAAAAGTGATTTTGAAAATATACTATATTTTTGGAATTGATCCATTTTAAATAAATAAACGTTATAATTTTTAAAGTTATAAAAATTATGGTTTTTGTGAAATATAGTTAAAAAGCTGATTTTTAGAAATACGATTGAAAGTCGATTTTTGAGAAATATGAACTAATGATTTTATAAAATAATTTAGATTGGATTTTTGAATATATGATAAAAGTTTAAATATAGGATTTATAAAATTTGATTATTTTATAAATCGAAATGATGAAATTATAAAGGAATTTAAAGACGTTTTAGAATAATAATATAAACTGATTTATATTTAGAGATTTATAAATGGATATTTATAAATTGAAATATAGACATTATAAAACAAGTTTTTATAAGTGTTTGAATGTAGTGAAAGTGAATTTCATAAATGAATGAAATTTATAGAATTATAAACTGTGAAGTTATAAATGAAATTTATAAATAGTAAGATTTATAAATTTGTGAAGTTAATTGAAGAATAGATTTGGTTAAATAAATGAATCTTATAAGTTATAAGATTTATAATTATGAAGTTTAAAGAACGATTTTATAAAATAATCGTTTTATAAGTATTTAACTTATAATATAAACATTTAGTTTATAATTGAGTTATAAACTGAAATATGTTAATAAAGGAATTTATAAAAAAAAGAAGTTTTTATAAATAAATAGAAATGGAATTTATAAACGTTGTTTTATAAATCCGCAAACGACTTATTTTGATAAGTTAATTGTTATAACTTATAAATGGAGTTATATTCACGTTTTAGACAGTGAATAATCCTTTAAGTTAAAGTGAATAGAAATAATGGAATTTGTGAACATAGTATATTCACGTTTTTGAATAGTGAATAACATGTTAAAGAAAATGTTTTAGAATGTGATATTTTAAATAGAATTAAAACGATTTAACGATGTTTTAATTGTGTTGAGATTCGAAATCATAGATTTCAACATTTATTGTTGAAATAGACGTTTTCGAGAAATAAAAGGAAATGGTGGACTATAACACTGTTGTTATAGTAAATGATTTCCGAAAGGAAATAGGTTGTATAGTATTGGGATTTATATATCTATTTAATTTCGAATCCCTATACTAGTGATTTTGGGACGTTGTAACGATGTTTTACGCAACATTCGTTTTGGCCCAAATAAAAATGTTTAAGAGAATGATTTCCCTTAAATAATGAATAATATACTTAATTCGATTTAAGTATATTGAATATTTTCAAAGGTTGAAAATAAAAAGATTTGTCGATTACTTATTTTTGATAAGTATGGAAATGTTTTCCAATATGAAGTGAATAATTAGAATTTATCTTTTTGAAGATAAATTGAAATGAATTATTGAAATCAAATATGCATGGATATTTTGAAATATAAATTCATTATGGAATTTATATGTGAAAGTGAAATTTGTTTGAAAATAAATATTGATTTATTTTTGAAGTGTTGAAATTATATATCTTATAAAGATATTTTGGAAAATAAATAATTTGGAAAATTATTTGGAATCTGGTGATGTATGCATATCAATTGATAGTTCAATAGCCGACTATCAATATTTCCCTTTGATTGGGTATTTGATATGATTGTTTGAATTTGAATGCACACTTATTTTTGAATAAGCGCTCACTATTCGGGTTAACCGGGAAAGGACCATGGGGTCGTATAACCCATTCCGAATATGTGATACGTCGTTATGAATTGCATTTGAAGATCGGTGTTGAAGACCGAGTATTTGTGAAAGCGATAGGATGACCTATCGATTGTCTCTGCACTGGGTAGCTCCTGGTATAGAGATCTCCTAAGTGATGGGAAATTCGATCGGGATTGTGAATACCCGTATTGCAAGGGCTTCGTAAGAAGTGCCTTCGGTTTTGTTCGAGCCCGGAACAGACTTGTATGGATTGTATGTCTGACATTACAATTTGAGATATAAAGCCGATTTCTTTCAAATATATTTCTGTTGGTGGCGGAGAATTTATTCTTTGCTTAACACCCTTCTTTGAGACGTACGAGCTCAAAGGTTATATAGTTGAAGTTATCAGCGATATATTCCCAGTTTGGTAATGTGACATGCTGAGTGATGCTGAAATGATCATTGTGTTGATTATTGTGATATGATCATTTATTTGATCGTCTATCTTAGTGATCATTGTGTTGATCATTTGTTGACCCAAAGCACGGCTTTTTGTACAAAGTGTGTTTTTGTGGACGTGAATTCGTCGAGCCTCACATCCCGGAAATGGTCAAAACAGGAAAGATGCGGCAAGGTTATTAGGGGTTGCTGTAGCTCCCCTTAGGGTATGTGCATTTCCTTCTGGAAAGGGGTGGTATTATGGTATGGAGCCCAGATACTTACTCATGTTGAAAACACTCTATTTATTATGGTGTGATGTTGGATATCGAGCGCTCGGTTGAAAAGGTCCTAAAGGACCGGGGAATGGCGTGCTCGTGTCAGTAGTTACCCAGTTAGGGGTAACCCGGCCTTGTGTTGGCAGAGATCCGGTTTGGTTCTCGGGGATGTCTTTCCAGAGGCATTCTCAGTGGCAATGGGAAGTTCCTTGGCCTGACCATTTGTTGGAAATCCAATTCCCAATACGAAACTTGTACGGTATTAGTTGTAGAACCTGCTATTCACTTATGGCGGTCACCACCATTTGGATGGTAGCTATAGTAGGCATAGTTCGAAATGTCTATGCTGGCTAAGATTTATATTCTACTTTCGAAATGAATTTTCTCTACACTATGCACTAGTAATAATATCAAATGTTATTTTAAATGCGTATCAAGCATCTTTGACTATCATAAGGAGAAATCTCCTCCGATTCTGCGTTTGCATTGTGTGTGTGTGCGGGAGGCCTTATGGTAGTCTCATTTTTAAAAGCATTGCGAATTGATTAAAAATATTCCTTTATTTTGATTTTAAAGTTAAATAAACTGTTTTGAGTTCTCACACCAGTCACATGACTGACTTGGAGTTTATTGTTTTCCTTCCTAAACTCTGGGTGCCCACCAATTTCCACACGGGCAGTTAAGAGTTAGGTTTATCAGGATATTCTGGATATTCTGGAGTTGCTGGAGGCAAGCTGGATGGCATGGCGTATTACTAGTTTATATAGTATTTCTTTTTCCGCTGCACTGTTTGTTGTTGTATGATGTTGTACACTCTGATGATGTGATGTGATGAAATGTAATGTAATAACTGATATAGTTCTTTGTTTAAAGATTATTCATTCATTATTATATGTTGTTCCGCTGCGAATTTGTGAGATTCTGTTGTTGTTTTCTGTTCCGTTCTATTTTTCTTTCCTCTTCTCTATTCTATGTTTCTTTATTTTCTATTCTCTTCTCCTTCTATTTTTAAAATTTTCTATCTTCTGTTTTTCTAATTCTCTGTTTTCTAAAAATTGTCTATCTTCTTTTCCCTCTATTTTTCTATTTTCTATCTTCTCTCTTCTTCTATCTCTTTCTTTTTCTTGAATTCTTTTTAAAAACCCATAACATTCCGTGTTTCCGGCCTTCGATTTCTCGGCAGTCGATAAAGTGAGTGTCGATGTCGAATGTTCGAAAGTCGAAAATTTTCGGGGCGTTACATTTGGTATCAGAGCTGATGGTTAAGCGACAACCATGGTTCTGTTGGGTATTACTCATTAGAGATAGAGTCAGCAGTACTCTAGAATGAGTTTGAGTGTAATAATAGTTATGAGAGCGTATTTGTTAGTGAATAAAATTGTTTTATATTGTGTTGACTTATCGGTTGATTGTTTATAGATTCCCGTCGATCTAGTCTAGCTAACTATCGCAGATAGGGGTTTCTAAACTCTTAAACAAGATAATTCGACACAGTATTGATTTTAAATTGGGTGAATGGAATAATTTTGCCTTGATTATATTTTTATATGTAAAGAAATAATTTTTCAGAATTATTAAAGTGTATATAAGTTGATTGTTAGGTTGTTTGAATAATCTAAATAAAGAGTAATTGCATAAGCAAATGAATTATAAGAATTGAATTTTAATTAAAGTGTTTACAATTGTGAAATAAACTTATATATATAAGAAGTGAAACTATATGAATATATTTATAAATATGAGTTATAAATAAGAAATGAATTTAAAGTTAAATGGAAGTATAACTTAAGAATTGTTGAATGAAGTTGATATTGGTATCAAACTAAATTAATTAAGTTAAGTGATGGATATGAACTTAAGTTATGTGAATAGAATTCAACTTTGTAATTGAATTGAATGAATGGCTTGGCTGTTAATCAATTGAATGTGAATAATTGATATGAAAAGATGAATATAAGTGTTAATGAATGTAAGTGTTAATTCATTAAAATCTAATTTTATTGGAAGTTGAATAAAATTGAATGAAAATCAATTTAATAAAACCAATTGGAAAGTAAAGATGTTAAACCAAAATGAATGTAAGTGAAGCAAAGGAATTTGGTTATAATTAATAAACATTGGTTGTTATAATGATTGTTGATTGATTGTATGTAATTCATTAAGTGTTAAGGAAATTTGAAAGCTATGAAATTGAATTCAAATTAGGAGTAAATAAATTTGAATAGAATTGAAAGTGAATTGGATTTAAATTAGTAAATGTTAACTAATTGAATTGAGAATGAATGTTGATAAAATCCAATGTAAATAAATCAAATGTGATTTGAAATTGAAAACCATTTCATTGAATATTAATATGAATATGAATGAATATATATTGGTTATGAATGTTAGTTGGATGGTAATTGGTTGATGGTTGAATATATATTGCATTTGTTGTTTAGTTGCATTTGCTAAGTGACATATATAGTTATTATGTTACTATATGTTGTATATTGAGATTATTGTCTATGTACATGTTCTCATGTTGTTTGTTGAGTATTTAGTAGGTGCGGATTGCGTTTGCTTCGCATTTGGAGTTCGCTTTAGCGCTATATTAGCCGTATATGCTCGCTAATAAAATATAAGGTACATATCTCGGATTAAATATCGCACTTTTACACTTTTTTCCCTTCGGGATGCCTCATTACTTGATGAGATGTATATTTGTGATATATATACTGTCATTTTTTTTTCGGATCGAGCCGCGCAAAGGAGACTATGGCGAATTTTTCCGGAAATTTAAGGCGTTAGAAAAATTTGAGAAAATTTGGAAAATTTTGAAAACTTTAACTTTGTTTTGGAATTGAAAGTTAAACAATAATAGTTGCTTTTGAAATGATAACTAAGTATGATTTGAAAACTTAGTAAAGATTTGTAAGAAGTTTAACTATGAATTTTGGAAAGTTAATAGATTCTGTAACCTTTCTTACTTGTAATTTCGAGGACGAAATTCTTTTAAGGGGGAAAGATTGTAACGACCCAGAATTTTTATTTTGAATATTTAATTAATTTTAAATATTAATAAGTGAATTTATAAGTCAAATAAATTTTTATTTGAATTTTTGGATTTAATTGGATTATTAAATCGATAATTTAATATGTTAAATTATGGAAATAATTAAAAATTGAGTTAAAAATGATTTAAAATAATTTGGAAAATTTTATTTAATCATACTGGAGTTATAGAAATATTTTAGAACTTTTAAAATCGAATTTAAAGTTAATTTGTGAAAATTGAATATTTTAATATTTAATAATCAACTGTAAAATAGTCAATTTTTGAACAGTCTCAGAATTGAACGAAACCAGTTTCATTGGATCCGTAATAGTTAGTTATTACCGGATTTCAATTTTCGTGTCAATCGGAGTTATCGTTTGATCGTGACAGCTCGAAACGCATCGAATCGTTTTTAATTTAAATTTGGCGAGTCAAAATAGCCATTTTTCAAAAAGTCTCGGAATTCGACGAAACCAGTTTCATCGGATCCGTAATGTGATATTATTGTAAGATTTCAAATTTCAAGTCAATTGGATTTACCGTTTGTCCGGTACAAATTAAAACGCCTAGAAAATCGCTTAAATCGGTTTAATTTAAATTGAGCGTTTATAGCCATAACTCGCACATACTTCCGAATTAGCTTCCGAAACCTGTTCCATTGTGTCCGGAACGTGGGATAAACCCTAGGTACGCTGGTTACGGCGTCTAAATCGGAGTTCGAAATTCCCGGGATGAATAGTGTTTACGCTTGCTTTTCCTATAAATACCACCCTAAATCTAAAAATAAAAAAAAATATCCTAAACCCTAATCAAATTGCCTAGCCGCCAGTTACATAATGAAAGGCCAGAAATGCTCCATCTTCATCACCAAAAATCTTCCAATCCGTCGACATTTAGGCTAAAGTTTCAACTAGAAACTTGTAGATCTCGTCAAGACGAAGAGATTCAACGGTGGAGATGCGTTTTGGAGCACCAGGGGAGGAGATAGGGGGCTGCGTTCATCAAGGCCTGCGCACGCAACCCTAGGCTGTAGGGGGGCCGAGTTTGACAGGGATGGGGGCGGAGGTGCACGTGGGTGAGGCCTTCAACGTGGAGCAAGCTGATCGTGTTCAAGTGGCGTGTGGTGGCTCGAATTGCTAACCCTAGGTTGCTATTATGGGTTCTTTGGTTCGGTTTTGTTCCTGGAGATGAACACGAGAGGAAGATGGAGAAGGGGCACGGCCAGATTTGCATGTGTGGGATCCAAGGACTGGGATTGTTTTGGTTAGAAAATGTTGAATTAGTTTATATAAAACGTGTACAAACTTGTAAAATACGTATCTTTTTCATACGAGGTCGAAAAAATGCAAACTCAGTTGCGTTGGAATCGTATGGACGAGCACTACGCGATGGAGTTGGTTTGGAGTCGTTTGGAGTTAGTGAGAATTTCGGGTAAAATTAAACGCGCGTTTAATTTTATTCGAAATAAAAGCTAAAACGGAAATTAAAACCAAGGTGAGAATTTCTCACTCAATCGAATAGATTTCGATTTTATTTTAAATAGTTAGATTTAAAATATTTGAATGCATGTTTGAATGATGACTGTAAATTATTGATTGTTAAAATAGACATTATGCGCCGTTAGTAAGCGGATGTTATTTATTATAAACATATACCGCGAATATTTCATAAACAGTGAAATTGGTATTATATATAATATCAATATATATATATTGGCATATGTATATATTGCAGTTGTTGATTTCCCGCATTTTTTGTTTAGCAGATGAGACCCTATTACGCCGTTATTAAGCGGATAATATTTATTAAGAACATGTACCGCGATAATTTCGTACTGGAGCGAAATTGGTATTGTGCTAATGTTTTTGGATGCAGGAAACAGGTTGGAGGGATCCAACTGGATTCCTCAACAGTATTTATTTTATTTTAGATATTTTGATATTTGATGGATTATCATATCGATATATGATGGATCGTTGTAGTCGTGATTGACTATTTGGTGTGTAGCATCATTGGACCCAGATTTTGGGATTTTAAAATGATTTTAAAAGTGATTTTGAAAATATACTATATTTTTGGAATTGATCCATTTTAAATAAATAAACGTTATAATTTTTAAAGTTATAAAAATTATGGTTTTTGTGAAATATAGTTAAAAAGCTGATTTTTAGAAATACGATT
The DNA here is from genome assembly GCA_030765085.1 of Allium cepa. Classification (NCBI taxonomy): domain Eukaryota; kingdom Viridiplantae; phylum Streptophyta; class Magnoliopsida; order Asparagales; family Amaryllidaceae; genus Allium; species Allium cepa. The sequence continues at coordinate 1,038,403,583 of CM060928.1, forward strand.
GAAAGTCGATTTTTGAGAAATATGAACTAATGATTTTATAAAATAATTTAGATTGGATTTTTGAATATATGATAAAAGTTTAAATATAGGATTTATAAAATTTGATTATTTTATAAATCGAAATGATGAAATTATAAAGGAATTTAAAGACGTTTTAGAATAATAATATAAACTGATTTATATTTAGAGATTTATAAATGGATATTTATAAATTGAAATATAGACATTATAAAACGAGTTTTTATAAGTGTTTGAATGTAGTGAAAGTGAATTTCATAAATGAATGAAATTTATAGAATTATAAACTGTGAAGTTATAAATGAAATTTATAAATAGTAAGATTTATAAATTTGTGAAGTTAATTGAAGAATAGATTTGGTTAAATAAATGAATCTTATAAGTTATAAGATTTATAATTATGAAGTTTAAAGAACGATTTTATAAAATAATCGTTTTATAAGTATTTAACTTATAATATAAACATTTAGTTTATAATTGAGTTATAAACTGAAATATGTTAATAAAGGAATTTATAAAAAAAAGAAGTTTTTATAAATAAATAGAAATGGAATTTATAAACGTTGTTTTATAAATCCGCAAACGACTTATTTTGATAAGTTAATTGTTATAACTTATAAATGGAGTTATATTCACGTTTTAGACAGTGAATAATCCTTTAAGTTAAAGTAAATAGAAATAATGGAATTTGTGAACATAGTATATCCACGTTTTTGAATAGTGAATAACATGTTAAAGAAAATGTTTTAGAATGTGATATTTTAAATAGAATTAAAACGATTTAACGATGTTTTAATTGTGTTGAGATTCGAAATCATAGATTTCAACATTTATTGTTGAAATAGACGTTTTCGAGAAATAAAAGGAAATGGTGGACTATAACACTGTTGTTATAGTAAATGATTTCCGAAAGGAAATAGGTTGTATAGTATTGGGATTTATATATCTATTTAATTTCGAATCCCTATACTAGTGATTTTGGGACGTTGTAACGATGTTTTACGCAACATTCGTTTTGGCCCAAATAAAAATGTTTAAGAGAATGATTTCCCTTAAAGAATGAATAATATACTTAATTCGATTTAAGTATATTGAATATTTTCAAAGGTTGAAAATAAAAAGATTTGTCGATTACTTATTTTTGATAAGTATGGAAATGTTTTCCAATATGAAGTGAATAATTAGAATTTATCTTTTTGAAGATAAATTGAAATGAATTATTGAAATCAAATATGCATGGATATTTTGAAATATAAATTCATTATGGAATTTATATGTGAAAGTGAAATTTGTTTGAAAATAAATATTGATTTATTTTTGAAGTGTTGAAATTATATATCTTATAAAGATATTTTGGAAAATAAATAATTTGGAAAATTATTTGGAATCTGGTGATGTATGCATATCAATTGATAGTTCAATAGCCGACTATCAATATTTCCCTTTGATTGGGTATTTGATATGATTGTTTGAATTTGAATGCACACTTATTTTTGAATAAGCGCTCACTATTCGGGTTAACCGGGAAAGGACCATGGGGTCGTATAACCCATTCCGAATATGTGATACGTCGTTATGAATTGCATTTGAAGATCAGTGTTGAAGACCGAGTATTTGTGAAAGCGATAGGATGACCTATCGGTTGTCTCTGCACTGGGTAGCTCCTGGTATAGAGATCTCCTAAATGATGGGAAATTCGATCGGGATTGTGAATACCCGTATTGCAAGGGCTTCGTAAGAAGTGCCTTCGGTTTTGTTCGAGCCCGGAACAGACTTGTATGGATTGTATGTCTGACATTACAATTTGAGATATAAAGCCGATTTCTTTCAAATATATTTCTGTTGGTGGCGGAGAATTTATTCTTTGCTTAACACCCTTCTTTGAGACGTACGAGCTCAAAGGTTATATAGTTGAAGTTATCAGCGATATATTCCCAGTTTGGTAATGTGACATGCTGAGTGATGCTGAAATGATCATTGTGTTGATTATTGTGATAGGATCATTTATTTGATCGTCTATCTTAGTGATCATTGTGTTGATCATTTGTTGACCCAAAGCACGGCTTTTTGTACAAAGTGTGTTTTTGTGGACGTGAATTCGTCGAGCCTCACATCCCGGAAATGGTCAAAACAGGAAAGATGCGGCAAGGTTATTAGGGGTTGCTGTAGCTCCCCTTAGGGTATGTGCATTTCCTTCTGGAAAGGGGTGGTATCATGGTATGGAGCCCAGATACTTACTCATGTTGAAAACACTCTATTTATTATGGTGTGATGTTGGATATCGAGCGCTCGGTTGAAAAGGTCCTAAAGGACCGGGGAATGGCGTGCTCGTGTCAGTAGTTACCCAGTTAGGGGTAACCCGGCCTTGTGTTGGCAGAGATCCGGTTTGGTTCTCGGGGATGTCTTTCCAGAGGCATTCTCAGTGGCAATGGGAAGTTCCTTGGCCTGACCATTTGTTGGAAATCCAATTCCCAATACGAAACTTGTACGGTATTAGTTGTAGAACCTGCTATTCACTTATGGCGGTCACCACCGTTTGGATGGTAGCTATAGTAGGCATAGTTCGAAATGTCTATGCTGGCTAAGATTTATATTCTACTTTCGAAATGAATTTTCTCTACACTATGCACTAGTAATAATATCAAATGTTATTTTAAATGCGTATCAAGCATCTTTGACTATCATAAGGAGAAATCTCCTCCGATTCTGCGTTTGCATTGTGTGTGTGTGCGGGAGGCCTTATGGTAGTCTCATTTTTAAAAGCATTGCGAATTGATTAAAAATATTCCTTTATTTTGATTTTAAAGTTAAATAAACTGTTTTGAGTTCTCACACCAGTCACATGACTGACTTGGAGTTTATTGTTTTCCTTCCTAAACTCTGGGTGCCCACCAATTTCCACACGGGCAGTTAAGAGTTAGGTTTATCAGGATATTCTGGATATTCTGGAGTTGCTGGAGGCAAGCTGGATGGCATGGCGTATTACTAGTTTATATAGTATTTCTTTTTCCGCTGCACTGTTTGTTGTTGTATGATGTTGTACACTCTGATGATGTGATGTGATGAAATGTAATGTAATAACTGATATAGTTCTTTGTTTAAAGATTATTCATTCATTATTATATGTTGTTCCGCTGCGAATTTGTGAGATTCTGTTGTTGTTTTCTGTTCCGTTCTATTTTTCTTTCCTCTTCTCTATTCTATGTTTCTTTATTTTCTATTCTCTTCTCCTTCTATTTTTAAAATTTTCTATCTTCTGTTTTTCTAATTCTCTGTTTTCTAAAAATTGTCTATCTTCTTTTCCCTCTATTTTTCTATTTTCTATCTTCTCTCTTCTTCTATCTCTTTCTTTTTCTTGAATTCTTTTTAAAAACCCATAACATTCCGTGTTTCCGGCCTTCGATTTCTCGGCAGTCGATAAAGTGAGTGTCGATGTCGAATGTTCGAAAGTCGAAAATTTTCGGGGCGTTACATTTGGTATCAGAGCTGATGGTTAAGCGACAACCATGGTTCTGTTGGGTATTACTCATTAGAGATAGAGTCAGCAGTACTCTAGAATGAGTTTGAGTGTAATAATAGTTATGAGAGCGTATTTGTTAGTGAATAAAATTGTTTTATATTGTGTTGACTTATCGGTTGATTGTTTATAGATTCCCGTCGATCTAGTCTAGCTAACTATCGCAGATAGGGGTTTCTAAACTCTTAAACAAGATAATTCGACACAGTATTGATTTTAAATTGGGTGAATGGAATAATTTTGCCTTGATTATATTTTTATATGTAAAGAAATAATTTTTCAGAATTATTAAAGTGTATATAAGTTGATTGTTAGGTTGTTTGAATAATCTAAATAAAGAGTAATTGCATAAGCAAATGAATTATAAGAATTGAATTTTAATTAAAGTGTTTACAATTGTGAAATAAACTTATATATATAAGAAGTGAAACTATATGAATATATTTATAAATATGAGTTATAAATAAGAAATGAATTTAAAGTTAAATGGAAGTATAACTTAAGAATTGTTGAATGAAGTTGATATTGGTATCAAACTAAATTAATTAAGTTAAGTGATGGATATGAACTTAAGTTATGTGAATAGAATTCAACTTTGTAATTGAATTGAATGAATGGCTTGGCTGTTAATCAATTGAATGTGAATAATTGATATGAAAAGATGAATATAAGTGTTAATGAATGTAAGTGTTAATTCATTAAAATCTAATTTTATTGGAAGTTGAATAAAATTGAATGAAAATCAATTTAATAAAACCAATTGGAAAGTAAAGATGTTAAACCAAAATGAATGTAAGTGAAGCAAAGGAATTTGGTTATAATTAATAAACATTGGTTGTTATAATGATTGTTGATTGATTGTATGTAATTCATTAAGTGTTAAGGAAATTTGAAAGCTATGAAATTGAATTCAAATTAGGAGTAAATAAATTTGAATAGAATTGAAAGTGAATTGAATTTAAATTAGTAAATGTTAACTAATTGAATTGAGAATGAATGTTGATAAAATCCAATGTAAATAAATCAAATGTGATTTGAAATTGAAAACCATTTCATTGAATATTAATATGAATATGAATGAATATATATTGGTTATGAATGTTAGTTGGATGGTAATTGGTTGATGGTTGAATATATATTGCATTTGTTGTTTAGTTGCATTTGCTAAGTGACATATATAGTTATTATGTTACTATATGTTGTATATTGAGATTATTGTCTATGTACATGTTCTCATGTTGTTTGTTGAGTATTTAGTAGGTGCGGATTGCGTTTGCTTCGCATTTGGAGTTCGCTTTAGCGCTATATTAGCCGTATATGCTCGCTAATAAAATATAAGGTACATATCTCGGATTAAATATCGCACTTTTACACTTTTTTCCCTTCGGGATGCCTCATTACTTGATGAGATGTATATTTGTGATATATATACTGTCATTTTTTTTTCGGATCGAGCCGCGCAAAGGAGACTATGGCGAATTTTTCCGGAAATTTAAGGCGTTAGAAAAATTTGAGAAAATTTGGAAAATTTTGAAAACTTTAACTTTGTTTTGGAATTGAAAGTTAAACAATAATAGTTGCTTTTGAAATGATAACTAAGTATGATTTGAAAATTTAGTAAAGATTTGTAAGAAGTTTAACTATGAATTTTGGAAAGTTAATAGATTCTGTAACCTTTCTTACTTGTAATTTCGAGGACGAAATTCTTTTAAGGGGGAAAGATTGTAACGACCCAGAATTTTTATTTTGAATATTTAATTAATTTTAAATATTAATAAGTGAATTTATAAGTCAAATAAATTTTTATTTGAATTTTTGGATTTAATTGGATTATTAAATCGATAATTTAATATGTTAAATTATGGAAATAATTAAAAATTGAGTTAAAAATGATTTAAAATAATTTGGAAAATTTTATTTAATCATACTGGAGTTATAGAAATATTTTAGAACTTTTAAAATCGAATTTAAAGTTAATTTGTGAAAATTGAATATTTTAATATTTAATAATCAACTGTAAAATAGTCAATTTTTGAACAGTCTCAGAATTGAACGAAACCAGTTTCATTGGATCCGTAATAGTTAGTTATTACCGGATTTCAATTTTCGTGTCAATCGGAGTTATCGTTTGATCGTGACAGCTCGAAACGCATCGAATCGTTTTTAATTTAAATTTGGCGAGTCAAAATAGCCATTTTTCAAAAAGTCTCGGAATTCGACGAAACCAGTTTCATCGGATCCGTAATGTGATATTATTCTAAGATTTCAAATTTCAAGTCAATTGGATTTACCGTTTGTCCGGTACAAATTAAAACGCCTAGAAAATCGCTTAAATCGGTTTAATTTAAATTGAGCGTTTATAGCCATAACTCGCACATACTTCCGAATTAGCTTCCGAAACCTGTTCCATTGTGTCCGGAACGTGGGATAAACCCTAGGTACGCTGGTTACGGCGTCTAAATCGGAGTTCGAAATTCCCGGGATGAATAGTGTTTACGCTTGCTTTTCCTATAAATACCACCCTAAATCTAAAAATAAAAAAAAATATCCTAAACCCTAATCAAATTGCCTAGCCGCCAGTTACATAATGAAAGGCCAGAAATGCTCCATCTTCATCACCAAAAATCTTCCAATCCGTCGACATTTAGGCTAAAGTTTCAACTAGAAACTTGTAGATCTCGTCAAGACGAAGAGATTCAACGGTGGAGATGCGTTTTGGAGCACCAGGGGAGGAGATAGGGGGCTGCATTCATCAAGGCCTACGCACGCAACCCTAGGCTGTAGGGGGGCCGAGTTTGACAGGGATGGGGGCGGAGGTGCACGTGGGTGAGGCCTTCAACGTGGAGCAAGCTGATCGTGTTCAAGTGGCGTGTGGTGGCTCGAATTGCTAACCCTAGGTTGCTATTATGGGTTCTTTGGTTCGGTTTTGTTCCTGGAGATGAACACGAGAGGAAGATGGAGAAGGGGCACGGCCAGATTTGCATGTGTGGGATCCAAGGGCTGGGATTGTTTTGGTTAGAAAATGTTGAATTAGTTTATATAAAACGTGTACAAACTTGTAAAATACGTATCTTTTTCATACGAGGTCGAAAAAATGCAAACTCAGTTGCGTTGGAATCGTATGGACGAGCACTACGCGATGGAGTTGGTTTGGAGTCGTTTGGAGTTAGTGAGAATTTCGGGTAAAATTAAACGCGCGTTTAATTTTATTCGAAATAAAAGCTAAAACGGAAATTAAAACCAAGGTGAGAATTTCTCACTCAATCGAATAGATTTCGATTTTATTTTAAATAGTTAGATTTAAAATATTTGAATGCATGTTTGAATGATGACTGTAAATTATTGATTGTTAAAATAGACATTATGCGCCGTTAGTAAGCGGATGTTATTTATTATAAACATATACCGCGAATATTTCATAAACAGTGAAATTGGTATTATATATAATATCAATATATATATATTGGCATATGTATATATTGCAGTTGTTGATTTCCCGCATTTTTTGTTTAGCGGATGAGACCCTATTACGCCGTTATTAAGCGGATAATATTTATTAAGAACATGTACCGCGATAATTTCGTACTGGAGCGAAATTGGTATTGTGCTAATGTTTTTGGATGCAGGAAACAGGTTGGAGGGATCCAACTGGATTCCTCAACAGTATTTATTTTATTTCAGATATTTTGATATTTGATGGATTATCATATCGATATATGATGGATCGTTGTAGTCGTGATTGACTATTTGGTGTGTAGCATCATTGGACCCAGATTTTGGGATTTTAAAATGATTTTAAAAGTGATTTTGAAAATATACTATATTTTTGGAATTGATCCATTTTAAATAAATAAACGTTATAATTTTTAAAGTTATAAAAATTATGGTTTTTGTGAAATATAGTTAAAAAGCTGATTTTTAGAAATACGATTGAAAGTCGATTTTTGAGAAATATGAACTAATGATTTTATAAAATAATTTAGATTGGATTTTTGAATATATGATAAAAGTTTAAATATAGGATTTATAAAATTTGATTATTTTATAAATCGAAATGATGAAATTATAAAGGAATTTAAAGACGTTTTAGAATAATAATATAAACTGATTTATATTTAGAGATTTATAAATGGATATTTATAAATTGAAATATAGACATTATAAAACAAGTTTTTATAAGTGTTTGAATGTAGTGAAAGTGAATTTCATAAATGAATGAAATTTATAGAATTATAAACTGTGAAGTTATAAATGAAATTTATAAATAGTAAGATTTATAAATTTGTGAAGTTAATTGAAGAATAGATTTGGTTAAATAAATGAATCTTATAAGTTATAAGATTTATAATTATGAAGTTTAAAGAACGATTTTATAAAATAATCGTTTTATAAGTATTTAACTTATAATATAAACATTTAGTTTATAATTGAGTTATAAACTGAAATATGTTAATAAAGGAATTTATAAAAAAAAGAAGTTTTTATAAATAAATAGAAATGGAATTTATAAACGTTGTTTTATAAATCCGCAAACGACTTATTTTGATAAGTTAATTGTTATAACTTATAAATGGAGTTATATTCACGTTTTAGACAGTGAATAATCCTTTAAGTTAAAGTAAATAGAAATAATGGAATTTGTGAACATAGTATATCCACGTTTTTGAATAGTGAATAACATGTTAAAGAAAATGTTTTAGAATGTGATATTTTAAATAGAATTAAAACGATTTAACGATGTTTTAATTGTGTTGAGATTCGAAATCATAGATTTCAACATTTATTGTTGAAATAGACGTTTTCGAGAAATAAAAGGAAACGGTGGACTATAACACTGTTGTTATAGTAAATGATTTCCGAAAGGAAATAGGTTGTATAGTATTGGGATTTATATATCTATTTAATTTCGAATCCCTATACTAGTGATTTTGGGACGTTGTAACGATGTTTTACGCAACATTCGTTTTGGCCCAAATAAAAATGTTTAAGAGAATGATTTCCCTTAAAGAATGAATAATATACTTAATTCGATTTAAGTATATTGAATATTTTCAAAGGTTGAAAATAAAAAGATTTGTCGATTACTTATTTTTGATAAGTATGGAAATGTTTTCCAATATGAAGTGAATAATTAGAATTTATCTTTTTGAAGATAAATTGAAATGAATTATTGAAATCAAATATGCATGGATATTTTGAAATATAAATTCATTATGGAATTTATATGTGAAAGTGAAATTTGTTTGAAAATAAATATTGATTTATTTTTGAAGTGTTGAAATTATATATCTTATAAAGATATTTTGGAAAATAAATAATTTGGAAAATTATTTGGAATCTGGTGATGTATGCATATCAATTGATAGTTCAATAGCCGACTATCAATATTTCCCTTTGATTGGGTATTTGATATGATTGTTTGAATTTGAATGCACACTTATTTTTGAATAAGCGCTCACTATTCGGGTTAACCGGGAAAGGACCATGGGGTCGTATAACCCATTCCGAATATGTGATACGTCGTTATGAATTGCATTTGAAGATCAGTGTTGAAGACCGAGTATTTGTGAAAGCGATAGGATGACCTATCGGTTGTCTCTGCACTGGGTAGCTCCTGGTATAGAGATCTCCTAAGTGATGGGAAATTCGATCGGGATTGTGAATACCCGTATTGCAAGGGCTTCGTAAGAAGTGCCTTCGGTTTTGTTCGAGCCCGGAACAGACTTGTATGGATTGTATGTCTGACATTACAATTTGAGATATAAAGCCGATTTCTTTCAAATATATTTCTGTTGGTGGCGGAGAATTTATTCTTTGCTTAACACCCTTCTTTGAGACGTACGAGCTCAAAGGTTATATAGTTGAAGTTATCAGCGATATATTCCCAGTTTGGTAATGTGACATGCTGAGTGATGCTGAAATGATCATTGTGTTGATTATTGTGATAGGATCATTTATTTGATCGTCTATCTTAGTGATCATTGTGTTGATCATTTGTTGACCCAAAGCACGGCTTTTTGTACAAAGTGTGTTTTTGTGGACGTGAATTCGTCGAGCCTCACATCCCGGAAATGGTCAAAACAGGAAAGATGCGGCAAGGTTATTAGGGGTTGCTGTAGCTCCCCTTAGGGTATGTGCATTTCCTTCTGGAAAGGGGTGGTATCATGGTATGGAGCCCAGATACTTACTCATGTTGAAAACACTCTATTTATTATGGTGTGATGTTGGATATCGAGCGCTCGGTTGAAAAGGTCCTAAAGGACCGGGGAATGGCGTGCTCGTGTCAGTAGTTACCCAGTTAGGGGTAACCCGGCCTTGTGTTGGCAGAGATCCGGTTTGGTTCTCGGGGATGTCTTTCCAGAGGCATTCTCAGTGGCAATGGGAAGTTCCTTGGCCTGACCATTTGTTGGAAATCCAATTCCCAATACGAAACTTGTACGGTATTAGTTGTAGAACCTGCTATTCACTTATGGTGGTCACCACCGTTTGGATGGTAGCTATAGTAGGCATAGTTCGAAATGTCTATGCTGGCTAAGATTTATATTCTACTTTCGAAATGAATTTTCTCTACACTATGCACTAGTAATAATATCAAATGTTATTTTAAATGCGTATCAAGCATCTTTGACTATCATAAGGAGAAATCTCCTCCGATTCTGCGTTTGCATTGTGTGTGTGTGCGGGAGGCCTTATGGTAGTCTCATTTTTAAAAGCATTGCGAATTGATTAAAAATATTCCTTTATTTTGATTTTAAAGTTAAATAAACTGTTTTGAGTTCTCACACCAGTCACATGACTGACTTGGAGTTTATTGTTTTCCTTCCTAAACTCTGGGTGCCCACCAATTTCCACACGGGCAGTTAAGAGTTAGGTTTATCAGGATATTCTGGATATTCTGGAGTTGCTGGAGGCAAGCTGGATGGCATGGCGTATTACTAGTTTATATAGTATTTCTTTTTCCGTTGCACTGTTTGTTGTTGTATGATGTTGTACACTCTGATGATGTGATGTGATGAAATGTAATGTAATAACTGATATAGTTCTTTGTTTAAAGATTATTCATTCATTATTATATGTTGTTCCGCTGCGAATTTGTGAGATTCTGTTGTTGTTTTCTGTTCCGTTCTATTTTTCTTTCCTCTTCTCTATTCTATGTTTCTTTATTTTCTATTCTCTTCTCCTTCTATTTTTAAAATTTTCTATCTTCTGTTTTTCTAATTCTCTGTTTTCTAAAAATTGTCTATCTTCTTTTCCCTCTATTTTTCTATTTTCTATCTTCTCTCTTCTTCTATCTCTTTCTTTTTCTTGAATTCTTTTTAAAAACCCATAACATTCCGTGTTTCCGGCCTTCGATTTCTCGGCAGTCGATAAAGTGAGTGTCGATGTCGAATGTTCGAAAGTCGAAAATTTTCGGGGCGTTACAACAGCTTCATGAACTGTTTATTTAATTATTATATTTTGTCATTTCGCTACGATATTCTATATTTTTTTCTTTCTTTCTCTATTTTTTATTATGTACACTGTAACAATATATCCTTTTGAATGGTTAGAGTCTAACGTGTATGGTTTATCGTTGATTTAAACTGTCCAAAATGACGAGTCGTTACACCGCTAAAATTTAACGACTGCATCCATTCGACTCCTTCGAAAGGTTTGATCTAACTCTTCTTTCTTAGTCTTTGTCGAAAGACCTTTCGACTCAATTGAAAGGTGGATTTTTTGGAGTAACATTTTCCCCTCCCCTCTATATGAAAGAAGCTTTTGTTATTTAATATAAAAACTCCAAGAATCTTCTTTCTTCATTTCCTACCAAACAAATAATAACCTCTATTAAGATTGCGATCTTGTTATGAGACCTTAATAAGTAATCTTTAAGCTTATGAAATCAATGTTCATGATGTTATTTAGTGGCATTTATACTCTGAAACATACATGATAGTCTTCTTTATTGAAAACGTGGAATTTTATCACCTGATTTGCAGATTTTGGCCCAAGTACATAAACCTTTGGAGAAAGTCAATCATGTACCCTAGGTAGTTTGTCTCCATGAATTGAGTCTCTTTTAACACAACCAAGAGATACGAAATTAATGAATTATCAACAAAATTCACAAGGAGGTTCCAAACCACTGAAATTTGGAATCTAATGAGAGATCATCCAAAATCCAATGAGGAATTCACGCGCATGTCATCCTTAAATCAACACTGAAATCTTCAAGGAAATTTTTAGAACCATAAATTCAATAAGTATTCATTATTTCCGCCTGGAAATCAGAAATATAAAACACATAAATTTTCATAGAAATGAAAAAAAAAGATATTCAAGAATTACAAAATCTGGGATCTAAGGATCAAATATGGCAATTGAGAATATAAAAGTCATAAACCTTTACCAAAATTTAAGGTCAAATCGGAAAACTAGCAAAGGATCGTCAAAATTTCAACAGGGAAATGAGGAACATAAGATTCATAAATAATTATAAAAACCAGCAAGGAAATTCAAAATTCATCATATCATAAATCCCATAAGAGATAATCACAAATCCATTGAGGAAATTAAAAATACAAAATTCACCAATCATCATAAAGATCCATAAGGAAATTTGGAATTCACTAGATTAGAAATCTCATAATGGATTACCAAACACTCAATATGGAAACAAGAAATTCACAAATATCATGAATATCAAAAAGTAATTCAGAATTCATCGGGTCAAAAGCTTAGTAAAAGATCATCAAAAATCCAAATATGGAAATTAGGAATGTAAAATTAATCAATCACCATACAAACAAACAAGGAAATCTAAATTTTACTAAATTGGGAAATTGTTATGAAAAGGGAGCTCAAAAATCTAAGAATCCCAAAATTGTGATTCGAAACTTGTCCATTCTTACTCAAAATCATTGTTAACGCTTAAATTTGAACGCTAACATCCCAGTGTGTGAAGTATAGTTGTGAAAGCACCACCCGATAGATCGGGAAAGAATTATAAGCAAGTAATAGCGGAAAAGCAGTAAACAACAGCAATTTTATAGTGGTTCGGCTTATGGGTATAGCCTACGTCCACTTTAAGTACTTTTATTGATGATCACGTTACAAGTTGATACAAATCTTCTCAAGTACAACGCATTTTGAATTACAAAAGGCTTAGAACAAGTGACTCAAACTTCGATGTTGACAAAAATCTTCAAATCCATGGTGGATGTAGATGATTTCTTCATGAAGTTCTTTTAGACGTTCTTTGAATCTCAAAAAGCTTTAAGTGTTGAAGTAGTCTGGAATTCGGCAGAGAAATAGTGCTTGAAATTGATTCACCAAAAGTCCTTTGAATGTTGGTGATGGTCGTGTATTTATAGAGGTTCTCGGTGTTGAGTTATAGGTAGTAGCCGGGTCAAACTGGGTCGTGAGTTGGTGCCGAGCTAGGCTAGGTCGTAGGTCGCCCCCTCTCTCTTATGCATGGTCTTCAGTTTAAGTTGACGTCATGTGCTAAGTCCTAGGTCGTTACCGAGATAATGTGTTACGTGTTAAACTCCTGCGCAACTTCACTCCTCAAATCCATAGATCGGTCACGACTCATCATGAGTCATAAGCCGGCCACGGTTTAGATTGGATGAGTTTGTGCCTGATAGTTAAGTCGGCTAGCATCTTGGATAGTTAAATCGGTAAATAGGTTAAGTCGGTGGGCTTTTATAAGTTTTTAGATCGGGTCCTTCTAAGGCACTAGATCGGTAGCTGCCTTAGGTCGTAAACCTTGTAAAGTACTAGGTCGGCTTCCATACTAGGTCGGAACTCTCCTTAGGTCGGCATAGCCTCGTTAGGCCGGCATCCCTTCATGCCTTAGATCGGTATCATTTGGGTTAGCATGCTTCATAAGGTTAAACAGTTAAGTCGTCATCCCTTCAAGCCTTAGGTCGGTGTCCTTGTAATTCCCCTTAGGTCGGTAACCCTATTAGGCAGTTAGGTCGGCAACCACGTTAAGTCGTTAGGCCAGTCTCTTCTGAGGCACTAAGTCGGCACCCGTGATAAGGCATTGGATCAGTACGATTCTTAACCAGTTAGGTTGGCATCGAATTAAGTCCTGAGCTCTTAGATCGGCAAACCCTTTGGGTTGTTAGGTCGGCATAGCCTTAGGTCGGCAACTCCTCTGGGTCGTAACTTTCGGCCGAGGCAGAGTTAACATTTTCCCCTCGAAGTACACGCCTATTGGTTAGGTCGTGTGCTTCGATATTCTTTAACTCGTCCTCCACCAAGTCGGTAAGTATTTAGACCGTACGCGATCCAACAGTTCTCCCCAATGTAAGGTATAAAACATCCATCCTCTTCTTTCTTTTCATCACTTACTCCTTTGCTCGATTTCGCCATTAAAATTTTCTCAAGCTCTTACAAGCGACCTCATTCCAGTCGATCACCGATAATCACTACTATCCATTGCGTAAGTGAATCCGTCCCCTTCTCGATCATAGGTTGCTGTCGGTTCATGAATTCTGTCATTTGAATACGAATCGTTTCTTTGCGCAACGTTCCATCACGAATCCCACTATACCTGTAGTCGATGGAGTTTAGGTTACTCGATTTTGGCTTCAGATGATCGTTGAGATGATGAAGATGGTTTATCACTCAGGTTCAATGATCTCTGAAGGCAGAGCAATGGATTTATGCAATTTGGAGCTGTTTTATTGGGTGACCCGATAGCTTGAATGAAGGCTGCTGTTGATTGAATGACTATCGGGTTAATGGGTTGAAACCGAAAGAGATGTTTGACTCGGAAGTGGCTCAGTGAATTTGGGTGGCCTAACTTTTGACCGATCTGACCTTGAAATGGCCTTAAGTTGTGGTTGAGATAATATTTGAAAGAAACTCGCCGATCTGAACAAGGCTTGGACCGTGGCCGAGTTAAAACTTGGGGAAATTTCGGCCTCTTGAACTGGAACGTGCCTTCTTATTTTTCCCCTTGCGACCTAGGGAAATAAGTCGCCAAGCTGAACCACCTAGACTTTGACCCGTTACCGACTTAGTCTTATCTCGCATGAGACTTTTGACCCGTCGCCGAGTTAATCTTATCTCGCATGAGACTTTTGACCCGTAGCCGAGTTAATCTTATCTCGCATGAGACTTTTGACCCGTAGCCGAGTTAATACTTAGGCTCTGGACGTATTGACATTTAGGAGCATAGGCCTTCTTTAAGTATTCTGACCCGGACTACCGAACTAAATTGCCTTTATTTTGAACATCTTGAACTGCCCCAACTTAAAATTTGCTTGAGTCTCAATGTATTATCTCACAGATCGTATTAATTTATAAGCTGCTAACCTGCTGAAAATAACAGACAAACAAAGAAAACCAAGGCGCACATACTGCCATTGACTGCCCATATCAAATGACAGATTAGTCAAGACAAGATAAGAGACATGAAATGTTGTGAATTAACTGACTAAAGTAAAATATTAATGCAAAGTATCAACAATTTGAAATGATTTGTTTGTATCCACATTGTATTTGCATAATCAAACTCAAAACAAAGATTCCTGGTCTTTATAACTAACAAATGTTTGCTAGGTCTTATTCCAGTTGCCTTTGCTTATTGTTTGATTGATACTTATACAACACTTCACACACTTTAGGAAACGTGCACCTTCATGTTTGAATATCCAGTTGTTTGTGTAGAATGACTTCTCATCAACAAGAAGAAATGGTTGCTCAAGAGGAAGAGACTTTCCCGGTGGCTGTTCCCATAGAGAATCCTCCGGAGAGAACTTCAACCATTCTAACCCCAAGAATGTTTATTCAGATACGCACTCAATTCGGCTTTGCTGAAAGTGATGTCTTATTGCCCGGGCCAAGCGACACTGCCGATAATCCTCCTTACGGTTTTGTTGCAGCCAATCGCCAAATGTGCTTAAGTGGGGCAATTCCCCCTTTCAATGACTTTCTTCGAACTCTTCTTCTCCGGTTGACGATCTCTCCATTTCAACTTCATCCTAATGGTTATGCCATCTTGATGGGGTTATGTGTTTTGTTTAGAAGAACTCTTGATCGCCTACCGAGTTTTGAAGAAATTCGTTATTTGTGCTCGTTTACAAAGAGTAAAGATCATCCTTCACTCATTATTGTGAGAAGTGCCAGAAACCGCAAGCTCCTTTCCGATCTCACTGAAAGTGTTCATGGATTTTTGAACCAGTTTTTCTTTGCTCGCTGCCCTCCAGGTTTTTATGCCATCTGGAGAATAGGAAGTAAGACTAGTGTTTCCATTTTTTCGTTTTTGAAACTTTTTCCGAGATCCGAACTTTCAGTTGCTAACTTCATTCTTTGCTCTTTTCAGCACTTCCTCTCCCTTCTAGAGATCCGATTCATAAACAAGTTTTCGAGAGGTTGAGTGCCGTGGCTGCGGAAGAAAGGAGCATAAAATTTCTGCTGAAGGATGAATTTTTACACCAATACGGGCTTCTACACGCTTCTCGTTCTACGCATGCCCATGAAGTTCCAACAGAAGTTCCCGATTCTCCGACGAAAACTCCTGACGCCCCGGTTACTGTCGAACAACTCGCATCAAAAGAGTCTAATATTGAAGCTTCATTGGTGAAGTGTT
This sequence comes from Allium cepa, assembly GCA_030765085.1. Taxonomy (NCBI): domain Eukaryota; kingdom Viridiplantae; phylum Streptophyta; class Magnoliopsida; order Asparagales; family Amaryllidaceae; genus Allium; species Allium cepa. The sequence continues at coordinate 1,038,419,704 of CM060928.1, forward strand.
CCACTTCTACCGACATTATGGGGTCATCCAGTAAGACGGTGCTTGCCCCGATTGAGGAAGAAGAAGAACCTTCACAGCCTCTCGGGGGATTAGCTGATGTAGGAATTGAGAAAACAAGTCCCACCAAGCATGATGGTGACGATGTTTATGAGGGGTTGAGCGACATAATAGTGACTTCGCAGGAGCTTTTTAGAGATGACGTATCTAAAACTATCTCTCCTGTAATTGAGGCGACGTCTCTTCTTCGACAAACACCAACACAAACATCAACTCCTCATACCCAAGCTATCATCACCTCTACACTAAAGAGTGGTTTGTAGCTTAATGCGTGTAGCTTGCACATCACACAACACTTAGGATTTTTTGGCATTTGTTCACATTTAACTTCTTTTCTCTGGAAGTTTTTAAGACTTGTTATTTTTGCCTTTCAGATTCCTCTATGGGGCGCAGCGGCAGCGGTTCTTATTACAAAGACTTTCGACGCTATGGAGGGCGTGGCAGCTATGATTACAAGCAATACTATACCGATTCCAGAGAGACCAATGAGCAGAGAGCTGCGCGAAAAGCTGAAGAGAGGAGAAAGTATGAAGAACGCCACGAGGGAGCAGGCACGCGATACGAATCCTTCCCAAGGGGTGATGATTCCCATAAACGTAAGACGCATGATGATAGGGGGAAGAGCCATATTGAGGATTCGAGAAAGCGGACCAAACTTGGCGAGGAACACGCGCCTGTGACATCTGAGAGACCTGGCGCCTCAGTTTCTACTGACATCCCTTCCAAATCTCCTGCTCTTGAAGGAAGTGCCATTCAAACACTCCTCAACAGGCCTTCATACCATGTTGAAAGGGGCCCCCCGACTTTGCAGAGCCGATTCCCGAACTGGTGTTTGAGGGGGGTACGCTTCGACCTTGATTTGGTCCCCATCGACAAAGAAGCCATGTACAGAAATCTCGATGCTGTCAGGCTTGATATTGACAGAATGTCTGGATGGCAAAAGCTTGTTGATGAACTTCAAAGAGTTAATCGGGCTAACATCGAAGCAATGCTGACCATGGAAAATGATAAATCAGAATGGCAGAAGATTCTTGATCAACACAACGTTGAGATGAAGGAGATAGCCGAATACAATGAAAAACTCGAAGCCGAAGTAAAGCAGCTCAAAGATGATCTTGCCTCTTCTACTAATACTTACACCCAAAGAGAAGAGGTATTGCAAAAACAAGTGCGAGATGTGCACGCCAGCCAGAGGGACGCCGAAGCTAAAGCTGAGAGGCTAGAGCAAGCTGTAGAGAACCACCGCACTGATGTCACCCAGTTGCAGAATAAACTGAGCGCCCGGGACATGGAGATTGAAGCGCTAAAAGCCCAACTTGCTCAGACCGAAAAAGATCGAGATGAGGCCATGGCTGGTAAGATTGCAGCCGAAGAAACTGTTCAGACCATGGAAACCGACATCAATTCGACTTTATTCGATTTTTATGTACACTATGTCTTGGGACGCGGCAGCCTCTCTTTTCTTGGTCCTAAATATGAAATCACCCTGGCCGAGGTGTGGGAAGCTGCTCTTAGCATGTTTAAAGACGCCGGGTATGGCGATGAAGATTTTGAGGCGCGTTACCTGGATGAGGAAGCTCGCGCTGCTCTTGTGAAGGGGCAAGAACAACTTGCCAGGATGAGAGCTGGAATGGCGGAAGAGGAACATTCTGGAAAGGAATTACCACTTACTCCCTCTGTCCAACCTCCAGTTTCTCCCGTGGTTGACATCACGGGTTCTAGCTCCTACACTCCGCCTGCGACTAAGATAGTAACTGAAACTACAAGTGCACAAGGCGAGGATGAAGGCGGTGAAAGCAACGAAGCGCAGCGATATGAAATCAGCATCAGAGATCCAACTGCCCCAGGTAAACTTGACACCGGACCAGTCCAAGTGGTGAACTGCTCGTTTGCTCCTTGTGAACTTGACGATCTTCTTGATTATTTTTCGAATGTCAATGAATTCCCGACTTTTGATTATTCTTCAAATGTCAATGAATTCCCGACTTTTGACGAGCCGTCATCCCCTCTCTTTTCGAAAGATACTGATATTTTAAGTTTTTTCTCCTTTGTAGTGAAAGCACCGAGCCAAACTCAAGCTTCTTCTCCCCCGGTTATCCTTCCTCCATCTCTTCAAGTGGCGCCTCCTTCTGCCTCGCAACCTGGATCACAGGAAGAACAAATAGAGGCTCTTCACGGCTTGGATGATCCCATCGCTTCGCAAGAGCAGAAAGATGAGAGACCTGAGGGAGGTGACATTTCCCCGGAACGGACTCCTTCTGACGACATTGTTCTATCAAAACTTGTCACTCCGGGGAGTGAGTCTTCCTCACAAAGGAGAGAGAAGCGTGGGACATCAAAGAGGAGGGGGAAGAAAATCACCGCCACTGAAGAGGAGCCGGAAGTTGAACCGGTTACACCTGCCTCTCCTACTTCCCTTATACCCACTGGCCGACCTGAAAAGCTGGTTATTCGACCGAGTAAAGGGTCCAAAGGAGGGAAGAAGAAGTGAAGATTTTAGCTTTTTGCCTTTTGTATGAACTGGCCGAGAGTTGTGCGGGTACCGGCCCCCGCTTTTATTTTGAAACCTGTATCTGCATTATAGTTGAATAAAATGATTCTTTGTTTGTACAAACTCCTGTTTGAATTTGAGAATGCATTTACTATTTATTTTTGCACAAGTTTGTTTATATAGTATTGCAGCGGGCTTATGGTATGTTGCTTGAGTATTACTTTACTGAGGCAGCTATACTACTATACCATGTTGCCCCCATACCTTAAGCTTGTTGCAATATTTTATACTTCGAGGGGACTTGCACTCTTATTTGTTAAAGAATAATTATTTTATTTTTTAAGGAAATTTTTTATTGAGTACAACTCCCTTCGTATAAGTTTTTACGCTTTGTCGTTCGAAGAAATCACTTTTCTCTTTTGCTTATGTGCATATTTTACCAAGTGAATTCCTCTATGTGGTAAAGCGGACCTCTGAAGGGTACTTTAACTTCTTTTCTTTTTACAATCATTTTCCATTTGAAAGTTAAAGTACGCTTTTTGATGAGGAATTTTTTTTATACAGAATTGTACCTCTGAGGAGGGATTTTTCACGTTTCAACACTTGGAAGTTTTATTTCAATCTCGGTGAAACGTGTACCCCCAAAGAGTTGTGCCTTCGACGAAAGCCTTTTCACGTTTCAACACTTGGAAGTTTTATTTCAATCTCGGTGAAACGTGTGCTTTCAAGAAGGTCTTTGTTTTTGCATTTCAACTTTGGTGAAGTGAAATCCCGAAGAGCGGTTGTTACACTTCAACTCCTGGCGAAATGTGCCTCCGAAGAGGGCTTTTATTTTGTTTACATTTCAACTCTGGTGAAGTGAAATTCCGAAGAGCGGTCACAACACTTCAACTCCTGGTGAAATGGGCCTCCGAAGAGGGCTTTTATTTTGTTTGCATTTCAACTCTGGTGAAGTGAAATCCCGAAGAGCGGTTATAACACTTCAACTCCTGGTGAAATGTGCCTCAGAGAGGGTTTTCATCGCCTGGAAGTTACTCTCTCATGGTTGGAGGGTCATGACTCCTCCAATCTTTTTTGTTGAGTAGAGAACTTTCTTTTTTGTGGCGTATGACCCATTAGAGGTCTTTTATCCTCCGAAGAGTTGCGCCTCCGAAGAGGACTTGTGCCGCTGATGGTAGCTTTGGTTGTTCCTCTGTTCACTTGCTTATGCCTTTTCAGCGATCCTCTTTTTTTTTTTTTTTTTTTTTTTTTTTCTTTTCAAGTTTTCATTCCCCTTTCTCTCACAAGTGGCTTGTTTAATCCAAGGAAGTGTACTTCATTGCCAGGCAAGTTCGTGAGAACGGGCACTAGCTTCCTAATTGGATGTTTGTTTGTTCAAACAATCTCAATTTATCAGCAAGGGCTCGTTTCTATCGAAATCATTAGCCGTTCAATTGAAGTATTTCCTATCTAGGATTTGAATTCGGGGTCTTTGTGACTTGAAATTTGTTTGTTGAATGATGGTGAGAATCGCTCGGTCTTATTATGCGCAAGTTTTATTTCCATTGTCTGCAAAAATTTAAATCGACATTTTAGCAATACATTTTATGTATTTTTATATTGAAAACAAAGCAAACATATAATGATAATAAGGAACACAAGATTTATAGTGGTTCGGCCATGAAATTGGGCCTACATCCACTTTATATTCTTTCATTATTTATTTGCATCAGTTTCACAATTGCTTTCAATTACAAGAATCATACATTCATAATTCTTTTTACAATTTTTCAACAAAATTTTCAAGTAAAGTATGGACGCAAGTGGTTGCTGTTCCATGCCCTTGGAATTTGATCTCCATCAACGGTGGTGAGCTTGAATGTGCCGTCAAGAAGCTTCTTACCTATTACATATGGTCCTTCCCAATTTGGCCCAAACACACCTGTCGCGGTCATAATTCTTTTCAGGACTAGATCTCCAATTTCAAAGCTGCGTTGACGAACTTTGGAATTGAAATGTCTGGCTATCCTTTGCTGATGAGCTGCAACTCTGAGGTTAGCTTCATCTCTTTTTTCATCAAGGAGATCCAGCGCTTCAAGTTGCAACTTTTCATTTTCTGCTTGATTGAAATGAATTCTTCTGTGTGAAGGGACCTCTGTTTCAACCGGGATCATTGCTTCCGATCCGTATGCTAACGAAAAAGGAGTATGCCCAGTTGCAGTTTTGTGAGTAGTTCTGTATGCCCATAGTGCAAGTGGTAGTTTATCGACCCAACCACCTTTTGCTCTTTCGAGTTGCTTTTTGATGGTTGATTTGATGATCTTGTTCACTGCTTCCACTTGCCCGTTTGCCTGCGGATGAGCTACTGCCGAAAAGCTTTTCTGGATTTTGAATCGTTTGCAAAAATCCTGGAATTCCTCGCTTTCAAACTGAGTACCATTGTCTGTGATTATTTTCTGAGGCACACCGTATCTGCAAATGATATTCTTGGTCACAAAGCTTATCATTTTCTTAGAAGTGATAGTAGCCAATGGTTCAGCTTCAGCCCACTTAGTAAAATAATCAACTGCAACAATAGCATATTTAATCCCTGATTTAGCAGTTGGTAGCGGCCCAATGAGATCCATTCCCCAAATTGCAAATGGCCATGGACTGACCATCTGTGTGAGTTCGGTAGAAGGTGCTCTAGGAATTTTGGCATATCTTTGGCACTTGTCACATTTTCGGGAGTAATCTGCGGCATCCCGATTGATTTCTGGCCAAAAATATCCGTATCGGAGAATTTTCTTTGCTAATGTTTGACCACCTGAATGATCACCACATTCTCCTCCATGCACTTCAGCTAGGATTGTTTTGGACTCTTCCCGGGATACACATCGAAGCAATGGCATTGAGAATCCCTGTCTGTACAATCGGCCATCCTGAATTACATAGCGAGAGGCCTTCCTTAATAGCTTTCGTCTCTCTATCGAGTTTTCCGGCAGAGAACCTCTGAGTAGGTAATCCAGTATTGGAGTCATCCATGACTCTTGTTCTTGAGATACATTCATAATCCAGTCTATATCCATCTCGTCTATACTTGGCGCTGAAAGGACTTCTACAGGGACCAATCCCAATAGTTGAGCTTCACCAGAACTTGAATATTTTGCGAGGGAATCTGCCTTCATATTTTCTTCCCGAGGAATGTGGCTTATTGAATAGTGATCGAGTTCACATAGGAGTTCCCAAGCCTTTGACAAGTAGGAAGGCAGATTTCCACCTTTTGCTTGAAATTCCTTCTTGACTTGGCATACAATAAGCTGGGAATCACTGAAAATTTGTAGTGCTCGAATGTTTAGCTCTTTAGCGATTTTCAGACCTGCAATAAGAGCTTCGTATTCTGCTTCATTGTTTGTTGAAGGAAATTCCAGTCTTAGTGCATAACATAATGATCGACCTACAGGAGTTTCAAGTACCACTCCGGCTCCAGAACAGTAGTCATTTCTTGCGCCATCAACATACATCTTCCACTGGATTGGAGAATCATTGATCGCTTTTTCCTCACCATTATTTTTCTCTGTGAATTCTGCAATGAAATCAGCTAAAGCTTGTCCATTGATTGCTTTTCGGGGGTGATAAGTGATGTCATATTGACTAAGTTCAATGTTCCATTTTAGAAGACGACCCGAAGTTTCAGGGCGAAACAGGACTTGCTTCAGAGGTTGATCAGTGAGTACTTTGATAGGATGAGCTTGGAAATATTGCCTCAGTTTCCTCGATGCAACTAGTAGGCAATAGGCGAGCTTTTCCAACTTGGAGTAATTCAGCTCTGCCCCAGTGAGTCTTTTGCTGATATAGTAAACTGGATGTTGAATCCTTTTGTCTTCCCGTATCAGCGCTGCACTTAGAGCATGAGATGATACTGCCAGGTATATAAGAAGATCCTCACCATTGCCTGGCCTAGAAAGTATCGGAGGCGTTTCCATATGACGGATCAACTCTTCAAAGGCTTTTTGGCATTCGGGGGTCCATTCAAAGTTCTTCTTTCCTTTTTTCAGGGCATCGAAGAATGGGATGCATTTATCAGTAGCTTTGGAAATGAACCGACTCAAAGCGGCGACCTTTCCGTTGAGACTTTGCAATTCCTTCTTCGTTCTAGGAGCTTTAACTTCTTTTAAGGCGGTAATTTGAGCTGGATTGGCCTCAATGCCCCTAGCACTGACGATAAAACCTAAGAACTTTCCGGATTCGACCCCAAATGTACATTTCAGAGGGTTAAGTTTCATTCTGTATTTCCGAAGGACTGCGAACATTTCTGCTAAGTGTTCAATGTGATCCGCTGCTTTCCTGGACTTTACTAACATGTCGTCGACATAGACTTCCATAGTTTTGCCCAATTGCGGTTTGAACATAGCATTAACAAGTCTTTGGTAGGTTGCCCCTGCGTTTTTTAATCCGAAGGGCATAACTCTGTAGCAATAAAGTCCAACATCTGTAATAAAGCTTGTATCCTCCTGATCCGGCTCATGCATCATGATTTGGTTATAACCGGAGTAGGCATCCATGAAGGATAACAATTCATGTCCCGCAGTTCCGTCTACCAGTTGATCGATCCTGGGTAATGGGAAGCAATCTTTGGGGCAAGCCTTGTTTAGATCAGAAAAATCGATGCACACTCTCCATTTTCCATTAGCTTTCTTGACCAACACAGGATTTGAAACCCAATTCGGATATGTAGATTCTTTGATGAAGTTATTTTCCATAAGTCGATCAACTTCTTCTTTTAATGCTGCTGACCTCTCTGGACCTTGGGTTCTTCTTTTCTGTTTAACTGGCGTAAACTTTGGGTCAATATTCAGAGCGTGTACTGCAACTTCTGGGGATATCCCACACATATCGGCATGAGTCCAAGCAAAGACATCCAGATTTGCTCTCAGGAAAGATATCAAGACATTCTGAATTGACACATTAAGCTGTGAACCCACATTCAACACCTTATTTGGGTCCTTCGGGTCAACAGGTACCGGAATTGTCGTTTCCACCGGTATTACTCTATTCTCCCCTGTACCGGTTTTTCTGGGATCCATTTCTTTCCGTGCCCCGCTGTGCTCACCAGTGCAGGGTCTGCTCTGTAATTGCTACAAAGCTGGTTCCTTGATGCGGACTGGAGTTGCCGCATCCTTCCCCATTTCCCTTTTTCTTGACTCTCGCAGCTCTGTCCAATAGCATTCTCGCGCAGCATTTTGATCCCCTTTTATAACTCCTACTCCATTGTCAGTAGGGAATTTAATAGTGAGGCACCACGGGGCTAGGATAGCTTTGAATGCTGCGAGTGTTGGACGGCCAAGAAAAGCATTGTAAGCAGAAAACTCATCGACAATCACAAATGTTTGCTTTCGAACCACTTTCCTTTCTCCTTCCCCAAGTTCTACAAACAAATCGATGGTTCCTACTGGTTGCTTTGGCTCCCCAGTGAAGCCCACGATTTTCTGTGATGAGGCTTGCACATCGATCATAGGGATTTTCATCTGGTCAAATGTCTTTTTGAAGAGGATATTACATGATGCTCCGTAGTCAATGAGGACTCTTCTGACAATGGCTGGTCCAATACCAACCGAGATGACCAAGGGATCTAAAGTAGGAGCTTCAATACCTGTAGAATCTCTGGCTCTGAAAATAATATCATCACTGAAAGTTTTTTGTTGTTTAAGGGGCGTAGTGTCTTCTAGAACAAAGACGTTTTCTTCGGCTGGAGCATATTTCAAAGCCCTGGAATATCTCTCCATCTCACCCCAACTCTTGCCAGCTGGGTGAGGTCCTCCTGAAATGACATTGATAACGGGCCTTCCAGATTCATGCCCCGTAGCTTTCTCTCCTGCCCTAGGCTGATGAACAGGGGCCCGCTGCCCCTGACTTGACGATGCAGGATTGTTGCTATTCTTTTTTACGAATTGCTGCAACTTGTTTTCTCTTAGCAACTCTTCAATCAGATTTTTCAGCTGGCGGCATTCATCAGTTTCATGACCTGGTTGATTGTGGAAGCGGCAGAATTTCCCACTTTGTATGGCTTTTCTCCCAGTTCTCAAAGGGATAGGTTTAGGGAAATCGACGGAATCTTTAGTGGCGAGGTAGATGTGCTCCGGTGTATGTGATAATGGAGTATATTCTGATGGCTTGAAGGATCGGGGCTTCTTCAGATTACCCTGTTTCTTCCCATTACTATTCTCCCTTTTTTGCCCCACCGATTCATTCTTGCGTGGAGCGACAGTGTTGTCTTCTGCTTTTTCCAACACTGTCTTTACTGGTAAAGGACGGCTTTCCAAGCGAATGAATTCGTCTGCTTTTTTGTAGAACTTTTCGAGAGAGGTTGGCTCCTTCATATTTAACCATTTCCCAAATTCGCTTGACTTATCGATAGCCCTCATCAGATAAGTCAATATCATTCGTGGTTCAGCATTGTCCACCTCAGCCAGTGCTATATTGAAGCGGTTCAAGAAGGATCTGATAGACTCACCAGGATTCTGCTCTAAACTCGATAGTGACATAATATCCTTGGCCTTCGAAGCATACAGTCTAAACTGCTCCTTGAATTTTCTGGTCAAGTCCGAAAACTGATCGATAGATCGGACTGGTAACTTGGTGAACCACAGTAAAGCCACGCCTTCCAGGTATACGGGGAAATATCGGCACTTTATTTCATCGGAGGCCCTGGCACCTGTCATGTGCCAGTCATATTTATACAGGAACTCATTCGGATCACTCGTCCCTTTGTAAGCTGGAATAGTCGGAGGGACAAACTTCCTTGGAAATTCCGCCTTCAAGATTTTTTCAGTAAACGGAGTTTTACTTGGAGCGAAACCCCATTCCTTCTCATCTTCAACCCTTTGCATACTTTCTTTCATGATCTGCCGGACCATTCCAGAAAGATATTCCTCATCATGCCGAGTTCTAGATCCACCGGCGTCAGGTACTGCCTGCTCAAAGGGACTAGTAGGCCTTTCAGGAGCATTCCTTTCATTAACATCATGAATGTTGCCAGCATAGTTCCTTTCATTACCAGCCGGTTGATTGTTTGCCCTAAGTAAGTCGTTCAACTTATTCAGAATCAGAGCATTCTGAGCACTTTGAGCCTCTAGTTGTGCATTTTGGGCGTTTATCTGCTGGTTTAGCCCTAGAATCACAGCATCCAATTCCGCTTTTGTAACTCCAACAGACGGGGTGGGTAGATTAGGCACAGGGGAAGCGGAGGTTCCCTCTTGAATGTTCCCAGATCTGATAGATCTACTTTTCCTTCCAGGAGCCATAATCTCAGATATACTTCTGGTTTTTAAGGAAATTCTTTCTTCAAATCTCTGCGAAGCAATGATGACAGTTGTCCTGAGTTCAATTCTCAGTGAAAGCACCAAAAATGTTAACGCTTAAATTTGAACGCTAACATCCCAGTGTGTGAAGTATAGTTGTGAAAGCACCACCCGATAGATCGGGAAAGAATTATAAGCAAGTAATAGCGGAAAAGCAGTAAACAACAGCAATTTTATAGTGGTTCGGCTTATGGGTATAGCCTACGTCCACTTTAAGTACTTTTATTGATGATCACGTTACAAGTTGATACAAATCTTCTCAAGTACAACGCATTTTGAATTACAAAAGGCTTAGAACAAGTGACTCAAACTTCGATGTTGACAAAAATCTTCAAATCCATGGTGGATGTAGATGATTTCTTCATGAAGTTCTTTTAGACGTTCTTTGAATCTCAAAAAGCTTTAAGTGTTGAAGTAGTCTGGAATTCGGCAGAGAAATAGTGCTTGAAATTGATTCACCAAAAGTCCTTTGAATGTTGGTGATGGTCGTGTATTTATAGAGGTTCTCGGTGTTGAGTTATAGGTAGTAGCCGGGTCAAACTGGGTCGTGAGTTGGTGCCGAGCTAGGCTAGGTCGTAGGTCGCCCCCTCTCTCTTATGCATGGTCTTCAGTTTAAGTTGACGTCATGTGCTAAGTCCTAGGTCGTTACCGAGATAATGTGTTACGTGTTAAACTCCTGCGCAACTTCACTCCTCAAATCCATAGATCGGTCACGACTCATCATGAGTCATAAGCCGGCCACGGTTTAGATTGGATGAGTTTGTGCCTGATAGTTAAGTCGGCTAGCATCTTGGATAGTTAAATCGGTAAATAGGTTAAGTCGGTGGGCTTTTATAAGTTTTTAGATCGGGTCCTTCTAAGGCACTAGATCGGTAGCTGCCTTAGGTCGTAAACCTTGTAAAGTACTAGGTCGGCTTCCATACTAGGTCGGAACTCTCCTTAGGTCGGCATAGCCTCGTTAGGCCGGCATCCCTTCATGCCTTAGATCGGTATCATTTGGGTTAGCATGCTTCATAAGGTTAAACAGTTAAGTCGTCATCCCTTCAAGCCTTAGGTCGGTGTCCTTGTAATTCCCCTTAGGTCGGTAACCCTATTAGGCAGTTAGGTCGGCAACCACGTTAAGTCGTTAGGCCAGTCTCTTCTGAGGCACTAAGTCGGCACCCGTGATAAGGCATTGGATCAGTACGATTCTTAACCAGTTAGGTTGGCATCGAATTAAGTCCTGAGCTCTTAGATCGGCAAACCCTTTGGGTTGTTAGGTCGGCATAGCCTTAGGTCGGCAACTCCTCTGGGTCGTAACTTTCGGCCGAGGCAGAGTTAACAATCATGAAATCAATGGAAAATCCTAAAATCATCATACAAACTTAATATAGGGAGTAAAGAAATCAAGAACCCATGAAATGAGTAATCAATAGGCCATGATCATGAAAATTCAATGAGGAATCGTAACATGTAAAATCCACGAATCATTATTGAAGTCAATGGGGGAAATTGAAAATTCATTAAACCAGTATCCAGCAAGAATTTCCACAATGATTAACAAAGAAATCATTACCACAAAATCAGCAAATTATCGCTAAAATGATGGGAAATCCATAAATTATCATGGAAACTCCATAAAAGAGTTAAGAATTTAAGAGCTCATAAAACAAAGGATTGATGGGAAATCATCATGGGAATTCATGTATGTGAAATTCATAAATCATCTCGACGGTTAATAAAGGAATTAGGAAACCTTGAAACCCAAAATTCAGTATGAAGCCTTCGTAGAAATTCTTCAACGAAGTCAATAAATCATCATGAAGTTAATAAAATCAAGGAATCATCGTAAATGAAATCTTCAAGAAAAGGAAGTGAAAGTCCATAAAATCAGGAATCCAACCAAAATCTTGTCAGGATCAATACTGACAAATTCATTCAACATTAAAATTAGAAATCTGTCTGGCCACGATAAATTTAGTAAGTCACTGGACCTATGGGTTGGTAAAGTTTTTGGAATATTGGAGTTGGATCGCATCTCCAAAGCTTTATAATTAATTGGAATATTGGTTCCTCATATACTCATGGAGTTTCTCTTGTTCTAAGGGATCGCCCCATTTTTGGGGAATTAGTGGTAACCTGTTACTTATTCCAGTCTCTTGGCTGTGGTATGGATCTTTGCTTTTGTTACTATATTATGGATTTTCTTTTCCATTTTCCAATCTCATGTCTTCTTTCGGGATATGGATTTTTGAATCCCTTTCCAAACGATAGATGTTTTAATACGTGCTAATTCATATCTTCTCATTATTGAATATTATTTTGAACTCTTTTTCTGTTCTTAATTATAGTATTTGTCATCTTTGTCCTGTTGTCCCTATTTGTATCCTTCTTTAGGATTTCAACTTTATCCTAGTTGATAAATAGATTTCTTTCTTTAACCCTTTATTTTCTTGGGTTTTAAATTTTGCCCTGAGTTGTAGACATCTATATCTTTATTCTTTTTTCTAGAGCCTTTTTCTTGGGCTTGGAATCTTGGTCCACTGTTTGGTGAGCCTCCTCTGGGCTTCCTCGTCTCAAGGAGATATTTTGCTTGTCGAGCTGACCTTCCTCCAAAAGGTTGCTGATGGGTACTATCCTGACCCATTCCATAAGTGGTGGTCTTGACGTTAGGGGTTCTATCTCTCCCTTTAGGAGATGCTATGGAATAGCGTCGAAGGTATGTCCTCCCTCTAAGAGGTGCTACGGAATTGCATCGTGGGCTTATGTCTCTCCCTCTAGGAGGTGCTACGGAATTGCATCATATGCTTGCAAACTTGTATATATAAGTAACTTTTGGCTAATTAAAATGGAGTCTCCTTTGAGAGATTTTTTTTATAATTAACCTCTATTGGTATACTGAGGGATTATCTTTTGAAAAATAGTTTGGACTCATGGATCCTTTTAACACAACAAATTTTCTCAATATGGTCTTTTGCAAGAACTTTCTTGCTGTTCTCACAATAAAAAACCGGATCTCAAATAGGAGACTAGGAGGTCATGATTCATGAACCAATAGTTTTCAGTTGAGAATAGGATTCTCTAATTCGAGTTTCAATAAACTTTTAATGATTTCAAAATCTGTCTTGAAAAAGAATGAGTAGGTTTTCCTCTTCTTATTATTCTTAGAAAACCTTAAAATATTGAAATCGATCAGTTTGAAGCTTTTTGGTATGCGTTCACTAATGCTATATAATATCTCAAATAGGTCGCATAAACCAGCTTTTTAGGAAAAATAGGTATTTATTTTCTCTTAGGCCATTGGGTAATCAAGCATAGTTTTCTAGAGAAGGTATGTTTAAGAAATTTCCTTTAAAATCATTTGCTAAAAATAGAGTTAGTATATATGGACTTTCCCCTAAATTGATGTTGGATTTGACGGTGATTTGCTATTTATTAGAAGGTAGGCTATGCACCGTGTTGACTGAAATATTGATAATTATCTCATACCTGGCATCTGAGCTGTCTTTTTCGAGTAGACAGGAGTGCGTTGTTCTCTAAGAGTATGTTGAATGCTTTTGTCTGGTTTTGTTTTTCCTACAATAGCACTCGATTTTTGATCAGCATACAGACAATACACTATACACATCTAAGTATGAATGAAAATAGAAATTGAATTAAAAAGATGTGAAAAGAAAGAGAAAGTTCATAGTTGAGCTAATGCCATGAGTCCTTGTGACTTGATAAAGATTTGCGTTTAAAATTTTCTGAGTTCCTTTCCTCTCAGCTCAAACAAGATGCCCTTCAGGTTCCTTTGACGAACTCTTGAAAGAACCATTCCCTGATGATGCCTTGTATTTTCTCTGATAGGACACGACATTCATCGGTTTCATGTCCATTTGCTTTATGGTATTCGCAATAACTTCCTCCTTTATTTGGCTCTGGGATGCTCTGAACCTTATAAGGTGCAGTAAAATTCTTATTTCCTTTCATCATGGGAAACATATAGGAGTAGGGCTTGTTTAGTTCTACGTAACTTGTTTTGGAATTCTTTTTTGGACTTTCCTTCGGGTTTTCACTTTCTCTTGGTCTCTTATCAAGACGCTTAAAAGCAGATTTATCTTCCTTGGATTCTCGGTGGGTTTCTTTCTTAACATGGTGCATCTCGTCCAATTGAAAAAACTTCTTAACCTGGAGAAAGAAATATTACTGATCTTTTCACCCATTGTTATAAAGTTCTTTTCGTAATGGAGTTTGTTCAATTAGCCCTGATCTAACTTCCATAAGCTTTTCTCTATTGGTTGTACTTTCTGCCCTTAATGCTCTTGTTCTAATTCTGTTCAAATATTCGCTAAGTAATTGCCCTAATTTTTGTCTGATGGTTGCTAGCAAGCTAAAGTCCTTAGTTGTATCTTTGAATATAGAAAACTGAGTCATGAAGTCGCAAGTAAATTATTCCCAAGAATAGATGATTTCCATTCAGTAACCTGTATACCATTTAATAGCTGCTCCTTGGAAAGTAATGGGAAAACTTTACAGCGAACTGCCTTTGAAGCATTATATTAGTTCATCAAATTTTCAAAGATGACAAGATGATCATCTGGATAAGTTGTCCCATTATATTTTAGTGAAGGAATCGAGATGTGTGGGAGGAGATTTGTCACATTATTTGTTCGTAAAGGGGAGCCTATTACGGGGTAACATATTCTTTAGGATCAAAATTTTCTTTTTCTCTAAGCATATTCATCGTTTTTTGGTGTTAGACGTTCTCTTAGTCCGTTTTATTTCTATGACTACCCATGCTGTTCCCTTGGATATCTAAGGACCCTTTTGTTCGACTTTCCCATAACTGTTGATCATCTACCTTATTTGGAAATCGCACTTTATCTTCTATTTCCATAATTCTTGTTAATTCCCGAGGTAGAGCCCTTTAAAAATATTCTTTAACTGCTGCCTTTTGTCGCCGTTGATCCTGGACCTTGATCGCATTGATTTCCAATTTTGTTAGGGTTGAGGCTTGACCATCTCTTGTATTCCCAAATTTAAAGTTTCGAACCATATGATCTTTCAGAATTGACTGTGAAGCAGCCTCTTCGTATGGATTGCTGTTACTACTCCTTGCTCTTACCGTTTTTCTTCTATCAAATGACTAACTTATACAATTAATCTGAGATGAAAATTGTCAAGGATTGGAGGTTCAAGCCCTCTTACTAGTGCCAAAAATGTTAACAATATTTCTCATCAACACCCCAAATTAATGCTAAGAAATATGAATATCCTTTACAAGAATAGTGAGCAATATTCCTTTAAGAATTTCCCTTCTGTGTTGACTTTAATTGTTAATGTATCACCAATTCAACCTTTCAACGGTATTGAAAGGTATGGTCTTCCAGATTGAGTAACCTTTCGAACCAGTTGAGCTTGTGTGAGATCTCTTTCGAATGCCTTCCAATCAATCAGACTAAAATTCCCTGAGTAAGCTTATTACAAAAGGCTTTGTTCATCGATGGGAATTCTATCGGTTTAGAAATCCGTCGAATGAATTTATAATAAAATTAACCACAAGTGCACGACGTACAATTTTAGTACGTGGCGAGTACGGCTCGATCCGTGGGGAATTTTTGAGATTTTAAAATTTTCTATTCAATCAAATTAAGCCAAAGCGGAGAGAAGATTGTTAACTATATATTGTAAACAAAATGAAACTAAAACTAGAATGAAAATAGGATTAAAAACTATGAGATTAGAAAAAAAAATTAGATGCAAATCCACTCTCGTATTTTTGTAAATCAACAAACAAATAATTTATGATCTATATTTTGATATTATGTGAAATAAGTGTTGTGTTTATCATAAGTATGATTTATTTATACTATTAATTAACATAACTTAAACCGTCAAACTATAATACAACAAATAAACCACTCATCAATTCTCATGAAAATGAAGTCAAAGCAAAAGTTATTGTAAGTATGATCTATTTACTATTGTAATTAGCAATATAGATCATCAAATTTTGTTTTCACTTTCATTTCAAAATCAAAAATCAATTAGCAAATGATGATGTAAATTTTGTTTATATTAAATAAGAATAGCCTATTTGCGAATAAAACATGGGCTATCAAACTCATGTGTATAAACTTACATCAAAATTTACTTTCATGAAGCACAAATAAAAGAGATCATAAATCATAAGAAATGCTGAATTTACATAATATTTGACAGCTTCGTTACACCTAAATTGAAGGGGTTTAGCTACTCATTTGTGTTATCATATTAACACACGTAAATTTAAACATTAAAAAAGCAAAAGAAGTAGAAACTAAACAAAGGAAGAAAAGGAGATTAACTACTAAACTACTTGCATAAAAATAAAGCTACATTACTTGCATGAATGTAAATCTTATCTACTAACAATGAAAAGAAGAGAGCATAGAAATAAATATGAAAATAAAAGTAAATAAAAGCATGTAGAAAAGAGAAGGCTTAGGAAGCCATTTTTATTTTACTTTGATTTTGTGTTTACAACTTTCTAATTTCCTAAGTAATTTAAAGAGGAAGAAGATCTTTTTACATGTACATAAGAGGATTATTTATACATGCACAAAACCTTAAATCAATTTTTAAGGGGCTTCCCAAAATGCTCTTTAGGAAGTGTGACCACAAAATAATCATTAGTCTCTAATTAATCCGTCATCAAGTATGGATGAAGGTTTAACATCCACTTAGTTGTCCATTAGCTTCTGATTGTAGATTTAGGTAAGTGGGAAGGTGGGATCCTCCAAGATCATGAGTTTGAATTATTTTCATCTTCATTCCTTTGTATTCCCTTGTTTATGCAAATATTCCATGAAAACCTCTTCCATTTGAATCCAAAATTCCTATAAAAATCATAAAAATTTTCAAAGTAAAAATTCTCAAATTAGCACAATCATTTGCCCAAGTAAAATTGTCTTGGTCTAGGTGAGCTTAAACAGACTAAGGTCACCTTCAATTTGCCAGCCGGTAATTAACTAAAGCATTTGAACCGCCACAGAATGAAGATGAATATATGATAAATTGAGAATAATTGAATTTTGGTTTAAACATGTTGAAATTCCAAATTATGACATTTATTTAAATAAAAATAGATAAAATATGAATGTAAATATATGCATATTTACGTGCACATCAGGCTTCGACGTAGTCGAAAGCTTAAAGCTTTAGGGTGACTTGAGTTTTAGTTATTAAGCAGAGAAGGGAGGTTAATAATAGGTTTCAATCTTGTCGAAAGCTTAGATCACACAATATATGGCTTCGAAAGTTCACAGGTGTTGTTTGAGCTTACAAAGCCGTCGACCTTGTCAAAAGGTTCAATCCATTGAGTCAATGTCTTCGAAAGGTTACAAAAGATGTTTGGATCCGATGCGTTGTTGACCTTGTCAGCAAGAACATTCCAACGAGGTTAAACCTAGAAAATAAAAGTTAATCCAACAAAAGATTGAATAAACAGTAAAGTAACCAACAAAGTTCAAGACTTCCCTTTATTCATCTAAGCAAACTTTATTCCATAAAATTCCCAAATTGGACAAGTAAAAAATTCTCAAATTGTCCAAGTAAAAATTGTCCTCGATTTCTCCTATCGGATATATCATCATATATTCATCTTCATATCGATTTCTTTACAGAACGATCGACGAATTGAAGGGTAACCTTAGTCGGTTTAAGCTCACCA
Organism: Allium cepa; assembly: GCA_030765085.1. Taxonomy (NCBI): domain Eukaryota; kingdom Viridiplantae; phylum Streptophyta; class Magnoliopsida; order Asparagales; family Amaryllidaceae; genus Allium; species Allium cepa. The sequence goes on from CM060928.1 coordinate 1,038,437,243, forward strand.
AGACCTAGTAGCTGGTACATTGAATATGGAAGCAAGTTTACGCTAGCACCTAGGTCTAACAAACATTTGTTGATTCCCTTGTCTCCTGTTGTACACGAGATCGTGGGGCAAATGGGATCTTTCTATTTAATGGGAATGGATTGAGGCAGAATTCGCCTAGACCAGCAGTTAAAAAGACTTTTTTGGCACTTGAGTGTGTCACTTTTGAGTACACAAGTCCTTTAAAAATTTAGCTTAGGTCAAGACTTGTTGGATGATACCTAAGAGAGGAATGTTCACTTTAACTTGTTTAATGATTTCTGACATATTTTCCAATTGTTCCAAATATTTCGTAGGTCGAAGTCAATTTGGGAGTGGGATTCGAAACTCAGTCGGACGGTCTTCTTGTGTTGGAAAAGAATTAGACTCAAAATTTGGACCATAGTTTGACTTGATGTTTTGATTAGAATTGTTCGTGGTTTTCGAAATGTCGAGTGGAACATCAGGTAAGTCATTTGGATTGACAGCAAGATTAATGATTTCTTTACCGGATTGCAAAGTGGTAACAGCATTCATTTCATTCAAATAGTTATCTTGAATGACTTATGTGATGACCCAAAAATCCGTACCCTTTGAATCGACAATAATCCACACATGTCCGACCCAAAAAGCACAGACCGACGGAAAGTCAAGAGAAAGAAAAGAAGAGAGAAGAAGAGAAGAGAAGAAAGAGAGAAGATAAAACAAAACAGAACAACACAGAATCTCACATCGCAGCGGAAAATATATAATATCATATCAATGATCTTTAGAAAACAGAAACTGTATATACATACATCAATCAGAGTTCAATAATCAATCAATAGTTATCAGCTTGAACAGTTATAATAACCTGTCCTCACAATTGCTGATAATATACAACAACAAACAAAACACAGCGGATAATCAAAACAAGTACGTGTATACAAAAATGAAGATCTCCAGCTCTCCTGTGAAGCTCCAAAAGCACCAAATCTAAACCTGTAAATATACTCGGTCTGACCCGAGCATTGAAAGGGAAGAACGCCTGGATAAGTCTGGTAAACCAGCATGAGAAACACACTCATTTGAATTTATTAAATTACCAAACATTTCCTTAGTTTTCAAAACAAAAGTATCTCGTAAGACAAGTCCATACATAAACACGGACATGTTTTTACCTTACGATAACTAAAACATTTCATATCAAACTCATGTGATATTATACTAGTGTCTAGTATACAAATAATATTAATCATAGCCGAAATTGTTACATTGATTAAATTCCAGCATATAGCCCGATTGGGTAATACAATCAAAATGGCAAACACGTAGTGGATTTTGGATTTCCATACAAATGACAAGGTGAAGGGACTACCTTTTGGTAGTACATCTCTAGAAGAATGTACCGAGAAACCATCACAAAGTTTCTCTACCAACACAAGATTGGCCCACCTCTATAACTAGATGGTACCGAATATGTCATCCTCCGATCGTTGCCGACCTTTACCGAGAGCCCTCTAGCATACACACCACAATAATCAGATACACGACGTCATAGCGTGCAAAGATATATCTAGAAGAGGATGATCATATCCTACTTGGAAATGACCCACTTAGCCTTGCCACATCTAACCCTGCTTTGGTCGTTTCCGGTTGATGAGGCCTGACGAGGTAACGATTACCTTTCACAATCACATATCACATCACTTTGAATGCCACACGGCCATTTTCATTGACTACTAATTGCCTTCCACAAAAATACAACCCTTAAGCTCATACGTCTCAAGGAGGGTGTTAAGCTAAGAGAAGTTGCCTTCTCCACCACCATTGATGTACGTTTGTAAAAACCAATGTACGTAATATATAGAAATGCAACACCAGATAAACATCCATACAAGTTGCCCAGGAACAGGACAAACCGAAGGTACTTTCTGCCACATCCTGTCGGAAAATCCCTAGGATTAGTAGCGAATAGTCATCGCATTGGATATTTCATAATAAAGAGACCACTGCTACTGGATGTATATTGGGATTTTAACCCTAAACAATCAACACAGTCCCCCACTATGAAACTCCAGAATAACAATATCATCACAAAGCAACCTGCACAATCGTCGCAAATACGTTGATCCGAAGTGATTTTCAGATAAACCGATACCGGTCTCTTCGCATCAACAACGCAAAAGCGTTTCTCAACCTCACACAGAAACTAAGTCTCATAGACTTATCATGTCTCCAACTTTCAACTTGCTATCCTTCGGGCCAAGAAGGAAGCTCGATAGATTGGAGTAATACTCTGCACTATACGAATCAACATCCTCAACACAAAGGATAATCAAGCCTACACAGAAGGCTACGTACTAAGTGCACGACTAAATAGTTTTCACATCAAGTCGGGGAACTAAAATTTTGGCAAAGTTTGATAGTCGGTTATTTAACTATCAAAACAAAGAAACAAATATTCAGCACCATAACAATCACTAGGCCCATTTAATTAATCTTTTATTAATTAAACCACTTGCCAAATATTCACTTCAATTTATCTTTAAAAAGATATAATTTCAAAATCATTTCAACATTGGAAAACATTTCCAAATACTTATTTAATGATAAGTAATTCACAATTCACTTAATTTTCAACATTTAGACAATATTCAATATACTTAAATCACGATTAAGTATATATTTAATTCTTTAAGGAAAAGATTCTTTTTAAACACATTTATTTGGGTCAAAATGAATGTTGCATAAAACATCGTTACGACAACCTAAAATCACAAGTATAGGGATTCGTAAATAAGATAGATATGTAAATCCCAATATTATACAAAAACATTTCCTTTTGAAAATCATTTACTACAACAACAGTGTTATAGTCCATCATTTCCTTATATTTTTCGAAAACGTCTATTTCAACAATAAATGTTGAAATCTATGGTTTCGATACTTAACACATTTTAAAACATCTTTAAACCATTTTTACTCCATTTTAAAATATCGCTTTCCAAAACATTCATTCAACTTAAATGATTATTATTCACTGTCCAAAATAGTGAATAAAATTCATTTACCAAATCCAATATTTCTACACATTTATTTATTAAAGGATTATCGACTGTCCAAAATCATGGATATAATTCCTTTAATATACTTCAATATTTAACTTATCAAATTAAATCAAATTCGGATTTATAAAACAATGTTTATAAATCATATTTATATTTTATAAAAACTTCAATTTATAAATCTCTTTTATTAACCAATTCCATTCATCTCCTTTATATGCCAAATTCGATTTATAAATTAATTTCTTATAAATCATTTATTTACAATTTCATTTATTTTATAACTTCACAATTATAAATCTTATTCACTTATAAAATCTGTTTATAACTTCATTTAAAACACTTTCAAAACTCCTTTATAATTTCACCGCTTTGATTTATAAAAATCCAATTTCATAAATCTTATATATAAAGCTTTTATAATAAATTCAAAAATCACCATTTAAACTATTTTATAAAAACCAACTTCATATTTCCAAAATCACATTCTGGTTTTATTTCACAAAAACCATAATTTTTATAGCCTAAAAATTATAATGTTTATTTATTCAAAGTGAATCAATTCCAAAATTCAATAAAACGTATACTTTCAAAAATCACTTTAAAATCCTTTTAAATTTGGAAATCATCACATTAATATTTTTAAATTCCAAAATATATGCCCAATGCTGCAACAACACTAAATACGGCAATCACAACATCCAAACATCATATATCATTTGATAACAATATATATCACAATATCTATAAATAAATCAATACTAGTGAGGAGTCCAGTTGGATCCCTCCAACCTGTCACCTGCAACAAATATACATATTAGAATATGTGTACAATGTCCGCTTCAAGGCAGACGCGCGTACAAAGGCTCATCCGCTCATACACGGGAACGTATAGGGTCATCTGCCCCACTAGGCAGGTATATAACCAAATATCAATCAATATATCATATATCATCCAAACAATCATCAATCATCATATAATAAATTATTTCTCACTTATATAAAAATATCAATGAGTCAGAAAGAGTGAATTGTACTCACATTGCTTGTAATAGCGGTTTCAGCGTCTTATTACGAATAAAATTAAACGACCGTTTAATTTTATTCAAAATTCACACTAGCCCCAATCAACCCAACTAGCTCCATCGCGTAGTGATCGTTAATACGGACCCAACACAATTCGTTTCATGTGAAACGGACCTCGTATGAAAAGTTATCGCGTTTTAAAGTTTAAACGAATTTAAATATAAATTAATATACAAAACTTATTTTTTTTATTTACTTGAATCTCGGCTGTTGATTTTCGAACTAGCAGATATGGTCGTGATTCCCTTCTTCCTCTATCATGTTTCCACCAGGTCACATACGTGAGCAAAAAAACCACTAGCCTCTACTTTGCCCTAATTAACGCAACCACTATACTGGAATTGACGACGATCAAAGACCATTGTTTCGAAGCTCGACACGAGCACAACCTTCGGCTCGAATATCTTGAAGCTCGGCTGCCCCAATGACTCGAAAAACGTGCGTGACTGACTGCTCTAATCGCGATCATGACCGTTGAAATTGAAGCTCTCGACGAGCTCTACAAAGTTGTAGTTGAAGACTTTTTGAATCGATTGATGGATTTGAAGAAAATGAAGGAGAAAGCATCGAAAATTCTAGCCATTGAATATGCAATGGCGGCTAGCCCTAGCTTGTTAGGGTTTTGTTAAAAAATAAGAAAATCTAGGGGTTTTTAAAGAAAATTTATCGACACTATTCATCTAGAAATTTTCCGAACTCGAAACGAAGCGTGCCGTCTAGCATTTATAATGTTTTACCCCTACTCTGAACGCAATGGAATATATATTGGGAGCCAATTCGATCGTATTTGGAAGATAGGTTTTCGGATCGACTATTTAAATTTAAAATTCACTTAAACCGATTTCTACGCGTTTTAGCTTGCCCCGGACAAACTGTAAATCCAATTAATACGAAATTTGAAATCTTACAATAATATAATATCACGGATCCGATGAAATTGGTTTCATCAAAATCCGAGACTGTTTGAAAAATGGCTATTTTTACTCGTAAATTAAATATTAAAATTTTCAATTTCTACAAATTAACTTTTAATTCAATTTTAAAAGTTCTCTAACATCATTCAAATCCAAGTAAAATTTAATTTAACTTTATAAATCATTTTTATTCACATTTAATCCAAATTTCAATTATTTCTGCAATTCCAAATATTAAATTATCAATTTAATTATCCAATTAAATCACTATATTCGAAATATTATTTATTCAGCTTATAAAATTTACTTTTGAATATTTAAAATTAATTAAATATACAAATTTCCAATGACTGAAATCTTGGGTCGTTACATTCTCCCTTACTTAAAAGAATTTCGTCCTTGAAATTACCAAGTAAGAAAAGGTCACTAAATCCATTAACTTTTCAAAACAAATCGTACAAACTAGATTTACCAAAATCATTTAAATGTTTAACTTTCCCAAAATCCATTCGTTAAACTTCTTATAAAAACTTTAATAAGTTTTCAAATCCATTCATAGTTATTCTTTCAAAACCAACCAATATCATTTAACTTTTAACTCGAAATCAAGATTTTATTTGTCACAAAAAATTTCCAATTTTCCCAAAATTTTCTAACTCCTTAAATTTTCAAAAAATTTCGCCAGCATTTCCTTTGCGCGCTCGATTCGAAAAAAAATAGCAATATATATCACAAATATACATCTCATCATCAAGGATGAGGCATCCCGAAGGGAAAAAGGTGTAAAAGTACGATATATACTACGAGATATGTACCTTATATATTATTACCGAGCATATACGGCTAATATAGTGCGAAAGCGAGCTCCAAAAGTGAAGCAAGTGCCATACACACCTACTAAATACTCAACAAACCATGAGAAACATGTATATATGGAAGTAATATCAATATACAACATATACCAGCAACTATATATGTCAATATAGCAAATGCAATCAAAAACAACAAATCCAACCATCCAACAACTATCATCCAACAATCCAAATCTATCCAATCAATCAATAACCAAATCAATATACATTCACTTCTTATTAATATTCATTGTATTAGTTTTCAATTTAATCATATTTGATTCATTAACATTGGATTTACTAACATTCATTTATTCATATTCAATTAGTTTACATTCACTAATTTACATTCTAGTTAGTTCGTTTTCATTCAAATTAAATTCAATTCTATTTAAATTTACTTACTTCCACTTCCAATTCAATTACTTTAGCTTTCAATTTCATTAATTCAATTTCATATGAATTTTTTATTCAATCAACTAGCATCCATCTAACAATCAATGCATATCCAACATTACCAAATTAATTTACTTCACATTCATTTACATTCAATTTGGTTTAACATTCAATTGACTTCCATTCAATTATCCAATCCACAACTTCTTAACTTAAGTTTTGTTCAATTCTTATTCATTCACTAATTCGATTGCTAATTCATTTAACAAATAAAGTTGAATTTCCTTATATAACTCAAGTTCATATTCATCACTTCATTTTATTAATTCATTTTATTAATTTACTTCGATACCATAATCAACTTTATTTAACGTCACTTAAGTTATGTTTCATTTCATCTTCATTTACATTTACTTTCACTATACAACTTAAGTTCATCTCTAATTCATTTCAAATTCTATTTTATATAACATTTACTTAAGTCAAATTCATATCACTATTCAAAATTTAGATTCATTTTGCTTAACAAAATTATTTAACCATTTAATATTTGGTTTTGCTTACATTTTCTCATTTTATAACTTATTTAACTTATTTATTCAACTTCCATAAACATTTACCTAAGTATACTTCCATTCACATTCTTATAATTTCAAATCCAATTCACTTTATTAACTTTCCTTTAGTTAAATTTCAAATCATATATTTGTTATGCTAACTCACATTTATTTCAACTTTACCAAGGCCAAAATTTTATTTCATATCATAAATTCAAAACTCGTTTCACTTATTTTTATCCATTTTAACTTGGATTTTCAATCAAATTTGTTTATCAAAATAAAACTTCAATTTCAATTTACTATTGGTAGCAAATCCATCACATGGAAACTCAAAAATGATACTGATGATGCTGTAGTCATCACCCATATTATTTTCCAGTAGCAGTAGTAAATTCAGTGCTTTATATTCTTTCGAAAATTCTTTTTATTTATAAATCACATTACAAATCTTTTACTTATATAATTTCACTTATTTTCTATTTATAATAATATAACCTCTTTAACTTTGAAAAACAATTTTCAAAATAAACGGGATTCAAAATTTTCAAATTCTTAGTTTAAATTCATTTTTATTTACAACTCATTTTTTTATAAATATATTCATATAGTTTCATCTCTTATACATAAGATTATTTCATAATTGTAATTCATATTAATTATAATTCCATACTATATAATCCATTTTCTTATACAATTTGTTCTTTTACAATTGTTGCTTTTATTTAGGTTGTTCAAACATCTTTCATTAACTTGTATATATTTACATTTTCAAACAATCAAACAATCAGTTTATATATACTTTAACAATTCTGAAAAATTATTCCTTTATATATAAAATATAGTAAAGGTAAAATTATTTCATTTACCCAATTTAAAATAATACTATGTCGACTTGCCTCGTTTAATTATTTGTAAATCCCTACGATAATATGGCGTCCCACATACTGACCAGAATTCTCAAACAACTCAACGGATAAGCAAATACAATATAAAACATTTTATATTCACTAACAAATACGCGCTCATATCGATAATACACTCAAACTCAATCTAGGGTGCTACTGTCCCTATCTATACTGAGTACACATCAAAGCTAAGGAATATACAAAATCTAACCCCTGTTACCAAATGTGACAGGACGCAACCAGTGGGTAATACCCACCGTAGCTCACAGTGATACCTCGTGCTTTGCTTTTACGGCCATCCTCCTGACTACAACCAATCCTTTCACTTTAGGGACATGTAGGGGCAAGAGTCATCCATTCGCTACCTAACAAGAAGCGAGAACCTCGTATCAGGCTGAACATAATCAAGCAAAACCGATGTACGTAATCTATAGAAATGTAATTCAGAGAAACATCCATACAATTTGTCCAGGAACAGGACAAAACGAATGTACTTTCCTACCACATCCTGTCGGGAAATCCCTAGGATTAGTAGCGAATAGTTCTCACATTGGATATTTCATAATAAAGAGACCACTGCTACAGGATGTATATTGGGATTTTAACCCCAAACGATCAACAAGCAGTCCCCCACTATGAAACTCTAAAATAACAATATCATCACAAAGCCTCCTGCACAATCGTCGCATATACGTTGGTCCGAAGTGGTTTTCGGATAAACCGATCCCGGTCTCTTCGTTCCAATAGCGCAAAAGCGTTTCTCAACCTCACACAAAAACTAAGTCTCATAGACTTATCACGTCTCCAACTTTAAACTTGCTATCTGTTAACGTAAAAATCTGACGCTAACACCCCAGTGTAAGTAGTGTAAGTATGAAAGCACCACCCGTTGGTACGGGAACAAAGTATAAGCAGAGAAATCATGGAAAAGTAGTAAAAGACAACAGTTTTATAGTGGTTCGGCTCAAGATCGAGCCTACGTCCACTTTAAATTCCTTTATTGATGATTTGATTACAATTCTTTACAATGCACTTCGATTACAATACACTTTTGACTAGTAGCTCAAACTTTGATGTAGAAGAATCTTTTGAGTTCATGTTGAATGATCCAAATCTTCTCTTGAAGTTTGCTGTAGCATCTTTGGCGTTTGGAGTGCTTGTAGTGCTGTTTAAGTCGAGAGAATGACAGAGTATCGATGCTTCGAAGAATGAGCCAAAAGTCCCCTTATGTTTGGAGCCCAGGCCGTATTTATAGGGAATTCTGAACAGGCCTTAAGTCGTTTACGACTTAAAGTAAGTCGTAAGTCGTGGGTTACGACCTAAGATAGGTCGTTGGAAGTCAGCGAGTTAAGGGGATATGAGTTACGACCTAACTGGTTCGCACCTGGCCATCTGAACTAACTGGTAGGTTCTAATGACTTAGGGGAAAGCGGCATAGTTTAATCACTAAGTGCTAAGTCGTGAACGACTTAAAGCAAGTCGTGAAAGCATTAGGTCGCTGCCGCTTTAACTCTTTAGGTCATGAAGTACTTAAGTAGTTAAGCAGTTAGGTCGTAAGTCCTTTTATCCTTTTAGGTTGCTAACTCCTTTAACCCTTTAGGTCGTTATCCCGCTTCATCAGTTAGGTCGTCCCACTTCTTAAGTCGTTAAGTCGTGGCACTTCTTAAGTCGTTAAGTCATGGCACTTCTTAAGTCGTTAAGTCGTGGCACTTCTTAATGCGTTAAGTCGTCCAATCCTTAAGTCGTTAAGCCGCTTCTACTGTTAACTCGTTAACTCGGTTGAGCCGCTTTATGCCTTAAGTCGCTGATAGGTTAACTCGTTAGGTCGTTGATCTTTGGTCCAGCTTAGGTCGTGAGGTCTTCTTAGGTCGCATGGTCTTCTAACCCGTTAACTTGTTGACACTTAAGGTCGTATACCGTTTTGGACGGGGCGCTGCCATGCACCCCGCCGGGGGCGCTGCCCCCTGGACCCCTGGACCCCTGCGACCTGACCGGGTAGGTCGATCACCGTAGCGGTGGCGTTTCCCCCGCAACCCCCACCTTGGGTGGTTGGCACCCCCCGGACCCCCCCTCCGTAGGGGATCTTATCTGAAAAACCATTCAATAGAATCGAGACGAATTATCATTGGCCTTTCAGTCGATTTTTGATATCATGGCCTTGCTGAAAAAGTGGAGTTAACACTTGCTTCTCGAAGTATACGCCTAGGGACTAGGTCGTGTGCTTCGATTCTTCTTAACTCATGCTTTACTTAGTTGCTAGGTCGAGAGCGATTGACGACCTAACCTCTTGCGGCTTAATTTTCAGGTTGCTGCTAAGCTCGTACCTAGGCAAACTTGCTTTGTTTTGACCCGAAGCCTTTTGAGCTTGACCAGTGCTTGTTGCATCTCTTTACAGATTATTTTAACAACCTGTTAAATGCAACATTTGCGGGAAAATAGGGCGAATATACTCATCACTGATTGCCCATATCGAGTGATGGATTAGATCAAAGAACTGATATTTTACTGTAAGTAAATTAGTACGGATTTGATGAAGTGTTGTGAATCAACAATCTTGAATGAAGTATCAACACAAAATTTACACAGTTATAACTTCTATCTGCATTGATACTGCACTTATTTTAAAATAACAAGCCTCGAATTTTTCTGAATTAACATATTCGCCAACTAGTATTATTTCGAGTATTACTTTATTTACTTGTTATTTAAGTAGCTTTGCACAACACTTCACACGCTTTTAGGAAACATGCACCTTTACTTTCGAATATTCAGTTCTTTATGTAGAATGTCTTCTTGATAAGTAGAAATAGTGGAGCAAGCTGGATTATTTCATTTCTAAGATTTTCAGAATCCTAGTTATTGAGTGCTAATTTCGTTCTTTACTTTGCAGCATCCCCTCTCTTTCTGAATATTCCAGTCATAAGTCAATTTTTAAAAGACTAAGTGCTGTAGCGGTTAAAGAGAGGAGCGTTAAATTTCTACTAAAAGACATACTTATGCACTTAATTCGGAATTTTGCCCTCTTTTAATTGACTCAGCTTTATGATGCCCCAGATTTTCAAGCAGAGACTTCAGGTGCCCCAGCTCCCGCAAAGGAACTTGCATCTAGTGGACCTCATCCTTCGTAGATGGTCACTTTTGTTTTTGAGAAGTGGAATCTCTTATGCGGTGAAGCGGGCTTCCGAAGAAGGCTTTGGCACTTCAACTTGGTGAAATGGGCCTCATTAGAGGGCTTTTTTTTAGCACTACAACCTTTGAGGGAGAACATTTTCAAGATGGAAAAATTAGTTTTCCCCTGAGAGCTGTAGTGTGCCTTTGAAGAGGGCTTTTTTTTTTAGTTGTGCCTCGTTGGGGGTTTTTAATTTGCACTTCAAACTTGGGAAGTGTGCCTCATTAGAGGGCTTTAGTTTGCACTTCAAACTTGGGAAGTGTGCCTCATTGGAAGGCTTCGATTTGCACTTCAAACTTGGGAAGTGTGCCTCATTGGAGGGCTTTAGTTTGCACTTCAAACTTGGGAAGTGTGCCTCATCGGAGGACTTTAATTTTCACTTCAAACTTGGGAATCGTGCCTCATTGGAGGACTTTAATTTGCGCTTTAAACTTGGGGAGATGCCTCTTTGGCGGTGTCAACTGTCCTCTGAGGAACATTTCTTTCTTGGGAATTATGGACATCATCTGCAAAGGTTGTTTCATTGTCTTGTGCTTGACGGTTACCCCCAAGTAAAGCATTCATTCTTTCCAGCATTAGAGCGTTCTGGGCTTCCATTTGCTGATATAACCCAGAAACTACAGCATCTAACACCTTTTGTGTAATTCCAACACTTGGAGCTGCTTCATTTGGAGCTGCTTTATTTGGAGCTGCTTCGTTGGAAGCAGGAGAAGTGGCAGTATTCTCATGAACATCACCTGATCTATCAGATCTGAGCTGTCTTCCAGTAGCCATTATTTCTGACAGGCTTCTGGTTTTGAGAGAGATTCTTTCAACAAAAATTCACGAAGCAATGGTGAAAGTATTCCTGAGTTCAATTCTCAATGAAAGCACCAAAAATGTTAACGTAAAAATCTGACGCTAACACCCCGGTGTAAGTAGTGTAAGTACGAAAGCACCACCCGTTGGTACGGGAACAAAGTATAAGCAGAGAAATCACGGAAAAGTAGTAAAAGACAACAGTTTTATAGTGGTTCGGCTTAAGATCGAGCCTACGTCCACTTTAAATTCCTTTATTGATGATTTGGTTACAATGCACTTCGATTACAACACACTTTGGACTAGTAGCTCAAACTTTGATGTAGAAAAATATTTTGAGTTCATGTTGAATGATCCAAATCTTCTCTTGAAGTTTGATATAGCATCTTTGGCGTTAGGAGTGCTTGTAGTGCTGTTTGAGTCGAGAGAATGAAAGAGTATCGACGCTTCGAAGAATGAGCCAAAAGTCCCCTCATGTTTGGAGCCCAGGCCGTATTTATAGGGAATTCTGAAAAGGCCTTAAGTCGTTTATGACTTAAAGTAAGTCGTAAGTCGTGGGTTACGACCTAAGATAGGTCGTTGGAAGTCAGCGAGTTAAGGGGATATGAGTTACGACCTAACTGGTTCGCACTTGGCCATCTGAACTAACTGGTAGGTTCTAACAACTTAGGGGAAAGCGACATAGTTTAATCACTAAGTGCTAAGTCGTGAACGACTTAAAGTAAGTCGTGAAAGCATTAGGTCGCTGCCGCTTTAACTCTTTAGGTCGTGAAGTACTTAAGTCGTTAAGCAGTTAGGTCGTAAGTCCTTTTATCCTTTTAGGTTGCTAACTCCTTTAACCCTTTAGGTCGTTACCCCCGCTTCATCCGTTAGGTCGTCCCGCTTCTTAAGTCGTTAAGTCATGGCACTTCTTAAGTCGTTAAGTCGTGGCACTTCTTAAGTCGTTAAGTCGTGGCACTTCTTAAGTCGTTAAGTCGTCCAATCCTTAAGTCGTTAAGCCGCTTCTTCTGTTAACTCATTAACTCGGTTGAGCCGCTTTATGCCTTAAGTCGCTGATAGGTTAACTCGTTAGGTCCCTGATCTTTGGTCCATCTTAGGTCGCGAGGTCTTCTTAGGTCGCAAGGTCTTCTAACCCGTTAACTTGTTGACGCTTTAGGTCGTATACCATTTTGGACGGGGCGCTGCCCTGTGGACCCCTGCGACCTGACCGGGCAGGTCGATCACCGTAGCGGTGGCGTTGCCCCCGCACCCCCACCTGGGGGGTTGGCGCCCCCCCCCCCCCCCCCCCCCCGGACCCCCCCTCCGTAGGGGATCTTATCTAAAAAACCATTCAACAGAATCGAGACGAATTATCATTGGCTTTTCGGTCGATTTTTGATATCATGGCCTTGCTGAAAAAGTGGAGTTAACACTTGCCCTTCGGGCCAAGAAGGAAGCTCGATAGATTGGTAATACTCCACACTATACGAATCAACATCCTCAACACAAAGGATAATCAAGCCAACACAGAAGGCTACGTACTAAGTGTACGACTAAATAATTTCCACATCAAGTCGAGGAACTAAAATTTTGGAAAAGTTTGATAGTCGGTTATTTAACTATCAAAACAAACAAACAAATATTCTGCACCATAACAATCACTAGGCCCTTTTAATTAATCATTTATTAATTAAACCACTTGCCAAATATTCACTTCAATTGATCTTTAAAAAATATAATTTCAAAATCATTTCAACATTGGAAAACATATCCATATACTTATTTAGTAATAAGTAATCCATAATTCGCTTAACTTTCAACATTTAGACAATATTCAATATACTTAAATCACGATGAAGTATATATTTAATTCTTCAAGGAAAAGATTCTTTTTAAACACATTATTTGGGTCAAAACGAATGTTGCGTAAAACATCGCTACGACAACCCAAAATCACTAGTATAGGGATTCAAAAATAAGATAGATATGTAAATCCCATTACTATACAAAACATTTCCTTTTGAAAATCATTTACTATAACAACAGTTTTATAGTCCATCATTTCCTTGTACTTTTCAAAAACGTTTATTTCAACAATAAATGTTGAAATCTATGCTTTCGATACTCAACACATTTTAAAACATCTTTAAACCATTTTAAATCCATTTTAAAATATCACTTTCCAAAGCATTCATTCAACTTAAATGAGTATTATTCACTGTACAAAATCGTGAATAAAATTCATTTACCAAATCCAATATTTCTACACATTTATTTATTAAAGGATTATCCACTGTCCAAAATCATGGATATAATTCCTCTAATGTACTTCTATATTTAACTTATCAAATTAAATCAAATTGGGATTTAAAAAACAATGTTTATAAATCATATTTATATTTCATAAAAACTTCAATTTATAAATCTCTTTTATTAACCAATTCCACTCATCTCATTTATATGCCAAATCCGATTTACAAGTTAATTTCTTATAAATCATGTATTTATAATTTCATTTATTTTATAACTTCGCAATTATAAATCTTATTCACTTATAAAATCCATTTATAACTTCATTTAAAACACTTTCAAAACTCCTTTATAATTTCATCACTTTGATTTTTAAAAATCCAATTTCATAAATCTTATACATAAAGCTTTTATAATAAATTCAAAAATCACCATTTAAACTATTTTACAAAAACCAACTTCATATTTCCAAAAATCACATTCTTGTTTTATTTCACAAAAACCATAATTTTTATAACACAAAAATTATAACGTTTATTTATTTAAAATGAATCAATTCCAAAATTCAATAAAACGTATACTTTCAAAATTCACTTTTAAAATCCTTTTAAATTAGGGAATCATCACTTTAATATTTTAAATTCTAAAATATAGGCCCAATGCGGCAACAGCACTAAATACGGCAATCACAATATCCAAACATCATATATAATATGATAACAGCATATATCACAATATCTATAAATAAATCAATACCGCTGAGGAATCTAGTTGGATCCCTCCAACCTGTCCCCTGCAACAAATATACATGTTACAATATGTGTACAATGTCCGCTTCAAGGCAGACGCGCGTACAAAGGGTCATCAGCTCATACACGGGAATGTATAGGGTCATCTACTCCACTAGGCGGGTATATATCCAAATATCAATCAATATATCATATATCATCCAAACAGTCATCGATCATCATATAATAAATTAATTCCCACTTATATAAAAATATCAGTGAGTCAGAACGAGTGAGTTGTACTCACATTGCTTGTAATAGCGGTTTCAGCGTTTTATTCCGAATAAAATTAAACGACCGTTTAATTTTATCCAAAATTCACACTAGCTCCAATCAACTCTAAACTAGCTCCGTCGCGTAGAGCTCGTTAATACGGACTCAACATAATTCGTTTCATGCGAAACGGACCTCATATGAAAAAGTTATCGCGTTTTAAAGTTTAAACGAATTTAAATATAAATTAATATACAAAACCTTTTTTTATTTACTTGAATCTCGGCCGTTGATTTTCGAATTAGCAGATCTGGCTGTGATTCCCTTCTTCCTCTATCACGTTTCTACCCAGTCACATACGTGAGCAAAAAACCCACTAGCCTCCACTTTGCCCAACATAACACAACCACTATACTGGAATTGACGACGATCAAAGAGCATGGTTTCGAAGCTCGGCACGAGCACAACCTTCGGCTCGAATATCTTGAAGCTCGGCTGGCCCAATGACTCGAAAAACGTGCGTGACTGTAGTGACTTTGAGAGAGAATTGATGTCGATCCGCTGCTCTAATCGCGATCATGACCGTTGAAATCGAAGCTCTCGACGAGCTCTACAAAGTTGTAGTTGAAGACTTTTTGAATCGATTGACGGATTTGAAGAAAAAGAGGGAGGAAGCATCGAAAATTCTGGCCATCGAATATGCAATGGCGGCTAGCCCTAGTTGTTAGGGTTTTGTTGAAAAATAAGAAAATCTAGGGGCTTTTATAGAAAATTTATCGACACTATTCATCTGGAAATTTTTCGAACTCGAAGCGAAGCGTGCCGCCTGGCGTTTATAATGTTTTACCCCTATCCCGAATCCAATGGAATATATATCGGGAGCCAATTCGATCGTATTTGGAATATAGGTTTTCGAATCGACTATTTAAATTTAAAATTCACTTAAACCGATTTCTACGCGTTTTAGCTTGCCCCGGAAAAACCATAAACCCGATTGATACAAAATTTGAAATCTTATAATAATATAACATTACGAATCTGATGAAACTGGTTTCATCGAAATCCGAGACTGTTTGAAAAATGGCTATTTTTACACGTAAATTAAATATTAAAATATTCAATTTCTACAAATTAACTTTTAATTCAATTTTAAAAGTTCTCTAACATCATTCAAATTCAAATAGAATTTAATTCAACTTTATAAATCATTTTTATTCACATTTAATCCAAATTTCAATTATTTCTGCAATTCCAAATATTAAGTTAGAATTTAATTATTCAATTAAATCACTATATTCGAAATATTATTTATTCAGCTTATAAAATTTACTTTTGAATATTTAAAATTAATTAAATATACAAATTTCAAATGAGTGGAATTCTGGGTCGTTACAACTTTAGTGACTCGAGTTCAAGTTTTGATTCCTAGGGTTTGTAATTGATTGGCTCAGGAATGTACCTCTTTCTCATTCACTCACGAGATTGGCTAATTGACTAATTTGCATTTCGAGGTTAGAGATCGATTGGCTTGTATTTTACATGTACAAATTTAACAAGTTTTGCGATTGCGTCGTCGTGTTAGTCAAGGCTTTAATACTCTTTTCAAGGGAGGTCATTCGTTTGTCATCTTGAGGAACGAAAGATTGTTGTGCTTGGTTTTGAGAAGGAGGCATAAAATTTTATTGAAATTGTTTCGGTTGGAAAGGAGGATTCGAATTTGAAGCATTGTTCGAAGATGATTGAAAAGATGGTCAAGTCGAACTCGTGTTCGAATTGTTTTGATTCCAAGAAAAGCTAGGATGATTTCTCTAACTAGGATTGTATGTTCGAGAAAACAGATCATTCCTAACTTTATTAAAAGCATTGATTATTCTAACAAGTATGGAAACTGATCGATGATGTGATTTGTATCGTTGCATTTGTAACACAGGACTTGAGAAGCTTGGTTCATTTGATTTTAGGAAAGGACATTATCGAATTTGGTTATAATCGCATTGATTTTCACGTTTAACATTAATGAGGATCCTATCGAATGAGCGCTTGATGGGGAATAGATCGATTTCTCATTGGATCGTTCCCTTTGTAATGATTTTTCGGCCAAGTTTTTAAGAAATTGCCAAGCGGCATTGTGATGTTAGGTTAGAAAGTTTCCTTGGTACATCCATTCTAGCATTATTTGAGAATTGTTATCAAGCCCATCGTATAGAATTTGGCAAAGAGTCCATTTTTCAAAGTTATGGTGAGGACATTTGATTAAAAGTTTCTTAAATCTTTCAAAGTATTTTGCAAATGAACTGTCGTCGAATTGATGAAAATTTACAACTACATTACAAATTTTTATTGTTTTTTCCTAGGGGTAAAACTTATTTAATAAGGTTTTAGTAAATTCTTTCCAAGTTTTGATCGAATTCGAAGGCAAACTATACAGCCATTTTTCAACGTAATCTGTAAGGGTGAATGAAATTAACCTAAGTTTGATTCCACCGTCAAATAGTTGTTGGAGTTTAATGGTTGCACAAATTTGTTCAAATTTGGTTAAAAAGATATAAGGATCATCAAGATTGTCGAATTTCAGAAGCGTGCTAATGTGATTCGAATGAATCTCAAAGTGATTTCCCATCGGGGCGGACAAGGTGATGCACGAAGGGATAGAAACTCGATTGGGGAAGATTCTATCCATAAGAGTTTGAGGGGCGTTCTCGTTCGCCTTTTCAAGAGGATCATTTGTTCGGGTTAAACGATTTGTAGAAGGGTCTCGAATTCAAGTATTCATAGAAGTGTCACAAGTCCAAGTACTCGTGCACTAGGAAAAAGAAGTCAGAATCGAGTTTAGAGAACGAAACAAGATTTGAAAAATGTAGTGAATTTTTTTTTAAAATGAAAAAAGGAAGAAAAAATATTTACCAAGTGAAATTTATTTTTCAAAAGAGAAGTTCGATTTTTGGCTTTTTAATTTTTTTTTTATATGTTTTTGTTTTTGTATTTTTTTTTTGAATTTTCAAATATTTACCAAAAGAATTTTTCTGTTTTTTTAGAAAATGGGAATTTGATTTTTGTTTTTGTTTTTTTTTTGTTTTGGATTTTTTTTTGTTTTTAATTCAAGTTCTTCAAAGGAATGGAAGGGAAAGGGAAAATGAATTTTTTTTGGATTAAAAACTAAGTTGAGTAAAATTAACAATTTTTTTTTTGGATTTTGGATTTTTTTTTTTTGCTTTTTTTTTTAAATATGCATGAACTAATGCAATTAAACGAATGCAAAGGACTTAATTACAATTTTTTTCCTTAGCAGCTCTTAATCCAAAATTGTATAATCACACTTTGTCTTAAATCGACAAAAATATTTCTTATCTAGGTAACGGGCAAGGATTGTTGGTGCACCACAAATCACCATAGCAATGCAACCGAAGGTTTTTGTACCTTCAGAGAAACAACCACTATAATATTTACGAATCACCGTAATATTTATAAATGATTATTACTTTGCCGTAGCGTAGACACCAAGAAATAAAATTGTTCAAAGAAGACAATTGTGAAGATATAATTAAGCCCTAAGTGAGCTCGCTACACCCTTAAGTCAAATGTCTAACATTTATTATAAGTCAAATTCTACGGTGACAATGCGATTTGTGGGCTAAGGGTGATGAAATACCCCACTTTATGTGAATTGGGGTATTGTCCTTAGAAAAGAAAATAAGATGAGATGAATTCAAAGTAAAAATTAAACGTGAATTAACAATGCAACTAAAATGAAGTTTGTTTTTGTTTTGGATTTTTGAAATATTTTTTTAATATGCAAATACAAGCAACCAACAATGCAATTCAAATAAAAACAGGAGATGAAAGCACGATACCAGAGTGTGCAAGTTGTTAGCAATTTATTTTTTAGCGGCGATATATAATTTTTTTTAAAGCAAGCAAATCAATTCTTTTCCTTGCGAATTTTTTCTTTGGCAACATAAAATTAAAATTGTATATATATATATATATATATATATACAAATTTAAAAAAAAAATATATAAGGATGGAACTTAAAACAATTTTAATCAAAACAATTAAATAAAACAAAACAAATTCTCCCTTTTGATGTGTTTTTTTTAATGGATAAAACAATTTAAACAAAACTAAAAAAAATTACTCATACAAATAAGCAAGCTCTTTTTTTAAAAAAATTAGGATATGCCAAAATCAAATTAACTAAACAATTTAACCAAAAGAAAACAAATTAAAAGAAATAAAAAAACAAATTGTATTCAGCCCTGTAATATAACCTGGCACAAATCTGGTAAAACTATTTGCGGTAAATAAAATATAAATAAAACAATCCCACAGCGTAATCTCCTCTCAATAAAACAAGCAGATCAAATACAATAATATTTCAAAAATCCCAAAATTAAAAATCGAATTCACGATTTAACTCAGTACTGGTACCACCAATTCGAAGTCTGAGGGAGTGTAGAAGGTCAGCAACGGATTCTAGTGAGGGATGGCGATTGCGATTCTCAAGTTTGGTTTGGCTATGCTCGGCGATTTTGGTGTTGCGTTGCGGTGGGGTTCGATTTCAGGCTGGTGATTGGAGAAGCACGTGTGGTGGTGTTCGGTGACTCAGGCGATGGCTTCGACCGAACGTTGTGGAGGTGATTTTAGGCGTGGTTGTCAGGCTGCGGTGGTTCAGGGAGTTTGCAAGTGGTGGGATTCGGATTTTCTTTGTTTTCTGTATAGGAAGTGGAGCCGGGTTGATAGTGAAGTTCACGCGGGTTCGTGGTGTGAGGAAATTATGTGAGGAGATGAAGAGGTGCTGCTTGGTTTCTTTTGATTGCAGTGGGCTGCTATCGTAACAGGAGCTGAAGGAGGGGAATCCGGTTGAGGAGGAGATGGATGGTATTGTTGTAGTTGTGCACTGGCATCGATGTGCGCTGGAGTTGACAGTTGCTTGCATGAGAATTACTGACTTGTTGTGTGATGTATGTGAATTTACTGTCAGTTGTTGATATGTTTGTAGGGTGAGGGAGGAAGTCGAATGGCAGTAGTATAGGTTGGTTTGTTGATGGTTCTGGTAGCGAATTGGTTGGAACAGTGGATAGATGGAGTATGTGGTAGCAGCATTGGTGGAGTAAGAAGTGATGTCTGTGGCAGAAGTAATTAGATGATGGTCAGCAATTTATGGCAGCAGTTTGTGACTAATGTTCGTAGTGTGGAGAATGAGTGCAAGGCAATGGAGTGGTTAGAAATGTTGGTTTGGTAGTTGAGTGGTGACTGTCTGTATTGGTGGAAGGAGGAGTTTTTGGTGTTGATAGGTGGAGCAGTTTTATGGGGGAGGCAACAGTGTGGTGTACATGCAGTAACCAGAAGTGATACTGTGGTGTGCACAGCAGTGTTGTGAAGATCAAGATGAAAGCACCATATGGTGTATACGGGTGTGGACAGTGCAAGCGGGTGAAGTTGATGGTGAGTCTGTTGATGTGCAGTCGGTTTGAAGTGAGGATGTTGCTTGGTTTGGTGAGTTGATGTAAGGCGGAATTGTAAAGGGGGATGGAGGTGAGGCAGTTGCAAGGATTTGGAGAGGTTTGTGTTGAAGTTTATGATTGTTGATGGTGAGTGGATGGTCGAGGCACAGTGAGAGGGATGATAGTTGCAGTTCGACTAAGGTTGCTCCGTTGCTTGTGACTGAAACCGTGGCTGAAACAGTGATGTGTGCTAGATATGTAGGCCGAAATGTAAGTGAAAATGTCTGAAATGAAATGTATGTATGAAATTGAAATGCACTCAACACAATGAAATGTATGAAATGCACAGTGAAAATGAAGCACTCAACAGCAATTGATTGACGGATTCAACAAAATTCAACAGCAGTAGTGAAAATGAAGCACAGTGAAGTTGCATAATGTCTGAAATGTATGAAATGTATGTATGAAATGTTTGAGTTTCAAAAACTTGTAACTTGCACAATGAACACAAACAAATAAATACAAAAGGGATTTTAGGCTTAAGGAAAAAGTTGTAGAAAAATTTAGTTCTACGGACAAGAAGTTTGCTTTTTAGGCTGAACGACACTTTTAGTGTAAATCGCAGAATGATAGTTGTAACTATCATTTTCTGTTTACACTAACAAATGTCGTTCAAACTAAAAAGCAAACTTGCTGTCCCTGAGACTAAACTTTTTTGTAACTTCTTTCTTGCGTCTATTTTTCTGAATATACAAAATTCACACAAAAACACACAATAATAACTACTTTTTTTAATGCATTCAACACCATGAAATCAAAAAAAAATAAAAAAAATTCAAAGAATAGAAATTTAAATCAAAGCAATTTCTTGACAACGGCGCTAAAAACATGTTTGTCGATGAGAATTTTAACGGTTTAAAAATCCGTTGAGCGAATTTATAATAAAATTTACTGTAAGCGCACACGTAAAATTTTAGTACGTGGCGAGTACAGATCGATTGGCATAGAATTTTTTAGATTTTAAAATTTTCTATTCAATCAAATTAGTCCAAAGTGAAAAGAAGATTTTTAACTATAAATTGTAAACAAAATGAAACTAAAACTAGAATGAAAATGAGATTAAAAACTATGAGATTAGAAAACAATTTAGAGGAAAATCCACTCTCATATTTTTGTAAATCAACAAACAACTAATCTATGATCTATGTTTTTGATATTGTGAAATAAGTGTTGTATTTATCATAAGTATGCTTTATTTATGTTACTAATTAACATAACTTAAACCATCAAACTATAATACAACAAATAAACCGTTTATCAATTCTCATAATAATGAAGTCAAAACAAAAACTATTTTAAGGATGATCGATTTACTATTGTAATTAGTAATATAGATCATCAAATTTTGTTCTTTTACTTCCATTTCAAAATCAAAAATCAATTAGCAAATGATTACGTAAATTGTTTTTATGTTGAATAAGAATAGCTTATTTGCAAGTACAACATAGGCTATATGTGTATAAACAACATCAAAATTTACTATCATGAAGCATAATTAAAAGAGACCATAAATCATAAGAAATGTTGAATTTACATAATATTTGAGAGATTCATTACTCCTAAATTGAAGGGGTTTAGATATTCATTTGTGTTATCATATCAACACAAGTAAATTTCAACATTAAAAGGCAAAATAAGTAGAAACTAAACAATGGAAGAAAAGGTGATTAACTACTAAACTACTTACATAAGAATAAAGCTACACTACTTCCATGAATGCAAATCTAATCTACTAACAATGAAAAAAAAAAGAGCATAAAAATAAACATGAACATAAAAGCAAAGAAAAACATGTAGAAAAGAGAAAGTTTAGGAAGCAATTTTTATTTCACTTTGATTTTGTATTTACAACTTGCTAATTTCCTAAGTAATTCACAGAGAAAGAAAATCCTTTTACATGTACATAAGGGGCTATTTATACAAGACAAAACCCTAATTCAATTTTTAAGGGGCTACCCAAAATGCCCTTTAAGAAGTGTGGCCACCAAGTGATAATTAATCTTTAATTAATCCATCATCAAGTATGCATGAAGCTTTAACCTCCACTTAGTTGTCTATTAGCTTCTAATTGTGGATTTAGGTAAGTGGGTAGGCGGGGTCATCCATAATCATGAGTTTGAATTATTTCCATCTTCATTCTTTTATATTCCATTGTGTGGGCATATATTCCATTGTGCAGGCATATATTCCATGAAAACGTCTTCCATTTGAATCTCCAAATTCCTATAAAAATCATAAAAATTGTCTAAGTAAAAATTCTCAATTAACACATGCACAAAAATAACCATTTTGCCTCTATATGAAGATGAATATACATGGTTTGAGGATAATTGAATTTTGGTTTAAACATGTTAAAATGCCCAATTATGACATTTATTTAAATAAAAAATAGATAAAATATGGACGTAAATATATGCACATTTACGTACATATCAGGCTTCAACCTAGTCGAAAGCTTAAAGCTATAGGGTGACTAGAGTTTCAGTTATTAAGCAGAGAAGGGATGTTAATAGTAGGTTTCGATCTTCTCAAAAGCTTAGATCACAAAATATATGGCTTCGAAATGTCACAGGTGTTGTTTGAGCATAAAGTGCCGTCAACCTCGTCAAAAGGTTCAATCCATTGAGTCAATGACTTCGAATGGTTATAAAAGATGTTTAGATTCGATGCGTTGTCGACCTTGTCGGCAAGAACCTTCCGATGAGGTTAAACCTAGAAAATAGAAGTTAATCCAAAAAAAGTTTGAATAAACAGTAAAGTAACCAACAAAGTTCAAGACTTCCCTTTATTCATCCAAGCAAAGTTTATTCCGTAAAATTCCCAAATCATCACCCAATTAGGGTTACGATGCTATGATTAAAAAATACAGGTTTAAATAAGAGAAATCGGATTCCCCATACGTGACTTCTTGGGTCTTATTTATATATGTGGGCGTCCTCCCATTCGAGCAGTGCTTTTGATCGGGTCAAAAGGTTCCCCTTTTATATATAGTTAAGAACCTTTTGACCTTGTCAAAAGGTTTGCTATTTATAAGCTATCATGAACCCTTCAACCTTGTCAAAAGGTTTACCCTTCACTTGCAGGCATGAAACTTTCGACCTTGTCAAAAGGTTTGCCTTCCATATGTTGTCATGAACCCTTCGACCTTATCGAAAGGTTTGTCTTTCACTTGCTTTTATGAACCCTTCGACCTTGTCGGAAGCTACGTTTTCTTTAAATGTGGTCGAGAGTATGGTTCCATTCAGCTTTGTCAAAAGGTTCTTTATCACTCTTCCGCCTTTGCTGATTTTTGAGTGTTGCTTTCTACACAACACCTTTCGACGTTGTCGAAAGGTATCCTGGATGGATCTTAACCAGTTCAAAAGGCTTGCTATGCTTTCAAAAAGGTCACTATGGAGTTGCTAACACTTGCTTTGATTTCTTTACCTTCTTCGAAAGGTAAGGACTCCTTTAGTATTGTGGGGTGGAACCTTCCGACCCTTCGAAATTTCTTGAAGCCGCTAATTTTAATGACTGCATCCCTTTAACTCCTTCAAAAGATTTGATCTGAACTCCTCTTTCTTAGTCTATGTTTGTAATAGTCCGCTTTTCCGTACCCCTTGAATATACACTAATCTCCATAGATTAACTCAAGATGAACAGAAATAGGAACCATTAGGGTTAAAGAAGAAGAAGAAAAGGATAGAAGAAGGTAGAAGGAGAGAGAAAAGATAGAACAGAACAGAAAGAAAACAACAGAACAATATCAGAATCTCACAATTCGCAACGGAACAACATATAATAGATAAATGAATATTCATAAATCAAAAGAACTGTATATTTTATACATTACATCACATTACATTCATTATCAGAGTGTATAACAACATATAACAACAAACAGCGAAAAAAGAAATACTATATACTAGTGATACGCCATGCCATCCATCTTGCCTCCAGCAACCCCTGAATTCCAGAATATCCTATAAACCTTACTCTTGACTGCCCGTGTGGAAATTGGTGGGCACCCAGAGTTTAGGAAGGAAAACAATAAACTCCGAGTCAGTCATGTGACTGGTGTGAGAACTAAAACAGTTTATTTTTCTTTAAAATCAAAATAGAGGAATATTTTTAAAGTCAATTCGCAATGCTTTTAAAAATGAGACTACCATAAGGCCTCCCGCACACACACACAATGCAAACGCAGAATCGGAGGAGATTTCTCCTTATGATAGTCAAAGATGCTTGATACGTATTAAAAAAACATTTGATATTATTACTAGTGCATAGTGTAGAAAACATTTCGAAAGTAGAATATAAATCTTAGCCACATACGACCATTATCGTATGCCTACTATAGCTACCATCCAAACAGTGGGGCGCCACCATAAGTGAATGATAGGTTCTACAACTAATACCGTACAAGATCGTATTGTTTCTTTGGATTTCCAACAAATGGTCAGGCTAAGGAACTTCCCATTGCCACATGAGAACGCCTCTGGAAGGACGTCCCCGAGAACCAAACCGGATCTCTGCCAACACAAGGCCGGGTTACCCCTAACTGGGTAACTACTGACACGAGTATGCCATCCCCTGGTCCCTTGGGACCTTTAACCGAGCGCTCGTAATCAACATCACACCATAATAAATAAAGTGTTTCAAAATGAGTAAGTATCTGGGCTCCATACCATGATACCACCCTTTTCCAGAAGGAAATGCACATACCCTAAAGGGAGCTACCACCCATAACCTTGCTGCATCTTTCCTGTTTTGACCATTCCGGGGTGTGAGGCTCGACGAAGTCTCGTCCACAAAGCCATGCTTTATACAAAAGCTGTGCTTTGGGTCAACAAATGATCATAGAAATGATCATAAAGATAAATGATCAAACAAATGATCATATCACAAATGATCAAACAATGATCATTTCACAACAACACTCAGCATGTCACATTACCAAATTGGGAATATATTGCTAATAACGTTCAACTATATAACCTCTGAGCTCGTATGTCTCAGAGAAGGGTGTTAAGCTAAGAGAATAAATTCTCCGCCACCAACAGAAATATATTTGAAAGAAATCAGCTTTATAACTCAATTTGTAATGTCACGTATACTATCCATACAAGTCTGTTCCGGGATCGAACAGAACCGAAGGCACTTACAACGAAGTCCATGCAATCCGGATAATCTCTAATCACGTCCGGATTTCCCATCACATATGGAGATCTCTATACCGGGGATCAGCCAGTGCAGAGACAATCGACAAGAAACCCTTTCGTTTTCGAAAATATCCGGTCTTCAACACCGGTCTTCAAATGCAATTCATAACGACGTATCACATATTCGGAATGGGTTATACGACCCCAAGGCCCTTTCCCGGTTAACCCAAATAGTGAGCGCTTATTTAAAAAAAAAATAAGTGTGGCATTCAATTTCAAGCAAATCACAACAAATACCTTATTAAAGGTAAATATTGATAGTCGGTTATTGAACTATCAATGGATATGCACAACATCACCAGATTCCAAATAATTTTCCAAATTATTTATTTTCCAAAAATATCTTTACAAGATATATATTTTCAATACTTCAAAAATAATTCAATATTTATTTTTAAACCCATTTTCCCAATTTCATTTATAAATTCCATAGTGAATTTACATTCCAAAATATTTATGAATATACGGTTTCCATTCGATTTCTAATATTCATTTTCAATTTATCTTCAAAAAGATAAATTCAAAATATTCACTTAATATTAGAAAAACATTTCCATACTTATTTATTTATAAGTAATTCACAAGTCGTTTTATTTTCTACACTTGGAAAATATTCAATATACTCTAATCGAAATTAAGTATATATTTCAATCTTTAAGGAAATAATTCTCTTAAACATATTTATTTGGGCCAAAACGAATGTTGCGAAAAACATCGTTACGACAACCCAAAATTACTAGTATAGGGATTCGAAATTAAAATAGATATATAAATCCCAATACTATACAAAACATTTCCTTTCGGAAATCATTTACTATAACAACAGTGTTATAGTCTACCATTTCCTTCTATTTCTCGAAAACGTCTATTTCAACAATGAATGTTGAAATCTATGGTTTCGATAGTTAATACATTTTAAAACATCTTTAGATCGTTTTAATTCTATTTAAAACATCACATCCAAAACATTTTCTTTAATATATTATTCACTATTCAAAAACGTGAATATACTTGTTAACCAATTTCATCATTTCTATACATTTTGTTTTAAAGGATTATTCACTGTCTAAAACGTGAATATAACTCCATTAACAAGTTACAACAATTTACTTATCAAAATAAATCGTTGCGGATTTATAAAACAATGTTCATAAATTCCATTTCTATTTATTTTATAACACTTCCTCTTATAAATTTCCTTTA
This sequence comes from Allium cepa, assembly GCA_030765085.1. NCBI lineage: Eukaryota > Viridiplantae > Streptophyta > Magnoliopsida > Asparagales > Amaryllidaceae > Allium > Allium cepa. The sequence goes on from CM060928.1 coordinate 1,038,464,126, forward strand.
TTAACCTATTCGATTTATAACGCAATTATATACTGAAAGTCCATATTATAAGTTAAATGCTCATAATTTGTTTGTTTACAAAATTTTTCTTTTAACTTCCCAAATTATAAATCTTATAACTTATAAGATTCATTTATTTATCCAAAATCTATTCTTTTAAATAACTTTACAAATTTTATAAACCTACTGTTTATAAAATTCCATTTATAACTTCACCGTTTATAATTCTATAAATTTCATTCATTTACGAAATTCATTTACAATTCATTCTATCACTTATAAAAACTCGTTTTATAATTCCAATACTTTAACTTATAAATATTAATTTTATAAATATTTTATATAAATCATTTTATATTATTCTTTTGAAACGTCTTTAAACTCCTTTATAATTTCATCATTTTTGATTTATAAAATAATCAAATTTCATAAATCCTATTTTTAAACTTTTTATAATAAATTCAGAAATCCTAATTTTAACTATTTTATAAAATCATTAATCCCATATTTTCAAAAATCAACTTTTAACTGTATTTCTCAAAAATCATAATTTTTATACATTAAAATTATAACGTTTATTTATTTAAGATGAATCAATTCCAAAAATATTTTATAAACGTATACTTTCAAAATATCACTTTAGAAAATCCCTTAAAATCATTGTTTTTAAACTTCAAAAATGGATCTGATGATGCAACACATCAAAGTCAATCACGACTTTCAAACATCATATATCGATATGATAATCAATCAAATATCACAATATATGTAAATAAATAAATACGGTTGAGGAATCCTGTTGGATCCCTCCAACATGTTTCCCAGCATCCTGCATCCACAGACATTAGCACAATACCAATCCCGTTTCAAGACGGGATATCGCGGTATATGAGATTTATAAAATATTATTCGTTTAATAGGCGGCGCAATAGGGTCTCATCCGCTATACAATGCGGGAAATCAATCAACTGCAATATATACATATGCCAATATATATATATTGCTATATATATAGATATAACCTACTATATCTAATATCACAACCAAACAACAATCAATAAATAACTGCAAATCCAACTTTAAATTTTTGAGTGAGAAGTTCTCACCTTTATTTCCGTTTGCAGTACATTTTCCAATCCAGATTATTTTCTTCACAATTTTTAACCTTGTATAAACAATTATATAAATTTATTAATATTCGATCAAATCGAATAATTTATTATCAATCATCCATTTTAATTAACTAATGATTTTGTTTTAAAATTAAAATTTGATTTTGAACTAAAATATCTTCTTTTCTTTTGAAACCCTCATTTATATATAAAAAAATTATATAGATTAAGGAATCATTTTTTTTTATATATATACCCCTTTCATAACTTAAACTAATTCTTCTAAATTTTAAACAAATTACTCTTAACAAATTTATCTAATAAAATTTAAATTTCAACTAAATTTACTTAAATAAATTTATTTAACTAAACCTTTTAATTTCAAACTAACTTCCCTTTTACTTTAAACCAAAATCTCATTTTCATAAATATTTCAAACATTTTGCTTATATAAATTTCTTCAATATTTTACAATTCCTTTGTTTAATAATTACTTTAACTAAAAATTTAAATTTGAAACAAAATTTACTTTAGGAAATTATTTTCAAAATAAACTAGTAAATTTATAATGTATTCATTCATTTATTTTTACTAATTATCTTATTTTATATTAATATCTTTAAATCAATTTCTTTTAATAAATCATTTTACCTAACAAATTTTCCTTTTAAAATTAATTTAAATTAACCAAGGGTTTCATTTTTTTTGAACTAATAATTTGAATTGTGAACAAATTTTCTTTTACTGTATAAAACTATTTATTTATATATATCTACAGATTTCTGGATAATTCAATAATTTAAATTTTTTTAACTTACTGTATAATTTTTAAAGCATCTTTAAATCTTTAAGCATTTAAAATTTAACAAAATAAATTTAAAAAAAAACTTACTGCAGATACCTAGTCGAGCATCACGGCCATCAACACGACACCCTAGCTGCGCGCCGCCGCTATCCCAAGTCGCCGCCGTGCCCCTCCACCAGACATCGCAAGTCACTCCTTGCCTCGGCTGTCGCGTTCCCATCTCGATTGCGTCGCCGCCGTGCCAGCCTCGAGCGCGCGCCACCACGCGGTCACCTTCATCGCTTGCGACCTCAAACCCACCGATCGTCGCTTCAAATACAACGAACACCACCCCTGTGCGAACAACCTCGAACGCGATTCGAGAGACGAGGGAGCTAGAAACTAGAAAAAGGGGGGGTCTCGCTACTTCGAACTGGGAACGAAGGAGATCGGCTCGATTCTGAGAATTCATTTGGAACGTGATCTGATGATTTTTGATTTCTGGAGAAGGGCTCGGTTGAATATATTCCCCTTTTTTTTTTCAATTGATTTGAAACAGAAGAAAATCATGGCCATTAATTTTCTTTGATTTGAACGGTAAAGCTTTTGTTCGTGGATGACTTCAGGAAAGAAGAGGGAGGAGTGGTTTTAAACGAGTTCGCCCTTTCTTTGCACGATCTCTTCCACGATCTCTTCACGATTTCAGGCGTGATTTTAGGCTTAATTTTAGTAGAGGAACGTGGCTGATGTTTGACTAAATTTAAATTTAAATTTAAATTGAATTCGACTTAAATTCCAACGCGTTTACTCACCGTGTGCTCACATATCAACTCCGAAAAATACGAAATTTGAAATCCGAGAATAATTCAATATTACGGACCCAATGGAACTAGTTTCGTCGAAATCCGAGACTGTGCCTCGGACGGCTATTTTTAAATATCGATTCAAACGATATAATTTCAAAACTGAACAAATTATAATCAAATTCGATTATGAAGCTTCTATTATCTTCAGTATTATCAATATGGATTTTACAAGCCTTTGAAATATTTTTAATCAGCTTAAAATTGAAGATTCAAATTTTTATTCAACTTTCAATAGATTAAATTCTATAATTTAATCGCCAAATTCATTCTGAAAATTTGAAATTCAAGTCAAACCATCTTTCAAATATTTAAAATTAATTAAATATTTTCAAATTAAATTGTTCAAAATTCGGGGTCGTTACAATCTTCCCCCTTTAAAAGAATTTCGTCCTGAAATTACAAGTTAAGAAGAATGCCCTTATTTCGTCTTATTATTTTTCACAATCCAAATAATTTTATCAACTTTCTGACCTAAATCTTTTTATTAGAGATTCATTATCATTTCAACTAGCTTTCCAACTTCAATTATAAGTTCCAACCAACATTGTTTTCCTAACAATTCAAATTTAAATTCAAATTCAAATTTTCAAAATTTTCTCAAAAATTTTCTAACACCCGAAATTTTCGAAAAATTTCGCCAGCGTCTCCTTTGCGCTGCTAGCTCGGTACGACTATAAAATGGCACCACGGCCCCTCAGAATCAAAAAGAAAAGAGAAAGCCAAGTGGCTGGAGAAGAAAATCATCAAATCTCATACTGAAATTGAAATACGTACCTTTTTGTCGAGCAATTCAATTTTATCTTCATAATCAAAATCTCAATTCCATTTCTTTTAATACACCTGTATATCCTGCTAGCCATAATATCCAATTCCAACATTCAAACCATTTTGCCAATTCCATTACAAAATTTTTAACATATGCTTCTCATACATTTTTACTTCACTATTGAAGTTACATATTTATTTTCATTCATTTCAATTTCAATTCATAATTTAAATTTCATTCGAATTCAATTCTCAACTCTAAATATTGAATTCTAACGATTAACTTTCATTTGCTAATTCATATTACTACTTTAAATTAATTTCATTCACTGATTCATTTCAATTAGTACATTCACTTATTCATTTTAAATTTCATTTTCCATATTCAATTCATCTCGAATTTACTTAATTACTAACAAAGGGAATTTCAATATATTTTACAAAACCCAATTGTATATGAATTCATTTCCTTATATATATTTTTTCATATTTATAAATTTCATTTGTTAAATGAATTTATCTCTAATCTTTGGTTATACAATTTATTTCTTATTTAATTTCATATAATAATGATAATAATTTAATATTATCACTTTCTAATAACCATGCAACCATATACTATAATAATTCATAGAAAATCATTTCTTTTCTATACAAAAATAGTTTTGGGCAAAATTATCTTATTTACCCAATTCAAAAACAATTTTATATTCACTAACAAATACGCTCTCATATCTATTATTACACTCAAACTCATTCTAGAGTACTACTGACTCTATCTCTAATGAGTAACACCCAACAGAGCCATGGTTGTCGCTTAACCATATGCTCTGATACCAAATGTAATAGTCCGCTTTTCCGTACCCCTTGAATATACACTAATCTCCATAGATTAACTCAAGATGAATAGAAATACGAACCATTAGGGTTAAAGAAGAAGAAGAAAAGGATAGAAGAAGGTAGAAGGAGAGAGAAAAGATAGAACATAACAGAAAGAAAACAACAGAACAATATCAGAATCTCACAATTCGCAGCGGAACAACATATAATAGATAAATGAATATTCATAAATCAAAAGAACTGTATATTTTATACATTACATCACATTACATTCATTATCAGAGTGTATAACAACATATAACAACAAACAGCGGAAAAAGAAATACTATATACTAGTGATACGCCATGCTATCCATCTTGCCTCCAGCAACTCCTGAATTCCAGAATATCCTGATAAACCTTACTCTTAACTGCCCGTGCGGAAATTTGTGGGCACCCGGAGTTTAGGAAGGAAAACAATAAACTCCGAGTCAGTCATGTGACTGGTGTGAGAACTAAAACAGTTTATTTTTCTTTAAAATCAAAATAGAGGAATATTTTTAAAGTCAATTCGCAATGCTTTTAAAAATGAGACTACCACAAGGCCTCCCGCACACACACACAATGCAAACGCAGAATCAGAGGAGATTTCTCCTTATGATAGTCAAAGATTCTTGATACGTATTAAAAAAAAACATTTGATATTATTACTAGTGCATAGTGTAGAAAACATTTCGAAAGTAGAATATAAATCTTAGCCACATACGACCATTATCGTATGCCTACTATAGCTACCATCCAAACAGTGGGCGCGCCACCATAAGTGAATGATAGGTTCTACAACTAATACCGTACAAGATCGTATTGTTTCTTTGGATTTCCAACAAATGGTCAGGCTAAGGAACTTCCCATTGCCACATGAGAACGCCTCTGGAAGGACGTCCCCGAGAACCAAACCGGATCTCTGCCAACACAAGGCCGGGTTACCCCTAACTGGGTAACTACTGACACGAGTATGCCATCCCCTGGTCCCTTGGGACCTTTAACCGAGCGCTCGTAATCAACATCACACCATAATAAATAAAGTGTTTCAAAATGAGTAAGTATCTGGGCTCCATACCATGATACCACCCTTTTCCAGAAGGAAATGCACATACCCTAAAGGGAGCTACCACCCATAACCTTGCTGCATCTTTCCTGTTTTGACCATTCCGGGGTGTGAGGCTCGACGAAGTCTCGTCCACAAAGCCATGCTTTATACAAAAGCTGTGCTTTGGGTCAACAAATGATCATAGAAATGATCATAAAGATAAATGATCAAACAAATGATCATATCACAAATGATCAAACAATGATCATTTCACAACAACACTCAGCATGTCACATTACCAAATTGGGAATATATTGCTAATAACGTTCAACTATATAACCTCTGAGCTCGTATGTCTCAGAGAAGGGTGTTAAGCTAAGAGAATAAATTCTCCGCCACCAACAGAAATATATTTGAAAGAAATCAGCTTTATAACTCAATTTGTAATGTCAAGTATACTATCCATACAAGTCTGTTCCGGGATCGAACAGAACCGAAGGCACTTACAACGAAGTCCATGCAATCCGGATAATCTCTAATCACGTCCGGATTTCCCATCACATATGGAGATCTCTATACCGGGGATCAGCCAGTGCAGAGACAATCGACAAGAAACCCTTTCGTTTTCGAAAATATCCGGTCTTCAAATGCAATTCATAACGACGTATCACATATTCGGAATGGGTTATACGACCCCAAGGTCCTTTCCCGGTTAACCCGAATAGTGAGCGCTTATTTTTAAAAAAAATAAGTGTGGCATTCAATTTCAAGCAAATCACAACAAATACCTATTTAAAGGTAAATATTGATAGTCGGTTATTGAACTATCAATGGATATGCACAACATCACCAGATTCCAAATAATTTTCCAAATTATTTATTTTCCAAAAATATCTTTACAAGATATATATTTAAAATACTTCAAAAATAAATCAATATTTATTTTTAAACCCATTTTCCCAATTTCATTTATAAATTCCATAGTGAATTTACATTCCAAAATATTTATGAATATACGGTTTCCATTCGATTTCTAATATTCATTTTCAATTTATCTTCAAAAAGATAAATTCAAAATATTCACTTAATATTGGAAAAACATTTCCATACTTATTTATTTATAAGTAATTCACAAGTCGTTTTATTTTCTACACTTGGAAAATATTCAATATACTCTAATCGAAATTAAGTATATATTTCATTCTTTAAGGAAATCATTCTCTTAAACATATTTATTTGGGCCAAAACGAATGTTGTGTAAAACATCGTTACGACAACCCAAAATCACTAGTATAAGGATTCGAAATTAAAATAGATATATAAATCCCAATACTATACAAAACATTTCCTTTCGGAAATCATTTACTATAACAACAGTGTTATAGTCTACCATTTCCTTCCATTTCTCGAAAACGTCTATTTCAACAATGAATGTTGAAATCTATGGTTTCGATAGTTAATACATTTTAAAACATCTTTAGATCGTTTTAATTCTATTTAAAACATCACATCCAAAACATTTTCTTTAATATATTATTCACTATTCAAAAACGTGAATATACTTGTTAACCAATTTCATCATTTCTATACATTTTGTTTTAAAGGATTATTCACTGTCTAAAACATGAATATAACTCCATTAACAAGTTACAACAATTTACTTATCAAAATAAGTCGTTGCGGATTTATAAAACAATGTTTATAAATTCCATTTATATTTATTTTATAACACTTCCTCTTATAAATTTCCTTTATTGACCTATTCGATTTATAATGCAATTATATACCGAAAGTCCATATTATAAGTTAAATGCTCATAATTTATTTGTTTACAAAATTGTTCTTTTAACTTCCCAAATTATAAATCTGATAACTTATAAGATTCATTTATTTATCCAAAATCTATTCTTTTAAATAACTTTACAAATTTTATAAACCTACTGTTTATAAAATTCCATTTATAACTTCTCCGTTTATAATTCTATAAATTTCATTCATTTACGAAATTCATTTACAATTCATTCTATCACTTATAAAAACTCATTTTATAATTCCAATACTTTAACTTATAAAATAATAATTTTATAAATATTTTATATAAATCATTTTATATTATTCTTTTTAAACGTCTTTAAACTCCTTTATAATTTCATCATTTTTGATTTATAAAATAATCAAATTTCATAAATCCTATTTTTAAACTTTTTATAATAAATTCAGAAATCCTAATTTTTATTTTATAAAATCATTAATCCCATATTTTCAAAAATCAACTTTTAACTGTATTCCTCAAAAATCATAATTTTTATACATTAAAATTATAACGTTTATTTATTTAAGATGAATCAATTCCAAAAATATTTTATAAACGTATACTTTCAAAAAATTACTTTAGAAAATCCCTTAAAATCGTTGTTTTTAAACTTCAAAAATGGATCCGACGATGCAACACATCAAATAGTCAATCACGACTTTCAAACATCTTATATCGATATGATAATCAATCAAATATCACAATATATGCAAATAAATAAATACGGTTGAGGAATCCTGTTGGATCCCTCCAACCTATTTCCCTGCATCCACAGACATTAGCACAATACCAATCCCGTTTCAAGATGGGATATCGCGGTATATGGGATTTATAAAATATTATCCGCTTAATAGGCGACGCAATAGGGTCTCATCCGCTATACAATGCGGGAAATCAATCAACTGCAATATATACATATGCCAATATATATATAGATATATCCTACTATGTATAATATCACAACCAAACAACAATCAATAAATAATTGCAAATCCAACTTTAAATTTTTGAGTGAGAAGTTCTCACCTTTATTTCCGTTTGCAGTACATTTTCCAATACAGATTATTTTCTTCACAATTTTTAACCTTGTATAAACAATTATATAAATTTATTAATATTCGATCAAATCGAATAATTTATTATCATTCGTTCATTTTAATTAACTAATGATTTTGTTTTAAAATTAAAATTTGATTTTGAACTAAAATATCTTCTTTTCTTTTGAAACCCTCGTTTATATAAAAAAAATTATATAGATTAAGGAATCATTTTTTTTTATATATACCCCTTTCACAACTTAAACTAATTCTTTTAAATTTTAAACAAATTACTCTTAACAAATTTATCTAATAAAATTTAAATTTCAACTAAATTTACTGAAATAAATTTATTTAACTAAACCTTTTAATTTCAAACTAACTTCCCATTTACTTTAAACCAAAATCTCATTTTCATAAATATTTCAAACATTTTGCTTATATAAATTTCTTCAATATTTTAAAATTCCTTTGTTTAATAATTATTTTAACTAAAAATTTAAATTTGAAACAAAATTTACTTTAGGAAATTATTTTCAAAATAAACTAGTAAATTTATAATGTATTCATTCATTTATTTTTACTAATTATCTTATTTTATATTAATATCTTTAAATAAATTTCTTTTAATAAATCATTTTACCTAACAAATTTTCCTTTTAAAATTAATTTAAATTAACCAAGGGTTTCATTTTTTATGAACTAATAATTTGAATTGTAAACAAATTTTCTTTTACTGTATAAAACTATTTATTTATATATATCTACAGATTTCTGGATAATTCAAGAATTTAAATTGTTTTAACTTACTGTATAATTTTTAAAGCATCTTTAATTCTTTAAACATTTAAAATTTAACAATATAAATTTAAAAAAAAACTTACTGCAGATACCTAGTCGAGCATCACGGCCATCAACACGACACCCTAGCTGCGCGCCGCCGCTATCCCAAGTCGCCGCCATGCCTCTCCACCAGACATCGCGAGTCGCTCCTTGCCTCGGCTGCCGCGTTCCCATCTCGATTGCGTCGCCGCCGTGCCAGCCTCGAGCACGCGCCACCACGCGGTCACCTACATCGCTTGCGACCTCAAACCCACCGATCGCCGCTTCAAATACAACGAACACCACCCCAATGCGAACAACCTCGAACGCGATTCGAGAGACGAGGGAGCTAGAAACTAGAAAAAGGGGGGGTCTCGCTACTTCGAACTGGGAACGAAGGAGATCGGCTCGATTCTGAGAATTCATTTGGAACGTGATCTGATGATTTTTGATTTCTGGAGAAGGGCTCGGTTGAATATATTCCCCCTTTTTTTTTCAATTGATTTGAAACAGAAGAAAATCATGGCCATTAATTTTCTTTGATTTGAACGGTAAAGCTTTTGTTCGTGGATGACTTCAGGAAAGAAGAGGGAGGAGTGGTTTTAAACGAGTTCGCCCTTTCTTTGCACGATCTCTTCCACGATCTCTTCACGATTTCAGGCGTGATTTTAGGCTTAATTTTAGTAGAGGAACGTGGCTGATGTTTGACTAAATTTAAATTTAAATTTAAATTGAATTCGACTTAAATTCCAATGCGTTTACTCACTGTGTGCTCACATATCAACTTCGAAAAATACGAAATTTGAAATCCGAGAATAATTCAATATTACAGACCCAATGGAACTGGTTTCGTCGAAATCCGAGACTGTGCCTCGGACGGCTATTTTTAAATATCGATACAAACGTTCAAAACTGAACAAATTGTAATCAAATTCGATTCTGAAGCTTCTATTATCTTCAGTATTATCAATATGGATTTTACAAGCCTTTGAAATATTTTTAATCAGCTTAAAATTGAAGATTCAAATTTTTATTCAACTTTCAATAGATTAAATTCTATAATTTAATCGCCAAATTCATTCTGAAAATTTGAAATTCAAGTCAAACCATCTTTCAAATATTTAAAATTAATTAAATATTTTCAAATTAAATTGTTCAAAATTCGGGGTCGTTACAATGTTGAAGGACCTTTCAACTTAGTTGAAAGGTGGATTTTTTGAAGTAATAGAATCTCATAATCGCAGCAGGAAAACATATAATATCATATCAATGATCTTTACAAAACAAAAACTATAATATATGTACATCCATCAGAGTACAACAATCAATCATTAATCATCAGCTTGGAGAGTTATAATAAACTGTCCTTACAATTATTGATAATTTAAACAATAATGAAGTGGAAAATAAACATATATGTGGAAAATGACCAAAAGAGTGCCAGTTCGCCCACTAATGCTCCAAAGCATCCAAATCTACATATGTTAATATACTCGGTCTGACTCGAGCATTGAAAGGGAAGAACGCCGAGATCAGTCTGGTAAACCAGCGTGATAAAACAATCTCAACTTAATTTATTTATAATTGCGGTCCTTTATCAAAATAAAGGATCTCGTAAGACATGCCTACATAAACACAGACGAGTTTTTACCTTACGATAACCTTTTATATCAAATCATGTTATACAGTACTAGTGTCTAGTATACAAATAATGATTCACATAGCCGAAATTGTTACCATTATTAAATTCCAGCATGCTAGTCTCTACAAATAAAATGGCAAGCATGTAGTGGAGAATGGATACCATACAAATGACTAGGTGAACGGACTACCTTCCGGTAGTACATCTCTAGAGGAATGTACTAAGGTCAACATAACATCTGCACCTCTACCAATACAAGACCAACCTATCATTCTCACTAGATAGTACATAATATACCATCACTTCGATCATTACCAAACTATCCAAGGCTCTCATATCATACATCCACAATAATTTAAATCTCGAATGTTATAATAGGAAGAAATATATCTAGAAGGGGATGATCATATCCTAATGGTTGCGAACCACATAGTCTTGCCGGATCTACCTGTTTCGTTCATTTCCCAGATGTGAGGCCAAAGTTCATGTTTACCTTTCACATAGCACATATCACTTTCTGTTTGAATGCCACACTGCCATTGACTTTCACAAACATACAACCTACAAACTCGTACGTCTTAGAGAAGGGTGTTAAGCTAAGTGAAGTTGCCTTCTCCGCCACCAATCATATGTGCGTTTATAAAATTAAACAATGTAATCTCAAAAATGCACTGCTAGACATCCATCCATAGATGTTCGTTCTAGGAATGAAAGAAACCGAAGGTACCCTCCTACCACATCCTATTAGGAATTACTTTAGGATTAGAAAACAATTAGCCCTTGCACCGGATATTTCCATAGCGAAGAGACAACTGGTACTATATGTATATTGGGAGTTTATCCCCAAACAATCAACAAGCGGTCTTTCATTACGAATATCCCAAATATCGATGTCTTTCAAACCTACACCATCGAATGCATATACATTGGTCCAAAGTGGTTCTCGGATAAATACGACCCCGGTCTCTCTAAACTAACAATGATAAAGGGGCCATATATTTGATAGTCGGTTATTTAACTATCAGTGCAATGAACAAATATCTAGCACCAAAAGCAATCACTAGACCCATTTATTAAATCTTATTAATTACGTAAATTTTCAAATATTTACTTCAAATTATCTTTTTAAAAGATATACTATCAAAACCATTTCAAGTCTTTCAATGCTGGAAAACATTTCCATATACTTATATCTACTGTATATGCATATTCACAAATCACTTCATAATGCGTGCGTACATGATTCCTGAGATCGAAAAACCCATTTTCTAATGACAAACGGACCACGATTTTGGCCGATACGGTTGACGATCCGTTGATCCAACCATAGACTCGCTTTTTATAGTTGACCTCTACATTTTCCTACCTAAAATTATTGGCAAATTTCGCTCCTAGTGGCTTCGATCGATAATGGCCATCGGATAAACTTAATTTAGTGGTGACTTAAACATTTAAGGGTTAGGGTTTAAGCAAATGAAAGAAGTACGGGGTTATTTATAGAAAATTTCATGTGGTACTATTCATCTGTGAAAATTTCGAACTCCAAACAAAGAGTGTCGCCTTTTGTTCTATATGTTATATCCTTATTCCGAACACACTGGAATATATATCGAAAGTCAATTCCGTCATATTTAAAAGATATTTTTCAAAATCAAATTATTTTTGTTAAATTCCTTTAAATAATTTTTAATTATTTCGAGCTCGTATGATCAAACGATACGTCCAATCGCCACAAAATCTGATAGTACACTACAGTTCTCTATTACGGATCTAATGAAACTAATTTCGTCGAAATCCGAGATAGTGCCGAAAATGACTATTTTTACACGTTAATTAAATCAAGCAATTTCTTATTTCATTTTAATCACTTCTAACTCAAACTTAAAAGTTTACTAACTTCATTCTAATTTAAATAGAATTTAAATCAACTTTAGAAATCGTTTTCATTCATTTTAAGTTCAAACTTCCATTAGTTAAACAACTTCAAATATCGAATTAAACTATTTAATCATCAAATAAAATCATTATATTCAAAATATATGCTATCTAAATTATAAAATTAACTTTTCAAATATTTAAAACCAATTAAGTATTCCAAATTCGGATGACTAAAATTCTAGGTTGTTACAAATTACTTACTTACCATAACAACCCACTTTTCCATACAGTTTAAGCGGACAATCAACACACATAACCTACCCAAATTGAAGGAAAGGTGCATTGTTAGGGGAAAGAAGAAAGAAGAGAAGAAAACTAAACAACACATAATCTCATAGTAGAATGAATAATCTATAAAATACAACAAATCTTTACACGAAGTAAAATATAATACATACACCAATCAGAGTATACTAACTTATCTCAACCCAAAATGTTAAAAAAGACTGTCCTTACGATTATAGATAAATACAACCATGAATGGAGGGAAAAAATAACCATATATATGAGTACATCTCTAGGCCTCTAGTTCGTCTCCTGTAGCTCCAAAGCATCCGAACAAAATCTACAATATGCTCGTCTGATCCAAGCATTATAATAAGATAACATCCGAGTCAAACCAGAAAGCCAGCGTGAGAAAACACTCCCAAATGGATTCAAAGTTATAAAAACCTTTGAAATCAAAAGTATCTTGCAAGACCACGCCGCACATAAACACGGACAAGCTTTTACCTTACGATAACCAAACTATTTTATATGCTATCATATGATACTATAATATTGTTTAAGATAAAAATACTTATTAATCATAACCGAAATTATTACATTAATTAAATTTTAGCATAATAGGCATAGAATTAAAATTTTAAAGGCACGTATTGGAATGTGGATTCCATATAATGACCAGGCTACTGGGGTACTGCCCGTCACGATGCTTCTCTAGACAAATTAACACCGAGTACCTCGGTAGATCACATGATAATATCAAATATGATCACTTCTTGTTTAATAGGCCCCAAAACATACAAATAAGAGATAATACCGACTCTACAGGAATGAGCATACCCTACTTAGGAGCGACCCATTTAGCCTTACTGCATCTTCTATGTTTTAGTCATTCTCGGTTGATGAGGCTTGAGGCTACTTTTTACCTTTTTATATAACACTTACCACTTGGAATGCTAATGATACCCTCTATGAAACAATGCAATGCCAATATTCATCCATACAAGTTCGTTCTGGGACTGAACAAAATGGTTGAGACCTCCATCTTAAATTACATCATTTCCAAGATGTCTTCATGTCGAAACGCTTGAGTTGGATCGAAGTGGTTTTTGGATAACATATCTGATCCAGGTCTATTCGAAACAACATTCGATACTTTTCGGTAATGTAAATCCTGGTTCTTTAGGAAATAAATAGTCAAAGGTATGAGCGGAGATCACCTCCTAACCTTTAGTGGATGGATTTCCTTATCATTTTCTATGGGAGAACGAAGCACAGTACAACATCATCAGAGATGATTGTGCCATATAACCCGCATATTTCTCCTAGATATTTCCAAGGTTACGTTTGGGTACAAATTTGATAGTCAATTATTTAGCTATCGAAAAAACAAACATTCAAATCGAGGATTTATTTCAAAAGAAAAACCAATATTGGTTAAGCACACAAGAAAACACCAGCCTCTTTAATAAATCTTTTATAGATTAAAATCACCTAGCAAATGCTTGTATAAAAATACCTTTACAAAGATATAGCCACATATTCCTATATTTTCAATACTTGGAAAATATCCATACTTATTTCAATGTTATAAATATGTTCACAAAAAAAAGGAAGATTTTCCTTTTTACACAATTCTAGAACCATTTTTAAGTTCCTTTATAAATTTCTAAAACCCATTTATAACTATTTTTTAAAACTCAAAAACCATTTATATACGTCTCTAAATAATTTCTCAAATCATTTATAAATTCTTTATAAAATTATAAACTCCTCTTATAAATCTATACACCAATTTATAGAATTCGTTTATAAATATCTAACCGTTTACAAAACTCTATTCCCCGTTAGCTAACCTTCCTTATAAAATTCAAAACCATGTTATAAAAATCCTCTTATAAAACCCAAACCTGTTTATAAAACTCTGTTTACAAATCTCTAAAATTTATAAATGAAGTCTAGTCATTTACTTTAAAGCCCTATAATATAATAATAATTAATGATAATAAAAATTATAAATAAATAAAAATTATTAACTTTAAAACATCTTAAAATAATAATTCAAAAGTTCGATGACATTATTAATAAATACTAATAATTAATATTCAACATTATTATAAATAATACAATTTACTTTCAAAATAGTATTAATAAATCAGTATTGTTAATTTCAAACCATATTAATAATTAAAATAATTAGTCTTTCGTAATATTAAAATATTGACAAATAACTTTAAAATATCATTAAATATAAATAAGTAATCTTTAGAAAAATATTAAATATAAATAATCTTAAAAACAATATTAAATATAAACAAATAGCTTAGAAAAGACACGTACTTCAAGTAAAATAGAAGTTAAATCCTTTAAAACAATCTTTATGAAACCGCCGCGCGTTCATCTCCACTTTCCCACCACCACACACCACGGCACTAAACTTCTACCGTGCCACGCCTTGACCATCTTCTGCACTTCTCCTTCAGGTCGAATCACTTGAAAGCAAGCCAAATCACAAAAATCATGCATAACTTGAACCACGTTCAACTCAAAACCATGACTAATGGGCAATGATTAATAATGATCCAACTAATGATCACTTATGTCTTGACGTTGTGAACAAGATGTTAGTTGAAGTTGAAGCCTAAAAACACACGAAAAGGTCCCAACGAATTTAGATAGTTGGATTTGGTTATGTTGATTTTTGAATTGAGAAGATGTTTTTCTCTAGTTTTGAACGTGATTTATATCAGGGAAGGAAGTGTGGTTGAACACGTACGGGCAGTTGGTGAAGTATGGGTTGGAATGTTTTAGGAATGGGATTAAGTATGGTTATATATACTATAATTGAAAATATCTAGCTTTAAACGTTCAAAAATCTCGAAATCCTCTCGAGGCGTGCCGCCTGGCATTCAACAGTGAATACCCATATTTTGGACATAATGGGCTTGTTTAGAGACCTAATTCGATCATACACAAATGTTAACTTATCAAACCTATATATATTTATATATTTCTATAATTAATCTATATGCATTTTGAGCTCGCATGACCAAATGACGCGTCCAATCGCCATGAAATTCGTTAACATATAATAATACTTTATTATGGATCCAATGGAATTGATTTCGTCCAAATCGGAGCCTCGAAATGGTATTTTCCCTTGTTAATTAAAATGAGTTATTATTAAAACAGTTTCAATCACTTTTAAATCGAATTGAAAAGTTTACTATTATCATTCTTATTTGAACTAAATTTAAACGAAATTTTCGAAATCATTTTTATTATCATTAAATTCAAGATTTAATTATTTAAAATTTTTAAATATTCAAATAACCCTTATATTTTAAATTAAAGTTATTTAACTTATATACTCTATAATATTTAAAAGCAATTAAATATTCCACATTCAAACGATTGAAATTCTGGGTCATTACAATTACCGTTTTCAAATCCTTCTTCCACCTTTTCCCATTACTATGCATATAAAAATATGCACATACCATGGTCGTACTCTTCCTCCCTCGATTTCATCTTCCACGCTCGACAAAATCACGAATCGATTCCTCCAATAAGCTTCTCTTCATGCATATTCCGCATCCCACTCCTCCTTGAAGAACTCGACACCGACAATCAAAAAGCGATCGAGCTGTCCTCCTTTACTATAGCCAATTGTCGTGATTTTTTCTTAAGGTCGAAGCTTCGACCAATGGTCCATCAAGGTGCACACCATCAAGACAAGAACGATGGTGCACTCTGCTTCACATATATTAGCCCTTATTATCAAAAAATGGAAAACCTTAGGTAACGATCAGCAAATATTGAGCAATCCAAGTATAGCCGCACAAGCCCAAACCTTTATGGACTTGAATCCCCCATCACTATAATCCCAATGAATCCAACATCGTCAAATTTCATTGATAAGTTAACTTCAAAATTAATTCAAACAAGGTAGCAGCTCTATATTTACTGAAGAAGGAAAGACGAAGAGATGGAATTGAAATATCTAAGGGATGGATGTTTTTATAAAATAAAATTTATATTATATTTTAATTTCTTTAATTAAAAAGTTATAAGTTTTTAGCTCGCACGATCACACAGTACATCTGGTCGCCACAAAACTTATTCAGCACACATCAACTCATTATTCCAATTCTGATGGAATTAGTTTAGTCACAATCCAAGACAGTGCATCACGATGATAATTTCATGCATTTCGGGACCATTTATTCATAAAATTATTTTTGATCACAATATTGATATTTATTCGAACTATTAAATTTTGTAAGTAAATTTTGAAAATAAATTTCTTAACATTAATTGTTATTTGAAGTGGGTTAATAAGGTTATTAAATCAATTTATTTGCACTAAATCTAAGATTTAAATATTTAAATAATTCAAATATTAAAATACGAATTGTTCGAACAAGTCATTGCAAAAAGGCTCATCTCTCCATAGTCGGCTGAACCTTTTCTAATAGATATATGTGCCACTCATGAGCCATGCACCAATTCAATGAATTCCTAAAATTCTTCCTTCAAGAGCTCATACTAGCTCCAACATTAGTACATCCAAATGGCTATTCCTTGCAAAGTTCTTTTTATATCAAATTCATGATGCACCTGGGCCGCTCGCCTTCCTGAAGAGTTAGCTCTCATAATTAGCTTTAAAAAGAGAAGAGATACACCATCACTACCGATAGTTAAGACTTCCAACTGTTGCAAGGATATTTAAGGGTTCTACAACTAGCGAATCAATTTCAAGAGTGAATATTTCTTTGCCTGGTTCCCTAAGGGCATCAACTACCTTTGGTTATCAAGTCGTAAGTTTCCGCATCTTATACCTTCCTTACACTTTCATTTTTTTTCACACAAGCGTTTAACATTCTGTAACACCCCATATTTTTACTAACATTAATTAGGGCATTTAACTAGTTAAATTAAATAAAACAATCTAAGAGGATTAAGGGATTGAAATTAGATTTAATAAAGGGTAACCGTGCAATGTTAAATGTAATTCAAAAATGAGATAACATAAATAAAAGTGTTATGAAACAAGGAAAGGAAAAATGGGAAAATAGGAATTCTAATACCCTAAACCCTTAGGAAATGGAAACACATGTCCATTTCAATCTCCCAAACTAAAACATCTTAAGGCCGGCCACCATTTTCAATCTCAAGGGAAGATAAAGCTAAGGTTTTCAAGAGGAAGAATTAAACCAACTTATTCAACATCAAATTTCACATCTTTCAATCTAAAGTCTAAGGTGAATGATTACTACCTCCCACTTTTCTTATAGTTCTCGGTTCTAAGTTGGAACCGAAATGATTTTGCATATTTATGCCTTGTTTTTAATGATGAAAGTTATATATACGCTTATTGATGATTTATACACGTTCATATTAATTTTTATGATATATTTGATATGAAAACCCTATTAAATGACATTTAAACATGTTGAAAATTTAAATATAGATCAGAAATAATATTTTAGAGACGGGTTTCAATTTGTATATTTTTCTGAATTAACGTAGATTTTGTATAAATTTTCTAGTGAAGAAAATGATTTAGTAGGTTAGAAATTATTTATGGTTAATATTTGGATTTGAAATTCATATATGGTTGAAAACATATTTAAATTGATTTTCTGGAAGTTTTCTAGACTTTTCCTAGTGTTTTGATGAATGTATAAAATTATTTAAGGTATGAGACTCAAATGTTTAATATATTTAATTAAGGATAATGGGCATTGTATAAAAAAATCGTTGTTTATTTCTAAAATTATTGGAATTGCATTTCTAAAAAGTATATAATAACCAATTAGAATATGACAAACAAAGGCAGATTAGTTGAAAGTTTTCTCTTTTTAGTTAAAAAAGAAAATCAGTCTTTTAGCATGTTTAGCCACTTTCGGTACAAGGGGTTCCGACCCAGATCTTTCGCTATTATTGGGTTTGAAGCCAATGCGCATGGTATTAAGCAACTTGGTACGTATCATATTGGACAAAGATGAAGGGCACTTTGTCGAAACCTTAGGTTCCGAAGAGGTTGGGATATTTTGGTTTTATAAACCAAAGGTAACACCTGCTTTGCTTTCGAAAGAGATGATTTTGACTTAGATGCTTTCGACTGGATAAAATATTTTAATTTTTTTTTACTTGATTTCATTCTCTTGTTTTAATTAATGCTTTCGAAGACGTCGAAACGCCTAGCTGCTGCCTTTCTACTTTTTGAAGTCAATGGTTTCGAAAGGTATACTTATCTTTTGAAAAAATTAGCCACTTCTCTAATGGTTTTGAAGGGGTGGTTTTGACACCGTCACTTCTTTGCTTAGGAAAAAAGTTTCAAAGGAAGGTTTCGACTTAGATGCTTTTACCCTTTTTATTCTAATTGAAGTATAACCCAAAGGGTTTCGAAGGAGTCGAAAGGTACTATTTTCTGATGTTTTGAAAAGGTGTTTTAAATGATTTCGAAGGGGTAACTCCGTAAAGAGTTTCGAAGAAGTCAAACGGTACTATTTTCTGATGTTTTCGAAAGGCGTTATAAATGGTTTCAAAGGGGTAGTTCCCTAAAGTGTTTCGAAGGTGTCGAAAAGTACTATTTTTTTATGGTTTCGAAAGGGTTGAAATGGAATGTTTTTCCAAGGTTTTCTAAGGCAGTGTTTTGAAAGATTTTAAGATAAGACGTCTAAGGTTTTATTGCTTTTGAAAGAATAGATTTTAATGGTTTTGATGTGCACGTAAATGTGCATATTTTACCTCCATATTTAATCTATTTAAATCAAATAAATGATCATATTGGGTATTTTAACACGTTTAAACCTAAATTTATATTATTTTCAAATCGTCACATGTTCATCTTCATGTAGGGGCAAAATGGTCATTTTTGTGCATATATTATTTTGAGAAAATGCATTTGAAAATTTCTATATTATTTTGTAGGATTTTGACTTCATATAAAAGGGGTTTCATGAAGATATATGCATGCACAAGAGTGAAGATAAAGAAATGAAGATGGAAATAATTCAAAGGCATGATAATAAAGGACCACACCTACCCACTTACCTTAATGTAAAAATTAGAGCTAATCCACATGCAATTGGTCATTAAATCTTCATGCACACTTAATGAATGATTACTTTATGCTAATGACTATTTGGCCTCCACACTTCCTAAGAGGGTAGTTTGGGTAGTTCCGAAAAATGAACTAAGGTTTCCAAACATGTATTAATATCCCTTATCTTAATGTAATTAGTCTTTCTTCTTGAGTCTCTTCCCTTAATCTCTCTTAGGCCCTCTTCTCTTAGTTTAGATAAAAAATAAAATAAGTGCTCTCTTTCTTTTCATGGCTACTTAGCCATTTCTTTTATAATTTTTTATGCAATTTTAATTCAAGTCTTTTCTTGTTTATTTACTTTCATATTAGTAGTGTAGATCTTCATGTATTTTATATAAGTAGGATAGTTCTCTTTTCCATTAGCTTTCATTTTTCTTTTTTTAGTTTCATGTTGCATGCTACTTATGTTGATATGATAAAACAAATGAGAGGCTAATCCCTTCAATTTATGGGTAATGAAGCCTCTAATCATGTAGCTTCAACATTTTGATAATTATTGCTCTATTTTGTGCTTAAACGAATGTTGATGTGATTTATTGTTTCATGTTAAATTTGATATTCTATGTTGTTCATAACAAATAGACTGTGTTTAAATAATCACAAACAATATTTACCTATTCATTTATATATGATGATAGTAATGAAGTGAATGTTGAAATTAAAATTTGATGGTCCATATTTCTAATTAATAGACCATAATTAAAATGTATTTTACTTTCAACTTTTTTGTCATATTTCATGAGAATTAGAAGCTGTTGAAGGGATGTGTTATAGCTTGATGGCTTATGTTGAGCTAATTAATAGCACAAATAGGCCACACTTATGATAAAAACATTAATTAAACTAACTAATGTCCAAAAAAAGAGATCACAATTTTATGTTTTTTTGAACTACATGATCTAAAGAGTGGAATTATCTCTAAATTGTCATTTATTCTCATAGTTTTCATTTACCTTTGTAGTAGTTAGTTTTTACAATTTTTATTAGTTGTCTTAAACATCTCAAATCTTGTTTAATTTGATTGAATAGAGATTTAAAATCGACAATTCCCTCCAGAAAGACCCATGCTCGCCACATACTAACTTTTGTACGTCGTGTGTTTGCGGTTAAATTTAATTTGAAATTTATCGACGATTTTCTAATCCAATAGAAAAATCGTCGTTGAACAAGTTTTTGGCGCCATTTTTAGGGATCGAACCCGTGTCACATGTGCGATAGGCGGGAATACTTACCTCTATTCTACAACGACCCCTATACAACTGCTACCACCCCATAATCCATCTGCTCCTCCCATGAAAACATATCCTTCATCACAACCTCCTTCATCATCAACACTCCGTTACACCCTTTCCACAACTTCACAATCTTCCACCGTTATCTCATTTACATCACAACACAGCTACCACGACCTTGCTGTTGTGACAAACATCAATACTCTGCCTAACTTCCAAAACCATCACAACCACAATACAAACCACCATATACATTTTCCACACATTGATGTGCACTGCCCATCAACCAGTCATCCACAACACAGCTAACTACTACCTATTCCTTCATCTAACATCACTGCCATAAATAACCTGCAACTCACAATCACTCACAGCCACCACAACAAGATCCACTCCAACATCATTCAAACCTGCTGTATTACCTCTTCACAACTCCTCTTCCATATTAATGAGCACTATCATTCCTTGTCGACTCCATCATACATCAATCATCATCAACTGTGCTATTTGAATACCGCATAAATCATAGTTCATACTTCATCCTTCAACCATCATTGCCTGGTTCCATCAACGTAGCCTGCATCTACACCCAAATCCTGCAGCCTCACCCTCTTCCATCAGTGCACCAAACCTCCAACAATTATTCACTGCTTCAACCAATCCCTCTTCACCATACTTCCTAACCTATAAAAAACTTGAAACTACCGGCTATCACTTATCTCATGTACTAGCTCCTCTCGACTACTGCCGCACCAATTCACCACCACCGCAACTTCTTTACCAACGAACAAACCCGCGACCATGACCAACCTCTTCAACCACCACCGTCCTCCAATCGCGAACACGAATAACGACTACTTCGCTGCTCTCCTCGTCCAATCACTAACATCGCGACTTCCCTCCCAAAATCGATACAAGCTGCTGCTGGCGGCAACTCCATCCCCACAAAAATTGAATACCATTATCACCTCCAAAAAGCAATTCCATCGCCTCCCTCCGCAACAAATTCCATAGCCCATCACCACGAATCGCGAACCCACGAAAAATGAATCGAATAAGAAATTGAATTCGATTTTGGGAATTTTGATTTTTTTGAGCAGAGATAAATGTTTGTTTAGGAATTTAATTTTCTTCTTTTCGGGTAATTTGATTTGCTTTGGGAACGATAAGTATGGGTTAGTTTTTTTTTTTGGCCCGGGTTGTAGACTTTAATACAATTTTTTTAGTTTATTTCTTTTTATAAGTTTGGTTTTGCTTGAAAAATATTTGGTTTGTTTATATTTAACTTTAATTGGAAAAAAACAAAAAAAAACTTTGCAAATATTTCAAAAAAATTTTGCTTTCATTTTCGTTGGGTAACGAAAAAAATACCTTGCTTTAGTTTTCGTTCTCTCTTTATAAAAAACAAAAAAATAATTCAATAAACAAAGAAAGAAAACAAATAAGTTTCTTTTGTTTTGTTTTGCTTCTTTTGATTTCATTTGTGTTGATTATTATCATTGTTTTAGTTGCTCTTTTGATGTTATATAAAAAAAGAAACTGTGTATATATATATATATATATATATCTTGTTTTTAATTTTCAGGTTACCGAAGCAGATTTCAGAAGGAGAAGAACAGCTTGCAAAAAAACTATTTGCTTGCTTAAAAAAAATTTGCTGCTTTCATTTCTTGTTTTTCCTTACATTCTTGATTGCTTTCAATTGCATATGTATATGAAAAAACTTACAAAGATTAAAAAAATACAAAAATGATAATTTTTTTGTATATAAGTTTACATTTTTTAATAAACACCTAGAATCATGTGTTCACACTTGTGTATTCACTCGCCATGCTCTGTACCCTTCTTACGTAAGCCCGCAAGGCAGTGTATGATCGATATATCTGGCCTCATTTATCCGAGTTAAGTATGTGTGTGTATACAATTCTTTTCGAAAAAACCTACACTCGATAGGTGTTCACATTCATGTGTTCACTCGCCACGCTCTGTATTCCCTCACGTAAGCCCATAAGGTAGTGCATGTGTAATATATCTGGCCTCAATTTAACTGAGTTAGACATATATAAATATTGTTAATATCAATAAAATTTTCAAATAAGAGAGAGTACGCAATTGAAATCCAAGCACTATTTTAACTTATTATATTTGACTTGTTATTGAAAGAAATGAATATACTACTATGATAAACATTGATAATCAACTAAGGATCCATTTCATAGTTATACTTTGTTATCAACCGAAACTACGAGTTAAACTATAGTATATTTGTTATGATAAATTCATTTTTGTTGGAAACTTTGATGAGTAAATGGCTAAAATTTTCAAGATAATGACCAAAACTTATATTTAACTTATTTATGTCTATTTAAAAGTAAATCTTTCATTTGTAAATATTTTCAAAAATCCGCATTCATCTTTTTGCAAATAAATCTTGTATTTTGTAAATATTTTCATATTGCATTTGGATTTTGTGGGTAGTATCCATTGAAAACCCTCGTGAGACAACACTCGTCCTAATGGGGACACCAGGAGGTTTAACTGCTTGTTGCATACGCTTAATGCAATCATGCTCCCTACGAAAATAGATTTACCTTAGTTTTTAGTTTATTCGAGGACGAATAAAAAGGTAAGTGTGGGGGTGTATAATGTGCATGTAAATGTGCATATTTTTACCACTATATTTAATTCATTTAAATTAAATAAATGATCATATCGGGTATTTTAACATGTTTAAACCAAAATTCAAATTATTTTCAAATCGTCACATGTTCATCCTCATATATGAGCAAAATGGTCATTTTTGTGCATATATTAATTTAAGAAAATTTATTTCAAAATTTCTATATTATTTTATAGGAATTTGGCTTCATACGTAAGTGGTTTCATGAAGATATATTCATGCACAAAAGTGAAGATAAAGGAATGAAGATGGAAATAATTCAAAGACATGATAATTGAGGACCATGCCTACCCACTTACCTTAATGTAAAAATTAGATCTAATCCGCATGCAAATGGTCATTAAATCTTCATGCACAGTTAATGGATGATTACTTTATACTAATGACTACTTGGCCTTCACACTTCCTAAGAGGATAGTTTGTGTAGTTTCCAAAAAATGAATTAGGGTTTCCAAACATGTATAAATACCCCTTATCTTCATGTAATTAGTCTCTCTTCTTGAGGCTCTTCCCTTGGTCTCTCTTAGGTCCCTTCTCTTATTTTAGATAAAAAATAAAATGAGAGCTCTCTTTCTTTTCATGGATACTTAGGCATTTCCTTTATGTAAATTTTTATGCAATTTTAATTCAAGTCTTTTCTTGTTTATTTACTTTCATATTAGTAGTGTAGATCCTCTTTTATTTTATGCAAGTAGAATAGTTCTCTTTTCCATTAGCTTTCATTTTCCTTTTTTTTAGTTTCATGTTGCATGCTACTTGTGTTGATATGATAACACAAATGAGAGGCTAATCCCATCAATTTAGAAGTAATCAAGCCTCTAATCATGTAGCTTCAACATTTTGATAATTATTGCTCTCTTTTGTGCTTAATGAATGTTGATGTGATTTATTGTTTCATGATGAATTTTACTGTCCATGTTGTTCATAACAAATAGGCTATGCTTAAACAATCACAAACAATAATCACCTCTTCATTTACATATGGTGATGGTAATGAAGTGAATGTGGAGATTAAAATGTGATGTTCTATGTTTCTAATTAATAGTTAATAGACCATACTTAAAGTAGATTTTGCTTTCAACTTTGATATCATATTTCATGAGAATTAAAAGTTGTTTAGGGTGTGTGTTATAGTTTGATGGCTTATGTTGGGCTAATTAATAGCACAAATAGCCCATAATTATGGCAAACACATCAATTGAACTAACTAATGACCAAAAGATAGATCATAATTTTATGTTTTGTTTAACTATATGATCTAGAGAGTGGAATTATCTCTAAATTGTCATTTATTCTCATAGTTTTCATTCACCTTTGTAGTTATTAGTTTTGCAATTTTTAGTAGTTAGCTTAAACTTCTCAAATCTTGGTTAATTTGATTGAACAGAGATTTAAGATCAATAATCCCCTACGGATCGACTCGTACTCGGCACATACTAACTTTTTTACGCCATGTGCTTGCGGTTAAATTTAATTTGAAATTTATCGGTGATTTTCTAATCCGATAGAAAAGTCATCATTGAACAGGTTTTGGAAGGATTTTATGCATGGTTTCGAAAGGGAAGCTTTGGCCTTTCGGCCTAGATAAATAAAAAAGGTTTTACTTGGTTTCAAAAGAGATGCTTTCAAAGGTCTAGAAAGAGGCATATTCAATGGAATCGAAAGGGGCATTTTCAAATGCTTATATGTTTTCATCAACTAAGAGTTAAGTAAAGTATGTGTGTGTGTAACATTGGCGAAATGATTTTCATAAAGCATAAAGATTATATAATTTCCTTATATGAGGTTGATTTAAAGGTTTTAAATCATTTAAATAGGTTTCCAACGAAAATTACTGGGAAATCCTTATGTGAAAATGACTCGAAAATTAGAATACCAGATAGGAATGGTGTAGGGTCGCGCCCTATATACTAACTATTGGTCTTAGTTAATTATTGTCCAAAATTCCAGTGAATAGGGCTTGGCCATGGGTAAGACTAAAATTATGATCACACGTTGAAAAGAATATATGTTTGTATATAGATAGATTATTGGTAAGCCCTAAAAAACATTAGGATCAGTTGACCCAGGGAAATGATTAAGTTAGGGACAGACCATGCAGAAGAGAAGTGCTTAACCAATAGTTAGGGACAGACAGTCCGGAAGTGAAGTGTCTAAAAATGTTAGATTTATTTTGTTGTATTTTCTGGTAGATCCAAGTCAGCTAAAGGTTAAAAGTTAGCAAAACAAAACTAATGTATTTGAACAAATAGTTCATTTATTACCTGATTTTATATATGTTTACATAATGGTGCTTTATAGTATTTAACCAGCTTTGGTTGTAGGAAAAGGTTTTGCAAAGACATGTTTCTCAAAGGTTATTAGTGGAGGGAAACCCGTTCCGCTATGCGGCGTGGTCTAACTTAACATATTTTACCAAGATGTATTGTATTATTCACACCAAGCTTTATGTCTGACTTGAAGTTTATATTTTCCCCTAAACTCTCGGCTGCTCAAAATTGATTTGAGTAGGCTAACAGGGTAAGGTTTTTTTAGGTTCTAGTAAGATGTAGAATAAGGTTATCGAAGGCAAGTAGGAGGCTAACGAATTGCTATTTAGGAGTTGCAGTTCCATGTTTTGTTGTTTTCCCGCTGTGTTTGTATTAAGTCAATTATGACTATATGACTCTAATCACCCAATTGGGTATCTTCATATATCGCTCCTAACGTATTTTGTAACTAGTATATTTAATTTGTGCTTGGGAATGTATTGGGATTATGTATTATGAATATGGAGCATCTGGTTTTGAAATGTAATGGAAAAAGTTGTTTTGAAATATGAGATTTATTTCATATTCAAGTGCTTTTGATATTATAGATACTATCAACACAGCCATATTTAGTCCCCGGAAGCTAATACTATAGACGACTGCAGCATCAGTAGCGCTTAGTTTTGGACCTCTAGATAGGGGATGTTACAGCTTGGTATCAAAGCATGGTTTATGGA
This sequence comes from Allium cepa, assembly GCA_030765085.1. Lineage (NCBI taxonomy): Eukaryota > Viridiplantae > Streptophyta > Magnoliopsida > Asparagales > Amaryllidaceae > Allium > Allium cepa. The sequence goes on from CM060928.1 coordinate 1,038,491,051, forward strand.
ATACTTTAACTAAAAATGATTTTAAAAAACCATAATCCTAGGAATTAGAGTTAAGATCGGGGTATGGGATAACACTATAGTAATGTACTTGAATTTGCTATTTATATAAGTATATGCTATATTCTAGGCTTTTATCTTTGTTAGGTTATTCATCTGTATCTCATGAGGCTTGAATACAGATATGGATGGAAGAAGGGGCAGAGTTAACTTGGAGGAATAAACACGACAACAAATGGATATGCCCGACCAAATGTTAAAAGAGGTCCAAGTCAGGCTCAAGTAGAAAAATTGGCGCTGGGGTTCCCATGGTGGATATGGGAGCCATGTATCTGTATTTCGTAAACATGATGCATGGTGGAATTGCAGCAGGAGTAGTAAAAGGGAATGCTGCTGGAGGAGGAGTTCAGGAAGCTTCAATAGTCAACCACTATGCTAACTTGAGCGAAGACTATATTAGGCTTGGGGGGAAGCCGTTTATCTGGACAAAGGATGTAGTTAAGGTAGAAAACTTGCTGCTATATTACGAAAGGACTTTTGCTGATTTAGGACTAGATGACGAGTATAATGGGAGACCAGCTTCAAGACATCTTTAGGGAGCTGCTCAGTTTTGACCGAATATTATTACTGCTGGAGTTAATGAGGTGACAATGGCTTGGGCGGAATTCAAGAGAAGGTTTCAAGAAAGATTTATGTCGACAATGGCTCAGTTAGTGTTGGCTAGGAAGTTTTCTAAACTAGGGGCAAGGAGAGATGTTTGTTCTGGAATATGCTAGAAGATTCGAAGAGTTAGCTCGGTACGGGTGTGCCATGGGTATACGGTGATGAGGAGAAATGAGAAGTTTATAAGAGGTTTTAAGCTGGAGTTGGCAAGAACTACCTTACGCATATAAGGGATCATGTGATGTAGCTGTAGAAATGGAATTGAGGCAGGAAGAGGTGTTAGGTTGTTTTGAGAAGAAGAAAGAAAAGGAGGTTCGGATGGGACAAGGCCAAAAAAGGAAGTTTTTCCATAAGAAGAATGCTGCAACACCCTGCATTTTTATATAGTTAAAAATTTAATGAATAAATGATATGCAATGAAAATAAATATTATTGGAATTATCAGAATATCGCATTGAAACTTGTCGCATTGCGTCTGGGGAGATTTTCTGATCAGTTTCCATATATTACTTGTCAAAATCCGAGCGAATATGAAGAAGTTAGGAACAAAATGAGAACAAGTAAGAAAAAGAAGAAAATAATAATAATAATAACAAAATGTATGTGCAAGGACCGATCAGGAGGTCGAACCAATTAGCTCGAAGGTTGAACCGGTGGCTTTGGGTGGTCGACCGCCCGGTCGACCCACACAGCGGCATGGACGAAGTTTCATCCATGCACGCGCCAGTGACGTAAATTTTAGTTTTTAAGCGATCTAAGCCCTAAGTTCTTCAATATGATAGCTCCAGATTGCCCTGTGAAGTGGTGGCTCCAGATTTAATCCAAGAATCCAATGATCCGAGACCCCTAAGCTCCCTTTTAAATATAACCTTAGGCCTAGCTCTTTTCTCACAATTAGATTTTCACCCAATAGGTTCTTGGCTTAAGGCTGAACTGTAAATAGAAAATATTTCTTTGGGTCTTTTGCTAAAAGGCTGGACTCTAAAAAAGAAAATATTTCTTGGGAGAAGATCTTCCAAATTTGAATATTGTGCATCTTGGAGGGGGATCCAGAAGGACCATGGAGCCAAGATGAGCACGGGCAAAGCTAAGGATGATAGGTGAGTTGGTTCAATTATATTCTTTTACGTTTATAATATACATTTTCGTTGAATTTCCATTAGATAATTTATCCCTGTAATTAGTTAGTTATGCACCACTATAAATTTTGTTTGCATTAAATTAGGCATGACAGTTAGAAAAGGCGTAGGCCTAAAGCAAGAAATTTTAGTTATTTACATCTATTTTAAAATTCATAATTTAGCCTTAATACTGGTTCCTTTTATTCCCTTTTTATACGAATAATACAGTTAGAAAGAGAATTTATGGTTATGGATAAAAATACTAGACTTTATAAAAGTATATGTAAAATAAGAAAATTGGAATAAAGTAAGAAAAGTGGAATTCTACAATGACTTACGTTGAATGGAAACAATAAATTTATCTGATAATTTAATTTGGTTAGTAAGTATAGATTAATTGGTTGGTTTTGAAGCTATAATACATTTCTATAATTTAATAATTAAAAGATAACAACAAATGTAACTGCAAGAATAAAAAGAAAGAAGGAAACTAGTGTAAAATTGAGGGACCACTGTATTTTACACTATCCCAAAATAATAAAAGAAATATCTTGTAGTTATGAATTATTGTTTATAGTATTATTTAATATTAAATTACGGAAACAGATTTTAGTATAACTTTCACAACCAACCAAATAAAATAAAATTACTTCCTAAAATAAAAGAAAATAGAGTATGAAATGAATCTAACAAATTATTATATAAGAAATTAAGGCTATGAACAATAAACAAACCTAATTAAGGAAAAGAAACACTTGTAATTATTTACAGATTTTAAAAGAAATAATAGTAATAATTTCAAGAATAAGTATAACATTAGTTATGATTAAGTAAAAGAATGGAAAGGCTTAGAATTAATAAGTAATGATAGCAAAGAAGAATAGTAAAAGCTTATTTTATATTTCTATTAAATTAATAAGAAAATAGAATAAAAGATGCTTATTTAATAAACTTAAGACTTAAATTAAGTTAATAAGCAAGAAGTGACAATACCAATAGCATTCCCTATTACATCAATAGTGGTCTCACAATAGCTAGAAGTGAGACGATGGCAAGAATATGCTAATTAGGGTAAACTAGTAGCCAAAAAAATAAGAAAAGTAAACTAAACACAAATTAAAAGGTTAGACTTAGTGTCTAATAGAAGAGAAAGATGAGTCTGGAGCAGCCCAAAGGATAAAGAGCCTAACGAAGCAATTCATCTTAAATTTCAGTATAGGAGAGTACGCCTTGACTGCATTCGGATTGTAGGCCTAACGAAGCAGACCTCTGTAGGCAGTCAAAAGGGTTTGATGTTAGGAGTAGGATATTTGTATGTCACAGTACTTGCAAGTAAGTTTAGTGGGAAGGACCCAAAAGGATTGTCGCATGCGGATATCACGCCAGCATCAAAACCTAGAACGAGTTCGACAAAGACTAGAGTAAGACCATCAGACCAATGATGTAACAACCCGCATATTTATCGATTTTATATTTAAATATTTTATTTAAATATTTTGTCGTTAATCGGATATTGGTCCGAAAAGCTACTTTTTGCAAACAGTCAAATTAGGACTCGAGACCACTTCCATTGAGTTCGAAATGCCGTTTACAACTTTTTTAAGTATAAACATTGATAGGTTTGGAGTTAGTGGAATTTCACTTACTTTTCCCGCTTTGGACTTTTGGTTAGATTAGCCATTATAACTCAAACCCACTTCTCTCCTTCTCCTCACTCTTCATAAATTCCTACCAAACACAAACTTTAACATTAATGGTGAATGGAAAGGGAAATTAGAAACTCCACGCCTAGTTTCAACTCCAACTCCATCATTCAACTCCAAATTCAAGGAAAAGCATTGGATTCAAGCTTGTAGTTGCTTCTCCATTCATCTTCAAGCTTTACCTTCATAATTTGGTGAAAAGGTGAGATTTTTATCTCACAATTCTAGTCTATAACTATATTGGACTGTTGGGAATGATTCCCCATCACTTTAGCATGTACATTTGCATTTGGTTTGGATTGGATTGGCGAAAAACTCCAATTTTTAGTGTTTTTGGTGGAATTCTGCACTTAAGTCGTTCTGCCTATGCTAGGTCATTCGCGTGGAAAAGTCTCGGCCTTCAAGTAGCTCGTTTCTGGCTTTAAATCATTCTACAGCCTTAGGTCGCTTGGCACTAGGTCGTAGGTCGTAGGTTGTGGGGCTTTTGGTCGTAGGTCGCTCCGCCATGCTTATTTCGTTAAGTCGCCCGGCTTGTTTGAGTTAGGTCGCGTCTCTTTTAGGTCGTGTCTCTTTTAGGTCGCTCTCCACTGGACCTCGTTAGGTCGCTCAACACACTGTGTCGCCAAGTCACTCGACTCTGGACTTCGTTAGCTCGCTCGGCCTTGTCATTTTTAGGCCGCGAGTCTCGCTAGGTCGCTCAACCGTCTACCTTCATAAGTCGTAGGTCGTCTCCGACCTTAAACCACTCGGCCGCATTAGGTCGCGTACATTTTAGGTCGCGGGTTTCACTAGGCCGTTAGGCCTTTACCTCGTTAGGTCGTAGGTCGCTCGACCTTATTACCTTGTTAGGTCGCGAGTCCCTTAAGTCGCTCACCTCTGTTAGGTCGCTCGCTTCTGCTAACTCGCGAACACCTCTAGGTCGCAACCACTAGGTCGATTGACCCCTTAGACCCCTAGGTCGCAACCATTAGGTCGCTCGATCCTATCCTCCCTTAGGTCTTCACTAGGTCATACCGTTTTGGATGAGGCGCTGCCCTGCACCCCGCCGGGGGCGCTGCCCCTTGGACCCCCGCGACCTGACCGGGCAGGTCGAACCCCGTAGCGGGGGTGTTGCCCCCGCACCCCCACCTTGAGGGGTTTCCACCCCCCGGACCCCCCGTAGGGGATCTTATCTGAAAAACATTCAACAAAACTTGCTTTGTTGAGACGCTGAGTTGACCATTCTTCGAGACAAACTATCTTGGGCTCCTCGGTCGATTTTATGGTATAACGGCCTTGCTAAAATGGCGGGATAACAACTTTATAAACATGAAGGTTTCAATACTAGTAGTAAATATCAAAACTCTTTCATCAAAACAATTTTAACTCTAACTACAAAGCTCTTTCCTTAAACCGTTTTCCAATCTACTAGTATATACAAACCTTTTCCTTAAAACCTTTTGTGACAATCTTCTAGTAAAGATCTACAGCTTGTTCATAAAAATTTAAGTTAAGCAAGTGGTTATGGGACATGAAGCTAAACTCATATATTTACTGACTTGGTGAGATTGACACTACTTGATGATCATGACGGTCATTTTTGTGTTTTAGACTAGCAACTGTGTGATGTCTCTTTGTCTGCGAGGGAGACTAGACCCCGCTCTTGTGATGTTTCGCCATCGCATTTGTGTTATGCTTCGCCATCACATATGTGGGGTAGCGCCCCACGGTCTTTGGGCCATTCGTGTGTCAAAGTTAATGGCTTGCAACCATGAGATAGCGTCACGCTTTGTGTTACACGTGTATGTGAGTTTTCATGCTCCCATTTTGTGAGTTTTCATGCTCCTATATTGTGATTTTTGGATTTCTTGTGTAGTCTTCTGGAATTTGTGCTTCACCTATTTTCATGACTTGCATTGTTATGATTTTTCAGCTTTTATGTTTTGGTGAATTTGTGTGTCATCACTTTTTTTAGGTGAATTTGGATCTTTTAGAAGATTCTTTTGATATTGTTTGATCTCTTGATGATCTTCATTTACATGCTTATCATAGTATGTCTTTATGGTTACTATATGTTCTTGCCAAATCTATTGTTTTATATCATGTTACCTGATATTTATAGCTAGACTGATCCGTTTATTATTTTCTTATAAATAATACTCGGGTCAGACCGAGATGTTACAGGGGCTTCTGCTTGACTTCTTCCCCAGGGATTTACTACTCTGACTTTTGGCTGACCATTTAGATTAACAGTTTTTGTCGTTTACACTTGAGATATAGACTCATAGATGTATTCTTTTGTATAGCACGTGTTGCTATTCTTTTGTGTATGTGGTCCTTTCGTGACCACTACTCTGATGTACACTTTCACGTGTTAGTTATATATTCATATCTTTTTCCGCCTTTATGATATGGATGTCTGTGACTGACTGTGTTATGTTTATTTCTATATTTGTTTCCGAAGATTTATTTATAGCCACCGTGTGATAGCTTTGAGTTTGTATCGGTATATCGGACTTCCTCCTTAAATGAAATGCATGCTATACGATCTGACATATCGATGCTCGCACAAAGAAGTTACATGGATGGTCGCTCCTCAACAGCCTTATTCTCCGTGCTAGTTGACAGCATTACTCCGTAGTGTTCTTGGCTAGCGTAGGTATTGAGGTGGGGCGTCACAAATGATTATTTCACCATTGAGACATTGGGTGAAGGGCACCGCCAATTGGATGTTAGATTATTTGCAATAGAGCACGTCCACTTAACTCTTTAGAAGTCATTCTGTTAGTTAAGGGGTGGCTACATGGAGCCAAAGCCACGATGAAAAAGAGACAGAAAAACTAGAATATCTGTATCGTAGGCCTACCAAAGCAGTCCTTTAAAGATATAGAAAATCCCTGACTGAATTCCATTCAAGGTAGACCTTGTTGGCAAGATTCAGATAGTAGACAAAACAATTACATAGTCCTCAATGTACGCATTGGGTGGTATATTGTGGATGTCTGCGCACTGGCATGGACTAGTGAGGATGCGATTTACGTTTTCATAGTAAGTAGTGGAGCATCTATATTGTAGGCCTTACGAAGCAGTCTTTTACAAATATAGGTACGGAGCAAGACGATGGAGTTTCTATATTATAAGCCTTACAAAGCATTCCTTTACAGATATAGCTACGGAGCAAGACGATGGAGCATCTGCATTGTAGGCCTTACGAAGCAGTCCTTATAGATGTAGTTATAGAATGCTCTTGAAGCAAGACGATGGAGCCCTTTTTTAGGAGGATACGGAAGGTACCATAGGTGGTACCTAGGTCTAATATGGTCATTGGGCATATAGCTATATATATATATATATATATATATCAGTTATTAGGTCTTAATCTACTAAGGAGTAGATGGGTACGATTCGCACACAAAGGTGAGAGTATGATAAACCTTGTGAACTTAATATAACAGTAAATGGAAATAAAACGGTATATGTAGAATTAATCTTAAAAGTGGATAATTTTTCCATTCACTAGAACTTTAGTTCTGAACCCCTCCTCATAACATCCTACGGGTTTGGTAGATCGTAGAGACTTCCTAGCTTTAAGACACTTGTTTAGAAAGTCACACTATTTTGGTCAGTATTTACTTACTATTATATTTTTGTCAATTCTGCTGTGAGATATTTAATTGAGCTCTAATATATTTGTCTTTGCCTATTTGCAGGATACCAGAATCCCAACTCAGGTTTTAGCATTTTAGCGAAAAATCCGAAACCAGTGGAATTCAAGTTATTACATTTGGCATCAAAGCTTAGGTTTAGGATTCCTAGGTAGATAGTGAGTGAACGTATTTGTATTCTTGAATAAAATATGAATATATTATGTACTAAAATCCGAATAGTCCACAATTACAGATTTTAACATATGGAATGTTTTTAGAAGTATATTTGTTCTTAGTTTGCAAGTTGGGTTTGGGATGACCCAAGTATGTTGAGCCTTATGTTATTACCGATTTATAGCATACAAATAAGCCGTGTTTTGAGAGCAAATTTGTATCCATATGTTACAGTAAGTAGGAAAGTCCCCTAGGATAGTGGGGAGAGTGTTTTTATTTTGGAAGGAAAATTGAAATGAAACTTTTGAATAGAAAATTTAAAAAATATATTTGTTAATATATTTTAGGAATTAAATATTGGGTTTTTGAAAAAAAATAAGTGGTATGAAATTTAAATTGGTTTTTATGTAATGTAATTTTTTTTAAAAGCGAAATTATTTTTGAAGAATAATAGAGCATGTATAGCTCGCTAGTTTCTTTGTAGGTAAACCAAGTTTTAAATATGAAAACCTAGAGTGTGTTAAAAATAAAAAACGTAGGTTAGAACATTTATTGCTGTAATAAATGTTTTCAATAAAAATAAAGGAAGCATAGACTATGACACTATTGTTATAGTAGGTGACTTCCAAAGTAAATGTTTTTACCTAGCATACGATATTTATTAATATTTATTTTAACCAAATCCATGTATTAGTACTTTTAAGTTGTAATAACGGTGTTTTATGCAACATCTGTTTTGACCCAAATGAGTTTTGGAGATAATCTCTAAAGTGTTTTATATGTACACTTTAAATAAGTACATGAAAATATTTTCTAGCTATAAAGAAGATTTAAAAATGAGTTCTTTTGAAAAATAATATATGATAAATTAATGAATCTACTAGGAAATATCTTATGTAAGTAAATATAGAGTAAACGTACCTTAATCTATTAGAATAAAATGAATAATGATATAATTTTTTATGAATCATAAATAAAGATGTTTTGTGCAAGTTATAAGGAATACGTGAAAGAGACGTACAAGGTGTAGAAAGCACCATATTTTGCATAGCCTATCTCGATAAAATGTGAAATAAATTCCTTATAATTTCACATAAACATGAAATCCTCCTTTTAAGGATTCATAAAAGGTTTTAGGGTTAATGTTTTCTCATAAGAGAAAGTAATTCCAATACATTAAGGTATAAAACCATTACGTGTAGTAAGTTAGTAACTCCTTCAAGGTTAAGTAATTGGAAGGGTAGGAAAGTTAAGAGATTTTTGATACAATAATTGTTCTTATTTACTCCAACTTTAGTAAATTTGAAAATCTATAAAAAGAAAAAGAAGGATATCTTGAAAACATGCGAGGACATTTATTTTAAAGTGAAGAAAAAAGATAAATGTTTTAAGAACAAGCAAGACATGTTTGAAAAAAATGGTGTGGATAAGTAAATAAGTTTTTGAAAAGAATAAAATTTAGAAGCCTTAATTTTTAAAGTAAAATAATAAATATCAAACCAAACCAGACTTTTAAATATGTAGTACGTATGAATCATTTTCTAGGCATAACGGGAAAAGTATGAGGCTATAGTAGTAAGTACTCCTAGTAGTAATAATGAAAGTTCCTATAAGGTGTATAAGACATTGGTGAAAACCTAGAAATGTTGCTTCATGTGTGTGGACTATGGAAGAATAGTAAGATGGTAAGACACATGTTGTTGGGGTAGGTAGACCTTAGTTGGGGAAAGATGAAAGTTATAGAGAGAATTTCCCCAAGTTTAGTTGCCTTTTTAAATAGAGACTGCATAGATTGAAATCCTTGTCCATTGCAGTAAATGGGACTTAATTATTCCTTTTTGAGCATAAAATAGAAGAGATGAATAGATCTTATTCGTCATGAGCAATGTGGCTTAAGTTGGTAATAAGTAATAAATGGTAGGAGGAGTACATGAGTTACTTGGATTCCTTGAGTAGGACCTTTTTGTGTTAGAGTGGACATGGTCCTAGACCACTTTGCCCTAGATGATAGTTGTGTTTAGTTGCTATATTAAAAGAAGAGTAAAAGCAGATATAAGGTAACTAAAAGAAAATAGTAAGATCTAAAGAAAGCAACAGAAACATCAATAGAAATAAATGAGATTTGTAAAAGGAAAAAAATACATCTTTCCTACAAATTAAGCTTGGGAAATTTTTTGAAAAGAAAATTCTTTTTAATGTAAACCATGCTGGGGAAAGAATATAGAGATTTTATAGGATAGCGGCATAAGTTCCAAATATGAAGAGAGAGGTATGCAAAAGTAAAATGGAGAAATGTGAATTTTTTCCATTTTCTACCTTTTTTCTAAGATAAGAAATCGATTTTGGAAAATTAGATTTTCTGAAATTCAAATATTAAAAGTTGTATGGTATGAATTAGATGAAAAATTCTTAGTAGTATACCCCTATTCAGTAGGAGTGTGGGAAAAATTGGATGAAAAATGTTTTGAATTTTCAAAGAAATTACATTCATATAGAAATTTCAAGTATATTTAGAATGTGTGCTAAAATAAATTTTTAAAAATAAAAAGCATTCATATAGGAGGTACAACTTAGAAATTTATGTACATGCATATATTTTGTCTTGAAAGCACTTTTGCAGAAGAGCACAGATGGTTGCAAAAATTGAATGTACACAAAATGGTTGTAATTGATGCGAGGGATCATATAAATTTTACCCTTGTCAAATTTCGAGGATGAAATTTCCTAAGGGTAGGAGAATGTAACAACATTCATTTTTATATAGTTAAAAATTTAATGAACAAATTATAAGTAATGACAATACATATTTTTGGAATTATCGGAATATGGCTATGGAACATGTACCATTACATCCAGGGTGATTTTCCGATCAGTTTTCGTATACAACTAGTCCAAATCTGAGCCAAAATGAAGTAGTTAGGAATGAAATGAGAACAAGTAACAAAAAGTAGAAAAAAAAAGTAATAATAAAGTATTAGTGTATGGGCCGACGTGGATGGCGACCCAATTAGCCCAATGGTCGATCGCACGATCGACCTGTGGCTTTGGACGGTCGACCACTTGGTCAACCCACACAGCAACCCGACGAAGTTTCATCCAGGTATGCAACAGTGACCAAAATTTTAGTTTTAAAGCGATCTGAGCCATACATTCTTCAATACGATGGCTCCATATCGCCCTGACACGTGGTGGCTCCAGATTCAATCTAAGAATCCGACAGTGTGCGATCCCTAAGCTTCCCTATAAATAGAATCCTAGGCCTAGCTCTTTTCTCACAATTAGATTTTCTCCCAATAGGTACTTGGCCTTAGGCCTAAGGCTGAACACTATAAATGAATTTAGGGAGAAGATCTTCTAAATTTAAATATTGTGTATCTTGGAGGGCATCAAGAAGGACCATGGAGTGAAGCTGAGCACGGGCAAAGCCAAGGACGATAGGTGAGTGAGTTTAATTATCTTTTACGTGTATAATATATATTATCGTTGAATTTACATTACATAATTTATTTCAGTAATTAGTTAGTTATGCAAACAAAGTAAATTTTATTTTTAATTTAATTAGGCTTGACAGTTAGAAAAGACGTAGGACTAAAAGTAAGAAATATATAGTTATATACATCTATTTTAAAAGTCATAATTTAGCTTTAATACCGGTTCCTTTTATTCCCTTTTTATGCGAATAATAGAGTTAGAAGGAGAATTCGCAGTTATAGATTAAAATACTAAACTTTATAGAAGTAGATTTAAAATAAGAAAATTGGAATAAAGTTAGAAAAATGGAATTCTACAATAAATTACGCTGAACGGAAACAATAAATTTGTTTGATAATTTAATTTGGGGAGTCAATAATAGATTAGTTGGTTGGTTTAAAAACTAGAATACACTTCTATAATTTGATAATTAAAAGATAACAATGAATATAACTGCAAGAATAAAAATAAAGAAGAAGGGAACTAGTGTAAAATAGAGGGACCACTGTATTTTACACTATCCTAATGTAATAAAAGAAATATCTTACAGTTACGAATTATTGTTTATAGTATTATTTTGTATTAATTATGGAAGTAGATTTTAGTATAACTTTCAAAACCAACCAAATAAATAGAATTAATTCCTAGAATAAAAGAAAAAAAAGTAGAGTATGAAATGAATCAAATAAATATTAGATAAGAATTAAGGGTGTGAACAATAAACGAACCGAGGTCTGCATTTACCGTGCAGACATATAAAAAGACAGTTATTATGATAAATTAATTATATAGTAAAACATAAATAAAAAGAATTCTGTACCATAATAAAAGAAGACAAACTAAACAAAAAGGAACCACTTGTAATTATATACTGATTTTAAAAGAAATAATAATAATAATTACAAGTATTAGTATAACATAAATATGATTAAGTAAAAGAATAGAAAGGCTTATTTGGTAACCTATAATAAATAAACAATGATAGCAAAGACAAGTAGTAAAACTTATTTTACATTTCTACTAAATTAATAAGAAAATAGAACTAAAGTTGCTTCTATAATAAACTTAAGACTTAAATTAAGTTAATGAGCAAGAAGTGACAATACCAATAGTAATCCATATTAGATCAATGGTGATCTCACAATAGCCAGAAGCGAAAGGAGGGTAAGAATATGCTAATTAGGGTAAACTAGTAGCCAACAAAATAAGAAAAGAAAACTAAACACCAATTAAAAGGTTAGACTTAGGGTCTAATAGGAGAGAGAGACGCGTTTGGCATAACCCAAAGGATAAAGAGCCTAACGAAGCAGTTCATCACAAATTTCAGTATAGGAGAAGTACGTCTAACTTATTTATTTGGGAAAGAAGGATGTACAAGACTTCAACGGGACGTGAGGGTACTCTAGGGTGGCCCTCTAGGTAGGCATAACGAATCTGCATCTCGGAGGCAGGTCTGTAGGTGTTCCATCAAGAGAGTATGCCCTGACTGCATTTGGATTGTATGCCTAACGAAGAAGACCTTTGTAGGCAGTCAGAAGGGTTTGGAGTAACGAGTAGGATATTCGTATGTCACAGTACTTGCAAGTAAGTTTAGTGGGCAGGATCCAAAAGAGTTATCGCATGCAGATATCACGCCAGCATCAAAACCAAGAACGAGTTTGGGAAAGACTAGAGTTAGACCATCAGACCAATGATTCTTTCACTATCGAGACATTGGGTGAGGGGCACTATCAATTGGATGTTATATTGTTTGCAATAGGGCATGACTACTTAACTCTTTAGAAATCTTTCAGTTAGTTGAGGGTTAGCTACATGGAGCCATAGCCACGATGAAAATGAGATAGAACAACTAGAATATCTGTATCGTAGGCCTTGTTGGCGGGATTGAATTTCATTCAAGGTAGACCTTGTTGGCGGGATTCAGATAGTAGACAAAGTGATTACGTAGTCCTCAACGTACGCACTGGGTAGTACATTGTGACGACCCGACTTTCTCACCATAGAAAATCGCATCATCTTGAAGAAAGAAAGGGATAGAAAAGAGAAAAGAAAGAGAAGAAAGAAGAAACAACATCAGAATCTCAATAGAGGAACGAATAAATTATATTAATAACATAAATATTACATAGTTTACCACCATTATCAGAGTTACACAGATTATACATCACATAAAGACGGTTATAAACACCTGTCTAGTTATACAACTCAATACAATACAAAGAATCTACTCAGAGAAACCAACACAGCGGAACACTATAAATCTACATGCTGAAGCCTCCTGCTCCATTGTTCCTCTATAATTCGTCAAAGCTAACCTGAATCCCTTAGCTACTTGTAAAAATTTGAGTACCCAAGAGTTTAAAAAAAACAGAAGAAAAACTACGGGTCAGACATGGGTCTGGTGTGAGTAACAGGTTAAGGTTGCTTAACTTTCAAAAACCTTTGAAAACAAAAGGTATCACGTAAGACTTCCCACACATAAACATGAAAAAGTTTTTACCTTACGCTAACCAAAACATTTGATAGGAAATCCAGTGATATTATAATAGGTCTAGGGTTTTCAAGTAAATAGAAAATAGCCGAAATTGTTACATGATTAAATTCCAACTACTAGCCACAAAAGTGGGTAATACAATCAAATCCAATGGCACTTATTGGATTTTGGATTCCATACAATGGCAGGGCTACTGGGGTACCGCCCGTCACAGTAGGTGGCCTAGATCAACGTACCGAGGATTACTCCCAATCCCCTGCAACACAAGGCCGGAACCATCCCTTACTGGACAGTCCCGAACAAGACAACCCCGGCAGTTCGAGCTCAACAACTGCCCACACTGCAGAAAAAAGGGACTTCTAGACAGGGGAAAATCTCGTCCTACTTGGGCATGATCTACTTAGCTTTGCTGCCCCTCCCCTGCTTCAGCCATTCCCGGTTGATGAGGCTTGAGGCTACGATTACCTTTATACAACACACTACTTAGAATGCTCATCGTCCACCTGACGATGTGCTGAAAGCATTCAATCCATACAAGTTCGTTCCGGGTTCGAACGAAACCGAAGGCATTATCTCGTTAGACTCATTTTGGAATCACCCTCAGAGTTAACGACGATAACCCTTGCACTCTGAATCTTCATCTTCACTTGAGATTCACGACCTATCGTTAACTTGGATCGATGTGGTTTTAAGATATCCAAATCAAGAAACCCAATCCCGGTCTCATCGAAATAAAAAACGTGTCTTTTAAGGCCAAGTTGTTTTAAAGTTTAAAACAATTTCAATTCTATTATCTATATATACACATATAGATAATTCACAAATCACAATAGATAATCAACATTATTATCATAAACAGATAATCCATATTATCATTTTAAACAGATAATCCATACTATCATTATAAACAAATAATACATATTATCATTACAAACAGATAATCCACATTATCATTGTAAAAAGATAATCCATATTATCATCACAATGTAACCAAAGCATTCATATCACACATCATCACTTATCTCATATCTGAGATCTCAAACCATTCAAGGCAATCAAAATCATCCATTCATACATAAGCAAGGATCACTTAATCATAGTATAATTAATTTAAAATGAATTAAATTAATTATTTGCATCTCTAATTAATTTAAAGTGAATTAAGTTAATTACTTTATCTTTAAAAATCTTTCTCACATAACCATTTGATTGATTACAAATCAATTAATTAATCATTCAAATTAATCACCTTAATTAATCACCCTAGATTAATTATCCTTATTTACATTCAAGTAATTGTCCTTTAATTAATTTCACAAATTAATTATCCTTAACCCCTTACATTAATTAACCTTTAATCACTTCATTAATTAATTAACTATAATCAATTACATTAATCCTCAATTAATTACATTAATTAATTACCTTTAATCACTTATCCTCGATAAATTAATCTTAATTAATCAACCTTAATTACATCATTAATTATATCGATTAATAACCCCTAATTAAATTTTTAATTAATTTCTTTATTTAAATTAATTACAATAAGTAATTTATCTTAATTAAACCATAATTATTAATCCCTCTTGATTAACCACATTCAGTAATTAACTACCCTTAATTACTTCATAACATAAAATAATTTAATTATTCCTAATTAATTATCCTTAATTAATCCCTTGATTAATTACTAAGTAATTATACTCAAATTACTTCCATTCTTAAATCGTCTTCAATTAATTATATCCAGTAATTACCATTAATTACTTCACTAAGTAATTACACTCCATAAATTACATTAAGTAATTATTATCAAATCATCTAGAGTTTAAAATTAATTAAAATTAATTAATTAATTCAAACTAATCCCATTAAACTCAATTAATTACATTAAGTAATTAATTACTTCCATTAAGTAATTACACTTAAAAAATTTCACAAGTGATTATCATTAATTAATTGATTAATCTAGTTAACCACATTAATTAATTATTAAATAATCCTAAGTTAATGACCTTCATTAACAATTTCTTTAATTTCTTTCTTAAGAAATTAACTTAGATTAACCATTATTAATTACAAATTAATTTATCTTTAATTATCCATTAATTAATCTCGAATTATTTAATTAATTAATCCTTAATTACTTGATTAATTAACCTTGATTATAACTTATTGATTAAGTAATAAATCTTTAATCATTAATTAATATCTTTAATTATCTAATTAATGATCTTTAATTACAAATTGATTAACCCTTAATCAATTATTTATTTATTCCTAACCATTAATTAATTAAATTAACTAATCATTCCTTAATTACCTCGCTAAATTAATTAATTTCAAATCATTAATCTTAATTTAACTTTAAGATAAAAACCCTTCTTAATTATGACTAATTTGTCATTAACAAATACATTTGAAAACAATTAACTTTTGAATTTACTTTAAAATTTCATTTCAAATATGAGATTTAAAATGAATACAATTTAACTTAACAAAGTTTAAACAATTTAATAACCCTTGTAAATTACATGGTAAAGAAATGCTTGTCTTATAAAAGAAATATATAAGAGATTAAACCAAATTCATTTTTAAATTCAAATAATTTAAATATACACTTTAACATACAAAGTTGTTTAAATCTTTCAAATTTAAAATTTCTTTTATTTCAAAAACTGAAATACATATTTAATTCTTTGATTTCCAGATTTAAACTTAACTTTAAAACTTACTCACATTTTAAAACTTCATTTTTAAAAATTTAAACTACTTAACCATTTTAACGTAGTTTAACAATTCAAGTTTAAAACTTTATTATTATTATTATTTTTTATTTAAAACTCAGATTTAAATTTGAACTTGAATTCCAGATTTTAAACTTGGATTTAAAACTTAGTTTAAACTCTTGCTTTTCATTTAAAAACTTCAGTTTTTTATTAAAAATTTTAAACCAAACACTACAGGTTTCTTAAAACCTGTAACCAAAGTATAATCCCGAGACATCCCTAAAATGTTTCGAGTTCAAAACCCAACCTCCCCGAGCAAACTACCCAACAACTTTGAGCAACTCGAGAACAAAATCTCTGGCTAACCCAACATCACCAGAACACAGTGCACCGTGCACATGCACGATGCCTTTGGTCATCTTCGATCATCAGCGATGATCTTCCCACATCCACAATCACTCAAACACCCTAACTCGATCATCAGATTACCTCCAACTCAACTCGAAATTGAATTCGAGTTTCAGACTGAACCTGGAACCCAACATCAGAGACATTACATCAACCTAGAAATCGCCACGATCCTCCGACCACCAGAAGTACTACATCTCCGGCCATGACCTTGTATATGTCCAAGCTTCCATCACCCAAAAACTTGAGGCACTCGATCCACTGTAGAACCCATAGTGATCGATTCATCATTCCTAGTTAAAACTAGGGTTCCAGAAAATCTCCCACTACTGCAACTTCCTCAACAAAATTCAACACCATCCATTATTTTTCCCATCAACTACTAACACTCCTCCATCATCTAGAAGAAGCCCGACCCCTCCAGGCATATAGGTCACCAGAAAAACCCAATATTCCCATTTCAGTTCAAACCCAAACTGCACCTTCATTTTATTTCTAACAATCCCGATTTTAGTGTTAAAAATCATGATTTAGTTGATGTTTTCGATTTATAGTACTGAGCTAATAAATTACACAATTTGAATTTTGATTTATATCAACATGCACTGATGTTTCAATACTTCCAAAGACAACAAGCCTTATTTTGACTAATTTAAATTTTTAAACATTAGTCTAGGTTAAATCAAACAACATTTGTTTGATAACCAGATCCTATCAAGCACTAGATCATATGGAAAGGATTTTTAAATAAAAATTAAGCCTGGAAAACAAGACAGGGCACAATATATATACACAGCATGCACACAATTAAATAATCACATTAGATTTTTACCTATATATACATGCAATACACATATTTATATTCAACCTTACTAGCATGCAATCGAATTATATTTTAAATTTTAAAAGTTACTCACCATATTTTTGAAGAAGACAGAGCCTCCATTTCGGAAAGCTTTTGATACCTTAAAACTGCATTGCCCTTTTGATTTTAATTTAAAACTTAAGTTGCCTATTTTAAAAACTTGCAGACAACTCCAATGATTTCCAGATTCAACTTGTTTTGAATTTAAAACTTGAATTGCAGACTTCCTTTTGATATACCCAGGTTGAAAGATGAATGCAGGCAGGCTTGGTTTAAAACTGCCGTTCCTTGGTTTGAAGATGTGCAGATTTGCATGCAATATCAATTTCCAGATTGCATTTTGAACTGAATTACAGGGAAATGGATTGCATGTTTCAACTGGGGATTTGTTTACAGGGATTTGATCTTTGATATGAGGAGTTTGATTTGCATGTGAACAGGTTTTAGATTTACAGGGAAATGATTTTCAGGGATTTGTTTTTTTTTGAAGATTTGTTTACATGGTTGCTTCAGATTTGATATGAGGAGTTTGATTTGAGTTTGTAAACTGATCTTGGAGATGGTTATAAGTTATTCTCATTTTTGCTTCTATCTTTGAATTATGAAGATAGAAAAAGGAAGAAAGGCAAGAGGCAAATGTATTTATATAAGTGAATTTTGTGATTTAATATAATAAAAGAAAATGAAAAAAAATAAGGACACTTGTAAATTATCTTAACGTTTGTCAAATTGGAATGTTTATCTCTTAACACTTGTTATATGAAGCTTAGGAAAACAACATATGTCCTTTTTAAAGTAATTAGTATCTAATTTAAATGTTAATATATAAGTTATGCCTAATTAATTAGTTAATTAGTATTTTATATGTATAGAATTTTTTTTAAAAGGAAAAAACCAATTATACTTATAAATAAAAGCTTATGCATATATTTAGAAATCCAAAATAATTTAAAATCTATACTTTGGATTTCAAAACTTTATATTCAAATTCAAATCAAATTCTAAAATTCAATTTGAAATAACAATTCTATTTTTATTCAAAATCTATTTGTAAAGACAATACAGTATTGATACTGTTTTTAGAAATAATTCATTATCAAATTAAAATTATTATAAAAGAAATTATTTCTTTGTTGATAATTACTTATTTTATTAAGCTATATTTTAAAAAGAAAACAAAACAACCCTTTTTGTTAATTAATTTAAATTTAAAACTTAAGCCAAAATCATTTTAAACATTTAAACATCTATCTTAACAATTTAAAATCATATACTTATTTATTTAATAACTTTGAAAAGCTTTATATTAAATAAAAACAAATTTTCAAATTACTAAAAATATTAGAATTAGATAATATGCTTTATTTATTAAATTTAAAACAAAGCTAATCTATTTACAATATAAACCATATATTTATATTATAAATAGAAACCAATTTATTAGCTTTAAAAGATAAAATCTACCAATTAAATATTTATTAAAGGAAAATTATTAAATCTATTCAAATTTATTAACAAAATTTATCAAATCAGTTTAATTTTAAATACAGATTATTAAATTTATATTGCCAAAAATTCCAGGATATCACATACATTGTGGATGTCCGAGCACTAGCATAGACTAGTGCAGACGTGACTTATGTTTTCATAGTAAGTAGTGGAGCATCTGTATTGTAGGCCTTATGAAGTAGTGCTTTACAGATATAGCTATGGAGCAAGACGAAGGAGTATCTGTATTAGAGGCCTTACGAAGCTGTCCTATACAGATATCCCTACAGAGCAGATGATGGAGAACCTGTATTGTAGGCCTTACGAAGAAGTCCTATACAGATATAGTTATGGAGCAAGACGATGGAGAATTTATATTGCAGGTCTTATGAAGCAGCCCTCTACAAATGTAGTTACGGAATGCTCTCGAAGTAAGATGATGGAGCCCTTCTTGACGAGGATATGGAATGTACCATGGGTGGTACATAAGTCCAATATGGTCATTGGGCATATAGCTATACATATATATGTGTGTGTGTGTGTATATATATATATATATCAGTTATTAGGTTTTAAACTACTAAGAAGTAGATGGGTACGATTCACGCACAGAGACTAGAATACGATAAACCTAGTGAACCTAATATAATAGAAAATGGAAATAAAATGGTATATGTAGAATTAAGCTTAAAAGTCGATAGTTTATCCATTCACCAGAACTTTAGTTCTGACCCCCTCCTCATAACATCCTATAGGTTAGGTAGATGTCAGCGACTTTATAGCTTTAAGACACTTGTTTAGAAAGTGTCATTATTTAATGAGTATTTACTTACTATTATATTTTAGTCAATTCCGCTGTGAGATATTTAATTGAGCACTGATATATTTTTCTTTGCCTATTTGTAGGATTCCAGATTCCTAACTCGGGTTTCAGTGGGTTTGGGTTTTAGCATTTTAGCAAAAATTCTAGACCCACTAGAATTCGAGTTGTTACAAATGCTCAGAAGGGAGGAGCAAAGAAGAGGGGGAAATAAGAGGTGTTTGTTATAAATGCAATAAGTAAGGACACTATGCTCATGAGTGTCACACCAGAAAAGGGAAAGGAAAGGAGGTGATTGGAAAGAAGAATATCAAGTGCTTTAGTTGTGATCAGATCGGCCAATATAAGAATCATTGCAAAGAGACTGGTAGAGATGGAAGGGTGCAAATGTATGCATTGAAGCTCACAACCCTAAGGCCTGTAATGCTGGAGAAATGGAAGGCTGTTATAGGAGGCCCACTATAGATTTATGGTATGTCTGTTAGCGTTCTGTTTGATACTGATGCATCACATTCTTTTGTTTCTCGATGTTTGGTAGATATGCTTAAACTTGATCCCTCATATTTAGTTACTTCCTTAAGGATTGCCCGATAGGAGTATACTTAACACTTGGGAATATGTGTGACCCTTTAGAGTTTGATTTGCTAGGTCATATTTTTAATTTTTGTTTGCATGTATTTGATTTTTTGCGGTTTGGGACCATCCATGGGATGGTTTGGTAATGCTAGGATATTTTTCCATGATACGAGAATATCACTTAGACACCTGCATCGCAATGATCAGGTAGTTTATACCATAGAGAATAATAGTTGTGAAGTGAATGCTTTATTGGGTATCGTGGAGTTGGAGGATGAGTTTTATTGAGTCCTTGTTGTTAGAGTGTCGCTGATGTGTTTGAGCCGGTAGTTGGATTGCCATTGAAACGAGCCACTGAGTTTCAGATTGATTTTGTGCCTGGGGCAGAACTGGTGAGTACGCCGCCAAGCAGAATGGCACCTATAGAGATGAAAGAGCTAAAGGTGCAGTTGGTGGATTTGGATGGCAAAAATGTCATTCGATTGAGTAATTCACCTGGTAAACTGCTGTAGTATTTTCCAAGAAGCCGAATGGATCGTTAAGGCTATGTATCGATTATCGTAAGCTGAATGAGAAGACGATAAAGAACCGATATCCATTGCCAAGAATTAATGATTTGTTTGATCAGTTAAGTGGAGCCAAGTAATTCTCACAGTTGGATTTAGCGATGGGATTCCATCAGATTAGAGTGGCAGTGGATAGTATTCCTCTGATGGTGTGTAGGACAAGGTATGGATCATACGAATGGTTAGTTATGCCATTCCGACTAACTAATGCACCGACATTCTTTGTAGACGCGATGAAATAATTTTCCAAGAACACTTGGACAGATTTATGTTGGTTTCCATAAATGATATTCTGATATACTCTAAGTATGAGAAGGAGTGTGAGGTTCATGTTAGAGTTGTGCTTGAGATGCTAAGGGAATACCAGTTGAAGGTGAAGTTTTCTAAATGCCATTTCTAGAAGAAGGAAGTAAAGTTCCTAGGTCATGTAATCTCAGAGAATGAGTTGTCTGTATATCCAATAAAGATTGAAGTCGTGAATAATTGGAAGAGACCGGAGATAGTGTCCCAGATAAATAGTTTCCTTTGGTTGGTCGGATATTATTGAAGGTTTATGAAAGGGTTTTTGCAGATTGCTGCACCGATGACTAAGATTACGCGAAAGGATGTGAGGTTTGTATGGACCGATAAGAGTAAGGAAGCATTCTAGAGCTTGAAACACATTTTAACCCATGCACTGGTGTTGGTGGTACCGAAGGGGAATTAGGATTTAGTTGTTTATTCTAATGCGTGCGGAACTGGATTAGGAGCTGTTTTGATGCAAAGAGGTAAAGTGATTGCTTATGCTTCTAGACAGCTCATACCGCATGAAGTTAGGTATCCTACGCATGACATGGAATTACATGCTGTTATATTTTCTCTAGAGATGTGGAGTCATTATCTTTTGGAAGAGCGATTTGAGCTTTATACAGACCATAATTCGCTGAAGTACTTGTTCTCTCAGAATGTGTTGAACATGAGGCAATAGAGATGGTTGGAATTTATTGCTGCTTATGACTTTGGAATTGAGTACACACCTAGAAAAGGAATAATGTAGCAAATGTACTTAGCAGGAAACATCAGACTGTGGTGTTGGTAATGATTGCTTGGTGGAAGGAGTTGGAAGTAATATCAGCATGTAGAGTGCAATATAGATCAGAGGCAGATTCTAGTGCAGGAAGTGTTGTATTGTCTTATTTAGAAGCCCAACCAATAATGATTGAGAAGATAGCTTCCAAATAGAAGGAGGATCCAGTTTTGGTTGAACGGATTAGAAAATTAAGGAAAGGAATGAAGAGCGATGGCTTAAAAGATTTCAGTCTTGACCAGAACAGGTGGCTGAGACAAAAGGGAAGGTTTTGTGTTCCGCATGCAAGAGACATAAGGAAGTTCTAGAGGAATGCCATCTTTCAAGGTACATTATCCATCCAGGAGGAACAAAGATGTATCAGGACATGAAAAGAAGTTTCTTTTCGGAAGGTACGAAACAGAACATTGGTTTATGTGTTATGCGGTGCTTGAATTACCGACGGGTAAAGGCTAAACAATAGAAGCCAGTGGATTGCTTCAGCTATTCAATGTTCCGATATGGAAATGGAATTATATCTTTATGGATTTTATTAATAGGTTGCCAAGATCTAGTAAAGAAAATGAAAGTATATGGGTCATTGTGGATAGGCTGAGTAAGAGTGTCCGTTTCATTCCGTTAAAGTTAGCTAGGACGACACCTATTTTGGCGAAGTTATTTATAAAGAATGCGGTTAGATTGCATGGAATTCCTAGTAATAAAATTAGTGATAGAGATTCTTTGTTTACTAGTATTGGTATGGCACCATTCGAACTTTGTATGAATGACCATGCAAATCTCCCATACGCTGGTTAGAGATCGGGGATAGATTAGTTCTTTGTCCAGATTTTGTAAAAGAAGCCAAAGAAAAGATTGAGTTGGTTCGAGGTAGAATGAAGGAAGCGCAGTCCAGAAAGAAAAGTTATGCGGACAGGAGAAGAAAAGACTTGGAATTCTCTGTTGGAGATTATGTGTTCATTAAGGTTTCACCGATGAAGGGTGATTAGATTTGGGAAATCTGAAAGTTAGCACCCTGATTCGTTTGTACCTTTTCGCATTGTTGAGAGGATCGGGAAACTCACTTATAAATTAGAATTATCGAGTAGTTTGACCGGAGTTCATAATGTGTTTTCCATGTATCTCATTTGAGGAAGTGTGTTAGGGATCCAGAAACTAGTGTAGCACCGACAATGTCAGAGGATTTAGAAGTAGAGCCAGACTTGACTATAGATAGAAAGACGATTTGGATAGTTGCAAGAGATGAGAAGAGGATAAGGTACAAGACAGTCAGACTAGTGATTGTCGAGTGGAGTGATCATGATAGAGACTGTACTTGGGAGACTTAGAGTAGGATTAGGGACTCTTACCCTTATTTATTTAATGGTGTGTTTTACCATCGATTGTTTTGTTATAAACCTTACCGTAATTTTGAGGATGAAATTATTTAAGGAGAGGAGTTTGTAGCACCCTATATTTTAGTAGCATTAATTAGGGCATTTAACTAGTAAAATTTAATTAGTAATGTGAGGGGATTAAGGGATTGAAATTCAATTTAATAAAGGGTATCCATGCCAATTCCAAACGAGATAGCAAGAATAAAGTGTTAGGAAATAAGGAAAGACAAAATGGAAAAATAGGCATTCTAATACCCTAAACCCTTAGGAAATGAAAATACACGTCCATTTCATTCTCTCAAAATAAACATCTTAAGGCCGGCCGCCATTTTCAATCCCAAGGGAAGATAAAGCTAAGATTTTCAAGAAGAAGAATAAAACCAACTTATTCAACATAAAATCTCACATCTTTTAATTTTAAAGCTAAGATGCGTGATTACTACATCACTCTTTTCTTACAGTTTTTTGTTTTAAGTTGGACCCGAAATGATTTTGCATATTTATGCCATGTCTTAAATAATTAAAGTTATATATATGCTTGTTGATGATTTATATATGTTCATATTAATTTTTATGATATGTTTGATATGAAAACCTATTAAATGACATTTAAATGCCTTAAAAATTTAAATTAGAATAGAAATAATATTTTAGAGATAGTTTTCAATTTTTATAATTTTCTAAATAAATCTGGATTTCTAGTGAAGAACATGATTTATTGGGTTATAAATTATTTATGGTTAAATAAAAAATTATTTGGGTTTGAATTGTATATGTTAGGAAACATATAAAAATTGATTTTTTGGAATTTTTCCAGATTTTTCTTAAGTGTTTTGATGAATATATAAAATTATTTAAGGTACGAGACTTAAATGTTTTATGTATTTAATTAAGGAGAAGGGGCATTTCATAAAATAATATCATTATTTATTTTAAAATTATTGGCAGCACACTTCTGAAAAATATTTAATAACCAATCAGAATTTGACAAACAAAGGGTTGAAAAGTTTCCCTTTTAAGTTAAAAAGTAGAAAATCATTCTATTAGCACGTTCAGCAACTTTCGGCATATGGGGTTCCGACCCAGACCTTTCACTATCCTTGATTTCGAAGCCAAAGCATATGGTATCAAGGTCCTTGGTACATAGCGTATTGGACAAAGAGGAAAGTGCACTTGGTCGAAACCTTAGGTTCCGAAGAGTTTGGAGTATGTTGGTTTTATAAACCAAAGGTAATGCCTGCTTTGCTTTCAAAAGAGATGGTTTTGACTCAGATGCTTTTGACTTGGCCAACTATTTAAAAAAAGGTTTTTGCATGGTTGCATTCTCTTGTTTTAACCGATGCTTTCGAAGGGGTCGAAAACCCTAGCTGCCGCCTTTCTACGTTTCGAAGTCAACGGTTTTGAAAGGCATACTTACCTTTTAAAAAAATTAGCCACTTCTCCAATGGTTTCGAAAGAGTGGTTTCGAAACCGTCACTTCTTTTCTTAGGAATAAGGTTTCGAAAGGAAGGTCTCGACTTAGATGTTTTTACCATTTTTATTTTAATTGAAGTATAACCCAAAGGGTTTTGAAGGAGTCAGGAGGTACTATTTTCTATTTTTTTTCCAAAGTTGTTTCAAATGGTTTCGAAGGGGTAGTTCCCCAAACGGTTTCGAAGGAGTCAAAAGGTATTATTTTCTAATGTTTTCAAAAGATGTTTTAAATAGTTTCAAAGGGGTAGTTCCCCAAGGTTTTTGAAGTTGTCAAAAGCTACTATTTTCTAATGGTTTCAAAAGGGTTGAAATGGAAGGTTTTTCCAAGGTTTTATAAGGCAGTGTTCTGAAATGTTTTAAGATAAGATGTATAAGGTTTATTGCTTTCGAAAGAAAAGATTTTAAAGGTTTTGGAAGGATTTTATGCATGGTTTCGAAAGGGAAGCTTAGGCCTTTCAGCCTAGATAAGTAAAGGTGCTTTACTTGGTTTCAAAAGAGGTGCTTTCAAAGGTCTAGAAAGGGGTACTTTCAATGGAATCGAAATGGGTACTTTCAAATGCTTAAACGTTTTCATCAACTAGTGGTTAAGTTAAGTGTGCGTGCGTGTGTGTATGTAAATATAACATAGCAAAATGATTTTGAGTAAAGAATAAGGATTATGTAATTTCTTTATGTGAGTTTGATTTAAAGGTTTTAAATTAGTTAAAAAGGTTTCAAGGGAAATTATGGGAAGAAATCCCCTAGTGAAAATGACTTGGAAATTAGAATACAAGATGGGACCGGTATAAGGTCGCGCTCTATATATTAACTATTGACCTCAGCTAATTGTTGTCCAAAATTCCAATGTATAGGGCTTGGTTATGGGTATGACTAAAGTTATTATTACACACCGAAAGTTACATATGTTTATATATAGATAGGTTATTGGTGAGCCTGAAAAACCATTAGGATCAGTTGACCTGGGAGGTAATTAAGTTAGGGACAGATCATCCAGAAGAGAAGTATTTAACAGATAGTTAAGGACAGATTGTCTAAAAGTGGAGTGTATAATAAATGTTAGATTAATTTTGTTATATTTTATGGTAGGCCTAAATCAGCCAAAGTTTAAAAACTAGCCGAACAAAACTTATCTGTTTGAATAGATAGTTCATTTATTACATAATTTTATGTCTGGTTACATAATGATGCTTTACAATATTTAACCAGTTTTGGTTGCACGAAAAGGTTTTGCAAAGACATGTTTTTAAAATAATGTTAGTATGGGGAAACCCGTTTTACTATGCGCCGTGGTCTTACTTAATGGTCTTACTGAAGATATTTAACCGGGATGTATAATATTATTCACACCAGGCTTTATGTCTGACTCGAAGTCTAAGTTCTCCTCTTTAACTCCCTAGTGCTCAAAATTGATTTGAGTAGGGTGAGTGGTTAAGTTCTTTTTAGGTTTTAGTAAGTTGATGAATAAGGCTATCAGAGGCAAGATGGAGGCTAACAAATAGCTATTTAGGAGTTGCAGTTCCATGTTTTGTTGTATTTCTTCTATGTTTGTATTAAGTCAATTACGACTATATGATTCTGATCGTCCAAGGGGGTATCTTCATATACTGCTCTTGGCGTATTTTGAAACAAGTATATTTAATCTATGCCTGGGAACGTATTGGGATTATGTATTATGAATATGGAGCATCTGGTTTTGAAGTGTAATGGAAAAAGTTGTTTTGAAATCTAAGATTTGTTTCAATTTAAGTGTTTTGATATTATAGATACCATTAATGTAGCCGTATTTAGTCGTCTGAAGCTAATACTGTGATGACTGCAGCATCTGTAACACTTATATTAGGACATCTAGAAAGGGGATGTTATAGCTTGATATCAGAGCATGATTTATGAAATACTTTAACTAAAAATGATTTTTTATACATAATCCTGGGAATTAGAGTTAAGACCGAGGTATGGGATAGCTCTATATTAACGTATTTATATTTTCTATATATGCACACACACCCACACACTATATTTCTAAGTTCCTCTCTTTGTTAGGCTATTCATCTATATCTCATGAGTATTGAATATAGATATGGACGAAAGAAAAGAAAGAGTCAATCTCGGAGGAGAAATCACCACCATAAATGGAAATACCCGACCAAATGCTAGAAGAGGTTCTGGTCAGGCTCAAGCTGAAAATGTTGGAGTTGGGGTTCCCCAAGTGGATATGGGAGCCATGTATCATTTTTTTGTAAAAATGTTGCAAGATGGAATTGCAATTAGAGTAGTAAAAGGGAATACGGGTGAAGGAGAAATTCAAGAAGCTCCGATAGTCTACCACTACGCTAACTTGAGCGAAGACTATATTAGGCTTAGAGGGTAGCCGTTTATCAGGACAGAGGATGAAATTGAGGTAGAAAAACGTCTACTACATTGTAAATGGATTTTTGCTGACTTAGGACTGAATGACCAGCAGAAAAGGAGATTAGCTTCAGGACATCTCCAGGGAGCTTCTTTGTTTTGGTTGAATACTTTTACTACTAGAGTTAATGAGGAGACAATGGCTTGGGCAGAGTTCTAGAGAAGGTTTCAAGAAAGATTTATGTCGGCAATGGCTTAGTCAATGTTGGTTAGGAAGTTTGCTACACTAGGGGAAAGGAGAGATGTTTGTTCTGGAATATGCTAGAAGATTTGAAGAGTTAGATCGGTATGGGTGTGCCATGGTTGATACGGTGATGAAAAGAAATGAGAAGTTTATAACAGGTTTGAAGCTGGAGTTGGCAAGAACTACCTTACCGCATATAAGGAATCTATGCGATGTAATTGTCGAAATGGCACTAAGGCAGGAAGAGGAATTAGCTCGTTTGGAGAGGAAGTGAGGAAAGGAGGTTTAGGTAGGACAAGG
This sequence comes from Allium cepa, assembly GCA_030765085.1. Lineage (NCBI taxonomy): Eukaryota > Viridiplantae > Streptophyta > Magnoliopsida > Asparagales > Amaryllidaceae > Allium > Allium cepa. The sequence continues at coordinate 1,038,518,557 of CM060928.1, forward strand.
CCAGAAAAGAGAGTATTTGCATAAGAAAAATGCTCAGTAGGGAGGAGTACAATAGATGGGAAAATATGAGGTGGTTTGTTATAAATGCGATAAAAACGAACACTATGCTCATTAGTATCACACCGAAAAAGTGAAAGGAAAGGAGGTGATTGGAAAGAAGAATATCACGTGCTTTAATTGTGATCAAATCGGTCATTATAAGAATCAATGCAAAGAGCATGCTAGAGATGGAAGTGGGCAAGTGCATGCATTGGAGCCCGCAACCTTAAGGCCAACGATGTTGGGGAAAGGGAAGGCTTTTCTAAGAGGCTCGCCACAGACTCACGGTATGTCCGTCAACGTTCTGTTACATACTCGTGCATCACATTCTTTTATTTCTCGATGTTTGGTAAATAAGCTTAACCTAGAACCCAAATATTTCATTACTTCCTTAAGGGTTGCAAATCCGATAGAAGGGTATGCAACACTTGTGATGAGGTGTGACCATTTAGAGTTTGATTTGCTAGGTCATACTATTAGTTGTTGTTTGAATGTATTTGATTTTGTGGTGTCTGGGATCATCCTTAGGACGGATTGGTTAAGTAAATATGATGCTAGAATATTTTTCCATGATAAGAAAATATCACTTGGACACCCGCATCGTAGTGATCAGATAGTTTATACTATAGAGAACCCTGGTTGTAAAGTGAATTCTTTATTGGGTATTATGGAGTTGGAGGATGAGTTGCATCGAGTCCTTATGGTTAGAGAGTTTGCCGATGTGTTTGAGCCGGTAATTGAATTGCCACCGAAACTAGCCATTTAGTTTCGGATTGATTTGGTGCCTAGAACAGAACTGATGAGTAGGCCGTCACGCAGAACGACACCGACAGAGATGAAAGAGACACCGACAGAGATGAAAGAGCCAAAGGTGAAATTGGTGGATTTAGAAGGCCAAAGTTTCATTTGATCGAGCAGATCACCATGGAGAGCTGCCATAGTATTTACTAAGAAGCCGGATGGATCGTTGAGGTTGCGTATCGATTACTGTAAGCTGAATGAGAAGAAGATAAAGAACCGATATCCGTTGCCAAGAATTGATGATTTCTTCGATCAGTTAAGTGGAGCCAAGGTATTATCTCAGTTGGATTTAGCGACAGGATTTCATCAGCTTAAAGTGGCAGAGTACAGTATTCCTTTTATGGCATTTAGGATGAGGTATGGATCATACGAATGGTTAGTTACGCTATTCAGACTAATAAATGCACCGACATTCTTTGTAGATCTAATGAACCAATTTTTTGGGAGCACCTGGACAGATTCATGTTGGTTTACATAAATGATATTATGATATACTCACGAGGTTCGTCTTAGAGTTGTGCTTGAGACACTAAGGGAAAACTAGTTGAAGCGAAGTTTTCTAAATGCCATTTCTAGAAGAAGGAAGTAAAGTTCCTAAGTCATGTAGTCTCGAGGAAAGTGCTGTCTATAGATCCAACTAAGATAGAAGTGGAGAACAATTGGAAGAGACCTATGACGATGACAAAGGTAAATATTTTTCTTTGGTTGGTTGAATATTACCGAAGGTTTATAAAGGACTTTTCATGGATCGCTGCACCGATTACTAAGGTTATGCGAAAGGATGTAAGGTTTTGTATGGACCAACAAGTGTGAGGAAGCATTACAGAGCTTGAAACACTTATTGACCCATGCACCGGTATTGGTGGTACCCGAAGGGAATTGGGATTTAATTGCTTACACAAATGCGTGCGGAAGTGGATTAGGAGCTGTGTTGATGCAAAGAGGTAAAGTAATTGCTTATGCTTCTAGACAACTTAGACCACATGAAGTTTGGTATCCTCCGCATGACTTGGAATTGCCTACTGTTGTATTTTCTTTAGAGACGTGGAGGCATTGTCTTTTGGGAGAAATTGATCATAGTTCGTTGAAGTACTTATTCTCTCAGAAGTAGTTGAACATGAGATGCTGAGATGGATGGAATTTATTGCTGCTTATGACTTTGGAACTGAGTACACTCCCATTAAACGGAAATAAAGTAGCAGATGCACTTACAGGAAACATCAGAATGCAGTGTTAGCAATGATTTCTGAGTGGAAGGAGTTAGAAGCAATATCAACATGTAGAGTGCAATATAGATCCGAGGCAGATTCTAGTGCAGGAAGTGTTGTATTGTCTTATTTAGAAGTCCAACCAATAATGATTGAGAAGATAGCTTCTAAAAAAAGGAGGATCCAGTTTTAGTTGAACGGATCAGAAAATTAAGGGAAGGAATAGAGAGCGATGACTTAAAGGATTTCAGTCTTGACCAGAATGGCTGGTAGAGAAAGAAGCGAAGGTTATATGGTTTGAATATACGAGACATAATGAAGTTCTAGAGGAATTCCATCGTTCAAGGTTCACTATCCATCCAGGAAGAACAAAGTTGCATCAGGACATGAAAAGAAGTTTCTTCTGGGAAGGCATGAAATGGGACATTTGTTAAGGTATTAACGGTGCTTGAATTTCCAACCAACAAAGGCCGAACACCAAAAGCCAAATGGATTGTTTCAACCATTGGATGTTCCGATATGGAAATGGGATTCTATCTCTATGGATTTTATTGATGTGTTGCCAAGATCTAGTAAATGAAATGAAAGTATATGGGTCATTGTGGACAGACTGACCAAGAGTGCCCATTTCGTTTTGGTAAAGTTAACTTGGATGGTACCTATTTCTACAAAGTTATTTATAAAGAATGTGGTTAGATTGCATGGAACTCCTAGTAATATCATCAGTGATAGAGATTCTTTGTTTACTAGTGAGTTCTAGAAGAATCTACAGGAAGATTTACGAACAAAGCTCAATACGAGTACTGCTTACCATCCATAGAACGATGGCAAACAAAAAGAGTTAACAAAGTCTTGGAGGATTTTTTAAGAGCATGTGTGTTGGAATTCGAGGCATCATGGGAACACCATCTTCATTTAGTTGAGTTCTTATATATTAATAGTTATCAAACTAGTATTAGTACTGCACCATTCGAAGCTTTGCATAGAAGACCATGCAATTCTCTCGTATTCTGGTTAGAGACCAAGGATAGATTAGTTCTTGGTTTAGATTTAGTAAAACAAGCTATGGAAAAGATTGAGTTGATTCGAGGCAGAATAAAGGAAGCTCAGTCCATGAAGAAAAGCTATGCAGATAGGAGAAGAAAATACTTGGAACTCTCTATTGGAGATTATGTGTTCATTAAGGTTTCACCGATGAAGGGTGTGATTAGATTCGGGAAATCAAGAAAGCTAGCGCCTAGATTCGTTGGTCCTTTTCGCATTGTTGAGAGGATCGGGATACTTGCTTATAAAGTAGAATTATTGAGTAGTTTGGTGGGAGTCCATAATGTATTCCATGTATGTCATTTAAGGAAGTGTGGTAGGGATCCAGAAACTACTGCAGCACCGATAATATTTAGTAGTAAGCCAGACTTGACTACAGTTAGAAAGCCGATTTGGATAGCTGCAAGAGATAAGATGAGGCTAAGAAACAAGACAACCAAACTAGTGAATGTCTAGTGGAGTGATGATGGTAGATACTGTACTTGGGAGACTAAGAGCAGGATTAGAGACTTCACCCTGATTTATTTGATGGTATGTTTTACCATCGATTGTTTTATTATGTACCTTAACATAATTTTGAGGACGAAATTCTTTAAAGAGGGGAGTCTGTAACACCCTATATTTTAGTAACATTAATTAGAGAATTTAACTAGTTAAATTAAATAAAATAATATGAGGATTAAGGGATTGAAATTTGATCTAATAAAGGGTAGCCGTGCAATGTTAAATGAAATTCAAAATGAGATAACATGATAAAAGTGTTAGGAAATAAGGAAAGGCAAAATCGAAAAATAGGTATTATAATACCCTAAACCCTTAGGAAATGAAAATACACATCCATTTCATTCTCTCAAACTAAAACGTCTTAAGGCCAGCCACGATTTTCAATCCCATGGGAAGATAAAAGGTTTTCAAGAAGAAGAATTAATCTAACTTATTCAACATCAAATCTCACATCTTTTAATCTTAAAGCTAAGGTTAATGATTACTACGTCCCTCTTTTCTTATAGTTTTTGGTTTTAAGTCGGACTCTAAATGATTTTGCATATTTATGCCATGTTTTGAATGATTAAAGTTATATATATGCTTGTTGATGATTTATACGTGTTCATATTAATTTTTATGGTATGTTCGATATGAAAACCCAATTAAATGACATCTAAACACCTTGAAAATTTAAATGTAGATCAGAAATTATATTTTAAAGATGGGTTTCAAATTTCATAATTTTCTGAATTGATGTGGATTTTATATAAATTTTCTTGTGGAGAAAACAATATATTGGTTTATAAATTATTTGCGGTTAAATAAATAATTATTTGAGTTTTAAATTTATGTATGTTGGAAAATATATAAAAATTAATTTTATGGAACTTTTCTAGATTTTTCCTAAGTGTTTTGATGAATATATAAAATTATTTAAGATATTTGATTTAAATGTTTTATATATTTAATTAAGGAGAAGGGGCATTTTATGAAGTAAAATCGTTGTTTATTTCTAAAATTATTGGCAGCACATATCTGAAAATTATTTAATAACTAATAAGAATTTGACGAACAAAGGAAGGTTAGTTGAAAAGTTTTCTCTTTTAAGTTGAAAATAAGAAAATCATTCTTTTAGCATGTTCAACCAATTTCAGCATAGGTTTTTCTGACCCACACCTTTTTCATCATCATTGGTTTCAAAGCCAACGCGCATGGTATCAAGCGACTTGGTACGTAGCCTATTGGACAAAGGTGAAGGGGAACTTGGTTGAAACCTTAGGCTCTGAAGAGTTTGGAGTACGTTGGTTTTATAAACCAAAGGTAACACCTTCTTTACTTTCAAAACAGATGGTTTTGACTCAGATGCTTTCTACTGGGTCAAATATTTAAAATAAAGGTTTTTACTTAGTTGCATTCTCTTATTTTAACCAATGCTTTCGAAGTGGTCGAAACCCCTAGCTACCGCCTTTCTACCTTTCGAAGTTAATGGTTTCAAAAGGTATACTTACCTTTTAAAAAAATTAGCCACTTCTCTAATGTTTTCGTAAAGGTGGTTTCGACACCATCACTTCTTTTCTTAGGAATAAGGTTTCGATAAGAAGGTTTCGACTTAGATGCTTTTACCCTTTTTATTCTATTTGAAGTATAACCCAAAGGGTTTCAAAGGAGTCGATTGTTACTATTTTTTGATGTTTTCGAAAGGTGTCTTAAACGGTTTCGATTCCATGGAAAACTACGGGAAGAAATCCTTAAGTGAAAATGACTCGAGAATTAGAATACCAGATGGGATTGGTATAGGGTCGCGCCTTATATATTAGCTATTCGTCCCAGCTAATTGTTGTCCAAAATTCCAGTGTTAGGGCTGACATAGGTAAGACTAAAATTATGATTACACACCGAAAGGAATATATGTTTGTATATAGACAGGTTATTGGTAAGCCCAAAAAACCATTAGGATCAGTTGACCTGGGAGAGGATTAAGATAGGGATAGTCCGTCTAGAAGAGAAGTATTTAACAAATAGTTAGGGACAAACCTTCCAAAAGTGGATTGTCTAAAAGATGTTAGACTAATTTTATTATATTATTTGGTAGGCCCGAGTCCGCCAAAGGTTAAAAGTTAGCCCAATAAAACTTATGTGTTTGAACATATAGTTCGTTTATTACCTAATTTTATATATGTTTACATAATGATGCTTTACTGTATTTAACCAGTTTTGCGTGCAAGAAAAGGTTTGGCAAAGATAAGTTTTTAAAAGGATGTTAGTAGGGGGAATCTGTCCGGCTATGCGGCGTGGTCTCACTTAAAACATTTAACCAGGATGTATGTATTATTCAGACCAGGCTTTATGTTTGACTCGAAGTTTATGTTTTCCCCTTAAACTCTCGGGTGCTCAAAATTGATTTGAGTAGGCTGCGGGGTTAAGGTCTTTTCACATTTTAGTAAGATGATGAATAAGACTACCGGAGGCAAGCAGGAGGCTAACAAATAGCTATTTAGGAGTTGCAGTTCCATGTTTTGTTGTATTTCCGCTATGTTTGTATTCAGTCAATTATGACTATATGACTCTGATCATCCAAAGTGGTATCTTCATATACAGCTCTTGACGTATTTTGTAATAAGTATATTTTATCTGTGCATGGGAATGTATTGAGATTATTTATTGTGAATATGGAGCATTTGGTTTTGAAATGTAATGGGAAAAGTTGTTTTGAAATCAGAGATTTGTTTCGTATTTAAGTGCTTCTAATATTATAAATAACATTAGCATAGTCGTTTTTAGTCGCAGGAATCTAATACTTTAGATGACTCTAACATCTGTAGCGCTTATTTTTAGGCCTCTAGATATGGGATGTTACACATTCTTTCCATATATCTATCAAATCTTCTAGAATGAGTCCTAACTAAAGATCTTGCTAACACACTGGCATCTCTAAAGAGGATCGATCCGGATTTGAGAAGCTTCTTACCTCCTCACAAATGCTTGAATATGAATACTCTAGCACCTCAACAATGGCATCCATAAACTAAATCCTACAGGACTGACTCGAGCTTCTACTGGTCCTTCTGCTCCGTCCAGTGACTCCGACAATGATAAACGAAGGAGTGGAGAAGACCAAGGAGTCAAGGAAAATCTTCCAGAAGAAGAGGTTAGGGTAGTTGAAAACTTAGATGAGGAAGGGATTGGGAGAATAGAGAATGTAGTAGAAGGCGGGGATGAACCAATAGATGAAGGAGAAGAAGTGGAAGATCATGACGAGGACTACAATGTTGGTTATGATGAATCATTTAAGAAGACATCCCCAATGGTACCAAGATCACTTCTCCTCCCTAACAAAATTTACTAGTAATCAAGTCTTCCTAGCTTGCACTATATTCATTCCGCAAACCGTTGAAGAATCAACTCCTCAAATAGGTGCATCCAAAAATATCTTTGGTTCTCTGAGTGATCTTAGGAACCTCTCTAACAATCTTTCCAATATATTAAATTCCAAGGGCGTCATAAATACCATGCCACATGCATTCAGTTTCCCTTTGGGTAATATTTTCCTAACCGATGAGGGTGATGAGACTCCATCTCTAAATCCTCTTGAACAAGGTCCATAGGCCGCCTTAGGCATGCCAACAATTCATATACTTCTTGGACCACAAACATAAACACTTCACACTTGTTCTTTGTTCATCAACTCGATCCTGATACACATTCCTCTTAGGTACAATAGTGAGACATAGCCATATTGAAAGGCTTAGAGAACACATTAGACAACATCGATCCAAGATTTTAGGGCCCCAATACTCTGAATCGGAGAGGGATAGATTAAGGAGGAGGAATTAGGAATGTAATGATGTTGAGGAAATGAGAACATCACCACGATAAACGAAGGGAATTGTGCGACTGCTCCAAGTTCCACTTCTGCTCCCATCATCAACATCACTCATACTTCCAGCCTTTCCAGCACCAATAATACTCCTACTAGGAACTTCCTCTATATTCTCAACCTTCTACCACTAGTATGCCAACTCCACAAAAATCCAAAATTTTCAAGCATTCTTAATCTCAACAATCCCACAGTGGTGATAAAGAAATAATCTCAATGTTGCTCCTCCTCCACCCTTCAAATGCCAACAACTATCACTACTATTAAGATGCAGGTCGCCCTTACCAAATTTTTCCTTATGGGGTTTAGATTCGATTATAGTGTCAATAAAGGAATCACCCTACACCATGAGATTGTGAATCAACAATACAAATGTAAGAAATTAGATAAGGGACTTTTCAATGTCAATTGTGCTAACATGTGATAACATGTTCCCATGGTCACACTAATAAAAAACACAAGATATGATTTGAACTCGCATGTGTCAGGGGTGTGGGTTATAACATTTGGTATGAGTGTTGGGCTAAGGATGCCTTAGAAATTAGGTGCATATTAAGAGAACATATTTGTATATTTTTGAAGTTACTATAGGTACATATAAGTATAACATAAACACACATATATTCCTATATCGTTACTACTATCTTAGAAAGTTGCTAATAATTACTAATTATAGATAACTGAAATTAGAAATCAAACTGGAAACGGAACATGTGAGGCAGCTAAGGTTCAAGTGTGAACATTCTAGTATAATTTTGTAGGTATCTTCAAGCAAACGGCTAGAATAAAATCTATCCCAATAGAGGAACTACAACACAAGCACAAGGTATAGCCCTAGCTCCACTAACTACTTTAGACTTTCCTAAGCTATGACGATGTTTGTAAGGTCTAGATGGAAAGAATTATTTTGGTATTGAAACATTTGTTGAGACTGGGACATAGTTGAGGAATTCTGATTGGATTTATGCTATGATTGGTGTGAAGCATATAATGTAGAGATAACTGTCTTTGTGATGCATGCAAAAAGGGGCCTTGAACTTGTACGATATAGTTTTTTCCAAAATAGAATTGGCTAAGCTGGCTTAGAACAATTTTAAGAGGTACTTTGAGTCTAAGTTTATTTTGGAAGATGAATGGGGACTGTAGCTAGAGAAGTTCATCTATTCAGAGCAAGGACACTACAACGTTATGGAATACATTAATGAGTTCAATTAGCTAGCAAAGTATGTCCTAGCACTTACAACATAGCAGTGAAAAAGGTGTTAAAATTTGCTAGGCTAATGGCTTAAATCCATCTTAAGGTATATTGCTTTGTGCCACATACCTATTGGATGTACTTTTGAGAGCTTGGTGGGGAATGATATTACTTAATTCAATTAGTAAAGAAGAACCTAAAATGACAGAACGGGAATAATCTCAGTAGGATTAACACAAAGGTAGAATGAGAAGTCAAGGCAGAAGAAAGAACAATGGCTTAAGTGTAAGAAGTGCCATGACTAGGGGCATCTTCCAATGGATTGCAAAAAGTGTGTTTCAAAAATAAAATGCCATGACTCCAACTAATATAGCAACATAAGGAGGAAGTGTCCAACTGCTCTTAAGACATCTACTCAATTAGTTCTAGCTTATGCACTAGATGTTATTCGTGGCTCTATCATAGCCCCAACTACAAAAAAAGGAAAGAATGTCATCGTAAAAAGTATGTTAACTCTCCTTTTTAGTTATCTGTTCATACTTTATTTTACACCGGAGCATCACACACATTTATTGCAAGTAAGCTAGTAGACGAATTGCACTTAGAGACTAGAATGGCTGTAGACCCATTATAGTATCGAAATCTGTTATGGAATCAATCCATTTATCTTGATTTATAAAGGGTTTGAAATTGTATGTTTTGGGTGTTAAATTCGATTATTTTTTTGGGACTTTAATGGTTTTGGTTTAATCCTGAGGACGGACTAGATTGCTATTTACGGAGTAGCATAAGATTGCAGTAGGAAGTTGGCTTATTTGTGTGCTTGAAATGGGCACATCTTTGAGGGTTACTACAATTCCAAAAGTTTTGTTAAGTTACATGATGAGTTAGCTTCTATAATGATAGTTCATGACTTCCAAAACATCTTTACCAATTTTTTTTGGTCTTTCTCCTCATGGGGAGATTGAATTGAATTTTGAATTTATTTAAAAGTGAATTTCTAGACCTACTGCCTTACCCCTTAGGCATATGGCCCATAAAGAAAGATGCGAGCTTAATATGCGAGTGAATGAATTATTGGAAAAAGCATTATTCAAAGAAGTATTTCAAAATATTGAGCACCAGTTTTCTTTACTATCAAACGGATGGCTATTTGAGATTTTGCATCATGAGTTGAATAAGCTAACAAAGAAGAATCATAACATCCTTCCATATATGAACGGTCTCTTTAATCAGTTTGTTAGAGAAAAAATATTCTCTCCACCTAATTTAGCTACCGTACTCCATCAGTTGCATGTGGCTATGGATAATATTTAGAAAACCGCTTTTCATACACCTAACGGACTTTACGAGTGGTTAGTCTTTCTATTTTGGTTTATTAAATGTAATGACCAAGAGTTTTCAACGTTTTAAATGCAAATATTAAACTTATTTAAGTATTCATATTTGATTCAAAAATAATAATAAAAAAATTATTTTGAATATAACGATTTTATTTTTAATGACGTACTTTTAATTTAATTTTTTCATAATTTTTAATTTAGAAAATATTTAAATTATCGTTGGACGATTTTTCGACAAATGATGGTATTTTTGTGATTTTACAAAATTAGTTAACCAACATATATTAATATTATTTTGGGATCTTATCATGCTTTTGTGCATGAATGTGTTTTTTTTCCACTCACGTTTCGTACGCGAATGAAATTGTGTGAAGTGAGATGCAGGGAATTTCTAAATAATCACAAATTCAACCATTCAATCAACTCAACACACCGACTTCACCTTTTACCTCACCGTTTTCTCCATTTCATTTTATAGTAATGGAAAAAACGAAAACTAAATTCCAAAAGCAAGATCATTTATTATATGACTAAAAATTATAAAGTTATTTGGGTTCGTATGAACTAGATCCATAAGGGTATGGTGGTTTGTTGTGTGCAAGGGAGTTTTTGGATAGTTGGCAATTTTTGGTCATGAAGGGTACGACTAGGATTTGAGTTTGTGGGGAGTATAGGCAACGGTAGATGTTATCGTTGGTTGCTAGAGTTTTATCGGAGTGAGCAGGTTCTTGTAGAAGAGTTTCAGAGGTTATTGGTCATATTTGTGAAAACCAGTAGGGCTACTCGAAGAGGGGGCTTAGACATGTTTTAAGTGGAAGGTCGAGTGTATGGTTGAGGGTATGGACGGGGCAAGGATGCAAAGAGAAACACAGTGGCCTGATTGGTGCATCGTTTCATGGAGAAACATGAGAGCTAGGAGGAGAAAGAAGGACTGAAGAGTGGGTTCAGCTACAAGCTTTTGGGCAACATTATTTTAATTGGGAGGGAAGATGGTTTTATGGTTAATATCGTAATTACCTTAATAAAAAATGATTTGTAGAATTGAATTATTTAATTAAATCGAAAACTTATAGAATGTATAGCTCTAGGTCCAATCGAGATGAGGTTTTTGTATTATGCTCATAGTGGTAATAGCTACGTGAAGGAATTGGTTTCGTAAAACTTGGAGCAAGTGAAATAGCTACATGATGGAATAACATATATTAATCAACATAATAATTTACAAAGTCATTTAAAAAATGACACGTCAGAGTCCTACTAATACAATTCTACCTTTGGACAGTTAAAATAGCATGTCAGTATCTAATTGATATAAGATACGTATAATAAAGCGGAAACAAGATAATGACTAGCTGTCGTTGAAGCATCCTGCTCCAAGCTTCTCTAAGGTGCATATGGGGAAAACTTGAACTACTTGGTTGTCCATAAAAATTTGAGCACCCTAGATTTTTAAGGAAAGAAAATAAAACTCTAGGTTAGACATGGGTCTGGTGTGAATAAACTCTAACAAATGAATTATTATGCTTACAACCCTTTTAAAATCAAAGATATCTTGTAAGACAATGCCCCAATAACACGGACGGGTTTTTACCTTACGATAACCAATATACAATTTGTAGAAAAATCCAGTGATATAATTATAATGTCTAACAGTTTAAGTAAAATATGAATTTAGCTAAAATGCTTACATCTCACATTTCAACATAGTTTGATACATTTAAAGCCATAAAGGCACGTATTGGAGAACGGATTCCACACTATGACAAGGTAAGGAACTACCTCCCGATGGTTCATCTATATATAAAGTACATCGGATCTGACATGAAAATCTTGTACCCCTGCCACACAGGACCGACCTACCACTTGATTAGTAGTACTGAATATGGTAACCCCACTTTAGTCCCCGAAGCATACACGAGTAGATAGTTATTGACCAAGATTTGAAATGACCATACCTTGATGGGAGCGATCCACATGGCCCTGCCGCTTACCAATTTTTCTCATTTTCAGGTTAATGAGGCTTGAGGCTCTATTTTACCTTTATATAGCACTTCCCACTTGGAATGTCACACTGCCCTACAGGCATCAATTGAATTTTAGCATTCATCCATACAAGTTCGTTTTGGGACAGAACGAAACCATAGGCACTACTTTTATTATATCCTTTTCGGTGAATCCCTCCTAGGATTAATAGCAAATAGCCATTACACTTCAAATCTCTATCCTCAATTCCATATTCTTCAAGATGTCTACAAGTCAAAATGCTTAAGTTGGATTGAAGTGGTTTTTGAATAACATATCCGTTCCCGGTCTCTTCGAAGAACCTTTCGATAATTTATGGTAAACTCAACCCCAGTTCTTTAGGAAATAAATAGACAAGATAAGAGCGGAGATCACCTCCTAACCGTTAGCGGACGAATTTCCTTACCATTTATGCTTAAAGAATGAAACAAGATTTATATGCATAATACAACATCATTGGGAATTGCTATGCTATATAACTCACGTGTTTCTCCAAGATATTTCCAAAATTTCATCATAGTCAAGGTTTGATAGTCAGTTATTTAACTATCAAATAAATAATCATTGTAATATTGATTAATTCCATATGGAATCCATAAAGCTATTATTTAATTAAACTTTTAATTAATTAAAATCGCTTTATAAACATTCAATCAAAAGGTCTTTAAAAAATATCTATTCTCAAAACCCTTACCTTCGCTTTTACTTCGAAAACAGTTCTATACTTATCCCAATAGTATAAGTATATTTACCAAACTTTACAAAAGTTTTCTTCTTTTCAAAATTTCATTTTTTGAAAACAATACTTACCGTACACTGTTCCACTTATCCTTCATAAAAAGTTTCTTTTTTCAAGCTTACTTCATATTTCTAATAACTTATAAATTTTCTAAATAAATTTACAACGCACTTTTAAAATTCTCTAAGTTAAATTATAAAACCTTTTTAAAAATCTCTAAGATCATTTATAACTCATTTTCCTATTTCAAAAACTCTTTTTATAAATCGTTTTAAAGAAAAATCCTTTAAAATATCTTTTGCACTCCTCCTTTTAAATCACATTAAATAACCCTTTTTAATTTGTAAAACACATTTTTATACAACTTTATTATTTATAAATACTTTTATAAAATAATTATGTAACTTGAAGCATCATTTATAAACCTTAACCCCAATAGTGACTAAAGAATTACAATTGATTCAAACCATACTTTATAATTTCAAAAGGAGGTTTAGCAAACCCAATGGTAGTAATTTAAGTTACCATTCTAACACTAATTTGATTTTCAAGTCACTTAATCATTTATTACATAAGTCAACATATATGTTAAGCAATACATTTCCAAATCAGGAAATAACATGTTAATAAACTCAACTTGCATATACATGTCCAAATAACATAATAGCAGGATGGTGATTTGTCCTAGCAAATAAATGACTAAACAATTCAATCAGTTTATAGCAGAACATAAATTCACTCCACGATCAGATATCCAAACAATCATACAGTCAACGTATAACAGAATGGTCTGCTAACACATATGTCCAAATGATCAAACAATCTAAATAATAACTTACTCATAGTTATATGGTTCCTTAATACTATCGACACTTGAGTCCCTTGTGTTCAAAACTATCCTTTGTAATTCCCTTTATTAAAAAAAATTGATCCTTGGAAAAATAAAGGATTTAAAACTTAAAAATCACTTTTAAATCGATTAATTACAAGTTAACTCATATAAAATCATAATTAATCTTTATCAAATCTTAACTTAATTTAATTATAAATTAAGAAATAAATAAACTTTAACAAACAATTAAACAATATTTAATTATTAAATAAATAATTAAAACCCAATTAATCCTTTATTGCTATTAAATAATAATTAAACCTTCATTAATGATTAAATAATAAATTAAACCTTTAATAAATAATTTATTCTTATTCAAACATTAATTAATTTATAATGAGAAATAATTAAACACTTGATTTACAATTAATTAAGAACTAACCCTATATTTAAATAACTATTAATTAAAAATAAATTATATACTTAACTCATTATAAAAATTTATCTTCTTTAATTAGTAATTAATTAAAATTAATCTTACCCTTTTAAAGATAATTAATTAATACTAATCTTTACTTAATTAAAATTAATAAACCTTGTTAATCTTATTTAATTATTAATTACTAAACCTAACTAATTAAAGATTAAAAATTAATTGACTTTCTAAAACATTTTAATTAAGTTTATAAAATATTTCTTAGACATCCTTAAGTGTAAAACTTAAATTTCCAAAATTCGAACTTTATATTGGAATTGCATCCATAGCGATCGCTTTGGATACCCATAATTTGAAAACTTATTTCATCTCAAATAATTTTAAAACACTTACTTCTTAAATTCAACTCACTTGTGAATTTAGTATAAAGTTTGGAAAGCAAAAAATAAATTTAGAAAACTTCAGATTTTTTTTTTATTTTCAACAAAGTAAATAATCGATTTAAAACACAAAGAATCTCCATGTTGAGCATAAACACATGTCAAGTGCTAAGTTTGCGCACTAACTTCCATTTACAAACATCTCTTAATAACTTTCCATTTACTAACTTTTCAAAACTTAAGCAAGTGTTTGCAAACTAAAGCCAAATTTGAAACTTTTGAAAATGATTATGATTTTAAAACCGAACCCATGGTTTTTCACATAAGAATCCTTTTTCTAAAACAAATCAAGATGCTAACTTTTCTTTTAGTACACAACATATACCATATCCATTCGCAAGCACACATACCACATCATATACGTAAAGCAAATCCATAACTTTACATACACAAATAACATCCAAATTCCAATCTGAAGTCTAATATAATATGTCATCCAAACATCCACATGTAAAACACATAACAACATTGTTGAATCAAACTTCTAACATAATCAAAAACCACACATAATAATGCAAACATTTCGACATATAGAGTTTAAAACTTTAATTTAAAACCAAGTAATTTACTCACCATTATTTTGCAAAACCATTTGAAAATTTTTCAGAACCTTTTCCATTATTCAAACTAGATCATTGAGCCTTACACCTTGAGATAGGCTCGGCCTAGGTGGTTATATAGTTCAGCCACAACACTCGTGGCTTGGCCATGATGTGGTTAAGGTACGACCAAGATGAAACAAAGGAGGTGAAGGCTTTTCTTGGAAGGAGGAGTGTTGAAATCGAAAACGAGGGGCTTTAAACAAGTTTTGAAACCTTAAAAAAAAGTAAACATTGAAAATTTAAATCATGAAAAATCATTTTGGAAGCTATTAAAGCTTTCCAAGAACTTAGGAATTTTTAAATATGAAAATGGAATGAGAAAATGGGAAATAAAATTTTTGGAATTAGTTTTTATATAAAGCGCATATAAAAATTAACAAAATACCCCTTTACCTTACCCTCCACACAATGGATGCCATGTCACCATCCCTTCCACCTCGCCATGCAAATCTGTAACTATGTTGTCTCCCCTCACCATCCTCAAACCAACATATTTAAAGCAAAGTGTACATGTGTCTAAAGGGCATCTTTTATTTAAAATCGTGTGTGTGTATACTTATAATTTTTTAAAATCTTATCTTATATTAATAAATATACACACACTTATATGCACTTAAGAGGAAATATATACATATATACATACATGCATTCATCGTGAAAAAATAGTTGTAAATGTATGTCTGTGTATTCAAGCTGTTATGACATTTTGGTTAACTTTTAGCTGATGAAAAGTTGAATATCTAGAAAACTTATTCCGGTCACATTTTCTTTTTCTATCAAACTATAAATTTTTGCAAACTAATTTTGAAAACTATTTCACCATCACTGTCTATGATTTAAAACAACTTTTATTTTAATTATAAAACCTATTATTATAGTATTAAAATTAGTTAAATATTCAAAAATTAAAGCAATGAAATTCCTGGTCGTTACAATGTGTATCGAGGAAAGAATAGTTTTCTAACTTATCCAATTTCATTATTAATCAAAGAATAGTATTATTTTAAATCAAAAAGCAGTGTTAAGAATATTTCATCTAGTTCTTATATGATCTATTTACATACACCAAAAGGAAAGTCTTTGGGTTTATTGTTACCAATATTTTTAGTAACATTTTCTTTAACCCAAATTAACTATGGTTTTTTGAAATGGAATTTCACTAAGATTTGTAAATGTACTTATATCGTTGAGATAAGTATGTCAATACATTTTCTAAGTACCGGAAATGTAATGTTTTGTGAATATACTTATACTGTTGATCTAAGTATATGGAAAATGTTTTTCTAGGTTTTAAAGTGAAATGTTTTGTGAGTACACTTATATAGTTGAGATAGGTATGTCAATATTTTTTAAGTATTGAAAAGAGTGGAGAAAGTTGCGAATATAACTTTGTAAAAGTATTTTAATACAAGAATTTTAAAATGGTTTTAATTAATGAAACAATTAATTAATTAATTAGGCTTACTGGGTTCTTATGTGCTTAACTAGTGTAATTTTCCTTCTGAAA
Source organism: Allium cepa (assembly GCA_030765085.1). NCBI lineage: Eukaryota > Viridiplantae > Streptophyta > Magnoliopsida > Asparagales > Amaryllidaceae > Allium > Allium cepa. The sequence goes on from CM060928.1 coordinate 1,038,535,128, forward strand.
TTAAATCTTTGGTTGAATTATTTGTTTATTTGATAGTCAAATAATCGACAATTAAATGCTCACTAGTTTTTAAAATTATCGTTGTTAGTTCGAAGAGACCGAGATCGGATAAATGTAAGTTATCCAAAAATAACTTCTAACCGACATAAGCATTCGAATTGGAGACATCTTGAAGATGATCAAATTTTTGAAGTGCAAGGGCTACTTGCTATGAATCCTTAGGCTGATTTTAAAATGGATGTTGTAGAAGTAGTGTATTCAGTTTGTCCATATCCTGAACAACTTGTATGGATGAATGTTGGCATCACATGGTTGCTTCGAGGGAAGTGTTAGTATTCCAGGTGATAGCCATACAAAACATAATCGTAGCCTCAAGCCTCACATCCAGTAATGATGAAAGCAAGGACATGCTGTAGGACTATGTTGGTTTCTCCTTATGATCATCACTTGTATCTAGATCAACATTTATTTATGGATTATGTATATTTATGGCTACGAAAACGGTTTGTTAATGACAATGAAGGGGTGATCATATTTGGTACTATTCAGCAAGGGATAGGCCGGTCTTGAGTAGAAGTGGTGAAATTAAAGCAACCTCGATACATTTTCTCTAGAGGCATACCGTATGGAAGGTAGGCCCTTAAGCTATCATGTTGGAATACGTTCTCCAATATGCAATTTCAAACTCAGTTGTGCACTTATCATGCTGGGATTTAGTTAAATTTCGGCTAAGATTCAATGTTTATTTTAAACACTAGACATTATTATAATACTAAATTTTTTCCTATAAATGATTTAGTTATTATAAGGTAAAAACCCATCCGTGTTTAGGTGCGACATGATCTTACGAGATTCCTTTATTTTGAAAGGTTTTATAACATTAAATTCCATTTGAGGTGTGTTTCTTGTGCTAGTTTACAAAACTGACCCGAGAGTTATTTTTCTTATAATGCTTGACCGAATGTATTTTCATATTTGGTTATGAATGCTTTGGAGCTTCAAGAGACAAGTTGGAGGCCTTCAGGACATACTCTTGTATATTTTATTTTCCACTTCGTTTTGTTGTTTATATGTTGTAACATTCCCGGTTTTAAGCCAAATATAAATTGGTTATTAATTTAATTTTTGGAATTAAATTATGAATTAATTTGATATTTTTCAAACTAAATAAGATATGTGCCTGTTTATTTATGTAAATAAATTTTAATTCGAAATTTCAATTTCAATTTTCCAAAATAAATAATTATATGTTTGTTTATTTAAATATATTTATATAACTTGATTTTTAATAGAATATAAATTTGAAAATCGAAAAATAAATATTTTTAAAATAAATTGGATTTTAATACAATATAATAAACTTGGAATTACCATATATATGTGTATATCTATATTTTGGAAGTATGTTAATTTAATATAATAAAAAAGGTATTTAAGGCCTAAATTCTAATATATATGTTAATATATATTTATTAGTATATAATTTAGTTAGTTTTTTTAAAAGCTATATAAAAATAAATAATATAAAAAGTATGAATGCAAATGTAAAAAAAGAATTAATTAAAGCTTTAAGCCTACATATATGTATATATATCTTTTGAAAGTATAAAGTATAGATAATGCAAAATGTATAAAAATAAACATATGTAAATATAAAAGGATTAAGTAGTTTATAAAATGAAAAGAGTTAAATATAAAAATTAAATATAGGTAAGGGTTTAAAACATAAAAATGCATTATTTTGACATTTGTAAATTTATAAAAACATGCATTTACAAGTGTTGGGTTAGTTAAAACAAGTAGCAAAAATCATTCTCTTTTGAAATTGAATTATATACAAATGTGAATTTGTCAAACCAGGCTATACAAGGTTTTCTAAAATCTTCATATCTTCCATTTTTCAAACTGAAAAACTGAAACCAGATCTGAATCAAACAATGACTCTGTTCAAGTTTAAAAAATCAAACAAACAACTTTTTCAGTTTTAGAACCCGATCAAAAGCATTTCCAGTCTTAAAGTTTTTGAATTCAAAACCTGGAATAAAATTTAAAATCTATTTCAAAGTTTTCAACCTGGGAAACCAAAATCAAAGCATATAAATACAATCAAATGACAACGCAAAGATCAAGCTTCAGGAATAAGATCAACATCAAATTACAAATTTCAAGTTCAAATTCATTTTCCAGGTCCTCTGTTCTTCACTGACAGATGAGAAAGCTACCAATTTTTATTTAGATCTATTGTGATTTTTGATGTTATGATTGATACTTGAAGCTGTTAGTAGAAATGTTAAGATGCCTGCATGTTTGTGTGGACATATATATACATATATTTTTGAATGCATGTCTGTGTATGTGTACAGATATATCTAAGCTTAACAACAGGTTAATAAACTTTCCAGAAAAAAAATTCATATCTCAAAATCTAAAAAGATTTAGGTAACGATCTTCAAATGAAATTTGATTGTATTCACCTAATTCAAATTTAAAAAATGTTTCAAAAATTTATATCAAGTAATTGATTTTGAAATAAGAAATCGCAGTGAAAATCATATGTATGTTAAAAATCGATGGTCATAAATCTGTGTTTCGATTTCATAACTCGATTTGACATTGAAAATGATGATTTTAGAAAATCATTTCAAGATTTTTAGATTTTTAAATCATGGTGTTTCTCAAGTTGATCGATTTGGGTCTTCTCGTCTATTGTTGACAATCAGCGATGAGTTAGACGATGTGATTTTTGCTGGAGGTGGTCGAGGCTTGAGGGATCAATTGAAAAGTAACAGTTGAATTTAATAATGATCGAGGTGATGGTACGATGAAGGTTTAGAGTTTAGGCCTAAAATTTAGTTAGTGACGGAAATTTGATCACTGTATTGTCATGGGTGGACTGGAACGGACCGGACCTGGGGGGATCGACGCATTGAGATGTGATGTAGCTTTGGACGAAGTTGAGTGATCTCCGTTGGTCGAGTTCATCGTCGACAAGGAGTTTTTGTCGAATTGGTTTGTTTCCAGTTTTGGGTTAACTCGTTCGATTTTGATTCACGGGGGAAAAGGTCGAGCTGGGTGGTCGGAAGGTTAGTGGGGATCGTCGTCGACTTGACGAGGGCGGCAAGGTTGGTCGGAAACGGTCAGGTGGCATGTGCACATGCATATGCACATTTTTGTTTCTGGGTTTGTGATGTTTCGGGGAAGAAGAAGACGTCTCGAGTTTGGTTTCGGGGATTTGATCTGTTTGCTCGGGTTTTCCTTCAGGTGGTTCGCAAGTGTAGTAATGGTTTTGTAGTTACAGTTTTGTAATTTAATCAAATAAAGTTTAAAAAAGAAAAGAGGGGTATACTGGGGTTTTTACTCAAGAACTTTGAGGGGTGGCTTTGGTATGTTAGGCTATTGGCTCGAGTTTGTGTGTTTGGTAAAATATCAAGTGTCAGATTTTAAATTAAATCGCATTTTTAGAATTTTGAACTATTTTATTAAATAAAATTTTCTTGTAAATGATTGATGTTTATTTAAATATTGATAGATAAGAATTATATAATTTGTTTTTAACATAAATTTATTAAGTTAATTAAAAATGGTGTAATTATTTAGTTAATTAAGAAAGAAAAAAATGTTTTTGATTGTAAATTAACTCAAAGATCTTATGGTAACTCATATGTTAATGATAAATTATTTTTAAAGGTTTATTTAATGAAATTTAAATAATGTGATTAAGTGATTAATAAAGATAAATGATTTATCTTTGATCTACTAAGGACTTGAGTAATTAAAGGATCATTTGTTAATATAATTACTTTAAGGGAAATAACTTTAATGTATTAAAGGTTGATTTAATAATATTATTAATTAAAGGATAATTAATCAAGGTGATTTATTAATTAATATGATTAATTAAAGGTTAACAAATTCGTGATTAAGATTAATAAAATTAATGATTTAGGGTTGATTAATCAAGTAATTAAAGAATAACTAATTAAAGGGTAATTAATGTGATTAATTAATTAAGGTAATTAATTTGAGGATAATTAATTAAAAGCTAATTAATTAATAAAATTGATTAAGGATACTCACTTACTGTAATTAATTAAGGATAATTAATTAATTGGTAATCAATTAAGGGTTAACCAAATTAACTAAGGAAAGTTAATTAAAGATTAATTAGATAATTAAAGGTTAATTATTTAATGATTAATGATTGATTGATATTATATTAATTGAAGTTGATTAATTAATGATTAATTAATTTGTAATTAAAGGTTAATTAATAAATGATTTAAGGATAATTAATTAAAATGTTTTGTAATTAATTAAAGTTAATCAACCAAGATTGGTAATTTATTCATAAGTAATTAGTTTGATTTAAATTAATCAGATGATTAATTGATCTTACTTATGGGTGTTTAAATTGTATTGAATGTTTGAATGGAATGCTTTGAATTGTTTGATATATGATGTTCTGTGATATGATTGAGTTGTGTTTAATGTAATTTATTTATTTGTAATAAATTTATATATTTATCTGTGAATCAGTGAATGAAAGGAAAGGATTATACCGCACATCGATATTGCTGCGTTTGGATTGTGATGATTGATGATATTGCACTATTGTGTAAAACCCATGGACTACACCACACACACGCAAATATGGATTGCATGAGGAAACTAGTTAAGTCACAGATATTTGAATTTAATATTATTTTATTCGAAATGGTTTTAAAAGTTGAATTTTGAATCCAAAAATGGTTTGGAATTGGAATTGGGTTTAATATGAAAAGCTTTTGAAAAGGAGTTTTGAAGATGAAAATTATTTTGAATAACTTGTTAAGGTTTTGAAATTTAATTAGTTTGATTTGAGTTCGAATTCAAGATTTGAAGTAGAGTTATATGAACATATGTTTGGAAATTATGGTTTAAAAAGGTTATAAAGTTATATAATGTATTTATATGGGTTTTAAACCATTTAAAAGTATTATTTTTGGGACTTGAATTTAACCCACGCTTATACTTTAAGTGCTATAACTTGAGCAAATGCAATCGGTTTTTTCCAAAACGAAAACTCTTTGTTTTTAAATGATAATAGCTTTCAAATAAAGAATGGATTTTTAGCTTTTGCTCAAAGGGTTTTAGATTTAAATGGAAATAGTTTTTAAAGCTATGTATGAATCCTTGTAAAAAAATTGGTGAACTTTGAAGAGGATCTTCAAGTGTGGATCTTTTGTTTAAAAGATTAAAAGGTGTATCATTTGTGTAAAAGATTTGAAATGGAAATTGTTTAAACCATTTGAAAGAAATGGTTTTGGGCTTTAAGTTGTGACTTAACTATGATCCCAAAATATACATATGTTTTTAAAATAAGCGCTCATTATTCAGTTTAGTCGGGAGAGGACTCTATGTCATATAACCCATTCCGAATAACGATATGACGAAATGGATAGCATTTGATGACCGGTGGTGAAGACCGAGTAATTTCGATAGCGAAAGAATTACCTGTCGAATATCTCTACACCGAATCGCCCCGGTATAGAGATTTGATCACTCTTTGTGATGGGGAGTCCAGATCTGATTAGGGATTATCCGGATTGCAAGGGCTTGTTTGGAAGTGCCTTCAGTTCTGCTCAGACCCGGAACAAACTTGTATGGATGTATGTCTGACATTACACTTTGAGATGTAAAGCTGGTTTCTATCAAATACATTTCTGTTTGGTGACGGCGAATTTATTCTCTTAGCTTAACACCCTTCTCTGAGACGTACGAGCTTAGAGGTTATGTAGTTGATAGTTACTAGTGATACATTCCCAATTTGGTAATGTGGCATACGAAGTGCTGCTGATCATTTGTTGATCGAAGCATCGCTTTCGTGAAAAGCGTAGCCTTGTGGACGAGACCTCGCCGAACCTTCCAACTCGGTAATGGTCAAAACAGGAAGGATGCGGCAAGGTTATCGGGGGTCACGCCCTTTAGGGTATGTCCATTTACTTCTGGACAAATGTGGTATAATGGTATGGAGCCCAGATACTTAACTTATGTGGTTATTGCAATTATGTTGCTTTGTGGTTGTTGTATCGGGGCCCTGGATAAAGGTCGATTACGACAGGGGAATGGCATACTCATGTCAGTAGTTACCTAGTTACAGAGGTAACCCGACCTTTTGCTGGCAGAGAGCTGATTAAGTTCTCGAGGCGTCCCTCTAGAGGCATACCCACGTGGCCTCGGAATTTCCTTAGCCAGACCATTTGTTGGAAATCCAATCACCAATACGCACCCTTTACGATTGCAGTTGTATAACCTGCCACCTCAGGTGGTGGCTATAGCAGAAATGATATAATGGAACCTATGTTGGCTAAGATATTATACTTTCGAAAGGTTTTTTATACTATGCACTAATAATAATATCAAAAAGGTTTTGCGTATCAAGCATATTTGACTATCATAAGGAGAAATCTCCTCCAATTATGCGCCTGCATTGTGTGCGTGCAGGGAGGCCTTATGGTGGTTTCATTTTCCAAAAAGCAATGCTAATTTCATTTGAATTCCTTTTGTTTTGGTTGTTATTAAAATTAAACTTTTTTTATTTTCTCACACTAGTCCCATGACTGACCTGGAGTTTATTGTTCCCTTTCTAAACTCTGGGTGCCCACAATTTTCCACACAGGCAGCCTAGAGTCAGATTTTCAGATAATCAGCTTGTAGATGTAGATTCGATAGCCTTCAGCCTTCTGTACGGAAATATTTGAAGTCTGTGGATTTAGTTACCTAGTTTGCTTAAGTTTCAGCGTGATGGGGTTCGAACTTGTGGTTTGGAGATCTTTGGAGTTTAGCAATGAAGATTCAGATATTGGATTGTATTTTGGGAATGTTATCTTTCCGCTGCTGTATCTTAGCTCTGATATTGATATTCATTTGTATCAATTGTTCTATATAATATTGTATATCAATGATATTATATCATTTTTCTTCAGCTATTTTTTTTACTTAATGTGTTATAAGCTTCGACGAACTAGATTCGACGTTTGACTCTGCGGCATTCGAATACGGGTGATGTATCTGGTGCCGATTTTCGAAGGTTGAGTCAGGGTCATAACAATTGGTATCAGAGCTGAAGGTTGAGTAAGAACTTTAGCTCAGGAGCATAACACATTAGGTGACTCATTAGAGATAAGGATATAAATGCCCTAGAATGAGTATCCCAAAGATATCCGTCCGTATGCCTCAGTAAATTCTCTTACTATCCATTGATAGTGAGTATGAGTGTAAGAAGAGGACGAGATATGGGACAGGGGAGTGCCACTATAAATGGTCGACACCCTGTAGCAACTACGGGAACAATTTTTTCTATCAATCTCGTTGAGCATCATTCCATTTTGATTCTTTGATGGCTTACTAGCAGCTACAAGAAGAAGCTTTGGTGTGATGATGGCCCTGCGAATCGTTATAGAAACATTCCTATCTCGTATTTTATTCATCAGTTTCCCATTAGTTTCTCGTTCTTAACTTTAATGAATTTGAAATTTTAATTGAGATAAATTGATCAATAAAATATGAGGCCAAATTGGATTGTATCTGTTTGTCTATTCTTTGAGGTCTAGATATATATTCTACAAACGGATAATTATCCCTTCAAACTAACAGATGCCCTACTTATTTCATAGATTTAGTGACCCGAGTATCTTGGGTAGTATCGAATGAGTTCGTTTTCATATGTATTATTGATATTTTGATTTGGTAAGCCAAATGTAGAATAAATATTTAGTTTAATATGATCAAACATTTCCCTATTTTGTGTGTTTATTTGATCTTGTTTGTCTCCTTGTCAAGCAAATTTCGAAGAAGAAATTTTCTTAAGTGGGGAATCTGTAACATTCCCGGTTTTAAGCCAAATATAAATAAATAATTAATTTAATTTTTGGAATTAAATTGTGAATTAATTTGATATTTTTCAAATTAAATAAGGTATGTGCCTGTTTGTTTATGTAAATAAATTTTAATTTGAAATTTGAATTTCAATTTTCCAAAATAAATAATATATGTTTGTTTATTTATATATACGTATATAAATTTATTTTTAATAGAATATAAATTTGAAAATCCAAAAATATATAATTTTAAAATAAATTGGATCTGAATTCAATATAATAAACTTGGAATTATGATATATATATATATATATGTGTGTATATCTATATTTTGGAAGTATGTTTTAAATTTAATATAATAAAAAGGGTATTCATGGATTAAATTCTAATATATATGTTAATGTATATTTATTAGTATATAATTTAGTTAAATCATTTTCTTTAAAAGCCATATAAAAATAAATAATATAAAAAGTATGAAATCAAATGTAATAAAAGAATTAACTAAACCTTTAAGCTTACATATATGTAAATAAATCTTTTGAAAGTATAAAGTATAGATAATGGAAAATGTATAAATATAAACATATGTAAATATAAAAGAATTAAGTAATTTACAAAATGAAAAGGGTTAAATATAAAAATTAAATTTAAGTAAGCGTTTAAAACATAAAAATGCATTATTTTGACATTTGTAATTTATAAAAGCATGCATTTACAAGTGTTGGATTAGTTAATTCAAGTGGCAAAAATCATTCTCTTTTGAAATTGAATTATATACAAATGAGAATTTGTCAAACTAGGCTATACATGGTTTTCTAAAATCTTCTTATCTTCCATTGTTCATACTAAAAAACTGAAACCAGGTCTGAAGCAAACAATGACTCTGCCAAGTTTAAAAAATCAAACAAACAACTTTTCCAGTTTTAAAACCTAATCAAAAGCATTTCCAGTCTTAAAGTTTTCAAATTCAAAACCTGGAATAAAATTTAAAATTTGTTTCAAAGTCTTCAACCTGGGAATCTAAAAACAAAAGCATATAAATACAATCAAATGACAATGCAAAGATCAAGCTTCAGAAATCAGTTCTACATCAGATTACAAATTTCAAGTTCAACTTCATTTTCCAGGTCCTCTGTTCTTCACTGACAGGTGAGCAAGCTACCAATTTTTGTTTAGATCTGTTGTGATTTTTGATGTTATGATTGATACGTGAAGCTGTGAGTAGAAATGTTAAGATGCCTGCATATCGGTATGGATATATATATATATATATATATATATATATATATATATATAGTGTTGAATGCATGTCTGTGTACATATACAGATATATCTCCGTTTAACAACAGGTTAACAAACTTTCCAGAAAAAGATTTCATATCTCAAAATCTAAAAAGATTTAGGTAATGATCTTCAAACTAAATTTGATTGTATTCACCTAATTAAAATTTAAAAAATGGTTTCGAAAATTTATATTAAGTATTTGATTTCGAAGTAAGAAATCCCAGCGAAAATCATATATATGTTAAAAATCGATGATCATAAATCTGTGTTTTGATTTCATAACTCGATTCGAAATTGATAATGACGATTTTAGAAAATCATTTCAAGATTTTTGGATTTTTAAATCATGGGGTTTCTCGAGTTGATAAATTTGGGTCTTCTCGTCTATTGCCGACAATCAGCGATGATTTAGATGACGTGATGGTTGCTGGAGGTAGTTGGGGGTCTAGGGATCACCAAAAAAATAATAGTTGAATTTATTAATGCTCGAGGTGATGGTACAATGAAGGCTTAGGGTTTAGGCCAAAATTTTAGTCAGTGTTGGAAATTTGATTGCTGCGTTGTCATGGGAGGATCGGAATAGACTGAACCTTGGGGGATCGATGCGTTGAGATGTGATGTAGCTTCGAACGAAGTCGAGTGATCTTCGGTGGTCGAGTTCATCGTCGACAAGGAGTTTTTGTCGAATTGGTTTATTTCCAATTTTGGGTCAACTCGTTCGATTTTGATTCACGAGGGAAAGGGTCGAGCTGGGTGGTCGGAAGGTTAGTGGGGGTCATCGTCGACTTGATGAGGGCGGTAGGGTTGATCAGAAACGGTCAGGTGGCATGTGCACGTGCATATGCACATTTTCGTGTCTGGGTTTGTGATATTTCGGGGTAGAAGAAGATGATTCTCGGGTTTGTTTCGGGGATTAGATCTGTTTGCTCTGGCTTGCCTTCGGGTGGTTCGCAAGTGTAGTAATGGTTTCGTAATTATAGTTTTGTAATTTAATCGAATAAAGTTTAAAAAGAAAAGAACAGAAAAGAGGTAAATTAGGGTTTTTGCTCGAGAACTTTGAGGGGTGGCTCGGGTAGGCTCCTATTGGCTCGGGTTTGTTGTTTGGTAAAATATCAAGTGTTAGATTTTAAGTTAAGTCAAGTTTTTAGAATTTTGAACTATTTTCTTAAATAAACTTTTCTTGTAAATGATTGATGTTTATTTAAATATTGATAGATAAGAACTGTATAATTTTTTTTATGAGAGATGCGGATTACAGATCTTAAGGCTAGAATAAGCACTAGAGGGGGGGGGGGGGTGAATAGCGTTTTAAGGAATTATTAAATCTTTTTGATTTTTTGTTAATTTGAAAAAAAATGTATGCAATATTCAGAGACATGTATGATCACAGAATCAAACACAGATGTAGAAATAAAGTAAAAACAATAAAGGAAAGAACACACCGGATTTTATACTGGTTCGGAGTTACCCTACATCTAGTCCCGCACACAAGTACATATTTCATTTCAAAAGTAATTGTTACAATTACACCCTCGATTTCAAGGCCACAAGGTACACCACTCCAGATTCACAATCCTTTGGATAGAGATTCTTGATTTTATGGGCAACAAGTTCACCCAATTGATTTCACAGGCCACAATCACACCTTTTCTCGCTTGATTGATTTCACAGGCTACAATCACATCTTTTCTCATTTAGTTTATTACAAAGATGCCTATAACTCTGAATAGCACTGAAATCTTGTTGAGATAGTGATAGAGAATCAAAACAGAGATGATCTAGTTAGATTCAATATTGATTTTGGCAGAGTAAGGGTAAAAATGTGTATAAAGAAATGTGGAAGAAGAAGAGGAGTGAAATCAGAGAAAACATGAATATAAATTCATTTAAAGCTACCCCTATTTATAGTAGAACAACAGCCATGTCCATTCGTGAAAGGATATGATGAATAGACACTTCTTTTGAAATTCAAAATTTTGAAATCAACTGCCACCTTGTCGACAAGAGGTCCTAGGGGTTGTCGACAAGCCTATGGTATTTTTGGTGATTTGTTTTACTTTGAAAATAACTTCTATCTTGTATTAAAACTATTTTCTAGACTTTATAAATATACCTAACAATAATTAAAATACATAAAGAAATATAGAGAATAATATTTTGATATATATAAAATTTTACTATAATTTTATATTTAAATCTAAGCATAAATATTAAAAGTTAAATATATTATTATTAAAAGATAGTTTAAAACCAAGGATAATTTGATTTTGAAAATAAAGATTATTTTGAGGCTAAAAATATTTAAAACTAGGATAAATGTTTTTGATTCTTTTAAAAGGAAGGTTTTGAAATCATTTTGAAAACAAGATATAATTTTGTAATAACATTTGAATAAAAGTTAGTGGATATAAAACAATGTTCCATTAGATTTTTCGTAGGTTCCATCCTACTTTGGGTTCCATCCCTTTGACAGGCTCGAAGTGGATTCCATTCCACAAATAAATTGGATTTTAAGATGCAAGTGCTTTTCTAGGAGTTTTAAAAATATTCCTAATTGAATTACATATTATTGAAATCTTAAACTCTTGATAATCCTGATACTCATGAGTCTTCAATCTTGATATCTTGAATCTCTATACTGTACAGTCTTCATTCTTTATACCTACATGGTTAAATCCTGCATATACATATATATCTAAACTATAGTGTTAGTATTTATAATCTTATTCTAAGGTTGTTGTCGTCAAAATCATCATCTCAAGGACTAACAATCTCCCCCTTTTTGATGATGACAACCTTTTTTTATAAAATATTACTTCTATCCTAATAACTCCCCCTAAAACTAATAACTCCCCTTTAATCTATGCCTAACTATCCTATTTTATACTTCTCCCCCTTTGTCATCAACAAAAAACTAACTCCAACCTTTATAACTCCCCCTTATTCTTGTACTAAAATACCTACATTAATATAATATTCAATGGAATATATAATAGATAGATTAAGATATAATTATACTGCTAGACATGATAACTGATCAAAAATCATATAAATATCAATGTGTTTTTATACATGTTTTGCACACCAAATATCAATCCACACCAAACCAAACCAAATCAAATCAATCCAAGCAATCAATTAAAATCAAACAAAACAATCAAATAAAATCAAACATTACGAGGAACTTCCACCCATCCTTCTTCTCCAAATATAGGGTCTGCTTTAATGACATCCCAATTTTCATTATCATTGGTGAGAGGGACAGGAGGATGTGCTTCATTATCATCTTTGTGTAGGAAGCAAATCATCCATCATATCGCATCGAAATGCTTTTCTTGCTCCTTGATCATCTGCATTTGACTCAACTCTAAGTGTCGCTGGTTACGAAGAGTGAAAGAAAGAATATTCTTGAAAGAATAAAGGGTTTCTTAAAGATTCTCGGTCAAATTATGAATTGGGTTGGCCATTTTTGAGTTTGTGAGAAGAATTAGAGATAAAGTAGATAAGAAATAAATCCAAGTGTTGAATTCTGTAAGAAAGAGGTATTTATAGGTGTGGAAATTCATTTGAAATGAATAGACATAAGATATTTATTCAAATTTCAAATTTAAAATGAAAAGTCATTTCTGTCCAGTACATGCCGATATGGTCAAGGTAGGGTTGTCGACAGGGGCAGTGAATTTTGATGACTTATTTTGATTTTGTGAATAATTGTGTGTATATATATTTATATAATATACTAACTTTTATTCTGGAGATAGGATAAGCTAGATAACAGAAAAGTAATTCAATATCATTTCATAATAGAACAATACAATGATTGAACATTAAGAACTACACGAGCATTCAAATCAAAACAAACTAAAACTAATACAACAAGACATGAAAAGGTAGAACTAGTTAGAGGATGATGAAGATGACGATAATCCAAGCTTCTTGCTGACTTTGGAGAAAAACTTGTTCATCTTGGATGACATTTTATCCAATTTCTTACTAATGGACCATTTAAGAATCCATTGATTCTCGACAATGGTCTTTTGATTTTTGAGTAAGGCTTTGCTGGTTGGATTAGGAGTATAGTCAATGCTTTCCAAAGAGGTTTCACCTTCTTCTTCTTCTTCTTCTTCTATTTACATTTCATCTCCTTCTTCTTCTTCCTCTTCCTCCTCTTCCATCTCCTCATGAGCCAAACCCTCTCCCTTTCTGGCAAGAGTCTCATAAGGTTGAAAAACAAATGGAATTTTAATAAGAGAAATTTTTGAGTGATTAAAAACCTTTCTTCAAACAAATTCTTTTCCTTTGAAATCACCTCCAAAATAGTTAAAAATTCGAGTGAGATAGATTCCATGATACAAAGTGTTTTCATCCATTTCAAGATTTGTGGGACAAAATTCATCCAAAATAACTTGCGCCCAATTAATATCATAATTTCCAAAAATAGCAAAAAGTGTTTTGCAAACTTTTGAAGTTGGATTGTTAAAACTCCTCGACCTTGGGGTCAAAGTATGTTGTAAAAGAAAATTAACAATTCTAGCTTTTGGTCGAAAGTTTCGATTTTTGAATTCAAAGTTATCATTTCCTTCAAAAATGTGATAAAATGTCTCACGATCATTTTCATCGATATTAAAACTAGAAAGATCCATTCCAGTGCTCTTGCAATTGAGAATGGTACCCAAAAGATCACAATTTAAAACTATTCTAATGCCTTTGACACTACTCCAAATTTTATCATCATTTCCATTATAAAATCCACGGTTGAGATTTGCATAGAAAATTATAACATGATTTGGATAACAAACAAAATCATTTTGAGAAGCATCAACAAGACTAAGAACTTGATTATGTGCAAAAAGAGAATGAAGTTCATAAGTAGAAAAATCTTGAAATAAAGCAAACTTTCCGGGATGTACTTTTCCATAGTTAGCATAGTTGATATATGCTTTTATAGCCTCTGGATCATTGTAGAGTTGCTCGTTTATCTTTCTGGAAATTCTCATTGGGGAAGGGTTGCTTGAAGAAGCCATTAGAGTATAGAGTAGAGAGCTTGAAATTTTGAGCTAAGAGTTTGAATTTGAAAATGAGAGTGAAAAGTTGTGATAAGAGATAATGAATAAATAGATTCTCAAAGGACATGTTCTCTGGTCAAAAGATGACTTTTCAGAGAATTGAATGAAGTGAAAAGATGGGGGGAAATTCAACATTTGAATTCAAATTTTGAATTTCAAATTTCTGTACCCTTGTCGACAACATGTTGGGGACCTTGTTGACGGTGTCTCTGAATTTTTATGATTTAATATATATATATATATATTTATTATTTTTAATGTTTATATATATATATCTGGAATATTACTAGAATTATAGTATATCCCATAAAAATTATGATACTATAAATAATAATAATAATAAAATAATAGTAAATTTAAAAAAATAAAAAATTTTAAAAGTCAAATAACACACCAATTCAAAATCAATCAATCAAGCATCCAATTCCAAGTATGCAATTTCAACCAATGTATTGTAAACGTGTACCTTTTTCTTAGTCCATTTCTCTGAATTTGTCGGAGTTGTGAACTGCTGTGAAACACATATTTGAATTATCTGTCTTCTGATCATCATCGCTTGAAGACGACTCTGTGTCGTCTAGAGTAGCAGTAAATGCACGTTTTCATTTTTTTGTGAAATCATTGTTTATGGGAAGATTTTGCCTATCTGGATATGGATAGCCTCTTTTGATATGGCTCGGTTCGTCATAGTTGAAACATTTGATATTGTTTGGCAGTACATTCTGATTTCCAGAGTTTTTATAGTTGTTTCTCTTGAGATTATTCATCATTCTGCATTTAAGGAATTTTCGAAAATTCTTGGTCATAAGGGCTATCTCTTCATCATTATCGCTGTTTGAGTCTGATCCCTAGGACAATGCATTGAATGCCATTGATTTCTTTTCAGATGCTTTACTTTCTCTTCTCTCAATCATTTGGACTTCAAACAAAATTAGATTTCCAATTAATTCTTCTATCTTTAAGGTACTGATGTCATTTTCCTCTTCAATCGCAAGTGTCTTTTGATCCCATTCCGAAGTAAGAGAATTTAAGATTTTTCCGACTTGATCTTCTTCCGAAAATTCCTTTCCCAAGGATATTAGAGAACGCACAATGTTCTGAAATCTACTATACATATCTGAAATAGACTCATTAGAATTCATTTTAAACAATTGTAACTGATTTGTGAGCATGCAAATTTTGGTCTGTTTAACATTTCTTGTTCCTTCGTGAGTAACTTGCCAAGTTTTCCAGATTCTATATGCAGACTTACAAACTGACACTCTATTAAATTCATTTCTATCAAGTGAACAAAATAGAATATTCATTGCTTTAGAGTTATTTCATGCAACAGTCTTTTGCTCAGCAGTCCACTGTGCAAAATCAGTTGTAGGTTCAAAATATTCAGTCTGTGTGACATTCCAAGTGTCTAGTCTTATAGATTGTAAATATATTTTCATCCTACATGCTCAATATGCATAGTTACTGCCATTAAAAAGTGGTTGTCGGACAGTAGACTGACCTTCTACTAATGAACTAGTGATAGGGATAATAGAACCAGTTTTGGTAGTGTTAACAGTATCAGTGCTGGTAGCCATTTTGAAAATTTTTCAAAATTCGGATTATGAAACTTTGAAAACCTTGCTCTGATACAAAATGTGAGAAATGTGGATTACGGATCTTAAGGCTAGAATAAACACTAGAGGCGGGTGTATAGTGTTTTAAGGAATTATTAAATCTTTTTGAGTTTTTGTCAATTTGAACACAAATGTATGCAATATTTAAACACAGATATGATCACGAAATCAAACATAGATGCAGAAATAAAGTAAAAGCAATAAAGGAAAGAACACATCAGTTTTTATACTGCTTTCGAGTTACCCTACATCCAATCCCGCACACATGTATGGATTTTCTTTCAAAAGCAATTATTACAATTACACCCTCGATTTCAAGACCATGAGGTACACCACTCCAAATTCACAATCCTCTGGGTAGAGATACTTGATTTTACGGGCAATAAGTTGACCCAATTGATTTCACAGGCTACAATCACACCATTTCTCGCTTGATTGATTTCACAGGCCAAATCACACCTTTTCTCATTTAGTTTATTACGAAGAAGCCTATAACTCTGAATAGCACTGAGATCTTGTTGAGATAGTGATAGAGAATCAAACCAAAGATTATCTAGTTAAATTCAATGTTGATTTTGGCAGAGTAATGGTATATATATATATATATATATATATATATATATATATATATATTTAAATAAATGTGGAAGAAGAAGAGGAGTGAAACCAGAGAAAATATAAATATAAATTCGTTTAAAACTGCCCTTATTTATAGTAGAACAACAGCCATGTCCATTTGTGAAAGGATATGACGAATAAACACTTCTTTTGAAATTCCAAATTTTGAAATCAACTGCCACCTTGTCGACAAGGGGCCCTAGGGGTTGTTGACAAGCCTATGGTATTTTTGGTGATCTGTTTTACTTTGAAAATAACTTTTATCTTGAAATAAAACTATTTTCTAAACTTTCTAAATATACTAAACTATAGTTAAAACACATAAATAAATATAGAGAATAATATTTTGATATATATATAATTTTACCATAATTTTATTTTTAAATCTAAGTATAAATATTAAAAGTTAAATATATTATTATTATTAAAAGATAGTTTAAAACCAAGGATAATTTGATTTTGAAAATAAAGATTATTTTGAGGCTAAAAATATTTAAAACCAGGATAGATGATTTTGATTCTTTTAAAAGGATGGTTTTGAAATCATTTTGAAAACAAGATATAATTTTGTAAAAACATTTGAATAAAAGTTAGTGAATACAAAACAATGTTCCACTAGATTTTTCGTAGGTTCCATCCCACATAGGGTTCCATCCCTTTAACAAGCTTGAAGTGGATTCCATTCCATGAATAAATTGGATTTTAAGATGCCAGTGCTTTTCTAGGAGTTTTAACAAAATTCCTAATTAAACTACTTACTATTGAAATCTTGAACTCTTGATAATCTTGATACTCATGAGTCTTCAATCTTGATATCTTGAATCTCTATACTGTAAAGTCTTCATTCTTGGTACCTACATGGTTAAATCCTACATATATATATATATATATATCTAAACTATAATGTTAGTATTTATATTTTATAATCTTATTCTAAGTTTGTTATCATCAAAACCATCATCTCAATGACTAACATTTTTAACTTAAATTAATTAAGTTAATTAAAAATGATGTGACTAATTAGTTAATTAAGAAAGAAAAAAAATGTTTTTGGTTATAAATTAGCTCAAAGATCTTAAGTTAACTCATATGTTAATGATAAATTATTTTCGAAGGTTTATTTAATGAAATTTAAATAATGTGATTAAGTGATTAATAAAGATAAACGATTTATCTTTGATTTATTAAAGACTTGAGTAATTAAAGGATCATTTATTAAATTACTTGAGGGGAAATTACTTTAATGTAATTAAAGGTTGATTTAATAATATTATTAATTAAAGGATAATTAATCAAGGTGATTTAGTAATTAATGTGATTAATTAAAGGTTAACTAATTTATTATTAAGATAAAAATTAATGATTAAGGGTTGATTAATCAAGTGATCAAAGAATAACTAATTAAAGGGTAATTAATGTGATCAATTAATTAAGGTAATTAATTTGAGAATAATTAATTAAAAGTTAATTAATTAATGAAATTGATTTGGGATAATCACTTATTGTAATTAATTAAGGATAATTAAATAAATGGTAATTAATTAAGGGTTAATTAATTAATTAAGGGTTAATTAATTAATTATGGAAAATTAATTAAAGAATAATTAAATAATTAAAGTTTAATTATTTAATGATTAACAGTTGATTGATATTTTGTTAATTAAAGTTGATTAATTAATGATTAATTAATTTATAATTGAAGGTTAATTAATAAATGATTTAAGGATAGTTAATTAATATGGTTTGTAATTAATTAAAGTTAATCAACCAAGATTAGTAATTTATTCATATGTAATTAATCTGATTTAAATTAATAGTTGATTAATTGATCTTACTTATGGATATTTAAATTATATTGAATGTTTGAATTGTATTGAATGTTTGAATGGAATGCTTTGAAATGTTTGATATTCCTGATATATGATGTTCTATGATATGATTGAGCTGTATTGAATGTAATTTATTTATCCTTTATAATTTTGTATATTTATCTGTGAATCTGTGAATGGAAGGTAAGCATTTTAGGATTATACCGCTCATCGATATTGTTGTGTTTGGATTGTGATGATTGATGATATTGCAGTATTGTGTAAATCCCCTGGACTACACCACATACACACAGATATGGATTGCACGAGGAAATTCGTTAAGCCATAAATATTTGAATTTAATATTATTTTATTCTAAATTGTTTTAAAAGTTGAATTTTGAATCCAAAAATGTTTGGAATTGGAATTGGGTTTAATGTGAAAAGCTTTTGAAAAGGAGTGTTGAAGATGAAAATTATTTTGAATAACTTGTTAAGGTTTTGAAATTTAATTAGTTTGATTTGAATTCAAATTCAAGATTTGAAGTTGAGTTCTATAAATATATGTTTGGAAATTATGGTTTAAAAAGGTTATACAATGTATTTATATGGGTTTTAAACCATTTTAAAAGTATTATTTTAGGGATTTGAATTTAACCCAAGTTTATACTTTAAGGGCTATAACTTAAGCAAATGTGAACGGTTTTTTCCAAAACGTAAACTCATTGTTTTCAAATGATAATAGCTTTCAAATAAAGAATGGATTTCCAGTTTTGGTTGAAAGAGTTTTAGATTTGAAATGGAAATAGTTTTGAAATCTATGAATGAATCTTTGTGAAAAATTTGGTGAACATTGAAGAGGATCTTCAAGTGTGGATCTTTTGTTTAAAAGATTAAAAGGTGCATCTTTTGTGTAAAAGATTTGAAACGGAAATTGTTTAAACCATTTGAATGAAAAGGTTTTGGGCTTTAAGTTGTGACTTAACTATGATCCCAATATATCCATATGTTTTTAAAATAAGCGCTCATTATTCGATTTAGTCGAGAGACGACTTTATGTCATATAACCCATTCCGAATAATGGTACGACGAAATGGCTAGCATTTGATGATCGGTGGTGAAGACTGGGTATTTTTGAAAGCGATTACCCGTTGAATTTCTCTACACCGAATGGCCCCGGTATAGAGATTTGATCACCCTTTGTGATGGGGAGTCCGAAAGTGATTAGGGATTATCCGGATTGCAAGGGGTGATTTGGAACTGCCTTCGGTTCTGTTCGGACCTGAAACAGATTTGTATGGATGCATGTCTGACATTACACTTTGAGATGTAAAGCTGGTTTCTATCAAGTACATTTCTGTTTGGTGGCGGAGAATTTATTCTCCTCGCTTAACACCCTTCTCTGAGACGTATGAGCTCAGAGGTTATGTAGTTGATAATTACTAGTGATACATTCCCAATTTGGTAATGTGGCATACGAAGTGCTGCTGACCTCGTCGAACCTCACAACCCAGTAATGGTCAAAACAGGAAGGATGCGACAAGGTTATCGGGGGTCGTGCCCCTTAGGGTATGTCTATTTCCTTCTGGATAAAAGTGGTATCATGGTATGGAGCCCAGATACTTAACTTATGTGATTATTGCAATTATGTTGCTTTGTGGTTGTTGTTGGGGCCCCGGATAAAGGTCGGTTACGACCAGGGGATGGCATACTCGTGTCAGTAGTTACCTAGTTATTGAGGTAACCCGGCCTTGTGTTGGTAGAGAGCTGGTTAAGTTCTCGAGGAGTCCCTCCATAGGCGTAACCATTTGGCGCAGGAAGTTCCTTAGCCTGACCATTTGTTGGAAATCCAATCACCAATACGCACCATTTACGATTGCAGTTGTATAACCTGCCACCTTAGGTGGTAGTTATAGCAAGCATGATATAATGGTACATATGATGGCCAAGATTAATATTATACTTTTGAAAGGTTTTCTGCACTATGCACTAATAATATTATCAAAATGGTTTTGCGTATCAAGCATATTTGACTATCATAAGGAGAAATCTCCTCCAATTGTGCGCTTGCATTGTGTGTGTGCAGGGAGGCCTTATGGTAGTTTCATTTTTCAAAAAGCATTGCAGATTTCATTTAAATTCCTTTTGTTTTTTTTAAAGTAAATAGTTTTTATTTGCTCACACCAGTCCCATGACAGACCTGGATTTTATTATTCCCTTTCTAAATTCTGGGTGCCCACAATTTCCCTCACGGGCAGCTTAGAGTCAGATTTTCAGAAAATCAGCTTGTAGACGTAGATTCGATAGCCTTCAGCCTTCTGTTTGGAAATATTTGAAGTCTGTGGATTTAGTTACCTAGTTTGCTTAAGTTTCTGTGTGATGGTGGCTCGAGCTTGTGGTTTGGAGATCTTTGGAGTTTGGCAATGAAGATTCGGATATTGGATTCTCTTTTGGGAATGTTATCTTTCCGCTGCTATATCTTAGCTCTGATATTGGTATTCATTTGTATCAATTGTTGTATCAAATATTGTATATCAATGATATTATGTCATTTTTCTTCGCTGTGTTGTATTACTTAATGTGTTATAAGCTCCGACGAACTGGATTTGACGTTTGAATTTGCGGCATTCGAGTACGAGTGATGTATTTGGTGCCGATTTTCGAAGGTTGAGTCAGGGTTGTTACATATTTGTCGGCATTTGTGAGGATAGGTTGTTATAATGTCCAGGCTAATGATAGATTAATACACTCTGATTTATGTATGTGTATTGTTGTTTCCCTTCGTAAAGATTTGATTTATATTAATATATTATATATTACTCATCATGATGTGGGATTCTGTCTTATCCTTTGTTTCTTTTTCTGCTAACTATTTGTGTTTCCGGCACTTGGATATTTGGCACGTGAATACCATGGATGTATTTGCATCGAATTTTGAGGATCGAAAGGCGGGTCATTACAAGTGGTGTTAGAGCATAGGATGAGCGAACAACCAGGCTTTGGTTGGGTAGACTCATTAGAGATAAGTTTAGCAATACCTTAGAATAAGTTTGAGTGTGTGTGTGTGTGTGTGTATGAGCACATATTTGTTAATGATATAAAAATATGTTTATATTGTATTGATTTATCTATTATATGGTTTATGAATTATGGTCGATAAAGAAGGAACAATCGTATCTATAGGGATTTCTAAACTCTTAAACAATGTAAGACGACACCGTATTTTTTTGATTGGGTAAATGAAATAATTTTACTTGATTGTTTTATATATATAAGAATAATTTTCATAAATTGATATAGTAATTTATGAGATGTTTATTTGTAAGGAAATGGTAGTATTCAGTAATTATCATTTATTGTTTGATTACTCATGCCCCTCTTGTTTAGGGGCATTGACTATTATTTGTTGATGGGTTGTTTGTGCTTAAGTAGTTTATGAGTATTATTATTTTTGTTGAATTAAATACGAACACCTTGTGAATTCAATTTCTTAGTTTGACTGCAAGACATTCGATGATAATGTTTGGTTAAAAATTAAAATTCAATTTCAATAAAGGTTATCTATTATAATCTATACAAAGATAAACAATCATGGAGTATCTTATATAAGAGAGCAAATTTGGTATAATATGATTTATAATATGGTTTATAAAGAAAAAGAACTTAAAATAAGAATTTGAGAACTTACCCGGTGATTTCAAAAATTAGTTTTCAATGTTTTGGAGTAAATAGTATTTTTGGTGGTATTTATTTACAGAAATATTTTAGAATGGATTTTAAAAAAGGGATAGAAAGCACTGAACTCACTTCTGTTGCTAGAAAATAAATCTAGTGATGACTGCACCATCATCAGCATTTATTTTTGTGTTTCTATGTGAGGAGCTGCTATCATAGTAGTCTTGCTTCATAGTTGTTTTGGTAAACCAAACTTGGTTTATAATTCAAAGCTTTGTTTTGATATACAAAGAAGATATGTGTATTATTATTTCAAAAGTGTTTTGTAATAAAATCCTGATGCTTAATTTTGAAGTTCTCGATTAAGTTATCATATGGACTACGTATCTATGCAGTAGGGTTATTTTTTTTGTGCATCTCATTATGGTATATTGTTAGGGAATTTTCATTTATTGGAATGAATGGAATTTTCGGTAATTTTGGACAGTCGAAAACTACAAGGTTATTGAGAAACTTAAGTTAAGTATTTCCGTAAAAATATAAGAAGATCGGTTTTTGTAACTTACGAATTTGATAAGATAGTAAGAAATTAAATAAATTTAAATTTCTTTAACATCTTGTTTAAGTGAAAATAAACTTGGTATTGTACATCTACTCTTAGAATATAGAAGGGTGGTATATGAATATAAAATTAAGTTTTAAAGTTTTAGTAAACATAAATTTTGTTCTATAAACATTAATAAAACAAAGAGAAGCTTTATGAAATGGTTCATAAATGTACAGTATTAAAGGAAATATACTAAGTAAAAATGAACGTGAGTTAAAAATAATTGGTGTAATTAGGAAAACAATGGAATAAATATGTAAGTTGTGTGTAGATCATTTTCTCGCATAACTATTCTTGCTTCATATTAGAGTACATGATTTCAAGGTGCTTTATAACGATCCAAGCAAGTATTTTTCACTCGATTCCTAATGGCAAGCACTTGATACTAATTTTTGATAAGATTTTGAAAATTTCTACATAGTATATTGCTATATAAGGAGAATGGAGATTTCTGATCAAGGAACCAGATCGAAGTTCGCATTAGAGTAGCCGAGTAAGCGATACTAGTTCAGATGTGAAATTTGTATGATCGAGCAAGTGATCAAATTTTTATGTGGCATATGGATGATATATGTACATCGTATGGGCTTTAATAAATTATATGTTTTAACATTTTAAAATGCAAGTTATATGGATTAATAGCATGTGTAAGTGAGTACCAGGTACAGGGAAGCAAATGCTAACTTGTCACTTCTGGTTTCATGAGTAGAGTTTGTTTGCCAGACCAATAGGTACACATTTATATTATTGTTGATGTTTTTATGTCCTAGATATGTGAGACCACTGTTGGGCTTTTGTTTTCTTATATTGATTGGGGCTCGCAGTGGTGAGTCTTAGTTTTTACGATCGTGCGACACAAAGTGTGACGCCCCACTTCTATACCCACGCTAGCCAAGGACACTACCGTGTAATGCCGTCAACTAGCATGGAGAATAAGGCTGTTGAGGAGCGACCATCTGTATAATTGCTTCGTGCGAGTACCGATATGCCAGATAATATATAACTTGCATTCTTTTCAAGAGGAAATCCGACATACCGACACAAACTCAAAGCTACTACAAAGTGGATATAATGTCTTCGGAAACAAATATAGAAATACACATAACACAAATCAGTCACAGACAATTCATATCACAAAGGCGGAAATAGATATGAATATATATAACACTTAAAAGTGTTCATCAGAGTAGTGGTCAACAAGATCCACACTATCACAAAAGAAATGGCTATCAGTGCTATACAAAAGAATATGGGTACAACCATGAGTCTATATCTCAAGTGTATACAACAAAAACTACTAATCTAAATAGTTAGCCAAAAGTTATGGTATTGATCCTGGATGAGAAATCAAGCAGAAGTACCTGTAACATCTCAGTCTGACCGGAGTATTATTTAATAAGAAAATAATAAACGGATCAGTCTAGCTATAAATATCAGATGAAAGATATAGAATAAGAGATATGACTAAACGTATAATAATCACATTGCCAAGCTGTGATAAATAAATAATTGAAAATCAACAAGAGATTAATCAATATCACAAAAATCTTCTCAAAGATCAAAAGGAATGTCATACTCCTTATTTCATTCACCAAACCATAAATATTGACAATCATATCAATGTCAATCACAAAAGTAAATGACACACAAATTCACCAATGTACAAATATTGATAAAACTTATCAAAGAAAATCACGAAAATTGGTGAAGCACAAATCCCGGAAATCATCAATAGAAATCCAGAAATCACAAAAAGGGGGAGGCCTATCACAAAACGGGAGCATGAAAACTCGTCAACACGTGTATCACAAAACGGAATGCTATTCCATGGTTGCTAACCATTTATTTTGAGCCAAGGCTCCACAAAACGGCCCGAAGACCATGGGTCGCTACCCCACCAATTTGAGCAGAAGCTCCACAGAAACGGGGTTTAATCTCCCTCGCAGACAAAGAGACATCGCACATTGCTAGTCTAAATCACAAAAATGATCACCATCGATCATCAAGAAGTGTCAATTACAATAAGCTAGTAAATATATGAGTTTAGCTCCATGTCCCACAACCACTAGCTTAACTTAAATATTTGCGAACAAATTGTAGGTCCCCACTAGAAAATTGTCACAAAAGATTAAATCGAACATGTCCAAGAATTAACCAACGAAGTAAATGCAAGCGTTTCATACCACTCGTTTTACTAAGCCGTTTAATTAGATTTCTCATACGAGTGAAGTGAAGGCTTGTATATACTAATAGGTAGGAAAACGTTTTTAGATTACGAGCTTTGTAATTGAAAATAGAGTTGAAATCGTTTTAATGAAAGGGTTCTGATATTTACTACTAGTATAGAAAACCTTTACATTTTAAAGTGACAAATCATAGAAGTGATTGTAGAAACAATCAACCATAAAAATTCACATCCGAAGACGTGAATAAAATCCAAAGAAATCGACAACAAATCCATCAAAGTGGATATTTCCAAAAATTCCAAATTAGAAGTCATCAAAGTCGAATAATTGATAACAACAACTAGAAATCAAAACGAGTCCGTAAAAATTGGAAACCAAGCAAAACAAGGCTCACCTAGGCAAATATGAGCAGGTCATTCGACTGACTCACTGAGTTCAATCGACTGATCACAGTCCTAAAAAACTCTCGGGATGCAGGTCAGTCGACTGAACTCAGTGAGTCAGTCGACTGACTGCAGTAAACAGATCCCCCAAGGCTCTACAGGAAGCCTGCACCCTGCTTATTAGCCTCAGCCAGTCGACTGACTAAGAAGTCCAGTCGACTGACTGGAGCTAAGGCAGATTTTCCTGCCTATCAACGGAAGAAGAAACCCTTCCCATTTCGCAACCGGACGAGCCTCGGGAACTAAGGGATTACGCCGATCGGCAACCCAGCCCTATAGGCTCTTCGATGCATCACCAAAAACTTGTTCAAATATCCATAGAAGGATTTCCATAGAATTTGCTTTCAAAACACCAAAAGTTGGGATATAAACCAAACTAGTCCAAACTAAAAGCAAATGCACATGAATAATTGTTAGAAATTCATACCCAACGTTCATAGATAGTTATAGACCTAGATGTGAGATAAAAATCTCACCTTTTCACAAAATCAATGTAGAAGAGGCTTAAAAACAAAGGGAGAATCAACCACTCTTCAACACAACCCAAAGGAGCTTGAATCTATGCTCAAAAGAAGAACATTCCCAATGTTAGGTCTAGGAATTTCTGAAATTCAAGAAAGAAGGAGTTGGAGAAGGTGAAGAGAATGCTTACCAATGGGTTCTCTTGAATTTGAGCTAGAAGTTGATTTGCAAATAGAAAACTAGGGCTTCAGTTTTAACTTATCGTTCCACTCACCACTAATCTCTTTAGAACTGAAAATTAGAGGAAGAGGGAGTGAATGAAGAGGGGGTTTCAGTTTGGGGTATTAAGTTAGAACATTGGGCTGAACCCAAACCCAAACCCGAAGTGAAAAAGGTCAAATTTTTAGCTAGCTCCAAACATATCAATGTTTATACTTAAAAAGATCGCAAACGTTATTTTGAACTCAATGGAAGTGGTCTCAAGTCCTAATTCGACCGTATGCAAAAAGTAACTTTTCGGACTATAATCCGACTAACGATAAAATATTTAAATAAAATATTTAAATACTCAATCGTAGAATATGCGGGTTGTTACAGACTCCCCTCCTTAAAGAAATTGCGTCCTCGCAATATTTAAGAAGAAAATATATAGTAACAACCATGAAAGCATATTCAACACAAAAGAAATTTGAAATAAGAAGTTCACCTCAAAGAGCACGAGAAAGTAAGTCCGGATGTGTTCGCTCGATGAATTTTCTAGATTTCCAAGAGCAATCCTTAGGATTTGAGGACCATTGAATTTTAACAAGTGGAACATATTTATTCCGAAGGCGCTTGACCTCTGAAGAAATAATACGAATAGGATGTTGCTCGTAAGTTAAATTAGGCGAAACTTCAATTTCTTCCACAACACCGGGCTCAAGAATAGAATCGGGATCTCGAAGGCATTTCCATAATTGAGAAACGTGAAACACGTCATGAATAGCAGAAAATTGAGCCGGTAATAAGAGGCGATAAGCCACGGAACCAATACATTCGGTGATAGGAAATGGCCCAATATATCGAGGTGATAATTTTCCCGATCGAATAAAACGTACAACACCTTTCATAGGTGAAACACGAATAAACACAAAATCTCCGACAGAAAATTCTAATTTCCTTCTTCGGTTATCGGCATAGGATTTTTGTCTACTTTGGGATTCTTTCATCCTATGACGAATAAGATCAATCTTTTCTGTGGAATCAGAATAAAATCTGGACTTAAAACCAGCTTCTCACCGGCCTCAAGCCAACAAGAAGGAGATCGACATGGCCTTCCAAAGAGTGCCTCGAAAGGTGCCATACCAATACTAGATTGGAAGCTATTATTATAGGAAAATTCAACAAGTGAACTATGATCTTCCCAACTTCCACCAAAATCAAGAACACATGCACGAAGAAGATCTTCAAGAGTTTGATTCACACGCTCGGTTTGTCCATCGGACTAGGGATGATAGGCGGTGCTAAAATTAAGCTTCGTTCCCAAAGCTTTTTGAAGACTCTTCCAAAATCCACTAGTAAACAATCGATCACGATCACTAACAATAGAAGTAGGAACTCTATGAAATTTAACAATTCCTTTGAGAAAAAGTTTGGCCAAGAGAGGAATGGTTCGATTGGACCGAACGGGAATGAAATGGGCGGATTTAGTGAGTCTATCAACTATCACCCATTAGCTACGATGACCCGAACGAGAACGGGGAAGGCCGTCAACAAAATCCATGGAAGTTCGATCCCACTTCCAAATTGGAACGTCTAAAGGTTGCAACAACCCACCGGGCCTTTGATGTTTAGCCTTGACAAGTTGGCAAGTCATGCAAGTCTTAACAAAGTTAGCAATATCAGATTTCATTCCCTCCCAATAATAAAGCCGCTTCATATCCGCGTATATTTTACTACTACCGGGGTGAATGGTAAATTTAGAACGATGAGAATCTTCCAAAATATCTCTACGAAGATCACTAATATTTGGCACGATAAATCTACCAAATTTCCGAATGCCGCCACGAGAATCGATATTAAAGTCTTTCAAACCTTCAATACCAATTTTATCCTTAATATTTTGGCCAAGAAGAGCCAATTCAGGATCTAGCCCTTGATCTTCAAGAATGAGGTCTAAAAGAGAAGGATGAGCCTCAAGGCTACACAAAACAAGAGATGAATACAAGTCGGAAACACGACCTCGAATTGCACAAGTGGACAAAACCTCAAGATCATTCCATTCGGATATCATCATGGAAACAACCGCTTGTTGTTTGCGACTAAGTGCATCGGCAACTCGATTTCCCTTTCCGGGAGTATAAAGAATATCAAGATCATAAGGTGCAAGAAATTCGAGCCAACGCTGTTGACGCAAATTAAGTTCTTTTTGAGAAAATAGATATTTCAATGATTTATGGTTGGTATAAAGAATAAACTTTTCTCCCAAAAGATAATGATGCCAAATACGAAGGACGAAAACAATAGCCACGAGCTCTAAATCATGAGTGGCATATCTAGTCTCAACAGGCTTCAATTTCCTAGAAGCATAAGCAATAACACGTTCTCTTTGCATAAGAACGGCACCCAAACCAACGCGACTAGCATCGGTATAAACAACGAAATCTTGATTCCTCTCGGGAATAACAAGAATAGGAGCATCAGAAAGGAGTTCTTTTAGTTTCTGAAAAGAAGTCTCACATTTGTCTGACCAAATGTATTTAACACCTTTCTTCGTTAATCTAGTGAGAGGCATGACAATCTTAGAAAAGTCTTTGATAAAACAACGGTAATGACCCGCCAATCCAAGGAAACTACGAATTTCCGTTACACTCTCCGGTCTCTTCCAACTTTGAATCGCTTCAATCTTTGAAGGATCCACTGATATTCCGGATTCAGAAATAATATGACCGAGAAACTTCACACGAGATTGCTAAAAGTGGCATTTAGAAAAAAATTCTTTCAAATGATTACCCCTAAGAGTTTCCAACACAATCCGAAGATGCTTTTCATGCTCCTCCTCGGTTTTAGAATACACAAGAATATCATCAATAAAGACGAGAACAAATCGATCGAGGAAGTCTTTGAAAACTCGATTCATTAGGTCAACGAAATAAGCTGGAGCATTCGTTAAACGGAATGGCATAACAAGCCATTCATGAGATCCATATCGAGTACGGAACGATGTCAAAGGAATGCTATCCTCTGCAATACGAAGCTGATGAAAACCGGTTGCCAAGTCCAATTTTGAAAAGACTTTAGCACCACTAAGTTGATCGAATAGATCATCAATCCGAGGTAAAGGATATTTGTTCTTGATAGTAAGATCATTAAGCTTGCGGTAGTCAACGCAAAGCCAAAGTGTGCCATCGCATTTCTTCACAAAAATAGCCGAAGCTCCCCAAGGCGAGGAACTAGAGTGAATAAATTGCTTCGTTTCCAAATCGGATAATTGTATGCGCATCTCCTCATTTTCTTTGTTGGATAAACGATAAGGAGGATGAGTAACAGGTTGAGCTCCAGGAGTAAGATTAATTCTGAACTCAATTGCTCGCTTAGGTGGTAATCCTAAAATGGGCTCAAATATGTCGGAAAATTCACGAACAACGTGAATAAGAGAAATGACGTCTTCCTCATCATCATTATCATCATCACGAGGATTTAAAGAATATAAAGATGCAGATAAAGTGGAATCCAAATCTTTGAGAATAATAGAATTCCGCTTAACAGATTGAGGATGTCGAAGATGGATAGTCCGCTCAGGACATAGGATATGATCTTCACAACGGTTAAGCCAATCCATTCCCAAAATCATTCCAAAGCCTAAGTAACGCATGACATGCAAATCGACTAGGAAAGGAAAATCACACAAAATAATCTCGACATCTTTACGAAGCAAACTAAGAGTTGCGGATCCACCAACTGGATTCGAAATTCTCAAAGAAGTCATTAAAGCAACAACACTTAAAGAAAAAGTATCAATAAGTTCTTTTGAAATAAAAGAATGGGATGCACCCGTATAAAAAAGAACTCGAATAGGCTGTTCACGAAATATAATAATGCCATCAAGGATAGAATGAGACATACCTTGATTACGAGATGTGTTGCCAGGGGCTTGAGAAACATTTAACTTTCCCTCCTTCTTGCCCTCAAGCTTGGGGCATGAAGATATAACATGGCCGGGACTTTTGCAGCAACGACAAGAGGGGGGCCTCGAACACTTATTTGAATAATGGTCCTTTGAACCACAATTATAGCATTCTCCATGACCGAAGGAAGAAGTCTTTGCCACAGGGGTTGCTTGCTTCCCCTTTTTGTAGGGATAAGGACCTTTGAATTTGCTAGGCCTTTTCTTGTTGTTGTTGAAGTTTGGTTTGGAACCCACCACTTCAACAACACTTTCCCTATCCGCTTCTTCAAGACGAAGAGCGATATCAATGAGTTGGTCGAAAGAAACTTCTAACTTTAGAAGTAATGGCTTCTTGAGATTTTTGTTTAAGCCATAGACAAATCTCTGGTTCTTCTTCAGTGGGGTGTTGATGTACTCAACCCCATATTTAGAGAGATTCAAAAGACGCGACATAGTCAGTCACGGAAGATTCATCTTGAACAAGGTCAATAAAACGGCGAGCCAAAGTCACCTTCTCAGCTTCTGGCACAAACTTTAATTCGAAACGTGCCCGGAATTACTCCCAGGTGAGATCCATTTCATGAATTTTAGAAATAAGAAGTTCGTACCAGTCCAATGCTCTTTCTTGGAGCATACTAGAAGCCATCTGAACTCGGTGAAGATCAATAAGATTCATGCGAGAAAAGATTCGATGACATGATCTCAGCCAAGCCTGGACTTCAATAATAGTTTCAGAACCCTTGAATGGTTTCCCACCGAAGTTGGTATAATCGTTGCACATGCATGCAAATCCATACTTAGGATGAGTTGGTTCCGAATTAGAACCAGCTGCTTGAGCATTCTTAACTAAATCAAGAAGCTGCTGGGCAGACATAAAAACTCCATCTTGGGGAGTAGCACTAGATTGACCGGCGCTGGGACGGCCAGATCTAACCATTTCCCTTCCTTTAGAAAGAAAGAAAGAAGAAGAAAAAAGGTTATTCACCAAATGAATATCAAGCAATCTTGACAGATAAAACAAGGAATCATAAAAGAAAATAGGATAGAACGGTACGAAGACACGAATTAAATCCTAAGGCATGACTCCTAAGATGGACTTAGGACGGTGATCCTTGTTAAATTATTCTACATTGTTTCGAAGTTTGGCTTTGATACCAAGCTTTGACGCCCCACCTCTATACCCACGCTAGCTAAGGACACTACGGTGTAATGCCGTCAATTAGCACGGAGAATAAGGCTGTTAAGGAGCGACCATCTGTATAATTGCTTTGTGCGAGTACCGATATGCCAGATAATATATAACTTGCATTCTTTTCAAGAGGAAATCCGACATACCGACACAAACTCAAAGCTACTACACAGTGACTATAATGTCTTCGGAAACAAATATAGAAATACACATAACACAAATCAGTCATAAACAATTCATATCACAAAGGCGGAAATAGATATGAATACATATAACACTTAAAAGTGTTCATCAGAGTAGTGGTCAACAAGATCCACACTATCACAAAAGAAATAGCTATCAGTGCTATACAAAAGAATATGGGTACAACCATGAGTCTATATCTCAAGTGTATACAACAAAAACTACTAATCTAAGTAGTTAGCTAAAAGTTATGGTAATGATCCTGGATGAGAAGTCAAGTAGAAGTACCTGTAACATCTCGGTCTGACCCGAGTATTATTTAATAAGAAACTAATAAACGGATCAGTCTAGCTATAAATATCAGATGAAATGATATAGAATAAGAGATATGACTAAACGTATAATAATCACATTGCCAAGCTGTGATAAATAAGTAATTGAAAATCAACAAGAGATTAATCAATATCACAAAAATCTTCTCAAAGATCAAAAGGAATGTCATACTCCTTATTTCATTCACCAAACCATAAATATTGACAATCATATCAATGTCAATCACAAAAGTCAATGACACACAAATTCACCAATGCACAAATATTGATAAAACTTATCAATGAAAATCACGAAAATTGGTGAAGCACAAATCCCGAAAATCATCAATAGAAATCCAGAAATCACAAAAAGGGGGAGGCCTATCACAAAACGGGAGCATGAAAACTCGCCAATACGTGTATCACAAAACGGAACGCTATTCCATGGTTGCTAACCATTTATTTTGAGCCGAGGCTCCACAAAACGGCCCGAAGACCATGGGTCGCTACCCCACCAATTTGAGAAGAAGCTCCACAGAAACGGGGTTTAGTCTCCCTACCAGACAAAGAGACATCGCACATTGCTAGTCTAAATCACAAAAATGATCATCATCGATCATCAAGAAGTGTCAATTACAATAAGCTAGTAAATATATGAGTTTAGCTTCATGTCCCATAACCACTAGCTTAACTTAAATATTTGCGAACAAATTGTAGGTCTCCACTAGTAAATTGTCACAAAAGATTCAATCGAACAAGTCCAAGAATTAACTAACGAAGTAAACGCAAGCGTTTCATACCACTCGTTTTACTAAGCCGTTTAATTAGATTTCTCATACGAGTGAGGTAAAGGCTTGTATATACTAATAGGTAGGAAAACGGTTTTAGATAATGAGCTTTGTAATTGAAAATAGAGTTGAAATCGTTTTAATGAAAGGGTTTTGATATTTACTACTAGTATAGAAAACCTTTATATTTTAAAGTGACAAATCATAGAAGTGATTGCAGAAACAATCAACCATAAAAATTCACATTGAAGACGTGAATAAAATCCAAAGAAATCGACAACAAATCCATCAAAGTGGATATTTCCAAAAATTCCAAATTAGAAGTCATCAAAGTCGAATAATTGATAACAACAACTAGAAATCAAAACGAGTCGGTAAAAATTGGAAACCAAGCAAAACAAGGCTCACTTAGGCAAATATGACCAGGTCAGTCGACTGACTCACTGAGTTCAGTCGACTGATCACAGTCCCAAAAAACTCTCAGGATGCAGGTCAGTTGACTGAACTCAGTGAGTCAGTCGACTGACTGCAGTAAACAGAGCCCCCAATGCTCTGCAGGAAGCCTTCACCCTGCTTATTAGCTTTAGCTAGTCGACTGACCAAGAAGTCTAGTCGACTGACTGGAGCTAAGGCAATTTTCCTTGCCTATCAACGGAAGAAGAAACCCTTCCCATGTTGCAACCGGACGAGCCTCGGGCACAAAGGGATTACGCCGATCGGCAACCCAGCCCTATAGGCTCTTCGATGCATCACCAAAAACTTGTTCAAATATCCATAGAAGGATTTCCATAGAATTTGCTTTCAAAACACCAAAAGTTAGGATATAAACCAAATTAATCCAAACTAAAAGTAAATGCATATGAATAATTGTTAGGAATTCATACCCAACGTTCAAAGATCGTTATCGACCTAGATGTGAGATAAAAATCACACCTTTTCACAAAATCAATGTAGAAGAGGCTTGAAAACAAAGGGAGAATCAACCACTCTTCAACACAACCAAAATGAGCTTGAATTTATGCTCAAAAGAAGAACATTCTCAAAGTTAGGTTTAGGAATTTCTGAAATTCAAGAGAGAAGGAGTTGGAGAAGGTGAAGAGAAGGCTTACTAATGGGTTCTCTTGAATTTGGAGCTAGAAGTTGATTTGCAAATAGAAAACTGGGTCTTGAGTTTAATTTCCCATTCCACTCACCATTAATCTCTTTAGAATTGAAAAGTAGAGGAAGAGGGAGTGAATGAAGAGGGGGTTTCAGTTTGGGGTATTAAGTTAGAACATTGGGCTGAACCTAAACCCAAACCCGAAGTGAAAAAGGTCAAATTTTTAGCTAGCTCCAAACATATCAATGTTTATACTTAAAAAGATCGCAAACGTCATTTTGAACTCAATGGAAGTGGTCTCAATTCCTAATTCGGCCGTATGCAAAAAGTAACTTTTCGGACTATAATCCGACTAACGATAAAATATTTAAATAAAATATTTAAATCCTCAATCGTAAAATATGCGTATTGTTACACAAAGGAGCTGCTATCGAATTTTTTTCTAACATATGAGATTTTAAAGGTTAAATAACTCATTTTAATAAACTTATTGTGAAATTTAAGGGTTTGGTGATGCTTTCTTTTTTTTGAAAATATCAAGGACAAAATTATTTTAAGGAGGGAGAATGTAACAACTTGGATTTTTAACCCTTTGAATGGAAATATTCGATGTATTTAAATATTCAAATTTGATTCAAAAACAACAAATAATAATACAATTTATTTTTTGTCTAACGAATCAATTTTTAATGCCCTATTTTTAATTTAATTTATCTGATTTTTCCATAATTTTTAATTTGAAAAATATTTAAATTGTCATTTGACAATTTTTGGGCAAACGATGGTGTTTTTGTTATTTTACAAAATCAATTAACAATGTATATTATTATTGTTTTGAGATCGTGTCGCAATCGCGATAGTATTTTTTTCTATCGCTCGTGGTTCGTGTAGGAATGAAAGTATATGCAACAAGATATCATAAATTTCTATATAAACACAAATTCAACACTTTAATCACCCCAACACTCTGGTTTCACCATTTGCCCTCACTTATTTTCTCAATTTCATTTTACAGTAAAGGAATAAAATGAAACCTAACTTCAAAATTCAAGATCTGATTTTTACTCAACTAAAAATTATAAAAATTATGATCATTGGGTCCATATGAACTGGATCTACAAGTGTATAGTGGTTTTTTTCTCATTGATTACTGGGATTTTATCTGGGAGAAGAGCTTATTGTGGCAGGGTTTTGGAGGTTGTGGCTCGTGATTGTGAAACTCAACCTGTAGGACTGCCTAACGTTGGAAATCGGATGTGTTTTAAGAAGGAAAATCTGGTGTATGGTTGAGGGTATGGACGCCGATAGGACGCGAAAAGGAACGCGCAACCAATGCATCGTCTCATGGTGAAATTAGAGATGTAAGAGGAGAGAGGAGGATCGAAGAGTGGGTTCAATGATAGGCATTTGGGCGAAATCGTTTTAATTGGGAGGAAAGATGGTTTTATGGTTAATTTGGTAATTTACTTAATAAAAATGCTGATTTATATAATTTAATAATTTATTTAAATCAAAAACTTATAAAATGTATAACTCTATCAGACAAGATCAAATCATGGTGAGATTTTTTGCTATGCACTCATAATAGCAATAGCTATGCGACAGAATTGGTTTTGTCAAATTTGGAGCAAGTGAAATTTTAGGGTAGTTCAAACAAGAATGCCTAAGTGTCCGTTGAAATTTCTATGAGTCAAACTCACATTTTTGGACAATTGGTATGATATATGATAAATAAAATTTATGTTTGTATTTGGATGAATTATTGGTTGGTTTGGTTAAATATTCGCTTTTGAAAAGTGAACGACCTTTAAAATGAAATACAGGGAATTTTGTTGAGAAATTCGAATTTCTCATCATTATAACTTTGAATTCCAGTTATATACCTATTGATTTTATTTCAGTTATATACCTGTTATATAAAGTATTAAATGTCAAAATTTGATAGTTTGGCTATATTAGACGTGATACTGACATATGTTAAAAGTTGAACTTTTTTTGTGAAAACGGTCATAATAGCCTCGGTTAAGTGCCATTGTAGCTATTGGCCTAGTAATAGTATTTATAAATCCTATTAATTGTTTTTTTGACTGGGAAATAGTTTTGATTAGAGAAATGATTTTCTAAAATCTGACATTTTTGGAATTTTATTAAAATTTATTTTAAAGGGGGTTTTGGACTTCTCTATTTTACTTCAACCCTTTTATTTTTTTCTAATATATGTATATATGTAATTGGTTTTAAAATTATCTTGGAAAGAATTTATCTTTATAGGAGAGTTATTATAATACCAAATGGTTTTTCAAAGGAAATTAAAGGGGTTTATCTTTTATTTTAAACTGATTTATGTTTTTCAAGAAGATAGAGATATTTTGGAATAAATACTTAGGAAACATTTTAAATAAAATATTGTATGAAAAGAGCATATTCATTAATGGTATTTTGTAAACTAAAGGGAGATTTACAAGGGGTATTTTATAAGTAAAAGAATAGATTTTTAAATGGTATTTTAAAAGAGGGAGATTAATATCATTTTGATAAATTGGAAAATAAATCACATTTATGGATTTATATTAATATGCAAAATGATTAGTTAAAGGAATGTATTGGGCTATATTTTGGAAATTAAAGTTAAGATAAGTCATGCAATTTTTAAAAGGGAGTTTTACATTGGAAATTTTTTAATGAAATTTTTATAGTGGAATTTGTAAATGATATTTACAATGGATATATATATATAAAGGAGCTTGCTAAGGAGATTTATAAAATGTTTTTAATTTAAAAAAAAAGAGTTTTATCCATTGAAAGGGATTTTATTTGTGAAAAGGTGTTTTTATTTATATAAAAGATGTTAATTTATATAAAGGAGATTATAAATAAAAAGTTGTTTATGAATATGAAGGAGATCTATGGAAATGAGTTTTTCTAAATATGGAAAAGTTTTTCAAAAAGAATTTTATATGGACTATCAACAGAATGAGACTTGATTTCCATGACTGGTTATTTTAAATTTTAGTGGTATGGAAAATTTATTTCTATAGTTAACACAAAATTCTAAGGTATGGAAACTCATCCTTATCTTGAGAATTAAGAATGTATATCGAGCCAAGAATAGTTTTCTAATTTATCTGATTTCATTGTCAATCTAGGGATAGTACTATTTAGAATCGGAAAGTGATGTTAAATCAATTTGGTCTAGTTTCTATATGATCTATTTACTTATACCAAAAGGAAAGCCATTGAGTTTATTGTTATCAACGTTTTAAGTGAAATTTGTTTTAACCTAAATTAAGTGTAGTTTTTTGAAATGGTATCTCCTGAAGATTTGTAAATATACTCGTATCATTAAGATAATTATATGCGTATAGTTTCTAACTACTGAAAATGTAGTGTTTTGAGAATATACTTATAGGAAAAGGGTTTTTTAGGTTTTAAAGTGAAATGTTTTGTGAGTATACTTGTATAGTTGAGCTAAGTATATCAATTTTTCTAAGTATTAAAAGGAAAGAAAGTTCTGAATATATCTTTTTAAAAGTATTTTAATACGAGAATTACAAAGTGGTTTTAATTAATAAAAAGATTAATTAAAGAGGCTTGTGGGTGCTTATATGCTTAACCAGTGTTATTTTCCTTATGGAATTAAATCTTTGGTTGAATTATTTGTTTATTTGATTTAAAGTAACTGACAATCAAATGTTGGCTAGTTTTTTGAATTATCGTTGTTGATTCAGAGAGACTAGGATCAGATAAAAGTGAATTATCAAAATCACTTCTTAGCAGCATAAGCATTGCATTGCAGATATCTTGTGGATGATCGAAGGTGGAGTTCTTTGAATTGCAAGGGCTACTTGCTACTAATCATGTGGGTGATTCAAAAATGGATGTAGTTAGAGTAGTGCCTTCGGTTTTTTCATATCCCGAACAATTTATGTTGTAGAACGCGAGCATTGCATGGTTGCCTAGGGGCGTGTCAGCATTCCAAGTGTGTTTTCTATACAAAAGGTAATCGTAGCCTTAAGCTTCACACCCGGTAAAGACTAAAGCAAGGACATGCCACAAGGCTTTGTATTTCACTTCCACTTGGGTGTGGTCATCACTTGTTTCTCGATCAACATTTATTTATGGATTATGTCTATTTGTAGCCACAGAATGGCTTGTCAGGGACAACTAAGGGTGTTCAGATTGGATACTATTCAGGCACGAGTAGGCCAGCCTGAGTAGCTGAGGTGCAATCAAGGAAGCCTCGGTATATTTTCTCTAGAGGGGTAATGTACGGAAGGTAGACTATTACCTTGTCATGTTAGAATCCATTCAAACTTAGTTGTATATCTACTACGTTTGAATTTAATAATGTAATAATTTTGGCTAAGATTCAATATTTATTTTAAACAATAGACATAATTATGATATCAGAAGATTTCCTATAAATGATTTGGTTATCATTAAGGTAAAAATCCGTCTATCTTTAGGTGTCGGTCTTATGGGATACTTTCATTTTGAAAGGTTTTATAATATTAAAATCCATTTGAGGTGTGTTTCTCACGCTGGCTTTACAAAATGATCCGGACATTATTATTCTTATAATGCTCTAGTCAGATAGAGTATATTTTAAGATTTGGTTATGGATGCTTTGGAGCTTCAAGAAATGAGATGGAGGCCTTCAAGACGTATTCACGTATTTATTATTTCTGTTGAATTTTTTATTTATAATTATCAGCATTTGTGAGGATAGGTTGTTATAACTGTCCAGGTCGATGATAGATTACTGTACTCTGATTTGATGTATGTATATTACTATTTCCCTTTGTAAAGATCTGATGTATATTGTATATTACTCGTCATGATGTGAGATTTTGTTCTTCCTTTTCTTTCTTTTCCCGCAACCATCCGCCTTTCTGACACTTAAATGCTCGACACATTAATAAAATGGATGTATTAGTGTCACTTTTGAGGATCTACAAGATGGTCGTTACACTAATGCTCTAACATATTTCATCAAACTTATGAGTCGGGTTTTTAGCGGGTTGCTTAATAAGATTGTAATGGTATTTATAGATGTCATCCTTGTTCATTCAAAAAGTAAGGAATAATAAAGTTGCATTTCGTAGAAGTGCACAACGTTCTTCGTAGGCATAAGTTAAAGGCAAAAGTTTCCAGATGTTACATTGTTGTAGGGAGATTTGCTTATTAGGACACATTGCTTAAGTTTTCATAGTACTAGATTGGCACAAAGTGAAAAATGCTATGGAGATAAGAAGTTTTCTTAGTTTTGCTGGCTATTAAAATTAGTTCATTAAGGACTTCATGAAAATTTCTGCATCTTTGATACACTTTACAAAGAAGAATTTTATTTTATTATAAAACTCAAAATATGAACAAGGTTGCATCAAGCTAAAGGTTTAATACTCCCTGATGGTTTGAAAGTGTTTACAGTACATACCGATGGTTGTGGTACCGGATTGGACGTTGTTCTGATATAGGAGGGTAGAGTTGTTTGTTGTGCTAATCGATAATTGAAAGTACACAATAAAAACTATCCAACCCACAGTATTGAGTTTCCAGTTATCGCTTTTCCCCTTAAATTTAGGAGGTATTATCTTTTTGAAGAGCAATCCAAATTATTTATGGATCATATTCCTCTAAGATATTTGTTCGCCGAGAAAGATTTGAACTTGAGGTGGTATAGGTGGATGAAGTTCTTGGCATCATATGATTTCAGTATCTAATACAATTTTATCGAAGGAAATGTTGTATCTGAAACCTTATATAGAAAGCATGCAGTGTCAAGCCTTGTGTTTTTGGAATGGAAGTACTTAATGTTCATTTCTAAATTTTATTTCCAACCTTTGTTAAATCTTACATCATGACTATTGGCAGCTTTGGAAGTTCAGCGTTCACTTACAAACTCTATTGGTTTGACTCAAAAGCAAGAAGCAGAGTTATTAGGTATTTTTGAGAAGTTGAACAAAGAAGAGCATTCAAGTAATTTAGACTATTATTCCATTGATATAAGAGGATGATTGCAAAGAGATGGCAAGTTTTGTGTTATTCTTATTAAGAAGTTTGTAGACATGAAACTTTGAGTTTTCTATCATTATAGGATGACTATTCGTCTTGGCGGTGGCAAAATTAATCGTGAAATAAAGAGGGTATTTTACCGATTAAGTATGAAAATACATGTAGCGGAGTTTATTTCCAAGTGTTTAAGTTGTTAGAGAGTAAAGGTGGAGCAGAAGAAGAATAATGGATTATTACAACCTTTGGATATTCCAAAGTGGAAATGAGATAGAGTCCCAAGGATTTTGTTGATATGCTACGTAGAAGTAGAAGGAAGAATGAGAGCATTTGCATCATAGATGATTAGCTAACCAAATACGCTCCTTTTATTCTAGCCATGAGTACAAGGACAATTGCATCATTGATGACTTTAAATGTGAGGGAGATAGTTCATTTGTATGAAAATTCTTCTGGTATTATCAGTGATCGAGATCCACTTTTTACTAGTGTGTTTTGAAGGATTCTTCAGGAGGCCTTGGGCATTGAACTAGTTTTGAGCGCCCTCCTTACCCTTAGATAGAGGGCCAGATTGGGAGGATAAATTCGGTATTAGAAGATTTACCACGGATATGTATTTTGGACTTTGGATATTATTGGATGGGTCACTTGTCGTTTGTAGAGTTTACAAATAATAACAATTATCAGGCAAGTATTGGAATGACTGTTAACCATAAAGCTCATTCAAGAATGAAGAAGTAAAAGAAGGCCAGCAAAAGCATTTTAAAACTTCGCAGAAATAAAAAAGAAAGGTTTCTCTATTGTTCAAAAGCAAGGTCTCGAAGGCATTAAAGTGGCTTTCGAAGAGGATGAATTGGTGTTACAAGCATTGGACGCTTCCATAGATATTAAATGAAGTATGTGTTTTGAAGGAGTCGAAAGGTTCAAGGCTATCCTTCTGCTTCAGTTGATCCTTCCAAAATAGTTGGTTCCGCATGCAAAAAGGAGTTATATTTGTTTCAAAGATACCATTTGAAGACGACAAATAACAAGTTTTCGCAAATGTATCAAACTTTTTGAAACAGTTGGTTTTCCCACTATTTACCTTCCATAGAAGAACATTTTACCAAAACAACCATTTTGAATGCATATATTAGCCTTTCGAATCAGTTGAACCCTTCCACAAGTGTAAGGGAGACATTACATGTGACCATGTTGCTTCCACAAGCACCTGAAGATGGGACTTTCGCGCTAATTAATGGAAATACTTTCGAAAGCCACCTTCCTCAACTAAACCTCCTAAAGTTACCTTTTACAGTGATCCTTCCAACACCAGTAAGTCCTATTGAAAACATTAGAATGCCCTTCCTTACTCGTTCA
The DNA here is from genome assembly GCA_030765085.1 of Allium cepa. Taxonomy (NCBI): domain Eukaryota; kingdom Viridiplantae; phylum Streptophyta; class Magnoliopsida; order Asparagales; family Amaryllidaceae; genus Allium; species Allium cepa. The sequence goes on from CM060928.1 coordinate 1,038,575,842, forward strand.
AATGGTCACATATCACTTTAGCACCATCCTTAACAACAACGGAAAGGTTTCGAAGGTGATAAAGAAGTTTGAAGTGCTTCCGCTTATATTCAAACAACACAATAATGAACTTGGCTCTTTCTCCACTAAAAGAAACATACCATTCGAAGGTGTCGAAAGGCTCGCGAAGTGCGCAAAAGCAACATTGTGAATATTGAGGCAATGTCCACTATTAGTATACTTTCAATAGAGACAAAAGGATTAATCCATGTATAACGAAAGACCCATATACCTGCTTACAACTTTGAGACTTGGTAATCGAAGGAGGAAGGCGAAAGTATGAGTCCGAAAGGTCGAAAGGGAGACCTTTTGACAGCTTTGAAAGGATGGATGCGAAAGGGTTCAACCCACATCTGTAAATACGACCCTATGGTCCAAATAAGGGGATGGTTTTTTGAATCCTTGAATTTATTTCACTTCTTGCCAAATCAAATTATTGTGACCCTAAATCAAATTAGGGAAAAATTCTAGTACTTGTAATCCATTTATAAGAAATGAAAATGAGAGGATGCATGGATCTAATATTGATTTCGAATACGAGGATGATCATTTCGGCCATTAGAATCTCCGATGATCAATTACACATGATACACACTTATCTTCTTAATGCTTATTTGGCATATGCCATGCTATTGAGTTTATTTGGTTATCTTAGCTTTAAAGCATATTATCATTATGACCAAAGCTCTTGCGGCACAAAATGATGTGGTGATGATACTTCCATATTATTGAATCAATTGGAACTTACGTTATTTATCCAAAAGAAGATTCCATCTCATACTAAGTCCACTTTTTACTTAATATCTATATATGTTGTGTTCCGAATCCTTTCGAAGGGAACTAGTCCTCTGGAGGGATTCACCATACAGTCATTGAAGTCAAACCCTTTGGGAGGACTCGTATTTGAATGCTTTGGAGCATATCTCTATTTTTGAAGGAATCCTCCCTATGACAACAGTACCAACATCTTCGAAGGGGTTCCATTCGAAGGCATAAAGACCCTTTCGACTTAGTTAGATCTCAACTGTTCCTACTGGATATAACCTGGGATATTTTAACTAATTCAAAAGGGGTTACAAAGGGATTGTTTACTTCTTTAACTTTTCTTTAATGTGTTGACAAGATTTCTTGTTAAATATTTGGCACTAGGTGGAGGGCTTGAGCCTCCTACCTTGTTATTTCCTTGCAGATTAATTATGGAATGTTTGATCTGTTATAGGAAAATGAAATCGAAAAGACTTAATCGATTGGATGCGGAGGGAATAAACATAATAGTTCTGGAAGAAATAAATTATTACTCCAACCTTCAACTTAGGAGTTGTGCTAGGACGACCATCAACTCCAGCAAGAACCAGATGAAAATGCGTCTAATACAAGGCATTTAGAGCAATGATTACTAGAAATGAAAGGGCTTCTAGAAGCAGCTCTTGCTTAGAAATATTCTAAAACTGATAAACCAACAACAAGCGACGAAGTAGTCTCCACAAAGAGGAACTTGAAAGCTCGTACTTTCAAAGGAAAGAGCAAGATCGACTTAACATCATCAAAGAACAAAGAATTTCATGCAACTAAAGTTGATCACTAGGGTAGAATATAAGATAAATATTTGGAGCAATATGAAAGCTCAATTTTAAAGGAATATAATCCAAATCAGAAATGCTATCATGATACTGAAGCTTATTTGAAGGATGTGGAAGAGAAGGCTTTTAAACACATGCTAAATGATAAATGGAATGAACTCTAGATGAGAATGTAAATGACAATCAGTGAGTACCTCCGTTTACTGATGAAATCATGTCAACATTAATTCCATCTATTTTTATGATTCCAACTATGAAAATCATGACACTACTGATCCCGATGACCACCTGATGGATTCCAATAGCCAAATGGATCTATATAATGCTTTTGGATTAGTGTGATGCAAGTTATTCTCAATAACACTTCAAGGGGATTTCGCAAAATGGTACCACTAATATCAGGAGAAAACTAGTTACTCATGGGAACAATCCTCCTACAAATTCTCTACTCAATTCTGCGTATGCAAAGATCCAATAATTGACTGCATTGTTTTAGCAAACATTAAGCAAAGGTAGGGGTGAATCAATGGATGATTATCTCAAAAGGTTCAATACAGAGGCATTATAGGCCAAAGACATGAACGATAGGGATAAGCCGATTGCAATGCAATCAGGGTTGTTAGAAAACACGCCATTTTGGAAAGAGCTCTTCGTCTAGGATGTAAAAATTTACAAGACTTTCGCTTTCAAGCTAATAAATTTATTCAAATGGATGAATTATATTATGCTAAAAAGAAAGATAACCCTAAAAGGGAGAGTGGAAAGTTTAGATTTGATCAAGAACACAAAAGATCAACATTGGAGGAACTTTATACTAATTTGGTTGCTTTGAATAAGCCATTGTCTTATATTTGTGCCACTACTAAAGAGACGGTTAATTTCCCAACTTTACTCAGGGCTAGGAACTACCCTAAGTAAATAAAATGGGATGATTATTGTGCTTACTATAAGGCAATTGGCCATAAGACTAATGATTGCCGATTGTTGGCCAGAATTATTCAAAAGCCGATCTATGAAGGACACTCGAAATAATTCATCCAAAATAAATAGTAAACACCCTATACTAGTGATGGGTCGCAAAAAAAATTCCCTAGTAATTCCATTAATATCATAGAAGATGAAGATACATTAAACTTGAGTCCACCTTTGAATAGGATATATGTGATTTATGGGGAATCGCATCCAGCATGAACCAGTAAAGGAGCCAAGAATAGGTATATCAAGGAAGCCGGAGAAGGAACATTCTCTATCCAGGAAGAGTCCCCGTTCAAATATCCACGGCTTAATATGCATTTGCCAAATCTTGTCATCACTCCAAAAGAGCTAAAGAAAGGAATTCATCTTCCCCATAATGACCCAATATGAACACAGCTCCAATTGGGCTTTTCTTAGCATCTAAGATTCTGGTAGACACTGGAAGTGTAATTAAAGTCATCTTCAATCATGACTTTAATAAAATGGGCATTTCTGAGGATAAATTAGAGTCTAATCTTGAAACTATCTTTGGGTTCAATAATAAGGGGTCAACTCCAGTAGGTAAGTAAATTTGCAGGTACAAATTGGAATACCACCATGCTACCAAACATTTGAGACTCTCTTAGCGATCATCAATCAACCATCGTATTACAATGCATTTTTTGACCGTCCTACACTTGATGAGGTGGATGCTTTTGTCTCACTGAAATATTTGATGGTAAAATTCTTGACTAAAAGATGTTGGGGCACTATTCATGGAGAACGATTTAGCTCCCGCGAAATGTATTTTGCAACCCTTAATCAACACATAAGGAAGTGCTTTCTTATTATTCCTCTTCTACTCTTTTTAAACGTTTGAGTGATGGATTTACATCCAACACTTGAACCAAAAAATAAGATCTAATAAAATGAATAAACGTGTGTTTGAAAGGTACGTCTCGCCTTAGAGCAAGAGGAAATGGACGGATGCTAACTCCATAGAAGAAGGCAAGATCATCATAGAATTGGATTGCCGAGGGGAAATGGACAGGTTAAACCTATAGAAGATCTTGAGAAAATGTGTATAGATCCAACAAATTCAGCTAAAATAGTTATAGTGGGAAAGGTGTTAAAGAACAACTTAAAAGCAAACTTAATTCAATTTCTTCAGGCTAACAAAAACGTATTTGCATGGTCCCATTTGGATATGGTCTGGACTGACCCATCAGTTATGTGCCATGCACTGAATATTGATCAAAACATGACCCTTATCCGAAAAAGTGACTATTCAACAAAGTTCGATCTGACGCCCGGAAAGAAGAGGTTAGAAGGCCACTTGAAAGTAGATTCATTCAGGAAGTTTTTATCCAAAATGGCTAGCAAAGATAGTATTAGTAAAGAAGTCAAATGACAAGCGGAGAACCTGCGTTGATTACACTGATCTAAACCAAGCATGCCCGAAAAGCTGTTATCTGCTACCCTCGATTGACCAAAAAGTTGATGCAACTAGTGGACACAGTCTATTATCTCTCATAGATGCTTATTCAGGAGACAACCAATTACCCATGTTCAAACCAGGTGAAGAAATACAAGCTTCATTACCGATCGAAGAACTTTCTATTATAAAGCAATGCCTTTTGGGCTAAAGAATGTAGATGCCACTTATCAAAGATTGGCCAATAGAATGTTAAAGGAATATACAGGAAGAAATATGGAGGTTTATGTGGATGATATGCTAGTAAAACCTTATAAATATAAGATTCACTTTAAAGATCTTGAAGAAATGTTTGAAGTATTATGGAAGTATTGGATGAAACTGATTCCTGATAACTGTTCTTTTGGAGTTTATTCCAAAAGGTTCTTAGGTTATATTGTCAGCACAAAAGGGATTGAATCCAGTCCGAACTAGATCCAAGCTATCACAGACATGGCCAAGCCCTAAACCTATAAAGATGCAATGAGTTTGAATCATAAAATTGCAGCCCTAAGTAGATTCAACTCCAAAGCAACCGATAAATGCATCCCCTTCATCAATGTAATTAAGAAAAGAAAGAATTTTGAGTGAGGAGAAGTTTAGAAGAAAGCCTTCCAGCAATTAAGAAAGCATTTAGAAAGGCTACCTATACTATCCAACATCGAGAATGGAGAAAGCTTATACTTGTATATGGCAGGTTTAGGACATGTGGTTAGTTCAATTCTGATTAGAGAAGAAAATGAAACTCAACTTCCCATTTATTATGTGAGGGGACGATTGAAGGATGTTGATCCTCGATAACTAGTCATAGAAAAGTTGGCTTACTGTTTGATGCTTACAACACGGAAACTCGGAGTGTACTTTCAAGCACATACAATCAGAGTACTGACTAATTTTCCACTCAAGTAGGTTTTCAGTGAACCCAAGACTTTGGATTGGCTTGTAAAATAGGGACTTAAACTTTGCCAATATGACATTGAATTTCAACAATGAGTAAGAATCAAAGGGAAAGCACTAGCGGACTTTATCAATGAATGTACAAACTTTGTTAAAGAATAGTAAAAGAAAGATCAAAAGCCCATATGGCAATTATTTGTGGATGGGGGCACCAAACGAGCAGTGAGCCGGAGCAAGATATGTAATGATCACTCCAGATGGACAACACCTACACTATGCGATGAAGATAGGGTCCCTGCAATGATAATGTAGCTTAATATGAATCGATTGCGGCAGGATTAATTCTGGCCATACAACTTAAAATTCTACGAATTCTATTTTTTAGCGATTCTCAACTAATGGTAAATTAAATGAATCACATATATCAGACTAAAGACACCAAACTAGCACTATATGTTAGAACATGGTAAAAATGCTTACCTTATTTGAAGATTTTTCTATACACCAAGTCCCAAGGGATGATGTCTCTTACGTAGATTCATTTGCAAAATTAGCTTGCTCAAGAGTAGCCCTAGAAACCCGTATCGTACTGGTAGGGTATCAATCAAATCCCATCACTGAAGAGAAAATGCTCGAACCAGGGAAGGAACTATTAGTTTTAACTAGATTCCAAGCCATGGAATAAGAAAGAGAAGAAAGAAAAATTGGTGAAGAAATTCCATATGATGAGCCCAATCATCCAAGGGAAAATAAATATTATAGTAACACGTAGATGAACACCTATGGTAGAATATCTTACCAACAGGTTATTACCATCTGACAAAATGAAAGCTAGGAGAATTAGACGATAGGCTCCGACCTTCGCTATGATGGCTGGAATTCATTATAAGAATGGATATGTTCTTCCTTACTTAAGATGTGTGAGTCAGAAGATTTTGTTTATAAGAAAGGATATCTTTACTTTCGAAGGAATCCTCCCCATGACAGCAGTATCAACATCTTCGAAGGGGTTCCATTCAAAGGCATAAAGACCCTTTGGACTCAGTTAGATCTCAACCGTTCCTACAAGGATATAACCTTGGAATATTCAAACTAATTCGAAAGGGGTTACAATGAGATTGTTTGCTTTGACTTTGCTTTGAGGTGTTGACAAGATTTCTTATTAACAATGACATTATTCGAGCCATTGTACAGGAGGCCATGTAAATCCCCTTCTTATATGAGGCACACTACAGGTAGAGTAATTTTTAGGCAAGATATAATTAGAGAGACTTTGAATAAAGTATATTTGATCTGTAATTGGATGAAAATTACATAGGATAGGGCAAAATCATATTCTAATAGGAGACTTACAGAATTAGAGTTCGTAGTGAATGACATGGTCTATGTGTAAGTCTCGCCACTTAGACATGTTATGCGATTTAATAGTTTGAGAAAGTTGGCACCAAGATTTGTAGGACCTTTTCTAGTCACGGAAAGAGCAGGGAAGTTATAACATCACCTATTTTGAGGCCCGAAACTAACTGCTACAGAAGTTGTAGCCATCTATAGTATTAATTTTCGGTGAAAAAATGCGGACATGTTAATTGCATCAATAACGTCAAAGCATAAAACATGAAATTTATTAAACATAATTTCAAAACAAACTTTCAAATTTAATTTGAAGATGTAATTTCATATTCAGTACATAATCCTAAGTGTTCCTAAATTTCAGATAAAATTTAGTTATTACAAAATAATCCAAGAGCGACATATGAAGATGCCCCATTGGTTGATCAGAGTTAATAATAGACAGTTATAACATTTGCTTTTACATATACTTCAATAAGATAACTTCAACACAGTGGATTAATAATATATAAAGATGGCCTCTCAAGTAACTAGCTTTGCCTCCTACACGTCTTCGAAAGCTTTGTTTTCCAAAACGTACTTAACTTGTAAAGCCTTACTACCTACCTAATTAGGTCAAATTTTGAGAACCTAAGAATTTATGGGGAATACATAAACTTCAGGTCAAACAAAAAGCCTACTTTGAATAATAATATGTCATCTTGACGCAGCGGATTTAACTTCAACGTGCTAATAATGTTTTGATACAAATTGACGCTGTTATCCCGCCTTTTGGCAAGGCCGAGATACCAAGGAACTGACTGGAAATAACAGGATCACACTTCCTCAGCATTGAATGATTGTTGAACAACTTAAAATATCAATGAATTTTGCCCAGGTCCGGATCGAGCTACAACTGATAAGGCAAGTCAAGCAAAGCTGTGGAAACCAACGTTCCAAATTTTGAGACAATCCGGGTTCGTACGCTCAAATTATTGCCAGCGGAAAGTGGAAGGAATAACCTTGGTTCGAATCGATCAGGCATGTATTGCTTCGAATCCATGAGAAGTTCCTTTGCTTCGACTCCATCGGGCAAGCCCCCACTTCAAATCCATCCTCTCACGTCTATGTTCGAATCCATCCAAAATTCTCCCTAGTTCGAATCCATCAGAGTATTCCTATCTTCGAGTCCGTCAAGCTGAAACCCTTCGAATCCATGCAGTTGTAGGGACTTCGACCCCATCTAATAACTTTCTTCGAATCCACCACGTTGAGGCAAATTCGAATCGATCAATGGTGACTTGCCCTGATCGATTCGAATGAGCATTGGTTCAGTTAATTCGAAGGAGGCACGTCTTCGAACCGATCACCTCGAATCCACCAAGTCCATGCAGCTAAAACCAAGGATTAGACCCAGTAAACTCGGAGGAAAAGGAGGATTGACCCGAAGCACATGGACCACATCATCATCTTCACGTGCAGAAGCATGGATTCGAACCTATGGATTCGAACCATATCGATTCGAATGAATCCATAGGACGAGGAGCACAATCTTGAATCGATCATAACTTGAGATCTACAAGTCCAAATGTTATGAAATTTTCACAGGAGCTTTTTTATACATAGAAGTATGTCCACGCCAAGTTTCATCACGATTGGACACTTTCTTGATCGATTCAAACCAAGGGTCGAATTGATCCCAAAGTGGGCCCAGATCTCCAGAATTCGGCCGTATGGGCCCCCTCACATGCCAGAAGCGTTCTCCCCTGATTTTAGGCGAAATATCAGCCTACTACACCTATAAATAGAGCCCTTGGTCATTCAGAAAGGGGATCGAAGAATTTTAGAGATAAAGCACGCCCGGACGCTGCCAGAATCATTCTACACCATCTCCTCTGCTTCTGATTTCAAATTTAAGTCTATTATCTGCTGTACTTTGCTCGAGAACACTTGTAATCTTCAAGAATTAAGCAATAAAGAGATAAAACTTCATAGTGGACGTAGGCAAATTGCCGAACCACTCTAAATTGTTGTCTTCCGTGCAATTTTCTTTTCTGTTACTTGGAGTTTTTGTTAGATAATCCTCATTTTCAATTTAATTTCTTCATTTATTATCTCTTCAAAAACTTCCGAAGGGTGTTGCCCAATTTTGGTGCAAACACTTTGGTGCTTTCACTGAGAAAACCCAGGTTTTCTCTTGCTCATTGGATCTATCATCGATATCGGATTGCATAAATCTAAGAGAGAGATCCAGACTTTAATTTCAGACTACTTCCATACTATTCCGATTTACCAAAATCTAGGAAAGGATTCTATACCTCAAGATGGTTAGCACGAGAACCACTTCTACTGCCGCCGGCCAAGAAGGCCGAGATAGACAAAATCCCCCGCAACTCCCTCCACCCAATCAAGATGATACCGGGCACTCAGATCCATCAGGTCCGGTCACTCGACAAGAGTTCCCGGCATTACTCCAGGAATTAACCCAAAGTCAACAACAGCTGATTGAACAACTACGTGCCAATGCTGAGTTGACTAATGTACTAAACCGCCAAAGGCGAAGAAAATCCAGAAGGGACCACGCCCCTCATTCGTCCACTGAAAGCTCTGCCTCGTCTGATCATAGTGGCAGATCTACCCGTCCCAGGCTAGACGGAAACCATGCGCATACCGCTGGTCACCAACATGCATTAACTGTTGGGCAGATAAGAGTTGGCCCTTCCGCTAATTTTCACACAGGACCCTCCTCACGAGGAGGCACTGTTCCACAACATACTATGGACAACCAAGCCACCGCCACTGCAATTGATATAGGAGTTGATACCCGAAATCACTCCAATCAAAATTACCACCAGCAGGAACATACTCCGGGGCCATATGTCCCAGAAGACACCGAGCCAAGGAGGCGAGATACGGATCGTCGACAGCGCCCGATCCTACCTCGCACTGTGGAACCCGACCACGCTTTGGCTCACCACCCTCCGAATATAGCAACACCTGACCTCTCAGCTATGGTACGCCAAATGATCCACGAAAGTCAGGGCTTAACAAGTGACGATTGGGGAATCACCCGAAGTCATACTCCGTTCACCGACGACATATTATACGCTGAACCTCCTCGGCGATTCAGGATGCCGACTCTTCCCATGTATGAAGGAAATTCCGACCCTAAGCAACATATGTTGAAATACGAATGGTCGATGACTGCTGCAAGAGCTGATGATGCAGTAAAATGCCGTAGTTTTCCCATTTCTCTGGAGGGAATTGCGACAATGTGGTTTACACGATTACCACCACGATCCATTTCTTCATTTGACCAATTGGCCACTAAATTTGTTGAACAGTTCTGTATGCACATTGCCAGGTCTGAAGACGTAAATACTTTATCTAGGGTCACTCAAGCTCTAGGAGAGACACTCAGGTGATATTTAGAAAGATTCAATGCCGCGTGTGCAGAGATCACTAACCCCAATGATAATTCAATCTTGATGGCCTTGACTAAGGGGATTGACCCCGACTCTGAATTTGGAAATTGGCTAGCTGGGAAACCTCCCGCATCGTTGGATCGTTTCTACTCCAAAGCCGCCCAATTCTTAAGGTGTGAGGATGCGAAACAATCTAGGAAGCAGGACGGTGCGAGACCCGGCAATGAAGGGGTTCAAAGTAATGTGGCGGTTAAACAGTTAGGGGAGAGTTCAGGAAAAGTACAGTTGAATATTCAAAACAAGCCAACCCAGCCGAGGAACGGCGATAATAGAAATAAGAAGTACGATCAGAATCGTGGCCCGCGGCGTAGGGCGCAAATGTTTGAAAGCTATACACCACTGAATACGTCACTGGAAAACGTGTAACTACAAACTTGTAATGCGATGCAGTATAAGAAGCCAACTCCGAAACCGTCATCGAAGAGACAGATTCAAACGGGGAAGTTCTGTAGATTCCATGAGAGTTATGGACACAATACCAATGATTGCAGGCATTTGCAAGACCTTATTGAAAAATTGATCAGGGAAAGGAAGTTAGATCAATTCGTGCGGGCACCGTAGGCTGGTGGTGTGGGCCCGTCAAACCAAAATCGTGCACAAAACTAAGAGAGACAGGAGGAGCCCGCTCGTACAGGCAGGAGGTTGGTCATAAATACAGTTAGTGGTGGTCCTCATCCAGCAGACCGAAGCTGGAGGGAAATGGAATCATACGCCAATTCGATCAGGCATGTGAGTTTTGAAAGTTGCAGTACAATTGATGAAGGGGCTCCGGCCAAACAACAGAGGATGATGGTAGATGACATCGTATTTAGAAACCGAGATGCTGATAAAGTCGAAGCTCTAACTATAGACCCACTAGTTATATCCACCCAGGTTGGTCCTGCTTGGATGAAGAGGATCCTGGTGGACAGTGGGAGTTCAGTAAATATATTGTTTAAGAGAGCATATGATCAAATGAAGATGGAGGCCAAAGATTTAAAAACTTGTCAATCTAGAATCCATGGCTTTGATGGAAGTGCTAATATACCCACTGGAGTGGTGGAGTTGCCAGTGGAGTTGGGAGTTGGAGAACGCCGAAGAGTCCGAATGTTACATTTTGTTGCCTTAGATATCCACTCTCCGTACAATGTTTTTTTGGGCCGACCGACCCTTGCTGAATTCAGGGCAGCAATTGCCCCATGGTGTTTAACTATGAAATTCCCCACTGATCACGGGATTGGGGTCATTCAAGGAGATCAGGCTGCTGGGAGAGCCTGTTATGTTGTCGAACTGCGAGAGGCGCAAAGAAAGGAGAAAGGAAAAGGGCGTGGAGGAATCTCTCTGCGTCCATTTCGCCGATGATTGATAATTAGTGCCTGGGCCTCGGCCCGGGCACCACGACCAATTCCAGAAAGATGTAGACCCCAGACACACTGAAGGTAATGATGAGTCTAAAGAAAGTCAAGCTTCCCCCGCCGAACTGACAATTGATATCCCAGTTAATGATGATAATGATGATTCAAAAATGTGAAAAATTGGGTCTCAACTAAACCCATAAGCGCAACTGGAATTGTCGAATTTCTCCAAGCAAATCTAGACGTATTCGCTTGGACACACTCTGATATGTGTGGAATCTCGCCAGACATCGCGAGCCACACCTTAAATATTGACCCACGGTATATCCCGGTCAAGCAAAAGAGACGCGGTATGGATCCAGAGAGATTTGCCGCCCTCAAAGAAGAAGTTGATAAGCTAAAGACGAATGGGTTTATCCGAGATGCTTTATACTCGAAGTGGGTATCCAATCCTGTACTTGTTCGAAAACTGAATGGGAAATGGAGAACGTGTATCGACTACTCTGACTTAAATAAGGCTTGTCCGAAAGACAGCTTTCCACTTCCCCGAATCGATCAACTTGTGGACTCAATGGCCGGGCACGATGTTTGTCGAACGGAAATTCTATCGGTTTAGAAAACCGTCGAACGAATTTAAATTAAAAATAACCGCAAGCGCACGGCGTACTATCGTAGTACGTGGCGAATACGGGTCGATCCACAAGGAATTGATGATTTTAAAATTCTATTCAATCAAATTAAACGAAGTTGAAAGAGTGATTAACTAAAAAAAATGTAGAAAAATGAGAAAAGAAAATAGATAAAAAATATGAGAGTGTTAAGACAATTTAGAGACAATTTCCACTCTCTAGATCACATAAATCAACAAAATGAAGTTATGATCTCTCTTTTCTTGTCATTAGTGAATTAGTTGATGTGCTTATTATAAGTATGGTATATTTGTGCTATTAATTAGCTCAATATAAACCATCAAACTATAACACAACCACTAATGCACATTTAACTCTCATGAAATATGACAACAAGTTGAAATAAAAATCTATTTTAAGCATAGCCTATTAACTATTGTTTAGAAATATAGGCTACCAAATTTCAATTTCAACATTCACTTCTTTGCCATAGTCATATTTAGATGAAGAGGCAATTTGTGTTATGTTTGTTTAAGCATAGCCTATTTGTTATGAACAACATAGACTATCAAATTCAAAACTAAACAACATCATTAAACCACTTCAAATGTTTTCATTAAAGCACAAAAAGAGAGTATAAACATCAAAATGTTGCATCTACATACTAGAGAGCTTCATTACCCCTAAATTGTAGGGATTAAGCTCTCATATTTGTTATCAAATCAACAAATGTAGAAAGCAACATGAAAGGTAAAAAAAAAAAAGAAAAAAAAAGAGAACAAAGCAAAGAAACAAAACTAATCTACTTGCATGAAATAAGAGAAACTACACTACAACATGAAAGTAAATGAACATGAAAAGGAAAGAGCATATATTAAATTGCATAAAATAAAAAAGATTACAAGAAATAAAAATTGGCTAAGTAGCCATTAAAAGAGAAAGAGAGCTTTCTTTTATTTGATCTAAACTAAACTAAAGAGAAGGAGGCCTAAAATAGACTAAGAGAAGAGATCATGTTACATGAAACATATGGGTATTTATACATGTATGAAACCCTAATTCATATTTTTGGGGAATACCCAAAATGCCCCTGAGGAAGTGTGGAGGCCAAGTAACCATTAACATGTCTTAATCCCCCATTAAGTGTACATGAAACCATTAAGTCCAAAAGCATGTGCATTAGCCTTTAAAGGTAGGTGGGTAGGTGGGGTCCTCCATGTTCTTCACTTTGAATTATTTCCATCTTCATTCCTTTGTATTAATTTTGTGCATGCATATCTTCATGAAACCACTTCTATTTGAGATCAATTTCCTACAAAAATATATACAAATTTTCAATTAATTTTTCTCAAAGAAATATATGCACTTAAATGACCGTTTTGCCCCTATATGAAGATGAATATGTGAAAATTTGGAATTAATACGAATTTTGGTTAAAACAAGTTAAAATACCCAATGTGATCATTTATTTAATTTAAATAGAATAAATATGGTGGTAAAAATATGCACATTTACATGCACATCAAATACCCCCACACTTATCTTTTTATTCGTCCTCGAATAAAGAAAAACTAAGATAAATCCGTTTTCGTAGGGAGGACGGTTGCATTGAGCGTATGCAATAAGCCATTAAACCTCTGGGCGTCCCCAGTAGGACGAGTGTTGTCTCGTGAGGGTTTTCAGCGGATACTACCCACAAAATCCAAATGCAAGATGAAAATATTTACAAAATGCAAGATTTATTTACAAGGAGAGATGAATGCAAATTTTTTGAAAATATTTACAAATGAAGGATTTATTTTTAAATTGACACGAATAAGTTAAATATAGGTTTTGGTTATTATCTTAAAAATTTATGTCATTTACTCGTCAAAATTTCCAACAAAAATCAAGTTATCATATCAAATAGACTATAGTTTAACTCGTTGTTTTGGTTAATAACAAAGTGTAACTTATGAAATGGATCCTTAGTTGATTATCAAAGTTTATCAAAGTGGTATTTCCATTTCTTTTCAATAACAAATCAAATAAACTAAGTAAAAATAGTGCTAGGATTTCAATTGCTTGCTCTCTTATTATTTGCAAGAAAAATTACACACCTAGCTCAGGTAAACTGAGGCCAGATGTACCATCCATGCACTGCCTTTTGGGCTTATGTGAGGGGAGTACAGATCATGGCGAGTGCACACACTTTCATGCATACACTTATCGACCGTAGGTGGTTTTTATTAAGCCTTTTCTTTTTACATGTGTTCCATACATCATAACCGTGAGGACTTTTAAATGAGTATGAAATCACATAATCAAAAATTCCAATTAATCACCCATGCATTACCGTGAGGACTTTTAAATGAGAGTGAATACTTGGATGTTATTATTTTTATATTTTTTTAGAGGGAGTTTTGCAAAATCATCTTAGCACCATTTAACTTAGAAGACAAAAAAATGTTATATCCTTTACTTTAAATCAACCACTTTTTAAAACAAACATTTTCAATTAGGATGTACTTCATAATTAACACATATGAATCTTCCTAGATACTAGTTAAACCATTATTATTTGTAATCAAACTTCATTTTTATTTTTGTTAAGACAAATAAATTTTCAATAATTTCAATTTAATAAACCAAAACCTTATATTTATCCTATAGCGTTTCTTTAAAAATAAATCAAAAACACTAAAAATAAATTCTTCTTTAGTTTTTGGATTTTTTTTTTGAGTTTTTGGAACAAAAATGAAAAATTAATCCTGAAAAATCAAGAAGAAGATGAGTCTCCCCCCACACTTGATTTTGACTGTGTCCCCACAGTCAACCCAAGTGGAAGGAGAAAAATAAAATAAAAATCTAATATTTACATGAAAGATTAGTATTTACAAGAGATGAGAAAGTATACAGTCAAAAAGTAAATGAAACGGTCTTCTAAAGACTGATTCATTTGTCTCGTCAAATGTGCGAGACACGGCTTAAGTACGAAAAACCAAATCATAAAAGATTTCGCAGTTGAATGTGGATTTGGAAAATCGAAAGTCATTTTACTGAAAATCATACGAGTTGTTTTATTTTCGATGATTTTTGGGGTAGATAGAAAAATTGGTTGAAGTTCAATTTCTTTCAAAGTATCGATTTCAAAACCAAAATGGTGATCGAAATTCTCCCCTTCAAAATTCAACAACTCGTTTTCAAAAAGTCCATAAAACTCATGTTCGTTAAATTCGACTTCATTTTTTGGATTATCAACAACTTCATCATGTAAATCGAGTTTCAAAGTTGTCGTATTCAAATTTTCAGAAAAAAGAAGATCGAAGTTTAAATCGAGTTTTGCACCCTCAAAAGAATTGAAATCCAACTCAATTACCGTAATTTCAACAACTTGATTAAGATCGTCATTATCAAATTCAAAAGTTGTTATTTGAAAATCGTTGATTTGGGTAAAAGGTGGATTATCACTTGACTCATCACACGTTGAGATTTGATTTTGTTGTTCACGTTGTTTCATATAAGTTTGCAACAACAAATCCGTGTGATCATCGTAAATTTCATTCATTTGTTCAACAAAATCCAATTTATAGTCATTAAATTGAGAATTTTCGATTTGGATTTGTTGAGAACAAAATTTTTCACTCGTAACATGGTTAAGATTATTCCCATTGCCAAATTCGTTTGAAAAGTTGTTCCCATTTTCATGTTGAGTTTGAAATTCATTTTGGAGTTTGAAATTAAATTGGCATGGGTTATAATCGTAATCGTTTGAATTTTTAATTGAATTCAAATTTTTAAATCCTTGACTCGAGTTATTACACAAATCAGAATTACATAAATCATTTATCTCTTGATTTTGTCGTGTAGAAAGTTCGAGTAAAGATGAAATCATTTCAATGCTATTTTCAAGAGTCGAACGTTGATCATCGTTTTGAAAACTGTGTTGTTCAAAATTTGAATTATTTACAAAATAGTTGTCGTTAAAATATCCATAAGAATTTTGAGTGAAATTGTATGGATTATACTGATTTTCAAAACTAAAATCAAGTGAGTAAGAAAAAGGAAACTCAGACATTTTCAGGATTTTTTTTTTGTAAAGGAAAAATATTTACAAATAGAATTTATTTTTCAAACTGAAAAATTGATTTTTGTTTTGTTTTTGGATTTTCAATTTTTTTTTGGCTTTCGAAAAGATTTTATATATATATTTTTTTTGGATTTTTGAAATTTCAAAGTAAAAGGATTTAAAACATTCAAAGAAAAATAAAAGGAATATTTACAATTTTTTTAGTTTTGGATTTTTGATTTTTTTTTTAAATATGCATGAACTAATGCAACTAAATGAATGCAAGGTTAATTACAAATTATTTATCCTAAGTTAACCCAAAATTGTATAATCACACTCTGTCTTAAATCAACAAGATAGTTCTCAGCCAGGTAACGGACAGGATATATCGGTGCACCACGAATCACCGTAGCAATGCAGCCGAAGGTTTAAGTACCTTCAGAGGAACAACCACTATAATATTTACGAATCACCGTAATATTTATAAATGGTTATTACTCTGCCGTAGCCTAGACACCGAGAAATTAAATTTTCGAAAAAGGACAAATTGTCAATATACAATTTAGTGTTATTGATTTCTAACCGTTATTATTAATCAAAATCTAAGATGAAATGCAAAGCAGAAATTAAACGTGTATCAACAATGCAACTAGAAATGATTTTTGTTTTTATTTGTTTGTTTTTTTGTTTTTTTTTGAATTTTTTATATATAAATTCAAATGCAAGCAATCAACAATGCAACTAATAAAAACAAGAGATATATACAATGCAAGGCAAATAAAACAAAAAAACTATTAGCAAGCAGGCAATTTTTTTTGGCAGCAGTCGTCTTTCTGAAATTCTGCTTTGGCAACCTGAAATATAAAGCAAGAATATGTACAATTTTTTTTTTGTTTTTTGTTTTTTATTTGTTTTTTTTGAAAGGAAACTTAAAAGTAGGGTTTTACTTAAAAAAAATTATTATATATAATGTCAAAGAAGAAAGTAAATCAGAGAAAAACAAAACAAGTGAAAACAAAAGGAACAAATTGAAAACAACACTAATCGAAACTTGTTCTTTTTTTAGAGAGGAGAAAGATTTAAAACTCAAAGAAATAAAAGAAAAGAAATAAATAAAATAAAATAAAAAGAAAGAATTAACTCTACAAACAACCCGTCCCAAACATAGATCTACCTGACCCACTTATTAAGCACGCACCCATTCACAAATTCTCCCAGAACTTCTATAATTAAAACTAATTTTGCAAACAAAATTTCGAAAATGAAACCGACATTCCACTAATTACGAAATCGACAATCCCAGAAATCACGAGAACGAATTCGAAGGTTGGTAAGTTAATTTGGTTTGGGGATAGTCGCGACTTTAGTTCGACAGTGAATTTAGGTGTAGTCGAGGTACTCGGCAGAGGATGTGGTCGAAGTCTTGGAGTAGCGTATCGGTGATGCTTGATGTCGAATTGGATGAATGCTCAGGTTGTGGTCGGTTGTCGCTTGAAGTTGTGGTCGTAAATTTTTTTTTTCGTCAATTGGGTTTCGTGATGGGCAGCAGTTCGTGATGGAAGTTGACTGGTGATTGGAGGTTCTGGCTTTGATTGTGGTGGAAAGAGGCAGGGCTGTAGTTGTTTGTTCAGTGGTGAGGGGATTGAGGGGCTGCAGCACACAGTAATGGGATGGTTGGAGTGTCGCAATTGGTATTGCGGTGGTGGAGATGGATTGTATGAAGTGTGGTGGTGAATGACAGTTTTGAGTAGAAGTTGGTTTCGACTTCTAATCGTTCGAAGTTGGCACTGTTGAGTAGAAGTTGTCTGAGGAAGGTTTAGGCTGACTGTATGGTGCACTGAAGTTGATCAAGGTTGGTTTGTATGAGTTTGTTTGTCAGAGGAGTATGTAGGAAGAGGTATGGGTATTGAATTGAATGGGATGAGTTTGTTGCAGATGATAATGGGTGGGGAGAAGTGTTGTTGACAGTAAAATGGTGAAATGTTGACAGTTTGATGAAGACAGATGTGGTTGTTGTTTATGCAGAGGAGATGTTAGTGTATAGGTGGATGGGATGGTAAATGGAAGAGGATGTCGAATTGTCTGGCAGAGGGTTGCGTGTGGTTGCAGTCAACAAGAAGTTTTGTATGGTTTGCACTGTTTCAGTGAAGTATCAGTGAGTATGGTGGAGGGCAGTAGACAGAGGAGATTTGACAGAGAGATTGTGCAAAAATTGAAGTGCACGACAGTAGTTTGTGAAGTAAATGAAGTGAAGTCACAACAGTGGTTTGTTTGTGAATGTTGTGAATGTATGTGAAGAAGTAAGGCAGAGTAGGAGATAGATGAATGTTGGTGATTGAAGTCGCAAGCAGAGGAACTTCTGGGTTGTGGAGATGATTGGTGACTGGGTGGTTATGTTGGAGAAGTGGGCTGTTGAAATGGCTGTGTGGGATGCAGAAACTATGCTGAAGTTTTAGGAGATTGACAGTGCAATTGTATAGGTGATTGTGGAGTTGCAATGAAGTAATGTGCACAGATGCACAGAGAGGAGGGGAATGAAGAACAGTGAGCAAATCAGAGTAGCACCGATTTTTTTTTTTTAAAGAAGAAAAAAGAAATTCTAATGTAAAATGCAATGCAATGAACTAAAATGTGAAATGAACTTGTGAGGCTTTTTTTTTTAAATATATATATATGAAAGTGAAAATGAAAATGCAAAACAAACAAGAACAAAAACAAATGCACACAAAAACCACACAAGCACACAATATTTTTTTTTTAAAACACAACACACACAAAACAAACACACACACTAAAATCAAACACAAATAATTCCAAGAATAGAAAATTGAAATCGAAACAAGTCCCCGTCAACGGCGCCAAAAACTTGTTCGTCGAACGGAAATTCTATCGGTTTAGAAAACCGTCGAACGAATTTAAATTAAAAATAACCGCAAGCGCACGGCGTACTATCGTAGTACGTGGCTAATACGGGTCGATCCATAGGGAATTGATGATTTTAAAATTCTATTCAATCAAATTAACCGAAGTTGAAAGAGTGATTAACTAAAAAAATGTAGAAAAATGAGAAAAGAAAATAGATAAAAATATGAGAGTGTTAAGACAATTTAGAGACAATTTCCACTCTCTAGATCACATAAATCAACAAAATGAAGTTATGATCTCTCTTTTCTTGTCATTAGTGAATTAGTTGATGTGCTTATTATAAGTATGGTATATTTGTGCTATTAATTAGCTCAATATAAACCATCAAACTATAACACAACCACTAATACACATTTAACTCTCATGAAATATGACAACAAGTTGAAATAAAAATCTATTTTAAGCATAGCCTATTAACTATTGTTTAGAAACATAGGCTATCAAATTTCAATTTCAACATTCACTTCTTTGCCATAGTCATATTTAGATGAAGAGGCAATTTGTGTTATGTTTGTTTAAGCATAGCCTATTTGTTATGAACAACATAGACTATCAAATTCAAAACTAAACAACATCATTAAACCACTTCAAATGTTTTCATTAAAGCACAAAAAGAGAGTATAAACATCAAAATGTTGCATCTACATACTAGAGAGCTTCATTACCCCTAAATTGTAGGGATTAAGCTCTCATATTTGTTATCAAATCAACAAATGTAGAAAGCAACATGAAAGGTAAAAAAAAAGAAAAAAAAAGAGAACAAAGCAAAGAAACAAAACTAATCTACTTGCATGAAATAAGAGAAACTACACTACAACATGAAAGTAAATGAACATGAAAAGGAAAGACCATATATTAAATTGCATAAAATAAAAAAGATTACAAGAAATAAAAATTGGCTAAGTAGCCATTAAAAGAGAAAGAGAGCTTTCTTTTATTTGATCTAAACTAAACTAAAGAGAAGGAGGCCTAAAAGAGACTAAGAGAAGAGATCATGTTACATGAAACATATGGGTATTTATACATGTATGAAACCCTAATTCATATTTTTGGGGAATACCCAAAATGCCCCTTAGGAAGTGTGGAGACCAAGTAACCATTAACATGTCTTAATCCCCCATTAAGTGTACATGAAACCATTAAGTCCAAAAGCATGTGCATTAGCCTTTAATTTGTGCATTAAGGTAGGCGGGTAGGTGGGGTCCTCTATGTTCTTCACTTTGAATTATTTCCATCTTCATTCCTTTGTATTAATTTTGTGCATGCATATCTTCATGAAACCACTTCTATTTGAGATCAATTTCCTACAAAAATATATACAAATTTTCAATTAATTTTTCTCAAAGAAATATATGCACTTAAATGACCGTTTTGCCCCTATATGAAGATGAATATGTGAAAATTTGGAATTAATACGAATTTTGGTTAAAACAAGTTAAAATACCCAATATGATCATTTATTTAATTTAAATAGAATAAATATGGTGGTAAAAATATGCACATTTACATGCACATCACACGAATTATTATCTTTCATGGACACTTATTCTGGTTAGAATCAGATACCCATGCATGTGCCTGACCAAGAACATACGAGCTTCGTAACTGACCTGGGACTATACTACTACAAGGTCATGCCTTTTGGATTAAAGAATGCCGAAGCAACTTACCAGCGCTTGGTCAATCAAATGTTTGCCGACCGGATCGGGAAAAATATGGAAGTTTGTGTGGATGATATGTTGGTAAAAACGCGATACTCCGCTGATCACGTCAAAGACTTAGAGTCAACGTTCAATGTCCTCCGGAGATAGGTGATGAAGCTTAATCCGCTAAAATGTCATTTTGGAGTCGCATCCGGGAAATTCCTTGGGTTCATCGTCAACGCCCGAGGAATAGAGGCCAATCCCTAAAAGATTTGGGCGATCAGGAATCTTCAAACTCCAAGGACCATAAAACAGGTTCAAAGCCTTAATGGAAAGGTTGCAGCACTGAGCAGGTTCATCTCGAAATCAACTGACAAATGCATACCCTTCTTCAACCTGATCCGAAAAGGGAAATGAAACTTCGAATGGACTACGGAATGCGAGGGTGCATTTCAATCACTGATTCAGCATCTTTCTACACCACCGATTCTTTCAAAACCTGTTGATCATGAACAATTATACCTCTATCTGGCCGTATCTAAAGACGCAATCAGTGCCGCGTTAGTTCGGGAGGAAGACCGAGTACAGAAACCAGTCTATTATGTTAGCAAACGATTAACCGGAGCCGAGAGGAATTATCCAAGGTTGGAAAAATTGGCATACTGCCTAGTCATCGCCTCGAGGAAGCTCCGTCCATATTTTCAGGCTCATCCCATCACCGTGTACACCGATCAGCCGTTACGACAAGTCCTTACATGACCCGAGACGTCCGGCAGGTTACTAAAATGGAACATTGAACTGAGTCAATTCGACATCACGTATACTCCGAGAAGAGCCATACACGGTCAAGTCCTAGCGGATTTCATTGCCGAGTTCACTGTACCTGAAGATTTACCTGAAACTATTAAATCCTTCGAATACATATGGAAGCTATATACTGATGGTGCATCCAACGATCGGTGCTCGGGCGCAGGGATAGTGCTCGAAACTCCCGAGGGCCGATCCATATGCTACGCTTTAAAGTTTGATTTCCGTGCAACCAACAATGAAGCCGAATATGAAGCTCTGCTTACTGGGTTGAAGTTGGCCCGTGACCTAAGAATTGTTGCTGCGGAAATCTACTGTGATTCCCAGTTGGTAGTATGCCAAGTTCGGGGTGAATATCAGGCCAAAGATCGAAGACTAGCCGCTTATTTAGCCCGGGTCCGGGAAGTACTTGATCAGTTCGATTATTATACCATTTTCTACGTGCCCCGAGAGCACAATAAAAAATCTGATTCGTTGGCAAAGTTGACAAGTACAGGCGAAGCTCAACACTTCGGACTCGTTCCTGTCGAGCCTTTATCCTCTCCAAGCATTGATCGAGCAGCGAATGAATTCACATTTGAAGCTACTTCCAGCAGGGAATCGTGGATGACCCTCTACCGGGATTACATTGAGCGTGGTATATTACCCGAACGACGAAGTGAGAAAAGACAAATTCTTCGAAAAGCTTCACGATTTGTCATTCAGAATGGAGTTATGTATCGAAGGGGATATTATGTTCCGCTTCTCTGGTGTATCGCACACGACGAAGTCAAACCGGTGTTACACGATGTACACGAAGGAGAATGTGGCGATCACACTGGGGGGCAAGCACTTGCCAATAAAATACTTCGATATGGATATTATTGGCTTACCGTAAATCGCGATGCTATGGACTACGCCAAAAGGTGAGATAAATGCCAAAAACACACTCGAATTCCCAGAGTTACGCCTACCGAGATAACCCAAATGGTCAGCCCATGGCCATTTGCAATATGGGGAATTGATATAATTGGTGCTTTGCCTTTAGCTAAAGGTGGTGCGAAGTACGCCATCGTCGCAGTTGATTACTTCACCAAATGGGCCGAAGCTGAACCTCTTGCAACAATTACAACAAAGAAAGTGATCAACTTTGTGGTACGCAACATCATCTGCCGGTTTGATCTCCCGCATACTATTATCACCGATAATGAAGCCCAGTTCGATAGTGCCGAATTCAAGAACTTCTGTCAACGATTTCACATCCACAAGAAATTCTCTGCAGTAGCACACCCTCAAGCAAATGCCCAAGTTGAAGCCGTCAATAAGATTATAAAGTCTATTTTGAAGAAATGACTGGAAAAAGCCGGGGAGAAGTGGGTTGATGGACTGCCTATGGCTCCATGGGCTTATCGAACGACTCACAAGACTATAACCGGACATACTCCATTTTCTCTATCCTATGGCTCTGAAGCCGTTATCCCAGTTGAATTGGAAGTTCGCTCTCATCGTGTGACATACTTTGATCCGAAAACGAATGCTATATTACTTGTTGAATCTTTAGATCTACTCGATGAGAAGCGTGCAGAAGCTGATTTGAGGGCAGCCGCATATCGGGGTCGAGTCGCTCGAATATAAAATGCCAAGGTCCGCCCGCGAACCTTTGAACCTGGCGATCTCGTACTCAAGAGAATTTATCCGGTCCCTTCGCACATGAAGCCAAATTGGGAAGGGCCGTATGTGATTTCACAAAAGCTCGGAGATGGCACGTTCAAGTTATCAACCATTGATGGTCTTACTTTACCGAGAGCTTGGAATAGCGAGAGTCTCCGTCGCTACTACACATGACAGGCTTTATTTATCTATTTTTAGTCAAATTCTTCCTTAGCATTTTATTTTTGCATTTTGAAGTTTGAACTTGTAATAAGGCAACTGATTATGCCATATTTCCTATATTTCAGCAATAAAATGCCATCTCTTCAAGCCAAAAGTTGTGATTCACTGAAAATGACGCATATTATCACGATGCACGAAGAGCTAAATTCCATCACGCGGTGGGATTTATTCAAATAGGGAGTGACTGTGATACGACCGGTCACCCACTAAGTGAAACCCGAGCTCGGGGACAGAACACTACACCAGCATTTACAGGGATTGATACACGACAATCTTTTTACAACCTCCAACTTCCCAGAGTGCGAATTGGAGTATAAACAATCAGCAATTCGTTCCCAGAGTGCGAACGGACTCCAACTTCCCAAAATGCGAATTGGAGTATAAACATTCAGCAATTCGTTCCCAGAGTGCGAACGGACTCCAACTTCCCAGAGTGTGAATTGGAGTATAAACATTCAACAATTCGTTCCCAGAGTGCGAACGGACTCCAACTTCCCAGAGTGTGAATTGGAGTATAAACATTCAACAATTCGTTCCCATAGTGCGAACGGACTCCAAATTCCCAGAGTGTGAATTGGAGTATAAACATTCAGCAATTCGTTTCCGGAGCGCGAACGGACTCTAAATTCCCAGAGCGTGAACTGGAATATAAACGTCCAACAGCTCGTTCCCAGAGCATGAACAGAATATAAACATCAATTCCAGGTTCCCGGAGCGCGGACTGTGTTACAAGTATCGATAACTCTCAAATTCCGGGAACACGAACCGGATTATCGATCTCAAATTATCCTAAGTCCCCAGAATGTGGGCATGTGCTTAAGATTTGCAGAAAATGCGATCAACCACCAAAATACAAATGTTGTTCCCCGAGACTAGGGGGCAGAAAAGCTAAGAGTTAGTCACTAACTAAAGTGATACTATATCCGGAGTTCAACTCATTCATCAAATCATGACACGAAATTATATTTCCATACTTGGTATATATATAAAAAAAACAAACATTGCAAAACACTTAAGTAAAAGAAAAGATCAACTTCCCATTCAATCAACTAACAAAAACAAGTTTGATTACATGGCAAGTCAAAAAGTTTCAATTAAGTGGAAGCCGAATCTACATATATACACAGCTCTAGAAGAACAAAAGAAAAGGTAAAAGAATTGCCATTTCACAACCACATGATAAAACGAGAAGTTCACTCCTTCTTCTTTCGGGGTTTCTTCTTCGAAGTTGGGCCGCTAGACCATCTACCCGGCTTCCTACGTGACTTTTTGTCCTTCTTTGGAACATCCTCAGGATTTGGCATGATATCAACGTCTTCCTCAGAGCTGGAAGGGATAGAGATCCTCTTGTGAGGGCGAACTGAAGGCATGGGGGCGGTGATTGGTGTTTGTTCAGCAACGCTCGAGACAGTTACCGTGCCACCGAGAGAGATCACCATTAAAGAAGATAAGCTCGAAGGAGCAGTGTCGCAACCAGGACCACCAACCGTCACCATCGTGGCCATTTCAGCGCTTATCTCAGCTAAAATCTCTTCTTCTCGAGTGAACTGAGCTGCGCTGGATACGCTGGTGGTTGTTACGACAGAACTAAAGACTGGAGCAGCTCCACTCGTTGCGAATGAAGGATCAGGAATAGGGTCAAGAGAGTGACCAAGTAGCTCTTCAATCATTTGAACATCGAATGACATCGAGCTCCCCTCTCCCATCTCACCGGCCATGGCAGCAGTTGAGATCGCCTCGGTGACAATAACTCCACGCGTAGGATATAGAACCGGAGGAACTGGGGGCACGAATGCGACACCCTCAATCACTAAACAAAGGAGAGCAAAATTAATCAGTCCAGAAAATTCTCTCGAAATCGATACTCTAAGACATGAGGGAAATAATCGAAGTACCTTCTTTGCCTTGCCTTGCAACTTGAACGGGCTCGGAGATAACAATCTTGCCAGAGGACAACTCCGGTTGGTCCGGTTGTAAGCAGGAATAACTTGTAAATCAACCGCGGCGGTAGCTTCGGATGAATTAGGGATAGGGACTTTGATGTTCTCGCTATGATGCGCGACACCCGAACCTTCACCAATCTCCGCTTGATGAATGCCAAGTCTTTCTTTCTCAACAGAAACTATCGCCTCATGAAGAGTTTTTCTCTCATCCTCGCTAAGCAAACGTGACTCGAGCTCAAACTCATCTAACACTCCATCTGGGCAAGACATCCTCTTGTTCTCCAGTAATTTCTTCCAGGCATTGTAGAGAGGCATCGAGTAATCTCCTAGCCAGGAGATATTTCTATGTTCTAACACATTGGCATTATATGTGTCCAAGAGTTCGTCAAATTCGGCCTCCATCTTGAACCTCTCTGCCTGGACTCTCTCCTCCACCTCCGTTTCAACCTCCTTAACCCTTGCAACTGCTGCATCACGCTCAGCTCGGAGAGACACAGCTTGCTCACACGTTTCTTGCGCGGCCGTATTAGCATCGTCTTTTTCTTTGTTCATATCAGCAAACTTAGCCTTTAATTCCTCTAGTTCTTTTACTGCCGCATCCCGCTCGGCTTCAACATTTTTGTATCGATGGCCCAAATCTTCAACCAAAGTGCAATGTGCCTGTTGCATCTTCGCCATCTCAACTAATGTCTCATCAACCTTTTTTAACGACTCGGTTTCGGCCTTAGGGAAGATTCCGCCTAAGATTGGAGTATGTCAACAATGCGATTCTTCTGAGCCAAGTTGGCTTCCAGTTTCTCGATAATTTTGGCCCGATCAAAAGCTGCTTTTGAAGCTTTAACAGCCGCTTTATTCCATTCTTTGTACTGAGCATAGAAATCGCGGGTGTAGCTAAGTGCCGTGGTCACGGCGTCTTCGGGGATTCTTTTAAGATTAGGAGGAAAAATACAAGCGTCGAAGCAAATCTCCGGAAAATCCCTCTTTAATTGAGCAAGTCTAATGGCCCCTTCACCAGATGGTTCAATAGGGGCCTCCTCCGCAGCCGTGGTCGTAGCAACCTCAGTTCTAGAACGGTGTGGCTCGAGCCTCGAAACCTGCGAAGACGGTTGATGTCGCAGAGGCTCAGACACCTGAATATGGCTTCGGGGTGGCGGAGGAGAACGAGAGGAGGAGCGGTGTCTCCGATCTCTATCCGATCGCTCCTGTTTAGAATAACTGCGATGATAATCCCTGGCATAATATTCCTGGCCATGATGCCTCCGTTCACGATCGTGATCGGGGTCTCCACGTCGAGATTCGTAGTAAGACGAAGGGTGATGTACTCGTCGGAGTTTGTCCAATGTAGAGTGACGGCCAGACATAGCACCTGAAAAAGAGAAGCGATTTGGTTAAACAACAGGCGAAAGCAATACGATTTGTGCGGAAGTCGTGTAGTGTTATGAAAGTGTATGCAAATGTGCAAAACCCCCGACCAACCAGAAGTGTCGACAGCACTAACAGGTAAAGGCTCGCTTATTTCTAAAGCTTCCTGGAGTTCATCCAACCCGGACTCGTGGTGGAGAGATACGTATTCCGGGATGGGAATGTCGTCCAGTCCTATAAAAATATTTCTTGATTGATGAGGAGAAACGTCAGAGGTAATAATTACGGGGATCAAACGAGATACGACTACGGACTTTCGTCTCTTAAGTTTAGGGACAACAGCCTTGCCTTTCCGCTTTTCTTCTACTCGGGAAAGATCAACCGCTCGGTATCAGTAGGCGTCCTCTCATCATCGCTCATTTCTCTTATCACTATGTCGGATTTCCTTTTCACCGTCTTCTCCTTTGTCTTCGAAGCCGGTTTCGCCAACCCCTCGACGACAATACTATGGTTCGTCTCAATTAAACCCAGCATCCTTAAGTTATCATCAGTTAACACCAAGTCGATGTGCCGGAAATCACACGGGACCCCTTGTAAACTTCGGACAACGCCTTTGTAGTGACCACCGTCAAGCCTTGAGATTATAGCTGCAAGAAAAACGCTTGATATTAGTTCAAGTGTTGGCAACGACTATCAAAGAAAGCTTGTGCGATTTACGACACTTACGTCTAGACAGCCATCGCCTAACGAACCCTGGGGGGTAGCGAACAAAAAACCATTCATTCTTAAAGTAACTGAGTCTGGTCCAGGCTGCCGTCACGATCTGGCAGATTCTAACCGCTTCCAAGAAGGTGAAAGATGGACTATCGCCCCTGCTCTTGAAGTTGAATATGTGTCTAATCTCAGTTGGCCTTGGCGGACGAAAGAGATGATCCATAAATAAAACGAAAACACTGTTCAGCAATGCGTGTCCATTAGGATGAAGTTGTGAGGGGGCGATTCCAATGAACGATAACATCTCCCTGACATATTGGTTAAATGGAGGGAGAGTTCCATCCGCCCAGGCATGGCGATAGAAAGCAGTGTAACCCTCGGGCGGATTGTGAGGTCTGTCATCAACGCCCGGTAGCAAAACGTCGTCTGGGGATAAGTTATGTTTCAAACATATCCAACCCTATAATGCTTCGGAGATATTGGATTGGACGAAATCAACGGGATCCTCGATAAATAAAGCCTTCGGCAATTCGTCCGGAGCCGGATCTATTACTTCAGGAGGGAATCTGGAATCTCAAGCACTGGAGGAGGTGAGCTTTGTACCTCTTGTTGTTGAGAACTTGAAGACTCCATAATTAACTAACTCACCAGAAAGCAGCGTTAAGTACAAAAGAAGCCCGTGTTTTCCCCAGTGTGAAGTATATGAATATGTCGTGCAGTGCAAGTGCTGTGCATAACTCAAACAGATTTTACAAGTTGGAACAAGATGTCTGAATGACGAAACTTTGGAATTTGATAATGGAAATGACTATCATTATTGACCGTCACTCCCACACCATCCAGATGCTACTGACCAATTCAAGTATAAATCTGTCATATTGTTGGTTAGGTCACAGTTCCATCGACGAGCTTCAAAAAGGAGGTCAAGTCTTACAGTCAAGTTCAATCATGCAAGGCCGAAGCTCGCCGGAGTCAAGTATGCTAAAGTTCATCAAAGTTCAATTTAAAATTGGTCGTTGTTCAGATTTTGGATCAACTCAGAAGAGCAGTGTGCTCGGAGACAAAGATGTTCGAATCGATCGACTCGAATCGATACAAGTCGAATCGATAAAGATCTGAGTCGAATCGATGAAGATCGAATCGATGAGCTTCGAACCCGTGTGGTTCGACTCGATGAGAATTGGTTTGAACCCATCGGCGCAAGGTAACTTCGTATCGATCAAAGTTCCATGCCTTCGAATCGATCATTGGACCATTACTTCGAATCGATCGACACGAAGCTCCTTCGCAAGCATTGATTCGAAACCATGCTATGTGAATCGATTCGAACGACAACTTTCTGAGTCGATACGAGGCAAAGAAGGACAATGTCCTTCGAAAGCTCTGCTCCTCCAAGACAGCACTCTGGGCCAATACGATTCGAAGAAATTCATTTCTCAAAACCATCAGATCGACCCATTACAGACCTCAAAACTCTTCAAAATTTTCAGAAGAAAAGATCGAATCGATGCCAATAAATCCCAATTTCATCATTCTCAACTCGAGTCGATCCCTTGGTTACCTGATTTGATTCGATTACAAATGAAAGCTTGAAGGAATTTGATCGATTCGTGGAAAAGCACGTTTGATTTGGCTCTGAGAGACCGATTCGAAGAAGCAGCTAAAGCAATAGTAAAAAGTAAAAGTGAAAATCAAAACGGCCTCGTGTATTTATATGGATTCCAGGATGGATTATTGGCGCTTCGTCTCCCGGTCATGTTGACCGCTTGCCGCAGGTCACAACCCCATCGATTCGAACAACTATTTTCGAAACCACAAAGCTTCGAATCCATCACAACGGTGAATCCTTCAAAGACTTCAAATCCCTCATGGCTCCGACTCCTTCGTAAACTTCGAATCCGGCAAGTCAGCATCGATGCGAGGCATCATCGATTCGAAGAAACACTTGAACAAGGGCTGGATCGAAGATCCAATCGACTCGAAGTGTTGATTCTGTCGCACCAACGATTCGAAAGCTACCGATTCGAACGGACATGCTTCGAATCCACCAGGAACTATCGATGAGAATGAACGCGTCGCTTCGACTTGGAAAATCACTTGTCTACCTACGATTCAAGAGAGGATCAATACAGGAGAATGATCATAGACAATCATAAAAACAATGTTTTGGCTCGAATCTCATATCGTTTCAGGAGAGAATCAATGCAGAATTCGATAACAAACTGAACCAACAACGACTTGCAATCACGCAATGATAACTAAGTTCAGGGTAACACGTGTATGCACATATGTCTAACTAATATTTGATCTTTAACATTCGCAGGGATCAAACGTTCATCTCGTCATGATTTCAACGACGCTTTTCAAAGCACGTCATGGTTACACAAGACGTACTTTGGGAGGCAAATGTTATCCCGCCTTTTGGCAAGGCCGAGATACCAAGGAACTGACTGGAAAAAACAGGATCACACATCCTAAGCATTGAATGATTGTTGAACAACTTAAAATATCAATGAATTTTGCCCGAGTCCGGATCGAGCTACAACTGATAAGGCAAGTCAAGCAAACCTGTGGAAACCAACGTTCCAAATTCCGAGACAATCCGGGTTCGTACGCTCAAGTTATTGCCAGTGGAAAGTGGAAGGAATAGCCTTGGTTCGAATCGATCAGGCATGTATTGCTTCGAATCCATGAGAAGTTCCTTTGCTTCGACTCCATCGGGCAAGCCCCCACTTCAAATCCATCCTCGCATGTCTATGTTCGAATCCATCCAAAATCCTCCCTAGTTCGAATCCATCGGAGTATTCCTATCTTCGAGTCCGTCAAGCTGAAACCCTTCAAATCCATGCAGTTGTAGGGACTTCGACCCCATCTAATAACTGTCTTCGAATCCACCCTGTTGAGCCAAATTCGAATCGATCAATGGTGACTTGCCCTGATCGATTCGAACGAGCATTGGTTCATTTAATTCGACGGAGGCACGTCTTCGAACCGATCACCTCGAATCCACCAAGTCCATGCAACTAAAACCAAGGATTAGACCCAGTAAACTCGAAGGAAAAGGAGGATTGACCCAAAGCACACGGACCACATCATCATCTTGACATGCAGAAGCATGGATTCGAACCTATGGATTCGAACCATATCGATTCGAATGAATCCATAGGACGAGGAGCACAATCTTGAATCGATCATAACTTGAGATCTACAAGTCCAAATGTTACGAAATTTTCACAGGAGCTTGTGTTACATAGAAGAATGTCCATGCCAAGTTTCATCACGATTGGACACTTTCTTGATCGATTCGTACCAAGGGTCGAATCGATCCCAAAGTAGGCCTGGATCTCCAGAATTCGGCCTTATGGGCCCCCTCACGTGCCAGAAGCTTTCTCCCCTGATTTTAGGCGAAATATCAACCTCCTACACCTATAAATAGAGCCCCTGGTCATTCAGAAAGGTGATCGGAGAATTTTAGAGATAAAGCACACCCGGACGCTGCCAGAATCATTCTACACCATCTCCTTTGCTGCTAATTTCGAATTTAAGTCTATTATCTGTTGTACTTTGCTCGAGAACACTTGTAATCTTCAAGAATTAAGCGATAAAGAGATAAAACTTCATAGTGGACGTGGGCAAATTGCCGAACCACTCTAAATTGTTGTCTTCCGTGCAATTTGCTTTTCTATGACTTGGAGTTTTTGTTAGATAATCCTCATTTTCAATTTAATTTCTTCATTTATTATCTCTTCAAAAACTTCCGAAGGGTGTTGCCCAATTTTGGCGCAAACAGACGCAATCTTTCTTCCTCACGAAATGATTTCGTGTCAAGTAAACCCGATAGAACATTAAAGATAAATGTGCAAATCCGTTGATCTCTCGAGATACCAGATTCTAGCTATCTCCAACATGTTGATCGTGCATGATTCCACGTTAGAAGACCTACGATTCTTCGACGTTGATCTTGCGCACGAGATTCGTGAATAGGCTTCAAATTCGTTGATTCGAGCGCACTCGAATATCCGAATATGGAAGAAGAAGGAGATCACACTCAATTTCAGCAAAAGTGGCAAAAGCACACAAACAATTTTATTCCAAATCAACCACCTTTACAAGTGATGACACATCCCTATTTATAGGAAAAAACAACACAACACTCATGCGACTCAACCAGCAACAACTCGCGACCTACGACCTAACTCATACGACTTAACAAGTCACGACCCAACATCACACGAGTTACACGTTACACGACTTAACAGTATAACAATGCACGCGACATACGACTCAACGACATAAGAAGTTACAACATCACTACGACCCAGTACAACACAATACACGACCTACGACATACGAGATAACAACAAGTTACAACAGTTCGCGACTTAACATTTGCGACATAACAACAATATGACTTAACAATACAGCATAGCGACATAAGAAGATCAGTGACATAAGCATCAGCGACTTAAGAAAGCAACGACCCAGGAAGATATCATAGCTATATGCGACATAAGGACTCGGCGAATTAAGGAAGTATGCGACTTAAAGAAGCAGGCGACTTAAGAGAAGCAGCTATAGATGCACGGCTAAAGAAATCAATGTGGCATAAGGACTCAGCGACTTAAGTTGAGCAACTTATGGAAATGAGCGACTTAAAGAAATGCGGCATAGGTTGGTTGGCATAACTTGGGCATAATAAGTTAGGTCGCTGGTTGGCATAACTCCCTAGGTCGCTGACGACTTAAGCTTCAGGAATGAGAGGAATTTAAGAGATGTGAGCGACTTAAGGAAAACGAGTTATCACGGTGCACTGCATCATCCTCCCCTGGTTGAAAAGAATTCGTCCCCGAATTTATACTTCCCTTTTTTCCGACATACTCATTCTCATGATATGGAATCAAGTGTTTGACGTTGAAAACGTCAACAGTATGGATATGATCCGACAGTCTTAACTGATAAGCATTCTCATTAATCTTCTTTACGACTTCCAAAGGACCAATCTTTCTAGCAGCTAACTTGTTGTAAGCACCAATAGGAAATCGATCCTTAGTCAATACTGCATATACAAAATCTCCTTCTTTGAATTCAACATGTCGTCATTTGATATCTACGGATTGCTTATATTTCTCATTCGCCTTAAGCAATCGCTCTTGCACTACCTTATGGCACTCTTGCAATTCATTCACCAAATCACTAGCTCGTTTGACTACTCTTTTCTGCAGTGGTACTATAGATAAATCCAATGGTCCCTTCGGAATTGTTGAATAAACAACCTGGAATGGACTGAAACCAGTGCTACGATTAATTGCATGGTTGTGTGCAAACTCAGCTTGACACAACTTGGAATCCAAACTCTTCAAATTGTCATTCACGAGGCATCTCAATAGATTACCCATGGATCTATTCACAACTTCTGTCTGTCCCGTCTGTGGATGATAAGCACTACTAAATTTTAGCTTTGTCCCGACCATTCTCCATAGACTCATCCAAAAATGACTCAGAAAACGAGTGTCTATATCCGATACGATAGATTCAGGCAACCCGTGAAGACGATAGATCTCTCTAAAGTATAATTGTGTGACATTAACTCCATCTGCTGTCTTCTTGCATGCGATAAAATGTACCATTTTTGAAAATCGATCAACCACCACATAGATAGAATCATTGCCACGTTGCATCCTCGGCAAACCCAATACAAAGTCCATGCTAACATCCACCCATGGTTTAGTAGGTATAGGCAACGGCAAATATAAACCTGCATTTATCACGGCCCCCTTTGAAACTCGACAAATATGGCACCTCTGAACAAACTTTTCAACTTCTTTTCTCATTGACGGCCAAAAATAAGCCTTTGAGATCAATTGCATAGTACGGTCGTGGCCCACGTGTCCTTCTTCATGCAATTCTTTGATAATTTTCGTTCGTAAACTGCAATCTGGAATACACAAGTGATTCCCTTTAAATAGAAAGCCATCAACCAGTATATATCCATCCATGCTTCCCTTCTTGACTTTGCCTAAGATCTTGGAAAAATAAGAATCTATTGTAAGCAAATCTGGAAGTAAGTCAAAACCCATCACCTCTACTCGCATGGTTGTTAGTAAAGTATTCCTCCTACTCAATACATCAGCAACGCGATTAGTTACACCAGACTTATGCTTGACGACGAATGTAAATTGCTGCAAATAAGCAATCCACGATGCATGCCTGGCTGCAATTTTATCCTGCCCTTGTAAATGTTTCAATGCTTCATGGTCCGTATACAAAACAAATTCTTTGTGGAACAAATAATGTCTCCAATGCTTCACAACCTTCACAATAGCATAAAACTCCACATCATAAGTATTGTATCTCACCTTTGCTCCAGAAAGTTTTTCAATGAAATAGGCAATTGGACGACCCTTCTGACTCAACACTCCTCCAATTCCAACTTTCGATGCATCCGTATGTAACTCGAATAGCAACTGAAAATCTGGTAACACTAGAATGAGGTTAAAAGTTCCTTGATTTGCTCAAAAGCAAATCCTGCCTCTTCCGTCCATAAAAATTTCTTTCCCTTCATACAATCAGTAATAGAAGCCATCACACTACTAAAGTGTGGTATAAATCATCGATA
Organism: Allium cepa; assembly: GCA_030765085.1. Taxonomy (NCBI): domain Eukaryota; kingdom Viridiplantae; phylum Streptophyta; class Magnoliopsida; order Asparagales; family Amaryllidaceae; genus Allium; species Allium cepa. Next base: position 1,038,609,493 of record CM060928.1, read on the forward strand.
AAATGAAGGTAACCCATGAAAACTTCTGACTTCTATTATAGTTTTGGGCTGTGGCCAATTTCTGATTGCGGCAACTTTACTCTGGTCCACTTGTATTCCTTCCTTGGACACGACATATCCCAGAAATAAAACACTTGGCGTCATGAACACGCATTTCTTCGTCGCTGCATAGAACTGTTCTTGACGAAGAATAGTTAATACCTTCCACAAGTATTGAATGTGCTCCTCTGTGCTAGCACTATATATCAAGATATCATCAAAGTAGACTACAACAAACTTCCCAATGTAAGGTCTGAAAATTTGGTTCATCACTCTCATAAATGTACTTGGTGCATTAGATAGACCAAACGGCATGACCAGCCATTCATATAATCCTTCCCGAGTCTTGAATGTTGTCTTCCATTCATCACCTGGTCTAATGCGAATCTGATGATAACCACTCTTAAGATCAATCTTCGAAAAAATTACAGACCCGCTAAGTTGATCCAATAGATCATCAAGTCTTGGCATAGGAAATCTGTATCCGATAGTTATTTTTTTGAGTGCCCTGCTATCCATACACATCCTCCATGAACCATCTTTCTTTGGCACTAACAAAGCTGGTATAGCACAAGGACTGAGACTTTCTCGAACACGCCCTTGCTCAAGCAACTCCTCAACCTGTCTCCTCAACTCTTCATGCTCCTTTGGGCTCATACGATAATGTGGCCTTTGCGGTAAAACGGCACCTGACACTAGATCAATTTGATGTTGTACGTCCCTCAATGGCGGTAACTCCTTGGGCAATTCCGCAGGAAAGACATCTTCAAATTCATTAAACACCGGTCCGACCTCCGCATGAATTTCAACATCTTCACTTGTTTCATACCCAATCAACATAAACATTTCAACACTATCTTTCACTTATTCAACAAATTCTTTCAAAGATAATAGGCTAGTTGATTCCACCTTCTTCTCTGACTTGCTTTCACTTTGTTCACGCTTCTTAGGAACCAAAGTAATTTGAGTACCTTCGAACATGAAACTGTAGTTGTTGGTACGACCATTATGTTGTACAGCTCGATCATATTACCACGGCCTTCCCAATAGTAAGTAACAAACATCCATATCCACAACATCACACCATATATCATCTTTGTACTTCTTCCCAATAGAAAATGTAACAAATGCTCGTCTTCCCACTGTCACTTCTCCACCTTTCTTTAGGCTTGCCAGTTTATAAGGTCTATGGTGTTTCTTAGTCTTCAACCCTAACTTCGTGACGGCCTCTTCAGAAATAATGTTATCGCAGCTACCCGCATCAATAACAAATCGACAAACCTTTCCCAAGATAGTACATGTAGACTGAAAAGTATTGCTTCTTAGCTAACTAGAATCTTTTCTCATGCTTTGGCACTAAACAAGACCTTCTTATCATCAAATTACATCCTTCATCTCCTGACACAACTTCTTCATCTTCATCAAACTTCGATGGTTGAGAATAATCAACTTCAGCTTCCACATCCTCACGCTCACATTCCTCTGCAACTAATGCTCTCTTCTTTGGCTTTGTACATTCATTACTTTTATGGCCAAACTCCTGACAATTATAGCACTTGATACCGTCATTGACCTTTGCTTTAGCGTTTGACAATTGGTTTACTGACTGCCTTGGAAACATTAACACTGCTATTAGCACCTTTATTCTGGTTGTTAGAACTTGTAAATACACCGCCTCCTCGTCTCCCTTGTTTCTCCCAAGCTAAGGCTTTCTGATGTGCTTCAGCAACAGACATTGGATTAAACATATTCACCATGTCTTGAATTTTCATTCGTAACCCTCCAATATATCTAGCTGTTAGCTATTCCTCTGTCTCCATAATATCATTCCTCGCAATAAATTGATAGAATTCATCTGCATAATCATTCTCTGTCCTCGTCCCTTGTCTCAAATTCTGAAATCGTTGATACATAAGTGATTGATAATCGTACGGCAAGAAAGTTGCTTTCATCATCTTTCTCACCTTCTCCCAAGTGACAACTTTCAATTTTCCCATTCTCTCCCGAGTTAGTTTAGTTTGTTGCCACCAAGCCATAGCTCTTCCCCTTAGCCTTGTAGCAATTAATTGGACTTGGCGATTCTCAGGCACTTCCTTGAATTCCAAAATTTCTTCAAAATTTGACAACCAATCAAGAAATTCTTCTGCTTGCATACCACCTTTGAATTCTGGAATTTCCATCCTCATACATGATTCCCATTTACGATCATTTTCCGAATCCAGGTATTGATTTTGCACTTGCCCTCGATTTCGATAATGCATACTACCTCCATCACCATCCTCCTCAAAATCATATGTACTTCGATATCAATCCCGTCCATCTACATCTCTACGATCATACATGTCCCTTCTACCCTGTCTTTCAACATCACAATATGGTTTATTGTCAAACTCACGTGGGTTTCTTCTTTCTTCATTTCGATACTCACGGTGTTCTCGCCTCATTGAAACTGATGATTCTCTTCTCTCCTGATAAGACTGGGGTGACATTCTCCTTTCTCCCAAAACCGATGGTGAAACCCTGTTTCTACTATGGTTCGAAACTGGTGAATTTCTCCTTTGATTGTGATTCATGTCTTTCATCAACTTCTCTAACTTTTCAATACCCTCATTGAACTTTTCATTGATACGTTGTTCCATCTATTCGGCTTCTTGTCTTCTAAATACATCTTCAACATTATGATAACGATTAGCACGTCTCGAAGGCATGTTCATTCACAATCTCTTTTCCGATCTTACTTGGCTTTAACTCGGCTTTGATTTAGCTTTAACTCGGCTCTGAACTCTGCACTAGCTCGGCTCAGCTTTGAACTTAGCTCTGAACTCGGCCTTGATCTTACTTAGATTTGAACTAGGATTCGAACTAGGCTCTGATACCAATTAGTGACGCAGCAGATTTATCTTCGACGTGCTAATAATGTTTTGATACAAATTGACGCAGTCTTTCTTACTCACAAAATGATTTCGTGTCAAGTAAACCCGATAGAACGTTAAAGATGAATGCCCAAATCCGTTGATCTCTCGAGATACCAGATTCTAGCTATCTCCAACTCTTGATCGCGCATGATTCCGTGTTAGAAGATCTACGATTCTTCGACGTTGATCTCGCACACGAGATTCCATGAATCGGCTTCAAGTTCGTTGATTCGAGCGCACTCGAATATTCGAATATGGAAGAAGAAGGAGACCACACTCAACTTCACCAAAAGTGGAAAAAGCACACATTTTTTTTTATTCCAAATCAACCACCTTTACAAGTGACGACACATCCCTATTTATAGGAAAAAACAACACAGCACTCATGCGACTCAACCTGCAACAACTCACGACCTACGACCTAACTCCTGCGACTTAACAAGTCACGACCCAACATCACACGAGTTACATGTTACACGACCTAACAGTACAACAATACACGCGACATACGACTCAACGACATAAGAAGTTACAACATCACTGCGACTCAGTACAACATAATACACGACCTACGACATGTGAGATAACAACAACAAGTTACAATAGTTCGCGATTTAACATTTGCGACATAACAACAATACGACTTAACAATACAACATAGCGACATAATAAGATCAGCGACATAAGCATCAATGACTTAAGAAAGCAACGACCCACGAAGATATCATGGCTACATGCGGCATAAGGACTCGGCGACTTAAGGAAGTAGGCAACTTAAGAGAAGCGGCTATAGATGCACGGCTTAAGAAATCAATGCGGCATAAGGACTCAGCGACTTAAGTTGAGCGACTTATGGAAATGAGCGACTTAAAGAAATGCGGCATAGGTTGGTTGGCATAACTCGCTAGGTCGTTGGTTGGCATAACTTGCTGTTGGCATAACTAGTTAGGTCGCTGGTTGGCATAACTCCCTAGGTCGCTGACGACTTAAGCTTCAGGAACGAGAGCGACTTAAGAGATGTGAGCGACTTAAGAAAACGAGTTATCACAGTGCGCTGCATCACATCTTGATCTATGGATATCTAGTGATAGCGCAGCAATGAGCGAAAAGGTTTTCCCCTCACTAGTATCCCTATTTAAATATATCTTTCCAAAATAAACTCCTGCAACCACAATGGTTAAATTAAACAATAGTAATAATGGCATGAATGCATGCAATATCTGTAATCATGATCAACTCTATCTAAATCAGTCAACTATCTGTCCTAACCTTATAGTTTTTTCAAGAAACCACAAGTTTATGGCTGACCCGGGCCTTCCAGATATATATTGAATTCTCTAACATACTATTAGAAGACAATTAGAGGGTCTGTTCGAGACTTACTATTCCTTGGGTCACTCTGATCCTAATGGTTTTGTGGGCTAACCAATAATCTATCTCATCTTTGTCTTCCTTTTTATATATAAACCTACCTTTTGTATTACCCGTGACAAATCCCTACACAGTTGAATTTTGGACTTTTATCAGCTACGTTGTAACAACCTAATTTCCAGTGGGTCTGGATTTTTCGCAAAAATGCTAAAACCCAAGCCCACTGAAACTCGAGTTAGGAATCTGGTATCCTGCAAATAGGCAAAGACAAATATATCAAAGCTCAATTAGATATCTCACAGAAAAATTGACTAAAACAAAATATTAATTAAATACTCAGCCAAATGATAACACTTTCTAAGCAAGTGTCATAAAGCCGAGAAGTCTCTACCATTTACCTAACCTGTAGGATGTTATGAGGAGGGGGTCAGAATCAAAGTTCCGACGAATGAGTAAATTATATACTTCTAGGCTTAATTCTACATATATCTTTTTATCTCCATTTACTCTTATAGTAGGTTCACTAGGTTACAATATTTTCGCCTCTGTTCGTGAATCGTGCCCAACTACTCCACAGTAGATTAGAACCTACTAACTAATATATACATATATGTAGCTATATGCCCAATGACCATATTGGTCCTAGGTACTACCTATGGTACCTTCTGTATTCTCCTCGAAAAGGGCTGCATCGTCATGCTTCGAGGGCGTTCTGTAACTACATCTGTGAAGGATTGCTTCATGAGGCATACAATACAGATGCTCCATCGTCTTGCTCTGTAGCTACATCTATAAAGGACTACTTTGTAAGGCCTACAATACACATACTCCATCATCTTGCTTCGTGAGCGTTTCATAGCTACATCTGTAAAGGAATGCTTCGTAAGGCCTACAATATAGATTCCCTGTTACTTACTATGAAAACATAAATCGCATCCGCACTATTCTATGCCAGTGCTCGGTCATTCACAATGTACCACCCAATGTGTACATTGAATACTACATAATCGTTCGGTCTACAATTCTAATCCCGCCAACAAGGTCTACCTTGTATGGAATTCAGTCACGGATTTTCCATATCTGTAAAGGACTGCTTCATTCGGCCTGCAATACATATATTCTAGTTGGTCTTCTCTTTTTCATCGTGGCTATGGCCCCACACAGCCACCCCTCAACTAAGCAAAAGATCTTTAAAGAGTTAAGTGGTCGTGCCCTACTGCAAACAATCTAACATCCAATTTGTGGTGCCCCTCATCCAATGTCTCGATAGTGAAAGAATCATTGGACTTTTGATTTTAACTCTAGTCATTCCTGAACTCGCTCTTGGTATTGATGTTGGCCGAAATCCACATGCGACTATCCCTAAACTTATTTGCATGTACTGGACATACGAATACCCTACTCCGAACACCAAGCCCTTTTGGCTGCCTATAAATGTTTGCTTTGTTAGGTCTACAATGCAAATGCAGCGAAGACATACTCTCTTGATGTAACACCTATAGACCTGCCTCCGGGGGTGCAGTTTTAATAGGCCTACCCAGAGGGTCATCCTAGAGTATGCTCATGTCCCGTTGTATTCTCGTACTTTCGTGAAGCCTAAAAAAATAAGTTGGATGTGCTTCTCCATTTCTAAAATCCGTGATGAACTGCTTCGTTAGATGCTTCATCCTTTGGGATGCTCCAAACGTATCTTAATTCTTTTATTGGACCCTATGTCTAATCTTTTAATTTGCGTTTAGTTTACTTTCTTATTATGTTGGCTACTTCTTTACCCTAATTAGCATATTCTTGCCCTCGTGTCACCTCTATCTATTGTGAGATTTCCATTTATTTAATAGGCAATGTTGTTGGTATGAACCACATTCATTATCTTGCTTATTTAACTTAATATAAATCTTAAGTTCATTAAAATCAACCTTTTTTTATCATTCCTGCTTTATTTGCTTATTGACTTAATATATGTTATTTAAATAAGCTTGTACCATTATTATTACTCATAAATTTGTTCAAAGTCTCAAAATAAGCTTTTCTATTCTTGTTACTTAATTATAACCTATGATATAATTCTACTTATAGTTGTCATTTTCTCTTCTTTTATAGTCCGTACATAATTACAGCATTTCTTTTCTGTTCTAATCTACCTTATTTTACTATGATATAGAATATTCTTTTATTCTCTTATATTATATAATTCACTTATCATAATAACCATCTTCTTAAATAGTCCGCAGAGTGAATGCAGACCAAGGTTCATTATCATTTATAGCTTCAAGTTCTTATTTGATAATTTACTTGATTCAAGTCATACTTTGCTTTATTATCTTCTATTCTAGGAAGTAATTCTATTTTATTTGGTTGGTTTTGAAAACTATATTTAAAAATCCATTTCCAAATTTTATTATTAAATAATATTATAAACAATAATCCGTAGCTGCTACATATTTCTTTTGTTATTTTGGAATAGTGTAAAATACAATGGTTTTTCTATTTTACACAAATTTTCTTTTTTCTTTCTTTTATTCTAGCAATTTTATTCATTATTTTCTTTTAAATATTAAATTATAGAAATGTATCCTATTTTCGAACTAACCAATTAACCTTTTAGTTACTCCAAAATCTAATTATTTGATTAATTAAAATTTTAATTTTAACGTAAATTATTATAGTAATTCCATTCCTCAAACTTTTATTACTTTATATCTTATTTCCTTCATTTCAGTATTCTTAATTATTTAATCCATATTCAAGTTTAATCTATTCTAATCCATACGCGAAAGAAAGAGCAGAAAATAGGAGAAGAATGTTGCTTGCATAGAAATCCAAAACGTAGAAACAAACGTAAATAAATACTAATACTATAAATTAACGGTAAATTCCTTATAGTTTAGCATAACTTAATTAATAGGATTAATTATTGAATAAAATTATCTAAATAGGAGTTTAACGATAATATATCTTAGACTTAAAAGATATATAAATAAACCCACTCACATTGCTAGCTTTCAATATCTCGCTATTTTTATTCCAGATCTAAGCCTAACATCTATATTCACCTTTCTTGTAATCCCTATTTCGAATTACAAATGATAAATTTATAGATCAATAATATTTGAAAGTGAAAAGGAAGAGATTTGGATTAGAAATTGCAAATAAAACTCAGATATTGGGTTTTACCTTTGACACAGCCTTCTGATTCGAACCAATTCCTAATTCCCTAATTAATTCTATTCTCTTTCTATTTAGATCTAAATTCGTGTGAATTAGATTTAAAATTTTCTTATTAAAAAATGCAAAACAGATACAAAAATGGTAGAACTTCTGTAGGCAAGAGAAATATAATGAGAATAAAAATGAGGCTTTGCACCTATATTTATAGTGGATCAAATCAGTGCTAACCATTAGATATAAAACCCTAAAATCTAAATCATACACTCAGTTTATGGACCACAAATTAATATGTTTTCTTCTGCGTTTGTTTTCATTAAAATTGATTCTCCAACAATCTTTTCATTAATGACTTTACCCTTCTCTCTCGCAATCCATGGAAACATATATTTTTCAATGTGACGTTTCTTTTAAATAAGATTCCCCTATTAATCACTCAATTAGTAGATTTCATATATACCTAGAATTAATTTACTGTCAATTAATCCCTGACTGCACTATGATTTCTTACAAAATTAAAATACCAATCAACACTATATTAATTCTTCACATATATGCATATTAGTTTATTTCATTTCCATAATTATTACATGCATTTATTCAACAATTGAATTTTAAATCACAATCTTAATTATATATGTTAGCATAAGTCTTAGTATTTATTAATTGACAATTGATTATTTGCATAAATGACCCTTTCTCTATTTTATTTTCTTGCACTGATATATATGTTTCAAATCATATCAATTAGTTGATATATGTTCCCTTTCTTGTCAGTTCCTGTCAATTAATCACCTCTTCTAATTGATTAAATATTAATTTACCCTTTAAACAAATCCCATCAATTAATCTTCCCTATTAATTAGCTGCTCCATTTACAAACATTTCTTTGTTTAAAAGTTTCAAACGTATATAACTTAATTAAATTATTTGCATATATTATTGTAATTTAACGCAGGGTCTTACATTTTCCCCCTTAGGAAATTTCATCCCTGAAATTTGATAGTTATGTAATTTCTCGTATTAATCACATCCATTTTGTGTACATCCAATTTTGCAACATTCCATGTGTAGTGCAAAGTGCAATACATCATAAAATATATGCATGTACAAGAATTTCTATGTGGTACCTCCTATATGCATGCTTTTTCTTTTAGAAATAACTTTTACAACATGATGCGCACATCCTAAATATACTTGCAATTTCTTTATGAATGCAATCTTCTGAAAACTCAAAAAAAAATTCATTTAATTTTTCTTACACTCCTACTGAGAAGGAGCATAATTCAACAAATTTTTACGTCCAAACCTACCACACAACTTTTAATTTTCGAATTTTAGAAAATTCTAATTTTCCAAATTCGATTTCTTATATTATCAAGAAGGTCGAAAAAGAAAAAACTTCATATTTCTTCGATTTTCTTTCGCGCACATCTTCCTCGTACTTGGGATTTCGGTTACTATTCTAAAAAAAAAATATTTTATTTACTTTCTCAAGCGCAGTTTACATAAGAAAATATCTCTTTTTAAATATTTCTATTGACGTTTCTATCGCTTTCTTTAAATTTGGCTTTTTCCTTTTAGTTATCTTATTATGCTTTTACTCTTTTCTTACACAACAACTAAACACACCTATCATCTAGGGCAAGGAGGTCTAAGACCATGTCCACTTTAACACAGAAAGGTCCTACTCTAGGAATTCATGTAATTCATAAGCTCCTCCTTCTACCTATTACTTGTTACCAACTTACGTCGTATTACTTATGACGAATAAAATCTATTCATCTCTTCTATTCCATGCTCAAAAGGGAATAACTAAGTTTCATTTACGGCAATAGATAAGGGTTTCAATCTATGCAGTCTCTATCTAAAAGAAAACTAAACTTGGGGAAATTTTCTCTTTACTTATCATTTTTCCCCAATTATGCTCTAGCTGTCCCAACCACGTGTGTCTTATTATCTTACTAATATCATTTCACCATTCTTCTATCGTCTACACACATGAAGCAACATTTTTAGATTTTCACTAGTATCCTATACACATTACGGGAACTTTTATTATTACCGAGAGTAATTATTGCTATAACTTTATACTTTTTCCATTACACCTAGGAAATTATTCCTATATACTCCATATTTAAAAGTCTTGTTTGGTTTGGTATTTATTAATTTTTCTTCAAAAATTAAAACATCAAAATTTTATCTTTTCAAAAAACTATTTACTTTTCCACCAAACCATCTTTTATTTAAACATGTCTTACTTGTTATTAAAACATTTTTCTTTCTTATTGACTTTTAAAAACATGTCCTCACATGTTTTCAAAATATCTTTTTTTATAGATTTTCAAATTTACTAAAACCGGGGTAAATAAGAACGATTATTTTTATCAAAAATCTCTTAACTTTCCTACTCTTCCAATTACTCAACCTTAAATAAGTTACTAGCTTACTACACTTAATGGTTTTATACCTTAATGTATTGGAATTACTTTCTCTTATGGGAAACCAATAACACTAAAACCTCTATGAATCCTTTAAAGGAGGATTTCATGTTTATGTGAAATTAAAAGAATTTATTTTATATTTTATCAAATAGGCTATACAAAATATGGTGCTTTCCATACCTTGTGCATCACTTTCACGTATTCCTTATAACTTGCACATAACATCTTTATTTGTGATTTGCAGAAAATTATATCATTATTCATTTCATTCCTATAGATTAATTTATGTTTACTCTATATTTACTTACATAAGATATTTCTTACTAAATTCATTAATTTATCGTACATTATTTTTCAAAAGAACTCATTTTTAAAACTTCTTTATAACTAGAAAAGATTTTCATGTGCTTATTTAAATAATAAGTGTACATGCAAACCACTTTAGAAATTATCTCCAAAACTCATTTGGGTCAAAACAGATCTTGCGTAAAACACCATTACTACAACCCAAAAATACTAATATGTGGATTCGATCAAAATAAATATTAATAAATCCAGTATGCTATGTAAAGACGTTTACTTTGGGAGTCACCTACTATAACAATAGTGTCCTAGTCCATGCTTTCTTGATTTTTACTGAAAACGTTTATTACAACAATTAATGTTATAACCTACGTTTTCGATACTTAATGCACTCTAGATTTTATATTTAAAATCATTGTTTACCTACAAAGAAACTAGCAAGCTATACATGCTCTATAATTCTTCAAAAAGAATTTCACTTTTAACAAAATTTACATTATATAAAAACCAATTTAAATTTCATACCACTTATTTTTTCAAAAACCCAATACTTACATCCTCAAATATACTTACTATTATATTATCCAACTTTTTAATTCAAAAGTTTCATTTTTATTAGGTTAGGCATAAAATGCATTTTCTTCATACTAAAAACTCTTTTTCTTCCGAAAATAAAAACACTCTTCCTACCATCCCTATGGAACTTCCCTACTTCCTAAAACATATGGATAAAAAATTTCTCTTAAAACATGGCTTATTTGTATGCTATAATCGGTAATAACATAGGGCTCTACATACATGGGTCATCCCAAACCCAACCAGCAAACTATGCTCAAATATACTTCTAAAAACTTTCCGTATGTTAAAATCTATGGTTGGAGACTATTTGGGTTTTAATACATAATATATTTGTATTTTATTCGAAAATACAAATATGTTCAATCACTATCTACCTAGGAATCCTAAAACTAGGCTCTGATATCAAATATAAAAGCCCGAATTCCAGGAGGGTCCGAATTTTTCGCAAAAATGCTAAAACCTAGCCCGTTGAAACCCAAGTTGGGAATCTAGTATACTGCAAATAAGCAAAGACAAATATACCAGAGCTCAAATAAATATCTCACAGTGGAATTGACTAAAATATAATAGTAGGTAAGTACTCATCCAAATGACAACACTTTCTAAGCAAGTGTCATAAAGCGGGGAAGTCTCTGCCATCTACCTAACGTGTAGGATGTTATGAGGAGGGGGTCAGAACAAATGTTCTAGTGAATGAATGAATTATATACTTCTACGCTTAGTTCTTGATATATCATTTTATTTCATCTACTCTTATATTAGGTTCATTAGGTTACAACACTCTCACCTCTTTTTGTGAACCGTGCCCATCTACTCCATAGTAGATTAACTAATATATACATATATGTAGCTATATTCCCGATGACCATATTGGTCACCACCCACGGTACCTTCCATATCCTCCCCGAAAATGGCTCCATCGTTTTGGTTCGAGGGCGTTCCATAACTACATCTGTAAAGGACTGCTTTTAAGGCCTACAATACAGATGCTTCATCGTCTTGCTCCGTAGCTATATCTATAAATGGCTGCTTCGTAAGGCCTGCAATATAGATACTCCATCATCTTGCTCAACGAGCATTCCTTAGCTACATCTATAAAGGACTGCTTCGTAAGGCCTACAATTCAGATGCTTCACTACTTACTATGAAAATGTAATTCGCGTCCGCATTGTTATTCCTTGATATGATAGTTTTGATGACAACAACCTTAGGACTTGTTATAAAATATAACCACTAATGTTATGGTTTATATATATATATGTGTGTGTGTGTGTGTGTATGTATGTATGTATATGGAATAATATAAGCATGCAGGTACCAAGAATGAAAACTGTACAATATAGAGATACAAGATTAATGAATTTAAAGATCAATATATCAAGATTGAAGACTCATGAGTATCAAGAAATCAAGTTATCAAGAGTTCAAGATTTCAAATTGTACAAGATAATGTAGTTAGTCGAGAATTATGTTAAAACTTCTCGAAGCACTTACATCTTTATTCGAGATCTATTTTTGGAATGGAATCCACTTGGAGCATGCTAAAGGGATGGAACCCTAGTAGGATGGAACCCATGATAATATCTAGTGGAACATATAGTGGTTCTATTTTGATATCCACTAATTTTATAAAAATGCTTTTCAAAAATATATCTCTTATTTTCAAAAAATGTATTCAAAACTTTCTTTCAAAAAGACATCTCTCTTGGTTTTAAATATTTTAGCCTCAAAACTATTTTTATCATTTTTAATGTTTTGATTTCAACATTGTCCTTGTTTTTATACCATATTTTTTCAAATATTTAGCTTTAAAGTATTTATATACTTAGATTTTAAATCATTTTATAGATTAAGATTATATATATAAATTACTTTATAAACTCTCTTATATGTTTAAACTATATTCAAATATATTTAAAATTAGAAATTGTTTTGACAAATTATAGAAACCAATTTTAATAAGAAAATCAAACATCAATTTCGCCTTGAGCATGTTGACATCCCTAAACCCCCCATGTCGACATGATGTCCGTTATTTTCAAATTTTAATTTTCAAAAGAAGTGTCTATTCGTCGTATTCTTTCATGAATAGATATGGCTGTTGCTCTATTATAAATACCAGTAAGTTCTAAACGAATTTTTTTACCAGATTTCATTTATTTTCTCTCCTCTTCATCTTCCATATTTATTCTAAATAATCCTAAACTACACTCTACCGAAATACCAAGTGAATCAAACTTGATTATATCTTGTTTAATTCTCTACAACTCTCTCCATAAGACCTCAATGCTATTTAGAGTTATAGAATCTTTTGTAAATCAAACTGTTAAGTTATAGGTGGATTTGAGCCTTGAAATCTATTGGGTGTGATTATATCCTCGAAAATCAATTAGGTGATCTTGTAGCCGGGTTAAATCAGGAGAGTTTTCCCTGGACTCAAATACAGGAGGGTGTACTTCGTAGTCTCGAAACCGAGGGTGTAATCTGGGAGATTATTTTGATAAGAAATCCGTACATTTGTATGGGAATGGATGTAGGGTAACTTCGAACCAGTATAAAATCATGAGTGTTCTTTACTTTACTACTTTTATTTAGTATTTGAATCTACGTCTGATTCTGTGATTATATCTGTGTCTGTGAATTGCATTTGTTGGTGATTAAATTACATAAGTTTCAAAAAGATTTAGAAAATCCACAAAACACTATTCACCCCATCTATTGTTATTCCAACCTTAAGATCCGTAATCCGAATTTCTCATATTTGGTATCAGAGCATTGGTTTTCAAAGTTTTCATAGTCTGAATTTTGAAAAGTTTTAAAAATGGCTACCAACACTGATTCTGCTAGCACTATCACTAGTTCATTTGTAGAGGGTCAATGAACTGCCAGACCACCACTTTTTAATGGCAGTAACTATGCATATTGGGCATGTAGAATGAAAATATATTCGCAGGCACGACTATAGGACAAACTAAATATCCTCACAGTGGACTACTAAGCAAAATACTATTGCACAAAATAATTCCAAAGCAATGAATATTTTATTTTTTTCACTTGATAGGAATGAGTTCAATAGACTATCTATTTGTAAGTCTGCATATGATATTTGGAAAACTTTGCAAGTTACTCATGGAGGAACAAGCAAAGTCAAACAGACCAAAATATCCATACTCACAAATTAGTTTCAGTTACTAAAAATGCATTCTAATGAGTCCATTTCAGATATGTATAGTAGATTTTAGGATATTGTGCATTCTCTAATATCATTGGGAAAAAGGTCTTCCGAAGAAGATCAAGTCAGAAAAATTCTAAATTCTCTTACTCCGGAGTGGGATCAAAAAAGTCTTGCAATCGAAGAAGAAAATGATATCAGTACATTAAAGATTGAAGAACCGATTGAAAATCTAATGTCATTCAAATTACAAATGCAAGGGAGAAGAGACAGCATAGCATTCGAAAAGAAGTAAATTGCGTTCAATGCATTAACAAATGGATCAGACTCGAGAAGCGACGATGATGAAGAAATTGCTTTCATGACAAATTTTTTTTGGATGTTTCTGAAATACAGAAAAATGAACAACATCAAAAAGAATGATCACAGGAAGTCTAGATATCATAATGAAGTACCAAACCACGTTAAATGTTTCAACTATGACGAACCATGCCATCTCAAAAGAGACTGTCCGCATCCTAATAAGTAAAAGTTTCCTGCAAGCAATGATTATACAAAGAAAAAGGAAAAGAGTGTATAGCGCTACACTAGACGCTACAGACTCAGACTCATCTTCAAGCGATGATGATCAGAAGATGGAAAATTAAAATATATGCTTTATGGCTATTCATGATTCCCATTATTTTGGAGATACAAATCTAGAAAAAGGTACACCTTTACAATATATTGGTTGAAATTGTTTGCTTAAAATTGTTTGATTGTTTGACTGTTTTTGAAATTATGTGTTGTTTGAATTTTAATTTTTTTATTATGTTTATTTTTATTTTAAGTTATATTTTTTTATTAACAGAGTATTTTTATATTTAATATTACTCCGAAAAATATATAGACATTAAAAATAATATATGTATATAGATATTAAAGTATATAGGAAAATATAGGTCACATGAATTCTTTGACCCGTATCGACATGGCCCTATCCATGATGTCGACATCTTTGTTAGAAATTTGAACTTCAAATTTGAATTCAAATTTTTGAATTTCCTTTCACCTTTTCACCAAACCCAATGTTCTGGGAAGGTACCTCTTAACCAGAGAACATGTCTATCGAATATCTATTTATTTCCATTATCTTATCATATCTTTTCACTTTCATTTTAAAATTCAAACTCTCTTTCATTCTTTCAAACTTTCTACTCTCTTTAGAAACGGCTTCTTCAATCACTGCATCCACAACGAGCCTGTCTATATCCATTAAAGAGTATCTCTATAATAATCTGGAAGCAATCAAGGCTTATATAAGCTATGCTAATTTCGGAAAAGTTCATACAGGAAAGTTTGCTATCTTTAGCAATTTCTCTACATATGAAATCAATACACTTCTTAAAGAGAATCATGTCCTTAGTCTTTTTGACAATTCTCAAAATGATTTTGTTTGTTACCCAAATCTTGTTAAAATGTTTTATGCGAATTTGAATCATGGTTTTTATGAAGGAAATGAAGACAAATTGCAAAAGTGTTAAAGGCACTAAAATTGTTTTAACTTGCGAAATTTTGGGCAACATTCTCAATTGCAAGAATTCGGGAATAGATCTTTCTACTTTTAATATTGATGAACATGATCGTGAGACATTTCATCACATTTTCGAAGGAGATGACAACTTTGAATTTAAAAATCGTAATTTTCATCTGAAACCACGTATTGTCAATCTTCTTTTGCAACATACTATCAGTCCTAGATCGGGAAATTCCAATAACCCGACTTTAAAACTTTATAAAGCTCTTTTTTCTATCTTTTGTCATTATGACATTAATTGGAGGCAAGTGATTATGAATGAACTTCGTCCCAAGAATTTGGAAATGGGTGAGAATAGCTTGTATCATGGAATCTATCTCACTCGGACTTTTAATTATTTTGGCATTGATTACAAAAGGGAAGAATTTGTTTTGAAAAAAGTGTTCAATCATGCCAATATTTCTCTCATGGAAATTCCTTTCATATTTCAACAATATAAATCTCTTGCTGAAAAGGATGAAAGATTGGCACATGTAGATATGGAGGAAGAAGATGATGAAGAAGAAGAAGAAGAAGGGGAGGAAGTGATAATTGAAGAAGATAATGGAGAATCTCCTTGGAAGTATTGAATATCCTACCAATTCTAATAATCCTTCCAACAAAACTCTACTCAAAAATCAAAATATTATAGCTGAAAATCTGTTAGAAAATCAACGGATTCTCAAAAGATCTGTTAGTAAGAAAGTGGATAAACTGTCCACTAATACGAACAAATTCTTCGCTAAAGTTGGTCGGAAACTTGGCTTATCATCAACCTCCTCATCCTCTAGTACATTCTAAGAACTAGGTTGTGATGTATTAGTTTGTTTTGTGTGAGCTTGTATTGTTCTTTTTATCATATTATGTAGTATCTTATGTATCATCTCATCTATTTATAAAAATAATCTATCTTATGTTTTTCTACCTTATCGTATCTGTAGAATAAATGTTAGTATAATATATAAGTTTATATATATACACATACTTATTCACAAAATAAATAAGACATATAAATTAACAGACCCATGTCGACATGCCTCTACCCCCAATGTCGACATATAACTGTCAGATTTGGTTATTTTCAAAATTTTGAAATTATAATAACTTACTCATGTCAATTCGTTTTAAATGAATTTCTACCTATTTAAACACCTTTTTTTCTAGAAATTTGTAATCTTTTGATTTCCACTTATCTCTATTTGCATCTCTTTGCTACTTATCAAAAACGGCTTCCTCTTCTCAAACTCTAAGTGATAATCTTGAAGAAACTCTAAATTCATTCAAGAACGTACTTACCTTTATTCCCTGCAATCAAAGGTACTTAGAACTAAGTCAAATGCAGATGATAAAAGAACAAGAGAAGTATTTCGATGCCCTCCATTGGATGATTTCTGCCCTCAACAAAGATGATGTAATGACCCGTTTTTAAGTCAAATTTAAGTTGGTAATTAATATAAATTTTTGGACTAATTTGTGAATAAATTTGAATTTTTCCAAAATAAATAGGATTTGTGCTGTTTATATATATATAAATAGATTGTAATTTGGAGTTTGATTTGAAATTAAAAAATAAATATCTTATAAATGGATTTGAATTTGAAACTTTATAATTTAAAATTAATAATAATTTGTTTTTCTAAATATAATAAATATGAATATATATATATATATATATATGGAAGTTATATTTTATATATTTATTAGTTTACCAAAAGTTAATAAAAGAGTTAAATTCTAATATATATATTTATATATTTATTTATTAGTTTTTAATAAAAAATTAAATCATATTCTTTAAAAGTATAAATATATATGTAAAAGGAAATGAATTTATTTAAATTGAAAATGTGATATATTAAAATATATTAAATCATAATGCATTTAAATTTACAAGTGTTAATCAAGTAACATAAGAATGAACAAGTGTAGGTGTTTTAAACATGGACTTAAACATTTGTAACAAGATAACATGCATTTAAAACATTTGTAATAATATTAACATACAAATACAACAAGTGTCATCTTCTTTTTATAATGAATTTATACATATACACTACCTCCCTTTCTTCACATTTTGTTTCATGCATTCAAAACAAAGGAAATTGAAACCTGGAAGACAAAACTCAAAAGCATACAAACAAGAAAAACAAGATCAAAAGCATGATAAAATCAAAACCAAAAAGTAAATCAAATACAATAACTTTGAACTGTTTCAAGCTTTAGTTTGAAACCAAATTCATAAAGAAAAGATCAAAGATTGTTCCAGATTTCAAAGATCAGTTCAAAATTAAAGCAAAGTTCAAATTCGTTCCAACCTGATCAAGCAACCAAAACAATTCAGGATCATCTCAACAAATCAAAATTCCAGATCGAAAAAATCGATGTTTCTAGATTTTTCAAAAACAAAATCATTTCCAGTCAAAAGTCAACACAGTTCTAGGTCTTAGCATGTTCCTAGGCTTCTCTGTTCTTAAATTCAAGGTGAGAAAACCTCTTGAACCTGTTATTATATTTTGATGTTTGGATTGTTACTTCAAGTATACTATGAAGATTGTTGTATGGTTGATAGATATGCATGTATGTCTGTATGTATGTGTTTGTGTGTGTGTATATATATATATATAGAATGACTGTGCATGTCTATGTTTGTTCCTCTGTTTGAATAACAGTTGTAATCCCTTAATATAAATTCAACATCTCTGCATGCAATCAATTTTAAGCTACAATTTCTAAATGAAAAATGATTGTGGTTATGTAATATCAATTTTAAAAATAAATTCAAATCTTTTTATTGTATACTTATTTATTAAATGATAAATCATAGCATTACTTAAAAATATGTTAAAGATCAAAGATCGAAAATTCTTGTTTTGATTTTACAACCTAATTCGAGTTGCAAAATGATGGATTTTAATGGTAAGATCAAGATTTTTAAGTTAGAAAATCATGTGAATTCTTGAGTTGAACAAAATGGCTATGTTCGTTGATTTCCGACGATCAACACGGTGATGATTGTGGCAATAAAGGCAAGAGGTGGCTAGAGGTTAGGGGATCATCGGAAAAATACTCGTTAGATTTTTAGTTCGTCGTGGTGGCTATGCGATGTCGATTTAGGGTTTTGATAGTGGGTTTGGTCGACGATGATTCTCGAGCAAGTTTAACGTCGACGATGGATCAGGTGCGATCGAACCAGGGGAAACAACACGTCGTGGCATGACGCAGCTCTGATCAAGGTGGTATGACCTCAGATGATCGGGATCGATGATAAGAAGTGGTTTTTCGGTGACAGTTTCATTCCAGGTTGGGTTCGCTTATGCTCATTCTTGTGTTCGATCTGAAGTTGTGGTGGTCGTGGTCGAGTGAGGAGGTCAAAGATGGCTTACCTGTGATGGCGACGATGGATGGAACGTCATTGATTGATCATGCACGTGCACATGTGTTAAGGATGTATCAGTGGGTGTGTGTTTGGGAAGTGAGGGTGTTTGTCTCGAGTTTTTTTGGGGGAAAGTCTGGGTTTTGGCTCGAGATGGCACACGGGTAATGTACGAGTGTTTTAATGGCAACAGGTTTTAAAAGTCTAAAACAAAAACAGAGAAAAAAGGGAAGAAGAAGTAGCTTGGGGCATTCCTCGGGAAAATAAGGTTGTGACTCGAGTCTGACTCGAGTTAGTCTCGGTTCTGAGTTTTGAATTTTTAATTTAACAAGATTTCTTCAAATTTAAATTAAAACAAGTTTAAACGCTTTCTTGTTAATTCTTTTCAATGTTTTATTCTAGTTTTGGAATTAGTCAAAGGTATAAAACAAAATATTTTAAATTATTAAGTTAAAGGTATTTTATATCTTTTATTTTAAAATTATTTGTTAAGTTGTTTAAATAAATTTAAGTCATGTAATCAAATAGTTAAAGAAGGTGAATTGACTTTAATTATTAAGCACTTTGAAAGGTTTTAAGTAAATTTGTATGTTATGAGAATTTAATTCCAAAATTTTATTTAAATACTGTAATTAAGAAATTAATTAAGATAAATGGTTATCTTTTGATTAATTAAGGTCTTGAGTAATTTCTTAATGTAATTAATTTAAAAGATGTTGATAATTACTTAATGGTTGATTAATTAAAGTGATTGATTAGAGGATAATTGATTAATGGTTTAAGGTTAATTAATCAATTGATTATAGTATACTTACTTAATTAAAAGGTCACTAATTTATGATAAGTAATTAAAGGACAATCACTTAATGAAAATTAATTAAGTATAATTACTCAATGTAATTCACAAAAGATTATTACTTAATGTAATTAAGGGATAATTATATAGTGTAATTACATTAAAAGACAATTAATTGATTACGGTTAATTTATGTAAGTAATTAAGGGTAATTAATTACTTAAAGGTAAATTACTTAATATAGTTAATTAAAAGATAATTAATTAAGGGTTTAGTTAATTAATTTATTTAAGGTTAATTTATTTATGTGATTAATTAAGGAAAAATTAATTAATTAAGGATAATTAATTAAGGTGGATAGTTAAGGTTGAATTAATTTCATTAATTAATTAAAATGGTTTGAAATTACCTAATGTTAATTAATCAAAGTTAGGTGATTAATTCATAAGTAATTAATCTATTTGAGTTAATTGGATTAATTACAAACTTTGTGATTAATTAATCTTGCTTATGGATGATTGGATTGTATTGAATGCGTTGAATGGATTGATATCTCTGATCTATAATATACTTTGATGTGAATTGTTTTGGATTGAGCTGTGAACTGTGATTTATTTATCTGTGACGAACTTACTTGTTTATCTGTGAATGAAAGATAAGCATTATAGGATTATACCGCTTATCGATATTGTTGTGCTTGGATTTATGATGATTGTTTATTGTTGCCTGTGAAACCCATGGACTACACCACACACACACACAAATATGGATTTCACTGTAAATTGGTCACATCACATATTTTTGAATTTAAAATTATTTTATTCAAAATGGGGAAAAGGATTTTGAATCCAAAACGATTTGGAAGTGGAATTGAGTTGAATATGAAAAACATTTGGAAAAGAGTTTTGAAGTTAAAAATTATTTTGAATGGCTTGTTAAAGTTTTGAAAATAAAATAGTTTAATTTGAATTTGAATTCAAGATTTGAAGTTGAGTTCTATGTATATATGTTTATGGTTTAAAAAGGATATAAAGGTCATATAATGTATATATATGGATTGCAAACCATTTAAGTATTTTAAATAAATTATTTTGGAGATTTGAATTAATTCAGATAGAACTTGCCGAGAGTATGGTAGTTCCCTGATTTTCCAATGTATACTCTAAATGGCTATAATTTGAGAAAAAAATAATTTTTCCCGAAACAAAAAGCATTTGTTTTCAAATGATAATAGCTTTCATATAAAGGAAGAATTTCCAGTTTTTGTTGAAAGGATTTCCAGTTTTTGTTGAAAGGATTTCAAATTGAAGAGGATCTTAAAGGATGAATCTTTCGTTTAAAAGATTAAAAGTGGAAATTTGTTTAAAACATTCAAAAGGAAAGGTTTTGTTCTAAAAGTTGTGACTTAACTAAGTTCCCAATGTATCCATATGTTTTAAAAATAAGCGCTCATTATTCGGTTTAGCCGGGACAGGACTTTATGTCATAAAACCCATTTCGAATAAATGATACGATGAAATGGATAGCAATTGATGATGGTGGTGAAGACCGGGTATTTTCGAAAGCGGAAGGATTACTTATCGAATGTCTCCGCACCAAATGGTCCCGGTATAGCGATTTTGATTACCTTATGTGATGTGGAGTCCGGACGTGATTAGGGAATATTTGGATTTGCAAGGGCTTCTTTTGAAGTGCCTTCGATTCCATTCAGACCCAGGATGGATTTGCATGTATGTATGTCTGACGTTACATTTTGAGAGGTAAAGCTGGTTCTATCAAATACATTTCTGTTTGGTGGCTAGGAATTTATTGTCTTAGCTTAACACTCTTCTCTAAGAGGTATGAGCTCAGAGGCTTTGTAGTTGATGGTTACTAGTGATATATTCCCAATTTGGCAATGTGGCATGCTAAGTGCTGATCATTAGTTGATCGAAGCATGGCTTATGTGAAAAGCGTAGCTTTATGGGACGAGACTTCGTCGAACCTCACACCCTGAAAATGGTCGGAACAGGAAGGATGCAGCAAGGTTACGGATGTCGCTCCCTTTAGGGTATGTACGTTTCCTTCTGGATAAAAAGTGATATCATGGTATGGAGCCTAGATATCTAAATTATGTGGTTGTTGAAATTTTTTTGTTGTTGGCGCCTCAGAAAAGGTCAATGACGACCGGGGGATGACATACTCGTGACGGTTAGTTACCTAGTTACAGAGGTGACCCGGCCTTGTGTTGGCAGAGAGTCGGTTAAGTTCTTGGGGTGTTCCTCCAGAGGCGTACCAATTCGGAAAGGAAGTTCCTTATCCTTGACCATTTGTTGGAAATCCAATCACCCAATACAAGTCTTGTACGATTTCAGTTGTATAACCTGCCATTCTTAAATGGTAGCTATAGAAGGCATAATATAATGGTACCTATGCTGTCTAAGATTAATATTATACTTTGGAAATATTTTCTGCACTATGCACTAATAATAATATCAAAAAAGGATTTTGCTTATCAAGCATGTTTGATATCATAAGGGGAAATCTCCTCCAAGTGTGCGATTGCATTGTGAGTGTGGCGGGAGGCTTTATAGTAGTTTCGTTTTCCAAAAAGCACAGTGAATTTCTTTTTATTTCTTTGTTCAAGATAAACTGTTTTTGTTTGCGCACACCAGTCTCATGACTTACCTGGAGTTTATTGTTCCCTTTCTAAACTCTGGTTGCCCACAATTTTACACATGGGCAACCTAGTGTCAGGTTTTCAAATAGTCAGATAGTAGGTATAGCTTTTGGCAATCTTTGAAGTCTGTGGATTAAGGATCGCATTTGTTTCACTTCAACATTCTGCACCGAGTTTTCTCAACTTCACCTTGATGGTGATTCGAGCTTATTGGTTTGGAGTCTTTGGAGCTTTGGCATTGGAGATGTTATCTTTCCGCTATTGTGTTTTCCGCTGTTGTATCTATCTCTGATATTGCTGATCACTTCATTTGTATCAGATTGTTGTATCAATTGTTGTGTATCAATAAAATACATTCTGTTTTAGTTGTGTTGTTATCACCTAATGTTGTTATAAGCTCCAACGAATTGGATTTCAACATTTGAATCTACCGCATTCAAATACAGGGGAAGTATGGATGTCAATTTTCGAGCGTGGATTCCGAGTCGTTGAATTTGGTGTCAGAGCTAAATGTTGAATAAGAACTTTAGCTTTGGAGTGTTACACATTGGATGATTCATTAGAGATTGGGTTATAAATGCCTTAGAATGAGTATTCCTAAGATATCTTGCCTGTATGCCTCAGTAAATTCTCTTACTACTCACTGATAGTGAGAATGAGTGCAAGAAGAGGACGAGATAAGGAATATGGGAGTAACACTAGAAATGATCGATACTCTGCAACACGAAGGAACAACTTTCTCTATCAAACTCTTTG
The DNA here is from genome assembly GCA_030765085.1 of Allium cepa. Classification (NCBI taxonomy): domain Eukaryota; kingdom Viridiplantae; phylum Streptophyta; class Magnoliopsida; order Asparagales; family Amaryllidaceae; genus Allium; species Allium cepa. The sequence continues at coordinate 1,038,632,620 of CM060928.1, forward strand.
TTCATCATCCAATTTCAATTCTTTGATGGCTTCCTGGAAGCTACAAGAAGAAGCTTTGGTGTGGTGGTGGCCCTGCGAATCTTTGTTTACAGGTTCCTAATTCGTATTCTCTTCATCAGTTTTCTATCAGTCATTTCATTCGTAAACTTTAGTAAATTTGAAATTTTAGTTAAAATGAATTGATTAACAAAATATGAAGGTAAAATAGATTGTGTCGATCGAATGATTTCGGTCAAAACCAATTTCGAAATTTTGTTGTGATTTCTTGTGAGCAATCTTTAAAGATAAATTTATTTTATCCCGAATCGAGCACCATGCAATCGATTCTTTTCTGTGGTCGATCTAGCCAAAAGATTCCATCAGCTGAGAATTGTGGAAAATTGTATCCATTTGTCTATTCTTTAGGATCCCGATATATTCTACGAATGGTTAGTTACCCTTCAGACTAAAAAATGCCCCAGCATATTTCGTAGACCAGATGATCCGAATATTTCGTAAAGTGTCAAATGAGTTCGTTCTCATATTTATTGATGATATTCTGATTTGGTAAGCCAAATATTGAATAAATATTCAATTTGATCTGGTAATCCATTTCTCTATCTTTGATGTGTTCATTTGTTCTTTGTTTGTCTCTTTGTATTGCAAATTTCGAGGATGAAATTTTCTTAAAGCGGAAATCTGTAATGATCCCCTTTTTAAGTCAAATTTAAATTGGTAGTTAATATAAGTTTTTGGATTAATTTGTGAATAAATTTGAATTTTTCCAAAATAAATAGCATTTGTTTTGTTTATATACATATATATAAATAGATTGTAATTTGGAATTTGATTTGAATTCAAAAATAAATATCTTATAAATGGATTTGAATTTGAAAGCATTATAATTTAAAACTAATAAGAATTTATTTTTCTAAATATAATAAATATGAACACACACACACACACAAATATATTTGGAAGTTATGTTTTAAATTTAAAAATATTAGTTTTCCAAAAGCTATTTAAAGAGTTAAATTCAAATATGTATATTTATATATTTATTTATTAGTCTTTAATAATTTTTTAAATCATATTCTTTAAAATTCTAAATATATATGTAAAAGGAAATGAATTTATTTAAATCGAAAATATGATATAAAATTTTTATACATATATATTAAATCATAATGCATGTAAATTTACAAATGTAAATCAAGTAACCTTAGAAAGAACAAGTGTAGGTGTTTTAAACATGGAATTAAACATTTGTAACACGATACCATGCATTTAAAACATTCGTAATAATATTAGCATATAAATACAACAAGTGGCATCTTCTTTTTATAATGAATTTATACATATACACTATCTCCCTCTCTTCTCATTTTGTTTCATGCATTCAAAACAAAGGAAATTGAAACCTGGAAAACAAAACGCAAAAGCATACAAACCAGAAAAAAAGGTCAAAAGCACCATAAAATCAAAACCAGAAAACAAATCAAATACAATAACTTTGAATTGTTTCAAGCTTTAGTTTGCAACCAAATTCATAAATCAAAGATCAAAGATAGTTCCAGATTTCAAAGATCAGTTCAAAGTTAAAGCAAAGTTCAAATTCGTTTCAACTTGATCAAGCAAGCAAAATAATTCAGGATCATCTCAACGAATCCAAATTCCAGATCAAAACAAATCGATCTTTTCCAGATTTTTCAAAAAAAAAATCATTTCCAGTCTAAAGTCAAAACAGTTCCAGGTCTTAGCATGTTCCTAGGCTTCTCTGTTCTTAAATTGCAGGTGAGCAAACCTCTTGAACTTGTTATTATATTTTGATGTTTAGACTGTTACTTAAAGTATATTATGCAGATTGTTGTATGCTGATAGATACGCTTGTATGTCTATATATATATACATAGAATGACTGTGCATGTCTGTTTTTGTTCTTCTGTTTGAATAACGTTTTTATCCCTTAATATAAATTCAACATCTCTGCATGCAATCAATTTTAAGCCATGATTTCTAAATGAAAATTGATTGTGGCGATGTAACATCAATTTTAAAAATAAATTCAGATGTGTTTATTGAATACTTATTTATTAAATCATAAATCAAAGTAATAATCAAAAATATGTCAAAGATCAGAGATCGAAAATTCTTGTTCTAATTTTACAACCTAATTCGAGTTGCAAATTGATGAATTTTAATGGTAATATCAATTTTTTAAGTTATGTGAATTCTCGAGTTGAACAGAATGGCTATGTATGTCGATTTCCAAGGATCAACGTGGTGATGATTGTTGCAATCAAGCTAGAGGTGGTTGGAGGTTAGGGGATCATCGGAAAATACTCGCTAGATTTTTAGTTTGCCGTGGTGACCGTACGAAGTCGATTTGGGGTTTTGATAATGGGTTTGGTCGACGATGATTCTCGAGCAAGTTCAACGTCAATAGTGGATCGGGTGCGATCGCACCAGGGGAAACAACGCATCGTGGCATGAAGCAGCCTTGGTAAAGGTAGTATGATCTCAAATGATCAGGATCGACGACACGAAGTGGTTTTTCGGTGACAGTTTCGTTTTAGGTTGGGTTCGCTTACGCTCGTTCTCATTCTCATGTTCGATCTGAAGCTCTGGTGGTCGTGGTCGAGTGAGGTGGTCAAAGATGACTTACCTACGATGGAAACGATGGACGAACGTCGTTAATTGATCATGCACGTGCACATGTGTTGGGGATGTGTCAGTGGGTGTGTGTTTAGGAAGTGAGGGTTCTCGAGTTTTGTTTCGGGAAAGTCTGGGTTTTGGCTCGAGATAGCACAAAGGTAATATACGAGTGTTTTAATGGCTACAGTTTTAAAAGTCTAAAGCCAAAACAGAGAATAAAAGGAAGAAGAAGAAGTAGCTCGGGTGATTGCTCGGGAAAGCAAGGTTGTGACTCGAGTCTGACTCGAGTTAGTCTCGGGTTTTAGTTTTGAATTTTTAATTAAATAAGTTTCTCTTCAAATTTAAATTAAAACAAGTTTAAACACTTTCTTGTTAATTCTTTTAGATGTTTTATTCCAGTTTGGGAATTAGTTAAAGGTTTAAAACAAATTATTTTAAATTATTAAGTTTAAGGTATTTTATATTTTATATTTTAAAATTAATTCTTAAGTTGTTTAAATAAATTTAAATCATGTAATTAAATAGTTAATTAAAGAAGGTGAAATGACTTTAATTATTAAGTGACTTGAAAGGTTTTAAGTAAATTTGTATGTTATGAGAATTCAATTCCAAAGTTTATTTAAAAACTATAACTAAGAAATTAATTAATATAAGTGGTTATCTTTTGATTAATTAAGGTCTTGAGTAATTTCTTAATGTAGTCAATTTAAAAGATGATGATAATTAATTAATGGTTGATTAATTAATGAAATTGATTAAAGGGTAATTGATTAATGGTTTAAGGTTAATTAATCAATTGATTATAGTATACTTACTTAATTAAAAGGTGATTAATTTATGATAAGTAATTAAAGGACAATCACTTAATGAAAATTAGTTAAGTATAATTACTCAATGTAATACACAAAAGATTATTACTTAGTGTAATTAAGGGATAATTACTTAGTGTAATTACATTAAAAGACAATTAATTAATTAAGGTTAATTTATGTAAGTAATTAAGGGTAATTAATTACATAAAGGTAAGTTACTTCATATAGGTAATTAAAAGATAATTAATTAAGGTTTAATTAATATATTTATTTAAGGTTAATTTATTTATGTGATTAATTAAAGGAAAATTACTTAATTAAGACAATTAATTTAATCTATTTGAGTTAATTGGATTAATTATAAACTTTGTGATTAAATAATGTTGCTTATGGATGATTGGATTGTATTGAATGCCTTGAATGGATTGATATCACTGCTCTATAATATTATGTGATGTGAATTGTTTTGGATTGAGCTGTAAACTGTATTTTATTTATCTGTGATGAACTTACTTGTTTATCTGTGAATGAAAGATAAGCATTATAAGATTATACCTCTTATCGATATTGTTTTGCATGGATGTATGATGATTGCTTATTGTTTCCTATAAAACCTCTGGACTACACCACACACATACAAGTATGGATTTCATAGGAAATTGGTTAAGGCATAGATTTTTGAATTTAAAATTATTTTATTCAAAATGGTGAAAAGGATTTTGAATCCAAAATTGTTTGGAAGTGGAATTGTGTTGAATATGAAAATCTTTTGGAAAGGAGTTTTGAAATTAAAAATTATTTTGAATGGCTTGTTAAAGTTTTGAAATTAAAATAGTTTAATTTGAATTTGAATTCAAGATTTGAAGTCGAGTTATATATATATATATATATGTTTATGGTTTAAAAAGGATATACAGGTCATATAATGTATATATGGATTGTAAACCATTTAAGTATTTTAAATAAATTATTTTGGAAATTTGAATTTAATTCAAATAGAACTTGTCGAGAGTACGGTCGTTCGTCGATTTTGCAATGTTTACTTTAAAAGGCTATAATTTGAGCAAATTTAATCGGATTTTTCCTAAACCAAAAGCCATTGTTTTCAAATGATAATAGATTTTGTATGAAGGAAGAATTCCCAGTTTTTGTTGAAAGGATTTCAAGTTTGAAATGGAAATTGTTTTAAAAGCTATGAATAAATCTTTGTTAAAGATTGGTGAACCTTGTTTTCAAATTGAAGATGATCTTAAAGGGTGAATCTTTTGTTTAAAAGATTAAAAGTGGAAAATTGTTTAAACCATTTAAAAGGTAAGGTTTTGGGCTAAAAGTTGTTACTTAACTAAGATTTCAATGTATCAATATGTTTTAAGAATAAGAGCTCGTTATTCGGTTTAGCCGGGAGAAGACTTTATGTCATAAAACACATTCCGAATAAAGGATACGACGAAATGGATAGCGATTAGAAACGGTAGTGAAGATCGGGTATTTTCGGAAGCGAAAGGATTGCCAATCGAATGTCTCTACATCGAATGGCCCCGATATAGGGATTTTTGTTACTCTATGTGATGGGTGATTTGGGAATATTCGGGTTTACAAAGGCCTCTTTTGGTGTGCCTTCGGTTCCATTCAGACCCAGGATGGACTTGTATGGATGTATGTCCGACGTTACACTTTGAGATGTAAACCTGGTTTCTATCAAATACATTTCTGTTTGGTGGTGGAGAATTTATTCTCTTTGCTTAACACCCTTCTATGAGACGTATGAGCTCAGAGGTTATGTAGTTGATGGTTACTAGTGATATATTCCCAATTTGGTAATGTAGCATGCTAAATGCTGATCATTGGTTGATTGAGGCATGGATTTTATGAAAAGCGTAGCTTTGTGGGAGGAGATTTCGTCGAACCTCACACCTGGAAATGGTCGAAACAAGAAGGATATAGCAAGGTTATGGGGTCGTGCCCCATAGGGTATGTGCATTTCCTGCTGGATAAAAAGTGATATCATGCTAAGGATCCTTGATATTTAACTTATGCGATTGTTGGAATCTTGTTGTTGTTGGCACCTCGAAAAAGGTCGACGACGACGGGGGATGGCATACTCATGACAGTTAGGTGCCTAGTTACAGAGGTAACCTGGCCTTGTGTTGGCAGAGAGCTGGTTAAGTTCTCGAGGCGACCCTCCTGAGGCGTGACCATTTGTTTGAAATCCAGTCACCCAATACGATCCCTGTACGATTTCAGTTGTATAACCTGCCATTCTTAAATGGTAGCTATAACAGGCATAATAGAATGGTAGTTATGCTGGCTAAGATTAATATTATACTTTCGAAATGTTTTCTGCAATATGCACTAATAATAATATCAAAAAAAGGATTTTGTGTATCAAGCATGTTTGACTATCATAAGGGAAAATCTCCCAAGTGTGCGATTACATTGTGTGTATGGCGGGAGGCCTTATGGTAGTTTCATTTTCCAAAAAAGCATAGCGTATTTTTTTTATTTCTTTTGTTCAAGATAAACTGTTTTTGTTTATTCACACCAGTCCCATGACTGGCTTGGATTTTATTGTTCCCTTTCTAAACTCTGGGTGCCCATAATTTTCCACACGAGCAGCCTAAAGTCAGGTTTTCAAATAGTCAGATAGTAGGTGTAGCCTTTGGTAATCTTTGAAGTCTATGGACTTAGGATCGCATTAGTTTCACTTTAGCATTCTGCACTGAGTTTTCTTAACTTCAGCTTGATGGTGGTTCGAGCTTATTGGTTTGGAGTCTTTGGAGCCTTGTCATTGGAGATGTTACCTTTCCGCTGTTGTGTTTTCCGCTGTTGTATCTATCTCTAATATTGTTGATCACTTCATTTGTATCAGATTTTTGTATCAATTGTTGCTTAATGGTGGTTTGAGCTTATTGGTTTGGAGTCGTCGGTGCCTTAGCATTGGAGATGTTACCTTTCCACTATTGTGTTTTCTTCTGTTGTATCTATCTCTAATATTGTTGATCACTTCATTTGTATCAGATTGTTCTATCAATTGTTGTGTATCAATAAAATTCATTATGTTTTCGTTGTGTTGTTATCACCTAATGTTGTTATAAGCTCCGGCGAATCGGATTTCAACGTTTGAATCTACGACATTCGAATACGGGTGAAGTATGGATGTCGATTTTTGGGCGCTGGATTCCGGATCATTAAAGATGATCTTGATGCAAATCCTATAGGAACTTTGATTCAAGATAATGAAGATTGAAAAGTTATTAAAAAGTATCCTATATTTGGAGAAGAAGGATGGGATAATGTTCCTAGAAATATTTGATCTCCTTATGGCTTGAATTGCTTGTTTTTGAATAGTGTGATTTGACTTGCTTTGATTGAATTAGAATTGATTTGGTTTGAATGGATTGTATAACATTATATGAAACATAGTATATATTTATTGGGTTTAAATTTTCATATTTTTCATGTCTTTATTGTTAACTCATGTTATTTTATATATATACACACACACACACACTACATCATAGTTTGCCACAAGTACTCTAGTATAAGACTAAGGGGGAGTTATATTAGTTTAGGATAAGTTTTTTGTTGATGACATAGGGGGAAAATATAAAATAAGGTAGTTAGAGTAGTTAGGCTTAGATTAAGGGGTAGGCTTAGATTAGGGGGGATTTATTAGTTTAAGGGGGACTTATTGTGAAGGAGAACTATATTTAATAAACATAGGTTGTCATCATTAAAAACGTAGAGATTGTTAGTCCTTGAGATGATGGTTTTGATGACAACAACCTAAGGACTTTTTATAAAATATAAATACTAATGTTAAGGTTTAGAAATATATGTATGTGAAGAATAGAAACATATAGGTACCAAGAAATAAGACTGTACAATATAGAGTTACCAGACTGATGAATTTAAAGGTCGAAGATATCAAGATTGAAGACTCAAGAGTATCAAGAAATCAAGTTATCAAGAGTTTAAAATTTCGAACAGTACAAGATAATGTAGTTAGTCTAGAATTATGTTAAAAATTGTTGAAAGCACCTTTATCTTTATCTAATATTTATTCGTGGAATGGAATCCACTTCGAGCCTGTTAAAGGGAAAACCCTTGTGGGATGGAACCCACGACAATATCTAGTGGAACATATAGTGGTCCCGTTTTGATATCCACTAATTTTATAAAAATGCTTTTCAAAAATATATCTCCTATTTTCAAAAATGTTTTCAAAACTTTCTTTTCAAAGAGACATCTCTCTTGGTTTTAAATAATTTTACCTCAAAACTATTTTTATCATTTTTAATATTTTGATTTCAAAATTGTCCTTATTTTTAAACCATCTCTTGTTTTAAATATTTCGTTTTAAAATATTTATATACTTAGATTTTAAATCACTTTGTGGATTAAGATTATATATATTAAAAATTACCTTCTAAGCTCTTTTATATGTGTGAACTATATTCAAATGTATTTACAAAGTTTAGAAATTGTTTTGACGAATTATAGAAACCAATTTTAATAATAAAATCAAAACATTAATTTTGCCTTGAGCATGTCGACATCCCTCAACCCCCCATGTCGACATGGTGTCTGTTATTTTCAAATTTCAATTTTCAAAAATAGTATCTATTCGTCGTATCCTTTCACGAATAGATATGGCTGTTGCTATACTATAAATACCAGTAAGTTCTAAACAAATTTTTTACCAGATTTCATTTATTTTCTCTCCTCTTCACCTTCCACATTTAATCTAAGGAAACCTAAACTATACTCTGCCGAAATACCAAGTGAATCAAACTTAATTATCTCTTGTTTGATTCTCTGCCACTCTCTCCATAATAACTCAGTGCTATTCAAGGTTATAGAATTTTTTGTAAATCAAACTGTTAAGTAAAAGGTGCAATTGAGCCTTGAAATCAATTGGGTGTGATTGTAGCCTTGGAAATCGATTAAGTGATCCTGTAACCTGGTTAAATCAAGGGAGTTTTCCTTGGACTCAAATACATGAGGGTGTATCTCGTAGCCTTGAATCCGAGGGTGCAATCTGGAAGATTATTTTGATAAGAAATTCGTATGGTTGTACGGGACTGGATGTAGGGTAACTCCGAACCAGTATAAAATCCCGATGTGTTCTTTCCTTTACTGCTTCTATTTAGTATTTGCATCTATGTCTGATTATGTGATTATATCTGTGTTTGTGAATTGCATTTGTTGGTGATTAAATTACATAAGTTTCAAAAAGATTTAGAAAATCCACAAAACACTATTCACCCCCTCTAGTGTTATTCTAGCCTTAAGATCCGTAATCCGCATTTCTCACACTAACTAATCAATGCCAGTGCTCAAATATCCATAATGTACTCCCAATACGTACATTGAGGACAGCGTAATCGTTCTGTCTGTTATCTGAATCCCGCTTACAAGGTCTACCTTGACGAAACTAAGTCGGAGATTTTTTATATCTGTGAAGGACTGATTTGTTAGGCCTACAATATAGATATACTAGTTGGTCTGTCTCTTTTTCATTGTTGCTATGGCCCCACGCAGCAACTCCTCGACTAATCGAAAGACTTTTAAATAGTTAAGTGGTCGTAACCTAATACAAACAATCTAACATCCAATTGGCGATGCACCTCGTCCAATTTCTCGATAGTGAAAGAATCTTTGGACTTTTGGTTTAAACTCTAGTCTTTCCCAAACTCACTCTTGGTTTTAATGCTAGTCGATATCCGCGTGCGACTATCCTTAAACTTACATGCAAGTACTGGACATACGAATACTATACTTTGAACACTAAGCCCTTCGGACTGCATACAAAGGTCTACTTCGTTATGCCTACAATGCATATGCAGTCAAGGCATACTCTCTTGATGGAACATTTACGGACCTACCTTGGGGGTGCAACTTCGTTACGCCTACCTAGAAGGCCATCCTAGAGTACCCTCACATGCCGTTGGAGTCTCATACTTCCTTGAAGCCCAAAAATACTAAGTTGGAAGTGCTTCTCCATTTCTGAAATCCGCGATGAACTGCTTCATTAGACGCTTCATCCTTTGGGCTGCTCCAAACGTATCTCAATTCTTTTATTAGACCCTAAGTCTAATCTTTTAGTTTGTGTTTAGTTTACTTTCTTAATATGTTGGATACTTCTTTACCCTAATTAGCATATTCTTGCCCTCGTCTCACCTCTATCTATTGTGAGATTTCCATTTATTTAATAGGGAATGCTGTTGGTATGAGCCATATTCGTTATCTTGCTTATCTAACTTTATATAAATTTTAAGTTCATTAAAATCAGCTTCTTTTATCATTCCTGATTTATTTGCTTATTGACATAATATAAATTATTTAAATAAGCATCTGCCATAATTACTGCTTATTACTTTATTCAAAATCTCAAAATAAGCTTTTCCGTTCTTATTACTTAATTATAACCAACGTTATAATTCTACTATAATTGTGATTTTCTCTTCTTTTATAGTCCGCACAAAATTCCAGCATTTCTTTTTTGTTCTATCTACCTTTTTTTATTATGATATAGAATATTCTTTTATTCTTTTATATTTCATAATTCACTTACCATAATAACCGCCTTCTAAAATAGTCCGCGCAGTTAATGCAGACCTAGATTCATTATCATTTACGGCTTCAAGTTCTTATCTAATAATTTACTTAATTCATGTCATACTTTTCATCATTATCTACTATTCTAGGAAGCAATTCTATTTTATTTGGTGTTTTTGAAAACTATATTTAAAAATCCATTTCCATATTTTAATATTAAATAATACTATAAACAATAATCCGTAACTCCTAGATATTTCGCTATTTTGGAATAGCGTAAAATACAACGGTTTCTCTATTGTACACTAATTCTCTTTTTCTTTCTTTTATTCTAGAATTTATCTTCATTATTGTCTTTTAAATATTAATTTATAAAAATGTGTGTCCTATTTTCTAAACCAACTAATTAAACTTTTAGTTACTCCCTAATTTAGTTGTTAGATCAATTAACTTTTCTCATTTTAACCTAATTTATTACAGTTGTTCCATTGCTCAAACATTTATTACTTCACATCTTATTTCCTTCATTTCAATATTCTTAATTGTTTAATCCATATTCACATTTAATCTATTCTAATCCATATGCGAAGAAAGAGGAGAAATAGAAGAAGAATGATGCTTGCATAGAAATCCAAAATGTATATACAGATGTAAATAAATATTAATACTATAAATAAATCGTGAAATCCTTATAGTTAAGAATAACTTAATTAATAGAATTAATTATTGAATAAAATTATCTAAATGGGAATTTAACAATAATATGTCTTAAGCTTAAAAATATATAAATAAATCCACTCACATTGCTAGCTTTCCAAATCTCCTTGTTTTTTCCAGATCAGTCTCTAACATCTATATTCACCTCCTTTGTAATGCTTATTTTGAATTACAAACGATATATTAACAATTCTATAATATTTAAAAGAGAAAACGAGGAGATTTGGATTTGAAATGGCAAATAAACTCAGACCTAGGGTTTTACCTTTGACATAGCCTTCTGATTTGAACCAATTCATTATTCCCTAATTTATTATATTATCTTTCAATTTAGATCTAAATGCAGGTAAATTAGATCGAAAATTTATTATTAATAAAGGTAGAAGAGATAGAAAAATGGTAGAGCTTCTGTAGGCAAGAGAAAAATAGTAAGAATAAAATGAGGCTCTGCACCTACATTTATAGTGGTTCAAATCAGTACTAACCTTTAGATATAAAACCCTAAAATCTAAAGTGTACACTCAGTCTATGGACATTAAATTAATATATTTTCTTCTATGTTCCTTTTGTTTCAAATTGATTCTCCAACAATCTTTACATTAATCACTTTCCCCTTCTCTCTCGCAATCTACGGAAACTTATATTTTTATACGTGATGTTTCTTTTAAATAGGATTCCCTTATTAATCACAAAATTAAAAGATTTCATATATACTTAGAATTAATCTACTATCAAATTAATCCCTTCCTGCATTGTGATTTTGTAACATCCCGGAAATTTTGACAATATCAATTTAATAATCCGTAGTTAAAATTAAATTGATATTGACAATCTGTTAATAATTATTCAGAAAAAAATTGATAATCTTCTTCAGTAAATATTTAATTGGAAGATTTTATCTTTTAAAAATAATAAATTGATTGCTATTATAATATAAATATATGGTTTATATTGTAAATGGATTAGCTTTATTTAAAATTTAATAAATGAATCTTGTTTTCAAATTCTAATACATATATTAATAATTTGGAAAGTTTGATTAAAAATTAATATTAAGCTTTCAAAGCTATGTAATAAATAAGTATATGATTTTTATAATTGTTAAGAAAATGTTTAAAATAATTTTGGCTTGAGTTTTAAATTTTAAAGGAGATATTTCTAAACAATATTAATTGTGTATTGTCTTTATAAATAAGTTTTGAATAAATTTGCAAATGTTATTTCAAAATTTAATTTGTATTCATAACTTGATTTGAAAATATTTGATTTTGAATTTAGTTTGAATTTAAATCCCAAAATATAAATTTTAATTTGTTTCATTGTTTTAATTTTTAATATGTATAAGTTTGTTTATAAACATTGATTGTTCTTATTTCTTTTGTGAATACATACACATGTTTAAAATAAACTAACAACTTAAATTAAGTTAATACAACATTAACTTGTAATAAAAAAAAAAAAAAAACTAATTATCTTTAAGAAAACAAGTGTTTGATTCTTATGCATTCATATAGACAAGTGTTCAAATTTAACATTAGTAACTTGACAAGTGTTAAAAATTAGTTTTATTTTTCTTTTCTTTCATTAAATCTGAAATACATTTCTATAAAACTTGCATTTTTCTTCCATATATGTTTCTTTCATTTCTTTGATCAGAAAAGAAAACTTCAAACTCTTCATATCTAAATTCAGTAATCCTCTTCATTCCAAAATGCAACCCATTTTTCTCTGCAACCTTTTAAAATCTGAAGCCTACTCCTCTTCAAAAATATGTTCAAGTCCAATGCAATCTGCATTTGATTCACCTACAATCTTCATATTCAAATCCACAAATCTGCATCTTCAAAACAAAGTCATGTTCAATACAAAAATTAGAACTACTCATATCAAAAGCTTCTGCATTCAATCTCTGTTTGCCCAAAAATCTCATGACCAAATGCCTGCAGATTGAATTTCAAAACAATCTAAGAATTTACCAGTTTCAATGCATGCAAGTGCTTCAGCTTTAACCTCAGTTTGAAGTATTGTCAAAACACATCTGCATGTAAGAATTTTAACCATGGATCATAGACAAAACTGCATATCAATTCAACATGAAGCAAAGTGTCAAGCCTGCATATTCTTGTCTCTGCAAAATTCAAATGGGTTCAGTCTGCATTCTTTGATCTGGAAGCAAGCATTTCAGTTGCATATAGATTAGCAATTCAACTTTTAAAATCAAAGAAGCAAAGCCTATACCAGTTTCAACACTCAAGTTTTAAAGTTGAGGCTGTTTTCTAAAATCTGGGGCAATTCAGTTTTAAAAGTATCAAGAGCTTTTCAAAATGGAAGCTCTGTCTTCTCCTTCAAAATCTGGTGAGTAACTCTTTTTAACTTCAAATATTAAATAGGTTTCTTGCTAGAAATGTTTAGTATAAACAAGTATAGTCTGTGTGATGATAAGTTGGATGTAATATGTATTTGTTTGCATGCAAGTGATTCTCTGTTTATATGTTGATCAAGGAACTGATATACAATCTCCTTCTTTAACTTAGTTTACTGATGTAAGAAAATTTATAAAGAAAAAAATTGCTTGATTTTCTCAAGCAAATATCTGAAATTAAAAAAATAAAAATAGTAAGATATCAGTACATCTCTGGAAACACAGAGCAATATCAGTGCATGCTGATTTTATCAAATTCCAAACATGTTTATTTAATTATTCAGTATCATAAATTAAAAACACTATCTGTAACTAGATTTTTAAACCAGAGATTTGAATTTTTTTGATAATAGAAAATGTTGCTTTTAGGTTTTAACTTAAATCAGAATTTTAGAAAATTCTGATGATCCATGTTTAATGGAAGCTGGGTGTTCTTCTTGGTGGTGGAAGAGAGGTAGGTGAAGCCAGGAAAAATGCTAATTAATGGTGAAATTCAGTGGGATGGTTGTAGTTTGGAAATTCTTGTAGGAACCCTAGTTTTGAACAGGTTCAAGCATTGAGGCAGTTTGAGGTGTAGGAGTGATCGAGTGTTCTTGTTTTGGTGAATGTGTAGTTGGTGTATAGAGTAGCTCGAGGTCGGAGTGGGTGGATCTCAGGTGATCGGAGTGGCGAAATATCGCCGTTGACAGGTTTGGAAGAAACCTGTTCAATGTTTTCCAGGTTTCGAAGAGAAACCTGCCTATGTTCTCCAGGTTGGGAATTTGAGTTCGAGTTGGTTTCTGTGAATGATGGTTCGATCTGGTGGGTTTCTGGTGGAAGTTCGATCATCTCTGATGATCAGAGAAGGTGGTAGTCGCTGTGCACATGCACGGTGATGTGGTTTCTGATGAAAGTGTGGGTCTGTTGTGGATTCAGAGGAGTTCTGAAGAGTGACTCGAAGTAATTAAGAAAAAACTCGAAGTAAAGTGGCATGGAACTCGAAGTAGCCGGGCTTGGAACTCGAAGTATATTTGGGGAATCTCGGGATGGACTGGTGCATTTCCAGGTTTCTCAAAAACCTGTAGCTATCAGTTTAAATTTTTTTTGCAAAACAGAAGTTTTAAATATAAGCAAGAATTTAAACTAAATTATGAATCCATGTTTAAAAAATTTAGAATCCAAGTTGAGTTTAAAATCTCAGTTTTTAATAAATAATAACATAAAGTTTTTAAACTTAAACTTGTTAACTACTTTATAAAAGTAAGTAGTTTGAAGTTTTAAAAACTAAAATTTGTAAAAATAAAAATGTGAAGTGAGATTTAAAAATAAATTTAAAACTGGAAATCTGATTTTAAAATGAAGTTTAGTTTTAAATTTAAAAGAAGATTTAAATTGGAAGTTTAAACCAAGAATGAATTGAATTTCCAAAGTTTTGAAATGGATTTGACTTTAAATTTTTATGATTTCATTTTTAAGTTAAATTTTGTTTTGTCTTGAAATTTAAATAAGTTTTAAATTTTTCAAAACTTTGATAAGTTCAAAATACTTTTAAATTTAAACTTGTATTTTAAAATGAAAAGTTAAAGTAATTTCAAGGGTATTTTAATTTAATTAAATTATTTTAAACATAATCAAGTTATGTTTTATTTTGAAAATTTAGTTAAGATTAATATTTCAGGATTAATTTAATTAACAAGGTAATTAAGATTAATTAATTTATCAATTAAATTTGGAATTAATAATTGATTAATGATTAATCAATTTGGAATTAAGATCATTAATTAAGTTAGTAATTAATGATAAACGAATAATTAATTATGTAATTAAGTCTTAAATTAATGATAATAAATTTCATAATTAACTTTAATTAATAAATGATTAAAGATAATTCAAATGGTAATTAAATTAGGTTAATTACTTTATAAGATGATTAGAGAATGGTTAATGAAGGTCATTAACCAGGATTATTTAACAATTAATTAATATAGTTAATTTTTATAATTAATTAGATTAATTTAATAATAATCGATTGTAAATGGTTTGAGTATAATTACTTGATAAGTAATTAAGAATTTAATTACTTAATGTAATTAATTTAGTTTAATGTGATTGTTACTTCTAATTAATTAAGTTTAATTAAATTTAAACATTTGAGTTTTATAAATAATTACTTATGTAATTAATGATTTGGAAATTACTTAGTTAAGTAATTGTTTAATAATTACATGATTGTAATTAAGTGAAGATGTTTAAGAATGAGTAATGAGGATTAGAATAACTTATTAATTAATCAAGGGATTAATTAAGTAATTAATTAAAGGATAATTAATTTGTTTAAAGTAATTAAGTTAGTTAATTACTTAAAGTAATTAATAATTAAGGATCATTAATTATTTTAGTTAATGATGTAGTTAAGGATGATTAATTAAGATTAATTAATCAATAAGAAGTGATTAAGGGTAATTAATTAATGTAATTAATTAAGGATTAAGGTAATTAATTATAGTTAATTAATTAATTGAAGTAATTAAATGTTAATTACTATTTTTGGTTGAGAATAATTAATTTGTGAAATTAATTAAGGATAATTACATGAATGTAATTAAGAGTAATTAATTTAAGGTGATTAATAATAAATGATTAATTGATTGTAATCAATTAAATGATTGAGTAAGCAAGATATATTTGAATAAAGTAATTAATTTAATTTATTTTAAATTAATTATAAATGAAGTGATTAATTTAATTCATTTTAAATTAATTAGAAATAGAGATAGTTAATTTAATTCATTTTAAATTAATTATATTGTGGTATGAGTGAATCTTTGCTTATGTATGAATGGATGACATTGATTGTCTTGAATGCTTAATGATCTCAGTAATGAGATAAGTATGGTTGTGTGTTATGAATGCTTGGTTGCATTGTGATGGTAATATAGATTATCTATTGAATGATGATATGGACTACCTATGTTGTTATGGATCATATGTTATTTGATAATGTGATTATCAGTTATGATTTATGAATTATCTATCTGTGTGTAAATAGATACTGTAATTGGATTGTTTTAAAACTTTAAAACAACTTGGACCCTAAAAGACACGCTTTGGATTTCGATGAGACCGGGATCGGGTTTCCATATTTGGATATCCGAAAACCACATCAATTCCAAATAACGTTAGGTCGTGAATTCAGAGTGGAGCTTTGTGAAGACTCGAGGTGTAAGGACTATGAGTCAGTATACTCTGTGGGTGATTCCGTAATGAGTTGACGGAATAGTACTTATAGGTTCGAGATGGTGAATTAGAGTGCAAGGGTTATTGTCGTTAACTCTGAGGGTGATTCCAAAACGAGTGTAACGAGATAATGCCTTCGGTTTCGTTCGAACCCGGAACGAACTTGTATGGATTGAATGCTTTCAGAACATCGTCAGGTGGACGATGAGCATTCTAAGTGATATGTCCTATAAAGGTAATCGTAGCCTCAAGCCTCATCAACCGGGAATGGCTAAAACAGGGGAGGTGCAGCAAGGCTTCGTGGGTAGCTTCCACTGGAGAGCGAGATTGATCCCTGTCTAGAAGACCCTTTATATTCGGCTGTGTGGGCAGTTGGTTCGAAACAACTGCGGGATTGTCTTGTTCGGGACTATCCAGTAAGGGATGGTTCCGGCTTTGTTTTGCAGAGGAGTTAGGGAGGCTCCTCGGTACGTTGATCTAGACCACGTACTGTGACGGGCGGTACCCCAGTAGCCCTGCCATTGTATGGAATCCAAAATCCAATAAGTGCCGTACGAATTAGTTGTGCCCAACTATGTTGGAATGTGAGATGTAAGCATTTCAGCTATTTCTGTATTTTACTTGAAAACCCTAGACACTATTATAATATCATCGGATTTATTATCAAATGTTTGGTTAGCGTAAGGTAAAAACTTTTCCATGTTTATGTGTGGGAAGTCTTACGCGATACTTTCTTTCAAAGGTTTTTAAAAGTTAAGCAACCTTAACCTGTTACTCACCAGACCCATGTCTGACCCGGAGTTTATTTCTGTTTTTCTTAAACTCTTGGGTACTCAAATTTTTACGAGTAGCCAAGGGAATTCAGGTTAGCTTTTGACGAATTGTGGAGGAGCAATGGAGCAGGAGGCTTCTGCGTTAGATATATAGTTCCGCTGTGTATTCTCTGTATTGTATCTCTTTGTATTGAGTTGTATTGAGTTGTAATAACTAGACAGGTGTTTATAACTGTCTAGTATGTGTTGTAAGCTGTGTAACTCTGATGTATATGATACTATGTAATTATATTTTATGTTATTAATATAATTTATTCGTTCCGTTGTTTAGATTCTGATGTGTTGTTTCTTTCTTCTTCTCTTTCTTTCTATTTCTATCCCTTTCTTTCTTCAAAATGACGCGATTTCCTGGAGATAGGAAGTTGGGTCGTTTCAGTTGGTATCAGAGCATTAGGTTGAGTGAATACCTAGGCTCTGTAGTGGTGTCTTTCTTAAGAGAGCGTATTTGTAATTTTAAATATATAAATATATTTATTCTACCTATTTGTTGGAATCACCTGTTCGGGTTTTCCAATATAGGTTATAAAGGTAGATAAGGTAGTGGTGTGTGTAACACGACAACTACCATTGATTGGAGTTTAAATGGTTGAGGTTGGAAGTGTATCTGTCGAGACTGTAGACCTAATACCGTCTCGAGTAAGTTTTGTAGTGATGAAGAACTTCATTGATCTCTGAAGGAAACCTGTTAAGGGTTGGAGTTTCTTTTTGAAGTTCGGAGTTAATTTTCTGAAGTTGATGAGTAGAATTTGGATCTGTCGGTTGGACAGAAGTGAGTGATGGTATCTTAATACCACAAGAAGTAGTAGCTGCATGATGAGATGCAGTGACTATGGATGTTTCCGAAGATGTTTTCTTTGGAACAAGTTAAGGAAGTGAGTCTGCTTTGGTGTTGTGGCTGTGTTCAGTAGGAGTTTCTGTTTGCTTTGAAGTCCGAGTTTCTCGGAGAGCTTTGATTCGGAATTCTTTAGCATCTGTAGCAGTGGTGCAGCTTGGGGTGTTCTCGGTGTTGGCAAGAGATTTTATGGATTAGCAGTTTTTCTGAAGTGGAGTTCAAGAAGCAGTTAAGTGAACCCGTTCTTCGATGGGTTGGCTAGTTAAGTGTAAGCTGTTCCGTTTGGTTAAGCGAGAATAGTTTTCCTTGGATTTGGTTTGGATTGATCGCAAAAGTGACTTGCGATAGTTGAGTTTCCTTATTGACTAGGATTCCAAGATTTCTACTAGTGGTTCACTGTAGTTGAAGGATGGTTCCTAGAGTTAGAGGTTGATGAAGTAACTCAGTTTTGAAGGAATTTCTGAGTTTTCTTTATGGATCTGTAGAACCATATTTCTGGAAGGTGGTGTCTAGTTGGTGCTTGTGTTCCTCATTAGTATTATCTTATCTGTTACGGATCAGAGTTGTGCAGCGGAAGCAGTTTGGGAATGTTTCTTTTCCGGATAAGGAGAAGTTTGTTTTGTCTTCTGTTGTTGAGAAGCAGGGTTTGTGTTCTTGGTTTTTGAGTGATCTTGAGGAGATCATTGGATTATTTTTGATTCAGTCTGTTTCTTATGGAATCAGCAAGAGTTAAGCTGATCAGGATGGATGTTGGTAACCCAGGATCTTCTGAAGAGTTTTATGGATAAGGGATTGAGAAATTTGGATTCTGAAATTGGAGACTTGATTTTGGGTAAGTTTTCTCCAATCGCAAGTGAGCTATAAGATTGGGTAAGGATGAGAAGCTAGCTCTGAAGTGTTTTGGATTCTTTTCTGTGATCTTGGAGAATAAGTGTTTGATCTACAGGATTGAATTGCCAGTTTGGATAACTGGAATTCGATGAGTTTCACGTATCTCTGAGGGAGTACGTGTTTTATCTATCTCTGGTTGTGGAACCAGTAGCTTGAGAATTTTGGGTTGTTGAGTTAGACTCGTCTGTAGTCTGATATCTTGTCTAGTGTTGTAGATATAGTTGTATAGGAGCTTTGTAGCTTCATAGTATTGTTTGTTTGGATTCTATAGGGCGAGTTGCCCGATATATATATACTTGGGGAAACTCGAAGAAATTCTATCCAAAACTTATCTGGATAATTAGATTTGTTTGTTTGGTTGAATTGATTGCTATGGTTGTTAGCATATGTTAGATATATGCTAGTGTTTTAAAATTAAAATCTTTAATGAGATTATTAAATTACCTTTGTTTTAAATTTCGGGGACGAAATTCTTTTAAGGGGGAAGGATTGTAACATCCCGGAAATTTTGACAATATCAATTTAATAATCCGTAGTTAAAATTAAATTGATATTGACAATCTGTTAATAATTATTCAGAAAAAAATTGATAATCTTCTTCAGTAAATATTTAATTGGAAGATTTTATCTTTTAAAAATAATAAATTGATTGCTATTATAATATAAATATATGGTTTATATTGTAAATGGATTAGCTTTATTTAAAATTTAATAAATGAATCTTGTTTTCAAATTCTAATACATATATTAATAATTTGGAAAGTTTGATTAAAAATTAATATTAAGCTTTCAAAGCTATGTAATAAATAAGTATATGATTTTTATAATTGTTAAGAAAATGTTTAAAATAATTTTGGCTTGAGTTTTAAATTTTAAAGGAGATATTTCTAAACAATATTAATTGTGTATTGTCTTTATAAATAAGTTTTGAATAAATTTGCAAATGTTATTTCAAAATTTAATTTGTATTCATAACTTGATTTGAAAATATTTGATTTTGAATTTAGTTTGAATTTAAATCCCAAAATATAAATTTTAATTTGTTTCATTGTTTTAATTTTTAATATGTATAAGTTTGTTTATAAACATTGATTGTTCTTATTTCTTTTGTGAATACATACACATGTTTAAAATAAACTAACAACTTAAATTAAGTTAATACAACATTAACTTGTAATAAAAAAAAAAAAAAAACTAATTATCTTTAAGAAAACAAGTGTTTGATTCTTATGCATTCATATAGACAAGTGTTCAAATTTAACATTAGTAACTTGACAAGTGTTAAAAATTAGTTTTATTTTTCTTTTCTTTCATTAAATCTGAAATACATTTCTATAAAACTTGCATTTTTCTTCCATATATGTTTCTTTCATTTCTTTGATCAGAAAAGAAAACTTCAAACTCTTCATATCTAAATTCAGTAATCCTCTTCATTCCAAAATGCAACCCATTTTTCTCTGCAACCTTTTAAAATCTGAAGCCTACTCCTCTTCAAAAATATGTTCAAGTCCAATGCAATCTGCATTTGATTCACCTACAATCTTCATATTCAAATCCACAAATCTGCATCTTCAAAACAAAGTCATGTTCAATACAAAAATTAGAACTACTCATATCAAAAGCTTCTGCATTCAATCTCTGTTTGCCCAAAAATCTCATGACCAAATGCCTGCAGATTGAATTTCAAAACAATCTAAGAATTTACCAGTTTCAATGCATGCAAGTGCTTCAGCTTTAACCTCAGTTTGAAGTATTGTCAAAACACATCTGCATGTAAGAATTTTAACCATGGATCATAGACAAAACTGCATATCAATTCAACATGAAGCAAAGTGTCAAGCCTGCATATTCTTGTCTCTGCAAAATTCAAATGGGTTCAGTCTGCATTCTTTGATCTGGAAGCAAGCATTTCAGTTGCATATAGATTAGCAATTCAACTTTTAAAATCAAAGAAGCAAAGCCTATACCAGTTTCAACACTCAAGTTTTAAAGTTGAGGCTGTTTTCTAAAATCTGGGGCAATTCAGTTTTAAAAGTATCAAGAGCTTTTCAAAATGGAAGCTCTGTCTTCTCCTTCAAAATCTGGTGAGTAACTCTTTTTAACTTCAAATATTAAATAGGTTTCTTGCTAGAAATGTTTAGTATAAACAAGTATAGTCTGTGTGATGATAAGTTGGATGTAATATGTATTTGTTTGCATGCAAGTGATTCTCTGTTTATATGTTGATCAAGGAACTGATATACAATCTCCTTCTTTAACTTAGTTTACTGATGTAAGAAAATTTATAAAGAAAAAAATTGCTTGATTTTCTCAAGCAAATATCTGAAATTAAAAAAATAAAAATAGTAAGATATCAGTACATCTCTGGAAACACAGAGCAATATCAGTGCATGCTGATTTTATCAAATTCCAAACATGTTTATTTAATTATTCAGTATCATAAATTAAAAACACTATCTGTAACTAGATTTTTAAACCAGAGATTTGAATTTTTTTGATAATAGAAAATGTTGCTTTTAGGTTTTAACTTAAATCAGAATTTTAGAAAATTCTGATGATCCATGTTTAATGGAAGCTGGGTGTTCTTCTTGGTGGTGGAAGAGAGGTAGGTGAAGCCAGGAAAAATGCTAATTAATGGTGAAATTCAGTGGGATGGTTGTAGTTTGGAAATTCTTGTAGGAACCCTAGTTTTGAACAGGTTCAAGCATTGAGGCAGTTTGAGGTGTAGGAGTGATCGAGTGTTCTTGTTTTGGTGAATGTGTAGTTGGTGTATAGAGTAGCTCGAGGTCGGAGTGGGTGGATCTCAGGTGATCGGAGTGGCGAAATATCGCCGTTGACAGGTTTGGAAGAAACCTGTTCAATGTTTTCCAGGTTTCGAAGAGAAACCTGCCTATGTTCTCCAGGTTGGGAATTTGAGTTCGAGTTGGTTTCTGTGAATGATGGTTCGATCTGGTGGGTTTCTGGTGGAAGTTCGATCATCTCTGATGATCAGAGAAGGTGGTAGTCGCTGTGCACATGCACGGTGATGTGGTTTCTGATGAAAGTGTGGGTCTGTTGTGGATTCAGAGGAGTTCTGAAGAGTGACTCGAAGTAATTAAGAAAAAACTCGAAGTAAAGTGGCATGGAACTCGAAGTAGCCGGGCTTGGAACTCGAAGTATATTTGGGGAATCTCGGGATGGACTGGTGCATTTCCAGGTTTCTCAAAAACCTGTAGCTATCAGTTTAAATTTTTTTTGCAAAACAGAAGTTTTAAATATAAGCAAGAATTTAAACTAAATTATGAATCCATGTTTAAAAAATTTAGAATCCAAGTTGAGTTTAAAATCTCAGTTTTTAATAAATAATAACATAAAGTTTTTAAACTTAAACTTGTTAACTACTTTATAAAAGTAAGTAGTTTGAAGTTTTAAAAACTAAAATTTGTAAAAATAAAAATGTGAAGTGAGATTTAAAAATAAATTTAAAACTGGAAATCTGATTTTAAAATGAAGTTTAGTTTTAAATTTAAAAGAAGATTTAAATTGGAAGTTTAAACCAAGAATGAATTGAATTTCCAAAGTTTTGAAATGGATTTGACTTTAAATTTTTATGATTTCATTTTTAAGTTAAATTTTGTTTTGTCTTGAAATTTAAATAAGTTTTAAATTTTTCAAAACTTTGATAAGTTCAAAATACTTTTAAATTTAAACTTGTATTTTAAAATGAAAAGTTAAAGTAATTTCAAGGGTATTTTAATTTAATTAAATTATTTTAAACATAATCAAGTTATGTTTTATTTTGAAAATTTAGTTAAGATTAATATTTCAGGATTAATTTAATTAACAAGGTAATTAAGATTAATTAATTTATCAATTAAATTTGGAATTAATAATTGATTAATGATTAATCAATTTGGAATTAAGATCATTAATTAAGTTAGTAATTAATGATAAACGAATAATTAATTATGTAATTAAGTCTTAAATTAATGATAATAAATTTCATAATTAACTTTAATTAATAAATGATTAAAGATAATTCAAATGGTAATTAAATTAGGTTAATTACTTTATAAGATGATTAGAGAATGGTTAATGAAGGTCATTAACCAGGATTATTTAACAATTAATTAATATAGTTAATTTTTATAATTAATTAGATTAATTTAATAATAATCGATTGTAAATGGTTTGAGTATAATTACTTGATAAGTAATTAAGAATTTAATTACTTAATGTAATTAATTTAGTTTAATGTGATTGTTACTTCTAATTAATTAAGTTTAATTAAATTTAAACATTTGAGTTTTATAAATAATTACTTATGTAATTAATGATTTGGAAATTACTTAGTTAAGTAATTGTTTAATAATTACATGATTGTAATTAAGTGAAGATGTTTAAGAATGAGTAATGAGGATTAGAATAACTTATTAATTAATCAAGGGATTAATTAAGTAATTAATTAAAGGATAATTAATTTGTTTAAAGTAATTAAGTTAGTTAATTACTTAAAGTAATTAATAATTAAGGATCATTAATTATTTTAGTTAATGATGTAGTTAAGGATGATTAATTAAGATTAATTAATCAATAAGAAGTGATTAAGGGTAATTAATTAATGTAATTAATTAAGGATTAAGGTAATTAATTATAGTTAATTAATTAATTGAAGTAATTAAATGTTAATTACTATTTTTGGTTGAGAATAATTAATTTGTGAAATTAATTAAGGATAATTACATGAATGTAATTAAGAGTAATTAATTTAAGGTGATTAATAATAAATGATTAATTGATTGTAATCAATTAAATGATTGAGTAAGCAAGATATATTTGAATAAAGTAATTAATTTAATTTATTTTAAATTAATTATAAATGAAGTGATTAATTTAATTCATTTTAAATTAATTAGAAATAGAGATAGTTAATTTAATTCATTTTAAATTAATTATATTGTGGTATGAGTGAATCTTTGCTTATGTATGAATGGATGACATTGATTGTCTTGAATGCTTAATGATCTCAGTAATGAGATAAGTATGGTTGTGTGTTATGAATGCTTGGTTGCATTGTGATGGTAATATAGATTATCTATTGAATGATGATATGGACTACCTATGTTGTTATGGATCATATGTTATTTGATAATGTGATTATCAGTTATGATTTATGAATTATCTATCTGTGTGTAAATAGATACTGTAATTGGATTGTTTTAAAACTTTAAAACAACTTGGACCCTAAAAGACACGCTTTGGATTTCGATGAGACCGGGATCGGGTTTCCATATTTGGATATCCGAAAACCACATCAATTCCAAATAACGTTAGGTCGTGAATTCAGAGTGGAGCTTTGTGAAGACTCGAGGTGTAAGGACTATGAGTCAGTATACTCTGTGGGTGATTCCGTAATGAGTTGACGGAATAGTACTTATAGGTTCGAGATGGTGAATTAGAGTGCAAGGGTTATTGTCGTTAACTCTGAGGGTGATTCCAAAACGAGTGTAACGAGATAATGCCTTCGGTTTCGTTCGAACCCGGAACGAACTTGTATGGATTGAATGCTTTCAGAACATCGTCAGGTGGACGATGAGCATTCTAAGTGATATGTCCTATAAAGGTAATCGTAGCCTCAAGCCTCATCAACCGGGAATGGCTAAAACAGGGGAGGTGCAGCAAGGCTTCGTGGGTAGCTTCCACTGGAGAGCGAGATTGATCCCTGTCTAGAAGACCCTTTATATTCGGCTGTGTGGGCAGTTGGTTCGAAACAACTGCGGGATTGTCTTGTTCGGGACTATCCAGTAAGGGATGGTTCCGGCTTTGTTTTGCAGAGGAGTTAGGGAGGCTCCTCGGTACGTTGATCTAGACCACGTACTGTGACGGGCGGTACCCCAGTAGCCCTGCCATTGTATGGAATCCAAAATCCAATAAGTGCCGTACGAATTAGTTGTGCCCAACTATGTTGGAATGTGAGATGTAAGCATTTCAGCTATTTCTGTATTTTACTTGAAAACCCTAGACACTATTATAATATCATCGGATTTATTATCAAATGTTTGGTTAGCGTAAGGTAAAAACTTTTCCATGTTTATGTGTGGGAAGTCTTACGCGATACTTTCTTTCAAAGGTTTTTAAAAGTTAAGCAACCTTAACCTGTTACTCACCAGACCCATGTCTGACCCGGAGTTTATTTCTGTTTTTCTTAAACTCTTGGGTACTCAAATTTTTACGAGTAGCCAAGGGAATTCAGGTTAGCTTTTGACGAATTGTGGAGGAGCAATGGAGCAGGAGGCTTCTGCGTTAGATATATAGTTCCGCTGTGTATTCTCTGTATTGTATCTCTTTGTATTGAGTTGTATTGAGTTGTAATAACTAGACAGGTGTTTATAACTGTCTAGTATGTGTTGTAAGCTGTGTAACTCTGATGTATATGATACTATGTAATTATATTTTATGTTATTAATATAATTTATTCGTTCCGTTGTTTAGATTCTGATGTGTTGTTTCTTTCTTCTTCTCTTTCTTTCTATTTCTATCCCTTTCTTTCTTCAAAATGACGCGATTTCCTGGAGATAGGAAGTTGGGTCGTTTCAGATTTCATACCAAATTAATATGCAAATCAACACCATATTAATTCACCACATATATGCATATTAATTTATTTTATTCCCATAATTATTGCATGAATATATTCTACAATTGTATTTTAAAACATGATCTTAATTATATATGTTACCATAAGTCTCCATGTTTATTAATTGACGATTGGTGACTTACATAAATTACTCTTCCTCCATTTTATTCTCTTGCACTAACATATATGTTTCTAATCATATCAATTAGTTGCTCAATACATGTTCCCTTTCTTGTCAGTTCCTCTCAATTAATCACCTGAATATTAATTTCCCTTTTAAACAAACACCGTTTATTAACCTTCCCTATTAATTGATTTTATAGAATTTCTCTCCCTAATTTATTTGTTACACAAATTTAAATGTATTCCAAATAATATTAATTAGTTGCCCCATTTACAAACATTTCTTTGTTTTAAATTTCAAACGTACAAAAACTTAATTAAATTATTTGCATACATAATTGTAGCTTAAGGGTGTATTATATACGGGCTAACAGATAGAGTATAGGGCGCAACCTTATACCAGTTTCATCTAGTCTTCTAATCTCCAAGTCAATTCATCCTTTCAAAATTTATCTAAAGGTGATAAGAACACTCATCTGTTTAGCAACATTTCTAGGCTGAATACCCTTTTATTTCTATAAAAACATATATCTTTATAAATGATTTAACTCTTGAATCATACATTTAAAATAAGGAAAATTATAGCCCTTTACTTTATTCAAAATGTTTATGCCATGATATATGCTTTTATAAAACAACATTGATAAATCTCAAAATCAATTGGAGACCTTCGCTCCTTAAAACATAGGCCATAATGCCAAAAAGTAAACCTTGTATATTGCTAAAGCTCAGCATCTGTATCGCCTTTAAGGTCATCACCCATACTTCAATATAGAAACTTTATAAAAGTCCTTCGTTATAAAAGATAAGGCTATATAGTCGAAGTTAACATGTTTTATAACATGATATCGAATTTCGTTAGTTTGCATAGTTTAAAGCTTCATAAGGTAAGTGTCAACATTGATGGGTATCGACATCAATGACTTAAATAAAATAAGTGGTGTAATTATGGCCATTTTAAATGTAGCCTTACTAGTGCCGAAGCCAAAAAATGAGGCAAAATTAAATAAGAAGTTGGTAAAGTGCGACACAATATTGCTGTAGTTAAAAGACGTGGCATCATTGTCTTTTAGAGTCGTTATTGAAAATATATAGAATAGTTGCCTCTCGAATTGATTATCAAAAATATATATCATAGTCGCCTTTTGGAATCGTTATCGTAAATATATGGCATAATTGCCTTTCGGTGTGGTTATCAAAACATGCATAGTCATTGTAGAATACGCGGCAATGCTCATGTTAAAGGTAACTATGTCAACCCTGATGTTACACTTTCTACTTTAACCAGATCGATCCATTCCATACTAACCGATGTTGATATCCTATGGTTCTCACCTGGTATTCACCAAAGCTTATAGAGGGGGTATGACGATGTACGGCATCGTGAGTCTTCGTGTGGAAAATCTATAATTTCTCTGAACATATTTTATGTTGTAAACTAAGTAAAGATGAGAAGCCATTAGAGAAAGAGAGGGGAGGATTTATTCATTAGAGATTGGTACATTTATTTCCATTACATAGGCTTCTTTATATATAGACTTTGGAGCTTGTGATTGAATTTATCCCATGATGTGGGACTAAACAAAAACATAAAAAGCATTGTATCACATTTTTAACATATTCACTCTTATAATTTACATATATTGTAACATTCCTCCTTGAATATTCATGTACAAAATCTTGAATGCTCTGTTAACTTGAAGTTATCCTTTTTGAAACACATAAGGTGATTGCTCTCCTTATTATTATTTTGCATGCATATGTCCATTCGGTCGATATAGATATTGTCTGTTGCCTCATTAAAACCCATATTTAATAACCCAATGGGAAAAATCTTGAATGCGGAAAATAGTGCAACTTGTAAAATCGTAGATACCACATTAAAAATGATATTTTTCATAAAGAGTTTGATACTTCAGGATCAAAGTAACACCTCATTATACTAAAAAATCCCAATGGGAAAAATCTTAGTAAAGGAAAAATAGTACAATGTAGTGTGATATATTTTCATAGTTTATTGCATCGAAAGAAGTTTGATACTTATGATTTAATGTAATGCCTCGTTAAAACCTTACTAAGAAAGCCCAGTGCGAAAAATCTTATTGAAGGAAAAAGAATATATTATGATATACTAATCTATGCTCCTTTTTATTTTACATTTTTTTCCTTCTAGTTTGAATATATGTCATTGTAATTCAAATCAGCTACAAATAGTTTTGTAACATAGCTTAAACATGCGTTAAGAAGATAAAAATCTGAAGATTATAATTCCACTTTCCCTCCTTTATCATTTACAAACAGTTTCCTTCGATACAGTCAAATTTTCCAAAACTATTCCTTTTAAATATGATTTGCATTTTATGCATTTTGTAAGCTACTTTTATGAAAATACTACGTATGCTTTCATTTTTGTGATTCAAATTAGCTTTGCATATTACAACTATATCTTTGATGAATATTAGAAATTTCATTACAATAATACATAAAAAACAGGAAGTAATCTACCGATCGTGAAGTATATCAAGATTTACATTACAATAATACTTAGAAGAAGTCTGTAATCTACACTTCATGTTCTTTGCATTCTTTATGACCACCAAAGTTATTTATATTCTTCAGGAACATGTATAATTTAATAATTTTTGCATACCGTAACTACTAGATATTAAAAGTTCCATTTCAATAATACTTAAAAGCAGGAAGTAATTTACTCATCATGAATCATGTCATGATTTTCATTACAATGTTACTTAAAAGAAGGTTGTAATCTACGCTCGTTATTCTCTCTGTTCTTTAAAACTAGAAAATTTATTTGTATTCTTCAGGAATTAGATACTTTCATCATTTAAATATGATTTAACAATATTTATGCCTTCGTGGAATTTTAATCATTTCAAATACTTCCACTACTTCAAACAATTAAATTATTTATAAAATTAACAATGCTTAGGCATTTAACATATTATTGATGTTATTTGTGCTTCAATAATTTCATTATGCTTTTGCCACTTTATGCAAGTATGTATATGTATGTATACATTTCTAATTATATTTTGCAAACTACAGGTCCATATTTCTCATTTAGGAAAGGATTCATGATAGCCAATCATGTTTTCCTCTAATTCAAGATCTTTAATCTTTTTATAAACATAAGCACTTTGTTATTTACATATTTATTATTGATGATTATTTCCTGTCAACTCCAGATATAATTTATCAAGATCACTTTATTTATCGTGTTTTAGGTACCTAAACCACTACTTATGTTACTTGATAGTTATGTCATAGTCTCTGCTAGTGCACCGTTCCGTGTTTCTTCAAGAATACTCATTTCCACCATTTGGCATCTTTATTATTTACGCTAAAAATATTTCAAAGTGACTTCTCTACCACACTTCAAATGTAGTCTATACCCTTTTGATCCTTTATGGATTTAAATCTATATTGGAGCAAGTTAACTAGGATATTATCGGTAATTCGTTCGAGCTACTCAACACTTTGCAACATTGCATATATTAACAAACAATTGACCTTAATAATCAAAAAAGAACATGTATCCTGTTAACGCTAAAATTTGAACGCTAACACCCCGGTGTATGAAGTGAGATCGTGAAAGCACCACCCAATAGCTCGGGAACAAATTATAAGCAGATAATAGTGAAAAAACAGTAAACAACAGCAATTTTATAGTGGTTCGGCTTAAGAGAGAGCCTACGTCCACTTTGAATATCTTTATTGACGATTTGATTACAAGTCAATGCAGTTACACTTTGATTACAACACACTTTGAGTTTCAAGTGACTTAGAACAAGTAGCCTAAACTTCAATGTCGATCCAAATCTTTGAACACATGTTAGACATGTTTGATTTCTTCGTGAAGTTCCTTGAAGGTGTTGAAGTAGTTCAGAATGCAGCAGAGTAACGGCGCTTGAAATGAATGAGCCAAAAGTCCCCCCTAGTTGGAACTAAGGTCGTATTTATAGGCATTTTTCGGAGTTAGGTCGTAGGTCGTGACCGACCTAAGTAAGGTCGTAGGTCGTAGCCGACCTAAGAAGCACTAGCCCCCCTTCCATAAGAACATGCAAGCTCGTTTCAACAAGTTCTAGGTCATAAGCGACCTTACCAGTAGCGGCTTAGAGAAGGCGGCCTTCTAATGCAATGTCCTTAGGTCGTGAGCGACCTATCTTAGGTCGTGAGCAATGTCAGAATTACAGTAGCACGAGGTTGCCCTCTAGTCTGGAACGGGTTAGCGGGTTATAGGTTTATGACGGTCTATGGTAAGACGTAGGTCGCGAGCGACCTACGTGGTATGGTTTGTGGCTTGATAGGATGCATCGAGTTTGACTGAGTAAGATGACAAGTGGTAGGTCGTGTGCGACCTAAGAAGAGAGGCAACCTAAGTATGTTGAATGGTATGGTGTTGCGACCTAAGTTAACATGACTTATAGCTTAGCTCGTTAAACCATTAGGTCGCTACGTTGTCTCCTTCTCTATCTGTTAAGTCGCCGAATGCTCGAACCGTTAGGTCGCTCGTCTTGTTGACTCGTTAGGTCGCTCTGGCCTTTAGGTCGCTGGAGCACTAGGTCGTTAGATCCCCTTAGGTCGCTGATACCATTAGGTCGCTATCTTTGTGAGTCGTTAAATCACGGCTCCCTATAGGTTGTAGGTCGCTGCTGTAGTTAGGTCGCTAACGAAGAGGAGTTAACATTTGCCCCTCGAAGTATACGCCTAGGTCGTAGGTCGTGTGCTTCGATCTTCTTAACTCGTGCTCTGATGAGTTGTTAGGTCGCAAGCGACCTATCGAGGCAACTAAGTCATGTGTGCCGATTCGCATTTCACTCCTCCTGGGTATAAATAGCTTAGGTCGTTCCTCCTTCACCTCATCTATTTTAATATTCCATTCAGCCATTAACAGAACTTTGTGATTTCAAAAGAAAATTTGAGTTTAATCATCCACCGATTCATCCCTGCTATCATATTGTGTAAGTACACTTAATTTCTATCCATCCCATGATTACCATCAAACCACGAATTTCCATCCCAGAACAATTTTGTACGTCAAACTTCATCATTTTTTTTTCAAGTTATGGTCGATTTTGATCGCCATTAGTTGCGATTTTCGAAAGTACAACAATGAGTTGAATCCATGATGGATCAGAGATGCTTTGAATTGATTCCTGGATGATTCGGTGGTATGTAGGAATGATGAATTTCACGAAGAGGATGATGGATCTCTATGTGTAGTTAATAACAGGTTACTGGGTTAGTGGAGAAGAAGGTGATTGGTGAGGGAAGCGAGGTTTTTAGCTTGAGCAGGAGCTTGCTCAAGATCCTATTAGAACCGCCCCATGAACCTGCGCGACCGATAGAACCTCGCGACCTAGGACTCTCGCGACCTAGGACTTAGGTGAAAGCACGTTGCTTCGAACTGCTGGGTTAGTTAGGTTGCGGCCGACCTAGATCTTAACAAATTTGCACATGAATTCTAAGCAGAATGACTTAACAAATCAACGACCTAACTTCTTTGCGGCATAGGCTTTAGGTTGCGGCCGAGCTAGGACTTGAACAAATCCGCATTGCTTTGAACCTCTTAACTTGCACAATGCGACCTAAAAGAGCTCTGACCTATATTAGGTCGTTGGACGACCTAGGACTTGTGAAATTTTTGAGAGAATTTGATTGAACTGCTTGGACTTGAATCATTTGAAATTCATTACATTCCTTTGCAGATTGCTCTAACTTTTAATCTAACAACCTGTTTAAACATAACATTTGCAGAAAAATGGGACGAATATACTGTCACTGACCGCCCACATCGAATGACAGATTAGTCGATAAAGAATAATCAACTTAAATGAACTGTGTGAGTGAAATGCTGTGAATCAACCGACTCAAATGAAGTGTTAAAGCAAAGCTAAAATTTTGTTTGAATTAACACTGCACTTGAGTTTTAAATTAACAAGTCCTGAAATCTCACAATCAATCAGTTGCCAATTAGTTTAATTTCAGTTATTTTGCTTGTTATTTTTATTAGTTTTGCACAACACTTCACACTTTTAGGAAACGTGCACCTTCACATTTGAACATCCAGTTGCTTGTATAGAATGACGTCTCAACAAGAAGAGATGATAGAACACGTCGAAGGGGCTCCTCCGATTGCTATTCCACTAGAGAACCCTCCGGAAAGAACTCCTACCCTTCTGAAACAGCGGGTGCTTAATCAATTATGCGTTCAATTTGGTATTGCCGAGGCAGAAGTTTTACTCCCTGGACCAAATGATTTTGTTGATAGACCACCTTCCGGTTTTGTTGCCATTAATCGCCAAATGTGCTTAAGTGGAGTAATTCCTCCCTTTAATGAATTTCTTCAACAAATCCTTCTTCGACTGACGATCTCTCCTTTCCAACTGCATCCCAATGGCTATGCCATTTTGATGGGATTGTGCGTTCTGTTCAGGAGAACTCTTGACCGTCTTCCGAGTTTTGAGGAAATCTGTTACCTGTGCACTATTGCGAAGAACAAGGACCACCCTTCGATTGTACTTGTAAGAGGTGCGAGGAACCGTAAACTAATTTTGGATTTGCCGGAGAGTGCACATGGTTTTTTGAATCAATTCTTCTATATTCGTTGCCCTGCAGGATTTTACACAGACTGGAGAATAGGAAGTGAGATCTTTTTTCCCTTCTCTCTTCAATTTCATTTTAAGTTTTTCATGATTCGTATTGCTAGATGCTGATTCCATTCCTTATTTTTACAACACTTCCTCCTCCTTCTAGAGATTCCAGTCATAAACCAGTCTTTGAGAGGCTAAGCATTGTGGCTGCTGAAGAGAGGAGCGTAAAATTTCTATTGACAGATGAACTTCTTCATCCGTTTGAGCTTTTACATTCTTCCCGTTCTACTCAACTTCATGAAGTTCCGACTGAAGTTCCCGATTCTCCGATGAAAACTCCTGATGCCCCGGTCTCTATTAAAGAGCACATGCGGGGAGGAACCTCTATAGAAACTTCACTAGTAAAATGTTCCACTCCAAGGGATGATGCGGAGCCATCTGAAAAGCCTGCACTTGCCCCCATAACTGAAGAAGAGGAGTCCCTTCCTCATACTGATAAGAACGTTGATCTTGGAGTTGATATTTTTGGGAGTTTAAGTGACATAATGGTCACTTCTCAAGAATTTTTTAGGGATGATGTTTCCAAAACTATCTCTTCTGTAATTGAGGCGACATCTTCTCTACAACAAATGTCAACCCCTTCTACTCAAGTTATCACTACCTCTACTCCACAGAGTGGTCTGTAACTTGATGCATGTAGCTTACACGTTACACAACACTTAGGATTTTTCAGCACTTCTACGCATTCATCTTCTTATACTTTAAAGATTTCTAAAGCTTATTATTTTTATTCCAAATTCTCCAATGGGGCGCAACAGTTCATACTATGATGATTTCCAGCGCTACGGGAGGCGTAGCCAATATGATTATAGATGTCACCACCCCTCTTACAGAGAATCGGATGAAGAGAGGGCCATCAGGAAAGAAGACGAGAGACGAGCATATGAAGAACGTCACCGAAGAGAACAAGAAAGACATGACCCTCCCCACAGAGATGATGATACCCAAAAAGAAAGACTCACGATGAGAGAGGTAAAGGTCACATGGAAGATTCTTCTAGCAAGCGGGCTAAACTTACTGAAGAAACAATGCCAACAGTTTCTCAAAATGTTCCTGCTCAATCTCCTGCTCCCGTTCGTTCCGACATTCAAACAATCATCAACCGGCCCGCATACCAAGTTGGGCAAGGTCCTCCCACTCTTCAAAGTCGATTCCCTCAGTGGTGCCTAAGAGGGGTTCGATTTGATCTCGACTTGATTCCTCTCGACAAATCGGCTATGCTGCGAAATCTTGATACTGTCAGGACCGATATTGAAAGAATGTCGAACTGGCAAAAACTTGTCGACGAGCTTCAGAGGGTTAACCGAGTCAATCTCGAGGCCATGCTCACAATGGAGAACGATAAGGCTGAGTGGCAGAAGACTCTCAAACAGCATGACGCCGAAATGAGAAGTATTGCTTCCTATAATGAAAAGCTGGAAGCGGAAGTAGAAAAGCTTAAGGAAGAATTAGCTACTTCGTCTACTCTCTATTCTCAAAAGGAGAGCATGCATCAGCAACAAGTACGAGATGCGCATGCCAGTCAAAGGGCAGTCGAAGATAAGCTTACACACAAGGAGAAGGTCATAGAAGAATATCGCGCTGAAACTTTACAGCTGCGAGAACAGACCGGCTCTCAAAGCTTGGAGATAGAGATGTTAAAAGCTCGACTTGCTATGGCCGAAAAGGAGCGTGACGAGGCTGTTGCTGGTAAACTTGCGGCCGAAGAGGCCCATCAAGCAACCAAAGCTGACATTGGCTCCACATTATTTGATTTTTATCTGCACAGCATTTTGGGGCGTAGCAGCCTTGCCTTTCTAGGCCCTAAGTATGAAATTACACTAGCTGAAGTTTGGGAGGCAGCACTCGATATGCTCGGTGGTAAAGGTGCTGGCTACGCTGAGACATCTCTTGAAGAGCATTATCTCGATGATGATGCCCGCGCCGCTCTTGCCAAGGGAAAAGAGCAACTCGCCAGAGTACGGACCGGAATGGCGGAAGGGGAACGTTCTGAAAAAGAAATACCACCTACCACTTCTGATTGCCCTTTAGTTTCTTCTGAAGTTGACATCACAGGTTCCAGTGCTCATTCGCTGCCTCCTACAAGAACCGGGGTAATTACCCCTACTGATGATGAGGCTTTGGAGGATATCGGGGCTCAAAATTATGAGATTGAACTAACGAAGCAAACATCTTCCGGTAATTTTGACATTGGTCCGATTCAGGTGGATCGCCTGCTTGCTCCTCAAAAGTTTGATGAGCTTCTCGATTACTTCTTGAATCTCGACGAACCCATATCTCCCTTCTTTTGGGGGGATACTAATATTTTTAATTTTTCTTCTTCTACAGTTGAAACACCAAGTGCTGTGCAGACTTCACCTCCTCCGGTTATCCCTTCTCCGTCTCTTCAGGTGACTCCTCCTTCTGCTTCACAGCCCGGGTCACAAGAGGAGCAAATTGAGGCTCTTCATGGCTTGGATGACCCTATCGCTTCGCAAGAGCAGAAGGACGAGGGACTTGAAGGAGGCGAGATCTCTCCGGAGCGGACTCCTTCTGATGACGTAGTTTTGTCCGCTCTTGTTACTCCAGGGAGTGAATCTTCTTCGAAGAGAAGAAAGAAGCACGGAACATCGAAGAGGAGGGGGAAGAAAATCATTGCTACTGAAGAAGAACCGGAAGTTGCACCGGTTGCACCTCCCTCTCCTTCTTCCCTTATGCCTATAGATAGACCTGAAAAGCTAATCATTCGGCCGGGCAAAGGGTCCAAAGGTGGTAAGAAGAAGTGAAGAGTCGGGCTTCGGGCTTTTTGATACCTTACTTGTGTAATGGTCGGATGTTGTGCAGGCACCGGCCCCTGCTTTTTTATTTTGAAACCTGTATCTGCAATTGAATAAAATGATCCTTTATTTGTACAGACTCTTGTTTGAATTTGAGAATGCATTTATTATTCATTTTTGCACAAGTTTATTTATATGATATTGCGGTGAACTTGTGGTATGTTGTTTGAGCGTATTTTACCGATGTAGCTATACCATTTTGTATGTAACTATACCATGCTGCCCCCATACCATAAGCTTGCTGCAATATTTTATACTTTGAGGGGACTTGCACTCTTATTTTATGAAGAATAATTACTTCATTCTTGAAGAAATTTTTCGTAGAGTACAACTTCCTTCATATAAGTTTTTACGCTTTGTCCTTCGAAGAAATCACTCTTTTTTTTTTTTTTTTGCTTATGTACGCATTTTGCCAAGTGAATTCTTCTATGTGGAAAAGCGGGCCTCTGAAGGGTACTTTAACTTTTTTTTTTTTTTTTTTTGAGGAAGGTTATTTTCTAGAATAGGTAAATCACTCTTCCTTTGAAAGTTAAAGTATGCCCTTGATGAGGATTTTTTTTTTTTAAATAGAAATTTGTACTTCTGAGGAGGGATTTTTCACGTTTCAACACTTGGAAGTTTTATTTCAATCTTGGTGAAACGTGTATCTCCAAAGAGTTGTGCCTTTGAAGAAAGCCTTTTCACGTTTCAACACTTGGAAGTTTTATTTCAATCTCGGTGAAACGTGGGCTTCCGAAGAGGTCTTTCTTTTTGATTGTGTCCCCGGAAGGGGGTTG
The DNA here is from genome assembly GCA_030765085.1 of Allium cepa. Taxonomy (NCBI): domain Eukaryota; kingdom Viridiplantae; phylum Streptophyta; class Magnoliopsida; order Asparagales; family Amaryllidaceae; genus Allium; species Allium cepa. The sequence continues at coordinate 1,038,668,543 of CM060928.1, forward strand.
TACCTCTGAGGAGGGATTTTTCACGTTTCAACACTTGGAAGTTTTATTTCAATCTTGGTGAAACGTGTACCTCCAAAGAGTTGTGCCTTTGAAGAATGCCTTTTCACGTTTCAACACTTGGAAGTTTTATTTCAATCTTGGTGAAACGTGGACTTCCAGAAAGGTCTTTATTTTGTTTTGCATTTCAACTTTGGTGAAGTGAAATTCCGAAGAGCGGCTGTTACACTTCAACTCTTGGCGAAATGTGCCTCCGAAGAGGGCTTTATTTTGTTTGCATTTCAACTCTAGTGAAGTGAAATTCCGAAGAGCGGTCGTAACACTTCAACTCCTGGTGAAATGGGCCTCCGAAGAGGGCTTTTATTTTGTTTGCATTTCAACTCTGGTGAAGTGAAATTCCGAAGAGCGGTTGTTACACTTCAACTCCTGGTGAAATGTGCCTCAGAGAGGGTTTTCATCGCCTGGAAGTTACTCTCTCATGGTTGGAGGGTCATGACTCCTCCAATCTTTTTTGTTGAGTAGAGAACTTTCTTTTTTGTGGCGTATGACCCATTAGAGGTCTTTATTTTCCGAAGAGTTGCGCCTCCGAAGAGGACTTGTGCTGCCGGTGATGGCTTTGGTTGTTCCCTTGTCCACTTGCTTATGCCTTTTCAGCGATCCTCTCTTTTTTTTTAAAAAAAGCTTTCATTCCCTTTTCTTACAAGTAACTTATTTAATCCAAGGAAGTGTACTTCATTGTCAGGCAAGTTCGTGAGAACGAGCATCAGCTTCTTAATTGGATGTTTGTTTGTTCAAACGATCTCAATTTATTAGCAAAGGCCCGTTTCTGTCGAAATCATAGGTCGTTCAATTGAAGTACTTCCTATCTAGGATTTGAATTCGGAGCTTTTGTGAATTGAAATTTGGCGAGAATCACTCGATCTTATTATGTGCAAGTTTCACTTCCATTGTCTGCAAAAATTTAAATCGACATTTCAGCAATACATTCTATGTACTTTTTATATCGAAAATAAAGCAAACATGTAATAATAATAAGGAACACAAGATTTATAGTGGTTCGGCCAGGAAATTGGGCCTACATCCACTTTATATTTTTTTATTATTTACTTGCATCAGTTTTACAATTGCCTTCAATTACAAGAATCATACATTCATAATTCTTTTTACAATATTTCAACAAAATTTTCAAGTGAAGTATGGATGCAAATGATTGCTGTTCCATACCCTTGGAATTTGATCTCCTTCAACAGTAGTGAGTTTGAATGTGCCGTCAAGAAGCTTCTGACCTATGACATATGGTCCTTCCCAATTTGGCCCAAACACACCTATCGCTGTCATAATTCTCTTCAGGACTAGGTCTCCAATCTCAAAGTTGCGTTGGCGAACTTTGGAATTGAAATGTCTGGCTATCCTTTGCTGATGAGCTGCAATTCTGAGATTAGCCTCATCTCTTTTTTCATCGAGGAGATCTAGCGCTTCAAGCTGTAGCTTTTCGTTTTCTGCTTGATTGAAATGGATTCTTCTATGTGAAGGGACCTCTATTTCTATCGGAATCATTGCCTCTGACCCGTATGCTAATGGAAACGGGGTGTGCCCAGTCGCAGTTTTGTGAGTGGTTCTATATGCCCATGGTGCCAGTGGTAGCTTATCGACCCAACCACCTTTTGCTCTTTCAAGTTGCTTTTTGATGGTTGACTTAATAATTTTGTTCACAGCTTCCACTTGCCCGTTTGCCTGCAGATGAGCCACTGCTGAGAAGCTTTTCCGGATTTTGAATCGCTTGCAAAAATCTTGAAATTCTTCACTTTCAAACTGAGTACCATTGTCTGTAATTATTTTTTGAGGCACACCGTATCTGCAAATGATGTTTTTAGTCACAAAACTTATCATCTTCTTTGAGGTGATAGTAGCCAGTGGTTCAGCTTCTGCCCACTTAGTAAAATAATCTACAGCAACAATGGCATATTTAATTCCAGATTTGGCAGTTGGTAACGGTCCTACAAGGTCTATCCCCCATATTGCAAACGGCCATGGACTGACCATCTGTGTGAGTTCAGTGGAAGGTGCTCTAGGAATTTTGGCGAATCTTTGGCATCTGTCACATTTTCGGGAATACTCTGCTGCATCTCGATTAATTTCTGGCCAAAAATATCCGTATCGGAGAATTTTCTTTGCTAATGTTTGGCCACCTGAATGATCACCACATTCTCCTCCATGTACCTCCGCTAGGATTGCTTTGGACTCTTCCCTAGATACACATCGAAGTAATGGCATTGAGAATCCCCGTCTGTATAATCGGCCATCCTGGATTATGTATCGAGAGGTTTTTCTCAGTAGCTTTTGTCATTCTTTTGAGTTCCCTGGTAAGGATCCATTGACCAGATATTCTGTTATCGGAGTCATCTATGATTCTTGCTCTTGAGACATGCTCATGACCCAATCAATGTCCATCTCATCAATGCTAGGAGTCGACAGGACCTCCACTGGAGTTAACCCCAGAAATTGAGCTTCGCCTGTGCTAGAATACTTTGCGAGAGAATCTGCTTTCATGTTTTCTTCTCGAGGAATGTGACTTATCATGTAATGATCGAAATCACCCAGGAGTTCCCAAGCCTTTGACATGTAGGCGGGCAGATTCCCCCCTTTTGCTTGGAATTCCTTTTTGACTTGGCATACGATAAGCTGAGAATCACTGAATATCTGTAACGCTCGGATGTTTAATTCTTTAGCAATCCTTAAGCCAGCGATAAGGGCTTCGTATTCTGCTTCATTGTTTGTTGAAGTAAATTCCAATCTTAGCGCATAGCATAATGATCGGCCTTCAGGGGTCTCAAGTACAACTCCGGCTCCAGAACAGTAGTCGTTTCTCGCACCATCAACATATAACTTCCATTGGATTGGGGAATCGTTGACCATCTCTTCCTCACTGTTACCCTTATCTGTGAATTCTGCGATGAAATCCGCTAAAGCTTGTCCATTGATTGCTTTTCGGGGATGATAAGTGATGTCATACTGACTGAGTTCAATATTCCACTTTAGAAGGCGACCCGAAGTCTCAGGGCGAAACATGACTTGCTTTAAAGGTTGATCAGTGAGAACTCTGATAGGATGAGCTTGAAAATATTGCCTCAACTTCCTAGATGCAATTAGTAGGCAATAGGCGAGTTTTTCCAACTTAGAGTAATTCATCTCTGCCCCAGTGAGTCTTTTGCTGATATAGTAAACTGGATGTTGAATCCTCTTGTCTTCTCGTATCAGCGCTGCACTTAGAGCATGAGATGATACTGCCAAGTATATAAGAAGATCCTCGCCATCGCCAGGCCTAGAAAGTATTGGAGGCGTTTCCATATGGCGGATCAATTCATCAAAGGCTTTTTGGCATTCGGGACTCCAATCGAAGTTTTTCTTTCCTTTCTTTAGGGCGTCAAAGAATGGGATGCATTTATCTGTGGCTTTGGAAATGAACCGACTCAAGGCGGCGACCTTTCCATTGAGACTTTGCAATTCCTTCTTTGTTCTAGGAGCTTTGACTTCTTTTAATGCAGTAATTTGAGCTGGACTGGCCTCAATGCCCCTAGCGCTCACGATGAAACCTAAAAACTTGCCGGATTCCACTCCAAATGAACATTTTAAAGGATTGAGCTTCATTCTGTATTTTCGGAGGACTGCGAACATGTCTGCTAAGTGTTCTATGTGATCCACTGCTTTCTTAGACTTTACCAACATATCATCGACGTAGACTTCCATAGTCTTGCCCAGTTGCGGTTTGAACATAGCATTAACAAGTCTTTGGTATGTTGCCCCTGCATTCTTCAACCCGAAGGGCATAACTCTGTAGCAGTAAAGACCAATGTCGGTGATAAAGCTCGTGTCCTCCTGATCTGGCTCATGCATCATGATCTGGTTATATCCGGAGTAAGCATCCATAAAAGATAACAATTCGTGTCCCGCTGTTCCGTCTACTAGTTGGTCGATTCTGGGTAATGGGAAGCAGTCTTTGGGGCAGGCCTTGTTTAGATCTGAAAAATCGATGCATACTCTCCATTTTCCGTTGGCTTTCTTAACCAGCAATGGATTTGAAACCCAATTCGGATAGGTAGATTCTTTGATAAAATTATTCTCCATGAGCCGATCAACTTCTTCTTTTAATGCCGCCGACCTTTCTGGACCTTGAGTTCTCCTTTTCTGTTCCACAGGTGTAAATTTTGGATCAATATTTAGAGCGTGTACTGCAACTTCTGGGGATATTCCGCACATATCGGCATGAGTCCAAGCAAAAACATCCAGATTTGCCTTTAAAAAAGATATTAAGATATTCTGAATTGACGCATTAAGTTGTGAACCCACATTCAACACCTTGTTTGGGTCCTTTGGGTCAACAGGTATTGGTATTGTTGTTACCACTGGTACCACTCTATTTTCCCCTGCACTGACTTTTCTAGGGTCCATCTCTTTCCTTGCTCCGCTGTGCTCGCCAGTGCAGGGTCCGCCCTGTAATTGCTACAAGGCTGGTTCTTTGATGCGGACTGGGGCTGCCGCATTCTTTCCAATTTCTCTTTTTCTGGTTTCTCGTAGCTCTATCAGATAACACTCTCGCCCAGCATTTTGATCCCCTTTTATAACTCCTACTCCATTGTCTGTAGGGAATTTAATAGTGAGGCACCACGGGGCAAGAACAGCTTTGAACGCTGCCAGAGTTGGACGACCAAGGAAAGCATTGTAAGCAGAAAATTCGTCGACAACCACAAAAGTTTGCTTGCGTACCACTTTTCTCTCTCCTTCTCCAAGTTCCACAAACAAATCAATGGTTCCTACCGGCTGCTTTGGCTCCCCAGTGAAACCAGCAATTTTCTGCGATGAGGCTTGCACATCAGCCATAGGGATCTTCATTTGGTCGAATGTTTTCTAGAAGAGGATATTGCAGGATGCGCCACAATCAATGAGAACTCTTATGACAATAGCTGGCCCGATACCAGCCGAGATGACTAAGGGATCCAAGGTAGGAGCTTCAATACCGGCGTAATCCCTAGCTTTGAACACAATATCATCATCAAAAGTTCTTTGTTGCTTCAAGGGCGTAGCATCTTCCAAAACGAATACATCTTCCTCGGTCGGTACATACTTTAAAGCTCGGGTATACCTTTCCATCTCACCCCAGCTTCTGCCTGCTGGGTGAGGTCCTCCTGTAATGACATTGATGATGGGCCTTCCAGATTCATGCTCTGCAGCCTTCTCACTCGTCCTGGGCTGATGAGTAGGAGTCTGTTGCCCCCGACTAGATGAAGCAGGATTGTTGCTATTCTTTTTCACAAATTGCTGCAGTTTGTTTTCCCTTAGCAACTCTTCAATCAGATTTTTCAACTGGCGGCATTCGTCGGTCTCGTGACCGGGTTGATTATGGAAGCGGCAGAACTTCCCACTCTGTATAGCCTTTTTCCCGGTCCTTAGAGGAGGAGGTTTAGGAAAGTCAACAGAATCTTTAGTGGCAAGGTAGATACGCTCCGGCGTATCTGATAAAGGAGTATATTCTGATGGCTTGAAGGATCGAGGCTTCTTCAGATTACTCTGCTTCTTCCTATTGTTATTTTCCCTTTTTTGCCCTACAGATTCATTCTTGCGTGGAGCAACAGTGTTATCTTCATCTTTTTCCAACACTGCCTTTACCGGTACGGGATGGCTTTCTAAGCGTATGAATTCATCTGCTTTTTTATAGAATTTTTCAAGGGAATTTGGTTCCTTCATGTTTAGCCATTTCCCAAATTCGCTCGACTTGTCAATACCCTTCATCAGATAAGTCAATATCATTCGCGGTTCTGCATTGTCCACCTCAGCTAGCGCTATATTAAAGCGGTTTAAGAAAGATCTGATAGTCTCTCCTGGATTCTGCTCCAAACTTGACAGTGACATGATATCCTTGGCTTTTGAGGTGTATAGTCTGAACTGCTCCTTGAATTTCCGGGTTAAGTCAGAAAACTGATCTATAGATCGGACTGGAAGTTTGGTGAACCAAAGCAGAGCTACACCTTCGAGATACACAGGAAAATATCGGCACTTTATTTCATCAGAGGCTCTAGCACCTGTCATGTGCCAATCATACTTGTATAAGAATTCGTTCGGATCACTTGTCCCCTTGTAAGCTGGAATGGTTGGAGGGACAAACTTCCTTGGGAATTCAGCCTTTAAGATTTTCTCAGTAAACGGAGTTTTACTTGGGGCGAAACCCCATTCTTTCTCATCTTCAATCCTCTGCATACTCTCTTTCATAATTTGTCGGACCATTCCAGAAAGATACTCCTCATCATGTCGAGTTCTAGATCCACCAACCTATGGAAGTGTTTGTTCAAAGGGGCTAGCAGCCCTTTCAGGATCATTTCTTTCTTCAGCATCATGAATGTTGCCAGCAAAATTCCTTTCATTACCTGCCGGTTGACGGTTTGCCCCAAGCAAATCGTTCAACCTATTCAGAATTAGGGCATTCTAGCCAATCTGAGCCTCGAATTGTGCATTTTGGGCATTTATCTGTTGGTTCAGCCCTAAGATTGCAGCATCCAGCTCTGCCTTTGTAACTCCGACAGCTGGAGTGGCTTGATTCGATATAGGGGAGGCGGAGGTTCCCTCTTGAATATTCCCAGATCTGACAGATCTACTTTTCCTTCCAGGAGCCATAATCTCGGATAGACTTCTGGTTTTCAAGGAAATTCTCTCTACAAACCTCTGTGAAGCAATGATGATAGTTCACCTGAGTTCGGCTCTCAATGAAAGCACCAAAAATGTTAACGCTAAAATTTGAACGCTAACACCCCGGTGTATGAAGTGAGATCGTGAAAGCACCACCCAATAGCTCGGGAACAGATTATAAGCAGATAATAGTGAAAAAACAGTAAACAACAGCAATTTTATAGTGGTTCAGCTTAAGAGCGAGCCTACGTCCACTTTGAATATCTTTATTGACGATTTGATTACAAGTCAATGCAGTTACACTTTGATTACAACACACTTTGAGTTTCAAGTGACTTAGAACAGGTAGCCTAAACTTCAATGTCGATCCAAATCTTTGAACACATGTTAGACATGTTTGATTTCTTCGTGAAGTTCCTTGAAGGTGTTGAAGTAGTTCAGAATGCAGCAGAGTAACGACGCTTGAAATGAATGAGCCAAAAGTCCCCCCCAGTTGGAACTAAGGTCGTATTTATAGGCATTTTTCGGAGTTAGGTCGTAGGTCGTGACCGACCTAAGTAAGGTCGTAGGTCGTAGCCGACCTAAGAAGCACTGGCCCCCCTTCCATAAGAACATGCAAGCTCGTTTCAACAAGTTCTAGGTCATAAGCGACCTTACCAGTAGCAGCTTAGAGAAGGCGGCCTTCTAATGCAATGTCCTTAGGTCGTGAGCGACCTATCTTAGGTCGTGAGCAATGTCAGAATTACAGTAGCACGAGGTTGCCCTCTAGTCTGGAACGGGTTAGCGGGTTATAGGTTGGTGACGGTCTATGGTAAGACGTAGGTCGCGAGCGACCTACGTGGTATGGTTTGTGGCTTGATAGGATGCATCGAGTTTGATTGAGTAAGATGACAAGTGGTAGGTCGTGTGCGACCTAAGAAGAGAGGCAACCTAAGTATGTTGAATGGTATGGTGTTGCGACCTAAGTTAACACGACTTATAGCTTAGCTCGTTAAACCATTAGGTCGCTAGGTTGTCTCCTTCTCTATCTGTTAAGTCGCCGAATGCTCGAACCGTTAGGTCGCTCGTCTTGTTGACTCGTTAGGTCGCTCTGGCCTTTAGGTCGTTGGAGCACTAGGTCGTTAGATCCCCTTAGGTCGCTGATACCATTAGGTCGTTATCTTTGTGAGTCGTTAAATCACGGCTCCCTATAGGTCGTAGGTCGCTGCTGTAGTTAGGTCGCTAACGAAGAGGAGTTAACATATCCCTTTTATCCTCTGCCTTAATTTTGACGAACATTGTCATATTGAATAATTAACATCTTTGGATTTCCATTTTGTTCCATTATGATATTATTACAAGCAAATACATCATGCATATTACATATAGGAGGATAATTCTTTTATCAATTGATAATATGCATTCAAGTAATGTTTCTTATTTTTTTGATTTGTTCTCATTTAATGATCTAACCAATTGGAGATATTTACTTATTATGTGGATTATTTGAATACATACATGACTTCAGGTCACTCAACATTTAGGCTATTAAATTTTAAACCATCAAATGATATCTATATGCAATTTATAAGATAGATTATAAGAATCTTCAGGTTATTAGTTAAATATTTGCATATATGGATACATACATGCATCCATGTATTATATATTTTTATATTTGCCATTTTTTTCATTTGAGTTGGAGATTTTTTAAACAAACTATTACAAGGATCCGACTATTAATTTTTTGTTTATTAGTCGATGTCAATGTGGATCCTAAAAGACGCATGATAATGTTCAAAACAACTAGTTTGAAACAATGTTGAGGTTCTGGTTTAAATAAACCTATACCCAACTTCAAGTTTAAAGTTTATTCTTCAATTATATTTCAAATACCTTCATTAAACCTTATTTATAAGAGAATAATACATAGTTTGAAATTGTAACGATCCCGTTTTTAAGCCAAATTTAATTTGTTAATTAATATAATTTTCAGGGTTAATTTGTGAATTAATTTGAATTTTTTTCTAAAACATATAAGAGATGTGTTTGTTTATATATATATATATAAATAGATTGTAATAGAATTTTGAATTTGAAATTCAAAAATAAGTATCTTAAAAATAAATTGGATTTAAATCTCTATATTTTAAAACTAATAAAAATTGTTTTCTAATTTTAGTATATATGTGTGTGTGTGTGTGTGTGTATTGTGATTTGGAAGTTATGTTTTGAAATCAATGTAATAATTTTCAAAATATATTTAAAGTAAAAATTATATACTTAAAAAGTCTATAGATAAATATTTATTAATATTAGATATAATAGCTTTGGTTGAAGAAGATTTAATAAAAGGTTTAAATACTTTCTTTTTAATTTATACATGAGATAAATATGGTTTGTGTACATACAAAAATTTAAAGCATGAAAAAAAAACATAAAGAAAATAGAAAATACACATATATTTATACAAAACTAAATAATAAATATAATATAAATTTAAAAAAATAAAAACATATTAAAAATTATTAATACATGCATATTTACAAGTGTAAATTTTTTTAACATACATTTAAACATGTGTAAGTATTTTAACATGAAGATTAACAAGTGTAAAACATGTAGTATAAAATTTAACAAGTGTTAGCTTTCTTTTTGAATGACTTTTGTATATATATACGCATCTACATCTACTCTCATTTTCTTTCATATTTCAAAAACAAAATCCGAGAAAACCAAAACCTGAAAAAAACCAGGAAAGAAAAATCAAAAGTAAACAACCTTTGTTCAAATCCAAAACCTAAAAGCAAGCAAAATCAAACTGAATTAAAACAAGATTCAACTCAAACAATCTTCAAACCTGAGCAAATTCAAAGAATCAATAGCAAGCAAAGTTTAAAGAAATCAAATTGAAGTAATAAGATCGGTTTCAAATCAAAGAAACAAAGCAAGATCCAGATTTTAATTCAAACTCAACATAAAGTAAATTCAAGATCATCTCAATAATCAATCAAGTTGTAGATCAGATTCAACTCAGATAAATCAATTAACAAGCAGATCATCCCAAAAACAGTTTTCAAGTCAAAATCATTTACAGGCATCAAAGCTTCTCTGTTTCATGTACAAGTGAGTAAACTCACTTGAATCTGCCTATATATTTTGATGTTTTGTTTGACATTTGATGTACGTTATAAAAATTTCTTAATTAGTTGTTAAATATGCCTGCATGCTTGTACATATATGTAAATATGTGTGTGCTTGCCTGTATATAGAAAAAACATGCCTCTATTCTTGTTTATAGGTTTTTAAAACCTGTTCAAAAATTAAAATATTTTACTCTAATCCTTTATAGGTTATGATGTTCAAAGGAATTATGTTTGAATTATCGAAATCTTGTTTTTAAAAAATACTATTAAGTATATTTGATAAATAGGATTACTGGAAATAAGAAAACACAATGAAAATCAAACTAAGTCCAAAATGTAGTTGGTTAAATCTTGTGTTTTGATTACATCATCTAATTCGTTTTAAAAATCATGATTTTTAAGTGGAATCAAGATTTTTAACTTTGTTTTGAGTGAGGAATTCCAAGTTAAAGGGAATTGGGTTATCTGTTGAATTCTGATGATCGAAGGAAGGTTGCGGGTCTAGGTCGAGGTGGAAGGTAGCTTGTGGGTTTAGGGACGAAGGAAAAATGGAGTGGTGGTCGGATGACGGTCGTGACGGCCGGACGGAGAGGAAATAAGGTTTAAGGACCAGGTTTGTTCGACGTTGTTTCTAGTGCTCGTGTGACGTCGACGATGTATCGGACTTGGCAGTAGTAGGGGGAATAGTGACGTGATTATTTGGCGAAGGTATGGCCATGATGACGTGGTCTCCGGTGCACGGAGGTAGGAGGAACAAGGCGTTTTTCATTGATCAGTTTTGGTTCCTGTTGTCTCGTGTGACGACCCGGCTTTCTACGCCCAGAAATCCGTTTCGTCTTGAAGAAAGAAATGGGTGAGAAAGTAGAAAATATAGAGAAGAAAGAACAACAACATCAGAATCTCACAGCGGAACGAATAAATTATAATAATCACATAAGTATTTACATAGTATACAACATCAATCAGAGTTATACAGATAATACATCACATACTAGACAGTTATAAACACCTATCTAGTTAATACAACACAATACAATACAACTCAAACAATACGACTCAGAGATACCAACACAGCGGAACTATACATATATCTACAACGCTGAAGCCTCCTGCTCCATTGCTCCTCCAGAATTCATCAAAGCTAACCTGAATCCCTTGGCTACTCGTGAAAATTTGAGTACCCGAGAGATTAGGAAAAACAGAAATAAACTCCGGGTCAGACATGGATCTGGTGTGAGTAACAGGTTAAAGTTGCTTAATTTTTAAAATCCTTTGAAAATAAAAGGTATCACGTAGGACTCCCCACACATAAACATGGGTAAGTTTTTACCTTACGCTAACCAAAACCTTTGATAGGAAATTCAGTGATATTGTAATAGGTCTAGGGTTTTCAAATAAATAGAAAGTAGCCGAAATTGTTACATGATTAAATTCCAGCTACTAGCCACAAAAGTAGGTAATAGAATCAAAACCGTTGGCACATATTGCATTGTGGTTTCCATACAATGGCAGGGCTACTTGGGTATCGTCCGTCACAGTTGTGGCCTAGATCAACGTACCGAGGATCACTCCCGACCCCCTGCAACACAAGGACGGAACCATTCCTTACTGAACAGTCCCGAACAAGATAACCCCGACAGCTGTTGCAATCCACCGCCCACACAGCCGAAAAATAAGGGACATCTAGACAGGGGAATATCTTGTCCTGCTTGGGCATGACCCACCTAACCTTGTTGCAACTCCCCTATTTTAGCCATTCCCGGTTGATGAGGCTTGAGGCTACGATTACCTTTAGAGAAAACATCTCTTAGAATGCTCAACGCCCACCTGACGATGTTCTGAAAGCATTTAATCCATACAAGTTCGTTCCGGGTTCGAACGAAACTGAAGGCATTATCTCGTTACACTCATTTTGGAATCACCCTCAGAGTTAACGACGATAACCCTTGCATTCTGAAACACCTTCCCGATCATCAAACGATAAGTCACGACCTATCGTTTAATTTGGATCGATGTGGTTTTCGGATGTTCCAAATAAGGAAACTCGATCCTGGTCTCGTCGAAATCCAAAACGTGTCATTTAAGTCCAAATTGTCTATTTAGTCTTAATAGTTTAATTCAATATAATCTATATACACACAGATAGATAATTCACAATATCATAGTAGATAATCACATCATCATCATAAACAGATAATCAATATCATCATCCAAACAGATAATTAAATATTATCATACTTAAACCAAGCATCCATATCACATAGATATTATTCATGTCATATCTGAATTCACAATCATCAAATGAAATATCAATATCATTCATCCATAAGCAATGATTTATAATCATACCATTTGCAATTAATTTAAAATGAATTAAATTAACTACTTCTATCTCTAATTAATTTAAAGTAAATTAAATTAATTCTTTATCTATAAATCCTGCTTATACAATCATTAATTAAATATAAATCAAATTAGTTAATTATTCTCTAGATATTCATCTTGATTAAACACCTTTGATTAATCATTCTCTAATTACAATAGGTAATTAGTCTTTAATTAATTTCACAAATTAATTATCCTAAATCATTCATAGTAATTAACATTTAATTACTTCATTTATAATTGATTACATTTATTCTTAATTAATTACATAAATTAATCACCACATTATTAATTATTCCTAAATTAAACAATTCTTAATTACATCATTAATTATATTAATTAATGATCTCTAATTCAGATTTAAATTTAATTACTTTGTTTAATTTAATTACATTAAGTGATTAATCTTTAATTAAACACAATTATTAATCATCTTTGATTAATAACATTCCAGTAATTAACTATCATTAACTACTTATATTAATAATTTAATTATTCCATAATTAATTTTCTCCATTAATTAATCCTTTGATTAATTACAAAAGTAATTATCCAAATTACTCCATTAACACATCATATTTCACTAATTACATTCAGTAATTAACATTAATTACTTCCATAAGTAATTATGCTCCATTAAATATACTAAGTAATTACACTTATCAATTTATCAAATGATCTTCTTAAATTAATTAAACTAAATTAATTAACTTAAATTAATCATTTTATCAAAATTAATTACAATAAGTAATTAATCTTTTAATTACTTTTATCAAGTAATTACCTTAACCACTTTACAATTGATTCTCTAAATTAATTAATCTAATTAATTAATAAAATTAATCACATTAATAAATCAATTAATAATCCTTAGTTAATTTTCTTCATTAACTAATAACCTTTCTTAATTTACTTCCTAATTAATCTCTAATTACAAATTAATCTAAATTACTACTTTATAAATTAATACATAAGTCAACCTTTAATTAACTTATTAATTAATTCACTTCAATATCTTAATTATCTCTAAGATAATTAATTCTTTTTAAAATGATTTTAATAAATATTAAAATGTATTTTCGACATTACCCCCTTTGAATTTAAATTTGAATTCCATTTTGAATTTAAGATTCCAAAATTATTTACTATTTAACATTAGCCCAATTACATATTTATTTACAAACTTTAAAAAAAAGAAATGTAAAAAAACATTTATTACTTATATAAGAAAGCCTTTAAATTAACTATTTAATTTTTTTATAAAAAGTTAGCTTTTTACATTACATTACATTTTAACTTGCTTTTGAAAACTTGGTGTTTAATTCTTGATTAAAAACCCAAATTCATTTTTTTCATTTACCTTGGATTCAAAGGTCCATTTGCATCCATACTTTAAACTTTTGAATTTAAATCCCAGTTTAAATTTTTATTTCAGATTTTAAATTAAACCTTAAAAATCTGAAAACTATCAGGTTTTAAACCTGAAACCCCATTTAAATATTTTAACTTTTTATTTCATTTCCGACTTTAATGCAAAGATAAATTTGAATTCAAACTTAAATCGGGATTTAAACTTGATGAAAATCTGGTATACAACTAAGTTTTCATTTGGATTTGTTAAAAACTCAAACAACTTTGCTATCAGGTTACAAGCCTGGAACAATCACCGACCAAACTCAGACCAAAGTTGACTTCGAGTTGCATACCCGTCTTCTTCGAGCCATATACTTAAATGACTTGAGTGAAACCCGAGGAAACAACCTAAAAAACACGGTTTAAATTTTTGTTTCAGATTTTAAAATCTGAAACTGTCAGGTTTCAATAAAAAAAATGAAAACCCTCTTTTTAAACTTTTTAAAACTTTTAAGATTTCAAAGCCATTTTGAATACTGATTTCATCTAGATTTAAACTTAGTTTAATAATCTGTTGCACATTTTAACTCAGGTTTTAAATTTTAAACTTACAGGCTTTAAAACCTATAAACAAAATCTACCCGAGCCCTAAGCAAAAACACTTCGAGTCAAAAGCAAAATAAACACGATCCAATCCTTAAATAACTCGAGTAAACCTCGAGCAAGTTCTCTCAGCCAAACCCAGACACATCAAACCACGGAGGCGGCGCTGGACTCTGGCGATCGAGACCACCCCCTTCAAGTCGCAAATCGCTCGAACGTTGACCACGAATCAACGAACAACCCTAATGCATTGTCGATCAAAATCGAGCATAGCTCGATTATTTTCGAACCCATCACCCACTCACAAATGCGCCTCGGCGTGGCAACTCCGACTCCTAGCATCACCGCCCCTTCGCCCACATGCTCATCTACGACCCAGGCACCCCCCTCTAAACTCGGCCACACTCGACGATACGACGAAGTCATGGTGATCAAATATGTGAGAATCAATAAAATTAGGTTTAGAAATTAAAACTCATGACCGCCGCCTCCACCTGCTTCTGATCATCCGCCACCCATTTTTCCCATCACCTCGGTAAGCTCCTCCATCATCAAGCAAAGCCCCGACCACCCAGATACAGTGATCACCCCAAAATCCCAAATTTGCAATTTCAATTCATTCCAGAACTGCTCTTAACTTCTTGTATTAAAAATCTTGATTTAATTTTTAAAATTCATATTTTGTAACGGAGATTCAAAGTATGTTCTTGAATTTATAATTTAAAAGGTTTGGTTTTTCTCTTATTCAAGTTTTTCACTGTTATTTTGATTTTCCAAAACAATATTCAAATTTAATTCAACTTAAATAAAACTTAAACTCTTAATTATGTTGAAACAAACAATTTCTGTTTGTATACTAGGTCCTGAAGGCTATTAGATCAAGAGATAAAAAATGATTTGAATCAACTCAAGCCTGGAAACAAAATAAATAGGTTTGTTTACAGAGACTTCAATATGTACTCAGACAACATCCATATGCACAGAAGATTTCATACATACAAATCACACTTATTCCAGATTTTAACCTTGCAACTAGTTCAAATACTTAAATTTAGAAATTAAAGTTACTCACAGCAAATGAAAAACAGAGCAAGTTTACAATGAAAGCAGTTTGAATTTGCAAGTTTGAAATATATAGAATTTCATCACACAAACACCCAGAGAAAAATGAATATATAAATATTCACACAATATATTTAAGCATCCAAATATTAGCATGCAACAAATTTTAAAAATTAAGTAATTTTAAAAGTGTTACTCACGAGTGCTTTTGAAAATGAATAGAGCACCCTGGTATTGAAACAGCTTTGAAACTGAAATCTCCTCTGTTAAATCCTCTAGTTTGCATTGATGTATTGTTGTTGTATAAAGCTTCAGGTTATATCAATGGAAATGCTACTTGTATATTCAGGTTTGTTATGCTATGTTGAACGAACTAAAGAAGAAGGCATGTATATAAAGAAGTTTATAGGGGAAGGTGGCATCTGGGTTAAGCACATGCAGGTACACTATTTGTGTTTTGTTTGTATCAGGCAAAATTACTATATTAAGAGGCTGAAATGGTCTTATACAAAATGACTTTATTAGCTGCTAAGAAATGGAGTCATTTAATGCTAATGTACTTGTGTTCCCTACTACTCATTCTTATGTATAGATATTTTTACTTAGCTTTGCACTTCTCTTACAAGCAACCTGCATATGTAATTTTCTTTTATTTTGTTTCTCAACTTTGCTTTGCATTTTATCCCTTTTTACATGTTTTACTTCTATACTTACCTGATTTGTTCTTGCATTCAAAACTTTTACTTTCACTTGTCTGGGCATGCTTTTTATCCTATATACATAGCTGTTTTATTTTGCTTTGTGTTAACTCCACTTTTTCAGCAAGGCCGTGATATCAAAAATCGACCGAGAAGCTAATGATAGTTCATTTCGAAGGATGGTCAACTCAACCCCCCAACAAAGCAAGTTCTGTTGAATGTATTTTCGGATAAGATCCCCTATGGAGGGGGGGTCCAGGGGGGGTGCCAACCCCCAAGGTGGGGGTGCGGGGGCAACGCCACCGCCTACGGTGTTCGACCTGACCGGTCAGGTCGCAGGGGTCCAGGGGGCAGCGCCCCCGGCGGGGTGCGGGGCAGCGCCCCGACCAAAACGGTATACGACTTAAAGAATGAAGCGACCTATCTTCTATTCGAGGCCAGCAACCTAACTGCTCAAGAAGTGGGCGACTCAATAAGTGGCGACTCAAGAGGTGGCACCGACTTAAGGAGTTAAAGGGTCAACCAACTTAACGAGATAAGCGGGTGCCGACCTAGTAACATAGCATGGAATGCCGACCTAAGGCTAAAAGGGATGCCGACCTAAGGCCTGATGGGATGCCGACCTAAAGGTGCTACCGACCTAAGGTCTAAAAGGGATGCCGACCTAAGGCCTGATGAGTTGCCGACCTAAGGCTATGCCGATCTAACAGATCCAATAGGTTGCCGACCTAAGGTTTCAATAGGTTGCCGACCTAATGCCTTAAAGGCTATGCCGACCTAAGGCTATGCCGACCTAACAACCCAAAGGGTTTGCCGATCTAATAGCTCAGGACTTAATTCGATGCCGACCTAACTGGTTAAGAAGCGTACTGATCCAATGCCTTATCATGGGTGCCGACTCAATGCCTTTACGAAGTTCCCGACCTAAGGGCTTAAATGGTTAACGACCTAATGCCTTGAAGGATGCCGACTTAGGAAGTCTACCGATCTAACTTGAGTACCGGTCTAATTATCTAAAGGAGCTGCCGACCTACTTGATGAGGACATGGAAAGGTACACGACTCATACTTAAGCCGGGGCATGTTAACTCGGCTACGACTTAGAACTGGTGATTTAAGTCCGGAGAAGCATGCTTGCCCCATTAAAAGCATGAGCCATGCATAAGAGAAAGGGGGGACCTACGACCTAGCTTATCTCGGCAACAACTCAATTCAGACAAGCTTGCTTCCATTAAGTCGTGGGCTTGGCTCGTTAGATCGGCGATGGGATAAGTTAAGTCGGCCACGACTTATACTAAGTCGGTCGCGACTTAGAACTTGGCAAAAAAAAATTCCAGACCAGAACTCTCTATAAATAGACGACCACTTCCAACGTTCAAGGGACTTTTGGGGGGGCTCATTCTCGAAGCGCCGATACTCTGCCATTTTCTCAACTCAAGCAACACCTCAAGCACTCCAAACATCAAAGACATTACACCAAACTTCAAGAGATAGAATCTACTTCGTTCATCATGGATTTGAAGGATAATTCTCCATTAAAGTTTGTACTAACAGTCTAGAGTGGTTTGTAATTGAAGAAAGTTGTATAAGTTGTACTCGAATCAGCAATAAAGAAATCTAAGTGGACGTAGGCTCGATTTTAGGCCGAACCACTATAAAACTTGTGTTTTTACTGCTTTTTCTGCAATTTCTTTACTTGTATCTTATTCCCGTGCTAACGGGTGGTGCTTTCACAACTACACTTCACACACCGGGGTGTTAGCGTTCAAATTTTAGCGTTAACATTTTTGGTGCTTTCACTGAGAATTGAACTCAGGAATACTTTCACCATCGCTTCGCGAAAGTTTGTTGAAAGAATCTCTCTAAAGACCAAAAGTTTATTGGAAATAATGGCTCCTGGGAGAAAGCGAAGTTCCGCAAGATCCGATAATGTTCAAGAGAATACCGCTACCTCTCCTCCTTCAAGTCAAGCAGCTCCAACTGCTGGAGTTACACGAGCAGAATTGGACGCCGTAGTTTTGGGATTGAATCAGCAATTGAATGCTCAAAATGCGCAGTTGGAAGCCCAGAATGCCCAGAATACCTTGATTATGGATAGGTTAAACACTCTACTTGAGGCAAATCACCAACGACAGGATAATGAAACAATCTATGCTGAAGATGCCCGTGACCCCCAAGAGAAAGGTATTCCTCAAAAAGCAGACAACACCACTGCAAGGGGACCTTCCCAAGCTGAAGGTTCAGGCCCGCAACCAACTTTTCGCGAATATTTGCCCAGGCAAACTTCCGAAAGAACAGCGGACGCAGACGTCTGCCCGGCAAGACCTTTGAACGATGAGGAGTACCTATCAGGGATGGTTCGCTCGATTATGAAAGAAAGCATGCAAAGGCAAGAGGATGAAAATGATTGGGGATTTGCCCCGAGTAAGACACCTTTCACCGAAAAAATCTTAAATGCAGAGATTCCCAAGAAATTTGTACCTCCTACCATCCCAGCTTATCGAGGGACAAGTGACCCTAATCAATTCCTGTACAAGTACGATTGGCATATGACCGGGGCAAGAGCAACAGATGAGATCAAGTGCCGTTACTTTCCGGTATACTTAGAGGGAGTGGCCTTACTTTGGTTCACAAAGCTGCCAGTTAGATCCGTGGATCAATTCTCTGACTTAACACGGAAGTTCAAGGATCAGTTCAGGCTATATGCTACAAAAGCCAAGGATATAATGTCTCTCTCTAGTCTAGAACAAAACCCCGGAGAATCTACCAGATCATTCTTAAATCGTTTCAATATAGCCCTAGCTGAAGTCGAGAACGCAGAGCCAAGGATGGTTTTGACTTATCTAATGCGGGCTATCGATAAATCGAGTGAATTCGGTAAATGGCTAAAAATGAAGGAGCCAAACTCACTTGAGAGATTCTACAAGAAGGCTGATGAATTTATGCGTTTGGAAAGCTTTCCTGCGACATCAAGAGCAATCGAGGCCGAAATTTTGAATGTGGGTGTTACTTCTGATAAAAGGGAACCTAGAGGACAGAAGAGGAAGAACGATGGTGGAAAAAAGCAGAGAGACTTGAATAAAGCTCGCCGCTTTAAACCTTCAGATTTTACTCTCTTAACTGATACCCTGGAGAACATCTTTCTCGCAACCAAGGATGCTTTTGATTATCCTAAGCCACCTGAGTTGAAGGTTGGGAAAAATGCTATGCATAATGGGAGGTTCTGTCAGTTCCACAACCAACCTGGTCATGACACCAATGAATGTCGTCATTTAAGGAATTTGATTGAAGAACTATTGAGACAGAATAAACTTCAGCAATATGTCAAAAGAGACAGGAATGACCCATCCTCATCCACTCAGGGGAGGCCCTCACCCGGCGGGCAGGAATCATGATGGGATGGAAGGATACGCTCATGCTCTAAGAAAAGCCCTGAAGGGAGAGAATGTTCCTGTTCTCACACCGGAGATTCGATCCCGAGAAGCTTGGGACAGCAATGATTTGCATCCATGTTTTACTTTAAGGCTTTGTTACAAATTGTAAAAGAATGATGGATTTATCATTCTCATATTAAAAGTCATTGTAAAAACATTGCAAATGAAATATAGGAACTATAAATCTTGTGTTTTCTATTACTATAAAAGACCTGTTTTATTTCGAAATGCCAAATATCTTGAATATATTGCTAAAATGTCGATTTAATATTGCAGGCAATCAAAGCAAAGCTTACCTAGTCAGCACATCGCAAAGCAAAGCGATTCCTATAAGTCATTGAGCAAATAAATGTCAAGCCAGAAAAGGTTCCAAATTGAATTCCTGCATAAGAAATGTTCCTCACGAACAGTTGATACAACCAAAAGGGCACCTTCCCAACGCGATGGTTTCAGGCCCTCGCTAACCGACAAAGATCATTTGTGCAAACAGACATCTTGTCGGGTAGTTTGGGTCTGCCCTATGGATTCACTTAACAATGAGGAGCATTTCTTTGGAAAAGAGACAAATAACTTGCAAAGAAAAGAACATGGCTATGGAAATGATAACGAGGAATCGCTAAGGAGCGGATGGTGAAGAGGCATGGGCAAGCAGACAGAAAACACACAAGCCCTCTTCGGAGGCAAAAGTCCTCTAATGAGGCACACTTCCCAAGTTTGAAGTGCAAACTCAAGTCCTCCAATGAGGCACGCTTCCCATGTTTGAAGCGCTAACTAAAGTCCTCCAATGAGGCACGCTTCCCATGTTTGAAGCGCTAACTAAAGCCCTCCAATGAGGCACACTTCCCAAGTTTGAAGTGTAAACTAAAGTCCTCCAATGAGGCACACTTCCCAAGTTTGAAGTGCAAACTCAAGTCCTCCAATGAGGCACGCTTCCCATGTTTGAAGCGCAAACTAAAGCCCTCCAAAGAGGCACGCTTCCCATGTTTGAAGCGCTAACTAAAGTCCTCCAATGAGGCACGCTTCCCATGTTTGAAGCGCTAACTAAAGCCCTCCAATGAGGCACACTTCCCAAGTTTGAAGTGTAAACTAAAGCCCTCCAATGAGGCACGCTTCCCATGTTTGAAGCGCTAACTAAAGCCCTCCAATGAGGCACGCTTCCCATGTTTGAAGCTTAAACTAAAGCCCTACTCAAAGGCACAACCCTTTAGAGGATGAAGACCTCTTCGGGGGCACATTTCACTAGAGCTGAAGTGCAATCTCTGTGGAGGCCCACTCCTCCAGAGTTGAAATGTCAAATCAAAGCCCTCCAACGAGGCGCAACAAAAAAAAAAAAAAAAAGGGCTTCTCCAATACAAGGCGCACTCTACCAGAGCAAGAATAATATTTCCTCAAAAATGAAAAATTATTCTCCAAAGAAAGAGTGCATGCCTTCTCAAAATGGAAGAGTCATTCTCTAAAGTAAGAGTACAAGTCTTCTAAAAACAGAAGAATTGTTCTCCAAAAATCTCCTCAAAATGGAGAATACTACAATGAGCTGTGGTATGGGGCAATATAATATTGCTACGTTAATAAAAGCAGAACCCAAGCAACATACCGCAAGCTCACTGCAATATCATGAAAAGAGAATAAAGAAACTTGTATGAAAATGAGGAACAAATACATTCTCAAATACAGACAAAAGTTTCTATAAAATTTGTTATGCACGTGCAGGTTTCAAAAGGCAAAACAAGAAGGATGACCCCACACCGTCAAATGAAGAAAAACATTACACCAATAAGGCTTCCGCAATAGGTTCCATTGATGCAAGTTCCTTTGCGAAAGCTGGGGCATCTGAAGTTTCTGCTTGAAAACCAGGGGCATCGTGAAGCTAAGTCGACCAAAAGGAGTGCAAAAGTCCGAATTAGTGCAAGAATTCATCTTTCAGCAAAAATTCAACATTCCTCTCCTTAACCGTCACAGCACTTAGTCTTTTAAAAATTGACTTGTGACTGGAATATTCGGAAAAAGGAAGGAAGTGCTGCAAAAGTAAAGAATGAAATTGGTACCGGACAACTTGGATTTTGAAAATCCCAGAAATGGAAAGATCCAGTTTGCCCCACTACTCTTCTTATCAAAAGGATATTCTATATGAAGAACTGAATATTCAAAAGTAAAGGTGCACGTTTTCTAAAAGCGTATGAAGTGTTGTGCAAGGCTACTAAAATAACAAGTAATTAAAGCAATACTTGAAATAATACTGGTTGGCATATGTCAATTCAGAAAAATTCGAGGCTTGTTATTTGAAAGTAAGTGCGGTGTCAATGCAGATAGCAGTTATAACTGTGTAAACTTTGTGTTGATACTTCATTCAAGACAGTTGATTCGCAACACTTCATCAAAACCATACTAATTTGCTTACAGTAAAATACCAGTTCTTCGATCTAATCCATCACTCGATATGGGCAATCGGTGATGAGTATATTCGCCCTATTTTTCTACAAATGTTGCGTTTAACAGGTTGTTAAAATAATCTGTAAAGAGATGCAGCAAGTTCAGGTCAAAGTTCCATTGAATCGCATTGGTCAAGTTTAAAAGGCTTCAGTTCAAAAGCAATGCAAAGTTGCCTAAGTACAAGCTCAGCAGCTCAGTAAAGCACGAGTTAAGAAGAATCGAAGCACACGACCTAGTCCCTAGGCGTATACTTCGAGGGGCAAGTGTTAACTCCACTTTTTCAGCAAGGCCGTGATATCAAAAATCGACCGAGAAGCTAATGATAGTTCATTTCGAAGGATGGTCAACTCAACCCCCCAACAAAGCAAGTTCTGTTGAATGTATTTTCGGATAAGATCCCCTATGGAGGGGGGGTCCAGGGGGGGTGCCAACCCCCAAGGTGGGGGTGCGGGGGCAACGCCACCGCCTACGGTGTTCGACCTGACCGGTCAGGTCGCAGGGGTCCAGGGGGCAGCGCCCCCGGCGGGGTGCGGGGCAGCGCCCCGACCAAAACGGTATACGACTTAAAGAATGAAGCGACCTATCTTCTATTCGAGGCCAGCAACCTAACTGCTCAAGAAGTGGGCGACTCAATAAGTGGCGACTCAAGAGGTGGCACCGACTTAAGGAGTTAAAGGGTCAACCAACTTAACGAGATAAGCGGGTGCCGACCTAGTAACATAGCATGGAATGCCGACCTAAGGCTAAAAGGGATGCCGACCTAAGGCCTGATGGGATGCCGACCTAAAGGTGCTACCGACCTAAGGTCTAAAAGGGATGCCGACCTAAGGCCTGATGAGTTGCCGACCTAAGGCTATGCCGATCTAACAGATCCAATAGGTTGCCGACCTAAGGTTTCAATAGGTTGCCGACCTAATGCCTTAAAGGCTATGCCGACCTAAGGCTATGCCGACCTAACAACCCAAAGGGTTTGCCGATCTAATAGCTCAGGACTTAATTCGATGCCGACCTAACTGGTTAAGAAGCGTACTGATCCAATGCCTTATCATGGGTGCCGACTCAATGCCTTTACGAAGTTCCCGACCTAAGGGCTTAAATGGTTAACGACCTAATGCCTTGAAGGATGCCGACTTAGGAAGTCTACCGATCTAACTTGAGTACCGGTCTAATTATCTAAAGGAGCTGCCGACCTACTTGATGAGGACATGGAAAGGTACACGACTCATACTTAAGCCGGGGCATGTTAACTCGGCTACGACTTAGAACTGGTGATTTAAGTCCGGAGAAGCATGCTTGCCCCATTAAAAGCATGAGCCATGCATAAGAGAAAGGGGGGACCTACGACCTAGCTTATCTCGGCAACAACTCAATTCAGACAAGCTTGCTTCCATTAAGTCGTGGGCTTGGCTCGTTAGATCGGCGATGGGATAAGTTAAGTCGGCCACGACTTATACTAAGTCGGTCGCGACTTAGAACTTGGCAAAAAAAAATTCCAGACCAGAACTCTCTATAAATAGACGACCACTTCCAACGTTCAAGGGACTTTTGGGGGGGCTCATTCTCGAAGCGCCGATACTCTGCCATTTTCTCAACTCAAGCAACACCTCAAGCACTCCAAACATCAAAGACATTACACCAAACTTCAAGAGATAGAATCTACTTCGTTCATCATGGATTTGAAGGATAATTCTCCATTAAAGTTTGTACTAACAGTCTAGAGTGGTTTGTAATTGAAGAAAGTTGTATAAGTTGTACTCGAATCAGCAATAAAGAAATCTAAGTGGACGTAGGCTCGATTTTAGGCCGAACCACTATAAAACTTGTGTTTTTACTGCTTTTTCTGCAATTTCTTTACTTGTATCTTATTCCCGTGCTAACGGGTGGTGCTTTCACAACTACACTTCACACACCGGGGTGTTAGCGTTCAAATTTTAGCGTTAACACTTTGTTTAAATATTTTATAAAATTTATTTTATCTTAAACATTCTTGAAAGATTTTATTTTTTATTCCAAATCATAGCTTCCCAAAGTATGTGTGTATACATATATACATAATTTTAAAATAAAAAAATTCGATTCATTTAAAATCCATTTTAAAGATATTTCATTATTGTTATTGTTTAAAAATAACTGATTATTAATTTAAAATAATTCATAAATGAAATCACTACATAAATAAATTACTTATTTTATCAACCATATTTAAACAAAAACAAAACAACCTTTGTTAAATTTAGATTTAAGTCAAAATCATTTAAACAATTTTAACTTTATCTTTAGTATACTTTAAAACCAAATTATTATTTATTTAATAGCTATATTTTAAGCCAAATTGCAAATTATCAAAACATTAGAATTTGAAAACAAATTCTTATTTATTAAATTTTAAAACTGATCTTTAGATTATACACAAACATATATATATATATATATATTTATATATTTATTATTCGAAAACAATTTACTAGCTTTCTAAAGATAAATTATCAGTTAAATATTTATTTTAAAAGAAGATGATTAAATCAATTTAAATATTATTAACAAATATTATCAAATCAATTTAATTTTTAATGTAGATTATTAAATTGATATTGCCCCAAATTTTCGGGATGTCAAATTCCTCCCCCCTTAAAAGAATTTCGTCGCCGAAATTTAAAACAAAGGTAATTTAATAATCTAATTAAAGATTTAATTTTAAAACACAAGCATATATCAATCATATGCTAACAACCATAGCAACCAATTCATCCAAACAAACAAATCTAATTATCCAGACAAAATTCCGGATAGAATTTTCTCGAGTTTCCCAAATATAAATACCGGGATACTCGCTCTACAGAATCCAAACAACCTATACTACTAAGCTACAGAGCTTCCACTCATCTAGATCTACAAAACAAGACAGGATATCAGACTACATACAAGTCTGAATCAACATCCAAAACTCCTCGAACTGCTGGTTCTACAACCAGAGATAGATCTTACACGTACTCCCTCAGAGATACGTGAAACACAACGAATTCCAGTTATCCAAACCGACAATTCAATCCTGAAGACCAAACACTTATCCAACAAAATGATCTTTCCAATATAAACCAAACTCAAAACACAAACTCTGTTCCACAATCAGAAAACAGATCTCACTTCTCTCATCCGAAAGAGATAAAACAGGTGCACTCCAAACTGGCTTTAAGATCCTGAATTTTTTTCCTGTAGAACTTTCCAATCCAAACATTGCAACATCCAATTGCTTTCAAACTAAAACAGATGCCACCATGCTTCCACTGCGCCACTCTGACTGAACAGATGAAAATTCTGATTATGAACTCAAGCACAGACTGGACAACACAGTCCAAAAAATAAAGTTCACATATCCAATAATAAAACTCCGAAGTTCCACCAAACCCGAGCTACTTCCCCAAACTCAAAAATCATCCTATTACTAAGCTGATCCATCGGTACCACTTCTGGAATCCAGTCGATACCAAACTCAATCTTCAGATGCTGACCAAACTCTGACTTCTTGAAGACATCCAGAAAAATCTCTGAAACACAAAAGAACACTCAAATTATCGCAAGTCACTATTGCGATCAATCCAGCCTAATTCCAAAGATACTGCTCTCTCTTTACCAAACAGAACAGCTTACGCTTAGCCAATCCATCGAAGAAATGGAATTACTCTACTGCTTCTGAAGTTACCCCAAGAAAACTACTAAGCCAGAAGACTTCCTAATCCAAGCTCTTCGAGAAACTCGGACCTCAAACTAACAGAAACATTCTACTGAACTCAGCTACAACACCGAAGCAGACACTCTTCCTTAACTTGTTCCATAGAAACATCTTCGGAGACATCCATAGTCATTGTGTCTCATCACACAATTACTACACCTTGAAGTATCAAGATATCATGCCTTGCTTCTGTCCAACCGATAGATCCAAACTCTAGTTCATGCAGACTTACACTTCAAAAATGAACTCCGAATCTTAACAGATTTCCTTCAAAGATCGATGAAATCCTTACACCACCCAAAGCTTACTCGAGACGGTATTAGGTCTACAGTCTCGACAATTACACTTCCAACCTCAAACATTCAAACTCCAACCATTGGTAGTCGTGTTACGCACACCACCACCCTATCTACCTTTATAGCTTATTGGACAACCTGAACAGGTAACCCAACAAATAGGTAGAAATAAATAAATATATATATTATATATCAAAATTACAAATACGCTCTCTCAAGAAAGAAATCACTCAAGAGCCTAGGTATTCTCTCAACCTAGCACTCTGATACCAACTGTGACGACCCGGCTTTCTACGCCCAGAAATCCATTTCGTCTTGAAGAAAGAAAGGGGTGAGAAAATAGAAAAGATAGAGAAGAAAGAACAACAACATCAGAATCTCACAGCGGAACGAATAAATTATAATAATCACATAAGTATGTACATAGTATACAACATCAATCAAAGTTATACAGATAATACATCACATACTAGACAGTTATAAACACCTGCCTAGTTAATACAACACAATACAATACAACTCAAACAATACGACTCAGAGATACCAACACAGCGGAACTATACATATATCTACAACGCTGAAGCCTCCTGCTCCGTTGCTCCTCCAGAATTCGTCAAAGCTAACCTGAATCCCTTGGCTACTCGTAAAAATTTGAGTACCCGAGAGTTTAGGAAAAACAGAAATAAACTCCGGGTCAGACATGGGTCTGGTGTGAGTAACAGGTTAAAGTTGCTTAATTTTGAAAATCCTTTGAAAACAAAAGGTATCACGTAAGACTCCCGACACATAAACATGGGTAAGTTTTTACCTTACGCTAACCAAAATCTTTGATAGGAAATTCAGTGATATTATAATAGGTCTAGGGTTTTTAAGTAAATAGAAAATAGCCGAAATTGTTACATGATTAAATTCCAGCTACTAGCCACAAAAGTGGGTAATACAATTAAAAAACGCTGGCACGTATTGGATTGTGGTTTCATATAATGGCAGGGCTACTGGGGTACCGCCCGTCACAGTACGTGGCCTAGATCAACGTACCGAGCAACACAAGGCCGGAACCATTCCTTACTGAACAATCCCGAGCAAGATAACCCCGACAGTTTTTGCAATCAACCGCCCACACAGCCTAAAAATAAGGGACGTCTAGACAGGGGAATATCTTGTCCTGCATGGGCATGACCCATCTAACCTTGCTGCACCTCCCCTGTTTTAGCCATTCCCGATTGATGAGGCTTGAGGCTACGATTACCTTTAGAGAAAACATCTCTTAGAATGCTCATCGCTCACCTGACGATGTTCTGAAAGCATTCAATCCATACAAGTTCGTTCTGGGTTCGAACGAAACCGAAGGCATTATCTCGTTACACTCATTTTGGAATCACCCTTAGAGTTAACGACGATAACCCTTGCATTCTGAAACACCATCCCGATCATCAAATGATAAGTCACGACTTATCGTTTAATTTGGAACGATGTGGTTTTCGGATGTTCCAAATAAGGAAACCCAATCCCAGTCTCATTGAAATCCAAAACGTGTCTTTTAAGGCCAAGTTGCCTATTTAGTCTTAACAGTTTAATTCAATATAATCAATATAGACACAGATAGATAATTCGCAGTATCACAATAGATAATCACATCATCATCATAAACAGATAATCAATATCATCATCCAAACAGATAATTAAATATTATCATAGTTAAACCAAGCATCCATATCACATATGACGCAACGGATAATACGAAAATTAGATGGAACGGTGAAAGTAGCAATCGGTGGATTGAAGATACTGAAATGCCCACATTCGTTGATCACAAAGATACTGAATTCTAGCTATCTTCGACACGTTGATCGCGCACGGTACCGTGAAAGAAGATCTAGAATTCTTCAAACGTTGATCAAGCGTACTTGATACCGTGAATTGGCTTCAACAATCGTTGAATCGAGCGCACTCGATTAACCGAAAGTGGAGATAGGTGATCACACTCAACTACCAATTTAGATGAAAGCACACAACAATCAAAACGAAATTTTATTCAACAATCAACTCCCTTCAAATGTACAACACACTCCCTATTTATAGCATTTTCACAACCGGCTCCTTAAGTCGTACACGACTT
Source organism: Allium cepa (assembly GCA_030765085.1). Classification (NCBI taxonomy): domain Eukaryota; kingdom Viridiplantae; phylum Streptophyta; class Magnoliopsida; order Asparagales; family Amaryllidaceae; genus Allium; species Allium cepa. The sequence goes on from CM060928.1 coordinate 1,038,696,452, forward strand.
ACGACTCAACCTTAGGTCGGCAACGACCTATCAATAAATGCGACTCAAACACTTAATTCGTACACGACCTAAAACACATGACCCAGATTACTTATGACATAACAGACACATAGAGCCTAAATCACAAACGACCTACAACTTACGGAATTACAACATATTACATCACTTAGGTCGTAGACGACCTAACTACTCACGACATAAGATTCAAACGACTTAAGGAAAATATAAACAAATTACAACATAACGTCACGACTTACGACTTATGACTTACTTAGGTCGTCAACGGTTTAATACTTATGCGACTTAAACTTCCGCGACTTATCATGAGTCGTAAATCGTGGATGGCTTGAAGGATGGTATCTTCACACGACTCAACTAAGTCGTAACCCGCTTCCGACTTAAGGACTTCAGCCACTGGAGCTTCTCCCTGCTTCTTGTTAAGTCGTGGATGACTTATAGGCCTGCCGTTAGATCGTGTGCGACTTATCAAACCCAAACGATTTAAGCATTGGTTAGGTCGTTGCTCCTTCCCATGTGACCTGTTAGGTCGTTCCTCCTCCTCACGTGACCCGTTAGGTCGGGGCCGACCTTCATTAACTTGTGAACGACCTAAGCCTTGTGCTTCCGTAGGTCGTGCTGCATCATCCTCCCCTGGTTGCAGAAATTCGACCTCGAATTTTCACCATCTTCTTCCACAACAAGTTCAGCTCCAAGGTATGGAATTAAATATTTGACGTTGAAAACATCAGAAGTATGAACATCTTCTGGTATCTTCAATTGATACGCATTCTCATTGATTTTCTTTAGAATTTCAACTGGGCCAATTTTCCGTGCCTTTAATTTATTGTACGTTCCCACCGAAAAACGAACTTTTGTCAACACTGCGTAAACCAAATCACCTTCGTTAAATTCAACACTTCGTCGCTACAAATCTGCAGTTCGCTTATACTTCTCATTTTCCATCACCAATCGTTCCTGAATGATTTTATGAAATTTAGTTAACCCATCAAAAAGTCTACAACTTGTTTAACTGTCCCCTTCGGTTGTGGTACTACCGTTAAGTCCAACGGTCCCCTGGGTAGATTTGAATATACAATCTGAAATGGACTGAAACCCGTACTACGATTCACTGCATGATTATGTGCAAACTCTGCCTGGCATAACTTCATGTCCCAACTCTTCAGATTGTCCTTTACAAGACATCGCAACAAATTTCCCAGCGATCTGTTCACAACCTCAGTCTGTCCATCTGTCTGCGGATGGTAAGCGCTACTAAAGTTCAACTTTGTTCCCACCATCTTCCACAAGCTTAGCCAAAAATGACTCAGAAATCTGGTATCCCTGTCTGAAACAATAGACTCCGGCAACCCATGTAAACGATAGATTTCTTTAAAGAACAACTGTGCCACATGGACTGCATCTGCCGTCTTCTTACAAGCAACAAACTGTACCATCTTCGAGAAACGATCCACCACAACATATATAGAGTCATTTCCCCTTTGAGTTCTCGGCAAACCCAACACGAAATCCATGCTAATGTCTACCCACGGTTTTGTAGGAATAGGTAATGGCGTATACAACCCCGCATTTGTAGCTTTCCCTTTTGAAACCTGACAAACATGACATCTACGCACAAACCTTTCAACTTCCCTTCTCATTGATGGCCAATAATAAGACTGATAAATCAACTGCAATGTTCGATCTCTACCCACATGCCCTTCTTTATTCAACTCTTTCACAATTTTCATTCTCAAGCTGCAATCTGGTACGCATAATTGATTCTCTTTGAACAAGAATCCATCTATCAAAAAAAAAAAATTCCCTCCACGATGATTTCAGCTTGGTTTTGAAATTTTAATGGCGTCTGTAACATCTTCTTTTTCCTCTTCCTCTTTCTCTCTTGATTCTGCCTCTTTTCCTCCTCTCTCTACCTTCTCTTCTTCTTCCTCAGCCTCTGTTCCTTCATCTTCTTCCCTTCCTAATTCTGTTGCATTTAAGTCTGACTCTTTGGCATCTTCCAATAACATTGATTCCCATTCTTTGAATTCAAACTGGTCATCACTCTTCAAATCTCTACCTCGTCATGCTGGATCATACAAACCGATTCATTTTGATATCTCGCGTGACAAACCCTCTTTTGATTTATCGGATTTAGTAAGGGAGGAAGGATTAAAGTACTGGAATAATCACTTAGTTGGGTTCTTTTTGGATGGTACGCTTTCTTTCTTGACTGTAGTTAATTTCTTGAAAAGATTTTGGAAACTTAAAGGTGAAGTTGAGTTTAAATCGGATGGATATAATTTCTACTTCAATTTTTCCAATCAAGAAGATAAGGACCATGTTCTTGACTCGGATCCTATCTTTATTAGGGGTAGAATGTTCATAATCACAAAATGGGATCCATCTATTGGTATATGTCAAGCTCAGATTAAAAAAGTGCCAGTATGGATCCATTTTCATAAGATTCCAATCATACTCTGGAGGTTAGTTGGTATTAATTGGCTGGCATGTCATGTTGGTAGATTAATCTGTTTTGGTAGTAGCACTGAGAAGTTGCAAAGATTTAAGTATGCAAAAGCACTGGTGGAGATTTCGCCTGATTTTGAGTTACCTGATTCTATTCATATTCCATAGTTAGGTAGTAACTGTCCTGATGTTCAACTGTCTTATGATTGGAAGCCTAAAATTTGTACTCACTGTAAAATCTTTGGTCATGACACTGTATCTTGTGAATTTGTAAACAAGGTAATTGACACTGATGGTAGTAAAAAGCATGATTTGGGGGAGAATGTTAATAAGATTCAAGGTGATAATGATGTTAATACAATTGATCATACTTGGAGAATTGCTAATAAAAGAAATAAAGGGGTATGGAAGAAGACAGTATCAGTGGTTAAGGAAAATAATAAATCAAATGTTGATTCTATCAGTGGTATGGAAGTTGGCAAGGCAATTGAAACTGAAGTTCATCATGTAAATAGTTCCTGCCTTACAGACAATTCTAATTCATTTGCAGTTTTATTAAGCTCCTCTCTTGACACAACTAAGGATAGTATATCTGTTAGTGATGCTATTCCCTCTATTACATCTTTATCAACTCAAAATCTTTCCAAACTTTCATCTGAATCAGTTTCTAAAGTTGTCTCATCTGTTAGTGATCCTGTTCCTTCTACTACATCTTTATCAGCTGAAGCTCTATCAAATTTTTCATCTGCATCTGTTACTAAAGTTGTCTCACCTATACTCTCTAATCCAACTACATCTGTTTCAACTTCATGTAGTTCTCAATTTAGTTCTAAATCTCAAGTTCCTAATTTTTCCTCACCTTATCTGCATTTGTCACCTCCAAATCATATTTTACTTCCTCCTGCTTCGGTACCTAGTGAATGTTTTGTTGTCATGTCAAATTCTGGCACTATTAGTTATGTAAACACTGTTGATCTCAATAAAGGTAAGGATTATAAGCCTCATGAGGTCTTACCTTTGTCCTCATCAAAAAATAATTCTCATACAAGACATACTAGGAAGAATCCTTCAACTTTGCTTCCTCCACTTCCTCTTAAATGAATAATATTGTCTTTTGGAATAAAAGAGGGGCCAATTTATCATCTAAGCAACTTGAGATTAAGAATCTTATACAGGACAAAAATATTCAGTTAATGTGTGTTTCTGAAACTAAGCTTGACATTCAATCTACCATTAAGGCTATGCGTTTGATTGCTCCATCTTGGTTATATGATAACAACTTTCTTGAATCTAATTATGGCAGATTGCTCACTTTATGGAATCCTCATTTTTTTAAACTTTCTAGAATAAGTGCCTCTGATCAATATATTCATTACATTTGTATTCACTTGCTTTCCAACTTAACTTTCCATCTTACCTCTGTTTATGCTCAAAATTCTTTATCTTTGAGACAGGTTTTTCTGGATTTTCTTCCATCTTTAAATTCATCTTCTACTCCTTGGCTAATTGGTGGTGATTTTAATTGTATGTTTGCAAGTAATCAAAAACTTGGTGGCTGTCCTTTATCTCTTAAGGATATTTCTCCTTTAAATAGTGCTTTAATTCAATCAAATCTTATCTCTGCTAAATATCTTGGTTTAGATTTTACTTGGTCGAACAGTAATAGGAGTGGAAATCCTACTTTATGTAAGCTTGATCATATTTTCATAAATCTTCCTTTTCTTCATCTTTGGCCAAAATCATTTTATCACATCTTACAGCCTTCTTTATCTGATCATTGTCCATTAATTTTTCGTTGTGGAGTTGATGATTTTCGTGGTGGGAAGCAATCTTTTAAATTTTTTAATTTCTGGACTAAACAAGTTGATTATCATGTTATTTTAAAGCAGGTTTGGAATATGCAATATGGCAAGGATCCTCTAACAAATATTATTCTCAAGATGAAAGCTCTTAAATTTCAACTAAAGAATTGGTCTGCTGCTTATTTTGGTAAGGATTCTCAACTATCTACTCAGATTAGGAATGAGCTTATTAGAATACAAGAAATCCTGAGTGCTAGACCTTTTGATTCTACTTTACTTCATATTGAATTGCAATTAAAAAAATGCTCTGGATCAAGTTATACAAAAGGAAGTTTCTTCAATCAAGCAGAAAAATCATTTGAGAATGGAAGGAGAGGTAGATAGGAATACTAAGTACTTCCATAACTTCCTAAAAGTTAAAAGGAACAGTGAATGTATTTTTCAGATAAAGGACATGTTTGGAAACATGGTGAATACTTTTGATAGAATTAATGAAGCTTTTGTTCAATATTTTACATCTATCTTAGCACCAACCAACTTATTCATTCCTGATATCAAACATCTTTATGACATTACTCTTCCAACTATAACTACCTCTCAGTCTAATACTCTGATTAGTGCAATATCAGATAATGAAATTAAATCTGCAGTGTTTAGTTTGGATAGTGATAGTTGTGGAGGTCCAGATGGTTATAATGCACATTTTATTCAGCAGAGTTGGAAAATAATTGGGTCAGATATTGTAAAGGCTATTCAACATTTTTTTCTTCATAATAAACTCCCTGTTGGACTTGCTGCAACTGCTATTGCTTTAATTCCCAAGATTGTTAATCCATCTTCAGTTGCTGATTTTAGGCCAATTTCATGTTGTAATATTATTTATAAAAACATCTCAAAGGTTTTAGCTAATAGATTACAAATAGTCTTGCCATCCATTATCTCAAACAATCAAGCTGCATATATTACTGGTAGATCAATAAGTGATAATATTCTCTTGACTCAAGAATTTTTGTATGGCTATGAGAGGAAAAATATTTCACCAAGGTGCATGTTAAAAATAGACATTAAGAAGGCTTTTGATTCTATTGCTTGGCCTTCTATTTTAGCTATTATGTCTAGGATGAACTTCCCAAAACCTTTTCTAGCTTGGATTTTCACATGCATATCATCACCTATGTACTCTATTTCAAGAGAGGGTGGACTGTATGGTTATTTTAAAGGGGTACAAGGTGTTAGGCAAGGTGATCCAATCACTGCATATTTGTTCATAATAGTTATGGAACTTATTAATTCTATTTTAATGGATCTAGTTGTTAAAAAAGATCTTCAGATGTATAAAACCAATCATTACTCACCTCCTTTTTGCAGATGATCTTATCATTTTTACAAAGCCTACTTATCACAATATTGAATGTATTATTTCCTCTCTAAAAAATTTCTATTCAATCACTGGCCTACAAATTAATCTCCATAAATCAAATATTTTGGTTGCTGGTTTAAATACTATTCAGAGGAATGATATTATAAAATACTCAAGTCTTCAAGAATAATCTAAAAATTTTTACTATTTGGGATTACCTATCTTAAGTTCTAGAATTACTAAACAAAATTACTTGCCACTCTTTGAGAAGATTATTGAAAGACTTCAATTATGGCCTATTGATAAACTGTCACAAGCTGGTAGGCTTACAATCATCCAATCCATTGCTGTGGCTATGACTACTTATTGGACTAGACATTATATACTCCCCGTAAAGCCTATAAATATGATTTCTAGTGCCCTTAATAAATTCCTCTGGCATGGTGATCCTTTTTCCAGAAAGCTCATCCCTATTTCATTTTATAAGCTGTTTGAATCTAAGAAGAATGGTGGACTTGGTATTACTAATATTTTTCTATGGAATAAGGCAGCTATGTCAGTATACTTTAATAAGATCTTTGAAACTGATAGAGATTTATGGTCTCAATGGGTCAATCACAATCTTATTGGTAAGAGAAATTTTTGGATTATGCAAATTCCACAAAACTGCAGTTTGAGTTGGAGATGTATTCTCAAGCTTAGGGAGACCTTTATTCCTCTCTTACAATGTAATTATGTTTTAATTAAAGGTTTATCTTTCTGGCATTCTCCATGGGCTAAAAAAGGATTGATTTTAAGTTCTGTTGTTGATTATAATTTGAGAAGGAATTCTGGTATTTCTGAATTGGCAACAGTTGATGAATTTATACAAGATGATTGTATAGTATTACCATATTCTAGTTCTTTTCAGCTTAGGAATTTATGGAATGTTATCACCAGTAATCCTATTAAGAATAATGAAAAAGTTTTGATCTGGTCAGACAAGGGTAAGTTTCATTCTGTTAGGCATGTTTACAAATCTCTTTGCAGAGTTGGTTCACATTTTCCCTGGCATTCAAGAATTTGGAAAATTGGTGGAAGTGCTAAAGAAAACTTATTGTTGTGGAAAGTGATGGCAAATGCATTAAACACTAAGGATAAGCTCTGTAAAATGGGTATTATTTCAGAGGATATTTGTGTTCTCTGCAGATCAGAAACTGAAACAAATACTCATTTGTTTTTTGAGTGCACTTTTGTATATCAGATATGGTATAGGCTTTTGTTAAATGGTGGATTTTATAAACCTTCACCAGTTAGTTCAATTGAATGGTTTAATGTGTTTAAAGCAACAAGATGGAAGACCAATGTGACCAGATTGCTCCTAAAGCTTCTTAAGAGGCTGATATATGCAGTATGGACAGAAAGAAATAACAGAGATTTTGGTATTGGTAATAGAAATTCATTACAACTCTATAATATGGTTCATGGTAGTATACTTAGAGATTTGAAAACAAACTATATCTGAAGTTTATCTGCATTTCATGGAAGCTTTGCAGATGGCCTTCTTCTGGAATGTTTGATATGACATGACTGGATTCTCAGGTTGTATGCAGTATACTGTAATGCTTGGATTGATTGATTGTTAGTTTGTATTTGTTTGTTTTATTATATCTGTAGTTGTCAAGTTGGTTGTAATAGGATGTATTTTTGTGGAACTGTACCTGTTAATTGTTTGTAATTTTTACTTAAGTCAATAAAGTGAGTTCTTGCTCTTGCCTTTCAAAAAAAAGAATCCATCTATCAACACAAATTCATCAGTACTCCCATCCTTGACTTTCTTAACGAACTTCGTAAAGTAAGGATCTTCTTTAATCAACTCTGGCAATATCTCAAATCCTATCACTTCAACCTTCATCGTTGTCAACAAATGGTTCCTTCTGCTCAATGCATCTACTACACGATTCGTAATTCCCGATTTATGTTTCACAACAAACGTAAATTGCTGCAGATAAGCAATCCACGATGCATGCCTTGCTGAAATCTTATCCTGCCCTTGTAAGTGCTTCAACGCTTCATGATCAGTGTAAAGGACAAACTCCTTCTGAAATAGACAATGTCTCCAGTGCTTCACAGCTTGAACAATTGTGTAAAACTCAACATCATAAGTGCTATATCTCAACTTAGCTTCAGATAACTTCTCACTGAAGTAAGCAACTGGTCTTCCTTTCTGACTCAAAACTCCACCAATCCCAACCTTCGATGCATCAGTATGTAATTCACAACAACTGAAAATCCGGTAAAACTAGAATTGGTGCTATCGTCAATAGTGTTTTGATCTTCTCAAAAGCAGCCCCTACTTCCTCTGACCACTCAAACTTCTTTCCTTTCATGCAATCGGTTACTGGTGCCATTACACTGCTAAAATCTGGAATGAACCTTCCATAGAAAGATACCAACCCATGAAAACTTCTCACTTCAGTAATTGTCTTGGGTTGTGGCCAACTCCTGACAGCTTCTACTTTATTTCATCCACTTGAATTCCTTCTTTCGATAGAACGTATCCCAGAAACAAAACACTGTGCGTCATGAACACACACTTCTTTGTTGCAGCATAAAATTTCTCCTGTCGTAGAATCAATAGTACTTCACGCAAATGCTGGACATGCTTTTCCATACTTCCACTGTAGATCAAAATATCATCAAAGTAGACTACCACAAACTTTCTAATGTATGGTCTGAAAATCTAGTTCATCACTCTCATAAAAGTACTTGGTGCATTCGATAAACCAAACGGCATAACCAACCATTCGTATAAACCTTCCCTGGTTTTGAAAGAAGTTTTCCACTCATCACCTGGTCTAATACGAATCTGATGGTATCCACTCTTCAAGTCAATCTTTGAGAACACAACAGCTCCACTCAACTGATCAATCAAATCATCAAACCTTGGCATAGGAAATCTGTATCTCACAGTGATCTTTTTCAGAGCCCGACTATCCGTACACATCCTCCACGAACCATCCTTCTTGGGCACCAATAAAGTTGGCACTGCACAAGGACTTAAGCTCTCCTGAACACGCCCCTGTTCTAACAACTCTTCCACTTGCCTTCTCAATTTCTCATGCTCTTTAGGACTCATCCTGTAATGTGGCCTGTGAGGTAATACTGACCCTGGCGCAAGATCAATTTGATGTTGAATATCCCTCAACGGTGGTTATTCCTTTGGCAACTCCTCTGGAAACACATCACTGAATTCTTCCAATACCGGCTTCACTTCTTTTGGTACTTCTACTGATTCAGTGGCTTCATGTCCACTCAACAAAATACTTCAGGACTCTCCTCTACTTCTTCAATAAATTCCTTTAACGTCAATAAAGTTTTCAGCTCCTCAATCTCCTCAGATTTTCTCTCTTCCTGTTGTCTCTTCTTTGGAACTAAAATAATCTTAACACCTTCAAACATAAAGCTGTAGCTATTAGTCCGACCGTCATGTTGCACTGCTCGATCATACTGCCATGGTCTTCCCAAAAGTAAGTGACAAACATCCATCTCCACAACATCACACCAAATCTCGTCTTTATACTTCTTTCCGATGGAGAATGGAACTCGAACTCGTCTGTCCACCTTCACCTCTCCTCCTTTTCTCAACCACGCTAACTTGTAAGGATTAGGATGTTTCTATGTTTTCAACTTCAACTTTCTCACAGCTTCGGTAGAAATAATATTGTCACAACTTCCAGCGTCAATCACAAATTTACAAACCTTTCCCAGAATAGTGCACGTTGACTGAAAGATGTTACTCCTCAACCAACTAGCCTCTTCTTCTTGCTTCGGTATTAAACAAGACCACCTCATCATTAGATTACATCCTTCATCTCCTGACGCAATATCCTGTTCATCCTCCTCAACTGGACTAGAATAACCTTCCCCAACATCCTCACCTTCAACTTAAGCAATCATAGTTCGTTTCTTCGGCTTCGGACATTCATTACTCTTGTGACCCACTTCCTGGAAATTATAACATTTGAAATTGTTGTTGACCCTCGCTTTCGCAACTTCATTCACAACTAGTTTATTGACAGTTTTAGGAACATTGGAACTCCCACTAACACCCTTCACTTGATTGTTGGAATTAGGAAACACACCACCTCCTCGTCTTCCCCGCTTCTCCCAAGCCAACGCTTTCTGATGTGCTTCTGCTACAGATCTAGGATCAAACATATTTACCCTGTCTTGAATCTGCATTCTCAACCCTCCAACAAATCTAGCAGTCAGCTGTTCCTCTGTCTCCATAATGTCATTTTGAGCAATCATTGATAAAATTCATTAGCATAATCATTAACAGTCTTCGTCCTTTGCCTCAGATTCTGCAACCTCTGATACATAAGTGATCGATAATTGTAAGGTAAAAATGTAGCTTTCATCAGTTTCTTCATCTTCTCCCATGATTCAATCTTTGACTTTCCCATTCTCTCCCTTGTAAGTTTAGTTTGATGCCACCATGCCATAGCTCTACCTCTCAAACGAGTAGCAACCAACTTCACTCTTTGATTCTCGGGAACCTCCTTGAAATCAAAGATCTCTTCAACATTAGACAACCAATCCAAAAATTCTTATGCTACCATTCCACCCTTGAATTATGGAATTTCCATCTTCATACCCGACTCCCATCGTCGGTCATCCTCAACATCCCGATACGAGTTTCGAACCTGGTCTCGATCTCGATAATGAATGCTAGCGCTATCACCCTCATCATTAAAATCAAATGTATGTCTATATCGATCTCGACCATCAACATCCCTTCGATCACGCATGTCTCTTCTACTATGTCTCTCTTCATCTCTATATGGCTCATCTTCAAACTCACGTGGAGTTCTTCTCTCTTCATGTCCATAGTCATGGTGATCTCTCCTCGATGAAATTGATGTTTCTCTTCTCTCTCTAAAATATTGCGGTGATACCCTTCTCGCTTCTGTAACCGATGGCGAAACTCGGTTTCCTCCATGGTTCGAGGTTGGCGATCTCCTCCTTTGACTTTGATTTAAATCATTCATCAATTTCTCTAACTTCCCAATACCTTCATCAAATTTCTCATTAATGCGTTGTTCCATTTGCTCGGCTTCTTCCCTTCTATACAACGCTTCCACATTTTGATGTCGGTTAGCTCTTCTTGGCGGCATGATTGATCTTCATAAATAATTCAACAAATCAAATGCAAACTTTAAACAAGACAAACTTCAAACTTCAGCTGCACGCTACCCCAAGCTCGGCTCTAACTCAACTCGGCAATAGGCAATGACTTAAGGCTTAGGTCGGCTCGGCTTCAACAAGCACGGCTTCAAGCACTTTACTTTCAAACTTTGGCGCGCAAAAATCTCACGGCCAAATTCAAACAACTTCCACACTTTGATCTAAAAGAATATGGATCGACAACTCCAAACTTGTTGCAACGACCGATGAACATGATGAACAACAAACTTCAAACTCCTTGGCTCCAAGACTCGTCTTAGCTATGATTGGCTAAGTCAAGCTCTGATACCAAAAACTGACGCAGCGGATAATAAGAAAATTAGATGGAATGGTGAAAGTAGCAATCGGTGGATTGAAGATACTGAAATGCCCAAATTCGTTGATCACAAAGATACCGAATTCTAGCTATCTTCGACAAGTTGATCGCGCATGATACCATGAAAGAAGATCTACAATTCTTCAGACGTTGATCAAGCGCACTTGATACCGTGAATTGGCTTCAACAATCGTTGAATCGAGCACACTCGATTAACCGAAAGTGGAGATAGGAGATCACACTCAACTACCAATTTAGATGAAAGCACACAGCAATCAAAACGAAATTTTATTCAACAATCAACTCCCTTCAAATGTACAACACGCTCCCTATTTATAGCATTTTTACAACCGGCTCCTTAAGTCGTACACGACTTACGACTCACCCTTAGGTCGGCAACGACCTATCAATAAACGCGACTCAAACACTTAAGTCATACACGACTTAAAACACACGACCCAGATTACCTACGACATAACAGACACATAGCGCCTAAATCACAAACGACCTACGACTTACGGAATTACAACATATTACATTACTTAGGTCGTAGATGACCTAACTACTCACGACATAAGATTCAAACGACTTAAGGAAAATACAAACAAATTACAACATAACTTCACGACTTACGACTTATGACTTACTTAGGTCGTCAACGGTTTAATACTTATGCGACTTAAACTTCCGCGACTTATCATGACTCGTAACTCGTGGGTGGCTTGAAGGATGGTATCTTCACACGACTCAACTAAGTCGTAACCCGCTTCCGACTTAAGGACTTCAGCCACTGGAGCTTCTTCCTGCTTCTTGTTAAGTCGTGGACGACTTATAGCCGTGCCGTTAGATCGTGTGCGACTTATCAAACCCGAACGATTTAAGCCTTGGTTAAGTCGTTGCTCCTTCCCATGTGACCTGTTAGGTCGTTCCTCCTCCTCACGTGACCCGTTAGGTCGGGGCCGACCTTCATTAACTCGTGAACAACCTAAGCCTTGTGCTTCCGTAGGTCGTGCTGCATCCACATAGATATTATTCATGTCATATCTGAATTCACAATCATCAAATGAAATATCAATATCATTCATCCATAAGCAATGATTTATAATCATACCATTTTCAATTAATTTAAAATGAATTGAATTAACTACTTCTATCTCTAATTAATTTAAAGTAAATTAAATTAATTCTTTATCTATAAATCCTGCTTATACAATCATTAATTAAATATAAATCAAATTAGTTAATTATTCTCTAGATATTCATCTTGATTAAACACCTTTGATTAATCATTCTCTAATTACAATAGGTAATTAGTCTTTAATTAATTTCACAAATTAATCATCCTAAATCATTCATAGTAATTAACATTTAATTACTTCATTTATAATTGATTACATTTATTCTTAATTAATTACATAAATTAATCACCACATTATTAATTATTCCTAAATTAAACAATTATTAATTACATCATTAATTATATTAATTAATGATCTCTAATTCAGATTTAAATTTAATTACTTTGTTTAATTTAATTACATTAAGTGATTAATCTTTAATTAAACACAATTATTAATCATCTTTGATTAATAACATTCCAGTAATTAACTATCATTAACTACTTATATTAATAATTTAATTATTCCATAATTAATTTTCTCCATTAATTAATCCTTTGATTAATTACAAAAGTAATTATCCAAATTACTCCATTAACACATCATATTTCACTAATTACATTCAGTAATTAACGTTAATTACTTCCTTAAGTAATTATGCTCCATTAAATATACTAAGTAATTACACTTATCAATTTATCAAATGATCTTCTTAAATTAATTAAACTAAATTAATTAACTTAAATTAATCATTTTATCAAAATTAATTACAATAAGTAATTAATCTTTTAATTACTTTTATCAAGTAATTACCTTAACCACTTTACAATTGATTCTCTAAATTAATTAATCTAATTAACTAATAAAATTAATCACATTAATAAATCAATTAATAATCCTTAGTTAATTTTCTTCATTACCTAATAACCTTTCTTAATTTACTTCCTAATTAATCTCTAATTACAAATTAATCTAAATTATTGTTAACTCGGCTTTGATAATGACTCAACGACTTAAAAGGGTACGACCTAACGACTTAAGATGTGGGGCGACCTAACTGTTCAACGACCTAATTACTTAAAGAGGTTTGCGACCTACTGAGTTCAGTGACCCAGGGGTCTGCGACTTAACGACCTAAAGGTGGACGACTTAACGACCTAAAGGTGGATGACCTAACTACCTAAAAGAATGGTCCGCGACTTAACGACCTAAAGGTGGACGACCTAATGGCTTAAGTTCCCTGCGACCTAAAGAGTTAAAACGGCAATGACCTAATGATTTGATAACCTATTTTACGTCGTTCACGACTTAATACTTGGCGAAAAAACTATGCCGCTTCCTTATAAGTCGCTAAGTCCTACCCGTTGGTTTGTATGGACAAGTGTAGGCCATTTAGATCATAACTTGTATTTCTTTAGCTCACCAACACTTCTTTAGGTCGCCCACACTTCTTTAGGTAGCTCACGACCTTCCTTAGGTCGCTCATGACCTAAGGCCTGTCCAAAATTCTCTATAAATACACCCTAAGCTCCAACATGAAGGGGACTTTTCCGATCATTTTCTTCAAAGCATCGATACTCTGCCATCTTCAAGCCGAGCCTTACTCCAACATTCGAAACTCACAAGAAGCTCCAGTCAACTTCGAACAGGGATTCAACATATTCAATCATGAATTCGGAGAACTCTCTTGCATCGAAGTTTTTTCTAGCTGCTTGTCTTTTGAAGTGAATTGTAATTGAAGGAAATTGTAAAGGATTGTAATCATATAAGCAATAAAAAAGGATTGAAGTGGAAGTAGGCTTGATTATAAGCCGAACCACTATAAACTCTGTGTCTCTTATAGCTTTTTCAATGAATTACTGCGTTTTCTGATTCCCGTGTTAACGGGTGGTGCTTTCATTCAATATCTATTTGCATCGGGGTGTTAGCGTCTGACTTTTTACGTTAACATTTTTGGTGCTTTCATTGAGAACCCAACTCAGGATACTGTCATCATAGCTTCACCGGAATTTATAGAAAGGATATCTCTATAAACCTGGAGTTTATCAAAAATAATGGCCCCCGGAAGAAAACGCAAGTCTGTTAGATCCGATGATGTTCGCGAGACTACTGCCACTTCGCCTCCTTTAAGTCAAGCAACTCCAACCGTCGGAGTTACGTAGGCAGAGCTGGATGTCGTGGTATCTGGGCTACATCGACAAATGGAAGCTCAGAATAACCTAATGATGGAAAGGTTGAATGCTTTATTTGAGGCAAACCGCCAGCCGGCAACTAAGGAGGGAAACCTTGCCATGAGTGCAGAATGTGGAAGGAAGGAATATCCCTCAAAGGCCAGCTGACCCAGTGGAAAGGACACCTTCGCAAGCCGGAGGATCGGGGTCACAATCAACCCTCCGTGAGCAATTGTCAAGACAAAATTCGGAGAGAATGGCTAATGTTTGTCCCGTTGAGGCTCAAAATGATGAAGAGTATTTCTTAGGCATGGTTCGTCAGATTATGAAGGAAAGTATGCAGAGAAATGAAGAAGAGAAAGAATGGGGTTTCGCTCCGAGCAAAACTCCATTCACTGAAAAGATCTTGAAAGCAGAATTCCCAAGGAAGTTTGTCCCTCCAACTATTCCAGCTTACAAGGGAACGAGCGATCCTAATGAGTTTCGGTATAAGTATGATTGGCACATGACGGGTGCCAGAGCCTCTGATGAAATCAAATGCCGGTATTTTTCGGTATACCTGGAAGGAGTTGCTTTACTTTGGTTCACAAAGCTGCCGGTTCGATCGATAGACCAATTTTCTGATTTGACTCGGAAATTTAAGGAACAGTTTTGATTGTATGCATCAAAGGCAAAGGATATAATGTCGTTATCCAGCTTGGAGCAGAATCCTGGAGAATCCATTAGAGCTTTCTTGAATCGCTTCAATATAGCTCTGGCTGAAGTGGACAACGCAAAGCCGAGAATGATTTTGACGTATCTGATGAAGGCTATTGATAAGACGAGTGAGTTCGGGAGGTGGTTGAAAATGAAAGAACCGAATTCTCTTGACAAGTTTTATAAGAAAGCCGATGAATTCATGCGCCTGGAAAGCCTCCAAGCACCGGCTAAGGTGGTATCGACAGGGGCTGGAATTAGTAATGCTGTTCCAAATAAGAAGGAATCTGGCAATCAGAAGAGGGGAAACAATGGTCAGAAGAAACAAGGAGATGCAAAGAAAGGTCATCCCTTCAACTTCACCCCTCCGACTGATACCCTGGAGAACATCTACTTTGCAAACAAAGACACGGTCGAATTCCCCACACCAGCTAAGCAAAGAGTTAATAGGAAAGCTGAGAAGAATGGAAGGTTTTGCCGGTTCCATAACCAACCTGGGCATGATACTAATGAGTGTCGTCACTTGAAGGAGGTAATTGAGGAACTATTGAAGGAAAACAAGCTCCAGCAATATGTGAAATGGAACAAGAATGGCCCGACTTCGTCAACTCAAGGACCACAGGTTCCTGTTCATCGTCCTATCTCAAGTGAAAAGGCGGTAGCTCATGAATCAGAGAGGCCTGTTATAAATGTGGTTACAGGGGGCCCTCACCCAGCTAGCAGGAGTTGGGGCGAGACGGAAAGATACGCCCGTGCTTTGAAGTATGCACCGGCAGATGAAAATGTTTTTGTGTTAGAAGATGCTGCGCCCCTGAAGCAGCAAAAAACCTTTAATGATGACATTATATTCAGTACTAGGGATTCGATGGGTGTGGAAGCTCCTACCATTGATCCTTTGGTCATCTCCGCTGGCATTGGGCCAGCTACTGTGAAAAGAGTTCTGGTTGATTGTGGAGCTTCGTGCAACATTCTCTTCAAGAAGACTTTTGATCAGATGAAGATTCCAATGGCCGACGTTTAGGCTTCATCACTAAAGATTGCTGGTTTTACTGGGGAGCCGAAACAGCCAATCGGGACTATCGATCTGTTCGAAGAGCTTGGAGAGGGGCAGAGGAAAGTGGCTCGAAAACAGACCTTCGTTATTGTTGAAGAATTTTCTACCTACAATGCCTTCCTAGGCCGACCAACTCTGGCGGCATTTAAAGCTATTCTTGCCCGGTGGTGTCTGACCATAAAATTCCCCACAGATAATGGAGTCGGTGTGGTAAGAGGAGATCAGAATGCTAGACGAGAATGTTATCTTACAGAGTTGCGTGAAACGAGGAGGAGAGAAATGGGAAAAGATGCGGCGGCCCCGGTCCGCATCAAAGAACCAACCTTGTAGCAATTATAGGGTGGACCCTTCGCAGGCGAACATAGCGGTGCACGAAGAGAGATGGATCCCAGAAAAGCCAGTGCAGGGGAGAATAGAGTGGTACCAGTTTAAGTGACAGTGTCGGTACCTGTTGACACGAAAGACCCGAACAAAGTGTTGAATGTGGGTTCGCAGCTTAGGGCAACAGTTCAAAATGTTTTGATATCATTTTTGAAAGCAAATCTGGATGTATTCGCTTGGAGTCATGCCGATATGTGTGGAATATCTCCAGAAATTGCAGTACATACCTTGAATATTGATCCAAAGTTTACACAATTAAAGCAGAAAAGGAGAACTCAAGGTCTTGAAAGGTCAGCAGCATTGAAAGAAGAGGTTGATCGGCTCATGGAGAATGGTTTTATCAGGGAAACCACTTATCCGAATTGGGTTTCAAATCCAGTACTGGTTAAAAAAGCTAATGCGAAATGGAGAGTGTGCATTGACTTTTCAGATCTAAACAAAGCCTGCCCCTAAGACTGCTTCCCGTTACCCAGGATTGACCAGTTGGTGGATGGAACGGCGGGGCATGAATTGCTATCTTTTATGGATGCCTACTCCGGATATAACTAGATCATGATGCATGAGCCAGACCAAGACGACACGAGCTTTATTACCGATGTTGGTCTTTACTGCCACAGAGTCATGCCATTAGGACTAAAGACTGCGGGGGCAACTTACCAAAGACTTGTTAATGCCATGTTTAAACCGCAGATTGGCAAGACTATGGAAGTTTACGTCGATGATATGCTGGTAAAGTCAAAGAAAGCGGTGGGCCACCTGGATCACTTGGCAGAAATGTACTCAATCCTCCGAAAGTACGGTATGAAGCTGAATCCTTTGAAGTGTTCATTTGGGGTAGAATCTGGAAAGTTTTTGGGTTTCATTGTAAGTGCAAGGGGTATTGAAGCTAATCCTGCTCATATAACTGCCTTAAGGGAAGTCAAAGCTCCTAGAATGAAGAAGGAATTGCAAAGTCTCAATGGAAAAGTTGCTGCCCTGAGTCGGTTCATTTCCAAAGCTACTGATAAATGCATTCCATTCTTTGATGCTCTAAAGAAGGGAGAAAAAACTTTGACTGGACTCCTGAATGCCAGAAAGCTTTCGATGAGATGATTCGCCACATGGAAACACCTCCTATACTTTCTAAGCCCGACAATGGTGAAGATCTTTTTGTAGGCGATCTCGTCTCATGCCCTCAGCGCAGCTTTGGTACGAGAGGATGCGAAAATTCAACGCCCGGTTTACTACACTAGCAAGAGATTCACTAGGGCAGAAAAGAACTATTCGAAGTTGGAAAAGCTTGCCTATTGTCTACTAATTGCGTCAAGAAAATTGAGGCCATATTTTTAAGCTCATCCAATCAAAGTCCACACTGATCAGCCTCTGAAGCAAGTCCTCTTTCGCCCTGAGACTTCGGGTCGCCTTTTGAAATGGAATATTGAACTCAGCCAATATGACATCACTTATCATCCCCGGAGAGCAATCAATGGACAAGCTTTGGCAGACTTCATCGCGGAATGTACAGACAAAGGTGATAGTGAGGAAGTAGTGACCGATAATCCTTCAATCCGGTGGAAATTGTATGTTGATGGCGCAAGAAACGATTACTGTTCTCGGGCCGGGGTTGTGCTTGAAACCCCTGAAGGACGGTCACTGTGTTATGTTTTAAGATTGGAATTCCCTTCAACAAACAATGAAGCAGAGTATGAAGCTCTTATTGCCGGTTTGAGAATTGCTAAAGAATTGAACGTCAGGGCATTGCAGATCTTTAGTGATTCACAGCTTATTGTGTGTCAAGTCAAGAAAGAGTTTCAAACCAAAGGAGGAAATCTGCCCGCTTACTTGTCAAGAGCCTGGGAGCTTCTCGACGACCTGGACCATTATACGATAAACCATATACCTCGGGAAGAAAACATGAAGGCAGATTCCCTCACAAAGTATGCAAGCACCGGTGAAGCTCAATTATTGGGATTAGTTCCTGTGGAAGTCGTATCAACTCCAAGTATTGATGAAATGGATACAAACTGGATCATGACCATATCTCAAGAACAGGAATCATGGATGACTCCGATAAAGGATAATCTGCTCAACGGATCTGCGCCAGAAAGTTCAAAAGAGCGTCAGAAACTGTTAAGAAAGGCTTCAAGGAATACAATTCAAGATGGCTGATTGTATAGGCGGGGATTCCCAATGCCATTACTCCGATGTGTGACCAAGGAAGAAGCTGAAACAATTCTAACTGAGGTACACGGAGGAGAGTGTGGAGACCATTCAGGAGGTCAAACTTTAGCAAAGAAAATTCTCCGTTATGGATATTTTTGGCCAGTTATTAATCGTGATGCCGCGAGTTACGCTCGAAATTGTGACCAGTGCCAGAGATTTGCAAAAATCCCAAGAGCACCCTCCACTGAGATAACATAGATGGTCAGTCCGTGGCCATTTGCTATTTGGGGAATAGATCTCATCGTGCCTCTGCCAACTGCAAAATCCGGAATCAGATATGCTATTGTTGCTGTTGATTATTTTACTAAATGGGCTGAATCTAAACCCTTAGCTACTATTACCTCTAAGAAAATTATAAACTTTGTAACTAAGAATATCATTTGCAGGTATGGAGTGCCTCAAAAGATAATCACAGACAATGGAACCCAATTTGAAAGTAAAGAGTTCCAAGATTTTTGCAAAAAATTCAAGATCATCCGCAGGCAAACGGGCAAGTGGAAGCAGTAAACAAAATTATCAAATCAACCATCAAAAAAAAGATGGAAAAAGCAAAAGGTGGTTGGGTCGATAAACTTCCGCTAGCACTATGGGCATATAGAACTACACGTAAAACTGCGACGGGGCACACTCCATTTTCATTGGCATATGGATTAGAGGCAATGATTCCGGTAGAAATAGAGGTCCCTTCACATAGAAGAATCCATTTCAATCAAGCCGAAAATGAAAAGCTACAACTTGAAGCCCTTGACTTCCTTGATGAAAAAAGGGAAGAAGCTGAGCTCAGAATTGCAGCTCATCAGCAAAGAATAGCCAGACACTTCAATTCCAAAGTTCACCGACGCAACTTTGAAGTTGGGGATCTAATCTTAAAAAGAATTATGACACCTACAGGCGTGCTTGGACCAAACTGGGAAGGGTCGTATGTTATAGGCCAAAAGCTTCTTGATGGCACATTCAAACTTGTAACTGTCAAAGGAGACCCAATTCCAAGAGCTTGGAACAGCAATCATTTGCGCCCATATTTTACTTAAAGGCTTTAATGAAATATTGTAAAAGAATGATGAATGTGTGATTCTTGTATTGAAAGCCGTTGTAAAGTCAGTGCAAGTGAATAATAAGAACTATAAAGTGGGTGTAGGCCCAGTTTTTGGCCGAACCACTATAAATCTTGTGTTCTTTACTATTATAGACTGCTTTGTTTTATTTCGATATATAAAATACGTCAATTGCATTACTAAAATGTCCATTTAATAATGCAGGCCATAAAAACAGAGCTTACCCATCACAAGACCAAGCAACTCTTGACATTACCCAACAAGAAAACGCTAAGTCGTTCAAAATTTCCATACTCAAATCCTACGAAAGAAGTGCTTCGAACAAAAGTTAGCGATTCGACTGGAAGTGGGCCATTGCTAACTAACTATGAATGTCTGTACAAATGAGCATCCAGTTAAATAGCCTGTGTCTGCCACCACCAACTCGCTTAACTATGAAGTATATTTCTTTGGATAAGGGAAATTGCTGGCAACTAAAAGGGAAGGGTATTTGGAAAAGATAACGGGGATCGCCGATATGAATAGATGCTAGAAGCATCAAACAGCAAAAGACCTCTTCGGAGGCGCAAGCCCTCTTCGGAGGCACAACTCTTCGGAGGATAAAGACCTCAAAAGGGGCATGCCAGAAGACTTACTGAACAAAAAAGATTGGTATGGAATGACCGGGAGCACCTTCCCGACTGGAAGGCAAGGCGCTTGTTTACGAGCTGAGACAGTTTGCGCAGACAAGTGTCCAAGTAACTTGCGTCCGCCCCGTGAATCCATACGATGATCGGAGGCACCTTCCCAAGTGGAAGGCAAGGCGCTTGTTCACTAGTTGAGACAATCTGCATAAATAAGCGTCCAAGTAACTTGCGTCCGCACCGTGAATCCGACCAACTATGAGGAAGGAACTTCCAGATAGACTCGGAGGCACGCATTCCACCGAGATTTGAAATAAAACTTCACAAGTGTTGGAATGTGAAATGCCCTCTTCGGAGGCCCATTTCACCATAGTTGAATGCCAAAAGACCTCGAGCGGGCCTCGCCATAAAAAGTGAGTTCTTTCTCAACATAAAGTTGCGGACTGATCGGTGGCACAGAACACTTGTGTCCGCCCCGTGAATCCATCCAACTAAGAGAAAGAAGCTCCAAACTTCCAGGCAAAAGCCCTACTCAGAGGCACACATTTCACCGTGATCTGAAATAAAACTTCACACGAGTCAAAATGTGAAAAGCCCTCTTCGAAGGCCCGCTTCCCAACGAACAGGGAAAAGGTAAAAGCCTCTCCCAAGAGGCAGAAACAAAAAGACCTCTTCCTAGAGGCACAATCAAACAAAAAGACCTCTTCCCAGAGGCGCAACCAAACAAAAAGACCTCTTCCCAAAGGCACAATCAAAAACTCCTTCAGAGGCTCAAGCAGGTTGAAACCCCTTTTTCGAAAGGCCCACTGCACTATGAAGTGAAATTCACTTGCCAGAGCAAAAGTGACATTTTTTTTTCAAAAAGTGAAGTGTAAAAACTTTGCAACAAAAAAAAAAGAGAGAAGGAGAAGACTCCTTCAATATGAAGTGCATTCTACTAAGCTAGAAAAATATTTTCTTGAAACAGAAATATTATCCTGTAAAGTACAAATGCAAACTTCTTTCAAATGGATGAGCTGTTCTCTAAAGGAAGAGTACAAGTCTTCTTGAAATAGAAGAGTTGTTCTCCGAAACTTTTCCAACATGAAAAAGATTGCAATAAACCTAGGTATGGGGGCAATACAGTATCGTCATCACAAAAATGAAGACAACCCTCAATAAACATACCATAGGTTTACTGCAACCTCACATAAAGAGGATAAAGAAACTTGCATAAAAACAGAAAGTAAAAGCGTTCTCAAATACAGATAGAAATTTGTATAAGTAAAAGAACCATTTTATTCCATACTATGAGAATTTTATACATATGTAGGTTTCAAAGTAAAAGAAAGCGGGGACTGGTACCCGCACAATCTCCAGTCAACACAAGCTTATATACATGCAAAAAAGCAAAAAGTAAAGCAAAGAAGGGAAAGCGTGACTCATCACTTCTTTATTCCACCACCTTTAGAGCCTTCACCTGGCTTGATACGCAATTTTTCAGGCCGGCTTGGGAGAGTTGGGGGAGAAGGAGAGAAGCTAGTGCTGGATCAACCTCCGTTTCCTTTTCGGTAACAGAAATGCTTCTCCCTTTCTTCTTTGAAGTTGTACGCATCCTCCTCCTCTTTGAAGAAGACTCACTCCCCGGAGTGACAAGAGCAGACGATTTGATGTCATCACAAAGGGTTCGCTCCGGAGATACTTCGCCTCCTTCAAGTCCTTCGGCCTTATGCTCCTGTGAAGCGGTTGGATCGTCCAAGTCTTGAAGGGATCCTATTAATTCTTCCTGCGATCCCGGCTGGGAAGTAGGAGTGATTTGAAGGGATGGAGGAGGAACAGCTGGAGGAGGAGAAGTTTCTATGACACTAGGCGTTTTCGCTACAGAAGAAAAGAAAAAAATATTAGTATCTCCCGCGAAGAGAGGAGACAACGGCTCATCGAGTCTTAAGTAATAAGAAAGAAATTCATCAAGCTCGGCCGAAGCAAATGACTAATCCGCTTGACCTGGTTCGACGTTAATATTACCTGGAGAAGTGGGCTTCCTAATGTCAACTTCATAAGCTTCTACTTCAGTGCTTTCTTCGCCTTCATCTCCACCCTGTGCACTTGTAATCTCAGTTATGACTTTAGCAGGGGACGGAGAATGGGAATCGGAGCCTGTGATATCAACGTCGGGGAGGAGGGACAGGGGCAATTAATGGTGCTTCTTTCTCTGGATGCTCCACTCTCATCGTCCCAGCACGCTCTCTAGCGAGCTGCTCTTTTCCTCTGGCAAGGGCTGCATGAGCTCCGTCATCCAGATAATGTGTCTCGAGTTCTTTTCGGCATACCCAGCATCTTTAAGCATATCAAGCGCAGCTTCCCATACTTCAGCCAAAGTGATTTCGTATTTGGGGCCCAAAAATGCGAGACTTCCACGCCCTAGGACACTTTGCAAGTAGAAGTCAAATAATGTCGAACTGATATCGGCTTTAGTGGCTTGATGAGCTTCTTCAGCTGCAATTTTACCGGCAACAGCCTCATCGCGCTCTTTCTCAACTATAACAAGTCGAGTTTTTAATGTCTCAATTTCGAGGTTCTGGGAGCTGGTCTGTTGTCGCAATTGTGCAACTTCAACGCGATAATCTTCTATAACCTTTTCCTGCCACTTGAGTTTATCTTCGGCCTCTCGTTGGCTAGCATGAGCATCCCGCACTTGTTGCTGAAGCACACTTTCCCATTGAGAGTAGGAAGTGGAGGAAGTAGCAAGCTCCTCTTTAAGCTTTCCAACTTCCGCTTCAAGCTTTTCATTATAAGCGGCGATGCTCCTCATCTCTGCATCATGTTGATCGAGAGTCTTTTGCCACTCGGACTTATCGTTCTCAATGATCAACATAGCCTCAAGGTTCGCGCGATTCACTCTCTGGAGTTCGTCAACAAGTTTCTGCCAATTCGACATTCTCTCAATATCAAGCTTGACAGCATCAAGATTTTGCAACATGGCTGGTTTGTCGATTGGAACCAGATCTTGATCAAAGCGAACTCCCTTCAAGCACCAGTTTGGAAATCGGCTTTGAAGAGTAGTTGAGCCTGGTCCAAACTAATATGAGGGCCTGCCAATGATCGTCTGAATGTCGGTACGAGCGAGAGCGGGAGATTGAGGAGGCACCGAAGCAATGGGCTCTTTAAGAATGTCAGATGATGACTTTTCACCATGCTTGGTCCATTTGCTCGAATCTTCGGCAGCGTGGCTCTTTCCTTTGTCATCATGGGATTTTCTTTTGAGGGAATCACCCTCTCTGTGGGAAGAGTCATGACGTTCATCCCCTCTCCCGTACCGTTCTTCGTATGTTCTTCTCTCCTGAGCTTTTCAAGCAGCCCTCTCTTCATCAGTTTCCCTATGAGGGGGAAGATAGCGCCTGTAATCGTATTGACTGCGCCTTCCATACTGCTTAAAGTCATCATAATACGAGCCACTTCGCCCCATTGGAGAACCTAAAATAAAAAAAAGCATAACTTGAGAATCTTCAAATTGCAAGGAGTTAAGTGCATATAAGTGCTGAAAAATCCAAAATGTGTGCAACGTGCAGACTACGCGCGTTGGACTACAAACCACTCCTCGGTTGTGAAGGAATGATGGGTGTAGTAGCTAACATCAACTCTTGAGTCGATGGGATCTGTTGCAAAACAGAAGTTGCTTCAACCACTGAAGAGGAAACCCTAGTTGCAACAGGATCATCTTTGAACAGTTCCTGTGAGGTGATAAACAGGTCGCTCAACCCTTCAAAAGTGTCGTCCTCGCTCTGCTTGGTAGGACTTGTTTTCTTGGCTCCGCCGTCACCGGACTTCCCTGAATGTTGGGGGGATTCTCGAAGCTCTTATTCTTCAATGACCAGGGCAAGTGCAAGTTTGCCAGGTGACCCCGTGACGTCAGTAGAAGTAGAGCATTTCACCAGAGAAGCCTCAGGAGCAGGATCTTTCAGTGTAGGCTTCTCAACAGAAACTGGGGCATCCGGTGCCTCGGCCGGAGAATCAGGAACTTCGTAAGGCTGAGTAGAGTGGGAAGGGTGTAAGAGTCCGAATTGATGAAGGAACTCGTCTCTTAGCAAAAACTTGATACTTATCTCCTCAGCCGCCACTGCATTAAGCCTCTTAAAAGTCTACTTGTGGCTTGGATCTCTACAAAGAGGAGGAAGGACTACAAAAGTAGAAAGCGAGGTTAACATTTAGCAATTTGGATCTCGCAAAGCTCAGAAGAGGAAAGAATGGGGATAAGTAAGCTTACCCCCTACTCTCCAGATAGCGTAGAATCCCTGGAGGCAACGGACAAAGAAGAACTGATTTAGGAAACCATGAGCGCTATCACAGAGATCGGTGATAAGCTTGCGTTTCCTGGCGCTCCTCACATATATAATGGAAGGATGGTCTTTGTTTCTCGCAAATGTGCATAAATAGCAGATTTCTTCAAAGCTTGGGAGGCGATCAAGCGTCCTTCTGAAGAGAACGCATAATCCCATCAAAATGGCATAGCCGTTGGGGTGCAATTGAAAAGGAGAAATAGACAATCGGCGAAGGATTTGTTGGAGAAAACTGTTGAAAGGAGGAATGGCTCCACAAAGGCACATTTGGCGATTAACGGCAACAAACCCAAAGGGAGGACTGTCAGCACAATCATTTGGCCTAGGGAGAATAGCATTTTCTTCTACAATCCCAAATTGGGCGCGTAATTGGTTAAACATCCGGTAACTCAGGGTGGTTGGAGTTCTTTCTGGTGGGTTGGCCAGTGGACCAGCCATCGGAAAGGGCCTCTCCAGTTGGTACTGCTCCTTCTTCTTGATGAGAAGCCATTCTACATAAGCAGCCGGATATTCAAATATGAAGGTGCACGTTTCCTAAATGTGTGAAGTGTTGTGCAAAACTAGTAGATTGACAAGCAAACATGACTGAAATTAAATTAATAAACATGAAAAATTTCAGGACTTGTCCGAATACAAGTGCAGTATTGATGCAAAAAATCAGCTCTAGTTGATTAACATCGCTTTACTACTTCACTTGAATTCGTTGATTCGCAGCATTTCATACGATTTCTTTAAGTTGATTATATTTTATCGACTAATCTGTCATTTGATGTGGGCGATCAGTGGCAGTATATTCGCCCTAGTTTTCTGCAAATGTTATATTTAACAGGTTATTGGCATCGAATTTGGTATAATCTGTTAAGAAAGCATAGCAAAGTCATGCAAGTTGTCTTGGCAATTCAAAGTTCAAATCAAAAGTACAACAAAGTTCAAACAATTCAAAGTTCAAGCAATTCAAAGTTTAGGCAATTCAGTCCGGCAGTTCAAGTTAAGCACTCAAGTTGAGATTATGCTTCTAAGTGCGAATTCGAGTTGAGCATCCAAGTACTAAATCGTCCACAACCTAAAAGATTTCTTGCGAGTTAAATTAAGCCGTTGGTTCTTTAAGTCATTGGTCCTTTAAATCGTGAGGCATAGTAAGGAGAAAAGGCTTCAGCTCAAAGTGACGTGAATTTCTCTAAGTCCTAGCTCGACCGCGACTCAACGCTTATGTCGCATATACTTAAGTCGGTCGAAAGATAAGTCGCGAAAGTTTATAGGTCGCCCAAAATTGCTGGGTCGTGTCCAAGCTAATGTCTCACTTCACTCAACCAACAAACCTCCAATCTAATCGGTAACTCGTCATCCTTCTAACCCGTTAACACGTTAGCCTCTCCATCAACAGAAGCCCTCATTTTCTCATTCTATCGAATCATCCAAAAAAACTAATTCAAAATCACCACAAATTCAATGCCCTGCCATTCTAACGCAAATCAAAAATCAGTTAGCCTGAAGCGTTGCAACCCATCGCCATCATCTCATCAATTGTACAAAGCCAAATCGAGCTAACTCAAGTTCATCAACTATCGATGTAACGAGATTCGCGACGAAACATTGCGTAAGGAGGTGGGTTAAGATTGAAAAATGGGATTCATGAATCAATGATGATAAAGGATCGAGAAAGAAGCAGGTTCACTTACGCAATGTAATATCAAGGATGATCGGTGATTGATCGGATTGAGATCGTCTTTGAGAGCTCGGGAAGATGTTAATGGCAGAATCGAAGGAGGAAGTAGGTAATGATAAGAAAGAAGAGGATGAATGACTTATACGTTACAGTGGAGAAACCTGAAGCGGCACCTACGACCTAACCTTTGGGCCGCACATGACCTAGCGACCCAGGGGGGACGAGTTAAAAGATATCGAAGCACACGACCTAACCATTAGGCGTGTACTTCGAGGGGCAAATGTTAACTCCGCTTTGATAATGACTCAGCGACTTAAAAGGGTACGACCGAACGACTTAAGATGTGGGGAGACCTAACTATTCAACGACCTAATTACTTAAAGAGGTTTGCGACCTAATGAGTTCAGTGACCCAGGGGTCCGCGACTTAACGACCTAAAGGTGGACGACTTAACGACCTAAAGGTGGACGACCTAACTGCCTAAAAGAATGGTCTGCGACTTAACGACCTAAAGGTGGACGACCTAATGGCTTAAGTTCCCTGCGACCTAAAGAGTTAAAGCGGCAACGACCTAATGATTTGATAACCTATTTTAGGTCGTTCACGACTTAATACTTGGCGAAAATACTATGCCGCTTCCTTATAAGTCGCTAAGTCCTACCCGTTGGTTTGTATGGACAAGTGCAAGCCATTTAGGTCGTAACTTGTATTTCTTTAGCTCGCCAACACTTCTTTAGGTCGCCCACACTTCTTTAGGTAGCTCACGACCTTCCTTAGGTCGCTCACGACCTAAGGCCTGTCCAAAATTCTCTATAAATACACCCTAAGCTCCAACATGAAGGGGACTTTTCTGATCATTTTCTTCAAAGCATCGATACTCTACCATCTTCAAGCCGAGCCTTACTCCAACATTCGAAACTCACAAGAAGCTCCAGTCAACTTCGAACAGGGATTCAACATATTCAATCATGAATTTGGAGAACTCTCTTGCATCAAAGTTTTTTCAAGCTGCTTGTCTTTTGAAGTGAATTGTAATTGAAGGAAATTGTAAAGGATTGTAATCATATAAGCAATAAAAAAGGATTGAAGTGGACGTAGGCTTGATTATAAGCCGAAACACTATAAACACTTTTTCTCTTACTACTTTTTCAGTGAATTACTGCTTTTTCTGATTCCCGTGTTAACGGGTGGTGCTTTCATTCAATCTCTATTTGCATCGGGGTGTTAGCGTCCGACTTTTTACGTTAACAATTACTACTTTATAAATTAATACATAAGTCAACCTTTAATTAGCTTATTAATTAATTCACTTCAATATCTTAATTATCTCTAAGATAATTAATTCTTTTTAAAATGATTTAAATAAATATTAAAGTGTATTTTAGACATTACCCCCTTTGAATTTAAATTTGAATTCCATTTTGAATTTAAGATTCCAAAATGATTTACCATTTAACATTAGCCCAATTACATATTTATTTATAAACTTTAAAAAAAAAGAAATGTAAAAAAGACATTTATTACTTATATAATAAAGCATTTAAATTAACCACTTAATTTTTTTATAAAAAGTTAGCTTTTTACATTACATTACATTTTAACTTGCTTTTGAAAACTTGGTGTTTAATTCTTGATTAAAAACCCAAATTCATTTTTTTTCCTTTACCTTGGATCCAAAGGTCCATTTGCATCCATACTTTAAATTTTTGAATTTAAATCCCAGTTTAAATTTTTATTTCATATTTTAAGTTAAACCTTAAAAATCTGAAAACTATCAGGTTTTAAACCTGAAGCCCCATTTAAACATTTTAACTTTTTATTTCATTTCCGATTTTAATGCAAAGATAAATTTGAATTCAAACTTAAATCTGGATTTAAACTTGATGAAAATCTGGTATACAACTAAGTTTTCATTTGGATTTGTTAAAAACTCAAACAACTTTGCTATCAGGTTACAAGCCTGGAACAAACACTGACCAAACTCAAACCAAAGTTGACTTCGAGTCGCATACCCCTCTTCTTCGAGCCATATACTCGAAGGACTCGAGTGAAACCCGAGGAAAAAACCCAAAAAAAACACAGTTTAAATTTTTGTTTCAGATTTTAAAATATGAAACTGTCAGGTTTCAATAAAAAAAACTGAAAACCCTCTTTTTAAACATTTTAAAACTTTTAAGATTTCAAAGCCATTTTGAATACTGATTTCATCTAGATTTAAACTTAGTTTAATAATCCGTTGCATATTTTAACTCAGGTTTTAAATTTTAAACTTACAGGCTTTAAAACCTGTAAACAAAATCTACCCGAGCCCTAAGCAAAAACACTTCGAGTCACAAGCAAAATAAACACGAGCCAATCCTTAAATAACTCGAGTAAAACTCGAGAAACTTCTCTCAGCCAAACCCCGACACATCAAACCCCACAATAGTTCACCGTGCACATGCACGGAGGCGGCGCCGGACTCTGGCGATCGAGGCCACCCCCATCAAGTCGCAAATCGCTCCAATGTTGACCATGAATCAACGAACAACCCTAATGCATTGTCGATCAAAATCGAGTATAGCTCGATAATTTTCGAACCCATCACCCACTCACAAATGTGCCTCGGCATGGCAAATAGAACCCCAGCATCACCGCCCCTTCGCCCACATGCTCATCTACGACCCAGGCACCCCTCCTCTAAACTCGGCCACACTCGACGCTACGACGAAGTCGTGGCGATCAAATATGTGAGCATAAGTAAAATTAGGTTTAGAAATTAAAACTCATGACCGCTGCCTCCACCTGCTTCTGATCATCCACCACCCATTTTTCCCATCACCTCGGTAAGCTCCTCCATCATCAAGCAAAGCCCCGACCACCCAGATATAGTGATCACCCCAAAAATCCCAAATTTGCAATTTCAATTCATTCCAGAACTGCTCTTAACTTCTTGTATTAAAAATCTTGATTTAAGTTTTAAAATTCATATTTTGTTACAAAGATTCAAAGTATGTTCTTGAATTTATAGTTTAAAAGGTTTGGTTTTTCTCTTATTCAAGTTTTTCACTGTTATTTTGATTTTCCAGAACAATATTCAAATTTAATTCAACTTAAATAAAACTTAAACTCTAAATTATGTTGAAACAAACAATTTATGTTTCTATACTAGGTCCTGAAGGCTATTAGATCAAGAGATAAAAAATGATTTGAATCAACTCAAGCCTGGAAACAAAATAAATAGGTTTGTTTACAGAGACTTCAATATGTACTCATACAACATCCATATGCACAGAAGATTTCATACATACAAATCACACTTATTCCAGATTTTAACCTTGCAACTAGTTTAAATACTTAAATTTACAAAATAAAGTTACTCACAGCAAATGAAAAACAGAGCAAGTTTACAATGAAAGCAGATTGAATTTGCAGGTTTGAAATATACAGAATTTCATCACACAAACACCCAGAGAAAAATGAATATATAAATATTCACATAATATATTTAAGCATCCAAATATTAGCATGCAACAGATTTTAAAACTTAAGTAATTTTAAAAGTTTTACTCACCAGTGCTTTTGAAAATGAATAGAGCACCCTGGTATTGAAACAGCTTTGAAACTGAAATCTCCTCTGTTAAATCCTCTAGTTTGCATTGATGTATTGTTGTTGTATAAAGCTTCAGGTTATATCAATGGAAATGCTACTTGTATATTCAGGTTTGCTATGCTATGTTGAACAAACTAAAGAAGAAGGCATGTATATAAAGAAGTTTATAGTGGAAGGTGGCATCTGGGTTAAGCACATGCAGGTACACTATTTGTGTTTTGTTTGTATCAGGCAAAATTACTGAATTATGAGGCTGTAACGATCTTATACAATTCGAAATGTGTAACGACGCGAATTTTTCGCGCTCAAAAATCGACATCCATACTTTACATCGTACTCGAATGCCGTAGATTCGACCGCACAAATCCGAGTCGCCGGAGCTTATAACAACATTAAGTAAACAACACAGTGGAAAAGAAGAATAATACATTGATATACGACACAGATACAATATCTAATACAACAGAGTGATACAATGAATATCAATATACATCAGAGATATGATACAAGAAATAGCAGCGGAAAAGGAAAATAGATAACATCTAGCAGCGGAACAATATAACTCAAGATAGTCTTCAAAAGAGAACTACAGCAACAGCAGCTCGTTTCAACATCACGATACGCAAAGACGAAGCAAGTCTCGTCCACATCCAAAGACTAAACTAGCTCTAGATAATTCACCTTACCTAACTATCTGGAAAAAAACCAACTCTAAACTGCTCGTGTAGAAAATTTTGAGCACCCAGAGTTTAGGAAAGAAACAATAAACTCCGGATCAGTCATGGGAGTAGTGTGAGCAACAAAAACAGTTTATATTTTAAAAACAAACAGCAAGAGAATTTTAAATTAGATTCGCAATGCTTTTAGAAAATGAGACTACAATAAGGCCTCCCGCACACACACACAATGCAAACGCAGAATCGGAGGAGATTTCTCCTTATGATAGTCAAAGATGCTTGATACGCATTAAAAAGAAACATTTGATATTATTACTAGTGCATAGTGTAGTAAAAATCATTTCGAAAGTAAAGATATAAATCTTAGCCAACATGGACATTTCGAACTACGCCTACTATAGCTACCATCCAAACAGTGGGGCGCCACCATAATTGAATGATAGGTTCTACAACTAAAACCGTACAAGGTACGTATTTGAAGAATGGATTTCAAACAAATGGTAAGGCAAATGAACTTCCCATCGCCACATGGAAATGCCTCTGGAGGATGCCTCGAGCATCCCAACTGGATCTCTGCCAAACAAGGCCGGCTACCCCCCTTCCCGGGGAATATACAAAACCTCAGATATGCCACCCCCGGTCCTTTGGGACCTTTATACGAGGCGCCTCTAAACCAACAACCACACAGAAATAAATATAGTGTGTCCACATGAGTAAGTATCAGGGCTCCATACCATGACACTACCCTTTTCCAGAAGGAATGGTCATACCCTAGGGAAGCTACCCCTGAAACCTTGCTGCACAATTCCTGTTTCGACCATTATCGGTTTGTGAGGCTCGACGAAGTCTCGTCCACAAAGCTACGCTTTTTACAAAAGCCACGCTTTGATCAACAATGATCAGCAGCACTCAGCATGCCACATTACCAAGTTGGGAACATATCACTGATAACCTTCAAATACATAACCTTTGAGCTCGTACGTCTCATAGAAGGGTGTTAATGCTAAGAGAATAAATTCTCCGCCACCAACAGAAATGTATTTGAAAGAAATCTTCTTTATATCTAAAAATGTAATGTCAGACATACAATATATACAAGTCTGTTCTGGATTTAGAACAGAACCGAAGGCACTTCCAAAGAAGTCCTTGCAATCCAGGTATTCACAATCCCGATAGAACTTCCCATCACTTAGGGAATCTCTATACCGTAGCTACTCGGTGCAGAGACAATCGATAGGTCATCCTATCGTTCCCGCAAATACCCGGTCTTCACCACCGGTCTTCAAATGCTTTCCATAACGACGTATCACATATTCGGAATGGGTTATACGACCCAAAGGTCCTTTCCCGGCTAACCCAAATAGTGAGCGCAACATTTTAAACATATGGATATGGGATTTCAATTAAGTCACAACTTAATAATTCAAAACTTTCTTTCAAATGGTTTAAACAAATTACCATTTTCAAATCTTTTAAACAAAAGATATATTTCACTAAGTTCACCCATTTTGACAAAGATTCATTCCCGGATTGCAAAATAATTTCATCTCAATTGGATTAATTCATTTAAATCTTTAAATCAAGATTTTATCTTAAAGCTTTCAAACAGTTTCGATAACTTGGGAAATCATTTTCATTTTTAACTTGAAATCCTTTTAACACAATTTGGAAGTTCACTTCCTATATGAAAGCTTTTATTATTTTGAAACAAATAGTTTCCGTCTCAGAAAGATCCAATTTTACTTACACGAGTTAAAGCCTTTGAATTTAAATTCAAATTTTCAAATCAATATCTTTAAAATAGTTTAACCCATATAAACTGGTATAACATTTTTGGTCCCTAGTTTCCAGATCATAGAATTCAATTTAAAATATTGAATTCAAATTTAAATCAAAATATTTAAATTACAAAATTCAATCAAGTTATTAAAAATAAAATTCATCTTTGAAATTCCATTTCAAAAGCTTTACACTTTGAACCCAATCTTATTTTCAAACCATTTGAATTGAGATTGTCTATTTAAAAATCACTTCAAAAAAACTGTGACTTAATCGATTTCCTCGTGAAATCCATATTGGTGTGTGTATAAGTGTGGTCCAGGGGTTTAACACACAATAGTGCAACAACATTCAACCACCACAGATCAAACACAAAAATATAATTGATAAGCGATATAAAGTATAACGCTTATCTTCTATTCACAATTCACGGATAATATGCAGATGTATCATCGATAAATGAATAAAATACTCAGTTCAATCCACATAACAAAATGTCATAGATCAGTTACGGCAATCAATTCAAGGTGTCACATACAATACAATCATTCATAAGTAAGGCCAAGCATTCAATAGTCATTTATAAGTAGGATTAATTAATCGTTTAATCCTAATCAATTCAATTTATTTCTAAGTAAATTAATTACTTACGAATTAATTACCCAATCTTAATTAATTAATTACAAATCATTTGATATCAATAAATTTATCAAACACTTTAATAAATTAAATTATCCTTAATTAATCATATTAATTTAATCAACCCTTAAACCAATTACATGATTAATTAAGCCCTTAACCAAATCATTTTAGGAAATTAAATCTTTAATTTCTTACCATTAAACAAATATCCCATAACCATAAATCATTAATTACAAATTAATCGTTATCATTTAAATTAATTTACTTTGATAAATCTTTAATTAATATTAATTAATCTCATTTATTAATTAATCCTTAATTAATCTCTATTTGATTAATTATCCTTAATTAATCATAATAAGTAATTATCTCTAATTGCTTTCATTAAGTAATTTACAATTTACAATCTATAATCGATTGTCTAAATTAATTTATCTAATTAATTATCATATAAATTACATCACTTAATGCCTTAATTGTTTCTAATATAATCAATTCCTTTTTTTTATGATTTCATTAATCATTCAAGTGTATTTTAAACTTACACTTTAAATTCAAATTCAAATTTCATTTTAAAACCATTTAAGGTTCAAAAGTTTATTTGAAAACTAAACTTTACTTTTGAATTCAAACTTAGTTTAAATTATGTTTCAAATTTTTAAATTATATTTTAAAAATAGAAACTGTCAGGTGTAAAACCAGAAAACCTACCTTCTAAATCTTTACCACTTTGATTTAAAATTAATTTTTTTTTTACTTTTAAGATTCAAAGTTCTATTTGAATCTAACTTAAACTTGATTTAAGTTTATTTACAACTAGCTTACCAATTTAAATTCATTTAAATTTGGTTTGAATTTCAACTTGCAGACAGTTTTGAACAAAATTGTAACCCTGTTAAACCAACCCGAGGGAACAGCATGGTACTTCAAGTTGAACCCTCCCTTGCTTCGAGTAAACACTCGAATGACCAGAGTCTTCCACGAATACATTTACATCCCAAACCCAAAAAAATCTCAGCGCAACGAAAATGCACGGTGCACGTGTACAGCAACGCCGGACGCTGGCGAACTCCCTCCGGCCTCTGACAAGTACACATCCCCCCTTACAACCTAATACAAGCATCAAATCCTTCACCCCATAACTCGAAGTCAAATTCGAGTTCAAACTAAACCTGGAACCCAAAACTTTCACCAGACTCCACAACCTGTCAACACGTCGCCTTCGAAATATTGACCACCAGAACGCGCCGTACCTCCGCCCAGACCTTCGTCTACGCCCCAGCTTCCATCAACCAAAGGCGTGAGCAACTCGATGCAATATGAAGGATGAAGGAGAAAAAAATGCGACCCCTCATCAAACTAGGGTTAAAAATTTTAAATGTTCGCCGCCGACGTCACAGTCATCTACGCTGCCTCCAACTATTTTTCTCCGACACTCCATAGGCTACTCCTTCTCCAGCCACGAATCTGACCACCACGAATCGGTCGATCACCAGAAATTGATTGAAATCTCATTTTCGAACTAAAATAAACTGCTCTTTCCCTCACTATCTAAAAATTATAATTCATGCTTTAAAAATCATATTAAAGTATAAGAATTCCATTTATACATCTGAATTCGTAAATCATGAAGTTTGAATTTAGATTTGTTTAGAATTGGCCCAGATTATCTTGTTTTCCAGAAAGAACACTAAGTTGTTTAAACTCAATAAATTTTTAATCTTTAGTTTATACTAAAATCAACAATTTTTGTCTTAGCACTAAACTCAAACAGCAAGTATATCAAGTGAAAATAATTTCTGAATCAAAGTCTGATACCTGAAAATCTTAGAACAGAACACATGTATAACAATAACCTGTACACAAATTTTTCTAGTTTCCAAATATATCTAGAGGATTCTTATACATATAGAAACAGACACATATATGCAATCAATTCAACTTTTAAATTTTAAAAACATAAGTTCCTCACCTGTGTTTCCAGAAAATGAACAGAGTCTATGATGAAACAGGCTTTTGAACTGTAAGTTGGAATCCTTCTTTTTTTTAATCCACTGGTTTGATTTTTTTTTTTTTGTATCTTTGTTTATGTTGAATTTGTTTAAGTTTGAAATGGTGTTCATTTTAGATTTTACTCAGTGATGATGCTGAACTAAAATGAGAGGAGAAGGCTGATATAAAGGAGATATGTACAGGTTGATTATATATTTTAGTATAATAGTCATGGCCGGTATGCTTGCATTAAATGTATGAGGTATGTTGCATTAATTTCTTTGCTGGTTTGATGCTAGGGATGTGGTATTAATTGCCTTGGTACTTTTATGTCTTCAGCCTACATACTTGGCTTCATTTGCTTATGCATAGTTGAATTTATATGTATATTTTTCTTTCATTTTTTTATCTTGCCCACACTTGCATGTCCTTTTTGTTTACACATATTTAGTGGTTTGCATTTTTAATAATATTTTTGCTTATACTTGTTGGCTATGCAGTTTTGTTTGGTGGCTGCAAACTTATCTTTGGTGGCTAATGATATTATTTTGGTGGCTAAGGATTTTTTTTTTATATAAATTTTCTTTGTCTTGTTTCATAAGCTTTTGCTTATTCCTTTTATTTGTTTGTACAAAGATACTTAGATTTTTTTTAATTTTTGTTGCTTCATTTTGCAAGTGTTCACACTTATATTTGAATATATTTCTATTTTTAATATGTTGTTAGATTTTAGTTAATGTATGTACTTATAATTTATAATTTACCTTATTTGTTTACTTGCTATTTTACAAAACTATAAAATTTATCTTATATATAGATTTTAATTTCTATTTTCTAACTTAAATACTTGATTGTATTTTATTTGTTTGAATCTTAACTAGGTGTATTTATTTTTATTATTTTTGTAGTACATTTTTGTTTGTATTAATACATATACTTATTTAAATTTTGGAGAAAAATCAAATCAATTAACCAATTAAATTTACAATTTTATTCAGAAATTAAATTAATTATCAATTTAAACTTATTTAAAATCCGGGATCGTTACAAACTTCCCTCCTTAAAAGAATTTCGTCCTCGAAATTCGCAGGCACGAAAACAACACAGAGATAGACAGATTCGATCTCCTATAATTTCCTCAAACTTAAGATATGAATTCCAAACTCAAGTCAGAATATCTCAGAATATATACTAATTCATCCCTCTTCGGACTTCGATCAACCCGAGAAATTATAATAGAATTTCAAATTTGGTTTTAAACGAAATCGTTTTATCAATACAATTCAAATTTAGCTTCATATTCTATTAATCAATTTAACTGAATTTAAAATTTCCAATTCATTCAAAATTTCCAATTCATATTTATTAAGGTTTAAATCGAGAAACTGGTAAGAAACCGATGAAGATATGAAGTAAGAATTTTCTACAACGATTCGTAGGGCCACCATCACACCGAAACTTCTTCTGTAGCTGGTACGAAGCATCAAAGAATTGAAATCGAATCAAAGGAGATTGAAAGAGAAAATTATTTCCACTGTTACAGGGTGTTGACTATTTATAGTCGTATTCCCCTGTCCCCTATCTCGTTCTCTTCTTGTACTCATACTTACTATCGGTGGATAATAAGAGAATTTACTGAGAGATTCGAACGGATATCTTAGGGATATACTCGTTCTAGGGTATACTTCACCCTATCTCTAATGATCTACTCAACGTGTTATACTCCTAAGCTAAAGTTTTAACCTTAGCTCTGATACTAAATGTAACGACCTAGGCTTTTCAACCATCGACAGAGGTCACAACCGGTAGGCTTTTCAACCATCCCAGCACCATAGTGGCTTACATTGATATCCCAAACTTGCTTTTACGGCCAGCCTCTCGATTGTCTCAGCTTATGCCTAACCAACCCCGTAAAGAGGACGTGTAGGGGTAAGAGTCTCCCGTTCGCCACCTAGCCGCGAAGCCAGAATCCCCCATCACGTTTCACCTAGATAAGCAAGACTGGTGTGAGCAACAAAAACAGTTTATCTTTTAAAAACAAACAACAAGAGAATTTTAAATTAGATTCGCAATGCTTTTAGAAAATGAGACAACCATAAGGCCTCCCGCACACACACACAATGAAAATGCAGAATCAGAGGAGATTTCTCCTGATGATAGTCAAAGATGCTTGTTACGCATTAAAAAGAAACATTTGATATTATTACTAGTGCATAGTGTAGTAAAAATCATTTCGAAAGTAAAGATATAAATCTTAGCCAACATAGACATTTCGAACTATGCCTACTATAGTTACCATCCAAACAGTGGGGCGCCACCATAAGTGAATGATAGGTTCTACAACTAAAACCGTACAAGGTACGTATTTGAAGAATGGATTTCCAACAAATGGTCAGGCCAAGGAACTTCCCATCGCCACATGGAAACGGCTCTAGAAGGACGCCTCGAGCATCCCAACTGGATCTCTACCAAACAAGGCCGGCTACCCCCCTTCCCGGTACAAAACCTCAGATATGCCATCCCCGGTCCTTTGGGACCTTTATACGAGGCGCCTCTAAACCAACAACCACACAGAAATAAATATAGTGTGTCCACATGAGTAAGTATCAGGGCTCCATACCATGACACTACCCTTTTCCAGGAGGAATGGTCATACCCTAGGGAAGCTACCCCTGAAACCTTGCCGCACAATTCCTGTTTCTACCATTACCGGTTTGTGAGGCTCGATGAAGTCTCGTCCACAAAGCTACGCTTTTTACAAAAGCCACGCTTTGATCAACAAATGATCAGCAGCACTCAGTATGCCACATTACCAAGTTGGGAACATATCGCCGATAACCTTCAACTACATAACCTCTGAGCTCGTACGTCTCAGAGAAGGGTGTTAATGCTAAGAGAATAAAATCTCCGCCACCAACAGAAATGTGTTTGAAAGAAATCTGCTTTATATCTCAAACTGTAATGTCAGATATACAATCTATACAAGTCTGTTCTGGATTTAGAACAGAACCGAAGGCACTTCCAAAGAAGTCCTTGCAATCCGGGTATTCACAATCCCGATAGAACTTCCCATCACTTAGGGAATCTCTATACCGTAGCTACTCGGTGCAGGGACAATCGATAGGTCATCCTATCGCTCTCGCAAATACCCGGTCTTCACCACCGGTCTTCAAATGCTATCCATAACGACGTATCACATATTCAGAATGGGTTATACGACCCAAAGGTCCTTTCCCGGCTAACCCGAATAGTGAGCGCAATATTTAAAACATATGGATATGGGATTTCAATTAAGTCACAACTTAATACTTCAAAACTTTCTTTCAAATTATTTAAACAAATTACCATTTTCAAATCTTTTAAACAAAAGATTTATTTCACTAAGTTCACCCATTTTCACAAAGATTCATTCCCGGATTTCAAAATAATTTCATCTCAATTGGATTAATTCATTTAAATCTTTAAATCAAGATTTTATCTTAAAGCTTTCAAACAGTTTCGATAACTTGGGAAATCATTTTCATTTTTAACTTGAAATCCTTTTTAACACAATTTGGAAGTTCACTTCCTATATGAAAGCTTTTATTATTTGGAAACAAATAGTTTTCATCTCAGAAAGATCCAATTTTACTTACACGAGTTAAAGCCTTTGAATTTAAATTCAAATTTTCAAATCAATATCTTTAAAATAGTTTAACCCATATAAACTGGTATAACATCTTTTGGTCCCTAGTTTCCAGATCATAGAATTCAATTTCAAACATTGAATCAAAATTTAAATCAAAATATTTAAATTACAAAATTCAATCAAGTTATTAAAAATAAACTTCATCTTTGAAATTCCATTTCAAAAGCTTTTCACTTCGAACCCAATCTTATTTTCAAACCATTTGAATTCAGATTGTCTATTTAAAAATCACTTCAAAAAAACTGTGACTTAATCGATTTCCTTGTGAAATCCATATTGGTGTGTGTATAAGTGTGGTCCAGGGGTTTAACATACAATAGTGCAACAACATTCAATCACCACAGATCAAACACAGAAATATAGTTGATAAGCGATATAAAGTATAACGCTTATCTTCTATTCACAATTCACAGATAATATGCAGATGTATCATCAATAAATGAATAAAATACTCAGTTCAATCCACATAACAAAATGTCATAGATCAGTAGGGCAATCAATTCAAGGTATCACATACAGTACAATCATTCATAAGTAAGGCCAAGCATTCAATAGTCATTTATAAGTAGGATTAATTAATCGTTTAATCCTAATCAATTCAATTTATTTCTAAGTAAATTAATTACTTACGAATTAATTACCCAATCTTGATTAATTAATTACAAATCATTTGATATCAATAAATTTATCAAACATTTTAATAAATTAAATTATCCTTAATTAATCATATTAATTTAATCAACCCTTAAACTAATTACATGATTAATTAACCCCTTAACCAAATCATTTTAGGAAATTAAATCATTAATTTCTTACCATTAAACAAATATCCCATAAACATAAATCATTAATTACAAATTAATCGTTATCATTTAAATTAATTTACTTTAATAAATCTTTAATTAATATTAATTAATCTCATTTATTAATTAATCCTTAATTAATCTCTGTTTGATTAATTATCCTTAATTAATCATAATAAGTAATTATCTCTAATTGCTTTCATTAAGTAATTTACAATTTGCAATCTATAATCGATCATATGAATTAATTTATCTAATTAATTATCATATAAATTACATCACTTAATGCCTTAATTATTTCTAATATAATCAATTCCTCTTTTTTATGATTTCATTAATCATTCAAGTGTATTTTAAACTTACACTTTAAATTGAAATTGAAATTTCATTTTAAAACCATTTAAGATTCAAAAGTTTATTTGAAAACTAAACTTTACTTTTAAATTCAAACTTAGTTTAAATTATGTTTCAAATTTTTAAATTAAATTTTAAAAATAGAAATTGTCAGGTGTAAAACCTGAAAACCCACCTTCTAAATCTTTACCACTTTGATTTAAAACTAAATTTCAATTTTTTTTTTACTTTTAAGATTCAAAGTTCTATTTGAATCTAACTTAAACTTGATTTAAGTTTACTTACAACTAGCTTACCAATTTAAATTCATTTAAATTTGGTTTGAGTTTCAACTTGGAGACAGTTTTGAACAAAACTGTAACCCTGTTAAACCAACCCGAGGCAACAGAATGGTACTTCGAGTTGAACCCTCCCTTGCTTCGAGTAAACACTCGAATGACCCGAGTCTTCCCCGAATACATTTACTTCCCAAACCCAAAAAAATCTCAGTGCAACGAAAATGAACGGTGCACGTGTACAGCAACGCCGGTCGCTGGCGAACTCCCCTCCGGCCTCTGACAAGTCCACATCCCCCTTACAACCCAATGCAAGCATCAAATCCTTCACCCCATAACTCGAAGTCAAATTCGAGTTCAAACCAAACCTGGAACCCAAAACTTTCACCAGACTCCACGACCTGTCAACACGCCGCCTTCGAAATATTGACCACCAGAACGCGCCGCACCTCCGCCCAGACCTTCGTCTACGCCCCAGCTTCCATCAACCAAAGGCGCGAGCAACTCGATGCACTATGGAGGACGAACGAGAAAAAAATGCGACCCCTCATTAAACTAGGGTTAAAAATTTTAAATGTTCACCGCCGACGTCACAGTCATCTTCGCCACCTCCAACTGTTTTTCTCCGACACCCCATAGGCTACTCCTTCTCCAGCCACGAATTCGACCACCACGAATCGGTCGATCACCAGAAATTGATTGAAATCTCATTTTCGAACTAAAATAAACTGCTCTTTCCCTCACTATCTAAAATTATAATTCATGCTTTAAAAATCATATTAAAGTATAAGAATTCCGTTTGTACATCTGAATTCGTAAATCATGAAGTTTGAATTTTGATTTGTTTAGAATTGGCTCAGATTATCTTGTTTTCCAAAAAGAACACTAAGTTGTTTAAACTCAATAAATTTTTAATCTTTGGTTTATACTAAAATCAACAATTTTTGTCTTAGCACTAAACTCAAACAGCAAGTATATCAAGTGAATGATTTTTGAATCAAAGTCTGATACCTGAAAATCTTAAAACAGAACACATGTATAACAATAGCCTGTACACAAATTTTTCCAGTTTCCAAATATATCTAGAGGATTCTTATACATATAGCAACAGACACATATATGCAATCAATTCAACTTTTAAATTTTAAAAACATAAGTTACTCACCTGTGTTTCCAGAAAATGAACAGAGTCTATGATGAAACAGGCTTTAGAACTGTAAGTTGGAATCCTTCTTTTTTTTAATCCACTAGTTTGATTTTTTTTTGTATCTTTGTTTATGTTGAATTTGTTTAAGTTTGAAATGGTGTTCATTTTAGATTTTACTCAGTGATGATGCTGAACTAAAATGAGAGGAGAAGGCTGATATAAAGGAGATATGTACAGGTTGATTATATATTTTAGTATAATAGGCATGGCTGGTATGCTTGCATTAAATGTATGAGGTATGTTGCATTAATTTCTTTGTTGGTTTGATGCTAGAGATGTGGCATTAATTGCCTTGGTACTTTTATGTCTTCAGCCTACATACTTGTCTTCATTTGCTTATACATAGTTGAATATATTTGTATATTTTTCTTTCATTTTTTTTTTATCTTGCCTACACTTGCATGTCCTTTTTGTTTACACATATATTTAGTGGTTTGCATTTTTAATAATATTTTTGCTTATACTTGTTGGCTCTGCAGTTTTGTTTGGTGGCTGCAAACTTATCTTTGGTGGCTAATGATATTATTTTGGTGGCTAAGGATTTTTTTTTTATATATATAAATTTTCTTTGTCTTGTTTCATAAGCTTTTGCTTATTCCTTTTATTTGTTTGTGCAAAGATACTTAGATTTTTTTTAATTTTTGTTGCTTCATTTTGCAAGTGTTCACACTTATATTTGAATATATTTCTATTTTTAATATGTTGTTAGATTTTAGTTAATGTATGTACTTATAATTTATAATTTACCTTATTTGTTTACTTACTATTTTACAAAACTATAAAATTTATCTTATATATAGATTTTAATTTCTATTTTCTAACTTAAATACTTGAGTATATTTTATTTGTTTGAATCTTAATTAGGTGTATTTATTTTTATTATTTTTGTAGTACATTTTTGTTTGTATTAATACATATACTTATTTAAATTTTGGAGAAAAATCAAATCAATTAACCAATTAAATTTACAATTTTATTCATAAATTAAATTAATTATCAATTTAAACTTATCTGAAATCCGGGATCGTTACAAAATGACTTTATTAGCTGCTAAGAAATGGAGTCATTTAATGCTAATGTACTTGTGTTCCCTACTACTCATTCTTATGTATAGATATTTTTACTTAGCTTTGCACTTCTCTTACAAGCAACCTGCATATGTAATTTTCTTTTATTTTGTTTCTTAACT
The DNA here is from genome assembly GCA_030765085.1 of Allium cepa. Lineage (NCBI taxonomy): Eukaryota > Viridiplantae > Streptophyta > Magnoliopsida > Asparagales > Amaryllidaceae > Allium > Allium cepa. Next base: position 1,038,739,105 of record CM060928.1, read on the forward strand.
TTGCTTTGCATTTTATCCTTTTTTACATGTTTTGCTTCTATACTTACCCGATTTGTTCTTGCATTCAAAACTTTTACTTTCACTTGTCTGGGCATGCTTTTTATCCAATATACATAGCTATTTTATTTTGCTTTGTTTAAATATTTTATAAAATTTATTCTTGAAAGATTTTATTTTATATTCCAAATCATAGCTTCCCAAAGTATGTGTATATATATACATATACATAAGTTTAAAATAACAAATTTCGATTCATTTAAAATCCATTTTAAAGATATTTCATTATTGTTATTGTTTAAAAATAACTCATTATTAATTTAATATAATTTATAAATGAAATCACTACATAAATAAATTATTCATTTTATCAACCATATTTAAACAAAAACAAAACAACCTTTGTTAAATTTAGATTTAAGTCAAAATCATTTAAACAATTTTAATTTTATCTTTAGTATACTTTAAAACCAAATTATTATTTATTTAATAGCTATATTTTAAGCCAAATTGCAAATTATCAAAACATTAGAATTTGAAAACAAATTCTTATTTATTAAATTTTAAAACTGATCTTTAGATTATACACAAATATATATATATATATATATATTTATTATTAGAAAACAATTTACTAGCTTTTTATAGATAAATTATCAGTTAAATATTTATTTTAAAAGAAGATGATTAAATCAATTTAAATATTATTAATAAATATTATAAAATCAATTTAATTTTTAATGTAGATTATTAAATTGATATTGCCCCAAATTTCCGGGATGTCACATCTTGAGTAGCTCGATTTTAATTATCAAGCGAAATAGGAAGATCTGGATGGTCGGGTTCATCAACGGGATGATTGGCGACATGTTGGAGGTGGCGGCGACGATCAGTTCGTTAGCGATTGCTTGTGCATGTGTACGTGCATCTGTGTGTCAGGGGTGATGATGTTGGATTGGAGAAGAAAGAGATGGCTTGGAATTGTATTCGGGAAGGTCTTGTTTTGGCTCGAGTTTTGTATCGAGTCGTACGCACGAATATGTAACAGTTTTTAAAATTTAAACTAAAAACAAATTTTAAAAAGGAAGAAGAAAAAAATGACTTAGGGGTTTGATCGGGGAAATCTAAAATTGGCTTGGGTTTGACTCGAGTTTGTCTCGGGTACAAGTTGTAATAGTTTTAAATTTTTAAATAAAGCAAGTTTTTAAAGTTTAAAATACAACAAGTTTTAAACTATATTCTTAAAACAATTTCTTTTAAATAATAAATATTTATTTAAAATAATTAGTTGATGAAGGTTGTATAATTCATTTAGCTAATTCTTAAGTTTATTTTTATAAAATTCAATAGTATAATTAAGAAGTTACTAAAAAGATAAAACGTTTTTAAATTGTTAATTAACATAAAGGTCTAAGTAAATTTATGGGTTAAAAATAAATTTATTTCAAAGGTTAATTTTTTTTAAAGTTAATTGTTTTAAAAATCAATTGATTTGATTTTAAATAAATTATATTGGGATAATTATGAAATTAAATCCCTAAGTGTTTTCAAATATAATTTAATGATGTAATTGGGTAGTTATTAAGATAAATGTATTGAACTTTAATTAATCAAAGGGTCTCAGGTGATTCGAATAACTAAATTAAAGCATTTAATTTATTGAGATATAAGCGATGATTAAGTAATTAATTAAGATGAATGGTTTATCTTATAATTAATTTAAGGTCTTGATTAATTAAAGGATTATTAAATAATTAATTATAGGGTAATTAATTAATGTAATTAATTAAAATTTAATTGAAGGATAATTTGTTAATGTAATTAATTAAGGGTTAATTAATTAATGTAATTAACTTAAGGTTAATTAATTTATGTGATTAATTAAGGGATATTAATTAATTGAGCATAACTGCTTACGATGGATAATTAAGGATGATTAATTAATCTTCATTAATTAATTAAAATAATAACAAATGGTTTATAATTAATTAATGATAATTAAGTAGGGTTAAGTAATTAATTCTTAAGTATTTAATTTATTTGGTTTAAGTTAAATTAATATTAAATTATGTGATAGATTAATCTTGCTTATGGATAATTGGATTATGTTGAATACTTTGAATTTCTTGATATCTCTGATAAGTGGTGTGCTGTGATACGAATTGCTTTTGATTATGTTGTGATAAATGTAAGATATTTATCTGTGATGTATTGTTGTGTGAATGTGAACTTCTAAATAAAATTATTCACTTAAACAACCTAGCCTTTAAAACGGAATTTGAATTTCAATTAGACCTGGGGTCGGATTCCAAATGGTTATCCAAAAACCACATCAAATCTTAAAGGTGAATCTTTTGTTAAAAGAGTAAAAATAGAAAATTGTTGTGAATGTATCCACATATAACCTTTCTTTTTAAAGTCAAGTTATTTTGTACTTGTTTTACAACTATGTCGAAACTATTAACAATTTTTTAACTATTTTATAAACTAATTACTATTTTTCAACTATTTTACAAATTAACTACTATTTTATAGCTATTTTGCAATTATCTAAATGACTATAATTATTTAACTATTTTCCAACTATTTTACAGCTATTTTGCCTACTAATAATTACTTTCCTACTACTCATCTATTTTTAAAATTTTCAAGCTATTTGCTAAGTATAAACTGGTCGGAGTACAAACTGTTATTGGTTAAATACCCAACTGAGATAAGAATTGAAGGAATAATCCAAATGGGAATTAAAGCAAATGTGAGTAAGTGGATAGAATTTAAAGGAACTGTGAATAGAAACAGAAATTGATTTAGCTAATAATCAATGAAGTTAAATACGTAGGATGCACGTATATTATTCTATTCGCATAGTGATTTGATCCAGATTCGAGCACAGAATTTAGAGATGGTTACATCGATCCGGGTTGGGATTTTTCACTCGATTTTCGACGGCGAGCATGGATATGGATTGTTGATTGGTTCTGGATGTTCTCTATCATAGTTATAGCTATGCAAGGAGAATGACGGTTTCTGATCAAGAAACCAGATCTATGTCCGCACTTGGAAGTCAGTTGGACGATGCTAGTTCGGAAGTGAAATTGTGTGATCGAGTGAGCAATCAGGTTGGTATAGCATACGGATGATATGTGTACATCATACGGAGTTGAATGAAATTGATAGTGGAAAGAGTAATCAAATTTTATTATTTCATTTTGAGTAAACAAAGTTATATATCTTTGTTATATAAGGTAAATCTCCCCTTGCTGAATCTATTGCTGGAAGAAAATGGTTTTTGAAAGTGTTTAAAGTATAAAAGGGAGTTTTATACGAGATTGAAATGATCCAAAGTTTTTTAAAAAAATTATATACATCTGTGTGTATATATATATATATATATAAAGGATCTTATGAGGATTTTGAAAAAAAAGGTTTTGGGAACCTGTGAATTTGGAAAGGCCTTCGATTTTTGGGTAAAATCAATATTGGAATTTGTAAAGCCTAGTTTGAGAATTTTCGATTTTGGGATAATCGATTTTGTGTAAAGGAGCCTTGTATGAGATCATACTAGGTGTATGATTTGAAAGATACAATATGGGTATAGTATAAAGTGTTTTGATGATGGCTCTGGAGGAAAAGGTGCTCCCTTGAAATGAACTTCCCAGGAGTGCCACCGGGTGGTGCTGCCTTGAACCCCAAGGGGGGATTCTAAAGTTGATCCTTTGAGGAGTCCGGACAAACTAGTTCCTGAGGATTATTGGGTAGCGAAAGTCGAGGGCCCTGATGCCTAAAGGGGCATTTGGGTTATGCTGTGATGACAGTGTAACTCGATGTCACTGCGATATACTGTGTAGACCGTAGCGAAAATCATGTGGAGGATGAGTGTCAACGGTCTACATTTGATTTTGCCGGAAAGGCAATGCAACATCGGTAGACTGCGATCTATGGTCGAGTGGAGTGGAGAAGTTTCGTTCTTTTGGTAGCAAAATTCGAGGGCGCTGATGCCTACAGTTATATGGGTTTTTGCTGTGATAGCTACGTAACCCCAGTTGTAGCTGCGACCTTTAGCGGGTTCCATGGCGTAATTGAGGGGTGCGGAGGCCTACAGTTATCTATGGATTTTGTCGGGATGGCAACATAACCATCGGGTTAACTGCGACCATAGATGGGGGTGATGATTTCCAGGGCATTCTTACCAAAGATATTATCCCTATTTTCAAAACTTTCTTCTATATTTTAGTAAAATTATTTTCCAAGTATTTTCACTGGATGTTAAAAACAGGTTTACCAAGTACTTATAGATTTTCAGTCCTACGCCTGATCAAAGTATGACCGAATTTCTGTTAGAACAAGGATGGACTTGTCGAAACATCGAGTTATAAAAGTATTTTTATAAAACTATTTTAGTAACATTATATGGATTTTTAAAGGTAGTTTAAAAATAATCAAAGAAAATTTATCTGATTTTAAGCATTTTCATAAATTCTGGCTTCGTTCCTTTTCGAGGACGAAAAGTTCTAAAGGGGGGAGGAATGTGACAACCTGGAAATTTAGCAGTAGTATTTAATCTAATAAATTTAATTATAAACTTATTCTTATATATATATATATATAAATATATATGTATTTTTGGAAGAACTTTGATCTGGAAATAATAAAATAAAGAGTTTTAAAATATTAAAAACTTAAATCTAGCCTATTCACAATAACGTTTTAAAGAAAAGAAAAATATAGTCTAATCAATATTTAAACATAAGAGTAAAACAATAATGTAGTTATAAAATAAATATATCAACACTAGAAAATTATGAAATTTCATAAGCATAATAAATAAATAATAAATAGGAAATTAAATGTTTGATAGTGTAACTTAAAAAAAGAGAAAATGATTAAAGGAAATCTTATCAATATTAAACCTAAGTACAAAACAAATATGTGATATTAACATAAATGTAGATATATGAACATAAGATAATTCTAGAAAAAATATATAGATACTTACTGGTATTACTTATAGCATGAAATGAAATGAGGCAAAACAAGACGAAGCTATATATATATATATATATATATATATTTGAATGTACTCACAAAAATCAAGTTTGTATAAAAAAAAGATAAGTATGATAAGTGTAAAACAAGACAAGTGTAATTAATGCAGCACATATATGTATCATGTCAGCCTCCAAAAGAAAAATAAATCTCTCTGACCAAATTACACAAAAATCTTGCACCTGTATACTTCAGTCTGTACAACTTTCTTTTTATATATCATCCTTAATCCATTTCGAATCAAAAAAAAAGAAGATAGCAAACCTGAAACAATTAACAGCAACTAAAATATCATCGACAAAACTAGAGACTGGAAAAGCAAGATCTAAGCTGTGTTCTTTTCAAAACAATAAGGGGTGATCTCTGTTCCAAGAATTTTCTCGGTGAGTAAACCATCTTATAATACTCACGTGTCATTCAATTTTGCATAGTTAAATAGTGTTTTGTGTATATACTTTAAGAATAAAGCTCTGTGTTTATACATATTTATATTTGACTGTGCTGAGGAATTCATCTACTTCTCCGTTTAGTTCATAAGGTAGAAAAAAAAATTCAATTTCTTATCATCTAATCAGTATCAAGATTTGGTTTTCAAAACAAATATGTGAGTTTAGGTATGAATTATGATTAAAAAAAAATAGTTTCAAGGAAGGGAGGAATATACAGTATGAAAAATTTGGTTTTTACCGAGATAATTCAAATTTTCAATAAATTTGAATAAAATGATTTGCTATTTCAATTATATAACTTGAATCCTTATTCAAAAGTAGGATTTTTAAGCTAGGTATGGTGATTTTTAGATGCGTGGATTGAGAGCAGTTTTGGGATGATCGAAAATTGGGTTTCGACCAATTTCAGGCGGTCGGAGGCACTAGCGAGGTCGAGGTTTGGGCTGAGGTTAGGTGAGTGATCAGGGAGTCAAGGAAAAATGGAGGTGATGGTGATTGTTGTCTGAGGCATCGGCGATAGGCAATTTTAGTTTCTAAACCTAATTTTTGAGATGGTCGGAAATTTGATCGTCGTGGACTCGTACGTGCATCGAGTTGCACGTGCTTCTGGAAAGGGGTGGCTTGGAGGGTGATGAGTTCGTGGCTGGAGGATCGGGGCTTCTGGTGGCCGGTGACGAGGTCGCAAGGTGATTTTTAGGATGGAGGTCTGGTTCGAGATGATCGAGCTATGCTCGATTTCGTTCATGGACTGGTGTGGGTCTTTGGTCGATCTGGGGTCGTCGTCGAAAAGTTCGTCGACAGGTCGGAAGTGTCGTGCTTGGTCGGAGGTCGCCGGAGGGGCTGTGCACGTGCATGGTGCTAGTTTGTGTCAGGTGATGGTTTCCTTGAGTGACGCGGGGAGACTCTCAAGCTAAAAAGGGTTATACTTGGGGAAAACTCAGGTTCGTGGAGAGGGTTGTTAAAATTTACAGTTTTATACTTAATATTTCACAAAAAATATAATATAAGAGAAGAGAAAAAAAAGAGATGGGAACTCGGGGAAACATGGGGGAAAATCGGGCTCCCACTCGAGTTACATGATTTTTTGCTCGGTTTAGTCTTATGCCTAACTAAAAAAATATATATTTATTTAAAAATAAATTTTCATTTCAAATTTTGAAAGAAAGTTTAAACAAGGTTAAAAAAACCAATCTAAAAATATGGATTCAATCTGAATTATAATCTTGTTTTAAAGTTGAATTAAGTTCTACAAATTGAATTGTTTGAAACAATTTTAAATATTTAAAGTGTATTTAAATGGTAAGAATTTAAAAGTAAAGTCGGGTTAAGTCCTTTAGTTCTTGTGTATGATGAGTATGTCTTAATATATCATTTTAAAAGTTTGGGAATGGTCTTTAAACTTTGTTAAAAAAACGTTTCATTTTAAATTTTATATTTGGAATGAATTTAAAAATACAATGTTTTTAAATACATTTGGGAATGATAGTTAAATCATAAATAAGAAAATGTTTTACCTTAAAGCTAATATAGGATTAGGAATTAACTCACCAAGTAATTAAGATTAATTTAGTTATGGTTAAAACTTAATTAATTAAATAATTAGAGGTTAATTAGTGGGTTATTAAGGATAAATAAACTTGTAATTAATAATGATTAATATGAGTTAATTGCTCGAGAGAAGTAATTAAAGCATTATTGATAGTAACGAAGTTCAATAACTCGCGATTAATTAATAATTTATTTAGGTAATCTTAATAATTACTTATATTAATTAATTAAAGATAATCAAGTTTGAAAATTTCCAAGTATAATTACTCAATGAAAATAATTAGGAAATTAATTACTTATTGGAATTAATTAAGTTTAATGCAACTAATTTAAGTTAATAATTAAGATTTATCAAATTGAGATAACCATGGAATGATTTGTTAAGTTTAATTAGTTATTGTGGTTAATGATGATTAGCTACTTAGTGGAGTAATTAGGATGGGAAATTACTAAATATGATTAATCGAAGATTGGAAGAGATTTGAGATTAATTACTTTGTGTAATCAATATGAAGGATAATTACTTAGTGAAAGTAATTTATAATTAATCACTTAGTGCAATTAATTTAAGAATAATAAATCATGAAGGATTAATTAAGATAAATGATTATTTGATGATTAATTATTGTTTTGTAATTTATTTACAAGTAGGGTTGAAAAGAAATTGATTTATTCCAATTTTGGTTAGTTAAATTAATTAGAGACGGTATAATTAATTTATCGTGCTTGCGAATGGTTTAATGATATTATGTGCTTTAGGGTTGTTGATATCTCAGGTATGTTATGTGTGAAATAAGTGTGGACTATCACAGAAATAGAGAACCCGTAGTGAAGTCGAGTCACCCGGGTTCTTGTGATTTAAACTTAGCATTTCAAATGGTATGGGTTTACTCACGCTGGTTTCCAGCCTGACCCGGGTGTTACTTTGGTGTAATGCTCGGGTCATACCGAGTATTACAAATTTTCAGGTACGGACGTCCTGGAGCTCAGGAGGCGAGCTGGATGGCAAGAACGTATGGAGTGTTTCCGCTGTATTATATTATTGTATAAATGAGACATGATAATTGTGTATATCCAGTGTCTGTATAAATGTGTAACTCTGATGTATTAAAATGTAATCGATAGATATAGTGTTCGTTTGTAAACTGTTATTATTTGTTATTACCTGCTGCGAATGTGGGACTTTGGTGTTTCTGATCTTTTTCTTCTTCTATCTCTTTCTTCTTTTTCATAGCAATTTGAAATTTTCGGGTTCGAAAATTCCGGGTCGTTACAATGACTAGGCACTGGGTACCAATTGTCACAGTACGTGGCCTAGATCACCTTTCCGAGGATCACTCTTGGCCCCCTGCAACACAAGACCTGGACTACCCTTAATGGATAATCCCGAGTAAGATCACCCCACGGTTGGGATCAGCAACAGAACCACTAAGCCGAATAAAAGGGACATCTAGACAGGGATGACCTCACCCTAATGGGCACTACCCACCTAGCTTGCTGCATAACCCCTGATTTTCAGTCGTTCCTGGTTAATGAGGCTAAGCGTTACCTTTAGAGAACACATCTCTTAGAATGCTCATCATCCACCTGACGATGTTCTGAACACATTCAATCCATACAAGTCCGTCCCGGTTTGAACGGAACCAAAGGCACTACACCTACTACATCCATTTTGGAATCATCCTCATGGTTAGTAGCGAATAGCCCTTGCACTTCAATGCTCCACCTTCGAATCCAATCTCATCTTCCTCACGAAAACGTACAAACCGGAACGAAGTGATTTTCGATAAATTAATCCCGATCCCGGTCGCTTCGAAACGATCAACGCATTGTCCAATATTGATAGTCGGTTATTTAACTATCAAATAACATTCACAACAACCATCAAAAAAAATAATCTCCAAAATTATTTATTATCCTCGAAATATCATCGCAAGATATATTTCCAATTTCAACCCTTTTTGAAAACAGTTTTCAAACCAAACTTTTCTCATGAAATATCGACCAGAATCCATAAACACTCAACCGATAAGTCAACACAATATAAAAACAATTTTTACATTCACTAACAACTACGTGCTCATATCTATTAATACTCTCAAACTCATTCTAGAGTACTACAGACTCTATTAAATGAGTAATCCTAACCAGAGCCAAGGTTATCACCAACCTCGCTCTGATACCAACTGTAACGGCCCGCAAATCCGTATCCCTTGAGTCGACACTAATCTCCATTAAATCAACTCAAGATGAACGGAAATACGAACCATTTGGGTTAAAGAATAAGAGGTAAAAGAAGTGAATAGAAAAACAATATCAGAATCTAACCTTCGCAGCGGAATAAAATATAATAGATAATAAAAGATCTTTACACGAAAGGAACTATATCTATTTTTACATATACATCACCAGAATGCATCATCAGAGTTCAACAACATCGATATCATACAACTGGACAATCATATAGTTTTTTTCTCAAAACTGAATACACAGCGGAATAATAATCAAGTAAGGAAGTATGTATTGCCATCCAGCTCGTCTCCTGAGCTCCACAGCATCATATCCTGCATTCTACAATACTCGGTCTGACCAGAGCATTATAGTTAAATAACACCCAAGTCAGTCTGGAATACCAGCGTGAGAAAATCACACTCAGTTTGATTATTAAAGTTTCAAAATCCTTGAAAACAAAAGCATCTCTTAAGACCACGCCACAAATAAACATGTCGGGTTTTTACCCTACGATAGCCAAAACACTTTTTATTAAAATCCTCTGATATTATAATATGGTCTATTTACAAATACTTATTAAAATAGCCAAAATTGTTACATTCATTAAATTCCAGCTACTAGCCACAGTCGTTGGCAATACAAACAAAACCGTAAAAGACGCAGAGGGAGAATGGATTTCCAACTAATGATTATGCATTGGGTACCATCTGTCACAGTACGTGGCCTAGATCACCATACCGAGGATCACTTACGACCCCCTGCAACACAAGACCGGAACTACCCCTTAATGGATAATCCCGAGTAAGATCACCCCACGGTTGGGACCAGCAACCGCACCACTAAGCCGAATAAAAGGGACATCTAGACAGGGATGACCTCATCCTAACGGGCGCTACCCACCTAGCCTTGCTGCATAACCCTTGATTTTCCGTCTTTCCTGGTTGATGAGGCTTGAGGCTAAGAGTTACCTTTAGAGAACTCATCTCTTAGAATGCTCATCGTCCACCTGACGATGTTCTGAACGCATTCAATCTATACAAGTCCATCCCGGGTTCAAACGGAACCAAAGGTACTACCCCTACTACATCCATTTTGGAATCATCCTCAGGATTTGTTGCGACTAGCCCTTGCACTTCAATGCTCCGCCTTCGAATCCAAACTCTTCTTCATCACGGAAACGTACAAACTGGATCAAAGTGGTTTTCGAAAAATTAATCCCGATCCCGGTCTCTTCGAAACGATTAGTGCATTGTCTAATATTGATAGTCGGTTATTTAACTATCAAATAACATTCACAAGAACCACAAACAATAAATAATCTCCCAAATTATTTATTATCCTCGAAATATCTTCGCAAGATATATTTCAAATTTCAACCCTTTTTGAAAACAATTTTCAAACCACACTTTTCTCATGAAATAAATTTCCAAATATTTATTTCCACTGAAAACACCAAGCATAAAAACTTAAGATTTTTAAAATAATTTAAAACACTTTATTTGAAAATATCCTTTAAAACATTTAAATTCAAAATTACTTTAATACTTGTTCAAAATATATATACTTTAAGAATATTTCAAATAAAATTGCTTCAATACTTTATTAAAAATATATACTATAGGAATATTTGAAAATGAGGTTACTTTATAAAATATAAAACTAGATTTTCTCTTTTTAAAACAAAATACCAGGTCACCTTTAAATAATTACTATGATAATAGATTTGAAAAATATTTACTTTAGAATTTTACACATTTAGAAATAATAAATTTTCTAAAACATGCTTTTTAAAACTACATAACTTATATTTAAAAATTTACATTGAAAACATACTTGGCTATCCAGGGAAATATACTTTTATTCACACCCTTTAATGATAAATCATTGTTTATTTTTAAACAAATTTTCTCATTCCCTTAATAAATTCCCACCATGAATTTATTCTTCCAAATATCCACTGATATAACACCTTACTTTTATAAACCCAGTTATAAATTTCAAATCTCGCTTCGCCTTTAAAAATCCCGGTTTTACACACTTAACTCAATTCCCAAATTGATTTCCAATTTACTCCATTTGAAATAAATTCCTTTACTTACTCGTTTATTTCAAAACCCGTTGTCATCAGATTTTTATTCCTTAATTTATGATTTAAAATCTTTTTAACTGAAATTACCAGTTTTTGATTTCCCCAAATTCCTTCTTTAACTTTTCCAATAATTTAAATCTTAAATTTAAAATAAATGCTTTATTCTTTTAAATAATAACACTTAAGTTTAAAATTCATTATCTTCCTGTTTATTCAAAATTCCCTTTCATACACAGAATTTATTTATTTAAATTTTAAAATTATTTTTACTTTTTCAAATTTATCACTAAATTTATTCAAATTCTCTATAATTATTTACTTAAAAATTCACCCTTTTATTTTCTTTTAAAAATTCAATTCAATATATACTGATAACTCAGTATACCGAAATATATTCCAACAAACCACACCATTCAATATTCCAATTATCAATAATATTCATCACAGAATAACAAATATTCATAACACAGAATATTAAACAAGATAAATAATTTTGAGGAATCCAGTTGGATCCCTCCAACCTGTTTCCCTGCATCTACAGATGTTAGCACAATAAAATACCAATTCCACTTCGAGGTGGAATATCGCGGTATATGGGATTAATATAATATCATTTGCTATTATGCGGCGCATAAGGTCTCGTCCGCTATAAAAATGCAAAAAATCAATCACTCCAATATAATATATATATATATATACACACACATACTATATACAATATAGAACATCAAATTAGTTCAATCATTCAACCAATTATTTAAATTTAACTATTTAAATTTAAAAAACCCAGATGAGTGAGATTAACTCACCTTTGGTTTGTTTGCAGTTCACTTCCATTTTGGTTTGTTTCTTCATAATTTTGACCTTGGATAAACATTTATATTGTTTATTAATATTTGAATAAACCAAAGAAATTTTTTTCCATTTAATAAGTTTAATTAGCCAATGATTTTATTTTAAACTAATAATTTTATTTTTAAACTGATTTTCTAATAAAAAAATAATTTTATCAACTAAAATAATTGAATAATTTTATTAAACAAATCTATCTCCATATTACATTATTAATAATAAACTAGTTAGTGAAGATATATATATATATATATATATATATTTAAACATAAAATTTTACATTTATATATTTCTTTGAAACTCATTTACTTATAAAAATTCATTTATATAGATTTAAAATCCAATTCTTTTTAACATTTAAAATTCCTATCTATTTTCTAAAATCTTAACTATGTTCATATTTCCTGTTCTACACAGGTTTATCACAGCAACCTTATTTTATATAAATTCGTTTAAAAATAAAGTTTTCAATTTAAATCGACAAAATACAGGAAGACCCATACTTCCTTTCCCAAAACACGCACGCAGACACGCTAATCCACAATCAACAATACACGTCGTCATCCCCTTTACCAAAGCCAGAACCTCAAACCTCGCCCTACGAGTCGCAATCGACAGTCTCAGCCCAACTCGATTCACCACATACACCTCTGCCCTTGACAATAGTGACTCGTTTCAGACCCCCAAATCCATGCGCGCATCAATCCAAGCACGCTCCCTCGATGCGGCCTTGCTAATGAGCCCAAGCTACTCCTCGATCTGGTCAGGGAATTAGGAAAGGATAATCGAGGTTGAACGTCTTCGCAATTAGAAAGATAGAAAGGAAATTCGATTTTGTTGACATCGAATTGAGGAAGGAAGAGAAACTAATTGAAGAGAAGATTTCGGTCATTATATTTTCTTCGAACGAAACCCCCCCTTTTTTATACGAAATTGAATTGGGTTTGGCCATTTTTTTTAAGGAAGATGGCTGTTGTTAAACGGTTTTGAATTAGGGAATGGATATGATTAAATGACAAGAAGGTGGCATGCATAGAAAGGAAAAGTAGTTGACTAGCCTATTATAAATTAAAATTTTCCAATATTTCGATATAAATTTCAACGCGTTTACGTATCGTACGCTCACACAACAACTCCAAACATTACGAAAATTGAAATCCAATAATAATACAATATTACGGATCCAATGGAACGGGTTTCGTCAAAATCCGAAACTATGCCTCGGAAAGCTATTTTAAAATATCGATTTAAACGATATATTTTTAAAACTGAACAAAACACTATCAAATTCAAATTTAAAAGCTTTTATTATCTTCAGAACTATCAACATAAATTCTACAAGCCTTCAAAATATTTTTAACAGGCTTAAAACTCCAGATTCAACATTTTACCCAACTTCAAATTATTTAATTTAATAATTAAATTACCCAAATAAATGGTAATAATTGAATTCAAGTTAAACATTAACTTTTAAATATTTTAAATCAATTAAATATTCCAATTTCAAACATCCAAAAATTCCGAGTCGTCACATTCCTCCCACCTTAAAAGAATTTCATCTCCGAAATTACTAATTAAAAAGAATGGTCCACAACCCGTTAACTATTTTCCCTAAAACCATTCAGTTTCAAACACTTCCCAAAACAATCTTTTATTTAAGACAGACTATCACTTTACTAACAACCCAAACCTACCTTAAGTTCCAAGTAATATTACTTCTTAACCATACCATTCGTAAATTCCAATCCAAATTTAAATTATCCAAATTTTCGCAAAAAATTTTCTAACTCTCTAAATTTTTGAAAAATTTCGCCAGCGTCTCCTTTGCGCGGCTAGCTCGGAACAACCACAAAATGCCTCTATAGGCTCCCAAATTCCAAAAGAAAAACAAAACGCCAAGTGGCTAGATCAAAAACCCAATCAAATTTCATACAGAAATTTAAACACATACCTTTTTGTCGACCAATTCAAATTTATCTTCTGAAATCAAAACCAATTTTCCTTTACCCTTATAATCCCTGTATATCCTACATAGCAATAATATCCAATCACAACATTCAAAAACATTTTATCGACTTCCTTACAAAATTTCAATAACTATTCATTCAAGCCCGTACGATGTACCTATATCATTCGTACGCAATACCGAATCCGATCGCTTACTCGATCACACAATTTCACTTCCGAGCTAGTATCGTCCACCCATCTTCCAAGTGCGGACTCAGATCTTGTTTGTTGATCAGAAACCGTCTTTCTCCTTGCAAAGTCATAACTATGATAGAAAATTTCCAGAATCAATCAAAATCCATATCCAGGGTTCGCCTTCGAAAATCGAGCGAAAAAACCTAACTCGGATTGATATAACTATCTCGAAATTCTATGCTCGAATCTGGATCAAATTACTATGCGAATAAAAATAATATACGTACATCTTACGTATTTATGTCCATTCTCTTTTATTCACTTCATTTTGATTTCTATTCACTTATCAACGCTTATCGTTTCGTATATTTTTATTAAATCTTCACTCAAATGCTTATTCAATAAATTTTCCCGACACCCATATTACTTAAGAACTCTACCATTTCTTCTTAAGTTCAATATAAGTATTTTATACGCTTCTTATATTTATTTTCATTTTACCACTTTAGTTTATATGTACTTTTATTCAAATTGGTTCTCCTGTTTCCATATGAATTCAATTTATCTTCAACGCTGAATATTGAATTTTATCTTCCATTCATAACTGATTCATATCACTATTTTAGATTAGTTTCATCCACTAATTTATTTCAATTTCCAGTTTGAAATCGTTATGTCGCTAACAATAATTTTCCCAAAAAACTTTCTAACTCCCAAAATTTTCGAAATTTTTTGGCAGAGTCTCCTTTGTACGGAGGAGCTTTTGCAATTTGACAAGAGATATACATCGACCCACATGGTTGGGAAAACAAAAGCAGTTCGTATTTCCTATTTTTATTGTGTAGGCATACCTCTATTTAGCATTTTTAAGCAAGCAGCTTATTTTTTTAGCAATTTGCACGCCAAAATCCAGCCAAACGACTTCCCAGTACCTGTACTTACTTAATTTAAACATGTGAGTGCCAAAATCACAAAATTTAACAACATTTAACATATTTAACTAGCAAACATATAAGTTTCTATAAGCAATATAGGTTAAACAATATTTATAAGCAACTTATAGGGTTCCGACATTAATTTTAATTATTTACAACCAGTTCATATACACTTCATTCAATTTAAATAGTTTGCAACTCAATTGCTTACGTTCAATTCATTTTTAACCCAAACAACTCGCATTTATTTCGATGGATTCCAAAAATCAATTTTATTTACCTCTACCAATTTATAAATTTTTTATTTACTTCCGTTTAAGTCGAATGACTAATTTATTTTATGCAAATTGACGATATTCACTTAATAGAATATCCATTTTAGTTTTTGTCCACATCCAATTGATTCCAACTCATTTTACATTTAATTCGATCCCGTTTCTAGTTTATTTACCAACCA
The DNA here is from genome assembly GCA_030765085.1 of Allium cepa. Taxonomy (NCBI): domain Eukaryota; kingdom Viridiplantae; phylum Streptophyta; class Magnoliopsida; order Asparagales; family Amaryllidaceae; genus Allium; species Allium cepa. The sequence goes on from CM060928.1 coordinate 1,038,754,852, forward strand.
TACGTTTTAAAATCATTTCATAGAGCTTGACAACATTCGATTCTTATATTAATAACCACTTTCCAAATTAATTTAACCCAAACTTTTATTTAATGAATTTTCATTCTTACTCGAATTTGAGCTCCTAATTATTTTTAACTTAAGTTAATTACTTCAATCTATTTGATTAGTTCTTTTGTTCCGTTCATTACAAATTTTAATTTCCAAATTCAATTCATTCACGGCTCATTTAAGTCAACTGGCCATTCTCCTAATCCATTTAAATTTTAATTCCATTCTCAATTCGTTAAAATAATATACAAAGCCATATTTAATTCATGTTTAATTCACTTACAATTCCAAGTTAAATTTCTATTCATAACTTAGGTTTTATTTACAAATCCATCATTAACTCAAATTTCAACTTGTATTTATCCAACTAGTGTTCCATTTCCATATTGAATAATTAATTATTCAGTTGGCTCACTTCCAATTTACAATTGAATCTTTGATTTTTATCTTCAAAAATCACTTTATTACTTTAATTGAGTTCAATCTAATATATAATTCGAGTTTAGAATTCTATTTCACTTTCCAAAATACCAAATACATTTTATTTTGTCTTACTCCTTCCAATATCCAATTTCAGTTTATTTACTTGCAATTATAAATTCATTTGTTCATTCACAAATTTATTTTCAACCAATACATTTTATTTCATTAACTTATTCCATTTAGCCTATTTAGATTTATTTCCTCAACATTCACTTTTTATTTAACTTGGTTTAGCTACATCTAATTTAATTCAAGTTTTAAGTTTCTATAAGTTCTATAATTTATTTACCTTTCGTTTGCTAATTTCTTTTAACTCGCTTAAATTAATTGGCTTACATTCTAACTTATTTTCGTTTCCTTACTTACTTCAAATTTTTAACCCTTCTCCAAGTTATAAACAACTTTTCAAAATCTTTTTTAAATTTCCAAACTTATTTAACATTCCATAAACATTTTTAATAAGTTTCCAGAGTTTCATCCAAACATTTCAAACCAACTCTAGAGTTTAAACCATTACTAAAATGTTCAAAATCCAGTTTTGAATACATATATATATATATATATATACATACATATATATATATATATCTAAATCAAACTATTCCTTTTCATTTTCAAAATCAAACCCAATTTCGCAAACAAAGATTAATCCAAAACATCTAGGTAGCAATCCCCCTCTTGGAAACTCGAAAATGAACACCAATGATGTCGCGATCATCATCAGAATTATTTGCCAGCAACCGAAAAGAGTTCAGTGCTTTTATCACTTTAAATTACCTTTAAATATTCAAAACTCTCCAGAGTTTAAATCCAATTCAAAAAAGTTTCCCAAAATTCCAAATTCGAAATCCATCCAATACATTACTCTAGAACTTTCATCACGATTTATTTCCAAATATTTCTCTGGAAATTATTTCATCTTCAATTATAGATCACATTTATAATTCACATTTATAAATTTCATTTTGTTAATGAATTTATTCCTTAACCTTTGGTTAAAATTTTAATCCTTTATGCAATTTTCAATTAATAATGATAATAATTTTATATCATCATCTTCTAACAACCAAGCAACCATATATAACCATAATAATTTACGAAAAATCATTTCCTTTATATACAAAAATAATTTGGGTAAGATTATTTCATTTACCCTATTAAAAACAATACTATGTCGATTTATCTTGTTTAGGAGTTTAGAAACCCCTATCGATGACATGACATCCCATATATCGACCAGAATCCATAAACACTCAACCGATAAGTCAACACAATATAAAAACAATTTTTACATTCACTAACAACTACGCGCTCATATCTATTAATACTCTCAAACTCATTCTAGAGTACTACTGACTCTATTAAATGAGTAATCCCAACCAGAGCCAAGGTTCACCAACCTCGCTCTTATACCAACTGTAACAGCCCGCAAATCCGTACCCCTTGAGTCGACACCATTCTCCATTAAATCAACTCAGGATGAACGGAAATACGAACCATTTGGGTTAAAGAATAAGAGGTAGAAGAAGAGAATAGAAAAACAACATCAGAATCTAACCATCGCAGCGGAATAAAATATAATAGATAATAACAGATCTTTACACAAAAGGAACTATATCTATTTTTATAATACATCACCAGAATACATCATCAAAGTTCAACAACATCGATATCATACAACTGGACAATCATATAGTTTTTTTCTCAAAACTTAATACACGGCGGAATAATAATCAAGTACGGAAGTATGTATTGCCATCCAGCTCGTCTCCTGAGCTCCACAGCATCATATCCTCCATTCTACAATACTCGGTCTGACCAGAGCATTATAGTTAAATAACACCCAAGTCAGTCTGGAATACCAACGTGAGAAAATCACACTCGGTTTGATTATTAAAGTTTCAAAATCCTTGAAAACCAAAGCATCTCTTAAGACCATGCCACAAATAAACATGTCGGGTTTTTACCTTACGATATCCAAAACACTTTTTTATTAAAATCCTCTGATATTATAATATGGTCTATTTAAATACTTATTAAAATGACCAAAATTGTTACATTCATTAAATTCCAGCTACTAGCCACAGTCGTGGGTAATACAAACAAAGCCGTAAAAGACGCAGAGGGAGAATGAATTTCCAACTAATGACTATGCATTGGGTACCATCTGTCACAGTACGTGGCCTAGATCACCGTACCGAGGATCACTTCCGACCCCCTGCAACACAAGACCGGAACTACCCCTTAATGGATAATCCCGAGTAAGATCACCCCACGGTTGGGACCAGCAACCACACCACTAAGCCGAATAAAAGGGACATCTAGACAGGGATGACCTCATCCTAACGGGCGCTACCCACCTAGCCTTGCTGCATAACCCTTGATTTTCAGTCTTTCCTGGTTGATGAGGCTTGAGGCTAAGAGTTACCTTTAGAGAACTCATCTCTTAGAATGCTCATCGTCCACCTGACGATGTTCTGAAAGCATTCAATCTATACAAGTCCATCCCAGGTTCAAATGGAACCGAAGGCACTACCCCTACTACATCCATTTTGGAATCATCCTCAGGATTTGCTGCGACTAGCCCCTGCACTTCAATGCTCCGCCTTCGAATCCAAACTCTTCTTCCTCACGGAAACGTACAAACTGGATCGAAGTGGTTTTCGAGAAATTAATCCCGATCCTGGTCACTTCGAAACGATTAGCGCATTGTCTAATATTGATAGTCGGTTATTTAACTATCAAATAACATTCACAAGAATCACCAACAATAAATAATCTCCCAAATTATTTATTATCCTCGAAATATCTTCGCAAGATATACTTCAAATTTCAACCCTTTTTGAAAACAATTTTCAAACCACACTTTTCTCATGAAATAAATTTCCAAATATTTATTTCCACTGAAAACACCAAGCATAAAAACTTTAGATTTTTAAAATAATTTAAAACACTTTATTTTAAAATATCCTTTAAAACATTTAAATTCAAAATTACTTTAATACTTATTCAAAATGTATATACTTTAAGAATATTTAAAATAAAACTACTTCAATACTTTATTAAAAATATATACTATAGGAATATTTGAAAATGAGGTTACTTTATAAAATATAAAACTAGATTTTCCCTTATTAAAACAAAATACCAAGTCACCTTTAAATAATTACTACGATAATAGATTTGAAAAATATTTAATTTAGAATATTAAACATTTAGAAATAATAAATTCTCCAAAACATGCTTTTTGAAACAACATAACTTATATTTAAAAATTACTTTGAAAACGTACTTGGCTATCTAGCGAAATATACTTTTCTTCACACCCTTTAAAAATAAATCGTTGTTTATTTTTAAACAAATTTTCTCATTCCCTTAATAAATTTCCACCGTGAATTTATTCTCTAAATATCCACTGATATAACACTTTACTTTTATAAACCTAGTTTATAAATTTCAAATCTCGCTTCTCCTTTAAAAATTCCGGTTTTACACTCTTAAATCAATTCCCAAATTGATTTCCAATTTACTCCAATTGAAATAAATTCCTTTACTTACTCATTTATGTCAAAACCCGTTGACTTCAGATTTTTATTCCTTAGTTTATGATTTAAAATCTTTTTAACCGAATTTACCAGTTTTAGATTTCCCCAAATTCCTTCTTTAACTTTTCCAATAATTTAAATCTTAAATTTAAAATAAATGCTTTATTCTTTTAAATAATAACACTTAAGTTTAAAATTCATTATCTACCTGTTTATTCAAAATTCCTCTTTCATGCACAGAATTTATTTATTAAAATTTTAAAATTATTTTTACGTTTTCAAATTCATTCTTAAATTTATTCAAATTCTCTATAATTATTTACTTAAAAATTCACTCTTTTATTTTCTTTTAAAAATCATATTCTATATATATTGATAACTCAGTATACCGAAATATATTCAAGCAAACCACAACATTCAATATTCCAATTATCTATAATATTCATCACAGAATAACAAATATTCATAACATAGAATGTAATGTCCCGCCTTTTTACACGCTTAAATCGACACACGTGCCAATTCAAACCATACGAAAGGGCGGATTGTTATGGGGTAAATGAGAAAAACGAGAAAGGAATAAAAAAACAGAATCTCGCAGCGGAAGGATAAAATATAATAATCAAATATACAGTTCATGAAGCTGTTTACAAAATATTTAATTTTTCTTATATAATACATATCAGAGTTGCACATACCAACGAAAAAATCGATGCAGCGGAATACAGTGTAGTGGAATATAATATAATAATAATAATGAAATCTTTGTCTTCGTCCACCAGAAATAAAGTCTTCGATCCTGAAATGCTCGGACTGACCCGAGCGAATTGAAAAGACAAAACACTCGAGTCAGAACTAAAAGATCTTATGTAAGTTAAATCAACAGAAATAAATATGAGTGCAGTAACTCAAGAGACGCTCGGGATTTACATCTCTTAAGGATCCGTTAAACTATTTACTATGTAGTATATTTCGCTATTATAATAGTGTCTATTAGTAAAATAAACTTACTTTTAAATAGCGTTAAGGGGTTACCCATATAGCCCTTAACACAAATAATGCCAATAGTCTATACAGTGCTTGCATATCTCCTGATTGGGAGATTACGAGAAGACACCCCATAGGCCCGACACAAATAGAAACTCGTAGTAAGACTCGGCATGGAAGGTGACACGGCACATCCAGGCAATGCCAGGGTAGATATACCAATTACGCACATGGGCTGGTGGTAACGCGAAGCGCGCAGCTACCGCCCACCTCGAGCCACACCTCCAAATCAAAATTAAAAAGTAGCCACCGAATCAATCGAAAAGTCATAGTATAATATCGAAGGGATGTGTCCGATCAGAGGAATGACCTCATTGGCCCGAGATCGCTCCTGTTTTAACCACCTTATGCCAACTCACGGGAGTTGGATCCACGTATTTACCTCAAAGGAAACGCCACCGCCATCATACTTCATTCTGGAATCTCCACCGCGTACATGGTTGTTAAAGTGGTTTTTAGAGTTGGCAGATAGTATGACAACTTCCGATCGCGGTCTCTTCAACAACCAAACATTATTATAACACCGCGGTCTTTTCAAAATAGTTTATACTTTAAAACCAGAATAAAATATACATTTCAAACCATATAAATACTATATCATTTCTATTTTAAAACCCAAATCAGTATGATATCATTTTTATTACAAATATATCTTTTCAAAAATCATAGTACTTCCAAATATATATACCTTAAACCCATAGCTTCGAAACATAATTTTCAATACTTAAATGGTTTAATAATACATTACTTTATAAAGTAAATTAGCTTTTTAATTTCTCAAATCAATTCCAAATACAGATTTGGATTCCCAAACAAACCAAATTTCAAAGTTTTAAATATTCCACCATTTCAAAACTAAATTATTAATTCATATATATGCCAAATTCACTTTACTATTATTTAGTTTGAAATACATACTTAATAAATCCAGTATCCTTTAAATAAAACTTCAAATTTCAACAATTTAATATTCCTCAACTTATTTAGACTCGATATATTCACTCAAATCACCTTATCCCCGAATTTAGTTTTAAAACAATCTTTTAAACTCTAAATTTCAATAAGTTCCACATGGACTCTTATTAAATATAATTCCTAATTAAATAAAATCTCAGTCAATTTCAACTATCTTCTCAACCTTGATTTACAAAATAATATAAACTCTATATTAAATATAATTTAAGTAAATACTTATCCAAATTATATTAAATAAAATCAAACTTTATTTTATACTTTAAACCAATTTTATACATAGCATAAAACCAAAAAAATTAACTATATATAAAATAACCTTTATCAAACATCCAAATCAATATATCAAAAATCATATATATTCTTTACAAACCATAGATATCCTTTCAAAATACTATTACATATATATAGATATATATATATATATATATACCGCGGTGTCTGTATATAATTTTCTATCCTGTGGCCAAGTGATACAGATATTTATCATTTTAATCCGCAATTAAAAAGAAAATGCGGTTGTATATCATTTCAAACCGCAATCCCGAATGAAATGAAAATGCATAATAACCTGCAGTTTATAACAATATAAAATATAACATCCATTCATCCAATATCAACCATCAATCATTTATCGCAATAATCATCAAATTCAAACAATAGCATCAATATAAAACGGAAAATAAACAACAGGAATTAAATAGCAGTTTATATTCAATAATAAATTAATTAACTGTTTAACTGGCAGTTTATATGCAATGAATAATTAATTAACAATTTAACTGGTAGTTTAAATGCAATGAATAAATTAAATAGCAATTTAATTTAAATAAATGAAATTAACCGAGATGATGATTAAAAATATGCCAAACAACCATATATAAATTTTAAATCACATCATATATCAATTCAACAAACATAAGAAATTTTAGAAGTTGTGAGTGGGTTAAAACACTCACCTTTTGAATTTAAATTGAATTTAACTCCAATTTAAACCTAAAATTTGACCAGTCTCAGAATCCATCTAAGCCAGCACCAAAACGTCAGTAATTCTAATACGATCCCAGCAAAACAAACCATCTATGAATCCGAGCTCGTATGAAAATGTTAGGAAAATTAGAAGATTGGAAAATTCTAGTCCCGAGTCGACTTCGGGTTCAACTTCGGTCCACCGCCTCAATTCTCCGGTGCTTTCTTGGGGTTTTTGCCAAAATGACCCGGAGCGACCTGAGTAATTTTCTCCCTAACCCGAAGTAGATGCAGCATTTTACCTTTGAAACTCGAAGCGCGACCAGAATTTGCTGCATATCCGCAATATTTTTTTTTAAATTGAAATTGGATTGGGAAGATTAGGATTTGCGGCCACTGGAATGAGGAAGAGCATACATACAGAAATAGGAATAAGAAATGACCTAGGGTTTATAACAACATATATATAGGCAAAACGAAAAGAAAGAATGGGCTAGGTTGGATTTGGGTTTTGAGCGATAATTGACCCGAAATGCCCGTTTTGATTCCGGAACGAAAAAGGGTCAACCCATATATCAAAATATATGTTTTAAATGATTTTAGAATCGATGGAACATGTTTCAAGTCCAAATTCCATCGTATGAAGAAGTTATGCAAAATTCAGTTTATTTCAAATTGATTTCACATAATTTCAATTTCATTTATTTCTATGCGTTTCAAGCCCGTACGATCAAACAACAAGCCCGATCGTTATGAAAGTTAAAATCCTATAATAATTCATCGATACGGATCCGATGAAACTTGTATCGTTGAAATCCGAGTCAGTGGCCAAAATGGCTATTTTTCCATTAATTAAATAAATTAATAACTAATTAATTAAATCCAATTTTTAAATTACAATTTTATAATTGACAATTTTATCACCTTTATATTTCTTAAGCATTTATAAAAATTTAAACAAGTTTAGATGTAAATTAAAAGTTGATAAATCTATCAATTGCAATGTTAATTTCTCTGCTTCATTATATTTAGAATTTATAAATTAAATTCTCAAAAACCCATTTATTAATTTTTTAAGCCTTCTTATTCACATCTTTTAGCAAAATAAGATTGTCACTACATTGGTTCATGATTTATTACATTATTATCCTCAAATTCCATTTTAATTTCAATAACGTAGTATTTAAACGTTTTAATTCCATTTTATTTTGCAATAAATAACAACATTATTAAATTCTATACTTAAATTAAATTAATAAATCTTGCTTCCTTTTCTTAAATCAACCAATAGTCATACTATGGATGGATTAAACATTGGATGCAACACTATTACATAAATTTCCTCATATTTCATCTAAATTCCATGTTAAAAGATTAAATTCATTTAATTGAAATTAATCCTTTTATTAAATTTTAAATTCCAATAAAATTGTTAAAGCTTTATTCCCGATCCTTATAACTCAACAATTTGTCCAATATGAATAACCTTAACACTACTTACAAATATTACCTTAATTAACATCGTAATATTAAATTAGAATTGTTGCAACAAATTTCAAAGTTTAAATTTACAAGCAACCTACATAGGTAACATACAACATGAATTACAACAACATGATAACAAATGGCCAACAATATTGGAGCCAAAATACAATAGCGGAAAAGATACAACAGTGGAAAGACAATAACATGACAGCGGAAAAGAATAGCATCAACAGAGGCTTCCAAAAGAGAGAGAAAGAGAGAGAGAGAATCCAATAGACTGCATCTTCAATCCAAAGCTCCCATAGGTCCAAACCAAAAGCTCAAAACCAAAAGCTATCATGCTGCAATGAAGCAAATCAGATTCCAAATCCACAGACTTCGAAGACCGCCAAAACTACATCTACTATCTGACTAGCTTCAGTACCTACTGATAACTTGATTCTAAGCTGCCTGCGTGGAAAATTATGGGTAGCCAAAGCTTAGAGAAGGGAATAATAAACTCCGAGTCAGACATATGACTGGTGTGAGCAATCATAAAAAAGTTATTTGTACAAAAAGAAATCCGTTATGCTTTTTGGAAAATTAAACTACCATAAGGTCTTCCGGCATACACACAATGCAATCGCACACTTGGGGGAGGTTTCTCCTTATAGCAGTCAAACATGCTTGATACGTGAAAATCCTTTTGATATTATTATTAGTGCATAGTGTGGAAAACATTTCGAAAGTATAATATTAATCTTAGCCAACATACATACCATTATAGTATGCCTACTATAGCTACCATGTATAATGGAAGGTTCTACAACTAAAACCGTTTAGGGCTCGTATTGATTGAGTGCATTTCAAACAAATGGCCAAGGCTAAGGAACTTCCTTTATCCGAATGGGTATGCCTCTGGAGGGATGCCCCGAGAACCTAACCGGATCTCTGCCAACACAAGATCGGACTACCTCTGTAACTAGGTAACGAACTGTCACGAGTATGCCATCCCTCGGTCGTAACCGACCTTTACCGAGGCGCCAACACAAACTCCAACAAACCTACATAAATTAAATATGGGCTTCATACCATGATACAACTTTTTGTCCAAAAGGAAATGCACATACTCTAAAGGGCGCGACCACCATAACCTTGCCGCATCCTTCCTGCTTCGACCATTTACGGGGTGTGAGGTTTGATGAAGTCTCATCCCACAAAGCTACGCTTTTCATAAAAGCCATGCTTCGATCAATCCAATGCTCAGCACTTAGCATGCCACATTACCAAATTGGGAATATATCACTAGTAAATTTCAATTACATAACCTCTGAGCTCGTACTTCATAGATAAGGGTGTTAAGCTAAGAGAATAAATTCTCCGCCACCAAACAGAAATGTATTTGATAGTAACCAGCTTTATATCTCGAAGTGTAACGTTAGACATACATCCATACAAGTCCATCCTGGGTCTGAATGGAACCGAAGGTACTTCGTCTAATTAAGGAAAGAAGTCCTTCCAAATCCGAATATTCCTTAATCACATCCAGACTCCCCATCACTTTGGGTAACCACTATACCGAAGCCACTCGGTGAAGAGACAACCAACAGGTAATCCTTTCATCTTCGAAAATACCCGGCCTTCAACCAACGTCTTCAAATGCCAACCCATTTCGTCGTATCATTATTCCGAATGGGTTTTATGACTTAATGTCCTCCCACGGCTTAACCGAATAATGAGCGCTTATTTTAAAAACATGTGGGTACATTCACAACAAATTTCTATTTTTAATCTTTTAACAAAAGATTTACCTTTAAGATTTGATGTGGTTTTCGGATAACCATTTAGAATCCAACCCCCGGTCTCATCAAAATTCAAATGTCATTTTAAAGGCCAAGTTTTCTAAGTAAACAATTGAATTTAGAATTTCATATTCACATAAAAATACATCACAGATAAATGTCTTATGTTTATCACAACACAATCCAAAGCAATTCATATCACATCATATCACTTATCAGAGATATCAAGAAATTCAAAGTATTCAATATAATCCAATCGTCCATGAGCAAGATCAATATATCACATAATTTAAAATTAATTTAACTTCAACCAAATAAATTAATTACTTAAGAATTAATTACTTAACCCTGCTTAATTATCATTAATTAATTACAAACTATTTATTATTATTTTAATTAATTAACGAAGATTAATTAATCATCCTTAATTACCCATCTTAAGCAATTATCCTCAATTAATTACTTATCCCTTAATTAATCACATAAATCAATTAACCTTAAGTTAATTACATTAATTAATTAACCCTTAATTAATTACATTAACAAATTAACCTTCAAATCATAAATTAAATAACTTTTAATTAATTAAATTAATTAATTACCCTATAGTTAATTAATTCATGATCCTTTAATTAATCAAGACCCCAAATTAATTAAAGATAAACCATTTATCTTAATTAATTACTTAATCATCAATTATATCTCAATAAATTAAACGCTTCAATTTAATTATTTAAATCACCTGAGACGCTTTAATTAATTAAAGTTCAATACATTTATCTTAATCACCTACTCAATTACATCATTAAATTATATTTGAAAACAATTAGGGATTTAATTACATAATATCCCAATATATTTTATTTAAAATCAAATTAATTGATTTTTAAAACATTTAACTTTAAAAAAAATTAACCTTTGAAATAAATTTATTGTTAACCCATAAATTAACTTAGACCTTTAAGTCAATTAACAATTTAAAAACATTTTGTCTTTTTAATAACTTCTTAATTATAATATTGAATTTTATAAAAACAAACTTAAGAATTAACTAAATAAATTATACAACTTTTATCAACCAAATATTTTAAATAAATATTTATTATTTAAAAGAAATTATTTTAAGAATATAGTTTAAAACTTGTTTTATTTTAAACTTTAAAAACTTTTTTTATTTAAAAATTTGAAGCTGTTACAACTTGTACCCGAGACAAACTCGAGTCAAACCTGAGCCAATTTTCGATTTCCACGATCAAACCCCCGAGTCATTTTTTTCTTCTTCCTTTTTAAAATTTGTTTTTAGTTTAAATTTTAAAAACTGTTACATACTCGTGCATACGACTCGATACAAAACTAGAGCCAAAACAAGACCTTCCCGAGTACAATCTTGAGCCATATCTTTCTTCTCAAATCCAACAGCATTACCCTTGGCACACAGATGCATGTACATGTGCACAAGCGATCGCCAACGATCTGATCATCGCCACCACCTCCAACATGCCGCCTATCACCCCGCTGATGAACCTGACCACCAAAATCTTCCTATTTCGCCTGAGAATTAAAATCGAGCTACTCAAGACAATGAGAGGCATGTTTTGGAACAGGTTAGAAATTTTGAACAGGTTTTAAAATCCTGTAAACAAGAATAGAGGCATGTTTTTTTCTATATACAGGCATGCACACACATATTTACATATATATACAAGCATGTAGGCATATTTAACAACTAATCAAGCAATTTTTATAACATACATCAAGTGGTAAACGCAACATCAAAATATATAGGCACATTCAAGTGAGTTTACTCACCTGTACATGAAACAGAGAAGCTTTGAAGCATGGAAATGATTTTGACTTGAAAACTGTTTTTGAGATGATCTGCTTGTTGTTTGAGTTATCTGAGTTGAATCTGATCTATAGCTTGCTTGATTACTGAGATGATCTTGAATTTACTTTATGTTGAGTTTAATTAAAATCTGGATCTTGCTCTGTTTCTTTGATTTGAAACTGATCTTGTTACTTCAGTTTGATTGCTTTAAACTTTGCTTGCTATTGATTCTTTGAATTTTCTCAGGTTTAAAGATTGTTTGAGTTGAATTTGTTTTAATTCGGTTTGATTTTGCTTGCCTTTAAGTTTTTGATTTGAACAGAGGTTGTTCACTTTTGATTTTTCTTTCCTAGTTTTGTTTTCAGGTTTTGGTTTCTCAGATTTTTTTTGAAATGTAACGACCCGAAATTTTCGATCCCTAAAATTCCAGATAGTTAGAGAAAAGAAGAAAGAATTAGAAGAAAAGAAGGAACATAAACACCAACATCTCACATTCACAGCGGACAAAATATAATAACAAATAATAACAGTTATACAAAGGAAAAATGTACTTGTCAAATTTCACTTTAATACATCAAAGTTACAACAAATATACAAACACTAGTAAGATACAATCAACATGTCTCAGAAATAAACAACAATAATACAGCGGAAACACTCCATACGTTCCTGTCATCCAGCTCGTCTCCTGAGCGCCAGAATGTTCTTACCTGAAAATCTATAATACTCGGTTTGACCCGATCATTGCATCAAAGTAACACCCGGGTCTGGCTGGAAACTAATGCGAGTAGACTCATCTATCAAGAAATTCCAATACAAAGAATTTAATTAAAACCCAGAGTAACTCCCCTCAATATACAAATTCACAATTTGTTATAGACATCACTTATTTCATTCACAAATTTCTAAGTACCAAAAACTTAGTTTAAATAGTCTAATTCAATTAAATCATTCATTCCAGCTTATTGATTTCACATATCAATCTATAAAGAATCGAAATGGTTTCGGGTATTTACTAATACCCGACTCCAGTCTCTTTGAATCCAATGTCATTAAAACCCAAGTTATTCAAGTGAAATACAATTCAACTTTAAATACAAGATGACACTTTTTACACCAACAATTCATCATTTATAGATAACCACGCTATCATTGTCCATCAAAACATATCATATCACAAAACATTTCATAATAGTGATACCAATCAATTTAAGGCATTTAATCATCATTTAATCATTCATAAGCAAGATGGATCATCCATTTAATTTATCTCTAATTAAATTAATTACTAATCTTCTAATCACTTAGATTGCCTTTACATAATCATTAATTTAATTACAAATCATTTAGTTAATCATCCTTTAATTATCCATCTTAAATAATCATTCTTGATTAATTATCTTCAATAAAATAATTATTATTTAATTAATTACCCAAATTAATTATTCTTAACCATTTACAGCAATTAATCTTTAATTACCTTCATTAATTACATTAATTAATTACATCAATTAATGGTCCTTAATTAATTACACTCCTTAATCAGCCTTAATCAATCATAAACAGTAATTAACCATCCTGTGATTACTGACCTTAATTAATTAACTCCTTGATTGATTAAATTAATCTTTTAATTGATTACACCAAGTAATTAATCCTTAATTACTTCTCCAAAGTAATTAACCTTTAATTACTTCACATTAAGTAATTTCCTTTATATTAGTTAGATCCAGAAATTTTATCCATCAATTACTTAACAAGTAATTACACTTATCAATCTCATTAAGTAATTTTACTTAATCAATTATCAAGTGACTATCTTTAATTAGTTAACAAATTGATTAATCACATTTATCTCATTAATTACAACTGGGTAATTCATCCCTTAATTACCCTATAAACCAATTAATTAATCTTTAATTATAGATTAATTATGATTTAATTATTAATTAATAAACCTTAATTATAAATTAATCCCCTTCAATACAAAGTAATCAATCCTTAATTACTTTTATAATCAATTATTAATCTTTAATTAACTGATTAATTATATATTAACTATTTATTAATAACCTTAATCATCTTAAGATAAAACATTACCTCATAAATATCTTAACCACCATTAACATTTTTTATTTAAAACATTTTATCATTATAATTAACTTACTTAATTAAATCATTTAATTAAGATTTGAAATAAAATAACCTTTTACTTTTGTTTTTAAAACGTAGGACATTTCAAAAGAATCAAATTTCTTTGTTTTAAAACTTTAACATCCTGTAAAATTAAAACCTGTACAACATAACCCTGCACATCACAGCACATCCAAGCAAATCATTCAATTACTCGAGCGATACACGAGGTTTTTCCTAACCTACTTCGAGTAAAACTCAAGAATTCCAAACAAAAACTCTGAGCACATGAACATCTTCCCCAAAACAACTTCACAGGTGCATAGAAACGTGCACGTATACCTACAACGACGAACTACGACACTTCGTCCATCATCGATGATCTCGACACCTTACCGACGATCCACGAAACCTATCATGATCATCATCATACTCGACTCAAGCCAAAATCAAAATGAAGCTTACAACCCACACAATCTGAACCAAACGCCATCGGAAAATCGATCGCCACCGACGATCCCTAACCTGAGACGCCACGCCACCTTCACCGAAGCTTCGCCACGTCTCCCAGCATCTCCAAGATAATTCCCGATCGACTTCGATCATCACTAGCAATCACGAAACCCATCTGAACTTCGTCAACAAAAACAGGTAGTAAAACCCTCCTCAATCCCTTCTGGTTATCACGACCTCTGATAAATCAAGATAGCACTTTTCCCATAATCTACGTCTCCTCCTCTACCTTCAAGCCCAACCACTCCAACCAACTCGCAATCGATAGACGTAGTTCAATTAAAATCTCACTGACGTTCAACTCGAAAATGCTCACAAATTCCTTAACTAAAAATCATGTATACATGCCAAAAATCATGATTTTCTATCACTAATTCATTCATGCAATCTATTCTTAGAATTGAGTTCATAAATTTTTGACCAAATTTATAACTTCACCGTTCTTTATAAAAAATTCGAGACGATTCTTAATATAAATTCCAGAACTAATTTTTAGGAGTAATGTTACAAGATTTCGAACAATTTTTATTCCTAAACCAAAGGCTAACAGCGATTTAATGATGACAAATTGGATTTTTAAAGCATGCAAACTCTTATAAAATCAACAGAGTTATATCTATATACACACAAGGATTCAATTACATATACATGCATCTACTTGATCAAACATTTCAGTAACAGCATGGTTTTGATAATGAAATTCAGGATTTTAAAACTGTTTTAAAAATTCGTTTACTCACCTTTGAAAAATTGCAGAGATTTTGAAAAAAAACTGGGATTTGAAAATTTGCATTGCTCTTGTTGATTTAATTCCAAAAAACTCTGTCTTGCTTGTAACTTAAAAAGCTTAGTTGACTGAGATAATGATGACTCCAACCTTGATTCTAGTTTGAAGATAAACATTATTGGCTTCTTGAACTTGCTTACTGGGTTTGATGATTTAGGAGGTTACAGATTTATTGACATTTTCTTTAGTTTGAATATCAACTGATTTGAGTTACAGGCTTTGATAATTTCTGGTTTTGGTTTTGAGTAATGGATTACAAGTTTTAAACTTTGCTTTGAGGAATGCTTGCATTGAATAAGTTTGAACTAAGTTGTTGAAGATAGTACATAGGTTTGGTTTTCTTAGTTTTAAAAAAGAAAAAGAATATGAAGACTAAGTTAGGAGTTTATATAAGTTAATTTAGATTTTATAAAAATTTAAATGAAAATAAAATAAATGATGACACTTGTCCATTACATTACTTAATTACTTTACACATGTTCTTTTAAGAGGTTTAGATCTTAACACTTGGAATAATTCATATTTACATTATTTTTAAATGATTTAAAAAGCTTTACTTATTAAATTCCTAATAAACAAATACATTTATAAATTAAGAAATGCTTTTCTAATTCTGAATAAATAAAACTTTTAAAAGAAAATAAAATGAAAACCAATTATATTTTAAATAAAATCATATAAAATTATTTAATCTATTTTTAAATGCTAATTAAAAGCTTTTGTATTTATTCCTATTAAATAAATACTTTTTCCAAATTTCTATAAATAATTTTTTTAAAGAGAATAATGTAAAAACAAATCTTATTTTAAAAAACCTTATCCATATATTTTAAATCCAAATCATATTATTATTTCTATTTTAAGATATATATATTCCTTTAAATTCAATTTTAAATTCAAATTCAATTTAAAATCTAACTTAAAAATAAATTCAAATAAATATATATATTGATTTAAACAAACTTATTATTAAATTTATGTTGAAGATAATAAGTTTTACCTATCTTTAAATAATCATATTAGGCGATTATTAAATAATTACTTACCCAAATATGAATATTAATTTTTAGATTTGTTTGTTTCATTCTTAATAATCAGTATTTTAATAGTTAAAATTAGTATTTCTATTAACTAACCTAGTTAATTATCAATTAACAGATAAATAAAACTTGGGTTATCACATTCATTCCCCCTTTGAATCTTTTCGTGCTCGAAAAGGAACGAAGCCAGAATTTATTAAAATTATCCTTTAAACCCTTTTAACTATAGACTCCTTTTTATTCAAAACTTGAAAACACTTTAAAGTATATATAATATTACCAAAATAGTTTTATAAAATATCGTTTTAGAACTCGATGTTTCAACCATTCTATCTTCGTTCTCACAGAAATTCGGTCATACGTTGATCCGGCGTAAGACTGAAATTCTATAAGTACTTAACATATCCATTTTTAACACCCGGTGAAAATACTTGGAAAATAATTTTATTGAAAATATCGAAAACATTTTGAAAATAAAGGAAATATCTTTGGTGAGAATGCTCTGGAAATCATCACCCCCATCCATGGTTGTAGTTACATCCTGGGTTACATTGCCATCGCAGCAAAAGTCCATGTAATTGTAGGCACTCCACGCCCCTCGATTACGCCATGGTACCCACAACAGATCGCAGTTATATTCCAAGGTAACGTTGCCATCACAACAAAAGTCCATGTAACTGTAGGCATCAGCGCCCTCGATTTTCGCTGCCAAAAATGAAACTTCTCCACTCCCATATAGGTCGCAGTCCACCGATGTAAAATCAAACGCAGACTGTTGGCTCTCAGCGGCACACACGACTTTCGCTATGTCACAATAGGTCGCACTCTACTGATATAAAATCAAACGCAGACTGTTGGCTCTCAGCGGCACACACGACTTCCGCTATGGTCTGTAATAGATCGCAGTGACATCGAGTTAAACTGTCATCACAGCATAACCCAAATGCCTCTGTAGGCCTCACCGCCCTCGACTTCCGCTACACACTACACAAAATCGTAAGGAACTAGTTTTGTCTGGACTACTCACACGATCAACTTTAGAACCTCCCCCTTTGAGGTTCAAGGCAGTACCAACCAATGGTACTCCTGAGAATTTCATTTCAAGGGAGCGCCTTTTTCTCCAGAGCCATTTTCAAAACACTTTATACTATACACATATAGTGTCTTCCAAATCATACACCTAGTATGAATCCTTTCTCAAAATCGATTATCCCAAAATCGATAATTCTCAAAGTAGGCTTTTCAAAATCCAATATTGATTTTACCCAAATTCGAATCCAAAGGTTCCCAAAACCTTTTTCAAAATCATTCTCATAAGATCCTTTATATATATATATATATAAATATATATAACTTTCAGAAACTTTGGATCTCTTCAAACTTGTATAAATTCCCTTTTTACACTTCAAACACTTTCAAAAACCTTTCCTTCTGGCTATAGATTCAACAAGGGGTGTTTTATCTTATATAACAAAGATATATAACTTTGTTTATTCTAAATCAAATATTCAAAACTCTATAAAGTCACTTACCAAATAACTTGCTTCAATAACGTAAATTTTTACCATAGAAATATCCAATTTCCACTTTACTTCATCATATATTTCACAAAAATATACCTTTCATTTTAAAAACCATTTACATTTCTTATTCACAAATTCCCAGTGTCAATTTCATTCAAACCCGTATGATTTACGCATATCATCCGTATGCTATATCAATCTGATCGCTCACTCGATCACACAATTTCACTTCCAAACTAGTATCGTCCACCCGACTTCCTAGTGCGGACTCAGATCTGGTTTCTTGATCAGAAACCGTCATTCTCCTTGCATAGTCATAACTATGATAGAGGATATCTAGAACTAATCAACAATCCATATCCATGTTTTCCGTCGAAAATCGAGTGAAAAACCCCAACTCGGATCGATAAACTATCTCGAAATTATGTGCTCGAATCTGGATCAAATCACTATGCGAATAGAATAATATACGTATATCTAGATATCTATCCTTGTTGATTTATTAGCCAAAACAATTCCCTTTCTATTCACATTCACTTTAATTTTCATTCACTTATTCACAATTGCTTTAATCCCGTTTGAATTATCACTTCTATTTTATCTCAATTGGGTAATTAATCATAAACAGTTTGCATTCTGTCTAGCTTATATTTAGAAAATAGTTTGAAAAGTCTAAAATAGATAAATAATATAAAATTACTTATTAGTTTGTAAAATAGCCATAAAATAGTTAAGTAATTGTAAAATAGTTGGAAAGTAGTCAAATAATTACAGAAATTTTAAATAATTTCAAAATAGTTGTAAAATAGTAATTAATTTGTAAAATAGTTGAAAAATAATAATTAGTTTATAAAACAGTTGCAAAATAGTTAAATAATTCCAAAAATATTTGTAAAACAAGTATAAGATAGTTTTGGGTTTAATAAAAAAAGTTGTATATATAATAAATAGCTTAGAAAAATAGATTTGTACTAAAACAATTTATTTTGAAAATAGTCTAGAGCTAAACTGTTCAATTTCCAATCTCTAATCCCATCAATTCAATTTAAATTTCCACTTCCATTTAAATTTACTCAATTCCAATTTGAGTTGATCCTAATTCCCATTAATTGCCAATTTCCAATTAAATTTCAATTTCAATTCAAATTAAGTTAACTTCCATTCTCATCCAAATTCAAATCAAATTTCTATTTGAATTTGAACTCAGTCAACTTCAATTTTATTTCAATTTATCCAATTCAAATTTCCGTTTGAATTTTTAAACTTATCCATCATCAATCATAATTCCAAGTAATTCAAATAAATTTCAATTTGAACCAATTTAAATTTTCAATTCATTTCAACTCCAGTTTGAATTTAACCCCAATTCAACTTGAATTATCCTTGATTCTTTCCAAATTCAAATCAAATTCTATTTGATTTTAAAACTATTTAACTTTAATTATAAATCCAAATTATTTAAATCAAATTTCAATTTGAACTTATTTCAAATTCAATCTCACTTTCAATCATTCCGAATTATATAAATTCAAGTTAAATTTCAATTATTGGTTCAATCCTTTAAATCAAATCAACTTATATCCTTAAACCATTTAATTCGAAATCCAAATTCCATTTTTAACTTATTTCAAAGTTCAAATAATAATTCAAATCCTTTTTTAAACAACTAAATCTTTGAAATTCATTTTATCATCAAATTTCAATTTTGAAACCAACCCTTTGAAGTTTAATCTTAAACATTCCAATCATAGGTCCAAAATGATTCCATTTTATCTTAATAATGGATATATTACCACACCCCATTTCTTCATTCGTTTAAACAAATCTAATTTCAAATTAAAGATTATTAATAACAACAGGATGGTATCATCCAAATTATTTGAAACATCCATCCATTTTCAATTTCTTGATCTCAAACCCATTTTGAGATCACACAAACTCCCAATTCAAATTAACCATTAAACTTTCCAAGTTAAACCCCAGTTTCATCTTGAAATTTTCAATTCAGGTTGTTTGTCTCAAACTTATTTAACTTTCCTAAAGTTAAATTCAATTTAATTAATCCAGCCAACCTTACCCAATTTGAATTACCATTTCAAATTCTAAACTTCACATTAATAATCTTCCCACTTATAAGTTCAAAGACTTATTAGTTTAGGTATCACATCTCATTTCAAAATAAAAAACTTTTAAAACTCAACGTTTAGAGTTTATCTCAAATCATCTTCAGTTCCAATTTATAAGTCATACTTACCTAAGTGTTTTACTTCCTTAAAACATTTCATCATTTTAAGATAATAACCATGCTATTACAACTGGAAATCAATTCACTATTATCTTATTCTAAAACTCATTCCCAAATTCAAGATTTAAATTTTAGTTTGAATCCATTTCAAACTTATCTTTATTTAATTTCAATTTGGTTGTATTTCTATTACCACTTAATTTAATTCCAATAATTTAACAATCAATTACCTTAATATTTATTAGAAAGAAATATTGCTTTATATATCAAAATATAATCTTATATAAAATCATTTAAAATCTTTATATAAGAAATAACAAGTACGCTCTCATGTGTGTATATATATACATACACACACTCAACTCATTCTAGGGTACCATTGACCCTATCCTCAATGAGTAAACCCACCAAAGCCATGGTTCTCGCTTAACCTTCGGCTTTGATAACAAATGTAACGACCCAGAATTTTCGATCCCAAAAATTCCAGATAGTTAAAGAAAAGAAGAAAGAAATAGAATGTTAACACCTCCTTTCAACGGCTCAATGACCTAATGAGTTAAAGAACTCAGCGACCTAAAGGGTTGAAAGGTTCTGCGACTTAACGAGTTAAGCCATACAGCGAGCTAACAAGCTAAAGGGTTTAACTATCTAAAGGATATGCGACCTAAGGCAGAGTGTGGTCCAAACGGTTTAACGAGTCAGAAGGGAAGCGACCTAGCGACCTAAGTACCTAACAACCTATGGACCTAGCGACCTAAGGGTTGGACGACCTAGCGAGTTAATAAGGGGAGCGACCTAACAGGGAAGAAATTCTGTAGAGACTTAAACTCATCAACGACCTAACGACTTAACCCTCAACACAGAACAACAGCATGCTACAACAAAGAGGCTTCGCGACTTAACAGGCTAAAGGTACAAGAGATCTGCAACCTACCGACCTATGGACTAAAGCGACCTAGCGACCTAGTAGCTACGCGACCTAGCGAGTTATCACAGAATGAAGTAACTTCCTATGCCGTTCCCGAACCATAAGTTGCCAACTATTCTACCTAGGTCGCTCACGACCTAAACATATCAAAGAAGCTTCTTATGCTGCTCCCTCCCTAGGTCGGCCATGACCTATGACTTGTTAGATTGTTCGAAGTGACCAAGAACACCCTAGTTAAGCCGTAAATCGCTCCCACTAGGTCTCTCACGACCTACGACCTATCCAAGGTCGCTCACGACCTACGACCTAATTCAGAAAACTCTCTATAAATACCCCACCTACTCCAACTGAAAGAAGATCTTTTGGCTCACTTCTGGAACACCGATACTTTGCTGATTTCTCAACTCACTCGACACTTCAAATACGAAAGACATGTCAACGAACTTCAAGAAGAAATCTAACACATTCGACATGGATTCAAGGAGTTCCTCTACATTGGAGTTCTAGTTATTTGTCCTAGTAGCGTCGTAATTGAAGATTGTTGTAAAGTTGTAACTGATTCAGCAATAAAGAGGATCAAAGTGGACGTAGGCTTAACTTGAAGCCGAACCACTATAAAACTGTTGTCTTCTTACTATTTTTCTGTGACTTTTCTACTTGCTTCTAATTCCCGTATTCACGGGTGGTGCGTTCACTTAATCTCTACATACACCGGGGTGTTAACGTTCAATTTTAAGCGTTAACATTTTTGGTGCTTTCACTGAGAACCCAACTCAGGCTATCTTCGTCATTGCTTCACAAAAGTTTGTTGAAAGAATCTCTCTCAAAACTAGAAGTCTGTCAGAGATAATGGCTCCTGGAAGAAAATGTGGATCTACTAGACCCAATGATGCTCGTGAAAATACTGCCACTTCTCCTTCGTCAAGTCAAGCAGCACCGAGTGCCGGAATCACACGAGCGGAGTTAGATGCTGCAGTATCTAGGTTATACCAGCAGATGGAAACCCAGAATGCTTTGATGCTTGAAAGGTTAAATGCATTGCTCGGAGCTAACCGTCAACCGGTGAATAATGAAGAAAACCTTACAGATGATGTTCATAATCCTGAAGAAAGGAATATTCCTCAAAGAGCAGCTAGCCCCACCAAAGAAACACCTCCCTAAGCTGGAGGATCGAGACCGCAGCCAACTCTCCGTGAACGTTTGTCCAGACAAACTTCCAAGAAAATGGCCGAAGTCTGTCCTACAGATCCTTTAAATGATGAGGAATATCTATCGGGCATGGTTCGACAAATCATGAAAGAAAGCATGCAGAGGGATGAAGATGAAAAAGAATGGGGATTCGCTCCGAGAAAGACTCCGTTCACCGAAAAGATTTTGAAAGCTGAATTTCCAAGAAAGTTTGTTCCTCCTACCATGCCACCTTATAATGGAACAAGCGACCCTAATCAATTTCTGTATAAGTATGACTGGCACATGACTGGTGCTAGGGCATCTGATGAGATTAAATGCCAGTATTTTCTGTTATACTTGGAAAGGAGTGGCTCTACTCTGGTTCACAAAGCTTCCGGTCCGATCCATAGACCAGTTCGCTGATTTGACTCGGAAGTTTAAAGAGCAATTCGGGTTGTATGCTTCAAAGGCAAAGGATATTATGTCCATCGAGCCTGGAACAGAACCCTGGGGAATCTATCAGATCTTTCTTAAACCGCTTCAACATAGCTTTGGCTGAAGTGGATAATGCAGAGCCACGAATGGTCTTGACATACTTGATGAGGGCAATCGACAAGTCAAGCGAATTTCGGAAGTGGCTGAAGATGAAAGAACCGAATTCGCTTGAGAAATTCTATAAGTAAGCTGATGAATTCATGCTCTTGGAAAGCCTTCGAGCACCCGTAAAAGTGGAATTGACAGAGGTTAAGGATAATACTGCTGCTCCTACCGAAAAAGAGTCCGGGAGATGGCGGGAAGAAACAGAAGGATGTGAAGAAACCTCGCTTCTTAAAACCTTCAGATTTCACTCCTTTAACCGATACCCCGGAGAATATCTTTTTTGCTACCAAAGATGCGGTGGAGTATCCTAAACCGCCTGAGATGAGAGTTGGGAGAAAAGCTGCTCAAAGTGGGAGATTCTGTCGGTTTCATAATCAACCCGGTCATGATACCAACGAATGTCGCCATATGAAAAGTTTGATTGAAGAACTGCTGAGAGAGAACAAGTTGCAGCAATATGTTAAGAGAAGTAGAAATGACCTAACTTCATCTACTAAGGGCCAACAACTTCCTGCTCATCCATCTAGCTCGGGTGAGAGGAATACTGTGCATGAATCAGAAAGACCTGTTATTAATGTGATTACAGGAGGTGCTCACCCAGTAGGCAGAAGCTGGGGCGAGATGGAAAGATATGCCTGTGCCTTGAAGTATGCACCAACAGAAGAGAGTGTTTTTGTGCTAGAAGATGCTGCACCTTTGAAGCAGCAGAAAACTTTTAATGATGATATTGTGTTCAAAGCTAGAGACTATATGGTCATTGAAGCTCCAACCATGGATCCCTTGGTCATCTCTGCAGGCATTGGGCCGGCTATTGTGAGAAGAGTGCTTGTAGATTGTGGCGCTTCTTGCAACGTTCTCTTCAAAAAGACATTCGATCAAATGAAAATTCCAATGGCTGATGTCCAAGCTTCATCTCAGAAGATTGTTGGGTTTACTGGGGAACCGCAACAGCCAATTGGAACTGTTGACTTGTTCGTCGAGCTTGGAGAGGGGCAGAAAAAGGTGGTTCGAAAACAGACTTTTGTAATTGTTGATAAATTTTCTGCCTACAACGCCTTCCTAGGCCGACCAACTCTTGTGGCTTTTAAGGCAATTCTCGCCCCGTGGTGCCTCACTATGAAATTCCCCACGGATAATGGAGTTGGAGTTATTAAAGGGGATCAGAATGCTGGGCGAGAATGTTATCTAATAGAGTTGCGTGAAATATGGAAGAGAGAGATGGAAAAAGATGCGGCAGCCCCAGTCCGCATCAAAGAACCAACCTTATAGCAACTATAGGGTGGACCCTGCACTGGCGAGCATAGCGGGGAACGAAGAGAAATGGATCCCAGAAAAGCTAGTGCAGGGGAGAATAGAGTGGTGCCAGTTGAAGTAAAGGTGCCAGTACTTGTTAACCCGAAAGATCCGAACAAAGTGGTGAATGTGGGTTCTCAACTTAGTGTGACGGTTTAAAATTCCTTGATATCATTCTTGAAAGCAAATCTGGACGTATTCGCTTGGACTCATGCGGATATGTGTGGAATATCCCCAGAAATTGCAGTACATACTCTGAATATTGATCCGAAGTTTACACCGGTAAAACAGAAAAGAAGAACCCAGGGTCCTGAAAGGTTAGCAACGTTGAAAGAAGAGGCAGACCAGCTCATGGAGAATGGTTTCATCAGGGAGTCTACTTATCCGAATTGGGTTTCAAATCCAGTACTGGTTAAGAAAGCTAATGGGAAGTGGAGAGTATGCATCGACTTCTCAGATTTAAACAAGGCCTGCCCCAAAGACTGCTTTCCGTTACCCAGGATAGATCAGTTGATGGATGGAACAGCGGGGCATGAGTTATTATCTTTTATGGATGCTTACTCCGGATACAACTAGATCATGATGCATGAGCCGGATCAGGAGGACACGAGCTTCATCACCGATGTTGGTCTCTATTGCTATAGGGTCATGCCCTTCGGACTTAAGAATGCAGGGGCAACTTACCAAAGACTCGTCAATGCTTTGTTCAAGCCACAGATTGGAAAAACTATGGAAGTTTATGTTGACGATATGCTGGTGAAATCAAAGAAGGCAGTAGACCATATGGATCACTTGGCAGGGATGTTTGCAGTCCTTCGAAAGTACGGAATGAAACTTAACCCTTTGAAATGTTCGTTTGGGGTGGAGTCCGGAAAGTTCCTGGGTTTCATTGTGAGTGCTAAGGGCATTGAAGCTAATCCTGCTCAGATTGCTGCCTTAAAAGAAGTCAAAGCTCCTAGAACGAAGAAGGAATTGCAAAGTCTTAATGGAAAAGTCGCTGCCTTGAGTCGATTGATTTCCAAAGCTACTGATAAATGCATTCCATTCTTTGATGCTCTGAAGAAAGGAAGGAAAAATTTCGACTGGACTCCTGAATACTAGAAAGCTTTCGATGAATTGATTCATCATATGAAAATGCCTCCAATACTTTCTAAGCCCGACGATGGTGAAGATCTTTTCGTATATTTAGCAAACTCATCTCATGCTCTTAGTGCAGCGTTGGTACGGGAAGACGCAAAAATTCAGCGCCCGGTTTATTATATCAGCAAAAGATTCACTGGGGCAGAGATGAATTATTCAAAATTGGAAAAGCTCGCTTATTGTCTACTGATTGCATCAAGAAAGTTGAGGCCGTATTTCCAAGCTCATCCTATCGAAGTCCTCACCGATCAACATCTAAAGCAAGTTCTGTTTTGTCCTGAGACTTCGGGTAGTCTTCTGAAGTGGAATATTGAACTCAGCCAATACGACATCACTTATCATCCCCGGGGAGCAATAATTGGACAAGCTTTGGCAGATTTCATCACAGAACGTATAGATAAAGGTGATAGTGAGGTAGAGGTGACTGATAATACCCCAATTCGATGGAAATTATATGTTGA
The DNA here is from genome assembly GCA_030765085.1 of Allium cepa. Lineage (NCBI taxonomy): Eukaryota > Viridiplantae > Streptophyta > Magnoliopsida > Asparagales > Amaryllidaceae > Allium > Allium cepa. The sequence goes on from CM060928.1 coordinate 1,038,780,846, forward strand.
TGGTGCAAGAAACGATTACTGTTCCGGAGCTTGAGTTGTGCTTGAAACCCCTGAAGGGCGGTCATTGTGCTATGCATTAAGATTGGAATTCCCTTCGACAAACAATGAAGCAGAATATGAAGCTCTTATTCCGGCTTGAAAATTGCTAAAGAATTGAATGTCAAAGTGTTGCAGATCTTCAATGATTCACAGCTTATTATATGTCAAGTCAAGAAAGAGTTTCAAACTAAAGGAGGAAATCTGCCTGCTTACTTGTCGAGAGCCTAGGAACTTCTCGATGATCTTGACCATTATACGATAAATCATATACCCCGGGAAGAGAACATGAAGGCAGATTCTCTCGCAAAGTACGCAAGCACTGGTGAAGCTCAATTATTGGGATTAGTTCCTGTGGAAGTCCTGTCAGCTCCAAGCATTGATGAGATGGATATTGACTGGATCATGACTATATCTCAGGAGCAAGAATCATGTATGACTCCGATAATGGAATATCTGCTCGACGGTTCTCTACCAGAAAATTCAAAGGAACGACAGAAGTTGCTAAGAAAAGCCTCTAGACATATAATACAAGATGGCCGATTGTACAGGCGGGGATTCTCAATGCCATTACTCCGATGTGTGACCAAGGAAGAAGCTAAGACAATTCTAGTTGAAGTACACGGAGGAGAGTGTGGAGATCATTCATGTGGTCAAACTCTAGCAAAGAAATTTATCCGCTATGGGTATTTTTGGCCAGATATTAATCGCGATGCTGCAAGCTATGCCCGAAAATGTGACCGATGCCAGAGATTTGCAAAAATCCCAAGAGCACCTTCCACCGAGATAACACAACTGGTCAGTCCGTGGCTGTTTGCTATTTGGGGAATAGATCTCATCGGGCCTTTGCCAACTGCCAAGTCCGGAATCAGATATGCTATTGTTGCTGTTGGTTATTTTACTAAATGGGCTGAATCTGAACCATTAGCTACTATTACCTCTAAAAAGATGATAAACTTTGTAACTAAGAATATCATTTGCAGATATGGTGTGCCTCAAATGATAATCACAGACAATGGAACCCAATTCGAAAGCGAAGAGTTCCAAGATTTTTGCAAATGATTCAAGTTCCAAAAAATCTTCTCAGCAATGGCTAATCCGCAGGCAAACGGGCAAGTGGAAGCAGTAAACAAAATTATCAAATCAACCATCAAAAAACAGATGGAAAAAGCGAAAGGTGGTTGGATCGATAAGCTACCACTAGCACTATGGGCATATAGAACTACCCACAAAACTGCGACTGGGCGCACTCCATTTTCATTGGCATAAGGATCAGAGGCAATGATTCCAATGGATATAGAAGTTCCTTCACATAGAAGAATCCATTTCAACCAAGCTGAAAACAAAGAGTTGCAACTTGAAACACTTGACTTCCTTGATGAAAAAAGGGAAGAGGCTCAGCTCAGAATTGCAGCCCATCAGCAAAGAATTGCCAGGCACTTTAATTCCAAAGTTCGCCAACGCAGCTTTGAGATCGAAGATGTAGTCTTGAAAAGGATCATGACAGCAACAAGAGTGCTTGCGCTAAACTGGGAAGGGCCATATGTCATAGGCAAAAAACTTCTCGATGGCACTTTCAAACTGACAACTTTCGAAGGAGATCCAATTCCAAGGTCTTGGAACAGCAATCACTTGCGCCCATATTTTACTTAAAAGCTTTACTGGAATAGTGTAAAAGAATTATGAATGTATGATTCTTGTATTGAAAGCCATTGTAAAGCCAGTGCAAGTGAATAATAAGAACTATAAAGTGGATGTAGGCCCAGTTCTTGGCCAAACCACTATAAATCTTATGTTCTCTACTATTATAAGCTGCCTGTTTTATTTCGATATATAAAGTACCTTAATTGTATTGCTAAAATGTCGATTTAATATTGCAGGCCATTAAAACAAAGCTTACCCATCACAAGACCAAGCAATCCCTGACATCACTCAACAAATGAATGTTCAGCCACAGAAATTCCAGACTCAAATCCTATATAAGAAGTGCCTCAAGAAAACAGTTAGTGGTTCTGCCAGAGGTGGACCCTTCCTAACTAATTGTGATCGTTTGTGCAAACGAACATCCGATTAATTAGCCTGTGTCTGCCCCTGCGAATTCATTTAACAATGGAGTACACTTCTTTGGATAAAATAAGCTACTTGCAAAAGAAAGGAATGTGTGCTTGAAAATGATAACAGGGAACCGCTGATATAAGCAAATGGCAAAAAGACATGGGCGAGAATGCAGGAAACAGCAAAATACCTCTTCGGAGGCACAAGCCCTCTTCGGAGGCACAACTCTTTGGAGGATAAAGACCTCTAATGGGACTTGCCAGAAAAAGAAAGTTCTCTTTCTCAATAAAAAAAGATTGGTGGAATGACCAGTGGCACAGGGCACTCGTTAACCAGCTGAGAATGTTTGTGCAAACAAACATCCAAGTAACTTGTGTCCGCCCCGTGAATCCATCCAACCATGAGAAAGAAACTTCCAAGCAAGAGCCCTACTCGGAGGCACACATTTCACCGTGATCTGAAATAAAACTTCACACGAGTTGAAAGGTGAAAAGACCTCTTCGGAGGCACGCATTCCACCGAGATCTGAAATAAAACTTCACAAGTGTTGGAATGTGAAAAGCCCTCTTCGGAGGCCCATTTCACCAGAGTTGAAATGCTAAAAGACCTCTTCGGAGGCACACATTTCACCGTGATCTGAAATAAAACTTCACACGAGTCGAAATGTGAAAAGCCCTCTTCGGAGGCCCGCTTCCCCGTGTACAGGGAAAAAACAAAAGCCCTCTCCCCAGAGGCACAGACAAAAAAGCCCTCTTCCCAAAGGCACAATCAAACAAAAAAGCCCACTTCCCAGAGGCACAATCAAACAAAAGCCCTCTTCGGAGGCACAAACAGGTCAAAGCCCTTTTTCGGAGACCTACTTTACCACAAAGGAAAATTCACTTGCCAAAAATAAAAGTGACTTTCTCCAAAAGTGAAGTGTAAAAAAAACTTCGCCAAAAAAAGAGAGAACTTCTCCAATACGATGCGCATTATACTAAATCAGAGAGAAATTCCCTTGAAATGGAAAAAATTATTCTCTAAAGTACGGATGCAAACCTTCTTCAAATGGAAAAGTTGTTCTCTAAAGAAAGAATACAAGTCTTCTCGAAACAGAAGAGTTGTTCTCCAAAAATCTTGCCAATGTGAATGAGATTGCAATAAACCATGGTATGTGGGCAATATAATATAGTTGCAAAAATAAAAACAATGCTCAAGCAACATACTATAGGTTTACTGCAACATCACACAGAGAAAATAAAAAAAACTTGTATGAAAAAGAAGAATAAATGAATTCTCAAATACAGACAGAAGTTTGTACAAGTAAAAGAATCATTTTATTCCATACTATGAAAATTTTATACATGTGCAGGTTTCAAAACAAAAGAAGGCGGGGACCGGTACCCGCACAATCTCCTGTCAACACAAGTCCTTATATATACAAGCAAAAAAGCGAGACGAAAAGCATAAGTCCCAAACCCATCACTTCTTCTTCCTGCCACCTTTTGAGCCTTCGCCTGGCTGGATGATAAACTTTTTGGGTCGGCTTGTGAGAGTAGGAGAAGAAAGAGGAAGGGGTGCAATTGGACTTTCTTCCGCTTTTTCTTCGCCGACAGAAGCTTCTCTCCTTTTCTTTGAGACTCCACGCTTCCCCTTCTTCCTTGAAGAAGACACACTGCCCGGAGTGAAAAGCGCAGACAACTTTATGTCATCAAAAATAGTTTGCTCCGGGGTTCTTTCGCCTTCTTCAGGTTCCTCGGCCTTCTGTTCTTGTGAAGCGACCGGGTCATCCAAGCCTTGAAGAGCTTCTATCTGCTCCTCTTGTGACCCCGGTTGAGAAACGGAAGGGGGAGTAATCTGAGGAGGCGGAGAGGAAACAACTGGAAGAGGGGAAGGCTGAACAACACTTGACACTTTCACTACAGGAGAAGAGAAGTTAAAGTCAGTATCTCTCATTAAAAGAGGAGAAAGTGGTGCGTCAAGATTTATGCAATAATCAAAAAGTTCATCAAGCTCATGTGAAGTAAACAAGCAGACCACTTGAGTGAGATCAACATTGAGGTTACCTGGAGAAGTAGGCTTTACTATGTCAACTTCAAAGTCCTGCGCTTCAGTGCTTTCATGAGTCTCATCTCTAGTGCAGGCGGTGGCACTTTCAACAACCGCTTTAGCAGGAGGAGGAGAATGGGAACTGAAGCCAACAATATTGATGTCGGCCGAAACCGAAGGTTGAACTGGGTCTGTTGAGATTGCCTTCCCTAAATGTTCTCCTTCTGTCATTTCGGCTCTCTCTTTGGCGAGTTTCTTCTTTCCCCTGCGAAGAGCAGCACATGCATCGTCATCTAGATAGTGCGCCATTAAAATTACTTCAGCATATCCAGCTCCTCCAAGCATATCAAGTGCAGCCTCCCACACTTTGGCCAAAGTGATTTCGTACCCCGGTCCCAAAAATTTAAGGCTACCGTGTCCCAGAACACTGTGAATGTAAAACTCGAATAAAGTAGAGCTGACTTCGGCTTTAGTTTCCATATGAGATTCCTCGTCTGCCGCTTTTCCGGCAATAGCTTCATCACGCTTTTTTTCAGCTTCAGAAAGTCGAACTTTTAGCAGTTCAATTTCCAAGTTCCGGGAGTTGGTTTTTTCTCGCACTGAGCAACGTCAGCTCGGTAGCTTTCCACAACTTGTTGTTGTGCTTCAAATTTAGCTTCAGCATCTCTCTGTGCCGCGTGAGCATCTCTCACTTGTTTTTGAAGCACTTCTTCTCTCTGAGAATAGGAAGTGGAAGAAGTGGCGAGCTCTTCCTTAAGTTTTTCAACTTCCGCTTCAAGCTTCTCATTATAAGCGGCAATACTCTTCATTTCGGTATCATGCTGATCGAGTGTTTTCTGCCACTCGGATTTGTCATTTTCCATAGTCAGCATGGCTTCGAGGTACTTTTTGAAGCTCGTCAACAATTTTCTGCCAACCAGACATTTTCTCGATATCGAGTTTGACGGCATCAAGATTTCGCAACATGGCTTTCTTATCAATCGGGACCAAGTCAAGATCGAAATGCACTCCCTTTAAGAACCAGTGCGGGAACCGGCTTTGAAGAGTAGCCGGACCCTGTCCAACTTGATAGGGGGGCCTACTTATGATTGTTTGAATATCAGCTCTTTGAAGGGGGGAGAGCCGGAAGGAATTTCCAAAGAGACGGGAGCAGCGGGCTTTTCATAAATTTCAGATGTCAGTTTTTCACCAAGTTTGGCCCGCTTACTCGGATCTTTAGTGACATGACTTTTCCCTTTGTCATCACGGGATTTTTGCTTGTGAGAATCATATCTCTCTGGGAAGAATCATGTCGTTCGTCCCGTCTCCCATAGCGTTCTTCATAAGCGCGCTTCACACGAGCCTTCCTCGCAGCTCTTTCTTCGTCGGTTTCCCAAGAGGCAGGAAGATACCTCCTGGGGTCATAAGAACCGCGCTCCCCATAATGCTGAAAATCGTCGTAGTAAGATCCACTTTGTCCCATTGGAGAACCTGAAAATGAAGAAAAAATAAACTTAGAAATCTTCAAAGCAAGGAAGTTGAAAGCATATAAGTGCTGAAAAGTCCTAAGTGTGTGTAACGTACAAACTACGCGCATCAAACTACGAACCACTCCTAGGTTGGGGGTGATGATGGATATTACAGCTAGTGTCAACTCTTGGGCTGATGGAGTTTGTTGCAGAACGGATGTCGCTTCAACTGCTGGTGAAGTAACTTTAGCAGTGATAGGATCATCTTTAAAAAGCTCCAGTGAAGTAATCATCAGGTCGCTCAACCCCTCAAAAGTATCATCACCGCTGTGCCTGGCTGGACTTGTTCTCTCAGTTCCTTCGTCACCAGATTTCCCGGGTTGTTGGGGAGGTTCCTCTTCTTCGATGACCGGGGCAAGCGCAAGTTTGTCGGATGTCCCCGCAACATCAAGTGAAGTAGAACACTTTACCAATGAAGCCTCAACAGTATGTTCTTTCGTTGTAAGTTCTCCGACGGAAACTGGGGCGTCCGATGTCTCTACTGGAGAATCAGGGACTTCATGAGGCTGAGTAGATCGAGAAGGATGCAGAAGTCCAAATTGGTGAAGAAATTCATCTTTCAGCAAAAACTTAACACTTCTTTCCTCAACCGACACGGCACTTAATCTTTCAAAAGTCGTCTTGTGACTGGGATCTCTAGAGGGAGGAGGAAGCGCTATAAAAGAAAAGAATGAAGTTAGCACTTAGCAACTCGGATCTCGAAAAGCTCAAATAGAAAAAGCAGGAATAAACAATCGTACTTCCTACTCTCCAGATGGCGTAAAATCCTGGAGGGCGACGAACGAAGAAGAATTGATTTAAGAACCCGTGGGCGCTTTCCCGAAGATCGACAATCAATCTACGGTTTCTGGCGCTTCTCACGAGTGTGATAGAGGGATGGTCTTTGTTCTTTGCGAATGTGCACAAGTAACAAATTTCTTCAAAACTCGAAAGATGATCAAGTGTCTTTCTGAACAGCACACAAAGCCCCATTAGGATGGCATGGCCATTGGGATGCAGTTGGAAAGGAGAGATAGTTAATCAGAGAAGTAGTCGTTGAAGAAAGTCATTGAAAGGAGGAATGGCACCGCATAGGCACATCTGACGATTGACAGCAATGAAACCGAGAGTTGGCCTGTCAGCACTATCGTTTGGCCCAGGAAGCAAAGCGTCTGCTTCAGCAATACCAAATTGAATACGTAATTGGTTGAATGCCCACTGACTCGGGGTAGTTGGAGTTCTTTCCGAAGGATTATCCAATGGATTGGCTATCGGGAAGACCCCTTCAGATTGCTCTATTATCTCTTCTTGAGAAGACATTCTACACAAGAACTGGATATTCAAGTATGAAGGTGCACGTTTTCTAAATGTGTGAAGTGTTGTGTAAAACTAACAAAACAATAGGCAAATATAACTGAAATTAAACTAATATGCATTTGCCAATTTTAGAGTTTCAGGGCTTGTTGTTTTAAGTCCAAATACAAGCGCAATGTTGATACAAACAAATCAGTCTTAATTGATTAATATGGCTTTGCTTTAATACTTCACTTGAATTTATCGATCACAGCATTTCATATAATTTCTTTAAGTTGATTATCTTTTATCGACTAATCTGTCATTCAATGTGGGCAATCAGTGGCAGTATATTCGTCCCATTTTTCCGCAAATGTTGTATTTAACACGTTGTTAGCACTAAAGTTAATATAATCTACAAGAAGTGCAACAAGTTCATGCAATTTATATTGATAAGTTCAAATTGAGAATTCGTGTTCAATGTTGTCATATTTTTGCAAGTAAACAAGCTCAAGCGACTTATCATGGGTCAAAGTTCATCATTCGTGTTCCTACAAGTCAAAACTATGATGCATATTGAGGAATGAGGCTTCTGGTCGAAATAAAGCAAACTTGTCTAAGTACTAGCTCGGCCGCGACCTAAAATTTACGTCGCAAGAAGTTGGGTCGTTAATTTATTAGGTCGCTCTGCTCTAAGCTTTATCTTATGCCAACATGTTAGATCGCAAGCATGTTAGGTCGCAAGAGTGTTAGGTCGTAAGCATGTTAGGTCGTAAGCATGTTGGGTCGCAAGCAAGTTAGGTCGTATGATTCACATTCAAGCCAAAGACCTTAAGGCCCGTCCTCCACTCAAGTGCTGCCACGCGTCCATCACCTCACAATCACCAGGAGCGCAACGCAACGATTCGACCTAGAATCCACTAACCCGTTAACTAAAGGCCTTCTCAGTGCACCAATTCGCCTAACTCCTAACCCGATAACCCGCTAGCTTCTCTACAAACAAAAACCCTCATCTCTCCATATCGTCGAATCACCTCAGAATCGCCATAAATCCAATGCACTGCCATTTTATCGCAAATTACAATGACAACATGATCGACGACAGCCGCGAGTCGATCAAAACATGGTTCGTAGTGAAGCACGGCACAAAAAGTGAATTGGAAACAAAAAATGGGAGGTTAGCAATTCAACGATGGATATAGTTGAACAACGACCAGATTCACTCACGTAATGTGATGGAAAGATGATCGGCGGCCGGTTGTTTGGAATTTGTCTTTGAAAGCTCAGAAATTCGCCAATGGTGGTTTCGGACAAAAGAGCAAGCAAGGGTAAGGAGGAAGAAGATGAGCAACTTATATGCAGGGAAGTAGAACCCGAATCGGCAAAAAAACGACCTAACTATCCCATAAGCCGCTCACGACCTAGCGACTCAACAAGGCATGAGTTAAGAAATATCGAAGCACACAACCTAGTCTCTAGGCGTATACTTCGATGGGCAAGTGTTAACACATCCTTTCAACGGCTCAATGACCTAACGAGTTAAAGAACTCAGCGACCTAAAGGATTGAAAGGTTCTGCGACTTAACGAGTTAAGCCATTCAGCGAGCTAACATGCTAAAGGGTTTAAGTATCTAAAGGATATGTGACCTAAGGCAGAGTGTGGTTCAACCGGCTTAACGAGTCAGAAGGGAAGCGACCTAGCGACCTAAGTACCTAATGACCTATGGATCTAGTGACCTAAGGGTTGGACGACCTAGCGAGTTAATAAGGGGAGCGACCTAACAGGGAAGTAATTCTGTAGCGACCTAAACTCATCAACGACCTAACGACATAACCATCAACACAGGGCAACAACATGCTACAACAAAGAGGCTTCGCGACTTAACGGGCTAAAGGTGCAAGAGATCTGCAACCTACCGACCTATGGACTAAAGCGACCAAGCGACCTAGTAGCTACGCGACCTAGCGGCCTAGCGAGTTATCGCAGAATGAAGTAACTTCCTATGTCGTTCCCAAACCATAAATCGCCAACTATTCTACCTAGGTCGCTCACGACCTAAACATATCAAAGAAGTTTCTTATGTCGCTCCCTCCCTAGGTCGGCCATGACCTATGACTTGTTAGATTGTTCGAAGTGACCAAGAACACCCTAGTTAAGCCATAAACCGCTCCCACTAGGTCGCTCACGACCTACGACCTATCCAAGGTCGCTCACGACCTACGACCTAATTCAGAAAACTCTCTATAAATACCCCACCTACTCCAACTGAAAGAGGATCTTTTGGCTCACTTCTAGAACGCCGATACTCTGCTGATTTCTCAACTCACTCGACACTTCAAATACGAAAGACATCTCAACGAACTTCAAGAAGAAATCTAACACATTCGACATGGATTCAAGGAGTTCTTCTACATTGGAGTTCTAGTTATTTGTCCTAGTAGCGTTGTAATTAAAGATTGTTGTAAAGTTGTAACTGATTCAGCAATAAAGAGGATTAAAGTGGCTGTAGGCTTAGCTTGAAGTCAAACCACTATAAAACTGTTGTCTTCTTACTGTTTTCTATGACTTTTCTACTTGCTTCTAATTCCCGTATTCACGGGTGGTGCTTTCACTTAATCTCTACATACACCGGGGTGTTAACGTTCAATTTTAAGCGTTAACATAGAAGAAAAGAAGGAACAGAAACACCAACATCTCACATTCGCAGCGGATAAAATATAATAACAAATAATAACAGTTATACAAAGGAAAACTGTACTTGTCAAATTTCACTTTAATATATCAGAGTTATAACAAATATACAAACACTGGTCAGATACGATCAACATGTCTTAGATAGATACAACAATAATATAGCGGAAACACTCCATACGTTCCTGTCATCCAGCTCGTCTCCTGAGCTCCAGAACGTCCTTACCTAAAAATCTGTAATACTATGCGTTTGGGTTCAAGATTTAACTCTTCTACGGTTTGCTAGGAAATAAAACTATGCGTGGCTCTAGTGTCGAATAGAACTCTAACAATTTTATCATAATTTAAAAATTACCTTGCAAAACTCCTTTCCCTTAAGATTGCCTTACTTCTTGTTTAAATCCTGGAAATACTAGCGGAAAGCATATAACGCTGTTCAAATACTTTCTTGAAGCTATCCCATGAAACTCATCCTCCGATTCGGCCAAAGTAAATAGTCTCCCACCATATCAAAGCTTCTTCCTAGAGCTTCCAGGAAGCCATCAAAGTATTGATCATCATCCAATTTCAATCCTTTTAAAAATCCTCTCACAAGATCGAATCGAAGCTTGCGCTTCTATAACAGTCTCCTAACCTTTGAATAGTTTCCCTCCAAGTCTTGAGAAATTATGTTATAATTCTACCAGATTTGGCTGGGGTTGGATGTGAAAAGATGCTCCTAACCATTATTGTAGGGTATCAAACATTTGTAGTGGTACTCCCATGCCCCTACCTTGTCTTCTTCTAGCACTAAATTGTCTTGGGCATACGGACAAGATATCTTAGGGATACTCATTCTATGGCATTTTAACCCTATCTCTAATGAGTCACCTAATGAGTTATACTCCAAAGCTAAAGTCTTGCTCAACCTTCAGCTCTGATACCAGTGTGGCGACCCGGGATCGAACGCCCAAAAATCGACGTCCAATACATCACCCGTATTCGAATGTCGGAGATTCAAACATTGGAGTCCGATTCGCCGGAGCTTATAACACATTAGGTGACAAAACCATAGCGGAAACAAAGAAATTTTTTATTGATACACAATATGGATACAACATGAATTAAAACAAGCTGATAAAAAATGCCCAACAATATCAGGGCCAAAATTCAACAGCAGAAAGGTAATAACATGATTGCGGAAAAGATTAGCATCAACAGAGCGTTCCAAAAGAGGGAGAGAATCCAACAGACCGTATCTTCAATCAAAACTCCCATAGGTCCAAACCAAAAGCTCAAAACCAAACGCAATTATGCTGCAACGAAGCATATCCGATTCCAAATCCACAGACTTCAAAGACTGCCAAAACCACATCTACTATTTGACTAGCTTCAGAATCTACTATAACCTGTCTCTAGACTGCCCTTGTGGAAAATTATGGGCACCCAGAGTTTAGATAAGGGAACAATAAACTCCGAGTTATTCATGGGACTGGTGTGAGAAAACATAAAACAGTTATTTGTACAAAAAGAAATAAAAAGAAATCCGTTATGCTTTTTGGAAAATGAAACTACCATAAGGTCTCCTAGCACACACACAATGCAATCGCACGCTCGGGGGAGGTTTCTCCTTATAGCAGTCAAACAAGCTTGATACGTGAAAATCCTTTTGATATTATTATTAGTGCATAGTGTGGAAAACATTTCGAAAGTATAATATTAATCTTACCCAACATACATAGCATTATAGTATGCCTACTATAGCTACCATCTTAAATGGAAGGTTCTACAACTAAAACCGTATAGGGCACGTATTGATTGAGTGGATCTCGAAAGTAGTGTAGAAAACTATTTCAAAAGTATAATATTAATCTTAGCCAGCATAGACATTCCGAACTATGCCTACTGTAGCTACCATCTAAACAGTGGCGACCACCATAAGTAAATGACAGGTTATACAACTAAGACCGTACTGGGTTCGTACTAGGAATTGGATTTCAAACAAATGGTCAGGATAAGGAACTTCCTACTGCCACATGGGTACGCCTCTGGAGGGACGTCCCGAGAACTTAACCAGTTCTCTGCCAACACAAGGTCGGGTTACCTCTATAACTAGGTAACTACTACACGACTATCCCAATCCCCAGTCGTTTGCAACCTTTATCCGAGTGCCCTTTATCACAAAGCAACAACCACACTGTAAATGAGATTGCAGCAACCACATAGGTAAAGTATTTGGGCTCCATACCATGATACCACCTTTTTCCAGAAGGAAATTACATACCCTAAAGGGCGCAACCCTCATAACCTTGCCGCATCTTTCCTGTTTCGACCATTCCCAGGGTGTGACATTCGATGAAGTCTCGTTCACAAAGCTTCGCTTTACACTAAAGCCATGCTTTGATCACAAATGATCAACAAGTGTTCATCAACACACAGCAGCAATTAGCATGCCGCACTACCAAATTGGGAGTATATCACTGATAACCTTTAATTATATAATCTCTGAGCTCGTATGTCTCAGAGAAGGGTGTTAAGCTAAGAGAATAAATTCTCCTCCACCAACATATATGTATTTGAAAGAAATCGGCTTTATATCTCAAAGTGTAGTGTCAGATATACAACCATATAAGTCTGTTCCGGGTTCGAACAGAACCGAAAGGGCACTTCGTCCAGTAAAAGAAGAAGCCCTTGCAAATCCGGGTATCCACAATTCCGATTGGACTCCGCATCACATGTGGAGATCTCAATGCCAGAGCAACTCAGTGTAGAGACATTCGATAGGTTATCTTATCGTTTTCGAAGACACCCGGTCTTCACCACCATCTTCAAATGCTATTAAGTTCGTCATATCATTATTCGGAATGGGTTATATGACACAAAGGTCCTTTCTCGGCTAAACCGAATAGTGAGCGCTTAATTTTAAAACACGTGGATGTATCAGTTACAAAGATTCACATTCAGGGTTCGATGTGGGTTTCGGATAACTAACTGAAATCCGACACCCTATCGCATCGAAGTTTAAATGCCGTTTTATAGACAAAAGTGTTTTCACAGAAACAAATCACGAATCACAGTCCAGCACAAAATAATTCACATCACACAGTATCACAACATAAATATCAATCCGGTACACAACCTTTGATAAACTTAATCAATTTCGATTAAGGTGAATGTGGTTTAAGTGAATTAACCCCATAAGCATTTTTATTGATTAATTAGTCTTAATATTAATCTTAATCATCTTTATTAATTAATTATTCCTTAATTAATCATCTTAATTAAATACTAATTATAAATTAATTAACTTTAATTATCTAGTTAACAATTCTTAATTACAAATAAATTAGAAACTTAATTATTAATTAACCAATCTTTAATTACAAATTGATTAATCTCTAATCACTTAGTTAATTACAATTATAAATTAATTAACCCTTCTTAATTACCCTTTTTAAACAGTTAATAAATAATAATTATTTATCTTAATTAACATTTAAAAATATTCCTTAAACTTAGAAATCAATTTATTATTGACTTGAAAACTTTAGTGTTAATTAAATTTAATACTTAACTTAAGTTAACTACTTAATTAAAATATTAATTAAGATTTAAAAACATTCTTACATATTCACTTAATTATTTAAAACTTGAAACAAATTCTTAACTTAAAATAGTCAACATTAATTACTTCATAAATACTAAAATTTGTTTAACATTATTAACTTTCTATTCATTGGGCATAACCCTATTTGAAGTAAACCCGAGAATGCCCCAGATTTTGCTCGAGTAAACACTCGAGTTTCCCAACATTCCACCCAAATCATTCTTCTCTTCCCACGTACTTTCTTTTTTTTTTTTTTTTTTCCAGTTGAGTTTAAGTTTAAGTTTATCTATAGTATCAGGTAAATGTGCTCACGTGCTCAGGTTATAATTCGAAGCAAACGACCACTTTCTCGAGTATCAACTCGAGTCGCCCACCCTCACTAGTTTCTGACATCAAAATGATATCGTACACGTGCACGGCATCGCGCCGTCCCTCTGGCGAACTTCACGACCTTCGGCAAGTCATGAATCACCCCTACATACGAAATTAAAACTCGATTCGACTCCAAAATTTCTAAATTGAAATTAAGCATTGCGTTCAAAAAACTGTAACACAACTCTACTCAGCAAATCACCTCGCCCAAGCTGCTTCGACCACCGGAGATGCTCCAAGTCCGTCCTCACTTCGCCAACCCCCTATCCTTCCAACCCCTCGAGTTTCGAGAAGCTCAATCCAACAGAGGAGACAAACTCGTCTCGTTTCCTGACTACATCAAATTCGAGCCTTAAACACTAAATTGAACTCGTCCCACCAATTCGTGCAATAGAAATTTTGTTTGGCAATTTTCCTGAAATCATCAATGGCCAAGCAAGCTTCAAGCAAGATCTTAACATTCAATAATTACTTGATCAATGGAAATTTGTGAAAAAGCATTTTCGGTTCAACTGAGAACTGCTCTTAACATACTTAACTAAAAATTCCCATTTTTGCTTTAAAAATCTTATTTTCATATGTAGATTCAAGTTGTGTAATTGAATTGATGGATCGAAATGTTCGAATTTTTCATATATCCATCCTTTTACTGTAAAATTTAATTTGCAGAGACTATATTTCAATATCGAGCTTAAAACAAATTCCAAGCCATGATTTCAGTTTAAACAAACTTGTTTTGTTTAAAATCCTAAATTTATAAGGCTTGTATGAAGATTTATAAAAAAAATTCTCTACTTTACTTTACTCTATAACCAGAGATTAAGAAGAACAGACTATATATGATTCTCAATGCAACAGAATTACACAGAACTTCTTATTTACAATATAGCAAAACATAAGTTATTCATGAATCAAACACACAAATTTAATTTTTTAAAACAGTATGTTTACTCACCTGGAAACAAGTTTGAACAGAGCCAATATCTGTTTTGAAAAAAAATGCAGTTTTAATCTTCCTGTTTTTTTTTGTTCAGCGGTTTTATTTTTGAATTTGTAAATATAGTGATGCTTATATTTTCTTTTCTCTGATTTGCTAAGTTATGATGAACGAACTGGAATATATATATATATATATATATATATATATATATATATATATAAGACAGTTTTGTACAGGGGAGGTAGGTGTTAACTGGTATAGTTTTTTTTCTCTTCCTTTTTTTATTTGATCAGATTTTTCTTCTTGCCTCCTTCTTTAACCAGACAAAAGTTTTGTAGAAATGAAATGATTTGTTTTGTGCTTGAAATGATATCATTTAATGCAATGTTTCCTTTTATGTTTACATCTTATCCTATTTGATTTTTTTTTGTACGTACATTTTTGTTTTATACATAGATATTTATTTTAGCCTTGCATAACATACATACATACAAATCTGGTTTTGCTTATGTTGCATACACATAACTCACTTATTTCTAACATAACCCTTGTGTTTATTTTTTATTCTTAAGCTTAACTATCAAACCCTTTATGTCATATTTACTTCATTATAAATACATTACCCCTTAAAAATATTTGCTTTATATTAATACATATTATTTAAAAGAGAATGTTTTGAAATTAAGTACATATTAAATAAATTACATAGATATATTTTTTTGTTTGTTTTTTTCTTCTTGCATACATAATTCACATACAAATCTACATGTATTTCATATGTTATATAGTTCTAGAATTATATCATGTGTTTTGCTTTATGTTTTTCTTATTTCTGGAATTGTCTGATGTATCCATATTACCATATAATATTAACATATATATACATTCACATATATATATATATATATAAGATTTAAATTCAAATGATTTTTAAAACTTCTATTATTTCAATCAAAAGAAATTGAAGTTTTATTCAGATAAATTAACACATATTTTTATTTGTTTTGAGACTTTTCAAATTAAATTCCAAAGTTCAAATAAGTTAACAAATTTAAATTAATAAATTTTGGGATGTTATAATATTAATCTTAGCCAGCATACGTACCATTATAGTATGCCTACTATAGCTATCATGTTAAATGGCAGGTTCTACAACTAAAACCATACAGGTCTCGTATTGAGTGATTGGATTTCAAACAAATGGCCAAGGCTAAGAAAATTCCTTTATCCGAATAGGTATGCCTTTGGAGGTACGCCTCGAGAACCTAACCGGATCTCTGCTAACACAAGGCCGGATTACCTCTATAACTAGGTAACCAACTGTCACGAGTATGCCATCCCTCGATCGTAGCCGACCTTTACCGAGGCACCATTAAAAATTCCAACAAATCCACATAAGTTAAATACCTGGGCTCCATTCCATGATACCACTTTTTATCCAAATGGAAATGCACATACCCTGAGGGGCGCGACCCCCACAACCTTGCCGCATCCTTCCTTTTTCGACCATTTCCAGGGTGTGAGGTGCGATGAAGTCTCATCCCACAAAGCTATGCTTTTCACAAAAGCCATGCTTCAATCAATCCAATGCTCAACACTTAGCATGCCACATTACCAAATTGGGAATCTATCACTAGTAAATATCAACTACATAACCTCTGAGCTCGTACGACTCAAAGAAGGGTGTTAAGCTAAGAGAATAAATTCTCCGCCACTAAACAAAAATGTATTTGATAGAAACCAACTTTATATCTCAAAGTATAACATTAGACATACATCCATACAAGTCCATCTTGGGTATGAATGGAACCGAAGGTACTTCGTCCAATTAAGGAAAGAAGTCCTTGCAAATTCGGATATTCCCTAATCATGTCCGGACTCACCATCACTTAGGGTAATTTCTATATCGGAGCCACTCGGTGCAAAGACAATCAACAGGTAATCCTTTCGTTTTCGAAAATACCAGTCTTCAACCACCGTCTTCAAATGCCATCCCATTTCGTCGTATCGTTATTCGAAATGGGTTTTATGACTTAATGTCCTCCCTTAGCTTAACCGAATACTGAGCGCTTATTTTAAAAACATGATAGTAAATAGCTTGGAAAAATAAGTTTATATTAAAACAATTTATATTGAAAATAGTCCAGAGTCAAAAATGTTCAATTTCCAATCTCCATTCTCATCAATTCAATTTAAATTTCCTTTTCCATTTAAATTGACCCAATTCCAATTTTAAATATCTCCAATTTCCATTGGACTGATTTATTCCCAATTCAAGTTGAATTAATTCTCAATTTCTTTCCAAATTTAAATCAAATTCGATTTGATTTTAAACGTATTTGACTTTAATTACAATTCCAAGTTATTCCAATCACTTTGGACTAATATGCATTCAATTAAACCTACTTCAATTTTAATTATTTCAATTCAACCTAAATTTTCTATTTGAATTTTTTTTTAACTTATACACATTCAATCTCAACTCCAATTAATTCAAATCAGATTCAATTTGAACTAATTCAATTTTAAACCATCTCGAATTATATAAATTCGAGTTAAATTCTCAATGATTGGTTTATCCCTTTTAAACCAAATTAGTCTT
This sequence comes from Allium cepa, assembly GCA_030765085.1. NCBI lineage: Eukaryota > Viridiplantae > Streptophyta > Magnoliopsida > Asparagales > Amaryllidaceae > Allium > Allium cepa. Next base: position 1,038,797,937 of record CM060928.1, read on the forward strand.
TATTTAAAGGTTTTTTTTAAACAATTTAATTTCTAAGTCCAATACTCAAAATTCCATTTTAAATTATCTTTACTTATGTATTTCAAGGTTCAAATAAGAATTCAATACAAATTTATTTTAAAAATTTAAATTATTACTCACTTCTATCTTCCAGTTTGAAGCTAGTTCTTAAACAATTTTAATTTTACAAATTCAATTATTCAAATTTATAGTTCAAAGTAATTCCATGTCCTTAATTTCAAATTAATCCAATTCAAATTTTCCATTTGAATTTTTAAACTTATCCAATCTTCAATCATAATTGCAATTAATTTTCAAATTCCATCTCAAATAAAAGTAGGTGGTTTATTATATCATACCGCCACAAAATATTTCATATTTGGATAGACTGCACATTAGCAGTTCAACATTACATCCATTCATCATAATAAAAGCCTTATAAAGTCACAATTAAGATGTTTCCACCATCACCTAGGTTTTAGAGTCCTAGCGTTTTCTATCAGAATCCTTCTTATGGACTTCCTTCTAATGGGCAAAGCCTAAACATGCATTTTTCAACAGGATGTCCCCACTTATAGCATTTTCAACAAAAAGTTTCTAACCTCTCATCAATCTGGATGACCTCCATGCTTCCTATTGGATGTTCCACAATCTTAATCTTCTTCTTCTGTCTCTTGGGTCAATTTCACGCGATATGTCCCAGCCCTTTACAATGATAGCAAATGGTTGACTCGTTGACCGGTTCCATTGGTTTAAGCTTCACCTTCCTCACTTCAGGACAATGGTTAAGGAAATGTCCCTTCTTATGGCACTTATAGCATAATATCTCGGAGCGAAATCATTGGAATGTACCCTTTAATTCCTTCCTTGTTTTACCACACGTAGCTGCGTAATGACCCTTATTGTAACATCTATAGCAAGTGACATTACCTTAAGGTCCTGGTCCATTTCTTTCCTTAATCCGATTTTCATACTCTTGAATTGTTATTTCTCGTTCCTTACGTGCAGCTGCTCTTCATTTTCTACGCCTTGCCTTCCATTCTTCACTCTTAGCCATTTCTCTCAAAGACTGAATTCTAGATGGACTTCCTAACCTATAAATTAGACTTAAGCAGAAAAATTCAACTCTTATATATCAATTTGCTTACCTAGATATACCTTAAGTTTTAAACCACCTTTGGTTTTAAATTCAAGTCCAATCTTCAAACAACCCATTGTTTGCAACAAATCTCTTTTATTCAAATAATACTTATTTATTCTTTTAGCACTTTGAAACAATTTTTCAAATTTATGGACCAGATTTAAAATTCCACAATTTAGGTATTTTCAATTTTATAGGTCATACTTTACTTAAATGTTTACTTCTTTAAAATATTTCATTTTGCTTACCCATTAATACACATCTTATTATTAAAAACACAACAGTTACTTATGATAATAACCAAGATTATCATATCTAAAACCATACATTTCAAACTTATCTTTATTTTATTTCAGTTTGGTTGTATTATGTTTCCTCTTAATTTCATTCTAATAATTTAACATGCAATTTCCTTAATATTTATTAGAGTGAAATATTGCTTTATATATCAAAATATAATCTTGTATAAAATGATTTAAAGTCTTTATATAAGAAAATAACAAGTACGCTCTCTCATATATATATATATATACACTCAACTTATTCTAGGGTACTATTGACCCTATCCTTAATGAGTACACCCACCAGAGCCAAGGTTCTCACTTAACCTTCTTCTCTGATACCAACTGTAACGACCAGGAAATTTTCGAACCCGAAAATTTCAGATAGTTATGAAAAGGAAGAAAGATATAGAAGAAGAAGAAGAAGATCAGAAACACCAACGTCCCACATTCGCAACGGATAAAATAAAATGACAAAGAATAACAGTTTACAAAAGAACACTATATCTGTCAATTACGTTTTAATACATTAGAGTTACACATTTATACAGACACTGGATATACACAGTTATCATGTCTCAGATATAAAATAATATAATATAGTGGAAACACTCCTTACGTTCTTGCCATCCAACTCACCTCTTGAGCTCCAGGACGTCCTTACCTGAAAATCTATAATACTCGGTCTGACCCAAGCATTACACCAAAGTAACACCCGGGTCAGGCTGGAAACCAGCGTGAGTAAACTCCTACCATTTGAAATGCTAAGTTCAAATCACAAGAACCCGGGTGACTCGTACTTCACTACGAGCTCTCTATTTCTGTGATAGTCCACACTTACTTCACGCATAACACACCTGAGATATCAACAACCCTAAAGCACATAGTATCATTCAACCATTTGCAAGCACGATAAATCAATCATACCGTCTCTAATTAATTTAACTAACCAAATTGGAATAAATCAATTTCTTTTCAATCCTACTTGTAAATAAATTAAAAAACAATAATTAATCATCAAATAATCATTTATCTTAATTAATCCTTCATGACTTATTATTCTTAAATTAATTGCACTAAGTGATTAATTATAAATTACTTTCACTAAGTAATTATCCTTCGTATTGATTACACAAAGTAATTAATCCCAAATCTCTTCCAATCTTCGATTAATCATATTTTCTAATTTCCCATCCTAATTACTCCACTAAGTAGCTAATCATCGTTAACCACATTAACTAATTAAACTTATCATCATTCCATGGTTATCTTAATTTGATAAATCTTAATTATTAACTTAAATTAGTCGCATTAAACTTAATTAATTCCAATAAGTAATTAATTTCCTAATTATTTTCATTGAGTAATTATACTTGGAAATTTTCAAACTTGATTATCTTTAATTAATTAATATAAGTAATTATTAAGATTACCTAAATAAATTATTAATTAATCTTGAGTTATTGAACTTCGTTACTATCAATAATGCTTTAATTACTTCTCTTGAGCAATTAACTCATATTGATCATTATTAATTACAAGTTTATTTATCCTTAATAACCCACTAATTAACCTCTAATTATTTAATTAATTAAATTTTAACCGTAACTAAATTAATCTTAATTACTTGATGAATTTATACCTAATCCTTTATTAGATTTAAGGTAAAACATTTTCTTATTTATGATTTAACTATCATTCCCAAACGTATTTAAAAACATTATATTTTCAAATTCATTCCAAATATAAAATTTGAAATGAAACGATTTTTTTAACAAAGTTTAAAGACCATTCACAAATTTTTAAAATCATATATTATGACATACTCATCATACACAAGAACTAAAGGACTTAACCCAACTTTACTTTTAAATTCTTACCATTTAAATACACTTTAAATATTTAAAATTGTTTCAAACAATTCAATTTGTAGAACTTAATTCAACTTTAAAACAAGATTATAATTCAGTTTGAATCCATATTTTCAATTTGGTTTTTTACCTTGTTTAATCTTGCTTTCAAATTTAAAATGAAAATTTATTTTTAAATAATTTTTTTTAGTTAGGCATAAGACCAAACCGAGAAAAAACTCATGTAACTCGAGTGGGACCCCGATTTTCCCCCATGTTTCCCCGAGTTCCAGTCTCTCTTTTTTTTCCCTTCTCTTATATTATGTTTTTTGTGAAATGTTGAGTATAAAACTGTAAATTTTAACAACCCTCTCCACGAACCTGAGTTTTCCCCAAGTATAACTCTTTCTAGCTCGAGAGTCTCCCCGCGTCACTCAAGGAAACCATCACCTGACACAAACTAGCAACGTGCATGTGCATAGCCCTCCGGCGACGTCCGACCAACCACGACACTTCCGATCTGTCGACGAACTCTTCGACGACGACCCTAGATCGACCAAAGACCCACACCAGTTCGTGAACGAAATCGAGCATAGCTCGATCATCTCGAACCAGACCTCCGTCCTAAAAATCACCTTGCGACCTCGTCACCATCCACAAGAAGCCCCAATCCTCCAGCCACGAACTCGTCACCCTCCAAGCCACCCCTTTCCAGAAGTACGTGCAACTCGATGCACGTACGAGTCCACGACGATCAAATTTCCGACCATCTCAAAAATTAGGTTTATAAACTAAAATTGCCTATCACCGACGCCTCAGACAACAATCACCATCACCTCCATTTTTCCTTGACTCCTTGATCACTCACCTAACCTCAGCCCAAACCCGGACCTCGCTAGTGCTTCCGACCGCCTGAAATTGGTCGAAACCGAATTTTCGATCATCCCAAAACTGCTCTCAATCCACGCATCTAAAAATCACCATACCTAGCTTAAAAATCCTACTTTTGAATAAGGATTCAAGTTATATAATTGAAATAACAAATCATTTTATTCAAATTTATTCAAAATTTGAATTATCTCGGTAAAAACCAAAATTTTCATACTGTATATTGCTCCTTTCCTTGAAACTATTTTTTTTAAAATAATTCATACCTTAACTCATATTTTTTTTTTTGAAAACCAAAGCTTGATACTGATTAGATGATAAGAAATTGAATTTATTTGGTTGTTTCTACCCTGTGAACTAAATAGAGAAGAAGATGAACTCCTCAACACAGTCAAATATAAATATGTATAAATACAAAGCTTTATTCTTAAAGTATATACACAAAACACTATTTAACTATGCAAAACTGAATGATACTTAAGTATTATAAGATGGTTTACTCACCGAGAAAATTCTTGGAACAGAGATCACCCCTTATTGTTTTGAAAAGAACACAACTTAGATCTTGCTTTTCCAGTATCTAGTTTTGTTTCATGATATTTTAGTTGCTGTTAATTGTTTCAGGTTTGCTATCTTTTTTTTTGAATTGAAATGGATTAAGGATGATATATAAAAAGAAAGTTGTACAGGCTGAAGTATACAGGAGCAAGATTTTTGTGCAATTTGGTCACAGAGATTTTTTCTTTTCTTTTGGAGGCTGAGATGATATGTATGTGTGCTGCATTAATTACACTTGTCTTGTTCTACACTTATCATACTTATCTTTTTTTTTATATATACAAACTTGATTTTTGTGAGTACATTCAAATATATATATAGCTTTGTCTTGTTTTGCCTCATTTCATTTCATACTACAAGTAATACCAGTAAGTATCTATATATATTTTCTAGAATTATCTTATGTTCATATATCTATATTTATGTTAATATCACATATTTTTTTTGTACTTAGGTTTAATATTGAAAAGACTTCCTTCAATTGTTTTCTCTTTTTTTAATTTACACTATCAAACATTTAATTTCCTATTTATTATTTATTTATTATACTTATGAAATTTCATAGTTTTCTAGTGTTGATATATTTATTTTACAACTACATTCTGGTTTTACTCTTATGTTTAAATATTGATTAGACTATATTTTCTTTTCTTTAAAACATTATTGTGAATAGGCTAGATTTAAATTTTTAATATTTTAAAACTCTTTATTTTATTATTTCCAGATCAAAGTTCTTCCAAAAATACATATACATACATATATATACACATATACATACATACATATATATATAGATATATATATTTAAAATAATAAGTTTATAATTAAATTTATTAGATTAAATACTACTACTAAATTTCCAAGTTGTCACACATTAGTTGGAAATCCATTCTCCCTACATGCCTTTTACGGTTTTGTTTGTATTACCCACGACTGTGGCTAGTAGCTGGAATTTAATGAATGTAACAATTTCGGCTATTTTTATAAGTATTTGTAAATAGACCCTATTATAATATCAGAGGATTTTAATAATAAATGTTTTGGCTATCGTAAGGTAAAAACCCGACATGTTTATTTATGGCGTGGTCTTACGAGATGCTTTTGTTTTCAAGGATTTTGAAACTTTAATAATCAAATTGAGTGTGATTTTCTCACGCTAGTATTCCAGACTGACTCGAGTGTTATTTAACTATAATGCTGAGGTCAGACCGAGTATTATAGAATACAGGATATAATGCTGCGGAGCTCAGGAGATGAGCTGGATGGCGATACGTACTTCCATTGATGAGGCTTGAGGTTAAGCGTTGCCCTTTTAGCACAACTACACTTAGAATGCTCACCGTCCTTCTAACTATGGTCTGATAGCATTCATCCATACAAGTCCGTTCCGAGTCCGAACGGAACCGAAGGCACTAATCCAACTACATCCATTTTGGAATAAACCTCAGGATTAGTAGCGATTAGCCCTTGCACTTCACTGCTCCATCTTTGACTCCAGGCTCTTGTCTTCCTCATGAAAACATTCAAACTGGATCGAAGTGGTTTTTGGGAAATTAATCCCCATCTCGGTCTCTTCGAAACGATTAGCGCATTGGCAAATATTGATAGTCGGTTATTTAACTATCAAATAACATTCACAAACAACCATCAGGCCTTAATAATTTCCCAAATTATTTATTTCAAAATATTTTCACAAGATATTTTTCTACACTTCAACCTTTTGAAAATAGTTTTCAAATCACTTTTCTCTCGTGGAATAAATTTCCACCCAATTGTTTTATTTCCACTGAAAATCACCAAGTCTTAATACTTTAGATTTTTAGATAATTTAAATCACTTTATCCAAAAATATATACTTTAAAACATTAAAAATAAAAGCAAACACTTTATTTAAAATAAAAGTTATGAAATTCTATACTAAATTTTCAAATAAAAACTTCAGCCAAGCTACCTTTAAAATAAAGCTACTTTATAAAATATAAATATTTAATAATTATCCTTTAAATCGTAATACTAGTTAAATCTTTAGAATAATTCACTTATATAATTAGCTTTATTTACCTTTAAAAATTTTAAAACCCCAAAATAATAATTCTTTCTAAATTATACTTTTTAAACCCCTTTAAAATCTCCAACTCATATTGGAAATCTTTCTTTGAAAATATGTACTTGGCTTTTCAAGGAAATACACTTTCCATTTCCCCTCCTTTAAAAGTAAACCACTATTTAATTTTAAACAAATCACCCTTTTCTTATAAATTCCCATCTTGGATTTATACTTCCAAACTATCCTCTGATAAATATTTCACTTAATTTATCAACCTCGTTTATAAATTCCATAATCTCACTCTCCTTAATCCCAGTTTCAAACACTTGATCAGTTTCAAATCGATTTTCAAAAATAACTCCATTTAAAATAAATTCCTTTACTTACCTAAATTTATTTTAAAACCCATTAATTCTGTATTTACTTCTATGTTTATGATTTAAAAATCTTATTTTAAACTGAATGTCCACTTCATACTTCATTCAAAATTCTACCCTTTTATTTCTTCCCAAACATTTTAAATCTTAAATTTTGAAAATAATATCCTTTAAATTTTTAGAAAATATCACTTAAGTCTCCAAAACTCCTTTATTTTCATTTATTTAAAATTTCTATTTTCGTTTCCATATTCAAGATATATTTAACAGGATTTCAAATCATACTTTTATACCTTTTTCCAAACTCAATCTTTAATTTACCCAAACTCACTATAATTATTTTACTTAAAAAAATTCCCCTTTCATTTCCTTTAAAAAGTCTTCACTTTATATATTTTCATTTTCTCAAAATATCAGTATATATTCAACCAAGCCATAGCATTCAATAATTACAATTCCCAATATAATCAATACAATCCATTGCAGATTAACACGTAAATCACATTACTGAATATAAAATAAACTCAACATTTTGAGGAATCCAATTGATCCCTCCAACCGGTTTCCTTGCATCCATAAATTTTAACACAACAATTTAAAATACCAATCCCACTTCGAGGGGGATATTGCGGTATAAGGGGTCATCCGCTATTATGCGGGGCGCATAGGGTCTCGTCTGCTATATAATGCGGGAAATCAACCACTCCAATATATATACACACACTACTATGTATAATATTAATTCAAGAAATCCATTCAATAATATAAATTTAACTATTTACATTTAAAGTAATTCAAATGAGTTAGATTAACTCACATTTGTTTTGTTTTGCAATCCGATCCAAACCTGCTTGTTTCTTTACGTTTCAGACCTTGTACAATCATTTATATGATTTAATAAAATTTGAACTACTCGAACGGTCAATTACCATTAAATAAATTCAATTAACCAATTATTTTATTTAAACTAATTTTTTGGACAAATAAAATTTAAGTTACAAAACTAATTAAATAAGTTAATCTCCCTAATACAATATTTTAAATCAATCCAGTAGATTATAACTTTGTAAATATATATATATATATATATATATATATATATATTTGTTTTATTTTCCTTGGAAACTACATATACTAAAAATATAAATATAATTTTTACATAACTTCCAGCATTTAAAATTCCTATATATATAAAATTTCAAAATTTATCTGTGTAAAACTTTCTTTATTTATCCTACAATTAAAATAGGCAGGCATATATATCATCATTTATATTAGAAATCTGTATATGTATATATAAAATTCAGTAAAATAAACCGAGAATACTTACTTCTTAGAAACATCTCTCGAGCTCAAAGACTCTCTCTCAGTCAGGAATCGATGGTCATGATCACCAATTCCCACATGCCCGTGTGCGCCTATGCGAACCTCAAAAATCGCCGAACTCCACTCACACAGCAGCCCTAATCCCATCGAAACCCTATCGACTCGCGACTCCTGTTGCAACCCAACCTCACACCCATGCCGATGCTTCCCATGCTGCCTACGCCACAAGCATCGTCGACATGATTTCCCCCATATGCGACCGTCACGAGTGACTACTGCCGAAGCACTCTCTTTTGTCGAATCTGATTCGATACCCTGACCACACATCGAGTCATCGATGCCTATGATGAACCTTCACTTGAACCCTATTTCAAAATCCCCTCCGCATGATTCGATTGACCTCATCATTTAGAATCTCCAACAAAAATGAATTGGGCTATCGAATTCTTGTTCCGCCATTTATTTTCTTCCGATTCTTTTTTTTTTTTTTTTTGCCGAGATAAAATGTTCTGCCCTTTTTGCTTTTATTTCTTTTTTAATCTGAAGCGTGCTTGACAAATGGAGGAAGAAAGAACTTTTAACTTTAAATTTATAAAATTTAACTCATGTCTTCAGGAAGAGCGCGTGTCCTAACTGCTACAGCATAATCAATGCAACATATCATTTATATTTATATTTAATCCAAATTTAAATCTTCTTGAATTCGCAACTCAAAATCGCAACCTTCTATCGAGGCATGCCGCTAGGCGTTTATAATGTTAAACCCCTATTCCAAACTCAATGGAAATGGTTTCAAGCCCTAACTCGATTGTATGGAGAATTAGCTTTTTGGATCCAGTTATTAATTAAATTTTCGACATATATTTCAGCACGTTTACCTATCGTACGATCACATGACAACTCCACACGCTATGAAAATTGAAATCCGATAATAATACACTATTACGAACCCAATGGAACTAGTTTCGTCGAATTCTGAGACTGTGCCTCGGATGGCTATTTTAAATATCAATTTTAAATGATATATTTTTAAAACTGAACAAAACACTTTCAAATTCAATTTCAAAAGTTACATTTGGCTTCAGTATTATTAATACATATTTTCCAAGCCTTTGAAATATTTTTAACCAGCTTAAAAATAAAGATTCAATATTTTTCCCAATTTTCACTTATTAAATTCAATAATTTAATTTCCCAAATAAACAGTGATATTTGAAATTCAAGTTAAACTAACTTTCAAATATTAAAATCAATTAAATATCTCAATTTCAAATATCCAGAAATTCCAGGTCGTCACATATATAATGCCCCTTTAAGGATATAGCTTTCTTTTTAAGCAATCATGATTTAATAAAAACAAAATTTCTACAACATTTCTTCCAAGATGTTGGATTTTTCAAAATTAAAATAAATAAAAGTCTAAAACACCATTGTAAGAGGTTAATTTATATACACACCTATGGCATAAGGATAAACGCTTCTAGAGAATGATAAAATGCATTTTTTCGACTAAATATCTAGCCATATGTACATAGAAATAATTTTCCAAAACATCGGTTTTTACAACATAGCATGATCAGTAAAAAAACGGACCTACTGATAATTTTATAGTACTCACCAAACTAATAGTTTAAGTGTTATTGGATGTATCAAGAAGAAAGCGACATAGAGGTTAACAATTCTATGCTACACATAATGAAATAAAATTAAACTTAGCATTGCACAAAACCTATAAATTGATCATGTATACTTTTCTATAATAGAGGAAAATAGTGTAGAATAAATAAAACATATTAAAAGAAATGTAATAGGAGAAATATGAACTGACACGTCATTTGAATTAATACTTTATAAATAATGAGCGTCCCTTTTCAAGGCTAAATTAATAATTAATTTTCAATCCATGGAATGTTTAAATGTCATATGACACAATATATTCTAAATATTTGGTCAACATAATGTGCAAACGTAAAGATGTAAAGTAAGGTATAACTAATTTGGAGGTTTTTGTAAGTGGAAATTAAGGACAGGTCCTTGATTTCCAAAATCAATGTAATTTTCCCCCCTTCGATTTCATCATTTTAAATTTGATCCCTATTATTTATACCGTACCACCTAGGCAACTATATGCTATAATGAGATGTTAATTAAGCAATATTAAAAACGTTATATCTTTTAGTAGATTTATCGGATTTCAATTTTGTTTTCACTATTAAATCATAAATTTTATTATCTTTCTATTTAGATCAATATATAATATGTTTTGAAAAATTAAAATTTTTATTGTTAGGGAAAATATTCACCATTTTGCATGGAAAATATTTTCCATGGTGCGTGACAAATATTTGCCAGGTTACTTGGCAACCATTGAAGAAAAAAAATTGTTGTCAGGAAAATATGCAAATATTTTCCACGTTACTTGATAAATATTTTCCAGGTTGCCTGGCAACCACTGAGATTAAAAAAAATTATTGCCTAGCAAATACGCAAATATTTGTTACGTAGCCTGCCAAAATTTGGTTGACAAATATTTTCCACGATGCTTGGCAAATATTTGCCAATTTGCTTGGTAAATATTTTGCCATATTTCCTGGAAAATATTTTCCATGTTCCTTAAAAAATATGCAAATATTTGCCACTGTGCCTAGCAAATATTGGCCATGGTGCCTGGCAAATATTTGCCAGGTTGCCCGCCAACTATTGAAAATAAAAACAATTTTTTGCTTGGCAAATATGCAAATATTTTCCAAGCAAATATTTGCCATGTTACTTGGAAAATATTTGTCATGTTTCCTAGTAAATGTGCCGCCATGTTACCTTGCAAATATGCAAATATTTTCCATGTTGCTTGGAAAATGTTAGAGAAAAAAAATAAAAAGTTTGTTGCCTGGAAAATATGCAAATATTTACCATGTTGCCTGGTAAATATTTCCACTAAAACTAAAAAATAAAATTCTTATTAAAAAATGTTATGTATGATCTTAATAGAAGAAAATAAAATTTGTGATTTAATGGTGAAAACGAAATTAAAATCTGATAAATCTATTGAAATATATCACATTTTAATATTGCAACTTAAATTATTTATGACAGAGAATTTTTGGCTGAGCGGCATGATATAAATTACAGGGACTAAATTTATAATTTTGAATTCGGTGGGAGGTGCGCCTAGTTTATTTGTAAAGAGGGATGTATGCCAAAATTCTCCTTTTCAAAATCTATTGAATGCACTATCAAACCTTATTTGAAGATGTATTTATCTCTTTTAACTTCTTCAAGAAGCACAATCTTATCATTTTACACAATATCAAATTGCATTATTTATTAAGTTCAAATTTTGAAAGAATAAAGAAAATTGATTTCAATTAGAAGAGATGTAAAAATAAGTAATCTCAGAAGTCATACTTGATTTCTGCAAATAAATAAGAGAAAAAAATAAATATACATGAAAATGGTGAGATCAGATAATAAAAATCTATAGATCTTAAAGATATAACATTTTAGCATGATATTAAAATTTGCAAGAGATCTGAAAAACCAGTGCTAAATAAAATAAAATAAAAGCAACAACTAAATGAGATAATTTAGAGATCTTTAATTAGATCTGGAAAAGAGTAGATCTGATCTTCTAGATTATCACAACTCCAAATCTATAATTTTTATTCGTACTGGAAAAGAATAGATTCGATCTTCTAGATTTTCACAACTTTAGATCTATAATTTCTATTTAGAGATCATACTGTTAACGTGTTATAAATTACGTAAAGATAAGAAGCCATTAGAGAAAGAGAGAGGAGAGACATTATTTATTGGAGAATGGTACATTTATTTCTATTACATAGACTTCTTTATAAATAGGCTTTGGAACATTTGATTGAAGTTATCCTAAGATGTGGCAAAAAAACATTATTTCACATTTTTAGCATTTCACACTTATAATTTACATATAATATAACATTTTCTTACTAATAAAAGTAATTTCCTTTAATCAACTCATTATTTTCAAAATCCCATTTGATAACAACTTTTTTTTTAAAAATCTTCTCCAGGACACTGCTATAGAGTAGATTTTTCATTTCCAAAATAATTTGCAAACCATACATTTATACTAATATTTTTACTATAATAATTAAGCCTGTCTAGCCCAATTAATTCATATTAAACCATAAACGGTTGGCAAAAATCCTCAAAAATCATATTAAATTAGATTCAATGTTTTCTTTAACAAATAAAAATTTCGAGGTCGAAAAATTTAATTACTTATTTTTAATAATTAAAATCCGAAATATTCCATTTTCTCAACTTAGAAAATTCATAGTAAATTCATACTTGCTTGAAAATTTTTGAAATTAAAAATACACTTCTAAAATAATATTTCTAACATCGTATTTATGTCATTTGGGTATCATATGATAGGTTTCTCACTTAAACCTATTAAATAATTTCATAATAAATTCAAATATTCATCAATAAGCACAAAATCATTCAGACTATCATAATATGGCATAATGCAAGCAAAAGACTTGGGTTTTATTCTCAAAACAAAAAATAATAACTAAAATTTTATATGCATAACTATTATTCATCTTTGTTAGTTAAAGCAGGTTGAGATTTGATGTTTATTGATTTCCCCTAAGCTTCCTTAGATATCCTAGCTTTTCGACTCCCTTGGATTCTCTTGTAATGGCCAGCCTAGTTTTACTTTAGGTTTGATTGAATGACAGTGAGGGAGGGATGGAAATGAGAGAGTAGATACTAAGGAACTATGCTTTGTGCTATGTTATCCTTCTTCTTATTAATGCTCTAATCAACTTTTTTAGTTCATTAATTAAAGCTCGACCCATATTAACCATCAAATCTCAATCTTCTTACCTTTACAATATTTTATTTTGTTCATCTTATTAAATATTCTAAACAATGTTAATCAAGGTTAGGGTTGTTACAAATGTTTTCCATATGTCATACTTGCGGAATTAGTTATATGATTCGACAACTATGGTTGTAACAACCCGAAAAATTAGAGTAATAATACTTAATTAAAAAATTAATTGAATGATAAAATGGGGTTGGGAAATTGTTAGAATTGAGCTATGGGAGTCGTTCCATTGGGTCCGTGGTAATTTTATGAGCAATTTTCATATAATTTGTCGAAATCCAAGCTAGTATGGAGAAGTTACGAGAGAAATAAGAAATTAGAATGTATAATTAAAAGAAAAAATAGAGGCATCGGTCGACCCATGCTAGGGTCAGTTTGACCTCCATTGAACATAGTTCGACGCACATTTCTTCTTGGACGATTTTTCGTCCAGGTACGTGCCGAAGACCATAAATTTGATTTTTGTGAAATCCTGTGCGTCTGTAGCTGGATCCGATGGTTCATAGTGAGCATATGACGTGGTTGCACCAGATTAAATCTTCAAATCTAATGGCCTGAGATCCCTAAGCCACACTATAAATAGGACCCTAGGCCTAGCTGGTTTTCTCATTCAGATTTTCTCCCATTGGATTCATTGCCTGAGGCTGAACCCTAAATAGAAATTTTTTCTACAGAAGAAATCTTTTTAATAAAAATATTCTACACCCTAGAGGTGGATCCAAGGAGGCCAAGGATTAAAGCTAACGACCATGGTTGAGAGTTTTGTAATTATTTTAGATTTGTAAGAAAATTAAATTAATAGGGTTCTCAATAGTTGTAGTATTTCTATAATTTTGAGACAGTTTTTGTGTAAGTTTATTTACGTTCAGTTTTTAATTAAATTATATATGTTCTTTTCAGTCTATTTTTATTTAGCTATTTTATTTAGTTATTTACAGTTATTTACATCTGTTTCAACTCGGAATTTAGCCTATAAATATTAGTTTCTTTTTGTAGAAATTTAATCCTTTTTGACACGAATAAAATATTAAAAAGAGAAGAATTCACAAATATGGATTAAAATGGAAGAACACTGAATTTACAGAAATCGGATGAAAAATGAGAAAAATTGAAATAAAATAGAGATGGACTGAAATAGGAAAATTTGAGATTTTTGCAAGCATAATTATAACAAGTGGTTATAACTAAAAAGAGAAAATAGAAGAGTAACAGTTGCAAGAACAATTATAACATGTAGGTTATAATTAGAAGGAAATAAATAATAGAAGGGGCTTATTTTAAATCTTAGATCTTGGATTAAGTTAATAAGCAAATATTGCAGTGGCCCGTACTGGCATTATTCCCTTTCAAGTCTTGGACTGATGGTCTTACACGTAGGTGATGTTGGGCAAGCTTATACTAATTAGGTTAAATAAGTGGCCAATAGATAGAGGCCCAAATTTGTGGATTTGGGAAAAGGGGAAAATTAGAAGATTTATTTATTAAATCCAGCACCAGCAGCATTCCCTTTTAGGTAGAGGACCGATGGCCTCATATGTGGGTGAGGCTAGGCATGCTTATACTTATTAGAGTAAAAAAAGGATCAAATAGGGAGCGATAGTTAGTGTGTGCCGACGATGACCAAGCGTGCGGCTTCGATTAGGGTAACAAATTTGCTACTGCCTCCTAAGCGTTAAGAGGTGTCTTTTGCTATAGGACCAAAAGGATTGGATCATAGTGGCACAACAAAGATAGGAAAGGTCGATCAATGGGTAAGATAAGGATTTCAGCCTAATCAAGATTAGCAGTTGAGATAGGATTAGGGTTTTAGCACAATTACAGCAGTTTAAGACTAGTGCAAACAATCAAAGTAAACAATCAAAGCAAACAATCAAAAAGAATCGAAAATAGTATTTTATGCGAGTTTTATCTTTTTTGTATTTTTCTTTCATGCTAGAACTATTACTTAGTCTATTATCTTTATGTTGTTTAGAAATGCTAGTAATTACATTCACTCACCGGACTTATTGTTTGGCCTACTCTTTATCTTTCCGTTTCCCCCATAGGCCTGAAGAGTTGAGGATAGTTGATTCAGGTTACTTGGAGATTCATTTTTGGAGTTTTCTCATTTTATATGCATTCTTCCGCTTTCACCATTTTCATTTGGCTTATGGAACTTGTGACAGGGATTATTAGTGTTATTTTTGTACTCTGATTTTGTGAGAATGAGATGTATTTTCAAGAGACATAACATATTTTTGAGACTTGTTATGTTTTTGTAACTTATTTGAAATGAAGTTTAATTTTGAACGATAAGTTATTGTTTAAATGTTTTCCGCTGCTTTTACTTATTTGGGTTGTGAATCTTAGTCTCTGTGATGCTCTAGCTGTACCTATAATGCACCACATCCTTTGGTATACCCTTTTTGGGGATACTAAGGGGCTTGGGTTATTTCATTGGTATCAGAGCCTAAGGTTATAGGATTCCTAAAAAATTGTTTTAAAAGTAAAGAATTTTCAAAGGTAACATATCTATAAACTAAAAGTATTTTTTAGGAAGAAACTCTAATTATAGAAATAATTTTTAAGTATAAGAGAGTTTTTATAAAAATCCCCTCAAAGTCTAGTTCAATCTTCTTTCGATTCATTCGAGCCTAATTTTCTTTTCTTTGCATAGAATGGTAGACGGCCCAAATCTTTCAGAGGGTGTCCAAGTCCCAGGCTGGTTCCATAGATACCTCCGAGCTACGGCACCAGAGGTGCAAGGGAAACTCCTAATGCAGCACCAGTGGATGGAAGTCCCGTTAATCCACCTGCACCAGCAAATTTTTCTAAGCTATAGATGGACTTCGCGAATGTAGGAGGTTAGACATTTTCTGGCATGAAGGATTTAATAGAGGCACGAGCTTGGTTGAGGAATACAGAGTGGATATTTGAGCTGTTAGGATTGGAGGGCCGAAAAGAGTTCAGCTTGCATCTTGGAAGATGAAGGGAGAGGATTCTTACTGGTGGGAGATTTTAGAGATGGAGGGTAGAGACAAAGATTGGGTTGGATTTCGGGAAAGGTCTGAGAGAAAGTTCTTGTCGCAAGCCGAGGAAAGCTTACATTTGGAGAAGTTCGTTAGTATGAAGCAGGGGAGTCTTTCGGTGAAAGAGTATATAAATCAGTTTAATGAGTTATCGAGGTTCGGGATGGAGTTTCTTAATACACCGCATAATAAGGCTACCAAATTTGCTAAGGGTATGAACCAGCCCCTCCAAGGCTTGGCATTGACACATGTAACTATGGGAGCGGCATATGAGTCACTTGTGGAAATGGATCTCATTTCAGATGTTTCTAAGGAAGAAGAAGTTAAGGGGGTTCCTAAATAAAAAAACTCTAAGAAATAGTGGTGGAAGAGTAAGAAGGATAAGGACAAGAAGAAAGGAGGAGAACCTCAAAAGGGACAGACCAAGATGGGCGAGAAATGTCATAATTATGGATTGGTTGGGCATTACTCAAAGGACTGTAAGAAGGACATGATGAAGGTGAGATGTTACAGCTGTGGGCAGCCTAAGCATCTTAGTAGAGCTTGTCTTCAAAGGACAGGGCAGAAGGCAGGCGCACCTACGGTGCAAGTACAAGTTTTGGATGCAGCACCTTCTAGTAGTCGACCGAATCGAGGTAGGAAAGTCTCTATAGAAGTTTTGATATGTATTTCGGATTTTCCTATTCGGACTCTTTTTGACTTTGGAGCATCGCATTCTTTCATTTTTAGTTCCACGGTTGATTGTTTGCACTTAGATATTTCTCTAGTTGTAGAACCTATTGTTGTTTCAAATCCTATAGGAGGATCGGCCCATTTATCCATGAATTATAGGGGTTTGAAAATATTTATACAACACATAGAGTTTGATTGTGACACCTTTGTTGTAGCAGCCCACAACCCTTAGTATACCCAAAAGAGCACGCCAAAAGGCATGTCACATTGTAGGTATAACTAGAACTAGTAGAGACTAAGATTCACAAGATAAAAATATATAAAAAGCGAAAAAAATTATAATAATAATAATTTATTTAGAAAAAAACCTCAAAATTAATTTATCAATCAAATAAGTCACCAAATACCAAATACATCAAAGGTCAAGATAACCTTACATGTCTTGCAAAATAAAATCCATAATATCAATGATATCAGCGTATAATACATCCCTCAAAAAATGCCAGCTCAGAAAAAAGAACTAAAACCAGAATCTGAAGAAAATAAATTCATGATAGAATCTTCTTCGAAGAAATCTCCAAATGCATGAAGTCTACCTTCCTTGCCCCCGATTGCCTATGCGGGAAAGGGGGAAAATGGAGAAGTGGGTTAGATTAAAAGTCTGGTGAATGTTAGTAATGACTAGAATCTTTAAGCAAAGTAAAATTTATAAACTTTACAACAATTCTACTACATAAAAGGGAACAAAGGAAATAGAGAGAATGAATAAGATGGAAATAAATACGAATTAACTAGATTAACATAATTGATTAACTTCGATTGTTTGCACTTGTTTTTGATAACTGCTTAGATTATGTTGAATTCTTAATACTACCATTTGACCAGCCTGCTGCACCAAATCTACTATGAACTAGATGCTAAAGCTCCCTCCGCAGTACACAATGGTGCCTATGATAGGCATACACACTAAGTGCTTATAACTTGTAACGATTACTGAGCACCCGAATGGAAGTCACACACGTAACCGCCACCATGCTTATTTTACCTATTGTTCCACTTATTGGGTCTTCTTATTACCTCAAGCTGCATCGTAAGTTTGCCCCTCATCTCACCTCAGGATTATGTGAGACACCCCATCTCACTTTCGGGTTATGTGAGACACCTCGTTTAACTTTAGGATTATGTGAAACACGGTATCGATAGAAATAATAGGAGAAATGCTATTGGTACTGGCCCGTTATCCAAACAATATCTAGTTGCACCCCTTGCCCAAATCTCCATGATTTGGACTTCTACTTATTGACTATTTGCTATCGTTATTAACATAAGTGTGCCCCTCATCTCACTTCAGGATTATGTGGGACACCACGTCTCACTTTATGGTTATGTGAGACACCTCCTCTCACTTCAGGATTATGTGAGACGCCTCGTTCACTTCAAGGTTATGTGAAACACCGTATCCATAGAAATAGGGGATTGTTATTTGATACATGTCCTACTTTAATTCTTTGCTTATAAGCGTAGATAAATCATTTAAATAAGCCTTTACTTTTGTTCTTACTATTTGTGCTTATTAATTTATCCTAAGTCTTAAAATAAGCCTCACTCTTTTCTATTTCTTATTATAACATACGCTATAATCATGCTTATTACTTAACCCAAGGTCTAAGAGTAAAAATAAGCTCCTTTTATCTTATGCTCTTTTTAATTATAATTCTAAGTAATAACTAGGTCAATTATATTTAATTAGTCCAATTCTAACATCAATATCATAATTAGGCTCAATTTTAGTCTTAATTCCATTTTTGTTACAGTCTTTACAATTTACATCATATCTGCCGTTATTGTAGTACTCTTATAATTTTAATCCATATTCACATTTAATATATTCTAATCTATATGCGAAGAAGAAGGAGAAATAAAAGAAAATTGAAAATAGAAGAAAATCCAAAGCGTAGGAAAAAGATGTAAATAACACATAAATAACAGTAAATAAGTTAAAATACTGTAAACAAATAAAAAAGCTATAATTAACAGAAATAAACAAAAATTAGCTGAAAAGAGTAACTAAAATTAATAGACTAAAAATAATTCTAGAAAATGTAAATAAACTACTAAAAAGGTTATTCCAGAAATCGTAATAAAACTACAACTATTGGAAACCCTATTATTTTAAATTACTTAAAGAAATCTAAAATAAATACAATCACTCACTTGTGGTCCTAATCTCTTCTCTTTTGGTCTTCTCGGATCCACTTGAGGGTATTAAAAATATTTTTATTAAATAGATTCTCTGGAAAAATTATTCCCTTTAGGGTCTTTCCTGAAATGGTGAACCCAAGCAGAGAAAATCTAGAATAAGAAAAAGTGTTAGGCCTAGGGTCTTATTTATAGGGGTATAAGTGGATCTCAGACCATTGGATTTGGGAATTGAACAAGATGCAACCACATCATAGGCTGAATAGGAGCCGTCAAATGGAAGCACGTAGGGACTAGATGAGCTGAAAGAATGAAAATGACGTATCAAATTGGCCACAAACGTTACAAGAAGGAAGGAAAAATTCCATCGTTCGTTACCCAAGACAGGTCGACCGAGTGGTCGACAGCCCCTCTTCCAAGGTCGACCAGCTGGTCGACCTTGGGCGTGGTTAGGTCGACCTCTTGGTCGACCTAGCCCAATATATATAGTTGACTTTTGTTTACTTTGTATATCGCTCATATTAACTCGGATTCTGACGTTCTATGTATGAAAATTGACCATACAATTACCACGGACACAATGGTGGAACTCCCATGGCTCATTTCTGATAATTTCATAAGGTTATTTTATTATTTCATTAAATAACTAATTAATTATTATGGGATAAATTTTGGGTTGTCACATTTTTCCCTTTATAATGGATTTCATCCCCAAAATCTCTAAGGATAAAAGAATGAACTAATGTTTTCATCCAAGTTCTACAACCAACTACTCAAGCATCATCCATTCATCCATTGTCCTTAAATTTTTCTAATGCAATTTATGATACTTATGTGATTAGCGTAGTGTTAATGTCCCTAACTAATGCAAAATACTAGACGGTCCACTGATTCATTTGACGTCCTTTTATGTAATCATGTCCATGCTATGTATCTAAATGAATGCAAAAATTCCTAATGATAACTAATAGTTCTATATGCTTGCTTCAAACATCATCCAAATGCACAATCATGTGAAAATCATCCATTTTTAGCAACCATGGAAGATGAGATAAAAATGCTCAATATCCATATGCATATGCTCCAGTGTCCTAGTTAGGTTGATCACTAAGAGGTAATAATGCCTAGTGTAAATACATGCATCCATAGCATCCACTAGCAAACACTTCCAACCACTTGCATCCATCATTCATAAATGTTATAATAACATGTTTATATCAAATCCTACCATCCAAAGGTTAAATCCTCAGTTCTACCCTCCCAAAGGATGATAAAGGAAAGAACCTATTCAAAACTAAGGATCGAAATGGGAAATTCAAAATTTATTACCAAAGAGAGATGTGGATTAGAAGTATGCATTTTCTCCTAATCAATTTCATCTTCTCCGAAGTCTTTTTAACCATGTCGGGACCAAGTAGCAATCTCTTTATAGACTTTAAGCAACACAAAGGCGACTTGCGCGGTCTTCCATAAAGAGCTCCAAAAGGAGCCACTCCAGCGCTGGCTTGAAAACTACTATCATATAAGAATTTCACAAAAGGAGGATCCTTCTCCCAAGTTTCTCAAAATCAAGAATACTCATTCTTAACCATGCGTGTCTTACCATCTTTCTAATTTCACTATACTGCTCTCCTTTAGTCTGCACACATGAATCATCATTCCTAGGTTCTTACTAGCGTCCGACACATTCCACGGGAACTTCTCATCACTTTTAAAAGTAATCACTGCTATAGCTTTGCACTTTTTCCATTACACCTAGGAAATGATTCCTATCTACTCCACGTTTAAGAGCGTGGTTTGGTATTTATCACTTTATTTAAAAAACTAAAGCTTTTAAATTTTTAAAACATCAAATCCCAAAAAAATTTGTCTTTAAAATTGTTATTTCAAGTTTCTATTAAATACAAAAATACATGGTTGCTCAATATTTTATTTTTATGGACTTGCATCTTTACAACTTTTTGAATTTACATTATTTCCAAACCTAGAGGGGAAAACTTCCAAATTCTAAGTCTAAAACTATTTCCTCCTTTCTTTTAAAGACCTTTACAGTTTTATATAAAAATTTGGATTTTCAAATTTTACTTTTATTAAATTTTTCATTTCCAAAAACTTATTTACTTTTCCACCAAATCCTTTTCTTTTAAAATATCTTTAAAATGTCCTTATGTGTTTTCATGCCAACTTCTTATTACACCCCATGGTTTCATGCCTTAATGTATTGGAACTACTTTGAAAAATTATTAATGCTAAAATCTTCTATGAACCTTTTAAAAGAGGATTTCTTGTTTATGTGAAATTACAAGAAACTTATTTTATATTTTTTGAAATAGTTTATACAAAATATGTTTCTTCCCATACCTTGTATATCTCTTCCACATATCCCTTGTAACTTACACATAACAATTTTTATTGTTTCCATAGAAAATTTTACCATTATTCTTTTCATTCCAACAGATAAAAGTATGTTTGTATTCCCCCATGATAAATGTTTTCTAATATCTAACTTACCTATTTTTTTAAAAAACTCATCTTCAAAACTGTTTTTAATATATCCATAACTAGAAAACATTTTCTTATACTTATAATAAGTGTACTTTACAAACCATTTTATTTCTATACATAGAAAGTACCTTCAAAACACATTTTTATTTGGATCAAAACAGATGTTGCATAAAACATTGTTACTACAACCCAAAATTACTAGTGTATGGATTTAAATAAATACTAATAAACCTCATATACTATGTATAAATACTTTCTTTGGAAGTCACCTACTATAACAATAGTGCTAGAGTCTATGCTCCCTCTACTCTTCATAATAGATGTTGTAACATACGTTTTCGATACTTAATAACCTCTACGATTTTATATTTAAAATCTTTGTTTATCTACAAAGAAACCAACGAGCTATTATTCTTCAAAAAGAATCCTACTTTTAACAAAATTTATATCGTATAAAAACCAATTTAAATTTCATATCATTTTTCAAAAACCCAATATTTATTTCCTAAAAGAAAATATTAATAATGAAAATTTTCAATTCTAACAATTATATTTTATAGAGCTAAACATAAGGTGGATTTTCTTCTCACTGCCCTAGGAGTGCCCTTCTACAATTATCTACACATGGGCTTTCTTCTTTTCTTACCAACTGAATTTATTATATGTTAACTCCTATGTTCAACGACTCAAAAAGGGGCTCACGACCTAAGGAGACTCAGCGACTTAAAAGGATGCCGACCTAACAGCTTGCCGACTTAACTGCCCTAAGAGAATATACCGATTCAACACCTTAAGAAAATGGACCGACTCAACAGCCTTGAAGGGTTACCGACTTAATAGCCTTGAAGGGTTACCGACTAAATACCTTAAGGAAATGACCAACCAAACGACTCAAGAAATGGCCGACCTAATGACTCGAGACAAGAATGGCTCAAAAGCAACTTCACTTAAGGCACGACCGACTTACGACCCATGCTGAGTCGCATACGATCTAAAGCTACCGAGTTAAAATCCAATACTGTGATACTTATGCCGCATCCTCTCAACTCATTCGCGACTTAGGACTTATGACATGAATTCAGGTAGACAAGCTTACCTCTACTAAACCGTGGACTTGGCTCGACAGGTCGACCACGACTTATCCTAAGTTGGCCACGGCTTATCCTAAGTCGTCCACGACTCAGGACTTGGCGATAATTCCTGCCCAGAATTCTCTATAAATACATTGCCATCTCCAACTTTCAAGGGACCTTTTTTGGACAATCTCTTCAAGCGCCGATACTCTGCCAGTTTCTAAACCGACTTTACACTTGAAGTTTCGAAGAACACTACAAGCTACTTTGAAAGACTTTTACACATCCGACATGGATTCGAAGACTTTCATCTACATCGATGTTTAAGCTACTTGCTCAAAGTGTTTTGTAACTAAAGAGATTTGTACTTGAGGAGCATTGTATTGTTTTGTAGAAAGATCAGTAATAAAGACACTTAAAGTGGACGTATGCTACTCCTTAAGCCGAACCACTATAAAATCGCCGTCTCTTACTGTATTTTCGATTATTTCTGCTGATATTCTGTTCCCGAACCGTCGGGTGGTGCTTTCACATTCACACTTCACACACCGGGGTGTTAGCGTTCGATTTTAAGCGTTAACATTTTTGGTGCTTTCATTGAGAGTTGAACTCAGGAAACTTCCATCATTGCTCCGAAAATGTTCGTGGAAAGGATTTCTTTGAAAACCAGAAGTTTATTGGAAATAATGGCTCCTTGGAGAAAACGAAGTTTTTTGAGATCCGACAATGTTCAAGAGAATACTGCTACCTCTCCTCCTTCAAGTCAAGCAGCTCCAATTGTTGGAGTTACACGAGCAGAATTGGACGCCGTAGTTTTGGGGTTGAATCAACAATTGAATGCCCAGAATGCACAGTTGGAAGCTCAGAATGCCCACAACGCCCTGATTTTAAGTAAGTTGAATGATCTACTTGGGGCTAACCGTCAACCGGTTAATAATGATGGAAACCCTACTGTGGGAGTTCGAGATGATGTAGGAGGGAACGTTTCTCAAAGAGCCGCAGACCCTGTGGAAAAGACACCCCTCCAGGCTGGAGGATCAGGACCGCAGCCGACCCTCCGTGAATGGTTGTCAAGACAGAATTCAGAGAGAATGGCTGATGTTTGCCCTCCAGAGCTTTTAAATGATGAAGAATATTTCTCCAGCATGGTTCGTCAGATCATGAAGGAAAGTATGCGAAGGGACGAAGACGAGAAAGAATGGGGTTTTTCTCCAAGCAAAACTCCGTTTACTGAGAAAATCTTGAAGGCAGAATTCCTAAGAAAATTCGTTCCTCCTACTATTTCGGCATACAAAGGGATAAGCGATCCTAATGAGTTTCTGTATAAGTACGATTGGCATATGACGGGTGCCCGAGCGTCTGATGAAATCAAATGTCGATATTTCCCGGTATATCTGGAAGATGTGGCTCTATTGTGGTTTACAAAGCTGCCGGTCAGGTCCATTGATCAGTTCTCCGATTTGACCAGGAAATTCAAGGAGAAATTTCGATTGTATGCTTCAAAGGCAAAGGATATAATGTCGCTGTCAAGCCTAGAGCAAAATCCAGGAGAATCCATCAGATCATTTTTGAATCGTTTTAACATAGCATTGGCTGAGGTAGATAATGCTGAGCCACGCATGGTCCTAACGTACTTGATGAGGGCGATTGACAAATCAAGAGAATTTGGAAAATGGTTGAAAATGAAAGAACCAAACTCACTTGACAAGTTCTACAAGAAAGCGGATGAATTCATGCGTTTGGAGAGCCTCCAAACACCGGCTAAGGTGGTATCAGTAGAAGCTTGGAATAATGGTGCTGCTTTGAACAAGAAAGAACCTAACACTCAGAAAAGGGGAAATGATTGTGGAAAGAAACAAGGAGACGCTAAGAAAGGCCGTCCTTTCAATTTCACACCCTTGACCGATACCCCTGAGAACATCTTCTTTGCGACCAAGGATGATGTCAGTTATCCGACACCACCTAAAATGAGAGTTGGGAGTAAGATGGAAAAAAGTGGAAGGTTCTGCCGGTTCCACAACCAACCCAGCCATGACACCAACGAATGCCGTCAGTTGAAAGAGGTAATTGAACAACTCTTGAAGGAAAACAAGCTCCAACAGTATGTGAAAAGGAATAGAAATGCCCCAGCCTCGTCGACTCAAGGACAACAAGTTCCCGCTCTCCGTCCTGGCTCAAGTGAGAAGGCCGTAGAACATGAATCGGAAAGACCTGTCATTAATATAATAACTGGAGCGCCTCACCCAGCAGGCAAAAGCTGGGGCGAGATGGAAAGGTATGCCTGGGCCTTGAGGCATATACCGGCTGAAGAGAATGTTTTTGTTTTAGAAAATGATGCGCCTTTAAAGCAACAAAAGACTTCCACAGATGATATTGTTTTCAGTGCCAGAGATTCTTTGGGTATCGAGTCCCCTACCATAGATCCTTTGGTCATATCCGCTGGTATTGGGCCAGCTACTGTGAGAAGAGTTCTAGTTGATTGTGGAGCTTCATGCAACATTCTCTTCAAAAAGACCTTTGATCAAATGAAAATTCCAATGGCTGACGTTCAAGCTTCATCACTTAAGATTGCTGGGTTTGCTGGGGAACCCAAGCAGCCGATTGGGACCATAGATTTGTTTGTGGAACTTGGAAAAGGGCCGAGGAAGGTGGCTCGAAAGCAAACCTTTATAATTGTTGAAGAATTCTCTGCCTACAATGCCTTTTTAGGCCGACCAACTCTTGCTGCATTCAAAGCTGTTCTTGCCGCATGGTTTCTGACTATAAAATTCCCCACAGATAATGGAGTTGGTGTGATTAAAGGAGACCAAGATGCGGGGCAAGAATGTTATCTTACGGAGTTGCGTGAATCAAGGAAAAGAGAAACGGGAAAAGGTGTGGTGGCTCCAGTCCGCATCAAAGAACCAACCTTGCAGCAATTACAGGGTGGACCCTGCACTGGTGAATATAGTGGCGCACGAAGAGAGATGGATCCAAGGAAAGCCGGTGCAGGGGAAAATAGGGTAGTACCGGTAGAAGTGATAGTGCCGATACCCGTTGACCCAAAGGACCCGAACAAAGTGCTGAATGTGGGTTCACAACTCAACACAACAGTTCAGAATGTTCTGATTTCTTTTTTGAAGACAAATTTGGATATATTCGCTTGGACTCATGCTGACATGTGTGGAATATCCCCAGAGATTGCAGTACACACTCTGAACATTGATCCAAAGTTTACACCCGTGAAACAGAAAAGAAGAACCCAGGGTCCTGAGAAGACGGCAGCGTTAAAAGAAGAAGTGGATCGGCTCATGGAGAACGGATTCATCAGAGAATCTACTTATCCAAATTGGGTATCAAATCCAGTGTTGGTTAAAAAAGCTAACGGAAAATGGAGAGTATGCATTGACTTTTCAGATCTGAACAAAGCCTGCCCCAAAGACTGTTTCACGCTGCCCAGGATCGATCAATTGGTGGATGGGACGGCAGGGCATGAATTGTTATCCTTTATGGATGCATACTCCGGATATAACTAGATTATGATGCATGAGCCAGATCAAGAGGACACAAGCTTCATCACAGATGTTGGACTCTACTGCTACAAGGTCATGCCTTTTGGACTCAAGAATGCAGGGGCAACTTACCAAAGGCTTGTTATTGCCATGTTTAAACCGCAGATTGGCAAGACAATGGAAGTTTATGTTGATGATATGCTAGTGAAGTCTAAGAAAGCAGTGGACCACATGGATCACTTGGCAGAGATGTTCGCAGTACTCCGAAAGTACAGAATGAAGCTTAATCCCTTGAAATGTTCATTTGGAGTGGAGTCCGGAAAGTTTTTGGGTTTCATTTTGAGCGCTAGGGGCATTGAAGCTAATCCTGCCCAGATTACTGCCCTGAGAGAGGTCAAAGCTCCTAGAACGAGGAAGGAGTTGCAAAGTCTCAATGGAAAGTTTGCTGCCTTGAGTCGGTTCATTTCAAAATCTACTGACAAATGCATTCCATTCTTTGATGCCCTCAAGAAAGGAAGAAAAAACTTTGAGTGGACTCCTGAATGTCAGAAAGCATTTGATGAGTTGGTTCGTCATATGGAAGTTCCTCTGATACTTTCAAAGCCTGACAATGTTGAAGCTCTCTTCATATATTTGGCAATTTCATCTCATGCTCTTAGTGCAGTGTTGGTACGGGAAGACACAAGGATTCAACGCCTAGTCTATTATATCAGCAAAAGATTCACTGGGGCAGAGATGAACTATTCAAGGTTGGAAAAGCTTGCCTATTGTTTGTTGATCGCATCAAGAAAATTGAGGCCGTATTTCCAAGCTCATCCCATCAAAGTCTTCACTGATCAAACTCTAAAGCAAGTCCTATTCCGTCCTGAGACTTCGAGTCATCTTTTGAAACGGAATATTGAACTCAGCCAATATGACATCACTTATCATCCCCGGAAAGCAATCAATGGACAAGCTTTAGCAGATTTCATCGCAGAATGTACAGATAAAGGTGATAGTGAGGAAGAAGCCACTGATAACGTCCCAATCCAAAGGAAATTGTATGTCGATGGCGCAAGGAATGATTACTGTTCCGGAGCAGGGGTTGTCCTTGAAACCCCAGAAGAGCGATCGCTATGTTATGCACTGAGACTAGAATTTCCTTCGACAAATAATGAAGCAGAATATGAAGCACTCATCGCTGGTTTAAGGATCGCTAAAGAACTAAACATCAAGGCATTGCAGATCTTCAGTGATTCTCAACTTATTGTCTGCCAAGTCAAGAAGGAATTTCAAGCTAAAGGAGGGAATCTACCCGCCTATTTATCAAAAGCCTGGGAGCTTCTTCAAGATTTTGACCGTTATTCAATAAACCATATACCCCGAGAAGAGAACATGAAGGCGGATTCTCTCGCAAAGTATTCAAGTACTGGTGAAGCTCAACTATTGGGATTAGTTCCCGCCGAAGTCTTGTCAGCTCCAAGCATAGATGAAATGAATGTTGATTGGATTAGAATGTATCACAAGAGCAAGAATCATGGATGACTCCGATATTTGAATATTTGCTCAATGGTTCTTTGCCAGAAAGTTCAAAAGAACGACAGAAGCTGATAAGGAAAGCCTCCAGATATATAGTTCAATATGGTCGTTTGTACAGACGAGGATTTTCAATGCCATTACTCCGATGCGTGACAAAGGAAGAAGCCAAGACAATTCTGACTGAAGTACACGGAGGGGAATGTGGGGATCATACAGATGGTCAAAATTTAGCAAAGAAAATCCTCCGTTATGGATACTTTTGGTCAGAAATCAATCAAGATGCTGCTGACTATTCCCGAAAGTGTGATAAATGCCAAAGATTTGCTAAAATTCCTAGAG
Source organism: Allium cepa (assembly GCA_030765085.1). Taxonomy (NCBI): domain Eukaryota; kingdom Viridiplantae; phylum Streptophyta; class Magnoliopsida; order Asparagales; family Amaryllidaceae; genus Allium; species Allium cepa. The sequence goes on from CM060928.1 coordinate 1,038,826,086, forward strand.
CATCTTCTACTGAGCTAACACAAATGGTCAATCCATGGCCGTTTGCCATCTGGGGAATAGATCTCATTGGGCCTTTGCCAGCTGCCAAATCGGGGATTAAATATGTTATCGTTGCTGTTGATTATTTCACTAAATGGGCTGAAGCTGAACCATTGGCTACTATTACCTCTAAGAAAATGATAAGTTTTGTGACTAAAAATATCATTTGCAGGTATGGTGTGCCTCAGAAGATAATCACAGACAATGGTACCCAATTTGAAAGTGAGCAGTTCCAAGATTTCTGCAAACGATTCAAGATCCGAAAAAGCTTCTCAGCAGTGGCTCATCCGCAGGCAAACGGGCAAGTGGAAGCAGTAAACAAAATCATCAAATCAACCATCAAAAAGCAGCTAGAAAAAGAAAAAGGTGGTTGGGTTGATAAGTTACCGCTTGCACTATGGGCATACAGAACTACCCACAAAACTGCGACTGGGCATACTCCATATTCATTGGCATACGGATTAGAAGCGATGATTCCAGTGGAAACTGAAGTCCCCTCACACAGAAGGATCCATTTTGATCAAGATGAGAATGAAAAACTGCAACTGGAAGCGATTGACCTCCTTGATGAAATAAGAGAAGAGGCTAAGCTTAGGATTGCAGCCCATCAGCAAAGAATAGCCAGGCACTTCAATTCCAAAGTTCGTCAACGCAGCTTTGAAGTTGGGGACCTAGTCCTGAAGAGAATTATGACAGCCAAAGGTGTGTTTGGGCCAAACTGGGAAGGGCCATATGTCATAGGCACGAAACTTCTTGATGGCACATTCAAACTCACAACTGTCGAAAGAGAACCAATTCCAAGAGCTTGAAACAACAATCATTTGCGTCCATATTTTACTTAAAAGCTTTGCTGAAATGTTGTAAAAGAATTACGAGTATATGATTCTTGTATTGAAAGCAATTGTAAAGCAAGTGAATAACGAAAAGCTATAAAGTGGATGTAGGCCCTGTTTTTGGCCGAACCACTATAAATCTTGTGTTCTCTACTACTATAAACTGCTTTGTTTTATTTCGACATATAAAATACGTTAATTGTATTACTAAAAATGTCGATTTAATAATGCAGGCCATAAAATCAAAGCTTACCCATCGCAAGACCAAGCGATCTCCAACATCACCCAACAAGCAAACGCTAAACCATTCAAAATTTCCATACTCAAATCCTATGAAAGAAGTGCTTCGAACAAAAGTTAGCAATGTGGCTGGAAGTGGACCATTTCTAACTAATTGCGAATGTTTGTACAAACGAGCATCCAGTTAGATAGTATGTGTCTACCACCACCAACTCTCTTAGCTATGAAGTATATTTCTTTGGATAAGGAAAATTATTGGCAACTAAAAAGGGATGATACATGGAAAAGATAACGGGGATCGCCGGCATGAATAGGTGGCAAAGAGACATGGGCGAGCAAGCATCAAACAGCAAAAGACCTCTTCGGAGGCACAACCCTCTTCAAAGGCACAACTCTTCGGAGGATAAAGACCTCGAGCGGGCCTCACCAGAAAAAGAGAGTTCTTTCTCGACATAAAGTTGTGGACTGATTGGTGATACACTCCCGTGAATCCATCCAACTAGGAGAAAGAAGCTCCAAACTTCCAAGCAAAAGCCCCACTTAGAGGCACACGTTTCACCAAGATTGAAATAAAACTTCCAAGTGTTGAAACGTGAAAAGCCCTCTTCAGAGGCCCATTTCACCACAGTTGAAATGCTAAAAGACCTCGAGCGGGCCTCGCCAAAAAAAAGAGAGTTCTTTCTCGACATAAAGTTGTGGACTGATCGGTGATACACTCTCGTGAATCCATCCAACTAAGAGAAAGAAGCTCCAAACTTCCAGGTAAAAGCCCTACTCAGAGGCACACATTTCACCGTGATCTGAAATAAAACTTCACACGAGTCGAAATGTGAAAAGCCCTCTTCGGAGGCCCGCTTCCCAACGAACAGGGAAAAGATAAAAGCCTCTCCCAAGAGGCAGAAACAAAAAGACCTCTCCCTAGAGGCATAATGAAACAAAAAGACCTCTTCCAAGAGGCACAATCAAACAAAAAGACCTCTTCCCAGAGGCACAATCAAAAACTCTCATCAGAGGCTCAAGCAGGTTTAAACCCCTTTTTCTTTTCGAAAGGCCCACTGCACTATGAAGTGAAACTCACTAGCCAAGGCAAAAGTGACTTTTTTCAAAAAAAAAGAAGCCCTCTTTAAAGGCACACTTTAGCTTTCAAAGGAAGATTGGTTCATCTATTCTCAAAAATACTCTTCCTTGAAAAAGTTAAAGTGCCCCTCGGAGGCCCGCTCTACCACATAGGAGAATTCACTTTGTAAAAATGTATATATGCACAAAAGAAAAAGTGATATCTCCAAAGGTTGAAGCGTAAAAACTCATATGAAACGAGGTGTACTCTATTTTGAGCAGAATAATATTCCTCCAAGTATGGAATAATAATTCTCCAAAAAATAAGAGTACAAGTCCCCTCAAAGTTGAAAATATTGCAACGAGCTTATGGTGTAGGGGCAACATGGTATAGCTACATTGGTAAAAATAACGCTCGAACAACATACCACAAGCTCACTGCAATATCATATAAAGAAACTTGTACAAAAATGAATAGTAAATGCATTCTCAGATACAGACTGAAGGTTGTACAAACAAAAAGAATCATTTTATTCAATACTGTCAAAATTTTGTACAGGTATAGGTTTCAAAATAAAAAGAAAAGCGGAGGCCGGTACCCGCACAATCTTCGGTCAGTACATGCGAAAAGCAAAAAGTAAAAATAAGAGGAAGCAGGGTCCGTTACTTCTTCTTGCCACCACCTTTAGAGCCTTCTCCTGACCTAATAGGCAGTTTTTCAGGACGGCTTGGGAGAGTTGGGGATGAAGGAGAGAGGGTTGCTGCCGGATCAACCTTCGCTTCCTCTTTAGAAACAAGAATGCTTTTCGTTTTCTTCTTGGAAGTTGTACGCTTCCTCCTCCTCCTTGAAGAAGACTCGTTTCCCGGGGTAACAAGAGAAGCCAGTTTTGTGTCATCAGAAATAGTACGCTCCGGGGATTTGTCGCCTCCTTCAAGTCCTTCGTCTTTCTGCTCCTGCGAAGCGATTGGATCATCCAAGCCTTGAAGGGCTCCTATTAACTCTTCCTATGATCCCGACTGGGAAATAGGAGTGATTTGAGGGAATGGAGGAGGGACAGCTGGAGGGGGAGAAGTCTGTGTGGCACTTGGCGTTTTTGCTACAGAAGAAGAAAAGCCAAAAATATTAGTATCTCTCGTGAAGAAAGGAGATAGCGGCTCATTGAGATTTAAGAAATAATCAAAAAGTTCATCAAACTCATGAGGAGCAAACAAACAGTCCACTTGGGCAAGATTAACAGTAGAGTTACCTGAAGAAGTCGGCTTCCTAATATCAACCTCATAAGCCTGTGCTTCGACGCTCTCTTCACCTTCATCTCCACCCTGCGTGCTTGTGATCTCAGTTGTAACTTTAACAGGGGATGGAGAATGAGAACCGGAGCCTGTGATGTCGACATCGGCCGAAACCGAAGGAGGGACGGGGGCAGTTAATGGTGCATCTTTCACAAAGTGCTGCTCCCCTTCCTCAGATCGTGCTTTGGCAAGCTGCTCTTTTCCCCGGGCTAGAGCATCTACGGCGTCATCATCTAGAAAGTGTTCTGCAAGAGATGCTTCAGCATAGCCGGCGCCTGCACCTCCAAGCATGTCGAGAATTGACTCCCAAACCACGGCCAGGGTAATCTCATACTTCGGTCCTAAGAATGAAAGGCTCCCGCGCCCCATAACGCTATGCACGTAGAAGTCAAATAAAGTGGAGTTGATATTGGCTTTAGTCACCTCATGCGACTGTTCGGCATCCTGCCTTCCAGCGATAGCTTCATCACGATCCTTCTCGGTCTTTAATAATTGGGCCTTTAGCCTCATAATCTCCAAATCCTGGGAGTTGACCTTCTCCCGTAACTCTGCAACGTCAGCACGATACCTTCCCGTTGTTTTCTGCTCAGCCTCAAGTTGTGCCTCGGCATGTCGCTGAGCAGCGTGAGCATCGCGAACTTGCTTTTGAAGTACTTCTTCTTTTTGAGTATATGAGGTAGAAGAAGTAGCAAGCTCTTGTTTAAGTTTCTCAACTTCTTCTTCAAGCTTTTCGTTGTAATCAGCGATGTTCCTCATCTCAGTATCATGCTGGCTTAAAGTTTTCTGCCACTCGGCCTTATCATTTTCCATGGTCAGCATGGCCTCTATATTCACGCGGTTGACCCTCTGAAGCTCATCAACAAGCTTTTGGCACCCTGACATACGCTCGATATCAAGTCTAACAGCATCAAGATTTCGCAGCATTGCTTGTTTGTCAATAGGGACCAAGTCAAGATCGAACCGCACTCCCTTTAGGCACCAGTGCGGGAACCGGCTAAGCAGAGTAGCCAGGCCTGGTCCAATTTGTAATTTAGGCCTGTTGACTATTGTTTAAATGTCTGTCTTCCCGAGAGCAGGAGAGCCGGAAGGGATGTCAAGTGAGACGGGGGCAGCGGCCTTTTCAGGAGTTGTAGATGCACGCTTTTCACCGTGCCTGGCACGCTTGCTTAGGTCCTCAACTATACGACTTTTTCCCCGGTCTTCATGCGACTTTCTTTTGTGAGAGTCGTCACCTCTCTAGGAAGAATCATGGTGCTCCTCCCTTTCTCTCCTCTCATAACGCTCTTCTTGGGCCCTCCTCTCCTGAGCCTTTCGAGCGGCTCTCTCTTCGTTAGTTTCTCTATAAATGGGAAGGTAGCGCCTATAGTCATATTGACTACGCCTCCTGTAGCACTGAAAGTCGTCGTAATAAGAGTCGCTGCATCCCATCGGAGAATCTGAAATAAAAAATGACAAGTCTTAAAAGTCTTCAGAGAAAAGAAGTTAAGTACGAATAAGTGCTGAAAATCCTATGTGTGTGTGTTGTGCAAACTACACGCGTCAGGCTACAAACCACTCTCCGGCACAGGGGTGGTAGTGACTTGAGTGGCAGGCATCAAAATTTGCTGAAAAGTGGATGTCGCCTCGACAACAGGAGAAGCAGCTTTAGAAACATCAACTTTAAAAAATTCCTGTGAAGTTATGATCAGGTCGCTTAGCCCCTCGAAAGTATCATCACCGCCATGCTTGACGGGAGTTTCTTTTTCGGCTTCCAAATCGGTCGCATCTTCAAAGCAACGAAGAGTTTCTTCCTCCTCGGTAACTGGGGCAAGTCCGAATTTGCCAGACGACCCCGCAATGTCGGCAGTAGTAGAGCACTTCACCAGAGAAGCCTCGGAGGCAGGTTCTTTTGGTATGGGTTCGTCAGTGGAAACTGGGGCATCTAATGCTTTAGATGGGGAGTCTGGAACCTCATGGAGGTGTGTAGAGCGAGAAGTGTGTAAAAGTCCATATTGATGCAAAAGTTCATCCCTCAACAAGAACTTTATACTTCTCTCTTTAGCGGTCACAGCATTCAATCTTTCAAAAATGTGCTTGTGGCCTGGATCTCTAGAGGGGGGAGGAAGCGCTGAAAAAGGAAAGAATAAAATTAGCAACTTAGATCTCGAAAAGCTCAGGAATGGAAAATAAAAGCTGGTAATCTTTCTTCCTACTCTCCAGATGGCGTAAAACCTTGGGGGCAGCGAACAAAGAAAAACTGATTTAAGAAGCCATGAACGCTTTCGGAAAGATCAGTGATGAGTTTGCGATTCCTAGCGCTTCTTATAATAACAATAGAGGGATGATCTTTAGTCTTTGTGAAAGAACATAAATAACAAATTTCCTCGAAACTCGGCAGTCGATCTAGAGTTCTCATGAATAAAACACACAACCCCATCAGAATGGCATAACCATTGGGGTGCAGTTGGAACAAAGAGATGGTCAATCGAAGAAGAAACTGTTGAAGAAAGTCATTGAAGGGAGGAATAGCACCACACATGCACATTTGGCGGTTGACTGCTACAAAGCCAGGAGGCGCCACATCAGCAGTGTTAGTTTTCTCAGGAAGAATGGCATCTGCTTCAGCAATGCCAAACTGAGTGCATAATTGACGAAAAACTTTGTACGACAAAGTGGTAGAGGCTCTCTCTGGAGGATTAACTAGGGGAGCCGGAATAAGAGTGGCTTCTCCAGTCTGGGCTGTTGTCTCTTCTTGTTGAGAAGTCATTCTACACAAGCAACTGGATATTCAAATGTGAAGGTGCACATTTCCTAAAAGTGTGAAGTGTTGTGCAGAACTAATGAAAATAACAAGTAAATATAACTGGAATTAAACTAGTCGACAATTGATCGATTACCAAATTTCAGGACTTGTTAATTTAAAAAAAAAGTTCAGGTATAGTATTATTGCAAACTGGGCAGTTTCAGTTGACTATTTCAATGTTTCTTTAATACTTTGCTTGAATTTGATGATTTAAAAGCACTTTGTTCACACAATCTATTCAAGTTGATTATCTGTTGTTAACTAATCTGCCATTTGATGTGGGAAGTCAGTGGCAGTATATTCGTCCCAATTTTCTGTAAATAATGTATTGAACAGATTGTTAGCTTGCAAGTCAAAGGTGATCTGTGAAAGAATGCAGCAAAGTTTAACAGTTCAAAGTTCAAGCAGTTTATCCTGACAACTCAAGTTGGAAATACAATCAAGTTCTATCAACATCTCTAAGTTTTCAAATTTTGTTCAGGTCATTGAGTCATAGTCCAAAAGTTCTCAAAGTCATGAGTCGTTCACGACTTATCCTGCAAGTTAAGACGTTGGTCTTTTAAGACGTAAGGCATAATAAGGAGGAAAGGTTTTGGTTCAAAATGGCGTGGATTTCTCCAAGTCCTGGCTCGGCTGCGACTCAGAGCCTATGTTGCATCCATTTGAGTCGGTCAGGAGTTAAGTTGTAAGGCCTCTAAAGTCGCCCAAAAGTGCTGGATCGTGTCCAAACTGATGATCCACTCAACCAGCAAACCCCTCTTCTAATCAGTAACCCCTCTTAACCCGTTAACCCGTTAGCCTCTCCATCAACAAAAGTCCTTATTTTACCATGATACCGGATCATTCAAAGTCATCCAAATTCAATGTTTAGCCATGCTAACACAAACCAAAAGTCAGTTGGACCGAAGTGTTGCAACCCATCGACATCATCTCGTTAATCACTTAAAGCCGAATCAGACTAATTCAGGTTCAACAACTATCAGTGTAACGAAATTCACAGTGAAGCATTGCGTGAGGAAGTGATTTGTGATTCAAAGGTGGAATTCACGAATCAATGATAATAAAGGATCAGAAAAGGAGCAGGATCACTTACGCAATGTAATGGAAAAGATGGATTGTTGATCAACTAGCTTGAGTTCGCCTTTGGAAAAGTGAGAAGGAAGAGGCGACTGGACGACTTATATAGGAGATAGGGGAGAAAATTGAAAGACGAGCAAGTTAACAAACCTCTTTGAGTTGTTGACGACTCAGGAACTAGGTCAAAGCACACGACTCATGACTTAAGCGTGTACTTCGAGGGGCCATTGTTAACTCCTATGTTCAACGACTCAAAAAGGGGCTCACGACTTAAGGAGACTCAGCGACTTAAAAGGATGCCGACCTAACAGCTTGCCGACTTAACTACCCTAAGAGAATATACCGATTTAACACCTTTAGAAAATGGACCGACTCAACAGCCTTGAAGGGTTACCGACTTAATAGCCTTGAAGGGTTACCGACTTAATACCTTAAGGAAATGACCGACCAAACGACTCAAGAAATGGCCGACCTAATGACTCGAGACAAGAAAGGCTCAAAAGCAACTTCACTTAAGGCACGACCGACTTACGACCCATGCTAAGTCGCATACGATCCAAAGCTACCGAGTTAAAATCCAATACTATGATACTTATGCCGCATCCTCTCAACTCATTCGTGACTTAGGACTTATGACACGAATTCAGGTAGACAAGCTTAACTCTACTAAACCGTGGACTTGGCTCGATAGGTCGGCCACGGCTTATCCTAAGTCGGCCACGACTTAGGACTTGGCGATAATTCCTGCCCAGAATTCTCTATAAATACATTGCCATCTCCAACTTTCAAGGGACCTTTTTGGACAATCTCTTCAAGCATCGATACTCTGCCAGTTTCTAAACCAACTTTACACTTGAAGTTTCGAAGAACACTACAAGCTACTTTGAAAGACTTTTACACATCCGACATGGATTCGAAAGCTTTCGTCTACATCGAAGTTTAAGCTACTTGCTCGAAGTGTTTTGTAACTAAAGAGATTTGTACTTGAGGAGCATTGTATTGTTTTGTAGCAAGATCAGTAATAAAGACACTTAAAGTGGACGTAGGCTACTCCTTAAGCTGAACCACTATAAAATCGCCGTCTCTTACTGTATTTTCTGTTATTTCTGCTAATATTCTGTTCCCGAACCGTCGGGTGGTGCTTTCACATTCACACTTCACACACCGGGGTGTTAGCGTTCGATTTTAAGCGTTAACATTATACATATCTTATCTTTATCTACCACTCTTTGGACGTCCACAATCTGAGCCTAAATGTACAAAATCATTTCTGAAAATCCTTTAATGTGTAGACCTTCTCTATACCCTAAGAAATGCACTTCCTTATACCACAGTCGTACTTTAGGAATTTTGCTTTCAACCGATGAAGAACATCTTCTAGATGAATAACATGCTCTTCCATACTCCTGAAAAAATGTCGTCCATGAATACCACCACGAACTTATTTAGGACATCTCTAAAAACACGGCTCATCAAATCTACAAAAGAAGTTAGGTCGTTGGTTAGCCCAAATGGCGCAACTAACTACTCAAAGAATCCGTTTGGTGTCCTAAATGCAGTATTATCAATGCTATCATCAGTGACCCTAACCTGATGAAATGCAGTGGCTAAATCAAGCTTAGAGAATACTGAAGAGCCAAAAACTAGTCAAAAAGGTTAACTATCCTAGGAAGTGGATAACGGTTCTTCTCCGTGAGCTTACTTATAGTCTACGCACAGTCGAAGAGAACCATCCGCCTTAGTAGCAAAGACGACTGGCGCACCCTACTCCAAAATGCTTCTTATGAAACCTTTCTCTAAAAGCTCACAGATCTTCTTACTCAATTTCTTCCATTTCCTAGGTGCCATGCACCTCGTGGGTAATGCTACTAGCTTTGCATTATCAGTGAAATAAATCTTGACTTCAATCTCTCTCTCAGGGTGTTGTTCCCTTACCTCCTCAAAGACATGTGGAAAATTTCCAATGACGGGAACTGAACTTAACTTTGCTGATGATGAATCTAGGGAATAAAGGAAGCTCAACATAACTGATGCTTGCAGCTAATAAGAAACCTCAAGTGTCCTACTGTTGCATGTCTCTGGTCCAACGACTCTCCTCTTGCAGTCTAATATAGCTCCATATATGGATAGCCCATCCTTCCTCAAAATCATCCCACACCTCAAGAATCCCAATACATAAGTGTCACAATCAAATTATACGCCTAGGATAATTTGTTTTCAAACCCCTAAGAAACATAGAGGAGTGTGCCGATCCTCCTATGGGGTTCGAAACAACAATGGGGTCCACTACTAAAGAGATGTCTACGTGCAAACGATCTACTAGAGTGCTAGAGATGAAAGAGTGTGATGCTCCAGAATTGAAAAGAGTTCGAATGGGAAATTCTGAAATAGAGATCAAAACCTTCTACAGAGACTTTCCTATCTTGATTCGGAATGCTGTTGGAAGATGTTACGTTTAACGCCTGAATCTCCGCCACCGGTGCACTCGCTTCCCGTCCCGTCTTTCGAGGAAAATTCCTGCTCAGTTGACTGAGCTGTCCGCAAGTATAACGCTTTCCCTTCACCTTTTCTTTCCAGCAGTTTCTTGCATAATGACCAATCATCCCACAACTATGGCACTTCGTTTCTTTCTTGATTTTCTTCTGAGAGCCTTACTCTTTCCTCTTGTTCTTATCTTTCTTTTCCATCCACCATTGCTTCTTAGAACCTGTAGGAACCTCCTAACTTCTCCCTTCAACTGCCAATTTGTAGGTTGAATTCGCCATCGGTCCCCAAATCTAACCGCCTAAACTTTCGCTTCATATCCTCCAACCTAGCTTGCATCTTTTCAAAATCCCCTATGCCAAAAAATGTTCCGCCCTCTATGCTAGTGAAGTCCTTGCATAGCTTAGAAAAATTGGCTGATGTAGGTAGATTAAAGGAATTTCCACCTATTGATGTTGTATTGGGCACTTGCACTTGCACCTTTGGTACTTTGAGGGAATTTTTAGGCTTGAAAGAATCGAAAGAAAGTTGAACTAGACTTTGAGGTGATTTTTATAAAAAATCTTTTATACTTGAAATCTATTTATAAAAGTTTCTTTTATAAAACTACTTTTTAAAACATGTTATTTTGGAAAATAATTTATTTTTAAAACAAATTCTTTTAGTAATCTTGTAGCCTTAGGCTCTAGTACCAAATGTAACACCTTATACCCTTTAGCATACCAAAAGAGCACACTAAAAGGCATGTTGCATTGTAGGTATTACTAAAACTAGCAGAGACTAAGATTCACAAGGCAAAAATATATAAACATTGGAAATTTTTTATTAGTAATAATTTATTTAGAACAAAACCTTAGAATTACTTTGTAAATCAAATAAGTCAACAAATACCAAATACATCAAACGTCAATATAACCTTACGTGTCCTACGAAATAAAATCCATAATATCAATAACATCATAGCATAATACATCCCTCACAAAATGCTAGCTTAACAAAAAGAACTAAAAACTAAAACTGAAGGAAAGAAATACATGAAAGACTCTCCTCCGAAGAAATCTCCAAATGCCTACACTATACCGTCTTTGCCCTTCATTGCCTTTGGCGGAAAAGGAGGAAATCAGAGGAGTGGGTCAGACTAAAAGTCTGGTAAATGGTAGTAATTAGTAGAATCTTTAAGCAAAGTAAAAGTTATAGAGTTTACAATAATTCTAGTATATAAATGGAAACAAAGGAAATAGAGAGAAGGAATAAGCTGGAAATAAGTACGAATTAACTAGATCAACATAATTGATTAATTTTGATTATTTGCACTTGATTTAGATAGCTACTTAGATTAGGCTAAATTCATAATAGTACCTTTTGACCAACCTACTACTCCATAGAATCAACTACGGACTGGATGCTAAAGCTCCATACGTAGTAGACATTGGTGCCTACGAAAAGCACAATCTAAGAGCTGAGAACTCATAATGACTACTAAGCACCCAAATAGAAGTCACACGCGTAGCCACCACGCTCATGGTACCTGCTGTTCCAACTATTAGGTCTTTTCATTACCTCAACTGCATAAGTGTGCCCCTCGTCTCACTTCAGGATTATGCGAGACACCTCGTCTCACTTCAAGGTTATGTGAGACACCTCGTTTCACTTCAGGGTTATGTGAAACACTGTGTCCATAGAAATAATAGGGGAAAAACAGTTGGTATTGGCCCATCATCCAAATAATATCTAGTTGTGCCCCTTTCCTAAATCCCCATGATTTGGACTTCTACTTATTGACCATTTACTACCATTATTAACATATGAGTGTGCCCCTCGTCTCACTTCGGGGTTACGTGAGACACTTCGTCTCACTTCGGGGTTACGTGAGACACCTCGTTTCTTTTCAGGGTTATGTGAGACACCTCATTTCCTTTTATGCTATAACTTTTGCATAGTCTATTATCTCTATCTTGCTTAGAAATGCTAGTAATTACTTTCACTCACTAGACTTATTGTCTGACCCACTCCTCTATCCTACTTTTTCCCCAATAGGCCAGCAGAGTTGAGGATAGTTGATTCAGGTTACATGGAGATTCATTCCCAGTGTTTTGTCATTTCAGATGCATTCTTCTGCTTTTTATCTTTTTCATTTGGCTTATGGCACTTGTGAGATGGATTATTATTGTTATTTTTGTACTCCGATTTTGTGAGACTAATATGTATTTTAGTGAGATATAAGAAAATTTTGAGACATATTATCTTTTAATGACTTATTTTGAAATGAAGTTTAGTTTTGAATGATAAGTTATTATTTAAATTTTTACGCTACTTTTTCTTGTTTACGTTGCGAATCTTAGTCTAAATGATGCTCTAACTATACCTACAACGCAACACATCCTTTGGTGTACCTTTTTTAGGGATATTAAGGGGTGTGGGGTGTTTCAATGGTTAAGTTGAGTCAGTTAGAAGAGGGTTGAAGTAGAAAGGGAATCACCTATTTATCATAAACCTAACCACCTCGTAGAGCACAGAATACAAAGACTCTGTAATAAATTAATTAGATTGGTTAGAGTCCAGTAAGAAGACAACCCAGTTGAGAATACTTGGGAGCCTAAGGTGAAAATCTAAGCTATCCATCTAGAACACTTTTCTAGTAAATTTCTGTTTATTGTTATTGCTTGAATGTATAAGTATTTAGCTACCACATTAGGCGTGTAGTAATGCTAAACATGGATGCGAACGTGAGAAGGTTGCTAAAGATGTATTTTACTAGCTAGTGTAGCACATATGGGCTCATATGTCCATGTTGGCCTACAACACACATCACCTTGCTTATTTTATTATATCATTTTTGATGCATAATGTTTTTTTTTTCATTTTGCATATGCGTTGAATGGTTGTTTATCTATATATAATTGCAAGTATATATGTATGTAAGACGTTGCATCCACTATGAATATTGCCATAAGCACTTGCATTTCAAGAGGTGACCAGTCGAGGAGACTACCTAGTTTTTTATTACATACATGTTCATATGGATTATATACCTTATGTACATACTGCATTGGAAATTTTGAAATCTTGGATAATTTTTGCAAATGGTTGACGATTAATTAGATGGTTGTGTATATTTATGAGCGTGTTGTATTTTCATCTTTGCAAATTTTGAGGATGAATTTTTTTAAAGTGAAGGAGAACGTAACACCGTCGAAATTTGAATGATAAATTAAAACATTAGTAAAGGTAAAAATATAATTTTGCATAAAGTTGCAAAACAATTATTTTTATCAAACGTTGGAATTAGGCTTTGGAACCTATTCTATTATGTCCGGAATGCCATTTACAGTCCAAAAATACATATATTTTTTATTGATTTGATGAATAGGTCAGAATTGGTGGAAACTGAATGCAGTGGCAATTTTATAAATAGTGATTTTGGGAATAAGCCCTAATAAACCATATTTTAGCTATTAATATAGTCATAACTCTCACCTCTCTTCGCTCAGAACCCTAGCCTCTTCAAAGAAACTCAAATACTTTCTTCCTCCTCCAAACTTATTAACCTAAACACCATTTTTCTAAAGTGAATACTAGGCTCGGGTCCTTAAAATAAAATTTAATACGCGAAAACTCTTCTCCAAAAATAGATTGTAAATTAAGTCCCTAGAATTGAGTTACTGAATAATAGCGCACATTTATGCAATTATTCACTGAATAATGGTAGAAATTTATGCAATTATATCCAAAAATTGCATAAATGTCGGTAATTATCTAATGAATAATCGTGGAAATTTCAGCAATTTTTTTGGTGAATAATTGCCGAAATTTTCGTAATTTTTTGGAAAAATTGCGAAAATATCCGTAATTTTTCAGTGAATAATTGCAAAAATTTCCGCAATTTTTCAAGTATTTGCGGGAATTTTTGCTTTTTTCAATGAATAATTGCATAAATATTTGCAATTTTTAGATAAAATTGCATAAATGTTTGCAATTATTCAATGAATAATTGCATATTTATGTATTCAATTATTTAGTAACTTAGTTTTAGTAACCTAATTTACATACTTTCCTTAGCAAGGATGTTTGGTGTATTTTTGAAACATAATAAGGACTTTAGCCTTACTGTCCCATTTCTAAATCTCTTCTCCAATTTATAAGTAAAAAAGAGAGAGAGGGAGACAGGAGTAAGGATTAAGATCTGGAAAAAAGGGCTCAAAAATGGGAATTTTATGGTTAAAGTAAAGGGAAAGCTAAAAAGTTGGGTGGATCGATTGTGATGTGTTTATGACGCAAAACCAAATATTAAATTTCTTTTATACACCTATCAAAACTAAAATTTTGATTTTGGGATTTGAATTAGTAATTTCAATTATAAGTCTATAGGTAGAAATAGTGGAAAAACCTTAAACGATAGTTCAACAGTATACACGAGAGAAGGTTAGTTTATTGGAATTCACCATTAAACATGCAGATCTAATTTATATAATAGGCTTAAATCAATAAAAGTTGATCTACACATATACCTTGGAAATTTTCCTAGGTTTTACCATATTAATTTTGAATTATAAATAGATAAACGAGAGAACATAAATAGGTAATCATACGGATAATTACATGAAGTTGGAAAACAAATAAATGAGAATCCGTATGTAGTTATCTGCTTAAACTTGGATTAGAAAAATGAAATCCATGTTTATAATAATGTCTGGAAAAAAGTAATGAAAGTAAAACATCCACAATGATGAAATATACCTAGCTTAGAGGTCTGGATTAAAAACTATGTTTTAAACAATCCTAAATGTAAAGAATATTATTTAATTCTAACATGATTCAGATTTCTGAATCTATATTCAAATTTCAGGATTCGAAGTCGTAGGTTAGAGTATAAGGTCAGACATTTATTTGCCTATAACTAGTTTAGTATAAATAATTAGATGTCTTGACCAAATCAAGACGATTGAACTAGAGCTAGATGTCTGCATATGCTATTACGACGTTTGAATGGCTTAACCAAGCACAAATTGAACTTAGACATGCTGCAGGCCAAGTAAGATGATCCTAGAAACATGTTCCCATGTTCTCAACTTTCGGGAGTTCACATAGCTAGAAGGAGCTGCGCAATAAGAAGAATAGTTTCACACCTGGCGACATACCATCGTTCACAATTCATGGCATGCCCAGTATGACATTCAATCAAGCATGCGATTATATCAAAATTAGCTACTCTTTTCGTTACTATAGTGAAATTAGTTAGATATTTTAATATGTTGGATAACGAAGAGTGATGGAGATGTCACCAATAGGTTATACATCTATGCAAGTCAGTTAACCTATAGGGGAGTCGTAATTTTAAATGACTTCTTTAGCTCCAGGCTTAGTGATATAGAGTGTAGGACAATTTTTCCATCGGGAATTACATGAATGCTTTAGTAAACCATAAATCACTGGGGTTGTATACTTGATCGTTCGTACTCATTGCGATGTAAGCTCTATGTGTAAGTGTGGTTTAAGCAATTTACCATTGAGAATATTAACTCAATATGTGATTATGCGGTTTATTATCAAAACCATATACTAGGGATATTTCTAGATTAACTTAGTTTCTGGATGTACAACATTAAATGTAGAAATTCTTGTACTTTATATTTCAGTTCAGGCGTATTAGGAATGGCTACCTTATAGTGTGTAAATTGTTAACTTCTCTCACATAGTATATGAACAAAAATGAACATCCCTAGGATAAGTAGATTATAACCAAAATTTAATTACTTGCCAACATCATACTACCAAAGATATGTTTCACTCACTATACCTTTTCTGATCCACCCCATTTATCAATCTTTATATCTTTCATAGAAGGACAGGGTAGTAGGTAAAGTGATCTGGATAAGGTGCATAGAGAAGGTGAATTGGCGCATTAAAGATATATTTATCTATAGCTTTTATTCTATGTAACTCATATTTTCTATTATTCAAACCTGTATTATATTATCATATGGAGATACCATCTTTTGGTTATTATTTGGACCACGTTTATATTGAGATAATGCCGATATAGGTCATTACAGTACTAGTATTTTATTTCCTTCAACATTAATATTTGAAAGTATAAAATATTATAAATTTAGATTCATCGCTGTATCATGCAAATTATAAAAACCTAAAGATTCGTACTACTTAAAACCATGCAACTTCAAATCTCATCTTAGGATTTATATCAGTGTGTTTAGGAGCATGGGTTATTACATAACCAGTTGTCCATTTGGTCAAAGTGATCCGATTATAACCACACATTCGAAGATCACAAACAAAATCTGGCCAAATTCAAAAAAGAGAGGTAAGAAAGCCAAATATGCCAAGGATTCCCACCAAGTCTATCTGAGTTGCCAAAGCTCGCATAACCGACAGCCTAATGCAAAATGATTAGCTGAATATGCCCCATTCCACAAAAATTGATCTTGAGAAGTCGGACAAGGTGAAAGAGGTCGAATAGATTGCACTCTTGGCCTAGGTCATGAAACTCAAAGCCAACGTGAAAGATGAACATGAATCAAAGGAGTAGGCTTAAGGCGTTTCTACCGAATTAAAAGCATATGTGGCCATCGTGGAGAAAGAAAATGTAGATCTTAATTCCAAAGCAATATAAACTAAAGTAGAGTTGGAAGCCACCCTCTTCTAGTTTTTTCCAAATATTATAGAGAAGAAGAGCCTCAAGTTGTTGAAGTGACTATCCTGAGACTCAAATTGAATCCTAGGACCTAAGTTGTGAAGAGGGCCAGAGAAGATATGAGCAATGTTGATGAAGAAGTTTTAAAGAGAAACTTTTTTTATGAAGAGGACTTTATAGTCCTGGAGAGGGCTGGAAAATCTTAGTGGCAAGGGCAAAAGTCGAAGAATGGGCATCGACTGAGACTCCCGTTAATCCCAGCTGTCCAAATCATGCGGATGACTCCACTCTGGCATCTACATTTGAGGTTGCCACTTCCATGACAACTACTTTAAAGGTTGTAATAACTCAAATACCCATGTCTACAACTCCTAACACTAGCACTTCTAAGGGATACAATCTTGATGCCCCTCATTCACTCCTCCAGGAAATACACCTGCTCTTCCTTTAGCTTAAAAAAATTTAAATGAAGGGGAAATGCTAAATCGCCTTTAAAAGAAATAACTACATCTTATAAAGATGTATCTTTATCCTTCCTAATCTTTGAGAAACTTTAGTTCTCGTTGACTGACATCTCAAATCTTTACCTTTCTTTTGTAAACTCACAGAATCAACCATCATTACCTCATCTGACACAAGCTAGTCATGCCTGGGTCTGAGCGCTATCATGAAAACATCTGCCATCGTTGCCATAATGTCTACTCCCCCGGCACTTCCTTCTAGCTCATGGCTTGACATTTAATCGAAGAACGCAATGGAGATGCAGGGACTGGAGGACACTAATGCTTTTATTGATAAATAGATGACAGCAAGTATTGGAAATAAACCCGACTCTACACCTATGGCATAGAGGTGGAAAATTAATACATCAAAAATCAATATGAAATAAGCCGAGCACGGAGCAGCCTCGTTTGGTTGTTCCAACCTCTACTCTTCTTGTGGTTCGCCTAACTATCGCCACACCCTCAAATCTCACATACATTCAAATTGTGACTGTGACTAGGATGAAGACCCCAAGGGTCGTCTAGCACATCTGAAGGATGCCAACACTCTGAAGAGAAAATCACCTACCTCCTTTAAGAAAAAAGGAAAACTTTAAGGAGAGGGAAAACTATTAGTAATGGTTCAATGGCTACTTTTGTATTTTTTCTCTTTTTTTCTTTTCATGTATGTAGATTATCATTATGCAGAAGTGATCACCACAAACCTTGTACAAAAAGTTATGTAGAGAAAAAGATTGTTTTTTGTCTAAACTTTCCCTCATTTACATTGTAATGACCTGCAAATCCATACCCTATGAGTCGACACTATTCTTCATCATATCAACTCAAAGTGAACGGAAATACGAACCATTAGGGTTAAAGAAGAAGAAGGTAGAAGAAGAAATAGAAAACAACATCAGAATCTCACAATCGCAGCGGAATAATATATAGTAGATAACAATAGAATTTTTAAACAAAAGAATCTGTAACTGTTTGTTACATTACATCATCATAGTATAACCTCAAACAATAACACAACACTAGACAGTTATATAATAACCTGTCCTCCCAAACTGACTATGTAGTTAATCAAACATTGCAGAATATTTACCAATTACGTGTGGTACGTCTCGCTATCCAGCGCATTCCTCGAGCCCTATAGTCGTCCATCCGAATCTATACTCTATAACGCTTGGTCTGACCCGAGCATTATAGTTAAATAACACCCGAGTCAGTCTAGAAAATCATGTGAGATAACACTCTCAATTGGATTATTAAAGTTTTCAAAATCATTTTCAAATCAAAGGTATCTCATAAGACCATGCCATAAATAAACATGTTGCGTTTTAACCTTACGATATACAAAACATTTTCTTATAAAATCCTATGATATTATAGTAGTTTCTATATACAAAACTTATTCAAATAGCCAAAATTGTTACATTCATTAAATTCCAGCATAATAGGTTCTACTAATAAAACGTTAAAGGCATGTAGGGAGAATGGATTTCCATCACTGGTGGGGCTACTGGGGTACCGCCGGCCACAGTACGTGGTCTAGATCATCGTACCAAGGATCCACCTTTGATCCCCTGCTACACAAGACCGGACTACCCCTTACTGGATAACCCGAATAAGATCACCCCACAGTTAGGATCAACAACCGCCCACACAGCCGAAATAAATGGACCTCTAGACAGGGATGACCTTACCCTGATTGATTGCTTGCCACATAGCCTTGTTGCATCTCCCCTGTTTTAGCCATTCCCGGTTGATTAGGCCCGAGGCTATGCGTTAACTTTTTTGCACACGTTCAATTAGAATGCTCACCATCCCCTTGATGGTGTTCTGAAAGAATTCATCCAGACATGTCCGTTCTGGGTCCGAACGGAACCGAAGGAACTATTCCAGCTACAACCATTTTGGAATCACCCAAGGACTAGTATCGATTACCCCTTGCACTTCAGTACTCCATCTTCGACTCCGAGCTCTTGTCTTCCACATGAAATGTTTAAACCGGATCGAAGTGGTTTTCGAAAAAATTAATCCTGATCCCGGTCTCTTTGAAGCGATCAGGCATTGGCCAATATTGATAGTCCGTTATTTAACTAACAAATAAAATTCACAAACAACCATTAGACATTAAAAATTTTCCCAAATTATTAATTTCAAATTATCTTCGCAAGATAATATTCCACACTTCAACCCTTTGAAAATAGTTTTCAAAACACAATTTCTCTCGCGGAATAAATTTCCACCCAATTGTTTCCTTTCCAATGAAAATCACCAATCCTTAATACTTCAGATTTTAAATCACCTTATCCAAAAATATTTATGCTTTAAAAACATTTAAATTTAAAACTACTTAATACACTTTGTTAAAATACTAGTTATGAAATTCTATACCAGATTTCTAAGTAAAACTTAAGCCACAAACCATTTAAAATAAAAATTTTATATAAATATAAATATTGGGAAATCTCTTTTAAAATATAATACTAATTTAACCTTTAATAACCACTATGATAATTAATTTAATGAATATTTACTTTTAAAAATTTTAAAACCATTAAATAATAAGTTCTTTCTAAAACATTCTATTAAAACCATTTTAAAACCTCTAACTTATACTTGGAAATTATTCTTTGAAAATCTACTTGGCTTTCCAGGGAAATACATTTTACATTCCACACCTTTAAAAATAAACCACTATTTATTTTGAAAATAAATTGCCCATTCCTTTATAAATTCCCATCGCGAATTTATATTTTCGAATATCCACTATTATCCTATTTCACTTCATAAACCCAGTTTATAAATTCATAGTCTCATTCTCCTTTTAAAACACAATTTCAAACACTAAACCGATTTCCAAAAATTACTCCATTTAAAAATTATTCCTTTAATTATCCAAATTTATTTCAAAATCTATTAGTTCCAAACCCACTTTTTTATTTATGATTCGAAATCTTGTTTTAAACTGAAAATATCCATATTCTTTATTCAAAATTCTTCTTTTTTAATTCTTTCAAATCATTTTAAATCTTAAAATTTAAAATAAAATCCTTTATTCCTAAGCAATATCACTTAAGTCTCAAACTCCTTTAAACCCATTTATTTAAAATCTCTATATTTTTCTTCCTATACATAGCATTTATTTAATAGAATTTAAAATCAAACCTTTATTCTTCTCGAATTCATTCTTTAATTTATCTGAAATTATTTTAATTAATATTTATCTCTTATAACTCTTTTCAAAATCAAATCTTTTACTTTATCATATCTTCAAAATATCCAAATATATTCAGCCAAACCATAGCATTCAATAATTTCCATTACCCACATAATCAATATAATCATCACTGATAATCTCATACATCACATCGTTGAATATAGAAATAAATTCAACGTTTTTAGGAATCCAGTTGGATCCCTCCAACCTGTTTCCCTGCATCGACAAATGTTAGCACAACAATTTAAAATTCCAATCCTGCTTCAATGCAGGATATCACGGTATAATGGTCATCCGCTATTATGCGGGGCGCATAGGGTCTCATCCGCTATATAATGCAGGAAATCAATCACTCCAATATATATATATATATGTATATGTATATGTATATGTATAAACTACTATATATAATATCACATCTAGTCAACTTAATCATTCAACCAATAAATTTAATTTTAACTATTTAAATTAAACTAGATAATTCGATTGAGTGAGAAGATCTCACCTTTGCTTTTGTTTTGCAATCCATTGCTATTCCAACTTGTTTCCTCCACAATTTTTAGACCTTGAATAAACATTTTATGGTTTTATTCATATTTGAACTAACCGAACAATTTATTAGCATTTAATAATTTAATTTAAACTAGTTTTCCTTTGAATAATTCTTTAATGACAAAAATAATTTAATTTTAAATTATTCTCCTATGGTAAATAAATTTCCAATAAGTAAATAAATTTCCAATAATTAAAATAATTAAATAAGTTTATTGAACCATTTTTTTCCACTAAATCCATTATTTAAAATAAACTAGCAAATTAAAATAGGTATATGTATATTTATTTTTGTTTTGAAACCACATGTACTTAGAAACTTAATTTATATCGATTCAAAAATCTATTTTTTTTTATATAAACTTTTTAATATATAAAATTCCTATATATCTTTTATTCCAAAATCTTCCTGCCCATAGTTTCTATCTATCTATAATTGAAATAGTATGTGTACACATATATATTAGGTTTTTTCTTTACAGTATATATAAATATAGGTTTAATTGTTAAGAGTAGAATCATTTCTATCTTACTTCAAAGGTTTTACTATTATTATAATTATATTATTATTTTTATATTTTTTAAGAAAACCCAACTTTGACTAAGTTAAAACTCAGGTTAAATTTTTTACCAGAGAACCTACCCAAACAAGCCCGGCCTGCAAACAACTCCTTCCCCAATTCGAACTGCCTGCCTCTTCCCTTTTTGCTAACACGTTCCTCTACTCAACACAAGAACCCATCGGCCGATGCCCACAACAAAACACCACTGCCTCACTGCGTTATCAAAGGAAAACCCGAGGCTTCGCCCAACCTCGAGTCGCTTATGACCATCGCGGCTGAGATTTCCCCCCTCGATTCACTTCCAACCTCGCATCGATTTCGAATATGGCTTAACTTATTTCTTCCTGAGCGAATCAATTTTGGGAAAAGAATAAAAGAGAAAGAATGGGGAGAATTTAGTTCGAACAAGGAAAGAGATGAAGTCGCGATTTCGGTACGAAATCAAATTCGATTTTGTTTTTTGTTCGTTTCTTTTCAAAAAAATCGATTCGATTCGAATTGGGAAAAGAAAGTGGCCATGGATTTTTGTTTTGAAGGAGAGATCAATTTGTTTCTAAATTGCTCGCTGTTTTTCTCTTTTTTTATTATTTCATATATATTCTACGTGCTTCAAATTATATGCATGCTTGACAGATGGAGGAAATGTTGCTTCCATTTGTACAAGTGTTAGACTGATAAAAAAAGAAACTGATGTAAATAAATTTTTGACTAGTCAATATAAATATATCTATACACACATATACATACATATATATACATATAGTTTTTTAAATTTAAATTTAAATTTGAATCGTCATGAAATCGTGACTTAAAATTTTAACTTCCAATCGGAGAGTGCCGCCAGGTGTTTATAATGTTAAACCCCTATTCTGAATGCAATGGAAAAGGTTTCGAGTCCTAACTCGATAGTATGGAGAAGATAGCTTTTTGGACCCAATTATTATATTGAATTTCGATATAGTTTTCAGCACGTTTACAAACCTTACATGAAAAATCCAAACATTACGAAACTTGAAATCCAATAATAATGCGCTATTACGGATCCTATGGAACTGGTTTCGTCGAAATCTGAGACTGTGCCTAGGAAGGCTATTTTTAAATATCGAATTAAATGATATATTTTTAAAACTGGACAAAACACTTTTAAATTCAAGTTTAAAACTTCTATTATCTCCAGTATCATAAATATAAATTTTCCAAGCCTTTGAAATATTTTTAACAAGCATAAAATTGAAGATTTAATATTTCACCCAACTTCCAATAATTAAATTTAATAATTTAATTGCCAAGTAAATGGTGATATCTGAAATTCAAGTTAAACTAACTTTCAAATATTTAAAATCAATTAAATATTTCAATTTCAAATAT
This sequence comes from Allium cepa, assembly GCA_030765085.1. Classification (NCBI taxonomy): domain Eukaryota; kingdom Viridiplantae; phylum Streptophyta; class Magnoliopsida; order Asparagales; family Amaryllidaceae; genus Allium; species Allium cepa. The sequence goes on from CM060928.1 coordinate 1,038,848,736, forward strand.
CCATAAATTCTGGGTCGTCACATTCCTCCCCCTTAAAAGAATTTCGTCCCCGAAATAACTAGTTAAGAGGAATGGTCCACAACCCGTTCATCATTTTCTCAAAACCAAACAGTTTTCAACAATTCCCAAACAATCTTTTTATTAAAGACACTATCACCCTTACTAACTTCCTAAACTCATCCAAGGGTTCCAAAAATATTATTTACTCATCAATTCAAATTTAAAATTAAAACCAAATTTAAAATTATTCAAATTTTAAAAAAATTCCAACTCTCTAAATTTTCAAAATTTTTTGCCAGCGTCTCCTTTGCGCGGCTAGTTAGGTACAACAACAAAATGCCTCTATGGGCCCCAAATTTCAAAAGAAAACAAAATGCCAAGTGGCTAAACCAGAAAATCATCAAATTTCATACAGAAATTTAAACGCATACCTCTTTGTTGAACAATTCAAATTTATCTTCAGAAATCAAAACATCCATTTGTCCTTTGCCCTTAGATACCTATATTTATCTGCCAACAGAGTTTACTAGTACATTCAAATTTATTCTCTTTACACAATTTCCAATATTCATTTCATTCAAGCCCTATGACGTCCGTATATCACCCATACGCAATACCAAATCTGATCGCTCACTTGATCACACAATTTAATTTTTGAACTATTATCTTTCACCCGACTCCCTAATGCGGACTCAGATCTAGCTTCTTGATTAGAACTATCATTCTCCTTGCATATCCGTAAATTATGATAGAGAATTTCCAGAACTAATCAACAATACATATCCATGGTTCGCCGTAAAAAATAGAGTGAAAAATTTCAACTCGGATCGATAAAACTATCTTGAAATTCTATGCTCGAATCTGGATCAAATCATTATGCGAATAAAATAATACACATACATCCCACGTATTTATCTTAACTGATTATTAACTATGTCAATTTTCTTCTTATTCACATTTTATTTTGATTTCTATCCACTTATTCACAATCACCATTTCACATACCCATATTTAATCTCCATTCAAATACTTGCTTTGTATATTTCTCAATTTTTGATTTAACTTCAGAATTTCACCATTCATTTCTTAAGTGCAATATAAATATTTTATACACTTATTATATTTATTTTCACTTTACTACTTAAGTTTTCACAAATATTTTCATTTAAATTAAATTTCAATTCTATTTGAATTTAATTTGCCTTATCCCAACCCAAATTTAATTATCCATTTCTTTAATTAGTTTCACTTACTAATTTATTCATATCTTAAACACTTTCATTTCCAAACCTTTATTATTTTTGGTCCATTCCGAATTAATTCTTCAATTTTACTTGAATTCAATTTTTCTTCCTTTCACCTATTTATTCCCAATCAAATTCATTTCTTTATTTTACTTAACATGATTCAAGTCAAATCTCAATCCATTATTCAATTCCAATTCACTTTCTTAACCACTTAAATCAATTTGTTTATTTACAAATTCTAACTTCAATCTTTTGCTTATTTAGTCTAACTTGTCTAACTTCCATTTCACTTAATTTTTTTATTTTATTCATTTATTTTACATAATTCAAATTTAAACATTATTCAAATGTTCAGTTCCAATTCCTATTCAGTTGCAACTAAATAAATTTTCTCATTCACAATTTATCTTTAATTCAATAAATTTTATTTCATTAACCATCCAATTAAGCTTACTTTTTCTTACTTATTTCATTTTCACATTTACTTTAATTCAACTTTTCTTCATGTTAGATTTTATTCTTACAATTTTAGATTTTATAAGTTATCAAACTCAATTATATTCCATAAATATTTTAAATAAGATTTCAGAGTCTTTAAACAATTACTCCACATTTCAAAATCATTTTTGAAATCAATTATATCAAAAATCTTTTGGTATTAAATTATCTCTTGAATTTTTAAAACCAACCCAGTTTTGCAAAAATTCCAATTTAAAACATTTTGGTATCAATTCCACTCTTAGAAACTCGAAAATGAACAACGATGATGCTGCAGTCATCACCGAAGTTATTTTCCAACGACCGAAAAGAGTTCAGTGCTTTTAAAAACCCTTCCAAATATTTTTGAATTTCAAGTCTCACTAGATTTCAAATCCAATCTGAAATAATATTCCTATTATTTCACCAAAACCTTTGAAAATCATTTTCAAAGCCAAAGGAATTTAAACTTTTCCCAAAATTCCAAATTCCAAATTCTTTCAATCTATATTCAACATTACTCTGGAATTTTATACCAATTCAATTATTAATCACTTTTGTAATTCACATTTACAAATTACATCCTATTATATGAAATAAATTTCTTAACTTTGGTCAAGATTTCCATTCCATGTTTGATTTCCAAAAGATAATGATAATAATTTAATATTTTCATTCCCCAATAACCAAGCAACCAAATACTGTAATAATTTACAAACATTATTTCTTTTATATACAAAAATAATTTGGGTAAAATTATTTCATTTACCCTATTTTAAAACAATACTGTGTCGGTTAATCTTGTTTAGGAGTTTAGAAATCCCTATCGATGACATGGTGTCCCACATATTGACCAAAATCCATAAATACTCAACCGACAAGTCAACACAATATAAAAACAATTTTGATATTCACTAACAAATACGCACTCATATCTATTAATACACTCAAACTCATTCTAGAGTACTATGGACTCTATTTCTATGAGTAATCCCCACCAGAGCCAAGGTTATCGCTTAACCTTCGGCTCTGATACCACTGCAATGACCCACAACTCCATACCCCTTGATTCGACACTATTCTCCATCATATCAACTCAAAGTGAACGGAAATACGAACCATTAGGGTTAAAGAAGAAGGAGGTAGAAGAAGATATAGAAAACAAATTCAGAATCTCACAATCGCAATGGAATGATATATAATAGATAACAACAAAAATTCAAAAAAAAAATCTGTAACTGTTTATTATATTACATCATCAGAGTACAACATCAAACAATAACACAACACTGGATAGTTATTATATAACTTGTCCTCCCAAACTAACTATGTAGTTAATTAAACACAGCAGAATGTCTATCAAATACATGTGATACATCTCGCCATCCAGCGCATTCCCTGACCTCCATAGCAGTCCATCCAAAATCTGTACTCTAAAATACTCGGTCTGACCCAAGCATTATAGTTAAATAACACCCGAGTCAGTCTGGAAAACCAACGTGAGAAAACAAACTCAATTGGATTATTAAAGTTTTCAAAATCATTTTGAAATCAAAGGTATCACGTAAGACCACGCCACAAATAATCATGCCGGGATTTTACCTTATGATAATCAAAACATTTTCTTATAAAATCCTCCGATATTATAGTAGTGTCTATGTACAAAAACTTTATTCAAATAGCCAAAATTGTTACATTCATTAAATTCCAGCAAAATAGATTCTACAAACAACTGTAAAGGAACATAGGGAGAATGGATTTCCATCAATGGCAGGGCTACTAGGGTACCGTCCATCATAGTATGTGGTCTAGATCACCGTACCAAGGATCCAACTTTGATCCCCTGCTATAAAAGACCGGACTACCCCTTATTGGATAGCCCGAATAAGATCACCTTGCTGTTGGGATCAGCAACCGCCCACACAGCCGAAAAAAAGGGACCTCTAGACAGGGATGACCTTACCCTAATTGGTTGCTAGCCACTTAGCCTTGCTGCATTTCCCCTGTTTTAGCAATTCCCTATTAATGAGGCTCGAGGCTATGCGTTACATTTTTAGCACATGTTCACTTAGAATGCTCATCGTCCCCCTAACGCTGTTCTGAAAGCATTCATCCATACAAGTATGTTCCGGGTCCGAACGAAACCGAAGGCACTATTCCTACTAGAACCATTTTGGAATCACCCTCAGGATTAGTAGCAATTAGCCCTTGCACTTCACCACTCCATCTTCGACTTCAAGCTCTTGTCTTCTACACGAAACGTTCAAACTAGATCGAAGTGATTTTCGAGAAAATTAATCCCGATCACAGTCTCTTCGAAACGATTAGCGCATTGGTCAATATTGATAGTCAGTTATTTAACTATAAAATAACAATTCGCAAACAACCATCAGACGTTAATAATTTCCCTAAATTATTTATTTTAAATTATCTTCGCAAGATAATATTACACACTTCAACCCTTTGAAAATAGTTTTCAAAACACTTTTTCTCTCGCGGAATAAAATTTCCACGGAATTGTTTCCTTTCCACTAAAAATCACCAAGCCTTAATACTTTAGATTTTAACTTTATCCAAAAATATATATACTTTAAAAACATTTAAAATAAAAATTACTTAAAACACTTTATTAAAACACTAGTTATGAAATTCTATACTAGATTTCTAAGTAAAACTTAAGCCACAAACCATTTAAAAAAAAAAAAAAATTATATATGTATAAATATTAGGAAATCTCTTTTAGAACATAATACTAATTTAACCGTTAATAATCACTACTATAATTAATTTAATGAATATTTAATTTTAAAAATTTTAAAACCATTAAATAATAATTTCTTTCTATAACATTCTTTTAAAACCATTTTAAAACCTCTAACTTATACTTGGAAATATTTCTTTGAAAGTATACTTGGCTTTCCACGGAAATACATTTTCCTTCCCACACCTTTAATTATAAACCACTATATATTTTTAAAAACAATTACCCTCTCCTTTATGAATTTCCATCGTGAATTTATATTTCCAAATATACATTGATGATAACGCTAAAATTTGAACGCTAACACCCCGGTGTGTAAAGTGTAGTTGTGAAAGCACCACCCGATGATTTGGGAACAAAGTATAAGCAGAAAACTGCAGAAAAAACAGTAAACAACAGCAGTTTTATAGTCGTTCGGCTTATGATCAAGCCTACGTCCACTTCAATCCTTTTTATTGCTGACTGAATTACAACTTATTACAATCTCTTTCAATTACAGTCCAACTCAATTCAAAAAGACAAGTAGCTAGAGAGAACTTCAATGCCACAGAGTTCTTTGAATCCATGATTGGATATGTCGAATCTTTGTGTGAAGTTTGGTCTAAAAATCTTGCGTGAGTTTGAAGTGATGGAGGTTAGATTGTCTTAAAGGTAGTAGAGCCTTGATGTCACGAAGAGAATGATCCCAAAGTCCCTTTCATGTTGGACTTAGCCCTCTATTTATAGAGAATTCTAGGTAGAGGTTTTCGCAAGTCATGAGTCGTGTACGACTCATGGAGAGTCGTAAGTCGCACTCGACTCAAGGTTCAAGAGTCAGCAGGCAGTGGAGTAAGTGAAGTGGTTCTGAGCTTTTCCTTGTTCATCTGGATACAAGTCCTAACTCGTTCGCGAGTTAAGAGCTCACGGTTTAAAATGAGGCAGCACTAAAATCTTGGCTCTGTGGTTTTAGGTCGTGTACGACTTAAACTAGGTCGTAAATCGGTCACGACTCAAATGCAGTCACTCTCGCCCTCCTTTGTCTTGAGTCACTAGGTCGCTCTGCCTTTAGGTCTTTTAGGTCGTAACCCCTTAAGTCGTGTACCTTCCTGAGTCGTGACATATCTTAGGTCGCGGAAGCCTTAAGTCACAGATTTCTCTGAGTCGCGAGTCGCTCATTCTGCCAACTCATTAAGTCATTCAATCCTTAAGCCGCAAACCGTTCACCTCCTTAAGTCGTAAGTCGCACAACTCTTTAACTCGTGCAACTCCTTAATTGTTGAGTCGGTATCTTGTTGAGTCGTGAAGTACCTTGAGTCGGCCAACACCTTTAAGGCATTAAGGTTATAACCCGGTGAGTCGCTGTTCCTCCTGAGTCGTTAAGTCGGCAATCAGCTGAGTCCTCGTTCATTTTAGGTTGGCAACGAGTTAAGGCTGTTGAGTCGGTAATAATTGTGAGTCGCGAGCCTGGTTTGAGTCGCTTGAGCAGAGGAGTTAACAATTGCCCGTCGAAGTACACGCTTAAGCCGTAAGTCGTGTGCTTCGACCCAGTGCATGAGTCGTAAACGACTCAAAGAGGCTCATGACTCATGACTCGTTAGTCCTTTCATCTCCCCCCTGTTTCGCATATAAGCCGTTAAGTCGGTCTTTCCTCCTCACTTTACTGCTTATCTGTTTTATTTGATCCTACCATTAACGATCCTTCAAGTTTCTAGAGACGAATCCAAGCTAATCAGACATCAGCTCATCTTCATCTTTATATTGCGTAAGTGAATTCACCTTATGTTCAATCCACGATCACCATTGACTCACGAATCTAGACTCCCCATTTTCTGACTCCAATTCATTTCTGTGTCGTGTTCCACCACGAACAACGTTTCTGATTGATATGCGACTGCCATTGATCGTATTGTTGTTATCACTCATGATAACATAGTAGTGCACCAGATTTGCCGCAAACTTGAAGCGATTCGAATTGGTTTTTTGGGTGATTTCTGACCATGTGAGGAGAAGATAATGAGTTACAGTGTCTCGAATTAACTGGTTTGTGATTTTGGAGGAGGTGAGAAGGTCCTTAGCGGGTTAATGGGTTAGTAGAGTTAATTGGTTAAGGGGATGACTTAGAATTCTCACGACTCAGTTGGTTTTTTGGATCTACCGACTTAGGAGTGCCTTGCAATCTCATCCGCCCACGACCTAATTTTTGGGTCGTGTTGATTTCCTGGCAATTTAAGACTTAGGTCGTACAAGTGATTCAGCCCTTTAGATCCTTACCACAACTTATTCTTTAGACCGTGAACGTCTCAAGCCATAAGTCGTGAACGACTCAGCACTTAGGCTATTTTCCATTCCGAGTTGTTTCTTGTGGCTTAACCCTTGACCGACTCAAGTAGGAGGGACCTAGGCTTTGAGTCGCAGCCGAGACAGGACTTTGAGAAATTTGCTTTGTTCTGATTTGAGGCTTTTTCCTCCATGCGCATTATGACTTACAGAACTTAACTCGCCGCATACCCCTTAGGTCGTGAACGAGTTGCCACTTGAAAGCATAATCCCAACTTGATTATTTAACTTGTATTACCGGATTGAATTGCCTAAACTCTGAATTGCCCAAACTTTAAATTGTTTGAACTTTGTTGCATTATTCCCCAAATCCTGTTAACTTATAAGCTAATTACCTATTGAAAATAACAACTACAGAAAACCAGGGCGAATATACTGTCATTGACTGCCCACATCAAATGACAGATCAGTTGACAGAAGGTAATTAACTTAAACAGATTGTGTGAATGAAGTGCTCCAATTCAACGAATTCAAGTAAAGTATTAAAGCAACATTGAGACAGTCGATTGAAATCGACCGGTTTGCACCAATACTGCACTTGAACCCTTTTTTTTTGGAATTAACAAGTCCTGAAGTTTAGTAATCGATCAATTGTCGATTAGTTTAACTTCAGTTATATTTACTTGTCATTATTAGTTTTGCACAACACTTCACACTTTTTAGGAAACGTGCACCTTCACATTTGAATATCCAGTTGCTTGTGTAGAATGACTTCTCAGGAAGAAGATACAACAGTTCAGGCTGGAGAGGAAACTGTTATTCCGGCTTCACTAGTCAATCCTCCCGAAAGAGCCCCTACCACGCTATCATACAAAGTTTTTCGCCAGTTGTGCGCTCAGTTTGGCATTGCTGAATCAGATGCCATTCTTCCCGAGAGAAGTAACACTGCTGACATAGCACCCCCTGGCTTTGTGACAGTTAACCGACAAATGTGCCTAAGCGGGGCCATCCCTCCTTTTAACAACTTTCTCCAGCATCTTCTTCGTCAACTGGCCATCACTCCATCCCAGCTACACCCCAACGGTTATGCCATTCTAATAGGGTTGGGAGTGCTATTTAGGAGAACGCTTGATCGACTTCCGAGCTTTGATGAAATCTGTTACTTATGTTCCTTTACCCGGACCAAAGATCATCCTTCTATTACTGTCGTGAGAAGTGCTTGAAATCGTAAATTGATCATCGGTCTTCCCGACAGTGCTCATGGGTTTTTGACTCAATTTTTCTTTGTCCGTTGCCCTCCGGGGTTTTATGCTGTGTGGAGAGAAGGAAGTAAGATCATCCACCTTTCCCTCCTCTATGCTCTGAGTTTTTTTGAAGTTCGAATTGCCAAGTGTTAACTTCATCATCATTTATTATATATATATTTTTTTGTTATTTCAGCGCTTCCCCCTCCTTGTAGAGATCCCAGTCACAAGCCAACTCTGGAGAGGCTTGTAGCTGTACCGGTTGAAGAGCGGGATATGAAATTTTTGCTGAACGACGAATTCCTTCACCAGTTCGGACTTCTTCACCCTTCTCGCTCCACACAGCCCTGCGAGGTTCCAGACTCCCCACCTAAAGCATCAGATGCCCCGGTTTCTTCTGACGTACCTGTACCAAAAGATCTCGCTCCCGAAGCTTCTTTGGTGAAGTGCTCCACTTCTGTTGATGTCGCGGGGTCATCTGGCAAACTTGCCCCGGTCACTGAAGAAGAAGAGCCTCGGGATTCTTCTCTGCATTCAAAGGAACCTGGTGATAAAGAAGCTGAGAAAACCAGCCCTGTCAAGCAGAGCAGGGACGACACTTTCGAAGGACTGAGTGACCTCTTCGCCACCTCGCAAGAGATCTTTAAAGATGATCCTATTACTACCGGGGTTTCTTCTTCAGTAGTCGAGGCGACTTCTATTCTGCAACAGACCCCGTCAACTCAAGAGTTGATGTTAACTTCTACTTCCATAACTACTCCACAATTAAAGAGTGGTTCGTAGTTCGATGCGCGTTGTTTGCACATTACACACACTTAGAATCTTTCGGCACTTTTATGCTTCTTACTTTTTGTACTTTGAAGAATTCTAAAATTTAGCTTTTTTATTTCAGATTCTCCGATGGGACGCAGCGGATCCTACTATGATGACTTCCAGCACTACGGGAGGCATAGTCAATATGATTATAGGTGTTACCTCCCCTCTTACAGAGAATCCGATGAAGATAGAGCCGTCCGAAAGGCTCAAGAGAAGAGGGCTCAAGAGGAGCGTTATGAAAGAAGGGAGAGGGAGGAGCGCCACGATTCTTCGCAGAGAGGCGACGATTCCCATAAAAGAAAATCCCATGATGACCAAGGAAAAAGTCATATGGTTGAAGATTCGAGCAAGCGAGCCCGACATGGTGAGAAGCACACCTCTACAACTCCTGAGAAGGTTACTGCCCCCGCCTCGCTTGACATTCCTTCCGACTCTCCCGCTCTCGGGAAGACAGACATCCAAACGATAATTAGCAGGCCCAAATTCCAAGTCGGACCGGGCCCGACCACTTTGCAAAGTCGGTTTCCACAGTGGTGTCTGAAGGGAGTAAGGTTCGACCTTGACTTGGTCCCCATTGACAAGTCTGCCATGTTACGAAACCTCGATGCCGTCAAGCTTGATATTGAGAGGATGTCGAACTGGCAAAAACTTGTTGACGAGCTTCAAAGGTTTAATCGTGCAAACATAGAGGCCATGCTCACTATGGAAAATGATAAAGCTAAATGGCAAAAGGTTCTTGAGCAACATGACACTGAAATGAGGAGCATCGCTTCTTACAATGAAGATCTTGAAGCAAAAGTTGAGGAACTGAAACTAGAGCTTGCTGCTTCCTCTACTTCCTATTCTCAAAAAGAAGAAGTGCTCCTAAAACAAGTGAGAGACACTCATGCCAGCCAAAGAGATGCCGAAGATAGGCTTGAAGTGCAGAAAAGAATTAGTGAGGGCTATGTTGCTGATATTGAAGAGATTCGGAAGAAAAACAGCTCCCAAGAGGCGGAGATTCAAATGCTTAAGATTCAACTTTCCAAAGCTGAAAGGGAGCGTGATGAGGCCGTTGCCGGCAAAATTGCGGCTGAAGAATCTCATGATGCAACGAGGACCAACATCAGCTCGACATTATTTGATTTCTACCTGCATAGCATCTTGGGGCGCGGTAGCCTCGCCTTTCTAGGCCCCAAGTATGAAATTACTCTGGCTGAAGTTTGGGAGGCTGCACTCGATATGCTTGGCGGTAAAGGCGCTGGCTATGCTGAGTCAGCTCTTGAGGAGCATTATCTTGATGATGATGCTCGCGCCGCTCTCGCCAAGGGGAGAGAATAGCTTGCAAAATTAAGGGCCGAAACAGCGGCAGGAGAATATTCGGGAAAAACCATCTCAATTGCTCTAATTCAACCTTCTCCTTTGGCCGAAATTGACATTATCGGTTCTAGTTCTCATTCTCTATCTCCTACCAAAGTTACCACCGAGATCACAAGCATACACGGTGGAGATGAAGGCGACGAGGGTGCCGAGGCACAGGCTTACGAGGTTGATGTCAGAAAACTGACTTCTGCAGGTAACCCTACTGTTAATCTTGCCCAAGTAGACTGATCATCTGTTTCTTACGAGCTTGATGAGCTTTTTGACTACTTCTTGAATCTCGACGAGCCATTGTCTCCTCTTTTTGTGGGAATTACTGACATTTTTGACTTTTCCTTTGTAGAGAAAGCGCCGAGTGTCATTCAAACTTCTTCACTTCCAGCTATTGTTCCTCTGCCTTCCCCAGTCACTCCTACTCCTCATCCGGGATCACAGGAAGAAATAATAGGTGCCCTCCGGGGCTTGGATGACCCAGCTGCTTCGCAAGACCAAAAGGACGAAGGACTTGAGGGAGGTGAGATATCTCCGGAGCGGACTCCTTCTGATGACATAACTCTGTCTAAACTTGTTACTCCAGGAAGTGAGTCTTCTTCAAAGAGGAGAAAGAAGCGCGGAACATCAAAAAGAAGGAGGAAGAGCATCATTGCTACTGAAGAGGAACCGGAAGTTGAACCAGTTGTTCCTCCCTCTCCTCCTTCCCTCACGCCTTCAGATCGACCCAAAAAGTTAACCATCCGGCCGGGTGAAGGGTCCAAGGGTAGCAAGAAGAAATGAAGATCCCAGTTTTTAGCTTTTTGTTTTTTCTTTTTGCACGTACTGGTCGGGGATTGTGCGTGTACCGGCCCCTGCTTTCTTTATCTCGAAACTTGTATCTGTAAGAAATTGTAATAGAATTGAATAAAATGATCCTTTATTTGTACAAACTCTTGTTTAAATTTGACAATGCATTTTTATTTTTTTATTTTTGTACAAGTTTCTTTACATGATATTGCAGTGAGCTTGTGGTATACTGTTCGAGCGTAATTTTACCGATGTAGTTATACCATGTTTCCCTTATACCATAAGCTCGTTGCAATATTTTATATTTTGAGGGGACTTGTACTTTTATTTTGTAGAGAATAATTATTCCATACTTGGAGGAATATTATTTTGTTTAAAAACAGAGTACAACTTCCTCCAAATAAGTTTTTACGTTTCATCCTTCAAAGATATCACTTTCTTCTTTTGTGCATATACACATTTTACCAAGTGAATTCTTCTATGTGGTAAAGCGGGCATCTGAAAGGTACTTTAACTTCTTTTTTGAGGAAGAGAATTTTCCAGAATAGGTGGATCATTCTTCCTTTGAGAGTTAAAGTGTGCCTTTGAAGATGGCTTCTCTTTTTTTTTACATGCCACAGTGTAACGACCCGTATTTTCACTACTTCGGAAATGAGAGATTTCGAACGATTTAAAATTTAAAAAGGTAAATCTTATTTAAAATATCTAATAAAGATAATAAAAGTATGTTAAAAGATTTAAAAGTTTGTTAATAATCGTTTTATAAAAATAACCAAAAATTTGTCGCATTTTGTCAGTTTTGCATACACGGTAAAATTAGAGATTTTGATATTAATTAAATATGATTTTAGAATATAAAGAGACTTGTTTTAATTTATTTAAAGAAGTAAAAAGTTCATTTTTAAATTTGGTTTACTTCAATACATAGTTTAACTAAAACGTCAAAATGTGACCGTAAAACATTTCGTCGAAAAACGACGTTTTGTCGATTAAAAGTTGTCGCAACGTCGTCGCACCTTTATTTTCTTATATAGGAACATATATTCAAATAGTATAAGTATTAATTAATTCACTAATCAAGTTTACTTTTACTAAACATACTTAGAAAATTCTAGAATATAATTAAGAAAAGTAAGTAAGAAAAGTCAAAAGTAAACATCAAATCAACATCAAATCAAACCAAACATAATTATTACTTTACTTTACTTACTTCTTAAGTGAAAGTGACATAAAGCATGATTTGAAATGTGATGTTAAGTTAAAAAGTAAGTAAAGGGCATTTTGGTCATTTTACATAATAATATTTTATTTCAAACTTTTTCCTATAAATAGCCATGCATACCTCTTTCATTTTCACACAAATCTTTCTTTTCTTCTTCTTCCTTTAATCTATTTTAATGGCTTCTCTCTTAAGAGAGGTAGGAGGGTTAAAAATAGTGGAGTGCTTAAGCACTAATCCACTTGTTACTCTCTAACCTCTTCTTAATTCACTTCTTCTTCTTCTCTTCTTAAAAAAGGCCTTAGGCCATGAGTTTGGAAGTTGATAAAGGAAGGACGTGAGCAAAGCAAGTAAAGATGGAGATGGTCGAGCACTTGGAAGCATGGTTATGATAAGGTTTAGTGAAGCGTTGAATTAAATGAATGTTGGTAGGAAGTTAAACGTTTGGTTTAAAGGTGAGAAATTCTCATCGCTTTTGAATTTATATTTTGATTATGTTATAACAATCATATTTACACCCTTATGACATATGAATGTTTATACCAAATTGATTGTTAATATGGATGATTTGAAAATTTGTAAATTAAGTGAATTGTGATAATATATCCCGTTATGATATTAATAGTGAATGTTAGATTTGAAATCATATGCATGTGATTTGTTGAATGGATGTTATGTTAGTAATAAATATGAATATTGGATATGTTCATTTTGATTAAGTAATCACTTTGATTAGTAAGACCATATTTTAGTAATATGAGAAATTGTGGAAAAATAAGTCTCTTTTCATTTAGAAGTGAAATTAAAGTTAAAATGAAAGAGAATTTGAAATTTGAAGTGAAACGGATTTGAAAAGAATAGCTAATTAGAAATTGAAATTTAGATGAATAGTGAAATTGAAATTAAAATCGATTTTGAAAAAGTGAAGTTTAGTTTGAGATTAAATTGAAATTTAAATTGGAATTAGATTTGAAATCTAAGTTTTAAATATGTTTAATTTGAGATTAGAATTGAAATTGAGTTAAAATTGGGTTGTAAAGTTTAATATTAAAATAATGGGAATATAATAATATTTTAATGTGGTAAGAGTGAAAATATATATTAAATACTTTAAAAAGTGAAAATATTGATTTAAAATGGTTTCTAATCATTTTATAAGTATTGAAATCCAATTTGAATAAATTATTTCAAATGTTGAAAAATAAGTTAAAACTAGACGCGTCGCGCAACGGTAGTTCGCGATTTCGCGCCGAAAAGTTCAAATGAATGTATAGAGTGGAATATTGCTCGGAATTCTTCGAGATAAGAAAATTCCGGACTATTATATCCATATCTTCTAAACGAAGAAAGAAAATCAAAGTTTCGATAAGTAGATCTTGAATTATGTCCAAATCAATTTTCTAGAAAAATCGCGCTAGTGCAGTTTAGTGATCATAACAGAAAATCTGTTCGAATGAATGTTTTTAATTATGGAAAAATATGGAATAAATTTGATAAATCTATTTAAATGATTTAAAAAAGATTTGGATTGGAAAATATGAATTAGCGAATGTTTAAAAGTTGTTTTAATCAAATAAGCTTATATAGCACTTTCCGCAGCACTTTTATGCTGTGAATTGTATAACTTTTGGAATATGAGATTAAATGTAACAACGTTTCCAAGAATAATCGTGAATGTTTTAAAAAGGATAATTAAGTGTTTTAAAAAGATAATTTGGAATATTTATAAGCAATTCCAAAATAAGTTGAAAATCTGAGTATGCGGAAACGACTAGTACATTTGTCCCGCCTGTGAGATCTGGGAAGATAAAACAAGGTGTTTAACTAAGGTTAGGGATGGAGCAACCAGTGCCCTGAACTTACCTGGCCTATGTTTTCTTTTCTTAGGCGAGGGGTGGAACAGATCGAAAGGAAAGCCCGGATGCTCTCAAAATAAAAATATTCTGTTAGGTTTTCCAAAATAAAAGAAGATTGGTATTATCCAAAAGTTAAGCAATCTCCAAAATGAATGATTTCTACGAACCTGTGAAGTTTAGAAAAGAATTTATAATGAATTTTAGGAATGCTAAGATTTGAAAGGAATGAATTGGTAAATAAGAGTATTGGATTTTGACTTACAAGTGAGATATAAAAATGGAATTTATAAACATCGTTTTGTAAATCTGAAATCAATTTAAATTGATAAGTTAAATGTTAAAGGAATTATATTCGCGATTTTGGACAGTGAATAATCCTTTAAATTAAATGGATGTTTTGGAAGGTGATATTATAAAGGGAATGTTTTCCTTAAGTTAAAAGTTAAGAAATTTGGATCAAGAATTAAGTAAAGAAATCTGAGATATTTTCCAAAACAAAAGAATGAATTACTTAGAATTATCCTAAGTTGAAAGAAAGAAAATTTCGAAATCATCCGAAGAGAATTAAAGTGAAAAGAGACTTAACAAATCCTATATTCTCATATTCACTTTTATCGATGATTGGATTTCGAAGGAACCGGAGTCGGATTTGGTTAATTCCTATCCGAAAACCACTTCGAACCAATGTATGCGTTCGAACGTGAAGACATGTTGAAGATGGTGATTGAAGACCGTGGATCTTCCTAGCGTGAAGACTGCTTGTTGATTTGCTCAGGGTGCACCAATTATAGAGTTATATATAGCAGTGGTCTCCTCGTGATAGAGATTTTGCGGATTGCAAGGGCTTCTCGCCTAGTAATGGCCGAGGAAAGTACCTTCGGTTTGTCCTGTTCCTGGACAACTTGTATGGACGTTTGTCTGACGTTGCATTTCTAAAGATTACGTACATTGGTTTTTACAAACGTACATCAGTGGTGGCGGAGAAGGCAACTTCTCTAGCTTAACACCCTCCTTGAGACATACGAGCTCAAGGGTTGTATTTTTGTGGAAGGCAATTAGTAGTTAACGGAAATGGCAATGTGGCATTCAAAGATGTGATATGTGCTTTGTGAAAAGGTAATCGTAGCCTTAAGCCTCATCAAACCGGAAATGACCGAAACAGGATTAGATGCAGCAGGGCTATGTGGGTCATTCCCATTAGGGTATGATCATCCCCTTCTAGATATATTTCTTCCCGCTATGACGTCGGGATGTTAATTAATGTGGTGTATGGAAAACGAGCGCTCGGTTAAAGGTCGGCAACGACCGGGGGATGACATATTCGGTACTATCTAGTTACAGAGGTAGGCCGGTCTTGTGTTGGTAGAGGGCAGATGTTCTGTGCCTCGGGACATCCATCTAGAGGTGTACCCATTTCGGAAGGTAGATCCTGCGCCTGGTCATTTGTATGGAAATCCATTCTCTAATAAGAACCTACGGTTTTGTTTGTATTGGCGTAATGAATAGCCTCGAAATGCTATATGGGTAACCATTTCGGATAAGATTAATAAGTTTATTTGCAAATGTTTTCAAAGAGATGTCATTAGAAATAATATCAAAGGTTTTGATATAAAAGTGTTTTAGTTATCATAAGGTAAAAACCCGTCCGTGTTTATGTGTGGGCGTGGTCTTATGAGATACTATTTATTTCAAAGGATTTTATCCAAAGGCTGATATATGACACTGTCATTTATTATTGAGTTTTTCTCACGCTGGTTTATCAAGCCTGATCCGGGTATTTTCAATACTTGGGTCAGATCCGAGTAGTTCCAAGATAGTCGAAGGAAGTTGAAGTTCCAGAGGAGAGCTGGAGATATTCATGGACGCATGGAGATATTCTTTCATAGGCTTTGCTTAGTGTATTTTGTTTGATGTTTGTCAGCAATTGTAAGGGCAGGTTTTATAACTGTCCAAGCTGAATCTAGGTTAGACTCTGATATTGTATTTTAAAATTTTCCGCTGTAAAGATTATTATTGAAATAATATATGTTATTCCATTCGTGTGAGATTCTGTTCTGTCTATTTTTCTTTATCACCCTTCATGTTCCGTATTTTCGTACAATTTGAGTTGGACATGTGTGGTTTATTGTCGATTCAAAGGGTACGGGAAAACGGGCCTTGACATTTGGTATCAGAGCTGAAGGTTAAGCGAGAACCTTGGCTCTATTATGGGTAAATTCTCATCAGAGATAGGATTAGTAATATCCTAGGATGAGTAACTCATTAGAGATAGGGTTAGTAACACCCTAGAATGAGTTATGAGAGTATTATATATATGAGCGCGTATTTGTTAAATTTATAAAAATGATTTTGTTTTAAAAGAAATTGGTAAATGAAATAATTTTACCTTGGGTTTATATTATAAATACTAAAGAGGATATTATTATCTTTTGGGTTAGAAATTAAGGATTGATTGTGATTCAGCTTAGTAAAACTAAAATATGAATATCTTGTGATTAGAATTGCACAATTTGACTATAAGATATTTCATATAGGATCAGTTAGTTGAAAGCTAGAATTTAAAACTGTAATCATATACCCTTAGATACTTAGTATTAAGAAATAATAATGATTAAGTGATTATCATAATAGATGGATTTAAAAGCTAAGTACAAATATCTTGTGAAGTAAAATTCGCAATTTGATTATAAGATATTTGATGATAATATTGAAGCTAGAAGTGTAATTAGAGGAAGTAAAGTGAAAATTTACACTTAGAAAAAATTCTTGTCAATAAGATAGAAAAGATAAGCCAAAATTGAAATTTTGGGTAAATATATTATGAAAGGATAAGTTCTATAACTTATAAATGAGTTAAGGTAATTTGAAATTTAGACACTTTGATTAGAAACAAGAGGTATAAGAAATATCATCCTAATATAAAATTTGAAATAATGATACATTTAGGGTAATATTTATAATTCAAAATGAAGTAAGATTAGAAGGAGGTAGTTTTGAATAATATGATTAGTAGTTGAATGTTGGATGAAAATGTTTAAATAACAAATACCATGTGAATTAAGTTTCACAATTTGACTATAAGGTATTTGACGGATTTAAGGTTAAGAAATTTGATTTAGAAAATGGATAGGTAAATAAGTTAACTTTGTAAGAAAAAGGACGTACATTTAGTAAAGTTGTCTTATTAAAATATGGATTAGATAAATAATATTAGCTAAATGGAGACCTTAGGTAAAAAAAACTAGGGATTAAGTTTTATAACTTATTTATTTGGAATAATAGAATTCCACATTTGTTGAAGACGCTAATTAAAGTAAATGACGATTTGAAGGTTTGGGATATGTATATATACTCTTAGGAAGTAAAGGTATATTATACAAGTTAAGTCATTTGTATGCTTAAGTAATAATGGATTTAGAAGAAAGCAATGGTTGTGAAATAAACTTGGATTAATAGAAGTTTTGGAAGAAATGTATTAGGTAAAGATGAATGTGAATAAGTACATAAGTTAAACGTAGATCATTTTGGCACATAAATTTTGATCTAAGATTTGAGTACAGAACTTTGAGGTGTTTACACCAATCCGAAAAAGAATTTATCACTCAATTCTTGATGGCGAATATTGATGAGAGTTTGTGATTATGTACACGAGTTTTCTATCATAGTTGAGAGCTATGCAAGGAAAGCAAGGGTTTGTGATCAAGAAGTCTGATCAAAGTCCGCAGTAGAAAATCGGGGGATCGATACTAGTTCGAAAGAAAAGTTGTGGATTTGAATAATAGATCGAATCAAATATCACATATAGTATGATGTGTTGGGTCTATCAACTTAGTAGTTCGATAGTTATCTTGAATAGAAGACATAAGAGATAATGGTTAGAATTATGTTTTGGTATGTATATATATAGACCTCAGGTGTAGTACATGCTTAGGTCAAAGGATGAGTTATGTGGTTGTATTCATTTATGTTGATATAGTATTAGTTTGGTTGTTTTTGGAGGTATAGTCTTGTTTGATAGTTGGATACATTATCTTAAGTGTGCAGTACGCACTAGGATGGGAAGGATAGAAGTTTGACTTGATGTATGTATATATAATCTTAAGAAAGTGATAAGTACTCAGCTTAGTGTGGGGAATCTTTATATATGTTTGGCATCATTTGTTTTAGTGTTGTTATGATATCGGCCTTCTTCTTTTCTATCATCAATAGAAATAAGTCAATTTTTTTGAGGATATGAGTATGAGATAGATTCCTTTATCTAACTTTCATTTCGAGGACGAAATGCTTTTAAGTAGGGGAGAATGTAACGACCCGTATTTTCACTACTTCGGAAATGAGAGATTTCGAACGATTTAAAATTTAAAAAGGTAAATCTTATTTAAAATATCTAATAAAGATAATAAAAGTATGTTAAAAGATTTAAAAGTTTGTTAATAATCGTTTTATAAAAATAACCAAAAATTTGTCGCATTTTGTCAGTTTTGCATACACGGTAAAATTAGAGATTTTGATATTAATTAAATATGATTTTAGAATATAAAGAGACTTGTTTTAATTTATTTAAAGAAGTAAAAAGTTCATTTTTAAATTTGGTTTACTTCAATACATAGTTTAACTAAAACGTCAAAATGTGACCGTAAAACATTTCGTCGAAAAACGACGTTTTGTCGATTAAAAGTTGTCGCAACGTCGTCGCACCTTTATTTTCTTATATAGGAACATATATTCAAATAGTATAAGTATTAATTAATTCACTAATCAAGTTTACTTTTACTAAACATACTTAGAAAATTCTAGAATATAATTAAGAAAAGTAAGTAAGAAAAGTCAAAAGTAAACATCAAATCAACATCAAATCAAACCAAACATAATTATTACTTTACTTTACTTACTTCTTAAGTGAAAGTGACATAAAGCATGATTTGAAATGTGATGTTAAGTTAAAAAGTAAGTAAAGGGCATTTTGGTCATTTTACATAATAATATTTTATTTCAAACTTTTTCCTATAAATAGCCATGCATACCTCTTTCATTTTCACACAAATCTTTCTTTTCTTCTTCTTCCTTTAAGCTATTTTAATGGCTTCTCTCTTAAGAGAGGTAGGAGGGTTAAAAATAGTGGAGTGCTTAAGCACTAATCCACTTGTTACTCTCTAACCTCTTCTTAATTCACTTCTTCTTCTTCTCTTCTTAAAAAAGGCCTTAGGCCATGAGTTTGGAAGTTGATAAAGGAAGGACGTGAGCAAAGCAAGTAAAGATGGAGATGGTCGAGCACTTGGAAGCATGGTTATGATAAGGTTTAGTGAAGCGTTGAATTAAATGAATGTTGGTAGGAAGTTAAACGTTTGGTTTAAAGGTGAGAAATTCTCATCGCTTTTGAATTTATATTTTGATTATGTTATAACAATCATATTTACACCCTTATGACATATGAATGTTTATACCAAATTGATTGTTAATATGGATGATTTGAAAATTTGTAAATTAAGTGAATTGTGATAATATATCCCGTTATGATATTAATAGTGAATGTTAGATTTGAAATCATATGCATGTGATTTGTTGAATGGATGTTATGTTAGTAATAAATATGAATATTGGATATGTTCATTTTGATTAAGTAATCACTTTGATTAGTAAGACCATATTTTAGTAATATGAGAAATTGTGGAAAAATAAGTCTCTTTTCATTTAGAAGTGAAATTAAAGTTAAAATGAAAGAGAATTTGAAATTTGAAGTGAAACGGATTTGAAAAGAATAGCTAATTAGAAATTGAAATTTAGATGAATAGTGAAATTGAAATTAAAATCGATTTTGAAAAAGTGAAGTTTAGTTTGAGATTAAATTGAAATTTAAATTGGAATTAGATTTGAAATCTAAGTTTTAAATATGTTTAATTTGAGATTAGAACTGAAATTGAGTTAAAATTGGGTTGTAAAGTTTAATATTAAAATAATGGGAATATAATAATATTTTAATGTGGTAAGAGTGAAAATATATATTAAATACTTTAAAAAGTGAAAATATTGATTTAAAATGGTTTCTAATCATTTTATAAGTATTGAAATCCAATTTGAATAAATTATTTCAAATGTTGAAAAATAAGTTAAAACTAGACGCGTCGCGCAACGGTAGTTCGCGATTTCGCGCCGAAAAGTTCAAATGAATGTATAGAGTGGAATATTGCTCGGAATTCTTCGAGATAAGAAAATTCCGGACTATTATATCCATATCTTCTAAACGAAGAAAGAAAATCAAAGTTTCGATAAGTAGATCTTGAATTATGTCCAAATCAATTTTCTAGAAAAATCGCGCTAGTGCAGTTTAGTGATCATAACAGAAAATCTGTTCGAATGAATGTTTTTAATTATGGAAAAATATGGAATAAATTTGATAAATCTATTTAAATGATTTAAAAAAAGATTTGGATTGGAAAATATGAATTAGCGAATGTTTAAAAGTTGTTTTAATCAAATAAGCTTATATAGCACTTTCCGCAGCACTTTTATGCTGTGAATTGTATAACTTTTGGAATATGAGATTAAATGTAACAACGTTTCCAAGAATAATCGTGAATGTTTTAAAAAGGATAATTAAGTGTTTTAAAAAGATAATTTGGAATATTTATAAGCAATTCCAAAATAAGTTGAAAATCTGAGTATGCGGAAACGACTAGTACATTTGTCCCGCCTGTGAGATCTGGGAAGATAAAACAAGGTGTTTAACTAAGGTTAGGGATGGAGCAACCAGTGCCCTGAACTTACCTGGCCTATGTTTTCTTTTCTTAGGCGAGGGGTGGAACAGATCGAAAGGAAAGCCCGGATGCTCTCAAAATAAAATATTCTGTTAGGTTTTCCAAAATAAAAGAAGATTGGTATTATCCAAAAGTTAAGCAATCTCCAAAATGAATGATTTCTACGAACCTGTGAAGTTTAGAAAAGAATTTATAATGAATTTTAGGAATGCTAAGATTTGAAAGGAATGAATTGGTAAATAAGAGTATTGGATTTTGACTTACAAGTGAGATATAAAAATGGAATTTATAAACATCGTTTTGTAAATCTGAAATCAATTTAAATTGATAAGTTAAATGTTAAAGGAATTATATTCGCGATTTTGGACAGTGAATAATCCTTTAAATTAAATGGATGTTTTGGAAGGTGATATTATAAAGGGAATGTTTTCCTTAAGTTAAAAGTTAAGAAATTTGGATCAAGAATTAAGTAAAGAAATCTGAGATATTTTCCAAAACAAAAGAATGAATTACTTAGAATTATCCTAAGTTGAAAGAAAGAAAATTTCGAAATCATCCGAAGAGAATTAAAGTGAAAAGAGACTTAACAAATCCTATATTCTCATATTCACTTTTATCGATGATTTGATTTCGAAGGAACCGGAGTCGGATTTGGTTAATTCCTATCCGAAAACCACTTCGAACCAATGTATGCGTTCGAACGTGAAGACATGTTGAAGATGGTGATTGAAGACCGTGGATCTTCCTAGCGTGAAGACTGCTTGTTGATTTGCTCAGGGTGCACCAATTATAGAGTTATATATAGCAGTGGTCTCCTCGTGATAGAGATTTTGCGGATTGCAAGGGCTTCTCGCCTAGTAATGGCCGAGGAAAGTACCTTCGGTTTGTCCTGTTCCTGGACAACTTGTATGGACGTTTGTCTGACGTTGCATTTCTAAAGATTACGTACATTGGTTTTTACAAACGTACATCAGTGGTGGCGGAGAAGGCAACTTCTCTAGCTTAACACCCTCCTTGAGACATACGAGCTCAAGGGTTGTATTTTTGTGGAAGGCAATTAGTAGTTAACGGAAATGGCAATGTGGCATTCAAAGATGTGATATGTGCTTTGTGAAAAGGTAATCGTAGCCTTAAGCCTCATCAAACCGGAAATGACCGAAACAGGATTAGATGCAGCAGGGCTATGTGGGTCATTCCCATTAGGGTATGATCATCCCCTTCTAGATATATTTCTTCCCGCTATGACGTCGGGATGTTAATTAATGTGGTGTATGGAAAACGAGCGCTCGGTTAAAGGTCGGCAACGACCGGGGGATGACATATTCGGTACTATCTAGTTACAGAGGTAGGCCGGTCTTGTGTTGGTAGAGGGCAGATGTTCTGTGCCTCGGGACATCCATCTAGAGGTGTACCCATTTCGGAAGGTAGATCCTGCGCCTGGTCATTTGTATGGAAATCCATTCTCCAATAAGAACCTACGGTTTTGTTTGTATTGGCGTAATGAATAGCCTCGAAATGCTATATGGGTAACCATTTCGGATAAGATTAATAAGTTTATTTGCAAATGTTTTCAAAGAGATGTCATTAGAAATAATATCAAAGGTTTTGATATAAAAGTGTTTTAGTTATCATAAGGTAAAAACCCGTCCGTGTTTATGTGTGGGCGTGGTCTTATGAGATACTATTTATTTCAAAGGATTTTATCCAAAGGCTGATATATGACACTGTCATTTATTATTGAGTTTTTCTCACGCTGGTTTATCAAGCCTGATCCGGGTATTTTCAATACTTGGGTCAGATCCGAGTAGTTCCAGGATAGTCGAAGGAAGTTGAAGTTCCAGAGGAGAGCTGGAGATATTCATGGACGCATGGAGATATTCTTTCATAGGCTTTGCTTAGTGTATTTTGTTTGATGTTTGTCAGCAATTGTAAGGGCAGGTTTTATAACTGTCCAAGCTGAATCTAGGTTAGACTCTGATATTGTATTTTAAAATTTTCCGCTGTAAAGATTATTATTGAAATAATATATGTTATTCCATTCGTGTGAGATTCTGTTCTGTCTATTTTTCTTTATCACCCTTCATGTTCCGTATTTTCGTACAATTTGAGTTGGACATGTGTGGTTTATTGTCGATTCAAAGGGTACGGGAAAACGGGCCTTGACACACAGTAAAGGGCTTTTTGATTTTTGCTTCTTTGAAAAGTTGCACTTCTGAGGAGGGCTTTTTCACGTTTCAACACTTGGAAGTTTTATTTCAATCTCGGTGAAACGTGTGCCTTCGAAGAGTTGCGCCTCCGAGGAGGACTTCGGTCTCTGAGGAGAGGCATTCGATCTCCGTAGAGAAGCATTTTGCCTCCGAAGATGGCTTCGGTCTCTGAGGAGAAGCATTCGGTCTCCGTAGGGAAGCATTTTGCCTCCGAAGAGGGCTTCGGTCTCTGAGGAGAGGCATTCGGTCTCCGTAGAGAAGCATTTTGCCTCCGAAGAGGGCTTCGGTCTCTGAGGAGAGGCATTCGGTCTTCGTAGAGAAGCATTTTGCCTCCGAAGAGGGCTTCGGTCTCTGAGGAGAAGCATTCGGTCTCCGTAGAGAAGCATTTTGCCTCCGAAGAGGGCTTCGGTCTCTGAGGAGAGGCATTCGGCCTCCGTAGAGAAGCATTTTGCCTCCGAAGAGGGCTTCGGTCTCTGAGGAGAGGCATTCGGCCTCCGTAGAGAAGCATTTTGCCTCCGAAGAGGGCTTCGGTCTCTGAGGAGAAGCATTCGGTCTCCGTAGAGAAGCATTTTGCCTCCGAAGAGGGCTTCGGTCTCTGAGGAGAGGCATTCGGTCTCCGTAGAGAAGCATTTTGCCTCCGAAGAGGGCTTCGGTCTCTGAGGGTACCTCTGGGAAGAGGCTTTTTGTTTGATTGAGCCTCTGGGAAGAGGTCTTTTTGTTTCTGCCCCTTGGGGGAGGCTTTTATTTTTTCCTGTTCGCTGGGAAGCGGGCCTCCGAAGAGGGCTTTACTTTGTTTTGCATTTCAACTCTGGTGAAGTGGACCTCCGAAGAGCGGCTCTTACACTTCAACTCCTGGTGAAATGTGCCTCCGAAGAGGGCTTTGTTTTGTTTGGCATTTCAACTCTGGTGAAGTGGGCCTCTGAAGAGGGGCTCCTACACTTCAACTCCTGGTGAAATGTGCCTCTGAAGAGGGCTTTATTTGCCTGGAAGTTACTCTCTCATGGTCGGAGGGTCATGACTCCTCCAATCTTTTTTGTTGAGTAGAGAACTTTCTTTTTTGCGGCATATGCCTCGTTAGAGGTCTTTATCCTCCGAAGAGTTGTGCCTCCGAAGAGGGCTTGTGCCTCTGAAGAGGTCTTTTGCTAATTGATGCTTGCTCGTGTCTCTTTGCTGTTGATTCATGTTGGCGATCCCCGTTGTCCTTTGCAAGTGTTATCACTTTTTAGCTGCCAATGATTTCCCTTATCCAAAGAAGTATATTTCATAGTTAAGCAAGTTGGTGGTGGCAGACACAGGCTATTTAACTGGTTGTTTGTTTGCTTAAACATTTGCAGTTAGTTAGATATGGTCCACTTCTATCCACATCGCTCACTTTGGTTTGAAGCACTTCTTTTGTAGGATTTGAATATGGAATTTTTGAATGGCTCGGTATTTGATTGTTGGATGATGTCAAGGATCGCTCAGTCTTGTGACGGGTAAGCTTTGTTTTTATGGCCTGTATTATTAAATTGACATTTTAGTAACACGGTTAACGCATTTTATATGTCGAAATAAAACAAAGCGGTTTATAATAGCAAGGAAAACAAGAGTTATAGTGGTTTAGCCAAAAACTGGGCCTATATCCACTTTATAGCTTTTTGTTATTCGCTTGTTTTGTGATTGCTTTCAATAGAAGAATCATATATTTGTAATTCTTTTACAATATTTCAGCAAAGATTTCAAGTAAAGTATGAACGCAAATAGTTGCTGTTCCAAGTTCTTGGAATTGGTTCTTCTTTGACAGTTGTGAGTTTGATCGATTATATTAGCAACTTCTTGGTGCCATCTTTAAGCATGCATCATCTTCTTTTGCTGGCAGGTAGTTTTAACCAAAGAAATATACTCCAGCCAAATCACTATTTGTTTGCTTAGAGTACTTCTTATTTAGGATTCGACCCCGGAATTTTGTTGTTTAAAACTTGCTTTTGAGTGCTACCAAGGGTTGTTTGGTATTGCCTGCAAATTTAGATCGACATTCTTAGTGATACTTTCAGAGTACTCTACATATCGAAATAAAATAAGCCACTTGTAATAATGGAGAAAGCAAGACTTATAGTTTCTATTATTTATTTGCCCTGTTTTTACAATAGCTTTTGATATGAGAATGATACATTCAGCACTTTTTTTATAAATTTGTAACAAGGCGTTTAAGTAAAATATGCAAACAATCGCCGTCCTAGGCTTTTAGGAATCGAATCTTCGGCATGAGAGGACTAGATGACAGCGTCTTTCAAAATTGAAATCTCCTTTCACTTTGAGGATTTCCTTGAGGCATGAGCATGTCTTCCTGTCTCATCCGATTTTTTCCTGCCGGGTGAGGGCTTGCCGTGATGACACTGATAATAGGCCCCTCATCTCCCTGCGCTACAGTTCTTTTATATGAGCTGCATTGTTGAGCGGGAACTAGCTGCCCTGTAGAGGATGAGGAGAGGTCATTTCTATCTTTCTTCACATATTGTTGCAGTTCATTCTGCTTCAGCAATTCTTCAATCTCTTTCTTTAACTGGCGACATTGGTTAGTATCATGGCCGGGCTGATTGTGAAATTGACAGAATTTTCCATTGCCTGGTGCACCCCTCCCCATCGGGGCTGGTTTGGGGTACATGACAACATCTTTTGTTGCCAAGAAGATATTCTCCGGAGTATCAGTCAAGGGAGTGAAGTCGGAGGATTTAAAGCGCCGAGCTTTTTTCGAGACTTTCTGCTTTTTCCTACCTTCATTCTCCTTTTTCTGTTCGATCATCTCCGGTATATATTTCTCTTCATTGTGAGAACTCCAGGGATAGTCGTCGACTATTCTTTCAAAAGTTCGCCTTGACAAACGTTCGTGGATAGTTGGTCGTGGCCATGAACTTTCCGTTTGGGGGAATGTTCCAATGGTAATGCCAGTTGCCCGTTGAGGAGTATTCCATCCCTCCAAAACATGAGCCTCTTTGGCGATGGTTTTTATATCACTTTCTAGTCGTTGAACCTCCTCTTGCAATGCATTCATCTTCTCGAGTATCCTATTGCTCTGTACTTCCATGTGTTGATATAATCCATACACCACGGCGTCTAGTTCAGCCCTTGTGACTCCAATACTAGAAGCTGTTTCACTTAACGTGGGAAAAACAATGGCATTGCTACAAGTACTTTCAAACCTCAAAAATTTACGTGTCCTTTCAGAAGTCATGATTTCTTTTAGACTTTTGGTTCGGAGAAAAATCTTTTCCACAAGCTTTTGTTGAGCAATGGCGGAAGTTTTCCTGAGTTCAATTCTCAGTGAAAGCACCAAAAATGTTAACGCTAAAATTTGAACGCTAACACCCCGGTGTGTAAAGTGTCGTTGTGAAAGCACCACCCGATGATTCGGGAACATAGTATAAGCAGAAAACTGCAGAAAAAACAGTAAACAACAGCAGTTTTATAGTGGTTCGGCTTATGATCAAGCCTACGTCCACTTTAATCCTTTTTATTGCTGACTGAATTACAACTTATTACAATCTCTTTCAATTACAATCCAACTCAATTCAAAAAGACAAGTAGCTAGAGAGAACTTCAATGCCACAGAGTTCTTTGAATCCATGATTGGATATGTCGAATATTTGTGTGAAGTTTAGTCTAAAAATCTTGCGTGAGCTTGAAGTGATGGAGGTTAGATTGTCTTGAAGGTAGTAGAGCCTTGATGTCACGAAGAGAATGATCCCAAAGTCCCTTTCATGTTGGAGTTAGCCCTCTATTTATAGAGAATTCTAGGTAGAGGTTTTCGCAAGTCATGAGTCGTGTACGACTCATGGAGAGTCGTAAGTCGCACTGGACTCAAGGTTCAAGAGTCAGCAGGCAGTGGAGTAAGTGAAGTGGTTCTGAGCTTTTCCTTGTTCATCTGGATACAAGTCCTAACTCGTTCGCGAGTTAAGAGGTCACGGTTTAAAGTGAGGCAGCACTAAAATCTTGGCTCTGTGGTTTTAGGTCGTGTACGACTTAAACTAGGTCGTAAGTCGGTCACGACTCAAATGCAGTCACTCTCGCCCTCCTTTGTCTTGAGTCACTAGGTCGCTCTGCCTTTAGGTCTTTTAGGTCGTAGCCCCTTAAGTCATGTACCTTCCTGATTCGTGACATATCTTAAGTCGCGGAAGCCTTAAGTCGTAGATTTCTCTGAGTCGCGAGTCGCTCATTCTGCCAACTCATTAAGTCGTTCAATCCTTAAGCCGCAAACCGTTCACCTACTTAAGTCGTAAGTCACACAACTCTTTAACTCGTGCAACTCCTCAATTGTTGAGTCGGTATCTTGTTGAGTCGTGAAGTACCTTGAGTCGGCCAACACCTTTAAGGCATTAAGGTTATAACCCGGTGAGTCGCTGTTCCTCCTGAGTCGTTAAGTCGGCAATCAGCTGAGTCGCCGTTCATTTTAGGTTGGCAATGAGTTAAGCCTGTTGAGTCGGTAATCATTGTGAGTCGCGAGCCTGGTTTGAGTCGCTTGAGCAGAGGAGTTAACAATTGATATCTTATTTTACTTTATAAACCCAGTTTATAAATTCTATAGTCTCATTCCCCTTTTAAAAGACAGTTTCAAACACTAAATCAATTTCCAAATTGATTTTCAAAAATCACTCCATTTAAAAATTACTCCTTTACTTATCTAAATTTATTTCAAAATCTATTAGTTCCAAACTCACTTCTTTACTTATGATTTGAAATCTTGTTTTAAACTGAAAATATCCATTTCATTCTTTATTCAAAAATTTCCCTTTTTAATTCTTTCCAATCATTTTAAGTCTTGAAATTTAAAATAAAATCCTTTAATTCCTAAGCAATATCACTTAAGTCTCCAAACTCCTTTAATTCATTTATCTAAAATCTCTATATTTTTCTTTCCGTACCCAGCATTTATTTTATAGAATTTAAAATCAAACCTTTATTCTTCCCGAATTCATTCTTTAATTTATCTAAAATTACTTACTTAATATTTCTCTCTTAAAAATATTTTCAAAGTAAAATCTTTTATAATTTTCATATCTTCAAAATATCCAAATATATTCGGCCGAAACATAGCATTCAATAATTTCCATTACAATATAATTATCACAGATTATTACATACATCACATCGCTGAATATAAAAATAAATTCAATGTTTTGGAAGAATCCAGTTAGATCCCTCCAACCTGTTTCCCTGCATCCACAGATGTTAGCACAACGATTTAAAATACCAATTTCGCTTCAAGGCGGGATATCGCGGTATAAGGGTCACCCGCTACTATGCGGGATGCATAGAGTCTCATCCGCTATATAATGTGGGAAATCAATCAAACCCATATATATATATATAAACTACTATATATAATATCATATCCAGTCAATTCAATCATTCAACCAATGAATTTAAATTCAACTATTTAAATTAAACTAGGTAATCCAGCTGAGTGAGAAGATCTCACCTTTGCTTTTGTTTTGCATTCCATTTCCATTCGAGCTTGTTTCCTCCATGATTTTTAGACCTTGAATAAACAATTTATGGTTTTATTAATATTTGAAATAAACGAACATTATATTAGCATTTAGTAATTTAATTTAAACTAATTTTCCTTCGAATAATTATTTAGTGACTAAAATAATTTAATTTTAAATTAATCTCCTATGATAAATAAATTTCCAAGAACTAAAATAATTAAATAAGTTTATTGAACGATTTTTTCCACTAAATCCATTATTTAAAATAAACTAGCAAACTAAAATAGGTATATATATTTATTTTTCTTTTGAAACCACATGTACTTAGAAACTTAATTTATATTGTTAACTCAGCTTTTTCAGCAAGGCCGTGACATCAAAAATCGACCGAGAAGCCAATGATAGTTCATCTCGAAGGATGGTCGATTTAACCTCCCAATAAAGCAAGTTCTGTTAAATGAATTTTCAGATAAGATCCCCTACGGAGGGGGGGTCCAGGGGGGGTGCCAACCCCCCAAGGTGGGGGTGCGGGGGCAACGCCACCGCCTACGGTGTTCGACCTGACCGGTCAGGTCGCAGGGGTCCAGGGGGCAGCGCCCCCGGCGGGGTGCGGGGCAGCGCCCCGACCAAAACGGTATACGACTTAAAGAATGAAGCGACCTATCTTCTATTCGAGGCCAGCAACCTAACAACTCAATAAGTGGCGACTCAAGTGGTGGCACCGACTTAAGGAGTTAAAGGGTCAACCGACTTAACGAGATAAGCGGGTGCCGACCTAGTAACATAGCATGGAATGCCGACCTAAGGCCTGATGGGATGCCGACCTAAAGGTGCTACCGACCTAAGGCATGAAGGGATGCCGGTCTAATGAGGCTATGCCGACCTAAGGAGAGTTCCGACCTAGTATGGAAGCCGACCTAGTACTTTACAAGGTCTACGACCTAAGGCAGCTACCGATCTAGCGCCTTAGAAGGATTACCGATCTAACGAGTTAGAAGAGGTACCGATAAAACGCTCAGAAGGGGGGTTCCGACCCAGCATGTATGCTGACCTATTTACTCGAACTAATGGCCGACCTAAATGCTAAAAGTAAAGTGGTTCATACTTATCTCGGCAACGACCTAGAGCTTAACCTATCTCAGCCCCGACCTAGGACTTCAACCTAAAACCGGAGACCTCGCATTAGAAAAGGAAAATAACCTGCGACCTAGCCTAACCCGGAGCTGACCTACGACCCAACTTTAGACCGGTCTAAAGTTGCGACCTAACTCCGAGCAGAGCCTATAAATACGCAACCACCTATAACATTGAGGGGACTTTTTGGCCATCACTTTCTTGAAGAAAACTACACCCTGCCACTTCTGAATTCAAGCAATACAATGAACTCCGAGAAAGGATCTACATCATTCATCATGGATTCAAGAGATTGCTTTTCATCGAAGTTTGAGCTATTCGTCAAAATGTGTTGTAATCGAAGTGTTTTGTAAAGAATTGTAATCGAATCAGTAATAAAGGAGATAAAGTGGATGTAGGCTTGATTATAAGCTGAACCACTATAAATATCGTGTCTCTTACTGCTTTTCTGCTAGTTTTCTACTTGTTTCTAATTCCCGTACAAACGGGTGGTGCTTTCACAATTACATCCTATACACCAGGGTGTTAGCGTTTAAATTTTAGCGTTAACATATATCGATTGAAAAATCTAATTGTTTTATATAAACTTTTCAATTTATAAAATTCCTATATATCTTTTTTTTTTTAAATCTTCCTGCCTATATTTTCTATCTACCTACAATTGAAATAGCATGTGTGTGTATGTGTGTGTGTGTGTGTATATATTATACTTTTTCTTTATAGTATACATAAATATAGGTTTAATTATTAAGAGTAGAATCATTTCTATCTTACTGCAAAATTTTACTTTTATTATTATTATATTATTATTTATAATTTTTTTTAAAGAAAACCCAAATTTGATTAAGTTAAAACCCAGGTTAAGATTTTTACCAGAGAACCTACCCATACAAGCCCGGCCTGGAAACACCTCCTTCCCCAATTCGATCTGCCTGCCTCTACCATTTTTGTTGACGCGTTCCTCTACAAAACATAAGAACCCATCAGCCGACGCCCACAACCATCCACCACTGCCTCACTGCGTTATTAGAGGAAAACCCCTGGCTTCGCCCTACCTCAAGCCATTTATGACCATCGCGGCTGAGATTTCCCCCATCGATTCACTTCCAACCTCGCGTTGATTTCGAATGCGGCTTCCTGAGCGAATCAATTTTGGGGAAAAATAAAAGAGAAAGAATGAGGAGAATTTAGTTCGAACAAGGCAAGAGATGAAGTCGGGATTTCGATAAGAAATCGAGTTCGATTTCATCAGTTCGTTCTTTTTTAAAAAAACGATTGGGTTCGAATCTGGAAAAGAAAGCGACTATGGATTTTTGTTTTGAAGGAGGGATCAATTTGTTTTTAAAATGCTTGCTGTTTTTATTTTTCTTTTTGTTTTATTATTTCATATATATGCTACGTGCTTCAAATTATTTGCATGCTAGACAGATGGAGGAAATGTTGTTTCCTTTTGTACAGGTGTTAGAATGATAAAAAAACAAAACTGATGTAAATAAATTTTTGACTGGTCGATATTTTTTTTTTAAATTAAAATTTAAATTTGAATTGTCACGAAATCGTAACTTAAAATTTTGACTTACAATCGAGGCGTACCGCCAGGCGTTTGTAATGTTAAACCCTTGTTCTGAACATAATGGAAAAGGTTTCGAGTCTTAACTCGATCGTATAGAGAAGATAGCTTTTTGGACCCAATTATTATATTGAATTTTCGATATAGTTTTCAGCATGTTTACTTACCATACGATCACACGACAACTCCAAACACTACAAAACGTGAAATCCAATAATAAAGCACTATTATAGATCCAATGGCATTAGTTTCGTCGAAATTCGAGACTGCGCCTCGGAAGGCTATTTTTAATTATCGAATTAAACGATATGTTTTAAAACTGGGCAAAACACTTTTAAATTCAAGTTTAAAATTTCTATTATCTCCAGTATTATAAATATAAATTTTCCAAGCCTTTGAAATATTTTAACAAGCATAAAACTGAAGATTCAATATTTTACCTAACTTCCAATAATTAAATTTAATAATTTAATTGCCAAAATGGTGTTATTTGAAATTCAAGTTAAACTAACTTTCAAATATTTAAAATCAATTAAATATTTCAATTTAAAATATCCAGAAATTATGGGTCGTCACATACATTACTATATAATTTATTTTTTCACTTGTATACCTTGCCCACTTGTACAATATAATTATCTATAATTCAATTAATTATATATGTTATTCATGCCAGTGTCTATGATCTGTGTAATAACCTTGTTTACTGTAACGACATACAGATAAACAAATTTCTATAATTGCTTGGTATTGTTTTATAATTGGTAAGTTCCTAATCATGTTTCCCTAGTACTAGCCAGCTTGGCTGGTGAATCAACTTTCGTATTTTCCTCACTGGGTATGTGCATTATCCTTTAGATATCGTTCGGTCATTCGATGACATTCCTCTGGTAAGGGGGAAATCTTGATCCCTTAGCCTAAACTTCCTTTTTCACTAGAAAACCAACGATTAAGAGTTGACAAATAAATTAATAACTTGACTCTTAGTTTCTTTGCTATCTTGAGTCCCACAATCAACGCTTCATGCTTGGCTTTGCTGTTTATTGCCGGGAACTCTAGCTCTAAAACAACATATCCTCCATCCTTATGGTGTCACCAGAACAACTCCTTCCCTAGAAATGTACTCATTGGAGGCTCCATATGTGTATAATTTCCATTGAGAAAGTTTAACCCTTTCCGCTTCTTTTTCTCCATCCTGGATAGTGAACTCGATAATGAATTATACTAGTCCCTATCCTTGAATTACCCTCCTAGGATGGTCAGATATATTGTAGTTGGCTTAACTTGATTTTCCATTTTATTAATCTTCCTGTAGTCTTGGGTCGATGTAATACTTATCTCAATGGCTACTCAATCGACACCATATTTAGATGAGCTTAGAAATATGAACACGACTTCCACACAACCATCAACAAATGGTAAACTAGCTTCTCCAGTTCAAGTAATTCTTTTCTGCTCCAATAAACTACATGTTGATTAGAATACTAGCCGTTGGACTCACTCTCCTCATGTATCATGGCTACACTCATTGTATGACCAGGGACATCTAATTAAATGAACAAATCTTCTCCTTCCAAAGGTGTTGAAAACACTAGTGGTCTCTCCGTATGATCTAATAAATTTTGGAAAGAATATTGACATTCCTTCTAGAAAAACTTTCCCTTCTCCTTCTTAAGGGCATCAAAGAATGGTATACACTTATCAATCACCTTCAAGACGAATCTACTTAGTGCTGCAACCTTCTTATTCAAGTTTTGCATTTCCCTCCTCATCTTTGGAGAATTAACCTCTCTTGATAGTCTCTACTCCAGGTTAGCTTCATTGCCCCTTGAGTTTACTATAAAACCTAAAAATATACTTGATGCAACTCCAAAAGAATACATCGATGGATCAAGTTTTATTCTATACTTTCGAAGTGCATTCAACATTAAGATTGCCCATGTGATTCATCCTTTGCTATGACTTTACATGCATGTTGTTTACATAGATCTTCATAGTCCGTTTGATCCAATCTTTAAACATTATGTTCACATGTCATTGGAAAGTTTCTCCATGAATTTAAATTGAATAAGTCTGAAATGTTTAAAAAAAATCACAACCGCCACCACAAATATACGGGTCGACCACCCCCACCCCTTTGGTCGACCGCTCATGGTCCATCTGTGATCATTTAGAGTCAACCTATGCCCTTCCAAAACTAGTAAATTTTAAGGCTAAATGATATCGTTGCTCACTTTTCTTTTTTATTCCATTACATTGCTTTATTTCCTCTCTACTAATTGATCTCTTCAATTCTTAACATTTTATAAATCCTCTGAGGTCTGAATTTGAATATTTACAATTATTAACATCTAATTAGTCTTAGTTGATCTTTGTGTTGAACGGGATTTTTGATCCTCGAAAATTGACATTAATACGTCCATTATACTGCATGTCGAGCATCCAAGTACCAGAAAAACCGATTGTTAGGGGAAAAAGAAAACCAAGATAGAATATAACAGAAAAAAATAGCATCTCGCACGAATGGAATAACATATATTATTAATCACAAAATCTTTTACAGCAGAAATTTTACATACATATAGTAGAGTCAAACGTATATTCAACCTAAATAGTTATAAGTCCTATGTCCTTAGAAATGCCGAAAGCAATAAAAAAATTCAATGAAAAAGTAGAATACGTTCATACGGTTATGAGGTCTTCAGCTCCTCTCTGGAAACACCAAGTGTTCTCAGCGAAACCGAAAACTACTAGAATCTGGTCTAAATATTAAAAGTACCTGGCTCAGGCTTGATAAACCAACATGAATCACGATTTATAAATATATATGATGGTGCCACAGATCGACTTTGTTGTCGAACAAAACCTTTTTTGAAAAAGCAGCGTATCTCATAGGACCACACCACACATAAACATGGGTGGGTTTTTATCTTATTATAACCAAAACACTTAATACTTAAACCAAATGATATTATTTCTAATGACATTTTTTTGAAAATCCTTTTTAAGTAAATATATATAAACATATCTGAAATTGTTACTATTATTAAATTCTAGCAAGGGGTAGTTCCATGTTTCCAAGGAATTACAGATATTTTTGGAATACAACCAAAACCGTAAAACTCGTATAGGAATTGAATTTCCAACATGATAGTGTACTAGTGGCCTATTCCTTCCTTTGCTAATTTTCTAAGTATAGCAATCATAGAACCCGGTGGTTTTTCGTATAGGGACTCATACACCACTATACATCTCCTATTGCCACACTACTATGTATCCGATGGTTTTTCGTACAAGAACTCATACACCACTAAACCATAAAATATCGAGGGTCTAGACACTACTGCCTCTAGGCAAAATATGCCCTTTTCTTTCTGTATCTGCAATAGCCGATAGCCCGAAATATATATCGTGCAAACCATATAATTACCACTATCTTTACCAGGATGCGAGGTTTGAGAGGCTATGCTCATACTTTCCAAAAAGCCATGCTTTGCCTCTCTCATAACAGGTTCCACTTTTAATACCACATTACCATTTCTAACAGCGCACACTATTGGTTTCCACAAATGTACAACTTTCTGAGCTTATACATCTCAAAAAATGGTGTTAAGTATAAGAGAGTTACCTCTTACACCACAATAAATGTATGTTTGTAAAGATCAACATACATGGTTTTAGAAATGCAATATCAAACACTCATCTATACAAGTTGTCTAAGCAAAGGACAAACCGAAGGCACTTCACTGACTACATCCTTTTGGGAATTACCCCAAGGAGAAATAGCGTAGTCCTTGCATTTTGAAGATTTTCAAAATGAAGGGACCATTACTATTTATTTTATTCTAGGAGCTACTCAGAGATCATCGACAAGTAGTTCTTCCATTGTGAAGATGTCCTGTCTTCAAAACAGATTGTCATTAACATGTCTTCGCTTTCGAATGTGTACATTTGTTTGAAGTGGTTTTCGGTTAGGAATCACCCAAATCCGACCTTGATTTCTCCAAACCAATCATCGATAAAAAAGATATCAGGTGTATAAGTGATTATCAATCATCATCCAACTAATTTAACTTTTCATTATTTAAAATACCTTTCAAAGCTATATTCTTTTAAACTATTCCATTTGTCTTCTTAGAAGTATATAGAATCATTAACCCTCATTTATCAAATTCTCTGGTTAATTAAACCCTTTTAATCTAGGAATAATTTCCAAATCATTTTACCTTTTACTTAGGAAAACATTTTCAAATTATTTATTTAAATCTTAGTAAAGATTTCTATTTCCAAATAATTAACTTTTAAATCTTAACAAAGATTTTCCATTTTCAAAACTTTACCTTCAAACAGGTCAAAAATGATGTTATTTAAGACAACATTTACTATAAACCTAAACTATTTATTATTGATTAGAAAAGGATTCCATAAAAATTATTCTAATTCTACTCGATATCAATTTCCAAATTCAACCTTTACTATCCGTCGAATAACGGTGAAATCACCTTTTAAAATCAGGTGGATAGTATGGGTTCCCTCCTTGGAATTTAACACTGCGTATAAGAAGATTATTTCTTTGCAACAAAAGTTGTTTAAATTTGGAATATTTCTTTTACACTTGTCTCATTTCCAACATTTCGACCTAATCTACCCTTCGCCCGGGAAAAAGGCCAGGAGAGTCAGGGCACTAGTTGCTCCTGGATATCTCCTTACGTTAAGCACCTCACATCCGGATCTCACGAGTAGAAAAATTCATTCAACTCATCGGCTTTTAAAGACAGGATTAAATCACTTATTTATAGCTGCCTTTCTTCTAATCATTTATTTAAACTCTTTTAAAATAATTTATAAAGGCTCCGCATTAATTTTAAAATACTTAGCAATTTATTTGAAAATAGTTATAAAAGATTTGGGAAAAAAATACTTAAATTTAAAGCTATATTTCAAAAGTTATTAAAAAGTGTTGGAATAAGTGCTGTAAAAGTATATTTAATCAAAATGACTTTTCGATCATTTAAAAACTCATTTTTATAACTCAAACCCCTTTTAAAACATTTTACTATACAGGAAAATAGACATAGGGAAGAAGTTGCAAAAAAAATTAGTCTCATAGACAACAAGTTTGTTTCTTGTCGGAATGACACTTTTTAGTGCAAACAGAAATGATAGTTACAACTATCATTCTGTGATTTACACTAAAATGTGTCCTTCAGCCTAAAAAATAAACTTGTTGTCCCTGAGACTAAATTTTTTTGCAACTTTTTCCTTGAGCCTAAAAACCCCTTTACTATATTTATAAAATTATTTTGTATTTTAAAAGAAATAAAAATATATATTTTATAGAATTTCCATTTTTGATTCCGAAGTGCAAAACCACGACCATTTTTAAAACTCGATTTGCTCATATTTTGAAATATACTAAATGAAATCTTGTTCATTTTATTTTATTTGAAAACTATGATTATAAGTGTTAGGAAAATTCTTATTCCAAAGAATTCCGACTCCGATTCCATTCTATAAATGGATTTAAACTATTATTGCGTGAAATTGTGAACTACTGTTACGCAGCGCGCCTATTTTTGGCTCAATTTTCATTAATTGTCAAAACTTCAACAAATTACACTTTAGTGTGTATGAAACATATACAAACCATTTTAATCCATTTCAACTTATATTTTCCATATTAAATCTCATATTCACATTTAAATTATTTCATAATATTATATTATTATATTATTTATTTTCAACCTTCTTATATTTTAAAACCATTAAGAGGCTCAATAAACTCCATACACATATTTATATGGATTTACTTTCGATAAATTT
The DNA here is from genome assembly GCA_030765085.1 of Allium cepa. Lineage (NCBI taxonomy): Eukaryota > Viridiplantae > Streptophyta > Magnoliopsida > Asparagales > Amaryllidaceae > Allium > Allium cepa. The sequence continues at coordinate 1,038,885,708 of CM060928.1, forward strand.
ACCATGGTTAATCACTTAACTATTTCTTATAATGATTTTTCATAATTTATCTCAACCAAGTTATCAACCATATAACCAACCATAGAATCAACCATATAATTGACCAATTTTTAACCAAGCATATCAATTAACTAATTAAACATGCATATCATCATTTTAAGTTTTCAATAATTAAATCTAAACTCGAATACTTATGATTTATATCCACTCCACCAAACTTTTCCTATAGCTTTCTAAAATCAAACCGGTGGAAATTCAGCAGCGCTTCCTTCTCTTTTTCTACATTTCAGAGCTCCCCAACTTACTTCCTTTCCCTCTAAAGGACACGGTCTTGGCATTTACGGTTGTAATGCTCCACCTTAGGTAGTGAGGGAGGGTGGTCGTGAGCTGTAGCACGGTGGAGGAGGTGATTGGCTAGTGTTTTGAGGTGATTCGATCTTGTATATATGTGTATATAATATTATTTCCTATTGGAGATATTTTTGCTTAACTTTTCCATGACTTAGGATGCCATTAAAATATCTTGGAATGGAGGAGAAGAAGTAGAAAGTGTGAAGGAATGAGAGGGTATAGAGGTGTACTTATAGGAAAAAATTAGAAAAAAAAAAGTCTTCCATCACATCTCCTACACCATGTGCCAACCCACTTCCCTCCCTTCCCATCATTTTTCACGTTGATCCCCCTTCCATATGCCTCTGTCACCTCACTTCACTTCGGGGCATATCCATTGACTTCAAGGATGCTTAAGGGAGAAGTAGAAGAGAAATATCATGATATTTGTTTCATTTGTATACATGTATGTATACTTATTTGTATGTGTACGTGCATGTATGATATGCATATTTATGCATATATGTGTGTATATTTATCTTATAAGGTTGCAATGACTTAAAACGACTTTTATTCGCTAAATCGTTATGAATTCCGATTCCGATCTCAGGTCTTATTTTTACTTCTTAGTTAACATGCATATATTTTCGAAAAAGATTAAAAACAAATTTCTCATCATTATTAATTACTTAAAATGATCTCATCTAAATTAGAAAGCTATAAAAAATGCATATTAAATAATTATTTACAAAATGTATTATTATATCAATAAATCGATATCAATTTTCCTTATGATTTCAAATCAAAAATATATATTTTTATAATAGTATTATAAGTAATTCATTATCACTGTATAACTAATATGAATTATTATCATTTTAAAATGATTATCTGAATAATTATAATAATTATTACGTCATGAAATCCCAATTTAAATTCATAAATTATTACTTAATATGATGAAATTATTGATGAAGTTGTAAATGCATTTTATTTCCAAAAATAAAATAAATAATTTTTTTTTCAAATTCCTATTTAAATACATAAATTAGTGTACGTATCTAGCTCTGTGTGCAATTTCTTATGATTATAGAGCTGCTTATTGATAAAATAGTTTTTGGCCATTTTATCTATATTTTTCCAAAGTATATATTTTGTAAATATCTATTAAAAATAAGATTACCATTATTATTTATTGTTCACAACATCATAATCTTTGTTAAAAAAATTTGAATTTGAATATTTCAAAAATAAACATAATTTATCAAATTGATAAATTTATGGGTCGTTATAATCTAATTACCATATATACATATATAATTATTTCTGATGCTAAAACATCAAACATTAATAACTTTTTCGTTTGAACTCTGATCGAAAAACATTATATATAGAAATTGATTAGAAAATCGCCACATATACAATGGTGTATGTTTCGTGGCTAAATTCTAACATTTGCAAAAATTCCATTTTCTATTGTTTACTATTTGTTAATTAATTTTCATTTGCAATTAATTACCATAAAAACATGGGGTGTTACACTCCCTCTCACGTGCTACCTTTCCACCTCATTTTTGACCAAGACAACCATTTAAACACTATTCATTAAAATACCTTTAATCCATTTGCTAATCTTTTTACTATTCACATTTAGTTGGCCACGTTACATAAATTATTTTTTGGTCCTAATTAATTACACATTAATATATTAGACAAGTGCAATAAGTTTGAACAATTTCAATCAATTAAAGTCCTTTATTGATAAAATGATTTTGGGTCTTATTTTTGATATTTCTTCAAACTATTTCTTTTTACACACATTTTTCAATGAAATTGTTCCATCATTAGTTATTAATTAAAAGGGGGTTAATAAGGTTATAAAATCTATTTAATCATGTTAAATCCAAGATTCAAATATTTAAATAGTCCATATATTTAACTACGAAGTGCTCGAAATTCCGGGTTGTTTTACTGAAATTGAATTGAATATGATTTTTTATTAACTTGAAATTAGTCTTTAGATTTAGAACATAGATAGACTAAAAACTATAACTACTCACAGTTCGGTTTGACACAGTTGTAGTATCCTGGTTGCATTTGAACGTTAAAACCGAATAAAGGTTGAATTTCAGTCTTTAAAATTCAGTGTCAAACATATTTTGAGACCAAAACATTTGTTTGTAAATTTTGAAACCAAATTTTTTGATTTAAATTTTTTAACGAATAACGAATCTAAGATTAACATATTAGGTTTTGATCGATCTTTATTTATGATTTAAAGATTGAATTGCTTGATTAGAAGTTAAAATATTCGCTCTCTAGTTCAATGGTTTTTTGTAGTGATATTGATAGTGGTTGCAACAATCACATAGCAGGTAACAAATAATCTTTCTCACTTTTGAATGAATTGGTGTAACATGAAGTTGGAATAGGTGATAATAAAGTACTTAGATTAAAGGATGTGGAGTAATTCATGTGGACACAAATGAGGGGATGAAGAGCATGACCGATGTATTTTATGTACCAGTACATAAACACAACTTCTTATGCATTGGTAAACTTCCTAGGAAAAACAATATTTTCTTCAAAGATGGAACATGTGAGATTGTGGCAAAGGTGAAGAAGATAGAGAATAAGATGCTTCCACTAAATTTCAAAAGTGATGGACTTCCATATTGCAACACCTAATCAAAGATACATCATAGCTATGGCATTTTCGGCATAGTCATTTAAATTTTAGCTCTTTGGTGTATATGGACAAAGAATATCTAGTACATGGTCATTCAAATATTATTCGTCGAGATCAAATTTGTGAAGGATGTGTAATGGGTTAGCAAAATCAAAATTCCTTTTCCCTTGGAAAAGCATGACCACCATCGTTACCTCTTGAGTTGGTTCATTAAGATTTATAGGGACCAATGAAGTCTACTTACACTAGAAGAAATCGATATTTTCTAACATGTATCAACGATATTTTCAAAAAAATATGGGCACGTTTCCTAAAAGAAAAATCAAAGACAATTTATTGTTTCAGAGATTTTAGAGCTCTTTCAAAAAAGTAAAGCGGATATACGTAATGACCCAAAATATTATAAAGTTAAATAGTTGAATTAAAAGGGTAAAATTATAATTTTAACATAAATAGAAAAATATTAAATTTATAAAAATTTAGAATTAGGCTTCAGGACTAATTTCATTGCATTCAAATGTCATTTGAAGTCAAAAAACATATATAATTTGCTAAGTTTCGTTACAAGGTCTGGAAGTTAGAAGAAGTCAAATCTAATGGCATTTTCATAATTGATTTCGAGATTCTGGCCTAAGTATGAGTTATTTCAGCCTATATATAGAAATCAAAACCTTATTCTCCAATCATATTTCAACATAAACATCTTATCAATAATCTATGTTGTCTTCATCATCTAATTTATTAACAAATTCATACTAATACCACATCAAGTAGAAAAGGAATAACTGACATTACAAAAAGGAAATTATAAGTCAAATTAAGATGAATTAAGAGGGTAAAACATCAGATGATAAAGAAAGAAGTGGATTCTAATCAAATCGAAAAGAGAGCAGTGCTAATCGGTAAGTAGAATTTATTATAATTGTGTGTGTATTGGTAAGACATGGTAATTCCCCAATTAGATCCTAAACCAAATTATATTGAATTAATTAATAACTAAAATATTTTTTTTATAATAATTATTAGGATGTAGTATGTCATGGCTATAGAGTAAAATTTTATTTTTATAGATTGTAATTAGAAAATGTTGATCTCCTTCTAAATTAAAAATGTGCGAAATATGCAAGTATTTCAAACCAGACATATTATATATTAAAATTGTAGTTTTTGATGACGTATATCTATTGATGGTGTCCATTCATTGATTGTTGTATGGATTGATTAAAATACATGCTGAAAGTTCATAAAATGTAGATTGTTCATTTTGACCTAATGGTAAAAGAACAACCATACTACGATTAAGAAGCATAGGCATGTAAAGTAGGCTATGTTGGTCATCTTAATGGTCTTTAGTTGACTTAGAGCGATGTAAGGCGGTTGGAAATTGATGCGGAAGTGGCAACGATCAGGTCCAATCTAGTGGCCGCAGAGGTAACATCGGCGGTAGGCATAGATGTAACCTACGGTGAGAGTACTCTAGTGAGGTTTGATCTTCGTTTTGGCGATAATAAAGGAGGTAGTGGAGCAAAAAGGCACAAGTTGGAGGGTATCAAGATTGGATTAGGAGTCAGGGGATACTATCGTGAAGCTATTAAAATATAATATCAAAAATAATCAAATAATTACTATACTAGCCCTCAACTTTAAATGTTTGTAGCTTTTGCATACGAACTCCGTATCATAAGCAGTTTATTACAATGGGACTGTGGGAAGGCAACGAACGATTTGGATGTTATCTGCAATGTTTTGAACTACTTTAGATAGACATCTTATTTTAGTTGGTTCGTCATATAAGGATTTTATTTGGGTTTTTGGTACATTTATGGCTAAATTAGTTCATCATTGTACTAATGACATTTGGTGTCATTCGAGCTGGGTTATTGGGGTTTGTATTTTGCATAAATTTTTGGCATTCAAGCTGGGTAGCTTGTCCATTTGCATATATTTTTTACATTTGAGCTAGGACTTTAGGCTTTTTCATTTGTATATGTTTTCAGCATCCAAGCTGGGATTTTGGGATTGATCATTTTCATATGTTTTCTACATTCAAGTTATGACTTTGGGCTAGGTCGTTTGCATACAATTTTAGCATTCAAACTAGGACATTAGGCTTGGTTGTTTGCATACATTTATACCATACGAGCAGGGACTTTGGATATGGTTATGAGCATATGTTTATAGTGATGGCAAGTTGGGACTTTGGGCTCAATCGTGACATCATGTTTAAGTATATGACTAGACTCGGTAGATTTTTTTAGTGATGATCTTGGCATATGATGTCAGTACATTATGTTGTATTTAGCTGACATGTTGGGTGCAGGTGACACAGATTATAAGATATGATTTTCAAGCATATGTATTGTTTTACTAGCTTATTATTACTATATACTTATATGATGCATTTCACTTACCAAACGTAATCTGACCATCACTATCATTTTCTTATTTCTAGTTATACTTTGATCGGTGGATAAAAAGGACTTGTGGTGACTTGGAGGTGTGATGGTGCGACTTATAGAGATACACATTTATTTTTCTATTAGCTGCCTACTATTTTATCTCATCTATTCCAAGGCATTAGGCTGATTTTGTTACTAGTATAGAGAAATGTTTTAAGTGAAGTTTATTCGATTATGTATTATTTTATTCATCTGGCATTCTTATATTATAAATTATTGTGCTTTATTCCTTTTTATGGGAGTTTTAGAGAGTATAGAATATCGTAGTTAGCTTTAGGATCTTTGCTATATATTTTAACAATAATTATCCATTGTCGACGATAACTATGATGCATGTTCCACATTTAGATGAGGATTGGGCTGTTGTAGATTGTGAGTTGTTACATTTGGTATCCGAGCTTAGGTTGGGTGATTCATACTAATTAGTGTGTATAAGAGAGTGTATCTATAATTTTTACTATTTATAATTAATATATTATGTATATATACGCACACGCTTTATTATGACGCTACATCACCTATATTTTAACCTATGGAGGTAGTTGTTGGCTTATCTCTTATAAAAGTAAGGAACTATAAGTTAAACAAATATTGATTTGTAAATTAGTTTTAGGGTGAAAAATAATCCAACGCATTTCTTATAATTTATTCTATAAGGAATTTCTAGTATAGAATCCTATACGCGTTAGCATTAAAGTAAATTGAGGGACTAACGATGAATAAGAAAAAGAGAAGTGCCTTTAAGCCACAGAATATTATGTGTTGTTAATGAGGCATAATAAAGAAGCTTAAGCATTTTTTTATAGTTGGGCTTGTGTAATTATGATCTACTCCGATTAAATTAGTTAAAATTAATTTAAATTTTTTTAATTAGCCGGGAACATTAGTTTTTATGATTTGAGGAATAGTATAGAAGTTAAAATTTGATTATTGAATTGAAAGAATAAATTATATTTAAGCTTCAACACAAGAAGTGATTTTCCAGAAATATTTTAGTGGTTTTATTTTGGTAAAATGTTTAGTGTAAGCACATTTTTGCACTTGTGTTTTGATGTATACATTTCTTTTGGAAAAATAAACTTAAGACGAGTAAATAAAAAGTATGTAAGATGAATCTTTCCAAAAATCTTTCACTTTTATAAATAGTTTGTCATACTTTGAAAAATTAATTAAAATATTACACTTTCTTCACACTTTTTCGAAAATTTCTAATTTATAAAGTTTAAAAGATGAGATTTATAAGTTTAATTTCCAAGCCAAATTTGAATTTTTTTTGGATAAACTCAAAACATATTAAAATTATTAGCTTAAACTGTGGAAATTTTCAATTGTAATGCACATGAATTTTTAAATGGAAATAAAAAGTGTACGCGATTTAACATTTTGGAAACACAAACTAATAAATGATTTAGAGATTTTGGAAATTATTTTGAATTCTATATGAATATATTAAGTAGGAAAAAGTGAGTTTCAAAAATATATTTTTATATGTGTGTATGTGATGCATTAGTAAAAGATGTTAGAAATTGATTAATTATAAAATAAAACAAATTTAGAAATGTAATTTTGAATAGATGTTAGTTATTGTTTAACATTGATTAAGATTGGCTAATTATTGAGTATAATGATGTACACTTGCATAAGATAAATTGGTTATAAATTATATAACATAATGTCAAAAAAATTATATAAAATAACATTTTAAAAATGAAGTCTGAGTATTACTGAAAATAACCTATGTTAATTCAAATATAATTATATTTTAAATTGTATTAAATTTGTAAAGTTACAAAGGATTGAATAATGGGGGTTAAATATTTTAAAGAGTGGATATTTTTAAGAGTTATTGAAAATAAATTAGCTTTGGAAATGGAAATTATATTAATTATTTTATTGAGGGACTCATAAAGAGATATAAAGTGATTAATGTGAAATCCAATTGGTTTATAATTTTCTATGAAATGATTCGACATGAAATGTCAATAGTAAAATTTTAAAAATTATTTAAGTGGAATTTAAAGAATTTGATTTGGAAAAAATGTGTTATGATTTTATTAAATTTTTATTGGGTTTACAATCATAAACTATTATACTCTATTTATACTTATTTTTGAATTCGATATGAATAAATTTAGTGGGAAAAAGTGAATTTCAAAGATATATTTTTATGTACGTGTGTGTGTGTGTGTGTATATGGTGCATTAGTAAAAGATGTTGGAAATTGACTAATTATAAAATAAAACAAATTTGAAAATGTAATTTTGCATAGACATTAGTTATTGTTTAACATTGATTAAGATTGCCTAACTATTGAGTGTAATGACATACACTTACATAAGATAAATTGGTTATAAATTATATAACACAATGCCAAAAAAAATGTATGAAATATCATTTTAAAAATGAAGTATGAGTATTTTTGAAAATAGCCTAAGTTAATGCAAATATAATTATATTTTTAGTAGCATTAAATTGTTGAAGCTATGAAGGATTAAATAATGGGGGTTAAATATTTTGAAGAGTACACTTTTTTTAAGAGTTATTAAAAAGATATCAGCTTTAGAAATTGAAGTTATGTTAATTATTTTATTGGAAGACTCACAAAGAGATATAAAATGATTAATGTGAAATAATATTAGTTTATGATTTTCTATGAAATGATTCAACATGAAATGTCAACGGTAAAACTTTTAAAAAGTTATTTAAGTGGAATTTAAAAAAATTGATTTGGAAAAGATGTGTTATGATTTTATTAAATTTTTTGTTGGAATTAAAAAATTATTATTTCCATATCTTACTAGTTTTGTAAAGAATAAGTATAAATAGACTATAACGGTTTATGATTTTGTTTGATGATAATAAACATATATCAAATGTGTTTGTTATGGCACTAGTGCAATTTCACAGAGTGAAATAAATAGTTGGAGAATGAAATAAATGAATCGAAATCACATTTAAACAAATCATAATTTAAAAAAAAAATTCAATTTAAATTCAAAGTGTACACATTTGAGCTTCCACTATATTTACATTTACACATACAACATAATTTTCATTATACAATATTCCACTCTTATATACACAATAATCCCACTCAACTCACTCACTCACACTCAAATTTCTTTTTTATACCTTCTTGCTCCGGCTTGTGTAACAACCTGTAAATTTTGGTAATTAAAACTATTACATTTAATACGAATTTAGAATTTAAATATTGTGAGAAATTAAAAAAATATTTATTAATGAAAAAATAATTCAAAATAAATTCAATTTTGTTCCTTGTATATTATTGACAACTATTTAAGCAAGTTAATTTATAACTCTTATGTGCAAACAATAGTTCTATAAATGCATTTAAGTTACTCTGTAAAAAGACTTCAATTGTTTTAATTATCTTATATGCAAACAATAATTCCATAAGTGTATTTAAGTTATTGTAAAAAGAATCCAATTTTTTAATTATCTTATGTGTAAACAACAATTCTATAAATGTATTTAAGTTACTATAAAAAGAATTCAATTGTTCTAATTATCTATTAATTGTTTTTCATTTTAAATTTTAATGTTGAAATTTATTGCCGTTAATTTGATTTGGAATCTTTTAATAAAAGGGAAAGAGAATTTAATTGAAATTAATGACGTTGAATGAATGAAATGTACGTTTGTTATGATCCCTTTTAAAGTGTAATTTTGAAACTAATTACAATTATGTCGATTTGGAATCTTTCAATATTAAAGAGGCAAAAAAACCATTGATTGTAACTAATGGATTTAACGAAAGAAATGTATGTTATTGTTAGAATAAAAGGATGATTTAATGAAAACAAAATGAACGTTTTTGTTTTCAAGGTAAGTATAATTTTATAAAAAGAAAAAAAAATTGAATTTTGAAGCAATATTTTACGGTCGTTAAATAGTAGTCTTTGGCAGTATAGAGGTGATTTTAATGCTAATCACAGAATTTAGAATTAATTAAATATTTTATGTTCATGATTGTGCCTTGAGTAAAACGCCGATTTTGAATTTGAATTTGGAATCATGGTTCACCTTTTATTTTATGTAGCAATGGTCTCCGCTACCTTAATTGGTATGTTCAAATTTTATTTATTGTATGTTAATAGAACTTTTAAATATGTGTAAATTTGAGTTGATTTAGGGTTAAGGAAATTAATTGAATTGAAAAGCATTTCCATATTGAATTAGTGTGGCATTATATTCATTTTGAAGTACGAAAGGTGATGTTCATCATGAATTCATATTCATGCATGTTTCGTATACTATTGTTTTTGCTAAGTACTATCTCATTCATGTTTTTTCTGCCTTGTTCACTTTAATATTTCAACTATTCATACAAAAAAACTCTCTCTTTATTTCATAAAACTTTCATTTATTCTTTGTATATTCATTTTCCATTCATATTGTTAGCTATACATTCTCTCACCTGCTTTTATTCGACCTAATTCTTATATGCCTCTTGTATTTACATCTAAGAATTTATTTTTACATGTTACAACTTTTAGTCTTCAATCTTTTTCATAAATTCTGCCCGGCACTAATTCGTCCATTAACAATTTATATTTAATGCATGTGCGTCATTCATGCTAGCCTACGCATATTCTATTTATTAAACACATAACCACATCGTTTCTTTGAAGAGCTTACACTATTATTGTATTATAGTATCCTTTTACCACCTTCTCACTTTCCCACCTATTGACTTTTTAATTCCCCACTAGAGAACAAAGTCAAAGTACATACTTGTTTATCATTCCTCTACCTGAAGCTTTCTACTCACACTTCCCCCTTCCTTAAAACTACAGAAACTCCAAATTTCAAAATCCAGAAATTCCCAAACTCCAAACTTCATCCCTCCTCTGTTGCTTCATCTCTCTAAAAAAACTCAATATGTTCGATTTGCGTTGTCATGCTTTGCTTTGCTATTGGATTGTTGCTATGGACAATATTGGTTAGCTTGTCTTGTTTGGATTTTAACTAGGATCTATCTATTTGTGTTATCAAAAAAATCTCTAACCTCAAAATGTGAGCAATCGCTTACAATTAACATTTTTATTGTTAGGCAAATAAACATCGATTAAAATGTTGTGAGCAATGTTTTCTTTAGATAGGAATATGTGATATATGCTGTTATGTTCCATTGAATTTGTTTTATAATTTTCACATGCACATGTTGTTTTGTATGTCACAAGTAGTTTGTTATGTTGATTTGATAAATTGTCACATGTGTATTTTAATATGTCACATGTGATATGTAAAAAATGTGTTATGTTAGAAAAATATATTTATGTTTGCCATGTTGAAATACATCACACATGATATGTTGAAAAACATGTGTTAGTTAATAAAATCATATGTTGCACATGCTATGTTAATAACATGTCACCTATCTATGTTGAAATAATTGTTATATTTGTGAAAAATGGTATGCCATGTTATTTTATTGTAAATTACCTTGCAGGTTCCTTATATATATGTCATATTATATATTTATATGTTATGTTATTGTATGATATGTTAGAATTTGAAATATTCACCTATGTTGTTTACGATATGTGACACATGTGATATGTTAGTTATGAATGTGTGCATATTAAATTGTTAATTATGCACGCATGTTGTTCATTGACATGTTATGTTATTTATGTTATTATTGTTCTCACACTCCAAGTTCCCTGATCGTTAGCAAACTCGCTTTGGTTTGAGATGATACAAACTTGATATAAAACCACTTTGGGTTTAAATAAATTGGATTAGAAATAAAATTAGAATATTGCAAGTTTAAATTAATGTTTGAATTCGAAGTTATGAAATTGATATTTAATTGGTTTAATGAAATTTCTAATTGGATTTTTAGATTTAAACTTGTTGTTTGATTATAACTTAATAGCTTTAAGTGAAAAATCGAAATCTAAAGTTGGATTTAATAATGAATCGATAGGAAACAAACATAACGTCGGTATTTGAACTGAACCGATTTATAATGTGAAAGATGATGTTTATTTAAATTTAAGCATTTCACTTATTGATTTATCTATACATTTCACTTGAGTTGACTTACTTACATACCTAAGAATGTTAGACCGGACTCAAGTGTCCTTGTTGTGACGACCCTGAATTTTTGAGCATTTAAAATCGAAATATTTAATTGATTTTAAATATTTAAGGGTTAATTTTTCACTTGGATTTAAATATCACTATTTATTCGGTAATTTAATTATTGAATTGAATAATTTGAAATTGGGTAAAGTGTTGAATCTGGAGATTTAAACCTGCTAAAAATAATTTGAAGACTTGTAAAATTTATATTGATAGTGCTGAGAATAATAAAAGTTTTAAAATTTAATTTAACACTGATTTGTTCAGTTTTAAAATTTTATAGTTTAAATTGAATTTAAAAATAGCCTTCCGAGACACAGTCTCGGAATTCGACGAAACCAGTTCCATTGGGTCCGTAATATTGAATTATTATCGGATTTCAAATTTCGTAGCATTTGGAGTTGTTTTGTGAGCATACGATATATAAACGCGTTGAAATTTTTATAGAAAATTCAATATAATAACTGGTCCAAAAGCTATCTTCTCCATACGATCGAATTAGAACTCGAAACCTTTTCCATTGCGTCCGGAATAGGCGTATAACATTATAAACGCCTAGCTGCACGCCTCGATAGGAGTTCTAAATTTTGAGTTACGAACCGAAGACAATTTAAATTTAATTTGAGTTCAAATATACTTGTTTGTTTGATTGGTCAAATCATTCCCGACAACTTTTTCTTTCCAGCAGCCTTTTCAAAATCACCGTAGACAACATCCTACACGAAATCGTCGTTCTTGTCTCCTTTTTCTTATTCAAGCATGCTACCTTCCCATCGGGGCCGTCTTTCCATTTTATTTTAAAAACCTCAATACCCTCTTTCAAATCAGAAACGAAATCGAAAATCAAAACAGAAAAAAATAAAACAAAATGGCGAACCGAATTTGAATCAGTTCGTGAGCGTTTCTGGATTGTGTTTCCCTCTTTCTGAAATCGAACAAAAGTCGTTCGAATGATTATCGTGAATGTCGAAGGAGCGGCGACTTGGGTCGACGAAGCTAGGGTCGCGTAAAGGAGGTGGTCAAGAGCGGCGACTCGCAGGAACACGAAGCAGCGCCGTCGCAATGTCGATCTGAGCACGCTCGTGTTTGGGGTTCTTCAGGTTAGAGCACTTAAGTCGGCGGCTCGTATAGAGTTTGATAGGGCAATGCAGTGGGGGGTGGCTCGCGATCTAGAAGGTGAGGAGACTCGACGCAGTGGAGGTGGCGCCGCGTGGAGGGTGAACGGCAGTGGCATATTGCTAGGGTTTAGGCTCATTTTTGGTAAGGGCAGTAGAAGCCACTCAAGTTCATATCGCGGTGACGATGATTGGAGGCTCGTCATCATTCGATGTCGGAAGGGTGGTGAACGGTGCTCACAAGTAAGGTATGGTCGAGGTGAGGTATTTGTTTGTTTACTTTTAATTTTGATTAATATATATAGGTATAAATTTCTTATTCGATTTAAATATAAGAAGTTTGTGTGTAAAAAATATAAAAATAAAACAGTATTTGATTTTGGATTTAAACATATATATACATAAATTAGATGCACATGTTACAGCAAGAATAAGTTTACCGTAAGGTATAACAGTTTGTTTAATTTAAATTAATGAATATATATATAGATTAGAAAATGAAAAAAAAATACACACCGTAAACCTTCTCCTTAATTTTAAAAAAAGGGTATATTAAGGTGATTAACTTGTCTTATTAACTTATTTTAGTTATTAAAGATTTTTAAAAGGGATATTATTAGTTTAGATTAAATTAAATCATTAGTAAATTAAATTCAGTTAATGGTAATAAAATGTGTAGTTAATTAAATTTTAAATGGAAATTTAATTGTTCAAACTGACTCGAATGTTCATAAAAAAATATATAATGTTTATACAAGGTTATAAACCGGGAACCAAGTCAGAATTGAGGTGGACTACAAACGAATGCAAAGGAGAGTTAATCTCACTCAGCTGAATTTTTAATTTAAATTTAAAAGGTTAAATTTAAATAATTGGTTGAATAATTGGAGTGATTTGATGTGCTATATTATAGTATATATTACATATTGGAATGATTGATTTCCCATATTATATAGCGGATGAAACCCTATGCGCCGCTTAATAGAGGATAATTTATATTAATCCCATATACTGCGATATTCCATCTCGAAGTGGAATTGGTATTTTATATTGTGCTAACGTCTGTGGATGCAAGGAAAACGGGTTAGAGGGATCCAACTGGATTCCTCAAAATTTATTTAAATTATTTAATATTCTCTGTTGTGATTATTTGATATTCTATGATGAATTATATTGGAATATTGAATGATATGGTTTGACTGAATATATTTGGGTATAATGAGTTACCAAAAATATAGAAAATGGATTTTGGAAAGAAAATAAAAGAGGTGAATTTGTAAGCGAAATAATTATAGAAAATTGAAATAAATTAAGAATGAATTGAAAGAAGCGGAAGTGATACTAAAATACTAATAAGTAACTTCGAGTATGAAAAGAAAAAAAGATTTTGAATAAACATAAATTAATGAATTATAAACTTAAGTGATATCAATTAAAGGAATAAAGAATTATTTTAAAATTCAAATTTTAAATTTATTTTAAGGGATAAGAAGTAATTTGAGAAATCTAAAATTGGTATTTTCAGTTAAAAGCATTTTAAATCATAATTAAGGAATAAAATCTGAAATAAATGAATTTTGGAATTAAAGGGAGTGAATTGGAAATCAATTTGGAAATTGATTCAAGTGTTTGAATTGGAAATTTAAAGAAGAATGTGAAGAGAAGTATATTTCTTTGGATAGCCAAGTACATTTTCAAAGTAAATTTTTAAATATAAGATAAAAGTTTTAATGTTGTTTTAAAAAGCATGTTTTAGAAATTTATTATTTCTAAATATCTAAATTCTAAAGTAAATATTTTTCAAATCTATGTAATTATTTAAAAAGTGACTTAGTATTTTGTTCTAAAAAGTGAAAACCTAGTTTTATAATTATATAAAGTAACCTTATTTCAAATATTCATATAGTATGTATTTTTAGTAAATTATTGAAGTATTTTTAACTTAAATGTTTTAAAAGTATAGTTCAAAGTAAAGCGTTTTAAATTGTTTTAACAATCTAAAGTTTTGTGCTTGGTGATTTCAGTGGAAATAGAAATACTTGGAATTTATTTTGAGGAAGGAAGATAGTTTGAAACTGTTTTCAAAAGGGTTTGAAAAGTGGAAATATATCTTGTGAAGATATTTTTGGATTTAATAAATAATTTAGAAAATTATTTATAATTGATGGTTGTTTGTGAATGTTAATTGATAGTTAAATAACTGACTATCTATATTGGCCAAATGCGCTGATCGTTTTGAAGAGACCGGGATTGAGATTTGTTTCTCGAAAACCACTTCGATCTAGTTTGTACTTTTTCGTGGAAAAACGAGAGTGGATTCTAGATGGAGCAGTGAAGTACAAGGGCTAGTCGCTCCTATTCCTGAGGATATTTCCAAAATGGATGTAGTAGGAATAGTGCCTTGGGTTCCGTTGGAACTCGGGACGGACTTGTATGGATGAATGCTTTCGGAACATTGTCAGGTGGACGATGGGCATTCTAAGGGATATGTTCTAAAAAGGTAACGCTTAGCGTCGAGCCTCATCAACCGGGAATGACTGAAAATCAGGGGCTATGCAGCAACGCTAGATGGGTAACACCTATTCAGGGTGAGGTCATCCCTGTCTAGATGTCCCTTTTTGATGTAGCTCAAGCTAGAAGAGAAGAGAAAAGCTGTACACGACTTAAGGAGGAGGAGTTAAGTCATGCACGACTTAATGTGGAAGGCTTAGATCGTTCCCGGGTTAAGGAAGGTTGGCCACGACCTAAGAAGTCACATAAGAAGGCAACACGACTTAACCAAGTTTCGTTTTTAGGTCATTCAAAGGTCCTAGGGCGGCAACGACCTAAGGAAGCGGTCTTAAGTCGGCAACGACCTAAGGAGATGTGGCTGAAGGAAGAGGCAACACTTGACGCTGCTGATTTGAGTCGCTCCATATGTCGTAAGTCGGCATGAAGTTGAGTCGGCCGAAGGATGTTGTGTTTGTAGTTACTTGAGTCGTGAGTCGTTAGGTTGTATACGACCTAACTATTGTAAACATGCGAGCGTGTGAGCCGTGTGAGTTAAGTCGCTACCGACTTAAGTTGAGTCGTATGTTGGTCATGTGTATATACGAGTTGGTTATGTTGTTCTTAAGTCGGAAGGTTTCTTAAGTCGGTTGTATGTTAGTTCATACTTAGTTAAGTCGGCCACGTTTTGAGTCGTTTGCATTGTGCTGTGTTGTAAAGAGCTTGGGTCACTATTGTGTTAAGTCGTTGCCGACTTAGTTAAGTCGTAAGTCGTATATGACTTAAGGCTCAGGTCGAGAAACACTATAAATAGGGAGTGAGTTGTACATTTCAAGGTGGTTGATTTTTGAATAAAATTTCTTGTTGATTGTTGTGTGCTTTCATCTTAAATTGGTAGTTGAGTGTAATCTCCTATCTCCACTTTCGGTTATTCGAGTGCGCTCGAATCAACGATTGTTGAAGCCGACTCGCGGAATCAAGCGCACTTGATCAACGCTTGAAGAATTGAAGATCTTCTCTCACGGTATCGTGCGCGATCAACGTGTCGAAGATAGCTAGAATTCGGTATCTTTGTGATCAACGAATTTGGGCATTTCAGTATCTTCAATCCACCGATTGCTACTTTCATTGATTCATATCGTGTTGTTAATTATCCGCTGCGCCAGTTTTGGTATCAGAGCTAGACTTAGCCAATCATAGCTAAGCCGGGACTTGGAGCCAATTTTTGAAGTTGAAGTTTGAAATTGGAGTTCATCGTGTTCATCTTGAAGTTGCAACGAGTTTGAAGATTTTGATCCATTTCATTTTGGATCTAGAGTTGAAAAGGTGTTTGAAGTATTGAGGTCGAGCTAGTGATTGGAGCCGTGCCTTGTTGTTGTTTGAATTGAAGGGTTGAAGAAGGTGGCCGAACCAAGTGCAGTTAAGCCGTGAGTTCAAGCCGAGTCGACCTAACTTTGGGTCGTTGCAAGTGAGGCCGAGTCAAGTTGCAAGTGAGCCAAGCTTGTTTGTTTTTTTGTTGAAGTATTTGGGAAATTTGAAGAGTTTGTGAAGATTTGAACCATGCCACGAAGGAGGGCTAATCGTCATCAAAACGTTGAAGCTTTGTATAGAAGGGAAGAAGCCGAGCTTATGGAGCAACGTATTAATGAGAAATTTGATGAAGGCATTGGAAAATTAGAGAAGTTGATGAATGACTTGAATCAAACTCAAAGGAGGAGATCACCAAACTCGAACCATGGAGGAAACCGAGTTTCGCCATCGGTTACGGAAGCGAGGAGGGTATCACCGCATTCTTTTAGAGAGAGAAGAGAAACATCAATTTCGTCAAGGAGAGATCGCCATGACTATGGGCATGAAGAGAGAAGAACTCCACGAGAATTTGAAGATGAGCCATATAGAGATGAAGAGAGACACAGTAGAAGAGACATGCGTGATTAAAGGAATGTTGATGGTCGAGATCGATATAGACGTACATTTGATTTTGATGAAGAGGGTGATAGAGCTAGTATTCATTATGGAGATCGAGACCAAGTTCGAAATTCTTATCGGGAGGTTGAAGATGATTGTCGATGGGAATCGGGTATGAAAACAGAAATTCCAGAATTCAAGGGTGAAATGGTAGCTGAAGAATTTCTTGATTGGTTGTCTAATGTTGAAGAGATCTTTGATTTCAAGGAGGTTCCTGAGCATAGAAGAGTAAAGTTGGTTGCTACTAGGTTGAGGGGAAGAGCTTTGGCGTGGTGGCAGCAAACTAAACTTACGAGGGAGAGAATGGGGAAGTCAAAGATTGAAACATGGGAGAAGATGAAGAAGTTGATGAGAGCCACGTTTTTACCTTACAACTATCAATCACTTATGTACCAGAGATTGCAGAATCTAAGGCAGGGGACGAAATCAGTTAATGATTACGCAGATAAATTTTACCAACTCATTGCTAGAAATGACATTATGGAGACAGAGGAACAGCTGACTGCTAGATTTATTGGAGGGTTGAGGATACAGATTTAGGATATGGTTAATATGTTCGATCCAAAATATGTAGCGGAGGCACATCAGAAAGCGTTGGCTTGGGAGAAGCAGGGAAGGCGTGGAGGTGGTGTGTTTACAAATTCCAATAATCCAGTGAAGGGTGCCAGTGAAAGTTCTAATGTTTCTAAACCTATCGGTAAACCAGTGGTGAAGGAGGCTGAGAAGGCAAAGGTTAGTAGCAGTTTCAAATGTTACAATTGTCAGGAGTTGGGTCACAAAAGCAATGAATGCCCGAAGCCGAAGAGGAGAGCAATGGTTGCAGAGGTTGAAGAAGAGGATGTGGAAGTTGAATGTTCTAATTCATCTTATGAAGAGAAAGAAGAAGAGTTGTCCGGAGATGAAGGGTGCAATTTAATGATGAGGAGAAGTTATTTGGCACCGAAGCAAGAAGAGGAAAACAGTTGGTTGAGGAATAATATATTTCAGTCCACATGCACTATTCTGGGAAAGGTTTGCAAGTTCGTCATTGATGCTGGGAGATGTGACAATATTATCTCTACTGAAGCAGTAAGGAAGCTGAACTTGAAAACTGAGAAGCACCCTAAACCGTACAAGTTAGCATGGTTAAGGAAGGGTGGTGAAGTAAAAGTTGGACGAAGAGCTTGTGTGAATTTTTCAATTGGGAAGAAGTACAAAGATGAAATCTGGTGTGATGTTGTAGACATGGATGTGTGTCATCTGTTGTTGGGCAGACCATGGCAATTTGATAGAGCAGTGCAACATGATGGTCGTGCTAATGGCTATAGTTTCATGTTTGAAAGTACTAAAATCACTTTAGTTTCCAAGAAGCAACAACAGAAGGAAAGCATGCTAGAGGAGATTGAAGAGTTGAAAACTTTATTATCTTTGAAGGAGTTTGTTAAAGAAGTTGAAGAGGAGCCTGAAGTGTATTTGTTGATTGGGCGAGAGTGCAGTGAAGGGGTTGAAATTCCTGAAGAAGCAAAGCCAGTTTTGAAAGAATTTGAAGATATATTTCCAGAGGAGTTGCCAAAGGAATTACCGCCACTGAGAGACATTCAACATCAAATCGATCTTGTTCCGGGAGCAGTATTACCGCATAGACCACATTATCGAATGAGTCCGAAGGAACATGAAGAGTTGAGAAGGCAGGTGGAAGAGTTGATTGAACAGGGGCGAGTGCAGAAGAGTTTGAGTCCATGTGCTGTACCAGCTTTATTGGTACCCAAGAAGGATGGTTCGTGGAGGATGTGCACTGACAGTCGAGCATTGAATAAGATCGCTGTGAGGTACAGATTTCCAATGCCAAGGTTAGATGACTTGCTAGATCAGTTGAGTGGGGCAACTATCTTTTCAAAGATTGATCTGAAGAGTGGTTATCATCAAATTCGGATTAGATCTGGAGACGAATGGAAGACAGCCTTCAAGACGAGAGAGGGGTTATACGAATGGTTGGTTATGCCATTTGGTTTATCAAATGCACCAAGTACATTTATGAGGGTGATGAATCAAATTTTCAAACCGTACATTGGGAAGTTTGTTGTACTTTACTTTGATGATATTCTGATTTATAGTGCGAGCACAGAGGAGCATGTAGAGAATTTGAGAAAGGTGTTAATTATTCTTCGTGAGGAACAATTTTAGGCAGCTACGAAGAAATGTGTGTTCATGAGTCGAAGTGTGTTATTTTTGGGATATGTTGTATCTGAGAAGGGAATCCAGGTGGACCAGAGTAAAGTTGAAGCTATTAGAAATTGGCCACAACCGAGAACTATCACTGAAGTTAGAAGTTTTCATGGATTGGCATCATTCTAGCGAAGATTCATTCCACACTTCAGTAGCGTGATGGCACCAGTTACCGATTGTATGAAAGGGAAACAGTTTTCTTGGTCGGAGGAAGCAGGAGTTGCTTTTGAACGAGTCAAAGAACTTTTGACGACAGCACCAATTCTTGTATTACCAGATTTTCAGTTGTTGTTTGAGCTACACACTGATGCATCAAAGGTTGGGATTGGAGGAGTGTTGAGTCAGAGTGGAAGACCTATTGCTTATTTCAGTGAGAAGTTATCAGGGGCAAAGATGAGATACAGTACATACGATGTTGAGTTTTATGCTGTTGTGCAAGCTGTTAAGCATTGGAGGCATTATCTATTTCAGAAAGAGTTTGTACTCTACATTGATCATGAGGCGTTGAAGCATTTACAAGGACAGGATAAGATTTCAGCAAGGCATGCATCATGGATTGCCTATTTACAGCAATTTACTTTTGTTGTCAAACACAAGTCTGGGGTGACGAATCGGGTAATTGATGCTTTGAGTAGGAGGAGTCATTTATTAACGACAATGAAAGTTGAAGTGACAAGTTTTGAATTATTGCCAGTGCTGATTAAAGAAGATCCTTACTTTGTAAAATTTGTTGAAAAGGTCAAGAAGGAAGCACTGATGAGTTTATATTGGTGGATGGTTTTCTGTTTAAAGGAAATAGATTATGTATTCCAGAAAGCAGTTTGAGAATGAAAATTATCAAGGAGTTGCACGAAGAAGGACATGTGGGCCGTGATCGTACATTGCAGTTGATAACGCAATCTTACTTTTGGCCATCGATGAGGAAGGAAGTTGAGAGGTTTGTTCGCAGATGTCATGTTTGTCAGGTTTCAAAAGGGACAGCTACGAATGCGGGATTATATATGCCGTTACCTGTTCCGACTAAACCTTGGGTTGACGTTGGTATGGATTTCGTATTGCGTTTGCCTCGAACTCAAAGGGGAAACGATTCCATTTTTGTGGTAGTTGATCGATTTTCAAAAATGGCACATTTTATTGCTTGTAAGAAGACGGCGGACGTTGTTCATGTTGCTCAGTTATTTTTCAAGGAGATCTATCGACTTCATGGATTGCCAGAATCTATTGTGTCGGATAGGGATACTCGTTTTCTGAGTCACTTTTGGTTAAGTTTGTGGAAGATGATTGGAATGAAGTTAAACTTTAGGAGCGCCTATCATCCACAAACGGACGGACAGACCGAAGTTGTTAACAGATCGTTGGGAAATCTGTTGCGATGTCTTGTGAAGGACAATCTAAAGAGTTGGGACATGAAGTTATGCCAAGCAGAATTTGCAAATAATCATGCGGTTAATAGAAGCACAGCTTACAGTCCATTTCAGATTGTATATTCAAGTTTACCCACGGGACCATTGGATTTAACAGTAGTGCCACAACCGAAGGGGACGGATAAACGAGCTCTAGACTTTATTGATGGGTTGACGGAATGTCATAAAATCGTTCAGGAACAATTGGAGAAGTCGAATGGGAAATATAAAAGATTTGCAGATTTGAAGCGACGAAGTGTTGAATTTAACGAAGGTGATTTGGTTTATGCAGTGTTAACCAAGGATCGTTTTCAAGTGGGCGCTTATAACAAGTTAAAAGCCAGAACAATTGGTCCCGTAGAAGTTGTAAAACGGATTAATGAAAATGCTTATAAGTTAAAGCTGCCGGAGGATGTATACACTTCTGATGTGTTCAATATTAAGCATCTTGTACCATATTATGGAGATGGACAATCTGATGCGGAAGAGTTTACAAATTCGAGGACGAATTTCTCTCAACCAGGGGAGGATGATGTAGCTCAAGCTAGAAGAGAAGAGAAAAGCTGTACACGACTTAAGGAGGAGGAGTTAAGTCATGCACGACTTAAGGTGGAAGGCTTAGATCGTTCCCGGGTTAAGGAAGGTTGGCCACGACCTAAGAAGTCACATAAGAAGGCAACGCGACTTAACCAAGTTTCGTTTTTAGGTCATTCAAAGGTCCTAGGGCGGCAACAACCTAAGGAAGCGGTCTTAAGTCGGCAACGACCTAAGGAGATGTGGCTGAAGGAAGAGGCAACACTTGACGCTGCTGATTTGAGTCGCTCCATATGTCGTAAGTCGGCATGAAGTTGAGTCGGCCGAAGGATGTTGTGTTTGTAGTTACTTGAGTCGTGAGTCGTTAGGTTGTATACGACCTAACTGTTGTAAACATGCGAGTGTGTGAGCCGTGTGAGTTAAGTCGCTACCGACTTAAGTTGAGTCGTATGTTGGTCATGTGTATATATGAGTCGGTTATGTTGTTCTTAAGTCGGAAGGTTTCTTAAGTCGGTTGTATGTTAGGTCATACTTAGTTAAGTCGGCCACGTTTTTAGTCGTTTGCATTGTGCTGTGTTGTAAAGAGCTTGGGTCACTATTGTGTTAAGTCGTTGCCGACTTAGTTAAGTCGTAAGTCGTATACGACTTAAGGCTCAGGTCGAGAAACACTATAAATAGGGAGTGAGTTGTACATTTCAAGGTGGTTGATTTTTTGAATAAAATTTCTTGTTGATTGCTGTGTGCTTTCATCTTAAATTGGTAGTTGAGTGTAATCTCCTATCTCCACTTTTGGTTATTCGAGTGCGCTCGAATCAACGATTGTTGAAGCCGACTCGCGGAATCAAGTGCGCTTGATCAACGCTTGAAGAATTGAAGATCATCTCTCACGGTATCGTGCGCGATCAACGTGTCAAAGATAGCTAGAATTCGATATCTTTGTGATCAACGAATTTGGGCATTTCAGTATCTTCAATCCACCGATTGCTACTTTCATCGATTCATATCGTGTAGTTAATTATCCGCTGTGCCACTTTTCATTTCGGCTTATTGGTGCGGTTGCTGATCCCAACCTTGGGTTGATCTCACTCGGGATTATCCGGTAAGGGGTAGTCCCGGTCTTGTGTTGCAGGGGGTCGGGAGTGATCCTCGGTACGCTGATCTAGACTATGTACTGTGACAGGTTGTACCCCAGTCCTAGTCATTAGTTGGAAATCCATTCTCCCTACGCGCCTTTTACGAGTTTTGTGTGTATTACCCACTCTGTGGCTAGTAGCTGGAATTTAATGAATGTAACAATTTCGGCTATTTTAATAAGTATTTGTACATAGACCCTATTATAATATCAGAGGATTTTAATAAAAATGTTTTAGCTATCGTAAGGTAAAAACCCGACATGTTTAGTTGTGGCGTGGTCTTACGAGATGCTTTTGTTTTAAAAGGATTTTTGAAACTTTAATAACCAATTTGAGTGTGATTTCTCAGGCTGGTATTCCAGACCGACTCGGGTGTTATTTAAGAATAATGCTCGGGTCAGACCGAGTATTATAGAATACAGGATGTAATGCTGTGGAGCTCAGGAGACGAGCTGGATGACGATACGTACTCTCGTACTTGTTTATATATATATATATATATATATATATATATATATATATATATATTCCGCCGTGTTGAGTAGCTGTGTATCCAGTTGTATGTTATTGATGTTGAACTATGATTGATGTACTCTGATGATGTAATATATAAACAAATATATTTGATTTTGAGTAAAGATAACTTATTATCAATTATATTTTATTACACTGCGATGGTTAGATTCTAATGTTGTTTCCTATTTTCTTCTTCTACCACTTCTTCTTTAACCCTAATGGTTCATATTTCTGTTCAACTTGAGTTGATTGATGTAGAATAGTGTTGACTTAAGGGGTATGGATTTGCGGGTCGTTACAGTTGGTATCAGAGCTTAGGTTGGTGATAACCTTGGCTCTGGTGGGAATTACTCAAATAGAGTTCGTAGTACTCTAGAATGAGTTTGAGCGTATTAATAGATATGAGTGCGTATTTGTTAGTGAATATAAATTGTTTTAATATTGTGTTGATTGGTTTATTTAGTAATTTATGGATTCTGGTCAATACGAGTAATTAACGTTATTGATAGGGATCTTTAAGCACTTGGATAGAACAATTTGACACGGTATTGTTTTAAAATAGGGTAAATGACATAATTTTACCCAGATTATTAATTTTATAAAGAAAATAATTTTTGTAAATTATTATAGTTATATATGGTTTCTTTGATGTTAGGGATGATGATATTAAATTTTTATCATTGTTGTGTGAAAATTTAATTAGAAATGGAAAATATAACCAAAGGTTAAGGAAATAAATTTATTTTTAAAATGAAATTTATAAATATGTATAATAAACATGATTTATAAACTTAAATATAATCAAATGGAAATTTGTATGAGCATAAACTGTACAAATGAATTATAGATAAAATTTGATTTAAACCAGAATTTGGAAATTTAAAACCCTGGAGATTTTGGAAGTATTTTGAAGACAAATAATAGCATTATTGTTTTAGAAGTATTTTTGAAAGGAAATTCTTTCAAATAAAATTTTGAGAAGGATATAGCATTGAACTCACTTCAGTCACTGGAAAATAACTTCGGTAACGACTGCAACATCATCGATGTTTATTTTCGAGTTTCTAAGTGATGAATTGCTGCCAAATTGATTTATTCAGAAGAACTAGTTTGTTTTTGATATTTCAAATGAAATTTGTTGGGAATAAAAAAAACCAGGATTGGTTTAAATTTTTGAAAGATGTGATTTTGAGATGTCGGAGATTTTGAAATGATTTAAAACCAAAAGCCGGGTGTTTAAAAAAAATCCTGATGAGATAGGTTGAAAGCTTATAAATTGAGATGATTTTCAAATCAGGAAGGAAATATAAGCTTTGAATGTTGGAATTTAAATTTAAAGTGAAAAAAAAATTACTTGGATTAATGAAGAAGATTTAATCGAATTAAATTAAATAAATATGAGTTAAAATAAAATTGAATTGGAATAAAAGTTCAGTTGAGTTATTGAATGGAATTAGATTCTTACCTGAATAAATGGAAGCAAGTTGGATAACAAATAAGTTGGGATAAATAAATAAGGATAACTTATAAAAGAATTAAAATTTTATGGAATAAAATATGCTTGGGTATAAATAAGCGTAAATCTTGAGTTAAAAATAAAGATGAATATATTCAAGCCTAGAATGAATGGAAATGTGTAAAATAAGTTGTGACTTATAAATTTAAAGTGGAATAGAAAGCTCAAATAAATATTGTTTAATGTTTTGGAAAATAAAATAAAAATCCAGACCTGAATTATAAAATAAATTGAACTTAAAAAAAATTATTAATTAAATGAAGAGATGTTAAGATTAAAAATCAAGTATTAAATTATTAATAAGGGGAGAACTAATTAAATAATGAATTAGTTAATGAAATATGTAAATGGAAACCTAACGTAGTTAAATAGAAGTTGAATTGTGAGTTAGTGATGAAGTTTGGAAATAAAATTCAACTTATAAATCAAATTCAACTTGATTTGTTAGCGAAGTAAATGTAATTGAATTGTGAGTCCATAAAATTGGGTGGTAAATTGGAAACGGATGGTGGAATCAAAACTCGAGTTATTAATTAAAATTTGACTTGGGATGTAATAAATTAAATATAATTGAAAATGTATCGAATAAAAATGAAATTGGATTAAAATAGTGATGGATTGAATTGCAAATAAAATCCAAATAAGTAGAAATACATTGGAAATGGCCTTGTTATTAATAAAATAATTTCGGATGAATTGAGTATGGAAATTAAAATTCATAAATTATTGAGTGAGTAAATGAATTTTATTGAATAAATAAATGGATGGAATTTGATTAAATAAGAATCAAATGAAAGATGGAAATAGAACTTGTGGTAAAAAAAAAGGAAAAAAAAGAAATGGAGGTTGGTCAAATGGAAATGAACTCAAGCTATTAACTTAAGTAAGTGTTGAATGAAAGTTGAACTCAAATAAAAGTGTGGTTTAAATAAGTTGGAAATTAGTTATTGAATGAATTAGCTTGGATTGTTTTCGAGCTAAATAAAAGGATTGTGAATGAATTAAAATGGAAGGAATTAAATATAAATTGAGTTGGAATCAAGGTAAATTGGTTTTAAACCTTAAGTAATTAATTATTCACATGGATATCGTAAAATTGCATAGAATAAATTATCTTTTGACGTAAACGAAAATAATTAAAATTCTCTGAGTTGGTAAAAGTTAAATAAATTGATGTTAAGATCAATTGAATTAAATATGAGTTTGATTTGTTTAAAAAAAATTGAATGTAAGCATGTGAGTTGTTAACCATTCGGATTAAGTAAAACGAGGTGTGCTTTGGTTGTAAGCAATTAAAATTGGTAGCGAAATCTCGCATGTGCTTATGAAAATTGTATAGCATGCATTGTTTATAGAATTCATGTTTTAGCTATGTAAGTAAAAGTGAAATGTTAATAAATCACATATATTTCATACTTACATGTTTTAGTTGAGTAAGTACAGGTTTAGGGAAGTCGTTTGGCTAGATTTGATTGTGCTAACTGCTAATTAAATAAGCTGCTTGCTTAAAAATGCTAAATAAGGTACGCCTACGCAATAAAAATAGGAAATATGAACTGTTTTTGTAACATATCGATTTTATCGGGATCCGAAGGTCGGCATTCTTACGTCCATTGTATCAAATGCCGAATAGTCGAATGCCGGAAAACCAAATTGTTAGGGTTAAAAAAAGAAGAGGTAGAAGAAGACAGAAAGAAAGAAGTAAGAAAACAGAACAGAAACAATATCAGAATCTCACAATCGCAGCGGAACAACATATAATAGATAAATGAATATCTTTAAAAACAAAGAACTGTGCATTTTATACATTACATCGTCAGAGTGTACAACAACAATATACAACACAACAAAACAATGGGCAGTTATACAAACATTTCCTTACAAGTGAATTTACAACGGAAAGATATTACCATATACAAGTAATACGTCTCGCTTTGCCACTTGAGCTCCATAGCACTTCTGAATCCAGAATGACCTGATAACCTGATTCTAGGCTACCCGTGTGGAAAAAATTATGGGCACCAGAGTTTAGGAAGAGAACAATAAACTCCAGGTCAGTCATGGGACTGGTGTGAGAACTCAAAACAGTTATTTATCTTTTAAAACAACAACAACAAAGGAAGTGAAAAACATCTGCAATGCTTTTGGAAAATGAAACTACCATAAGGCCTCCCCGCACACTCACAATGCAAACGCAGCACTGGAGGAGATTTCTCCTTATGATAGTCAAAGATGCTTACTACGCAAAACAAATCAATTTTGATATTATTATTATGATGAAAGCATTTCAAAAATAGAATATAAATCTTAGCCAGCATAGACATTCCGAACTATGCCTACTATAGCTATCATCCAAACAGTGAGGCGCCACCATAAGTGATTGGCCGGTAATACAACTAAAACCGTACAAGGCTCGTATTGTTTCTTTGGATTTCCAACAAATGGTCAGAATAAGGAACTTCCTACTGCCACATGGGATCGCCTCTGGCGGGACGTCCCGAGAACCTAACCGGATCTCTGCCAACACAAGGTCGGGTTACCTCTGTAACTAGGTAACTTCTACACGAATATGCTACCCCCTGGTCCTTTGGGACCTTTATCCGAAGACCCTCGATCACAAAGCAACAACCGCACAGAAAATGAGAATGGAGCAACCACATAGGTTAAGCATCAGGGCTCCATACCTGACACCACCCTTTTCCAGAAGGAAATGGCATACCCTAAAGGGCGCGACCCTCATAACCTTTCCGCATATTCCTGTTTCGACCATTTCCGAGGTATGAGGTCTGACGAAGTCTCGTCCACAAAGCTAGGCACAAAGCCATGCTTTGATCAATAAATGATCGATAAATAATCATCACACAGCAACACTCAGCATGCCACATTACCAAATTGGGAGTGTATCGCTGATAACCTTCAACTACAAAACCTCTGAGCTCGTACGCCTCAGAGAAGGGTGTTAACTAAGAAAATAAATTCTCCGCCACCAACAGAAACGTATTTGAAAGAAATCTGCTTTATATCTCAAAATGTAACGTCAGATACGTAACCACACAAGTCTGTTCCGGGTTCGAACAGAACCGATGGCACTTCAAAAGAAGCCCTTGCAATCCGGGTATTCACAATTCCGATCGAATTTCCCATCACAAAGGAAATCTCCATACCGTAGCTAACGGTGCAGAGATAATCGATAGGTCATCCTATCGTTTTCACAAATACGCGGTCTTCACCACCGGTCTTTAATGCTATCCATTACGTCGTATCACTTATTCGGAATCGGTAATCCGAATAACGAGCGTAATAATTTAAAAATAAGTGTAGCATTCAATTTCAACCAATTCACAATAAATAGCCATTTAAGGGTCAATATTGACAGTCGGTTATTTAACTATCAATCAATATTCACAAAATCACCCGATTTCAAGTAATTTCCCAAATTATTTATTTTCAAAAATATCTTTACAAGATATAATTTCCACACTTCAACCATTTGAAAAAAATTTCAAATCAATTTTCACCTTTACAACTTTTGAAATTAAATTTCAAATCATTTTCCTTAAGCGGAAAACACTTACAAATAGTTATTCATTTTCACTGGAAATCTGCCGAGTTCAAATATTTTAAAATAATTGAAAATTTCTTATCCAAAAATATATATGGAAAACACTTTTAAATAAAACTATTTTTCTTTAAACACTTTACTTAAAATATTAGTTATAAAATATTATACCTATATTATATAAACTTAAACCCAAACTAATTTTTCAAAATAAAATTAGTAAATAGAGTATAACTATTTAAATAACTATTTTCTAAAAAAATTACTGATTAAATCTGAGAAATAATCATTTCTATAAACAATTTAATAAATCTTTACTTGAAGGATTTAAAAAAATTTAAGTGGTAAATTTCTTCAAAGTATCCTTTTCAAAACCAATACTAGAATTTTATATATATGAACAATATATTTTTTCCAAAGCTATTCAGAAAATCTTATTCGGCTTCCCAGGGAGAATACACTTTCATTTCAAAATGGTTTATTCAAACCAACTAAATAAATCCTTACCGATTTATTAAATTTACGTTTCAAATCCGTAAATTTATTTCCACACTTTTAAAAATAAATCAATGTTTATTTTTAAAACAAATTTCTCTTAGAAATTTCCATTGTGAATTTACATTTCCAAATATTCACTTTTTTTACGATTTTTCAAATCGATTTCAATTATTCACTTTCAACACCAAATCATTTTTCAATTGATTTCCATAAACACCAAATAAAATTCCATATTGATTTTCCAAGAAATTAAACACTAAGTGAATTTCATTCAAATTTCAAATTGAAATCAATTTCTACTAAACCTCAAATTGATTTCCAAATTGATTCCAAATTCATTTCAAAACACCAAATAAATTTCCAAATGGACTTCCAAAAGATCTATTTTCAATTACCAAAATCAATTCCTAAATGTATTCCTAAATTTATTTCTTTTCAAAATAATTTCTTTTTTTATGAATACAAATTCTTTTATTTTCCAACTCTTTAAAATTCATATTTTGACTAAATTTTCAACCTTTGAATAATATTATTGAAAGTCCATTTATTAAGCCTTTTTACCATATTTTGGAATTTTATTCAATAAGATAAAAATAAGATTTATCATTTTAAAAATTCCTTCCTTCAAATTTATACGATTCTCAAAAATAAATTTAATTATAAATTTTCAACTTAAATTTCGAAAATTCACATTTTACTTATTTTCGGTATCTAACGATACCAACTTATATTCGGCTAAAATTTAGCCTTTAACGATTTCAATCACAAAGATAATCACGTAGATTTTAAATAGGTCAACACACAACACTGAAACAAATTCAATCATTTGAGGAATCCAGTTGGATCACTCCAACCTGTTTCCCTGCATCCACAGATGTTAGCACAATAACAATTCCACATCGAGGTGAAATATCGCGGTATATGGGATATCCGCTATTATGCGGCCAATAGGGTCTCATCCACTATATAATGCGGGAAATCAGCACCAAATACATATATATTACCAATTCCATATCAAGTTGGAATTATCGCGGTGTACGTGTTTAATAAATAACCTCTACTTAATATTGGGCGTATAAGGCCTATTTCAAAATAATATATAATAAATATCATCCAATCACACAATCAAGCTATTTAAAATGTAACTATTTAAAATTTAAATCGAAACAATTCGATTGAGTGAGAAGTTCTCACTTTGAGTTTCCGATAACAGTTGTAGCGTTTGTTTTGAATAAAATTAAATACGCATTTAATTTTACCCGAAATTATCACTAGCTTCAAACGACTCCAAACAAGCTCCATTGCGTAGTGCTCGACAATACGATTCCAACGCAACTTGTTTCGTGCAATTCCGACCTTGTATGAAAGAGCTATGGCGATTTAAAGTTTACACGAATTTAACTATATATTAATTTACAATTTTATTTAATATTTTAAACCTAAACTAATCAGAGCCGTTCCTTCCCAAATAAACAGATCCTGGCCGCTATCTCTTTCTTCCCCCTTTCACGTTCGCTCCCAGGTCGAGACAACCCAAATAGCTTCCACCAAATCCTAATCTCGCGGCCAACATCGACGACCTATGCAACGATCAAACACCATCACCACGTAGCTCGCCCCAAACTCTATGCTCAGCCGCAATAACTCCAAGCTCGGCCTCACGTATCTAGAGAAAAATGCGTGCGAACTTCGAACGTTCAAGCTCGAATTGACGATGATCCGTAGCATGAAAATCCATCATCACCGTTGAAGTCGTAGATCTCAAGACGATCTACAACATTGCAGTTGAAACTTTCTTGAATTGATTTGTGGATTTGAAGATAATAGAGGAAAAAGAAGGCATGTTTTCAGCCATTGAAGATAGGATTGGCGGCTGAAACGTTTTGACCGAGGGTTTTGCAAATTGAGATGATGAGGGATTCCTTTTATAGAATTTCAACGAAAAACACTATTCACTCCAAATTTCCGAACTCCAAATCTCGCACGGTGACCGGCGTTTCAAGGGTTTAACTCGCGTTCCGGACACATTGGAATAGGCATCGAGAGCCAATTCGATGTGCGAGTTATGGAAATAAACGATCAAATTTAAATTAAATCGATTAACCTAATTTCTATGCGTTTTTGCTTGCACCAGACAAGCCGTAAATTCGATTGACGCAAAATTTGAAATCTTACAATAATATAACATTACGGATCCGATGAAACTGGTTTCGTCGAAATCCGAGGTAGTTTGAAAAATGGCTATTTTAACTCGTTAATTAAATATTAAAATATTCAATTTTCACAAATTAACTTTTACTTCAATTTTAAAAGTTCACAAACATTGTTCTAACTCCAATACGATTCCAACGCAACTTGTTTCATGCAATTCCGACCTCGTGTGAAAGAGTTATAGCGATTTAAAGTTTACATGAATTTAATTATATATATATATATATATATATATATATTTTGAATAAGGGTTCAATCTTTCTATTAGAAACCAAGAAAACAATAATGTACAAAGTACCACAGGTAAACAAATACAAATACAAATATAACAGGCCCAACATGATAAACCACGTTAATAAGCCCAAATACAAAGATATTTCGATAGCCTAAACGACTTCACCCGAAACCCAATAGAGTATTTGAGACATCTCGAACGGTAAATAAGGAAAGACAACAGTTGTATCCCACTTTATTTACTCCTCTCGAACGAAACTTAATAAAAGAATCGTTAATGGCGGCGAAAGAGAATAAAGGTTTATCTGTAGTCGACTTCGTCTGCTGTAACAAATCTAAGAAGAGTGAAACGGAAAACTTCAAATCCTTGTATCAGATCCTCCATGAGAAGAACAAAGACAGGTTAGAGTCTTAAACCCATAAAGATTAAAACTTTTCGCTTTTAAAGAGAATCTACTAGCAAGTCACTGCGTTTTTGAACTCAAGATTGCAACTGGGAGGCCAGGAACTTCAATTCCAGCAAGATCCAGAAGTCTCTACCCCTAAATCTAGCAGATCTAAGCCAGGAAAGTTATTGTCTTCTATAATTATATATTAATTTACAATTTCATTTAATATTTCAAACCTAAACTAATTAGAGCCATTCCTTCCCAAATCAACAGATCCTGGCCGCTATCTCTTTCTTCCCCCTCTCACGTTCGCTTCCAGGTCGAGACAACCCAGCTAGCCGCCACCAAACCCTAATCTCGCGGCCAACATCGACGACCTATGCAACGATCAAACACCATCACCACGCAGCTCGCCCCAAACTCCATGCTCGGCCGCAACAACTCCAAGCTCGGCCTCATGTATCTCGAGAAAAACGCGTGCGAACTTCGAACGTTCAAGCTCGAATTGTTGACGATCCGTAGCTTGAAAATCCATCATCACCATTGAAGTCGTAGATCTCGAGACGATCTATAACATTGCAGTTGAGACTTTCTTGAATTGTTTTGTGGATTTGAAGAAAATAGAGGAGAAAGAAGGCATGTTTTCGACCATTGAAGATAGGGGTGGCGGCTGAAACATTTTGACCTAGGGTTTTGCAAACTGAGATGATGAGGGGTTCCTTTTATAGAATTTCAACGAAAAACACCATTCACTCCAAATTTCCGAACACCAAATCTCGCGCGGTGACCGTCGTTTCTAGGGTTTAACCCACGTTTCGGACACAATGGAATAGGCATCAAGAGCCAATTCGATCATCTGTGTGAGTTACAGAAATAAACGATTAAATTTAAATTAAATCGATTAACCCAAATTCTATGCGTTTTTGCTTGCACTGGACAAACCATAAATCCGATTGACACGAAATTTGAAATCTTACAATAATATAACATTACAGATCCGATGAAACTAGTTTCGTCGAAATCTGAGACTGTTTGAAAAATGGCTATTTTAACTCGTCAATTAAATATTAAAATATTCAATTTTCACAAATTAACTTTTAATTCAATTTTAAATGTTCACAAACATTGTTCTAACTCCAATATGATTTAATATAACTTTATAAATCATTTTTAATCACATTAAACCCAATTCCCAATTATTTACGAAATTTCAAATATTAAATTATCGATTTAAATTATCCAATTAAATCTAAATATTCGAAAAATAAATTATTCGACTTATAAATTTTACTTATTAATATTTAAAATCAATTAAATATACAAATTTCAAATGACGGAAATTCCGGGTCGTACAATCTTCCCCCCTTAAAAGAATTTCGTCCTCGAAATTGCCAAGTAAGAAAAAGCTCCTAATTCATTAATTTTTCAAAATAACTCATTCAAATTAAGTTTCAAATTCATTTAAATGTTTAACTTTTCCAAAATTCATAGTTAAACCTCTTATAGAACTTCAGTAATATTTCAAATCCATATATAGTTATCTTTTCAAAACCAACTATATCGTTTAACCTTTAACTTCAAATCAAAACTTAATTTTTTTTTTTAAAAATTCCAAAATTTCTCGAAAATTTTCTAACGCCTTAAATTTTCAGAAAAATTCACCATAACCTCCTTTGTACGAAGGAGCTTTTACAGTATCACAATAGATATAAATATATATATACATCGACTCACATGGTCGGAAAACAGAAAAACGGTTAATATTTCCTATTTTTATTGCATAGGCGTACCTTTTTAGCATTTTTAAGCAAAGTAGTTATTTATTTAGCATTTTGCACAACCAAATCCCGCTAACGGTATGCCCGGTACCTATACTTACTCAATATAAACACATAAGTGACATATATAAGAAGTTACTAACATTTTACTCTTTTAAACAACTACTACACATGCATATTAAAAGAAATGCATATTAAACAAGGTTTATAAACAACTTATATGATTTTGACATTACTTGTAATTGTTTACAACCAATTCATATACAACGACATTCAATTATTCATTTTCAATTAGTTTACATTCACTAATTTACATTCACATTTGTTCACTTTCAATTCAAATCAATTTCCATTCAATTCAAATTTACTTAACTTCCAATTTGAATTTACTTGCTTTTGCTTTCAATTTTATTCATTCAATTGCATATGAATTTCTATTCAATCAATTAACAATAATCTAACAACCAATGTATATCCAATACAATCGAATTTATTCTCTTTACATTCAACATTCATATTCACTTTGTTTACTTTCAATTTGGTTTAACATTCAATTAGCCTTAAATGAATTAACACTTATATCCATTATTCTATATCAATTCATTACATTAGATTGATTAATATTCAATTCATTAGTTCAATTACTAATTTATTTTACAAATAAAGTTGAATCTCCTTTATATAATTTAAGTTCATATCCACTTTATTCACTTCATTATTTTATTTCGGTATCAAAATCAACTTCATTCAGCATCACTTAAGTTATATTCCATTTCAAATTTCCACTTATAAATCCAATTCAGATTCCAACTCCAAAGTAAATTCTATTTAACTTTTACCAAAGTCAATTTTATCACTTATTCCGATTCATACCTCGTTTAGGTTAACAAAGTTGTTTAACCATTTTAATAATTGGTTTTACTTACATCTTCACATTTAATAAGTTATACAACTTATTATTCAACTTCCAAATCTGATTTAATTTATTTAACTTCCTTTGGTTAAATTTCAAATCATACATTTTATCATACTAATTCAAATTTATTTCAACTTTACCAAAGTTAAATCTTTATTATCTCATATTATAAGTTCAAAACTCATTTCACTTTTATTTGTAAATTAAAACTTGGATTTTAATTTCAAATTTGTTTACCACAACAAAATTCAATTTCAATTTACTATGGTAGCAAATCCATCACACAGAAACTCGAAAATGATACTGATGATGCTGTATTATTCCACAGCAACAGTAGTGAATCCAATGCTTTTTGTTCTTTTAAAATATTATTTTATTTATAACTCACATTTACAAATCTTGCTTATATAATTTCATTATTTCCCTTTACTTATACAAGATTATTCCACAATTGTAAATCATTTCAATTATAATTCTATACTTATACAATTGTTGCTTTTATATAATTTATTCTTTCACAATTGTTGTTTTTTTTATTCAGATTATTCGAACAACTTTGATTCACTTATATATTTTCTTACATTTTCAACAATCAAACAATTCAATTTTACATACGCTCTGATAATTCTGAAAAATTATTCCTTTATATATAAAATATAATCGAGGTAAAATTATTTCATTTACCCAATTTAAAACCATACTATGTCGGTTTATCTCATTTAAGAGTTTAGAAACCCCTATCGATACAGTTAGCTAGACTGCACCGACCCGAATCTATAAAAAATCAAATGATAAGTCAACACAATACAAAACAATTTCATACTCACTAACAAATACGCGCTCATATCTATTACTACACTCAACTCATTCTAGAGTACTGCTGACTCTATCTCTAATGAGTAATCCCCAACAGAGCCAAGGTTGTCGCTTAACCATATGCTCTGATGCCACATGTAACATATCGATTTTATCGGGATCCGAAGGTCGTTATTCTTACGTCCACTGTATCAAATGCCGAATAATCGAATGCCGGAAAACCGAATTGTTAGGGTTAAAAAAAAGAAGAGGTAGAAGAAGACAGAAAGAAAGAAGTAAGAAAACAGAACAGAAACAATATCAGAATCTCACAATCGCAGAGGAACAACATATAATAGATAAATGGATATCTTTAAAAACAAAGAACTGTACATTTTATACATTACATCATCAGAGTGTACAACAACAATATACAACACAACAATGGACAGTTATACAATCATGTCCTTACAAGTGAATTTACAGCGGAAAGATAATATCATATACAAGTAATACGTCTCGGCATCCAGCTCGCCACATGAGCTCCATAGCACTTCTGAATCCAGAATGACCTGATAACCTGATTCTAGGCTGCCCGTGTGGAAAATTATGGGCACCCAGAGTTTAGGAAGAGAACAATAAACTCCAGGTCAGTCATGAGACTGGTGTGAGAACTCAAAACAGTTATTTATCTTTTAAAACAACAACAACAATGGAAGTGAAAAACATCTGCAATGCTTTTGGAAATTGAAACTACCATAAGGCCTCCCCGCACACACACAATGCAAATGCAGAATTGGAGGAGATTTCTCCTTATGATAGTCAAAGATGCTTACTATGCAAAACAAATCATTTTTGATATTATTATTAGTGCATAGTGATGAAAGCATTTCGAAAATAGAATATAAATCTTAGCCAGCACAGACATTCCGAACTATGCCTACTATAGCTACCATCCAAACAGTGGGGCGCCACCATAAGTGAATGGTAGGTAATATAACTAAAACCGTACAAGGCTCGTATTGTTTCTTTGGATTTCCAACAAATGGTCAGGCTAAAGAACATCCTACTGCCACATGGGATCGCCTCTGGTGGGACGTCCCGAGAATCTAACCGAATCTCTGCCAACACATGGCAGGATTACCTCTGTAACTAGGTAACTACTACACGAATATGCCACCCCCCATCCTTTGGGACCTTTATCCGAGGGCCCTCGATCACAAAGCAACAACCACATAGAAAATGAGAATGGAGCAACCACATAGGTTAAGCATCAGGGCTCTATACCCGACACCACCCTTTTCCGGAAGGAAATGACATACCCTAAAGGGCGCGATCCTCATAACCTTGCCGCATATTCCTGTTTTGACCATTTCCGGGGTGTGAGGTCTGACGAAGTCTCGTCCACAAAGCTAGGCACAAAGCCATGCTTTGATCGACAAATGATCAATAAATAATCATCACGCAGCAACACTCAGCATGCCACATTACCAAATTGGGAGTATATCGCTGATAACCTTTAACTACAAAACCTCTGAGCTCGTACGTCTCAAGAAGGGTGTTAACTAAGAGAATAAATTCTCCGCCACCAACAGAAATGTATTTGAAAGAAATCTGCTTTATATCTCAAAATGTAATGTCAGACACGTAATCATACAAGTTTGTTCCGGGTTCGAACAGAACCGAAGGCACTTCAAAAGAAGCCCTTGCAATGCGGGTATTCACAATCCCAATCGAATTTCCCATCACAAAGGAAATCTCCATACCGTAGCTAATGGTGCAGAGACAATCGATAGGTCATCCTATCATTTTCACAAATACCTGGACTTCACCACCGGTCTTCAATGCTATCCATTACATCATATCACTTATTTGGAATGGGTAATTCGAATAACGAGCACAATAATTTAAAAATAAGTGTAGCATTCAATTTCAACCAATTCACAATAAATAGCCATTTAACGGTCAATACTGATAGCCAGTTATTTAACTATCAATCATTATTGATAGTTGGTTATTTATTTTCAAAAAAAATCTTTACAAGATATAATTTCCACACTTCAACCATTTGAAAACAAATTTCAAATCAATTTTCACCTTTACAACTTTTGAAATTAAATTTCAAATCATTTTCCTTAAGCGGAAAACACTTACAAATAGTTATTCATTTCACTGGAAATCTGTCGAGTTCAAATATTTTAAAATAATTGAAAATTTCTTATCCAAAAATATATATGGAAAACACTTTAAAATAAAACTATTTTTCTTTAAACACTTTACTTAAAATATTAGTTATAAAATACTATACCTATATTATATAAACTTAAACCCAAACTATTTTTTCAAAATAAAATTAGTAAATAGAGTATAGGTATTTAAATAACTATTTTCTAAAAGAATTACTGATTAAATCTTAGAAATAATCATTTCTATAAACAATTTAATAAATCTTTACTTCAAGGATATAAAAAAATTTAAGAGGTAAATTTCTTCAAAGTATCCTTTTCAAAACCAATGCTAGAATTTTATATATATGAATAATATATTTTTTCCAAAGCTATTCAGAAAATCTTATTCGGCTTCCCAGGGAGAATACAATTTTATTTCAAAATGGTTTATTCAAACCAATTAAATAAATCCTTACTGATTTATTAAATTTACGTTCTAAATCCGTAAATTTATTTCCACACTTTTAAAAATAAATCAACGTTAATTTTTAAAACAAATTTCCCTTATAAATTTCCATTGTGAATTTACATTTCCAAATATTCACTTTTATACGATTTTTCAAATCGATTTCAGTTATTCACTTTCAACACCAAATCAGTTTTCAATTGATTTCCAAAAACACCAAATCAAATTCCATATTGATTTTCCAAGAAATTAAACAATAAGTGAATTTCATTCAAATTTCAAATTGAAATCAATTTCTACTAAACCTCAAATTAATTTCCAAATTGATTCCAACTTAATTTCAAAACACCAAATAAATTTCCAAATGGACTTCCAAAAGATCTATTTTCAATTACCAAAATCATTTCCCAAATGGATACCTAAATTTATTTCTTTTCAAAATAATTTCTTTTTTTAAAGAATACAAATTCTTTTATTTTCCAACTCTTTAAAATCCATATTTTGAATAAATTTTCACCCTTTGAATAATATTATTGAAAATACATTTATTAAGCCTTTTTACCATATTTTGGAATTTTATTCAATAAGGTAAAAATAAAACTTTATCTTTCAAAAATTCCTTCCTTCAAATTTATACGATTCTCAAAAATAAATTTAATTATATATTTTCAACTTAAATTTCGATAATTCACATTTTACTTATTTTCGGTATCTAACGATACCAATTTATATTCGGCTAAAATTTAGCATTTAACGATTTCAATCACAAAGATAATCACGCAGATTTTAAATAGATCAACACACAACATTAAAACAAATTCAATCATTTATGGAATCCAGTTGCATCCCTCCAACCTGTTTCCCTGCATCCACAGATTTAGCACAATCCAATTCCACTTCGAGGTGAAATATCGTGGTATATGCGAATTATAAAATACTATCCGCTATTATGCGGCGCAATAGGATCTCATCTGGTATATAATGCGGGAAATAAACACCAAATACATATATAATACCAATTCCATATCAAGTTGGAATTATCGCGGTATATGTGTTTAATAAATAACCTCCACTTAATATACGGCGTGTAGGGTCTATTTCAAAACAATAGATAATAACTATCATCCAATCACACAATCAAGCAATTTTACATCTAACTATTTAAAATTTAAATCGAAGCAAGTCGATTGAGTGAGAAGTTCTCACCTTGAGTTTCCGATAACAGTTGTAGCGTTTATTTCGAATAAAATTAAACACGCGTTTAGTTTTACCCGAAATTATCACTAGATCCAAATGACTCCAAACCAGCTCCATTGCGTAGTGCTCGACAATACGATTCCAACGCAACTTGTTTCGTGCAATTCCGACCTCGTATGAAAGAGTTATAGCGATTTAAAGTTTACACGAATTTAATTATATATTAATTTACAATTTTATTTAATATTTCAAACCTAAACTAATCAGAGCCATTCCTTCCCAAATCAACAGATCCTGGCCGCTATCTCTTTCTTTCCCCTTTCACGTTCGCTCCCAGGTCGAGACAACCCAACTAGCCGCCACCAAACCCTAATCTCGCGGCCAACATCGACGACCTATGCGACGATCAAACGCCATCACCATGCAGCTCACCCCAAAGTCCATGCTCGGCCGCAACAACTCCAAGCTCGGCCTCATTTATCTCGAGAAAAACGCGTGCAAACTTCGAACGTTCAAGCTCGAATTGATGACAATCCGTAGCATGAAAATCCATCATCACCATTGAAGTCGTAGATCTCGAGACGATCTACAACATTGCAGTTGAAACTTTCTTGAATTTATTTGTGGACTTGAAGAAAATAGAGGAGAAAGAAGGCATGTTTTCGGCCATTGAAGATAGGGGTGGCGGCTGAAACATTTTAACCTAGGGTTTTGCAAATTGAGATGATGAGGGGTTCCTTTATAGAATTTCAACGAAAAACACTATTCACTCCAAATTTCCGAACTCCAAATCTCGCGCGGTGACCGGCGTTTCTAGGGTTTAACCCACGTTTCGGACACAATGAAATAGGCATCGAGAGCCAATTCGATCATCTGTGCGAGTTACGGAAATAAACGATCAAATTTAAATTAAATCGATTAACCCAAATTCTATGCGTTTTTGCTTGCACTGGACAAACCGTAAATCCTATTGACACGAAATTTGAAATCTTACAATAATATAACATTACTGATCTGATGAAAGTGGTTTTGTCGAAATCCGAGGCTGTTTGAAAAATGGCTATTTTAACTCGTCAATTAAATATTAAAATATTCAATTTTCACAAATTAACTTTTAATTCAATTTTAAAAGTTCACAAACATTGTTCTAACTCCAGTATGATTTAATATAACTTTATAAATCATTTTTAATCACATTAAACCCAATTCCCAATTATTTATGAAATTTAAAATATTAAATTATCGATTTAAATTATCCAATTAAATCTAAATATTCGAAAAATAAATTATTCGACTTATAAATTTTACTTTATAATATTTAAAATCAATTAAATATACGAATTTCAAATGACAGAAATTCTGGGTCGTTACAGTTTTTTTGTTTTTCCGACCGGGTTGGTCGATCTATATATATTTATATCTTTTGTCAAATTGCAAAAGCTCCTCCGTACAAAGGAGACTCTGCCAAAAAATTTCGAAACTTTTGGAGTTAGAATTTTTTTTGAAAATTTTGGAAACTTTTGTTAAGGACAAAACAATTTCAAACTGGAAATTGAAACAAATTAGTGGATGAAACTAATTTAAAATAATAACATGAATCAGTATAAATGGAAAATAAAATTCAATATTCTGAATTGAATATAAATTGAATTCATATGGAAATGGGAGAACCAAATTGAATAGGCGTAGATATAAACTAAAGTGGTGAGGAAAAATAAATATATAAAGAAACAAATAAAATGCTTATAC
The DNA here is from genome assembly GCA_030765085.1 of Allium cepa. Taxonomy (NCBI): domain Eukaryota; kingdom Viridiplantae; phylum Streptophyta; class Magnoliopsida; order Asparagales; family Amaryllidaceae; genus Allium; species Allium cepa. The sequence continues at coordinate 1,038,926,137 of CM060928.1, forward strand.
TAACTTAAGAAAGGAATGGTGAATTCTTAATTGGAAGCTGATATTACAAATATAATCTATGTTAATATTTGAATGAATAAATATTGACATTTGTAAGGAAATCGATAAAATGTTTTTGAATGTTGTGATTGGACATATTGCTAAGTGAGATATGCAAGTATTATAAAGGGGAAGGAAAATTGGTTTGGATTTCAGGTGATAAATTTGAATTGCCCGATTAAAAGGTATGTGTTTAAATTTCTATATGAAATTTGATTGGGTCTTTGATCTAGCCACTTGGCTTTTTGTTTGCTTTTGGAATTTGGAATCCCGTAGAGGCCTTTTGTAGTTGTACCGAGCTAGCCGTGCAAAGTAGACGCTGGCGAATTTTTTTGGAAATTTAGGGAGTTAGAAATTTTTTGAGAAATTTTCACAATTTGGTTTTGACTTGTAATCTGAATGGTTGAATAAGTAAAGTTATTTGGGAACTATAGAAGGTTTTGGGAAGTTGGTTGAAGTAATAGTGGGTCTTTAATAAAAGATATGTTATGGCAAGTTGATAAAATTGTTTGGTTGGAGATAAGTAAACGGGTATTGGACTATTCCTCCTAACTAATAATTTCGGGGACGAAATTCTTTTAAGGGGGGAGGAATGTGACGACCCAGAATTTTTGAGCATTTAAAATCGAAATATTTAATTGATTTTAAATATTTAAGGATTAATTTTTCACTTGGATTTAAATATCACTATTTATTCGGTAATTTAATTATTGAATTAAATAATTTGAAATTGGGTAAAGTGTTGAATCTGGAGTTTTAAGCCTGTTAAAAATAATTTGAAGGCTTGTAAAATTTATATTGGTAGTGCTGAGAATACTAAAAGTTTTAAAATTTAATTTAACACTGATTTGTTCAGTTTTAAAATTTTATAGTTTAAATTGAATTTAAAAATAGCCTTCCGAGGCACAGTCTCGGAATTCGACGAAACCAGTTCCATTGGGTTCGTAATATTGAGTTATTATCGGATTTCAAATTTTGTAGCATTTGGAGTTGTTTTGTGAGCATACGATATATAAACGCGTTGAAATTTTTATAGAAATTTCAATAGAATAACTGGTCCAAAAGCTATCTTCTCCACATGATCGAATTAGAACTCGAAACCATTTCCATTGCGTCTGGAATAGGCATGTAACACTATAAACGCCTAGCGGCATGCCTCGATAGGAGTTCGAAATTTTTAGTTACGAACTGAAGACAATTTAAATTTAATTTGAATTCAAATATACTTGTTTGTTTGATTGGTCAAATCATTCCCGACAATTTTTTCTTTCCAGCAGCCTTTTCAAAATCACTATAGACAACATCCTACACGAAAACGTCGTTCTTGTCTCCTTTTTCTTGTTCAAGCACGCTACCTTCGCATCAGGGCCGTCTTTCCCTTTTATTTTAAAAACCTAAATACCCTCCTTCAAATCAGAAACGAAATCGAAAATCAAAACAGGAAAAAATAAAATAAAATGGCAAACCGTATTTGAATCAGTTCGTGAGTGTTTCTGGATTGTGTTTCCCTCTTTCTGAAATCGAACAAGTTCGTTCGAACGATTATCGTGAGAGTCGAAGGAGCGGCATCTTGGGTCGGCGAAGCTAGGGTCGCATAAAGGAGGTGGTCGAGAGAGGCGACTCGCAGGAACACGAGGTAGAGCCGTCGCGATGTCGATCTTAGCACACTCGTGTTTGGGATTCTTCAGGTTAGGGCACTTAAGTCGGTGGCTCGTATAGAGTTTTATAGGGTGGTGCAGTAGGGGCTCGCGATCTAGAAGGTGAGGAGACTCGGCGCAGTGGAGGTGGCGCCGCATGGAGGGAGAATGACAATGGCATATTGCTAGAGTTTCGGCTCGTTTTTGGTAAGGGGAGTTGAAGCCACTCGAGTTCATATCGCGGTGACGATGATTGGGGGCTCGTCATCATTCGATGTCGAAAGGGTGGTGAACGGTGCTCGCTAGTAAGGTATGGTCGAGGTGAGGTATTCCTTTTTTTACCATTAATTTTGATTAATAGATATAGGTATAAATTTCTTATTCTATTTAAATATAAGAAGTGTAACAACCCGCATATTTATCGAGTTTGTATTTAAATATTTTATTTAAATATTAACTCGTTAATCGGATTTTGGTCCGAAAAGCTACTTTTTGCAAACGGTCAAATTAGGACTCGAGACCACTTCCATTGAGCTCGAAATGTCGTTTACAACTTTTTTAAGTATAAACATCGATAGGTTTGGAGTTAGTGAAATTTCCCTAACTTTTCCCGCTTTGGACTTTGGGTTAGTTTAGCCTATTAAGCCCAAGTTCCAACCCCCTTCTCCTCACTCTTCATAAATTTCCTAACTAACTCAAGCTTGGGCATTAATGGTGAAAAGAATGGGAAATTAAAACTCCAAGCACAAATTCAATTGCAAATCCAACATTCAACTCCAAATTCAAGTAGAAGATATTGGATTCAAGCTTTGGATTGCTTCTCCTTGCTTTCAAGCTTCATCTTCATAAATTTTAGTGCAAAGGTGAGATTTTTATCTCACAATTCTAGCCTATAACCATATTGGACTGTTGGGAATGATTCCCTATCATGTTTGCACGCACATTTGCATTTGGTTTGGATTGGATTGGCGAAAAACTCCACTTTTTAGTGTTTTTGGTGAAAAACTGCCCATAGGTCGTTCTGCCTTTGTTAGGTCGTTCTGTGTGAAAAGTCGCACTGGAGTTAGGTCGTTTCCGACCTTAAAATGGCCTATAACTTTAGGTCGCTCGGAGTTATGACATTAGGTCGTAGGTCGTATGGACCTTAGGTCGTAGGTCGTTCTGGCCATTTCTAACGTCTTCGGAGTTAGGTCGTATGACCTTAGGTCGTAGGTCGTAGGTCGTTCTGGCCATTTCTAACGTCTTCGGAGTTAGGTCGTATGACCTTAGGTCGTAGGTCGTATGGACCTTAGGTCGCTAGGTCATAGGACCTTAGGTCGCTAGGTCGCATGACCTTTATATTTTTTAGGTCGCGCCTCTTTTAGGTCGCGTCTCTTTTAGGTCGCCTCTCCTTTAGGTCGCGCCTCTTTTAGGTCGCGTCTCCTTTAGGTCGCTCTCCACTGGAACCCTTAAGTCGTTTGGCCTTAGGTCGTTGCACCGTTAGGTCGCTCAACCGTTTATATCGTTAGGTCGCAAACCCACTTAGGTCGCTTAACCTTGTTTTCCCTCTAGGTCGCGTGGCCTTTAGACCCTTAGGTCGCGAGCAGTTAGGTCGTTAGACCTAGGTTGCCTTTTCCCCTTAGGTCGTTGGACCGATAGGTCGCTTTACCTGTCCTCACGTTAGGTCGTTCGACCCATTCATCTTTAGGTCGTTCCACTTGCCTATCTCGTAGGTCGCTCACGAGTTAGGCCTATAACCCGTTAAGTCGCGAATACTTTTAGGTCGTTAGACCCTTGAGTCGTTAGGTCGTTAGACCTCATTTTGTCTTCACTAGGTCGTACCGTTTTGAACGGGGCGCTGCCCCGCACCCCGCCGGGGGCGCTGCCCCCTGGACCCCCGCGACCTGACCGGGCAGGTCGAACCCCGTAAGCGGTGGCGTTGCCCCTGCACCCCCACCTTGGGAGGTTGCCACCCCCCTGGACCCACCCCTCCGTAGGGGATCTTATCTGAAAAACATTGAGCTGATTTCCTTGGATTTTATTCACATCTCCGTATGCGATTTTTGTGACTGATTGTTTCTACAATTGCTTCTGTGTTTTGTCACTTTAAAATATAAAGGTTTCAATACTAGTAGTAAATATCAAAACTCTTTTAACAAACAATTTCAACTCTATTTTTAATAACAAAGCTCTTTTCTTAAACCGTTTTCCAATCTATTAGTATATACAAGCCTTTACCTCACTCGGATGAGAAATCTAATTAAACGACTTAGTAAAACAAGTGGTATGAAACGCTTGCGTTCACTTCGTCGGTTAATTCTTGGACTTGTTCGATTGAACCTCTTGTGACAATTTTATTAGTGAAGATTTACAGTTTGTTCGTAAATATTTAAGTTAAGCAAGTGGTTATGGGACATGAAGCTAAACTTCTATATTTACTAGCTTAGTGTAATTGACACTTCTCGTTGATCTTGATGATCGCTTTATGAATTAGACTAGCAATTGCGCGATGTCTCTTTCATTGCAAGGTTAGACTAGACACCACTTGTGTGATTCCATTCACGCATACCTTTCTGCTTTTTGGTTAGTCTTGACCTCAGTCTGTGTGATTGCATTCACACATGTGGGGTAGCTCCCCTTGGTCTTCGGACCGTCATGTGATAGGCCTCTTTCCCTTTTTTTATGATTTCTGGATTTCTCGTGTTGATTTCTGGAATTTATGTCATTGACTTGTTATGAGTACAAGTTTAGGGTATGATGCCCTCTTCGAATCTTTGAGAAGATTCTTGTGATATTGATTATCTCTTATTGATTGATCTTCTGTTGATCATTATTTACATACTTATAGTGGTATGTCATTATGGATGTTTATGTTTATGCCATATCTTTTATGTTATATCATGTCATCTGATATTTATAGCTAGACTGACCCGTTTATTATTTTCTTAAATAATACTCGGGTCAGACCGAGATGTTACAGGTGCTTCTGCTTGACTTCTTCCCAGGGATTCATCACTCTGACTTTTGGCTAACTGTTTAGATTAGCAGTTTTTGTTGTATACACTTGAGAGATAGACTCATAGTTGTATTCTTTTGTATAGCACGTGTTGCTATTCTTTTGTATTATCGTGGATCTTACTGACCACTACTCTGATGTACACTTTCATGTGTTAGTTATATATTCATATCTTCTTCCGCCTTTGTGATATGGATATCTGTGACTGATTTGTGATATGATTATTTCTATGTTTGTTTCCGAAGATTATTTATAGCCACCGTGTGATAAGCAATTACATGGTTGGTCGCTCCTCAACAGCCTTATTCTCCGTGCTAGTTGACAGCACTACTCCGGAGTGTTCTTGGCTAGCGTGGGTATAGAGGTGGGGCGTCACAAGAAGTTTGTGTGTAAAAATAAAATAAAAATAAAAAAATATTTGATTTTTGATTTAAACATATATATACATAAATTAGATGCATATGTTATAGTAAGAATAAGTTTACAGTAAGGTATAACAGTTTGTTTAATTTAAATTAATGAATATATATAGATTAGAAAAGGAAAAAAATATATACACACACCGTAAACCTACTGCTTAATTTAAAAAAAATACGGCATATTAAGGTGACTAACTTGTGTTATTAACTTATTTTAGTCACTAAAGATTTTTAAAAGGGAAATTATTAGTTTAGATTAAATTAAATTATTAGTAAATTAAATTTTGTTAATGGTAATAAAATTTGTAGTTAATTAAATTATAAATGGAAATTTAATTGTTCAAACTGACTCGAATGTTGATAAAAAAATATGTAATGTTTATACAAGGTTATAAACCGGGAACCAAGTCAGAATTAAGGTGGACCACAAACGAATGCAAAGGTGAGTTAATCTCACTCAGCTGAATTTTTAATTTATATTTAAATGGTTAAATTAAAATAATTGGTTGAATAATTGGAGTGATTTGATGTGCTATATTATAGTATATATTACATCTTGGAATGATTGATTTCCCGCATTATATAGCGGATGAGACCATATGCGCCGCATAATAGCGGATAATTTATATTAATCCCATATACCACGATATTCCACCTCGAAGTGGAATTGGGATTTTATATTGTGCTAACGTATGTGGATGGATGGAAAACAGGTTGGAGGGATCCAACTGGATTCCTCAACATTTATTTAAATTATTTAATATTCTCTGTTGTGATTATTTGATATTCTACGATGAATTATATTGAAATATTGAATGATATGGTTTGATTGAATAATTTGGGTTTAATGAGTTACCAAACATATATAAATTGGATTTTAGAAAGAAAATAAAAGAAGTGAGTTTGTAAGCAAAATAATTATAGAAAATTGGAATAAATTAAGAATGAATTGAAAGAAATGGAAGTGATACTAAAATACTAATAAGTAACTTCGAGTATGAAAAGAAAAAAAGATTTTGAATGAGCAGAAATTAATGAATTGTAAACTTAAGTGATATCAATTAAAGGAATAAATAATTATTTTAAAATTCAAAGTTTAAATTTATTATAAAGGATAAAGAAGTAATTTGAGAAATCTAAAATTGGTATTTTTAGTTAAAAGCATTTTAAATCATAATTAAGGAATAAAATCTGAAATTAATGAATTTTGAATTAAAAGGGAGTGAATTGGAAATCAATTTGGAAATTGATTCAAGTGTTTGAATTGTAAATTTAAGGAAGAATGTGAAGAGAAGTATATTTCTCTAGATAGCCAAGTACGTTTTCAAAGTAAATTTTTAAATATAAGATAAAAGTTTTAATGTTGTTTTAAAAAGCATGTTTTAGAAATTTATTATTTCTAAATATCTAAATTATAAAGTAAATATTTTTCAAATCTATTATCGTGGTAATTATTTAAAAAGTGACTTAGTATTTTGTTTTAAAAAGTGAAACCTAGTTCTATATTTTATAAAGTAACCTTATTTCAAATATTCATATAGTATGTATTTTTAGTCAATTATTGAAGTAGTTTTAACTTAAACGTTTTAAAAGTATATTTGAAAGTAAAGCGTTTTAAATTGTTTTAAAAAACTAAAGTTTTGTGCTTTGTGATTTCGGTGGAAATAGAAATACTTGGAATTTATTTTGAGGAAGGAAGATAGTTTGAAACTGTTTTCAAAAGGGTTTGAAAAGTGGAAATATAACTTGTGAATTTTTGAATTTAATAAATAATTTAGGAAATTATTTATTGGTTGATGGTTGTTTGTGAATGTTAATTGATAGTTAAATAACTGACTATCAATATTGTCCAAATGCGCTGATCGTTTCGAAGAGACCGGGATCGAGATTTGTTTCTTGAAAACCACTTCGATCCGGTTTGTACTTTTTCGTGGAAAAACGAGAGTGGATTCGAAGATGGAGGAGTGAAGTGCAAGGGCTAGTCGCTGCTAATCCTGAGTATATTTCCAAAATGGATGTAGTAGGAATAGTGCCTTCGGTTCCCTTCAAACCCGGGACGGACTTGTATGGATGAATCTTTTGGAACATAGTCAGGTGGACGATGGGCGTTCTAAGGGATATGTTCTAAAAAGGTAACGCTTAGCCTCAAGCCTCATCAACTAGGAAAGACTAAAAATCATGGGCTATGCAGCAAAGCTAGGTGGGCAGCACCCATTCAGGGTGAGGTCATCCCTGTCTAGATGTCCCTTTTCATTTCGGTTTAGTGGTGCGGTTGCTGACCCCAACCGTGGGGTAATCTCACTCTGTATTATCCAGTAAAGGTAGTCCCGGTCTTGTGTTGCAGGAGGTCGGGAGTGATCATCGGTACGCTGATCTAGACCAGGTACTGTGACAGGTGGTACCCCAGTGCCTAGTCATTAGTTGGAAATCCATTCTCCCTACGCGTCTTTTACGAATTTTGTTTATATTACCCACTCTGTGGCTAGTAGATGGAATCTAATGAATGTAACAATTTCGGCTATTTTAATAAGTATTTGTATATAGACCCTATTATAATATCAGAGGATTTTAATAAAAATGTTTTAGCTATCGTAAGATAAAACCCCGACATGTTTATTTGTGGCATGGTCTTACGAGATGCTTTTGTTTTCAAAGGATTTTTGAAACTTTAATAATCGATTTGAGTGTGATTTCTCACGCTGGTATTCCAGACTAACTCGGGTGTTATTTAACTATAATGCTCGGGTCAGACCGAGTATTATAGAATACAGGATATGATGCTGTGGAGATCAGGAGACGAGCTGGATGACGATACGTACTCTCGTACTTGTTTATATACATATATATATATATATATATATATATATATATATATATATATATATATTCCGCTGTGTTGAGTAGCTGTGTATCCAGTTGTATGTTATTGATGTTGAACTATGATTGATGTACTCTGATGATGTAATATATAAACAGATATATTTGATTTTGAGTAAAGATCATTTATTATCTATTATATTTTATTACGCTGCGATGGTTAGATTCTGATGTTGCTTCCTATTTTCTTCTTCTACCTCTTCTTCTTTAATCCTAATGGTTTGTATTTCTGTTCAACTTGAGTTGATTGATGTAGAATAGTGTTGACTCAAGAGGTACAGATTTGCGGGTCGTTACACTAGTTTTACTTTACGCTCGGTTCAGACCAAGTATTTCAATTTAGCGAAGACAATATTTCTAAAGACGAAGACAGAGTCGAGGACCGTATCTACTACTATTATAGCAATTGTTTATTCTACTTAAAAAAATGTAAATTTAGATTTTGTTGAAAAATAGTTTCATGAAGTTTCATGAACTGTTTATGTATTTATTTTGTGTATTGTATTTCATCCTTCCGTTGTGAGATTCTGTATTATGTTCTTTTGAAACTTATTTCATTTGAACAATCACATTAATAATATGTCTTTTGAATAGTTTGAGTAAGACAGTTATGGTTTATTGTCGACTTAAACTCTCCAAAAGGTGGGTCATTAAATTTGGTATCGGAGCTTCAGTTCAGACATACCTTAACCTGTTGGGGTTAACTCATTAGAGATAGGGTAGTAATATCTTAGAATGAGTTTGTCTGTGTGTATATATATGCAAAAGCGTGTAATGGTTACTTTTATAAAATGCTTTATATAAGTTTTGAAATGAAATAATTTTCCTAATATTATACGGTATATATAAAGGAAAATTTTATCGCTAATATAGTTATTTGTAATGAGTTTGTTTTATGAAATGGTAATATCTAATTGTTATCATTTATGTTAACTTGTTGTATTCAGTCAAATTATAAACGTGTGCTATTATTGTTGGTTGAATTTATGGATTAAACACTAGTTTATTAATGGTGAATCAAAGAGAATGAAATGGGCAATTAGGATATTCGATATGAAATTGAAATGTTGTTGTGAATTTTGGTTGTTTAGGACTGGTAGTTTCAACTATTGAAATAAAATGGGAAATCTGGATATTTTGGATAGTCGAAACTTCTGAATTAATATATATGTTAAAATGTAGAAATTTTGTTAAAATTATGTAGTTTAATTTGGTAAACTTAAATTGAAAGCAAGTGAAACATGGTTAAATTTGTTATATCCATGTTTAGTAAATGAATAGAATTGTTTTATATACTATTGGCATGTAATGTAGTAATATACGAATGTGAACTTTAAGCCTTAGATGTTTAAATTGAAATCGTGATTAAGGAAATGCTGTAAATGGGATTAAATTGGAAAAAAGTGTTTACAAACTTGATTAAAATTTATGAAATATGTCATAAATAAATTTGAAAAGTAAAAGTGAAACTAATTGGATAAACAAATATGAACAAAGTAAAATGATTGTAACTAAAGTCATGATTTGTAAATTGTTTATAAAATATATGAATGTTGCAATAAATTGGTATAATATAATTTGTGATAACTTTAAACTTAAATAATGACTTATAAAAGGAATTAATCCTTTATGAATTGGTTATAAACTGAAGGAAATTTCTCATGAAATGATTCTCAAATAAATATGGTGTTAAATGAGAAATATTACATGTGAAAATGAATGTAATTTAAAATACAGAGAAATATAATCAATGTTGTGAGAATGAATATGTTAATGTTTTATATTGAATAGAGAAATTCTGTGAAACATATATAATGTATGAAGTGATACTTGTGTTAATCAAGAGATTAATAATGTATTTAATTGAAATGTAATTATGATGAAACAAATTGTAATAATTACGTAAGTTGTATGTATATTGTTTTATTCGTAAAATTAATTTGATTTGGATTTGAGTACACAAGTTTTATGTGAATTACACCACTTAGTGTTAGGATTTTTCATTTGATTCTTGATGGTGAAAATTTGATATGGATTTTTGGTTTGATTCTAGAACTCTCTATCATAGTATATGGCTATGCAAGGAGAATGATGATTTCTAGTCAGGAAACCTTATCGAAGTCCGCATTAGGGAAGTCGAATGAAAAATACCAGTTCGAAAGCGAATTTGTGTAATCGAGCGAGCGATCAAATGAGATTTATCAAAATGTTGACAAATGCACATCTTATGTTCCAGTATTATTGATATGCTTTGATGCTGAAATTGAAAGTTGTTGGGTTGGATATATTTGTAACTTAAATTGGAATTTTTCTTTTATGCAAAACTACTATTAATTTAATCCATTTTACAAAACTATTTTCTTTTATTTTTCTTATACAAACTATCTTATTATATTTTATTTACAAAACTATTTTACAAACTATTTTATTTATAAAACTATTTTACAAACTATTTTACAAAACCATTTTGCAAACTATTTTATTTACAAACTATTTTACATACAAAACTATTTCACAAAAACGATTTTATATACAAAACCATTCTAAATTCAAAAGATTTAATAAATAAAAGATGTTCAATCCCATGTGGCTTTTCATGCAGCGAAACTGATTTTTGGAAGAAAAATATATTCTTGTATAATTTGGACATTATGTTAGAAGGTGATTTCGGAAGCTATTGATTTTGGAAGGTATCTAAAGAGATAAATCTTATATATAACGGAATTGATATTAGAATGATTTGGTATATTCGAGATTATTGATTTTGGAAAGTACTCTATCTAAAAGTGATATCTTATATATAATGAAATTTATATAAGTGCGATATTTGTAGCTACGATTTTGAAAGGGTACTATATATAGTATGTTATATTTTTGAAGTAATAGGTATGTGGATGTACCCTCTACGAAGAAGTATAGTATGATATGCTTCGATCCAGATGGATTAGGGAATCCAGGAATAGATTCGACTGGTAAACCCTAATATACTTGGGTGAATTCAGAAATGGTTTCGAACTGATATGGCTATCTGGACGTAAACTCATGTGTTCCTCGATTTTTTTTAAGATAGATGGTTCTTTAGGTTACACAATAGAGGCGCTTTCGATCTTGGGATTTGTTGTTATGGTTCTTCTAGAAAGGAGGTGCATCTGTTGCGTAAATCATTAAATCAGCAGTTACCACTACAGCAGGGATCGATGGTCCCCTGTTTATGAAATGGCTATGATATTTTTCTAGAATTTGGAAGGTGGAAGGATCTTCTGGAAAGTTTTGTGTCCATTGCGTAAACATGGTATCATCAGTGGGTAACTGCTATCATAACATCATCATTTGACATCAGATTTTGAGCGGTACTTTTCTTTCCTATTTTTAAGTATTTTTCACTGGGTGTTGAAATAGGTCTACTAAGTACTTGGAGATTTCTAATCTTACGCCTAATCAACATATAACCGGAGTCTGCAAGAATGAGGCTAAACTTGTTAAAACATCGAGTTATAGAAGTATTTTAATAAAGTATTATATAAAAGATACTTTGGTCATTTTTTTCATTAATAAATACGTTGAAATGTTTAAAATATTGTTTATTTATGTACAACATGGTTTAGTAGTAAATTATTAGTGTTGTAAATATTATGAGAAGTTATTAATTAAATAAAACGTATTTAAAGTTAATGATTATTGACTTATCAATGTTGTTTGAAAGTATTTTGAGATTTAAAACTAATAAAATTTATAAATAATCTATTTATGATTTTCAATAACTTATTTTTAAATATAAGTAATGATGTAAATAATAATTTTCAAATAGTTTACATAGATTTGGAAAGTTGTTATTTTTTAAATGATATTTATAAATGAAATAAGAAATTTTACAAATGAATTTTTTTATGAAGTATTAAGGATGATTGATTTGCAAATGAAGTTTTCAAATGAATATTTCAAGTAAAATTTATGTAAGTTTCTTTAAATGTATAATTTAAAGATATTATATAAATGGACTAGATATTAAAAAAGTGTGTTTTACAATCTAATAAAAATAAATGATTTATGAATTTATTTATAGTAAAATGCATGAAAAATAAATTAGAATCGCTATTTTTAAATGTGTGGCTTGAAATATTTCCTCGATTTCGAAGTACTAATAGTAAGTTTAAAGATTTATTTACCATTTGAATCTTGTATTAAACCAGGATAAATGTTTTTCTATAATTTGAATATTAATTTTAAACAAGTGTATGAAGATATGAAATTTTATACTTTGATTTGGAAATTTAATGTAAGATTTGAGTGTACTACTAGTTTCAGTTTAATAATCTTGAGTTTATACTTATTTTAAAATAATGGGACTAATAAATTATTAGATTTAAGGAAATTTATTTTTAAACCTTATTCTAGTGTTTTGATATAAATTTCTAACATTGTTTCAAATTTTTAGGAAAATCCTTGCATAATACTATGAGGATGTTTTAAATATATCTTATATTTTTACTAAGTGAATGAGGTTAAATGTTTTAACCGAATTTTTTTTAGATATATTGAAATATTCTTGTCTCTTCAAGGGTGAATACCAAAAGCTTAAATTTTATTCAATAACCGAACTAAGTTATAAACTTAATTAAAGCAGTAGAAGCTTAAGTAATATTTTATAAAATGATTCATTAATGACTTAAATCTTTAATGGAAAACAAACTATGTAAGTGATTGATCTTCATATAAATAAATGAATGAAAATTAAACGGTGAACAAGAAAACCAATTGAATAAACTACATAATATTTAAAATCCTATGTATTTGGCTTATGGGATGTTTGGGAATGATACGTTAAATTGTTTAAGATTGTATGAATAATCTATTAAGCAATTACTAAAGGCTACTGAGCATAAGGTACACTTGGTAATTTATTTAGCCCTCTTGGATGATGAAAAGTGTCTGAACTTGAACGAACCATAAATGAAATATTGGTTAATGGAAGCAATAGTTACTGTTTTTTGGTTTGATAAATAAAGTTATTTGCCTAAGAAATAGGTACATTTTTGGATTACGATTTTATAGTGATATTATGTTGTTTTTCCATGGTTTGGGTGTTTTATTTCTGAAATATCATGTATATATATTGAAATTATTATTTTTCCAGACCTATCCATATGGAGGAGACTCAGTCAAAAAATTTCGTAAATTTAGGATTGAAAAATTTGTGGAAGTGAAAATATTTTCAAACTATTATTAAACTTAAATATGAAAGATTTAATTTTTTTACTAGTTGATATATTTTATTTAAAATACCTAATGATGTAAAATTTAAAGTATTTACAATTGAATAATTTGAATAAAATTATATCAAGTTTCTTAGTTCCTTTTTATTCTCTTTGAGGATGAAAAGTTTTGAGTGGGGGAGAGTGTAACAGCACGTAAATTTTGATAATTAAAACTATTAAATATAATTAGATTTTAGAATTTAAATATTGTGAGAAATTAAAAAAATTTGATTTATTAATGAGAAAATGATTCAAAATAAATTTAATTTTATTCTTTATATACTATTGATAACTATTTTAGCAAGTTAATTTATAACTCCTATGTGTAAACAACATTTCTATAAATGTATTTAAGTTACTGTAAAAAGACTTCAATTGTTTTAGTTATCTTATATGTAAACAACAACTCTATGAATGTATTTAAGTTGCTGTAAAAAGAATCCATTTTTTTAGTTATCTTATGTGTAAACAACAATTCTATAAATGTATTTAAGTTATTATAAAAAGAATTCAACTGTTTTAATTACCTATCGATTAATTATTTTCCATTTTAAATTTTAATGTTGAAATTTATTGTAGTTAATTTGATTTGGAATCTTTCAATAAAAGGAAAAGAGAAATTAATTGAAATTAATGACGTTTAATGAATGAAATTTACATTTGTTAAATTCTGCTTTAAAATGTTATTTTGAAACAAATTACAATTGTGTCGATTTTGGATCTTTTAATATAAAAGAGGCAAAAACCTTTAATTTTAATTAGTGGATTTAACGAAAGAAATGTACGTTATCGTTCGAATAAAAGGATGATTTAATGAAAAAAATAGACGTTGTTGTTTTTAAAGTAAGTGTAATTTTATAAAACGAAAAAATTTGAATTTTGAAGTAATATTTTACGGTCGTCAAATAGTAGTCTTTGGCATTATAGAGGCAATTTTATCCTAAACATTGAATTTAGTATTAATTAAATATTTTATATTCATGATTGTGAGCTGAGAAAAATACCGATTTTGAATTTCAATTTGGAATCATGGTTCACCTTTTATTTTATGTAGCTGTGATAACCCGGATTTTGGAATATCTGTTAATTGATAATTAACTGGGTTAATTAATAGAAATACTGATTTATAGATTAAACAAATAGATCTGATAATAAATATTTATATATATATATATATTTATGTTAATTTTAAATTGAATTTTAAATTGAATTTGAATTTGAATTTGGATTTAAATTTGAAATTTAAAAGATATATATCTTAAGTATATTTTGGATTTAAAAAATATATTATATGTGATTTTATTTTTTTTTATTTTATTTTCTTTTAAAAGAACTTTACTTATATAAATCAAGAAAGTATTTATTAAATAGTAAAATGAACACAAAAGCTTTACAGTAAGTGTGACTTTTTATTTTTATTTCTTTTATTTTTAATAAATCCTAATAAAATCTATATATGCATCTCTCTTTTCTCTTCATTTCTTTTTTTCTATCTTCATCTCAAAGCTCAAAACAAACCTGTAAAACTATTTTCAAACCAGATATTTAATCAAGCAATCAGCAACCTCAATCTTCTCGGTTTTCAAAGATAAATCTTCTCAACAACTAGCTTCAGATTTACAAGGATTTCCAGTTCAAACAACAAAGCATTTCAGTTTTTAAAAGATCAAAGCTTTCCAGTTTCAAATCCAAGCAATTCAAGTTTTCGAAATCTCAAAACTGCTTGAAACTCTCTGTTCAACATCTATACAAGCGAGTAAACAATATTATTTAAAAGTTCAAATCTGTTTAAAAAATCCTGATCATGCAATAAAATTCCTGAAGTAAAGTGATGATAAGGGTTTGCGTGAATGAAAATATGAATGTAGGCTGATATTGTGCGCATGTCTGTGGTCATGTTCATCTTCTCTGTTCTTAAATTATCAGACTTGAAATAAGTTTAAAAATCAATCTATCCTCCCCTGATCTTCTATAATGTTTGATATATAAACAAAATTTGTTCGTAATAACAAGATAATTGATTTAAAAATATTTTAAGTAAGAATCTGATGGTAGTTTTTAAAAAAAGGAAGAAGAACAGTGAAATTCAAATCATATCAAAATTTCGATTTAAAAGAATTCTGGTTTCATGTATATAAACTATTTCGTTTTTCGAAAACTAGGATTTATAAGAGTGGAATCTTGAATTTTAAATTTATAAATCATGAGATATTACATGTTGATTAGAAATTGGGCTTCGAGTGTTTTCTGGTGATCGACGAGATTTGAATGGTCGGGGTCACTGTTGGAGGAGGCTCGGGACCCAAATGTCGTGGGAAAAATGGCATCGGGATTTATTGAGCACCGAGGAAGATGAATGGAATCGATTTAGGGTTTTAGGTTGAGTTTTTGTCGAGTTTGTTTATTGTGTGTTCGTGGCGTCGTGATAGTGTCGAGGTGGACCAGAGGTGGAGAAAAAGGAAGATGGAGGTTAGGCGAAGATTCTGGCAAGAGGATGGGGTCTCCGGTGGTTGGAGATGGCAAGGCAAGGTAGATCTCGACGATGGATTCGGAGTTAGCAGTTGTTTATTTGCGTGATTTATTTGCGAGTGGTCCGTCGACTTAGAAGGTCGGGTCGACTCAGTTGCAGATCGTCGATGTGTGGATGGTCGGAGCATGGTTCGAAGACGACCAGGTGAAGTGTTCAAGTGCATGTGTGCTACTTGTGTTAAAAGGACGCTGCGTGTTTTGGGCATCGGAGAAGAAGGATTAGACTTTGGGTAGGATGGTGCTTTGCGCGAAGTAGTTCACGAGATGTTGATTTAGAAGAGAAGCTCGGGTTTTGTACGAGAAAATATAGATCGGGCTCGGGTAAAATTTTTAAGGTTATCAAGTTTAAAGGTTAAAACAAAATCAAGTGTAGAAAAACTAATTTCTTAAACCTATACTTTTAAATAATGTTGTTATTTAAATATTTGTTAGTTAAAGCGGTATATTTTATTTTAACTTAAGTAGGTTGATTCTTAAGTTAAATTAAAACTTAATTAATAGTGTAATTAAGAAGTAATTATGGAAATAAAATGTTTTGTTAGACTTAAAGATCTTAAGATAATTATAGATTAATGATAATTAAATCCCAGGTTTATTAAATAAGATTCTAAGTGATAATTAAGAAGTTAATTAAGATAAATGACTTATCTTTTAGTTAAGGTTTGTGTAATACTCCCATTTTTTTGACTTTCGAAAGTCAACATCGATACGTCCACTATATCGAATGCCGGAAAAACTGAACCATTAGGGTTAAAAAAGAAGAAGATAGAAGAAGAAGCAGAAACAATAAACAAACCTTGATACACCTCGCCATCCATCCCCAACTCCTGATTTCCACAGCAACTTCTTGACTTTGCTCCCGAATAATGAAAACCTGACTCTAGGCTACCCGTGTGAAAAATTATGGGCACCCAAGAGTTTAGAAAGGGAACAATAAACTCTAGGTCAGGCGTGGGACTGGTGTGAGATATCAAAAATAGTTATTTTCACAAAGAAAATAAAAAGAAATCCGCTATGCTTTCGAAAAATGAAACTACCATAAGGCCTCCCGCCACACACACAATGCAAACGCAGAATTGGAGGAGATTTCTCCTTATGATAGTCAAACATGCTTGATACGCAAAATCTTTTTAATATTATCATTTTTGCATAGTGAAGAAAACATTTCGAAAGTATAATATTAATCTTAGCCAGCATACAACCATTATTGTATGCCTACTATAGCCACCATGTCCAATAGCAGGATACCGCCACATTCAATGGCAGGTTATACAACAAAACCGTACAGGGTGCATATTGTTTCTTTGGATTTCCAACAAATGGTCAGACTAAGGAACTTCCCACTACCACATGGGTACGCCTCAGGAGGGACGTCCCGAGAACCTACCCAGATCTCTGCCAACACAAGGCCGTTTACCCCCTTCCCGGGAAGTAAAATCTAAGATATGCCACCCCTGGTCGTTTGCGACCTCCATTCGAGGATCCTCTACACCGACAACCACAAAGAAAAGTATTTGCAGTAACCACAAAGGTTAAATATCAGGGCACCATACCTGACACCACCCTTTTCCAGAAGGAATGACATACCCTAGGGGAGCTACCCCTGAAACCTTGCCTCATCTTTCCTATTTCGACCATTACCGGTTTGTGAGGCTCGATGAGGTCTCGTCCACAAAGCTACACTTTTCACAAAGTCATGCTTTGATCAACAAATGATCAGCAGCACTTCGTATGCCACATTACCAATTTGGGAACGTATCACTTGTAACCATCAACTACATAACCTCTGAGCTCGTACGTCTCAGAGAAGGGTGTTAAGCTAACAGAATAAATTCTCCGCCACCAACAGAAATGTATTTGATAGCAACCAGCTTTACATCTCAAAGTGTAACGTCAGACACACATCCATACAAGTCCATTCCGGGATCTAACGGAACCGAAGGCACTTCCAAAGAAGCCCTTGCAAATCCGGATATTCACTAATCACGTCCGGAATCCCCATCACAAAGGGTGATCAGATCTCTATACCGGAGCAACTCGATGCAGAGACATTAGACAGGTAATCCTTTCGTTTTCGAGAATACCTGGTCTTCAACACCATCTTCAAATGCAATCCCATTTTGTCATATCATTATTCGGAATGGGTTTTATGACACAAGGTCCTCTCCCGGCTAATCCGAATGTTGAGCGCTTATTTTTAAAAATAAGTGTTTATTCAGATTTCAACAAATCACAACAATTTTCACTTTGATCTTTTTAAATAAACATCACAATCACAAAGGTTCGATGTGGTTTTCGGATATCCACATGGAATCCAACCCCCGTTCGCATCGAAATACAAATGTCGTTTAAAGGCAAATATTGATAGTCGGTTATTTAACTATCAATCAACATTCATAACAATTACCGGATTTAAATAATTTTCCCAATTATTTATTTTCAAAATATCTTCGCAGGATATATTTCACACTTTAACCATTTGAAAACAAATTTCAAATTACTTTCCACATTTCAATCCTTTGAAAACATATTTAAAGTCATTTTCCACATTTGAATACTTTGACGACAAATTTCAAATGATTTTCCTTACACGGAATGCATTTCCAATGTTTATTCATTTCCACTGAAAATCTGCCGAGTTCAAATACTTCAAAATAATTTAATTTACTTACCCAAACATATATACTTGGATATATTTGAAATAAAAACTATTTTAAAACCCTTTATCTAAAACATTAGTTGTGAAGATATTATGTTAAAATTTCATATAAAAATTCAAGTCCAAACTAATTTTAAAATACAATCAGTAGATAGGATATAACTATTTAAATATCCATTTTCTAAAAAAATATCAATTACGACTTTAAATAATCACTTCTATAATAAAATAAAATAAATCATTACTTTAAAGATTTTCAAAATAACTTAAGTAAATAATTTATCCAAAATAATCTTTCCTTTAAACCATCTTCACAACTTCAATTTTATATTTATAAACTATACTGAAAACATACTCGGCTTTCCATGGAAAGTACACCTCCCATTCTAAAATGGTTCATTCAAATCAATTTATAAACCATTCTTAATTTATTTTAATGTTAGGTTCCGAATCCGTAAATTCCTTCCACACCTTTAAAAATAAACAATATTTATTTTTAAAACAAATTTCCCTTTTTTTTTATGAATTCCCATTGTGAATTTAAACTTCTAAATATCCATTGATATATGATTTTCAAATCGATTTCCAAAATCGATTTCTAAATTTATTTCAACACCAAATTTATTATCTTTTGAAATAAATTCCATCTTTAAAATTTATTCAATTTTCTGAAATTAATTTTATAAATTTTCTGCTAAATTTCAAAAATCAAATTTTATTTATTTCTGGTATCCTACGATATCAAAAATATATTCGGCTAAATTTTAACCTTCAACAGTTTCAATCACAAATAGTCACACACATATTATAAATAATCAACATACAATATTAAAACAAATTCAATTATTTGAGGAATCCAGTTGGATCCCTCCAACCTGTTTTCCCTGCATCCACAGACGTTAGCACAACAGTTAAATACCATTTCCACTTCGAGGTGGAATATCGCGGTATATGGGATTTATATAATATCATCCGCTATTATGCGGCGCAATAGTGTCTCATCCGTTATATAATCCGGGAAATCAATCACCCAATGTATACTATGTACTACTATATATATATATATAATATCATCCAGTGAATAATTATTATAAATCAATCATCCAACTACACAGCCAATCAATTTTAAATCTAACTATTTAAAATTAACTAGAGATTTTAATTGAGTGAGAAGATCTAACCTTTGATTTTAATTTGCAGTCCATTCCAAATCGTTCCCATTTCGATTCCATTCCAGCGTGATTTCACGATTTTTAACCTTGTATAAAACAATTATATGATTTTATTAATACTCGAACTAATCGAATAATTTATTTCCCTTTTAATAAATTTAATTAATTAATGATTATTATTTTAAACAAATCATTAAAATTTAAACTAATTTTCCTATATAATCTTTAGAAATCAATATATTTGTATAAGTTAATTAAACCAAATATTCACCATAATTTATTATTTTGAATATCCGAAACTAAATTTGAATTTTGTATATGTAGATATTAAAAATAATTTACGAAAATACTTGTATCTACAAGCTTATATATATATATTTCCTTAATATATAAATAAAATTAAAGATATACATTTAGTTTCTCTTGAAACTTCATATGAACGTATATAGATCTCATAAAAATCTCATTTATATAAATTCTTTCAAAATTTAAAATTCCTTTTTATTTTCCAAATTCTTATCTATATAAATTAATTTATATATATATATATATCTAGAAACTGTTTTTGTTTGAAATCACATATATCTCTGTTTACTGCATTATAATTTCCATTTATATTCAAAACTACAAATTAATAAACAAAACTACCTCAATAGAAAAGCCCTGCCCTGCCTGAGATCGACCGCGTGGCCGAATGTCACAAATCTCGATTCTCGCACGCCACCGCCTTGACCCAGAGCTTGACATCGCAATGAAGCCTGGCCTTCAACATCGGACTTCTTGCGTGCGCTATCTCAGATCGAATGATGAGCCAACATCCCTAACTGGAATCGAGATTTCCAATCTCGAGCTTCCCACCATTCTTCGCGTTCGAGCGCAACCCTAACCCTAGAGTGACACAACCCCCAGCCAATCCACATGCCAGAAGAACGAAACTTGATTTCGAGTTGAACGAACGGCTTGTGATTTAAATTTTTTGAAATAGAATTCGAGTTCGAATCTATAAAGAAACACATCCATTTATTGTATTTTATTTGAACTTGATCTTGAACTGCTCGATTTTTTCTTTCGTATTCAAGGAGATAAGGGGAAGGGATATGCGGCTATAACTGGGATGTAATGGCGTGTTATGTAAGGTAGGGCTTTGACTTAGGAATTTATAATATTGTTTAATTCCAAAGTATCTCGTTTAACATATCTCAACATTCCGAACCCCTATTGAGGTATGCCGCCAGGCGTTTATAAGGTTTAAGCCGCATTTCGAACACAAGAAAATGTGTTTCGGAGGCTAATTCGATCATATACGCAAGTTACGAAAGTAAACGATGAATTTTAAATTAAATCGATTAAAATAGTTTCTACGCGTTTTGAGCTTCCAGCGTTAAATGACAACTCCAATTGCTACGAAAATTGAAATCCGATAACAATGCAATATTACTGATCCAATGGAACTGGTTTCATCGAATTCCGAGATTGTGCCTCGGAAGGCTATTTTTAAATATCGATTTAAACGATAAAATTTCAAAACTAAGCAAAACATTTCCAAATTAAATTCTGAAGCTTCCATTATCTTCAGTATTATCAATATGGATTTTTTAACCCTTTAAAATATTTTTTTTAACAAGCTTAAAATTGAAGATTCAAAATTTTACCCAACTTCAATAAATTAAATTCAAAAATTTAATTGTCAAATTCATATTTATATTTGAAATTCAAGTTAAACTAACCTCCAAATATTTAAA
The DNA here is from genome assembly GCA_030765085.1 of Allium cepa. Taxonomy (NCBI): domain Eukaryota; kingdom Viridiplantae; phylum Streptophyta; class Magnoliopsida; order Asparagales; family Amaryllidaceae; genus Allium; species Allium cepa. Next base: position 1,038,947,461 of record CM060928.1, read on the forward strand.
TCAATTAAATTTTCTATTTCAAATGTTAAAAATTTCCATGTTGTCACATCCTACCCCCCTTAAAAGAATTTCGTCCCGAAATTACAAGTTAAGAAGAATGATCCTTAATCCATTAACTATCTTCCCAATCCAAATAGTTTTATCATCTTACAAAAGCAAATCTTTTATTTAAGACCCATCATTAATTTGACTAACTTTCCAAATTCGATTATAAGTTCCAACAACATTGTTTTCTCAATAATTAAAGTTTAAATTTTAAATTCAAATTTCAAATTATCCAAAATTTCTTGAAATTTCTCTAACACCCTAAATTTTCGAAATTTTTTGCCAGCGTCTCCTTTGCGCGGCTAGCTCGGTGCGACTACAAAATGGCACCACAGGACCCCAAATTCAAAAACAAAACAAAAGGCCAAGTGGCTAGACAAGAAAATCATCAAATTTCATACTGAAATTTAAATACATACCTTTTGTCGAGCAATTTATATTATCTTAAGAATCCCAATTCCAATTTTTCTTTTTCCTGTAACATACCTGTATATTCTACTAACCATAATATTCAATTACAACATTCAAATATGATTTTGCACGTTCCATTACAAAATTTTCAATATATACTTCTAATACTATTTTTACTTCACTATTGAAGTTATATATTCATTTTCATTAAACCTTGCATTTTTCAATTTTTATTTGAATTCAATTCACAACTTCAATTTTATTTGAATTCAATTTATCTTTTAAATCTCGAAATTTGTCGATTACCTTTCATTCACAACTGCACTATTTTAAATTAGTTTCATTTACTAATTTATTAAAAATCCCAATTCATTTTATCTCGAACCAAATATTTTTATTTCTTCCACTTTTATTATTTCTAGTTCACTTCGAACTAATTTTACAACTTCATTTATTTCACACAATTCGAATTGGTTTTCAATATTCAGTTTCAATTCCATTTTTATTCTTTTGTGCAATCACAAAAATTTATTTTCAATTCACCATTTTGGTTTATAACCACTTATATTTAAACTGGATTTCAAATTCCATACGGATATAATTTATCTTTCATTTATAAATACTGAATTTAATTCATTTCAAACCATATTAATTTGTCATTCCTTCAATTAATTTCACTTACTAATTTCATTTCAGTACTTCGCTTTGTTTATCACAAATCAAATTCAATTCCTATTCTAGTTCTATTTACATACAAATTCGAAATGAATTTCAACATTCAATTAACTTTCATGCACTTGCAATTGCAAATTTATTCATTCATTCACAATTTATTTTCCATCTTAATAATTTTATTCCAATCATTTTAGTTTATTAGACTTCTAAAATTCACCTTTATTCAAATTAACTCAAGTTAATTTCAGTCTAAATCTGAATTTCCTAAGTTTCAAGCTTATTATTCCATAACCTCTTTTTAATCAAATTCAGAGTCTTTTCAACAATTCATAACCATTTTTGAAATCAATTAAAATTATCCCTTTAAATTTTATAAAACCAAATCCAAATTTTCCAAACAACTTCCGTTTAAAACAATTTTGCAGCAGTTCCTCTTTTGGAAACTCGAAAATGAACATCAATGATGTTGTAGTCATTACCGAAGTTATTTGCCAACGGCCGAAAAGAGTTTAGTGCTTTCATCCCTTCAAAACATTTTTTTCAAAACCCTTGAAAATCATCTTCAAACTAAAAAGTGATTTAATTAAAAAAAAATTTCCAAATCTCCAATCCTTTCCAAACTCCAAAAATTTTCAAACCCTTTTAATTCTTTTCAAAACATTTCTCTGAAATTCCATTTCAAATTATAAATCACATTTACAATTAACAATTCTCATTTGTATATAGATTTTATTTTCTTAGCTCTTTGTTATGATTTCAATTGTTATTCAATAATCAATGATAATAGTTTAATATTATCACTTTCTAACAACCAAGCAACCATATATATATTCTATAGTAATTTATGGAAATCATTTCCTTTTATATACAAAATTGTTTCGGGCAAATTATTTCATTTACCTGATTTTAAAACAATATCGTGTCAATTTATCTTGTTTAAGAGTTTAAAAACCCCTATCGATACAGTTAGCTAGACTACATCTACCAGAATCTATAAACAATCAACCGATAACTCAACACAATATAAACAAATTTTTTTATATTCACTAACAAATACGCACTCATATCTATTAATACACTCAAAATCATTCTAGAGTACTACTGACTCTATCTCTAATGAGTAACACCCAACACACCAAGGTTGTCGCTAAACTGAATGCTCTGATACCACTTTGTAATAGTCCATTTTTTCGACTTACGATGGTCAACATCGATACGTCCACTATATTGAATGTTGAACAATCGAATGCCGAAAAAACCGAACCATTAGGGTTAAAGAAGAAGAAGATAGAAGAAGCAGAAACAATAAACAAAATCTCACATTTCGCAGCGGAACAAATATAATAGATAAATAAATATCTTTAAACAGAATCAGTATATCAGTTATTACATTACATTATCAGAGTGTACAACAAACAGAAGAAAGAAATATTATATATATAAGTGATACGCCTCGCCTTCCAGCTCCAACTCCTGATTTCCACAGCAACTTCTCGACTTTGCTCCTGAATAATGATAACCTGACTCTAGGCTGCCCATGTGAAAAATTGTGGGCACCCAAAAGTTTAAAAAGGGAACACTAAACTCTAGGTCAGTCGTGGGACTTGTGTGAGATCTTAAAAATAGTTATTTTCACAAAGAAAATAAAAAGAAATCCGCTATGCTTTTGGAAAATGAAACTACCATAAGACCCCCCGCCACACACATAATGCAAACGTAGAATTGGTGGATATTTCTCCTTATGATAGTCAAACATGCTTGATACGCAAAATATTTTTAATATTATCATTAGTGCATAGTGCAGAAAACATTTTGAAAGTATAATATTAATCTTAGCCAGCATACAACCATTATTGTATGCCTACTATAGCTACGATGTCCAACAGCAGGTTACCGCCACATTCCATGGCAGGTCATACAACTAAAATCGTACAAGGCGCATATTGTTTCTTTGCATTTCCAACAAATGGTCAGACTAAGGAACTTCCTACTGCCACATGGGTACGCCTCTGGAGGGACGTCCCGAGAACCTACCCAGATCTCTGCCAACACTAGGCCGTTTACCCCCTTCCCGGGAAGTAAAACCTAAGATATGCCACCCCCGGTCATTTGCGACCTTTATTCGAGGATCCTCTACACCAACAACCACAAAGAAAAGTATTTGCAGTAACCACAAAGGTTAAATATCAGGGCTCCATACCTGACACCGCCCTTTTCCAGAAGGAATGGACATACCGTAGGGGAGCTACCCTTGAAACCTTGCCGCATCTTTCCTTTTTCGACCATTATCGGTTTGTGAGGCTCGATGAGGTCTCATCCATAAAGCTACACTTTTCACAAAATCATGCTTTGATCAATAAATGATCAGCAACACTTCGTATGTCACGTTACCAATTTGGGAATGTATCACTAGTAACCATTAAGTACATAACCTCTTAGCTCGTACGTCTCAGAGAAGGGAGTTAAGCTAAGAGAATAAATTCTCCGCCACCAACAGAAATGTATTTGATAGCAACTAGCTTTACATCTCAAAGTGTAACATTAGACACACATCCATACAAGTCCGCTCCGGGATCGAACGGAACCAAAGGCACTTCCAAAGAATCCCTTGCAAATCCGGATATTCACTAATCACGTCCGTAATCCCCATCACAAAGGGTGGTCAGATCTCTATACCGAAGCAACTCGGTGCAGAGACATTCCACAGGTAATCCTTTCGTTTTCGAGAATACCCGGTCTTTAACACGTCTTCAAATGCAATCCTATTTCGTCGTATCATTATTTGGAATGGGTTTTCTGACACAAGGTCCTCTCCCGGCTAATCCGAATAATGAGCGCTTATTTAAAAATAAGTGTTTATTCAGATTTCAACAAATCACAACAATTTTCACTTTGTTCCTTTTAAATAAAAGATCCATCACAATCACAAAGGTTCAATGTGGTTTTCGGATATCCACTTGGAATCCGACCCCCGGTCGCATCGAAAATCAAATGTCGTTTAAAAGAAAATATTGATAGCCGGTTATTTAACTATCCATCAACATTCACAATAATCACCAGATTTAAATAATTTGCCCAATTATTTATTTTCAAAATATCTTCGCAAGATATATTTCACACTTCAACCATTTGAAAACAAATTTCAAATTACTTTCCACATTTCAATCCTTTGAAAACAAATTTCAAATCATTTTCCACATTTCAATACTTTAAAAAAAAAGTCAAATCATTTTCCTTACACGGAACGCATTTCCAATATTTATTCATTTCCACTGAAAATCTGCTGAGTTCAAATACTTCAAAATAATTTAATTTACTTACCCAAACATATATACTTGGATATATTTAAAATAAAAACTATTTTAACCCTTTATCTAAAACATTAGTTGCGAAGATATTATGTTAAAATTTCATATAAAAATTCAAGTCCAAACTAATTTTAAAATAAAATCAGTAGATAGGATATAACTATTTAAATATCTATTTTCTAAAACAAATATCAATTAAGACTTTAAATTATCACTTCTATAATAAATAAAAATAAATCTTTACTTCAAAGATTTTCAAAATAACTTAAGTAATTATTTTCTCCAAAATAATCTTTCCTTAAAACCATCTTCACAACTTCAGTTTTATATTTATAAACTACACTGAAAACATACTCGGCTTTTCAGGGGAAGTACACCTCCTATTCTAAAATGGTTAATTCAAATCAATTTATAAATCTTTCTTGATTTATTTTAAATTTACGTTCCGAATCCGTAAATTCCTTTCACGCCTTTAAAAATAAACAATATTTATTTTTAAAACAAATTTCCCTTTTTTTATGAATTCCCATTGTGAATTTAAACTTCTAAATATCCATTGATATATGATTTTGAAATCGATTTCCAAAATTGATTTCTAAATTTATTTCAACACCAAATTTATTATCTTTTGAAATAAATTCCTCCTTTAAAAGTTATTCAATTTTCTGAAATTAATTTACTATAAATTTTCTACTAAATTTCAAAAATCAAATTTTATTTATTTCTGGTACACTACGATATCAAAAATATATTCGGCTAAATTTTAGCCTCCAACAGTTTCAATCACAAATAGTCACACACTGATTATATATAATCAACGTACAATATTGAAACAAATTCAATTATTTGAGAAATCCAATTGGATCCCTCCAACCTGTTTTCCCTGCATCCATAGACATTAGCGCAACAATAAATACCATTCCCACTTCGAGGTGGAATATCGTGGTATATGGGATTTATATAATATCATCCGCTATTATGCGGCGCAATAGGGTCTCATCCGCTATATAATGCGGGAAATCAATCACCCAATATATACTATATACTACTATGTATATATATATAATATCATCCAGTGAATAACTATTATAAATCAATCATCCAAGCACACAGTCAATCAATTTTTAATCTAACTACTTAAAATTAACTGCAGATTTTAATTGAGTGAGAAGATCTTACTTTGATTTTAATTTGCAGTCCATTCCAACTCGTTCCCACTCCGATTCCATTCCAGCTTGTTTTCATGATTTTTAACCTTGAATAAAACAATTATATGATTTTATTAATACTCGAACTAATTGAATAATTTATTTCCCTTTTAATAAATTTAATTAATCAATGATTTTTATTTTAAATAAATCACTAAAATTTAACTAATTTTCCTATTATTATCTTTAGAAATCAAAATATTTGTATAAGTTAATTAAACCAATTATTCACCATGATTTATTATTTTGAATATCCAAAATTAAATTTGAATTTTGTATATGTAGATATTAAAAATAATTTACGAAAATACTTTTATCTACATGCACACACACACACACAAATATATATATATATATATATATATATATATATATATATATATCCTTAACATATAAATAAATTGATAAATTAAAAATATACATTTATTTTTTCTTGAAACTTCATATAAACGTATGTAGATCTCATAAAAATCTCATTTATATAAATTCTTTCAATATTTAAAATTCCTTTTTATTTTCCAAATTCTTATCTGTATAAATTAATTTGTGTGTGTGTGTGTGTATATATATATCTCTAGAAACTATTTTCGTTTGAAATCACGTATATCTCTGATTACTACATTATAATTTCCATTTATTTTCAAAACTATAAATTAATAAACAAAACAACCTCAATCGAACAGCGCTGCCCTGCCTGAGATCAACCACCGAGCTTCCAAGACATCGCTCCCACGTTGCAGCGCCGTCGAATGTCACAAATCTCGATTCTCGTGCGCCACCGCCTTGAACCGGAGCTTGACATCGCAATGAAGCCTGGCCTTCGACATCGGACTTCGTGCGTGCGCTATCTCAAATCGAATGACGAGCCAACATCCCGAACTAGAATCGCGATTTCCAATCGCGAGCTTCCCACCATTCTTCGCGTTTGAGCACAATCCTAACCCTAGAGTGACACGACCCCTAGCCGATCCACATGCCAGAAGAACGAAACTCGATTTCGAGTTGAATGAACGGCTCGTGATTTAAATTTTTTGAAATAGAATTCGAGTTTGAATCTATAAAGAAACGCAGCCATTTATTTTATTTGATTGGAACTTGATCTTGAACTGCTCGATTTTTTCTTTCGTATTCAAGGAGATAAGGGGAAGGGATACGTGGCTATAACTAGGATGGAATGGCGTGTTACGTAAGGTAGGGCTTTGACTTAGGAATTTATAATATTATTTAATTCTAAAATATCTCATTTAACATATCTCAAAATTCCAAACCCCTATTGAGGTATGCCGCTAGGCGTTTATAAGGTTTTATCCGCATTTCGAACACAACGAAACGTGTTTCGGAGGCTAATTCGATCATATACGCAAGTTACGAATGTAAACGATCAATTTCAAATTAAATCGATTAAAATAGTTTCTATGTGTTTTGAGCTGCTAGGGTTAAACGACAACTCCGATTGCTACGAAAATTGAAATCCGATAATAATACAATATTACGAATCCAATGGAATTGGTTTCGTCGAATTCTGAGACTGTGTCTCGGAAGGCTATTTTTAAATATCTATTTAAACGATAAAATTTCAAAACTAAACAATACATTTCCAAATTAAATTCTGAAGCTTCCATTATCTTCAGTATTATCAATATGGATTTTCTAGGCCTTTAAATTTTTTTTAACAAGCTTAAAACTGGAAATTCAAAATTTTACCCAATTTCAATAAATTAAATTCAAAAATTTAATTGTCAAATTCATATTTATATTTGAAATTGAAGTTAAACTAACCTCCAAATATTTAAAATCAATTAAATATTCCATTTCAAATGTTAAAAATTTCCGAGTCATCTCAGTTTGGGTGATTAAAATGTATTAATTAATTAAGTAATTGAAGAGAAATTGATTAATTAATGGTTAAGGATTAATTAATCAATAATTAAGGGATATAAGTTAATTAATTATAGATTAATTAATTAGTAATTAGAGATTAATTAATGTAAGTAACTAGAGATTAATTACTTAAATGATAATTACTTAATATAAGTAATTAAAGGATAAATTTGTTAAGGATTAATTAATTTAATTAGTAATTAAAGGTTAAATTAATTAATAATTAAAGGTTAATTAATTAAGGATAATTAACAAATGGGATATTTACTTAATGGAAGTAATCATGGGTAATTAATGGGTAAATTAAAGGATGATTAATTAATTGGGCTATGATTAATTAATGTTAATTAAGAAGGGTTTTAAAGGTGATTGAAGTAATTAGTTTAATTTATTTAAATTAATTAGAAATGGTGTGACTAATCAACCTTTCTTATGAATGATTAAATGATATTGTATGCCTTAGATTAGTTAATATATCTGATATGTGATTTGTGATGTTTTGTGACATAACATGTTTGGGTTGAACAGTGATAACGTAGTTATCTATCGATGATGAATTGCTGTGTAAAAGTTACTTTTGTATTTAAAATTTAATTGTGTTCACTTAAACAACTTGGATTAAAGATGACATTGGTTTTGAAGAGATAAGGGTCGGGAATCATTAAATACCCGAAACCACTTCGATTTGGAATCTACAATAATTCTTTATAGATTGAAAAATGAAATCATTTGGCTGGAATGGTATAATTTAATTATCTGGACCATTGAAACTAAGTACGAGTATATAGGGTTTAATTTGTGAAATAAGTGTTGAATATAACAAGATAGAACTCGTAAGTAAGTTATGAATTACCCTGGGTTTTAAATAAGTTTTATGAATTGGTATTTCATGTTAGATGGGTTTACTCATGCTGGTTTCCAGCCTGACCCGGGTGTTACTTTGATGTAATGCTTGGGTCAAACCGAGTATTACAGCTTTTTAGGTTAGGACGTTTTGCAGCTCAGGAGGCGAGCTGGATGGCAGGAACGTATGGAGTTTACCGCTGTGAATTTGAGAGTTGTATTGATAGTAGTCTGGGACAGGTTGATAACTGTCTAGTTTATTTGTGTATGGTTATAACTCTGATGTATTGAATGTAAATTGACAATGACTGCTTATCTTTGTATAAATATTATTATGTGATATTATATTTTGATCCGCTGCGAATGTGAGGTGCTATTGTTTTATGTTCTTCTTCTACCTCCTTCTTCTTTTCTCTAATATTCTGCGATTTTCGGAGTCAAAAATTTCGAGTCGTTACATTTGGTATCAGAGCGAGGTTAAGTGAGAACCTTGGCTTTGATGGGTTTACTCATTAAGGATAGGGTCAGTGATACCCTAGAATGAGTTGAGTGTACATATATATGAGGGCATACTTGTTATTTTCTTATAAAAAGACTTTAAAACGATTTTAAAATTAGTTTTTATACAAGTTTATATTTTGATATATAAAGCAATAGTTTTTCTATATATATAAAGGTAATTGGTTTTTGTATTATTTGAATTAAACAAAGTAATAATAAGAATTAAGTGGTAATAGAAACACAACCAAATGGAAATTGGATAATATGAAATATATAATAAGATAAGCCGAAAATGGATTGAAATAAGAAAATGAAATCCTGAATTTGTAGAAGTGTTTTTAGATTTGGATAATAATTAATTGGTTATTATCATAAATTGTAGTTGTGTTTAATAATAAAATGTTTGTCGTATCTTATTAAGAGGATGTTTACCTTTCTAAGATAAATAATGAAAAAGCAAAAAGGAATGTTTTAGGGAAGTAAAGATTTACGTGAGTATGACTTAAAAATCGGAATTGCAGATAATTTAAATTATGAAGTTTTTAAATCTAAGTCCACAAAATTTGGAATTTGTTTCAAAATGCTAGAAGAAATAATAAATAGTATTATTTACAATATATTTGAATGAAAGGGTCCCGTTTCAAACAAGATTTGTTTGAAAATTTTAAAGAAATTTGTTTTGGATTAAAACTAAAGGTGATTTAAAATTTAAGGTGTCACTTGGTGTGCAAAGGAAATATGTATATATGAGGGTATACATAATATTAAAAATGATTTGAAATAAACTCTAATATTGAGTTTTGAATTTTCCTTGGAATGTGACGTGAAAACCCAAAGTGAAATAAGTTTTTAAAACTTAGGTGGGAGGATTATTAATAAGAAGTTTAAAATTTGAAATGGGAAATCAAATTGGGTAAAATTGACTGGATTAATTGTATTGAATTTAACTTTAGGGAAGTTAAATGGTTGATTTGAATTGGGAGTATGTGTGATCTCAAAATGGGTTTGAGATTTGGAAATTGAAAATGGATGCTATGGATGGATGTTTTAAATAATTAGGATGTTTATTTATTTTGACTTATTCTGATATCATCCTGTTAGTAATAATCTATAAAACTGAGAATTGGATTATTTTAAATAAATTAAGAAATGAATTGGGGTAATACACATCCATTACTAAAATAAAATAGAAACAATATTGAATTATAAAAAGGGAAATTGCTTTGAACATAAAGATTTAAATGTTAGAAACGAGCTTGCTGAAAATTTATTAAGAATTGGTTTTGAAGTTAAAATCGAACAATAAATTGGATTCTGAAGATTAAATCAATTTAATTAGTTTTTGAACTCTTATTAGAACTTTGAAATAAGTTAGGTAAATGTAATTTAAAATGGAATTTTCAAATTTGGACTCGAAATTAAATAGTTAAAAAAAATAAGTTATTAATTTAAAAATAGAGGTTGGGTTGATTTAAAGGATTAAATCAACATTTAAGAATTCAACTCGAATTTATGAAATTTGAGATAGTTTTAAGTTGAAATTTGAATAGAATTAGTTCAAATTGAATTTGATTTGAAATTCTGATTGAAGATGGATAAACATAAAATTCAAATAGGAAATTTGAATTGAATTAATTTGAAGTGAAATTGAAGTTGAATAAGTTTGAAATTCAAATGGGAGTTGATTTGAATTTGGAACAGGAATAGAAGTTAATTTAAATTTAATTGAAAATAAATCGATTTAAATAAAAGTGGAAATTGGAAATTGTTTTGAAATGGAGATTGGGAATTGAACAATTTGGCTTTGAACTATTTTTTTTAATTAATTTTTTTTTAATGTAAACTTTTTTAAATCTATTTTCCTAGCTTTTTACTGTACAACCTTTCCTTTAAAACCCAAACTATCTTATACTTATTTTTCAATTATTTTGAAAACTAATTACCATTGTCAGCTGTTTCATAAACTAATTACTATTTTACAACTATTTTGCAATTGTCTAATTATTTTACAACTATTTTATAAACTAGTTGCTACTATTTACAACTAATAACTATTTTACAACTACTTATCTATTTTAAACTTTTCAAGCCATTTTAATAATACAAGTTGGTCAGAGTGCAAATTGTCTATAATTGAATACCAATTGAGAAAAGAAATGAAGTGTTAACCCAAATGGAAATTGGGAGCAATTGTGGATAAGTGAATAAAATCAAAATGAAGGTGAATAGAAAAGATAATTGATTTAGCTAATGATCAATGAAGAAAAATACGTAGGATGTACGTATATTATTCTATTCGTATAATGATTTGATATAGATTCGAGCAAAGAATTTCGAGATGGTATATCAATCCGAGTTAGGATTTTTTAACTCGATTTTCGACGACAAACCCTGGATATGGATTTTTGATTAATTCTGGATATTGTCTATCATAGGTATGGCTAGGCAAGGAGAATGATAGTTTTTGATCAAGAAACCAAATCTAAGTCCGCACTAGGAAGTCGGGTGGACGATACAAGTTTGAAGTGAAATTGTGTGATCGAGTGAGCGTCAGATTTGATATTGCGTACGGATGGTATATGTAATGTGCTTAAATGATATTGATATTGTAATTTTGGAAGAAATGAGAAATGGTTTTGAAAAGAAAAGTATATTTTGAGAAGTATATATGAATAAAGATGGAAGTTGGATGTCTTTTGAAATTCACTTTATGGAAGGTAGGTGACATGGTAAATTGTTTTATAAAAGAAATCAAATTTGAATATTTGATTTGGAAAAAATGAAGTATGTGTATATATATTGGTTATATATGATAAACTCCCCTTGTTGAATCTAAACAAGAAGAAAGGTTTTTGGAAAATATTTAAAGCATAAAAGGGGAATCTATATAAGTGATCCAAAGGTTATTTTCAAGTTGGAAGGGATAAGTTATATATATATATAATATATATATATATATATATATATATATGTTTACATATATAAAGTAATGTATGAAAATGATTTTGGGAAAGGTTTTGGAACCTATGGATTTGGAAAAGGCCTTTGATTTTTTGGAAAAATCAAATATTGGAAATTTTGAAAGCCAAGTTTGGAACTATTGATTTGCGATATCAATTTTTTGTAAAGGAGATTTTGATGTAAATCATAAAGGGTATGATTTGAAAGATACTATAAGAGTATAGTATAATGTGTTTTGAGATTGGCTCGGGGGAAAAAGGCGCTCCCATTGGAATGAACTTCATTAGGAGATCCACGCGGTGGGTCTGTCTTGAGCCCTAAGGGGGAGGCTCTAAATTGAATCCTGGGAGGAAGTCCGGACAAGCTGAAGTTCCTGAGGATTATGTGTAGTGGGTAGCAAAATTCGAGGGCGCTGATGCCTATAGAGACATTTGAGTTATGCTGTGATGACAGTGTAACTCGATGTCACTACGATCTACTATGGACCATAGCAGAAGTCGTGTGTGCCATGAGATCCAACAATCTACGTTTGATTTTGCCGTGATGGCAACGTAACATTGGTAGACTATGACCTATAGAGACATAACGAAAGTCGAAAGGCCGTAAGAGCCTAAGGCTACATTAGGACTTGACTGATGTAGTGTGCGATCTTTGTGGGAGTGGTGAAGTTTCATTTGGCAGCGAAAATCGAGGGCGCTGATGCCTACAGTTACATGGACTTTTTCCATGATGGCAACGTAACCTGGGATGTAACTGCGATTTGTAGTGGGTTCTGTGGCATCGAGGGCGCAAAGTACCCACAGTTATCTATGGATTTTGCCGAGATATCAACGTAACCATCGGGTTAACTACAACCATGGAGGGGGTGATGATTTCCAGAGCTTTCTCATCAAAGATGTTTCCTCTATTTCAAACATTTTTTCTATATTTTCACAAAGTTTTCGAAAATGATTTCCAAGAATTTTCAATGGGTGTTGAAAATGGGCCTGCTAAGTACCTATAGATTTTCAGTCCTACGCCTGATCAACGTATGATTGAATTTCTGTGAGAACAAGGATGGACTGGTTGAGACATCGAGTTATAAAAAATATTTTTATACAAACTATTTTATAATATTATGTGGATTTTAAAAGTGTTTTAAAAAAATGATCAAAGAATAATTTATCTGGTTTTAAGTTATTGAATAAATTCTAGCTTTGTTCTTTTTCGAGGACGAAAAGATTCAAAGGGGGGAGGAATGTAATAACCCGGATTTTGGAATACCTGTTAATTGATAATTAACCGGGTTAATTAATAGAAATACTGATTTGTGGATTGAACAACTAGATCAAATAATAAATATTTATATCTATATATATTTGTGTTGGTTTCAAATTGAATTTTAAATTGAATTTGAATTTGAATTTGGATTTAAATTTGAAATTTAAAAGATATATATTTAAATATATTTTGGATTTTAAAATATATTATATGTGATTTTATTTAGAATATAATTGGTTTTTATTTTATTTTCTTTTAAAAGAACTTTATTTACATAAATTAAGAAAGTATTTATTAAATAGTAAAATGAATACAAAAGCTTTATATTGACATTTAAAAATAATTAAAAATTACATAATTACAAGTGTTAATAGATTAAATCATATTAATAACATGTGTAAGATGATTAAAAGCCAAATGACAAATGTTAGATTTTTTAGCAAGTGTCACTTTTTATTTTTATTTTCTTTATTTTTAATAACTCCTATTTAAATCTATATATACATCTCTCTTTACTCTTCATTTCTTTTTTTCTATCTTCATCTCAAAGCTCAAAACAAACCTGCAAAACTATTTTCAAACCAGAAATTTAATCAACAGTCACCAACCTCAATCTTCTCAGTTTTCAAAGCTAAATCTTCTCAACTACTAGCATCACATTTATAAGGATTTCCTGTTCAAACAACAATGCATTTCAGTTTTTAAAAGATCAAAGCTTTCCAGTTTCAAATCCAAGCAATTCAAGTTTTCAAAATCTCAAAACTGCTTCAGACTCTCTGTTCAACATCTATACAAGTGAGTAAACAATATTATTTAAAAGTTTAAATCTATTTAAAAAATCCTGATCATGCAATAAAATTCCTAAAGTAAAGTGATGATAAGGGTTTGCATGAATGAAAATATGAATGGATGTATATATGTAGGCTGATATTGTGTGCATGTCTGTGGTCCTGTACATCTTCTCTGTTCTTAAACTCTCAGGCTTGAAATAAGTTCAAAAATCGATCTCTCCTCCCCTAATCTTCTATAACGTTTGACATATAAACAAAATTTGTTCGTAATAACAAAATAATCGGTTTAAAAATATTTTCAGAAAGAATCTGATCATAGCTTTAATAAAAAGGAAGAAGAACATTGAAATTCAAATCATATCAAAATTTTGATTTAAAAGAATTATGGTTTCATGTATATAATCTATTTCCTTTTTAAAATCTAGGATTTTTAAGAGTGGAATCTTGAATTTTATGTTTATAAATCATGAGATATTGCATGCTGATAGAAAATTAGGTTTCGAGTGTTTTCTGGTGATTGAAGAGGCTTGAATGGTCATGGTCACTGTTGGAGGAGGCTCGGGACTCGAGTGTCGTGGAAAAAAAGGCGTCAGGATTTATAGAGAACTGAGGAAGATGAACGGAGTCGATTCAGGATTTTAGGTTGAATTTTGGTCGGGTTTGTTTACTGGGTGTTCATGACGAAGTGATAGTGTCGAGGTGGATTGGAGATGGAGAAAAAGGAAGATGGAGGTTGGCCGAAGATTCTGGCAAGAGGATGGGGTCTCCGGTGGTCGGAGATGGCAAAGCGAGGTGGATCTCGGCAATGGGTTCTGGAGTCAGCAGTTGTTCATTTTCTAGATTTCAAAGCCGGTCGGAGATCGTCGATGTATGGATGGTCGGAGCGTGGTTCAAAGCTGGCCTGGTGAAGTGTGCACGTGCACATGTGCTACTTGTATTAGAAGGATGCTGGGTGTTTTGCGCATCGGAGAAGAAGGTTTAGACTTCGGGTAGGATGGTGCTTTGCGCGAAGTAGTTCACGAGATGTTGATTTAGAAGAGAAGCTCGGGTTTGGTACGAGAAAATATAGATCAGACTCGGGTAAAATATTAAAGGTTATCAAGTTTAAAGGTTAAAACAAAATCATGTGTAAAAAAAACTAATTTCTTAAACCTATTCTTTTAAATAATGTTGTTATTTAAATATTTGTTAGTTAAAGCGGTATATTTTATTTTAACTTAAGCAGGTTGATTCTTAAGTTAAATTAAACTTAATTAATAGTGTAATTAAGAAGTAACTAAGGAAATAAAATGTTTTGTTAGACTTAAAGCTCTTAAGTTAAATTGTGGATTAATGATAATTAAAACCCAAGATTATTAAATAAAATTTTGAGGGATAATTAAGAAGTTAACTAAGATAAATGAGTTATGTTTTAATTGAGGTTTAAGTGATTAAATTTTATTAATTAATTAGGTAATTAAAGAGAAATTAATTAATTAATGGCTAAGGATTAACTAAATAATAATTAAGGGTTATAAGTTAATTTGGTTATTGATTAATTAACTAGTAATTAGAGATTAGTTAATGTAAGTAATTAGAGATTAATTACGTAAATGATAATTACTTAATATAAGTAATTAAAGGATAAATTTGTTAAGGATTAATTAATTTAATTAGTAATTAAAGGTTAAATTAATTAATAATTAAAGGTTAATTAATTAAGGATAATTAACTAATGGGTATTTACTTAATGGAAGTAATTATGGATACTTAATGGGTAAATTAAAGGATGATTAATTAATTGGGTTGTAACCAATTAATGCTAAGAAAGCAGGATTTTAAAGGTGATTGAAGTAAGTAATTTAATTTATTTAAATTAATTAGAAATGGTGTGACTAGTCAATCTTGCTTATGAACGATTGAACGATATTGCGTGCCTTAGATTAGTTGATTTCTCTGATATGTGATTTGTGTTGTTTTGTGATATAATATGTTTGGGTTGAACAGTGATAATGTGGTTATCTATCGATGATGAATTGCTGTGTAAATGTGACATCTTGAATTTAAAATTTAATTGTGTTCACTTAAACAACTTGGATTAAGGATGACATTGGTTTCGAAGAGACCGACGTCGGGAATCAGTAAATACCTATAACCGCTTCGATTTGGAATCTACAATAATTCTTTGTAGTTTGAAATATGAAATCATTAGGCTAGAATGGTATAATTTAAATATCTGGACCATTGAAATTAAGTAAGAGTACTTAGGGTTTAATTTGTGAAATAAGTGTTGAATATAACAAGATAGAACTCGTAAGTAAGGTATGAGTTACCTCGGGTATTATATAAGTTTTATGCATTGGTATTTCATGATAGATGGGTATACTGACGCCTGTTTCTAGCCTGACTCGGATGTTACTTTGATCAAACCGAGTATTACAGCTCTTTAGGTTAGGACGTTCTGGAGCTCAGGAGGCGAGCTGGATGGCAGGAACGTATGGAGTTTACCGTTGTGTATTTGAGAGTTGTATTGATAGTAGTCTGGAACAGGTTGATAACTGTCTAGTCTATTTATGTGTGGTTATAACTTTGATGTATTGAATGTAAATTGACAATTACTGCTTATCTTTCTATAAATATTATTATGTGATATTATATTTTGATCTGCTGCGAATGTGAGATACTGTTGTTTTCTGTTCTTCTTCTACCTCCTTCTTTTCTCTAACAATCTGGGATTTTCAGAGTCGAAAATTTCAGGTCGTTACAGTAGTTGTGATCTCCGTTACCTTAATTTGTGTGTTCAAATTTTATTTATTGTATGTTAATTAAACTTTTAAATATGCGTAAATTTGAGTTGATTTGGGGTTAAAGAAACTAATTGAATTGAAAAACACTTCCATATTGAATTATTGTGGTATTATATTCATTTTGAAGTATGAAAGGTGATGTTCATCATGAATTCATATTCATGTGCCTTTCATATTCTATTGCTTTTGATATTGTTAACGTAAAAATCAGACGCTAACACCCCGGTGTAGATTGAAGTTGAGTGAAAGCATTACCCGTGTACACGGGAACTAAAAACAAGTAGAGAAATCACAGAGAAAGCAGAAAAAACAACAGTTTTTATATTGGTGCGGCTTAGGGTAAGCCTACGTCCACTTTAATTCTCTTTATTACTGAATCAATTACAACTTTACAACAATCTTTAATTACAATTTCGATGAGACAAACAACCAGAACTTTGATGCAGAAGAATTCTTTAAATCCATGTAGATTGCATTAGATTTCTTCTCGAAGTTAGTTGAGATGCCTTTCGTACTTGAAGTGTCGAGTGAGTCGAGAATTCAGCAAAGTATCGGCGCTTAAAGAGATTGGCCCAAAAGTCCATTTCATGCTTGAGGTAGGTTGGTATTTATAGGGGAATTCCCCCCTTAGGTCGTAAGTCGTGACCGGTCTAAGGCAAGTCGTGGCCGACTCATCTGGCCCCTCCATGGTTTCACATAGGTTCATTTGCACAAGTCCCAGGTCGCCCCCGAGTCAACATAACCTCGTATCAGTAGTATGGCATCGGGCTTACATTTAGTAGCTTTAGGTCGTGAACGACTCAAGCTAGGTCGTGAGTCGTGAACGAGTTAACTGGCAAGTCACAAGTCACGGCTTAACTGGTAAGTCCTGGATCGTGTACGAGTTAAGAGGCCACTGTGCCAAGTAGCTGCATTGAACTTGCCTTCCTTGGCTTGGGTCGTGCACGACTTAACATAGGTCATAGGTCGGTTGCGACTTAGGTCGGTAGCTATCTTAGGTCGGTAGCTTTCTTTGGTCGGCAACCTTGTTAAAGCATTAGGTCGGTAACCTTCTTAAAGTATTAGGTCGGCACCCCTGTTAAAGTATTCGGTCGGCAACCCTGCTTAACCTGTTAGGTCGGTATCCCTTCTAGGCCTTAGGTCGGTATCCCTTTTGGGTCGGTAATCTTTAAGGCATTAGGCCGATACCTGTGTTAGGTCTTAGATAGTTAGATCGACATTCATGTTAGGTCGGCAACCTTGTCTGGGTATTGAGTCGGCATCTCTTTTAAGGCAGTTAGGTCGGCAACCAGTTAAGTCGGCAATCTCCCTAGACTGTTAGGTCGGTATCTATGTTGAGTCGGTAGCCTTTTTGAGTCGCTGAACATTGGAGTTAACAATTGCCCCTCGAAGTACACGCTTAAGTCATGAGTAGTGTGCTTCGATCTAGTCCCTGAGTCGTGAACGAGTCAAAGAGGCTTGTTAACTCGCTCGTCCTTCAATCTTCTCTCCTACCTTCTATATAAGTTGTCCAGTCGCCTCTTCCTTCTCACTTTACTGCTTTATCATCCCTTTCTGCCATTGATGACTTCTCACTTTTCCGAAGGCGATTCCAAGCTAGTTGATCAACAATCCATCCTTTCCATTACATTGCGTAAGTGGTCTTGCTCCTTTCCCGATCCTTTACTGCCACTGACTCGTGAATTCCACCTTTGAATCTTAAATCACCTCCTCGCGCAGTGCTTCGTCGTGAATCTTGTTACACTGATAGTTGTTGAACCTGAATTAGTTTGATTCGGCTTTAAATGATTAACGAGATGACGTCGATGGGTTGCAACACTCCGGGCCAACTGATTTTTGATTTGCGTTAGGATGGCTAAGCATTGAATTTGGTTGATTTTGAACTGACTTAGTGGATGATCCGATATCATGAATGAGATAGCGTGAATGGAGTGAGGGTTTTTTGTGGATGGAGCGGCTAGGGGGTTAACAGGTTGAGTGGAGTGGGATACTGACCTGGACGCGACCTAGTAATTTTGGGTGACCTAACCTTTGGCCGCCCTTATCCTTAAATCGTAGCCGAATTAACCCTTGGGGGAAATCTGCCGATCTAATCTTCTACCGATTTAACCCTTGAACCGTGGCCGAGTTAAACCCTAGACCGTGGCTGAGTTAACCCTTAAACCGTGGCGAGTTATCTCTTAAACTGTGACCGAGTTAACCCTCGGAGAATTTCACACCACTTTTTGAACCAGAGCCTTCCTCCTTACTATTCTTCACGACCTAAAGAACTGTGGCTTTAAGGAACCAGAAACCTAATCTTTACTCGCGAGAGATTCCTTGGGTCGCAACCGAGTTAACACTTGGATTCCCAACTCGAATTCCCACTTAAAAGCATAATTCCAATTTGAATGCTTAATTTAATCTACTGGATTGAACTGCTTTAATCCTGGAATGTTTTAACTTTGCTGCCTTATTTCACAGATCACACTAGCTTGTAGGCTAACAACCTGCTGAAAACAACAATCATGAGAAACCAAGGCGAATATACCTGCCATTGACTGCCCACATCAAATGACAGATTAGTCGACATAAAGTAATCAACTTAAATACACTGTATGAAATGCTGTGAACCAATCAGTTAAAGTGAAGTATTAATGCAAAGCATCGCTAACTTGAACTGATTTGTTTGCATCAACATTACACTTGCATATTAAAACAACGTACCCTGGACTTTATAACTTGACAAATACTTGCTAGCTTTTATTCCAGTTACATTCGCTTATTGCTTGATTGATTTTACACAACACTCCACACACTTTACGAAACGTGCACCTTCATGTTTGAATATCCAGTTGTTTGTGTAGAATGGCTTCCCATCAAGAAGAAGAAGGGGTAGCTCAAGCTGCAGAGACCTTTCCGATAGCTATTCCCGTAGAGAACCCTCCAGAGAGAACTTCGACTATCTTAACTCCGAGAGCGTTTATTCAGCTACGCACTCAGTTTGGCTTTGCTGAAAATGATGCTCTACTACCCGGACCAAATGATACTGCCGATAGTCCTCCTCATGGTTTTGTCGCAGTCAATCATCAAATGTGCTTAAGCGGGGCGATTCCTCCCTTTAACGACTTCCTTCGAACCCTTCTCCTCCGGTTGACAATCTCTCCGTTCCAACTTCATCCCAATGGCTATGCCATCTTGATGGGGTTGTGTGTTTTGTTTAGGAGAACTCTTGATCGCTTGCCGAGTTTTGAAGAAATTCGCTACTTATGCTCGTTTGCAAAGAGTAAAGACCATCCTTCCCTTATTATTGTGAGTAGTGCTATAAACCGCAAGCTTATTTCTGATCTTACTGAAAGTGTTCATGGATTTTTGAACCAGTTTTTCTTTGGTCGCTGCCCTCCAGGGTTTTATGCCATCTGGAGAGTAGGAAGTAAGATTACCTGTTTCTATTTTCTCCATTTCCAAACTTTTCCGAGATCCGAATTATCAATTGCTAATCTCATTCTTTGCTCTTTTCAGCACTTCCTCTCCCTTCTAGAGATCCAATCTACAAGCAAGTTTTTGAAAGACTGAGTGCCGTGGCCGCAGAAGAGAGAAGTGCAAAGTTTTGTTGAGGGATGATTTTTTGCATCAGTACGGGCTTTTACACATCTCTCGCTCTACACATCCTCATGAGATCCCAGACTCCCTGGCTAGAGCATCAGATGCCCCGGTTTCTTCTGACGCACCCGTACCGAAAGATCTCGCTTCCGAAGCTTCTCTAGTGAAATGCTATACTATTGTCGACGTTGCGGGGTCGTCTGACAAATTCACACTTGCCCCAGTTATTCAGGAAGAAGAACCTCAGGGATCTCCTCAACGTTCACAGAAGTCTGGCGAAGAAGCCAGGAAAACAAGCCCTGTCAGGCAGAGCGGGGACGACACTTTCGAAGGGTTGAGCTACCTCTTCGCCACCTCGCAGGAGATCTTTAAAGATGACCCTATCACTACTAGGGTTTCTTATTCAGTAGTGGAAGCGACTTCTTCCTTGCAACAAGCTTCGTCGACCCAAGAGTTGACGTTAACTACTATCCCCACGACTACTCCGCAATCGAAGGGTGGTTCGTAGTTTAATGCGCGTAGTTTGCACATCACACACACTTAGAATCTTTTGGTGTTCTCATACACCTAATTCTTTGTACTTTGAAGACTCTAAAGTTACACTTCTTTTCTCTGAAGACTTTTAAGACTTGTCTTTTTTTTAATTTCAGATTCTCCGATGGGACGCAACGGCTCTTACTATGACGACTTTCAGCGCTACGGGAGGCGTAGTCAATATGATTATAGGCGCTACCTTCCCGTTCACAGAGAAACCGATGAAGAGAGAGCCGCCCGAAAAGCTCAGGAGAGGAGGGCTCAAGAAGAGCGTTATGAGAAAAAAGAAAGGGAGGAGCGCCATGATTCTTCCCAGAGAGGTGACGATTCTCACAAGAGAAAGTCACATGATGATCGGGGAAAAAGCCACATAGTTGAGGACCCAAGCAAGCGTGCCCGACACGGTGAAAGGCATGCTTCTACAACTCCTGAAAAGGTCACTGCCCCCGTCTCACTTGACATTCCTTCTGGCTCTCCTGCTCTCGGGAAGACAGACATTCAGACAATAATCAGCAGGCCTAAATTCCAAGTTGGATCAGGCCTGGCTACCCTGCAAAGCTGGTTCCCGCACTGGTGCCTGAAGGTAGTGCGGTTCGACCTTGACTTGGTCCCTATTGACAAGCCTGCCATGCTGCGAAATCTCGATGCCGTCAGGCTTGATATTGAAAGGATGTCGAACTGGCAAAAGCTTGTTGACGAGCTTCAAAGGGTCAACCGTGCGAATATAGAGGCCTTGCTTACTATAGAGAATGATAAGGCCGAATGGCAGAAGGTTCTTGAGCAGCATGATACCGAAATGAGGAGCATCACTACTTACAATGAAGAGCTTGAAGCGAAAGTTGAGGAACTTAAACAAGAGCTTGCTAGTTCCTCTACTTCCTACACTCAAAAAGAAGAAGTGCTTCTAAAACAAGTGAGAGATGCTCATGCCGGCCAAAGAGACGCCGAAGATAGGCTCGAAGTGCAAAAAAGAATCAGTGAGTGCTATATTGCTGATATTGCAGAGCTTCGAAAGAAAACCAGCTCCCAAGAGGAGGAGATTCAAATGCTAAAGCTTCAACTCTCCAAAGCTGAAAGAGAGCGTGATGAGGCCGTTGCCGGTAAAATTGCAGCTGAAGAATCTCATGATGTAACGAAGACTAACATCAGCTCGACACTGTTTGACTTTTACCTGCACAGCATCTTGGGGCATGGTAGTCTCGCCTTTCTACGCCCCAAATATGAAGTTACACTAGCTGAAGTGTGGGAGGCTGCACTTGACATGCTTGGCGGTAAAGGTGCTGGCTATGCCGAATCAGCTCTTGAGGAGCATTACTTGGATGAAGATGCTCGCGCTGCTCTCGCCAAGGGGAAAGAACAACTTGCAAAATTAAGAGCTGAAATGGCAGAAGGGGAACGCTTAGGAAAAACTACTTCAACTATTCCAGTCCAGCCTTCTCCTTCGGTCGAAATCGACATTATTGGCTCCAGTTCTCATTCTCCATCCCCTACTAAAGTTGCCACTAAGATCACAAGCATACAGGGTGGAGATGAAGGCGAAGGGAGTGCCGAAGCACATGCTTACGAGGTTGATATCAGGAAGCCGACTTCTCCAGGTAACTCTACTGCCAATCTTGCTCAAGTAGACTGCTCATTTGCTTCTTATGGGTTTGATGAGCTTCTTGACTATTTTCTGAATCTCAACGAGCCTTTATCTCCTCTTTTTACTGACTTTAACCTCTTTTCTTCTGTAGAAAAAGTGTCAAGCATCATTCATACTTCCCCTCCTCCAATTGTTCCTCCCTCGATTCTCCAGGTCACGCCTCCGTCCTCCTCTCAACCCGGGTCACAAGACGAGCAAATAGAATCTCTTCATGGCTTAGATGATCCTATTGCTTCTCAAGAACATGGGGGAGACGGGCTTGGAGAAGGCAATGAGTCTCCGGAGCGAACCACTTCTGATAACATAAAATTATCTGCTCTTGTTACTCCGGGAAGTGAGTCTTCTTCAAGGAGGAGGAGGAAGCGTGCCACTTCCAAGAAGAGAAGGAAAGATATTCTTGTTTCTGAAGAGGAAGCGAGAGTTGATCCGGCAGTAACCCTTTCTCCTTCATCCCCGACTCTCCCAAGCCGTCCTGAAAAGCTGCCTAATAGGTCAGGTGAAGGCTCTAAGGGTGGTGGCAAGAAGAAGTAAGGGGTCCTGCTTGGATTTATTTTTACTTTTTGATTTTTTCATGTACTGGCTGGAGATTGTGCGGGTACCGGCCTCCGCTTTTCTTTTTCTTTTTATTTTGAAACCTGTACTTGTACAAAATTTTGACAGTATTGAATAAAATGATTCTTTTCGTTTGTACAAACTTCTGTCTGTATCTGAGAATGCATTTACTATCCATTTTTGTACAAGTTTCTTTATATGATATTGCAGTGAGCTTGTGGTATGTTGTTAGAGCGTAATTTTTACCAATGTAATTATACCATGTTGTATGTAGCTATACCATGTTGCCCCTATACCATAAGCTCATTGCAATATTTTATACTTTGAGGGGATTTGTACTCTTATTTTCTGGAGAATAACTATTCCATACTTGGAGGAATACCATTCTGCTCGAAATAGAGTACAGCTCACTCCATATGAGTTTCTACGCTTCATCCTTCGAAGATATCACCTTTTCTTTTGTGCTTTCACACATTTTTACCGAGTGAATTCTTCTACGTGGTAAAGCGGGCCTCTGAAGGGCACTTTAACTTCTTTTTGAGGAAGAGTATTTTCCAGAATAGGTGAATCATTCTTCCTTTGACAATTAAAGTGTGCCTTTGAAGAGGGCTTCTCTTTTTTTTATATATATATTTCGCCTTAGTAAAGGGCTTTCTGATCTTTGCCTTGCGCTTCTGACGAAATACTTCTTTAAAAAGTTGTACCTCTGAGGAGGGCTTTTTCACGTTTCAACACTTGGAAGTTTTATTTCAATCTCGGTGAAACGTGTGCCTCCGAAGAGTTGTGCCTCCGAGGAGGGCTTTCCACGTTTCAACACCTGGTAGTTTTATTTCAATCTCGGCGAAACGTGTGCCTCCGAAGAGGTCTTTCTGTTCGATTGTGCCTCTGGGAGGAGGTCATTTTATTCCTACATCTGGGACGAGGTCTTTTTTGTTTCTGCCTCTGGGAAGAGGTCTTTTTGTTTGGTTGTGCCTCTGGGAAGAGGTCTTTTTGTTTCTGCCTCTTGGGAGAGGCTTTTATTTTTTCCCTGTTCGCTGGGAAGCGGGCCTCCGAAGAGGGCTTTTCACATTTCGTCTCACGGGAGTGTATCACCGATCATGGTGAAATGTGTGCCTCTGAGTAGGGTTACTTCCTGGAAGTTTGGAGTTTCTTTCTCTCGGTTGGATGGATTCACGGAAGTGTATCGACCGATCAGTCCGCAACTTTGTATCGAGAAAGATCTCTCTTTTTCTGGTTTGGTCCGCTCGAGGTCTTTTAGCATTTCAACTGTGGTGAAATGGGCCTCCGAAGAGTGCTTTTCACGTTTCAACACCTTGAAGTTTTATTTCAATCTCGGTGAAACGTGTGCCTCTGAGTAGGGCTTTTGCCTGGAAGTTTGGAGTTTCTTTCTCTCGGTTGGACGGATTCACGGGAGTGTATCGACCGATCATTCCGCAACTTTATATCGAGAAAGATCTCTCTTTTTCTGGCTAGGCCCACTCGAGGTCTTTATACTCCGAAGAGTTGTGTCTCCGAAGAGGGCTTGTGCCTCTGGAGAGGTCTTTTGTTGATTGATGCTTGCTCGCCCATGTCTCTTTGCCATCTATTCATGTTGGCGATCCCAGTTGTCTTTTGCAAGTGTCATCACTTTCTAGTTGCCAATAATTTCCCTTATCCCAAGAAATATACTTCATATTTAAGCGAGTTGGTGGTGGTAGACATAGGCTATTTAACTGGTTGTTTGTTTGTTCAAACATTTGCAGTTAGTTAGAAATGGTCCACTTCCATCCACATTGCTAACTTTTATTCGAAGCACTTCTTTTGTAGGCTTTGAGTATGGAAATTTTGAATGGCTTAGTGTTTGCTTGCTGAGTGATGTCGGAGATCGCTTGGTCTTGCGATGGGTAAGCTCTGCTTTTATGGCCTGCATTATTAAATCGACATTTGAGTAACACAATTAACGTATTTTATATGTCGAAATAAAACAAAGCAGTTTATAATAGTAGAGAACACAAGATTTATAGTGGTTCGGCCAAAAACTGGGCCTACATCCACTTTGTAGCTTTTCATTATTCACTTGCTTTACAATTGCTTTCAATACAAGAATCATATATTTATAATTCTTTTACAACATTTCAGCAAAGCTTTCAAGTAAAATAGGAACGCAAATGATTGCTGTTCCAAGCTCTTGGGATTGGTTCTCCTTCGACAGTTGTGAGTTTGAATGTGCCATCAAGAAGTTTTGCGCCAATAACATATGGCCCTTCCCAGTTTGGTCCAAACACACCTATGGCCGTCATAATCCTCTTCAGGACTAAGTCCCCAACTTCAAAGCTGCGCTGACGAACTTGGAATTGAAGTGCCTGGCTATTCTTTGCTGGTGAGCTGCAATTCTAAGCCTTGCCTCTTCTCTTCTTTCATCGAGGAGGTCAAGTGCTTCCAATTGCAATTTTTCATTCTCATTTTGATCAAAATGGATCCTTCTGTGTGAGGGGATTTCAGTTTCCACTGGAATCATCGCTTCTGATCCGTATGCCAATGAAAATGGGGTATGCCCAGTCGTAGTTTTGTGAGTGGTTCTGTATGCCCATAGTGCAAGCGGTAACTTATCGACTCAACCACCTTTTGCTTTTTCCAGCTGCTTTTTGATGGTTGATTTGATGATTTTGTTTACTGCTTCCACTTGCCCGTTTGCCTGCGGATGAGCCACTGCTGAGAAGCTTTTTCGGATCCTGAATCGTTTGCAGAAATTTTGGAATTACTCACTTTCAAACTGAGTACCATTGTCTGTGATTATCTTCTGAGGCACACCATACCTGCAAATGATATTTTTAGTCACAAAACTTATCATTTTCTTAGAGGTAATAGTAGCCAATGGTTCGGCTTCAGCCCATTTAGTGAAGTAATCAACAGCCACGATAGCATATTTAACCCCCGATTTGGCAGTCGGCAAAGGCCCAATGAGATCTATTCCCCAGATAGCAAACGGCTATGGACTGACCATTTGTGTTAGCTCAGTGGAAGGTGCTCTAGGAATTTTAGCGAATCTTTGGCATTTATCAAACTTTCGGGAATAGTCAGTAGCATCCTGAATAATTTCTGGCCAAAAGTATCCATAACGGAGGATTTTCTTTGCTAAAGTTTGACCACCTGTATGGTCCCCACATTCCCCTCCGTGTACTTCAGTCAGAATTGTCTTAGCTTCTTCCTTTGTCACACATCGGAGTAACGGCATTGAAAATCCTCGTCTGTACAAACGACCATCTTGAACTATATATCCGGAGGCTTTGCTCATGAGCTTCTGCCGTTCTTTTGAACTTTCTGGCAAAGAACCATTGAGTAAATATTCAAGTATCGGAGTCATCCATGATTCTTGTTCTTGGGATACATTCATAATCCAATCAACATCCATTTCATCTGTGCTTGGAGCTGACAAGACTTCGACGGGAACTAATCCCAATAGTTGAGCTTCACCAGTACTCGAATACTTTGCAAGAGAATCCGCTTTCATGTTCTCTTCGCGGGGTATATGGTTTATTGAGTAACGGTCAAAATCTTGAAGGAGCTCCCAGGCTTTTGATAAATAGGCGGGTAGATTCCCTCCTTTAGCGTGAAATTCCTTCTTGACTTGGCAAACAATAAGTTGAGAATCACTGAAGATCTGCAATGCCTTGATGTTTAGTTCTTTAGCGATCCTTAAACCAGCGATGAGAGCTTCATATTCAGCTTCATTGTTTGTCGAAGGGAATTCTAGTCTCAGCGCATAACATAACGATCGCCCCTCTGAGGTTTCAAGGACAACCCCTGCTCTAGAACAGTAATCATTCCTTGCGCCATCGACATACAATTTCCATTGTATTAGGACGCTATTAGTGACTTCTTCCTCACTATCACCCTTATCCGTACATTCTGCGATGAAATCTGCCAAAGCTTGTCCATTAATTGCTTTTCGGGGATGGTAAGTGATGTCATATTGGCTGAGTTCAATATTCCATTTCAAAAGACGGCCCGAAGTCTCGGGACGGAATAGGGCGTGCTTTAGAGGTTGATCAGTGGGGACTTTGATGGGATGAGCTTGGAAATACGGCCTCAATTTTCTAGATGCGATCAACAGACAATAGGCGAGCTTTTCTAATCTTGAATAGTTCATCTCTGCCCCAGTGAATCTTTTGCTGATATAATAGACTGGGCGTTGAATCCTTGCGTCTTCCCGTACCAACACTGCACTGAGAGCATGAGACAAAATTGTCAAATATACGAATTGATCTTCACCACTGTAAGGCTTTGAAAGTAACGGAGGCACTTCCATATGACGAACCAACTCATCAAATGCTTTCTGACATTCAGGAGTCCACTTAAAGTTTTTCCTTCCTTTCTTCAGAGCATCAAAGAATGGAATGCATTTGTCAGTAGCTTTGGAAATGAACCGACTCAAAGCAGCAACCTTTCCATTGAGACTTTGCAATTCCTTCTTCGTTCTAGGAGCCCTAACCTCTCTCAGGGCAGTGATCTGAGCTGGATTGGCTTCAATGCCCCTAGCGCTCATAATGAAACCCAAAAACTTTTCGGACTCCACTCCAAATGAACATTTCAGGGGATTAAGCTTCATTCTGTACTTGCGGAGTACCGCAAACATCTCTGCCAAGTGATCCATATGGTCCACCGCTTTCTTAGACTTTACTAACATATCATCAACATAAACTTCCATTGTCTTGCCAATCTGTGGTTTAAACATGGCATTAACAAGCCTTTGGTAAGTTGCCCCTGCATTCTTGTGTCCCAAAGGCATGACCTTGTAGCAGTAGAGTCCAACATCTGTGATGAAACTAATATCCTCTTGATCTGGCTCATGCATCATAATCTAGTTATATCTGGAGTATGCATCCATAAAAGATAACAATTCGTGTCCTGCCGTCCCATCCACCAACTGATCGATCCTGGGCAGCGGGAAACGGTCTTTGGGGCAGGCTTTGTTCAGATCTGAAAAATCAATGCATACTCTCCACTTTCCATTAGCCTTTTTCACCAGCACTGGATTTGATACCCAATTTGGATAAGTAGATTCTCTGATGAAACCGTTCTCCATGAGCCGATCCACTTCCTCTTTTAACGCTGCCGTTTTCCCAGGACCCTGAGTCCTTCTCTTCTGTTTCACAGGTGTAAACTTTGGATCAATGTTCAGAGTATGTGCTGCAATCTCTGGGGATATTCCGCACATGTCAGCATGAGTCCAAGCGAATACATCCAAATTAGCCTTCAAAAATGAAATCAGAACATTCTGGACTGTCGTGTTGAGCTGCGAACCTACGTTAAGCACTTTGTTTGGGTCCTTTGGGTCAACGGGCACCGGCACTGTTACCTCTGCCGGTACTACCCTATTCTCCCCTGCACTGGCTTTCCTTGAATCCATCTCTCTTCGTGCACCACTACATTCGCCAGTGCAGGGTCCCCCCTGTAATTGCTACAAGGTTGGTTCTCTAATGCGGACTGGAGCCGCCGCACTTTTTCCCATTTCTCTTTTCCTTGATTCTCGCAACTCTACAAAGTAACATTCTCGCCCCGCATCTTGGTCTCCCTTAATCACACCAACTCCATTATCTGTGGGGAATTTTAGAGTCAGACACCATGGGGCAAGAACAGCTTTGAACGCAGCAAGAGTCGATCGGCCTAAAAAGGCATTGTAGGCAGAGAATTCTTCAACAATTATAAAGGTTTGCTTTCGAGCCACCTTCCTCAGTCCCTTTCCAAGTTCTACAAACAAATCTATGGTCCCAATTGGCTGTTTGGGTTCTCCAGCAAACCCAGCAATCTTAAGTGATGAAGCTTGAACGTCAGCCATTGGAATTTTCATTTGATCGAAGGTCTTCTTGAAGGGGATGTTACACGAAGCTCCACAATCAACTAGAACTCTTCTCACAGTTGCCGGCCCAATACCAGCGGATATGACCAAAGGATCTATGGTCGGAGCTTCGATACCCAAAGAATCCATGGCACTGAACACAATATCATCTGTGGAAGTCTTTTGTTGCTTTAAAGGCGCATCATTCTCTAAAATAAAAACATTCTCTTCAGCTGGTACATGCCTCAAGGCCCGGGCATACCTTTCCATCTCGCCCCAGCTTTTGCCTGCTGGGTGAGGTCCCCCAGCTATTATATTGATGAGAGGCCTTTCCGATTCATGTTCCACGGCATTCTCACTTGAGGCAGGATGGTGAGCGGGAACTTGTTGTCCTTCAGTTGACGAAGCTGGGGCATTTCTGTTCCTTTTCACATATTGCTGGAGTTTGTTTTCCTTCAAGAGTTGTTCAATTACCTCTTTCAACTGACGGCATTCGTTGGTGTCATGGCCGGGCTGGTTGTGGAACCGACAGAACCTTCCACTTTTTTCCATCTTAATCGCAACTCTCATTTTAGGTGGTGCCGGATAATTAACATCATCTTTGGTCGCAAAGAAGATGTTTTCAGGGGTATCGGTCAAGGGTGTGAAATTGAAAGAACGGCCTTTCTTAGCGTCTCCTGGTTTCTTCCCACCATCGTTTCCCCTTTTCTGAGTGTTTGGTTCTTTCTTGTTCGAAGCAGCACCATCGTTCCTGGCATGCGCTGATACCACCTTAGCCGGTGCTTGGAGGCTCTCCAAGCGCATGAATTCATCCGCTTTCTTGTAGAATTTGTCAAGTGAGTTTGGTTCTTTCATTTTCAACCATTTTCCAAATTCACTCGACTTGTCAATCGCCCTCATCAAGTATGTCAGGACCATGCGTGGCTCAGCATTATCTACCTCAGCCAACGCTATGTTAAAGCGATTCAAAAATGATCTGATGGATTCTCCCGGATTTTGCTCTAGACTTGACAGTGACATTATATCCTTTGCTTTAAAAGCATACAATCGAAATTGCTCCTTGAACTTCCTGGCCAAATCGGAGAATTGATTAATGGACCTGACTGGCAGCTTTGTAAACCACAATAGAGCTACACCTTCTAGATAAACCGGGAAGTATCGGCATTTAATTTCATCGGACGCCCTGGCACCAGTCATATTCCAGTCGTACTTATACAAAAACTTCACTCGTCCCCTTGTAAGCCGGAATAGTAGGGGGAACGAATTTCCTTGGGAACTCTGCCTTCAAGATCTTTTCAGTAAATGGAGTTTTGCTTGGAGCAAAACCCCACTCTTTATCGTCTTCATCTCTTCGCATACTTTCTTTCATGATTTGACGAACCATACCCGAAAAATACTCTTCATCATTTAGAGGCTCTGGAGGGCACACATCAACCACCCTCTCTGAATTCTGCCTTGACAGTCGTTCACGGAGGGTTGGATGCGGTCCTGATCCTGCAGCTTGAGGAGGAGTCCTTTCTATAGGGTCTGCGGCTCTTTGAGAAATGTTTCCTTCAAGATTCTGAGCTCCCACGGTGGGGTTTCCATCATTATTTCTCGGTTGACGGTTTTCCCCAAGTAGATCATTCAACTTACTTAAGATCAGGGCATTCTGGGCTTCCAACTGCGCATTCTGAGCATTCAATTGTTGATTCAATCCCAAAACTACGGCGTCCAACTCAGCCCGTGTAACTCCAGCAGTTGGGGCTGCTTGACTTGAAGGAGGAGAGGTAGCAGTATTCTCTTGAACATTGTTGGATCTTACAGAACTTCATTTTCTCCCACGAGACATTATTTCCAACAAACTTCTGGTTTTAAAAGAAATCCTTTCAACAATCCTTTGCGGAGCAATAGTGGAAGTTTCCTGAGTTGGGTTCTCAGTGAAAGCACCAAAAATGTTAACGTAAAAATCAGACACTAACACCCCGGTGTAGATTGAAGTTGAGTGAAAGCACCACCCGTGTACACGGGAACTAAAAACAAGTAGAGAAATCACAGAGAAAGCAGAAAAAACAACAGTTTTTATAGTGGTTCGGCTTAGGGTAAGCCTACGTCCACTTTAATTCTCTTTATTACTGAATCAATTACAACTTTACAACAATCTTCAATTACAATTCCGATGAGACAAACAACCAGAACTTTGATGCAGAAGAATTCTTTAAATCCATGTAGATTGCATTAGATTTCTTCTCGAAGTTAGTTGAGATGCCTTTCGTACTTGAAGTGTCGAGTGATTCGAGAATTCAGCAGAGTATCGGCGCTTAAAGAGATCGGCCCAAAAGTCCTTTTCATGCTTGAGGTAGGTTGGTATTTATAGGGGAATTCCCCCCTTAGGTCGTAAGTCATGACCGGTCTAAGGCAAGTCGTGGCCGAATCATCTGGCCCCTCCATGGTTTCACATAGGTTCATTTGCACAAGTCCCAGGTCGCCCCCGAGTCAACATAACCTCGTATCAGTAGTATGGCATTAGGCTTACATTTAGTAGCTTTAGGTCGTGAACGACTCAAGCTAGGTTGTGAGTCGTGAACGAGTTAACTGGAAAGTCGCAAGTCACGGCTTAACTGGTAAGTCCTGGATCGTGTACGAGTTAAGAGGCCACTGTGCCAAGTAGCTTCATTGAACTTGCCTTCCTTGGCTTGGGTCGTGCACGACTTAACATAGGTCATAGGTCAGTTGCGACTTAGGTCGGTAGCTATCTTAGGTCGGTTGCTTTCTTAGGTGGCAACCTTGTTAAAGCATTAGGTCGGTAACCTTCTTAAAGTATTAGGTCGGCACCCCTGTTAAAGTATTAGGTCGGCAACCCTGCTTAACCTGTTAGGTCGGTATCCCTTCTAGGCCTTAGGTCGGCATCCCTTGTGGGTCGGTAATCTTTAAGGCATTAGGCCGATACCTGTGTTAGGTCTTAGATAGTTAGATCGGCATTCATGTTAGGTCGGCAACCTTGTCTGGGTATTGAGTCGGCATCTCTTTTAAGGCAGTTAGGTCGGCAACCAGTTAAGTCGGCAATCTCCCTAGACTGTTAGGTCGGTATCCATGTTGAGTCGGTAGCCTTTTTGAGTCGCTGAACATTGGAGTTAACAGATAACTACTGTATCATTCATATTTTTTCTTCCTTGTTCACTTTCACATTTCAACTATTCATTTTATAAAAAAATCTCTCTTTTTATTTCATTAAACCTTCATTTATTCTTCGTATATTCATTTTCCATTCTTATTGTTAGCTATACATTTTCTCACCTACTTTTATTCAGCCTAATTCTTATATACCTCTTGTATTTGCATCTAAGCATTTAGTTTTACATGTTACAACTTTTAGTATTCACTCTTTTTCATAACTTCTGTCTGCACTAATTTGTCCATTAACAATTTATATTTAATGCACGTGCACAATCATCCTAGCCTGTCCATGTTCATATTTATTAAACACATAACCACATCATTTCTTTGAAAAGCTTACTGTATTTTTGTATTCTTTTATCACCTTCTCACTTTCCCACCTGTTGACTTTTCCATTTCCCACTAGAGAACAAAACCAAAGTAGGTACAGATTGTTTCTCATTCCTCTATCTGAAGCTTTTTGCTCACACTTCTTCCTTCTTCGTTAAAACTACAAAAATTCCAAAATTTCTAAATCCACAAATTCCAAAACTCCCAACTCCATCCCTCCTCTCTTGCTTCGTCTACCTTAAAAAAGAAAAAAGAAAACTCAATTTGTTCGATTAGCGTTGTATGCTTTGCTTTGCTATTGGATTGTTGCTATGGATAGGATTAGTTAGCTTATCGTGTTCGTGTTGTTAAAAATCTCTAACTTTGAAAGGTAAGCAATCACTCACGATTAACATTTTTATTATTAGGTAAATAAACATCGATTGAAATGTTACGAGATCTGTTTGCTTTAGATAGGAATATATGATATATGGTGTTATGTTCCCTTGAATTTGTGTTATAATATTCACACGTACATGTTGTTTTATATGTCACAAGTAGTATGTTATATTGATTTGATTAATCGTCACATATGTATGTTAAATATGTCACATATGATATGTAAAAAAATGTGTTATATTAGAAAAAAAAATTATATATGCCATGTTGAAATACATCGCATATGATATGTAAAAAAATGTTATGTTAGAAAAATATATTTATATATGCCATGTTGAAATACATCACATATGTTATGTTGAAAAAATGTGTTGGTTAATAAAAATCATATTTTGCACATGCTATGTGAATAATATGTCACCAATGCTATGTGGAGATAATTTCTTATGAAATTGGTATGCCTGTTATTTTATTGTAAATCACCTTACAAGTTCCTTGCACATATGTCATATAGCATATTTATATGTTATGTTAGTGTATGACATGTTAGAATTTGAAATATTCACTAATGCTGTTTACGATATGTAACACATGTAATAAGTTTGCTATGCATGTGTATATATTAAATTGTTAATTATGGACGCATGTTGGTCATTGACATGCTATGCTATTTATGTTTTTTTTTTCTCATGCTCCAAGTTCTCTGATAGTTAGCAAAATCACTTTGGATTGAAATGATACGAACCCAATATAAAACCACATTGGGTTTAAATAAATCGATGTAGAAATAAAATTGGAATATTGTAGGTTTAAATTTATGTTTGAACTTGAAACTATGAAATTTAAATTTAATTGATTTAAAGAAAGTTTTAATTGGATTTTTTGTTTTAAACTTCCTGTTTGATTATAACTTAATAGCTTTAAGTGAAAAATTGAAATCCGAAGTTGGATTTAATAATGAATCGATAGGAAGCAAACATAAAGTCAGTATTTTAACTGAACCAATTTATAGTAAACCTAAGCATTTCACTTATTGAGTTATCTGTATATTTCACTAGAGTTCACTTACTTACATACATAAGAATGTTAGCCCTTACTCGAGTGTTCCTGTTTTACTTTACTCTCGGGTCAGACCGCGTAGTTCAGTTTAACGAATACAGTTATTTCTAAAGACGAAGACGGAGTCGAGGACCGTATCTACTACTATTATAGCAATTGTTTATTCTTCTTGAAAAATAAATGTAAATGTTGATTTTGTTGAAAAATAGTTTCATGAACTGTTTATGTATTTATTTTGTGTATTATATTTCATCCTTCCTCTACGAAATTCTATATTTGTTCTTTTGAATCTTATTTCATTTGAACAATCCCATTAATAATTTGTCTTTTTAATAGTTTGAGTAAGACATTTGTGGTTTATTATCGACCTAAACTGTTCAAAAAGATGGGCCATTACAGTTTGTGTCCAGCCATTCACTATACCTTTGCTATACCTTTTAAATAAACAACGCAGCAAAATGGAAAAAGAAACACATATAAATAGAAAAAAATAAAATTACATTTGAATATTAAAAGTGCCTCAGTTTATGGGTTTATCTGTTTTCATATTTTGGACATGGACAAAAAATAAATGTGCATATGCAACATATGGCATGTGCAATATATCGCTGCACATGCCATACGGCTATACAAATATGCCATACACACTCATATCAATGAATTTCAAGGACAGAGACACGAGGTCAAGCCCCACACAAGCTCGGGCTCAATGCAAGTTCATCAAGCGGTTTACGTAGGATTGAGAACAATTGGTGCAAAGGCATTTAGCATTACACAGTCACACACATATACATACAAATGTATACAAGTATTTACATAGAAATATTGCATCATTTCATTTCATTTCAAGGCAATCTGCCAAACCATCAATCATACAAGGCAGCAAAACAAAGCAAGTGCAAAGATTGTACAAAGGCAACAACAAAGAAGTGTAAATAGGTTCAAGAGTGCCGCAAGGCAACAAGTGCATATGGTCATAAAAAAATGCAGTACATAATCAAAGCCAATCGCATACATATAATAGTGAACATGAACAAGTACAAGACAGTGGGTCAACTGCATCAATAATGGTTCGGACCAAACAAAAAAGGACGAATCGCAAATCCGAACCCTTTGAATCGACAATAATCCACACATGTCTGACCCAAAAATACAAACTAACGGAAAGTAAGGAGAAAGAAATGAAGAGAGAAGAAGAGAAGAAAAGAAAGAGAGAAGAGAGAACCAAATAGAACAATACAGAATCTCTCATCGTAGCGGAAATCATATAATATCATATCAATGATCTTTACAAAACAGAAATTTTATATACATACATCAATTAGAGTTTAACAATCAATCATTAATTATTAGCCTGGATAGTTATAATAATGTCATGGCCCGTAATTTTCGACCTCGAAAAGTTGACACTAATACGTTCGCTGTATAAAGTGTCGAGAAATCATGCACTGGAAATTCTGGATTGTTAGGGTTAAGAAGAAAAAGGTAGAAGAAGAAACAGGAAACAACAACACATAATCTGACAATCGCAGCGGATAAGAATATAATATACAAATAATAGCATTTACACAAAGAAAGTTGTAAATGTCAATTTTACATACAATATATCAGAGTATAGTCATCAACAAATAATTCAGATAGTTATAGCAACTTGTCCCAGAATACTACCAACACCAAACTAACACACAGCGGAAAATACACCACACGTCCCTGCCATCCAACTCGTCTCCTAAGCTCCAGAACGTCCTAACCTGAAAATCTGTAACACTAGGTTTGACTCGAGCATTACAATAAAGTAACACCAGAGTCAGGCTTGAAACCAGTGTGAGTAAACCCATTTAACATGAAATACTTAAAGTTGTAAAACTTCTTGAAAACCCAGGTAACCGGTTCATCACTGCTAGTTTTATCTCGCTATAACCAAACATTTATTTCACAAACAATATCGAAGTACCGTTACTTGGTTTAAATGGACAAGTTTGCTTAATTTATTCCATTCCAGCCTGTTTATTCTAAAATCAAATATATAAATAGGTACGGAAGTTACCAATCGAAGTGGTTTCGGATATTGCTGATATCCAAACCCGACCTCTTCGAATCCAATGTCATCTTGAAGCCAAGTTGTTTAAGAAAAATAATTCAATTTGAATTCATAATATTATATTCACACAGAAATTTCTATTCAAATAAATGGCTCACATTTATCCATAGCTATATCACAGAACATCACAATTATCAGACTAGAGATATTAATCAATCCAAACATTCAATACAATTTAATCATCCATAAGAAAGACAACTGTCAAACCATTTCTAATTAATTTAATTAAATCAAGAAATAAATTAAATTAATTATAAATCCAACTTAACTATGAATCCTAAATTGTTATTTTAATTAATTATTGTCATTAATTAATTATCCTTTAATTACTTAAGACCATAATTAATTTAAAGACAATCCATTTATCTTAATTAATTACTTAATTATCATCTAAATTTTACTTCAAT
Organism: Allium cepa; assembly: GCA_030765085.1. NCBI lineage: Eukaryota > Viridiplantae > Streptophyta > Magnoliopsida > Asparagales > Amaryllidaceae > Allium > Allium cepa. The sequence goes on from CM060928.1 coordinate 1,038,983,690, forward strand.
TGAATGTTTGGAATTAACACACAAAATCACTTGAGACCTTTTGACAAATTAAAATTTAATACATTTATCTTAATCACTTATTTAATTACATCATTTTATTTTGAAAATACTTAGGGATTTAATTAAATAATTAACCTAATATATAATTATTCAAAACCAAATCAATATATCTTTAAAACATTTAACTTTAAAATTTAAATCTTTGAAATTTGCTTGATAACTTGATCAAAAATTTTGCTTTGAAAATTTGTTTAATGTTTTCTTTGGAAACTTGTACATTTTCTTTGCTTTTAAAAACTTGTTTATAAAATTTACTTTCGATGAAATATAGAAAACTCGAGCCAAAACCCAAAATACCCGAGCCACCGCTCGAGCCAAACTCTCATCCACTTCCTTTCGATAAAACTCGCATACGACTTCGAGCAATACCCTATCCTCCCCGATGCTCCAATCAATATAGCAACATCAGACACAAATGAACACACGTGTATGTGCACACATGATTTGATCATCTCCATCTAATGTTCCGGCCACCAACAAGTCGCCGACGTTCCACTCAGTCGACCCAACCAACCAGGACAATTGATCGCGCCAGGAATCAAAATCGAGCAAATCATGCTTCACAGGAACCCAACTCGATCATCGAAAACCACCTCGCACTGTCATCTTCGATCGCCAGGAACTTCGCTATCACGTCCAGACTTCCGTCGCAGTCCAACGCTTCGTTTCCCCCACCTCCAATCAACTCCGATGCAACCCCGATGCCACACGAGCCTCTGAAACATCGTCGACCAAAACAGGTCGATGAACCCTACTTTCCCTTCGTTCCACCTCCACGGAGAACTAAAAATTCATCGACTAATTTTCCCAAGACCCTCGACAAATGAGCTACCTCCAGCATCGATTCCAACGCACCAACATCTCCGATCGTCGAGAAATCGAGCATAGTTCGACTTTCGTTCAACTCAAAAATTCTCAACAATTATAAACTTAAAAATCATGAAATCATTGTCAAAAATCATAGTTTTTAATGACGAGTCAGATTGTATAATCAAAACAAGGAAATTAAATAATCGATTTTCTAACTTTAATTAGTTTTCATTATTCTTCCTTGATTCCGGTAAATCTACTTGCTAATTTTACTTAAAAAACATTTATAAAAATCAAATTTAGTTATTACAAACATATTACCTTTAAACATCATAATTGAAGTTGATTATATGAAGCAGAATTGAGTTTTTTTAAGTAAATTTGTCTGTTGGATACTAACAGAGACAGGTTCATCAATACACAAACATGCATATACATATATAAAGTAATTCATCTATATTCCAGGTAAAATACATCCATGCAAAAATTCTTCACAACATTACTTCAAGAATTTTCCAGATGCATCAGAATATAAACACAGATTTAGCTTTTAAAGGTTATGTTTACTCACTGTATTTTGGATGAACAGAGAATAGAGCTTTTTGAAAATTTGAAATCTTCACTTGAATTTGATCTGCAACTTGATTACTTTGGGTTGACATGATCTTGAATCTTTGCTTGCTTTAGTTGAAATTTGAAGTTTGATTTATTTTTTTCTTTTTAGTTTTAATTTTGGTATGAGAGAAGAAGTGAAGAAAGAAAAAGAGAAAGAGTGTTTTGTAAAAATGAAAGAGTCGTACACAGCTTTGTTCCCTAAATCATGTTATTTATATTTTTCAATTTAAAAGAAAACCATGCCACTTGTAAACATATATCTTTCATAAGCCTACATCTAACGATCCTGACTCGTCCTTCGAAAATCGGCACCGAATATATCACCTATATTTAAATACTGCAGATTCAAACGTCGAATCTGGTTCGTCGGAGCTTATAACACATTAAGTATAACAACACAGCGGAAGAAATGAATGAATATATAATATAACTCCAATGATACGATATCCAATGATATACAACAATGATCACAAATACATATCAGAGATCTACAACAACATAGCGGAAACACAAAGGCACCAGCCACGGAAAACAACTTGAACTCCAAATGGCACTCTAATGTCCGCAACTCCATCGCAAATCTCTAATCCAAAACTTTGAAGACTCCAATCCAATAAGCTTGAACCTCCATCAAGTTGTATTAACAAAACCGGTTCAGAGAAACAAATGCTATCTCTAAATCCAAAGGCTGGATGCTATGGAGTCTACACCTACTATTTGGTTACCTGAAAAATCCAACTCTAGACTGCCCGTGTGGAAAATTGTGGGCACTCAGAGTTTAGGAAGGGAACAATATACCCCAAGTCAGTCATGGGACTAGTGTGAGCAAACAAAAACAGTTTTTATCTTTAAGACAAACAACAAAAGAATTTAAAAATTGAAATCCGCAACGCTTTTTGGAAAATGAAACTACCAGAAGGCCTCCCACCGCACACACAATGCAAACGCAGAATTAGAGGAAATTTCTCCTTACGATAGTCAAACATGCTTGATACGCAAAATCCTTTTGATATTATTATTAGCGCATAGTGCAGAAAAACTTTCGAAAATATAATATTAATCTTAGCCAGCGTACAACCATTCTTGTATGCCTACTATAGCTACCATGTTCAATAGTAGGTTACCACCACATTCCATGGCAGGTTATACAACTAAAACCGTGAAGGACTCGTATTGTTTTGTTTTGATTTCCAACAAATGGTCGGGCTAAGGAACTTCCTACTTCCACAAGGGTACGTCTCTAGAGGGACGTGCCGAGAACCTACCCAGCTTTCTGCCAACACAAGGCCGGGTTACCTCGGTAACTAGGCAACTACTACTTCAGCATGCCATCCCCCGGTCGTTTGCAACCTTTATCCGAGGTGCCTCTACACCAACAACCACAAAGCAATCACAAAGTAATAGATTTACAGTGACCACATGAGTTAAGTATCTGGGATCCACACCGTGATACCACCCTTTTCCAAAAGGGAATGACACACCCTAAAGGACGCGACCCTCGTAACCTTGCCGCATCTTTCCTGTTTTGACCATTTCCGGGGTGTGAGGTCTTGATGCAGTCTCGTCCACAAAGCTACAGTTTTCACAAAGTCATGTTTCGATCAACAAATGACCAGCAGCACTTCGCATGCCACATTACCAAATTGGGAATGTATCACTATTTACCATCAACTACATAACCTCTGAGCTCGTAGGTCTTAGAGAAGGGTGTTAACTAAGAGAACAAATTCTCCGCCACCAAACAGAAATGTATTTGATAGAAAATGGTTTTACATCTTAAAGTGTAACGCTAGACACACATCCATACAAGTCTGTTTCGGGTTCGAACAGAACCAAAGGCACGTCACAAAAAAGCACTTGCAAATCCGGATAATCCGTAATCATATCCGGACTTTCCATCACAAAGGATGATCAAATCTCTATACCGAGGATCGGCCGGTGCAGAGGCATTCGATGAGTTATCATTTCGCTTTCGAAAATATTCGGTCTTCACCACCGTTCTTCAAAAGAAATCCATATCGTCGTATCATTATTCGAAATGGGTTATATGACACAAGGTCATTCTCGGCTAAACCGAATAATGAGAGCAATATTAAAAATCATATGGATATTGGGATTTCAGTTAAGTCACTACTAAAAATCCAAAACATTTCTTTCAAATGGTTCGAACAAATTACCAGATCTAATCTTTTAAACAAAAAGATTCATTTCACAAAGTTCCCCAATCTTTCACAAAGATTCATTCACAGATTTCAAACCAATTTCCACTTCAAATTTGGATTAACTCATTCAATCTTTAAATCAAGGATTTAATAGTTTTCAAACCCGTTTCCAATTCAAATCTTTTATATAAAAGATACACCATTTAAAATCCTCTTCATTTCAAAACAAGGTTTAATAATATTTCACAAAGGTTCATTCATAGCTTTCAAAACAATTCACAATTTCATTTCAAACTTGAAAATTTTCAACAAAAATTGGAAATCCTTTATTCATATGAAAGCCATTGTTATTTAAAAACAAATAGTCTTCATTTTGGAAATATCCGATTAAATTTGTACAAGTTAAAGCCCTTGGGTTAAATTCAATTTCCCCAAATCAATACTTTTAAAATGGTTTAAAACCATATAAACACATTTATAACTTATATAACCTTTTTTTTAAAACATAACTTCTAAACATAGAATTCAATTTCAAATCTTGAATTCAAATCAAATTATTTAAATTTCAAAACTTTATCAAGTTATTCAAAATAACTTTTATCTTATTTTTTAAAACTTCTTTTCAAACTTTTCATATTTAATTCAGTTCCATTTCCAAAACCATTTGGATTCAAAATTCAAATTTTAAAATCCATTTTAAGAAAAATCTGTGACTTAACCAATTTCCTCGTGCAATCCATATTTGTGTGTGTATAGTGTAGTCCAGGGGTTTTACCCAATAGTGCAACATCATCGATCATCACAGATTCAAGCACATTAATTTTTGATAAGCGGTATAACCCTATAACGCTTATCATCATTCACAGATTCACAAATAGATATATAAATGCATCACAAACAATTGTGTAAATACATTACAGATAAATAATATACACATATAGCTCAATCAAAACAATCCACATCATAGAATCTCTACAAATCAACTCAAGAATTCATACGATTCATACATCCATAAGCAAAATCAATTAATTATCTAATTAACTTAGATCAGAGTAATTACTTATGAATAAACACTAATCCTGGTTAATTAATATGAAATTAATTACAACCCATTTAATCAATTATCCTTTAATAAAAGAATTTGTTAACGCTTAAAATCGAACGCTAAAACCCCGGTGTGTGAAGTATGAATGTGAAAGCACCACCCGATGGTTCGGGAACAGAATATGAGCAAAAACAACAGAAAATACAGCAGGAGATAGCGATTTTATAGTGGTCCGGCTTAAGGAGTAGCCTACGTCCACTTTAAGTGTCTTTATTACTGATCTTGTTACAAAACAATGCAATGCTCTTCAAGTACAAATCTCTTTGGTTACAAAACACTTTGAGCAAGTTGCTTAAGCTTCGATGTAGATGAAAGTCCTCGAATCCATGTCGGATGTGTGAAAGTCTTCCAAAGTAGTTTGTAGTGTTCTTTGAAACTTCAAGCGTAAAGTTGGTTTAGAAACTGGCAGAGTATCGGCGCTTGAAGAGATTGTCCAAAAGTCCCTTGAAAGTTGGAGATGGCAATGTATTTATAGAGAATTCCGGGCAGGAAACATTACCAAGTCCTAAATCGTAACCGGCCTAAGTTGGGTCGCGGACGACTTAAACTAAGTCGTGGGTCGGTTGCGACCTAAATGCTGGGTCGAGACTTCGGAAAGGCATCATTGCTGAACTCTGGATATATCATAAGTCCTGAACCGTGTACGAGTTAAGAGGCCGCGTGCTAAGTAGCTGCATCGGACTTGCCTTCCTTTGCCTGGGTCGTGAACGACCGAGCATAGGCCGTAAGTCGGTCGCGACTCAAGTGTAGTTCGTGATCTTGTCCCTGTCCTGAGAAGTTAGGGCGGCAACCTCCTTGGATAGTAAGATCGGCATCTATCTTAGGCCAGCATCCATGTTAGATCGGTAACCTACCAAAGCCTTAGGTCGGTATCCCCTCAAATCTTAAGTCGGCATCCTTGTTAAGTCGGCAACCTTTAAGGCATTAGGCCGGTACCCATGTTAGGTCGGTAGCTATCTTAGGTCGGTATCCTTTAAGTCTTAGGTCGGCATTCCTGTTTTAGGCAGTTAGGTCGGTATCTCTCTTAAGCCGTAGAGTCATGGCCGAGGCGGGGTTAACATTTGCCCCTCGTAGTACATGCCTAATGGTTAGGTCGTGTGCTTCGATATGATTTAACCCGTCCCCCTCTAGGTCGGCAGGTCGTACGCGACTTAACAGTTAGACCATTTGCACAGCTTCAGGTTCCTCCATTTCAAGGTATAAGTCATACATCTTCTCCTTCCTCTTCATTCAATTCTGCCATCAACATTTCCCTGAGCTCTCAAAGGCGCTTTCGTTCCATCAATCACAGATAATCATTACGTAAGTAAACCTGCTTCCTTCTCGATCCCCTACTGTCATTGATTCATGAATCCCATTCAAACTTCACCCCCCTCCTCGCGCAATGCTTCATCACGAATCTTATCATACCGATAGTTGATGATCCTGAGGTGGCTCAATTCAGATTCAAACGGTTGATCAAACGATGCCGATGGGTTACGGCTTCGGGCTAATCAATCTTGATTTACGTTAGGATTGTAAGGTGTTGAATTCGTGGGGGTTTTGAACTGGTTTAATGGATGATCCGATGGCATGAAATAGCATGAATGAAATGAGGGTTTTTTGTTGAGGGAGTGGCTATCGGGTTAACGGGTTGGGTGGAGTGAGATATTGGTTTGGACGCGACTCAACAACTTTGGGTGACCTAACTTTTGGCCGATCTGATTCGATGCGACCTAAACCTTAAGTCGCGACCGAGCTGAGACTTGGGGAAACTTACCGACCTAATTTAATGTAACCAGAGCCTTAAATCGTTGCCGAGTTAGAACTTGGGGAAAACTCACACCACTTTGAACCGAAGCCTCTTACGACTTAAAAGACCAATGATTTAAGGAACCAGAGACTTATTCTTAACCCGCGAGAGATTCCTTGGGTCGCAGCCAAGTTAACACTTGGATGCTCAACTTGAATTCTCACACAAAAGCATAGTCCCAACTTGAATACTTAACTTGATCTGCTGGACTGAATTGCTTAAATCCTAGATTGTTTTAACTTTGTTTCCTTATCTCACAGATCATGTTAACTTATAGGCTAACAACCTGCTGAAAACAATAATCACAGAAAACCAAGGCGAATATACTGCCATTGACTGCCCACATCAAATGACAGATTAGTCGACATAGAGTAATCAACTTAAACACACTGTATGAAATGCTGTGAACCAATCAACTAAAGTGAAATATCAATGCAAAGCATCAATATCTTGAACTCATTTGTGTGCATATACATTTCACTTTCATATTTAAAACAACAAACCCTGGACTTTATAACTGACAAATGCTTGCTGGTTTTTATTCCAGTTATATTCGCTTATTGCTTTATTGATTTTACACAACACTTCACACATTTTAGGAAACGTTCACCTTCATGTTTGAATATCCTGTTGTTTGTGTAGAATGACTTCCCTCCAAGAAGAAGAAGTGGTAGCTCAAGCGGGAGAGACCTTTCAGATAGCTGTTCCCATAGAGAATCCTCCAGAGAGAACCTCGACTATCCTAACTCCGAGAGCGTTTATTCAGCTACGTACTCAATTTGGTTTTGCTGAAAATGATGCCCTACTTCCCGGGCCAAATGATACTGCCGCCAGTCCTCCCCACGGTTTTTTCGCAGTCAATCGTCAAATGTGCCTAAGCGGGGCGATTCCTCCCTTTAACGACTTCCTTCGAACCCTTCTTCTTCGGTTGACAATCTCTCCGTTCCAACTTCATCCTAATGGCTACACCATCTTGATGGGGTTGTGTGTTTTGTTTAGGAAAACTCTTGATCGTTGGCCAAGTTTTGAAGAAATTCGCTACTTATGCTCGTTTGCAAAGAGTAAAGGCCATCCTTCCCTTATTATTGTGAGAAGTGCTAGAATCCGCAAGCTTATTACTGATCTTACCGAAAGTGTTCATGGATTTTTGAACCAGTTTTTCTTTGCTCGTTGCCCCCCAGGGTTTTGTGCCATCTAGAGAGTAGGAAGTAAGATTACCTGTTTCTATTTTCTCCAGTTTCAAACTTTTTTGAGATCCGAATTACCAATTGCTAATTTCATTCTTTGCTCTTTTCAGCACTTCCTCTCCCCTCTAGAGATCCAAGCCATAAGCAAATTTTTGAAAGATTAAGTGCTGTGACTGCTAAAGAGAGAAGTATAAAGTTTTTGTTGAGGGACGAATTTTTGCATCAGTATGGATTTTTACACGCTTCTCGCTCTACACACCCCCATGAGGTTCCAGACTCCCCATCTAAAGCATTAGATGCCTCAGTTTCCACTGACGAACCCATACCAAAAGAACCTGCCTCCGAGGCTTCTTTGGTGAAGTGCTCTACTACTGTCGATGTTGCGGGGTCGTCTGGAAAATTCGCACTTGCCCCAGTCATTGAAGAGGAAGAACCTCTTCGTTGCTCTGAAGATGCGGCTGGTCTGGAAGCCGAAAAAGAAAATCCTGCCGAACTTGGCGGTGATGATACTTTTGAGGGGCTAAGTGACCTGATGATAACTTCACAAGAACTTTTTAAAGATGATGTCCCTAAAGCTTCTTCTCCTGTTGTCGAGGTGACATCCACTTTTCAACAAATTTTGACGCCTACCACTCAAGTCACTACCACCCCTGTACCGAAGAGCGGTTTGTAGCCTGATACGTGTAGTTTGCACACCACACACACATAGGATTTTCAGCACTTATTCGTATTTAACTTCTTTTCTCTGAAGACTTTTAAGACTTGTCTTTTTTCAATTTCAGATTCTCCGATGGGACGCAGAGGCTCTTATTATGACGACTTTCAGCGCTACGGGAGGCGTAGTCAATATGACTATAGGCGATACCTTCCCCTTTACAGAGAAACTGACGAAGAAAGAGCCGCCCAAAAGGCTTAGGAGAGGAGGACTCAAGAAGAGCGTTATGAGAGGAGAGAAAGGGAGGAGCACCATGATTCTTCCCAGAGAGGTGATGACTCTCACAAAAGAAAGTCGCATGACGACCGGGGAAAAAGTCATATAGTTGAGGACCCAAGCAAGCGTGCCAGGCACGGTGAAAAGCATGCATCTACAACTCCTGAAAAGGTCGCTGCCCCTGTCTCACTTGACATCTCCTCCGGCTCTCCTGCTCTCAGGAAGACAGACATTCAGACAATAGTCAACAGGCCTAAATTCCAAATTGGACCAGGCCCGGTCACTCTGCAAAGTCGGTTCCCACACTGGTGCCTGAAGGGAGTGCGGTTCGATCTTGACTTGGTCCCTATTGACAAACAAGCAATGCTGCAAAATCTTGATGCTGTTAGGCTTGATATCGAGCGGATGTTAGGGTGGCAAAAGCTTGTTGATGAGCTTCAGAAGGTCAACCGCGTGAATATAGAGGCCATGCTAACCATGGAAAATGATAAGGCCGAGTGGCAAAAAACTTTAAGCCAGCATGATACTGAGATGAGGGACATTGCTGATTACAACGAGAAGCTTGAAGCAGAAGTTGAGAAACTTAAACAAGAGCTTGCTGCTTCTTCTACCTCATATACTCAAAAAGAAGAAGTACTTCAAAAGCAGGTTCGCGATGCTCACGCTGCTCAACGACATGCCGAGTGGCAACTTGAGGCTGAGCAAAAAACAACGGGAAAATATCGTGCTGACATTGCAGAGTTACGGGAGAAGGTCAACTCCCAGGATTTGGAGATTATGAGGCCGAAAGCCCAATTGTTAAAGACCGAGAAGGAACGTGACGAAGCTTTCGCTGTAAGGCGGGCTGCCGAACAGTCGCATGAGGTGACTAAAGCCAACATCAACTCCACTTTATTTGACTTCTACGTGCATAGCGTTATGGGGTGCGGGAGCCTTTCATTCTTAGGACCGAAGTATGAGATTACCCTGGCCGAGGTTTCGGAGTCAATTCTTGACATGCTTGGAGGTACAGGCGCCGGCTATGCTGAAGCATCTCTTGCAGAACACTTTCTAGATGATGACGCCAGAGCTGCCCTAGCTCGGGGAAAAGAGCAGCTTGCCAAAGCACGAGCTGAGGTAGGGGAGCAGCACTTTGTGAAAGAAGCACCATTAACTGCCCCCGTTCCGTCTTCGGTTTCAGCCGATGTTGACATCACAGGCTCTGGTTCTCATTCTCCATCCCCTGTTAAAGTTACAACTGAGATCACAAGCACGCAGGGTGGAGATGAAGGCGAAGAGAGCGCCGAAGTACAGGCTTATGAGGTTGATATTAGGAAGCCGACTTCTCCAGGTAACTCTATTGTTAATCTTGCCCAAGTGGACTGTTTGTTTGCTCCTCATGAGTTTGACGAACTTTTTGATTATTTCTTAAATCTCAATGAGCCGCTATCGCCTTTCTTCATGGGAGATACTAATATTTTTGGCTTTTCTTCTTCTGTAGCAAAAACACCATGTGCCACACAGACTTCTCCTCCTCCAGCTGTCCCTCCTCCATTCCCTCAAATCACTCCTATATCCCAACCGGGATCACAGGAAGAATTCATAGGAGCCCTTCAAGGCTTGGATGATCCAAATGCTTCGCAGGAGCAGAAGGACGAAGGACTTGAAGGAGGCGACAAATCGCCGGAGCGTATTATTTCTGATGACGTAAAACTGGCTGCTCTTGTTACCCCGGGAAGTGAGTCTTCTTCAAGGAGGAGGAAGAAGCGTACCACTTCCTAGAAGAAAAGGAAAAGCATTCATGTTTCTGAAGAGGAAGCGAAGGTTGATCTGGCAATAACCCTCTCTCCTTCATCCCCGACTCTCCCAAGCCATCCTGAAAATCTGCCTATTAGGTCAGGTGAAGGTTCTAAAGGTGGCAGCAAGAAGAAGTAATGGGCCCTGCTTCCCTTTATTTTTACTTTTTTCTTTTTGCATGTACTGACCAGAGATTGTGCGGCTACCGGCCACCGCTTTTCTTTTTCTTTTTATTTTGAAACCTGTACCATTATAGCTATACCATGTTGCCCCTATACCATAAGCTCGTTGCAATATTTTCAACTTTGAGAGGACTTGTACACTTATTTTCTGGAGAATAATTATTCCATACTTGGAGGAATATTATTCTGCTGAAAATAGAGTACAACTCGTTTCATATGAGTTTTCATGTTCCACCCTTTAGAGATATCACTTTTTCTTTTACATGTATACATGTTTACAAAGCGAATTCTCTTATGTGGTAGAGCGGGCCTCTGAAGGGCACTTTACCTTTTTTGAGGAAGAGTATTTTCAAGAATAGATGAACCAATCTTCTTTTGAAAGTTAAAGTGCGTCTTTAAAGAGGGCTTTTTTTTTATCTTTGTTTCGCATTTCTGATGAAATGCTTCTTTGAAAAGTTGTACCTCTGAGGAGGGCTTTTTCACGTTTTAACACTTGGAAGTTTTATTTCAATCTCGGTGAAATGTGTGCCTCCGAAGAGTTGTGCCTCCGAGGAGGGCTTTCCACGTTTCAACACTTGGAAGTTTTATTTCAATCTCGGTGAAACATGTGCCACCGAAGAGGTCTTTCTGTTTGATTGTGACTCTGGAAAGAGGTCTTTTTGTTTGATTGTGCCTCTGGAAAGAGGTCTTTTTGTTTGATTGTGCCTCTGGGAAGAGGTCTTTTTGTTTCTGCCGCTTGGGAGAGGCTTTAATTTTTTTCCCTGTTCGCTGGGAAGCGGCCTCCAAAGAGGGCTTTTCACATTTCGACTCGTGTGAAGTTTTATTTTAGATCACGGTGAAATGTGTGCCTCTGAGTAGGGCTTTTGCCTGGAAGTTTGAAGTTTCTTTATCTTAGTTGGATGGATTCACGGGAGTGTATCACCGATCAGTCCGCAACTTTATGTCGAGAAAGAACTCTCTTTTTCTGGCGAGGCCCGCTTGAGGTCTTTTAGCATTTCAACTGTGGTGAAATGGGCCTCGGAAGAGGGCTTTTCACGTTTCAACACTTGGAAGTTTTGTTTCAATCTCGGTGAAACGTGTGCCTCTAAGTAGGGCTTTTGCCTGGAAGTCTGGAGTTTCTTTCTCTTAGTTGGATGGATTCACGGGAGTGTATCACCGATCAGTCCACAACTTTATGTCGAGAAAGAACTCTCTTTTTCTGGCGAGGCCCGCTCGAGGTCTTTATCCTCCGAAGAGTTGTGCCTCTGAAGAGGGCTTGTGCCTCCGAAGAGGTCTTTTGCTGTTTGATGCTTGCTCGCCCATGTCTCTTTGCCATCTATTCATGTCGGCGATCCCCGTTATCTTTTCCAAGTATCATCCCTTTTTAGTTGCCAATAATTTTCCTTATCCATAGAAATATACTTCATAGTTAAGCGAGTTGGTGGTGGTAGACACAGGCTATTTAACTGGATGCTCGTTTGTACAAACATTCGCAGTTAGTTAGAAATGGTCCACTTCCATCCACATCGCTAACTTTTGTTCGAAGCACTTCTTTCGTAGGATTTGAGTATGGAAATTTTGAATGGTTTAGCGTTTGCTTGCTGGGTGATGTCGGAGATCGCTTGGTCTTGCGATGGGTAAGCTTTGTTTTTATGGCCTGCATTATTAAATCGACATTTTAGTAACGCAATTAACGTATTTTATATGTCGAAATAAAACAAAGCAGTTTATAGTAGTAGAGAACACAAGACTTATAGTGGTTCGACCAAAAGCTGGGCCTACATCCACTTTATAGATTTTCATTATTCACTTGCTTTACAATTGCTTTCAATACAAGAATCATATATTCGTAATTCTTTTACAACATTTCAGCAAAGCTTTTAAGTAAAATATGGACGCAAATGATTGCTGTTCCAAGCTCTTGGGATTGGTTCTCCTTCGAAAGTTGTGAGTTTGAATGTGCCATCAAGAAGTTTCGTGCCTATAACATATGGCCCCTCCCAGTTTGGCCCAAACACACCTGTGGCTGTCGTAATTCTCTTCAGGACTAGGTCCCCAACTTCAAAGCTGCGCTGACGAACTTTGGAATTGAAGTGCCTGGCTATTCTTTGCTGATGAGCTGCAATTCTAAGCCTAGCCACTTCTCTTCTTTCATCAAGGAGGTCAAGAGCTTCCAATAGCAATTTTTCATTCTCATCTTGATCAAAATGAATCCTTCTGTGTGAGGGGACTTCAGTTTCCACTAGAATCATCACTTCTGATTCGTATGCCAATGAAAATGGAGTATGCCCAGTCGCAGTTTTGTGGGTGGTTCTGTATGCCCATAGTGCAAGCGGTAACTTATCGACCCAACCACCTTTTGCTTTTTCCAGCTGCTTTTTGATGGTTGATTTGATGATTTTGTTTACTGCTTCCACTTGCCCGTTTGCCTGCGGATGAGCCACTGCTGAGAAGCTTTTTCGGATCTTGAATAGTTTGTAGAAATCTTGGAACTCCTCACTTTCAAACTGGGTACCATTGTCTGTGATTATCTTCTGAGGCACACCATACCTGCAAATGATATTTTAGTCACAAAACTTATCATTTTCTTAGAGGTAATAGTAGCCAATGGTTCAGCTTTAGCCCATTTAGTGAAATAATCAACAGCAACGTTAGCAAATTTAATCCCCGATTTGGCAGTCGGTAAAGGCCCAATGAGATCTATTCCCTAGATGGTAAACGGCCATGGACTGACCATTTGTGTTAGTTCAGTGGAAGGTGCTCTAGGAATTTTGGCAAATCTTTGGCATCTATCACACTTTCGGGAATAGTCAGCAGCATCTTGATTAATTTCTGGCCAAAAGTATCCATAACGGAGGATTTTTTCTTTGCTAAAGTTTGACCACCTATATGATCCCCACATTCCCCTCCGTGTACTTCAGTCAGAATTGTCTTGGCTTCTTCTTTAGTTACACAATGGAGTAGTGGCATTGAAAATCCTCATCTGTACAAACGACCATCTTGAATTATATATCTGGAGCTTTCCTTATCAGCTTCTGTCGTTCTTTTGAACTTTCTGGTAAAGAACCATTGAGCAAATATTCCAATATCGGAGTCATCCATGATTCTTGCTCTTGGGATACATTCATAATCCAATCAACATCCATTTCATCTGTGCTTGGAGCTGACAAGACTTCGACGGAAACTAATCCCAATAGTTGAGCTTCACCGGTACTTGAATACTTTGCGAGAGAATCTGCCTTCAAGTTCTCTTCTTGGGGTATATGGTTTATTGAATAACAGTCAAAATTTTGAAGAAGCTCCCAGGCTTTTGATAAATAGGCGGGTAGATTCCCTCCTTTAGCTTGAAATTCCTTCTTGACTTGGCAGACAATAAGTTGAGAATCACTGAAGATCTGCAATGCCTTGAGTTTAGTTCTTTAGCGATCCTTAAACCAGCGATGAGAGCTTCATATTCTGCTTCATTATTTGTCGAAGGAAATTCTAGCCTCAGTGCATAACATAGTGATCGCCCTTCTCGGGTTTCTAGGACAACCCCTGCTCCAGAACAGTAATCATTCCTTGCGCCATCGACATACAATTTCCATTGGATTGGGACGTTATCAGTGGCTTCTTCCTCACTATCACCTTTATCCGTACATTCTGCGATGAATTCTGCTAAAGCTTGTCCATTGATTGCTTTCCGGGGATGATAAGTGATGTCATACTGGCTGAGTTCAATATTCCATTACAAAAGACGGCCCGAAGTCTCAGGACGGAATAGGACTTGCTTTAGAGGTTGATCAGTGAGGACTTTGATGGGATGAGCTTGGAAATACGGCCTCAATTTTCTTGATGCGATCAATAAACAATAGGTGAGCTTTTCCAACCTTGAATAGTTCATCTCTGCCCCAGTGAATCTTTTGCTGATATAATAGACTGGGCGTTGAATCCTTGCGTCTTCCCGTATCAACACTGCACTGAGAGCATGAGATGAAATTGCCAAATATATGAAGAGATCTTCACCATTGACATGCTTTGAAAGTATCGGAGGCACTTCCATATGACGAACTAGCTCATCAAATGCTTTCTGACATTCAGGAGTCCACTCAAAGTTTTTTCTTCCTTTCTTCAGAGTATCAAAGAATGGAATGCATTTGTCAGTAGCTTTTGAAATGAACCGACTCAAGGCAGCAACCTTTCCATTGAGACTTTGCAACTCCTTCCTCGTTCTAGGAGCTTGGACCTCTCTCAGGGCAGTAATCTGGGCAGGATTAGCTTCAATGCCCCTAGTGCTCACAATGAAACCCAAAAACTTTCCGGACTCCACTCCAAATGAACATTTCAAGGGATTAAGCTTCATTCTATACTTTCGGAGTACTGCGAACATCTCTGCCAAGTGATCCATGTGGTCCACTGCTTTCTTAGATTTCACTAGCATATCATCAACATTAACTTCCATTGTCTTGCCAATCTGCGGTTTAAACATGGCATTGACAAGCCTTTGGTAAGTTGCCCCTGCATTCTTGAGTCCGAAAGGCATGACCTTGTAGCAGTAGAGTCCAACATCTGTGATGAAGCTTGTGTCCTCTTGATCTGGCTCATGCATCATTATCTGGTTATATCCGGAGTATGCATCCATAAAAGATAACAATTCATGCCCTGCCGTCCCATCCACCAACTGATCGATTCTGGGCAGCGGGAAACAGTCTTTGGGGCAGGCTTTGTTCAGATCTGAAAAGTCAATGCATACTCTCCATTTTCCGTTAGCTTTTTTAACTAGCACTGGATTTGACACCCAATTTGGATGAGTAGATTCTATGATGAAACCGTTCTCCATGAGCCGATCACTTCTTCTTTTAATGCTGCCGTCCTCTCAGGACCTTGAGTTCTTCTTTTCTGTTTCACGGGTGTAAACTTTGGATTAATGTTCAGAGTGTGCACTGCAATCTCTTGTGATATTCCACACATGTCAGCATGAGTCCAAGCGAATACATCCAAATTAGCCTTCAAAAATGAAATCAGAACATTCTGAACTGTTGTGTTGAGTTGTGAACCCACATTCAGCACTTTGTTTGGGTCCTTTGGGTCAACGGGTACCGGCACCGTTACCTCTACTGGTACTACCCTATTCTCCCCTGCACTGGCTTTCCTTGGATCCATCTCTCTTCGTGCGCCACTATATTCACCAGTGCAGGGTCCACCCTGTAATTGCTACAAGGTTGGTTCTTTGATGCGGACTGGAGCTGCCGCACCTTTTCCCGTTTCTCTTTTCCTTGATTCACGCAACTCTGTAAGATAACATTCTCTCCCCGCATCTTGGTCTCCCTTAATCACACCAACTCCGTTATTTGTGGGGAATTTTAGAGTCAGACACCATGGGGCAAGAACAGCTTTGAACGCAGCAAGAGTTGGTCGGCCTAAAAAGGCATTGTAGGCAGAATTCTTCAACAATTTTAAAGGTTTGCTTTCGAGCCACCTTCCTCAGTCCTTTTCCAAGTTCTACAAACAAATCTATGGTCCCAATCGGCTGTTTGGGTTCTCCAGCAAACCCAGCAATCTTAAGTGATGAAGCTTGAACGTTAGCCATTGGAATTTTCATTTGATCAAAAGTCTTCTTGAAGAGAATGTTGCATGAAGCTCCACAATCAACTAGAACTCTCCTCATAGTAGCCGACCCAATACCAGCGGATATGACCAAAGGATCTATGGTAGGAGCCTCGATACCCAAAGAATCTCTGGCACTGAATACAATATCATTTGTGGAAGTCTTTTGTAGCTTTAAAGGCGCATCATTTTCTAAAACAAAAACATTCTCTTCAGCCGGTACATGCCTCAAGGCCCGGGCATACCTTTCCATCTCGCCCCAGTTTTTGCCTGCTGGGTGAGGCCCTCCAGTTATTATATTGATGACAGGTCTTTCCGATTCATGTTCTACGGCCTTCTCACTTGAGCCAGGACGGTGAGCGGGAACTTGTTGTCCTTGAATCGACGAGGCTGGGGCATTTCTATTCCTTTTCACATACTGTTGGAGCTTGTTTTCCTTCAAGAGTTGTTCAATTACCTCTTTCAACTGACGGCATTCGTTGGTGTCATGACCGGGTTGGTTGTGGAACCGGCAGAACCTTCCACTTTTTTCCATCTTACTCCCAACTCTCATTTTAGGTGGTGTTGGATAGTTGACATTATCCTTGGTCGCAAAGAAGATGTTCTCAGGGGTATCAGTCAAGGGTGTGAAATTGAAAGGATGGCCTTTCTTAGCATCTCCCTGTTTCTTTCCACCATCATTTCCCCTTTTCTGAGTGTTAGGTTCTTTCTTGCTCGAAGGAGCACCATTATTCCCGGCTTCTGCTGATACCACCTTAGCCGGTGTTTGGAGGCTCTCCAAGTGAGTTTGGTTCTTTCATTTTTAACCATTTTCCAAATTCACTCGATTTGTCAATCGCCCTCATCAAGTATGTTAGGACCATGCGTGGCTCAGCATTATCTACCTCAGCCAATGCTATGTTAAAACGATTCAAAAATGATCTGATGGATTCTCCTGGATTTTGCTCTAGACTTGACAGCGACATTATATCCTTTGCTTTTGAAGCATACAATCGAAATTGCTCATTGAATTTCCTTGTCCGATCGGAGAACTGATCAATGGACCTGACCGGTAGCTTTGTAAACCACAATAGAGCCACACCTTCCAGATATACCGGGAAATATCGACATTTGATTTCATCAGACGCTCTGGCACCTGTCATATGCCAGTCGTACTTATACAGAAACTCATTAGGATCACTCGTCCCCTTATAAGCCGAAATAGTAAGGGGAACGAATTTCCTCGGGAACTCTGCCTTCGAGATCTTTTTAGTAAATGGAGTTTTGCTTGGAGCAAAACCACACTCTTTCTCATCTTCATCTCTTCGCATATTTTCCTTCATGATTTGACGAACCATACCCGAAAAATACTCTTCATCATTTAGAGGCTCTGGAGGGCAAACATCAGCCACTCTCTCTGAATTCTGTCTTGACAATCGTTCAAGGAGGGTCGGCTGCGGCCCTGATCCTCCGGCTTGGAGAGGTGTGCTTTCCATAGGGTCTGCGGCTCTTTGAGAAATGTTCCCTTCAACATCCTGAACTCCCACAGTAGGGTTTCCATCATTATTAACCGATTGACTGTTTGCCCCAAGTAGATCATTCAACTTACTTAAGATCAGGGCGTTCTGGGCATTCTGAGCCTCCAATTGTGCATTCTGGGCATTCAATTGTTGATTCAACCCCAAAACTACGGCGTCCAATTCTGCTCGCGTACCTCCAACAGTTGGAGCTGCCTGACTTGAAGGAGGAGAGGTAGTAGTATTCTCTTGAACATTGTCGGATCTTACAAAACTTCGTTTTCTCCCAGGAGCCATTATTTCCAATAAACTTCTGGTTTTAAAAGAAATCTTTTCCACGAACTTTTGCGGAGCAATGATGGAAGTATCCTGAGTTCAACTCTCAGTGAAAGCACCAAAAATGTTAATGCTTAAAATCGAACGCTAACACCTCGGTGTGTGAAGTATGAATGTGAAAGCAACACCCGATGGTTCGGGAACAGAATATCAGCAAAAACAACAGAAAATACAGCAGGAGACAGCGATTTTATAGTGGTTCGGCTTAAGGAGTAGCCTATGTCCACTTTAAGTGTCTTTATTACCGATCTTGTTACAAAACAATACAATGTATTCAAGTACAAATCTCTTTGGTTACAAAACACTTTGAGCAAGTTGCTTAAGCTTCGATGTAGATGAAAGTTCTCGAATCCATGTCGAATGTGTGAAAGTCTTCCAAAGTAGTTTGTAGTGTTCTTTGAAACTTCAAGTGTAAAGTTGGTTTAGAAACTGGCAGAGTATCGGCGCTTGAAGAGATTGTCCAAAAGTCCCTTGAAAGTTGGAGATGGCAATGTATTTATAGAGAATTCTGGCCAGGAAACATTACCAAGTCCTAAATCGTTACCGGCCAAAGTTGGGTCGCGGACGACTTAAACTAAGTCGTGGGTCGGTTGCGACCTAAATGCTGGGTCGAGACTTCGGAAAGGCATCCTTGCTGAACTCTGGATATATCATAAGTCCTGAACCGTGTACGAGTTAAGAGGCCGCGTGCTAAGTAGCTGCATCGGACTTGCCGTCCTTTGCCTGGGTCGTGAACGACCTAGCATAGTCCGTAAGTCGGTCGCGACTCAAGTGTAGTTCGTGATCTTGTCCCTGTCCTGAGCAGTTAGGCCGGCAACCTCCTTGGATAGTTAGGTCGGCATCTATCTTAGACCAGCATCCATGTTAGATCGGCAACCTACCTAAGCCTTAGGTCGGTATCCCCTCAAATCTTAAGTCGGCATCCTTGTTAAGTCAGCAACCTTTAAGGCATTAGTCCGGTACCCATGTTTGGTCGGTAGCTATCTTTGGTCGGTATCCTTTAAGTCTTAGGTCGGCATTCCTGTTTTAGGCAGTTAGGTCGGTATCTCTTAAGTCGTCGAGTCATGGCCGAGGCGGGGTTAACAGAATTAGCATTTATTCAATAATTAATTAACCTTTAATCATTTAATTAATCACACTAATTAATTAGCCCTTAATTAATTACCATTAATTAATTATCATTAATCAATTAAAATGAGTGATTATCCTTAGTCACAAATTAATTACTTCAAGTAATTGTCCTTTAATTACTTAATTAATCAACCTTAATCATCAATTTTATTACTTTTAATTAAGTAATTATCCTTTATTAATTACAATAAGTGATTATCCTTAAGTAGTTAATTACTCTTTAATAACTTATCATTAATTAATCTTTATTAACTAATTATTCCCAAATCAATTATCTTAATTGATTTATCATATTAATTAATTATCCTCAAATTACTTAGCTTAATTAATTAATCACATAGATTAATCATCCTTAAATTAATTATTCTTTAATCACTTGATTAATCCACTTTAATTATTAATCAGTTACTTTAAATTAAGTAATTACCTTTAAGTGACTAATTACCCTTTAATTACAATAATTAATTAGCCTTAAATAAATTTCATAAAGAAAAATAGCTTTAGATTAATTACACAAAGTAATTTCCATTTAAATCAATTTACAAAGTACTTAACTTAATTTTTATTTCATAAGGTAATTGTTCACTGGTTAACTTTTAAAAACATTTAATCTTTAAATCTTAAATCTTTGAAATAAAATTAATATTAATCCATAAATTAACTTAAGACTTTAAAATCAAACAACAAATTTTTAAACATCATCTTCTTTTAAATTAATCTCTTAATCAAGCATAAACTTAATCAACTTTAAAAATAATTTACTTTAATCCTATCCCAAAACTAAATTAAAACATTTATTATTTTTCAAGGACGAATCAAAAAAAGTTTACAACTTGATTTAATCAAAATAAAATAAAAACTTGTTTTATTTAAATTTTAACTTATAAAATTTTCAAACCCGAGATGATTCGAGTGAAACCCGAGCCAAACACCCAAAATCTTCAAGTCCAACCCTGAGTAAGCTTCTGCTATTTTATTTTAAACTTTATTTTGTTTTTAAAATTTTAAAACTATGACAAACATACACACCAACCTAATGTTTTGAGCTATCACCATGTTTCCGCAAGCGCAACTTCGAGTTCAACCTCTTCTTCCCAAAAACAAAATATTGATACACGTAGATATGCATGCACCTACACCACCCATCGCCGCTGCTCTGGTAGCTACCACCATCGTCGAAAAATCATCTTTGACTTACCCAATCCATCTGACCACCCAGAATCCTCTATTGATCACGACATCAAAATCGAACTCGATTGAACCCAAGAAATGAAACTCGACAGAAACCATTACCCAAAAACTTCCCTCCTTCCGACGCCTCCATTTACCAGCGATCAAAAAACCTTAGACACGCCTCCGTCGACCTTCCATGCTGCTTTTCCCTAAGTCGCATACACTCCGGTCATCCAGAGACATCGGGTGGCCTCGCGAATCAAGGCAACCCAAAACTAGTTCGAAACCCCAAATCATCACCGCCTCGCCAACATGATGGATTAAAAATTCATTATACATTTTTCTAGTGATCCCTAACCCCTAAGCTAGCTATGACCAAGAACCTGAGACCTCATTTTCCATCGATTGCTAAACATAGCTCGAAAACCATTTTATGGTCATCCACGAAATACTAACTCGATCCAGTCTAAAAATAACGATTTTCTTCTTAAAAATCATTTCTTTTAAAGTCGATTCAAGTTATATACTTGAATCAGTAAATTACCACGTTTGATTTTAACATGTTTTAAATTTTCTTACTGTAATATCTACATTCCAGGGAATTTCAAACTCATTTCTCCTAATTATATTTTTAAAACTTTGAATTTACATAAAACAAAAATAACTTGTTTGAATCCTTCATCCTATAAGAGGTTGTATGAAGAGATTTTAAATTTTTTAACTCTGTTTAATCTGTAACTATAAACAGAGGTGAATGTAAACATATCAGACGTGCACATTTCAACACATTCATATATCCAGCAACCCATATGCATGCAAACATAATTACTATTACACAATAACTGACCATCACATGCAAACCAAAATATATTTACGGGTTTAAGAGTTTGCTCACCCAACATGGAAGCAGAAAACAGATTTGAATGCTTAAACCTGGAAATGTTTTTGAAACTAGGAACTAGATTTTCTTTGAGCCTGAGACCTGATTTAAATGATCTGATTTTTGTTTTTAATTGCTCGATCTTCAGGTTGAAATATGTTGAAGTTATTGTCTGGTTCAAGATGAAGATTGTTTAGACTTTTGATTTTCATATCTGTTGAATCTGATCTTTGATTTGATTAAGATAAACTTGCGTGCTTTTAGATTTTGGTTTCCCAAGTTGAAGACTTTGAAACAGATTTTAATTTTATTCCATGTTTGCTTTTTCTTTTCTGGTTTCTTTGTTTCGTAACATTGGTTTCAGGTTAAAAATGGTTTTGATTTGCTTTGTTTGGAATTGAATTGAGCAGGGGTTGTTTATGAGCTGATAAATGAATTGGCCAGATTTTTCTTTGTCTTTCTGCTTTGTAATTTCAGTTTGAAGATGAAAGAATTTTGGGGACATGCATCAGCCTGAATTTTCTCTTATACATTAGCTTACATTTTAAATTTTTAAGAGAAAGAAATATGCCACTTGATTGATTATGTTTACACCTGTTTTCACTTGTACTTATTTTCCTGCACTTGTTAATGCATATTGTTGCTTATTTCACAAATGTCCTTTATTGTTAAAATTGTGTTTAAACCCTCTTTTCTAATTTATTTATAACTTTGTTTTATATCCCTATTTCAATTTAATTTATAAAACATGTCTTATTAATTTATGAATTCTATCCTATATATTTTATATTTAATATATATATATACTTTGGTTTTTTTTAAAATATAGAGTTAACATACTCAATATATTATTCAAAATATTTATTTTAAAATTTCACATTCAAAATTTAATATACAATCAATTTTATTTATAAATGAATAAAAAAATATCTTTTTATAAATGTATATATTTTATTACATTCACAAACTATCTTTACTTACATAAATTTTTAAAGGAAAATGAATTAAAATCAAGTTATATACTTAATTAATAATCATACATATTTTTTCTTAAAACATAGAATAATAAATCAAATTTTATTTCTAAAATATTTTAATCTTGAATCTCAAATTCTAATTTTATTCTTCTTACAAAACACATGTTTTTTTTTTGTTTTTGGAGAAACTCAAATCAATTTACCAATTAATTTCACAATTTAATTTCAGAAATTAAATTAATTATCAATTTAAACTAGGCTAAAATCCGGGAATGTTACAGATTCTCCCTTTTAAGAAAATTTCGTCCTCGAAATTTGAAAGACAGGGAGACAACAAAAGAATATAGAAAGATAGAGAGATGGATTACCAAATCAAGCTGAATATCTATTCTGCATTTGGCTTACCAAATCAGAATATCATCACTAGGTACAAGAAGGAATCTATATAACATTTCATAAGATACTCGGGTCATCTAGATCTACGAAGTATGCAAGGGCATTGGTTTGTTCGAAGGGGTAACTAACCATTCATTGAACATATCTAGACTTTATAGAATAGACAAATTTGTTGATATAAATCCAAAACTTTTTAATTTAGAAACCAAAGTATACCTATCTACTATAGCAACCAAAGCAAACAATTCATCCAAACAAACAATTTCTGACCAATCTGGAGTTTATGTCCCATATTGACACATCCTTTGATTTAACCAAAATAAGGATCTCCTATCAAAGCTTTTCCCTTGAGCCACCATGAAGCCATCAAAGAATTGAATAATCAAAGAGATTGATAGAGAAAAGATGGTTTCCTGGTTGTTGAAGGGTATTGACCATTTGTAGTGGTATTTCCTTGTCCCCTATCTCGTCCTCTTCTTACACTCATACTTACTATCAGTGGATAGTAAGAGAATTTACTGAGGCACACAGACTGATATCTTAGGGATATACTCATTCCAGGGTATACTTCACCCTATCTCTAATGAGTTACCTAATGTGTTATACTCCTGAGCTAAAGTTCCAACCTTTAGCTCTGATAACAATTCTAACGATCCTGACTCGACCTACGAAAATCGGCCCGAATATATTACCTATATTAAAATGCCACCGATACCAATGTCGAATCTGGTTCGTCGGAGCTTATAGCACATTTAATATAACAACACAGCGGAAGAAATGAATGAATATATCATATAACTCCAATGATACAATATCCAATGATATACAACAATGATCACAAATACATTCAGAGGTCTACAACTACACAGCGGAAACACAAAGGTACCAACAGCGGAAAACAACTTGAATTCCAAATGGAAATCCAATGTCTGCAACTCCATCACAAATCTCTAATCCAAAACTTTGAAAACTCTAATCCAATAAGATCGAACCTCCATCAAGTTGTATTAAGAGAACCCGATTCAGAGAAACAAATGTTATCGCCAAATCCAAAGGATGATGCTATCGAGTCTACACTTACTATTTGGTTATCTGAAAAATCCAACTCTAGACTGCCCGTGTGGAAACTTGTGGGCATCCAGTGATTAGTAAGGGAATAATAAACTTTGGGTCAGTCATGGGATGGTGTGAGCAAACAAAAACAGTTTTTATCTTTAAAACAAAGAGCAAAAGAATTTAAAAATCGAAATCCGCAATGCTTTTTGGAAAATGAAACTACCATAAGGCCTCCCACCATGCACACAATGCAAACGAAGAATTGGAGGAGATTTCTCCTTATGATAGTCAAACATGCTTGATACGCAAAATCCTTTTGATATTAGTATTAGTGCATGGTGCAGAAAACCTTTCGAAAATACAATATTAATCTTCGCCAGCATACAACCATTATTGTATGCCTACTATAGCTACCATGTTGAATAGCAGGCTACCACCACATTTCATGGCAGGTTATGCAACTAAAACCGTACAGGGCTCGTATTGTTTTGTTTGGATTTCCAACAAATGGTCAGGCTAAGGAACTTCCCACTGCCACATGGGTACGCCTCTGGAGGAACGTCCCGAGAACCTACCCGGCTCTCCGCCAAAACAAGACCGGGTTACCTCTGTAGCTAAGTAACTACTACTCGAGCATGCCATCCCCCGGTCGTTTGCGATCTTTATCCGAGCTACCTCTACACCAACCACCACAAAGCAATCACAAAGTAATAGACTTGTAGTGACCAGATGAGTTAAGCATCTGGGGTCCATACCATGATACCACCCTTTTCCAGAAAGGAATGACACACCCTAAAGAGCGCGACCCTCATAACCTTGCCGCATCTTTCCTGTTTCGACCATTTTCGGGGTGTGAGGTCCTGTTGCAGTCTTGTCCACAAAGCTACACTTTTTCACAAAGTCATGCTTCGATCAACAAATGATCAGCAGCACTTCGTATGCCACATTACCAAATTGGGAATGTATCACAAGTAACCATCAACTACACAACCTCTAAGCTCATACGTCTAAAAGAAGGGTGTTAAGCTAAGAGAATAAATTCTCCGCCACCAGACAAAAATACATTTGATAGAAACTGGTTTGACATCTTAAAGCGTAATGTCGGGCACACATCCATACAAGTCTGTTCCGGGTTCGAACAGAACCGAAGGCATTTCACAAAGAAGCCCTTGCAAATCTGGATAATTCCTAATCACGTCCGGACTTCCCATCACAAAGGATGATCAAATCTCTATACCGGGGATCAACCGGTGCAGAGACATTCGACGAGTTGTCCTTTTGCTTTCGAAAATACCTGGTCTTCACCACCGGTCTTCAAATGATATCCATATCATCGTATCATTATTCAGAATGGGTTGTATGACATAAGGTCCTCTCCCGACTAAAAAGAATAATGGGCGCAATATTTAAAATCATATGGATATTGGGATTTCAGTTAAGTCACCACTTAAAATCCAAAACTTTTCTTTTAAATGGTTTAACCAAATTACCATTTCCAATCTTTTAAACAAAAAGATTTGTTTCACAAAGTTCCCCAATCTTTCACAAAGACTCATTCACAGATTTCAAACCAATTTCCATTTCAAATTTGGATTAACTCATTTAATCTTTAAATCAAGGATTTAATAGCATTCAAACACGTTTCCAATTCAAATCTTTTATATAAAAGATACACCATTTAAAATCCTCTTCGATTTCAAAACAAGGTTTATTAATATTTCACAAAGTTTCATTCGTAGCTTTCAAAACAATTCACAATTTCATTTCAAACTTGAAACTTTTCAACACAAATTGGAAATCCTTTATTTATACGAAAGCTATTGTTATTTGAAAACAAATAGTTTTCATTTCAGAAATATCCGATTACAGTTGTACAAGTTAAAGCCCTTGGATTAAATTAAATTTCCCTAAATCAATACTTTTAAAATGGTTTAAAACCATATAAACACATGTATAACTTGTATATCTTTTTTTTAAACATAATTTCCAAACATAGAATTCAATTTCAAATCTTGAATTCAAATCAAATTATTTAAATTTCAAAACTTTATCAAGTTATTCAAAATAACTTTTATCGTTTTTTCAAAACTTCTTTTCAAACTTTTCATATTTAATTCAATTTCATTTCCAAAAAACCATTTTAAAAAAAAATCTATGACTTAACCAATTTCCTTGTGCAATCCATATTTGTGTATGTATAGTGTAGTCTAGGGGTTTTACCCAATAGTGCAACATCATCAATAATCACAGATTCAAGCACAATAATGTTTGATAAGCGGTATAATCCTATAACAGTTATCATCACTCGCAGATTCACAAATAGATACATACATGCATCACAGATAAATGTGTAAATACATTATAGATAAATAATATACACATATGGCTCAATCAAAACAATCCACATCATAGAATCATTACAGATCAACTCAAGGCATTCATACAATTCATACATCCATAAGCAAAATCAATTTATTATCTAATTAACTTAAATCAGACTAATTACTTATGAATAAACACTAATCCTGGTTAAGTAATGTTAAATTAATTACAATCCATCTAATCAATTATCATTTAATAAAAGAATTAACCTTTATTCAATAATTAATTAACCTTTAATCATTTAATTAATCACACTAATTAATTGGCCCTTAATTAATTATAATTAATTAATTATCCTTAATTACTTATAATGAGTGATTATCCTTAATCATAAAGTAATTACTTCGAGTAATTGTCCTTTAATTACTTAATTAATCAACCTTAATGATCAATTTTATTACTTTTAACTAAGTAATTATCCTTTATTAATTACAATAAGTGATTATCCTTAAGTAATTAATTACTCTTTAATTACTTGTCATTAATTAATCTTCATGACTAATCATTCCAAAATTATTTATCTTAATTGATTTATCATATTGACTAATTATCCTCAAATTAATCAGCTTAATTAATTAATCACATAGATTAATCATCCTTAAATTATTTATTCTTTAATCACTTGATTAATCCACTTTAATCATTAATCAATTACTTTAAATTAGGTAATTACCTTTAACTAATTAATTACACTTTAATTACAATAATTAATTAGCCTCAAATAAATCTCACAAAGAAAAATAGCTTTAATTTAATTACGCAAAGTAATTTTCCTTTAAATCAATTTACAAAGTAATTAACTTAATTTTTATTTCGCAAGGTAATTGTTCATCAATTAACTTTAAAAAAAATTAATCTTTAAATCTTAAATCTTTGAAACAAAATTAATATTAATCCATAAATTAACTTAAGACTTTAAAATCAAACAACAAATTTTTAAACATCATCCTCTTTTAAATTAATTTCATAATCAAGCTTAAACTTAATTAACTTTAAAAATAATTAACTTGAATCGTATCCCCAAAACTAAATTAAAACATTTATTATTTTTCAAGGATGAATCATGAAAAGTTTACAACTTGATTTAATTAAAATTAAATAAAAACTTGTTTTATTTTAAATTTTAACTTAACCCGAGAAGAGTCGAGTGAAACCCGAGCCAAACACCCAAATTCTTCGGGTCCAACCCCAAGTAAAATTCTGCTATTTTATTTTAAACTTTTTTTTCTTAAATTTTAAAACTATGACAAACATACAGACCAACCCGATGTTTTCTTCGAGCTATCACCACGTTTCCGCGAGCGCAACTTCGAGTTCAACCTCTTCTTCACAAAAACAAAATACTGATACACACAGATATGCACGCACCTACACCACCCATCGCCGCTGCTCTGGTCGCTACCACCATCGCCGACAAGTCGTCTTCAACTTCCCCAATCCATATGACCACCCAGAATCCTCGATTGATCACGACATCAAAATCGAATCGATTGAACCCAAGCAATGAAACTTGACAGAAACCATTACCCAAAAAACTTCCCTCGTTCCGACACCTCGTTTACCAAAGATCAAGAAACTTTGGACACACCTCCGCCGACCTTCCACACTGCTTTTCCTAATTCCCTTACACTCCGATCATCCAAAGGCATCGTGGTGGCCTCGCGAATCTAGGAAACCCAAAACTAGTTCGAAACCCTAAATCATCACTGCCCCTCCACCATGATGGATTAAAAATTCATTGTACATTTTTCTGGTGATCTCTAACCCTTGAGCTAGCTATGATCACGAACCTCAGACCTCATTTTCCATCGATCACCAGGCATAGCTCGAAAACCATTTTCTTGTCATCCACGAAATAATATCTCGATCCCAATCTAAAAATAATGATTTTCTTCTTAAAAATCATTTCTTTTAAAGTCGATTCAAGTTATATACTTGAATCGGTAAATTACCACATTTGATTTTAACATATTTTAAATTTTCTTACTATAATATCTACATTCCCAAGGAATTTCAAACTCATTTCTCCTAGTTATATTTTTAGAACTTTGATTTCACTTAAAACAAAAATAACTTATTTGAATCCTTCATCCTATAGTAGGTTGTATGAAGAGATTTTAAACTTTTTAACTCTATTTTAAATCTGTAACTATAAACAGAGATGAATGTAAACATATCATACTTGCACACTTCAACACAGGAACTCATATGCATGCAAGCATAATTTCTATTACACAATAACTTATCATCACATGCAAACCAAAATATATTTACGGTTTAAGAGTTTGCTCACCCAACATGGAAGCAGAGAACAGATTTGAATGCTTAAACCTGGAAATGTTTTTGAAACTTGGAACCAGATTTTCGTTGAGCCTGAGACTTGATTTAAATGATTTGATTCTTGTTTTTAATTGCTTGATCTTCAGGTTGAAATAGGTTGAAGTTATTGTCTGGTTCAAGACGAAGATTGTTTAGACTTTTGATTTTCATTTCTGTTGAATCTGATCTTTGCGTTGATTAAGATAAACTTGCATGCTTTCAGATTTTGGTTTCCCAGGTTGTAGACTTTGAAACAGATTTTAATTTTGTTCCAGGTTTGATTTTTCCTTTTCGGTTTCTTTGTTTTGAAACTTTGGTTTCAGGTTGAAAATAGTTTTGATTTGCTTTGTTTTTGAAATGAATTGATTAGGGGTTGTTTATGTGCTGATAAATGAAGTGGCCATATTTTTCTTTGTCTTTCTATTTTGTAGTTTCAGTTTGAAGATGAAAGAATTTTGAGGACATGCATTAGCCTGAATTTTCTCTTATACATTATCTTACATTTTGAATTTTTAGGAGAAAGAAATTTGCCACCTGATGGATTATGTTTACACTTGTTATCACTTGTACTTATTTTCCTACACTTGTTAATGCATATTGTTACTTATTTTACAAATGTCCTTTATTGTTAAAATTGTGTTTAAACCCTCTTTTCTAATTTATTTATAACTTTGTTTTATATCCCTATTTCAATTTAGTTTATGAAACATGTCTTATTAATTGATGAATTCTATCCTATATACTTTAATGTTTAATATATATATATACACACACACACACACATATACACTTTACTTTTTTTTCAAAATACAGAGTTAACATACTCAATATATTATTTTAAAATTTCAAATTCAAAAATTAATGTACAATCAATTTTATTTATAAATGAATAAAGAAATAGCTTTTTATAAATGTATATATTTTATTCCATCACAAACTATCTATACTTACATAAATTTTAAAGGAAAATGAATTAAAATCAAGTTATGTACTTAATAATTAAACATACATATTTTTTTCTCAAAACATAGAAAAATAAATCAAATTTTATTTCTAAAATACTTTAATCTTGAATCTCAAATTTTATTTTTAATCTTCTCACAAAACACATGTTTTTATTTGTTTTTGGAGAAACTCAAATCAATTTACCAATTAATTTCACAATTTAATTTCAAAAATTAAATTAATTATCAATTTTAAACTTGGCTAAAATTCGGGATTGTTACACTATACATGTCCAAAACATTTATTTTATGTTTACTTTATGTTTTATTAATTAATGTTTTATGTATATATATTCATACTAATTATGTTTATCTCATGTAATTCGAAAGATATATATATATATATATATTAAAACCTTTTATTTATTATTTTTTAAATCTTTACTTAAGTTATTACTATTTTAAATAATAAATATATATAAATACTTATCTTAAGTGTTTTAAAATGTAGTATTTTAACCTTAAATAACTTTTGAGAATCATTATTTTAAATTCAATCTAATGCTTCCTATTCACAATATATATATATATATAGACATAATAATAATCAGAAACAGATTTTTATTTGTTTTGAAAAGTTAAATCTACTAATATAAATAATTATATAAGAAGATTATCAAATTAATATTGCCAAAATTCCGGATCATCACATTCCTGCCCTCTTCAAAGAATTTTGATCCTCGAAATTTAAAAGCAAAGATAATTTAATACTCAAACAACGAAGCATGAATTTTAATTATACTGTTAATTATCAGTTATATTACTCTTCGAATATTTTTTAACTCTGAGCTCCTTTTATTTAAAATTTTAAAATACTTTAAAAATCTACATAATATTACTAAATTACCTTTTATAACTCAATCTCTCAACAAGTCCATCCCTGTTCTCACAGAAATTCGGTCATGCGTTGATCAGACATTGGACTGAAGATCTATAAGTACTTAGTGGACCCATTGTCAACATCTAGTGAAAATACTTGGAAAACATTTTGTGAAAGTGTAGAAAACATTTTTGTGAGAATGCTTTGGAAATTATCACCCCCTCCATGGTCGCAGTTAACCCGAAGATCACGTCGCCATAGAGGAAAAACCATAGAAAACTGTAGGCCTCTGCACCACTCGATTACACGATGGAACCACCACAGAACGAAGCTGCACCCAGGGTTACGTTGCCATCACGGGAAAAACCATGTAAGTGTATGCATCAGCGCCCTCGAATTTTGCTGCCAGATGAAAATTCTCCACACAAACCACATAGATCGCAGACTACATCAATCGAGTCGTAATGTAGCCCGTAGGCACTCACTGCCACACGACTTTCACTATGTCTTCATAGATCGCGGTCTACCGATGTTATGTCGCTCTTCCAGTGAAATCAAACGTAAACCTTAGGCAATCACAGCCCTCGACTTCCGTTATGGAGCGTAGTAGATCGCAGTTACACCATGTTACACGGTCGTCACAGCATAACCCCAATGTCTCTATAGGCACAAGCGCCCTCGACTTTCGCTACCCCAACCTCAATCCTCAGGAAATTCAGTTGGTCGGACATCCTCTTAGGATTAAATTTAGAATCCCCCTTAGGGCACAAGGTAGAACTACCACGTGGATCCCCTACAAGAAGTTCACTCTAAATGGGAGTGCCTTTTTCCCCACAGCCATTCTCAAAACACTTTATACAATACACATATAGTATCTTTCAAATCACACTCTTTATATGTATCACATATAAATCTCCTTTACACAAAAATGATATCTCAAATGGATAGTTCCAAACTTGGCTTTCCAAATTCCCAAAATGGATTTTTCCCAAAAATCAAGAGCTTTTCAAAATCAATGGGTTCCAAAAACTTTATCCCGATTTCATAAAATCATTTATAACCATAGATATACA
This sequence comes from Allium cepa, assembly GCA_030765085.1. Classification (NCBI taxonomy): domain Eukaryota; kingdom Viridiplantae; phylum Streptophyta; class Magnoliopsida; order Asparagales; family Amaryllidaceae; genus Allium; species Allium cepa. The sequence continues at coordinate 1,039,014,918 of CM060928.1, forward strand.
TATATGTTTATTCCTTCCAATTGAAAATTCTTTGGATTACTTCATACTTGTATAAATTCCCTTTTTATATTCCAAATACATTTTCAAAAATATTTTCTTCCGATCATAGATTCAACAAGGGGAGTATATCGTATATAATATATATATATATATATATATATGCACACACACACATTTATTTCATTTATACCAAATCAAATATTCAAGTTTGTTTTCCCTTATAAAGTTATTTACTACCTTATTTACTCTTCATAAAGTGAATTTCAATCATAGAAATATCCAACTTCCACCCTTATCCATCATATATTTCTCAAAATATACTTTTCCATTTCAAAAATCATTTTTACATTTATTTTTCAAAATCCTCAATATCCATTTTATTCAATCACGTATGATGTACATATATCATCCCTACGCAATATCAAATCTGATCGCTCACTCAATCACACAATTCCGCTTCTGAACTAGCACCGTTCACTCGACTTCCTAGTGCGAACTCAGATCTGGCTTCTTGATGAGAAACCATCATTCTCCTTACACAACCATAACTATGATAGAGAATTTCTAGAACCAATCAAAAATCCATATCCAGGGTTCGCCGTCAAAAATCGAGTGAAAAATCCCAACTTGGATCGATATACTATCTTGAAATTCTATGCTCGAATCTGGATCAAATCATTATGCGAATAGAATAACAAACGTACATCCTGCATATTTATCTCTATTGACTATTAGCTAAATCAATTTTCTTTCTATTCATATTCATTTTGATTTCTATTCATTTATTCACAATTTCTTTAATTCCCATTTGGGTTGTCACTTGAATTCTTATCTCAATTTGTACTTAATTATAAACGGTTCTACTCTGACTAGTATGAATTTAGAAAAATAGCTTTAAAGATTTTAAAATAGTTAAGTGGTTGTAAAATAGTAATTAGTTGTAAAATAGTTATAGAATTGTTAAGTAGTTATAAAATAGTTGTGAAATAATTAAATTGTTGTAAAATAGTTAGATAGTTGCAAAATAGTAGTAAAATAGTAATTAGTTATAAAATAGTGTTAAAATGGTTGTAAAATAGTTAAATAGTTTCAAAATAGTTGTAAAATAAGTATAAGATAGTTTGCGTTTATTTTAAAAGAAAGGTTGTATGGTAAATAGCTTGAAAAAATAGATTTAAGATATATTAAAACAATTTATTTGAAAACAGTTCACAGCTAAACTGTTCAATTTCCCAATCTCCCATTCTAATCAATTTTTAATCTCTACTTCCATTAAATTGATTCAGTTTCAATTCAATTTAAATTAACTTCAATTCCTTTTCCAAGTTTAAATCAATTCCTATTTGAATTTAAATTTATTCAACTACGATTTCAATTCTAATTAATTCAAAGAAAATTTCAATTCGAGCTAATTTCAACTCCAATCTTTACTTTAAACCATCTCAAATTATTTAAACTCGAATTAAATTTTCAAAATGTTGATTTAATCACTTAAATCAAATTAACCCTTATTTCTAATTTAACAACCTAATTCTTTCAACAATTTAATTCTGGGTCCCAATTTCAAATATTCATTTTAAATTACTTTACTTCTACATAAGCCTATTTCAAGGTTCGTGTAAGAGTTCAAAACTTTTTAAACAATTCAATCTTCGGAATCCAATTATTACCCAACTTGAAACCAATTCTTAACAATTTCAATTTGCAAGTTCATTTTAAACATTCAAATTTTAAGTTCAAAGTGATTCCATTTTCATATGTTCAATCTTTATCACTTAAAATCAAAATCATTTAAACAATTTCAAATTAAAGGTATATTTCCATTTTATTTCTGCAATGGATGTATTATCTCAATCCACTTCTTAATTCATTTAAAACAATCCAATTCACAGTTTCGAAGATTATTAATAACAATAGGATGATAGCAAGATATGTTAAAGTAAAACATTCAAATTATCTAAAACATCCATCAATAGCATCCATTACCCTTTTCCAGAATTCAAACCAGTTTTGAGATCACATACAACTCTCTTTTCAATACAACCCATTTAACTTCCCTAAGTTAAATCTCAATTTTAATTGATCCAGTCAACCTTTCTCAATTTGAATTCTCCATTTCAAATTTTAATCTTATTAATACCCCTTCCCTCTTATAAGTTCAAAAACTTATTTCTCTTTGGATTTTAACATCACATTTCAGGGGAAAAATTCAAAATTCAACACTTAGTGATTATTTTAAATCAACTTTGATATTATTTATATCCCACATATATACATATTTATTTCCTTTGCATACCAAGTCATACTTTAAATTTTAAACCATTCTTGGTTTTTAATTCAAACAAATTCCTTTAAGAAATTTAAAACAACTGTTGTTTAAAACAAGACTTCTTCATTCAAATACATTGAATAATACTATTTATTATTTCTTTTATCACTTTGAAACAATTTCAAATATTCTAGACTTAGATTTTAAAACTTCACTATTTAAACGCATTCCAATTTACAAGATATACTTGTCTAAATGTTTACTTCCTTACAACATTTCATTCTGCTTTATCCTTGTGTATTTTAGAAAAACAAACATCACTTTATTAAAATACAATATGCAATTTATAATAGTTACCATATCTAGAAATCATACGTACTATATATTCCATAATCATTTACAGGAAAATCAAATTAAGGCAACTAATTTCAATACTTTAAAAATTCTTATGATCTTATTCAATTTCAATAATAAACAACCAATTATCTTAATATATATAATAATTAGAAAAATTATTGCTTTATATATCAAAATATGAGCTAATATAAAAATAATTTTAAAACTGTTTAAAATATTTATATAAGAAAATAAAACGTATGCTCTCATATATAATACACTCAACTCATCCTAGGATACTACTGACCCTATTCAAATGAGTAAACCCACCAGAGCCAAGGTTCTTGCTTAACCTTTAGCTTTGATACCAAATGAAACGGCTTGGAATTTTCGACCTCGAAAAGTCAACACTAATGCGTTCATTATATAGAGTGCTGAGAAATCATGTACTAGAAACTGCAGACTGTTACGGATAAGAAGAAAAAGGTAGAAGAAGAAACAGGAAGTAACAGCACAGAATCTCACAATCGCAACGAATCAAAATATAATATACAAATAAAAGGATTTACACAAAGAAAGCTGTAAATGTCAATTTTACATACAATATATCTGATTATGGTCACTAAAAAATAATCCGGAAAGTTATAGCAACTTATCCCAGGATACTACCAATACCAGAACTAATACACAACGAAAAACACTCCATACGTCTCTGCCATCCAGCTCGTCTCCTAAGCTTCAGAACATTCTAACCTGAAAATCTGTAATACTCGGCCTGACCCAAGCATTACATTGAAGTAACACCCGAGTCAGGATGGAAACCAGCGTGAGTAAACCCATTTAAAATGAAATACTTAAAGTTGTAAAACTTCTTGAAAACCCAGGTAACTCGTTCATCACTGCGAGTTTTATCTCGCTATAACCAAACATTTATTTCATAAACAATATCTAAGTACCGGTACTTAGTTTAAATGAACAAGTTTCCTTAATTTATTCCATTCCAGCCTTGTTATTCTAAAATCAAATCTACAAAGAGGTATAGAAGTTACTAATCGCAGTGGTTCTGGATATTGCTGATATCTGAACCCGATATCTTCGAATCCAATGCCATCTTTAAGCCAAGTTGTTTAAGTAAAACAATTCAATTTAAATTCAGAATATCATATTCACATGGAAATTTCTTTTCGGATAAGTGGCTCACATTTATCCATAGCTATATCACATAATATCAAAATTATCAAACTGGAGATGTTAATCAACCCAAACATTCAATACAATTTAATCATCCATAAGCAAGATAACTGTCACACCATTTCTAATTAATTGAATTAAATCACAAAATAAATTAAATTAATTATAAATCCAGATTAATTAGTAACCCATGATTGTTATTTTAATTAATTACTGCCATTAATTAATTATCCTTTAATTACTTAAGACCTTAAATAATTTAAAGACAATCCATTTATCTTAACTAATTACTTAATTGTCATTTAAATTTTATTTAAATTAAATGTTTTGAATTAACATACAAAATCACTTGAGACCCTTTGATTAATTAAAATTTAACACATTTATCTTAATCACTTACTTAATTACATCATTTTATTTTTGAAAACACTTAGGGATTTAATTAAATAATTAACCTGATGTATAATTATTCAAAAACAAATCATTTAATCTTAAAAACATTTAACTTCAAAATTTAAATCTTTGAAATTTTCTTGATAACTTGATCAAAACTTTTGCTTTGAAAATTTATTTAATACTTGCTTTGGAAACTTGTACATTTTCTTTGTTTTTAAAAACTTGTTAATAAGTTGTTTATAAAATTTACTTCCATTGAAATATAGAAAACTCGAGCCAAAACCCAAAATACCCAAGCCACCACTTGAGCCAAATTCTCAACCACTTCCTTTCGATAAAACTCGCATACGACTTCGAGCAACACCCTTTCCTCCCCGATGCTCCAATCAACACTGCAACATCAAACATGATGGACACATGTGCACGTGCATACATGATCTAATCATCTCTAGCCAATGTTCCGACCACCAACAAGTCGTCGATGTTCCACTCAGTCGACCCGACCACCCAGGACAATCCATCACGCCAGGAATTGAAATCGAACAAATCATGCTTCACAGGAACCAAACTCGTTCATCGAAAACAACCTCGCACCATCGCCTCCAATCGCCAGCAACTACGCCATCACGTCCAGACTTCCGCCGTAGTCCCACGCTTCGTTTCCCCCAGCTTCGATCAACTCTGATGCAACCCCGATGCCACATGAGCCTCGGAAACATCATCGACCAAAATAGGTCGATGAACCCTACTCCACCATCGTTCCACCTCCACAGCGAACTAAAAATTCACCGACTAATTTTCCCAAGACCCTTGACAAACGAGCTGCCTCCAGCATCGATCCCGATGCACCATCATCTCCGATCACCGAGAAATCAAGCATAATTCGACCTCCATTCAAATCGAAAATTCTTAATAATTATAAACTCAAAAATCATGAAATCATTGTCAAAAGTCATAGTTTTTAATGACGAGTCAGATTATATAATCAAAACAAGGAAATTAAATAATCAATTTTCTGACTTTAATTGGTTTTCACTGTTCTTCCTTGATTCCAGTAAATCTACTTGCTAATTTAACTTAAAAACATTTAAAAAAAAATCAAATTTAGTTATTACAAACATATTCTCTTTAAACATCATAACTTGAAATGGATTATATGAAGAGGAATTGAGTTTTTTTGAGTAAGTTGGTCTGTTGGATACTAACAGAGACATGTTCATCAATACACAGACATGCACATACATATGTACAGTAATTCATCTATATTCCAGGCAAAATACATCCATGCCAACATTATTAACAACATTACTTTAAGAATTTTGCTGATGCATCAGAATATAAGCACAGATTTAGCTTTTAAAGGTTATGTTTACTCACTGTATTTTGGATAAACAGAGAACATAGCTTTTTGAAAATTTGAAATCTGCACTTGAATTTGGTCTGCAACTTGATTTACTTTGGGTTGAGTTGATCTTGAATCTTTGCTTGTTTCAGTTGAAATTTGAAGTTTGATTTATTATTTTCTTTTTAGTTTTAATTTTGGTCTGAGAGAATGAGAGAAGAAAGAAAAAGAGAAAGACTAGTTTGTAAAAATGAAAGAGTTGTATACCGCTTTGTTCTCTAAAGCTTATTATTTATATTTTTCAATTAAAAGAAAGCAATGCCACTTGTAAACATATATCTTTCATAAGCCTACACATGTCCAAAACATTTACTTTATATTTACTTTATGTTTTATTAATTTATGCTTTATGTTTATATATTCATACTAATCATCTTTATCTCATGTAATTCAAAAGATATATATATATTTATTAAAACCTTTTGTTTATTCTTGTTCAAATCTTTACCTAAGTTATTACTATTTTAAATAATAATTATATATAAATATTTATCTTAAGTGTTTTAAAATGCAGAATTTTAACCTTAAATAACTTTTGAGAATTATTATATTAAACTCAAACTAATGCTTCCTATACACAATATATATAGACATAATAATAATTAAAAAAATATTTTTATTTGTTTTGAAAAGATAAATTTACCAATTTAAATAATTATATAAGAAGATTATCAAATTAATATTGCAAAAATTCTAGGTCATCACAAATAACCTGTCCTTACAATGCCGATAATATACAACAAAAATGTGCAAAGCGGATAAAAAAAACATATTCGTGTATACGAAAATGAAAATTTCCAACTCTTTTCCTGAAGCTCCAAAAGCACCAAATCTGAACCTGTAAATATACTAGGTCTGACCCGAGCAAGGAAGGGAAGAATGCCCGGATCAGTCAGGTAAACCATTGTAAGAAACACACTCGACTGAATTCATTAAATTACCAAACTTTACCTTTATCAAAACAAAATTATCTGGTAAGACACGCCCACACATAAACACGGACATGTTTTTACCTTATGGTAACCAAAACATTTCATGTCAAATTCTCTTCCATTATACTAGTGTCTAGTATACAAATAATATTAATTATAGCTGAAATTTTTACATTGATTAAATTCCATCATATAGCCCAAAATGGGTAGTACAATCAAAATTGTGGGCATATAGCGGAGTTAGGATTTCCATACAAATGACCAGGTGAAGGGACTACCTTCTGATGGGTACACCTCTAGATAGATGTCGTGAGAAACCATCGCAAAGTTCCTCTACCAACACAAGACCGACATACTTCTATAACTAGCATGTAAAGAGTGTTAGCACTAGAATTGGTCACTAACATCCTTGAGTAAATTTATGTATAGAGATTAATGAAGAAAGTAAAGTTAAACAAAGAACAATATGCAGATTTAAACGTAGAAAATACGAACACCAGATTTATAGTGGTTCGGCGTAATTGCCTACGTCCGCTTTGAGGTTAATCTTTATGGTTTTTCTTGATAATCGATTACAGATACAATCCGTATACTAATTACTTAAATAAAATTTCTAAGAAAAAAAGATAAGTCTTGAATGAGTCTTGAATGCGGCAGAGTCTCCCTGGTATTCTCGAAAAAGGGTCCCTTTCACTGTGCCCCTGCCTCTCTATTTATAGGCGAAGATGGGTTGGACTTCCCTGGTGGGCCAGGTAGCTAAGTAGCTTGGCCCAAAAAGAGTGATCTCTATGTGCCGATCCATAGATGCCGAAAGGCAAGATGCGAAACAAGGCATGAATGCCGAACGATATCCTCATGCCGAACGAAGTGATGCCGAATGATATCTTCATGCCGATCAAAGTGGTGCCGAACGATATCTTCATGCCGATCGAAGTGATGTCGGACACTTTGAATGCCTAACGAAGTATTTATGCCTAACGATACTGGAAGCCGACCCAGTGTGTTGTGCCGAATGACTCTGGATGCCGATCGATCCCGTACGCCGAACGAGATTTATGCCGAACGACACTGGAAACCGGCCCAGTGTGTTGTGTCTAATGACTCTTGATGCCGATCAATCCCGAATTCCAAACGAGATTTATTCCGAACGAAGTGATGTACCAAACAAGGTTTGAATGCCGAGCAGTATGGAATGTCGAATGACTCTGCCATGCCGAACGTCCATAGATGCCGAACAATATACAATACCGAACGGCTCTCAATGCCGAACGCTCCTGCATGCCGACCGTCCAATAGATGCCGACCGAACTTGAGTGCCGAACGAATCGTTTGTGCCGGACGACTCTGGAAGCCGAGCGTTTTCTAATGCCGTACGCTCCTAAATTCCGAGTGTTCCTGAATGCCAAACGTTCCCTAGTGCCGAACGATCTGGATGCCGAACGACTCATAAATGCCGAATAGTATGCAAATGCCGAGTACTTGGTTGCCTGGTCAAACCTTCAGGTAACACTTGCCCCCCAAAGTGCATTACCTGGTCGAACGTGGTGCTTTGAATCACGAGCTCTCCTTGTTTTTCTTCGAGCCTCGGCTCAGTTTTCTCGATAGTATCTTCTCTCGAATACCAGGTGAGGCGATGCTCCCCGAACGACATGAAAATGCCGAACAACATAGCCGATGCCGAACGAGGTCATCTTTACCGGTTCTACCGGACATCATCCCTTCGACTTCCCCTCTTCTCCTATAAAGTTTGGCATTTTCCTTCTTCTTCTCTTTTCACTATTTACCTCCGTTATTTTCCAAGAACTCGCAACTTACCTCCCTTGAATTTCGTTCAACTTTCCGAACTCCCCTTCCTTCCTTGAATCCAACAAGACCTTCCCACAGCTTCCTCCCAAATTAAGCTCGAACAACTCTCAATCTTAAGCTCACAGACCTTCAAGCTCCTTCCGTTCTCTTTGCTAAGGACCTTTCGATCGCTCTCTCAAATTAGGAAGTATAACATATTACTCGAACTCGTGAATCCTCCATAGAATGTAGAAAGTAGGGGTGTGTGGGTGACGGAGATGAATTGAAGCTCGGATGCGTCCTAGAGCTAGAACTCAGTATGTTTTTAGGCGATTTCGAGGTGGATGGATTGGAGAAGAGGAAGGTGGGAGATGCATTGCAGTGGCTCGGCATGATCTTTTTATACCGAGTGACCCTATGGGAGCATGGGTATGGAGTTAAAGATAAGGCCTAATGGCGTGGATTGATATGGCCTTGGTTCAACATGATCTCCCCATGCCGGACGTGGTCGGAGTGGAAAAATTGAAAGGAAGTGTAGAATGGACAGGATGTCGAACATCATGGCTCGGCATGACTTGTCGAACGACTCGGCCGTGCCAATCGGGAGAGATGGAGGGAAGAAGACAGATAATGTTAAGGGCAGAATGCCGAGCGGTATGGCTTGGCACAATCACGGTTCGGTATGATTTGCCGCGTGCCGAACGGCTAAGAGGAAGGGTTGGAAGAGTGGTGCTTAAGCTGAACGACTCTTGTATTTAAGCCGATCAATGTTTAGGCCTAGTGGCGCATAGGCAGAACGACATGAATGCCGAATGATACTTAGGCCGAACGATATTTGGGCCGATCAATATTTCGGCCGGACGACACTTAGGCCGAACAACTATTCACTTTGCCTAATTTTATGACAAAAACAAGGACAAGGACCTAAGAAAATTAGCATATTGAACTAATCTAGACCGATAACCTCCTAGTTTCAGTAATCACAAGCCTGAACTTAAATCGACAAGAATGGATAATTTCCTTTAACGTATAGCGCCAATGCCTAAGCCCGAAATTGAAAATATCATAAGGCCGGATTTTGGAGACGGTCAGCGATGACGGTCTTCGAAGGCGACAATTCAATGCTCAACTTTATACCATCAGCTCTCTAACTTTCAATTTCTCAGCGCTTATATTTGAATCATCACACTAGTTCACACACCACACGGGGGGAATACCTGTCTTGTTAAGTCTAACGTCGATTGTTTTTTCAAATATAGTTAAAACAGGTACTCTACTAGATTCAATTTCTATCAAAGATTTCTAGGAATTCTAGCTCCGCCACGATCTCAGATAGACCTGGGCCGTCTTCTAAACAAGGAGTCGCAGATACTTCAAACCCGTTGACTTCCCCTGCTCATAACTTAGCTCCCGACACCCTGGAGGCATCAATTTTCTTAGACAACCTGGTCGATTCACAGGCTTCGAAGATTAATGAAAGTGCACTCCGTCAGATATGCACTGTCCATGGTAACCCCTTCGACGACGTATTAGTTCCATCGGGGCACGATCATCCACATTTGCCCCCAATTGGATACACAGCTTGTAATAAGTTTATGTGCAGGGTCGGCAATGTGCCACCGTTCAACTCATTTCTTCGGGCCGCGCTGCAATACGTCAATATTGCCCGGTCACAACTGCACCCGAACTGTCACGCCTTCCTCTACGGTACCTACATCCTCTTCATGAATGTCCTCTCTAGGCCTCCAACCTCGGGTGACATCAGATATATATATATATATATATATATATATATATATATATATATATATATATAATTAAGAAGCGGAGAGATAGCCGCTCTTTCATGTTTCTTGAGCCGCACCACAAATGCCAGATCTTGACTGGGGCATGTAGCAAGTTTGCCCTGTACAAACAGGAATGGTTTTATGTGTGTTTCCCTCCTGGTTTCGCGAGGAGATGGGTGGAAGGAAGTAAGTCTTTTCTTCGGACCGATATTCATACTTGGTCAAAGCCGGGCATTTTCTAACTCTTTTTTCCATCTTTCCAGGTATCAATCCACGTCCTGATGGCCACGGATATTCTGAAGCCGTCGAAGCTATTAGAGCCCTTCCTGCCGAAGAACGGGACATCCGAACTCTCATTTCGAATGAGTCACTTACAACGTTTGGACTGTTGGCAGAAGGCCGTCGGATAAGCGTTCCTTAGTGCACTACCAAACCCAGGCCTGCCTCTGGGAAAGGGAAAAAACAAGCCGAGTCTTCAGCACGTAACGCTCCTAGCGCACTAGAAGAAGGAGAAATCAAGCTAACCGAAACACCCGAAGCACAAGATGAGAACATTGGTCCTACGCAGGGCCCGATAGTTGAAGTTCACGACATCGAAATGTCATCTTCCCCTTCGAAGAGGAAAAAGAGAGTACAAGATAAGGAGGGAAAAAGTTGATGCAACCTCTAAAGTTACTCTTATTCCAACAGAGAAAGAGGCTTTCCCACAACGTTTAGAAAGTTCTTTAAAGGGCCTCTCGAACCTCTCCATACTTGATGATCTACTTAATTATGATTTTGACGATCCAGAGGCACTTAAACTTAACTCGCCTATCAAAGGCGATGCAGGCGTTCAAGCCTAAACTCAGGGAGAAAAAACTCCCATTAGTAAAGAAACTGGTCCGTCTGGGGGAAACACTAGGACACTCACAAACACATGCACTCCACCTTGCACTTAAATTTCCATCGTCACACTACTCTTTTCTAATTCGTTGTTATTTGAATTCTATGTAGGTGACATGGGACGTACACAGGTAATTGATCATCTCCGTGGGTCGTCTATCTTCCATCATTTTGGATGGGACTTAGGTTCCGAAAAACGTCGAGACAAAGACGGTGATGACGATAGGGATTATCATTCCCGGGACTCATCATCTCGGAAGAAAACATATTATCAGTCCAAATAACACCAACATCCCTCTTCTCACTCGGAGCAAAGCAAAGATAAGCACGACCATGAGGGGTCGCAATCCGATGTTCCCCATGATCAACATTCTGATACCTCTTCCACGCAATAGTCCCAGGATCCTCACAGGAGAGCTGAACTTTCAAAGTCGTCTCCTCCTGTTCCTGTAACAGATCCATCAGTATCGGAGAGACCGGGCGAGCTTAAAGTTAAATTTCCAAAAATCTGCTTTGATGATCTGAAATTTCTCCCGACGATCCATCATATTCCCGGAGATGTCAAGCAGAGCGCTATCGCCTACACCAACAACGTCTATGTTCAACATGACGCGTTCGTTCATCTTGCTAAGAAATTGTGAGAAGTCTCCATGGAACGCCAACATGAGATTGATCGCCTACAGCATGAGGCTATTCATGAAAAAGACATTATCAAAGCTCAGGACGAAGAGATTGCGTCTTACAAATCTCAGCTTGAGGCCGCCCAGTAGAGCGCCAAAGATACTGCCGAAGCCGTAACTCGTTTGGAATCAACTCACAGAAAAGAAATCGACGAGGCGGTGCAACGATGTGGGGCTTTAGATTTGGAGAAAGACTCGGTGCAAAAAGAGAGGGATGCATTCTGCCTCCGAGTCAAAGAACTTGAGGAGAGACTCCGCAAAGAGCAAGAAGAGAAGATTGCTGTCCAAGAAGAGTCGCAACAGTATTCCGATGAGATCATTGCAACGTGACTCCTAAAAGCGAAACTTGAGGATGAGCTTTCAAAAGTTGAGGCGCTGAAGGAAGAAGCCCGTGAAGAGGGCAAAAAGATAGCATCTACGGAGATCAACTCCTGTCTTGAGGCGGCCAAGGAAGAAGGTAGGGAAGAGTTCAAAAGCATGTTTGACCCGCTTATTGCCGAATTCAATGCTCGCGTTCTCTTGCACCAGGACTTAACTTTTCTAGGAGAGGGCTATCTCGAATCTTTGGTCGAGGCGTAGGACACCTTAATTAAAATCAAGAAAGCCGAACACGGTATCGAGGAGGTTGATGAAGGGGCCTTGATAAAAGAATTCCTTAAGGACAACGAGCCTTCGGACCTGCCAGCGGCTAAAGCCCTTTGTTGCAAAGGCTCACCCTCAACGAAAGGGAAAGAAGTTATCGCCGGTCCATCCAGAATCGAGTCTCTGGTTCGTGTGCCTACCCAACCGGTCGGTCGATCAATACTCGATCCTTTTGAACAGCACGTCGGCTATGACCTGGAGGACCCCAGACTTGGCATTCACGTTCTGTCCTCTATTCTAGAGGGTGAGACCCCCGTAACGGCTCAGAGCCAGCCGGAACCTGGTAGGCCACTCTTTTGCTTCATCATTCCAAGAGTTTTCATATTTCACCAGAAGCTATCGCATTCTAATACTTGCTTTTCGTGATTCTAAGCAGGCCGTTCTGATCTTGAGCCCACTCCGAGGAGCGATGTCGCCAAGGAGGTGAGGGAAAAAACGAGTGAAGCCACTGACGCAGGAGAGGCTCTCGGTCCAGATGCTCAGATGATCAGAGCGCTTGATGAGGACAAATCTGAGACTTCCTCTCCTATCGATGGGAGTTATGAAGTTGAAATTATAGGCGTCTTTGAGCGCGAACCCGAACTGAGCATGAAGGAGATGCTTGAGAAAGAGAAGGAATAGACGGTCAAGATCAAGGTCGAACCTCAAGCTGTCGACCTAGACGATCCTTTGAACAAGCCGTTGAAGGTCATCCTCCCAGGCGGGTCCAAACCCATGGATGTTCCTCGTACTTCTTCAGCTGTCACTCCTCCGTTAAAGAAAGCTATCAAGGGTAAACGTACTAGGGAGGAGTCATTTGGCAAAAAGTCGAAGAGGTCGAAGAAGTAGTCTTCGCTCTCGTTCAACAAGAGCTAGTTTAGATTATGTAATTATTTTTGTTTTCGTAGTTCATGTAAATAAAATTATTTGTGATGAACAAAACTTAGTTCTTTTCCTTCTCAAAGGACTGTTGTTGTTCGGATTTTTGTGTAACCATGGTCAAAACCTTAGCTACTGCGAGTTACGTGAACTTCTTGATTCATCTTCAAACAAGTTGACAACTTTTTTGGTATTTGCACATTCTTTTATCCCACGCTCTAGGGACTTAGAATATTTTCCAATCAGTACACCTAGGGCTCGATGACTTCAAGTCATTTATATCCAGTCCGCCCTCAGGGGACTTGGACATTTAAATCGTTTATACTCCGGTCCGCATTGCGAGGACTTAGAGTACTCTAATCCGCACTCCGACGACTTGGAGATTCTCAGTCGTTTATACTCTGGTCCGCACTACGGGGATTAAGGGTACTCCAGTCCGCACTCCGGGGACTTGGAGATTTTTAGTGGTTTATACCCGAGTCCACACTCTGGGGACTCAGAATACTCTAGCCCGCACTCTGGGGACTTGGAGATTTTGAGTCGTTTATACTCGAGTCTGCACTCTATGGAGCTAAAGTACTCCCATCCGCTCTCCGAGGACTTGGAGATTTTGAGTCGTTTATACTCTGGTCCGCACTCCGGGGACTCAGGGTACTCCATTCCGTACACTGGGGACTTGGAGATATTTAGTCGTTTATACTCGAGTCCGCACTCTGGGGACTTAGAGTACTCCAGTCCGCACTCCGGGGACATGGAGATTGTGAGTCGTTTATACTCGAGTCCGCAATCTGGGGACCTAGAGTACTCCAGTCCGCACTCCGTTGACTTGGAGATTTTGAGTCGTTTATACTCGAGTCTGCAATCTGGGGACTTAAAGTACTCCAGTCCGCAATCCAAGGACTTGGAGATTTTGAGTCGTATATACTCGAGTCTTCACTCTGGGGACTTAGAGTACTCCAATCCGCACACCGGGGACTTGGAGATTTTGAGTCGTTTATACTCAAGTCCACACTTTGGGGACCTAGAGTACTCCAGTCCGCACTTTGGGGACTTGGAGATTTTGAGTCGTTTATACTCAAGTCCACACTTTAGGGACTAAGAGTACTCTAGTCCGCACTCCGGGGACTTGGAGATTTTGAATCGTTTATACTCGTTCGTACGTCAGACAGAGTAATGTATCTCTTAGTCATTTGTTACAGCGTTATCATACATAGGAACATCGACAATTCATGGGAAAAAGAAATGGCTTCAAGCCTTTATTAATGCAAACAAGCTAAATTGTCTTTTTACATGCCTTAAACTAGTAATTAAAACTTACTGGAAATAAATGCAACTAAAATACGATAGAAATGAACTAAGTGTAATAATGCCGCAAATGTTCACCATTCCATGCTCGGGGAAGTGTCGCACCAACGACGATCGCTAGCTTGAAAGTTCCTTCTCCAAGTTTCCGTTCAATGACGTATGGACCTTCCCATGTGGGGTTCATGTGTGTTGGAACTGGGACAACTCGTTCCAAAACGAGATCACCCATGCCAAAGATTCTCGGTTGGACTTTTTCATTATAATATCGAGCAACTCGATGCCTGTATGCGGTCGCTCTTAAATTAGCTTCTTCGCGTTTTTCATCAATGAAGTCCAACAATTCCAGCAAGAGATCTTGATTTGACTCAGGGTCATAATAAGTTACCCGATGTGATGGGACTTCAAGTTCCATGGGTATGACAGCTTCCATGCCATATGCTAATGCAAATGGAGTGTGGCTAGTTGCAGACTTGTGGGTGTTTCTGTTAGCCCAAAGTGCTGTCAGAAGCTCGTCCACCCACTTGCCTCTAGCCTTTTCCAAACGTCTTTTCAATATGGATTTGATTATCTTGTTTACAGCTTCCACTTGTCCATTAGCCTTCGGATGAGCAACTGCTGCAAACTTTTTCGCAATACCATATTTTTGGCAAAATTCCTTGAACACTTTGCTTTCAAACTGAGTTCCATTGTCTGTAACGATGGTTCATGGTAGGCTAAAGTGGCATATAAAATTTCGTACAACGAAATTGATGACTTTCTTGGTGGTGATAGTGGCCAAAGGCTCTGTGTGTGCCCACTTGGTAAAGTAATCAACCGCAACAATCGTGTATTTGCACCACCTTTGGATATGGGTAAGGAACCGACTATATCGATCCCCCACATTGCAAATGGCAAAGGACTAACCATTTGTGTGAGTTCCGTCGGTGGAGCTCTTGGGATTTTCACATACTTCTGACTTTTGTCACATCTTCTCATGTATTCTGCGGCATCCCTGTTTACAGTTGGCCAATAGTATCCATAACGGAGGATTTTCTTTGCTAACGTCTGCTCTATGGTATGGTCGCCACATTCACCTTCGTGGAGTTCCTTTAGGACTCGTTTTATCTCATCATGGGCAATGCACCAAAGTAATGGGGTCGAGAATCCCCTCCGATACATTATTCCATCCTGCATTATGTAACGAGAAGCCTTACGAATGACTTGTCGTCTTTCGCTCCTTCTTTCGGGCACGGCCCCGTGTAACAAGTACTGCTTGAATGGGGTCATCCATGACTCCTTCTCAATTTCTATTTCTAACATGTAATCTACCTCCATCATATTTATGCTCGGAACATGTAAGATATCAATGGGAAACAATCTCATCTGCTGCGCATCGCCAGTGCTTGCAAATTTTGCCAATGAATCAGCTGCTCTGTTTTGTTCACGCGGAACATGTGAAATATCATAATACTCAAGATTCGCTAGCAGCTCCTGAACTTGGGCCATATACGGGGCAAGTCTCTGCCCCCTTGCTAGGTAGTCTCTACACACTTGATACACCACAAATTGTGAGTCGCAAAAAATTTCAATCGATCTTATTCCCAGTTCTTTGATGAGGCTTAAGCCGGCGATCAATGCTTCATACTCGGCTTCGTTATTCGTTGTTGTGAATTTGAGCTTCAAAGCATAGCAAACTGATCGGTTTTCAGGAGTTTCAAGAACTATGCCAACCCTCAAACAACGGTCGTTAGATGCCCCATTGGTGTACATCTTCCATCGGACGGGAGGTATGACATTGCGTCCGTTTGATTCATCTGTCATGGTGAATTCAGCGATGAAATCCGCTACCGCTTGTCACTGTGTGGCCTTTCACGGCAGGTAAGTTATATCTAACTGACTTATCCCGATATTCCATTTTAACATTCTTCCAGAAGTTTCCGGTCATTGGAGTACTTGACGCAAGGGTTGATCAGTGTAAACACTGATTGGGTGTGCCTGAAAATATGGGCGAAGCTTGCGTGATGCAATCAACAAGCAATAGGCTAATTTCTCGATCTTGGGATAGTTTCTTTCTGCCCCCGTCAGACGTTTACTAACATAGTAAACTGGCTTTTGAACTCGGTCCTCTCCACGAACCAAAGCCGTAGTGATAGCATGTTGGGATACTGCCAAGTACACATACAACATTTCATGGTCTACTGGTTTCGATAGCACAAAGGGGCTCACCAAATGCCTTACCAGAGCACGGAATGCTTCCTCGTAGTCGGATGTCCACTCAAAATTCCTTTTTCCCTTCTTTATCACATCAAAGAAAGGAATGCACTAATCCGTGGCTCTGGATAAGAATCGGCTCAGTGCTGCCACCTTTCCGTTCAAGCTTTGTGCTTGTTTTATAGTTCTGGGCACTTGTATGTCTCCAATAGCCTGAATCTTTTCTGGGTTAGCTTCAATTCCACGTGCATTCACGATGAAACCCAAAAACTTTCCTGATGCCACGCCAAAAGAGCACTTCAAGGGGTTGATCTTCATACCATAATGTCTGAGTATATCAAAAATTTCTGCTAAGTCTCGGATGTGGTCATTTGACTGCCGTGACTTCACGAGCATGTCATCCACATAGATTTCCATCGTTCTACCAATCTGGTCCTTAAACATTCGATTCACCAAAACACTGATATGTTAGCCCTGCGTTTTTCAATCCAAAGAGCATTACTACATAGCAATATAGCCTCATATTTGTGACAAAACCGGTGTGCTCTTGGTCTGGAATATGCAACGGGATCTTATTGTATCCTGAATGCGCATCCATAAATGACAATAATTCGTGTCCGGCGGTAGAGTCGACGGGCTGGTCAATTCTAGGTAAAGGAAAACTATCCTTCGGGTATGCTTTATTCAGATCGGAGTAATCAACACAAGTTCTCCACTTTCCATTTTCTTTCTTCACTAGCACTGGGTTAGATACCCATTCAGGGTAGAGGGCGTCGCGAACAAACCCATTGGCTTTGAGTTTGTCCACCTCCTTTTTGAGAGCCGCGACCTCTCTGGGTCCATACCTCTCCTTTTCTGTTTTACGAGAACGTGAAATCCCGCACGTATCAGAGTGTGTCCAAGCGAAAACATCCAGATTCGCCCGGAGGAAATCAGTAAGATCCTCGGCCACTGAGGGGTCGAGTTGTGATCCAATCTTAAGAACCCATGATGGGTCATCCCGGCTGATTGTAATGTCGATCGTCAGCTCAGCCGGTACTGCATTTGTTCCCCTGGGTTCCCCATCATCATCTCTCGGATCTATGTCTCTAAGAATCCGAGAATGCTGCCCAACCCAGGGCTTGGGCACTACTTGTCAATCATGAGTCTTTAGGATGCGGACGGAGCTGTCCGCAACCTTTCCCTTCTCTCTCCGCTGAGCTTCTCTCAACTCCGCCACATAACGTATGCGACCGGTCGCCTGATCGCCATGTACTACACCGACTCCTTGGTCTGTTGGAAATTTTAATGTCAAACACCATGGGGCCAGAGCGGCCCTAAATTCTGCTAAGGCTGGATGACCAAAAATACATTGTATGGAGAGTCAACATCCATTACTATGAACGGTAGGACTCGTACTCTCCTATGCTTACCTTCCCCCGGTTCAACTGGTAGCTCAATGTACCCCATCGCGTCGGTTGCAGCACCGTTAAAGCCATGAATACGGGCTTTACATGGTTTCAAATCTTTCATTTCCATCTTCATTTGGTCATAAGCCTTCTTGAAGATGATGTTGACAGAGTTTCCAGAATCAATCAAGATTCTTTTCACGTAAGCAGGCCCGATTGCAAATATAACCATCGGGTCGATAGTAGGAGCCTCTGTCTTGTCCGCATCTCCATTTCTGAACACTATAATGTCAGTCATCATGCGTTGTTGTTTTGTGGGGGTTCCATCTTCCACATTCGATCAACACTCATAATCCGCATGCCTCAAGGAGGTAGCACATCCTTCCATCTCCTGCCAATTCTTGTCTGTGGGATGAGGTCCTCCGACAATAGTGTTTATGATCGATCTACCCATAGTCCGAGCATGTTGTTCCGGTTGGCGTGGAGTCGGCCCGCGTCCGGGGTCTGACATTCCTTGCCTTCCATCTTGCGGGTTTTTGACAAATTCCTACAGGTTTATCTGTCTGATCAACTTTTCTATGGCATCATGGAGGTGTCTACACTCCTCGGTATTGTGCCCATGGGTCTCATGGAAGCGACGTACTTCCCTGTTCGTTTCCGTTCTTCAGTGGACTCCTTTGGACGCGGCTTTCTGTATTCAAAGGTCTTACAGGTAGATAGTTAAATGTTTTCAAGACAAGTATTCAGCGGGGTGTATTCATTGTAGGTCGGAATCCTTGGCTTCCATTTCCCTGCTTCTCTTTTCTATCTGGGATTTCCACCTACGGATCCTTTGGACTGCCCAGGCTTGTTCTGGACGTTGACTTGAACTTTTCCCGAATTATCGTCGTACTGCTTCACGGCGATGTTATTTTCACAGTCTCTTGAACATGCCCTGGTACCTTATCTCGTCTCGTTCATCGAGCCTCCTCCCTCCATATGAAATGATGAACTTTGGAATAGAATCATTCCAATGTAGCTGGGGGCTTTTTCGCCAACCAATCTCCAAACTCCGAGTCTGGATCTGCACCTCGCATTACCGCCATCAAATTTGCATGGTCGTTAGGATTGCTAACTTCAGTGGCGACAACATAAAACATCTGTAAGTATGCTTTCAAAGACTCTCTCGGAGCCTCGATTACGCATGATAAGGACATCACGTCCTTTGGACGAGTAGCATGTATCCTAAATTGTTCGACTAATTTTATTGCCAACTTGTCGAAGCTGGATATAGATCACAGAGGAAGTCGAGTAAACCACATAGTGGCGATTCAGGACAGAGTGATTGGAAAATACCTACACTTAGTCGCGTCATTTTCCCTTGCCGAATCCATCATCCATTCGTACCTCGTCACGTGTTGCCTAGGGCCAGTCTTCCCTTCGTAGGCTGGGATAGTCGGCATATTGAATTTCTTGGGGTACTCAGCCTATAGGATAACATCTATGAAGGGAGTATGACTCCTGGACACTTCCCAATCTTTGTTGGTCAGGCCATGGTTCTCTCTCATCAACTTCCTGACCATGGCTGATAAATATGGAGTTTGTATGGAAGGTGCGAGGTTAGGTTCAGTTCCACGGGACCGTGCGGGTTGATGTCCCGCCTGTTGACGGTCGGTCAAACATACGTCCTGAAGGCCAGCTTTATTTGAGTCTTGATGAGTCGGGCGTTCAGTCTCTTCACGTGCCTGATCCCTAGCGGATCGATCAGTGGCACCTGCCTGTGTATCCTCTGTCTTGTAGCGTCTACGCCTAGGAAGTTTGTCAGCCGAGGTCAAACTATCTGATTAAGAATAAGGAGCGGGACTACTTCCAGCATTCTGATGCTGTTGCTGGACAAGCTGAGTCATGAGATTAGTATTGGCTTGGATCTGCTCAGCAAGTTTCCTTCTACTTTCCCTGAGTTCTCTTATCAAGTTGTTGAACTCTGTTCGGGAAACGACCTCCGCTTGTTCTCGGTGGAGGTTCCTGCGCCTTGAATTGCTGGTTAGTTGCTAGGTCCTATCTGTTGTACACTAGAAGTTTCATTGACATCTGCATTGTGAGAGGCCGATCTAGTTCGTGGTCTTCCCATGATAGGGTTGTCGGTTGTAACTCTGAGTAGAATCAACAGATGTCTTGCGAATGATTTGGATCTCCTTAGGGTATTTTTCAATCCAGTAGCTGCAAAGTAGATCCTATCGTCCTGAGAATTCGATTCTCAGTGAAAGCACCAAAGTGTTAGCACCAGAATTAGTCACTAGTACCCTTGAGTAGAGTTATGTAGAGAGATTAATGAAGAAAGTAAAGTTAAACAGTGAACAGTACGCAGATTTAAATGCAGAAAATACGAACACCAGATTTATAATGGTTCGGCGTAATTGCCTACGTCCACTTTGAGGTTAATCCTTATTGCTTTTCTTGATAATCGATTACAGATACAATTCGTGTACCAATTACTTAAATACAATTGCTAAGCAAAAAAGATAAGTCTTGAATGAGCCTTGAATGCGGCAGAGTCTCCCCGGTGTTCTCGAAAAAAGGTCCCTTTCACTGTGCCCCTGCTTCTCTATTTATAGACGAAGATGCGTTGGACTTCCCTGGTGGGCCAGGTAGCTAAGTAGCTTGGCCCAAAAAGCGTGATCTCTATGTGCCGGTCCATAGATGCTGAACGGCAAAATGCCGAACAAGGCATGAATTCCGTACGATATCCTCATGCCGAACGAAGTGATGCCGAACGATATATTCATGCCGATTGACGTGATGTTGAACGATACCTTCATGCCGATCGAAGTGATGCCGAACACTCTAAATGCTAAACAAAGTATTTGTGCCAAATGACACTGGAAGCCGACCCAGTGTGTTGTGCCGAACGACTCTAGAAGCCGATCAATCCTGAATGTCGAACGAGACTTATGCCGAACGAAGCGATGTGCCAAACAAGGTTTAGATGCCGAGCAATATGGAATGCCGAATGACTCTGCCATGCCGAACGTCCATAGATGCTGAACGATATACAATATCGAACGGCTCTCAATGCCGAACGCTCTTGCATGCCGACCGTCCCATAGATGCCGACCGAACTTGAGTGCCGAACGAATCATTTGTGTTGGACGACTCTAGAAGCCGAGCGCTTTCTAATTCCGAACGCTCCTAAATGTCAAGCGTTCCTGAATGCGGAGAGTTCTCTAATGCCAAACGATCTGGATACTGAATGACTCATAAATGCCAAACAGTATGAAAATGCTGATTACTTAGTTGCCTGTTCAAACCTTCAAGTAATAATGAGATATCTAGAAGAGGATGATCATATCCTACTTGGGAGCGACCCACTTAGCCTTACCGCATCTAACCCTATTACGGTCATTTCCGGTTGATGAGGCATGAGATAATGATTACCTTTCACATATCACACATCACATCACTTTGAATGCCACATGGCCATTTCCATTGACTACTAATTGCCTTCCACTAAATACAACCCTTAAGCTCTCATGTCTCAAGGAGGGTGTTGCGCAAAGAGAAGTTGCCTTCTCCACCATAACTGATGTACGTTTGTAAAAACCAATGTACGTAATCTTTGGAAATGCAATGTCAGACAAACATCCATACAAGTTGTCTAGGAATAGGACAAACCGAAGGTACTTTCCTACCACATCCTGTCGGGAAATCCCTAAGATCAATAGCGAATAGTCTTTGCATTGGATATTTCATAATGAAGAGACCACTGCTTTTGGATGTACATTGGGATTTTAACCCCAAACGATCAACAAGCAATCCTCTACTATGAAAATCCTGAATGTCAATATCATCATAATCAACCTGCACAAACGTCACATAAATGTTGGTCCGTAGTGGTTTTCAAATAAATCTGATCTCAGTCTCTTTGCACCAACAATGCAAAAGCATTTCCCAACCTCACACAGAAACTCAGTCTCATAGACTTATCACGTCTCCAACTTTAATCATGCTATCCTTCATCTAAGAAGGAAGCTCGATAGATTGGAGTAACATTCTGCACTACATGAATCAACATCCTCAACACAAACGATAATCAAGCCTACATAAAAGGCTACGTACTAATTGTATCACTAAATGTTCCCACATCAAGTCGAGGAACTAAAATAGCCAAAACTATAGTTAGTAATTCGAATATCAAAGCAAACAACAGATATTTAGCACAATAAGCAATCGCTAGGCCCTTTAATTAATCTTTTTTAATTAAATCACTTACCAAAATTCACTTCAAATTATCTTTAAAAAGATATATTCTCAAAACCATTTCAATATTTCAATATTGGAAAACATTTTCATATTCTTATTTAATAATAAGTAATTCACAAATCTCTTTATCTTCAACACTTAGAAAATATTACATATACTTAAATAAAGATTAAGTACATATTTTATTCTTTAAGGAAAACATTTTCTTAAGCACATTTATTTGGATCAAATTGAATGTTGTGTAAAACATCGTTGCGACAACCCAGAATCACTAATATAGAGATTCGAAAATTAGATAGATATATAAATCCCATATACTATACAAAACATCTCCTTTCGAAAATCATTTACTATAACAACAGTGTTATAGTCCATCATTTCCATATTTCTCGAAAACATCTATTTTAACAATGAATGTTGAAATCTTTGTATTCGATACTTACACATTTTAGAACATCCTCTAACCATTTAACTCTATTTAATAATATCACTTCCCAAAACATTCATTAAATTAATATATCATTCACTGCCAAAATCCTGAATAAAATTCTCTAACCAAATTCAAAAATTTTACACATTTATTAAAGGAAAATCCGCTGTCCAAAATTGTGGATATAACTTCTAAACAAATTCATTACTATTGCACTTTTAATTAAAGGATTATCCACTATCCAAAATCAAGGATATAATCCCTTTAGTAAGCTTTCATAATTAACTTATCAAATTCAATTGATTTTGGATTTCTAAAACAATGTTTATAATTTCATTCATATTTCTATTTTATAAAACTTAAATTTATAAAATACTATTGTTAACCAATTCTATTTATATCCCATTTATATGCCAAACTCCAAATTATCATCTAATTCACTTATAAATCATTTATTTACAAATTTATTCTTTATATAACATCACAAATTCATGAATCTTATTTACTTGTAAAATCTTTTTGTAAATCCATTTTAACACCTTCAAATCTCCTTTATAATTCCATTATTTTCATTTATAAAATATAAATTTTGTAAATCTATACATATAAACCATTTATAACAATTCAAAAATCTCACTTTAACTATTTTACAAATTAATCAACTTCATATTTCAAAAATCACATTTTTATATATTTCACAAAACCATAATTTCTATAACATAAAAATTATAACTTTTATTTATTTAAAATAAACTCATTTACTTAACGATTAAAAAATTAACAAAACATCTATTTTAAAAATCACTTTGAAATTATTTTCAATTTGAAATCATCATTTTACCATTTTAAAGTTTTCAAAATAGGCCAATGCTGCAACAACACTAAATACATCAATCACGACATCCAAATCAACATATATCGCATGATAACAGTATATATCACAATATCTATAAATAAAACCAATACTGAAGAGGAATCATATTCAATTCCTCCAACCTGTCACTACAACAAGTGTACATATTAGAATATGTGTACAATTCCCGCTTTGAGGCAGACGCGCGTACAAAAGGTCATCCGCTCGTATATGGGAACGTATAGGGTCTCATCTACTCTAATAGGCCGGAATATATCCAAATACCAATCAATATGTATATAATATATCATTTAATATCCGAAAAATCATCAATCAGCATAAATAAATTTTATTCTCACTAATACAAAACATCAATGAGTCAGAAATAACGAGTTGCACTCACTTTGGTTCCAATAGCAGTTGTAGTGTTTTATTCCGAATAAAATTAAACAGGCGTTTAATTTTATCCAAAATTTATACTAGCTCCAATCAACTCCAAACTAGCTCTGTAATGTAGTGCTCGTTAATACGGACCCAACACAATTCGTTTTGTCAGAAAATGAACTCATTTGAAGAAGTTATGCATTTTAGAAGTTTATATGAATTATATATAAAATTAATTTATATTTTCTTTTAAATTTTAAAACCCTGTCAATCTGGGACGTCGATTTTGATCCAACAAGATCCAGGCCATCATTTCCATCTTCTTACTTCATTATTCACTCGTACGCGATCGAACCCATAGCCGCCATCCTTCTATGAATTTTTGCGCCACCTATGTCCATCGATAAGACGATCAGGCACCGCAACGTGAAGTGCCATACTCCAATTCTCCACTTCCATGAGCATCATCGAGCTCGGTCGCCTATGCTTCTCGAAAAACATGCACGAAATAAGGATGAACGTTGCCAGTCTGTCATCAATCCACCACTCCATTCTCGATCATAGCCGTTGGGATAGAAGTTCTAGACGTGCTCTATGGCTTTGCAGTTGGATGTTTTTGATGAAAGTTAACGGATTAGAAGAGATTGAGGGAAGAATGATGATGTTTTCTTCCCATTGAAAATAAAACTGGCGGCATCTATAACCCTAGTTAGGTTTTGTTTGCAAATGGAAAAAATAACGTCCTTTTATATAAAATTTTACGACAATATTCATCTGAAAAATTTTCGAACTCTAAATGAAGCATGCCACCTGGCGTTTATAATATTTTACCCCTATTCCTAACACAATAGAATATATATCGAGAGCCAATTCGATCATATTTGAATGATAGGTTTTCCAATCGACTTATTTAAATTAAAATTTCACTTAACCAAATTTCTACTGATTTCAGCTTGCCACGGCTAAACCCTAAATCCGCTTGACACGAAAGTTGAAATCCTTCAATAATATAACATTACGGATCCAATGAAAGTGGTTTAATCGAAATCCAAAACAGTGTCAAAAATGGCCATTTTTACACGTTAATAAAATATTAAAATATTCAATTTATGTAAGTTAACTTTCAATTCAATTTCAAAAGTTCTCTAACATCATTCTACTATAAATAGAATTTAATTCAACTTTACAAATCATTTTCGTTCACATTAAATTCAAATTTCAATTGTTTCCACAATTTTAAATATTAAATTAACAAATTAACTATTCAATTAAATGACCATGTTTCAAATATAAGTTAATCAACTTATAAAATTTACTTTTGTATATTTAAAATCAATTAAATATGTGAATTTCGAATGACTGAAATTTCTAGGTCGCTGCATCCTCCCCTACTTAAAAGAATTTTGTCCTTGAAATTACCAAGTAAGAAAAAGCTACAAAATCCATTAAGTTTTCAAAACAACTCATTAAAATTTGATTACTAAAATCATTTAAACCTTTTAACTTTTTCAAAAATCCAATAGCTAAACTTCTTATAGAACTTTTCTAATTTTTCAAATCCATACTTAATTATCCTTTCAAAACCAACTAACGTCGTTTAGTTTAACTCTAAGTCAAACTTACTAGTTATCACAAATTTTCCAATTTTTTTCCAAATTTTCCTAACGCCTTAAATTTTAAAAAAAAATCGCCAGTCTCCTTTGCATGGTTCGATCATAGTAGGATCACAACACCATATATATATATATATATATATATATCACAAATATACATCTGATCTTCGAGGATGAGGCATCCCGTTGGGAAAAAGGTATAAAAGTACGATATGAAATCCGAGATATGTACCTTATATATTATTCTCAAGCATATACGGCTAATATAGCGCAAAAGCGAGCTCTAAATGCAAAGCTGTAACGATCCAGTTTTAAAGACGAATTTAAATTTCTAATTTAAATTGAATATTTGGATTTGTTTGAATTTTTCAATTTTGATAAGATATGTATACTTATTAATTTATAAATTGCATTTGAAACTTATTATAAATGTAATTAAATTGGATTAGAAATAAAATGTTTAAAATAAAAACTACTTATCAATATTAAGTGTAAAATGTAAAAAATAAAATATACGTTATAAATTTAATACTTAAGTCAGAAATATAATTCGAAGATAAATTACAAAATAAAAACATGTACAAATGGAAATGTAGGCAGTTTAAACTTTGAATAGAAATCTACAAAATATATGCATACTATCTATGTACAAAAGAATTTAAAGAAAAGACTTGAAGTATGAAGCAAGATGTAAACAAGAAGCAAAGAAATTCAAAGCCTGCAAAAGTAGATTTGTGTACATGGCAAAAGTACATATGAATATGCTTACAAAACAAAGCAGAACTGTGCATATACATACATCACATAAATAGTATAAGTTATAAACAAATTAGAAGCAAAGCAGGTATTCTAAAAAAAAAATATAACATTTAAACAATGCAAGAGGGCTGAAACACAAAATAAAAATAAAAATAAAACAACAATACAACTTGACCAAGTGCAAACTGAATTGCAAAACAATAAATGCAACATACCTTTTCATTAAATGCAACATGCCTCCCCTACCTTGAAAAACATCCTCCTGTATATTAATACACTCATTTGTGTTATTTTGTTCATCAAAAGAAACCCAGCAAAGTCAGAAAAAAAGAAGAAGAAACAAACATAAACATCACCTTGTTTTCAAACTTAAAAACAGGATTCAAGAAAAATACTGCAGTTTCAACACAAAGAGTTCTCTGTCATCTTCCCTTTCAAGGTGAGTAGCATTTTTTTTATATAAAAAGGGTGTAAATTTGATGCCAACATATCTCTAAATAAGTATGGTAGTATATATGTATATATAACATCTTTGAGTACACTTGAATACTGGAAGCAATTGTACAGGCAGATGATCATGTGCTCTCTGTTCTATGATCTTTAACATAAGCTTTGATCTCAAAATCATTTCCATTTGATTTACTTTGTTTTTAGGCTTAGTATTAAAACAAATATTGGTTGTTATGGCTTATACTCAAGATACAAATTTATTTAAGTTGAATTTATTTTGAAAAGTTTCTGGAAACCAAGCCAACACCTAGCAAACTCAAACTTGTCAAAATACAAATCTCTTGTTTCATAAATTCAGGTGTGTGGTTGATTTCGCATACATTAAAATGATTTTTAAAGCAAGAATTCTAATTTTTAGAGTTAGGGATTGAGAGCGAATTGGGTTTGATCGTATTGGGCTTTTTGAGTCGCCGTGGGTGATCACGTCGACTAGAGGAGTCGAGTTTCCTCCTGGAGGTGGAGGAGTGATAGTTGGAGCTGGGAAAAATAGAGCGGAGATGGCCAGAATACGGTGGTGGCAGCCGCGAGGGTTTAAAATTTTTAAACCTAATTTTGACAAGGGTGGATGATTCGATCAGTGTGTCGCCAATAATGGATCGAGTGCGACTAGATGTTGGGTGAAGGCCGGGGAGGGTCTGGACATGGAGTTGGCGAAGGGGCTTTGCCTCTGGTGGACCATGCGGCAGTGGCGAGGTGGTTTTATGAAGAAGGTTGAACTGCAGGTTTCGAACGAAACGCTAAATTTCGTTTTAATTTTTCTGGAGGCGAGGCGAGTTTTGTTTTCGAATTTTTGGACGATTTGTGACTCGCCTATGATGATGGAGTTCGCCAGAGGACGGCCGTGCCGCCGTACACGTGCACAGGCACGTTATTGTCGTTGTGTCAGGTACGATGGTGAATGGCGCGAGGTGATTCTCGGGTAAATGTAGTGTTCACTTCGGTAGGGAACTCGAGTTGGTGAGTTGATTACCTGATGCTTTTGTTTTAAAATTAAGTTCAAGTTTACACTGGAAAAAAAAGGGGAAGAAGAACGAACGTACAGGTAGAAGCCTCGGGGAAAAAGGGCGTTGGACTGGAAGTAATGCTCGAGTAACATAGGGATGGTCCTCGGGTTTTTTTTTTGTTAAACTGGAATGTTATATTGTAAAGGTGTGAAGTTTAACAACTTGTTTTCTACAAGTTTTAAACACTGAAACTTAATAAAGAGTTCAACAGTTAAAGTCAAGAAATTTAAACAAATTTTCATCGTTTTAGTTAATGCTTCAACAAAGTTTTTAACATCTAATTATTATTTTTAATCAAGTAATTAAGTTAAATGTGAAATTGATTAACTTTTAAAGTTGTAGATAATATTAAATTGATTTTCAAAGTTTAACGAAGATTTCTTTGAAAATGTGAATTAGTGAATAATAAATATTAAGTAATTATTTTAGAAGGTAATTAAGAATAATTTCATTTTAATTATAATTAGAGTTTGAATTAATTAATGTTTAAGTAATAAGTAAGTTTTAATTAACTACTCAAGTTAATTAGTAGATAATTAATAGTTAATTATTCAAGGAATTTAATTAAGAACTAATAATTGATTAACTAAGTAGTTAATGGTAAATAAATTAATAATTAAAGTTATTAATTTATGGTTAAAGAATAGTTAATCAAGGTTAAATAAATTTATTATGAAGTAATTAATTTAATAGGGTGAATAAAGGAATTAAGTAATTAAGACTTAAAAATTAATTAAGAATTGATTTGTTAATTAACTAATTCGAAATGAAATAAGTAATCAATTGATAATTAATGATAAGTTAATCAGGGTTAAGAAATTAACTCTCAAATAATTAATTTTAAATTGAATTAATTACAATAAGAATTAGAGATGATTGCTTATAGATTATGTATTGTTGTAAAATGAATTGATATTTCTGTTTTAAAATTGTGATGTTGTGAGATATGAATTACTCTGTGCTGGATTATGATTGGTGATTTGATTTCGTATTGATTAGAAAACCTTTGCCCGTAAAACGGCATTTAAATTTCGATGCGACAGGGAATCGGATTCCAGTTGGTTATCCGAAACCCACATCGAATTGTAATGATTAATCTTTGTGATTGATAAATTTATTTTATCTATGAATCTGTAAATGAAGATAAGCGTTATTGGTTATACCGCTTATCGATATTGATTGAATCTATGATGATTGAATGATGTTGCACTATTGTGTTAAACCTTGGACCACACTATACACACACAAATATGGATTTCACGTGGAAATCGGTTAAGTCACAAATTTTTAAATAAGTTTGAATTTGAATTTTCAATTCAAATATTTTTGGAAATAAATTAAGTTTTAATGTGGAAATGCTTTTGAAAAGCTGTTTTAAGAATAAAAGTTATTTTTGAATAACTAATAAGATTTGAAATTTGAATAATCGGATTTAAATTGAAATTGAATTCTATATTCAGTATTTATGATTTAAAAAGGACTTTACAAGTTATACGGGTTTAAACCGTATTTAAAGCGGTATTTTGAGAATTTGAATTAACTCAAAGTTTTTAACTTGTATAAATGGAATCGGGGTTTTTCCAAAATAAAACTATTGTTTCTAAGTGATAAAAAGCTTTCATATGAGTAATGAACTTCCAATTTATATTAAAGAGATTTCAAGTTTGAATCGAAAATGATTTTTTCCAAGTTATGAATGAATCTTTGGAAATAAGTTTTGAAAGCTATGAGATAAATCTTTGATTTAAAGATTTAAATGAGTTAATCCAATTGAAACGGAAATTGTTTTGAAATCCATAAATGAATCTTTGTGAAACTGAGTGAACCTTGTGAAATAAATCTTTTTGTTTAAAAGATTTAAAATGGTAATTGGTTTAAACCACTTGAAAGAAACTTTGGAATTATTAAGTTGAGACTTAATCGAAATCCCATATCCATATGTTTTAAATTTTGCGCTCACTATTCGGTTTAGCCGGGAGAGGACCTTTGTGTCATATATCCCATTCCAAATATGTGATACGTCGTTATGGATAGCATTTGAAGACCGGTGATGAAGACCGAATATTTTCGAAAATGTAAGGACAACTCGTCGAACGTCTTTGAATCGACTGGTCCCTGGTATAGAGGCTCCATATGTGATGGGAAGTCCGAACGTGATTAGTGAATATCCGGATTGCAAGGACTTCTTTGTAAGTGCCTTCGGTTCTGTTCGAGCCCGGAACAGACTTGTATGGATAGTATGTCTGACATTACAAATTGAGATATAAAGCTGATTTCTTTCAAATATATTTCTGTTGGTGGTGGAAAATTTATTCTTTTAGCTTAACACCTTTCTCTGATACGTACGAGCTCAGAGGTTATGTAGTTGATGGTTATCAGCGATATATTCCTAATTTGGTAATGTGACATGCTGAGTGTTGCTGTGAAATGATCATTGTGTTGATCATTTGTGATAGGATCATTTGTTTGATTGTTTATCTTTGTGATTATTTCTATGATCATTTGTTGACCCAAATCACGGCTCTTGTATAAAGTGTGTCTTTGTGGACGTGACTTCGTCGAGCCTCACACCCCGGAATGGTCAAAACAGGAAAGATGCGGCAAGGTTATGAGGGATAGCTCCCTTTAGGGTATGTGCATTTCCTTCTGGAAAGGGGTGGCATCATGGTATGGAGCCCAGATACTTACTCATGTTGAAACACTTATTATTATGGTGTGATGTTGATGACGAGCGCCCGGTTAAAGGTCCCAACGGACCGGGGGATGGCATACTCGTGTCAGTTGTCACCCAGTTAGGGGTAACCCGGCCTTGTGTTGGCAGAGATCCGGTTTGGTTCTCGGGGACGTCCTTCCAGAGGCTTTCTCATGTGGCAATGGGAAGTTCCTTGGCCTGACCATTTGTTGGAAATCCAAAGAAACAATACGAGCCTTGTACAGTGTTAGTTGTAGAACCTGCCATTTACTTATGTTGGCGCCCCACTGTTTAGATGGTAGCTATAGTAGGCATACGATAATGGTCGTATGTTGGCTAAGATTTATATTCTACTTTCGAAATGATTTTTACTACACTATGCACTAGTAATAATATCAAATGTTTCTTTTTAATGCGTATCAAGCATCTTTGACTATCATAGGGAGAAATCTCCTCCGATTCTGCGTTTGCATTGTGTGTGTGTGCGGGAGGCCTTATGGTAGTCTCATTTTTAAAAAGCATTGCGAATTGACTTTGAAAATCTTTTGTTGAATGTTTTAAAAGATAAACTGTTTTTGTTGCTCACACCAGTCCCACGACTGATCCAGAGTTTATTGTTTCTTTCCTACACTCTGGGTGCTCAAAATTTTTCCACACAGGCAGTCTAGAGTTTGGTTTTTCAGATAATTAGATTCAGTGGATTATCTGTAGCTAGTTCAGTTTCTTTGGACAGACGAGCCTTGCTTAGCTTAGTGCAATCTTGATGGTGGATCGAGCTAGGAGTTTTGGAGTTTTGTCTTTAGAGCTTTTTGGATCAGAGTTGCAATATTATATTCTGAGAAGACTTATTTCATATTGTATCGTGTTCCGCTGTATTTTGTTTTGTATATTCTCTGATATTGATGATTATCATTGTATCAAATTGATGTATCGGATATTGTATTCATGTTATATCAGCGATATCATCTTTTATTTCCGCTATGTTATTTATCATTTAATGGTGTTGCAAGCTCCTGTGAAACGAATTTGATGTTGTTTGTTGGATATTGAGTTTGGATCGTGACAAATTGGTATCAGAGCTGAAGGTTGAGTAAGAACTTTAGCTACGGAGTGTAACACCTTAGATGGCTCATTAGAGATAGGGTGAAGTATACCCTAGAATGAGTACAAACAGTGGAACCAAAACAAAAACCCAAATTTCTTAATCTATTTTCTTTATCTGTTGTTATTCTTTGAGATATTTTGTCTGAATGCTTAAATCGAATTTCTTACTATTTACAGATAGTAAGGATGAGTGGAAGAAGAGGACGAAATAGGAGACAGGAAAGTACTACTTTAGCTGGTCAAAACCCTGCAACGACAGATATTCCTATTCAATCTCAATTGAATTTGGCTGATTTATATCAAAAGTTTTCTAGACTTGGTGGAAAGCCATTCACTGACAAAGAAACCGTTATCGAAGCACA
The DNA here is from genome assembly GCA_030765085.1 of Allium cepa. Classification (NCBI taxonomy): domain Eukaryota; kingdom Viridiplantae; phylum Streptophyta; class Magnoliopsida; order Asparagales; family Amaryllidaceae; genus Allium; species Allium cepa. Next base: position 1,039,046,911 of record CM060928.1, read on the forward strand.
AGCATGGATTCGATCGTGTGAAAAGATTTTCAAGGGATTAAAATTAGAAGATGATCAGATGCGATTGATAGCTTCTTGGCAACTCCAGGAAGAGGCTTTAGTTTGGTGGGAAACTGTTGCCGTGGATGAGTCGGCAGATGAATTTACTTGGAGTCGTTTCAAGGAAATGTTTGAGCAGCGATATATGTCGTCTGCTGGTATCTCTAGAGTGTATCAGGAGTTTATGGATTTAGAGCAAGGGAGTTTATCATTTGAGGAGTACTTGAACAAATTTATTGAATTATCTCGATTTAGTCCAGAATTGGTGAATGCACCGTTAAAGAAGAATGAAAAGTTTATTCGGGGAATGAACAAGGAGTTCTAGGAACGGATGACTACTCACGTCAAGGAATCTTTTTCTGAATTGATTGATATGGGCTATCGATACGATACTCTGGAAAAGCAAAAAGATCCGGAGGAGAATGTAGATGCAAGTAATCTGAATTGGAGAAAAAGGAAGTTTGGCGGAAAGAAATCGAGGAAAGATAAAGGAAAGAAGAGTATACAGAAGAAAAAGAAGGATGTTACTTGCCTCAATTGCCTGGAAAAAGGTCACTACTCGGATAAATGTAAGAATTCTTGGACGCAAGGAATGAGAGAGCCATTTATGAGGCCATATCAGGAATCTACGGGATGCTATAAATGCCGCAAACCGGGACATAGGATCAAAAATTGTCCAGCCAAGAAGCAAACTTTAGTAAAGAAAGTGCATGCAATTAGAGATGATTCTTCAACCTCAACAAGCTGATTTAGGGAAAGAAATTTTATAAGGTAATCTTCACGTTTACGATTAAATTGTTCGAATTTTGTTCGACACTGGAACTATCATTAGTTGTATTTCTCAGCAAATCGTAAATGAATTAAATCTTGAATCTGAAATCGTAATCAAATCTAATTTCTATCTATTTTATTGGGTTCCGATATAAATCTATGAACGGTTAGTTATCCCTTCGAACTAACCAATACCCATGTATACTTCGTAGATCAGATAACCCAATTGTTTCGTGATTGATTGAGTTTGTCCTCACATCTATTGTTGATATTCTGATTTGGTGAGCCAAATGTAGAATTGATATCCAGTTGATCTGGAAGGATATTCCTCTATCTTTTATCTATCTTTGTTATCTCTTACTGGCGAATTTCGAGGACGAAATTCCTTTTAAGGGGGGAAATCTGTAACGATCCAGTTTTAAAGATGAATTTAAATTTCTAATTTAAATTGAATTTTTGGATTTGTTTGAATTTTTCAATTTTGATAAGATATGTATACTTATTAATTTATAAATTGCATTTGAAACTTATTATAAATGTAATTAAATTGGATTAGAAATAAAATGTTTAAAATAAAACTACTTATCAATATTAAGTGTAAAATGTAAAAAATAAAATATACGTTATAAATTTAATACTTAAGTCAGAAATATAATTAGAAGATAAATTACAAAATAAAAACATGTACAAATGGAAATGTAGTCAGTTTAAACTTTGAATAGAAATCTATAAAATATATGCAAACTATCTATGTACAAAAGAATTTAAAGAAAAGACTTGAAGTATGAAGCAAGATGTAAACAAGAAGCAAAGAAATTCAAAGCCTGCAAAAGTAGATTTGTGTACACGGCAAAAGTACATATGAATATGCTTACAAAACAAAGCAGAACTGTGCATATACATACATCACATAAATAGTATAAGTTATAAACAAATTAGAAGCAAAGCAGGTATTCTAAAAAAAATATTACATTTAAACAATGCAAGAGGGATGAAACACAAAATAAAAATAAAAATAAAACAACAATACAACTTGAACAAGTACAAACTGAATTGCAAAACAATAAATGAAACATACCTTTGCATTAAATGCAACATGCCTCCCCTACCATGAACAACATCCTCCTGTATATTAATACACTCATTTGTGTTATTTTGTTCATCAAAAGAAACCCAGCAAAGTCAGAAAAAAAAAAGAAGAAGAAACAAACATAAACATCACCTTGTTTTCAAACTTAAAAACAGGATTCAAGAAAAATACTGCAGTTTCAACACAAAGAGTTCTCTGTCATCTTCCCTTTCAAGGTGAGTAGCATTTTTTTTTATATAAAAAGGGTGTAAATTTGATGCCAACATATCTCTAAATATGTATGGTAGTATATATTTATATATAACATCTTTGAGTACACTTGAATACTGGAAGCAATTGTACAGGCAGATGATCATGTGCTCTCTGTTCTATGATCTTTAACATAAGCTTTGATCTCAAAATCATTTCCATTTGATTTACTTTGTGTTTAGGCTTAGTATTAAAACAAATATTGGTTGTTATGGCTTATACTCAAGATACAAATTTATTTAAGTTGAATTTATTTTGAAAAGTTTCTGGAAACCAAGGGAACACCTAGCAAACTCAAACTTATCAAAATACAAATCTCTTGTTTCACAAATTCAGGTGTGTGGGTTGATTTCGCATACATTAAAATGATTTTTAAAACAAGAATTCTAATTTTTAGAGTTAAGGATTGAGAGCGAATTGGGTTTGATCGTATTGGGCTTTTTGAGTCACCGTGGGTGATCACGTCGACTAGAGGAGTCGAGTTTCCTCCTGGAGGTGGAGGAGTGATAGGTGGAGCTGGGAAAAATAGAGCGGAGGTGGCCAGAATACGGTGGTGGCAGCCGCGAGGGTTTAAAATTTTTAAACCTAATTTTGATAAGGGTGGATGATTCGATCAGTGCGTCGCCAATAATGGATCGAGTGCGGCTAGATGTTGGGTGAAGGCCGGGGAGGGTCTGGACATGGAGTTGGCGAAGGGGCTTTGCCTCTGGTGGACCATGCGGCAGTGGCGAGGTGGTTTTATGAAGAAGGTTGAACTGCAGGTTTCGAACGAAACGCTAAATTTCGTTTTAATTTTTCTGGAGGCGAGGCGAGTTTTGTTTTCGAATTTTTGGACGATTTGTGACTCGCCTATGATGATGGAGTTCGCCAGAGGACGGCCGCGCCGCCGAACACGTGCACAGGCACGTTATTGTCGTTGTGTCAGGTACGATGGTGAATGGCGCGAGGTGATTCTCGGGTAAATGTAGTGTTCGCTTCGGTAGGGAACTCGAGTTGGTGAGTTGATTACCTGATGCTTTTGTTTTGAAATTAAGTTCAAGTTTACACTGGAAAAAAAAAGGGAAGAAGAACGAACGTACAGGTAGAAGCCTCGGGGAAAAAGGGTGTTGGACTGGAAGTAATGCTCGAGTATCATAGGGATGGTCCTCGGGTTTTTTTTTGTTAAACTGGAATGTTATATTGTAAAGGTGTGAAGTTTAACAACTTGTTTTCTACAAGTTTTAAACACTGAAACTTAATAAAGAGTTCAACAGTTAAAGTCAAGAAATTTAAACAAATTTTCGTCGTTTTAGTTAATGCTTCAACAAAGTTTTTAACATCTAATTATTATTTTTAATCAAGTAATTAAGTTAAATGTGAAATTGCTTAACTTTTAAAGTTGTAGTTAATATTAAATTGATTTTCAAAGTTTAACGAAGATTTCTTTGAAAATGTGAATTAGTGAATAATAAATATTAAGTAATTATTTTAGAAGGTAATTAAGAATAATTTCATTTTAATTATAATTAGAGTTTGAATTAATTAATGTTTAAGTAATAAGTAAGTTGTAATTAACTACTCAAGTTAATTAGTAGATAATTAATAGTTAATTATTCAAGGAATTTAATTAAGAACTAATAATTGATTAACTAAGTAGCTAATGGTAAATAAATTAACAATTAAAGTTATTAATTTATGGTTAAAGAATAGTTAATCAAGGTTAAATAAATTTATTATGAAGTAATTAATTTAATAGGGAGAATAATGGAATTAAGTAATTAAGACTTAAAAATTAATTAAGAATTGATTTGTTAATTAACTAATTCGAAATGAAATAAGTAATCAATTGATAATTAATGATAAGTTAATCAGGGTTAAGAAATTAACTCTCAAATAATTAATTTTAAATTGAATTAATTACAATAAGAATTAGAGATGATTGCTTATAGATTATGTATTGTTGTAAAATGAATTGATATTTCTGTTTTAAAATTGTGATGCTGTGAGATATGAATTACTCTGTGCTGGATTATGATTGGTGATTTGATTCCGTATTGATTAGAAAACCTTTGCCCCTAAAACGGCATTTAAATTTCGACGCGACAGGGAATTGGATTCCAGTTGGTTGTCCGAAACCCACATCGAATTGTAATGATTAATCTTTGTGATTGATAAATTTATTTTATCTATGAATCTGTAAATGAAGATAAGCGTTATTGGTTATACCGCTTATAGTTATTGATTGAATCTGTGATGATTGAATGATGTTGCACTATTGTGTTAAAACTTGGACCACACTATACGCACACAAATATGGATTTCACGTGGAAATCGGTTAAGTCACAGATTTTTAAATAAGTTTGAACTTGAATTTTTAATTCAAATATTTTTGGAAATAAATTAAGTTTTAATGTGGAAAAGCTTTTGAAAAGCTGTTTTAAGAATAAAAGTTATTTTTGAATAACTAATAAAGATTTGGAATTTGAATAATCGGATTTAAATTGAAATTGAATTCTATATTCGGTATTTATGATTTAAAAAGGACTTTACAAGTTATACGGGTTTAAACCGTTTTTAAAGCGGTATTTTGGGAATTTGAATTAACTCAAAGTTTTTAACTTGTATAAATGGAATCGGGGTTTTTCCAAAATAAAACTATTGTTTCTAAGTGATAAAAAGCTTTCATATGAGTAATGAACTTCCAATTTATATTAAAGAGATTTCAAGTTTGAATCGAAAATGATTTTTTCCAAGTTATGAATGAATCTTTGGAAATAAGTTTTGAAAGCTATGAGATAAATCTTTGATTTAAAGATTTAAATGAGTTAATCCAATTGAAACGGAAATTGTTTTGAAATCCATAAATGAATCTTTGTGAAACTGAGTGAACCTTGTGAAATAAATCTTTTTGTTTAAAAGATTTAAAATGGTAATTGGTTTAAACCACTTGAAAGAAACTTTGGAATTATTAAGTTGAGACTTAATCGAAATCCCATATCCATATGTTTTAAATTTTGCGCTCACTATTCGGTTTAGCCGGGAGAGGACCTTTGTGTCATATATCCCATTCCAAATATGTGATACGTCGTTATGGATAGCATTTGAAGACCGGTGATGAAGACCGAATATTTTCGAAAATGTAAGGACAACTCGTCGAATGTCTTTGAATCGACTGGTCCCCGGTATAGAGGCTCCATATGTGATGGGAAGTCCGAACGTGATTAGTGAATATCCGGATTGCAAGGACTTCTTTGTAAGTGCCTTCGGTTCTGTTCGAGCCCGGAACAGACTTGTATGGATAATATGTCTGACATTACAAATTGAGATATAAAGCTGATTTCTTTCAAATATATTTCTGTTGGTGGTGGAAAATTTATTCTTTTAGCTTAAAACCCTTCTCTGAGGCGTACGAGCTCAGAGGTTATGTAGTTAATGGTTATCAGCGATATATTCCTAATTTGGTAATGTGACATGCTGAGTGTTGCTGTGAAATGATCATTGTGTTGATCATTTGTGATAGGATCATTTGTTTGATTGTTTATCTTTGTGATCATTTCTATGATCATTTGTTGACCCAAAGCATGGCTCTTGTATTAAGTGTGTCTTTGTGGACGTGACTTCGTCGAGCCTCACACCCCGGAATGGTCAAAACAGGAAAGATGCGGTAAGGTTATGAGTGGTAGCTCCCTTTAGGGTATGTGCATTTCCTTCTGGAAAAGGGTGGTATCATGGTATGGAGCCCAGATACTTACTCATGTTGAAACACTTATTATTATGGTGTGATGTTGATGACGAGCGCTCGGTTAAAGGTCCCAACGGACCGGGGGATGGCATACTCGTGTCAGTTGTTACCCAGTTAGGGGTAACCCGGCCTTGTGTTGGCAGAGATCCGGTTTGGTTCTCGGGGACGTCCTTCCATAGGCTTTCTCATGTGGCAATGGGAAGTTCCTTGGCCTGACCATTTGTTGGAAATCCAAAGAAACAATACGAGCCTTGTACAGTGTTAGTTGTAGAACCTGCCATTTACTTATGGTGGCGCCCCACTGTTTAGATGGTAGCTATAGTAGGCATACGATAATGGTCGTATGTTGGCTAAGATTTATATTCTACTTTCGAAATGATTTTTACTACACTATGCACTAGTAATAATATCAAATGTTTCTTTTTAATGCGTATCAAGCATCTTTGACTATCATAGGGAGAAATCTCCTCCGATTCTGCGTTTGCATTGTGTGTGTGCGGGAGGCCTTATGGTAGTCTCATTTTTAAAAAGCATTGCGAATTGACTTTGAATATCTTTTGTTGAATGTTTTAAAAGATAAACTGTTTTTGTTGCTCACACCAGTCCCACGACTGATCCAGAGTTTATTGTTTCTTTCCTACACTCTGGGTGCTCAAAATTTTTCCACACGGGCAGTCTAGAGTTTGGTTTTTCAGATAATTAGATTCAGTGGATTATCTGGAGCTAGTTCAGTTTCTTTGGACATGGACGAGCCTTGCTTAGCTTGGTGCAATCTTGATGGTGGATCGAGCTAGGAGTTTTGGAGTTTTGTCTTTAGAGCTTTTTGGATAAGAGTTGCAATATTATATTCTGAGAAGACTTATTTCATATTGTATCGTGTTCCGCTGTATTTTGTTTTGTATATTCTCTGATGTTGATGATTATCATTGTATCAAATTGATGTATCGGATATTGTATTCATGTTATATCAGTGATATCATCTTTTATTTCCGCTATGTTATTTATCATTTAATGGTGTTGCAAGCTCCCGTGAAACGAATTTGATGTTGTTTGTTGGATATTGAGTTTGGATCGTGACAAACTGGTATCAGAGATAAAGGTTGAGTAAGAACTTTAGCTACGGAATGTAACACCTTAGATGGCTCATTAGAGATAGGGTGAAGTATACCCTAGAATGAGTACAACCAGTGGAACCAAAACAAAAACCCAAATTTCTTAATCTATTTTCATTATCTGTTGTTATTCTTTGAGATATTTTGTCTGAATGCCTAAATCGGATTTCTTACTATTTACAGATAGTAAGGATGAGTGGAAGAAGAGGACGAAATAGGAGACAGGAAAGTACTACTTTAGCTGGTCAAAACCCTGCAACGACAGATATTCCTATTCAATCTCAATTGAATTTGGCTGATTTATATCAAAAGTTTTCTAGACTTGGTGGAAAGCCATTCACTGGCAAAGAAACCGTTATCGAAGCACAAGCATGGATTCGATCGTGTGAAAAGATTTTCAAGGGATTAAAATTAGAACATGATCAGATGCGACTGATAGCTTCTTGGCAACTCCAGGAAGAGGCTTTAGTTTGGTGGGAAACTGTTGTCGTGGATGAGTCGGCAGATGAATTTACTTGGAGTCGTTTCAAGGAAGTGTTTGAGCAGCGATATATGTCGTCTGCTGGTATCTCTAGAGTGTATCAGGAGTTTATGGATTTAGAGCAAGGGAGTTTATCGTTTGAGGAGTACTTGAACAAATTTATTGAATTATCTCGATTTGGTCCAGAATTGGTGAATACAACGTTAAAGAAGAATGAAAAGTTTATTCGGGGAATGAACAAGGAGTTTCAGGAACGGATGACTACTCACGTCAAGGAATCTTTTTCTGAATTGATTGATATGGGTTATCGATACGATACTCTGGAAAAGCAAAAAGATCCGGAGGAGAATGTAGATGCAAGTAATCTGAATTGGAGAAAAAGGAAGTTTGGCGGAAAGAAATCGAGGAAAGATAAAGGAAAGAAGAGTATACAGAAGAAAAAGAAGGATGTTACTTGTCTCAATTGCCTGGAAAAAGGTCACTACTCGGATAAATGTAAGAATTCTTGGATGCCAGGAATGAGAGAGCCATTTATGAGGCCAGATCAGGAATCTACGGGATGCTATAAATGCCGCAAACTGGGACATAGGATCAAAAATTGTCCAGCCAAGAAGCAAACTTTAGTAAAGAAAGTGCATGCAATTAGAGATGATTCTTCAACCTCAACAAACTGATTTAGGGAAAGAAATTTTATAAGGTAATCTTCACGTTTACGATTAAATTGTTCGAATTTTGTTCGACACTGGAACTATCATTAGTTGTATTTCTCAGCAAATCGTAAATGAATTAAATCTTGAATCTGAAATCGTAATCAAATCTAATTTCTATCTATTTTATTGGGTTCCGATATAAATCTATGAACGGTTAGTTATCCCTTCGAACTAACCAATACCCATGTATACTTCGTAGATCAGATAACCCAATTGTTTCATGATTGATTGAATTTGTCCTCACATCTATTGTTGATATTCTGATTTGGTGAGCCAAATGTAGAATTGATATCCAGTTGATCTGGAAGGATATTCCTCTGTCTTTTATCTATCTTTGTTATCTCTTACTGGCGAATTTCGAGGACGAAATTCCTTTTAAGGGGGGAAGTCTGTAACGATCCAGTTTTAAAGACGAATTTAAATTTCTAATTTAAATTGAATTTTTGGATTTGTTTGAATTTTTCAATTTTGATAAGATATGTATACTTATTAATTTATAAATTGCATTTGAAACTTATTATAAATGTAATTAAATTGGATTATGTTTAAAATAAAAACTACTTATCAATATTAAGTGTAAAATGTAAAAAATAAAATATACGTTATAAATTTAATACTTAAGTCAGAAATATAATTAGAAGATAAATTATAAAATAAAAACATGTACAAATGGAAATGTAGTCAGTTTAAACTTTGAATAGAAATCTACAAAATATATGCAAACTATCTATGTACAAAAGAATTTAAAGAAAAGACTTGAAGTATGAAGCAAAATGTAAACAAGAAGCAAAGAAATTCAAAGCCTGCAAAAGTAGATTTGTGTACATGGCAAAAGTACATATGAATATGCTTACAAAACAAAGCAGAACTGTGCATATACATACATCACATAAGTAGTATAAGTTATAAACAAATTAGAAGCAAAGTAGGTATTCTAAAAAAAAATATTACATTTAAACAATGCAAGAGGGCTGAAACACAAAATAAAAATAAAAATAAAACAACAATACAACTTGAAAAAGTACAAACTGAATTGCAAAACAATAAATGCAACATACCTTTGCATTAAATGCAACATGCCTCCCCTACCTTGAACAACATCCTCCTGTATATTAATACACTCATTTGTGTTATTTTGTTCATCAAAAGAAACCCAGCAAAGTCAAAAAAAAAAAAATAAGAAGAAACAAACATAAACATCACCTTGTTTTCAAACTTAAAAACAGGATTCAAGGAAAATACTGCAGTTTCAACACAAAGAGTTCTCTGTCATCTTCCCTTTCAAGGTGAGTAGCATTTTTTTTTATATAAAAAGGGTGTAAATTTGATGCCAACATATCTCTAAATAAGTATGGTAGTATATATGTATATATAACATCTTTGAGTACACTTGAATACTGGAAGCAATTGTACAGGCAGATGATCATGTGCTCTCTGTTCTATGATCTTTAACATAAGCTTTGATCTCAAAATCATTTCCATTTGATTTACTTTGTGTTTAGGCTTAGTATTAAAACAAATATTGGTTGTTATGGCTTATACTCAAGATACAAATTTATTTAAGTTGAATTTATTTTGAAAAGTTTCTGGAAACCAAGGGAACACCTAGCAAACTCAAACTTGTCAAAATACAAATCTCTTGTTTCACAAATTCAGGTGTGTGAATTGATTTCGCATATATTAAAATGATTTTTAAAACAAGAATTCTAATTTTTAGAGTTAGGGATTGAGAGCGAATTGGGTTTGATCGTATTGGGCTTTTTGAGTCGCCGTGGGTGATCACGTCGACTAGAGGAGTCGAGTTTCCTCCTGGAGGTGGAGGAGTGATAGGTGGAGCTGGGAAAAATAGAGCGGAGGTGGCCAGAATACGGTGGTGGCAGCCGCGAGGGTTTAAAATTTTTAAACCTAATTTTGATAAGGGTGGATGATTCGATCAGTGCGTCGCCAATAATGGATCGAGTGCGACTAGATGTTGGGTGAAGGCCGGGGAGGGTTTGGACATGGAGTTGGCGAAGGGGCTTTGCCTCTGGTGGACCATGCGGCAGTGGCGAGGTGGTTTTATGATAAAGGTTGAACTGCAGGTTTCGAACGAAACGCTAAATTTCGTTTTAATTTTTCTGGAGGCGAGGCGAGTTTTGTTTTCGAATTTTTGGACGATTTGTGACTCGCCTATGATGATGGAGTTCCCCAGAGGACGGCCGCGCGGCCGTACACGTGCACAGGCACGTTATTGTCGTTGTTTCAGGTACGATGGTGAATGGCGCGAGGTGATTCTCGGGTAAATGTAGTGTTCGCTTCGGTAGGGAACTCGAGTTGGTGAGTTGATTACCTGATGCTTTTGTTTTAAAATTAAGTTCAAGTTTACATTGGAAAAAAAAGGGAAGAAGAACGAACGTACAGGTAGAAGCCTCGAGGAAAAAGGGTGTTGGACTGGAAGTAATGCTCGAGTATCATAGGGATGGTCCTCAGGTTTTTTTTTGTTAAACTGGAATATTATATTGTAAAGGTGTGAAGTTGAACAACTTGTTTTCTACAAGTTTTAAACACTGAAACTTAATAAAGAGTTCAACAGTTAAAGTCAAGAAATTTAAACAAATTTTCATTGTTTTAGTTAATGCTTCAACAAAGTTTTTAACATCTAATTATTATTTTTAATCAAGTAATTAAGTTAAATGTGAAATTGATTAACTTTTAAAGCTGTAGTTAATATTAAATTGATTTTCAAAGTTTAACGAAGATTTCTTTGAAAATGTTAATTAGTGAATAATAAATATTAAGTAATTATTTTAGAAAGTAATCAAGACTAATTTCATTTTAATTATAATTAGAGTTTGAATTAATTAATGTTTAAGTAATAAGTAAGTTGTAATTAACTACTCAAGTTAATTAGTAGATAATTAATAGTTAATTATTCAAGGAATTTAATTAAGAACTAATAATTGATTAACTAAGTAGTTAATGGTAAATAAATTAATAATTAAAGTTATTAATTTATGGTTAAAGAATAGTTAATCAAGGTTAAATAAATTTATTATGAAGTAATTAATTTAATAGGGTGAATAAAAAAATTAAGTAATTAAGACTTAAAAATTAATTAAGAATTGATTTGTTAATTAACTAATTCGAAATGAAATAAGTAATCAATTGATAATTAATGATAAGTTAATCAGGGTTAAGAAATTAACTCTCAAATAATTAATTTTAAATTGAATTAATTACAATAAGAATTAGAGATGATTGCTTATAGATTATGTATTGTTGTAAAATGAATTGATATTTCTGTTTTAAAATTGTGATGCTGTGAGATATGAATTACTCTGTGCTGGATTATGATTGGTGATTTGATTCCGTATTGATTAGAAAACCTTTACCCGTAAAACGGCATTTAAATTTCGATGCGACAGGGAATCGGATTCCAGTTGGTTATCCGAAACCCACATCGAATTGTAATGATTAATCTTTGTGATTGATAAATTTATTTTATCTATGAATCTGTAAATGAAGATAAGCATTATTGGTTATACCGCTTATCGATATTGATTGAGTCTGTGATGATTGAATGATGTTGCACTATTGTGTTAAACCTTGGACCACACTATACACACACAAATATGGATTTCACGTGGAAATCGGTTAAGTCACAGATTTTTAAATAAGTTTGAATTTGAATTTTTAATTCAAATATTTTTGGAAATAAATTAAGTTTTAATGTGGAAAAGCTTTTGAAAAGCTGTTTTAAGAATAAAAGTTATTTTTGAATAACTAATAAAGATTTGGAATTTGAATAATCGGATTTAAATTGAAATTGAATTCTATATTCAGTATTTATGATTTAAAAAGGACTTTCCAAGTTATACGGATTTAAACCGTTTTTAAAGCGTTATTTTGGGAATTTGAATTAACTCAAAGTTTTTAACTTGTATAAATGGAATCGGGGTTTTTCCAAAATAAAACTATTGTTTCTAAGTGATAAAAAGCTTTCATATGAGTAATGAAGTTCCAATTTATATTAAAGAGATTTCAAGTTTGAATCGAAAATGATTTTTTCCAAGTTATGAATGAATCTTTGGAAATAAGTTTTGAAAGCTATGAGATAAATCTTTGATTTAAAGATTTAAATGAGTTAATCCAATTGAAACGGAAATTATTTTGAAATCCGTAAATGAATCTTTGTGAAACTGAGCGAACCTTGTGAAATAAATCTTTTTGTTTAAAAGATTTAAAATGGTAATCGGTTTAAACCATTTGAAAGAAACTTAGGAATTATTAAGTTGAGACTTAATCGAAATCCCATATCCATATGTTTTAAATTTTGCGCTCACTATTCGGTTTAGCCAGGAGGGGACCTTTGTGTCGTATATCCCATTCCGAATATGTGATACGTCGTTATGGATAGCATTTGAAGACCGGTGATGAAGACCGAATATTTTCGAAAACGTAAAGACAACTCGTCGAATGTCTTTGCATCGACTGGTCCCCGGTATAGAGACTCCATATGTGATGGGAAGTCCGAACGTGATTAGTGAATATCCGGATTGCAAGGACTTCTTTGTAAGTGCCTTCGGTTCTGTTCGAGCCCGGAACAGACTTGTATGGATAGTATGTCTAACATTACAAATTGAGATATAAAGCTGATTTCTTTCAAATATATTTCTGTTGGTGGTGGAGAATTTATTCTTTTAGCTTAACACCCTTCTCTGAGACGTACGAGCTCAGAAGTTATGTAGTTGATGGTTATCAGCGATATATTCCCAATTTGGTAATGTGACATGCTGAGTGTTGCTGTGAAATGATCATTGTGTTGATCATTTGTGATAGGATCATTTGTTTGATCGTTTATCTTTGTGATCATTTCTATGATCATTTGTTGACCCAAAGCATGGCTTTTGTATAAAGTGTGTCTTTGTGGACGTGACTTCGACGAGCCTCACACCCCGGAATGGTCAAAACAGGAAAGATGCGGCAAGGTTATGAGGGGTAGCTCCCTTTAGGGTATGTGCATTTCCTTCTGGAAAAGGGTGGTATCATGGTATGGAGCCCAGATACTTACTCATGTTGAAACACTTATTATTATGGTGTGATGTTGATGACGAGCGCTCGGTTAAAGGTCCCAAAGGACCAGGGGATGGCATACTCGTGTCAGTTGTTACCCAGTTAGGGGTAACCCGGCCTTGTGTTGGTAGAGATCCGGTTTGGTTCTCGGGGACGTCCTTCCAGAGGCGTTCTCATGTGGCAATGGGAAATTCCTTGGCCTGACCATTTGTTGGAAATCCAAAGAAACAATATGATCCTTGTACAGTGTTAGTTGTAGAACCTGCCATTTACTTATGGTGGCGTCCCACTGTTTAGATGGTAGCTATAGTAGGCATACGATAATGGTCGTATGTTGGCTAAGATTTATATTCTACTTTCGAAATGATTTTTACTACACTATGCACTAGTAATAATATCAAATGTTTCTTTTTAATGCGTATCAAGCATCTTTGACTATCATAAGGAGAAATCTCCTCCGATTCTGCGTTTGCATTGTGTGTGTGTGCGGGAGGCCTTATGGTAGTCTCATTTTTAAAAAGCATTGCGAATTGACTTTGAAAATCTTTTGTTGAATGTTTTAGAAGATAAACTGTTTTTGTTGCTCACACCAGTCCCACGACTGATCCAGAGTTTATTGTTTCTTTCCTAAACTCTGGGTGCTCAAAATTTTTCCACACGGGCAGTCTAGAGTTTGGTTTTTCAGATAATTAGATTCAGTGGATTATCTGGAGCTAGTTAAGTTTCTTTGGATATGGACGAGCCTTGCTTAGCTTGGTGCAATCTTGATGGTGGATCGAGCTAGGAGTTTTGGAGCTTTGTCTTTAGAGCTTTTTGGATCAGAGTTGCAATATTATATTCTGAGAAGACTTATTTCATATTGTATCGTGTTCCGCTGTATTTTGTTTTGTATATTCTCTGATGTTGATGATTATCATTGTATCAAATTGATGTATCGGATATTGTATTCATGTTATATCAGTGATATAATCTTTTATTTCCGCTGTGTTATTTATCATTTAATGGTGTTGCAAGCTCCCGCGAAACGAATTTGATGTTGTTTGTTGGACATCGAGTTTGGGTCGTGACAAAAGCATACGCCATCCACACCTACTAAATACTCCACAAACCATGGGAAACATGTGTATACAAAAGTAATATCAATATGCAACATATGCCAATACAACAAATATATATATATATATATATATATATATATATATATATATATGCCAATATAGCAAAAGCAACAAATCCAACCATCAAACAACTACCATCCAACTAAAATCCAACGAACCAACATCTATCGATCAATCCATAACCAAATCAATATTCATTCATTATTGATATTCATTGAATTGATTTTCATTTTAATCACATCTGATTTATTAACACTGGATTTTACTAACATTCTTTTATTTGAAATCAATTATTTTACATTCGCTAATTTACATTCAAGTTAGTCCATTTTCAATGCAAATCAAATTCAATTCTATTTAATTCAACTTAGCTTTCAATTTGATTAATTCAACTTAGCTTTCAATTTTATTAATTCAATTTCATATGAATTTCTATACAATCAACTAACATTCATCTAACAACCAATGCATAACCAACATAACCAAATTTTTATTTAAGTTGCTTTCATTCAATTTGGTTTAACACCTTTAATTTCCATTAGTTTAACATTCAATTTAGATTGAATTCTAGTATTCATTATATTCACAATTTTATACAACACTTCTAATGCTAATTCATTTTACCCCTAAAGTTGAATTTCATTATATAACGCAAATTCATATTCATCATTTCACTTTATTAACTTCTTATTATTCAACTCTACTTTTCATATTCTTTTTATTTATCAGAATCAACTTGATTCAACATTACTTAAGTTAAATTTCTTTCACTTTTGCTTGCATTTACTTCCACTATACAACTTAAATTCACTACTAGTTTTAGTTCAAATTCTATTTTATTTAACTTTTACTTAAGTCAAATTTCATTTCACTACTCGAATTCAGATTTTATTTTACTTAACAAAATTGTTTAACCATTTTAACAATTGGTTTTACTTACATTTTCTCATTTTATAAGTTATACAACTTATTTATTCAAACTTCCCAATTCATATTATATAATCATTTTCCCACTTAAGTTAATTTCCCATTTCAATAACTTATCAAATCTGGTTCAATCCAATTCAATTTATTTAACTTCACTAAAGTTAAAATTTCTTTTATTTCATATTATAAGTCTAAAACTCATTTCACTTATATTTATCAATTCCAACTTGGATTTTAAACTCAAATTTTTTGTCACAACAAAACCTAAATTCTCAATTTACTATGGTAGCAAATCCATCACATTGAAACTCGAAAATGATAATGATGATGTTACATTCATCACTCTTATTATTTCCCAGCAATTGTAGTGAATTTAGTGCTTTATATTATTTTATGAAATCCTTTTATTTATAAATCACATTTATAAATTCTTTTACTTGTATAATTTCACTATTTCTCTTCAACTTTGAAAAATAACTTCCAAAATAAACGGGAATCAAAATTTCAAATTCTTAGTTTAAATTCATTTTTATTTATAACTCATATTTATAAGTATATTCATGCAGTTTATTTATTTTACATAAGCTTATTCCACAATTATAAATCATATTGATTATAATTCCATACTTTATAATACATTTGCTTATATAATTTATTCTTTTACAATTGTTGCTTTTATTTAGATTATTCAAACAGCTTTTAACTACAGATACATATTTACATTTTCAAACTATCAAATAATTCATTTATATACATTATAATAATTCTTGAAAAATTATTCCTTTATGTACACAATATAATCGAGGTAAAATTATTTCATTTACCCAATTCAAAATGATACTATGTCCTCGTTTAAGTGTTTAGAAATCCTTATCGATTACATGGCATCCCACATACCAATCAGAATTCATAAATAGCTCAACGAATAATTAAACATAGTATAAAACATTTTATATTCACTAACAAATACGCGCTCATGTATAGAATACACTCAAGCTCAATCTAGGATGCTATTGACCCCATCTATACTGAGTAAACATCAAATCTTAGGAATATATAAAACCTAAGCTCTGACACCATGTGACGAACCGCAAGTCCGTACCCTTTGAATCGAAAATTATCCACACATGTCCGACCCAAAAAGGAAAGACTGACAGAAAGTCAGGAGAAAGAAAAGAAGAGAGAAGAAGAGAAGAGAAGAAAGAGAGAAGAGAGAACCAAACAAAACAATATAGAATCTCACATCGTAGCGGAAAACATAATAATATCATATCAATGATCTTTACAAAACATAAACTGTATACACATACACCCATTAGAGTTCAAAATCAATTACTAGTTATCGGCCTGGACAGTTATAATAACTTGTCCTTACAATTGCTGATATTATATAACAACAATGTACAAAGCGAATAACCAAAACAGATACGTGTATATGAAAATAAAGATCTCCAGCTCTCCTGCTGAAGCTCCAAAAGTAACAAACCTGAACCTGTAAATATACTCTATCTTACCCGAGCATTGAAAAGGAAGAACGCCCAATCAGTCTGGTAAACCAGCGTGAGAAACACACTCAGCAGAATTTTTTAAATTACCGAACTTTTCCTTTATCAAAACAAAAGTGTCTCATAAGACACGCCCACACATAAACACCAACATGTTTTTACCTTACGATAGCCAAAATATTTCATATCAAATTCTCTTCTATTATACTAGTGTCTAGTATACAAATAATATTAAGCATAGCCGAAATTTTTACATTGATTAAATTCCAGCATATAGCCTAAAATGGGTAATACAATCAAAATAGTAGGCACGTAGTGGAGTTTGGATTTCTATTCAAATGACTAGGTGAACGGACTACCTTTCGATGGGTACATCTCTAGATGGATGTCCCAAGAAACCATCACAAAGTTCCCCTTCCAACACAAGACTGCCCACCTCTATAACTAGGTAGTACCGAATATGTCATCTTCCGGTTGTTACCAACCTTTTCCGAGGGCTCTCATAGCATACAAACCACAATAATTAGATACACGATTACCTTTCACATATCACAAATCACATCACTTTGAATGCCACAAGGCCATTTCCATTGACTACTAGCTGCCTTCCACAAAAATACAACCTTAAGCTCGTACGTCTCATGGTAGGTGGCAAGCTAAGAGAAGTTGCCTTCTCCACCACCACTGATGTACGTTTGTAAAAAAAAATGTACATAATCTTTGGAAACGCAATGCCAAACAAACATCCATACAAGTTGTCTACGAATAGGACAAACCGAAGGTACTTTCCTACCACATCTTGTCGGGAAATCCCTAGGATCAGTTGCGAATATTCCTTGCATTGGATATTTCATAATGAAGAGACCACAACCATTGGATGTATGTTGGCATTTTATTCCTAAACGGTCAACAAGCAGTCCTCCACTATGAAAATCCTAAATATCATTATCGCCACAACTAACCAGCACAATCATCGCATAAATGTTGGTCTGAAATGGTTTTCAGATAAATCTGATCCCGATCACTTCGCACTAACAATGCAAAAGCGTTTCTCAACTTCACACTGAAGCTAAGTCTCATAGACTTATCACTTTTCTAACTTGCTATCCTTCGGCCATGAAGGAAGCTCGATAGATTGAAGTAACACTCCGCACTACATGATTCAACATCCTTGACACGAATGATAATCAAGCCTACAATAGAAGACTACATATTAAGTGTACGACTAAATAGTTCCCACATAAAGTCGAGGAACTAAAATGGTCAAATCTGATAGTCGGTTATTTATCTATCAAGCAAACAATAAATATTGTGACGACCAAGAATTTTGAAAATTTTAAATTGGAATATTTAATTGATTTTACATATTTAAAAGTTAAATTTTTAACTTGAATTCAAACATTATTATTATTTAGCAATTAAATTATCGGAATTAATTGCTGGAAATGGGGTCAAATGTTGAATCTGTAGTTTTAAGCCTGTTAAAAATAATTTAAGGGCTTGTAAAATTTTGTATCGATGGTACTGAAGAAGTAGAAGTATTAAAATTGAATTTAAAGGTGATTTTTTCAGTTTTGAAAATATATCGTTTAAATCGATTTTTAAAAATAGCCTTCCGAGGCACAGTCTCGGAATTCAACGAAACAAGTTCCACTGGATCCGTAATATTGTATTATTATGGAATTTCAATTTTCGTAGTGTTTGGAGTAGTTGTGGGAGCGTACGATATGTAAACGCGCTGAAATTTATATCGAAATTGAATATAATAACTGAACCAAAAAGCTATCTTCTCCATACGATTGAATTAGCACTTGAAACCCTTTCCATTGCATTCGGAATAGGGGTATAACATTATAAATGCCTGGCGGCATGTCTGATTTGGAGTTCGAGATCACGAGTTATGCTAAACGTGATATTTTGGAAATTTAATAATATTAAAAATTGAAAAGTCAAACCAGCCACCCTATAATCATACTCGAGCCACCTACCATCTGAAACGCGCAGATCTACTTTCCCCTTCTCATTTAAATCACGCTCAACCCTCTTCTGCAAATAAAAAAAGATGAAACCATCTCGTTCCAGATCTAAACAAAAATCGAAATATGGGAGGAACGTTAACCTTCCTTTTTCTCTTGCTTTCAATTCGAAAGCCGCCAAATCGCGAGCTTTGTTTCACGACTGGAGGCAAGTCGTGCTCAGCATAGCGAAAGAAGTCTGGAGGAGTTGGTTGCCAATGGCCCGGCGAGTCGCATTGAAGCTACTGTTCCTGATGGCGGCGCCGTGGTGTTCATCGTCTGGGATGCGGTGTCAGGTGATGGCGAACCATAGGAATTGGAAGCAAGGATTCGCAATCGCTTGGGGTTTCGAGGTTTGGGTTTGACTTCGACTAGCGAAGCTCGACTTCGCAGCTGTATCACGAAGGGGTTGTCACGATTTTTGGGGATGTCGATGGTGAGACAGCGGGGAGATCGAGGGAAGAGGGCATTTTAAAAGTGGCGTTGGACTGGAATGCGAAGTCTCTACAGTCTCGATCTTATCGACGATTGCATGTTTGGTCAGGCAGCATTGTTTGGGCAAGTAATCATCGATCTATATATTTACATATCGATTTTGGTTCAAGGTTTGATAGTAAAAACATATATATATATATATATATATATATGTGTGTGTGTGTGTGTGTGTGTGTGTGTGTGTGTGTGATTTGGAAGAAAAACATATAAGTCATATAAAATAAAAATTGGATTTTTTCTATATAGATTATTCCTTAAAGTATGTATAAAGTTTCAAAAATATAGTAAATATACATATACATTTTTCAAATCCACTAGTTTATTTTAAAGATATGTATTTACGGTGATTAGTTGTTTAATAAACGAAAATAAATATTTTAGTCACTAGAAAATAGTTTACAAAAAGAAAATTAGTTTAAAAATAAATTATTAGTTAATTAAATTATAAAATGGTAATTAATTGTTCGATTTATTCGAATATTAATAAAATCATCTAATATTTATACAAGGTCTGAATCCTGATGGAAACAAGCTGGTTTTGAGTGGATTGCAAATTTAAAAGCAAAGGTGAGTTAATCTCACTCATCTGGTTGCTATTTAAATTTAAATGGTTAATTTTAAATAATTGGTTGAATGATTAAATTGATTTGATGTGCTATATTATATATAGTAGTATATAGTATTGTTAACGCTTAAAATTGAACGCTAACACCCCAGTGTAAGTAGAGATTAAGTGAAAGCACCACCCGTCTATACGGAAATTAAAAGTAAGTAGAAAAGTCATAGAGAAAGCAGTAAAAAGACAACAGTTTTATAGTGGTTCGGCTTCAAGTTAAGCCTACGTCCACTTTAATCTTCTTTATTGCTGAATCAATTACAACTTTACAACAATCATCGATTATAACACTGATAGGAGAAATAGCTAGAACTCCGATGTGGAAGAATTTTTTGAATCCATATCGAATGTGTTAGATTTCCTCTTGAAGTTCATTGAGATGGCTTTTGTGTTTGAAGTGTCGAGTGAGTCGAGAATTCAGCAGAGTATCGGCGTTCCAGAAATGAACCAAAAAGATCCCTTTCCAATTGGAGTAGGCAGGGTATTTATAGAGAGTTTTCTGAATTCGGTCGTAGGTCGCAAGCGACCTTGGATAAGTCGTAGGTCATGAGTGACCTAGTGGGAGTGGTTTACGGCTTAACTATGGTATAATTGATCATTCTGAACAAACTAACAAGTCATAGGTCGTGGCCGACCTAGGGAGGAAGCGGCATAAGAAGCTCCTTTGGTATGTTTAGGTCGTGAGCGACTTAGGAAGAATAATTGGCAACTTATGGTTTGGGAGCGGTCTATAAACAAGCGGCTTCATTTTTTGATAACTCGCTAGGTCGCTTAACTACTAAATCGCTCGGTCTCTTAGCTACTAACACGCTAGGTCGCTTAGCTACTAACTCGCTAGGTCGCTTAGCTACTAACTCGCTAGGTCGCTTAGCTACTAGGTCGCTAGGTCGCTTTAGCCCATAGACCGTTAGGTCGCAGATCTCTTGTATCTTTAGCCCGTTAAGTCGCGAAGCCTCTTTCTTGTGATATGTTGTTGCCCTGTGTTGATGGTTAGGTTGTTAGGTCATTGAGAGTTTAGGTCGCTAGGTCGCGATACCTTTAGGTTGCTAGATTGTTGGGGGTCTTTAGGTCGTTCATTCCCTTAGGTCGCTGAGCCGTGGAATAGTGGAGTTAACATTTGCCCCTCGAAATATACGCCTATGCCATAGGTCGTGTGCTTCGACTTAACTTTGCTAGGTCATGAGCGACTAAGAGATAAGTTAACTCGCGTGTCCATTCGTCTTCCTCTATTCCCCCTATATAATCTACTAAGTCGTTTCTTCCTCCTTACTTACTTCAGCCTTTAGAAACGCCATTGAAGAAACTTCCAACCTGAATTCATCGATCACCGATCATCCTTGCAACTTCATTACGTAAGTGAATCCGTTCTCCGCTCAACTTATGATCATCATTAAATCATGAGTTCTGGATTCCTGTCTCTAACCTCTGGTCCAACTTCATATTTTTTATGTTTCATCGCGAACCATTCCACAATTGACTTCTGATGGAATTGAGGTGGCTCGATTTGTTTTTTGGGTGATCCTTGATGATCCGAGGAGGAGATGATGGATTGTAGTGCTTCGAATTAGCTGGTCGGTGAGTTTGGAGGATGGGTTATTGGGCTGAATTGCTGCGCATCTAGTGAATTGGAGGGGATGGACACAAGGCGGTTGATGAGCGGAGAGAAGGTCATAAGAGTTTTGATGGGAGGAGTTTGATATTGCTGAGTCGTCTCAGGAACGACCTAGTGACTTTAACAGGCCTAAAAACCTTTATGACCTAACTGTTCGTGGATCGTCCTTTCGCGACCTATCTTTCTGCGACCTAAGCCAACCTTCACGACCTATCTTCCCGTGACTTAAGCCAACCTTCACGACCTATCTTCCTGCGACTTAAGACTTTGCCAAATTTGTGCTGTCTTTCCCATGAAACTTTAGAGCCGAGTGACCTAGGAGATTGACGACTTAACTTCTCAACCTAGGACTTAGGTCGTAGGTCGCGTATGCAGTTGAACGACCTAGGACTTAGCCTATTTTATATTGCCCTGAACTCCTTTCAACTTGAATGAACATGACATTGCTGAATTGAATTCCCAACTTGAACTGCCGAGATAACATTTCTGAACTTGTTGCACTTATTTACAGATCTCATTAACTTTAACGCTAATAACCTGTTAAATACAACATTTGCAGAAAAATGGGACGAATATACTGCTACTGATCACCCACATCGAATGACAGATTAGTCGATAAAAGATAATCAACTTAAAGAAATTATATGAAATGCTGTGAATCGACAAATTCAGGTGAAGTATTAAAGCAAAGCCATATTAATCAATTAAGATTGATTTGTTTGTATCAATACTGTACTTGTATTTGGACTTAAAACAACAAGCCTTGAAACTTTTAAATTGACAAATGCATATTGGTTTAATTTTAGTTATATTTGCTTGTCGTTTTATTAGTTTTTCACAACACTTCACACATTTAGGAAACGTGCACCTTCATATTTGAATATCCAGTTCCTTGTGTAGAATATCTTCTCAAAAAGAGTTAATAGAGCAAGCCAAAGGGGTCTTCGCGATAGCCAATCCATTGGATAATCCTCCGAAAAAAACTCCAACTTCTCTGTGTCTGCGGGCATTCAACCAATTACGTATTCAGTTTGGTATTGCTGAAGCAGACGCTTTGCTTCCTGGGCCAAACGATACTGCTGATAGGCCACCTCTCTGTTTTATCGCAGTCAACCGTCAGATGTGCTTATGCGATGCCTTCCTCCTTTCAATGACTTTCTTCAACGACACCTTCTCCGATTAACTATCTCTCCTTTCCAACTGCATCCCAATGGTCACGCCATCCTAATAGGACTTTGTGTGCTGTTCAGGTGGACACTTGATCGTCTTTCGAGTTTTGAAGAAATCTGTTACTTGTGCACATTTACAAAGAATAAAGATCATCCCTCGATCACACTCGTGAGAATCGCCAGAAACCGTAGATTGATTGTCGATCTTCCGGAAAGCGCCCACGGGTTCTTAAATCAATTCTTCTTCGTTCATCGCCCTCTAGGATTTTACGCCATCTGGAGAGTAGGAACTAAGATTGCTCACTCCCACTTTTTCCATTTGAGCTTTTCGAGATCCGAATTGCTAAGTGCTAACTTCATTCTTTTCTTTTACAGCGCTTCCTCCTCCATCTAGAGATCCCAGTCACAAAACGACTTTTGAAAGATTAAGTGTCGTGCCGGTTGAGGAAAGAAGTATTAAGTTTTTGCTGGTAGATGAACTTCTTCACCAATACGGGCTTCTGCACCCTTCCCATTCTACTTAGCCTCATGAAGTCCCTGATTCTCCAGTAGAGACATCGGATGCCTCAGTTTCCGTCGGAGAACTTACACCGAAAGAACTAACTGTTGAGGCTTCATTGGTAAAGTGTTCTACTTCAATTGATGTTGCGAGGCCATCCGGCAAACTTGCACTTTCCTCGGTCATCGAAGAAGAGGAACCTCCCCAATAATCCGGGAAATCTGGTGACGAAGGAACTGAGAGAACAAGTCCTGCCAGGCACAGCGGTGATGATACTTTTGAGGGGTTAAGCGACCTGATGATTACTTCACAGGGCTTTTTAAAGATGATCCTATCATTGCTAAAGTTACTTTCCCAGCAGTTGAAGCGACAACCATCTTGCAACAAACTCCGTCAGCCCAAGAATTAACACTTGCTGTAAAATCCGCCATCACCCCCCCAACCAAGGAGTGGTTCGTAGTTTGACGCGCGTAGTTTGCACGTTACACACACTTAGGACTTTTCGGCACTTATATGCGTTCAACTTCCTTGCTTTAAAGATTTATGAGTTTATTTTTTCTTCATTTTCAGGTTCTTCAATGGCACGAAGTGGCTCTTACTACGATGATTTTCAGCGCTATGGGAAGCGCGGTTCTTATGACCCCAGGAGGTATCTTCCTGCCTCTTGGGAAACCAACGAAGAAAGAGCTACGAGGAAGGCTCGTGAGAAGCGCTCTTATGAAGAACGCTACGGGAGACGGGACGAACGACATGATTCTTCCCAGAGAGAGGACGATTCCCACAAGCGAAAATCCCGTGATGACAAGGGAAAAAGCCATGTCGCTGAGGACTCCAGTAAACGGGCCAAACTTGGTGAAAAACCGACATCTGAACTCTCTGAAAAGCGCACTGCTCCCGTCTCTTTGGAAATTCCTTCCAGCTCTCCCGCCCTTCAAAGAGCCGATATTCAAACAATCATAAGTAGGCCCCCGTATCTAGTTGGGCAGGGTCCGGCTACTCATCAAAGTCGGTTTCCGCACTGGTGCTTAAAGGGAGTGCGCTTCGATCTTGACTTGGCCCCGATTGATAAGCAAGCCATGTTGCGAAATCTTGATGCCGTCAAACTCGATATCGAGAGAATGTCTGGTTGGCAGAAACTTGTTAATGAGGTTCAAAGAGTGAATCGCGCAAACCTTGAGCCATGCTGACTATGGAAAATGACAAATCCGAGTGGCAGAAAACACTCGAGCAGCAAGATGCGGAGATGAAGAGTATTGCTGCTTATAATGAGAAGCTTGAAGCGGAAGTTGAAAAACTTAAGGAAGAACTCGCCACTTCTTCCACTTCCTATTCTCAGAGAGAAGAAGTGCTTCAAAAACAAGTGAGAGATGCTCACGCGGCACAGAGAGATGCTGAAGCTAAATTTGAAGCACAACAACAAGTTGTGGAAAGCTACCGAGCTGACGTTGCTTAGCTGCGAGAAAAAACCAACTCCCAAATCCTAGAAATTGAACGGCTAAAAGCTCGACTTTCTGAAGCTGAAAAGGAGTGTGATGAAGCTATTGCTGGCAAAGCAGCAGCCGAGGAATCTCATATGGCAACTAAAGCCGAAGTCAGCTCTATTTTATTCGAGTTTTACATTCATAGTGTTCTGGGGTGCAGTAGCCTTAAATTTTTGGGATCGGAGTATGAAATCACTTTGGCCAGAGTGTGGGAAGCCGCACTTGATATGCTTGGAGGAGCCGGATATGCCGAAGTAGATTTAATGGCACACTATCTAGATGATGATGCATGTGCCGCTCTTGCCGGGGAAAGGAGCAACTCGCCAAAGAGAGAGCCGAAATGGCAGAAGGAGGACATTTAGGGAAGGCAATTTTAATCGACCCAGTTCAACCTTTGATTTCGGCCGACATCGATATTGTTTGCTCCAATTCCCATTCTCCACCTCCTGTCAAGTTGTTATTTAAAGTGCCACCGCCCGCACTGGAGATGAAGCTCAAGAAAGCACTGAAGCACAGGACTTTGAAGTTGACATAGTAAATCCTGCTTCTCCAGGTAACCTCAATGTTGATCTCGCTCAAGTGGACTGCTTGTTTACTTCACATGAGCTTGATGAACTTTTTGACTATTACTTAAATCTTGACGCGCCACTTTCTCCTCTTTTTATGAGAGATACTGACTTTAACTTCTCTTCTCCTGTAGTGAAAGCGCCAAGTGTTGTCCAACCTTCCCCTCTTCCAGCTGTTTCCTCTGTGCCTCTTCAGATTACTCCCCCTTCCGTTTCTCAACCGGGGTCACAAGAGGAGCAGATAGAAGCTCTTTAAGGCTTGGATGACCCAGTCGCTTCTCAAGAACAGAAGGCCGAGGAACCTGAAGAAGGCGAAAGAACCCCGGAGCAAACTATTTCTGATGACATAAAGTTGTCTGCACTTTTCACTCCGGGCAGTGAGTCTTCTTCAAGGAAGAAGGGGAAGCGCAGAGTCTCAAAGAAAAGGAGAGAAGCTTCTGCCGGCGAAGAAAAAGCAGAAGAAAGTCCAATTGCACCCCTACCTCTTTCTTCCCCTACTCTCACAAGCCGGCCCAAAAAGTTAATCATCTGGCCAGGCAAAGGCTCGAAAGGTGGCAGGAAGAAGAAGTGATGCATTTGGGACTTATGCTTTTCGTCTCGCTTTTTTGCTTTTTTGCTTGTATATATAAAGACTTGTGTTGACCGAAGATTGTGCGGGTACCGGTCGCCGCCTTCTTTTGTTTTTTGAGACTTGCACATGTATAAAAATTTTATAGTATGGAATAAAATGATTCTTTTACTTGTACAAACTTCTGTCTGTATTTGAGAATGCATTTATTCTTCTTTTTCATACAGGTATCTTTATTTTCTCTATGTGATGTTGCAGTAAACCTATGGTATGTTGCTTGAGCATTGTTTTCATTTTTATAACTATATTATATTGCCCCCATACCATGGTTTATTGCAACCTCTTTCACATTGGCAAAATTTTGGAGAACAACTTTTCTATTTCAAGAAGACTTGTACTCTTTCTTTAGAGAACAACTTTTCCATTCGAAGGAGGTTTGCATCTGTACTTTATAGAATACTTTTTCCATTTTAAGGAAATATTTTTCTGATTTAGTAGAATGCGCCTCGTATTGGAGAAGTCTTCACTTTCTTTCTTTCTCTGTTCTTTATTTTTTATGGAGAAGTTTTTACACTTCACTTTCGGAGAAAGTCACTTTTATTTTTGGCAAGTGAATTTTCCTTTGTGGTAAAGTGGGCCTCCGAAAAAGGGCTTCGACCTGTTTGTGCCTCCGAAGAGGGATTTTGTTTGATTGTGCCTCTGGGAAGAGGGCTTTTTTATTTGATTGTGCCTCTGGGAAGAGGGCTTTTTTGTGTGTGCCTCTAGGGAGAGGGCTTTTTGTTTCTGCCTCTGGGGAGAGGCTTTTATTTTTTCCCTGTCCACTGGGAATCGGGCCTCCAAAGAGGGCTTTTTGTTTCTGCCTCTGGGGAGAGGTTTTATTTTTTCCCTGTTCGCTGGGAAGCGGGCCTCCAAAGAGGGCTTTTCACATTTCGACTCGTGTTAGTTTTATTTCATATCGCGGTGAAATGTGTGCCTCCGAAGAGGCCTTTTAGCATTTCAACTCTGGTGAAATGGGCCTCCGAAGAGGGCTTTTCACATTCCAACACTTGTGAAGTTTTATTTCAGATCTCGGTGGAATGCGTGCCTCCGAAGAGGTCTTTTCACCATTCAACTCGTGTGAAATTTTATTTCAGATCACGGTGAAATGTGTGCCTCCGAGTAGGGCTTTTTCCTGGAAGTTTCTTTCTCATGGTTCGATGGATTCACGGGGCAGACATAAGTTACTTGGATTGTTTGTTTGCACAAACGTTCTCAGCTAGTTAACGAGTGTCCTGTGCCACCGGTCATTCCACCAATCTTTTTGTTGAGAAAGAGAACTTACTTTTTCTGGCAAGTCCCATTAGAGGTCTTTATCCTCCGAAGAGTTGTGCCTCTGAAGAGGGCTTGTGCCTCCGAAGAGGTCTTTTGCTGTTTGTTGCCTGCTCGCCCATATCTTTTCGCCATTTGCTCATATCAGCGGTTCCCTGTTATCATTTTCAAGCACACATTCCTTTCTTTTGCAAGTAGCTTATTTTATCCAAAGAAGTGTACTTCATTATTAAATGAGTTCGCAGGGGCAGACACAGGCTAATTAGTCGGATGTTCGTTTGCACAAACGATCACAACAAGTTAGGAAGGGTCCACCTCTGGCGGAACCACTAACTGTTTTCTTGAAGCACTTCTTATATAGGATTTGAGTCTGGAATTTTTGTGGCTGAACATTCATTTGTTGAGTGATGTCAGGGATCGCTTGGTCTTATGATGGGTAAGCTTTGTTTTAATGTCCTTCAATATTAAATCGACATTTTAGCAATACAATTGAAGTACTTTATATATCGAAATAAAACAGGCAGTTTATAATAGTAGAGAACACAAGATTTATAGTGGTTCGGCCAAGAACTGGGCCTACATCCACTTTATAGTTCTTATTATTCAATTGCACTGGCTTTACAATGGCTTTCAATACAAGAATCATACATTCATAATTCTTTTACAGTATTTCAGTAAAGCTTTTAAGTAAAATATGGGCATAAGTGATTGCTGTTACAAGCTCTTGGAATTGGATCTCCTTCGACAGTTGTCAGTTTGAAAGTGCCATCAAGAATTTTTTTGCCTATGACATATGGCCCTTCCTAGTTTGGCGCAAACACTCCTGTTACTGTCATGACCCTTTTCAAGACTAGATCTCCAATCTCAAAGCTGCGTTGGCGAACTTTAGAATTGAAGTGCCTGGCAATTCTTTTCTGATGGGCAGAAATTCTGAGCTGCGCCTCTTTCCTTTTTCATCGAGGAAGTCAAGTGCTTCAAGTTGCAACTCTTCGTTTTCAGCTTGGTTGAAATGAATTCTTCTATGTTAAGGGACATCTATTTCCACCGGAATCATTGCTTCTGATCCATATGCCAATGAAAATGGAGTGTGCCCAGTCGCAGTTTTGTGGGTAGTTCTATATGCCCATAGTGCTAGTGGAAGCTTATCGACCCAACCACCATTTGCTTTTTCCAGCTGTTTTTTGATGGTTGATTTGATAATTTTGTTTACTGCTTCCACTTGCCCGTTTGCCTGCGGATGAGCCACCGTTGAGAAGCTTTTTTGGATCTTGAATTGCTTGCAAAAATCTTGAAACTCTTCACTTTCGAATTAGGTTCCATTGTCTGTGATTATCTTTTGAGGTACAACATACCTGCAAATGATATTCTTAGTTACAAAGTTTATCATCTTTTTAGAGGTAATAGTAGCTAATGGTTCAGACTCAGCCCATTTAGTAAAATAATCAACAGCAACAATATCAGATCTGATTCCGGATTTGGCGGTTGGCAAAGGTCCGATGAGATCTATTCCCCAAATAGCAAATGGCCACGGAATGACCATTTATGTTATCTCGGTGGAAGGTGCTCTTGGGATTTTTGCAAATCTCTGCCATCGGTCATATTTTCGGGCATAGCTTGCAGCATCACGATTGATATCTGGCCAAAAATACCCATAACGAGGATTTTCTTTGCTAGAGTTTGACCACCTGAATGGTCTCCACACTCTCCTCCGTGTACTTCAGCTAGAATTGTCTTAGCTTCTTCCTTGGTCACACAACGGAGTAATGGCATTGAGAATCCCTGCCTATACAATCGGCCATCTTGAATTATATATCTGGAGGCTTTTCTTAGCAACTTATGTTGTTCTTTTGAATTTTCTGGTAGAGAACCATTGAGCAGATATTCCATTATCAGAGTCATCCATGATTCTTGCCCTTGAGATATAGTCATGATCCATTCAATATACATCTCATTAGTGCTTGGAGCTGACAGGACTTCACCAGGAACTAATCCCAATAATTGAGCTTCACCAGTGCTTGCATACTTTGCGAGAGAATCTGCCTTCATGTTCTCTTCCCAGGGTACATGATTTATCGTATAATGGTCAAGGTCATCGAGAAGTTCCCAGGCTCTTGACAAGTAAGCAGGCAGATTTCCTCTTTTAGTTTGAAACTCTTTCTTGACTTGACATACAATAAGCTGTGAATCACTGAAGATCTGCAATACTTTTACATTCAGTTCTTTAGCAATTTTCAAGCCGCCAATAAGAGCTTCATATTCTGCTTCATTGTTTTTCGAAAGGAATTCCAATCTCAATGCATAACACAATGACATCCCTTCAGGGGTTTCAAGCACAACACCAGCTCCGGAACAGTAATCGTTTCTTGCACCATCAACATATAATTTCCACCGAATTGGGGTATTATCAGTCACTTCTTCCCCACTATCACCTTTATCTATACATTCTGCGATGCAATCCGCTAAAGCTTGTCCATTAGTTGCTCTCCGGGGATGATAAGTGATGTCGTATTGGCTGATTTCAATATTCCACTTTAAAAGGCGACCCGAAGTCTCAGGGTGAAATAGGACTTGCTTCAGAGGTTGATCAATGAGTAATTTGATAGGATGAGCTTGGAAATATGGGCTCAATTTTCTTGATGCAATCAGTAGACAATAGGCGAGCTTTTCCAACTTTGAATAATTAATCTCTGCCCCAGTGAATCTTTTGCTGATATAATAGACCGCGCGTTGAATTTTTGCGTCTTCCCTTACCAACGCTGCACTGAGAGCATGAGATGAGATTGCTAAATATACGAAAAGATCTTCCCCGTTATCCGGCTTAGAAAGTATTGGAGGCGTTTCCACATGACGAATCAACTCATCGAAAGCTTTCTGGCATTCAGGAGTCCAGTCAAAAAATTTCCTTCCTTTCTTCAGAGCATCGAAGAATGGAATGTATTTATCAGTAGCTTTGAAAATGAATCGACTCAAGGCAGCGACTTTTCCATTAAGACTTTGCAGTTCCTTCTTCGTTCTAGGTGCTTTGACTTCTCTTAAGGCGGCAATTTGAGCAGAATTAGCTTCGAAGCCCCTAGCACTCACAATGAAACCCAAGAACTTTCCGTACTCCACCCCAAACGAACATTTCAAAGGATTAAGTTTCATTCCGTACTTTCGGAGGATTGCAAACATTTATGCCAAGTGATCCATATGGTCTACCGCTTTCTTTGATTTCACCAACATATCGTCAACATAAACTTCCATAGTTTTGCCAATCTGCGGTTTGAACATAGCATTGACGAGTCTTTGGTAAGTTGCCCCTGCATTCTTAAGTCCGAAGGGCATGACTCTATAGAAGTAGAGACCAACGTCGGTGATGAAGCTCGTGTCCTCCTGATCCGGCTCATGCATCGTGATCTGGTTGTATCCGGAGTAAGCATCCATAAAAGATAAAAATTCATGCCCCGCTGTTCCATCCACCAACTGATCTATCCTGGGTAACGGGAAGCAGTCTTTGGGGCATGCTTTGTTTAAATATGAGAAGTCGATGCATACTCTCCACTTCCCAGTAGCTTTCTTAACCAGTACAGGATTTGAAACCCAATTCGGATAAGTAGACTCCCTGATGAAACCATTCTCCATGAGCCGGTCTACCTCTTCTTTCAACGCTGCTGACCTTTCAGGACCCTGGGTTCTTCTGCTTTATCGGTGTAAACTTCGGATCAATATTCAGAGTATGTACTGCAATTTCTAGGGATATTCCACACATATCAGCATGAGTCCAAGCGAATACGTCCAGATTTGCTTTCAAGAATGATATTACAGAATTTTGAACCGTCACACTAAGTTGCGAACCCACATTCACCACTTTGTTTGGATCTTTCGGGTCAACGGGTACTGGCACTGTTACTTCAACTGGCACCACTCTATTCTCCCCTGCACTAGCTTTTTCGGGATCCATTTCTCTTCGTGCCCCGCTATGCTCGCCAGTGCAGGGTCCACCCTGTAATTGCTACAAGGTTGGTTCTTTGATGCGGACTGGGGCTGCCGCATCTTTTCCAATCTCTCTCTTCCTCGCTTCACGCAACTCTTTTAGATAACACTCTCGCCCAGCATTCTGATCCCCTTTAATAACTCCAACTCCATTATCCGTTGGGAATTTCGTGGTGAGGCACCACGGGACGAGAATTGCCTTAAAAGCCGCAAGAGATGGTCGGCCTAGGAAGGCGTTGTAGGCAGAAAATTCATCAACAACTACAAAAGTCTGTTTTCGAACCACCTTTTTTTGCCCCTCTCCAAGCTCGACGAACAAGTCGATAGTTCCAATGGGCTGCTTCGGTTCCCCAATAAACCCAACGATCTTCTGAGATGTTGCTTGAACGTCAGCCATCGGAATTTTCATCTGGTCGAACCTCTTTTTAAAGAGAATGTTGCAAGAAGCACCGCAATCTGCAAGCACTCTTCTCACAATAGCCGGCCCAATGCCTGCAGAGATGACCAGGGGATCCATGGTTGGAGCTTCAATACCCATAGAGTCCCTGGCTTTGAACACAATATCATTATTGAAAGTTTTCTGCTGCTTCAAAGGTGCAGCATTTTCCAGCACAAAAACACTCTCTTCTGCTGGTACATACTTCAAGGCACTGGCATATCTTTCCATCTCGCCCTAGCTTCTGCCTGCTGGGTGAGGACCTCCCGTAATTACATTAATAACGGGCCTTTCTGATTCATGCGCGGTAGTCCTCTCACCCGAGCCAGATGGATGAGCAGGAAGTTGTTGGCCCTTAGTAGATGAAGATGGGTCATTCCTATTCCTCTTAACATATTGCTGCAACTTGTTATCTCCCAGCAATTCTTCAATCAAACTTTTCAGATGGCGACATTCGTTGGTATCATGACCGGGTTGATTATGAAACCAACAGAATCTTCCACTTTGAGCAGCTTTTCTCCCAACTCTCATCTCAGGCGGTTTAGGATATTCTACCGCGTCTTTAGTAGCAAAAAAGATATTCTCCGGGGTGTCAGTCAAAGGAGTGAAATCTGAAGGTTTTGAGAAGCGAGGTTTCTTCATATCTTTCTGTTTCTTCCCACCATTATTCTCCCTTTTCTGACTTCCAGATTCCTTTTTGGTAGGAGCAGTAGTATTATCCTTAACCTCTGTCAATGCCACTTTAACCAGTGCTTGAAGGCTTTCCAAGCGTATGAATTCATCAGCTTTCTTATAGAATTTCTCAAGCGAATTCGGTTCTTTCATCTTCAGCCACTTCCCAAATTTACTTGACTTGTCGATTGCCCTCATCAAGTATGTCAAGACCATATGTGGCTCTGCATTGTCCACTTCATTCAAAGTTATGTTGAAGCGATTCAAGAAAGACCTAACAGATTCCCCAGGATTCTGTTCCAGGCTTGACAGTGACATAATATCCTTTGCCTTTGAAGCATACAACCTGAATTGCTCTTTAAAGTTCCGAGTCAAATCGGCGAACTGGTCTATGGATCGGACAGGAAGCTTTGTGAACCAGAGCAGAGCCACTCCTTCCAAGTATATCGGAAAGTGCCGGCATTTGATCTCATCAGACGCTCTAGCACCAGTCATGTGCCGATCATACTTATATAGGAATTGATTAGGGCACTTGTTCCCTTATAAGCCAGGATGGTAGGAGGAACAAACTTCCTTGGGAATTCCGCCTTTGGAATCCTTTCAGTGAACGGAGTTTTGCTCGAAGCGAATCCCCATTCCTTCTCATCTTCTTCCCTCTACATGCTTTCTTTCATGATTTGTCGCACCATGCCCGAAAGATATTCCTTATCATTTAAAGGATCTGCAGGACAGACTTCGGCCATTTTCTCGGAAGTTTGTCTGGACAAACGTTCGCGGAGAGTTGGCTGCGGTCTCGATCCCCCACCTTGAGGAGGCGTTTCTTTGGCGGTTATAGCTGCTCTTTGATGAATATTCCTCTCTTCAGGATTATGAACATCATCTGCAAGGTTTTCTTCATTATTCACTCGTTGATAGTTAGCTCCGAGCAGTGCATTTAACCTTTCAAGCATTAAAGCATTCTGGGTTTCCATCTGCTGGTATAACCCAGATACTACAGCATCTAACTCCGCTCGTGTAATTCCGGCACTTGGTGCTGCTTGACTTGACGAAGGAGAAGTGGCAGTTTTCATGGACATTACTGGGTCTTGTAGATCCATGCTTTCTTCCAGGAGCCATTATCTCTGATAGACTTCTGGTTTTGAGAGAGAATCTTTCAGTAAACTTTTACGAAGACATGACGAAAATAGCCTGAGTTAGGTTCTTAGTGAAAGCACCAAAAATATTAACACTTAAAATTGAACGCTAACACCCCGGTGTAAGTAGAGATTAAGTGAAAGTACCACCCGTCTATACAGGAATTAAAAGTAAGTAGAAAAGTCGCAGAGAAAGCAGTAAAAAGACAACAGTTTTATAGTGGTTCGGCTTCAAGTTAAGCCTATGTCCATTTTAGTCTTCTTTATTGCTGAATCAATTACAACTTTACAACAATCTTCGATTACAACACTGATAGGACAAATTGCTAGAACTCCGATATGGAAGAATTCTTTGAATCCATGTCGACTGTGTTAGATTTCCTCTTGAAGTTCGTTGAGATGTCTTTCGTGTTTGAAGTGTCAAGTGAGTCGAGAATTCAGCAGAGTATCGGCGTTCCAGAAATAAGCCAAAAAGATCCCTTTCCAATTGGAGTAGGCGGGGTATTTATAGAGAGTTTTCTGAATTAGGTAGTAGGTCGCAAGCGACCTTGGATAGGTTGTAGGTCGTGAGCGACCTAGTAGGAGTGGTTTACGGCTTAACTATGGAATACTTGATCATTCTGAGCGAACTAACAAGTCATAGGTCGTGGCCGACCTAGGGAGGAAGCGACATAAGAAGCTCCTTTGGTATGTTTAGGTCGTGAGTGACTTAGGAAGAATAATTGGTGACTTATGGTTTGGGAGCGGCCTATAAACAAGCGGCTTCATTTTTTGATAACTCGCTAGGTCTCTTAGCTACTAACTCGCTAGGTCGCTTAGCTACTAACTCGCTAGGTCACTTAGCTACTAGGTTGCTAGGTCGCTAGGTCGCTTTAGCCCGTAGAACGTTAGGTCACAGATCTCTTGTATCTTTAGCCCGTTAATTCGCGAAGCCTCTTTGTTGTGATATGTTGTTGCCCTGTGTTGATGGTTAGGTTGTTAGGTCATTGAGAGTTTAGGTCGCTAGGTCGCGATACCTTTAGGTCTCTAGGTTGTTGGGGGTCTTTAGGTCGTTCATTTCCTTAGGTCGCTGAGCCGTGGAATAGTGAAGTTAACAAGTATATATTGGAATGAATGATTTCCCGCATTATATAGCAGATGAGATCCTATGCGCCGCATAATAGTGGATGATATTATATAAATCCCATATACCGTGATATTCCACTTCGAAGTGGAATTGGTATTTTATTGTGCTAACGTCTGTGGACTCAGGAAAACAGGTTGGAGGGATCCAACTGGATTCCTTAAAATTATTTAGATTGTTTAATATTCTGTGTTATGAACATTTGATATTCTATGATGAATTATACTGATAATTGGAATAATGAATTTAAAAATTAATTTGGTTTTAAATTCCTTTAAACTTCTTTTATAAAATGAGTAATTAATTTTTTTTAATGAAGTAAATAAAAAGGTAGTTAATTACTGGTTGAGATTATTCAAGAGTGATTGATATTGTGGTTTAATTAATGATTAATTACTTAATGTAATTAATTTAGATTAGGATAAATTAAAATGTAATTACAAATAATTAATTTATATAATTAATAATGTAATTAGAGGTTGATTAATTAAGATTAATTAATCAACAATAAATGATTTATGAGAAATTAATTAATATAAATAATTAAGGATTAATGTAATTAATTACATTAATTGAAGATTAATTACTGTTTTTGGTTAAGAATAATTAATTTGTGTAATTAATTAAGGATAATTACTTGAATGTAATTGAAGGATAATTAATCCAGGGTGATTATTTAAGATGGATAATTAAGGAATGATTAATTAATTGATTTGAAATTAATTAATGTTAAGTGAAGAAATCTAAGTGATTGAGGTTGGTAATTCAATCAAAATTAATTAAATTAATTTTGGATGTGATCAAGCTTTGCTTATGGATAATTGAATGGTATTGGATGCCTTGAATGAGTGGATATCTCCAATATGAAATGTTTTGTAGTAACATATGTTTGAGCGGACATGATATTGTGGTTATCTATCAATGTTTAATTGTTGTGTAAAGTGGCCTCCTGTATTTAAAGTGTGAAGTGTATTTTATTTGGATAACTTGGGTTAGGATGACATAAGACTCTAAGAGACCGGGCTCGGGTATTAGAAAAATACTCGAAACCACTTCGAATTTTTATAGATTGATATGTGAAATCTATAGGCTGGAATGAAAGGATTTAATTGGATTGGACTATTTAATCTAAGTATTTGGTACTTAGAAAGTTGATGTGTGAAATAAGTGATGTCTATAACAAATTGTGAATTTGTAAATTGATATGGGTTACCCCGGGTTTTAAATAAGTTTTTTGCGTTGGAATTTCATGTTAGATGAGTTTACTCACGCTGGTTTCCAGCCTGACCCGGGTGATAATTTGATGTGATGCTCGGGTCAGACCGAGTTTCATAGATTTTCAAGTAAGGGCGTTCTAGAACTCAGGAGGCGAGCTGCATGGCATGAACGTATGGAGTGTTTCCGCTGCAATATATTTCTGATTATCTGAGACATGTTGATTTGTATATGTCCAATGTTTGAGTATGTGTGTAACTGTAACATTATAGCTGTTATCTTTGTGGACCTTATGACTTGTGTGTTTCGGGATGTATTGAATAAATTTGTGCTCGTATTAATTGATGATATTTTGGTCTATTCCAAGACCGAAGAGGAGCATGCCGAACACCTTAGAATCGTCTTGGAGATATTGAGGAGAAACATTCTATATGCTAAATTTTCCAAATGCCACTTTTGGGTCAAAGAAGTCAAATTTCTTGGCCATATTGTTAATGAAGGGGGGATTTCTGATGATCCTAGCAAAATTTCCTCCATTCTTGATTGGAGAAGACCTACTACCCCAAAGGAAGTTCGAAGCTTTTTGGGCCTAGCGGGTTATTATCGAAAGTTTGTGCAGGACTTTTCAAAGTTAGCTAGTCCATTGACCAAGCTAACAATGAAGAATGCAAAGTTCATTTGGACTCCAAAATGTGAAGAAGCTTTTGAGGAGTTGAAGAAGAGATTAACCACTGCTCCTGTTCTCGCTATTATCAACGGGAATCAGGGTTTATCCGTTTATACCGATGCTTGCGGTGAAGGCTTGGGTGCAGTATTGATGCAAAACAGGAAGGTGATTGCCTACGCGAGTAGACAATTATGTCCTCATGAAAGAAATTATCCGACCCATGATTTAGAGCTTCTAGCTGTTATCTTCGCTTTAAAAATATGGCGACATTATCTTATGGGTAAGAATCTTTTCAGCTTTCTTAACAATCTATTAATTTAATTTAATTTAACTCAACAAATATACTTATCGAACTCTCTTTATTTCTAGGTGAAAAATTCGAATTATTCACTGACCATAAATCATTGAAATATCACTTCACCCAAAAAGATCTGAATTTGCGACAACAACGTTGGCTGGAATTTCTGGCATCTTATGACCTAGACATTCAATATACGCCCGGAAAAGCCAATGTGGTTGCCGATGCTTTAAGTAGGAGGCATGCTGTTTTTGCATATCTTGTTGTTACTCCTACTCTCCTTGAAAAGATCGCCGGCAAGCAAAAAGAAGACCCATTCCTTCGTGGAATTTGTAAAATAATTCATCAATGTGAAGATTCCAGTTTTGAAATTGATGATAATGAAGTTATAAAGATGAAATGAAGAATCTGTGTCCCCGACATTCCAGATTTGAAACGAGAAGTGTTAGATGAATGTCACAAATCAAAATTCAGCATCCATCCAGGAGTCAACAAGATGTATAGAGATATCAAAAGAACTTTCTGGTGGAAGACGTTGAAGAGGGATATATCTATTTATGTGAGTCGCTGTGCTACTTGCCAACAAGTCAAGAGCGACCAAAAGAAGATGGCGGGTTTGCTTCAGCCTTTAGAGGTGCCCAAGTGGAAATGAGACCAAGTGTCGATGGATTTCATCGACGGTTTGCCTCGCACTCGAAAGGGCAATGAAGCGAGGTCATCGTAGATCGTTTGACTAAGTCAGCCCACTTCTTGCCAGTAAAAGCTACCCGCACGGCTGCAAGTCTAGCTAATTTGTATGTGAAAGAAATTGTCCGTCTCTATGGCATTCCAAACAGCATAGTGAGTGATCGTGACCCGATCTTCACTAGTAGATTTTGGGAGGCGTTTCAAGACGCATTGGGAACTAAGCTGTGTTTCAGTACTGCTTATCACCCACAGTCTGATGGGCAGACAAAAAGGATCAATCGAATCTTGGAGGACCTATTGCGAGCTTGTATTTTTGATTTTGGTGGTTCTTGGGAGGATCATTTGCATCTGGTCGAGTTCTCCTATAACAACAGCTATCAGGCCAGTATTGAGATGGCTCCCTTTGAGGCTTTATATGGCTGACTATGTCGATCACCGGCATGCTGGATCGAGGCAGGTGATAGACTCATTCTTGGGCCGGACATGATTAAAGATGCCACCGAGAAAGTTGACTTTATTCGAAAAAAATTGAAGACAGCTCAGAGTCGTCAAAAGAGCTATTACGATCGTAGAAGGCAGGATTTGGAATTCCAGGTTGGGGATTCTGTTTTTCTTAAAGTATCTTCTATGAGAGGTGTATTGAGATTTGGGAAGACCGGTAAACTAGCACCATGATATATTGGTCCCTTTCCTATTCTGGAGAGGATTGGTTCTCTAGCCTATCGTGTGTAGTTGCCTAGCTGTTTATCGGGTGTGCATGATGTATTCCACATTTCTAGCCTTCGGAAGTATGTGCACGATCCGGATTGTATCATTGAAGAAGCTGCCCAAAAGGATCTCGACATCACTCCCAATCTAACAGTCAAAAGAGAACCGATAAAGATTGTGGATCGTGAAGAGAAGAAATTAAGGAATAAGGTTGTAAAGCTAGTAAAAGTTCAGTGGAGTGGCGATCCAAAGGACTGCACTTGGGAAACTAAAGATAATATGCAGAAATCTTATCCCAAATGCAGAGTAAATATCTCGGCTTAGCCGGTAAGCCATTTCCTTATTCTTTTTGAATTCGTATATTCTTCATTTGTTTATTTTCTCTCTTTTTCAATTTCGAGGACGGAATTTCTTAAGGAGGGGGTATTTGTAACATCCCAAATTTTTTAATTAAAATAAATAATATATTTTAAACTCTAGTGGTTTAACTTGAGAATAAATTGGAAGGAAAATCTAGAACAAATAAAATTAGTGGAAATAATACATGGAATGAATTCTAATTTTATTTTGAATTGAAAATATTGAAATATTAAATGTTTTAAAAGTCATTTGAATTTAAAATGTTTATATTTCAAGCTTAAAAATTTAAGTTTGAATTTAAATTTGGAATAAATGTTTTAAAATTAAGTAGCACTAAAAATCATTGAGAAATAAAGTATACAATGGTCAAAACAACTTTTCTTTAACATTGTACATATGCATATATATACAAATGAATAAAATTATATATATTGGTTTGTAAAAGTATATATAATATAGAAAATAAAATCTATAAAGTTTTCTTTTGCTTTGTAAACATCAAAAGGCTGAAACAAACATTCACAATAAAGTTAAATAATTAACAAAATCTAGGGCTAAAGATATCTCCTTACAAATAGCACAAACCATCATTGCCTAAATAAAATATT
Organism: Allium cepa; assembly: GCA_030765085.1. Classification (NCBI taxonomy): domain Eukaryota; kingdom Viridiplantae; phylum Streptophyta; class Magnoliopsida; order Asparagales; family Amaryllidaceae; genus Allium; species Allium cepa. Next base: position 1,039,085,894 of record CM060928.1, read on the forward strand.
CAAATAAAAATTCAGGGAAACTCTTCACCTTCCAAATTTGAATTTTTAAATCCCCTAACACCTGATGTTCAGTAATCAAAAGATCTTTGAAATTTCTATACTTCAACATTCAAGAAGAAAACTTCAGAAAAAAATATAAAAGAAAAAAAAGAAACTGTCTTCTTCAATTTCAAAGTAAAATCTGAAGTGTTTCAAACAGTATTGTGATACTTTCAGGTAAGTTTTGTTTTAAAGTTTATAGTTTATGAAATTTTGATTTTAAATCAAGTGTTAACAATCAATTCAAAACAAAAAAAACTGCAGATTTGTGAAGCAGGGAGTTTCTGGATTTCAAAGGCAGTGCGGTTCTTCTTTTTTCTGGAAATAAAATTTAAAAAGGCAAGTAACTTTTATTTATTTATTTTGGATTTAAAGTTGCAATCTAAAATGAAGGAAGAATTAAACAAATATTTAATTGGTTGCAGGAAAATCAAGATCAAAGTTTTAGGCTATTACTTGTTTCAGAAAATAAAAAGTGTCTTCTCTGCTATAAATCTCAAATGTAAGTAAAATAAATAAAAAAACAAAAAAAAACCTGTTATTAATATTTTAAATGCATGAATACAACTAGAGATAATCATAGATCTGTACCCATCAATTTCAGATCTAAAACCCCAAGAGAATTAAAGTAGAAAAAGAAGGGAAGTTGCAGGCCTCGCCTCTCTGTTTTGAACTGTCAGAAAGCATTCCTATCTTCTGGAAAAAAAGGTGAGTAGACCTATGATTATTCAAATTCTTTGTGCTTGGATCCCTATATGAATGTGATGGCTTTGAATTGAATGAATGGTATGCTTGTGTTTGATTTTCCTGGAAAACATTTGTTTTCCTATTCCTGTTTTCTGTAACATTTAGTAACAGGGAACTTAGCATCCTCTCTCCCATATTCTTTTGGAAAAAGGAAAAAAATTATGAATTGCAAAATAAGTTAAAGTGTAGTTCAAACTTACACTATGTTTTAGAGATAAATCAAAGCAAATTTTTTTTTATAGCTTTCTTCTTCTCTGTAAAAGTGTAAAACACTGTCATGCTCAAATCTCTGGTTTTACAGAGTAAACTATACACTAATTCAACATCTTCTTCCTTATTCCATCTGAAATAAATTGAAAACACGTTGAAATTTTGATTTTAAATCAGTACCATGTCTCAGAAAACAAATCAAAGCATTTTTTTTCTTTTGTGAATTTCTTCTTTTGAAAACTGAGTTACAGGGTTACAACGAAACCCACATCAAAACTCTAGATCCCTCTTTTTCCTTTTTACTTATGAAAAAAAAATGTAAACAAGTTAAGGTTCCTGTTTAAACCTGGATTTTATTCCAGAAAAGAATTAAAACAAATTTATCTAGTCTTTCTTCCTTGAAGTTGAAGCATAGTAAAAAAAATCAAACCCTCAAGAATTTCAAACTCCCCGAATCTTAACTTAGATAACACTATGTGAATCACTTGTAAAAACAATGATTTTAGGAACAAAAATCAATTTTTTTCATTGCATATTGCTCAGGAAAATGGGAGTTGATCGGAAAATGAGTTTTTGACAAAATCTGGTGATCTATGTAGTTATGGGTCTTGAATTGGGGGTAGCAGCGAGATTTAATGATCGTGACTACTAGAAAAATATCAATGTATTTTATAAAACCCAAATTCTCGAACACGAGATTGAAATAGGGTTTAAGAACCCACGTGTGTTCGCGAAAAAAATGGGTCGCTGATTGATCCTCGGCGCATCGAGTCGGACAAGGGTCTGGGGTAGGCTTCGTGGATCACCGGAGGTGAAGTGGCCGCGGTGGGGCGAGGCCAGGTGGTCGGCGTCGCATGGTCGGAGTGGTTTCGGTGGAGCAGTTGTTTTCCAGTTCGAGGCTAATTGCGTGATTTTGATTTGAGGGGAGATGGGGCACTACGATGGATGGAGATGGTTGCTGGGTTGGGGGTTGACGCGCGGCGATGTTCGCCAGTGGTTGGAATCGCCTTTGGTGCCGTTGCACGTGCACGTGGCTATGGTGGCGTGTCAGGGTGATGGGTTGGAACGGACCGAGGAGAAACTCGGAGAGCAGCAAGGGGAAATCGCGTGGCAACTCGAAGAGAGACCCGAGTGGTTTTGGCGTTCATCGTGTCGTTTTTAAAACCTTAAGAAAATTCGAAGAAAAAAAATTTCTCGGGGCGATTTGAGTAGAAACTCGAAGCGGGGAAACGTTGTTCTCGGGGACAACTCGGGGAAGGTCTCGGGTCAAGCTTAAAAACAGTAAAGATTCAAGTTTTGAAAATTTGAAACCTGATTTTAAAATTTGTTTTTCTTTGAAATAATTATCTGAAATAAATGAAGTATTTCAAAACTTAGATTTTAAAATAAAATTATTTAAAATTTAACTTGATAAAATATTTGAGGGATAAATCAAATTTTCAAATTTTAACTTAAAAACAAATCTCTTTATAATGATTAAATTAAGATTTAAACAATTAAAATTTGTAATTACCTTGTAATTAAAAGTTGATTAATTAATGATTAAGAATTAATAAATTAAGATAATTAAATTAAGAATAATTAATTGATAAAGTTTATTAAGATTTAATCAATTTATAGTTAAGAATAATTAATCATTGATTTAAAGTAAATGAAGTAATTGTGTGGTTAATTCACTTAATCATATTCACCCTAATTGGAGATGATTGACTATCATCAAATATTCTATATTGGATTAATATTTTTGTTGTGACGCTGTGATTGCTTCGTGATGAACTGTGATTCGTGATTCGTTCCCATATGTTTGTAAAACCCCTTTTGCCCGTAAAACGTCATTTAAACTTCGATGCGACAGGGAGTCGGATTTCAGTTTGTTATCCGAAACCCACGTCGAACCTTGAAAGTGAACCTTTGTGATTGATACACCCACATGTTTTAAATTTGAGCGCTCACTATTCGGATTAGCCGGGAGAGGACCTTTGTGTCATATAACCCATTCCGAATAGTGATTCGACGAATGGATTGCATTTGAAGACCGACGGTGAAGACCGGGTATCTTCGAAAACGATACGATAACCTATCAATTGTCTCTGCACCGAGTTTCTCCGGTATAGGGATTCCCTAAGTGATGGGAAGTCCGATCGGGATTGTGGACGCCCGGATTTGCAAGGGCTTCCTCCTTTATTGGACGAAGTGCCTTTGGTTCTGTTCTAACCCGGAACAGACTTGTATGGTCGTGTGTCTGACACTACACTTTGAGATATAAAGCCGATTTCTTTCAAATACATATCTTTTGATGGCGGAGAATTTATTCTCTTAGCTTAACACCCTTCTCTGAGACGTACGAGCTCAGAGGTTATGTAGTTGAATGTTATCAGCGATATACTCCCAATTTGGTAGTGTGGCATGCTAAGTGATGTTGTATAGTGATGATCATTTTTTGATCATTTGTGATCAAATCATGGCTTTCGTGTAAAGCGTAGCTTTGTGGACGAGACCACATCGGACCTCACACCCCGAAAATGGTCGAAACAGGAAAGATGCGGCAAGGTTATGAGGATCGCGCCCTTTAGGGTATGTCATTTCCTTCTGGAAAAAGGCAGTGTCATGGTATGGAGCCCAGATACTTACCTATGTGGTTTCTTCAATCTCATTATTCTGTGTGGTTGTTGCTTTGTGATCAAGGGCCCTCGAACAAAGGTCCCAAAGGACCGGGGAGTGGCATACTCGAGTAGTAGTTACCTAGTTACAGAGTTAACCCGGCCTTGTGTTGGCAGAGAGCCGGGTAGGTTCTCGGGACGTCCCGCCAGAGGCGTACCCATGTGGCATTGGAAGTTCCTTAGCCTGACCATTTGTTGGAAATCCAATTCCCAATACGAACCCAGTACGGTTTTAGTTGTATAACCTGCCATGGAATGTGGCGGTAACCTGCTATTGAACATGGTAGCTATAGTAGGCATACGACGAAATATTGTATGTTGGCTAGGACTGATATTATATTTTCGAAATGGCTTTCTACACTATGCACTAGTAATAATATCAAAGAATTTTCCCGTATCAAGCATATTTGACTATCATAAGAAGAAATCTCCTCCAATTCTGTGATTGCATTGTGTGTGTGGCGGGAGGTCTTATGGTAGTTTCATTTTCCAAAAGCATACCGGTTTTCTTGTATAAATCTGTTTTTTTAAAGCAATTATCTTTGTTTACTCATACCAGTCCCATGACTGACACGGAGTTTATTATTTCCTTTCTAAACTCTGGGTGCCCACCATCTCTACACGGGCAGCCTAGTAGCAGGTTTTCTGTATTTTGGCTCTAGCTACATTTTGGAGTATTGTGGTTTGGAGATTTTTGGTTTTTGGAAGCTCACACCTTAGAGACATTTTGGAAGCTTTTGGTTCTCGAGGTGCTTAGTTTGGTGTTCACTATCATTCTCTATCCTTTTGAAGACCTTTTGCATAGGATATCTAGTTGTTCTACTATGTCATTCTATTTGGAGATGTTATTCATGTATTATGTACTCTGATGTTGTAACAGATATTATTATGATGTTGTATCTATGATATGATGCATGATATTCATTTTATTTCCGCTGCTTTATATTCATCTAATGTTGTTATAAGCTCCATCCGACTGGAGTTCGATGTTTGAATCATTGACAGTCGAATACAAGTGAGGTATTTGATGTCAGTTTTCGAACGTTGAATTTCGGATCGTGACAGTAACTCTGATGTATTAAAGTGTAATTGATAGATATAGTATTCATTTGTAAACTATTATTATTTGATATTATATTTTGATCCGCTGCGAATGTGAGAATTTTGTGTTGTTTTTTCTTTTTCTTCTTCTTCTATCCCTTTCTTCTTTTCCTAACTATCTAGAATTTTCGGGATCGAAAATTTTGGGTCGTTACATTTGGTATCAGAGCCGAAGGTTAAGCGAGAACCTTGGCTCTGTTGGGATTACTCATTAAGGATAGGGTCAATGATACCCTAGAATGAGTTGAATACACACAAACACACACATATATATATGAGTGCATACTTGTTATTTTCTTATACAAAGGTTTTAAGTGATTTTATATAAGAATATATTTTGATTTATAAAGCAATATTTCTTTCTAATAAATGTTAAGATAATTGGTTGTTATATTATTTGAAATTTTTAATAATGAGAAATAAGTGGTAATAGAAATACAACCAAATTAAAATTTAATGAAGATAAGTTTGAAATGGATTCAGAATTAAATGGTTCAAAGAGATAAGCTGATTTGATTTAAAGGATTAAATCAACATTTAAAAATTTAACTCGAATTTATATAATTCGGGATGGTTTAAATTTGAAATTTGAATTGAATTCGTTCAAATTGAATCTGATTTGAATTAATTGGATTTGTGATTGAAGATGTATAAGTTTAAAATTTTAAATGGAAAATTTGAATTGGATTGAATTGAAATGATTTGAAATTGAAGTGGGTTCAATTGATATTAGTCCAAACTGATTGGAATAATTTGGAATTGTAATTAATGTTGAATAGGTTTAAAATCAAATGGAATTTGATTTGAATTTGTAAAGAAATCAAGATTGATTCAACTTGAATTGGGGTTAAATCAATTTCAATAGAAATTAAAGTTATTCAAATTGGAATTGAGTCAATTTAAATGGAAGTGGAAATTTAAATTGAAATGATGGGAAAGTGAATAGTTTTGACTTTTGACTAATTTCAATATAAATTGTTTTAATATAAACAGTTTTTAATCCATTTTCTTATCTATTTACTATATATAACCTTTCTTTTTAAACCTCAAACTATTTTATACTTATTTAACAATTTTTTTTGAAACTATTTAACAATTTTTCAACTGTTTTATAAACTAATTACTGTTTTTCAACTATTTTACAAATTAATTACTATTTTACAACTATTTTGCAGTTATTTAAAATTTCTATAACTATTTGACTATTTTTCAACTATTTTACAATTACTTAACTATTTTACAGCTATTTTACAAACTAATAATTATTTTTCAACTACTTATCTATTTTTAAAATTTTGAAGCTATTTTCTAAATATAAACTGGTCGGAGTTCAAACTATTATTGATTAAATACCCAACTGATGTAAGAATTGAAGTGATAATCCAAATGGGGATTAAGGCAAATATGAATAAGTGAATTATATCAAAGTGAGGATGAATAGAAAGAGAAATTGATTTAGTTGATAATTAATGAAGATAAATACGTAGGATGTACGTATGTTATTCTATTCGCATAGTGATTTGATCCAGATTCGAGCATAGAATTTCGAGATTGTTATATCGAATCGAGTTGGGATTTTTCACTCGATTTTCGACGGCAAACCTGGATATGGATTGTTGATTGATTCTGGATATTCTCTATCATAGCTAGGCTATGCAAGAAGAATGATGGTTTTTGATCAAGAAACCAGATCTGTGTCCGTACTAAGAAGTCGGGTGGACGATGCTAGTTTAGAAGTGAAATTATGTGATCGAGTGAGCGATCAGATTGGTATAGCATACAGATGATATGTGTACATCGTACGGATTTGAATGAAATTGATATTGAAAATTTATGAATAAGAAATGTGAAATGATTTCTTTTGAAATGAAAGTATATTTTGTGAAATATACAATGGATAAAAGTGAAAGTTGGATATTTTTATGATAATAAGCAAGATGGAAACAACTTTATAAAAAGGAGTAATCAAAATTGAATATTTGATTTTGAATAAACAAAGTTATATATCTTTGTTATATAAGATAAATCTCCCCTTGGTGAATCTATTGCCGGAAGGAAAGGATTTGGAAAGTGTTTGAAGTATAAAAGGAGTTTTATACTTTGAAATGATCCAAAGTTTTTAAAAAACTTATATATATATATATATATATATATATATATATATATATATATTACTGATCTTATGAGGATTTTGGAAAAAGGTTTTGGGAACCTTTGGATTTGAAAAGGCTTTTGATTTTTGGGTAAAATCAATATTGGAATTTGGAAAGCCTAGTTTGAGAATAATCGATTTTGGGATAATCGATTTTGAGAAAAGGAGATTTATATGAGATTCATAATAGGTGTATAATTTGGAAGATACTATATGTGTATAGTATAAAGTGTTTTGACAATGGCTTTGGGGAAAAAGGCGCTCCCTTGAAATGAACTTCTCAGGAGTGCCACAGGGTGGTACTGCCTTGAACCCTGGGGGGGTTCTAAAGTTGATCCTGTGAGGAGTCCGGACAAAACTAGTTCCTGAGGATTATGTGTAGTGTGTAGCGAAAGTCGAGGACGCTGATGCCTACAGAGGCATTTGGGTTATGCTATGACGACAGTGTAACTCGATATCACTGCAATCTATTGTAGACCATAGAGAAAGTCATGTATGACGCTGAGAGCCAACAGTCTACGTTTGATTTTATATCAGTAGACTGCGACCTATGATAATATAGCGAAAGTCGTGTGTGCCGTAGAGAGCCAACAGTTTGCGTTTGATTTTACATCGGTAGACTGCGACCATGTGGAAGTGGAGAAGTTTCATTTTTGACAGCGAAAATCGAGGGTGTTGATGCCTACAGTTACATGGACTTTTGCTGCGATGGCAACGTAGCCCTGAAATGTAACTGTTATCTGTTGTGGGTTCCATGGCGAAATCGAGGGGCGCGGAGTGCCTACAGTTACATGGGCTTTTGCTGCGATAACAACGTAACCCAGGATGTAACGGTGACCATGGATGGGGGTGATGATTTTCAGAGCATTCTCACCAAAGATATTTCCTTTATTTTCAAAAACTGTTTTCTATATTTTCAATAAATCATTTTGAGAAGTATTTTCACTAGGTGTTGAAACGGGTTTACCAAGTACTTCTGTAAGAACAAGGATGGACTAGTTGAGACATCGAGTTATAAGAAGTATTTTTATAAAAATCTATTTTAATAGTATTATGTAAATTTAAAAGTATTTCTAAAATTTTAAAATAAAAATGTTGGAATTTTGGAAAATGAAAGAAATCCAAACTGGAATTATGAAAGAAAATTTGAATTTAGGAAAATTTAATGAAGTGATTTTTGTAATAAAATCGAATGTTGAATTAAAAGTTGGAAGTAAGCTAATTAGCTAAATAATTATTTAAAAGTATGTAAATAAAATTTAACTCGGTTAAATAAAATGGATTGTAAGTTAATAATGAAGTTTGGAAATAAACTCGAATTAAAATAGAGTTCGATTTGGATTGATAATGAATATGTGGAGATGTTGTTAAAATAATAATAAAATGGAATTGGATTATAATAGAAATGATTCGACTTATAAATAAAATCCAATTCGAGTATAAGTGAGTTAAGTATGTGCTTGGATATTATTTTGATAAATTGAGAAGGTAAATTAAAATAAAATTGATGGGCTAACTGAATTAAATGGAAGTGAACTTAAGTTTGAAGTTGGAATAAATTGAAATAAATTAACATAAGTTTAAAATTTATAGAAGCTCGACTTCGAGTAAGAATGGAAGACCATTAAATAAAGGCTTGGGTTGAATTAATTTGGGAATGGTTAGTAGTATATAAGCATGGAATGTGTCGAGCTAAATAAAATGGTTGTGAATGAATTAAAATGGAAGGAATTAAATATAAATTGAGTCAGAATCAATTTAAATTGGGTATAAAACTTAAGTAATTATTTATTCACATGGATATCATCAAATTTCATAGAATGAACTGTCGTTTGACGTAAACAAAGGTAATTAAAATTCTATGAGTTGATAAAGATTAAAAAATTGGTTTTAAGATCAATTGAAGTGAATATGAGTTTGTTTTGCTTAAAAATGAATTGAATGTAAGCAATTGTGTTGTAAACCATTTAAATTGAATGAAGTTGTATATGAATTGGTTGTAAACAATTAAAATTAATGTCGGAACCTTATAAGTTGCTTATAAATATTGTTTAACCTGCATTGCTTATAGAAACTCGTATGTTTACTAGTTAAATATGTAAAAATGTTGTTAATTTACATGATTTTGGCACTGACATATTTGAATTGAGTAAGTATAGGTACCGGAAGCCGTTTGGCTGGATTTGGTCGTGCTAATTGCTAAATAGTAAGTCGCTTGCTTAAAAATGCTAAATAAAGGTACGCCTACGCAATAAAAATAGGAAATATGAACTGTTTTTGTTTTTCCGACCGTGTGGGCGATGTATACATATTTATATCTCTTGTCAAATTGCAAAAGCTCCTCCGTACAAAGGAGACTCTGCAAAAAAATTCCGAAAATTCTGAGAGTTAGAAAAAAAATTAGCGACAAAACGATTTCAAATTTGAAATTGAAACAAATTATTGGATGAAACTAATATAAAATAATGATATGAATCAGTTATAGATGGAAGATAAAATTCAATATTAAGAGTTGAAGATAAATTGAATTCATATGGAAATGGGAAAAATAATTTGAATAGAAGTAGATATGAAAACTTCTGTACGGAAAAGCATAAAATGATTTTAAAATCTATGATTGGATATTATTGCTAAGTAGGATATGCAGGTATTATAAAGGGAAAGGAAATTGGTTTTGATTTCAGAAGATAAATTTGAATTGCTCAACAAAAAGGTATGTGTTTAAAATTCTGTATGAAATTTGACTGGGTTTTTGATCTAGCCACTTGGCCTTTTGTTTTCTTTTCGAATTTGGGAGCCCGTAGAGGCATTTTGTAGTTGTACCGAGCTAGCCGTGCAAAGGAGACGCTGGCAAAAAAATTCATAAAATTCGTAAGTTAGAAAATTTTTGAGAAGTTTTGAAAATTTAAAACTTGGTTTTGAATTATAATTTGAATGGTTGAATAAGTAAAGTTGTTTGGAAACTATGGAAAAGTTTGGAAAGTTAGTAAGATGGATAATGTGCCTTTAATAAAGATTGTTGGGTTGTTATTAAAAACTGTTTAGTTTTGGAAAATAGTAATGGTATTGAATCATTCTTCTTAACTAGTAATTTCAAGGACGAAATTCTTTTAAGGGAGGAGGAATGTGACGACCTAGAATTTTGAACAATTTAAATTGGAATTTTTAATTCATTTTAAATATTTAAAAGTTGAATTTTAACTTCAATTCAAATATTATTATTATTTAGCAATTAAATTATTGGAATTAATTACTGAAAATTAGGTCAAATGTTGAATCTGGAGTTTTATGTCTGTTAGAAATAATTTAAGGGCTTGTACAATTTATATCTATAGTACTGAAGATAGTAGAAGTATTAAAATTGAATTTAAAGGTGATTTGTTCAGTTTTGAAAATATATCGTTTAAATCGATATTTAAAAATAGCCTTCCGAGACACAGTCTCGGAATTCGACGAAACCAGTTCCATTGGATCTGTAATATTGTATTATTATCGGATTTCAATTTTCGTAGTGTTTGGAGTTGTTGTGGGAGCGTGCGATGTGTAAACGCGTTGAAATTTATATCAGAATTCAATATAATAACTGATCCAAAAACTATCTTCTCCATACGATTGACTTAGCACTCGAAACCTTTTTGGTTGCGTTCGGAATAGGGGTATAACATTATAAACGCCTGGCGGCATGTCTGATTCGAAGTTCGAGATTTCGAGTTATGCTAAGCGAGATATTTTGGAAATTTAATAATATTAAAAATTGAAAAGTCAACCCAGCCACCCTATAATTGTACTCGAGCCACCCTACAATCTGAAACACGCAGATCTACTTTCCCCTTCTCATTTAAATCACGCTCAACCCTCCTTCTGCAAATAAAAAAAAGATGAAACCATCTTGTTCCATATCTAAACGAAAATCGAAATATGGGAGGAACGTTGACCTTCCTTTTTCTCTTCCTTTCAATTCGAAAACCGCCAAATTGCGAGCTTTGTTTCGCGACCGGAGGCAATTCCTGCTCAGCATAGCGACAGAAGTCTGGAGGAGTTGGTTGCCAACGGCGCGGCGAGTCGCATTGAAGCTAGGGTTCCCGATGGCGGCGGCGTGTTGTTCATCGTCTACGATGCGGTGTCAGTTAATGGCGAAGCATGGGAATTGGAAGCTAGGATTCGCGATCGCTTGGTGCTTCGAGGTTTGGGTTTGACTTCGACTAGCGAAGCTCGACTTCGCCTAGATTTATCGTGAAGGGCTTGTCATGATATTTGGGGAAGTCGACGATGAGACAGTGGGGAGATCGAGGGAAGAGGGCATTTTGAAAGTGGCATTGGAGTGGAGTGCGATGTCTCTACAGTCTCGATCTTCTCAGCGTTTGCATGTTTGGTTAGGCAGCATTGTTTGGGTAAGTAACCATCGATCTGTATATTTACATATCGATTTTGGTCCAAGGTTTGATAGTAAGAACATATATATATATATATATATATATATATATATATATGATTTGGAAAAATAATAAGTCATATAAAATAAAGTTAGATTTTTTTATATAGATTATTCCTTAAAGTATGTTTAAAGTTTATAAAACATAATAAATATACATATACACTATTCAAATCCACTAGTTTATTTTAAAGATATGTATTTAAGGTGATTAGTTGTTTAATAAACGAAATTAAATATTTTAGTCATTAGAAAATAGTTTACAAAAAGAAAATTAGTTTAAAAATAAATTATTAGTCGAATAAATTATAAAATGGTAATCAATTGTTCGATTTATTCGAATATTGATAAAATTATCTAATATTTATACGAGGTTTGAATCCTGATGGAAACAGGCTGGTTTGGAGTGGATTGCAAATTTAAAAGCAAAGGTGAGTTAATCTCACTCATTTGGTTGCCATTTAAATTTAAATGGTTAAATTTAAATAATTGGTTGAATGATTGAATTGATTTGATGTGCTATATTATATACAGTAGTATATAGTACATATTAGAGTGATTGATTTCCCGCATTATATAGCGGATGAGACCCTATGCGCCGCATAATAGCGGATGATATTATATAAATCCCATATACCGCGATATTCCACCTCGAAGTGGAATTGGTATTTTATTGTGCTAACGTCTGTGGATACAGGAAAACAGGTTGGAGGGATCGAACTGGATTCCTCAAAATTATTTAGACTGTTTAATATTCTGTGTTATGAATATTTGATTTTTTGTGATGAATTGTATTGATAATTGGAATATTGAATTTAAAAAAGAATTTGGTTTTAAATTCCTTTAAACTTCTTTTATAAAATAAGTAATTAATTAATTTAATGAAGTAAATAAAAAGGTAGTTAATTATTGCTTGAGATTAATCAAGAGTGATTAGTATTCTGGTTCACTTAATGATTAATTACTTAATGTAATTAATTTAGATTAGGATAAATTAAAATGTAATTAGAAATCATTAATTTATATAATTAACAATGTAATTAAAGGTCGATTAATTAAGATTAATTAATCAACAATAAGTGATTTATGAGAAATTAATTAATATACATAATTAAGGATTAATGTAATTAATTACAGTTAATTAATTTGTGAAGTAATTAAAGATTAATTACCATTTTTGGTTAAGAATAATTAATTGAGGATAATTACTTGAATGTAATTGAAGGATAATTAATCCAGGGCGATTATTTAAGATGGATAATTAAGAGATGATTAATTAATTGATTTGAAATTAATTAATGTTAAGTGAAGAAATCTACGTGATTGAATTTAGTAATTCAATCAGAATTAATTAAATTAATTTTGGATGTGATCAAGCTTTGCTTATGGATGATGGAATGGTATTGGATGCCTTGAATGATTGGATATCTCCGATATGAAATGTTTTGTGGTAACATATGTTTGAGCAGACAGGATATTGTGGTTATGTATCACTGATGAATTGCTGTGTAAAATGACCTGCTGTATTTAAATTGTGAAGTGTATTTAATTTGGATAACTTGGGTTAGGATGAAATGAGATTCGAAGAGACCGGGCTCGGGTATTAGAAAAATACCCGAAACCACTTTGAATTTTTATAGATTGATATGTGAAATCTATAGGCTGGAATGAAAGGATTTAAGTGGATTAGACTATATAATCTAAGTTTTTGGTAATTAGAAAATTGATGTGTGAAATAAGTGATGTCTATAACAAATTGTGAATTTGTAAATTGATACGAGTTACCCCGGGTTTTAGGTAAGTTCTTTGCATTGGAATTTCATGTTAGATGAGTTTACCCATGCTAGTTTCCAGCCTGACCTGGGTGTTACTTTGATGTAATGCTTAGGTCAGACCGAGTATTGCAGATTTTCAGGTAAGAACGTTTTGGGGCTCAGGAGGCGAGCTAGATGGCAGGAACGTTTGGAGTGTTTCCGCTGTAATATATTTCTGATTATCCAAGGCATGTTGATTTGTATATGTCCAGTGTTTGAGTATGTGTGCAAACTCTGATGTATTAAAATATAATCGATAGATATAGTATTCTTTTGTAAACTATTATTATTTGATATTATATTTTGATCCGCTGTGAATGTGAGAATTTTGTGTTGCGTTTTATGTTTCTTCTTCTTCTATCCCTTTCTTCTTTTCCTAACCATCTGGAATTTTCGGGATCGAAAATTTTGGGTCATTACAAATATTTAGCACCATAAGCAATCACTGGGACCTTTTAATTAATCTTTTTTAATTAAATCAATTGCTAAATATTCACTTCAAATTATCCTTAAAAAGATATATTCCCAAAACCATTTCAATATTCCAATATTGGAAAACATTTCCATACTCTTATTTAATAATAGGTAATTCACAAATCTCTTTATTTTCAACTCTTAGAAAATATTACATATACTTAAATCACGATTATGTACATATTTTATTCTTTAAGGAATACATTCTCTTAAACACATTTATTTGGATCAAAAAGAATGTTGCATAAACATCGTTATGACAACCTAAAATCACTAGTATATAACTCTATTTATTAATATCACTTGCAAAAACATTCATTAAATTAATATCTTATTCACCGTCCAAATCATGAATAAAGTTCTCTAACCAAATTCAATATTTCTACACGTTTATTGAACGATAATCCACTGTTCAAAATCAAGGATTTAATTTCTAAACAAATTCATTACTATTCACAAAAAAACCAATTTATCGAACTCATCGGATATTTCAAAAGCCCAAACATTAACCAGCTCGATCAAAAGTAAGCTCGATATATTTTCCAACTTAACTCAGATCCAAAGCCCAAAAGCCTCACATCTAAACCGCCATAATACCAACCAACCAGACCAGGACTGTCCTTTTGTCAACTTCAAATACTGCCATATTCATGTGGCAAATTTCGAAATTATAACATTATTCGGGACCTTGCACCGGGCATCCAACATCGTGCTCGATGCTTGTTTCAAGTACGTGGCACCACAACCATTTCCCATGTCTTAATTAAAGGATTATCCATTGTCCAAAATCATGGATATAATCCCTTTAATAAGCTTTCATAATTAACTTATCAAATTCAATTGATTTTGGATTCATAAAATAGTTTATAATTTCCATTCATATTTCTATTTTATAAAATTTAATTTATAAAATACCATTATTAACCAATATTTTTATATCCCATTTATATGCCAAGATCCAAATTATAAGTTTATTCACTTATAAATCATTTATTCAAAAATTAATTCTTTTTATAACATCGCAAATTCAGAAATTGTATTTACTTGTAAAGTCCATTTATAACTCCATTTTAACACCTTTAAAACTCCTTTATGATTCCATTATTTTATTTATAAAATATCAATTATATATATATATATATATGTTTGCACCAAAAAATGGACAAACACCTCCAAGTCGTATGAATTAGTTGGTTTTATGTTGTTTCTAGTGATTTGGGTGATTTATGCAAATATATAAAAAGCAGGGACTAAACTGTAAAATACACACAGATTTATAGTGGTTCGGCCAGAACATGCCTACGTCCACTTTATATCTTATTCTCCTTTTTCTTTCAGATTACAAGTACAAAGCTTTGTATACAAGTATTTAAAAGTTGTTTGAAAGTTCCTTCCGTGCTTGAGCTCTCAAACTTGTCTGCCATTGTTGTACCCCTGCCCCTCTATTTATAGCAGGCTTGAGGCAGGGGTCTTGGATGTATATAGCTGTTGGTGGGCCTGGGCTGAAGCAATGTGGCTTGGCAGTGTTGGTTCGGCAAGGCTTGGTTCGGAGGTGAGGGCGTGGTTTGGTCCGGTAGCTAGGGCGTTGCTTAGTTCGGTGGTAAATGATCCGGTGGTAGCCCCCCTTGGCCTTGGTTCGGTGGTAAATGATCCAGTGGTAGCCCCCCTTGGCCTTGGTTCGGTGGCACGGGAAGTGAGGTTGGTTCGGTGATGGAGTGGAGGGCCTTTGGTTTGGTAGGAGTTGGATTGGTATTGCCTGGAGTGGCCTTGGACCGGCATTGCTTGGAGTAGCCTTGGACCAGCATTGCTTGGAGGGGCGTTGGTTCGGTGGGCATGGTGTGGAGCCGGTCAGGTGAGAGTTGGTTCGGTGGTAGGGAAGGGGCAGGCCGAAACACACCCAACACTTGCCCCCAAAGGAGGGCATGTGCATGCACATGTCGTGCTTTGCCTTGAGCTGGGGTGTTCTCATCCGGCCTTTAGCGCCGAACCAACCGGTTCGACTATTGGTATTTGCTTATAAATAGGGGCCTGGCGCCTTCGTTTTTTCCCATCAGCCAAACAACTCCTTTGCCGAATCGAAATCTGTGCCGAATCAGTGTTAGCCGAATCAAAATCTTTGCCGAATCAGGTAAGGATCTACTTCGTCGAATGAACTTTATCTTCGGTTACCGAATGGGCTCGCGGTCCTTGAAGTACCGAATGGACACCCTTAGTGCCGAATGAACCTAATACCGGATGAGCTCAGAGGCTTTTATTGCCGGATGGTCTTAATACCGGATGAACCTTTATATCGGCTTTGCCGAATGACACAAAGAGTTCTGGGCGTTCTGACTTATGAGTGAAATTTCAGACTATATACACTTGCTTGTTTATGTCCTCTGTTCTAATAATATGTTTTCCTTTTGTGTTTGTAGGAAGATGTCTCACAAAGTGGAAACTCGATCAGAAAAAAGAATATCTATGGATAGACGAGAGTCCCCCATTGTGCCCCCAGCCAGGACCGGAACGTCGTGGACCCACCCGGAGGTTGCTAGTAGACGGGTATGGTCCCCAAGAGCTTCTGAATTCTCCTCCTGATTGTTTTCCGAGCTCTCTCAGAGAGGAGCAACTTGACGTTATCTCCCGCTCCTTGGCGATTGATAGAGCATGCATGCTGTTGCCAGGGGAGGGGGTCATGCCATATAATCCCCCTGAAGGATACTTCGCATATAGCCAATACCATTGCATGTGCGGGGCCATTCCTTCGATCAATGCATGGATAGTCAGCTTCATTACTTACCTGAAAGTGGCTCCTTTTCAGCTTCAGCCCAACTCCTATGCCATCTTAGTGTGTCTATTCGTTATCTTCTAGAGGAGATATGGGCACCCCCCTTCTAACCGGGAAATCCGATATCTATATAATCTGAGGGGCTACAAGAAGGGGTCTCCGTACATTAGTTTAGAGTCGGCCGTGTCCTTCAAGCCGGTCTTGGACTTATACTCGAAGTTTACCATGTTTAAGAAGGAATGGTTCTTCCTCAAGGATGACTCCGTTTCTTTTCGCCTTTTCACTTCTGACTGTAAGTTGAATTCCACTTGTAATTTCTTTGTCCCGACTGCAATGCTTCTTCTTATATGCTTGTATTTCTTGCTAGCGACAGGTGGCTTTGCGGTCGTGGAGAATGATCGCCTGGTACAGATGGCCGCGAAGATAGAGGCTATCTCTGGAAGGGACAGGTCGGCTTCTTACCTAATCAGGAATGCCACTCTCCTGAAGCACAACCTAATTCTTCCACGTCAATCCATGGTTAAGCAGAGAGATACAGCCGAGGAAAGGGCAGCTAAAGCTAAAGATGGGGCTACTGTGAAGAGCAGCAAGAGGAAGCCTTTTACAAAACCTCCAGTTGTCGGAGGTAAGAAGCTCAAGAAGTCTGACGGCCCTTCCCCTAGCACGTGCCCAATGACTCCGGGGGAGGAAGACGTGGAGGAGGATAGAGGTGAAGGCGAAGGAGGCGATGTAGGAGGAAAGGCAGAGAGCGGAGACGACAGAGAAGGTGATGGTGGTGGTGATGGCGCCGGGGCTTTGCCTCCTGGGCCAGCAGGCGAGATTCAAGAGTGGACGGATGATGCCTTCCGCCAGGCTTTTGAGGGGTTGGAGGAAGGATCAGCCTTGGTGGAGAAATCGAAGAGGTCTGATAAGGCCGGGTTCGGTGCCAGCCTATCTTCTGAGAGTATTTCAGCTAAGGCAACTCCGGCGGTTCAAGGTGAATTCTTAACTCCTCCTTTCAACTTCACACGTTTCTTGAGTCGTAGTTTCATGCATGCTTGTAACACTTGGTTTTTTATTTCAGGAATGGGTAAGGTGGCCAAGACATCAGATATTCGGCACCGCCTTGAACAGTATAAGTTACTCAAAGTTTCCGCCAAACCAAAGCCGTTAGCTAGCCGTCCTGGAGATGCGGTAAGATATCGCCCTCTTCTCGGAGTTATTGAAGAAGATATGCGAAAGAGAAAGATGGGACGATCTTCGTTTGAACCTTCACCTGGCCCTCAGCCTCCAGTCCAGCCTATCCATGATATTACTGAGGAGGATATTGAGCTTATGCCTTCTACACATCCTTCCGAAAATCCAACCGTCACCCCGATAGACCATCCTGGTTTAGTTCGCAACCCATTTGCCAGCCATCCGGATCTGGACCCGAGTTTTCAGGTTATCTCTTTTGATGAGGCCACAGGTGAGCATCTTCTTCCCGCAACCCCATGGTACGGGTGCTTGATGAGGCTAAGTCTTTAGGCCTCGATTTGCTTACTACTCGGATAGTTACCATGGGGGACGAAGCCAAGGCTAATATTGATCGGGTCGCGGAGGAGACGAGGAAGTTGATGGGGCATCATGCCCGCCTGGTCAAGGCTGGAGAGGAGATTGGGAGTGCTAATATTCGGTTGCGGCTAAAGGTTGCTGATCAGGCCAAACAGCTTGCCGATCAAGCCATTCAGATTTCTCAGCACGAGGCAGCCTCCAGGTGGTTAAAGGAGACTATGGAACAGGCTAGTAGGGCAGAACTACGAAAGATGGAGGCCGCCTGCAAAGAGCGGATTGACATAGCCATTGCTACGGTGGATGAGGTTCAGAGGGCGGATCTCGAGCAGGTAGAGGAGTTATCTGGGAGGCTTGAGGCCGCAGAGCTTGCTCAGGCCAGGCTAAAGAAAGAGATGGAGGAAATGAGGAGGTCTCTCCAGGCTGACCGCTTGAGATATCGATCGGAGAGGGATGTCGCCGTCGCAAAGTTGCTGTCCTCCGAGGCCCAGGTGAGGGAGTTTGAGGAGAATGAGGGGATGATGGACGAGATGTTGCAGGATGTATACTTCCGTACTTGGAAGCAGGGTAATCTATCCTGAATGGATGACTATCCCCGGGTCATGGCCAGGATATATCTCCGGGCTTTAGAGGAGGCCAAGGCCGATGCGGATAAGGAAGGTGGAGCGGCATTCAGGATGGATGTGGTTACCGTCCAGTTCTCAAAGGAGGAAAAGGTAGCGGTGAAGGAGGGGATGCGGCTACTTGCTGCGGAGGAAGCCGGTGTGCAGTTGGGGGATGTGGACCAAGGAGCAGGTGTTGGTGAGTTTTCCCTTTTTAGCTTTTCATAACTTGATCGTTCGTTGTCGGTTTGATGGACTATTTTCCTGAATTGGACAGGTGGAGCCTCTGGTCATCATGCTGGGAGCTCCAATCCTGCAGTCAAGTAGATTCGAAGAGCTGGTAGGACGAGGGTGGAGCACGGGCGCAGTTGGTTATTTTATTTGGTCTGCTTGACGTTCCTGTACATGCTAGTTCAAAACATTAATGTACTCTTTAAATTTTAATTATGTTATTGAACGTCTTTATGTGAGTTTATAACATAAGTCGATTCTGTTATATTTTGAATGTTGTTATTATTTTGAAGTGTTGTATAAAAAACATAGTTATGCATATGCCTGTGATTTAATTGTGTTCGATGTTAAGCTTTTGCTCGAAATATAATCTCATGTTTTGCAATGTTATGAATAAGTCATAGCTACATGATTATGTACAAGAGAAAAGAGTAACGCCCTTTATGTTCTGGTTGCAGGAGGTAGCTTTGGACATCTTGTGTAATTGACCATGGATGCGGCTGAGTGCCTTGTCACCCAGTTCGCGGGCTCAGATTCTCGTGAGCGAATGCCTCCTATTTAGTGTCCTGTACTTTGGGGACCGTTATGCAGGATACAAGAAAAGTATTTAAATGCAATGGAAATATAGGAAAAGTAAAACTTCCAGTCACGGATGGTCGTCGATATGCTTAAGTACGTGGCAAACGGGTTTTGTAGTCACTTTCCCTAGCTGTGGGTCTTGGAGACATTTGTCACCCATCTTACGCCTCCGCGGGGAGTTTATCTTTTTTACCACAGCCGCACTTAAGACATATCGGAGCCGAGATCGCGCACAGTAACTACCCAAGCCATTATGGCCCGTAATCGTGGGTATTATTCAATTTACTGTGGCCGACTAGCATTGGTGCCGATCGTCAACCGTGAACTACCCCTGGCTGGCCACACCTTATGTTGGGGCTTAAAGTAGGTTCATAGTCGTCGGCGAGCCGAACGCCGTAATGAGCTGTCATCGGCTATAGTCGGCCTTCGTGATGGCTTATAATCGGCTCATTACAGTTGGCTTTGAGGGCAGTCGCGAGCAATGAGTTAACCCGCAACAGAGGGATGCTGGAGCAAAAGTGTCTCATTGGCGAGGGCATAGAATCGCATAGTACCTGTTGGGTCTTGTCCAGGTGAGGTTGCGCCGCGAAGTTCCATGTACGGAAATGTCGTTATACATGGTTTCGTTCAACAGAAAAGGATAACACTTAACAAGCGGCCAAGATATAAAGGAACAAGTTAAAAAGAGACAAGATTTTTAAAGTGGTTCGGCACGAAAATGCCTACGTCGACTGATTCTCTTTGTTAATTCACTTCATATGGGCAGTACAAGTTAAGAAAAGTATCGACGGAGGTGTTGGATGTTCCATGCCCTCTGGAACACCTCTCCGTCTACTGTTGACAAAATATAAGCTCCGTTGTGGAGATCTTTATGAATTACATAGGGTCCGTCCCAGATTGGATCTAGCGCTCCGGGGCGCGGGAAGATCCGCTTGAGGACAAGATCTCCTTCCTGAAAGCTGCGGTGCTTGACTTTAGAGTTGTATTATGCTGCTACTTTTTGCTTGTGAGCTGCCGCTTTAAGTGTTGCATCATTTCTTCTTTATTCAATCAGATCCAAAGACATGTGTAGGAGTTCTTCATTCTCTTTTGGGTTGTAGTGGATCCTACGGTGGGAAGGCACTATAGTTTCAATTGGGAGCATGGCCTCCGATCCGTATGCCAAAGAGAAAGGAGTATGCCATGTTGATGTTCTGTAAGATGTGCGGTAGGCCCAAAGTGCCGTAGGAAGTTCATCTACCCAAGCGCCTTTTGACTTTTCAAGTTTCTTCTTGATTAGGGTTTTGAGGATTTTGTTGACAGCTTCGACTTGTCCGTTTGCCTGGGGGTAAGCTACAGATGAGAAGCTTTTGTGAATTCCGTGCTCTTGGCACCAGTCGGCGAATTCCTCGCTGTCAAATTGAAGTCCATTGTCCGATATGATTTTGAGTGGAACCCCGTACCTGCATAAAACATTTTTGATCAAGAAGTTAATAACTTTTGCCGAAGATATTTTATTTAGAGGCTCCGCTTCCACCCATTTGGTGAAATAGTCAACTGTTGCTATGGCATATTTGGCTCCGCCTCGGCCCACTGGCAGTTTGCCAATCAAGTCAATTCCCCATATTGCAAAGGGCCAAGGGCTGGTCGTTTGAGTAATCTCGTTTGTTGGTAGTCGAGGAATTTTATCAAATTTCTGACATCTGTCACATCTTTTGACGAAGTCTAGGGCGTCTTTGTTTAAGGTGGGCCAGTAATATCCATATCGGAGTATCTTCTTTGCCAGAGTCTGCCCACCAGTGTGATCTCCGCAACTTCCTTGATGTATGTTGGATAAGATCTCCTTGGCTTCCCTTCCAGCGACACACCTTAATAAGGGATTAGAGAAGCCGCGTCGATAGAGGATGCCTTCTTGTATCGTGTAGCGGGAAGCTTTCCTCAAGATTTTCTTGACATCGTTACGCCCGTCGGGCAGTGTGCCATCGTGTAAATATTTCCGGATAGGAGTCATCCA
Source organism: Allium cepa (assembly GCA_030765085.1). Lineage (NCBI taxonomy): Eukaryota > Viridiplantae > Streptophyta > Magnoliopsida > Asparagales > Amaryllidaceae > Allium > Allium cepa. The sequence continues at coordinate 1,039,107,225 of CM060928.1, forward strand.
AGTTTCCTCTTCGATTGCAGCTATTATGTTCATTATTTCGTAATTTGGGGCTAGTTGCTGTGAGGTGGTTATTGTTCGGGAAGCGGCGCCGTCCTTCATGCTAGCTTGCTTTGCCAGTTCGTCGGCCTCCTGATTCTCTTCTCGAAGAATGTGTTTGATGAAACAGTGATCCAACTGATTGAGCAGCAGTTTGGTCTTCTTTAGATATGCTGTGAGTCGTTCTCCTCGAGTCTGGAATTCTCCCAGTATTTGATTCACAATAAGTTGAGAATCACTATGGACACATAAAGAACCGACTCCAATCTCCAGGGCAAGTTCTAATCCGGCTATCACTGCTTCGTATTCTGCGTCGTTGTTAGTGGCAGCGAACTCCAACCTTGGGGTGTAGTGCAGCTTCCTTCCTCTGGGGGTGATTATCACAACACCTGCCCCCGAGCCTTGTTCATTTGATGCTCCATCAACGAAGAGGTTCCACTTGATATTTTCTGCCACTTCAGATTGCTCCGTACCTTCGTTAGTAGTGAATTCGACAATGAAATCAGCTATGGCTTGTCCCTTGATAGCGGTGTGAGGATGGTAGGTGATATCATATTGACTCAGTTCAATGCACCACTTAAGTAGTCGCCCGGAAGTGTCGGGGCGATGGAGTACTTGCCTTAGCGGTTGATCGGTTAAAACTCTGATGGAATGAGATTGGAAGTAGTGTCACAGTTTCCGTGACGCGATAGGCAAACAGTATGCTAGCTTTTCAAGTTTAGGGTATCTGGCTTCTGCCCCTGTGAATCTCTTGCTTACAAAGTATACGGGTCGCTGTGCGTGGTTGTCCTCCCTCACCAAAGCGGCGCTTAAAGCATGGGACGATACAGCTAGGTATAGGTATAGTTCCTCGCCTTCATTTGGAGTTGAGAGTACTGGTGGTTTTTGAAGGTGTCCGATCAAGTTAAGGAAGGTTGTCGAGCATTCGTCAGTCCATTCGGACTTTCCTTTGTCTTTCTTAAGAGCTTCGAAGAAAGGGATGCATTTGTCGGTTGCTTTAGAGATGAACCTGCTTAGGACCGCCACCTTCCCGTTTAGGCTTTGCATCTCTCTTCGAGTGGATGGTATCTTGATATCATGCAAGGCCTGGACTTGTTCGGGGTTCGCTTCAATCCCCCTGGCATGGACGATGAATCCCAAGAACTTTCCCGACGATACTCCGAAGGAGCACTTTAGAGGATTCAGTTTCATTCCATATTGGCGAAGTACTTAAAACATCTCGTTCAGGTGGTTTATATGATCATTGGCTTTCTTTGATTTTACCAACATGTCATCCACATAAACTTCCATAGTTTGCCCTATTAATTTTGCAAACATCTTGTTGACGAGGCATTGATAAGTAGCTCCGGCGTTTTTAAGTCCAAAAGGCATTAATTTGTAGCAGTACAATCCCCGGTCAGTAATGAAACTGGTGTGGTCTTGATCGGGGGCGTGCATAGGGATCTGGTTGTATCCTGAGTACACGTCCATGAAGGATAAGAGTTCGTGTCCGGCTGTGCTGTCCACGAGTTGGTCGATTCGGGGGAGTGGGAAGCAGTCTTTCGGGCAAGCGTCATTTAAGTTGGAAAAATCGATGCATGTTCGCCACTTCCCATTAGCTTTCTTTACCAGTACCGGGTTGGCGATCCATTCTTGGTAGATGGCTTCTCGTACGAAGTCATTGGCAAGTAAGTTCTTTACTTCTTCCTCGAGGGCTGCTGATCGCTCTGCCCCCATGCTCCTCTTTTTCTGCTTCACTGGCACCTTGGTGGGGTCGATGTTCAGTATGTGGCATGCTACGTTTGGAGAGATTCCTGTCATGTTGGCGTGCGTCCATGCAAATACATCCATGTTGTGGCGAAGAAAATCGACGAGTTGATCTTTCAACTCCGCTCTTAACTGAGACCCTACTCTCAGCAGTCTACTTGGGTCGTGTTTGCCTACAGCTACAAATTTCATAGCCTCTGCAGGCTCGGTGGTGGCCTCCTCCTCTTTGTCCCTAGGGTCTAATTCGTTGAAAGGATCGCTGGTATATTGAAGAGGAGGGGCTTTCTTTAATTGCTATGCTTTCAGGCTTTTCTTGCAGAGAGAAGTCTCTGCATCCTTTCCTTTATCCTTCCTGCGGTTATTGCGAAGCTCAATTACATAGCAATCTCGAGCGGCGTCTTGATCTCCCTCTATTTCTCCTACTCCGTTATCTGTTGGGAATTTCATCTTCAGGCACAATAGGGCTAGGACAATTTGGAAGTCAGACAAGGCTGGTCTTCCCAAAAAGGCGTTGTAGGCCGAACGGTTCTCTATCAGTAGAAATGTTCGTTTTCGCACAGCGGAGCGGGGATGACTTCCTATTTCAACAAAAAGGTCCAGTTGCTCGAGGGTTACCTTCGCATCTCCAGTGAAACCATGTAGTGGTTTGTTGCAGGAAGACACATCCTTCATTGACAGCTTCATTTTGTCGAATGCATGCTTGAATAAGATATTCACTGAGCTTCTAGTGTCTACTAAAATTCGAAAAACTTTGGCTGGACCGAACCAGGCAGAGATGACCATAGGATCCATGTGTAGGTACTGTCTTCCCTCTAAATCACGCCTACTGAATGTGATGTCGTCACTCTCTTTCCGTTTCGAGTGGCGTTCTTCCATAATAGAATTAACGTAGCCTTCAACGTTTCTAAGCGACTTAGCGTATCTTTCCATCTCTGCCCAGCTTCTGTCGGCGATGTGTGGTCCTCCTGATATGGTATGGACTACTATTTTCTCTTGACTAGAGCCGCTGGTGTTGCGATTTCCTCCGCCTTCCCCTGGGAGGGGTAACCCTGTGTTTTCATTGGCGGGAGCTGGAGTCCTGCTCTGGCTTTTTACATAGCGTTCCAATCTCCTCCTTCTAATGTGTTCTTCAATCAAGTCCCGGAGATGGTGGCATTCATTGGTGTCATGTCCGTGGGATTCGTGGAAGCGGCAGAACTTTCTAGATTTGAGTGCGTTATCTGACTCCTTCTTGTGCGGGGGGGCGCTTGTATCTAACTTCGTCTTGAGTGGCTAGGAAGATGTTTTCGATCGTTTCATTCAAAGGAGTGTAGGAGTCAAATCTTGGTCCAGGTCGATATAGGCGCTTTTTCCCTTTCTTGCCCCCAGCATTGTCTCTAGAGTCATTTCTCCGAACATCCTTTGTTGCAGCGGAAACCCTGTCTGTGGCTGTTTTAACGTGTTGCCCTGACTGCCTCTCAGTGGCAGCGTCTTCAAGTCTCATATACTTTCCAACTTCATGGAAGAAATCAGGTAAAGTAGCTGGCTTTTCCTTGGTTAGTCTTCTAGAAAATTTAGTATCCGGATGTACACCACTGCAGGGAGCCATTAGGATAAGTTTCTCATCAGCATCTTGGACCGCGGCCGCCGCAGCGTTGAATCGGGTAAGATATTGCTGCACTGTCTCTTCGGGTTTCTGCTTGATATTAGATAAGGAATAAGCGTCCTTGGGTTGTTCCACATGAATGCGGAACTGGCTGATGAATTTTTCTTTCAACCTTTCCCATGAGCTGATGGACCCTTAGGGTATGTGGCAGAACCAGGAGGTAGCTAGGTCTACCAAGAAGAGTGGGAAGCATTTACATAATACTCCCTCCGTTGCTCCGCTCATGGGCATATGCTGGGTGTATCTCTGTAAGTGTACGATGGGGTCAGAGGTTCCCTTGTAAGGTTCCATCGTTGGCATTTTCCATTCCCGGGGAGTGATGGCAGTTTCAATCTTGCGGGTGAAGGGGCTGGTTACCCTAGCACCTATCCCTCGATCCCTTTGCTCCCGTTGGACGCACTCCCTGAACAATCGCGCCATTCTTTCATCAAAACTTGGAGTGGATAAAAATGAGTTTGGTTCTTCCCTACGGGATTGACTCCGTCCAGATGACCTGTAAGGATGGTATCGTTTATCACTCCTGACATTCTCCAATTGCTGCCTCTGGTCTTCCGGGGGCATGCTGGGGTCAGCCACAGTTGGCCCTTGCCTTGATCTTCCCCTACTGGGTTCTGTTCTTAGCACTTCCTCGGGTCCAACTTCGGGCTGGACTCCGGCTCGGCTCCGTCTACTGGTGTTTCCATGGTTAGGTAGCATGACAGGCTCAGCTACATCCGACCCCTGTCTGGTGCCTCCCCTGTTGGGTTCGGCTCCAAGAGTTTCCTCGGGTCGGAATTCGGGCTGAGCCTGGGCTCGGCTCCTACCATTGTTGTTTCTGTTATTAGCCTCTTCGAAGAAGAAAGACCTTTGTCGTCTCCCAGATCCTCCAGACCGGGACTCACCCCATGATTCAGTGTTACGGTTGGATTCTTCAGCATCCCTTAAGCGTGAGATGAGTTGGTCCACCAAAGCTTCATGTTGAGATGCGAAGCGGTTAGTTACTTCAGCCACAATCCTGTCCAGATCCACCCTTGTAATTGGTTGTTCCGTAGCAGGGGCTGTCGGATTCGCCTGATTTAAATTTGCTGTTGGAACTGGACGATTTTCTTGGTCCCTGATCACTGGATCTGGGATACTGCCAGTTGCGACATCCTTTCCTTTGTTAGCATCTTTCTTCTGTCCGGGAGCCATATTTTCCAAGCAATGAACGATGTTGATAGGAAAAGGGTGGAGTGGGAGAAGCTGAAGCTTCGAGCTCCCTCGTTTTCAGTGAAAGCACCAAAAATGTTTGCACCAAAAAATGGACAAACACCTCCAAGTCGTATGAATTAGTTGGTTTTATGTTGTTTCTAGTGATTTGGGTGATTTATGAAAATATATAAAAAGCAGGGACTAAACTGTAAAAGACACACAGATTTATAGTGGTTCGGCCAGAACGTGCCTACGTCTACTTTATATGTTATTCTCCTTTTTCTTTCAGATTACAAGTACAAAGCTTTGTATACAAGTATTTGAAAGTTGTTTGAAAGTTCCTTCCGTGCTTGAGCTCTCAAACTTGTCTGCCATTGTTGTACCCCTACCACTCTATTTATAGAGTGAGGCTGGAGGCAGGGGTCTTGGATGTATATAGCTGTTGGTGGGCCTGGGCTAAAGCAATGTGGCCTGGCAGTGTTGGTTCGGCAAGGCTTGGTTCGGAGGTGAGGGCGTGGTTTGGTCCGGTGGCGAGGGCGTTGCTTATTTCGGTGGTAAATGATCCGGTGGTAACCCCCTTGGCCTTGGTTCGGTGGTAAATTATCCGGTGGTAGCCCCCCTTGGCCTTGGTTCGGTGGCACGGGAAGTGAGGTTGGTTCGGTGATGGAGTGGAGGGCCTTTGGTTCGGTAGGAGTTGGATTGGTATTGCCTAGAGTGGCCTTGGACCGGCATTGCTTGAGTAGCCTTGGACCGGCGTTGCTTGGAGGGGCGTTGGTTCGGTGGGCATGGTGTGGAGTCGGTCCGGTGAGAGTTGGTTCGGTGGTAGGGAAGGGGCCGGCCGAAACACACCCAACAATATATATAAACCGTTTATAATACTTCAAAAATCTCAATTTAACTATTTTACAAATTAATCAACTTCATATTTCAAAAGTCACATTTTTATATATTTCACAAAACCATATTTTTTAAAACATAAAAATTATAACTTTCATTTATTTAAAATAAACTCATTTACTTAACAACTCAAAAATTAACAAAACATCTATTTTCAAAATCACTTTGTAATAATTTTCAATTTGAAATCAACATTTTAGCATTTTAAAATTTTCAAAATAGGCCCAATGCTGCAATAGCACTAAATGCATCAATCACAACATCTAAATCTTCACATATCACATTATAACAGCATATAAAACAATATTTGTAAATAAAACCAATACTAGTAAGGAGTTCAGTTGGATCCCTCCAACCTATCACCTGCAACAAATATACATATTATAATTTATGTACATTGTCTGCTTTGAGGCAGACGCACGTATAAAAGGTCATCCGCTCATATGCGGGAACTTACAGGGTACCATTTGCTCCAATAGGCAGAAATATATCAAAATACCAATCAATATGTATATAATATATCGTATATCATCTAACAAATCATCAATCAATATAAATAAATTTTATTCTCACTTATACAGAAACATCAGTGAGTTAGAAAGAGTGAGTTGTACTCACTTTGGTTCCATAGCAGTAGTTGTGTTTTATTCCAAATAAAATTAAACAGGCGTTTAATTTTACCAGAAATTTACACTAGCTTCAATCATCTCCAAACCTGCCAAAAATGTAGTGCTGGTCAAATACGGACCCAACACAATTCTTTTTATCAAAAACGGACCTCGAATGAAGAAGTAATGCATTTTAGAAGTTTATACGAATTATATATAAAATAAATTTATATTTTCTCTTAAATTTTAAAACCTAGTTAGTCTGGGCCGTCAATTTTGATCCAACGTGATCCAGGCCATTGTTTCCATCTTTTTACCTCATCGTTCGCTCGTACGTGATCGAGCCCATAGTCGCCATCCTTCCATAAATTTTCGCGCTACCAATGTACATCGATATGACGATCGGGCACTACCACGAGAAGTGCCATGTTATACTTTCCACCGCTGTGAGCATCTTCAAGATCGGTTGCCTATGCTTCTCGAAAAATATGCACGAACTAAGGATGATCGTAACCAATATATCGTCAATCCACCGCTCCATTCTCGATCGTAGCCGTTGGATTGGAAGCTCTCGACGTGCCCTATGACTTTGCAGTTGGATGTTTTTGATGAAAGTTGACAGATTAGAAGAGATTGAGGGAAGAACGATGATGTTTTCTTGATAATGAAAATAAATCTGGTGGCGGCTATAACCCTAGTTAGGTTTTGTTTGCAAATGGAAAAAATAACGTCCTTTTATAGAAAATTTTGCGACACTATTCACCCGAAAATTTTTTGAACTTCAAACGCAATGTGCCACCTAGCGTTTATAATGTTTTACCTCTATTCCGAACACAATGGAATATTTATTGGGAGCCAATTCGATCATATTTGGAAGATAGGTTTTCGAATTGACTTGTTTAAATTAAAATTTCCCTTAAGCAAGTTTCTATGCATTTCAGCTTGCCTTGGCGAAACCATAAATCCAACTGACACAAAATTTGAAATCCTATAATAATGTAACATTACCAATCCAATGAAACTGGTTTCATCGAAATTCAAGACAGTGTCAAAAATGACTATTTTTACATGCTAATTAAATATTAAAATATTCAATTTCTGCAAATTAACTTTTAATTCAATTTCAAAAGTTCTTTAACATAATTCTAATTTAAATAGAATTTAATTCAACTTTATAAATCATTTTCATTCACATTAAATTCAAATTTCAATTATTTCCACAATTACGAATATTAAATTAATAAACTAACTATTCGATTAAATCACTATATTTCAAAAATAAGTTATTCAAGTTATAAAATTTACTTTTGAAGACTTAAAATCAATTAAATATACGAATTTTGAATGACTAGAATTCTGGGTCGTTACACAAAATCACAAGACTAACATTCGCAATCTTAAACTGTACAAACAATAGTATGTAGAAGTAAGACACTTATATACACTAAAGCAACGAGCATCAACATATACAACATAGGTAAGAACAAGCATGTGTATGCAATCACAGACTCAACTCAAGAATGCAGCATTCACAATATGTAGATGTACAAGAACATGGAGCAGCTACAAACCAAGGCATGCACATATATATCCTATACAAGCTGAATTTAGTGCATGTAGGAGATGCAATGCAACTTAAACGCATGCACTAGAAACAGACTCCAAAAACAAATAAATGGCTACACAATAGCAAGGAGCATCAATAACAAACTCAAGCATACATAGATGAACATCAAGCAACAAAGGCAGCAGCATATGCGGCACGAAGGTAGAGCACAAGGTTGAGCACATAAAGGTGACAGGCAAACATATGCTGAACACTGAACAATATGAAATCAAAATAGCATCAATGCAGTTTTTGTTTGACCAAATCAAAGGCGAGATCAAATTCAATCAGAGAAATGTTCATTCAATAGAATAAGTCGGAGAATTCTCAAATGAATAATTCAAGGCTGAGATTAAATAAATTTAACTAAGCAATGGAGTGAACAAGTCAAGACCATGGAGCAAAAATTCAAAAAAAAAAGGTGTGTGAAATATATTAGATATATTCGAACAATGAACTGGTCAGAAAATATCAAGGCATTTGATCAAAAATCCAAAGTCAAAGTAAAAATCTCAAAACATATCAAAGTCAAACATACAAACAAAATTATAGGTAATCGATTCCTATATGAAAAACTAAATAATCATAGGCAAATCTAAATCGAGTTAAAAACAACATAATCTAAATCAAAAAATTGGAAACCATACCAAAGTTGAAAAATTACTCGACATAGTGAAGCAACCTCAACCATCGAACACCTACAAACTAAAGTGCTTATTCAAAGAAGAAGTAAAGGTGATACGAAGCTTCAGATTCAAAGCAGCAACTTTAATTTCCAAAAAACCTAATTTCAGAACGAAGCAAAAAGGAAGATGTCATGGAGAATGAATACGACTAACAAAGAAAAAAAAAATTGCTTTAATTTTAGGTCGCATTTCTTTTTAGGTATAGATAGAGCCAAAGTGTGTTTAGGGTTTCTTTTATTTCTTTTGTATTTTTTTAAACTCTAGTATTAATTAGTTACAAAATACGGGGTGTAGTTCGAGAATTCGCAACTCATTGGATGAGTTGTCGCAGGGTTTTGAGCATAAGGTTAGAACAACTAGGTTAGTCAGGGACGTGAATTTACAGGGTCTGTAAGCATCTGATTGTTTAATTTCTCTTGGAAACCTTGAGGCGGCAGTAGGAAGGTGTAATGGCCCGCAAATCCATACCTTTTTGAGTCGAAAATATTCCATATCAGCTCAGCTCAAATTGGTCGGAAATACAAATCTTTAGGGATAAGAAGGAAGGTAGAAGAAAATAGAACGACGACACAGAATCTCATAATCACAGCGGAATAGAATATAATATATGTAACGGAATTTATAAAATAGAACCTGTAACAGTTATATACATATAATCACCAGAGTAAAACAATCTGTACATCAATCTGGATGGTATAATAACCTATCCTCATACAGTGGAATAAACATGTACGTGATATGTCACGGCCCGCCATTTCATACCATTCAAATCGACAATAATCCACACATGCCAGACTTGAATGATGCAAAATAACAGGTTGTAAATAAATTTGGAGCAAATGAAATCAAATACACAGAATCATAGACACAGAACAATCAGAATAACTCGCAGCGGAATATAAGTATAACATGGTAATTCATGAAGCTACTATAACAGAGTCTCAAACCAAATACATAATAACAGTATGGAAACAACATGATAGAAATCCAAAATACATAGAAGTTCACTAATACACGAGATAAACTAGAACAGCTGAAACAGAAATAGATATAATTGTAGATAGGAAGAAATTCCAGCAAAGACCAGCTCCAAAAAGAGAATCCAAAGCTGTGAATACTCAGGTCGACCCGAGGGTAAAGCAAAACACAAAACACTCGAGTGAGGACAATATATACTTATATAATGTAACCCAACTCAAGTGAACTGTAATAAGGATACAAGTAACTTAAAGGATGCCTGGGACCGCCCATCCTCTAAGGACCCCTTAAACAATTTACTATATAGTAATATTTCGCTATTATAATAATGTCCACATTATAATAAACATACTTTAAAATAGCGTTCTGGGCTACCCATATCAACCTTCACACATAATAGTCCCAGTAGTCCATCCAGTATCAGCATATCTCCAGATCGGGAGACTACCCTAAATACTCCATGGGCTACGGGAGAAAAACAAACTCGTAGTAAAGGCTCGGTATGGTAGGTGACACGGCACACAAGGTCTAACGACCCTGACTCAACCTTAAAAAATCGGCACCGAATACGACACTCATATTCAAATGTCACAGATCCAAACGTAGTATCTGGTTTGCCGTAGCTTATAACACATTAAGTACAACACAGCGGAAGAATGAATAATACATATGATATACAAAATTTGATGCAATATACAATGATGATACAATAAATATCAATATACATCAGAGATATGATACAAGACAATAGCAGCGGAAAGAAAAGATAACACCAGTAGCGGAACAATATCTCCAATATGGTCTTCAAGAGAGAAAGAGAGATAGAATCCAGAACTGCAACTCCATCTCCAAAGCACCGATCCAGAAGTAGCTCGAACTCCCAATAACGATGCACAAAGATAAGCAAGTGTAGTCATGATCCAAAGACTGAACTAACACCAGATAATCTACTAAACCTGACTATCTGAAAAACCCAACTCTAGACTGCCCGTGTGGGAAAATTATAGGCACCCAGAGTTTAGAAAAGGAACAATAAACTCCAGGTCAGTCGTGGGACTGGTATGAGCAAACAAAACAGTTTTATCTTTTAAAACAAACAACAAAAGAATTTAAAATAAATCCACAATGCTTTTTGGAAAATGAAACTACCATAAGGCCTCCCGCCACACACACAATGCAAACGCAGAATTGGAGGAGATTTCTCCTTATGATAGTTAAATATGCTTGATACGAGAAAAATTGTTTGATATTATTACTAGTGCATAGTGTAGAAAAACCATTTTGAAAGTATAATATTAATCCTAGCCAGCATAGGCATTTCACCCTTATGCCTACTATAGCTGCCATGTTCAATAGCAGCTTACCGCCACATTCCATGGCAGGTTATACAAATAAAACCATATAGGGCGCGTATTGTTTTGTTTGGATTTCCCGCAAATGGTCAGGCTAAGTAACTTCCTACTGCCACATGGGTACGACTCTGGCGAGACGTCCCGAGAGCTTAACCAGCTCTCTGCCAACACAAGGCCGAGTTACCTCTGTAACTAGGTAACAACTACACGAGCATGCCATACCCCGGTCCTTTGGGACCTTAATCTGGGGCGCCTCTCAACCACAAAGAAGTCACAAAGTAATAGATTTGCAGTGTCCACATGAGTTAAGTATTCGGGTTCCATACCATGGTACCACCCTTTTCTAGAAGGGAATGGCACACCCTAAAGAAAGCGACCCTCATAACCTTGCCGCATCTTTCCTGTTTCGACCATTTTCGAGGTGTGAGGTCCTAATGCAGTCTCGTTCACAAAGCTACACTTTATACAAAAGCCATCCTTTGATCAACAAATGATACACAACATCACTCAGCATGCCACACTACCAAATTGGGAGTATATCACTGATAACTATCAACTACATAACCTCTGAGCTCGTACGTCTCAGAGAAGGGTGTTAAGCTAAGAGAATAAATTCTCCGCCACCAAGCAGAAATGTATTTGATAGAGACCAGTTTAATATCTCAAAGCGTAGTGTCAGACATACAACCATACAAGTCTGTTCCGGATTCGAACAGAACCAAAGGCACTTACGAAGAAGCCCTTGCAATCCGGGCATCCACAATCCCGATCGGACTTCCCATCACTTAGGGTCTCTATACCGTAGCTACTCGGTGCAGAGACAATCGATAGGTTATCTTAACGTTCTCTCAAATACCCGGTCTTCAACACTGGTCTTCAAATGCGATCCATTACGTCGTATCACTAATCGGAAGGGGTTATATGACACAAGGTCCTCTCCCGGCTAAACCGAATAGTGAGCGCAATATTTAAAACATATGGATATGGGGTTTTAGTTAAGTCGCAACTTTTAAAGTCCAAAATTTCCCTTTCAAATGGTTTAAACCAATTACATTCCAAATCTTTAAACAAAAGATTTAGTTCACAAATTTCACCTAGTTTCACAAAGATCCATTCACAGATTTCAAAAACACTTCCATTTCAATAAGGATTAACTCATTTAAATCTTTAAATCAAAGATTCAACTTATAGCTTTCAAAATCGTTTCCAAAGATTTATTCATAACTTGGAAAACCATTTTCATTTCAACTTGAAGTCCCTTTTATCAGAAATTGGAAATTCATTTCTTATATGAAAGCTTTTATTATTTGGAAACAATTAGTTTTTATTTTGGAAAAATACGATTTTATTTATACAAGTTAAAATCTATGGGTTAAATTCAAGTTCCCAAAATAACGCTTCAAAAATGATTTAAAACCCATATAAGCTTGTGTACTATTTTTAAATCATAAATAGGATTTAATTTCAAATTTTGATTTCAAATTTAAATCAAAATTCAAAACTAAGTCAAGTTATCCAAAACTAACTTTTATCTTTGAAATTCCATTTCAAAAGCTTTTTATTTTAATCCCAATCCATTTCCAAAATCATTTGAATTCAAAAATAAAATTTTTGAAACTATTTCGAAAATCTATGACTTAACCAATTTCCACGTGCAACCCATATTTGTGTGTGTATAAGTGTGGTCCAGGGGTTTTACACAATAGGAGTGCAAATAATTAATCAGTACATATTCTAGTACAGCAATATATATGATAAGCGGTATAAGCTATAACGTTTATCTTTCATTCAAAGATCACAGATATATATATCACAAATGATAAATTGCATTAAACACAGCTCAAATCAAAACAGAGCATCACAATCAGGGATATTAAACAAATCAAGCATCCAATAGAATCCAAACATCCATAAGTAAAACCAGTTAATTGTCTGATTAATTCAAATCAGATTAATTATTTATGAATTACTAATCTGGGTTAATTAACATTAATAAATTACAAATCATTTTGATTAATTATTCTTTGATCATTTATTAATTAAACATTAGTAATAAATTAATTAACCTTTAATTATAATTCATCAACTTGTAATTATTAAATAATTAACCTTTGAATCATTTAATTCACCATTTAATTAATCATCTTTAATTAGTTAATTAACCCTTAATTAATTATCCTTTATTAATTTCACTAAGTAATTAGTTTTTTTTAATTACACAACGTAATTACCTCTTAATTAATTACACAAAGTAATTATCTTTGATTAATTACATTGATTAATTATCATTAATTACCCTTCAATTACAATTTAATTAACCTTTAAATTATTACTTAGTTAACCTTTAATTATCCATTACAATAATTAGTTAACCATAGATTAATCACATTAACGAATTATTCTTTAAGTAGTTAAGTAAGTAAACCTTTAATTAATTTATTTATCAATTAATTATACCTTTAATTATCTACCTTAATAAATTAAAGATAAACCTTTTTATCTGAATTCATTACTTAATTACATCATTTAGATTAAATACTCAAAATTATTTTATGCAAGAAATATTAATTAATTAAGGTTCAATATACTTACCATAATCACCTTTTAATTCAAAATTACTAAACTCCATTTGAAAATACTTAGAAATTTATTCATGCATATCATTTCAAAATCAATTTATTTTTCAAAACAATTTAAAATAATTAGCCTTAACATTTAACCCTTGAAACTTGTTTTAAAATCTTATTCAATAATCAATTTTGGAAACTTATTTGATTTCTTATACTTTAAAAACTTTGAAAAAAAAATTGCTTGAAAACTTTGTACACTTTCCATCACCTTTAACACTGAACAAATTTACATTGTAACTTTAAAACATATTGTATTTAAAATGCCTGTATAATCACACAAATTTCCCGAGCCAAAACTTTGTTTACCCGAGCTATTTTTCGATTTCCCCAGATATGACTTCGAGTTATCTCCCCACTTTTTTTTCTTCGAGTCACCACGCATATTCCTTCGAGAACGAACCCGAGCTATCCCTCGTCTTCCTAAACTCAAAAACCCACTGATACAATTCGAAGGCTCGTGCACCTGCACCACTACTCCGATCACTTCCGATCAACGCCGTGAGTGTCCATAAGTCATCCACGACCATCTCAATCCAAACGATCCTCCAGAACCTTGAAAACCCAAGCAACCTGAAATCGAGCACTTCGACATACCCACGGACAAATTCGATCATCAGGAAATCGCATGCGTCGCTATCTCAGGCCATCAGAGGACATGAAAATTTGGTCAGAGCTTCGCCACGATCCACGAACCGTAACATCCAAAAAATTTGAATTTAAAATTCGGTAAATTATTTGAACTTTTGAATTTAATTTGAGTAATTTCAACAGAAATTAAATATTGTTATTAATATTATAAAGATGTATGGAAGTAAATAAATAATATAATAAAAATGAAAATTAGCAAAGTAAAGAAAATTTGTATTTACAAATAAATTAAGAAAAGAACAAACATTAGCTAACAAATAAGAAATTTATTTTAAACAATAGAAATAAAATATGTGATGGATTAATTATTAAAAAAAATGCTTTCATCTAACAAAGTAAAATAAGAAACAAAGTAACCAAAATAAAACAAGAAAGTTAGTATCTTACATAGAAAAAAAAATTATATAAAATAAGAAGAATAGTACTTACAAGAAAGGAAATCGGGTAGCATGTTGAAAGTATACAAAGCATGAAACAAAACATGCTTTCATTAAATGCTATCTACTCTCTCCCTTGAACAAGATCACATCAGCCAATTTAAGCATGGGTTTAGTCAATATAAAAAAAAGAAGTATTATACCTACCCATATGCAGTATGTACACAATCTTCATATATATACATACACACACACACACACATCCATAGTCTCTACTTTATTTTGGTTAAACAAAACTGAGCAAAGAACAGAAATTTAGAAAAAGAAAAGAAAAGAAGAACTCACTGTATATTCAAATTTGAAAAACAATTTGCTGAAAGAAAGAAAGAGGATCAAACTTTTTCTCAAAACAGAAGTTATATGTTCATCATCATACCAATGTGAGTAAACTTAGATTATAAAATTTAAGTATATTTAAAAAAAACTGAACAGTTGATTCTTGATAATATATGTGAACATAGTTTGTGTTTATATAGGGATTGCCTTGTGAAATATAAAATAGACTGTATGTCTCTGTTTATAGATTACAAAGTTGAACTTTTTTCAAACTCAAAAATTATTTTCTTCTAATCATTGTTTAGCTTTAAGTTTTCATTTAAACAAGATGTTTAAAACTTAAATTAAGATTTTAAAAGCTGATATAAACCATGTTTATAAGTTTTCATTACTGTAATATTGTTTACAGGTATTCAACTAAAATTTGATGAAAAAATTATTGTTGAAAAATGTTAATTCAAGATTATATGTTGAATATATACAGAAATCCATGATTTTTAAAACAAAAATAAAGGTTTTTAATGAAGTGTTTCAAGAGCAGTTTTAAATTTTGATTAATTTGCATTTTTCTAAATTCCTAACAATCGATTCAATTATAAATGCTAAAATTTGGTTTGTAGCAAGCTTGAACATCAGAGACTTCATGAAAATTATCAAAGAAATTTTTTATTGCATAAATTTGGAATATGTGTTCAAACTAGGGTTTTGGCTGAGCTTTTGCGCAGGTCTGTTGACATGATGATTTCATCACCTAGTAGGGATCGAGTTCATTGACGTTGAGGGGGAGGTTAGCATAGGTCGTTGACGTGATGTGCCTAAGGTCGCGGCGTCTCTGGTGGTATAAGGAGCGGCGGCGAGGCGTTTTAGTTGGATGGGTCGACTACAGTTTTTCGAGCGAATGGCTACATTTTGACCTCGAGCCAATGCCTTCAAATTGATGGTTGATTTCGAATATATGGGATGTTAGTGACTTGCCGGAGTCATTGGTGATCTCCAGAACGTTGGCGCGGTGGTGTGCACGTGCACGTAGTGGGTCTCGTGTCAGGTAGTTCTGCAGTAGCTACTCGAGTAGAAGTGCGTGTGGCTTCGGTGAGGAACTCGAGTTCGTGAGTATCGTTTCTGTTATTTCAATTGAACTCGAACACGCGAATAATTTAAACTCTGAAGAACGAAAAAAAAGAGAAAAAGGAAGAAGAAGAAGAAACAGGGACGAGTAGAAGAAGAAACAGGGACGAGTAGAAACGAAAAAAGAAAAAAAAGTGAGGGGAGAGAATTTGACTCGAGTGAAACCCTATTTTACTCGAGTTTTGAAAAATTAGGTTAGGCCCAATAAGATTTGAATAATCACAGTGTTAAGTAAATTTTTGTATTTCAAGGTAAACAATGTCGATTTACGTTAAGTGAAAAACTTATTATGAGTTTACATTATTCAATAATGTTTTTAAAATTTAATTAACCCTTTATATAAATGATTAAATTTAAAATAGGAGTTTGAATTAATTTACATTATAACTTTTAAATGCAACAATAAATTGATTCTTAAGATATAAAGAAGATTTTTCAAATAATAATTAAGGTGAATAATTAGTATTAATTAATGATAAAAATAAATAAATAAATAAATATATTAAGAATGATATACAATTTGAAATTAAAATTTATTGATAAACAATTAAGTGTTCAAATTAAATTGTAAATGGAGAATGTGTTATTCAGATAAATTAAAGTTGACTAATCAAAAATTTGACGGTTAATTAAATAATAAAATTTTGAAACAATAAATCGAGTTGATCAAGATTAAATTTATTTATCCAAATTTAATCATTCATTTAAACGTCACTACTAATAACTGTGTGGTAAATCTATTTAAACCACATTGGAAAATAATTAATTATTGTTGTGCACTATATTGATATTTCTATTTTGTTTGTGATACTGTGTGATGTAGATTGTTATGTACTTCACTGTGATTGTGGTTTGTTCTGTATTGATGTGAAAACCCTGTTGCCCGTAAAACGGCATTTTAAACTTCAATGCGACAGGGAATCGGATTTCGGTTAGTTATCCGAAACCCACATCGAACCTGTGAATTTTTGTGAACGACTTATCCACATGTTTTAAAAATTGACTCTCAGTATTCGATTTAGCCGGGAGAGCAACTTTGTGTCATATAAACCACTCTGAATAAGTGATATGATGAAATGGATGAGCATTTAAAGACCGGTGGTGGAGACCGGGAATTTGCGAGAACGATAGGATGACCTATCGATTGTCTCTACACTGAGTTGCAATGGTATAGAGATTCCCTAAGTGATGGGAAGTCCGATCGGGATTGTGAATATTCGGATTTCAAGGGCTTCTTTGGAAGTGCCTTCGGTTCTGTTTGAACCTAGAACAGACTTGTATGGATTGTATGTCTGACATTACAATTGAGATATAAAGCTTTTTTCTTTCAAATACATTTCTGCTGGTGGCGGAGAATTTATTCTCTTAGCTTAACACCCTTTTCTGAGACGTATGAGCTCAGAGGTTATGCAGTTGAAGGTTATCAGCGATATATTCCCAACTTGGTAATGTGGCATGCTGAGTGTTGCTGATCATTTGTTAATCAAAGCGTGGCTTTTGTGAAAAGCGTAGCTTTGTGGACGAGACTTCGTCGAACCTCACACCCCGGAATGGTCGAAACAGAAAAGATGTGGCAAGGTTATTGGGGGTAGCGCCCCTTAGGGTATGTGCATTTCCTTCTGGATAGAAGTGGTATCATGGTATAGAGCCCAGATACTTAACTTATGTTGATATCGCAGATATATATATATTACTTTGTGATTTGTTGTTGGGGCCCCGGATAAAGGTTTGTTACAACCGGAGGATGGCATACTCGTGTCAGTAGTTACCCAGTTAGGGGTAACCCAGCCTTGTGTTGGCAGAGATCCGGTTAGGTTCTCGGGTCGTTCTCCAGAGGCGTACCCATGTGGCCCAGGAAGTTCCTTAGCCTCACCATTGTTGGAAATCCAATTCCCAATACGAAACCCCATACGGTTTTAGTTGTAGAACCTGTCATTTACTTATGGTGGTCACAACTGCTTAGATGGTAGCTATAGCAGGCATAGTTCGGAATGTCAATGCTGGCTAAGATTAATATTCTATTTTCGAAATGATTTCTACACAATGCACTAGTAATAATATCAAAGAAATTTCTCCGTACCAAGCATATTTGACTATCATAAGAAGAAATCTCCTCCAATTCTGCGTTTGCATTGTGTGTGTGGTGGGAGGTCTTATGGTAGTTCCATTTTTAAAAGCATACCGAGATTCTTTTATAAATCTAGTTTCTTTGAAAGCAACTGTTTTGTTCACTCATACCAGCCCCATGACTGACCTAGAGTTTATTGTTTCTTTCTAAACTCTGGGTGCCCAAATTTTTACTCGGGCAGCCTAGTAGTAGGTTTTTCGTATTTTGGAGCTAGCTTGGATTTGAAGTCTTCTGGAAGCTTTGGATTAGGAAATCTTTTGAAGCATGTTCAAAACTTGTAGAAGTTTCTGTTATCGTATTATTGTTGTATCATATGTATCACTCTGATATTTGAGATCGATGTTGTATTGGATATTGTATCATGTGTATCTATGTTGTAATATGACATTCATTTTGTTTCCGCTGTTTTATATTCATCTGTTATTGTTATAAGCTCCACCCGAACTAAAATTTGACATTCGAATCTCCGGTAGTCAAATACAAGTTAGGTATTTGATGTCAATTTTTGGATGTTGAATTTTGGGTCGTGACAAATTGGTATCAAAGCTTCTGGTTGAGTAAGAACTTTAGCTACGGAGTATAACACATTAGATGGCTCATTAGAGATAGGGTGAAGTATACCCTAGAATGAGTGTAACTGAAACTGAAAACTCTAAATTTTCTTAGTCTATTTCTTTTTACTGCTCATATTCCTTAAGATATTTCGTCTGTATATCTAAATCAATTTTCTTACTAATTTCAGATAGTAAGAATGTGCGGATGCAGAGGAAGAGCTACGGGTCAAGGGAATGCCGTAGCACCTAATCAAATTCCCCCAGTAGCAGAAGTAGTAATAGACATCCAGCAGCAGCCGAATCAAGCTGATTGGTATAAAAATTTCTCAAAGCTTGGTGGCAAACCGTACACTGGCAAGGAGTCAATTGTTGAGGCTCAAGCGTGGGTAAGATCGTGTGAGAAAATTTTTAAAGGGCTAAAACTGCAGGACAAGCAGAAGAGACTTATAACTTCTTGGCAACTCCAAGAAGAAGCCTCATCCTGGTGGGAAACCGTGATTATAGATGAATCAGAGGAAGATTTTACTTGCGATCATTTTAAGGAGGTGTTTGAAAAGCGCTATATGCCATTGGCGGGAATTTCCAGAATGTATCAAGAATTTCAGGATTTGAATCAAGAAAGCTTGACGTTTGAAGAGTACTTGAATAAGTTCAACGAACTATCTCGGTTTGGTCTGGAGTTGTTAAACACGCCTCTTAAGAAAAATGAAAGGTTTATCCCTGGAATGAATCAGAAGTATCACGAAAGGATGACAGCACACATCAAAGAATCTTTTTCTGATCTTATTGACATGTGGTATAGGTATGCCACACTGGATATGCAAGAGATTCCAAGGGAAGGAGGAAATTCAAATAATCAGAATTGGAAGAAAAGGAAGTTTGGGGGTAAGAGGCCACAAGACAAAGAGAAGAAGAGCAGTCAACGAAATTCGGCAAAGAATATAACATGTTACAATTGCCAAGATAAGGGCCATTATTCAAACAGCTGCACAAAACCGAAGAAGCAAGTTAAGAAGGAACAATCTGTGAGGAATGATCAAGGGGCTAAAGAATGCTATAATTGTCACAAGCCTGGACATTTTGTTAAAGATTGTCCGGTAATGAAGCAAGCACAGGTGGCAAATGTTTTGCGATAAAGAACGACCCTTCAACTTCAAAAGCAAATAAAGGAATAGGTGTTCTGGAAGGTAACCTTACTATTTATGATAGAACTGTTAGAGTTTTATTTGACATGGGAGCTTCACATAGCTTTATCTCTCAACAAACCGTAAATGAATTAGAACTTAGAACTAAATTTGTTGACGATCCTATTTGCGTGAAAAATCCAGCTGGAGGTCCCGTAAATCTTTGTTTGTATTGTAAGACAGTTCCTATTTCATATGCTCGCTATAAATTTCCTATCAACCTTTATGTCCTCGAATTGATGAATTTGAAATTTTACTTGGAATGAACTGGTTATCGAAATATAAAGCTAAATTGGATTGTAATAATCGGAAAGCTATAGTCAAAACAAGTTTTGGAAATTTCATTGAAATCTCTTGTGAGGATCCGAGTCTGAGAAGGGATAGATTGATGTATACTTTGGGATATCCTGAACCCAGTTTGCAGTCTATACTTGTTGTTTGGGAATTTTCTGACGTATTTGAAGAAGTAAAATCCTTACCTCCACAGAGAGAAATAAATTTCAGAATTGACTTAATTTCGAATGCCCGTCTTGGTGTTCACGCAAGTCGCGGGATTGCGCCTAGGGAAAAAATTGAATTAGTCAATCAAACTCGAGATTTGTTAAAGAAAGGATTGATTCGCTCTAGTGTTTTTGAGTAGGGTTCAACTGTCGTATTTGTGGCTAAATCGGACGGAACTTTGAGATTGTGTGTAGATTACCACGATTTCAATAAACAGACTCTCAAAAACAAATTCCCTTTACCTAGAATTAACGATCTATTCGATCAACTTCATTGCACTCGATTCTTTTCTAAGATGGATTTAGCTCAGGGATTCCATTAGCTGCAAATAGCCGAGGATTTTATTCATTTAACTGCCTTTCGGGGTCCTGACATGTTCTACGAATGGTTAGTTATGCCTTTCGGACTAACCAACGCTCCCGCGTACTTCGTAGATTTAATGACCGGAGTGTTTCGAGAAGTATTGAACAAATTTGTTCTTGTATTTATTGATGATGTCTTGATTTTCTCCAAAACTGAAGAGGAGCATGCTGAACATCTAAAAACTGCTTTGGAGATATTAAGGGCGAATATCTTATTCGCTAAGTTTTCTAAGTGTCACTTTTGGATCAAAGAAGTCAGATTTCTCGGTCATATTATTAATAAAGAAGGAATTTCTGCTGATCCAAGCAAGATTTATGCAATTATGGACTGGAAGCAAGCCACTACTCCTAGAGAAGTTCGAAGTTTTCTCAGTTTAGCGGGATATTATAGAAAGTTTGTATAGGATTTTTCTAAGTTGGATAGCCCATTGACTAAGCTAACAATGAAGAATGCTAAATTTGTTTGGACTCCAAAATGTGATGAAGCTTTCCAGGAACTGAAAAAGAGATTGACTACTTCTCCTATTCTCGTTATCATTAAGGGGAACCAAGGCTTGTCTGTCTATACTTACGCGTGTGGTGATGGGGTAGGTGTAGTATTAATGCAGAATGGGAAGGTAGTTGCCTACGCAAGTAGACAATTACATCCACACGAGAGAAATTACCCAACACATGATTTGGAGCTTTTGGCTGTTGTTTTCGCTTTGAAAATCTGGCGACACTATCTTTTGGGTGAAAAATTTGAATTATTCACCAACCATAAATCTTTGAAATATCTCTTCAGCCAGAAAGATTTGAATCTGCGACAACAACGTGGGTTGGAATTTCTGGCATCTTATGACCTAGATATTCTGTATACGCCGGGAAAAGCCAATGTAGTTGCAAATGCCTTAAGTAGGAAACACGCTATTCTTGCTCATCTAGTTATCACTCCTATCCTTCTTAAGAAGATTTCGATCAAGCAATATGAAGATGAGTTTCTTCGGGGAATTTATAAAAGAATTTGCCAAGGAGAAGACACTAGTTTTGAGATGGATAATAGAGAAGTAATAAGATTAAAAGGAAGGATTTGCGTTCCAAACTTCCCTGATCTGAAACGTGAAGTTTTGGACGAATGCCACAAGTCCAAACTCACTATCCATCCAGGAGTTAATAAAATGTATCGGGATGTTAAAAGAACGTTCTGGTGGAAGGCAACGAAAAGAGACATATCCATTTATGTGAGTCGCTGTGCTATTTGTCAGCAAATCAAAAGCGATCAAAAGAAAGTGGCCGGTTTACTTCAACCTTTGGAAGTACCGAAATGGAAGTGGGATCAGGTATCAATGGATTTCATCGACGGATTGCCACGAACCAAGAAGGGAAATGAAGCGATTTAGGTTATAGTGGACCGCCTAACCAAAAATGCTCACTTTATTCCAGTGAAATCCACTCGAACTGCAGCAAGCTTAGCAAGTATTTATATAAAAGAAATAGTTTGTCTCCATGGTATTCCCAGCAGTATAGTGTGTGATCGTGATCAGATCTTTACTAATAGATTTTAGGAGGCATTCCAAGACGCTTTGGGAACAAAATTAAATTTCAGTACTGCTTATCACCCACAATCTGATGGGAAAACTGAAAGGGTTAACCGAATTCTATAAGATCATTTGCGTACTTGCATTCTCGATTTTGGTGGTTCTTGGGAGGACCACTTACATCTAGTCGAATTCTCATATAATAACAGTTATCAGGACAGTATAGAAATGGGTCCTTTCAAAGCTTTATATGGTCGTCCGTGTCGATCACCTATATGCTGGATCGAATCAGGTGATAGACTCGTCCTTGGACCAGACATGATTAAAGAAGCCACAGAGACGGTTGATTTTATTCGAAAGAAATAAATAACTGCTCAAAGTCATCAGAAGAGCTATTATGACCGCCGAAGAAGATATTTGGAATTTTAAGTTGGAGATTCTGTATTTCTGAAAGTGTCTCCGATGCGGGGTGTTTTGAGATTCGGAAAACTGGAAAGCTAGCACCATGTTATATTGGTCTTTTTCCTATTCTGGAAAGGATTGGTCCTCTAGCATATCGAGTGCGGTTACCTAGCTGGTTGTCTGGCGTGCATGATGTATTCCACATTTCTAATCTTCGAAAGTATGTGAACGATCCAGATGATATTACTGAAGAAGCTGCTCAGCAGGATCTAGAGATCACTCCAAACATAGCAGTTAAAAGGGAGCCGATTAAAATTGTAGATAGTGATGAGAACCGATTGAGGAACAAAGTTGTGAAACTGGTCAAAGTTCAATGGAGTGGCTAACCGAAGGACTGTACTTGGGAAAATGAAGATAATATGAAGAAATCATATCCCAACTGCGGAGTAGACATCTCGGCTTAAACTGTAAGTCATTTCTTTATTTTCGTAAATTCGTATATTCTTTATTTGTGTTTCTCTCTCTTTCAATTTCGAGGACGAAATTTTCTTAAGGAGGGGATATTGTAACATATAAAAAGTTTGAATTTAAAATTCGGTAAATTATTTGAACTTTTGAATTTTAATTTGAGTAATTTCAACAGAAATTAAATATTGTTAATATTAATATTATAAAGATGTATGGAAGTAAATAAATAATATAATAAAAATGAAAATTAGCAAAGTAAAGAAAAATTGTATTTACAAATAAATTAACAAAAGAACAAACATTAGCTAACAAATAAGAAATTTATTTTAAACAATAGAAATAAAATATGTGATGAATTAAATGTTAAAAACAAACACTTTCATCTAACAAAGTAAAAGAAGAAACAAAGTAGCCAAAATAAAACAAGAAAGTTAGTATCTTAAATAGAAAAAAAAATTATATAAAATAAGAAAAATAGTACTTACAGGAATGGAAATCGGGTAGCATGCTGAAAGTATACAAAGCATGAAACAAAACATGCTTTCATTGAATGTTATCTACTCTCTCCCCTGAACAAGATCACATCAGGCAATTCAAGCATGGGTTTAGCCAATATAAAAAGAAGAAGTATTATATCTACCCATATGCAGTATGTACACAATCTTCATATATATACACACATCCATAGTCTCTACTTTATTTTGGTTAAAAAAACTGAGCAAAGAACAGAAATTTAGAAAAAAAGGAAAAGAAGAACTCACTGTATATTCAAATTTGTAAAACAATTTGCTGAAAGAAAGGAGGGTCAAACTTTTTCTCAAAACAGAAGTTATCTGTTCATCAACATACCAATGTGAGTAAACTTAGATTATAAAATTTAAGTATATTTTAAAAAAAAACTGAACAGTTGATTCTTGATAATACATGTGAATATAGTTTATGTTTATATAGGGATTGCCCTATGAAATGTAAAATAGAACGTATGTCTCTGTTTATAGATTACAAAGTTGAACATTTTTCAAACTCAAAAATTATTTTCTTCTAATCATTGTTTAGCTTTAAGTTTTCATTTAAACAAGATGTTTAAAACTTAAATTAAGATTTTAAAAGCTGATATAAACCATGTTTATAAGTTTTCATTACTGTAATATTGTTTACAGGTATTCAACTAAAATTTGATGAAAAATTTATTGTTGAAAAATATTAATTCAAGATTATATGTTGAATCTATACAGAAATCCATAATTTTAAAAACAAAAATAAAGGTTTTTAATGAAGTGTTTCAAGAGCAGTTTGAAATTTTGATTAATTTGCATTTTTCTAAATTCCTAACAATCGATTCAATTATAAATGCTAAAATTTGGTTTGTAGCAAGCTTGAACATCAGAGACTTCATGAAAATTACCAAAGAAATTTTCTATTGCATAGATTTGGAATACGAGTCCAAACTAGGGTATTGGTTGAGCTTTTGCGCAGGTCCGTTGACATGACGATTTCATCACCTAGTAGTGATCGAGTTCATCGAGGTTGAGAGGGAGGTTAGCATAAGTCGTTGACGTGATGTGCCTAAGGTCGCGGCGTCTCTGGTGGTATGAGGAGCGGCGGCGAGGCATTTTAGTTGGATAGGTCGACTGCAGTTTTTCGAGTGAATGGCTACATTTTGATTTCGAGCCGATGACTTCAAATTGATGGTTGATTTCGAATATATGGGATGTTAGTGACTTGCCGGAGTCATTGGTGATCGCTAGAACATTGGCGCGGTGGTGTGCATGTGCACGCAGTGGGTCTCGTGTCAGGGAGTTCTGCAGTAGCTACTCGAGTTGATACTCGAGTAGAAGTGCGTAAGGCTTCGGTGAGGAACTCGAGTTCGTGATTGTCGTTTTTGTTATTTCAGTTGAACTCGAACAGCGAATAATTTAAACTCTGAAGAACGGAAAAAAAAAGAGAAAAAGGAAGAGGAAGAAACAGGGATGAGAAGAAGAAGAAACGGGGATGGGTAGAAAAGAAAAAAAATGAGGCGCGAGAATTTGACTCGAGTAAAACACTGTTTTACTCGAGTTTTGAAAAATTGGGTTAGGCCCAATAAGATTTGAATAATCACAGTGTTAAGTAAATTTTTGTATTTCAAGGTAGACAATGTCGACTTATGTTAAGTGAAAAACTTATTATGAGTTTACATCATTTAATAATGTTTTTAAAATTTAGTTAACCCTTTATATAAATGATTAAATTTAAAATAAGAGTTTGAATTACTTTACATTAGAACTTTTAAATGCAACAATAAATTGATTCTTAAGATATAAAGAAGATTTTTCAAATAACAATTAAGGTGAATAATTTGTATTAATTAATGATAAAAATAAATAAATAAATAAATAAATAAATATATTAAGAATGATATACAATTTGAAATTCAAATTGATTGATAAACAATTAAGTGTTCAAATTAAATTGTAAATTGAGAATGTGTCATTTAGATAAATTAAAGTTGACTAATCTAAAATTTGACGGTTAATTAACTAATAAAATTTTGAAACAATAAATTGAGTTGATCAAGATTAAATTTATTTATCCAAATTTTAATCATTGATTTAAACATCACTACTAATAACTGTGTGGTAAATCTATTTAAACCACATTGGAAAATAATTAATTATCGTTGTGCATTATATTGATATTTCTGTTTTGTTTGTGACACTATGTGATGTAGATTGCTATGTACTGCACTATGATTGTGGTTTGTTCTGTATTGATGTGAAAACCCTGTTGCACGTAAAACGGCATTTTAAACTTCGATGCGACAGGGAATCGGATTTCGGTTAGTTATCTGAAACCCACATCGAACCTGTCAATTTTTGTGAACGACTTATCCACATGTTTTAAAAATTGACTCTCACTATTCGGTTTAGCCGGGAGAGGTCCTTTGTGTCATATAAACCACTCTGAATAAGTGATATGATGAAATGGATGAGCATTTGAAGACCGGTGGTGAAGACCGGGTATTTGCGAGAACGATAGGATGACCTATCGATTATCTCTGCACTGAGTTTCAATGGTATAGAGACTCCCTAAGTGATGGGAAGTCCGATCGGGATTGTGAATATCCGGATTTCAAGGGCTTCTTTGGAAGTGGCTTTGGTTCTATTCGAACCCAGAACAGACTTGTATGGACTGTATGTCTGACATTACAATTGAGATATAAAGCTGATTTCTTTCATATAATTTTCTGTTGGTGGCGGAGAATTTATTCTCTTAGGTTAACACCCTTCTCTGAGACGTATGAGCTCAGAGGTTATGTAGTTGAAAGTTATCAGCGATATATTCCCAACTTGGTAATGTGGCATGCTGAGTGCTGCTGATCATTTATTGATCAAAGCGTGGCTTTTGTGAAAAGCGTAGCTTTGTGGATAAGACTTCGTCGAACCTCACAACCTGAAATGGTCGAAACAGGAAAGATGTGGCAAGGTTATTGGGGGTAGCGGCCCTTAGGGTGTGTGCATTTCTTTCTGGATAGAAGTGGTATCATGATATGGAGCCCAGATACTTAACTTATGTTGTTATCGCAGATATATATATTACTTTGTGATTTGTTGCTAGGGCCCCGGATAAAGGTTGGTTACAACCGGGGGATGGCATACTCGTGTCAGTAGTTACCCAGTTAGGGGTAACCCGGCCTTGTGTTGGCAGAGATCCGGTTAGGTTCTCGGGTCGTCCCTTCAGAGGCGTACCCATGTGGCCCAGGAAGTTCCTTAGCCTCACCATTGTTGGAAATCCAATTCCCAATACGAAACCCCGTACGGTTTTAGTTGTACAACCTGCCATTTACTTATGGTGGTCACCACCGTTTAGATGGTAGTTATAGTAGGCATAGTTCGGAAAGTCTATGCTGGCTAAGATTAATATTCTATTTTCAAAATGCATTCTACACTATGCACCAGTAATAATATCAAAGAAATTTCTTCGTACCAAGCATATTTGACTATCATAAGAAGAAATCTCCTCCAATTCTGCGTTTGCATTGTGTGTGTGGTGGGAGGTCTTATGGTAGTTCCATTTTTAAAAGCATACCGAGATTCTTTTATAAATCTAGTTTCTTTGGAAGCAATTGTTTTGTTTACTCATACCAGTCCCATGACTGACCTGGGGTTTATTGTTTCTTTCCTAAACTCTGGGTGCCCAAAATTTTTACTCGGGCAGCCTAGTAGCAAGTTTTTCGTATTTTGGAGCTAGCTTGGATTTGAAGTCTTCTGGAAGCTTTCGATTAGGAAATCTTTTGAAGGATGTTCGGAACTCGTTGAAGTTTATGTTATCGTATTATTGTTTTATCATATGTATCACTCTGATATTTGAGATCGATGTTGTATTGGATATTGTATCATGTGTATCTGTGTTGTAATATGACATTCATTTTTTTTCCGCTGTTTTATATTCATCTATTGTTGCTATAAGCTCCATCCAAACTGAAATTTGACGTTCGAATCTCCGGCAGTCGAATACAAGTTAGATATTTGATGTCAATTTTTGGACGATGAATTTTGGGTCGTGACACGAACCCTTTTCCCCCGATCTGATGCAGCTCGATGAAACAACGATGAAGAAATCGATTCGATTACAACACTGCCCAAAATGGGTTGCTAAACCCTAAACTAATGCTACGTCTCTACTCCGATCATCATAAAAATCTTCACGCAGTTTTCCCGAGTTCCACAGATCCGCAGCTGTCACCAGCTATGATCTCGAGACCTACTGCTTCATTGATCATCAGATTTTGACAAAAAACCCAAAACTGTTCAATTCAAGATAACTCCATATTCCCATCCTTACAAATCATGAAATTTCTTTTAAAAATCAGTATTTAGCAAGATGAATCTGATAGAATGATCAGAATTTAGAATTAAAATATTTGAATTTTCTGTTTTGAGTATTTTCTCTGTAAATCCTACAATTTTAAATGATTTATCATATATTTTTACTCTATATTATTTTTTAAAATAACTTTACAATGTTATAAACATTTTTCTTTCATGGATCGTAACCTAAAATTAATTATATGAGAAGGTATTGAATTTTATTAAGTAGGTTGAGCCTGTGATGACAACAGAGCCCTATTTTCCAATACACGCTTATAATCACTCAGACAATTGCAGACATGCAAACAAATCCACTTCACCATTCAAAAACATTTCAGATCACACTTCAATGATCTTCAAGATATTTAAGTTTAAGGTCTGATAAAGAGGAGTTTTCTCACCTGTATATTTGCAACAGAGAAGCAAAGATGAACTTCAGTCTGGAACCTTTTATTTTATTTTTGTTTAGCTTGCCTAAAGCTTTGAATCTGGAATTTTGTAAATAAAAATCTGTGCTTATTCACTATTGTATTTATTCACTTAATTCATCAAATACAACAATTTTAAATCACTTACAGTTTGAATTTTTGTTATACACGGAGAAGCCTTTTTTCCTTCCTGCTACTTGAGCTCCAGGAATAAGTTTAATCTTTGAACTTAATTTCCTCCTACAACTGTTTAATATAATTGTTTAAATCTTTTTGCTTCATTACTGATTAACTAGTATGAATTTGAATCCTTTAAAAGAATTTTACTTGACTTAATTTACCCGAGTTGATCTTGCATTTGTATGCTTTTTCTCTAATTTCTCAGGTTTTGATTTCCAGGCCTTTTTGATTTGTAAATTTTCTTTTCAGCTTTGAAATTGATTTGTTACTTGATGTTTGGATCCAGTTGAGTTGCTTTTACCTTTTGTTTTGAATCTGAAACTTGAAACTTCTAGATTTTTTTTGTAAATTCTTTTGGTTGCAAGTCTGTTTTTAGTTGTGATCTGTTTCCTTGATCTTTGTTTCAGATTTGTAATTGAAAATGGTTTCGAATTCTTTTGTGTTGAAATTTGTGATACTCAAATCTTTGTTACTGTTTTTTTTCATATTTTCTGAGAGGTTATATGATTGAACATAGGGAGACGAAAAGTTTTTGTAATTTTTAAATCTTATTATTTAATTCAATTAATTATATTGGATGCCATTTGTAAAAAATGATCATGAGATCTCAATGCATGTTGATTGCTTTACTCCATTTCTTTTGTATATGTTTATCATTTGTGATTTTACAAAGACAAGAGGATTTTTAGATAAATTTTTATATCATATTCATTCTATAAATGAATACACCTCTTTGTTCATTTTTGTGTATATATATATACAATGTTAAAAGATTGTTTTAATCAATATTTACATTATATAAAGTATAAATTACACCTTAATGATTTTCAAAAGCCAAATATTATTTCTAAAACATTCATTTTAAATTCAAATTCCAATTCACTTGGATTAAATTCCATTTATGTCTATTTATATATTCATACACATACATATGCAATTTAAATTCAAATTAAATGTATACACTCAAATCTACTCATATATGCATTATATATATATATAATTTGAATTCAAATGATTTGTTTAAAATATTTATTATTTCAAGATTTTAAACTCAAAAGAAATTGGAGTTTCATCGATATATATTTATTACTTATTTTATTTGTTTGAGATTTTCCAATATATTTTCAAATTAAATTTAAAAAAGTTTAAAATATATTATTAATTTTAATTGATAAATTTTAGGATGCTATTTTTTTTATTTATAAGATATTAATATAGAATTTCAAATCCACATTTAAATTTTTAAAATCAATGGCCAAATAAACAAATATCCTAAAAAATAATTTAATTTACAATCTAAATTCACAAATTTATGTCAATTACTAATTTAATTTTACTCAAAAAATCGGGATTGTTACAGATTCCCCCTTAAAAAAATTCGTCCTCGAAATTTGCAAGGGAGATTACAAAGAATAGATGATAGATAAAGAAATGATTGATCAGACCAGATCGAAATATTTATTTTGCATTCGGCTTACCAAATAAGAATATAAACAATATGAGAACAAACTCATACAATTATTTCACAAGATATTCGGGTCCTCCTGTCTACGAATATGCAAGGGCATTGATTAGTTCGAAGGGATAACTAATCATTCGTAGAATGTATCGGATCCTAGAGAATAGATAGATGGATTTAATCTTCCATAATTCTCAAACACTAGATATGGATTCTAACCTAGGTCGAAATACCCCAAAGTATATACCACTTTGTCCCTCTTCGGACTTCGATCAACACAAGGAATTTACAATAGAATTTCCACTTTGGTTTTAGCCAAGATCGTTTTATTGATACAATTCAAATTTAGCTTCATATTCTATTAACCGATTTAACTCAATTTAAAATTTCCAATTTATTTAAAATTTTCAATTTCAAATTTGAAATTCATTAAAGTTTAAAACGAAAAGCTGATAACGAGAATACGAGATAGGGACTTATCTACACGATTCGTAGGGCCACCATCACACCGAAACTTCTTTCCGGAGCTGCTACGAAGCAATCAAAGAATTCAAAATCGAATCAAAGGAGATTGATAGAGAAAAGTTGTTTCCGTTGTCGCAGGTTATTGACCATTTGTAGTGATACAACCCTGTCCCCTATCTCATCCTCTTCTTGCTCTCATACTCACTATCAGTGGATAGTAAGAGAATTTACTTAGGCTTTCAAACGGATATCTTAGGGATATTCATTCTAGGTTATACTTCATGCTATCTCTAATGAGTTACTTAATGTGTTATACTCCTGGGCTAAAGTTTCAACCTTCAGCTCTGATACCAGTTCTAACGACTCTGACTCAACCTTCGAAAATCGACACCGGATATGACACTCGTATTCAAATGCCGCAAATCCAAACGTCGAATCTGGTTCGCCGGAGCCTATAACACATTAAGTACAACACAGCGGAAGAATGAATAATACATATGATATACAACATTTGATACAATATAAAATGATGATACAATGAATATCAATATACATCAGAGATATGATACAAGAAAATAGCAGCGGAAAGAAAAGATAACACCAGCAGCGGAACAATATCTCCAATATGGTCTTCAAGAGAGAAAGAGAGATAGAATCCAGAACTGCAACTTCATCTCCAAAGAACCAATCGAGAAGTAGCTCGAACTCCCAAAAATGATGCACAAATATAAGCAAGTGCAGTCATGATCCAAAGACTGAACTAACTCCATATAATCTACTAAACCTTACTATTTGAAAAACCCAACTCTAGACTGCCCATGTGGGAAAATTATGGGTAACCAGAGTTTAGGAAAGGAACAATAAACTCCAGGTCAGTCGTGGGACTGGTATGAGCAAACAAAACAGTTTTATCTTTTAAAACAAACAACAAAAGAATTTAAAATAAATCCGCCATGCTTTTTGGAAAACGAAACTACATTAGGCCTCCCGCCACACACACGATGCAAACGCAGAATTGAAGGAGATTTCTCCTTACGATAGTCAAATATGTGTGTGTAATGACCCGCAAATCCGTAACCCGTGAGTCAACATTATTCTAAATCAATCAACTCAAGTTGAACAGAAATATGAACCATTATGGTTAAAGAAGAAGAAGTAGAAGAAGAAAATAGGAAACAACATCATAATCTAACCATCGCAGCGGAATAAAATATAATAGATAATAAATGACCTTTACACAAAATCAAATATATCTGTTTATATTACATCATCAGAGTACATCAATCACAGTTCAACGTCAATACCATAAAACTGGATATACAGCTAATCAACACAACGGAATATATATAAAACAAATACGGAAGTACGTATCGTCATCCAGCTCGTCTCTTGAGCTCCACAGCATCATATCCTGTATCCTATAATAATCATTCTGACCCGAGCATTACAGTTAAATAACACCCGATTCAGTCCGGAATACCAGCATGAGAAAATCACACTCAATTGATTATTAAAGTTTCAAAAATCCTTTTTAAAACAAAAGCATCTCGTAAGACCTCGCCACAAATAAACATGTCGGGTTTTTACCATACGATAGCTAAAACGTTTTTATATTAAAATCCTCTTATATTATAATATAGTATATATACAAATACTTATTAAAATAGCCGAAATTGTTACATCTATTAAATTCCAGCTACTAGCCACAGAGTGGGTAATACAAACAAAACTCGTAAAAGGCTCGTAGGGAGAATGGATTTCCAACTAATGACTGGGTACTGGGGTACCACCTGTCACGGTACGTAGCCTAGATCACAGTACCGAGGAGCCATCCTAACTTCCTTGCAACACAAGACCGGAACCATCCCTTACTTGACCGTCTCGAGCAAGATTACCCCGCGGTTGGGATCAGCAACCACCTACTAAGCCGAAATAAAAAAGGGACATCTAGACAGGGATGACCTCACCCTGAAACGGGTGCTACCACCTAGCCTTGCTGCATAACCCTTGATTTTCAGTCATTCCTGGTTGATGAGGCTTGATGCTAAGCGTTACCTTTTAGATCGTTCACTCAGAATGCTTATCGTCCACCCGACGATGTTCTGAAAGCATTCATCCATACAAGTCCGTCTCGGGTTCGAATGGAACCGAAGGCACTACTCCTACTACATCCATTTTGGAAATATCTTCAGGATTAGTAGCGACTAGCCCTTGCACTTCACTGCTCCATCTTCGACTCCAAACTCGTTTCCCTACGAAACGTACAAACCGGATCGAAGTGGTGTTCGAGAAATTAATCCCGATCCCGGTCTCTTCGGAACGATCAACGCATTTGTCCAATATTGATAGTCGGTTGTTTAACTACCAATTAACATTCACAAAGAACCATCAAACAATAAATAATTTCCCAAATTATTTATTTATCCTCAAAATATCTTAACAAGATATATTTCAATTTTCAACCCTTTGTAAACAGTTATAAACAATTCTCTTTTCAAGGAATGAATTTCCAAATATTTATTTCCACTAGAAACACAAGCACAAAGCTTTAGATTTTTAAAAATGATTTAAAACTCTTTATTATAAAATATACTTTAAAACATTTAAATTAAAAACTACTTCAATATTTTAAATTAAATATATACTTTAGGAATATTTAAAATGAGGTTACTTTTATAAAATACAAAACTAGATTTTCTCTTTTAAAGCAAATACCAAGTCACTTTAAAATAATTACTACTATAATAGATTAAAAGAAAATACTTACTTTAGAATTTAAATATTTAGAAATAAATAAATTTCCAAAACTTGCTTTTTAAAACAGCTTTAAAACTTTTAACTTATATTTAAAAATTCACTTTGAAAACGTACTTGGTTATCCAGGGAGAATTTCCAATTTCAATCAACTTAAATCAATTTCCCAAATTGATTTCCAATCTATTCCATTTGAAATAAGTTTCTTTACTTACTCAATTCATTTCAAAATTCGTTAATTATGGACTTTATGTTTATTATTATTAATTTCCATTTGATTTTAAATCTTTTAATTGAAATATACAAATTTTAGATTTTTCCCAATTTCTTCTTTATTCTTTCAATAATTTAAATCTTAAATTTTAAATAAATGTTTTGTTCTTTTAAATAGTACCACTGAAGTTTAAAATTCATTAACTTTAAGTTTATTCAAAATTTCCTTTTTTTATACGGAATTTATTTATTAGAATTTTAAAATCACATTTATTCTTTCCCAATTCATTCTTAAATTTATTTAAATTTTCTATAATTATTTTCTTACAAATTTCCTCCCTTTTATTTTCTTTTTCGAAATTCAATTCTATATATTTTGATAATTCAGTGTGCCAAATATATTCAAATAAACCATAGCATTCAATAGTCCAATTATCAATAATATTCATCACAGAATATCGCATATTCAAAACAGAGAATATTAACCATATAAATAATTTGAGGAATCCAGTTGGATCCCACTAACCTGTTTCCCTGCATCTAAAAATGTTAGAACAATATAAAATACCAATTCCACTTCGAGGTGGAATACCGCGTTATAGGGGTTTTATATATAATATCATCCGCCATTATGCGGCGCATAGGATCTCATCCACTATATAATGCGGGAAATCAATCATTACAAGATATACTATATACCACTATATATAATATAACACACCAAATCCAATCAATCAATCAATTATTTAAATTTAACCATTTTAATTAAAATTAAATTTCAACAGTGTGAGATTAACTCCCTTTTATTTTTATTTTGCCATCCATCCAACCCGACTTGATTTTTCATGACTTCAGACCTTGGATAACAATTACACAGTTTATTAATATTTGAAATAATCGACCAGCGAATTTTATTTAAATTTAATCAACTAATATTTTAGTTTTAAACAAATTTCCCTTCCATAACTATTTTATTTTAATTTATTTTATTTTATTAAGCTAAAATAATTCAATGAGTTTATAAAACCGGTTAAATCATCATAATATATTGAAATTGATCGGTAAGTTGAAAGTATATATATTTTTTCTTTTTCTTTTAATCCATATATATCAAACCCACTTAGAACCAACAGGTGAATTAATATAACCTGCTGTTATATATAACCGATTAAACTTTTAAAATAAAATGCTTTATATCTTACTACCAATTTATAAAATCCTACCCATATATAAATTAAAACAAAAAGTCTGTAAGATAAACCTTTTTTTTTCAAACCTTTGTACATCTACTAAATTAAATTTTAAAAAAACTACCTGACATCAACAACCCCATAACACTTGACTTCGGCCTCACTTGGCAATGCACACAAAACACCAAGCACCTTACCCTGGCCTCCAACTTCATCCATCGACAACGTCCCATGACGAACCAGCACCACGCGGCCTCGTCCACACGAACGCGACTCTGATTATCGCAGAGCGAACTAAATCGGACGTCTTTGCCAAGGTAGCCTCCCTCTCCTGGCGCTGCCGCCTTCGATCTTGAATCAGAAGGAATCACGACCGTCGTCGCGCTCGAGCTTGCAATACGAACAAGATGCCATGTGACGACCCGGAATTTTGAAGCATCTAAAATCGGAATATTAAATTGATTTTAAGTATTCAGTAGAGTAATTTTAATTTGAATTACGAATATCACTAATTGTTGATAATTAAATTTATTGAAATAAATAATTTGAAGCTGAGTAAAATGTTGAATCTAGAATTTTAAGCTTGTTAAAAATAATTTGAAGGCTTACAAAATTTATATCGATAATATGGAAAATAGTATAAGTGTTAAAATTGAATTTGGGAGTGTTTTGTTCAGTTTTGAAATTTATATCGCTTCAATTGAATTTAAAAATAGCCTTTCGAGGCACAGTCTCGGAATTCGACGAAACCAGTTCCATTGGAACCTTAATATTGAATTATTATCGGATTTCAAATTTCGTATTGATCGGAAGTGTTGTGTGTGCATACGATAAGCGAACGCGTTGGAATTTAAATAGAACTTTATTTAATCAAAGCAAATTATCATTCCCTTCTTTAACAAGCCATCTCCTTTCTTTATTTCAATCACGTCGCCCCCTTTTATTTCTTTCAGTCGAACATTTCAATCTCTAAAAAAAAACAAGGCGGAACTCAAATTCATGAAACCGAAGTCGAGTTTTTCATCAAGGCGAATCGAATTCGAGATGGGGAGGGGGCGACTTCGAAGCGCGACTGGGAAGGGGTCGTGGGTGGCGACGTAGGGTTTTGTTGGCGATTTTGTGATCGTGCGCGTTCCTGTATGCGAGTGAAGGAAGGAAACGCGTGTGGATGGCTCTGGGTCGTACGCGTGTATAGGGGGGTCTCGACTTCAGTTGAGCGACGGCGATTCGTGAGGTCGCGACTTCCTATTATCGCATCTGAGTTTGGGCGCTGGATTCTGGAGGTGGGAATCACGACTAATCACGTGCATGGGTGGTCAGGAGTCGCGAGCTCGGGCTTAAGCTGCGGGCATCGGCGGCGACTCTGGTAGGGTTTCGAGCAAGTGGTGCTAGCAGTGAGGGAGGCGAGCACGTGAAGGAGAAGCTCGCGAGGGTTTTCGATGTCGTGGAAGTCTCGGTGGCGAAAGAATCGGGATAGCCTCAACTCGTTTCCCAATAAGGTATAGATTTGATTTGTTTTGTTCTATATATGGATTGGGAAAGAAATCGAAATATAAAATAAATAAATAAGAAAGCTTTGAAATAGATTAGATAGGGAGTTTACTGTTAGGGAAAATTTCGTTTTGGATATTCACAGTAAAAGATAAAAGCCATTGTAATTCCAAATATAGTATATATGTACATAAAAGATTTGGGTAATATAGAAGTTGTAAATGTTGTTAAATTTATATAAAGGTTGGATTTTATTTTTTGAACTCATAAAGATCATTTTTATCGGATGTGGTTTCCATTTAAAATAATAGTAATTTTTTAGTTAAATTTGAATGGTTAGCTGATTAATTTATTTAAAGGGGTTTAGTTTTTAAATTTAATAATTAGTTAATTACATCTAAGGTTAAAATTTAATCATTAGTTAATAAAATAAATAAGAATAATTGTTTGATTGGTTCAAATATTAATAAAACCATAATATGTTTATTCAAGGTCAAAAAAATTGAGAAACCAAGGCTATATTGGAATGGATTGCAAACAAAGAACAAAGGTGAGTTAATCTCACTCATTTTATATTTAAATTTAAATGATTAAATTTAAATAGTTTATTGTATGGTTGAATTGATTGATGGGATATAGTATAGTATAATTTGAAATTGGCATATTATGTGATGCTAACGTCTGTGGATGCAGGGAAAACAGGTTGGAGGGATCCAACTGGACCCCTCAACTTTTATTTAAATTATTTTATATTCTCTATTCTGATTGTTTGATATTCTATAATGAATTATGAGAAAGTATTGAATGCTATGGCTTGGTTGATATAATTGGGTATAATGAATTACCGAAATTATAAATTTGATTTTGGAAATGAAAATAAAAGAAGTGAAATTGCAAGTAAAATAATTATAGAATAAATTTAGGAATAACTTGGAAAAGAAATAAAGTGACTTTAAAATTCTAATAAATGAATCTTGGGAATGGAAAGAAAAATTTGAATAAACAGAAAGTTAATGAATTTTAAAATGCAGTATTATTAATTAAAAAGAACAAACATTTATTTAGAACTTAAGATTTGGA
This sequence comes from Allium cepa, assembly GCA_030765085.1. Lineage (NCBI taxonomy): Eukaryota > Viridiplantae > Streptophyta > Magnoliopsida > Asparagales > Amaryllidaceae > Allium > Allium cepa. Next base: position 1,039,144,291 of record CM060928.1, read on the forward strand.
TTATTGAAAGAGTAAAGAAGAAATAATAATAATAATAATAATAATAATAATAACAATAATAACAACAACAACAACAACAACAATAATAATAAAGTCCATAACTACTGAATTTGGAAATGAACTGATAAGCAAAAGAATTTATTTCAAATGAATAAATTGGAAATCAATTTGGGAAATTGATTTAAGTGAGTGAGATTTGAAATTCTCCTTGGCTAACCAAGTACGTTTCAAAGTAAATTTTTAAATATAAGTTAAAGGGTTTTAAAATTGTTTTAAAGGTATGTTTTGAAAAAAATTATTATTTCTAATATTTAAATTCTAAAGTAAGTATTTTCTCTTAATCTACTATAGTAGTAATTATTTAAAGAATGACTTAATATTATGTTTTTAAAAGTATAAATCTAGTTTTATATTTATTAAGTAACCTTATTTTCAAATATTCATATAGTATGGTATTTTTAATAAATTATTGAAGTAGTTTTAATTTAAATGTTTTAAAAGAATATATTTCAAAGTAAAGTGTTTTAAATTATTTTAAAATCTTGTTTTATGCTTGGTGATTTCAGAGGAGATAGAAATATTTGGAAAAGTTTATTCTGAAAAGAAAGAGGGTTTTGAAACTGTTTTCAAAGGATTGAAAATAGAATTATATCTTGTGAAGATAATTTGAGGTTAATAAATAATTTGAGAAATTATTTATTTGTTGCATGGTTGTTTGTGAATATTAATTGATAGTTAAATAACCGACTATCAATATTGGCCAAATGCGTTGATCGTTTCGAAGAGAACGGGATCGAGATTTATTTCTTGAAAACCACTTCGATCCGGTTTGTACGTTTCGTGTAAACGATTTTGGATTCGAAAATGGAGCAGTGAAGTGCAAGGCTAGTCGCTACTAATCCTGAGGATATTTCCAAAATGGATGTAGTAGGAATAGTGCCTTCGGTTCCGTTCGAACCCGGGACGGACTTGTATGAATGAATGCTTACGAAACATCGTCAGGAGGACGATGGGCATTTTAAGAAATATGTTCTATAAAGGTAACGCTTAGCCTCAAGCCTCATCAAATGGGAATGACTGAAAATCAGTGGTTATGGAGCAAGGCTAGGTGGGTAGCACCCAAGCAGGGTGAGGTCATTCCAGTCTAGATGTCCCTTTTTATTTCGTCTTAGTGGGCGGTTGCTAATCCCAACCGCGGGGTGATCACACTCGGGATTATCCAGTAAGGGATAGTCCCGGCCTTGTATTGCAGGGGAGCGGGCGTACTCCTCGTTACGGTGATCTAGGCCCCGTACTGTGACAGGTGGTACCCCAGTGCCTAGTCATTAGTTGGAAATCCATTCTCCCTACGAGCCTTGTACGAGTTTCGTTTGTATTACCCACTCTGTGGCTAGTAGCTGGAATTTAATAGATGTAACAATTTCAGCTATTTTATAAGTACTTGTATATAGACCCTATTATAATATCAGAGGATTTCTATAAAAATTGTTTTAGCTATCGTAAGGTAAAAACCCGACATGTTTATTTGTGGCATGGTCTTACGAGATGCTTTTGTTTTCAAAGGATTTTTGAAACTTTAATAATAAATTGAGTGTGATTTTCTCACGCTGGTATTCCAGACTGACTCGGGTGTTATTTAATTGTAATGCTCGGGTCAGACCGAGTATTATAGGTTACAGGATATGATGCCGTGGAGCTCAGGAGACGAGCAGGATGACGATACGTACTCTCGTACTTGTTTATACATATATATTATTCCGCTGTGTTGTGTAGCTGTGTACCCATTTGTATGACATTGATGTTGAGCTGTGATTGATGTACTCTGATGATGTAATATATAAACAAAGATATTTGATGTTTGAGTAAAGATTATTTACTATCTATTATATTTTATTCCGCTGCGATGGTTAGATTCTGATGTTGATTTTGTTTTCTCTTCTTCTACCTCTTCTTCGTAAACCCAAATGGTTCGTATTTCTGTGCAACTTGAGTTGATTGTTGTTGAATAATGTTAACTCAAGGGGTACAGATTTGCGGGTCGTTACAGTTGGTATCGGAGCGTAGGTTGGAGATAACCTTGGCTCTGGTGGGAATTACTCATTTAAATTAGAGTCCGTAGTACTCTATAATGAGTTTTAGCGTATTAATGAATATGAGCGCGTATTTGTTAGTGAATATAAATTGTTTTAATATCGTGTTGATTGGTTTATTGAGTGGCATATGAACCTTCGTCGACACAGTCTGCGCAACTGTATTGAAGGGGTTTCTAAGCGCTTGAAGAGAACAATCGACACGGTATTGTTTTAAATATGGGTAAATGAAATAATTTTACCCAAAAACATATTTTAATATAAAGAATAGTTTTTGAAAACTATTTAGCTAATATATGGTTGCTTGGATGTTAGAAATGATAATATTAACGTATTATCATTGTAAAGTGAAATTTTAACTAGAAATTTAAAGATAACTAAAATTTAAGGGAATAAATTCATTATGAAATGAAATTTATAAATATGAATTGTAAATTTGAATTATAAATTAAAATATAACCAAATAAGAATTTGTATGAGCATAAGCTATGCAAATAAAATTATAGTATAATTGATTTAAAGCAGTATTTGGAAATTTAAATCACGGAAATTTGGAAGTGTTTGTCAAAGTATTTGAAGATGAATAATAGCACAATTGTTTTGGAGATACTTCCGAAAGGAAATTTGTTTTAAAATGGATTTTGAAAGTGAAATAGCATTGAAATCACTTGGATTATTGGAAAATAATTCTGATGATGACGGCCGCATCATCAGCATTCATTTTCGAATTTCTAAGTGATAGATTGCTGCCAAAAAAATTTGATTTGCTCAGAAGAGCTAGTTGTTTTTGAAAATTTCAGAGAAACATGTTGGGAATAAAACCAGGATTGGTTTAAAATTTTGAGAAGTATGATTTGAGATGTTGGAGATTTCAAGATAAGTCGAAAACCAAAGTGAGGTGTTTAAAAATCCTATTGAGATAGGTGGTAAGCTTATGAATTGAGATGATTTTTAAATCAGGAAGGAAATATAAGTTTGAATGTTGGAATTTAAATTTAACATGAAAAGTTAAAAATGAGGTTAACTTGGATTGGAGAATAAAATTTAACCGGATTGAGATAAATCGAATAAGCTGAAAATAATATCCAAATGTATTCGAATCAAGTTGAAATCAAATTGAGTTAAATAAATTTGAGTTAAAGTAAAATTGAATTGGGATGAGAATTCAATTGAATTAATGAATGGAATAAAATTCCTACCTAAACAAATGGAAAATAAATTGGATAAGGATTGGAATGGAATGGAAATAAATAAATTAGAATAACTTTTAAAGGGATTAAAATGCATGGAATAAAATATGCTTGAGTTATAAATGAGTGAAAACTCGAGTCAAAAATAAAAGAATAATATACTCAAGCCTATAATGAATGGAATAGTGTAAATAATAAGTTGTGACTTATAAAATTGAAAATGGAATACAAATCCAAAATAAATATTGTTGGATGAATTGAAATACAAAATAAAAATCCAAACTTGAATTATAAAATAAATGCGAACTTAAGAAAGTTTAAATGAAGAGATTTTGAGATTAAAATCAAGTTCTGAATTTTAAATGGGGAAAGAGCTATTTAGAGGATGAAATATGTAATGAGAACCCAATGTAGTAAAGCAGAAGCTGAATTATAAGCTAATAATGAAGATTGGAAATAAAACTCAAGTTATAAATTGAATTCGACTCAAATTGTTGAGTGAAGTAAATGAGACTGAATTGTGAGTTCATAAAAGTGAATGGTAATTTGAAATGTATAGTGGAATCAGAACTTGAGTTATAAACTAAAATTTAACTTGAAGTGTTAGCAAATTAAATATAATTGGAAAGGTATCGAATAAAAATGAAATTAGATTAAAATAGTAATGGTTTGTCTTGCGAATAAAATCCAGATATGTGGAAATAAATTGGATATGGCCTTGGAATCAATGGAGTTAAGTTGAGTATAAAAGAGGAAAATTTACTTGTAAAATGAAAATGAGCTTAAGTGTAAAATTTGAATAAATTAAAGTAAATTGACTTAAGCTGAATAGATGGAAGAGAGTTGAATTTAATTCAACTTAAACTAAGTTTAATGATATTGGGTTGGATTTAAATCAAGTGAAAATAAATTTAAATCGAAATAGAATTCGGTGAGTTACAGATAATATTTAATGGAATGAAATTCTTAAATAAATAATTGTAAACCATTTAAATTGTTAAGAATTTGAAATAACTTGGAGTCTGTAAAGAAATTTGAAATGGTTATTGAATGAAATAGCTTAGATTGTCTTTGAGCTAAATAAAACAGTTTGGAATAAACAAATATGGAATGAAATGTAAATAAATGGATTGTAAATGAAATTTAAAAGGAGTGTGTCGAGCTAAATAAATGGTTGTGAATGGATTAAAATAAAAGGGAAATTTAATTGGCAATTAAGATGAACCTAGGTTGTAAATGGTTTGAATGAACTAGTTGGTTAATAGAATGAAATGCAAGTGAATGTATTCAAATTTGATATGCAATGAAATGAGAATATTTAGATTGTGAATAAAAATTGGAAATGAAATAGGACTAAGTATAAATCGAGTTGAAATCCATTTAAATTGGTTATAAAACATAAATATTTGTTTGTTCACCTAGATCTTGTCAAATTTCTATAGAATAAATATCATTGGATGTAAATGGAGGTAATTAAAATTCTGTGAATTAATAGAGTGAAATAAATTGATTTTTGAAAGCAATGCAATCAAATATGAATTGAGTTTGCTTAAGAATAAATTAAATGTAAGTGATTGAGTTTTTAACCATTCAAATTTGAATGAAAATGGTTTGTAAATTAATTGAAATAGTTGAATTACTATGAAAGTTGTAAAACTGGTTTACGGAAAATGTTGGATGTGCATTTCTTTAGAATTCATATGTTTTAACCATTGCAACTAAGTGAAATATAGTTTAAATTGCATACATTTGGCACTTACATGTTTAAATTGAGTAAGTACAGGTACCTGGAAGACGTGTGGCTGGATTTGGTTATGCTATTTGCTAAAAATAATAAGCCGCTTGCTTAAAATGCTAAATAAGGTACGCCTACGCAATAAAAATAGGAAATATGAACTGTTTTTGGTTTTTCCGACCGTGTGGGTCGATGTATATATATTTATCTCTTTTGTCAAATTGCAAAAGCTCCTCCGTACAAAGGGGACTCTGCCAAAATTTTCCAGAAATTTTGGGAACTAGAAATTTTTTGGAAATTTTAGAAAATTTAGTTAATGGCAAAACGAATTCAAATTTGAAACTAATTTAAGATAATGACATGAATCAATATAAATGAAACATAAAAATTTAAAATTTAGAGTAAATGATGAATTAAATTCATATGGATATGGATGAATCAATTTGAATAGGAATGGATATAAACTAAAGTGGTAAGATGAAAATAAATATAAGAAACGTATAATAATTCTTATACTAACTTAAGAAGGGAATGGTGAATGCTTGATGGGGAATTGATACTACAAATAATATTGGAATGAATAGATATTGGCATTTTGTGAGGAAGTCGATAAAATGTTTTGGGATATTGTGATTGGATATTAGTACTAAGTAGGATATGCAGGTAATATAAAGAGAAAAGAGAATTGGTTTTGATCTTAGATGATAAATTTGAATTGCCCGACAAAAGGTATGTATTTAAATTTGGTATGAAATTTGATTGGGATTTGGATCGATCCACTTGGCTTTTTGTTTTCTTTTTGGATTTGGGAGGCCGTAGAGCCATTTTTGTAGTAGTACCGAACTAGCCGCGCAAAGGAGATGTTGGCAAAAAATTTCGGGAATTTAGGGAGTTAGAAAATTTTTGAGAAAATTTTCGACAATTCAAAATTTGGTTTTGAATTATAATTTGAATGACTGTATAAGTAAAGTTATTAGGGAATTAAGGGAAAAGTTTGGGAAGTTAGTAAGAATTGTAATGGGCCTTCTATTAAAAAGATAGTTGGTAAGATGTTGAATTGTTAAGAACTGATTGGTTTTGGGAAAAGTAAATGGGTATTGGACCATTCTTCCTAACTTGTAATTTCGGGGACGAAATTCTTTTAAGGGGGAAGGAATGTGACGACCCGGAATTTTCAAGCATCTAAAATCGGAATATTTAATTGATTTTAAGTATTCAATAGAGTAATTTTAATTTGAATTACGAATATCACTAATTATTGATAATTAAATTTATTGAAACAAATAATTTGAAGCTGAGTAAAATGTTGAATTTGGAATTTTAAGCTTGTTAAAAATAATTTGAAGGCTTATAAAATTTATATCGATAATATGGAAAATAGTATAAGTGTTAAAATTGAATTTGGGAGTGTTTTGGTCAGTTTTGAAATTTATATCATTTCAATTGAATTTAAAAATAGCCTTTCGAGGCACAGTCTCGGAATTCGACGAAATGAGTTCCATTGGATCTGTAATATTGAATTATTATCGGATTTCAAATTTCATATTGATCGGAAGTGTTGTGTGTGCATACGATAAGCGAACGCGTTGGAATTTAAATAGAACTTTATTTAATCAAAGCAAATTATCATTCCCTTCTTTAACAAGCCATCTCCTTTCTTTATTTCAATCACGTCGCCCCCTTTTATTTCTTTCAGCCGAACATTTCAATCTCTAAAAAAAAAACATGGCGGAACTCAAATTCACGAAACCGAAGCCGAGTTTTTCATCAAGGCGAATCGAATTCGAGATGGGGAGGGGAGCGACTTCGAAGCGCGACTGGGTAGGGGTCGTGGGTGGCGACGTAGGGTTTTGTTGGCGATTTTGTGATCGTGCGCGTTCCTGTATGCGAGTGAAGGAAGGAAACGCGTGTGGATGGCTATGGGTCGTACGCGTGTGTAGGGGGGTCTCGACTTCAGTTGAGCGACGGTGATTCGTGAGGTCGTGACTTCCTATTGTCGCATCTGGGTTTGGGCGCTGGATTCTGGAGGTGGGAATCGCGACTAATCACGTGCATGGGTGGTCAGGGGTCGCGAGCTCGGGCTTAAGCTGCGGGCATCGGCGGCGACTCTGGTAGGGTTTCGAGCGAGTGGTGCAGGTAGTGAGGGAGGCGAGCACGTGAAGGAGAAGCTCGCGAGGGTTTTCGATGTCGTGGAAGTCTCGGTGGCGAAAGAATCGGGATAGCCTCAACTCGTTTCCCAGTAAGGTATAGATCTGATTTCTTTTGTTCTATATATGAATTGGGAAAGAAATCGAAATATAAAATAAAAAAATAAAAAAGCTTTCAAATAGATTAGATGGGAATTTACTGTTAGGGAAAATTTCGTTTTGGATAATCACAGTAAAAGATAAAAGCCATTGTAATTCCAAATATAGTATATATGTACATAAAAGATTTGGGTAATATAGAAGTTGTAAATGTTGTTAAATTTATATAAAGGTTGGATTTTTTTTTTGAACTCATAAAGAGCATTTTTATCGGATGTGGTTTCCATTTAAAATAATAGTAATTTTTTAGTTAAATTTGAATGGTTAGCTGATTAATTTATTTAAAGGGGTTTAGTTTTTAAATTTAATAATTAGTTAATTACATCTAAGGTTAAAATTTAATCATTAGTTAATAAAATAAATAAATTGTGAATAATTGTTTGATTGGTTCAAATATTAATAAAACCATAATATGTTTATTCAAGGTCAAAAATATTGAGAAACCAAGGCTATATTGGAATGGATTGCAAATAAAGGACAAAGGCGAGTTAATCTCACTCAGTTTAAATTTAAATTTAAATGATTAAATTTAAATAGTTGATTGTATGGTTGAATTGATTGATGGAATATAGTATAGTATAATTTGAAATTGGCATATTATGTGATGCTAACGTCTGTGGATGCAGGGAAAACAGGTTGGAGGGATCCAACTGGACCCCTCAACTTTTATTTAAATTATTTTATATTCTCTGTTCTGATTGTTTGATGTTCTATAATGAATTATAAGGAAGTATTGAATGCTATGGCTTGGTTGATATAATTGGGTATAATGAATTACCGAAATTATAAATTTGATTTTGGAAATGAAAATAAAAGAAGTGAAATTGCAAGTAAAATAATTATAGAATAAATTTAGGAATAACTTGGAAAAGAAATAAAGTGACTTTAAAATTATAATAAATGAATCTTGGGAATGGACAGAAAAATTTGAATAAACAGAAAGTTAATGAATTTTAAAATGTAGTATTATTAATTAAAAAGAACAAACATTTATTTAGAATTTAAGATTTGGATTATTGAAAGAGTAAAGAAGAAATAATAATAATAATAATAATAAAGTCCATAACTATTGAATTTGGAAATGAACTGATAAGTAAAAAATTTATTTCAAATGAATAAATTGGAAATCAATTTGGAAAATTGATTTAAGTGAGTGAGATTTGAAATTCTCCTTGGATAACCAAGTACGTTTCAAGGTAAATTTTTAAATATAAGTTAAAGGGTTTTAAAATTGTTTTAGAGATATGTTTTGAAAAAAATATTATTTCTAATATTTAAATTCTAAAGTAAGTATTTTCTCTTAATCTACTATAGTAGTAATTATTTAAAGAATGACTTAATATTATGTTTTTAAAAGTATAAATCAAGTTTTATATTTATTAAGTAACCTTATTTTCAAATATTCATATAGTATGGTATTTTTAATAAATTATTGAAGTAGTTTTAATTTAAATGTTTTAAAAGAATATATTTCAAAGTAAAGTGTTTTAAATTATTTTAAAATCTAGTTTTGTGCTTGGTGATTTCAGAGGAGATAGAAGTATTTGGAAAAGTTTATTCTGAAAAGAAAGAGGGTTTTGAAACTGTTTTCAAAGGATTGAAAATAGAATTATATCTTGTGAAGATAATTTGAGGTTAATAAATAATTTGAGAAATTATTTATTTGTTGGATGGTTTTTTGTGAATATTAATTGATAGTTAAATAACCGACTATCAATATTGGCCAAATGCGTTGATCGTTTCGAAGAGACCGGGATCGAGATTTATTTCTCGAAAACCACTTCGATCCGGTTTGTACGTTTCGTGTAAAAGATTTTGGATTCGAAGATGGAGCAGTGAAGTGCAAGGGCTAGTCGCTACTAATCCTGAGGATATTTCCAAAATGGATGTAGTAGGAATAGTGCCTTCGGTTCCGTTCGAACCCGGGACGGACTTGTATGGATGAATGCTTACTAAACAATGTCAGGAGGACGATGGGCATTCTGAGAAATTTGTTCTATAAAGGTAACGCTTAGCCTCAAGCCTCATCAAATGGGAATGACTGAAAATAAGGGGTTATGCAGCAAGGCTAGGTGGGTAGCACCCAAGCAGGTTGAGGTCATACCAGTCTAGATGTCCCTTTTTATTTCGGCTTAGTGGGCGGTCTCTGATCCCAACCGCGGGGTGATCTCACTCGGGATTATCCAGTAAGGGGTAGTCCCGGCCTTGTGTTGCAGGGGAGCGGGCGTACTCCTCGGTACGGTGATCTAGGCCTCGTACTGTGACATGTGGTACCCTAGTGCCTAGTCATTAGTTGAAAATCCATTCTCCCTACGAGCCTTGTACGAGTTTTGTTTGTATTACCCACTCTGTGGCTAGTAGATGGAATTTAATAGATGTAACAATTTCAGCTATTTTATAAGTACTTGTATATAGACCCTATTATAATATCAGAGGATTTCTATAAAAATTGTTTTAGCTATCGTAAGGTAAAAACCCGACATGTTTATTTGTGGCGTGGTCTTACGAGATGCTTTTGTTTTCAAAGGATTTTTGAAACTTTAATAATAAATTGAGTGTGATTTTCTCACGCTGGTATTCCAGACTGACTCGGGTGTTATTTAACTGTAATGCTCGGGTCAGACCGAGTATTATAGGATACAGGATATGATGCTGTGGAGCTCAGGAGACGAGCAAGATGACAATACGTACTCTCGTACTTGTTTATACATATATATTATTCCGCTGTGTTGTGTAGTTGTGTACCCATTTGTATGACATTGATGTTGAGATGTGATTGATGTACTCTGATGATGTAATATATAAACAATGATATTTGATGTTTGAGTAAAGATTATTTACTATCTATTATATTTTATTCCGTTGCGATGGTTAGATTCTGATGTTGATTTTGTTTTCTCTTCTTCTACCTCTTCTTCGTAAACCCAAATGGTTCGTATTTCTGTGCAACTTGAGTTGATTGTTGTTGAATAGTGTTAACTCAAGGGGTACAGATTTGCAGGTCGTTACATGCCACTCAATTCCTAAGGGTTCGTGGATTTCGATTATGAGTGGAACGATTACGATTCGAAATCGAAATTTGATTTCGTAGGTTTTCCCCCTTTTTTTGTGAATTTTAGTTCATACCTTGCTTATATTTGACTGAAGATGGTAAAAAAAAAAGAAGAAAGCTCGGCTTATAAAAATGAGAAAGAAGGCGTATAGAAGAAGGAATAGGGATGGAACGTATTTAGGTTGAGGGGAGAGGCGTATAAGAGAAGACTTGACTATTTTAATTGAATTTAATTAGATTCTTCTATGCATTTACGGATTGTACGACCAAACGGTAAACTCAAACACTACGAAACATGAAATCTGGTAATAATACAATATTACGGATCCAATGGAACTGGTTTCATCAAAATCCGAGACTGTGCCTCGGAAGGCTATTTTTAAATTCAATTTAAATGTTGAAATTTCAAAACTGAACAAATCACTGTTAAATTAAATTTTAACACTTTTATTATCTTCCATATTATCGATATAAATTTTATAAGTCTTCAATTTTTCTTTTACAGGCTTAAAACTCCAGATTCAACATTTTACTCAATTTCAAATTATTTAATTCAATAGTTTAATTATCAAATAAATAGTGATATTTGAATTCAAGTTAAAAATTCACTTTTAAATATTTAAAATCAATTTAATATTCCAATTTCAAATGCTTGAAAATTCTGGGTCGTCACATTCCTCCCCCTTAAAAGAATTTCGTCCCCGAAATTACTAGTTAGGAAGAATGATTCAATACTCATTACTATTTTCTAAAACCAAACAGTTTCTAACAATTTTCCAAACAACCTTTTTATTAAGAACACCCTACCACTGTTCCTAACTTCCCAAACTCTCCCATAATTTCCAAACTATACTATTTGCTCAATCATTCAAGTTTCAATTTGAAACCAAATTTTAAATTATCAAAATTTTCTCAAAAATTTTCAAACCCCTAAAATTTCGAAAAATTTCGCCAGCGTCTCCTTTGCGTGGCTAGCTCGGTACAACTACAAAAAGGCCTCTACGGGCTCCCAAATTCCAAAAGAAAACAAAAGGCCAAGTGGCTGGATCCAAAAACCCAATCAAATTTCATACTGGAATTTAAACACATACCTTTTTGTCGAGCAATTCAAATTTATCATCTGAAATCAAAACCAATTTTCCTTTCTCTTTATAATATCCAATCACAACAGTCCAAAAACATTTTATCGACTTCCTTACAAAGTGCCAATATTTATTCATTCATATATCAACTTAGAATATATTTGTAATATTCAATTTCCAATTAAGAATTCATCATTCCTTTCTTAAGTTTAGCATAAGCATTTAATATGCTTCTTATATTTATTTTCACCTTACCACTTAAGTTTATATCTATTTCTATTCAAATTGGTTCTTTCGTTTCCATATGAATTCAATTTATTCTTAACTCTAAATATAAAATTTCATCTTCCATTTATAACTGAATCATATCATTATTTTAAATTAGTTTCATTAACTAATTTGTTTCAATTTCTTGTTTGAAATCGTTTTGTCGTTAACAAAAAATTTTCTAAAAATTTTCAAAAAATTTCTAACTCCCAAAATTTTCGGAAAATTTTGGCAGTCTCCTTTGTACGGAGGAGCTTTTGTAATTTGACAAGAGATATAAATATATATACATCGACCCACCCGGTCGGAAAAACCAAAAACAGTTCATATTTCCTATTTTTATTGCGTAAGCATACCTTATTTATCATTTATAAGCGAGCGGCTTATTATTTTTGCAATTAGCATAACCAAATCCAGCCACACGGCTTCCAGGTACCTGTACTTACTCAATTTAAACATGTAAGTGCCATATAAATGAAGTTTAACAACATTTCACTTATTTGCAATAGTTAAACACATGAATTCTAAAAGCAATGCACACTAAACAGTTTCCATAAGCAATTTATACAGTTTTAATATTAATTCAACTGTTATCAATTTATTCATCTACCAATTCTATTCAATTTGAGTGGTCTACAACCCACTTGCTTACATTCAATTCATTTTTAATTTTAAACAAACCCATATTATTCCAATTGATTTAAAAAAAAATCAATTTTATTTGCTTGGAATGATTCATAGAATTTTATTTGCTTCTATTTTCGTCCAACGACCAATTTTTCTCATGCAAATTGGTAATATTCTTTCAAGTAAATAACCACTTAAGCCGATGACCATTTTAAATTGATTCCAACTCAATTTATTATTTAATTCTCTTTATTTAAAATTCATTCACAACCATTTGATCTAGCTCGATACATTCTATTTAAATTTTATCCCTTTCCAATTTTATTCACGATCCATTCATTTACATTTCATTCCATATTTTATTCCAAACTACTTTATTTAGCTCAAAAACAATCCAGGCTATTTCATTCAATAACTATTTCTCAACTTATTTAAACCACACTTCATTTTGAGTTCGGCTTTCATTCAACACTTACTTAAGTCAATAACTTAAGTTCATTTCCATTTCTTTTTACAACAAATTCTACTTCCATCTTTCATTTGATTCTTATTTATTCCATCCATTTATTTATTCAATATAATTAGTTTATCCCCTCAATCCATTATGAACTTTCATTTCCTTACTCAATTCATCCGAAATTATTTTATTAATAACAAGGCCATTTCCAATGTATTTCTACTTATTTGTATTTTATTTTCAATTCAAACCATTACTATTTAACCCAATTTCTTTTAATTTGGCAACAGTTTCAATTATATTTAATTTGTTAACACTTCAAGTCGATTTTTAATTAATAACTCAAGTTCTGATTCTACCATTCACCTTTGATTTACCATCCAATTTTATTAACTCACAATTCAATTTCATTAACTAATTTATTATCTAATTAGTTCTTCCCCTGGTTAAAATTCAACACTTGATTTTTAATTAAAAATATCACTTCATTTAATTTTATTAGTTCAATTTATTTTATAACTCAAGTTTGGATTTTCGTTTCATTATCCAAAACATCAAACAATATTTATTTTGTGATTTTGTATCCTACTATTCGATTTTATAAGTCACAACTTATTATTTACACAATTCCATCCATTCTAGGCTTGAATATATTCTTCTTTTATTTTTAACTCGAAATTTACGCTTATTTATAACTCAAGCATATTTTTATTACCATGGATTTTTAATTCTTTTATAGTTATTCTGATTTATTTATTCATCTTATTTAGGTAAGAATCTAATTCCATTTCAATAACTCAATTGAATTTTTATTCCAATTCAATTTTATTTTAACTCAGATTTATTTAATTCAATTTGATTAAATTTTCTTCATCAATCCAAGTTGATCTTATTTTTAAGCTTTCACTTTAAATTTAAATTCCAACATTCAAGCTCGTATTTCCTTCCTGATTTGAAAATTATCTTAATTTATAAGCTTACAACCTATCTCATCGGGATTTTGGTTTTCAAATCATTTTGAAATCACCATTATCTCAAAATTATGCTTCTCAAATTTTTAAACCAATCTTGGTTTTTTATCCTCAACAAATTTCTTCTGAAATTTTCAAAAACACAACTAGTTCTTCTGAAAAAATCATTTTGGCAGCAATCCATCACCTAGAAATTCGAAAATAATACTGATGATGCGACCGTCATCATCAGAATTATTTCCCCATAATCCAAGCGATTTCAATGCTATATCACTTTCAGAAATATCTCTAAAACAAAAATTCTATTATTTGTCTTCAAAACACTTACAAAATCTTCGGGATTTTAAATTTCCAAATCCTGCTTAAATCAATTTTAACTATAATTTATTTGTATAAATTTCCATTTGATCGTATTTCAATTTATAAATCACGTGGTTAATTTATTTTAAAATTTCTTTTTACAAGTGAATTTATTTCCCTTAACCTTTGGTTACATTTCAATTTCTAGTTAAATTTTCCGCGCAACAATGAAAATGATTTAATATTATTTTTCCTAACATCCAAGCAACCATATATTAGCTAACATAGTTTACAAAAACTTTTCTTTATATCAAAATATTTTTTTTTCGGTAAAGTTATTTCATTCACCCAAATTTAAAACAATACCGCGTCGAACTGTTCTATTCAAGTGTTTGGAAACCCCTTCGATACAGTTGTCCAGACTGTGCCGACGAAGGTTCATATGCCACTCAATAAACCAATCAATACAATATTAAAACAATTTATATTCACTAACAAATACGCGCTCATATCTTTTAATACGCTCAAACTCATTCCAAAGTACTACGGACTCTAATTTAAATGAATAATTCCCACCAGAGCCAAGGTTATCACCAACCTAAGCTCTGATACCAAGTGTAATGACCCACAAATTCGTAACCCTTGAGTCAACACTATTTTACATCAATCAACTCATGTTGAACAGAAATACGAACCAATAGGGTTAGAGAAGAAGAGGTAGAAGAAGAAAATAGGAAACAATATCAGAATCTAACCATCGCAGCGGAATAAAATATAATAGATAATAATTGATCTTTACACAAAATCAAGTATATCTGTTTATGAATTACATCATCAGAGTACATCAATCACAGTTCAACATCAATACCATACAACTGGATATACACCTAATCAACACAGCGGAATATATGTAAAACAAGTACGGAAGTATGTATCGTCATCCAGCTCGTCTCCTGAGCTCCACAGCATCATGTCATGTATCCTATAATACTCGATCTGACCCGAGCATTGCAGTTAAATAACACCCGATTTGGTCTGGAATACCAGCGTGAGAAAATTACACTCAATTGATTATTAAAGTTTCAAAAATCCTTTTGAAAACAAAAGCATCCGTAAGACCTTGCCACAAATAAACATGTCGGCTTTTTACCTTACGAGAGCTAAAACGGTTTTATATTAAAATCCTCTGATATTATAATAGGGTCTATATACAAATACTTATTAAAATAGCCGAAATTGTTACATCTATTAAATTCCAGCTACTACACACAGAGTGGGTAATACAAACAAAACTCGTAAAAGGCTCGTAGGGAGAATGGATATCCAACTAATGACTAGGCACTGGGTACCACCTGTCACGGTACGTGGCCTAGGTCACAGTACCGAGGAGCCACCCTTACTCCTCTGCAACACAAGACCGGAACCATCCCTTACTGGACAGTCCCGAACAAGATCACACCGCGGTTGGGATCAGCAACCGCCCATTAAGCCAAAATAAAAAGGGACATCTAGACAAGGATGACCTCACCCAAAAATGGGTGCTACCCACCTAGCCTTGTTGCATAACCCCTGATTTTCAGTCATTCGCGGTTGATGAGGCTTGAGGCTAAGCATTACCTTTTAGATCATTCACTTAGAATGCTCATCGTCCACCTGACGATGTTCTGAAAGCTTTCATCCATACAAGTTCGTCCCAGGTTCGAACGGAACCGAAGGCACTACTCCTACTACATCCATTTTAGAAATATCCTCAGGATTAGTAGCGACTAGCCCTTGCACTTCACTGCTCCATCTTCGACTCCAAACTCGTTTCCCTACGAAACGTACAAAGCGGATCGAAGTGGTGTTCGAGAAATTAATCCCGATCCCGGTCTCTTCGGAACGATCAACGCATTTGTCCAATATTGATAGTCGGTTGTTTAACTATCAATTAACATTGACAAACAACCATCAAACAATAAATGATTCCCCACATTATTTATTTATCCTCAAAATATCTTCACAAAATATATTTCAATTTTCAACCCTTTGAAAACAGTTATAAACCATTCTCTTTTCATGGAATGAATTTCCAAATATTTATTTCCACTAGAAACACAAGTACAAAGCTTTATATTTTTAAAAATGTTTAAAAATCTTTATTATAAAATATACTTTAAAACATTTAAATTAAAAACTACTACAATATTTTAAATCAAATATATACTTTAGGAATATTTAAAATGAGGTTACTTTTATAAAATAAAAAACTAGATTTTCGCTTTTAAAGCAAATACCAAGTCACTTTAAAATAATTACTACTATAATAGATTAAAAGAAAATACTTACTTTAGAATTTAAATATTTAGAAATAAATAAATTTCCAAAACTTGCTTTTTAAAACAGCTTTAAAACTTTTAACTTATATTTAAAAATTCACTTTGAAAACGTGCTTAGTTATCCAGGGAGAATTTCCAATTTCAATCACTTAAATCAATTTCCCAAATTGATTTCCAATCTATTCCATTTGAAATAATTTTCTTTACTTACTCAATTCATTTCAAAATTCGTTAATTATGGACTTTATGTTTATTATTATTAATTTCCGTTTGATTTTAAATCTTTTATGAAATATACAAATTTCAGATTTTTCCCAATTTCTTCTTTATTCTTTCAATAATTCAAATCTTAAATTTTAAATAAATGTTTTGTTCTTTTAAATAATACCACTGAAGTTTAAAATTCATTAACTTTCTGTTTATTCAAAATTCCTTTTTTTTATACGGAATTTATTTATTAGAATTTTAAAATCACATTTATTCTTTCCCAATTCATTCTTAAATTTATTTAAATTTTCTATAATTATTTTCTTACAAATTCTCTCCCTTTTATTTTCTTTTCAGAAATTCAATTCTATATATTTTGATAATTCAGTGTGCCAAAATATATTCAAGTAAACCATAGCATTCAATAGTCCAATTATCAATAATATTCATCATAGAATATCGCATATTCAAAACAGAGAATATTAACAAAACAAATAATTTTGGGGGATCCAGTTGGATCCCTCCAATCTGTTTCCCTGCATCCAAAAATGTTAGCACAATATAAAATACCAATTCCACTTCGAGGTGGAATACCGCGGTATAGGGGTTTTATATATAATATCATCCGCTATTATGCGGCGCATAGGGTCTCATCCACTATATAATGCGGGAAATCAATCATTTCAAGATATACTATATACTACTATATATAATATAACACATCAAATCCAACCAATCAATCAATTATTTAAATTTAACCATTTAAATTTAAACAAAATTTCAACTGAGTGAGATTAACTGACCTTTGATTTTTATTTTGCCATCCATCCAACCCGACTTGATTTTTCTTGACTTCAGACCTTGGATAACAATTACACAGTTTATTAATATTTGAAATAATCGACCAGCCAATTTTATTTAAATTTAATCAACTAATACTTTAGTTTTAAACAAATTTCCCTTTCATAACTATTTTATTTTATTAAGCTAAAATAATTCAATGAGTTAATAAAACCGGTTAAATCATCATAATATATTGAAATTGATCAGTAAGTTTAAAATATATATTTTCTTTTTCTTTTAATCCATATATATCAAACCCATTTTGAACCGACAGGTGAATTAATATAACTTTCTGTTATATATAACTGATTAAACTTTTAAAACAAAATGCTTTATATCTTACTGCCAATTTTAAAAATCCAACCCATATGTAAATTAAAACAAAAAGTCTCTAAGATAAACCTTTTTTTTCAAACCTTTATACATATACTAAATTAAATAAAAAAACTACCTAACATCAACAACCCCACAGCACTTGACTTCAGCCTCACTTGGCAATGCACACAAAGCACCAAGCACCTGACCCTGGCCTCCAACTTCATCCATCGACAACGTCCCATGACGAACCAGCACAACGCGGCCTCGTCCATACGAACGCGACTCTGATTATCGCGGAGCGAACGAAACCGGACGTCTTCGCCAAGGCGGCCTCCCTCCCCTAGCACAGCCGCCTTCGAGCTTGAATCAGAAGGAACCGCGACCGTCGCCGCGCTCGAGCTTGCAATACGAACGAGATGCCACTCAATTCTTAAGGGTTCGTGGATTTAAATTATGAGTGGAATGATTACGATTCAAAATCGAAATTTGATTTCGTAGGTTTTCCCGCTTTTTTTATGAATTTCAGTTCAGCCCTTGCTTATATTTGACAGAATATAGTAAAAAAAGAAGAAAGCTTGGCTTATAAAAATGAGAAAGAAGGCGTATAGAAGAAGGAATAGGGATGGAACGTATTTAGGTTGAGGGGAGAGGCGTATAAGAGAAGACTTGACTATTTTAATTAAATTTAATTAGATTCTTCTATGCATTTACGGATTGTATGGCCAAACAGTAAACCTAAACACTGCAAAACTTGAAATCCGATAATAATATAATATTACGGATCCAATGGAACTGGTTTCATCGAAATCCGAGACTGCGCCTCGGAAGGCTATTTTTAAATTCAATTTAAACGATGAAATTTCAAAACTGAACAAATCACTGTTAAATTAAATTTTAACACTTTTATTGTCTTCCATATTATCGATATAAATTTTATAAGTCTTCAAATTTTTTTCTTACAGGCTTAAGACACAAGATTCAACATTTTACTCAATTTCAAATTATTTAATTCAATAGTTTAATTATCAAATAAATAGTGATATTTGAATTCAAGTTAAAAATTCACTTTTAAATATTTAAAATCAGTTTAATATTCCAATTTCAAATGCTTAAAAATTCTGGGTCGTCACAGCTTGATACGAGAAAATTTCTTTAACAGTACTAGTGCATAGTGTAGAAAAACCATTTTGAAAGTATAATATTAATCCTAGCCAGCATAGCCATTTCGCACTTATGCCTACTGTAGCTACCATGTTCAATAGCAGCTTACCGCCACATTCCATGGCAGGTTATACAACTAAAACCGTACAGGGCGCGTAATGTTTTGTTTGGATTTCCAGCAAATGGTCAGGCTAAGGAACTTCCTACTGCCACATGGGTACGCCTCTGGCGAGACATCCCAAGAGCTTAACCAGCTCTATGCCAACACAAGGCCGGGTTACCTCTGTAACTAGGTAACTACTACATGAGCATGCCATACCCCAGTCCTTTGGGACCTTTATCCGAGGCGCCTCTCAACCACAAAGTAATAGATTTGCAGTGTCCACATGAGTTAAGTATCCGGGCTCCATACCATGATACCATCCTTTTCCAGAAGGGAATGACACACCCTAAAGGGGGCGACCCTGATAACCTTGCCGCATCTTTCCTGTTTCGACCATTTCCAGGGTGTGAGGTCTTGATGCAGTCTCGTCCACAAAGCTACGCTTTATACAAAAGCCATGCTTTGATCAACAAATGATACACAACAGCACTCAGCATGCACACTACCAAATTGGGAGTATATCACTAATAACTATCAACTACATAACCTCTGAGCTCGTACGTCTCAGAGAAGGGTGTTAAGCTAAGAGAATAAATTCTCCGCCACCAAGCCGAAATGTATTTGATAGAGATCAGTTTAATATCTCAAAGCGTAGTGTCAGACATACAACCATACAAGTCTGTTTCGGGTTCGAACAGAACCGAAGGCACTTCCGAAGAAGCCCTTGCAATCCGGGTATCCCCAATCCCGATCGGACTTCCCATCACTTAGGGAATCTCTATACCATAGCTACTCGGTGCAGAGACAATCGATAGGTTATCCTACCATTCTCGCAAATACCCGGTCTTCAACACCGGTATTCAAATGCAATCCATAACGTCGTATCACTATTCAAATGGGTTATATGATACAAGGTCCTCTACTGGCTAAACCGAATAGTGAGCGCAATATTTAAAACATATAGATATGGGGTTTTAGTTAGGTCACGACTTTTAAAATCCAAAACCTCCCTTTCAAATGGTTTAAACTAATTACATTTCAAATCTTTAAACAAAAGATTTATTTCACAGAGTGCACCTAGTTTCACAAAGGGCCATTCACAGATTTCAAAAACACTTCCATTACAATTTGGATTAACTCATTTAAATCTTTAAATCAAACATTCGACTTATAGCTTTCAAACTCATTTCCAAAGATTTATTCACAACTAGGAAAACCATTTTCATTTCAATTTGAAATCCCTTTTGTCACAAATTGGAAATTCATTTCTTATATTAAAGCTTTTATTACTTGGAAACAATTAGTTTTTACTTCGAAAAAATCCGATTTTATTTATACAAGTTAAAATCTTTAGGGTAAATTCAAGTTCCCGAAACAATGCTTTAAAAATGATTTAAAACCGATATAAACTTGTGTACCCTTTTTAAATCATAAATAGGATTTAATTTAAAATTTTGAATTCAAATTTAAATCAAAATTCAAAACTAAGTCAAGTTATCCAAAAATAACTTTTATCTTCCTTTTCAAAAGCTTTTTATTTTAATCCCAATCCATTTCCAAAATCATTTGAATTCAAAAATTCAATTTTTCAAACTATTTCAAAAATTTGTGACTTAACCAATTTCCACGTGCAACTCATATTTGTGTGTGTATAAGTGTGGTCCAGGGGTTTTACACAATAGGAGTGCAACATCAACAATCAATAAATATTCCAATACAGCAATATATATAATAAGCGGTATAAACTATAATGCTTATCTTTCATTCATAGATCATACATACATACACATATATACATACATACATACATACATACATACATACATACATACATACAGACACACACACACACACACACATATATATCAAAGATGATAAATTGCATTAAACACGGCTCAAATCAAAACATAGCATCACAATCAGGGATATCAAAAAACTCAAGCATCCAATAGAATCCAAACATCCATAAGTAAAACCAGTAAATTGTCTGATTAATTCAAATCATATTAATTATTTGTGAATTACTAATCCGGGTTAATTAAAATTAATATATTACAAATCATTTTGATTAATTATTCTTTAATCATTTACTAATTAACCATTAGTAATAAATTAATTAACCTTTAATTATAATTCATCAACTTGTAATTATTGAATAATTAACCTTTGAATCATTTAATGCACCATTTAATTAATCATCTTTAATTAGTTAACTAACCCTTAATTAATTTCCTTTATTAATTTCACTAAGTAATTAGCTTTTATTTAATTACAGAAAGTAATTATCTCATAATTAATTACACAAAGTAATTATCTTTGATTAATTACATTAAGTAATTATCATTAATTACCCATCAATTACAATTTAATTAACCTTTAAATTATTACTTAATTAACCTTTAATTATCCATTACATTAATTAGTTAACTATGGATTAATCACATTAACGAATTATTCTTTAAGTAATTAAGTAAGTAAACCTTTAATTAATTAATTTATCAATTAATTATACCTTTAATTATCTACCTTAAATTAAGATAAATTTTTTTTATCCGAATTCATTACTTAATTACATCATTTGAATTAAATACTCGAAATTATTTTATGCAAGA
Organism: Allium cepa; assembly: GCA_030765085.1. Classification (NCBI taxonomy): domain Eukaryota; kingdom Viridiplantae; phylum Streptophyta; class Magnoliopsida; order Asparagales; family Amaryllidaceae; genus Allium; species Allium cepa. The sequence continues at coordinate 1,039,165,930 of CM060928.1, forward strand.
AATATTGATTAATTAAAATTCAATATACTTACCATAATTACCTTTTTAATTCAAACATTATTAAACTCTATTTGAAAATACTTAGAAATTTATTCATTACCATCATATCATTTCAAAATCAATTTATTTTTCAAAACAATTTAAAACATTTATCCTTAACATTTAACCCTTGAAACTTGTTTTAAAATCCTATTCAATAATTCAATTTTGGAAACTTATTTGATTTCTTATACTTTAAAAACTCTGAATAAAAATTGCTTGAAAACTTTGTACACTTTCCATTGCCTTTAGAACTGAACAAATTTACATTGTAACTTTAAAACTTCTTGTATTTTAAATGCCTGTATAATCACATAAATTTCCCGAGCCAAAACTTTGTTTGCCCGAGCTATTTTTCAATTTCCCTAGATTTGACTTCGACTTATCTCCCCACTTTTTTTCTTCGAGTCACCACGCATATTCCTTCGGGAACGAACCTGAGCTATCCCTCGCTTCCTAAACTAAAAAACCAACTGATACAATTCGAAGGCTCGTGCACCTGCACCACTTCTCCGGTCACTTCCGATCAACGCCGTGAGCGTCCACAAGTCATCCACGACCATCTCAATCCAAACGATCCTCCAAAACCTTGAAAACCCAAGCAACCTGAAATTGAGCACTTTGAAGTACCCATGGATAAATTCGATCATCAGGATTCACTTGCATCGCTACCTTAGGCCATCAGAGGCCACGCAAATTTGGTCAGAGCTTCGCCACGATCGACCAACCATTTTCCCGCAATCTGATGCAGCTCGATGAAACACCGATGAAGAAATCAATTCGATTACGACACTGCCCAAAATGGGTTTCTAAACCCTAAACTAACGCTGCGCCTCTATTTTGATCGTCATAAAAATCTTCACGCATTTTTCCCGAGTTCCCCTGATCCACAGCTATCACCAGCAATAATCTCGAGACCCACTACTTCATTGATCATCAGATTTTGACAAAAAACCAAAAACTGTTCAATTCAAGAAAACTCCATATTCCCATTCTTACAAATCATGAAATTTCTTTTAAAAACAGTATTTAGCAAGACGAATCTGATAGAATGATCAGAATTTAGAATTAAAATATTTGAATTTTCTGTTTTGAGTATTTTCTCTGTAAATCCTACATTTTTAAATTATTTATCATATATTTTTACCCTATATTATTTTTTAAAATAACTTTACAATGTTATAAACATTTTTCTTTCACGAATCGTAACCTAAAATTAATTGTATGAGGAGGTATTGAATTTTGTTAAGTAGGTTGAGCCTATAATAACAATAGAGCCCTATTTTCCAATACACACATATATTCACACAGACAATTGCAGACATGCAAACAAATCCACTTCACCATTCAAAAACATTTCAGATCACACTTTAAAGATCATCAAGATATTTAAGCTTACGGTTTGATAAAGAGGAGTTTGCTCACCTGTATATTTTCAACAGAGAAGCAAAGATGAACTTGAGTCTGGAACCTTTTATTTTATTTTATTTTTAGCTCGCCTGAAACTTTGAATCTGAATTTTGTAAATAAAAATCTTTGCTTATTCACTATTGTATTTATTCACTTAATTCATAAAATACAACAATTTTAAATCACTTACAGTTTGAATTTTTGTTATACACAGAGAAGCCTTTTTTTTCCTTCCTCCTACTTAGATCCAGGAATAAGTTTAATCTTTGAACTTTATTTCCTCCTGCAACTATTTAACACAATTGTTTAAATCTCTTTGCTTCATTATTGATTAACAACTTCAAATTCAAATCATTTAAAAGGATTTTACTTGACTTAATTTATATGAGTTGATCTTGCATTTGTTTGCTTTTGCTCTAATTTCCCAGGTTTCGATTTCCTGGCCTTTTTTATTTGTAAATTTTCTTTTCAGCTTTGAAACTGATTTGTTACTTGATGTTTGAATCTAGCTGAGTTGCTTCTAGCTTTTGTTTTTGAATCTGAAACTTTGCCCCAGACTTGAAACTTCCATTTTTTTTGTAAATTCTTTTGCTTGCAAGCCTCTTTTTAGTTATGATCTATTTCCTTAATCTTTGTTTCGGATTTGTAGCTGAAATTTTTTTCGAATTCTTTTGTGTTGAGATTTGTCATACTCAAATCTTTGTTACTGTTTTTTTTTCCAGATTTGTTGAGAGGTTATATGATTGAACATGGGGAGATGAAAAGTTTTTGTAATTTTTAAATCTTATTACTCAATTCAATTAATTATATTGGATGCCATTTGTAAAAAAATGATCATGAGATCTCAATGCATGTTGATTGCATTACTCCATCTCTTTTGTATATGTTTATCATTTGTGATTTTACAAAGACAAGATGATTTTTAAATAAATTTTTATATCATATTCAATTTATAAATGAATACACCTCTTTATTCATTTGTATATATATACAATGTTAAAAGAAGAATTGTTTTAATCAATATTTACATTATACAAAATATAAATTACACCTTATTGATTTTCAAAAGCCAAATATTTTTTATAAAACATTCATTTTAAATTTAAATTCAAATTCCAATTCACTTGGATTAAAATCCATTTATGTCTATTTATATATTCATACACATACTTATGCAGTTTAAATTCAAATTATATGTATACACTCAAATCTACTCATATATGCATTATATATATATATATATATATATATATATATATATATATATATAATTTGAATACAAATGATTTTTTTGAAATATTTCTTATTTCAAGATTTTAAACTCAGAAGAAATTGGAGTTTCATCCATATATAGTTTATTACTTATTTTATTTGTTTGAGATTTTTCAATATATTTTCAAATTAAATTTCCAAAGCTTAAAATATATTATTAATTTTAATTGATAAATTTTAGTATGTTATTTTTTTTTATTTATCAGATATTAAACATAGAATTTCAAATCCACATTTAAAATTTTAAAAGTGGAAATTAGTCACAAGGGCCTTTTTAGCGAGTGCAATTAGTTTCTAAGACACATAACTGAAATAATTACTTTTAAGGACAAAATGCCAAATAATTATTTTCTAATGCTTAAACCTATGAAATTATATCCTTGAAAGTAATTGGACTGCCAACTTTGTCCTTAAAAGTAATTATTATACTGACTTTGGCCTTGAAACTAATTTCTATGGATGTGTTTCCTAGAAACTAATTGGACTACAAAGTTTGTCCTTCTAGTAAAATGCCCATCAATGTCCAAATAAACAAATATCCTAAAAAATAATTTAATTTACAATCTAAATTCACAAATTTATATCAATTACTAATTTTAATTTTACTCAGAAAATGGGGATCGTTGCACAAGGCAGTGCCAAGGTAGATATACCAATTACGCACACGGGCTGGTGGTAATGCAGCAGCCACATACGCACACTCCGAACAACACTCAAAAATCAAGGGGTGCACCCAATCGATCACAACAGTAATAGAATGGTATCGAAGAAGTGTGTCCGGCCAGAGGTGCTACCTCCTTTGGCCCGAGATCGCTCATGTCTTAGCCACCTTAAGCAAACTCACGGGAGTCGGGTCCACGTAATGTACCTCAGGAACGTCACCACCATCCTACCTCATTCTGGAATCTCCACCATGTACACAGTTTTTAAAGTGATTTTCGGTATCGACAGAGAGTATGTCCATATCTGATCCTGGTCTCTTTAATAACCAATCGTTATTATCACCCGTGGTAATAATTTAAAAATGGTATTTATATTTCAAAAATCAAATATCATTTAACAATTCAATATCATTTCAAATCCATTTCAAAATATCCAACTTATCATATCATTTCAAAACCACATTCATTTTATTCAAATTTAAAATACCATTTCAATTCACATTTTAAAATAGCTTATATTTCAAATCGAATTACTTCATTTAAATCATAAAAATGAAGTTATTACACTTAATAAATAAATTATTAAATTTCCAAAATTTTAAACTTTCAAAGTTCATTCATTCACTTAAATTTATCAAAATAGTAAAAATTCATCTTTCGCGGCACTTAGAAAATGCTACGGAAAGTTACGTTTAAAACGGTTCAATTTAACAAAAGACAGCATTCAAAATGCTATAACAGGGTTACATTATTTCAAATAAAACCTTAGTTAAATTCAACAATTATAGCACTTACAAAGTGCTATAATATACCTTTATTAAAAATTTAGCCACCTTGTTCATTTGTATTAACTATAGCATTTACAAATGCTGTAATATCCTTTTCATTAGAAATAATAGCATTTCAAAAATGCTGTTAATTAAATTTCAAATATCCAATATAGTTTCATAAACCATTAAATTTTCATTTAAATCATTTCAAACTTATAAAATCATATATTTTTCACTTTTATAACCATCATTTAATTTTCCTTAGATTCATGGTTTTATAAAGTTAAATTTCCATTCAAAAATCAATATTTAATAATAATTCACTTATTAAATTCCAAAATTCAATTTCAATTCATGTAATTAAATTTTTAACTTAACACTTAAGTTTAAATCTTCAAATATAACTTAATTTCATTTTATTTACTTAACTTAAAAATTCACTTTTAAACCAAATTCACAAATTTCTAATTTAAGTTATATTTCAAATTCAACTCAATATTCATTCATTTAATATTTAACTTTATTCAAAAATCATTAATATATTATAAAAACATTTTAAATTCATTTAAATTCAAAATATCAAAAATTTATTGTATTTTCATATTTAATTTAAATTTCATTTATAATTAAATCAAAATTTCCAAAATAACTTACATTTCAAATTTCTAACTTTACCATTGTTTATTTCACTTATAAATTTTCAAAAAATCAATAATACTTTACAAAAATCATTTTTAATTAACTTTTAATCAAAATATTATAATATTTATATTTCTAAACTATTTTAAAATTTTTAGAAAAACATATTTTAACCATGTGTCTGTATATCATTTTCTAGCCTAGGTAAAGTGATACGGGTATATCATTTCAACCCGTAATTTACAAAGAAAACTTGGGTTTTATCATTTCAAACCCGCAGTCCCAAGTAAATGAAATAATTTGAAAATCATCCAGGCCAATCATTTCAGCCCATAACGATTTTCCCCTATTTTAAAGTCCGCTCGGGTATGTATCTTTTCAACCCATAGTGATTCTAATCTAAAGTGAACTTGAAGTGTGATAAACTGATATAAATAATAAAATAGCATCATATAACAGTAACATATGATATAACAGGTAAATAAGCATGAGTGAACATCATATGATCATAACATAGCAGAAATAATATGGTGATGCATTTTACAGATTCAAATGTTATCGATTTACTAGTCATATAAGTATAAAATTGTCTGGTGAGAATAACTCATTGGTATAAGCTGAAGATGACAACAAACGAATGCACAACTGAGATCCACAAAAGCATGGTAGCATGAAAAACATTTGAGTGGGAGAGCCAAAGATTAATTTCCTTGAATACAATTCAAACAAAACAATATAACTAACATAAGTTTTCAACCTAAATTCAATTAAACAAAGGTAGATGAATGCACAAAAAATCACCAAAGTGTTTGCATTTGCTTTCAACCTTGCCTAGGCTCGGCCATAGGTTAGAATACATGGTTAGGGCATGGTTTTTGCTCTAGTTTTGGGTTCATAAGAGGTCGGCCTAGCATAGGAGAAGATGGTGTAAAGTATGGGTGAGCATGAAGCAACACAATCTAAGTCAACACAACACTGTTTCAAGGCACAAAGGGCTCGGCCATAGCAAAGGTGGGCACGGTCAACTTCAGGTGGGGTCAATGGATGACATGTCAGTAGTGTTAGGTCAAGTAGGGGCTAGAGATGGTGGTGTAGGTGGCAGCCAAGGGGGTGTTTGTGGTGGAGGAAGACTAGTGTGCTCGGATATGGTCATATAGTTGGAGTTTGGAGCAAGATGGTGGTGGATCTTCAACCTAGGGACCACGACGTGGCTTGGCGTTGGACTGGAGGTGGTGGAGACTGGTTGTGGGATGGTGGTGGCAGCCAAGGTGCTAGTGGTGGCAGGGGCTGAACCTAAATAGAGAAGAAAGCAAGTGCAATCACATCAAAAACAATGAAAAAATGAAAAGAAAAGAAAGAAGTTTTACCCAAAAATTTTCACAAGAAGAGGCCGAACTTTTTTGTGAGATGAGAAAGAAAATAATTCATGTGAAAATGAAAGAGAGAAGTCGACTGAAGGTAGGAGTTATGTCAGCAAATATGGAAATATGTTGGTTGAAATGTGAAAAGGTGTGAATACAAAAGGACTTAAGCCAATCAAAGGTCACAAACTCTTCAATTTACCATATTTCTTTTTGCAATTTTAAATAACTGAAAAATACTTATAAGTTCACATAAAAATTTAGTAAATAAACAAAAATAGATAAATAAATATTAATTATATTTAATTAAATTAAGAAAAATGGCAAAAATTGCAAACTAGTCCAGAAAATTTGAAAATAAATGGAATAAACTTTGGAAAATTTTTATGTACTTGAAAAATACTTATAAATAAAGATTAGAACACAAAATAAAAATGCATTCAAAAAAATAAATAAATAACTTTTAATTAAATATAATTTAAATAAAGAAAATAGCAGAAAAATGGAAACTAGGCTTTAAAAATAGAAAATAAATGCAATAAATTTTGGAAAAATTTTATTATCACTTTAAAATATTTATAAATGAAATCTTAAAATAAAAGAAATTTAAAATAATTTGAAACAAAACTAAAGTCAAATTTAAATTATAGTCAAAAATCTAGGATTGTTACACTCTCCCCCGCTCGAATCTTTTCGTTCTCAAAAAGAACGGGCAAGGAAAATAAAGAGAAACAAGATAGAAAAACAAAATAGTAAGTGAAACAAATAATTCCAGATTCGAAGCAGGAATGCTCTCCTCCGTTTCCCAGGTACAATCTCGATCGTCGGTACTCCACTATACTTTGACCAGATTAACAGTTTTCCTTCTGAGCTGCTTCGTACCTCTGTCGACAATGCGAATTGGCTTCCTCTCGACAGTCAGATTATGCTCAATATCCAAACTATCAAGGGCAGAAGGCTGGACAATAAGAGATGGATCATGAAGATGTCGGTGAAGATGCGAGACATGGAATGCATCATGCACTCCAGAATGCTTCTCGGGCAAATCCAAACGGTAAGCCAAAGAACCAACTCTTTCCACAATGTAGAAAGAACCAACGAACCTAAGAGAAAGCATCCCTCTACGAACAAAACGAATGACATTACTCAAGGAGAAACCTTAAGGAACACCTGATCATTAACAGAAAATTCCAAATTCCGCCTATGCCTATCAGCATACTTCTTCTGCCTATCCCGAGCGGCTCTCAACCTCTTCTCAATCTCCTCAACTCTCTCAGAAGCTTCCAAAATCACATCAGGACCAAGAACCAAACGATTACCGGATACAATCCAGCAAGATGGAGATCTACAAGGTCGTCCGTATAGAGCAGCAAAAAGATACATTTTGAGGATGGCCTGAATGCAAATATGGAATGTGATAGATAAAAAAATTAAGAATAGACTGAAAAATAGAAGATAAGAGTGTACCTGATAGCTATTATTGTAGGTGAATTCGGCAAGATGGAGATAATCTTCCAAAGATCCTCCATAATCAAGCACATGAGCACGAGGAAGATCCTCGAGAATCTGATTCACTCTTTCCGTTTGGCCGTTGGTCTGTGGATGGTAAGCAGTGCTCAGATTCAGACGATTGCCCAGAGATTCCTGAAAAGCCTTCCAAAACTGATTGGTAAAGATAGGGTCACGATCACAAACAATACTGAGAGGAACACCATGGAGACGAACAATCTCTCTCATGTAGATCTTAGATAAGCTAGAAGCAGAATGAGTAGATTTGACCGGAATGAAATGAGCGGACTTGGTCAGTCTATCCACAATAACCAAGATACTCTCATTACCCCTCCGAGTCCAACCATCGATGAAATCCATGGAAACCTCTTCCCACTTCCAATTGGGAATCTCAAGGGGCTGCAACAAAGCAGGGGTCTTCTGATGATCGACTTTGACTTGCTGACAAGTCGCACACCGACTAACAAACATAGAGATATCCCTCTTCATCCCCTTCCACCGATAAAGCTTCTTCATATCCTGATACATCTTCGACACACTAGGATGAATAGAAAGCCTAGATTGATGATTCTCCTGAAGCAACTCCTGCCTCAAACCATCAACATTCGGGACACAAATCCTGCCATTAATCCTCAAAATCCCTCTATCATCAATCTGAGCTCCACTACTGCCACTACCACCAACCCTGCTACGAATACTCTCCTTCATCAATCTAAGCATCTCATCCTCATCCTGCTTAGCCATAATACGATCCAGAAGAGGAGAAGAAGAAACAATAAGCTGACACAACAAAGCCTTCTTCTGACTTAAAGGATCGGCCACAACATTAGCTTTATCGGGAGTATAGCTAATATCGAGGTCGTAAGAAGCCAGAAACTCAAGCCAATGAATTTGCCTCTGATTCAAATCCTTCCGGGAGAAGATATACCTCAGAGACTGATGATCGGTGAAAAGCTCAAACTTGGTTCCAAGAAAATGATGCCTTCAAAGTTTCAAAACAAAAACAACAGCAAGCAACTCTAAATCACGAGCAGCATAATTTGCCTCATGGGTTTTCAACTGACGGTTGGCATAGGCAATGACCCTACCATCCTGCATGTGAACATCACCCAAACCCTCACGACTAGCATCAGTATATACCGTAAGTCCATCACTTCCGTTCGGAACAGTAAGAACTGGTGCGGAAGTTAGCATGCTCTTTAACTCATTGAATGCGGCCTTACACTGATCATTCCAGATAAATTTGGCATTCTTACGAGTCAAAGCTGTGAGAGGTGCAGCATTCCGAGCAAAATTCTCAATGAATCTTCGGTAGTAACCGGCAAGGCCCATAAAACTACGAATATCAAATGGAGTCTTTGGAGTTTCCCAATCCTGAAACAGAATAGGGAGAAATAAGGACAACCGAAAAGATAGAATTATTAAAATGATAAAGAAAAGAGAAGGAAGAAAGACTTACATCGATCGCAGCGATCTTGACTGGATCAACTGAAACTCCATTACTAGAAACAATATGCCCGAGATATCGGACTTCATCCTTCCAGAAATGGCATTTAGAAAATTTAGCCTTCGACTGATGATTTCTGAGAGTCTCTAGAACATATTTCAAATGCGACTCATGCTATTCCTTGGTCTTAGAGAAGACAAGGATATCATCAATAAAGACTAGCACAAATTTATTAAGCACGACAAAAAAAACACGATTCATCAAATCAACAAAGAAAACAGGAGCAGTAGTCAAACCAAAAGGCATAACTAACCATTCATAAAAACCATTCTCAGTGCAGAAAGCAGTCTTAGAAATGTTATCCTCAGCAACCCTGAGCTGGTGAGAACCTGTGGCAAGATCAAGCTGAGAGAAAACAGTGGCACCAAAAAGCTGATCAAACATATCATTGATACAAGGCATTGGATATCTGTTTTTCATAGTGAGCTTGTTCAACTCCCTTTAATCAAAACGCATCCGAAGAGAACCATCAGACTTGGCGACAGAAACCACCGTGGCTCTCCATTCAAAAAAACTAGGTCTGATCAGACCTTTGGAAGACAAGTCCTCAATTTTCTTTCCCAACTCAACCTTCTCATGGGGTGCCATTCTTCTGGGGGGAAGAACAATAGGTCGAGCACCAGGAATAAGATCAATCCGAAAATCAATTTCCCACTTCGAAGGCAAAGAAGTGACTTCACCAAATACATCGGCATATAATCTAACAACAGGAGTCGAATCAAGATCACTGGGAGAGGAATCCAGAGAATAAATAAAGTTTCCAGCAAAATCCTGAGGCAAGTAGCACTGAATAATCAAGGAATTCCCTTGATCATCAACAAGATGAATAGTCTGGGCTTTACAAGAGATATGAGCATCACGATTCACTAACCAATCCTGACCAAGCAATAAATCAAAAGCATCGAATCCTAGAACATAAAAATCACCACAAAAGCGATGATCGGAATGGAGAAGTTTCACTTGCTTACAAATTCGATTAAGGTTAGCGGGATCCCCAATAGGATTTGAAACACATAATGGAATAGAAGCATACTCAAGAGAAAGGAGATGCTCAAACTTATCACACAAATCAACAGAAATAAAACTATGGGAAGCTCCAGTATCAAACAACACACAAACATGACGATGGAATAAAGTAAATGAACCCGGGAGAGTACCTTGGTCATCACTAGAAGCAGAAGCAGGTGAAGGAACAGGAGATGATGCAGAAGTGACAGCAAATATACCAGAAGGAGTACCCCTCTGCTGGGTAGGGCCTTCCTTCTAAAAATGACCAGGCCGGAGACAGATATGGCAAAGGTCATGCCTAGCCAACTGAGCAGGTGGAGGAATAGCAACACCAGCTAGTGTAGGAAAGCTATTGGCATAGTGTCCCTTTTGATCACACCTAAAGCAAGTGATGGAGGAGAGATCAACTGGTTGCCTCTGAGCAGGAGCAGATGATGAAGATCCCAAACCAGAACGCTTCTTCCAATTCTTCTTCTACTGATGGAAATTAGGCTTATGCTTCTTAGAATTAGCAGATGAAGACTGAGCACCAGAAACAGCAGGACCTTTGGATGTGGGGTTCTCATAGCGAAAAGCCATATCCATGAGCTGGGTGAAAGAACCATGAACATGAGAAATGAGGTGACTATAATACTCTAGACGAGCACCAGCAATAAATTTCTCATTCTTCTTGAGAGGAGTATCAATGAAGTTAGGACCGAACTTGGAAAGTTCGTTGAACTTCCTCTCATACTCAGCAAAAGACATGCTACCTTGCTTAAGATCCATAAATCCACGATAAAGCTGAGATTTCCCGGCTTCTGGCATCCATTTTGCCACAAAAGCCTCCTTGGAAAAGAGATACAGAACAAGCTTAAGATAGATTCAAATGAAAAAGAAAAAATAGGAACAACATTCAAGATAACACAATGGATACCTAAACTGCTCCCAAGTAATATCAGCTTCGACGGTGTTAGCCGTAACGGACTGCCACCAATCTAAAGCAAAATCACGCAACTGCTAAGCTGCTAACTGTCGCTTTTGGGCATCATTAATATCAAGACCAGTTTATATCCTCTCAGGACTCCGCAACCACTGCTAAGCCTCAATGATGCTCTCTGAACCGGTGAATGGATTTCCACCAAGTTGAGGGAATTCCTTACAAAGAACAGTGAATCGAACAGGAGCAACAGGTTGAGGAGCCGGGGCAATACCATGACCCCTACCTCTGGCATTTCCTCGATTCATCCTGAAAAATCAAGAACGAATTTAGGACAAAATAAAGACAAGCCAAAAAAAAATTAAGATAAGACAAGAGAATTCACTTGGATGAATATCCTAAAGAAAGAAAAATCTAACAAGGTAGATATGAAAGAAAGGAAGTAAGTTAGAAACATTTGAAAATCCTTTAAAACAAGAAAAATTTATTTATCGAAATAATCTTTGAAAATCTTTTGAAAACATAATGAAAAATCATTTATACTTTGAAAATACGTCTCTCATAAACATATAATTCTGAGATTGATTTCACTCATTCTAGGGTAGAAATACCCTATCTAATGAGTTGTTGCTCTGCAGAGGCAATGGTTTGCCAAAACCCAAAGCTCCAATACCAACTGTCACGACCCGCCATTTCGTACCATTCAAATCGACAATAATCCACACATGTCAGACTTGAATGATGCAAAATAACAGATTGTAAATATATTCGGAGCAAATGAAATCAAATACACAGAATCACAGACACAGAACAATCAGAATAACGCGCAGCGGAATATAAAAATAACATAGTAGTTCATGAAGCTACTATAATAGAGTCTCAAACCAAATACATAATAACAGTCTAAAACAACATAATAGAAATCTCAAATACATAGAAGTTCACTAATACATGAGATGAACTAGAACAGCTGAAATAGAAATAGATGTAAATGTAGATAGGCAGAAATTCTAGCAAAGACCAGCTCCAGAAAGAGAATCCAAAGCTGTGAATACTTAGGCTGACTCGAGCATAAAGCAAAACACAAAACACTCGAGTCAAGAAAATATATACTTATATAATGTAAACCAACTCAAGTGAACTATAATAAGGATACAAATAACTTAAAGGATGCCTGGGACCGCCCATCCTCTAAGGATCTGTTAAACTATTTACTATATAGTAATATTTTGCTTTTATAGTAATATCTATAGTAAAATAATCACTTTAAAATAGCGTTCCGGGCTACCCATATCACCCTTCACACATAATAGTCCCAGTAGTCCATTCAGTATCAGCATATCTCAAGATCGGGAGACTACCCTAAATACTCCATGGGTTACGAGAGAAAAAAAAACCGTAGTAAAGGCTCAGTATGGTAGGTGACACGGCACACAAGGCAATGCCAGGGTAGATGTATCAATTACGCACACGGGCTGGTGGTAACGCAACAGCCACATATGCCCACCCTGACAACACTCCAAAATCAAGGGTTGCACCCAATCAATCACAACAGTAATAGAATGGTATCGAAGAAGTGTGTCCGGCCAGAGGTGCTACCTTCTTTGGCCCGAGATCGTTCCTGTTTTAGCCACCTTAAGCCAACTCACGAGAGTCGGGTCCACGTAATGTAACTCAGGAACGTCGCCACCATCCTACTTCATTTTGGAATCTCCACTGCGTACACAGTTGTTAAAGTGGTTTTCGGTATCGACAGAGAGTATGTCCATATCCGATCCCGGTCTCTTGAACAATCAATCGTTATTATAACCCGTGGTTATAATTTAAAAATGGTATTAATATTTCAAAAATCAAATATCATTTAACAATTCAATATCATTTCAAATCCATTTTAAAATATCTAACTTATCGTATCATTTCAAAACCACATTCATTTTATTCAAATTTAAAATACCATTTCAATTCACATTTTAAAATAGTTTATATTTCAAATCGAATTACGTCATTTAAATCATAAAAATGAAGTTATTACATTTAATAATTAAATTATTAAATTTCCAAAATTTTAATCTTTCAAAGTTCATTCATTCGCTTAAATTTATCAAAACAGTGAAAATTCAACTTTCGCAGCACTTAGAAAATGCTACGGAAAGTTATGTTTAAAACAGTTCAATTTAACAAAAGACAGCATTTAAAATGCTATAATAGGGTTACATTAGTTCAAATAAAACCTTAGTTAAATTCAACAATTATAGCACTTACAAAGTGCTATAATATCCCTTTATTAAAAATTTAGCCATTTGGTTCATTTATATCAACTACAACATTTACAAATGCTGCAATATCCTTTTCATTAGAAATAATAGCATTTCAAAAATGCTATTAATAAAATTTCATATATCTAATATAATTTCATAAACCATTAAATTTTCATTTAAACCAATTCAAACTTATAAAATCGTATATTTTTCACTTTTATAACCATCATTTAATTTTCCTTAAATTCATGATTTTATAAAGTTAAATTTCCATTCAAAAATCAATATTTAATAATAATTCACTTATTAAATTCCAACATTCAATTTCAATTCATATAATTAAATTTTTAACTTAACACTTAAGTTTAAATCTTCAAATATAACTTAATTTCATTTTAATTACTTAACTTAAAAATTCACTTTTAAACCAAATTCACAAATTTTCAATTTAAGTTATATTTCAAAATTCAACTCAATATTTATTCATTTAACATTTTAACTTTATTCAAAAATCATTAATATATTATAAAATCATTTTAAATTCATTTAAATTCAAAATATCATAAATTTATCATATTTTCATATTTAATTTAAATTCCATTTATAATAAAATCAAAATTTCCAAAATAACTTACATTTCAAATTTTTAACTTTACCATTAATTTATTTCACTTATAAATTTTCCGAAAATCAATAATAATTTACAAAAATCATTTTTAATTAAGTTTAAATCAAAATATTATAATATTTACATTTCTAAAATATTTTAAAAATTTTAGAAAAACATATTTTAACCACGGGTTTGTATATCATTTTCTAGCCTAGGTAAAGTGATACGGGTAATATATCATTTCAACTCATAATTTACAAAGAAAACTCGGGTTTTATCATTTCAAACCCGCAGTCCCAAGTAAGTGAAATAATTTGAAAATCGTTCAGGCCTATCATTTCAGCCAATAACGATTTTCCCCTATTCCAAAGTCCGTTCGGGTATGTATCATTTCAACCCATAGTGATTCGAATGTAAAGGGAACTTGCAGTGCGATAAACTGATATAAATAACAGAATAGCATCATATAATAGTAACATATGATATAAAATGTAAATAAGCAAGGGTGAACATCATATGATCATAACATAGCAGATATACTATGGTGATGCATTTTACAGATTCAAATGTGATCTATTTACTAGTCATATAAATATAAAATTGTCTGGTGAGAATAACTCACTGGTATAAGCTGAAGATGACAACAAATGAATGCATAACTGAGATCCATAAAAGCACGATAGCACGACTAACATTCGAGTGGGAGAGCCAAAGATTAATTTTCTTGAATACAATTCAAACAAAACAATATAACTAACATAAGTTTTCAACCCAAATTCAATTAAACAAACCTAGAAATGAATGCACAAAACATCACCAAAGTTTTTGCATTTTCTTTCAACCTTCCCTAGGTTCGGTAATAGGTTAGAATATATGGCCAAGGCATGGTTTTAGATCTAGTTTTGGGTTCATAGGAGGTCGGCCTAGCATAGGAAAATATGGTGTAAAGTATGGGTGAGCATGAAGCAACACAATCTAAGTCAACACAACACTGTTTCAAGGCACAATGGGCTCGGCCAAAGCAAAGGTGGAAACGGCCGACTTCAGGTTAGGTCGGGGGATGGCATGTCAGTGGTTTCAGGTCAGGTAGGGGCTGGAGAAGGTGTTGTAGGTGGCGGCCATGGGGGCGTTTGTGGTGGTGGAAGACTAGTGTGCTCGGCTATGGTCATATAGTTGGAGTTTAGAGCAAGATGGTGGTTGATCTTCAACCTAGGGACCAAGGCATGGCTTGGCGTTGGACTGGAGGTGGTGGAGACTGGTTATAGGATGGTGGAGGTAGCCAAGGTGCTGGTGGTGGCAGGGGCCGAACCTAAATAGAGAAGAAAGCAAGTGCAATCACATAAAAAACAATGAAAAAATGAAAAGAAAAGAAAGAAATTTTACCCAAAAATTTTCACAAGAAGAGGCCGAACTTTTTTGTGAGATGAGAAAGAAAATAATTCATGTGAAAATGAAAGAGAGAAGTCGGCTGAAGGTAGGAGTTATATCGGCAAATATAGAAAGGTGTTAGTTGAAATGTGAAAAGGTGTGAATACAAAAGGACTTAAGCAAATCAAAGGTCACAAACTCTTCAATTTACCATATTTCTTTTTGCAATTTTAAATAACTGAAAAATACTTATAAATTCACAAGAAAATTTAGTAAATAAACAAAAATAAATAAATAAATAAATATTAATTATATATAACTAAATTAAGAAAAATGACAAAAATTGTAAACTGGTCTAGAAAATTTGAAAATAAATGGAATAAACTTTAGAAAGTTTTTATGTACTTGAGAAATATTTATAAATAAAGATAAGAACACAAAATAAAAATGCATTCACAAAAATAAATATAATTAAATATAATTTAAATAAAGAAAATAGAAGAAAAATGTAAAGTAGGCTTTAAAAATAAAAAATAAATGCAATAAATTTTGGAAATTTTTTATTATCACTTTAAAATATTTATAAATGAAATCTTACAATAAAAAAAAATTTAAAATAATTTCAAACAAAAATAAATTTAAATTTAAATTATATTCAAAAATCTAGGATTGTTACCTGATATACGTCAGAAATCCTCCAGCTCGTCTCCTAAGCTCCATAGCATCCTAAGCTGAATCTGTAATACTCAGTCTGACCCAAGCATTATAATAAAATAACACCCGAGTTGGTCTGGAAAACCAGCGTGAGAAAACACATTCAATTTGAATTATTAACCTTTTCAAAATCCTTTGAAAACAAAGGTATCTCGTAAGACCACGTCACAAATAAACATGACGAGTTTTTACCTTAAGATAACTAACACAATTTTTATCAAAATCGATTGATATTATAATAGTGTCTATATAGAGTAAATAAGAAATAGTTGAAATGCTTGCATCACACATTCCAACATAGTTGGGCACAATCAAAACCATACAACGCTTATTGGAGAATGGAATCCATCGAATGACTGGGCCATTGGGGTATCGCCCACCACAGTACAGCTTCAAAACAATGTACCGAGGACCATGCCGGGATCCGCTGCCACACAAGACCGGCATACCCCTGACATGGATAGACAGAATCTGTTACCACCTCGGACGTTCCCATCCTTAACATCAAGCGCTCCTTCCATGCACCACCATATCCATAGTAAATAGGTTTTCCAAGGACATCTAGAAAGGTGATAACATTCCCTACTTGGGTGCGACCCACTTATCGTTGTTGCATCTCCCATGTTTTAGTCATTCCCGATTGATGAGGTTCGAGGCTAAGCGTTACCTTTCAAGAACAATTTTACGTAGAATGCTCATCGTTCTCCAATGACGATGTTTATATAGCATTCGTCGATACTAGTTGTCCTTGGTCTGGACAAACCGAATCACCATCTTCATCATCTTCATGGTATTCATTTGTAACGTTCAAACCGGATCGAAGTGGTTTTTGAATAACTAAATCCAATCCAGGTCTCTTCGAAACGATTAACCAAATTAGCCAATATTGATAGTCAATTATTTAACTACCAAATAGCATCCATAAGCATCACTAGGCCTTATTTTATAAATATCTAGAATATTTATTTCAAAACATCTTTCCAAAGATATATCTATTCAATCTCTTCAATATTCTATGTTTGAAAACAATTTCAACACTTGTATCCATAATAGGATATTTTACCATTTCATAATTAGAAATATTTTCGACTAAATTATTTCCAAAACCTCCCTCTCGATGCTTAGGAAAATATTTACACGTATAATTTCCTAAAATCATTTTAGTATTTAACTAGGAAATATTTCAAACTTATCACACGAGTCTCCGAAATTTTTAATAAATTCTTCTTATGATTTCCAATCTGATTATACTTATTTATAATCCCAACCAACCATTTTTAACTCTTTTAAATGAATTCAAAACCTTCCCAAAGTTATCGCATCTAAACATCGGGAAATTCTCTTAAGTTTCTAAAATTCCATTTATAAGAATTCTCTTATAAAAACCTCATCCTTAAATTAAAACTTGTTTACACTTTTCGGGAGAATTTTGTAAATAAATTTGCAATCATTTCAAAACGATATATATAATGTGTATTTCTTTAAAGAATAGTATTTATTTAAAATATGTTTAAGTTATTATTTAAAATATTTAAAACTCTTTAATAACATCTATAACTCGTTTTTAGGTGAACAAATAAATTTCCAAAGCTAAATTTAAAGTTAGAATTTTATTTAATGAATACTTAACATTTGAAAATCTACTTACCGAAGTATTTAAATCTCAATTGGTTTAAAATTCCATAGTTTTAAAATAAATAAATTTTCCTTTTTAATCAAACTCATTTCTTAAATTTAAAATATATTTTTAAATATCAATAACTAATTTAATTTATGACTTCCTCTCAATTTCACAACATATCAATTTATTTCGCTTCCCTAACCATTTCCATTTCAAAAATAGAATCTACTATTTTTCTCAACCCTGTTTCCATATTCTAATATAAATTCACCGTATAAATTTATATTCCAATTATCACCTGATATCGAATTCCTTTATTTATAAATATCGTTAGCGATTTTAAAACCCTTTTTTATTTTACTTTTGTAAAAAAAATTATTTATAAAATTCCATAATATACATTCACTTCTTATAAATTTCTTTTACACTTCTAACCGATTTTCAATATTAATTTTGACTCCTTTTTATATTTCCAGAATATCATTTATAAATTTTCTTATATAATTCACTAAAAATCTCCATTTATTAGTTAAGTATAGCCAAAATCAATTTAATTTCTCTAATTTAATTTCTTTAAAATAATTCTAATTCCAATATATATATATATATATATATATTATCAAATTCCCTTCAATTCCACAAATTTTAAAAATATAATTATAGTTTTAAAATTATCAAAATTCAGGCTAGTGCTATGACAGTATTCAAATATTCCAATTTCAACAATAATCTATAACAGATTACTACACACATCATATATCACTATATATGAAAAATAAATAATAACTCTGTGGAGTCCATTTGGATCCCTCCAACCTGTTTTCCTGCATCCCTAGATGTTAATACAACATATAAAAATACCAATCCCGCTTCAAGGGGGATATCATGGCATATAGGGTCATCATCTATTATGCGCGGCACATAGGGTCTCATCCACTATAATGTGTGGGAATATTAGTCCAATACTATATATATAAACTACTATGTATTTTTAACATCAGCAGATAATAATTTATAAAATCAACCAACAACTAATAATTTAAATTCGTAATTTTTAAATTATTCTAGCAATTCAAATGAGTGATATTTTACTCACCTCTAATTTTTAATTTGCAGTCATTTCAAATTTTAACCCCATAACGTAGATTACCCAGCTATAATTCAATGGCCAATCACGTTCGATTAAAACCTCGTATAAGAAATTTCAAATTTATAAGATTTAACGATTTCACTTTTTTTAAATAAATCAGGAAACTTATTAATTTAAACTAACCACCCTCTAACTATATTATTATAATTTGAAAAAAACGAAGTGCAATTATTTCATTACCATCCCACGATAAACTGCTTGCCCACCCTCAGCAACGTGATAGCGACAATGCCACGACACCCATACTTACCTCCCCACCGCACTACTGCCGAGCTCGATATACGCCCGGACCTTGATGCCTCCTGCCTCCACCTATAGTACATCACGATTTCATCGCATGCCTCCCCTCTCAGACACTGCAACGAACGTCGCCGAACCCCACCCAAACAGCAGCCATTACATCATTGATCCAAATCCCAATTCGAATTCGAACCAACACGCCTTCATCGTCCACACTAGGTCGCGACACCCGCTTCCATTCGAACGTGCTAATCTCCATCGTGATGAACTTCGACTTCCCTCCTTCACGTGCTTGAATAAGAATCAACTCATAGTGACGAATGATTCATGGCCTCGCCTATTAATATATTTTTTCGGTTGGAGATCGCCTATAATTTTTTGGGAAAGAAGGGAACGCTATTGTGTTTGGCAATTTAAAGGTTTGCAGTGGAGTTTTGGATTGACCAGAGAGAAGGATGATGAAGTAACTATCGAAATTCTCTTTTTTTCGTTCAAATTAAAGAAAGGGTAAAGTCTCGTGCTTTTAAAAAGTAGGAAGAAAGGGTATCGCATGTTTGAGAAGTTAAAGGAAACGTGTTCCTTTCAATTTAAAGATGACAGCTCTGACTTTTACTGTGACTAGGATATATTATTTTAAAATTTTAAATCGTATCGAGCTCACAGCTAAACACATCAAACCCATATCGAGGCGTGCCGCTAGGCGTTTATAATGTTATACTCTTATTTCGAACGTAATGGAAAAGGTTTCGAGTCCTAATTCGATCGTATGGAGAAGATAGCTTTTTGGATCCAATAATTATATAAATTTTCGATATTAATTTCAACGCGTCTCTATCCCATACGACCAAACGATAATCCCGAAAGCTATGAAATTTAAAATTCGATAATAATACATTATTATGGATCAAATGGAACTGGTTTCGTCGAATTTCATGGTTGTGCCCTGGATCGCTATTTTAAATGTCAATTTGAACAAACTATTTTTTAATTGAAAAGAACACTTTCAAATTTAATTTTAAAACTTTCATTATCTTCATAATTATTAATATAAATTTTATAGGCCTTTAAATTATCATTTTTTCCGAGTTTAAAACTTAGGATACAATAATTTAACCAATATTCAATTAATAGGTTCAATAATTAAATTATCCAACAATCGCATTTTTTAATTTTTGAATTTATTCTATAAATAAACCAAAATTTTCATATTCAAAATCAATCTATAATTTCAAATTCAGCATTTAAAACCATTTAAATATCCCAAAACAAATGTCGAAAAATCCGGGTCGTTACAATAGTTTTTGCCGAAGCTGGGTAAACTTGTATGTGATTTTTATTTCTGCATTTACTTTGTTATTATCTATGCTGAAATTCTTATTTATCTATGAAATGTTTTATAAACCCTATTCTCTCCTCTTTTAGGGTTAGTTCAATCCTACAAGTGTTATCGAAGCCTGATTAATAGCATAGATGACTAATCCTTGTTGCAAATCTAGTGCAAGTCGGTCCAGTGTTAGTTCCACTAATTTAATGGAACAAATTATATAAAAAGAAAATCAAAACTGAAATTTTAGTTAAATTGTATTAATTTTAAATGTTGAGATATTAATGAAAATGGGTGTGATATTGTAGAAAAGAAACATATTTTGATTAATGCTCTTACATGCATGTAATCTATTCTCAAATTAATCGAGATAAATTTAACAATATCCCTCATTGTTTAAGTGCATACAAAATCTGAAATACTCTCAAATTAAACGAGATGCTAGAAATTGAGACCAAAATAAATGAGCTTGAAAACGAAAATATGGTCTTAAAGTGGAATAATTTTGAAAACAGATAAAAGGTTAGTAGTTGGTGTTCAAAGCTGATAAATGAGGATGAACTTTGAACATCCAAAATCAATGATCTTGAGTTGACTCTTCAAAAAATTTCCAATAGTGAAAAATATTTTAATATGCTATTAAGAAATCAACTCTTTTTGAATAATAGAAAAGGGCTTCGATTTAAAAAGGTGTCAATATATAAACAAATGTCTAATAACACCGCAAGCAGAAGAAGTGTGATATCCAAAAGTGTATATTTTGGAAGTATTGGACATAACAATAATAATTTCCAAATAAAAACCAAATCATTAAATAAATCTGGATTCCAAAAGGTACAAAAGTGAATTTTGTTAAATTTAAACATGTTTCTGTTCCTAAGAATGTGGCTATTAAAACTGATGGTTTGCTATACAAACAAATTAATGGTCCTTTATCCTTTGTTAGGCCACTCGCTTCTTCTAAAATTTAGATATAAAAGTGGGCTAAGGAACAATTCAATAAAGGTTACTTTGAATTATTCTATATTTTTAATGTGCAAAATTTCTAATATTCCATACCTTAGAAAAATGAGGTAGAGATCTACACATTTCCAATATCATGACACAAAGGTAAGTAAAGGTACGATCACTAAACTCTGTTTTGTTTTCTTATTGTTAATTCTGTTTTTCTTAACATTGCGGTAGTAAAATTGTCATACCAATATCTTTTTTACTCCAATTTAAAAAATTCACGATGTTCTACAAAATAAATTGAAAACTCTATAAGTTTTCCTTTTTTTTTATAGAATCAAAACTTAAACATGTGAAAAAATACAATTCATTTGGAGTATTATTTAGAAACAGTTATAGCTGTAGTTTTTTTTTATAACATGAACATCTCCACTCCAAATTTCGTTACTTTTGAATTTCTGGAAAGCTAACTGATAGAACTACAACTTTACTATTTTGAGTTTTTGCTAATTAATTTTGGAAAACATTGAAAAAGGTAATAATTTGAGAAAATTACTTGACGTATATTTCTGATTTACACAAATAGGTTGTATTACAACAAATTTTGATAGATTTATCGTTTTTAATTGAACCATTATTGATAAGTGGCATTTTTAGATATCTAAAACTTTCATATTTTGTACTAAATCAAAGTACGGATTTAAAGCTTTCAAATAGTGATCACAAATGGATTATATTTTCAAAACATGAATTTTTAATTGCTTTGGTAGAATTGTTGTCTTTCATAATTGACAAACTAGTGGTTGGAGAAATATTTGTTTTTTTGCTTCAACATAACTGCTTTTGCCTTTAATTGATTTAAATTTCTTGCTGAAAGTTTTGAAAATAAATTTGAGAGATTTTGAGTAAACATTTTGCTAGGTTTTCTTAAACGCCACTATATGTCACCTTGGGTAGTCCAAATACAAGTGGTATCAAATATCATCTCATTTTGAAATCATTTTTGCTTTTATTTGATTATTTAACTAGTAGACAACTTCACAAAACACCTTACAAAAAATTGATTTTCACTTTTTTTTCTAAATAACTGGAATTTTTACTTTGGTGGAAATACTCTTGTCTATTTTAGTATGGGATTTACTCTATAAAAGATGATTCTTGACTGATTGAACCTTTTTGAAACTTATCGAAATTGGTACTTGTATTTGAGAAAGTGATGGATGGTGATTAAATTATATTTCATAACAAGAGGAAGTATAATTTAAAATTACATGAAAATCAAAAAAAATTTTGAAATTAGTACTTATTCCATGTCATATTTATCACTATCACCTTTCTTCCAATTCGTATACCATAATTTAATACAGTGTGCAGAAGTTGGTATTTCAAAATAAGAAAATATTGTTTTTGTAATATAATTCATTTCCAAAATGTTCACTCTCATTTAAAACACTTTGCGGTTATGCATGGATGAATTACTTTAATACCGGCATATGTGCTTATTTAAAAGTCCTCGCTATTGTGCATGGATGAGACTCATATAAGAGAGGGATAATATTCAAGTAGATTCTAATCTCATTTAAAAGTCTTATGGTTATGCATGATTAGAAAATACTTGACATTTATTTTTAAGTAACTAATAACCTCGTTTAAAAGTCCTAACTGTTATGCACATTTAGAAAGTGCTTTAAAAGAATTTGTATAATATTTGAAAAAGAAGATTCACAAATTTCTCCTTTATTGAAAATACCACATTGATGTCACTATATAAAAATTTCCCTTAACCATAATCCCACCATTTCTATAAAGTGGAATCTGTTTCTAATAAATAAAATATTATGAGTTTTGGTTGATTAATTGGAAATTTTGATATATATTTTCCTCTTGATTGATTTTATAACTTTAATCAAAATTCATTACTATTTCAATCAAAATTATTATTTTTGATGATAATATAAGAGGAAGAGTGGTTAAGATTTTGTTGATTGAGTAATAATCTTACTAATATTCGAGACAGTTTTTATTATTAAAGAGTTATGTTAAAATTATTTTTGAAAAAACAATTTTTATTTCAAATCCATGCATCAGTGTAGAGGGTTTAATTGTAAGTGGCATCTAAATAGGGAGATCTTGAACTTAACACATCACCAAACACCCTTATTTAAATATAAAATCTTAATATATGTTTATTATCATCAAAGGGCGAGATTATATTATATCGGTTTATGATTTGATTGACGATAATAAACATGTATATATTTGTTCAATATGTTTATTATAATGCTACTGCAATTTCACATAATGAAAAAAAGATTTGGAGAATAAAATAAATGATTCTGTAACAACCCAAATATTTTACGATTTGAATATTTAAATATTTTATTTTAATATTTTATCGTTAGTCGGATTTTAGTCCGAAAAGTTACATTTTGCATACGGTCGAATTAGGACTCGGAACCACTTCCATTGGGTCCAAAACGCCATTTGCAATCTTTTTGAGTATAAACTTTGATATGTTTGGAGTTAATGGAATTTTACTACTTTTTCACTTTGGGTTTTGGGTTTAGTTTAGCCCATTAGCCTAAACTATTAACTCTAGCTCAACCCCCTTCCCTTCATAACTTCACTTTCATTTCCTAACACTAAAGCTTCATCAAAAAATGGAGGAAGGAATGGAAAATTAAAACTCCAAGCTCTAGTTCATTTGCAAATCCAACATCTAACTCCAAATTCAAAGAGAAGCCATTGATTCTTCCATTGATTTCAAGCTTCTTCTTCATTTATTTTGTATAAAGGTAAGATTTTTATCTCACATCTTTGTCAATAACTATCTTTGATTGTTAGGTATAAATTCCTAACACTTATTCATGTGAATTTGCTTTTGGTTTGGATTGAATTGGTGAAAATCCCAATTTTTAGTGTTTTGGGTTATCCAATCTTTGATGTTTGAACACGTTTTTGGTGATGCATCGAGGAGCCAATACGACCGGGTAGCCGGTGGGTGTAATCCCCTAGCGTTAGTGTTCGATCGGTTGCAATTTGAGAGAGTTTTTGCACTTCAAACCCCTAGGTCGCCGGACTGCACATGGATGATTCTCGGCCTGCAGTTAGGTCGGCCTACCATAGGTCGAAATCCATAGGTCGTTAGGTCATTCGGCCTTCTTCTATCCCTTAGGTCGTTTCATGTTAGGTCGCTCGGACCATTAAGTCGCGCGTGCATATAGGTCGCACTGTCCTTAAGTCGCTCGGCATTGATTTGGTCGCGCCATGCTGGGTCGCGCCGTACTTGGTCGCTCCTGGTATAACTCGCACCACCTAGGTCGCCCCATCTTAGGTCGCTTGCATCCTTATGCCCCAACTCCTTAGGTCGCTCGACTTGTTAAGTCGGCATGCAGTTAGGTCGCAACCCTAGGTCGCTTGGCCTTCTGATTTAGGTCGCACCTGCTATATCTTGCAACCAGCTTGGGTCGCGGCATGTATAGGTCGCACCTGCTCTTAAGTCGCTCGGCCGGTTATGTCGCGCCGTTCTTTAGGTCGCATGTAGTTAGGTTGTGCCACCCTTTAAGTCGCCTCTGCTTTAAGTCGTGTGCTATTTCTTGAGCCGTTGATTTCTTGTGTTGACTTATGTTAAGTCGTAAGTCGTGGCTGTTAAGTCGCAAGGGTATTTCCACTTTGATGAATTTGGAATCGAATTCTTTGGATTTTATTCACGTCTTCGAATGTGAATTTTTGTGATTTATTGTTTCTACAATCATTTTTTGTGATTTGTCACTTCATCTCACTCGTACGAGAAATCTAATTAAATGGCTTAGTAAAACAAATGATATGAAATGCTTGCATTTACTTTCCCGGTTAATTCTTGGACTTGTTCGATTGAATCTCTTGTGACAAGTTTCGAGTGGAGATCTACAATTTGTTCGTAAATATTTAAGTTAAGCTAGTGGTTATAGGACATGAAGCTAAGCTTATATATTTACTAGATTATTGTAATTGACACTTCTTGATGATCGTTGATGATCATTTTTGTGATTTAGACTAGCAAATGTGCGATGTCTCTTTGTCTACGAGGGGGACTAAACCCCGTTTGTGTGGAGCTTTGCTCAATTTGGTGGGGTAGCGACCCATGGTCTTCGGGCCGTTTTGTGGAGCTTCGGCTCAAAATTAATGGTTAGCAACCATGGAATAGCGTTCCATTTTGTGATACACGTGTTGGTGAGTTTTCATGCTCCCGTTTTGTGATAGGCCTCCCCTTTTTTGTGGTTTCTAGATTTCCATTGATGATTTCTGGAATTTGTGCTTTCACCAATTTTTGTGATTTACATTGATAAGTTTTATCAATATTTGTGCATTAATGAATTTGTGTGCCATTAACTTTTGTGATTGGCATTGATATTATTGTTAATATTTATGGTTTGGTGAATATAAATAAAGAGTATGACATTCTTTTTTATCTTTGAGAAGATTCTTGTGATATTGATTAATCTCTTGTTGATTTTCAATCTTATCATATGTTTACGTCATATCTCTTATTCTATATCATTTTATCTAATATTTATAGCTAGACTGATCCGTTTATTATTTTCTTATTAAATAATACTCGGGTTAGACCAAGATGTTACAGGTGCTTCTGCTTGACTTCACATCTGGGATTATCACCCTGACTTTTGGCTAACTACTTAGATTCGTAGTTTTTGTTGTATACATTTGAGATATAGACTCATTGATGTATCCATATTCTTTTGTCTAGCACTTGTAGTTATTCTTTTGTGACATTGTGGATCTTGTCTGACCACTACTCTGATGTACACTTTCATGTGTTATATATTCATATCTATTTCCGCCTTTGTGATATGGATGTCTATGACTGATTTGTGTTATGTTTATTTCTATATTTATTTCTGAAGAATATATATAGCCACTGTGTAGTAGCTTTGACTTTGTATTGGTATGTCGGATTTCCTCCTAAAACCAAATGCATGTTGTACTATCTGACATATCGTTTCTCGCACAAAGTAATTACGTGGATGGTCGCTCCTCAACAGCCTTATTCTCCGTGCTAGTTGACGGCATTACCACGTAGAGTCCTTGGCTAGTGTGGGTATAGAAGTGGGGCGTCACAGCTTGGTATCAGAGCCAATCTTCGGAACAATGTAAAATAATCTAGCAAGGATCATCGTCCTAAGTCCTTCTTAGGAGTCGTGCTTTAGGATTTAATTCGAGTCTTCGTACCGATTCATCATATTTTCTTTATGATCTATCAAGATAGCTTGATATTCATTTGGTGAATAACCTTATCCTTCTTCTTTCTTTCTTTCAAAAGGAAGAGAAATGGTTAGACCTGGCCGCTCCAGCGCCGGTCAATCTCGTGCTACTCCCCAAGATGGAGTATTTATGTCTGCCCAGCAGCTCCTTGATCTGGTAAGGAATGCTCAAGCAGCCGGATCTAATCCAGCGTCTACTGACCCTAAGTCTAGATTTGCACGTTTGTGCAATGATTATACCAATTTGGATGGGAAGCCATTCAAAGGTTTTGAAACTATTATTGAAGTCCAGGCTTGGCTGAGAATGTGCGATCGAATCTTTTCTCGCATGAATCTTGTTGATCTTCACCGTGTTCAGGTGGCCTCTAGTATGCTCTAAGAAAGAGCATTGATTGGTATGAGCTTCTAATTTCTGAAATAAATGAGGCGGATCTTACTTGGGAGAAATTCCGGGAACGCTTCTGTAACGACCCAACTTCCTACGCCCAGGAAGAAGTATCGTTAATAAGAAAAGAAAGGGGTGAGAAAATAGAAAAGATAGAGAAGAAAGAACAACAACATCAGAATCTCACAGCGGAACGAATAAATTATAATAATCACATAAGTATTTACATAATATAGAACATCAATCAGAGTTATATAGATAATACATCACATACTAGACAGTTATAAACACCTGTCTAGTTAATACAACTCAGTACATTACAACTCAACAATATGACCCAGAGATGTCAACACAGCGGAACTGTATAAATATGTATCTACAACGCTGAAGCCTCCTGCTCCATTTGCTCCTCCAGAATTCGTCAAAGCTAAACCTGAATCCCTTGGCTACCCGTAAAAATTTGGGTACCCGAGAGTTTATGAAAAACAAAAATAAACTCCGGGTCAGACATGGGTCTGGTACGAGTAACAGGTTAAAGTTGCTTAACTTTGAAAATTCTTTGAAAATAAAAGGTATCACGTAAGACTCCCCATACATAAACATGGGAAAGTTTTTACCTTACGCTAACCAAAACATTTGATAGGAAATTCTGTGATATTATAATAGGTCTAGGGTTTTCAAGTAAATAGAAAATAGCCGAAATTGTTACATTCATTAAATTCTAGCTACTAGCCACAAAAGTGGGTAATACAATCAAAACCGTGGGCACTTATTGGATTGTGGATTCCATACAATGGCAGGGCTACTGGGGTACCGCCCGTCACAGTACGGGGCCTAGATCACCGTACCGAGGATTACTCCCTTCATCCCCTACAACACAAGGCCGGAACCATTCCTTACTGAACAGTCCCGAACAAGATAAACCCCGGCAGTTGTCGCGAACCAACCGCCCACACAGCCGAAATAAAAAGGGACATCTAGACAGGGGAAATATCTTGCCCAGCTTGGGCATGACCCACCTAACCTTGCTGCATCTCCCCTGTTTTAGCCATTCCCGGTTGATGAGGCTTGAGGTTACGATTACCTTTAGAGAACAAATTCCTTAGAATGCTCATCGCCCGCCTGACGATGTGTTGAAAGCATTCAATCCATACAAGTTCGTTCCGGGTTCGAACGAAACCGAAGGCATTATCTCGTTACACTCATTTTGGAATCACCCTCAGAGTTAACGACGATAACCCTTGCACTCTGATTCACCATCTCGAATCTATAAGTACTATTCCGTCAAACTCATTACGGAATCACCCACAGAGTTATACTGACGTATAGCCCTTACACCTCGAGTCTTCACTTGCTCCACTGAGATTAACGACCTAACGTTTAATTGGAATCGATGTTGTTTTCGGATTCCAAATATGGAAACCCGATCCCGGTCTCATCGAAATCCAAAACGTGTCTTCTAAGGCCAAGTTGTCTATCTAGTCTTAACAGTTCAATTAAATATCATCAATATACACACAGATAGATAATTCACAATATCACAATAGATAATCACATCATCGTAAACAGATAATTCATATTATCATCAAAACAGATAATTAAATTTTATCTTACTTAAACCCAGCATCCATATTACACGGCATAAATATCTCATATCTCAAATCATTCAAGGCAAACAATATCATCCATCCATACATAAGCAATCACTTCAGCTATAATTAATATAAAATGAATTAAATTAATTACTTCATTTCTAATTAATTTAAAGTAAATTAAATTAATTACTTCACCATTATAAATCTTGCTTATTTCTCTATTAATCAATTAACAATCAATTAATTAGTCATCATCCAATTATTCATTTTTAATTTATCATTCTTGATTAATTATCTTTAATCACATTATAAATAATGATCCATTAATAATTTTCACAAATTAGCTACTCTTTAACCAATATAAAAATTAGTCTTAAATTACTAAATTACTTCCTAATTATTACATTAATAAATCAATTCATTTATTTATTATTTCCAAATGAATTCATTAAATTATTAGTTATAACAATTAATGTTCTCTACTTATATTTTCTATTTAGATTAGTTACATTAAGTATTAATCTTCAATTAGATCAAATTGTTAATCATCCTTGATTAACCCCATTCAGTAATTAATTACCCTTAATTTTGCCTTTACCAAATAAATTAATTAGTCTAATATTTATTTCTCTAATTAATCCCTTGATTAATTATACCAAGTAATTATACCCAAATTACTTTCATCATCAAATCACCCTCAGTTAATTACATTCGGTAATTATCATTAATTACTTTCTTAAGTAATTATATTTATCACATCGTCAAAAGGTTATTTAAATTAATTAACTTAAACAATTCATATTAACCTTAACTAATTACAAGGAGTAATTAGTTCCTCAATTATTTCCATTAAGTAATTACACTTAAACAATTGACAATTGATTATCTTAAAATTTATTAATTTAATTAATCACATTAATTAAAAATCCTTAGTTGATGTCCCTATTAACTATTAACCATTCTCTAATTACTTTCCTAAAGAAATTAGCTAAGATTTATTCCATATTAATTACAATTAATTATTCTCTAACATCTCATTAATTAATCCATAATTATTTAATTAATTAAGTGTTAGACTTGTAACTTAACCAATCTTTAATTATTTTATTAATTAATCACTAATCATTAATTAAATATTCAAATCTTATTTAACTAATGATCCTTCATTACCAATATAATTATCCTAATTTAATGATCTTAAATCTTAATTAACTAGTTTAAACTCTTAATTACTAAATTAATTAATTCAAATCATTAATAAATTTAATTGGTTAATTATTCATTTTAATTGACTTATTGATTATAAATCCTTAAATCTTCATTTTGTTCCAGAATAATGACATTTCCTTATTCATGATCAATTTATCATTAGCGAGGTACTTAAGGACAATTTACTTTCAAACATTACTTTTAAATTTCATTTCAAATCAAAGATTTGAAATATTGACAAATCAAACCAAGTTAAACTCCCTTAAAATCAAATGTTGTAAAACATTTTCCTCTATAAAGAAATTTATAAAAGAGTTTACACCAAATCATTTAACTCAAAACATTTTTAAATTATTCCTTATACCCTTTTTAAATTATTTAAATATTAATTTTTTTAGAAAACATCCTTATTTTTAAATTAGGATGCAAACCTAATTTGAATCTATATCTCAAATTTTGATTTTAACCTAACATAAAAATCAGGCTTCAAGTTCTAATATTCTGTTTTAAAATTTAAACTGATAGTTCTAAAACCTGTCATAATGTAAATGACCTGAGACCATACCAAATTACTTCGAGACAAACTCATCCTTGCTTCGTGCCTTACCCGCTACTCACTCGAGAAAAACTCGAGCAACTTACCTCCTTCACAACCATCTCAGCAGAACTCAAAGTTGTCCACCGTGCACATGCACGGTGGCGCCGCTCGTCACTGATCGTCAACACTGACCTCCACGTATCTGAATCCATCCAAGCATCCAACTTCGATCATCAGATTGCCACTCAAAGCCCGTAGTCAAAATCGAGTTCGACATTCCCAAACCTGGAAATTTAAGTCGCCGCATACCCATACCTGTCAACGTGCCGTCCCCACGTCTCTGACCATCTGAAGGTCTGCAATTCCTCCATCGACTTCGCCTACGACCACGCTATCGTCCCTCAAATTCTTGCTGCACTCGATCGATTGCATAGACCATGGTGATTGATTTTATCAAGTACAGTAAAACTAGGTTTACAAAACAACACTATCAACCACCGTCACCATGATGTTCTTCCACCACCCCCACTATTTTTCCCCCATTCACCCATCATACATCTACCTCTAGCATGATTCACGACCTCACAAATTCCAGAGATCATTAGAAATCTCAAAAATTCTAATTTCTGGTAAAACCAGAAATACCCACTAAGCCCTTCACTAAAAACTTCCTTTTTAGTTTTAAAAATCAAAATTTTGTATTAGTATTTGATTCTTAACCCTGACTTTATAATCTATGACAAATTATTTCTTTGCTAAATTTAAGATTCCACTGTGCTTTGTATTTTCCAGAACAATACTAAGTTATTTTAACTAACTATATATTTTTAAACTAACATTTGTGACATAACAATCACATTTCAAGTAAAACTTAAATCTTAATAAAGCCTAGATAAAGAGATAGGGAAATATGAAATTAATCTGTAACTAGAAAATTCAAACAGAGGCTACAGGCCTTCAACTAATATGCAGATATCATATTTCACACACATACACCAATTTCAAAAATACATAAACACAAACACATGATAATCCTCAGGCATAAATTAAACAACCATATAGAAATATACTTAAACATTTTAAAATGAAGTTACTCACCTTAAAAGATGATAAAGAACAGAGCACCAATTTGAAGTTGCCTTTAACTCAGAAAACTTGAATTCCCCTTTGTTATAAAAACTGAGTTGCTTGTTGTTAAGGTTTGCTTTGATTGTATGAAGATGTTCAAGTTTTGATGATATATATATATGTCTCAGTTTTGCTCAGGGATGATGCTCGAACTGATATGAAGAAAAGTTGATATATATACATGAATTTACAGGTTATAATATTATGATGTTTGTACAATACAGGTTATACATTTTGTACAACATTTCAGAGATATTTCTCTTGTATGTTTGACTAGGCTGATTATTTAGGTGGCTGAAACGATATGCATCGTGTACTTAAGATATTAACATTAATTGTTTTGGTGGCCGAGATATGGGCATTAAATTCTATTGTCTTTAGCTTGACTTACAGCTTGTTTAATATTGAATGTGAATATATGTTAATCTTTTCTCTTGCCTTTCAAGCCTGCATACTGTGTTCACTTGTTTGTACAAACATATATACTATGTTGTTTTTATTTTAGTTAGTGTTTACTTCTATCTTACAAGACTATATGATTTGTCTTAAATATTTATTTCTACTTTTATTTTAAGTACATTTGTTTGCTATACTTCTGTCATGGCTCAAATTATCACTTAAATCTAATTTAATTTATTTTACACACTTGAATGTTTATTTGTTGCAACAATACGTTTATTACTTTGTCTATTACCTTACTTTTACTTGCCAGATTCATTTTGTTGTTCTTGCATAACTAGCTTAAGTGGAAATATATACCTTGTTTTAGTTTTTATATTTTTTTTTTACTTCATTTGCTTATTATTTTTATTTTTATATAACATATGTTTGATATATGTTCAAGCTTAATATTTTAAAAGATTTACTTCATCTTAATCATTTTTGAAAGATTTTATTTTAAGTTTACAAATCAGAGCTTTCCAAAATACAAATAAAATTAAAATAACAATTTCTATTTGGATTAGCAATCTATCTGTAAAGACATTATATTACTTATCTAATTTTTTTAAATATAACTCATTATTAAAATAATTTATAAAAGAAACTATCTCTTATTTATAAAATCCTTTTTATTTAAATTTAACTTAAGCTAGAATCATTTTAAACAAATTGACATTTATCTTGAGTATTTAAAAGTTGTATGGTTGTCTATCTAATAGCTTAATATTAAATCAAATTTACAAATTTACAAAAACATTAGAATTAGAAAACATATCTTGATTTATTAAATTTAAAACAAAGATTATCTATTTACAATATATACAGATATATATATATATATATATATATATATATATATTATAAATAGAAAACATCTTAATTGGCTTTTAAAAGATAATTCATCAGTTAAATATTTATTTAAAAGAAAATTTATTAAATCAATTCATAACTTATTAACAAAGATATATCAAATCAATTTAATATTTTATATAGATTATTAAATTGATATTGCTCGAAATTCCGGGATATCACATTCCTCCCCCCTTAAAAGAATTTCGTCCCCGAAATTTAAAACAAAGGTAATTTAATAATCTAATTAAAGATTTAATTTTAAAACACAAGCATATATCATTAATATATGCTAACAACCATAGCAATCGATCATCCAAATCAAACAAATCTAACTATCCTGACAAAATACTGGATAGAATTCCCTTGAGTTTCCCCGAGTATAAATACCGGGTTACTCGCTCTATAGAATCCAAACAATCAATACTACTAAGCTACACACATCTAGATCTACAAAACAAGACAGGATATCAGATTATAGACAAGTCTGACTCAACATCCAAACTCCATGAACTGCTGGCTCTACAACCAGAGATAACTCATACACGTACTCCCTCAGAGATACGTGAAACACATCGAATCCCAGTTTTCCAAACTGACAATTCACTCCAAAAGATCAAACACTTATTCAAAATCAAATCTCCGATTCTTTGTCCATAAAATTTCCGGACGATCCTGGGCTGCCTACATCCCTCTTGATCAGCTCAACCCTTGCTGATGCTCCCTAGAAATAAACTGAACCAAAATTAATCCAACAAAATGATCTTTCCAAGATTAACAAATCTTAGGACACAACTCTATTCCAAATCAGAATACAGATCTCACTTTTCCCATCTGGAAAAGATAAAACAGATGCACTCCAAATATGGCCTCAGATCCTGAAAAATTTCCTGTAGAAACCTTTCAATCCATACACTGCAATTCCCAGTTGCTTCTACTTTAAACCAGCTACCACCACGCTTCCACTGCGCAACTCTGATTGAGCAGAAGAAAATGCTAATGACAAACACCAGCACAACTGGATAACACATTCCCGAACTATGGTTCAACAGATCCATAGAAGAAACTCAGAAGTTCCTCCAAAACCTGAGCTGCTTCACTAAACTCATCCTCCAAAAATCATCTTACCACTGAGCTGAACCATTGGTACCATTCCTGGAATCCAGAAGATACCAAACTCAATCTCCAGATGCGGATAAACTCTGACTTCCTGAAGACATCCAGCAAAATCAGATAGTCCAAGAGAAACTCAAACAATCGCAAGTCACTTTTGCGATCAATCTAGCCCACTACCAAAGAAAAACTGTTCTCTTTTTACCAAACAGAACAGCCTACGCTAGTCTAGCCAGTCCATCGAAGAAACGGAACCACTCTGTTGCCTCTGAAATCCACTACTACGCTAGAAAGCTTCCTTGACAACACACAGAACACTCCGAGCTGCACTGCTGTCACCAATTCCATGGAATTCCTAATCCAAAGCTCTTCGAGAAACTCGAACTACCAACCAAACAAAACATCTACTGAACTCAGCCACAATGCCGAAACAGGCACACTTCCCTAACTTGTTCCAAAGAAACATCTTCGGAGACATCCATAGTCACTGTGTCTCATCACACAGCTACTCATCCTGAGGTATCAAGATATCATGTCTTGCTTCTGTCCAACCGACAGATCCAAATTCTAGCTCATCCATACTTACACTTCAAAGATGAACTTCGAACCTTAACAGGTTACCTTCAGAGATCGATGAAATCCTTTACACCATCCAAAGTTCACTCGAGACGGTATTAGGTCTACAATCTCGATAGATACACTTCCAACTCCAAACATTCAAACTCCAACCATTGGTAGTCGTGATACATACACCACTACCCTATCTACCTTTATAACTTATATTGGAAAAGCCGAACAGGTAACCCAACAAATAGGTAGAAATAAATATATACGTATATATATCAAAATTACAAATACGCTCTCTCCAGAAAGAAAACACTTAAGAGCCTAGGTATTTACTCAACCTAGCACTCTGATACCACTGTAACGACCCAACTTCCTACGCCCAGGAAGAAGTATCGTTAATAAGAAAAGAAAGGGGTGAGAAAATAGAAAAGATAGAGAAGAAAGAACAACAACATCAGAATCTCACAGCGGAACGAATAAACTATAATAATCACATAAGTATTTACATAATATAGAACATCAATCAGAGTTATACAGATAATACATCACATACTAGAAAGTTATAAACACCTGTCTAGTTAATACAACTCTGTACATTACAACTCAACAATATGACTCAGAGATATCAACACAGCGGAACTATATAAATATGTATCTACAACGCTGAAGCCTCCTGCTCCATTTGCTCCTCCAGAATTCGTCAAAGCTAAACCTGAATCCCTTGGCTACCCTTAAAAATTTGGGTACCCGAGAGTTTATGAAAAACAAAAATAAACTCTGGGTCAGACATGGGTCTGGTATGAGTAACAGGTTAAAGTTGCTTAACTTTGAAAATTCTTTGAAAATAAAAGGTATCACGTAAGACTCCCCACACATAAACATGGGAAAGTTTTTACCTTACGCTAACCAAAACATTTGATAGGAAATTCTGTGATATTATAATAGGTCTAGGGTTTTCAAGTAAATAGAAAATAGCGAAATTGTTACATTCATTAAATTCCAGCTACTAGCCACAAAAGTGGGTAATACAATCAAAATCGTGGGCACTTATTGGATTGTGGATTACATACAATGGCAGGGCTACTGGGGTACTGCCCATCACAGTACGGGGCCTAGATCACCGTACCGAGGATTACTCCCTTCATCCCATGCAACATAAGGCCGGAACCATTCCTTACTGAACAGTCCCGAACAAGATAAACCCCGGCAGTTGTCGCGAACCAACCACCCACACAGCCGAAATAAAAAGGGACATCTAGACAGGGGAAATATCTTGTCCTCCTTGGGCATGACCCACCTAACCTTGCTGCATCTCCCCTGTTTTAGCCATTCCCGGTTGATGAGGCTTGAGGTTACGATTACCTTTAGAGAACAAATTCCTTAGAATGCTCATCGCCCGCCTGACGATGTGTTGAAAGCATTCAATCCATACAAGTCCGTTCCGGGTTCGAACGAAACCGAAGGCATTATCTCGTTACACTTATTTTGGAATCACCCTCAGAGTTAACGACGATAACCCTTGCACTCTGATTCACTATCTCGAATCTATAAGTACTATTCCGTCAAACTCATTACGGAATCACCCACAGAGTTATACTGACGTATAGCCCTTACACCTCGAGTCTTCACTTGCTCCACTGAGATTAACGACCTAACGTTTAATTGGAATCGATGTGGTTTTCGGATTCCAAATATGGAAACCCGATCCCGGTCTCATCGAAATCCAAAACGTGTCTTCTAAGGCCAAGTTGTCTATTTAGTCTTAACAGTTCAATTAAATATCATCAATATACACACAGATAGATAATTCACAATATCACAATAGATAATCACATCATCGTAAACAGATAATTCATATTATCATCAAAACAGATAATTAAATTTTATCATACTTAAACCCAGCATCCATATTACACAGTATAAATATCTCATATCTCAAATCATTCAAGGCAAACAATATCATCCATCCATACATAAGCAATCACTTCAGCTATAATTAATTTAAAACGAATTAAATTAATTACTTCATTTCTAATTACTTTAAAGTAAATTAAATTAATTACTTCACCATTATAAATCTTGCTTATTTCTCTATTAATCAATTAACAATCAATCAATTAGTCATCATCCAATTATTCATTTTTAATTTATCATTCTTGATTAATTATCTTTAACCACATTTTAAATAATAATCCATTAATTATTTTCACAAATTAGCTACTCTTTAACCAATATAAAAATTAGTCTTAAATTACTAAATTACTTCCTAATTATTACATTAATAAATCAATTCTTTTATTTATTATTTCCAAATGAATTCATTAAATTATTAGTTATAACAATTAATGTTCTCTACTTATATTTTCTATTTAGATTAGTTACATTAAGTATTAATCTTCAATTAGATCAAATTGTTAATCATCCTTTATTAACCCCATTCAGTAATTAATTACCCTTAATTTGCCTTTACCAAATAAATTAATTAGTCCAATATTTATTTCTCTAATTAATCCCTTGATTAATTATACCAAGTAATTATACCCAAATTACTTTCATCATCAAATCACCCTCAGTTAATTACATTCGGTAATTATCATTAATTACTTTCTTAAGTAATTATATTTATCACATCGCCAAAAGGTTATTTAAATTAATTAACTTAATTAATTAACTTAAACAATTCATATTAACCTTAACTAATTACAAGGAGTAATTAGTTCCTCAATTATTTCCATTAAGTAATTACACTTAAACAATTGACAATTGATTATCTTAAAATTTATTAATTTAATTAATCACATTGATTAAAAATCCTTAGTTGATGTCCTTATTAACTATTAACCATTCTCTAATTACTTTCCTAAAGAAATTAGCTATGATTTATTCCATATTAATTACAATTAATTATTCTCTAACAGCTCATTAATTAATCCATAATTATTTAATTAATTAAGTGTTAGACTTGTAACTTAACCAATCTTTAATTATTTTATTAATTAATCACTAATCATTAATTAAATATTCAAATCTTATTTAACTAATGATCCTTCATTACCAATATAATTATCCTAATTTAATGATCTTAAATCTTAATTAACTAGTTTAAACTCTTAATTACTAAATTAATTAATTCAAATAATTAATCAATTTAATTGGTTAATTATTCATTTTAATTGACTTATTGATTATAAATCCTTAAATCTTCATTTTGTTCCAGAATAATGACATTTCCTTATTCATGATCAATTTATCATTAGCGAGGTACTTAAGGACAATTTACTTTCAAACATTACTTTTAAATTTCATTTCAAATCAAAGATTTGAAATATTGACAAATTCAAACCAAGTTAAACTCCCTTAAAATCAAATGTTGTAAAACATTTTCCTCTATAAAGAAATTTATAAAAGAGTTTACACCAAATCATTTAACTCAAAACATTTTTAAATTATTCCTTATACCCCTTTTAAATTATTTAAATATTAATTTTTTTAGAAAACATCCTTATTTTTAAATTAGGATACAAACCTAATTTGAATCTATATCTCAAATTTTGATTTTAACCTAACATAAAAAATCAGGCTTCAAGTTCTAATATTCTGTTTTAAAATTTAAACTAACAGTTCTAAAACCTGTCATAATGTAAATGACCCGAGACCATACCAAATTACTTCGAGACAAACTCATCCTTGCTTCGTGCCTTACCCGCTACTCACTCGAGAAAAACTCGAGCAACTTACCCCCTTCACAACCATCTCAGCAGAACTCAAAGTTGTCCACCGTGCACATGCACGGTGGCGCTGCTCGTCACTGACCGTCAACACTGACCTCCACGTATCTGAATCCATCCAAGCATCCAACTTCGATCATCAGATTGCCCTCAAAGCCCGTAGTCAAAATCGAGTTCGACATTCCCAAACCTGGAAATTTAAGTCGCCGCATACCCATACCTGTCAACGTGTCGTCCCCACGTCTCTGACCATCTGAAGGTCTGCAATTCCTCCATCGACTTCGCCTACGACCACGTTATCGTCCCTCAAATTCTTGCTGCACTCGATCGATTGCGTAGACCATGGTGATTGATTTTATCAAGTACAGTAAAACTAGGTTTACAAAACAACACTATCAACCACCGTCACCATGATGTTCTTCCACCACCCCCACTATTTTTCCCCCATTCACCCATCATGCCTCTACCTCTAGCATGATTCACGACCTCACAAATTCTAGAGATCATTAGAAATCTCAAAAATTCTAATTTCTGGTAAAACCAGAAATACCCACTAAGACCTTCACTAAAAACTTCCATTTTAGTTTTAAAAATCAAAATTTTGTATTAGTATTTGATTCTTAACCCTGACTTTATAATCTATGACAAATTATTTCTTTGCTAAATTTAAGATTCCACTGTGCTTTGTATTTTCCAGAACAATACTAAGTTATTTTAACTAACTATATATTTTTAAACTAACATTTGTGACATAACAATCACATTTCTAGTAAAACTTAAATCTTAATAAAGCCTAGATAAAGAGATAGGGAAATATGAAATTAATCTGTAACTAGAAAATTCAAACAGAGGCCACATGCCTTCAACTAATATGTAGATGTCATATTTCACACACATACACCAATTTTAAAAAATACATAAACACAAACACATGATAATCCTCAGGCATAAATTAAACAACCATATAGAAATATACTTAAACATTTTAAAATGAAGTTACTCACCTTAATAGATGATAAAGAACAGAGCACCAATTTGAAGTTGCCTTTAACTCAGAAAACTTGAATTCCCCTTTGTTATAAAAACTGAGTTGCTTGTTGTTAAGGTTTGCTTTGATTGTATGAAGATGTTCAAGTTTTGATGATATATATATATATATGTCTCAGTTTTGCTCAGGGATGATGCTCAAACTGATATGAAGAAAAGTTGATATATATACATGAATTTACAGGTTATAATATTATGATGTTTGTACAATACAGGTTATACATTTTGTACAACATTTCAGAGATATTTCTCTTGTATGTTTGACTAGGCTGATTATTTAGGTGGCTGAAACGATATGCATCGTGTACTTAAGATATTAACATTAATTGTTTTGGTGGCCGAGATATGGGCATTAAATTCTATTGTCTTTAGCTTGACTTACAGCTTGTTTAAAATTGAATGTGAATATATGTTAATCTTTTCTCTTGCCTTTCAAGCCTGCATACTGTGTTCACTTGTTTGTACAAACATATATACTATGTTGTTTTTATTTTAGTTAGTGTTTACTTCTATCTTACAAGACTATATGATTTGTCTTAAATATTTATTTCTACTTTTATTTTAAGTACATTTGTTTGCTATACTTCTGTCATGGCTCAAATTATCACTTACATCTAATTTAATTTGTTTTACACACTTGAATGTTTATTTGTTGCAACAATATGTTTATTACTTTTTCTATTACCTTACTTTTACTTGCCAGATTCATTTTGTTGTTCTTGCATAACTAGCTTAAGTGGAAATATATACCTTGTTTTAGTTTTTATATTTTTTTGTACTTCATTTGCTTATTATTTTTATTTTTATATAACATATGTTTGATATATGTTCAAGCTTAATATTTTAAAAGATTTACTTCATCTTAATCATTTTTGAAAGATTTTATTTTAAGTTTACAAATCAGAGCTTTCCAAAATACAAATAAATTTAAAATAACAATTTCTATTTGGATTAGCAATCTATCTGTAAAGACATTATATTACTTATTTAATTTGTTTAAATATAACTCATTATTAAAATAATTTATAAAAGAAACTATCTCTTGTTTATATAATCCTTTTTATTTAAATTTAACTTAAGCTAGAATCATTTTAAACAAATTGACATTTATCTTGAGTATTTAAAAGTTGTATGGTTGTCTATCTAATAGCTTAATATTAAATCAAATTTACTAATTTTCAAAAACATTAGAATTAGAAAACATATCTTGATTTATTAAATTTAAAACAAAGATTATCTATGTACAATATATACAGATATATATATATATATATATTATAAATAGAAAACGTCTTAATTAGCTTTTAAAAGATAATTCATCAGTAAAATATTTATTTAAAAGAAAATTTATTAAATCAATTCATAACTTATTAACAAAGATATATCAAATCAATTTAATATTTTATATAGATTATTAAATTGATATTGCTCGAAATTCCGGGATATCACAGCTTCGAATTAAAATTTATGCCAGAAGCTGAGAAGGTGACTTTGGCTCGCCGTTTCATTGACCTTGTTCAAGGTGAATCTTCCGTGACAGACTATGTCGCATCATTCGAGTTATTTTCTAAATATGGGGTCGAGTACATAAACACCCCATTGAAGAAAAACCAAAGATTTGTCTATGGCTTGAATAAAAATATCAAGAAGCCATTACTTCTAAAGTTAGAAGTTTCTTTTGATCAACTCGTTGATATCGCTCTTCGACTTGAAGTGGCAGATAAAGAAAGTGACGTTGAATTTATGGGTGCCAAACCAAACTTCAACAGCAAGAAAAGGCCTAGTAAGTTCAATGGTCCTTACCACAAAAAGAAAGGGAAGCAAGCAACCTCGGTGGCAAAGACTTCTACTCTAGTCGTGGGTAATGCTACAATTGTGCTTTTAAGGACCATTATGCAAACAAGTGTTCAAAGCCCCGAGCTTGTCACTATTGCAAAAGCCCGGATCATTATTTATCTTCTTGTCTCGAAC
Source organism: Allium cepa (assembly GCA_030765085.1). Classification (NCBI taxonomy): domain Eukaryota; kingdom Viridiplantae; phylum Streptophyta; class Magnoliopsida; order Asparagales; family Amaryllidaceae; genus Allium; species Allium cepa. The sequence goes on from CM060928.1 coordinate 1,039,207,094, forward strand.
TTCAAGGCAAGAAGGAGGGAAAGCTTAATGTTGCTCAAGCCCCTGGCAACACATCTCATGGTAAAGGTATTTCTCATTCTGTCCTTGATGGCATTATTTTCTTTCGTGATCACCCAATTCGAGTTCTTTTTGATACGGGTACGTCCCACTCTTTTATATCAAAAGAACTTGTTAATACTTTTTCTTTGAGTGTTGTAGCTTTAATGACTTCTTTGAGAATTGCAAATCCGGTTGGTGCATCCGCAACAATCAGTTTATTGTGTAAAGATGTCGAGATTATTTTGTGTGATTTTTCTTTCCGAGCCGATTTCCATGTTAAGCGCTACATAGGCTTCGGAATCATTTTGGGAATGGATTGGCTTAACCGCTATGAAGTCCAAATCCTATGTCCTGAGCGGACTATTCATCTTCGACATCCTCAATCTGTTAAGCATATTTCTATTAACCTTAAAGATTCGGATTCCAGCCTGGTTGCATCTTTATATTCTTTAAATCCTCATGACGACGATAATGATGATGAGGAAGATATTATTTCTCTTATCCACGTTGTTCGTGAATTTTCCGACATATTTGAGCCCGTTTTAGGATTACCACCTAAGCGAGCAATTGAGTTCAGAATTAATCTCATTCCTGGAGCTCAACCTATTACTCGTCCTCCTTATCATATGTCCAATAAAGAAAATGAGGAGATGCGCAAACAATTATCCGAATTGGAGACGAAGCAATTTATTCGCTCTAGTTCCTCGCCTTGGGGAGCTTCGGCTATTTTTGTGAAGAAATCCGATGGTACACTTAGGCTTTGCGTTAACTACCGCGAGCTTAATGATCTTACTATTAAGAATAAATATCCTTTACCCCGGATTGATGATTTATTTGATCAGCTTAGTAGTGCTAGAGTCTTTTCACAATTAAACTTAGCTACCGGTTTTCATCAGCTTCGTATTGCATAGGATAGTATTCCTTTGGCATCGTTCCGTACTCGTTATGGATCTTATGAATGGCTTTTTATGCCATTTGGTTTAACGAATGCTCCGGCTTACTTCGTTGACCTTATGAATAGAGTTTTCAAACACTTCCTCGATCGGTTTGTTCTCATCTTTATTGATGATATTCTTGTGTATTCTAAAACCGAGGAGGAGCATGAAAAACACCTTCAGATTGTGTTGGAAACTCTTAGGAGCAATCAATTGAAAGCAAAATTTTCTAAATGCCATTTTTGGCAATCTCGTGTGAAGTTCCTCGGTCATATTATTTCCAAATCCGGAATTTCCGTGGATCCTTCAAAGATTGAAGCGATTCAAAATTGGAAGAGACCGGAGAGTGTGACGGAGATCCGTAGTTTTCTTGGATTAGCAGGTTATTACCGCCGTTTCATAAAGAACTTTTCTAAAATTTCCATGCCTCTCACTAGTTTGACAAAAAAGGGAGTTAAATACATTTGGTCGAACAAATGTGAAGCTTCTTTTCAGAAATTGAAAGAACTCCTTTCTGATTCCTCTATTCTTGTGATTCCCGAGGGAAACCAAGATTTCATTGTTTATACCGATGCTAGTCGCGTTGGATTGGGTGTCGTTCTTATGCAAAGAGAACGTGTTATTGGTTATGCTTCTAGGCAATTGAAGCCGGCTGAGACTAGATATTCCACTCATGATTTAGAACTCGCGGCTATTGTTTTCGTCCTTCGTATTTGGCGTCATTATCTTTTGGGAGAAAAATTTATTCTTTACACCGATCATAAATCTTTGAAGCATCTATTTTCTCAAAAGGAACTTAATTTGCGTCAACAACGTTGGCTCGAATTTCCTGCATCTTATGATCTTGATATTCTTTATACCCCCGGAAAGGGAAATCGAGTTGCGGACGCACTTAGTCATAAGCAACAAACGGTTGTTTCTATGATGATATCCGGATGGAATGATCTTGGAATTCTACCCACTTGTGAGAATCGAGATCGTGTTTCCGATTTATGTTCATCTCTTATTTTATGAAGCCTTGAGGCTCATCCTTCTCTTTTAGACCGCATTCTTGAAGCTCAAAAGCTAGATCCCGAATTGGCTCTTCTTGGCCAAAATTTTAGGGATAAAAGTAATATTGAAGGCTTGAAAGACTTTGATATTGATTCTCGTAGCGGTATTCGAAAATTTGGTAGACTTATCGTGCCAAATATTAATAATCTTCGTAAAGACATTTTAGAAGATTCTCATCGTTCAAAATTTACCATTCATCCCGGTAGTAGTAAAATGTACGCGAATATGAAGCGACTTTATTATTGGGAGGGAATGAAATCTGATATTGCTAACTTTGTTAAGTGTTGCAAGACTTGCCAACTCATTAAGGCCGAACACTAAAGGCCTGGTGGGTTATTGCAACCTTTAGAAATTCCAATTTGGAAGTGGGATCAAATTTCCATGGATTTTATAGACGGCCTTCCCCGTTCTCGTTCGGGCCATGATAGCTTATAGGTGATAGTCGATAGACTTACTAAATCCGCCCATTTTATTCCCGTTCGGTCCAATCGAACCGTTCCTCTCTTGGCCAAACTCTTTATTAAAGAAATTGTTAAATTTGCATGGAATTCCTTTACTTCTATTGTTAGTGATCGTGATCCATTGTTTACTAGTGGATTTTGGAAGAGTCTTCAAAAAGCTTTGGGAACAAAGCTTAATTTTAGCACCGCTTATCATCCTAAGTCTGATGGGCAAACCGAGCACGTGAATCAAACTCTTGAAGATCTTTTTCATGCATGTGTTCTTGATTTTGGTGGAAGTTGAGAACATCATATTTCTCTTGTTGAGTTTTCCTATAATAATAGCTCCCAATCTATTATTGGCATGGCACCTTTCGAGCCACTCTATGGAAGGCCATGTCGATCTCCTTCTTGTTGGCTTGAGACCGATGAGAAGCTGGTTTTAGGTCCAGATTTTATTCGGGATTCCATAGAGAAGATTGACCTTATTCATCATAGGATGAAAGAAGCCCAGAGTAGGCAAAGATCCTATGCCGATAATCGGAGAAGGAAATTAGAATTTTCTGTGGGAGATCTTGTGTTTATTCGTGTTTCACCTATGAAGGGTGTTGTACGTTTCAGTCGATCAGGAAAGTTAATACCTCGATATATTGGTCCATTTCCCATCACCGAACGTATTAGTTCCGTGGCTTATCGCCTTTTATTACCGGCTCAGTTTTCTGCTATTCATAACGTGTTTCATGTTTCTCAATTATGGAAGTTCCTTCGAGATTCTGATTCTATTCTTGAGCCCGGTGTTATGGAAGAAATTGAAGTTTCACCTAATTTAACTTATGAGCAACATCCTATTTGTATTATTGCTTCGGAGGTCAAGCGCCTTCGAAATAAAGATGTTCCGCTTGTTAAAGTCTAATGGTCCTCAAATCCTAAGGATTGCTCTTGGGAATCTAGAGAGTTCATCGAGCGAACACATCCGGACTTACTTTTTCGTGCTCCATAAGGTGAATTTCGTAGTTCAAATTTCTTTTTGTTGATATGCTTTCATGGTTGTTACCTTATATTTTCTTCTTAAATATTGCGAGGATGCAATTTCTTTAAGGAGGGGAGTCTGTAACAACCTGCATATTTTACGATTTAAATATTTTATTTTAATATTTTATCGTTAGTCGGATTTTAGTCCAAAAAGTTACTTTTTGCATATGGTCAAATTTGGACTTGGAACCACTTCCATTGGATCCAAAACGCCATTTGCAATCATTTTGAGTATAAACTTTGATATGTTTGGAGTTAGTGTAATTTTGCTACTTTTTCACTTTGGGCTTTGGGTTTAGTTTAGCCCATTAGCCTAAACTATTAACTCTAGCTCAACCCCCTTCCCTGCATAACTTCACTTTCATTTCCTAACACTAAAGCTTCATCAAAAAATAGAGGAAGGAATGGGAAATTAAAATCCCAAGCTCTAGTTCATTTGCAAATCCAACATCTAACTCCAAATTCAAAGAGAAGCCGTTGATTCTTCCATTAATTTCAAGCTTCTTCTTCATTGATTTGTGTAAAGGGGAGACTTTTATCTCACATCTTTGTCTATAACTATATTTGATTGTTAGGTATGAAATCCTAACACTTAATCATGTGCATTTGCTTTTGGTTTGGATTGAATTGGTGAAAATCCCAATTTTTAGTGTTTTGGGTTCAAATCTTTAAAAATCCAATCTTTGATGTTTGAACACGTTTTTGGTGATGCATCGAGGAGCCAATACGACCGGGTAGCCGGTGGGCATAATCCCCTAGCGTTCGTTTTCGATCAGTTGTAGGTTGAGAGAGTTTTTGCACTTCCAACCCCTTGGTCGCTCCGCCTGCACATGGATGATTCTCGGCCTGCAGTTTGGTCGGCCTGCCATAGGTCGCAACCCATAGGTCGTTGGGTCGCTCGGCCTTCCTCTACCCTTAGGTCGTTTCGTGTTAGGTCGCTCGGCCCATTAAGTCGCGCGTGCATATAGGTCGCACCGTCCTTAAGTCGCTCGGCATTGATTTGGTCACGCCATGTTAGGTCGCGCCGTGCTAGGTCGCTCCTGGTATAACTCGCACCACCTAGGTTGCCCCATCTTAGGTTGCTTGCATCCATATTCCCCTACTCCTTAGGTCGCTCGGCTTGTTACGTCGGCATGCAGTTAGGTCGCAACCACTAGGTCGCTTGGCCTTCTGATTTAGGTCGCATCTGCTATATCTTGCAACCAGCTTAGGTCGCGCCATGTATAGGTCGCGCCTGCTCTTAAGTCGCTCGGCCAGTTATGTCGCGTCGTTCTTTAGGTCGCATGTAGTTAGGTCGCGCCACCCTTTAAGTCACCCCTGCTTTAAGTCGTGTGCTATTTCTTGAGCCGTTGATTTCTTTTGTTGACTTATGTTAAGTCATAAATCGTGGCTGTTAAGTCGCAAGGGTATTTCCACTTTGATAAATTTGGAATCGAATTCTTTGGATTTTATTCACATCTTCGAATGTGAATTTTTGTGATTTATTGTTTCTACAATCATTTTTTGTGATTTGTCACTTCATCTCACTCGTACAAGAAATCTAATTAAACTGCTTAGTAAAACAAATGATATGAAACGCTTGCATTTACTTCACCGGTTAATTCTTGGATTGTTCGATTGAATCTCTTGTGACAATTTTCGAGTGGAGATCTACAATTTGTTCGTAAATATTTAAGTTAAGCTAGTGGTTATGGGACATGAAGCTAAGCTTATATATTTACTAGCTTATTGTAATTGACACTTCTTGATGATCGTTGATGATCATTTTTGTGATTTAGACTAGCAAATGTGCGATGTCTCTTTGTCTACAAGGGAGACTAAACCCCGTTTCTATGGAGCTTCGCTCAATTCGGTGGGGTAGCGAACCATGGTCTTCGGGCCGTTTTGTGGATCTTTGGCTCAAAATTAATGGTTAGCAACCATGGAATAGCGTTTCATTTTGTGATACACGTGTTGGTGAGTTTTCATGGTGAATTTGTGTGTCATTAACTTTTGTGATTGGCATTGATATTATTGTCAATATTTATGGTTTGGTGAATATAAATGAAGAGTATGACATTCTTTTCGATCTTTGAGAAGATTCTTGTGATATTGATTAATCTCTTGTTGATTTTCAATTACATACTTATTACAGTATGGCTTTATGGTTATCATATGTTTTCGTCATATCTCTTATTCTATATCATTTTATCTGATATTTAGAGCTAGACTGATCCATTTATTATTATTTTATTATATAATACTCGGGTCAGACCGAGATGTTACAGGTGCTTCTGCTTGACTTCACATCTGGGATTATCACCCTGACTTTTGGCTAACTACTTAGATTAGTAGTTTTTGTTGTATACATTTGAGATATAGACTCATTGATGTATCCATATTCTTTTGTCTAGCACTTGTAGCTATTCTTTTGTGACATTGTGGATCTTGTCTGACCACTACTCTGATGTACACTTTCATGTGTTATATATTCATATCTATTTCCGCGTTTGTGATATGGATGTCTGTGACTGATTTGTGTTATGTTTATTTCAATATTTGTTTCCGATGAATATATATAACCACTGTGTAGTAGCTTTGACTTTGTATCGGTATGTCGGATTTCCTCCTAAAACCAAATGCATGTTGCACTATCTAACATATCGTTGCTCGTACAAAGCTATTACGCGGATGGTCGCTCCTCAACAGCCTTATTCTCCGCGCTAGTTGATGGCATTACCCCGTAGTGTCCTTGGCTAGCGTGGATATAGAGGTGGGGCATCGCAGATTCGGAATTTCATTTAGACAAATCATAATTTTATTTAAACAAATATTTTATTTCAATCAAAATTCAAATAGTGCACATTTGAGCTTCCACTATATTTAGTTTTCAAATACAACACAATTTTCATTGTACAATATTCCACTCTCATATATAAACAATCCCGCTCAACTCACACTCAAATTTGTTTTCGATATCTTTTTGCTCCAGATTGTGTCTAGTCATCCATTATATCTGCCAAATAAACAACGTAATAAAAAAAAAGCAAACCTAAATTGCCAAAAATATATATTTCAATATTGATATTGCCTCAATTTTTGGGTTTGTTTGTTTTCATATTTCAGACACGGACCAAAAAAAAATGCACCAATAGCATATGACATGTGCAGTGTATCAATGCACATGCCATAGGACGGTATGCATGTGGAAAATGCATTTGTATCAATTAATTTCAATGACAAATACATAAGCTCAAGCCCAAAGCAAGCTTGTGCTCAACGCAAGTGCATCAAGGGGTGTACGTAGGGTCGAGAACATCTGGTCCAAAGGCATTCAGCATTACACTGTCACACATATATACATACAATGTATATATGAATATACAGGGAGGGTAGTGCATCATTTTATTTCGGTTCAAGGAAAACTGCCAAACCATAGAGCATACAAGGAGGCAAAACAAAACAGTTTAATGATTGTACAAAGGTAGCAACAAAGAAATGTAAACAGGTGCAAGAGCGTAGCAAGGCAACAAGTGCACATGGCCATAAACAATGCAGTACATGATCGAAGAAAAGTACGTACATGTACCGATAAACATAACAATTACAAGGTAGAGGATCAAGTGCATCAGCAGTGGTTCTGACCAAACAGAATCACAGAGCTAACATTCACAAACTCAAACTGTACAAACAGCAGTATACAGAAGTAAGACACATATATACACACAAGCAAGGAGCATCAACATACACAGCATAGATAAAAACTGGCATGTGTATGCAATCAAAACATCAGCTCAAGAATGCAGCATGCACAATATATAGAAGTGCAAGAACATGAAGCAGCAAAAAATCAAGGCATGCACATATATATCACATACAAGTCGAATCAAGCGCATCCAGGAAATGGAATGCAACTTAAACACATGCACCCGAAACAGACACCAGTAACAACTAAATGGCTGCACAATAGCATGGAGCACCATTAACAAACTCAAAAACACCCAGATGAACAGCAAGTAACCGAAGGCGGCAGCATATGCAACACAAAGGTAGAGCACAAGGTTGAGCGCATAAGGATGACACACAAACATATACTAAATACTCAATGCATCAATTCAAGATAAATTCAGGGCAGCTTTTGTTTGATCAAATCAAAACCGAGATGGAAATCAACAAGAGAAACATTCGATCAATAGAACGTCAGGGAACTCTCAAATGAATAAGTTAAGGCCAAGATTAAATAAATTCAGCTGAAGCAATGGATTGAACGAGTCAAGACCACAAAAAAATGCAAATATATATATATATATATATATATATATATGTGTGTGTGTGTGTATGTATGTATGTATGTATGTATGTATGTATGTTTGTATGTATGTATATGTATGTATGTATGTATGTATGTATATGTATGTATGTATTATATATATATATATATATATATATATATATATATCAAATATACTCAAACAATGAACGGTTAGAAAACATCAAGGCGTTGGATTAAAAATCCATGGCCAAATTAAAATTCCTAGAAAGTATCAAAGTCAAACATATAAATGAAATTATAAGAAATAAATTCCTATATAAACACACAAATCATCATAGTAAAATGATGTTAAGTTAAAAACAATAGGATCTAAATTAGAAAATTCAAAATCAACCGAGTTTAAATTAGAAAATTAGAAACCATACCAAATCCCCAATTGAAGAAATACTCGACTGTAACGGCCTAATTTTTCGATGCCTGAAAGTCAACATTAATACGTCCACTACATCAACTGCCAAACAATCGAATGCCGGAAAACCGAACCATTAGGGTTTAAAGAAGAAAGAAGTAGAAGAGGAACAGAAACAATAACAGAATGTCACATTTCGCAGCGGAACAAATATAATAGATAAATAAATATCTTTAAACATAATCACAATATCAATTATTACATTACATCACATTACATTATCAGAGTGTACAACAACAACAGTGGAAAGAAATATTAAATATATGAGTGATACGCCTCGCCATCCAACTCCAATTCCTGATTCCACGGCAACTTCTTGACTTTGCTCCCGAATAACTGCTAACCTGCCTCTAGGCTGCCCGTCTGGAAAATTATGGGCACCCAGAGTTTAGAAAGGGAACAATAAATTCCAATTCAGTCATGGGACTGGTGTGAGATCTTAAAAACAGCTATTTTCACAAAGAAAATAAAGAGAAATCTGCTATGCTTTTGGAAAATGAAACTACCATAAGGCCTCCCGGCACACACACAATGAAATCGCACACTTGGGGGAGATTTCTCCTTATGATAGTCAAATATGCTTGATACGCAAAATCCATTGATATTATTATTATCAGTGCATAGTGCAGAAAACATTTCGAAAGTATAATATTAATCTCAGCCAGCATAGGTACCATTATATTATGCCTCCTATAGCTACCATTTTAAATGGCAGGTTCTACAACTAAAAGCGTACAAGGCGCGAATAGTTTCTTTGGATTTCCAAGTAGTCAGGCTAAGGAACTTACTACTGCCACATGGGTACGCCTCTGGAGGGACGTTCCGAGAACTTACCCGGATCTCTACCAACACAAGACCGCGTTACCTCTGTAACTAGGTAACTACTACTCGAGTATGCCATCCCCCGGTCCTTTGAGACCATTATCCGAGGATGCTCTACACCAACAACCACAAAGAAAAGTATTTGTAGTAACCACAAAAGTTAAATATCAGGGCTCCATACCTGATACGACCCTTTTCCAGAAGGAAATGACATACCCTAAAGGGCGCGACCCTCATAACCTTACTGCATCTTTCCTTTTTTGACCATTTCCGGGGTGTGAGGTCCGATGAGGTCTCATCCACAAAGCTACACTTTTCACAAAGTCATGCTCTGATCAACAAATGATCAGCAGCACTTCGTGTGCCACATTACCAAATTGGGTATGTATCACTAGTAACCATCAACTACATAACCTCTGAGTTCATACGTCTCAGAGAAGGGTGTTAAACTAAGAGAATAAATTCTCCACCACCAACAGAAATGTATTTGATAGAAACCAGCTTTACATCTCCAAGTGTGACGCCAGCTACACATCCACACAAGTCCATTCCGGGATCAAATGAAACCGAAGGCACTTCCAAAGAAGCCCTTGCAATCCGAATATTCACTAATCACGTCCGGAATCCCCATCACAAAGGGTGATAAAATCCCTATATCGGAGCAACCCGGTGCAGAGACATTCGACAGGTAATCCTTTCATTTTCGAAAATACCCGGTCTTCAACACCGTCTTTAAATGCAACCACATTTCGTCGTATCGTTATTCGGAATGGTTTTATGACACAAGGTCCTCTCCCGGCTAATCTGAATAACGAGCGCTTATTTTTAAAAATAAGTGTTCATTCAGATTTCAAACAAATCATAACAATTTTCACTTCGATCTTTTGAATCAAAGATTCATCACAATCACAAAGGTTTGATGTGGTTTTCGGATATCCACATGGAATCCGACCCCCGGTCGCATCGAAATTCAAATGCCATTAAAAAGGCCAATATTGATAGTCGGTTATTTAACTATCAATAAATATTCACAACAAACACCAAGATTTAAATAATTTTCCCAATTATCTATTTTCAAAATATCTTTGAAAGATATAAATTTTTAACACTTCATCTATTTGAAAACAAATTTCAATCACTTTATGCCTTTCAATCCCTTGAAAACAAATTTCAAATCACCATCTTCGCTTGGAATAAATTTCCAAATATTTATTTGATTCCACTGAAAATCTGCCGAGATCAAATATTTAAAATAATTTCAATTACTTATCCAAACTTATATACTTGGAAACATTTAAATAAAACTATATTAAAACATTTATTTAAATATTAGTTATGAAAATATAATATAAATGTCTCATATAAAATTTCAAGTCTAAACTAACCTTAAAATAAAAATTAGTAGATAGGGTGTAAATATTTAGATAACCAATTTCTAAATCAAATTTTTTTTATTAAATCTTTAAAATAATCATTTCTATAATCAACTAAATAAATCACTTTAAAGATTTAAACATTTCCCAAATAATTTCTCTAACAATATTTTTTTCAAAACAATTTCTAAAAATTTTAATTTATACTTTAAAAGTTATTTTGAAAATATATTCGGTTTTTCAGGAAAGAATTCTCTTTCCATTTATATCAATTAATAAATCTTCTCGATTTATTTTAATTTACATACCAAATCTGTAAATTTTCTTTCACACCTTTAAAATATATGACAGTATTTATTTTAAAACAAATTTTCCTTTCTTTTCTAAAATTCCATTGAGAATTTAGATTTCTAAATATCCATTGATATACGATTTTCAAAACGATTTTCAAATATTCATTTTCAACACCGAATTAGGTTCTAAATTGATTTCCAAATTTATTTTCAACTACTAAATCAATTTCCAAATTTATTTCTAAATTTATTTCAACACCAATTTCATTATCTTTTAAAACAATTCCTTCTTTTGAATTTATTTAATTTTCTAAAATTAATTTACTATAAATTTTCTACTAAATTTCAAAAATCAATTTTTATTTGTTCCTGATATCCTACGATATCAGAAATATATTCGGCTAAATTATAGCCTTCAAGGGTTTCAATTACAAATAATCACAAACAGATTATAAATAATCAACACACAAAATATGAACAAATTCAATATTTGATGAATCCAGTTGGATCCCTCTAACCTGTTTCCCTACGTCCATAGACGTTAGCACAACAACTAAATACCAATTCCACTTCGAGGTGGAATATCGTGGTATATGGGATTTATAAAAATATCATGTACTATTATGCGGCGCAATAGGGTCTCATCCGCTATAAAATGTGGGAAATCAACAACTCTAAATACATATATAATACCAATTCCCCTTCAAGGTGGAATATCGCGGTATATGGGTTTAATATAATAACCACTGCTATTATGCGGCGTATAGGGTCTATTTTAATATAACTAATAATAAATTAGTCATCCAAACGCACAATCAAAATTTTTAAATTCAACTATCACAATTCAACAATCAATCAATAAATGAAATTTTCAATTACCATAATTTTGAGTGAGAAGATCTCACCTTTGTTTTACGCATGCAACCATTTCTATTCTTGATTTGTTTTCTTCACAGTTTTAGACCTTGCATAACAAACAATTTATATGATTTATTAATATTCGAAATAATCGAATAATAAATTTCCTTTCAAATAATTTTAATTAACTAACAATTTTATCAAATTTGATAAATTTTTCATTTAAACTTTTTGTCTCATAAATAAATTAAATCGGTTTATTAAACAAATTAATTTGTATAGGGATTAAAAAATTCTAATTATAATTTTTTAACATTTTAAAACGTCTATTTTCAAAATCCTATCTATATATAAATTAATTTCTGTTTATTTAAAAATGAGCATGCATATAAATCAATTGCCATTTTTTTATTTGTATAGATTTTTACTTTAAACATATATTTGTATATTTACTGTTTTATGTTCTGCAAATTCAAAACAAAAATTAACCTTACTGTAAATTATTCTGAATTCCTAATCTTTAAATGCATTTTAACAGCAAACAGTCTTACTGCGATAAATAATTTAAACTACTTAATTACCTTCATTGTCGAAAAACAATTTCCAAATCGCGATTCTCGGAACCACACATCCCTGTTGCTCCGAACGAACGCCAATCCCTCGCCTCAAATGGCGCTATTCCGATCGAACTCGAGTTCAAACCTTAACCAACTACAATCGATCACGGTCCTACCTCACCGCCAACGCCTCTCACGCGAGCCGATCTCGAGACCACCACTTCTTGCGCATCACGTCACCTCGAACTCCTTACAGCCGCACACGATCTCAACCCTCGATCGAACGCGAGTTCGACTTCGTCCGCCCAGCTGTCGCGCACGTGTGAGCGCTCGCTTCCCTGACTTGAAGTTGTTCCACCACAATCGAGTTGCTCTGGCACGTGAAGTCGTGATTGATTTCGATCGCGGCATCTAAATTTTTTTTCTCGAATTGATTGTGACTTCTGAATTTGAAGGGAAAGAGGAATTGACTAAAGAGTCGGCCGTTTTTATTTGAGACGAGAATTGATTTTGATTTTGAACAAAAAGAAAACAAAAGAAGCTGCGGCCATTAAATTTTTCTCAACTGAAATGCTCGGCATTATTATTATCTCCTCTGAAAATTTGTTGCGAAAATAGGAGGCAGGATTCGATGGAATTTCGGTTGTGAAATAAAAAAACATCGTGTGAAAAGGAGGTGGCTTGCTCCTGAAGCTTCTGCTTAAAAAAATTCACTTTTAATTGAATGAGATATACATCAATATATTTATGAAGGATGTGTGGCCAGAAAAGAACGTCAAGTGTCGAAAGGAAGCAAAATGCAACTTGTCTTGCGCAAACCATTTTTATATTAAATTTTCGATGTAAATTTCAGCGCGTTTATTTCTCGTATGATCACTTGACAACTCCAAACGCTATAAAAATTTGAAATCTGATAATAATACAATATTACGGATCCAATGGAACTCGTTTCGTTGAATTCCGAGACTGTGCCTCGGAAGGCTATTTTTAAATATCGATTTAATCAATATAACTTCAAAACTGAACAAAACATTCCCAAATTCAATTCTGAAGCTTCCATCAACCTCAGTATTATCAATATAAATTTCCTAAGCCTTGAAAAAAGTTTTAATCAGCTTGAAACTAAAAAATTCAAATTTTTACCCAACTTCGATAAATTAAATTTAATAATTTAATTGCTAAATCCATAGTTAATTTTGAAATTCAAGTTAAACTAACTTTTAAATATTTAAAATCAATTAAATATTCTATTTCAAATGTTAAAAATTTCTTGGTCGTCACATCCTTCCCCCTTAAAAGAATTTCGTCTCGAATTACTAGTTAAGAAGAATGATCCTCAACCCGTTTAATTTTTCCAAGCCAAACAGTTTTGTCGATTTATCAACCCAAATCTTTTTATTAAAGATTCATTTCAACTAACTTTTCAAGTTCAATTATAATTTCCAAACAACATTGCTTCTAAATAATTCAAATTTAAATTCAAATTCAAAACGTCTCGATTATGTGGCTTAAAATTGCGAACTCCTATCGAGGCATGCCGCTAGGCGTTTCTAATGTTATACCCCTATTCCGAACGCAATGGAAAAGGTTCCGAGTCCTAATTCGATCACAAGGAGAAGATAGCTTTTTGGACTCAGTTATTATATTAAATTTCGATTTAATTTCCAACGCGCTAGATTATCGTACGCTCACACAACAACTCCAAACACTATAAAAATTAGAAATCCGACAATAATACAATATTACGGATCCAATGGAACTCGTTTCTTTGAATTCTGAGGCTTACCTCGGAAGGCTATTTTTAAATATCGATTTAATCAATATAACTTCAAAACTGAACAAAACATTCCCAAATTCAATTCTGAAGCTTCTATTAACCTCAGTATTATCAATATAAATTTCCTAAGCCTTGAAAATAGTTTTAATCGGCTTGAAACTGAAAAATTCAAATTTTTACCCAACTTCGATAAATTAAATTTAATATTTTAATTGCCAAATCCATAGTTAATTTTGAAATTCAAGTTAAACTAACTTTCAAATATTTAAAATCAATTAAATATTCTATTTCAAATGTTAAAAATTTCCATTCGTCGCATCGACACAATGAAGCGGTCGTAATCATCAAATGCCTGTAGACCGATGAACGCAATCAATGAAGAAGTAAAGGTGATTCAAAGCTTCAAATTCAAAGTGGTAGCTTCAATTTCCAGAACCCTAATATCAGAATGAAGCGAAAAGGAAAACAGCATGGGAATGAATATGTGCTAACAAAGAAAAAGAAATTATTTTAATTTGGCCCGCAATTTACTTTAGATATATATAGAGCCAAATTGCATTTGGGGTTTCTTTTATGTCTTTTGTATTTTTTGTTTTTAAAAATTGTTAAACTAAACAAGGTTACGAACTATGGAGTGGAGTTCGTAAATTTGCAAATCATTGGCTATGTTGTGGCAGGATTTTGAGCATAGGGTTAGAACAATCATATTAGTGAGGGTCGTGAGTTTACAAATTCTATAAGCATCAGATTGTTTAAAATCTATTAGAAATCTTAGAGGCAACAGTAGGCAGGTTTTGCCGAATCTGGACAAACTTGTATGTGATTTTTATTTCCACGTTTACTCTGTTATTATCTGTGCTGCAATTCTTCCTTATCTGTAAAATATTTTTATAAACCCTATTCACCCCATCCCCTTCCTCTAGGGTTAATTCGATCCTATAATAACTTTTGAGATCAGTAATTTTGATTGAAAATTGAATTGGAATGTGATTGATATTTTTATAAAAATTTGATTGGAGCGAAAAAGAACCACGCAGCATATAGAATTTGAATTGATTAAGGTGAACTAAACAAGATAGTCAATATGCCAGTGTGCTTTGGACTAGCTAGAAATGAACGTTATGGATTCGAGACATATGGAGTTTTACTAAAAATTAATAAGGGCATTATTTATGAATTTTGAATTTTTTTGAAATAATAACGAAAAATCTATTTTTAATAGGGAATTTACTATTTTTTTTAAAGTATGGTGCAATTCAAATAAATAGTGATATGATTTTTAGAAAATTATCTGAATTTTAGGTAAATAGTACTATAACTGTTTATGGGATTTACGGAAGAAAAAAATGTTTTTGTTGTTGTTTAACTAATAAAAGAGGTATTTTGAGAATAAAAATAATTGTTAAGAGATTTTCCATGAATTTTTTTGGAATAATTATTACTATTTTGATGTACATAACACTAAAAAGGATTTTTAAAAATTAATGTAGGATGTTGTTATTTTTGAATTATTTAATAACAAAATGGTCGCGAACAAAATTTTAAATAATTTTTTTTGATGTAAAGTGATAGTAATATTAATTTTCTTAAGGAAATTAGATGAAAATTATTATTTTGGAATTAGATAAGGATGTTTGAGATATTTAAAGTAAAGTGGTGGAAAAAAAAGTATTTTAAAGTATATTATCGATTTAAAAAAATATGCATATATTATTTTGAGATGTTAGTTATTTAATCTAACAAGTGATATAGATTATGTTGCTTGCTAAAGAGTTTTGTGAATATGTGTTTTATAACTTGATTAGCTGTTTGTTAACGCTAAAATTTGAACGCTAACACCCCGGTGTGTAAAGTGTAGTTGTCTACGTCCACTCTGAATATCTTTATTGATGATTTTGTTACAAGTTGATACAATTCTTCCCAAGTACAATACACTTTGAACTACTAAACACTTTGAATGAGTAGCTTAAACTTCAATGTAAGTGAAGGTCCTCAAATCCATGTCAGATGCATGAGATTTCTTCTTGAAGTTGTTGATAGCGTTCTACGTGTCTTGAAAGCTATG
This sequence comes from Allium cepa, assembly GCA_030765085.1. Classification (NCBI taxonomy): domain Eukaryota; kingdom Viridiplantae; phylum Streptophyta; class Magnoliopsida; order Asparagales; family Amaryllidaceae; genus Allium; species Allium cepa. The sequence continues at coordinate 1,039,223,059 of CM060928.1, forward strand.
GGTGTTGAGTTAGTTTGGAATGTAGCAGAGTATCGGTGTTTGAAAAGAATGAGCCAAAAGTCCTTTGAACGTTTGAGGTGGTTGCGTTTTTATAGGTGTGATCCTGGGCAGTAGTTTTTCTCTCAAGTCATGAGTCGTGCACGACTCATGTAGAGTCGTAAGTCGCGCTTGACTCAAGGTCCAAGAGTCAGCAGGCAGTGGGGTAAGTGAAGTGGTTCTGAGCTTTTCTTCGTTCATCTGGATATAAGTCCTAACTCGTTCGCGAGTTAAGAGGTCACGGTTTAAAGTGAGGCAGCACTTAAATCTTGGCTCTGCGGTTTTAGGTCGTAACGTCTTTAAGTCGTGGACTTTCTTAAGTCGTGACATTCCCAAAGTCGCTTAGGTCTTAATCCTGTTAGGTCGCTAGCTCCTTAACTCGTAAGCTTTCCCTGAGACATGACATATCTTAAGTCGCAGGGGCTTTAAGTCGCGGGTTTCTCTGAGATGTGAGTCACTTTGTTTGCCTAAGTCGTTTACGACTCATGCTAGGTCGTAAGTCATAGACAGCTTTAGGTCGTTGACTTATTTCCTTCTTGAGTCGTGCCATCTCTTAGGCCGTAGACTTCCTTAAGTCATCTGGACCATAGCTCGTTAGGTCATGGAGACCCTAAGTCGTGTACCCTCCTTGATCCATTGAGTCGCTGTCTCCCTTGAGTCGTTGAGTTGGCCATTTCTTTAACACGTTAAACTGTTAGGTCGTACCATTCATAAGTCGTTCATGCTTTGTCTTGTTAAATCGTCGCGCATCTCAAGTCGTGAGGTTTGCTAAGCCATAGATTTCCCTTGATCCGTTAAGTATCTTATGTCGTAAATCGTCCCAGGACTTAACTCATTGTCTTAACGGGGTTAACATTTGTCCCTCGAAGCACATGCCTAAGTCGTAGGTCGTGTGCTTCGACTTACCTTAACTCGCTTATGCCGCTTCAAGCTCCACTGTCTTGGTGTATAAAAGACTTGAGTCTTTTCTCTTATTTCTTTCTGCTCATTATCAATCTCCTAAGTCGTATCCGCCATTAGCATATCTCCGAGCTTCCTGCGGCGATCCTGATTTGATTCTCTTTCAACCACCTTTAGCTTCACATCACATAAGCAATTTTCCCTTTTTCTAATTGCTGATCATCATTGTCAATTTTTGAGCTCTGTCTTCCGTCTCTGATTCCCCCCTTTAACCGTGCGAGTATTGTTGCATTGGTCATCGAAGAACTCAAAGTTTGTTTGATTTGACTTAAGACGACTCGTGATTTGTGGCGGTTCGGTGGTGTGGCAGAACTGTGGTTGTTGTTGATTGAGAGGTTATTGGGCTAACGGGTCAAGAGGATGAGGAGTTCTGATTGGATGGGGGGTTTGTTGATTGGGTGAAGTGAGATACTAAATTGGATACGACCCAGCATTTTTGGGCGAGTTATAACCTTCCGCGACTTAGCGAGATACGACATGAGCTTTGAGTTGCGGCCGATCTAGGACTTAGAGAAATTCCCATTTCTTTGAACCGAATCCCTTCCTCCTTACCATGCTTTACGACTTATAGGACCAATGATTTTAAGGAGCCAACGACTTAACTTGTAGGAAATCTTTAAGTCATGGGCGACTTAACCTTTAGGTCGTGGACGACTTATCCCTTAGGTCGTGGACGACTCAGCACATGGACAATCTTTTACTGCCGAATTGTTTCCTAAGCAAATTTCATACCTCTGTTAGGTTGTGAACGACTTAGGGTTTATGGATTTTTGGACTGTGACTAAATGGCTTGAACAAAAATTTGTAAACTTCAAGATGTCGACAAAACTTGATTGTACTTCCAATTTGAATTGCCAGAATATACTGCTCGAACTTTGTTGCGTTTATTTATAGATTATTCTAACTTTAATGCTATCAACCTGTTGAACACAACACTTGCAGAAAAATGGGAAAAATATAATGCCATCGACTGCCCACGTCAAATGACAGATTAGTTAATAATAGATAATTAACTCAAATAAATTGTGTGAACGAAGTGCTTTCATCAATTTCAAGTAAAATACTAAAGCAACACTGAAATAGTCAATTGAAACTGACCAGCCTGCACTAATATTATGCTTGAACTTTATATTAGCAAGTTCTGAAATTTTGTAATCGATCAATCATCGACTAGTTTAATTCCAGTTATATTTACTTGCTATTTTTATTAGTTTTGCATGACACTTCACACTTTTAGGAAACGTGCACCTTCACATTTGAATATCCAGTTGCTTGTGTAGAATGACTTCTCAGGAAGAAGATACAACGGTTCAGACTGGAGAGGCATCTGTTTTTCCGGCTCCACTAGTCAATCCTCCCGAAAGAGCCTCTTCTACTTTATCGTACAGTGTTTTTCGCCAATTGTGCGCTCAGTTCGGCATTGCTGAATCAGATGCCATTCTTCCCGAGAAAAGTGACACTGCTGACATAGCACCCCCTGGCTTTGTAACGGTCAATCGACAAATGTGCCTGAGTGGGGGCGTTCCTCCTTTCAATGATTTTCTCCAACAACTTCTTCGTCAATTGGCCATCGCCCCATCCCAATTACACCCCAATGGTTATGCCATTTTAATGGGGTTGTGTGTACTGTTCAAGAGGACGCTTGATCGATTCCCAAGCTTTGACGAGATTTGCTTCCTATGCTCTTTCACCGGGACTAAAGATCACCCCTCTATTACTGTCGTGAGAAGTGCTCGAAATAGTAAATTGATCATCGGTCTTCCTGACAGCGCTCATGGGTTTTTGACTCAATTTTTCTATGTCCGTTGCCCCCCGGGGTTTTATGCTGTGAGGAGAGAAGGAAGTAGGATCATCTACCTTTTGCTCCTCTATATTCTGAATTTTTTGAAGTTCGAATTGCCAAGTGTTAACTTCATCATCATTTTTTTTTATTTCAACGCTCCCCCCTCCTTGTAAAGATCCCAGTCACAAGCCAACTCTGGAGAGGCTTGTAGCTGTTCCGGTTGAAGAGCGGGATATGAAATTTTTGCTGAACGACGAATTCCTTCACCAATTCGGACTTCTTCACCCTTCTCGCTCCACACACCCCTGCGAGGTTCCAGACTCCCCACCTAAAGCATCAGATTCCCTGGTTTCTACAGACACATCCATACCAAAAGGACCTGCTCCTGAGGCTTCGCTTGTGAAGTGCTCCACTTCTGTTGATGTTGCGGGGCCATCTGTCGAACTTGCCCCGGGTATTGAGGAAGAAGAGCCCCAGGGATCTCCCCGACTGTCACAGAAATCTGGCGAAGAGGCCGGAAAAACTAGCCTTGCCAAGCAGAGCAGGGACGATACTTTCGAAGGGCTGAGCGACCTCTTTGCCACCTCGCAAGAGATCTTTAAAGATGATCCTATCACTACCGGGGTTTCTTCTTCATTAGTCGAAGCGACTTCTATCCTGCAACAGACTCCGTCGACTCAAGAGTTGACGCTAACTATTACACCCACAACCACTCCTCAATTAAAGAGTGGTTCGTAGTTTGATGCGCGTAGTTTGCACGTCACACACACTTAGAATTTTTTCGGCACTTTTATGCTTCTGACTTTTTGTACTTTGAAGAATTCTAAGATTTAGCTCTTTTTTATTTCAGATCCTCCGATGGGGCGCAGCGGATCCTACTATGATGATTTCCAGCGCTACGGGAGTCGTAGCCTGTGTGATTACAGGCGTTACCTCCCCTCTTACAGAGAATCTGATGAAGAAAGAGCCGCTCGAAAGGCTCAAGAAAAGAGGGCTCAAGAGGAGCGTTATGAAAGAAGAGAGAGGGAAGAGCGCCACGATTCTTCGCTGAGAGGCGACGATTCCCATAAAAGAAAATCCCATGATGACAGAGGAAAAAGTCATATGGTTGAAGACTCGAGCAAGCGAGCCCGACATGGTGAGAAGCACACCTCTACAACTCCTGAAAAGGTTACTGCCCCTACCTCGCTTGATATTCCTTCCGGCTCCCCCGCTCTCGGGAAGACAGACATCCAAACAATAATTAGTAGGCCCAAATTCCAAGTCGGACCGGGTCTGGCCACTTTGCAGAGTCGGTTTCCACAGTGGTGTCTGAAGGGAGTAAGGTTTGATCTTGACTTGGTCCCCATTGACAAGTCTGCTATGTTACGAAACCTCGATGCCGTCAAGCTTGATATTGAGAGCATGTCGAACTGGCAAAAACTTGTTGACGAGCTCCAAAGGGTTAATCGTGCGAACATAGAGGCCATGCTCACTATGGAAAACGATAATGCTGAGTGGCAAAAAGTTCTTGAGCAACATGACACTGAGATAAGGAGCATTGCTTCTTATAATGAAGAGCTTGAAGCAAAAGTTGAAGAATTGAAACAAGAGCTTGCTGCTTCCTCTACTTCCTATTTTCAAAAAGAAGAAGTACTCCTAAAACAAGTGAGAGATGCTCATGCCAGCCAAAGGGATGCCGAAGACAGGCTTGAAGTGCAGAAAAGAATTAGTGAGGGCTATGTTGCTGATATTGAAGAGCTTCGGAAGAAGAACAGTTCCCAAGAGGCGGAGATTCAAATGCTTAAGCTTCAACTTTCTAAAGCTGAAATGGAGCGTGATGAGGCCGTTGCCGGCGAAATTGCAGCTGAAGAATCTCACGAGGCAACGAGGGCCAACATCAGCTCAACATTATTTGATTTCTATCTGCATAGCATCTTGGGACGCTGTAGCCTCGCCTTTCTAGGCCCCAAGTATGTAATTACACTGGCTGAAGTTTGGGAGGCCGCACTCGATATGCTCGGTTGTAGCGGCGCTGGCTATGCTGAGTCAGCTCTTGAGGAGCACCATCTTGATGATGATGCTCGTGCCGCTCTCGCTAGGGGGAGAGAACAGCTTGCAAAATTAAGGGCCGAAACAACGGTAGGAGAATATTCAGGAAAAATCACCTCAACTGCTCCAATTCAACCTTCTCCTTCAGCCGAAATTGACATTATCGGTTCTAGTTCTCATTCCCCATCTCCTACTAAAGTTACCACTGATATCACAAGCATACAAGGTGGAGATGAAGGCGGCGAGAGTGCCGAGGCACAGGCTTACGAAGTTGACGTCAGGGAACCGACTTCTGCAGGTAACCCTACTGACAATCTTGCCCAAGTAGACTGCTTATCTGTTTCTTACGAACTTGATGAGCTTTTTGACTACTTCTTGAATCTCAGCGAGCCATTGTCTCCTCTTTTTACTGACTTGAACTTTTTTCTTTCTGCGGAGAAAACGTCGGGCATTGTTCAGGCTTCTCCTCCTCCAATTATTCCTTCCCCGCCTCTTAAGGTCACTCCTCCTTCTGCCTCGCAACCCGGGTCACAAGAGGAGCAAATAGAAGCTCTTCACGGCTTAGATGATCCCGTTGCTTCTCAAGATCCGAAAGGAGAAGAAACTGAAGGAAGCGAGAGGACTCCAGAACCAACCGGCTCCGACGCTGAACCGTTATGCAAACTTCTTTCTCCAGGGAGTGGGTCTTCCTCCAAGAAGAGAGGAAAGCAGGGAGTTTCCAAGAAGAAGAAGAAGAAGGGATATTTAACTGGCGAAGAAGAGACGGAAGAAAGTCCGACCGAGCCCCTTTCTCCTTCATCCCCTACCCTTACAAGCCGGCCTAAAAAGTTGGTCATTCGGCCAGGTGCGGGCTCAAAAGGTGGGCGGAAGAAGAAATGATGGCTCTGGTTCTGTGGCTTTCATATCGCTTTTTGCCTTTTTTGCATGTACGGACCGGAAATTGTGCGGGTACCGGCCCCCCGCTTTTCTTTTGCTTTTTACTTTGGGACCTGTACCTGTATAAAATTCTAATAGTGTTGAATAAAATGATTCTTTTTCTTTGTACAAACTTCTGTCTGTATCTGAGAATGCATTTATTATTCATTTTCGTACAAGTTTCTTTGTACGATATTGCAGTGCGATATTGCAGTGAGCTTGTGGTATATATTGTTTGAGCGCAATTTTACCGATGTAGTTATACCATGTTGCCCCTATACCATAAGCTCATTGTAATATTTTATTTTATGAGGAACTTGTACATATATTTTTTAGAGAATAATTATTCCACATTTGGAGGAATATTATTTCGTTTAAAAAAAAAGTACAAACAAGTTTCTATGCTTCATCCTTCGAAGATATCACTTTTTACTTTGTGCATATACACATTTTACTGAATGAAATCTTCTATGTGGTAAAGCGGATATTTGAAAGGTACTTCAACTTCTTTTTGAGGAAGAGAATTTTCTAGAATAAGTAATTCATTCTTCCTTTGGCAGTTAAAGTGTGCCTTTGATGAGGATTTTTTTTTTACTTTGAAAAGTTGCTCCTCTGAGGAAGACTCTTTCACGTTTCAACACCTGGAAGTTTTATTTCAATCTTGGTGAAACGTGTGCCTCCGAAGGGGTCTTTCTGCTTGATTGTGCCTCCGAGAGGAGGTCTTCTCATTTATGCCTCTGGGAAGAGGTCTTTCTGTCTTATTGTGCCTCTGGGAAGATGTCTTTTTGTTTCTGCCCCTTGGGAGAGGCTCTCTCTTTTTTTTTTTGCATTTCAACTCTGGTGAAGTGAAACTCCGAAGAGCGGCTGTTGCACTTCAACTCCTGGCGAAATGGGCCTCCGAAGAGGGCTTTTATTTTGTTTTACATTTCAACTCCGTTGAAGTAACACTCCGAAGAGCGGCTGTTGCACTTCAACTCCTGGTGAAATGGGCCTCCGAAGAAGGCTTTTATTTTGTTTTACATTTCAACTCCGGTGAAGTGAAACTCCGAAGAGCGGCTGCTGCACTTCAACTCCTGGTGAAATGGGCCTCCAAAGAGGGCTTTTATTTTGTTTTACATTTCAACTCCGGTGAAATGAAACTCCGAAGAGCGGTTGTCACACTTCAACTCCTGGTGAAATGTGCCTCCGAGGATTGCTTGGAAGTTACTCTCTCATGGTTGGAGGGTCATGACTTCTCCAATCTTTTTTTGTTGAGTAGAGAACATTCTTTTTTGCGGCATATGCCTCGTTAGAGGTCTTTATCCTCCGAAGAGTTGTGCCTCTGAGGAGGACTCGTGCCTCCAAAGAGGGCTTTAGTTGTTCCTTGTCCACTTGCTTATGCCTTTTCAGTGATTCTCTATTTTTTCTTTTCAAGCTTGCACTCCCTTCTCTTACAAGTAGTTTGTTTAATCCAAGGAAGCGTACTTCATTGTTAGGAAAGTTCACGAGAACGGGCATAAGCTTCTTAATTGGATGTTTGTTTGTTCAAACGATCTCAATTTACGAGCAATGACCCGTTTCCGGCGAAATCATTGGTCGTTCAATTGAAGCACTTCCTATCTAGGATTTGAATTCGGGACTTTTGTGCTTTTGTGACTCGAAATTTGTTTGCTGAATGATAACCAGAATCACTTGGTCTTGTAATGTGCAATTTTTTTTTTCGTTGTCTGCAAAAATTCAAATCGACATTTCAGCAATACATTTAATGTACTTTTCATATCGAAAATAAAGCAAACATGTAATAATAATAAGAAACACAAGATTTATAGTGGTTCGGCCAAGAATTTGGGCCTACATCCACTTTATAGTCTTTAATTATTCACTTGCATCGGTTTTACAATCGCTTTCAATTACAGGAATCATACATTCATAATTCTTTTTACAATATTTCAACAAAGCTATCAAGTAAAGTATGGGCGCAAGTGGTTGCTGTTCCAAGCTCTTGGAATTTGATCTCCTTCGACAGTAATGAGTTTGAATGTGCCGTCAAGAAGCTTCTGACCTATGACATATGGTCCTTCCCAATTTGGCCCAAACACACCTGTCGCTGTCATAATTCTCTTTAGGACTAGATCTCCAATCTCAAAGCTGTGTTGGTGAACTTTGGAATTGAAATGTTTGGCTATCCTTTGCTGATGAGATGCGATTCTGAGCTCAGCCTCTTCTCTTTTTTCATCAAGGAGATCTAGTGCCTCAAGCTGTAGTTTTTCATTCTCCGCTTGATTGAAATGGATTCTTCTATGTGAAGGGACCTCTGTTTCTATCGGAATCATTACCTCTGATCCATATGCCAATGAAAACGGAGTATGCCCAGTCGCAGTCTTGTGGGTAGTTCTGTATGCCCGTAGTGCTAGCGGTTGCTTATCGACCCAACCACCCTTTGCTCTTTCAAGTTGCTTCTTGATGGTTGACTTGATAACTTTATTTACTGCTTCCACCTGCCCGTTTGCCTGCGGATGAGCTACTGCTGAGAAGCTTTTTCGGATTTTGAATCGTTTGCAAAAATCTTGGAATTCTTCACTTTCGAACTGAGTACCATTGTCTGTAATTATCTTTTGAGGCACACCATACCTGCAAATGATATTTTTAGTCACAAAACTTATCATCTTTTTAGAGGTGATAGTAGCCAGTGGTTCAGCTTCTGCCCATTTAGTAAAATAATCTACAGCCACAATGGCATATTTAATTCCAGATTTGGCAGTTGGTAATGGTCCTACAAGGTCTATCCCCCATATTGCAAACGGCCATGGACTGACCATCTGTGTGAGTTCAGTAGAAGGTGCTCTAGGAATTTTGGCGAATCTTTGGCATCTGTCACATTTTCGGGAATTGTCTGCTGCATCTCGATTAATTTCTGGCCAAAAATATCTGTATCGGAGAATCTTCTTTGCTAAAGTTTGACCACCTAAATGATCACCACATTCTCCCCCATGTACCTCAGCTAGGATTGTTTTGGACTCTTCCCTGGATACACATCGAAGTAACGGCATTGAGAATCCCGGTCTGTATAATTGGCCATCCTGGGCCATATAGCAAGAGGCTTTCCTCAGTAGCTTATTTCGTTCTTTTGAATTTTCCGGTAAAGATCCATTGAGCAGATATTCTGTTATTAGAGTCATCCATGATTCTTACTCTTGAGACACGCTCATGATTCAATCAATATCCATCTCATCAATGCTTGGAGCCGACAGGACCTCCACTAGAGTCAACCACAGAAATTGAGCTTCGCCTGTGCTAGAGTACTTTGCGAGAGAATCTGCTTTCATGTTTTCTTCTCGAGGAATATGACTTATCATGTAATGATCGAAATCATCCAGGAGTTCCCAAGCCTTTAACAAGTAGGCGGGCAGATTTCCCCCTTTCGCTTGGAATTCCTTCTTGACTTGGCATACAATAAGCTGAGAATCACTGAAGATCTGTAATGCTCGAATGTTTAGTTCTTTAGCAATTCTTAAGCCAGCGATAAGAGCCTCGTATTCTGCTTCATTGTTTGTTGAAGGAAATTCCAATCTCAGTGCATAGCATAATGACCGACCTTCAGGGGTCTCAAGTACAACTCCGGCTCCAGAACAGTAGTCATTTCCCGCGCCATCAACATATAACTTCCATTGGAATGGGGAATCATCGATCGTTTCCTCCTCACGGTTACCCTTATTTATGAATTCTGCGATGAAATCCGCTAAAGCTTGTCCGTTGATTGCTTTTCGGGGATGATAAGTGATGTCATATTGACTGAGTTCAATGTTCCACTTTAGAAGATGACCCGAAGTCTCAGGGCGAAACAGGACTTGCTTTAAAGGTTGATCAGTGAGGACTCTGATAGGATGAGCTTGGAAATATTGCCTCAACTTCCTTGATGCAATCAGTAGGCAATAGGTGAGTTTTTCCAACTTGGAGTAATTCATCTCTGCCCCAGTGAGTCTTTTGCTGATATAGTAAACTGGATGTTGAATCCTCTTGTCTTCTCGTACCAGCGCTGCACTTAAAGCATGAGATGATACTGCCAAGTATATAAGAAGATCCTCACCATCGCCAGGCCTAGAAAGTATTGGAGGCGTTTCCATATGGCGAATCAATTCATCAAAGGCTTTTTGGCATTCGGGAGTCCAATCAAAGTTTTTCTTTCCTTTCTTTAGGGCGTCAAAGAATGGGATGCATTTATCAGTGGCTTTGGAAATGAACCGACTCAAGGCGGCGACTTTTCCATTGAGACTTTGCAATTCCTTCTTCGTTCTAGGAGCTTTGACTTCCTTCAAGGCAGTAATTTGAGCTGGACTAGCCTCAATGCCCCTAGCGCTCATGATGAAACCTAAGAACTTTCCGGATTCCACTCCAAATGAACATTTTAAAGGGTTAAGCTTCATTCCGTATTTTCGGAGGACTGCGAACATGTCTGCTAAGTGTTCTATGTGATCCACTGCTTTCTTAGACTTTACTAACATGTCATCGACGTAGACTTCCATAGTCTTGCCCAATTGCGGTTTGAACATAGCATTAACAAGTCTTCGGTAGGTTGCCCCCGCATTCTTCAGCCCGAAGGGCATAACTCTGTAGCAGTAAAGACCAACATCGGTGATAAAGCTCGTGTCCTCCTGATCTGGCTCATGCATCATGATCTGGTTATATCCGGAGTATGCATCCATAAAAGATAACAATTCGTGTCCCGCTGTTCCGTCTACCAGTTGATCGATCTTGGGTAACGGGAAGCAGTCTTTGGGGCAGGCCTTGTTTAGATCTGAAAAATCGATGCACACTCTCCATTTTCCGTTGGCTTTCTTAACCAGCACTGGATTTGAAACCCAATTCGGATAGGTAGATTCTTTGATAAAGTTATTCTCCATGAGCCGATCAACTTCTTCTTTTAATGCTGCTGACCTTTCTGGACCTTGAGTTCTCCTTTTCTGTTTTACAGGTGTAAATTTTGGATCAATATTCAGAGCGTGTACTGCAACTTCTGAGGATATTCCGCACATATCGGCATGAGTCCAAGCAAAAACATCCAAATTTGCCTTTAAAAAAGATATTAAGATATTCTAAATTGACACATTAAGTTGTGAACCCACATTCAACACCTTGTTTGGGTCCTTTGGGTCAACAGGTACTGGTACTGTTGTTTCCACTGGTACCACTCTATTCTCCCCTGCACTGGCTTTTCTAGGACCATCTCTTTCCGTGCTCCGCTGTGCTCGCCAGTGCAGGGTCCGCCCTGTAATTGCTACAAGGCTGGTTCTTTGATGCGGACTGGGGTTGCCGCATCCTTTCCCATTTCTCTTTTCCTTGTTTCTCGTAGCTCTGTCAGATAACACTCCCGCCCAGCATTTTGATCCCCTTTTATAACTCCCACTCCATTATCTGTGGGGAATTTAATAGTGAGGCACCATGGGGCCAGAACAGCTTTGAATGCTGCGAGAGTTGGACGGCCAAGGAAAGCATTATAAGCAGAAAATTCGTCGACAATCACAAAAGTTTGCTTGCGGACTACTTTTCTTTCTCCCTCTCCAAGTTCTACAAGCAAATCAACGGTTCCTATCGGCTGTTTTGGCTCCCCAGTGAAGCCAGCGATTTTCTGCGACGAGGCTTGCACATCAGCCATAGGGATCTTCATTTGGTCGAATGTTTTCTTGAAGAGGATATTGCAGGATGCGCCATAATTAATGAGAACTCTTCTGACAATAGCTGGCCCGATACCAGCCGAGATGACTAAGGGATCTAAGGTAGGAGCTTCAATACCTGTGGAATCCCTGGCTCTGAACACAATATCATCATTGAAAGTTCTTTGTTGCTTCAGGGGCGTAGCACCTTCCAAAACAAAGACATCTTCTTCGGCCGGTACATAATTCAAAGCTCGGGTATACCTTTCCATCTCACCCCAGCTCCTGCCTGCTGGGTGAGGTCCTCCCGTAATGACATTGATAACAGGCCTTCCGGATTCATGCCCTGCAGTCTTCTCACTTGTCCTGGGTTGATGAGCAGGAGCTTGTTGCCCCTGACTAGACGAAGCGGGATTGCTGCTATTCTTTTCCACAAATTGCTGCAGCTTGTTTTCCCTTATCAATTCTTCAATCAAAATTTTCAATTGGCGGCATTCATCAGTATCATGACCGGGTTGATTATGGAAGCGGCAAAACTTCCCGCTTTGTACAGCTTTTTTCCCGGTTCTCAAAACGGGAGGTTTAGGATAATCGATAGAATGTTTAGCGGGAAGTTAAATGCGCTATGGCGTATCTGATAAAGGGGTATATTCTGATGACTTGAAGGAACGAGGCTTCTTCAGATTTTTCTGTTTCTTCCCATCGTTATTTCCCCTTTTCTGTCCTACAGATTCATTCTTGCGTGGTGCAGCAATGTTATCTTCGTCTTTTTCCAATACTGCCTTGACCGGTACAGGACGGCTTTCCAGGCGTATGAACTCATCTGCTTTCTTGTAGAATTTTTCAAGGGAATTTGGTTCCTTCATGTTAAGCCATTTTCCAAATTCGCTCGACTTGTCGATGGCCCTCATCAGATAGGTCAAGATCATCCGTGGTTCTGCATTGTCTACCTCGGCCAGCGCTATATTAAAGCGATTCAAGAAAGATCTGATAATTTCCCCTGGATTCTATTCTAAACTTGACAACGACATGATATCTTTGGCTTTTGAAGCATATTGTCTGAACTGCTCCTTGAATTTCCGGGTTAGGTCAGAAAACTGATCTATAGACCGAATTGGTAGCTTGGTGAACCAAAGCAGAGCTACACCTTCCAAATATACAGGAAAATATCGACACTTTATTTCATCAGAAGCTCTGGCACCTGTCATGTGCCAATCATACTTATACAAGAATTCGTTCGGATCGCTTGTTCCCTTGTAAGCTGGGATAGTTGGAGGGACGAACTTCCTTGGGAACTCAGCCTTTAAGATCCTTTCGGTAAACGGGGTTTTACTTGGAGCGAAACCCCATTCCTTCTCATCTTCATTCCTTTGCATGCTTTCTTTCATGATTTGTCGAACCATTTCAGTAAGATATCCCTCATCATTTCGAGCTTTAGATCCACCAACTTCAGGAAATGTCCGCTCAAAGGGGTTGGCAGCCCTCTCAGGAATGTTTCTTTCTTCAGCTTCATGAATGTTGCCAGCAAAGTTCCTTTCATTACCCGTTGGTTGACGGTTTACCCCAAGCAAATCATTCAACTTATTCAAAATTAGGGCATTTTGGGCATTCTGAGCCTCCAATTGTGCACTTTGGGCATTTATCTGCTGGTTCAACCCTAAGATCGCAGCATCCAACTCCGCTTTTGTAACCCCAATAGGTGGAGTGGCTTGATTAGGTACTGGGGAAGTGGAGGTTTCCTCTTGAACATTTCCAGATCTAACAGATCTACTCCTTCTCCCCGGAGCCATGATTTCAGATAAACTTCTAGTCTTCAGAGAGATTACTTCAACAAACTTTCGTGGAGCAATGATGATAATTCGCCTGAGTTCAATTCTCAGTGAAAGCACCAAAAATGTTAACGCTAAAATTTGAACGCTAACACCCCGGTGTGTAAAGTGTAAAAGTGTAGTTGTGAAAGCACCACCCGATGATTCGGGAACAGAGTATAAGCAGAAAACCACAGAAAAAGCAGTGAATAACAACGATTTTATAGTGGTTCGGCTCAATAGTTTGCCTACGTCCACTCTGAATATCTTTATTGATGATTTCGTTACAAGTTGATACAATTCTTCCCAAGTACAATACACTTTGAACTACTAAACACTTTGAATGAGTAGCTTAAACTTCAATGTAAGTGAAGGTCCTCAAATCCATGTCGGATGCATGAGATTTCTTCTTGAAGTTGTTAATAGTGTTCTACGTGTCTTGAAAGCTTTGGGTGTTGAGTTAGTTTGGAATGTAGCAGAGTATCAGTGTTTGAAAAGAATGAGCCAAAAGTCCTTTGAACGTTGGAGGTGGTTGCGTTTTTATAGGTGTGATCCTGGGCAGTAGTTTTTCTCTCAAGTCATGAGTCGTGCACGACTCATGTAGAGTCGTAAGTCGCGCTCGACTCAAGGTCCAAGAGTCAGCAGGTAGTGGGGTAAGTGAAGTGGTTTTGAGCTTTTCTTCGTTCATCTGGATATAAGTCCTAACTCGTTCGCGAGTTAAGAGGTCACGGTTTAAAGTGAGGCAGCACTTAAATCTTGGCTCTGCGGTTTTAGGTCGTAACGTCTTTAAGTCGTGGACTTTCTTAAGTCGTGACATTCCTTAAGTCGCTTAGGTCTTAATCCTGTTAGGTCGCTAGCTCCTTAACTCGTAAGCTTTCCCTGAGACATGACATATCTTAAGTCGCAGGGGCTTTAAGTCGCGGGTTTCTCTGAGATGTGAGTCGCTTTGTTTGCCTAAGTCGTTTACGACTCATGCTAGGTCGTAAGTCATAGACAGCTTTAGGTCATTAACTTATTTCCTTCTTGAGTCGTGCCATCTCTTAAGCCGTAGACTTCCTTAAGTCGTCTGGACCTTAGCTCATTAGGTCGTGGAGACCCTAAGTCGTGTACCCTCCTTGATCCATTGAGTCGCTGTCTCCCTTGAGTCGTTGAGTTGGCCATTTCTTTAACACGTTAAACTGTTAGGTCGTACCATTCATAAGTCGTTCATGCTTTGTCTTGTTAAATCGTCACGCATCTCAAGTCGTGAGGTTTGCTAAGCCGTAGATTTCCCTTGATCCGTTAAGTATCTTATGTCGTAAATCGTCCCAGGCCTTAACTCGTTGTCTTAACGGGGTTAACACTGTTGCTTTGAAATTGGTTGAAAGGGTTTTGACTATTTATACATGAAATGGATACTTCATAAGCTTGTACTAAAATTTATAGTTGGACTTCATAAAATAATTCAAGAACTTTTAAATGATGTTTTAGAAAAAGCATGAAGCTTGAATTTTTTTTCCAAGTTTGTTTTGTAAATTTATATTCAAATTTGAAGAAGAAATTTTTAGTATTAAAATTCTTTAAAAGGAATTTTGTGGAATTTGAACTTAAAATATTTATAAGAATATTTTATGGATTTTTAATTATATATAGTTTTGATTTGAAGGAAATTTTTCAGTATAAAGAATGTTTTAAATACAAATCTGGAATTTTATTTAAGCTATTCGGCTTAGATGAAAAAAGAGAGAAATCAATTCTATGGAATCTTATAAGTGTAGAAATGATTTTGAACTATTTTTAAATTAATAGAATTCAAATTTGAGTTTGTTAAAGTAATATTTTGTTATCGAAAATAAAGGATCATCCACTTGTAATATTTATAAATTAAACGACGATGGGGTATGGGGTTCACCTAACAATCCAAAATGTTAATCCACTCGAAGATAAGACTGTGATAGCCTGAAATTTTAATCCCGAATTAATTAAGAAAATAAGAAATTATTTGATAATTAAATATGTAATCAAGCGAATTAAAGCACTTAAGTTGTCAATGTGTATTTTGGACTATCAAAGAGAAGCACACATGATTACGTCGCTGGGAAGTTGTATTAAAGAAAATGAGCATTTATATGATATAATTTGATTAAAAAATATTTAAGGTGTTAAATTGATTTAATTTGATATTAATAAGTAAAATTATTTTAGATAAGAATAAAAATCTTAATTAATGTATGCAGAGAAAAAAATGATTTTTGGCCAAAGTTTGACATGTTATGTCAATTTTGACGAAAAGTAAAGTACAAAAAAGGAATTTAACCAATTTAAAATGAAAATAATTATTATTTAACACATTAAAAGGATTTTAAATGGTTGTATCATGTTAAAACAAAGTATAAAAGTATAGAAACATCACAAATTTTAAAATTTTACTTTAGAAACACAAAAATGCACTTTTATGCAACATGAGATGGTTTATGCATGCATTTGCAAAAAAAAGCAAAATTAAATGAATTAAAAGTATAACTTGATTTTATATACAAAGTAAATTTTGTAAATGTAATAGAAATGTATAATTTACTTATAATTCACAAGACCGTATTTTTGTGCAATTTTTGTCAAAATTTTGTTAAATCAGTTTTGTTACATTATAAGTTCAGTTGCTTTGTGAATGGATGGTATGTACTTAGGTTTGTAAAGGAAATTAAAGCATGAACGGTTGTATAGGAGAGTACATGTGTATATGTTCATATAATGAAGGTTTATACATAGGAAAAGTTAAAAAAAGAAAAGAGGGATGTAAGAAAATGAAGCATGTGCAAAAGAAAAAATATTTTTGTATTCTTACCTCATACATATGCCATGTGTATCCATACAAGAGGATTCTATACTTTTCTTTTGGCTAAGTATTCAAACAATCTTCATCTCATTTTAATATTGTATAAACTTCCACCGTATACACGTTCATCTCATTTTTAATTTCCACTTTGTCAATCATGAAGCCCTTTTATGTAAAACCAAGATCTTCTAAAATCCATATAAAATCGAATAGAATAGATATAAATAAAAAATTGTTGTAGAGTGCTCAAAGATTTCTAAACAAGCTTCATGAGTAAGAAAAAGGAAGAAACTCAAAGTGTTTAGAATAAGAGAAGATAGTGAAAGAAGAGGGAAAAGCTTTTGTGAGGATGTAAAAATGGAAGAGAAAAGGTGTTTTGTTGCTACTTTAAGAGCTTTAAAGGTTAGTGGAACTTTAAAATTTTCATTTTTTCTCTTTTTATTTGGAAAACCGGCATGTTGTTCTTGAACTTTTCATTTGGTTTGGTGATGTTTGATGTTCATAAGGTGGAGAAATTTGTAGATAAACCGTGACAAATATTTTCAAAAAACTACCGTAAAATAAATATTTTGTTGAATTTTGTAAGAGAATAAGAGAGATTTGGATGTGCCAGAGGGGAGAGAAGTTGTGCCGGAGGGGAGAGGAGGTGCCAGGCTGTGCTAGCAGCAGGCCTTGGCTGCTGTCGTGACGCAGCGTCCCTTGCCGCTGGACATGCCTACGACAATACTGCTAAACTTTTGTGCAATAGCAAGCTGTTGCATAGCAGCAGCTGCTACTGTAACAACCAGAGGCCTAGCCTCTGGCCTGACATTTGGCAGGCCCGACCTAACCAGACATGGTCCAATCAGGTGAACCTAGGCTGGGCCCACCTAGGCCCATCCATAGCCTAGGCTGTGCATGTGCACAGCCCTTGCATATATAAAGTATAAAAATAAAAATATGTAGAAGGAAAAAATAACAAGTAAATAAAAAGGGGAATAGAAGAAAAAAGAAAGAAAGAAAGGAAAAGAAGAGAGCAGGAAGCTTTAGTCGGGACACAGTAGTATGTATGAAGTGTGCGCAGGAGTGCGTGCGCAGCATAGGTTTTTGGGCTTACGGCATGAAAATTAGTATAAAAATCAAAGTTTTGAAAATAGATGAAATTTCAAAAAAAAAATTCACTATTTTTTTAAAAAGTTGATGTAATTAATTGATAAAATTAATGTTTAAAAATAATAATAATAATAATAATAATAATAATAATAATAAATAGAATAATGATAATAACAATAGAGATGTTTTGTCGTTAAATTAAATTGAAGTGTTTCTAAAAGATGAAGATAAGGTGGAACCTATTCAAATAAAATTTCTTCATCTATTTTATTTAATAACTAAAATACATATCTTGATGTGTGAATGGATGGTTGTGATTATTTGTTGCGAACGAGGTAAGGTAAAATTCAATATTGTGCTGAAATATGAAATAATGAAAATGAAGAATATTGAGAAAAGATTTAAAAGCGAATGAGTTTATAGATAAAGTTGAAACTTATCTAATAATGATGAATTATGTGTTAGATGCATTATTTTATTTTATTTTCGTTTTAGGCAGAAATATGAGTATCTCCACTTTGACTGAATTGAAACGGGCAATATCCTTACATAAATGCGATGGCTAGAAGTCTGCTAGCCTCATCCTAGCTTGACCGGCCGCGGGGTCACACCCTGATGGTTGTGATGACTTGGCTCTACCGTCAAATGGTCATAATTTGCCATATGGGCCAACGAAACGAAGAAGATAGAACAAAATAAGGTGGTTGACGATGGGAGCCAGGAAGCGAGGAAACGAGGAGACGATGTGCTTTTGGTGAAGCTAAAAATTAGTGAGGACGCTAATGTAAATTTACGAGTATGGTCCCCCTTTGCATCTAAGAAATGACGAGGCTCAAGCGTAGACTTAGCTCTGGCAGTAGCATTAATTAAGGCAAAAATGAAAGATAAAGTGGATTCAACGTATACAAGTGAATAAATATAAATGGCGAAAATAAAAGACCACATAGGAAAGGCACGCATAGGGAGTTTGCAACTGGTAGCTAGGTAGATGAAGGGGTCGCTATTGTGATATGATATGTTATGTGGTAAAGCTAACGTCATAAGTTATTACATTTTCCCTATTCTATAGAAAATGGAGAAGTCGACACGTTTAAGGAGACTTCTTGAAAAGTTTGCAGATGTTCACATGTTTTATAATTATCCCATCTGCAAATGTAGAAGGGCGATTTAGCAATTATGAAAGAGACTACTCGGTTTTTAGGTGAATGTAAAGATGGAGTCTAGAATACTTCGTAACTGTATTCACATCTTAAGACTTGATGTGATACGACATAAAATGAGGGAATAAAGTTTGTCCGGGTAGGTCAAAGAAAAGGTTTGGATGAGAGTACATGGGAGTTCGAGAGAGAATTGGAATTTTCCATCACGAGCTCTCTTCCAACAAGTTACATTTTTAGTTAGTTTGTATGTTAGTGTGTTCGGTACATCGTTGTTTTTTGTATGGTTTCTTTAGCTAGCAGTTGACATAGGAGTGGATAAATAGATGTTAGGATTGGTTGTATACACATCCTTATGTTGTGTTTTGCTTGCTATGGTTGCTGTGTTTGGATTACACCAATTTAGCCTATACCGTGTTGGCTTGTATGTATATACATTCCAACCAAAGATAGATTCCCATAGTTGGGCATTCTAACTTATGCTAGAAAATTTCACGTATGTTGTTTATGTTGGATCGTAAGGTTTTAAATGCTGCCAAGAGGCGAATGATCTTCACAAATCTATGATTTTAGGAAATCCGAGATCATCATCTCAAATATGGTTCGTTTTGATTGAGTCTATATGTAGATAGTCAAAAATAGAATTTTGTTAAAATATATCCTCAAAGCACATCAGTCACAAATTCATTTTATCATATGTTTTATAAGATTCTTTATGTATGCACTGAATGCACTGAAAAACAGTACTCAGTGGACTGATTTCTATATGTCAGTCAATCGACACTGTGTTGAATATATATATACACACACAGCATTCAGTCGACTGACTTTCTTAGGTCAGTCGACTGACTTACTTAGGTTAGTCGACTGACACTATACATGTTTTTGCACATGTTTGAAATTTAGTCAACTACTCAAGCAAGTTCAATCGACTGAATATGCAACTATCACTTTTCCCCAACAGAAACTTCTTTTGATCAAAGGGATCCTTCTTCCTGGAAGGTCACAACTCTTAGATTCTAAAAGATTTTGATTTCCTGAAGTCATATTCCATCACACACTAAATATACACTCAAGATGCATAGATCCAATCACTTAATTCTCTATTCTCTTTTAGTCTATAGCACTTAGCATTCTTGAGTTCAATATATACAGGCTCTTATAGAATTATTGCTTACATACTTATTTTCATACTTTTCAAACAATATTATACTTCCTATTCTTCATACACACACAAATATATACATCTACTTTGAGGATAAGATTATAGGAAGCGTGTACTACAAATGATAAATTTGTTTTATTCAGAACACACAAAATCAAGATAATTCAAAATCTCAAACTTTCCTTCTTAAAAATAAGAACCGTACGTTAAAAAACGAGAATCTAAATTAAATGAGAAAATTTATATTTTTAATAATAGTAATATTTCTTTTGAAAACAATAATTGTGATTTTAAAGCTAAATTTGATAAACTTAAGACTGAAGTCATAAAATTTAATAATGGTCAAAACGGTTTAAACATGAGTTGATCTAGTTCTTGACCTTTAAATGATAAAAGTGGTTTAGGATATAATAAAAATAATCATAGAAATAACACTAGATACGCTTTTATGTATAGTAAAAATGTTAGTGCTACTACTAAATTTTGTGTAAAGTCTAAATCCAATTTTTATAGAAATTCAAATATATGTTTATAATTTCTCTAGAAGTACAAATCATTAACGGGAAATATGAATAAAAATTATCTAAGTATTTGCATTCTTGTTAATTGGAAAAATAGAGAAAAATACATTGATGATTATTTTGACATGGTAGTTAATAATGAAAATTATATTTTTAAATTTTCAACCACACCTAAATAGGTATGGTTTCCTAAAAATTAGGAAATTATAAGAACCTTAGGTATCACATGTTTTAAATGTTATTTTTTTGATACCTTATATTATAAGCAATAGTTATTTCATTTTATAATTTTCTTTGTTAACACTTATGTGGAATATAATTTTTGTCATCATATAAACTCTCCTTTTTTTCGATGACAAAGGGGAAGAAAGATATTGCTCTAAGACTATTTGTAGGAATAAACAATGCAAGCATAGATTAAGGGGGAGAAAAGATTAATTATTTAAAGGAATATATTGCATAGATTCAGGGGGAGAAATCTATAGCATAATTAAAGGAATATATTCAGGGGAAGATATAAGTCAACAAAAATTGTTGAAGATTCGTCCTTAGCAAATGGAGATGTCATCATCAAAATGGAGGAGAATGTTGGATCATAGGTTTTGATTGCTGACATGAAACAAAAATTCACGAATCTACGACTACGACAACAACAAGACTCAACGACTCAAAGTATGGTTAGTATAGTTATATATTTTACTAAGAGTCATCAAATTGGTATATAGAGTCTAGTTTAATGTTTTGTTAAAAAATTCCCTCAAGAATTATTATTCACATTCAAATATACTTGCATGCATATTTTAATCAAAATCAAGTTTTTGAAAAAATGCATGGAGCATGGCTCGAACCTGGGTGTCACGATGTGAAATCCAATGTTCAAAAAATTGACACTAAATACCTCATTTGTATCCGACTGTCAAAGATTCAAACACTAAACTCCAGTTGGATGGAGCTTATAACAACATCAGATGAATATAAAATAGCGAAAACAAAATGAATGTCATATATCAACACAGATACGACATGATACAATATGCAATACAACATCGATCCCAGATATCAAAGTGATACAAATATGATACAACCATAAAACAACAACAGAAACTTCAACAAGTTCCAACATACTTCCACTCTGACAAGGTCTTCAAAAACTCCAACACATTAAAAGATTTCCAAATCCAAAGCTTCCAGAAGCCTTCAAATCCTAGCTAGTTCCCAAACACGGATAACCTGCTTCTAGGCTGCCCGTGTGGAAAATTATGGGCACCCAGAGTTTAGGAAAGGAACAATAAACTCCGGGTCAGTCATGGGACTAGTATGAGTAAATAAAACAATTGCTCGAAATAAAAGCGGTTTATTCTTATCAAAAGCAGACAAAAGAATTTTAAAGAAATCCGCAATGCTTTTTGAAAATGAAACTACCATAAGGCCTCCCACCACACACACAATGCAAGCGCAAACTTGGAGGAGATTTCTCCTTATGACAGTCAAAAATGCTTGCTACAAGAAAACACTTTTAAATATTATTATTAGTGCATAGTGTGAAAACCTTTCGAAAGTATAATATTAATCTTATCCAGCATACGTACCATTATAGTATGCCTACTATAGCGACCATGTTAAATGGTAGGTTCTACAGCAAAAACCGTACAGGGCTCATATTGGATGATTGGATTTCCAGCAAATGGACGGGCAAAGGAACTTCCCATATAAAATGGAACGCCTCTGGAGGGACGCCCCCGAGAACCTAATCGAATCTCTGCTACACAAGGTCGGGTTACCTCTATAACTAGGTAACAACTGACACGAGTATGCCACCTCCCGGTCGTTACCAACCTTTATCTGAAGCGCTTCACAACTGACAACCACAAAGCAATAAGTCTGCAGCAACCACACAGTAAGTATCTGGGCTCCATACCATGATACCACCCATAATCCAGAAGGAAATGGACATACCCTCAGGGGAAGCTACCCCCAAATAAGCTTGCTGCCACGATTCCTGTTTTGGCCATAACCGGGTTGTGAGGTTCGACGAAGTCTCGCAACAAAGCTACGCTTTTCCACAAAGCCATTCTTCGATCAAAAAATGATCATTAACACACAGCAGCACTTAGCACGCCACACTTCCAAATTGTTAGTATATCACTAGTAACCTTCAACTACATAACCTCTAAGCTCATACGTCCCAGAGAAGGGTGTTAAGCTAAGAGAATAAATTCTCCGCCACCAACAGATATTTATTTGAAAGAAATCAGCTTTATATCTCAATTTGTAATGTCGTACATATAACCATACAAGTCTGTCCTAGGTTTGAACATAACCGAAGGCACTTTCGAAGAATTCCTTGCAATCCGGGCATCCACAATCCCGATCGGACTTCGCATCACTTAGGGAACCTCTATACCGGAGCAACTCAGTGTAGAGACAATCGATAGGTTGTCCTATTGTTTTCGAAGACACCCGGTCTTCACCACCGGTCTTCAAATGCTATCCATTTCGACGTATCACTATTCGGAATGGGTTATATAACACGAAGGTCCTCTCCCGGCTAAACCGAATAGTGAGCGCTTAATTTTGAAACACGTGGGTATATCAATCACAAAGATTCACATTCAGGGTTCGATGTGGGTTTCGGATAACCAACTGGAATCCGACTCCCTGTCGCATCGAAGTTAAAATGCCGTTTTACGGGCAAAGGGGTTTTCACATCAATACAGAACAAATCACAAATCGCAGTGCAGTACAGAGCAATCTACATCACATAGTATCGCAACCAGAACAAAAATATCAATCCAACACACCGCATTCAAGATTAGTCAAAACATCTTTAATTCAGATAAATAAATCATGTGGTTTGAATTTATTAATCACATAGTTACTTTCATTAGAAATCTTTAATCAATCATTAATTACATTTTATTACCATTGATTAGATCTTAATCCTTTTTATTAATTAATCACTTCTTAATTAATTATCTTAATTAATTTTAAATTAATTAATCTTAATTATTAATTAATTAAATCTTAATTATCAATTAATTTAAACTTTAGTATTAAATAATTAACTATGTAATTATTTCTTAATTAATTTTTTATTAACAAAATCATTAATCGTTTTAATAAACCAAAAGCTAATTTAAATTATTTTGATTATCTTTTTAGGACTTTGTTCAATAAATCACCTTTATCACATTATATACCTTAAAAGGTTAAAATTTAGTTTTTAAACAACATCTTATCTAAATTTCCTTTTAAGTTACATTATTTATTATAAATGACTTTATGAAATAATGTATCAAAATTAAATAACCTAAAATTTAATTACTTTAAGAACATCCCACTTAAATCCTTGATTTATCCAACTTAAGTCTAAGGTATAAATTTGAAATATGGTTAAAATTGTTTAAAAGTTTGAAAACTTTTTTAAAAAAAAAACTGTTTTTCATATAAATCACGAGAATCACTTCGAGTCACACACGAGAGCTTTTCTCGTTTGCTTCGGGTTTATTAGGAATTCAACCCGAGTGCCCCCTGTTTCAATTTAAAAAAATTTAAACTACTTTCGTCCTGGCTTCATAGAATTCACGTGAGATCAAACTCGAGCCACAACAAGATTATCCCGAAGCCTCCTTCGAGTCGAACCCTGCTCCTTCATTTTATTAACTACTGACACCATTAATTCGCCATGCACATGCACAAATGGAATCTCCACCTTCGGTCATAGCTCTGGCCTCCAACGAGTCGACGATCATCTCACCAAACATCCCCACCATCAAGAAATCCATAGTGTAAGTAAATTTGCAAAAGAGTCATTTGACTCAAAACTGGATTGAAGCTCGACACACAAATCTACCTCGTTCCGACGACAAAGGTCACCAGAGGTAACGAGCCTCCGTCACGAGCTTCCCCAGTTGACCACGCACCTCCTCCAAATAATCTAGTACAATCGGATGCAGTCGAGACTACGAAATTGGTAAAAATTCGATCACTGCAGAAGCATAAACTAAAAACCTAGTTTGATCTCGACCACTACCCTGAACTGATTATAAAATCGATGGGCATTTTTCCATTAATCCCTGAGTCTTCCTCCCCTTTCACGAGCAGCCCCGAGCCTAACCATCGCGTCGATGATCGACAATGTCCATAAACCCCAAAATTGGCAATTTCATCTTATCACATTGAATGCTGAATTAAAAATTAGTAATTTTCTTTCAAAAATCATTAAATTTGATAAGCTTTCAGATAGTGTACTCGAAACCAAGGTTTATAACATTTGAATTTCTACGGGGTTTGCATTGTGACTGCATTTTCAAACTTTTTCCAGAGAAACTTTAGTTTATGATGCTCAAATTCATTTTTACATTTTAAGACATGTCAAAACTAACAACTTTTGTTTGAATTCAGAGATCAAACTAGAATCATAGGTAGGGGAGTTGGATTTTATATAGGATTATAAGTTTTTATAACCTGGAAACAAGATGATTCAAACTAAAATTAACAGGCACAGGCATGTGTACAAATTCATGGATTGTTGCATACAACAATGTTCAAACTCATATCAAAACATCAGAGCTTAAAACATTTACTCACCTGAAAACTGAATCAAAGAATAACTTTTTGGTTTTGAACATAGACTACTTTAAATTTGTCTTTGAAAAAACTGTAATTTGATTTCTTTCTTCCTGTTTTGATCTGGAATGATTAGCTTAGGTCCGTAAAACAAGGTAATGTTTTACTTCTTCCTTTTTCCTGACTTTGCTATTTTTTTCTTTGTTTGACAAACTGGAGCAAATATGGTGTAGATATAAGGTAGATAGCTTGTACAGGTGATAATATTTTGTTGTACAAATCAAAAGTCGGATTGTTTTCTTTGACTAAGCAGAAAAAAAATTTCCTTTTATTTCGGCTGATGTCTTGTCTTGGTGGCTAGTAAAAATCTATTTTGTTGTACTAAGGGGTCTGACATGATTTTTTTTATATATGCTTAGAGATGATGGCATTAAATGCTTATGCTTCCTTCTTGGTTTACAAGCATATCTTATTTCCTTTTGTGTAAGTGCATTTCGTATATATTTTTTCTTGCTTCACTCTTGTATTTGCTGTTTTGGTCTTTCTTCATAGCTTCATGTTTATTTCTTTGATTGTTTGTACATAGAAAATTTGCATACGTTTTTGTTTTGTTATTATCTTCGTTCATACACTTTGTTTTATCATTATTTTACATACACAAAATTTCACATATATTAACTTATCCGATGTATCCATAATAACATGTAACTTGAACATATACACATGTTTGTAATACTTAATATTAATAATATTTTATTGTTTTAAAACTTTTCAAATTAATTTATAAAAATTTAAATAAGTTACAAAATTTAATTTAAAAGTTTTGGGATGTTACAAATATCCCCCCTTAATAAAATTTCGTCCTCGAAATTTGAAAGAGAGAGAGAGAGAGAAAAGCAAATATAGAATATACGAATTCAGAAAAGATTAGAGAAATGACTTATCAGTTTAAGCCGTAATGTCCACTCTGCAGTTAGGATATGATTTCTGCATACTATCTTCGATTTCCTAAGTGCAATCCTTTGGATTGCCACTCCATTTCACTTTAACCAGTTTTACAATTTTGTTCCTCAATCGCTTTTCATCACGATCTACAATCTTTATCGGCTCTCTTTTAACTACCAAGTTGGAAGTGATCTCAAGATCCTGTTGAGCTGCCTCCTCAGTAATACTATCTGGGTCATGCATAAATTTTCTAACCAGCTGGGTAATTGCACACGATATGCTAGAGGACCGATCCTCTCCAGAATAGCAAAAGGACCAATATAACATGGTGCTAGCTTTCCAGTTTTTCCAAACCTCAATACACCCCGCATCGGAGACACATTAGAAATACAGAATCCCCAACTTGAAATTCCAAATCTCTTCTTCGGTGGTCATAATAGCTCTTCTAACGACTTTGAGCGGTTATTAATTTCTTTCGAACAAAGTCTACCTTCTCCATGGCTTCTTTGATCATATCTGGTCGAAGAACGAGCCTATCACTTGATTCGATCCAGCATGCAGGTGATCGACACGACCACCAAATAAAGCCTCATAAGGAGCCATTTCAATACTGGCTTGATAACTGTTGTTATAAGAAAATTCTACCAGATGTAAATGGTCCTCCCAAGAACCACCAAAGTCGAGAATGCAAGCACGCAATAGGTCTTCTAAAATTCGATTTATCCTTTCTGTCTGCCCATCAGATTGTGGATGATAATCAGTACTGAAGTTCAGTTTTGTTCCCAATGCGGCTTGGAATGCCTTCCAAAATCTACTAGTGAAGATCAGATCACGATCACTCACTATGCTGTTGGGAATACCATGGAGACGAACAATCTCTTTTATATATAGCTTTGCTAAGCTTGATGCAGCCCGAGTGGATTTCACTGGAATGAAGTGTGCAGTTTTAGTTAGATGGTCCACTATAACCCATATTGTTTCATTTCCCTTCCTGGTTCGTGGCAGTTCATCGATGAAATCCATCGATACCTGATCCCATTTCCACTTCAGTACTTCCAAAGGCTGAAGTAAACCAGCTACTTTCTTTTGATAGCTTTTAATTTGTTGACAAGTAGCACAGCGACACAAATAAATTGATATGTCCCTATTCATTGTCTTCCACCAAAACGTTCTTTTAATATCACGATACATTTTGTTGATTCCTGGATGGATACAAAGTTTGGATTTGTGGCATTCGTCCAAAACTTCACGTTTCAGCTCCGGAATGTCAAGGACACAGATTCTTCCTTTCAACTTTGTAACTCCACTATTATCGATTCCAAAACTGGAATCCTCCCCTCGACGAATCCTTCCATATATTCCCTGAAGAAATTTGGCTTCTTTCTACTTGCTGGAAATCTTTTCAAAGAGAGTAGGAGTGATAACAATATAAGTGAGAATAGCATGCTTTCTACTCAAAGCATCGGCAACTACATTGGCTTTTCCAGGTGTATATAGAGTATCTAGGTCATAAGACGCCATAAATTCCAACCAACATTGTTGTCGTAGATTCAAATCTTTCTGGGTGAAGAGATACTTTAAAGATTTGTGTCGGTGAATAATTCAAATTTTTCACCTAAATAAGAAGAATTTATTTAATATCTATTAAGTTAAGTTGAACTTTAAAGTTTTCTTTTAGAAAAGCTGAAGGAGATTATTACCCAGAAGATAATGTCGCCAAATTTTTAAGGCAAAAATAACAGCTAAAAGCTCCAAATCATGTGTTGGGTAGTTTCTCTCGTGTGGATGTAATTGTCTACTCGCGTAGGCAATCACCTTCCCATTTTGCATCAATACTGCACCAACCCCATCACCACATGCGTCAGTATAGACAGATAAGCCTTGGTTCCCGTTAATGATAGCGAGAACAGGAGCAGTAGTCAATCTCTTTTTCAATTCCTGAAAAGCTTCATCACATTTTGGAGTCCAATTGAACTTTGTATTCTTCATGGTTAGCTTGGTTAATGGGCTGCCAATTTTAGAAAAATCCTGAAAAAACTTCCGGTAATAGCCTGCTAAACCCAGAAAACTTCGAACTTCTTTCGGTGTTGTGCGTCGCTTCCAGTCGAGAATAGCGGAAATTTTGCTCGGATCAACAGAAATTCCTTCTTCATTAACAACATGGCCAAGAAATCTGACTTCTTTGACCCAAAAGTGACACTTCGAGAATTTAGCGAATAAGATGTTCCTTCTCAAAATTTCCAAAACAATTCTGAGATGTTCAGCATGCTCATCTTCGGTTTTGGAATAGATAAGGATATCAGCGATAAATATAAGAACAAATTTATTTAGCACCTCTCGAAACACACGGGTCATCAAATCTATGAAGTACGGAGGAGCGTTCGTTAGTCCAAAAGGCATGACTAACCACTCGTAGAACACATCCGGACCTCTAAAACCAGTTAGGTGAAAACAATCTTCGGCAATTCACAACTGATGGAATCCCTGGGCTAAATCCATCTTAGAAAAGAATCATGCACCATGAAGTTGATCGAATAAATCGTCGATCCTGGGTAAAGGAAACTTGTTCTTGAGAGTTTGCTTATTGAGATCACGATAGTCGACACATAATCTCAAAGACCCATCAGATTTAGCCACAAAAACTACCGTTGAGCCCCATTCAGAGACACTAGGAAGAATCAATCCCTTTTTTAACAAATCACCAGTTTGCTTGACTAGTTCAATTCTTTCTCGTGGTGCCATCCTGCGACTAGCATGAACAACAGGACGAGCATTCTGAATTAAGTCAATTCTGAATTCAATTTCCCTATGTGGGGGTAAAGATTCTACTTCTTTGAATACATCGTGAAAATGTTGGACAATAGGAATGGACTCCAGACTAGGTTCTGGATATCCCAATGTATACATCAGTTTATCTCTTTTCCGACTATGGTCTTCATAAGAAAGTTCAATGGAATCTCCAAGTTTTGTTTTGACTAGAATCGTTCGATTGCTGCAATCTAACTTGGCTTCGTATCTCGATAACCAATTCATCCCGAGTAGGATTTCAAATTCATTGAAATCAAGAACATAAAGGTTAATAGGAAAGCAATGGCCAGAATAGAGATTTGCACTCTCATACAATATAGACAAAGATTTGCAGGACCACCCACTAGATTCTTCATGCAAATAGATTCATCGACAAACTTGAGTTTAAGTTTTAATTCGTTAATAATCTGTTGGGAAATAAAGCTATGTGAAGCTCCCGTGTCGAATAAAACTCTAACAATTCTTTCACCAGTAATAAGGTTACCCTCTAAAACTCCCTTCATTCGCCTTAGAAGTTGAGGAGTTATCATTTATTGTGCACACTTTCGTTATTTGTGCTCGTTTCTTTTTCGGGCAATTCTTAACTCCATGACCTGGCTGATGACAATAATAGCATTCCTTGGATCTTCGACTTATCTTTACAAGTTGATCTTTCTTAATTTGTTTCTTTGGTTTCTCACAATCATTTACTAAATGACCTTTCTCCTGATAATTATAACGAGTAACATTTCGGGCTGAATTCTCTTGATTACTCCTCTTCTTCTCCTTGCCTTGAACCGGTTTCTTTCCTTCGAATTTTCTTTTCTTCCAATTCGAACTACTTGAACTTCCTTCTCTTCTGGAATTTTCTACATATCTAGAGTAACATATCGATAACCCATATCAATCAAGTCTGAAAAAGAATCTTTAATGTGGGATGTCATCCTTTCGTGGTACTCCTTATTCATTCACGAATGAACCTTTCATTTTTCTTCAAGGGTGTACTCACCAGCTCCGTACAAAATCGAGACAATTCATTGAATTTATTCAAGTACTCCTCAAATGATAAACTTCCTTGCTTCAAATCTAGGAACTCCTAGTACATTCGAGACATACCAGCAGATGGAATATATCACGGCTCAAACACTTCTTTAAATTGTCTCTAAGTAAACTTATCTTCTGACTCATCCACAGTAACCGTCTCCCACCAAGATGATGTTTCCTCTTGGAGTTGCCAAGAAGCTATTAGTCGCTTTTGATCGTCTTCCAACTTCAATCCTTTAAAAATTCTTTCACAAGATCAGATCCAAGATTGGGCTTCTACAACAGATTCCTTGCCAGTAAACGTCTTTCCACCAAGTCTCGAGAAGCTTTTATATAGATCAGCCGGATTCGGCTGAGATTGAGTAGACACAGTTGCATTTGCAGGGACTTGACCAGTTGCGTTGGTATTTCCTTGTTCCCTACCTTGTCCTCATCTTCTGCTCATTCTTACTATCTGTAAATAGCAAGAAAACTTGATTTAGGCATACGGACAAGATATCTTAGGAAACATTAACAATTTAAAAGGAATAGACCAAGAAATTAGGGGTTTTGGTCTCTTGGTTTATACTCATTCTAGGGTATACTTTACCCTATCTCTAATGAGCCATCTAATGTGTTAAACTCCGTAACTAAAGTTCTTACTCAACTTTCAGCTATGATACCACTTTGTCACGATTCGAAATCCAATGTTCAAGCAATTGACACTAAATACCTCACTTGTATTTGACTGTCAAAGATTCAAAGATTGAACTCCAGTCGAATGGAGCTTATAACAACATCGGATGAATATAAAACAGCGGAAACAAAATGAATGTCATATATCAACACAAATACAACATGACACAATATACAATAAAACATCGATCCCAGATATTAGAGTGATACAAATATGATACAACCATAATACAACAACAGAAACTTCAATAAGTTCCAACATACTTCCACTCTGACAAGGTCTTCAAAAACTCCAACACTTTAAAAGATTTCCAAATCCAAAGCTTCCAGAAGCCTTCAAATCCTAGCTAGTTCCACAACACGGATAACATGCTTCTAGGCTGCCCGTGTGGAAAATTATGGGCACCCAGAGTTTAGGAAAGGAACAATAAACTTCGGGTCAGTCATGGGACTGGTACGAGCAAACAAAACAGTTGTTCGAAATAAAAGCGGTTTATTCTTATCAAAAGTAGACAAAAGAATTTTAAGGAAATCTGCAATGCTTTTTGAAAATGAAACTGCCATAAGGCCTCCCACCACACACACAATGCAAGCGCAAACTTGGAGGAGATTTCTCCTTATGACAGTCAAAAATGCCTGATACGAGAAAACACTTTTAAATATTATTATTAGTGCATAGTGTGAAAACCTTTCGAAAGCATAATATTAATCTTAGCCAGCATACGTACCATTATAGTATGCCTACTATAGCTATCATGTTAAATGGCAGGTTCTGCAACTAAAACCGTACAGGGCTCGTATTGGATGATTGGATTTCCAGCAAATGGACGGGCAAAGGAACTTCCCATATAAAATGGAACGCCTCTGGAGGGACGCCCCCGAGAACCTAATCGAATCTCTGCTACACAAGGTCGGGTTACCTCTATAACTAGGTAACAACTGACACGAGTATGCCACCTCCCGGTCGTTACCAACCTTTATCTGAAGCGCTTCACAACCGATAACCACAAAGCATTAAGTTTGCAGCAACCACACAGTAAGTATCTGGGCTCCTTACCATGATAGCACCCATAATCCAGAAGGAAATGGACATACCCTCAGGGGGAGCTACCCCCAAATAACCTTACTGCCACGATTCCAGTTTTGACCATAACCGGGTTGTGAGATTCGACGAAGTCTCATCCATAAAGCTATGCTTTTCCATAAAGCAATGCTTCGATCAACAAATGATCATTAACACACAGCAGCACATAGCATGCCACACTACCAAATTGGGAGTATATCACTAATAATCTTCAACTACATAACCTCTGAGCTCATACGTCTCAGAGAAGGGTGTTAAGATAAGAGAATAAATTCTCCGAACCAATAGATATGTATTTGAAAGAAATCAGCTTTATATCTCAATTTGTAATGTCGGACATACAACCATACAAGTCTGTTCCGGGTTTGAACAGAACCGAAGGCACTTTCGAAGAAGTCCTTGCAATCCGGGCATCCACAATCCCGATCGAACTTACCATCACTTAGGGAATCTCTATACCTAGCAACTTAGTGCAGAGACAATCAATAGGTTGTCCTATCGCTTTCGAAGACGCCCGGTCTTCACCACCGGTCTTCAAATGTTATCCATTTCGACGTATCACTATTCAGAATGGGTTATATGACACGAAGGTACTCTTCTGGCCAAACCGAATAGTAAGCGCTTAATTTTGAAACACGTGGGTATATCAATCACAAAGATTCACATTCAGGGTTCGATGTGGGTTTCGGATAACCAACTGGAATCCGACTCCCTGTCGCATCGAAGTTAAAATGTCGTTTTAAGGGAAAAGGGGTTTTCACATCAATACAGAAAATATCACAAATCACAGTGCAGTATAGAGCAATCTACATCACATAGTATCGCAACCAGAACAAAAATATCAATCCAACACACCGCATTCAAGAACAGTCAAAACATCTTTAATTCAGATAAATAAATCATATGGTTTGAATTTATTAATCACATAGTTACTTTGATTAGAAATCTTTAATCAATGGTTAATTAAAATTTATTACCATTGATTAGACTTAATCCTTTTTATCAATTAATCACTTCTTAATTAATTATCTTAATTAATTTCAAATTAGTTAATCTTAATTATTAATTAATTAAATCTTAATTATCAATTAATTTAAACTTTAATATTAAATAATTAACTATGTAATTATTTCTTAATTAATTTTTTATTAACAAAATCATTAATCGTTTTAATAAACCAAAAGCTAATTTAAATTATTTTGATTATCTTTTTAGGACTTTGTTCAATAAATCACCTTTATCACATTATATACCTTAAAAGGTTAAAATTTAGTTTTTAAACAACATCTTATCTAAATTTCCTTTTAAGTTACGTTATTTATTATAAATGAATTTGTGAAATAATGTATCAAAATTAAATAAACTAAAATTTAATTACTTTAAGAACATCCCACTTAAATCCTTGATTTATCCAACTTAAGTCTAAGGTATAAATTTGAAATATGGTTAAAATTGTTTAAAAGTTTGAAAACTTTTAAAGAAAAAAAACTTTTTTTTCATATAAATCAAGAGACTCACTTCGAGTCACACCCGAGAGCTTTCTCGTTTACTTCGAGTTTATCAGGAATTCAACCCGAGTGCCCACTATTTCAATTTAAAAAAAATTAAAGTACTTTCGACCCGGCGCACCACAGAATTCACTCGAGATCAAACTCGAGCCACAACATGATTATCCCGAAGCCTCCTTCGAGTCGAACCCTGCTCCTTCATTTTATCAACTACTGACACCATTAATTCGCCGTGCACATGCACAACTGGAATCGTCACCTCCGGTCATAGCTCCGGCCTCCATCGAGTCGACGATTATCTCACCAAACATCCCCGCCATCCAGAAATCCATAGTGTCTGTAAATTTGCAAAAGAGTCATTTGACTCAAAACTGGATTGAAGCTCGACACACAAATCTACCTCGTTCCGACGCCGGAGGTCACCGGAGGTAATGCGCCTCCATCAAGGGCTTCCCCAGTTGACCACGCACCTCCTCCAAATAATCTCGTCCAGTCCGATGCAGCCGAGACCACGAAATTGGTCAAAATTCGATCATTGCAGAAGCATAAACTAAAACCAAAGTTTGATCTCGACAACCACCCACAACTGATTATAAAATCGATAGACATTTTTCCGTTAATCCCTGAGTCTTCCTCCACCTTCACGAGCAACCCCGACCCTAACCATCGCGTCGATGATCGGCAATGGCCATAAACCCCAAAATTGACAATTTCAGCTTATCTCAGTGAATACTGAATTAAAAGTTAGGAATTTGCTTTCAAAAATCATTAAATTTGATAAGATTTCAAATAGTATACTCGAAACCAAGGTTTATAACATTTGAATTTCTACGGGGTTTGCATTGTGACTGCATTTTCAAACTTTTTCCAGAGAAACTTTAGTTTATGATGCTCAAATTCATTTTTATAATTTAAGACATGTCAAAACAAACAACTTTTGTTTGAATTCTGAGATCAAACGAGAATCAGAGGTAGGGGAGTTGGATTTTATACAGGATTATAAGGTTTTATAACCGAGAAACAAGATGATTCAAACTTAAATTAACAGGCACAGGCATGTGCACAAATTCATGGATTCTGTGCATACAACAATGTTCAAACTCGCATCAAAATATCCGAGCTTAAAAGATTTACTCACCTGAAAACTGAATCAAAGAATAACTTTTGGGTTTTGAACAGAGACTACTTTAAATTCGTCTTTGAAAAAACTGCAATTTGATTTCTTTCTTCCTGTTTTGATCTAGAATGATTAGCTTAGGTCTGTAAAACAAGGTAATGTTTTACTTCTTCCTTTTTCCTGACTTTGCTATTTTTTTCTTTTTTTGACAAACTGGAGCAAATATGGTGTAGATATAAGGTAGATAACTTGTACAGGTGATAATATTTTGTTCTACAAATCAAAAGTCGGATTTTTTTTTTCTTTGACTAAGCAAAAAAAAAAAATCTTTTATTTCGGCTGATATCTTGTCTTGGTGACTAATAAAAATCTATTTTGTTGTACTAAGGGGTCTGACATGATTTTTATATATATGCTTAGAGATGATGGCATTAAATGCTTATGCTTCCTTCTTGGTTTACGAGCATATCTTATTTCCTTTTGTGTAAGTACATTTCGTATACATCTTTTCTTGCTTCACTCTTGTATTTGCTGTTTTGGTCTTTCTTCATAGCTTCATGTTTATTTCTTTAATTGTTTGTACATATAAAATTTGCATACATTTTTGTTTTGTTATTATCTTCTTTCATACACTTTGTTTTATCATTATTTTACATATACAAAATTTCGTATATATTAACTTATCCGATGTATCCATATTAACATGTAACTTGAACATATACATATGTTTGTAATACTCAATATTAATAATATTTTATTGTTTTAAAACTTTTCAAATTAATTTACAGAAATTTAAATAAGTTACAAAATTTAATTTAAAAGTTTTGGGATGTTACACTGGGTCACTAGTTTAGAAGGCAAGTGCTCTAACCAAATGAGCTATGATGATTTCTGTTTCTCAACAGAATTCAGTCGACTGAACAAGATCATTCAGTTGACTGAATCTGTACATTTTAACATATATGCGCATGTTTTTTAATCCAGTCGACTGAATGATCAAAGTCAGTTGACTGAATCCTGCAACTGTCATTTTTAATGAAAAGACACCTCTTTTCAGAATAGTTGTCTTCCTCCCTAAGGGTTGCAACCATTGTTATTCGTAGAGAAATCTTCACCAGCAGTTGCAACTCATTATCTATTATAAATACACTTGAGTTTCATTGGTCCAATAACTTATTCTCCTATCTCTCTTGATCTAACACGCATAACATTCTTGAATCTATTGCTTACATAAATTCATACATTCATTGATTTACATCTCACTTCCATATCTAATAAAGCAATTCTAATCTTCCTATTCTTTATACACGCACAATCATATGCATTACTCTTGAGGAAAAGGTTATAGGAAGGGTGTGCAATATTGAATTATCACTGCTATTCAAGAGCATCCTCTGTCAGAAACAACTTTACTATTTGTATTGGAAGTCCTGTTCGGTTGCTCAGGTGATAGAAGTCTTGTTCTGTTGCTTAGGCGGTCAAAGTCCAGTTCGATTGCTCAGGCGGTCAAAGTCCGATTTGGTTGTTTAGGATGTAGAAGTCATGTTCGGTCATTCAGGCAGTGTAATACCTGGTTCTTCAGGTTAAGAGAGGGTTGCTAGTTTTAATTGTAGAAGGAATCCGGGACTGGACGTAGAACGAGAGTTCGAACCAGTATAAAAATCTCTGGTGTCATTTTCTTTACTGCTTTAATTGTTCGCTTTTTATACTCATATTCTGCATCAGCAGATAACTTAGTTTATATCATACTACCACTGCATTTACATTGTTTACAACTGTTGGCCATTTCAATCCTATAGCACTGTAACTTTCATTTGGTATCAGAGCAAGGCCATCATTTAACCATAACATAGTCATCTGATATTTTTTAATATGGAAAACAACACCAACACTATTTCTAACACTACCTTTTTAAGAGGTCAATATACTGCACGACCACCTCTATTTAATGGAATGAACTATAACTATTGGGCTACTAGAATGAGAATCAATATACAAGCATATAGTTATGAGACCTGGCACATTATGCAATCTGAATATATTATTCCTACTACTGAATATTCGACTTGGTCTAACACATAAAAATTAGATGCTACTACAAATGTTAAAGCTATGAATGTGTTTATTGTGCATTAGACAAAAATAAGTTAAATAGAATAAGCATGTGCAAAACTACTCATGAAATTTGGCATACATTTAAAGTTACACATGAAGGAACTAACAAAGTCAAATAAAGTAAAATTTCCATGCTAAAAAATCAGTTCCAGAATTTTAAAATGAAACAAGATGAGACTATAAATGACATGTACCCCATATTTGAAGATATATATCGTTCTTTAATAGCATTAGGAGAAACTTACATAGATTTTGATATTGTTTCAAAAATCCTCAACTCATTAATGGATGAGGGGGAACGAAAAGTCTTAGCTATCGAAGAAGCTAATGACATTTCGACCATAAAACTAGAAGAGTTGATTGGAAATCTAATGTCTTATGAAGTTAACCTCCAGGCGAAACGAATACAGGCTCAAGAGAAGAAGAACATAGCATTCCAAGTAGTAAAAGATTAATCAAATTCAGATGAAGAAGATAAGGAATTTATTGCAAAAACTTTCGAAAAGTTTTTGAAATTTAGAAAGAACAAGAAAAGCTCCAGTAATAATAACAACACCAACAAACTATCATCATCTGCTCCAGAATGTTATGAATGTCACAAGAAAGGTCACCTCAAGAAAGACTGTCCTGAAAATGAGGATAAATATAGGCGCAAGAAAGACAAATTCAAGAAAAAAGCTTTCTCTGTCACATGGGATGATACAGAATCATTTTCATCATCAGAAAGTGACTCGGACAGTGATTCGAAACCAGCCAACGTTTGCTTTATGGCTACAAAATATGAGGTAAGTGATCTAACTTTTAATGACCTTTTAGAAATCAATTTAGAATTACTTGACAAATTAGAAAGAAAAAATAAAAAGTACAAAGAAGCTCTTGAAAATTTGAATAAAACTGAAATCGAAGTAGAAATACTAAGATATAAAAAGAAAATTTTAGAAGAAGAACTCCAAGTTACTCAAGAATCATGTTCTAATATGACATCTCAACTTTCTTTGCTAAGTCAAGAGATAGAAACTACAAAGAAAGATATAATGCTTTATTAATTGAAAATGATGACCTTAAAGCAAATATTAAGATTTTAGAATTAGATAACTCTAGCTTTAAAACAAATTTACAAGACATTACTAAAAATATTTCTAATTTTAATAAAGGTAGAGAAAATCTTTCCAAAATTATAGAAAATTCTCAAACTGTTTCTAACAAAAGAGGACTAGGATATAAACAATCCTCTAAAATTATTCCAAAGAAAAAGAGTTCATCATATGAAAAGAATAATAAAATTGGAAAACCTAATTATAAAATTTCCTATTTTACTTCATCAATTAAAATTGGGTTCCTAAGTCAAATAATTCTTAAATTAGAAAAAAGTATATAGAATCCTTTATAAAAACTGTTTATAAAAACAAAAATTTTGTTTTCAAAAGGAATATTGTACCGTATTTGGTTTGGCTTCCTAATTCCCAACTTTTAGGACCTAGAATAAAAGGATAGGTACCAATGTTATCTCTATATTTTGCAGTAACCATCCAGAAGTAGAGGAAAATGGATACTAGACAGTGGTTGCTCAAAACACATGATAGTAATTAAAGAGATGCTAACAAATATTATTTACTCAGATGGAGGATGTGTCACATTTGGAGATAATTACAAAGGATATGTCATCGGCAAAAGTGATGTTAGCAATAATGTTTCAACTCTCTTACTTTACAGAAATACGCCTTCCCAGCTAAATTTTGAACCCTCTGCCCTATCATATTGCTCTTTTAGTCTAGGATCGGAAAATTTGCCTACTCCAACACCGATTTATGAACCAGTTCCTACTGTTCCACCATCTAACATCCACATGGGTTATACTCTTCCCGTAAAAAGAGCTAAACGTTCTCTACTTTTTGGCTTGCCGTCTATAAAAGAAAAAATAGAAGAAATTCATCATTATCATTGAGAGTCTCTCGAGTTACAACGAGTATTATACTACGAATAAAAGGTGAATGCAAAGCGGCTAAGCTTCCTTGAACAAGCAGCTCTTAAATTCTATGGTTCATCTTTACACAACACGGTCCATTAACCAACAACTCCTTCATGTTGCAATCCATGGGAACCATCACCCAAACATCTACCATTATCTCCGAATTCTTGGGAACATGTATAAGGCTTGTAACCATTACGATCTCTGCATAAGAATACAAAAGTGGAACCAGAAGACTACCACTCTCCTTCCTCTACATCCAAATCATCTTGATGTTTTTTAATAATAATAATAGTAATATGTATACACACACACACACACATATATATATATATATATATATATGTTGTACTGGTATATAAATTATATACAATGTTACGTAAAATTGTCATTTATATTTTTGCTCAATTTTTTTTCAAAAAGAGGTTCATTGTAAAAATTCAACAGCCCCAGTCAACTGAATAGCATAATCAGTCGACTAAAACTATCTTTCATATATTAATTTTCCTCTGTAGTCAATCGATCGAAGATCCAATACAGTCGACTGAATTCAGCATTTTCTAGCTACAAATTCTCGAGATAAAAACAGTCGACTGACCCTTGTTTTTCAGTTGACAGAATTCACAAAAATATGTTTTCAAATATAGTACCAGTCGACAGCCTATGAATATTCAGTCGACTGTAACGGGGTACTTGAAATTTAACCCTCTTTCAGCCTCCACTTTTTACCTTTTTACCTTTACTAAAATCATTTCTACCTCCAATCTTTTCTACTCACTGCCATTAAACTCTTTCCATCTTCAAAATTCAACAAGAGATTCATCAAAATTTGACCACTTCTTATCATTTCGCACTTCCACTTCATCACCAAAACCCTATCTATTCAAATGGCTTCTAAAGACCTTGACATTCTCAATCTCCGGCAACTTCTTTGGATTCACAAATTAGAGCATGGGTTCACAATGGCAAGGTTGTACAATGCTTTGAAAAGATGCAAAACTCTAGAATTTTTGAAGGTTCTTTCATAAAATTCCCTGATTTTTCTTCTTATTCCATTCAAGACTTAGCTTGCCATAGCGGTTTTGAACATCTCATTGATTTTATGGCAAATAATGACAAGATTAATCACTTTTCTTGTTAAAATTTCCTATGTCGACTTAAATCTAGATCACAACACAATTACAAATCCAGATGACCGTATTTCGATGGTAGTATGTGGTAAAAAGTTTTTTTCCCCTCTACAACGACTTGCACGGATTTTGCAATGTCCCGATAAGGGTAACGAGCTCTCTGAGATTGCCGTAAACATGGATACCCGTGACCGAATTAATCAATTATTCCTCTCAGATGATTTAACAGAGTTAAAAGCGGTAGCACTAAGGCTAAATGCTCGTATTATGCATAGAGTGCTTACCAACACCATCAATCCCCGCACCAGAAGCTGTGAGAAAGTCCATCGGTGTGATTTCCAATCCTTATACGCCTTTTGGGGAAATAGATGAGTAAACTGGGCAAAGGTCATTCTAGATGAGTTTCAAACTTTTAATCAAGGACGAATGTGGATGATCTACTATGGCGCTTACATCATGCACATTCTCAAACATTTTGACGTTCCTTTTGTTGATTCCGAATGTTCAAACATAGGTTCTTTGAATTCTAAAACCCTTAGCCTCATAAACCTACAAAAGCAACATCTTGATCACACCATAATTACTTATGAACATTGGCTTGAAAACCAAGCTATGCTTCAACCTCAACCTTCCTCCCGTCAAGCTCATCAGCAAACTTCACATATGCAAGGCTCTTCTTCATCCCAACCTTCTCGACTACATGAGAAATTTATGAGATTCAAGAAATAGACCATCAAGCATGACCTCACGAAGCTGTGTCTACAATTGCTCGTAATCAAAGATTTCTCGATAATCATCTATCTCGGGAAGAATCAACAGTTTCCAGAGTTGATAAAAATGTATCAAAAGTCAATAAAAGCTAAATTATATTAAGAACTTCCTCAACAATATCTGGGATGCTATCTCATACTCCCAACAATCTTCTACTTTGGCCTACAACCCAACATCTCAAGGAAAACGACTGGTAGAGCATTTTGCTTGGTCTACATCAAATGGGGAGCAGGAGGAAGCAGTTGAAGAAGGTGCTGACTCAAATGATGAAGAAACTGAAGGCGATGAACAAAGTTCAAATGACAATAGTCAAGGTGATGATTAAGCTTTTTTATCTCTCTCTATGTTATTATTAGTCTTTGTTTTTAAATTCTAATCAAATTATGTACTTGTCTAATAACTCTATGTGTTTCTATCTGTATGTCATATTACTTTATATTCTCAGGGGGTATGACTATTCTGAATCTACGTACTGTGCTAAGTTCAGTTTCATATGATTGTATATTCCTGTACAATATTACTCGTACTTTCACTATCTTATACCTTGAGTACTCTTCTTTTTGTCGATGACAAAGGGGGGGAAACATAAATTGTTGTTCACAAGAAATATAGCATAGATTTAGGGGGAGAACACAATATAAGTTGCAAGCATATTACTTAGGGGAAGAAATATTTTAACAAAATCATGTCAAAGATTCAATCGTCACAAATGGGGTTGTCACCATCAAAAAGGGGGAGAATGTTGGATCATAAGGGTTTGAATGCTGACAAGAGGCAAATGATCTTCACAAATCTACGACTATGGCAAATCCAAGCTCATCATCTCAAATATGGTTCGTTTTGATTGAGCCTATATGTAGGTAGTCAAGTATAGAATTTTGTTAAAATCTATCCTCAAAGCACATCACTCACAAATTCATTTTATCATATGTTTTACAACATTCTTTATGTATACACTGAATGCACTGAAAAATAGTACTCAGTCGACGGAATTCTATATATCAGTCGACTGACACTATATTGAATTTCTTTTATATATATACAACATTTAGTCGACTGACTTGCTTAGGTCAATCGACTGACACTGTACATGTTTTTGTACACATTTGAAATTCAGTCCATTGCTCAAGCAAGTTCAGTCGACTGAATATGAAAATGTCACTTTTCTCCAACAAACACTTCTTTCGATCATAGAATTCCTTCTTTCCGATAGGCCACAACTCTTAGATTCTAATATATGTCGATTTCCAGAAGTCGTATCTCATCACACACTATATATACACTCAAGATTCATAGATCCAATTACTTGATTCCCTATTCTCTTTTGATCTATTGCACTTAGCATTCTTCAGTTCAATATGTTGAATATGCGCTTTGCGCTTATATGATCTTTGTTTGATGATAATAAACATATATACATTCTAAATGTATTTGTTAATGTACTATTTTATTTTTCATAGAATAAATAAATATTTGCTGAATAAAATTAAATGACACGGAATTTGAATTCAAACAGAAATTTTATTCAAACAAATATTTATTACAATTTTGAATAGTACAATTTCAATCTCTCACTATAACTATACAACTTTGATTACAATCACATCACATTTCACATTTACAATTAACCTCACTACATATCACTCACACTCGTATTTTTATCTTCAACTTCCTTCTAGTTTGAATCCAGCATCTGAGCAATCTGCAAAAATATAAACTAACGCAGTAAAATTGAAAAAGAAATATTTTTGCAATATAAAATGAAATATGATTTTTGAAAATATGATTTGCCTCGGTTATTTGGGTTGTTCGTCATAATTTAAATTTGAATTCATCATACACGAACAACTTGTGACATACACAGTGTATCACTGTATATGCCACAAGGCCGTGCACGTCGATATATACACTTGATTAATTTACAGGGACAGGCGAGCACAGGTCAAACCCAAATGAAAAACCGGGTTCAACTCACGTGCAATAACATTGAAAATCACGACACAAGCACAAGGTCAAACCCGAGTTTTTTTTGAAAAACTGGACTCAACACAGGGCAGGTCACAAGTCAAAAAAATAGTGCAACAAAACTCAATGTCGAGCATGCATGAAACATGAAACAGTGGATTGAACCAAAAACATGATCAACACGGCAATGCAAAGACCAGACAACAATTTCATCAAATATGCTCAAGTCCAGATGCATAAGGTTGAAAATGTTCAAAGCACAAGTATACAACAAAGTGACTGAAGCAACTACCAAACAAACATAACATGAAGTTTGCTGTGATACGAGCTCGAGCACAGTTGAAGCTCAAGACATCAAGTGATCAAATGCAACACAGTATCAAACTGGAACGAAGTGATGAACCAACAATGCAAACAAAACCAGATGAACAAGACACAGCAATAATCAGGTGAATCAAGTACAAGGCACAGTGCACCACTGACCAATGAATGCAACAAAAATCTGGACAACATGGATGCATAATCACACATGTATGCAATTGACAGCAGCCAACATTGTACAATATAAACCAGACTACATGAGTAAGCATAAACATACATATGAAATGCATCAATGTGCAAAGAGCTCGAGCACAAGATATGACTACACTGAACAAAAGATCAGAGACCAGTTGATGTTCAAGTTTTACAAGACAGCTACAACACAAAAGTTCTCAAGTCTGCAAAGAAAACATGTAAATGCATAAAACAGCGCAATCATGAAGACTGCAAGAACATGAACATAGGATCAACACAGCCAAATGAAACACATCAAAGAAACTAGTCTCGACCAAATTCAGTAAGGCAATGCACCAATACAAACTCCAATGACTCAAGCAACATGTCCAGGTACAACATGACAATGCTCAAAGACACAGTACACATGTATGCAGTGACACAATAATACACATGAAGACCAACAATTATGCAATAGTGAAAAACACAAGTCAGTGGTGAAGCAACAACAATGAAGCAGAGCGAAGAATACATGTACTCGAGGCAAATGCAACTGTGAAAACTGAAGTGAAAAAATGTGCAACACAATGAAAATTAAACTTCAGTAACCAAACTAAGTCAAGATCAACAACGTGAAACCATGAGAATAAAGTCAACAGAAATATGATCGGAGCTGAAGTCGTGAAAATCAACAAGCCGTGGATATGTTGAACAAGTCAAATTGACCACGATATCAAATCAACGCCGTGACCATCAAGTAACAAAAATTATACGTTTTTGAACAAGTCAAAATCATCTCAATCATCAATATAAAATCAAGCGGCCAGAGAAATCGATTGAAAAATTCAAACATGTTTATATGAACGCAAATATAGGAATTCGACCTATATAAAAGCCCAATCATCATCGGCAATTTATCCATCGAGTTCAAGCAAACAAATCAGAAGAAGAAAAGAGATAAATCACATACCACTCAGATAACTCGATCGGAAATTGGGAGAACCGTGTGCTAAGCAGAGAGATCATCGATTGACGAAGCAACAACGCCAATCCATTCATTCAATCGAGAAATAGAAGTCGACAGCCCCAGTTTTCACAAGCCCTAATTCAGTTGCAAAGGAACGAACGAAAGAAGGAACTGAAGCCGGCATTGATAAGAGAAGATAACAGGGTCGTGTTTTACTTGAGTGATAATATTTTAAGCGCCGGCCTTGTTTTATTTCTAAAGGCTTTAGTTTAATTTTTAATTAGGGTTATTGTAACTTTTATTTGTGTTTTAATTGTTGTTTTTACTTTTCCAGTCAAAGATATTTGTAAATCACCACCTAGCGTTTAGGTCGTGTCAGATTGTCTAGTTAGAATTAGTTCAGTGAGCAGGGTGTGCGAGTTTACAAAGCTGTATAGGCGGGAGCAGAGTTTGCGAGTAAGCGAAGCTCTATATGCGGGAAGCAAAGTTTGCGAGTAAGCGAAACTCTATAGACGGAGCAGGGTTTGCGAGTCTAGTAGAGTGTTTGTGAGCCGGAGCAAATGTCTGCGAGTCTAGTAGAGTGTTTGTAAGCGTGATACTGTTTAATTCTAATAGAAATCTGTGAATGCAGCAATAGGCAAGGGTTGCCGAAGCTGGGTAAATTTTGTGTGTGATTTACTTTTCAGCATATTTATTTCTGCAGTTTATTTCTGTGGTTAAATCGAGAAAATTTGCTATAACCCTATTCACCCCCCCCCTCTAGGGTTAATCTAGATCCTACAAGTGGTATCAGAGCCCGGTATATTTTATTTAACTCTAGAGTCATGAGTCTACAAAATAATGCTTTTTCTGAGGGGCAATCTATTGCTAGGCCACCCATGTTTAACGGGAACGATTATGCTTATTGGAAAGTTAGGATGGGTATCTATCTTAGTTCTGTTGATTATTATGTTTGGGATATTATTGAAACTGGCTATAAACCTCCCACTATAATCGTTGGTGATACTGAGATTCCTAAACCTAAGGATAGGTGGGATGCTAACGATAAGAAACTGAAAACGACAAATGTTAAAGTCATGAATGCTTTGATATGTGCTCTTGATAAAAATGAATTTAATAGAATTTCTCATTGTACAACAGCACAGGAAATTTGGCACACTTTGGAGGTGACACACGAAGGAACTTCTCAAGTCAAGGAGTCTCGTCTAGCCCAATTCAGCAATGAGTACGAAAACTTTGTGATGGACAAAGGCGAGAGCATAAAAGACATGTTTGGACGCTTTTCAACCTTGGTATATAATGCTAGAGCACTTGGGAAGGTATTTACTGAGGTAGAGCTTGTGAGGAAGATACTACGAGTTTTACTAATGAACTTTGAGGCAAAAGTCACAGCAATTCAAGAATCGAAAGATCTGAGTAAGCTAAGCATGGAGGAGTTGATTGGTAACTTGGTGACATATGAGCTT
The DNA here is from genome assembly GCA_030765085.1 of Allium cepa. Classification (NCBI taxonomy): domain Eukaryota; kingdom Viridiplantae; phylum Streptophyta; class Magnoliopsida; order Asparagales; family Amaryllidaceae; genus Allium; species Allium cepa. The sequence continues at coordinate 1,039,267,579 of CM060928.1, forward strand.
GAGCTAAAAGCAAAGGAAGAACGCAACAACTCCGAACCAAAGAAGAAGACGATTGCCTTAAAGAGCAAAGAAGAAAGCGATGAAGAAGATCCAATTGAAGAGCTTGCAATGGCTGTCAATAATCTTGGAAGATGGTCTAAATTCAAGCCACACAAGAAGAAAACAAAGGGCAATAGGTCAAAAGATTCCGAAAATTCCGATAATGAACTGATGTGTTATAACTGCAACAAGCCTGGCCACATCAAACCAAAATGCCCGCTTCTCAAAGACAAAAAAGGAGAGAAAAAGAAGAAGAAGGCCTTTGCAGCGACTTGGGATGATGAAGAAGGAGAGGAAGCTTCGGATAGCAGCTCAGAGGAGGCTAACTTGTGTCTTATGGCATGCTCAAATTCAGAAGCAACCTCCGAGGAATCTAGTGAGGCAGGTGAGTTTTCTTATAAAGAACTTGTTTTTATGTGTTCTGATCTTACTAAAGTAGTTGATACGCTTGAATCTAAAATTGAAAAACTAAAATCTGAATGGAGGAAACTCGCCCATGAAAATTCTAGGTTAGAAACTGAACTTGAAAATATTCAAAACCTAGAATGTAACCAATGTAAAATTTTAGATTCGGAACTATCAAAATTAGGAATAACTTTGAGAGCCTTGAAAAAGAAAACTTGAATCTTAAGGAAACCATCGACACTAGGAAAAAGGATTTTATAAATCGATGCACCTCACTTGTCACTGAAAACTCCACATTAAAAACCAGAGTCCAAAATCTTGAGAAATCCCTGAATAACTTTTCAAAAGGAGAAAAATCTTTCAAAATGTTATTGGGAAATCAAATTTTTGCTAACAATAAAAAAGGACTAGGTTTTGGGAAATCACAAAATGATGATAATGCAAAAAGTAAAAGTGTTTTTGCTCGATCAGAAATAATTGGAAATCATGTTGAAAATCATAGTCATAGGAACACAAAATTTAATCAAGTCAATTTAATGTGCATATTTTGTAGAAAATTTGGACATAATCGAAATAATTGTTGGTATAGACCCAAACACGTGAAAACTATACCAATTTGGGTTCCAAAAGGCACAAATATAAAATCTTTGAAAGTCAAACAAATTTGGGTGCCAAAAGGAACATATATAAATAGTTTTGGGTCTCCACAAACATATGTTTCATATTCTGCCACTAACAATCATGGACCTATAAAAACAAATAAGTCACATAAATCTTTCATCGTGTAGGTGTGGTGGCAGGCTAAGGAACAACAACACTGTTCTCTGGATTTTGGCTGTTCCAGAAACACAACGGGCGACAAAGCAAAGTTCCTTAGCCTAGTACAAAGGTGACAGAATCACAATGGACAACAACGAAAAATTATCGTAAAGGTAAAACAGGTAAAATTGTTTTGAATGATATATTAAATATGATAATCTGCACCATATTCTGAATGAAATCAGCCAAAGATTGTGATGTTAAAAAAAAATGATGATTTTTTAATTCTGACTTATTCTTAATTGATATGATTTTTTTTTGACTTGTTCTTATTTATGACATTGATTTGTGCTTAATTGATGACCAATCAGATTTTCAACTTTGAACTAATCCATATAAATTTGTTCGGTCAAATGATGGTATTTGATTACTCATGCTACACGTAGATATATTTTGGTCACTGCTAGTAAATTTACACGATTTCAAATTTCATGTGAAAGCTGTTAAAAAGGATTTTTTTGAGATTGTTGAAACTTTATGAAATTGTTGAAACTTCAAGAAATTGTTTTTGAAATAATTATGATGTTGATTGACTGTTGATTACTCATGAATATAATTGTTTATCCTATGGTTTCTGAAATTAACACCATGATATGTGTTTGAGTGTTAACACGGCTTCAATTCAAATTCAAAAGAATGATGTTAAATTTGAAATTTTTGGTGCACACTTCATGGTTCAACGAGTGAATATTGAGTGAAATTTAAATTCAGATGCAGATTACACTGGTAATATAGTTGATAGAAAAATTACTAGTGGAACGTGATTAATTTTTGAAACATTCATTTGCTGCATCATTTTTTCAAAGAAAATATCTGCATATTTTTCATTTGAAATAATTTTCAAATAGCAGAAAATTTTCTTATAAAACCCCTCGAGAAAATCATGTTTGACCATATTTACAGATTAATCATTTTTGAAAAATTGATTTTATAATTTTTGAATTTGATTTTAAATGACAAATTTTGACTAATCTGACTCCCTTTGATTATCGAAAAGATGAATAGTGATTGAAAAAGAGATGAGTGTTGATATTTATCATATATTATAACTCGAGAAAGTATAATTAGAAAATTTCTTTAGAATTTCATAACAAGAGTTATAAAAACTTTTTGTTGGGTAAAAATTCCATGACCATTTCTATTTCTATCATCTTTCTATCGACCATCACTCATCAAGATCATATTTAGTATGTAAATTTGTGGTAGTTTACAAAGGAAATCATTTGTTCTTCAATATCTTTAAATCTGTGAAGGAAATTATTTATGCTTCAACTTATTATATTTAGCAATAAAAATAAATATCCAAAGTATTCACTCTCATTTAAAAGTCCTCACGGTTATGCATGTGTGAATTACTTGGATTTTTGATTATGTGCTTCCATGCTCATTTAAAAGTCCTCATGGTTATGCATGTATGGAACGCATATCAAAATTAATTGATTCAAATAGACAAGCTGATTCTAATCCCATTTAAAAGTCCTCACAGTCATGCGTGGTTAGAAGATACTTGATTTCATTTTTTAAATAAAAATTGTGAATACTACTAATCTCATTTAAAAGTCCTAACGGTTATGCCTGGTTAGTAGATATTCAAATTTCCTGAAATAAATATACCACAAATAGACAGAATTGTATGATTTTTGATGATTTTATCCCCATCACTTCTGAAAGTGGAATATGCGCTTGACAAGGGTAATTATGATTTTGGTTTGAGTTTTATTGAATTTTAATATTTATATTCAATTGAGTTAAATGTTTGATTCATGTCTATCACTTCATCCCTATTTTTACAACACTGTTATTCTTTTGCTGATAACAAAAGGGGGAGAGAAAAGTTAAGATTTTGTCAAATAGAATCAAGCAAAGGTCAAATAATTTTCACTTTGCATATAGGCTCATTTATATATTTCTATTTGTATGCATATATGTAGGGGGAGTATTGTGTAGAGAGGGAGCATTCAAATAGGGGGAGCAAATTGAACGATCAAATACATTTAATACATTCAAAATCTTAAATATATGTTTGTTATCATCAAAAGGGGGAGATTGTTGAATATGCGCTTTGCGCTTATATGATTTTTGTTTGATGATAATAAACATATATACATTCGTTATAATGTATTTGTTAATGTAATATTTTATTTTTCATAGAATAAATAAATATTTGCTGAATAAAATTAAATGACACAGAATTTGAGTTCAAACAGAAATTTTATTCAAACAAATATTTGTTACAATTTTGAATAGTACAATTTCAATCTCTCACTATAACTATACAACTTTGATTACAATCACATCACATTTCACATTTACAGTTAACCTCACTACATATCACTCACACTCGTATTTTTATCTTCAACTTCCTTCTAGTTTGAATCCAGCATCTGAGCAATCTGCAAAAATATAAACTAACGCAGTAAAATTGAAAAAGAAATATTTTTGCAATATAAAATGAAATATGATTTTTGAAAATATGATTTGCCTCGGTTATTTGGGTTGTTCGTCATAATTTAAATTTGAATTCATCATACACGAACAGCTTGTGACATACACAGTGTATCACTGTATATGCCACAAGGCCGTGCACGTCGATATATACACTTGATTGATTTACAGGGACAGGCGAGCACAGGTCAAACCCAAATGAAAAACCGGGTTCAACTCACGTGCAATAACATTGAAAATCACGACACAAGCACAAGGTCAAACCCGAGTTTTTTTTTGAAAAACTGGATTCAACATAGGGCAGGTCACAAGTCAAAAAAATAGTGCAACAAAACTCAATGTCGAGCATGCATGAAACATGAAACAGTGGATTGAACCAGAAACATGATCAACACAGCAATGCAAAGACCAGACAACAATTTCATCAAATATGCTCAAGTCCAGATGCATCAGGTTGAAAATGTTCAATGCACAAGTATACAACAAAGTGACTGAAGCAACTACCAAACAAACATAACATGCAGTTTGCTGTGATACGAGCTCAAGCACAGTTGAAGCTCAAGACATCAAGTGATCAAATGCAACACAGTATCAAACTGGAACGAAGTGATGAACCAACAATGCAAACAAAACCAGATGAACAAGACAAAGCAATAATCGGGTGAATCAAGTACAAGGCACAGTGCACCACTGACCAATGAATGCAACAAAAATCTGGACAACATGGATGCATAATCACACATGTATGCAATTGACAGCAGCCAACATTGTACAATATAAACCAGACTACATGAGTAAGCATAAACATACATATGAAATGCATCAATGTGCAAAGAGCTCGAGCACAAGATATGACTACACTGAACAAAAGATCAGTGACCAGTTGATGTTCAAGTTTTACAAGACAGCTACAACACAAAAGTTCTCAAGTCTGCAAAGAAAACATGTAAATGCATAAAACAGTGCAATCATGAAGACTGCAAGAACATGAACATAGGATCAACACAGCCAAATGAAACACATCAAAGAAACTAGTCTCGACCAAATTCAGTAAGGCAATGCACCAATACAAACTCCAATGACTCAAGCAACATGTCCAGGTACAACATGACAATGCTCAAAGACACAGTACACATGTATGCAGTGACACAATAATACACATGAAGACCAACAATTATGCAATAGTGAAAAACACAAGTTAGTGGTGAAGCAACAACAATGAAGCACAGCCAAGAATACATGTACTCGAGGCAAATGCAACTGTGAAAACTGAAGTGAAAAAATGTGCAACACAATGTAAATTAAACTTCAGTAACCAAACTAAGTCAAGATCAACAACGTGAAACCATGAGAATAAAGTCAACAGAAATATGATCGGAGCTGAAGCCGTGAAAATCAACAAGCCGTGGATATGTTGAACAAGTCAAATTGACCACGATATCAAATCAACGCCGTGACCATCAAGTAACAAAAATATACATTTTTGAACAAGTCAAAATCATCTCAATCATCAATACAAAATCAAGCGGCCAGAGAAATCAATTGACAAATTCAAACATGTTTATATGAACGCAAATATAGGAATTCGACCTATATAAAAGCCCAATCATCATCGGCAATTTATCCATCGAGTTCAAGCAAACAAATCAGAAGAAGAAAAGAGATAAATCACATACCACTCAGATAACTCGATCGGAAATTGGGAGAACCGTGTGCTAAGCAGAGAGATCATCGATTGACGAAGCAACAACGCCAATCCATTCATTCAATCGAGAAATAGAAGTCGACAGCCCCAGTTTTCACAAGCCCTAATTCAGTTGCAAAGGAACGAACGAAAGAAGGAACTGAAGCCGACATTGATAAGAGAAGATAACAGGGCCGTGTTTTACTTGAGTGATAATATTTTAAGGGCCGGCCTTGTTTTATTTCTAAAGGCTTTAGTTTAATTTTTAATTAGGGTTATTGTAACTTTTATTTGTGTTTTAATTGTTGTTTTTACTTTTCAAGTCAAAGATATTTGTAAATCACCACCTAGCGTTTAGGTCGTGTCAGATTGTCTAGTTAGAATTAGTTCAGTGAGCAGGGTGTGCGAGTTTACAAAGCTGTATAGGCGGGAGCAGAGTTTGCGAGTAAGCGAAGCTCTATAGGCGGGAAGCAAAGTTTGCGAGTAAGCGAAACTCTATAGGCGGAGCAGGGTGTGCGAGTCTAGTAGAGTGTTTATGAGCGGGAGCAAATGTTTGCGAGCAGGGTGTGCGAGTCTAGTAGAGTGTTTGTGAGCGGGAGCAAATGTCTGCGAGTCTAGTAGAGTGTTTGTAAGCGTGATACTGTTTAATTCTAATAGAAATCTGTGAATGCAGCAGTAGGCAGGGGTTGCCGAAGCTGGGTAAATTTTGTGTGTGATTTACTTTTCAGCATATTTATTTCTGCAGTTTATTTCTGTGGTTAAATCGAGAAAATTTGCTATAACCCTATTCACCCCCCCCCCCTCTAGGGTTAATCTAGGTCCTACACAATATATAGAAGATGTCATACAATCATTGCTTACATACTCAATTTCATACTTTTCAAGCAATATTATACTTCATATTCTTCATACACACAAAAATATATACATCTACTTTGAGGATAAGATTATAGAAAGGGTGTACTACAAGTAACAAGTTTGGACGTAGAACGGGAGTTCGAACCAGTATAAAAATCTCTAGTGTCATTTTTACTGTCATTTTCGCACTAGTTATTTATTATATATTATATTACATATTACACGGTCCTTTAGTATAGTAACTTTCAGTTTATTGTTCCTTTATATGTGCGCTTACCAATTATGTTCATGGACATAATTTTTTGCTTACACTTTGACATGGATGTTGCATATGGATGTATAAATGCATATAGAAATATATGTATATGCATATATTAGGATGTTTGCACATATATTAGTTGTAGTGCATTGGCATATAAGAGGTTGATTTATTTGCATTTGTACTCATCTCATAGCATGTCATCATATTTTATCTATCAGATGTACATTATAATCTTAGTTATGTTCTTACTTTTATTATATGAAGGATACGAAATGGTGTGTCAATGTTTTTTTTGTATGTTTGTAGGATCTAATACGAGTTGCATTTTCCACCTTGGGGAGTTTCGAGTTGCATTTACACTCATCTCATAGCAATGTATTTTGTATGATTGTTCAAAATGAATTAATTAATAGTTAAAAACGTTATTTTCTTATATACACATGATTAAGATGTAGTATGTCATGGCTATAGGTTAAAAACATAATTTTTATCAATGATATTTAGCAAAAGTTGATCTTCTCGTTTTAAAATATGCAAAATACACAAATGTTCAAAACCGAATATATTATATATCAAAATTGTAGTTCTTAATGACACGAATCCAATGGTGGTGTCTGTTCATTGATTGGATGCGTGGATTAATCAAAAAATGTGTTGGAAGTTTGGAAAACATAGACTAATCGTTTTGATCCAATGGCAAACCAATGACAATACTACAATTAGGGAGCATAAACGCATAGAGGAGGTCAAGCAGGTCTTCACTGTGGTTTTCGATTGATTTAGAGCATCACCTAGTAGTTGAAAATTGACGGGGAAGTGGCGGAGGTCGGGTCATATTGGTGGAGGGGGAGGTGATGTCGGTAGTGGAGACGGATGCAACTTGGGGCAAGGAATTCTCTGGTGGAGTTGAATCTTGGTTTTCGCGATCGTGGCGGCAGCAATGAAGCAAAAAGGACAATAAAGGGTAGAAAATGGTGGATAAGAAGGTGGAGGATATTATAGCAAAGCAAATTAAAATACAATGTTAATAAGAATCAAATAATTACAAAACAATCCCTCAACTTTGAATGCATGTAACTCTCGCATACGAACTCCATTGTAAATGTGGTTCATTGCATCGGGATTGCAGCCAGGCGACGAATGATTTAGTGTGTTATTTGATGTGTTTCAAACTACTATAGACAGGCATCTTATTTTAGTAGATTCATCTTATAAGTGTTTTGCAGTGTTGTTTTGGTACATGTATGGGGAAATTAGTTGTCGGTTGTACAGTGACATTCAGATGCATTCAAGCTAGGACTTTAGGCTCAGTCATTTGCATATGTTTTCGACATTCGAGCTAGAACTTCGAGCTTGATCATTTGCAAAGTTTTCAACAATCGAGATGGGACTTTGGCTCGATATTTTGCATACGTTTACGGCATACGAGCTAGGACTTTGGGCTTGCTCGTATGCACATGTTTGTGGTTATGATAAGTTGGGACTTTGGGTTAAATCGTGACGCAGTGTTTCGATATATCATTAAATCCGGTACATAGTTTTTGCATTGATGACCTTAGCATATGATGTCACCATAGTATAATGCTATGTTTAGTTTACTTGTTCGATGAAGGTGACACAGGTTAATGTATGGTTTTCAAGCATAAGTGTTGTTTTACAAGCTTAATAGTATTATATGCTTATATGATGCGTTTCACTCGCCAGACGTATGTATGACCCCTCTATCATTTTTATGCTTTTTAGTTATACCCTGAAGAGACGGTTTGATAAGTTATAATGGGCAAAGAAGGATTTGAATTTCCATTTTCTCATTTCACATACGTATTTAGTTTTCCATCTTCTTCCTCTATCTCTCTCTAATGTTCCACTTTCTCTCCCAAATCAAGATAGAAACACTAGACAATTATATATCAAATTGACGAGCATGGAGAGGACTATTAGAAGATATCCATAGTTCATGAGATCGACAGGTTTCAGGACATACCAATTCTGGACAGCAATAACGACCGGGGATTTTCGACCCTCGAAAATAGACATTCATACGTTCACTGTATGGCATGTCGAATAGTCAAGTGCCAAAAATACTAAATCATTAGGGTTAAAGAAGAAAAAAGTAGAATAAAATAGAATCAACAACACAGAATCTCACAATGGCAGCAGAATAAAATATAATATATAATAACATATTTTTATATGAAAGAATCTGTATCAGTTAATATACATACAATCATTAGAGTACAATAATCGAAAAATCAATCTGGAAAGTAATAATAACTTGTCCTTACTGGTGTTGACTATATAGCGTACACACACAGTGGAAAATAACAAGTATCAGAATAAGTCTCTATCATCCAACTCGTCTCTTGAGCTTCATAGCATCATAACCTGAATCAGTAATACTCGGTCTGATCCAAGCATTATAATAAAATAACACGTGACTTGGTCTGGAAAACTAGTGTCACGACCGGATTTTTCGACGCCTGAAAATCGACATCAATGCGTCTGCTGTATTAAAGTCGTACAATCGAATGTTGAAAAATCAAACTGTAAGGGAAAGAAGAAGGAGGTAGAAGAAGAGAAAACAAAAACAACAATGATAATATTTTAATATTATCACTTCCTAACAACCAAGCAACCATATAAAACTATAGTAATTTACGGAAAATTATTACTTTTATATACAAAAATAATTTGGGTAAAATTATTTCATTTACCCTATTTTAAAACAATACTGTGTCGGTTTGCCTAGTTTAAGAGTTTAGAAACCTCTATCGATACGGTTGTACTTTCTGTACTGACCAGAATTCATAAACACTCAACCGATAAGTCAACACAATATAAAAACAATTTTCATATTCACTAACAAATACGCGCTCATATATATTATTACACTCAAACTCACTCTAGAGTACTACGGACTCTATTTCTAATGAGTAATCCCCACCAGAGCCAAGATTCTTGCTTAACCTTCAGCTCTGATACCACTGTAATGACCCATAAATCTGTACCCCTGTGAGCCGACAAAATTCTCTCATGGTACAACTCAAATTGGATGAAAATACGAACCATTAGGGTTATAGAAGAAAGAGGTATAAGAAGAAATAGCAAAACAATATCAGAATCTCACAATCGCAGCGGAATAACATATAATAGATATCAACTGGTTTTTATACAAAGAAACTGTAATTGTATTGTATATTACATCACCAGAGTATAATATCAAAAAAGCACAACACTGGACAGTTATGATAACTTGTCCACACGAAGCTGAATATGCAGAATACCAAACACCATGGAAATAAAACAAATACGCGTGACACGTCTCGCCATCCAGTGCATCCCCTGAGCTTCCTAGCAGTCCATCCAGAATCTGTACTCTATAATACTCGGTCTGATCTAAGAAATACAGTAAAATAACACCCGAGTCAGTTTGGAAAACCAGCATAAGATCTGTGATTTATCTCACTCATTTGGATTGGCTTTTAAATTTAAGTAGTTTAAATTTAAATTATTTCATTGATTTCTTGAATTGGTGATTTATTATCTGTCTGGATGTGATATTATAAATATAGTAGTGCATATTGGAGTGATTGATACTCCCGCATTATATAGCGGATGAGACCCTATACGTCCGCATAATAGCGGATGACCCTATATACCGCTATATCCTCCTCGAAGTGGGATTGATATCTTTATAGTGTGAACTTCTGTGGATGCAGGTAAATAGGTTGGAGGGATCCAATTGGATTCCTCAAACATTGAAATTGTTTTTATAATTTGTGATATGGTTCATTGATTATCTATGATAGATTATTGATTTTATTGGGAATTGAAAATATTAGATGTTATGGCTTGATTGAATATATTTGAGTATACTAAGTTATTAAAAAGATCAGATTTTTGAAGGAAAATAAAGAGAGGATTTTTAAGTAAAATAATTATAGAGAATTTGGATAAATTAAAGAATGAATTGGAATAGGATAAAAGTTGATTTTTAAATTCAAATAAATAAATTCCGAGTATGGGAAAGGAGATTTTTAAATAAATGGGAATAAATGAATTTTTAAACATAAGTGATATTATTTAAAGAAATAAAGGATTTATTATCAAATTCCAGATTTGAAATTGTTTAGGAGAGATAAAGAAGAATTCTGGGAAAAAGTATGAAATTGGTATTTTCAGTTTAAATAAGATTTTAAAGCATAACAAAGGAGTAAAATATGAAATTTAATGGGTTTTGAAATAAAATTTAGTATAGAATTTCATAACTTATATTTTAAATAAAGTGTTTTAAGTTGTTTTTATTTTAAGTGTTTTGAAGTTTATATTTTTTGGATAAAGTGATTTAAATTATTTTAAAATATAAGTATTAAGACTGGGTGATTTTCAGTGGAAATAAAATAATTTGGTGGGAATTCATTTCCGCGAGAGAAAAAGGTGATTTGGAAACTATTTTAAAGGGTTGGAGTGTAGAGAAATATCTTGCAAAGATATTTTGAAATAAATAATTGGGAAATTATTAAGGCCTGATGTTTGTATGTGGATGTTATATGATAGTTAAATGACCGACAATCAATATTGTCCAATGCTCTAATGGTTTCGAAGAGACCGGGATCCGGATTAATTTCACAAAAACCACTTAGATCCGGTTTGGAAATTTTCGTGAGAAGATAAGAGTTTGGAGTTGAAGATGGAGCGGTGAAGTGCAAGGGCTAATCGTAACTAATCCAGAGGGTGATTCCAAAATGGGTGTAGAAGGAGTAGTTCCTTCGGTTCCGCTCGGACCGGGAACAGACTTGTATGGACGAATGTTATCAGAACATCGTCAGGAGGACGACGAGCATTCTAAGTGAATGTGTGTAAAAAAAGGTAATGCATAGCCTCAGGCCTCATAAATAGAGAATGGCTAAAACAAGGGAGGTGCAGCAAGGCTAAGTGGTTAGCAACCAATTAAGGTAAGGTCATCCCTGTCCAGATGTCCCTTCTTATTCAATTGTATGGGCGATTGCTGATCCCAACCGTGGGGTGATGTTATTCGGACTATCCAGTAAGGAGTAGCTCCGATCTTGTGCTGCAGGGGATCAAGGTGGATCCTCGGTACTCTGATCTAGACCAGTACTGTGTCGGGCGGTACCCTAGTAGCCCGATGGAAACCCAATCTCCAATAAGTGCCTTCGAACTTGTTTGTATACCTATTATTCTGGAATTTAATGAATGTAACAATTTCGGCTATTTGAATAAGTATTTGTATATAGACACTTCTATAATATGAGAGTAATTTATAAAAAAATGGTTTGTTTATCGTAAGGTAAAAACCCGGCATGTTTATTTATGGCATGGTCTTACAAGATACCCTTGATTTCAAAGGATTTTGGAAACTTTAATAATCCGATTGAATGTATTTTCTCACGCTGGTTTTCCACGCGGGTGTTATTTTACTATAATGCTCGGATCAGACCGAGTATTATAAAGTATAGATTTTGGATGGACTACTAGGAAGCTCAGAGGATGTGCTGGATGGTGAGATGTATCACATGTATCTGTCTTATTTCCATGGTGTTTGGTATGCTGTATATTCAGCTTTGTGTGGAAAAGTTATTATAACTATCCAGCATTTTTCTTTTGTTGATATTGTACTCTGATGATGTAATATACAATACAATTACAATTTCTTTGTATAAAAACCTTTTGATATCAATTATATGTTATTTCGCTGCGATTGTGAGATTTTGATATTATTTTTCTATTTCTTCTTCTACCACTTTCTTCTTTAACCCTAATGGTTCGTATTTCCATCAATTTTGAGTTGTGCTGTTGGGGTATTTTGTCGGCTCAAAGGGATACAGATTTACGGGCCATTATAACCAGTATGACAAGACACATTCAATTTTAATTATTACTATTTTTAAAATCCTTTGAAAAAAAGGAATCTCCTAAGACCACATCACACATAAACACGACGGGCTTTTACCTTACGATAAACAAAACATTTTATATCAAATTCATCAGATATTGTAATAGTGTCTGAGTACGAATACTTATTAAAATAGCCGAAATTGTTACATTAATTAGATTCCAACTACTAGGCTCTAAAATCAAAACCATAATATTTCATATTGGATATTAGATCGAGGTGCTTTTCGGATAATACTGATATCTGATCTCGGTTTCAGCGAATCCAAACGATAATTTTTTTAAAGGCCAAGTCATTTAAAATAAACAATTCTACAATTAGGATGTCAATATTCACAAATGGAAATTCATTCCATATGTTTACGTTATCATGGCTTGCCCATCGAAATTAATTCGCTTCTAATCATCACATTTTCTGAAATTCGGAATAGTGATCTGTACAAGTCAATTACTTCTAATAAAATGTGTCAACGTTTTATTCTAACTACTTTAACTTGTTTGGTAACTTAATGGTACAAACAAAAGATAATTGAAATCAATATCTAAGCAGAATATCAGTCGAACCATAGATCATTAACAAAAATCGGTATTAATAATTAACATTAAATTAATTTATAAATCAAAATTTGATTAGTTTCAATTAATTGAATCAATTTATAATTTTACATCCAGAGTACTTGTAAATTAAAGAAATGACTAATTCTTAATTAATTTCAATTACACAGTCCATTAACAATTGATTTATTAATTAACACAGAACTAGTAAATAAAAAATTACTTATTTATTTAATTTCAAACGTTATAAATCATTAGATTTTACAATGTAGAAAACTTAACCATATTAGTTCAGATGATAATATTCTGCGATAGGGTCTCGATGCAAAAATCCCCGCATCGATTAAATTTAAAATGAAGAACAAATATTATTTTAAGTTTAAAGGTTGTTAAATAAATTAATTTGAATTTTCTTTTAAAACTCTTCGCCCAATACAAGTTCAAACCGGCAGATCTCTTCTTCTTCCACTTCCTAGTTCTTTCTCCTCTCTTTCTTTCGTATGTACGAAGACGTGCATGCAACTGTGCAAGGAACGTGCACACTATCTCCAATTGATAAAACCCGTCGCTGACCATCCATTCAGATCACCCACGACCTCCGCAGCCCAAAACACCCACATGAAAATTCGTTAAACATTGGTTCGAAATTCGAACTACTACCCTAAAACTGGAAACAAAGTCAAGTCCACCAAATCACCATGCCTCGTCAACATATTCCCTCGACCATCACCAAACTTCATCCAAAGCATCGCCAGCGCCTCTTTTACCTTCTTCCCTTGGTGCGCATTCCTACAGCTCCTTCTAGTGGTTGCCATTACCTAAAACCCGAACCTAAACAAACTCCACTGTAAAATACTAGTCTGACCTCGTCCCGCCTTCACAGCCCTTTTAAAATTGTCATGCCATTTTTCCCCGCTTCCCCATCACTCGAGCATCCTCCACACCGAATGACAAGCCACCCCATCGCTTCAGTCGCCTGAATTCAACGAAAACCCAAACCCATTCATGTAAAAAATTTCCCTTCCTCACATCAATAAAAATTCCCAATTCACTCTCAAAAATCATGTTTTTCGATTACGATTACAGCCATATGATCAAATGGTTAAATTAAGATAGTTAGATTTTCGGCAATATTGACCCACTCACTGTTAAATATGATTTTATTCCTCTCAGCTCGATGAAATTGAATGAATTAAATTTTAAAATGTACTATAATCACAAAAAAACAACTTTCGTTTTGCAGCCATAGTTTAAAACTCAATAGATACTGAGATATTCTTTCAGAAAAAATAAACAGAGGAGTGATGTTAATACTTTGGGTAGGTCTGACCATGTTGGTCCCATACATTCATGTACATATTCACAGAACAATACATATACACTTGTCATGTATCATTGTTTTCATAACAGTTATATAAGCCAATGTAATAACCAGTAACAAATCAAAATGTTTACTCACATAGAAAAAACTAGCACAATGCTTCCTGTATTCCCTGCTTTAGGGATTTTTTTAAATTTTTATTTTTTAGAAACTAGATCTTCTTTTCTTTTAATTCAATGGCAGTACCTTTCCTTTTTTTTCCTTTTTAAGTGTGAACAAGCAACTAGTGTAGCTCTAAGAATGAAAATGAAATGGTGAATAGGGTGGCTTAGTATATATAAGAAGTGAAAGAAAGAACAGTGGTATATAGGGTTGCCAAGCAAACAATATAGGGTGATCGAAAATTTGTATAGGCTTCATTCACATTTTATAATTTTTTTTTCCATTTGATTTTGCTGATTTGATTTCATGTGAATTGATTTGATCTTTTGTGGTTTGATTTGAAGTTTTGTGTCCTTGAATTTGATTTTTGCCAACATGATTCTTCCATGTATATGTATATAGCTTATATGTATATATATTTACTATATACATATTTATTTTGTCATTTTTACATATACATATACATAGATATATGTGCATATATATTTACATATTTACTCTTTTATATAAACATATATACATATACTATACATATTTTTTACATAAGTTTGAAACTTTTCCACCATGAGGTTTGTATATATATACATTTAGATATACACATGTTTTTACCTATATATATTGACATTTGTTTGAAATTTTCCATAAGGAGCTTGTATATATTTGCATATAGATATATAGATATTTTATAATAACTTTGAAATGATGAAGTTTATATTCATACATATCTAATTTATCATATTGAGAAGTTTACACTTTAAAATTCAATATCGTTTTAAAAATTAATAGATTCGGATATTTTAAATATCAGAAAATTATCTATTCAACTTATGTTCTTATTTTATTAACAACCAATCAATCTCATATTTAAGAATAAATATTTGTTAATTCGAATTCTATTATTAATTCCTTACAATCAATATCAAAAGTTTATATTGAAATTTGTTATCATCTTTTATCTTACTGCACATTTATTCAATTTCTTTATTTAAATGGCATTTACTGTTCGTACTTCAGTTATCTAATTAATACAATTAATATCATTTATTTCAATTAGTTACTAATTAAAACTTTTTTCTTATTGCAATTTTTTCATTCACATATTCAATTAGATCATAACTTCCTTTGATATATTTTCATTAATATCAATATAAATTTTTGTTTCCAACCATCTTTTTCCATGATTAAATTAAATTAATTATTTTAAATGGTCAAAAATACGGGTCGTTACATTCTCCCCCACTTAAAATTTTTCATTCTCGAAAAGTGCAGAATAAGAGAACAGAAAGATAGAAAATTCTTTTATAAAAATATAAATAAATGTTTGAAAATTTTCTTTGTTAAGAATTCTTTCATAAAAAAATATTTTTATATCAAAGATACTGTAGATAACTCAATGTTTCAAAAAGTTTATCCTCGTTCTTACATAATCTAGTTATATGTTGATCAGGTGCAAGACTAGAAATCTATAAGTACTTTGTCAACCCGTTTCAACACCTAGTAAAAATACTTGAAAAACTTTTAAAAACGGATATAGAATGTACTATCAAATCACTGAAATCAAACGAACGGGATCGTCATAGAACGCAGTCCATAAGGTCGCTCTCTCGCTAAGTTGAGAGGATAGAGCGACGTGGCCTCAGGTGACTTTAGGCGGTCACTGCCCCATGTCTTACACCATGACATCAAAAACAACCAATGATCACAGATAGACAATTGTTCCACCTGGTTCCCCTAAGTAACATCTATACCTATGAGCAACCACTGATCTACGAATTGCGCTATGCAAAATACTTGTATGGATCGTAGTCTACTTAATAGTAACACTGGTGGTTACGTCACTATCACTCATAGACTCAAGGCAATCATTTACCCCCTCGAATTAAGCCGTGTGGACCATAGATACGTAATAATTTCGCTTGGTCTCCCTAGGAAACATCTGTACCACCGGGAAATCGCTCTTCCCAGGCGGATTACGTCGAAAACGACCATAGATCGCAGTTATACAATTGTTTCACCTGGGTCCCCAGGTAACATCCATAAATGTAAACCTTCAAAGCCCTGCCAATTTCGCTATGCAGCCAAGTCGAAGGAAACTCGTGAGTAATATGTCCGGACAACCTATGTCGATTAGGACCCATTTTTGGATCCAGCCAAGTCCATTTGGGATCAAATCAAAGAATCAATAGAACGTATCCACAATGTGGCCACAAAACGGAAAATTAAGTAGAAGGTACTTCCCATATCTAGAATTTCAAAATGTATATCATACTATACATAGTACCTTCTCAAATCATGACTTCAAAATCATACTTATATAAATTCTGTTGTATATAAGACCATCGCTTTTCAGATCGAGTGCCTTTCAAAATCAATAGTTATTGAATTAACTTCATACTTATGCAATTCATTTTATATAAGTTCGAAAACTTCCAAATCATTTTTTTTTCTTTTATTTTACAATCAAAGGTTCTCGAAAACAATCACTTTCAAATATCGGTTCAAATTCAAATTCATATATGATTTCAACAATCATTTTCCTCAAATCGGATATCATTCAAAGTCAAAGTTTCATAATTTCAAATCAAAATTTTCAAAATTTTAATCCAATTTCATATTTTGTAGTCATATCTATATAAAATAAACTTCCTTCCTAAAATCACTTTGTAGGTAACTAAGTTTTAAAACAACAATTTCTATTCAAAATCAAGTGCTTTGCAAAAATCCTTTATATATAAATGACCTTATAAATTTTTATTTGTTTATTTATTTTATTATTATTATAAAAAATCATAAACAATTCTCAAACAGATTCATTATAAAAAATTTCAAAACTAGATTTCGTATTTGTACATAATTAAAATTTGCCTTCAAATTCATTTTACAAATAAATAAGGTTTTATAAGTATTTTTGAAGTCCAAAGCATTTCACAAAACACAATTTCATTTAAAGTTGTCCAAAACCAATTTCCTCTTTGCATAATATAATAATCTTATTTATTTTACTTATCAAGATATTCAACATTTTAAAACTTATTCAACCTCTATTTACTTTTATTTTAAAATTTTCAAAACTAAACTTTATATACTTTCCAAAAAAATTTTGCTTTGAAAATTAATCTCAATTAGGAAGTGTCCAACTATTCAGAATAGTCGAAAAAATCAAATTCCAATTCAAAATTGGAATCGGCGATCAATCATCTCAACAAGATGCACAATCAATCAATCAATCAATCCCAATGCATAGGGTACAAGCGTTCATAATATCATTCAATTCGAAAACTCAAGATTTGAACACCGGTTTTTTTTGAATCGTTTGAAATAAACATGTACATATTTCTTTCGAATATCAAATCATACTTCAGGGATTTGAATCAAATCAGTATCATAAAAAATCGAGTAGTAAAGCTACAATAATGGCCTCCCCCAATTTAAAAATCGAAAATGAATGCCGATGGTGATGCAAGCATTACCAAAAAA
Source organism: Allium cepa (assembly GCA_030765085.1). Classification (NCBI taxonomy): domain Eukaryota; kingdom Viridiplantae; phylum Streptophyta; class Magnoliopsida; order Asparagales; family Amaryllidaceae; genus Allium; species Allium cepa. Next base: position 1,039,285,519 of record CM060928.1, read on the forward strand.
ATTTCCAGCGATAGAAGTGAGTTCCGTACATCATTTTTTTAAATCTTTTGAATATACCCTTTTGAATCACTTGAAATCATTTGTAACAGTTCTATTTGAAAAATAATTTCAAATTATACTATTATATATTTTCAGAATCTTATAACCAATTTCATCTCAGAATCCAAACTCTCAAATTTCCAGTTTGAATAACTTTTTGTTTATTTATTAACCATGTCTAGATAAATCATATTTCATATTCACTTTCAAATGGTATTCATTACTCTTTAAAATGATATAGGGGGAAATTCGGATGTATATTCACTTCAAAATCCATGTTAAACATGTAGTTTCTCCATTGGTTAAATATTTTTCGAAACCCAAAATTTTCCAACTATAGTCAAATGCTCAAATCATAAGTCAATAGTTGATGCTCATAAATTGGCTGGGCATGACTCATCAATCAATAAGCGAAAATATATACATCCACATTAATCGAACAATCATTCAAAGAGATAACATCCAATCATCATCAATATTCACGACTGATTTTATCGAATTATATGGTCCATTCATTTATATATAAAATCCAAGTTAAAATCATTTCATTTATTAATATCAAACTATTTTTATATCACTAACAAATGTGCTCTCTCTTATACGTATATACAGTCAGACTCATTCTAGGATACAACTGACCATATCTCCAATGAGTAATCCTCACCAAAGCTAAGGTTCTTGCTTAACCTTCAGCTCTGATACCATATGTACGACCAGGGATTTTCATCCATCAAAAATCGACATCCATACGTTCACTATATAACATGTTGTATGGTCAAGTACCGGAAATACCAAATCATTAGGGGTGAAGAAGAAAAAGGTAGAAGAAAATAGAATCAACAACACATAATTAACAATCACATGGAATAAAATATAATGCATAATAATATATTTTTATACAAAAGAATCTGTATAAGTTAATATACATACAATCATCTGAGTACAACAATCAACAAATTAACCTGGATAGTTATAATAACTTGTCCTCAATAGTGCTGACTATGCAGCCTACACACACAGCGGAAAACAACAAGTACGACAATACGACTCTATCATTCAACTCATCTCCAAAGCTTCATAGCATCCTAACTTGAATCGTAATACTTTGTCTGATCTAAGCATTATGATGAATAACGCCCGAGTCAGTCTAGAAAAACCAGTGTGAGAAGACACACTCAATTTGAATTATTACTAATTTTAAAATCCTTTAGAAACAAAGGTATCTCGTAAGACCACGTTACACATAAACACGACGGGTTTTACCTTACGATAACCAAAACATTTTATATCATATCCATCCGATTTTATAATTGTTTCTAAGTACAAATACTTATTAAAATAGCTGAAATTGTTTCATTAATTAAATTCTAGCATACTAGGCTCTAAAATCAAAACCGTAAAGGTTCATATTGGATATCGGATCGAAGTGGTTTTCGGATAATATTGATATCCAATCATAGTCTCATTGAATCCAAATGATAATTTTTTAAAGGCCAAGTCGTTTAAAATAAATTTTTTATCAATATCCACATAGGGAAATTCATTTCATATGTTTACTTTATCATGACCTGCCCATCGAAATTAATTCTCTTGTAATCATTGCATTTTCTTTACATCAAAATAATGATCAGTACAAGTCGTTTTACTTCCAATATAATGTGTAAATGTTTTATTCTAACAACATTAATTTGTTCGGTTACTAGATGCAATTGATAAAAGATAACTGAAATCAATATCTAAGCAGAATATCAGTCAAAATTATAAATCGGTTTATGAATCAAAATTTTATTAGTTTCAATTAACTGAAACAATTTATAATTTTAAATCAAGATTACTTGTAAATTAAAGAAATGATTTATTCTTAATTAATTTCATTTAAACAGTCCATTAATAATTGATTTATTAATTAATGTAAAGTTAATTGATAAGAAATTACTTATTTATTCAATTTAAAACATTATAAATCATTAGATTTGAAATTGCATAAAACTGAACCATATTAGTTCAAATGATAATATCCTACGATAGGGTCTCGATACAAAAATCTCCGAGTCGATTGGATTTAAAATGAAGAAGAAATATTGTTAATAAATAAATTAATTTGAATTTTCTTTAAAATCTCTCAACTTAATACAAGTTCAAACTGGCCCATCTCTTCTTCTTCCACTTCCCGATTTTTCTTCTCTCTTTCTTTCGTATGCATGGAGATATGCAAGCAACTGTGCATGGTCTGTGCACACTATCTCCGGTTGATAAAACCCATCACCGACCATCCATTAAGATCACGCATAACCGCCGCACCCCAAAACACCTATCTAAAAACCCATTCGAACGTTGGTTCGAAATCGAACTGCTACCCTAAATTTGGAAAAAAAATAGAGCCCACCCAATCGCCATGCCTCATCAACATAGTCCCACGACCGTCACCAGACTTCGCCCGAAGCATCACCAGCACCTCTTATACCTTCTTCCTCTGGTGCGCAAGCCTCCATCTCCTTCTAGTGATCGCTATTACTCAAAACCTGTACCCAAACAAACTCTATTGTAAAACCCTAGTCTGACCTCGTCCTGCCTCCAAACCCTTTAAAAATTGTCGTGCCATTTTTCCCTGTTCCCTATAACTCGAGCATCCTCTACAACCAACGACAAGCTACCTTATCGCTTTGGTTACCTAATTTCGACGGAAAACCCCAAACCCGTTCATCTACAAAATTCTCATTCCTCACGCCACTAAAAATTCCCAATTCACTCTCAAAAATCATGTTTTTCGACTACGATTATTGCCGTATGATCAAACGTTTAAATTAAGATAGTTAGATTTTTGTCAGTATTGACCCACTTATTGTTAAATAGGGTTTTCTTCCTCTCAGCTCAATGAAATTGAATGAAATAAATTTTAAAATGTGCTATATTCACAAACAAACAACTTTCATTTTGCAACCATAGTTTAAAACTCAATAGACACTGACATATCAATTTTCAAAGTTTCAAGTTAAACCATTTCTTCCAAAAAAAATGAACAAAGGAGTGTTGTTGTACTTTGGGTAGGTCCGACCACGTGGAACCAACATATTCATGTACATATTCATAGGACAATACATATATACTTGTCATAAATAGTTGTTTTCAAAGCAGTTATATAACCCCATGTAATGACTAATAATAATTCAAAATGTTTACTCACATGTAGAAAAAACTTGCACATTGCTGCTTGTATTCCCTGCTTCAGATTTTATTTAGCAACTTGATCTTATTTTCATTTAGTTCAATGGCAGCATCTTTACTTTTTTTTCTTTTTAAGTATGATCAAGCAACTAGCGTAGCTCTAAGGATGAAAAGAAAATGGTGAATAGGGTGGCTCGGTATATGTTAAAAAGAGAAAGAAAGAGCAGTGACACATAGGTTGGCTAAGCATACAATATAGGGTGGTTGAGAATTTATACAGGCTTCATTCTCATTTTATTCCTTTTCTCATTTGATTTTGCTGTTTTGATTTCATGTGAATTTATTTGGCCTTTTGCGGCTTGATTTGAAGTTTTGTGTGCTTGAATTTGATGTTTGCCATCATGATGCATCCATGTATATGTATATAGCTTACATTTATATATTTACTATCTACATGTTTATTTTGTCATTTTTAATTATATACACACATAGATATATATACATATATATTTCCACTATTTTATATAAACATATATACATATACATATACTACACTTATATATTTTTTGCTCATAAGTTTGAAAATTTTCCATCATACAGCTTGTATATATATTGTCGCGATCCAAAATCCGGCGTCCGAAAATCGACATCCATACATTACTCGTATTCGAATGCTGTAGATTCAAATGTCGAAATTCGATTCGTGCCGAAGCTTATAACACATTAAGTACAACAACGCAGCAGAAGAAAATGAATATCATTGATACACAATATTTGATACGACAATGATACAATATCTGATACAATAAGATACAACAAATCTAAAAATATCAGAGCATAATATAACAGCGGAATATGACATAGCGGAAAGAAATTTCCCACTTGATCTCCAAGAGAGAAAGGAAGAGTCCAAAATTGCAACTCTAATGCCAAGGCTCAAAAGACTCCAAACTCCATATCGAAAAGCTCGAACCATCATTACATTGGATTAATCAAGGCCAGACATAATGCTGAAGAGAAGCAAATGATATTTCCAAATCCAAAGGCTCCAAAGATATCAAATCTACACTTACTATTTGATTATTGAAAAACCTAACTCTAGACTGCCCGTGTGGAAAATTATGGGCACGCAGAATTTAGGAAGGGAACCATAAACTCCAGGTCAGTCATGGGACAGGTATGAGCAAACGAAAACAGTTTACTTTGAAAAAAAACAAACAAAAGAATTTGAAAAAAATCTGCAATGCTTTTTGGAAAATGAAACTACCATAAGGCCTCCCTCCTCCTTCTTTTTCTTGTATTCTTCCAGACATAAGGGTGCACGTATACGTGCACAGATGATCGGAGTTTCTCCGATCATCGCCACTAGCATCTACGCATCGCCAATCTTCCCTTCAATCGATATAACCACTCAGATTCGATGAATTCGACAAGAATTGAAATCAAGCTATCCACACCTACAGGAACTAAATCTTGGTCAGCCAAAATTGCCTCGCCGATGACGATTCTGACCACTCATGACCATGCCGTCACGTCCAAAGAAGCATCATACATTTACGCTTCTAATCCCATTGGTCCCTTCCAACTCGATGCGATATTGATGGCGATCCATCCTCGAATTCAACAGCCACCCAAACCTGATCTTAAACCCTAAAAAGGCTTCGCCACGCTTCCACGGTGAACTAGAAAATCGTGAAGCATATTTTCCCCTAACCATCGATCTCCCAGCAAGCTTCAGCTAGAATCTCGAAGTTACTCGACTATGCGATCATCAGAAATCGAGCAAATTCTCGATTCTGATCAACTTTCAATATCTCGTGATTTACACAGTTAAAAATCGTAACATTTATCTCAAAAATCATATTTTTTTAGACTCGAATCTGATGATATAAACAAAACTTGAAATTATAATACTTGGTTTTTCATATTTATAATGCTTATTACTGTAATTTCAAAATTTTGAAATATTTATTCAACAAATATGCTTGTAATCATTTCTAAAACTAGTATTACATCATTATAATCACTTTTCGTTTAAAGATCGAATTGTAAAATCAATTAGATAGGACGATCTGATATTTTCTTCTTTTTGAACAAGTTTTCCAATCCTATTAATATATCAACAGATATATATATACACACACATATATACATATATACACACACACTCATACCATTTTAAACATATTTCACAACTTAACTCAAAATTAATCACATGCAAACTAGATTACACATATACAGGTTGAAGAGTTTGCTCACCTGGATGGTTTGAAAGCAGAGAACAAATTTTGAGCCTGAAACTTGGATTTGAATATCTAGAAACAAACTTTGATATGGAAATGATCTTGATGTTGAATCTTTGCTTGTTGTTTTGAATTTAAGCTGAAATTTGAACTACTTCAGGCTTTAAAAAAATTTGCTTTGATCTGATCTTGGTTTAATTGATGAAAATTGTTTTTTGGAAATTGATATTTGGTTTAAATTGAAAACTAGGAAATTAACTTAGTTGAACTGCTCTGATTCAGGTTGCAGTATGATGGCTTCATGTTGGAATTTTGCTTGATCGAGTTTGAGTTGCTCATCAACCAGGTTGAACAAGTGAAATTTGTCGAATTTGTTTTTTATTTCTTTTAATATTCTTTGATCTTCTTCTCTGTTTTTGTTTACTGATTTCATTCTTAGGTTGAAGATTTTTTGGTAAAATTTTCTTTTATGGTTTTCAGTTTTAAAGATGAAGAAGAAGTTTAGAAAAGAAAACGAGGAGGGTTATAGAGTGATATATAAATTATTTACATTTTTATTTATATTTTTGAAAATCAAAAGACACTTGTAATTCATATTGAAACGCTTGTTAAATTTATGTTTAAAATAGTGACAATTGTAAATCTTTTGTTAAAATGCTTACATATGTTTAAATGCAAGATCTTATTATTTTACGAATGTCATATAAACCCTTCACTTATTAATTTTATTTAATTGTTATATTTAACCCTTATCATTTTATAAATTACTTAAAAAAATTTGTTTATAATTGTCATAAACCATATTTCTTATATTAACAATGTAATTTTAATTTTATAAATATACAAACCATATTTATTCTTTTATAATTTTAAAAGAAAGTATTTTAAACCTTTTATATATATATATATGTGTGTGTGTGTGTGTGTGTTTTATATCTTTCTTATTAATTTATATTGATTTCAAAAGATATGTTTCTACTTTTAAACTAATGCTTTACCTTTGTATATATGTTTATAACTTTAAAGAATGTAATTTAAAACTAATCAAACATTGATAAATAAACATATAATATTTATATATATGAATTCAACTCTTTAAATAGCTTTTATAAATTTATTTATGTCAATTTCACAAATATAACTTTCAAATCATCATGTTATAAATACAAAACTAATTTTTCTATTAGTATTAAATTTTAGAGTTTTCAAATCCAATATATTATTTAAAACATTTATTTTTTAATTTCAAATTCAAAGATTAATATACAATCAATTTGTATTTATGAATGAATAAACAAACAATATCTTTTTATAAATATATATTTTATTCATTCACAATCTATTTATTTTCCAAATATTTATTTTCAACATATATGTATTTGAATTTCAAATTCAAATTCCAAATCATAATATTTATAAAATATTTAGATTTCCAAATCAAATTCTTTATTTAAAAAATTATATATATATATATATTCCCATATTTTCAAATTAATTCACAATTAACCCCAAAAACTAATATAAATTACTGAATTAAATTTGGCTAAAAACCGAGAATGTTACACATATACATTTAGATATACACATGTTTTTACATATACATATACATATACATATACATATACATATACATATACATATACATATACATATACATATACATATACATATACATATACATACATATATATAGACATTTGTTTGAAATTTTCGATAATGGAACTTGTATATATTTGTATATGAATATACAGATATTTTATCATAACTTTGAAATGGTGAACTTTATATTCATGCATATATAATTTATCATATTCAGATGTTTACAATTTAAAATTTCATATAGTTTTAAAAATTAATAGATTTAGATATTTCAAATATTAGAAAAGTTATCTATTCAACTTATCTTCTTCTTTTATTAACAACCAGTCAATCTTTATTAAGAATAAACATTTGTTAATTTGAATTCTATTATTAATTTCTTACAATTAATATCAAAAGGTTATGTTGAAATTTGTTATCATCTTTTATCTTATTGCACATTTATTCAATTTCGTTATTTAAATGACATTTATTATTCATACTTCGGTTATTTATTTAATACAATTAAATATTGTTTGTTTCAATTCCGACACTAATTAAAACTTTTCTCTTATTGCAATTTTGTCATTTATAGATTCAACTTAGATTATAATTTCCATTCGATATATTTTTAATAAGAACAATATAAATTTTTTGTTTCTAACCGTCTATATCCGATAATTAAATTAAATATTTTCAAATGGTCAAAATACAGATCGTTACAACAGCGAAGGTCTTTGGAAAAACTAGGTGGGTTCTATGGCTTTGCATGCAATTTGGTGAGTGGGAATCATTACAAAAGATATATTGTTGCACGAAAGTAGCACATGTTGTAAAATTACTATTTAGGTTAATTATATAATTAATCAGAGAATTTAGATTAATAATTTTCCACTGAAATGATTATAGAGATTAATGGTGTTAATAATAATCAAATTTTGGTTAGGTTTTGTTTTGGTTGTGATTTAAATGGAAACTGAATTATAACAATTTGGATACAAGAGTTAAGGAGTGATTACGAATACGATGATGATATGTATTATATAAAGGGTTAATGTAGTAATATATAAAGGGTTAAGGTAGTGGAATATGATGTCTAAGAGAGTTACAAAGGTGGTAACCTCTAACAATCCGGATTTTCATTGCTTTGATTTATGAATATTTATTTAATATTAAGTATTCAAATATTGATTTGTATAATGAAAATACAACCTTTTATTTATGACTAATATTAGAATGTTCATTTTTGAAAATTGTTTATTAAAATATATAGTTCATAGAAAAATAGAAAATGTGACAAACGAACGTTTCCTAAAATTTCGACTTTTCAATACTGGAAAGTATTTCGGAACGTTGTACACCTTTATGCACTATATAAACACATATATATTAGATAATCAACCATGCAATAATACACTTAGTAATATATTGTCTTATGTTAATTAAGTTTAGGAAGTGACATGACAATCCTAGTTTTGAAACTAATAACTTATATATATAAACATTACTTTTATCTCTTGTTATATCACAATATTTATCATCATTAACCATCATTAAGCCTGAGACATGACTAAAGAAGGAAGTGGATGTGAGAAGTAAGGAAGAAAAAAGTTGATGTGCAATCATAAATTTAAAAATAATAAACGTTATATATACATACATACATGCATACACACACACACACATATATATATACGTATGTATTTGTGTATTGTCACATCTTATATATTTTCATAAGAAAACATCATTAGTGATAAGTACATATATGATATGACTAGAGAAGATGATGTGATGCATAAGAGGGACGAGATGTTGATTTGGTTTCACAAAATGATGACATGTTTTAATTTTTTGTTAGCTAAGGTTAAAATGGTAAATTTTCCTGCTTTCTTACTCTATGAATACACATTACCTTCACCATATTTTCATTTAATTCTTCGTTCCTGCTTCTCTAAAGCTTTCTCCATAGTTCATGGCTTCCTCTTCTTTTTAATAGAAAAGAAAAATCAAAAACCCTTTGAAAAACTTATTTAAAAATCCACTAATTCTCCTCCATTTTTCTCCAGCTTCCTTCGATCGTATCTTCCTCAGTGACACTCCAAATCCAAATTTTCTTTTATTCAAACCATCGGAATTTCCATTAGCTACAACTTTTATGATGACCACTTCTCTAGATTACGAACGTAGTTATGTCAGAAGTTCAATTCTTTACGGAATATTTTCAAACCTAGAAATTCAAAAGCTGAAGATACCACTCATTCATTTGACAATACCTCCCATGAGAAAAATCTAATTTGAGTGATACTTTTTTTGAAATGATAGAGAAAAGAAAATCCTAAAACTTTTTTGTTGACCACTTTTAAAAATTCTAAGAGCAACATAGCTAAAATCTAAAAGGAATATGACCTTTTTCGAGTTATAGTTTTGGGTTTTCCTAGTTTTACAAGTTTAAAGATTTCAAGGTTTGGAACACTTTATAGTTAGTAAACTTGATGATTATTTATTTAAAATTATTATCTCTAGTGTTTCTTCATGATATGATAATATTATAGCATGGAAGTTTGTTAAATACCAAATGATTTGATATCGATATGGATTTGTGATTTTGGTTATGTTTGATTGGATGTTTGGCATGCGAATACAAAGTTAGTAAAGCATATATATATATATACACACATGATTTTTTATTGTGATGTGTAATGTAATGGCCTATGATGACCTCGACTATAATTATGATGGGTTGAAACAAAACTGAAACTTCATATGAAATCACGACGGATTTGAGGTCGGACTTGAAATCAAGTTATGATTTTATTAAAGTTTCCATATTTTGTTTAAAAGTCGAAATCTTACTGAAATATGAATTATGAAATAATATGTTTTTGAAAATGTGGTTGCACTTGAAAGTAAGTTCGAGCAAACTGCACCTATAGAAATAGTCGCTATGGATGCGGTTCGATGGATTTCTCAAATTTGATTTCAAAATATTTTGTTTTCGAGATTGTTTTATAAAAGTTTTTTTTAAACTATATTATTAATATTTAAAAAGTGATTACAAGTTTAGAAATTTAATAATTTAATTAATTAATTAAAGATAATTAGCATTAATTTGTTGATTAACAAGTAATTAGTAGTAAACTAACGCTTAAGTTAAGTTAATAACTATTATATGATTAATTTAGTTTTAATTAAGGTTTAATGTGATTAATAAACAATTATATGGTCGATAATTACTTAATTAAGATTAATGATTGCTTAATTATCGATTAATTAATTGATTATCTAACTAATATTTAATTAATCAGGGTTTAACGAATAATGATTTAACTTAACTTTAATTGAGATTCATTAAGGAGTTAATTATGACTTGGCTAAGTTCACAAATCTAAATAAGGGTTAGTTAGGCTTTCATCTTGATTAAATTTAGATTAATTAAGATTTCATAAGAGTTTAAACTAATTTACTTATTTAAATCTTTTTCAAGAGTGATTTTTAAATCAAACTGGTTTCGTTTAAATCAATATTCTCTTTAAAGCAAGTGGATTCCAAATCAAGTGGTCTCATGTCTAGACCTTAAGTAACCCTATATGATTAGGGAGACTAAATGATATTTGTTAGCAGAACAAAACGCCATTTTGCTATAGTGCAAGTAAATTGATTGAATTGTGTAGACATCTATATAGTAAGACAAATCACCATCCTGCTATTATGATATTATTAATATATGTATATATGTTAGCTTATGTTAATTATAGATATATTTACATATATATGATTATGTAAGCCCTTTTGTTACGGATTGAAATTGGTTATAAAATCATGATTGCTCGATAAAGTACCGTTGTGAACTGCTAAGCCTCCTTTCAAATTGGATACGAAAATGGATTTTTATGTCATTATGTAAAATTAATTAACTATTTAATTAACTAATACTTTGGAAATTATTAATTGATTTAAGGTATGGTACTTAAGAGTACCCTTTTGAATATGAAGTTATATATGGAAGAATTTTAAAGTAAATTGGTTTATAAGAATATTTTCTTATTAAGGGGTTCTTTTGCTAATGATCTCAAAGTTTTGCAAAAGAATGTACAAATGATTTTGGATATATATAAGAGCTTATAAGTATACTTGGGATTTATACAGAAGTTTATAAATGATTTTGGGTTTTATGAAAAGGAGTTTATAATTGAAATGAGTTTTTTTTTTAATTCAAAGGAGATGGGTTATATTTGTTTAAATGATTTAAAATGGAGATATTCTGATGAAAAACTTCCATTATGCCGTGGAATAAGAGTGCTGTCGAGTCAAGGTCTAGGAGGTAATAATACCCCAACTTGAACGACTTCATTATTATTTAAGAAAAGTATAAGTATTGCATCAAGTGTTAATTGTGATTCAAAGATTATTTCCATAAATGAGATTGTTTACTAAAAATGTCAAGTTTCAAGAAGTTATAAAAAAGTGGCTTGGTTTCTAGTAACCAACTAAAGATGATTTTGGAATTAGAACCTTTCTTAAATGTTTTAGTGTGTGTGTTTTTGTGTGTGTGTGTTTATATACCAGAGGGTTAAGTATATGAATTTTTTTCGGAACAAAGGACATGTAATTAAATGAGTGTGAGGCCTAGTGGATCCAATGCAATTTAATCTACGTTTGAATGTTTGTTTGTTTATTTGATAGTTAAATAACTGATTATCAAATCATGACCAAAGCGTAACTCTAGGAATATCTTGTAGAAACACTTGGTTATAGGGCACATTTATCCTCATGATGTGATGTTGTGCATAAAAACCTTGTTTTGTTCTCCTGGGATAATGATAAGAAAATCCATTCACTTAATGGTTAGGGGTGATTCTAGATCTTATGTTGTCTAATTATTTTCTAAAAAACCGGGGTTGAGTTTGCCAGAAATTATCGAAAGTTCTTTCAAAGAGACCAAGATCGGATATGTTATTTGAAAACAACTTCGATCCAACGAATGAATTTCGAAATGAAGACATCTTGAAGATGATGGAATTAGAGATGAAGCTCCCAAGTATTTCGTTCAGTCTCAGAATGAACTTGTATTGATGAATGCTAGTATTGCATTGTTGCTAGAAAGGAAGTACTAGTATTCCAAGTTAGAAGTGTTATATAACGGAAAAGCGTAGTCTCAGGTCTCATCAACAAGGAATGACTAAAACAAGGGAGATGCGGTAGAGCTATATGGGTCGCTCCCAAGTAGGATATGATCATCCCTATATAGAGTCACTATTGTCTCTTATTCGTATGCTTCAGGGCCCATTAACGGAGGGGTGATCATATTCGGTACTATCTAGTAAGGGGTAGGCCGGTCATATGTTAGTAGAAGATCCAGGCGAGGTTCTTGGGTTATTTTATCTAGAGATGCACCATGATGGGTAGTACCCTAGTAGCCCAGTCATTATATGGAATCCATTCTCCAATAGCACCGTATGGACTTAGTTATGCCCAACTATGCTGAAATGTGAGAAATAAGCATTTCAGCGTAAAATCCCATCTATGTTTATGTGCGGCGAGGTCATATGAGATACCTTTGATTTCAAAAGATTTTTCAAGTTAATAAATCAGTGAAGTATTTTGTGATTTGAGTATACTCATGTTAGTATTCCAGATGGACCTGGGCGTTATTTCCTTATAATGCTCAGGTCAGACCAAGCATGTTTGCCAAGTTAGTTTTAGATGCTTTGGAGCTATGGAGTCAAGTTGTAGGCTTAAGATGCACTCTCGTATTTTGGATATCTTCTGTGGTATATGTGTTATGTGTAGTTTGTATTCTGTTGTAAGGACTGAAGTTATAACTTTCCAACTCTGATATGCATATGTATAAAAAATTATTTGTTTTTGTAAAGACTTGATTATATTATATATTATTCTGCTGCATTGTGAGATTCCACGTTGCTAAGTTTCTCTTTACCTTTCCTTTCTACTTTCTTTTTTGTAACAATCTGCCTTTTCGGCACTTTGGCATTTGAATAATGAGGATGTATTGATGTCGACTTCTAAGGGTTGAAAAATAAGGTTTGTTACATTTAGTGTCAGAGCTGAAGGTTAAGTGAGAACATTGGATGATTTTATGCGTGTGTGTGCGTGTGTGTACTTGTCGGTGGTGTAAAAAAATTTATGTTGTGTTGTTTGATTGGTTGAGTGGTGTATGAATTCTGGTCGATGCGTCTGGCTAACATTATCGACAAGGATTTCTAAACACTTGAACCAGATTTATCGACATGATATTGTTTTAAATTTAGTAAATGAAATATTTTTACCCAGAAATATATTTTATATATAAGGACATTTTTTTCCAAAATAGCATAGTATTTTTGAGGTATTTTTTGATAAAGGATAATACTATTTTATTTTTATCATTTAGGGTTAACTTAATCATGCTCGTCTAATTTGAGCATTGACTATCATTAGTGATTTATAAGTAGCTTACATCTTTAATACATGGGTAGATAAAAAGATACTGGTAGACATAGAAATGAATAGCTTGTGAATTTAGTTTCACAATTTGACTATAAGGTGTTCGTGTTAAGGTTGGGGTAGAATTTGAGTTAATAAAGGATGTTTATTAAAGGTTTAAATATTTTGAAACATATACTTGATGGGATCTACACGAATATGTCTTCTAATTAAAAAAGAATTTAAGTAGGAAACATAAGGACCTAAATCCCGGGGTTTTTGAAAAATGTTTTCAAGGTTTTGAAAAATAATTTTAGAGTTATTTAAAAGTTTGGTTCAAGTATAAAATTTTAAGGAATCAAAAATTTTAAGTAAGAAGGATTTTCTTTAGATTGGTTCGAAAGATGAGTCTCGATTTGTTTTGTGACAATCAGAATAATCTTTTAAGTGACGATCGGGTAATTTCCTAGGTGGAATTTTTAGGGCACTTAGTAAATTGTTCTCATTATCATTGTACAATTGAAACAAGTTCAAACTCGAATGAACCCAAAGGAAGTTGGTGAAAGATATTTCGGTTGCAAATATTTCAAGTATGATTTCAAGAAAAAAATGGGGATTTTAAAATAAAATAAATATTTTAAGTTAACTAGTTCGAGTGGCTAGGAAATAACTTAAAATTGGGAAAGAGATTTGCTTGGATGGTAAACACTTCTCTTTAGTATTACCCTTTAAGGTAAGAGAATTCGTTATAATATTTTGTAGTACGTAGTTCCTTAGTATCATTTCAGAGTTACTTGGGCTATATGTATATATTTTTCTTTGACTAAAATATTGTGTTTCCTTTCAAAATGTTTTTGAAATAAAAACCGCGTATTTGGATCTTGAGTTTCCTTAGGGAAATAAATGCAAAATGAAACAGGTTTAATTCGATAGCTGTATATCTTCTTAGGATGAAGTGGATTATTATACAAATGGAACCTAAGTTAGATTATGAGAATTTTTCATAAAAGATTAATGGAGATATAATTGCCATTGCTGGGAACCGATAAATCAACTACACAAGTTGGACGTAGATCATTTCTTCTTGCATGTAGTTTGATTTGAGATTCGAGTGCATAACTTTAAGGTGCTTTCACGCCATTCCAAATAAGGATCTAGTACTCAATTTTTGATGGTGAATACTTGATGTGGGTTTTTGGTAAGGGGCCAATGATGTTTATAATAGTTAGAACTATGTAAAGAAGATAGAGGTTCCGAATCAAGGTGTCTGATCGAAGTCTGCATTAGAGGCTCGGGTAAGTGATACTAGTTTGAAAGTAGAGTTATGTATTCGAGTAATGATCGAATCGTACTCTTCATACGAATGATCTATGAACATCATGCAACTTATGAATAGTCTTGGGTATTATGGTGATGTAATTTCAGGGACGAAATTCTTTTAAAGGGGAAGAATGTAACGATCAGATTTTCATCGCTTTGATTTATGAATATCTAATTAATATCAAATATTTAAATATTTGTTTTGTAGTGAAAATAGACCTATTTAATCTGTAGCTAATATTAGAAAGTTCTTTTTTGAAAATTGTTTACCAAAATAGATAGTTCATAGGAAAAACTGAAAATGCGACAAAAGAACACGTTTTCCAGAATTTTGACTTTTCGACATCTGAAAGTTTTCGGGAATGTTGTTCGCCTTTATGTATTGTATACGCACATATATAGTCGATAATTGACCATATAATAATACAATTAGTAATATATTATCTTATGTTAATTATATTTTGGGAAGATATATGATAATTCATAGTTTAAAAATAATAACTTATATATATATATTATTTTTATCTCTTCTCATATCATAATATTTATTGTTAACCCACCTTTTGTCATGGCAGTACGCAAGCAGATTTAAATCAATAGACTGCAAGGTTATCAAGGTTGGGATATCACAGATTTGGCTTAAATGAATGGATGGATAATCAACTACAGATAATAACATGAAGCCATGATTAAACATAGTCGGTAGATAAACAATGCACGGTGCTTGAAATGTGAATTTTCACTTGGAAAAGGAAGGATCGGCATAGGAATAGTATGGATCAGCATAACATTCCAAGCATGATGGATAGGCATGGCTTGGGACTGGCAGCATAGGGATGAACATATCTTCATAGCAAAGGATAAATTGGAAAAGCTTGGGCGGCATCGTAGGGATCGACATATCTTCATAAGAAAGGATGGATCGACGTACTCGCGTAGAAGAGAAGGGATCGGCATGACGTCATGGGGAAGGAAGGATCAGCATCTTTGTGGAGGAGGAAGGTTCGGCACGCTTTAGGATGGGATCGACATTGATTTGACCAAAGGAATAACGATCGGTAATGACTAGGCCGATCGTTATTTTTGGATGAATTGAACTTGCCGATTGTTATGGTCGGCCCATGCTGGTGAGAAGGCCATGTAACTAAAGTTTCGCCTATAAATATAGCAGGCTTTGCTTCATAAAGGAGGATCTTGATTTTGCTTTTCTTTATCTTATGCATAGGCTATACACTGCCATTTTTATTCTTGGATTCTGGATTGCTATGTTAATCAAATTTTAGTATAATAAAAAAGGATTATTCTGTAGAGGACGTAGGCCTGAGTTAGCCGAACCACTATAAAACTTGTCTATTTTTAATTACTTTCATTTTAATTTTGATTATTCTTCATATTATATTATCTACATTATATTTTATCTATGATCTGTGACTAGATATTGGTACTTTCACGTACAATTGGGTATTGGTGGTAAATTTTGATGCCAACATTTTGGTGCTTTCACCGAGAAAGCTTGCATAAATAGATTTAGGAGCTAGGAGTTCAAATTTTAAAGCTTGAATACTTGGATCTTTAGCTAGGCAATCAATAAGGAGATAGAGAATAGAGAGGAGCCCTCATGAAGGAATTCGAAAGGCTCCTTTAGAAGCTAATCAAACCTCAATTTTTGTTACAAGAGATGAGATAAAAATGATGATGCATGTTATGTAGGAAAGGATGCTGAAGTGACATGAGGAAATGATGCAGAACTTACTCCGACAGATTGGACGAGATGGAGTGCAAAACCAAGGGAATGGTGTAGCAGGAAATGTGGATCACGGAGTTGGAGTGGCAGGCGCTGAGGAAGTCTAGAATCAGAACCAAGGAAACAGAGCAAACATGATACAGGATGGAGTGGAGCCACCGGGAGTAGCCCTTGGCAAACCAAGAATGAACGATGCCGATCGTTCCACACTAGGGGCACGCCCTTGGGTCATGTTGACTCAATTCCAAGCAGGATACGAGGCAATGATGTGCAATTTGGAAATGATCAAATATGGGTGCTCTCAAAAGAATAGATTTCAGGATTCCCTCATAGACTCGAGGGGAAGGTTGGAGCAATGGACGAAGACAACCACTTGATGGCAATGATAGGTTGGCAGAAATGATCAAACAGGCCATGAGAGGAGATTTGGCAAATAGAGATTTGGAAGATGTGAATAGGAGCCCCTTTGCTTCTAGGATCAAGCAAGCTAGGAATCCACCAGAGTTCAAACTACTAACGCTTGAGACATATGATGGAAAAATAGATCCCACTGTTCATCTAATGAGATACATAAGGCACATGGAAGTACTGGGGCATCGATGGAAGTCATGGCTCGATGCTTTCTTTTGTATTTGACGGACATAGCAGCGCTATGGTTTAGACATTTGGAAAGCGACTCTATTAGCACATGGACGGAATTGATCAAAGGGTTTATGAGGCAGTTTAGGTTTCACATCTTGAGACCCAAAATTGTGATGAGTTTGGCAACGTTGAAACAGAGGACCGAAGAATCCCTTAGGAGTTTTCTAACATGTTTTAATGCTACGGTGGCATCGTTGGACCGTCTGGATCCATCCATGGTTTTAATGGCGGCTATAACTGGAATTGCTGATGGCACAGAGTTCAAGGATTCACTAGCACGAGATGCACCTATGGATTCAAGGGAGTTTTACCATGAAGCAGAAAGGTTCCTGCGACAAGAAGACACACGAGCGATCAAGCCTAAGGTGAATGTTGTGCAAAGTAGTGGATCATCAGGAGATGTAAACAAGAATGATGAAGGGAAATGGAAAATGAATGATGGCAGTAATATGTTGAAAAGGAAATAGGGAGAATAGAAATTCTCTTCTTACACGGATTTGACAAAACCTTTGGAAATGATTTATTTAGATACTCGAGGACAGCTTCAGTATCGAAGGCCCGCGAAATGGGAACCCTCCAAATACGAGCGATCATCAAGAAAGCATTGCCTATTCCATGAACTAGATGGACACAGTATGAATGAAACCAAGCATTTGAAGGATATCATTGAGGAACATGTGAGGAATGGTCAGTTACAGCAATATGTACAGAATCAGGCTGTGGCGGAGGAATAGGAGCATCCACCGCCCACCTCGAATGAAGATGACACTGAACGAAGGAATCATCGTCAAACTATCAATAATTAACTGGATTTATAGCATGGAATAAGTAATAAAACCAAAAGTAAAATGGCTAAGTCACTTACACATGTATGGAATTGAGGAAGGTCCCTAGGCATGCTCTAAGATGATAACAAACCATAATGCTAGGGTTTGTGAAATTTTGTTTTTTCCCATTTGCTACAAACTCATGTTTTTCTGATACTATGCCTATTTAGTTTTTTGGCTGTATGGCCATTTATTTTTTATCAAATAGACTTTGGAATGATTAAATTTGGATTAATGTAATAATAACACAAGTTATTGTTATGGCCCCAAATGAAGAAAGGGGCAATAACTGCGAATTACGAGTCCATCCATCGGAGAGCGACAGGATGGATCGACCATGGATCATGTCCTCGACCGGGGGATGGAGGCCGAAATAGGATACCTCACGGATCATTTCCTCGACTAGGGATCGAGGCCGGAATAGGATACCCATGGATCAAGTCCTCGATCGAGGATCAAGGCCAGAGAAGGATACATCATTGACTAAGCCCTCGACCTGAGAGTTGAGGCCAAAGAGTGAAACACAACAGAGCGTCAGGTATGGACTATGTCTAGCAAAGGGTAGGTCGCTTCGTCGAAGAGCAACAGGATCGGCCTACCCAGATCATCAAGTATAGATAGTGCTCTACAAGGACCAAAAATAGCCATGGATTTGGGTTAAATGACCCAGAAAGGTCTTAGAATTTGGATATGGACCCAGAGTGGTCCCATATTTGGATTAAATGACCCGGAGAGGTCTAAGGATTTGGATATAGACCCGAAGCGGTGTCAGATTTTGATAAAATGCCCGGAAAAGGTTTAAGATTTGGATATGGACCCAAAGCGGTCCCAGATTTGGATAAAACGACCTAAAGAGATCAAAGGATTTGGATATGGGCCTGTAGCGGTCCCAGATTGACGCAGCGGATAATTCGAAACAAACTTCAATCGATGGAATGTAGCAATCGGTGAGTTGAGAATACTGCAAGGCCCAAATCCGTTGATCCAAAGATACCGGATTCTAGCTATCTTCGTCTCGTTGATCGCGCACGATACCGAGAAACAAAGATCTACGATTCTTCGCACGTTGATCTAGCGCACTAGATTCCGTGAATCGGCTTCTACGATCGTTGAATCGAGCGCACTCGATTAACCGAAAGAGGAGATAGGAGATCACACTCAACTACCAATTTGTATGAAAGCACAAAGCTAACAAAAGAGAATTTTATTCAAAAATCAACCACCTTAAATGTACAACACACACCCCTATTTATAGAGTTTTCACAACACAACCCTTAAGTCGTGGCCGACTCATGACTCACGACTCATCATAAGTCATTACCGACTTAGCAACACAACAGACCGAAGTACATCACACGGCTCAAGAGCAAACGACTCAAAAACAACGACTTACGACTCATAACAGCGGCAAAAATAGACAACCTAGACATGACGACTTATATACAACACGAGTCATCAGATACAAACGCCATACGACTCAACTATATATGCGTACAACACGACTCAACATATGTCACGACTCAACCGACTCAACACCCATACAAGTTACAACTACTCACGACTCAAGGCTTCACCGACTCATGGTCTTCCCTGCGGCACATCCCTTCAAGCGAGTCATCTCCGAACGACTCATCTACTTCCACTTCTCTGCTCTTGTTAACTCGTACACGACTTATGGATGAGTCGTTGAGACGTGTACGACTTATCACCAGAAGCGGTGTCTCATTAGGTCGGTCCACATCTTCCTTCGTAGGTCGTTGCCGACCTAGACCTTCTTTGTTGAGTCGGAAACGACTCAAAGCCGCTTCATTAGCTTGCAACGTCCCTTCTCGTGACTCCTTAGGTCGTGGACGACTCAAATCTACTCTCCTATGACTCATGCTGCCTTCACTGAGTCGTGTACGACTCATCACACTACACCACAAACTCATGCTTTCAGGAATTAAAGATTGCACAACTTCTTCTCTGGCCTTAGCTGCATCATCCTCCCCTGGTTGAGAAAAATTCGTCCTCGAATTTGTACATTCTTCTTCATCTGATTGTTTACCTCCGTAATATGGAACAAGATGTTTAACATTGAACACGTCAGACGTGTAAACATCTTCCGGCAGTTTCAACTTATAAGCATTTTCATTGATTTTCTTCACAATTTCAATTGGACCAATTTTCCGCGCCTTCAATTTATTGTATGTTCCTACCGGAAAACGGTCTTTTGTCAACACTGCATAAACCAAATCGCCTTCGTTAAATTCAACATTTCGTCGTTTCAAATCTGCAGATTTCTTATATTTCTCATTCGATTTCTCCAATCGTTCCTGAACGATTCTATGACATTCCGTCAATCCTTCAACAAAATCAGCAGCTCGTTTAACCGTTCCCTTTGACTGTGGCACTACTGCCAATTCCAACGGTCCCCTGGGTATAGTTGAATATACAATCTGAAATGGGCTGAATCCTGTGCTACGAGTCACTGCATGATTATGCGCAAACTCGGCTTGGCATAACTTCATGTCCCAATTCTTCAAATTATCCTGTACAAGGCATCGCAACAAATTTCCCAATGACCTGTTTACAACTTCTGTTTGTCCATCAGTTTGCGGATGATAAGCACTACTAAATTTCAGTTTCGTTCCCACCATCTTCCACAAACTTAACCAAAAGTGACTCAGAAAACGAGTATCCCTATCTGACACAATAGACTCTGGCAATCCATGAAGTCTATAGATTTCCTTGAAAAATAGTTGAGCAACACGAACAGCATCCGTCGTCTTCTTGCAAGCAATAAAATATGCCATTTTAGAAAATCTGTCAACTACAACAAATATCGAATCATTACCACGCTGTGTTCTCGGCAATCCCAATACAAAGTCCATACTCATATCAACCCATGGTCTAGTCGGTACAGGCAATGGCATATACAAACCAGCATTGGTCGCGGTTCCTTTCGAAACTTGGCAAATATGACATCGCTCCACAAACCTTCCCACTTCTTTCCCCATCGACGACCAAAAGTAAGACTGTGAAATCAACTGCAAAGTACGATCACGGCCCACATGCCCTTCTTCATGCAACTCTTTTACAATCTTCATTCTCAAACTACAGTCTGGAATGCATAATTGATTTCCTTTGAACAAGAATCCATCAACTATCACAAATTCATCCGAACTTCCATCCTTAACTTTCTCAACAAACTTTGCAAAGTAAGGATCCTTCCCAAACAGTTCTGGTAACATTTCAAACCCTGTCACTTCAACCTTCATTATCGTTAATAAATGACTCCTCCTACTCAAAGCATCAGCTACCCGATTCGTCACCCCTGATTTGTGCTTAACGACAAAAGTAAACTGCTGCAAATATGCAATCCATGATGCATGTCTCGCTGAAATCTTATCCTGCCCCTGTAAATGCTTCAATGCCTCATGATCAGTGTACAGAACAAATTCTTTCTGAAATAGATAATGTCTCCAATGTTTAATCGTTTGCACCACAGCATAGAATTCAACGTCATATGTGCTGTATCTCATCTTCGCCCCTGACAACTTTTCACTGAAATATGCAATAGGTTTCCCATTCTGACTCAAGACTCCTCCAATTCCCACCTTCGACGCATCAGTGTGCAATTCAAACAACAACTGAAAATTCGGTAAAACAAGAATTGGTGCTGTCGTCAATAGTTCCTTGATCTTCTCAAAAGCAACTCCCGCTTCCTCTGACCATATAAACTGTTTTCCTTTCATGCAATCGGTAACTGGTGCCATCACGCTACTGAAGTGTGGAATGAACCTTCGGTAGAATAATGCCAATCCATGAAAACTTCTAACTTCAGTGATAGTTCTCGGCTGTGGCCAATTTCTGACTGCTTCCACTTTATTCTGGTCTACTTGAATTCCTTCCTCCGAAACAACATACCCCAGAAATAAAACACTTCTTGTCATAAACGCACATTTCTTCGTAGCAGCATAAAATTGTTCCTCACGAAGAATAATCAACACTTCCCTCAAATGTAGAACATGCTCCTCCATACTCCTGCTATATATCAGAATATCATCGAAATAAACCACCACGAACTTCCCAATGAATGGTCTAAAGATTTGATTCATCACTCGCATGAATGTACTAGGTGCATTTGACAAACCAAATGGCATAACCAACCATTCGTATAACCCCTCTCTTGTCTTGAAAGCTGTCTTCCATTCATCTCCAGGTCTAATCCGAATTTGGTGATAACCACTCTTCAAATCAATCTTCGAAAATATAGTTGCCCCACTCAACTGGTCTAACAAATCATCCAACCTCGGCATAGGAAATCTATAGCGGACAGTAATCTTGTTCAAAGCTCTACTATCTGTGCACATCCTCCATGTTCCATCCTTCTTCGGTACCAACAATGCTGGCACTGCACAAGGACTCAAGCTTTCCTGAACACGTCCCTGTTCCAACAACTCTTCCACCTGCCTTCGTAACTCTTCGTGTTCCTTCGGACTCATTCGGCAATGTGGTCTATGTGGTAACACTGCTCCCGGAACAAGATCAATTTGATGTTGAATGTCTCTCAATGGCGGTAATTCCTTAGGCAAATCTTCTGGAAATACATCTTCAAATTCTTTCAAAACTGGCTTTGCTTCTTCAGGAATTTCAACCTCTTCACTGCTCTCTCGCCCAATCAACAAATAGACTTCAGGCTCCTCTTCAACCTCCTTAACAAACTCCTTCAAAGTCAATAGAGTTTTCAATTCCTCAATCTCCTCAAGCTTGCTTTCTTTCTGTTGTTGTTTCTTGGGAACTAAAGTGATTTTAGTACCTTCTAACATGAAACTGTAGCTATTGGCACGACCATCATGTTGAACTGATCTATCAAACTGCCACGGTCTGCCCAACAACAGATGGCATACATCCATGTCTACAACGTCACACCAAATTTCATCTTTGTACTTCTTCCCAATAGAAAAATTAACACAAGCCCTTCGACACACCTTCACTTCACCACCCTTCCTTAACCAAGCTAGCTTGTACGGTTTAGGATGTTTCTCAGTTTTCAAGTTCAACTTCTTCACAGCCTCGGTAGAAATAATGTTATCGCAACTTCCAGCATCAATAACGAACTTGCAAACTTTTCCCAGAATAGTGCATGTCGACTGAAATATGTTACTTCTCAACCAACTACAATCCTCCTCTTGCTTTGGTGTAAGACATGACCTCCTCATCATAAGATTACAACCTTCATCTCTAGATAATTCTTCTTCCTCCTCAACATAAGGTGCATTTGAACATTCTGCCTCCTCACCATCATCCTCCTCCACTTCTGCAACCATTGCTCTCTTCTTTGGCTTCGGACATTCATTGCTTTTATGACCCAACTCCTGACAATTATAACATTTGAAACCACTGCTAACCTTCGCCTTCTCAGCCTCCTTTATCACTGGCTTTGTAACAGGTTTAGGAACATTAGAACTTCCACCAACACCCCTTGCTTGATTATTGGAATTAGTAAACGCACCACCTCCACGCCTTCCTTGTTTTTCCCAAGCTAATGCCTTCTGATGTGCCTCTGCTACAGATCTTGGATCAAACATATTAACCATATCCTGGATCTGCATTCTTAATCCCCCAATGAATCTAGCAGTTAGTTGTTCTTCCGTTTCCATAATATCATTTCTGGCAATGAGTTGGTAAAATTCATCAGCATAATCACTAACAGGTTTCGTCCCTTGCCTCAGATTCTGCAACCTCTGGTACATAAGTGATTGATAGTTATAAGGTAAGAAAGTAGATCTCATCAACTTCTTCATCTTATCCCAAGATTCTATCTTTGACTTCCCCATTCTCTCCCTGGTAAGTTTAGTTTGCTGCCACCACGCCAAAGCTCTCCCCCTCAACCTAGTAGCAACCAACTTCACCCTTCTATGCTCAGGAACCTCCTTGAAATCAAAGATCTCTTCCACATTAGATAACCAATCAAGAAATTCTTCTGCTACCATCCCTCCTTTAAATTCTGGAATTTCCGTCTTCATCCCCGATTCCCAACGACGATCATCTTCAACATCCCGATAAGAATTTCGAACTTGGTCTCGATCTCGATAATGAATACTAGCTCTATCACCCTCTTCAACAAAATCAAAAGTACGCCTATATCGATCTCGACCATTATCATCTCTTCGTTCATGCATGCTTCTTTGACTATGTCTCTCTTCATCCCTATATGCTTCATTGTCAAATTCACGTTGACTTCTTCTCTCTTCATGTGCATAGTCATGATGATCTCTTCGTGATGAAATTGATGTTTCTCTTCTATCTCTATAAGAATGTGGTGATACCCTCCTCGCTTCCGTAACCGATGGCGAAACTCGGTTTCCTCCATGGTTCGAGTTTGGTGATCTCCTCCTTTGATTCAAATCATTCATCAATTTCTCCAATTTTCCAATGCCTTCATCAAATTTTTCATTAATACGTTGTTCCAAAAGCTCGGCTTCTTCTCTTCGATACAAAGCTTCAACGTTTTGATGACGATTAGCTCTCCTTGGTGGCATGATTGTAAAACTTCACAAACACTTCAACAAACAACAATAAGTCACGGCTTCAACTTCAAAACCCTTCACAAGGCTCGGCTACTTCCCACAAGTATACACGGCCTTCAACCTCAAATTCAAACACTTTCAACACTTTGATCCAAAATGGAATGGATCGAAAGTTCTCCCTCTTGTTGCAACTTCAATATGAACACGATGAACAACTTCAAACTTCAACTTCAAATATTTGGCTCCAAGAATCAGCTTAGCTATGATTGGATAAGTATGGCTCCGATACCAATAATGACGCAGCGGATAATTCGAAACAAACTTCAATCGATGGAATGTAGCAATCGGTGAGTTGAGAATACTGCAAGGCCCAAATCCGTTGATCCAAAGATACCGGATTCTAGCTATCTTCGTCTCGTTGATCGGGCACGATACAGAGAAACAAAGATCTACGATTCTTCGCACGTTGATCTAGCGCACTAGATTCCGTGAGTCGGCTTCTACGATCGTTGAATCGAGCGCACTCGATTAACCGAAAGAGGAGATAGGAGATCACACTCAACTACCAATTTGTATGAAAGCACAAAGCTAACAAAAGAGAATTTTATTCAAAAATCAACCACCTTAAATGTACAACACACACCCCTATTTATAGAGTTTTCACAACACAACCCTTAAGTCGTGGCCGACTCATGACTCACGACTCATCATAAGTCATTACCGACTTAGCAACACAACAGACCGAAGTACATCACACGGCTCAAGAGCAAACGACTCAAAAACAACGACTTACGACTCATAACAGCGGCAAAAATAGACAACCTAAACATGACGACTTATATACAACACGAGTCATCAGATACAAACGCCATACGACTCAACTATATATGCGTACAACACGACTCAACATATGTCACGACTCAACTGACTCAACACCCATACAAGTTACAACTACTCACGACTCAAGGCTTCACCGACTCATGGTCTTCCCTGCGGCACATCCCTTCAAGCGAGTCATCTCCGAACGACTCATCTACTTCCACTTCTCTGCTCTTGTTAACTCGTACACGACTTATGGATGAGTCGTTGAGACATGTACGACTTATCACCAGAAGCGGTGTCTCATTAGGTCGGTCCACATCTTCCTTCGTAGGTCGTTGCCGACCTAGACCTTCTTTGTTGAGTCGGAAACGACTCAAAGCCGCTTCATTAGCTTGCAACGTCCCTTCTCGTGACTCCTTAGGTCGTGGACGACTCAAATCTACTCTCCTACGATTCATGCTGCCTTCACTGAGTCGTGTACGACTCATCACACTACACCACAAACTCATGCTTTCAGGAATTAAAGATTGCACAACTTCTTCTCTGGCCTTAGCTGCATCACAGATTTAGGTAAAACGACCCGAAGAGGTCTATGGATTTAGATATGGAGGCACTTGGATTTAGATAAAATGACCCGGAGAGGAGCGGTCTACGGATTTGGATACGGGCATGGAGCGATCCTAGATTTGGATAAGACAATCCAGAGAGATCGTGAATTTAGTTAATGAACTTCGACTGGATTCGGCATTGGATATCAACTCAAAATGGCCAGGGATTTCGCTAATGATTCGAAGAGATCAAGAAATTGGACTAGTAATGTATTGGATTCTGGACTGGAAAAACTGGCAATCAATGGATTACGGACTTCGGATTTTAGATTTAAGGCATTTCAAAATACGTCGTCCTATCGCAATACATGTTTGGGGGACAAAGTGTTAACCCACCATTTGTCACGGCAATATACAGACGGATTTAACCCAATAGACTTCATGGTTATCAAGGCTGGGATATCACGGATTTGGCTCAAATGGATGGATGGACAATTAACTATAGATAATAACATGAAGTCAGGATTAAACATGGTCGGTAGACAAATGAAGCGCGGTGCTTGAAATGTGAATTTTGGTCTTAAAAAGGAAGGATCGGCATAGTAGGGTTCGGTGAAATATGGATCGGCATAAGAGGGTTCGAAGTGGTATGGATTGACACTCTGTGGATCGTCATAACATTCCAAGCATAATGGATCGACAAAGATTGGACTAGCATCGTAGGGATCGGCATATCTTCATAGCAAAGGATGGATCGGTAAAGCTTGGGCTGGCATCGTAAGGTTCGACATACATTCATAGAAAAGGATGGATTGGCATACCCATGAGGAAGAGAAAAGATCGACACATCTTCATGGGGAAGGAAGGATCGACATCATTGTGGAGGAGGAAGGGTTGGCACGCTTCGAGGAGGGATCAGCATTGATTTGGATGAAGGAAAAACGATCGGTAGTGACTAGGCCGATCGTTATTTATGGACGAACTAGTCTTGCCGATCATTACGGTGGGCCCTTGTACGTGACAAGGCCCTATGGCCGAAGTTTCACCTATAAATACAGAAGGCTTGGCTTCAAAATGGGGGGATCTTGATTCTGCTTCCCTTTATCTTATACCTAGGCTATACTTTGTCATTTCTGTTCTCGGATTCTGGATTGTAACTGTAATCAAATTTCAGTATAATAAATAGCATTATTCTAGAGTGGACGTAGGCCGGAGTTAGCCGAACCACTAAATCTTTTCTCTTTTATTTGCTTTTATTTTAATTTTTATTATTCTTCATATTATATTATCTACAGCATATACGATATGTGATCTATGATTGGATATTGATGCTTTCACATATAATTGGGTATTGATGATCAATTTTGACGCCAACGTTTATCATCTTTAACAACCATTAAGCCTAAGACATGACAAAAGAAGGAAGTGGATGTGACAAGTAAGGGAAGAAATAAGTTGATGTGAAATTCATAAATTTAAGAATAATAATCATTATATATATGTGTGTGTGTGTGTGTGTGTGTTGTCACATCTTATATATTTTCTTAAGAGAAAACATCATTAGCTATAATTACATATATGACAGGCTAGTGAACACGATGTGATGCATGAGAGGGATGAGATGTTGATTTGATTTCACAAAGTGATGAAATGTTTTTAAAAAATTTAGCTAAGGTTAAAACATTAATTTTTCATGCGTTCTTCCTCTATAAATACACACCACGTTCACCATATTTTCATTTACTTCTCCACTCCTATTTCCCTTAATCTTTCTCCGTATTTCATGGCTTCCTCTTCTTTTTAATAGAAAAGAAAAATCAAAAACCCTTTGAAAAACATATTTAAAAATCCACAAATTCTCCTACATTTTTGTCCAACTTCCTTTGGCTATATCTTCCTCAATAACTCTCCAAATCCATATTTTCATTTTTTAAAAACATCTGAATTTTCATCAGCTACAACTTTTATGTTGAACAATTCTTCAGATTTAGATCATTGTTATGTCTAAAGTTCAATTCTTTATGGAGTATTTTCGGATCTAGAAATTCCAAGGCCGAAAATACCACCCATTCATTTGACAATATCTCCCATCAAACGAATCCAATTTGAGTGATTCTTTTATTGAAATGATGGAGAAAAGAAAATCCTAAAACTTTTCTGCTAACCACTTTTCAACATTTCGAGTGTAACATAGATAAAAACTTAAAGGAAGATGGCCTTTTTCGAGCTCCAATTTTGGGTTTTTCAAGTGTTACAAATTTAAAGTATTCAAGATTTAGAAAGCTTTGTAGTAATTAAACTTGATGAGTTTTTTTTTGCAAATAATTAGCTGTAGTATTGCTTCATGATATGACAATATTATAGGATGGAAGTTTGTTAAATACCATATGAGTTGATATTGATTGGTGATTTTGGTTATGTTTCATTGGATGTTTGATATGTGAATCCAAAGTTAGTAAAGCATACACACACAGAGGCATATGTATATATACACGATTTGTTATGTGAATGTGATGTGTAATGTAATGATCGATGATGAACTCAACTATAGTCGTGATGGGTTGAAACAAAACTGAAACTTTGTATGAAATCACGACGAATTTGTGATTGGATGGAATCAAAACTTATTTCAAGGGTTTAAAGTTTTGTTATTATTAAAGATTACATATTTGATTTAAAAGTTGAAATCTTACTAAAGTATATTTCAATCAGGAAATGGTATGTTTTCAACAAAGTGATTTCGCTTGAAAGTACGTTCGAGCGAACTGCAACTATAGAAATAATCGCTATGGATGTGATTCGACGGATTTTGTCAACTTTGATTTCAAAATGTTTTTGTTTTGTGATTATTCTATAAAAAAATTAAAATAAATTAGTAATATTTAAAAAGTGAATGAGGTTTATAAATTTAATAATTTAACTAATTAATTAAAAGTAATTAGCACATAATTAGTGATTAAGAAGTAATTAGTGGTAAATTAATATTTAAGTTAAGTTAATAACTTTTATTTGATTAATTTAGTTTTAATTAAGGTTAATGTGATTTAAAACTAATTAAGTGGTCTATAATTACTAAATTAAGATTAATGATTGCTTAATTATACATTAATTAAGTGATTATTTAATTAATATTTAATTAATCAGGGTTTAACTAATAATGGTTTAACTTAACTATAATTAAGATTCATTAAGGAGTTAATCAGGACTTAACTAAGTTCATTAAGTATAATTAATGGTTAGTTAGGATTTAATCTTTATTAAATTAAGATTAATTAAGATTTCTTAAGTGTTTAAACTGATTTACTTATTTAAATATTTTTCATGGTTGATTTTTATATCAAGCCGATTTCGTTTAAATAAATACTCTTTTCAAAGCAAGTTTATTCCAAATCAAATGATCTCTGTGTGGACCTTAAGTAACCCTATATGATTAGGGAGACTAAATGATATTTGTTAGCAGAACAAAACGCCATTTTGCTACAGTGTAAGTAAATTGATTGAATTGTTTGGACACCTATATAGTAGGACAAACTACCATCCTGCTATTATGATATTATAAACATACGTTTATATGTTAGCCTATGTTAATTATAGATTTATTTACATATCTATCGTTATGCAAACCCTTTTGTTATGATTTGAAAGTCATTATAAAATCTTGACTGCTCGATTAAGTGCCATTGTGAACTGCTAAGACTCCTTTCAAAAGCAGATGGATTTTTATATCATTGTTTAAAATTAATTAATTATTTAATTAACTAATACTTGGAGATTATTAATTGATTTATAATATGGTACTTAAGAATACCCTTTTGATTATGACAGTATTTATGGAAGGATTTTAAAGTAAATTGGTTCATAAGAATATTTTCTTATTAAAGGGTTCTTTTTGTAATGATCTTAAAGTTTTGCAAAATAATATACAAATGATTTTAGGTATGTATAAGAGCTTATAAGTATTTTTGATTTATATAGAAGTTTATAAATGATTATGGGTATTATGAAAAGTAGTTTATAACTGAAATGAAGTTTTTTTAAACTTAAAGTAGATGGTGTTATGTGATCTTTTTTAAATGATTTAATATGGAGATATTTTGATGATAAACTTCTATCATGTCGAGGAATAAGAGTGTTGTTGAGTCAAGGTTTGAGAGGCAATAATACCCCCAACTTAAACAGCTTTATGTTATCTAAGAAATAGTATTAGTTTTGCATAAGTGTTGGTTGTGATTCAAAGATTATTTCCATAAATGAGATTGTTTACTAAAAATGTCAAGTTTTGGGAAGTAAGCAAAAGTGGTTTGGTTTCTAGTAATCAACTGAAGATGATTTTGGAAATAAGAACATTTCTTAAGTGGTTTAGGATACAGACACGCACGCACGCACGCACGCACGCACACATACTTATACCAGAGAGTTATGTTTCAATGTCTTGGGAATTAAGGATACGTAATCAAATTAGTATGAGATTAATTTAATGAGGCATAGTGGATGGATCCAATGGGATTCAATCTATGTTTGAATGTTTTTTTATTTGATAGTTAAATAATCGACTAATAAATATTGACCAAAGCGTAACTCTGGGAATATTTAGCAGAATCACTAGAGTTATGGTGTACAATCATCCTCATGATGTGGTATTGTGCATATAACCATGTTTTGTTCTCCTAGGACAATGATAAGAAATCCATTTACTTAATGGTCAGGGGTGATTCCCACTCTTGTGTTGTCTAATTATTCCGTAAAGAACCAAGATTGAGTTTGCTGGAAATTATCGAAAGTTGTTTCGAAGAGATCAGGATCGAATATGTTATCCAAAAATTGCTTCGATCCAACAAATGCGTTCGAAGTGTATACATCTTCAAGATGATGGCATTGGAGACAGAGTTCTCAAGTGTTTTGTTTAGTCCTAGAACGAACTTGTATGGATGTATGGTAGTATTACATTATTGCCTAGAAGGCGGTATTAGCATTCCAAGTTGGAAGTGCTATATAGAGGTAAAGCGTAGCCTCATGCCTCATCGATCGGGAATGACTAAAACAGGGGAGATGCAGCAGGGCTAAATGTGAGACGGCCTGACTTTCTATCTCCAGGAAATCTCATCATCAATGAAGAAAGAAAGGAATAGAAGAAGAAAAGAAAGAGAAAGAAGAACACAAACAACAATAGATAACTCACAGCGGAATGAATGAAATATAATATATTACATAAAATATGACATAGTATCATATTACATCAGAGTACACAACTTAAACAATATATATTAGATAGTTATAAACATCTGCCTAACTATACAACTCAAGAACACAAGATACAAATACCAAACAACACAGCGGAACCATAATATATCTACACGTGGAAGCCTCCTGCTCCATATCTCCTCCAGAATTCGTCAAGCAAACCTGAATCGCTTGACTACTCATACATAATATGAGTACCCAATATTTTATTAAAACAGAAAATAAACACTCGGGTCAGACAGGGGTCTGGTTTGAGTAAACGGGCTAAAATTGCTTAACTTTAGGAAAATCTTTGAAAAGAAAGGTATCACGTAAGACTTCCCACACATAAAAATGGAAAAGTTTTTACCTTACGCTACCCAAAACATTTGATAGGAAATCCGACGATATTATAATAGTGTTTACGTTTTTCAAGTAAATAAGAAATAGCCGAAATTGTTACATGATTAAATTCCAGCTACTAGCCACAAAAGTGGGTAATACAAACAAAACCGTAGGGTATCGTAGGAAGAACGGGTTTCCATCAATGGCAGAGCTACTGGGGTACCGCCCGTCACAGTACGTGGCCTAGATCAACGTACCGAGGGGCCACCCTAACTCCCCTGCAACACAAGGCCGGGACCATTCCTTACTGAACAGTCCCGAACAAGACAACCCCGCAGTTGGCGCGCGATTCCAACTGCCCACAGAGCCGAATAAAAATGGACTTCTTGACAGGGGAAAATCTTGCTCTCCAATGGGAGCTACCCACGAAGCCTTGCTACACCTCCCCTGTTTTAGCCATTCCCGGTTGATGAGGCTTGAGGCTGCGATTACCTTTATAGAACACATCTATCTTAGAATGCTCATCATTCTCCTGACGATGTTCTGAAAGCATTCAATCCATACAAGTTCGTTCCGGGTTAGAACGAAACCGAAGGCACTATCTCGCTGCACTCGTTTTGGAATCACCCTCAGAGTTAACGACCATAGCCCTTGCACTCTAAGTCACCATCTCGAACCTATAAGAAATATTCTGTCAAAATCATTACGGAATCACCCACAGAGTTATACTGACGTATAGTTCTTACACCTCGAGTCTTCACAAAGATCCACTTGGATTCACGATCTAATGTTTAATTGGAATCGATGTGGTTTTCGGATCCCAAATATGGAAACTCGATCCCGGTCTCACCGAAACCAAACGCCATTTTAATGTCCAAGTTGTACTTAAGGGTTTGAACAATTTAAACTCATATTCAGGATGATATATAAACAGATAGATGAATCACATTATCACAATAGATAATTCATAACAACATTCATCTTCACAAAGCAGCATATCGCATATCATAGATATCCAAATCATCCAGTATCAACCAATATCAATCACCCAATATCAATCACCCAATATTGATCATCCAATATCAATCAATCAACCAATCTCAATTAATCAACCAAGCAGAATTGATTAACTCTTAATCAAATGGATTACCCTTAATCCTTCTTTATTTATTACAAATGAATAAATTAATCATCTCTTAATGATCTTCCTTAATTAATCTTCCTGATTAATTATATTTTAATTACATTCAAGAATTTATCCTTAGCCATATTCAGTAATTAACCTTTAATTACTATCATTAATTACAATAATTAATGATCCTTCATTTACTCCCATCATTTAATCAATTATAATTAATTACCTTAAACCTCGGTTAATTACAAATAATTAATCACACTTTAACTAATTACTTTTATTAATCAATCTTGATTAATATCATTAATTATATTAATTAATGATCCCCATTAATTAATAATTCTCTTGAATTAAATAATTAAATTGTAATTAATCAACTCATTAATCATAACCAGTAATTAACAATTTGTAATTACTTATCTTAATTAATTACATTAACCCTTTTTATTAATTAATCTTTAATTAATTCATTAAGTAATTATAATTAAATTAATGTTAACCCCACTGAAGCTTGGGCCGACTCATCAGATAAAGCATTAAGCGACTCAGAAGATTTACGACTCACCATGAGTCGTTAGCGGTTCAAGTGTGCAAATCAGAAAGCCAAGTACAATTAACTCGCGTACGACTCAATGACCGAAGAAGGAACTCACCGACTCATATGATCTAGGTCCGACTCATCAAAGACCGACTCAGCTAGTCTCCGACTCAACTGTTGTGCGACTTATGGAAGTTCATGACTCAGCGACTCATGACTCAACGACTCATGGTTCAACGACTCATGGTTCAACGACTCAACAGGTTCGCGACTCATCCTACGGAATGACCTAAGGAATGTCACGACTTATGGATACCCACGACTTATGATAAGTCGAGTACGACACATGCTAATATGAGAGGAGTTACGATAA
This sequence comes from Allium cepa, assembly GCA_030765085.1. Taxonomy (NCBI): domain Eukaryota; kingdom Viridiplantae; phylum Streptophyta; class Magnoliopsida; order Asparagales; family Amaryllidaceae; genus Allium; species Allium cepa. Next base: position 1,039,318,996 of record CM060928.1, read on the forward strand.
GTTGACTCGGGAACGACTTATCTCTTGGGACCAAGCCAGCAGTTCGACCTTGAGTCAACATGGGGCGACTCACCATGACTCATCCACGACTCAAAATCGTTGAGTCGTGACCCATCGCCACAGTGCCTAGGAAAATTGACTCGGACACGACTCAAGACTTGTCATGAAATCCAGCAAAGGAATAAGCCATGAAGAGGGGAAAGGTTGGTTTTATAAGTCAACCACGACTTAGCCTGACTCGGGGACGACTTAGCTCGAGTCGGTCACGACTCAGGACTTATGCGCAGAATTCATGTCCAAGCTTGCCTATAAATACATAGCCACCTCCAACATTTAAAGGACTTTTGGCACATTCTCTTGAGAGACCGTTACCTTGCTGCATTGAGAACTCCACCAACACTTAGAGCTTTCGAGATCAAAGGAATACTTCGAAGAACTTCATGAAGAAACTACACATCTTCAATTTGAATTCAAGGACTTTAATCGACATAGAAGCTTGAGCTACTTGTTCCAAATCTCTTGTAACTTGAAATATATTGTACTTGAGAAGAATTGTATCAGCTTGTAACGAGATCATTAATAAAAGTACTTAAAGTGGACGTAGGCTATACCCTTAAGCCGAACCACTATAAAATTGTTGTCGTTTGCTGCTTTTCTACTGTTTTCTGCTTATAATCTGTTCCCGAGCTTTCGGGTGGTGCTTTCACAACTATAACTCACACACCGGGGTGTTAGCGTTTAAATTTTAGCGTTAACATTTTTGGTGCTTTCACTGAGAACTGAACTCAGGAAAACTGTCATCATTGCTTCGTAGAGATTTGAAGAAAGAATTTCCTTAAAAACCAGAAGTCTATCTGAGATTATGGCTCCTGGAAGGAAAAGTAGATCTGTCAGATCTGGAAACATTCAAGAGGGAACCTCCGCTTCCCCTGTACCTAATCAACCCACTCCGTCTGTTGGAGTTACGAAAGCGGAGTTGGATGCTGTGATTCTAGGGCTAAACCAGCAGATAAACGCCCAAAATGCACAATTAGAGGTTCAAAGTGCCCAGAATGCTCTGATTCTGAATAAGTTAAACGACTTACTTGGGGCAAACAATCAACCGGTTGGTAATGAAAGGAATTATGCTGGCAACGTTCATGATGTTAATGAAAGGAATGCTCCTGAAAGGGCTACTAGTCCCTTTGAGCAGGCAGTTCCTGAGGCTGGTGGATCTAGAACTCGGCATGATGAGGAATATCTTTCCGGAATGGTCCGGCAGATCATGAAAGAAAGTATGCAAAGGGTTGAAGATGAGAAGGAATGGGGTTTCGCCCCAAGTAAAACTCCGTTTACTGAAAAAATCTTGAAGGCGGAATTTCCAAGGAAGTTTGTCCCTCCGACTATTCCAGCTTACAAAGGGACAAGTGATCCGAATGAGTTCTTGTATAAATATGATTGGCACATGACAGGTGCCAGAGCCTCTGACGAAATAAAGTGTCGATATTTCCCCGTATACCTGGAAGGTGTGGCTCTACTATGGTTCACCAAGTTGCCAGTCCGATCTATCGATCAGTTTTCAGACTTGACCAGAAAATTCAAGGAGCAGTTTAGACTATATGCTTCGAAGGCCAAGGACATTATGTCACTGTCGAGTTTAGAGCAGAATCCTGGTGAGTCTATCAGATCCTTCTTGAACCGCTTTAATATAGCACTGGCTGAGGTGGACAATGCTGAACCACGAATGATATTGACTTATCTGATGAGGGCTATTGATAAGTCAAGCGAATTTGGGAAATGGTTAAATATGAAGGAGCCAACCTCTCTCAAAAAGTTCTACAAAAAAGCAGATGAATTCATTCGCTTGGAAAGCCGTCCTTTACCAGTAAAGACAGTGTTGGAGAAAGCAGAAGACAACACTGTCGCTCCACGCAAGAATGAATCGGTGGGGCAAAAAAGGGAGAATAATAACGGGAAGAAACAGGGTAATCTGAAGAAGCCCCGATCCTTCAAGCCATCAGAATATACTCCATTATCACATACGCCGGAGCACATCTACCATGCCACTAAAGATTCCGTCGATTTCCCTAAACCTATCCCTTTGAGAACCGGGAAAAAAGCCATACAGAGTGGGAAATTCTGCCGCTTCCACAATCAACCCGGTCATGAGACTGATGAATGCCGCCAGTTGAAAAATCTGATTGAAGAGTTGCTAAGAGAAAACAAACTGCAGCAATTTGTGAAGAAGAATAGCAACAATCCTGCATCGTCAAGTCAGGGGCAACAGGTTCCTGTTCATCAGCCTAGGACAGGTAAGAAAGCTACGGGACATGAATCTGGAAGGCCCGTTATTAATGTCATTACAGGAGGGCCTCACCCAGCTGGCAAGAGCTGGGGTGAGATGGAGAGATATTCCAGGGCTTTGAAATATGCTCCAGCCGAAGAAGACGTCTTTGTTTTAGAAGACACTACGCCCCTGAAACAACAGAAAACTTTCAGCGATGATATTGTTTTCAGAGCCAGAGATTCCACAGGTATAGAAGCTCCTACCCTAGATCCCTTGGTCATCTCGGCTGGTATTGGACCGGCCATTGTCAGAAGAGTCATCATCGACTGCGGAGCATCATGTAATATCCTCTTCAAGAAGACATTTGACCAGATGAAAATCCCTATGATCGATGTACAAGCCTCATCACAGAAGATCGCTGGCTTCACTGGGGAGCCAAAGCAACCAATTGGGACCATCGATCTGCTTGTAGAACTTGGGGAAGCAGAAAGGAAAGTGGTCCGCAAGCAAACATTTGTGATTGTCGATGAGTTTTCTGCTTATAATGCTTTTCTTGGCCGCCCAACACTCGCAGCATTTAAAGCTATCCTAGCCCCGTGGTGCCTCACTATTAAATTCCCTACTGACAATGGAGTAGGAGTTATAAAAGGGGATCAAAATGCTGCGCGAGAGTGCTATTTGACAGAACTGCGAGAGTCAAGAAAAAGAGAAATGGGAAAGGATGCGGCAACCCCAGTCCGCATCAAGGAACCGGCCTTGTAGCAATTACGGGGCAGACCCTGCACTGGCGAGCACAGCGGGGCACGGAAAGAAATGGATCCCAGAAAAGCCAGTGCAGGGGAGAATAGAGTGGTACCGGTGGAAACGACAGTTCCGGTACCTGTTGACCCGAAGGAACCAAATAAGATGTTGAATGTGGGTTCACAGCTTAATGTGTCAATTCAGAATATCTTGATATCTTTCCTGAAAGCAAATCTGGATGTCTTTGCTTGGACTCATGCCGATATGTGTGGAATATCTCCAGAAGTTGCAGTACACGCTCTGAATATTGACCCAAAGTTTACGCCAGTTAAACAGAAAAGAAGAACCCAAGGTCCAGAAAGGTCAGCAGCATTAAAAGAAGAAGTTGATCGACTCATGGAAAATAACTTCATCAAAGAATCTACATATCCTAATTGGGTTTCAAATCCTGTGCTGGTCAAGAAAGCTAATGGAAAGTGGAGAGTGTGCATCGATTTTTCCGATCTAAACAAGGCTTGCCCCAAAGATTGCTTCCCTTTGCCCAGGATCGACCAACTGGTAGATGGAACAGCGGGGCATGAGTTGTTGTCTTTCATGGATGCCTACTCCGGATACAACCAGATCATGATGCATGAACCTGATCAGGAGGACACGAGCTTTATCACCGATGTTGGTCTTTATTGCTACAAAGTTATGCCCTTCGGATTGAAAAATGCAGGGGCAACCTACCAAAGACTTGTTAATGCTATGTTCAAACCGCAATTGGGCAAAACTATGGAAGTCTACGTCGACGACATGTTAGTGAAGTCTAAGAAAGCAGCGGATCACATTGAACACTTAGCAGAAATGTTCGCAGTCCTCCGAAAATACAGAATGAAGCTTAACCCTCTGAAATGTACATTTGGGGTCGAGTCCGGAAAGTTCTTAGGTTTCATTGTTAGTGCTAGGGGCATTGAGGCTAGTCCAGCTCAAATTACTGCCTTAAAAGAAGTTAAAGCTCCTAGAACGAAGAAGGAATTACAGAGTCTCAACGGAAAGGTCGCCGCCCTGAGTCGGTTCATTTCCAAAGCCACTGATAAATGCATCCCATTCTTTGACGCCCTGAAGAAAGGAAAGAAGAATTTTGAATGGACTTTCGAATGCCAAAAAGCCTTCGATGAGTTGATCCGTCATATGGAAACGCCTCCAATACTTTCTAGGCCAGGCAATGGTGAGGATCTTCTTATATACTTGGCAGTATCATCTCATGCTCTAAGTGCAGCGCTGATACGGGAAGACAAAAGGATTCAACATCCGGTTTACTATATCAGCAAAAGACTCACTGGGGCAGAGCTGAATTACTCCAAGTTGGAAAAACTCGCCTATTGCCTACTAGTTGCATCAAGGAAACTGAGGCAATATTTACAAGCTCATCCTATCAGGGTACTTACTGATCAACCTCTAAAGCAAGTCCTATTTCGCCCTGAAACTTCGGGTCGCCTTCTAAAATGGAACATTGAACTCAGTCAATATGACATCACTTATCACCCCCGAAAAGCAATCAACGGACAAGCTTTAGCTGATTTCATTGCAGAATTCACAGAGAAGGATAATGGTGAGGATGAAGCGATCAGTGATTCCCCAATCCAGTGGAAGATGTATGTTGATGGCGCAAGAAATGACTACTGTTCTGGAGCCGGAGTGGTACTTGAAACTCCTGAAGGTCGATCATTATGTTATGCACTAAGATTGGAATTTCCTTCAACAAACAATGAAGCAGAATATGAAGCTCTTATTGCAGGTCTGAAAATCGCTAAAGAGCTAAACATTCGAGCATTACAGATCTTCAGTGATTCTCAGCTTATTGTATGCCAAGTCAAGAAGGAATTTCAAACAAAAGGTGGAAACTTGCCTTCCTACTTGTCAAAGGCTTGGGAACTCCTATGTGAACTCGATCACTATTCAATAAGCCACATTCCTCGGGAAGAGAATATGAAGGCAGATTCCCTCGCAAAGTATTCAAGTTCTGGTGAAGCTCAACTATTGGGATTGGTCCCTGTAGAAGTCCTTTCAGCACCAAGTATAGACGAGATGGATATAGACTGGATTATGAATGTATCTCAAGAACAAGAGTCATGGATGACTCCAATACTGGACTACCTACTCAGAGGTTCTCTGCCAGAAAATTCGATAGAAAGACGAAAGCTACTAAGGAAAGCCTCTCGCTATGTAATTCAGGATGGCCGATTGTACAGACGGGGATTCTCAATGCCATTGCTTCGATGTGTATCCCGGGAAGAGTCCAAAACAATCCTAGCTGAGGTGCATGGAGGAGAATGTGGTGATCATTCAGGTGGTCAAACATTAGCAAAGAAAATTCTCCGATACGGATATTTTTGGCCAGAAATTAATCGAGATGCTGCAGATTACTCCCGAAAATGTGACAAATGCCAAAGATTTGCCAAAATTCCTAGAGCACCTTCTACCGAACTCACACAGATGGTCAGTCCATGGCCGTTTGCAATTTGGGGAATGGATCTCATTGGGCCGCTACCAACTGCAAAATCAGGGATTAAATATGCTATTGTTGCAGTTGATTACTTTACTAAATGGGCTGAAGCTGAACCATTGGCTACTATCACTTCTAAGAAAATGATAAGCTTTGTGACCAAGAATATCATTTGCAGATACGGTGTGCCTCAGAAAATAATCACAGACAATGGTACTCAGTTTGAAAGCGAAGAATTCCAGGATTTTTGCAAACGATTCAAAATCCAGAAAAGCTTTTCGGCAGTAGCTCATCCGCAGGCAAACGGGCAAGTGGAAGCAGTGAACAAGATCATCAAATCAACCATCAAAAAGCAACTCGAAAGAGCAAAAGGTGGTTGGGTCGATAAACTACCACTTGCACTATGGGCATACAGAACTACTCACAAAACTGCGACTGGGCATACTCCTTTTTCGTTAGCATACGGATCGGAAGCAATGATTCCGGTTGAAGCAGAGGTCCCTTCACACAGAAGAATCCATTTCAATCAAGCAGAAAATGAAAAGCTACAACTTGAAGCGCTAGATCTCCTTAATGAAAAAAGAGACGAAGCTAATCTCAGAGTTGCAGCTCATCAGCAAAGGATAGCCAGACATTTCAATTCCAAAGTTCGTCAACGCAGCTTTGAAATTGGAGATCTAGTCCTGAAAAGAATTATGACCGCGACAGGTGTGTTTGGGCCCAATTGGGAAGGACCATATGTGATAGGTCAGAAGCTTCTTGACGGCACATTCAAACTCGCTACTGTTGAAGGAGTTCAAATTCCAAGAGCATGGAACAGCAATCACTTGCGTCCATATTTTACTTGAAAATTTTGTTGAAATAATGTAAAAGAGTTGTGGATGTATGATTCTTGTAATTGAGAGCAATTGTAAAACTAATGCAAGTGAATAATGAATGAATATAAAGTGGATGTAGGCCCAAATTTCTGGCCGAACCACTATAAATCTTGTGTTCTTTATTATTATTACATGTTTGCTTTATTTTCGATATAAAAGAACATAAAATGTATTGCTGAAATATCGATTTAAATTTTTGCAGACAATGGAAATAAAACTTGCGCATAATAAGACCGAGTGATTCTCACCATCATTCAACAAACAAATTTCAAGTCATAAAGGCCCCGAATTAAAATCCTAGATAGGAAATACTTCAATTGAACGGCTTATGATTTCGATAGAAACGAGCCCTTGCTAATAAATTGAGATTGTTTGAACGAACAAACATCCAATTAGGAAGCTAGTGCCCGTTCTCACGAACTTGCCTGACAATGAAGTACGCTTCCTTGGATTAAACAAGCTACTTGCGAGAAAAGGGGAATGAAAACTTGAAAAGAAAAAAAAAAAAAAAGAGGATCGCTGAAAAGGCATAAGCAAGAAGACAAGAATACAACCAAAAGCTATCATCGGCAGCACAAGTCTTCTTCGGAGGCACGACTCTTCGGAGGATAAAGACCTCTAATGGGTCATACGCCACAAAAAAGAAAGTTCTCTACTCAACAAAAAAGATTGGAGGAGTCATGACCCTCCAACCATGAGAGAGTAACTTCCAGGCGATGAAAACCCTCTCTGAGGCACATTTCACCAGGAGTTGAAGTGTTATGACCGCCCTTCGGAATTTCACTTCACCAGAGTTGAAATGCAAACAAAATAAAAGCCCTCTTCGGAGGCCCATTTCACCAGGAGTTGAAGTGAAATAGCCGCTCTTCGGAATTTCACTTCACCAGAGTTGAAATGCAAACAAAGAAAAAGACCTCTTCGGAGGCACATTTCCCCAGGAGTCGGAGTAGTTACTCTTCGGAGTTTCACTTCGCCAAAGTTGAAATGCAAACAAAATAAAGACCTCTTAGGAGGCATATTTCACCAGGAGTTGAAGTGTAACGGCCGCTCTTCGGAATTTCACTTCACCAGAGTTGAAAGACGAACAAAATAAAGACCTCTTCGGAGGCACAATCAAGAAGAAAGACCTCTTCGGAAGCCCACGTTTCGTCGAGATTGAAATAAAACTTCCAAGTGTTGAAACGTGAAAAGGCTTTCTAAGGCAAAACTCTTTGGAGGTACACGTTTCACCGAGATTGAAATAAAACTTCCGAGGGTTGAAACGTAAAAAATCCCTCCTCAGAGGTACAACTTTCTATATATAAAAAAAAAATCCTCATCAGGGGCATACTTTAACTTCCGAAGAAAGAGTAATTTACCTATTCTGGGGAATAATCTTCCTCGAAAAAAAAAAAAAAAAGAGAGAAAAAGAGAGAGAGGGAGTTAAAGTACCCTTCAGAGGTCCGCTTTACCGCATAAAAGAATTCACTTGGTAAAAAATGTACTTAAGCAAAAGAAAGAAGTGATTTCTTCAAAGGTCGAAGCGCAGAAACTTATACAAAGAGGGTTGTACTTTGCAAAAAATTTCTTTAAAGAATAAAATAATTATTCTTTAGCAAATATGAGTGCAAGTCCCCTCGAAGTATAGAATATTGCAGCAAACTTATGGAATGGGGGCAATATAGTATAATTACACACAATATGGTATAGCCAAACCAGCAAAAGGTAACGCTCAAGTAACATGCCATAAGCTCGCTGCAATATCGTGTAAATAAACTTGTGCAAAAAATAAATAGTAAATGCATTCTCAAATTCAAACAGAAGTTTGTACAAACGAAGAATCGTTTTATTCAACTATAATGCAGATACAGGTTTCAAAATAAAAGCGGGGGCCGGTACCCGCACAACTCTCGGCCAGTTCATATAAAAGACAAAAAGCTAAAGTCTTCACTTCTTTTTACTGCCTTTGGACCCTTTACCCGGCCGAATGACCAGCTTTTCAGGTCGGCCAGTGGGTATAAGGGAGGAAGGAGAGGTAGGCGCAGCTGGCCCAACTTCTGGCTCCTCTTCAGTGGCAGTGATTATCTTCCCTCTCCTCTTTGATGCTCCTTGCTTCCTTCTCCTCTTCGAGGAAGACTCACTTCCTGGAGTGACAAGTTTAGATAGAGTTATGTCGTCAGAAGGAGTCCGCTCCGGAGATATGTCGCCTCCCTCAAGTCCCTCATCTTTCTGCTCTTGCGAAGCAATGGGATCATCCAGGCCATGGAGAGCCTCTATTTGTTCCTCCTGTGATCCAGCTGCGAAGCAGAAGGAGGAGCCACCTAAAGAGATGGAGGAGGGATTACCGGAGAAGTAGAGATTTGAGCAGTGCTTGATACTTTTTCTACAGAAGAAAAGAGGTTAAAGTCAGTAAAGAGAGGAGATGAAGGTTCACCAATAAAGTCAGTAAAGAGAGGAGATGAAGGCTCATCAAGGTTGAGAAAATAGCCAAGGAGCTCATGAAACTCATGCGAAATAAATGAGTAACCCGCTTGAGCAGAATTGACAGTAGCGAGATTAACAGTGAAGTTACCTGGAGAAGCTGGTTTCCTGATATCGACTTCATAAGCTTGCGCATCAGCACTCTCATCACCCTCATCTCCACCTTGTATGCTTGTAATCTCAGTGGTAACTTTGGTGGGAGATGCAAGATGGGAACTGGAACCAATAATGTTGACTTCAGACGAAGAAGGTGGCTGGACTAGAGTAGTTGAAGTGGTTTTTTCCAGCTGGTCCCCTTCCGTCACTTCAGTTCTTAATTTGGCAAGTTGTTCCTTTCCCTTGGCGAGGGCAGCGCGAGTGTCATCATCAAAGTAATGCCTTTCCAGGGCTGATTCGTCATAACCAGCACCTTCAGCACCAAGCATCTCAAGGGCGGCCTCCCACACTTCAGCTAAAGTGATCTCATACTTGGGACCTAGAAAAGCAAGGCTTCCACGCCCCAAGACGCTATGCAAGTAGAAGTCGAATAATGTTGAGCCGAAGCTGTTTTTGGTCGCCTCATGAGACTCTTCAGCTGCGATTCTGCCGGCGACAGCCTCATCACGTTCCCTTTCAGTTTTGGCAAGCTGAAGCTTAAGCATTTGTATCTCCGCCTCCTGGGAGTTGTTTTTCTTTCGGAGCTCAGCAATATCAGTAGCATAGCCTTCACTGATTCTTTTTTGTACTTCGAGCCTGTCTTCGGCATCCCTTTGGCTAGCGTGAGCGTCTCTCACTTGTTTCAGGAGCACTTCTTCTTTTTGAGAATAGGAAGTAGAGGAAGCAGCAAGCTCATGTTTCAATTCCTCGACTTTTGCTTCAAGCTCCTCATTGTAAGAAGCAATGTTCCTCATTTCGGTGTCGTGTTGCTCAACGACCTTTTGCCATTCGGCCTTATCGTTTTCCATAGTAAGCATGGCCTCTATGTTGGCACGGTTAACCCTTTGAAGCTCGTCAACAAGTTTTTGCCAGTTCGACATCCTCTCAATATCGAGCTTGACGGCATCAAGATTGCGCAACATGGCAGACTTGTCGATGGGGACCAAGTCTAGGTCGAACCTCACTCCCTTAAGGCACCATTGAGGGAACCGGCTCTGCAGAGTGGCAGGACCCGGTCCAACTTGAAATTTGGGCCTGCTAATTATCGTTTGAATGTCTGATTTCCCAAGAGCGGGAGAGTCAGAAGGAATGTCGAGCGAGGCAGGAGTAGTAACTTTCTCAGGAGTAGTAGAGGCCTGCTTTTCACTGTGACGGGCTCGTTTGCTTAAGTCTTCACCCATGTGACCTTTTCCTCGATCGTCATGAGATTTTCTCTTGTGGGAGTCATCGCCTTTTTGCCAAGAATCATGGCGCTCTTCTCTCTCCCTTCTTTCACGACGTTCTTCTTCAGTCCTCCTTTCATGAGCCTTTCGGGCAGCCCTTTCTTCATCAGATTCTCTGTAGGAGGAAAAGTAACGCCGATAATCATATTGACCACGCCCCCCGTAGCGTTGGAAATCCTGATAATATGATCCGCCACGTGTCATTGAAGGATCTGAAATAAGAAAAGATAAGCTTTAGAAATCTTTAAAGTATGAGAAGATAAGTGCGTAAATGTGCTAGAAAATCCTTAGTTGTGTGTGAAGTGCAAACTACTCGCGTTGGACTAACGAACCACTCCTCAGTTGGGGGGAAGTAATAGGTCCCACTGTCGGTGACAATTCTTGGGATAAAGGAGTTGGAGTCTGTTGGGGGGCAGATGTCGCTTCAATCATCGGGAGTACAGATTTACCACAGGCAGGGTCATCTTTAAAGAGCTCTTGGGAAGTGACGATTATGTCACTTAAATCCCCAAAGACGTCATCACCATCATGCCCAACCTGATTCCCTCCATCAGCTCCTTTGTCGGCACTCTTCCTGGTTTGGGAAAGGGGCTCCTCTTCTTCTTCAATTATGGGAGCAAGTGCGGGCTTCTCGGAGGGTCCCGCATCATCTCTTGGAGTAGAGCACTTTACTAGTAAGGTTTCTGCAGAAATTTCTCCTCGCATGTGCTCTTTAGTGGAGATCGGAAGATCAGGAGTTTTCACCGGAGAATCAGGAACCTCCGTTGGAGCTTCATGAGGCTGAGTAAAGCGAGAGGGATGGAGGAGTCCGTATTGATGTAAAAATTCATCGTTTAGCAGAAACTTTATGCTCCTCTCTTCTACCGGCACGGCATTTAATTTTTCAAAAATTTGCTTAAGACTTGGGTCCCTAGCAGGGGGTGGAAGTGCTAAAACAGGAAAAGAATGAAATTAGCAACTGAGAGTTCAGATCTCGAGAAAGTTTCAAAACGGAAAAAGTAAAGACAGGAAATCTTACTTCCCACTCTCCAGATGGCATAAAACCCTGGAGGGCAGCGAACAAAGAAAAACTGATTCAAAAATCCGTGAGCGCTTTCGGAGAGATCAGTAATAAGTTTGCGGTTTCGAGCGCTTCTTATAACCACGATGGAGGGATGGTCTTTAATTTTCGTGAATGAGCAAAAATAGCAGATCTCCCCGAAGCTTGGTAATCGATCCAAAACTCTCCTAAATAGAACACATAACCCCATCAGAATGGCGTAGCCATTGGGGTGTAATTGGAATGGAGAGATAGACAACCGAAGCAGGAACTGTTGAAGAAAGTCATTAAAAGGAGGAATAGCGCCGTTCAAGCACATTTGGCGATTAACAGCAACAAAGCCAAGAGGGGGCCTATCCGCGGTGTCATTTGGCCCCGGAAGTAAGACGTCAGCATCATCAATGCCAAACTGGACGCGCAGTTGGTTAAACACCCGCTGATTCAAAGTTGTGGATGTTCTCTCCGGAGGGTTGTCTACAGGGATAGCTACTGGGAAGACATCTTCAGCCTGGCCCATCGGCTCTTCTTGATGAGAGGTCATTCTACACAAGCAACTGGATGTTCAAATGCGAAGGTGCGCGTTTCCTAAAAAGTGTGAAGTGTTGTGCAAGACTAATAAAAAGTGACAAGTATATTTAAATGGAATTATACTGATCGATGCTTGATCGATTGTAAACATTTCAGAACTTGTTAATCTAAAGCTCAAGCATAATATTAGTGCAAGCGGGTCGATTTCTATTGACTATTTCAGCATTGCTTTGGTATTTTGTTTGAAATTGATAAGTTAAAGGCACTTCATACACACAATTTAGTCAAGTTAATCATCTATTGTTAACTAATCTGTCATTCGATGTGGGCAGTCAATGACAAGTATATTCGTCCCAGTTTTCTGTGAATGTTGTATTGAACAGGTTATTAGCCTGCAAGTCAAAATAACCTGTGAATGAGTGCAATAAAATTCAACAGTTCGAAGTTAATGCAATGGTCCAATGTTCAAACAGAATTTACACAAGTCATAACCCATCAACGGTCCAAAAGTTCTGAGTCGGCAGTGCCCTAAGTAATGAGTCGTGGAGATAAGGAGATTATCTCCAAGTCTTATCTCGGCAACGACTCAAGGCTAAGTCTTATCTCGGCAACGACTCAGGGCTTAGGTCGTGGAGTATGTTAAAGGAGCTCTGGTTCAAAATAATAAGGAAATCTCTAAGTTTTATCTCGGCCGCGACTCAAAGGTTCTATCTCGGCCGCGACTCAAAGGTTTTATCTCGGCCGCGATTCAAAGGTTTTATCTCGGCCACAATTCAGGGGTTCTGTCTCGGTCGCGACTCAAAGCTCAAGTTGAGGAGCATGATGAGTCGTGCCATGATTAAATCGTGAGGGTCACTGGGTCATACGAAAGGAGCCGAGTCAAACCTACAGCAGCATTCGAATCAACCATCTAACCCATTAACACAATAAACTCTCAATCTACAACCCTAATTTTATCGCGTCAGTGGATCGCCTCGAGTCGCAAATCATTGAATCAGACAATCCTCAATCCATCAATGATTAGAGCAACCTAACTCGCAAAGCTCAAGGGGATAAATTGAAGATAAGGACGGTGCGCACAGGGAAATGATGATCGACAATCAGAAAGGAGGCGAAATTGCTTACGTGGTGTGATGTCAGAGATGATCGGAGGAGATTTTTAGCTGAAATTGCTTTTGGGAGCTTGGAGATGTGTTAATGGCGGAAAACGACTCACGAGATCGGTAAAAGAAGAAGAAGATAAGAATGACGATTCATGCTATTTATATACCAAGGTAGTAGGATATGAGTCGGCACACGCGGGGTAAGATAAGTCGAAGCACGCGACCTACGACTTAGGCGTGTGCTTCGAGGGGCAAATGTTAACCCCATTGAAGCTTGGGCCGACTCATCAGATAAAGCATTAAGCGACTCAGAAGATTTACAACTCACCATGAGTCGTTAGCGGTTCAAGTGTGCAAATCAGAAAGCCAAGTACAATTAACTCGCGTACGACTCAATGACCGAAGAAGGAACTCACCGACTCATATGATCTAGGTCCGACTCATCAAAGACCGACTCAGCTAGTCTCCGACTCAACTGTTGTGCGACTTATGGAAGTTCATGACTCAGCGACTCATGACTCAACGACTCATGGTTCAACGACTCAACAGGTTCGCGACTCATCCTAAGGAATGACCTAAGGAATGTCACGACTTATGGATACCCACGACTTATGATAAGTCGAGTACGACACATGCTAATATGAGAGGAGTTACGATAAGTTGACTCGGGAACGACTTATCTCTTGGGACCAAGCCAGCAGTTCGACCTTGAGTCAACATGGGGCGACTCACCATGACTCGTCCACGACTCAAAATCGTTGAGTCGTGACCCATCGCCACAGTGCCTAGGAAAATTGACTCGGACACGACTCAAGACTTGTCATGAAATCCAGCAAAGGAATAAGCCATGAAGAGGGGAAAGGTTGGTTTTATAAGTCAACCACGACTTAGCCTGACTCGGGGACGACTTAGCTCGAGTCGGTCACGACTCAGGACTTATGCGCAGAATTCATGTCCAAGCTTGCCTATAAATACATAGCCACCTCCAACATTTAAAGGACTTTTGGCACATTCTCTTGAGAGACCGTTACCTTGCTGCATTGAGAACTCCACCAACACTTAGAGCTTTCGAGATCAAAGGAATACTTCGAAGAACTTCATGAAGAAACTACACATCTTCAATTTGAATTCAAGGACTTTAATCGACATAGAAGCTTGAGCTACTTGTTCCAAATCTCTTGTAACTTGAAATATATTGTACTTGAGAAGAATTGTATCAGCTTGTAACGAGATCATTAATAAAAGTACTTAAAGTGGACGTAGGCTATACCCTTAAGCCGAACCACTATAAAATTGTTGTCGTTTGCTGCTTTTCTACTGTTTTCTGCTTATAATCTGTTCCCGAGCTTTCGGGTGGTGCTTTCACAACTATAACTCACACACCGGGGTGTTAGCGTTCAAATTTTAGCGTTAACAATTAAATTAACAAATAATCCATAATTAATTACTGTATTAATTAATTACAACTTTAATTAATTACCTTTAGTAATTAATCACATTAATTAATTAACTAAAATTAACTAAGTAATTAACCCTTTAATTACTTATATAAGTAATTATCCTTAATTACTTCATTAATTGTGACGACCCGGAATTATCAAGCATCTAAAATCGGAATATTTAATTGATTTTAAGTATTCAATAGAGTAATTTTAATTTGAATTACGAATATCACTAATTATTGATAATTAAATTTATTGAATTAAATAATTTGAAGCTGAGTAAAATGTTGAATCTGGAATTTTAAGCTTGTTAAAAATAATTTGAAGGCTTATAAAATTTATATCGATAATATGGAAAATAGTATAAGTGTTAAAATTGAATATACGTGAGGTCGTGACTTCCTATTGTCGCATCTGGGTTTGGGCGCTGGATTCTGGAGGTGGGAATCGCGTCTAATCACGTGCATGGGTGGTCAGGGGTCGCGAGCACGGGCTTAAGCTGCGGGCATCGGCGGCGACTCTGGTAGGGTTTCGAGCGAGTGGTGCAGGCAGTGAGGGAGGCAAGCACGTGAAGGAGAAGCTCACGAGGGTTTTCGATGTCGTGGAAGTCTCGGTGGCGAAAGAATCGGGATAGCCTCAACTCGTTTCCCAGTAAGGTATAGATTTGATTTGTTTTGTTATATATATGAATTGGGAAAGAAATCGAAATATAAAATAAATAAATAAATAAATAAGCTTTGAAATAGATTAGATGGGGAGTTTACTGTTAGGGAAAATTTCGTTTTGGATATTCACAGTAAAAGATAAAAGCCATTGTAATTCCAAATATAGTATATATGTACATAAAAGATTTGGGTAATATAGAAGTTGTAAATGTTGTTAAATTTATATAAAGGTTGGATTTTTTTGAACTCGTAAAGATCATTTTTATCGGATGTGGTTTCCATTTAAAATAATAATAATTATTTAGTTAAATTTGAATGGTTAGCTGATTAATTTATTTAAAGGGGTTTAGTTTTTAAATTTAATAATTAGTTAATTACATCTAAGGTTAAAATTTAATCATTAGTTAATAAAATAAATAAAGTATGAATAATTGTTTGATTGGTTCAAATATTAATAAAACCATAATATGTTTATTCAAGGTCAAAAAAAATTGAGAAACCAAGGCAATATTGGAATGGATTGCAAATAAAGGACAAAGGTGAATTAATCTCACTCAGTTTAAATTTAAATTTAAATGACTAAATTTAAATAGTTGATTGTATGGTTGAATTGATTGATAGGATATAGTATAGTATAATTTGAAATTGGCATATTATGTGATGCTAACGTCTGTGGATGCAGGGAAAACAGGTTGGAGGGATCCAACTGGACCCCTCAACTTTTATTTAAATTATTTTATATTCTCTGTTCTGATTGTTTGATATTCTATAATGAATTATGAGGAAGTATTGAATGCTATGGCTTGGTTGATATAATTGGGTATAATGAATTACCGAAATTATAAATTTGATTTTGGAAATGAAAATAAAAGAAGTGAAATTGCAAGTAAAATAATTATAGAATAAATTTAATAATAACTTGGAAAAGAAATAAAGTGACTTTAAAATTTTAATAAATGAATCTTGGGAATGGAAAGAAAAATTTGAATAAACACAAAGTTAATGGATTTTAAAATGCAGTATTATTAATTAAAAAGAACAAACATTTATTTAGAATTTAAGATTTGGATTATTAAAAGAGTAAAGAAGAAATAATAATAATAATAATAATAATAATAATAATAATAATAAAGTCCATAACTACTGAATTTGGAAATGAACTGATAAGTAAAAGAATTTATTTCAAATGAATAAATTGGAAATCAATTTGGGAAATTGATTTAAGTGAGTGAGATTTGAAATTCTCCTTAGATAACCAAGTACGTTTCAAAGTAAATTTTTAAATATAAGTTAAAGGGTTTTAAAATTGTTTTAAAGGTATGTTTTGAAAAAAAATTATTATTTCTAATATTTAAATTCTAAAGTAAGTATTTTCTCTTAATCTATTATAGTAGTAATTATTTAAAGAATGACTTAATATTATGTTTTTAAAAGTATAAATCTAGTTTTATATTTATTAAGTAACCTTATTTTCAAATGTTCATATACTCTGGTATCTTTAATAAAATTATTGATGTAGTTTTGCATGAACTAGTTTGGTTAATAAAATTGAAATGCAATGAAACTGAGAATATATGGATTGTGGTTAAAAATGGAATAGAATTAAGTATAAATTGAGTTGAAATCAATTTAAATTGGTTACAAAGCATAAATACTTATTTATTCACATAAATCTCGTTGAATTGCATAGAATAAATTGTTGTTGGATGTAAATGGAAGTAATTAAAATTCTACGAGTTGATAGAAGTAAAATAAATTGATTTTGAGAGCAATTGAACTAAATATGAGTTTAGTTTGCTTAAAAATAAATTAAATGTAAGCAATTGAGTTTTAAACCATTCAAATTAATGAAGTTATATACGAATGGATTGGAAACCATTCAAATTGAATGAAAATGGTTTGTAAATTAATTGAAACAGTTGAATTGGTATGAAAATTGTATAAATTGCTTATGGGAAAATGTTTGGTGTGAATTTCTTTAGAATTCATATGTTTTTAACCATTGCAACTAAGTGAAATATAGTTAAACTGCATTTATTCAGCACTTACATGTTTAAATAGAGTAAGTACAGGTACCTGGAAGCCGTGTGGCTGGATTTGGTTGTGCTATTTGCTAAAAATAATAAGCCGCTTGCTTAAAATGCTAAATAAGGTACGCCTACGCAATAAAAATAGGATATATGAACTGTTTTTGGTTTTTCCGACCGTGTGGGTCGATGTATATATATTTATCTCTTTTTTCAAATTGCAAAAGCTCCTCCGTACAAAGGGGACTCTGCCAAAATTTTCCAGAAATTTTGGGAGTTAGAAAATTTTTGGAAATTTTAGAAAATTTAGTTAATGGAAAAACGAATTTAAATTTGAAACTAATTTAAGATAATGACATGAATCAATATAAATGAAAGATAAAAATTTAAAATTTAGAGTTAATGATGAATTAAATTCATATGGATACGGATGAATCAATTTGAATAGGAATGGATATAAACTAAAGTGGTAAGATGAAAATAAATATAAGAAACGTATAATAATGCTTATACTAACTTAAGAATGGAATGTTGAATGCTTGATGGGGAATTGATACTACAAATAATATTGGAATGAATAGATATTGGCATTTTGTGAGGAAGTCGATAAAATGTTTTGGGATATTGTGATTGGATATTAGTACTAAGCAGGATATGCAGGTAATATAAAGAGAAAAGAGAATTGGTTTTGATCTCAGATGATAAATTTGAATTGCCCGACAAAAGGTATGTATTTAAATTTGGTATGAAATTTGATTAGGATTTGGATTGAGACACTTGGCTTTTTGGATTTGGGAGGCTGTAGAGCCATTTTTGTAGTAGTACCGAGCTAGCCGCGCAAAGGAGACGCTGGCAAAAAATTTCGGGAATTTAGGGAGTTAGAAAAATTTTGAGAAAATTTTCGACAATTCAAAATTTGGTTTTGAATTATAATTTGAATGATTGTATAAGTAAAGTTATTAGGGAATTAAGGGAAAAGTTTGGGAAGTTAGTAAGAATTGTAACGGGCCTTCTATTAAAAAGATAGTTGGTAAGATGTTGAATTGTTAAGAACTGATTGGTTTTGGGAAAAGTAAACGGGTATTGGACCATTCTTCCTAACTTGTAATTTCGGGGGCGAAATTCTTTTAAGGGGGGAGGAATGTGACGACCCGGAATTTTCAAGCATCTAAAATCGGAATATTTAATTGATTTTAAGTATTCAATAGAGTGATTTTAATTTGAATTACGAATATCACTAATTATTGATAATTAAATTTATTGAATTAAATAATTTGAAGCTGAGTAAAATGTTGAATCTGGAATTTTAAGCTTGTTAAAAATAATTTGAAGGCTTATAAAATTTATATCGATAATATGGAAAATAGTATAAGTGTTAAAATTGAATTTGGGAGTGTTTTTTTCAGTTTTGAAATTTATATCGTTTCAATTGAATTTAAAAAATAGCCTTTCGAGGCACAGTCTCGGAATTCGACGAAACCAGTTCCATTGGATCCATAATATTGAATTATTATCGGATTTCAAATTTCGTATTGATCGGAAGTGTTGTGTGTGCATACGATAAGCGAACGCGTTGGAATTTAAATAGAACTTTATTTAATCAAAGCAAATTATCATTCCCTTCTTTAACAAGCCATCTCCTTTCTTTATTTCAATCACATCGCCCCCTTTTATTTCTTTCAGCCGAACAATTCAATCTCTAAAAAAAAACATGGCGGAACTCAAATTCACGAAACCGAAGCCGAGTTTTTCATCAAGGCGAATCGAATTCGAGATGGGGAGGGGGCGACTTTGAAGCGCGATTGGGAAGGGGTCGTGGGTGGCGACGTAGGGTTTTGTTGGCGATTTTGTGATCGTGCGCGTTCCTGTATCCGAGTGTAGGAAGGAAACGCGTGTGGATGGCTCTGGGTCGTACGCGTGTGTAGGGAGGTCTCGACTTCAGTTGAGCGACGACGATTCGTGAGGTCGCGACTTCCTATTGTCGCATCTGGGTTTGGACACTGGATTCTGGAGGTGTGAATCGCGTCTAATCACGTGCATGGGTGGTCAGGGGTCGCGAGCTCGGGCTTAAGCTGCGGGCATCGGCAGTGACTCTGGTAGGGTTTCGAACGAGTGGTGCAGGCAGTGAGGGAGGCGAGCACGTGAAGGAGAAGCTCGCGAGGGTTTTCGATGTCGTGGAAGTCTCGGTGGCGAAAGAATCGGGATAGCCTCAACTCGTTTCCCAGTAAGGTATAGATTTGATTTGTTTTGTTCTATATATGAATTGGGAAAGAAATCTAAATATAAAATAAATAAATAAAAAAGCTTTGAAATAGATTAGATAGGGACTTTACTGTTAGGGAAAATTTCGTTTTGGATATTCACAGTAAAAGATAAAAGCCATTGTAATTCCAAATATAGTATATATGTACATAAAAGATTTGGGTAATATAGAAGTTGTAAATGTTGTTAAATTTATATAAAGGTTAGATTATTTTTTGAACTCATAAAGATCATTTTTATCGGATGTGGTTTCCATTTAAAATAATAATAATTATTTAGTTAAATTTGAATGGTTAGCTGATTAATTTATTTAAAGGGGTTTAGTTTTTAAATTTAATAATTAGTTAACTACATCTAAGGTAAAAATTTAATCATTAGTTAATAAAATAAATAAACTGTGAATAATTGTTTGATTGGTTCAAATATCAATAAAACCATAATATGTTTATTCAAGGTCAAAAAAAAATTGAGAAACCAAGGCAATATTGGAATGGATTGCAAATAAAGGACAAAGGTGAGTTAATCTCACTCAGTTTAAATTTAAATTTAAATGACTAAATTTAAATAGTTGATTGTATGGTTGAATTGATTGATGGGATATAGTATAGTATAATTTGAAATTGGCATATTATGTGATGCTAACGTCTGTGGATGCAGGGAAAACAGGTTGGAGGGATCCAACTGGACCCCTCAACTTTTATTTAAATTATTTTATATTCTCTGTTCTGATTGTTTGATATTCTATAATGAATTATTAGGAAGTATTGAATGCTATGGCTTGGCTGATATAATTGGGTATAATGAATTATCGAAATTATAAATTTGATTTTGGAAATGAAAATAAAAGAAGTGAAATTGCAAGTAAAATAATTATAGAATAAATTTGAGAATAACTTGGAAAAGAAATAAAGTGACTTTAAAATTTTAATAAATGAATCTTGGGAATGGAAAGAAAAATTTGAATAAACAGAAAGTTAATGAATTTTAAAATGCAGTATTATTAATTAAAAAGAACAAACATTTATTTAGAATTTAAGATTTGGATTATTGAAAGAGTAAAGAAGAAATAATAATAATAATAATAATAAAGTCCATAACTACTGAATTTGGAAATGAACTGATAAGTAAAATAATTTATTACAAATGAATAAATTGGAAATCAATTTGGGAAATTGATTTAAGTGAGTGAGATTTGAAATTCTCCTTGGATAACCAAGTACGTTTCAAAGTAAATTTTTAAATATAAGTTAAAGGGTTTTAAAATTGTTTTAAAGGTATGTTTTGAAAAAAAATTATTATTTCTAATATTTAAATTCTAAAGTAAGTATTTTCTCTTAATCTATTATAGTAGTAATTATTTAAAGAATGACTTAATATTATGTTTTTAAAAGTATAAATCTAGTTTTATATTTATTAAGTAACCTTATTTTCAAATGTTCATATAGTATGGTATCTTTAATAAAATTATTGATGTAGTTTTAACTTAAATGTTTTAAAGTACATTTCAAAGTAAAGTGATTTAAATTATTTTAAAAATCTAGTTTTGTGCTTAGTGATTTCAGAGGAGATAGAAAATATTTGAGAAAGTTTATTCTGGGAAGAAAGTTGGTTTTGAAACTGTTTTCAAAAGGTTGAAAATAGAAATATGTCTTGTATAGATATTTTGAGGTCAATAAATAATTTTGGAAAATTATTCATTGTTTGATGGATGTTTGTGGATAAGAAATTGATAGTTAAATAACCGACTATCAATATTGGACAAATACGTTGATCGTTTCGAAGAGACCGGGATCGAGATTAATTTCTCGAAACCCACTTCGATCCGGTTTGTACGTTTCGTGTAAACGATTTGGATTCGAAGATGGAGTAGTGAAGTGCAAGGGCTAGTCGCTACTAATCCTGAGGATATTTCCAAAATGGATGTAGTAGGAATAGTGCCTTCGGTTCCGTTCGAACCCGGGACGGACTTGTATTGATGAATGCTTGCGAAACATCGTCAGGTGGACGATGGGCATTCTAAGGGATATATTCTTAAAAAGGTAACGCTTAGCCTCAAGCCTCATCAAATGGGAATGACTGAAAATCAGGGGTTATGCAGCAAGGCTAGGTGGGTAGCACCCAAGCAGGGTGAGGTCATTCCTGTCTAGATGTCCCTTATTATATATTGCTTAGTGGGCGGTTGCTGATCCCAACCGCGGGGTGACCTCACTCGGGATTATCCAGTAAGGGATAGTCCCGGCCTTGTGTTGCAGGGGAGCGGGCGTACTCCTCGGTACGGTGATCTAGGCCCCGTACTGTGACAGGTGGTACCCCAGTGCCTAATCATTGGTTGGAAATCCATTCTCCCTACGAGCCTTGTACGAGTTTTGTTTGTATTACCCACTCTGTGGCTAGTAGCTGGAATTTAATGAATGTAACAATTTCGGCTATTTTATAAGTACTTGTATATAGACCCTATTATAATATCAGAGGATTTCTATAAAAATTGTTTTAGCTATCGTAAGGTAAAAACCCGACATGTTTATTTGTGGCGTGGTCTTACGAGATGCTTTTGTTTTCAAAGGATTTTTTAAAACTTTAATAATCAATTGGGTGTGATTTTCTCACGCTGGTATTCCAGACTGACTCGGGTGTTATTTAACTGTAATGCTCGGGTCAGATCGAGTATTATAGGATATAGTATATGATACTATGGAACTCAGGAGACGAGCTGGATGACGACACGTACTCTCGTACTTATTTATATATATTTTCCGCTGTGTTGAGTTGTTGTGTATTCAGTTGTATGTTATTGATGTTGAGCTGTGAGTGATGTACTCTGATGATGTAATATATGTAAACAGATATATTTGATTTTGAGTAAAGATTATTTACTATCTATTATATGTTATTCCACTGCAATGGTTAGATTCTGTTGTTGTTTTCTATTTTCTTCATCTACCTCTTCTTCTTTAACCCAAATGGTTCGTATTTCTGTACAACTTGAGTTGATTTAGGTAGAATAGTGTTAACTCAAGGGGTACGGATTTGCGGGTCGTTACATTAATAAATCTTGATTACTCCCTTAATTAATTATTTAACAAGTAATTACTTCCATCATTAACCAATCCTTAATTCTTTAATTAATTAATTACTTCAAAATTAATTAACTTCAACAATTATATTAATCAATTCTTTAATTGATAACATTAAGTGATTTCATTAATCACTTCAATTAATTACTCCCATGAGTAACTTCTCTAATTACTTCCATAAGTAATTACCATTCTAATTACATTCAAAAAATTAACCATTGATTACTTTATTAAGTAATCGCACTTAATTAATCCATAATTAAGTGATTATTGAAAATTAAATAAATAATTAACTAATTATTTAAAATTAATTAAATAATTAATTAACTAACTTCTTATATTTTAAATCTTTAATTACTTAAGAAAATCACTAATCTTAATTAAATCTTACTTATTAACAATCATATTAAATTAAGTATTCTTAAGTTAATTATCCAAATAATTTAACTTTATTTATTTTCATAAATAAATTATTTGTATTAATCAAATTTAAACAACTTAAAAACAAATTATACTATTTGGATTTCAAAATCATAACTTAACTTTATTTGAAATTAAAGCATTTAGAAATCAAAATTTTGAAATTTAAAAATACTTTTCTTATCCAATTTATAACTTATTTATTTTCAAAAATAATTTGAAAACTTTAGTCTTTAAAAACATTACTTACAGTTTACTTTAAAACTTTGATTTAATATCTAAATTCAAACATTTCCCTTCTAAATTAACATCCAAAATTAAATGAAGTTAATTACTTCAAAAAGAATTCATTTTTAAAACAAATTATAATAAATTCAATTAACACACTATATTTCAAACATCAAACATTTAACTTATGAACTTACTTTCTTATATAACTTGTTTATAATTTAATGCTTGATCCATATTTGTTCAACTCAAGTTAAAATTTATAACTTATCATCAATTCAAACTCGAGTTACAATGTAACTTATATTTCGCTTCCTTTAATAAACTTGTTTTATAACTTAAACTTGATTTTTATTTATTTTAAACAACAAGTTTTTAACTTGTATTCTAATTCTTTTATAAAACTTGTTTATAGGTTAATGCTTGGTTTCATTATATAGGTTTTAAGTCAGCAACCTTATAACATTACCCATAACAAACAAGAAAAGAGACACCCAAAAAAACCCGAGCAAATCAACGAATCAACTCGTGCCTGACCCGAAGCGATGCCCAGATCTACCTACTTCAAGTCGAACTTCGAAATACACGAGAGCTTCTCCGGTCAAGACCCTTCTTCCCCAAACCCAATACTTCACTTGTCCCAAATCGTGCACGGTGCCCGGCCACACTGGCCAACGACGATCGGCGCGTCGATCTCCCGCAATCCCGCGTTCACATGCGAACTCGAAAATGACACCAGATCGAACCATAAACACGCGAGTCAAGATTCGATCACCTGCTCGAAAAAAACTGCAGCTGCGCGCACCCAAAAATCCATCACCGCCGATGGTCGCCTCCACCTGAAAACCCCAACGACCTTCCAAAGCACCGCCGAACCTCCATGCTATCATCCCCCACGTCACGGTCGACTCCGATCATATAATCAAGTCACGAATGCTTCCACGGCTCAACCCAGCCAAAAACATAAATAAACCCTAGATTGATCGGTTTCAAATGATTCATTCATTTAAAAAATTCAAAACGTATTTTTCCCTTCATCCCTATCATGAAAACAAGCTTCTCCCAAGATTACAAATCAAATTATTGTATAGATTCATGGAAATCACCAAAAACTGCAAAAATGCTCAAACCCAAAATTCACCTTAATTTCACAACTCAAAATTATGATGTGAACTTTAAAAATCATAATTTTTAGTCCTTAACATATTCACGAAATCCAAATCAGAAAACATGGAAGTTGATTTTTGGCATGCATCAGTAGTTTACAGTAATTTCATTTTTTTAGAATTATTTGTAATTTAAAAATCACAGAAACTACTCTTAAAATTTCTATCTATCATTTACATACAAATTTCATTTAATCATTATAATCAAACAATGGGTTAGTGGAAGATTTAAATTTTCTGAAGGATTGAGCAGCCTGTCTGAAAGAAACAGTAAGCAGGGTGTTTTCTTTTTTCATAAATACACAAGGTTATAAACATAACTACAAATTCAATAATAAACTGAATGATTTTCAGGCAATATCAATCAAAACTTTCATATCATCACATGCGTGTAATAAAAACCCAGATCAACTGCTTTTTTAAAACATTTACTCACCTCAATTTATAATATGCAGAGCAGTTTTGATTCCAGGCTCTTGATTCTTAAATTTGAAAAGCCTTTGATTGCTTGCTAATGAAAATCCCCTTGCGTGTTCTAATTGATGATTCAAAAAGGTTGAACTTGATTTCATTTAGTTGCAGGTTGATGAGAACTTCAATTTGCAGGTTTTAGTTGATAAGAAATTGTAGATTTTGATTTGCTTTTAGTTAAATCCAGATTTGAGAAAGATTTCAGGTTGCCATTATTTTAAGTTAAGAAATGAAGATAAAGAATTTAAGATGAAGAGAGAAGGTTTGGAAAATGAAAGAGAAAACAAATTTTCTCTTATGTGTTTTAAATGTATTATGTTATGATCAAATAAAAATTTAAAGAAAATAAACTTTAAATGAAGACACTTGCCACTCAATTAGGTTAATCTTCTTACATGTGTTTTTAAAATATGCTAATATGGTTACACATGTACACAAGTATTTTAATAAATTTTTATTCAATTTGAAATGTAATATAAACCTACTTATTTAAGTTACTTTATAAATAAATTCTTATATATGTGAATATAAACTTACTTTTAAAAGAAAATATTATAAAACTAGTTAAAATATAAATGAATCTTATACATGTAATTTAAAAATCTAAAACATCTATATATATATATATACATTTATAACATTTTAAATTGAAGCATTTAAAAAGAAATCAAAACAAAACTTTGTTTAAATCCCTTTAAACTATCATATTTAAAATAAATAACAGTCTTATATTTTTTAAAAACAAACAATTATTTTATAATTGAAAATAATTTTATTAATCTTAATTAACTTTTGAAAATATAAATTAAAACAAAGATTAAAATTACAATATATACATATATAAATTATTAATAGATTAAATTAAATTTCAAACAATCCCACCTTATAACATATATTATATATATACTACAAATTTGAAAATTCATCTTTATTTAAAACAAAAGATATTCTATTCACAATATATATCAAATATATATATATTCTAAACAGAATAAAATTTCATTAGCTTTGATAAATAATTCCTATCATATTTTAAATTGTTAAAAAGATATTGATCAAAATTACCAGATTGAAAATTTATTAAATTTTAAAAGATTAAATTTACCAATTTAAATTAAAATTGTAAAGAAAAATTATCAAATCAATTTAATTATTAATACGGATTATTAAATTGATATTGCCCAAAATTTCGGGTCGTGGGTCGCTTACAAGTAGGGTATGATCATCCCTATCTAGAGTCGATATTACATCTCATTTGTATACTTTGGGGCCCATTGATATAGGGTGATCATATTCGGTACTATCCAGTAAGGGGTAGGCCAGTCTTGTGTTGGTAAGGGATCCAAGTAAGGTCCTCGGTATTATTTTATCTAGAGATGTATCATGATGGGAGGTACCCCAGTAGCCCAGTCATTATATCAAATCCATTCTATATAGGAGCCGTACAAACTTAGTTGTGCCCAACTATGCAGAAAAGTGAGATGCATGCATTTCAGCTATTTTCATATTTTATTTTGACCTCTGGACATTATTATAATATCATTAGATTTTACATTAAGTTGTTTTGACTATCATAAGGTAAAACCCGTCCATGTTTATGTGCAGCCAGGTCTTACGAGATACCTTTGATTTCAAAGGATTTTTTAAGTTAATAAATTATTAAATTTTTTTGTGATTTGAGTATACTCACGCTTGTATTCCAGACGGACCTGGGTGTTATTTCCTTGTAATGCTCATGACAAACCAAGCATGCTTTCCAGGTTAACTTTAGATGCTTTAGAGCTATGGAGTCCACTTGGAGGCCCAAGACGCACTCTCATATTTTGGATATCTTCCGTTGTGCATGTGTTATGTGTACTTTGTCTATTGTTCTAAGGACAGGTGTTATAACTGTCCGACTTCGATATGTATATGTATAAAAAGAATCTTTGATTTTGTATAGACTTGATTATATTATATATTATTTCATGGTATTTTGAGATTCCTTGTTATTTAGTTTCTCATTATCTTTCATTTCTACTTTCTTCCCCCTAACAATCTGCCTTTCAGGCACTTGGTGGTTCAGCATATGAATAACGAGGATGTATTAGTGTCGACTTCTAAGGGTCAAAAAACCAGGTTCATTACATAAATATTAATCGATGAAGTTAAGGTGAATTATGAAGAAAATGATCGAACTCTAGAATTTAAAAAATTAAAATTGACATCCACAGGTCCACTTGTAGCCTCATTCAGTCTACATGCATGCATTTAATTTATCTGCTTGAACCTGGACTAGTACTGGAGCAATTTTACTCCAGCTAGGCTTATACGAAATAGAGTTAAGTAATGTGTCGGTATTTTCACGATGTTTGGGAGTGTTAACGTGTAGAGACATTCTCCATTAATTGTACTTTTTGATAAGTGGTTAAATCATGTGTAAAAGAGTTAGGCTATGTTTACCAGTCCATTACGTATACACGGGTTAGATTACATTACCTGACTCGTACTCTTATTTATGTTTACGAGAATGGTCTACGTCTAACCATATCATGGGGTAGTCCCTGCTTAACTAACACTGATGTGTAATGTTGGGTTAGTCCTGGTTTAATTTACCCCCTCGTTTATCATTGGGTTAGTACGTGTTTAATTAACTCTATTTTGTTTTATCTATAGTGTATAGAGGAACTAGTCTATGTTTTGCTAACTCTATTTTGTTTCCTCTATTGTATTCTCTACTCTTTTATTTTTCTTCGTTTGGTGGTTATTGTTCATTAGATTGGCGGTTGATAATCAATCGACAAGCTAGATCCTTTTGGTTACTTCCATGCATAACCCTAATTATTCCACAATGGTTTGACATTAATGCAAATTAGTTAAAATTTTGCACAACGGAATGGTATCAGAGATAGTTGTTTTGTTCTAGATTAGTTATCAATGGAAAAAAATTCTAGTATTGACATGAAAAATTATATACTCACCAAATTTTCTAAAAAGGGAGTCTTTAGGACATGGAAGATGAAGACTAATGGCGGTGTTTTTCAACAACAACTTTGTTCGTTTAGAAAAGGAGATAAGACACGGAAGCACTGTGACGACCCGCCTTTCTACTCACCGAAAGATGTATCATCAATAAGAAAAGAAAGAGATAGAAATAGAAAAGATAGTAAGAAAGAATAACAATATCAGAATCTCATAGCGGAAACGGAACAAAATATAATACTTCAAATAACTATTACGTAGTTTACAAATATCAGAGTTACAAAACATCATTTAAACATGACAGTCATATATACATCTATCTTTACATACACCCCAAAATACAACATACATTAACTAACACAGTGGAACTAGATAGATATATACGTTTGGACTCCTACTCCAAGCTCCTCCAGAACTCAACAATCCAAAACCTATCATTTGGCTACTCATAAAAATTTGAGTACCCAAGAGTTTATGAAAAACAGAAATAAACTCCGGGTCAGACATGGGTCTGGTGTGAGTAAACGGTTAAGAGTTGTTTAACTTTGAAAACATTCAAAATAAAGGTATCACGTAAGACTTCCCACACATAAACACGGGTAAATTGTTACCTTACGCTAACCAAAACAATTTTGTAGGAAATCCAGTGATATTATAATAGTGTCTAGGGTTTTCAAGTAAAATATAGAAATAGCTGAAATGCTTACATCTCACATTCCAACATAGTTGGGCACAATCAAAACGTATGGCGCTTATTGGAGATCGGATTCCATACAATGGCACGGCTACTGGGGTACCACCAGTCATAGTACGAGGCCTAGATCACCGTACCGAGGATCACTCCCGACCCCCTACAACACAAGGCCGAAACCATTCCTTACTGAACAGTTTCGAACAAGATAACCCCGCGTTTGTAGCTAGCAACCGCCCACACAGCCGAATAAAAAGGGACATCTAGACAGGGGTATATCTCGTCCTGCTTGGGTGCTACCCACCTAACCTTGCTGCACCTCCCTAGTTTTAGCCATTCCAGGTTGATGAGGCTTGAGGTTGTGATTACCTTTATAGAACATATCTCTTAGAATGCTCATCGTCCACCTGACGATGTTCTGAAGGCATTCAATCCATACAAGTTTGTTCCGGGTTCGAACGAAACCGAAGGCATTATCTCGTTATACTCATTTTGGAATCACCCTCAGAGTTAACGACAATAACCCTTGCACTCTGAAACACCATCTCGATTTTCACTTGAGATTTACGACCTAACGTTTAATTTCGATCGATGTGGTTTTTGGATAATCATAACTGACAGCCGATCCCAGTCTCATCGAAATCAAACCGCCATTTTAAAGGTCAAGTTGTTTAATAGTTTAAACAATTTAATTCAACACTTTGAATTCACATAGCATTTATCATAGATAAATCATACACAATCATCATAGATATATCAAAGCATATCACAGAATATCAAAGAATATCACCAAATAGATATCACAAATCCAGATATTCTACTTCTACAATCATCTATAAGCAAGCATCTTTAATCCTTATTGTAATTAATTCAATTTAAATTAATTATTTGAGAATTAATCCCTTAATCCTGTTTAATAAATCATCAATTAGTTAACTATTCCATTTCAAATCATTTAATTAATTAATCACTTCTTAATCAATTTATTAAACCTTAATTACTTAATTAATTACCCTTAATTATTTATTAATAACCTAATTGTTAATTACCAATTAATAAAACTTAATTACCCATTTATTAACAACTAATTACTTAATTAATCAATTATTAATTCGTAATTAAATTACTTAATTAGTTAACTACTAATCGTACATTAATTAACTTTAAGTAGGTAATTAAAATTCTTAATTACAAAATTATTAAACACTTAATCATTAATTTACCAATCTTTAATTACAATTATAAATTAATAATTCTTAATTACTTTCCAAAATAAATAATTAATAATTATTATTATTTATCTTAACTAACATTTAAAAATCTTCCTTAATAACTTTGAAATCAAATTATTACTAGCTTGAAAACTTTAATGGTAATTAACTTTAACACTTACTTAAGTTAACTACTTAATGAAAATATTAATTAAGATTTAAAAACATTCTTACGTGTTCACTTAATTAATTAAAACTTGAAATAAATTCTTAACTTAAAATAGTCAAACATTAATTACTTCATTAGTACTAAAATTTGTTTAACATCATTAACTTAAATTCATTAGGCTTAACCTTTTTGAAAACAAAACCCGAGAATGCCCCCAGTTTTACTTGAGTAGACACTCAAGTTTCCCACTATCTTCCCCGAGTTCTTATTCTCTTCCTCACTTACGTTTCCTCTTCCTATTCTTTTTATTTTAAAACTTAAGTTTAAACTTAAGTTAAAACTATAACAATGGGAAACTCTCTCACGCGCTCAGGTTATAACCCGAAGCAATCGATCATTTTCTCGAGTATCAACTCGAGTCACTCTCCACCCAACAAACTCTGACACATATCTATGCCATACACGTGCAAGGCATCTCGCCATCGCTCCAGCGAACCTCACTACCTTCGACAATCACAAAACTCCCCTACACTCCAATCAAACTCGATTCGATGCCAAAAATTCTAAATCGAAATTTAGCATTTCGTTCAAAGCCTGCAACTCAACCCATCCAATAAAATCACTTCGCCCCAGTTACTCCGACCACCAGTGATGCTCCAACTCCGTCCTTACCTCGCCTATCCCCCATGCTACCATCCCCCTGGAGCTCGTGCAACTCGATGCATCAGAGGTGACGATATCACCTCATTTTCGGACCACGACAAACCCAAACATTAAACCCTAATCGCACCTCTTCCCATCAATTCTAGCAATAGAAAAATTATTTGACAATTTTCCTAAAATCATCGTTTGCCAATCTTGCTTCAACCAAAATATCATCATCCAATGTTGTTTCGATCATCGGAAAATGGTTAAAATGCATATTCTGTTCAACTATGAACTGCTCCTGGCATGCGCAACTAGAAATAACCATATTAGTTTAAAAATCCTGTCTTTGGCTGTTAATTCAAGTTATACAATCGAATCAATGTTTTAAAATATTTGAATTTATCATATATTTGTCTTTTTACTGTAAAACTAGATTTACATAATCAATTCTTCATTATCATGCTTAAAACAAATTCTTATGCCATAATTTAAATTTAAATAAACTTGCTTTGTTGATACTTTAAGCCTAACAAAGGTTGGATGGTAATATTTTGAATTTTGATTAAATATTTGACTCTGTAACATCAAACAGAGAAGACCAGTATATTTAATTTTTCATAGAACAACCTATATATAACACAGAACTATATTCGAAAGTAAAATATATACAACTCAATATTATCAATGAATCACCTGTACAGTTTTTAATTAAACTTAAAACTTTAAAATTTGTGTTTACTCACCTGAAAACAAGTTTGAACAGAGAACACTTTTGTTTTGAAAAGCTGCAGTTTTGAAAAGCTGCAGTTTTGATCTTCCCTAAACTTGCTTTGTAATTGAATTGAATGATGATGCTTCTTTTTTTCTTCTTCTTTTGATATGTTATTGAACGAACCGGAAGAAGAAGATACACATATACATAGAAGAAAGGATTTTGTACAGGGGAGGTATTATTTGGTATAAGCTCATCTTTGGTTAGATTTTTTTTCTTCTTTTTTCTACTTCGACTAAACTAGATTTTATTTTCTGAAAATTGAAATGATTTTAACATTTCGAATGACCCTGTTTTGTGTTGAGATGATGGTATTAAATGCATATGCTTCCCATTTTGTTTACAGCCTTATCTCATTTGATTTTTGTATGTAGATATTTTGTTTTATTATCTTCTTGCCTGCATAATTTATATACATACATTTGTCTAGTTTTGCTTTATACTTTTGTCTTTACAAGTTTTAACTTATGTTGCATGCACACCATAATCACTTAATCCTTATTTTTATTTTTATTTCTATTTTAACTATCAACATTTAATTTATATTCATATGTTTTATACTTATATTTTATACTTATATTTAATATTGATAGGTTTGATTTTATTTTAAACATTTTTAAAAGGCTTTATTTCATTTTAAATATTATTATCTATATTACATTCATATGCGTAGATTTAGATTAAATGTTAATAATGTAGAGCATTAAGTAAATCGATCAAGGTAGATTTTATTTTAAATATTTTTGAAAGATTCTATTTTAAATTTTCAAATCAAAGTTTCCTTTTCAAAATACATATGTATATAAATGAATGGAAAATATTCCAAAAGTCTTATTCATTTTTAAAATGATAAGTTTACATTTTATTTAATTAGATTAAATACTTATTAAAATAATATTGCCAAAATCCCGGGTCCTCGCATCCTCCCCCCTTAAAAGAATTTCATCCTCGAAATTTAAAATAAAAGATAATTCAAAAGCTTTTATATCAATCATAAAAGCATACATATCATTCATACATTAGCAAAAAATCAAACAGTTTATCCTAACAAACATTACTAGCTATACGGTCACAAATCCGGATAAGCTTTCCTAAAACTGTCCAGAGTTTCTCAGGTACAATCTCTGGGATCCTCTCTCCATTGCACTTTGACGAGCTTCACTACCTTGCTCCTGAATTGCCTCTCGTCTTGATCAACAATCTGAATTGGATTCCTGACCATAGTCAAGTTTGGCTCGACCTCCAAATCTTCCTGGACTACTGGTTCTACAACTAATGATGGATCATGAACAAACTTCCTTAGATGGGATACATGAAATACATTATGAATTCCAGACATCCGTTCTGGCAAATTCAATTCTGTAAGCTACTGCACCAATTCATTCCAGCACCCGGAATGGTCCAATATATATCGGGGCAAGTTTTCCCGTCTTTCCGAATCTAATAGCTCCTTTGATCGGGGAAACTTTGACAAAGACTAAATCTCCGATCTCAAATTCCAATTGTCTTCGCCTTTTATCTGCGTACTTCTTTTGACGGTCCTGAGCAGCTCTCATCCTTTTCTTGATAAGCTCAACTTTCGCAGAAGCTTCACGAATCAGATCTAGTCCAAGCACAAGACGATCTCTCGACTCTATCCAACAGGATGAGGATCTACACGGTCTTCCATATAGAGCTTCATAAGGAGCCATCTTAATAATTGCCTCGTAACTATTATTATAGGAGAATTCTACCAGATGAAGATGGCCTTCCCACGGTCCACCAAAATCCATAACACAAGCTCGCAACATATCCTCTAGAATTCGGTTCAGCCTCTCCGTCTGTCCATCTGTCTGAGGATGATAGGTTGTACTTAATCTCAAACTCGTTCTCATAGATGATTGCAGAGCCTCCTAGAATTTGCTGGTGAAGATAGGATCACGATCACTTACTATGCTGATAGGAACACCATGCAATCTAACTATCTCTCTCAAGAAAATCTCTTCTAGAGAAGCTGCGGTACGAGTTGCCTTAACCGGTATAAAATGGGTGCTCTTTGTTAGACGATCCACAATCACCCATATTCCATCGTTTCCATTCTTGGTTCTAGGCAACCGTCGATGAAATCCATAGAAATCATCTCCCACTTCCATTCTGGAATTTCCAAAGGTTGCAACAAACCTGCTGACTTCTGTTGATCTCCTTTAACCTGCTGACAGATAGCACAACTATTAACAAAAGTAGCTACATCCCTCTTCATGCTCGCCCACCAGAAAACTCTTCTCATATCTTTAAACATCTTAGATATTCCTGGGTGGATATTCAATCTGGAGCGATGACACTCAGTTAAGACTCCTTGCCTCAATCCATCTATATTAGGTACACACAAAAGACCATTAATCCTCAAAGAATCTTGATCGTCCACCTTGAAATCCGAATATCGACCATCCTCAGTTCCAAGAATTAGTTCCTCAAAAGATCTATCCTCCATTTACTTGCTTATGATTCTTTCCTGGAGAGATGGAACAACTTGCAAAAGAGACAGGATTGCATTCCTACTAAGAGCATCAGCCACAACATTCGCCTTTCCTGGGGTATACAGAATATCCAAATCATTGGATGCTAGAAACTCAACCCATTGCTACTGCCTCAGATTAAGATCCTTTTGAGAGAAAAGATATTTCAACGGTTTGTGGTCCGTGAATAACTCGAACTTCTCTCCCAAAAGATAGTGTCTCCAGATCTTCAAAGCAAAAACAATGGTTAACAACTCAAGATCGTGCATAGCGTAGTTCCTTTCATGTGGCTTTAATTGCCGACTCGCATACGCAATTACTCTTCCATTCTGCATCAAAACTGCTCCCAGTCCAACTATACATGCATCTATATAAACTTCAAATTTGCTCTACCCATCCGGAATAGCTAGCACTGGTGCACAGGTTAGCCTCGTCTTCAATTCCTGGAAAGCCTCTTTACACTGGGGTGTCCATTTAAACTTATCTCCTTTCCTTGTTAACTTAGTCAGATGTGAAGAAATCTTGGATCTTTGATAAACTTTCTGTAGTAGCCAGCTAATCCCATAAAACTACGAACTTCAGTCGGTTCTGTGGCGGCTTCCATTCCAGAATAGTCTCAACCTTCGCTGGATCTACAGAAATACCTTCACCAGAAACAATGTGCCCCAAAAATTTGACTTTCAATTTCCAAAAATGGCACTTAGAGAACTTCGCCTTCAAAACATGCCTCCTCAGTGTCTCTAACACTATTCTTAAATGCTACTTGTGCTCTTCTTCAGACTTAGAATAGACCAGAATATCATCGATGAACACCAGAACAAACTTATTCAATACATCCCAAAAGACTCGGTTCATCAGATCGACAAAGTAAGCAGGAGCGTTGGTTAACCCGAAAGGCATAACCAACCTTTCATAGAAACAATTCGATCCCCTAAATGCAGTCAAGGGAATACTGTCCTCAGCTACCCTTAACTGATGGAAACCTAAAGCTAAATCCAGTTGAGAAAAGATAGAAGCTCCATGTAGCTGGTCAAAAAGATCATCAATACGAGGAAGAGGATATTTATTTCGAATGGTTACTTTGTTCAGTTCCCTATAGTCAACACAGAACCTTAACGATCCATCTGACTTAGTGACAAACATCGCAGCAGAAACCCAAGAAGAAAAACTAGGCCTAATAAATCCCTTCACCAAAAGATCCTGAGTCTGCTTAACTAACTCCTCTCTCTCTCTAGGAGCCATCCTCCTATTAGGCTGAATCACTGGTACTGCTCCTAGAACCAAATCAATGCGAAACTCTATTTCTCGATGCGGAGGCAAACACTTGATTTCCTCGAATACATCTGGGAAATCTTGGACCACATCGATATCTTCAACCTTCTCTTGAGATGTCTCAACTCCATGTAAAAGACTACTCAGGTGAATTCCAGAATTATCACACACCACTCTAGCAATTCTACCCAGATCGGTTTCCAACGAAACTATTCTCTCATCACAATTCAGGATAGCCTTATACTTATCGAGCCAATCCATCCCCAATATAAGGTCAAACCCCTTAAAATTCAACACATAAGGGTCATAAGAAAAACTATGGGACAGATAGGAAATCCTTAAGTCCTTGCAGATCATATCTAATTTATTTACCCCTCCTATAGGATTAGATACAAAGATAGGACAGTCAACGGTACTAAGGGTAAGAAAGACCTTCTCTACCGATTCCAGAGAAATAAAACTCAAAGAAGCATCCCAATCAAACAAAACTTTAGTATACTTGCCATCTAAAAGTAATGTACCTTCTAATACTCCCTTGCCTTTAGATGAAGTAGATGATGCAACCTCCAAAGCAAATACCTTATTCTGCTGAGCTTTATAAAGAAGCAGGCAATCCTTGATCATATGACCTGGTTGGTGGCAATTGAAGCATAGAGATCTCTGAACCAAAGCCGAACCCAGTCCACTATAATGCGGTTGCTGTTGCTGAAATCCTTTCCTAGGATACTTATTCGCCAAGTGACCTTCTTGTTGACATATATAGCATTTGCGAGGTCCATTGTTGCTTCTAGTCTTCTTCTTGTTCTACTTCCTCCAATTGGGATTAAACTTCCGCTTATTTGGATTAGCAAAATTCCCTCCTGATGCTGCTACTGGTGCCAATGATCTCTTATTCATCAAATCCTCATATATCATAGCCATATCAATTAACTCAACAAAAGATCCTTTCAAATGCGCCGTCATCTTTTCATGAAATTCCGGCCTTAATCCTTGCACAAACATTTCATTCTTTTTTAGGGGAGTATCAATATGCCCTGGTCCATAGCAAGAAAGTTCATTGAATTTGGTCTCATACTCAGATATAGACATGCTACCCTGCTACAAATTCAGAAAATCCCGGTACAGACGAGTTTTCCCTGCTGTTGGCATGAATTTCTCCTCAAACAACTCTTTAAATCTTTCCTAAGAAATGTCGTCCTCAGAGATATTTTCTACTGCTGCATCCCACCAGGCTGCAGCACCTTCCTGCAATTGCCATGAAGCCATTTCCCTTTTCCGCTCATCAGACAACTTCATACTCTTAAAGATGCGCTCACAAGAGCGTAGCCAAGCTTGGACCTCAATTATCGATTTTGACCCTTTAAATGGTTTACCTCCAAGGTGGGTGAAGTCCTTGCATAAAGCAGCAAAACTAACCTGAGGCGATACTGGATCTACAGCCTCACTAGTAGTTTGACTTCATCCATTATCGGTCGAGGTACTGCCACTACCTCTGCCTCTCCTTCCAGAACATATGTTGGCCACCTGAACAGGTAACTCAACAAATTTAGATAGGTATATAGTTATATGAAAATACAAATACGCACTCTCAAGATAGATTCTATTCCAGAGCCTAGGTATTATCTTAACTTATGCTCTGATACCAACTGTGACGACCCGCCTTTCTACTCACAGAAAGACGTATCATCAATAAGAAAAGAAAGAGATAGAAATAGAAAAGATAGAAAGAAAGATTAAAAACATCAGAATCTAACAGCGGAAACGGAACAAAATATAATACTTCACATAACTGTTGCATAGTTTACATATATCAAAGTTACACAACATCATTTAAACATGACAGTCATATATACATCTGCCATTGCGTACACCCCAAAATACAACATACATTAACTAACACAGCGGAACCAGATAGATATATACGTCTGGACTCTTGCTCTAAGCTCCTCTAGAACTCAACAATCCAAAACCTATCACTAGGTTACTCATAAAAATTTGAGTACCCAAGAGTTTATGAAAAACAAAAATAAACTCCGGGTCAAACATGGGTCTAGTGTGAGTAAACGGTTAAAAGTTGTTTAACTTTGAAAACATTTGAAATAAAGGTATCACGTAAGACTTCCCACACATAAATACGGGTAAGTTTTTACCTTACGCTAACCAAAACAATTTTATAGGAAATCCAGTGATATTATAATAGTGTCTAAGGTTTTCGAGTAAAATATAGAAATATGCTTACATCTCACATTCCAACATAGCTGGGCACAATCAAAACGTATGGCGCTTATTGGAGATTGGATTCCATACAATGGCAGGGCTATTGGGGTGTCGTCCGTCACAGTACGGGGCCTAGATCATCGTACCGAGGATCACTACCAAACCTCTACAACACAAGGTCGGAACCATTCCTTACTGAATAGTTCCGAACAAGATAACCCCGCGGTTGGAGCTAGCAACCGCCCGCACAGTCGAATAAAAAGGGACATCTAGACAGGGGTATATCTCGTCATGCTTGGGTGCTACCCACCTAACCTTGCTGCACCTCCCCTGTTTAGCCATTCCCGGTTGATGGGGCTTGAGGCTGCGATTACTTTTATAGAACATTTCTCTTAGAATGCTCATCGTCCACCTGACGATGTCCTGAAAGCATTCAATCCATATAAGTTCGTTCCGTGTTCGAACGAAACCGAAGGCATTATCTCGTTACACTCATTTTGGAATCACCATGAGAGTTAACGATAATAACCCTTGCACTCTGAAACACCATCTCGATTTTCACTTGAGATTTACGACCTAACGTTTAATTTGGATCAATGTGGTTTTCGGATTATCATAACTGACACCCGATCCCGGTCTCATCGAAATCCAACCGCCATTTTAAAGGTCAAGTTGTTTAATAGTTTAAATAATTTAATTCAACACTTTGAATTCACATAGCATTTATCACAGATAAATCATACACAATCATCATAGATATATCAAAGCATATCATAGAGTATCACAGAATATCACCAAATAGGTATCACAGATCTAGATATTCTACTTATATAGTCATCTATAAGCAAGCATCTTTAATCCTTAGTGTAATTAATTCAATTTAAATTAATTATTTGAGAATTAATCCCTTAATCCTGCTTAATAAATCATTAATTAATTAACTATTCCATTTCAAATCATTTAATTAATTAATCACTTCTTAATCAATTTATTAAACCTTAATTACTTAATTAATTACCCTTAATTATTAATTAATAACCTAATTATTAATTACTAATTAATAAAACTTAATTACCCATTTATTAACCACTAATTACTTAATTAATCAATTATTAATACGTAATTAAATTACTTAATTAGTTAACTACTAATCATACATTAATTAACTATAAGTAGTTAATTAAAATTCTTAATTACAAAATAATTAAACACTTAATCATTAATTTACCAATCTTTAATTACGATTATAAATTAATCATTCTTAATTACTTTCCAAAATAATTAATTAATAATTATTATTATTTATCTTCACTAACATTTTAAAATCTTCCTTAATAACTTTGAAATCAATATTACTAACTTGAAAACTTTAATGGTAATTAACTTTAACACTTACTTAAGTTAACTACTTAATTAAAATATTAAATAAGATTTAAAAACATTCTTACGTATTCACTTAATTAACTAAAACTTGAAAAAATTATTAACCTAAAATAGTCAAATATTAATTGCATCATTAGTACTAAAATATGTTTAACATCATTAACTTAAATTCATTAGGCTTGACCTTTTTGAAAACAAACCCCAAGAATGCCCCAGATTTACTCGAGTAGACACTCAAGTTTCCCACTATCTTCCCCGAGTTCTTACTCCCTTCCTCATGTACATTTCTTCTTCCTCTTCTTTTTATTTTAAAACTTAAGTTTAAACTTAAGTTAAAACTATAGCAACAGGAAACTCTCTCACGCGCTCGGGTTATAACCCGAAGCAATCGGCCATTTTCTCAAGTATCGACTCGAGTCGCTCTCCACCCAACAAACTCAGACACATACACTACACCATAGGTAGGATTTTGGCGCTGCCTTAGGCGGCACATTTGATACGGCTATAAGCCGTATCAAATTTTAATACGGCTTATAGCCGTATCTATATCATTTAATACGGCTGTAAGCCGTATTAACATTTGATACGGTTGTTAGCCGTATTAAAATCTGTGCCTCTTTTCGTGGGAAAATTTTCCCCAAAACGCACACCCTCCTTCCTTTTTTTATTTCCAGCGCTTTAATTTTCACCATTCTATTTCACCTTTCAATGAATTCCACTGTACGCAACCTCCAAAACAAGAATTCGTGAATATATTTAGGGGATTTAAGCTTCGTTTGCGGTCGGTTCAAAGGATTGGAGGAAACGAATTTGGGGCGTGGATGTTCAATTTGGATTTGGGTGGGTTCGCGTGAATTGGTTCGCGGTTCAAGGGTATCGAGGTAAACATCAAAGTCTTTCAGTTTATACTTGTCATAATTTCACCTTTTTTTGTTTTGCTGTATAATTATCGTTGGTGGGTATCCGTATTCTTAGGTTTTGCATACTCATCTGATGAATTAAAGAATATTATCTTGTTATCGCAAACTTTCGAAGTGTTTTCGAGAGAAGTTGGGTGCCCATCTTGTGCACTGAACTGATTTGGTTATATTTGTTTACAAGTTTTTATGCTGTAACCATAATTTCTATTAATGAGTGCCTCGAAGCTCGGTTAATGTTGTTATTTGTAAGATTGAGTTGTTGTATTTACAATCTGTTTAGGAACAAATTTAACTACAACTACCTAAAATAGTTTAAAGTTACCATCTTTGGGATGAAAGAAACAGAAGAATTGCTAATACCAAACATATAAATAAACCAGAAAGAGCAAAATTGATTTAATCAGAAATTACTTTTGTGATGAGTAAATCTAACGCCAACACACAAAGAACTTATCAAAATAAACAGATCTTAAGATGATGGAGAATTCAACTAAATGATAATGGGTGAGGACTTTGCAAGAAAAAGAGTACTGCCGCTAATTTTGCAACGAAGATTTAGGGTTCTTTATTTCGAAGAGATAAGGCGGGCTAAATACGTGGATACTGGAATGAATTTTGTTGTATTTTTGTTTCGGACTAATTTGTAAGTTAGTGTTGTGAGATGAGAAATGATATATCCATGCCTGTATGTGTGTATACATACACACACACACACTAGTATGAAGCCCGTGCCGATGGCACGGATGTGAATTTTAATTTGTATATAAACTTGGATGTTATTTGTTTTATGGATCAAAAGTTTTGTGTGTGTATATGCATATAAGTATGGAGTAGTTATATATTTTGTAATGCTTTTTGTATCCTTGCATAATTTACAACTTGGTGCTAATATTGTATATGGTTCTGACATTGTATATGGTTTTGACATTGTTGTATAAGTGGATAAAATTATTGTTAATGGCGCAAGACAAGTATCAGGAGAGGGGTAATGCATAGACATTACTCCGGTGCTACAAAATAGCACCGTTGTAATGGCAAATTTTTTGGAAACAGTTTGGTGCTAATGTTGTATATTGTTCTAACATTGTTATATAAGTTAATATCTAATACTGTCGTAAATTTATTGTTCTATCTACGTCATGTAAAAATATATTGGTTGGGCCTGGCCCTTTTCGGCTTCTAGCCATCACTGCAGCCGAGTAAATGGCCGCCATTCTTCCCTTAACCGAGCTGAATATTAAACAAATAAAAACAATTTGAAACAAAATCCTTACTTTACAAACAAAATATATTTCCCTTTTTTTCACCCCTCTTTTAATTTCCTTCCCTTTTCAAAATAATCCCATGACAAAAGAAATTGCATCTACTGACCTTCAAGCTGACATTTATGAAAAACTAGCCAAGTGTTATATTCGATTTTTCAAATTTATAAAATGTCGACTTTAAGGAAAATTTCCAAATTTTGAACATTTTTCAAATTAACGAGTTTTTCACTTAAAAGGCTTCTCAAACCAAATTAATCGGTTTCATGAACAACACTCAATTTAGTTGGTTTTAAGAACAACAGATAAAATAAAGTATCATTTTCAACGACATAATTATTTTTAATTTATCATTTTCTGGTTTCAAAGACGTTATATTATTTTAGTGACAATAAAAAATAATATTTCATTTATGATTTTACTGCAAAATGGTATTATCTTTTTATTTGTCTTTAAAACTAATTATTCGCAGGTGTTGTCCAGAAAGTATTACATTCTAAGAATTTCATTATTTTACGTTTTAATGCATTAGACTAAATAATACTAAAATGATATCGTAAGAGTCACAAAATATAGCTATATAATTACTAGAAATATGTAATGTAAAATATGTACTATAACAAATGAAGTATTACATTCTATTGCCATTCAATTCATATAACAAATGAAGTAAAGTTACATAGAAATTTGACATGTTATAAACCACTAGATGCTGATGATTTATTTTGATTATTACAACAGAAATTTATAACAATTTTAATCCATTATTCAAATAACTTTATTTCACTAATCGCTGAAAACTACATAAAAAGCCATTTTCATAGACAAGTAGCGTTTGAAACTTCCATGTTACTGGAATTTCTTAGCGTTGATGTTTATTTCAAGCAAAGATTTTACGTCTCTTTTAATCAGTTGCCCACAATGTTAAACTAATAATTTGCTTCTCTATTTGATTGTACTGCTACGCAAAGATTTTCTTACTGTTATAATTAGTATAAAAAATAATCATAATAAAACTGTCAAGCAAGATACAAAAAGCATCTAACATCTAAAGAACAAAACAAATTTGCTATCATTATCAGGCGATGCCATAATAACAAAGTCAATCTAAACAGAAATTACGTTATATTATTGAATTCAAAAGCTAATATAATTTTCTAACTCACACTATAAATTTCGAATTAATTAATAATATGCCTTCTACATGCCTTCTGACTGACGGCATCAGTATTTAATATTTTTTACATATAACTGGAATTGGCAGAGAAATAATCGAATTGTACCATGGTATATCTTTTGTGAACCTTTAAACAATTGATAGTCTTCCTCTTGCTCCTCATATGTTCAGTGGTTCTGCCTCGGTTGTCTCTCTCCTTCATTGATATATGAGACTCTGCAATTCATTTGTCAACAGAAAGATGTCAAGTAGGCAAATATATCAAGAAATTTCACATTACATAACGGCATTTGCTCTTTGCAGAAACATCTAGTACCAAATTATAGCATATACATCACTTTTATAACAAAATATGTAATGTAAAATATGTACTATAAATTTACGACAGTATTAGATATTTATTAGCGTATATAGCAAATTAAAACAAAAAAGTATCGGAATTAAAAAACCGGAATAAATGCGGAACTTCCGGAATTTTCGAAACGGATCCGAAATTTTTTAAATTACCAGTGGCCGGAACGAAAACGGAAAACAGAATTTTGAACCTTGCCTCATGCAACTATATTGTACTAAGATAAATGATGTAAATTCAGAATTAGGTTTTTATGCAATTTTTATAGTGGTTCGTTGTACATTATACAGCGCCAACTTCTCAACTCGTGACAATATACAAAACCAATTAAAGAATAAAATCTTGAAAGTGTTGTAGAAATGTATTATTTATACGCACTTTGTCAATGTTAATAGCAATACCTCTACGTCTCCATGTGAATTGAAAATCTTGTGTATATATACACTCATATATATATTATATTTACGTCTAATGTTCTAATATATATGATATAGGAGGGCAATATGTCTTTCAGTATAGACAAAAAGTGGATAAATGAATCTGATCAAAGATCTACATACTATATAGACGGGGTGAAGAAGTTTATTAGTTTTGTTGATGAAAATGGTGGTAAGAAAGGAGTGTATTTATGCCCTTGCACTCGGTGCAAAAATATGAAGACGATCAAATTAGATGACATTCATTTTCATTTGCTTAGATGGGGTTTTATCCAATCATATACCGTATGGTATTTTCATGGGGAAAAAAGGGTAGAGAAGGAAAAACAACAACCAGTTAGTCATGCCACAAGTACTGACGAGTCTGAACATATTATGATGGAAGATCTAGTCAATGATGCAGATAGATTTCATCATTTTCAACCTGAAAATCCGTTGTCTGATCATGCTAATGTTGGACAGCCGTCTACGGTTGATGGCAATTGGCAGGCGAATGAAAGTAAGAAGTATAAATCACTTTATGGTAGCGCAAAAGAGCCATTGTATCCTTCATGTTCAAAAGGGTTGACGAAGTTGTATGCCATTGTGAAACTGAATAGCTTGAAGACCCAATACGGCTTTTCAAATAATGGTGTGACTGCACTCCTCGAACTAATAAAGGAGTTACTCCCCGAAGGTAACACGCTGCCGACAAAGTACTGCGACGTGAAGAAGTTAATTAAGCAAGTTGGGATGAATTACAAAACTTATGATGCATGCATCAATGATTGCATATTATACTGGAAAGATGATGCGAATAGAGTTTCGTGTACAAATTGCAACGAACCAAGATATATGACATCATTCAACGAAGAAAGAAAAGGCATCAAAGTACCTCGAAAGACATTAAGACATTTTCCTTTAATTTCTAGATTGAAGAGATTGTATACTATACCATGGATAGCAGGTGCGATGACCTGGCATGGTCGTGCCAAGTCTGATCCAACCGTAATGCGTCATCCATGTGACACTTCTCAATGGAAAGCCGCGGATTATTTTGACCAAACGTTTGCTATCGAGCCACGAAATGTCACATTTGGAATAGCAACAGATGGTTTCTGTCCACATGCTTCTCTATCTAACCCTTACAGTTGTTGGCCAGTAATTGTAGTACCATATAATCTTCCTCCGTCTATGTGCATGGAACGAGAGTTTTCAATGTTAACACTGTTGATTTCTGGGCCAAAACAACCAGGGAAGGATATTGATGTTTATTTACAGTCGTTGATGGACGAGTTAGAGCAGTTATGGGAAGGAGTCGTTACATATGATTCATTAAATAAATACGAATTCACAATGAGAGCTAGGGTGTTGTGGGCAATCTATGATCACCCTGCTCTTGGGACTTTATCGGGATGTACAACTCACGGTTATTTTGCATGTCCGGTTTGTAGGGAAAACACTTGTTCTTATCATCTTTCTGAAAGCAAGAAGGTGTGTTACATGGGACATCGAATGTTTCTTCCTAAAGAACACAAGTTTCGATACGACAAGACAAATTTCAACAACGAACAAGAACTTCAACATCCTAAACGGACATTGACTGGTTTTGAAGTTGAAAAGAAAGTAGCGAATATCAAAATGAAAGTTGGTAAACACAAAGAAGAAATTAGTCGAAAACGGAAAAAGTCAATTTATGAAGAAGTTGATAATGTTTCTGCATGGTACAGGAGGTCTATCTTTTTTGATTTACCATATTGGAAAGCAAATATGATTCGCCATGATATTG
Organism: Allium cepa; assembly: GCA_030765085.1. Classification (NCBI taxonomy): domain Eukaryota; kingdom Viridiplantae; phylum Streptophyta; class Magnoliopsida; order Asparagales; family Amaryllidaceae; genus Allium; species Allium cepa. Next base: position 1,039,363,347 of record CM060928.1, read on the forward strand.
ATGTTATGCATACGGAGAAAAATGTCACAGAGCATCTCATCAGCACCATTATGGACCATAAAGATAAGTCAAAAGATGGCATCAATGCACGGAATGATTTGAAAATCATGGGTGTAAAACAAAAGTTGTGGGTGGTGGAAGATCCTGAAACAAATAAAATAATCATACCAAAGGCAACTTTCACTTTGAGCAAAGAAGAAAAGATACAGTTTGGCATCGTTTTGAAAAACCTTAAAGTGCCCAACAAATTCTCTTCAAACTTCCACAACAATGTGAGCATCAATCCTCCCGAACTAAGAAATATGAAGTCACATGATTACCATGTCATAATGCAGCATTTGCTTCCGGTATTGCTTCAACATTCTTATCCACAACATAAGGATCTGCGAAATGCTATTCATCGTATTAGTCTATTCTTTAACATTTTGTGCTCAAAGGTGATCAATAGGGAACACCTTATAAAAGCAAAGGCTAGTTTGGTAGAAGCAATGTGTGTTTTTGAAAAACGTTTTCCACCTGCATTTTTTGATATCAGTATCTATCTTATGGTTCATTTAGTCGATAAAGCATTAATTTGTGGTCCTGTCAGATATAGATGGATGTATCCCTTTGAACGGTAAATAACTAATTTCAGTTATGTACATTATTATTTGATAGAAATAGCTATTATGTACAATATATAATTGATCACATTCACGGGTTGATGAAAACATATAAAGGATATGTGCGCAACAAAAGATACGTTGAAGGTTGTATTGCAGAAGGATATATCGTACAAGAAGCTAGCCTTTACTGCATGGAATATATGCCAAACGGAGGTGATGGCAATCATAAACATACCCGCGAAGCATTTTTAGATGAGGACGATGAGTTTGCTGGTGATATACCTTTAGATAATGGTAAAGATATAATGTAAACCCAAGTGCAGTTTGAACAAGTGCGTAGATGGGTCCTTAATAAGTATGATGGATTGGATGAATGGAAGAAGTAAGTTCACACCTTCGTTTTGAATTTCCATTTTTTAATTCAATTTAAGTATTCGTTTTGATATGTGTTTTCCGTAGGAGGTATAACTCCTATGCGAAAAGTACTAGATTTCAGTCACGAGGCAGAGGTACAACTGTCGAAGTCGTTCAAAGTTTTACTCTATGGTTACGCAACGAGGTATTACAGCATCTTAAGTATTTCACGTGTTTATAAGTTGGCAATACACCTTCGTGACCATGTTTTGTTTTACTTATTGTATTTTATGTAGTTGTTGAAGTGCATTGATGTTGATCCAACTCTCTGGCGGCTAGTGCATGGGCCGAAGTTCACGGCGCTTAGTTATACTAAGTACCAAGTGAATGGTTTTTTATTTTCCACAAAAATGTACGAAAATCGTATGGTAACACAAGATAGCGGTGTATGCATGAAAGCAATTAAAAAATTTAGAGCGAGTGGTAAAGATAAAAATTATAAGGAAGCAGAAACAACGTATTACGGAGTCATTCAGCAGATACTTAAGTTGGATTACACTGACTTCAAACAAACAGTTTTTTATTGTGATTGGGTAAAGGTCGAGGATAAGATCAATGGTTGCAAAATAGAACCTGTTTCAAACTTGATCATGGTTAATTTAGGGAAATTGAAGAGCAAAGATAGCGTGAATGATGAGCCATTTAGTCTTGCATCAGAAGCGAGTCAAGTGTTCTACTCAACAGATTTAAAAAAAAAAGGTTGGTCTGTGGTTTTGCATACACCAAAACGGTTGACTACAAATGTGGATGACATTGAGTTTTCTACCGTCTATCAATCAGCTTTTGAAGATAATGAAAAATTAGAAGACCTTACCAAAACCATTTGTTAACTGATGAATTGTTAAATGCTTCATTTATCGTTTGAATTCCTACTCCTTGGGGTAGTAGGAGTGTGAGATATCATTGAACCAAACAAAAATTCACATAAAGAGAAGGTTTCTTAAAATGTCTATATTGTTGTTGGTTTCTGTTATATTGAAAAGTTTCATGATAGTATGTTTTTTATAGACTTGTAGATAAAAGGGGATTTATTTTTAAAACTAAACGTGGAATCGAAATTACAAATTTAAACCATTTTCATTAGTTGATTGTAGTCGAATTTGAAATCCAAGTAGTTCTTCTGTTGTTATTGCTTTTTTACATTTGTTATTACCATGAATTGATGGTTGATGAGACATTAAGACATTATTTGTTTTTTCTTTTCTTCTGTTGTAATTAACAATCATTCTTCTTTTTCGGTAACTGTTTCATATGGTTCGAAATAAGGTGGAATGTTATAAGATAATTATAATGTAACGTAATTGAACTTGGAGATATGCCAAATGAGTGTTAAATATGATTGGAATTTTCACAGGCACGCTGAAGCTGAACTAAACAATAGTTTGCCTGCATTCTAAATTAAAGGGCAAACACTACACAAACTGAACATATAGGCTACATGGCTTATAGAATACTTGTAAGTTATAAGATAATTAACTAAAGACAACATAATGTGGTCACCTTATGTTGCTGTGACTGAATATGACATGATATATTCAACACGATTAACCACGAAAACATCACTTACGTTTGCTAAAAACGAAAGAACTTAGATGTTCCGGGTGCAAGAATGTATCTTTGGTACCGAAAATAGAAATTAATGCAAAACTTGTACTTGTGTGTGTGTTCATGTGTGTAAGTATTTATGGTATAATTAGAAACAATGGAATTTGTTCACTTATAAAATTACTTGCATACAATTTCATAAAGCAGCAGATCATGGACATAAACATGCAAATGAAAATAGGTGTGTAACAAGTGCAGCAACCCAAAAATGCACATGTAAACGCTCATTTTCATATAGCATTTTAGAATGAAATTTCAAAATTTTGTCGTTATATTATTCTCTCTTTTCTTTATTTAATCGGCTATCAAATTCATGTTATGTTGTACATTGGCAGTAGTATGGCTCACATTATGTACATGTTGTACATTCTCATTTGCATGGATCACGGTGTTCCAATTTGCCATCAAATTTAAACGCATCATCTGATAGTCCATGCAATCAACAGAAGTACCTGGAAATTTTTCATGTCTAGAACCTGGCATTTCTTACATAGTGCCAACGTAAGCATCTTTACATGGAGCAGTAACAATACTTAGGACTTCTTCATGTCCAGAACCAGCTGTTGATGCATCATATTCTTTAATATCTCACCTACATTTACTTTATATCTACTAGTATACAACGCAAATATGTGCATCTAATGATTTAAGACATTAAGAGATTGAGATATTATTTAAGACATTGGTAATTCCACCTTATTTAAGACATTAAGACATTATTTGTTTTTTCTTTTCTTTTTGTAATCTGTGATACAATTACAAATCAATAATGGTTATTTAACCGTGTGCAGGAAACTATGTCACAAAATCCAGCATCATCACATTCATCATGTTCAGAAGAAAAATAGTTGATCAAAACTTATTTGGTATTCCAGTCTCAGAAATCGCTGGAAAAATCGTCACTATGCTGGGTAAACCAGTAAGAGCTCATGTGCCGATATCATACATAAGTTGGAACAAAGTACCCGGTACATATAAGGATGATGTTTGGAACCAATTGGTGGTAAGTTTTTACTTTGATTCATTTCTGACGATATTTAAAAAATATTTATGGTCAGTCACTCTATTTTCCAATGTATATGCACTACCTATTACAATCGGTTTCTGAAACCCGTTTTAAGTCTGATAGAATTGATTAACTTGTTTATGTATTTTACTTTTTGTAGAAAATGTATGCACTCGAACCGCTTTCAAAGGAAATTTTTTTAAAAAGAATGTCCGAGGCTTTTAGGAGACGCAAAAAAAACTTGAGAGCAAGTTTTTATGACACTTTCGACAATGACGAAGAACGAATGAAAAATTGTCCACCTACAATTGCTCAAGAAGATTGGAACGAGTACATAAAAAATGAAGCAACGCCTGAAGCGAGCGGAAGAAGGGAGTTAGCCAAAAAAAATAGATCATTGCTCAGTTATGCTCACCATGCAGGCCGTAGAATAGAACACGAAATGGTAAGTTATATTCATTTTTTTTTAAAATGGTAGAAATCACAACTAACATATTTTATATATTGCAGATCGTTGCAAATCCATCTACAAATATCAACCGTCGTCATGTATGGGAGAAGACACACACGAAAAAAGATGTGTAGCATATCAGATGCCAATTCTTCGTACTTCGTAAGTTATTTTGTTTGGTTGACGTAATGGGAAATCCAATTTTACAAAAATTTGGTAGTTTGTTTGAAGAATTGGGGTTAATAGTGTCAGTTTGATGAATTTAGGTTTCCGTTTGACAAATTTGGGCTGCTTCACTTTGTTGTATGAGTTTGACGAATTTTTAATTTTTTCAAAACATCGTTCAATGTTGGTGGGTGAAGATTTAAGTTTGCTAAACCTTTAAGTTTGATCCACTTTTTAATTTTTTTAATGTATGACTGAAAATATTTTAACTTTCTTTGAATTTAACGTAGTTTTAGTGGTCTTAGCATAGTTTGAAATAGGGTTGAAACTGATTTTGACATTCGATCTAACCTGACTAAAATTGCTACTAAAATTGAATTTTATTTCTGATTGCACTCAAAAAACATGTTCGAACTTGAAATTTTTTTCACATGACTTGAAAAAGAAACAAATTTTAACAATAATCAATCTTAACACAATAAATTATTACACACACATTATTAGAAACCTATATTTTAGATTAAACTCATTTCTTAATTCACAATACAACCTTATTTTAGATTAAACTACCAATACAACCTTATTTTTTGTAATTACTGAAATATAACTAATTCTGTTGAAAACTTCAATTCAATCCTTTCAAACCTAATCAAAGACCATTTTCTGATTATATGTCAAGATTTTGCACGAACTTTTCAAATTCTTGAGTATTTTACAATATTGTTCTTTATAGTTTTCAACATTCTACGCTAATCTTTCCCTGTGGCCATTTGTAGATTGAACAAGAGTTATACATAAGTGTTGATGTTCCATATGCCACATAAAACAAAATTATACTACTGCGGGTTTCTGCTAAGTTTTCATGTCATGTTTACTTAGCATCCGTGTAAGAATCTAAAAGTGATACAGTGATCTTTTTGGCACCCTAATTATGAATAATATACCATGAACTTTTGGAGGACTAATAACTGTGTTTATAATTATTCAAATGGTTAATAGTAAATGCACTTCTGATTTATATTGTTTTGGCAGTTAATATTTGGGTTTTAATATAGAATTGTAAAATAAAGTGCCAGCACCCTCCAAAATAAAATGGACTTTTATTTTTACTTTCAAGCACATTACATCTGTATGGGTTTTTAGGTACAGTTCCGCTGCACACTATCAACGACATTTGGCATGCGAAGAGGTTCATCGAACAAAAGGAAAATAATTGCTAAGTTATGTTATACATCCGCATATGTTTTCAATATGAATGACAGTTTTATTCCACTCATAAATCACTATATTTCAAACTGTTTGCTACTTCTAACTTAGGTCCAAAGCTAACATCGAAGGAGGAACATCACTACCAATTCTATCCAGCACCAGCCTAACAACATCTAAGTATGTTAACTTAGGAAAAGAAAATCGTAAATTTTTTTTACACCAAACATAGTAATTGGTGGACTACAAATCTGAAAAATAATATCTTTAATCTAATGGTTTCACGTAATTGGATTAAGACATTCATAACTCAGTTATAATTATCGATTAATATTAATCATCCGACAACTACAAATAGCATATGCAGTTATATTATATATCTACACTCTACAAATAGTATGCCAGCTGTGTTTTATTTGCTGCTTAAATTATTTATGATTTGTCAGATTTCTTTATGACATTTATCTTGGATAAGGCTGTTATCATTTAGAATGTCCATTCTCATCTTGCTTCATGTCTGTCCATGCCAACTGATGAGGCTAACATTTATTTCAGTCACCAATCCACCTGAACTTGTTCTTAAAACAGAATCAAACTAGTCTGCTATTCTTGTTTCTGGTCCAACAAGTTCCTCTCACACCTCCGTCCTGATATTTGAAATTGCCGCTGTATTCCATAAGAAAATGGGATGGGTGACTTTTCAACTTGACATTTGCATCTGTCACTGCTAATTTGGATATTAAAGTATTGAGCTAACAAAATTCACTGGCAGATTAATTTTCCATTATTGTCCATTATTATTTATTTTGTTCATGTTTGTAAAATTTACATTAAAATTTTCTTCGATCGTCGATTTATTTCTCTTTGCACGCATAGTTATTACTAGAGTATAAATAACTAGAGTACGCCGTGTCTTCCATTTTTATTTAAATTTGACCCATATTTATTGCATGTTGGATATTTTTATCTTTCTATGGTAATGAACGTTAGCGTCATGTGGCGGGAGATCTAACATATGAATCAAAAATAATACACTATGTGCACAAAAGATTTTGATGATACGTTTTAATTGAATTGTATTTTCAGCAAGCTATTTTCTCTGTATGGAAGTTTTCTCAAAACTGCTCCTAAAGTTAAACATGAGCAATTTTCTTTCTTTTATGCACTATGTGTCCATATAAGTATTATGCAATCTCAGGATCAAATTGCGAAATTGAAGGAAAAGATCACCGATAGTGATGAAGAAAAATTGACAGTGGATGAATATATCGTATCATAAGTGATGGGAAAGGATACCAGGGGTAGGAGCCGCGGTGTTGGGACCGTCATACCAAAGACTAATACTAAGGCTTCTGCTATTGCACATAGATGATTGAAACATGTTTGTGGAGACAATGCTGAGTTGAAAATGAGGATGGGAAGTTTGGAGGGTACGGTGGAAAGTTTGGAGAGTACAGTAGGAAATTTGTCTGGGCAAATGGAGCTTCTGATCAACATGGTGGGAAACATAGAACAAGGAGAACGCAACACACAACTCAATGCTTCTAAATTCGTTGTTTCTCAATCCCAGGATACGACCAATGTGGTGAACAATCAAAAATGTGAAATCCTCAACTCTGATCTATACATAATAGAAACAGGTATTTATTAGTTGCTTTTTATTCTTACTTGTTTTCGATGCAGTTATTTTGTTGGATAGATCTAGACAATAAATTTTATTGCAATAGGTACTGTATGTCGAGATTCTACATCGTCCAAAATCCATGGGAAATCTATACCATCCACACATGGAAAATTGGTTTTGGACAATATACTGCTACCAGATGAGAGAACCAACAAAATAAATCATCGATTTGCAGAGACCTTTGTTGGTGTTGGAGTGGGTGGGTATGTGTACCATCCGAAGATTATGATTCGATATCTTTAGCAGGTATGTGAGCACATCCACAAATTATTTATCTGGTTTTTGATTATATGCCATCTAAAAATTATTTATCTTTAACATGCCATTCCTTAGTAGCAAAGTGTATGTCCATATCCAATATATCTTTCTTACAAGTATGGTGCAATGATACATATGTGCACTATATACTAGTTAACATTTGAAAGCTAAAAGTTTGCAAGGATACAAATTGCTGTTGTTTGGAGTAAGATGACAGGCAGAGTTTGATAGGGTTTGCATTGTATGAGGTGAATGAGAATGTTGTTGTTTTGTGAATGAATGTTGACAAAGGAGTGTGATGAATTGGAAGTGAGGGGATTGATGTATTGGTGGTAGTGGCATTGGCAGATGTCAGGTGACTAGACAGAGGAGTTATAGGCAGTAGAAGTGGTTATGGGAAGGACTGCGGTTTTGTATTGAGGTGCAGTTTTGTATTGCAGAAGTGGTATTGTAGAAGTGCGGCAATGGTTTGAACTGGGTAGTTGAATGAAGTAATGCTAGTGATGGACTGATTGATTGGAAATTTATGACTGCAAGTTGTTTTTGAATTGCTATGCAGGTGAGTCAATGTTTGCAGTGTTGGCTGTATTTGCAATTTGAGGTTGTATATGCAGTAGCAATTTGAGTTGTATATGCAGTGTTGATTGTAACTGCCGCAATTTGAGGTGAATCAATTCTTTCGATTTGAGTTGTATGGAATTTGGAGTGGTATGTGAGATGAATGGTAGTGAATGGGTATGAGGAGAGGTCAGATGATGGATGTGACAGGGGAATGTCAGATGCACAGAAGGCAGATATGTCCGGTGTTGTATGCAGATATGTGAAATGCAATGAAATGGGATGTAGCGAAATGTTTATGAGTTTATAAATTTGATGTGCGGTAGAGGGAAAGAAGTTTTGATGTGCAGTAGGCATAATAGACAGAAAGAAGTTTTGTAAGTTTAGAAATTTGTTGTGCAGTAAGGGGAAATGAATGTTTGTGAGTGTTAACAGAAGTGGGGGGAAGTAGTGATCGCTAGCAGTGGAGTTATAATGTTGATGCAGTGCAACAGAGGAGGAATGGTTCGGGGCAGTGGGTGGTGACTGGTTGAAAGCAGTAAGAACTATTGCTTTCTTCTGCTCTATGCCTGTTACATTCCAGCTATAGTCGAACTAGATTGACGTTACATAGGTTTTTACCTGAGCTGTTAATACCTTGTATTCTGTTAGTTTAAACTTATATTACTGATTCAATAATATTAAAAAAAAACAGGGCTCATTTTGGATGCCTTTTTACAGATAGTTGAAAGAGTCCGAGTCTGGGGGTAAGCTTGGTGATCTGGATGCATATGAGATTGAAGGAGGCGAAACAAAATCTGAAATACTTCAAAATCTTGCAGAGTTCCAGTTTTCTTGTGTATGCAACATGGAAGTTCATATTATATTTATTTTTGCTGAGAAAGTGCTGTTGTATAAAACTTCAAAATCTTGCAGATTTCCAGTTTTCTTGTTGTATATTATAACATATATGAGCAACATCTTTTCCAGTTATTTTGTATAATACTGATATTGTATAATATTGACCATATTTTGTATAATACTGCTTCTATTATAATCCAACTATTGTCGTATCTATTTCTGCTTTAAATACTGCTTCTATTGTATAATACTACATCTATGCTGTTGTAATTCACGGCTATGAGCTGTGTGAATTAGATACTGCTTTTATTGTATTATACTGCATCTACGGTATTGCAATTTATGGTCATGAGCTTTGTGAATTAGATACGGCTTATTGTTGTATCTATTACGTCAATTAGATACGGTCAAAAGCCGTATCTAATTCATGTGCTTAGTATACGAAATAGATACGGCCATGGACCGTATCTAATAGGAGAATTAGATACGGTCGATGGCCGTATCTAATTGGAGAATTAGATACGGTCGATGGCCATATCTAATTATTAAACACGCTTTCTTTTGATACGGCTTACGGCCATGCCTAATTGCATTAGATACAGCCCTAAGCACTGCCTAATTCGCCTTTCTGGCGTAGTGATATCTATGCCGTACACGTGCACAGCGTCTCGCCGTCGCTCCGGCGAACCTCACTACCTTCGGCGAATCGCAAAACTCCCCTACACTTGAAATCAAATCTCGATTCGATGCCAAAAATTCCAAATTGAAATTTAGCATTTCGTTCAAAACCTGTAACTCAACCCATCCAACAAAATCACTTCGCTCGAGTTGCTCCGACCACTGGAGATGCTCCAACTCCGTCCTCACCTCGCCTATCCCCCTTGCTACCTTCCCCTTGGAGCTCGTGCAACTCGAAGCATCAGAGGTGACGAAATCACCTCGTTTCCAGACCACGACAAACTCAAACATTAAACCCTAATCTCGCCTCGTCCCATCAATTCTAGCAATTGAAAATTTATTTGACAATTTTCTTGAAATCATCGTTTGCCAATCTTGCTTCAAGCAAAATCTTATCATCCAATGTTGGTTCAATCATAAGAAAATGGTTAAAATGCATACTCTGTTCAACTATGAACTGCTCTTGGCATACGCAACTAAAAATCACCATATTAGTTTTAAAAATCCTATCTTTGGTTGTTAATTCAAGTTATATAATCAAATCGATGTTTTAAAATGTTTGAATTTATCATATGTTTGTCTTTTTACTGTAAAACTGGATTTACAGAATCAATTCTTCATTATCATGCTTAAAACAAATTCTTATGCCATAATTTAAATTTAAACAAACTTGCTTTGTTGATACTTTAAGCCTAACAAAGGTTGGATGGTAATATTTTGAATTTTGATTAAATATTTGACTATGTAACATCAAACAGAGAAGACCAGTATATTTATTTTTTCACAGAACAACCTATATATAACACAGAACTATATTCAAAAATAAAATATATACAACACATTATCAAGAATCACCTATACAGTTTTTAATTAAACTTAAAACTTTAAAATTTGTGTTTACTCACCTTAAAACAGTTTGAACAGAGAACACTTTTGTTTTGAAAAGCTACAGTTTTGATCTTCCCTAAACTTGCTTTGTTTTTGAATTGAATGATGATGCTTCTATTTTTTTTTCTTCTGGTTTTGCTACGTTATTGGACGAACTGGAATAAGAAGATACACATATATATAGGAGAAAGGATTTTGTACAGGGGAGGTATTATCTGGTATAAACTCATCTTTGGTCAGATTTTTTTTCTTTTTTTTTCTTCTTTGACTAAACTAGATTTTTTTCTAGAAATTGAAATGATTTTAACATTTCGAATGACCCTGTTTTGTGCTGAGATGATGGTATTCAATGCATATGCTTCCCATTTTATTTACAGCCTTATCTCATTTGATTTTTGTATGTAGATATTTTGTTTTATTATCTTCTTGCTTGCATAATTCATATACATACATTTGTCTGGTTTTGCTTTATACTTTTGTCCTTACAAGTTTTAACTTATGTTGCATGCACACCATAATCACTTAATTCTTGTTTTTATTTTTATTTCTATTTTATCTATCAACATTTAATTTATATTCATATGTTTTATACTTATATTTAATATTGATAGGATTGATTTTATTTTAAACATTTTTAAAAGACTTTATTTCATTTTAAACATTATTATCTATATTACATTCATATGCATAGATTTAGATTAAATGTTAATAATGTAGAGCATTAATTAAATCGAATAAGGTAGATTTTATTTTAAATATTTTTGAAAGATTCTATTTTAAATTTTCAAATCAAAGTTTCCTTTTCAAAATACATATGTATATAAATAAATGGCAAATATTCCAAAAGTCTTATTCATTTTTAAAATGATAAGTTTACATTTTATTTAATTAGATTAAATACTTATTAAAATAATATTGCCAAAATCTCGGGTCGTCACAAGCACCTTGGAGGTAGAATAGATATGCATACGTCCCACCTTACAGATCCGAGAACGGGTGTTTTATATTATTGTAAGAAGAAAGGGAATTTCATATGGGTTTGTTCATCTTTTAAAAAGAAGAGAGAAGGAGAAAACTTCAATTTCAGCAGCAGTTCGATCGGATGCAGACAGAAGCAATAGTGATATGTCATTATTTTTACCAGTATTCCACCTTTGGAGAGTTTAAGTTGGGTGATTAATGTTGGAGCCTCTTGTCGTATGACGCCACATAGGAGATGTTTTGTCAATCACAAGAAGATTGATGGTGGATAGTTCATATAATGAATGACAAATCTTGATCATGTTGTGAGCAGGAAGTGTGATTTTAGGATGCATGATGGTGTAATTAGGACTATCATGGATGTCAGACATGTTTAGAAGATGTGAAGAAGTGTGTTGTCAGTTGGATTTTTGAGTAGACTTAATATGAGGATAATAATAGATGGAGAGAATTTTAGAGTAGCGAAGGGTTCCTTGATTGTGATGAAAGGGGTACGAGTTGATGATATTTATGTGCTTCATGGAGAGACAGTCTTGGAAGAGTCGATAATTTCTACTGATTCTAGTGTTTTATATTCTACTCAATTATGGTATCTTCTTTTAGGTCATGTTAATAAGAAGAGTCTTGAAGTACTAAAAAAGCAAAGGTTGATTAATGGTGATTCTCGGTCGATGCATAGCTCTTGTGGAGATTGTTCTTTTGTAAAGAAGAAGCATATCACATTTGATGCTGAGAGATCTAGAGCCACAGGGCTTCTAGTATGTTCATTCTTATGTGTGGTACCAACCCCAGTTGCATCTTTTGATGGAGCCAGTTACTTTGTCTTATTTGTGGATGATTACTCATATAACGTCTAGGTCTATTTTTTAAAGGCCAAAGATGAAATTTTTTCCTAGTTTTGTATGTTGAAGAATCTAGTAGAGAAGCAATCAAGGAAGTGTTTGAAGGTTCTCAAAGTTGAAAATAGGAGTGAATTTATGTCATAAGAATTCACTAAGTATTGTGCGTCCGAGCATATAGTTGGATATTTTTCTATTTCTATTGAGTCACATTGCTATGGAGTGATAGAGAGTATGTGTCGAACATAATGGGAGAGAGTTGTGAGCTTAAGAATAGCTGCTAGCCTAGAAGAGGGATTTGGGCAGAAGTGATATCTACGATAGTATTTTTCATCAACCATACACCTTCTATTGCTATGGATTTGAAGATCCTAGAAGAAGTATGGAAAAGAGAGTATGTTGATTATTCATTTCTCAAAGTGTTGGTCGTCCAGCTTATTTAGAAGATGAGAGATATGATAAGTTAAAGCCTATGGAAAGCAAGCACATTTTGTTAAGCTATAGAAAAGGGTGAAGAAATATAGGTTGTAGCGTAAAACAAAAGGGAAAATTATTATCTACGGGCATGTGATATTTGATGATAGGTCTTTGTTGAAGGTGGAGCATCTATCAAGTGATGACATTAGAAGGATGGAAAATTGTAACAGACGTTTGGAGTCATTAGATTTTTTCTATATTCGAAGAGATATTGGTATTTCCGATGATATCATTGTTGATGAGAAGATTTCAGAGGTCCAGATTCTATGTGTAGCTCAAATGTAGAAAAGGACTTTTGGTTTAGTTGGCCTTATTTGTAAGCATATTTGTGATGATGATTCTTTATCTTATGCTTTGAATGATGTGGAGCTTGTTGGTGAGTTTATTGTTATTCACTTAGGAAAGTCCAACAAAATTCTTTTGAAGGAGATTAAGGTAGATAATATTGAGTGTTCCTCATTCAATATGGAATGGAAAAGGTGAAGCGTGCTTATAAATCTCCACTGGTTGCCCAAGTTTAGTACTTACAATTTTGTCTCCTGCATTGGATATATTGAAGGATTTTGGTATTTTCTTGTATGTATTTTGTTTGTTAACATGCATACTTTCTTATGCTTGAGAAAGATTGTGATGCAACGCACCATGATAAGTCGCCTGCTATGAGTCGCTCGGCCTGCTATGAGTCGCGTTTCCTTAAGTCGCATCATGAAAAACGAGCTAACGAGCTAACGCGTCATAATACGTGACCTAGCGAGTTAGCGCACCAGGATGAGCGAGTTAGGCCAACTGACCTTAAGTCGTAAGTCGTCCCAATAAATCAAGCCCACATCTCTTAAGCGACCCAATATATAAAGCGACCCAATATATCAAGTCGCATGGCTTAAGTCGTCCCTGAAGCCGCATTTCTTAAGTCGCATATGTTGTAAGTCGTTTCTCTTAAGTCGCTCACCTATGCCGCTTTCTATAAGTCTCTCTCCTATGCTGCCTCCTTAAGTCGCTGATTCCTTATGTCGCTAAGTCGTTCCTGAAGCCGTGCTCAATCTTATGTCGCTGACTACTTAGGTCGTGGGTCGTATGTTGTATTGTTGTACTGTTATGTCGTATGGTGTTGTAATATGTATTGTATTGCTAAATCGCATATGTTAAGTCGTGTGATATTGTATTGTGAGTCGTATGTCGTATGTCGTGTAAGTCGTGTGTGATGTTGAACTTGTAATGGTGTTAAGTCGTATGTCGTGAGTCGTTTGTGGTGTTGTTATGTCGCTTATATGTGTTGTAAATTCCTATAAATAGGAGCGTGATGTCATTGTAGAAGGGAGTTGATTTTGAAGAAAATTTGTGAGTGAGCTTTTGCCACCATTGTTGAAGTTGAGTGTGATCTTCTTCTACTTTCCTTTTTCGAGTTATTCGTGCACGAATCAACGAAGTAGAAGCCAATTCTCGGTATCACTTGCGAGTGATCAATGATCGAATTGTAGATCTTTCAACACGGTATCTTGCGAGATCAACGGGTTGGAGATAGCTAGATTCCGGCATCGTCACGATCAACGGAATTGGGCATTTATCGTTTCATTGGTTTATTTGACACGAAATCACCATTTCGTGGGAAGATCCTGGATAGGTTGCGAAAGTTTGAATCTAAACTGTTCGGGCCTACTTATAAGCTGCGTAATCTTTAGTATCAGAGCTAGATCAGAGATTGAAATGCGTCAATTTGTATCCGAGCTGAAGTAGAGACCGAAGCGTCAATTGGTATCGAAGTTAGATCGAAAATGAGAAACGAGATTGCGTCACTTGTTTAATGATCATGGCTCCGAGACGTGCTAATCGCTATCATAATGTTAAAAATTTGTATAGAAGACAACAAGTTGAGCAGATGAAGCAGTGTATCACTGAAAATTTCAATGAGGGTATTACAAAATTGGGGAAGTTGATGAACGACATAAATCGAGATCAAAGGAGAACGTCACCAGTTTCGAACCATAGTAGAAACAGGGTTTCACCATCGGTTTTCGAAGAAAGGAGGATGTCACCCCAGTCTTATCAAGATAGGAGAGAATCATCAGTTTCAATGAGGCGAGAACACCATGGGTATCGAAATGAAGAGGAAAGAACTCAACGTGGGTTTGAAAATCAACCATATCGTGATGTTGAAAGACAGGGTAGAAGGGACATGCGTGATCGTAAAGATGCAGATGGTCGGGATCGATATCGAAATACATATGATTTTTTGGAGGATGGTGATGGAGGTAGTATTCATTATCGAAATCGAGGCCAAGTGCGAAATCAATATCTGGATTCAGAAAATGATCGTAAATGGGAGTCAGGTATGAGGATGGAAATTCCAGAATTCAAAGGTGGTATGCAATTTCTTGATTGGTTGTCTAATGTTGAATAAATTTTAGAATTCAAGGATGTTCCTGAGAATCATAGAGTCCAATTAGTTTCTACAAGACTAATGGAAAGAGCTATGGCTTGGTGGCAACAAACTAATCTAACTCGGGAGAGAATGGGAAAATCAAAAGTTGTCACTGGGGAGAAGATGAGAAAGATGATGAAAGCGACTTTCTTGCCGTACAATTATAAATCTCTTATGTATCAACATTTGTAGAATTTGAGACAAGGGACGAGGACAGTGAATGACTATGTAGATGAATTCTATCAATTGATTGCAAGGAATGATATTTTGGAAACTGAGGAACAGCTAACGGCTAGATATATTGGAGGGTTACGAATGCAAATTCAAGACATGGTGAATATGTTTAATCCAATGTCTGTTGCTGAAGCACATCAGAAAGCTCTAGCTTGGGAGAAACAAGGGAGACGAGGAAGTGGTGTATTTGCGGGTTCTAACAATCAGAATAAAGGTGTTAGTAGCAGTGCTAATGTTTCCAAGGCAGTCCATAAACCAATTGTCAATGAAGCCGCTAAAGCAAAGGTCAACAACAGTATCAAGTGCTATAATTGTCAGGATTTTGGCCATAAAAGTAATGAATGTACAAAGCCAAAGAAGAGAGCATTAGTTGCAGAGGAATGTGAGTATGAGGATGTGGAAGCTGAAATTGATTATTCTCAACCATCAAAGTTTGATGAAGACGAAAAAGTTGTGTCAGGAGACGAAGGATGTAACTTGATGATAAGGAGATCTTGTTTAGTGCCAAAGCATGAGAATGATTCTAGTTGGCTGAGAAGCAATATATTTTAGTCTACATGTACTATCTTGGGAAAGGTTTGTCGATTTGTTATTGATGCGGGAAGCTGTGATAACATTATTTCTGAAGAAGCCATCATGAAGTTAGGGTTGAAGACTTAAAAACACCAGAGACCTTATAAACTAGCATGGCTAAAGAAAGGTGGAGAAGTGGCAGTGGAAAGACGAACATTTGTTACATTTTCTATTGGGAAGAATTACAAAGATGATATTGGTGTGATGTTGCTGATATGGATGTGTGTCATCTACTATTGGGAATGGCATTGCAATATGATAGAGCTGTACAACATAATGGTCACACCAACAGCTACAGTTTCATGTTCGAAGGAACTCAAATTACCTTAGTTCCTAAGAAGCGTGAACAAAGTTAAAGCAAGTCAGAGAAGAAAATGGAATCAACTAGTCTATTATCTACGAGAGAATTTGTTGAAGAAGTGAAAGATAGTGCTGAATTGTTTATGTTGATTGGGTATGAAACAAGTGAATATCTTGAAATTCCTACGGAGGTTAGACCGGTGTTGAATGAATTTGAAGATGTCTTTCTTGCGGAATCACCCAAGGAATTACCGCCACTGAGGGATATACAACATCAAATTGATCTAGTGCTAAGTGTTGTTTTACCGCATGGGCCGCATTATCGTATGAGTCCAAAGGAGAATGAAGAGTTGAGGAGACAGGTTAAGGAGTTGCTTGAGCAAGGGCGTGTTCGAGAGAGTCTCAGTCCTTGTGTTGTACCAGCTCTGTTGGTACCGAAGAAAGATGGTTCATGGAGAATGTGTATCGACAGTAGGGCACTCAACAAAATAACTATCAGATACAGATTTCCTATTCCAAGACTTGATGATTTATTGGATCAACTTAGTGGGTCTGTAATCTTTTCTAAGATCGATCTTAAGAGTGGTTATCATCAGATTCGCATTAGACCAGGTGATGAATGGAAGACAGCATTCAAGACTCGGGAAGGATTATATGAATGGCTGGTAATGCCGTTTGGTCTATCTAATGCACCAAGTACATTTATGAGGGTGATGAACCAAATTTTCAGACCTTACATCTGAAAGTTTGTGGTAGTCTACTTTGATGATATCTTGATATATAGTTAGCACATAGGAGCACATTCAACACTTGCGAAAGGTGTTAACTATTCTTCGTCAAGAACAATTCTATCCAACGACGAAGAAATGCGTGTTTATGATGCCAAGTGTTTTATTTCTGAGTTATGTCGTGTCCAAGGAAGGGATACAAGTGGACCAGAGTAAAATAGCCGCAATCAGAAATTGGCCACAGCCCAAAACTATAACAGAAGTCAGAAGTTTTCATGGGTTAGCTTCATTTTATCGAAGATTTATACCGCACTTTAGTAGTGTAATGGCTCCTGTTACTGATTGTATGAAAGGAAAGAAGTTTTCATGGACAGAAGAGGCAGGATCTGCTTTTGAGCAAATCAATGAACTTTTAACCTCAGCACCGATTCTAGTGTTGCCAGATTTTCAGTTACTATTTGAGTTACATACGGATGCATCAAAAGTTGGAATTGGAGGAGTGTTGAGTCAAAAGGGACGTCCAATTACCTATTTCAGTGAAAAACTTTCTGGAGCAAAGATGAGATACAATACTTATGATGTGGAGTTTTATGCTATTGTGCAAGCTGTGAAGCATTGGAGACATTACTTGTTCCACAAAGAATTTGTTTTGTATACGGCCATGAAGCGTTGAAACATTTACAAGGGCAGAATAAAATTGCAGTTAGGCATGCATCGTGGATAGCTTATTTGCAACAATTTACATTCGTCGTAAAGCACAAGTCTGGAGTAACTAATCGCGTCGCCGATGCATTGAGTCGGAGGGAGAATTTACTAATAACCATGCGAGTAGAGGTGATGGGTTTTGACTTACTACCGGATCTTCTTATTTCAGATTCATATTTTTTCGAAATCCTAGACAAAGTCAAACAGGGAAGCATGGATGGATATATGCTGGTTGAAGGTTTTCTATTCGAAGGAAATCAGTTGTGTATTCCAGATTGTAGTCTCCGAATGAAAATCATCAAAGAATTACATAAAGAAGGACACGTGGGCCGCGACCGTACTATGCAGTTGATCTCAAAGTTTTATTTTTGGCCGTCAATGAGGAAGGAAGTTGAAAAGTTTGTTCAGAGGTGCCATATTTGTCAAGTTTCAAAGGGGACCGCGACAAATGCAGGTTTATATATGCCGTTGCCTATACCTACTAAACCATGGGTAGATGTTAGTATGGACTTTGTATTGGGCTTACCGAGGACGCAACGTGGCAATGATTCTATCTATGTGATGGTTGATCGGTTTTCAAAAATAGTACATTTTATTGCATGCAAGAAGATGGCAGATGCAGTTAATGTCGCACAGTTATAATTTAGAGGGATCTATCGACTTCACGGGTTGCCTGAATCTATTGTATCGGATAGAGACACTCGTTTTCTGAGTCATTTTTGGATGAGTCTATGGAAAATGGTCGGGACAAAGCTGAAATTTAGTAGTGCTTATCATCCACAGACGGATGGACAGACAGAGGTTGTGAATAGATCCCTAGGTAATTTATTAAGATGCCTTGTGAATGACAATTTGAAGAGTTGGGATTCCAAACTGTGCCAAACTGAGTTGCACACAACCATGTAGTTAAACATAGCACTGGGTTCAGTCCATTCTAGGTCGTGTACTCGACAATTCCTAAAGGGCTATTGGATTTATCTATCGTACCACAGCAGAAAGGAGTGATCAAACGAGCTAGTGATTTTGTGAATGAGTTGCAAGAATGCCACAAGGTTGTGCAGGAACGATTGCTTAAGGCGAATGAGAAATATAAGCAATCCGCAGATATTAAACGACGAAATGTTGAATTCAAAGAAGGAGATTTTATATATGCAGTATTGACTAAAGATCGATTTCATATTGGTGCTTACAACAAGCTAGCTGCTAGAAAGATTGGCCCTTTGGAAATCGTAAAGAAGATCAATGAGCATGATTATCAGTTGAGATTGTCGGATCATGTAACGACCCGTATTTTACGTGTTGATAAATCGTAGGATTTACAGGTCGTTAGTATTGTTTATGTTGTTTCTAGCCTAAGTCGTATTGTTGATAAGTCGTTTGAACGACTTAAGAAAGCTGCCGACTTAGTGTTAAAACGAGTTAAGGGTTAACTCGTATAGAGGCTCAGGTTGAGGGTTCGGAGTTGAGTCGTGACCAACTTAGTGTCTTAGGTCGTGTGAGCGAGTTAGGGAAAGGAGCGACCTAGGGATGAGTCGGTCGAACGGGTTAACGACCTAAGGTATTGAACCAACATAAGTATTTGACCGACTTAGGGGGACTAGCGACCTAGAGTTGCTGTGTATAGATAGGTCGTTGAACGACCTAAGGGATAGCGTTAGGTCGCTAGGGGGATAGGTCGGCAAGCACGATGAGTCGTTGGGGGCTTAGGTCATTGAGTCGGCCTGGTTTGTTAGGTCGCATAAGAGTTAGGTCGGACCTAGTAAGTCGCTGGAGTCTTTAGGTCGGCAGTGTTTTAGGTCGCAGGAATTAGGTCGGCCGTGTGTTAACTCGTGTGACCCTGGGTTTGGTTAAGTCGGTAGGTCGTGTGATTGGTTGAGTCGACTTATAGTTAGGTCGGCCTTGGGTTCTTGAGTCGTGTGTCGTGGAGTTTGTTTAGACCGTTGGGTCGTGAGGTAGATAGGTCGGTGACGACCTATGATAGGTCGGGGATTTTAGGTCGGCGACGACCTAAGACCGAGAACGAGTTATAAGGCCTGGACGACCTAAGGGGTTTTCAGCCTATAAATAGAGGGGTTTGGCTCACTTTTTGGCACCGATTTTTGAAGCGACGAAGTGCTGCCATTTTGAGAGCTCGACTACAACATTTCTTCATTTTCTTTTCTCTATTCCAATCTAGTTCTAACATCCATCCAAGATCGAAGATCAAGATCAAAGATTCAAGTGCCAAAGTTTAAGATCTTCATCCGTTGGAGCTAGATTTCATCGATTGAAGCGAGATGTTGCCGGATCAAGCTTTGATCTCCGCTGTCCAGATCTGAAGTGTTTAGTTTTTGAGGTGTTTGGGTGATTTGGTGAGTGGTGGTTATCTCTCACGCGGACCCAAAGGAGTATATTGGATTGGTGGTTTGTTGGAGTGTTGTAGATAGTGATTTTGTGCATTTTCCTTAGATCCAAGTATAGATCCATTGTTTGTGAAGATGTTTACCTATGCAAGTTCATTTATTAAGTTATAGAAACAAAACCCATGTTTTATATTTGCTAGATCTATGCTAAAAACCCATGATTCATGTATGTTAGTTCTATGCTCATTTATTTACGAAATTGCCATTTTAGTTATAAATGCCTAATTAGATCTTGATTGAATACGCATTTGTTTGGATTAAGGTTTGCCTTGATTGATTGTTGTGAATGAGCTATCTAGTTGATAGATGTGGACAAGTATGGTCAAAGATGATTCAAAAGCTACAGAAGAGGCTCTTGAATGGTGAAAGCTGCTAAAGGCATATGAGGTGGATGTTGAAGCTCATATGTATGGATTGGATGATGTTGAGATGGAACTTTGCCATGATGCGATGAGGCAAACCATGTTGTTGAGTTGAGACTTTGCTATGGTGTGATAAAGCGAAGTACGATGTGATGTAGACTTGGCGTAATCCAGGCAGGGATCATTCCAAGCATGTTGATGACTCGAGGGATGGTTCGAGTTGGTTGATAATGGATTGCTCGAGAGGTAGCTTGAGCTAGTATGAGGATAGTCGTCAAGGAGGATGACTAGGAGGCTTGGATCTCATCGTTGTTGAAGGTTCTAGCATGCTCAAAAGCAAGAGTACATGGGGCGCCCATAACGACTACAGGCAGGTAGTCGGGACACCCAAAAGACTACAGGTAGGTAGTTGAGTACTCTGGGCAGAGTAGGTAAGTCCTAGGCACGGGTCACGATGACGTGCGGAGCTATGCCTAGAACCGGGGTTACCATTAGCCCTTGACGGATGGTCATTCAATCAACAGTGAAATCAAAGCAAGGATAACAGTGATAGCCAGAGTCATGGATGTTTGGACGTTTGGTTGTATCATCATTCGGTCTCAAGAGCGGTATTTTCTAGGTACTTATCTGATCTTGGTTTAGGCCTTGGGGGTTTGTATTTGGAAAACATCGCCCTTGACTCGAGTGATTATTGCTTTACCTTAATTATCTGCTATGTTATGCTTACTTCTCCTTGGTGTGTGTCTGGGGGCTATCACTGTAGAAAGAGGTGGAGTGGGATGGTTTGGTTCCTATTCCTTTTATCCTTTATGCTCTTTTGGTATGTTTGATAGTTGATTTACTGCTCACTAAGACTTTGTCTGACTCAAGGTTTTATGTCTCCTCTTATTACCTTGGGCTGTTCATCCATGTTGGGATGGGCAGACTAGGTAGCAGGTGACAGGTGCTGTTCTTAGAGATCTACGCTGATGATGACGAAGACGAGCAGGAGGCTTTGCATACTAGTTTTCTTACTATATGTACTGGGTGTTCCGCTGTTATATCTGATTGAGTGTTTGTAGTGAGGCTTTGATGTATGGATGATTCATGTTTGTATAAAACTACTACGATGCTTATATGATGATTTTTCTGTTATGGAGCTTCACTATATATTTCTCTATTGTATTTTATCCATGCGCTGTGAGTTGTACGATAGAGTTTGTGTTTTATTTTACCCTGACTATCGTCCATGGCTACCTGGCACGCCTTTCAGCGCACTATTTCCTTGTTTTGGTGCAGGAGTCATGGGCGGTCGTCACATTTGGTATCAGAGCTTTGGTTAATCGATTTTAGCCAACGATCGCTGACGCAACTACGTATGAGAGACGTAATTGTATTTTGATGGATGATTACTATATATAATATAGTAGTTTAGAAGGATTTGAACTCCTTATGCAGTTGTTACTTAAGGTGTTCTAATCATTCTTTTTATAGATAATAAGGATGAGTCGAAGAGGAAGACCAGCTGCAAGGGAAAGCCGTGCTACTGAAGGAGCGGTTGATTATGGAACTATGTTCGAAGCGATGATGACTTCGATCATGAGAAGGATACCAGCTCCAGGGCCATCTGTAGATGTTGGAGTTCAAGTCCAAGCTCCAAGACCGGTGGATTTTGCCAAGCTTTGCAAGGATTATACTTCTCTTGGAGGAAAAGCTTTCTTGGGGACAGAGTCGACTATTGAAGTGCAGAGATGGATTGATGCTTGCCGAAGAATCTTTGGGGACTTGGGAATTGAGGATGCAACCAAGAGGAAGCTTGCATCGAGACAGCTTCAGGGCAGAGCTGCTGATTGGTGGAGTTCTATCACCATAGATACTTCAGAAGAAGAGATTACTTGGGAGCAATTCCAAGTTAAATTTGAAGCCAAGTTCATCTCTACTGCTCAGAAGTCTGCTTTGTTCAAAAGGTTTGTAGAGCTCAAGCAAGGTGGGAGGCCTGTTCTTGAGTATATTTCCGAGTTTGAAGCCTTGTCCAAGTATGCCAGATCGTATATTGATTCTCCCTACCAGAAGAACGAAAAGTTTGTGACTGGTCTGGATGCTTATCTTGGGAGGCAGTTAGTGGATCATTTGGACGATCCATTTGAGAAGCTGGTGGAGAAAGCTCTTAGGCATGAGAGTCTGTTTCCTAGGGAAGGTTCTGTTGTTTCTGTAACCAAGGAAGGATCTAAACCCCAGCAAAATGGAAACAAGAAGAGGAAGCAGCAGCAACAGAAGGGAAAGGATGGCCAGAAGAAGCCGAAGAGCAAAGTGACTTGCTATAACTGCCAGCAGAAGGGCCATCTTTACAAAGATTGTAAGGATCCCAAGGTGCCGGGAAAGTGTTACAACTGTGATAAGCTGGGACATATCAAGAAGGATTGCCCAGAGCCGAGGAAAGATAGGCAGATTGTGCAAGCTTATGCTTTGGGAGCTGTGCCGTCGTCTTCAAAAGCTCCTACAGCTGAAGAGAAGGGGAAGAGTGTGGTAGTTCAAGGTACTCTTTCTCTTTGTGGTGTTCCAGTTAGAGTGTTGTTTGATACTGGAGCGTCGCATTCTTTTGTTTGTGATGATTTGGTAGGCCCGTTAGGTTTGAAACCGGATATTGTTGATAGGCCATTGGTTGTGACTAATCCAGTCGGGGGTTCGTCATGTTTGTGTATGATATGCCGTGGTCTAGTTGTGTCGAGTCATGATTGCTCGTTTGTTTGTGATTGCTTTGTTCTGAACTTTGCGGGATTCGGAATTATTTTGGGTATGGACTGGCTTAGGAAGTATGCGGCTAGGATTGACTGTGAGAGGCTGGAGGTGACAGTCGGGAATGTGGAAGGGCGAAAGGTTGTGATACGATGTAAGCATGAGGAAGGCGTCTTCATGAGCTTCATGTATTCGCTGGTTGTTCCACGGGATGGACTGTCATCGGTGCCTATTGTGAATGGATTTGAGGATGTCTTTGACGAAGTCAAAGGGTTGCCGCCGCATAGGGAGATCGAGTTTCGTATCGATCTAGTTGAGGGAGCCAGACCTGTTGTTATGCCTCTTAGGCGGATGGCACCGAGGGAGCAGCAAGAGCTGAAGGTGCAAGTTGATGACCTTTTACGGAAAGGATTCATTCGGAGAAGTGTGTCCGAATGGGGTGCACCAGTTGTGTTCGCAACCAAAGCGGATGGATCGTTGAGGTTGTGTGTGGATTATCGTGAGCTAAATAAGTTGACTAAAAAGAACAAGTATCCATTGCCGAGAATAGATGACTTGTTTGATCAGCTTCACGAGGCTAAGGTGTTTTCTCAGATGGATTTGGCAACGGGATTTCACCAATTGAGAGTGGCGAAGGATAGTGTGCCGAAGACTGCTTTTAGGACACCATCCGGGTTTTATGAGTGGCTGGTAATGCCGTTTGGGTTGACTAACGCACCAGCATATTTTGTGGATCTTATGAATAGAGTATTCAGAGATCAGTTGAATAAGTTCGTGCTTGTATTCGTGGATGATATTTTGGTTTATTCCAGAACTGAAGAAGAGCACAAGACACACTTGAGGATTGTTTTGGAAATCTTGCGGAAACATCAGCTGAAGGCTAAGTTTTCAAAGTGTCACTTCTGGAAGAGTGAAGTGAGGTTCTTAGGCCATGTTATCTCTGGAAATGGAGTAGCGGTTGATCCCGCTAAGGTGGCAGCAATCCAGGATTGGGTAAGACCTAAGAATGCATCTGAAGTAAGAAGTTTTCTTGGATTAGAAGGATATTATCGTCGGTTTATCAAAGACTTTTCCAAGATAGCTGCACCGTTGATAGGATTGACGAAGAAGAACCAAGTGTTCAAATGGGATGATAAGTGTGAGCAAGCTTTCGTAATCCTGAAAGAGCGACTGACGAGCGCTCCTGTCTTGACTATTCCAAGTGGGAATGATGAGATGGTGGTTTACACCGATGCATGTGGCACTGGACTTGGAGCAGTGCTAATGCAGAAGGATAAAGTTGTTGCGTATGCTAGTCGACAACTGAAGCCGCATGAAAGGAATTATCCGACTCATGATTTGGAGTTAGCGGCGATTGTGTTTGCTTTGAAGATGTGGAGACACTATCTATTGGGAGTTAGATTTGAGTTATTTACAGATCATAAGTCGTTGAAGTATCTGTTCTCCCAAAAGGATTTGAATCTTCGACAGCAAAGATGGCTAGAGTTCTTAGCATCTTATGATTTTGGTATAGCCTATACTCCGGGAAAAGGTAACGCGGTGGCTGATGCGTTAAGTCGAAGACATGCAGGTTTGGGAGCCATGTTTTCGGAATGGAAGAACCTTGAGTATTTAGCTGGATTTGATTTCAGGCCCAGATGTGAGTTGGAACCTGAAATGTTGGCAAACTTATCGATAAGACCTACTCTTGTGGAAAGGATTGGCGAGAACCAAAAGAGAGATGATAGGCTTGTTAAGATTATCCGAGATTTGGAATCCGGATTGGACCCAGAGAAGAATAAGGGATTTGAGGTCGATCGAGAGGGTTGGCTTCGGAAGCAAGGACGATTGGTTGTTCCCGACATTGATGGATTGAGAGATGAAGTTCTGAGGGAAGGTCATCACTCGAAGTTGACAATTCATCCAGGTGGGAATAAGATGTATCGGGATATGAAGAGAACTTACTACTGGGAAGGCATGAAGAAGGATGTTGGAAATTTTATTTCCAAGTGTATGAACTGCCAGTTGGTGAAAGCTGAGCAGAAGAAGCCCAGTGGATTACTTCAGCCATTAGAGGTTCCTACATGGAAGTGGGAGCAAATATCGATGGATTTTATCGATGGTCTACCTAGGACCAGGGCAGGAAATGAAGGAATTTGGGTCATAGTAGATCGGTTGACTAAGAGTGCAAGATTCATTCCTGTTCGATCGACTAGGACTGCATCGAAGCTGGCTGAGCTTTATGTTAAGTGGATAGTTCGATTCCATGGTGTTCCGAAGAGTATAGTGAGCGATCGAGACCCATTGTTCACTAGTGGATTTTGGAAGAGCTTCCAGGAAGTTTTGGGAACCGAGTTGTGTTTGAGTACAGCTTATCACCCTCAAACAGATGGTCAGACTGAGAGAGTCAACCGAGTTTTGGAAGATCCCCTTAGAGCATGTGTTTTGGACTTCGGAGGATCATGGGAAGATCATCTTCATTTGGTGGAGTTTGCATATAATAACAGTTATCAGTCGAGTATTGGTATGGCACCATATGAGGCATTGTATGGAAGACCGTGTAACTCTCCGACATGTTGGTTGGAAACTGGAGAAAAGATGATACTTGGGCCAGAGATGATTCGACAGACTTCGGATTGTATAGAGATCATTCGGCAACGAATGAAAGCAGCCCAAAATCGTCAGAAAAGTTATGCCGATAATCGTCGTAAGGATTTGGAATTCGATGTAGGAGAGATGGTTTTTGTGAAGATTTCTCCATTGAAGAGTGCTATTAGATTTGGGAAGAAAGGAAAGTTAATTCCGAGATTTGTTGGACCATTCCCGATTATCGAACGAATTGGAAAACTCGCTTACAGGTTGGAGTTACCGGAAAAGATGGCGGGTGTGCACAATGTCTTTCATGTATCTTATCTACGGAAGTATGTGCATGACCCAACTACTGTGGTTTCTGCTGATAGCTGTGAAGACTTAGAGGTTGATCCAGTGGTTACGAGACCTCGTAAGCCGCTTCGTATTGTTGAAACCAATACGAAACAGCTTAGGAGGAAGACGATTACGTTGCTCAAGATACAATGGAGTGATGATGTTAACGACTGTACGTGGGAGGAGGAAGAGAGGATGAAGGCAGCTCATCCAGAACTCTTTAAGGTATGGCCCTAAGGTGTCGTGACATCTCATGAATTTGTAGCTTGTTCTAAGTTTTAGAATTCTGCATGCTAGGCTAGAATTGGATGCATGGTTTGTTGATTGCTAAGGATGGTAGGCATGCGGAATAATTTTGATGGCTGATGTTTGCTTGGAATTTCGGGGGCGAAATTCCTAAGGGGGAGAGAATGTAACGACCCGTATTTTACGTGTTGATAAATCGTAGGATTTACAGGTCGTTAGTATTGTTTATGTTGTTTCTAGCCTAAGTCGTATTGTTGATAAGTCGTTTGAACGACTTAAGAAAGCTGCCGACTTAGTGTTAAAACGAGTTAAGGGTTAACTCGTATAGAGGCTCAGGTTGAGGGTTCGGAGTTGAGTCGTGACCAACTTAGTGTCTTAGGTCGTGTGAGCGAGTTAGGGAAAGGAGCGACCTAGGGATGAGTCGGTCGAACGGGTTAACGACCTAAAGTATTGAACCAACATAAGTATTTGACCGACTTAGGGGGACTAGCGACCTAGAGTTGCTGTGTATAGATAGGTCGTTGAACGACCTAAGGGATAGCGTTAGGTCGCTAGGGGGATAGGTCGGCAAGCACGATGAGTCGTTGGGGGCTTAGGTCATTGAGTCGGCCTGGTTTGTTAGGTCGTATAAGAGTTAGGTCGGACCTAGTAAGTCGCTGGAGTCTTTAGGTCGGCAGTGTTTTAGGTCGCAGGAATTAGGTCGGCCGTGTGTTAACTCGTGTGACCCTGGGTTTGGTTAAGTCGGTAGGTCGTGTGATTGGTTGAGTCGACTTATAGTTAGGTCGGCCTTGGGTTCTTGAGTCGTGTGTCGTGGAGTTTGTTTAGACCGTTGGGTCGTGAGGTAGATAGGTCGGTGACGACCTATGATAGGTCGGGGATTTTAGGTCGGCGACGACCTAAGACCGAGAACGAGTTATAAGGCCTGGACGACCTAAGGGGTTTTCAGCCTATAAATAGAGGGGTTTGGCTCACTTTTTGGCACCGGTTTTTGAAGCGACGAAGTGCTGCCATTTTGAGAGCTCAACTACAACATTTCTTCATTTTCTTTTCTCTATTCCAATCTAGTTCTAACATCCATCCAAGATCGAAGATCGAGATCAAAGATTCAAGTGCCAAAGTTTAAGATCTTCATCCGTTGGAGCTAGATTTCATCGATTGAAGCGAGATGTTGCCGGATCAAGCTTTGATCTCCGCTGTCCAGATCTGAAGTGTTTAGTTTTTGAGGTGTTTGGGTGATTTGGTGAGTGGTGGTTATCTCTCACGCGGACCCAAAGGAGTATATTGGATTGGTGGTTTGTTGGAGTGTTGTAGATAGTGATTTTGTGCATTTTCCTTAGATCCAAGTATAGATCCATTGTTTGTGAAGATGTTTACCTATGCAAGTTCATTTATTAAGTTATAGAAACAAAACCCATGTTTTATATTTGCTAGATCTATGCTAAAAACCCATGATTCATGTATGTTAGTTCTATGCTCATTTATTTACGAAATTGCCATTTTAGTTATAAATGCCAAATTAGATCTTGATTGAATACGTATTTGTTTGGATTAAGGTTTGCCTTGATTGATTGTTGTGAATGAGCTATCTAGTTGATAGATGTGGACAAGTATGGTCAAAGATGATTCAAAAGCTACAGAAGAGGCTCTTGAATGGTGAAAGCTGCTAAAGGCATATGAGGTGGATGTTGAAGCTCATATGTATGGATTGGATGATGTTGAGATGGAACTTTGCCATGATGCGATGAGGCAAACCATGTTGTTGAGTTGAGACTTTGCTATGGTGTGATAAAGCGAAGTACGATGTGATGTAGACTTGGCGTAATCCAGGCAGGGATCATTCCAAGCATGTTGATGACTCGAGGGATGGTTCGAGTTGGTTGATAATGGATTGCTCGAGAGGTAGCTTGAGCTAGTATGAGGATAGTCGTCAAGGAGGATGACTAGGAGGCTTGGATCTCATCGTTGTTGAAGGTTCTAGCATGCTCAAAAGCAAGAGTACATGGGGCGCCCATAACGACTACAGGCAGGTAGTCGGGACACCCAAAAGACTACAGGTAGGTAGTTGAGTACTCTGGGCAGAGTAGGTAAGTCCTAGGCACGGGTCACGATGACGTGCGGAGCTATGCCTAGAACCGGGGTTACCATTAGCCCTTGACGGATGGTCATTCAATCAACAGTGAAATCAAAGCAAGGATAACAGTGATAGCCAGAGTCATGGATGTTTGGACGTTTGGTTGTATCATCATTCGGTCTCAAGAGCGGTACTTTCTAGGTACTTATCTGATCTTGGTTTAGGCCTTGGGGTTTGTATTTGGAAAACATCGCCCTTGACTCGAGTGATTATTGCTTTACCTTAATTATCTGCTATGTTATGCTTACTTCTCCTTGGTGTGTGTCTGGGGGCTATCACTGTAGAAAGAGGTGGAGTGGGATGGTTTGGTTCCTATTCCTTTTATCCTTTATGCTCTTTTGGTATGTTTGATAGTTGATTTACTTCTCACTAAGACTTTGTCTGACTCAAGGTTTTATGTCTCATCTTATTACCTTGGGATGTTCATCCATGTTGGGATGGGCAGACTAGGTAGCAGGTGACAGGTGCTGTTCTTAGAGATCTACGCTGATGATGACGAAGACGAGCAGGAGGCTTTGCATACTAGTTTTCTTACTATATGTACTGGGTGTTCCGCTGTTATATCTGATTGAGTGTTTGTAGTGAGGCTTTGATGTATGGATGATTCATGTTTGTATAAAACTACTACGATGCTTATATGATGATTTTTCTGTTATAGAGCTTCACTATATATATCTCTATTGTATTTTATCCATGCGCTGTGAGTTGTACGATAGAGTTTGCTGTTTTATTTTACCCTGACTATCGTCCATGGCTACCTGGCACGCCTTTCAGCGCACTATTTCCTTGTTTTGGTGCAGGAGTCATGGGCGGTCGTCACAGATCATATCCATACTGCCGACGTTTTCAACGTCAAACACTTGATTCCATATCATGAGAATAAGTATGTCGAAGAAGAGGAAAGTGTGAATTTGGGGTCGAATTCTTTTCAACCAGGGGAGGATGATGCAGCGCACCATGATAAGTCGCCTGCCATGAGTAGCTCGGTCTGCTATGAGTCGCGTTTCCTTAAGTCACATCATGATAAACGAGCTAACGCATCATAATACGCGACCTAGCGAGTTAGCGCACCAGGATGAGCGAGTTAGGCCAACTGACCTTAAGTCGTAAGTCGTCCCAATATATCAAGCCCGCATCTCTTAAGCGACCCAATATATAAAGCGACCCAATATATCAAGCCACATCTCTTAAGTCGTCCCTGAAGCCGCATTTCTTAAGTCGCGTATGTCGTAAGTCGTTTCTCTTAAGTCGCTCACCTATGCCGCTTTCTATAAGTCGCTCTCCTATGCTGCCTCCTTAAGTCGCTGATTCCTTCTGATTCCTTATGTCGCTAAGTCGTTCCTAAAGCCGTGCTCAATCTTATGTCACTGATTACTTAGGTCATGGGTCGTATGTTGTATTGTTGTACTGTTATGTCGCATGGTGTTGTAATATGTATTGTATTGTTAAATCGCACATGTTAAGTCGTGTGATATTGTATTGTGAGTCGTATGTCGTGTAAGTCGCGTGTGATGTTGAACTTGTAATGGTGTTAAGTCGTATGTCGTGAGTCGTTTGTGGTGTTGTTATGTCGCATATATGTGTTGTAAATTCCTATAAATAGGGGCTTGATGTTATTGTAAAAGGGAGTTGATTTTGAATAAAATTTGTGTGTGAACTTTTGCCACCATTGTTGAAGTTGAATGTGATCTCCTTCTTCTTTCCTTCCTCAGATTATTCGTGCGCGAATCAACGAAGTAGAAGCCAATTCTCGGTATCACTTGCGAGTGTTCAACGATCGAATTGTAGATCTTTCAACACGGTATCTTGCTAGATCAACGGGTTGGAGATAGCTAGATTCCGGCATTGTCGCGATCAACGGAATTGGGCATTTATCGTTTCATCGGTTTGTTTGACACGAAATCACCATTTCGTGGAAAGATACTGGATAGGCTGCGAAAGTTTGAATCTAAACTGTTCGAGCCTACTTATAAGCTGCGTCAGATTAGAAGCTCCATTTGGACAATAAAGCCCCAAACTAGATCATAACGAGCTTGACGACGTAGACCCAATAATTTGTTGAGATGTGATGATGAAGATATATTATTATATTTGAATCAAGGTGGATGTTAATTTAGATAATTCAAACATTTTTCAAAGAAGAAAAGAATTTAACTAAGAGATGTTAATCAATTATGTTATATGTGGAAAAAAAGAAGAACATTATATGTGATTGCTTTTGGAGAAAGAAACTAATTAATTAGATAATCAATCAATTAATCAAAAGACTTGTTATACAAAGATAGAAAAGTTTATACATAGAGATTCAATCTACTAAGGAAAATTATGCAAATTAAGATGATCATTGTCAATTTGCGTAGAAATCAAAGCATGGATATGTGGAATGGTTTCAAGATGATTGAGCAATTAAATTTCTTAATTTTAAGTAATCCTCCTAAGCCTATTTAGATGAAGGTGTTCATTTTCATAGTATATGAGAGAGCATCCACCGTTAGCCTCTTATTCAGTAAATCCTAATTTCTATATTCAAATCAAAATCAGGGATTTTGAGCATAAACGGGTCTTTAGAGAAATTGATTATTCAATTTATAATTATAGATTAGTCTCTCCATTTTACTACGTATAATTTCGTAATCTCTTTTATATTTTCTTTCTTTAATAAAATAAAGAACAGTTGTTGCATCCATGGACATAATTAATTTGGTTGAACCATGTTCAATATTTGTGATCTCTACTCTTTTATTTTCTTGTTTGATGATTATCATTTATTGAATTGACAGTTGATAATTAATCGACAAACTATATCATTTTGGTTGCTTCCACGCATAAACTTAACTATTCCACGCCTGCTTGGCTTAGTTTGACATTAGTGCAAATTAATTAAAATTGTGCACAACATTTAATCTGTTCAATTTTCTTGGACTCGGATTTGTATGTTGAAGGTGCACTGTACGAAGATGGTTGTTAAACATTGTGATATGGAAATATAATATATGTGTTGGTGGTGTATTGTTGAGAATAGTCTGAAAAGCACAAAGGAAGCACGTTTCTAGATAAAGATTGAGCTCATAACACTATTTTTGTATCTAGTTCCCAAGTAAAATGGACTACGAGCCAATTCATTTTCAATGGTTGGCTTTGCTCATGGGTTAGTTTCGAAGGAAAGTCCATGGCCCTCTTGCTGCTCCCATCCTACAAAAATATAGGAAGTACAAATTATTTTAAAAGAAGTCATTATATCTTCAATGGTCCATAAATAATCATCAACTGTAATACCTCCATATACTGGCTAATGTTCTGAAGGACATGTATATGGTAAGTGCAGTCCAAATCCCTGCAAATCCATGTCTCCAGGAGAGAAGTATCAAACATGGAATGCTAATAGTAGCAACTGCAACCTGTAAACACGTATATAGGTACAAAATTTAAAATTTATATCTTCTAAGAAAAGTCGATTATGTTTTGGAAATAACTTGCCATAGAAAATGCTGAAAATTTGTAATCCGATGCTCCAAAGTTGATGCCATCGAAAACAAAAGCCAAAGCATTTATAGGTTGAGTAGCAGCTACAAACTGAAACCAAGACAGATCTGATAAGAATGCTAGTTGTTTACATTAATACCTATGTAATATAATTATTACCGGTAAGCCTTTATGTACAAGTTTCATCACATCGGCGTCCTTGGTGAATATTCCAGCTCCATACTTCATTCCAACCCCAAGAACAACACTCAAGGTCAATCCAAGCACAATGCTTAGCTGAATGATGGTATCAACCTGGTATTAGTTCAAATAATACCGATGAATTTTAAAAAGAAATATCAAGAATTATGATAGATATACCTGCAGGGAACGTGCAGTTATTTCCATGATTTTACAGTAGTCCTGTTTGGCGAATGCGCTGGCAAGCATCGCCTTCAATATTATGTCAGGTATGCAAGAATTAGTCTCATAGCAGCACAATGTTCAAAAATAAAGCAAATGTCATGTGTGTGTGTGTGTGTTTCTCTGTATGTGTGTGAGTTTGTGTATTCCAGACCTGTGCAGCTATAGCAAGTCCATCTGCAAGTAAAGATGTAGCCAACCAAACTTGAAAGCATATTTGAAATGCTGCCATGATTGTCGCTCCATGATGAGCTGCTAGAGATGCTCCAAGAGTCATGCAGAATGTCACTGCTATAACTCGTGCCAGTAATAAAGATCCTATATATCGAAGCCATTAGTATGTTATAATTTAGAATCTTAACTAAGTGATGATGACGCAAGGCAATCTTACCACATCGAAGAAACCGAGTAAGGTTGAGAGATTTGAAACTGGGTGGGATGATGTCAATTTGTTTCACAAGTTTGTAGAACATTATCGATGATATAAGGAACCTGAAGTATACAAATTGAAAATTTTCAATTTTTTTGGTCTGGTATAATAATCAACTTCAGATTTGTGAGAAAGGAAGCAGTAGGGAGAAACTTACTGAGAAGTAACATGTGCAATTGCTGCTCCAGTAACACCTTTCTTAAGTGCAAAAATAAAAATTGCATCCAAAACTATGTTAGCTGCATCACCAGCCACTGCATTTTAAGATATTTTCATTTTATGACACATGAATAGGGGAGAATGCATGAGTACATGTAAAAAGTTAAATCTTACAAGGGGGAAAAAAAAGGGGGAATTAATTTAAAGGACAAAATTTTCTATATTTTTTGCCTCAAGGACACGACCTCAATATTTTTACCACAAGGACAAATATTCTTATTAAAATTATTCACAAGGACATACATTTTCCAAATTATTTATAAGGACAGCAAAACTGATACCGAGCTAAAAACTGATACCTAAAAACTGCTACCGATAACTACAAACTGATACCTAAAAACTGCTACCGATAACTACAAACTGATACCTAAAAACTGCTATCAATAACTAAAAACTGATACCTACAGAAAGTTGTCCTTCAGGATAAAATATTGAAGGTCTGTCCTTGAGGCTAAAAGGCTGTGAAATTTTGTGCTTGACAATAATTTCCTTAGGAAGAAAATACAGTATACGTGAAATATGTAAACTGTAATAAATAGCATCAAAATGTTCATATGAAACTGAAATAGTTCATAAGAACACCGTGGACATCCAAAAGGCTAAGAACCATTAATGATGTTGCTATTTAGTTATGTCCAAAACAACTTAAATACTTTAAATAAGAAACGTACCTGTAGCATAGAGTGGAGTTTTCGTATCTTTCAATCCTCTAAAGATACCTTGCATTGCTAATGACAACAGAACCGCTGGAGCACCAAGCGACCGTAATGTCAAGTATCTATAAGCAGGAGCTAGCACTTCGGAATCCTGCAGATCAAAAAACAATATACCGATCAGACCTGCTTTATACGTACACGTGTGTCTATACACACACATATATATGTATGTATATATATATGAGCGCTCAGTGACACCCCAAATAGTGCAGCACCCAAATAGTGCAGCACCCTTATAGCCTACTGATTTCCACACAACCGGAATTAAATAATGGGGCTAGTGGAAAGAGAGAGAAAGACACATTATTTAATTTGGTTTGTGCCGTGGAAATCAGAATGTTATAGGGATGCTGCACTGTTTGGGGTGCCATTGAATGCGCTTCATATATGTATGTGTAAAATCTCTGTGAGAAAATGGAAAAAAAAGGAATTTTTAGCGCATGGACAAGCGTGTTTGTACGTGATACTTTCACACAGCCATCTAAAGGTTCCTATAAAGTCATTTGTTTCGGATGAAATCATGCAAAACTTCATTTTTAATTTTACATCCCAATGTTTTGATCTAATCTGCCAATCGTCTGTGAGTATAAGTGATTGTGCTATTATACTGCCTATCTTAATAATATAAGAGTGCCGCTGTCTTTGTGTGTGTACACAAACATATGCGGCTTTTTTAACACCACAGTTTGACAAAATAAGTATTTAACCATCTTGTATTTACACAAGAGGTGAAAATCAAGGGTAGAGCTAATGGTTAACATCTCTAATCGTGTCAGATCATTTTTTTTTTCATCAGATCATGTCCAAATAGAACCTGCACACACACAATGATCCATACGAGGTTCGATCCCAGCATCTTTAGATTGATAATTTAGAGACACATGTCACTGTCCTGTCCTACTAAGGACTCATTTTTGTTATTTTTGGTAAGAAAGCTTGTTTTCACCTCAATACTCGAGGATCCTCATTCTGAAAAACTCTAGACGGTCAAGTTATAATTTGAATGATAAATTGACAAAGTTATGTTGATTTACTCACACTTTTTACCCCCATGAGGTTTAACAAAGGTTTTGCAGCACATATAAGTAAAAAAGCCTGAAGTAGTCCAAGCAATGTACCAACAATCAATGCCGAGGATGCTGAAGGGATATATTTACGACGGTGCTCAGCATTGAACAAACCCTCATGTTGTCCTGAGCATATAACAAATAACAAAAGCAAATTCATTAAGCTACTCGAAGACGGTATAAAAAACTGCATGCATGGAGGTAGAGTTATCTTTCATTAAACTGTGTAATATACCATTGATTGGGTTTAATTCTTCCATTTCAAGCCTATTAGAATTAGATGCATTTTCCAGATCACCGTCATCTTGATTATCAACAATGTTACTAGTAGTACAAACAGCGTCATCTTCTGCTACAAAAGATGTTGTGACGCTAACAAGAGGAAATATTGCAATTTTTGATACTTGATTAAATATAGCAATAGATACTCCAACTGCTGCAAGCTCCACTGAACCTGTATGGCATTAACAAAAAATAACATATTATAAAATGTTGTAGTTAAAAATCCTAATAATGGACAACTTAGTTAGAAGTAAATTAGAGCAGATTAATTAAACAGAATAAATAAATAATATCGGTAGAGTAATATTACCGATCTGGCCAATAAAAGCAGTGTCAACAAGAGAAGCAAGTGGATCGGCTGTTAAAGCCAATGCCGCTGGAACTGCAATTCTTGCAATTTCTGATCCCAAGTCATCCAGTTTATATGCATTGCTGCTAAATTATAATTGATTCAGACAGATGTCATTACTGATATTAAACTTACATATTGACTATACATTGCATATTGTCTATCTGAAATGTTGAAAATCGAGTAATGAAAGAGGGATAACATATTATGCCGGCCTGATTGTTAATTATAAATACATATATATAAATTAGACATAAGAGGAAGAGAATGACAAAACAAAGACCTTAAGTTGAAAAGAAATAAATGAAGTCCAGTCTTCCTCCCTGCAATTGGAATTTCAATTTGAGCTTCGGTGTTTGAGCTATCTTTAGCCCTTTCAAGAAATCTATCCGTTTCTTCATCATCCAATGAAATAGTCGTTTTTCGATTTTTTTCCTCCAGTGCAGTTGTTTTCATGTCCATATATATATTGAAATGATAAAAACTAATATTACTGTTATTCTCCTTTGATCACTTGAAGAAGCAAGAGTCACCTGTAAATTTGATTACATTCGTCCAAGACAGTGATGCAGATGTATGTTATAAATAATATATCAACATATTCAGGTAGGCAAATGAATGTACCTGTAAAAGATACAACCTTCCCTAGATTAGGAAAACCAGATCAAGAGTAACCACTGCTATCTCGACACTACCTGCTACAATATTTGAATAAAGCAGAAGATTTTCATTTAGTTTTGAATATATACCTTTGTATTATGTACATATGCCAAGTTCATAATAAGCTAGCATAAATTCTTCAAATCATGGGCCAGTTGATGATGCTAATTTTAAACTTTGTTTGGATTAGTACATGAATAATTCTGGATTACATGGATAGAATATAATATATCACTCGCTGCTACTTCCAAGCTAGTGCATTTTTTTGTTGAATAGGAATCCACCTCCACCACATAATTAGGTTACTTCTACTTTCTAGGAGAATGCTCCTTTACACCTCAACAAAAAGACACCCATTTATCCACTTAATTTCTTTATTTTCTCATATTAATTGTATCCATAAGCTCTTAAAAGAAATATGGTACATAATATATTTCATAATACCTGGGTGAATCAAACACTGTCTAAGCATGTACCTCGCAACACTTACTACACTAACCATATTTCATAATAACTGTGGGAACCGACCATTTTATCACAGAATTAAAGAAAAAAGGTTTATTCTTGTTTTTCATTAATTTTAGTTAACAAAGTAAATTAAATTGAGAAGTTCTAAAAAGACATACTAAAGAATATATTTTTTCCCACAACATTTAGCTTTGCAGGCCTAAAGTAGACAAAAACTCATGAACAGTCCTTTTGATAAAATTACTGTTTTAATATATCAAACCATTGTGCTACAGAAGTAACAAAAGTTTTATTTACCTTTTTACATTTCTATCTCCTGCATAAGAATTACTTATAACACAAATAATGTACAAAGACCATTTTCAACTTTCCAATAGAGTGAGACAAAAGGGGTAAATTTTAAAATACTTTTTCTCACTTATAATTCACAAAGCTATCACCACACACTCAAAGATAACAGGTGGCTTTTCAGTTAATATGGGATGGAAAATGAAGCACGAAATAAACACCCATTAAAAAGAATACAGTTATACTTACTTGTCATTCATGTTGGTCCAGTAATCTGTGTGACAAACTGAATGATTTGAATACCAATCATTTATTCTTTGTTAGGTGCTCTAATATAAAATGTATCATTGATTTTTCACTCTATCTATTGGATGTGCTATAAGGAAATCCCTGAACCACATGATTTACAATTTGATTCCTATACGTTATTGATTATTCATTTTCCTTTTTTGGGGAAGTATAATCTACTTCATCAAAAGCAATGACATAATAATATGCTTATTTATGTTAGTTAATAGCCTGTTGTATTGTAAGAATAAGGTAGGGAAAAATCACCTTTTCTTTTTCTTCAAACAATTCCCTTTTAAATCTTAATGTCCATTGGAAAAAAAAATGATAATTGTGATAGGCGTGAGATACACAAATATTAATATAATAACAGTTCATTTCTGCTTTTCTTTAAAATAATTTACATCACATATCCTATATTTATTTCTCTAAGTTTGCTAGGATGAGCATGGTTCATAATTATTGTCAAAAATCATAAAATCTTACAATTTAAATCCTGATTCAAATTGGATCTCTCCCTTTACAATTCGACTTACATTCCAATTCAAACTTAGTCAAAAGCACAATTTTAAAAATTATTTAACTCGTACTAACAAAATTAAAATATTCATTTGGATTTACAATTCCAATTATTATATTTTCAAAACAATATATAGATGTAATTAAATTAAGAGAATAGTAAGATTTAAGTTTAATTGTAAAAGTTCAAACATCGGATCAATTTCAAAGTATGTACATATCTTAAGATATAGATCTTTTGAATCCACGATTTACGATTCAAATCATGTTTCAATTCAAAGTTTGAATTTTACGATTTACGATTTAAATCTCATCTTGAAAACATTGGTTCATACCGAATAAATCAACCGAACCAACCAATCAGCTTTGTTAGTTAATCGGTATTTGTTTTCATGTTTATTTAGCTTATTAATCATTTTGTGTTTTCAATATTTAAAATAAAACAAACTAATTAAACCAAATTCGAAACTATTTATTATAAAACAAAATAAATACCAATGGCAATGGCAATGTTATTACTTATATTATTATCCTAATAGTATTACTTTTTGTTAAATTCATATTAATATTTTCACAAGAGGAGTTTTTTCTCAAAATAATGGCATTATATGGATCAGTTGTACGGATTTTGTTAGCAATTAGAAAGACCAATTTATTTTAAGAAAAACCAACTAAACAAATCAAAGTGAACTGAATATTTTCGATTCAATTGGTTTCCATTTTGAAAAATAATCATTTTTGTTCAGTTTTATTTCTTAAATTAATGTTTTGATTTCAAAAAAATTCAATATTTTAACCGAACCAACCAATTTCTCACTCCTTGTTCCTACTTTGGAAATTGACGAACTTGTTACTCATTTTATGTACTTGCATCACCTTTAATGGCTGTCTCGTAAATATATAAAAATTGATGTTACTAAGGATAACAAACGAACATCAAACTGGAATTTCATTTTTCCTACTAGAGTTTAAGTGTTAACCCGCCTTTTTGCAAGGCCATGGACATACAGATTTAACTAAATCGATTGCACGTTCGTCGAGGCTGGTGTACGATGGATTCAGTCGACTGGATGGATGGATGACGCAACGTGCTTGGAAGACGGAAATATGATTGGATAAAGATGAATCAACTATAATTTGGGTCTAGGAAATATGGTTCGGCCCAGAACATGGTTCGACGCGGTGGAGGTTCGGCACAAATGGTTCGTCTGACATTCACGTTCGAATAGCATTCAAGAGTACTCGGCATACATAGAGCGTCCGACATACATGAGTGGTTCGGCATTTCAGGAGCACTCGGCATTCAGTAGCGCTCGGCATCCAGGAGCGCTTGACATTCAGTAGCGCTCGGCATCCAGGAGCGCTCCGCATGATGGGCACTCGGCATACATAGAGCGTCCGACATACATGTGTAGCGCTCGGCATTTCAGGAGCGTTCGGCATTCCAGGAGCACTCGGCATTCAGTAGCGCTCGGCATCCAGGAGCGCTCGACATTTAGAAGCGCTCGGCATTTAGAAGCGCTCGGCATTAGAGATCGTTCGGCATGATGGACGCTCGGCATTAGAAACTGTTCGGCATCAAACATGGTTCGGCATCAAACATGGTTCAGCATTAGACATGGTTCGGCATGATGGAGGTTCGGCATTAAGGATCCTCCGGTATTGAATGGATCGTTCGGCATCAGGTAGCGCTCGGCATACGATGTGCGTTCGGCATGACAATCTCGTTCGGCGTACGAGTGCATTCGGTATGGCATTTTGGTTTGGCATGGGCCGTTTGGCCCTGATGGTCTCTGGTTATTCATAGAGTTCACCAACTACCTGAACGTGTCTATAAATAGAGCATGTAGGGCTTCAAGAAAGGGATCATCTCTTCTGCTCTCTGACTTTTTATTTTTCTAAGGTTAAGGCTAGTCTACCACTTTGTAACTGTAATCGATTGTTACAGCAATAAAAAGGAAATTACTGGAGTGTACGTGGACCAGAGTTAGCCGAACCACTATAAAATCTGTTGTTCTTTATTACTTTCATTTTAATTTCATCTGTTCTTCACATTATTACTCTCTACATACAATCTATCTGTTAACTGTAACTGTTAGTTGGTGCATTTATCTACATTCGGCTGTTAGTGACCAATTTCGACGCTAACACTTTGGTGCTTTCACTGAGAATCGAACTCAGGAATTTTGGAGTTAGAAACTCGGATTCTAAGAAGCAATGGCTAGACCATCAGAAAGGAAGCAAGTGATAGAGAGGAGCAATCAGGAGGGAAGTCAAGAGGCTTCCTCTGGAAATGGAGCAGGAGGAGCATCCATCTACATCACCAGAGAGGAAATGGAAGCCATGATGAAAAAACAAGAGGAGATGATGCAGGCTCTTTTCAGACAATTTACGCAAGCAGGAAATGCAGGAGCTCAGATCCATGAAGCCATATCAGAAGCGCTCAACCAGCAAACAGAGGGAATGGTTCAGCAGGGGGCAACCCCTACCAGCAAACAGCTAACAATCCGGATGGAGCTGAACTCAGGGACGCACCACCAGATAATGTCGAACCAGTTCATGGAGGGGTTTCAGCTAACACCACGCAACAAGATGCTGGCAGGAATGTAAGAGCAAGAGATGAAGAGTATGTACCAGAATTCCCTCGGGAACTCGGGGGAAAGCCCTTGACGTACAATACTGGATTAGCCGAGATTATCAGGCGAACCATATGCGGAGGTTTGACCAATAGAGATCTGGAATGAGTAAACAAGAGTCCGTTCACTCGTGAAATCAGGATAGCTCGGAATCCATCAGATTTCAAGCTACCTAACGTGGAAATGTACAATGGCAATGCCAATCCAACAGATCACTTGATGAGATATACAAGACATATGAAGGTGCTGGAGGCATCGGAAGAAGTTATGGCTCGATGTTTCCCTTTATTCTTAACGGACATAGCCGCTATATGGTTCAGGCAGTTGGAAGAAGGATCTATCGGGACATGGACAAAGTTGGTGGACAGGTTTCTAAAGTAGTTTCGTGTACATATCAAAAGGCCAAAGAATGTAATGACACTGACATCGATAAAACAGAGGATAGACGAATCACTTAGAGCTTTCTTAACTCGATTCAATGCAGAGGTTGCTTCGGTGCGGCCGGATTCATCGATGGTTTTAATGGCAGCAGTGTCAGAAGTTAGAGAGAATTCAGATTTTAAAGTGTCACTGATACGGGACCCTTCAATGGATCTCGGGGAATTGTTTCACGAAGCTGAGAGGTTCCTTCGGCAGCAAGATGCGAGCTCAGATATGAAGTTAAAGGAGGTGAACGCGGCTGAGAATGGAGGGCCATCTAGCGGAGGCTTGGAAAGAGTCAAAGACAAAGGAAAAAGGAAGCTGGATGATGAATTAGGAAAAGCTAGGAAACGGTGGAGAGAGCCGAAATTCTCCACCTACATAGGATTGAACGAGAGGCTGGAACGGATTTATTTGGAGACTCGGAATCGCATTCCCTACCGAAGGCCGGCTAGGAGAGAACCCTCTGAACGTGAGAGGGCATCAGAGAAACACTGCCTCTTCAACGATTTGGACGGACATGATACCAACAGCTGCAGGCACTTAAAGGACATAATTGAGGAGCATGTAAGGAATGGACAGTTGCGACAATACGTCGAAGCTCGGAATGCCGCGGTGGGGCAGGAGCAACCACCGTCTACCTCACACAGTGATGATACGAGGCACATGAATGATGGTCGATTGGTTATCAATTGACTGGAATATTACGAAATAAGTAGCAAACTACGGGCAAACGGCCAAGTCACTTACTCATGTACGGGGACGGAGATAGCCCCTAGGCATGCTCTGAGATGATGATAAACCGCGACACTCTAGTTTGTGAAATCTGCTTTCTCTTTTTTGGCTTGGACGTTTGCTTTTTCCTGATTTGGTTAGAACTTCCGGTTTTGTTTGTTTCTTGGTTTGAACTTTTTATTTGGGTGATTGCTTTCTGGTTTGGATATCGGTTTGGATTTTTGATATAGATTTTTTGTTTTCTGATTTGATCTGATTTTGAATTTGCTTTTGATTGGATTTTTGTCTGGTTTTTGGTAAACATTCGTTGGGTATGGATTGTGCCCGGCAAGGGGTAAGTCTCTTCGCCCAAACGCGACGAATCGACTTATTCAGGTCATCGAGTATGGACTATACTCGGCAAGGGTCTGAAGAGACCATGATTCGGCCTAGGACTTAGGCCCCAAAATCATCGGTTACTATTTCAGGTCGTCGAGTATAGACTATGCTCGGCAAGGGTCCGGAGAGATCAGGATTCGGCCTAGAACTTAGGCCATGTGTTATTAGTTATTATTTCAGGTCGTCGGGTATGGATTATACTCGATAAAGGTCCGGAGTGATCAGGATTCGGCTTAGGACTTAAGCCGTGGCATTACTCAACGTCCAGAGACACTGGACCACGGTCGTCACGTGAAAATTGCGCTTGGCAAGAACCTGGAGAGGTTACGGATTCAGATATTGACTCGGAGAGGTCATGGATTCGGTTACTGATTATTGGGTAAGGTTGGATTAAGACTCGGTTATCGAGTCCGGATGGATATGGAATTGGCTATGGACTTTGGATGTCAGATTCGGAATAATTCAAAACAAACCTTCCGACGGCAAGGCATGTTTTGGGAGGCAAGTGTTAACCCGCCTTTTTGTAAGGTCATGAACATGCAGGTTTAACTTAATCGACTGCACATTCGTCGAGGCTGGTGTACGATGGATTCAGTCGAATGGATGGATGGATGACGCAACGTGCTTTGAAGATGGAAATATGATTGGATAAAGATGAATCAACTATAATTTGGGCCTAGAAAACATGGTTCGGCCTAGAACATGGTTCGACATGGTGGAGGTTCGGCACAAACGGTTCGTCTGGCATTCACGTTCGAATATCATTCAAGAGTACTCGGCATACATGAGTGGTTCGGCATTTCAGGAGCACTCGACATGCGGTAGCGCTCGGTATCCAGAGCACTCGGCATTCAGTAGTGCTTGGCATCCAGGAGCGCTCGGCATTAGAGATCGTTCGACATGATGGGCGCTCGGCATTAGAAACTGTTAGGCATCAAACATGGTTCAGCATCAAACATGGTTCGTCATCAGACATGCTTCGGCATGATGGAGGTTCGGCATTAAGGATCCTCCGGTATTGGATGGATCGTTCGGCATCAGGGAGCGTTCGACATACGAAGTGCGTTCGGCATGACAACCTCGCTCGGCGACGAGTGCGTTTGGTATGGCATTTTGCTTCGGCATGGGCCGTTCGGCCCTGATGGGCTCTGGTTATTCAGAGAGCCCACCAACAACCTGGACGTGTCTATAAATAGAGCATGTAGGGCTTCAAAAAAGGGATCTTCTCTTCTGCTCTCTGACTTTCTATTTTTCTAAAGCTAAGGCTAGTCTACCACTTTGTAACTGTAATCGATTGTTACGGTAATAAAAAGGAAATTACTGGAGTGGACGTAGGCCAAAGTTAGCCGAACCACTATAAAATCTGTTGTTCTTTATTGCTTTCATTTTAATTTCGTCCGTCCTTCACATTATTACTCTCTACATACAATCTATCTGTTAACCGTAACTTTTAGTTGGTGTCTTCATCTATATTCGGATGTTAGTGACCAATTTCGACGCTAACATTAAGCTTCATGTTTTTT
Organism: Allium cepa; assembly: GCA_030765085.1. Lineage (NCBI taxonomy): Eukaryota > Viridiplantae > Streptophyta > Magnoliopsida > Asparagales > Amaryllidaceae > Allium > Allium cepa. The sequence continues at coordinate 1,039,406,584 of CM060928.1, forward strand.
CCACTGTTCGTGTCATATTATAAAAAACTATTCAAAGTTTACATGCATGCACTTTGAAATAGACAATCCATTTTTTTAGTCAATTGATGCAAATATTTGGACTTATCTATATCTAACTCCAACTTGAAACAAATATTGCAAAGAAATTTATATTTAGTGCAAATATTTTGCAAAAAAATTTATATTTAGTGCAAATATTTACAGTTCGAATTAAATAATGTCAAATGTGTTGAACTCACTTTTTTTTTTTTTTTTTTGAAATGCAAATTTATTTGCACCACGAAGTGCAAACATCTGCATAAGATAATTTGATTTTTGCTCTGTTTTTCCAAAGTTTAAATATTTATATTAAATGGCTGAAATTTTGCTTTGTCTGTTTCAAAGTATAAATGTTCAACCAAAATTACTAACATTTGCTCTATCTATTTTAAAGTGAAAATATTTGCACTAACAATATACAAAAAATTTCATCGATTTTTATCAATGATATACAGATATTATAGCAGGATAAAAATGTAAATTAATGTGGGGAACAAAATCTCGAAAGGAGTTTCTAACAGTATCATTTGCTTCAATTTTGAATTTACTCGGGATACATGAACTGCAACTTGCACATGTGGAAATTTAGTAATAGATTAACATACAGGGGATCCTTATTCCAATTTTTATGTGCCACATTTGCTCATTAAATCATATTCATGCATTTTTATATTCACTGTCTAATTTAGTTGATGATAGCAGTAAATGAATGCATAAATATAAATGGGTACATGAGTCGCACAGATTACATACATTTAAGAAAGGGAAAAGAACATCAACTTGGAATTATATACCGTTTTTGTCTAGTTTGATTTTTAAAGTAAGGACTTTAAACAAAATTCCCTTTGAATGGTATGTCCTCGGCAAGAAACATAAACAAAGACCTCAAGTGATCACAGAAAGATAAACTAATTTCTATGCCCTTTTACATCTTTATGCGGAATTATGCCTAACATGATTCTCATAATTCCAAATCTTCATGCAGCTTTAAAACAAAATGAAGATGTGTAAATCTTTTGGCCAAACATTAAATCAAATATTTTGTAAAGCAAACAAACTGCATCATGCAATTCCATGTGATGACGTCGTGTATTTTACAAGAGACAGGAAGAGAGAAATGAAACTGTTGAATAAAAAAAGGAAAAATAAAAACCTGTGAAGAAATCGAAGGGACTTCAGCTCTGTAATAATCCCCACCACAGCAGGATCTGGTTAAGTAGTCGCGAATATATATAACCAATGAGAATAAAGGTCGACGAAGGAAAGCCATTTATACAAACAATACTGTGTGTAGCAAATTATAATTGTTGCAGAGATTTGGCAAGCTTTGTGAGTTAAAAATACAGTGAATTCATAGATTTTATTGAACAAGCTTCATGCATTTTACTGGCAGCCATATTCACTTTGATAGAATTATGGAGAATAAACAAAAATGATAATTAGTGGATTACAGAAGATTACGAGACAATTTTCTGTCCTTTCTCGCTGCTTGGACAGTTTTTCTTGCTTTTTCAGCGTTTTTCAATATTCCTGACCGTATCAATTAACTTTTAAACGTATGGAAAATTATTAATGTTCACAAGTCATGGTATTTGTATGTTAAACGTTGTAACCATTACCTTTGTCATATTGATATTATGGGTTACGGTGCGTTCTCTGTTTTTCTTTTTTCTTCCTTGTCTTTTTATTTAGCTGGACTAATACAAGGTCCAAAGCGGAAAAATAAAAACGTTTGGGCAAATAGGATATGTATACCCTTTCCGTTACACTTATTTCGACTACACACGTAACCCTATACACATTTCTATACTTGCTCTCGTCTTTTAAAAAGAAAAGGCGATACTGAGAAAATTTTGGATTCTACACTTTTGGATCGATTGCTTCCATTTTTTAGCTTTTAATCCAATCGAATGCTTCAACGATGTTTCCATGATAACTTTTTTTTTGTTATTTACTCCAAAGTGCTTCGAATCTCAGTAGAAAGTGCTCGAATCTATGGTTTTCTTACCAATATGGTTTGAGCAGTGCTCCTTGTTGTTATTGTCACTGGAATGCTTTAGACTTGAGTATTCGTTTTCGATATTGCTTGGATTTAAAGTCCTTTCTATGCTGACTGCTGACTCCTTTTGCTCTTGAAACTTGTTGTATTCATTGTTGACAACTTGATTCCCCAGCCTTCGAGCTTATAGCTTTCGTCACGTCTCCAAACAGATAAGTGATATGCTTGATTGTTGAGCTTGCTTCGGTAGTGGTCGTTTCCTAAACTTTGATCTCTGATTTCCAGTTGGAAATTTTCATCATATTCAAGCTCGTTTTTGAGTATGCAGTAGCTCGTACTCAAACCAGGTGAAAATCACATATAATTTAGAGTCAATATTTGAGTTATCAACGGTTTTATGTGTAATAATAGCATCTTTACTTCCCTTGTAGGAATGGCTCCTGATTTGAATTCTGGAAAGGCCACCTTCGCTAATATTACGAGCGTGATTGTTGCCATAGTAAACTTCTATCACCTTGTTGGCCTCTTAATTCCCTTGCTCTTGGCGCTTGCTGGTTTCACCTTGACTTCGAGTAGATTAGTGATACTCATAATTATTGGGCATGCTTTTATAGTGGCTGGCTCGTAATGCTTGATCACTGTTTGTCGATTGCAAATTACTATCTTCCTGGAGCTCGTAACTTAGTGTGCGGTAGCTCCTATTCAAACTAGATAATAAAAACATATTATTAGCTTTTATATTTATGTAATTAGCTGATTTATACATTTTAATATATTGTTTACTTTCCTTGCAGGAATTGCTCCTAGTTTGGATTCTGGAATGGCCGCCTTCAATGATCTTGCAAGCATAGTTGTTGCCAAAGCAAACTCCTATCTTCTTTGACCTGAGATCATTCCTGTGTTGAAGGGAGTTCTCAGATGAGAATTTCTCGCATTGTAAGTAGTCTTCCACTCTTTCTTCATAATTGCTTAGATCATAGAAGTTCTAGTTTTGACTTCTAATATTAGTTTCTTTACAAGTTTTTTGTACAACATATTGTATTATGTTTCTAAAGCTTTCCATAATTGTAGACTACTTGTTTTAGTTTCTTCGTGGAATATGTTGTTCCCTTTCTCCCATATTAAATAAATAATATAGTTATAATAATGCATGCTTTATTGAATTCTCTTTTCTTGCCTTTGAATACTTTTTGCATATGTTGAATGCTTTCCTTGATATTTTGAAGATCCAATTGTTGATTGAGTTTTGAGTTGTTTTTGGCTATGAAACATATATGTCTTAAATATGAATAATAAAAAAATAGTCGATCTATGTTTTCTGGCTCGTTCTTACCTAAGAGATAGTTGATGTTTCCTTTATTGTTCTACTTAACACACCTCTCTCTTGTTGGTAGTCTACTTAGAATAGCAAAGTAAGCATAGTGGGTTATTTTTTGGGCAATTTGTCTTGTCCTAATTTGTTTTATGTCATTCCACTTCTTCACCTTTGATGTATTCCTATGTATTTTTAAATGAAAATTATCTTTTAGATGATAATCTCCAACACCATCTATCTTCTTTTATACTTTAGTCAATTTTCATCTTACCTATTGATGTACTGAATACTGATGTTGCTGATTGCACAAGTATTCCCAGATAATCTTTTATGGTGCTTTCAGCTTTCATGTTTGCTCTCCTACACCGATAAAGGTTATTCTAGCCTAGTATATTGATCAAGGATTTTCCATTTATCCATAAATTAAACCAAGGGTTGGTTTACCTTTGAATTTTCTTTCTATTAATTTTTTCCTTGTTTCTCTGTATTTTAGTATGCTTTTCGAAGTATGTGAATGGTGATTTTCCATTGGCATAGTCCAACAGTTCTTGTTTTTGACGTATTTGGCTTTCACCCGTTTAACCCATAATGATTTGTCTTCAAAAAATTTCCAAAATAGCTTGTAACTACAGGCTTCACTCAGGTCTGTAAAGTTTCTTATGCCTAAACCACATGCTTTCTTTGTTTTTGTGACTTTATTCCAAGCAATTTTATGATATTTCCCTCCCCATATGAAGAGTGCACATAACCGTTCTATTTTTTCTATTGCTTTGTAGGAATGTTATGAGATTGGATCTAGTACATGATTATAGCTGTGATGACTTTATGGCTGAGCTTTTTTCTTTCTGCTATAATAATAACCTACTGGACTAAATGTCTAACTTGCTTTAAATCATATCAGGCAATATAGCATAGTCGCTATCTTTTATTTGATTAGAACTGAGAGGGAGTCCCAAGTTTTTGACTAGAAGTTCATTTTCTTGGAATTTTAAAATATTATGTATCCCCTACTTTCTATTTCATTCTTGGTTGAAATACGCCTTTTCTGTTATTTTCATTAATTTGCAATCCAGCATTTTGTTTGAGGTAATCAACAATTTTTTTAATGATTTTTGCATTTTGAACATCTACATTTAAAAATATTAGTAAAATATATCCATATAGTAAATGGGTAATGTAAGAAGCAATTGTATTTAATAGTTTTAATTTTTTTTGTAACGGTTCCTTCTCCACTTGTAATATAAAATATTTTATGGCTAAAGTAAATAGGTAATGAGACAAAGTATCTCCATGCCTAATTCCTTCATTGTTGTGTATAAATCCACAAGGAGATCCATTAATTAAAATGGAGTATGTGACATCATAAATGCATGCTTTCACTAGGTTGCAAAAATTTTCATTAAAACTTAGTTGCCTCAACACGTGAATCATAAAATGTCTATTTACTTTATCAAAGCCTTGTAGATCCGCTATAATACACTTTTTATGTTTTCCACCTTTGTTAAAGTTTCTTAGCATTTCATGTGTCAATAAAGTGTTTTCAACAATGAGTCTACCTAGGATAAAAGCACATTGGTCTTCAAAAATTAGTATTCCAAAAAAACTTTTATTTACTACTTGTTATTGTAGCAATAATTCCTTAAAATAAATTACAACAGGCTATATGCCTATAATCCCTAAGACAGATGGGGACTTTTACTTTTGGCACAAGAGTAATAAAGGCGTGGTTAATGATTTTCACTTCATTTTGTATATATATTTGATTCAAAGTGGAGTATTGAAATTGTGACTTAAATATACATTAAAGAATAAAAATGGCATCTTTAGTCATGATTTGATGCAAGCTAATTATATTAAAGAAAAGCTAAGTAATTATTAGCATGGAAAGAGATGATTTTGAAAGATAAAGGTAATTAATGAAGGGTGTTATTATTGGTACCTAGAAAAATGTGTCTAACTTCTAGAACTAGAGGTCACCATATAAAATTTGTTTCCCTACTTGTTAACACTAACTGTAATATTTTAAGTAAATAGGCACACAAATACTTTAAACCATATTTGCTATACCTTCTATTTCCTAAACCAAATTCAACTCTATTTAAAACATGACAGAAATTATATATTATACATAAATTATCAAAAATAAAATAGTAAAATTTATTTTTTTATAACCATATTTAGGATGATGAAAATTTAAATACTTACTGGGTTGGCTAAAAATTTGTTTTTCAAATCAACTTTCATGTCTTTTGAAGCATTTGGACGATCTACTTTTTCCATATTTTTACTGTTAAACAATTTATTATATGAAACAAATGCATTCTCCATTTTATTTTGATTGGTATCCTCCATCTAACAAAAACAAAAAAACAAGCAAAAATATGATATAAAAATGGGATAGATAGTATGTGATATAATATTACAATTGTATAACTTACATGAAGGTTTTCAGTTACAACATCAACAGACTTCATATCCTTCAAATTCTTATTAGATACGAGATCATTAAATTCATCCAAAAATAAAATAAAAAACCGTAAACAACAATGGTTGATATATAGAATAAAAATAGACTTTAAGAAATAAAAAATAGACTAAGATTTTTACGCTCATTCAAAATTAGGATAATTCACTAAATATTGTCCTGGCTTCATCTGTTGGACAAAGAGAGAGGTTTTTTTGGCTTTAGTTTTCAAAAATTTTGTCTTATGATGGTGTGTTGGGATATTGTACATGAGTTTTTCATGGTGAGACGAAAGGGCTACGGTTGTTTAGAGTTGAACGAGAAAATAGATTTGGTAGACATAAGCATATAAAAAATTGATAGCTAATGAAATTTTAATGGTATCCAAAAGCATCTCCAGGGTGCCATAGTAAAACATTATATCGATTCTCTAGTCAACTAATTAATAAATTCATGTTATTAGACGACATGCATATTGGATAAAATTGAAGATTGAAAGATATAGTTGGTTCCATATGATTTAGAAGTGAACTAAGCTGGAATTGATTAATAAAAAAAATCAATTTCTTTAATCTCAAGTATCAATCACTATATAGTCATTCATTAGAGCTCATATTCATCTTAAATTATGGTTCGTCTCTATATCGCATATGATATATTCAACTACTCTGTGGTGTAAGTGGGTGCGGGTGTATGTGTGTTCAAGCGTCGCTGCACTCACCAAAAAGACACCCTGACCTTTTAATACTTCTTAAATGGGGAAGAGGCAAACCCAGTGGCCACGTGATCCCTTGAATATGAAATGGGCCCTCTATAATGACCATTTAATACTTCTTAAATACGAAGGAGGCAAACCAACAACCATTTATGTAACATCCTGTAACGACCCAGAATTTCTGTCATTTGATATTCGTAAATTTAATTAATTTTAGATATTCAACAATTAATTTTATAAGCTGAATAACTTATATTTCAAATATAGTGATTTAATTGGATAATTAAATCATTAATTTAATATTTGAAATTGCCGAATTAATTGAAATTTAAATTTAATGTGAATGAAAATGATTTATAAAGTTTAACTAAATTCTACTTGAATTATAATAATGTTAGAGAACTTTTAAAATCGAATTAAAAGTTAAATTGCAGAAATTGAATTCTAACATTTACATGTAAAATAGCCATTTTCCAAACGGTCTCGGATTTCGACGAAACTGGTTTCATTGTATCCGTAATGTTATATTATTGTAAGATTTCAAATTTTGTGTCAATTGGATTTACGATTTGTCCAGGACAAGCTAAAACGCGTAGAAATATGTTTAAGTGAATTTAAATTTAAACAATTTGATTCGAAAACCTATCTTCCAAATATGATCAAATTGGCTCTCGATATATATTCCTTTGTGTTCGGAATACGGGTAAAACATTATAAATGCCAGGTGGCATGCTTCATTTGGAGTTCGAAAAAAATTCGGGTGAATAATGTCATGAAATTTTCTATATAGGGCCACATATTTTATAATTTTCATTAAAAAACCCTAATCAACTCTAGGGCTAGCTGCCATGTTATATCCAATGGCCAGAAAATCGTCATCTTTCCCCCTCGATCTCTTCCAATCCATTAATCTATACGAAAAACGTTCAACTGCGATGTCGAAGAGCATATCGAAATCTATGTTCTCAACGGCTACGATCGAGTTTGGTGGAGTAGATTGACATCAATTTTCATACAAAGCCCGTGCATTTAGGTTTGGTTTTCTATACTAAGATAGAGTCGAGCTTCATGATCTTTCAACTGATGGAGGAGCTAGCTTAGGCCTTTCGACTGGTGGCTATTGATCAACGTGAAGATGATCGGTGGTGGCACGAAAAAATAGAAAAGAGGCGGCTCTTTGGGTTTGTTGCGCGCGTATAGCCTGGTGATGGAGAAGAAAGGAACAATGGCCACGATCCTGTCTTTCAGAATCAATGGCTAGATCAAGTAGCGGTTTATAAAAATAGAATAAAATTGTAAATAATTATATTATATAATTCGTATAAACTTTAAAATGCTATAACTTGTTCATACAAGTTCCGTTTTTGACTAAACAAGTTGCATTGCGTCCGTATTGACGAGCACTATATTTTAGAGCTAGTTTGGAGTTGATTGGAGCTAATTTTGGATAAAATTAAATGCTTGTTTAATTTTATTTGGAATAAAACACTTCAATTGCTATTGAAACCAATGTGAGTACAAATCACTCTTCCTGACTCACTGATATTTTTATATAAGTGAGAATAAATATTTTTATGATGATTGTTGATTGTTTGGATGAGATATGATATATTATATATATTGATTGGTATTTGGATATATTCCTGCTAATTGGAGCAGGTGAGACCCTATACGTTCCCGTGTATGAGCGGATGACCTTTGTACATGCGTCGGCCTCGAAACGGACATTGTACATATCCTTGTAATATGTATTTTTGTTGCAGGTGACAGGTTGGAGGGATCCAACTGGATTCCTCACCAGTATTGGTTTTATTTACAAATATTATGATATATTCTGTTATCACATGATATGTGATGCTTTGGACGCCAAGGTTGATGTATTTAGTGCTGTTGCAACATTGGGCCTATTTTTGGGTAATTAAAATATATTAAAGTGATGATTTCAATTTAAGAAGGATTTTTAAATGATTTTGAAAATATAGGTTTTATTGAATTTTGAAGTGTTAAGGAAGTGAATTTATTTTTAATAAATAAATATTAGAATTTTATGTTATAAAAATTATGATTTTTGTGAAATAAAATCAGAAGGCGATTTTTGAAATATGAAGTTGATTATTTTGATAAAATAGTTTAAATAAAGATTTTTGATTTATTATAAATGGTTTATATAGAAGATTTATAAAATTGACATTTTATAAACTAAAATATTGGAATTATAGAACGAATTTTATAAGTGTTAAAACGAAGTGTAAATGAATCTTATAAGTGAATAAGATTTATAATTTGTGATGTTATAAAAGGAATGATTTTGGAAATAAAGACATTTATAAGTAGTTAACTTCTAAATTGGATTTTTGGCATGTAAATGAAATATATATTCAATTGGTAAATAAGGGGATTTTATAAGTTGAAGTTTTTATAAAATGTAAATGTGCTTGTTTTATAAATTCGAAATCAATTGAATTTGACAAGTTAATTATAGAAGTTTATTCAAGGTATTTTATCCACGATTTTGGATAGTGGATAACCCATTAGTAAATATGTAGATGTGATGAATTTGGCAAAGGAGATATATTCACGATTTTGGACAGTGAATAATCTTTTAAACAAAATGAATGTTTTTGGAAGTGGTATTTTAAATAGAGTAAAATGGTTTGAAGATGTTTTAGAATGTGTTAAGTATCGAATAAATAGATTTCAACATTCATTGTTGAAATAGACATTTTCGAGAAGTACAGGAAATGATGGACTATAACACTGTTGTTATAGTAAATGATTTTCGAAAGGAAATGTTTTTGTGTAGTATATGGGATTTATATATCTATCTAATTTTCGAATCCCTACACTAGTGATTTTGGGTTGTCGTAACGATGTTTATGCAACATTCGTTTTGACCCAAATAAATGTGTTTTAAGAGAATGTTTTCCTCAAAAGAATAATATACGTACTTAATATTGATTTAAGTATATGGAATATTTTCAAAGTGTTGAAGATAAATTGATCTGTGAATTACTTATTATTAAATAAGTATTTGGAAATGTTTTCCAGTATTGAAATATTGAAATGGTTTTGAGATTATATCTTTTTAAAAGATAATTTGAAGTGTATTTGGCAAGTGATATAATTAATGACAGATTAATTAAAACGGCCTAGTGATTGTTATGGTTCTAAATATTTGTTTGTTTGCTTTGATAGTTAAATAACCGAATATCAAATTGGCCATTTAGTTCCTCGACTTGATGTGGGAACCATTTAGTCGTACACTTAGTACGTAGCCTTCTGTGTAGGCTTGCTTATCATTTGTGTTGAGGATGTTGATTCTTGTAGTGTAGAGTATTACTCTAATCTATCAAGCTTCCTTCTTGGCTTGAAGGATAGCAAGTTGAAAGTTGGAGACGTGATAAGTCTATAAGACTTAGTTTCTGTATGAGGTTGAGAAACGCTTTTGCGTTGTTGGTGCAAAGTGACGGGTATCACATTTATCTGAAAACCACTACGGACCAACGTATATGCGACGATTGTGCAGGTATCTCAGTGATGATATTGAAATTCCGTATTTTCATAGTAGGGGACTGCTTGTTGATCATTTGGGTTAAAATCCCAAATATACATATAGTAGCAGTGTTATCTTCATTATGAAATATCCAATGCTAGGACTATTCTCTACTAATCATAGGGATTTCTCGACATGATGTGGTAGGAAAGTACCTTCGGTTTATCCTGTTCTTGGACAACTTGTGTGGTTGTTTTTTTGACATTTTATTTCTAAAGATTACGTATATCGGTTTTGTTTGATTATGTTCAGCTTGATAGGGGGTTCTCACTTCTTGTTAGGTAGCAAATAGATGACTCTTACTCCTACATGTCCCTAGTGTGAAAGGGTTGGATATGGTCGAGAAGCTGGCCATAAAAGTAAAACGTGAGGTATCAGTGTGAGCTATGATGGAGTTAACCACTGTCTATAGACCGTCACCGCTGGTATCAGAGCTTAGATTTTGTACATTCCTAAGCTTTGATGTGTACTCAGTTAGATAGGGACAGTAGCACCCTAGATTGAGTTTGAGTGTATTATACATATGAGCACGCATTTGTTAGTGATATGAAATGTTTTATATTGTGCTTGCTTATCCTTTGAGCTGTTTGTGAATTCTGGTCGGTATGTGGGATGCCATATTATCAATAGGGATTTTCAAACACTTAAACGAGGCAAGTCGACATAGTATCATTTTAAATTGGGTAAATGAAATAATTTTACCTCTATTATATATCATATATAAAAGAAATAATTTTCAAGAAATTATTAGATTATATATAAATTTATTTTTTGGTTGTTTGAAAAATGTAAATATATATACAAGTTAATAAAAGCTGGTTGAGTAATTTAAATAAAAACAACAATTGTAAAAGAATAAATTATAGAAGCAAATGAATTATAAAGTATGGAATTATAATTTAAATGATTTACAATTGTGAAATAATATTATATATAAGAAGTGAAACTAAATGAATATATTTCTAAATATAAGTTATAAATAAAAATAGATTTAAACCAATTATTTGAAAATTTGAATTCCGTTGATTTTGAATGTTGTTTTTTTCAAAGTAAAGAGGTTATACTATTATAAATCTACATAAGATAATATGAGTTTGAAATGATCTTATAAAAGTAAAGTAAAACAGTGAAGTTATATAAGTAAAAAGATGTATAAATGTGATTTATATATATAAAATAAATTTTAAAAGACTAAAGCACTGAATTCACTACTGTTGCTGGGAAATAATAAGGGTGATGACTGCGGCATCATCAGTATCATTTTTGAGTTTCTCTGTGATCGATTTGTTACCAATAGTAAATTGAAATTAAAGTTTTGTTTTGATAAAAAAATTTGATTTAAAATCCAAATTGAAATTGATAAATATAAGTAGAGCGAGTTTTGAACTTATAATATGAGATAAAAAATGTAACTTGGTAAAGTTATAAAAAAATTGAGAAGCATAATAAATATATGATTTGAAATTTAACTGAAGGAAGGTTAAATAATTTGAACTGGATTAGATATGTTATTGAAATGGGAAATTAAACTTAAGGGGTAAATGATTACATAATATGAATTCTGAAGTTTAAATAAATAAGTTGTATAAATTATAAAGTGAGAAAATGTAAGTAAAAACCAATTGTTAAAATGGTTAGACAATTTGTTAAGCAAAACAAAATCTGAATTTGAGTAGTGATATGAAATTTGACTTTAATAAAAGTTAAATAAAATAGATTTTCAATTAAATTAGTAGCGAACTTAAGTTGTATAGTGAAAGTAAATGCAAGTGAGAATGAAATAAAACATAACTTAAGTGATTTGAATGAAGATGATTTTTGTATCGAAGTAAATTAATAAAGTGAATTAAATGAATGTGAACTTGAGTTACATAATGAAGTTCAACTTTAGTGGTAAAAGGAATTAGCATTAAAAATGTTGTTGTTAAGAATTTAATATTAAACTAACTGGAATAAAACGTATTAAACCAAAATGAATGTTGAGAGCAGATAAACAAAGTTGGTAATGTTGGTTATACATTGGTTGTTAGATAAATGTTAATTGATTGTATAGAAATTCATATGAAGTTGAGTTAATGAAATTGGAAGATAAATAATTGAATCCAAATTGGAAGTAAGTAAATCTAAATAGAATTGAATTTGACTTGAATTGAAAGTGAACCAACTTAAATGTAAATTAGTGAATATAAACTAATTGAATTTGAATAAATAAATGTTAGTAAAATCCAATGTTAATGAATCAAATATAATTTAAATTGAAAAACCAATTCAACGAATATTAATGACGAATGAATGGATATTGATTTGATTATGGATTGATTGGATAGAGATGGTTTGTTTGATGTTAGTTGGATGATAGTTGTTTGATGGTTGGATTTATTGTTTTTGTTGCATTTTCTATATTGGCATATATAGTTGTGGTATTGGTATATTTTGTATATTGATATTATTTTCATATATACATGTTTCTCATTTGTTTTTTGAGTATTTAGCAGGTGTGGATGGCGTATGCTTCGCATTCGGAGCTCGCTTTCGCGCTATATTAGCTGTATATGTTCGCTTATAATATGTAAAGTACATATCTCAGATTACATATCGTATTTTTACACTTTTTTCCCTACGGGATGCCTCATCCTCAAAGATCATATGTATATTTGTGATATATATATATATATATATATATATATATATATATATATATATATGTTGTAATCCTACCATGATTGAACCGCGCAAAGGAGACACTGGCGATTTTTTTTTTTTGAAAATTTAAGGCGTTAGAAAATTTTTGAGAAAATTTTGAAAATTTTTAGATAACTGTAATTTTGATATTGAGTTATAATTTGAAACGATATTACTTGGTTTTGAAAAGATAATTATGAATGGATTTGAAAACTTAGAAATGTTTTATAAGAAGTTTAACTAATGGATTTTGGTAAAAGTTAAAAGGTTAAATAATTTTGGTAATCTAATTTGAAAGAATTGTTTTGAAAAATTAATGGATTTTAAGACTTTTTCCTACTTGGCAATTTCGAGGACAAAATTCTTTTAAGTAGGGAAGAATGTAACGATCCAGAATTACTGTCATTCTATTTTCGTATATTTAATTAATTTTAAATATTCACAAGTTAATTTTATATGCTAATTAACTTGTATTTCGAATATAGTGATTTAATTGGATAATTAAATTGTTAAATTAAAATTTGAAATTGCCGAAATAATTGAAATTCGAGTTTAATGTGAATGAAAATGATTTATAAAGTTGAATTATACTCTATTTGAATTACAATGATGTTAGGAACTTTTTAAAATTGAATTAAAAGTTAAATTGCAGAAATTGAATATTTTAATATTTAATTTACGTGTAAAAATAGCCATTTTTCAAACAGTCTCAGTTTTTGATGAAACTAGTTTCATTGGATCCGTAATGTTATATTATTGTAAGATTTCAAATTGGTATCAATCGGATTTAAGGTTTGTCTGGGGCAAGCTAAAACGCGTAGAAATCTATTTAAGTGAATTTTAAATTTAAATAATTCGATTCCAAAACCTATCTTCCAAATACGATCGAATTGACTCTCGATATATATTCCATTGTGTTCAAAATAGTGGTAAAACAATATAAATACCAGGCGACATGCTTCGTTTGGAGTTAAAAAAAAATTCGAGTGAATAGTGTCACGAACTTTCTATATAAGGCCGCATATTTTATAATTTTCATTAAAACCCTAATCAACTCTAGGGCTAGCCGCCATGTTATATTCAATGGCCAGAAAATCATCATCTTTGCTCCTTGACCTCTTCCAATCCATCAATCTATACGAAAAATGTTCAACTGCAATGTTAGAGAGCATATCGAGATCTATATTCTCGACCGCTATGATCGAGTTTGGTAGAGTAGATTGACGGCAGTTTTCATTCAAAGGCCATGCGTTTGGGTCGATTTTCTATGCCGGGATGGTGCCGAGCTTCATGATCTTTTAGCCGATGGAGAAGCTAGCATAGACCTTTTGACTGGTGGCGGTTGATCAACGTGAAGATGATCGGTGGTGGCGCGAAAAATTCGAGAAAAGAGGCGGCTCTTTGGGCTTTTCGTACGCGTATAACCTGGTGATGGAGAAGAAAGGAACAATGGCCATGATCTTTTATTTTGGAATCAACGACTAGATCAATTAGGGTTTTATAAAAATGGAATAAAATTTTAAATAAATATATTATATAATTCGTATAAACTTTAAAATGTTATAACTTCTTGCGTTGGGTCCGTTTTTGACGAAACAAGTTGCGTTGGGTCCGTATTGACGAGCATTACATTTTAGAGCATGTTTGGAACTTGTGTAAATTTTGGGTAAAATTAAATGGCTGTTTAATTTTATTCGGAATAAAACACTTCAGCTGTTATTGGAACCAATGTGAGTACAACTCGCTCTTTCTGACTCATTGATATTTTTATATAAGTGAGGATAAATATTTTTATGATGGTTGATGATTGTTTGAATGAGATGTGATATATTATATATATATATTGATTGGTATTTGGATATATTCCTGCCTATTGGAGCAGATGAGACCCTATACGTTCACGTGTATGAGCGAATGACCCTTTGTACGCGCGTCTGCCTCGAAGCGGACATTCTACATATATTTCTAATATGTATATTTATTGCAGGTGACAAGTTGGAGGGTCCAACTGGATTCCTCACCAGTATTGGTTTTATTTACAGATATTGTGATATATTATGTCATCATATGATATGTGATGCTTTGGATGCCGTGATTGATGTATTTAGTCTTGTTGCAGCATTGGGCCTGTTTTTGGGTAATTTATTAAACCGATGATTTCAATTTAAAAAGGATTTTCAAGTGATTTTGAAAATATAATTTCTATTGAATTTAGAAGTATTAAGGAAGTGGATTTATTTTAATAAATAAATATTATAATTTTTATATTATAAAAATTATGATTTTTGTGAAATAAAATCAGAAGGTGAATTTGAAATATGAAGTTGATTATTTTTATAAAATAGTTTAAATGGAGATTTTTGATTTAATATAAGTGGTTTGTATAGAAGATTTATAAAATTGATATTTTATAAACTAAAATATTGGAATTATAAAACGAGTTTTATAAGTGTTAAAACGAAGTATAAATGAATCTTATAAGTGAATAAGATTTATAATTTGTGATCTTATAAATGGAATGATTTTGGAAATAAAGAGATTTATAAGTAATTAACTTATAAATTGGATTTTTAGCATGTAAATGAAATATATACAGAATTGGTAAATAAAGGAATTTTATAAGTTGAAGATTTTATGAAATATAAATGTGATTGTTTTATAAATTATAATCAATTAAATTTGATAAGTTAAATATAGAAGTTTATTAAAGGTATTTTATCCTTGATTTTGGACAGTGGATAAGCCTTTAGTAAATATGTAGAAGTGATGAATTTAGCGAAGGAGATATATTCACGATTTTGGACAATGAATAATCTTTTAAATAAAATGAATGTTTTTGGAAGTGGTATTCTAAATAGAGTAGAATAGTTTGAAGATGTTTTAAAATGTGTTAAGTATCCAATACATATATTTCAACATTCATTGTCGAAATAGTCGTTTTCGAGATCTACAGAAAATGATGGACTATAACACCGTTGTTATAGTAAATGATTTTCGAAAGGAAATGTTTTTGTATAGTATATGGGATTTATATATCTATCTAATTTTCAAATCCTATACTAGTGATTTTGGATTGTCGTAACGATGTTTTATGCAACATTCGTTTTGACCCAAATAAATGTATTTTAAGAGAATGTTTTCCTTAAAAGAATAAAATATACACTTAATATTGATTTAAGTACATGGAATATTTTCTAAGTGTTGAAAATAAATTGATCAGTGAGTTACTTATTATTAAATAGTATTTGGAAATGTTTTCCAATATTGAAATATTGAAATGGTTTTGAGATTATATCTTTTTAAAAGATAATTTGAAGTGTATTTGGCGAGTGACGTAATTAATAATAGATTAATTAAAAGGGACTAGTGATTGTTATGGTGCTAAATATTATTTTGTTTGCTTTGATAGTTAAATAACCGATTATCAAAATTGGCCATTTTAGTTCCTCGACTTGATGTGGGAACTATTTAGTCGTACAATTAGTACGTAGCCTTCTGTAAAGGCTTGATTATCATTTGTGTTGAGGATGTTGATTCATGTAGTGCGGAGTATTACTCCAATCTATCAAGCTTCCTTCTTGGCCAAAGGATAGCAAGTTGAAAGTTGGAGATGTGATGAGTCTATGAGACTTAGTTTCTATATGAGGTTGAGAAACGCTTTTGCGTTGTTGATGCATAGTGACCGGGTTCAGATTTATCTAAAAATGACTTCAGACCAATGTATATATGACGATTGTGCAGGTTTCTTAGTGATGCTATTGATATTTTGGATTTTCATAGTGGGGGACTGCTTGTTGATCGTTTGGGGTCAAAATCCTAATATACATATAGTAGTGGTGGTCTCTTCATTATAAAATATACAATGCAAGGACTATTCGCTACTAATCGTAGGGATTTCTCGACAGGATGTGGTAGGAAAGTACCTTTGGTTTGTCCTGTTCTTGGACAACTTGTATGGGTGTTTGTCTGACATTGCATTTCTAAAGATTACGTACATTGGTTTTTACAATCGCCATCAGTGGTGGCAGAGAAGTCAGCTTCTCTTAGCTTAACACCCTCCTTGAGACATATGAGCTCAAGGGTTGTATTTTGTGGAAGGCAATTAGTATTCAACGGAAATGGCCGTATGGCTTTTAAAAGTGATGTGATTGTGATATGTGAAAGATAATCGTTACCTCAGGCCTCATTAACCGGAGATGACCAAAACATGGATAGATGTAGCAGGGCTAAGTGGGTCATTCCCAAGTAGGGTATGATCATCCTCTTCTAGGTATATCTTTACACTCCATGACATCGTGTATCTGATTATTGTGGTTCGTATGCTAGAGGGCCCTCGGTAAAGGTCGGTAACGACCGTTGGACGACATATTCGGTACCATCTAGTTATAAAGGTAGGCCAGTCTTATGTTGGTAGAGGGCAGATGTTCTATGCCTCGGGACATCCATCTAGAGGTGTACCCACTCGAAAGGTAGTCCCTTCACCTGATCATTTGTATGGAAATCCAAACTCTACTACGTACTTGCCATTTTAACTGTATTACACATTTTGGGTATATGCTGGAATTTAATCAATGTAAAAATTTCGGCTATAATTAATATTATTTGTATGCTAGACAATAGTATAATATCAGAGGATTTGATATGATATGTTTTAGTTATCGTAAGGTAAAAACCTATCCGTGTTTATGTGTGCGTGTCTTACGAGATACTTTTTATTTGATAAAGGAAAAGTTCGGAAATTAATAAATTTAGTTAAGTGTGTTTCTCATGCTGGTTTACTAGACTGATCCAGGCGTTCTTCCCTTTCAATGCTCGGGTCAGGCCGAGTATATTTACAGGTTCAGATTCAGTGTTTTGGAGCTACTGGAGGAGAGTTGGGATCTTCATTTCCATATACACATATCTACTTTGATTATCCGCTACATTGTTACTTAGTTGATGTATATCATCGGCAATTATGAGGACAAGTTATTATAACTGTTCAGGCTGATGATTATTAATTGATTATTAAACTCTGATTGATGTATGTATATACAGTTTCTCTTTTGTAAAGATAATTGATATAATATTATACGTTTTCCACTGCGATGTGAGATTCTATATTGTTCTTTTTAGTTCTATCTTCTCTTCTCTTCTTCTGTCTTCTTTTCTTTCTCTTGACTTTCCAACGGTCTATGCTTTTTGGACCGGATATGTGTGGTTTATTGTCGATTCAAAGGGTACGGATTTGAGGGTCCTCACACACCTCTAATTTTTGATAACATTATTCAGGGGATTTAATTAGAATAAGTTAGAAAGAATAATGTACAGTGATAAGGAGATTGAGGTTGATTAATAAATTTAGTGGTTGTGCTTATTAAAATGAATGGGCTTATAAATGGTCAAATGTTAACTAATTAATTATAAGGGCATTAAGGAAAATTGTCTCCCATATTTCCTACCCATATACTATTATCCCTACGACCATTCACGTTCATTTTATCTTAAGTAATAACATAAACAATAGATAAAGTGATGACCGAGTATTAGGAGGAAGAAGAGAAGAGAAATTCAAATTTAAGCTTAGGATCAAGCTAGAAGAAATCAATCTCAATCGATCTCCAATTTCCTTATCCAATCTAAAGTGAATAATAATCATAACATCTCTATTTTTAAAATCATTGATTTTTGGATTTAATGGTAAATTCGTTTTATGATGTATTGGATGATGATATGCTTGATTTTAAATAAATGATAGAGCCAAACAAGGCTGTTTGCATTTATAGTCCGGTTTTAAGGGTAAACCCATGTAATATGATTTTATAATGCCATGGGAAAATTTTAGGTTATGAGAAAAATGATCTTGGATTTGGGTATTAAATTTTGATAATTTGCCAAGCTATGAAAAGAGTACTATGAATTTTCAAAGGAAAATATGGTTATTTGTGTTTATAAATTTACTTCGGAAATTATATTAAGAATTTGGGTTTGAAATTTTAATATGTTAAATAATAGGATTAAAGTGAATTTTTTGGGTTTTTATTAAGAGATTTATTATAGAAATTAAATTATTTTGAAAGGGGGGCCCAAATGATTTAATTGATGATTAAAGGGTAAAGGCTTAATTGTTAAAGTTATTTCTGTTTTTAGACCTGAGAAAATGCGATTTTTTTTTGTATAATAGTTTGAAAGTTTAAGGTAACCAATCAAGTGTTTACAAGTGGGAAAGTTAATTACAAAATGTTTACCTTGTTCGATAGAAATATCCTTTTGTTAAGAAAAGTAGGTTCCGCCTTCTTTAAAAGTAGCTTTCGATCCGGAGTTTCTATCTTTGACCTAGTCGAAACCTTCTTAGTCAAAACCCCAAAACCAATACACTTGGTACCACTTTGTTGGTACGTAGTGGAATGGAGAAAGGAGGAAGGTAGGGTGTCGAAACAATGCTTTCGAAGGTGTTGATAACTTTTTTTTGTTTTTTAAAGAAAAGCGCTTGCCTGTTTACAAAGAGGTTTCAAAGGAGTCAAAACCAATGGTTGTGAAATGATATTTTTAAACTAGCCTTCGAAGGAGAGCTACCGCCTTTATAAAGTAAGTACCTTCCAAAGGAGTTACTAAGTCTTCAAAGTGATGCTTTCAGAAGGGGTAGTTTCGACCAAGTCAAAACTCTTCTGTAACTTGTTGCCTTTCGATGTTATTGAAAACATCAATGTTGTCGAAAGGTATTTTTGTTATTATAAATATAAGCCACTTCCTATAGTTTTTGAAAAGGGTTAGAGGTTTTGAAGGCAATGGTTTCGTAAAGGGTTTCGAAGCCAACCTTCCAATATTTTATCCAGATGTTTTAAGCTTTCGAAGGGACGGTGCCGACACCATCAAGTTTTCTCTTATACTTTTATGAGTTAAAGAATAGCGCCAAAAGAGATGCTTTCGCTTATGTTCACTTTAACCTAAATGATATTTTAAATATAAACCGAACGGCTTCGGAAGGTATACTTCCATTGGTTTCGAAAGAGGGCCTTTCAATGTTTTCGAAAGGGGTACTTTCAATTAGTTTCGAAGCTATGCTTGTAAATTTAAAGTTTAATACTTTAATATATTTGTAAGGTTTCAAAAAAAGGTTTTAAAGCATCCAAAAGGAGGATCTTTATGTTTTGATAGATTTTTATGGTTTCGAAGGATGTTGTCCAATAAAGTCGAAAGTAACGTACGAAGGTCAAAAAGTTTTGTAACCCAAACTCATCTTTAAAGGAAAAACCCATAGTTGAATTTAATGGATTTTTGTAATGTTTTAAAAAGAAGATTTCCTTGGAAATGTTAGGTTGAAGGGATTAACCGTATTTTTATGAAAATGATTTCAAGGACATTAAACCCAAGAGCGGTACTGTTTTGTAATTATGTTTTCTTTTCCGATTATAAATATATTCATATTATAATGGACCCATAAATGCATTTTGGGTATAAAGGGTAGAAGAACTAGCTACATTAACCCAGTAGTGAATATAAATTGATTAAACTCTTGGATGAGGAGACTTGCATCCAAGAGGCCAGGGAGACCAGAATATAAGATGCCTAAGTATAGAAGTTGTCAGGGAGATAGGTTCATAGTGAACCCATGAAAACTATGATCAGAAAGTTATTGGAGTTACTAATAGGTTCATAGTGATCCCATGAAAATAATTTTATAAAGAGTGGTTGGCTGGGGCCAATTGCTTTGTAGTGAACCCATGAAACCTATATCGAATTAAGTTGTTAATAGTTTTCAGTAGGTTCCTAGTTAGCCTATAAAAACTAGGAGAAGAGAGAAGTTATTGGAGTCGCCAGTAGGTCCAGGAGAACCCATGAATTGAATAAATTACTTGGCAAGGGCTAATAGGTTCATAGTGTAATGAAAACTTTGAAATAGGACAGGGAGCCTGAAAATTATATAAAGGTTATTAGTGAGCCTATGAAAACTATTAGGTTAACAGTGACACTAAAAACCATGAATATGTCTAGGGGTCAATATAATAGAGGATAGGAAATTCAGAATGTTTTAACTTGTATTCATATCATCAAAATATTTTGAAATGCTATGTTTTTTTACCATTGTGGACGCTAGAGCACGATATATGGTTTTATAAAGGTTTTAAGATACTAGTGAGTGGAAAACCCATTCCGTTAAGCAACGTGGTCTCACTAGATATCTAAATGATTTGATATGGTAGATTATTATTCATACATGGCTATATGTTTGACTTGAAGTTTATGTTTTCCCCTTAAACTCTCAACTACTCAATTGATTTTGAGTAGTTTGAGAGTTGAGGTTTTCAGGTACCTCTTTAGACGAATAAGCTTCTAAAGACGTGCATGAGGCATGATAGCTATCTAGAGTTCTTTTTTACTTTGATTTCGTTGTGTTTTTTGTAATGCCAAAGTTGTTATATTTTCTGTAATACTCTGATCATCCAAAGGGGCATCTTCATATGTCTCTCTTAGCATATTTTATAGTAAATATATTTTCTTTGAATGTGGTTAATGATTGTGGGATTTTGTAATGAATTGGAAATGTTTTGAAATGGAATATAAACTATTTGATATTTTAATTTTTTTTCCAGATTAATGTGTTTTTGTGTATCAATGAATCTAAAACCGCCATATTTGGTCGTCGAGGATTAATAACTATGGATGATTGCAACATCTGTAGCCATTATTTTTGGGTGTTGAAAATTTGGGGGGATGAAACTATGTCTAAGTAGGGGGATGTTACAAGTTAGTATCAGAGCATAGGTTTATGAAACTTTAAAAGCAAAGTTAAACCTGAAAGCTTTTGAAACATAATCCAATGAGTTAGAAATATGATCGGGGTTTGGTTAACGCTATAGTGACGTACTTGTATTTGATATATATATATATATATATATATATATATATATATATAAGTGCGTGTTCCCCTCTCTCTTAGGCCATTCTTTTGTATCTTACTATGACTCATATGTAGGTTTATGAGAAAGATGATATGGAAGTAGGAAACAGAAGAGGAACTCTAGGTGGAGGAAGCACCACAACCAACGAAATGCTCAACGTAATACCAGGAGAAACCCAGGTCTATCAGTTAATGCTAACCCAAATGCTAAAGCTAATGTGGATGTTGAAAATTCGCTAGTAGATGCATGGATGGTGTATCAGTTTTTGGCCAATCTTTTGCAAGCTGAAGTAGCTGGTAATGTTGGAGGAGCTAATCCTATAGCTCTAATTGGATATAATTAAGATGGGTTGAGCAGAGACTACACCGGTTTGGGTGGAAAGTTGTTTGTTGGAATGGATGTTGTTGAGGTCGAGAATTGGCTTTTCCACTGTGAGAGGATCTTTACTGATCTAGGCTTGGATGATGAACAGAAGAGGATGGCCTATAGGCAGTTGCAAGGGGGATTGCTTCAGTGGTGGAATAATGTGACTGTTGGAGTTCCAAAGGAAGAGCTCACATGGGCTGATTTCAGAAGGAGGTTTGAGAAAAGATTTTTATCTTGATAAGTCAGCATTAATGAGGAATTTTACGGATTTTGTCCAAGGAGATATGTCAGTAGTCGAGTACGCTGCTAAGTTGAAGAGCTGTCTCGATATGGATATGCCATTATAGACTCTAACATCATAAGGAATGAGAGGTTCATTCGAGGACTGAGGCCTGTGCTTGCTAGAATGACTATGACCCATATCATAGAACCTTGTAACGTGGTAGTGGAGATGGCCATTCGCCATCTAATGATGTTTGTTGTTTCTGCAAAGGAGAAGCCAGTTGAATCCTAGGGTCATTAGGGAAAGAAGAGGAAATTTTTAAAAAGAAGGGAGCCTAGAAAAAGGATGCAGCCAAGAAGCCAAAGGCTGATTTATTGTGCTTCAAGTGTGATAAGAAGGGTCATTATGCTCACGAGTCTGGACAGGAAAGGGAAGAAGCTTGTAGAAAAGAAGAATATGAAATTCTTTAACACTGATCAATTTGAGCATTACAAGAACCAGTGTCCAGAGCGAGTAATGGCGGACAGATAGAAGGTTTTTACTATAAGACCACCATCTTTTTATAGGCTTGCTACAGTAGAGAAAGGGAAAATTGTAATGGAAAGTGCGTTTTTGATTAAGAGTATACCAGTTAGGGTACTATTTGATATCAGTGCATCAGACTGTTCATATTATTTAGTTGATAGGTTATGTATTGAAATCACATCTCTTGTTACTTCCTTAAGGGTTGCGAATATAATATGAGGATATGCAACTCTAGGGATGAGATGTGACCAGTCAGAACTTGATTTGCTAGGTCATAAGTTTGCATGTAGTTTGTATGTTTTTATTTCATAGATTTTGGTATAATTTTGGATACGGATTGGTTGGGTAAGTATGAGGTTAGGATATTTTGCCTGGATAGGAAAATATCATCGAGACACCCAAATAGTCATAATCGAATCATTTTCTCAAAGGAGAATTCTAGCAGGATTGCTTGTGCTTTGTCAAGTGCGATGGAAGTAGGAGAAGTGCTAAGTTAGGTTCAGGTAGCAAGAGAATTGCAGATGTCTTTGAGCCGGGTATGGTATTACAACCAAAATGAGATGTTGAGTTTCAGATAAATCTTGTACCAGGAGCTGAACCTATGAGTAGACCACCTAGCAGGATGACATCGACTGAGATTAAGGAATTGAAGGCGTGACTAGTGAATCTTCAAGGAAGGAATTTTATTAGACCAAGCAGTTCGCCTTGGGGAGTGGCCATGGTATTCGTGAAGAAACCAGATGGGTCGTTAAGGATGTGCATTGACTATTGTAAGTTAAACAAAAGAACGATTAAGAATAGGCACCCTCTACCAGTGATAGATGATCTGTTTGATCAGTTGAGTGGAGCTAGAGTGTTCTCCTAATTGGATTTGGCAATAGGGTTCCATAAGTTGAGAGTGACAGAGGACAGCATTTCTTTGACAGCATTTCAGACTAGGTATGTTCGTACAAGTGGTTAATGATGCCATTTGGGTTTGACGAATGCACCTACTATCTTTGTAGATTTGATGAACCAGGTTTTCCAAGAGCACTTGGATAGATTCATGTTGGTTTTCATAGATGACATTTTAGGGTACTCAACAGATAAAAGAGAGCATGAGATTAATCTTAGAGTGGGGTTTGAAACCATGAGGCAGAATCAACTAAAAACTAAGTTTCCAAGTGTCATTTTTGGAAGAAAAAGGTTAAGTTTCTTGGTCATGTAGTTTGATAGGAGGGCTTGGCAGTCGATCTAGTTAAGATCGAAGCTATCAATAATTGGAAGGGACCAAAGACGGTAAATGAGATAAGAAGTTTTCTTGGACTTGCTGGCTATTACCGGAGATTCATTAAGGATTTCTCGCGGATAGAAACACCTTTGACTAATTTGACATGAAAGAACATGTTGTTTATTTGGTCCAACAAATGTGAGGAACAGTTTCTTAAGTTAAAGCATTTGTTGACCATGCACCAGCGTTGGAGGTTCAAGATGGAAACCAAGGGTTGGTAGTATACACTGAGCATGAGGAACTAGATTGGAAGTTGTACTGATGTAGAGGGGTAAAGTTATTGCCTATGCATGAAGTCAGCTTAGACCGCATGAAGCGAAATATCATACTCATGACTTGGAGCTGGCTGTGGTGATATTTACCTTGAAGATTAGGAGGCATTATCTCTTGGAGAGAGATTTGAGTTGTAGACCGACCATAAGTCTTTAAGATATTTATTCTTAGAAGGTGTTGAATATGTGGAAGCGGAGGTCACTTGTGTTTTTGGCTGCTTATGATTTCGGTATAGAGTATACTCCTAGGACAGTAAATAAGGTAGCAGATGCTCCTAGCAGAAAGCATCAGAATGTAGTGTTAGCTATGTTGGTAGAATGAAAGGACCTTGAAATTTTGGCTAGTTGTGGTGTGCAGTTCAACTGCTAGTTCTAGTTTGGGTACGACCAAGTTGTCTTATTTAGAAGTTCGACCAGTGTTGATCTAGAGGATAGCTTATAAACAAAGAGAAGATCCAGTTTTAGCTGAGAAGATCTGAAGGCTTGAGGTGGGATCAGAGATCGATGACCTAAGGATATAAGTCTTGACCAAAGAGGATGGTTGAGAAAGAAGGGATGACTATTTGTTCTAGATGTAGAGAACTTAAGGAGAGAAGTTCTGGAAGAACATCAACGATCTAAGTTTTTAGTTCATCCTAGAGGGACCACGATGTATCAGGATATGAAGAGGAGCTTCTATTACGAAGGTATGAAGAGGGATGTTGGCTTTAGGGTTAGGTAGTGTGTGAAATGTCAACAAGTGAAAGCTGAACATCAAAAGCCAAGTGGGTTGCTTCAGCCTCTAGAGATTCTAGTTTGGAAATGGGATTTGATATCCATGGGTTTTATTGATAGGTGTCAAGGTCAAATGGAGAAAATGAAAGTATATGGGTCATAGTGGACAGATTGACCAAGAGTGCCCATTTCATTCAAGTCAAGTCTCAACTAGAACGACACCTGTATAGCTTGCTGTTCATGAGGAACATAGTTAGATTACATGGAGTTCCTAGTAGCATAGTCAGTGATAGAGATTCATTATTCACTAGCGAATTCCGAAAAAGGCTACAGGATGTGTTAGGCACTAAGCTCAAGACGAGTACCGCATATCACCCTCAAACATATGGGCAAATAAAGAGAGAGTCAATAAGGTACTCGAGGATTTGTTGAGAGCTTATGTGTTGGATTTTGGTTGATCTTGGGAGGATCGGCTACATTTGATTGAGTCTATAATAATAGTTATCAAACTAGTATTGGAATGGTGCCTTTTGAAGCTTTTTATGGAAGGCCATGCAAATCACCAATATATTGATTAGAGACTGGAGACAGATTGGTCAGATTGAGCTGATTCGAGAATGGATGAAGGAAGCTCAATCCAAGTAGAAGATTTATGCAAATAGAAGGCGTAAAGACTTGGAGTTTTTAGTGGGATAATGAAGGGTGTGATACGGTTTGGAAAGTCAGGGCCAACTTGCACCGAGATATGTTAGTCAATTCCAGATTATAGAAAGCTTTGGAAAGCTCGATACAGAGTAGAGTTGCCGAGCAATATGAGAGGTGTCCAAGTGTATTTCATGTGTCTCATCTTCACAAGTATGTGCATGATCCAAATGCCACTATTCATCCAACAGGGTTGGAAGATCTATTAGTAGAGCCTAATTTGACTTTTCTTAGGCAACTAGTTCTGGTTGTAGCAAGAGATGAGAAAAGATTAAAGAACAAGACAGTCAAGTTGTGAAAGTTCAGCGGAGTAACAACGAAAATGACTGTACTTGGGAGACAGAGGACATGATTCGAGATGCTTATCGTGATCTGCTTTGATGATATGTCTATATTAGATTTATATAGATTAGTAGCTAGTCGGGTAGGCTAGTATGGAAGTTAGAAGTGGTTACAGATGATTGCTATGTTTGGTATTTAGTCCTTACTAAATTTCGAGGACGAAATTCTTTAAGGAGGGGAGCCTGTAACACATCTAAATTTTGATAACATTATTAAGGGATTTCATTAGAATAAATTAAATAGAATAATGTAGAATGATATGGAGATTGAGGTTGATTAATAAATTTAGTGGCCGTGCTTATTAAAACGAATGGGCTTATAAATGGGTAAATGTTAACTAATTAATTATAAGGGCATTAGGGTAAGTTGTCATCCATATTTCCTACCCTTATACTATTATCCCTACGACCATTCATGTTCATTTTATCATAAGCAAAAACATTAAAAAAAGATAAAGCGAAGGCCGGGAAATAGGAGGAAGAAGAGAAGAAGAAATTCAAATTTAACCTTAGGATCGAGCTAAAAGAAATCAATCTCGATCAACCTCCAATTGATTCATCCAATCTAAGGTGAATAATGATCACAACATCTTTAATTTTACAATAATTGATTTCTAAATTTAAGGGTAAATTTATTTTATGATGTATTGGATGATGAAATGCTTGATTTTAAATGGATGATAGAGTCAAACAAGGTTGTTTGCACTGATAATCACGGATTTAAGGGTAAACCCATATAATATGATTCTATAATGCATGGGAAAATTTAATGTAGTGAAAAACATGATTTTGGATTTGGGTTTTAAATTTTGATAATTTTCCAAGCTATGGAAAGATTACTATGAATTTTCAAAGGAAAATATGGTTATTTGAGTTTATAAATTTACTTCGAAAATTATATTGAGAATTTGGGTCTGAAATTTAGATATGTTAAATAACATGATTATGGAGAATTTCTAGGATTTTTTGGATTTTTACTAAGAGATTTATTATGGAAATTAAATTACTTTAAAAGGAGGACCTAAAGGATTTAGTTGATGATTAAAGGGGAATGGCTTAATTATTAAAGTTATTTTAGTTTTTACATCTAAGAAAATGCGGTAATTATTTGTAAATTGATTTGAAAGTTTAAGTTAACCAATCAAGTGTTTACAAGTGGGAGAGTTAGTTATAAAAAATTTACCTTATTTGGTAAAAATAGCCTTTTGCTCAGAAAAGTAGGTTCCTCCTCCTTTAGAAGTAGCTTTCGATCCAGAGCTTCCGCCTTCAACCTAGTCAAAACCATCTTAGTCGAAACCATGAAACTAGTACACATGGTATCACTTTGTTGGCACACATTGGATTGGACCAAGGCGGAAGGTAGAGTGCCGAAACATTGCTTCCAAGGTTTTAATAGCTTTATTTTGTTTTCTAAAGAAAAGCGCTTGCCTATTTACAAAAAGGCTTCAAAGGTGTCAAAACCAATCTTTTCAAAAGGGTATTTTTAAACTAGCTTTTAAAGGAGCATTCGACTTTTTAAAGTAAGCATCTTTCGATGGAGTGACTAATTCTTCAAAGTGATGCTTTTGGAAGTGGTAGTTTCGATCGAGTCGAAACCCTTCTATAATTTGATGCCTTTCGATGGTATTGAAGGCGTCAACGATATTGAAAAGGTACATTTTATTCTTATAAATATAAGCCACTTCCTATAGCTTTCGAAAGGGGTTAAGGGTTTTGAAGGCAATGGTTTCGAAAGGGGTTTCGAAGCCAACCTTCCAATATTTTACCCAGTTGTTTAAGCCTTTGAAAGGATGGTGCCGACACCATCAAATTTTCCCCAATATTTTTATGAGTTAAAGAATGGTGTCGAAAGAGATGCTTTCACTTATGTTCACTTTAGCCTAAATGATATTATAAGTATAAACCCAATGGCTTTGGAAGGTGTAGTTCCAATGGTTTGGAAAGAGGATCTTTCAATGTTTTCGAAAGGGGTACTTTCAATTGGTTTCGAAGCCATGCTTCTAAAGTTAAAGGTTAATACTTTAATACATTCAAAAGGTTTTAAAAGAAACGTTTTAATGTATTCAAAAGACAAGAGCCTAAAATTTTGAAGATAGATTTTTATGCTTTTGAAGGGGTCATCCAATGAAGTCGAAAGTAAGATTTCGAAGGTGTCGAAAGGTTTTGTAACCCAAAGTTATTTTTAAAGGAAAAATTCATGGCTAAATTTAAAGGACTTTTGTAATGGTTTTAAGAAGTGGATTTTTTTGAAAAAGTTAGGTTAAAGGGATTAACCATATTTTTATGTAAATGATATCAAGGACATTAAACCCGCAGGAGTGGTATTGTTTTGTAATTATGTTTGCTTCTTCGAATATAAATATATTCACATTATAATGGGCCCATAACTGCATTTTAGGGATAATGGGTAGAAGAACCAGCTAGCTTAAACCAATAGTGATTATAAATTGATTAAACTCCTGGATGAGTAGGCTTGCGTCCAAGAGGTTAGGAGTCTAGAATAGAGGTTGCCTAAGTTTAGAAGTTGCTGGGGAGATAGGTTCATAGTGCATCCATGAAAACTATGATCAGGAAGTTATTGGAGTTACCAATAGGTTCATATCGATCCCATGAAAACTATGTTATAAAGAGTGGTTGGCGGGGCCAATTGGTTTGTAGTGAACCCATATAAACTATATCCGGATTAGGTTGTTGATAGTTCTCAATAGGTTCCTAGTTAACCCACCAAAACTAGGATAAGAGAGAAGTTATTGGAGTCACAAATAGGTACAGGGGAACCAATGAACTAATAAGTTACTGGGCAGGAGCCAATAGGTTCATAGCTCACCCATGAAAATTACGAAATAGGACGGAGGTCCATAAATTATATAAAGGTTTTTTAGTAAGCCCATGAAAACTATTAGGTTAATAGTGACACTAGAAACCTTCAATATGACTGGGGATTAATAAAATAGAGGATGTGAAATACAGAATGTTTTAACTTGTATGCATATCATCAAAATATTTTGAAATGCTATGTTTTTAACCATTGTGGAGCTGGAGCATACTATATTGTTTTATAAAGGTTGGAGGATATTAGTGAGGGGAAAACCCTTTTCGCTTAGCGGCATGGTTTCACTAGATATTTAAATGATTTAAAATGGTAGATTATTATTCATACCAAGATTTATGTCTGACTCGGAGTTTATGGTTTCCCCTTAAACTTTCGGGTACTTATTTGATTTTGAGTAGTTAGGGTGTTGAGGTTTTCAGGTACCTTTTTTGACGAATAAGCTTTCGGAGACGTGCAGGCGGCATAATAGCTATCTAGAGTTCCCCTTTATTTTGATTCCGATGTGTTTTTTGTAATAGAAAAGTTGTTATATTGCATGTGAATACTCTGATCATCTAAGCAGGCATCTTCGTATGTCATTCTTGGCGTATTTTGTAATAAATATATTTTCTTTGAACACGGGTAACGATTGTGGGATTATGTAATGAATTGGAAATGTTTTGAAATGGAATATGACATGTTTGATGTTTTAAACTTTTTCCATATTTATGTGTTTTTGTGTATCAATGGATCTAACACCGCCATATTCGTCGCCGAGGATTAAAAATTATGGATGAATGCAGAATCCATAGTTGTTAGTTTGGGCCTCCAAGTAGGGGGGTGTTACAATTTAATACCTTGACCCCGAAGCAAGGCCCTTGATAACGTAACCGATAGTCAACTGGTCCCAACTATGAAGGCCGATGACTCCTAGAAATGACTTTACAATTTAATGAGTCATATTACTAACGCATCTCAAAGGCTTATCTAGGGCTAACTAGCACACTTACAACCAAAAAAACAAGCAACAAAAATTTGAGGTCTATACGTATTCAATACGGACTGTCACTAGTAGGAAGTGTGATTCATCAGGCCACAACCTAATCTTTGTTAACGTCCATTTGGGTGGTATAACCTATGCCCAACCCTAACACATAAATACCAGTTTACTAATAATGCTAACATAGCATTGAATCCAAACGAATCTCATTTAAACTTGCCTAATTCAAGTTAAAAAAATTAAATGACCACTGTCCTAGTTACTAAATACCTTTGGTTTGGAACAAATCAGACCCATTTTTCTAATTAGGCACTGTCATAGGTTATTTAAAACTTCTTAAATAGGGAAGATGCAGATCCAACAACCATTTAATATCTCAACCCCAAAATAAGCCCTTGACCATCCTAAATGTACTTAGCCATTTAATTATTCAACTCCGAGGCAACCCCTGGTGTATTTTACACAAACCTATAAACGAACGTATATCTCTCGTGGGTCCTATAGTTGGAGATATCCTACATCAGCACTACATATATACAACTATTGGTAGCCCCTTGTGGAGGGCAGACTTTCCATTACGTAAGGTGCCATTCACAAGCAATTTTTACTCTAACTCTGTTGATGACGTGTCTGACGCATCGGAAGCCCCAACCACGTTAGCCTCATTCCTAGCTTTGTTATGAAATTTTTTGAGGAAGGTACATTAGCGTCTTCAAGTCGGATTCGTTCCCTTACAACTATAACGACCTGTATTTTCGGCTATTTTAAATTATTAAATTTAGAGCATTTATTGGGTGAATATGGGTAAAAATATAATGATTTGTTAATATTAATTTATTGGATAATTTAAATTGTTTGAATGTAATATTGAGAATTATTTAAATAATTGAATTCTAGATTTAATGTGATTAAAAATGGTATTAGAAATTGGTTTAATTTTCATATAAATGTGAATGGAGATTGTTAATATTTAAAATTGGATGTAAATGTGAATAATTTAAAATTGGATGTAAATGTGAATAATTTAAAATTTGAAATTTTATAATTTAATTAATGAGTTAAAATATTCATTTTGGCCAATGTCTTGGATTTTGACGAAACCAGTTTCAACGGATCCGAAATGGTGAATTATTATAGATTTCAATTTCGTAACGATCGGACTTGCGTTTGGTCGTACGGGTATGAAACTCGTAGAAATTTAGTTTCGAATTTTGTTTTAATAATCGACTTTGAAAAGCTATCTTCCATATACGATCGAATTAGACTTCGAAACTGATTCCATTGCGTTCGGAATAGGGGTAATACATTAGAAACGCCGAGCGACAGGTTTCTTTTGGAGTTCAGTATTTTTCGGACCAATCGGGCTAGATATTTTTATATTTATATATAAAAAAAATTTATAACCTATATCATCCCATTCAAAGCCACCTCGTCGCCTATGCCTACTCGTATACCTGCTCCTATACCTATTCGTATCTATTAAAGAAAAGGAAAACAATAGATCTCCATTCAAAAAAAACACGAGATCTCGTTAAAAAAAAGGGAGTCGGTCGATCGGAAGAATGGCCGCGACACCAATGGCTTGCAACACTCGACGAGAAGCACGAGATCGAGGGCAACGCAAGCAGAGCCGTGACAGAGGTTTGGGCGTATGGAAAGGGGTGGCGGCGCTCGATTTGGGTTGAGCGGTGACCGGAGGCAACCGACGCTGAGCTTGCTTTCGATCTGCTACTAGAGTTTCGTGGGGTCGCGTGCTGTTCTTCGATTCGCATGCGAGCTAGAGGAAGTGTCCTATTCGAACTCGTCTCGGCATTTGATCGACATTCAGGACTTGTGTTTGAGGCACGGCAAAAAGCTTGGTGGAGGTGGAAGTCAACCGTAAAAAAAGAAAAAAAAAGAATTTTTTTAATGAAAGGTCGTGTGTTGTCTGGGATGGGTGTGGCAGTGAGCAGTAATGAGAAGGTTTAATTTTATTTATTCAATAATAGTTTTGTTAATTCATTTTAAATACAATCGAATGTTGTTTAATCCATCATATTTTTACGAGGTCGGATTTGAGTAGAGTAGATTTGCATTGAAATCGTTGACGTTGTCTGCGCTATGGTGTTAAATTGTCGCTGTTTGCTTCATTCGAATTTTCAGATGCGAACGAAGGTGAGTGTTTTACGCTCGCAATTGACTGAAATACTTTTATGTTAGCTAAATTTATTTCGTGAAGTGACTGAAAATTTATTGATCGCTGATTGATAAGTTTAATTGATATTTAATTTACATCTGAATTAACTAATGAATTTTAAAATCGGCCGTTGAAATCGAATAAGAATTTAACTGCTAGTGGAGTCCCGAAGTATAGGTAATTGGTTGATCATTATGATTATTGACATGCTGGATGATTGGTTGTGATGGATGTTATTGGTTGATATTTGGTTGTTTATTTATTTTGCTATATTATGCTATCATCTTGTATATTGTTTATTGCATATAAAACTATAAACTGAATTATTTCGAATATATAAAGAAATAGGTTGAAATGACATATACCTATGACATCTATTTGGATTGTAATAATATATATCCATCCTTGAAATTAAATTGAAATAATCATCCACTTTGCCATAGGGTTGAGAATTATATACGAACACCGGGTTGGTTAAGTGAAATGATTTTAAAAGTTGTTTTGAAATTATTAAAATGAATTGATTTTTAGAATAAAATCAAATTTATGGAAACCAAATTATTTTTAATTGGAGCTCGAAATGTGGGAATTTAAACTTAATAAACGAGATTGTTTAATTAATCAAATTTTGAATTTTTAAGTTATAAACGAAATACGTCGTAAATTTCAGAAATAGGTTTGTTTTTATAGATTGACTTTTATTTGAACTTCGAATATTTCTCAGAAAAGAGATATGAAATAATATTTCAAATTTGGGTTTGGAATTGAATTAAAGTTGAAATTTGGATTTAAATTTGGTATTTAAAGTAAAATTGATTTCAGTGTTTAAATCGATATTTTGAAATCGAATTTGGAATTGGGAATTGAAATTGAAAAAAGATTTGAAATCAAAATTCAGATTAATTTGAAACGGGAATTCAAATTGATTTGAAATTGGAATTATAATTGATTTGAAATTGGAATTTAAATTTATTTGAGATTGGAACTTTAAATTTATTTGAAATTGGAATTTAAATTAATTTGGGACTGGGATTGGATATTTATTTGGAATTGGGAATGGAAATTATTTTGAAATTGAGATTTAAATTAATTTGGAAATGGAAATTCTAATTGAAAGAAACTTATAATTTGAAAGAAATTTGTGTGGAATCGGAATTTATTCGAGTTGAAATTGGAATTGAATCGAGTAAATTGAAATGGGATTTTGAATTGATTTGGATAGGAAATTGAAAATAGACCGATTTGACTTTGGAATTATAATCTTTTTTGTATAAATAATTTGAAATCTATATTCTTTAATTATTCTAATTATTTTGATTTTCCGAACTATTTTACTATATAAAAACCATTTTTATATTCAAATTATTTTTTATTAAACTATTTAAATATTTTCTATTAAGCTATTTAACTATTTTAACTGTTTAAACTATTTTCAAAAATTCAGACTGGTTATAGGGTAAATTATTTATATTTAAATCTTGGATTTAAATATGAAGTAGGTTAAAGTGAAGAATATAACCTAAATTGAATTCAAATAGAATTTTGGAAGTGAAATCGATTTATCGAACAAAATCGATAAATTTGAATAAATGATAATTTTCAAAATAAAATTGATGTTGTAGCGAACATATGATGATTTCGAAATGGATTTGATTTTTGAAACGAATATGATATTTTGATATCAAATGTAAAATTGTTTTCGAAAGGTAAATGAACCAACCGGTGTGTAAATCGATGATTGGTTGTTAAAGAGACTAGGGCCTCTTATTGAAATACTTTCTTTCAATGTTGGAACCACTTTAACAACCGTGTACGCGGTGGATGATATCCAGAATGTAGTGGTTGAATTGGCGACGTTTATTGGAATGAAGTAAGAGAATGATGATGGATAGCCTTAAAATTCGTATCATAATTAAAATGAGTAAAACATGAGCCTATGTTTGGTCATTAAAGTTAGCTACCTCTAGCGAAGTTGATCCCTCTATTACTATTGTTGTTTCGGATTCGACGGGTGCACCTTATTTATCGTTTGGATTGATTGTCGCGGTTGGCCACGGATGGGTTACGACCAGCCAGAAAGGTAAACTGGTAGAATCCTACCTTGGGCATTACCTCACGTGCCTTGTCATATTTATCCCTATACGAGCCCATTACGGTTTTGGTTTAAACTGTAAATGTGTTAAGGTGGATCAATGTAAAGCTGCTATGCTATTTTGATATTTATTTTACTGATAGACATTATCTATTATAGCGTATACAATTATATATAAATAGTTCAACGGATCCTTAGCAGATGGAAAATCCCATAACATCTCTTAAGTTATTGCACTCATATTTGCGATATTGATTTGAATTACATAAGAGTATTTTAGTCCTGGCTCAAATGTTTTGTTTTTTTCATTACGCTTGGGTCAGTCCTGAGTTTTTTTATTTTATTGAAGACTATTCTCTTGAGGACGAAGACGGAGTTTTGGTATATTACTATTATTATTATTATTATACCCTGTATCATGCTATTCTACTGCATTGATTATTTCACCATATTGTTATATTTATAAATTTGATAAATGTGTATAGATTATAATCAAATGTATGGTAAACAACTTTATGAATTTGTTTATCTAATTACAATAATTTATCGTTCCGCTGTGAGATTCTGTGTTTTGTTTTCTTCTTTTCTTCTTATTTTTCTTATTCAACCCCGTTGATTATCTACGTTTCGGATTGTCTGAGTTGGACATGTGTGGATTATCGTCGGTTTAAACCTTCCGAAATGTGGGTCGTCAAAGTTGGTATCAGAGCGAAGGTTTAGCGATAACCTTGGCTTTGTGGGGTTTGACTCATTAGAGATAGGGTAGTAATACCCTAGAATGAGTCAGTTTGAGTGTATATATATGAGAG
The DNA here is from genome assembly GCA_030765085.1 of Allium cepa. Taxonomy (NCBI): domain Eukaryota; kingdom Viridiplantae; phylum Streptophyta; class Magnoliopsida; order Asparagales; family Amaryllidaceae; genus Allium; species Allium cepa. The sequence goes on from CM060928.1 coordinate 1,039,441,535, forward strand.
AACGTATTTGTTAGTGTTATAAATTGTTTTATATTGTGTTTTCTTATCCGTTGAGTTGTTTATGAATTTTGGTCGATGTGCGGGACGCCGTGATATCGATAGGGGTTTCTAAACACTTAAACGAGGCAAGTCCACATAATATTGTTTTAAAAAAAACGAGTAAATGAAATAATTTTGGCTAAACTATATTATTTATATATATATAAAGTGATTTTTAATGAACTTGTTATTAGGAAATGATAATATTTAATTATCATCGATTATTGATTGAATAAAAAATGAAATGAATACTTAGTGAATTTTATTTTATAAAGCATTGATAATTAAATTGAATTGAAACATAATTGCAATAAGAATTGTTTAAAATGACCAACTTGTAAATTAATGGAATATTTCGATAATAATCTAAGGAAATTTGTTTATATGTATATTATAGCTTATATATAGAAATGATTATATAAATTTGAGAATTTTGAATTTAAAAATCCCTTTTTTATCAAAATTGTTTTCAAGCCTTAAAAATTTAATAATAGTATTATATGAAAGAGTTCTGACTAGAAATATATTAACATTATTTTTGAAGAAATAAAAAAAGCATTAAACTCGCTTGGTCGCTGGGAAATAATTCTGGAGATGACTACCACATCGCCAGTATTCATTTCCGAGTTTCAGGGTGAGAATTGCTACCAAAAGAAATTTATTATAAATTAAACATGTTTTGATTATGAAAGTGAAATATATATTCTAAGTGTGATTTAATAAGTATATGAAAATAATTTTGAACTTAAAATTGAAAATAGTATATAAGAAATAAGTTACAACATATAAATTTGAGTAGGAAAATAAACCAAATTTAAAATAGTTAAAATTTTTGGTTAAGCAAAAATAATTGAATTAAGAAATATTAAATTGATTAAGTTAGTGAAATGAAATAAATAAAATATAGTTTATCTCGTGAAAGCTTAAATAAAAAATTCAAATTGCATTTGAAATGAAGTCGATAAATTGACAAAATTAAATTTTAAATGAATAAATTATATAGTTTATAGATTTGTGAATATTAAGCTAAACAAATTTAAATTGTTATATGTGGATGGTAAGAGATTTAACTTGAAAAAAGGGAGCAATAGATTAAAATAAAATGAAGTTTAACTTAGTAAATTGAATTGGATATTAAATGAAATTTGATAAACTAGTAAAGTGGATTAGTTTTATTTGGGCTATAAAATGAATTAAAAATGAACAAGGACTTGAATTTTTAAAATAAAATGTGATTTAAGTGTGAAGGAGATTTAATAAATAAATGAATGAAAAAAGTAGTGTGAGTGATTGGATTTGATTTAAAATTGGATAAAGGAAAATTAAATTACGAGTGGAGTAGTTAAATAAAAATTGAATGCTAACTAATTTAATATGGAATAAATTATAAAGTGATGTTAACTTAAGAGAAGCTTAAATAAAAAAATTGCATTTAAATTGACGTAGATAAAATAATATGAATTTAAACAGATAATGTGAACTAATGAATTAATAATAAATCAAGATTTGAAGTAATAATAATAACCGTGATTGCGTTGTATAAATTATTATAATGAATTTAGATGAATTTATAAATGATGTTAGTATAAAAAGAAAAGAAGGATATACTAGGTGAAATATAATTGATTTAACTTAAGCATAGTTAAGTAAAATAATTTTAAATGAATTGATATGAAATAGATTAAAATAAAAATGAAATGAAACAATTGTAATTTCACAAATAAAATTTAAATATGGATGAAACAAGGGTAAATAATTGGAACCAAATCGATTGAATGTAAGTATATTGAATTGAACTAAATATAATGTGAATGCAATAAATATTGATAAAAAGAAGAAAAAGAGAAGAAGAAAGAATGAATTGATTATAAATCCATTGTATGAATAATGAAATGAATATTAATAAGTGAATGATAATCAATTTAAAATATATTGAATATAGCATGGAATTAATTTACTTAAGTGCAATTAATTATATGTATTATTGAAATAAAATAATGGAAGCGAAGAAAGAAAAATGAAATTTACTATAAATGAGTATAAATAAATAGAATGTAAATTCATTAATGTTGATAAGTGCATGCAAACTAATTCGAAGTAAATAAATTGAATGAAAAATCAATGGAACATGATTCTAATTGAATAAAAGTTGGTTGAATGCAAACAAATCGAAAGGAATCAATTAAAATGTTAATGTAATGAATGCTAAAAAGAGAAGAAGAGAATAAAATTAAAAATTTACATTTGATAATATAATATTCACATTGTTATGTATTTATTGGATTAATTGGATGGATATCGATGACTGGATGGTTTATTTTGTTGCAGAGCATTGTTTTTACTGTTTTGATTGCATATGATTGTTACATGTTGTGTATTTATGCTCGAAATTATTGTTTGAATTTAAAATCCATGTTATATGGTTATATTAGACTTATACATGCTTCTATATCGTTGTATATTAACTAATATGGTTAATTTAAGTTGAGATAGGTCCATACAATGATCGTTTTGGGCGTATATGTGGGTTTTACATGCTTTTGCTTGCTTAATATGAGTGAACTCGCTTGTATTTTAAATAATAAGGTACGTATCTCAGATTAAATACTGCAATTTTATAATTTTACCCTTCGGGATGCCTCATCATTGAGATGAGATGTATATTCGATATATATTGGTTATATTGTTGTTATATATTGAATTGTAAAAATTTTCCGACCGCGCACAAAAGAGACTCTGCCGAAATTTTCCGTGAATCTGAGAGTTAGAAAAATTTGAAAGTTTAAAAAGTATTATAACTTTTTTTTATATAAATTATATTTTCTGTAAACCAATAGCGGAACGGCGTAGTAAAAGTGTAGCAAAGATTTTCTAATAAGATTTTAAAGTTACAAGTGAATTATTTGAATAAAATCTATTGTATGTTAAATTCTTTACTTAGCGTCTTTTCGAAGACGAAAATTTTTGAGTGGGGGAGTATGTAACGACCCATATTTTCGGCTATTTTTAATTATTAAATTTAGTGCATTTATTGGGTGAATATGGGTAAAAATATAATGATTTGTTAATATTAATTTATTGGAAAATTTATATTGTTTGAACTTAATATTGGGAATTATTTGGATAATTGAATTCTAGATTTAATGCGATTAAAAATGGTATTAGAAATTGATTCAAATTTTATATAAATATGACTAGAGATTGTTAATATTTAAAATTGGATGTAAATGTGAATAATTTTAAATTTTAAATTTTATAATTTAATTAACAAGTTAAAATTGTCATTTTGGCCATTGTCTCGGATTTCGAGAAACCAGTTTCAACGGATCCGAAATGGTGAATTATTGTAGGATTTCAAGTTTCGTAACGATTGGACTTGTCGTTTGGCCGTATGGGTTTAAAACGCGTAGAAATTTAATTTCAAATTTATGTTTAATAATCGACTTTGAAAAGCTATCTTCCATATATGATCGAATTAGACATCGAAACCGATTCCATTGCATTCGAAATAGGGATAATACATTAGAAACACCAAGCGGCAGGTTTCTTTTGGAGTTTGGTATTTTTCGGACCAATCGAGCCAGATATTTTTATATTTATATATAAGAAAATTCTAACTTATATCATCCCATTCAAAGCCACCTCATCCCCTACGCTTACTCGTACGCCCGCTCCTAAACATAATCATATTTATAAAAGAAAAAGAAAACAACAGATCTCCATTCAAGATCAAACATGAGATCTCGTTAAAAAAAGGGAATCGGTCGATCGGAAGAATGTCCGCGACACCGAAGGCTCGTGACACGCGACGAGAAGCACGGGATTGAGGGCAACATAAGCGGAGCCATGACAGAGGTTTGGGCTTATGGAAAGGGGTGGCGGTGCTCAATTTGGGTTGAGCGACGACCGAAGGCAACCGAGGCCGAGCTTGCGTTCGATCTGCTGCTAGGGTTTCGTGGGGTCACATGTTGTTCTTCGATTCGCATGCAAGCTAGAGGAAGTGTCCCATTCAAACTCGATCTCGGCATTTGATTGACATTTGGGTCTTGCGTTGGAGGCACGGAAAAGAGCTTGGTGGAGGTGGAAGTCGACCGAAAAAAAAGAAAAAAAATGAATTTTTTTAATGAAAGGTCGTGTGTTGTCTGGGATGGGTGCGGCAGTGAGCAGCAATGAGAAGGTTTAATTTTATTTATTCGTTAATAGTTTTGTTAGTTCATTTTAATTACAATCGAATGTTGTTTAATCCATTATATTTTTACGAGGTCGGATTTGAGTAGAGTAGATTTGCATTGAAATCGTTGACATTGTCTGTGCTATGGAGTTAAATTGTCGTTGTTTGCTTCATTCGAATTTTCAGATGCGAACGAAGGTGAGTGTTTTATGCTCGCAATTGATTAAAATACTTTTATGTTAGCTAAATTTATTTCGTGAAGTGAATGAAAATTTATTGATCACCGATTGATAAGTTTAGTTGATATTTAATTGACATCTGAATTAAATGATGAATTTTAAAATCGACAGTTGACATCGAATAATAATTTAACTGCTAGTAAAATTCTGAAGTATAGACAATTGGTTGATCATTATGATTATTGACTAGTTGGATGATTGGTTGTGATAGATGTTATTGGTTGATATTGGTTGTTCATTTATTTTGATATATCATGCTATCATCTTGTATATTGTTTATTGCATATAAAACTGTAAACGGAATTATTTCGAATATATTAAGAAATAGGTTAAAATGACATATACCTATGACATCTATTTGGATTGTAATAATATATATCCATCCTTGAAATTAAATTGAAATAATTATCCACTTAGCTATAGGGTAGAGAATTATATACGAACACCGGGTTGGTTAAATTAAATGATTTTAAAAGTTGTTTTGAAGTTATTTAAATGAATTGATTTTTAGAATAAAACCAAATTTATGGAAATTGAAATATTTTGAATTGGAGCTCGAAATGTGGGAAATTAAATTTGATAACCGAGATTGTTTAATTAATCAAAGTTTAAATTTTTAAGTTATAAACGAAATACATCGTAAATTTTAGAAATGGATTTGTTTCTAAAGATTGACTTTTATTTGAACCTTGAATATTTATAAGAAAAGTGGTATGAAATAATATTTAAAATTTGAGTTTGGAATTGAATTAAAATTGAAATTTGGATTTAAAATTTGGTATTTAAAGTAAAACTGATTTAAGTGTTTAAATCGTTATTTTGAAATCGAATTTGGAATTGGGAATTGAAATTGGAAATTGATTTGAAATCAAAATTTAGATTAATTTGAAATTGGAATTCAAATTAATTTGAAATTGTAATTCCAATTGATTTGAAATTGGAATTTAAATTGATTTGAGATTAGAACTTTAAATTTATTTGAAATTGGAATTCAAATTAATTTGGAATTAGGATTGGAAATTTATTTAGAACTGGGATTGGAAATTAATTTGAAATTGAGATTTAAATTAATTTGGAAGTGGAAATTTGAATTGAAAGAAACCAGTAATTTGAAAGAAATTTGCGTGGAATCAGAATTTATTCGAGTTGAAATTGGAATTGAATCGATTAAATCAAAATGGAATTTTGAATTGATTTGGGTACCAAATTGAAAAGTAGACCGGTTTGACTTTGGAATTATAATTTTTTTTGTACAAATAATTTAAAATCTATATTTTTTAATTATTCCAATTATTTTGATTTTCCAAGCTATTTTTCTATATAAAAACCATTTTTATATTCAAATTATTTTCGATTAAACTGTTTAAACGTTTTCTATTAAACTATTTAACTATTTTAACTATGTAACTATTTTCAAAAATTCAGACTGGTTAAAGGGTAAATTATTTATATTTAAATCTTGGATTTAAATACGAATTAGGTTAAAGTGAAGAACATAACCTAAATTGAATTCAAATAAAATTTTGGAAGTGAAATCGATCTATCGAACAAAATTGATAAATTTGAATAGATGATAATTTTCGAAATGAAATTGATGTTGAAGGGAACATGTAATGATTTCGAAATGGATTTGATTTTTGAAACGAATATGATATTTTGATATCAAGTGTAAAATTGTTTTCGAAACGTAAAAGAACCAACCAGTGTGTAAAACGACGATTGTTTGTTAAAGAGACTAGGGCCTCTTATTGAAATACTCTCTTTCAATATTGGAACCACTTTAACAACTGTGTACACGGTGGATGATATGCATAATGTAGTGGTTGAATTGGTGACGTTTACTGGAATGAAGTACGAGAAAGATGATGGATAGCCCTGACATTCGTGTCATAATGAAATTGAGTAAAACATGAGCCTATGTCTGGCCATTGAGGTTTGCTACCTCTAGCGATTTTGATCCCTCGTATTACTATTGTGGATTCTGATTCGATGGGTGCGCCTTATTTTCATTTGAATAGATTGTCGCGGTCGGCAACGGATGGGTTATGACCAGCCAGAAAGGGTAAACTGGTAGAATCCTACCTTGGGCATTGCCTCACAGGCCTTGTCATATTTATCCCTATACTAGCTTCTTACGATTTTGGTTTAAAATGTAAATGTGTTAAGGTGAATCAATGTAAAGCCTTAACGCTACTTTGATTTTTATTTTACTGATAGACATTATCAATTATTGTGTATACTATTATATATAAATAGTTTAATGGATTCTTAGAAGATGGAAAATCCCATAACATCTCTTAAGTTATTGCACTCATATTTGCGATATTGATTTGACTTACATAGGTGTATTTTAGTCCTGACTCGATTGTTTTGTTTTTTTTCATTACGCTTGGGTCAGTCCTGAGTTTTTTAATTGTATTGTAGACTATTCTCTGGAGGACGAAGATGGAGTTTTGTTATATTGCTATTATTATTATACCACGTATCATGCTATTCTATTGCATTGATTATTTCACCCTGTTGTTATATTTATAACTTTGATACATGTGTATAGATTATATTCAAATGTATGGTAAACAACTTTATGAATTTGTTTATCTAATTATTATATTTTATCGTTCCACTGTGAGATTCTGTGTTTTGTTTTCCTCACCTCTTCTTATTTTTCTCATTCAAACCCACTGATTATCTATGTTTCGGATTGTTTGAGTTGGATATGTGTGGATTATTGTCGATTTAAACCTTCCGAAATGTGGGTCGTCACAATAATTGTCTGTTTAATCATTTTAATAACATTAATTAATAAAATTAATTTCTTATAATTTCTAAAATTAATAACTAGTGTGAATGAGATCCTAAAGATGCGATTTTGTGTGTTACGATCTTATCAAAATGCTCTTCATTATGGAGTTGGTTTGAACTAGATCAAGCAATCTATTTTATTATTTTACAATTTATTAATTTATTTATTTTTGCAAATTATTGATACATATTATTCATTAAAAAAAAATAACTAATTATTTAAATATAAATCAATTTTATTTTTATTTTATCATTGTATTTTTTAAGTTATTATAATTTTATAATGATGTTGATACATATTTTATCGTTGTATTTTTTAAGTTATTTTAATTAATTTTCATGTATTTGAATTTAAAATGTATTAGTTTGTTTTAATAAAAAATCAAGTAATTTAATTTTTATTATTTGCTATTATTAAACTCATATTCCACAATAAAAATAATAGTCAATAAATTGTAAATCAATTAAACTAAAAATCACAACTTAAATACCCCGCTCTTATACTCCATTCATAACACTAAACCCATTTCCCGTTAAGTCAACTTCCCCGCTTAAATGCGCCGCTTAGATTCCTCATTCTCGTTCATTACAAATGCACCCTAACTCTACTGGCCTCGCACCCTAATTCATCCTAAACCAAGTAAATTAACCTTAATATTGGGCCAGCCCCACTAGTTCATAGCCGTCGCAGACTTATAATTGACGCTATATAATTTCAATCGTGGAAATTATTATGCCTCTTAAGTTCATTTGTTAGTATTTATTTATTTAATTATTGTGGACTGTTTATTTTGTATGTCTACCATCATTACTTTCGAACCTCGTTAATGTCACTGAATGTCATTTACTACTTCCTTTACCCCCAATGAATGTCCCTCATAAATGATCTTTTATATTAAAACTGGACAGTTATTGATAAGATTTATGTATCTGTTTTAGAGTTAATTTATCTTGCCTATTTAATTTACTTTATAAATGTCATATTTAATTCTAAAATTAAATCCATTAAATGAATTTACATCGGTATTTGCTTACTATAACTTCATATTATTTGTGTAATTAATATTATGACCCAAACCTCCTTGATTATCACATTATTAGTATTTTAACGTTTTATACAAATTAATATGCTAGCCGACGTTTATTTATTTATTTATTTCTTAACCTTATACTTTACTATATATATTTGATTAATGTTATTATAATGGGTTATTTACATATATTTATTTGAAACATTTTAGTTTCTACAATTATGGATTTCTGAATGTATGTTTATGTATAAATTCCACAAAGATATTTATTTAAACATTTTAATGCATTGGAACTGTAATGTTTCCAAAAAGGAAATATTTTCATTTCAACTTTCCATAAACCACCAAAAAGTAGGATATGGCACCCTTGTACTTACAAGAAATTATATCTTTCAAGGAACATTCCGTGTTATTTTAAACAATGCACTTTTCATATATAGCCATGATGTTGGGTGGTCTATGGAAATTCACACGAAAGCTAATTATAACTAGATTTTGCTCTCTACAATTCAAATGAATTAAAGTATGTCAAATTTAGATCCCAAATCAAAATAAACATTCCAATTAAATGATTAACAAGTTCAATAGTTTACAGCCCAAATAATAAAAATTTGGAAATAACTACACTGTTATATAAATATCATATTTCACAAATTTTAGGGGTTATTCTCCCTAAATTCCAGATCTAGGGTGTGTATGCTCTTTCGTCAAAGTTAAATACTTTTTTCTTGAATATGTAGGTAAGGGTTTCGATTCAAATTTATTCAATTAAGCCTACAATTCAATGGTTTTTAGATGGGCGTAATAACAAAAATAGAATCCCAATGATATAAATTTAGTATTAGGAAAATTACGTAATTTTCCATTTACCAAATGTTTTTCAAATCTCTAGACCAAAGTCGTTCTTCTTACGTGACTTCTTTGCTTTTCAACCAAAAAATATGTACTTAAGTGTATACATAGCCAATAGAATTTAAGATCCGAGAGGAGATTTGAGTTTTACTAGAAGTCTTAATTTATAATTTCTAAACTTACCTCTTTTGCAGAACTGATTCACTCCTTCTCCTCTTCTCTTTTATTTTATACCCATCTCCAATATATATATATATATTTATATATATAGCATTTCTAAAATTTCTAGCAGTAATGGAGAAGGAGAAATGGAAAAGCTCCACTGCTCAGTTCAGAAAACATGAGAAGAAAGTTGAGGGGCTATGCCTGTATTTATAGGCGCTCAAATTAAATATATTCATCCGATTAAAATTTATTAAATCCATTCCATTCGAAAAAGGTTCAGGGAACGCGGCCCTAAACTGACAGGTCAACCAGTCGGCATGTGTAGTCGACCAAATAATCGACATGTGCGGTCTATTGGCTCTATTTAGCTATCAAATGATGTTGGGTCTGCTGGTTAGTTACATTGTTAACTTTTAAATGGCGTTATTTATATTATTATTCAAATTTATTTTGAACTATTACAATTTGAAATCTTCAAAAATCGATAATTTCTTCATTTGAGGTCCGATTACTAAGCTTCATATATGAAAGTTTCGTAGAAAATCGGCATGAACACAATGGTGCAAGTTTCATGGTGAAATTCTGATATTTATTCTAATTCCATTTTTGATCTTTAATAATTATTTATGAATCCTTTTTAATTAGTTACTATTTCTTTTACATGGTGTTGCATCCTTCCACCCTAAAAGAAATTCGTCCTCGAAATTCCTCAAGGGTTGAATCATGTAACGTAGCGCACAACCATTTTAAACTATCCAACCAATTAGCATGCAATCAATTTTTGCCGCCAGTCATTTATAAGTGTAGGGTGCATCACAAAACATATGATGTGTATGCTAAATAATACTTAATCGACGCCTCTTATATAATACATACTTTAAAAGCAATTTTGAAAATACGTTGGAAACAACCTATATATACTGGCAGTTCTATATGTATACATTTTTTCAAGAGCCAAAAACTTTGTTTTGTCATAGCAATTTCCACAGTCCTATGAATAGGAGTATGGCTCAACCAATTTTGTATTCAGTTCCTATCATCCAAAACCTAACACACCATTTCTAACATCCTAAATTTTGAAGATCCAAATTTTCTAAATCCATACTCTTTTGTCGGAAAAAGAACTTAGGTGGAGAATTTTATATTTCCACCCTTCTTTTATGTATCTATTTCGTCGTACATTGAATCTTTCTCTTTTTCCTCTAAATTTTTTTCTAACTTTTCCAAGTATAATTCGCATAAGGAGGTTTATTTTTTAATTTTAAAATAAACTTCCAGCCTTACTTTACATTCATCCCTAGTTAAGTATCCTTATGAGATTTTCTTCTTTATATTGTTTTCCAGTATATATAGAGATCAAACAAGTAATAATATAGGAACATATTTCATATCATATCGTACATATTTTGAATACCTGAAAAGAGACACTTAGCGATTACAACCCAAATAACATAAAAGAAATAATTGCTGGAAGCTACTACTATTACCACTACTATCTACATGTTGCTGGATGGTCCTGATCCCCTACCACGGCTCGAGCTATTGCGAACCCATTGAATGGGTGCAGCATAGTAGCTAGATACTGGAGCTGGTGGTCCTAGTGCTACTACTCAGCTCGAATCTCTTCTAGCTTATCCTCAATCTGAAGTTAGGTGTCACGGATCACCTTAAGCTCATGGCTTTGTAACCTAGCAGCCTCCTAACCTTGCCCTCGGCCTCCTATGCCTACCCTACAGGCTCCTATGCTCTTACCTCGGCCAATGCCTATCTAATTCTCATCCTCATTAAGGATGATATATCCAATAAGGCGAAGGCCTTCTTTTGTACCTCCTCCCTTCGGATCTTCCCCTTGAACTATCTAAAGATGCAATGAAGAGGTGACAATACGGAATGTAGCTCCTAAGAGTCCCAACCCTAGGGCCTATATATTGGCTCATAATAGCCCTGACCTAGTTTAGCGCAATACCATCATAATGGCATATGTGGTCTTCTAACTAGAGAATAAATCAGTCAAAACTCCCTAGAATTTACTGGCCTCCCTTGCAAGGACATGAAATTAGTTGAGGCTTTGTAGCCAGGAATATTTACTTCTTCGTCTACGAGCCAGGTGATCTCTTAAGTGGTGAGTTATGAGTGGCATGAGGTTCCACTAGCCTACCATGAGGGTACCATAATTTGGTTGAAGGAGGAGGTTGTCGAGGATTTTGCTACTAGATCTGCTGGTTCGCGCTTAGCTTGATCGTGTATAGGACTGGAGGGGGCATTTGTTGGCATTGTAACATCTCTTTACTTGGAGGACCAAAACTAACGACTACGGATGCTGCAGTCATCTATTAATCCTTGGCGACCAAATACGGCGATATTAGATACATTGATACATAGAAACACAAGAATATGGAAAAAATTATACAGCAAACGAACCACATTCCATTTCAAAATATTTCAAATTGATTACATAACCCAGTTTGCCGACCACATTCAGATAACGTATAATTGTACAAAATACATCAAGAGAAGCTGATGAAGATGTTCTCTTGGTTGATCAAAGTATATGATAAGGCACTAAACAGTTTGCCTTTACAATCAAACATAGTGGAAATAAAATAACTCTAGTAACAAGCTCGCCTCCTGCATGTCTTTGGAAACTTTATTCGTCTAAAAAACACCTAGAGACCTTAACTCTTAACCTACTAAAAATCAATTGAGTACTCGAGAGTTTAAGAGGAAAACAAAAACTTCGAGTCAGACATAAAGCTTGGTATGAACGATAATCTACTATCTCAAATCATTTGGATATCTAGTGAGACCAACCACTTAGCGGGACGGGTTTTCCCCTCTCTATCATTCTAAAGCATTTATAAAACCATATATTGTAACATTCCTGTTTTTAAATCAAATTTAAGTTGGTAAGGAATTTAATTTTGAAATTAAATTGTAAATTTATTTGGTATTTTCCAAATTAAAAGGATATTTGTTTATTTATCAATATATATAAATATGATTTCAAAATAAAATTTCTAATTGGAAATTCAGAAATAAATATTTTGAATAATACATTAATTATAAACTTAATTTTGGAATTGATTTGAAAATGTGGGAATATATATATATATATATTAAGATTTTTAAATAAAGGATTTAATTTGGAAATCTAAATATTTTACAAATTCATTTTAATTTGGAATTTGAAATTGGAATACAAATAAATATATGTTGAGATTAAAGATTTGGAAAATTAATAAATTATTATTAGAATAAAATTTATACTTATAAAAAGGTATTTGATTGTTTATTCATTCATAAATACAAATTGATTGTATTTTAATTTTTGAATTTGAAAATTGAAAATAAATGTTTTAAATAATATATAATGGATTTGAGAACTATATTTTAGAGTTAATAAGAGTTTGTTTTCAAATTTTGTATACATATAATATACATATGTAAATATATAAATGTTTTGGAAGTTGTATTTTGAATTCAATTTTTCTAAATGCTATTTGAAAGTTAAATCCTAATGTATGCGTGTATATATACACACACACATATTTGTTTATAAGTGTTTAATTAAAGTTAAACCCTATTCATTAAAATTAGGAATATACATAAATAAAAGGAAATGGATTTGTTTAGATTGAAAGACATAACATAATTGTAAATATAAAGCTAAAAGGGTTTAAACTATAAACTATAAATTAATTTGAATAAAGGTTTCAAACACTAACTTACTTGTTTTAAACAAGTGTAGGCATAGTATTATTTACAATTACAAGTGGAAAATCATTTCCCTTTTAGATTGATTTTTATACAAATGAGAAATTGTGAAACCAGGCTGATTATTTTATCTTCACCTTTCAAACATTCTTCAAAATGAAATCTGAAAAAAATTCAAAACAGAAGACAAATGTATCAAAACCTAGAAGATTAAAATCAGAGGAGAAGAAAATCAAAACTAAAAATTAAAGCTTCAGTTTCAAAACATGGAAAAAAACAGAATCAAAGCAAAGTTCAGGTTTTTAATTTGAACTATAGATCAGATTCAACTACAACTACTTCAACCTAAGAAATGCAATGCAAAGCAGATTCAAGGTCAATTAGAAATCAAAGCAAAATAACAATCATTTCCACATTTTCACAATACATGCTATCCTCTGTCTCCCTTAATAAGGTGAGAAAACTAACCATGTAAGCTTGGATCTGTGATTTGTCTTGATGTGGTTGCTTATTGTTAGTGAAATAAATGCATGCATGTGTGTGTGTGTGTGTGTATGTGGATTAAAATGAGTATGTATAGGCATATATACCTTTTCTTATGTTTACAGGCAAATAATAGAAACTAAAATCATAATCTCATCCTATAATCATGAATAGGCTTAGGTGTAAAAATGGAAAATGATTGTAAGTGTATAATCTTATTTTTAAAATGGTTTCGAAAATTTTATATAGCAATCATTTCAGAATTTAAAAATTTACAGTAAAAATCTAAAATTTGTTCAAAATGATGCCTCTGAATTTCAAGTTTTAATTGCATGAATGGATTCGTATTTCAAATCTATTAATTTAGATGTAAATTTTAAGAATTCTAAGAATGTGATTAGCGAGATAATTCGAGATGAACGAAATTGAGATTTTTGTCAATTCCTGGTGATCGACGGCGATCTTTGGGTCATGATCACCATTGAGGGTAGCCTGGAAGATAAGTTGTAGGGAAAAATGGTTAAAAGAATTTCCGATGCTCGAAGCGCCGTGATTTCATCGAACTAGGGTTCGACTTGAAGCTTGGGTTGGCCGAATTTTGATGATTGTCGCGTCATCGTCGAGACGTTTCAGGAGATCGGACCATGGGGAGAAGGCTCGTAGGTGAGTGGAGGAGCTTTGGTCAAGCTCGCGTGGATTCTGGTGGTCTTCGGTGGCGTGACGTGATGATTTTATGGGTCTAGATTTTGTTTCCTGGTATTCGAGTTGGCTCGATTTCAATTGGTTTGGTCGGAGCAAGATTTGAGTGATCGATGTGTGGGCGAGGGTCCCAAGTAGCTTGGTGGTGCCGTCGTAGTTGATCGGAGTGCCTCCGACGTGGTGTACACGTGCACGAGTTGATGTTTCATGTCTGGGTAAATCAAGGTTGGGGAAAATGAAGGCTTTCTTGTAGTCGAATTCGAAGTGGCTATGGGTTTGTCTCGAAGGGAATGATGGAGCGAGTTGCTCCGGTCGAGCTTGGGGAAATGATGGGGTTGCTTCGGGTTTTGATATGACAACAGTTTTTTTAAAGAAAGAAAATGCAAGTTTTTAAATTTAAACTTATTCAAGTCTAGAAAAAATTCTTTACCTAATTCTTTTGAAATAATACATATTGATCTATGTTTGGGAAAAAAAAATCAAAGGTTTTGAAATAAACTATACTGAAATAATTACGTTAAAAAATAAAAATTGTTTAATTATATACCTAACCTTTAATTTAAAGTTTATTTTTTTAAAAAAACAAACTTAATGATGCAATTAATGTGATAATACATAAATGTGATTGATTAACCGATATAATTAATCAAGAGTTAATTTATTAATGTGGGTAATTAATTTACGTGATTAATTTATATGATTAATTTGAGGTTAATTTGTTAATGTGATAACTACTTAGAGTAAATAATTAATGGATAATTACAGAATTGATTGAAGAATAATTAATTAAAGTTTAATTAATTAATTAAAGGTAATTAATTACGAGTAATTAATTACTTAAAGATATTTACTTAATTAAAAGTAATTAATTAATGATTAAGGTTGATTAATTAGGTGATTAAAGGATAATTAATTAATGTAATTAATTAATTAAGGTAATTAATTTGAGGAGAATTAATTAAATAAAGGTTAATTAATTAATGAAAGTGATTAAGGGATGATTTATTAATTTAAGGTTAATCATTTAATGATTAAAGGTTAATATAAATTATTATTAATGGTTAATCAATAAATGATTAAAGAATAATTAATCAAAATGATTTGTAATTAATTAATGTTAATTTACCAAGATTAGTTATTTATTCATAAGTGATTAATGTGATTTAAATTAATCAGATGATTTAATTTATCTTACTTATGGATGTTTGGATTCTATTGGATGATGAATTGTTTGATATCCTTGATGTATGATACTTTGTGATATGAATTACGTTGATTTGAGTTGTGAACTGTGAATGTAATTTATTTATCCTTGATAAATGTAATTTATGTTATCTGTAATAGATGTATATTATTTATCTATGTATCTATGAATGAAAGATAAGCGTTATAGATTATACCGTTTATCAATATTGATATGCTTGAATCTATGATTGATTGATGATGTTGCACTATTGTGTAAAACCCTTGTACCACATTATACACACACAAATGTGGATTTCACGAGGAGATCGGTTAAGTCACAAATATTTTGAAATGGTTTTAAAGTTGAATTTTGAATCCAAATGATTTTGGAAATGGAATTGGGTTGAATTTGAAAAGCTTTTGAAAAGGATTTTTAAAGACAAAAGTTATTTTAAATAACCTGATAAAGTTTGAAATTTAAATAGTTTGATTTGAATTTAAATTCAAGATTTGAAACTAAATTCTATGAGTAGAAATTATGGTTTAAAAAGGCTATACAAGTAATATAATGTATTTATGTGGGTTTTAAAGTATTATTATTTTTGAGAATTTAAACTCAACCTAAGTTTATAATTAAAAGGTTTTAACTTGAGTAAATGTAATCGAATTTTTCCGAATAAAAGAATTTGTTTTCAAATAATAATAGCTTTCAAATAAAGAAGGGGTTTCCAGTTTTTGTTGAAAGGGTTTCAAACTTGAAATAGAATTATTTTGAAAGCTATGAATAAATCTATGTGGAATATTTGGCGAGCCTTGTTTTAAAAGTAAATTGAATTAAATTTGTTCTAAACTAAAATCTTTTTTTTTCAAATTACAGTAGCTTTCAAATGTAAGAAGAATTCCTAGTTTTATTAAAAGGGTTTCTGAGTTATGATTTAAACCACATTTGAAATGAAATTTGTTTTGAAAGCTACTAATTGAGTTTTGATGAAGATATGAAGGGGTGGATCACTTTTGAAAAAGGAAATGGTTTGAGAGCTATCTTTGTTAAAGATTTGGTAAATCATTTTGTTGAACTAAAGTGAATCTTTTTACTTAAAAAGATTAAAAGCTACGAATGAATCCTGTTAAGAACTTTAGTGAACTTTATTTCAAACTAAAGAAGATATTAAAGATAGATCTTTTGTTTATATATTATAAATAAATCTTTGTGAAAGACTTAGGGACTTTTTTGTCAAATTGAAAAGGATCTTTAAAGTTGAGTCTTTTGGTTTAAAAGATTAAAATAGAATTTTTTTAATCCACTTGAAAGAAATGTTTTAGGAAATGTGTTGTGACTTAACTGAAATCCCATATCCATATGTTTTTAAATGTTGCGCTCATTATTTGGTTTAGCCGGCAGAGGACCTTGTGTGATATAACCCATTCCGAATAATGATACGACGTTACGGATAGCATTTGAAGACCGGTGATGAAGACTAGATATTTTCGAAAACGAAAGGATAACCCGTCGAATGCCTCTGCACCGACTGGTCCCCGATATAGAGATTTTATCACCCTTTGTGATGGAAAGTCTGGACGTGATTAGGGATTATCCGGATTTGCAAGAGCTTCTTTTGAAGTGCCTTTGGTTCTGTTCGAACCTAGAAGATACTTGTATGAATGTGTGTCTGACATTACACTTTGAGATGTAAAACCAGTTTCTACCAAATACATTTATGTTTGGTGGCGGAGAATTTATTCTCTTTGCTTAATACCCTTCTCTGAGACGTACGAGCTTAGAGGTTTTGTAGTTGATGGTTATTAGTGATACATTTCCAATTTGGTAATGTGGCATACAAAGTGTTGCTGATCATTTGTTGATCGAAGCATGGCTTTTGTGAAAAAGCGTAGCTTTGTGGACGAGGCTTCGTCGAACCTCACAACCCGGAATGGTCGAAACAGGAAAAATGCAGCAAGGTTATTTGGGGGTTGCGCCCCCAGAGGGTATGTTCATTTCCTTCTAAATAGAGGTGGTATCATGGTATGGAGCCCAGATACTTTACCTATGTGGTTGCTGCAAATTTATTACTTTGTGGTTGTTGGTGCGGCATAAAGGTCGGTTACGACCGGGGGATGACATATTCGTGTCAGTATTTACCTAGTTACAGAGGTAACCTGGCCTTGTGTTGGCAGAGATCCGATTAGGTTCTCGGGGCATCCCTCCAGAGGTGTACCCATGTGGCAATGGGAAGTTCCTTGGCCTGACCATTTGTTGGAAATCCAATCATCCAATACGCGCTTTGTGTGGTTTTAGTTGTAGAATCTGCCATCTAACATGGTAGCTATAGTAGGCATACTATAATGGTACGTATGCTGGCTAAGACTAATATTATACTTGCAAATGTTTTCC
This sequence comes from Allium cepa, assembly GCA_030765085.1. Lineage (NCBI taxonomy): Eukaryota > Viridiplantae > Streptophyta > Magnoliopsida > Asparagales > Amaryllidaceae > Allium > Allium cepa. The sequence continues at coordinate 1,039,459,307 of CM060928.1, forward strand.
ACTATGCACTAATAATAATATCAAAAAGGATTTTTGCGTAGTAAGCATTTTTGACTATCATAAGGAGAAATCTCCCCCAAGTGTGCGATTGCATGGTGTGTGTGCTGGAAGGCCTTATGGTAGTTTAATTTTCCAAAAAGCATTGCGGATTTCATTTTAATCCCTTTTGTTTAAACCAAATGTTTTTGTTTCTCATACCAGTCCCAAGACTGACCTGAAGTTTATTGTTTCCTTCCTAAACTCTGGGCGCCCACAATTTTCCACACGGGCAATCTAGAGTTGGATTTTTCAGATAACCGAATACTAGGTGTAGATTCGATACCATTCATTCTCTGGATGTTGGCAATCGCATTTGGATCCAGTTGCTTCACTTCAATGTTGATGGTGGTTCGAGTTTTTTGGATTGGAGTCCTTTTAGCTTTCGAGATGAGCTTTTGGTTTGGAGTTGCAGATTTTGGATTCACTCTTTATCGAAGATCATATTCGAGTTATCTCTTCCATTGTTAACATGTTCCACTGTGTATATTTATCTCTGATATTGTTGTATCATATTGTATTAGATATTGTATTCTTTGTTGTATCAATGATATTTCATTTTCTTCTGCTGTGTTGTTGTACTTAATGTGTTATAAGCTCCGGCGAGCTAGATTCGGCGCTTGAATCTGCGACATTCGAGTACAAGTGAAGTGCACATGCCGATTTTTGAACGTCGAGTCTGGGTCCTTACATATACAGTGCTCCTGCATCCACAATGGTTAAAAACATAGTGTTTCAAAATGTTATGATGATATACAAATTAAATCAGATTTGGATTACTCATCCCCATTTATTCCGACTATTTCTCTCAATTATAGTTCTAAGTGTTACTATTAACCTTTTAAATGTTTATAGACTATCTATCGGATTTCGTAGCTTTTATAGGAGCATTAATAACCTATTGGTAACTCCAAGATCAGTTTATATATACTAATTTTCATGGGCTTACTAGGAACCTATTGATTATTTGTTAATATCTTAATCCGGAATAGGTTTCATGGGCTAACTATAAACCTACTAGCCCCTACAAGTATCAAATCTTAGTTTTCATGGGTTAACTATGAACCTATTGGCCCCTGCCAATATCATACATTTTTAATGGGCTTACTGTAAACCTAATGGCCCCTTCCAAAATCTTTAGTTTTAAGGTTTTATATTCACTACTGGGTCAGTCTAACTGGTTATTCTGCCCTTCCCTAAAGTACAGTTATGGGTTAATAACAATGTAAACAAGCATATGAAGAAGTAAACATAACAACAAAGTAAAACGAACAGCTGTGGTTCATTATCCTTGAAATCCTTTATATATATATATCCTAGTTAAACCCTTTAACCTTTTAAATTGAGGAAAACATCTTCATTTCGAAACACTTTGTTTACTTATGCCATGGCTATTATATTGAAATTGGGTTAATGTTTTGAAATCATAAAACATTTCTTTCGAAACCTTTGGATAGTCTCCTTCGAAAGCGAAGAAAACCATTTTCTAAAAACAATAAAACACCTTTTGAAACCCTTGATAAATAAACTCTTTTGATATTAAATATATCTTTTGATGGTATGAAAACAACTTTTAGAACATAACTTTGAAACAGATAAAAGTATCCCTTTCATAAGTATTGGGTTTACTCTTTAAAAACATCATTTGGGTCAAAATGGTTATATATGAAAGTATCTCTTTCGAAACCAACTAAAAATTAATTTGGAGAAAAGTTATGGTGTCGGAACCATCTAGTCGAATGCAAAGACCATTTAAAATTAGAACTTCGAAGGACATAGTCGAAACCCCCCTTTCGACCCCATTACCTTTGAAACCCTCAACCCCTTTAAAAGCATTCTCGAAAAAAGACTTAGTTTAGGTTAAAAAAGAATTAGCCCTTCGATAAAAAAGATTACTTCATTTCAAAATGAAAATTAGCGGCTAGGAGTTAACTTGGTCGAAACCAGTCCTTTCAAAAGCTCTTATTTAAGGAAAAGGTAATCCTTCAAAAGCTAGCTCCTTTACATGGTACAACAACCTTCTTCGAGAACCATTTAGAAAACCTTTTTGAAAGCTTGTGTTTCTACTATGTTGAAAGCTTTGAGTAAAATAAGGCAAGACTTAGACCTTTGAAAACAAAGCAGGGTTTCGACCCACTGGGAAGCTTACTATTCGACACCAAGGCTTCCGCCTTTCTTCCAATCCACTACATACCATCTAGGTGATACCTTGTGTATTGGTTTCGACTATGTGGCGGGTTCCAACTATGTAGGTTTCGACTAGGATGGGGTGGAGTCATTGGAGTCGAAAGGGGCTACTAATTGAGGTGGAACGCCTTTTTCTGAATTGAAAGGCTAAAATGTCGCTTCTTTTAGCAACTGCTTTATATCAACTTGCCTATTTGTAAACCACTGATTGGCTGCCATAAAAATTTTCAACTACTTTACATTTAAACCCGACGCATTTATATCATAACTAAACCATAAAAATGTAATGTTAAAGCCCTTCCATATACCGAAACCAATTATTTCAGAAAAGTCCTACTTTTAAAATAATTTATTTCCCATAGTAAATCAATTGGGAAAAATCCCCAAAAATCATAGAAATTCGATTTCATTATGTAATTAAACATATTAAAATTTTGGACCCAATTTCTTCTTGAAATATTAAAAATAAATTTCAACCAAATCACATCATATTTTTCATCAAAAATTCATAATAAAATTTCCATAGCTTGGAAAATTCTGAAAATTAAAAATCATCACCAAAATCTTGTTTTGCTTAGCATAGAAGTATTGTATGGCAATTTAGAATTAATAACCTACAGTTTTTCCTCTGAAACTGTACGAAATTTGTATGTAAATAAATTGTTTAAATCAAACAATATATAGCTTTAGTATATCATCACCCAAAGTATCATAGAAATGAAATAAATACTTAATTCAAAATCATAGGTTTATAAAACCACAAAGCGATGGAATGAATTATTATTCACCTTAAACTTTATATGGAATTTGAGATTTGTTGTTAATTAATTGTTAACTCCTATTTCTACCACGATCTAAAACTCCGCGACCTATAACTCAGCAGCCCAACGACCTAAGAGTACTTGACGACTTAATGGTCTCAACGACCTAACGACATAATTGTATTAGCGACCTAACTCCACGAAGCAGCTATGCGACCTAAAGACTTAAGCATTGTCACGACCTACGACCTATGGAGAGTAGCGACCTAATTCCTGAAGATATGGAGCGACCTATCAAGCTTTGCGACCTAACAGAGAGCTGCGACCTAAAGGAGGCCGCGACCTACCAAGCTTCACGACCTAACCAGATAAGCAAGCAAGCAACCTAAAGACTTTATGCGACCTAACTGTCCACCGACCTATGAAGTTTCGCGACCTAAGGGATTCAGCGACCTAAGATCAGCTATGGCTACAGGAAAGTACTCACGACCTAGGGTAGGTCGCTAACGACCTAAACACGTAAATAAAGAGGCCGCCTCTACTATGCCACTGAGTGTTAGGTCGTGCACGACCTAGAACTTGTTGAAAAAAGCATGCGCCTACTCATGAAAAAGGAAAACCGGAGCTTCATAGGTCGGAGACGACCTACGACCTTACTTAGGTCGGTCACGACCTATGACCTAAGTCCGAGCAAAGCTTATAAATACACCCCTAATTCCAACTGAAAAAGGACTTTTGGGCTCACTCTCTTCAAGCGCCGATACTCTGCTGCATTCCGAACCAATCTAACACTTGAAGCTCTCAAAACACTAAAAAGGCTACAAACAACTTCAAGAAGAGATCACATACATCCAACATGGATTCGAAAACTCTCATCTTCATCGAAGTTTAGGCTACTTGTTCTAAGTCTCTTGCAATTCAAAGTGTATTGTACTTGGGAAGAATTGTATCATCTTGTAACAAGATCATTAATAAAAGTACTTAAAGTGGACGTAGGCTATACCCTTAAGCCGAACCACTATAAAATTGTTGTTGTTTACTGCTTTCTGCTATTATCTGCTTGTAATCTGTTCCCGAGCTATCGGGTGGTGCTTTTACAACTACAACTCATACACCGGGGTGTTAGCGTTCAAATTTTAGCGTTAACATTTTTGGTGCTTTCACTGAGAATTGAACTCAGGTGAGTTATCATCATTGCTTCACAGAGATTTGTAGAGAGAATTTCCTTGAAAACCAGAAGTCTGTCTGAGATTATGGCTCCTGGAAGGAAGAGTAGATCTGTGAGATCTGGGAACGTTCAAGAGGGAACATCCGCTTCCCCTGCACCTAATCAACCCACTACGTCTGCTGGGGTTACGAAAGCGGAGTTGGATGCTGTAATATTAGGGCTGAACCAGCAGATAAATGCCCAGAATGCACAATTAGAGGCTCAGAGTGCCCAAAATGCTCTAATTCTGAATAAGTTGAATGATTTGCTCGGGGCAAACAATCAACCGGCTGGTAATGGAAGGAATTATGCTGGCAACATTCATGATGCTCCTGAAAGGGCTGCCAGTCCCTTTGAGCAAACGCTTCCTGAGGTTGCTGGATCTGGAACTCGACATGATGAGGAGTATCTTTCTGGAATGGTCCGGCAAATCATGAAAGAAAGCATGCAAAGGGTTGAAGATGAGAAAGAATGGGGTTTCGCCCCAAGTAAAACTCCATTTACTGAGAAAATCTTAAAGGCGGAATTTCCAAGGAAGTTTGTCCCTCCAACTATCCCAGCTTACAAAGGGACAAGTGATCCGAATGAATTCTTGTATAAATATGATTGGCACATGACAGGTGCCAGAGCCTCTGACGAGATAAAGTGCCGAAATTTCCCCGTATACCTTGACGCTGTGGCTCTACTGTGGTTCACCAAGTTGCCAGTCCGATCTATTGATCAGTTTTCAGACTTGACCCGAAAATTCAAGGAGCAGTTCAGACTATATGCTTCAAAGGCCAAGGACATCATGTCGTTGTCGAGTATAGAACAGAATCCTGGTGAATCTATCAGATCTTTCTTGAACCGCTTTAATATAGCGCTGGCAGAGGTGGACAATGCTGAACCGCGAATGATATTGACTTATCTGATGAGGGCTATTGATAAGTCGAGCGAATTTGGGAAATGGCTAAACATGAAGGAGCCAACCTCCCTCGAAAAGTTCTACAAAAAGGCAGATGAATTCATACGCCTGGAAAGCCGTCCTTTACCAGTAAAGGCAGTGTTGGAGAAAGTTGAAGATAACACTGTCGCTCCACGCAAGAATGAATCGGTGGGGCAAAAAAGGGAGAGTAATAATGGAAAGAAACAGGGTAATCTGAAGAAGCCCCGATCCTTCAAGCCATCAGAGTATACTCCATTATCACATACGCCCGAGCACATCTACCTTGCCACTAAAGATTCTGTTGATTTTCCTAAACCTATCCCTTTGAGGACCGGGAAAAAGGCTATACAGAGTGGGAAGTTCTGCCGCTTCCATAATCAACCCGGTCATGAGACCGATGAATGCCGCCAGTTGAAAAATCTGATTGAAGAGTTGCTAAGAGAAAACAAGTTGCAGCAATTTGTGAAAAAGAATAGCAACAATCCTGCATCGTCAAGTCAGGGGCAACAGGCTCCTGTTCATCAGCCTAGGATAAGTGAGAAAGCTACGGGGCATGAATCTGGAAGGCCCATTATCAATGTCATTACAGGAGGACCTCACCCAGCTGGCAAGAGCTGGGGTGAGATGGAGAGATATACCAAGGCTTTGAAATATGTTCCAGCCGAAGAAGACGTCTTTGTTTTAGAAGACACTACGCCCCTGAAACAACAGAAAACTTTCAGTGATGATATTATTTTCAGAGCCAGAGATTCCACAGGTATCGAAGCTCCTACCCTAGATCCCTTGGTCATCTCAGCTGGTATCGGACCGGCCATTGTCAGAAGAGTTCTCATTGACTGCGGAGCATCATGTAATATCCTCTTCAAGAAGACATTCGACCAAATGAAAATCCCTATGGTCGATGTACAAGCCTCATCGCAGAAGATCGCTGGCTTCACTGGGGAGCCAAAGAAACCAATAGGAACCATCGATCTGCTTGTAGAACTTGGGGAAGGAGAAAGGAAAGTAGTCCGCAAGCAAACATTTGTGATTGTCGATGAGTTTTCTGCTTATAATGCTTTTCTCGGCCGTCCAACGCTCGCAGCGTTCAAAGCTGTCCTAGCCCCGTGGTGCCTCACTATTAAATTCCCTATAGACAATGGAGTAGGAGTTATAAAAGGGGATCAAAATGCCGCGCGAGAGTGCTATTTGACAGAGTTGCGAGAGTCAAGAAAAAGGGAAATGGGAAAGGATGCGGCAGCCCCGGTCCGCATCAAAGAGCCAGCCTTGTAGCAATTACGGGGCAGACCCTGCACTGGCGAGCATAGCGGGGCACAGAAAGAGATGGATCCCAGAAAAGCCAGTGCAGGGGAGAATAGAGTAGTACCGGTGGAAACGACAGTACCGGTACCTGTTGACCCGAAGGACCCAAATAAGGTGTTGAATGTGGGTTCACAGCTTAATGTGTCAATTCAGAATATCTTGATATCTTTCCTGAAAGCAAATCTGGATGTCTTCGCTTGGACTCATGCTGATATGTGTGGAATATCTCCAGAAGTTGCAGTACACGCTCTGAATATTGACCCAAAGTTTACACCAGTAAAACAGAAAAGAAGAACCCAAGGTCCAGAAAGGTCAGCAGCATTAAAAGAGGAAGTTGATCGACTCATGGAAAATAACTTCATCAAAGAATCTACATATCCGAATTGGGTTTCAAATCCTGTGCTGGTTAAGAAAGCTAATGGAAAATGGAGAGTGTGCATCGATTTTTCAGATCTGAACAAGGCCTGCCCCAAAGATTGCTTCCCTTTACCCAGGATCGATCAACTGGTAGATGGAACAGCGGGGCATGAATTGTTATCTTTCATGGATGCCTACTCCGGATATAACCAGATCATGATGCATGAACCGGATCAGGAGGACACGAGCTTTATCGCCGATGTTGGTCTTTATTGCTACAGAGTTATGCCCTTCGGATTGAAAAATGCAGGGGCAACCTACCAAAGACTTGTTAATGCTATGTTCAAACCACAATTGGGCAAAACTATGGAAGTCTACGTCGACGACATGTTAGAAAAGTCTAAGAAAGCAGCGGATCACATTGAACACTTAGCAGAAATGTTCGCAGTCCTCCGGAAATACAGAATGAAGCTTAACCCTCTGAAATGCACGTTTGGGGTCGAGTCCGGAAAGTTCTTAGGGTTTATCGTCAGCGCTAGGGGCGTTGAGGCTAGTCCAGCTCAAATTACTGCCTTAAAAGAAGTTAAAGCTCCTAGAACGAAGAAGGAATTGCAAAGTCTGAACGGAAAGGTCGCCGCCCTGAGTCGGTTCATTTCCAAAGCTACTGATAAATGCATCCCATTCTTTGACGCTCTGAAGAAAGGAAAGAAGAACTTTGAATGGACTCCCGAATGCCAAAAAGCCTTTGATGAATTGATCCGTCATATGGAAACGCCTCCAATACTTTCTAGGCCAGGCAATGGTGAGGATCTTCTTATATACTTGGCAGTATCATCTCATGCTCTAAGTGCAGCATTGATTCGGGAAGACAAAAGGATTCAACATCCGGTTTACTATATCAGCAAAAGACTCACTGGGGCAGAGCTGAATTACTCCAAGTTGGAAAAAATCGCCTATTGTCTACTAGTTGCATCAAGGAAGTTGAGGCAATATTTCCAAGCTCATCCTATCAGAGTACTCACCGATCAACCTCTAAAGCAAGTCCTGTTTCGCCCTGAAACTTCGGGTCGCCTTCTAAAGTGGAACATTGAACTCAGTCAATATGACATCACTTATCACCCCCGAAAAGCAATCAACGGACAAGCTTTAGCTGATTTCATTGCAGAATTCACAGAGAAAGGTAATGGTGAGGAAGAAGCGATCAATGATTCCCCAATCCAGTGGAAGTTATATGTTGATGGCGCAAGAAATGACTACTGTTCTGGAGCAGGGGTGGTACTTGAAACTCCTGAAGGTCGGTCATTATGCTATGCACTAAGATTGGAATTTCCTTCAACAAACAATGAAGCAGAATATGAAGCTCTTATCGCAGGACTGAAAATCGCTAAAGAACTAAACATCCGAGCATTACAGATCTTTAGTGATTCTCAGCTTATTGTATGCCAAGTCAAGAAGGAATTTCAAGCGAAAGGGGGAAACCTGCCCGCTTACTTGTCAAAGGCTTGGGAACTTCTGTGTGAGCTCGATCACTATTCAATAAGCCACATTCCTCGGGAAGAGAATATGAAGGCAGATTCCCTCGCAAAGTATTCAAGTTCTGGTGAAGCTCAACTATTGGGATTAGTCCCCGTAGAAGTCCTTTCAGCACCAAGTATAGACGAGATGGATATTGACTGGATTATGAATGTATCTCAAGAACAAGAGTCATGGATGACTCCAATACTGGACTACCTACTCAGAGGTTCTCTGCCAGAAAATTCGATAGAGAGACGGAAGCTACTAAGGAAAGCCTCTCGCTATGTAATTCAGGATGGCCGATTATACAGACGGGGATTCTCAATGCCATTGCTTCGATGTGTATCCAGGGAAGAGTCCAAAACAATCCTAGCTGAGGTACATGGAGGAGAATGTGGTGATCATTCAGGTGGCCAAACATTAGCAAAGAAAATTCTCCGATACGGATATTTTTGGCCAGAAATTAATAATGATGCTGCAAGCTATTCCCGAAAGTGTGACAGATGCCAAAGATTTGCCAAAATTCCTAGAGCGCCTTCAACTGAACTCACACAAATGGTCAGTCCATGGCCGTTTGCAGTTTGGGGAATGGATCTCATTGGGCTGCTACCGACTGCCAAATCAAGGATTAAATATGCTATTGTTGCAGTTGATTATTTTACTAAATGGGCTGAAGCTGAACCGTTGGCTACTATCACCTCTAAGAAGATGATAAGTTTCGTGACCAAGAATATCATTTGCAGGTATGGTGTGCCTCAGAAAATAATCACAGACAATGGTACTCAGTTTGAAAGCGAGGAATTCCAAGATTTTTGCAAGCGATTCAAAATCCAGAAAAGCTTTTCAGCAGTTGCTCATCCGCAGGCAAACGGGCAAGTGGAAGCAGTAAACAAGATCATCAAATCAACCATCAAAAAGCAACTTGAAAGAGCAAAAGGTGGTTGGGTCGATAAGCTACCACTTGCACTATGGGCATACAGAACCACTCACAAAACTGCGACTGGGCACACTCCTTTCTCATTAGCATACGGATCGGAAGCAATGATCCCGGTAGAAACAGAGGTTCGTTCACACAGAAGGATCCATTTCAATCAACCAGAAAATGAAAGGCTACAGCTTGAAGCGCTAGACTTCCTTGATGAAAAAAGAGATGAAGCTAATCTCAGAATTGCAGCTCATCAGCAAAGGATAGCCAGACATTTCAATTCCAAAGTTCGCCAACGCAGCTTTGAGATTGGAGATCTAGTCCTGAAGAGAATTATGACAGCAACAGGTGTGTTTGGGCCAAATTGGGAAGGACCATATGTCATAGGTCAGAAGCTTCTTGACGGCACATTCAAACTCACTACTGTTGAAGGAGATCAAATTCCAAGGGCATGGAACAGCAATCACTTGCGTCCATACTTTACTTGAAATTTTTGTTGAAACATTGTAAAAAGAATTATGAATATATGATTCTTGTAATTGAAAGCAATTGTAAAACTGATGCAAGTAAATAATGAAAGAATATAAAGTGGATGTAGGCCCAATTTCCTGGCCGAACCACTATAAATCTTGTGTTCCTTATTATTATTACATGTTTGCTTTATTCTCGATATAAAAGGTACATAGAATGTATTGCTGAAATGTCGATTTGAATTTTTGCAGACAATGGAAGTGAAACTTGCACATAAAAAGACCAAGTGATTCTCTCCAAATTTCAAGTCACAAGAGCCCCGAATTCAAATCCTAGATAGGAAGTACTTCAATTGAACGGCCTATGATTTCGACAGAAACGGGTCTTTGCTAATAAATTGAGATCGTTTGAACAAACAAACATCCAATTAAAAAGCTAGTGCTCGTTCTCACGAAATTGCCTGACAATGAAGCACACTTCCTTGGATTAAACAAGTTACTTGTAAAAAAAAAAAAAAGAAAAAAAAAAGGGGGGGGGGGGGCAGAGGATCATTGAAAAGGCATAAGCAAGTGAACAGAGGAACAACCAAAGCCATCATCGGCAGCACAAGTCCTCTTCGGAGGCACAACTCTTCGGAGGATAAAGACCTCTAATGGGTCATACGCCACAAAAAAGAAAGTTCTCTACTCAACAAAAAAGATTGGAGGAGTCATGACCCTCCAACCATGAGAGAGTAACTTCCAGGCGATGAAAACCCTCTCTGAGGCACATTTCACCAGGAGTTGAAGTGTTATGACCGCTCTTCGGAATTACACTTCACCAGAGTTGAAATGCAAACAAAATAAAAGCCCTCTTCGGAGGCCCATTTCACCAGGAGTTGAAGTGTCATGACCGCTCTTCGGGATTTCACTTCACCAAAGTTGAAATGCAAACAAAATAAAAGCCCTCTTCGGAGGCCCATTTCACCAGGAGTTGAAGTGTAACAACCGCTCTTCGGAATTTCACTTCACCAAAGTTGAAATGCAAAACAAGATAAAGACCTTCCTGGAAGCCCATGTTTCACCGAGATTGAAATAACACTTCCAAGTGTCGAAACGTGAAAAGGCTTTCCTCGAAGGCACAACTCTTTGGAGGTACACGTTTCACCAAGATTGAAATAAAACTTCCAAGTGTTGAAACGTGAGAAATCCCTCCTCAGAGGTACAACCCCCTCCCGAGGACACAATTAAAAAGAAAGACCTCTTCAGAAGCCCACGTTTCACCGAGATTGAAATAAAACTTCCAAGTGTTGAAACGTGAAAAAATCTCTCCTCAGAGGCACAAATTTTTATTAAAAAAAAAAGAAGAAAGAGAAAAATCCTCATCAAGAGCGTACTTTAACTTTCAAAGGAAGAGCGATTTACCTATTCTAAAAAAAAAAGAAGGGGGAAGAAAGTTAAAGTACATTCAGAGGTCCGCTTTACCACATAGAAGAATTCACTTGGCAAAATATATACATACGTAAAAGGAAAAAGTGATTTCTTCAAAGGACAAAGCGTAGAAACTTATATGAAGGAAGTTGCACTCTACGAAAATTCTCTTCGAGAATGAAGTAATTATTCTTTAGAAAACGAGAGTGCAAGTCCCCTCAAAGTATACGATATTGCAGTAAGCTCATGGTATAGGGGCAACATGGTATAGTTACATACAAAGCGGTATAACTATGTCGGTAAAGTACGCTCAAACAACATACCACAAGCTCACCGCAACATCGTATAAATAAACTTGTGCAAAAATGAATAATAAATGCATTCTCAAATTCAAACAAAAGTCTGTACAAATAAAGAATCATTTTATTCAATTGCAGATATTGCAGATACAGGTTTCAAAATAAAAAGCAGGGGCCGGTGCCTGCACAACATCCGACCATTACACAAAAAAGGAATCAAAAAGCTCAACTCTTCATTTCTTCTTGCCGCCTTTAGACCCTTTACCCGGCCGAGTGGTTAGCTTTTCAGGTCTTTCAGGTTGGTCTGAAGGCATAAGGGAAGAAGGGGAGGGAGGTGCAACTGGTGCAATTTCCGGTTCCTCTTCAGTGGTGATAATTTTCTTCCCCCTCCTCTTCGATGTCCCATGCTTCTTTCTTCTCTTCGAAGAAGACTCACTCCCCGGAGTAACGAGAGCGGACAAAACTACGTCGTCAGAAGGAGTCCGCTCCGGAGAGATCTCGCCTCCTTCGAGTCCCTCATCTTTTTGCTCCTGCGAAGCAATAGGGTCATCCAAGCCATGAAGAGCCTCAATTTTCTCCTCTTGTGACCCAGGTTGTGAAGCAGAAGGAGGAGTCACCTGAAGAGATGGAGGAGGAATAACCAGAGAAGGCGAAGTCTGCACGGCACTTGTTGTTTCAACTGCAGAAGAAGAAAAATTGAAAATGTTAGTATCTTCCCGAAAGAAGGGAGATATGGGTTCATCGAGATTCAAGAGGTAATCGAGAAGCTCATCAAATTTTTGAGGAATAAGCAGGTAATCCACCTGAATCGGACCAATGTCGAAATTACCTGAAGACGTTGGCTTCGTCAGTTCAATCTCATAATTTTGAGCCCCAATGTCCTCCAAAGCCTCTTCATCAGTAGGGGTAATTACCCCGGTTCTTGTAGGAGGTGGCAAATGAGCACTAGAGCCTGTAATGTCCACCTCGGGAGAAACTAGAGGACGTTCAGAGGTAGTAGGCGGTACTTCTTTTTCAGAATGCTCCTTTTCCGCCATCCCGGCCCGCGCTCTGGCAAGCTGCTCCTTTCCCTTGGCAAGAGCGGCGTGGGCTTCATCATCAAGATAATGCTCTTCAAGGGCTGACTCAGCATATCCAGCACCTTTACCACCGAGCATATCAAGTGCTGCCTCCCAAACTTCAGCCAGTGTGATTTCATACTTGGGGCCTAGAAAGGCAAGGCTGCCACGTCCCAAAATGCTGTGCAGATAAAAATCGAATAATGTGGAGCTAATGTCAGCTTTGGTTGCTTGATGAGCCTCTTCGGCCGCAAGTTTACCAGCAACAGCCTCGTCGCGCTCCTTTTCGGCCATAGCAAGTCGAGTTTTTAACAACTCTATCTCCAAGCTTTGAGAGCCGGTCTGTTCTCGCAGTTGTACAGTTTCAGCACGATATTCTTCTATGACCTTTTCCTTGTGTGCAAGCTTATCTTCGACTGCTCTTTGACTGGCATGCGCATCTCGTACTTGTTGCTAAAGCATGCTCTCCTTTTGAGAATGGAAAGTAGATGAAGTAGCTAATTCTTCTTTAAGTTTTTCTACTTCCGCTTCCAGCTTTTCATTGTAGGAAGCAATACTTCTCATTTCGGCGTCATGCTGTTCGAGAGTCTTCTACCACTCAGCCTTATCATTCTCCATTGTTAGCATGGCCTCGAGATTAGCTCGGTTAACCCTCTGAAGTTCGTCGACGAGTTTTTGCCAGTTCGACATTCTTTCGATATCGGTCCTGACAGTATCAAGATTTCGCAGCATAGCCGGTTTGTCGAGAGGAACCAAGTCGAGATCAAGTCGAACCCCTCTCAGGCACCACTGAGGAAATCGACTTTGAAGAGTGGGAGGACCTTGCCCGACTTGGTATGCGGGCCGGTTGATGATTGCTTGAATGTCGGAGCGAACGGGAGCAGGAGATTGAGCAGGGACATGTTCAGAAGCTGAAGGAGTTGTTTCTTCAGTAAGTCTAGCCCGCTTGCTAGAAGAATCGTCTATGTGACTCTTTCCTCTCTCATCGTGAGCTTTTCTCTTTTGGGTATCATCATCTCTGTGGGGAAGATCATGTCTTTCTTGTTCCCTTCGACGACGTTCTTCATATGCTCGTCTCTCGTCGGCTTTCCTGATGGCCCTCTCTTTATCCGACTCTCTGTAAGAAGGAAGGTAACGCCTGTAATCATACTGGCTACGCCTCCCGTAGCGCTGGAAATCATCATAATACGAGCCGCTGCGCCCCATAGGAGAATCTGGAATTAAAATAATAAGCTTTAGAAATCTTTAAAGTACAAGAAGATAAGTGCATAGAAGTGATGAGAAATCCAAAGTGTCGTGTGACGTGTAAACTACGCGCATCGAGTTACAAACCACTCTGTGGAATAGAGGTAGTGATAACTTGAGTAGGAGGAGTTGACATTTGTTGAAAAGAAGATGTCGCCTCGATTACAGAAGAGACAGTTTTAGAAACATCATCTTTGAAAAGTTCTTGAGATGTCACAATTAAATCGCTCAACCCCTCAAAAACATCATCGCCATCTTGTTTTTTGGAGCTTGCTTTCTTAACTCCTTCACTAGTAGATCGAGGGGGTTCTTCCTCTTCAGTAACTGGGGCAAGTACAGACTTGTCAGATGGCCCCGCAACATCTTTCGGAATTGAACACTTAACCAGTGAAGTTTCTATAGAGGTTCCTCCCTGCAAGTGCTCTTTAGTGGAGACTGGGGCATCAGGAGTGCTCGTCGGAGAATCAGGAACCTCCGTTGGAACTTCATGTATTTGAGTGGAACGAGAAGGATGTAGAAGCTCAAACTGATGAAGAAGTTCTTCTGTCAATAGAAATTTTGCGCTTCTTTCTTCAGCAGCCACAGTGCTTAGCCTTTCAAAAACTGACTTCTGGCTGGAATCTCTAGAAGGAGGAGGAAGTGCTGGAAAGTTAAGGAATGGAATCAGCATCTAGCAATGCGAACCAGGTAAAACTTAGAATAAAATTAAAGAGAAAAAAGATCTCACTTCCTACTCTCCAGTCTGCGTAGAATTCTGCGGGGCAACGAATGTAGAAGTATTGATTCAGGAATCCATGTGCACTCTCCGGCAAATCCAAAATAAGTTTGCGGTTCCGCGCACCTCTTACAAGTACAATTGAAGGATGGTCCTTGTTCTTCGCAAAAGTGCACAAGTAACAGATTTCCTCAAAACTCGAAAGACGATCAAGAGTCCTCCTGAACAGAACACACAATCCCATCAAAATAGCATAGCCATTGGGGTGCAGCTGAAAAGGAGAGATCGTCAGTCGAAGTAGGATTTGCCGGAGAAATTCATTAAAAGGAGGAATTGCTCCACTCAAGCACATTTGTCGATTAATGGCAACAAAACCGTAAGGTGGTCTATCAGCAGAGTCATTTGGTCCAGGAAGTAGAACTTCTGCCTCGGCAATGCCAAATTGAACGCATAATTGATTAAGCGCCCGCTGTTTCAAAAGGGTAGGAGTTCTTTCCGGAGGATTCTCTAGTGGAATAGCAATCGGGAAAACCCCTTCAGCGTGTTCTATCATCTCTTCTTGTTGAGACATCATTCTACATAAGCGACTGGATGTTCAGATGAGAAGGTGCACGTTTCCTAAAAAGTGTGAAGTGTTGTGCAGAATTAAAAAAAAAAGAGAAAGCAAACATAACTGAAGTTAAACTAGTTGACAATTAGTCGACTATGAGATTTCAGGACTTGTTAATATAAAGCTCAAGTGAAGTGTTAATGCGAACGAATCAACTTTAACTGGATATTTTAGTTTTGCTTTAACACTTCACTTGAATTTATTGGTTCACAGCATTTCGTTCACACAATTCATTTAAGTTAATTACTCTTTATCGACTAATCTGTCATTCGATGTGGGCAGTCAATGGCAGTATATTCGTCCCAGTTTTCTGCAAATATTATGTTTAACAGGTTATTAGCATTAGAGATAATCTGCAAGGAAGTACAACAAAATCCAAGTTCAAACAGTTCAATCAAAGTTGTCTCAAAATGTCACAAGTCCTAGGTCGCCCGGCGACCTAGCATAGGTCGGAACCTTCTTAGGTCGCGCCGTGCAAAGTAAAGGATAAGGCATTTCAATCTCGTCATAGTGTTAGCTCGGCCGCGACCTAGAGTCTATGTCGCAAGAAAGTTAGGTCGTGCGGTTCCTAGCTCGAGTAACTCTTAGCTTATGAAAAGTCTTAGGTCGCGCAAATATTAGGTCGTTCAGCGACCTAGTATGGGTCGAAACTATTCCTTAGGTCGCAAGGGTTCTTAGATCACGAATTATCTTAAGTTGCTCAAATTCACTAGGTCGCTAGCTTCCTCTCCACGCAATGCTTCACCGGACCTGATAACCCGCTATCAACTACACCAAAATCCATCATCCTATTCGTGAAGTTCATCATCTTTTCATACCACCAAACCATTCGAAAAACCGATTCAAAGTATCTCCGATCTATCATAAATCTAACTCACTACTGTGCGTTCGTGAATCGCAACAACCACAATAACCGGTAACGATCAAAAATCGATCACAGCGCAACTCAAAATGAAGCGCGACGCGCAAAATCGATTTGAGGTTCAGAGGTTGGAGTTCGTGGTTCGATGGTGATTACGGAATGAATAAAGATCGAAGATGCTTACGTAATTTGATAGCAAGAAGGAATTGATGAATGATTTGGTTGAATTTGTCTTTGAAATCGCAGAATTCTGTTAATGGCAGAGCAAGAAATTGAAGCAGTTAGGTAATGGAGAAGAAACGACCTAGCAATTTATATGGAGCTGAAAGAAGAAGGCAAGTAGACACGCGAGTTAGCGTATGTTTTAGGTCGCTTACGACCTATCACATAGGCCTGTACTTCGAGGGGCAAATGTTAACTCCTATTTCTACCACGACCTAAAACTCCGCGACCTATAACTCAGCAGCCCAACGACCTAAGAGTACTTGACGACTTAATGGTCTCAACGACCTAACGGCATAATTGTATTAGCGACCTAACTCCACGAAGCAGCTATGCGACCTAAAGACTTAAGCATTGTCACGACCTACGACCTATGGGGAGTAGCGACCTAATTCCTGAAGATATGGAGCGACCTATCAAGCTTTGCGACCTAACAGAGAGCTGCGACCTAAAGGAGGCCGCGACCTACCAAGCTTCACGACCTAACCAGATAAGCAAGCAAGCAACCTAAAGACTTTATGCGACCTAACTGTCCACCGACCTATGAAGTTTCGCGACCTAAGGGATTCAGCGACCTAAGATCAGCTATGGCTACAGGAAAGTACTCACGACCTAGGGTAGGTCGCTAACGACCTAAACACGTAAATAAAGAGGCCGCCTCTACCATGCCGCTGAGTGTTAGGTCGCGCACGACCTAGAACTTGTTGAAAAAAGCATGCGCCTACTCATGAAAAAGGAAAACCGGAGCTTCATAGGTCGGAGACGACCTACGACCTTACTTAGGTCGGTCACGACCTACGACCTAAGTCCGAGCAAAGCCTATAAATACACCCCTAATTCCAACTGAAAAAGGACTTTTGGGCTCACTCTCTTCAAGCGCCGATACTCTGCTGCACTCCGAACCAATCTAACACTTGAAGCTCTCAAGACACTAAGAACGCTACAAACAACTTCAAGAAGAGATCACATACATCCAACATGGATTCGAAAACTCTCATCTTCATCGAAGTTTAGGCTACTTGTTCTAAGTCTCTTGCAATTCAAAGTGTATTGTACTTGGGAAGAATTGTATCAGCTTGTAACGAGATCATTAATAAAAGTACTTAAAGTGGACGTAGGCTATACCCTTAAGCCGAACCACTATAAAATTGTTGTTGTTTACTGCTTTTCTGCTATTATCTGCTTGTAATCTGTTCCCGAGCTATCGGGTGGTGCTTTCACAACTACAACTCATACACCGGGGTGTTAGCGTTCAAATTTTAGCGTTAACATTAATCCTTCCTAGCTTTGATCCTTGGCTTTAGATTGAAATTTCTTCTTTTTCCTCCTTGTTAATGGACGGCTCTATTTAGTTATTATTTTCGTTTGTGAATAATGAAAGTGGAATGGAATGGGCAACAATAAGATGTGTATAGCCATGTATTATAAAATGGCTAATTTACTAATATGCCCATGTGTAATTTAGTTAACCTATAAACCAATTTAAGCCCATTTAATTTTATTATTAAGCATGGCCTATTATAAAATTTGTTTAAATCTCAATTCCCTTATCATTTTTATTCTATTTAATTTATCTAATTAAAGATTATGAATAATGTTACAAAATTAGGGATGTTACTTGCTTCCCCCTTAATGAGTTTTGTCCTCGGAATTTAGTAAGGACTAAATCTAAACATAGCAATCATCTATAACAACTTCTAACAACCGTAGCAATCATACTAGCCTATCTAGAAACTATCTATATAAATCTAATATAGGCATACCCTCGGTGCAAATCAAGATAAGTATCTCTAGTCCTATCCTCTGTTTCCTCAGTACAGTCCTTCTTGTTGTCGCTTCACTGAACTTTTATCAACCTGACTATCTTGTTCCATAATCTTTTCTTATCTCTAGCTACAACCTGAACTGGTTCTCTGATGATAGTCAAATTAGGTTTTACCACTAAGTCATCCAACACTGTCAGAGGAATGGTAGTTTTTGGATTATGCACATACTTATGAAAACGAGAGACTTGAAATACATTATGGACACCTGCCATACTGCTCGGAAACTCTACTCTGTATGCGAGTTTTCGAATCCTTTCTAAAATCTGGAATGGACCAACATATCTCTTGGCTAACTTCACAGACTTTCCAAATTGCACCAAACCCTTCATAGGTGATACATTAATAAAACTCTTATCTCCAACTAAGAATTCTAGGTCTTTATGCATGTTATTTACGTAACTCTTCTATCTGAACTGAGCTTCCTTCATCCTTCCTTAGATTAACTCAATCTTCTCTGACGACTCTCTAACAAAATCTGGACCTAATACTATTCTGTCTCCAGTCTCCAACCAACATGCTAGTGATTTGCATGGCCTTCCATACAAAGCATCAAACGACGTCCTTCTTATACTAGTCTGATAACTATTATTATAGGAAAACTCAACCAAATATAGGCGACCTTACCAAGGTCCACCAAAGTCCATTACCCAAGCTCTCAATAGATCATCGAGTAACTTATTGATTCTCTCTGTCTGCCCATTTGTCGGAAGGTGATATGCAGTACTCATATTAAGCTTGGTACCCATTACTTCCTATTGACTCTTCCAAAAATATACTAGTGAACAAAGCACTCTATCACTGGCTATACTACTAGGAATTCCACGCAGTCTTACTATGTTCTGATGAATAACTTAACTAAAATAGGTGCCATCCCGGTTGACTTGACTTGAATGAAATGGGCACTCTTGGTCAATCTGTCCACTATAACCCATATACTTTCTTACCTCTATTTGACCTATGAAACCTGTCTATAAAATTCATAAACATCGAATCCTATTTCTAAACTGGAATATTTAATGGTCGAAGCAATCCACTCAATTTCTGATGTTTAGCTTTTACTTCTTAATAATGTTAACTCCTCTGTTTCATGACTAGGCGATCTAACGGATTAAAGAGCCTAGCGACCTAAAGTTATCGCGACTTAACGAGCTAAGAAGCTTAGGCGACATAGCGACCTAGTGACCAAACGAGATAAGCACTCGAGCGACCTAAGTATATAGCGATCTAACCAATGAAGCGGGTTAGCGAGCAAATCTGTTAAAGGACTCAATGACCTACAACTTAACGGCTAAAGACTATGGTGATTCCATGAGAGGTGCGACCTAGCGACCTAGCGAGTTAAGACAATGTAAGGCCGCATACATACTGCTCCTTCATTAGATCGCTCACGACCTAAATAGATCGAGGTAACTCCGTAGCTCACTCAGGATGGCCTCACTAGGCCGTAACTTCTTATGCCGCTTCCCTCCTTGGTCGCTCCGACCTATCAGGTTGTTCAGAAGACCAAGTGTGACCAAGATAAGCCGTAGCTCACGTCTCTTAGGTCGCTGGAGACCTACGACCTACCCTAGGTCGGTCACGACCTACGACTTACTCCAGAAATCTCCTATAAATACCATGCCTACACCACCGAAGAGGGGATCTTTTGGATCATTTCTGGAACGCCTATACTCTGCTGATTTCTCGACTCACTCAACACTTCAAACACGAAAGGCATCTCAACGAACTACAAGAAGAAATCTGACACGTACGACATGGATTCAAAGAGTTCTTCTACATCAGAGTTCTAGCTATTTGTCCTAGTAGTGTTGTAATCGAAGATTGTTATAAATTTGTAATTGATTCAATAATAAAGAAGATTAAAGTGGACGTAGGCTTAACTTGAAGCCGAACCACTATAAAACTATTGTCTCTTTACTGCTTTTTTCTGTGACTTTTCTACTTGCTTCTAATTCCTGTATTGACGGGTGGTGCTTTCACTTAATCTCTACTTACACCGAGGTGTTAGCGTTCAATTTTTAGCTTTAACATTTTTGGTGCTTTCATTGAGAAACCAACTCAGGCTACTTTCGTCATTGCTTCGCAAAAGTTTGTTGAAAAAAATCTCTCTCAAAACCAGAAGTCTATTAGAGATAATGGCTCCTGGAAGAAAGCGCGGATCTACTAGACCCAGTAATGTTCGTGAGAATACTGCCACTTCTCCTTCGTCATGTCAAGCAGCACCAAGTGCTGGAATTACACGAGCCGAGTTAGATGCTGCAGTATCTGGGTTATACCAGAGATGGAAACCCAGAATGCTTTAATGCTTGATAGGTTAAATGCATTGCTCGGAGCTAACCGTCAACCGGTGAATAATGAAGAAAACCTTGCTGATGATGTTCATAATCCTGAAGAGAGGAATATTCCTCAAAGAGCAGCTAGCCCTGCCAATGAAACACCTCCCCAAGTTGGAGGATCGAGACCGCATCAAACTCTCCGCGAACGCTTGTCCAGACAAACTTTCGAGAAAATGGCTGAAGTCTGTCTTGCAGAGCCTTTAAATGATGAGGAATACCTTTCGGGCATGGTGCGACAAATCATGAAAGAGAGCATGCAGAGGGATGAAGATGAAAAGGAATGGGGATTCGCTCTAAGCAAAACTCCGTTCACTGAAAGGATTTTGAAAGCTGAATTTCCAAGGAAGTTTGTTCCTCCTACCATCCCGGCTTATAAGGGAACAAGCGACCCTAACCAATTCCTGTATAAGTATGACTGGCACATGACTGGTGCTAGGGCATCCGATGAGATCAAATGCCGGTACTTTCCGGTATACTTGGAAGGAGTCGCTCTACTCTGGTTCACAAAGCTACATGTCTGATCCATAGAACAGTTCTCCGATTTGACTCGGATGTTTAAAGAACAATTCAGGTTGTGCGCCTCAAATGCAAAGGATATTATGTCACTGTCGAGCCTGAAACAGAATCCTGGGGAATCTGTTAGATCTTTCTTGAACCACTTCAACATAGCTTTGGCTGAAGTGGATAATGCAGAGCCACGAATGGTCTTGACATACTTGATGAGGGAAATAGCCAAATCGAGTGAATTTGGGAAGTGGCTGAAGATGAAAGAACCGAATTCGCTTGAGAAATTCTATAAGAAAGCTGATGAATTCATGTGCTTGGAAAGCCTTCATGCACCGGCTAAAGTGGCATTAACAAAGGTCAAAAATAACACTGCTGCTCCTCCTAAAAAAGAGTCCGAAAGTCCGAAAAGGGAAAATAACGACAGGAAGAAACAGAAGGATGTGAAGAAACCTCGCTTCTTAGAACCTTCAGATTTCACTCCTTTGACTGACACCCCGGAGAATATCTTTTTTGCTACCAAAGATGCGGTAGAGTATCCTAAACCACCTGAGATGAGAGTTGGGAAAAAAGCTGCTCAAAGTGGGAGATTCTGTCGATTTCATAATCAACCCGGTCATGATACCAACGAATGTCGCCATCTAAAAAGTTTGATTGAAGAATTGCTGAGAGAGAACAAGTTGCAGCAATATGTTAAGAGAAATAGGAATGACCCGACTTCATCTACTAAGGGCCAGCAACTTCCTGCTCATCCATCCAGCTCGGGTGAGAGGACCACTGCGTATGAATCAGAAAGGCTTGTTATTAATGTGATTACAGGAGATCCTCACCCAGCAGGCAGGAGCTGGGGTGAGATGGAAAGGTATGCCCGTGCCTTGAAGTATGCACCAACAGAAGAGAGTGTTTTTGTGTTGGAGGATGCTGCACCTTTGAAGCAGCAGAAAACTTTTAATGATGACATTGTGTTCAGAGCCAGGGACTATGGGCATTGAAGCTCCAACCATGGATCCCTTGGCCACCTCTGCAGGTATTGGGCCGGCTATTGTAAGAAGAGTGCTTGTTGATTGCGGCGCTTCTTGCAATATTCTCTTCAAGAAGACATTCGATCAAATGAAAATTCCGATGGCAGATGTTCAAGCTTCATCACAGAAGATTGCTGGATTTACTAGGGAACTGAAGCAGCCAATTAGAACTATCGACTTGTTCGTGGAGCTTGGAGTGGGGCAGAAAAAGGTGGTTCGAAAACAGACTTTTGGAATTGTTAATGAATTTTCTGCCTACAACGCCTTCCTAGGTCGACCAACTCTTACGGCTTTTAAGGCAATTCTTGCCCCGTGGTGCCTTACTATGAAATTCCCCATGGATAATGGAGTTGGAGTTATTAAAGGGGATTAGAATGCTGGGCGAGAATGTTATCTGATAGAGTTGCGTGAAGCAAGAAAGAGAGAGATGGGAAAAGATGCGGCAGCCCCAGTCCGCATCAAAGAACCAACCTTGTAGCAATTACAGGGTGGACCCTGCACTGGCGAGCATAGCGGGGCACGAAGAGAAATGGATCCCAGAAAAGATAGTGCAGGGGAGAATAGAGTGGTGCCAGTGGAAGTAACGGTGCCAGTACCCGTTGACCCGAAAGATCCGAACAAAGTAGTGAATGTGGGTTCGCAACTTAGTGTGGCTGTCAAAATTCCTTGATATCATTCTTGAAAGCAAATCTGGACGTATTCGCTTGGACTCATGCTGTTATGTGTGGAATATCTCCAGAAGCTGCAGTACATACTCTGAATATTGACCCGATGTTTACACCGGCAAAGTAGAAAAGAAAAACCCAGGGTCCTGAAAGGTCAGCAGCATTGAAAGAAGAGGTAGATCGGCTCATGGAGAATGGTTTCATCAGGGAGTCTACTTATCCGAATTGGGTTTCAAATCCAGTACTGGTTAAGAAAGCTAATGGAAAGTGGAGAGTATGCATCGACTTCTCAAATTTAAACAAAGCTTGCCCCAAAGACTGTTTCCCGTTACCCAGGATAGATTAGTTGGTGGATGGAACAGCGGGGCATGAATTGTTATCTTTTATGGATGCTTACTCCGGATACAACTAGATCATGATGCATGAGCCGAATCAGGAGGACACGAGCTTCATCACCGATGTCGGTCTTTACTGCTATAGAGTCATGCCCTTTGGACTGAAGAATGCTGGGGCAACTTATCAAATCTTGTCAATGCTATGTTCAAGCCGCAGATTGGTAAAACTATGGAAGTTTATGTTGACGATATGATGGTGAAATCAAAGAAGGCAGTAGACCATATGGATCACTTGGCAGAAATGTTTGAAGTCCTCCGAAAGTACAGAATGAAGCTTAATCCTTTGAAATGTTCATTTGGGGTGGACTCCGGAAAGTTCTTGGGTTCATTGTGAGTGCTAGGGGCATTGAAGCATCCTGCTCAGATTGCTGCCTTAAGAGAAGTCAAAGCTCCTAGAACGAAGAAGGAATTGCAAAGTCTCAATAAAAAAGTCGCTGCCTTGAGTCGATCCATTTCCAAAGCCACTGATAAATGCATTCCATTCTTTGATGCTCTGAAGAAAGGAAGGAAAAATTTCGACTGGACTCCTGAATGCCAGAAAGCTTTCGATGAGTTGATTCGTCATATGGAAACGCCTCTGTAGGATCGATTTCACCCTAGAGGGTTGGGGGGGGGGGTGAATAGGGTGATAGTGTTAATTATAAAAATTATTGCGGAAGTGTATATTAATTTTTACCACAGATTACATAACAATAGCAGCACAGATAATAGCAGAATAATAAATGCAGAAATAGAACGACACAGAATTTACCCAGCTTCGGCAAAACCCTGCCTACGTGCTGCCCCCAAGGTTTCTACTAGAAATTAGATAGTCCATCGCTTACACACGTAAACTCGCGACACCCGCTATCCACTAAATCTAACCCTACGCTCAAAACCCTACCACAACTCAGCCACCGAGTTGCGAATTCTCAAGCTACGCCACGTAGCTTGTCCTCTAGTCACACGACTAGAAAATTAAACGGTTTTAAAACAAGAAAATACGAATTAAAAAAAATTAAATTAAAATAACCCTAAAATAAAAAACCCTTTTATAAAATGGCCGGCCCTTTGCTCTTCTTATATTTTTGAGTTCGGCCCGTTGTTTTTGTGATATTGGCCCTGTTCGACTTTTATTTCCTCTGTTCCTTTTCGTGAATAATGGTGGACGTTCCTCTTGCAAATTGGGGCTTCATTCTCTTCGGTCTATAATTAGGGTTTTCTGAAGTGTCGACTCTAAATTGATCGAATCAGTGGTTAATTGCGTGAAGTCTTGTTCGATCGAATGCTTGTTGCTTACTTCAGCTGCTTCGTTGATCGAATTCTTTCCTTGCTTCAGTATGTAATTATATGCTTTTGCTTTACTGATTTTATGCTTGCTTGAATTCGATACCCAAAATTACCGATGATGATTTCAATTTATAGGGTTCGATCCCCTAGTCTTTCGTTCGCACAAAATATATTTGATTTATTCAATCCTGTTTGATCGGCCATTCGTATTTACTTGGATGTTTGGGATTGATTCTGACTTCTTCTATTTACTTGAATCTTACGGCAGTGATGTTCAACTTGGTCAATTTTCTTTGTTACCACGGTTTCGACTTTGACTTGTTCAACATTGAAAATTTTGATCACGGCTTTGGCTTGATGCTGGATAATGTTTGACTTCGACATGATTTTTGACTTGTTCCAATTTTTGTAATTCCGGCTTCTTGAATTTATGGCCCCTGTGTAATTTGGCTCTGGTCATCTTTGTTTCAGTGCTGATCTTGATTTCAGTTGTACTTTGGTGAAGTGATTTTTGCCTCTGTACAATTGTTGCTTCCTTGACCTGTTGTAGTTGTTCATATGCCGGTTAGCTTGCATCTGCTTGCTGTTGTTTGGATTGGCTTGTGTACTTTACTACTATATGTGCATTATGCTTCGAGTTGTGTAGTTGGTTCATCATGCAGTCTGGATTTGTGGTATTTGCATTTGAGTTGTAGCTGTTTCATATTGCCACCTCTGTTTGCTTTGGTTACTTATGCAGTTCTCTGGTCTTGCATCATATGTATGCTTTACTTGATCTTCACTTTGATTCCATGTTGTTCTTGTAGTCAAGTTTTGGTTCTGGCCATTCTTTGTTGCCTTGAGTCTGTGCATTGTTGCTCTACTTGACGTCTTCATATTGTACTCTCTGTTTTGAGTCACTTCCATACTTGGTCGTGCTGTAGTCCAGTGCCTCCATGCCTTGTGTACATATCTTGTTCATGCTGTACATATTTTTGCCTTGGTTCTGGCCATGTCTGTGGTTATGTTTGTGTACTTTTCTGGTTTTGGTTTCTTGATACAGTTTGGTCTGGTATTTTAGTCCGATTCAATTTGCAAATAGTTTTGTTCATTTGTGATTATACCGGTCTTGTTTATATTTGACTAGTCGACACTTGGTTCTTGAGTTTTGACCATTTATGTGTGTTCATGGATGTGTGCATCAATGTACATGCATTTTCCACTGTTTGATATAGTTTGCATTGCTTGAATTCGTAGCCTGTACAACTGCCCTGTGTTGAATCCAGCTAATAGCTCGGGTTTGACCTTGTGCGCGTGTTGTGATTTTATTTATATTGCACCTGAGTTGAACCCGTCTTTTTATTTTGGGTTTGACCTTGTGCTCACCTGTCCCTGTAACATTATCAAGTGTATATCGGTGTGCACAGCCTTGTGGCATGTACAGTGATACATTGTGCATGTCATATTGTTCGTGTGTGATGAATTCAAATATAAATGATGACGAAAAACCCAAATAATTGAGGCAAATAATATTTTAAAAAATACCATATTTTATTTTATATTGCAAAAATATTTTTTTTTCAATTTTACTACGTTAGTGAATATTTTTGCAGATTCTCAGATGCTGGATTCTAACTGGAATGAAGTTGAAGATAAAATACGAATTAAGTGAATGAGTGATGTGTAGTGAGGTTAAATGTAAATACGAAATTGTGATGTATTTGTAATCAAACTTGCATTTGTATAGTGAGAGCTTGAATTTGTACTATTCAAAATTGTAATAAATATTTGTTTGAATAAAATTTCTGTTTGAATTCAAATTCTGTGTATTTAATTTTATTCAGCAAATATTTATTTAATCTATGAAAAATAAAATAGTACATTGACAAATACATTTAAACGAATGTATATATGTTTATTATCATCAAAAAAAAATCATATAAGCGCATATTCAACAATCTCCCCCTTTTGATGATAACAAACATATATTTAAGATTTTGAATATGTCAAATGTATTTGATCATTGATAAGCTCTAATTGCTCCTCCTATATAAATGCTTTCTCTCTACACAAAGCTCCCCCTACAAATATGCATACAATTAAGTAATATGCAAATGAGCCTAGATGCAAATGGAAAATATTTGACCTTTACTTGATTTTATTTGACAAAATCTTAACTTTTCTCTCCCCCTTTTGTTAACAGCAAAAGAATAATAGTGTTAGAGAAAATAGTGATAAAGTGATCGATATTAATCCAACATTAAAACTCAACTGAATATAAATATTAAATTTCAATAAAAAAATTAAACAAAAATCATAAATATTTTGTTAGGCGCATATTCCACTTTTAGAATGATGGGAATGATGTCATCATATAAAACCATACAGTTGTGTCTATTTGTGGTATATTTATATCATGAATTTGAATATCTACTAACCATGCATAACCGTTAGGACTTTTAAATGAGATTAGTAGTATTCCAATTTTATTTTAAAAAAAATGAATTCAAGTATCTTCTAACCACGCATAACCGTGAGGACTTTTAAATGGGATTAGAATCAACTTGTTTATTTTAAAAATCAACTTTTGATATGCCTTCCATACATGCGTAACCGTGAGGACTTTTAAACGAGCATGGAAGCATATAACAAATTCCAAGTAATTCACCCATGCATAACCGTAAGGACTTTTAAATGAGCATGGAAGCACATAACAAATTCCAAGTAATTCACCCATGCATAACCGTGAAGACTTTTAAATGAGAGTGAATACTTTGGTATTTATTATTATTATTATTTTCTTTTTCCTTTTTTTTAAACAAATGTAAAAATGAAAAACGAACGATTCTTGTTTCAAAGTACCACATATCGACAAACTATATAGAATTTTGATGATTGATGGTCGTTTAGAAATATGATAGATATAGAAATGGTCATGGATTTTTTACCAACAAAAGTTTTATAACTCTTGTTTAAATTTATAAAGAAATTTACTAATTATACCATCTCGAGTCATAATATATGATAAATATCAACACTCAACACTTTTTCAATCACTATTTATCTTTTCGATAATTATTTGGGAGTCAGATTAGTCAAAATAGTCATTTAAAAATCAAATTCAAAAATAATTATGAAATCAATTTTACAAAATGACTAATCTGAAAATATGGTCAAAAATGATTTTCTCGAGGGGGTTTTATAAGAAAATTTTCTGCTATTTGAAAATCATTTGAAATGAAAAATATGCAGATATTTTCTTTGAAAAAAATGATGCAGTTACTAAATGTCTCAACAAAAATCACGTTCAACTAGTAATTTTTTTTTAACAACTAGAACCAGTGTAATCTGCATCTGAATTTCTCTTTCACTCAAAATTAATCGAATTTGATTGACCGAACCATGAAGTGTGCGCCAAAAAATTTCAAACTCAATTTTAACTGCAATTTAAATGACATTCTCTTGAATTTGAATTGAAGCCGTATTATAACCGAATGTATTATCATCCAACAAAACACTATTATTAATCCAAATTAATATAGATGAAGTAATTCAAAGAATCTAGAGAATTTTATAGTGTTTTAAGCATAAGAATATAATTGGCCAACCATTTTGAATAAGTCAGAGTCAAAATCATCATTTTTTCATCATCTCAATATTGGCTGATTTTAATTCAGAATATGGTGCAGATTATCACATTTAATATATCGTTCAACTAAATATGCCTTTACCTGTTTTACCTTTACGATATTTTTCATTGTTGTCCGTTGTGATTCTGTCACCTTTATACTAGGCTAAGGAACTTTGCTTTGTCGCCCGTTGTGTTTCTGGAATAGCCAAAATCCATAAAACACTGTTGTTGTTCCTTAGCCTGCCACCACACCCACACGATGAAAGATTTTTGTGACCTATTTGTTTTTATAGGTCCATGATTGTTAGTGGCAGAAAGTTTTGAAAAACAATTTTGCGAAGACCCAAAACTATTTATAATTGTTCCCTTCGCCACCCAAATTTTTTTAACTTTGAGAGTTCTTATATTTGTGCCTTTTGGAACCCAAAATGGTATAGTTTTCACATGTTTGGGTCTATACCAACAATTATTGTGATTGTGTACATATTTTCTACAAATTGTGCACATTGAATTTTCTTGATTAATCTTGTTTTCAACAATTTTAGATTGATTATATCCAAGTCCTTTTCTAACCGTATTAACATTTTTCTTTTCAAATAGCATATTCAACGATTTTTCACTTTTTGAAAATTTATCTAAAGTCGTTGACAATTGTTGGACTTGCATTTTGAGAGATTCATTTTCATTTAACAATTGTGTGCACTTTTAATCGAATCCTCTCTTTTAGTATTTTCATTCTCTTTTAAAATCAGAATTTCATTTTCAAGTGATTTTATATTGATTTCTGATTTTTTAGTTTCTTCTTCAAATGTTGGACACTTATCACACTTAGGGATCCTACTTTGATAGGTTTTAACTAATTGGTCAAGTTGTTCATTTAATTCTATCAAAGAGTCTTTTTGTGATTCAAGTTTAGCGTATTTTTCCCTAAGTCGTTCAAAACAGCCATTCACTTCGTGGAAATAAATAAGTAATTCAGAGTGAGTAAGTTTTGATACCTCGCTTGGCTCGTCATCGTCGCTATCAGTTATATTTCCTTGAAGGCACATATCTGCTTTCTCACTCTCACTGCTAGTACTTTTATCGTTCTCATCCATTTCATCCCAAGTGGCTGCAAAACTTTTCTTTTTCCGTTTCTTTCCAAAGTCACGTCGATTTCGAGGACAATTGGGCTTGATGTGTCTGGGTTGGTTGCACTTATGACAGATGATCTCCTGTTCTTCTGAGTAGTCAAGTGCTTTGCCTATTCTGCTTTTCAATTCCTGATTTCGAGCTGGATTTCCGTATTTGCGATTCCACCTTTTGAATTTCTTTATTAGTAGCGCCAGCTCTGTTGCTCCATCAACATCATCGTTATCATCATCACTTTCGGTTGTTCCTTTGAGCGCTATTGATTTCTTTCGAGTATCTCCTCCTTCACGCTCTTCCTTGAATTTCATTTCTAGCTCATAAGTGGTGAAATTTCCGATGAGTTCTTCAACTTTTATTTGTTTTAAGTCTTTCGATTCTTGAATGGCAGTCACCTTTGCTTCATATTTTCGTGGAAGGATTTTGAGGATTTTTCGGACTATCTCCAACTCCGTGTATGATTTTCCAAGAGCTTTTGATTTATATACGATATTGGAAAGTCGTCCATGCATCTCTTTGACATTTTCTTCCTTCGCCATTGTGAAGTTCTCGTATTCGCCGCTTAGCATGGCAAGGCGAGATTCTTTGACTTGGATGTTCCTTCGTGAGTCACTTCTAGTGTGTGCCATATTTCCTGCGCAGTTAGACAATGTGAGACACGATTAAATTCAAATTGATCCAGTGAACAGATAATAAAATTCATAGCTTTAGCATTAGTATTTTGTAATTTATTTTCTAGTTCTGTCCATTATTCCTTTGGTTTATCTACTTCCTGATTATCTACAGTTATAGTCGGTGTTCTATAACCTGTCTCAACAATATTCCAAGCGTCAATGGTTTTCAGAAAGATTTCCATCCTATTTTTCCAATAAGCATATTCACCATTGAACATTGGTGGCCTAACTATGGACTGACCCTCAGAAAAAGCATTATTAAAAGAAGCCATTTTAAAAATTCAAATTTTTAAAACAAAAATCGATTTTTGAAACACGAATTTTTAAAAACAAAAAATTGACTTCTATTCCTAGCTTTGATACCACTTGTAGGATCGATTTCACCCTAGAGGGGGGGGGGGTGAATAGGGTGATAGTGTTAATTATAAAAATTATTGCGGAAGTGTATATTTATTTTTAGCACAGATCACAGAACAATAGCAGCACAAATAATAGCAGAATAATAAATGCAGAAATAGAACGACACAGAATTTACCCAACTTCGGCAAAACCCTGCCTACGTGCTGCGCCCAAGGTTTCTACTAGAAATTAGATAGTCCCTCGCTTACACACGTAAACTCGCGACACCGCTATCGACTAAATCTAACTCTACGCTCAAAACCCTGCCACAACTCAGCCACTGAGTTGCGAATTCTCAAGCTACGCCACGTAGCTTGTCCTCAAGTCACACGACTAGAAAATTAAACGGTTTTAAAAAAAGAAAATACAAATTAAAAACAATTTAAATTAAAATAACCCTAAAATAAAAACCCCTTTCATAAAATGGCCGGCCCTTTGCTCTTCTTATATTTTTGAGTTCGGCCCGTTGTTTTTGTGATAGCGGCCCCGTTCGACTTTTATTTCCTCTGTTCCTTTTCGTGAATAATGGTGGACGTTCCTCTTTGAAAATTTGGGGCTTCGTTCTCTTCGGTCTGTAATTAGGGTTTTCTGAAGCGCCGACTCTAAATTGATCGAATCAATGGTTAATTGCGTGAAGTCTTGTTCGATCGAATGCTTGTTGCTTACTTCGGCTACTTCGTTGATCGAATTCTTTCCTTGCTTCGGTATGTAATTATATGCTTTTGCTTTACTGATTTTATGCTTGCTTGAATTCGATACCCAAAATTGCCGATGATGATTTCAATTTATAGGGTTCGATCCCCTAGTCTTTCGTTCGCACAAAATATATTTGATTTATTCAATCCTGTTTGATCGGCCATTCGTATTTACTTGGATGTTTGGGATTGATTCTGACTTCTTCTATTTACTTGAATCTTACAGTAGTGATGTTCAACTTGGTCAATTTTCTTTGTTACCACGGTTTTGACTTTGACTTGTTCAACATTGAAATTTTGATCACGGCTTTGGCTTGATGCTGGATAATGTTTGACTTCGACATGATTTTTGACTTGTTCCAATTTTTGTAATTCCGGCTTCTTGAATTTATAGTCCCTGTGTAATTTGGCTCTGGTCATCTTTGTTTCAGTGCTGAACTTGATTTCAGTTGTACTTTGGTGAAGTGATTTTTGCCTCTGTACAATTGTTGCTTCCCTGACCTGTCGTAGTTGTTCATATGCCGGTTAGCTTGCATCTGCTTGCTGTTGTTTGGATTGGCTTGTGTACTTTACTGCTATATGTGCATTGTGCTTCGAGTTGTGTAGTTGGTTCATCATGCAGTCTGGATTTGTGGCATTTGCATTTGAGTTGTAGCTGTTTCATATTGCCACCTCTGTTTGCTTTGGTTACTTGTGCAGGTCTCTGGTCTTGCATCATATGTATGCTTTACTTGATCTTCACTTTGATTTCATGTTGTTCTTGTAGTCAAGTTTTGGTTCTGGCCATTCTTTGTTGCCTTGAGTCTGTGCATTGTTGCTCTACTTGACGTCTTCATATTGTACTTTCTGTTTTGAGTCACTTCCATACTTGGTCGTGCTGTAGTCCAGTGCCCCCTTGCCTTGTGTACATATCTTGTTCATGCTGTACATATTTTTGCCTTGGTTCTAGCCATGTCTATGGTTATGTTTGTGTACTTTTCTGGTTTTGGTTTCTTGATACAGTTTGGTCTGGTATTTTAGTCCGATTCAGTTTGCAAATAGTTTTGTTCATTTGTGATTATACTGGTATTGTTTATATTTGACTAGTCGACACTTGATTCTTGAGTTTTGACCATTTATGTGTGTTCATGGATGTGTGCATCAATGTACATGCATTTGCCACTGTTTGATATAGTTTGCATTGCTTGAATTCGTAGCCTGTACAACTGCCCTGTGTTGAATCCAGCTAATAGCTCGGGTTTGACCTTGTGCGCGTGTTGTGATTTTATTTATATTGCACCTGAGTTGAACCCGTCGTTTTATTTTGGGTTTGACCTTATGCTCACCTATCCCTGTAACATTATCAAGTGTATATCGGTGTGAACAGCCTTGTGGCATGTACAGCGATACACTGTGCATGTCACATTGTTCGCGTGTGATGAATTTAAATATAAATGATGACGAACAACCCAAATAACTGAGGTAAATAATATTTTAAAAAAAACCATATTTTATTTTATATTGCAAAAATATTTCTTTTTCAATTTTACTGCGTTAGTGAATATTTTTGCAGGTTGCTCAGATGCTAGATTCTAACTGGAATGAAGTTGAAGATAAAATACGAATTGAGTGAATGAGTGATGTGTAGTGAGGTTAAATGTAAATATGAAATTGTGATGTATTTGTAATCAAACTTGCATATGTATAGTGAGAGCTTGAATTTGTACTATTCAAAATTGTTATAAATATTTGTTTGAATAAAATTTCTGTTTGAATTCAAATTCTGTGTATTTAATTTTATTCAGCAAATATTTATTTAATCTATGAAAAATAAAATAGTACATTGACAAATACATTTAAACGAATGTATATATGTTTATTATCATCAAACAAAAATCATGTAAGCGCATATTCAACAGCCTCCAATACTTTCTAAGCCCGACAATGGTGAAGATCTCTTCTTATACTTGGCAATCTCATCTCATGCTCTCAGTGCAGCGTTGGTACGGGAAGACGCAAAAATTCAACGCCCGGTCTATTATATCAGCAAAAGATTCACTGGGGCAGAGATGAACTATTCAAAGTTGGAAAAGCTCACCTATTGTCTACTGATTGCATCAAGAAAATTGAGGCCATATTTCCAAGCTCATCCTATCAAAGTCCTCATTGATCAACCTCTGAAGCAAGTCCTATTTCGCCCTGAGACTTCAGGTCGTCTTCTGAAGTGGAATATTGAACTCAGCCAATACGACATCACTTATCATCCCCGGAGAGCAATCAATGGACAAGCTTTAGCAGATTTCATTGCAGAATGTACAAATAAAGGTGATAGTGAGGAAGAAGTGACTCATGGTACCTCAATTCGATGGAAGTTATATGTTAATGGTGCGAGAAATGATTGCTATTCTGAGGCTAGGGTTGTGCTTGAAACCCCTGAAGGGCGGTCATTGTGCTATGCATTGAGATTGGAATTTCCCCCGACAAATAATGAAGCAGAATATGAAGCTCTTATTGCCGGCTTGAAGATTTCTAAAGAATTGAATGTCAAAGTGTTGCAGATCTTCAGTGATTCACAGCTTATTGTATGCCAAGTCAAGAAAGAGTTTCAAATTAAAGGAGGAAATCTGCCTGCTTACTTGTCAAGAGCCTGGGAACTTCTCGATGATTTCGATCATTATACGATAAGTCATATACCCCGGGAAGAAAACATGAAGGAAGATTCTATTGCAAAATATGCAAGCACCGGCGAAGCTCAATTGCTGGGATTGGTTCCGTAGAAGTCTTGTCAGCCTCAAGTATCGATGAAATGGAGATTGATTGGATCATGACTGTTTCTCAAGAGAAAGAATCATGGATGACTCCGATGATGGAATATTTGCTCAACGGTTCTCTACCAGAGAATTCAAAGGAACGACAGAAGCTGCTAAGAAAAGCCTCTAGATATATAATTCAAGATGGCCGGTTGTACAGGAAGGGATTCTCAATGCCATTACTCCGATGTGTGACCAAGGAAGAGGCTAATACAATTCTAGCTGAGGTGCGCGGAGGAGAGTGTGGAGATCATTCAGGTGGTCAAACTCTAGCAAAGAAAATTCTCCGTTATGGGTATTTTTGGCCAGACATTAATCGTGATGCTGCAAGCTACACCCAAAAATGTGACCGATGCCAGAGATTTGCGAAAATCCCAAGAGCACCTTCCACCGAGATAACACAGATGGTCAGTCCATGGCCATTTGCTATTTGGGGAATATATCTCATCGGGCCTTTGCCAGCCGCTAAGGCCGGAATCAGATATGCCATTGTTGCTGTTGATTATTTTACTAAATGTGCTGAATCTGAACCATTAGCTACTATTACCTCTAAAAAGATGATAAACTTTGTAACTAAGAATATCATTTGCAGGTATGGTGTGCCTCGAAAGATAATCACAAACAATGGAACCCAACTCGAAAGTGAAGAGTTCCAAGATTTTTGCAAGCGATTCAAGATCCAAAAAGCTTTTCAGCAGTGGCTCATCCGCAGGCGAACAGGCAAGTGGAAGCAGTAAACAAAACTATCAAATCAACCGTCAAAAAACAGCTGGAAAAATCAAAAGGTGGTTGGGTCGATAAGCTACCACTAGCACCATGGGCATACAGAACTACCCATAAAACTGTGACTGGGCATGCTCCATTTTCATTAGCATATGAATCAGAAGCAATGATTCCGATGGAGACAGAAGTCCCTTCACACAGAAGAATACATTTCGATCAAGCTGAAAATGAAAAGCTACAACTTGAAGCATTAGACTTCCTTGATGAAAGAAGGGAAGAGGCTCAACTCTGAATTGCAGCTCAGCAGCAAAGAATTGCCAGGTACTTCAATTCCAAAGTTCGCCAACGCAGCTTTGAGATTGGGGATCTAGTCTTGAAAAGGATCATGACAGCAACAGGAGTGTTTGCGCCAAACTGAAAAGGGCCGTATGTCATAGGCAAAAAACTTCTTGATGACACTTTCAAACTAACAACCGTCGAAGGAGATCCAATTCCAAGGGCTTGGAACAGCAATCACTTGCGCCCATATTTTACTTAAAAGCTTTACTGAAATACTGTAAAAGAATTATGGATGTATGATTCTTGTATTAAAAGCCATTGTAAAGCCAGTGCAAGTGAATAATAAGAAATATAAAGTGGATGTAGGCCCAGTTCTTGGCCGAACCACTATAAATCTTGTGTTCTCTACTACTATAAACTGCCTGTTTTATTTCGATATGTATAGTACTTTCATTGTATTACTAAAATGTCGATTTAATGTTACAGGGCATTAAAACAAAGCTCACCCATCACAAGACCAAGCGATCCTTGACATCACTCAACAAAAAAATGTTAAGCCACAAAAATTCCAGACTCAAATCCTATATAAGAAGTGCTTCAAGAAGACTGTTAGTAGTTCCGCCGGAGGTGGGCCCTTGTTAACTAATTGTGATCGTTTGTGCAAATGAACATCCGATTAATTAGCCTGTGTCTGCCCTGCGAACTCACTTAACAATGAAGTACACTTCTTTGGATAAAATAAGCTACTTGCAAAAGAAAGGAATGTGTGCTTGAAGATGATAACAATGAGTCGCTGATATGTGCAAATGGCGAAAAGACATGGGCGAGCAGGCATGAAACAACCAAAGACCTCTCCGGAGGCACAAGCCCTCTTCGGAGGCACAACTCTTCGGAGGATAAAGACCTCTAACGGGGCTTGCCAGAAAAAGAAAGTTCTCTTTCTCAACCAAAAAAGATTGGTGGAATGACCGGTGGAACCTTCCCAAGTGGAAGGCACAGGGCCCTTGTTAACTATTTGCGATCATTTGTGCAAACAAACATCCAAGTAACTTGTGTCTGCCCCGTGAATCGATCCAACCATAGGAAATAAACTTCCAGGCAAAAGCCCTACTCGGAGGCACACATTTCACCGAGATCTGAAATAAAACTTCACAAGTGTTGAAATGTGAAAAGCCCTCTTCGGAGGCCCATTTCACCAGAGTTGAAATGCTAAAAGACCTCTTCGGAGGCACACATTTGACCGAGATTTGAAATAAAACTTCACAAGTGTTGAAATGTGAAAAGCCCTCTTCGGAGGCCCACTTCACCAGAGTTAGAGTGCCAAAAAAGCCCTCTTCGGAGGCCCGCTTCCCAGCGAACAGGGAAAAAACAAAAGCCTCTCCCCAGAGGCAGAAACAAAAAGCTCTCTTCGGAGACCCGCTTCCCCGCGTACAGGGATCAAACAAAAGCCCTCTCCCCAGAGGCACACACAAAAAAGCCCTCTTCCCAGAGGCACAATCAAACAAAAGCCCTCTTCGGAGGCACAAACAGGTCAAAGCCTATTTCGGAGGCCCACTTTACCGTGTAGGAAAATTCGCTTGCCAAAAATAAAAGTGACTTTCTCCGAAAGTGAAGTGTAAAAACTTCTAAAAAAAAGGGAAAGAGAAGACTTCTCCAATACAAGGCGCATTCTACTAAATCAGAGAAATATTCCCTTAAAATGGAAAAAATTATTCTCTAAAGTACGGATGCAAGCCTCCTTAAAATTGAAAAGTTGTTCTCCAAAGAAAGAGTACAAGTCTTCTCAAAACAGAAGAGTTGTTCTCTAAAATTTTACTAATGTGAAAAAGATTGCAATAAACCGTGGTATGGGGGCAATATAATATAGTTACATTCATAAAAGCAATGCTCAAGCAACATACCACAAGTTTACTGCAACATCACATAAAGAAAATAAAGAAACTTGTATAAAAAAAAGAGAATAAATGCATTCTCAAATACAGACAGAAGTTTGTACAAGTAAAAGAATCGTTTTATTCCATACTATGAAAATTTTATACATTTGCAGGTTCAAAATAAAAGAAGGCAGAGACTGGTACCCGCACAATCTCCGGTCAACACAAGTCTTTATATATACAAGCAAAAAAGCAAAAAGCGAGACGAAAAGCGCAGGACCGAACCCATCACTTTTTCTTCCTGCCTCCTTTCGAGCCCTCCCCTGGCCGGATGATTAACTTTTGGGTCGGCTTGTAAGAGTAGGGGAAGAAAGAGGAAGGGGTGCAATTGGAATTTCTTCTGCTTTTTCTTCACTGGCAGAGGCTTCCCTCCTTTTCTTTGAGACTCCACGCTTCCCCTTCTTCCTTGAAGAAGACTCACTGCCCGGAGTGAAAAGTGCAGACAACTTTATGTCATCAGAAATTGTTTTCTCCGGAGTTCTTTCGCCTTCTTCAGGTTCCTCGGCCTTCTGTTCTTGTGAAGCGACCGGGTCATCCATGCCTTGAAGAGCTTTTATCTGCTCCTCTTGTGACCCCGGTTGAGAGGCGGAAGGAGGAGTAATCTGAAGAGGCAGAGAGGGAACGGCTGGAAAAAGGGAAGTCTAAACAACACTTGGCGCTTTCACTATAGGAGAAGAGAAGTTAAAGTCAGTATCTCTCATAAAAAGAGGAGAAAGTGGCACGTCAAGATTTAAGTAATAATCAAAAAGTTCATCAAGCTCATGTGAATTAAACAAGCAGTCCACTTGAGCAAGATCAGCATTAAGATTGCCTGGAGAAGTAGGCTTTACTATGTCAACTTCAAAGTCCTGCGCCTCAGTGCTTTCTTGAGTCTCATCTCCAGTGCGGGCGGTTGCACTTTCAATGACAGCTTTAGCAGGAGGTGGAGAATGGGAACTGGAGCCAACAATATCGATTTCAGCTGAAACCAAAGGTTGAACTGGGTCGGTTGAGGTTGCCTTTCCTAAATGTTCTCCTTCTATCATTTCGGCTCTCTCTTTAGCGAGTTGCTCCTTTCCCCTGGCAAGAGCAGCACATGCATCGTCATTTAGGTAGTGTGCTACTAAATCATCTTCAGCATATCCAGCTCCTCCAAGCATATCAAGTGCGGCTTCCCACACTTTGGCCAAAGTGATTTCGTACTTTGGTCACAAAAATTTAAGGCTACCGCGCCCCAGAATACTATGAATGTAAAACTCGAATAAAATAGAGCTGACTTCGGCATTAGTTGCCATATGAGATTCTTCGGCTGCTGCTTTGCCGGCAATAGCTTCGTCACGCTCTTTTTCAACTTCAGAAAGTCGAACTTTTAACATTTCGATTTCCAAGTTCTGGGAGCTGGTTTTTTCTCGCAACTGAGCCACGTCAGTTCGGTAGCTTTCTACAACTCGCTGTTGTGCTACAAATTTAGCTTCAGCGTCTCTCTGTGCAGCGTGAGCATCTCTCACCTGTTTTTAAAGCACTTCTTCTCTTTGAGAAGCGGAAGTGGAAGAAGTGGCAAGCTCTTCCTTAAGTTTTCAACTTCCGCTTCAAGTTTCTCATTATAAGCGACAATGCTCTTCATCTCTGCATCATGCTGATCGAGTGTTTTCTGCCACTCGGATTTATCATTTTCCATAGTCAGCATGGCTTCGAGATTCGCACGGTTTACTCTTTGAAGCTCGTCAACAAGTTTCTGCCAACCAGACATTCTCTCGATATCAAGTTTGACCGCATCAAGATTTCGCAACATGGCTTGCTTATCGATTGGGACCAAGTCGAGATCGAAACGCTCTCCCTTTAAGCACCATTGCGGAAACCGGCTTTGAAGAGTAGCCGGACCTTGTCCAACTTGATACGGTGGCCTACTGATGATTGTTTGAATACCAGCTCTTTGAAGGGCAGGAGAGCTGGAAGGGATTTCCAAAAAGACGGGAGCAGCGGGTTTTTCAAAAGATTCAGATGTCGGTTTTTCACCAAGTTTGGCCCGTTTGCTTGGTTCTTCAGCGACATGACTTTTCCCTTTGTCATCACGGGATTTTCGTTTGTGAGAATCATCCTCTCTCTGCGAAGAATCATGTCGTTCGTCCCGTTTCCCGTAGCGATCTTCATAGGCACGCCTCTCACGAGCTTTCCTCGCAGCTCTTTCTTTGTCGGTTTCCCAGGAGGCAGGGAGATACCTCTTGGGGTCATAAGAACCGCGCCTCCCATAACGCTGGAAATCATCATAGTAAGAACCACTTCGTCCCATTGGAGAATCTGAAAATGAAGAAAAGACAAAGTTCAGAAATCTTCAAAGCAAGGAAGTTGAATGCATAAAAGTGCCGAAAAATCCTTAGTCTGTGTAACGTGCAAACTACGCGCGTCAAACTACGAACCACTCTTCGGTTGGGGGTTGATGATAGATTTTACAGCAAGTGTTAATTCTTGGGCCGACGTAGTTTGTTGCAAGACAGATGTCGCTTCAACTGCTGGAGAAATAACTTTAGTAGCAGTGGTATCGTCTTTAAAAAGCTCCTGTGAAGTGATCATCAAGTCGCTCAATCCCTCAAAAATGTCGTCACCATCGTGCCCAACGGGACCCTTCCCCTCGGCTCATTCGTAGGGAGTCTTCCCAGATTGCTGTGGAGGTTCCTCTTCCTCAATGACCGGGCAAGTGCTAGTTTGCCGGATGACCCCACAACGTCAATATAAGTAGGACACTTCACCAGAGAAGCCTCAGCAGTAGGTTCTTTCGGTGTAAGTTCTCCGACGGAAACCGGGGCATCCAATGTCTCTACTGGAGAATCAGAGACTTCATGAGGCTGAGTAGAACGGGAAGAGTGCAGAAGTCCGTATTAGTGAAGAAATTTGTCTTTCAGCAAAAATTTAATACTTCTTTCCTCAACCGCTACGACACTTAATCTTTAAAAAGTCGGCGTGTGGCTGGGATCTTTAGAGTGAGGAGGAAGTGCTGTAAAAGTAAAGAATGAAATTAGCACCTAGCAACTCGGACTTGGAAAAGCTCGAAAGGAAAGAGCGGGGATAAGAAATCTTACTTCCTACTCTCTAGATGGCGTAAAATCCTGGAGGGCGACGAACGAAGAAGAATCGATTTAAGAACCCGTGGGCGCTTTCCGGAAGATCGACGATCAATCTACGATTCCTGGCGCTTCTGACAAGTGTGATAGAGGGATGATCTTTATTCTTTGCAAATGTGCACAAATAGCAGATTTCTTCAAAACTCGAAAGACGATCAAGTGTCCTCCTGAACAGCACAAAAAGTCCCTTAGGATGGCGTGGCCATTGGGATGAAACTGGAAGAAGAGATGGTTAATCGGAGAAGGAGTCGTTGAAGAAAGTCATTGAAAGTAAGAATAGCACCACACAGGCACATCTGACGATTGACAGCGATAAAACCGAGAGGTGGCCTGTCAGTAGTATCGTTTGGCCCAGGAAGTAAAGCATCTGCTTCGCAATACCAAACTGAATACGTAGTTGGTTGAACGCCCGTTGACTCAGAGTAGTTGGAGTTCTTTCAGGGGGATTATCCAATGGATTGGCTATCGGGAAGACACCTTCAGCTTGCTCTATTACCTCTTCTTGAGAAGACATTCTACACAAGGAACTGGATATTCAAATATGAAGGTGCACGTTTCCTAAATGTGTGAAGTGTTGTGTAAAACTAATAAAACGACAAGCAAATATAACTGAAATTAAACTAATATGCATTTGTCAATTATAAAGTTTCAGGGCTTGTTGTTTTAAGTTCAAATACAAGTGCAGTGTTGATGCAGACAAATCAGCCTTAATTGATTAATATTGCTTTGCTTTAATACTTCACTTGAATTTGTCGATTCACGGCACTTCATATAATTTCTTTAAGTTGATTATCCTTTATCGACTAATCTGTCATTTGATGTGGGCAATTAGTGGCGGTATATTCGTCCCATTTTTCTGAAAATGTTGTGTTTAACAGGTTATAAGCCATAAAGATAATATAATCTATAAAGGAGTACAACAAGTTCAGGCATGTTATCTCGGCAGTTCAAGTTGAGAATTCAATTCAACCATGTCATATTCATTCAAGTCAAATAGTTCCTTATTCAAGTTGCTACAAGTTAAAGTTATGATGCATATGAAGGAATAAGGCTTCAGGTCAAGATATTGCAAATTTGTCTAAGTCCTAACTCGGCTGTGACCTAAAACCTGTGCCGCAGAAAGTTAGGTCGTTAATTTGCTAAGTCGCTTTGCTTTAAGTTTTATAGTATTCCAGCAAGGTAAGTCGCGAGCATGATAAGTCGCGAGCATGGTAAGTCGCGAGCATGGCAGGTCACGAGCAAGTTAGGTTGCAAGTAAGTTAAGTCGCGTGTTTCACGATCAAACCGATAAGCCTAAGGTCGGCTGAAATTCCTCAACCAATCATTTCCCGACCCTCTTTGCTCCTCTCCACTCAGCAAATCACCTAACGAACAAACCCGTTAACCCGATAACCTGTTATCTCCTACACAACAGAATCCATCATCCTTCAACATCACCAAATCACTCGAAACTGATTCAAATCACCTCAGATCCATCATAGATCCAATGCATTACCGCGTTATCATGAATTATAAC
Source organism: Allium cepa (assembly GCA_030765085.1). Classification (NCBI taxonomy): domain Eukaryota; kingdom Viridiplantae; phylum Streptophyta; class Magnoliopsida; order Asparagales; family Amaryllidaceae; genus Allium; species Allium cepa. The sequence goes on from CM060928.1 coordinate 1,039,500,275, forward strand.
ATCAACGCGTCCAATGGCGATCGAAAACCGACCGCAACATGACTCGGAAGTGAAACGCAGCGCATGAAATTGGGTTAAGGCCGAAAAAGGGGGATTCACGTTTCGATGATGGCAGTGATTGAATATTGATTGAATTCACTTACGCAAAATGATGGTGGAGATGATTGATGGTTAAGTAATTGGATTCGTCTTCGAAAGCTCGGAAACTTGTTAATGGCAGGATGTAATGTTAGAGCAGATGAAGAAAAGAAGGAAAGTCCAAAGCTATTTATGTACCGGAGCAGTGGAACTCGAATCGGCGCAAACGACCTTACTTTCTCATAAGTCGCTTATGACCTAACAAGTCAGAATAAGTGCGAGTTAAGAGGTATCGAAGCACACGACCTAGCCCCTAGGCGTGTACTTCGAGGGGCAAGTGTTAACTCCACTGTTTCACGACTAAGCGATCTAACGGATTAAAGAGCCTAGCGACCTAAAGTTATCACGACTTAACGAGCTAAGAAGCTTAGGCGACATAGCGACCTAGTGACCAAACGAGATAAGCACTCGAGCGACCTAAGTATATAGCGACCTAACCAATGAAGCGGGTTAGCGACCTAATCTGTTAAAGGACTCAACGACCTACAACTTAACGGCTAAAGACTCTGGTGATTCCATGAGAGGTGCGACCTAGCGACCTAGCGAGTTAAGACAGTGTGAGGCCGCATACATACTGCTCCTTCATTAGGTCGCTCATGACCTAAATAGACCGAGGTAACTCCGTAGCTCGCTCAGGATGGCCTCACTAGGCCGTAACTTCTTATGCAGCTTCCCTCCTAGGTCGCTACGACCTATCAGATTGCTCGGAAGACCAAGTGTAACCAAGATAAGCCGTAGCTCGCGTATCTTAGGTCGCTAGCGACCTATGACCTACGACCTACCCCTAGGTTGGCCACGACCTACGACTTACTCCAGAAATCTCCTATAAATACCATTCCTACACCACCGAAGGGGGATCTTTTGGCTCATTTCTGGAACGCCTATACTCTGCTGATTTCTCGACTCACTCAACACTTCAAACACGAAAGACATCTCAACGAACTTCAAGAAGAAATCTGACACATTCGATATGGATTCAAAGGGTTCTTCTACATCAGAGTTCTAACTATTTGTCTTAGCAGTGTTGTAATCGAAGATTGTTATAAAGTTGTAATTGATTCAGCAATAAAGAAGATTAAAGTGGAAGTAGGCTTAACTTGAAGCCGAACCACTATAAAACTGTTGTCTCTTTACTTCTTTTTTCGGTGACTTTTCTACTTACTTCTAATTCCTATATTGACGGGTGGTGCTTTCACTTAATCTCTACTTACACCGAGGTGTTAGCGTTCAATTTTTAGCGTTAACAGACAGTTTGCACACCGCCTAACCCACTAGCCAACATCCCTCTTCATGCCTTCCCAATAGAAGCTCCTCTTTTTATCCTTATACATCTTGGTTCCTCTAGGATGAATCGTAAACTTGGATTGATGAAATTCTCCAAGAACTTCCTTCATCAAGTGCCCACATTCGAAACACACAACCGTCCCATCTATCTTAGCCACCTTTTTTGGTCAAGTCTAAAATCTTCTAAATTATCGGTCTCTACTCCAACCTCAAGCCTTCTGATCCTTTCAGCTAATATTGGATCCTCCTTCTGCTTAGAATTAATTCTCTCAATCAATACTGCTTGGACTTCTAAAAATGACAACCTGATGAAACTCTGACTAGAACCAGCAGTCGATCTTAACTGCACATCGCAACCGACCAAGGCTTTCAAATCCTTCCACTCTGCCAACAATGCTAAGACCACATTCTAATATGTTCTACTGAGAGCATCTGCTACCTTATTACCTTTCCCTGGTGTATATTCTATACTGAAATCATAACCTGCAAAAAACTCCAACCACCTCTGCTGTCTCATACTCAACTCCTTCTAAGAGAATAAATGTCTAAAAGACTTATGATATGTGTATAGCTCAAACCTCCCACCTAAAAGATAATGTCTCCATATCTTTAATGCGAAGATCACTGCTGCCAACTCCAAATCAAGAGTAGGATACCTTACTTCATGTGGTCTAAGCTGCCTAGATGCATAGGCAATAACCTTACCATTCTGCGTTAATACTGCTCCTAATCAAGTTCCGCATGCATCATATATACCACCAACTCTTGGTTTCCGTTTAGAACTACTAACACATGTGCATTAGTCAACAAATGCTTTAACTTAAGGAATGCTTCCTCACATTTATTGGACCAAACAAACATCATTTCTTTCTGGTTAGCTTAGTTAAGGGTGCTGCTATCCATAAGAAATCTTTAATGATTCTCCGGTAGTAGCCAACAAGTCCAAGAAAACTTCTGATCTCAGTCACCATCTCCAGTCTCTTCCAATTATTAACAGCTTCGATCTTATCTAGATCGGTTGACATTCCTTTCTCTAAAACCACATGACCAAGATACTTAACCTTTTTCTTCCAAAAATGACACTCGGTAAACTTCGCCTTTAGCTAATTCTGCCTTAGCGTCTCAAGCACCTTTCTAAGATGAACTTCATGCACTCTTTAATCCTTAGAGTATACAAGAATGTCAACAATAAACACTAGCGCCAACTTATCTAAGTACTCTCGGAAAACTCGATTCGTTAAATATACAAAGAAAGAAGTTGCATTAGTCAATCCAAATGGCATTACCAACCACTCATATGAACCACGTCTAGTTCGAAATGCTATCAAAGGAATACTGTCCTCTGTCACCCTTAAATGATGGAAACCGGTCGCTAAATCCAACTTGGAAAACACTCTGGCTCCATTCAACTGACTGAACAGATCATCTATTCTTGACAAATAATACATATTCTTAATTGTCCTTTCATTAACTTACGATTATCGATGCACATCCTCAACGACCCATCTGGTTTCTTCACGAACACCACGATCGGTCCCCAAAGCGAACTGCTTGGTCTAATAAAATTCCTTCCTTCTAGATCCACCAACGGCACCTTCAATTCCTTCATCTTAGTTGGTGTCATCCTGCTAGGTGGCCTACTTACAAGTTCATCTCCTGGTACAAGATCTATTCTAAGCTCAACGACTCTCTTAGGTGGTAATCTAGTGATTGGCTTAAAGACATCTGCAAACTCCTTTACAACCCAAACCCGACTCAACTCATCTTCAATCTCATTGCACTAAGAAAATCATTAATGCTCCGGTTCAGTATTCTCTATTGAAAGTATCACTTGGTTATGACTGTCAGGGTGTCTTAGTGATATTTCTCTATCTTCGCAAAATATTCTATCATCATACCTACTCAACCGATGCATTCCCAAAATGATCTTGAAATTTACGAAATCAATGACGTGCAAACTGCATGCAAATTTATGACCTAACAAATCAAGTTCTAACTGGTCACTTCTAAACCCTAGAGCTGCATACCCTTTAATTGGATTAGTAACCCTTAGGGAAGTAATAAGGTAGGTGGGTTCTAAACATAATCTATCAACTAAATACAGAGATATGAATGAACGTGATGCACCAGTATCAAAAAGTACTCTAGCTGGAATACTCTAAATCAAAAGCGTACCTTCCATCACACTCTTTACCTTATCTGCTATAGTAGGCCTAGCTGATTCGATAGCAAAGACCTTTCCTTTATCTGCCCTAACTGGCTGTGGACATTGATTCTTTTAATGCCCAACTTGATCACTGTTAAAGCACTTCACATTCTTTTTGTTTGCAGCTTTCTTCCCATTTCCTGACCAGCACTCATTCACCAAGTGACCCTCTTATCACGCTTATATCAAACTATCTTAGCCTTTGACTTTTTAGTACTATCTCCCTTCGAGGCTCCCTTCTTCTTAAAGAACTTCCTCTTCTTCCCTTGAGAACCCTAAGATTTCATTGTTCTCTCCTTAGCCTGGTCAGCAAATGACTCCTCATCGCGAATGGCCATCTCCACTACCACGTTACATGAATCACAACATGTGTCATGGACATTCTAGCAAGCTTGGGCCTTAATCCCTGATGAACCTCTCATTCCTTCTTATTTCAGTATTTATAACAACATATCCATATCGAGATATCTCTTCAAACTTTGTAGCATACTCCACTACTGACATCTCTCATTGAACTAAATCCATAAACTTCCTCATTAGCTTAGACTTAGCAAACTCAGATGCAAACTTCTGCTTAAATCTCATTTTAATATAAGCCAAAGTTAACCGCTCTTTCGATACTACGGCGGAAACACTGTTCTACCAATGTTGTGCTGACCCCTGCACCTGTCTAAAGGCAAACCTTCTATTTTGTTCATCATTCAAGCCTAAATCAGAAAATATATGCTCACAATAAAACATTCATTTCCGAACTTCTATGACACTTTCCTTACCTAAAAATGGCTTCCCACCCAAACTTGTGTAATCTCTACTCAGCAAACCTATATTCCCAACTTGAGCCACATGATTAGCTCCTCCTACATTTCCAGCAACACCAGCCGTAGCTCCTGCTTGCGTCAAATAGGAAAAATACTAATACATTGCTCCCATATCTACTAGGGGATTTCTAGCACACACATTGGCTTCAGCATTTTGGTTACTAGCATTAGCCAGTCGACCCGGGTTCCTACTAGTGGTAGGTCAAGCATTTCGTTAGTTGTGGTGCTTCCTCCACCGAGATTTCTTCTTCCATTTATTCTTCCATATCTCCTTTCTCATAAATCTGCATATGATATGTATTTACGTATATATATATATATATATATATATATATATATATATATATAACTATATCTCAAATACAAGTACATTATTATAGCGTTAACCCGAACCCTTATCTTGTTATCTAATTCATTATATTATGTTTGAAAAATCTTTTAGATTTAAATTTCTTTTAAAGTTTTATAACCATATGCTCTGATGCTATCTCATAACACCCCCTACTTGGAGGTCCAAAACTGACAGCTACAGATGTTGTAGTCATCTATAGTTATTAATCCTCGATGACCAAATACGGTGGCATTAGATACATTGATACACAGAAACACAATAATATGGAAGAAAAAAATTAGAAAACAAACAAATTCCACATTCTATTTAAAAATATTTCAAATTTATTACATAATCCCAGTTCACGAACCACGTTCAGATAACATATCATTATACAAAATACTCCAAGTGCGACATGTGAAGACGCCCCATTGGTTAATCAGAGTATATAATAAGCCATGAAATAGTTTTCTTTTACAATTAAACACACAGCGGAAATAAAATAACTCTAATAATAAGCTCGCCTCCTGCACATCTTCGAAAGCATTATACATCTAAAAGAACACCTAGAAACCTTAACTCTCAACCTACTCAAAATCAACTGTGTACTCGAGAGTTTAAGGAGAAATCAAAATCTTTGAGTTAGACATAAAGCCTAGTATGAATAATAATCTACCATCTTAAATCATTTGGATATCCAGTGAGACCATGCCACCTTAGCAGAACGAGTTTTCCCCTCACTAGCATCCTAAAGCATTTATAAAACCATATATATTTGGCCAAAATTGGTCACAATCCCCGAAAGTAATGAAAATGCCAGTGTTTACACACAAATCTTTAGTATCTAGTCATATATCTCAGATCCAGATGATGTAGGGAGTAAAAATGAAGAAATAACAAAATTAAGATAAAAGAAAGCAAGATAAGACACAAGATATATTATGATTCGGCTATCTTCGACCTACATCCATATTGACTTAATACCTTTTATCCCTTTTATATATAGTTACAGTTACAATCCTTTGATTAATAAAAATGACAAAGTTTTGCCAAAAGAGAAGAAGGAGATCCCTTTTTAGTTTCCATAGAGCTGCTATTTATAGGTGCAAATCTAGAAAATATCTTTCTCAAACATTTGAATACCTCTTCTCACGCACAGATGGGCCCATCAGACCGATTTAGAGGGGTTTGGGTTGGATCTTGATTGATCCAAGTACAATTCATATTGATCCAAAAATGGTCCAATGAAGCGAAGATCGATCGGGACATTCTTGAGTGAATAAGGAAGCTCATGTGAAAATCTCATAGCATTTGGACTTGTAGAATGAGAGTTATGATCGATCTAAGTTTGTATTTCTCTTGTAGGCTGGTAGCTTCGTATCCATGGTTTCCTATCCATCAATTTTCCTCCATCACTTCGTGTCCATTAGTCTCCATGACTATAGCCGTAGCCTTCGTGTCCATCCAAGTTCCTAAAGCTCTGATCCATGCAATGCGCTTTTCCGCCGGACCGGCTTCTTCGTATCGATCGATATGAAGGCGATCGATACGAAATAGCCTATGGGTGCTTGCCGTTTTTCATATCGATCCCCTATGCCTATCTTTATATCGATCCCAAGTGTCCTAGTGAAGCATGCGACTTCGTACCCATCCTAAGTGTGTTCTTCATATTGGTCAATAAGTGATCGATACAAAATGCTCATCCAAATCCCTATAACCATTGCTTCATTCTTTATATCAATCCCAATCCTGATCGATATGAAATGCATTGACATACTTCGCCATCCAATTGATATATGCGTATCGATATGAACTCTATACCCATCATCCTGTTTCCTTCTTTAAGTCTACTGATCAATACAAAGTGCATCGATACGAGATGCATCGATCCAAAGACTGATCGATCCAAACCAGTCATCACAATGATCGAAACAATGGTATCGATCCTAAACTGTTTCTCATCAATATTGATCCATCCATAACTCGAGCATACTTACTCCGATTAACCTGAAATTCAAAGCATAGCCTTATCTAACCTTGTTTATCATTCCCAATCGATCCCACCATGATTGGAGCTTTGTCCAATTTTGAAAGTATCGGTCATAGCCTTGTTTCCAATCGATCTCCAATCTTGATATCCATCCTTTTTAGCTAATTTGTTGATATCCGACCTTGTCCGAAAGGCGGGATAACAATATGTTGTGCTCCTGAATCCATAATGGATAAAAAATTAATTTTTCAGAATGTTATGATGATTTGCAAATTAAATCAAATCGGGATTAACCATCCCCCATTAATTCTGACTATCTGTCTCAATTATAGTTTCAAGGGTTACTATTAACATTTTAAATGTTTATGGACTATCTATCTGATTTCAATGTTTGTATGGGATCACTATGAATATATTGGTTACTCCAACATCATGTTACATATCCTAGTTTTCATGGGCTAACTAGGAACTATTGACTATCTGTCAATATCTTAATCGAATATAGTTTTCATAGGCTATCTAGAAACCTACTAGCCCCCGCTAGTATCAAATCATAGATTTCATGGGCTGACCATGAACCTATTAGCCCCTGCCAATATCATACAGTTTTCGTGGGCATACTGTAAACCTGTTGGCCCCTGCCAATATATTTAGTTTTAAGGTTTTATATCCACTACTGGGCCAACCTAACTGATTATTCTGCCCTTCCCAAAATACAGTTATGGGTTAATAACAACGTGTATAAGTATATAAAGAAGTAAACATAACAACAAAATAATACCAACACCTGTCATTATCCTTGAAACCCTCTTTACATACATACATATATATATCCTGGTTAAACCCATTTACCTTTTAAGTCAAGGAAAACATCTTCATTTCAAAACACTTTTTTCGCTTATTGCATGGCTATTAAATTGAAATTGGGCTAATGTTTTGAAATCATAAAACATTTCTTTCGAAATCTTTGGATAGCCTCCTTCAAAAGTGAAGAAAACCATTTTCCAAAAACAACAAAACACCTTTCGAAGCCCTTGATAAATAAAATCTTTTGAAATTAAATATACCTTTTGATGGTATCAAAGCAACTTTTAGAACATAACTTCAAAATAGAAGAAACTATACATTTCATAAGTATTGGGTTTACTCTTTAAAAACATCATTTGGATCAAAATGGTAATATACGAAACCAACTAAAAACTAACTTGGCGAAAATTTTTTGGTGTCAGAAAAATCTAGTTGAAACAAAGACCTTTGAAAATTAAAACTTCAAAGGACAGAGTCGAAACCCCCTTTCAACCACATTACCTTTGAAACCCTCAACCCTTCAAAAGCATTTGGGAAAAAAGGCTTAGTTTGGATTGAAAAAGAAGTAACCCTTCGCTAACAAAGATGGCTTCAATGTAGCCGAAAGGAAAATTAGCGGCTAGGTCTCAACTTTTTCGAAAGCAGTCCTTTCGAATGCTCTTATTTAAGGAAAAAGTTCTCCTTTGAAAGCAAACTCATGTACACAGTGAAAAAACCTTCTTTGAAAGCCATTTATAAATCCTTTTCGAAAGCATGTATTTCGACTATGTCGAAAGTTTTAAGTAAAATAAGGCAAGACTTTAAGTTTTGAAATTAAAGCAGGGTTTCGACCCTCTTGGAAGTTTGCATTTCGACACCAAGGCTTATGCCTTCCTTCCAATCCGTTACGTACCATCCAGGTGATACCTTGTGCATTGGTTTCGACCATGTGGGTTTCGACCATGTAGGTTTCGACTAAGATGGGTCGGAGTCATTGGAGTCGAAAGAGACTAGTAATTGAGGTGGAACACTTATTTTTGAATTAAAGGTTAAAATGGTGCTTCTTTTAGTAATTGCTTTATATCAACCTGCCTATTTGTAAACTATTGATTGGCTGCCATAAAGCTTTACGAATACTTTACATTTAAAACTGCCACATTTATATCACATTTAAACCATAAAAATGCAACGTTTAATCCCTTCCATATACCGAAACCAATTATTTCAGAAAAGTCATTCTTTTAAAATAATTTATTTCCCTTAGTAAATCAATTAGGAAAAATCCCCAAAAAACACAAAAATTTGATTAATCACGTAATCAGACATATTAGAATTCTTCTAGAAATATTAAAAATAAATTTAAACCCAATCACATCATATTTTTCATCAAAAATTCATAATAAAATTTCCACAACTTGGAAAATTCTAAAAATTAAAAGCCAACTCCAAAATCATGTTCTATGTAATATAAAAATTTTCCATGGCAATTTAAAATCAATAACCTATAGTTTTTCCCCTAAAACCGTATGAATTTTGTATATAAGTTGTTTAAATCAAACAATCTATTAACTTTAGCATATCATCACCTAAAGTATCATAGAAACGAAATAAATACTTAAATCCGAAATCTTAGGATTATAGAAACCAAAGAGATGGAATGAATTATTGTTCTCCTTAAACTTGATAATGAATTTGAGATTTGTTGTGATTAGTCCTTCCGAGCTTTGTTCCTTAGCTTCAGATTGAAATTTCATCTTTTTCCTCCTTGTTAATAGGCGGCTCTATTTAGCCTTGATTTACGTTTGTGAATAATGAAAATGGAACGTGAATGGACAAGAATAAGATGTGTATAGCCATATATAATAGAATGGCTAATTTTCTAATATGCCAATGTGTAATTTAGTTAACCTGTAAACCAATTTAAGCCTATTTAATTTAATTATTAAGCACACCCCATTATATAATTTGTTTAAATCTCAATTCCCTTATCATCATTTTTCTATTTAATTTATCTAATAAAATCTTCTGAATAATGTTATTAAAATTAGGGATGTTACAGGCATTGATAGTGCTCGTATTGGTGGAGCATGTGGCGACTATGTTTTAAAGGAGGAGGATGAGAGGAGGTCGGGAGGAGGAAAGTGAAAAGAATGAAGGGACAAATATCTAGACTCAGCTATATACCACATTCGAGATTTAGATCTCGTGAACTGACATGAACCAGTCAACCTTTAGATCTAGGGGCGGTTGAGCGCTATTGATCGATCGATTGTAACCAGACCGTCAATTGGTTAATATTTTTCGAGCCCAATTTGAATCTAGATTCTAAATAGGTCGGTTTATATGTTTTTATTAGTCTATATTCTTTGTTCTGGACTCCTTCCTTTTCAAGCTGCTCCGTAATCTTTCTGAAAACCAAAACTCTGTCCACTTATGGTGGTCCGTTTGCCTATTTCCTTAGTTGTCGAGCTCTTTTCCCATTAAATTTAAATCCCTCTTATAAATCTCCTTTCCACCCTGGCCTACCTCCTTCTTTACATATATCATCCATTGACTACTTTCCTCCTTCTATTTCATTTTTTTGTATTTCCCTTGTACGGGAATATTCTCTCTATCTTCATTATCGGGGGTTCTAATCCTTTTACTCTTTTTACTCCATTTAAATCTACTTCCATTCCAACTGTCTACCCCTTAAAGAACTTCTTAAAACTTTGAATTTACAAAATAGAAAAACCATCGAGCCAAACATATGCTCTATATTAAAAACGAAAATTCCATTTTATCAAATTACCCTTTAACTGAAAATTTTCTTGTTTTTTTGGTCAAAGACCTATTTTTTAAAGATATTTTATACATGGAAAAAATTTCAATATTTACTTTCTTTTCGAGAATAACAGCTCTTAGGTGATATGGTTCTTCTATTTTTAAATAAATTATTTGAAAGACATTTCAAATGTTTTTAATCTTGAAATATTTTATTTGATTATTTTATATAAGGTCGGATTCGTAAATGAATTTTTTTCATCTTTTCTTTTGGACTTTTCTTCTTTTCCAGTCATTCTTAACTTGTCTTTATTAAGAATGCATAAAAATCGAGGTTATAGAATCGTTTTTTAATCCTAAAGGGGGATAAATAGGGTCTACTAAAGTTATTGCGGAAATAAAAAACGAAAACATAAAGTAATGCAGTAAAGATCACATATTGCTTTACCCAGCTTCGGCAATAACCTGCCTACGTGCTGCCCCCAAGGTTTATGCTAGAAATTAAGTAATCATACACTTATAAAAACACGTAAACTTGCAATACCCGCTAACTCGATTAACCTAAATCTAATCTCAAAACCCAACCACAACTTAGCCAATGAGCTGCAAATTCTCTAACTACAAAACCGTAATTCGTCAACTAGTTAAACTAGAGTTCGAAAATAAAAAGAAACTAAAAACAAACAAAAGAACTAAATAATAAATAACACCGTAATATCTAAAACTATACGGCCCGTTAAAAATAGCATAAACAAATTTTCCCTTTTATTTTGCTTCCTGCTTATCCATGCCGTCTTATTTCTTTGCAATCTTGAATTAGGATTTTTTATTTTCAAGCCTATGATTCCTCAAAATAGATCGTCGGCCTTTAATTGAGTCTTTAACCTAGACTTCAACAAATTTGGATCTTTCAAATCCTCTCTGTTGGTTGAGTTGATCAATTCTGATGAATTTGGTTTTCGCAGTTCTTCAATCAGTGATCTTCGATTGCTTCAGAGGGTTTGAGTTTGACTATATTAATATCAGTATGTGAATTTTGCTTTATTATTATGTTGATTTGCTTGAACTCGAACTATGATTCTCTGCCAATGATGAATTAAGCATTTATAGCGATCAAAACCCTATAATTTCGTTTCGTATATTTTGATTTGAATTCTTCATGATTTTAGTACTTGCGTTGATTTTTGATCGAACGATCTCTAATGTATGACTTGTTTATCTCTGACTTGATCATCCTTCAATTACAGTTTGGCATTAGAATTTGAGATAAATATGTGCCAATATGTTGGCATCTATATTTTGACCCGAATTCTGACTTGATTTTGATTTATTATATGCTACCTTGCTCTGACCATCCATGCTGGTGCGATGTTTTCATGCTTGATTTTTGTCCTCTTGTTCATTTCATTTTATTTTTGTTGAGTCCATGCTCCTTTCTTTGATCTTAGACATATCCATGTATATGTTGTCATTTTTAACACTGCTGCATCTCTTAGCCTTACTTGAGTTATGTAGTTTTCTATGTCTATGAGTTGTTGCTCGAGTCTAGTTATGTTGACGCTTTTATTTCGTGTTTGGTTCATTTTTATGTTAAAATTTCATATACAACTTGTTCATGTATATATACATGTTTGTGCTCTTGTACCCAGACCATATTCATTTCCATTGGCGCTTATACCCTTGCACTTAAACCTGCTTCCTTTAATTTGTTGTGTAAACTTCTTTTGCACTTTCCCAATCGCTTTGCTCTTTGTTTTCCATAGCCTTATCTGATGGATCCATGTATGCACATATACACTGTTCTGGTTTGGTTGCATCCCTTATGTTCACCACTGCTTATGCCCAAGTGTGCTTGCACATGTATCAGTGCATGTATACTTTGTGCACTCTGACTTGCAACTTCATACTAGATTTCACTTGAATCTGTTTGCCTTTGAACTCCTATGCAGTGTTGTGTTTGTATGCATTTTCTCATTGATTTTGAAAATCGTGCGCATATTCATGTACGTACAGGCATACATATGAGCTTGTTTACTTCTTTGGTTACATGTTGTTGCTTTGCATTCATGTTAACCCATTTTGACTTGTTAGAATGTATGAAGCTTTGTTGCTTGGTTCCTACACATCCACACTAGTCTGTTCTTGGCTGAGTTATTATAGACTGGTTGCATGTTATTTTGTCTGTGGGTTGGATCTTCATGTGTACTTTGGATTGAGGCTGTTTTTATGCTAGTGCCTTACTAACTTGATGCTCCTACTTCGTTGCTTTATACTGACCATTGCTGTGTTGTTAGTTTTTGCATTGCACATGAGTTGAATCCAGTCTTGGCTTCGGTTTGACCTTGTGCTCATCTGTCCCTGCAATCTTAACAAGCAAGTGTATATCGATGTGCATGACCTTATGTCATGTACAATGATACATTGTGCATGTCATAATTTGCTCGCGTATTTTTGATTCTAGTTTGAAATTTAAAGATGAATTAAAAAATGATGACGAACAGCCAAAATAATCGAGGCAGATAATATTTTCAAACACACACTTCTTTGTGCACTACAATATATTTCCTTTTCAATTAACTACGTCAATCTTTATTTTGCAGATAGATCAGATGCTGGATACTGGCTAGAACAGAGTTGAAGATCAAATATGAGTGATGAGTGAATATGTAGTAAGGTGAAAGATATATGAAAATTGTGTTGTAATTGAAACTTGTATATGGAATTGTGTAAATATAGCGACAACTTAAATTTTTACTATTTGAATTTATAATAAAATATTTGTTTGAATAAAATATTTCTTTAAATAAGAATTCTGAATTATTTATTTTATTCAACAAATATTTAATTAATTATGTGGAAAATAAAATAGTACAATAACAAATACATTTAAACGAATATATATATATATATATATATATATATATATATATATATATATATATATATTTGTTTATTATCATCAAACAAAAATTACACACTAGTATATTACACAATCTCCCCCTTTTGATGATAACAAACAAATATTATAATTTTAACTCTATTATATACATTTGATCTTTATGAATTCTATTAGCTCCCCTATTTGAATACCCCCTACAACAAAGCTCACCTTCACATATGCATGAAAATAAAAATTATATGCGAATAAAAAAAAATGCAATGAACCTAGATGAGAATATGCAAAAAAATTGAGTTATTTGCCAAAATCTTAACTTCTCTCCCCCTTTTGTTATCAGCAAAAGAGTAACAGTGATAGATAAGAGTGATAAAGTGATAGATATTAATACAATGTTAATACCTAATCGAGTATAAATAATAAATTTCAAACAATCAAACAAAAGCCATAAATACCCAATTAGCTGCATATTCCATTTTAGAGTGATGGGGGTGACGTCGACATAGAAACCATATAGTCGTGCCCATTTATGGGATATTTATGACAAGAATTTAAATACTGACTAACCATGCATAACCATTAGGAACTTTAAATGAGATTAGTAGTATTCCCTAATTTTATTAAAAATGAATTCTAGGAATCTTCTGACCACGCATAACCATGTAGACTTTTAAATGGGGTTAGAATCAACTCGCCTATTTCATCTAATTTTGATATGTGTTCCATACATGCATAACCGTGAGGACTTTTAAATGAGCATGAAAGCACATAATCAGAGATTTCAAGTAGTTCACCCATGCATAACCGTGAGGACTTTTAAACGAGAGCGAGTACTTTTGGATGATTTTATTGCTAATTTACAAAAATGGAATAATTTCCTATTTAAATACCATATTTTGACATAATCTATTGGATTTTGATGATTTTTCATCGTAGAAACATGATAGGAATAGAGATGGTCATGGAATTTTTACCAACCAAAGTTATTACAATTTTTGTTTAAATTTTTAAAGAAATTTTCTAAATATACTCTCTCAAGAATTATGATCAAGAATAACACTCATCACTTTTTTCAGTCACTATTTATCTTTTCGATAATAATAGGGAGTCAGTTTAGTTAAATATAGGCATTTAAGATCAAATCCAAAAAAAATATAAAATCATATTTCTAAAATGCCTAAACTGAGATGAAGTTGATAAAAACTATTTTCTAAAAGGGGTATTGTAAAAATGTTTGCCAATTGAGAATCAGTAGAAATAAAATTTATGTAGATATTTTCTTTGGAAATGTGATCTCTAATGAAATGATGTCTAACATGTATATGCTTGGTGCGAGAATGATGTACCAGACTATCTGAGTTAATTGCATTTTTGGCATCACACATAAGTGAAACTTGTTTAAAATTTAGACCACAGTCTTGCAAGGTTTGTATCGTCCATAAGATTTGAGCAGAGCAATTTATTAGAGAAATATACTCTGCCTCAGTGGTAGATAATGCAATACAATTTTGTTTTCTGCAACTATCAAATGTCCCAACATAAAACACGTTCCACCAGTACTTTTTCTATCAACTAGACTACCAGAATAGTCTGCATCTGAATACCCTTTTAACTCAAAGTTATCATTAGTTGGATACCACAGACCAAACATAGGGTGTGCAACAGATACCTTATAATCCTTTTTATTCTTTTATATGAGCTTCTTTTGGATTCGAATGAAACCGTACATACAAACAAATAGAGAACATAATGTCGGGTCTAGAAGCAGTAAGATAAAGAAGTGATCCAATCATACCTCGGTATTTATTTTGATCAACTACCTTACCATTTTCATCCTTGTCATGTTTAATTATTGTGCTCATGGGAGTTTTTGTAGCTTTAGCATCTTTCAATCCAAATTTGTTGACAAGCTCTCTGATATATTTTGTTTGAGAGATGAACGTACGTTTTTCACTTCGTTTAATTTGAAATCCTAAAAAAAATTTCAACTCTCCTATCAAGCACATTTCAAACTTTTCCTGCATGACTTTTTCAAATTTCTCACCAAAAGGTTGTTAGTGACACCATAAATAATGTCATCAACATATATTTGAAAAGATCAATAGGTCATAACTTTCGTGCAATAAAAATAATATGGTGTCTATACAGCCCTTTTTGAGCCCATTTTCAAGGTGATAAGTGCTAATACATTCATACTAAGCCCTACGGGCTTGTTTTAATCCATATAGTGCTTTCTTAAGTTTATATACATGGTTAGGGTATTCTTGACTTTCAAATCCTTCTGGTTGTTCAATGTATACATCCTCTTTCAAAATTCCGTTAAGAAATGCACTTTTAGTATCCATTTGTCTTAGTTTAAATCCTTTATAACAAGAAAAAACTAACAAGATTCTAATGGGTTCTAGTCTTACTACTGGTGCAAAAGTTTCATCAAAATCAATTCCCTCATTTTGATTATAACCTTTAGCAACTAACCTAGCTTTGTTCCTAAACATATTTCCATAATTGTCAAATTTATTTTTAAAAATCCATTTGGTTCCTATAACTAGAAAATCATTAGGTCTAGGTGCTAGAATCCAAACTTCATTTCGTTCAAATTGATTTAGCTCTTCTTACATAGCCATAAACCAACTTTCATCATTGAGACCTGTATCTATGTTTTTGGGTTTAATTTCTGAAATAAATGCACTATATAGACACAAATCACATAAATTTCTAAAGGAGGAACGAGTTTGAATACCTATGGTAGGATTACCAATTACCAATTCCGGAGGATGATCTTCTTCGAATTTCAATCTCTCTGGTTCCAGATTTCATTGGACTTCTTCCGCGGTTCAAATTTCTTTTGGATTTTCATATTCATCCATTTTGTTCTCTTTTCGGCATTGCTTTTGATTGTTTCCTTGCTTTGATCATCAATGCCTTCATCAAATTTCACATTTACTGACTCCACGATTGTTCTCGTCCTTTTTCTGTATACTCAATAAGCTTTGCTTCTGGAAGAGTATCCCATGAGCATGCATTCGTCTGGTTTTGGCCCAAATTTTCCCAGTTGATCACCTGTATTGAGAATAAAACATGGACAGCCAATTTTTTTTAAATATGCAACGTTTGGCCTTTTGTTGAACTATAGTACATAAGGTGTTTTCTTAAGAATCAGCCTAATCATGACTCTATTCATTGCATAATAAGCTATATTTACTGCCTTTGCCCAAAAGGCAAGGGTAGTTCATACTCATTTATCAAAGATTTAGCTAACCCTTGTAAGGTTCGATTATTTTTCTCGACTGCTCCATTTCGTTGTGGGTACGTGGGGCAGAGAATTCACGTTTAAATCCATTTTCATCACGAAAATTTTCAAATTCTCCACCATGATCACTTCTTCCATTTTCAGTTTTCTTTTCTTTCTCCTTCTTCTTCGTGTAAGGATTAGAATGGACTAAAAGCAAATATGGATTAAATTATAAGAATACTAAAATAATGGAAGATAAGATGTAAAATGAAACGACTGTAATAAGAAATGGAATTGGATTGAAATCGTGATGTCAATATTAGAGTTGGACTCAATTTAAGCAATTGGCCTAGTTATGAAATAGAATTATAACTAAAAAGAGTAAGAGATAATAGAAGCTTATTTTCACACTTAGACCCTAGGTTAAGTAATAAGCACGATTACAACATAGGTTATAATAAGAAAACAGAATAGAATGAGACATATTTTAAGACTTAGAATAAATTAATAAGCATAAATAGTAAGAACAATAATAAAGGCTTATTTCAATAATCTATCTAAGTTAATAAGCAAAGAAGTAAAGTAGGACCTGTGCCAAATAACATTCCCCTATTATTTCTATAGACATAGCGTTTCACATAATCCTGAAATGAGAGGAGGGGCATGTGATAAACCGGATTTTTGAACATCTAATAATTGAATAATTATCTGGTTTATGGATTGAACAGATAAGAATTTTGATAATAAAAGATATTTGGATATGCAAATGAATTTGAAAACAAAGGTTGTCTATGATATCCCAGAAAATTTCGAGCAAATTCAAATGTCATAATCTCTTTTATAAATTATTTAAAATTAG
Organism: Allium cepa; assembly: GCA_030765085.1. Classification (NCBI taxonomy): domain Eukaryota; kingdom Viridiplantae; phylum Streptophyta; class Magnoliopsida; order Asparagales; family Amaryllidaceae; genus Allium; species Allium cepa. The sequence goes on from CM060928.1 coordinate 1,039,517,578, forward strand.
TAAAATTGTTATTTATTTCAAAACAAATAATAATGATTGTTTATATATAGATATAAATGGATTTTAAATAAAATTATTATTTTCAAATTGAACTTGTGTTTATTTAATTATATATATATTTGATTTGATTATTAAGTTGGATTTTAAATTAAATTTGAATTTGAATTTGGATTTAAATTTGAATTTAAAGGATATATATCTTAAAAAATATTTTGGATATAAAATATATGGATAAGATTTTTATTAGAATAAGAGTTGTTTTATAATATTTTCTTAAAAAGAATTTATTTATGTAAATTAAGAAAGTATTTATTAATAGAAAAAGAAATATAAAAGCTTTTGTTAACATTTTAAAATAATTTAAAATTGCATAAGGACAAGTGTTAATTTATGAAATCACCTTAATAACATGTGTAAGGAGATAAACATTTGCTAATGACAAATGTTGAATGAATAACAAGTGTCATCCATTTATTTTTATCCTCTTTTATTTTTAATAGTTAAGCTTATATAAACATATATTTCATTTCTTCAATTCTTTTTCCTTTTTTCATTTTCAAAAACAAAGAAAACAAACCTGTAAAACATTTCACACCAGATCTAAAATCCTTAAACCAGCAAGTAATCAACCATAGCAAAGAAAACAAAGGAAAAAATCACCAAAACCTGTAAAGGCTGAAACTAGGGGAATTGTAACGACCCGGAAATTTCGATCCAGAAATTTCCAGATAGTCAGGAAAGAAGAAGAGATAGAAGAAGAAGAAACAGAAAACCAAACCCAAAGTCTCACATACGCAGCGGATAAATATAATATCACATAAATAATAGTTATACAAAGGAAACTGTATTTGTCAAATTACACTTTGATTTTATTTTATATCAGAGTACAGCAGATTTATAATCACAGAACGGAAAAATCAATCTGTTTCAGATACTATAATATGTGACATCAGAAGCTCTCCAAACGTTCCTGCTCTCCAGCTCGCCTCCTGAGCTCCAGAACGTCCTTACCTGAAAATCTGTAATACTCGGTCTGACCCGAGCATTACATCAAAGTAACACCCGGGTCAGGCTGGAAACCAGCGTGAGTAAACCCATTTAACAAGGAATACAAAAGCATGTCACACTTAAAACCCAGGGTACTTATATCAATTTACAAATTTTCAATTTGTTATAAACATTATTTCAACACACCTTAATTTCTAAGTACCAGACTTAGGTTAAATGGTCCCATCCATTTCATTCTATTGATTCCATACATCAAATTATAAAGAATCGAAGTGGTTTCGGGTATCTACTAATACCCGACTCCGGTCTCTCTGAATTCAATGTCAACTTAACTTAAATTATTCAAGTGACATACAATTCTAACTTTAGTAAATCAAATCATTAATTAAGTTTAAGAAAAATAATAATTTACTTTCCTTTTACTTATTAATTAACACTTAATTACTTTCACTAAGTAAATTTTTTTTTATTACTATTCATCAAGTAATTTCCTTCAATTAATTAAACTTAATTAATCAACTAAATTTACCACATTGTCTTAATTAACTACACTGAGATATTAATCTCTTTAATTATTTCATTAAGTACTTACTCTTACTTAATTCATATGTAGTTGTCTTTAATTAACCACTAATTTATTATTTAGTTAATTATTAACCCATCGTATAAAATTTATTTAAATAATTTTCTTAATTACTTACTTAAAAGATCTCAATTAAGAAATTCATTTATATTAACTAAATTATCAATCAATTTACTTCCAAATTCCTTCTGAATCCTTACCTTAAGTCTGCTACCAACTTAGATTCAAACCTGCTTCCCATAAATAAATTTTGTTTAAATTCAAACCTAAACACTGTCAGGTTTCTTTGAAACCTGTAAACTAAAATGACACGAGCCAGAACAGATTGACTTCGAGTCAATTACCCCAGTGCTTCGAGCTATTTCCCCATCAACTTCGAGTAAAATTCAGATACGAATCCATTCTACACCCAAACTAACGAAACTTCAGATCATCAGGAACCAAGAGCACCGTGCACATGCACGGTGGCTCTGACCATCACCGGTCAACCCCAATAACCTCAGCACATTAGAAAACACCTTCACACACCAACACGATCATCATAACTTCATTATTCGATCGAAATCAAAAATTGAACAGTCGAACCCCAAAAACTTGAACGAACTCCCAAACCTGGAACCCCTTCGATCTCGCACCTCCGTCCACTGAAGTGCCTTCCCCTCCGGCCTTGACGTCGTCCATTCCCTAGCTATCATTCCCCTGGATTATGTTGAACTCGATCAACCAGTGAGGAAGTGCCGGTCAATATTTAAGAACATACCAAAACTAGGTTTTTAAGCTACAATCCCCCACTGCCGCTTCTACGTTGATCGATTCGCTTATTTGACAATTTTCTCAAACTCCCCTATTGCTCTACTACCTTCAGTGAAGATCACGCCAACACAAACACAAAACAAATTCGAACTGCTCGTTCGATCCCTCTTTAAAAATTGAGATTTCAGTTTTAAAAATCATGTTTTCGAATGAGGGTTTGATTTATGTTTCTGAATTCATGAATCAAGGAAGTTGAAATTTTTACCTATCTTAAGTTTATACTGTTTATTTGATTTCCAGTGATATTTCAGATTTAATTTAACTTAAACAAATTTTTAAACCCTTCTCTATGACAAACAAACAAGTTTTATTTTAAACTTGAATCTTAATAAAGATTGGATTGAAGGGCAATGATTTTTGAATCAACTGAAGCCTGGAATTCAAAACAGTGAAGTACAGCAACATGCATACACAACTATATGCAATCATATACACACAGAACTATCTACATATTCACACAAACACAATTACCACAGAAGTTATCAAGTAATCATATTTACTTAGTTTATGTATTATAATTTTTTCCTACAGAAATCAAGTTATTGCAAACATATATTCTTCAAACCTCATCACCTTTGATGGTTTATATAGAGAGTGATTGGATTTTTAGTGAATTATGATATGTCAAACTAAAATAGGGGTTATTACATATTTATTCAGACATGCACTAAAATATTCCAGATATTTATTAACATGCAAGACAAATTTCTATACATGCTAGCCATTAACACATCATTACTTCATTTTCCAATGTCATGCAACAGATTCTAATCAAATGTAGAATTATTTACTCACCTGTGTTTGAAGATAACAGAGCAGTTTGGACTTCTGAAAACTAAAATGTTATCATTTGGACAATACTTGAATGCTTGAAACTACTGATGATTTCAAATTAAAGAATTGTTGCAGGATTAATTCTTGGTTTGAAGAAAATACTTTGCAGGTTGAAAATTTATGGTTGTAGCTTTGAAGAATTACAGGTTTTATTTAACTTCAGATTTGGTTTCCATTTGAATTTACAGATTGAAATTTGCTTTTCGATTTTCCAGTTTAAGGTTTACTGATATTATTTTTTTCTCAGCTGTAATAGAAAGTAGTTTGGAGAAAAAGAAAGATATGTTTTAAATTTCAAAAATGAAGACCACTTGTTTAAAATTTCTTACATTTGTCATTATAATACATAATCTTCTTACAAGTGTTTTTAGAGATGAGCTAACATGCTTAGATATGTTACTTAAGTATTTTCTAATTAATTTTTATTTAATTTAAATGTAATATAACTTACTTATTTAATTCTCTTAATAAATATAATTTTACATATGTAAATATAAATTTACTTTTAAAAGAAAATATTCTAAAACTAATTATAATACAAATATATTTTCTTATTCATGTAATTTAAAGTCTAAAACATTTATTTTTATACATTTATGATCATTTTAATTTAATCACTTTTGAAGAAAACAAAAATAAAACTTTAGTTAAATTCTTTCTAAACTATCATACTTAAAATAAACAATTATCTTACAATTAAATTTTATACGCAATATTTACATAAAATGTTATTAACCAATTATACTTTAAATAAATTATCTATACAAATTATTCTAAAAAAAAAATCCAAATTATTTACTAAGGCATTTACTTAAATCTTAAATTTAAGTTTCAAATTCCAACTCAAATTCAGACTCAAATTTGAGTTACAATACCGGTATAACTATCTATTATCAGAATTATTTGTCAAATTTATAATTCAGTATTTCTATTAGATAACCCCGTTAATTAGCAATTAACAGATACTACAAAATTCAGGTTATCACAGGAATTCAAATCAAAAGCAAGGCCACCCTTCTTTACAAATTCAACATAAAAATTTCAGATTCAACCCAAAAATCAAAGCGTCAAGTAGCAAGATCAAATTCCCAGTTTTATAAAGCATTTCCAAAATTCAAAATACAAGCTTCTCTGTTAAATGCAAGGTGAGTAAACATTTTAAATTTAAAACTGCTAGGATAACTGGATGCATGTGATGAAATGTTGAAGTAATGCTTTATGTTGTATGTGTGAAGTATGAATGCATGTATGTATCTATGCTTTGTGGTGCAAAGGTCTGTATGTATGAATGTATAACGCCTCTGTTATATGTTCAGGCTCATTTTCATTCAAATTAAATTCATTTTCTCACCAAACATTCAAATTTAGGGTTAGATCTCTTGATGGAAAATGTTTGTAAGTAGGTAAGTTTAATTTTAGAAAGAGTTTTAAATAAATATATGAAATATTTATTTAAATTTTGTAATTTATGGGTCTGACCATAATATAGGCCTAAAATTTATTAATCAGAATTCTTGAATTAATTCTATAATATGATTCGGAATTATAAACGATGAATTAGGCACAAAAATCATAATTTTTAGCTAAGTAATTTCTGAGAAATCAGAGTTGAAGGGTTTTTGAGTTTATTGCCAATTCACGGCGAACGGCATGGTAATCGACGTTGAGATTTTAGTTGAACGAGGCTGATGAGAGGTTGAATCCAGGAAAAATGGACTAGGATTTTTCTGGCGGTCGTGGTGGCCTATCAGCGGCGAATTAGGATTTTAGCATGGGTTTGGTTCATGCTGGGTTTTTGATAGGATGGGAATCATGGTGGGTATTTTTAGGGTGCGCATCAGGTGGAAAACGGAGCTTAGTCTTCGGTGAGGCCTTGGACGAGGTGGCGATGCCTCTGGTTTTCGTCGTGGCCTGGACAAGGTGATTTTGGTCGGAGTATTTTTGTTCCAGTTGATCAGGTTGCTTCGATTTCGATTTCGATTTCGAGCACATTTAGGAATTTGGATATATGGGATCGCTGGTGGTAGGAGTAGGCGACTCGTCGGAGGTAGACTTAGAGGTCCGATTGTCGTCAACGTTGAGTGCAGGTGCACAGCGTATCAATGGTGTCAGTTTTGTTTGGGGGAAGAAGTCTCGAAGGGAAGCTCGAGAAAATAGGTTGGAGGCTCGGGCTCGTCTGCGTGCAGTTTGTGAGTGCAAAACTTGTTTCAAGATTAAATTTTAGAAAAGTTTTTAAGAAAAAAATGAAAGATGTTGAAGAATCTCGAGTATGAACTCTAGCAATTCTCGGGTAGACCCGAAGCAGGATTAAATGTAGATTTTAAAAGTTTTATAAACAAGTTTTTTTTTAATTTTAAATTAAATCTAATTTTAAACCATTATGTAAAATAAGTGTTTCTTTTAACATCTCATTTAGAAGCTTTGTATATTGTTTAACTTAATGTTTATTAAGTAAATTGAAAGTTAATTTTAAATCTTAAATTAGAAATGAATTCAAAGGTTAATTTTAAAGTGAAATGTTTGAAATATATTATGTTAATAATAAGTAAGTCATTAATAAGATAAAGATTTATCTTAAAGGTTAATTAAGATTTTGACAATTAATGACTAATTAATTAAATAAAGTAATTTAGAGTAATTGAGAAAAAATAATTAATTAAATTAATAATTAAAGGCATAGTTAATTAATTAATTATGAGTTAATTAATGAGAGATAAATAAATTCATGATTAAGTATAAATTAGTTAAGTAATTAGAGATTAATTACTTAAATGACAATGTAAGTAATTAAAAGATAAATTTGTTAAGGATTAATTAATTTAATTTGTAATTAAAGGTTGAATAGATTAATGATTAAAGTTAATAATTAAGGATAATTAACAAATGAAATAATTACTTGATAAAGTAATTTATTGAAGGGAAATTACTTAATGGAAGTAATTAAATATTTATTACATAGAGCGATTAACTAAGGATTTATTGATTAAGGAAACTAATCAAGGGTTAGTTTGTTAATGAGTGTGATTAATGAAGGGATAACTAATCAATTATAGAATAACTAATTTGAGAATTAAGTAATGATAAATAAATCATTGTTAATTACTTTATAAGAGTAGTTAAGGGATTATTTAACGTGATGGTGAAGATTAATTAATTTATTCAGAGCTAAGTATTAATTTTATTTAAAGAATGATTAATCAAGATGAATAATTAAGGGATGATTAATTAATTGAATATAATTAATTAATCTTAAATAAGCAAGATCTATAAGTAATAAGTAATTAATTTAATTCATTGGTAGTTAATTAAATTAATTAGAAATGGTATGACTAATTTATCTTGCTTATGGATGATTGAATGATATTAAAATGCCTTAGATTATTTGTTATCCCTGGTATGTGATCGTGATGCTATGTGATATGAAATGTTTTGTGATATGATATGTTTGGGTTGTATAGAGATAATGTGATTATCTATCGATGATGAATTGCTGTGTTAAAGTGACATTCAATATTTAAAATTAGATTGTATTCACTTGAATAACTTGAGTTGAAATGACATTGGATTCGAAGAGACTGAAGTCGGGTATTAGTTAATACCCAAAACAACTTTGATTCTTTATAGATTGATATGTGAAATCAATAGGCTGGAATGGAATAATTCAAGTGAATTGGACCATTTAATCTAAGTTTTGGTACTTAGAAATTGATGTGCAATGTAAGTGAGGTCCGTAATGACTTGTGAAGTTGTAAATTGATACAAGTTACCCGGTTTATATGAGTTGTATGCTTTTGTGTTCCATGTTAGATAGGTTTATTCACGCTGGTTTCCAGCCTGACCCGGGTGTTACTTTGATATAATGCTCGGGTCAGACAGAGTATTACAACTTTCTAAGTAAGGACGTTCTTAAGCTCAGGAGGCGAGCTGTATGGCAGGAACATATGGAGGGTATCTGCTATGATATATTGTAGTATCTGAAACAAGATTGGATCTGTCTAGTGTTTGTGTTTATGTGTAACTCTGATGTATGAAAGTGTAATTTGATAAGTATAGTTTTCCTTTGTATAACTGTTATTACTTGATATTATATTTTATCCGCTGCGAATGTGAGATGTTGGTATTTCTATTCTTCTATCTCTTTTCTTCTTTCCTAACTATCTGGAATTTTCGGGATCGAAAATTCCGGGTTGTTACTTTTGGTATCAGAACAGAAGGTTAAGTGAGAACCTTGGATTTGGAGGGATTACTCATTAAAGATAGGGTCAATGGTACCCTAGAATGAGTTGAGTATGTGTATATATGTATATGAGAGCGTACTTGTTATTTTCTTATATAAAGATTTTAAATGATTTTATATAAGAATCTATTTTGATATATAAAGCAATATTTCTTTCTAATAAATGTTAAGGTAATTAGTTGTTAAATTGTTGGAATTAAATTAAGTGGTAATAGAAATACAACCAAATTTAAATTGAATAAAGATAAGTTTGAAATAGATTCAAACTGAAATTAGATTTGGAGAAGAATTTTCAGAATGAGATAATAGTGAATTGATTTCCAGTTGTAATAACCATGGTTATTATTCTAAATGATGAAATGTTTTAGGAAAGTAAAACATTTAGGGAAGTATGACTTATAAGTTGGAATTGAAGAATGATCTAAATTGGGAAGTTTTAAATCTGGGTCTAGAATTTGAAAATTGTTTCAAATTAAAAAAAATGTTATTTAATATATTGGAATGAAAGGGTCCTATTTCAAACAAGAGTTGTTTGAAAATTTAAAGAAATTTATTTTGAATTAAAAATCAAAGGTGGTCTAAGATATAAGGATAACTTGGTGCGTAAAGGAAATAATACGTATGAAGAATATACACTATATCGATGATGGTTTGAAATAAACTCTAAATGTTGAGTTTTAAATTTGGAATGAGATGTGATACCCAAAGTGATAAGTTTTTAATGTGAAGTTTAAAATTCGAAATTGGGATTTAACTTAGGAAGTTAAATGGTTAATTTGAATTGGGAGTTTGTGTGATCTCAAAATGGGTTTGAGATGCAGAAATTTGAAATGGATGGATGTTTTAAAATAATTTGAATGATACCATCCTGTTGTTATTCATAATCTTTAAGATGAAATTGGATTTGTTTAAATGAATGAAGAAATGGGGTGTGGTAATATATCCATTATTAAGATAAAATGGAATCATTTTTGACTTAAGATTTGAATGTTTATGATAAAACTTTAAAGGTTTGGTTTCAAAATTGAAATTTGAGATAAATTGAATTTCAAAGATTTAGTTGTTTAAAAGGGATTTGAATTATTTGAACTTTGAAATAGGTTAAAAATGGAATTTGGATTCAGAATTAAATGGTTTAAAGAGATAAGTTGATTTGATTTAAAGGATTAAATCCACATTTAAAAATTAAACACGAATTTATATAATTCGAGATGGTTTAAATTTGAAATTTGTATTGAATTAGTTCAAATTGAATTTGATTTGAATTAATTGGAATTGTGATTGAAGATGTATAAGTTTAAAAATTCAAATGGAAAATTTGAATTGGATTATTTTGAAATGAAATTGAAGATGAATGAGTTCAAATTCAAATGGGAATTGGGATTAATTTAAACTAGAATTGAAATGATTTGGAATTAAAGCTGGTTCAATTTGAAATTAATCCAAATTGGTTTGAATAATTTGGAATTCTGGTTAAAGTTGAATAGGTTTAAAAATCAAAATGGAATTTGATTTGAATTTGGAAAGAATTTGAGATTAATTCAACTTGAATTGGGATTAAATCAGTTTTAATGGAAACTGAAGTTATTTAAATTGGAATTGAGTCAATTTAAATGGAAGTAGAAATTTAAATTGGATTGTTGGGAATGGAAATTGGAAATTGAACAGTTTGGCTCTGCAATATTTTCAAAATAAATTATTTTAATATAACTTTTTTAAATCTATTTTCCAAGCTATTTACTATATACAACCTTTCTTTTTAAAGCCAAATTACCTTATACTTGTTTTACAATTATTTTTTGAATTATTTAACAATTTTTTAACTTTTTTACAAACTAATTACTGTTTTTCAACTACTTTATAACTAATTACTATTTTACAACTATTTTGCAATTGTTTAAAATTTCTATAACTATTTGACTATTTTCCGACAATTTTACATTTACTTAACTATTTTGCAGATGTTTTACAAACTAATAATTATTTTTCAACTACTTGTCTATTTTTAAACTCTTCAAGCTATTTTCAAAATTAAAATTGGTTAGAGTGCAAACTGCTTATGATTAAATACCCAATTGAGATAAGAATAGAGGTGATAATCCAAATGGGATTGAACAAACGTGAGTAAGTGGATAGAAATTAAAGTGAATGTGAATAGAAAGGAGAATTATTTTGGCTAATAATCAATAAAGACAGATATGTAGGATGTACGTATATTATTCTATTCGCATAGTGATTTGATCCAGATTCGAGCATAGAATTTCGAGATAGTTATATCGATCCAAGTTGGGATTTTTCACTCGATTTTCAATGGCGAACCTGGGTATGGGTTGTTGATTGGTTCTGGATATTCTCTATCATAGTTATGTCTATGCAAGGAGAATGACGGTTTCTGATCAAGAAACCAGATCTGAGACCGCACTAGGAAGTCGGGTGGATGATACTAGTTCGGAAGTGAAATTGTGTGACCGAGTGAGCGATCAAATTGGTAAAGCATACGGATGATATGTGTACATCGTATGGATTTGAATGAAATTGATATTAGGAATTTGTGGATAAGAAATGTGAAATGGTTTTTGAAATGGAAGTTATATTTTTGAAATATATGATGAAGTAAAGTGGAAAATGGATATTTCTATGGTAGAAATTTACTTTATGGAAGTAAGTAATTTTATAAGTGACTTTATAGAGTAACCAAATTTAAATATTTGATTTAGAATAAACAAAGTTATATATCTTTGTTATATAAGATAAATCTCCCTTCGTTGAATCTATTGCCGGAAGGAAAAGATTTTTGAAAAGCATTTGAAGTATAAAAGGGAATTTATACAAGTTTGAAGTGATCCAAAGATTTTTTTTTAAGTTATATGTATCTATATGTATATATAAAAAGGATCTTATGAGAACGATTTTGAGAAAAGGTTTTTGGAACCTATGGGTTTGGAAAGGCTTTTTGATTTTTGGAGAAAAATCAATTTTGGAATTTGGAAAGCCTAGTTTGAGAATTATCGATTTTTGGGAAAATCAATTTTGTGAAAAGGAGATTTATATCGGATTCGTACTAGGTGTATGATTTGGAAGATACTATATGTGTATAGTATAAAGTGTTTTGAGATTGGCTCTGGGGAAAAAGGCGCTCCCTTGAAGTGAACTTCTCAGGAGTGCTATATGGCAGTACTGCCTTGGACCCTAAGGGAGGGTTGTAAAGTTGATCCTGTGAGGAGTCCGGACAAAATTAGTTCCTAAGGATTATGTGTATTGTGTAGCGAAAGTTCGAGGGCGTTGATGCCTACAGAGGCATTTGGGTTATGCTACGACGACAGTGTAACTCGATGTCACTGCGATCTACTACAGTCCATAGTGGAAGTCGTGTGTGCTGCTGAGAGCCAATAGTCTACGTTCGATTTTATATCGGTAGACTGCGACCTATGGTGACATAGCGGAAGTCGTGTGTGCTGTTGAGAGCCAACAGTCTACGTTTGATTTTATATCTGTAGACTGCGACCTATGGTGACATAGCAGAAGTCGTGTGAGCTGCCGAGAGCCAACAGTGTATGTTTGATTTTACATCAGTAGACTGCGACCTATGTGGAAGTGGAGAAGTTTCATTTTTGACAGCAAAAATCGAGGGCGTTGATGCCTACAGTTAAATGGACTTTTTCTCTGAAGGCAACGTAACGCAGGATGTAACTACGATCTATGGCAGGTTCCAGGGCGTAATCAAGGTGCGCGGAGTGCCTACAGTTACATGGACTTTTGCTGTGATGGCAACGTAACCCAGGATGTAACTGCGACCACGGATGGGAGTGATGATTTCCAGAGAATTCTCACCAAAGATATTCCCTCAATTGCAAAAATATCTTCCATATTTTCAATAAAATTATTTTCCAAGTATTTTCACTAGATGTCGAAAACGAGTCTGCTAATTACTTATAGATTTTCAGTCTTACGCCTGACCGGCGTATGACCGGATTTCTGTGAGAACAAGGATGGACTTGTTGAAACACCGAGTTATAGAATGTATTTTTTATAAAACATATTCTTAGTAGCATTACATAGATTTTTTAAAGTGTTTTAAACATTTCTGGTTTCGTTCCTTTTCGAGGACGAAAAGATTCTAAGGGGGAGGAATGTGATAACCTGGATTTTTGAACATCTGATAATTGAATTATTATCTGGTTTATGGATTGAACAGATAAGAATTTTGATAATAAAAGATTCTGGATATGTAAGTGAATTTGAAAACAAAGGATATATGTGATATCACAGAATATTTCAAGCAAATTCAAATGTGATAATCTCTTCTATAAATTATTTAAAATTAGTAAAATTGTTATTTATTTCAAAACAAATAATACTGGTTGTTTATATATAGATATAAATGGATTTTAAATAAAATTATTATTTTGAAATTGAAGATTTTGATAATTAATGACTAACTAATTAAATGAAGTAATTAAGAGTAATCGAGAAAAATTAATTAATTTAATTAATAATTAAAGGCGTAGATAATTAATTAATTAATTAATTATGAGTTAATTAATGAGAGATAAATAAATTTGTGATTAAGTATAACTTAATAAGTAATTAGAGATTAATTGCTTAAATGACAATGTAAGTAATTAAAAGATAAATTTGTTAAGGATTAATTAATTTAGTTTGTAATTGAAGGTTGAATTGATTAATGATTAAAGTTAACTAATTAAGGATAATTAAAAAATGAGATAATTACTTGATAAAGTAATTTATTGAGGGGAAATTACTTAATGGAAGTAAGTAAAGATTTATTACATAGAGGGATTAACTAAGGATTTATTGATTAAGGAAACTAATCAAGGGTTAGTTTGTTAATGAGTATGATTAATAAATTGATAATTAATCAGTTATAGAATAATTAATTTGAGAATTAAGTGATGATAAATAAATCATTCTTAATTACTTTATAAGAGTAATTAAGGGATTATTTAATGTTAAGGTGAAGATTAATTAATTCATTAAGAGTTATTTATTTTATTTAAAGAATGGTTAATCAAGGATAATTAATCAAGATGAATAATCAAGGGATGATTAATTAATTGAATATAACTAATTAATGTCAAATTAGCAAGATTTATAAGTAATAAGTAATTAATTTAATTCATTGGTAGTTAATTAAATTAATTAGAAATGGTATGACTAATTTATCTTGCTTATGGATGATTGAATGATATTTGAATGCCTTAGATTATTTGTTATCCCTGGTATGTGATCGTGATGCTATGTGATACGAAATGTTTTGTGATACGATATGTTTGCGTTGTACAGAGATAATGTGATTATCTATCGATGATGAATTACTGTGTTAAAGTGACATTCAATATTTAAAATTAGATTGTATTCACTTGAATAACTTGAGTTAAAACGACATTGGATTCGAAGAGACCGGAGTCGGGTAATAGTTAATACCCGAAACCACTTTGATTCTTTATAGATTGATATGTGAAATCAATAGGCTGGAATGGAATAATTCAAGTGAATTGGACCATTTAATCTAAGTTTTGGTACTTAGAAATTGATGTGTGATGTAAGTGAGGTCTGTAACGACTTGTGAAGTTGTAAATTGATACAAGTTACCCGGGTTTATATAAGTTGTATGCTTTTGTATTCCATGTTAGATGGGTTTACTCATGCTGGTTTCCAGCCTGACCCATGTGTTATTTTGATGTAATGCTTGGGTCAGATCGAGTATTACAGCTTTTCAGGCAAGGATGTTCTGAAGCCTAGGAGACGAGCTGGATGGCAGGAACTATGGAGGGTATGGGCTGTGATATTTTGTAGTATCTAAAACAAGATTGTATCTATCTAGTGTCTATGTTTATTTGTAAATCTGATGTTCGGAAGTTTAATTTGAAAAGTACAATTTTCCTTTGTATAATTGTTATTATTTGATATTATATTTTATCCGCCGCGAATGTGAGATGTTGGTATTTTTCTTCTATCTCTTTTCTTCTTTCCTAACTATTTGGAATTTTCGGGATCGAAAATTCCGGGTCGTTTCTGGGCAAGCTTATACTAATAGCGGTAGTAATTGGTCAATAAATAGAAGGCCAAATCATGTGGAATTGGGCAAAGGGGCACAACTAGACATTGTTTGGATGACGGGCCAGTACCAACAGCATTTTCCCTGTTATTTCTATGGATGCGGTTATTCATATAATCCTGAAGTGAGACGAAGGGCATGTTTATGTTGGAGCTTGAGGTAACAAGAAGACCCAATAGGTGGAACAATAGGAATGCGAGCTTAGTGGTGGTCACACGTGGGACTTCCGGCAATGGCTTATAAATTGTTACGAGTCCCAAGCACTTAAGTATATGTGGCTTTCGTAGGCATCATTACCTTCTATGTAGAGAGCTATATGACGTCTAGTCCACAGTAGATACTTTGTTGTCTTTCGTAGACACCATTGTACTTTGTGTGTCTTTCATAGAAGCCATTACCTTATGTGTAGGGAGTTATATAGGTTTCAGTCCGTAGTAATGTTTATGGAGTAGCAGGCCGATCAAAGGGTCGAATTAAGATTTTATCCTAATTATAGGATTAAGACTTTAGCCTAATTAAAGCACCTAACAAAGATTAGTGCAAACAATCAAAGTTAATCAATTGCGTTAATTTCATTAATTCGTATTTATTTTTAGCTTATTCCTTCTTCTATTTCCTTTGTTTCTTTTTATATAATAGAACTGTTGTAAAGCCTATTACCTTTACTTTGCTTAAAGATTCCAGTCATTACTATCATTCCCCAGACTTTTAGTCCGACCCACTCCTCTATTTCCCCCTTTCCTCCCATAGGCATCCAAGGAAGAGGACAGTAGTTAGCAGTTGCTTGGTGGTTTCTTTAAAGGATATTCCACTATGTAATTCCACATCTTTTATTTCAGCTTTTTGTTCTTTACTTATACCGTCCATGTTGGAGAATAGTTGTACTCCGATTTTTTAGACTAGCATAAGACATATATGTATGGTATTTTGACACGTGATATCTTTGATAGTTGGTGACTTATTTGGTTTTAAAGCAATTATGAAGCTCTGCTCTAAATAAGTTATTATTTAAATTGTTTCCGCTGTTTTTACCTTTTTCTGTCTTGTGAATCTTAGTCTTTGATAGTTTTAGTTTATAGCTACAACGCACCACACATTTTAGTGTGTCCTTTTGGGTATACTAAGGGGTGTGGGGGTGTTTCACTTAGTATCAGAGCCTAAGGTTATTGGATTCCTAAAAAATTATTTTAAAGGTAAGCATTTTTCAAAATAACTTGTTCTAAAAGTAGGTTTTACAAAATAACCCTTAGAAATGGTTTTTAAGTATAAAAGAGCTTTTATAAATATCCCCTCAAAAGTCCAGTTCAGTCTCCCTACAACTCTTTCCTAAAAACTCTCTTTTTCTTTAGGTAGAATGGAGGATGCCCCTAATCATCCCGAGGGCATTCCAGTCGCAGCCTGGTTTCATAGGTTTCAACAGGCCACGACTCTAGAGGTGCAAGGGCAAGCGTCTAATCCTACATCATGGGGTGGGAATCCCTTCAACCCACATGCAACCATCCGTTTCTCTAGGCTTTGTAAGGATTTTACAAATTTGGGTGGAAAGACTTTTTCTGGTATGGAGACTTTTGTGGAGACGAGGGATTGGCTAAGGAACGCAGAGAGGATATTCGGGCTATTGGGATTGGATGAACAGCAGCGAGTTCAGCTAGCATCTTGCCAGCTAAAAGAGGAGGCTTCTAAGTGGTGGGAAGTTATTGAGTTGGAAGGAAGAGAGGTTACTTGGAATGGATTTCGGGAGTGATTTGTTAGGAAGTTCTTATCTCAAGAAGAAGAGAGTGGTCAATTGGAGCGATTCATTAATTTGAAGTAAGGGAGTTTGTCTATGAAGGAGTACATCAACCAATTTAATGAGTTGTCGCAGTTTGGGATGGAGTTGGTAAATACACCATATAAGAAGGCTATGAAGATCATGAAGGAATTATATCAGCCCCTTCAAGGGTTGTTGACTCACATACTAATGGGAGCTACCTATGAGTCACTGGTAGGGATGACACTTATGTCTGATGCAGCTAAGGAGGGAGAGCCTAAAGAAGCCGTTAAGTCAGAATATTCTAAGAGGAAAGAAGGACCTCAGAAGCGGATCAAGAAAAGCGGGAAATGTCATATTTGAGGATTGGTTGGCCATTTCACAAAGCACTATAAGAACAAAATGACGAAGGAGAGGTGTTTCAACTATGGGTAGCCTGATCATCTTAGTAGAGCTTGTACTTAGAGGATGAGGCAGAGAGTAGGTGCACCTATAGTGTAAGAACAGGCTTTCGACGCAACACCTTATAGTAGTGGATCAGATTGAGGTAGGAAAGTCTCTGTAGATGGTTTTGATCTTTATTTTTATTTTTCCCATTTGGGCTCTTTTTCGATTTTGGAGCATCTCACTCTCTCTTCTCTAGTTCTCTAGTAGATTATTTGCACTTAGATATCTCTTTAGTTGTAGACCCCATTATTGTAGAACCCATTGTTGTTTCAAACCTCATAGATGGATCAGCACACTTTTCTATGGTTTGTAGGGTTTCAAAGTTTTTGTCCTAGGCATAGAAATTGACTACGACGCCTATGTTTTGTGATTTTTAGGGTATGAGAAGAATTAGAGGATGAATTGGCTATCCAACTATGGTGCTATATTACATTGCGAGAGGAGAGTTGTAAGACTATGGACATGCAGTGGTAGGACTCTTGAGGTTTCTTGCGACCCGCAAGGGTTGGTTATGTTATGCCTCCTTTATTCCCTCGATTCAACATCATCGGAGTTTGATTTGGTTTCTGTCATTGGAGATCTTCCAGACGTCTTCGAGGAGGTTAGAGAACTACCCCTTAGAGAGAGATTGACTTTAAGAGTTATTTGACTGATAATGTTAGACCAGTGGCATTATCCGTTAGGCACATGGCACATAGGGAGAGGATGAAATTGAGCAAGCAAATCCATGAGCTTTTGGATAAGGGTTTCATAAGAAGGAGCATATCGGAATGGGGAGCGCCAATCATCTTTTCTACTAAGGTGGATGGTTTTCTTCGGCTTTGTGTGGACTATAGAATTATATAAGCTCACAAAGAAGAACCATTATCCACACCTTAGGATAGATGATCTTTTTGACCAACTAGTTGGCTCTTCAGTATTCTCTTAGCTTGTTTAAGCCATGGGATTCCATCAGCTTTGGGTCGCCGATGACAATATTGATAAGACTGCATTTAGGACTCCAGACAAATTTTATGAGTGGTTAGTTATGCCATTTGGGCTAACCAATGCCCCATCCTACTTCGTAGATTTGATGAGCCGCGTCTTTAGAGAAGTCCTAAATAAGTTTGTGGTTGTATTCGTGGATGACATTTTGGTATTTTCCAAGGGTAAGAAGGAGCATGCTATTCATCTAGGAAATTCTCTGTACACTTCGCATTCTTCAATTGAAAGCAAAGTTCTTGAAGTATCACTTTTGGCATAAGGAAGTGTGTTTCTTGGGGCATAGAGAAGGTCTATACATGGAAAGAGTTTGATAAACGGTTTTGTACATTTAGGCTTGGATTGTGAAAATCCAAAGAGTGGTAGGCAAAGATTGGGGATGTACAATAAAAAGGAGGTAAGCCTCGTGTAGATAATTGTAGAAATTAAAATTGTTTCATATAAGTGGATTTAACTTAGAAAAGGATGTACCTTAGAATATGAGTATAGGAACAAAGGACTTTAAGTAAGGAAATGAGATTTTCAAGGTTTAGAAAGGATACTCCTAGGGTAGTAAGTAGAAAAATCCACTTTATGTCTAAACCAATAAACAGAATTATTAGAATTGAAAAATATTATATAATTGTCAATATTTTTAAAGTAAATATTAGGTCTTTGGGAATATAGTAAGAAATTTTAATTTTTTTTATATGACAAAATTTTTATTGAAAAAGTGAAATTCTTTTTGAAGAATTATAGAGCGTATTTAGCTCGCTAGTTTCTTTGGAAGTAAACAAGATTTAAAATATGAAAACCTATAGCGTATTAAGTATCGAAAAAGTAGAGTACAACATTTATTGGTGTAATAGATATTTTCGTAAAAAGGAAGGGAGCATAAACTATAACGCTACCATTATAGTAAGCGACTTCCAAGGGAAATGTTTTACATAGTGGGCAAGGGTTATTAGTACTTATTTTTAATTAAATCAATACACTAGTATCTTTGGGCTGTAGTAACGGTGTTTTACACAACATCAGCTTTGAACCCAAATAAAAATGTATTTTTAAAAGATAATTTCTAAGAATAGAAATAAGTATGATTTGTGAATACAATTATTTTTTAAGTGTTAACGTAAAAATCAGACGCTAACACCCCGACGCAAGTAGTGTAAGTGTGAAAGAACCACCCGTCAATACGGGACTTAGAAATAAGCAGAAGTAATCGTAAAACGATAAAAGACATAGTTTTTATAGTGGTTCGGCTTATGGTCAAGCCTACGTCCACTTTATAATCTCTTTATTGCTGATTCAAGTACAACTTATACAACATTCTTCAGTTTCAACAACTTCTAGACTAGTATTTCAAACTTAGATGTAAAATAATCTTTCGAATCCATGTTGAATGATGTAGATTTTCTCTTGAAGTTCGTCGTAATGTCCCTGGTGTTTGGGGTGCTTGAAGTGCTGTTCGAGTTGAGAAAATGGAAGAGTGTTGGTCCCTCCAAGAATGATCCAAAAGTCCCCTGGATGTGTGAGCCCATGCTGTATTTATAGGAGATTCTAGACGGGCCTTAGGTCGTGAACGACCTAAGGTAGGCCTTAAGTCGCAAGCGACCAAAGGTAGGTCATGGGCGATCTAGAGGATACGGCTCTGTGGCTAGACCGTGCTGCATCTGGGTGTTTAGGCTGGCAAGTTGTAGGTCGATGGTTGCGACCTAAGATAGGTCGTGGATCACATATGAGCGACCTAACAGATGGAAACTTCAGCCCTACCCGGTAGCACTGGTCTCTTCTGAATGAAGTACTAAGTCGTGGACGACCTAAGAAAATAGATGGCGACCTTTACAACGTTGAGGTTATCCAACGTAGCGACCTAGGCTAAGTCGTTAACTCGCTATGTTGCTTAGCTCATTAGGTCGTTAGGTCGTCCCACTTTTAGGTCGTTAGGTCGGTAGGTTCTCTAGGTCACTATGTTTATGTAAGTCGCTAGGTCGTCCCACTTTTAGGTCGTTAGGTCGATAGGTTCTCTAGGTCGCTGTGTTTATGTAAGTCGCTAGGTTGTCCCATCTTGTTAGCATTTTTAGGTCGCTCCGGTTGTTGAGTCACTAAGACTCATAACAAATGAATTAACATTTGCCCCTCGAAGTACGCGCCTAGGTCATAGGTTGTGTGCTTCGACTTAGTTCCTTAGGTTGTAAGCGACTCATTGGGTTTGCTAGGTCGCACGACGATGTGCCTTCCTTTCTTTTCCCATATAAATCGCTTAACCCGCTCCTTCTTCACTTTATCTGTTCCAACGTTCTATGCCGCCATTAACGAACCTCCAAGCTTAAAGACTTAGCACGAAATCTTTTCCTCTTTCAACCATCAATTCCATCAACAAACCTAGGTAATCTTGAGCATTTACTCATTGCACTCATTGCCGATTCCATCATAACCATTTCCATACAATTTTGTTGTTGCGATGCAATTTGGCATTCGAATTTGCCTTTCGATTGTCTGTCGAATTGTTAGTGGTTGCTGTAGAAACGAATCGTCCTAGGGTTTCATTGGGTTTCTGGAAACTTGGAGAGGACGATGAGGTTTCAGGAGTTTGGAGGAGGTGAAGAGATTCTTGGTTATTGGGTTATTGGATAGCGGGTTATGTGATTTGCTAAATGGAGAGAAGCGAATAGGCTAGAGAGGGATCGAAAACGACCGGTTTAAGTACTTCAGGCGACCTTTTGGTTTGGATGTGAACTAACCGACTCATCTTCCTTGCGACCTAACCCACTTGCGACTCATCACATCTGCGACTTAGGTCTTAGGTCACGGCCGAGCTAGGACCTAGACAATTTTGCACTGCCGAGCAGCTTCTTGCGGCTTATACCAACCTTATATACTTGTTAGGTCGCGAACGACCTAAGAATTGAGCAAATTTTCACTGCCTTGATTTGAAGCTTTGTGACTTAACCTTTAGATCATGTGAGCGACCTGGGACTTGGATGCCCACTGCCATGCCTTGTATTCTTTAACTCAAACTATACGGCCTAGGACTTGAACAACTTGAGAGCTTCAAAATTTTGATAAAACTTGATTGCACTTCCAACTTGAACTTTGAACTGCAGAGATAACTTGCATGACCTTGCTATGCCTTCTTAACAGATTAAATCAACTTTAATGCTAATGACCTATTAAATACAACATTTGCAGAAAAATTGGACGAATATACTGCCACTGACAGCCCACATCAAATGACAGATTAGCCGATAAAAGATGATCAACTTAAAGAAACTATATGAAATGCTGTGAATCAATAAATTCAAGTGAAGTATTAAAGCAATGTTAATCAACTAAAGTCGATTTGTTTGCACCAATACTGCAATTGTACTTTGACTTAAAGCGACAAGTCTTGAAATTTTACGATTGACACATGTTTATTAGTTTAATTTCAGTTATATTTACTTGTCAGTTTGTTAGCTTTACACAACACTTCACACATTTAGGAAACGTGCACCTTCACATTTGAATATCCAGTTCCTTGTGTAGAATGTCTTCTCAAGAAGAGATAATTGAGCAATCCGAAGAAGTCTTCCCGATAGCTGACGCATTAGTCGCTCCTCCGGAGAGAACTCCAACTACCTTGAGTCAACGGACATTCAATCAACTATGTATTCAATTTGGGATTGCCGAAGAGGATGCTAGATTTCCTTGCCCAAATGATACTGCCGACAGGCCACCTCTTGGTTTCGTCGCCGTCAACCGTCAGATGTGCCTTTGCGGTGCCATTCCTCCTTTCAATGAATTCCTTCATCAACTCCTTCTCCGGCTAACCATCTCTCCCTTCCAACTACATCCCAATGGCTACGCCATCCTGATGGGATTGTGTGTTTTATTCAGGCGAACACTTAACCGTCTTCCGAGCTTCAAAGAAATTTGCTACTTATGCTCATTTGCAAAGAATAAAGACCACCCCTCCTTTATACTCGTGAGAAGTGCCAGAAATCGCAAACTTATTACTGATCTTTCCGAAAGTGCTCACGGCTTTCTGAATCAATTCTTCTTTGTCCGCTGTCCTCTAGGGTTTTATGCCATCTAGAGAAAAGGAAGTGAGATTGCTCATCCCCGTTTTTCCGTTTCAGCTTTTCAAGATTCGAATTGCTAGGTGCTAACTTCATTCTTTTCTTTACAGCAATTCCTCCTCCTTCTAGAATTCCCAGTCACAAGACGACTTTTGATAGATCAAGTGCCGTGCCGGCTGAAGAAAGAAGTATCAAGTTTCTGCTGAGAGATGAACTTCTGCACCAATATGGGCTTTTGCACCCTCTCGCTCTACTCAACCCCACGAAGTTCCCGATTCTCCGGCCAAATTGCCAAATGCCCCAGTTTCTGCTGAGGAACTTATACTGAAGGAACCTACTTCTGAGGCTTTATTGGTGAAGTGCTCTACTTCTACTGATATTATGGGGGCATCTGACAAACTTACACTTACCCCGATCATCGAAGAGGAAGAGCCTTTACATCACTCAGGAAAATCCGGTGATGAGGGAACCGAGAGAGCGAGTCCTGCCAAGCAGAGTGAGGATGACATTTTTGAAGGGTTGAGCGATCTGATGATTACTTCGCAGGAGCTCTTTAAAGAGGACCCTGCTTCTGCTAGAGTTACATCTTCAGAAGTTGAAGCAACATCCACTTTACAACAAACTCTGTCAGCTCAAGAGTTGACGTTAGCTATAAAACCTATTATTTCCCCGTAACCGAGGAGTGGTTCGTAGTTTGACGCGCGTAGTTTGCACGTCACACACACTTAGGATTTTTAGCATTCTTATGCACTTACATGCACTTTACTTCAAAGATTCTCAAGCTTTGCCTCTTTTTCATTTTCAGGTCTTTCAATGGGGCGACGCTCTTATTACGACGACTTTCAGAGCTATGGGATACGCGGGTCTTTTGATCCTAAGAAATATCTTCCTTCTTATAGGGAGACTGATGAAGAAAGAGCCGCACGAAAAGCTCGTGAAAGACGTGCCCACGAAGAACGCCATGAAAGATGGGACGAGCGACATGATTCTTCCTAGAGGGAAGATGATTCTCATAAACGGAAGTCCCGTGACGACAAGGGGAAAAGTCAAGTTGCCGAAGACGTGAGTAAAAGAGCCAAACATGGCGAAAAACAAGCATCCAAGACCTCCGAACAACCTGCTGCCCCTGTACTATCTCAATCTCCTGCCCTAGCACGTACCGATATTCAAACAATCCTTAGAAGGCCCCCATATCAAGTTGGTCCAAGCCCAGCTACTCTTCAATGTCGATTCCCGAACTGGTGCCTGAAAGGAGTGCGCTTTGATCTTGACCTGGTCCCGATCGATAAGCAGGCTATGCTGTGCAACCTTGATGCTGTCAAACTTGATATTGAAAGAATGTCAGTTTGGCAAAAGCTTGTCGATGAGCTCCAGAGGGTAAATCGCGCGAATCTTGAAGCCATGTTAACAATGGAAAACGACAAATCTAAGTGGCAGAAGATTCTTGAGCAACATGATGCGGAAATGAGAAGCATTGCTACTTATAATGAAAAGCTCGAAGCGGAAGTTGAAAAACTTAAAGAAGAGCTTGCCACTTCCTCCACTTCCTATTCGCAAAGAGAGCAAGTGCTTCAACAACAAGTGCGAGATGCTCATGCCGCTCAACGAGATGCCGAAGATAGGCTTGATGTGCAAAAAAGAATTATTGAGGGCTATATTGCTGACATCGCAGAGTTGCGAAAGAAGGCTAGCTCCCGGGACATGGAGATCGAAATGCTAAAACTTTAACTCTCTAAAGCTGAAAGAGAGCGTGATGAGGCTGTTGCCGGCAAAATTGTAGCTGAAGAGTCTCATGAAGCAACGAAGGCCAATATCAGCTCAACATTGTTTGACTTCTGCTTGCATAGCGTCCTGGGGCGTGGTAGTCTCTCCTTTCTAGGCCCCAAATATGAAATAACTCTGGCCGAAGTGCGGGAGGCCATACTTGACATGTTTGGCAGTGCTGGCTATGCTGAGGCGGATTTAGAGGCAAATTATCTCGATGACCATGCTCGCGCCGCTCTTGCCAGGGGAAAGGAGCAACTTGCCGAAGAAAGAGCTGGAATGGCTGAAGGAGAACATGTAGGAAAGGAAGCTTTAACCGACCCAGTTCAACCTTTGGTTTCAACCGATATCGACATTGTTGGCTCCGGTTCCCATTCTCCGCCTCCTACTAAAGCCGTCACCGAAAGCACCACCGCCCACACTCGAGATGAGCCTCAACGAAGCGCCGAAGTGCAGGACTTCGAAATTGACATAGTGAAGTCTACTTCTCCAGGTAACCTCAATGTTGATCTCGCTCAAGCGGGCTGCTTGTTCGCTTCGACTGAGTTCATTGAGCTTCTTGCTTATTTCTTAAGTGTCGATGAGCCATTATCCCCTTTTTTATGAGGAATACTGACTTTAACTATTCTTCTCCTGTAGAAAAAGCACCAAGTATTGTTCAGACTTCCCCTCCTCCAGTTATTCCTCCTCCATCTCTTCAGGTCACTCCTCCTTCTGCCTCTCAACCGGGATCACAAGAGGAGCAAATAGAAGCTCTCCGAGACTTGGACGATCCCATTGCTTCCCAAGAACATAGGGGAGAAGAACTTGAAGAGGGTGAAAAAACTCTGGAATCAACGGGTTCTGACGATACGCCGTTAACCACACTTTTCACTCCAGGAAGCGAGTCTTCTTCTAAGAAGAGGGGGAAAAGTGGAGTCTCAAAGAAGAAGGAAGCTTCAGCCAGCGAGGAAAAAGCAGAAGCAAGTCCAATTGTTCCCCTTTCTCCTTCCCCCACTCTTTCAAGCCGACCCAAGAAGTTGGTCATCCGGCCAGGCGCAGGCTCAAAAGGTGGAAGGAAGAAGAAATGATGGCTTTGGTCCTGTGCTTTTATCTCTCTTTTTTCTTTTTGCTTTTTGCTCCTTCTTTTATTTTGAAACCTGCGCATGTAAATTTTTTGTAGTATGGAATAAAATGATTCTTTTACTTGTACAAACTCCTGTCTGTATTTGAGAATGCATTTATTTTTTTATTTTTTTATAGATACAAGCTTCTTTATTTTCTCTGTGTGATGTTGCAGTAAACCTATGGTATGTTGCTTGAGCATTGTTTTTATTTTTGTGACTATACTATATTGCCCCCATACCATGGTTTATTGCAATCTCTTTCACATTGGTAGAATTTTGAAGAACAACTCTTCTGTTTCGAGAAGACTTGTGTTCTTTCTTTAGAGAACTACTTTTCCATTTGAAGGAGGTTCGCATCTGTACTTTATAAGATAATATTCCCATTTTAAGGTAATATTTTTTCCGATTTAGTAAAATGCGCCTCATATTGGAGAAGTTTTCCCTCTTTTCTTTTTGTAGCGAAGTTTTTACACTTCACTTTCGGAGAAAGTCACTTTTATTTTGGCAAGTGAATTTTCCTTCGTGGTAAAGTGGGCCTTTGAAAAAGGACTTCAACCTGCTTGTGCCTCCGAAGAGGGCTTTTATTCGATTATGCCTCTGGGAAGAGGGCTTTTGGTTTGATTGTGCCTCTTGGAAGAGGGCTTTTTGTTTCTGCCTCTAGAGGGAGGCTTTTATTTTTTCCTTATCCGTTGGGATGCGGGCCTCCGAAGAGGGCTTTTCACATTTCGACTCGTGTGAAGTTTTATTTCAAATCACGGTGAAATGTGTGCCTCCGAAGAGGTCTTGTTATAATTTCAGCTCCGGTGAAATGGACCTCCTGAGAGGCCTTTTATCATTTCAACTCCTGGTGAAATGTGCCTCCGAAGAGGTCTTTTCACATCTCAACTCTCATGAAGTTTTATTTCAGATCTAGGTGAGATGTGTGCCTCTGAGTATGCCTGGAAGGTTCTTCCTCATGGTTGGCTGGATTCACAGGGCGGGCGCAAGTTACGTGGACATTTTTTTGCGCAAACTTTCTCAGCTAGTGAACAAATGCCTTGCCTTCCACTTGGGAAGATGCCTCCGATCATCCCACGGATTCACGGGACGGACGCAAGTTACTTGGACGTTCGTCTGCGCAAACTGTCTTAGCTAGTGAACAAGCGTGTTGCCTTCCAGTTGGGAAGGTGCTCCCGGTAATTCCATACCAATCTTTTTTTTGTTGAGAAAGAAAACTTTCATTTTCTGGCATGCCCCGTTCGAGGTCTTTATCCTCTGAAGAGTTGTGCCTCCGAAGAGGGCTTGTGCCTCCGAAGAGGTCTTTGGCTGTTTGATGCTTGCTCGCCCATGTCTCTTTTCCATTTATTCATATTGGCGATCCTTGTTATCTTTTCCAAACATACCTCACTCAATAATTTCCTTTGTCCAAAGAAGTGTACTTCATAGTTAAGCGAGTTTGCGGGGACAGTCACGGGCTATTTAATCGGATGCTTGTTTGTACAAACAAACACAATTAGTTAGCAAGGGCCCACTTCCAGCAGAATCACTAACTTTTTTGCTTGAAGCACTTCTTACGTAGGATTTGAGTATGGAAATTTTGAACGGCCTAGCATTTTCTTGTTGGGTGATGTCAGGGATTGCTTGGTCTTATGATGGGTAAGCTTTGTTTTAAAGGCCTGTAGCATTAAATCGACATTTTAGCAATACAATTGATGTATTTTATATATCGAAATAAAACAAGCAGTTTATAATGGTAAAGAACACAAGTTTATAGTGGTTCGGCCAAGAATTGGGCCTACATCCACTTTATAGTTCTTATTATTAACTTGCACTGACTTTACAATGGCTTTTAGTACAAGAATGATACATTCATCATTCGTTTACAATATTTCATTAAAGCCTTTAAGTAAAATATGGGCGCAAGTGATTGCTGTTCCAAGCTCTTGGAATTGGATCGCCTTCGACAGTTGTTAATTTGAAAGTGCCATCAAGAAGTTTTTGTCTATGACATACGGCCCTTCCCAGTTTGGCGCAAACACTCCTGTTGCTGTCATGACCCTTTTCAAGACTAGATCTCCAATCTCAAAGCTGCGTTGGCGAACTTTGGAATTGAAGTGCCTGGCAATTCTTTGCTGATGGGCTGCAATTCTGAGCTGAGCCTCTTCCCTTCTTTCGTTAAGGAAGTCAAGTGCTTCAAGTTGCAACTCTTTATTTTTCGCTTGGTTGAAATGAATTCTTCTATGTGAAGGAACTTCTATTTCTGCCGGAATCATTGCCTATGATCCATATGCCAATGAAAATGGAGTATGCCCCGTCGCATTTTTATGTGTAGTTCTATATGCCCATGGTGCTAGTGGAAGCTTATCGACCCAACCACCTCTCGCTTTTTCCAGCTGTTTTTTGATGGTTGATTTGATAATTTTGTTTACTACTTCCACTTGCCCATTCGCCTGCGGATGAGCCACTGCCGAGAAGCTTTTCTGGATCTTGAATTTCTTGCAAAAATCTTGGAACTCTTCACTTTCGAATTGGGTTCCATTGTCTGTGATTATCTTTTGAGGCACACCATACCTGCAAATGATATTCTTAGTGACAAAGTTTATCATTTTCTTAGAGGTAATAGTAGCTAATGGTTCAGATTCAGCCCATTTAGTAAAATAATCAACAACAACGATATCATATCTGATTCCGGATTTGGCAGTTGGCAAAGGCCCGATGAGATCTATTCCCCAAATAGCAAATGGCCACGGACTAACCATCTGTGTTATCTCGATGGAAGGTGCTCTTGGGATTTTTGCAAATCTCTGGCATCGGTCACATTTTCGGGCGTAACTTGCAGCATCACGATTAATGTCTGGCCAGAAATACCCATAACGGAGAATTTTCTTTGCTAGAGTTTGGCCACCTGAATGATCTCCATATTATCCTCCGTGTACTTCAGTTAGAATTGTCTCAGCTTCTTCCTTGGTCACACATCAGAGTAATGGCGTAGAGAATCCCCGCCTATACAATCGGCCATCTTGAATTATGTATTTGGAGGCTTTTCTTAACAACTTATGTCGTTCTTTTGAGTTTTCTGGTAGAGAACCGTTGAGCAGATATTCCATTATCGGAGTCATCCATGATTCTCGCTCCTATGATATAGTCATGATCCAGTCAACATCCATCTCATCAATGCTTGGAGCTAACAGGACTTCCACAAGGACTAATCCCAACAATTGGTATTCATCAGTGCTTGCATACTTCGCGAGTGAATTTGCCTTCATGTTTTCTTCTCGGGGTATATGATTTATTGTATAATGGTCAAGGTCATCGAGAAGCTCCCAGGCTCTTGACAAGTAAGCAGGCAGATTTCCTCCTTTAGTTTGGAACTCTTTCTTGACTTGACATACAATAAGTTGTGAATCACTGAAAATCTGCAACACTTTGATATTCAATTCTTTAGCAATTCTCAGACCGACAATAAGAGCTTCATACTCTGCTTCATTGTTTGTCGAAGGGAATTCCAATCTTAAAGCATAGCACAATGACCGCCCTTCAGGGGTTTCAAGCACAACCCCAGCCCTGGAACAATAATCGTTTCTTGCGCCATCAATATACATTTTCCATTGAATTGGGGGATTATCAGTCACTATTTCCTCACTATCACCTTGGTCTGTACATTCTGCGATGAAATCTGCCAAAGCTTGTCCATTGATTGCTCTTCGGGGATGATAAGTGATGTCGTATTGGCTGAGTTCGATATTCCACTTCAAAAGGCGACCCAAAGTCTCAGGGCGGAACAGGACTTGCTTCAAAGGCTGATCAGTGAGGACTCTGATTGGATGAGCTTGAAAATAGGGCCTCAATTTTCTTGATGCAATCAGTAGACAATAGGCGAGCTTTTCCAACTTTGAATAATTCATCTCTACCCCAGTGAATCTTTTGCTGATATAATAGACCGGGCGCTGAATTTTTGCGTCTTCCTGTACCAGGGCCGCACTGAGAGCATGAGACGAGATTGCCAAATATACAAAAAAATCTTCACCATTGTCCGGCTTTGAAAGTATTGGAGGCGTTTCCATATGACGGATCAACTCATCGAAAGCTTTTTGGCACTCAGGAGTCCAATCAAAATTCTTCCTTCCTTTCTTTAGTGCATCAAAGAACGGAATGCATTTATCAGTAGCTTTGGAAATGAATCGACTCAGAGCAGCGACTTTCCCATTGAGACTCTGTAGTTCCTTCTTTGTCCTAGGGGCTTTGACTTCTCTTAAGGCAGCAATTTGAGCAGAATTAGCTTCAATTCCCCTAGCACTCACAATGAAACCCAAGAACTTTACGGACTCCACACCAAACGAACATTTCAAAGGATTAAGCTCCATTCCGTACTTCCGGAGGATTGCAAACATCTCCGCCAAGTCATCCATATGGTCTACCACTTTCTTTGATTTCACTAACATATCGTCAACATAAACTTCCATAGTTTTGCCAATCTGCGGTTTAAACATAGCATTGACGAGTCTTTGGTAAGTTGCCCCTGCATTCTTAAGTCCGAAGGGCATGACTTTGTAGCAGTAGAGACCAACATCGATGATGAACCTTGTGTCCTCCTGATCCGGCTCATGCGTCATAATCTGGTTGTATCCGGAGTAAGCATCCATGAAAGATAACAATTCGTTTCCCGCCGTTCCATCTACCAACTGATCTATTCTGGGTAATGGGAAGCATTCATTGAGGCAGGCTTTGTTTAAATCTGAGAAGTCAATGCAAACTCTCCATTTCCCATTAGCTTTCTTAACCAGTACTGGATTTGAAACCCATTTCTGATAAGTAGACTCCCTGATGAAACCATTCTCCATAAGCCGGTCTACCTCTTCCTTCAACGCTGCTGACCTTTCAGGACCCTGGGTTCTTCTTTTCTGTTTTACCGGTGTAAACTTTGGATCAATATTCAGAGTATGTACTGCAATTTCTGGGGATAATTCGCGCATATCAGCATGGGTCCAAGCGAATACATCCAGATTTGCTTTCAGGAATGATATCAAAATATTCTGAATCGCCGTATTAAGTTGTGAACCCACATTCAGCACCTTGTTTGGGTCTTTTAGGTCAACAGGTACTGGTACCGTTACTTCCACTGGCACCACTCGATTCTCCCTTGCACTGGCTTTTCTGGGATCCATTTTTCTTCGTGCTTCGCTGCATTCGCCAGTACAGGGTCCACCCTGTAATTGCTACAAGGTTGATTCTTTGATGCGGGCTGAGGCTGCCACATCCTTTCCCATCTCTCTCTTTCTTGCTTCACGTAGTTCTACCAGATAACATTCCCGCCCGCATTCTGATCCCCTTTAACAACACTAATTCCATTATCTGTGGGGAAATTCATGGTAAGGCACCATGGGGCGAGGATTGCTTTAAAGGCTGCAAGAGTTGGACGACCTAGGAAGGCGTTGTAAGCAAAAATTCATCAACAATTACAAAAGTCTGCCTTTGAACGACTTTCTTTTGCCCCTCTCCAAGTTCCACGAAGAGGTTAATAGTCCCAATTGGCTGTCTGGGTTCCCAAGTAAACCCAACAATCTTTTGCGACGAAGCTTGAACCTCAGCCATTGGGATCTTCATCTAATCGAAGGTCTTTTTGAAAAGAATATTGCAAGAAGCACCACAATCAACAAGTACTCTTCTTACAATAGCTGGCCCAATGCCAGCAGAAATTACCAAGGGATCTATGGTAGGGGCTTCAACACCCATAGAATCCCTGACTCTGAAGATGATGTCATCATTAAAAGTTTTCTGCTGCTTCGGAGGTGTAGCATCTTCTAACACAAAAACACTCTCCTCTGCTGGTGCATACTTCAATGCATTAGCGTATCGTTCCATCTCTCCCCAGCTTCTGCCAGCTGGGTGAGGTCCTCCTGTAATGACATTAATAATGGGCCTCTCTGATTCATGAACTGCCGCCTTTTCACTTGAGCTAGGACGATGAATAGGAACCTGTTGCCGTTGAGTTGACGAAGTTGGGCCATTCCTGTTCCACTTTACATATTGTTGGAGCTTGTTCTCCTTCAATAGTTCCTCAATTAACTCCTTCAAGTGACGGCATTCGTTAGTATCATGGCCGGGTTGGTTATGGAACTGGCAAAATTTTCCACTTTTCTTAGCTCTCACTCCAACTCTCTGCTTAGCTGGTGCGGGGAATTCGACCGTGTCTTTGTTTGAAAAGTAGATATTCTCCGGGGTATCAGTCAGAGGGGTGAAGTTGAAGGGACGACTTTTCTTTGCATCTCCTTGCTTCTTCTGACCATCATTTTCCCTCTTCTGATTGCCAGATTCCTTCTTATTCGGAGAAGCATTACTGTTTCCAGCCCCTGTCGATACCACTTTAGTCGATGTTTGGAGGCTTTCCAAGCGCATGAATTCATCGGCTTTCGTATAAAACTTGTCAAGTGAATTCGGTTCCTTCATTTTCAACCACTTCCTGAACTCACTTGTCTTGTCAGTAGCTCTCATCAAGTACGTCAAGATCATTCTCGGCTCTGCGTTGTTCACTTCAGCCAAAGCTATATTGAAACGATTCAAGAAAGATCTAATGGATTCTCCAGGATTCTGCTCCAAGCTGGATAACGACATTATATCTTTCGCCTTAGAAGCGTACAATCTGAACTGTTCCTTAAACTTTCGAGTCAAATCAGAAAAATGGTCTATCGACTGGACCGGCAGCTTTGTGGACCAAAGTAGAGCAACTCCTTCCAGGTATACCGAAAAATACTGGCATTTGATCTCATCAGAAGCTCTGGCACCCGTCATGTGCCAATCATACTTGTAGAGAAATTCATTAGGGTCACTTGTCCACTTATAAGCCGGAATGGTAGGAGGAATGAATTTCCTAGGAAATTCTACTTTCAAAATCCTTTCAGTGAATGGAGTTTTGCTCGGAGCGAACCCCCATTCTTTTTCGTCTTCTTCCCTTTGCATACTTTCCTTCATGATTTGTCGGACCATCCCTGAGAAATATTCCTCATCATTGAAGGGCTCAGCAGGACAGGCATCGACCATCTTCTCAGAAGTTTTCCTCGACAGGCGCTCACGGAAAGTTGGCTGTTGCCCTGATCCTCCAACTTGGGGAGATGTGTCTTTGACTGGGCCAGCTGCCCTTTGAGGAACATCTCTTTCTTCAACATCATGAACATTATCAGCAAAGTTTGGTTCGTTATTCACCGATTGACGGTTAGCCCCAAGCAAAGCGTTCAACCTTTCCAACATCTTATTGTTTTGGGCTTCCATACGCTGATATAGTCCAGAAACCGCAACATCCAATTCTGCTCACGTTACTACAACAGTTGGAGTTGTTTGACTGGCAGTAGTCTCGCGAACATCGTCGGATCTAACAGACCTGCTCTTTCTTCCAGGAGCCATTATTTTTGATAAACTTCTGGTTTTTAGAGAAATCCTTTCCACAAATTTCTGCGAAGCTATGATGACAGTACCCAGAGTTTAGTTCTTAGTGAAAGCACCAAAAATGTTAACGTAAAAATCAGACGCTAACACCCCCGCGCAAGTAGTGTAAGTGTGAAAGCACCACCCGTCAATACGAGACTTAGAAATAAGCAGAAGTAACCGTAAAACGATAAAAGACATAGTTTTTATAGTGGTTCGGCTTATGGTCAAGCCTACGTCCACTTTATAATCTCTTTATTGCTGATTCAAGTACAACTTATACAACATTCTTCAGTTTCAACAACTGCTAGACTAGTATTTCAAACTTCGATGTAAAATAATCTTTTGAATCCATGTTGAATGATGTAGATTTTCTCTTGAAGTTCGTCGTAATGTCCCTGGTGTTTGGGGTGCTTGAAGTGCTGTTCGAGTTGAGAAAATGGCAGAGTGTTGGTCCCTCCAAGAATGATCCAAATGTCCCCTAGATGTGTGAGCCCATGCTGTATTTATAGGAGATTCTGGACGGGCCTTAGGTCGTGAATGACCTAAGGTAGGCCTTAAGTCGCAAGCGACCAAAGGTAGGTCGTGGGCGATCTAGAGGATACGGCTCTGTGGCTAGACCATGTTGCATCTGAGTGTTTGGGCTGGCAAGTTGTAGGTCGAAGGTTGCGACCTAAGATAGGTCGTGGATCACATATGAGCGACCTAACAGATGGAAACTTCAGCCCTACCCGTACCACTGGTCTCTTCTGAATGAAGTACTAAGTCGTGGACGACCTAAGAAAATAGATGGCGACCTTTAAAACGTTGAGGTTATCCAATGTAGCGACCTAGGCTAAGTCGTTAACTCGCTATGTTGCTTAGCTCATTAGGTCGTTAGGTCGTCCCACTTTTAGGTCGTTAGGTCAGTAGGTTCTCTAGGTCGCTGTGTTTATGCAAGTCGCTAGGTCGTCCCACTTTTAGGTCGTTAGGTCGGTAGGTTCTCTAGGTCGCTGTGTTTTTGTAAGTCGCTAGGTCGTCCCATCTTGTTAGCATTTTTAGGTCGCTCCGGTTGTTGAGTCGCTAAGTCGCATAACAAAGGAATTAACATTAAGTAAGATGAAAAAATATTTTTTTATTTTGGATATATTAAAACTATTTTGACGATGAGTTTTTCTAAAGAAAAAAGAGTAAGTTAAATATTAGAAAATTCTATCGTAAGAGAATATAAATTATACATAGTTTAATCTATTGGAATGAAACGAAAAATATTATAATTTTTCCATGAAACCAATAAAAATGTTTTGTGTAAGTTATAAGGAATACGTGAAAGAGATGTACAAGGTATGGAAAGCACCATATTTTGTATAGCTTGTTTCGAAAAATATAAAATAAATTCCTTGTAATTTCACATGAACATTAAGTCCACTTTTAAAAGGTTCATTGAAGATTTTAGCGTTAATAATTTCTCATAGGGGAAAGTAGTTCCAATAGATTAAGGTACGAGACCGTTACATGTAATAAGAAGATGTTTTGAAAACACATAAGGATATCTTAAAGATATTCTAAAAGAAAATAGTTTGGTGGAAAAGTAAATAAGTGTATGGAAAACTTAATAAAATTAAAATTTCCGTAGAAAACTAAAAGGTTCATTATAAGAAAATAAGGAATAAGTTTTGGACTTAGAACTTGAAAGTTTTTACCACTAGGTTTGGGAAAATAACGTGAATTCAAAAAGTTGTGAAGATGCAAGGCTAGAATGATAAGATTTTAAGTAACCTAGTTTTTTGAATTTAATAGAAACTTAAAGATAACAATTTTAAAGACAAAGGTATGATTTGATGTTTTAAAGTTTAGAAACCTTAATTTTTAAAATGGAACTATAAAAACTGAACCAACCTCCTAAATGTGAAGTAGATTGGAGACAATTCCTAGGTGTAATGGAAATGGTGTAAGGCTACAAAGGAGACGACAGTAATTACTTTTGGAAGTAATAATAGAGTTTCCATAAAGTATATAGTACCCTAGTGAGAACCTAGAAATGTTGATTCATGTAAGTAGACTAAAGAAGAACAGTAAAGTGAAATTAGTTAGATTATAAGGCATACATGGTTGAGAACGTTATTTTTTATTTTGAAGAAACTTGGGAAAAGCATCTTCCTTTAATGGAATTCCCACGTGATAGTAGTTTTCAAGCTAGCATTAAAGTGGCACCTTTCGAAGCTCTTTATGGAAGACCGCGCAAGTCGCTTTCGTGTTGGATAGAGTCTACAGAGGTTAAAAAGACTTTGGAGAAGACTAAATTTAATTTGAAGAAAATTTGTATCTCATATCCGCATTTCTTTGATAATAATTTTTCAAATTTATCTTCCATCTTTAGTTTTGAATAGGTTCTTTCCTTTATTATTCTTTCGGAGGGTAGAACTGAGGAGTTAACCCACGGATGGTAGGATTTGATGAAAACATGTTATCAGAACATGTTATGGATGATGTACGCAAGTGGTTGCAAGTGTTTGCTAGTGGTTGCTAATGGACACATATACTTACACTAGGCACTATTATCTCTTAGGGATCGGCCTAACTAGGACACTAGAGAATATGCATAAGGATGTGTGCGCATTTGCATTTTTATATTCTTGGTTGCTATAGGTGGATGTTTATCACATGGTTGTTGCGTTTGAATGATGACTGAAGCACTCATATAGAACTATTAGTGATTATTAGGAATTTTTGCATTCGTTTGGATACATAGTATCGACATGATTGCATAAAAGCAGGTCAACTGAATCAGTTGACCTCCTAATCTTTTGCGTTAGTTATGGACATTAACACTACACTAATCGCATAAGCATCATAAATTGAATTAGAAAAACTTAAGGACAATGGATGAATGGATGATGGTTGAGTTTTTATTGTAGAACTTGGATGAAAACATTAGTTCATTCTTTTATCCTTAGAGATTTCGGGGATGAAATCCCTTAAGGAGGGGAGATTGTAACACCCCGAAATTTAACCCATAATAATTAATTAGTTAATTAATGAAATAATAAGATAACTTTGTGAAATTATCAGAATTGAGTCAAGGGAGTTGCACCATTATGTCCGTGATAATTTTATGGTCAATTTCCATATATAGTACGTTAGAATCCGAGTTAATATGAGCGAGATACAAAGCAAACAAGAATCAACGAAGAAGAAAAAAAATATGCATGGAGGTTAACCTAGAGGTCGACCATCCTAATGCCTAGGTCGACCGGCTGTTCGACTTGGCATCAAGGGAAGTTGACCTGTAGGTCGACCCACCTACGTATTGGAAGCGAAGAAATATTTCTTCGTTCCAGTTGTTCGAGTAATCCTTGAACGCGTTGTTTCGCATTCTTTTGCTCCATTTGGTCCTTCTATGCTACCATCTGATGACTCCCATTCAGCCTATGATGTGGTTGCACCTATTCAATCTCCAATCCAACGGTTTGAGATCCACTTCTACCTCTATAAAAAAAACCCTAGGCCTAACACTTTTTCTCATTCTAGATTTTCTCCGCTTGGGTTCACCTTTTCAGGAAGGACCCTAAAAAGAAATACTTTTTCAAGGAGATAATATTTTTAATAAAAATATTTTAGTATCCTCAAGTGGATCATGGAAGACCAAAAGGAAGAGCTTAGGACCACGGGTCAGTGATTGTAATTATTCAGATTTTTAAGCAATTTATAATAATAGAGTTTCCAGTAGTTGTAGTTTTTCTACAATTTTATAAATACCTTTTTATCAGTTACTTTTAGTTTTATATTCATTTTCAATCTATTTCTTTTTAGCTATTCTTTTCAGTCATTTGTAGCTAATTTCTATTAATTATTTCTGTTTAATTGCAGTTATATACAGTATTTTAAATTTATTTACTATTATTTATGCATTATTTACATCTTTTTCATATGATTTGGATTTTCTTCTATTTTCAGTTTTTTGTTGTTTCTCCTTCTCCTTCGCATATGGATTAGAATGAATCAAACGCAAATATGGATTAAAATTACAAGAATACTGAAATAATGGAAGATAAGATGTAAAATGAAATGACTATAATAAGAAATGGAATTGGATTGAAATTGTGTTGAAATATTAGAATTGGACTAAATTAAAGAAATTGGCCTAGTTATAACTTAGAATTATAATAAAAAGTGTAAAAGATGAAAGAAGCTTATTTTCACACTTAGACCTAGGATCAAGTAATAATCATGATTATAACATAGGTTATTATAAGAAAATAGAACAGAATGAGGCTAATTTTAAGACTTAGAATAAATTAATAAGCACGGATAGTAAGAACAATAATAAAGGCTTATTTGAATAATTTATCTAAAGTTAATAAGCAATAAAGTAAAGTAGGACCTGTACCAAATAGCATTTCCCTGTTATTTCTATAGACACGGTGTTTCACATAATCCTGATGTGAGATGAGGGGCACGCTTATGCTAATAATTGTAGTAATTGGCCAATAAGTAGAAGTCCAAATCATAGGGATTTGGGCAAAGAGGCACAACTAGATATTGTTTGGATGATGGGCCAGTACCAATAGCATTTCTTTTGTTATTTCTATAGATACAGTGTTTCACACAATCCTGAAGTGAGACGAGGGGAACGCTTATGCTGGAGCTTGAGGTAATAAGAAGACCCAATAGGTGAAACAACAGGTAACACGAGCTTAGTGGTGGTCACGCGTGCGACTTTCAGTGGTTTCTCATAAATCGTTATGAGTTCCAAGCGCTTAATTGTGTATTCCTTTTGTAAGCACCATTGCCTTCCGTGTAGGGAGCTATATAATGTTTAGTCCGCAGTAGATACTTTGTGTGTCTTTCATAGACACCATCGTACTTCGTGGTCTTTCGTAGATTCCATTACCTTATGTGTATGGAGTTATATAGCGTCTAATCCGCAACAAGCTCTATGGAGTACCAGCCCGATCAAAGGGTGAAAATAGGATTTTAGCCTAATTATAAGATTATGAATTCATCCTAATCAAAGCAGCTAACAAAGAAAAGTGCAAACAATCAAATTTAATCAGTTACGCTAATTTAGTTAATTCGTTTTTATTTCTTGCTTATTCCTTCTTCTATTTTCTTTGTTTCTTTTTACTTACTAGAACCGTCGTAAAGCCTTTAACATTTACTTTACTTTACTTAAGGATCTAGTAATTACTGTCATTCAGCAGACTTTTAGTCTGACTCGCTCCTCTATTTTCCCCCTTTCCCCTCCCGTAGGCAATCAAGGAAGAGAATAGTAGGTTACAGTTGCTTTGGAGGTTTCTTTGAAGGAGAATCCACTATATACTTCCACTTTATTTATTTCAGCTTTTTGTTCTTTACTTGTATTGGTACATGCTGGGGAATAATTATACTTTGATTTTTGAAACTATGGTTTTCTTTGTTTTCAAAAGACATATGTGTATGGTATATGTATTTGGTATTTGATGACTAATTTTTTTTTAAAGAAATTATGAAGTTCTGTTCTAAATAAGTTGATATTTAAATTGTTTCCACTGATTTTACCTATTTCTGTCTTGTGAATCATAGTCTCTACTAGTTTTTGTTTATACGTACAATGCACCACGCCTTCTAGTGTGTCCTTTTAGGTATACTAAGGGGTGTGGGGTGTTTCAACTTTGTGATAAAGTAATTTGACTGATTATAGTCCAGTTGGAAGATGATCCAATTGAGAGTACTTAGGAACCTAAGGAGAAAATCGTAGCTACCCTGTAACAAACCTTTTTTCCGTACCCTTTGAATCGACAATAATCCACACATGTCCAACTCAAATTGCATGAATAAGCAGATCATTAAGGGTAGAAAAAGGAAATAAAGACAGAATAGAATCTCACACGAATGGAATAACATATATTATTTCAATAATAATCTTTACAGTGGAAAATTTTAAATACAATATCAGAGTCTAACCTAAATTCAGCTTGGACAGTTATAAACATCTGTCCTTACAATTGCTGACAAACATCAAACAAAATACACTAAACAAGGCGGATGATAGAATACGTCCATACGATGATGAAGATCTCCAGATCTCCTCTTGAAACTCCAACCGTCTTCAACTAAACCTGAAACTGCTCGGATCTGACCCGAGTATTAAAAATATCCGGATCAGGCTTGATAAACCAGCGTGAGATACTCGAACTTTAAAATGACAATGTTATCAAAACCTTTGAAAAGAAGGGTACCTAATAGGATCACGCCCACACATAAACACGGACGGGTTTTTACCTTGTGATAACCAAAACACTTCATACCAAAATACACTTGATATTATTTTTAATGACATTCTTTTGAAAACATTTGAAAATAAACTTATTCAAATAAGATATCAATATCTGGACTAAGTCTA
Source organism: Allium cepa (assembly GCA_030765085.1). Taxonomy (NCBI): domain Eukaryota; kingdom Viridiplantae; phylum Streptophyta; class Magnoliopsida; order Asparagales; family Amaryllidaceae; genus Allium; species Allium cepa. The sequence goes on from CM060928.1 coordinate 1,039,554,982, forward strand.
AGGTAATATATCCGGACTAGGTCAACGGAATATACCAACGGAATATATGATACCAAAAAGGAGTAGCCGAAATGTTTGCAAGTCATTACAGCTATTTTGGGAATACAATCAAAACCGTAAATATCGTATTGGGTTTGGATTTCCAACATGATAGGAAACTAATGACCTTTTTTCCGAACCACGCATAACAAACATAGTTCCCACAGTGCCATAATCGCTTTTCTCAAACTAGTCACTTGGAAAATATACTAGCTACACTACAAATGATAACCAGTAGTTCCCTGCTTTTCTCAAGCTAACCACTTTATCCACATGAGGCAATAAATGCCTTGAGGCCCAGACGTATCTGGTACCTAAGGCTCAGAACATCTGACAACCCAAATTACTACTATCTGAAATGCGAGCATACATCTGACCACATAGAATCCCATCATAACCGGGGTGTGAGGCTCGTGAAGCTACGATCAATTTCTTCAAAGCACGTTTTTCAAACAAAACCACGCTTTGATCATAATAGGTTCCACTTTGAATGCCACATTGTCATTCCACGTCACACGACCGATTTCTAGAAAAGTATAACTTCCTGAGCACGTATGTCTCAGAAAAGGGTGTTAAGCTAAGAGAAGTTGCCTTCTCTGCCACCAATTGATATACAATTATAGAAACCACTCAAATGTGATTTAGAATACAATGTCAGACAAACATCCATACAAGTTCGTTCTAGGACTGAACGAAACCGAAGGTACATTCCTTGGCTATTACTAGGCGAGAAGCCCTTGCAATCCGAAAAATCTCCATCACGAGGAGACCACCACTATAAATACTCTATAATGGTGGCCAACCCGAGCATGTTCAACAAGCAGTCTTCATGCTATAAAGATCTACGGTCTTCAATAATCATCACCTCAACATGTCTTCACTTTCGAACGTATACATTGGTTCGAAGTGGTTTTCAGATAGGAATTAACCAAATCCGACTCTGCTTCCTTCGAAACCAATCATCACTTTTAAAAGATGTTAAGTTCATACGTGGATATCAATCATCAACCAATTACTTCATCTTTTAAATCAAATATCTTTCTTAGATATAATCTTTTCAAGTTATTCCATTTTCTTTTCAAATGTATATGGAATAATTAAGCCTCATTTATCAAATCATTTGGTTTATTTAAACCTTTCTTAAATCCTAATCATTTTCTCTTTTACTTAGGAAAACTTTTCCAAATCATTCATTAAATCTTAATAAAAGATTTCTTATATTCAAATTATAACTTTAACTTAGGGAATATATTACCAAATCAGTTTATTAAATCTTAATCAAAGATTTCTTTCTTAACTTCAAATTATTTTCTTGCAAATCGAAGATTTTCATAACATACCACTGCCACCTTAAATATGGTAAATTTCACCTCCATGGACTAATGGCAAGTTTCACCTCTAGGGACTAATGACAAGTTTCACCTTTAGGGACTAATGGAAAGTTTCACTTCTAATGCTCTGTTAGCCTTAGGATGCGCTACCAATGATAATATTTTTATGATTTCATTCTTTTCATAGAAATGTGTGAACTTCTGGCTTTCGAATTAGGTTCCATTATCATAAATAATCTTGTTTGGGAGCCCAAATCTTGTTATTATATTCTTAATGATGAACTTTAGAACCTTTCCACCGGTTATATTAGAAAGGTTTTCAGCTTCCACCCACTTAACAAAATAATTGACCGCTAGTATAGTAAATTTTCCCTTCCACTTGAGACTGAAAGAGTACCGTTCAAATTAATCCCTTATACATCAAAGAGCTATGGAATGGAAATGGAGGCTAGATTAAGTAAGGAATTATCACACCTTAGACATAATACATGACCTCTTCTGTCATGTGGGGCCAATGATATTGTCTCATCGCTTTTTTGGCTAGTTTTATCCCATTGGAATAATCTTCACAAATCCTTTCATGAGCTTCCTTCAACAATCTTATGCCTGTTTCGGGTGTAATGCATCTTATGTAAGGTGTTGAATATCCTTTTCCATATAATACTTCATTTGTTACGGTATAAGAGGGAGCTGGGTACCTTAGTTTTCCTGCTTCTTTCTTTTCCTTTAGTAACATTCCTTTTTCAATGCATTCAATCAAGGGCGCCGTCCAATTTTCAATGTATGGGTTTTCGCGAGTGCATATCTTTCCTGGACTTTCTCCGACATTGTTTTCTTCTTGATGATTCTCCTCATTGTTTATTTATTGATGAACTTAATATCTAGTTGAAACAAAAGCTTCCTTCCTTGATTCCCCTTTGTCTTCTTTAATACTTAGATTTCGTTGAAATCCAAAATGTATGATTGTGACCTCCGGTGCTCCTCGTGAACTTGCTAGCTTTGCTACAGAACCCACTTGTGCATTATTTTTGCTTGGTATTTGGCATATGGAGAAATTCTCAAAGTGAAACCAACATCTAACGTATTCTTTGGACATATTAAGCTAATCGAGCATATTTAGTTTGGAATGTCCTATTCAATTAGCTTACCATTAATTGCGAATCATCGAATATTTCAATTTTGAGAAACTTAAGCTACCTTGCTAAGGTCAACCTACCATCATTGACTCATACTCTGCTATATTGTTGGTTGTTGGAAAGCCTACTTTCATAGCATAGTGTAGCATGTGCCTATCTAGGGTATGATAAGACCCTCCTTTTCAACCCTCGAACTTTGGCACTGGATACATCCGTAGTGTTGAAAAGTAGATGCATCCAAGTGTAAGAAAGCATATTGTTAGGGTAAACTAAAAAGAAAACGAACTAGGAAAACATAATCTCATAGCGAAATGATAACATATAATATAACAAAGACTAAAAAGTTGTCACTCTAAGATACATCGTATATTAGAGTTAAAAACAAACCTTATCACCTAGACAGTTATAACTCCCTGACCGTACAATTGTTGGGTATAAATAATAATACAACGGGAAAATAAAAGTACTACGGCTGGTGAACATCCAGCTTTACTCCATGAGCTTCATATCCCACTAACGACAACCAGGAAAAAAACTCAATTTGACATGATCATTATAAAAATAACATCCATATCAATCTGGAAAACTAACGTGAGAAAACTAACATGAGAAGACTCAAGAAATATGATGATCCTAAAATAATCTATGAGTTCTCGCCACTAAATACGGAACGGGTTTTACATCACAAGAACAACATCCATACATGAAAGAATGGAATGAAGTCAGAAAAAAGTCCTAAACATGAAAGAATAGGCATAAACAAGGACGAAATCTGAACTTAAAGAATGGACATAAATAATTAAACATAGAGAAGAGCATAAGGCACTTCTCGATGAAATTAAGAAAGGATTAACTCTAAGGTCTAAATTAAAAAAAGAAGAATGAATTTATCTAACATGATTAGGAGGGTGCACCCCTCTACATAGAAAGTATACCATTAGATAAAATATACTTGAGAGCCTACCCTAAACATGCATCACTCTTGGGTACTTTAAGCTAGACCCCTATAAATAACATTCAAAAATTCAAATATATCCACATCATTGCAAGCATGTATTCAAAAACTCTCTAGATAAATGTGAATATTTTAGTCTGTGAGATGATGGTTTTGATGACAACAACCTTAGAATAGATTATAAAATATAAATACTAACATTATAAGTTTAGGTAAATATGTATATGCAGGATTTGACCATGCAGGTACCAAGAATGAAGACTGTACAGTATAGAGATTCAAGATATCAAGATTGAAGACTCATGAGCATCAAGATTATCAAGAGTTCAAGAATTGAAGTAATTTATTCTTTAATTAGAAATTTTGTTAAAACTCGTAGAAAAGCACTGGCATCTTAAAATCCAATTTATTCGTGGAATGGAATCCACTTCGAGCCTGTTAAAGGGGTGGAACTCTAAGTAGGATGGAACCTACGAAAAATCTAGTGGAACATTGTTTTGTATCCCCTAATTTCAATTCAAATGATTTTACAGAATTATCTTGTTTTCAAAATGATTTCAAAACTTTCCTTTTAAAAAATTCAAAACCCTCTATCTTGATTTAAATGATTTTAGACTCAAAATTATCTTTAATTTCATAGTCAGATTACTCCTGATTTTAAACTATCTTTTAATATAATATATTTAACTTTTAAATATTTATACTTAAGATTAAATATAAAATTATAGTTAAATTATATATATATATATATTATTCTCTATATTTACTTATGTATTTTAACTATGGTCAAGTATATTAGAATAGTTTAAAATAGTTTTAATATAAGATAAAGGTTATTTTCAAAGAAAATCAAATCATCAAAAATTGCTTAGTGATGTCGACATGCCTATGGTGACCATGTAGACATGGTGTCAGTTGAGTTCAAAATTTAAATTTCAAAGGAAGTGTCTATTCGCCATAACTCTTCACGAATGGACATGGCAATTATTCTTCTATAAATAGGGGTTAGTTTCAACGAATTTAATATCATATTTTCTGGTTTTCACTCCTCTTCTTCTTCCACATTTCTTAATACATATTCTTACCATTAGTCTGCCAAAATCAACATTGAATCGAACTCGATCTTTTCTTGTTTGATTCTCTATCACTATCTCAACAAGGTTCTCAGTGCTACTCAGAGTTATAGGCTTCTTTGTAATCTATTAAGTGAGAAAAGGTGTGATTGTGGCCTTCAAAATCAATCAAGCGAGATAAGGTGTGATTGTAGCCTTGGTAAATCAATTGAGTAAACTTGTGACCCGAAAATCAAGTATCTCTACCCAGAGGATTATGATTCTGGAGGGTGTACCTCGTAGCCTTGAAATCGAGGGTGTAATTGTACAATTGCTTTTGAAAGGAAATCCGTACTTGTGTTGTTGGACTGGATGTAGGGTAATTCCGAACCAGTATAAAATCTGGTGTGTTCTTTCGTTTATTGCTTTTACTTTATGCGATATCCCGAAAATTTGGGCAATATTTATTTAATAATTTCATTAATAATTATTTTAAAATGTGAAATATTGATTTAATAATCTAATTCAAACAGAGATTTTCTTTTGAAGATTAATAATTATTTAATTTGTCAAATGATATTCTTTTCAAAATTTATAATTTAATTTGAGAATCTTATTGTTTTCAAAAGTTAAAAATATTTAAATATCTTTCTAAGCTGATTTAAAGATATTTAATTTATAATGTATATATGTGTATACACTGTAAATAGGGATTTGATTTTTTATTTAAATTTAAATTTAAATTTAATAAAGATATTTTTAAATTTATAATATATATAGATGTATAATTTATGAATTGGTTAATTTGATTTAAATTAGTGTTGAAACTTTTTAGAAGTTAATTTAAAAGTCTATTATATATTTTCAAAAGTAATAAAAGTTTATATTTATTTTGTTTATAAATATAATAGTTTAAATTGTGAATTATAATAAAAGTTTATTTTGTTTTATATTAAAAATTGTTTTCTTTTGAAATAAACTTAGTTTATTTATATTAGAATATAGTATTTAGATTTGAAACTTTGAAATAAAAAAATATTTCAACATTCTTATTCTTTTTAAAATTTTCTCTATTGAAAATTTGTTTAAAAAAAAATATTATTTCAAAAATATTCAAACAAACATTAAAAATGAGTAATTTTATAAAAGAAGTAAACATGTAATCATTTTAAAGGCTAATGTAAATAAAACATTTAAAACATGCTGAATTAAACTAGATATTGTTTTAGATAGATTTAAAACACATTCATGAATTAAAGAAATTTCTCTTAATATTAAGATAAACATGTGTAAGACATTTATGCATAAGGAATACACTTGTAAAACATTTGACATACTAAGATAACAAGTGACAATGTTTTAAAAAAACATTTTATTTTAAAATATATTAATAAGAAAGTGAACAAATCTTTTTGTTCAAACACATTATCTTCAATGGAGAAACTAAAATCAGATTGTAGAAGAAATATGCAAACACAATTTAATTTAAGATCTACAAAACCAAATGCAAAACCCAAATCTGCAAAACCAAATGCAAATACCAAATTTGCAAACCAAATTCTGTTTAATCTTTAAACCTGTAATCTGAGCATATGAAGATGGGTCAGCATGCAAGTTCAAAAATTTACATCAACAAGTAAAAAAGCAACTTCAATCAGCAAAATTCAAACCCAGATTTCAGCAGTTCAACAGCAAATACAAGCACAGATTCAACATGCAGATTTCAATTTGCAGTGCCAGGAATTTGTGATGCATCTATATTGGTCATCTACTTCTCCATTTAAAATTGGTGAGTAAACTTCTATTTAAAAATAGATCTTTCTTTTAAAATTTATACTTAAGCAATGTACTATAAATCAAGTTCAAAACAAACTGTCTTTTAAGAAAAAAATAATATAAAAAAACTGTTATGGATTAAACTGCAGTGCTTCGTTTTCTTTTAGGTAAATACCCTCATAATATTAAAAGCTTTAATCTATATGTTGCAGGTGGATAAATGGAATAAGTTGGTTTTGTATGACTTTGTTTTGATAGATATTCTGAGTACATTTATATACACGCGTAAACATATGTGTTTACAGTGATCTGGGTACCTGCCTCTGTTTTGAAGCTCAGATTTTTAGTGGAATTCATTTCCATTTTGTTAATCTTAGTTAGAAATAAATGTGTAAACAAAGGATGTTTGTTTAGTAAGAAATCATGTTCTTAAATCAAAATTAAGTTATATTGAAAAGTCTGTAACCTCTAAAACAAATACAACAGTAAATATTTTCACTAAACAAGAATATCAAACATCTTTAATTATTAGAACTAGTTTATAACTAGAATACATGTTTGAAATCAGGAATTTAAAAAAAAAAATATTACGGTTTTAAATAAACTGTTGGGGGGGGCATTTCTGTTTTGAACAGAATTAGGAATTTTGGGGTTATCTGATTAGCTAGTGGATTTTGGAAGTTGAGATGCTTCCTGGAAGTGGAAGATTGATTGGAGAGTGGAGCAAAATTGGGAGGTAGATGGCCAGGGGGTGGTGGCATTGCATTAGCTGTTTAGAGGTTCTTGCCCTAGTTCTTAAGGTGGTCGGAATTTTTAGCTTCTTGATTGCTATGGTACACCGAGTGTTACCAGATTTTGGGAAGTTGCAGAGGAGACATAGATGAGGATTGGCCGGAGTCGCAGGGTCGCTGATGGTCGGAAATGGTTGCCGCAGCTGTTGACAGGTTTGGGGTATATGGTGCAGTGATGTTTCCAGGTTATGGAGATTTACTCGAATTTGATTTTGGGCTGCAGTGGAAAATCTGATGGTCGTACCCATATTGGTGGATAGTCGGCGACTAGGAGGAGTTGCCTAGGGTGGCTGGAGATGATCTGAACACTGGTGCATATGCACCGTGCATATTTGTAACTCTGGTGAACTGTTGGGTTGTGTAGGGTTTTCAGCTTGAAGCTTCTCTCGAAGTGTTTATGATTCTGTCTCGAAGCAAGTAGGTTGTTAACTCGAAGTAGATATGGGGAGTTCTCGTGTTAGCGATGATACAGGTTTAAAACCTGAGAATGTGCAGTTTTTTGGAAATTTGAATGAAATTCAAATTTTTAAGCAGGAATTTGATTCAAGTGTAAGTTGAATCTGAATTCAAATGAAATTTTAAAGACTTGATTTCAATAATAAATTTAAGTAATTTGGATTTAAACTTTTCTTACATAAGTAATGAATATTTTCACTTTTATTGTGGCGACCCATAATTTTTGAGCATTTGAAATTGAAATATTTAATTAATTTTAAATATTTAAAAGCAAACTTTTAGCTTGAATTTCAAAATATCACAAATTATTTGATAATTAAATTATTAAATTAAATAAGTTGAAGTTGGGTAAAATGTGGAATCTGGCGTTTTAAGCTCGTTAAAAATAATTTGAAGGCTTATAAAATTTATATAAATAATACCGAGGACAATAGAAGTTGTAAAATAAAATTAATAGTGCTTTGTTCAGCTTTGAAATTTTACTGTTTTAAATTGAATTCAAAAATAGTCTTCTGATGCACAGTCTCGGAATCCGACGAAAATAGTTCCATTGAATCCATAATATTGTGTTATTATCGGGTTTCAATTTTCATAGATTTTGGGTTCGTTGTGTGAACGTACGATATAAAAACGCGTTGAAAATTTACATTGAAAACTCAATTAAAATTATATAAATATATTCTCATATAAGCAACCTTCACAACCAACGCTTGTCCACGTCACGCACTCTGTCTTTCCTCAGAAGCTAACGCTTTTTTTAAAAAACCGATCCTTTCCTCCTCTTTCAAGATTCATCGGTGAAAAAAATAAAAATAAAATAAACAAATTTGTTAATGGTCGACTACCGTGTTTATCCCCTCTCCTCCTTTCTTTTCGGTTCGAAGCCCCCTTCCCCCTCCATTGAATTCAAATCCAATACCCTAAAATAAAAAAAAGGGATAGAAAGGAATGGAACGCAGGCGAATCAGCTTGAATCGCTTAGGAGGCACGGCGATCGTTCGAACATCAGTGATCGATTTTCGCGTGCGATGAATTCGCGAGTGGAATTTCAGGGCCGTGGTAGCGAGTTCGATGGCGATGAGTAGTTCAGCTGTTCGGGTTTTGGTATTAAGTCGCGTGCTCGTTCGACCTGCTGGGAGCTCGGTCACGAACCCAGTTGGGCGCTGGAGGGATGTGACTTGTGAGAGGAGGCATAATAGTGGAATTAGGGTCGTCTGCGTGAAGATATTGTGTTCGCGTGGTGGCTTGAGACTGCTGAGGCAGTACGATGGCGTTCGCATGGATGGGGGGATGGTCGATCGAGCTTTGTAGATCTGGTTTCTTTATGTGCAGTAAGTTCTTTTATTTATTTTTCAGAAGGATATAACTATAAGCAGATTTATATATATATGTGCAGATAAGAAAAACACAAAAATTTATAAATATATGTATAAGTATTTGGAAGACAATTTAAAGTGAAAGGGAAAATTTTGTTTAAATCTAACTTAATTTAGTTACTAAGAAAAATTATTTACAAGAAAATTAGTTTAGAAAAAAAATTAGTTAATTAAATTTATTTAATGGTAATTGACATTTCGATATGTTCAAATATTAATAAAATCATATAATGTGTATTCAAGGTTTGCAATCTGAAAAGAAAACAAGCCGATTGGAATGGTTGCATGTGTAGTCAAAGGTGAGTTAATCTCACTCAGATCATTTAAATTTAAGTTTATATGATTAAATATAAATAATTGTTTAAATGGTTGAAATTCATTGAAGTACTGTAGTATGGTAATTTTGGAATTGGCTTATTATTGTGCTAATGTCTGTGGACGCATGGAAAACAGGTTGGAGGGATCCAACTGGATCCCTCAACATTTTATTGTTTAATATGTGCTGTTATGACTATTTGGTATTCTGTGATGAATATTATTGATATTTGGAATATGGCATGCTACGGATTGATTGAATTTATTTGGGCGTAACGAGTTACCAAAAATTTATAAATTTGGAGTTTGAAAAGACAAATAAAGAATGGAGCTTGAAGTAAAATAATTATAGCAAATAATTATAAATGAATTAAAAAGGAATGGAAGTGGTATTAAAATACTAATACAATATTCCGAGTATGGAATTTTTTTTTTTTTGAATAAAGTAGAAATAAATGAATTGTAAACTCGAATGATATCAATTAAAGGAATTAAGAATTGTCTAAAATTTAAAGTTTAAATCTATTTAAAGGAATAAGAAGTAAATTGAGAAAATCTAAATGGATATTCCAATTAAAAGTATTTTAAATCATAATTAAGGAATAAAATATGAAATTAGAAGATTTTTAAATAAATGAAGTAAATTGGAAATCAATTTGGAAATTGATTTAAGTGTTTGAAATTGAATATTTGGAAGAATAAATTCAAGGTGGGAATTTATTAAAGGAACGAGAAAATTGCCTAAAAATAAGTAGTGATTTGTTTTTAAAGTTTGTGGGGAGAAGTATATTTCTCCGGACAACTAAGTACATTTCAAAGTAAGTTTTCAAAATAAAATAAAGGTTTAAATATTGCTTTACACAGTATGTTCTTGGAAATTTATTATTTCTAAATGTGTAAATTCTAAAGTAAATATTTATTCAAATATATTATCGTAGTAATAATTTATAAGAGTGGCTTAGTTATTCTGTTTTAAAGGTGAAAATCTAGTTTATATTTATAAAGTAACCTTATTTTCAAATATTCATATAATATATATTTTAATCAATTATTGAAGTAGTTTTAATTTAAATATATTAAAGTAAAGTCTAAAGTAAGTAATTTGTTAATCTATTATCGTGATAATTATTTAAAGAATGATTTGGGATTTTGTTTAAAGAAGAAATCTAATGTATAGATATAGGGTAATCTTATTTTAGATATCTCTAGAGTACTATTTCAAATTAAGTACTAAAGTAATTTTTCTTTATTAAATGTTAATCATATTTTACAATAAAGTGTTTTAAATTATTTTTAAACCTAAAGTCTTATGCTTGGTAATTCCAGTGGAAATAGGAATACTTTGAATTTATTCTGAGGAAGGCAGATAGTTTCGGAAACTGTTTTCAAAGGAATTAGAAAAGTGAAAATATATCTTGTGAAGATATTTTTGGGGTAAATAAATAATTTGGGAAATAATTTATTGGTTGATGGTTGTTTGTGAATATCAATTGATAGTTAAATAACCGACTATCAATATTGGCCAAATGCATTGATCGTTTCGAAGAGTCCGGGATCGAGATTTATTTCTCAAAAACCACTTCGATCCGGTTTGTACGTTTTCGTGAAAAACGATTTTGGATTCGAAGATGGAGCAGTGAAGTGCAAGGGCTAGTCGCTACTAATCCTAAGGATAATTCCAAAATGGATGTAGTAGGAATAGTGCCTTCGGTTCTGTTCGAACCCGGGACGGACTTGTATGGATGAATGCTTGCAAAAACATCGTCAGGTGGACGATGGGCATTCTAAGGGATATATTCTAAAAAGGTAACGCTTGGCCTCAAGCCTCATCAAATGGGAATCGCTGAAAATCAAGGGTTATGCAGCAAGGCTTCGTGGGTAGCCCTCATTGGAGGTGAGGTCATCCCTGTCTAGATGTCCCTTTTATTTCGGCTTAGTGGGCGGTTGCTGATCCCACCGCGGGGTGATCTTGCTCGGGACTGTCCAGTAAGGGATGGTTCCGGTCCTGTTGTGCAGGGGAGTTAGGGTGGTTCCTCGGTACGCTGATCTAGACCAGGTACTGTGACAGGTGGTACCCAGTGCCTAGCCATTAGTTGGAATCCATTTTCCTTACGCGCCCGTACGGTTTTGATTGTGCCTAACTATTGCTGAAACGTGAGATGCAAGCATTTTAGCTAGATTCTATTTTACTTTCTATAGACACTATTATAATATCAGGGGATTTTAATAAAAATGTTTTAGCTATCATAAGGTAAAGACGCGACATGTTTATTTGTGGCGTGGTCTTACGAGATGCTTTTGTTTTCAAAGGATTTTTGAAACTTTAATAATCAGTTGGGTGTGATTTTCTCGTGCTGGTATTCCAGACTGACTCGGGTGTTATTTAACTGTAATGCTCGAGTCAGACCGAGTATTATAGGATACAGGATATGATGCTGTGGAGCTCAGGAATCGAGCTGGATGACGATACGTACTTCTGTACTTGTTTATATATATATATATATATATATATATATATATATATTCTGCTGTGTTAAGTTGCTGTGTATCCATTTGTATGATATTGATGTTGAGCTGTGATTGATGTATCTGATGATGTAATATATAAACAGAGATATTTGATTTTGAGTAAAGATCATTTATTATCTATTATATTTTATTCCGCTACGATGGATAGATTCTGTTGTTGTTTCCTATTTTCTTCTTCTACCTCTTCTTCTTTAACCCAAATGGTTCGTATTTCTGTACAACTTGAGTTGGTTTAGGTAGAATAGTGTTAACTCAAGGGGTACGGATTTACGGGCTGTTACAGTTGGTATCAGAGCTTTGGTTGGTGATAACCTTGGCTCTGGTGGGAATTACTCATTGAAATAGAGTTAATAGTACTCTAGAATGAGTTTGTGTGTATTAATACATATGAGTGTGTATTTGTTAGTGAATATAAAATGGTTTTATATTGTGTTGATTGGTTTATGGAGTAGTTTATGGATTCTGGTCAATACGAGTAATTAACGTTATTGATAGGGATCTCTAAACACTTGAATAGAACAATTCGACACATTATTGTTTTAAAGTGCGTAAATAAAATAATTTTACCCAAAAACATATTTAGATATAAAGAATAGTTTTTGAAAACTATTTAGCTAATATATGGTTGCTTGGATGTTAGAAATGATAATATTAAAGTATTATCATTGTTAAGTGAAAATTTAACTAGAAATTGAAATATAACTATAATTTAAGGGAACCAGTTCATTATAAAATGAAATTTATAAATATGAATTATAAATGTAATTTATCAATTGAAATATAATAAAATGAGAATTTGTATGAACATAAGCTATACAAATGAATTATAGTTAAAATTGGTTTAAGTAGGATTTAGAAATTTAAATTCTGGAGATTTGGAAGTACTTTGAAGATAAATAATAACGTTGTTGTTTTAGAAGTATTTCTGAAAGGGAATTTGTTTTACATGAATTTTGAAAGTGATATAGCATGATCACTTGGATTATGGGAAAATAATTTTGATGATGACGGCCGCATCATCAGAATTCATTTTCGAATTTCTAAGTGACAGATTGCTACCAAATTGTTTTGTTCAGGAAAAACTAGTTTTGAAAATTTCAAAGGAAATTTGTTGAGAATAAAACCAGGATTGGTATGACTTTTGAGAAATGTGACTTGAATGTTGGAGATTTCAAAATGATTTGAACCCAAAAGTCGGGTGTTTAAATATCCTGATGAGTTAGTTGTCAGCTTATAAATTGAGATGTTTTTTTAAATCAGGAAGGAAATATAAGCTTTGAATGTTGAAATTTAAATTTAAAGTGAAAAGTTAAAAAAAATGAAATAAGCTTGGATTGGAGAAATAAAAATTTAACTGGATTGAAATTAGTAAGATAGGCTGAGAAATAATATCCAGTTGTATTCGAATTAAGTTGAAATCGAATTGAGTTAAATTAATCCGAGCTTAAATAAAATTGAATTGAAGTAAAAGTTCAGCGAGTTATTGAATGAAATTGGATTCTTATTTTAATGGGTACGAAATAAGTTAGATAAGAAATAATTTGGTTAAAGATTGGATTGAAATAAATAAATTAGAATGACTTGTAAAAGAATTAATAATCCATAAAATAAAATATGCTTGGGTTATAAATAAGCATAAGGCTTGAGTTAAAAATAAAAGATGAATATATTTAAGCCTAGAATGAATGTGATTGTATAAAATAATAAGTTGTGACTTATTAAATTGAAAATGTAATACAAAGCCCAAAATCCATATTTTGATGAATTGAAAAAGGAAAAGAGAATCCAAACCTGAATTATAAAATAAATTTGAACTTAAGAAATGAAATGAAGAGATTTTGAGATTAAAAATCAAGTGTTGAATTTTGTCCCGGGGAAGAATTAACTAGATAACTAATTAGTTAATGAAATTGAATTGTGAGTTTATGATGAAGTTTGGAAATAAACTCAAGTTACAAAGTAAATTTGATTTAAATTGTTGTTGGAGTAAATGTAATTGAGAATGAAGTTGAATTGTGAGTAATGAAATTGGATGGTAAATTGAAAATGGATAGTGGGCTTAGAACTTGAGCTATAAATAAAATTTAACTTCAGGTGTTAACAAATTAAATATAATCGGAAATGTATAAAAAAAATGAAATTGGATTAAAATAGTAATGGTATAAATTGCAAATAAAATCCAAATAAGTAGAAATAAATTGGAAATATCCTTGTAATCAATTGAATGAATTGAATCTGGAAAGTTAAATTTTATAATGACTCATCAAATGAAATTGTAAATTTTCAAATGAGATTTAACCGAGATAGAATTAAGTTGAATGGAAGAGGAAATATTTATTTGTGAAATGAAAATGAGCTTAAGTATAAAATTTGAATAAATCAAAATAAATTAACTTAAGCTGAATAGACGAAGGAGAGTTGAATTGAATTCAACCTAAAACTAAGTGTAATGATATTGGGTTGAATTTAAATCAAGTGAAAATAAACTTCAATCGAAATAGAATTTGGTGGGTTATAAATAATATTTAAGGAAATGTAAATTCAAAATGAATTGAGTGGATAAACTAATTATATTGAATAAATAAATGGATGGAATAAATAAGAATCAAATGGAAGCGAACTTAAGTTTGAAATGAAATAAATTGAGTAAATTAACTTAAATTGAGAATAATTAGTAGCTCGACTATGAGTAAAATTGGAAGACCATTAAATTAAAGCTTAGTTTGAATTAATTCGGGAATGGTTAGAAATGAGCAAGCTTGGAATGGGTCGAGCTAAATAAATGGTCGTGGATGAATTAAAATAAAAAGGAAATTTAATTGGTAACAAAGATGAACCTAAGGTGTTAATGGTTTTAATGAACCTGTTTGAATAATGAAGTGAATGGATTTAAACTTGAAATGCAATGAAAATGAGAATATATGGATTATGAATAAATTTAAAAATGGAATAGAATTTAGTAAATTGAGTTGAAATCAATTTAAATTGGTTATAAAACAAAAGTACTTATTTATTCACATAGATCTCGTCAAATTGATAGGATAAAATGTCATTTGAGGTAAATGGAAGTAATTAAAATTCTATGAATTGATAGGAGTAAAATAAATTGATTTAGAAAGCAATTGAATTAAATATGAGTTCGTTTCACTTAAAAGTAAATTAAATGTAAGCGATTGAGTTTTAAATCCATTCAAACTGATGTAGTTGTATACAAATGGATTGAAAACCATTCAAATTGAATGAAAATAGTTTATGAATTAATTGAAACAGTTGAATTAGCATGGAAACTATATAAACTGCTTACGGAAAAATGTTTGGTATGAGTTTCTTTTAGAATTCATATGTTTTAACTATTGTAAATAAGTGAAATGTAGTTAAACTTCATTTATATGGCACTTACATGTTTAAATTGAGTAAGTATAGGTACCTGGAAGCCGTGTGGCTGGATTTGGTTGTGCTTTTTGCTAAAAATAATAAGCCGCTTGCTTAAAATGCTAAATAAGGTACGCCTACGCAATAAAAATAGGAAATATGAACTGTTTTTGGTTTTTCCGACCGGGTGGGTCGATGTATATATATTTAGCTCTTTTGTCAAATTGCAAAAGCTCTTCCATACAAAGGCGACTTTGCCAAAAATTTTCAGAAATTTTGGGAGTTAGAAAGTTTTTGAAAATTTTGGAAAATTTTGTTAACGACAAACAAATTCAAATTGGAAACTAAAATAAGTTAGTAAATGAAACCAATTTAAAATAATTAGTTATAAATGAAAAATAAAATTTAAATATTCAGAGTTAAAGATAAATTGAATTCATATGGAAATGAAAGAATCGATTTGAATAGAAATAGATATAAACTAATGTGGTAAAGTGAAAATAAATATAAGAAACATATAAAATGATTATGTTAACTTAAGTAAGGAATGGTCAATTCTTAATTGGAAATTGATACTACAAATATATTCTAAGATAATATTAGAATGAATAGATATTGACATTATGTGTGGAAGTCGATAAAACGTTTTGGGATTATTGTAATTGAGTATTAGTGCTAAGCAGGATATGCAGGTATTATAAAAGGAAAAGAGAATTGGATTTGATTTTAGAAAAAAATAAATTTGAAATGCTCGACAAAAAGGTACGTGTTTAAATTTCTATGAAGTTTGATTGGGATTTGGATCGAGCCACTTGACTTTTTGTTTTCTTTTGGGATTTGGGAGGCCGTAGAGCCATTTTGTAGTTGTTCCGAGCTAACTGCGCAAAGGAGACGCTGGCGAAATTTTTTCGAAAATTTAGGGAGTTAGAAAATTTTGATAATTCAAATTTTAGTTTTAAATATTATTTGAATAGTTGAACAAGTGAGTTATTTGAAAACTATAGAAGGTTTTGGAAAAATTTGG
The DNA here is from genome assembly GCA_030765085.1 of Allium cepa. Taxonomy (NCBI): domain Eukaryota; kingdom Viridiplantae; phylum Streptophyta; class Magnoliopsida; order Asparagales; family Amaryllidaceae; genus Allium; species Allium cepa. Next base: position 1,039,571,134 of record CM060928.1, read on the forward strand.
AAAGTTGATAAGAATAATAATGAGTCTTTTATAAGAAATAGTTGGTAAGACGTTGAATTGTTGGAAACCGTTTGGTTTCGGGGAAAAAGTAAATGGATATTGGGCCATTCTTCGTAACCAGTAATTTCGGGGACGAAATTCTTTTAAGGGGAGAGGAATGTGACGACCCGTAATTTTTGAGCATTTGAAATTGAAATATTTAATTAACTTTAAATATTTAAAAGTAAACTTTTAGCTTGAATTTCAGAATATCACAAATTATTTGATAATTAAATTATCAAATTAAATAAGTTGAAGTTAGGTAAAATGTGGAATCTGGCGTTTTAAGCCCGTTAAAAATAATTTGAAGGCTTATAAAATTTATATTAATAATACCGAGGATAATAGAAGTTGTAAAATTAAAATTAATAGTGCTTTGTTCAGCTTTGAAACTTTACCGTTTTAAATTGAATTCAAAAATAGTCTTCCGATGCACAGTCTCGGAATCCGACGAAAACAGTTCCATTGAATCCGTAATATTGTGTTATTACCGGGTTTCAATTTTCGTAGATTTTGGGTTCGTTGTGTGAATGTACGATATAAAAACGCGTTGAAAATTTACATCAAAAATTCAATTAAAATTATATAAATATATTCTCATATAAGTAACCTTCACAACCAACGCTCGTCCACGTCACGCACTCTGTCTTTCCTCAGAAGCTAACGATTTTTTTTTAAAAACCGATCCTTTCCTCCTCTTTCAAGAATCATCGGTGAAAAAAAAACAAATTTGTTAATGGCCGACTACCGTGTTTATCCCCTCTCCTCCTTTCTTTTCGGTTCGAAGCCCCCTTCCCCCTCCATCGAATTCAAATCCAATACCCTGAAATAAAAAAGGGGATAAAAAGGAATGGAACGCCGGCGAATCAGCTTGAGTCACTTAGGGGGCACGGCAATCGTTCGAACATTAGCGATCGATTTTCGCGTGCGATGAATTCACGAGTGGAATTTCAGGGCCGCGGTAGCGAGTTCGATGGCGATGAGTAGTTCAGCTGTTCGGGTTTTGGTATTAAGTCGCGTGCTCGTTCGAGCTGTTAGGAGCTCGTTCACGAACCTAGTTAGCCGCTGGAGGGATGCGACATGTGAGAGGAGGCGTAATACTGGAATTAGGGTTGCCCGCGTGAAGATATTGTGTTCGCGGTGGTGGCCGGGCTGATCTGTGCGAAGTCGAAGGTGGTATTGCATGGTGGCTCGAGACTGGTGAGGCAGTGCGATGGCGTTCGCATGGATGGGGGGATGGTCGATCGAGCTTTGTAGATCTGGTTTCTTTATGTGTAGTAAGTTCTTTTATTTATTTTCCAGAAGGATATATCTATAAGCAGATTTTTATATATATGTGCAAATAAAAAAAACAAAAACAAAATTTTATAGATATATGTATATGTATTTCGAAGATAATTTACAGTGAAAGGAAAATTTTGTTTAAATCTAACTTAATTTAGTTACTAAGAAAAATTATCTACAAGAAAATTAGTTTAGAAAAAAAATAAGATAATTAAATTTATTTAATGGTAATTAACATTTCGATATGTTTAAATATTAATAAAATCATATAATGTGTATTCAAGGTTTGAAATCTGAAAAGAAAACAAGCCGGATTGGAATGGTTGCATGCGTAGTCAAAGGTGAGTTAATCTCACTCAGATCATTTAAATTTAAGTTTAAATGATAAATATAAATAATTGTTTAAATGGTTGAAATTCATTGAAGTGCTGTAGTATGGTAATTTTGGAATTGGCTTATTATTGTGCTAACATCTGTGGACGCAGGGAAAACAGGTTGGAGGGATCCAACTGGATCCCTCAAAATTTTATTCTTTAATATTTGCCGTTATGACTATTTGATATTCTGTGATGAATATTATTGATATTTGGAATATGGCATGCTATGGATTTATTTAATTTATTTGGGCGTAACGAGTTACCAAAAATTTATAAATTTGGAGTTTGAAAAGACGAATAAAGAATGGAGCTTGAAGTAAAATAATTATAGCAAATAAATTATAAATGAATTAAAAAGGAATGGAAGTAGTATTAAAATACTAATACATTATTCCGAGTATGGAAAAAAAAAATTTGAATAAAATAACAGTTAATGAATTGTAAACTCGAATGATATCAATTAAAGGAATGAAGAATTATCTAAAATTTAAAGTTTAAATCAATTTAAAGGAATAAGAAGCAAATTGAGAAAATCTAAATTGATATTCCAATTAAAAGTATTTCAAATCATAATTAAGGAATAAAATATGAAATTAAAAGATTTTTAAATAAATGAAGTAAATTGGAAATCAATTTGGAAATTGATTTAAGTGTTTGAAATTGAATATTTGGAAGAATAAATTCAAGGTGGGAATTTATTAAAGGAACGAGAAAATTGCCTAAAAATAAATAGTGATTTATTTTTAAAGTTTGTGGGGAGAAGTATATTTCTCCGGACAACCAAGTACATTTCAAAGTAAGTTTTCAAAATAAAATAAAGGTTTAAATGTTGCTTTACACAGTATGTTTTTGGAAATTTATTATTTCTAAATGTGTAAATTCTAAAGTAAATATTTATTCAAATATATTATCGTAGTAATAATTTATAAGAGTGACTTAGTAATTCTATTTTAAAGGTGAAAATCTAGTTTATATTTACAAAGTAACCTTATTTTCAAATATTCATATAATATATACTTTAATCAATTATTGAAGTAGTTTTAATTTAAATATTTTAAAGTAAAGTCTAAAGTAAGTAATTTGTTAATCTATTATCGTGATAATTATTTAAAGAATGATTTGGGATTTTGTGTAAAGAAGAAATCTAATGTATAGATATAGGGTAATCTTATTTTAGATATCTCTAGAGTACTATTTCAAATTAAGTACTAAAGTAATTTTTCTTTATTAAATGTTAATTATATTTTACAATAAAGTGTTTTAAATTATTTTTAAACCTAAAGTCTTATGCTTGGTAATTCCAGTGGAAATAGAAATACTTTGAATTTGTTCTGAGGAAGGCAGATAGTTTTGGAAACTGTTTTCAAAGGAATTAGAAAAGTGAAAATATATCTTGTGAAGATATTTTAGGGATAAATAAATAATTTGGGAAATTATTTATTGGTTGATGGTTGTTTGTGAATATTAATTGATAGTTAAATAACCAACTTTCAATATTGGCCAAATGCATTGATCGTTTCGAAGAGTCCGGGATCGAGATTTATTTTTCAAAAACCACTTCGATCCGGTTTGTACGTTTTCGTGAAAAACGATTCTGGATTCGAAGATGGAGCAGTGAAGTGCAAGGGCTAGTCGCTACTAATCCTGAGGATATTTCCAAAATGGATGTAGTAGGAATAGTGCCTTCGGTTCTGTTCGAACCCGGGACGGACTTGTATGGATGAATGCTTGCGAAAACATCGTCAGGTGGACGATGGGCATTCTAAGGGATATATTCTAAAAAGGTAACGCTTAGCCTCAAGCCTCATCAAATGGGAATGGCTGAAAATCAAGGGTTATGTAGCAAGGCTTCGTGGGTAGCCCTCATTGGAGGTGAGGTCATCCCTGTCTAGATGTCCCTTTTATTTTGGCTTAGTGGGCGGTTGCTGATCCCAACCACGGGGTGATCTTGCTCGGGACTGTCCAGTAAGGGATGGTTCCGGTCTTGTGTTGCAGGGGAGTTAGGGTGGCTCCTCGGTACGCTGATCTAGACTAGGTACTTTGACAGGTGGTACCCAGTGCCTAGCCATTAGTTGGAATCCATTTTCCCCACGCGCCCGTATGGTTTTGATTATGCCTAACTATTGCTGAAACGTGAGATGCAAGCATGTTAGCTAGATTCTATTTTACTTTCTATAGACACTATTATAATATCAGGGGTTTTTAAAAAAATGTTTTAGCTATCATAAGGTAAAGACCCGGCATGTTTATTTGTGGCGTGGTTGTAACGACCCAGAATTTTATTAAATTAAAATTTGAATATTTAATTAATTTTAAATATTTATAAGTGAATTTTTAAGTCAAATAAATTTTTATTTGAATTTTTGGATTTAATTGGATAATTAAATCGATAATTTAATATGTTAAATCATGGAAATAATTGAAAATAGAGTTAAATATGATAGAAAATGATTTGTAAAATTTTATTTAATCATACTGGAGTTATAGAAATATTTTAGAACTTTTAAAATCGAATTAAAAGTTAATTTGTGAAAATTGAATATTTTAATATTTTATAATCGACTGTAAAATAGTCAATTTTTGAACAGTCTCAGAATTGAACGAGACCAGTTTCATTGGATCCGTAATAGTTAGTTATTACCGGATTTCAATTTTCGTGTCAATCGGAGTTATCGTTTGATCGTGGCAGCTCGAAACGCATCGAATCGTTTTTAATTTAAATTTGGCGAGTCAAAATAGCCATTTTTCAAAAAGTCTCGGAATTCGACGAAACCAGTTTCATCGGATCCGTAATGTGATATTATTGTAAGGTTTCAAATTTCAAGTCGATTGGATTTACCGTTTGTCCGTTACAAATTAAAACGCCTAGAAATCGAGTTAAATCGGTTTAATTTAAATTGAGCGTTTTTAGCCATAACTCGCGCATACTTTCGAATTAGCTTCCGAAACCTGTTCCATTGTGTCCGGAACGCGGGATAAACCCTAGGTACGCTGGTTACGGCGTCTAAATCGGAGTTCGGAATTTCCGGGTGAATAGTGTCGAACGAAAACTCTATAAATAGACCCACCTCTTCATAAATTTGATAAATATAAACCCTAACCCTAATTCATTCATGTAGCCGCCACTTTTAGATTCTAGGGCCAGAAATTTTCGAATTTCATCTCTTAATCTCTCTCAATCCATAAATTTTTAGGAGATTTGTTCAACTACAAACTTGAAGATCTCATCAAGACCTTCGATTCTATAAGGTGATGATCGGATTTGGCGTCGCGAGGAGTGAGCTATGATGGGCCGTTCGTGGGCTGTAGGGGGGGGCGTGCGCGTGCATCAAGGCATGGCCGAGCTTCAGGCCAAGGGAGGTGGTGATAGCTTGCGACGAGAGCTTCGTCATGGTGGTTGTGTGATCGAGTATCGTTGAGTGATCGGGATGTAATATTAAACCCTAGCTAGCTAATTGGGTTCGGCCTCATTTCTGGGTTCCTGGAGATGATAACGTGAAGGGGGAAGATGACCAGGGGCTGTTGGATCTAGATCTAAGGGCTGTGAATGGTGGGGGTTAAAATATATAAGTATATGTGTGATTTAAGTAATATAAATACGTGCAAACTTGTAAAATTCGTATCTTTTTCATACGAGGTCGAAAAAATGCAAACTCAGTTGCGTTGGAATCGTATGGACGAGCACTACGCGATGGAGTTGGTTTGGAGTCGTTTGGAGTTAGTGAGAATTTCGGGTAAAATTAAACGCGCGTTTAATTTTATTCGAAATAAAAGCTAAAACGGAAATTAAAACCAAGGTGAGAACTTCTCACTCAATCGAATAGATTTCGATTTTATTTTAAATAGTTAGATTTAAAATATTTGAATGCATGTTTGAATGATGACTGTAAATTATTGATTGTTAAAATAGACATTATGCGCCGTTAGTAAGCGGATGTTATTTAATAAAAACATATACCGCGAATATTTCATAAACAGTGAAATTGGTATTATATATAATATCAATATATATATATATTGGCATATGTATATATTGCAGTTGTTGATTTCCCGCATTTTTTTGTTTAGCGGATGAGACCCTATTACGCCGTTATTAAGCGGATAATATTTATTAAGAACATATACCGCGATAATTTCGTACTGGAGCGAAATTGGTATTGTGCTAATGTTTTTGGATGCAGGAAACAGGTTGGAGGGATCCAACTGGATTCCTCAACAGTTTTTATTTGATTATGGATATTTTGATATTCGTTGATTATCATATACGATATATGATGGATCGTTGTAGTCGTGATTGACTATTTGGTGTGTAGCATCATTGGACCCAGATTTTGGGATTTTAAAATGTTTTTAAAGTGATTTTTGAAAAGATAAAATATCTTTGGAATTGATCCATTTCAAATAAATAAACGTTATAATTTTTAATGTTATAAAAATTATGATTTTTAAGAAATATAGTTAAAAGCTGATTTTTGAAAATAAGGAATTAATGACTTTATAAAAGAGTTTAAATTGGGATTCTAAACTTGTTATAAAAAGTTAAATATAGGATTTATAAAATTTAATTATTTTATAAATCAGAATGGTGAATTTTTTTTAAAGGAAATTAAAGACGTTTTAAAGAATAATATAGATTGATTTATATTAAAGGATTTACAAATGAATATTTGTAAATTAAAACGTTGGGATTATAAAATGAGATTTTATAAGTGTTTGAATGAATTGAAAATGAATTTCATTAAAGAATGAAATCAATAGAATTATAAATGGTGAAGTTGTAAACGAAATTTATAAACAGTAGATTTATAAATTTTATGAAGTTATTTGAAGAATAGATTGGGTTAAATAAATGAATCTTATAAGTTATAAGATTTATAATTATGAAACTCTAAGGAATGATTTTGTGAAATAATCGTTTATAAGTAGTTAACTTATAATATGAACTTTTAATCTAAAATTGAGTTATAAACTGGAATAGGTTAATAAAGGAATTTGTAAAAGGAAGTTTTTATATATAAATAGAAATAGAATTTATAAACGTTGTTTTATAAATTCGCAAACGACTTATTTTGATAAGTTAATTGTTATAACTTATAAATGGAGTTATATTCACATTTTTAAATAGTGAATAATCCTTTGAATTAAAATGAATAAAAGGATGAAATTGTTAACGTAGTATATTCACGTTTTTGAATAGTGAATAACACGTTAAAGGAAATATTTTAGATTTGATGTTTTAAATAGAATTAAAACAATCTAGTGATGTTTTTAAAGGTGTTGAGATTCGAAACCATAGATTTCAACATTTATTGTTGAAATAGACGTTTTCGAGAAATAAAAGGAAATGGTAGACTATAACACTGTTGTTATAGTAAATGATTTCCGAAAGGAAATGTTTTTAATAGTATTGGGATTTATATATCTATTTTAAATTCGAATCCCTATACTAGTGATTTTGGGTTGTCGTAACGATGTTTTACGTAACATTCGTTTTGGCCCAAGTAAATATGTTTAAGTGAATAATTTCCTTAAAGAATGAAATATATACTTAATTCGATTTAAGTATATTGAATATTTTCTAAGTGTTGAAAATAAAAGAGATTTGTGAATTACTTATGAATAAATAAGTATGGAAATGTTTTCCAATGTGAAGTGAATATTTAGAATTTATCTTTTTGAAGATAAATTGAAAATGAATAATTGAAATCGTATATGCACGAATATTTTGAAATATAAATTCATTATGGAATTTATATGTGAAAAGTGAAATTGGTTAAAAATAAATATTGATTTATTTTTGAAGTGTTGGAATTTTATATCTTGTAAAGATATTTTGGAAATGTAAATAATTTGGAAAATTATTTGGAATCTGGTGATGTATGCATATCCATTGATAGTTCAATAGCCGACTATCAATATTTCCCTTTGAATGGGTATTTGATGTGAATATGATTGAATTTGAATGCACACTTATTTTTGAATAAGCGCTCACTATTCGGGTTAACCGGGAAAGGACCATGGGGTCGTATAACCCACTCCGAATATGTGATACGTCGTTGTGAATTGCATTTGAAGATCGGTGTTGAAGACCGGTATTTGCAAGAGTGATAGGATGAACTATCGATTGACTCTGCACCGAGTAGCTACGGTATTGAGTTCTCCATATGTGATGGTGAATCCGATCAGGATTGTGAATATCCGGATTGCAAGGACTTCTTTGTAAGTGCCTTCGGTTCTGTTCGATCCCGGAACAGACTTGTATGGATTGTATGCATGACATTACAATTTGAGATATAAAGCCGATTTCATTCAAATATATTTCTGTTGGTGGCGGAGAATTTATTCTTTGCTTAACACCCTTCTTTGAGACGTACGAGCTCAAAGGTTATATAGTTGAAGTTATCAGCAATATATCCCATTTTGGTAATGTGACATGCTGAGTGATGCTGAAATGATCATTGTGTTGATTATTTGTGATAGGATCATTTATTTGATCGTCTATCTTAGTGATCATTGTGTTGATCATTTATTGACCCAAAGCATGGCTTTTGTATAAAGTATGTTTTTGTGGACGTGAATTCGTCGAGCCTCACATCCCGGAAATGGTCAAAACAGGAAAGATGCGGCAAGGTTATTAGGGGTTGCTGTAGCTCCCCTTAGGGTATGTGCATTTCCTTCTGGAAAGGGGTGGTATCATGGTATGGAGCCCAGATACTTACTCATGTTGAAAACACTTTATGATTGTGTGAATTGGATATCGAGCGCTCGGTTGAAAAGGTCCTAAAGGACCGGGGAATGGCGTGCTCGTGTCAGTAGTTACCCAGTTAGGGGTAACCCGGCCTTGTGTTGGCAGAGATCCGGTTTGGTTCTCGGGGATGTCTTTCCAGAGGCATTCTCAGTGGCAATGGGAAGTTCCTTGGCCTGACCATTTGTTGGAAATCCAATTCCCAATACGAAACTTGTACGGTATTAGTTGTAGAACCTGCCATTCACTTATGGTGGTCACCACTGTTTGGATGGTAGCTATAGTAGGCATAGTTCGAAATGTCTATGTTGGCTAAGATTTATATTCTACTTTCGAAATGAATTTTTCTCTACACTATGCACTAGTAATAATATCAAATGTTATTTTAAATGCGTATCAAGCATCTTTGACTATCATAAGGAGAAATCTCCTCCGATTCTGCGTTTGCATTGTGTGTGTGTTGGCACCAGTCACATGACTGACTCGGAGTTTATTGTTTTCCTTCCTAAACTCTGGGTGCCCACCAATTTTCCACACGGGCAGTCAAGAGAAAGGTTTATCAGGATATTCTGGATATTCTGGAGTTGCTGGAGGCAAGCTGGATGGCATGGCGTATTACTAGTATATAGTATTTCTTTTTCCGCTGCACTGTTTATTGTTGTATGTTGTTGTACACTCTGATGATATGATGTGATGTAATGAAATGTAATGTAATAACTGATATAGTTCTTTGTTTAAAGATTATTCATTTATTATTATATGTTGTTCCGCTGCGAATTGTGAGATTCTGATGTTGTTTCCTTTCTGTCCGTTCTATTTTTAAAATTCTTCTATCTTCTATTTTCTGTTTCTCTGTTTTCTAAAAAAATTGTCTATCTTCTTTCTCTCTATTTTCTATCTCTTCTCTCTTCTTTCTTTTTCTTAAATTCTTTTTAAAAACCCATAACATCTCGGTTTTCGGCCTTCGATTTCTCGGCAGTCGATAAAGTGAGTATCGATGTCGAATTTTCGAAGAACGAAAATCCTAGTACGTTACATTTGGTATCAGAGCTGATGGTTAAGCGACAACCATGGTTCTGTTGGGTATAATTCATTAGAGATAGAGTCAGCAGTACTCTAGAATGAGTTTGAGTGTAATAATAGCTATGAGAGCGTATTTGTTAGTGAATATAAAATTGTTTTATATTGTGATGATTGGTTTATTGAGTGGTATATGAACTTTCGTCAGCGTGGTCCGCAAGACTATGCCGAAGGGGTTTCTAAACACTTGAATAGAACAATTCGACATAATATTGTTTTAAATTGGGTAAATGAAATAATTTTACCTTAAGTATATTTTATATATGAAGGAATAATTTTTCAGAATTATTAAATAGTATATAAGTTGATTGTTAGGTTGTTTGAATAATCTAAATAAAAGAGTAATTGTATAAGCAAATGAATTATAAGAATTGAATTATAATTAAAGTGATTTACAATTGTGAATAAACTTATATATATAAGAAGTGAAACTATATGAATATATTTATGAATATGAGTTGTAAATAAAAATGAATTTAAAGTTAAATGAAAATTTACTTTAGAGTTGGAATCTGAATTTATTTACAAGTGGGAATTTAAGTTATGTAAAACTAAGTGATGTTTAAATGTAAATATAACTTAAGAGTTGTTGTATGGAATTGATTTTGGTATCGAAGTAAATAAATCAAGTAGATTAAAAGAAATATGAACTTAAGTTATGTAAATGAAATTCAACTTTGTAATTGAATTGAATGAATGGATTGAATGTTAATCAATTGAATGTAATTAAAATTGATATGAAATAATGAATGAAAGTATAAATTCATTGAAATCAAATGTTATTAGAAGTTGAATAAATTGAATGAGAATGAATATAAGCAAAGGAATTTGGTTGTAACTAATATACATTGGTTGTTATATGGTTGTTAGTTGATTGTTTATAATTCATTAAGATTTAATGAAATTGAAAGCTATGTAATTGAATTCAAATGGAAAGTAAATAAATTTGAATAGAATTGAAGGTGAATTGGATTTAAATTAGTAAATGATAACTAATTGAATTGAGAAGGAATGTTTACAAAATCCAATGTTAATGAATCAAATGTGATTTGAATTGAAAACCAATTCATTAATATTAATGAGAATATAAATGAATATTTATTGATTATGAATGTTAATTGGTTGAATATATATTGCTATTGTTGCATTTGCTATGTGACTTATATAGTTATTATGTTGCTATATGTTGTATATCGATACTATTTTCATATATGCATGATTCTCATGTTGTTTGTTGAGTTTAGTAGGTGCGGATCGCGTTTGCTTCGCATTTGGAGTTCGCTTTTGCGCTATATTAGCTGTATATGCTTGCTAATAAAATATAAGGTACATATCTCGGATTAAATATCGCACTTTTACACTTTTTTTCCCTTCGGGATGCCTCATTACTTGATGAGATGTATATTTGTGATATATATACTGTCATTTTTTTTTTCGGATCGAGCCGCGCAAAGGAGACATGGCGAATTTTTCCGGAAATTTAAGGTGTTAGAAAAATTTTTGAGAAAATTGGGAAAATTTTGGAAAACTTTAACTTTGTTTTAGAGTTGAAAGTTAAATGATATAGATTGTTTTTGAAAACATAACTAAGTATGATTTGAAAACTTAGTAAAAGTTATCATAAGAAGTTTAATTATGAATTTTGGAAAATTAATAGATTCTCTAACTTTTCTTACTTGTAATTTCGAGGACGAAATTCTTTTAAGGGGGAAAGATTGTAACGACCCAGAATTTTATTAAATTAAAATTTGAATATTTAATTAATTTTAAATATTTATAAGTGAATTTTTAAGTCAAATAAATTTTTATTTGAATTTTTGGATTTAATTGGATAATTAAATCGATAATTTAATATGTTAAATTATGGAAATAATTGAAAATAGAGTTAAATATGATAGAAAATGATTTGTAAAATTTTATTTAATCATACTGGAGTTATAGAAATATTTTAGAACTTTTAAAATCGAATTAAAAGTTAATTTGTGAAAATTGAATATTTTAATATTTTATAATCGACTGTAAAATAGTCAATTTTTGAACAGTCTCAGAATTGAACGAGACCAGTTTCATTGGATCCGTAATAGTTAGTTATTACCGGATTTCAATTTTCGTGTCAATCGGAGTTATCGTTTGATCGTGGCAGCTCGAAACGCATCGAATCGTTTTTAATTTAAATTTGGCGAGTCAAAATAGCCATTTTTCAAAAAGTCTCGGAATTCGACGAAACCAGTTTCATCGGATCCGTAATGTGATATTATTGTAAGGTTTCAAATTTCAAGTCGATTGGATTTACCGTTTGTCCGTTACAAATTAAAACGCCTAGAAATCGAGTTAAATCGGTTTAATTTAAATTGAGCGTTTTTAGCCATAACTCGCGCATACTTTCGAATTAGCTTCCGAAACCTGTTCCATTGTGTCCGGAACGCGGGATAAACCCTAGGTACGCTGGTTACGGCGTCTAAATCGGAGTTCGGAATTTCCGGGTGAATAGTGTCGAACGAAAACTCTATAAATAGACCCACCTCTTCATAAATTTGATAAATATAAACCCTAACCCTAATTCATTCATGTAGCCGCCACTTTTAGATTCTAGGGCCAGAAATTTTCGAATTTCATCTCTTAATCTCTCTCAATCCATAAGTTTTTAGGAGATTTGTTCAACTACAAACTTGAAGATCTCATCAAGACCTTCGATTCTATAAGGTGATGATCGGATTTGGCGTCGCGAGGAGTGAGCTATGATGGGCCGTTCGTGGGCTGTAGGGGGGGCGTGCGCGTGCATCAAGGCATGGCCGAGCTTCAGGCCAAGGGAGGTGGTGATAGCTTGCGACGAGAGCTTCGTCATGGTGGTTGTGTGATCGAGTATCGTTGAGTGATCGGGATGTAATATTAAACCCTAGCTAGCTAATTGGGTTCGGCCTCATTTCTGGGTTCCTGGAGATGATAACGTGAAGGGGGAAGATGACCAGGGGCTGTTGGATCTAGATCTAAGGGCTGTGAATGGTGGGGGTTAAAATATATAAGTATATGTGTGATTTAAGTAATATAAATACGTGCAAACTTGTAAAATTCGTATCTTTTTCATACGAGGTCGAAAAAATGCAAACTCAGTTGCGTTGGAATCGTATGGACGAGCACTACGCGATGGAGTTGGTTTGGAGTCGTTTGGAGTTAGTGAGAATTTCGGGTAAAATTAAACGCGCGTTTAATTTTATTCGAAATAAAAGCTAAAACGGAAATTAAAACCAAGGTGAGAACTTCTCACTCAATCGAATAGATTTCGATTTTATTTTAAATAGTTAGATTTAAAATATTTGAATGCATGTTTGAATGATGACTGTAAATTATTGATTGTTAAAATAGACATTATGCGCCGTTAGTAAGCGGATGTTATTTAATAAAAACATATACCGCGAATATTTCATAAACAGTGAAATTGGTATTATATATAATATCAATATATATATATATTGGCATATGTATATATTGCAGTTGTTGATTTCCCGCATTTTTTTGTTTAGCGGATGAGACCCTATTACGCCGTTATTAAGCGGATAATATTTATTAAGAACATATACCGCGATAATTTCGTACTGGAGCGAAATTGGTATTGTGCTAATGTTTTTGGATGCAGGAAACAGGTTGGAGGGATCCAACTGGATTCCTCAACAGTTTTTATTTGATTATGGATATTTTGATATTCGTTGATTATCATATACGATATATGATGGATCGTTGTAGTCGTGATTGACTATTTGGTGTGTAGCATCATTGGACCCAGATTTTGGGATTTTAAAATGTTTTTAAAGTGATTTTTGAAAAGATAAAATATCTTTGGAATTGATCCATTTCAAATAAATAAACGTTATAATTTTTAATGTTATAAAAATTATGATTTTTAAGAAATATAGTTAAAAGCTGATTTTTGAAAATAAGGAATTAATGACTTTATAAAAGAGTTTAAATTGGGATTCTGAACTTGTTATAAAAAGTTAAATATAGGATTTATAAAATTTAATTATTTTATAAATCAGAATGGTGAAGTTTTTTTAAAGGAAATTAAAGACGTTTTAAAGAATAATATAGATTGATTTATATTAAAGGATTTACAAATGAATATTTGTAAATTAAAACGTTGGGATTATAAAATGAGATTTTATAAGTGTTTGAATGAATTGAAAATGAATTTCATTAAAGAATGAAATCAATAGAATTATAAATGGTGAAGTTGTAAACGAAATTTATAAACAGTAGATTTATAAATTTTATGAAGTTATTTGAAGAATAGATTGGGTTAAATAAATGAATCTTATAAGTTATAAGATTTATAATTATGAAAATCTAAGGAATGATTTTGTGAAATAATCGTTTATAAGTAGTTAACTTATAATATGAACTTTTAATCTAAAATTGAGTTATAAACTGGAATAGGTTAATAAAGGAATTTGTAAAAGGAAGTTTTTATATATAAATAGAAAGAGAATTTATAAACGTTGTTTTATAAATTCGCAAACGACTTATTTTGATAAGTTAATTGTTATAACTTATAAATGGAGTTATATTCACATTTTTAAATAGTGAATAATCCTTTGAATTAAAATGAATAAAAGGATGAAATTGTTAACGTAGTATATTCACGTTTTTGAATAGTGAATAACACGTTAAAGGAAATATTTTAGATTTGATGTTTTAAATAGAATTAAAACAATCTAGTGATGTTTTAAAAGGTGTTGAGATTCGAAACCATAGATTTCAACATTTATTGTTGAAATAGACGTTTTCGAGAAATAAAAGGAAATGGTAGACTATAACACTGTTGTTATAGTAAATGATTTCCGAAAGGAAATGTTTTTAATAGTATTGGGATTTATATATCTATTTTAAATTCGAATCCCTATACTAGTGATTTTGGGTTGTCGTAACGATGTTTTACGTAACATTCGTTTTGGCCCAAGTAAATATGTTTAAGTGAATAATTTCCTTAAAGAATGAAATATATACTTAATTCGATTTAAGTATATTGAATATTTTCTAAGTGTTGAAAATAAAAGAGATTTGTGAATTACTTATGAATAAATAAGTATGGAAATGTTTTCCAATGTGAAGTGAATATTTAGAATTTATCTTTTTGAAGATAAATTGAAAATGAATAATTGAAATCGTATATGCACGAATATTTTGAAATATAAATTCATTATGGAATTTATATGTAAAAAGTGAAATTGGTTAAAAATAAATATTGATTTATTTTTGAAGTGTTGGAATTTTATATCTTGTAAAGATATTTTGGAAATGTAAATAATTTGGAAAATTATTTGGAATCTGGTGATGTATGCATATCCATTGATAGTTCAATAGCCGACTATCAATATTTCCCTTTGAATGGGTATTTGATGTGAATATGATTGAATTTGAATGCACACTTATTTTTGAATAAGCGCTCACTATTCGGGTTAACCGGGAAAGGACCATGGGGTCGTATAACCCACTCCGAATATGTGATACGTCGTTGTGAATTGCATTTGAAGATCGGTGTTGAAGACCGGTATTTGCAAGAGTGATAGGATGAACTATCGATTGACTCTGCACCGAGTAGCTACGGTATTGAGTTCTCCATATGTGATGGTGAATCCGATCAGGATTGTGAATATCCGGATTGCAAGGACTTCTTTGTAAGTGCCTTCGGTTCTGTTCGATCCCGGAACAGACTTGTATGGATTGTATGCCTGACATTACAATTTGAGATATAAAGCCGATTTCATTCAAATATATTTCTGTTGGTGGCGGAGAATTTATTCTTTGCTTAACACCCTTCTTTGAGACGTACGAGCTCAAAGGTTATATAGTTGAAGTTATCAGCAATATATCCCATTTTGGTAATGTGACATGCTGAGTGATGCTGAAATGATCATTGTGTTGATTATTTGTGATAGGATCATTTATTTGATCGTCTATCTTAGTGATCATTGTGTTGATCATTTATTGACCCAAAGCATGGCTTTTGTATAAAGTATGTTTTTGTGGACGTGAATTCGTCGAGCCTCACATCCCGGAAATGGTCAAAACAGGAAAGATGCGGCAAGGTTATTAGGGGTTGCTGTAGCTCCCCTTAGGGTATGTGCATTTCCTTCTGGAAAGGGGTGGTATCATGGTATGGAGCCCAGATACTTACTCATGTTGAAAACACTTTATGATTGTGTGAATTGGATATCGAGCGCTCGGTTGAAAAGGTCCTAAAGGACCGGGGAATGGCGTGCTCGTGTCAGTAGTTACCCAGTTAGGGGTAACCCGGCCTTGTGTTGGCAGAGATCCGGTTTGGTTCTCGGGGATGTCTTTCCAGAGGCATTCTCAGTGGCAATGGGAAGTTCCTTGGCCTGACCATTTGTTGGAAATCCAATTCCCAATACGAAACTTGTACGGTATTAGTTGTAGAACCTGCCATTCACTTATGGTGGTCACCACTGTTTGGATGGTAGCTATAGTAGGCATAGTTCGAAATGTCTATGTTGGCTAAGATTTATATTCTACTTTCGAAATGAATTTTTCTCTACACTATGCACTAGTAATAATATCAAATGTTATTTTAAATGCGTATCAAGCATCTTTGACTATCATAAGGAGAAATCTCCTCCGATTCTGCGTTTGCATTGTGTGTGTGTGCGGGAGGCCTTATGGTAGTCTCATTTTTAAAAAGCATTGCGAATTGAGTTTAAAAATATTCCTCTATTTTGATTTTAAAGTTAAATAAACTGTTTTGAGTTCTCACACCAGTCACATGACTGACTCGGAGTTTATTGTTTTCCTTCCTAAACTCTGGGTGCCCACCAATTTTCCACACGGGCAGTCAAGAGAAAGGTTTATCAGGATATTCTGGATATTCTGGAGTTGCTGGAGGCAAGCTGGATGGCATGGCGTATTACTAGTATATAGTATTTCTTTTTCCGCTGCACTGTTTATTGTTGTATGTTGTTGTACACTCTGATGATATGATGTGATGTAATGAAATGTAATGTAATAACTGATATAGTTCTTTGTTTAAAGATTATTCATTTATTATTATATGTTGTTCCGCTGCGAATTGTGAGATTCTGATGTTGTTTCCTTTCTGTCCGTTCTATTTTTAAAATTCTTCTATCTTCTATTTTCTGTTTCTCTGTTTTCTAAAAAAATTGTCTATCTTCTTTCTCTCTATTTTCTATCTCTTCTCTCTTCTTTCTTTTTCTTAAATTCTTTTTAAAAACCCATAACATCTCGGTTTTCGGCCTTCGATTTCTCGGCAGTCGATAAAGTGAGTATCGATGTCGAATTTTCGAAGAACGAAAATCCTAGTACGTTACATTGGTCTTACGAGATGCTTTTGTTTCCAAAGGATTTTTGAAACTTTAATAATCAATTGGGTGTGATTTTCTCACGCTGGTATTCCAGACTGACTCGGGTGTTCTTTAACTGTAATGCTCGGGTCAGACCGAGTATTATAGGATACAGGATATGATGCTGTGGAGCTCAGGAGTCGAGCTGGATGACGATACGTACTTCCGTACTTGTTTATATATATATATTCCGCTGTGTTGAGTTGCTGTGTATCCATTTGTATGATATTGATGTTGAGCTGTGATTGATGTACTCTGATGATGTAATATATAAACAGAGATATTTGATTTTGAGTAAAGATCATTTATTATCTATTATATTTTATTCCGCTACGATGGATAGATTCTGTTGTTGTTTCCTTTTTTCTTCTTCTACCTCTTCTTCTTTAACCCAAATGGTTCGTATTTCTGTACAACTTGAGTTGATTTAGGTAGAATAGTGTTAACTCATGGGGTACGGATTTACGGGCTGTTACAGTTGGTATCAGAGCTTAGGTTGGTGATAACCTTGGCTCTGGTGGGAATTACTCATTGAAATAGAGTTAATAGTACTCTAGAATGAGTTTGTGTGTATTAATAGATATGAGTGCGTATTTGTTAGTGAATATAAAATGGTTTTATATTGTTTTGATTGGTTTATGGAGTAGTTTATGGATTCTGGTCAATACGAGTAATTAACGTTATTGATAGGGATCTCTAAACACTTGAATAGAACAATTCGACACAGTATTGTTTTAAAGTGGGTAAATAAAATAATTTTACCCAAAAACATATTTTGATATAAAGAATAGTTTTTGAAAACTATTTAGCTAATATATGGTTGCTTGGATGTTAGAAATGATAATATTAAAGTATTATCATTGTTAAGTGAAAATTTAACTAGAAATTGAAATATAACTAAAATTTAAGGGAACCAGTTCATTGTAAAACGAAATTTATAAATATGAATTATAAATGTAATTTATCAATTGAAATATAATAAAATGAGAATTTGTATGAACATAAGCTATACAAATGAATTATAGTTAAAATTGATTTAAACAGGATTTGGAAATTTAAATTCCGGAGATTTGGAAGTATTTTGAAGATAAATAATAATGTTGTTGTTTTAGAAGTATTTCTGAAAGGGAATTTGTTTTACATGAATTTTGAAAGTGATATAGCATGGAAATCACTTGGATTATGGGAAAATAATTTTGATGATGACGGCCGCATCATCAGTATTCATTTTCGAATTTCTAAGCGACGGATTGCTACCAAATTGTTTTGTTCAGGAAAAACTAGTTTTGAAAATTTCAAAGGAAATTTGTTGAGAATAAAACCAGGATTGGTATGACTTTTGAGAAATGTGAATTGAATGTTGGAGATTTCAAAATGATTTGAACCCAAAAGTCGGGTGTTTAAATATCCTGATGAGTTAGTTGTCAGCTTATAAATTGAGATGTTTTTTTTAAATCAGGAAGGA
The DNA here is from genome assembly GCA_030765085.1 of Allium cepa. Taxonomy (NCBI): domain Eukaryota; kingdom Viridiplantae; phylum Streptophyta; class Magnoliopsida; order Asparagales; family Amaryllidaceae; genus Allium; species Allium cepa. The sequence goes on from CM060928.1 coordinate 1,039,589,494, forward strand.
AATATAAGCTTTGAATGTTGAAATTTAAATTTAAAGTGAAAAGTTCAAAAATGAAATAAGCTTGGATTGGAGAAATAAAAATTTAACTGGATTGAAATTAGTAAGATAGGCTGAGAAATAATATCCAGTTGTATTCGAATTAAGTTGAAATCGAATTGAGTTAAATTAAACCGAGCTTAAATAAAATTGAATTGAAGTAAAAGTTCAGCGAGTTATTGAATGAAATTGGATTCTTATTTTGATGGGTACGAAATAAGTTAGATAAGAAATAATTTGGTTAAGGATTGGATTGAAATAAATAAATTAGAATGACTTGTAAAAGAATTAATAATCCATAGAATAAAATATGCTTGGGTAATAAATAAGCATAAGGCTTGAGTTAAAAATAAAAGATGAATATATTTAAGCCTAGAATGAATGTGATTGTATAAAATAATAAGTTGTGACTTATTAATTGAAAATGTAATACAAAGCCCAAAATCCATATTTTGATGAATTGAAAAAGGAAAAGAGAATCCAAACTTGAATTATAAAATAAATTTGAACTTAAGAAATGAAATGAAGAGATTTTTAGATTAAAAATCAAGTGTTGAATTTTGTCCCGGGGAAGAATTAATTAGATAACTAATTAGTTAATGAAATTGAATTGTGAGTTTTTGATGAAGTTTGGAAATAAACTCAAGTTACAAAGCAAATTTGATTTAAATTGTTGTTGGAGTAAATGTAATTGAGAATGAAGTTGAATTGTGAGTAATGAAATTGGATGGTAAATTGAAAATGGATAGTGGGCTTAGAACTTGAGCTTAAATAAAATTTAACTTGAGGTGTTAACAAATTAAATATAATCGGAAATGTATAAAAAAATGAAATTGGATTAAAATAGTAATGGTATAAATTGCAAATAAAACCCAAATAAGTAGAAATAAATTGGAAATAGCCTTGTAATCAATTGAATGAATTGAATCTGGAAAGTTAACTTTTATAATGACTCATCAAATGAAATTGTAAATTTTTAAAATGAGATTTAATTGAGATAGAATTAAGTTGAACGGAAGAGGAAATATTTATTTGTGAAATGAAAATGAGCTTAAGTATAAAATTTGAATAAATCAAAATAAATTAACTTAAGCTGAATAGATGATGGAGAGTTGAATTGAATTCAACCTAAAACTAAGTGTAATGATATTGGGTTGAATTTAAATCAAGTGAAAATAAACTTGAATCGAAATAGAATTTGGTGGGTTATAAATAATATTTAAGGAAATGTAAATTCAAAATGAATTGAGTGGATAAACTAATTATATTGAATAAATAAATGGATGGAATAAATAAGAATCAAATGGAAGCGAACTTATGTTTGAAATTGTAACGCCCCAAGATTTTCGACTTTCGAAAATTCAACATCGATACTCACTTTATCGACTGCCGAGAAATCGAAGGCCGGAAACACGGAATGTTATGGGTTTTAACAAAAATTTTAAGAAAAGAAAAAGAGAGAAGTAGAAGAAGATAACAGAAAATAGAGAGAGAGGAAGATAGAAAAATAGAACGGAAAGAAAACAAGAACAGAACAACAACAGAATCTCACAATTCGCAGCGGAACAACATATAATAATAAATGAATAATCTTTAAACAAAGAACTATCTCAGTTATTACATTACATTTCATTACATCACATCATATCATCAGAGTGTACAACAACAACAACAACAAACAATGCAGCGGAAAAAGAAATACTATATAAACTAGTAATACGCCATGCCATCCAGCCTGCCTCCAGCAACTCCAGAATATCCAGAATATCCTGATAAACCTAACTCTTTACTGCCCGTGTGGAAATTGGTGGGCACCCAGAGTTTAGGAAGGAAAACAATAAACTCCGAGTCAGTCATGTGACTGGTGTGAGAACTCAAAACAGTTTATTTACTTTAAAATCAAAATAGAGGAATATTTTTAAATCAATTCGCAATGCTTTTAAAAATGAGACTACCATAAGGCCTCCCGCACACACACACATGCAAACGCAGAATCGGAGGAGATTTCTCCTTATGATAGTCAAAGATGCTTGATACGCATTTAAAATAATATTTGATATTATTATTAGTCCATAGTGTAGAGGAAAATCATTTCGAAAATAAAGATATAAATCTTAGCCAACATACGACCATTATCGTATGCCTACTATAGCTACTATCCAAACAGTGGTGACCACCATAAGTGAATAGCAGGTTCTACAACTAATACCGTAAAAGTTTCGTATTGGGAATTGGATTTCCAACAAATGGTCAGGCCAAGGAACTTCCCATTGCCACATGAGAATGCCTCTGGATGGACATCCCCGAGAACCAAACCGGATCTCTACCAACACAAGGCCGGGTTACCCCTAACTGAGTAACAACTGACCGAATATGCCATCCCCCGGTCCTTTGGGACCTTTTTCCGAGAGCGCTCTCTAATCAATTCACACAATCATAAAAACAAAGTGTTTCAACATGAGTAAGTATCTGGGCTCCATACCATGATACCACCCTTTTCCAGAAGGAAATGGACACATCCTAAAGGGTGCTACCCCTCATAACCATGCTGCTTCTTTCCTGTTTTGACCATTCACGGGGTGTGAGGCTCGACGAAGTCACGTCCACAAAAACATACTTTATACAAAAGCCATGCTTTGGGTCAACAAATGATCAACACAATGATCACAAGGATAGACGATCAAATAAACGATCCTATCACAAATAATCAACACAATGATCATTTCAGCATCACTCAGCATATCACATTACCAAATTGGGAATATATCGCTGATAACTTCAACTATATAACCTTTGAGCACATACGTCTCAAAGAAGGGTGTTAAGCAAAGAATAAATTCTCCGCCACCAACAGAAATATATTTGAAAGAAATCGGCTTTATATCTCAAATTGTAATGTCAGACATACAATCCATACAAGTCTGTTCCGGGCTCGAACAGAACCGAAGGCACTTACAAAGAAGTCCTTGCAATCCGGATATTCACAATCCTGATCGGATTCACCATCACATATGGAGAACTCAATACCGTAGCTACTCGGTGCAGAGTCAATCGATAGTTCATCCTATCACTCTCGCAAATACCGGTCTTCAACACCGATCTTCAAATGCGATTCACAACGACGTATCACATATTCGGAGTGGGTTATACGACCCCATGGTCCTTTCCCGGTTAACCCGAATAGTGAGCGCTTATTCAAAAATAAGTGTGCATTCAAATTCAATCAATTCCCATCAAATACCCATTCAAAGGGAAATATTGATAGTCGGTTATTGAACTATCACTGGATATGCACACATCACCAGATTCCAAATAATTTTCCAAATTATTTATTTTCCAAAATATCTTTACAAGATATATATAATTTCAACACTTCAAAAATAAATCAATATTTATTTTTAACAAGTTCCACTTTCACATATAAATTCCATAATGAATTTATATTTCAAAATATCATGCATATACAATTTCAACTATCCATTTCAATTTATCTTCAAAAGATAAATTCTAAATATTCACTTCATATTGGAAAACATTTCCATACTTATTAAAAATAAGTAATCGACAAATCTTTTTATTTTCAACCTTTGAAAATATTCAATATACTTAAATCGAATTAAGTATATATTTCATTCTTTAAGGGAAATCATTCTCTTAAACATTTTTATTTGGGCCAAAACGAATGTTGCGTAAAACATCGTTACAACAACCCAAAATCACTAGTATAGGGATTCGAAATTAAAATGGATATATAAATCCCAATATTATTCTAAACATTTCCTTTCGAAAATCATTTACTATAACAACAGTGTTATAGTCCACCATTTCCTTTTATTTCACGAAACATCTATTTCAACAATGAATGTTGAAATCTATGGTTTCGAATCTCAACACCTTTTAAAACATCGTTAGATCGTTTTAATTCTATTTAAAATATCACATTCAAAACATTTCTTTAACGTCTTATTCACTATTCAAAAACGTGAATATACTATGTTCACAAATTCCATTATTTCTATTCTTTTTAACTTAAAGGATTATTCACTGTTTACAACGTGAATATAACTCCATTAATAGGTTATAACAATTAACTTATCAAAATAAGTCGTTTGCGGATTTATAAAACAACGTTTATAAATTCCGTTTCTATTTATTTATAAAAACTTCTTTTTTATAAATTCCTTTATTAACCTATTTGGTTTCATATCTCAATTATAAACTAAAAGTTCATATTATAAGTCAATTGCTTATAAAACGATTATTTTACAAAATCGTTCTTTTAAAGACTTTCCAACCATAAATCTTATAACTTATAAGATTTATTTATTTAACAAAATTTATTCTTCAAATAACTTCACAAATTTATAAATCTTACTATTTATAAATTTCATTTATAACTTCACAGTTTATAATTCTATAAATTTCATTCTATTATGAAATTCATTCTCACATCATTCAAACACTTATAAAAACTCGTTTTATAATGTCCATATTTCAATTTATAAATATCCATTTATAAATCTCTTAATATAAATTAATTTATATTATTCTTTTAAAACGTCTTTAAATTCCTTTATAATTCCACCATCTTGATTTATAAAATAATCAAATTTTATAAATCCTATTTTTAACTTTTATAATATATTCAAAAATCCAATTTAACTATTTTATAAGGTCATTAATTCATATTTCTCAAAAATCAGCTTTTAACTATATTTCACAAAAACTATAATTTTTATAACTTTAAAAATTGTAACGTTATTTATTTATAATGGATCAATTCCAAAAATATAGTATATTTTCAAAATCACTTTTAAAATCATTTTAAAATCCCAAAATCTGGGTCCAATGATGCTACACACCAAATAGTCAATCACGACTACAACGATCCATCATATATCGTATATGATAATCAATCAAATATCAAAATATCTGAAATCAAATAAAAACTGTTGAGGAATCCTGTTGGATCCCTCCAACCTGTTTCCTGCATCCAAAAACATTAGCACAATACCAATTTCGCTCCAGTACGAAATTATCGCGGTATATGTTCTTATTAAATATTATCCGCTTAATAACGGCGTAATAGGGTCTCATCCGCTAAACAAAAAATGCGGGAAATCAATCAACTGCAATATATACATATGCCAATATATATATATTGATATTATATATAATACCAATTTCACTGTTTATGAAATATTCGCGGTATATGTTTATATTAAATAACCTCCGCTTACTAACGGCGCATAATGTCTATTTTAACAATCAATAATTTACAGTCATCATTCAAACATGCATTCAAATATTTTAAATCTAACTATTTAAAATAAAATCGAAACCGATTCGATTGAGTGAGAAGTTCTCACCTTGATTTTAATTTCGTTTTAGCGATTTATTTCGAATAAAATTAAACGCGCGTTTAATTTTACCCAAAATTCTCACTAACTCCAAACGACTCCAAACCAACTCCATCGCGTAGTGCTCGTCCATACGATTCCAACGCAACTGAGTTTGCATTTTTTCGACCTCGTATGAAAAAGTTACGCATTTTATAAGATCGTACACGATTTAAATAATATAATCAACATATACTTAACTAATTTTAAACTCAACTAAATCTAGGCCGCTGGATCTCTCTTGCTAGCATCAGGACCACACGCGTTCTTCTCCCCAAACTCACGTCTTCTTTCTACAGGAAGCAAGGCCGCACTCATCAAACCCATTAGCTCAACTAGGGTTTCAATTCTAGCCTTCAACACTCGACGATACCCGATCACACCAACGCCAACGCGAAGCTCTCGACGCGAGCTACTTCCACCTGCCACCATGGCCAACTCGGCCCCCCTATGACGCGCGCGCACGCATGAGAACAGCCCACGAACGGCCCCCTCTAGCTCCCTCCACACGACTCCGTTTCCGATCACCACCGTTCACATCGTAGTTCTCACTCCCCTCTCCAACTTTCATGTTGACAACTTCCTCTAATTGTTGACGGATTGGAAGATCTAGAGGGATGAAGTTGGAGCATTTCTGGCCTTAGGTTATGAAGGTGGCGGCTGGCAATGTAATTAGGGTTTTATTTATTTTTTTTTAAATGAAGGGTGTGGGTCTCCTTTTATAGAAAAAGCAAGCGTAAACACTATTCATCCCGGGAATTCCGAACTCCGATTTAGACGCCGTAACCAGCGTACCTAGGGTTTATCCCGCGTTCCGGACACAATGGAACAGGTTTCGGAAGCTAATTCGGAAGTATGTGCGAGTTATGGCTGCAAACGCTCAATTTAAATTAAACCGATTTAAATCGATTTCTAGGCGTTTTAATTTGTAACGGACAAACGGTAAATCCAATTGACTTGAAATTTGAAACCTTACAATAATATCACATTACGGATCCGATGAAACTGGTTTCGTCGAATTCCGAGACTTTTTGAAAAATGGCTATTTTGACTCGCCAAATTTTAAATTAAAAATAATTTGATGCGTTTCGAGCTGCCACGATCAAACGATAACTCCGATTGACACGAAAATTGAAATCCGGTAATAACTAACTATTACGGATCCAATGGAACTGGTTTCGTTCAATTCTGAGACTGTTCAAAAATTGACTATTTTACTAGTCGATTTAAATATTAAAATATTCAATTTTCACAAATTAACTTTTAATTCGATTTTAAAAGTTCTAAAATATCGTTCTAACTTCAACATGATAAAATAAAATTTTACAAATTATTTTCAATCATATTTAACTCAATTTTCAATTATTTCCATAATTTAACATATTAAATTATCGATTTAATTATCCAATTAAATCCAATAATTCAAATAAAAATTTATTCGACTTATAAATTCACTTATAAATATTTAAAATTAATTAAATATTCAAATTTTAATTTATAAAAATTCTGGGTTGTTACAGAAATGAAATAAATTGAGTAAATTAACTTAAATTGAGAATAATTAGAAGCTCGACTATTAGTAAAATTGGAAGACCACTAAATTAAAGCTTAGTTTGAATTAATTCGGGAATGGTTAGAAACGAGCAAGCTAGGAATGGGTCGAGCTAAATAAATGGTCGTGAATGAATTAAAATAAAAAGGAAATTTAATTTGTAACAAATATGAACCTAAGGTGTTAGTGGTTTTAATGAACCCGTTTTAATAATAAAGTGAATGGATTTAAACTTGAAATGCAATGAAAATGAGAATATATGGATTGTGAATAAATTTAAAAATGGAATAGAATTAAGTAAATTGAGTTGAAATCAATTTAAATTGGTTATAAAACAAAAGTACTTATTTATTCACATAGATCTCGTCAAATTGATAGGATAAAATGTCATTTGAGGTAAATGGAAGTAATTAAAATTCTATGAATTGATAGGAGTAAAATAAATTGATTTAGAAAGAAATTAAATTAAATATGAGTTCGTTTCACTTAAAAGTAAATTAAACGTAAGCGATTGAGTTTTAAATCCATTCAACGTGATGAAGTTGTATACAAATGGATTGAAAACCATTCAAATTGAATGAAAATAGTTTATGAATTAATTGAAACAGTTGAATTAGCATGGAAACTATATAAAATGCTTATGGAAAAAAGTTTGGTATGAGTTTCTTTTAGAATTCATGTGTTTTAACTATTGTAAATAAGTGAAATGTAGTTAAACTTCATTTATATGGCACTTACATGTTTAAATTGAGTAAGTACAGGTACCTGGAAGCCGTGTGGCCGGATTCGGTTGTGCTTTTTGCTAAAAATAATAAGCCGCTTGCTTAAAATGCTAAATAAGGTACGCCTACGCAATAAAAATAGGAAATATGAACTGTTTTTGGTTTTTCCGACCGGGTGGGTCGATGTAAATATATTTAGCTCATTTGTCAAATTTCAAAAGCTCCTCCGTACAAAGGCAACTCTGCCAAAAAAATTCAGAAATTTTGGGAGTTAGAAAATTTCTGAAAATTTTGGAAAATTTTGTTAACAACAAACAAATTCAAATTGGAAACTAAAATAAGTTAGTAAATGAAACCAATTTAAAATAATTAGTTAGAAATGACAAATAAAATTTAAATATTCAGAGTTAAAGATAAATTGAATTCATATGAAAATGAAAGAATCGATTTGAATAGAAATGGATATAAACTAAAGTGGTAAAGTGAAAATAAATATAAGAAACATATAAAATGCTTATGTTAACTTAAGTAAGGAATGGTCAATTCTTAATTGGAAATTGATACTACAAATATATTCTAAGATAATATTAGAATGTATAGATATTGACATTATGTGAGGAATTCAATAAAACGTTTTGGGATTATTGTAATTGGATATTAGTGCTAAGCAGGATATGCAGGTATTATAAAAGGAAAAGAGAATTGGATTTGATTTTAGAAAAAAATAAATTTGAAATGCTCGACAAAAAGGTACGTGTTTAAATTTTTATGAAATTTGATTGGGATTTGGATCGAGCCACTTGCCTTTTTGTTTTCTTTTTGGATTTGGGAGGCCGTAGAGCCATTTTGTAGTTGTTCCGAGCTAACTGTGCAAAGGAGACGCTGGCGAATTTTTTTTGAAAATTTAGGGAGTTAGAAAATTTTGATAATTCAAATTTTAGTTTTGAATTATTATTTGAATAGTTGAACAAGTAAGTTATTTGAAAACTATAGAAGGTTTTGGAAAAATTTGGAAATTTGATAAGAATAATAATGAGTCTTTTATAAGAAATAGTTGGTAAGATGTTGAATTGTTGGAAACCGTTTGGTTTCGGGGAAAAAGTAAATGGCTATTGGGCCATTCTTCCTAACTAGTAATTTCGGGGACGAAATTCTTTTAAGGGGAGAGGAATGTGACGACCCATGATTTTTGAGCATTTGAAATTGAAATATTTAATTAACTTTAAATATTTAAAAGTAAACTTTTAGGTTGAATTTCAGAATATCACAAATTATTTGATAATTAAATTATTAAATTAAATAAGTTGAAGTTGGGTAAAATGTGGAATCTGGCGTTTTAAGCCCGTTAAAAATAATTTGAAGGCTTATAAAATTTATATTAATAATACAGAGGATAATAGAAGTTGTAAAATTAAAATTAATAGTGCTTTGTTCAGCTTTGAAACTTTACCGTTTTAAATTGAATTCAAAAATAGTCTTCCGATGCACAGTCTCGGAATCCGACGAAAACAGTTCCATTGAATCCGTAATATTGTGTTATTACCGGGTTTCAATTTTCGTAGACTTTGGGTTCGTTGTGTGAACGTACGATATAAAAACGCGTTGAAAATTTACATCGAAAATTCAATTAAAATTATATAAATATATTCTCATATAAGTAACCTTCACAACCAACGCTCGTCCACGTCACGCACTCTGTCTTTCCTCAGAAGCTAACGCTTTTTTTTAAAAACCGATCCTTTCCTCCTCTTTCAAGAATCATCGGTGAAAAAAAACAAATTTGTTAATGGTTGACTACCGTGTTTATCCCCTCTCCTCCTTTCTTTTCGGTTCGAAGCCCCCTTCCCCCTCCATCGAATTCAAATCCAATACCCTGAAATAAAAAAGGGGATAAAAAGGAATGGAACGCAGGCGAATCGGCTTGAGTCACTTAGGGGGCACGGCGTTCGTTCGAACATCAGCGATCGATTTTCGCGTGCGATGAATTCGCGAGTGGAATTTCAGGGCCGCGGTAGCGAGTTCGATGGCGATGAGTAGTTCAGCTGTTCGGGTTTTGGTATTAAGTCGCGTGCTCGTTCGAGCTGCTGGGAGCTCGGTCACGAACCCAGTTAGGCGCTGGAGGGATGCGACTTTTGAGAGGAGGCGTAATAGTGGAATTAGGGTTGTCTGCGTAAAGATATTGTGTTCGCGGTGGTGGCCGGGCTAATCTGTGCGAAGTCGAAAGTGGTATTGCATGGTGGCTCGAGACTGGTGAGGCAGTGCGATGGCGTTCGCATGGATGGGGGGATGGTCGATCGAGCTTTGTAGATCTGGTTGCTTTATGTGTAGTAAGTTCTTTTATTTATTTTTCAGAAGGATATATCCATAAGCAGATTTTTATATATATGTGCAGATAAAAAAAACAAAAACAAAATTTTATAAATATATGTATATGTATTTGGAAGATAATTTATAGTGAAAGGAAATTTTTGTTTAAATCTAACTTAATTTAGTTACTACGAAAAATTATTTACAAGAAAATTAGTTTAGAAAAAAAAGATAATTAAATTTTTTTAATGGTAATTGACATTTCGATATGTTCAAATATTAATAAAATCATATAATGTGTATTCAAGGTTTGAAATCTGAAAAGAAAACAAGCCGGATTGGAATGGTTGCATGCGTAGTCAAAGGTGAGTTAATCTCACTCAGATCATTTAAATTTAAGTTTAATGATTAAATATAAATAATTGTTTAAATGGTTGAAATTCATTGAAGTGCTGTAGTATGGTAATTTTGGAATTGGCTTATTATTGTGCTAACGTCTGTGGATGCAGGGAAAACAAGTTGGAGGGATCCAACTGGACCCCTCAACATTTTATTGTTTAATATTTGCTGTTATGAATATTTGGTAATCTGTTATGAATATTATTGATATTTGGAATATGGCATTTTATGGATTAATTGAATTTATTTGGGTAAAACGAGTTACCAAAAATTTATAAATTTGGAGTTTGAAAAGACGAATAAAGAATGGAGTTTGAAGTAAAAAAATTATAGCAAATAAATTATAAATGAATTAAAAAGGAATGGAAGTGGTATTAAAATACTAATACATTATTCCGAGTATGGAATTTTTTTTTGAATAAAATAGAAATAAATGAATTGTAAACTCAAATGATATCAATTAAAGGAATTAAGAATTATCTAAAATTTAAAGTTTAAATCTATTTAAAGGAATAAGAAGCAAATTGAGAAAATATAAATTGATATTCCAATTAAAAGTATTTCAAATCATAATTAAGGAATAAAATATGAAATTAAAAGATTTTTAAATAAATGAATTAAATTGGAAATCAATTTGGAAATTGATTTAAGTGTTTGAAATTGAATATTTGGAAGAATAAATTCAAGGTGGGAATTTATTAAAGGAAGGAGAAAATTGCCTAAAAATAAATAGTGATTTATTTTTAAAGTTTGTGGGGAGAAATATATTTCTTCGGACAACCAAGTACATTTCAAAGTAAGTTTTAAAAATAAAATAAAGGTTTGAATGTTGTTTTACACGGTATGTTCATGGAAATTTATTATTTCTAAATGTGTAAATTCTAAAGTAAATATTTATTCAAATCTATTATCGTAGTAATAATTTATAAGAGTGACTTAGTAATTCTGTTTTAAAGGTGAAAATCTAGGTTAATTTATAAAGTAACCTTATTTTCAAATATTCATATAATATATATTTTAATCAATTATTGAAGTAGTTTTAATTTAAATATTTTAAAGTAAAGTCTAAAGTAAGTAATTTGTTAATCTATTATCGTGATAATTATTTAAAGAATGATTTGGGATTTTGTTTAAAGAAGAAATCTAATGTATAGATATAGGGTAATCTTATTTTAGATATCTCTAGAGTACTATTTCAAATTAAGTACTAAAGTAATTTTTCTTTATTAAATGTTAATTATATTTTACAATAAAGTGTTTTAAATTATTTTTAAATCAAAAGTCTTGTGCTTGGTAATTCCAGTGGAAATAGAAATACTTGGAATTTATTCTGAGGAAGGCAGATAGTTTTGGAAACTGTTTTCAAAGGAATTTGAAAAGTGAAAATATATCTTGTGAAGATTATTTTGGGATAAATAAATAATTTGGGTAATTATTTATTGGTTGATGGTTGTTTGTGGATATTAATTGATAGTTAATTAACCGACTAATAATATTGGCCAAATGCGTTGATCGTTTCCAAGAGTCCGGGATCGAGATTTATTTCTCGAAAACCACTTCGATCTGGTTTGTACGTTTTCGTGAAAAACAATTTTGGATTCGAAGATGGAGCAGTGAAGTGCAAGGGCTAGTCGCTACTAATCCTGAGGATATTTCCAAAATGGATGTAGTAGGACTAGTGCCTTCGGTTCCGTTCGAACCCGGGACGGACTTGTATGGATGAATGCTTGCGAAAATATCGTCAGGTGGACGATGGGCATTCTAAGGGATATATTCTAAAAGGGTAACGCTTAGCCTCAAGTCTCGTCAAATGGGAATGGCTGAAAATCAGGGGTTATGCAGCAAGGCTTCGTGGGTAGCCCCTACTGGAGAGTGAGGTCATCCCTGTCTAGATGTCCCTTTTATTTCGGCTTAGTGGGCGGTTGCTGATCCCAACCACGGGGTGATCTTGCTTGAGACTGTCCAGTAAGGGATGGTTCCGGTCTTGTGTTGCAGGGGAGTTAGGGTGGCTCCTCAGTACGCTGATCTAGACCAGGTACTGTGACAGGTGGTACCCCAGTGCCTAGCCATTAGTTGGAATCCATTTTCCCTACACGCCTGTACGGTTTTGATTGTGCCCAACTATTGCTGAAACGTGAGATGCAAGCATTTCAGCTAGATTCTATTTTACTTTCTATAGACACTATTATAATATCAGAGGATTTTAACAAAAATGTTTTAGCTATCGTAAGGTAAAAACCCGACATGTTTATTTGTGGCGTGCTCTTACGAGATGCTTTTGTTTTCGAAGGTTTTTTGAAACTTTAATAATCAATTGGGTGTGATTTTCTCATGCTGGTATTCCAGACTGACTCGGGTGTTATTTATCTGTAATGCTCGGGTCAGACCGAGTATTATAGGATACAGGATATAATGCTGTGGAGCTCAGAAGTAGAGCTGGATGATGATACGTACTTCCGTACTTGTTTATATATATATTCCACTGTGTTGAGTTGTTGTGTATCCATTTGTATGATATTGATGTTGAGCTGTGATTGATGTACTCTGATGATGTAATATATAAACAGAGATATTTGATTTTGAGTAAAGATCATTTATTATCTATTATATTTTATTCCGCTACGATAGATGGATTCTGTTGTTGTTTCCTATTTTCTTCTTCTACCTCTTCTTCTTTAACCCAAATGGTTCGTATTTCTATACAACTTGGGTTGATTTTGGTAGAATAGTGTTAACTCAAGGGGTACGGATTTGCGGGCTGTTACATTTATTTTAAGGTTTGGATAATGTTTAAATAGCTAAACATTTTGAAATCTTAAATTTTAAAATGGAATTTGAATTTAATTTAAAAATGTATTGTTTAAATATATTTGAATGTTAAGGAAGTCATTAATAAGTAAATGAATTGTTTTGGAAATGATTAAGATAATTAAGAATTTACGTATTTATTTGATTTTAAATAATGATTTGGATTAATTTATAATTAGAGATGATTAATGAATAATCAATCTAAGATAATTTTTCTTAAGTAAGAAATTTAAGAAAATGTTGTTAGTTAATAATGATAACTATTTAAGGATAAATAAGCAATTAATTAATGAGATTAATTTTGATAATTAATTGGATTAATTAATTCAACTTAATCAATTTTAAATTATTAAGCATAATTACTTGATAAAAGTAATTAAGGAATTAATTACTTATTGTAATTAATTGTGATAATGTAATTTGTTAAGTTAATTAATTTAGTTTAATTAATTTAAAAAAAAATCATTTGATGATTTAATAAGTGTAATTACTTAATGTAATTAATGGAGCAGGATTACTCAGAGAAGTAACAAATGATAATTACTGGAATGTAATTAGTGAGGATGGTTTTTAATTAAGTAATTTAGGTAATTACTTTTGTAATTAATCAAGGGATTAATTAATAAAGATGATTAATTATGGGATAATTAATTTGTAATGAGTAATTTAAGGGGAGTTAATTACTGTACTTAATATTAATCAAAGGTGATCAATAATTGAAGATAAATTACTAAATGTAATTAATTTTAAATTAAGTAATTAATTTAAATATTAATTAGAGATCATTAATTGATATAATTAACGATGTAATTAAGAATTGTTTAATTAAGTAATAATTAATAATTAAGTTATTAATTAATATAATTAATTAAGGATAAATGTAATTAATTATTGTTAATTAATGAATGAAATAATTAAATGTTAATTACTTATGATTAAGGTTAATTTTAAAGACTAATTACTTATTGTAATTAGTGAATGATTAATTAAAGGTGTTTAATCAGGTTGAATACTTAGTGTATGATTAATTAACAAGGTTAATTAATTTAAGGACATTAAGCAGGATTTATAGATATGATAATTTGTTTAATTTATTTTAAATTAATTAGAGATAAAGTAATTAATTTAATTCATTTTAAATTAATTATAGATGGTGGTTAATAAATCTTTGCTTATGGATGATATTGATTGGATGGTTGTGATCTCAGTAATGAGATGAGTGGTATCTATATGATATGGATGCTTAGTTAAAGTAAGATAATATGGATTATCTGTTTTGTGATGATTATCTGTTCGTGATTATGACACAGATTATCTGTTTATGATGAGAATGTGATTAACTATTGTGATATGTAATTTATCTATCTGTGTGTAATAGATAATGATGAATTGAATTAATTGTTCAAACTAAATTCACTTCGACATTAAGATGGCGTTTGGATTTCGATGAGACCGGGATCGGATTTCCAAATTTGCAATTCCGAAAACCACATCGATCCAAATTAAACGTTAGGTCGTGAATCTCAAGTGGAGCAAGTGAAGACTCGAGGTTTAAGAACTATATGTCAGTATAACTCTGCGGGTGATTCCGTGATGTGTTTGACGGAATAGTACTTATAGGTTCGAGATGGTGATTCAGAGTGAAAGGGTTATCGTCGTTAACTTTGAGGGTGATTCCAACATGAGTGTAATGAGATAATGCCTTCGGTTTCGTTCGAACACGGAACGAACTTGTATGGATTGAATGCTTTCAAAACATCGTCGGGTGGATGATGAGCATTCTAAGATTTATGTGTCCTATAAAGGTAATCGTAGCCTCAAGCCTCATCAACCGGAAATGGCTAAAACAGGGGTGGTGCAACAAGGCTAAGTGGGTCATGCCCAAGTAGGACGAGATTTACTCCTGTCTAGAGGTCCCTTTATATTTCTGTTGTGTGGCAGTTAGCGACAGCCAATTTGCGCGGTGGTTTTGTTCGGGACTATTCAGTAAGGAATGGTTCCAGCTTTGCGTTGCAGGGGAGTGGGTGTACTCCTCGGTACGGTGATCTAGGCCACGTACTGTGACGGGCTGTACCCTAGTAACCCTGCCATTGATGGAAACCCATTCTTCCTACGAGACCCTACGGTTTTGATTGTATTACCCACTTTTTTGGCTAGTAGCTGGAATTTAATCATGTAACAACTTCAGCTATTTCTTATTTACTTGAAAACCCTAGACACTATTATAATATCATTGGATTTCCTATCAAATTTTTTGGTTGGCGTAATAAAAACTTTTCCATGTTTATGCATGGGAAGTCTTAAGTGATACCTTTTGTTTTCAAAAAAATTTCAAAGTTAAGCAATTTTAACCCCCGTTTGCTCACACCAGACCCATGTCTGACCCGAGTGTTTATTTTCTGTTTTATTAAACTCTTGGGTACTCATATTACGTATGAGTAGTCAAGTTTTCAGGATTGCTTTGTCGAGTTCTGGAGGAGATATGGAGGAGGAGGCTTCGACGTGTAGATATATATAGTGATTCCACTGTGTTGAGTTGTTTCTGTTTTACTCTGGTGTACTTGAATTGTAATTGCTAGACAGGTGTTTATAACTGTCTAGTTTGTGTTGTATTAGCTATATAACTCTGATGTATATGATAGTATGTAAAGTTTTATGTGATATAATATAATTTATTCGTTCCGCTGTGAGATTCTGATGTTGTTTATTTCTTTCTTTTCTTTCTTTTTATCTTTTCTATCCCGTTCTTTCTTCTTAATGATGCGTCTTTCTATGGAATGAAAGGCGGGTCGTTACATTGTGGTATCAGAGCACTAGGTTGAGCGAATACCTATGCTTTGGAGTGGTGTCTATCTTGAGAGAGCATATTTGTAATTTTGAATATATTTATTTATTTATTCTACCTATTTGATTGGGTTACCCGTTCAGGTTTTCCAATATAAGTAATTAGGGTAGATAGGGTAATGGTGTGTGTAACACAACTACCAATGGTTGGAGTCCGGGTGTTTGAGGTTGGAAGTGATCTGTTAGGGTTGTTTTGGACATCTTGAGTAGTTTTGCAATTTGGTGTGAAGGATTTCACCGATCTTGGAAGGAAATCTTTCCAAGGTTCAGAATTTGTCTTTGGATTGAAAGCTTTGTTGCACTCGTGTGAGTGGATTTTCTTAAGTTCAGATCAGTAAGCCAACGATGGTATCTTGGCAACTTTAGGAAGGAGTTCTGTCTATATTTGAGTTTGAGACTCAGTTTGGCAGAGTGTTTTGTGCTTGGTTTGAGATCGAGTTTCCTGAGGGATATGTGTCTATTGAAGGCTCTATTGTGGAAGTGGCTGATGTAGCTTTGTGGTTCGATGAGCTTTTGGATTAAGAATGTCGTTGGCAGCAGTAGCAGCAACGACGACCTGTTCTTCGATGGTTTAGAAGTCTTTGTGATTCTTCTGTCAATAGGCCGGGCAGATTGTGTAGCTTGTTCATTTCTTCTGGAAGCCTAGCTGGGTGTGATGTTTGTGGTTGGAGGTAGACCACTAGTAGCTGGAATTTAATCATGTAACAACTTCAGCTATTTCTTATTTACTTGAAAACCCTAGACACTATTATAATATCACTAGATTTCCTATCAAATGTTTTGGTTAGCGTAAGGTAGAAACTTTTCCATGTTTATGTGTGGGAAGTCTTACGTGATACCTTTTGTTTTCAAAAGATTTTCAAAGTTAAGCAATTTCAACCCCGTTTGCTCACACCCGACCCATGTCTGACCCGAGTGTTTATTTTCTGTTTTATTAAACTCTTGGGTACTCATATTACGTATGAGTAGTCAAGTGTTTCAGGATTGCTTTGACGAGTTCTGGAGGAGATATGGAACAGGAGGCATCGACGTGTAGATATATGTAGTGATTCCGCTGTGTTTGAGTTGTTTCTGTTTTACTCTGGTGTATTTGAATTCTAATTGCTAGAGAGGTGTTTATAACTGTCTACTTTGTGTTGTATTAGCTATATAACTCTGATGTATATGATACTATGTAAAGTTTTATGTGATATTATATAATTTATTCGTTCCACTGTGAGATTCTGATGTTGTCTGTTTCTTTCTTTTCTTTCTTTTCTCTTTTCTATCCCTTTCTTTCTTCTTAATGATGCGTCTTTCTATGGAATGAAAGGCGAGTCGTTACACTTTATTTCTGCATTCGTGTTTGTTTCTGTGAACATATCTCTGTCTGTACATTGCATACAGCTGTGTTTAATCCAACATAAATTCAAAAATATTTAGTAAGTCTTTATAAACACTATTCACCCCCTCTAGTGGTAATCCTAGCCTTAAGATCCATAATCCGCATTTCTTTCAATTGGTATCAGAGCGAGGTTTTCAAAGTTTCATAATCTGATTTTTGAAAAAGTTTTTAAAATGGCTATATTTGTCAATACTAGTTTTGAAATATACAAATCATCATTGTTTCATGAGTCTACATACAATCAATATTCAAATTCAAGTTATCTACCAAAATTGTTTGATGTGCAGGAATCATGCTCTATGGCTGTTGAGGAATCAATCCACAATGGACAAATTGTGCAGATCAGAAAGAACAAATGGTACTTGATATTGGGTGTTCTAGACACATGACTGGCAATCTAGATATACTGAATGATATTATATACAAAGACGGAGGACTGGTTAACATTGGAGACAATTCAAAAGGATATGTGATTGGCATCGGCAAAGTCGATAACTATAAAACTCCTATTATTACGAATGTTTTGCTAGTTAATAATCTAAAACATAATTTGCTAAGTATAAGTCAACTCTGCGATAAAGGATATAAAATTAAATTTGAAAAAGATAAATGTCACATCAAAGATAATGATGCAACCATAATATCTGAGGGAGTCAGGAAAAAGAATATTTTTATTCTTAGTATGAAAGTTTCAAATGATAACTTGTGTCTATTGGCAATTACAAGTGACCATTGGATTTGGCATAAGAGATTTGGGCATTTGAACTTCAAACTCTTATCTAGACTGTCAAAACACGATCTAGTAACAGGTCTCCCTAAAATGAATTTTAAAGTAGATAGTTTATGTGATGCATGTCAATTAGGAAAACTCAGAAAAAGTTCCTTTAAATTAAAAGATATGATTTCAACTTCAAAACCTCTTGAATTACTTCATCTTGATTTATTTGGTCCATATCAAATTCTATCAATAAATCATAGTAAATATGTTTTTGTAATTGTAGATGATTATTCTAGATTTACATGGACAATATTTTTGAAACATAAAAGTGATACTATTGAATGTTTTAAGACCTTTTCAAAAAGAATTCAAAATCAATTTCCTCTAGAAATTATAACTATTCGAAGTGATCACGGTGGTGAATTTGAAAATGAAAATGTGATAATCCGGATTTTAGAATATTTGAAACTGATAAATTAACCGAATTTAATTTGTGGAAATACTGATTTGTAAGCTAAATAAATAATTCTGGTAATGAAAGTATATATCTGAATAAGTATTGGTTTTATAATCTTTTTAGTATAATTATTTAAAATTGGCAAAAATTGATATTTTCAAACAATAGTAATAATATGTTGTTTCTATACAGGCATAAATAGATTTAAATAGAATTATCATTTACAAATTGAATTGGTGTTAGTTTATTTTTTTTTAAATTGAATTTTAAATCGAATTTGAATCTGGATTAGAATATTGAAATTCAAAAGATATATATATATATATATATATATATATATATATATATATATATATATATATATATATCTTAAAATATTTTGGATTTGAAATTTATTTTGTATATGACTTTATTTTGAATATAGTTGTTTTATATTATTTTCTTATAATGGATTTAATTTATATAAATTAAGATATGCATTTATTAATTAAGAAATTAATTACAAAAACTTTATAACCATTTAAAATTATTATATACTCATGCTTAATTACAAATGTTGATATATAAGTCTTTTAGTGACAAATGTTAGATAACTGAAAAAGTGTCAAATTATTACATTTTATTTTATTTTTAGAAAAATATTAGATTGAACAAGCTAAATATATTTCTACCTTGTTTTCCCTAATTTTCTTTCCTATTCTCACTTTCAAAACTCAAACCTATATTTCTCAAACCAAGAAAGCAATTTTAAAAATCGAAAGTTTGTAGAGACCTAAATTTATTGCAAGAGAAATCTGAAGTTATAATCCATCTCAATCTTCTTTCATTTATCTTCTTAACTAAAACTAGAAAGAAATCAGGCAAAACAACTTCAGATTCAAACTGAGATAAAGCAATGCAGAAATTAAAGTTTTTCAAACTGGGTTGATTCAAAAATCAAGCATCAAACTTCTAGTTAAAATCAGAAAGCAGTTTCCAGATTTTTCAAGTTTAGTCTGCTCCTCTGTTCAACATACAGGTGAGTAAATTTTTAACTGCAAACAGTTTAAATCCGAGACTTGAATTTTGATGCATGGTTGAAATCTTGAAGTAAAATAGTTTGAAATGATTTGCATGTATGCTTTGACTTGAATGTATGTGTATACATTATGTGAAATGTTTGATGATCATCTTTGTTGTTTTACAGTATTTCTTTTTCAATAAAGGATTCATATCATCATATGTATTTGACTATAGGCTAGGATCTGAGAATAGAAATTGTTTGTAAGAATATAAATTTAATTTTAAAGGTAGTTTTAAATAAATATATGATGTATTTATTTAAAAATTGAAATCTACAGGTCTGATAATATAATAGGCTAAAATCAAATGTCCAGAATTCTTGATTTAATTCTATAATATGATTCTAGGTTGCAAATGACGAATTTAGAAACCAAAATCTCAATTTTTAGTTTAATATTCTTTGTGAAAATCGAAATTGTAAGATTTTAGGGTTTTCACCAATATTTGGCGGTCGACATGGTGGAATTCATCGGGGTTATGGTCAAAGCTGTCTGGAGGTATGATGACATCGGAAAAAACGAGTTCGTATTTTATTTTGGGTCGTGGTGGCCGGAATAAGGCTAAATAGGGTTTTGGGAGGTGGTTCTGTTGAGTGTATAGGCGGAGTGATTTCGTCCGTATCGAGGTATCGAGTTTGATTGCATGGCCAGGGATCGAGGCGGGGAGGCGTGGTGATGCTCTGGAAGGATGGCCGGAGTTTCCAGCTGTCGAGATCATCGAGGTGAGCTTTCTTTTGGATGAGGTATTCTGCACTGGGTTGTTCGATGGGTCGATTTCGTATAGCAATGGAATCATGGCGTCTGGTTGGCCGTGGTGGATGACGTGGTCATCGGTGATGTGCTGAGGCAATTTTTGAGCGTCGGAGCGCCTCCGTTCATCAGTGTACGTGCACCGTGCACGTTGTTTATCAGGCGATCGTTTTTGTGTTTGGGAAGAAGCTTTTCCTCGAGTTTGAATTTGCGTATTCCTGTGTTGGCTCGAAGCAGTGAGGACGAGATTTGCTCAAGAGTGATTAGCTTCAGGTTTTAATTTTTTTTAAAACTTAAACTAAGTTTTGAAAAGGGGGAAAGTGGGATATTCTCAGGTAAGTATTTGAGTGGCTTGCGGGTTGAACCCGAAGCAACTCTATAAAACAATTTAATAAAAAAAGTACTATTTAACATTTTATCCAAAATGGTTGTAAATTGATTTAAGTTTTGTTAAAGTTAAATGAGTTAATTATCTTTAAATCTTAAAATTAAAATGAAATTTTAAATGTAAATTTAAAAGATAAGATTTCAAAGACTCTGTAAATGATAATTAAATCATATTAAGGATAATATTTTATCTTAAAGATAATTAAGATTTAAATGTTTGAAATTTGATTAAGTTAAAGAGTAATTAATCTATTTAATTAGTTAAGAGAATTTTTTAAATAAGTAATTAAGGGATTATTAGTTAATTAATTGTAGGTTAATTAATGTATATTTAAGGATCTTTAATTAGATAAGTTAAGTTTATAAATTAATGTTTAGAAATTAATTAATTAAGTAATTAAAGATTAATTAGTTTCAGTTAAGTACTTAATTAATTAAGTAATCAAAGATAAATTAATTGGTGATTAATAATAAATTAATTTGTAAATAACAATGGTTATTTAAAGTATAATTACTTAAGGTAGTAATTAAGAATTGTTAATAGTTAATGAAGATCATTAACTAGGGATTATTACCTAATTAATTAATGTGATTAATTTTAATAATTAATTAGATTAATTAATTAAAGATAATCATTAGTGGGATTGTTTAAGTATAATTACTTAATGGAAGTAATTAAAGGGATTAATTACTTAATGTAATTAATTAAATTAATGTGATTAGTTTAAGTTAATTTGGTTTAATTAATTTATATAAACACTGGATGATGGTTAAGTATAATTACTTGGTGTAATTTATTAAGTATAATTACTTAGTGAAGTAATTAGTGGATAATTACAGGATGTAATTAATTGAAGATTGAAAATAATTTAGGTTTAATTACCTAGTGTAATTAATAAAGAAGGATAATTACTTAGTGAAAGTAATTAATAATTAATTACTTAGCGTAATTAATTTAAGAATTAATTAAAGTTATTTGAAGACAGTTAAGTAATGTAATTAATTAAGGATAATTAATTACTAATTGTGATTAATCAAGGTTGATTAATGAATTAAGATTAATTAAAGATTAATTATTAAATAATTAATTTGTTTGCAATTAATTATTGTTAAGTAAAGGTCATCTAAGTGATTAAAGAAGAAATTAATTTAATTAGAGATAAATGAAATTAATTTTGGAAATGATCCATATTGCTTATGAATGATTGAATGATGTAAATGCCTCGAATTAGTTGATATCTCTGATATGAATATTTTTGTGATAATGTAGTATTTATCGAGGATAAATTGCTGAGTTAAGTGACATCTTGTATTTAAAGTTGAATTTTATTTCACTTAAATAACTTGGGTTAGGATGGTATTGAACTCGAAGAGACCGAGGTCGGGTATCAGTAAATACCCGAACCCACTTCGATTTGTAGCCTACAATGATTCTTATAAATTGATATGTGAAATCAATAGGGTAATATGTAATAGTTTAAATGAGTGAACCCTTTAAAAAAAATAAGTAAAGGTATTTAGGGATTGATTATGAATATATGTGTTGACAATAGCAAATTGTGAACTTAAAGTGATGAATGAGTTACCCGGGTTTATTTAACTTTTGTGCTGTTGCATTCCATGTCAGATGAGTTTACTCACGCTTGTTTCCAGCCTAACCTAGGTGTTACTTTGATGTAATGCTCGGGTCAGACCGAGTATTACAGATTTTCATGTTAGGACATTCTGGAGCTCAGGAGGCGAGCTGGATGGCAGGAACGTTTAGAGTGTTTCCGTTGTATTATATAGTTGTATATGTAGTACATATTGTTTTAAACTGTCCAATGTTGTGTAAATGTTGTAACTCTGATGTATCGAAGTGAAATTTGACAAGTACAGTTTTCCTTTGTATAACTGTTATTATTTGTTATTAAATTTTATCCGCTGCGAATGTGAGATGTTGGTATTTCTGTTCTTTTGTTTCTTCTATCTCTTTCTTCTTTTCCTTTAACTATCTGGAATTTTTGGGATCGAAAATTCTGGGTCGTTACAGTTGGTATCAGAGCCGAAGGGTAAGCAAGAACCTTGGCTCTGGTGGGATTACTCATTAAGGTTAGGGTCAATGGAATCCTAGAATGAGTTGAGTGTGTGTGTGTGTGTGTGTGTGTGTGTGTATGAGAGAGCTTACTTGTTATTTCCTTATATAAAGATTTTAAATGATTTTATATAAAAATATATTTTGATATATATAAAGCAATATTTCTTTCTAATAAATATTAAGGGAATTGACTGTTAAATTATTGGAATTAAGTTACGAAGTAATAGAAATGCAACCAAACTGAAACTGAAATTGAATAAAGATAAGTTTGAAATGAATTCAAACTGAAATTAAAATCTTGAATTTGTTAAAGAGTTTTAGAATAAGGTAATAATAAATTGGTTTTCAGGTATGATAATCTGGGTTATTATCATAAATAATTGTTGTGTTTAATAATGAAATGTGTATTAATGAGTAAGCAAAGATGAAATGTTTTAAGAGGGTAACCTTTAAATAAGTATGACATGTAAATTGAAGTGGGTTTCAAACTGTGAAGTTCTGAATTCTAAATTTAAACATTTGAAAATTGTTTTCAAAATGTTAAAGGAAATAATATTATTCAAACTATTTTGAATGTAATCTTATTTTAGAACAAGAAGTTGTTTGTAAACATTTAAAGAATTTGTTTTGAATTAAAACTAAGGGTGGTTTAAATTTTAAAATTTGGCTTGGTAGGCCAAGAAGTAAATATGTGTATATGTATGGATATACATAATATCAAAGATGGTTTGAAGTAAACTCTAAATATTGAGTTTTAAATCTGGAATGAGATATGATACCCAAAGTGATAAGTTTTTTTTGAACTTAATAAGTGGGAAGATTATTTATGGGAAGTTTAAAATTTGAAATAGAAGTTCAAATTGGATAAGGTTTACTGGATTAAGTGAATTGAGTTTAACCTGGGAAAAAGTTAAATAAGTTGGAATGATCAGCCTGATTTGGAAATTTGAAGATGAAATTAAGATTTAACTTGGGAAGTTAAATGGTTGGTTGGAATTGAGAGTTTGGGTGATCTCCAATTGGGTTTGAGATCCGAAAATTGGAAATGGATGGATGTTTTAAAATAATTTGAATGACACCATCCTGTTGTTGTTAATAATCTTTAAACTGTAAATTCGATTTGTTTAAAGAAATAGGGTGCGGTAATATATCTATTATTAAGGTAAAATGGAATCATTTTGGACGTAAGATTTGAATGTTTAAAATAAAACTTCAAAAGTTTGATTTCAAAATTTAAATTTGATGATAAATTGAATTTCAAAGATGTAGTTGTTTAAAAAGGATTTGATTTATTTAAACTTTGAAATAAGTTAAAAATGGAATTTGAATTCTGAATTAAATGGTTTAAAGATATAAGTTGATATGATTTAAAGTATTAAATGAACATTAAAAAAAATTAACTCGAACTTATATAATTCGGGATGGTTTAATTTTGAAATTTGAATTGAATTAGTTCAAATTAAATTTGATTTGAATTAATTAGAATTGTGATTGAAGTTGAATAAGTTCAAATTCAAATGGGAATTGGGATTTATTCAAAAGGGAATTGAGATGATTTGAAATTGAAGTGGTTCAATTTGAAGTTAGTCCAAATTGACTTGAATAATTTGAAATTGTAATTAAGGTTGAATAGGTTTAAAATCAAATGGAATTTGATTTGAATTTGGAAAGAAATTGAGATTAATTCAACTTGAATTAGGGATAAATCAAGTTCAAAGGAAATTGAAGTTACTCAAATTGGAATTGAGTCAATTTAAATGAATGTAGAAATTTAAATTGAATTAATGGGAATGGAGATTGGAAATTAAACAGTTTGGCACCGGTCTATTTTCAAATAAATTATTTTAATATAAACTGTTTTAAATCTATTTCCTAACTATTTACTATGCAACTTTTCTTTTTCAAAACCCAAGACTATTATAGTTATTTTACAATTATTTTTGAAGCTATTTAACTATTTTACAACTGTTTTATAAACTAATTACTATTTCTCAACTACTTTATAACTAATTACTATTTTACAAACTATTTTACTATTATTTAAAATTTCTATAACTATTTGACTATTTTCCAACTATTTTACAATTATAACTATTTTACAATATTTTACAAACAAATAATCATTTTTCAACTACTTATCTATTTTTAAACTTTTCAAGCTATTTTATGAATTTAAGTTGGACAGAGTTCAAACTGTTTATGATTGAATATCCATTTGAGATAAGAATTGAGGTAATAATCCATATAGGGTTGAGGAAATTGTGGATAAATGAATAGAATTAAAGGAAATGTGAATAGAAAAGGGAATTCATTTGGCTAATAACCGATGAAGATAAATACGTAGGATGTACATATATTATTCTATTCGCATAATGATTTGATCCAGATTCGAGCATAGAATTTCGAGATAGTTATATCGATCGAAGTTGGAATTTTCCACTCGATTTTTGAAGGCGAACATGGATATGGATTGTTGATTGGTTCTGGATATTCTCTATCATAGTTATGACTATGCAAGAAGAATGACGGTTTTTGATCAAGAAACCAGATCTGAGTCCGCACTAGGAAGTCAGGTGGATGATACTAATTCGGAATGTAACAACCCGGGGTTTTGAAAAAAATTAATTATCGTCATTTGGCAATTAATTGTATTGGTTGTTAATTGATAGTGGGAGTTTTAATCAGGTTTAAATTCTTTTGAAAATTCATTGAATGTTGAGTGGGCTTTAATAATCTAGGCCCACGATTCCTTTAAAATTCTTGATGCCGTTTATATTGAAGCATCCCCTTATTCATTCGTAAACCTAAGACCAAAACAATCGGAAAAAAAAGAGCAATGCCGGCTTCTTCATTGTTCCTCCTCCTCCATTTGTATCGCAAACTAAATCAAACGAGAGGAGAGAGTGGCCACTTGCTAGAGTTTCAATTTCGACCTCGCTTGATTTGGGTTCGTCTCTGCTTCGACACGTAACTGTCGGTCTTCGATTCGTGCTAGGGGAAACAAGGTGAGTGATTTCTTCATTCGCATCTATTTCAATCTATTGTTTCTAACTGATTCGAGATCTTGATTTCGTTTATATGAGTTTAATCTCCTTTAATTGCGTTCGTATATGATAGTTTGAGGTTGTCATTTGATTTGCAGTGGCCATTTGTCTTCGTTCGATGTTGGTTATTGATGTTGCTATGTGAATTTCTACTGTGACTTTGGTTTGTTTGTTATTTTCGCCGTTGACATGAATTTGTTCGACTTTTTCTTGTCTTCCTTTTTGGCTTCGGCCATATACATTTATTTGCATATCCCCGCACAGCTTAGCCTTGGTCTAAGAGTCTCTCTTGTGACATATCTGATTGCGGTTACATAGTTTTGTTTTAAACTTGTAGCCTTTTTGCTTGTTGTTATGTTGTCTTATCTTAGGTGCACATGCTAATTTCACCTGTAGCCTCTGTGCTTGTTCGTGTGTCTGTGTCCTTGATTTCTAATAGTAGCGGCTTTGGCAATTTGAGTTGAGTCGACTTGATATTGTTACTGCTTGGATTACATAATAGTGTTTTATGATGCTTTAAGAAAAATAAACTGTGTTGTAGCCGTCATGGCTCCTATGCATCACTGAACTATTTTGTTCAGGTACAATCTGCTGTTAATTTTAACAGTTTATATGATGGTGTTCAATACACCTCTGTTAACTTGAGTACTCGATGCATTTCAGTTTTTTTAGCTTCATGGTGCACCAATACTTTTGGAGTTCAAATGCATTTATAACTTCTTTACATTATAATGTCTGCACTTTTGAACTACATGTGTAGTTGCTGTCACTGCACAGTGCACTTATTCTTCTTTATGTTGCAATGCTTTAGATCATATATGTTGATTTCTTCTTGTTGCCTGATGGATAATGAACTTTGGGTTTTGGTCAGAACTGTTGTAATTGCTGTGCACTATGCATATCACTGTACTTCTTCGAATCAGTGGTGATGTGTATGCACAAATGTATATTCCACTATGTATCACTTCATATGACTTTGTCGATGGTTCTTGCCATATCTTTGTTTGCTTTCATTTTCATTCTGTTGTGTCTTCATGTGGTACCACTGCCATGTGCGTTTGGGCATCGAGCCTTCGTGCTCTGTTGGTTCAGGTTGCATAACCAATTTTGTTGTGTCATCATGTTTGTACCACTGCCTTGTGCTCTTGGTCATTCATTGTTGCCCAGACCTTTTCTTGGTATTGCTGTTAACTTTGGTTTGGCCTCACAGTTGTGTTGAGTCCTAGTAACAGTGACTTAACCTCTGCATTTTGTAAATGATTTGGCTTTGTAGTTACGACTTGCTGTCAATATTTGGCGTTGTGGTGACTTTAGATGCTGTAGTGGCGATGCAATGCACGCGAGCGTGTACTTCAGCCACACGGTATTACTTTTATTGATATTCTATTTGCTATGGATTTATTGATCTTTTGCGTATTCCAGATGTTTTGTAGTGGTGAGGCAGTACACGCATGCGTGTACTGCAACCCTACCCGAATTGATATTTTAATTGATATTTCAATCGTTTGAATTGTTTCGCGTGTCCAATTCAATATTTTGAATTTTATTTTGATTTGGTTTAATTTGCTGATTTTGTTGATATCTAATTATCTTTTTGATAATTAGATTATGAGTTTCTAATTATTTATTTAATAATTAGATTTTTGTCGTTAATTGCCGTTTAGGCAATTCAGTTGTTTTCAAAATTATCTTCATTGATAGCCCTTTTATTTATCTTCGTTGATAATTTGAATTTGTTGGTTTGTTGTTTAACACTGTTACGTGTTATATTTACCGTTATCCGATTTCCTTATTTAAGGATTGGATAGATGAATTTATTTTGACTGTTGTCTAATTGTTATTTAATTATTATTGCTTCCGTGCATTAATAACTGAGTTTGAATTAGACTGACCCGTGTATTATTTTCTTTTGAATTTAATACTCGGGTCAGACCGAGTTATTACAGGTTGTAGGTATCTTGCTTTGGGTTGGTGCTTGAGCTATGAAGTCTTTTCATATCTTTTGGAGTAGTCGTCGTCATTTTATAGTAGTCAGTGTATTTGTATAGGATGATATATATTCATGTATATTATTCACGATAATGTACTTGTATATGTAACTTCCTGAGTCGACAGTTGTAGTTGTATCATATGTACTGTATCACATGTATTGTAACTGACTTCAGTTATATATATATGAGAATTTTATTGTCCGTGTTCCGCATTTTGCTTATCTGTGTTATTATTATATATATTGTCCTAAACTATTATGAACCATCGTAGTTTGTTTTATACTAGAATTGGATACGTCGATGGGAGTAAATAAATAAGAGATGAAAAATAAAAATATATACCACTCATATCGAGGTAACATTTACTAGTGTAAGGCCTAACTACAAATGGCCGCTCCTATCCAGCCTTATTCTTCGTAATAATAGACAATGTTCCTTTTAATACTCTTTGTTATTGTGAGCATAGAGGTGGGGCGTCACAGTTGGCATCAAAGCTTGGGGTTTATGGACATAATATAAAACATAACTTAGATGGAACATGTGTTACAACTATTTGTTGATGTTTTTAGTTGTGCTATGAGTCAAAACTAAAGTTTTGAAATTATGATGAAATTTTTAAATATCTTTATTTAAAAATAATAGTGAAACTGTGTTTGATGATTGAGTAATTTGTGTCGGTTTATCAGAGTGCGCAGCGGAAACAGTGAGACTGTCTTCGCTGAGTACAACTGATAACCTTTTTGATTTGAAAATCAAAATGAAATTGAAATAAATTTCATTTGTTGTTCACATAGCTGTGTTTAATTTGTTTTCTTTGAAAATTTCGAATCCGATTTGAGAATCCGAAGCGATTGCGGCTATGTGATTTTGTTAAGATTTTTGCTGTTTTCAATTATCTTCATTGAAGATATATTTGAATGATTTCTTTGGTCATTTTGTGTTATACCTGGAAATTTTGTTGTACGTTACTGCATTAATTATACGTTAAACCAGTGTTTGGTTTTAAACGTATTTTGTTGCCGTTATTTTTATAACGAGATTTTTACATCGGTGCTAAATTTTTGAAGCACGGTGTTTTGTTGACATTTTTAATGAATGAAAATTCACTGGTATTATATTTTGATGCAAATTATTTGGATGAGATTTTGAAGTTTAAAATTACCGTCGCTTTGACTTCAGTAACCGTCAAATTTTAAAGTTGATTTTCCGCAATGCTGATTTTGTTGTCCGTTTTTACGGTATTTTGAGAAGTGCAATTTCCTTGTCGAAGTTGCTACTGATTTTACTGTTTTAATCACGTTTTTTAAAAATTGTTTCAAAATAAAAATTGTTTTCAAAATTTTTACAGTTTATGCTTTCAAAAGAATGAGGAAGCGATTTAAACGTTTCAGCAAAATCGAGGACTATGACCCCTTTCTTTTACTAATTCGCTTAATTCCGGACTTTTCCGTTTGAGAATGTAAATTATTACTTTTATAAAATAAATGAAATTGTTTTTAGAAGTTTTACAGTTTGCGCTTTCAAAAGAATGAGGAAGCGATTTAAACGTTTCAACAAAATCGAGGACTATGACCCCTTTCTTTTACCGATTCTCTTAATTCCGGACTTGTCCATTTGAGAATGTGAAATGTTATTTTTGGAATACACAATTTTGCACTTTCAAGGAAACGATGAAGAGAATCAAACGACCTAGTAAAACACGTGGTATGGGACATGTGCATTTGCTATTTCGATTAATTCTGGACTCATTAATTGAAACATCGGCTGTTTTGATGATTCTGATGATTTTGTGTGCTTTCGAGCTACTATGTTGGGCCTTCGGGTCATATGTTGGACCTTCAGGTCAAATACCAGTACTAGACCTTCGGGTCATAGGTTGGACCTTCTAGTCATATGTTGGGTGCCAAAATTATGTTGACAGTACTTGGTAGGCTTCAGCCATATGTTGATGCACGTGCGATGTAGCTAAAACTCGCCATTTGTTGGGAACGATCCAACCTTTTATGTTGATTTTCTAGAGTATCTTAATTGATTTCTAGATATTTGTTGTCCCCAATTATCTGCAGGTAATTGGATATTTGTTGTTTCTGATTATTGTTTTTGATAATCGGATATTGGTTGTTTCTGATTATCATTTTTGATAATCCGATATTTGTTTTTTATGATTATTGTTTCTGATAATCGGATATTTGTTGTTTCTGATTATCATTTTTGATAATTAGATATTTGTTGATTTGAGATTTGTGATTATCGTTTTTTGATAATTGGATATTTGTTGTTTCTGATTATCGTTTTTGATAATTGGATATTTGTTGTTTCTGATTATCGTTTTTGATAATTAGATATTTGTTGATTTGAGATTTCTGATTATCGTTTTTGATAATTGTATATTTGTTGATTTGATATTTCTAATTATCATTTGTGATAATTCGATTTTTTTGATTTGAGATTTCTGATTATCGTTTTTGATAATTGGATCTTTGTTGATTTGAAATTTCTGATTATCGTTTTTGATAATTGGATTTTTGTTGATTTGAGATTTCTGATTATCGTTTTTGATAATTGGATATTTGTTGATTTGAGATTTCTGATTATCGTTTGTGATAATTAGATATTTGCTGATTTGAGATTTCTAATTATTGTTTGTGATAATTAGATATTTGTTGATTTGAGATTTTTGATTATCGTCTTTGATAATCAAATATTTGTTGTTTCTGATTATCTTTTTTGATAATCAGATATTTGTTGTTTCTGATTATCGTTTTTGATAATTAGATATTTGTTGATCCGAGATTTCTGATTATCGTTTTTGATAATTGGATATTTGTTGATTTGAGATTTCTGATTATCGTTTGTGATAATTAGATATTTGTTGATTTGGGATTTCTAATTATCGTTTGTGATAATTAGATATTTGTTGATTTGAGATTTCTGATTATCGTTTTTGAAAATTAGATATTTGTTGATTTGAGATTTTTAATTATCGTTTGTGATAATTAGACATTTGTTGATTTGAGATTTCTGATTATCGTTTTTGGTAATTAGATATTTGTTGATTTGTGATTTCTGATTATCGTATTTGGTGATTGGATATTTGTTGATTTGAGATTTCTGATTATCGTTTTTGATAATTAGATATTTGTTGATTTGACATTTCTAATTGTCGTTTGTGATAATTAGATGTTTGTTGATTTGAGATTTCTAATTATCGTTTGTGATAATTAGATATTTATTGATTTGAGATTTCTGATTATCGCTTTTGATAATTAGATATTTGTTGATTTGAGATTTTTAATTATCGTTTGTGATAATTAGATATTTGTTGATTTGAGATTTTTGATTATCGTTTGTGATAATTAGATATTTGTTGATTTAAGATTTCTGATTATCGTTTTTGATAATTAGATATTTGCTGATTTAAGATTTTTGATTATCGTTTTTGATAGCTGAATATTTGTTGATTTGAGATTTTTGATTATCGTCTTCGATAATTGGATATTTGTTGTTTATCGTTTTGGATAATTAGATAGTTGCTGTTTTCTATCTATCTCTGTTGATAGTTAGAGTTTGCTGATTATGTAGTTCGTGTTTTCTAATTATCTAGTTGATAACTAAATGTTTTCTGTTTTGCGATTTGTGATTTTGTGTTTCCTAATTATCTTTGTTTATAGTTAGATATTGCTGTTTGTGATTTTGTATTTTAATTATCTAATTGATAATTAAATATTGCTGATAATTGTAATTATTCAGTTTTGTGTTTTCTAGTTATCTATTTGATAGTTAGATTTTATTGAAAATTTTTGAATTTCTTTTATGAAATTAAAAGATTTCTTTGGGGTTTGTGTTCTTGACCTTTATTTTTCTAACTTAACTAGTTTATGTTAGAAAAATAATTGTTATTGACGACTTTAATTATGAAAATTGCGGGGACGCAATTTTCTTAAGGAGGGGAGTTTGTAATAACCCGGGGTTTTGAAAAAAATTAATTATCGTCATTTGGTGATTAGTTCTATTGGTTGTTAATTGATAATGGGAGTTTTAATCAGGTTTAAATTCTTTTGAAAATTCGTTGAATATTGATTGGGCTTTAATAATCTCGGCCCACGATTCCTTTAAAATTCTTGATGTCGTTTATATTGAAGCAGACCCGTTCCCCTTATTCAATTGTAACCCTAAAACTAAAACAACCAAAAAAAAGATCAATGGCGGCTTCTTCGTTGTTCCTCCTCCTCCATTTGTATCGCAAACTAAATCAAACGAGAGGAGAGATTGGCCACTTGCTAGAGTTTCAATTTCGACCTAGCT
Source organism: Allium cepa (assembly GCA_030765085.1). NCBI lineage: Eukaryota > Viridiplantae > Streptophyta > Magnoliopsida > Asparagales > Amaryllidaceae > Allium > Allium cepa. Next base: position 1,039,621,735 of record CM060928.1, read on the forward strand.
TGATTTGGGTTCGTCTCTGCTTCGACACGTAACCGTCAGTCTTCGATTCGTGCTAGGGGAAACAAGGTGAGTGATTTCTTCACTCACATCTATTTCAATCTATTGTTTCTAACTGATTCGAGATATTGATTTAGTTTATATGAGTTTGAGGTTGTCATTTGATTTGCAGTGGCGATTTTTCTTCGTTCGATGCTGGTTATTGATGTAGCTATGTGAATCTCTACTGTGACTTTGGTTTGTTGTTATTTTCGCTGTTGACATGAATTTGTTCCACTTTTTCTTGTCTTCCTTTTTGGCTTCGGCCTTATATATTTATTTGCATATCCCTGCACAGCGTAGCCTTGGTCCAAGAGTCTCTCTTGTGACATATCTGATTGCGGTTACATAATTTTATTTTAAATTTGTAGCCTTTGTGCTTGTTGCTGTGTTGCCTTATCTTTGGTACACATGCTATTTCACCTGTAGCCTCTGTGCTTGTTCATGTGTCTGCGTCCTTGATTCCTGATAGCAGTGGCTTTGATGATTTGAGTTCAGTCGACTTGATATTATTACTGCTTGGCTTACATAATAGTGTTTTATGATTTTTTTAAGAAAAATAAACTGTGTTGTAGCCGTCATGGCTCCTATGCATCATTGAACTATTTTGTTCAGGTACAATCTGCTGTTGATTTTAATAGTTTATATGATGGTGTTTAATACACCTCTGTTAACTTGAGTACTTGATGCATTTCAGTTTTGTGTAGCTTCATGGTGCACCAATACTTTTGGAGTTCAAATGCATTTATTACTTCTTTACATTATACTGTCTACACTTTTGAACTACATGTGTAGTTGCTGTCACTGCATAGTGCACTTATTCTTCTTTACGTTGCAATGCTTTAGATCATATATGTTGATTTCTTCTTGTTTCCTGATGGATATTGAACTTTGGGGTTTGGTCGGAACTGTTGTAATTGCTGTGCACTATGCATATCACTGTACTTCTTCGAGTCAGTGGTGATGTGTATGCACATATGTATATTCCATTGTATATCACTTCATATGACTTTGCCGATGGGTCTTGCCATATCTTTGTTTGCTTTCATTTTCATTCTGTTGTGCCTTCATGTGGTACCACTGCCATGTGCGTTTGGGCATTCGAGCCTTCGTGCTCTATTGGTTCAGGTTGCATAATCAATTTTGCTATGTCATCATGTTTGTACCACTTCCTTATGCACTTGGTCATTCATTGTTGCCCTGACCTTTTCTTCGTATTGCTGTTAACTTTGGTTTGGTCTCGCAGTTGTGTTGAGTCCTAGTAACAGTGACTTGACCTCTGCATTTTGTAAATGATTTGGCTTTGCAGTTACGACTTGCTGTCAATATTTGGAGTTATGGTGACTTTAGATGCTGTAGTAGCGAGGCAGTGCATGCGAGCGTGTACTACAGCCACACGGTATTGCTTTTATTGATATTCTATTTGCTATGGATTTATTGATCTTTTGCGTATTCCAGATGTTGTAGTGGCGAGACAGTACACGCGTGCGTGTACTGCAGCCCTACCCGAATTGATATTTCAATTGTTTGAATTGTCTCGTGTGTCCAATTCAATATTTTGAATCGTATTTTGATTTGGTTTAATTTGTTGATATCTAATTATCTTTTTGATAATTAGATTATGAGTTTCTAATATTTAATAATTAGATTTTTTCGCTAATTGCCGTTTAGGCAATTCTGTTGTTTTCTAAATTATCTTCATTGATAACCCTTTTATTTATCTTCGTTGATAATTTGAATTTGTTGGTTTGTTGTTTAACACTGTTACGTGTTATATTTACCGTTATCCGATTACCTTATTTAAGGATTGGATAGGTGAATTTATTTTGACTGTCGTCTAATTGTTATTTAATTATTATTGCTTCCGTGCATTAATAACTGAGTTTGAATTAGACTGACCAGTGTATTATTTTCTTTTGAATTTAATACTCGGGTCAGACCGAGTTATTACAGGTTGTAGATATCTTGCTTTGGGTTGCTGCTTGAGCTATGAAGTCTTTCCATTTCTTTTGGAGTTGTCATCGTAATTTTATAGTAGTCAGTGTATTTGTATAGGATGATATATATTCATGTATATTTTTCACGATAATGTACTTGTATATGTAACTTCCTGAGTCGACAGTTGTAGTTGTATCATATATACTGTATCACATGTATTGTAACCGACTTCAGTTATATATATATATATATATATATATATATATATATATATATATATATATATATATGACACTTTTATTATCCGTGTTCCGCATTTTTCTTATCTGTGTTATTATTATATATATATTATTATTATATATATTATCCTAAACTATTATGAACCATCGTAGTTCGTTTTATAATGGAATTGGATACGTCGATGGGAGTAAATAAATAAGAGATGAAAAATAAAAATATATACCACTCCTATCGAGGTAACCAATACTAGTGTAAGGCCAAACTACAAATGGCCGCTCCTTTCCAGCCTTATTCTTCGTAATAACAGACAGTGTTTCTTTTAATACTCTTTATTATTGTGAGCATACAGGTGGGGCATCACATAGAAGGGAAATTTTGTGATCGAGCGAGCGATCAGATTGATATTGTGTACGAATGATATGTGTACATCATACGGATTGGAATGAAATTGATATTGAAAGTTTGTGGATAAGAACTGTAAAAAGGTTTTTGAAGTGGAAAATATATTTTTTGAAATATATGACGAAATACAGTATAAATTGGATATTTCTATGGTATAAATTTACTTTATGGAAGTAAGTAATACAGTTATTGACTTTATAGAGTAATCAAATTTGAATATGTGATTTGGAGTAAATAAAGTTATATATCTTTGTTATATAAGATAAATCTCCCTTTGTGAATCTATAGCCAAAAGAAAGGGGTTTTTGAAAGTTTTTGAAGTATTAAAAGGGTTTTATACAAGTTTGAAATGATCCTAAGATTTTTCAAAATTTATATATATATATATATATATATATATATATATATATATATATATAAAGGATCTTGTGAGAATGATTTGAAAAAGGTTTTGGAAACCTTTGGATTTGGAAAGGCTTTTGATTTTTAGGTAAAATCAATATTGGAATTTGGAAAAGCCTAAATTGAGAATTATCAATTTTGGGATTATCAATTTGAGAAAGGAAATTTATTTGAGATTCATACTAGGTGTATGATTTGAATGATACTGTATATAGTATAAAGTGTTCAGATGATGGCTCTGGGGAAAAAGGCGCTCCCTTGAAATGAACTTCTCAGGAGTGCCACCGGATGGTGCTGCCTTGAACCCCAGGAAGGGGGGGGGGTTCTAAAGTTGATCCTATGAGGAGTCTGGACAAAACTGGTTCCCGGGGATTATGAATAGTGTGTACCATAGCGAAAGTCGTGTGTGCCGCTGAGAGCCAACAGTTGCATGGACTTTTTCTGTGATGGCAACGTAACCCAGGATGTAACCGCGACCTATGGTAATATAGCCAAAGTCGTGTGTGCCTCTGAGAGCCAACAGTCTACGTTCGATTTTATATCGGCGAACTGCGACCTATGTTGGAGTGGAGAAGTTTCATTTTGACAGCGAAAATCGTGTGTGCTGCTGAGAGCCAACAGTTACATGGACTTTTGCTGCGATGGCAACGTAACCCTGAAATGTAACTGCGATCTGTTGTGGGTTCCATGGCGTAATCGAGGGGCGCGGAGTGCCTACAGTTACATAGACTTTTGCTGCGATGGCAATGTAACCCTGGAATGTAGCTGCGACCATGGATGGAGGTGATGGTTTCCAGAGCATTCTCACCAAACATATTTCCTCTATTTTCAGAAATGTTTTTTTATATTTTCAATAAATTATTTTTCAAGTATTTTCACTAGGTGTTGAAAACGGGTTTACCAAGTACTTATAGATTTTCATTCTTACGCCCGATCAACGTATGATCGAATGTCTGTAAGAACGAGGACGGACTTGGTGAAACATCGAGTTATAAAATGATATTTTTACAAAAACTATTTTGGCAATATTATATAGATTTTAAAGAAGTGTTTTAAAAATGATCAAAGAAAATTTACCTGATTTTAAGCATTTTTAATAAAGTCTGGCTTTGTTTCTTTTCGAGGACGAAAAGATTCAAAGGGGGAAGGAATGTGATAACCCGGATTTTAGAATACCTGAAATTGATAAATTAACTGAATTTAATTTGTGGAAATACTGATTTATAAGTTAAATAAATAGTTCTGGTAATGAAAGTATATATCTGAATAAGTATTGGTTTGATAATGTTTCCAGTATAATTATTTAAAATTGGCAAAAATTGATGTTTTCAAACAATAGTAATAATATGTTGTTTCTACATAGGCATAAATAGATTTTAAATAGAATTATCATTTACAAATTGAATTGGCGTTTGTTTATTTGTTTTTTTAAATTGAATTTTAAATCGAATTTGAATTTGTATTAGAATATTGAAATTCAAAAGATAGATATATATCTTAAAATATTTTGGATTTGAAATTTATTTTGTATATGACTTTATTTTGAATATAGTTGTTTTATATTATTTTCTTATAAAGGATTTTAATTTATATAAATTAAGATATGCATTTATTAATTAAGAAATTAATTACAAAAACTTTATAACCATTTAAAATTATTATATACTCATGCTTGATTACAAATGTTGATATATAAGTCTTTTAGTGACAAATGTTAGATAATTGAACAAGTGTCAAATTATGACATTTTCTTTTATTTTTAGAAAAATATTAGATAGAACAAGCTAAATATATTTCCACCTTGTTTTCCCTAATTTTCGTTCTTGTTCTCATTTTCAACACTCATGCCTATAGTTCTCAAACCAAGAAAGCAATTCTAAAAATCAAAAGTCTGTAGAGACCTAAATTTATTGCAAGAGAAATCTAATGTTATAATCCATCTCAATCTTCTTTCATTTATCTTCTTAACTCAAACTAGAAAGAAATCAGGCAAAACAACTTCAGGTTCAAACTGAGATAAAGCAATGCAGAAATTCAAGTTTGTCAAACTGGGTTGATTCAAAATTCAAGCATCAAACTTCCAGTCAGAAAGCAATTTCTAGATTTTTCAAGTCAAGTCTGCGCTCTGTTCAACATACTGGTGAGTAAAATTTTAAATTAAAACAGTTTAAATCCTAGACTGGAATTTTGATGTATGGTTGAAATCTTGAAGTAAAATAGTTTGAAATGATTTGCATGTATGCTTTGACTTGAATGTATGTGTATACATTATGTGAAATGTCTGATGATCATCTTTGTTGTTTTACAGTATTTCTTTTTCAATAAAGGATTCATATCATCATATGTATTTGATTATAGGCTAGGATCTGAGAATAGAAATTGTTTGTAAGCATATAAATTTAATTTTAAAAGTAGTTTTAAATAAATATATGATGTATTTATTTAAAAATTGAAATCTATAGGTCTGATTATATAATATGCTAAAATCAAATGCCTAGAATTCTTGAATCAATTCTATAATATGATTCTAGGTTGGAAGATGAATTTAGAAACCAAAATCTCAATTTTTATAATAATATTCTCTGTGAAAATCGAAATTGTAAGATTTTAGGGTTTTCACTAATATTTGGCTATCGACATGGTGGAATTCATCGGGGTTATGGTGAAAGCTGTCTGGAGGTCTGATGACTTCGGAAAAAAATGAGTTCGTATTTTATTTTGGGTAGTGGTGGCCGGAGTAAGGCTAAATATGGTTTCGAGAGGTGGTTCTGTTGAGTGTATAAGCAGAGTGATTTCGTCCATATCGAGGTATCGAGTTTGATTGCATGGCTAGCAGTCGAGGCGGGGAGGCGTGGTGATGCTCTGGAAGGATGGCCGGAGTTTCCAACTGTTGAGATCGTCGAGGTGAGCTTTCTTTTAGATGAGGTATTTGGCACTGGGTTGTTCGAATGGGTCGATTTCGTATAGCAATGGAATCATGGCCTCTGGTTGGCCGTGGTGGATGATGTGGTCATCGGTGATGTGCTGAGGCAATTTTTGAGCGTCGGAGCGCCGCCGTTCGTCGGTGTACGTGCACCGTGCACGTTGGGTATCAGGCGATCGTTTTTGTGTTTTGGAAGAAGCTTTTCCTCAAGTTTGAATTCGCGTATTCCTCTGTTGGCTCGAAGCAGTGAGGACGAGATTTTCTCGAGAGTGATTAGCTTCATGTTTTAATTTTTTTTAAAACTTAAACTAAGTTTTGAAAAGGGGGAAACTGGGATTTTCTCGGGTAAGTATTCGAGTGGCTTGCGGGTTGAACCCGAAGCAACTCTATAAAACAATTTAATAAAAAAAGTATTCTTTAACATTTAATTCAAAATGGTTGTAAATTGATTTAAGTTTGGTTGATGTTAAATGAGTTAATTATCTTTAAATCTTAAAATTAAAATGAAATTTTAAATGTAAATTTAAAAGATAAGATTTCAAAGACTTTGTAAATGATAATTAAATCGTATATAAGGATAATATTTTATCTTAAAGATAATTAAGACTTAAATATTTGAAATTTAATTAAGTTAAAGAGTAATTAATCTATTTAATTAGTTAAGAATTTTTTAAAATAAGTAATTAAGGGATTATTAGTTAATTAATTGTAGGTTAATTAATGTATAACTAAGGATCTTTAATTAGATAAGTTAAGTTTATAAATTAATGTTTAGAAATTAATTAATCAAGTAATTAAAATTAATTAGTTTCTGTTAAGTACTTAATTAATTAAGTAATCGAAGATAAATTAATTGGTGATTAATAATAAATTAGTTTGTAATTTAAATTATAAATACTTAAGGTAGTAATTAAGAATTGTTAATAGTTAATGAAGATCATTAACTAGAGATTATTACCTAATTAATTAATGTGATTAATTTTAATAATTAATTAGATTAATTAATTAAAGATAACCATTAGTGGGATTGTTTAAGTATAATTACTTAATGGAAGTAATTAAAGGGATTAAGTACTTAATGTATTTAATTAAATTAATGTGATTAGTTTAAGTTAATTAATTGGTTTAATTAATTTATATAAACATTGGACGATGGTTATGTATAATTACTTGGTGTATTTTATTAAGTATAATTACTTAGTGAAGTAATTAGTGGATAATTACAGGATGTAATTAATTGAAGATTGAAAATAATTTGGGTTTAATTACTTAGTGTAATTAATAAAGAAGGATAATTACTTAGTGAAAGTAATTAATAATTAATTACTTAGTGTAATTAATTTAAGAATTAATTAAAGTTATTTAAAGATAGTTAAGTAATTTAATTAATTACGGATAATTAATTACTAATTATGATTAATCAAGGTTGATTAATGAATAAAGATTAATTAAAGATTAATTATCAAATAATTAATTGGTTTGCAATTAATTATTGTTAAGTGAAGGTCGTCTAAGTGATTAAAGAAGAAATTAATTTAATTAGAGAAAAATTAAATTAATTTTGGAAATTATCCATATTGCTTATGAATTATTGAATGATGTAAATGCCTCGAATTGGTTGATGATATGAATATTTTTGTGATAACGTAATTTTTATCGTGGATAAATTGCTGAGTAAAGTGACATCTTGTATTTAAAGTTGAATTTTATTTCACTTAAATAACTTGGGTTAGGATGGTATTGAACTTGAAGAGATTGGGGTCGGGTATCAGTAAATACCCGAACCCACTTTGATTTGTAGCCTACAATGATTCTATAAATTGATAAATGAAATCAATAGGGTAAAATGTAATAATTTAAATGAGTGAACCCTTTAAAAAAACTAAGTAAAGGAACTTAGGGATTGATTGTGAATATATGTGTTGACAATAGCAAGTTGTGAACTTAAAATGATGAATGAGTTACCCGGGTTTATTTAACTTTTGTACTGTTGCATTCCATGTTAGATGAGTTTACTCACGCTGGTTTCCAGCCTGACCCGGGTGTTACTTTGATGTAATGCTCGGGTCAGACCGAGTATTACAGATTTTCAGTTGAGGACGTTCTGGAGCTCAAGAGACGAGCTGGATGGCAGGAACGTTTGGAGTGTTTCCGCTATATTATATAGTTGTATATCTAAGACATATTGTTTTAAACTGTCCAATGTTGTGTAAATGTTGTAACTCTGATGTATTAAAGTGAAATTTGGCAAGTACAGTTTTCCTTTGTATAACCGTTATTATTTGTTATTATACTTTATCCGCTGCAAATGTGAGATGTTGGTATTTCTGTTCTTCTTTTCTTCTATCTCTTTCTTCTTTTCCTTTAACTATCTGGATTTTTCGAGATCGAAAATTACGGGTCGTTACAGAAAAGTTTGAGGAATTCTGCAATAAAAAAGGGAATAACTCATTTTCATTTCCAAGAACTCCACAACAAAACAGAGTAGTAGAACGTAAAAATAGGACGATTTAAGAATGTACGAGAACTATGCTTTCAGTTAGTAATTTACCAAAGATTTTTTGGGCAGAAGCAGTTGCTACCGCCTGTTATATTTTAAATAGAATTTTGATTAGACCTCTAACTGATAAGACAACTTATGAACTTCTTTATTCAAAGAAACCTAAGGTATCTTATTTTAAAATTTTTGGAAGTAAATGCACTATTTTAAATACAAATTATAATTTAGATAAATTTGATCCTAAATTCGACAAAGGAATCTTTATCAGATACTCTAATAGAAGTAACGCATACTGAGTGTTTAATTTAAAAACTAACACCATTGAAGAAACAATGCATGTTTCATTTGATGAAAATTTCAAAATTTTTGAAGATACAAATGATGAAGAGGATTTAATCAATCAAAATCAAGAATCAATTGAAACTAATAATGAAATTAATCATCCTAATAAAAGGACTAAACTTTTGAAAGATCATCCTATAGAAAATATACTAGGAGTTATGCAATCTGTTGCTAAAACTAGAAATCAACTAAGTCAAATGAGTAATGTAGCTTTTATATCAACTATTGAACCCAAAAATCCAAAAGAAGCATCAACTAATGATTCATGGATTTTGTCTATACAAGAAGAATTAAATCAATTTAGTAGAAATTATGTTTGGGAAATTGTTCCTAGACCTGAAAATAAAAATATAATTGGAATAAATGGGTTTATAAAAATAAAATGAATGAACAAGGAGAGGAAGTCTGAAATAGAGCTTGATTAGTCGCTCAAAGTTATTGTCAAGAAAAAGGAATAGATTTTGATGAAACCTTTTCTCTCGTAACAAGATTGGAAGCCATTAGGATTCTACTTGCTTTCGCAAATCACAATAATTTCAAATTATTTCAAATGGATGTTAAAAGTGCCTTTTTAATTGGATTTGTAAAAGAAGAAGTATATGTTGAGGAACCACCACTTTTTGAAAATGATAAATTACCAAATCATGTTAACAAACTTAAGAAAGCATTATACGGTTTAAACAAGCTCCTGGAGCCTGGTATGATAGACTAAGATCTTATTTATCGCAATCAAATTTGGAAATTAGTAAAGTAGATAATACTCTTTTTATTAAAATAAATAAAAATGATATTCAACTAGTACAAGTTTACGTAGATGATGTCATTTTTGGATCAACTAATTTTGAAATGAATAAAGAATTTTTTGAAATAATGACAAAAGAGTTTGAGATGAGTCATATGTGTGAGTTAATTTTTTTTTAAGGATTACAAATAAAACAATTAGATAATGGTATCTTTATTAGTCAAGAAAAATATGCTAAAGAACTAATTAGTAAATTTGGTTTGACTATTGCGAGTGGAAAACCCACTCCCATGGTAACCAATGAGTACCTTAGCAAAGAAGATCTCTCGAAAGATGTAGATCAAAAATTGTGTAGAGGAATGATTGGATCACTACTCTATATTACTGCCAGTAGACCTGATATCATGCATAGTGTTTGTCTCTGTGCTAGATATCAATCCCAACCTAAAGAGACCCACTTAAAAGCCGTAAAGCGAATCATAAGATATGCCAAACACACATCTAATTATGGTTTATTTTACACTAAAAAGGATTCTTTTAACTTAATATCTTACTGTGATGCTGACTATGCTGGTTGTAAATCAAACCGAAAAAGTACAAGTGGGACTTGTCACTTTTTGGGGCATTCTCTGGTTTCTTGGCTTAGTAAAAAGCAAAACACATTTTCTTTATCAACAACTAAAGCAGAGTATATTTCTGCTGCTTTGGCTTGTTCTCAAGTAATATGTATGCAACAAACTTTAAAAGATTTCGGTTTAAAATTTTCAAAATCACCAATTTATTGTGATAATACGAGTGTGATAAATTTATCCAAAAATTCTACTCAACATGCTTGAACTAAACATATTGATATCATACATCATTTTCTCAGAGATAATATAAGGAAGTAGTTACTCTCGATTATATTAATTCTGAAAATCAAATTGCTGATATTTTAATAAAACCCTTAAATGAATCAATTTTTACTAATTTAAGAAGAGAATTAGGTATTTGTTCTATAACTGAAATATAAAATATAAATAACAAGTATAGTTAATAATTAATATTAAAATCAAATGATAAAAATAAAAAGGACCATGTCGACATCCCCCATATACCCATGCCGACATATAATGTTTTTAAATTTTGAAATTTTTCCCACCAAAATTCAAAATAATTGGTTATATATTCTTCACATTTTCGAAATCTTATTCATCCTTTCTGTTATCTCTCTATTCTTCTCTCTGAAATCAAATAATCAATGGACTCCTCTTCCAAATCAAACATAAAATCAACTTTTTTGTTCCCCTCTCCTACGTATGGTCCTTTTCAACGTATTACTCTTGCTCGTATGACTAAAATAGAGAACTCTCTGAAGGATGCACTTCAGATGATGACTGAAATTCAAGTGATTCAACTCCGTATGGCAAAGAAAAAGAGAAGCAAGGCAAGATTCTTAGGAATTTGCAAAAATTTATAATGGATTATCAAGCCGACCTTATCTTGATTGATGAAGATTCTCCACTCAATCAAGTGGCCAGTGAAGAAGAAGAAGAACCCATGGAAGAAGTGCACACGGAGGATGATGACCAAGTCGTGCGTGTTGGAGAAGTGTGTTTTGACAAGAATGGGAATCTTGTCGAACAACGTGGAAATTTTTGTTTCCGCTATCCAAACTGTTCGATTCATAGATCTCCTATGTTCAAAAACACGCATTAGTTTCTTCTCTTTCTTTACCTTTGTTGTTTATTCCTTCTTAGTTTACAATGAAAAATGTATATACAGCTATATGATTAATAAATTAATTGTGTTCTTATATGTGTTCTTCTTATTAATACATATAACTATACGGTTATTATATACTTAAGATAGTTAGTAGTTTAGGATTAGATTTATTATTAGATCTAAGTGCTGATTATTTATGATAACACTATCATTATAATCACATAGAATATCAGAATTAGGGAGAGCTATATAGTTTGGAGTTATAAAGTTTAGAGTTTGTTTTTGTTGATGACAAAGGGGGAGAAATATAAAATAGGGTAATTAGGCATAGATTAAGGGGGAGTTATTAGTTTTATGGGGAGTTATTAAGATAGAAATAAATATTTGATAAACAAAGGTTGTCATCATCAAACAGGGGGAAATTGTTAGTCCGTAAGATGATGGATTTGATGACAACAACCATAGAATAGATTATAAAATATAAACACTAACATTATAAGTTTAGACAAATATGTATATGCAGGATTTAACCATGCAGGTACCAAGAATGAAGACTGTACGGTATAGAGATTCAAGATATCAAGATTGAAAACCCATGAGTATCAAGATTATCAAGAGTTCAAGAATTGAAGTAATTTATTCTTATGTGACGATACAGATTTTTCGCGTTCGAAAATCGACATCCATACTTTACATCGTACACGATGCCGTAGATTCGACCGTTCAAATTCGAGTCGCCGGAGCTTATAACACAATTAAGTAAACAACACAGCGGAAGAAAAAGAATAATACATTGATATACAATATCCAGAATATGATATACAACAATGATATCAATATGATCCAAGAATATCAGAGATAAACAATATTGCTACAGCGGAAATAACAGCAGAGATAACTCCAAATGGCTCCAAAATCAAGCTCTGACCACCATCAGGTTACACCAAGATAAGCAAGACTGGTGTTAACTCCATCGACTGAACTAACTCCAGATAATCTACTAAAACTGAACATCTAAAAAGAAGCCCAACTCTAGACTGCCCGTGTGGAAAATAGTGGGCACCCAGAGTTTAGGAAGGGAACAATAAACGCTGGATTAGTTTTGGGACTGGTATGAGTAACAAAAACAGTTTATCTTTTAAAATAGACAACAAAAGAATTAAAAATAAATCCGCAATGCTTTTCAGAAAATGAAACTACCACAAGGCCTCCTCACACACGCACAATGCAAACGCAGAATTGGAGGAGATTTCTCCTTGTGATAGTCAAAGATGCTTACTACGCAAAACAAATCATTTTTGATATTATTATTAGTGCATAGTGATGAAAGCATTTCGAAAATAGAATATTAATCTTAGCCAACATAGACATTCCGAACTATTCCTACTATAGCTACCATCTAAACAGTGGGGCTCCACCACTAGTAAATGGCAGGTTCTACAACTAAAACCGTACAAGGCTCGTAGTGTTTCTTTGTGTGATGACCCGGCTTCCTACGCCCAGGAAGAGGTGTCATCAATAAGAAAGAAAGGGGTAGAAATAGAAAAGAAAAGAAAGAAAGAATAACAACATCAGAATCTCACAGCGGAATGGAATAAAATATAATATATCAACATAACTATTACATAGTCATATACATCAGAGTTATACAATATCATACAACATGACTATCATATACATATCAGTCAGGACATACATCTCAAATACATCATATACTAACTAACACAGCGGGACTATATAGGTAGCTACATACATCTGGTTTTCTGCTCCAACTCCTCCAGAATTCGTCAAAGCTAACCTGAATCCCTTGGCTACCCGTAAAAATTTGGGTACCCGAGAGTTTATGAAAAACAGAAAATAAACTCCGGGTCAGACATGGGTCTGGTATGAGTAAACGGGTTAAAGTTGTTTAACTTTGAAATCATTTAAGATAAAGGTATCACGTAAGACTTCCCACACATAAATACGGGTAAGTTTTTACCTTACGCTAGCCAAAACATTTTATACGAAATCCAATGATATTATAATAGTGTCTAGGGTTTTCAAGTAAAATACAGAAATAGCTGAAATGCTTACATCTCACATTTCAACATAGTTGGGCACAATCAAAATGTACGGCGCTTATTGGAAATTGGATCCTATACAATGGCAGGGCTACTGGGGTACCGCCCGTCACAGTACGTGGCCTAGATCACAGTACCGAGGAGCCACCCTAACTCCCCTGCAACACAAGGCCGGAACCATTCCTTTCTGAATAGTTCCGAACAAGATAACCCGCAGTTGGCTGCAGACCAACCGTCCACACAGCCAAGTAAAAGGGACATCTAGACAGGGGTATACCTTGTCCTGCTTGGGCATCTTCCAACTAACCTTGCTGCACATCCCCTGTTTTATCCATTCCCGGTTGATGAGGCTTGAGGCTGCGTTTACCTTTTTAGAACATATTTCTTAGAATGCTCATCGTCCACCTGACGATGTGCTGAAAGCATTCAATCCATACAAGTTTGTTCCGGGTTCGAACGAAACCGAAGGCATTATCTCGTTACACTCGTTTTGGAATCACCCTCGGAGTTAACGACGATAACCCTTGCATTCTGAAAACACCATCTCGATCTTCACTTGAGATTACACGACCTAACGTTTAATTTGGATCGATGTGGTTTTCGAAATATCAAATCGATATCCGATCCCGGTCTCATCGAAATCCAAACGCCATTTTAAAGTCCAAGTTGTCTAATTAACTTAACAGTTAAATTTAACAATTGAATTCATAAAGCAATTTAACACAGATAAATAACATCTGATAAACATATAGCGATTTCATACAAATAAATCATACACAATCATCACAGATGTATCCAGAATATCACAGAACATTACAGGATATAAATAAACATCAGAGGCAATCAAATAGAATCATTGATTCATATCAACTAGTTCGATTTGTTTTAAACTAAATTGCATACTCAAGAGTAAATTATATTTTATTAATTATTAATTAATAAACTTATTTCAATTTATTAACTACTTACTAATCATTTACTAAATTAATTAATTATTATCAATAATCTTAATTATTGATTATAAACTCAATTACACTATTAATTATTATTATTTATTTAATTATTTCATTAATTATTTATTAACCTAATTGTTTAATCATTAATTAATTGTTTAATCTATTAACTATGATTTGTTAATTAACCAACTTCAAATAATTAATTAGATTCTTAATTACAAATGATTTATACAAGGTTATCATTAAAATCTTTAATTACAAATTCAATTACATTTTGAACTACTATTAAATTACAATTATAAATTTATTACAAGCATAATTAACCTTGATTTTAAATTATTTACTTGTTTTGTTTCCTGTAAAACTTCCTCAGTAATATTAAAGTAAATCTTAGTTTAAAACAATTAGTCAACATCCTTAACTTGATTAATGCTTAACTAAAATATAACTTTCAACCTAATGTTACAGATAGAAAATTCCAGTACATAGAAATCGAAGACAACAACGTGATTAACACGGGTTAAACACGAGGCTACCCCGAAATCTTCTCACGTGAATCTCCTGCACTTCCCCTTTCTCCTTCCTCTGTTCTTCTTCCTTTTCTCTTTTTTTAAAAAAAAAGCCTAAGTTTAAAACTGTAGAGACTTATTAAACACACGCGCACCTCGCCCACGACTCAGAACAAACCCGAAGTCGACACGCGACTAACTCGAGTTACACTCGAGTGACAATGCCCAGAATTTTTCCCCCACCGCCGTGCACGTGCACGGCGGTTCACCACCGCGCCACTGCACCACGACATCACCAACAAGTCACAATGCTTCCCCTCTCTCGTAATCACCACCCAGAAATGCACGACCACCCCACAATCAAAATACGCCTAAAAGTCGAACTGTAACAAGAAACTCAGTTGACAAAAACCCCCTCGTACTCACCGTCGCGACCTTCTGCGGTGACGTGGCTTCGGCCGAACCTTGCCCACACCACACTCGAGCACCCTCTCAAGTCTCATGGCACTCGGTGGTTCCACGACGACGCGACCCACAAATGAACATAGCCTGAAAACACAGAACCCATAACCCTATTTTCAATCAATTCCTAAAAATCTTGCAATAACAAAATTTTCTAACATTTTTCTGTTGTTCAAGCATCAATATTCAAGCTCCATGACAAATTGTATCAACAATTATTGAAGGAATCATCAGAATTCCATATAAAAGCATATTTGGCTAACTGTTAAACTGCTCTAAGAATATTTAACTAAAAATTATGAATGTTATCTTAAAATTCATACTTTCGTATGTAGTTGCAATATATCCATTCAAGTTTACAATTCGAGATATTCAAATTTTAATCTTTGGTTTATTTTTTACTGTAAATATGTGTTTACAGTGTTTGTATATTTTACAGCTACTAAAAAAAAAATCCAAACCTAAATTTGAAACTTAAACTAATTTGTTAGTTAAGTTATTAATTAAAGACAAGAACTTTATATAAGGTTGGATATATTCACTATCTTGTTTTTATCTTTCTTTCTTTTTCTTTGCCTCAGTAAAACAATTGAAACCTGGAAGACAACTATAAGAACAGACAGTATTTAACAAGAATTCCATAACTTAAATCATAACAATACTTCATGAAATACATATTAAAAGTTAGATTTAAAAACATGTTTACTCACCAGAAACTGTTGAAAACAAAGGCTATTTGCTTGATGAAGAAACCTGTAGCTTGAATTTAATTAAGCTTGATAATATGCAGTTTAGAAATTCCTGTAACCTTTGAGTATAAAGTTTTGTTTGTTTATTTTCTTCTCTTTTTCTTTATCAGGTTTGTGAAGTTTCTTTTGCTTTTGCAGATACAAATGAGCTAAGATATAAAATGATGTATACATATATATAACTTCCAACAATGCTGTCTTCTTGCACAAGCTTTGGCTTGGCACAATATCTTGCCTTATTTTATTTTATTTTTGTACTAAAGCCTAAGACAATTCAACCATTTCGGCTGAATAAAGAAAAAATTCAGACATAAAAGTAGGCTAATTAAATGTTTGTGTTAACATATATGTTAACATACTATTAAGGTTTGCTGACACAAACATATGGTATAACATATTTCAGGCTTTGTTTGTACTGAATGTATTCATATGGATTTACACTATAATGCTTTGCTGACACAATTTTGTACAAAGATATTTGCAGTGTATTTGTACTAAGAGGTATTCATATTTCATACTTGCAGATTTTTGTTTAAACATACTTATGTTAACATATAGATAAATGTTGCTTGCAGGTTTTGTTTTATTATTTATGCTAGCATATTATTAATGTTTGCTGTTAAACTTTGTTTTATTATCTTATAACTTAAACACAAACTTTACATTTGTTTTTGACAGATTATGTATACTTGTCTTTACATAGTTAACACTTTTATTTATATCTTATTCACATCATATTTTGTACTTATGTTTATGTATACTTATGTAACCATATAAATAATGTTTGCAGGTTAATTTGTCTTTATTGCTGATGTTAACATATTATTATGTTATTCTTATGTTCATGTTGACTTATGTTTCTAATCATATTTTATGATATTAAATATTTATAAGCTTATTGTAAATATTATTCTTAAACATACAATATGGTCAACTACTTAAATCTTATTTTTATTTAAAGTTTAATCTTTCAATATTTGATTAGTAATGTATACTTTATATTTATATTTAATATGGGTTGAATTGTATTATTGTAAATATTATTATTAACTGCATTTATATCTCTGGTATTAAATGTCATTAATATATAATTTTAATAGAATAAAACATATTTAATTTTAAATATTGTTAAAAGAGTCTAGTTTACATTTTGAAATTATAACTTTCCTTTATAACACATATAAAACTAAAACGTCCAACATCTTATTTATTTATAAATGCAAATATTATATTTTATTTAAATTTGATCAAAAACTAATTATTGTAATAGGGTCAAAATTCCGTGATGTCACATTCCTCCCCCCCTTAAAAGAATTTCATCCCCGAAATTTAAACAACAGTTAATTTCAAAAACTTAATATTAACATTCCAAACATACATATCATTCATACAAAACAAACAATCAAACAGTCAATTCTAACATCATTACTAATTATCCGGACATAAATTTGGATAAGCTTTTCTAAAACTATCAAGAGTTTCCCAGGTACAATCTCTGGGATCCTCACTCCATTGCACCTTGACGAGTTTCACCACTTTGTTCCTGAGTTGCTTCTCGTCTTGATCTACAATCTGAACAGGATCTCTAACCACAGTCAGGTTGGGATCTACTTCTAAATCTTCCTGAACAATTGGTTCTATCACTAATGATGGGTCATGAATATATTTCCTCAAATGAGACACATGAAATACATTGTGAATCCCAGACATTCGTTCTGGTAATTCAATCCTGTAGGCTACAGTTCCAATTCTTTCTAGCTCTCGGAATGGACCAATATACCTCGGAGCAAGTTTTCCCGTCTTACCGAATCTTATAGCACCTTTGATTGGGGAAACTTTGATAAAAACTAAATCTCCGATCTTAAATTCTAAGGGTCTTCGTCTCTTATCTGCATATTTCTTCTGACGATCTTGAGCAGCTTTCATCCTTTTCTTGATAAGCTCAACCTTCGCAGAAGCTTCACGAATAAGATCGGGTCCATGCACAAGTCGATCATTCGATTCAATCCAACAAGATGGGGATCCACACGGTCTTCCGTACAGAGCTTCATAAGGAGCCATCTTAATACTTGCTTGATAACTTTTATTATAGGAAAATTCCACTAGATGAAGATGGTCTTCCCATGATCCACCAAAATCCAATACACAAGCTCGCAGCATATCTTCCAGAATACGATTAAGCCTTTCCGTTTGTCCGTCCGTCTGAGGATGATAGGCTGTACTTAATCTCAAACTTGTTCCCATAGCTGATTGCAGAGCTTCCTAGGATTTACTAGTGAAAATAGGATCACAGTCACTCACTATGCTAACAGGAACACCATGCAATCTGACTATTTCCTTCAAGAAAATTTCTGCCAAAGAAACTGCGGTATGAGTCGCTTTAACTGGAATAAAATGGGCACTCTTCGTTAAACGATCCACAATAACCCATATTCCTTCATTTCCTTTCCTGGTTCTAGGCAAACCGTCGATGAAGTCCATCGAGATTATCTTCTACTTCCAATCTGGAATTTCCAAAGGTTGCAATAGTCCTGCAGACTTTTGTTGATCTCCCTTCACTTGCTGACAAATGGCACAACTATTTACAAAAGAAGCTACATCCTTCTTCATATTTGGCCACCAGAAAACTCTCCTCATATCTTTATACATCTTCGAGATTCCAGGGTGAATATTCAATTCAGAACGATGACACTCAGCTAAAACTTCTTGCCTCAGTCCATCAATATTAGGCACACACAAACGACCATTAATCCTTAAAACACCCTGATCGTCTATCTTGAAATCTGAATACCGACCGTCTTTAGTCCCAAGAATTATTTCCTCAAAAGACTTATCCTCCGTTTGCTTACTAACGATCTTTTCCTGGAGAGATGGAACGACTTCCAAAAGAGATAAAACAGCATTTCTACTAAGAGCATCAGCCATGACATTTGCTTTCCCCGGAGTACACAAAATAACCAGATCATAAGATGCCAAAAATTCGACCCATCTCTGCTGTCTCAAATTAAGATCTTTTTGAGATAAAATATATTTCAACGGTTTGTGATCCGTGAATAACTCAAACTTTTCTCCCAAAAGATAATGTCTCCAGATCTTCAAAGCAAAAAAAATAGCTAATAGTTCTAGATCGTGCGTAGCATAGTTCTTCTCATGTGACTTCAATTGTCGACTAGCATACGCAATAACTCTGCCATTCTGCATCAGAACTGCACCCAATCCAACCAAACATGCATCCATATATACTTCAAATTTGCTCTTCCCATCCGGAATAGCAAGTATTGGTGCACTAGTTAGCCTTGTCTTCAATTCCTGAAAAGCTTCTTCACACTGAGGTGTCCACTTGAATTTAGCTCCATTCCTAGTCAGCTTGGTCAGATGTGAAGAAATTTTGGAATAATTCTTAACGAATTTTCTGTAGTAGCCAGCCAAACCCAGAAAACTGCGAACTTCCGTCGGTGTCTCCGGCTGTTTCCATTGCAAAATAGTTTCAACCATTGCTGGATCTACTGAAATGCCTTTACCAGAAACAATGTGCCCTAAAAAATTTACTTCAGATTTCCAAAAATGGCACTTTGCAAATTTTTCCTTCAACACATGCTTCCTCAGAGTCTCCAATACAATCCTCAAATGTTGCCTGTGCTCTTCTTCCGATTTGGAGTAGATCAAAATATCATCAATGAATACCAGCACAAACTTATTCAATACATCTCTAAAGACTCGATTCATGAGGTCAACAAAATAGGCGGGAGCGTTGGTTAATCCGAACGGCATAACCAACCACCCATTAAAACAATTCGGTCCCCTAAATGCTGTTAAGGGGATACTATCTTCAGCTACTCTCAATTGATGGAAACCAGAAGCTAGATCTAGTTGAGAAAAGATAGAAGCTCCATGCAGCTGGTCAAAAAGATCATCGATGCGAGGAAAAGGATATTTATTTCGAATGGTCACTTTGTTCAATTCTCTATAATCAACGCAGAACCTTAGCGAACCATCCGATTTGGTGACAAACACTGCAGCAGAGCCCCAACAAGAAAAACTAGGTCTAATCAAACCCTTCTCCAAAAGATCTTGCGTTTGCATAACCAACTCTTCTCTTTCTCTATGAGGCATTCTCCTACTGGGTTGAATCACCGGCACTGCTCCTGGAATCAAATCAATACAAAACTCAATCTCTCGATGTGGCGGTAGACACTTAACTTCTTCAAAAACATCAGGAAAATCTTGAACCACATCAATTTCTTCAACTTTCTCTTGAGAAGTCTCAACTCCCAGCAAAAGACTACTCAAGTGAAATCCAGAACTATCGCACGACACTTTGGCAATCCTACCCAAATCAGTCTCCAATGAAACTGTCCTCTCATCACAATTCAGGACTGCTTTATACTTATCAAGCCAATCCATTCCCAAAATAAGATCAAATCCTTTAAAATTTAACACATACGGGCCACAAGACAAACTGTGAGACAAATAAGAAAGCTTCAAGTCCTTACAGATCGTATCCAATTTTGTTGCTCCACCAATAGGATTAGATACAATAATGGGATGATCCACGGTACTAGGTTTAAGTGAAAACTTTTCTACTGATTCTGAAGATATGAAACACAAAGATGCACCCGAATCCATTAAAACTTTAATATATTTGCCGTTTAAGAGTAGGATACCTTCCAAAACTCCTTTGCCTTGAGAAGAAGAAGATGAACCTGCTTCCAAAGAAAATACTTTACCCTGCAGTGTCCTCTGCAAAAGTGGACAATTCTTAATCATATGACCGGGTTGACGACAATTAAAACACAACGATCTCTGGACTATTGCCAATCCTGGACCATTCTGACACTGTTGTTGCTGAGATCTTCCTTGAGAACACTGATCCGCCAAATGTCCAATTTGCTGACAATTATAACACTTACGGGGTCCGTTATTGCTTCTTCCCGATTTCTTTCCCTTTGCTTGCCTTTTCCAAAGTGGATTAAACTTTCTTTTATTTGGGTTAATGGAATTCCCTCTTGAAACTGCTACTGTTGCCTCCAATTTCTTGCTCATCAAATCTTCACAACTCAAAGCCATATCAACTAAATCAACAAAAGATCCTTTCAAGAGCACCATCATCTTATTCTGGAATTCGTACCTCAATCCTTGCACAAACTTTTCATTCTTCTTGAGGAGAGTATCAATGAGTCCTGATCCATAACACGAAAGTTCGTTGAATCTGGTCTCATACTCAGAAATGGTCATGCTTTCCTGCTTCAAATTCAAAAAATCCTGGTACAATTGAGTTTTCCCTGCTGTGGGCATAAACTTCTCCTCAAATAACTCCTTAAATCTTTCCCATGAAATATCTTCTTCATGAATATTTGCAATTGTTGCATTCCACCATGATGCTGCGCTTCCCTGCAATTGCCACGATGCCATATCCCTCTTCTGATCATCCGACAATCTCATCCTCTTAAAAATACGCTCACACGAATGTAACCAGGCTTGAACTTCAATTATCGATTCTGAACCTTTAAATGATTTGCCTCCAAGATCGATAAAATCTTTACATAAGGCTGCAAAACTAACTTGAGGCGGTACTGGATTAACAGCCTCTCTAGCAATTTGACTTCGACCATTATCAGTTGAAGTACTGGCCCTAACTCTGCATCTCCTTTCAGAACTCATGTTTGCCTCCTAGACAGGTAACCCAACAAGTTTAGATAGGTATATAATTATTTATATGAAAATACAAATACACACTCTCAAGATAAATATTATTCCAGAGCATAGGTACTCGCTCAAACTAATGCTCTGATACCAGCTGTGACAACTCGGCTTCCTACGCCCAGAAAGACGTGTCATCAATAAGAAAGAAAGGGGTAGAAATGGAAAAGAAAAGAAAGAAAGAATAACAACATCAGAATCTCACAGCGGAATGGAATAAAATATAATATATCAACATAACTATTACATAGTTATATACATCAGAGTTATACAATATCATACAACATGACTATCATATACATATCAGTCAGGACATACATCTCAAATACATCATATACTAACTAACACAGCGGGACTATATAGGTAGCTACATGCGTCTGGTTTTCTGCTCCAACTCCTCCAGAATTCGTCAAAGCTAACCTGAATCCCTTGGCTACCCGTAAAAATTTGGGTACCCGAGAGTTTATGAAAAACAGAAAATAAACTCCGGGTCAGATATGGGTCTGGTATGAGTAAACGGGTTAAAGTTGTTTAACTTTGAAAATCATTTAAAATAAAGGTATCGCGTAAGACTTCCCACACATAAATACGGGTAAGTTTTTACCTCACGCTAACCAAAACATTTTATATGAAATCCAATGATATTATAATAGTGTCTAGGGTTTTCAAGTAAAATACAGAATTAAATGAAATGCTTACATCTCACATTTCAACATAGTTGGGCACAATCAAAACGTACGGCGCTTATTGGAAATTGGATCCCATACAATAGCAGGGCTACCGGGGTACCACCCGTCACAGTACGTGGCCTAGATCACAGTACCGAGGAACCACCCTAACTCCCCTGCAACACAAGGCCGGAACCATTCCTTTCTGAATAGTTCCGAACAAGATAACCCCGTAGTTGGCTGCAGACCAACCGCCCACACAGCCGAATAAAAGGGACATCTAGACAGGGGTATACCTTGTCCTGCTTGGGCATGACCCACCTAACCTTGCTGCACATCCCCTGTTTTAGCCATTCCCGGTTGATGAGGCTTGAGGCCACGTTTAGCTTTTTAGAACATATTTCTTAGAATGCTCATCGTCCACCTGACGATGTGCTGAAAGCATTCAATCCATACAAGTTCGTTCCGGGTTCCAACGAAACCGAAGGCATTATCTCGTTACACTCGTTTTGGAATCACCCTCAGAGTTAACGATGATAACCCTTGCATTCTGAAAACACCATCTCGATCTTCACTTGAGATTACACCACCCAACGTTTAATATGGATCGATGTGGTTTACGGAATATCAAATCGATATCTGATCCCGGTCTCATCGAAATCCAAACGCCATTTTAAAGGCCAAGTTGTCTAATTAACTTAACAGATAAATTTAACAATTGAATTCATAAAGCAATTTAACACAGATAAATAACATCAGATAAACATATAGCGATTTCATACATATAAATCATACACAATCATCACAGTTATATCCAGAATATCACAGAACATTACAGGATATAAATAGACATCAGAGGCAATCAAATAGAATCATTGATTCATATCAACTAGTTTGATTTGTTTTAAACTAAATCGCATACTCAAGAGTAAATTATATTTTATTAATTATTAATTAATTAACTCATTTCAATTTATTAACTACTTACTAGTCATTTACTAAATTAATTAATTATTAATCAATAATCTTAATTATTGATTATAAACTCAATTACATAATTAATTATTATTATTTATTTAATTATTTCATTAATTATTTATTAACCTAATTGTTTAATCATTAATTAATTGTTTAATATGTTAACTATGATTTGTTAATTAACCAACTTCAAATAATTAATTAGATTCTTAATTACAAATGATCTATACAAGGTTATCATTAAAATCTTTAATTACAAATTCAATTACATTTTGAACTACTATTAGATTACAATTATAAATTTATTACAAGCATAATTAACCTTGATTTTAAATTATTTACTTGTTTTGTTTCCTGTAAAACTTCCTCAGTAATATTAAAGTAAATCTTAATTTAAAACAATTAGTCAACATCCTTAACTTGATTAACGCTTAACTTAAATATAACTTTCAACTTAATGTTACAGATAGCAAATTCCACTACTTAGAAACCGAATACAACAACATGATTAACACGGGCCAAACACGAGGCTACCCCGAAGTCTTCTCGCGTGAATCTCCTGCACTTCCCCTTTCTCCTTCCTCTGTTCTTCTTCCTTTTTTTTTTTTAAAAGCCTAAGTTTAAACCTGTAGAGACTTATTAAACACACGCACACCTCGCCCACGACTCAGAACAAACCCGAAGTCAACACGCGACTAACTCGAGCTACACTCGAGTGACAATGCCCAGAATTTTTCCCCCACTGTCGTGCACGTGCACCGCGGTTCACCACCGCACCACTGCACCACGACATCACCAACAAGTCACAACGCTTCCCCTCTCTCGTAATCACCACCCAGAAATGCACGACCACCCCACAATCAAAATACGCCTAAAAGTCGAACTGTAACGAGAAACATAGTTGATAAAAAACCCCTCGTACTCACCGTCGCGACCTTCTGTGGTGACGTGGCTTCGGCCGAACCTTGCCCACACCACACTCGAGCACCCTCTCAAGTCTCATGGCACTCGGTGGTGCCACGACGACGCGACCCTCAAATGAACATAGCCCGAAAACACAGAACCCATAACCCTATTTTTAATCAATTCCTAAAAATCTTGCAATAACAAAATTTTCTAACATTTTTCTGTTGTTCAAGCATCAATATTCAAGCTCTATGACAAATTGTATCAACAATTATTGAAGGAATCATCAGAATTCCATATAAAAGCATATTTGGCTAACTGTTAAACTGCTCTAAGAATATTTAACAAAAAATTATGAATGTTATCTTAAAATTCATACTTTCGTATGTAGTTACAATATATCCATTCAAGTTTACAATTCGAGATATTCAAATTTTAATCTTTGGTTTATTTTTTACTGTAAATATGTGTTTACAGTGTTTGTACATTTTACAGCTACTAAAAAAAAAATCCAAACCTAAATTTGAAACTTAAACTAATTTGTTAGTTAAGTTATTAATTAAAGACAAGAACTTTATATAAGGTTGGATATATTCACTATCTTGTTTTTATCTTTCTTTCTTTTTCTTTGCCTCAGTAAAACAATTGAAACCTGGAAGACAACTATAAGAACAGACAGTATTTAACAAGAATTCCAGAACTTAAATCATAACAATACTTCATGAAATACATATTAAAAGTTAGATTTAAAAACATGTTTACTCACCAGAAACTGTTGAAAACAGAGGCTATTTGCTTGATGAAGAAACTTGTAGCTTGAATTTAATTAAGCTTGATAATATGCAGTTTTGAAATTCCTGTAACCTTTGAGTATGAAGTTTTGTTTGTTTATTTTCTTCTCTTTTGCTTTATCAGGTTTGTGGAGTTTCTTTTGCTTTTGCAGATACAAATGAGCTAAGAGATAAAATGATGTATACATATATATAACTTCCAACAATGTTGTCTTCTTGCACAAGCTTTGGATTGGCGTAATATCTTGCCTTATTTTATTTTATTTTTGTACTAAAGCCTAAGACAATTCAACCATTTCGGCTGAATAAAAAAAAATTCAGACATAAAAGTAGGCTAATTAAATGTTTGTGTTAACATATATGTGAACATACTATTAAGGTTTGCTGACACAAACATATGGTATAACATATTTCAGGCTTTGTTTGTACTGAATGTATTCATATGGGTTTACACTATAATGCTTTGCTGACACAATTTTGTACAAAGATATTTGCAGTGTATTTGTACTAAGAGGTATTCATATTTCATACTTGCAGATTTTTGTTTAAACATACTTATGTTAACATATAGATAAATGTTGCTTGCAGGTTTTGTTTTATTATTTATGCTAGCATATTATTAATGTTTGCTGTTAAACTTTGTTTTATTATCTTATAACTTAAACACAAACTTTACATTTGTTTTTGACAGATTATGTATATTTGTCTTTACATAGTTAACACTTTTATTTATATCTTATTCACATCATATTTTGTACTTATGTTTATGTATCCTTATGTAACCATATAAATAATGTTTGCAGGTTAATTTGTCTTTATTGTTGATGTTAACATATTATTATGTTATTCTTATGTTCATGTTGATTTACGTTTCTAATCATATTTTATGTTATATTAAATATTTATAAGCTTATTGTAAATATTGTTCTTAAACATACAATATGGTCAACTACTTAAATCTTATTTTTATTTAAAGTTTAATCTTTCAATATTTGATTAGTAATGTATACTTTATATTTATATTTAATATGGGTTGAATTGTATTATTGTAAATATTATTATTAACTGCATTTATATCTCATGGTATTAAATGTCATTAATATATAATTTTAATAGAACAAAACATATTTAATTTTAAATATTGTTAAAAGAGTCTAGTTTACATTTTGAAATTATAACTTTCCTTTATAACACATATAAAACTAAAACGTCCAACATCTTATTTGTAACGACCCAGAATTTTTAATAATTAAAATTTGAATATTTAATTAATTTTAAATATTAATAAGTGAATTTATAAGTCGGATAAATTTTTATTTGAATTTTTGGATTTAATTGGATAATTAAATCGATAATTTAATATGTGAAATTATGGAAATAATTGAAAATTGGGTTAAATATGATTGAAAATGATTTGTAAAATTTTATTTTATCATATTGGAGTTAGAATGATATTTTGGAACTTTTAAAATCGAATTAAAAGTTTATTTGTGAAAATTGAATATTTTAATATTTAAATCGACTAGTGAAAATAGTCAATTTTTGAACAGTCTCAGAATTGAACGAAACCAGTTCCATTGGATCCGTAATAGTTAGTTATTACCGGATTTCAATTTTCGTGTCAATCGGAGCTATCGTTTGATCGTGGCAGCTCGAAACGCATCGAATTGTTTTTAATTTTAATTTGGCGAGTTAAAATAGCCATTTTTCAAAATGTCTCGAATTTCGACGAAACCAGTTTCATCGGATCCGTAATGTGATATTATTGTAAGATTTCAAATTTCAAGTCGATTGGATTTACCGTTTGTCCGGTACAAATTAAAAAGCCTAGAAAATCGTTTAAATCGGTTTAATTCAAATTGAGCGTCTACAGCCATAACTTGCACAGATGTCCGAGTTAGCTTTCGAAACCTGTTCCATTGTGTCCGAAACGTGGGATAAACCCTAGGAACATCAGTTTCGGTGCGTAAATCGGAGTTCGGAATTTCCGGATGAATAGTGTTCGATTTTCTTCTATAAATAGACATGAGCTTTCATAAATTTAGAAAAAAATAAAACCTAACCCTAATCTAAACCTAGCCGCCACCTAACAAATGAAAGGCCAGATTTTTCCCACCTTCTTCCCTCAATCACTCACAATCCGTTGACATTCACGCGAAGTGTTCAACAGCAACATTGTAGAGCAAGGCGAGAGCTAGAGATCCATACGGTTGAGATGATGTTTAGTTGACCAGAGGAGGAGCTGGGGGGGGCCGACAGTGGCCAGGTGCGCACGGTTTTGCGTGCAACATAGGGGGCCGAGCTCCACCCTAGTGTGGCCGAGCATGGTGGTGGGGTTGGGCTACACGACGGCGCTCCCTGATCGAGTTTAAGTTCAACGTGGTGATGGTGATAATTAACCCTAATTATCTAAATGGGTTCGGCTATATGTGTTGATGCCTGTAGATGAAAACGTGGTGGAAGATGAAGGTGCGTACGGTGATGATGGGGGGGGCAGTGAGATCCTATGGCTGAAAATGGTTGTAGTTTAAAATTAATTAAAAGTTATTGTAATTTATGTTTATAAAAGTCGTGAAACTTTAAAAATTCATAACTTTTTCATACGAGGTCGAAAACGCGCGAAACCAGTTGCGTTGGAATCGTATGGACGAGCACTACGCGATGGAATCAGTTTGGAGTTGTTTGGAGTTAGTGAGAATTTTGGGTAAAATTAAACGTCCGTTTAATTTTATTCGAAATAAATCGCTAAAACGAAATTGAAATCAAGGTGAGAACTTCTCACTCAATCGAATCAGTTTCGATTTTATTTTAAATAGTTAGATTTAAAATATTTGAATGCATGTTTGAATGTT
Source organism: Allium cepa (assembly GCA_030765085.1). Lineage (NCBI taxonomy): Eukaryota > Viridiplantae > Streptophyta > Magnoliopsida > Asparagales > Amaryllidaceae > Allium > Allium cepa. The sequence continues at coordinate 1,039,649,598 of CM060928.1, forward strand.
GATTGATATCTATTGATTGTTAAAATAGACATTATGCGCCGTTAGTAAGCGGATGTTATTTATTAAAAACATATACCGCGAATATTTCATAAACAGTGAAATTGGTATTATATATAATATCAATATATATATTGGCATATGTATATATTGCAGTTGTTGATTTCCCGCATTTTTTGTTTAGCGGATGAGACCCTATTGTGCCGTCTATTAAGCGGATAATATTTAAATCCCATATACCGCGATAATTTCGTACTGGCGCGAAATTGGTATTGTGTTAATGTTTGTGGATGCAGGAAAACAGGTTGGACGGATCCAACTGGATTCCTCAACAGTATTTATTTGATTTCAGATATTTTGATATTTGATGGATTATCATATTGATATATGATATCGTTGTTGTCGTGATTGACTATTTGGTGTGTAGCATCATTGGACCAAATTTGGAATTTTAAAATGATTTTAAGGTGATTTTTGAAAAGTATACGTTTTATAAAATAATTTTTGAATTGATCCATTTTAAATAAATAAACGTTATAATTTTTAAAGTTATAAAAATTATGATTTTTGAGAAATATAGTTAAAAACTGATTTTTGAGAATATGATGCTATTGAGTTTATAAAATAGTTTAATCGAGATATTTTAGAATTATTGTGAAAAGTTTAAATATAGGATTTATAAAATTTAATTATTTTATGAATCAAAATGGTGAAATAATAAAGGAGATTAAAGAAGTTTTAAAAGAATAATATAAATTGAATTATATTAAGAGATTTATAAATGGATATTTATAAATTGAAATATGGACATTATAAAACGAGTTTTTATAAGTGTTTGAGTGAAGTGAAAATGAATTTCATAATTGAATGGAATTTATAGGATTTTAAACAGTGAAGTTATAAATGGAATTTTATAAACAGTAGGTTTACAAAATTTATAAAGTTATTGAAAGAACGAATTTTGGATAAATAAATGAATCTTATAAGTTATAAGATTTATGATTTGGAAAGTCTTTGAAAGAACGATTTTGTAAAATAATCGTTTTATAAGCATTTGACTTATAGTATGAACTTTTAGTTTATAATTGAGTTATAAACTGGAATAGGTTAATAAAAGAATTTATAAAAAGGAAGTTTTTATAAATAAATAGAAATGGAATTTATAAACGTTGTTTTATAAATTCGCAAATGACTTATTTTGACAAGAAAATTTGTTGAAACCTAAATGGAGTTATATTCACATTTTTGAATAGTGAATAATCCTTTGAATTAAAATGAATAAAAGGATGAAATTGTTAATGAAGTATATTCACGTTTTTGAATAGTGAATAACACGTTAAAGAAATTGTTTTGGATTTGGATGTTTTAAATAGAATTAAAACGATCGAACAATGTTTTAAAAATGTGTTGAGATTCGAAACCATAGATTTCAACCTTTATTGTTGAAATAGACGTTTTCGAGAGATAGAAGGAAATAATGGACTATAACACTGTTGTTATAGTAAATGATTTCCGAAAGGAAATGTTTTGCATAGTATTGGGATTTATATATCTATTTTAATTTCGAATCCCTATACTAGTGATTTTGGGTTGTCGTAACGATGTTTTACGCAACATTCGTTTTGGCCCAAATAAATATGTTGAAGAGAATGATTTCCTTAATAGAATGAAATATATACTAAATTTCGATTTAAGTATATTGAATATTTTCCAAGGGTGAAAATAAAATAAAATTTGTGAATTACTTATGAATAAATAAGTATGGAAATGTTTTCCAATATAAAGTGAATATTTTGAGAATTTATCTTTTTGAAGATAAATTGAAAAGATAAATTGAAATCGAATATCCATAGATATTTTGGATTATAAATTCACTAAGGAATTTATAAAAGAAAGTGGAATTGGTTTAAAAATAAATATTGATTTATTTTTGAAGTATGAAATAATATATCTTGTAAAGATATTTTGGAAAATAAATAATTTGGAAAATTATTTGGAAACTGGTGATGTGTGCATATCCAGTGATAGTTCAATAACCGACTATCAATATTTCCCTTTGAATGGGTAATTGATGTGATTTGTTTGAATGTGAATGCTACACTTATTTTTGAATAAGCACTCACTAATCGGGTTAACCGGGAAAGGACCATGGGGTCGTATAACCCATTCCGAATATGTGATACGTCGTTGTGAATTGCATTGAAGATCGGTGTTGAAGACCCGGTATTTGCAAGAGCGATAGGATGACCTGTCGATTTACTCTGCACCGAGTAGCTACGGTATAGAGTTCTCCATATGTGATGGTGAATCCGATCAGGATTGTGAATATCCAGATTGCAAGGACTTCTTTGTAAGTGCCTTCGGTTTTGTTCGAGCCCGGAACAGACTTGTATGGATTGTGTGTCTGACATTACAAATTGAGATATAAAGCCGATTTCTTTCAAATATATTTCTGTTGGTGGCGAAGAATTTATTCTTTTAGCTTAACACCCTTCTCTGAGACGTGCGAGCTCAGAGGTTATATAGTTGAAGGTTATCAGCGATATATTCCCAATTTGGTAATGTGACATGCTGAGTGTTGCTGTAAATGATCATTGTGTTGATTATTGTGATAGGATCGTTTATTTGATCGTCTATCTTGGTGATCATTGTGTTGATCATTTGTTGACCCAAAGCATGGCTTTTGTATAAAGTATGTTTTTGTGGACGTGACTTCGTCGAGCCTCACACCCCGGAAATGGTCAAAACAGGAAAGATGCGGCAAGGTTATGAGGGGTAGCTCCCTTTAGGGTATGTACATTTCCTTCTGGATAGAGGTGGTATCATGGTATGGAGCCCAGATATTTAACCTATGTGGTTACTACGAATTTATTACTTTGTGGTTGTTGGTTATCGGGATCCCGTGTGAAAGGTCGTTTACGATCGGGGAATGGCGTGCTCGTGTCAGTAGTTACCCAGTTAGGGGTAACCCGGCCTTGTGTTGGCAGAGTTCCGGTTTGGTTCTCGGGGATGTCTTTCCAGAGGCATTCTCATGTGGCAATGGGAAGTTCCTTGGCCTGATCATTTGTTGGAAATCCAAAGAAACAATACGAAACCTGTACGGTTTTAGTTGTAGAACCTGCTTCCTCAGGAAGTAGCTATAGTAGGAATAATATAATGGTACCTATGCTGGCTAAGATTTATATTCTACTTTCGAAATCGTTTTATACACTATGCACTAATAATAATATCAAAATTGATTTGATTTTAATGCGTATCAAGCATGTTTGGCTATCATAAGGAGAAATCTTCTCCAAGTCTGCGTTTGCATTGTGTGTGTGGCAGGAGGTCTTATGGTAGTCTCATTTTTTAAAAGCATTGCGAATTGAATTTAAAAATATTCCTCTATTTTGATTTTAAAGATAAATAAACTGTTTTGAGTTCTCACACCAGTCACATGACTGACTCGGAGTTTATCGTTTTCCTTCCTAAACTCTGGGTGCCCACCAATTTCCACACGGGCAGTCAAGAGTTAAGGTTTATCAGGATATTCTGGATATTCTGGAGTTGCTGGAGGCAAGCTGGATGGCATGGCGTATTACTAGTTTATATAGTATTTCTTTTTCCGCTGCACTGTTTTTTGTTGTTGAATACTCTGATGATATGATGAAATGAAATGTATAAAATGTAATAACTGATATAGTTCTTTGTTTAAAGATTATTCATTTATTATTATATGTTGTTCCGCTGCGAATTGTGAGATTCTGATGTTGTTCTGCTGTTGTTTTCTGTCCTGTTCTATTTTTCTTTCCCCTCCATTTTCTATTCTCTCTAATTTCTATTTTAAAATTTTCTATTTTCTCTCCTCCCTATTTTCTATCTTGTTCTCTCTTTTTCTTTCCTTAAAAACCATAACATTTCGGGTTTTTGGCCTTCGATTTCTCGGCAGTCGATAAAGTGAGTATCGATGTTGAATTTTCGAAAGTCGAAAATTTCCGTTTGTTACATTTGGTATCAGAGCTTATGGTTAAGCGACAACCATGGTTCTGTTGGGTATTACTCATTAGAGATAGAGTCAGCAGTACTCTAGAATGAGTTTGAGTGTAATAATAGCTATGAGAGCGTATTTGTTAGTGGATATAAAAATTGTTTTATATTGTGATGATTGGTTTGTTGAGTGGTATATAGATTCTGGTTAATACGAGTAATTAACGTTGTTGATAGGGATCTCTAAACACTTGAATAGAACAATTCAACACAGTATTGTTTTAAATTGGGTAAATGAAATAATTTTACCTTGATTATATTTTATATATAAAGGAATAATTTTTCAGAATTATTAAAGAGTATATAAGTTGATTGTTTGGTTGTTTGAATAATCTAAATTAAAGGAATAATTGTATAAGCAAAAGAATTATAAGGATTGAATTTTAATTAAAGTGATTTACAATTGTGAAATAAACTTATATATATGAGAAGTGAAACTATATGAATATATTTATGAATATGAGTTATAAATAGATATGAACTTAAGTATTAATGAAAGTGAATTAGTGAAATTTAAAGCTATGTAATTGAATTGAATGAATGGATTGAATGATGATCAATTGAATGAAAATAATTGATATGGAATAATGAATATAAGTGTTAATTCATTAAAATCTAATGTTATTGGAAGTTGAAAAAGTTGAATGAAAATCAATTAAATTAAACCAATTGTAAGCAAAAGAATTTGGTTGTAATTAATATACATTGATTGTTATATGATTGTTAGTTGATTGTATATAATTCATTAAGTGTTAATGAAATTGAATTAATGAAATTGGAAGCTAAAGTAATTGAAATCCAATTGGAAGTTAAATGAATCTTAAATAAAATTGAATTTGATTTGGAAGTGAACCAACTTGAATATAAATTAGTGAATATAAGCTAATTGAAAATGAATGTTGATAAAATCCAGTGTTAATGAATGGAATGTGATTAAATTGAAAAATCAATTCATTGAATATTAATGAGAATATAAATGAATATTTATTGGTTATGGATGTTAGTTGGATGATAGTTGGTTGATGTTTGCATTTGTTGCTTTTACTACATTTGCTATGTTGACATGTATAGTTATTATGTTGCTATATGATGTATATCGATACTATTGTCTATATGCATGATTCTCATGTTTTTTGTTGAGTGATTAGTAGGTGCGGATCGCGTTTGCTTCGCATTTGGAGCTCGCTTTCGCGCTATATTAGCCGTATATGCTTGCTAATAAAATATAAGGTACATATCTCGGATTAAATATCGTACTTTTACACTTTTTCCCTGCGGGATGCCTCATTACTTGATGAGATGTATATTTGTGATATATATACTGTCATTTTTTTTCGGATCGAGCCGCGCAAAGGAGACTATGGCGATTTTTTCCGAAAATTTAAGGCGTTAGAAAAAATTTGAGAAAATTTGGAATTTTTTTGAAAACTTTAACTTTGATTTTAAAATTGAAAGTTAAACAATAGTAGTTGTTTTTGAAAAGATAACTAAGTATGATGTGAAAACTTAGTAAAGATTTGTAAGAAGTTTGACTATGAATTTTGGGAAAATTAATAGATTCTGTAATTTTTCTTACTTAATAATTTCGAGGACGAAATTCTTTTAAGAGGGGAAGATTGTAACGACCCAGAATTTTTAATAATTAAAATTTTAATATTTAATTAATTTTAAATATTAATAAGTGAATTTATAAGTCGAATAAATTTTTATTTGAATTTTTGGATTTAATTGGATTATTAAATCGATAATTTAATATGTGAAATTATGGAAATAATTGAAAATTGGGTTAAATATGATAGAAAATGATTTGTAAAATTTTATTTTATCATATTGGAGTTAGAATGATATTTTAGAACTTTTAAAATCGAATTAAAAGTTTATTTGTGAAAATTGAATATTTTAATATTTAAATCGACTAGTGAAAATAGTCAATTTTTGAACAGTCTCAGAATTGAACGAAACCAGTTCCATTGGATCCGTAATAGTTAGTTATTACCGGATTTCAATTTTCGTGTCAATCGGAGCTATCGTTTGATCGTGGCAGCTCGAAACGCATCGAATTGTTTTTAATTTTAATTTGGCGAGTTAAAATAGCCATTTTTCAAAAAGTCTCGGATTTCGACGAAACCAGTTTCATCGGATCCGTAATGTGATATTATTGTAAGATTTCAAATTTCAAGTCGATTGTATTTATCGTTTGTCCGGTACAAATTAAAACGCCTAGAAAATCGTTTAAATCAGTTTAATTCAAATTGAGCGTTTACAGCCATAACTTGCACAGATGTCCAAGTTAGCTTTCGAAACCTGTTCCATTGTGTCCGGAACGCGGGATAAACCCTAGGAACGTCAGTTTCGGCGCGTAAATCGGAGTTCGGAATTTCCGGATGAATAGTGTTCGATTTTCTTCTATAAATAGACATGAGCTTTCATAAATTTAGAAAAAAATAAAACCTAACCCTAATCTAAACCTAGCCGCCACCTAACAAATGAAAGGCCAGATTTTTCCCACCTTCTTCCCTCAATCACTCACAATCCGTTGACATTCACGCGATGTGTTCAACAGCAACATTGTAGAGCAAGGCGAGAGCTAGAGATCCATACGGTTGAGATGATGTTTAGTTGACCAGAGGAGGAGCTAGGGGGGCCGACAGTGGCCAGGTGCGCACGGTTTTGCGTGCAACATAGGGGGCCGAGCTCCACCCTAGTGTGGCCGAGCATGGTGGTGGGGTTGGGCTACACGACGACGCTCCCTGATCGAGTTTAAGTTCAACGTGGTGATGGTGATAATTAACCCTAATTATCTAAATGGGTTCGGCTATATGTGTTGATGCCTGTAGATGAAAACGTGGTGGAAGATGAAGGTGCGTACAGTGATGATGGGGGCGCAGTGAGATCCTATGGCTGAAAATGGTTGTAGTTTAAAATTAATTAAAAGTTGTTGTAATTTATGTTTATAAAAGTCGTGAAACTTTAAAAATTCATAACTTTTTCATACGAGGTCGAAAACGCGCGAAACCAGTTGCGTTGGAATCGTATGGACGAGCACTACGCGATGGAATCAGTTTGGAGTTGTTTGGAGTTAGTGAGAATTTTGGGTAAAATTAAACGTCCGTTTAATTTTATTCGAAATAAATCGCTAAAACGAAATTGAAATCAAGGTGAGAACTTCTCACTCAATCGAATCAGTTTCGATTTTATTTTAAATAGTTAGATTTAAAATATTTGAATGCATGTTTGAATGTTGATTGATATCTATTGATTGTTAAAATAGACATTATGCGCCGTTAGTAAGCGGATGTTATTTATTAAAAACATATACCGCGAATATTTCATAAACAGTGAAATTGGTATTATATATAATATCAATATATATATATTGGCATATGTATATATTGCAGTTGTTGATTTCCCGCATTTTTTGTTTAGCGGATGAGACCCTATTGCGCCGTCTATTAAGCGGATAATATTTAAATCCCATATACCGCGATAATTTCGTACTGGAGCGAAATTGGTATTGTGTTAATGTTTTTGGATGCAGGAAAACAGGTTGGAGGGATCCAACTGGATTCCTCAACAGTATTTATTTGATTTCAGATATTTTGATATTTGATGGATTATCATATTGATATATGATATCGTTGTTGTCGTGATTGACTATTTGGTGTGTAGCATCATTGGACCAAATTTGGAATTTTAAAATGATTTTAAGGTGATTTTTGAAAAGTATACGTTTTATAAAATAATTTTTGAATTGATCCATTTTAAATAAATAAACGTTATAATTTTTAAAGTTATAAAAATTATGATTTTTGAGAAATGTAGTTAAAATCTGATTTTTGAGAATATGATGCTATTGAGTTTATAAAATAGTTTAATCGAGATATTTTAGAATTATTGTGAAAAGTTTAAATATAGGATTTATAAAATTTAATTATTTTATGAATCAAAATGGTGAAATAATAAAGGAGATTAAAGAAGTTTTAAAAGAATAATATAAATTGAATTATATTAAGAGATTTATAAATGGATATTTATAAATTGAAATATGGACATTATAAAACGAGTTTTTATAAGTGTTTGAGTGAAGTGAAAATGAATTTCATAATTGAATGGAATTTATAGGATTTTAAACAGTGAAGTTATAAATGGAATTTTATAAACAGTAGGTTTACAAAATTTATAAAGTTATTGAAAGAACGAATTTTGGATAAATAAATGAATCTTATAAGTTATAAGATTTATGATTTGGAAAGTCTTTGAAAGAACGATTTTGTAAAATAATCGTTTTATAAGCATTTGACTTATAGTATGAACTTTTAGTTTATAATTGAGTTATAAACTGGAATAGGTTAATAAAAGAATTTATAAAAAGGAAGTTTTTATAAATAAATAGAAATGGAATTTATAAATGTTGTTTTATAAATTCGCAAATGACTTATTTTGACAAGAAAATTTGTTGAAACCTAAATGGAGTTATATTCACATTTTTGAATAGTGAATAATCCTTTGAATTAAAATGAATAAAAGGATGAAATTGTTAATGAAGTATATTCACGTTTTTGAATAGTGAATAACACGTTAAAGAAATTGTTTTGGATTTGGATGTTTTAAATAGAATTAAAACGATCGAACAATGTTTTAAAAATGTGTTGAGATTCGAAACCATAGATTTCAACCTTTATTGTTGAAATAGACGTTTTCGAGAGATAGAAGGAAATAATGGACTATAACACTGTTGTTATAGTAAATGATTTCCGAAAGGAAATGTTTTGCATAGTATTGGGATTTATATATCTATTTTAATTTCGAATCCCTATACTAGTGATTTTGGGTTGTCGTAACGATGTTTTACGCAACATTCGTTTTGGCCCAAATAAATATGTTGAAGAGAATGATTTCCTTAATAGAATGAAATATATACTAAATTTCGATTTAAGTATATTGAATATTTTTCAAGGGTGAAAATAAAATAAAATTTGTGAATTACTTATGAATAAATAAGTATGGAAATGTTTTCCAATATAAAGTGAATATTTTGAGAATTTATCTTTTTGAAGATAAATTGAAAAGATAAATTGAAATCGAATATCCATAGATATTTTGGATTATAAATTCACTAAGGAATTTATAAAAGAAAGTGGAATTGGTTTAAAAATAAATATTGATTTATTTTTGAAGTATGAAATAATATATCTTGTAAAGATATTTTGGAAAATAAATAATTTGGAAAATTATTTGGAAACTGGTGATGTGTGCATATCCAGTGATAGTTCAATAACCGACTATCAATATTTCCCTTTGAATGGGTAATTGATGTGATTTGTTTGAATGTGAATGCTACACTTATTTTTGAATAAGCACTCACTATTCGGGTTAACCGGGAAAGGACCATGGGGTCGTATAACCCATTCCGAATATGTGATACGTCGTTGTGAATTGCATTGAAGATCGGTGTTGAAGACCCGGTATTTGCAAGAGCGATAGGATGACCTATCGATTTACTCTGCACCGAGTAGCTATGGTATGGAATTCTCCATATGTGATGGTGAATCCGATCAGGATTGTGAATATCCGGATTGCAAGGACTTCTTTGTAAGTGCCTTCGGTTTTGTTCGAGCCCGGAACAGACTTGTATGGATTGTGTGTCTGACATTACAAATTGAGATATAAAGCCGATTTCTTTCAAATATATTTCTGTTGGTGGCGAAGAATTTATTCTTTTAGCTTAACACCCTTCTCTGAGACGTGCGAGCTCAGAGGTTATATAGTTGAAGGTTATCAGCGATATATTCCCAATTTGGTAATGTGACATGCTGAGTGTTGCTGTAAATGATCATTGTGTTGATTATTGTGATAGGATCGTTTATTTGATCGTCTATCTTGGTGATCATTGTGTTGATCATTTGTTGACCCAAAGCATGGCTTTTGTATAAAGTATGTTTTTGTGGACGTGACTTCGTCGAGCCTCACACCCCGGAAATGGTCAAAACAGGAAAGATGCGGCAAGGTTATGAGGGGTAGCTCCCTTTAGGGTATGTACATTTCCTTCTGGATAGAGGTGGTATCATGGTATGGAGCCCAGATATTTAACCTATGTGGTTACTACGAATTTATTACTTTGTGGTTGTTGGTTATCGGGATCCCGTGTGAAAGGTCGTTTACGATCGGGGAATGGCGTGCTCGTGTCAGTAGTTACCCAGTTAGGGGTAACCCGGCCTTGTGTTGGCAGAGTTCCGGTTTGGTTCTCGGGGATGTCTTTCCAGAGGCATTCTCATGTGGCAATGGGAAGTTCCTTGGCCTGATCATTTGTTGGAAATCCAAAGAAACAATACGAAACCTGTACGGTTTTAGTTGTAGAACCTGCTTCCTCAGGAAGTAGCTATAGTAGGAATAATATAATGGTACCTATGCTGGCTAAGATTTATATTCTACTTTCGAAATCGTTTTATACACTATGCACTAATAATAATATCAAAATTGATTTGATTTTAATGCGTATCAAGCATGTTTGGCTATCATAAGGAGAAATCTTCTCCAAGTCTGCGTTTGCATTGTGTGTGTGGCAGGAGGTCTTATGGTAGTCTCATTTTTTAAAAGCATTGCGAATTGAATTTAAAAATATTCCTCTATTTTGATTTTAAAGATAAATAAACTGTTTTGAGTTCTCACACCAGTCACATGACTGACTCGGAGTTTATCGTTTTCCTTCCTAAACTCTGGGTGCCCACCAATTTCCACACGGGCAGTCAAGAGTTAAGGTTTATCAGGATATTCTGGATATTCTGGAGTTGCTGGAGGCAAGCTGGATGGCATGGCGTATTACTAGTTTATATAGTATTTCTTTTTCCGCTGCACTGTTTGTTGTTGTTGAATACTCTGATGATATGATGAAATGAAATGTATAAAATGTAATAACTGATATAGTTCTTTGTTTAAAGATTATTCATTTATTATTATATGTTGTTCCGCTGCGAATTGTGAGATTCTGATGTTGTTCTGCTGTTGTTTTCTGTCCTGTTCTATTTTTCTTTCCCCTCCATTTTCTATTCTCTCTAATTTCTATTTTAAAATTTTCTATTTTCTCTCCTCCCTATTTTCTATCTTGTTCTCTCTTTTTCTTTCCTTAAAAACCATAACATTTCGGGTTTTTGGCCTTTGATTTCTCGGCAGTCGATAAAGTGAGTATCGATGTTGAATTTTCGAAAGTCGAAAATTTCCGTTTGTTACATTATTTATTTATAAATGCAAATATTATATTTTATTTAAATTTGATCAAAAACTAATTATTGTAATAGGGTCAAAATTACGGGATGTCACACTTTGGATTTCCAACAAATGGTCGGGCTAAGGAACTTCTCACTGTCCATGGGTAGGCCTCTGGCGGGACGTCCCGAGAACTTAACCAGCTCTCTGCCAACACAAGGTCGGGTTACCTTTGTAACTAGGTAACACTACACGAATATGCCACCCCCCGGTCCTTTGGGACCTTTATCCGAGGGTCCTCTATCACAAAGCAACAACCAGACAGTAAATGAGATTGGAGCTTCACACAGGTAAATGTCTGGGCTCCATACCATGACATCACCTTTTTCCAAAAGGAAATGACGTACCCTAAAGGGCGCGCCCACATAAACTTGCCGCATATTCCTGTTTCGACCATTTCCGGGGTGTGAGGTCCGATGAAGTCTCATCCACAAAGCTACGCTTTTACACAAAGCTATGCTTTGATCACAATTGATCAACAAAGGATCAATACACACAACATCACTCAGTTGTCACATTACCAAATTGGGAGAATATCGCTGATAACCTTCAACTACAAAACCTCTGAGCTCGTACGTCTCGGAGAAGGGTATTAAGCTAAGAGAATAAATTCTCCGCCACCAATAGAGATGTATTTGAAAGAAATATGCTTTATATCTCAAAATGTAATGTCAGACACACGACCATACAAGTGTGTTCCTGGTTCGAACAGAACCGAAGGCACTTCAGAAGAACCCTTTGAAATCTGGGTATTCACAATCCCGATTGGACTTCCCACCACTTAGGAAATCTCTATACTGGCGCGACTCGGTGAAGAGACAATCGACGGGTTATCCTTTCGTTTTCCCAAATATTCGGTCTTCACCACCAGTCTTCAAATGATATCCATTACATCGTATCACTTATTCGGAATGGGTTATATGACACAAAGGTCCTTTCTTGGCTAATCCGAACAGTGAGCGTTATATTTAAAAATATATGGATATGGGATTCCAATTAAGTCACAACTTATTACCTAAAACTTTTCTTTAAATGGTTTAACGAATTACCATTTCAAATCTTTTTTAGATAAAAAGATTCAATTCACAAAGTTCACCCAGATTTCACAAAGATTCATTTACAGAGCTTTCAAAATGATTCCATTTCAAGAGTTGGATTAACTCATCCAATCTTTAAATCAAAGATTTAATTGATAACTTTCAAAACAATTTACAATTTAAATATTTTATAATATAAAAGATTCACCCTTCAAATTCTCTTCGATTTTAAAACAAAGTTCAATTATCTTCACAAAGATTAATTTATAGTCTTCCAACTATTTACATTTCCATTTCAAACTTGAAATCGTTTTAACATACATTAGGAATTCATTCCTTATATTAAAGCTTTATTCTTTGGAAACAAATAGTTTCATTTTTTGGGAAAAACTGATTACAAATTAAAGCCATTCAAGTATAGGACTTGAATTCAAATTTACATTTCCAAAACCACACTATTTAAATGGTTAAGATCCCATATAAGCATCTTTTATGACTTGTATAATGTTTAGACCAAAATTCCAAGTCATTGAATTCAATTTCAAACATTGAATTCAAATTTAAATCAAATTATTTAAATTCCAAGTTTTTATCAAGTTATTTTAAAAATAACTTTTATTTTTGGAATTCATTTCAAAGGCTCTAAATTCAAAATTCAAAACTATTTTGGATTCAAAAATTTAATTTCTAAATTTGATACAAATCTCTGACTTAACCGATTTCCTCGTGAAATCCATATTTGTGTGTGTATGGCGTGGTCCAGGGGTTTAACACAATAATGCAACAACATTCAATCATCACAGATCAAAATACAGAAATATAGTCGATAAGCGGTATAACCTATAACGCTTATCTTTTATTCACAGATCACCGACCACAGATATATCGATTACAGATAATAAATTACATTCATCCTAGATAAATAAACTATATTACGGATTACATATATAAATCAAAATATATCACAAAGCATCACAGATTAGGAATATCAGACAGCTAAATCATTCAGTAAAGTCCAAACATTTACAAGTAACTTTATTAATCACTGATTAATATGAGTTAATTACCATAAGTTAATCTGAAATAAATTCCCTTTCATCATTTATTAGTTAATCTTTTATTATTAACTAATCAATTTAAATTAGTGAACCAACTAACCTTTTATTTATCTTAATTAATCAAAATTTTAATTAGTTAATAGATTTAATTAACCCCTTGTTTAATAAAAAATATTTACACCCAATTTACTGATTATCATTCATTTAATTTCGTCCGGTAATTATCTATTAATTACCTTTCTAAGTAATTAACTTGAACAAATTCAATTAACTCAATTAATTACACCGAATAATTAATTCCATAATTACTGTCATTAAGCAATTATACTTAATAATTTCACGATCGATTATTATTAAACTAATCAATCTTATTTACTGTTAAAATTTATCACATTAATTAATTTTTCAAAAAAAATCTTAGTTAATGACTTCATTGACTATTGAATTTCTTTAATTACCTTTCTAAATAAATTTACTTATGTTTATCATTATTGATTATAAATCGATTCACCATTAAGAACTCATTCATTAATGAATTTGAAATCATTAATCTTCATTACTTAAAGTCACTCATTCATGATTTAATATGTTCTTTACAACATGTGAAAAACATTGTTTCAAATTTCCTTTTTGAATTCTTATTTGAATTTAAATTTGAAATAAATTCTTATTTACTTTAATAAAGTTTAAAAACAAATTTTCCAACATTTTTAAATTTACATGTAAAAAACAACACTTGGTTATAAAGAAATTTTGTTTTTAGAGTTAAAGAAAATCACTTTTCTTTTTAATTTTTAGCATATTTAACTTCTTTTGGACACTTAATTTCTTAAACTTAATTAAATTGCAAAATTTTAAATTCTGATTTGGAATTAATTCCATTTTTAAACTTTTAATTTTATCTTGTTTAAAATTTTCATTACAAATTTCAAATCTATTTTATATACAATTTTCTTCAAACATTTAGTTGCTTTTGAGACATTTAAACTAATTTGAATTTTCAAACTTTATTTATGTTCAAAACTAAATTTCAATTCAAACTTAAATTATATTTATATTTTGGTTTACAACTCAATTCCAAACCTTGATTTTTAAATTTAAATTTGGTTATTAAATTTCAGAAAAACTGGATCAAATTCCTTGTAAAAACAACAGAACGACCATACCCGTGTTCCGCTACTATTCTTCGAGTTCGACACGAAGTTCTCCTCGAGTAAACGCTCGAAGCAATATGACAAAAATTACTTCCATCCCCAACAAAACAACAACTGCTCCAGATTGTCAGGTAAGTGCTCTGTGCACGTGCATTAAGCCACCGCTAGCCACCTGACGCCGCCTCATCCACGAGCAGGTCGACCACCACTCACTCACCGATTCCCATCCACCTGAACATCGTTATCCCTCGAAAAATGAATTCGAGCTCGATACCAAAACCTAGAACGCAAACAACAGCCCACTCCCAAACTTGGAAATTCGCCGTTCCTTAAATTCCGACCACCTGAGAGCCACCAATGTCGGCCACCGCCTTGTCTGCCTCCCCTCTACCAAACCCCAAAAGCACATGACACTCGGTCCATCGTGGGCGGAGAACAAAATGAAAATATCAGACCTCACTAAACTAGGTTTAAAAACTTTAAACCTTTGCCGCCGACGCCACCGCTGTCTATCCACCATCGCACCATTTTCCGAGCTTCCCCGATCACTCCTCCACCTCCAGGAGGAAACTCGACTCCTATAGTCGACGAGGTCACCCACGGCAATCCCAAATGCACAATACAATCGAACCTAAACCGTTCTTCACTCCCCCCTCTAAAAATCATGATTTTTGCTTCAAAAATCATGTCAAAGCATACGAATTCATGTTACATGCCTAAATTCTTATATTATGAAATTCAAATTTTAACTCCTTTGAAACTCTTTTACTCGGTTTATATGGATGCAACAGAAACGAGTTTGTTGTTCAAGTGGAATGAAGCTTTACAGTGTATATATATTTGTTTAAGTTGATAGAAAAAATATGTTTGTACAATGTTTAGTAGGGATATTTTCTTTGCTTACTGGCTGATGTGAATTTTTAGTGTGCTAGCATTAATTATTTTGTACAAACTCATATTTTTTTCTTTTCAGCAGTACAAATTTGAAATAGTTTGATATGGTTTTGATATGGCTTCTCTTACAAGCTTTTGATACACGTATATTTTTATTTTTCATTTGCAAGTGTACATTTTTTTTCTTTTATTATTTTTGTTTGTCTCATTCTATTTGTATTATTTTGTATTATGGTATTAAGATTTACTCTATACTGTCTGAACCATAAATTTTATTTATTTTACAATACAGATGAATTTCCATTCTTTATTTTGTTCTTAAAATTTTACCAATTAATCGTTTACTTTATATTTTATAGTTATCTCATATATATTGATTTCTACTTCTAGTTTAATTTATTACTATTATTTTACCTTAATATCCATTATCTTGTATTTATCTATAAATTTATTTTTATTATACTTCTATCAATTCTAAATTTTAAATCAATTTATTTATTTTCTTCCTTATGTCAAAGATTTATATTCTTATTTTTATTTTAAAAACCATTCCGTTAAGATTTAATTCAATATGTATATATATGTATATGTATATATATATATATATATATATATATATATATAAATTCAAACCCTACTCATATGATTTAATATATATTCTATTTGAATTGGGGAAACTCGAATCAATTTACTAATTAAAATTACAGATTTTAGTTCAAAAATTAATTTAATTATCAATTTAAATTTAGTAAAAATCCGAGATTGTTACAGACTTCCCCCTTTAAAGAAATTCATCCCCGAAACTGCACAGCTCGTTTCATGAACTATACACAAACAGAGAATAGACCAATGACAACTCAAACTATATTAGTAAACACATGGATTCTTACGGGTAATTCATAAGATATATCTTATATTAGGTACTACTCATAATATCCGTACATATGTTATAGTCATACATTACCTATTAACATCCAACATTCACTGCGGTTCTAAATCCAAAACACGTACATAAACACACCCTATCCAAAAGAAGTCAATCCAGCCAACTATTTATCTTCACTATAAGAGCTCCCCCTCTCAGGCCCTGACAGTTCTCTACCTCCGCCTCATCGTCTGTCTCAAAAACTTCCGCTGGAGCAGATTCTACCGGAATATATCCTACGTCGTCTTGTTCTTCCACTGCATTATCCAAATCTCAAATGACCACATCATCATTTTCCGATACCACCTCTTCCTCGTCTTCAAACTCTTCTTCCTCTTCAAACTCTTCTTCCTCTTCGAATTCTTCTTTCTCTTCGAACTCTTCTTCCTCTTCGAATTCTTATTCCTCTTCGAATTCTTCTTCCTCTTGGAATTCTTCTTCCTCTTCAAGTTCTTCTTTGGGTTCTTCTACTTGAGGTTGCGGCTTCTCCATAGGCTCCTCTGGCACCTCCTCATGCACTGACGGTTCACCCAAATCATTCCGAACCCTACTAGATGAACCATAATCACCATTACTTCTGGCTTTGTAAAGTGTTCCTCCCCTACTTATACTATGGGTTCTCTACAATCAAAACAAAAATCCAAAAATAAGATTCTAAGGTTTTAGAATTTTATAGGCTAAGAAATACAAAAAGTTTATATTTCAAAATTTATTCTACCCGTTTTAAATTCCTAGTATCCTAGATTTCAAAAATTTTGGTTTAAAAGTAAAAGTATACCTATCAACCATAACAACCAAAGCAAACAAGGCAACTAATATATCCAAACAAACAATTTTGGTCTATCTGGAGTTTACGTCCCATATTAATATATCGAATTTCCTTCCCAGATCTACCAGAAATGATCGAAGAATTGAGAAAAGATGTTGAACAAAAGAGGTTGAGAGAATGGATTGCTTCCTGGCTGTTACAGAGTATTGACCAATTCGTAGTGGCACTGCCCTGTCCCCTATCTCATCCTCTTCTTGCACTCACACTCACTATCGGTGGATAGTAAGAGAATTTACTGAGGCATACAAACGGATATCTTAGGGATACTCAATCTAGGGTATACTTCACCCTATCTCTAATGAGCTACTTAACGTGTTACACTCCTGAGCTAAAGTTCAACCTTAGCTCTGATACCAAATGTGATGATATGGATTTTTAGCATTCGAAAATCGACATCCATACTTTACATCGTACTCGAATGCCGTAGATTCGACCGTTCAAATCCGAGTTGCCGGAGCTTATAACACAATTAAGTAAACAACATAGCGAAAGAAAAAGAATAATACATTAATATACAATATCCAGAATATGATATACAACAATTATATCAATATGATCCAAGAATATCAGAGATAAACAATACTGCTACAACGGAAATTACAGCAGAGATAACTCCAAATTGCTCCAAAATCAAGCTCGGACCACCATCAGGTTATACCAAGATAAGCAAGACGGGTGTAAACTCCATCGACTGAACTAGCTCCAGATAATCTACTAAAACTGAATATCTGAAAAGAAGCCCAACTTAGACTTCCTGTGTGGAAAATAGTGGGCACCCGGAGTTTAGGAAGGAAACAATAAACTCCGGATCAGTCATGGGACTTGTATGAGTAACAAAAACAGTTTATCTTTTAAAACAGACAACAAAAGAATTAAAAATAAATCCGCAATGCTTTTCATAAAATGAAACTACCATAAGGCCTCCCCGCACACACACAATGCAAACGCAGAATTGGAGGAGATTTCTCCTTATGATAGTCAAAGATGCTTACTACGCAAAACAAATCATTTTTGATATTATTATTAGCGCATAGTGATGAAAGCATTTCGAAAATTGAATATTAATCTTAGCCAACATAGACATTTCGAACTATGCCTACTATAACTACCATCTAAACAGTGGGGTGCCACCATAAGTAAATGGCATGTTCTACAACTAAAACTGTACAAGGCACATATTGTTTCTTTGGATTTCCAACAAATGGTCGGGCTAAGAAACTTCCCACTGTCCATGAGTACACCTCTGGCGGGACGTCCCGAGAAATTAACCATCTCTCTGCCAACATGTAACATATCGATTGTGTCGGGATCCGAAGGTCGGCATTCTTACGTCCACTGTATCAAATGCCGCATAATCGAATGCCGGAAGACCGAATTGTTAGGGTTAAAAAGAAGAGGTAGAAGAAAAAGATAGAAGAAATAAGAAAATAGAAAAGAAGCAATAACAGAATCTCACAGTCAGAGCGGAACAATATATAATAGATAAATGAATAATCTTTAAAAAATGAACTATATCTGTTATTACATTACATCACATCATCATCAGAGTGTACAACAGCAATATACAACACAACAAACCATGGACAGTTATACAAACATGTCCCTACAACTGAATACACAGCGGAAAGGATAATATCATATACAAGTAATACGTCTCGTCATCCAGCTCGCCTCCTGAGCTCGATAGCACTCCTGAATCCATAATGACCCGATAACCTGACTCTAGACTGCCCGTGTGGAAAATTATAGGCACCCAGAGTTTAGGAAGAGAACAATAAACTCCAGGTTAGTTATGGGATTGGTGTGAGAACTAAAACAATTATTTATCTTTAAAAACAAACAACAGGATAATTTTAAGGTCAATTCGCAGTGCTTTTTGGAAAATGAAACTACCATAAGGCCTCCTCGCACACAAACAATGCAAACGCAGAATTGGATGAGATTTCTCCTTATGATAGTCAAAGTGCTTACTACGCAAAACAAATCATTTTTTTTTGATATTATTATTAGTGCATAGTGTAGAAAGCATTTCAAAAATAGAATATAAATCTTAGCCAACATACGACCATTATCGTATGTCTACTATAGCTACCATGTTCAACAGCAGGTTACCGCCACATTCCATGGCAGGTAATACAACTAAAACCGTACAAGATGCGTATTGTTTTATTTGGATTTCCAACAAATGGTCAGGCTAAGGAACTTCCTACTGTCAATGGGATCGCCTCTGGCGGGACGTCCCGAGAACCTAACGTTACGGTTAGATCTCTGCCAACACAAGGCCGGGCTACCTCTGTAACTAGATAACTACTACACGAATATGTCATCCCCCAGTCCCTTTGGACCTTTATCCGAGCGCTCGATAACCAACATCACATAGTAATAAATATAGTGTGTCAACATGAGTAGGTATCTGAGCTCCATACCATGATACCACCCTTTCCAGAAGGAAATGATATACCCTAAAGGGCGCGACCCTCATAACCTTGCCGCATATTCCTTTTTTGACCATTTCAGGGGAGTGAGGTCTGACGAAGTCTCGTCCACAAAGTTATGCTTTTTCACAAAGCCACGCTTTGATCAACAAATGATCAATAAATAATCATCACACAGCAACACTCAGCATGACACATTACCAAATTGGGAATATATCGCTGATAACCTTCAACTACGTAACCTCTAAGGGTGTTAAGCTAAGAGAATAAATTCTCCGCCACCAACGGAAACGTATTTGAAAGAAATCTTCTTTATATCTCAAAATGTAATGTCAGACATGTAACCATATAAGTCTGTTCCGGGTTCGAACAGAACCGAAGGCACTTCCAAAGAAGCCCTTGCAATCCGGGTATTCACAATCCCGATCGAATTTCACATCACAAAGGAAATCTCCATACCGTAGCTAACGGTGCAGAGACAATCGATAGGTCATCCTATCGTTTTCACAAATACCTGGTCTTCACCACCGGTCTTCAACGCTATCCATTACGTCGTATCACTATTCGGAATGGATAGTCCGAATAACGAGCGCAATAATTTAAAAATAAGTGTAGCATTCAATTTCAACCAATTCACAACCAAGACCTATTTAAAGGTCAATATTGATAGTCGGTTATTGATCTATCAATCAATATTCACAACATAACCAGATTTCATATAATTTCCCAAATTATTTATTTCTCAAAAATATCTTTACAAGATATAATTTCCACACTTCAACCGTCTGAAAACAAATTTCAAATCAGTTTTCACCTTTACAACTTTCATGTCAAAATGGTTCATTTAAACCAATTAAATAAATACTTACCGATTTATTAAATTTACGTTCCAAATTCGTAAATTCATTTCCACACTTTAAAAATAAATCAATGTTTATTTTTAAACAAATTTCCCTTTCTTTTATAAATTTCATAGTGAATTTACCTTTCCAAAATATTTATGAATATACGATTTTCAAATCAGTTTCTAATATTCATTTCAATTTATTTTTAAAAGATAAAATCTCAAAACATTCTCTTCATATTGGAAAACATTTCCATACTTATTCAATAATAAGTAATTCGCCAATCTATTTATTTTTAACATTTTGAAAACATTCAGTATACTTAAATCACAATTAAATATAAATTTTATTCTTTAAGGAAAACATTCTCTTAAACACATTTATTTGGGTCAAAATGAATGTTACGTAAAACATCGTTACGACAACCCAAAATCACTAGTATAGGGATCCGAAATTAAGATAGATATATAAATCCTAATACAATACAAAACTTTTCCTTTCGAAAATCATTTACTATAACAACAGTGTTATAGTCCACCATTTCCTTCTATTTCTCGAAAACGTCTATTTCAACAATAAATGTTGAAATCTATGTATTCGATACTTAACGCATTTTAAAACATCTTTAAATCGTTTTAATTCTATTTAAAATATCACTTCCCAAAACATATCGATTTTATTTAATAATATATTCACTGTCCAAAATCGTGAATATACTTCCCAACCAAATTCTTATTATTACAACATTTAACTTAAACGATAATTCGCTGTCCAAAATCACAAATATCTCTCCTTTAATAAACTTCTATGTTTACTTCATCAAATTCGATTAATTTGGGATTTATAAACAATGTTAATAAATTCCATTTCTATTTATAAAAACTTCGATTTAAAAATCTCCTTTATGAACAAATTCAATTTATAACTCCGTTATATACCAAAAATACACATTATAAGTTAAATGCTTATAATTCATTTATTTACCAAAATCGTTCTTTAAAACTTTACAAATTATAAGACTTATTACTTATAAGATTCATTAATAACTCCCTTTTTTACATTTATAAAAGCTTCATTAAAATTCCATTATTCTGATTTATAAGAATCAGTTTTATAAATCTTATTTATAAACTGTTTATAATAAATTCAAAAATCACAATTTAAACTATTTTTTTTGAAATCATTAACTCCATATTTCAAAAATCAATTTTCAACTTATTTTCTCGAAAATCATAATTTTTATAACATTAAAATTAAAACATTTATTTATTTAAAAATGAATCAATTCCAAAAATTTAATAAAACGTATACTTTCAAAAATCGCTTTAAAATCCTTTTAAATTAGAAATCGTTCCTTTAATATTTTTCAAAGCTTCAAAATAGGCCCAATGATGCAACAACACCAAATAATTAATCACTGCATCCAAAACATCACATATCAATCATATGATAATCAACAAATATCACAATATCTATAATCAAATAAATACTGGTGAGGAATCCAGTTGGATCCCTCCAACCTGTTTCCTTGCATCCACAGACATTAGCACAATACCAAACCCGTTTCAAGACGGGATATCGCGGTATATGGGATTTATAAAATATTATCCGCTATTATGCGGCACAATACGGTCTCATCCGCTATATAATGCGGGAAATCAACTCCAAGTTCATATATAATACCAATTCCACTTCAAGGTGGAATATCGCGGTATATGTGTTTAATAAATAACCTCCACTTAATATGCGGCATATAGGGTCTACTTAAATTCGAATGAGAACAAAAATCGTCAATACACACAATCAACATCCAATCACACAATCAATCAAATTTTAAATCTATATATTTAAAATTAACCAAACAATAAAAATTCTGAGTGAGAAGTTCTCACCTTTGCTTTTATTTTGCAATCCATTTCCATCTTGACTCAATTTTCTTGATTTATACCTTGTATAAATATTAACACAAATTATCAATATACGAATTAAATCGAACACTTAAATTATCGTTCAATTTATTTACCTAACCAAAAATTTTATTTTAACTAATTTTCCTTTTTAAATAGATTAATTAACTAGTGATTTACGTTTAAATTAAGGGCTTTAAATCTTAAGCTAGCTTCCTTTTAACAAACTCTAAAATCGTTTAAACAAGTAAATTTACGGTTAAATCACCTAATCCATTATTTTAATTTCAAACTGATGACTTCATTAATTATTTAGTTCAAAATAAAATTTCCCTTACTAAATTTGTTTAACTAAAATTTTGGTTTAAAACTGAATTTTCTTCTTTAAACATTTCAAAAAATAAATTAAATAAGTAGATTAAACAAATTCATCTTCTTTTTGAATATATATATATATATATATATATATATATATATGAACTGCGTTTAAATGCTTTACTGCAATTTCTTAATTTCAAATCAAGATGTTAAAAATTTAATATTTAACTTACTGTAAAAATTAAATATTGGGATTCTTTATATATATATATATATATATATATATTTTATAAAATGGAACAATACATCACTGTAGTTTGACTCAGACAACACCTCCCTACTCGGCCTCACCACCAAGCCCTAATCGTGCGCTGCCACATGCTCGAACCCCTAGCCTGCTTCGTCGAGTTCCATCACGCAACCCTCTAACCTAGCCTCGCCTCACTTGCTTGCCGCCTAGCCTCGTATCGAATTGACTGGGAAACGTATCCCCTTTACCTCGCGACATTGCCGCCAACTAAAGCCATCGCAACAAGGTCGAGAACTCCGGCTTACCATCGCGGCCCCTCCTTACGCGAGAACCGGCTTCAAACCCCAAACTCCACATGCTCGAGAATCGTCGAGCCTCCTCTGATGCCGAGATGTACAAATGATTTGAAGAAGAGGAATAAACGAGGGAGGAACAGAAGAAAATGGGGAGGAGAGAGGGCGACCATTGATTTGAACGAGAGGAAGGAAAATAAAGTTGCGGCCATTTTTATTTTGTTTGTGGAATGAACGTGGCCATTAATTTATTACTGAGATTCAATTTTGGTTTTGAAAAGATAAAGGAAGAAGGTATTTAAAATTAATTGAGGCATGCTTTGCACGATCATTTTCGTGATTTTAGCGTATTTAACGGGAACACTGAGAGGAGAGAGAGTACGAGATTTTCATCTGATGTTCACCAAATAAAAATAAAAATAAAATTTTTTATTCAACTTTCAATAGATTAAATTTTATAATTTAATCGCCAAATTCATAGTTATATTGGGAATTCAAGCTAAACCAATATTCAAATATTTAAAATTAATTAAATATTTTCAATTTCAAATGTTAAAAATTTAGGGTCGTTATACAACAAAAGGCCGGGTTACCTTTGTAACTAGGTAACTACCACACGAATATGCCACCCCCAGTCCTTTGGGACCTTTATCCGAGGGCCCTCTATCACAAAGCAACAACCACAAAGTAAATGAGATTGGAGCTTCCACACAGGTAAATGTCTGGGCTCTATACGATGACATCACATTTTTCCAAAAGGAAATGACATACACTAAAGGGCGTGACCCTCATAACCTTGCCGCATATTCCTGTTTCGACCATTTCCGGGATGTGAGGTCCGATGAAGTCTCGTCCACAAAGCTACGCGTTTACACAAAGCTATGCTTTGATCACAATTGATCAACAAAGGATCAACACACACAGCTGTACTCATTATGTCACATTACCAAATTGGGAGTATATCGATGATAACCTTCAACTACAAAACCTCTGAGCTCATACGTCTCAGAGAAGGGTGTTAAGCTAAGAGAATAAATTCTCCGCCACCAACAGAGATGTATTTGAAAGAAATCTGCTTTATATCTCAAAATGTAATGTCAGACACACGACCATACAAGTCTGTTCCGGGTTCGAACAGAACCGAAGGCACTTAAGAACAAGCCCTTGCAAATCTGGGTATTCACAATCCCGATTGGACTTCCCATCACTTAGGAAATATCTATACCGGCATGACTGGGTGCAGAGACAATCGACGGGTTATCCTTTCGTTTTCCCAAATATCTGGTCTTCACCACCAGTCTTCAAATGATATCCATTACGTCGTATCACTTATTCGGAATGGGTTATATGACACAAAGGTCCTTTCCCGGCTAATCCGAACAGTGAGCGTAATATTTGAAAATATATGGATATGGGATTTTAATTAAGTCACAACTTATTACCTAAAACTTTTCTTTAAATGGTTTAACGAATTAACATTTCAAATCTTTTTTAAATAAAAAGATTCAATTCATAAAGTTCACCCAGATTTCACAAAGATTCATTTACACAGCTTTCAAAATGATTCCATTTCAAGAGTTGGATTAACTCATCCAATCTTTAAATCAAAGATTTAATTGATAGCTTTCAAAACAATTTACAATTTAAATATTTTATAATATAAAAGATTCACCCTTCAAATTCTCTTCGATTTTAAAACAAAGTTCAATTATCTTCACAAAGATTAATTTATAGTCTTCCAACTATTTACATTTCCATTTCAAACTTGAAATCGTTTTAACACACATTAGGAATTCATTCCTTATATGAAAGCTTTATTCTTTGGAAACAAATAGTTTCGTTTTTTGGGAAAAACTGATTACAAATTAAAGCCATTCAAGTATAGGACTTGAATTCAAATTTACATTTCCAAAACCACACTATTTAAATGGTTAAGATCCCATATAAGCATCTTTTATGACTTGTATAATATTTAGACCAAAATTCCAAGTCATTGAATTCAATTCCAAACATTGAATTCAAATTTAAATCAAATTATTTAAATTCCAAATTTTTATCAAGTTATTTTAAAAATGACTTTTATTTTTGGAATTCATTTCAAAAGCTCTAAATTCAAAATTCAAAACTATTTTTGATTCAAAAATTCAATTTCTAAATTTGATACAAATCTCTGACTTAACCGATTTCCTTGTGAAATCCATATTTGTGTGTGTGTAGTGTGGTCCAGGGGTTTAACACAATAGTGCAACAGCATTCAATCATCACAGATCAAAATACAGAATTAAAGTTGATAAGCGGTACAAACTATAATGCTTATCTTTTATTCACAGATCACCAACCACAGATATATCGATTACAGATAATAAATTACATTCATCCCAGATAAATAAACTATATTACGGATTACACATATAAATCAAAATATATCACAAAGCGTCACAGATTAGGAATATCAGACAGTTAAATCATTCTGTCAAGTCCAAACATTCACAAGTAACTTTATTAATCACTGATTAATATGAATTAATTACCATAAGTTAATCTGAAATAAATTTCCCTTTCATAATTTATTAGTTAATCTTCTATTATTAACTAATCAATTTAAATTAGTGAACCAACTAACCTTTTATTTATCTTAATTAATCACAATAGTTAATAGATTTAATTAACCCCTTGTTTAATAACAAATATTTACACCCAATTTACTGATTATCATTCATTTAATTTCATTTGGTAATTATCTATTTATTATCTTTCTAAGTGATTATATTTTCCAAATTTTCAAATGATTATTTTGAATTAATTTACTTAAGTAATTAACTTGAACAAATTCAATTAACTCAATTAATTACACCGAACAATTAATTCCATAATTGCTGTCATTAAGTAATTATACTTAATAATTCCACGATCGATTATTATTAAATTAATCAATCTTATTTACTGTTAAAGTTTATCACATTGATTAATTATTCAAATAAAATCTTAGTTAATGACTTCATTGACTATTGAATTTCTTTAATTACCTTTCTAAAGAAATTTAGTTACATTTATCATTATCGATTATAAATAGATTCACCATTAAGAACTCATTCGTTAATGAATTTGAAATCATTAATCTTCATTACTTAAAGTCACTCATTCATGATTTAATATGTTCTTTACAACATGTGAAAAACATTGTTTCAAATTTCCTTTTTCAATTCTTATTTGAATTTAAATTTGAAATAAATTCATATTTACTTTAATAAAGTTTAAAAATAAATTTTCCAACATTTTTAAATTTACATGTAAAAAAATAACACTTGGTTATAAAGATTTTTTTTCTTCAGAGTTTAAAGCAAATCACTTTTCTTTTTAATTTTTAGCATATTTAACTTCTTTTGAACACTTAAGTTCTGAAACTTAATTAAATTGTAAAATTTTAAATTCTGATTTAGAATTAATTCCAGTTTTAAAATTTTAATTTTAACTTGTTTAAAATTTTCGTTTACAAATTTCAAATCTATTTTATATTCAATTTTCTTCAAACATTTAGTTGCTTTTGAGTTATTTAAAGTAATTAGAATTTTCAAACTTTATTTATGTTCAAAACTAAATTTCAATTTAAACTTAAATTATATTTATATTTTGGTTTACAACTCAATTCCAAACCTTGATTTATAAATTTAAATTAGGTTTTTGAATTTCAGAAAAATAGGATCAGGTTCCCTGTAAAAACAATAGAACGACCATACCCGAGTTCCCTACATATGCTTCGAGTTCGACACGAAGTTCTCCTCGAGTAAGCGCTCGAGGCAATATGAGAAAAATTACTTCCATCCCCAACAAAACAAAAGCAGCACCAGATCGTCAGGTAAATGCTCTGTGCACGTGCACGGAGCCACCGCTCGCCACCCGACACCGCCTCATCCACGAGCAGGTCGACCACCACCCACTCACCAATTCCCATCCTCCTGAACATCGTTATCCCTCGAAAAACGAATTCGAGCTCGATACCAAAACCTAGAAAGCAAACAACAACCCACTCCCAAACCTGGAAGTTCGCCGTTCCCTAAATTCCGACCACCTGAGAGCCACCACCGCCGGCCACCGCCTCGTCAGCCTCCCTTCTACCAAACCCGAAAAGAACATGACACTCGGTCCATCGTAGGCCGAGAACAAAATGAAAATATCAGACCTTACTAAACTAGGTTTAAAAACTTTAAACCTTTGCCGCCGATGCCACCGTTGTCTATCCACCATCGCGCCATTTTTTCGAGCTTCCCCGATCACTCCTCCACCTCTAGGAGGAAACTCGACTCCTCCAGTCGACGAGGTCACCCATGGCAATCCCAAATGCACAATACAATCGAACCCAAACTGCTCTTCGCTCCCTCCTCTAAAAATTATGATTTTTTCTATAAAAATCATGTCAAAGCATACGAATTCAAGTTACATGCCTGAATTCGTATATTATGAAATTCGAATTTTAACTCATTTGAAACTTTACCAGTGTTCTCAATTTTTCAAGATGATGACAGGTGGTTTGACCTCGAATAAATTTTTAATTACAAGTATATACTATAAAAAACAAATTTTGTTTGAATCTTAAGTTCAAACAATAAGTAGAAAGAGAGTAAATGATTTTTGAAATCAACAGTTGAGTTAATGACTAAGAACAGAGACAATTTTTTTTAAAACAACAGCCTACTTATTTTACTTCCAGCTTCCCATATACACAGTGTTAACGCTAAAAATTGAACGCTAACACCCCGGTGTTTGTAGAGATTAAGTGAAAGCACCACCGATGAACACGGGAATTAGAAACAAGTAGAAAAGTCACAGAGAAAGCGGTAAAAGACAACAGTTTTATAGTGGTTCAGCTTCAGGTTAAGCCTACGTCCACTTTAATCCTCTTTATTACTGAATCAATTACAACTTTACAACAATCTTCAATTACAATACCGATGAGACAAACAACTAGAACTCCAATGTAGAAGAATTCTTTGAATCCATGTTGATTGTGTTAGATTTCCTCTTAAAGTTTGTTGAGATGTCTTTCGTGTTTTGAAGTGTCGAGTGAGTCAAGAATTCAGCAGAGTATCGGCGTTCCAGAAATGAGCCAAAAGATCCCCTTTTTAGTTGGAGTTGGCGGGGTATTTATAGGAGAGTTTGGTGTTAGGTCGTAGGTCGCAAGCGACCTTGATAGGTCGTAGGTCGTCCGCGACCTAGTGGGAGCCGTTTACGGCTTATACATGGTACACTTGATCGTTCTGGAGAAACTGGTAAGTCATAGGACGTGGCCGACCTAGGTAGGAAACGGCATAGGAGGCTCCTCTGGCAAGTTTGGGTCATGAGCGACTAGGTATAATTGGTAGGTCATGGGCGACTTAGTAGACACGGTTTACGGCCTAACAGGAGCACCCTTGATCATTCGAACAAGTCATAGATCATGGGCGATAGAGGGAAGGAACGACATAAGGAAGACAAGTTACCTCGGCTTTGTATAGCTCGCTAGGTCGTTAGGTCGTTAGAGAACTTTATTCCTGTTAGGTCGTTCCCCTTATTAACTCGCTAGGTCACGTACACCTTTAGGTCGCTAGGTCACCTCGGTCCATAGGTCGATGGTACGCTTGGTCGCTCAGTCCATTTAGCAACTAAGTCGTTTAACTTGTTGAGCCGCTTTATGTGCTAGGTCGCTTACTCCCTTAGGTAGTTAGGTCACGCCTTCACATAAGTCATTAACTCGTTGAGTCATAGGTCGCTGGGCCGTTTAGCATTAGGTCGATGAGCCTTTTAATCCTTTAGGTCGATGAGTCATGGAGAAGAGGAGTTAACACTTGCCCCTCGAAGTATACGCCTAAGGATTAGGTCGAGTGCTTCGACACTTTTTAACACGCGCGTCGCTAGGTCGTGAGCGACCTAAAGGTGGAGTTAAGTCGTTCGCACCGATTCAGGTTCCACCGTCCTTGCATATAAGTTATCCGTCTCCTTCCTCCTTCTCTTTACTTGCTTGACTGTTCGAAACCGCCATTAACGAATTACTGAGCTCTAGAAGGAAAAAATTCAACCAAGTAGCCGCCGATCATATTCATCATGTAAGTGAACTTGCTCACTATTCGATCCTTGATCACCGTCAAGTTATGAACTCCTCATTTTCCTTCCCTAACCCAATTTCTTACGTTGTGCTTCACCAAAAGTCGTATTACGATTGATTGTTGCTCGTCATCAGTCGCGCTATCATTGTAATTCTCGCGGTCATGGCAATGCATCAGGTTCATGATGGATTTGAGATGACTTGGCTTGATTTTAAGTGATTTTGGTGATATGGAAAGATGATGATGAGGGGTTAGCGGGTTAATGGGTTAGTGGATAGCAAGCTGTGCCGTGACGCCTCTGGGTGATACACATGTGGTAGACGCATGGCAGAATGTAATTGGAGAGCAGGATTAGGGTTGTTGGTTTGATTGTGACTCATGCGACCTAACTTGCTCGCGACTTTACTTACTGAAACAACACAAAGCTTAAAGTAGAACGACCTAACAGATTAATGACCTATCTTCTTGTGGCATAGGTTTTAGGTCGCGGCTGAGCTAGAACTTTGACAAATTTCCTTTATTAACAATGCGACTTAAACTTTAGATCGCGTGAGAGACCTAGTCTTTAGGTCGTGTGAACAACTTAGTTCCTAGGTTGTGAGGACGACTTAGGACAAACAATTTTCACTACCGAGTGGCTTCTTGCGACCTAGACCAATTTCAACCCAACCTGTTAGGTCGTGAGCGACCTAGGACTTAGAGAACTTCTTGACTCGGATTGTGACTTAAGGACTTGAACAAAACTTGAAAGCTTCAGAATTTTGATAGAACTTGATTGTACTTCTAACTTGAACTGCTGGAATGAACTGCTTGAACTTTGAACTGTCTGGACTTTAAACTGTTTGAACTTTGCTGCGCTTCTTTACAGATTATATTTACTTGTAAGTTAACAGCCTGCTGAACACAACATTTGCAGAAAACTAGGGCGAATATACTGCCATTGATTGCCCACATCGAATGACAAATTAGTCGATAAAAGATAATCAACTTAAAGAAATTTTATGAAGTGCTATAAATCAACTAATTCAAGCGAAGTATTAAAGCAAAGAAATATTAATCAGTTAAAACTGATTTATGCATCAATACTTGCATTTGGACTTAAAACAACAAAACCTGAAACTGTGTAACTGACAAATGCCTGTTAGTTTAATTTTAGTTATGTTTGCTTGTCATTTTATTAGTTCTGCACAACACTTCACACATTTAGGAAATGTGCACATTCACATTTGAATATCCAGTTCCTTGTGTAGAATGTCTTCTCAAGAAGAGATAATCGAGCAATCTGAAGGAGTCTTCCCGATAGCCAACCCATTGGATAATCCTCCGGAAAGAACTCCAACTACCCTGAGTCAGCGGGCATTCAACCAATTACGTATTTAGTTTGGGATCGCCGAAGCGGATGCTATACTTCCTGGCCCAAATAATACTGCTGACAGACCACCTCTCGGTTTTGTCGCCGTCAACCGTCAGATGTACCTTTGTGGCGCCATTCCTCTTTTCAATGAATTTCTTCATCAGCTCCTTTTTCGACTAACCATCTCTCCCTTTCAACTACATCCCAATGGCTATGCCATCCTGATGGGATTGTGTGTTTTATTCAGGAGGACACTTAACCGTCTTTCGAGCTTCGAAGAAATCTGCTACTTATGCACATTCGCGAAGAATAAAGACCACCCCTCCATTATACTCATGAGAAGTGCCAGAAATCGTAAACATATCACCGATCTTTCCGAAAGTGCTCACGGTTATCTGAATCAATTCTTCTTCGTTCGCTGCTCCCTAGGGATTTATGCTATCTGGAGAATAGGAGTAAGACTGCTCATTCCGTTCTTTTCGTTTAAGCTTTTCGTGATCCGAATTGCCAAGTGATAACTTCATTCTTTTTCTTTTACAGCACTTCCTCCTCCCTCTAGAAATCCCAGTCACAAGACGACTTTTGATAGATTAAGTGTCGTGCCGATTGAAGAAAGAAGTATTAAATTTTTGCTGAAAGATGAACTTCTGCACCAATACGGGCTTTTGTACGCTTCTCGTTCTACCCAAACTCATGAAGTCCCCGACTCTCCAGTACAGACATCGGATGCCCCAGCTTCCGTCGAAGAACTTACGCCAAAAGAACATACTGTTGAGGCTTCATTGGTAAAGTGTTCTACTTCCATTGATGTTGCGGGGTCATCCAGCAAGCTTGCACTTGCCCCGGTCATCGAAGAAGAGGAACCTCTTCAACAATCCGGGAAATCTGGTGACGAAAGAACTAGGAGAGCGAGTCCCGCTAGGCACAGCGGTGATGATACTTTTGAGGGGTTGATCGACCTGATGATTACTTCACAGGAGCTTTTTAAGGATGATCCTATCACTGCTAAAGTTACTTCTCCAGCAGTTGAAGCGACATCCGTTCTGCAACAAACTTCATCAGCCCAAGAGTTGACATTGGCTGTTAAATCCATCATCACCTCCCAACCCAGGAGTGGTTCGTGATTCGACGCACGTAGTTTACACGTTACACACACTTAGGACTTCTCAGCACTTATATGCATTCAAATTTCTTGCTTTCAAGACTTCTGAGTTTATCTTTTCTTCATTTTCAGATTCTCCAATGGGAAGAAGTGGCTCTTACTACGACAATTTCCAGCGTTATGGGAAGCACGGTTCTTATGACCCTAAGAGGTATCTTCCTTCCTCTTGGGAGACTGAAGCAAAAAGAGCTGCAAGAAGAGCTCGTGAAAGGCGCGCCTATGAAGAACGCCACGACAGACGAGATGAGCGACATGATTCTTCCCAGAGGGAAGATGATTCTCATAAACGGAAATCCCGTGATGATAAAGGGAAAAGCCACATCCCTGAAGATGCGAGTAAAAGGGCCAAACATGGCCAAAAGCCGGCGTCCGAACTTCCTGAAAGGCCCGCTGCTCCTGTACCTTCTCAATCTCCTGCCCTTACTCGTACTGATATTCCAACAATTATTGGCAGGCCCTCATATCAGGTTAGACAAGGCCCAGCCACTTTTCAAAGTCGGTTTCCGCATTAGTGCTTGAAGGAAGTGCGCTTTGACCCTGATTTGGGCCCGATTGACAAACAAGCTATGCTGCGCAATCTTGATGCCGTCAAACTTGATATTGAGAGAATGTCGGGTTGGCAAAAGCTTGTTGACGAGCTTCAGAGGGTAAACCGTGCAAATCTTGAAGCCATACTAACAATGGAAAATGACAAATCTGAATGGCAGAAAACTTTTGAGCAGCATGACGCGGAAATGTGGAGCATAACCACTTATAATGAGAAGCTTGAAGCAGAAGTTGAAAAACTTAAGGAAGAGCTCGCCACTTCTTCCACTTCCTACTCTCAGAGAGAAGAAGTGCTTCAAAAGCAAGTGAGAGAAGCTCACGCGGCACAGAGAGATGCCGAAGCTAAATTTGAAGCACAGCAACAAGTTGTAGGCAGCTACAGGGCCGATGTTGCTCATCTACAAGAAAATACCAACTCCCAGAACCTGGAAATTGAGCTGCTAAGAACTTGACTTTCTAAAGCTGAAAGAGAGCACGATGAATCTATTACCGGCAAAACTGCAGCCGAAGAATCTCATATGGCAACTAAAGCTAAAGTCAGCTCCACTCTATTCGAGTTTTACATCCACAGTGTTCTGGGGCACGGTAGCCTTAAGTTTTTGGGACCGTCATATGAAATCACTTTGGCCAAAGTGTGGGAGGCCATACTTGACATGCTTGGAGGAGCCGGATATGCCAAAGTAGATTTAATGGCGCACTATCTAGATGATGATGCATGTGCCACTCTTGTAGGGGAAAGGAGCAACTCGCCGAAGAGAGAGCCGAAACGACATAAGGAGAACATTTAGGAAAGACAATCTTAACCGACCCAGTTCTACCTTCAGTTTCAGCCGATATCGATATTGCTGGCTCCTGTTCCCATTCTACTCCTCCTGCTAAAGTCGTTATTAAAAGCGCCACCGCCCACACTGGAGATGAGACTCAAGAAAGCGCTGAAGCGTAGGACTTCGAAGTTGACATAGTAAAGTCTACTTCTCCAGGTAACCTCAATGTTGATCCCGCTCAAGTGGACTACTTGTTCGCTTCGACTAAGTCCGATGAGC
Organism: Allium cepa; assembly: GCA_030765085.1. NCBI lineage: Eukaryota > Viridiplantae > Streptophyta > Magnoliopsida > Asparagales > Amaryllidaceae > Allium > Allium cepa. Next base: position 1,039,683,014 of record CM060928.1, read on the forward strand.
TTCTTGGTTATTACTTAAATCTTGACGCGCCACTTTCTCCTCTTTTTATGAGAGATACCGACTTTAACTTCTCTTCTCCTGTAGTGAAAGCGCCAAGTGTTATTCAGCCTTCCCCTCTTCCAGCTGTTTCCTCTCCGCCACTTCAGATTACACCTGCTTCCGTTTCTCAACCGGGGTCACAAGAGGAGCAGATAGAAGCTCTTCAAGACTTGGATGACCCGGTCGCTTCTCAAGAACAGAAAGCCGAGGAACCTGAAGAAGGCGAAAGAACCCCGGGGTAGACTATTTCTGATGACATAACGCTGTCTGCACTTTTCACTCCGGGCAGTGATCCTTCTTCAAGGAAGAAGGGGAAGCGTGTAGTTTCAAAGAAAAGGAGAGAAGCTTCTGTTGGTGAAGAAAAAACAGAAGAAAGTCCAATTGCACCCCTTCCTCTTTCTTCCCCTACTCCCACCAGCCGGCCCAAAAAGTTAATCATCCGGCCAGGCGAAGGCTCAAAAGGTGGCAGGAAGAAGAAGTGATGGGTTTAGGACTTATGCTTTTCACCTTGCTCTTTTTTTTTTGCTTTTTTTGCTTGTATATACAAAGACTTGTGTTGACCGGAGATTGTGCGGGTACCGATCCCCGCCTTCTTTTGTTTTGAAACCTGCACATGTATAAAAAATTTATAGCATGGAATAAAATGATTCTTTTACTTGTATAAACTTCTATCTGTATTTAAGAATGCATTTATTCTTCTTTTTCATACAAGTTTCTTTATTTTCTCTGTATGATGTTGCAGTAAACCTATGATATGTTGCTTGAGCATTGTTTTCATTTTTGCAACTATATTATATTGCCCCCATACCATGGTTTATTGCAATCTCATTCACATTGGCAAAATTTTGTAGAACAACTCTAATGTTTCGAGAAGACTTGTACTCTTTCTTTGGAGAACAACTTTTCCATTTGAAGGAGATTTGCATTTGTACTTTGTAGGATAATGTTTCTGTTTTAAGGAAATATTTTTTTGATTTAGTAGAATGCACCTCGTATTGGAGAAGTCTTCTCTTCTTTTTTTTTGTTGCGAAGTTTTTACGCTTCAATTTTGGAGAAAGTCACTTTTATTTTGGCAAGTGAATTTTCCTTCGTGGTAAAGCGGGCCTTCGAAAAAGGGCTTCGACCTTTTTATGCTTCCAAAGAGGGCTTTTGTTTGATTGTGCCTTTAGGAAGAGGGCTTTTTGTTTGATTGTGCCTCTCGGAAGAGGGCTTTTTTTTTTTGATTCTGCCTCTAGGGAGAGGCTTTTATCTTTTCCCTGTCAGCTGGGAAGCGGGCCTCCGAAGAGGGCTTTTCACATTTCAACTCGTGTGAAGTTTTATTTCAGATCGCGGTGAATTGTGTGCCTCTGAGTAGGGCTTTTGGCTGGAAGTTTGAAGTTTCCTTCTCTCGGTTGGATGGATTCACGGGTCGGACACAAGTTACTTGGATTGTTTGTTTGCACAAATGTTCTCAGCTAGTTAACGAGTGTCCTGTGACACCAGTCAGTCCATAACTTTCTTTTGAGAAAGTGAACTTTCTTTTCTTGGCAAGTCTCATTAAAGGTCTTTTAGCATTTCAACTATGGTGAAATGGGCCTCCGAAGAGGGCTTTTCACATTCTAGCACTTGTGAAGTTTTATTTCAGATCTCGCTGGAATCTGTGCCTCTGAGTAGGGCTTTTGCCTGGAAGTTTTAAGTTTCTTCTCTCGGTTGGATGGATTCACGGGGCGGACACAAGTTACTTGGATTGTTTGTTTGCACAAACATTCTTAGCTAGTTAACGAGTGTCATGTGCCACCGGTCAGTCCACAACTTTTTGTCGAGAAAGAGAACTTTCTTTTTCTGGCAAGTCCCATTAAAGGTCTTTATGCTCCGAAGAGTTGTGCCTCCGAAGAGGGATTGTGCCTCCGAGGAGGTCTTTTGCTGTTTGCTGCCTGCTCGCCCATGTCTTTTCGCCATTTGCTCACATCAGCGATTCCCTGTTATCATTTCCAAGCGCTAATTCCTTTCTTTTGCAAGTAGCTTATTCTATCCAAAGAAGTGTACCTCATTCTTAAATGAGTTCGCAGGGGCAGACACAGGCTAATTAATCGAATGTCTGTTTGCACAAACGATCACAATTAGTTAGGAAAGGCCTACCTCTGGCGGAACCACTAACTGTTTGCTTGAAGCACTTCTTATATAGGATTTGAATCTGGAATTTTTGTGGCTAAACCTTCATTTGTTGAGTGATGTCAGGGATCGCTTGGTCTTATAATGGGTAAGCTTTGTTATAACGGCCTCCAATATTAAATCGACATTTTAGCAATACAATTGAAGTACTTTATATATCGAAATAGAACAAGCAATTTATAATAGTAGGGAACACAAGATTTATAGTGGTTCGGCCAAGAACTGGGCCTACATCCACTTTATAGTTCTTATTATCCACTTGCATTGGATTTACAATGGCTTTCAATACAAGAACCGTACATTCATAATTCTTTTTACAAATTTGAGCAAAGCTTTTATGTAAAATATGGACGCAAGTGATTGCTGTTCCAAGCTCTTGGAATTGGATGTCCTTCGACAGTTGTCAGTTTGAAAGTGCCATCAAGAAGTTTTTTGCCTATGACATATGGCCATACCCAGTTTGGCGCAAACACTCCTGTTGCTGTCATGACCCTTTTCAAGACTAGATCTCCAATCTCAAAGCTGCGTTGGCGAACTTTGGAATTGAAATGCCAGGCAATTATTTGCTGATGGGCTGCAATTCTGAGCTGAGCCTCTTCCCTTTTTTCATCAAGGAAGTCAAGCGCTTCAAGTTGCAACTCTTCGTTTTCAGCTTGGTTGAAATGAATTCTTCTACGTGAAGGTACGTCTATTTCTACCGGAATCATTGCTTCTGATCCATATGCTAATGAAAATGGAGTGTGCCCGGTCGTAGTTTTGTGGGTAGTTCTATATGCCCATAGTGCTAGTGGAAGCTTATCGACCAAACCAACTTTCGCTTTTTCCAGCTATTTTTTGATGGTTGATTTGATAATTTTGTTTACTGCTTCCACTTGCCCGTTTGCCTGCGGATGAGCCACTGCTGAGAAGCTTTTCTGGATCTTGAATCGCTTGCAAAAATCTTGGAACTCTTCACTTTCGAATTGGGTTCCATTATCTGTGATTATCTTTTGAGGCACACCATACCTGCAAATGATATTCTTAGTTACAAAGTTTATCATCTTTTTAGAGGTAATAGTAGCTAATGGTTCAGATTCAGGCCATTTAGTAAAATAATCAACAGCAACAATAGCATATTTGATTCCGGATTTGGCAGTTGGCAAAGGCCCGATGAGATCAATTCCCCAAATAGCAAATGGCCACGGGCTGACCATTTGTGTTATCTCAGTGGAAGGTGCTCTTGGGATTTTTGCAAATCTTTGGCAACGGTCACATTTTCGGGCATAGCTTGCAGCATCACGATTAATATCTGGCCAAAAACACCCATAACGGAGAATTTTCTTTGCTAGAGTTTTACCACCTGAATGGTCTCCACACTCTCCTCCGTATACTTCAGCTAGAATTGTCTTAGCTTCTTCCTTGGTCACACATCGGAGTAATGGCATTGAGAATCCCCGCCTATACAATCGGCCATCTTGAATTATGTATCTGGAGGCTTTTCTTAGCAACTTCTGTCGTTCTTTTGAACTTTCTGGTAGAGAACCGTTGAGCAGATTTTCCATTATCGTAGTCATCCATGATTCTTGCTCTTGATATATAGTCATGATCCAGTCAATATCCATCTCATCAGTGCTTGGAGGTGACAGGACTTCCACAGGAACCAATCCCAATATTTGAGCTTCACCAGTGCTTGCGTACTTTGCGAGAGAATCTGCCTTCATGTTCTCTTCCCGGGGTATATGACTTATTGTATAATGGTCAAGATCATTGCGAAGTTCCCAGGCTCTTGACAAATAAGCAGGCAGATTTCCTCCTTTAGTTTGAAACTCTTTCTTGACTTGACATACAATAAGCTGTGAATCACTGAAGATCTGCAACACTTTGACATTCAACTCTTTAGCAATTCTCAAGCCGGCAATAAGAGCTTTATATTCTGCTTCATTGTTTGTCGAAGGGGATTCCAATCTCAATGCATAGCACAATTATCGCCCTTCAGGGGTTTCAAGCACAACCCCAGCTCCGAAACAGTAACCATTTCTTGCACCATCAACATATAATTTCCATCGAATTGGGGGATTATCAGTCACTCTTCCTCACTATCACCTTTATCTATACATTCCGCGATGAAGTCTACCAAATCTTGTCCATTGATTGCTCTCCGGGGAAGATAAGTGACTTCGTATTGGCTGAGGTCAATATTCCACTTCAGAAGACGACCCGAAGTCTCAGGACGAAACAGGACTTGCTTTAGAGGTTGATCAGTGAGGACTTTGATAGGATGAGCTTAGAAATACGGCCTCAACTTTCTTGATGTAATCAGTAGACAATAGGCAAGCTTTTCCAATTTTAAATAATTCATCTCTGCCCCGGTGAACCTCTTGCTGATATAATAAAACAGGCGCTGAATTTTTGCGTCTTCCCGTACCAACACTGCACTAAGAGCATGAGATGAGATTGCCAAATATACGAAAAGATCCTCACCATCGTCGGGCTTAGAAAGCATTGGAGGCATTTCCATATGATGAATCAATTCATCGAAAGCTTTCTGGCATTCAGAAGTCCAGTCAAAATTCTTCCTTCCTTTCTTCAGTGCATCGAAGAATGGAATGCACTTATCAGTAGCTTTGGAAATGAATCGACTCAAGGCAGCGACTTTTCCATTAAGACTTTGCAATTCCTTCTTCGTTCTACGAGCTTTTACTTCTTTTAAGGCAGCAATCTGAGTAGGATTAGCTTCAATGCCCCTAGCACTCACAATGAAACCCAGAAATTTTCTAGACTCCACCCCAAACGAACATTTCAAAGGATTAAGTTTCATTCTATACTTTCGGAGGATTGCAAACATTTCCGCCAAGTGGTCCGTATGGTCTACCGCTTTCTTCGACTTCACCAACATATCGTCAACATAAACTTCCATAGTTTTGCCAATCTACGGTTTGAACATAGCATTGACAAGTCTTCGGTAAGTTGCCCCTGCATTCTTAAATCCGAAAGGCATGACTCTATAGCAGTAGAGACCAACATCGGTGATGAAGCTTGTGTCTTCTTGATCCGTCTCATGCATCAAAATCTGGTCGTATCCGGAGTAAGCGTCCATGGAAGATAACAATTCGCGCCCCGCTGTTCCATCCACCAACTGATCTATTCTGCGTAACGGGAAGCAGTGTTTGGGGCAGGCTTTGTTTAAATCTGAGAATTCAATGCATACTCTCCACTTCCCATTAGCTTTCTTAACCAGTACTGGATTTGAAACCCAATTCGGGTAAGTAGACTCCCTTATGAAACCATTCTCCATAAGCCGGTCTACCTCTTCTTTCAATGCTGCTGACCTTTCAGGACCTTGGGTTCTTCTTTTTTGTTTTACCGGTATAAACTTCGGATCAATATTCAGAGTATGTACTGCAATTTCTAGGGATATTCCGCACATATCAGCATGAGTCCAAGCGAATACATCCAGTTTTGCTTTCAAGAATGATATTAAGGAATTTTGAACCGCCACAGTAAGTTGCGAACCCACATTCACTACTTTGTTCGGATCTTTCGGGTCAACAGGTACCGGCACCGTTACTTCAACTGGCACCACTCTATTCTCCCCTGCACTAGCTTTTCTGGGATCCATTTCTCTTTGTGTCGCGCTATGCTCGCCAGTGCAGGGTCCAGCCTGTAATTGCTACATGGTTGGTTCTTTGATGCGGGCTGGGGCCTCCGCATCTTTTCCCATTTCTCTCTTCCTCGCTTCGCGCAACTCTATCAGATAATATTCTCACCCAGCGTTCTGATCCCCTTTAATAACTCTAACTCCGTTATCCGTGGGGAATTTCATAGTGAGGCACCACGGGGCGAGAATTGCTTTAAAAGCCGCAAGAGTTGGTCGGCCTAGAAAAGCATTGTAGGCAGAAAATTCATCAACAATTAGAAAAGTCTGTTTTCGAACCACCTTTTTCTGCCCTTCTCCAAGCTCGATAAACAAATCAATAGTTCCAATTGGCTACTTCGGTTCCCCAGTGAACCCAACAATTTTCTGAGATGAGGCTTGAACATCGGCCATTGGAATTTTCATTTGGTCGAACATCTTTTTGAAAAGAATATTGCAAGAAGCGCCGCAATCTACAAGCACTCTTCTCACAATAGCCGGCCCAACGCCTGCAGAGATGACTAAGGGATCCATGGTTGGAGCTTCAACACCCATAGAGTCCCTGGCTTTGAACACAATATCATCATTAAAAGTTTTCTACTGGTTCAAAGGAACAGCGTCCTCTAGCACAAAAACACTCTCTTCCGTTGGTGCATACTTCAAGGCACAGGCATATCTTTCCATCTCGCCCCAGCTTCTGCTGGCTGGATGAGGCTCACCTGTAATCACATTAATGATAGGCCTTTCTGAATCATGCACGGTATTCCTCTCACCCGAGCCAGATGGATGAGCAGGAAGTTGCTGGCCCTTAGTGGATGAAATTGGGTTATTTCTACTTCTCCTAACATATTGCTGCAACTTGTTCTCTCTCAATAGTTCTTCAATTAAACTTTTCAGATGGCGACATTCGTTGGTAACATGACCGGGTTGATTATGACGACAGAATCTCCCACTTTGAGCAGCTTTTTTGCTAACTCTCATCTCCGACGGTTTAGGATATTCTACCGCATCTTTGGTAGCAAAGAAGATATTCTCCGGGGTGTCGGTCAAAGGAGTAAAATCTGAAGGTTTTAAGATGCGAGATTTCTTTGCATCTTTCTGTTTCTTCCCGCCGTTAGTTTCCCTTTTCTTACCCCCGGATTCCCTTTTGGTAGGAGTAGTAATATTATTCTTGACCTCTGTCAATGCTACTTTAACTGGTGGTCGAAGGCTTTCCAAGTGCATGAATTCATCATCTTTCTTATAGAATTTCTCAAGCGAATTCGGTTCTTTCATCTTCAACCACTTCCCAAATTCGCTTGATTTGTCGATTGCCCTCATCAGGTATGTCAAGACAAATCGTGGCTCTGCATTGTCCACTTCAGCTAAAGCTATGTTGAAGCGGTTCAAGAAAGACCTGATAGATTCCCCAAGATTCTGTTCCAAGCTTCACAGAGACATAATATCCTTTGCCTTTGAAGCATACAACCTGAATTGCTCTTTAAACTTCCGAGTCAAATCGGCGAACTGGTCTATGGATCGGACCAGAAGCTTTCTGAACTAGAGAAAAGCCACTCCTTCCAAGTATACCAAAAAGTAACGGCATTTGATCTCATCAGACGCTATAGCACCAGTCATGTGCCAATCGTACTTATACAGGAATTTATTGGGGTCGCTTGTTCCCTTATATGCCGGGATGGTAGGAGGAACAAACTTCCTTAGGAACTCCGCCTTTAGAATCTTTTCAGCGAACGGAGTTTTGCTCGGAACGAATCCCCATTCCTTCTCATCTTCATCTCTCTGCATGCTTTCTTTCATGATTTGTCGCACCATGCCCGAAAGATATTCCTCATCATTTAAAGGATCTGCATGACAGATTTCGGCCATTTTCTCGAAAGTTTGTCTGGACAAACGTTCGCGGAGAGTTGGCTGTGGTCTCGATCCTCCAACTTGAGGAGGTGTTTCTTTGGCGGGGCTAGCTGCTCTTTAAGGAATATTCCTATCTTCAGGATCATGAACCTCATCTGCAAGGTTTTCTTCATTATTCACAGTTTGACGGCTTGCTCCGAGCAATGCATTTAACCTCTCAAGCATTAAAGCATTCTGAGTTTCCATCTGCTGGTATAATCCAGATACTGCAGCATCTAACTCCGCTCGTGTAATTCCGGCACTTGGTGCTGCTTGACTTGACGAAGGAGAAGTGGCAGTATTTTCATGGACATTACTAGGTCTTGTAGATCCACGCTTTCTTCCAGGAGCCATTATCTCTGACAGACTTCTGGTTTTGAGAGAGATTCTTTCTACAATCTTTTGCGAAGCAATGACGAAGATAGCCTAAGTTCAGTTCTCAGTGAAAGCACCAAAAATGTTAACGCTAAAAATTGAACGCTAACACCCCGGTTTATGTAGGGATTAAGTGAAAGCACCACCCGTAAACACGGAATTAGAAACAAGTAGAAAAGTCACAGAGAAAGCAGTAAAAGACAACAGTTTTATAGTGGTTCGGCTTCAGGTTAAGCCTACGTCCACTTTAATCCTCTTTATTACTAAATCAATTACAACTTTACAACAATCTTCAATTACAATACTGATGTGACAAACAACTAGAACTCCGATGTAGAAGAATTCTTTGAATCCATGTTGATTGTGCTAGATTTCCTCTTGAAGTTTGTTGAGATGTCTTTCGTGTTTTGAAGTGTCGAGTGAGTCGAGAATTCAGCGGAGTATCGGCGTTCCAGAAATGAGCCAAAAGATACCCTTTTTAGTTGGAGTAGGCGGGGAATTTATAGGAGAGTTCGGTGTTAGGTCGTAGGTCGCAAGCAACCTTGATAGGTCATAGGTCGTCTGCGACCTAGTGGGAGCCGTTTACGGCTTATACATGGTACACTTGATCGTTCTGGAGAAACAAGCAAGTCATAGGTCGTGGCCGACCTAAGTAGGAAGCGGCGTAGAAGGCTCCTTTGGCAAGTTTAGGTCGTGAGCGACTTAGGTATAAGTCATAGGTCGTGGGCGACTTAGTAGACACGGTTTACGGCCTAACAGGAGCATCCTTGATCATTCGAACAAGTCATAGATCGTGGGCGACCTAGGGAAGGAATGACATAAGGAAGACAAGTTACCTCGGCTTTGTATAGCTCGCTAGGTCGTTAGGTCGTAAGAGAACTTTATTCCTGTTAGGTCGCTACCCTTATTAACTCGCTAGGTCGTGTACACCTTTAGGTCGCTAGGTCACCTCGGTCCATAGGTCGATGGTGCGCTAGGTCGCTCCGTCCATTTAGCAACTAAGTCGTTTAACTTGTTGAACCGCTTTATGTGTTAGGTCGCTTACTCCCTTAGGTAGTTAGGTCGTGCCTTCACATAAGTCGTTAACTCGGAGTCATAGGTCGCTGGACCATCTAATCCTTTAGGTCGCTGGGCCGTTTAGCATTAGGTCGATGAGCCTTTCAATCCTTTAGATCGCTGAGTCGTGGAGAAGAGGAGATAACACACAGATAATTATATATGCAAAACATACATATCTTGGATATACTTGCACAGATTTAAACCTTTAAATTTTAAAGAGAAAGGTTACTCACCTTCCAGGTCATGATTTAAAGCTTTCAGCTTAAAGTTGTAAATCTGGTTTTGAACTTGATAGCTGAAATCTTCACTTAATCTTAGACTTTGTTGGATTACTTGATGTTTTTAATATGAAGCTTTTGTTTGAATGATGATGATGTCACCTCAGTTTTTCTTTTACTCGGTTTATATGGATGTAACTGAAACGAATTTGTTGTTCAAGTGGAATGAAGCTTTACAGTGTATATATATTTGTTTAAGTTGATAGAAAAAATAAGTTTGTAGAATGTTTAACAAGGATATTTTCTTTGCTTACTGGCTGATGTGAATTTTTAGTGTGCTAGCATTAATTAGTTTTTACAAACTCATATTTTTTTCTTTTCAGCTGTACAAATTTGAAATAGTTTGATATGGCTTCTCTTATAAGCTTTCTATACATGTGTGTGTGTGTATTTTCATTTGCAAGTGTACATGTTTTTTTTCTTTTATTATTTTTGTTTGTCTCATTATATTTGTATTATTTTGTATTATGATATTAAGATTTACTCTATATTGTCTGAACCATAAATTTTATTTATTTTACAATATAGATGAATTTCCATTCTTTATTTTGTTCTTAAAATTTTACCAATTAATCGTTTACTTTATATTTTATAGTTATCTCATATATATTGATTTCTATTTCTAGTTTAATTTATTACTATTATTTTACCGTAATATTCATTATCTTGTATTTATCTATAAATTTATTTTTATTCTACTTCTATCAATTCTAAATTTTAAATCAATTTATTTATTTTCTTCCTTGTGTCAAAGATTTATATTCTTATTTTTATTTTAAAAACCATTCCTTTAAGATTTAATTCAATATGTATATATATGTATATATATGTATATATATGTATATATATATATATATATATATATATATAAATTCAAACCCTACTCATATGAACTAATATATATTCTATTGGAATTGTGGAAACTCGAATCAATTTACCAATTAATTTTACAGATTTTAATTCAAAAGTTAATTTAATCATCAATTTAAATTTTGTAAAAATCTAGGGTTGTTACATCATTAATTAGAAATTTTGTTAAAACTCATCGAAAAGCACTAGCATCTTAAAATCTAATTTATTCGTGGAATGGAATCCACTTCGAGCCGGTTAAAGGGATGGAACCCGAAGTAGGATGGAACCTACAAAAAAATCTAGCGGAACATTGTTTTGTATCCTCTAATTATAATTCAAATGATTTTACAAAATTACCTTGTTTTCAAAATGATTTCAAAACTTTCCTTTTATAAGATTCAAAACCCTCTATCCTGATTTTGAATAAAATTAGCCTCAAAATTATCTTTAATTTCAAAGTCAAATTACTCCTGGTTTTAAACTATCTTTTAATATAATATATTTAACTTTTAAATATTTATACTTAAGATTTAAATATAAAATTATAGTTAAATTTTACATATATTATTCTCTATATTTATTTATGTATTTGAACTATAGTCAAGTATATTAGAAAAGTTTAAAATAGTTTTAATATTAGATAAAGGTTATTTTCAAAGAAAATAAAATCATCAAAAATTGCTTTGGGATGTCGACATGCCTATGGTGACCATGTCGATATGGTGTCAGTTGAGTTCAAAATTTAAATTTCAAAAGAAGTGTCTATTTTCCATAACTCTTCACGAATGGACATGGCTGTTGTTCTTCTATAAATAGGGGTTAGTTTCAACGAATTTAATATCAAATTTTCTGGTTTTTCACTCCTCTTCTTCTTCCACATTTCTTAATACACATTCTTACCATTACTTTGCCAGTTTGATTCTCTATCACTATCTCAACAAGATTCTCAGTGCTATTCAGAGTTATAGGCTTCTTTGTAATCTATTAAGTGAGAAAAGGTGTGATTGTGGCCTTGAAAATCAATCAAGCGAGATAAAGTGTGATTGTAGCCTTGGTAAATCAATTGGGTAAACTTGTGGCCCGAAAATCAAGTATCTCTACCCAGAGGATTGTGAATCTGGAGGGTGTACCTCGTAGCCTTGAAATTGAGGGTGTAATTGTACAATTGCTTTTGAAAGGAAGTCTGTACTTGTGTTGCAGGACTGGATGTAGGGTAATTTCGAACCAGTATAAAATCCGGTGAGTTCTTTCCTTTATTGCTTTTACTTTATTTCTGCATTTGTGTTTGTTTCTGTGATCATTCTGTGTCTGTATATTACATACATTCGTGTTCAATCCAACATAAATTCAAAAAGATTTAGCAATTCTTTATAAACGTTATTCACCCCCTCTAGTGTTAATCCTAGCCTTAAGATCCATAATCCGCATTTCTTTCAAATATACCTAATGGGTATGACCCACATAGCTTGGCTCTAACTTGCTCTTTTGTTTTAGTTATCTATGGTGTTGGATTTCAATGCTCGAAACGAGCTATAAATCATCTTAGATTGACGGAACAAAAGGAAGGATATGAATACCTATAGTCAATGAATCAACCGTTAGGAATGACAAAAATGATCATATATGGGAATTAAAATCTCATATACTTATCATGACTTGTCGTTCTCAAACTAGCACTACCTTGGGGAAAACAACGAAGACGGACAAGTTAGGGCAGTGTTGCTTTCTACCTTGACTGCTCATACAATCTTAACTTTAAGAATAACAAGAGTTCCCTCAACGTTTATTGCTAAGCATATGCCTAAATCCTTTCCATATAAGTGATATCACTTATAGAAATTAGATCTCTTGCACTTATCACCACTTTTCGATCTCAAACTAGTACTACCATGGGAAAATAATGAAGCCAAACAAGTTAGGGTAGTGTTCCTTTCTACCTTGACTCGACATACATTCTTAATTTTAAGAATAACAAGCTTCCTTCAATGTTGAGTGCTAAGTGTAAGACTAAATATTTTCTATAAATGAATCAATTTTTTAAAAATATATGACTTATACTTGTGTTTGATTATCACATCACAAGTATTTGTAAAACAATTATAAACACACTTTAAAATATTCTTTCAAAGACCTAATTATATATTTAAGTGTATTAAAAATAAGGGTAAAATACAGATGTCGCTAAAACATTGTTAGTTATAAACCCCAAAACCAATTAAACTTGGCTTTATTTTTGAAACATTCATTTTAAAACATCCTTTCATTCATAAAATACCATTTATAAATCAACTTATTATCATCTTTTAAACTAAACTCCTCCAAGATTTAAGAATATCAACACTTATTAAGTTAAGAGATAAGTTTTCTAAATAACTTCACGAAATCATTTGCTATGACAAGTGTTATAATCGATGAATTCTTTCTCAATTCTCAGGAAACATTTGTTACAACACCGGTGTTGTAATCTATTGTAACAACCCGCATATTTATCGATTTTATATTTAAATATTTTATTTAAATATTTTATCGTTAGTCGGATTTTTGTCCGAAAAGCTACTTTTTGCATACGGTCGAATTAGGACTCGAGACCACCTCCATTGAGTTCAAAATGCCGTTTGCGACCTTTTTGAGTATAAGCTTCGATATGTTTGGAGAAAGTTGAATTTTGCTACTTTTTGCTTAGGGTTTTGGTTTGGGCTGAGCCAATTAACCACTTACTAACTCAGTTCCAACCCTCTCCTCTTCATTCACTTCTCTTCTATTTTCCTAATACTCAAGATTTTATGTTAATGGAGGGTGGAAGAGGAAATTAAAACTCCAAGCCCTAGCTTCCTTTGCAAATCCAAGTTCTTGCTCCAAAATCAAAGAGAACCCCTTGGTAAGCATCTCCTTCACCTTCTCCAACTCTTTCTCCATTCAATTTCAGAAATTTCCTAAACCTAATTTAGGGAATGTTTCTCTTTTAAGCTTAGATTCAAGCTTCTAGTGTTGAGATTGAAGAGTGCTTGTTCTTGCCATTGCTTTCAAGCTTCATCTTCATAAACTTAGTTCAAAGGTGAGATTTTTATCTCACATCTATGACTATAACTATCTTTGGTTGTTGGGTATGAATTCCTAACACTTCTTCATGTGCATTTGCTCTTGTTTTGGATTGATTTTGTGAATACTCCAATTTTTGGGTTTTTAAGTCAAATTTGTGTGAAATCCTTTTATGGAAGTTCGATCATGTTTTTGGTAATGCACCGAGGAGCATATAGGGCCGGGTTGCCAATTGGCATAAACCCTTAGAGCCAATGTTCGTCCGGTTGCATTTTGGAAGAGTTTGCTCTTCATTTGAATGGGGCTGAAAAACAGCCCAGGCATGATTCAGTCGACTGAAAACTCTGTTCAGTCGACTGAACCTGAAACCCGAGAGTTTCCAGGCATGATTCAGTCGACTGAAAAACTCTGCACAGTCGACTGAAACTGGAAACAGAAAGTTTCCTGAACCTGGAAAATTTCCAGGCACAGGGTCAGTCGACTGAAAATCTCTGTTCAGTCGACTGAACCTGCTGTTTTAGTCCAATTTGCCTTTTTGGATTGAATTTCCAATTTAAATCGATTCGTGATGATCCTATTTATTGTCATCATTTATTATCATCTTTGATGACTTATTTTCTTTGGGAATTTTAGATATATCCACTTCGATGGATCCTTTATCGATTTCATTGGATTTTTATTCACATCTTCGAATGTGATCTTTGTGATTGATTGTTTCTACAATCCCCCTTGTGCTTTGTCACTTTAAAAATATAAAGGTTTTCTATACTAGTAGTAAATATCAAAACTCTTTCCTCAAACGATTTCAATACTATTTTAATACCAAATTCGTTTATAAAACCGTTTTCCAATCTATTAGTATATACAAACCTTTACCTCACTCGTATGAGAAATCTAATTAAACGACTTAGTAAAACGAGTGGTATGAAACGCTTGCGTTTACTTCGTCGGTTAATTCTTGGACTTGTTCGGTTGAATCTCTTGTGACAATTTTCTAGTGGAGATCTACAATTTGTTCGTAAATATTTAAGTTAAGCTAGTGGTTATGGGACATGAAGCTAAGCTCATATATTTACTAGCTTAGTGTAATCGACACTTCTCTTTGATCATGACGATCATTTTAGGTTTTAGACTAGCATCGTGCTATGTCTTTGTGATTTGGTTCATCGGGCGTCCCGCTGTACGACGTCGTTGTTCCCTTTGATTGTGATTTGGTTCATCGGATGTCCCGCTGAACGACGTCGTTGATCCTTTCCTTGTGATTTCTGGATCTCGTGTGCTGATTTCTGGAATTTATGTTTCACCAACTTTTACGATGGGCACTGATATATGTCATTTATTGTGGCTTGGTGAATGAAATTAGGAGTATGACATTCCTTTTTATCTTGAGTAGATTATTGTGATATTGATTAATCTCTTGTTGATTTTCAATTACTTATTTATCACAGCTTGGCATTGTGATTATTATATGTTTATGTCATATCTCTTATTATATATCACTTCATCTGATATTTATAGCTAGACTGATCCGTTTATTATTTTCTTATAAATAATACTCGGGTCAGACTGAGATTTAACAGGTGCTTCTGCTTGACTCCTCATCGGACTATCATCCCGACTTTTGGTTGACTACTTTAGTTTAGTAGTCTTTTGTTGTATACATTTGAGATACAGACTCTATGATGTATACTTATTCTTTTGTATAGCACGTGTTGCTATTTCTTTGTATTATTGTGGATCCTTTTTGACCACTACTCTGATGTACACTTTCATGTGTAATATTCATATCTATTTCCGCCTTTGTGATATGAATTGTCTATGACTGATTTATGTTATGTTTATTTCTATATTTGTTTCCGAAGAAATTATAGCCACTGTGTAGTAGCTTTGAGTTTGTGTCGGTATGTCGGATTTCCTCTTGAGATGAAAAGTTATATTTTTATCCGGTATATCGGTACTCGCACAAAACAATTATACAGATGGTCGCTCCTCAACAGCCTTATTCTCCGTGCTAGTTGACAGCATTCACAGTAATGTTCTTGGCTAGCGTGGGTATAGAGGTGGGGCGTCACAGCTTGGTATCAGAGCCAAACTTCGGAACAATGTAGAATAATTTAGCAAGGATCATGTCCTAAGTCCATCTTAGGAGTTGTGCTTTAGGATTTTATTCGGGTCTTCGTACCGATTCATCCTATTTTCTTTATGATTCCTTGTTTTATCTATCAAGAATTGCTTGATATTTATTTTGAGATTAACCTTTTCCTCTTCTTTCTTTCTTTCTTAAAGAAGAGAAATGGTTAGACCAGGCCGTTCCAGCGCCGGTCAATCTAGCGCTACTCCTCAGGATGGAGTATTTATGTCTGCTCAGCAGCTTCTAGATCTTGTTAAGAACGCTCAAGCAGCCGGACCCAATCCAGAGCCTACTCATCCTAGATCCGGTTTTGCACGCTTGTGCAGAGACTACACCGATTTGGGTGGAGGGCCATTCAGGGGATCCGAGAGTGTTATTGAAATTCAAGCTTGGCTCAAATCATGCGATCGCATCTTTTCTCGCATGAATCTTATTGACCTTCATCGAGTCCAAGTAGCTTCTAGCATGCTCCAAGAAAGAGCATTGGATTGGTATGAGCTTTTAATTTCTGAAATCGTTGAGGCGGATCTTACTTGGGAGCAATTCCGGGAAAGATTCGAATTGAAATTTGTGCCGGAGGCTGAAAAAGTAACCTTAGCCCGGCGTTTCATAGACCTTGTTCAAGGTGAATCTTCTGTGACAGACTATGTCGCATCCTTCGAATCTCTGTCCAAATACGGGGTTGAGTACATTAATACCCCATTGAAGAAAAATCAGAGATTTGTCTATGGCTTGAATAAGAATCTTAAGAAGCCATTACTCCTGAAACTTGAGGTTTCATTTGATCAGCTTATTGATATCGCTCTTCGTCTTGAAGAGGCCGATAATGAAGGTGATGTTGAAGTTGTGCATGCCCAACAGAACTTCAACAATAACTCGAAGAGGCCTATCAAATTCAAAGGCCCCGATTCTTATAAGAAAGGAAAGCAACAAACTCTGGTAGCAAATGTTCCTACCTCTAGTCGTGGACGATGCTACAATTGTGGTTCCACAGACCACCATGTAAGGGAGTGCCCGAAACCCCTCTTTTGCCGTTATTGCAAAGGTTCGGGTCATCTTTTATCTTCGTGTCCTAAGCTTCCAAGCAAGTGAGAAGGAAAGCTGCAACTTTTGGTCAAGGTATTACTCATTTAATCCTTGGTTACATTTATTTTGTGATCTTCTTATTTGAGTTCTTTTTGATATGGGTTTCATCTCATTATTTTTATATCAAAAGAACTTGTCGATTCTTTTTCTTTGAATATTTTGGGCTTAGTGACTTCATTGAGAATTGCGAATCCGGATGGTAGATCCGCAACACTCAATTTGCTTTTGTTTAGATGTCGAGATTGTTTTATGTGACTTTTCTTTCCGAGCCGATATTTTTGCTTTGGCTTCGGAATTGACCTTTCTGCAAGGATTGGCTTAATCATTGTGAAGCCCATATCCTATTTTTTCGAGTGGACTATTCATCTTCGACATTTTCAATCTGTTAAGCAGATTTCTATTTTTCTTTGTGATTTTGATTCCATCTTGATGGCATCATTTTATTCTTTAAAGTCCTTATGGTGAGGAAAGTGTTATTTCTCTCATCTAAATAGTTTGAGAATTTTCCGGTATATTTGACTTGTCTTAGGATTATGACCTAAGTAATCTTTTGTGTGGTGCTAAGGTCTTTTTAGTTCGACTTTACCACCGTTTTCATTAGCTATAAGTTGCGGAAGTTAGCATTTCACTTATCGCATTCCGCACTTGTTATGATTCCTATGAATGAATTATTATGTCATTCAATTTGTCCAGCTTGTTTCATCCATTTTATAAATCCAATATTCTATGAAAATTTCAATGAGACCATTCTTATTTATGGATTTTGGATGGAAATAGAAATTTAAGATTTTGCAAATCTTTTTCATAAGATTTAATCATAAGTGCAATTTGATTTTGTTCTTGAAACGAACAAAGAATATTCTTAAAACTTTTTAAGAGATTTATTTATCCTAAAAAAGATGACTTTGTGATTGTATTGCCCGTTGAGTGCTTTAAGAATTTTGGTCGATGCGCTTGATCAACGTTATCGATAGGAATTTCCTAAACGCTTTGATGTGACAATCAGACACGATATATTGACTTGTAAAAATTTAAATTTTTGTAGAAAGATTATTACATAAAAGTAAAAATGTAATTTTGAAAGTTTTAACTTTTCGGGGAAGAGAATTATTTAAAAAGAACCCTTCCTTTCAATACTCTTATTCTTGTGATTCCTGAAGGGGAACCAAGACTTTGCTATTTGATTCATCGGATGTACCGTTTGTACTACATCGATGTCTTTGCTATTTGATTCATCGGATGTACCGTTTGTACTACATCGATGTCTTTTCTTTTGATTCATCGGATGTACCATTT
The DNA here is from genome assembly GCA_030765085.1 of Allium cepa. NCBI lineage: Eukaryota > Viridiplantae > Streptophyta > Magnoliopsida > Asparagales > Amaryllidaceae > Allium > Allium cepa. The sequence continues at coordinate 1,039,700,820 of CM060928.1, forward strand.
GTACTACATCGATGTCTTTGCTTTTGATTCATCGGATGTACCGTTTGTACTACATCGATGTCTTTTCTTTTGATTCATCGGATGTACCATTGTACTACATCGATGTCTTTGCTATTTGATTCATCGGATGTACCGTTTGTACAACATCGATGTCTTTTCTTTTGATTCATCGGATGTACCGTTTGTGCTACATCGATGTCTTTTCTTTTGATTCATCGGATGTACCGTTTGTACTACATCGATGTCTTTGCTTTTGATTCATCGGATGTACCGTTTGTACTACATCGATGTCTTTTCTTTTGATTCATCGAATGTACCGTTGTACTACATCGATGTCTTTGCTATTTGATTCATCGGATGTACCGTTTGTACTACATCGATGTCTTTTCTTTTGATTCATCGGATGTACCGTTTGTACTACATCGATGTCTTTGCTTTTGATTCATCGGATGTACCGTTTGTACTACATCGATGTCTTTTCTTTTGATTCATCGGATGTACCGTTTGTACTACATCGATGTCTTTGCTTTTGATTCATCGGATGTACCGTTTGTACTACATCGATGTCTTTTCTTTTGATTCATCGGATGTACCGTTTGTACTACATCGATGTCTTTTCTTTTGATTCATCGGATGTACCGTTTGTACTACATCGATGTCTTTGCTTTTGATTCATCGGATGTACCGTTTGTACTACATCGATGTCTTTTCTTTTGATTCATCGGATGTACCGTTGTACTACATCGATGTCTTTGCTATTTGATTCATCGGATGTACCGTTTGTACTACATCGATGTCTTTTCTTTTGATTCATCGGATGTACCGTTTGTACTACATCGATGTCTTTGCTTTTGATTCATCGGATGTACCGTTTGTACTGCATCGATGTCTTTTCTTTTGATTCATCGGATGTACCGTTTGTACTACATCGATGTCTTTGCTTTTGATTCATCAGATGTACCGTTTGTACTACATCGATGTCTTTTCTTTTGATTCATCAGATGTAACGTTGTTCTACATCGATGTCTTTGCTATTTGATTCATCGGATGTACCGTTTGTACTACATCGATGTCTTTGCTTTTGATTCATCGGATGTACCGTTTGTACTACATCGATGTCTTTTCTTTTGATTCATCGGATGTACCGTTGTACTACATCGATGTTTTTGCTATTTGATTCATCGGATGTACCGTTTGTACTACATCGATGTCTTTTCTTTTGATTCATCGGATGTACCGTTGTACTACATCGATGTCTTTGCTTTTGATTCATCGGATGTACCGTTTGTACTACATCGATGTCTTTTTCTTTTGATTCATCGGATGTACCGTTTGTACTACATCGATGTCTTTGCTTTTGATTCATCGGATGTACCGTTTGTACTACATCGATGTCTTTTCTTTTGATTCATCGGATGTACCGTTTGTACTACATCGATGTCTTTGCTTTTTGATTCATCGGATGTACCGTTGTACTACATCGATGTCTTTGCTATTTGATTCATCGGATGTACCGTTTGTACTACATCGATGTCTTTTCTTTTGATTCATCGGATGTACCGTTTGTACTACATCGATGTCTTTGCTTTTGATTCATCGGATGTACCGTTTGTACTACATCGATGTCTTTGCTTTTGATTCATCGGATGTACCGTTTGTACTACATCGATGACTTTGCTTTTGATTCATCGGATGTACCGCTGTACTACATCGATGTCTTTGCTATTTGATTCATCGGATGTACCGTTTGTACTACATCGATGTCTTTGCTTGGGTTCATTGGGCGTACCGTTTTTGTACTACGCTGATGTCCCAAATTGTTTGAGTTTCTAGTTTTTCGGGCATACCGTTTTTGTACTACGCCGTTGCACCGGCTCAATTTTCTGCTATTCTTGACGTTCCCCACGTCTTTTATCTACGGGAATGCCTTAGGGATTCCAGTTTTCATTCTTGAGCCCGGTGTTATTGTGGAAATTGAAGTTTCACCAGATTTCTTGCTAACTCTTTTGTGCACTTTATGGTGAACTTCCTATTTCAAATTTTCTTTTGTGTTAATATGCTTCTATGGTTGTTACTTCTTATATTTCCTTCTTACTTATTGCGAGGACGCAATTTCTTTAAGGAGGGGAGTCTGTAACAACCCGCATATTTATCGATTTTATATTTAAATATTTTATTTAAATATTTTATCGTTAGTCGGATTTTTGTCCGAAAAGCTACTTTTTGCATACGGTCGAATTAGGACTCGAGACCACCTCCATTGAGTTCAAAATGCCGTTTGCGACCTTTTTGAGTATAAGCTTCGATATGTTTGGAGAAAGTTGAATTTTGCTACTTTTTGCTTAGGGTTTTGGTTTGGGCTGAGCCAATTAACCACTTACTAACTCAGTTCCAACCCTCTCCTCTTCATTCACTTCTCTTCTATTTTCCTAATACTCAAGCTTTTATGTTAATGGAGGGTGGAAGAGGAAATTAAAACTCCAAGCCCTAGCTTCCTTTGCAAATCCAAGTTCTTGCTCCAAAATCAAAGAGAACCCCTTGGTAAGCATCTCCTTCACCTTCTCCAACTCTTTCTCCATTCAATTTCAGAAATTTCCTAAACCTAATTTAGGGAATGTTTCTCTTTTAAGCTTAGATTCAAGCTTCTAGTGTTGAGATTGAAAAGTGCTTGTTCTTGCCATTGCTTTCAAGCTTCATCTTCATAAACTTAGTTCAAAGGTGAGATTTTTATCTCACATCTATGACTATAACTATCTTTGGTTGTTGGGTATGAATTCCTAACACTTCTTCATGTGCATTTGCTCTTGTTTTGGATTGATTTTGTGAATACTCCAATTTTTGGGTTTTTAAGTCAAATTTGTGTGAAATCCTTTTATGGAAGTTCGATCATGTTTTTGGTGATGCACCGAGGAGCATATAGGGCCGGGTTGCCAATTGGCATAAACCCTTAGAGCCAATGTTCGTCCGGTTGCATTTTGGAAGAGTTTGCTCTTCATTTGAATGGGGCTGAAAAACAGCCCAGGCATGATTCAGTCGACTGAAAACTCTGTTCAGTCGACTGAACCTGAAACCCGAGAGTTTCCAGGCATGATTCAGTCGACTGAAAAACTCTGCACAGTCGACTGAAACTGGAAACAGAAAGTTTCCTGAACCTGGAAAATTTCCAGGCACAGGGTCAGTCGACTGAAAATCTCTGTTCAGTCGACTGAACCTGCTGTTTTAGTCCAATTTGCCTTTTTGGATTGAATTTCCAATTTAAATCGATTCGTGATGATCCTATTTATTGTCATCATTTATTATCATCTTTGATGACTTATTTTCTTTGGGAATTTTAGATATATCCACTTCGATGGATCCTTTATCGATTTCATTGGATTTTTATTCACATCTTCGAATGTGATCTTTGTGATTGATTGTTTCTACAATCCCCCTTGTGCTTTGTCACTTTAAAAATATAAAGGTTTTCTATACTAGTAGTAAATATCAAAACTCTTTCCTCAAACGATTTCAATACTATTTTAATACCAAATTCGTTTATAAAACCGTTTTCCAATCTATTAGTATATACAAACCTTTACCTCACTCGTATGAGAAATCTAATTAAACGACTTAGTAAAACGAGTGGTATGAAACGCTTGCGTTTACTTCGTCGGTTAATTCTTGGACTTGTTCGGTTGAATCTCTTGTGACAATTTTCTAGTGGAGATCTACAATTTTTTCGTAAATATTTAAGTTAAGCTAGTGGTTATGGGACATGAAGCTAAGCTCATATATTTACTAGCTTAGTGTAATCGACACTTCTCTTTGATCATGACGATCATTTTAGGTTTTAGACTAGCATCGTGCTATGTCTTTGTGATTTGGTTCATCGGGCGTCCCGCTGTACGACGTCGTTGTTCCCTTTGATTGTGATTTGGTTCATCAGATGTCCCGCTGAACGACGTCGTTGATCCTTTCCTTGTGATTTCTGGATCTCGTGTGCTGATTTCTGGAATTTATGTTTCACCAACTTTTACGATGGGCACTGATATATGTCATTTATTGTGGCTTGGTGAATGAAATTAGGAGTATGACATTCCTTTTTATCTTGAGTAGATTATTGTGATATTGATTAATCTCTTGTTGATTTTCAATTACTTATTTATCACAGCTTGGCATTGTGATTATTATATGTTTATGTCATATCTCTTATTATATATCACTTCATCTGATATTTATAGCTAGACTGATCCGTTTATTATTTTCTTATAAATAATACTCGGGTCAGACTGAGATTTAACAGGTGCTTCTGCTTGACTCCTCATCGGACTATCATCCCGACTTTTGGTTGACTACTTTAGTTTAGTAGTCTTTTGTTGTATACATTTGAGATACAGACTCTATGATGTATACTTATTCTTTTGTATAGCACGTGTTGCTATTTCTTTGTATTATTGTGGATCCTTTTTGACCACTACTCTGATGTACACTTTCATGTGTAATATTCATATCTATTTCCGCCTTTGTGATATGAATTGTCTATGACTGATTTATGTTATGTTTATTTCTATATTTGTTTCCGAAGAAATTATAGCCACTGTGTAGTAGCTTTGAGTTTGTGTCGGTATGTCGGATTTCCTCTTGAGATGAAAAGTTATATTTTTATCCGGTATATCGGTACTCACACAAAACAATTATACAGATGGTCGCTCCTCAACAGCCTTATTCTCCGTGCTAGTTGACAGCATTCACAGTAATGTTCTTGGCTAGCGTGGGTATAGAGGTGGGGCGTCACATCTATGTTATCTTTTCACTTTTCAACAAATTTAAAATTAACTAAATATAGTTTTAAAAAAATCAATTTCAAATTTTACTTGGAAAATCTCAAGTTTAAAATATATTAAAACTCAAAACTATTTCCTTTCCATATATTGAAATAAAACTACTTCTTCGATAATTAAAACTAAATCATTTAAAATATATATAAATTTCAAACCACTTTTAAAACACTTAAATTTGTGTTAAAAAAGTTCACTAAAAGGCTGAAGAAAAAAAATCAACTTTAAAACTATTTTATAAGAGTTGGAAATAGTGCACAAAACTACTGCTAAAAAGAGATGGAAAATCCCTTTAAATCGGTTCTTTTCAAATTGGAATTTTCTCTACATTTTTACAATGTATAAATATTATAATTTATTTTTTGAACAATATATTATGAGCCTAGCATGTATTCATAAAAATTTAGAAAATTTTGAAGTCAACAAAACCCATTTGAAAGTTATTTTAAAACTTGACTTTCGAACTACAAAAACGCGACCAAATTCTTTCTAACTATTAAACACTTTGGATTTAAGTTTATAATCTTTTTTAAGCCAACAAAATTGGTTCAAAAAATATTTTAAAAATGGAGAAGCGCGATCAAATATTTAATGATGCAAACGCAAGAACAAGATTTCAAACACGGGATTTAAAGGGAATAGATTTCAAAGTGCAATAGCATGATTTCAAAGCGCGAAAGCATGATTATTCCACTGTTCAACAGTTTTGCTACTTTAACAACTCAACCAACAATTAAAATTTTATACAAACAAGATGCATATAAAAGTAAATCAATATTTGTGAGAAACCCCTTGGGTCTCTCTACAACATCCCCTGTAAATTGCACATATGCCATTTGTTTTCCAGAGCGGGAATTCAACAAAACCAACCTAAGAAATCATTCAACCACCCAGGCAATAACTTATACCAACACATATGTCATATATAGTTCATTCAAAAGTGAGTTAAGTCATCAAAATTCCAGCCAATGTTTAAGCGTTCTTGCTAGATCTAAAATCGAGTAGCGATCAATTTTAGATCAAAATCCAACTTTCTCCAAACTTAACGAAATCTGCTCTAGTATGTAAATAACACTCCTATAAGCGCAATGTTTAAGACCGCGTTCGAATTTTACATTGAGTGTAAGAGTCATTGATTTAATAAGATTTCGGATTTATATAATAATTAATTAAATAATTAACTTAACCAATTACATTTTAATCTTCTTCACCAAATTAAATTTCCTGCTTCTGTACAGGTGCACATGCTCAAAATCCACCATTGTTGTACCATCCATCTCTCCTTCTCGCTCCACACATGACGAAATCGACCATCATTTGCTCTATTGTACTCCACTCTATGAATGCTCCTCAACCTGGGCATCCGAACACAACAAGGCCCAAGTTGCGTCTTTCCAAGAGCGGCCGCACCACTCCAAAATTTCACCATATACTCGCCCTCAAACAAGCAACTCAATGCCATCTTTACCTTGGACAATCGTCACCTATAACTCCACCCATGTCAAACCATAGATTCAGCCTTACTATGCTGCACACAGCTAAGTTTAACCACTACCACCATCGTCTACATGGATTTGAAGCCTTCGTATGAAATCAATGGATCCGGCGATGTTGACTATTATAGAGGGAAGCTATAGATTCAATTAAAAATATGAAGGCGACCACTTTTATCTACTAAATGTAAATAAAATAGAGAGAGGGAGGAGAAATAATGAAAATAGGTTCACTGTTAGGTTATTTAAGGTTATAATTTTTGGTACTTCGCGCCACAATATCACGTTCATTTATGAACCACGAATAACAGATATAAAAATACAATCATGCTTATCAATGTGACATGATTATAAAACAACATAAAAATACATAGGTTAACTTGTTCAGTGTAGTTTCAAATACCAACATTTACCGTAAAATGCGTCAAACAAAAATTTAAATATTTTCCAAATTAAAAATTATGAAAAAATTCTATAAATTCATTTAAAAATTCGTCAATAAAAATCAAGTCATTTTATTAACAATTAATTTTCTTATTATTTATTACATGTATTACAAATGTGTACATAAGAGTGCAACAATGTGGAACAACATTCGCTTGGTAAAAAGTTAAAAATGTGAAAAACAAATTTCGCTTGCATTTTCAAATTTTCACCGAACTAATTATTTATGTATACAAATTTACAAAATGAGTTTACCATTATTGTTTTTAACTGATGATATTAACTCCATTAAATTAAAATTAAATTCATGGTTCAAATATTTAAACAATTCCTATATTTGAATATAAAGTGTTTATGTGATAACATGGATTTTTGGACATCTGTTAATTGGTAATTAACTGATTTTAAACTCAAGAAAATACTAACTTGTAAGTTGAGAAAATAAAATTCTGATAAATTAAAAATGTCTGGATATATATATATATATATATATAGATTAGAAACTCTAATAAATATTGAATTATAAATCTCTAGAAATGATGAATCTTATAATAAATTAATAAATATATAAATAGATCGATGCAAACTTTATGATGTTGAAAATTTTAAGTATATACGTATACAAGCATATAATTGTTAATATATATACAATATCAAAAAAATAAAAATGTGTTCTAATTATAATATATATATATTGTGGTTAGGAAGCATTATTTTGAATTTAATATAATAATTCTCAAGACATTTAAAGTTAAATTCTAAATTTTAAAATACTAAAGATAAATCTTTATTAATTAAAGTATGATAGCTTAAATAAGATTTAATAAAAGGTTTAATATTCTTTCTTTTAAAATTTAACATAAAATAAATATAGTTTGTGTGTGTGTGTATATATATATAAAGTATAAAACATAAAAATAAATTAATATAAAAAAATGTATTAAAAACAAAATTGAAAATGTAATATAAACTATATAAAAATAATAATAATAATATGCAAAATAGACAAGTATAAAAGATTATAACATGCATTTGACATTTGTAATTTGTATATATCATGCAATCACAAGTGTAACTAAAATAAGACATGAAAATACAAGTGTCAATTTATTTATTTTAAAAATAAAAGAATTTTAAGCTATATATACATCTATATCCCATCTTTTATCATTTTCTTTCATTCAAATTTTATCAAAAATTAAAACCTGAAAAACAAAACCTGAGAAGAAACAGGAGAAAAAAAATCAAACAACAACTTCTTCTATCCTTTTTCCAAAACTCCTTCAAAAATCAAACTTGGAAGAAACTCAACAAAATCAAAACAAGTTCCAGCTTTCAAATTTAAAATCAAGATCATATCAACTCAAACATCAGTTTCTAGTTAGAAGCAATTTCCAGTTTTCCAGTTTTAAGCTTCTCTGTTCAACATTTTAAAATAGGTGAGTAAACAATCTTTTTTTAAAAAGGCTTAATCTATTTATATAATTATCGCATAAGATAAACAATTGAAGTAATGTTTAAATGGATGAATTAAAGTATTCACATGAATATGGATGTGGTTTATTCTATGCATATCTTGGTATGTTTATGTGCAAGTGTGTATATAGATATTTGCCTCTATCTTTGTTCTCGATAGGCTAAATCAAGTTTAAAAATCTATATCTCTTGATATAAACAATTTTATGTTAAGATCTTTGAATGAAATTTGTTTGTATTTACTTGATTCAACTTTTAAAAATATTTCCAAGTACATATATTAAGTAATTATTTCTACACTAAGAAGTGACTGTGAAAATAAATTCATGTCAAGAATTTGATATTATATATTAACTGATTCGTACTTGAGTATGATGATTTTTGGTGTGAGTTTTGTAATTTTATGCTTGTGGTTAGGGAGGAATCGAGGGTTGATCGAAAATCTTGTTTTCATCGAATTCCGACGAACCAATTAGTAGCGGAGGACGATTTTTGGCTGGAGGGGTAGCTAAAGGGGTGGCCGGCTTAGGAAAAATGGGTTCAATTTTTTTCTAATGGAGGTGTTGACCGATCGGGGTGGATTTTGGGTTTTAGGAGTCAAACTGGTCGAGGTGGTTGACGAGGAGTTTTCATCAACGTGACGACATCGGGTTGGACCGAAGGAAGTGGAAAAGGAGGGGAACAGGTAGGTGTAGCTCCAGGTGGCGAGGTCCCCAGTGGACAACGGCGGCGGCGCAAGGTTGATGTGGATGTTGATCTGTTTTTGAGTAGTGGGCGGATTGGCTCGATTTTGGTTTTTGGGTTGTCGAGGGTTTTTGGGTGATCATCGGCGTCTTGGTGGAGTCACCGGTGAGGTTTGGCACGGCTCCGACGCCGTGTGCACGTGCACGGTGCAGTGGATATCAGTGAAGTTTGGTTTTCTGTAGGAATAGAGAAGAGAAGGTAGGGGAGAGGGAAGGCTTCGGGTTGGACTCGGGAAGAATATGGGTAGGCTTTGGGTTGGACTCGAGTGTGTTTAGGTAACAGGAATTAAAAGTTAAAACTAAATAAAAAAGAAGAAGCAGAGTGGGCCGGGTTTGGGCTAAGGGAAATAGAAATAAAAGTAAGAAAAGAAAAAGGAAGAAGGGAAGAATAAAGATAGAAAATGTTAACTAGTTTTCAAAGTAAAGTGTAATCAAGTTTTCAAATCGAGTTTCAGTAAAAAAATTAAAGACAAAAGTTTTGAAATTTAATTTTTTTGATTTGAATGATTATGTATTAGGATAATAAATTAATGAAAGTAACTAAAGGATAATTACTTAATGTAATTAACTAAAGGAAGATTACTTAATGTAAATAATTAAGCGTTAATTTATTAATATAAGTAATTAAAGGTTATATAATAAATTAATATCAATGATCAAAGGGTAATTAATTTATGAAAGTAAATAAGGGATGATTAATTAGTTTCATCAATTAATTAAAGTGGTAATAAATGGTTTATAATTGATTAAATAAGAAGGATTTAAAAGTAATTAATTTAATTGGATTTTAAAGTTAATTAATTAGAAATGGTGATAAATTAATCTTGCTTATGGATGATTGAATAGTATTGAATGTTTAGATTAATATCTAGTCTGATAATTTGTGGTGTACTGTGATATGATATGTTTGGGTTGAACTGTGCTAATGTGGGTTATCTATCGTTGATAAATTGCTGTGTAAACGTGACATCCTGTATTTAAAATTAATTGAATTCACTTAAACAACTTGGATTAAAGATGACATTGGATTCGAAGAGACAGGGGCCGGATATCAACAAATACCCGAAACCACTTCGGTTAGTAAACTACAATAATTCTTTATAGATTTTATTTTAGAATCTAATGGGTTGGAATGGAATAAATTAAGTGAACTTGGCCATTTTAAACTAAGTAATTGTACTTAGATATTGTTGTGAAATGTATGGTTGATTATAACAAGATAGAACTCGTATTGAGGTATGGTTACCCTGGTATTCAATAAGTTCTATAACGTAGTATTTCAAGTTATATGGGTTTACTCATGCTGGTTTCCAGTCTGACTCGGGTGTTACTTTAATGTAATGCTGGGGTCAGACCGAGTATTACAGATTTTCAGGTTAGGACGTTCTTGAGCTCAGGAGGCGAGCTGGATGGTAGGAACGTATGGAGTATATTCCGCTGTGTAATAGAGTTTGTGTTAATAGTAGCCTAGGACAAGTTGTTACAACTGCCCTGTTTATTTATGTATTGTCGTACTAAGATATATTGAATGTTAACTGACAATTACAACTATTCATTGTATAAATGCTATTATTTGATGTTATATTTTGATTCGCTGCGAATGTGAGATTCTCTGCTTTTTTTTCTGTTTCTTCTTCTCATCTTTTCTTCTTTTCCCTAACAGTCTAGGATTTTCAGCATTCAATTTGCTCGGCACATCTATAGTGAATGTATTAGTGTCGAATTTTCAAGGTCGAAAATTTCGGGTTGCTACAGTTTATATTTATTCATGATGTCGCAAGGTAATTACAACATATCCTTCTCCTGCAATATGTTCGTTTGATACTCCATCTACGTATAACTGCCTTTTGGCTTGAGCTTCCTTTCTTTCTCCAGTTTTTCCTAGATGAATCTCGTGCATTCTACAACAAAGTCAGCCAACATTTGTCGCTTGATTGATGCCTTGGGTAGGCATTCAATATCATATTAGATTAATTCTATTCCACATTTTATCAAGCTTCCTAATACTTTGGGTTTATTAAGAGTTTGCCTCAATGGGTAGTTGGTTTGGACTCCGATTAGATGAGCTTGAAAATAACATCATGGCTTCCGTGCTAACAATAATAAGCAATATGCTAATTTTTTATATAGTCAGGTACCTAATTTCAACATCATTCGATTTTTTTAGTCGTGTAGTAAAACAGGAAATAGATTTCATTTTCCTCTTTTACGAAAATCATGCTGATGGCATGTTCTATTACAGCCATGTACATAAATAAGTCTTCTCCTTCTACGGGCTCGAGAGTTTGGTGGTGTTTCTAGATGATTTTCAACTCTTGGAAAGTTTTCTTTTGCTTAGTTACATTAAAAAAGGAAATACATTTGTCTATTGCTTTAGATATGAATTGATTAAGATTCGCAACTTACCCATTTAATCCCATCACTTCCTTACATATTCTAGGTTGTGCCTTATCTTTAATAGCTTTTACTTTATCAGGGTTGACTTAAAATCTTCCAGTACCTACAATATACGCCCAAGGACTTTCCTGATTGGATTTCGAAATAGTAGTTTTCGGTTCAATTTCATCTTCTACCTCCTTAGCACATCAAACATTTCGCTTAAAATCTCTATAAGATCCTCTACTTTCTTAGATTTCATTAACATGTCATCAACATAAACTTCCATGTCTCTCCCTGTTCATAATTTCTAAACATTCTATTCACAAGTCGTTGATATGTTGCCCCTGCATTTTCAATCCAAACGACATTACATTATAGTAGTACCTTCCCAATCTACGAAAAATCTTGTATGTTTCTCACTGGGTTTAGCATCAAATTTTAATTATAACTAGAGTAAGCATCATAAAAGATAGCAGTTTATGAATCCTAGTCATGTCCACTAATTGATCGATTATGTGTACTGTATAACAATCTTTCGAGAATGCTTTATTAAGATCCGTATAGTTTGACGCATGTCCTCTACTCCCCATTATATTTCTTTACCAACAATGAATTTGCCAACCATTTTGGGTAAGACATCTCTCTTTTGAACACATTCTCCAATTTCTTCACCTCCTCCTTTAGTGTCGTAGTGCGGGTTGTGTTAAAAACCTTTTCTATTGCCTTATTGGAACAAACTTTAGATCAATGTTGAGGGAATGACACATTATAAATGGATTAATTCCTTCTATGTCTATGTGCGTCCATGCAAATATATCTATGCTTGACTATAAAAATAAGATAAAACTTTCTTTAGTTTCCTTTTTCATTCCTTTCCCATTTTGACGATCTTGGTAGAGTCCTTGGAATCTAGTTTTACTTTTTCTAGCTTTCAATCGATTGTGTATTTTCTTTCCCATCCCTTGAGCCTATGTCCAGGATTACTTCATTCAAAACCTCGTTCTTATCATGACTAACTTGATTTAATTCAATATACTTTTCCATGCTTTGGATCTAACTTCCTTATTAATCACCCAACTTGCCGTTGGAGAAAAGTTTAAGTTATATGCCTTACAAAACAGTTCTCGAGAACTGGTCTGCAAGGACTTCTTATTTTTATCACATTTATTTGATGTGGGCCTATAGAAGAATATGCCATTTTATTAAATTACTTAAGTGTAGTGAAATACTCTCCATAAGAATTAATATGCTCTCCATGAACAATTCCCCTTCCCTTTTGTAGAGAAATTTAATTAACAAATGTTTTGGTGATACAAAAGCATCAATCTCATCAAGAGTTGGCCTTCCAAAAAATGCATTGTATTAAGAAGGTTGGTTCGTTATCAAAAACAATGTTTCAAACATCCTTAAATGTCAAAGGTGATGATTTGAGCGAGCAATTTAATTTGACTCCCTAATGTAGAACCTTTACCGTTGAATCCAAAGACCGGCTCTAGACTAGGTTCAAGATTTTCTTTTAGAATTTCCGTTTGTTCAAAAGCACCTTTGAAAATAACATTCACTATTCTGCCTGTGTCTATCAGAATCTGGGATACAAGTGAAAGTCCTATTTGAGAAGTTATCTTAAGAGGGTCATTGTAGGGGCGTTATATTCCTCTTAGCTCTTTAGAAGTTATTTCCTAATCAGGCATTTTTATCGCACTTCTAGAAGACTTTAGTTGAGGCTCATCGTTTATTGAGTGGATCCCATCTTTATCCTCTCTCACATACCCACTTCTCAATCCATTGCTCAAATCTGCTATATGCAGTCCTCTATGACCTACATGGTTCATTGGTTGTAGTAAACCATATGAAGCTTGCTTTCCATGATGTTAGTGTTGTTGATATGTGGCTTTTCTTTAAGGGTGGGATTTTGATCGATCTTTACAAATTCTTTGAGAACTCCTTTCCATTATATTCTAGACGATCCCTGCGAAGACCCTATACTCATCTATCTTATGGCCGTTTACTTTGTAGTAGGCATAGTAACCTCCCCATTTGTTCGACTCTAGATTCATCTTTATTTTAAATCAAACTGGGTAGTCGAGTTCATCTTTCATACCAACATACATATAGGAGATAGCCCGGTTAGCTCAACAGCTTTTTCTTTAGCAAATTCTTCCCATTTACGCTTTTTGCTTGTGATTGAAAAGTTCTCCTTCTCCCTTGCTTGCTTCTATTATAAAACATTTCATCCATTCACACAAACTTATCCGCTCGAAACTGGAAATCTAGTAGGTCTTTGCATTCTTGATTTGACATTCCTTTCCAAAAGGTGTATTTTCGATTAAACCATATTTCACCACCATAAATTTCTCGTTATCGCTTACCCTTTCTGCTTTATTATCATCTGTATTAAATAACTTCAAATAGTCTCTCAGCAATTCCCTTGGTTTTTGTTTGATGTTAGCTAGTATGCTTGCATCAATTGTAGTTTCCATCGAAGTACAAAATTGGCCTGAAAACTCGCATGAGAATTGTATCCACAAGTAGATTGTCTTTTATCGATAGAATTGGTATTATTTTGTTGCTGCTTGGAAGAATGTGATCAAAAATAGTCTACATCATTCTATACCCAGGCATTATGCAAATTGATTTGACTTTTAAAGTGTAACGACCCGGATTTTTCAACGTTGGTTCCAATGGATTAATTCATTTTAAAACATTGAATTAGAAACGTTAATTGATAGTTAATATAAATTTTAATAATGGATTTCCATACTGCATTTACAGCGATCTTTTGAAAATTTGACCAATAGTGAAATCAGAAGTTGTGAATGAATCGAAATAGTTCCTAGAATTCATATAGACTCAATTTGAATTGAAATGGAATTATAAGAATTCTTTATAATGGAGATTTAAACTATTTCGACAATTTAAAAAAAAATACGAATTAAAACGATGCGTTAAAATTCCGATTTTGGACCACGAGATATTTGGGTTATTATATTATATTTCTGGATGAGTATGAAATCAACTCAGAATTAAATAGAAGACAACACATTGATATACCCGCACCTCATTAATAACGATCGCGACATTATACTGATCTGATCTTTTATAAATCGCAATCATCTTCTTCTTCTGGAAATGGATCCCATCTCGTATGAAAATTAATTCAATCTCCAGTTAAAAACGAAGCCGCCTTCCTCCCTTCAAAATCATGTCTCCTTCTCGTTCAAATTCATTCTCCAGGAAAATCGAATCGAACTTGTTTATAAAAAAAATAGAAAAGCAGCTCGCACTCGAACAGGGAAAGGTGGATAGCTCGCGACATCGCGATGGGGGAGATACTGCGTACGCACGAGCGTGAGTTAAAGTGGGGTTGTGAGTTAGCGACCGAGAGCTCAGGCGGTCACGGTTGCAAATCGTGGCAAGTGCAGCAGGGTAGGGTGGATTTTCAAGCCCAAGCCGTCATCCACGCAAGGTAGGGCTTGATGGTGGAGCGAAATTTGATAAGCTAGGGTTTTTGGTTCTGTAATTTCACGAGTTGCAGTTAGCCGACCAATTTTGGGAGAAGCGAGCAAGAGGAGGTTTGGCATTGGTGATATTGCGGGTTGTTTCGAAGCCGCTATGGGATTTCGGGGTCGAAGGAGCACGAGAGTTGAAGCAGCGTATGTAAATTCTATTTTAATTTAAATATATTGAATATGTGTAAACAGAGGAAAAAAATATGTATGTATTTGTATATAACATAGTTTGATTTTAACAGTAATCTTTTAGGATTTTAAAGTAAGATTTGTTACTGTTTATTTTACAGAAAAGAAAAAGATTTTTTTTTTATGTTGATGGGTACTTGTATAAATTAGGTTTTTGAAAAACTATATAAAATATTTTTATAAGTGTGTGTGTGTATATATAAATTTAGAAAGAAAAATATATATAATCATAAAATCATTGGGTTATTAGATTTATTAAATGGGAATTGTTTGTTCGATTTATTCGAACATTAACACCTAACATTTATACAAGGTCAAAAATAATGAAGAACAAGCTAATTTGGATTGGATTGCAATATCAAAAGCAAAGGTGAGTTAATCTCACTCTTCTGGAATGCTATTTAAATTTAAATGGTTAAATTTAAATAATTGGTTGAATGATTGAATTTATTTGATTTGCTATATTATATATAGTATTATATAGTATATATTGGAGTGATTGATTTCTCGCTTACATAGAGGATGAGACCCTATGCGCCGCATAATAGCGGATGATATTATATTTAAAACCCATATACCGTGATATTCCACCTCGAAGTGGAATTGGAATTGTGCTAACATCTGTGGATGTAGGGAAAAGGGTTGGAGGGATCCAACTAGATTCCTCAAAATTATTTAGATTGTTTAATATTCTGTGTTATGAATATTTGATATTCTGTGATGAATTATATTGATAATTGGAATATTGAATGTTATGGTTTGCTTGAATATATTTCGGTACACTGAGTTATCAAAACATATAGGATTGGATTTTTGAAAAGAAAATAAAGAGTGAATTTTTAAGTAAAATAATTATAGAGAATTTGAATAAATTTAAGAATGAACTGGATAAGAATAAAAGTGATTTTAAAATTTTAATAAATAACTCCGAGTATGAAAAAGGGATTTTGAATAAACAGAGAAATAATGAATTTTAAAACTTAAGTGATATTATTTAAGGGAATAAAGAATTTACTCTAAAATTCAAGGTTTAAATTTATTTGAAAGGATAAAGAAGGAATTTGGGAAATATGAAATTGGTATTTTCAGTTAAAAGATTTTAAATCATAAGTGAGAATTAAAAATCTAAAGTTAATGGGGTTTGAAATAAATGAGTAAGTAAATGAAATTATTTCAAAATGGAGTAATTTGGAAATCAATTTGGAAATTGATTTAAGTGTTCGAAATGGGAAATTTAAAGAAGAATGTAACTATGAAATTTATAAACTGGGTTTATAAAGTGAAATGGGTATCAGTGGATATTTGGAAGTATAAATTTCATGGTAAGAATTTATTAGAGGAGTGGGAAAATTTGTTTAAACATAAATTATGATTTATTTTTAAAGTATGTGAAAGAGATGTGTATTTCCCTGGATAGCCAAGTACATTTTCAAAGAAATATTTGAAGTATAAGTAAAAGTTTTAAAGTTATTTTAAAGGTATGTTTTAGAAAATTTATTATTTTAAATGTTCAAAATTTTGAAGTAAGTATTTTTTTAAAATTTATTATAGTAGTAATTATTTAAAGTGGATATTAGCCACAAGGGCCTCTTTAGCAAGTGCAATTAGTTTCTAGGACACATGGCTGAAATAATTACTGTTAAGGACAAAATGTAAAATAATTAGTTTCTAAGGCCTTAAAACCTATGAAATTATGTCCTTGAAAGTACTTGGACTGCTGACTTTGTCTTTAAAAGTAATTATTTTGCTGACTTTGGACTTGAAATTAATTTCTACGGATGTGTGTCCTAGAAACCAATTGGACTGCAAAGTTTGTCCTTCTAGTGAAATGCCCCTTATTTAAAGGTGACTTGGTATTTTGTTTTAGAGAAAGAGAAAATTTAGTTTTTGACGCAGCGGAAATGAAAAGTCTTGACGTGCTAATAATGTTTGATACAAATTGACGCAAACTTTCTTCCTCATGAAATGAATTCGTGTCAAGTAAACGTGGTAGTACGATAAATGCCCAAATCCGTTGATCTCTCGAGATACCGGACTCTAGCTATCTTCAACACGTTGATCGCGCACGATTCCGCGTTAGAAGATCTATGATTCTTCGACGTGGCTCTCGCATACGAGATTCCATGAATCGGCTTCAAATTCGTTGATTCGAGCGCACTAGAATATCCGAAGATGGAAGAAGAAGGAGTTCACACTCAACTTCAACAAAAGTGGAAAAAAGAGCACAAACAAATTTTATTCAGAGATCTACTCCTTTTTTTACAAACGACCAACACCCCTATTTATAGAAGTTAGAACACTTACCTACGACTTAGCAACAGTACAAACGACCTACGACTTAACATCATAGGTGACACGCGACTTAACATATCAACACGACTTACAACCTAAGCACAAACGACCTAAGAGATTACAACAACATGTTACAACATTATGCGACATAAGTACAACGACATATGACTTAAGAAATTACAACATATAAGCGGCTTAACAACTTTACAACACAATTGCTTGAGCATCTTCAAGTAAGGACTTAACATCAGGAGCGACCTACGACATAAGCTTCAGAATTATCTTCACGCGACATAAAACTTGAGCGACCTAACTTCGTGCGACTTAAGGACTTGCGACCTATAGGACGAGTTACATAACAAACTGAGCGACTTATAGAGTGCGGCATGTGAGAGCGACTTAAAGCAATCGACGACTTAAGAAAGATAGCGGCATAAAGTAATCAACGACTTAAAGGAAGCGGCATGAATTTGACATAACTCGTTAGGTCGCGCGCGACATAAGGATTTGCGACATATGTGACCTAACTCTTTAGGTCGTAGCTTGTTAGGTCGTAGCTCGGTAGGTCGTAGCTCGGTAGGTTGAAGCGACCTAAGGAAAATCGGACTGAGTGATTCGCTGCTTCACTCTCCCCTCGTGTCTTGTTTGGCTGTAACTCGCTAGGTTGCTGGCGACCCAAGTCAGGCATTCTATGACCTAAGCATGATGCGCTGCATCATCCTCCCCTGATTAAAAAGAATTCGACCCCAAATTCACACTTTCTTCTTCCTTGACTAGTTTATTCCCATGATATGGAATCAAGTGTTTGACGTTGAAAACGTCAGCGGTGTGGATATGATCCGACAATCTCAACTGATACGCATTCTCATTAATCTCTTCACAATCTCCAAAGGACGCCCCCTTCTAGCAGCCAATTTATTGTAAGAACCAACAGGAAATCGATCGTTAGTCAATACAGCATATACAAAATCTCCTTCTTTGAATTTGACATGCCGTCGTTTGATATCCGTGGATTGCTTATATTTCTCATTCACCTTAAGCAATCGCTCTTGCACAACCTTGTGACATTCTTGCAATTCATTCACCAAATCACTGGCTCGTTTGATCACTCCTTTCTGCTGTGGTACTGTAGATAAATCTAACGGTCCTTTAGGAATAGTTGAATAAACAACCTGAAATGGACTGAACCCAGTGCTTCGGTTAACTGCATGGTCGTGTGCAAACTCAGCTTGGCATAGCTTGGTATCCAAACTCTTCAAATTATCATTCACGAGGCATCGCAATAGATTACCTAGGGATTTGTTCACAACTTTTGTCTGTCCATCCGTCTGTGGATGATAAGCACTACTAAATTTCAGTTTTGTCCCGACCATTCTCCATGGAGTCATCCAAAAATGACTCAGAAAACGAGTGTCTCTATCTGAAACAATAGATTCAGGCAACCCATGAAGACGATATATATCTCTGAAGTATAACTGCACAACATTGACTGCATCTGCCGTCTTCTTGCATGCGATAAAATGTACCATTTTTAAAAAACGATCAACCACCACATGGATAGAATCATTGCCACGTTGCGTCCTCGGCAAACCCAATACAAAGTCCATGCTAACATCCACCCATGGCTTATTAGGTATAGGTAACGGCAAATATAAACCTGCATTTTTCGCGGTCCCCTTTGAAACTTGACAAATATGGCACCTCTAAACAAACTTTTCAACTTCTTTTCTCATTGATGGCCAAAAATAAGACTTCGAAATCAACTGCATAGTATGGTCACGGCCCACATGTCCTTCTTCATGCAATTCTTTGATGATCTTCATTCGTAAATTGCAATCTGGAATACACAATTTATTTCCTTTAAATAGAAAACCATCAACCAACACATATCCATCCATGCTTCCCTGCTTAACTTGGTCTAGGATCCTGGAAAAATATGAATTTGAAGTAAGCTAATCTGGCAGTAAGTCAAAACCCATCACCTCTACTCGCATAGTTGTTACCAAACTACTCCTTCGACTCAATGCATCGGCAACACGATTCGTTACTCCAGACTTATGCTTGACAACGAATGTAAATTGCTGCAAATAAGCTATCTACGATGCATGCCTAGCTGTAATTTTATCCTGCCCTTGCAAATGTTTCAATGCTTCATGATCCGTATACAAAACAAACTGTTTATGGAACAAATAATGTCTCCAATGCTTCACAGCCTGCACAATTGCATAAAACTCCACATCATAAGTATTGTATCTCATCTTTGCTCCAGAAAGTTTTTTACTGAAATAAGCAATTGGACGACCCTTCTGACTCAACACTCCTCTAATTCCAACTTTCGATGCATCTGTGTGTAATTCAAATAATAATTGAAAATCCGGCAACACTAGAATTGGTGCTGAGGTTAAAAGTTTCTTGATTCGCTCAAAAGCAAATCCTGCCTCTTCCGTCCATGAAAACTTCTTTCCGTTCATACAATCTGCAACAGAAGCCATCAAACTACTAAAGTGTGGTATAAATCTTCGATAATATGAAGCTAACCCATGAAAACTTCTGACTTCTGTGATAGTTTTGGGTTGTGGCCAATTTCTGATTGCGTCTACTTTACTCTGGTCCACTTGTACCCACTCCTTGGACACGACATACCCCAAAAATAAAACACTTGGCGTCATGAACACGCACTTCTTCATTGCTGCATAGAACTTTTCCTAACGAAGAATAATTAACACCTTCCGCAAGTGTTGAATATGCTCCTCTGTGCTTACACTACAGATCAAGATATCATCAAAATAAACAACAACAAACTTCCCAATGTAAGGTCTGAAAATTTGGTTCATCACTCTCATAAATGTACTTGGTGCATTAGATAGACCAAACGGCATAACCAGCCATTCATATAATCCTTCCCGTGTCTTGAATGTTGTCTTCCATTTATTACCTGGTCTAATACGAATCTGATGATAACCACTCTTAAGATCAATCTTCGAAAAGATTACAGACCCACTAAGCTGATCCAATAGATCATCAAGTCTTGGCATAGGAAATCTGTATCGGACAGTTATTTTGTTGGGTGTCCTACTATCTGTACACATCCTCAATGAACCATCTTTCTTCGGCACTAACAAACCTGGTACATCACAAGGACCGAGACTCTCCCTAACACGCCCTTGCTCAAGCAACTCTTCAACCTGTCTCCTAAACTCTTCATGCTCCTTTGGACTCATTCGATAATGTGGCCTATGCAGTAAAATAGCACCTGACACTAGATCAATCTGATGTTGTATGTCCCTCAATGGAGGTAACTCCTTGAGAAATTCTACAGGAAAAACTTCTTCAAACCCATCCAACACCGGTCCAACCTCCTCAGGAATTTCAACATCTTCACTTGCTTCGTACCCAATCAACATAAACATTTCAGGACTATCCTTCACTTCTTCAACAAATTCTTTCGAAGATAATAGGCTAGTTGATTCCACTTTCTTCTCTGCTTTGCTTTCACTTTGTTCTCTCTTTTTAGGAACTAAGGTAACTTTGGTACCTTCGAACACGAAACTGTAGCTGTTGGTGCAACCATCATGTTGTACATCTCTATCACATTGCCATGGTCTTCCCAATAATAGATGACACACATCCATGTCTACAACATCACACCATATATCATCTTTATACTTCTTTTTAATAGAAAATGTAACAAAAGCTCGTCTTCCCACTTTCACTTCTCCACCTTTCTTCAACCATGCCAATTTGTAAGGTCTAGGATGTTTTTCAGTCTTCAAGCTTAACTTCGTAACAGCTTCTTTAGAAATAATGTTATCACAGCTTCCCGCATCAATAACAAACCGACAAACCTTTCCCAAAATAGTGCATGTAGACTGAAAAATATTGCTCCTCAGCCAACTAGAATCATTCTCTTGCTTTGGCATTAAACAAGGCCTCCTCATCATCAAGTTACATCCTTCATCCCCTAACACAACATCTTCATCATCATCATCATCAAACTTCGATGGTTGAGAATAGTCAGCTTCAGCTTCCTCATTCTCATACTCACATGCAACTAAGGTTCTCTTCTTTGGCTTTGTACATTCATTGCTTTTGTGGCCAAACTCCTGAAAATTGTAGCACTTGATACTGTCATTGACCTTTGCTTTAGCGGCTTCTTTGACAACTGGTTTACTAACTGCCTTGGAAACATTAGCACTGCTACTAGCACCTTTATTCTGATTGTTGGAACTTGTAAACACGCCACCTCCTTGTTTCCCTTGTTTCTCCTAAGCTAGAGCATTCTGATGTGCTTCAGCAAAAGATATTGGATTAAACATATTCACCATGTCTTGAATTTGCATTCGTAACCCTCCAATATATCTAGCCGTTAGCTGTTCCTCTGTTTCCATGATATCATTCCTTGCAATCAATTGATAAAATTCATCTGCATAATCATTCACCTTCCTCGTCCTTTGTCTCAAGTTCTGCAAACGTTGATACATAAGAGATTGATAATTGTACGGCAAGAAAGTTGCTTTCATCATCTTTCTCATCTTCTCCCAAGTGGCAACTTTCGACTTTCCCATTCTCTCCCGAGTTAGTTTAGTTTGCTGCCACCATGCCATAGCTCTTCCCCTTAGCCTTGTAGCAACTAACTGAACTCTTTTATTCTCAGGCACCTCCTTGAATTCCAAAATCTCTTCAATATTAGACAACCAATGAAGAAACTCTTCTGCTTGCATATCACCTTTGAATTCTGAAATTTCCATCCTCACACCTGACTCCCATTTACGATCATTTTTTGAATCAAGATATCGATTTCGCACTTGGTCTCGATCTCGATAATGAATACTTCCTCTATCACCATATTCTTCAAAATTATATATATGTCGATATCGTTCCCGTCCATCTATGTCTCTTCGACTATACATGTCCCTTCTATCATGTCTTTCAGCATCACGATAAGAATCATCTTCAAATCCACGATGAGTTCTTCTCTCTTCACCTCATTACTCATGGTGTTCTTACCTCATAGAAACTGATGATTCTCTCCGATCTCGATAAGATTGGGGTGACATTCTTCTTTCTCCCGAAACTGAAGGTGAAACTCTGTTTCCACTATGGTGCAAAACTGGTGAAGTTCTCCTTTGACTTTGATTCATGTCTCTCATCAACTTCTCTAACTTTCCAATACCTTTATCAAACTTTTCATCGATACGTTGCTCCGTCTGCTCAGCTTCTTGTCTTCTAATACATCCTCAACATTCTGAAAACGATTAGCACGTCTCGGAGGCATGATTATCAACAAACTTGGATCTAACACAAATACTACTTTAACTCGGCCCTGCACTAGCTCGGCTTTGACCTAACCTGGTTCTGCACTTAGCTCGGCTCGACCTAACCTGGTTCTGCACTTAGATCGGCTCGGCTTTAACACGACCTTGATCTTACTTAGCTTCAACTTAGCTCTGCAAGCTCAGATACCAAGCTGACGCAGCGGAAATGACAATTCTTGACGTGCTAATAATTTTTGATACAAATTGACTCAAACTTTCTTCCTCACGAAATGAATTCGTGTCAAGTAAACCTGGTAATATGATAAATGCCCAAATCCATTGATTTGTCGAGATACCGGATTCTAGCTATCTTCAACACGTTGATCGCGCACGATTCTGCGTTAGCAGATCTATGATTCTTCGAAATTGATCTCGCGAACGAGATTCTGTGAATCGACTTCAAATTCGTTGATTCGAGCGCACTCGAATATCCGAAGATGGAAGAAGAAGGTGTTCATACTCAACTTCAACAAAAGTGGCAAAAGGCACACAAACAAATTTTATTCAAAAATCAACTCCTTTTTTACAAACGACCAACACCCCTATTTATAGAAGTTACAACACATACCTACGACTTAGCAACAGTACAAAGGACCTACGACCTAACATCACAGGTGACACACGACTTAACAGATCAACACGACTTACGACCTAAGCACAAACGACCTAAGAGATTACAACAACATGTTACAACATTACACGACATAAGTACAACGACACACGACTTAAGAAATTACAACATATAAGCGACTTAACAATTTTACAACACAACAGCTTGAGCATCTTCATGTATGCGACTTAACATTACGAGCGACCTACGACATAAGCTTTAGAATTATCTTCACACGACATAAAACTTGAGCGACCTAACTTCATGCGACTTAAGGACTTGCGACCTATAGGATGAGCGACATAACAAACTGAGCGACTTATAGAGTGCGGCATGTGAGAGCGACTTAAAGCAATCAACGACTTAAGAAAGATAGCGGCATAAAGCAATCAGCGACTTAAAGGAAGCGGCATGAATTTGACATAACTCGTTAGGTCGCGCGCGACTTAAGGATTTGCGACATATGCGAACTAACTCTTTAGGTCTTAGCTTGTTAGGTCGTATCTCGGTAGGTCGTAGCTCGGTGGTTGAATCGACCTAAGGAAAAGCGGCCTGAGTGATTCACTGCTTCACCCTCCCCTCGTGTCTTGGTAGAACGTAACTCGCTAGGTCGTTGGCGATTCAAGTCAAGCGCTCTACGACCTAAAGCATGATGCGCTACATTAGTTTTATATTTTATAAAGTGGATTTATTTCTTAAAGTATATATTTTTGAACCAGTATTAAAATAGTTTTAATTATAATGACATAAAGGATATTTTATAATAAAGAGTTCTAATTTATTTTAAAAAATCAAAAGTTTTTGTACTTGGAGTTTTCAATGGAAATAAATATTTGGGAATTTATTCCCTGAGAAGAGTGTGGTTGGAAAACTGTTTTCAAAAAGGTTTGAAAAGTGAAAATATATCTTGTGAATATATTTTGAGATTAATAAATAATTTGGTGAAATTATTTATATTGGATGGTTGTTGTGAATGTAAAGTGATAGTTAAATAACCGACTATCAATATTGGCCAATGCGCTGATCGTTTCGAAGAGACCGGGAACGGGATTAATTTCTCGAAAAACATTTCGGTCCGGTTTGAACATTTTCGTGTGGGAAACAAGAGTTTGGATTCGAAGTTGGAACAGTGAAGTTCAAGGGCTAGTCGCTACTAATCTTGAGGATGATTCCATAATGGATGTAGTAGGAGACGTGCCTTCGGTTCCTTTCGAAACCGGGACGGACTTGTATGGATGAATGCTTTCAGAACATTGTCAGATGGGTGATGACCATTCTAAGTGATATGTTCTAAAAGGTAACGCTTAGCCTCGAGCCTCATTAATCGGGAATGATTGAAAATCAAGGGATATGCAGCTAGGCTAAGTGGGCAGCACCCATTAGGGTGAGGTCACCCCTGTCTAGATGTCCCTTTTTATTCGGCTTAGTTGTCCGGTTGCTGATCCCAACCGTGGGGCGATCGTACTCGGGATAATCCAGTAAGGGGTAGTCCTGGTCTTGTGTTGTAGGGGATTGGGAGTAATCCTCTGTACGGTGTTTTTGGCCATGTACTGTGACAGGTAGTACCCCAGTGCCTAGTCGTTAGTTGGAAATCCATTCTCCGTACACGCCTTTATGACATTTCAGCTAGATTCTACTTTACTTTCTATAGACACTATTATAATATCAGACGGATTTGATAAAAAAGTATTTTAGCTATCGTAAGATAAAAACCAGACATGTTTATTTGTGGCGTGGTCTAACGAGATGCTTTTGATTTCAAAGGATTTTGAAACATTAATAATCAATTTGGGTGTGATTTCTCACGCTGGTATTCCGGACTGACCCGGGTGTTATTTAACTATAATGCTCAGGTCAGACCGAGTATCATAGGATACACGATATGATGCCGTGGAGCTCAGGAGACGAGCTGGATGGCGATACGTACTTCCGTACTTGATTATTATTCCGTTGTGTATTCAGTTTTGAGGACAAGTTTATATGACTGTCCAGTTGTATGTTATTGATGTTGTTGAACTCTGATGATGTATTCTGATGATGTATGAATAAAACATATATTGCTTCCTTTTGTGTAAAGATCTGTTTTTATCTATTATATTTTATTTTGCTACGATGGTAAGATTCTGTTGTTATTTCTATTTTCTTCTTCTACCTCTTTCTTCTTTAACCCTAATGGTTCGTATTTCCGTTCATCTTGAGTTGATTTGATGGAGAATAGTGTCGACTTAAGGGGTAAGGGTTTGCGGGCTATTACAGTGGTATCAGAGCGAGGTCGGTGTTACACTTAGGCTTTGGTGGGGGTTCCTCATTAGAGATAGGGCCAGTAGTACCCTAGAATGAGTTGAGTATATATATACAAGAGTGCGTATTTGTAGATTGAATAAAAATGGTTTTATATTGTGTTGATTTATTGGTTGAATGGTTTATGAATTCTGGTAGATTGGTGGGACGCCACGATATCGATAGGAGTTTCTAAACACTCAAACGTGATAAACTGATACAGTATGGTTTTCGAAAAAGGGTAAATGAAATAATTTTACCCAAAAGATATTTTGATATAAAAAATCGATTTTGTTGGATTATTATAGTATATTGATGTGTTTAGTCGCTGAGATTATGATCGAACTGAGATTATGAAGTTTAAATTGGATTATAGAACCAAAAAGAAAATGTCAAGAATTGAGTTATGAATAAAATCATAAATAAAAGTAAAACTGAAGTTAGAATTTAGAATTTAAACCCAGAAATTTCTGGACATGTGTGAAAATGGATTTGGATTGAATATTTGAAGGTTTTTTATTCTTCAAAGTTATAATTGTTTTTCAAAGTATTTTGAAAGGTATTTTGAAGTAACTTGGAAGTGTTTTAAAGATGGTTTTGAAAAGTGATTTAGCATTGAACTCAATTTAGTCACTCAGGGATGATTCTCGTGATGCTGGCCACATCATTAGAGTCTACTTTCGAGTTTCTAGGTGACGGATTGATGCCAAGGTTATTTTGTATTGTTTTAAGGAAAGCAAATTGCATCGGGAATTTAGTGAATGTTTGTGGAACTATAAAAGAATAAGTTTGAATGTATAACTTTGGAATGTAAATTCCAATATGGGAATGAAAATTAACTTACGCAAGTTAAATATGATGAGTTGATTAAATGAATTGCATACATTGAAATTAATGAGATGAAATCAACTTAAGGAAATAAAATGGAAAATTCTTCGAATAAGAAAAAAATCTGATTTGGAGTTAAATTAAAAATCGAAGGCGAACTAGTTTGATAAATTAATTAGTTAATTAAATTTGGAACTTGGATTAAATAGAAATTATTAAATGGAATTCAAGTTGAAATACTAACTATTCGAATGTGGATAATATAAATAGAGCTCGACACATATATTTTGAATGTGGTCAAGTGAAATAAAAACGAATTGAAACAGAAATGACGTAAGTTGTGAATAAACTCAATTCAAGTACAAATAAATAGAATACGACTTCGAAATATTATTCAAAAGAGCTTGGGTTATGGAATTAGAAATGAATATGTATATACATTATAAACTTGGATTATAAATAAACTTGAATTGTGAATTAAAAATGGAAAATGGAAGTATAAACTGATATTACAAATGGAATTCAACTCTTTAGAAACAAGTTAAATAAGAACTTGCGTTATCACTGAATTGGTTTAGTTATTGGTATAATCAAATATATTGAAATTTGATTGAAAATGAGTTATAAACTCGTGTTCATAAATTATGAAATTAACATGGACTTGTGATTTAAATTGTGGATATGAAACTTGAGTCATAAATAAAATTCGACTTGTTATAAGCGAATGGAATATATGTGAACATTGTTATTTCAAATTAAAAATGAATAAAGGAAATGAACTAATTAGAGAATTAATTAGTGAATAGAAAGTAAAAGTTGAATTGATTTGTAATTAATGGGAAATGGATGCCTTAAACAGGTTCGTTGAATGGAAGTTAATGTGAGAAATAAAATTTATGCTCGACAAAAGGTACAAGTTTATATTATTATTTGGGGTTTGATGATTTTTTTAATGAATCTATTTGGTAAGCCGCTTGGCCTTTTGATTTTCTTTTTGATTTGTAAAGGCCTAGAGAGGCGTTTTGTAGTAGTACCGATTGAGCCGCGTAAGGAGACGCTGGCGAAATTTTTCGAAAATTTAAAGAATTGAAAGTTTTTAGTAGAAATTTGCTGACTAATAATTGAATTGTTGATTTGTATGAAATATTAAAAACAAGATTGGTGAATAACATATGCGGATGCGCATAGGAATTTACCGTTGTTGTAAACAAAAGTAAATAAATCTCAAATCGACAGGAAGTGACTAAATGAATTGGAAAACAAATTAGAGTAGAATCCAAACTAGTGCAGGAATGAGGTTCAGTATGAATAATAAGAATAATGAATATACGGTTTGAATTGTTAATAAAGTTCGACTTATAAATAAGCAAAATTAAATGCCAATTGAGTGTGAACCAATAAATTGGTTTGAAATCAATTTAGAATAATCAAAAATATGAAATTGTTTGATTAAATGAACAAGATTGTAGTTTGTTGTAAATAATGAACAAATCAAAATAAATGAATTGATTTGGAATTGATAAAAAGTGAATATGGGTTAGTAAAAATCGATACATGGATTAGTAATCGACTTAAAGTAATTATTGGCTTAAGTGACTATATTGGTAAATAAATATCACTAAAATTTGCATGAAAAATTGTCGTTTGTCGCAAATGGAAAGTAAATAAATTTTTGTGGATTGATAAAAGGCGAATGAATTGATTTGGAATCAATTTTAAAAAAAGGTAAGCTTAAGTGACTATGTAACTAAATGAACGTCACCGAATTAGCGTAGAAAACCTGTCATTTGTTGTAAGCCAAAGTAAAAAAACGAATGGAAGAGAATAAATTAGTTAGTATCCATTTTACATAGATATGAATATGATGTGCACGAATATACATTTAGTGCAAGAGAATATAGATTGGAACCATTCAAAGTTGGTTGGAATAATACATAAATCATTGAAAATGGAAAGTCGAAGGTTGAAAACTTATAATTGCTTGTAAATATTCATGTACAACATCATTTGTTACAAAGTTTATATGTTTGCACTATTTAAACAAATAAAATTTAATTAGATTTCATATAATATTAACATGTTTAAATTGAGTTAGTACAGGTTTAGGAAGCTATTGGCTTGGTTTTAGCTGTGCATATTGCTTTTAAAATGTGAAAGCTCGCTTATACAACGCTAAAATAAGGTACGCTTATGCAAAATTTCAAAATAGGAGATATGAACAACATATATTGACATATATTGTGATTTTTGGCCTAAGGCCGGTGTGCGTGTGTGTGTGTATGTGCGTGTGTGTGTGCATCCTGCGATATCGTAAAAGTCCCTCTGTACAAGGGAGACTCTATCAAATTTTTCCAAAAATTTTGGGTGTTAGAATTATTTTGAACGTTTTGGAAAATTTGGTTAATGACATATTAAAATTCGAATTTTAATCGATGTAAATGGTTTTGGTTTAGACTTGGAAACTAAATGATTAGGAACGAAACCAAAAGGTTTAGTGATTGAGATATCAAGTTTAACATAAGCGAATTTTGATGAGTTTATGGGTTCGTAGCATATTTCCCAGCTTAGTAATTTCAGGGACGAAATTCTTTTAAGGGGGAAAAATGCAACGACCCAGATTTTTCAACATCGGTTCAAATGGATTAATTCATTTTAAAACATTGAATTAGAAACGTTAATTGATTGTTAATATAAATTTTAATAATGGATTTCCATACTGCATTTACAGCGATCTTTTGAAAATTTGACCAATAGTGAAATCAGAAGTTGCGAATGAATCGAAATAGTTCCTAGAATTCATATAGACTCAATTGGAATTGAAATGGAATTATAAAAATTCTTTACAATGGAGATTTAAACTATTTCGACAATTTTAATAAAATTACGCGTTAAAACGACGCGTTAAAATAGCAATTTTGGACCACGAGATATTTTGGTTATTATATTATATTTCTGGATGAGTATGAAATCAACTCAGAATTAAATAGAAGACAACACACTGATATACCCATACCTCATTAATAACGATCGTGACATTATACTGATATGTTCTTTTATAAATCACGATCTTCTTCTTCTGAAAATGGTTCCCATCTCGTATGAAAATTAATTCAATCTCCAGTTAAAAACGAAGCCGCCTTCCTCCCTTTAAAATAACGTTTCCTTCACGTTCAAATTCATTCTCCAGGAAAATCGAATCGAACTTGTTTATATAAAAAGGGAAAAGCTGCTCGCACTCGAATGGGGGAAGGAGGATATCTCGCGACATCGCAATGAGGGAGATACTGCGTACGCACGAGCGTGAGCAAAAGTGGGGTTGTGAGTCGATGGCGAGCGTGAGCTTGTGCGGTCACGGTCGCAAACCGTGGCAAGAGCAGCAGGGTAGGGTGGATTTTTCAAGCGCAAGCGGTCATCCACGCTAGGTAGGGCTTGATGGTGAAGCGAAATTGGCAAGCTAGTTGTTCTGTAAGTTCACGAGTTGCAGCTAGTCGACCAATTTTGGGAGACGTGAGCAAGAGGAGGTTTGGCACTGGTGATGTTGCGGGTTGTTTCGAAGCCGCAATGGGATGTCGGGGTCGAAGGAGCATGAGAGCTGAAGCAGCGTAGGTAAATTCTATTTTAATTTAAATATATTGAATATTTATAAATAGAGGAAAAAAATATGTATGTATTTGTACGTAATATAATTTGATTTTAACAGTGATCTTTTTTTAGGATTTTAAAGTAAGATTTGTTACTGTTTATTTTACAGAAAAGAAAACGAATTTTTTTTTATGTTGAAGGGTATTTGTATAAATTAGATTTTTAAAAATCTACATAGAATATTTTTATAAGTTTTTATATATATATATTTAGAAAGAAAATATATATAATAATAAAATCATTGGGTTTTTAGATTTATTAAATGGGAATTGTTTGTTCGATTTATTATAATATTAATAAGGATCACCTAACATTTATACAAGGTCAATAATAATAAAGAACAAGCTGGTTAGATTGGATTGCAATATCAAGGCAAAGTTGAGTTAATCTCACTCTTCTGGAATGCTATTTAAATTTAAATGGTTAAATTTAAATAATTGGTTGAATGATTGAATTGATTTGATTTGCAATATTATATATAGTATTATATAGTATATATTGGAGTGATTGATTTCCAGCATTATATAGCGGATGAGACCCTATGCGCCGCATAATAGCGGACGATATTATATTTAAAACCCATACACAGCGATATTCCATCTCGAAGTGGAATTGGTATTGTGCTAACATCTGTGGATGCAGGGAAACAGTTGGAGGGATCCAACTGGATTTCTCAAAATTATTTAGATTGTTTAATATTCCGTGTTATGAATATTTGATATTCTGTGATGAAGTATATTGATAATTGGAATATTGAATGCTATGGTTTGCTTGAATATATTTCGACACACTGAGTTATCAAAATATATAGAATTGGATTTTTGAAAAGAAAATGAAGAGTGAATTTTTAAGTAAAATAATTATAGAGAATTTGAATAAATTTAAGAATGAACTGGATAAGAATAAAAGTGATTTCAAATTTTAATAAATAATTCCGAATATGAAAAGGGGATTTTGAATAAACAGAGAAATAATGAATTTTAAATCTTAAGTGATATTATTTAAAGGAATAAAGAATTTACTCTAAAATTCAAGGTTTAAATTTATTTTAAAGGATAAAGAAGGAATATGGGAAATATGAAATTGGTATTTTCAGTTAAAATATTTTAAATCATAAGTGAGAATTAAAAATCTGAAGTTAATGGGTTTTGAAATAAATGAGTAAGTAAAGGAAATTATTTCTGAAACGACCCGACTTCCTACCTTCAGGAAATCGCATCATTTTGAAGAAAGAAAGGGATAGAAGAAGAAAAGAAAGAGAAAGAAGAACACAACAACATCAGAGAACTCACAGCGGAACGAATAAAATATAATAATTAACATAAAATATTACATAGTATCAGATTACATCAGAGTTACATAATTATACAACACATATTAGACAGTTATAAACATCTGTCTAATTCGTACAACTCAAGTACAACAGAAGAAACAGATACTAAACACAGCGGAACCAATATATCTACACGTCGAAGCCTCCTGCTCCATTACTCCTCCAGAATTCGTCAAGCTAACCTGAATCACTTGACTACTCATACATAATATGAGTACCCAAGAGTTTAATAAAACAGAAAATAAACACTCGGGTCAGACAGGGGTCTGGTGTGAGTAAACGGTTTAAAATTGCTTAACTTTAGAAAAACCTTTAGAAAGAAAAGGTATCACGTAAGACTTCCCACACATAAACATGGAAAAGTTTTTACCTTACGCTAACCAAAACATTTGATAGGAAATCCAGTGATATTATAATAGTGTCTAGGGTTTTCAAGTAAATAAGAAATAGCCGAAATTGTTACATTCATTAAATTCCAGCTACTAGCCACAAAAGTGGGTAATACAAACAAAACCGTAGGGTCTCGTAGGGAAAATGGGTTTCCAACAATGGCAGGGCTACTGGGGTACCGCCCGTCACAGTACGTGGCCTAGATCACCGTACCGAGGATTACTCCCTTCATCCCCTGCAACACAAGGCCGGGACCATTCCTTACTGAACAGTCCCAAACAAAACAACCCCGGCGGTTGTCCGGAATTCAACCGCCCCACACAGCCGAATAAAAAGGGACCTCTAGACAGGGGTAAATCTTGCTCTCAAGTGGGGGCTACCCACGAAGCCTTGCTGCACCTCCCCTGTTTTAGCCATTCCTGGTTGATGAGGCTTGAGGCTGCGATTACCTTTATAGAACACATCTATCTTAGAATGCTCATTGTCCTCCTGACGATGTGTTGAAAACATTCAATCCATACAAGTTCGTTCCGGGTTCGAACGAAACCGAAGGCACTATCTCGTTGCACTCATTATTGGAATCACCCTCAAAGTCAACGACCATAGCCCTTGCACTCTGATTCGCCATCTCGAATCTATAAGTACTATTCCGTCAAACTCATTACGGAATCACCCACAGAGTTATACTGACGTATAGCCCTTACACCTCGAGTCTTCACTTGCTCCACTTGGATTAACGACCTAACGTTTAATTGGAATCGATGTGGTTTTCGGATTCCAAATATGGAAACCCGATCCCGGTCTCATCGAAACCAAACGCCATTTTAATGTCCAAGTTGTACTTAAGGGATTTAAACAGTTTAACTTATTCAGGATGATATAAACAGATAGATGAATAACATTATCACAACAGATAAGTCATATAAACCATTCATCTTACAAGCAGCATATCACATATCTCATACACATCCATATCATCCAATATCAACAAAACACCCAATATCAATCATCCATTATCATCCAACATCCAATATCAATCATTCAATATCAACCAATCATCCAAAGCAGAATTGATTAACTGTTAATCAATTTAATTAACCTCTAATTAAATTAATTACTATCCTTTAACCACTTGGATTATCTTAATCCTACTTCATTGATTTATCACAAATCAAATTCATTTATCATTCCTTAATGATCTTCTTAAATTAATCTCCCTAGATTAATTATCCTGTAGTCATATTCAAGTAATTATCCATAACCATATTCAGTAATTAACCTTTAATTACTATCATTAATTAAAATAATTAATGATCCTTCATTGATTAATTAACTATAATTAATTACATTAATCCTTAATTAATTACAATTAATTAATCACACTTAAATTAATTACATAAATTAATTACTTCATTAATTATATTAATTAATAATCTTTATTAATTAATAATCCTTTAATTAATTAAATAATTAATTTGTAATTAATCATCTCATTATCCATAAACAGTAATTAACAATCTGTAATTACTTATCTTAATTAATTAACTTCTTAATTAATTAACTTCTAATTTAATTATATTAATTCTTGATTAATTAATCCAATTAATTAATCCTGGTTTCTTTATTAAGTAATTATTAATCAATAATTAATCCTTAATTAATTACCTTAATAGTTAATTACAATTTAAATTAATTACACTTAGTAATTAATCTTTATTTAACCTCATTTATTAATTAATTAATCACATTAATTAATTAACTTAAATAAATTAAGTAATTAACTCTTAATTACTTTTATTAATAAATCTTAATTACTTCCTTAATTAATTACTTAACAAATAATTAATTATATTATCAAATAATTCTTAATTCAATAATTAATTAATCGCTTCCTAATTAATTAACTTTAAAACAATTAAGTTAATCAATTCCATAATTGATAACATTAAGTGATCCCATTAATCATTTCCAATTAATTTCTACCATGAGTAACTTCTCTAATTACTTCCCTAAGTAATTACCATTCTAATTACATTCAACAATTAACCATTGATTACTTCATTAAGTAATTACACTTAATTAATCCATAATTAAGTGATTATTTAAAATTAATAAATAATTAACTAATTATTTAAAATTAATTAAACAATTAATTAATTAATTTCTTATATTTCAAAATCCTTAATTAATTAAGAAAACATTTATCTTAATTAATTCTTTATTTAATTACAAATCATATTTAAATCAAGTATTCTAAGGTTAATAACAAAGATAACTTAACCCTATTTATCCTTAAAATTAAATTATTTGATTAAATCAAATTTTAATAACTTAAACAACTTATTGTATTGATTTTCCCAAAAATTTTAACAATATCTTTACTTGGATATAAGACATTTAGAAATCTAATTTAAATTTAAACTCTTTAAACATCTAATTCAAACTTATATAATTTCAATATAATTTGAAAACTTAGTTTCAAATCATTATTTTTAAATTGAATTTAAATCTTTGATTCAATATTTAAATTCAAAACATACTTCTTTTAAAATCCAAAATGTAATTAAATTACGTTCAAAAGAAATCATTTTAAATAAAATTTAAAAATAGATTCGATTTATACTTTTAAGGTTTGGTTATCAATTACTTTTAAACATCAAGTTTTAACCTTCATTTGGATTTCTTATATAAACTTGTTTATATTAAGATACCTGATTTCCTTACTCAACAATAAGTTTTAAATTTGTAACTTATCAAAACAGTACTTAACATAATAAAGTACCATCAGAAAACACTCAAACCAATACCCAGCTAAACACTCAAAACTTCACGAGAAACACCGAAGACACCCCCACGTTCACACGCTTCGAGTTTCCCCCTGGAAACTCACGAGAAAAACGCGATAACGTCAACGGGTCGCAACCTTCTTCTCCAAACTAAACTTCACCAGTACACGATCGTACATGGTGCACGTGCACCTCTGCCGCCGACCACCTACGACCATTACGACCAACGTCCATCATCGCTTCCTCACTCGCGAGCCTAAATCCACACCCAAAATCGAAAATGATCGATCGAATCAAAATTCAACCCACTAACCCAAAACTACAGAAACCACTCGAACCCCACATCCCATCGCCGCCGACCATCTCATCACCTTCGAACCCCACCCTCTTCACCAACAAACGCCAAGACCTCAATCTCCAACATCCTCGAACACGATCGAACTCGAACGCATAACAAAGTCGCAATAATTTCCCAAAGTCAGACCGAAACAAGAACAAACAAAAACCCTAGTTCTATCAAATTCGATCAATATACTCATTTGAAAAATTATTTTGTATTTTTCCCATAATCCTAGATCAGTAATCAAGCTTCAATCCAAATTACAGCTGCATCCAACACGTTGAGCATCAGAAATTTGTTAATTTGCCTAAAATGATCATCCCTAAATTCCCATTTGGATATTCATTTTAAAAATTTAAAATGTATGTTAAAATTCATCATTTTTAACAACAAATCCAACTATATATCCCAAATCAGAAATTGAGGATATCGAATTTTGACATGCAGCCAAGCTTCACTGTATAAACTTATTTTATCCATTATTTGTGAATTAAAAATCTCAGAAACCATTTTTAAAATTACCATAAATCAAAAACAAACAACTTTCATTTAACCATCTATGTCCAATATTAATGTTATAGGGAGACTGGAATTTTTGAATATAAATCTGGGTCTGGAAAGAACAGGTAACAGAGTATAACATATACATATACAGACCTATCATTCATGTATGCACCCATCCATAAATTCAATAATGTCAATACAAAATATTTCATGCAATCACCAGGATCAACTCACAAATTATCACATGCATTATAATCAAAACCAATTTAAACTGTTTTTAAAACATTTACTCACCTGATTTGACTTTGCAGAGTAGAGCAGAATTTAGTTCCAGGCTTTTGAACATTAAATTTGAAAAACTGTTTGATTTGCATGCATGCTCCAACTTGTTGATGTTGAAATTGTAGTTGAACTTCATTTAAATGCAGATTTGAATATTGCTTCAGATTGATGTTTTAAATTTCCTTTGATTTGCTTGCATTTGGAAATCCTCTGCATGCCTTCAAGAATCTTTGATTTGCAGGTTGTCATTTAATTTAGTTGCAGATTGAAGATTTGAGAAATGCAGTTTGGTTGCAAATTTTGAAAGGTTGCAGATTGAGTTGCAGGTTGAAGTAGAATTTTAGAAATGCAGGTTTCATTCTAAGTTTTCAGATTTGCCATTAAAAAATGAAAGAATGAAGAAAGAAAGTTTTTAAGAAAACTGATTTTTCCTCTTAATACATTTATTAAAAATTACAATGAAAACATTGCCACTTGTTATTTTAAACTTACATTTGTCATTCATTTATTTAATTGCCTTACAAATGTCTTCAACAAGTTAATATGTCTACACATATTTATTTATAAGATTTCATTTAGTTTTAAATATAAATATAAACTTACATATTA
This sequence comes from Allium cepa, assembly GCA_030765085.1. Classification (NCBI taxonomy): domain Eukaryota; kingdom Viridiplantae; phylum Streptophyta; class Magnoliopsida; order Asparagales; family Amaryllidaceae; genus Allium; species Allium cepa. The sequence goes on from CM060928.1 coordinate 1,039,737,081, forward strand.
AATTTAGTTTATAAATAAATACTTATATGTATATAAATAAATTTTACTTTTAAAAGAAAATACCCTAAACTAATAATAATATAAATATAATCTTAAACATCCATTTTTAATGTAACATTTTAAAAGAGAACAAACAAAGCTTGTTTAAAGTCCTTTAAAACTATTCTATTTAAAAATAAATAACAATCTTACATTTGAAACAATTAAATCAAACTAAATTATCCTTTGAAAATCTTATTGAATTTAAAACAAAACTTTTAAAATTGCAATATTCATTCATACCTACATTATTGATAGATTAAGATTAGATTTTCAAAACAATATCAAATTAGAACATAAGCTTACATATATTACAATTTGAAAATTCAGTTTTTAATTTAAAACAAAAGATATTCCCATTCACAATATATATCAACATATATTATAAACAGAATAAAATTTTATTAGCTTTTGAAAATAACTCTTATCAATATTGTTAGTTTAAAATTTATTAACCTTTAAAAGATTAATTAAGCCAATTTAAATTAAAATTATAAAGAAAATCATTAAACCGGTTAGATTATTAAATCGATATTGCCCAAAATTCCGGGTCGTTACAATCCTCCCCCCTTAAAAGAATTTCGTCCCCGAAATTTAAAAGCAAAGGTAATTTAATAACCCAGCAAAGATTTTAATTCAATTAGCAAAGCATTCCTAACAACCAGTTACTAACAACCATAGCACTCAATCACACAAACAAACTCAGTTAATTATCCTGACGTATGTCAGAATATAATTCTAATACTATCCCGAGTTTCCCAAGTAAAAATTACCAGGAGACTCGCTCTACAAAGCTAAACTAACAAGCTACACCATCTAAATCCAGAGCTCCTCTCATCTCTAGATCCATCAATCTGAACAGAATATCAGATTATACTCAAGTCTAGTACAACTTACAAATCCAATAGAACTACAGATTCAACAACCAACAATGAATCATACACGTACTCCCTCAGAGATACGTGATACACAATGAATTCCAGTTATCCCAACTGGCAATTCAATCTTATCCTATCACTGCTCTCTTAACCAGAGAAAACTTAACAATGAAGTCTCCACTTCAAATCCCAAACTCCTTATCTCATATCTGCATAACTCAACAGACAATCCTGGGCTACCAATCTTCTCCTGATCAGCTCAATCTATGCTGATGCTTCCAGAAACAACAAGACCAAAGCAAACAAGCTTCAGGATCCTATCCAACGGAAAATTCTTCCAAAATCCGTCGAAATCCAGTACACAATTTCTACTATTCAAGCAATAGCAACATAACTCGCTTCATTCCTTGTACCGCTGCTATCTCGCTTCCGCTGCACAACTCTGATTCTGAAAATAGATGAGAATACTATTGATGAACACGAGTACGAACTTATCCAATATATCCGGAAAACTTTGTTCATCAAATCCATAAAATCTGAGTGACTCATCCGACTAGGTCACACAACCTTATTACAGAATCCAATTCAAAAACTAGATCAGACCAATCCAAATCCAATCCCAGAAAATAATTCTGAGCTACTACCCCAACTCTTCTACTAGGCTAACCACCAAATCACTTCTGGAACCAAACAATACGGAACTCAACTCCAGATGCAGTCAAACTACTGATTACTCTAGCAGCTCCTACTTTCATCATGAGAATCCTCAGTCTCAAACAAAAGAATGCTCAAGAACATTCCAAACCAATCGCAAGTTACTTTTTGCGATCCAATCTAATCCGAGTTCCAAAGAAACTGTCCTCTCTTTACCAATTAGAATAGCTCTAAGCTTTTCCAAACAAGGTTAATTCTTCAAGATAACTTCCACCATCTGCTCGGACTGCTACAAGAAGAACCACAATGATTCCTTGAACCATCCGAGAAACAATCAACACTGCTGCTTCCAAACTCAACTTCGATGATACTGCAAAGCTAAAAGATCCACTCGTCAGCACACCGAACACTTCGAGTTGCACTGCTACCACAGCTATCCACAAACTTCTAAATCCAAATGCTTCTCAAAGACCAAATCCATCTACAAACCCCACAATGGACCTCCGAGTTGGTAGACAACCCAAAAGAAACTCAGCCTACAAACCAAGCATCAACATCTCGCTCTTCTTAAAGAATAACAAATGAGACTATGTCGAAGCAAAACAGCTCATAGACCTTAGTCTCATATTCCATAACAGCCAACTTCCATACTGAAGATCCAGATAACTACTACACAGACGAGCCTTCCCTGAGGCAGGTAAAGACTGCTCCTCAACCACCTTTAAAACTACTTCAAGAGAAAACACCTTCTGAAAATATCCAAGGAGACTGCATCTCATCACGCAGTTATCAAGATATTATCACTTACTCTGCACTTCCATCAAATCCAAACTCAAGAATAATTCGCTCGCCCGAGCGAAATCCAAACTTACATATCAAAGATACATTCCGAATCTTCAAAAGATTCCCTTCGGATATCAGAGAATTCCTCTCACTCCAAACAACAAATCTCACTCGAGACGGTATTAGATTTACAGTCTCGTCAAAACTTCCAACCTCAACATAAGGAACTCATCCTTGAGTGGTAGTCGTGTTACACACAAACACCACTACTCCACTATCTACCTCTATAACTTATGTTGGAAAATCCGAACAGATAACCCAACCGATCAGGTAGATATAAATATATATATAGTTATATATAAAAATTACAAATACGCTCTCTCAAGAAAGACACCACTACAGAGCCTAGGTATTCACTCAACCTAACGCTCCCTAAAGAAAAACACACTTCAGAGCCTAGGTATTCACTCAACCTACAGCTCTGATACCAACTGTAGCGACCCGACTTCCTACCTTCAGGAAATCGCATCATTTTGAAGAAAGAAAGGGATAGAAGAAGAAAAGAAAGAGAAAGAAGAACACAACAACATCAGAGAACTCACAGCGGAACGAATAAAATATAATAATTAACATAAAATATTACATAGTATCAGATTACATCAGAGTTACATAATTATACAACACATATTAGACAGTTATAAACATCTGTCTAATTCGTACAACTCAAGTACAACAGAAGAAACAGATACTAAACACAGCGGAACCAATATATCTACACGTCGAAGCCTCCTGCTCCATTACTCCTCCAGAATTCGTCAAGCTAACCTGAATCACTTGACTACTCATACATAATATGAGTACCCAAGAGTTTAATAAAACAGAAAATAAACACTCGGGTCAGACAGGGGTCTGGTGTGAGTAAACGGTTTAAAATTGCTTAACTTTAGAAAAACCTTTAGAAAGAAAAGGTATCACGTAAGACTTCCCACACATAAACATGGAAAAGTTTTTACCTTACGCTAACCAAAACATTTGATAGGAAATCCAGTGATATTATAATAGTGTCTAGGGTTTTCAAGTAAATAAGAAATAGCCGAAATTGTTACATTCATTAAATTCCAGCTACTAGCCACAAAAGTGGGTAATACAAACAAAACCGTAGGGTCTCGTAGGGAAAATGGGTTTCCAACAATGGCAGGGCTACTGGGGTACCGCCCGTCACAGTACGTGGCCTAGATCACCGTACCGAGGATTACTCCCTTCATCCCCTGCAACACAAGGCCGGGACCATTCCTTACTGAACAGTCCCAAACAAAACAACCCCGGCGGTTGTCCGGAATTCAACCGCCCCACACAGCCGAATAAAAAGGGACCTCTAGACAGGGGTAAATCTTGCTCTCAAGTGGGGGCTACCCACGAAGCCTTGCTGCACCTCCCCTGTTTTAGCCATTCCTGGTTGATGAGGCTTGAGGCTGCGATTACCTTTATAGAACACATCTATCTTAGAATGCTCATTGTCCTCCTGACGATGTGTTGAAAACATTCAATCCATACAAGTTCGTTCCGGGTTCGAACGAAACCGAAGGCACTATCTCGTTGCACTCATTATTGGAATCACCCTCAAAGTCAACGACCATAGCCCTTGCACTCTGATTCGCCATCTCGAATCTATAAGTACTATTCCGTCAAACTCATTACGGAATCACCCACAGAGTTATACTGACGTATAGCCCTTACACCTCGAGTCTTCACTTGCTCCACTTGGATTAACGACCTAACGTTTAATTGGAATCGATGTGGTTTTCGGATTCCAAATATGTAAACCCGATCCCGGTCTCATCGAAACCAAACGCCATTTTAATGTCCAAGTTGTACTTAAGGGATTTAAACAGTTTAACTTATTCAGGATGATATAAACAGATAGATGAATAACATTATCACAACAGATAAGTCATATAAACCATTCATCTTACAAGCAGCATATCACATATCTCATACACATCCATATCATCCAATATCAACAAAACACCCAATATCAATCATCCATTATCATCCAACATCCAATATCAATCATTCAATATCAACCAATCATCCAAAGCAGAATTGATTAACTGTTAATCAATTTAATTAACCTCTAATTAAATTAATTACTATCCTTTAACCACTTGGATTATCTTAATCCTACTTCATTGATTTATCACAAATCAAATTCATTTATCATTCCTTAATGATCTTCTTAAATTAATCTCCCTAGATTAATTATCCTGTAGTCATATTCAAGTAATTATCCATAACCATATTCAGTAATTAACCTTTAATTACTATCATTAATTAAAATAATTAATGATCCTTCATTGATTAATTAACTATAATTAATTACATTAATCCTTAATTAATTACAATTAATTAATCACACTTAAATTAATTACATAAATTAATTACTTCATTAATTATATTAATTAATAATCTTTATTAATTAATAATCCTTTAATTAATTAAATAATTAATTTGTAATTAATCATCTCATTATCCATAAACAGTAATTAACAATCTGTAATTACTTATCTTAATTAATTAACTTCTTAATTAATTAACTTCTAATTTAATTATATTAATTCTTGATTAATTAATCCAATTAATTAATCCTGGTTTCTTTATTAAGTAATTATTAATCAATAATTAATCCTTAATTAATTACCTTAATAGTTAATTACAATTTAAATTAATTACACTTAGTAATTAATCTTTATTTAACCTCATTTATTAATTAATTAATCACATTAATTAATTAACTTAAATAAATTAAGTAATTAACTCTTAATTACTTTTATTAATAAATCTTAATTACTTCCTTAATTAATTACTTAACAAATAATTAATTATATTATCAAATAATTCTTAATTCAATAATTAATTAATCGCTTCCTAATTAATTAACTTTAAAACAATTAAGTTAATCAATTCCATAATTGATAACATTAAGTGATCCCATTAATCATTTCCAATTAATTTCTACCATGAGTAACTTCTCTAATTACTTCCCTAAGTAATTACCATTCTAATTACATTCAACAATTAACCATTGATTACTTCATTAAGTAATTACACTTAATTAATCCATAATTAAGTGATTATTTAAAATTAATAAATAATTAACTAATTATTTAAAATTAATTAAACAATTAATTAATTAATTTCTTATATTTCAAAATCCTTAATTAATTAAGAAAACATTTATCTTAATTAATTCTTTATTTAATTACAAATCATATTTAAATCAAGTATTCTAAGGTTAATAACAAAGATAACTTAACCCTATTTATCCTTAAAATTAAATTATTTGATTAAATCAAATTTTAATAACTTAAACAACTTATTGTATTGATTTTCCCAAAAATTTTAACAATATCTTTACTTGGATATAAGACATTTAGAAATCTAATTTAAATTTAAACTCTTTAAACATCTAATTCAAACTTATATAATTTCAATATAATTTGAAAACTTAGTTTCAAATCATTATTTTTAAATTGAATTTAAATCTTTGATTCAATATTTAAATTCAAAACATACTTCTTTTAAAATCCAAAATGTAATTAAATTACGTTCAAAAGAAATCATTTTAAATAAAATTTAAAAATAGATTCGATTTATACTTTTAAGGTTTGGTTATCAATTACTTTTAAACATCAAGTTTTAACCTTCATTTGGATTTCTTATATAAACTTGTTTATATTAAGATACCTGATTTCCTTACTCAACAATAAGTTTTAAATTTGTAACTTATCAAAACAGTACTTAACATAATAAAGTACCATCAGAAAACACTCAAACCAATACCCAGCTAAACACTCAAAACTTCACGAGAAACACCGAAGACACCCCCACGTTCACACGCTTCGAGTTTCCCCCTGGAAACTCACGAGAAAAACGCGATAACGTCAACGGGTCGCAACCTTCTTCTCCAAACTAAACTTCACCAGTACACGATCGTACATGGTGCACGTGCACCTCTGCCGCCGACCACCTACGACCATTACGACCAACGTCCATCATCGCTTCCTCACTCGCGAGCCTAAATCCACACCCAAAATCGAAAATGATCGATCGAATCAAAATTCAACCCACTAACCCAAAACTACAGAAACCACTCGAACCCCACATCCCATCGCCGCCGACCATCTCATCACCTTCGAACCCCACCCTCTTCACCAACAAACGCCAAGACCTCAATCTCCAACATCCTCGAACACGATCGAACTCGAACGCATAACAAAGTCGCAATAATTTCCCAAAGTCAGACCGAAACAAGAACAAACAAAAACCCTAGTTCTATCAAATTCGATCAATATACTCATTTGAAAAATTATTTTGTATTTTTCCCATAATCCTAGATCAGTAATCAAGCTTCAATCCAAATTACAGCTGCATCCAACACGTTGAGCATCAGAAATTTGTTAATTTGCCTAAAATGATCATCCCTAAATTCCCATTTGGATATTCATTTTAAAAATTTAAAATGTATGTTAAAATTCATCATTTTTAACAACAAATCCAACTATATATCCCAAATCAGAAATTGAGGATATCGAATTTTGACATGCAGCCAAGCTTCACTGTATAAACTTATTTTATCCATTATTTGTGAATTAAAAATCTCAGAAACCATTTTTAAAATTACCATAAATCAAAAACAAACAACTTTCATTTAACCATCTATGTCCAATATTAATGTTATAGGGAGACTGGAATTTTTGAATATAAATCTGGGTCTGGAAAGAACAGGTAACAGAGTATAACATATACATATACAGACCTATCATTCATGTATGCACCCATCCATAAATTCAATAATGTCAATACAAAATATTTCATGCAATCACCAGGATCAACTCACAAATTATCACATGCATTATAATCAAAACCAATTTAAACTGTTTTTAAAACATTTACTCACCTGATTTGACTTTGCAGAGTAGAGCAGAATTTAGTTCCAGGCTTTTGAACATTAAATTTGAAAAACTGTTTGATTTGCATGCATGCTCCAACTTGTTGATGTTGAAATTGTAGTTGAACTTCATTTAAATGCAGATTTGAATATTGCTTCAGATTGATGTTTTAAATTTCCTTTGATTTGCTTGCATTTGGAAATCCTCTGCATGCCTTCAAGAATCTTTGATTTGCAGGTTGTCATTTAATTTAGTTGCAGATTGAAGATTTGAGAAATGCAGTTTGGTTGCAAATTTTGAAAGGTTGCAGATTGAGTTGCAGGTTGAAGTAGAATTTTAGAAATGCAGGTTTCATTCTAAGTTTTCAGATTTGCCATTAAAAAATGAAAGAATGAAGAAAGAAAGTTTTTAAGAAAACTGATTTTTCCTCTTAATACATTTATTAAAAATTACAATGAAAACATTGCCACTTGTTATTTTAAACTTACATTTGTCATTCATTTATTTAATTGCCTTACAAATGTCTTCAACAAGTTAATATGTCTACACATATTTATTTATAAGATTTCATTTAGTTTTAAATATAAATATAAACTTACATATTAAATTTAGTTTATAAATAAATACTTATATGTATATAAATAAATTTTACTTTTAAAAGAAAATACCCTAAACTAATAATAATATAAATATAATCTTAAACATCCATTTTTAATGTAACATTTTAAAAGAGAACAAACAAAGCTTGTTTAAAGTCCTTTAAAACTATTCTATTTAAAAATAAATAACAATCTTACATTTGAAACAATTAAATCAAACTAAATTATCCTTTGAAAATCTTATTGAATTTAAAACAAAACTTTTAAAATTGCAATATTCATTCATACCTACATTATTGATAGATTAAGATTAGATTTTCAAAACAATATCAAATTAGAACATAAGCTTACATATATTACAATTTGAAAATTCAGTTTTTAATTTAAAACAAAAGATATTCCCATTCACAATATATATCAACATATATTATAAACAGAATAAAATTTTATTAGCTTTTGAAAATAACTCTTATCAATATTGTTAGTTTAAAATTTATTAACCTTTAAAAGATTAATTAAGCCAATTTAAATTAAAATTATAAAGAAAATCATTAAACCGGTTAGATTATTAAATCGATATTGCCCAAAATTCCGGGTCGTTACAATTTCAAAATGGAGTAATTTGGAAATCAATTTGGAAATTGATTTAAGTGTTTGAAATGGGAAATTTAAAGAAGAATGTAACTATGAAATTTATAAACTGGGTTTATAAAGTGAAATGGGTATCGGTGGATATGTGGAAGTATAAATTTCACGGTAGGAATTTATTAGAGGAGTGGGTAAATTTGTTTAAAAATAAATTATGATTTATTTTTAAAGTATGTGAAAGAGATGTGTATTTCCCTGGATAGCCAAGTACATTTTCAAAGAAATATTTTAAGTATAAGTAAAAGTTTTAAAGTTATTTTAAAGGTATGTTTTAGAAAATTTATTATTTTAAATGTTCAAAATTTTGAAGTAAGTATTTTTTTTCAAATTTATTATAGTAGTAATTATTTAAAGGTGACTTGGTATTTCGTTTTAGAGAAAGAGAAAAGTTAGTTTTATATTTTATAAAGCGGCTTTATTTCTTGAAGTATATATTTTTGAATAAGTATTAAAATTGTTTTAACTTAAATGACTTAAAGGATATTTTATGATAAAGAGTTTTAAATTATTTTAAAAATCTAAAGTATTTGTACTTGGAGTTTTCAGTGGAAATAAATATTTAGGAATTTATTCCATGAGAAGAGTGTGGTTGGAAAACTGTTTTTAAAAAGATTTGAAAAGTGGAAATATATCTTGTGAAGATATTTTGAGATTAATAAATAATTTGGTGAAATTATTTATATTGGATGGTTGTTGTGAATGATAATTGATAGTAAATAACCGATTATCAATATTGGCCAATGCGCTGATCGTTTTGAAGAGACCGGGATTGAGATTAATTTGTTGAAAACTACTTCGATCCGGTTTGAATGTTTTCGTGTGGAAAACAAGAGTTTGGATTCGAAGATGGAGCAGCGAAGTGCAAGGGCTAGTCACTACTATTCCAGAGGATGATTCCAAAATGGATGTAGTAGGAGTAGTGCCTTCGGTTCCGTTCGAACCCAAGACGGACTTGTATGGATGAATGCTTTCATGACATCGTCAGGTGGGCGATGAGCATTCTCAGTGATATGTTCTAAAAGGTAACGCTTAGCCTCGAGCCTCATCAACCGGAAATGACTGAAAATCAGGGGATATGCAACAAGGCTAAGTCGGTAGCACCCATTAAGGTAAGGTCATCCCTATCTAGATGTTCCTTTTTATTCGGCTTAGTGGTGCGGTTGCTGATCACAACTATGGGGTGATCTTACTCGGGATTATCCAGTAAGGGGTAGTCCAGGTCTTGTATTGTAGGGGATTGGGAGTAATCCTCGGTACAGTGATATAGGCTGCGTACTGTGACAGGTGGTACCCCAGTGCCTAGTCATTAGTTGGAAATCCATTCTGCCTACGTGCCTATACGGCTTTGATTGTGCCCAACTATTGCTGAAATGTGAGATGCAAGCATTTCAGCTAGATCCTATTTTACTTTCTATAGACACTATTATAATATCAGACGGATGTGGTAAAAAAGTGTTTTGGCTATCGTAAGGTAAAAACCCGACATGTTTATTTGTGGCGTTGTCTTATGAGATGCTTTTGATTTCAAAGGATTTTGAAACTTTAATAAACAATTTGGGTGTGATTTCTCACGTTGGTATTCCAGACTGACTCGAATGTTATTTAATTATAATGCTTGGGTCAAACCGAGTATTATAGGATACATGATATGATGCTGTGGAACTTAGGAGACGAGCTGGATGGCAATACGTACTTCCGTACTTGATTTTTATTCTGCTGTGTATTCAGTTTTGGGGACAAGTTTATATGACTGTCCAATTGAATGTTTTGATGTTGTTGAACTCTGATGATGTATTCTGACGATGTATGAATAAAACCGATATACCTTTCTTTTGTGTAAAGATCTGTTATTATCTATTATATTTTATTCCGCTACGATGGTGAGATTCTGTTGTTGTTTCTATTTTCTTCTTCTACCTCTTTCTTCTTTAACCCTAATGGTTCGTATTTTCGTTCATCTTGAGTTGATTTGATGGAGAATAGTTTCAACTTAATGGGTACGGGTTTGCGGGCTGTTACATAAAGGCCACCAAATGGTCATTTGGATTAGTGGTACCATCATATCTAATGGACAGGATTTCGACATAATATGGCAATGGAAACGATTATTTTTTTGGTGAATAGTGCTCCCCTAGATTATTGTTGACTTTAAGGTTCATTGTTCTCTTTCCTTTTAGTTCAGCCATGTCCTTCTTTGTCTCATTAGCCATGTGTCTGAAATAAGATATCTCATCTTCATAATTTTTCCACTTTGGTTTATAATGCTTTTGCGAAGCAGAGCTTGTAGATTGTGATCTAGAGCTTTTACTTGGCTTTTGAATTATCTGATCTTCTTTCATCTTTTGTGGTCCTAAATTTCTCTTTCCAAACTTTTTATTTCTTAATTTTGACTATACTACTTTTTTGGACGGAGACTTAATCGCCTTTTCTTCCATCTCTTTCGCCATCTTTGACAAAGATTTTTGTGAAACTAACGCTTCAATAATTTTGTGTATAACTTCTAATTTCTTTTCATGACTTGGAATTCATCCTTCTCATTCAGTATCTTCTTACGGGTGGGTGTTTTCCCTACCTTAATATTTTGTATTTCAAATGTGGGGTCGTATTTTCCTCGAGGTGAATATGACGTGCACCCTTTTGTGCTTGGACACTAACTTTCTTGGTCGATTTTCCCATTAGGTAAGCTCTTTTGTTTATTAATCCTCAAGCTTCCATGAATTCAGGCCTCTCAATGAAAGTACCACTTAGTATTAGTACTAAATTTTTGTCATGGAAATTCACAAGACTTGAGTAGGATTAAAGCCCTAATCAAATATGCTAGTCATGAATTCACCAGAAATAACATAGCATTCACGAGGAGTCATTATGCAATTTATTGATCGTTCAAGTCGTTTTTTACAAAGTTACAAAGTTAAGATGGTTCGGTCGTCAATCAACATCCTTTACTTAAGCTTTTTTTTTTTATATAAGGTTAAAAAAATAAAAATGAAGAAGATGATGAAGTTGGAGAATCATCCCTTTCTTAAGGAGGTACCCCCTCTACTTATAGAAAACTTTAACCTTCGTATTTACGCCACCTATGGCTTAGAATAAATGGAAGGCGGAAATTGATCATCATGGGATGCAATAATGTTTATGATTATGATTCATTATCGCTATTCATTTAGTGAGTTTAAGAATAAGCTTTGATGGCTCTTTTAGATTACTTCACGATGGCTTATATTTGTCACGAGGGCTATGGGTACTTCTAATTTTATTTCTAACGATGGCTATCTCTTTTGATTACTTCACGATAACCCCATACGCTATCTTACAACAACCTTGGGTATTATTGCAAAAGCTTTGATGAATAATTCCATGATTTCACTATACAAATTCGACGGCTCTAATTATTCACGATGACTTTTATCTTTGGCATATTGAAACTTTCCATAAGTGTCTTACGGTGACTACTTTCTAAGTTACTTCGAGATGGTCCCTTTGTATCTTCTCAAGATAATCATAAAATTATCACAAGGGAATTATTGAGCTGTTTCTCGATTATTGTACGATGACTACATTGTGACCCTCCCCTGAATGGTTTGGTTACTCTGTCTTTTTGTAACTTCACCAAATTGGTCGATGAGCTTTACTAAATTGATTGCGACGAACACTTTTCTCACATGATGGATCTTTACTATGGCCTTATCCAAACAAAATTAATTTATTTACATATGATACCTCTTCGCGATGGCTTCATTCAATTCAGGCACGACAGCTTTACCAATATATAATGGCTTCTATCATACATGATGGCTTCTATCATACACGATGGCTTCAAGTAGGCACGACGACTCCCTATGTCACACGATAATTTTATTCTTCACTTGATGACCCTGAATTATACATGATGGCTTCAATTAAGAAAGATGACTCCTAATAGCATATGATATCTTTACTCTGCAATTGATGATCTTGAATTATGCATGATGGCTTCAATTAAGCAAGATGACTCCTAGTAGCACAAGATAGCTTTACTCTGCACTTGATGACCATGAAGTATACATGATGGCTTCAATTAAACATGATGACTCCCAATAGCATATGATAGCCGTACTCTTCACTTGATGACTTTGAATTATATACGATGGATTCAATTAAGCGCAATGACTCCCAAACAGTCACAATCGCTTTTTTTAACAATCCATTCCTGGAACTTTGGTTATAACAAACCTTATGTACTAACTCTTAAGCAGTGTTTTTACAGAAAGAATTTAACTCAACTTCACTCATCCTTAATTGTACTTTGCCTAACAAGGTCTGATTTCTCCTTATCGATACATCATTGAGTTTCGTTGGGTGGAGTGACTTTTGAGGTTGAACCTTGTTCAATTTTTAGTACATTTGGAACTCCTTTCCAGTAAACTCACATATTCGATCAAATTAAATCATTTTTTCTACACGTCATATTATTAACTTCTTTTTTATATTTTATGAACTTATCATAAACATAAAACTTGTGTATCAAATACGCATGTTCATGTTTGTAATAATTTATTGGTGAATTTAACAAAATATGAGGGACAATTTTGGTAGACCAACGATTGCATACATCTCTTTGCATCAAACTTAAGGGTTCACCAACTCCAATATCGATCCCACTTAATGGTGTTTTAATCTTAAATGTTTGAGATACAATTCACTAGTATCACATGATGCATAATCGTATAACTACTGAATCATTTCTCAAAACCATGCCCTAGCCAGAATTCAAAAATAATTGTAAAATTTAAATACTTCTGTATTTTCTAATGCATCATTTTGTTATGATATCAAATATCATTATGATAGTTTTACCTTATCATAAATATTAATGATATATATTTTAAAATAAAACTATGCCTATTTTCTTCAATACTAAAAACACTTATAGCCTTACAAATAATATTTGGTATATTTGTGGAAATAATTTTTCGTTACTTGATATATCTGCTAAGAAGTGCTATATGGAATGTTATTACTGGTTCAACTACATTATGATAACTTATAAAATATGAAGCTCCATTCAACCACTTATTACAGAATTTTATTAATACACTGTAACTAGTTTACAGTCATGAGTTTTATATTAAATATCATGAACTCGAAGGAAAAACTTCGATAGAAAAAACTTCTATATTGAAATACATTTGGAATAGACATTACATTCCCCATTCTGTATTAAGTATCTTTTATTATTTTATATATTTCTCCTTCGATATCTCTTCATCAAGAAGAAGTAACCGTTCACTCCTTTCCCAATTATGTCTTAACTTACATCCACTCCCATATATCCACTATCCTTTAAAAGTGGTCAAACAACTAAAAAGGACACCCTTACTACAAGACCATAAAAAACTATTTTCAAAATGCATTTTGCTATCCTCTTAGTATGTCAAACAAATTACACTTCAATAAACTAGTCAAACTGACATTCACTTATTAAATTACCAGATCCATTTTGTAGCTCTTTGTGAAGAGCTACATCTAAAAAAGCTGAAAGGGACAGCAGATTAAGGATCTCAAGGCTAATTTAACACTAAAGAGGGGGTGAATAGTGTTTAATGGATTCCAAGACTTATATGAACAAACCTAAAAATTATGAAACAAACAAATGTAGAACTAATCACAGAACAATAACTGTAACATCCCAAAATTTTGAATTTTAAATTCGGTAAATTATTTGTACTTTTGAAATTTAATTTGAGAGGTTTCAAAGGAATAAATTATTATTAATATTAATATTACAAAGATATATGGATAAATAAATATTTTGTAGTTTAAGTTTTAAATAAATAATAATAATAATGAATAAAATATGTAATAAACAAGAAATTGTATTAAACAATAAAATAAAATATATGTGATGAATTAAATATTGATAGTTAAACTTCAAATAGAAAGAAAAGATTCAAGATTATGTTTGTAATAAAATCATGTGGTTGTAGAATGACATGGAAATTCATTTGTATTACAAAGTGATATGACAAAAAAAGGAAAGAAAGAACATACATTTAAGTATAAGTATGTAGACATATGCAAGGAAAAAAACTATAAAAAAAACAAAAGAGTACTAACAAAAATCAAAGTAAGATTGTATGTTAACAAGGATGGTAGCATGAACATTAAATGCCATCTTCTTAGCATATACAAAATCATATCAGTCGAATTTATTTTGGTTTAGTCAAAGCAAAAAAAAATATATGACCAAAGAAAATCTTACACCAATAAAACCTCCCCTTAGTACAAACCTGATTCTTTATACACACACACACCCCCATATTCATTTCAATTCGTTCAAACAAGTTTTAGCATGCCTAAAAGAAAATAAAAGCAAACATTATTATTTTACAAATTCAAGATCATATAACAAAACAAAATAGAAAGAAATTTAAGCAGATTATCTACAGGGTTTCAAATAAGGAAGTTCTCTGTTTCGAGAAAATTCAAGTGAATAAACTTATTTATTTAAATTAAAAGCTAAGTATTTACTTCATGAAATCTTGTGCTGTTGTATATGGAATTTTTTTTTGGTTCTGTAGGTTCTTTTGTGATTCTAGAAATTATTATATGATCTGTTCTATTATACTTTTGTTTCAGAGCAAAGTAAATTGAAGAAAAAAATTCAAATAAACTTCATGCAATCCGTTTTAGCTTAGGATTTTTAAACAAAACAAGTTTGTTTCAACTTGAATCACAGTTAAAAATTTGTTTTAAGCTTTGTCATGTAGGGTTTGCCTGTGCAACCTAAAATTTACAGTAAAAACAAATTTTGTGATGAATTCAACTATTTTAAATCATTGATTTGATCACATTACTTGAATGAACATACCAAGTTATGATTTTTAAAAGAAATATGATGATTTTTACTTAAGTGGTTTAAGACCAGTTCGAATTTAAACCAAATTGCGTTTTTACTAATTCCTGGTGAACGATTAAATTATAAACATTGAAATTTGGTTCGAAGCTTGTTTGAGCTTCTGTGATGATGAGAAAATTGCTAAACAATTTTTCGAATGCGTGAATTTGTCGAACGAACCCAAGGTAGAGTTTAAGTTCAATGTTTGTAGTGGGTTGGACGCGCGATGATTTCATTACCATGGAGGATCGAGTTGCACGTGATGATGGAGGAGGGTAGTATGGAGCATGGACATGATGTGGCCGGAGTCGCGACGTCGCTGGTAGTCTGAGGAGCAGCGGCGAGGCAATTTAGTTGGGTGTGTTCATGTTACAGTGTCGAGTAAAACACTCCTTTTCGATTTTGAGTTTTTCGTGTCGAACCGAAGTTCGATTTCTTGTTTGGATGAATTTTTTCGACCTGCCGAAGATCACGATGGCCACCAGAATGGAGGCGCGGTGATGTGCACGTGCAAGACATCAATTCCGTTCAGGAAATGTTGAGCTTGGGGGTACTCGTAGTAGCAGTCGAGTAGATGACGGGTTGACTCGAAGTTCTCTCGCGTTCGAATGGGATTGATTCAGCAGTGGGTTAAGTTAAACTTAGCTTAAGTAAGAAAAAAAGAAAAAGGAGAAGAAGAAAGCACGGGGGAGAAAGGAGATAGACTCGGGAAAGGGACGAGAGGAACTCGAGTTTGACTCGAGTAAAAGCCTGGGAAGACTCGGGTTTTATTTAAAAATGGGTTAAGCCCAAATTAACTTCAAGTTTAGTGTTACACAAATTTTGGTGTTAACAAAGTAAATGACATTGATTATTTTGAGTTAAAAAAAACTTTTTTAAGTTATTGACTAAGTGAGTACATATCAATGCTTTCTAAAACCTTAATTAATATTTTAATTAAGTAATTAACTTAAGTTAAATATTAAACCTAATTAACATCAAATCTTTCAATGTAACTATAAATTGATTTTCAAAGTGTAAAGAAGATTTTTAAATGATAAATACGGTAAATAATTCTTATTGACTAATGTTTTTGAAAAGTAATTAAGAATGATTTATATTAGAAATTTTAGATTGGTTAATTAATAATTAAGTGTTTAAATTAATTTGTAAATTAAGAAATAATTAATCAAGTTAATTACAATTCAAATCGATTTATCCCAAATTAATCATTCATTTTAAATAATCAGTAAAAAAATAATTATGTGGTTAATTTATTTAAACCACATTGGAAAATAATTAACTATTGATGTGCACTAGATTGATATTTATGTTCTGGTTGTGATACTGTGTGATGTAGATTGCTCTATACTGCACTATGATTTGTGACTTTTTCTGCATTTATGTGAAAACCTCTTTGCCCGTAAAACGGCATTTAAACTTTGATGCGACATGGAGTTGGATTTCAGTTAGTTATCCGAAACCCACCTCGAACCCTGAATGTGAATCTATGAAATTGATATATCCACGTGTTTTAAAAATAAACGCTTACTATTCGGTTTAGCCGGGAGAGGACCTTTGTGTCATATAACCCATTCTGAATAGTGATACGATGTTATGAATTGCAATTGAAGACCGGTGTTGAAGACCGGGTGTCTTCGAAAACGATAGGATAACCTATCGATTGTCTTTGCACCGAGTAGCTACGGTATAGAGATTCCCTTTGTGATGGGAAGTCTGATCAGGATTGTGGATACCCGGAGTTGCAAGGGCTTTTCCCTTTATTTAACATACTTGTATGGTTGTATGTCTCACACTACACTTTGAGATATAAAGCAGATTTCTTTCAAATACGTATCTGTTGGTGGCGGAGAATTTATTCTCCAAGCTTAACACCCTTCTCCGAGACGTACGTGCTTAGAGGTTATGTAATTGACGGTTATCAGCGATATACTCACAATTTGGTAGCGTGGCATGCTAAGTGCTGCTGTGTGTTGATGATCATTTGTCAATCATTTGTGATCAAAGCTTGGCTTTTGTGTAAAGCGTGGCTTTGTGGACGAGACCTCATCGGACCTCACCACCCGGAAATGGTCAAAACAGGAAAGATGCTGCAAGGTTATGAGGGTCGCGCCCTTTAGGGTATGTCATTTCCTTCTGGAAAAAGGTGATGTCATGGTAAGGAGACCATATATTACCTATATGGTAGCTCCAATCTCATTTACCATGTGGTTGTTGCTTTTTATAGGGGGCCCTCGGATAAAGGTCCCAAAGGACCGGGGAGTGGCATATTCGTGTAGTAGTTACCTAGTTACAGAGGTAACCCGGCCTTGTGTTAGCAGAGAGCTGGCTAAGTTCTTGGGAAGTCCCGCCAGAGGCGTACCCATGTGGCAGTAGGAAGTTCCTTAGCCTGACCACTTGTTGGAAACCCAAACAAAACAATACGAATCCAGTACGGTTTTAGTTGTATAACCTGCCATTTACTTATGGTAGCGCCCCACTATTTAGATGGTAGCTATAGTAGGCATAAAATAATGGTTGTATGCTGGCTAAGATTAATATTATACTTTCGAAATGATTTTTCACACTATCGAATAGTAATAAAATCAAAGGATTTTTCTCGTATCTAGCATGTTTGACTATCAGAAGAAGAAATCTCCTCCAATTCTGCGATTGCATTGTGTGTGTGATGGGAGGTCTTATGGTAGTTTCATTTTTCAAAATCATATCGGATTTTCTTTTGTTTAAAAGCAACTCTTGTTTTACTCATACCAGTCCCATGGCTAACCCGTAGTTTATTGTTTCTTTTCTAAACTCTGCGTGCCCATAATTTCTACACGGGCAGCCTAGTAGCTGGTTTCCATGCTCTGGTGTTAGCAGTATTTCGAAGCTTCTGCTTTGGAGATACTTTAGAAGCTTTTGGGATCTCAGGTGTTTAGTTTTTGGGAGTTCGTTATCACTTCATTCCTCCGAAGACTTTTGGATATATGATCACTATTGTATTATTATGATGTTTTATTTGGAGTGGGATATATGTATAAAAATACTCTACTGTAGTAATGGATATGTTGATGTTGTATTTGTGATGTATGCATGATATTCATTTTGTTCCGCTGTTTTATATTCATCCGATGTTGTTATAAGCTCCGACGAACCAGAATCGATGTTTGGATCTGCGGCATTTGAATATGAGTGTCGTGTTCGGTGCCGATTTTCGAAAGTCGAGTCAAGGCCATCACATGTATCAGAGCCAGGTTGAGTAAGAACTTTAGCTACGGAGTATAACACATTAGATGGCTCATTAGAGATAGGGTGAAGTATACCCTAGAATTAGTGTAATCAAGACTGAAACCCCTAATTTTCTTAATCTAATTACTGCTGATATTCCTTACGATATTTCGTTCGTATATTTAAACTAGTTTTCCTACTAATTACAGATAGTAAGAATGAGCGGACGAAGAGGAAGAGCTAGGGGTCAAGGTAATGCCACGACAACTAACCAAGATCCCCCAACAGCAGTAGCAGCAATACCTATTCAGCAACAGCCAAATATGGCTGACTTATATAAGAATTTCTCAAGGCTTGATGGTAAGCCATTCACCGGCGAGGAGTCGATTGTTGAGGCTCAAGCATGGATTAGATCATGTGAGAAAATCTTTAGAGGGCTAAAGCTGCAACACGATCAGAAGCGACTCATAGCTTCTTGGCAACTTCAAGAAGAAACCTTAGCCTGGTGGGTGATAATCATTGTAGATAAACCAGAAGACAAGTTTACATAGGAGAAATTCAAAAAAGTATTTGAGAAGTTCTATCTGCCATCAGCTGGAATTTCTCGAATGTACCAGGAATTCATGGACTTAAAGCAGGGGAGTTTGTCATTCGAGGAGTATCTAAACAAATTCAACAAATTGTCTCGTTTTGGTCCCGAATTGGTAAACACACCTTTAAAGAAGAACGAAAGATTTATTCGTGGGATTAATAAGAAATTCCACGAAAGGATGACTGGCCACGTTAAAGAATCCTTTTCAGATTTAGTTGATATGGGATATAGATATGCTACACTTGATATGCAAGAAGCCCCGGTGGAGAAAGGAAATTCGGGCAATCAAAATTGGAAGAAAAGGAGTTTGGGAGGCAAGAAACCATGACAGGTTAAGGAGAAAAGGAAGAGCAATCAGTGAAGCACAGCAGAGAATGTCACTTGTTATAATTGCTGGGAGAAGGGCCATTATTCTAGCAGGTGTACGAAGCCTAAGAAAAAAGTCAGTCAATCCGTTCAAGCGAAGCCCATGAAATGTTATTATTGTCAGAAAGTGGGACACGAAGTTAAAGACTGTCCAGTTATGAAGCAAGCTCAGACATCAAAGGTGTACGCAGTCAAAGACTAACCTACATCTTCCAAAGCAGAAAAAAGAAAGGAGTTCTGGAAGGTAATCTCATCATTTATGATAGCATTGTTAGAGTTCTATTTGACCCGGGCGCTACACATAGTTTTATCACTCAGCAAGCCATTAACGAATTAAATCTTGAACTTGATTTTGTTGATGAGCCTATATGTGTAAAGCATCCAGTTGGAGGTCCCGCGCACATTTTTCTTCGATGTAGAGACGTTCCTATCTCATATTCTTATTACCGGCTTCCTATTGGTCTCTTTGTTCTTGATTTTAATGAGTTTGAAGTTTTACTCGGAATGGATTGGCTAACCAAATACGAGCCAAATTGGATTGTAAGAATCGATTGATTTCGATTAAAACCGAATTTGGAGATTTCATTGAGATTTCTTGTGAGAACCCTATTCCTAAAAGAGAAGGGTTGATGTATAATTTGGGTTATCCCGAACCTATTTTGGAGTCTATACCCATTGTTAGAGATTTTCCAGACGTATTCGAAGAAGTGAAATCTTTACCTCCACATCGAGAAATTGAATTCAGAATTGACCTAGTACCTAATGCTCGTCCTGTCGTTCACGCAAGTCGTAGGATGGCACCCGGGGAAAAGGTTGAATTAGTTCAGCAAACCGATGATCTACTAACAAAAGGGTTAATTCGACCAAGTGTTTCTGAATGGGGTTCAACCGTCGTATTCGTTGCTAAATCGGACGGATCTTTAAGATTGTGTGTAGATTACCGTGATCTCAATAAGATGACTCTCAAGAATAAATTTCCACTACCTAGAATTGATGACCTATTTGATCAATTACATGACGCTCGTTTCTTTTCAAAGATGGATCTAGCCCAAGGGTTCCATCAATTACGAATCGTCGAAGATAGTGTTCATTTGACCGCTTTCAGGGATCCTAATATGATCTACGAATTGTTAGTCATGTCTTTCGGGTAAACCAATGCTCCAACAAATTTCGTAGATCTTATGACTCCTGTGTTTCGGGACGTACTAAATAAATTTATGCTCGTGTTTATTGATGATATCTTGATCTATTCCAAGACGGAAGAGGAGCATGCCAAGCACCTTAGAATCATTTTGGAAATATTGAGGAGGAATATTTTATTCACGAAATTTTCCAAATGCCACCTTTGGGTTAAAGAAGTTAAATTTCTCGGCCATATTTCCGCCATTCTTGATTGGAAGCGACCCACTACCTTAAAAGAAGTTCGAAGCTTTTTGGGTTTAGCAGGCTATTACCGAAAGTTCGTTCAAGACTTTTCTAAGATTGCTAGCCCATTGACCAAGCTAACGATGAAGGATGTCAAGTTTAATTGGACTCCAATATGTGATGAAGACTTTCAGGAATTGAAAAAGAGATTAACTACTGCTCCTGTTCTCGCTATTATCAACGGGAATCAGGGATTATATGTTTATACCAATGCTTGCGGTGATGTTCTAAGTGCAGTACTAATGCAGAATAGGAAGGTAATTGCCTACGTGAGTAGACAATTACGTCCTCATGAAAGAAATTACCCAACTCTTGATTTGGAACTCTTAGCTGTTATCTTCACTTTGAAAAGTACGGCGACATTATCTTTTGGGTGAAAATTTTGAATTATTCACCGACCACAAATCTTTGAAATATCTCTTCACCCAGAAAGATCTAAATCTACGACAACAACATTAGTCGGAATTTCTGGCATCTTATGACCTAGATATTCTATATACGCCGGGAAAAGCCAATGTAGCTGTCGATGCTTTGAGCAGAAGACATGTTGTTCTCGCATATCTTGTTATCGTTCCTACTCTTCTTAAGAAGATTGCAAGACAGCAGACTGAAGACAAGTTTCTTTGGGAAATTCGTGGAAGGATATGTCGAGGTGAAGATTCTAGTTTTACAATTAATGATCATGGAATTATATGATTAAAAGGCAGGATTTGTGTTCCGGACATCCCTGATATGAAGCGTGAAGTTTTGAATGAATGCCACAAATCTAATTTTGCATCCACCCAGGAGTTAATAAAATGTATCGTGATATCAAAGAATTTTCTGGTGGAAGACGATGAAAAGGCATATATCTATTTATGTCAGTTTCTGTGCTACTTGCCAACAAATTAAAAGCGATCAAAAGAAAGTGGCCGGTTTACTTCAGCCTTTAGAAGTACCAAAATGGAAATGGGATCAGGTATCGATGGATTTCATCTACGGATTGCCACGAACCAAGAAGGGAAATGAAGCAATTTGGGTTATAGTGGACCGTCTAACCAAAACTGCTCACTTCATTCTAGTAAAATCCACTCGGACTGCAGCAAGCTTAGCAGAGATATATATAAAGGAAATTGCTCGTCTCCACGGTATTCCTAGCAACATAGTGAGTGATCGTGACCCGATCTTCACTAATAGATTTTGGGAGGCATTCCAAGCCGCTTGGGGAACAAAACTGAATTTCAGCACAGCTTATCACCCACAATATGATGGGCAGGCTGAGAGGATTAATCGAATCTTAGAAGACCCATTGCGTGCTTGTATACTTGATTTTGGTGGTTCTTGGGAACACAATTTACATCTGGTCGAGTTTTCATTTAACAACAGCTATCGGGCCAGTATAGAAATGGCTCCTTTCGAAGCTCTATATGGTCGTCCGCGTCGATCATCGGCATGCTGGATCGAATCAGGTGATTGACTCGTCCTTGGACCAGATATGATTAAAGAAGCCACGAATAAAGTAGATTTTATTCGAAAGAAATTAATAACTGCTCAAAGTCGTCAGAAGAGTTATTATGACCTCCGAAGAAGAGATTTGGAATTTCAAGTTGGAGATTATGTATTTCTGAAAGTGTCACCAACGCGGGGTCTGTTGAGGTTCGGGAAAACTGGAAAGCTAGCACCGCAGTATATTGGTCCTTTTCCTATTCTAGAAAGGATCGGTCCTCTAGCATATCGAGTGCATCTACCCAGCTGGTTATCTGGCGTGCATAATGTGTTCCACGTTTCTAGTCTTCAGAAGTATGTGCACGACCAGATAGTATTATTGAGGAGGCAGCTCAGCAGGACCTTGAGATCACTCCTAACTTGGCAGTAAAAAGATAACCGATAATGATTGTAGATCGTGATGAAAAGCGATTGAGCAACAAAGTTGTGAAACTCGTTAAAGTACAGTGGAGTGGCGATACGAAGGACTGTACTTGGGAAACTGAAGATAATATGCAGAAATCATATCTAAATTGCAGAATGGATATTTCGGCTTAAATTGGTTAGCCATTTCCTTATTTTTTTTTGAATTCATATATTCTTTGTTTGCTTTTCACTCTCTTTACAATTTCAAGGACGAAATTTTCTTAAGGGGGATATTTGTAACATCCCAAAATTTTGAATTTTAAATTCGGTAAATTGTTTGAACTTTTGAAATTTAATTTGAGAGGTTTCAAAGGAGTAAAATATTATTAATATTAATATTACAAAGATATATGGATAAATAAATATTGGGTAGTTTAAGTTTTAAATAAATAATAATAATGAATAAAACATGAAACAAACAAGAAACTGTATTAAACAATAAAATAAAATATATGTGATGAATTAAATATTAATAGTTAAACTTCAAATAGAAAGAAAAGATTCAAGATTATGTTTGTAATAAAATCATGTGGTTATAGAATGACATGGAAATTCATTTGTATTACAAAGTGATAAGACAAAAAAAGGAAAGAAAGAACATACATTTAAGTATAAGTATGTAGACATATGCAAGCAAAACAAAACTGTAAAACAAAATAAAAGAGTACTTACAAAAATAAAATTAAGATTGTATGTTAACCAGGATGGAAGCATGAGCATTAAATGCCATCTTCTCAGCATATACAAAATCATATCAGCCGAATTTATCTTGGCTTAGTCAAAGCAAGAAAACAAAAAAACAAAAAAATAAAAAAATCTGATCAAAGAAAATCTTGCACCTGTAAAACTTTCCCTTAGTACAAACCTGATTCTTTATATTTATATACACACCCATATTCATTTCAATTCATTCAAACAAGTTTTAGCTTGCTTGAAATAAAATAAAAGCAAACATTATTATTTTACAAATTCAAGATCATATAGCAAGACAAAACAGAAAAAAATTTAAGCAGATTATCTGTAGGGTTTCAAACAAGGGAAGTTCTCTGTTTCAGGAAAAATTCAAGTGTGTAAACTTATTTTTTTAAATTAAAATCTAAGTATTTAGTTCATGAAATCTTATGTTGTTGTATATGAAGAAAAAAATTGTTCTGTAGGTTCTTTTGTGATTCTGGAAATTATTAAATGATCCGTTCTCTTATACTTTTGTTTCAGAGCAAAGTAAATTGAAGAAAAAAATACAAACGAACTTCATACAATCCTTTTTAGCTTAGGATATTTAAACAAAACAAGTTTGTTTCAACTTGAATCACAGTTCAAAATTTGTTTTAAGCTTTGTCTTGCAGGGTTTATCTGTGCAACCTAAAATTTATAGTAAAAACAAAATTTTGTGATGAATTCAACTATTTTAAATCATTGATTTGATCACATAACTTGAATGAACATACCAAGTTATGATTTTTAAAAGTAATGTGACGATTTTTACTAAAGTGGTTTAAGAGCAGTTCGAATTTAAACCAAAATTGCATTTTTCCTAATTCCAGGTGATCGATTCAATTATAAACATTGAAATTTGGTTTGAAGCTGGTTTGAGCTTTTGTGATGATGAGAAAATTGCTAAATAATTTTTCGAATGCATGAATTTGTCGAACGAACCCAAAGTAGGGTTTAAGTTCAAAGTTTGCAGTGGGTTGGACGTGTGATGATTTCATCACCATGGAGCGATCGAGTTGCAAGTGATGATGGGGGAGGGTAGTATGGAGCATGGACATGATGAGGCCGAAGTCGTGGCATCGCTGGTGGTCTGAGGAGCGGTGGCAAGGCAATTTAGTTGGGTGTGTTCGTGTTACTTTATCGAGTAAATCACTCCTTTTCAATTTCGAGTCTTTTTGTGTCGAACAGAAGCTCGATTTCGTGTTTGGATGAATTTTTTGGACCTGCCGAAGATCGCGATGGCCACCAGAACGGAGGCACGATGATGTGCACGTGCACGACGTTGATTCCGTATCAGGAAATGTTGAGCTTGGGGGTACTCGAAGTAACACTCGAGTAGATGACGGGTTGACTCAAAGTTCTCTTGCATTCAAATGGGGTTGATTCAGCAATGGGTTAAGTTAAACTTAGCTTAATTAAGAAAATAAAAGGAAAAAGGAGAAGAAGAAGAGAGCACGGGGGAGAAAGGAGATAGACTCGGGGAAGGGACGGGAGGAACTCGAGTTTGACTCGACTAAAAGCCTGGGAAGACTCGGGTTTTATTTAAAAATGGGTTAAGCCCAAATTAACTTCAAGTTATAGTGTTACACAAATTTTGGTGTTAACAAAGTAAATGACGTTGATTATTTTGAGTTAAAAAAAAAACTTATTTAAGTTATCGACTAAGTGAGAACATATCAATGCTTTCTAAAACCTTAATTAATATTTTAATTAGGTAATTAACTTTAGTTAAATATTAAATCTAATTAACATTAAAACTTTCAATGTAACAATAAATTGATTTTCAAAGTGTAAAGAAGATTTTTAAATGATAATTAAGGTAAATAATTCTTATTGACTAATGGTTTTGAAAAGTAATTAAGAATGATTTATAATAGAAATTCTAGATTGGTTAATTAATAAATAAGTGTTTAAATTAATTTGTAAATTAAGAAATAATTAATAAAGTTAATTACAATTCAAATCGATTTATCCCAAATTAATCATTGATTTTAAATAATCAATAAAAAATAATTATGTGGTTAATTTATTTAAACCACATTGGAAAATAATTAACTATTGCTATACACTAGATTGATATTTATGTTCTGGTTGTGATACTATGTGATGTAGATTGCTCTGTACTGCACTATGATTTGTGACTTGTTTTGTATTTATGTGAAAATCCCTTTTCCCGTAAAACGACATTTAAACTTCGATGCGACAGGGAGTCGGATTTCAGTTAGTTATCCGAAACTCACATCGTACCCTGAATGTGAATCTATGAATTTGATATATCCACGTGTTCTAAAAATAAACGCTTACTATTCGGTTTAGCCGGAAGAGGACCTTTGTGTCATATAACCCATTCCAAATAGTGATACGACGTTATGAATTGCAATTGAAGACCGGTGTTGAAGACCGGGTGTCTTTGAAAACGATCGGATAACCTATCGATTGTCTCTGCACCGAGTAGCAACGGTATAGAGATTCCCTAAGTGATGGGAAGTCTGATCGGGATTATGGATACCCGGAGTTGCAAGGGCTTTTTCCTTTATTGGACGAAGTGCCTTCGGTTCTGTTTGAACCTGGAATAGACTTGTATGGTTGTATGTATGACACTACGCTTTGTGATATAAAGCAGATTTCTTTCAAATACGTATCTATTGGTGGTGGAGAATTTATTCTCTTAGCTTAACACCCTTCACTGAGACGTACGTGCTCAAAGATTATGTAATTGAAGGTTATCAGCGATATATTTCCAATTTGGTAGTGTGGCACGCTAAGTGCTGCTGTGTGTTGATGATTATTTGTTTATCATTTATGATCAAAGCACGACTTTCGTGTAAAGCGTAGCTTTGTGGACGATACCTCATCGGACCTCACAAGCCGGAAATGGTCGAAACAGGAAAGATGCAGGAAGGTTATGAGGGTCGCTTCCTTTAGGTTATATCATTTCCTTCTGGAAAAAGGTGATATCATGATATGGAACCCAAATATTTACCTATGTGGTAGCTCCAATCTCATTTACTACGTGGTTGTTTCTTTGTGATAGGGGACCCTCGGATAAAGGTCCCAAAGGTCCGTGGAGTGGCATATTCGTGTAGTAGTTACCTAGTTACAGAGGTAACCTGGCCTTGTGTTGGCAGAGAGCTGGTTAAGTTCTCGGGACATCCCGCCAGAGGCGTACCCATGTGGCAGTAGGAAGTTCCTTAGCCCGACCATTGCTTGAAACCCAAACAAAACAATACGAACCCAATATGGTTTTAGTTGTATAACCTGCTATTTACTTATGGTGGCGCCCCACTATTTAGATTGTAGCTATAGCAGGCATACAATAATGGTTGTATGCTGGCTAAGATTAATATTATACTTTCGAAATGATTTTTCAAACTATTCACTAGTAATAAAATCAAAGGATTTTTCTCATATCAAGCATATTTGACTATCATAAGAAGAAATCTCCTCCAATTCTGCGATTGCATTGTGTGTATGGCAGGAGGTCTTATGGTAGTTTCATTTTCCAAAAGCATACCGGATTTTCTTTTATTTAAAAGCAACTGTTTTGTTTACTCATACTAGTCCCATGACTGACACAGAGTTTATTGTTTCTTTTCTAAACTCTGGGTGCCCATAATTTCTACACGGACAGCCTAGTAGCAGGTTTCCTTGTTTTGGTGTTAGCAGTATTTCGGAGCTTCTGCTTTAGAGATATTTTAGAAGCTTTTGGTATCTCAGGCATCTAGTTTTTGGAGTTCGTTATCACTTCATTCCTTTGAAGACTTTTGGATATATGATCACTGTTGTATTATTATGATGTTTTATTTGGAGTGGGATATATGTATAAAAATTGTCAGGACCCGATTCTCTAACTCCCGAAAATCGACATTAATACGTCCACTGTATCAAATGCCGCCTAATCGAAGGCCAGAAACCGAACCATGAGGGTTGAAGAAGAAGAAAGAGGTAGAAGAAGAGAGAAAAGAATAAGCAACAGAACAGGAAGAAAACAACAGAACAACATCAGAATCTCACAATCGCAGCGGAACAACATATAATAGATAAATGAATAATCTTTAAATCAAAGAACTATATCAGTTATTACATATAATACAATTCATAACATTACATTCATTATCAGAGTTTACAACAATAAGCAGCGGAAAAGAAATAGTACATATATAAGTGATATGCTACGCCATCCAGCTCGCCTCCATATTTCTATAGCAACTCCTGAATCCAAAATATCCTAATAACCTAACTCTAGACTGCCCGTGTGGAAATTGGTGGGCACCCAGAGTTTAGGAAGGGAAACAATAAACTCCGAGTCAGTCATGTGACTGGTGTGAGAACTTAAAACAATTATTTATCTTTAAAACAAAGAATAGGAGAAATTTTCAAAGTCAATTCGCAATGTGTTTTGAAACAGAAACTACCATAAGGTCTCCCGCCACACACACAATGCAAACGCAGAATTGGAGGAGATTTCTCCTTATGATAGCCAAAGATGCTTGTTACGCATTAAAAAGAAACATTTGATATTATTACTAGTGCATAGTGTAGGAAAAATACATTTCGAAAGTAAAGATATAAATCTTAGCCAGCATACGTACCATGATGGTATGCCTACTATAGCTACCATATTAAATGGCAGGTTCTACAACTAAAACCATACAAGGCACGTATTGTTTTGTTTTGGATTTCCAACAAATGGTCGGGCAAAGGAACTTCCCAAGTAAAATAGAATGCCTCTGGAGAAACGTTCCCGAATCTAATGTTACGGTTAGATATCTGCTACACAAGGCCGGGTTACCCCTAACTGGGTAACAACTGACACGAGTATGTCATCCCCCGGTCCTTTGGGACCTTAAACCGAGCGCTCGATAACCAATATCACACAGTAACAAATGTAGTGTGTCCACAAAGTAAGTATCTGGGCTCCATACCATGATACCACTTATAATCCAGATAGGAAATGACATACCCTTTGGAGGAGCGACCCCCAAATAACCTTGCTGCCACGATTCCTGTTTCGACCATAACCGGTCTGTGAGGCTTGACGAAGTCTCTTTCACAAAGCAACGCTTTATATAAAAGCTATGCTTTAATTCACAAATGCTCAATAGCACTTATATGCCACATCACCAACTTGGGAATGTATCACTAGTAACCATC
The DNA here is from genome assembly GCA_030765085.1 of Allium cepa. Taxonomy (NCBI): domain Eukaryota; kingdom Viridiplantae; phylum Streptophyta; class Magnoliopsida; order Asparagales; family Amaryllidaceae; genus Allium; species Allium cepa. The sequence continues at coordinate 1,039,765,856 of CM060928.1, forward strand.
AACTACATAACCTCTGAGCTCGTACGTCTCAGAGAAGGGTGTTAAGCTAAGAGAATAAATTCTCCGCCACCAACAGAAATATATTTGATAGAAACCAGCTTTACATCTCAAATTGTAATGTAAGACACACATCCATACAAGTACGTTCCGGGATCGAACGTAACCGAAGGCACTTCCAAAGAAGTCCTTGCAATCCGGGTATTCACAAACCCGATCGAATTTCCCATCACAAGGAAATCTCCATACCATAGCTAGCGGTGCGGAGACAATCGATAGGTCATTCTATCGTTTTCACAAATCCCCGGTCTTCAACACCGGTCTTCAAATGCAATTTGTAACGACGTATCACTATTCGGAATGGGTGATACGACCCTAAGGTCCTTTCCCGGCTAACCCGAATAGTGAGCGCTTATTTTAAAAATAAGTGTAGCATTCAAATTCAAGCAATTCACAACAAATACCTATTTGAAGGTAAATATTGATAGTCGGTTATTTAACTATCAATAACATGCACAATATCACCTGATTCCAAATAATTTCCTAATTATTTATTTCCAAAAATATCTTTGCTAGATAAATTTTTCCACACTTCAAAAATAAATCGATATTTATTTTTAAAACAAATTCCCCTTTCTTATATAAATTCCATATTGAATTTATATTTCCAAAATACCTGTGAATATATGATTTCCAAATCGATTTCTAATTTTCATTTTCAATTTATCTTTTAAAAGATAATTCTCAAAACGTTCATTTCATATTGGAAAAGCATTTCCATACTTATTTAATAATAAATAATTCACAAATCTCATTTATTTCCAACATTTGAAAATATTCGATATACTTAAATCAAAATTAAGTATATATTTTATTCTTTAAGGAAAACATCCTTTTAACACATTATTTTTGTCAAAACGAATATTGCGTAAAACATCGTTACGACAACCCAAAATCACTAGTATAGGGATTCGAAATTTTAGATAGATATATAAATCCCAATACTATATAAAAAATTTCCTTTCGAAAACCATTTACTATAACAACAGTGCTATAGTCCATCATTTCCTTCTATTTCTCGAAAACGTCTATTTCAACAATGAACGTTGAAATCTATGTATTCGATATTTAATGCATTTTAAAACATATTTAAAAACATTAACTTCATTTCATAATATCACTTTCCCGAAAACATATCCGTTTATTCAATAATATATTCACTGTCCAAAATCGTGAATACACTTTATTTACCCAGTTCAATGTTTCTACACATTTATTAAAAGATTATCCACTGTCCAAAATCGTGGATAAAATTCCCAATCAACTTTTATTATCACAACATTTAACTTAAAGGATAATTCACTGTCCAAAATCACGAATATATCTCTTTTAATAACTTCTATGTTTAAATTTATCAAATTCAATTGATTTCGAATTTATAAACAATCTTTATAAATTCCATTTCTATTTATAAAACTTCGATTTATAAATCTCCTTTATTTGTCCAATTCAATTTATATAACTCAGTTATATGCCAACATCTAATTTATAAGTTATTTACTAATAAATATTTTATTTTTAAAAAATCTATTCACTTTGTAACTTCACAATTTATAAATCTAAAATTTCATTCACTTATGAAGTCACTTTATACTTCATCTTAACACTTATAAAAACTTGTTTTATAATTCCAATATTTTTAATTTATAAATATCAATTTTATAAATCTTTTATATAAATTGTCTGTAATAGTTCAAAAGTCCTAATTTAAATAAACCAATCCTTTTCATAATTTACAAATAGTTATTTTAAGGTTTAAATAACTCCAAAATCATACTTAAGTATTTTTTTCCAAAAATAATAACTTTTATAGCAATAAAAATTATAACATTTATTTATTTGAAATAAATCAATTTAAAATTCTAATGAAACACGTACTTTCATAAATCACTTTAAAATCTTTTTATATTAGAATTTTTTTTTTTACTTTAACATTTAAAACTTTAAAATAGGCCAGTGATGTAACACACCAAACATTCAATCACAACATTCAAACATCATATATCATCATATGATAAACAACAAATATCATGATATTTGTAAATAAATAAATACAGTTGAGGAATCCAGTTGGATCTCTCCAACCTGTTTCCCTGCATCCACAGACATTAGCACAATACCAATCTCGTTTCAAGACGGGATATCGCGGTATATGGGATTTATTAAAAATATTATCCGCTTAATAGGCGGCCCAATAGGGTCTCATCCGCTATAAAATGCGAGAAATCAATCAACTGCAATATATACATATGCCAATATATATATATATTGCTATATATATAATACCAATTCCACTTCGAGGTGGAATATCGCGGTATATGTTTGTAATAAATAACATCCGCTTACTAACGGCGTATAGGGTCTATTTACATCCAATATATATATATATATATATAATATATATATATATATATATAATAATCATCATTCAAGCATTCAATCAACACAGTCAAACAATTTAAAATTTAACTATTTAAAATTTTAAACAAACAACAAAATTCCGAGTGAGAAGTTCTCACCTTTAATTTGCAATCCGTTTCCAATTCAGCTCGTTTCCTTCACAATTTTGACCTTGTATAAATATTGTAAAATCCATTAATATTCGAACAGATCGAATAATAAATTTTCATTTGACAATTTCGATTTATCGGTGATCTCATCTTAATAGTTAAATTAACTGATAGTTTTATTTAAACCGATATTCCTTTTATATCACTCCTATATTTAATTTAACAAATTTAAATTATCGATGATTTATTTTACATAAACCAATATAAATTTTTTAAACCGATAATTTCCCTTTTTTAAAAAAAATCTCTTAGTAACTGAAATAAAGTAAATAAGTAAATAAACCAGTAAATTTCCAAAATCCATTATTTTCAAAATGGACTAGTAAAAAAAATGTGTATATATGCACTTATTTTTCTTCGTAACTACTTCTATATAAAACTATATTCTATATTGATTTTCATAAAAATCTGTTTATATAATTCTTATATTCTTCCAAAATCTGTACAATTTTCTATTTTACCTATATCAAAATCGAATCAGGATTAACTTAATATTTAAACAAATGCTTAACAGACCAAGTTTCTTTACTTAAAGAACACTTATCCATATGTATTATTATTTATCAAAACATATTCAAACTCGAATGAATATTCCTGTTGGATATATAACCTTCTATTTCCTACTGTAAATAAGAATTTAACAGAAAAACAAAGACTAATACCTCACAGCCTTGAACGAAGGCGGCGAACCACTACCCATCACCTACTCGCGATGAGACAACCCCCAACCCAACTCACCGCAACCACCACTGCATCGCTTCGACCCCAAGCGAAACCCTTGCTACGCCGCCTGCTCCTAATCGCGATGACGTCGAGCCCTCCATTTGATGTGAATTCGAAAAGATTCCAGTCGCTCGCGAATCGCCCAGGCCACGACATCGATCGCCACTGTCGCCGCATCACCTCGCAGTCGCCATCCAAATCCAACGCCGAGTCCTCAAGCTTCGATCGCGATGCGATCGCCAGGCCGCCGTTGCCGCGTGTTCTCCTTCGATGCCTGAAGCCGCCATTCCTTCGGTTGGAAAGATCTCGTGCTTTTTATTTTTGATTTTTCTATTTGGGAATAAAAGGAGGAGGATTTGAATGAACGAAACAGAAAGGGGAGAGGGGCACTCGTGATTTTTTTCTTTTGAATGAGATTTGTTTCCATTTGAATCTGAAGAGGGATTTTTAAAATGGAATGACGCATGCTCTACACGATTTTTGGGCGTGAATCCCTGTGTGTTTTAAGGAAGAGGAATAATTGATGTTGACCAATTTAAATTTTATATTTAAATTGAATCTTGATAAAAATTCAATGCGTTTACACGTCGTGTGCTCATAAATCAACTCCGAAAAATACGAAATTTGAAACCCGATAATAATTCAATATTACGGACCCAATGGAACTGGTTTCGTCGAATTCCGAGACTGTGCCTCGGAAGGCCATTTTTAAATTCAATTTAAATGATATAAATTCAAAACTGATCAGATCACTTTCAAATTCAATTCGGAGGCTTCTTTTATCTTCAGTATTATCAATATGAATTTTACATGCCTTTGAAATATTTTTAAATTAGCTTAAAATTGAAGATTCAAATTTTTATTCAACTTTAAATAGATTAAATCTATAATTTAATCGCCAAATTCAAAGTTGTATTGAAAATTCAATCTAAACCATTATTCAACAATTTAAAATTAATTATATATTTCATTTTAAATTGTTCAAAATTCTGGGTCGTTACAATCTTCCCCCCTTAAAAGAATTTCGTCCCGAAATTACAAGTTAGGAAGAATGGTCCTTAACTCGTCTACTATTTTTCACAATCCAAATAGTTTTATCAACTCACTAACCTAAATCTTTTTATTAAAGATCCATTATCATTTCAACTAGCTTTCCTACTTCACTTATAAGTTTTAACAACATTGTTCACTTCAAAATTCAAATTTAAATTTAAATTCAAATTTTAAACTTTCAAAATTTCTCAAAAAATTTCTAACACCCTAAATTTTCGAAAAATTTCGCCAACGTTTCCTTTGCGCGGCTAGCTCGGTACGACTACAAAATGGCTCTACGGCCTCCCAAATCTCAAAAAGAAAAGAAAAAGCCAAGCGGCTAGACGAGAAAATCATCAATCCCATATTGAAATTCAAATACGTACCTTTTTATCGAGCAATCAAATTTTTATCTTCGAATCAAAATTCCAATTCCTTTATACACCTGTATATCCTACTAACAGTAGTATCCATAATATCCAATTACAATATTCACATCAATTTGCCAATTCTATTACAAAATTTCGATATATGCTTCATATACATCTTTAGCTTTATTATTGAAGTTACATATCCAATTTCAATTAATTTTGCATTTCAATTTCATTTGAATTTAATTCACAATCTCAATTTTATTCAAATTCAATTTATCTTCTGAATATTGAATTTCATGGATTAACTTTCATTTACAATTGATTCCATTTGAAATTATTTCACAAATTAATAAATTATCAAGTTAATTTACTTGAATCCACTTTATTTTATTTTATTTTATTTTCCAAGTTTGGGTTTTGCTCAACTTGATTCAAATCAAATCTCATTCCAATCAAATTTCAAATATTCTATAAGTTATCAATTTATTTACATTCCAAAACAATTTAAAGAAATCCCAGAGTCTTTTAAACAATAACTCTGGCACTTTATTTTAATTTAGAGAACTCATTTATAAATTCTCATTTACAATTTATTTTACGAATCCCAATTGTCTATGAATTCATTTCCTTACATTTTTAATTCATATTTACAAATTTCATTTGTTAAATGAATTTATTTTCAAATCTTTGGTTATCCCATTATTTCTTATTCAATTTTCATATAATAATGATAATATTTCAATGTTATTACTAACAACCAAGCATCTATATACTATCATAATTCATAGAAAATAATTTCTTTTCTATAAAAAAATAGTTTCGGGTAAAATTATTTCATTTACCCTATTTTAAAACAATATTATATCGAATTGTTCTACTCAAGTGTTTAGAAACCCTTTCGGCACAGTTGTGCAAACCATGCTGACGAAGATTCATATGCCGCTCAATAAATCAACCAACACAACATAAAAATCATTTTATATTTACTAACAAATACGCGCTCATATCTATTATTACACTCAAACTCATTCTAGAGTAATGCTGACTCTATCTCTAATGAGTAACACCCAACAGAGCCATGGTTGTCGCTTAACCATATGCTCTGATTCCACATTGTCAGGACCCGATTCTCCGACTCCCGAAAATCGACATTAATACGTCCACTGTATCAAATGCCGCCTAATCGAAGGCCGGAAAACCGAACCATGAGGGTTGAAGAAGAAGAAAGAGGTAGAAGAAGAGAGAAAAGAAGAAGCAACAGAACAGGAAGAAAACAACAGAACAATATCAGAATCTCACAATCGCAGCTGAACAACATATAGTAGATAAATGAATAATCTTTAAATCAAAGAACTGTATCAGTTATTACATATAATACATTTCATCACATTACATTCATTATCAGAGTTTACAACAATAAGCAGCGGAAAAGAAATACTACATATATAAGTGATATGCTATGCCATCCAGCTCGCCTCCATATTTCTATAGCAACTCCTGAATCCAAAATATCCTGATAACCTAACTCTAGACTGCCCGTGTGGAAATTGGTGGGCACCCAGAGTTTAGGAAGGGAAACAATAAACTCCGAGTCAGTCATGTGACTGGTGTGAGAACTTAAAACAGTTATTTATCTTTAAAACAAAGAATAGGAGAAATTTTCAAAGTCAATTCGCAATGTGTTTTGAAACTGAAACTACCATAAGGTCTCCCGCCACACACACAATGCAAACGCAGAATTGGAGGAGATTTCTCCTTATGATAGTCAAAGATGCTTGATACACATTAAAAAGAAACATTTGATATTATTACTAGTGCATAGTGTAGGAAAAATTCATTTCGAAAGTAAAGATATAAATCTTAGCCAGCATACGTACCATGATGTATGCCTACTATAGCTACCATATTAAATGGCAGGTTCTACAACTAAAACCGTACAAGACACGTATTGTTTTGTTTTGGATTTCCAACAAATGGTCGGGCAAAGGAACTTCCCAAGTAAAATAGAACGCCTCTGGAGAAAAGTTCCCGGATCTAACGTTACAGTTAGATCTCTGCTACACAAGGCCGGGTTACCCTTAACTGGGTAACAACTGACACGAGTATGTCATCCTCCGGTCCTTTGGGACCTTAAATCAAGCGCTTGATAACCAACATCACACAGTAACAAATATAGTGTGTCCACAAAGTAAGTATCTAGGCTCCATACCATGATACCACTTATAATCCAGATAGGAAATGACATACCCTATGGAGGAGCGACCCCCAAATAACCTTGCTGCCACGATTCCTGTTTCGACCATAACCGGTCTTTGAGGCTTGACGAAGTCTCGTTCACAAAGCAACGCTTTACATAAAAGCTATGCTTTAATTCACAAATGCTCAATAGCACTTATATGCCACATCACCAACTTGGGAATGTATCACTGGTAACCATCAACTACATAACCTCTGAGCTCGTACGTTTCAGAGAAGGGTGTTAAGCTAAGAGAATAAATTCTCCGCCACCAACAGAAATATATTTGATAGAAACCAGCTTTACATCTCAAATTGTAATGTAAGACACACATCCATACAAGTACGTTCCGGGATCGAACGTAACCAAAGGCACTTCCAAAGAAGTCCTTGCAATCCGGGTATTCACAAACCCGTTTGAATTTCCCATCACAAGGAAATCTCCATATCGTAGCTAGCGGTGAGGAGACAATCGATAGGTCATTCTATCGTTTTCACAAATCCCTGGTCTTCAACACCGGTCTTCAAATGCAATTTATAACGACGTATCACTATTCGGAATGGGTTATACGACCCCAAGGTCCTTTCCCGGCTAACCCGAATAGTGAGCGCTTACTTTAAAAATAAGTGTAGCATTCAAATTCAAGCAATTCACAACAAATACCTATTTGAAGGTAAATATTGATAGTCGGTTATTTAACTATCAATAGCATGCACAACATCACCAGATTCCAAATGATTTTCCAATTATTTATTTCCAAAAATATCTTTACTAGATATATTTTTCCACACTTCAAAAATAAATCGATATTTATTTTTAAAAGAAATTCCCCTTTCTTAAATAAATTCCATATTGAATTTATATTTCCAAAATATCTGTGAATATATGATTTCCAAATCGATTTCTAATTTTCATTTTCAATTTATCTTTTAAAAGATAATTCTCAAAACGTTCATTTCATATTGGAAAAGCATTTCCATACTTATTTAATAATAAGTAATTCACAAATCTGATTTATTTTCAACATTTGAAAATATTCGATATACTTAAATCAAAATTGAGTATATATTTTATTCTTTAAGGAAAACATCCTTTTAACACATTTATTTGGGTCAAAACGAATGTTGCGTAAACATCGTTACGACAACCCAAAATCACTAGTATAGGGATTCGAAATTTTAGATAGATATATAAATCCCAATACTATATAAAACATTTCCTTTCGGAAACCATTTACATAACAACAGTGTTATAGTCCATCATTTCCTTCTATTTCTCGAAAACGTCTATTTCAACAATGAATGTTGAAATCTATGTATTCAATATTAAATGCATTTTAAAACTTCTTTAAAAACATTAACTTCATTTCATAATATCACTTTCCCGAAAACATATCCGTTTATTCAATAATATATTCACTGTACAAAATCGTGAATACACTTTATTTACCCAGTTCAATGTTTCTACACATTTATTAAAAGATTATCCACTGTCCAAAATCGTGGGTAAAATTCCCAATCAACTTTTATTATCACAACATTTAACTTAAAGGATAATTCGCTGTCCAAAATCACGAATATATCTCTTTTAATACCTTCTATGTTTAAATTTATCAAATTCAGTTGATTTCGAATTTATAAACAATCTTTATAAATTCCATTTCTATTTATAAAACTTCGATTTATAAATCTCCTTTATTTATCCAATTCAATTTATATAACTCAGTTATATGCCAACATCTAATTTACAAGTTATTTACTAATAAATATTTTATTTTTCAAAAATCTATTCACTTTATAACTTCACAATTTATAAATCTAAAATTTCATTCACTTATGAAGTCCCTTTATACTTCATCTTAACACTTATTAAAACTCGTTTTATAATTCCAATATTTTTAATTTATAAATATCAATTTTATAAATATTTTATATAAATTGTCTATAATAGTTCAAAAGTCCCAATTTAAATAAACCAATCCTTTTCATAATTTACAAATCGTTATTTTAAGGTTTAAATAACTCCAAAATCATACTTAAGTATTTTTTTTCCAAAAATAACAACTTTTATAACAATAAAAGTTATAACATTTATTTATTTAAAATAAATCAATTTAAAATTTTAATGAAACATATACTTTCACAAATCACTTTAAAATCTTTTTATATTAGATTTTTTTTTTTTTACTTTAACATTTAAAACTTGAAAATAGGCCCAGTGATGCAACACACCAAACATTCAATCACAACATTCAAACATCATATATCATTATATGATAAACAACAAATATCATGATATTTGTAAATAAATAAATATAGTTGAGGAATCCAGTTGGATCCCTCCAACCTGTTTCCCTGCATCCACAGACATTAGCACAATACCAATCCCGTTTCAAGACGGGATATCTCGGTATATGGGATTTATTAAAAATATTATCCGCTTAATAGGCGGCGCAATAGGGTCTCATCCGCTATAAAATGCGGGTAATCAATCAACTGCAATATATACATACGCCAATATATATATATTGCTATATATATAATACCAATTCCACTTCGAGGTGGAATATCGCGGTATATGTGTGTAATAAATAACATCCGCTTACTAACGGCGTATAGGGACTATTTACATCCAATATATATATATATATATATATATATATATATATATATATATATATATATATAACAATCATCATTCAAGCATTCAATCAGCACAGTCAAACAATATTAAATTTAACTATTTTAAATTTTAAACAAACAACAAAATTCCGAGTGAGAAGTTCTCACCTTTAATTTGCAATCCGTTTCCAATTCAGCTCGTTTCCTTCACAATTTTGTCCTTATATAAATATTGTAAAATCCATTAATATTCGAACAGATCGAATAATAAATTTTCATTTGATAATTTCGATTTATCGGTGATCTCATCTTAATAGTTAAATTAAATGATAGTTTTATTTAAACCAATATTCCTTTTATATCACTCCTATATTTAATTTAACAAATTTAAATTATCGATGATTTATTTTACACAAACCAATATAAATTTTTTACACCGATAATTTCCCTTTTTTAAAAAAATCTCTTAGTAACTGAAATAAAGTAAATAAGTAAATAAACAAGTAAATTTCCAAAATCCATTATTTTCAAAATGTACTAGTAAATAAAATTTGTATATATGCACTTATTTTTCTTCATAACTACTTCTATATAAAAATGTATTCTATATTGATTTTCATAAAAATCTGTTCATATAATTCTTATATTCTTCCAAAATCTGTACAATTTTCTATTTTACCTATATCAAAATCGAATCAGGATTAACTTAATATTTAAACAAATGCTTAACATACCAAGTTACTTTACTTAAAGAAAACTTATCCATATGTATTATTGTTTATCAAAACATATTCAAACTCGAATGAATATTCCTGTTGGATGTATCACCTTCTATTTCCTGCTGTAAATAAGAATTTAACAGAAAAACAAAGACTAATACCTCACAGCCTTGAACGAAGGCGGCGAACCACTACCCATCACCTACTCGCGATGAGACAACCCCCAACCCAACTCACCGCAACCACCACTGCATCGCTTCGACCCCAAGCGAAACCCTTGCTACGCCGCCTGCTCCTAATCGCGATGACGTCGAGCCCTCCATTTGATGTGAATTCGAAATGATTCCAGTCGATCGCGAATCGCCCAGGCCACGACATCGATCGCCACTGTCGCCGCCGCACCTCGCGGTCGCCATCCAAATCCAACGCCGAGTCCTCAAGCTTCGATCGCGATGTGATCGCCAGGCCGCCGTTGCCGCGTGTTCTCCTTCGATGCCTGAAGCCGCCATTCCTTCGGTTGGAAAGATCTCGTGCTTTTTATTATTGATTTTTCTATTTGGGAATAAAAGGAGGAGGATTTGAATGAACGAAACGGAAAGGGGAGAGGGGCACTAGTGATTTTTTTTTTGAATGAGATTTGTTTCCATTTGAATCTGAAGAGGGATTTTTAAAATGGAACGACGCATGCTCTACACGATTTTTGGGCGTGAATCCCTGCGTGTTTTAAGGAAGAGGAATAGTTGATGTTGACCAATATAATTTTATATTTAAATTGAATCTTGATAAAAATTCAATGCGTTTACACGTCGTGTGCTCACAAATCAACTCCGAAAAATACGAAATTTGAAATCCGATAATAATTCGATATTACGGACCCAATGGAACTAGTTTCATCGAATTCCGAGACTGTGCCTCGGAAGGCCATTTTTAAATTCAATTTAAACGATATAAATTCAAAACTGATCAGATCACTTTCAAATTCAATTCTAAGGCTTCTTTTATCTTCAGTATTATCAGTATGAATTACATGCCTTTGAAATATTTTTAAATTAGCTTAAAATTGAAGATTCAAATTTTTATTCAACTTTCAATAGATTAAATCTATAATTTAATCGCCAAATTCAAAGTTGTATTGAAAATTCAATCTAAACCATTATTCAACAATTTAAAATTAATTAAATATTTCATTTTAAATTGTTCAAAATTCTGGGTCGTTACAAAAATACTCTAATGTAGTAATGGATATCCTGATGTTGTATCGATGATGTATGCATGATATTCATTTTGTTCCGCTGTTTTATATTCATGTGACGTTATTATAAGCTCCGACGAACCAGATTCGATGTTTGGATCTGCAGTATTTGAATACGAGTGTCGTGTTCGGTGCCGATTTTCGAAAGTCGAGTTAGGGCCATCACAATTATGGAATCAAACACCGTTGTAGAAAGTAAATAAAAAGCAGTGAAAGGAAAGAAAACATCATATTTTATACTAGTTTGGAGTTACCCTACATCCAGTCCAATACCAAGGCAAACCACCTCATACAAATTTTTATTATACCAATGTTGAGATTACATTCCTCAATTTCTAAAGGCCTTGAGGTACTCTCCTGTCTCATGAGTCCGGGGCTTGCTCTCTTGATTTACAAGCCACAAGATTACCTAATTGATTTTCAAGCACAACCACACCTTATAGAGAGACCCGACGAACTTTTACTTACAAATTGATCCTATAAATCTGAATAGCACTTTGATCTTCGAGAGAAGGCAGAGAATCAAACAAGAACGAGTTTCTAATATGATTCACTTAAGAATTCGATAGAATTTTGGCACGAACTTAAAAAAATGAAAATTATAGAATATGGATTATTGGAGAAGAAGAAGTGGAAAAAAATATGAAAGTTAGTTAGTTAGAAAATTCGTTTGTGAAGGCTATTTATAAAGTACCAACAGACATAACAATTCGTGAAGAGATTAAACGAATAGACACTTCTTTTGAAAATTAAAACTTTTGAATTCAACGGCCACCATGTCGACATGGGGTATCCCATGATGTCGACGTCCCTATGTTAAAAACAATGTAAAATTTGATTTTGAAAATGCAGTTTAAAACAAGAGTTTATTTTTAAAACAAAAACAAAGAATATTTTAAGGCTAAAGTATTTTTTGTAAATCATTTGAAAAGATAATTTTTAAGGCTAAAACATTTTAAAAAGTAGATATGAAAATCATTTTGAAAAACCATTTTAAAGTATTTTTGCAAGCTTCTTCCTACAGAATATCTCATCACATAAGGACTCAAGGACTTGTACAAAACTTGGATGTTCGTGGGTTTGTAAGCCACTTGTCATGGGTTTGTAAGCTACTTTTCGCGAGTTTGTAAGCCACTAAGAAGGTAGAAATGGGTTCCATCCCAAATGAAATTTGAAATGAAGATTTCCATGCTATTATGAAGTTTTAACAAAAACTAGACACATATCTTGAAATCTTCATCTTGATACACATGAGTCTTCAAACTTGATTTCTTCATTCTTTATCTTTATACTGTACAGTCTTCACTAATCAGTACCTGCCTTGTATATGTCCAGCATAATATCATTCATATATATTTAGATAATAGATTTAGTATATAAGTTATAATAAAATAATTTACAAAGATTGCTGTCATCAAAACCACTATCTCCAGTTCCTAACAATCTCCCCCTTTTTGTTGGTGACAACCTTATAAAATATACTTACCACTTCGATTGTACCATAACTCCCCCTTACTCCAACAACTCCACCTTACCCCAAGCCAACTATTTTATATAACTACTCTCCCTTTGTCATCAAAAAAATAACCTATAAACCTTGAACTTAATAGAAAACGAGATAAACAAACATAAACATATGTAATATAACATCCTAACTGGAATTCATGTTTCTATACATCGAAGATAGTTTTTAGAAGAATCTTAAGGTAACACTTATATACAAATTAACTAAATAATATACAATCATGAAAAAGAAAAATGAAAAATGCTTAACGAGGACCCTTAACTATTGGTGATTTATGGACCGAACAATTTGGATAGTGGAGACAAAAGTTTCCACGTTGTTCAACCTAGTTCCCGTTAGCGTCAAAAAGGACGTCTCCAACGCAAATTTCGCCATCTTCTTCATCCATATAAACATCCAGATTCGATAGAGGATGTTCTTCTTCTTGATCCTCTTGTGGTTCTTCTAGAGGCTCTTCTTCTTCAGAATCCATGGTTTGTGATGATTCTTCGATAACAATGTGATTGGCATGATTATCCATAAGGAATTTTTGTAAATTCCTAAGAATTTTTCCCTGCCTATCTTGTTCTTTAGCCATTCGCAGTTGACTCACTTGAATCTCTGTCATCATTTGAAGTAAATCTTTCATCTTCTCTTGCAATTTGATGACTCTTACGTGCGTGGACCGTTGAAAAGGACTAGAATGAGGAGAAGTGGGTGAACAAGGATCATTATTAGAAGAGAAGCCATTAATTTACTGTCTTAGAAGTTTGTTACAGAGAACAGTATAGAGAAAAGGAGTAAAAGTCGAAATATATAAATATATAACTTAATAACTAATTTTAGAGGGAAATTCAAATTTGAAAATCACCGGCTAGTATGTCGACATAGTGGGATGGGTCGTGTCGACATGCCTAGTGTAATTTTTAAGAAATTTTTATTTATATTAATTAATTATTAATTATACTTGTATTATTTATAATTTATATTTCAGTTAATGAACATATACCTAATTCTCTTCTAAATTTAGTAAAGTTTTGTTCATTTAGTGGTTTGGTTAATATATCAACAATTTGTTTTTCAGTATTAATATATTCTAGAGTTATGACTTCTTTACTTACATTATCTCTAAGAAAATGATGTCTAATATCAATATGTTTTATTCTAGCATGATGAGTTGAATTCTTGGATAGGTTTATCGCACTAGTATTATCACAATAAATTGGTGATTTAGTTATAGTTAATCCAAAATCTTTTAAAGTTTATTGCATATATATAACTTGAGAACGAGCTAAAGTAGCAGAAATATATTCTGCTTCAATTATTGACAAGGATATATAATTTTGCTTCTTACTAAAGCAGAAAACGAAAGAATTTCCTAAAAAGTGACAAGTTCGACTTGTACTTTTTTGGTCTGATTTACAACCAGCGTAATCAGCATCACAATATGAAATTAAGTCAAATACACCATTGTTAACGAAAAATAAACCATAATCTAAAGTATGTTTTACATATCTTAAAATTCTTTTAATAGCTTTTAAGTGAGTTTCCTTAGGTTGAGATTGGTATCTTGCACGGAGGCAGACACTATTCATGATGTCAGGACGACTTGTAGTTATATAAAGTAGCGAACCAATCATTCCCCTATATAATTTTTATCAACATATTTTGATTTATCCTCTTTACCTAAAGCTACATTAGTTGTCATTGGAGTTGGTTTCCCACCAGAAGTGGTCAATCCAAATTTAATAATTAAATCCTTAGCATATTTTTCTTGACTAATGAAAAGTTCTTTATCTAATTGTTTGATTTGATGTCCTAAGAAGAAACTTAGTTCTCCCATATGACTCATTTCAAATTCTTTAGTCATTATATCTGAAAATTCTTTATTTATTATCTTATTAGTTGATCCAAATATTAAATCATCTAGATATATTTTTACTAATTGAATGTCATTTTTGTTTCTTTTAACAAAAAGAGTTGTATCCATTTTACCAATTTCAAAACCAGATTGTAGTAAATAAGATCTTAGTCTTTCATACCAGGCTCTAGGAGCTTGTTTTAGACCATATAAAGCTTTCTTTAATTTATATACATGAATTGGAAATTTATTATCTTCAAAAAATGGAGGTTGTTCAATATAAACATCTTCTTTTACAAAACCATTTAGAGAAGCACTTTTAAAATCCATTTGATATAACTTAAAATCATTGTAGTATGCGAAAGCAAGTAGAATCCTGATAGCCTCTAGTCTTGCTATGGGTGCAAAGGTTTCGTCATAATCAATTTCTTCTTCTTGACAATAACCTTGTGCGACTAAACGAGTTTTATTTCTCATGACCTTAACAAATTCAGTCATTTTATTTTTATAAACCCATTTTGTTCCAATTATACTTTTATCCTCAGGTCTAGGAACGAGTTCCCAAACATCATTTGCAGTGAACTGATTCAATTCTTCTTGCATAGCAAGAATCCATGAATCATCAAATGATGCTTCATTTGGATTTTTTAGGTTCAATAGTTGATATAAAATCTACATTACTCATATCATTTAGTTGATTTCTTGTTTTAACTATGGATTCAATATTACCTAGTACATTTTATATAGGATGGTCTTTTAATATCCTAATTTTTATTAGGTTGGATGATTTCACAATTAGTTTCATTAGGTTCATTATTTAAAGTTACAAAATCTTCTTCATCTTCTATTTGTACAACATCTTTAAAATTTTCAGCAAAAGATACATGCATTTTGTTAACGCTTAAAATTGAACGCTAACACCCAGGCGTAAGTAGAGATTAAGTGAAAGCACCACCCGTAAATACGGGAATTAGAAGTAAGTAGGAAAGTCACAGAGAAAGCGGTAAAAAGACCATAGTTTTATAGTGGTTCAGCTTCAAGTTAAGCCAACGTCCACTTTAATCTTCTTTATTGCTGAATCAATTAAACTTTACAACAATCTTCAATTACAACACTGCTAGGACAAATAGCTAGAACTCAAATGTAGAAGAACTCTTTGAATCCATGTCGAATGTGTTAGATTTCCTCTTGAAGTTCGTCGAGATGTCTTTCGTGTTTGAAGTGTCGAGTGAGTCGAGAATTCAACAGAGTATCGGCGTTCCAGAAATGAGTCAAAAGATCCATTTCCAATTGGAGTAGGTGGGGTATTTATAGGGAGTCTTATGAATTAGGTCGTAGGTCGTGGGCGATCTAGTGGGAGCAGTTTACGGCTTAACTAGGGTGTACTTGATCACCTCGAACAATCTAGCAAGTCATACGTCGTGACCAACTAGGGAGGAAGCGGCATTAGATGTTACTTTGGTATTGTTTAGGTCGTGAGCGACCTAGGGGAGGATGGTTGGCGACCTAAGGTCGGGAGCGTCCTATAAGCAAGCGGCTTGATTCTGTGATAACTCGCTAGGTTGCTGGATCTTCTAGGTCGCTAGGTCGCGATATCTTTATCTCGCTAGATTGCATGAGACCTTCTAAAGCTAGGTCGCAGGAGACCTTCTGGAGCCAGGTCGCAGGAGACCTTCTGGAGTTAGGTCGCAGCTTTCTTTATCTCGTTAGGTCGCTGCTTGTTATAGATTGTTAAGTCGTAAGCCTTAGGTGGCTAGGCCGTTAGGTCGTTCGGTCATTAGGTCATTAGGTCATCGGGTCGCTGAACCATTAGGTTGCTGGGTCGCCGAATAAAAGAGGCTTAACACTTGCCCCTCGAAGTATACGCCTAGGATTTAGGCATGTGCTTCGATATCTCTTAACCCATGCTACTTTAGATCGTTTAATTCATGAGCGACCTACGAGGGAGTTAGGTCGTTCGTGCTGATTCGTGTTCCTCTGCTCCTGTATATAAGCCGCTGAGACCACCTCTTCCTTTCTTTACCTGCTCTAACGCTCTAACCTACTCTCAAAGGATTTTTTAAGCTCTTAAAGAAGAAATCAATCAGTCGCCGATCATCTCTACAATCACACTACGTAAGTGAATTCCGATCATCCTCCAACCACGATCACCGTTGAATTGTGAACTCATTTTTCGACCCTAACCTGATTTCACATGCCATATTTTGCTACGAATCACATTACGATAGATTTTTGACCGTTATTGGACATGCCGTCACTGTAATTTATGTGAGCACAGCAATGTATCGTGTTTATGATGAATCTGAGGCGTTTTAAGTTGGTTTTGGATGATCTGGTGGTGTGGGGAGACGACGGAATTTACTATAGAGAGGATAACGGGCTATTGGGTTAACCGGTTAGTGGGTCAGGCGATTTGTTGAAAGAAAAAGAGTCCGCGAGTTAAGGAGAGTTAGGCCGTGCTCGACCTAAGTGCCTTGAACGACTTAGGGCTTCAGTAGTGTGGACATGAATCGTACGTCCTTGCTCTATGAACGACTTAATGACTTAGCCATAAAACTCCAAACGACATAAGGGACAGCGACTTAACTTGCCAGCATGCGGCCTAAAGTTGAACGACCTAAAGGACCAGCGACCTAATTTACCAGAATATCACACGACTTAAAACTAGGCGACTTAAAGAATCAGCAACCTAACTTAACTCGCAGCATAGCTTTAACTTGTAGGAAGATAACTGATAAACTTCATAACTTGAGCAGAGCGACCTAGGGAGAATAGTTGACTTAACTTCTTGCGGCATAGGTCGTAGGTCGCGTATGCATAGGTCGTAGGTCGCGTATGCAGTTGAATGACCTAGGACTTAGCCTATTTTTCATTGCCTTGAACTCCTTTCAACTTGAATGAACATGACATTATTGAATTGAATTCCCAACTTGAACTGTCGAGATAACATGCTTGAACTTGTTGTACTTCTTTACAGATTTCATTAACTTTAAAGCTAATAACCTGTTAAATACAACATCTGCAGAAAAATGGGATGAATATACGGCCACTGATCGCCCACATCGAATGACAGATTAGTCGATAAAAGATAATCAACTTAAAGAAATTATATGAAATGCTGTGAATCAACAAACTCAAGTAAAGTATTAAAGCAAAGCAATGTTAATCAATTAAAACTGATTTGTTTGCATCAATACTGCACTTGTATTTGGACTGAAAACAAAAAGCCCTGAAACTTTATAATTGACAAATGCCTGTTAGTTTAAATTTAGTTATATTTGCTTGTCGTTTTGTTAGTTTTTCACAACACTTCACACATTTAGGAAACATGCACCATCATATTTGAATATCCAGTTCCTTGTGTAGAATGTCTTCTCAAGAGGAGATAATAGAGCAAGCTGAAGGGGTTTTCCCGATAGCCAACCCATTGGATAACCCCCTAGAGAGGACTCCAACTACCCTGAGTCAGCGGACATTCAATCAGTTATGCATTCATTTGGTATTGCTGAAGCGGATGTTATACTTCCTGGGCCAAATGATACTGCTGACAGGCCACCTCTCGGTTTTATCGCTATCAATCGTCAGATGTGCCTATGTGGTGCTATTCCTCCTTTTAGTGACTTTCTTCAGCGACTCCTTCTCCGATTGACTATCTTTCCTTTCCAATTGCATCCCAATGGACATGCCATCCTAATGGAACTTTGTGTGTTGTTCAGGAGGACACTTGATCGTCTTTCGAGTTTTGAATAAATCTGTTACTTGTGCACATTCGCAAAGAACAAAGATCATCCCACTATCACACTCGTGAGAAGCGCCAGGAACGGTAGATTGATCGTCGATCTTCCGGAAAGCGCCCACGGGTTCTTAAATCAATTCTTCTTTGTTCGTCGCCCTCCGGGATTTTACGCCATCTGGAGAGTAGGAAGTAAGACTGCTCACTCTCACTTTTTCCATTTGAGCTTTTCAAAGTCAGAGTTGCTAGGCGCTAATTTCGTTCTTTTCTTTTACAACACTTCCTCCTCCCTCTAGAGATCCTAGCCACAATCCGACTTTTGAAAGATTAAGTGCCGTCGCGATTGAGGAAAGAAGCATTAAATTTTTGCTGAAAGATGAATTTCTTCACCAATTCGGACTTCTGCACCCTTCCTGGTCTACTCAGCCTCATGAAGTACCTGATTCTCCAGTAGAGACATCGGATGCCCCAGTTTCCGTCGGAGAACATACACCGAAAGAACATACTGTTGAGGCCTCACTGGTGAAGTGCTCTACTTCTATTGACATTGCGGGGTCATTCGGCAAACTTGCACTTGCCCCAGTCATTGAGGAAGAGGAACCTCCTCACCAGTCCGGGAAGACTGTTGACGAAGGAGCTGAGGGGAAGGGTCCCGCCGGGCACAATGGTGACGACATTTTTGAGGGGTTGAGCGACTTGATGATCACTTCACAGGAGCTTTTTAAAGATGATACCGCTGCTACTAAATTTATTTCTCCAGTAGTTGAAGCGACATCTATCTTGCAACAAACTCCGTCAGCCCAAGAGTCGACACTTGCTATAAAATCCGTCATCACCCCCAACCGAGGAGTGGTTCATAGTTTGACGCACGTAGTTTGCACGTTACACACACTTAGGATTTTTCAGCACTTTTATGCATTCAACTTCCTTTCTTTGAAGATTTCTGAACTTTGTCTTTTCTTCATTTTCATATTCCCCAGTGGGACGAAGTGGCTCTTACTATGATGATTTCCAGCGTTATGGGAGGCGCGGCTCTTATGACCCTAAGAGGTACCTTCCTGCCTCCTGGGAAACCGACGAAGAAAGAGCTGCGAGGAAAGCTCGTGAGAGGCGTTCTTATGAAGAACGCTATAGGAGACGGGACGAACGACATGATTCTGCCCAGAGAGAGGATGATTATCACAAGCGAAAATCCCGTGATGACAAGGGAAAAAGCCATGTCACTGGGGATCCGAGTAAACGGGTCAAACTTGGTGAAAAACCGACATCTGAAATCTCTGAAAAGCCCACTGCTCCTGTCTCTTTGGAAATTCCTTCCTGCTCTCCCGCCCTTCAAAGAGCTGATATTCAAACAATCATCAGTAGGCCCCCGTATCAAGTTGGGTAGGGTCCGGCTACTCTTCAAAGTCGGTTTCCGCACTGGTACTTAAAGGGAGTGCGTTTCGATCTTGACTTGGTCCCAATCGATAAGCAAGCCATGCTGCAAAATCTTGATGTCGTTAATGTAACGACATGACTTCCAAATACCAGGTAGTCGCCTCGTTAAGAAGAAAGAAAGGGATAGAAAAGAGAAAAGAAAGGAAAGAAAGAACATACAACATCAGAATCTCACAGTGGAACGAATAAATTATATTATATCACATAATACTTTACATAGTATCATATACATCAGAGTTTTACAGCCAATACAACACAAACTAGACAGTTATAAACATCTGTCTAGCAATTACAATTCAAGAACATCAGATAAAAACAGATACAACTCAAAGACAGCGGAATCACTATATATATCTACACGCTGAAGCCTCCTGCTCCATTATCTCCTCCAGAACTCGTCAAAGCAATCCTGAATCACTTGACTACTCATACGTAATATGAGTACCCAAGAGTTTAATTAAACAGAAAATAAACACTCGGGTTAGACAGGGGTCCGGTGTGAGTAAACGATTTAAAGTTTGCTTAACTTTTAGAAAATCTTTTGAAAACAAAGGGTATCACATAAGACTTCCCACACATAAACATGGAAAAGTTTTTACCTTACGCTAACCAAAGCATTTGATAGGAAATCCAGTGATATTATAATAGTGTCTAAGGTTTTCAAAATAAAATACAGAAATAGCTGGAATGCTTACATCTCACGTTCCAACATAGTTGGTCACAATCAAAACCATACAGGCACTTGTTGGATTTTGGATTCCATCAATGGCAGGGCTACTGGGGTACCATCCGTCACAGTACGTGGCCTAGATCACCGTACCGAGGAGCCACACTAACTCCCCTACAACACAACGCCGGACCCATTCCTTACTGAATAGTTCCGAACAAGACAACCCCGACGGTTGGAGCTCTCAACCGTCCACACAGCCGAAATAAAAGGGACCTCTAGACAGGGGTAAATCTCACTCTCAAGTGGGGGCTACCCACGAAGCCTTGCTGCACCTCCCCTGTTTTAGCCATTCTCGATTGATGAGGCTTGAGCCTACGATTACTTTTAGAGAACACATCTATCTAAGAGTGCTCATCATCCACCTGACGATGTTCTGAAAGCATTCAATCCATACAAGTTCGTTCCGGGTTCGAACGAAACCGAAGGCATTATCTCTTTGCACTCATATTGGAATCACCCTTAGAGTCAACGACAATAACCCTTGCACTCTAACCCACCATCTCTGATGCAGCACGATCTACAGAAGTTCAGAGGTTAGAGCGTTCACAAGATAAGGGAGCTTCGGTTTTAACTCCTAAGTCGTGCACGAGTCAGGAGAAGGAGTCACGAGTTAAGAGCAGCGGCATGAGTCGTTCACGACTTAACAGATCAGAAGGTGATGACATGAGTCATCTACGACTTAACAGGAGTTTGAGGTGTTCAAGTGTGGTGAGTCATACACGACACAACGACTCATCCATAAGTCGTCCACGACTTATCGAGAAGCGGAGGGAAGCTCCAGTAGTTGAAGACCTTAAACCAGAAGCGAGTTACGACTCAGTTGAGTCGTGGAAAGATAGGCCGCGGGAAGTTGATTCTCTCACATGGCCGAAGACGTATGGTTGATGAGTCGCCATTCTGTTATGTCGCATTGAATGATGAGTCGTGTACTGTCTTGTTGTCCTTAAACCGTTATGTCTTAGGTCGTCAACGACCTAAGTGAAGTCGTGTAAAAGCGCATATGTGCATATGTGCTGTAATGATATATTGAGTCGTATGTCGTCTGTAATGTTGTGTCGTGTACTGTTTGTATTTACCTAAGTGTTGAGTCGTTTGCATTATGCTGTGTCATAGAGGGGTTGAGTCGCCAGTGTTAAGTCGGTGACGACCTATGGGTAAGCCGTGAGTCGCATGCGACTTAAGGGCCAGTTGATAAACTCTATAAATAGCGAGTGTGTTGTACATTTCGGGGGGTTGAGTTTGAATAAAATTTCTTGTTGATTGCTGTGTGCTTTCTTCTAAAATTGGTAGTTGAGTGTAATCTCCTATCTCCACTTTCGGTTATTCGAGTGCGCTCGAATCAACGATTGTTGAAGCCGATTCGCGGAATCAAGTGCGCTTGATCAACGCTTGAAGAATTGAAGATCTTCTTTCACGGTATCGTGCGCGATCAACATGTTAGAGATAGCTAGAATTCGGTATCTTCGGATCAACGAATTTGGGCATTTTGGTATTCATCAATCCACCGATTGCTACTTTCACCGATTGAAGTTTATTTTGATTTATCCGCTGCGTCAGTTTGGTATCAGAGCTAGACTTAGCCAATCATAGCTAAGCCGAGACTTGGAGCCAATTTTTGAAGTTTGAAGTTGGAGTTCATCGTGTTCATCTTGAAGTTGTAACGAGTTTGAAGATTTTGATCCATCTCATTTTGGATCTAGAGTTGGAGAAGTGTTTGAATTTGAAGTTGCTTGGAAACCTTGAGCCGAGCCAAGTTAAACCGTGACTTATTGAGGCCGAGTTAACTTGTTGCCGAGTTAAGGAATTGAGCCGTGAAAAGCAAGCTGAGACAAGGAGTTTGTGCGAGCTAGTGGTGTCAAGCCGTGCATTGTTTGGCTTGTGTTGGAGATTTTTGAAGATCTGTTGAAATATTTGAGAAGTTTTGAAGAGTTTGTGAAGATTTTCAATCATGCCACCTAGGAGAGCTAATCGTCATCAAAACGTTGAAGCTTTGTATAGAAGAGAAGAAGCCAAGCTTATGGAACAACGTATTAATGAGAAATTTGATGAAGGCATTGGAAAGTTAGAGAAGTTGATGAATGATTTGAATCAAACCCAAAGAGGAGATCACCAAACTCGAACCATGGAGGACACCGAGTTTCGCCATCGGTTACGGAAGCGAGGAGGATATCACCGCATTCTTTTAGAGATAGAAGAGAAACATCAATTTCATCAAGGAGAGATCATCATGACTATGGACATGAAGAGAGAAGAAGTCAACGTGAATTTGACAATGAGGTGTATAGAGATGAAGAGAGACATGGTCGAAGAAGCATGCATGAACGAAGGGAAGATAATGGTCGAGATCGATATAAACGTACATTTGATTTTAATGAAGAGGGTGATAGAGCAAGTATTCATTATCGAGATCGAGACCCAGTTCGGAATTCTTATCGGGATGTTGAAGATGATCGTCGATGGGAATCGGGTATGAAGATGGAAATTCCAGTGTTCAAGGGTGGAATGGTAGCAGAAGAATTTCTTGATTGGTTGTCAAATGTGGAGGAAATCTTTGATTTCAAGGAGATTCCGGAGAATCGTCGAGTGAAGTTGGTTGCTACTAGGTTGAGGGGGAGAGCTTTGGCATGGTGGCAGCAAACTAAACTTACAAGGGAGAGAATGGGGAAGTCAAAGATTGAATCTTGGGATAAGATGAAGAAGTTGATGAGAGCTACTTTCTTACCTTACAACTATCAATCACTCATGTACCAGAGGTTGCAGAATCTGAGGTAAGGGACAAAGTCTGTTAGTGATTATGCTGATGAATTTTACCAACTCATTGCTAGGAATGATATTATGGAAACGGAAGAACAGCTAACTGCTAGATTCATTGGGGGATTGAGAATGCAGATCCAGGATATGGTTAATATGTTCGATCCAAGATCTGTTGCAGAGGCACAACAGAAAGCGTTGGCTTGGGAGAAGCAAGGAAGGCGTGGAGGTGGTGTGTTTACTAATTCCAATAATCAAGCGAACGGTGTTAGTGGGAGTTCTAATGTTCCTAAACCTGTCAGTAAGCCAGTGGTGAAGGAGGCTGAGAAGGCAAAGGTTAGCAGTGGTTTCAAATGTTACAATTGCCAGGAGTTGGGTCATAAAAGCAATGAATGTCCGAAGCCGAAGAAGAGAGCAATGGTTGTTGAAATTGAGGATGATGGTGAGGAGGCAGAATGTTCAAATACACCTTATGTCGAGGAGGAAGAAGAATTGTCTGGAGATGAAGGTTGTAATCTTATGATGAGGAGGTCATGTCTTACACCAAAGCAAGAAGAGGATTCTAGTTGGTTGAGAAGCAATATTTTTCAGTCGACATGCACTATTTTGGGAAAAGTTTGCAAGTTCGTTATTGATGCTGGAAGCTGTGACAATATTATCTCTATAGAAGCAGTAAGGAAGTTGAACTTGAAAACTGAGAAGCATCCTAAACCGTACAAGCTAGCATGGTTAAGGAAGGGTGGTGAAGTGAAGGTATGTCGAAGGGCTTGTGTGAATTTTTCTATTGGGGAGAAGTACAAAGACGAAATTTGGTGTGATGTTGTAGACATGGATGTGTGTCATCTGTTGTTGGACAGACCATGGCAGTTTGATAGAGCAGTGCAACATGATGGTCGTGCTAATAGTTACAGTTTCATGTTCGAAGGTACTAAAATCACTTTAGTTCCTAAGAAGCAACAACAGAAGGAAAGCAAGTTGGAGGAGATTGAAGAGCTGAAAACTTTGCTATCTTTGAAGGAGTTTGTTAAGAAAGTTGAAGATGAGCCTGAAGTCTATTTGTTGATTGGGCGTGAGAGTCATAAAGAGGTTGAGATTCCAGAAGAAGTGAAGCCAGTTTTGAAAGAATTTGAAGACGTATTTCCAGAGGTGTTGCCTAAGGAGTTACCACCATTGAGGGACATTCAACATCAAATTGATCTTGTTTCGGGAGCAGTGTTACCACATCGACCACATTATCGAATGGGTCCGAAGGAACATGAGGAGTTACGAAGGCAAGTGGAAGAGTTGTTAGAACAGGGACGTGTTCAGGAAAGCTTGAGTCCTCGTGCAGTACCAGCATTGTTGGTTCCGAAAAAGGATGGAACATGGAGAATGTGTACGGATAGTAGAGCTTTGAACAAGATTACTGTTCGCTATAGATTTCCTATGCCGAGGTTGGATGACTTGCTAGATCGGTTGAGTGGGGCAACTATCTTTTCGAAGATTGATTTGAAGAGTGGTTATCATCAGATTCGAATTAGACCGGGAGACGAATGGAAGACCGCGTTCAAGACAAGGGAAGGATTGTATGAATGGTTGGTTATGTCGTTTGGTCTATCGAATGCACCGAGTACATTTATGAGGGTGATAAATCAAATTTTCAGATCGTACATTGGGAAGTTTGTTGTAGTTTACTTTGATGATATTCTGATTTATAGTGCGAGCACAGAGGAGCATGTAGAGCATTTGAGAAAGGTGTTAATTATTCTTCGTGAGGAACAATTTTATGCAGCCACGAAGAAATGTGTGTTCATGACTCGAAGTGTATTATTTTTGGGATATGTTGTATCTGAGAAGGGAATCCAGGTGGACCAGAGTAAAGTTGAAGTAGTTAGAAAGTGGCCACAGCCGAGAACTATCACTGAAGTTAGAAGTTTTCATGGATTGGCATCATTCTACCGAAGGTATATTCCACACTTCAGTAGAGTGATGGCACCGGTTACTGATTGTATGAAAGGGA
This sequence comes from Allium cepa, assembly GCA_030765085.1. NCBI lineage: Eukaryota > Viridiplantae > Streptophyta > Magnoliopsida > Asparagales > Amaryllidaceae > Allium > Allium cepa. The sequence continues at coordinate 1,039,791,455 of CM060928.1, forward strand.
AGCAGTTTTCTTGGTCAGAGGAAGCAGGAGTTGCTTTTGAACGAATCAAAGAACTTTTGACGACCGCACCAATTCTTGTTTTGCCAGATTTTCAGTTGTTGTTTGAGCTACACACTGATGCATCAAAGGTTGGGATTGGAGGAGTGTTGAGCCAGAGTGGGAGGCCAGTTGCTTATTTCAGTGAGAAGTTATCAGGGGCAAAGATGAGATACAGTACATACGATGTTGAGTTTTATGCTGTTGTGCAAGCTGTTAAACATTGGAGGCATTATCTATTTCAGAAAGAATTTGTTCTTTACACTGATCATGAAGTGTTGAAGCATTTACAAGGACAGGATAAGATTTCAGCGAGGCATGCATCATGGATTGCTTATTTGCAGCAGTTTACTTTTGTCGTGAAACATAAATCTGGGGTAACGAATCGTGTGGCTGATGCTTTGAGTAGGAGAAGTCATTTGTTGACAACATTGAAGATTGAAGTGACGGGATTCGAATTATTGCCAGAATTGCTTGAGGAAGATCCTTACTTTAAGAAATATGTTGAGAAAGTGAAGGAGGGAAGTTCTGATGAATTTATGTTGGTTGATGGATTCTTGTTTAAAGGAAATCGATTATGTATTCCAGAGAGCAGTTTGAGATTGAAGATTATCAAAGAATTGCACGAGGAAGGACATGTGGGCCGTGATCGTACATTGCAATTGATTTCTCAATCTTACTTTTGGCCGTCGATGAGGAAAGAGGTTGAAAGGTTTGTGGAGAGATGTCATATTTGTCAAGTTTCGAAGGGAACAGCGACCAATGCGGGATTGTATATGCCGTTACCTGTACCGTCTAAACCATGGGTTGATATCAACATGGATTTCGTTTTGGGTTTGCCTAGAACTCAAAGGGGAAATGATTCAATGTTTGTTGTGGTGGACAGATTTTCGAAAATGGCACATTTTATTGCTTGTAAGAAGACGGCAGATGTTGTTCGTGTTGCTCAGTTATTCTTTAAAGAAATCTATCGTTTACATGGGTTGTCGGAGTCTATTGTTTCGGACAGAGATACTAGATTTTTGAGTCATTTTTGGCTTAGTTTGTGGAAGATGGTGGGAACAAAGCTGAAATTTAGTAGTGCTTATCATCCGCAAATGGATGGACAGACTGAAGTTGTTAATAGATCGTTGGGAAATTTGTTGCGATGTCTTGTGAAGGACAGTCTAAAAAGTTGGGACATGAAGTTATGCCAGGAAGAGTTTGCACATAACCATGCAGTAAATCGTAGTACGGGATTCAGTCCATTTCAGATCGTATATTCAAGTTTTCCAAAGGGACCGTTGGATTTGGCTGTAGTACCACAACCGAAGGGGACGGTTAAACGAGCTACTGATTTTGTTGAAAGTTTAACGGAATGTCATAGAATCGTTCAGGAACGATTGGAAAAGTCAAATGAGAAATATAAGAAATTTGCAGACTTGAAGCGACGAAATGTTGAATTTAACAAAGGAGATTTGGTGTATGCTGTGTTAACGAAGGATCGTTTTCCAGTGGGCGCTTAAAACAAGTTGAAAGCCAGAAAAATTGGAACCGTCGAAGTTGTGAAACGAATTAATGAAAATGCTTATAAGTTGAAGCTGCCGGAGGATGTGTATACTTCTGACGTGTTCAATGTTAAGCATCTTATACCATATTATGGTAATAAACTACCTGATGGGGAAGAATTTACAAATTCGAGGTCGAATTTTTCTCAACCAGGGGAGGATGATGCAGCACGATCTACAGAAGTTCAGAGGTTAGAGCGTTCACAAGATAAGGGAGCTTCGGTTTTAACTCCTAAGTCGTGCACGAGTCAGGAGAAGAAGTCACGAGTTAAGAGCAGCGGCATGAGTCGTTCACGACTTAACAGATCAGAAGGTGATGACATGAGTCGTCTACGACTTAACAGGAGTTTGAGGTGTTCAAGTGTGGTGAGTCGTACACGACACAACGACTCATCCATAAGTCGTCCACGACTTATCGAGAAGCGGAGGGAAGCTCCAGCAGTTGAAGACCTTAAACCAGAAGCGAGTTACGACTCAGTTGAGTCGTGGAAAGATAGGTCGCGGGAAGTTGATTCTCTCACTTGGCCGAAGACGTATGGTTGATGAGTCGCCATTCTGTTATGTCGCATTGAATGATGAGTCGTGTACTGTCTTGTTGTCCTTAAACCGTTATGTCTTAGGTCGTCAACGACCTAAGTGAAGTCGTGTAAAAGCGCATATGTGCATATGTGATGTAATGACATATTGAGTCGTATGTCGTCTGTAATCTTGTGTCGTGTACTGTTTGTATTTACCTAAGTGTTGAGTCGTTTGCATTATGCTGTGTCGTAGAGGGGTTGAGTCGCCAGTGTTAAGTCGGTGACGACCTATGGGTAAGCCGTGAGTCGCATGCGACTTAAGGGCCAGTTGATAAACTCTATAAATAGCGAGTGTGTTGTACATTTCGGGGGGTTGATTTTGAATAAAATTTCTTATTGATTGCTGTGTGCTTTCTTCTAAAATTGGTAGTTGAGTGTAATCTCCTATCTCCACTTTCGGTTATTCGAGTGCGCTCGAATCAACGATTGTTGAAGCCGATTCGCGGAATCAAGTGCGCTTGATCAACGCTTGAAGAATTGAAGATCTTTTTTCACGGTATCGTGCGCGATCAACGTGTTAGAGATAGCTAGAATTCGGTATCTTCGGATCAACGAATTTGGGCATTTTGGTATTCATCAATCCACCGATTGCTACTTTCACCGATTGAAGTTTATTTTGATTTATCCGCTGCGTCAATCTCGAACCTATAAGTTCTATTCGGTCAAACTCATTACGGAATCACCCACAGAGTTATATTGACGTATAGCCCTTACACCTTGAGTCTTCACTTGCTCCACTTGGATTACCGACCTAACGTTTAATTTGGAACCGATGTGGTTTTCGGATATCCAAATATGGAAATCCGACCCCGGTCTCACCGAAACAAAACGCCATTTTAATGTCCAAGTTATACTTAAGGGTTTTAAACAATTAACTCATTTTACTAGTATCTATTTCACACAGATAGATAAACTACATTTTCTCATCATAACAGATAACCCATAACGTTATCACAACAGATAATCATCACAATAGTCAATCATCACAACCAAAATAATCAATCATACTATAACTAAGCATCCATATCCTATAGATACTACTCATCTCATTCCTAAGATCACAACAATCCAAAGGTATATCAATATCATCCATAAGCAATGATATATTATCCATCATTTATAATTAATTTAAAATAAATTAAATTAATTACTTCTATCTTTAATTAATTTAAAATAAATTAAATTAATTACTCACCTATAAATCCTGCTTAATATATACTAATTAATTAACCCAGTTAATTAATTATTCACTAAGTATTTAACTTGATTAAGCATCTTTGATTAATCACCTCTAATTACCATATGTAATTAGTCTTTAATTAATTTTATGAAATAAATTAACCTTAATCATAAGTAATTAACATTGAATTACTTCATTCATTAATTAACTTTAATTAATTAGATTTATCCTTAATTAATTACAATTAATTAATTACTTAGTTAATTAATTATTACTTAATTAAACAATTCTTAATTACATCATTGATTATAATAATTAATGATCTCTAATTAATATTTAAATTAATTACTCAATTAAATCTAATTACATTTAGTAATTAATGTAAAATTAAAATACAATTATTAATCACCTTGATTAATACTTAAAACCAGTAATTAACTACTCTTAATTACTTATTAATAAATTATTTATCCAATAATTAATTATCTTTATTAATTAACCCTTGATTAATTACAAAAGTAATTATCCAAATTATTTTATTAAAATAAAACACCTTTCCTTAATTTCATTCCAGTAATTATCAATTAAAACTTCTCTAAGAAATCCTGCTCCATAAATTACATTAAGTAATTATTATTATTAAATTATTAAATTATTTCTTAAATTAATTAAACTAAATTAATTAATTTAACAAAGCACATTATCAGAATTAATTACAATAAGTAATTAATCCCTTTAATTACTTTTATAAAGGAATTATGCTTAACAAATTACAATTGATTATCTTAAATTAATTAATCTAATTAATTTATTATCACATTAATTAATTATTAATTATCCTTAGATAATTAACAACATTTCATTAATTCCTTACTTAAGTGAATTATATTAGATTAATTAATCATTAATCATCTTTAATTATAAATTAATCCAAACATTAATTAAAATCAATTTAATAAGTAAATTTCTAAATTATCTTAATTATTTCCAAATTAATCTATTTACTTATTAATGACTTATTAATTATTCAAATGTATTTAAACAATACACACCTAAAATTAAATTCAACTTCCATTTTAAAATTTAAGATTTAAAAGTGTTCAACCATATAAACATTTCCAAATTTAAATAATTTACAAACCTAAAGATAAAGAGCCATCATTATTATATAAGAAAAATCTATAATACTAAATTTTACTAAAAATAAATCAAGTCTTTTAAACTTAGATAGATGATTTTAACTTTCAAAATTGAACATATCATAATTTTATTTCAATACTTAAAGGAAAGAATTCTTTTAAATTTAAACCTTTATTTGAAATCATATTCATATTTAAATTCTACTTAAAACATTTCCTGTCCAATATTTAAAAAAATTCAAAACTGCTTTGAATTCAAACTGATTTCAAAGTAAAATTGAAATCATACTTAAAACTTGATTTTAAAACTAAATTTAAATCTGGCTTAAAATTTAAAAGTTTCATTTTTAAACTTTGGATTCAAAAGTACTCTTAAATCTAATTCAAACTTACACTTAAATTTGAATCTTGTTTTAAAAATTGAATCCTCTTAAAAAAAACTGGTTTTAAATAAAAACTGGATTCAAAGAAACTTGAACTATATTTACACTGTTTCCAAATTTAAGTTTAAATCTTACTTTATATTTAAATGCTTCATTTTAAACTTTTGAATTCATAAACTTACTTGAATTTTAATCATACCTACACTTTAATTTAAATCATTGCTTTTTTTTTTTAAATTTAGTTTCCCAGATTTAAAAAAAAAACACAACTGCACAGATTTATCTCCTGCACTCCACAAACCTGAGACCATCATCTAACCACTTCGAGTCAAAACCCTACTCACTTCGAGTCACAACATAAAATGCACGAGAGTGACTTCGAGTCACAAAAACCCTGCACTATCCCAAGTTCACCAAAGCCCAATCTCCACTGTGCAAATGCACCACTACTCCAGCGGCTTCCAGCACCCTTCACCAAATTCTCCAAGAAGCCATCCATCCCTTGACTTGATAACAACCACCAACAGAATCTTCTGCAGCTTGAAATCAGATTCAAGCAAAAAAACATCAACCTAAAAACTTTACCACAAACAAGCCAAACCTGTCAACCCTCTTGACACTCCACTCCGACCATCTTATGACCTCCAACTCCGGCCATTGCTCCACCTATATCCCCTCTGCCAAACCCCAAAACCACAGACCACTTGAACCACCATAGTATTCAGGAGTTACAAAACCTCTGCTACTTTAGAACTAGGGATTCAAACCTTAAAAAAACTCCACTGTCATCACCACCATTCTCTGACCATCTTCCCCTTATTTTTCCCACTCTCTCCAGTCAACATTCCATCATCAGGCAGAATTCCAGATTCCAAAATTTATTAAATGGTCAGATACTCCCAAAATCCCAAATTACTGCACAGACCTTAATTACTAACTCCTCAGAAGATTTTAAAATTGATGCTTGTTTTTATTATACTTGTTTTTAAACATGCATTAAAGATTTAAACATGTTTTGAAAAATTTTAAGATGTTGACAATCTTACCTTTTTTGTAACTATTGTCTGTTGTTATTTATTTCCAGAAGTAACAGATTCCACTCTTCTAAAATAAATTTTTACTGTCCTAAATCTATGCTACACAAACTCAAATTTTTTTACATAATAATTCCTAACCAAGATTCAAACATAAATAGGTGGATTTGTATTTAAAATCCTAATAAGAGCAGAGGCATGACTGTTAAAACAAATTGCACCACACCTTTCTGCATATTCAAGAAAAAACACAGAACATCCATCTACAACAGTCAAAACATACTCAATTCTTTCAGTACTTATGCATAGATAAATTTGATACAACCTATAAATTTTTGAGGTTACTTACTAAAAAGAAAAACAGTGCAGTTATTTTTGTTTAATTTACCACTGTTTTGATTTTCTTAATTGAAAAAACATTTTGAATTAAACTTGATTTATGCAAATCTTGATAGTTTGATTTTAAAAGAAGAAACTGTTTTTAAAACAGAAAATTTACTCACCTTAAATTGAGAAACAGAAAGCATTCCATATACAATTCATTTCCCTGCAGCCTGAATTTCATTGCATTGATTGAATCAGAGCTTGCATGCTGGTTGAAGTAGGTTTTAACTTGATGCTTGCAGGCCTTGAAATTGCATGCAGACCCAACTCTATGCTTGGATTGATCTTTTCAGGTTGAAGAAATTTTGTTTGCAGGTTTAAAACTTTGATTGCAGATTAAAAGAAATTTGCAAATTTGTGTTTTCAGATTTTAAACATGCATTGAGTTTTGCAGAATCTTGATTGAATTTGGGTTCTGGATTTTAAAGTGAAAATGATTTCAGTTTTCTATAAATCTGAACTTAGATTCATTATAGGAGATAAAGTGTTTGAAACAAAAAGATTTGTTTTAAGTTTTATCTGAAATAATTAATTCAATAATGTTTTAGTAATGCCACTTGTTGTTTAGATATGAAGATTAATTACAAGTGTCTACTTTAAAGCATGAAGCTTAACACATGTATGATAAAGATATAAAGATAAATTTCTTTGTTTTTAAAAAATGTTTTAATTTAAGATAAAACCAATCTAATTTAATTTAAGATGTTTTATATGTTTCATTTACATTTAGTCTTTAAATAATTACAAATGGATTATCTTTACATATTTAAATATTTCCTTAAATATTTTTATAAAATTATTTAAAACTAATTTTCAAAAGAGAAAATTTTAAAAAGAAAAGAATGTTGAATTATATTTTATTCCAAAGTTTTCCAAACCAAAATATTATTCTCTAATATAAATAAACTAAGTTTATTTCAAAACAATTTTAGAGATAAAACAAAATGAACTTTATTATAAAATACCATTTTTAACTATTATATATTTATAACAAAATATTTACTATAATATCCTTTTGAAAATATAAGATAGATTTATAAATTGACTTATGAAAAGTTTCAATACTAATTTCAATTTAATTTAATCAATTCATAAATTATACACCTATATATATTATAAATTTGAAAAGATCTTTTGTTAGATTTAAATTTAAAAATAAAAATCAAAACTCCTATTTACAATGTATACATATATATACATCATAAAAAAAAAATTAAATCATCTTAGAAAGAAAATTTTATCATTTAAATATTTTTAACATTTTAAAATAATAAGATTCTCAAATTCAATTATTATTATTATAAATTTTGAAAAGAATATCATTTATCAAACTAAATAATTATAAATTTTCAAAAGAAAATTATGTTCGAATTGGATTATTAAATCAATATTTCACATTTTAAAAATAATTATTAATGAAATTATTAAATAAATATTGCCCAAATTTCCGGGACATCACATTCCTCCCCCATTAAAAGAATTTCGTCCCCGAAATTTAAAAGCAAAGGTAATTTAATAATCTCATTAAAGATTTTATTTAAAACACAAGCATATATCAAACACATGCTAACAATCAAACAACCAATTCAACTAATCAAACAAATCTAATTATCCAGACAAATTCTGGATAAAATTCTATCGAGTTTCCCCAAGTGTATATATATATATATACACACACCAGGATACTCGCTCTAGAGAATCAAAACAATCAATACTAAGAAGCTCCAAAGCTCCTATACAACTATATCTACAACACTAGACAAGATATCAGACTGCAGATGAGTCTGACTCAACAACCAAAACTTCAGAACTGCTGGTTCCACAACCAGGGATAGATCATACATGTATTCCCTCAGAGATACGTGAACTAAATCGAAACCCAGTTATCCAAACTGGCAATCCAATCCTGTAGATCAATTACTTAACCCTTGAGAGAAAACAGAAAGATCCAATCTCTTCTCCACAAATCTTTCCTCTCGATCCTAGGCTGCCTTTAACCTTCTAGATCAATCCAATCCACCACACAAACTCTACTATAGATATCAGAAGACTTCAGATAAACTACACTTATTCGAAAAACAGAACAGATGCACAAGACATCCAAGTCTCCAAACTAAAGTGAATTTCCCGTAGAAATCCTCTAATCCAAAACAAAGCATAAATTCCCAATGAATCGGGTGATGCTTCTATTCTGGAATAGCTGCCACCATGCTTCCACTGCGCAACTCTGATTTGAGAATGTTGTTGATGAACACAAGTACAAACTTGATCATCTTATCCCGAAAACATTGTTCATCAAATTTCATAAAATCTCCAAAAACCAAGTCGAAACAGAACTCAATCTCCTGATGCGGATGCAAAACTTAACTCCTTCGAAGACATCCAGAAAATATCAAATCGCTTCGATAACTCAAACATCTTCTAGAGATGCTTCAATCCAAACAAAGGTTACTCAGAAAACTTCCGAACGATCGCAAGTCACTTTTGCGATTCTACTCAGTTTAGATTCCAAGAAATTGTTCTCTCTTCAACAAACAGAACAACTAAGGCCTTCAAATCAAAAAGGGAAACTATTGGTCCACCTTCAACCACAAACATCACACCCAACTGAGCTTTCAGAAGAAATGGACACGCTTCACCGTCTTCCCGGCCTACTGACAAAAGAATCACAGAGACTATAGAACCATCGAAGAAACAGGCCAATCACTGCTGCTATTGCTGCCAAAAACTTCCTTACCCAAAATCTCATCGAACCTCAAAACTACACCAGCCACTTCCACAATAGAGCCTTCAGAAGACATATATCCCTCAGGAAACTCAATCTCAAACCAAGCACAAAACATTCTGCCAAACTGAGTCTCCAACTCAAATACAGACAGAACTCCTATCTAAGATTACCAAAATACCATTGCTGGCTTCAGTACTCCAAACTGATCCAGACTCAAGAAAATCCACTCACTCGAGTGAAATCAAGCTTAAAATCCAAAGATACACTCCGAATCTTGAAAAGATTTTCCTTCAGAGATCAGTGAAATCCTTCACACCAAACTACCAAACTACTCAAGATGCCCAATACTGCCCTAGCAGATCACTTTCAACCTCAAATACTCGAAACTCCAACCATTGGTAGTTGTGTTACACACACCATTACCCTATCTACCTTTATTACTTATGTTGGAAAACCTGAACAGGTAACCCAACATATAGGTAGAATTAAATATATTTATATTTAAAATTACAAGTACGCTTTCTCAAAGAAAGACACCACTACAGAGCCTAGGTATTCACTCAACCTAATTCTCTGATACGACGATGTAACGACCCGACTTCCAAATACCAGGAAGTCGCCTCGTTAAGAAGAAAGGAAAGAGAGAACAGACAACATCAGAATCTCACAGCGGAACGAATAAATTATATTATATCACATAATACTTTACATAGTATCATATATATCAGAGTTTTACAGCCAATACAACACAAACTAGACAGTTATAAACATATGTCTAGCAATTACAATTCAAGAACATCAAAGAAAAACAGATACAACTCAAAGACAGCGGAATCACTATATATATCTACACGCTGAAGCCTCCTTCTCCATTATGTCCTCCATAACTCGTCAAAGCCATCCTGAATCACATGACTACTCATACGTAATATGAGTACTCAAGAGTTTAATAAAACAGAAATAAACACTCGGGTCAGACAGGGGTCTAGTGTGAGTAAACGGTTTAAAGGTTGCTTAACTTTTAGAAAATCTTTTGAAAACAAAGGGTATCACGTAAGACTTCCCACACATAAACATGGAAAAGTTTTTACCTTACGCTAACCAAAGCATTTGATAGGAAATCCAGTGATATTATAATAGTGTCTAGGGTTTTCAAAATAAAATACAGAAATAGCTGGAATGCTTACATATCACGTTCCAACATAGTTGGGCACAATCAAAACCGTACAGGCACTTATTGGATTTTGGATTCCATCAATGGCAGGGCTACTGCGGTACCGCCCGTCACAGTACGTGGCCTAGATCATCGTACCGAGGAGCCACCCTAACTCCCCTGCAACAGAAGGCCGGACCCATTCCTTACTGAATAGTTCCGAACAAGACTACCCCGACGGTTGGAGCTCTCAACCATCCACACAGCCGAAATAAAAGGGACCTCTAGACAGGGGTAAATCTCACTCTCAAGTGGGGGCTACCCACGAAGCCTTGCTGCACCTCCCCTGTTTTAGCCATTCCCGGTTGATGAGGCTTGAGTCTACGATTACCTTTAGAGAACACATCTATCATAGAATGCTCATCGTCCACCTGACGATGTTTTGAAAGCATTCAATCCATACAAGTTCGTTCCGGATTCGAACGAAACCGAAGGCATTATCTCGTTGCACTCATATTGGAATCACCCTCAGAGTCAGCGATAATAACCCTTGCACTCTTACCCACCATCTCGAACCTATAAGTTCTATTCCATCAAACTCATTACGGAATCACCCACAGAGTTATATTGACGTATAGCCCTTACACCTCGAGTCTTCACTTGCTCCACTTGGATTAACGACCTAACGTTTAATTTGGAATCGATGTGGTTTTCGGTTATCCAAATATGGAAATCCGATCCCGGTCTCACCGAAACCAAACGCCATTTTAATGTCCAAGTTATACTTAAGGGTTTTAAACAATTAACTCATTTTATTAGTATCTATTCACACAGATAGATAAACTACATTTTCTCATCATAACAGATAACCCATAACATTATCACAACAGATATTCATCACAACAGTCAATCATCACAACCAAAATAATCCATCATACTATAACTAAGCATCCATATCCTATAGATACTACTCATCTCATTCCTGAGATCACAACAATCCAAAGGTATATCAATATCATCCATAAGCAATGATATACTATCCATCATTTATAATTAATTTAAAATGAATTAAATTAATTACTTCTATCTTTAATTAATTTAAAATAAATTAAATTAATTGCTCACCTATAAATCCTGCTTAATATCCACTAATTAATTAACCCGGTTAATTAATCATTCACTATGTATTTAACCTGATTAAGCATCTTTGATTAGTCACCTCTAATTAACATATGTAATTAGTCTTTAATTAATTTTATAAAATAAATTAACCTTAATCATAAATAATTAACATTTATATACTTCATTCATTAATTAACTTTAATTAATTACATTTATCTTTAATTAATTACAATTAATTAATTACTTAGTTAATTAATTATTACTTAATTAAACAATTCTTAATTACATCATTGATTATAATAATTAATGATCTCTAATTAATATTTAAATTAATTACTCAATTAAATCTAATTACATTTAGTAATTAATCTAAAATTAAAATACAATTATTAATCACCTTGATTAATACTTAAAACCAGTAATTAACTACTCTTAATTACTTATTAATAAATTAATTATCCAATAACTAATTATCTTTATTAATTAACCCTTGATTAATTACAAAAGTAATTATCCAAATTATTTTATTAAAATAAAACACCTTTCCTTAATTTCATTCCAGTAATTATCAATTAAAACTTCTCTAAGAAATCCTGCTCCATAAATTACATTAAGTAATTATTATCATTAAATTATTAAATTATTTCTTAAATTAATTAAACTAAATTAATTAATTTAACAAAGCACATTATCAGAATTAATTACAGTAAGTAATTAATCCCTTTAATTACTTTTATAAAGGAATTATGCTTAACAAATTACAATTGATTATCTTAAATTAATTTATTTATCAAAATTAATCACATTAATTAATTATTAATTATCCTTAGATAATTAACAACATTTCATTAATTCCTTACTTAAGTGAATTATCTTAGATTAATTAATCATTAATCATCTTTAGTTATAAATTAATCCAAACATTAATTAAAATCAATTTAATAAGTAAATTTCTAAATTATCTTAATTATTTCCAAATTAATCTATTTACTTATTAATGACTTATTAATTATTCAAATGTATTTAAACAATACACTCCTAAAATTAAATTCAACTTCCATTTTAAAATTTAGGACTTAAAAATGTTCAACCATATAAACATTTCCAAATTTAAATAATTTACAAACCTAAAGACAAAGAGCCATCATTATTATGTAAGAAAAATCTATATTACTAAATTTTACAAAAAATAAATCAAGTCTTTTAAACTAGATAGATGATTTTAACTTTCAAAATTGAACATATCATAATTTTATTTCAATACTTAAAGGAAAGAATTCTTTTAAATTTAAACCTTTATTTGAAATCATATTCATATTTAAATTCTACTTAAAAACATTTCCTGTCCAATATTTACAAATTTTCAAAACGTCTTTGAATTCAAACTGATTTCAAAGTAAAATCGAAATCATACTTAAAACTTGATTTTAAAACTAAATTTAAATCCGGCTTAAAATTTAAAAGTTTCATTTTTAAACTTTGAATTCAAAAGTACTCTTAAATCTAATTCAAACTTACACTTAAATTTGAATGTTGTTTTAAAAATTGAATCCTCTTAAAAAAAAACTGGTTTTAAATAAAAACTGGATTCAAAGAAACCTGAACTATATTTACACTGTTTCCAAATTTAAGTTTAAATCTTACTTTATATTTAAATTCTTCATTTTAAACTTTTGAATTCATAAACTTACTTGAATTTAAATCATACCTACACTTCAATTTAAATCATTGCTTTTTTTAAAAAATTTAGTTTCCCAGATTTAAAAAAAAACACAACTGCACAGATTTATCTCCTTCACTCCACAAACCTGAGACCATCATCTAACCACTTCGAGTCAAAACCCTACTCACTTCGAGTCACAACATAAAATGCATGAGAGTGACTTCGAGTCACAAAAACCCTGCACTATCCCAAGTTCACCAAAGCCCAATCTCCACTGTGCAAATGCACCACTACTCCAGCGGCTTCCAGCACCCTTCACCAAATTCTCCAAGAAGCCTTCCATCCCTTGACTTGATAACAACCACCAACAGAATCTACTGCGGCTTGAAATCAGATTCAAGCAAAAAAACATCAACCTGAAAACTTTACCACAAACAAGCCAAACTTGTCAACCCTCTTGACACTCCACTCCGACCATCTTATGACCTCCAACTCCGGCCATTGATCCACCTATATCCCCTCTGCCAAACCCCAAAACCACAGACCACTCGAACCACCACAGTATTCAGGAGTTACAAAACCTCTGCTACTTTAGAACTAGGGATTCAAACCTGAAAAAAACTCCACTGTCATCACCACCATTCTCTGACCATCTTCCCCTTATTTTTCCCACTCTCTCCAGTCAACATTCCATCATCAGGCAGAATTCCAGATTATAAAATTTATTAAATGGTCAGATACTCCCAAAATCCCAAATTACTGCACATACCTTTATTACTAACTCCTCAGAAGATTTTAAAATTGATGCTTGTTTTTATTATACTTGTTTTTAAACATGCATTAAAGTTTTTAACATGTTTTGAAAAATTTTAAGATGTTGACAATCTTACTTTTTTTTGTAACTATTGTCTGTTGTTATTTATTTCCAGAAGTAACAGATTCTACTCTTCTAAAATAAAAATTTTACAATCCTAAATCTATGCTACACAAACTCAAATTTGTTTAAATAATAATTCCTAATCAAGATTCAGACATAAATAAGTGGATTTGTATTTAAAATCCTAATAAGAGCAGAGGCACGACTGTTAAAACAAATTGCACCACACCTTTCTGCATATTCAAGAAAAAAAAAACAGAACATCCATCTACAATAGTCAAAACACACTCAATTCTATCAGTACTTATGCATAGATAAATTTGATACATCCTATAAATTTTTGAGGTTACTTACTAAAAAGAAAAACAGTGCAGTTATTTTTATTTAATTTACCACTGTTTTGATTTTCTTAATTGAAAAAACATTTTGAATTGAACTTGATTTCTACAAATCTTGATAGTTTGATTTTAAAAGAAGAAACTGTTTTTAAAACAGAAAATTTACTCACCTTAAATTGAAAAACAGAAAGCATTCCATATGCAATTCATTTCCCTGCAGCCTGAATTTCATTGCATTAATCGAATCAGAGCTTGCATGCTGGTTAAAGTTGGTTTTAACTTGATGCTTGCAGGCCTTGAAATTGCATGCAGACCCAACTCTATGCTTGGATTGATCTTTTCAGGTTGAATAAATTTTGTTTGCAGGTTTAAAACTTTGATTGCAGATTAAAAGAAATTTGCAAATTTGGGTTTTCAGATTTTGAACATGCATTGAGTTTTGCAGAATCTTGATTGAATTTGGGTTGTGGATTTTAAAGTGAAAATGATTTCAGTTTTCTTTAAATCTGAACTTAGATTCATTATAGGAGATAAAGTGTTTGAAACAAAAAGATTTGTTTTAAGTTTTATCTAAAATAATTAATTCAATAATGTTTTAGTAATGCCACTTGTTTTTTAGATATGAAGATTAATTACAAGTGTCTACTTTAAAACATGAAGCTTAACACATGTATGATAAAGATATAAAGATAAATTTCTTTGTTTTTAAAAAATGTTTTAATTTAAGATAAAACCAATCTAATTTGATTTAAGATGTTTTATATGTTTCATTTACATTTAGTCTTTAAATAATTACAAATGGATTATCTTTATATTTAAATATTTGCTTGAATATTTTTTTTAAAATCATTTAAAACTAATTTTCAAAAGAGAAATTGTTAAAAAGAAAAGAATGTTGAATTATATTTTATTCCAAAGTTTTCCAAACCAAAATATTATTCTCTAATATAAATAAACTAAGTTTATTTCAAAACAATTTTAAAGATAAAACAAAATGAACTTTATTATAAAATACCATTTTTAACTATTATATATTTATAACAAAATATTTACTATAATATCCTTTTGAAAATATAAGATAGATTTATAAATTGACTTATGAAAAGTTTCAATACTTATTTCAATTTAATTTAATCAGTTCATAAATTATACACCTATATATATTATAAATTTGAAAAGATCTTTTATTAGATTTAAATTTAAAAACAAAAATCGAAACTCCTATTTACAATGTATACATATATATACATTATAAAAAATATATTTTTAAATCAGCTTAGAAAGAAAATTTTATCATTTAAATATTTTTAACATTTTAAAATAATAAGATTCTCAAATTCAATTATTATTATTATAAATTTTGAAAAGAATATCATTTTTCAAACTCAATAATTATAAATTTTCAAAAGAAAATTATGTTTGAATTGGATTATTAAATCAATATTTCACATTTTAAAAATAATTATTAATGAAATTGTTAAATAAATATTGCCCAAATTTCGGGACATCACAGTTAAACTCGTTATTGAGAGAATGTCTGGTTAGCAGAAACTTGTTGACGAGCTTCAAAGAGTAAACCGTGAAAATCTTGAAGCCATGCTGACTACGAAAAATGATAAATCCGAGTTGCAGAAAGCACTCGATCAGCATGATGCAGATATGAAGAGCATTGCCGCTTACAACGAGAATTTTGAAGTGGAAGTTGAAAAACTTAAAGAAGAGCTCGCCACTTCTTCCACTTCCTATTCTCAAAGAGAAGAAGTGCTTCAAAAACAGGTGAGAGATGCTCACGCTGCACAGAGAGACGCTGAAGCTAAATTTGAAGCACAGCAGCAAGCTGTAGAAAACTACCGAGCTGACGTTGCTCAACTGCGAGAAAAAACCAGCTCCCAGAACTTGAAAATTGAACTGCTAAAAGCTCGACTTTTTGAAGCTGAAAAGGAGCGTGATGAAGCTATTGCCGGCAAAGTATCAGCCGAAGAATCTCATATGGCAACTAAAGCCGAAGTCAGCTCCACTCTATTCAAGTTTTACATTCATAGTGTTCTGGGGCGCGGTAGCCTTAAATTTTTGGGACCGGAGTACGAAATCACCTTGGTCAAAGTGTGGGAAGCCGCACTTGATATGCTTGGAGGAGATGGATATGCTGAAGTAGATTTAATGGCGCACTATCTAGATGACGATGCATGTGCCGCTCTTGCAAGGGGAAAGGAGCAACTCGCCAAAGAGAGAGCCGAAATGGCAGAAGGAGAACATTTATGGAAGGCAACTTCAACCGACCCAGTTCAACCTTCGGTTTCGACCGACATCGATATTGTTGGCTCCAGTTCTCATTATCCTCCTCCTACTAAATCTGTTATTGAAAGTGCCACTGCCCGCACTGGAGATGAGCCTCAAGAAAGCACTGAAGCACAAGACTTTGAAGTTGACATAGTAAAGCCTACTTCTCCAGTAACCTCAATGCTGATCTTGATCAAGTGGACTGCTTGTTTACTTCACATGAGCTTGATGAACTTTTTGATTGTTACTTAAATCTTGACGCGCCACTATCTCCTCTTTTTATGAGAGATACTGACTTTAACTTCTCTTCTCCTGTAGTGAAAGCGCCAAGTGTTGTTCATCCTTCCCCTCTTCCAGCTGTTTCCTCTCCGCCTCTTCAGATTACTCCCCCTTCCGTCTCTCAACCGGGGTCACAAGAGGAGCAGATAGAAGCTCTTCAAGGCTTGGATGACCCGGTCGCTTCTCAAGAACAGAAGGCCGAAGAACCTGAAGAAGGCAAAAGAACCCCGGAGCAATCTATTTCTGATGACATAAAATTGTCTGCACTTTTCTCCTAGGGCGGTGAGTCTTCTTCAAGGAAGAAGGGGAAGCGTGAGTCTCAAAGAAAAAGAGAGAAGCTTCTGTCGACGAAGAAAAAGCAGAAGAAAGTCCAATTGTACCCCTTCCTCTTTCTTCCCCTACTCTCACAAGCCGACCCAAAAAGTTAGTCATCCGGCCAGGCGAGGGCTTGAAAGGTGGTAGGAAGAATATGCGATTCTCTTCTCCTATGCTTTTTTCTTTTTTGCTTGTATTGACAGGAGATTGTGCTGGTACCGATCTCCGCCTTCTTTTGTTTTGAAACCTGCACATGTATAAAGTTTTCATAGTATGGAATAAAATGATTCTTTTACTTGTACAAACTTCTATTTGTATTTGAGAATGCATTTATTCTTCTTTTTCATACAAGTTTCTTTATCTTCTCTATGTGATGTTGTAGTAAGCCTATGGTATGTTGCTTAAGCATTGCTTTTATTTTTATGAATATATTATATTGCCTCCATACCATGGTTTATTGCAATCTCTTTCACATTGGCAAAATTTGGGAGAATAACTCCTCTGTTTCGAGAAGACTTGTACTCATTTTTTTTAGAGAACAACTTTTCCATTTGAAGGAGGTTTGCATTTGTACTTTAGAGAATAATTTTTCCATTTTAAGGAAATAATTTGTTGATTTAGTATAATGCGCCTCGTATTGGAGAAGTCTTCTCTTTCATTTTTTTTGAAGAAGTTTTTACACTTCACTTTCGGAGAAAGTCACTTTAATTTTTGGCAAGTGAATTTTCCTATGCTGTAAAGTGAGCTTCCGAAAAAGGGCTTTGACCTATTTGTGCCTCCGAAGAGGGCTTTTGTTGGATAGTGCCTCTAGGAAGAGGGTTTTTTTGTGTGTGCCTCTGGGAGAGGGCTTTTGTTTTTTTCCCTGTACGCGGGGAAGCGGGCCTCCGAAGAGGGCTTTTTGTTTCTGCCTCTAGGGAGAGGGAGAGGCTTTTGTTTTTTCCCTGTTCGCTGGGAAGCGGGCCTCCGAATTGGGCTTTTCACATTTCGACTCGTGTGAAGTTTTATTTCAGATCGCGGTGAAATGTGTGCCTCCGAAGAGGTCTTTTAGCATTTCAACTCTGGTGAAATGGGCCTCCGAAGAGGGCTTTTCACATTCCAATACTTGTGAAGTTTTATTTCAGATCTCGGTGGAATGCGTGCCTCCGAAGAGGTCTTTTCACCTTTCAACTCGTGTGAAGTTTTATTTCAGATCACGGTGAAATGTGTGCCTCCGAGTAGGGCTTTTGCCTGGAAGTTTCTTTCCCATGGTTGGATGGATTCACGGGGAGGACATAAGTAATTTGGATGCTTGTTTGCACAAACAATCTCAGCTAGTTAACGAGTGCCATGCCTTCTACTTGGGAAGGTGCCTCCGGTCATTCCACCAATATTTTTTGGTTGAGAAAGAGAACTTTCTTTTTCTGGCAAGTCCCGTTAGAGGTCTTTATCCTCCGAAGAGTTGTGCCTCCGAAGAGGGCCTGTGCCTCCGAAGAGGTCTTTTGCTATTTCCTGCCTGCTCTCCCATGTCTTTTCACCATTTGCTCATATCAGCAGTTCCCTGTTATCATTTTCAAGCACACATTCCTTTTTTTGCAAGTAGATTATTTTATCCAAAGAAGTGTACTTCATTGTTAAATTAGTTCGCAGGGGCAGACACAGGCTAATTAATCGGACGTTTGTTTGCACAAACGATCACAATTAGTTAGGAAAGGCCCACCTCCGGCGGAACCACTAACTGTTTGCCTGAAGCACTTCTTATATAGGATTTGAGTCTGGAATTTTTGTGGCTGAACATTCATTTGTTAAGTGATGTCAGGGATCGCTTGGTCTTGTGATGGATGGGTAAGCTTTGTTTTAATGGCCTGCAATATTAAATCGATATTTTAGCAATACAAATAAAGTACTTTATATATCGAAATAAAATAGGCAGTTTATAATAGTAGAGAACACAAGATTTATGTGGTTCGGCCAAGAACTGGCCTACATCCACTTTATAGTTCTTATTATTAACTTGCATTAGCTTTACAATGGCTTTCAATACAAGAATCATACATCCACAATTCTTTTACAGTATTTCAGTAAAGCTTTTAAGTAAAATATGGGCGCAAGTGATTGCTGTTCCAAGCCCTTGGAATTGGATCTCCTTCGACAGTTGTCAGTTTGAAAGTGCCATCAAGAAATTTTTTGCCTATGACATATGGCCCTTCCCAGTTTGGCGCAAACACTCCTGTTGCTGTCATGATCCTTTTCAAGACTAGATCCCCAATCTCAAAGTTGCGTTGGCGAACTTTGGAATTGAAGTGCCTGGCAATTCTTTGTTGATGGGCTGCAATTATGAGCTGAGCCTCTTCCCTTTTTTCATCAAGGAAGTCAAGTGCTTCAAGTTGCAACTCTTCGTTTTCAGCTGGGTTGAAATGAATTCTTCTATGTGAAGGGACTTCTATTTCCACCGGAATCATTGCTTCTGATCCATATGCCAATGAAAATGGAGTGTGCCTAGACGCAGTTTTGTGGGTGGTTCTGTATGCCCATAGCGCTAGTGGTAGCTTATC
Organism: Allium cepa; assembly: GCA_030765085.1. Taxonomy (NCBI): domain Eukaryota; kingdom Viridiplantae; phylum Streptophyta; class Magnoliopsida; order Asparagales; family Amaryllidaceae; genus Allium; species Allium cepa. The sequence goes on from CM060928.1 coordinate 1,039,811,022, forward strand.
GACCCAACCACCTTTCGCTTTTTCCAGCCGTTTTTTGATGGTTGATTAGATAATTTTGTTTACTGCTTCCACTTGCCCGTTTTCCTAAGGATGAGCCACTACTGAGAAGCTTTTTTGGATCTTGAATCCCTTGCAAAAATCTTGGAATTCTTCACTTTCCAATTGGGTTCCATTGTCTGTGATTATCTTTTGAGGCACACCATACCTGCAAATGATATTCTTAGTTACAAAGTTTATCATCTTTTTAGAGGTAATAGTAGCCAATGATTCAGATTCAGCCCATTTAGTAAAATAATCAACAGCAATAATAGCATATCTGATTCCGGACTTGGTGGTTGGTAAAGGCCCAATGAGATCTATTCCCCAAATAGCACATGGCCCGGACTGACCATCTGTGTTATCTTGGTGGAAGGTGATCTTGGGATTTCTGCAAATCTCTGGCATCGGTCACATTTTCGGGCATAGCTTGCAACATCACGATTAATGTCTGGCCAAAAATACCCATAACGGAGAATTTTCTTTGCTAGAGTTTGACCACCTGAATGATCTCCTCTCCTCCGTGTACTTCAGCTAGAATTGTCCTAGCCTCTTCCTTTGTCACACATCGGAGTAATGGCATTGAGAACCCCCGCCTGTACAATCGGCCATCTTGAATTATATATCTAGAGGCTTTTCTTAGCAACTTCTGTCGTTCTTTTGAATTTTCTGTAGAGAACCGTTGAGCAGATATTCCGTTATCGGAGTCATCCATGATTCTTGCTTTTGAGATATAGTCATGATCCAGTCAATATCCATCTCATCAGTGCTTGGAGCCGACATGACTTCCACAAGAACTAATCCCAATATTTGAGCTTCACCGGTACTTGCATACTTTGCAAGAGAATCTACCATCATGTTCTCTTCCCGAGGTATATGATTTATCGTATAATGGTCAAGATCATCGAGAAGTTCCCAGTCTCTTGACAAGTAAGCAGGCATATTTCCTTCTTTAGTTTGAAACTCTTTCTTGACTTGACATACAATAAGTTATGAGTCACTGAAGATCTGCAGCACTTTGACATTTAATTCTTTAGCAATTTTCAAGCCAGCAATAAGAGCTTCATATTCTGCTTCATTATTTGTCGAAGGGAATTCCAACCTCAATGCATAGCACAATGATCGCCCTTCAGGGGTTTCAAGCACAACCCTAGCTCCGGAACATTAATCGTTTCTTGCACCATCAACATATAATTTCCATTGAATTGGGGTATTATCAGTCACCTCTTCCTCACTATCACCTTTATCTGTACATTCTGCGATGAAATTTTCCATAGCTTGTCCATTGATTGCTCTCCGGGGATGATAAGTGACGTCGTATTGGCTGAGTTCAATATTCCACTTCAGAAGACGACCCGAAGTCTCAGGACGAAACAGGACTTGCTTCAGAGGTTGATCGGTGATGACTTTGATAGGATGAGCTTGGAAATATGGCCTCATTTTTCTTGATGCAATCAGCAGACAATAGGCGAGCCTTTCCAACTTTGAATAATTCATCTCTGCCCCAGTGAATCTTTTGCTGATATAATTGACCGGACGCTGAATTTTTGTGTCTTCCCGTACCAGCGCTGCACTGAGAGCATGAGATGAGATTGCCAAACATACGAAAAGATCTTCACCATTGTCGGGCTTAGAAAGTATTGGAGGCGTTTCTATATGACGAATCAACTCATCGAAAGCTTTCTGGCATTCAGGAGTCCAGTCAAAGTTTTTCCTTCCTTTCTTCAGAGCATCAAAGAATGGAATGCATTTATCAGCAGCTTTGGAAATGAATCGACTCAAGGCAGCAACTTTTCCATTGAGACTTTGCAATTCTTTCTTCGTTCTAGGAGCTTTGACTTCTCTTAAGGCAGCAATTTGAGCAGGATTAGCTTCAATGCCCCTAACACTCACAATGAAACCCAAGAACTTTCCGAACTCCACCCCAAATGAACATTTCAAAGGATTAAGTTTCATTCCGTACTTTCGGAGGACTGCAAACATTTCTGCCAAGTGATCCATATGGTCTACTGCCTTCTTTGATTTAACCAGCATATCGTCAACATAAACTTCCATAGTTTTTCCAATCTGTGGCTTGAACATAGCATTGACGAGTCTTTGGTAAGTTGCCCCTGCATCCTTAAGTCCGAAGGGCATGACTCTATAGCAGTAGAGACCAACAGTGGTGACGAAGCTTGTGTCCTCCTGATCTAGCTCATGCATCATGATCTGGTTGTATCTGGAGTAAGCATCCATAAAAGATAACAATTCATGCCCCGCTGTTCCATCCACCAACTGATCTATCATAGGTAACGGGAAGCGGCCTTTGGGGCAGGCTTTGTTTAAATCTGAGAAGTCGATGCATACTCTCCACTTTCCATTAGATTTCTTAACCAGTATTGGATTTGAAACGCAATTCGGATAAGTAGACTCCTTGATGAAATCATTCTCCATGAGCCGGTCTACCTTTTCTTTCAACGCTGCTGACCTTTCAGGACCCTGGGTTCTTCTTTTATGTTTTACCGGTGTAAACTTCGGATCAATATTCAAAGTATGTACTGCAATTTCTGGGGATATTCCACACATATCAGCATGAGTCCAAGCGAATACGTCCAGATTTGCTTTCAAGAATGATATCAAGGAATTTTGAACCGTCACACTAAGTTGCGAACCCACATTCACCACTTTGTTCGGATCTTTCGGGTCAACAGTTACTGGCACCGTTACTTCCACTGGCACCATTCTATTCTTCCCTGCACTAGCTTTTCTTGGATCCATTTCTCTTCGTGCCCCGCTATGCTTGCCAGTGCAGGGTCCACCCTGTATTTGCTACAAGGTTGGTTCTTTGATGCGGACTGGGGCTGCCGCATCTTTTCCCATCTCTCTCTTCCTTGCTTCACGCAACTCTATAAGATAACATTCTCGCCCAGCATTCTGATCCCCTTTAATAACACCAACTCCATTATCCATGGGGAATTTCATAGTGAGGCACCACGGGGCGAGAATTGCCTTAAAAGACGCAAGAGTTGGTCGGCCTAGGAAGGCGTTGTAGGCAGAAGATTCATCAATAATTACAAAAGTCTGTTTTCGAACAACCTTTTTCTGCCCCTCTCCAAGCTCGACGAACAAGTCAATAGTTCCAATTGGCTGCTTCGGTTCCCCAGTAAACCCAATAATCTTCTGAGATGAAGCTTGAACATCAGCCATTGGAATTTTCATTTGATCGAATGTCTTTTTGAAGAGAACGTTGCAAGAAGCGCCGCAATCTACAAGTACTCTTCTCACAATAGCCAGCCCAATGCCTACAGAGATGACCATGGGATACATGGTTGGGGCTTCAATGCCCACAGAGTCCCTGGTTCTGAACATAATATCATCATTAAAAGTTTTCTGCCACTTCAAAGGTGCAGCATCTTCTAGCACAAAAACACTCCCTTTTGTTGGTGCAACTTCAAGGCATGGGCATATCTTTCCATCTCGCCCCAGCTTCTGCCTGTTGGGTGAGGACCTCCTGTAATCACATTAATAACAGGCCTTTCTGATTCATGCACAGTATTCCTCTCACCCGAGCCAGATGGATGAGCAGGAAGTTGCTGGCCCTTAGTAGATAAGTTGGGTCATTCCTATTTCTCTTATCATATTGCTGCAACTTGTTCTCTCTCAGCAGTTCTTCAATTAAACTTTTCAGATGGCGACATTCATTGGTATCATGACCGGGTTGATTATGAAACCGACAGAATCTCCCACTTTGACAGCTTTTTTCCCAATTCTCATCTCAGGCGGTTTAGGATATTCTACCGTGTCTTTGGTAGGAAAAAAGATATTCTCCGGGGTGTCAGTCAAAGGAGTGAAATCTGAAGGTTTTGAGAAGCGAGGTTTCATCATATCTTTCTGTTTATTCCCACCATTATTCTCCCTTTTCTGACTTCCGGATTCCTTTTTGGTAGGAGCAGCAGTATTATCCTTAACCTCTGTCAATGCCACTTTAACTAGTGCTTGAAGGCTTTCCAAGCGCATGAATTCATCAGCTTTCTTATAGAATTTCTCAAGCGAATTCGGTTCTTTCATCTTCAGCCACTTCCCAAATTCGCTTGACTTGTCGATTGCCCTCATCAAGTGTGTCAAGACCATTCGTGGCTCTTCATTATCCACTACAGCCAAAGCTATGTTGAAGCGGTTCAAGAAAGATCTAATAGGTTCCCCAGGGTTCTATTCCAGGCTCGACAGTGACATAATATCCCTTGCCTTTGAAGCATACAACCTGAATTGTTCTTTAAACTTCCGAGTCAAATCAGAGAACTAGTCTATGGATTGGACCGGTAGCTTTGTGAACCAGAGTAGAGCCACTCCTTCCAAGTATATCGGAAAGTACTGGCATTTGATCTCATCAGATGCTCTAGCACCAGTCATGTGCCAATCATACTTATATAGGAATTGATTAGGGTCGCTTGTTCCCTTATAAGCCGGGATGGTAGGAGGAACAAACTTCCTTGGAAATTCAGCTTTAATATCCTTTTAGCGAACAGAGTTTTGCTCGGAGCGAATCCCTGTTCCTTTTCATCTTCATCCCTCTGCATGCTCTCTTTCATGATTTTTCGCACCATGCCCGAAAGGTATTCCTCATCATTTAAAGGATCTACAGGACAGACTTTGGCCATTTTCTCGAAAGTTTGTCTAGACAAACGTTCGTGGAGAGTTGGCTGCGGTCTCGATACTCCATCTTGGGGAGGTGTTTCTTTGGCGGGGCTAGTTGCCCTTTGAGGAATATCCCTCTCTTCAGGATTATGAACATCATCTGTAAGGTTTTCTTCATTACTCACCGGTTGACGGTTAGCTCCGAGCAATGCATTTAACCTTTAAGCATTAAAGCATACTAGATTTCCATCTGCTGGTATAACCCAGATACTGCAGCATCAAACTCCGCTCGTGTAATTCCAACACTTGGTGCTGCTTGACTTGACGAAGGAGAAGTGGCAGTATTCTCATGGACATTACTGGGTCTTGTAGATCCATGCTTTCTTCCAGGAGCCATTATCTCTGATAGACTTCTGGTTTTGAGAGAGATTTTTTCAACAAACTTTTGTGAAGCAATGACGAAAGTAGCCTGAGTTCAATTCTCAGTGAAAGCACCAAAAATGTTAATGCTTAAAATTGAACGCTAACACCCCGGTGTAAGTAGAGATTAAGTGAAAGCACCACCCGTAAATACGGGAATTAGAAGTGAGGTGGAAAGTCAAAGAGAAAGCAGTAAAAAGACCACAGTTTTATAGTGGTTCGGCTTCAAGTTAAGCCTACGTCCACTTTAATCTTCTTTATTGCTGAATCAATTACAACTTTACAACAATCTTCAATTACAATACTGCTAGGACAAATAGCTAGTACTCAAATGCAGAAGAACTCTTTGAATCCTTGTCAAATGTGTTAGATTTCCTCTTGAAGTTCATCGAGATGTCTTTCGTGTTTGAAGTGTCGAGTGAGTCGAGAATTCAGCAGAGTATCGGCGTTCCAGAAATGAGTCAAAAGATCCCTTTCCGGTTGGAGTAGGTGAGGTATTTATAGGGAGTTTTCTGAATTAGGTCGTAGGTCGTGAGCGACCTTAGATAGGTCGTAGGTCGTGGACGACCTAGTGGGAGCGGTTTACGACTTAACTAGGGTGTACTTGATCACCTCGAACAATCTAGCAAGTTATAGGTCGTGACCGACCTAGGGAAAAAGCGGCATAAGATGTTACTTCGGTATTGTTTAGGTCGTGAGCGACCTAGGGGAGGATGGTTGGCGACCTAAGGTTGGGAGCAGCCTATAAGCAAGCGGCTTCATTCTGTGATAACTTGCTAGGTCGCTGGATCTTCTAGGTCGCTAGGTCGCGATATCTTTATCTCGCTAGATCGCAGGAGACCTTCTAGAGCTAGGTCGCAGGAGACCTTCTGGAGCCAGGTCGCAGGAGACCTTCTGGAGTTAGGTCGCAGCTTTCTTTATCTCGTTAGGTTGCTAGCTTGTTATAGATTGTTAAGTCGTGAGGCTTAGGTGGCTAGGTCGTTAGGTCGTTCGGTCATTAGGTCATTAGGTCGTCGCGTCGCTGAACCATTAGGTCGTTGGGTCGCCGAATAAAAGTGGGTTAACACATTGTTTCTCCAATAGTATTAGTTCTTAAATTATAAACTCTAAATGCTTTACTTCTATTAGAATATCAGATAGAGATGCCTTTGTCGGATTTAGGTTCAGATTTATCTAACTTATCTTTTGTATTAAGAATAAAACACTTACTACCAAAAACTTTAAAATAAGCTACTATGGGTTTCTTATTGTAAAGTAATTCATATGGCGTTTTATAAATTAATGGTCTAATTAAAATCCTATTTAATATATACCACGTTGTAGCAACTGCTTCAGCCCAAAAGTATTTAGGTAAGTTACTATCAGAAAGCATTGTTCTAACACAATCTTGAATCATTCTATTTTTATGCGACTCCATTTTGTTGTGGAGTGCTTAGAGAAGAGAAATTATGAGTAATTTCTTTTTGATTACAAAAATTATCAAAATGTTCATTTCCAACATCCCTACCATGATCACTACGAATAGTTTTAATTTTTAAAGATAGTTGATTTTGAATTCTTTTAGAAAAATTTAAATAATTTAAAAGCATCACTTTTAAGTTTAAGAAAAATTATCCAAGTATATCTAAAATAATCATCTACAATTACAAAAACATATTTATTGTGATTAATTGATTGAACTTGAGATGGACCAAATAAATCTAAATGAAGTAATTCTAGAGGTTTAGAAGTAGAAATCATATCTTATAATTTAAATGAGCTTTTGAATTTTTCTTAAGTTTTCCTAATTGGCAAGCATCACATATACTATCTACTTTAAAGTTTAACTTGGGAAGACCCCTAACTAAGTCAAGTTTTGATAACCTATATAACAATTTGAGATTTAAATAACCAAATCTTTTATGCCAAATCCAAGGGTCACTTGTATTAGCCAAAAGACATAAGTTATCATTTGAAACTTTCATGCTAAGGATGTAAATGTTTTCTTCCTAATTCCTTCAAATATAATATTTGATTTATTACCTTCGATATGACACTTATCTTTTTCAAATTTAATTTTAAATCCTTTATCATATAGTTGACTTATACTAAGAAAATTATATTTTAAATTCCTAACAAGAAAAATATCAGAAATAAAAGGAGTTTTAGAATTATCGACATTGTCGATGCCAACCAAATATCCTTTTGAGTTATCTCCAAAGATGACCAATCCACCATTTTGATATATAATATAATTGAGCATCTCAGGATTTCTAGTCATATGACTTGAACAGCCACAATCAAGTATCCATTTATCTTTCTCAATTTGCATAGTTTGTCCATTGGTTGTTGATTCTTCAAAAGCCATGTAACATGTCTGTTCCTGCATAACAAACCAATTTGGTAGATAACTTGATTTTTCATAAAAACTGTATAAAGACTTATGATACTTTGAGAAAATGCATAAATTCAAACAAGTATTAACAAAATTTCTTAAAAGTGCCATTTTAACCAATCAAGTTTCAGATTATGAAAACTACGAAAACTTATGCTCTGATACCAATTGAAAGGGATAGCGAATTCATGATCTTAAGGATAATTTAACACTAGAGGGAGTGAATAGTGTTTAATGGATTCTAAGACTTCTATAAACTAACTTAAAATTTATGCCACGAACAAATGCAGAACGTAATCACAGATTAATTACAAAATCAAATTGTAGCGACCTAAAATTTTCAATCCCAAAAATTCCAGATAGCTAGAAAAAAGAAGAAAGAGATAGAAGAATAAGAAGAAGATCAAAAACATCAACATCTCACATTCGTAGGGGATAAAATATAATAATAAATAATAACAATTCACAAAATAATTCCATATCTGTCAAAATACCTTTATAATACATCAGAGTTACACATATATACAGACATTGAATATACACAATTACCATGTCACAGATATACAACAATATAATACAGCGGAACACTTCATATGTTCTTGCAATCCAGGTCGCCTCCAGAGCTCCAAAACGTCCTTACCTGAAAACCTGTAATACTCGGTATGACCCGAATATTACATCAAAGTAACATCCGGGTCAGGCTGGCAACCAGCATGAGTAAACCCATCTAACATGGAATACAAAGCATACAACTTACATAAAACCCGGGGTAACTCGTTTCAATTCACAAACCCATAATTTGTTATAGACATCACTTATTTCACCATCAATTTTCTAATTACCAAAATTTAGATTAAATAGTCCAATTCACTTATATCCTTTCATTCGAGCCCATTGATTTCCCATATCAATCTATAGAAATTCGAAGTGGTTTCGAGTATTTCCTAATACCCGACCTTGGTCTCTTCGAGTCTCATTCAAGGCATCCAATACCATTCAATCATCCATAAGCAAACTTGATCACTTCCAAATTAATTTAATTAATTCTAATTGAATTTTTAATCCTCAATCACTTAGATTTCTTCACTTAACATTAATTAATTTCAAATCAATTTAATTAATCATCCCTTAATTATCCATCTTGATTAATCACCCTGGATTAATTATCCTTCAATTTCATCCAAGTAATTATCTTTAATTAATTACACAATATTAATTATTCTTAATCAAAATCAATAAGTAATCTTAATTACTTCATAAATTAATTAACTATATTAATTACATTAATCCTTAATTACTTATATTAATTAATTTCTCACAAGTCACTTATTATTGGTTAAATCTTAATTAATCAACATTTAATTACATCATTGATTATATAAGTTAATGATTTCCAAATTATATTTCAATTTATCCTAATCTAATTTAATTACATTAAATAATTAATCATTAATTAAACCCCAAATATTAATCATTCTTGATTTATCTCAACCTATCATTATCTACCTTTTTATTTACTTCATTAAATAAATTGATTACCCAATTTATAAAGAAGTTTAAAGTAATTTAAAACTAAATTCATTTTTAAATTCAGCCAATATAAAAATTAACTTTAACATTCAAGTTGTAAGAATAATTCAAATTTTAAAACTTATTTGTTTGAAAACCCAGATTCACTCTTGAATTCCATATTTAACTCTGATTCAAAACTTGTTTTAAATCTCCACTTTACTATTTAACTTCATTTTTTCAAATATCACTTTCATTTCTTTCCAATCCATTCTTATTTTTGTTCTATAATTATTTCACTTTCTAAATTCACCCTTATATTTCTTTCAAAAATCCAATTTTATATATTTCGATAAATCAGGGTACCGAAATATTCAAGCAAACCACAGCATTCAATATTCCAAATACCAATAATATCCATCACAGAATATCAATCGCTCCAATATATATTATATACTACCATATGTAATATAGCACATCAAAACAAACCAATCATTCAACTAATTATTTAAATTTAACCATTTAAATTTAAATAAAAATCCAAGAGAGTGAGGTTAACTCACCTTTGAATTTGTTTTGCAGTCCACTTCAATTTTGATTTGGTTTCTCGTGTTATAACCTTGTATAAACATTAAATGATTTTATTAATATTCGAACAATTTGAATAATTAATTTTCATTTGATAAATTTAATTTACTAAACAAATAATTTATTTTAGCTAATCTTCCTATAAATAGATAATTCCTAGGAACAAAATAATTAAATTTCAAGTTACAAAAATGATTAAATAAGTCAAGCTCTTTAATACATATATTTAAAATAACATTTAAAATTTGTATACTTATTTTATTTTATCCTTGAAATTATATAAATATAAAATAAATCATGGACTTCAAAAATCTATCTTCACAAAAACATTTGTGTATTTTATATATATATTTTATTATAAAATTTGTTTTCCTTTCTTTTATTTCTTTTCCTTTTTTTCCTGTAAATAACAACAGAGATTACTTTACTACATAAATACATATTCATAAATAAACCAACAACTTCGAAGAAAATATACTGGCTTATAAAACTTACTGCTATTATATATTTATTTTTATTTCTATTTTTTTAACAAATATTTATGTATATATTAAATTGAACAAAATAAAATATGTAAGTATACCTCACTGCCTTCGTTGCCGAACTCGAACACGAGTCCTACTCAGTCGCACTCACGAAACCCTACTGCCACTCGACCCTCAGCCCCACTTGCTCGCCGCCGAACCCACAACCGCGTCATCACCACCGCGACCCTCCAACTGCTAGCCTCGTGCGCGCGTGCTCCCCTCTCGCAATCACCGCCTCGTACAACCTCCACGACTTCAGCAGCAACTACCCACGAACTCCTTCATCTCCAAGCCTAATCGAACACCAATCGAGTACCCACATCATGACCTTCAAACTACCAGAAATCGCAAGCCCTAGTTCAATGAAATCGTGACTCAAGTCGAGTGGAAACCACGAACTGCAGGCTCCTCACTCTCGAGCTGCTGGCCATCGCATTTTCGATTCTATTTTTATTTTAGTGAATACGAATTGATTTGGGATTTAGGGTAGGGATCGGCTTCGTTCATCACGAATTTGAGGGAGGAAGGGGAAAGAGAACCCACGATTTTGAATGATTTCTTTTTTTAGGAACGAACTGATTTGTGAAGGAAGATAAGTTGTGAAGGAAGATACTTGCCTTTAAACAAGAAGAGGAGATAGCTAGGTCGACGCAATTCAGGTCTAGGGTGGCTTGAGTACCATTATAGGGTAGCTGGGTTGACCTTTTAAATTTTTTTTATTAATAAATTTCCAAATTATCTCGTTTAGCATAACTCGAAATCTCGAACTTCGAATCAGACATGTCGCCAGGCGTTTAAAAGGCTTTACCCATATTCCGAACACGATGGAACGTGTTTCGGAAACTAATTCGGTCATAGGTGCTACGGGAATAAACGACCAATTTTAAATTAAATAGATTAAAATTGTTTGTTAACTCCTATTATTGCCGCGACCTAAAAGTAAGCGACCTAACTGAAGACGCGACCTAGTGACCCAAGAGATGAAACGATTTAGCGGCCTAATTAGTGAAGCGACCTAGCGATCTAAAGAAGGTTACGACCTAGCGGAACCCAGCGACCTAAGAGTAGCTGCGACCTAAAGTGTTGCGACCTAAGATTGTCTCGACCTAAAGGCAGCAGCGACCCAAAAAGGCCGCGACCTAAAAGTGAGTGCGACCTGAAGATGGACTCGACCTATGGAGCTCCGCGACTTAACTATCCACCGACCTAAGAAGCCCCGCGACCTAAGGAAGGTCGCGACCTAAGGCACTCAACGACTTAAGATTAACTATGGCTGCAGGAAAGTACTCACGACCTAGGTTAGGTCGCTAACGACCTAAATACCAGAATACAGAAGACTATGCAATGCCACAGGGGGATAGGTCGCTCACGACCTAGGACTTGTGCAAATCAGCATGCGTGATGAAGGAGGGGCCAATACTCTTCAGGTCGACTACAACCTTACTTAGGTCGGTCACGACCTACGACCTTACTTAGGTCGGTCACGACCTACGACCTTATTCTGAAAAATGCCTATAAATATGATCCTAACTCCAACTAGAAAAGGACTTTGGCTCATTCTCCTCAAGCACCGTTACTCTGCTGCATTCCAAACCAATCCAACACTTAAAGCTCCCAAGACACGAAGAACGCTACAAACAACTTCGAGAAAAGATCACACACATCCAACATGGATTTGAAGACTCTAATCTCCATTGAAGTTTAGGCTACTTGTTCTAAGTGACTTGTAATCCAAAGTGTATTGTACTTGGAAAGAATTGTATCAGCTTGTAACGAGATCATCAATAAAAGTACTTAAAGTGGACGTAGGCTATACCCTTAAGCCGAACCACTATAAAATTGTTGTTGTTTACTGCTTTTCCGCTATTATCTGCTTGTAATCTGTTCCCGAGTTATCGGGTGGTGCTTTCACAACTATAACTCATACACCGGGGTGTTAGCATTCAAATTTTAGCGTTAACATTTTTGTTGCTTTCATTGAGAATTGAACTCAGGCGAGTTATCATCATTGCTTCACAGAGGTTTGTAGAGAGAATTTCCTTGAAAACCAGAAGTCTATCCGAGGTTATGGCTCCTGGAAGGAAGAGTAGATCTGTCAGATCTGGGAATATTCAGGAGGGAACCTCCGTTTCCCCTATATCGAATCAAGCCACTCTAGCTGTCGGAGTTACAAAGGCAGAGCTGGATGCTGCAATTTTAGGGCTGAACCAACAAATCAATGCCCAAAATGCACAATTTGAGGCTCAGAATGCCCAGAATGCCCTAATTCTGAATAGGTTGAACGATTTGCTTGGGGCAAACCGCCAACCGGCAGATAATGAAAGGAATTTGGCTGGCAACATTCGTGATGCTGAAGAAAGAAATGCTCCTGAAAGAGCTGCTAGCCCTTTTGAACGAACACTTCCAGAGGTTGGTGGATCTAGAACTCGACATGATGAGGAGTATCTTTCTGGAATGGTCCGACAAATTATGAAAGAAAGTATGCAGCGGGTTGAAGACGAGAAAGAATGGGGTTTCGCCCCAAGTAAAACTCCTTTTACCGAGAAAATCTTAAAGGCTGAATTCCCAAGGAAGTTTGTCCCACCAACCATTCCAGCTTACAAGGGGACGAGTGATCCGAACGAATTCTTATACAAGTATGATTGGCACATGACTGGTGCCAGAGCCTCTGATGAAATAAAGTGCCAATATTTTCCTGTGTATCTCGAAGGTGTAGCTCTGCTTTGGTTCACCAAACTTCCAGTCCGATCTATCGATCAGTTTTCTGACTTAACCCGGAAGTTCAAGGAGCAGTTCAGACTATACGCCTCAAAAGCTAAGGATATCATGTCACTGTCAAGTTTGGAACAGAATCCAGGGGAAACTATCAGATCTTTCTTAAACCGCTTTAATATACTAGCTGAGGTGGACAATGCAGAACCGCGAATGATATTGACTTATCTGATGAAGGGTATTGACAAGTCGAGCGAGTTTGGGAAATGGCTAAACATGAAAGAACCAAATTCCCTTGAAAAGTTCTATAAAAAAGCAGATGAATTCATACGCTTAGAAAGCCGTCCCGTACCGGTAAAGGCAGTGTTGGAAAAAGCCGAAGATAACACTGTTGTTCCACGCAAGAATGAATCTGTAGGGCAAAAAAGGGAAAATAACAATGGGAAGAAGCAGAGTAATCTGAAGAAGCCCCGATCCTTCTAGCCATCAGAATATACTCCTTTATCAGATACGCCGGAGCGTATCTACCTTGCCACTAAAGATTCTATTGACTTTCCTAAACCTCCTCCTCTAAGGACCGGGAAAAAGGCTATATAGAGTGGGAAGTTCTGCCGCTTCCATAATCAACCTGGTCACGAAACCGACGAGTGCCGACAGTTGAAAAATCTGATTGAAGAGTTGCTAAGGGAAAACAAACTGCAGCAATTTGTGAAAAAGAATAGCAACAATCCTGCTTCATCTAGTCAGGGGCAGCAGGCTCCTACTCATCAGCCTAGGACGATTGAGAAGGCTTCAAGACATGAATCCGGAAGGCCCATTATCAATGTCATTACAGGAGGACCTCACCCAGCGGGCAGAAGCTGGGGTGAGATTGAAAGGTATACCCGAGCTTTAAAGTATGTACCGACCGAGGAAGATGTATTTATTTTGGAAGGTGCTACGCCCTTGAAACAACGAAGAACTCTTGATGATGATATTGTATTCAAAGCTAGGGATTCCGTAGGTATTGAAGCTCCTACCTTGGATCCCTTAGTCATCTCGGCTGGTATCGGGCCAGCTATTGCAGAAGAGTTCTCATTGATTGTGGCGCATCCTGCAATATCCTCTTCAAGAAAACATTCGACCAAATGAAGATCCCTATGGCTGATGTGCAAGCTTCATCGCATAAAATTGCTGGCTTCACTGGGGAGCCAAAACAGCCAGTAGGAACCATTGATTTGTTTGTGGAACTTGGAGAAGGAGAGAGAAAAATGGTCCGCAAGCAAACTTTTGTGATTGTCGATGAATTTTCTGCTTACAATGCTTTCCTTGGTCGTCCAACTCTGGCAGCGTTCAAAGCTGTTCTTGCCCCGTGGTACCTCACCATTAAATTCCCTACAGACAATGGAGTGGGAGTTATAAAAGGGGATCAAAATGCTGGGCGAGAGTGTTATCTGACAGAGCTACGAGAAACCAGAAAAAGAGAGATGGGAAAGAAAGCGGCAGCCCCAGTCCGCATCAAAGAACCAACCTTGTAGCAATTACAGGGCGGACCCTATACTGGCGAGCACAGCGGAGCAAGGAAAGAGATGGACCCTAGAAAAGTCAGTGCAGGGGAAAATAGAGTGGTACCGGTGGAAACGACAATTCCAATACCTGTTGACCCAAAGGACCCAAACAAAGTGTTGAATGTGGGTTCACAACTTAATGCGTCAATTCAGAATATCTTAATATCTTTTTTAAGGGCAAATCTGGATGTTTTTGCTTGGACTCATGCCGATATGTGCGGAATATCCCCAGAAGTTGCAGTGCATGCTCTAAATATTGATCCAAAATTTACACCTGTGAAGCAGAAAAGGAGAACTCAAGGTCCAGAAAGGTTAGCGGCATTAAAAGAAGAAGTTGATCGACTCATGGAGAATAATTTTATCAGAGAATCTACCTATCCGAATTGGGTTTCAAATCCAGTGCTGGTTAAGAAAGCCAACGGAAAATGGAGAGTATGCATCGATTTTTCAGATCTAAACAAGGCCTGCCCCAAAGACTGCTTCCCATTACCCAGAATCGAACAACTGGTAGACGGAACAGCGGGACACGAATTGTTATCTTTTATGGATGCTTACTCCGGATATAACCAGATCATGATACATGAGCCAGATCAGGAGGACACGAGCTTTGTCACCGACACTGGACTTTACTGGTACAGAGTTATGCCTTTCGGGTTGAAGAATGCAGGGGCGACATACCAAAGACTCGTTAATGCTATGTTCAAACCACAACTGGGCAAGACCATGGACGTCTACGTCGATGACATGTTAGTAAAGTCTAAGAAAGCGATGGATCACATGGAACACTTAGCAGACATGTTCGCAGTCCTCCGAAGATACGGAATGAAGCTCAATCCTTTAAAATGTTCATTTGGAGTGGAATCCGGCAAGTTTTTAGGTTTCATCGTGAGCGCTAGGGGTATTGAGGCCAGTCCAGCTCAAATTACTGCATTGAAAGAAGTCAAAGCCCCTAGAACAAAGAAGGAATTGCAAAGCCTCAATGGAAAAGTCGCCGCCTTGAGTCGGTTCATTTCCAAAGCCACAGATAAATGCATCCCATTCTTTGACGCCCTAAAGAAAGGAAAGAAAAACTTCGATTGGACTCCCGAATGCCAAAAAGCCTTCGATGAATTGATTCGCCATATGGAGACGCCTCCAATACTTTCTAGGCCTGGCGATGGCGAGGATCTTCTTATATACTTGGCAGTATCATCTCATGCTTTAAGTGCAGCGCTGATACGGGAAGACAAAAGGATTCAACATCCAGTTTACTATATCAGCAAAAGACTCACTGGAGCAGAGATGAATTACTCTAAGTTGGAAAAACTCGCCTATTGCTTACTAATTGCGTCTAGAAAGTTGAGGCAATATTTTCAAGCTCATCCCATCAGTGTCCTCACTGATCAACCTTTAAAGCAAGTCCTGTTTCGCCCTGAAACTTCGGGTCGTCTTCTAAAATGGAACATTGAACTCAGTCAGTATGACATCACTTATCATCCCCGAAAAGCAATCAATGGACAAGCTTTAGCAGATTTCATTGCAGAATTCACAGATAAGGGTAACAGTGAGGAGGAAACAGTCGACGATTCCCCAATCCAATGGAAGTTATATGTCGATGGTGCGAAAAACGACTACTGTTCTGGAGCCGGAGTCGTACTTGAGACCCCAAAAGGCCGATCATTATGCTATGCACTAAGATTGGAATTTCCTTCAACAAACAACGAAGCAGAATACGAAGCCCTTATCGCTGGTTTAAGGATTGCTAAAGAATTAAACATCCGAGCGTTACAGATATTCAGTGATTCTCAGCTTATTGTATGCCAAGTCAAAAAGGAATTCCAAGCAAAAGGGGGGAATCTGCCCGCCTACTTGTCAAAGGCTTGGGAGCTCCTGGGTGATTTCGATCATTACATGATAAGTCACATTCCTCGAGAGGAAAACATGAAAGCAGATTCTCTTGCAAAGTATTCTAGCACAGGTGAAGCTCAATTTCTGGGGCCAACTCCAGTGGAGGTCCTATCGACTCCTAGCATTGATGAGATGGACATTGATTGGATCATGAGCATGTCTCAAGAGCAAGAATCATGGATGGCTCCGATAACAGAATACCTGCTCAATGGATCCTTACCAGGGAACTCAAAAGAACGACAAAAGCTACTGAGAAAAGCCTCTCGATACATAATCCAGGATGGCCGATTATACAGACGGGGATTCTCAATGCCATTACTTCGATGTGTATCCAGGAAAGAGGCTAAAGCAATCCTAGCAGAGGTACACGGAGGAGAATGTGGTGATCATTCAGGTGGCCAAACATTAGCAAAGAAACTTCTCCGATACGGATATTTTTGGCCAGAAATTAATCGAGATGCAGCAGAGTATTCCCGAAAATGTGACAGATGTCAAAGATTCGCCAAAATTCCTAGAGCTCCTTCCACTGAACTCACACAGATGGTCAGTCCATGGCCGTTTGCAATATGGGGAATAGACCTTGTAGGACCGTTGCCAACTGCCAAATCTGGAATTATATACGCCATTGTTGCTGTAGATTATTTTACTAAGTGGGCAGAAGTTGAACCACTGGCTACTATCACCTCAAAGAAGATGATAAGTTTTGTGACTAAAAACATCATTTGCAGATACGGTGTGCCTCAAAAAATAATTACAGACAATGGAACTCAGTTTGAAAGTGAAGAATTCCAAGATTTTTGCAAGCGATTCAAAATCCGGAAAAGCTTCTCAGCAGTGGCTCATCCGCAGGCAAACGGGCAAGTGGAAGCCGTGAACAAAATTATCAAGTCAACCATCAAGAAGAAACTTGAAAGAGCAAAAGGTGGTTGGGTCGATAAGCTACCACTGGCACTATGGGCATACAGAACCACTCACAAAACTGCGACTGGGCACACCCCGTTTTCATTGGCATACGGGTCAGAGGCAATGATTCCGGTAGAAATAGAGGTCCCTTCACACAGAAGAATCCATTTCAATCAAGCAGAAAACGAAAAACTACAGCTTGAAGCGCTAGATCTCCTTGATGAAAAAAAAGATGAGGCTAATCTCAGAATTGCAGCTCATCAACAAAGAATAGCCAGACATTTCAATTCCAAAGTTCGCCAACGCAGCTTTGAGATTGGAGACCTAGTCCTGAAGAGAATTATGACAGCGACAGGTGTGTTTGGGCCAAATTGGGAAGGACCATATGTCATAGGTCAGAAGCTTCTTGACGGCACATTCAAACTCACCACTGTTGAAGGAGATCAAATTCCAAGGGCATGGAACAGCAACCATTTGCGTCCATACTATACTTGAAAATTTTGTTGAAATATTGTAAAAAGAATTATGAATGTATGATTCTTGTAATTGAAGGCAATTGTAAAACTGATGCAAGTAAATAATGAAAGAATATAAAGTGGATGTAGGCCCAATTTCCTGGCCGAACCACTATAAATCTTGTGTTCCTTATTATTATTACATGTTTGCTTTATTTTCGATATAAAAAGTACATAGAATGTATTGCTGAAATGTCGATTTAAATTTTTGCAGACAATGGAAGTGAAACTTGCACATAAAAAGACCAAGTGATTCTCGCTAAATTTCAAGTCACAAAAGCCCCGAATTCAAATCCTAGATAGGAAGTACTTCAATTGAACGGCCTATGATTTCGACAGAAACAGGTCTTTGCTAATAAATTGAGATCGTTTGAACAAACAAACATCCAATTAAGAAGCTAGTGCTCGTTCTCACGAAATTGCCTGACAATGAAGCACACTTCCTTGGATTAAACAAGTTACTTGTGAAAAAAGGGAATGAAAGCTAAAAAAAAAAAAAAAAAAAAAGCAGAGGATCATTGAAAAGGCATAAGAAAGTGGACAGAGGAACAACCAAAGCCCTCATCGGCAGCATAAGTCCTCTCCGGAGGCACAACTCTTCGGAGGATAAAGATCTCTAATGGGTCATACGCCACAAAAAAGAAAGTTCTCTACTCAACAAAAAAGATTGGAGGAGTCATGACCCTCCAACCATGAGAGAGTAACTTCCAGGCGATGAAAACCCTCTCCGAGGCACATTTCACCAGGAGTTGAAGTGTTACGACCGCTCTTCGGAATTTCACTTCACCAGAGTTGAAACGCAAACAAAATAAAGACCTCTTCTGAGGCACATTTCACCGGGAGTTGAAGTGTTACGACCGCTCTTCGGAATTTCACTTCACCAGAGTTGAAATGCAAACAAAATAAAGACCTCTTCGGAGGCACATTTCACCAGGAGTTGAAGTGTTACGACCGCTCTCCGGAATTTCACTTCACCAGAGTTGAAATGCAAACAAAATAAAGACCTCTTCGGAGGCACATTTCACCAGGAGTTGAAGTGTTACGACCGCTCTTCGGAATTTCACTTCACCAGAGTTGAAATGCAAACAAAATAAAGACCTCTTCGGAGGCACATTTCACCAGGAGTTGAAGTGTAACAACCGCTCTTCGGAATTTCACTTCACCAAAGTTGAAATGCAAAATAAAAGAAAGACCTTCCTGGAAGTCCACGTTTCACCGAGATTGAAATAAAACTTCCAAGTGTTGAAACGTGAAAAGGCTTTCTTTGAATGCACAACTCTTTGGAGGTACACATTTCACCAAGATTGAAATAAAACTTCCAAGTGTTGAAATGTGAAAAAATCCCCTCCTCAGAGGTACTACCCCCCCTTCCGGAAGCATAATCAAGAAGAAAGACCTCTTCGGAAGCCCACGTTTCACCGAGATTGAAATAAAACTTCCAAGTGTTGAAACGTGAAAAGGCTTTCTGCAAAGGCACAACTCTTTGGAGGTACACGTTTCACCAAGATTGAAATAAAACTTCCAAGCGTTGAAACGTGAAAAAATCCCTCCTTAGAGGTACAAATTTCTATTTAAAAGAAAAATCCTCATCAAGAGCATACTTTAACTTTCGAAGGAAGAGTGATTTACCTATTCTAAAAAAAAAAGGGGAAAGAAAGTTAAAGTACATTCAGAGGTCCGCTTTACCACATAGAAGAATTCACTTGGCAAAATGTGTACATACGCAAAAGGAAAAAGTGACTTCTTCGAAGGACAAAGCATAAAAACTTATATGAAAGGAGTTGTACTCTATGAAAAATCTTTTCACGAATGAAATAATCATTCTACAGAAAATAAGAGTGCAAGTCCCCTCGAAGTATAGAAAATTGCAGTAAGCTTATGATATGGGGGCAACATGGTATAGTTGTATACGATATGATATAGCTACATCGGTAAAGTACGCTCAAACAACATACCATAAGCTCACTGCAATGTCATATAAATAAACTTGTGCAAAAATGAATAATAAATGCATTCTCAAATACAAACAGGAGTTTGTACAAAGAAAGAAGAATCATTTTATTCAACATTACTTTATATACAGGTACAAGTTTTAACAAAAGAAAAGCGGGGGGCCGATACCCGCACAATTCTCGACCAATACATGCAAAAGACGAGAAGCTAAAAGCTAAAGTATTTATTTCTTCTTGCCACCCTTGGACCCTTTGCCTGGCCGAATGATTAGTTTTTCAGGTCTATCTATAGGCATAAGGGAAGAAGGAGAGGGAGGTGCAACCGGTGCGACTTCCGGTTCCTCTTCAGTAGTGATGATTTTCTTCCCCCTCCTCTTCGATGTTCCGTGCTTCTTTCTTCTCTTCGAAGAAGACTCACTCCCTGGAGTAACAAGATCGGACAAAACTACGTCATCAGAGGGAGTCCGCTCCGGAGAGATCTCGCCTCCTTCAAGTCCCTCGTCCTTCTGCTCTTGCGAAGCGATAGGGTCATCCAAGCCATGAAGAGCCTCAATCTGTTCCTCTTGTGACCCGGGTTGTGAAGCAGAAGGAGGAGTCACCTGAAGAGACGGAGGAGGGATAACCGGAGGAAGTGAAGTATGCACAACACTTGGCGTTTCAACTGTAGAAGAAGAGAAATTAAAAATATTAGTATCTCCCCGAAAGAAGGGAGATATGGGTTCGTCGAGATTCAAGAAGTAATCGAGAAGCTCATCAAACTTTTGAGGAGTAAGCAAGCGATCCACCTGAATCGGATCAATATCAAAATTACCTGAAGATGTTTGCTTCGTAAGTTCAATCTCATAATTCTGAGCCCCGATATCCTCCAAAGCCTCATCATCAGTAGGGGTGATTACCCCGGTTCTTATAAGAGGCGGTGAATGAGCACTAGAGCCAGTAATGTCCACTTCGGGAGAAACTAAAGGACGTGTAGAAGTGGTAGGCGGTATTTCTTTCTCAGAACGTTCCCCTTCCGCCATTCCGGCCCGTACCTTGGCGAGTTGCTCTTTTCCCTTGGCAAGAGCGGCGCGGGCATCATCATCGAGATAATGCTCTTCAAGAGCTGTCTCAGCGTAGCCAGCACCTTTACCACCTAGCAGTTTATATGGAGCTGAAAGAAGAAGGCGAGTAGACACGCGAGTTAGCATATGTTTTAGGTCGCTCACGACCTAGCAAAGATAAGTCGAAGCATGCGACCTATGACATAGGCCTATACTTCGAGGGGCAGATGTTAACTCCTATTATTGCCGCGACCTAAAAGTAAGCGACCTAACTGAAGACGCGACCTAGTGACCCAAGAGATGAAACGATTTAGCGGCCTATTTAGTGAAGCGACCTAGCGATCTAAAGAAGGTTACGACCTAGCGGAACCCAGCGACCTAAGAGTAGCTGCGACCTAAAGTGTTGCGACCTAAGATTGTCTCGACCTAAAGGCAGCAGCGACCCAAAAAGGCCGCGACCTAAAAGTGAGTGCGACCTGAAGATGGACTCGACCTATGGAACTCCGCGACTTAACTATCCACCGACCTAAGAAGCCCCGCGACCTAAGGAAGGTCGCGACCTAAGGGACTCAGCGACTTAAGATTAACTATGGCTGCAGGAAAGTACTCACGACCTAGGTTAGGTCGCTAACGACCTAAATACCAGAATACAGAAGACTATGCAATGCCACAGAGGGATAGGTCGCTCACGACCTAGGACTTGTGCAAATCAGCATGCGTGAGGAAGGAGGGGCCAATACTCTTCAGGTCGACTACAACCTTACTTAGGTCGGTCACGACCTACGATCTTACTTAGGTCGGTCACGACCTATGACGTTATTCTGAAAAATGCCTATAAATATGATCCTAACTCCAACTAGAAAAGGACTTTGGCTCATTCTCCTCAAGCACCGTTACTCTGCTGCATTCCAAACCAATCCAACACTTAAAGCTCCCAAGACACAAAGAACGCTACAAACAACTTCGAGAAAAGATCACACACATCCAACATGGATTTGAAGACTCTAATCTCCATTGAAGTTTAGGCTACTTATTCTAAGTGACTTGTAATCCAAAGTGTATTGTACTTGGATAGAATTGTATCAGCTTGTAACGAGTTCATCAATAAAAGTACTTAAAGTGGACGTAGGCTATACCCTTAAGCCGAACCACTATAAAATTGTTGTTGTTTACTGCTTTTCCGCTATTATCTGCTTGTAATCTGTTCCTGAGTTATCGGGTGGTGCTTTCACAACTATAACTCATACACCGGGGTGTTAGCGTTCAAATTTTAGCGTTTCTCAGCGTTTTGAGCTGCCAGGGTAAAACGACAACTCTGATTGCTATGAAAATTGAAATCCGATAATAACTAACTATTACAGATCCAATGGAACTAGTTTCGTCGAATTCCGATACTGTGTCTCGGAAGGCTATTTTTAAATATCGATTTAAACAATATATTATTAAAACTAAACAAGTCACCTTTAAATTAAATTTCAACCATTCTATTATCTTCAGTGCCATCATTATAAATTTTATAAGCCTTCAAATTATTTTTAACAGGCTTAAAACTCCAGATTCAACATTTTACCCAATTTCAAATTATAAAATCCAATAATTTAATTATCAAGTAAATTGTGATATTTGGAATTCAAGTTAAAATTAACCTTTCAAATATTTAAAATCAATTAAATATTCCAATTTAAATTGTGATAAATTCCAGGCCATCACATTCCTCCCCGTTAAAAGAATTTCATCCCCGAAATTACTAGTTAGGAAGAATGGTCCAATACCCGTTTACTTTTCCCCCAAAACCAACACTTCAATACCCTACCAACTATCTTTTATAGAAGACCCCTTATCATTCTTACTAAATTCCCAAACTCTCCCACAATTTTCAATCAATACCCTTTTTCTCAATCATTCAAATTTCAGTTTAAAACTGAATTTTGAATTATCAAAGTTTTCTCAAAAAATTTCTAACTCCCTAAATTTCTGAAAAATTTCGCCAGCGTCTCCTTTGCGCGGCTAGTTCGGTACAACTACAAAATGCCTCTACGGGCTCCCAAATTCCAAAAGAAAACAAAAATCTAAGTGGCTAGATCAAAAACCCAATCAAATTTCATATAGAAATTTCAAACACATACCTTTGCCGAGCAAATTTCAATTATCATCAGAAATCAAAATCCCAATTTTTCTCCTGCTTTATACTACCTGTATATCCAATTTAACCATATCCAACTATAGATCCCAATACCCCTTTTATACATTTCTATTACAAATTTTAATATTTATTTCCACTTTACCACTTTAGTTTATATCTATTTTTATTCAAATCGGTTATCCCATTTCCATATGAATTCAATTATCTTCAACTCCGAATATTTAATTTTTATCTTCCATTTATAACTGATTCATATCATTACTTTAAATTAGTTTCATTCACTAATTTATTTCAGTTTCATATTTAAAATCATTTTGTTGCAAACAAAAAATTTCCAAATTTTTTTTTTCGAAAATTTCTAACTCCCAAAATTTTCGAAATTTTTTTCCGGAGTCTCCTTTGCACGGAGGAGCTTTTTTAATTTGACAAGAGATATAAATATATATACATCGACCCACACGGTCGGAAAAACAAAAACAGTTCATATTTCCTATTTTTATTGCGTAAACGTACCTTTATTTATCATTTTTAAGCAAGCGGCTTATTATTTAAGCAATTAGCACAACCAAATTCAGCCAAATGGCCTTCAGGTGCCTGTAGTTACTCAAATTTAAATATGTAAGTGCCATATATAGAAAATTTATTAGCATTTCACTTACTTTCAATAGCTAACACATGCATTTCATAAGCAACAAACACCAAACGCTTTCCATAAGCGATTTGTATGATTTAAAGCTTATTCAATTTCTTCCAATCAATTCATATGCCAATTCATTCAATTTAATGGTTTACAACTCAATTGCTTACGTTCAATTTATTTTAACCCAATAGCTCACATTCACTTCATATGATTCAAAAATCAATTTTATTCGCTTCTATTAATTCATAGAATTTCTTTACCTTCGTTTACGTCAAACGACAACTATTTTTATGCAAATTCGGCGATATTCGCTTAATAGAGTATTCATTTTAGTTTACAGCAACTTCAAATTAATTTCAGCTCATTCTGCATTTAATTCCATTTCATTTCTAATTTATTCACCAACCATACATTTTAAATTTTTAATTCACCTACTTGATTCATTTTCGAATTTATTTTATTTATACAAAACCACTCTCAATTTATTTATGCTTACGTGGGTTTTTGTTTGCAACTCAAACAATTTCTATTATAAATTCAATTTCTTTTTTATTTTTACAACATCTCCACTTATTTTAATTCATCATCAAATCCAAATCGAATTCTATTTATAATTCGAGTTCATTTCCAAACTCCATTATTAACTTACAATCCATTTATTTAACCAAGTTAAATTTTATTAATATACTCTATCAAATAATTTATTTAGCTAATTAGCTTACTTCCAACTTTTAAATCAATATTCTATTTTATTACAAAAAATCACCTCATTAAATTTTCTTGAGTTCAATTTTTTTTATATAATTCCAGTTCGGATTTTCTTTTATTTTCCAAAAATTCCAACACTTTTATTTTAAAATTTTAGAAATACTTTTAAATTCACATAATATTATTAAAGTGGCTTTTTATAAAAATACTTCTTATAACTCGATGTCTCAACCGGTCCATCCTTGTTCTCACAGAAATTTAGTCATACGTTGATCAGGCGTAGGACTGAATATCTATAAGTACTTAGCAGACCCATTATCAACACCCAGTGAAAATACTTGGGAAAATAATTTTATTGAAAATATAGAAAACGGTTTTTTAAAATAGAGGAAATATCTTGGGGAGAATGCTCTGGAAATCAACACCCCCATCTATGGTCGCAGTTACATCATGGGTTACGTTGCCATCACAGCAAAAGTCCATGTAACTGTAGGCACTCCGCGCCCCTCGATTACGCCATGGAACCCAAACAGATCGCAGTTACATTCCAGGGTTACGTTGTCATCGCAGCAAAAGTCCATGTAACTGTAGGCATCAACGCCCTCGATTCTTGCTGTCAAAATGAAACTTCTCCACTCCTACATAGGTCGCAGTCTACCGATATAAAATCAAACGTAGACTGTTGGCTCTCAGCGGCACACACGGCTTTCGCTATGTTACCATAGGTCGCAGTCTACCAATGTAAAATCAAACGTAGACAGTTGGCTCTCAGCGGCACACACGACTTTCGCTATGGTCTGTAGTAGATCGTAGTGACATCGAGTTACACTATCGTCACAGCATAACCCAAATGCCTCTGTAGGCATCAGCACCCCTCGACTTTCGCTACATACTACTCATAATCCTCAGGAACTAGTTTTGTCCGGACTCCTTACAGGATCAACTTTAGAACTCCCCTTAGGGTTCAAGGCAGCACCACCCAGTGGCACTCCTGAGAAATTCATTTCAAGGGAGCTCCTTTTACCCCAAGGCCCTTATCAAAATACTTTATACTATACACATATAATATCTTCCAAATCATACACCTAGTATGAATCTCATATAAATATCATTTTCTCAAAATCGATTATTCCAAAATCGATAATTCTCAAACTAAGCTTTCCAAATTCTGACGCAGCGGATTAATCAAAATAAACTTCAATCGGTGAAAGTAGCAATCGGTGGATTGATGAATACCAAAATGCCCAAATTCGTTGATCTGAAGATACCGAATTCTAGCTATCTCTAACACGTTGATCGTGCACGATACCGTGAAAGGAGATCTTCAATTCTTCAAGCGTTGATCAAGCGCACTTGATTCCGCGAATCGGCTTCAATAATCGTTGATTCGAGCGCACTCGAATATCCGAAAGTGGAGATAGGAGATTACACTCAAATACCAATTTAAGATGAAAGCACACAGCAATCAACAAGAAATTTTATTCAAAAATCAACAACCAAAATGTACAACACACTCGCTATTTATAGAGTTTACAACACAACCCACTAGGTCGTTACGCGACTCACGACCTTCCATAGGTCGTTTGCGACCTATCAGTATCACACCCAAGGCGCTACAACACGCTGTATTTACCACACGCGACCTAAGGTACAACGCACACGACCTAACAAACAACGACTCATCACAACAGAGTACAACACACACGACTCAAGAAACAAACGACTTACGACCCACGACTCAACTAGGTCGTTGCCGACCTAACATCACGCGACTCAGACACAACGACTTAAATGATACGACTTAACATTGCCACGACCTAAGACTTCAGCGACTCAAGAGAAAACTGCTGCATCACTTCACGTGACCTAACTAGGTCGTAACTCGTCACATCCTTAGATCGTAGCTCGCTCGCGACTTAAGAATTTGTCAAGCTGTACTGCCTCTTCGTTAGCTCCCGTAGCCATAGGTCGCATACATTCTAAAACTTCAGCTGCCACTGTATCATCGAAGGATTTAGGTCGTAACTTTTTACTCCCTGCTCCGTTAGGTCGTGACCTTTTTAACTCGTTCCCCTTTACTTGGTTAAGTCGCGGACGACTTAGACTCTTTTCCTTAGGTCGTGAGAAATGCTCCTTAAGTCGGCAACGACTTAAAATTTCCGAACGACCTAACTCCGAAGCTTCCTCCATTCGACCTAGAGCTATGTTAACTCGTGACCGAATTAACCCTTGAGGAATTGTAGATCGTGCTGCATCATCCTCCCCTGTTTGACAGAAATTCGTCCTCGAATTTGTAAATTCTCCTACATCAGATGGTTCATCTCCATAATATGGCACAAGATGCTTAACATTGAACACGTCAGAAGTGTATACATCCTCCGGCGGCTTCAACTTATAAGCATTTTCATTAATTCGTTTCACAACTTCGACAGGACCAATTTTTCTGGCTTTCAACTTGTTATAAGTGCCCACTGGAAAACGATCCTTCGTCAACACAGCATACACCAAATCACCTTCGTTAAATTCAACATTTCGTCACTTCAAATTTGCAAAATTCTTATATTTCTCATTTGACTTTTCCAATCGTCCCTGAACAATTCTATGACATTCCGTCAATCCATCAACAAAGTCTACAGCTCGTTTAACCGTCCCCTTTGGTTGTGGTACTACTGCCAAATCCAACGGTCCCCTGGGTAAATTTGAATATACAATCTGAAACGGACTGAAACCTGTACTACCATTCATTGCATGATTATGAGCAAACTCTGCTTGGCATAACTTCACGTCCCAACTCTTCAGATTATCCTTCACCAAACATTGTAACAAATTTTCCAACGCTCTGTTAACAACTTCTGACTGTCCATCTGTTTGCGAATGATAAGCGCTACTAAATTTCAGCTTCGTTCCCACCATCTTTCACAAACTAAGCCAAAAATGACTCAAAAATCTGGTATCTCTATCTGACACAATAGACTCTGGCAATCTGTGAAGTCGATAGACCTCCTTGAAAAATAATTGAGCAACATGAACAGCATCCGCCGTCTTCTTACAAGCAATAAAATGTGCCATTTTCGAAAATCTATCCACCACAACAAATATAGAATCATTTCCCCTTTGAGTTCTAGGCAAACCCAAAACAAAATCCATGCTGATATCAACCCACGGTTTAGATGGTACAGGTAACGGCATATACAATCCTGCATTTGTCGTTGTACCCTTCGAAACCTGACATATATGACATCTCTCCACAAACTTTTCAACCTCTCATTGATGGCCAAAAATAAGATTGAGAAATTAACTGCAAAGTACGATCTCTACCCACATGGCCTTCTTCGTGTAATTCTTTGATAATCTTCAATCTCAAACTGCTCTCTGGAATACATAATTGATTTCTTTTAAACAAGAATCCATCAACCAACATAAATTCAACAGTATCTCCATTCTTAACTTTCTCAACAAACTTTGCAAAGTAAGGATCTTCGTCAATCAACTCTGGCAGTAATTCAAACCCCATCACCTCAACTTTCATTGTAGTCAACAAATGACTCCTCCTACTCAAAGCATCAGCCACAAGATTCGTTACCCCAGACTTATGTTTGACAACAAAAGTAAACTGCTGTAAATAAGCAATCCATGATGCATGTCTCGCTGAAATTTTATCCTGCCCCTGCAAATGCTTCAAAGCTTCATGATCGGTGTAAAGAACAAACTCTTTCTGAAAAAGATAATGTCTCCAGTGCTTCACGGCTTGCACAACTGCATAAAACTCAACATCGTATGTACTATATCTCATCTTAGCCCCTGATAACTGATCTAGCAAGTCATCCAACCTCGGCATAGGAAATCTGTAGCGAACAGTAATCTTGTTCAAAGCTCTACTATCGGTACACATTCTCCATGTTCCATCCTTCTTCGGCACCAACAATGCTGGCACTACACAAGGACTCAAGCTTTCCTGAACACGTCCCTGCTCTAACAACTCTTCCACTTGCCTTCGTAACTCTTCATGTTCCTTCGGACTCATTCGATAATGTGGTTGATGTGGTAACACTGCTCCCGGAACAAGATCGATTTGATGTTGAATGTCCCTCAGTGGTGGTAACTCCTTAGGCAACTCCTCTGGAAATACGTCTTCAAATTCTTTCAAAACTGGCTTTGCTTCTTCTGGAATTTCAACCTCTTCACTACACTCTCGTCCAATCAACAAATAGACTTCAGGCTCATCTTCAACCTCCTTGACAAACTCCTTCAAAGATAGCAAAGTTTTCAGTTCTTCAATCTCCTCTAACTTGCTTTCCTTCTGTTGCTGCTTCTTGGGAACTAAAGTGATTTTAGTACCTTCGAACATGAAACTATAACTATTAGCACAACCATCATGTTGTACTGCTCTATCAAACTACTATGGTCTGCCCAACAACAGATGACACACATCCATGTCTACAACGTCACACCAAATTTCGTCTTTGTACTTCTTCCCAATAGAAAAATTAACACAAGCCCTTCGACACACCTTCACTTCACCACCCTTCCTTAACCATGCTAGCTTGTACGGTTTAGGATGCTTCTCAGTTTTCAAGTTCAACTTCCATACTGCTTCAGTAGAGATAATATTATCACAGCTTCCAGCATCAATAACGAACTTGCAAACTTTCCCTAGAATAGTGCATGTCGACTGAAAAATATTGCTCCTCGACCAACTAGATTCCTCTTCTTGCTTTGGTGTAAGACATAACCTCCTCATCATAAGATTACAACCTTCATCTCAAGACAATTCTTCCTCCTCCTCAACATAAGGTATATTTGAACATTCTGCCTCCTCACCATCATCCCCAATCTCAGCAACCATTTCTCTCTTCTTCGGCTTCGGACATTCATTGCTTTTGTGACCCAACTCCTGGCAATTATAACATTTGAAACCACTGCTAACCTTCGCCTTCTCAGCCTCTTTCACCACTGGATTACTGACAGGTTTAGGAACATTAGAACTTCCACCAACACCCTTCGCTTGATTATTGGAATTAGTAAACACACCACCTCCACGCCTTCCCTGCTTCTCCCATGCCAATGCTTTCTGATGTGCCTCTGCTACTGATCTAGAATCAAACATATTAACCATATCCTGGATCTGCATTCTCAATCCCCCAATGAATCTAGCAGTTAGTTGTTCTTCTGTTTCCATAATATCATTCCTAGCAATGAGTTGGTAAAATTCATCAGCATAATCACTAACAGACTTCGTCCCTTGCCTCAGATTCTGCAACCTCTGGTACATAAGCGATTGATAGTTATATGGTAAGAAAGTAGCTCTCATCAACTTCTTCATCTTCTCCCATGATTCAATCTTTGACTTTCCCATTCTCTCTCTTGTAAGTTTAGTTTACTGCCACCATGCCAAAGCTCTCCCCCTCAACCTAGTAGCAACCAACTTCACTCTTCTATGCTCAGGAACCTCCTTGAAATCAAAGATCTCTTCAACATTTGACACCTAATCAAGAAATTCTTCAGCTACCATTCCACCCTTGAACTCTGGAATTTCCATCTTCATACCCGACTCCCATCGACGATCATCTTCAACATCCCGATAAGAATTTCGAACTTGGTCTCGATCTCGATAATGAATGCTAGCTCTATCACCCTCTTCATCAAAATCAAAAGTACGCCTACATCGATCTCGACCATTATCATCCCTTCGTTCATGCATGCTTCTTCGACTATGTCTCTCTTCATCTCTATACGCCTCATTGTCAAATTCACGTTGACTTCTTCTCTCTTCATGTCCATAGTCATGGTGATCTCTCCTTGATGAAATTGATGTTTCTCTTCTATCTCTAAAAGAATGCGGTGATACCCTCCTCGCTTCCGTAACCGATGGCGAAACTCGGTTTCCTCCATGGTTCGAGTTTGGTGATCTCCTCCTTTGAGTTTGATTCAAATCATTCATCAACTTCTCTAACTTTCCAATGCCTTCATCAAATTTCTCATTAATACGTTGTTCCATAAGCTCGGCTTCTTCTCTTCGATACAAGGCTTCAACATTTTGATGACGATTAGCTCTCCTTGGTGGCATGATTGGAAATTCTTCACAAACACTTCAAACTTCACAAGTTTCACAAATTTCAACTCACGGCTCAAACACTTGTCTCGGCTTGAACTCACGGCTTAACTCCTTAGCTCGG
The DNA here is from genome assembly GCA_030765085.1 of Allium cepa. NCBI lineage: Eukaryota > Viridiplantae > Streptophyta > Magnoliopsida > Asparagales > Amaryllidaceae > Allium > Allium cepa. The sequence goes on from CM060928.1 coordinate 1,039,841,313, forward strand.
TTAAACACTAACTCGGCTCGGACACTTCAAAAATTTGGCGCGCAAAGATCTCGCGACCAAACTCAAACACTCTTCCAAGTTTAGATCCAAAATGAAATGGATCAAAATCTTCAAACTCGTTGCAACTTCAAGATGAACACGATGAACTCCAACTTCAAACTTCAACTTCAAAAATTGGCTCCAAGTCTCGGCTTAGCTATGATTGGCTAAGTCTAGCTCTGATACCAAAACTGACGCAGCGGATTAATCAAAATAAACTTCAATCGGTGAAAGTAGCTCTCGGTGGATTGATGAATACCAAAATGCCCAAATTCGTTGATCCGAAGATAACGAATTCTAGCTATCTCTAACACGTTGATCGCGCACGATACCGTGAAAGGAGATCTTCAATTCTTCAAGCGTTGATCAAGCGCACTTGATTCCGCGAATCGGCTTCAACAACCGTTGATTCGAGCGCACTCGAATATCCGAAAGTGGAGATAGGAGATTACACTCAACTACCAATTTAAGATGAAAGCACACAACAATCAACAAGAAATTTTATTCAAAAATCAACAACCAAAATGTACAACACACTCGCTATTTATAGAGTCTACAACACAACCCACTAGGTCGTTACGCGACTCACGACCTTCCATAGGTCGTTTGCGACCTATCAGTATCACACCCAAGGCGCTACAACACGCTGTATTTACCACACGCGACCTAAGGTACAACGCACACGACCTAACAAATAACGACTCGTCACAACAGAGTACAACGCACACGACTCAAGAAACAAACGACTTACGACCCACGACTCAACTAGGTCGTTGCCGACCTAACATCACGCGACTCAGACACAACGACTTAAATGATACGACTTAACATTGCCACGACCTAAGACTTCAGCGACTCAAGCGAAAACTGCTGCATCACTTCACGTGACCTAACTAGGTCGTAACTCGTCACCTCCTTCGCGACTTAAGAATTTGTCAAGCTGTACCGCCTCTTCGTTAGCTCCCGTAGCCATAGGTCGCATACGACCTAAAACTTCAGCTGCCACTGTATCATCGAAGGATTTAGGTCGTAACTTTTTACTCCCTGCTCCGTTAGGTCGTGACCTTTTTAACTCGTTCCCCTTTACTTGGTTAAGTCGCGGACGACTTAGAGTCTTTTCCTTAGGTCGTGAGAAATGCTCCTTAAGTCAGCAACGGTTTAAAATTTCCGAACGACCTAACTCCGAAGCTTCCTCCATTCGACCTAGAGCTATGTTACCTCGTGACCGACTTAACCCTTGAGGAATTGTAGATCGTGCTGCATCAAATTCCAATATTGATTTTACCCAAAAATCAAAAGCCTTTCCAAATCCAAAGGTTCCCAAAACCTTTTTCCAAAATCCTCATACGATCCTTATATATATATATATATATATATATATAATCCTTGATAAAAATCTTTGGATCATTTTAAACTTGTATAAAACCCTTTTTTATACTTCAAATATTTCCAAAAATACATTTTCTTTTGGCTATAGATTTAACAAGGGGAGTTTCATCTTATAAAACAAAGACATATAACTTTTGTTTATACAAAATCAAATATTCAAATTTGATTGCTCTTTTCAATATCAATTTCATTCAAATCTGTATGATGTACACTTATCATCTGTACGCTATGCCAATCTGATCGCTCACTCGATCACACAATTTCACTTCCGAACAAGTATCGTCTACCCAACTTCCTAGTGCGGACATAGATCTGGTTTCTTGATTAGAAGCCGTCATTATTTTTGCATAGCCATAACTATGACAGAGAATATCCAAAACCAATCAACAATCTATATGAGGCTCGCCGTCGAAATCGAGTGAAAAATCCCAACTCGGATCGATATAACTATCTTGAAATTCTATGCTCGAATCCGGATCAAATCACTATGTGAATAGAATAATATACGTTCATCCTACGTATTTAACTTCATTGATTATTATCCAAATCAATTTCCTTTCCATTCACATTCACTTTAATTTCATTCACTTATTTACAATTGCCTTAATCCCCATTTGGATTATCACTTCAATTCTTATCTCAGTTGGGTATTTAATCAATAACAGCTTGAACTCCGACCAGTTTATATTTAGAAAATAGCTTGAAAATTTTAAAAAAATAGATAAGTAGTTGAAAAGTAATTATTAGTTTGCAAAATAGCTGTAAAATAGTTAACTAATTGTAAAATAGTAGGAAAATAGTTAAATAGTTACAGAAATTTGAGATAATTGCAAAATAGTTGTAAAATAGTAATTAATTTGTGACATTGTTGAAAAAAAGTAATTAGTTTACAAAATAGTTAAAAAAGGTTAATAGTTCCAAAAATAATTGTAAAACAAATATAAAATAATTTGGCTTTAAAAAGAAAGGTTGTATTTATTAAATAGCTTGGAAAAGTAAGTTTATATTAAAACAATTTATAATGAAAATAGTCCAGAGTCAAAACTGTTCACTTCCTTATCCATTTAAATCGACTCAATTCCAATTTGAATAATCTTCAATTTCCAGTGAAATTGATTTAACGCCAATTCAAGGTTGAATCAATCCTGATTTCTTTCCCAATTTAAATCAAATTCCATTTGATTTTAAACCTGTTCAACTTCAATTTTAATTTCAAATTATTCCAATCAATTTGGACTAATATCAATTGAACCCACTTAAATTTCAAATCGATCAATCCAATTCAAATCGTCCATTTAAATTTTTAACTTATGCATCCTCAATCACAAATCTAATTAATTCAAATAAGACTCAATTTGAGAGAATTCAATTCAAATTTCAAATTTAAACCATCCTTAATTATATAAATTCGAGTTAAACTTTTTAAATGCTGATTTAATCCTTTGAATCAAATCAACTTATCTCTTTAAACCATTTAATTCTGAATCCACTTCAAACTTATTTTCGTTTAATTTTAATTTGATTGTATTTTTATTATGACTTAATTTAATTCCAATTCAATATTTCAATTTGGTTTTATTATATTACTTCTTAATTTAATTCCAATAATTTAACAACCAATCACCTTAATATTGATTAGAAGGAAATAATGCTTTATATATCAAAATATATTTTTGTATAAAATCATTTAAAAACTTTATATAAGAAAATAACAAGTACGCTCTCATATATATATATATATATATATATCTGTGTGTGTGTGTACTACGGACTCTATTTAAGGAGTAATCCCCACCAGAGCCAAGGTTTTCGGTTAACCTTTCAGCTCTGATACCAACTGTAACGACCCGAAATTTTCAATCCTGAAAATTCCAGATAGTTAGGAAAAAGAAGAAAGATATAGAAGAAGAAGAAGAAGATCAGAAACATCAACATCTCACATTCGCAGCGAATAAAATATAATAAATAATAATAACAGTTTACAAAAGAATTCTATATCTGTCAAAATACCTTTATAATACATCCGAGTTACACATATATACAGACACTGAATATACACAATTACCATGTCATAGATATACAGCAATATAATACAACGGAAACACTCCATACGTTCTTGCCATCCAGCTTACCTCTTGAGCTCCAGAACGTCCTTACCTGAAAACTGTAATACTCAGTCTGACCCGAGCATTACATCAAAGTAACACTAGGACAGACTGGAAACCAGCGTGAGTAAACCCATCTAACATGGAATACAAAGCATACAATTTATATAAAACCCGGGGTAACTCGTTTCGATTCACAAACCCACAATTTGTTATGGACATCACTTATTTCACCATCAATTTTCTAGTTACCTAAATTTAGATTAAATAGTCCAGTTATATCCTTTCATTCCTGCCTATTGATTTCCCATATCAATCTATAGAAATTCTAAGTGGTTTCGGGTATTTCCTAATACCCGACCTTGGTCTCTTCGAGTCTCATTCAAGGCATCCAATACCATTCAATCATCCATAAGCAAACTTGATCACTTCGAAATTAATTTAATTAATTCTAATTGAATTTATAATCCTCAATCGCTTAGATTTCTTCACTTAACATTAATTAATTTCAAATCAATTTAATTAATCATCCTTTAATTATCCATCTTAATTAATCACCTTGGATTAATTATCCTTCAATTTCATCGAAGTAATTATCTTTAATTAATTACACAATAATAATTATTCTTAATCAAAATCAATAAGTAATCTTAATTACTTCATAAATTAATTAACAATGTTAATTACATTAATCCATAATTACTTATATTAATTAATTTCTCATAAGTCACTTATTATTGATTAATTAATCTTAATTAATCAATCTTTTATTACATCATTAATTATATAAGTTAATAATTTCCAATTATATTTTAGTTTATCCTAATCTAATTTAATTACATTAAATAATTAATCATTAATTAAACCTCAAATATTAATCACTCTTGATTTATCTCAACCTATCATTATCTACCTTTTTATTTACTTCATTAAATAAATTAATTATTCATTTTATAAAGAAGTTTAAAGTAATTTAAAACTAAATTCATTTTTAAATTCAATCAATTTAAAAATGCACTTTAACATTCAAGTTGTAAAAATAATTTAAATTTTAGAACTTATTTGTTTGAAAACATAGATTCACTCTTGAATTCCAGATTTAACTCTGATTCAAAACTTGTTTTAAATCTCCACTTTACAATTTAACTTAAGTTTTTAAATATCACTTTCATTTCTTCCCAATTCATTCTTATTTTTATTCTATAACTCACTTTCAAAATTCACCCTTATATTTCTTTCAAAAGTCCAATTTTATATATTTCGATAACTCAGGGTACCGAAATATTCAAGCAAACCACAACATTCAATATTCCAATTACCAATAATATCCATCATAGAATATCAATCACTCCAATATATATTATGTAATACCACATATAATATAGCACATCAAAGCAAACCAATCATTCAACCAATTATTTAAATTTAACCATTTAAATTTAAATAAAAATCCAAGAGAGTGAGATTAACTCACCTTTGAATTTGTTTTGCAGTCCACTTCAATTTCGACTTGGTTTCCTGGGTTATAACCTTATATAAACATTAAATGGTTTTATTAATATTCGAACAATTTGAATAATTAATTTTCATTTGATAAATTTAATTTAATTAACAAATAATTTACTTTAGCTAATCCTCCTATAAATAAATAATCCTTACGAACAAAATAATTAAATTTCAAGTTACAAACATAATTAAATAAGTCAATCTCTTTAATATATATATTTAAAATAACATTTAAAATTTGTATACTTATTTTATTTTATCATTGAAATTATATAAATATAAAATAAATCATGGACTTCAAAAATCTATCTTCACAATAACATTTGTGTGTTTTATATGTATATTTTATTATTAAATTTGTTTTTTTCCTTTTTCCTTTTTCTCCTGTAAATAACAACAGCTATTACTTTACTGCATAAATACATATTCATAAATAAACCAATAACTTCGAAGAAAATATACTGGCTTATAAAACTTACTGTTATTATAATTTTATTTTTATTTTTTAATAAATATTTATGCATATATTAAACTGAACAAAATAAAATCTGTAAATATATGATGCAACGCAATCTACTTATAACTTAGGTCGCCAGCGACCTAGCAAGTTGATAAGTCGCCAAAGCGACCTAGCGAGTTATGACTCGAGTCGTGCCATTTTTGTGTCGCCTGCGAGAGATAATGCAGCGCAATCTGATAAGTCGCTCACTAGCGAGCTACGACCTAACGAGCAACGATCTAAAAAGCTACGACCTAAAGAGTTAGGTCGCATATGTCGCAAAGCTTAAGTCGTTTTTAGTTATGCCGCATACTATCATTTTTAGGTCGTTACATGGTTAAGTCGCTCCATTCTTATGTCGCTCCATTCTTATGCTATCATTCTTATGTCGCTCTATGGTTAGGTCGCTGCATTCCTTAGATCGCTTATCTACTTAAGCCGCATATGTAGAAGACTCTTTATGCCGCATTGGACCTTATCTCGCTGTGGCACAAGAACCTGAAGCTTATGTCGCATGGAGTTAGGTCGCGTAATGTTGTAACATGTTGCTGTAATTTCTTAGGTCGTTTGTGCATAGGTCGTTAAGTCGTAAGTTACGTGTGTTGTTAAGTCGTGTATTGTGTTATCTCGTGTGTCGCATGTATTGGTCTGTGTTGTGTTGTAATTTCCCTACAAATAGGGATGTGATGTCATTGTAAAAGGAGTTGATTTTTGGAATAAAATTTGTTTGTGTGCTTTTTGCCACTTTTGTTGAAGTTGAGTGTGATCTCCTTCTTCTTGCATCATCGGATATTCAAGTGCGCTCGAATCAACGAATTTGAAGCCGATTCACGGAATCTCGTGCGCGAGATCAACGTCGAAGAATCGTAGATCTTCTAACGTGGAATCGTGCACGATCAACGTGCTAAAGATAGCTAGAATCCGGTATCTCGAGAGGTCAACGGATTTGGGCATTTATCCTTCTACCAAATTTACTTGACACGAATTCATTCGTGAGGAGGAAAGTTTGCGTCAATTTGTATCAAACATTATTATCACGTCAAGTTTTGTCATTTTTGCTTCGTCAATATACCTCACCGCCTTCGTTGCCAAACTCGAACACGAGCCTTACTCAGTCGCACTCGCGAAACCCTACTGCCACTCGACCCTTAGCCCCACTTGCTCGCCGCCGAACCCACGGCCGCATCATCACCACCGCGACCACCAACTGCTAGCCACATGCGCGCGTGCTCCCCTCTCACGGTCGCCGCTTCGTACAACCTCCATGACTTCAACAACAACTACCCACGAACTTCTTCATCTCCAAGCCAAATCGAACACCAATCGAGTACCCACATCGCGTCCTTCAAACTACTAGAAATCGCAACCCCTAGTTCAATGAAATCATGACTCACATCGAACGCGAACCACGAACTGTAGGCTCCTCACTCTCGAGCTGCTGGCCATCGAGATTTCGATTCTTTTTTATTTATTTTAGTGAATACGAATTGATTTTGTAATTTAGGGCAGGGATCGGCTTCATTCATCACGAATTTGAGGGAGGAAGGGAAAAGAGAACCTACGATTTTGAATGATTTTTTTAGGAACGAACTGATTTGTGAAGGAAGATAATTTGTGATGGAAGATATTTGCCTTTAAACGAGAAGAGGAGATAGCTAGGTCGACGCAATTCAGGACTAGGGTGGCTGGAATAAAATTATGTGGTGGCTGGGTTGACCTTTTAAATTTTTTATTATTATTAAATTTCCAAAATATCTCGTTTATCATAACTCGAAATCTCGAGCTTCGAATCAGACATGCCACTAGGCGTTTATAAGGCTTTACCTGTATTCCTAACACGATAGAACGTGTTTCGGAACCTAATTTGGTCATAAGTGCAAGTTATGGGAATAAATGACCAATTTTAAATTAAATCGATTAAAACAGTTTCTTTGCATTTTGAGCTGCTAGGGTCAAGCGACAAATCCGATTGCTACGAAAATTGAAATCCAATAATAACTAACTATTACGTATCCAATGGAACTAGTCTCGTCGAATTTTGAGACTGCATCTCGGAAGGCTATTTTTAAATATAGATTTAAACGATATATTATTAAAACTAAACAAATCTCCTTTAAATTAAATTTCAATAATTCCATTATCTTCAGTACCATTATTATAAATTTTATAAGCCTTCAATTATTTTTAACAGGCTTAAAACTCCAGATTCAACATTTTACCCAATTTCAAATTATAAAATCCAGTAATTTAATTATCAAGTAAATAGTGATATTTGTAATTCAAGTTAAAATTAACCTTTCAAATATTTAAAATCAATTAAATATTCCAATTTAAATTGTTAGAAATTCTGGGTCATCACACTAACACAGATGCAGAAAGTAAATAAAAAGCAGCAAAGGAAAGAACACACCGGATTTTATATTGGTTCAGAGTTACCCTACATCCAGTCCTGCACCAAGGCAAACCACCTTATACAGATTTTTATTATACCAATGTCGAGATTACATTCCTCAATTTCTAAAGGCCTTGAGGTACCCTCCTGTCTCATGAGTCTGGGGCAAACTCTCTTGATTCACAGGCCACAAGATTACCCAATTGATTTCCAGGTACAATCACACCTTATAAAGAGACTCGATAAACTTTTGATTACAAATTGATCCTATAAATCTGAATAGCACTTTGACCTTCGCGAGAGGGCAGAGAATCAAACAAGAATGAGATTCTAATTTGATTCGCTTAAGAATTCGGCTGAATTTTGGCACGATCTTTAAAATATAAAAATTATAGAAAATGATTTGTGGAGAAGAAGAAGTGGAAAAAATATGAAAATTAGTTAGTTAAAAAATTCGTTTGTGAAGGCTATTTATAAAGCACTAACAGTCATAACCATTCGTGAAGAGATTTAAACGAATAGACACTTATTTTGAAAATTGAAACTTTTGAATTCAACGTCCACCATGTCGACATGGGGTATCCCATGATGTCGACATTCCTATGTTAAAAAAATGTAAAATTTGATTTTGAAAATGAAGTTTAAAACAAGAGTTTATTTTTTAAAACAAAAACAAAGAATATTTTAAGACTAAAGTATCTTTCTGAAAATCATTTGAAAAGATAATTTTTAAGGCTAAAACATTTTGAAAAGTATATTTGAAAATCATTTTGAAAAACCATTTAGAAGTAGTTTTGCAAACTTCTTCCTATAGGATAGCTTATCACATCAGCACTCGAGAACTTGTATAAAACCAGGATGTTCGTGGGTTTGTAAGCCACTTTTCGTAGGTTTGTAAGCTACTTGTCCTAGGTTTGTAAGCCACTAAGAAGATTGAAATGGGTTCTATCCCAAATGAAATTCGGAATGAAGATTTCCATGCTATTATGAAGTTTTAACAAAAACTAGACACATATCTTAAAATCTTGATCTTGATGCTCATGAGTTGTCAAACTTGATTTCTTCATTCTTGATCTTTATAATGTATAGTCTTCAATAATCAGTACACGTCTTATATATATCCTGCATAATATCATTTATATATATCTAGACAATAGTGTTAGTATAAAAGTTAGAGTAAAATAAGTTACAGAGGTTATTGTCGTCAAAACCACTATCTATGGTTCCTAACAAAAAACAATGTCCTTTTTATAATTAATTGTATTGTATACATGATCTCAGATGGTTCATTTTCTTATTTCGGGTGAATTAATTTCATCGAAATATCATACATTATGAACTATTCACCATATAACATTCATATGTGATCAAGTATGGTTCAAACATTCATAATGTTATAATGTTCAAAATTCAAAACTCATCTATGACAATATCTAATCTTAGAAAAACAAATACCTATATGACTAAAGGACAAATGCATTCAGTAGTTGTATAAATTGGTCCATCCATGGGTCTTCAAAGAAAATACGCCAAAAGATTTATTGGTAAGTGTGCATTCACATTTCTTTTGTCATCATGATTCAGTTCATTAGTATATTTTAACTAACAAACATTTTATCAATTATATTAGTTGCAAAAATTTGACAAAATAGATAATTTTAAATTATATATAGTTCTTACATTTTTAGAAAGATTAAATATTGTCATTTCATTTTGTAATAAGGCCCCCACTACAATTTTATATTTCTCAAAACCCTAAGAAAACGTAGAATTTTTTTGATTGCTCTAGTGGGTGTTAGGACTCGCTTGCCTTAGGAATCTGGCCATGAGGATGATTAACAAATCATAGGCTCTAAAGCAATGGATAAAACTTTATCAACTATACCACATAAAACCACCAACCTATGGTCATTGTGCTAATCCCATTTGGAACTTGATCAAGATCAACAAATTGAGAGAGATTATTTACTTGCAACCACCATTTCATAACGGTTTAAGTACATTGCACATACCTTAAGGAAGACCGACAAACAAAAGCATATATCTTACTACGTTTAATAAATATATTAATAGTGCGATACATAGAATCCTTTGCTTGTGGAAGAATAACGACTAAAGTGTATGCACGAAGTAATCTAAACTAGAGGATAACTTATATTATTGATGATTCATAATCTTTAATATATATATACACATTGAGTGATGTTGGTTTATAAAATAATGTATTTCTTATAAAATACCCTAAAGTGTTAATGCATTTGAAATCATGGTATAAGTATAATACACGTGTACTCGTTCGTTAAAGCTAAGTTGGATTACTTACAGTTTAACTTAAGTTATATACATTCATATTATACTGTATATTATTAATTCAATCATATTTAATTAATCAAAACAATATTCTTCTGTATATTATTAATTCAATCATATTTAATTAATTTTAATTCTTATTCCAAATCATATTTAATTAATTTATCCTTTTATATAAAATTTCTAAAAAAAATTATTACTCATCTTAAACTATTTAAGAAAGCTAACCAATAATTGCATTTATAGTTTGTTTATGCGTACATATATATATGTATGCATTTTAATTAATTAAATTAAATGAAATTCATTTAATAAATTATATTTAATTAAACAAATTATATTTACGATTTTAATTAATTTGAAATTTTAATTTAATTTATCATAAATAATTTTAAAATAAATAACTACAATAATTGTGGTTATACATGTATCAATATATATGCTTTAATCAGTTAGATTTAAATTAACTATTTTATTTTATTTGATTAACTATTAACAAATTTTTAATTACCAAATTTCAAAACTAATTATCTAATTCCCCAAAATAATATGAAATTTTTGAATGCATTTTTTAACTTTTATAAAATATTACTTTTATATTTTAAACTTAATTGTCAAATTTATATATCTTTTCAGTTATCAAATCTAAATTGGAAAACTAGCCCAAGGCCTAAAATCAATTTGGGCCTTTACTATTGGGGATAACCTTTGAGCTTAGATCATTTTTTGGGTAAGGCAAGCATTAGGTCAGGCATAGTACTTGATTATCCAAACCCAATCTTAGCCACTACATTTCTAGATACCCTACTAAATGGGTAGACATTAATAAGATAGCTCTAATATTGCTACATAGATTGCATAGACAGTTAGGGCTTTGATACCATGCAAATGATAGTTGTCTTGTATAATACAAAGGCAGAGCTAATATCTGTTGTTGAAGCAGCTGTGATAACCCGGATTTTTAGACATCTGTAATTGATATAATAATTAGATTAATAAATAGAAATACTGAATTATAGATTGAACAAATGAATCTAATCATATAAATATTTATATTTGTAATTTTGATGTATATATATATATTAAATAGAATTATTATATACAAATTGAATTTGTGTTGATTTAATATATACTTATATTTGAGTAGATCGCAAATTGGATTTTAGGTTAAAATTTAATTTGACTTTGGATTAGAATTTGAGATTTAAAAGATAGGTATTTTAAATTATTATGGGTTTAGAAAAATATTACATATGATTTTTATTAGTATAAGATTAGTTTTATATCATTACCTTTAAAGAATATATTAGACTTGTATAATTATTTTTAAGTGTACAGTTGAGATATAATTTTCTTTGAAATATATATTGATTAATAAAAGGATAGTCTAAATATTTATGAAATTAAGATATTTATCTTTAATATAAAGCTAAATTAAAATGTAATATTAAAATAGTAAATAAATATTAAAAACATATGAAATTACAAGTGTTAAAAATTTTACATACAAATTAACAAGTGTAAATTGATTATGGCATTCTAGTGACACTTGTAAACCAATTGAATAAGTATAATTTGTTTTCTTTTTATTTAAAATAAATTTAACTAAGCTTTATCCCTCTCTTTTCTTATTTTTTTTCCTGATCTGTTTATTTTCAAAACAAAGAGAACAAAGCTTGTAACCTTAAACCAGAAAATTAAAAAAAAATCAGGTTCCAGTTAAATACAACTTTCAGATCAAGATCAACTATCCCTAATTATTTATCCGGTTAAATCAAACAACAAAGCAAGTAGAGATAAGATTCAAATAAACTGGAAAACAAGATGATTAATGTTGCCGATCAACAGCCAAGATCAAAAGCATTTCAATCCTTTGTCCCAGGATATAAGGTGAGTAAACAAACCTTAAGAAAAACTTATATTAGTTAAATCTTGAATTCTTATGATAAAGCTTAAGTATAATTGTGTGAAACTTAGATTTAATCTCGAAAATAAATTTGTTCTGATATTTGATGAAAGGTGAAATGTTTGTGCATTCTGGTATTCAAAATTCCTTATCCCATTATCTAATCGATGAATTCGGATGCTATAAACTAGGGAAGCGTTCAATTTTGAAAATAGTTTATGTTAAAAATAGTTTGGATGTAAATCATGTTATGTATTTCAACAGAGTTCCAATTTACAGTGATTAAACAGATTTTGGTGAAAAATTGATATGTTTAAATTATGAATACGAGCATGCAATCTGATTTCTTATGTAGAATTACAAATTTTAGAAGTAAAATTATAATTTCTAATGCACCATAGCTCGAGAAATTGTTGAATGTCTTATTTACGTTCAAAAATTTATTTCCATCAACTTCGTCCACGAGGAGTTGCGGCCTGTTATAGGTGGTGCTAGTAGTCATCAGGGTGGGTTCGACCGTGGCGGAATTTTCGTTAGAAGCTTTGTTTGAGAGAGCATGTTGTTTTTAGGGTTTAAGGTGGTGTCCGCTGGGTTGAAGTCGCGATGGTTTCGCAATGTGATAGAGCGACCGGAGTTCAAGACAATTTAGCTGGGAGGGAGTCACGTCGATGAGCAATCGACAGTGATAGGCCGCATGCATGTTAGTGGTCGATGGACGCCCTGGTGGTCGAATTATGGAAAAGGATTGTTTTTCTGGGTTCGTGAAGAAATAGAATTTGATCGTTTTTCGAACAAGCGAGTTGCTAGCTTGGGTGATGAGGCGATCGTGGTCGAGAAGTGAGAGGGAGTTCATCGACATTTGTGCGGTGGCGAATTGGCAGACGAAAAGGGTGTACACGGACACATGTGTCAACATGCACGATGGGTTTAGGCAGCGCTATCGGTCTTATGTTGCGAGATGTGATTTTTCTTGGGTGGTGCGTGCGATGTAGGCTCGAGTGGTTCGTAATTTGGGTTGATGCTGGATGGTTGCGGGGTCGTTGATTTGGGTAATGTTCGAAATAAGGTTGGAGCTGGTGATGATGAGTGTGGAAGAGGGGGAATGTTTTTTTCTGGTGGTAATTTTGTTGGGCTTCAGCCCGGTTAAATTGAAGTAAATAAGACTTTAAATAGTAAAGTTTAAATTCTTACAAGCAAGTGAAATAAAATGTTTTAAAACAAAATAAATAATGCGATTAAAAGGTTAATTATGAAATGAAAGTATTTAACTCATTAATTAAACTTAGGGTTTTAAATTAATTGATTAATAATATAAAATTCTAAGATATTTTAAATAGGATGATTGATCATTAACCAATTAATTAAGATAAATGGATTATCCTAGAATTGCTTTATAATTAAAGATTGAATTAATTAATTAATTAAGGGATATTGGTTGATGGATCTGTTTATAATTAAGGTTAATTAATGAATATAATTAGAGGTTAATTACTTAAAGGAAGTGATTAAGGATTAAATACTTAGTATAATTAATTAAAGGATTGATTAATTAAGGAAATTAATAAAAGGGTTAGTTAATTAGTGAAGATGATTAATTAGAGGATAATTGTAACGATCCTAAATTTTTGAACAATTTAATTTGTAAATATTCAATTTATTTTAAATATTTAAATGATAATTTGACTTAAATTTCAAATTATCAGAATGAATTGATGATTAAAATTTAGAATTTAATCTATTTAAAAGTTGAATAGAAATTTGAATTTTGACTTTGAAGTTGAAATTTAATATTTAACTTATATTTTAAATTTGAATTTGATAATTTAGAAAAATAATTTGGATTTAAAATGAGAATGAAAATATAATATGAAAATAAATAAAAATAAAAATATATATATATATATATAATAAAATAAAATAAAATATACTAGTTGAAAATTTAACAACATAATTTTAACAAGATAATTTTTAAAAACAAAAGCTAATTGAATTTAAATTAAATAAGAAAAAAAATAGGAGAGAAAAAAATAAAATAAAATAAAATAAATAAAAAAAAAAAAAAGGTAAACCTTACCTTACTTTGAGCATTCCTCCATACCCATGATACATGCCGTGTTCCATGCCTTTCATCACGTAATTGCACGTCGCCTCTTTTCTATTTTTATAACCCTACCCCTCTCCACTTTCTTCATTCAGACGAAAGAAAAATAAAAAGAAAAAATGGCGGCCGTGTAAATCTTCTTCGTTCGCCTTCAGAAAATTGGGGCTTTGCAAAATTTGGGCTTAAATTCGAGTTCGACTTGTTTATTCGTCTTCGTGTTGCCGGCTTCGACTTCAAATCGAAGGCCTCGACTTCGAATCTCTTGCGTGCCCCGATTCGTGATAAAGGTGAGTCTTTTGGCTCACGATTATCTTAATGCAAGTATTTAGATTTGGTTGCATTGAATTTTGGGTGGCATGCTACTGTTTTGGGGGGTTGTTGGTTATCAAATTACTCGGTTAATTTGCATGCTTTGTTTTGATGATTTGTGGGTTTCAGTTGCTCGGTTACTTGAATCTGAACCCTTTTGGGGGTAATTGCGATCTCTTGCTCGATTTGCTTGAATTTAAATTGATAAAAACAAATGCTTCTGATTTAAGCAATTAAACTGTTAAGAGCAAATGCTATATAAATTCTTATTTAAATTGATAAAAGCAGATACTTTTTGCTCGATGTCTTGAACTATCAACTGATAAGAACTGATGCTACTCAAATCTTGATTTAAATTGATAATGACAGATGTTATATCTGATACTTATTTTTTTTAAACTGATAGGAACAGATACTACACTTGATGTTGGTTGTTGGTTGTTGTTTTGCTATGAATTGCTCTGTTATTTCGTTATTTAAACTGTTAAGGACAGATACTAGCTACGGTCTCTTGCCTCGATTGTTTTAATTTAAACTAATAAGAACAGATACAAATTTGGAATTTATATTTGTTTTAACTCATTTGATTTTTATTTAAAATTGATAAGAACAGATACTACTTACATTTATTTAAAATTAATAAGAACAAATGCTACTTGATACTTGTTTTTTTTTTACTGACAAGAACAGGTGCTATTTAACATATTTGATATTTTGTTCCAAACTGTTAAGAAAAAAATTGCTATTTAAATTTTTATTTAACTGATGGGAGCAGATGCTAGTAATATTTCTTTAAATTGATAAAAACAAATGCTTCTGATTTAAGCAATTAAACTGTTAAGAGCAAATGCTATATAAATTCTTATTTAAATTGATAAAAGCAGATACTATCTGCTGTCACTTGCAAATAAAGTTAGCATGAGTACATAGAGGTGAATGTTTGAAATATATGTTAGTATGTTTGCATGAATTTGCATTGTGCATCTGTTTGAGCTTTGTTATGGCCTTTGTGCCTTTGTGCCTTTATGATGACTGCAGTTTGATTTATTGTATCAAATTTGGCAGATGTCTTGATTACTTCTGCTGTTCTCATTTTTTGTTGACCCTGATTTTAGAAACTAAATTTTTAAATGAAAATAAAAACAAGTTTATTATTGGTAGGTGTTTGAACATTTGCTTGCTGTCGAGGAAAAAAAAAATGCTTTTGCATGTCATTTGAGGTCTTGCAATTGGTTTATTGATGCATTCAAGTGTTCACTACTTGTAGCCTCTATTCAACCTGATTTTGTTTTGACTTTGGTCACTGTTGCATTCTTGTATATGCATTTGTTGAGTTGTTCACTGATGCAATACTTGTTGCCCTTCATTTGAAACCCTGTTGCATTTGGGTTAGGGGCTGCATTAAGTTGTTTTCAAGTGCGATGCTTGTGGTGACTGCAGTATTAGTTGCAGCCTGCCCTTGTATCTGTTAGTAACTGCAGTTACGTTTTTATGCAGTCTTTCTCTTGTCGATTTACGTTGCATTGTTGCAATTGGATTTGGTTTTCCCTAAATTCATTTTGGGAATTTTGATTTGTTGAGATTTTTGGAGTAAGCAGAGTAATTTCTGATCTCTCAACAAAATTTGCCATCAACAAGAAATGGTTGTCAGACAATCCTACTTGTTGAACCTGCTTTCGACACAATTTTTTCTTTCCTGTTCTTATTTCATTTTCTGCTCCTCTTCCATGCTTTTTAAAATACATACTGAAAATGCAAAGACACAAAACTTGAAGTCCAAACCAAAAGGGTCTGTGCTATCATGCATGAAGTAATTTTTTGTTTCTACAGGCCAATCATTGTTGCCTCATTTTTTATAAGACTTAACAAATAACTGAAAGATGTAACACAATTTTAGTCAGAACCAAAGTTGCAGGAGCACTGCTGCCTTGCCATATTAATTTTTATATGTTCATCTCCAATGATTTCATTTTGAGATTTAAGTGGCATTCCATCTGCTAATATTTGATGTTTCATGACACTGTTAACTCAGCAGCGAAATTTCCAGTTTTAATGCACGTAGTTGCATTTTGTTTTTTTTTTAAAAAAAAACTGTAAATATTTGTTTTGTGGATATTTGCATTTATTTGCACCAAAAAAACTGCATATTTTCTAAAAATACTTCTATATGTGTTTCTAGAAGCTATTTGTTACCTCTGTGGCCTCTGTTGCCTGTGTTACTTCTCTATTGCCTGTGTTGTCTCTGTGTTACCCCTGTGTTGCCTCGGCGTTGCCTTTGTGCTACTGTGTCGGCTACATTGTTTCACTGTACTTGTTGGTCTGCACTTTATGTTGCAGCTGGTCCTGCAGTTGTTATTGTTCATGCCTTCGGTTTTTGCGCATTTCTGAGCCTCTGTCTTGTTTCTTGCTTTGACATTGCTGTTTTGCTTTGTCTGATGTCTTCATGATTCCTTTGTCTATGCCTTGGCTTTGTTCGATCTGATAGCTGTGTGTTTTTGTTTGGTGAACGCGTGTTCGGCGAGGCAGTGCACATGTGTGCAAAGTACACGTGTGTACTGCAGCCACACGAGATTGACAGATTTTAAAAGTTAAAGTTGTTAACATGAAAATCCATAATAGATTTTGAATTGATTCATGTGATCCATTTTATTCAGTTCATTACAAATTTATTTACTTGAGTTAAGATTAATCCTGACTCGAGTGTTTTTGTGTTTTGCAATTAACGCTCGGGTCAGACCGAGTATTTTTACAGCTTGAAGATTTTCAGGCCGCGAAGTTAGAGAGAGGGGGATTAAAAGCACTCTACTAAAGTTTTCAGTAAAATTTTTCTTTGTACTCTAAAAAGATATATATTCCGCTGTATATAAAAATTTAATGCATTGTACAAACTCTGATATATGTATGTAAGAAAAATTCAATTATGAAAAATATTATGATTATTCTGTGATTCTGTGGCTGATTCTGTTTAAACTTTATAAACTGACTAACAATTCGTCATTTTGAACGTTTCTAGTTGGTTTAATTACCGACTAGAGGCGGTCAGAGCGGCGGGTCGTTACAATAATTAATCAATGTAAGTAATTATAGAATTGTTAACTCGAGTAATTAATTATGGATCAATGTAATCAATGTGTATGTGTAAGATAAATTAATTTGTGTAATTAATTAAGTTAAAGTGGTTAATACTAGTTAATTAATTAAGTTTAATTAATTAAAGGTAATCATTTGACGTTGGGTTAAGTATAATTACTTAAGGTAATTAATGGGGTATAATTACTTAGTGAAGTAATTAGTGAATAATTACTGGATGTAATTAATTAAAGGAAATTACTTGATGGGAAGTAATTAAAGGATAATTACTTAGTGGAATAAATTAAGTGATAATTACTAAGTGTAATTTAAGGATCAATTAATAATTAATTAAGGAATTGGTTTAATTGGTGGAGAAATTAAGGGAAGTTATTTTCTGATTGTGATTAATCAAGGATGATTAATGAATGTAGTCAAGTTAAAAATTAATTATTAAATGTAATTAGAAGAATAATTAATCAATGATGGTAATTAAGGATAATTACTATGAATGGTTAAGAATAATTAATTGGTGTAATTAATTAAGGGTTAATTACTTAATGTAATTAAAGAATAATTAATCTAGGGTGGTTAATTAAGATGATGATTAATTAATTGGTTTGTGATTAATTATTGCTAAATAAGCAAAATTAAAGGTGGTCAAAGAAATTGATTTGATTAATTAGGAAAGGGGACTAATTAATCTTGCTTATAAATGATTGGTTGATATTTCTGATATGAAATGTTTGAGATGTGATATGTTTGTCTTGAATAGTGATTATGTGGTTATCTGATGATGATGACTTGTTGTGTAAAAGAGTGACATCTTTTGATTAAAGGTTTAGTAGTGTCTCACTTGTATTGTGCGGGTAAAGATGGCATTGAATTCGAAGAGGCCGGAGTCGGATATTTGTAAATATCCGAAACCACTTCGATTTTTAATCTATAATAATTCCGTACAGATTTGATATGTGAAATCATTAGGCTGAAGTAGAATGATTCAAGTGAATTGAAACATTTAATCTAGGTTTTGTTACTTAGAAATTGATATGTGAAATAAGTGATGTCTAGAACAACTTGTGGAGTTGGAAATTGATACAAGTTACCCGGGTCTATATAAGTTGTACGTTTTTGTGTTCCCTGTTAGATGTGTTTACTCACACTGGTTTTCGGTGTAACGACCCGAAATTTTCGAACCGAAAATCCCAGATAGTTATGAAAAAGAAGAAAGAGATAGAAGAATAAGAAGAAGAACAGAAACACCAACATCTCATATGCTGCAGCGGATAAAATATAATAATAAATAATAACAATTTACAAAAGAATACTATATCCGTCGATTTCATTTTAATACATCAGAGTTACACATTTATACAGACACTGAATATGCACAATTATTATGTCTCAGATATACAATGATATAATACAGCGGAAACAATCCATACGTTCTTGCCATCCAGCTCGACTCCTGAGCTCCAGAACGTCCTTACCTGAAAATCTGTAATACTCGGTGTGACCCGAGCATTACACCAGAGTAACACCCGGGTCAGGCTGGAAACCAGCATGAGTAAACCCATCTAACATGGAATACAAAGGTATACAACTCATATAAACCCGGGTACCTTATAGCAATTTACAACTTCACAAGCTGTTATAAACATTACTTACATTACAACTTAATTTCTAAGTACCAAACTTAGATTGAATGGTCCAATTCACTTTAATCATTCCATTTCATTCTATTGATTCCACACATCAAATTATAAAGAATCGAAGTGGTTTCGGGTATTTACTAATACCCGACTCCAGTCTCTTCGAATCCAATGTCATTTAAAACCAAGTTATCCAACTAAATACAACTCAACTTTAATTATCGGATAACATTTTACACAGCAATTCCTAATTGATTGCTAATCACATTATCATTGCCTATCCAACTATCAAATCACAAATTAATTCATAATAGAGATATCCACCAATTCAAAGTACTTGTCATAATTCAATCATTAATAAGCACGATTGATCGCTTCCATTAATTACATAAATTCAATAATCCTCTAATTACTTTTATTAGTAAATTATTCTTAAATTTCATATAATAATTAAACTTTAACTTGATTACGTTCGTTAATCAATCTTGATTATTCATCAATAGATATCAATTCAATAGATATCATCCAATTCAGACATTCAACAACCAATCATCCATAAGCAAGCATTATCAATTCATATCACAATTAATTTAATTACTTAAATTAACTCCTTAAGAATTAATCACTTAATCTTGCTTATACAATCATTAATTAATTACTAACACTAATTAATTAATCTCATCCTTGATTAACTCAATCAATCAATTTATCAATCCCTAATCCCAGATTAATTATCCTTTATTTATCAATTAAGAATCCTTAATTAACTGTTAACCCATCCTTAATTAACAGATAATCAATCCTTATTACCATTTGATTAATCCTTTTTCCTATTTGAAAATACGGCATTAAGAATCAAGTTTAAATTTTAAAACCCTTTTAAAATTATCTATTAAAAACTTATTTATTTTCAATATAAATTTGAAAACTTAGTTTTTAAAACATTACTTAACAATTTACTTTAAACTTTGATTCCATATTTAAATTCAAAACATCCTTCTTTAAATTAAAAATTTAATTTAAGTAAATTACTTTAAAAAAGAAATCATTTTAAACAAATTTAAATTTTGAAATAAATTCAATTTATACATTTAAAGTTTGATTATAAATTACTTTTAAACAGCAAGCTTTTTAACTTTGTAACTCTATTCCTTTTATACAACTTGAACTTGTTTCTATTCAAACGACAAGTTTTAAATCAACAACTATATCTTAGATTACAGAGGACTTAACTAAAAAGCAGCAACCAAATTACTCGAGACAAATACTCATACAACCCGAGCCTGCCCCGAAGATCCTCAAGCTTCCCTCCTACTTCGAGTCATCATCGAGCATAACATGAGCTCTACCCGGATCTTCAAATCGTCTTCCCCAAGCTCAAATATTCCACTGCACACGGCCAATACACGTGCACGTGTCCCCTCACCTCCGGCCAAATTTGGTCATCGCAACCATCGACGTCGGTCACTCCAATGCGTGCGAGCCCTAAACCAAACCCAGATCGAAGAATACATCATCGAATCGAATTTCGAACTTCAAGCTCGAAAACTGCAGAAAAACATCGACCACTAAACCACCCACAGCCGACGCCACGACGCCGTAAGGCTTTCTCCATACCCACCATCAAATCGCCACGTCACGAGCCTCAACACCCCCAAACGCGATCAACCCCGGTCGAATATCCAAGTCGCGACACTCGCGACATTCAAACCGAAACAACATCAATAAAAAACCCTAGTTTGACCAATTCTCATCACCACGGCCATTGGAAAAATTCCATAGCATTTTTCCCCTATCAACAATCCACAAGCAAGCATCGACCTAGAATCTATCTCAAATCGTCACGCCGATCGACGACAATCACCAAAAACCCCACTTTCGAACAAAACCCAAATTCACAAGAATTATCCAACAGAAAATTACAAATTTCATATCAAAATTCATGATTTTTAATCATGATTACATGCATGTAATTCAAGTTATAATTTAAGATAGTTGATTTTTTACAAAAATTTAGTTTCACCGTAAATTTTCATTTTAGACATGATTTGTGTTATTTAAAATTCCTAGAACTATTTTATAATCTTCATCATACAATTACAAACAAATTTCATTCAAATGTTTAAGGCTAATATGTATCAAATTTAGAAATTTGGATTTTTGAAAAACTAAGGGCACAAGTTTTATCAACAGAGAACAACTTCAATATATACTGTCATTTGAATTCCTGGTAATTTCACACTTACAACATACAACTTAATAATATTCATGTAATAACATTCATTATCAAAACAAAATTCATTTACATGGATCATCATTCAACCATAGATTAAATTAAAACTGTTTTTTAAAAATATTTAACTCACCTTTGTTTGCAGAGGACAGAAATTGTTTTGCAGGTTCATGAATTTATTTGCATGATGAATTTCCTGAATTGCTTGTCTGATTCCAGTTCTTGCATGTTAATTTAATTGTAATCTTCCTGCTTATCTTCATCTTGCTTTAGATCTAACTTCTTTTCTCATTTTCCAAATTTTACAGTTATATTTCTTCTTCTTTGTTTCAGATTTTCCATTTCCTGTTCTTTTTTTTTAAGATTTGTATTCAATTTTTGTTGAAGAGAATAAAGAAATTCTTAGCTGAAAATAAAACTCTACTTTTATTTTGCAATTAAATTTTAAACTTAATAAATCAAGAGAATGACACTTGTCATTTTAGTGCTCTAATGATCTTACACATATGCACACAAGTTACAAATGTCTTTTTAACATACATTAAAAGTTTACAAGTGGTATTTAATGTTTTATTAATGTTTAATAAATGTTTTAAATGTTATTTTCCCCTTTTAATAATCTAATGAATGTAATTATGTAATATTTATGTACTTATCCTTAAATAAACAAGTTTTAGATTTTAATAAATTATTCAAAATCAAATTCATGTGAACATTTATAAATAACTTATATTTTTGATTCAATTTAATTTATCATATGTTAATAAATTTTAGAAATTTATATTAATTCTTTATGTAAATTATTTTTTAAACAAGCATATCTTATGTTAAAATTAAAATGAAAGAATATTGAAAACAATTGAATGTGAATCTTCAAATTTAATCCTTATTTGAAACAAAAGCTTAATATATATATATATATTTAAAATAAATAAGAAATTATTCTTGTCATTTAAATCTCAAATATAATTTTTAAAAGTACTAAGTCAAATTGACATTTCAAATTTCAAACTATATATATTAAGTTTGAAAACACTCATCAAACTTAAATTAATATATTTTTTCTATTTCTGATACATATATACAAATATATGTATATATATACATTTCAAATGGAAAATCATTTTAACATTAGATTTGAAAGTTACTGTATTAAATTTTGAAACATAATCAAAACTAATATATATATATATATATATATATTCATATATATATATATATATATATATCACAATTCGAATATAAAGCTTTTACAATATTAAAAACTTCCTATTTACAATATATCAATACATATATACATATTATAAATAGAAAATATTCTGATTAACTTTTGAAAAATAAATATTACCAATTTTAAATTGCTAAAATAAATATTTCCAAATCATTAGTTTCTAAAAGAATTAACTTGCCTATTTTATATTGTTAAGAAAAATATTAATAGATATTGTCAAATTATTATCATTAGACTTTAAAAAGAAAATTTAACTTGTCGATTTATAGTATAAAATGATCAAATTAATTTAATTATTATCAAAGATTATTAAATTGATATTGCTTAAAATGCCGGGTCGTCACAAAACAAAAGAATTTTATTTTGGTTATTTATATTTGAAGATAACAATTTTATCCATTTTAAATAATTTAATTAAGGTATTATCACATTTTATGTAATGTTTGTGATTTTTCATTGACGAAAACCGACATCAATACGTCCACTGTATCAACTGCCGAGCAATCGAAAGCCGAAAAACCGTACCGTTAGGGTTTTAGAAAAAGAAAAAGTAGAAGAAGGTAGAAAAAGATAGAACAGAACAGAAGAAATAACAGTACAACATCAGAATCTCACAATTCGCAGCGGAACAACATATAATAAATAAATGAATAATCTTTAAACAAAGAACTATATCAGTTATTACATTTTATATATTACATTTCATTGCATCATCAGAGCGTACAACAACAAAAAACATCAAACAATGCAGCGAAAAAAAGAAATACTATATACTAGTAATACGCCATGCCCTCCCGCTTGCCTCCTACAACTCCTGAATTCCAGAATATCCTGATAAACCTAACTCTTGACTGCCCGTGTGGAAATTGGTGGGCACCCAGAGTTTTAGAAGGAAAACAATAAACTCCGAGTCAGTCATGTGACTGGTGTGAGAACTCAAAACAGTTTATTTATCTTTGAAAACAAAATAGAGGGATACTTTTAAAGTCAATTCGCAATGCTTTTAAAAATGAGACTACCATAAGGCCTCCCGCACACACACACAATGCAAACGCAGAATCGGAGGAGATTCTCCTTATGATAGTCAAAGATGCTTGATACGCATTAAAAGGAACATTTGATATTATTACTAGTGCATAGTGTAGAGAAAAACATTTCGAAAATAAAGATATAAATCTTAGCCCGCATAGACATTTCGAACTATGCCTACTATAGCTACCATCCAAACATTGGGGCGCCACCATAAGTGAATGATAGGTTCTACAACTAAAATCGTAAAAGATCGTATTGTTTCTTTGGATTTCCAACAAATGGTCAGGCCAAGGAACTTCCCATTGCCACATGGAAACGCCTCTGGAATGACGTCCCGAGAACCAAACCGGATCTCTGCCAACACAAGGCCGGGTTACCCATAACTGGGTAACTACTGACACGAATATGTCATCCCCCGATCGTAACTGATCTATCCGAGGATCCTCGATTTCCAACAACCACAAAAATATGCAGCAACAACATAGGTTAAATATCTGGGCTCCATACCATGATACCACCTCTATCCAGAAGGAATGACATACACTAAAGGGCGCTACCCATAATAACCTTGCTGCATCCTTCCTGTTTTGACCATTTTCGAGGTGTGAGGTCCGACGAAGTCTCGTCCACAAAGCCACACTTTATACAAAAGCCGTGCTTTGGGTCAACAAATGATCATAGAAATGATCACTAGGATAAATGATCAAATAAATGATCCTATCACAAATGATCAACACAATGATCATTTCACAGCAACACTCAACATGCCACACTACCAAATTGGGAGTATATCACTAATAACCTTCAACTATATAACCTCTGAGCTCGTACGTCTCAGAGAAGGGTATTAAGCTAAGAGAATAAATTCTCCGCCACCAAAAGAAATATATTTGAAAGAAATCAGCTTTATATCTCAATTTGTAATGTCAGACATACAATCCATACAAGTCTGTTCCGGGATCGAACAGAACCGAAGGCACTTACAAAGAAGTCCTTGCAATCCGGATATTCACTAATCACGACCGGACATCCCGTCACTAAGGGTGATAAAACCTCTATATCGGAGATCAGCCGATGTAGAGTAACTCGACGGTAATCCTTCCATTTTCACAAATATCCGGTCTTCAACACCGGTCATCGAATGCAATCCATTACGACGTATCACATATTCAGAATGGGTTATACGACCCCAAGGTCCTTTCCCGGCTAACCCGAATAGTGAGCGCTTATTCAAAAATAAGTTTGGCATTCAATTTCAAGCAAATTCACAACAAATACCTATTTAAAGGTAAATATTGATAGTCGGATATTTAACTATCAATAGGCGTGTTCGACATCACCAAATCCAAATAATTTCCCAAATTATTTACTTTCCAAAATATCTTTACTAGATATAAAATTTTCCACACTTCAACATTTGAAAACCTATTTTCAAATCACTTTTCAATACTTTATCAACTTTTGAAAACAAATTTCAATCATTTTTCTTACTCGGAAATACTTTCATTTCAACATGGTTCATTTAAACCAATTAAATAAATCCTTACCGATTTACTTTATATATACGTTCCAAATCCGTAAATCAATTCCCACACTTCAAAAATAAATCAACGTTTATTTTTAAACAATTTCCCCTTTCTTTTATAAATTCCTTAGTGAATTTACAATCCAAAATATCTATGAATATACGATTTTCTAATCGACTTCTATTATTCATTTTCAATTTATCTTACAAGGATAAATTCTAAAACGTTCATTTCACATTGGAAAAATATTTCCATACTTATTTAATAATAAGTACATCACAAATCCATTCAATTTCAACACTTGGAAAATATTCAATATACTTAAATCGAAAATTAAGTATATATTTCATTCTTTAAGAAATCATTCTCTAAAACACATTTGTTTGGGGCAAAACGAATGTTACGTAAAACATCGTTGCGACGACCCAAAATCACTAGTATAGGGATTTAAAGTTTAAATAGATATGTAAATCCCAATACTATACAAAACATTTCCTTTCGGAAACCATTTACTATAACAACAATGTTATAGTCCACCATTTCCTTCTATTTCTCGAAAACGTCTATTTCAATAATAAATGTTGAAATCTATGTATTCGATACTTATTACATTTTAAAACGTCTTTAAAATCATTAACTTCATTTCATAATGTTCCTTCCCCAAAAACATATCCATTTCATTTAATAATATATTCACTGTTCAAAATCGTGAATATAATTCCTATATCCAACTTATCAAATTCAATTGATTTCGGATTTATAAACAACGTTTATAAACTCCATTTATATTTTTATAAACTTCTATTTAAAAAAAATCCTTTTTATATCTCATTTTAAATGCCAAAATCCGATTTATAAGTTGATTACTTATAAATCTTATATTTTACAAAATCTATCCATTTTCTAACTTCATAATTTATAAATCTATAAATTTCGTTCACTTATGAAATCCATTTTTATTTCATTTTTAATACTTAATAAAACTTGTTTTAATATTCCAATGTTTTTAATTTATAAAATATCAATTTTATAAGTCTTTTATACACATCGTTTTTAATAATTCAAAAATCCCAATTTAAACCAATTTATTCTTTTAACAACTTAAAAATCGTTATTTAAAGCTTATATACTTCAAAATCATACTTAAGCATTATTTTCCAAAAATCATAACTTTTATGAAAATAAAATTTTAACGTTTATTTATTTTAAAGATTCAAATTTTAATAAAACGTATAATTTCAAAAATCACTTTAAAAATCCTTTAAAAATCAAAATCGTTACTTTAAAACTTCAAAATTTGATCCGATGATGCCACAACATCTAAATAACAAATCAATGCATCCAAACATCATATATCAATATGATATACAATCAAATATCACAATATCTGAAATAAATAAATACTGGTAAGGAATCCAGTTGGATCCCTCCAACCTGTTTCCCTGCATCCACAGATGTTAGCACAATACCCATTCCACTTCGAGATGGAATATCGCGGTATATGGGATTTTATAAAATATTATCCGCTTACTAACGGCGCAATAGGGTCTCATCCGCTATACAATGCGGGAAATCAATCAACTGCAATATATACATATGCCAATATATATATATATATATATATATATATTGCTATATATATAGATATATCCTACAATATCTAATATCACAATCAAGCAAACAATCAATAACTGCAATTCTTTTTGAGTGAGAAGTTCTCACCTTAGCTATTATTTGCAATCCATTTCCATTTCAGCTCGTTTCCTCGGTTTATACCTTGTATAAATATTTACACAATTTATAAATATTTAATATAAATCGAACTAATTAATTTACTATTTTAAAATTTTAATTCATCTAAAATTTAGTTCAAATTGAATGATTTAAATTTTAAACCCAAAAATCAACTTTTAAACAAATTCCCCTTTTTATAAAATTTATTTGGCTAACAATTTGATTTTTATTAATATTTGAGTCAACTTGAAGAATCCATTACCATTTGATACTTTTTATTTACCACTATTGGATTTAAACTATCTTTTTCTTTTTAACTTGCTGTTATAACTGGAATTCTGCATAAATATAAAATTTAGTAATTTAAATAAATTCAAGATATACTTTACTGCAGATTTAAAGATCTATTTTCTTTCTGTTTTACCTGTATATTAACTTACTGTAAAATCAATATTGTCTTGCTGTAATTGATTTCTTCTTTTCTGCTATATTTTTTTTTCTGCCATTACTTAATTTTTTTTATCATTCACTTAAAAACTACATATATATATAAATTCAAATTGAAGAATAAATTGTTTTCAATACCTCACTGCCGAATCAAGTAGACCCAGGCTCGAGCTCTACCATAAGTTGCGTGCACGAACCCCTAGCTTCCATCCGTCATCGCGCTACAGGTTCGAATCGCCTGCGATCGACCGCGACACCATCGACGCGAGTATCCACACTCGAGCGCGACCCACTGCCTCAGCCCTAAAAATCGATACCGAGCCCCACACCCTTCGACCTCACCTTCGAAGTCAACAACGTACCCAGGCGCCACCACTACGAGAACCCCCTCGCGAGGCCTGAAATCTCCCATCGCCGAGCACGAGATCGAGCCACCCAGATTTGCAAACTCACGAATCAAATCGAAATCGAGTTCGATTCGAACTTCCTATTGCTATGCCGCGGCCTCCCTGTTGACCGCGAAACCCCCTCCATGCCGCCCTCGCATCGAACTGACGACGTCGATTCCCTTTTTTTTTATTTGCTCGGCCACCATTTTCGAATTGAGGGAGAAACAAAAATTGATTTCGATTTGGATAGAAAAAGAGCGGCCATTCTCTTGATTTTAAACGAAAGGGTTTCGAACTCAAGAAGGAGAAGAATTTTAGTTCGGCCATTTTATTTCTTCTGAGATTCAAATTTTGTTTTGTACAGATAAAGGAAGAAGGTATTTAAAAATAAACTGAGGCATGTTTATCACGATCTTGTTCCGTGATATTCTGCGTGATTTTAGGCGTAGGGCTAGGGAAGATAACGTGTGTTTATTGACCAAATAAAATATTAATTTTCAAATTGAATTCGATTCAATTTCAATGCGTTTACTCACCGTGTGCTCGCATAACAACTCCGATCAATATGAAATTTGAAATCCAATAATAATTCAATATTACGGACCCAATGGAACTGGTTTCGTCGAATTCCGAGACTGTGCCTCGGACGGCTATTTTTAAATATCGATTCAAACAATAAAATTTCAAAACTGAACAAAGCAGTTTCAAATTCAATTCTGAAGCTTCTATTATCTTCAGTATTATCAATATGAATTTTGCAAGCCGTTGAAATATTTTTAATCAGCTTAAAATTGAAGATTCAAATTATTATTCAACTTTCTATAGATTAAATTTTATAATTTAATCGCCAAATTCAAAATTATATTGGGAATTCAATCTAAACCATCATTCAAATATTTAAAATTAATTAAATATTTTCAATTTAAATTGTTCAAAATTCTGGGTCGTTACAATCTTCCCCCCTTAAAAGAATTTCGTCCCGAAATTACAAGTTAGGAAGAATGGTCCTTAACTCGTCTACTATTTTTCACAATCCAAATAGTTTTATCAACTTGCTAACCTAAGTCTTTTTACTAGAGATCCATTATCATTTCAACTAGCTTTCCAACTTCAATTATAAGATCCAAACAACATTGTTTTCTTAATAATTCAAATTTGAATTTAAATTCAAATTTCAACTTTCAAAACTTTCTCAAAAAATTTTCTAACGCCCTAAATTTTCGAAAAATTTCGCCAGCGTCTCCTTTGCGCGGCTCGATCGGTACGACTACAAAATGGCACCACGGCCCCTCAGAATCAAAAAGAAAAGAGAAAGCCAAGTGGCTGGAGATAAAAAATCATCAAATCTCATACTGAAATTCAAATACGTACCTTTTTGTCGAGCAATTCAATTTTATGTTTGAAATCTAAATCCCAATTCCATTTCTTTTAATACACCTGTATAACCTGCTAGAAGTAGTACCCAATTCCAACATTCAAACCATTTTGCACATTTCCTTTACAAAATTGTCAATATATGCTTCTTATATACGTTTACTTCACTATTGAAGTTATATATTCATTTTCATTCAATTTTGCATTTCCAATTTCATTTGAATTCAATTCACAATTTCAATTATATTTGAATTCAGTTTAACTTGTATTCCGAATATTGAATTTTATCGATTAACTTTTATTCACAACTGCACTATTTTAAATTAGTTCCAATTACTAATTCATTACAAGTTCTAATTCATTTCATCTCGCACAATTCAAATTGGTTGTCAATATTCAGTTTTCAATTTTAGTTTATAACCATGTATATTTAAACTGGATTTCAAATTCCATATGAATTCAATTTACTTCATTTACTTGCAATTGTAAATTCATTCATTCATTCTCAATTTATTTTCATAATTCAATACTCAATTCCAATTCATTTTAATTATTCCAAATTTATTTTCAACTTAATAAATTTTCTTTAAGTAATTATTTCACTTCGTTTCCTTAGACCTTTCTTCAATTTCACTTTATTCAGATTTATTCACTTATACTTACTTAATTTAACTCTATTCCTTAAGTTAAATTTATCCTATCAAAATTCAAATTGTATAAGTTATCAACTTATTTATTATTCCCATAAATATTTTAAATAGGATTCCAGAGTCTTTTCTGCTTTTCCAAAACCAAATCCAAATTTTCCAAACAACTTTCATTTAAAATATTTGGCAGCAATTCCTCTTTTGAAAACCCGAAAATGAACATCGATAATGCTGCAGTCATTACCGAAGTTATTTTCCAGCGATCGAAAAGAGTTTAGAGCTTTTATCTCTTCAAAATACTTTTCAAAACCTTTGAAATTCATTCTTAAATCAAAAAGGAATTTAATTTCTAAAATTTCCAAACCTTTTCCAAAAACATTTCCAAAAACTTCCCTGGAATTCTATTTCTAATTATAAGTCACATTTATAATTTACATTCTCAAATTTCATTTGTATACGGATTTCATTTTCTTATCTTTATCTCAATTTTCATATAACAATGATTTCAATTCTATTTCAATTTCAATGGTAATAGTTTATTATTATTACTACCTAACAACCATGCATCCATATATTATAATAATCTACAGAAAATCATTTCTTTTAAATACAAAAATAGTTTTGGGCAAAATTATTTCGTTTACCCGATTATAAAACAATAGTGTGTCAGTTTATCTTGTTTAAGAGTTTAGAAACTCCTATCAACACAGTTAGCTAGACTGCACCGACCAGAATCTATAAACAATCAACCGATAAGTCAACACAATATAATACAATTTATATTCACTAACAAATACGCGCTCATATCTATTATTACTCTCACACTCATTCTAGAGTACTACTGACTCTATCTCTAATAAGTAACACCCAACAGAACCATGGTTGTCGCTTAACCATATGCTCTGATACCAAATGTGACGTTTGCGATTTTCGTTGACGAAAACCGACATCAATACTTCCACTATATCAACTGCCGAGCAATCGAAAGCCGAAAAACTGTACCGTTAGGGTTTTAGAAAATGAAAAGGTAGAAGAAGATAGAAAAAGATAGAACAGAACAGAAGAAATAACAGTACAACATCAGAATCTCACAATTCGCAGCGGAACAACATATAATAAATAAATGAATAATCTTTAAACAAAGAACTATATCAGTTATTACATTTTATATATTACATTTCATTACATCATCAGAGTGTACAACAACAAACAACATCAAACAATGCAGCGAAAAAAAGAAATACTATATACTAGTAATACGCCATGCCCTCCAGCTTGCCTCCTGCAACTCCTGAATTCCAGAATATCCTGATAAACCTAACTCTTGACTGCCCGTGTGGAAATTGGTGGGCACCCAGAGTTTAGGAAGGAAAACAATAAACTCCGAGTCAGTCATGTGACTGGTGTGAGAACTCAAAACAGTTTATTTATCTGTGAAAACAAAATAGAGGAATACTTTTAAAGTCAATTCGCAATGCTTTTAAAAATGAGACTACCATAAGGCCTCCCGCACAAACACACAATGCAAACGCAGAATCGAAGGAGATTTCTCCTTATGATAGTCAAAGATGCTTGATACGCATTAAAAGGAACATTTGATATTATTACTAGTGCATAATGTAGATAAAAACATTTCGAAAATAAAGATATAAATCTTAGCCAGCATAGACATTTCGAACTATGCCTACTATAGCTACCATCCAAACAGTGGGGCGCCACCATAAGTGAATGATAGGTTCTACAACTAAAACCGTACAAGATCGTATTGTTTCTTTGGATTTCCAACAAATGGTCAGGCCAAGGAACTTCCCATTGCCACATAGAAACGCCTCTGGAATGACGTCCCGAGAACCAAACTGGATCTCTACCAACACAAGGCCGGGTTACCCCTAACTGGGTAACTACTGACACGAATATGTCATCCCCCGATCGTAACCGATCTATCCGAGGATCCTCGATTTCCAACAACCACAAAAATATGCAGCAACAACATATGTTAAATATCTGGGCTCCATACCATGATACCACCTCTATCCAGAAGGAATGACATACACTAAAGGGCGCTACCCTTAATAACCTTGCTGCATCCTTCCTATTTTGACCATTTTCGGGGTGTGAGGTCCGACGAAGTCTCGTCCACAAAGCCACACTTTATACAAAAGTCGTGCTTTGGGTCAACAAATGATCATAGAAATGATCACCAAGATAAATGATCAAATAAATGATCCTATCACAAATGATCAACACAATGATCATTTCACAGCAACACTCAACATGCCACACTACCAAATTGGGACTATATCACTAATAACCTTCAACTATATAACCTCTGAGCTCGTACGTCTCGGAGAAGGGTGTTAAGCTAAGAGAATAAATTCTCCGCCATCAAAAGAAATATATTTGAAAGAAATCAGCTTTATATCTCAATTTGTAATGTCAGACATACAATCCATACAAGTCTATTCCGGGATCGAACAGAACCGAAGGCACTTACAAAGAAGTCCTTGCAATCCGGATATTCACTAATCACGACCGGACTTCCCGTCACTAAGGGTGATAAAACCTCTATATCGGAGATCAGCCGATGTAGAGTAACTCAAAGGTAATCCTTCCGTTTTCACAAATATCCGGTCTTCAACACCGGTCATCGAATGCAATCCATTACGACGTATCACATATTCGGAATGGGTTATACGACCCCAAGGTCCTTTCCCGTCTAACCCGAATAGTGAGTGCTTATTCAAAAATAAGTGTGGCATTCAATTTCAAGCAAATTCACAACAAATACCTATTTAAAGGTAAATATTGATAGTCGGATATTTAACTATCAATAGGCGTGTTCAACATCACCAAATCCAAATAATTTCCCAAATTATTTACTTTCCAAAATATCTTTACTAGATATAAAATTTTCCACACTTCAACATTTGAAAACCAATTTTCAAATCACTTTTCAATACTTTATCAACTTTTGAAAACAAATTTCAATCATTTTTCTTACTCGGAAATACTTTCATTTCAACGTGGTTCATTTAAACCAATTAAGTAAATCCTTACCGATTTACTTTATATTTACGTTCCAAATCCGTAAATCAATTCCCACACTTCAAAAATAAATCAACGTTTATTTTTAAGCAATTTCCCCTTTCTTTTATAAATTCCTTAGTGAATTTAAAATCCAAAATATATATGAATATACGATTTTCTAATCGACTTCTATTATTCATTTTCAATTTATCTTACGACGATAAATTCTAAAACGTTCATTTCACATTGAAAAATATTTCCATACTTATTTAATAATAAGTACATCACAAATCCATTAAATTTCAACACTTGGAAAATATTCAATATACTTAAATCGAAAATTAAGTATATATTTCATTCTTTAAGAAATCATTCTCTTAAACACATTTGTTTGGGCCAAAACGAATGTTACGTAAAACATCGTTACGACGATCCAAACTCACTAGTATAGGGATTCAAAGTTTAAATAGATATGTAAATCCCAATACTATACAAAACATTTCCTTTCGGAAACCATTTACTATAACAACAGTGTTATAGTCCACCATTTCCTTCTATTTCTCGAAAACGTCTATTTCAACAATTTTGAAATCTATGTATTCGATACTTAATGCATTTTAAAACGTCTTTAAAATCATTAACTTCATTTCATAATGTTCCTTCCCCAAAAACATATCCATTTCATTTAATAATATATTCACTGTCCAAAATCATGAATATAATTCCCATATCCAACTTATCAAATTCAATTGATTTCGGATTTATAAACAACGTTTATAAACTCCATTTATATTTTTATAAACTTATATTTAAAAAAAATCCTTTTTATATCTCATTTTAAATGCCAAAATCCGATTTATAAGTTGATTACTTATAAATCTTATATTTTACAAAATCTATCCATTTTCTAACTTCACAATTTATAAATCTATAAATTTCGTTCACTTATGAAATCCATTTTTATTTCATTTTTAATACTTAATAAAACTTGTTTTAATATTCTAATATTTTTAATTTATAAAATATCAATTTTATAAGTCTTTTATACACATCGTTTTTAATAATTCAAAAATCCCAATTTAAGCCAATTTATTCTTTTAACAACTTAAAAATCATTATTTAAAGCTTATATACTTCAAAATCATACTTAAGCATTATTTTCCAAAAATCATAACTTTTATGAAACTAAAAATTTAACGTTTATTTATTTTAAAGATTCAAATTTTAATAAAACGTATAATTTCAAAAATCACTTTAAAAATCCTTTAAAAATCAAAATCGTTACTTTAAAACTTCAAAATTTGATCCGATGATGCCACAACATCCAAATAACAAATCAATGCATCCAAACATCATATATCAATATGATAAACAATCAAATATCACAATATCTGAAATAAATAAATACTGGTGAGGAATCCAGTTGGATCCCTCCAACCTATTTCCCTGCATCCACAGATGTTAGCACAATACCCATTCCACTTCGAGGTGGAATATCGCGGTATATGGGATTTTATAAAATATTATTCGCTTACTAACGGCGCAATAAGGTCTCATCCGCTATACAATGCAGGAAATCAATCAACTGCAATATATACATATGCCAATATATATATATATATATATATATATATATATATATATATATATATATATATATATATATATTGCTATATATATAGATATATCCTACAATATCTAATATCACAATCAAGCAAACAATCAATAACTGCAATTCTTTTTGAGTGAGAAGTTCTCACCTTAGCTATTATTTGCAATCCATTTCCATTTCAGCTCGTTTCCTCGGTTTATACCTTGTATAAATATTTATACAATTTATAAATATTTAATATAAATCAAACTAATTAATTTACTATTTTAAACTTTTAATTCATCTAAAATTTAGTTCAAATTGAATGATTTAAATTTTAAACCCAAAATCAACTTTTAAACAAATTCCCCTTTTTATAAAATTTATTTGGCTAACAATTTGATTTTTATTAATATTTGAGTCAACTTGAAGAATCCATTACCATTTGATACTTTTTATTTACCACTATTGGATTTAAACTATCTTTTTCTTTTTAACTTGCTGTTATAACTGGATTTCCGCATAAATATAAAATTTAGTAAATTTAAATAAATTCAAGATATACTTTACTGCAAATTTAAAGATCTATTTTCTTTCTGTTTTACCTGTATATTAACTTACTGAATCAAAATTGTCTTGCTGTAATTGATTTCTTCTTTTCTGCTATATTTTTTTTTTCTGCCATTACTTAATTTTTTTTATCAAGATTCACTTAAAAACTGCATATATATATAAATTCAAATTGAAGAATAAATTGTTTTCAATACCTCACTGCCGAATCAAGTAGACCCAGGCTCGAGCTCCACCATAAGTAGCGTGCACGAACCCTTAGCTTCCATCCATCATCGCGCTACAGGTTCGAATCGCCTACGGTCGACCGCGACACCATCCCCGCGAGTATCCAGACTCGAGCGCGACCCACTTCCTCAGCCCTAAAAATCGATGTCGAGCCCCACACCCTTCGACCTCACCTTCGAAGTCAACAACGTACCCCAGGCGCCGCCGCTACGAGAACCCCCTCGCGAGGCCTGAAATCTCCCATCGCCGAGCACGAGATCGAGCCACCTAGATTTGCAAACTCGCGAATCAAATCGAAATCGAGTTCGATTCGAACTTCCTATTGCTATACCGCGGACTCCCTGTTGACCGCGAAACCCCCTCCATGTTGCCCTCGCATCGAACTGACAACGTCGATTCCCCTTCTTTTTTTTATTTGCTCGGCCACCATTTTCGAATTGAGGGAGAAACAAAAATTGATTTCGATTTGGATAGAAAAAAAGCGGCCATTCTATTGATTTTAAACGAAAGGGTTTCGAACTCAAGAAGGAGAAGAATTTTAGTTCGGCCATTTTATTTCTTCTAAGATTCAAATTTTGTTTTGTACAAATAAAGGAAGAAGGTATTTAAAAATAAACTGAGGCATGTTTATCATGATCTTGTTCCGTGATCTTCAGTGTGATTTTAGGCTTAGGGCTAGGGAAGATAACGTGTATTTATTGACCAAATAAAATATTAATTTTCAAATTGAATTCGATTCAATTTCAATGCGTTTACTCACCGTGTGCTCGCATCACAACTCCGATCAATACGAAATTTGAAATCCGATAATAATTCAATATTATGGACCCAATGGAACTGGTTTCGTCGAATTCCGAGACTGTGCCTCGGACGGCTATTTTTAAATATCGATTCAAACAATAAAATTTCAAAACTGAACAAAGCAGTTTCAAATTCAATTCTGAAGCTTCTATTATCTTTAGTATTATCAATATGAATTTTACAAGCCGTTGAAATATTTTTAATCAGCTTAAAATTGAAGATTCAAATTATTATTCAACTTTCTATAGATTAAATTTTATAATTTAATCGCCAAATTCAAAATTATATTGGGAATTCAATCTAAACCATCATTCAAATGTTTAAAATTAATTAAATATTTTCAATTTAAATTGTTCAAAATTCTGGGTCGTTACATTTTAATAGTTAAACTCAGATAATTATTCAATTATCTATTACCCAAAAATCCGGGTTAATACATTCCTTCCCCCTTTGAATCTTTTCGTCCTCGAAAAGGAACGAAGACAGAATTTGTTAAAATGCTTATTGTTTTAGAAAAATTATTCTTTGAAACACTTTTAAAATCTACATAATATTATAAAATAATTTTATAAAAATACTTTTTAGAACTCGATGTTTTAACCAGTCCGTCCTTGTTCTCATAGAAATTCGGTCATACTTTGATCAGGCGTAAGACTGAAAATCTATAAATATTTAACAGACTCATTTTCAACATCCAGTGAAAATACTTGAAAAATAATTTTATTGAGAATATAGAAAACAGTTTTTGAAAATAGAAGATATATATCTTTGGTGAGAATGCTCTGGAAATCATCACCCCCATTCATGGTGCAGTTACATATCAGGGTTACATTGCCATCGCAGCAAAAGTCCATGTAACTGCAGGCTCTCCGCGGCCTCTCGATCACGCCATGGATCCCACGACATATCGCAGTTACATTCCAGGGTTACGTTGCCATCGCAGCAAAAGTCCATGTAACTGTAGGCTCTCCGCAGCCTCTGATTTTCGTTGTCAAAATGAAACTTCTCCATTCCTACATAGGTCGCAGTCTACCGATATAAAATCAAACGCAGACTGTTGGCTCTCAGCAGCACACACGACATTCGCTACGTTACCATAGGTCACAGTCTACCGATATAAAATCAAACGCGGACTGTTGGCTCTCAGAAGCACACACGACATTCGCTACGTTACCATAAGTCGCAGTCTACCGATAAAAAATCAAACGCAGACTGTTGGCTCTCAGCGGCACACACGACTTTCGCTATGTTACCATAGGTCGCAGTCTACCGATATAAAATCAAACGCAGACTGTTGGCTCTATGCGGCACACACGAATTTCGCTATGGTATACTCTACTCATAGTCCCTAGGAACAAGTTTTGTCCGGACTTCTCACAGGATCAACTTTAGAACCCCCCTTGGGGCTCAAGGCAACACCTCCCGATGGTACTCCTGAGAAGTTCATTTCAAGGGAGCGCCTTTTTCCCCAGAGCCATCATCAAAACATTTTATACTATACATATAGTATCTTCAAATCATACACCTAGTATGATCTCATACAAAGCTCTTTTATACAAAATCGATTATTCCAAAATCGATAATTCTCAAACTAGGCTTTCCAAATTCAACATTGATTTTACCCAAAAATCAAAAGCCTTTCCAAATCCAAAGGTTCCCAAAACCTTTTCTAAAATCCTCATAAGATCCTTTATATATATATATATATATATATATATATATATATATATATATATATATATATAATTTTCAAAACTTTGGATCATTTCAAACTTGTATAAAACTCCTTTTATACTTCAAAACACCTTCAAAATCCTTTTCTTCTGGCAAAAGATTCAACAAGGGGAGTTTCATTTTATTAAACAAAGATATTTAACTTTTTTTACTCAAAATCAAATATCCAAATTTGATTACTCCTTTCAGTATCGTTTTCATTCAAATCCGTACGATGTACACATATCATCCATACGCTATACCAATCTGATCGCTCACTCGATCACACGATTTCACTTCCGAACTAGTATCGTCCACCCGACTTCCTAGTGCGGACACAGATCTGGTTTCTTGATCAGAAACCGTCATTCTCCTTGCATAGTCATAGCTATGATAGAGAATATCCAGAACTAAACAACAATCCATATCTAGGTTCGCCGTCGAAAATCGAGTGGAAAATCCCAACTCGGATCGATATAATTATCTCGAAATTCTGTGCTCGAAACTGGATCAAATCATTATGTGAATAGAATAACATATGTACACCCTACGTATTTATCTTTATTGGTTATTAGCCAAATCAATTCCATTTCAATTCACATTCACTTTGATTTTCATTCACTTACTCACAATTGCTTCAATCCATTTGGATTATCACCTCTATTCCAATCTCGATTGGGTATTTAACCAATAATAGTTTGAACTCCGACCAGTTTATTTAGAAAATAGCTTGAAAATTTTTAAAATAGATAAGTAGCTGGAAAAAAATTACTAGTTTGTAAAATAGGTGTAAAATAGTTAGAAAATTGTTAAAATAATTATAGAAATTTTAAATAATTGCAAAATAGTAGTAAGATAGCAATTATTTTTGTAAAATAGTTGAAATATAGTAATTAGTCTATAAAACAGTTGGAAAATTATTAAACAGTCCCAAAAATAATTGTAAGACAAATATAAGATAGTTTGGCTTTTCAAAAAAAGTTGTATATATAATAAATAGCTTGGAAAAATAGGTTTATATTAAAACAATTTATATTAAAAATAGTCCAGAGTCAAAACTGTTCATTTCCCAATCTTCATTCTCAACAATCCAATTTAAATTTCTACTTCGATTTAAATTGGCTCAATTCCAATTTAAATAACTTCAATTTCCATTAGACTTGATTTATTCCCAAATCAAGTTGAATGAATTCTCAATTTCTTTCCAATTTTAAATCAAATCCCATTTGATTTTAAACGTATTCAACTTTAATTACAATCCTAAATTATTCCAATCACTTTGGACTTATATCCATTCAGTTGAACCCACTTCAATTTCAATCATTTCAATTCAACCCAATTTTCCATTTGAATTTTTGTTTTTACTTATGCACCTTCAATCTTAAGTCCAATTAATTCAAGTCAGATTCAGTTTGGACTAATTCAATTTCAATCTCAAATTTAAACCATCTCGAATTATATAAATTCGAGTTAAATTCTCAAAGATTGGTTTAACCTTTTAAACCAAATTAACCTTTATTTACTTATTTCAAAGTTTACATAAGAGTTCGAAACAATTTTAACTTAAAAATTTAATTTATTACCCAATTTTATCTTCTAGTTTGAAACCAATTCTTAAACTGATTCAATAATATAAATTTTCATTTCAAAGTAGTTCCATATCCTTATTTTCAAATCAAAGTGTGATTTTCCTTTTATCCCAATAATGGATATATTACCACACTTCATTTCTCATTTATTTAAACTAATCCAATTTCAGCTTAAAGATTATTAATAACAACGGAATGGTATCATTCAAATTATTTTAAAACATCCATCCATTTCCAATTTCTAGATCTCAAACCCATTTTAAGATCACACAAACTCCCAATTCAAATTAACCTTTTAACTTTTCAAGTTAACTCCCAATTTCATCTTGCAATTACCAAATTCAGGTTGTTTGTTAAATTATTTAACTTTCCAAAGTTAAATTCAATTTACTTAATCCAGTCAACCCTACTTAAATTTGAATTCCCACTTCAAATTTCAAAATTCTTTCCCACTTATAAGTTTAAAATTTATATTCCTTTTGGGTTTTATATCGCACTTCAGGGAAAATCAAAACTCATCACTTTAGAGTTTTTTTTTTCTTCAAAATATCATGTATACCCACACATATATATACATATTTACTTCTTAGCCTACCAAACCAAATTTTAAAATTTAAACCACCTTTGGTTTTAATTCAAAACAAATTTCTTTAAATTTTCAAACAACTCTTGTTTGAAATAGGAACCCTCCATTCAAATACATTAAATAATATTATTTATTATTTCTTTATCACTTTGAAACAATTTTCAAATTCTGGATCCAGATTTAAATCTTTACAACTCAGATCATCTTCAATTCCAATTTATAAGTCATACTTACCTAATTGTTTTACTTCCTTAAAACATTTCATTTTTCTTACTCATTAATACACATTTTATTATGAAATACAACAACCATTTATGATAATAACCCAAATTATCATACCTGAATTCCAATTTATTATTATCTTATTCTGAAACCCTTTCCCAAATTCAAGATTTAATTTCAGTTTGGTTGGATTCCTATTACCACTTAATTTAATTTCAATAATTTAACAACCAATTCCCTTACTACTTGTTAGAAAGAAATATTGCTTTATCTAAAAAGAATATTTTTAAATAAAATCATTTAAAATCCTTATATAAGAAAATAACAAGTACGCACTCTCATATATATATATATATATATATATATATATATATATATGCACTCAACTCATCCTAGGGTACCACATACCTTATCCTTAATGAGTAATCCCACCAGAGCCAAGGTTCTCGCTTAACCTTCTGCTCTGATACCAAATGTAACGACCCAAAAATCCCAGGTAGTTATGAAAAAGAAGAAAGAGATAAAAGAATAAGAAGAAGAACAGAAACACCAACATCTCATATTCGCAGTGGATAAAATATAAAAATAAATAATAACAGTTTACAAAAGAATACTATATATGTCGATTTCATTTTAAAACATCAGAGTCACATTTACACAGACACTGAATATACACAATTATCACGTCTCAGGTATACAACGATATAATACAGCGAAAACACTCCATACGTTCTTGCCATCCAGCTCGACTCCTGAGCTCCAGAACGTCCTTACCTGAAAATCTGTAATACTCGGTCTGACCCGAGCATTACACCAAAGTAACACCCGGGTCAGGCTGGAAACCAGCGCGAGTAAACCCATCTAACATGGAATACAAAGGTATACAACTCATATAAACCCGGGTAACTCATATCAATTTACAACTTCACAAGCTGTTATAAACATTACTTACATCACAACTTAATTTCTAAGCACCAAACGTAGATTGAATGGTCCAATTCACTTTAATCATTCCATTTCATTCTATTGATTCCACACATCAAATTATAAAGAATCGAAGTGGTTTCGGGTATTTATTAATACCCCACTCCGGTCTCTTCGAATCCGATGTCATTTAAAACCAAGTTATCCAATTAAATACAACTCAACCTTAATTATTGGATAACGTTTTACGCAGCAATTCCTAATTGATTGCTAATCACATTATCATCGCCCATCCAACTATCAAATCACAATTCAATTCTTAATAGAGATATCCACCAATTCAAAGTACTCATCATAATTCAATCATTAATAAGCAAGATTGACTGCTTCCATTAATTACATAAATTCAATAATCCTCTAATTACTTTTATTAGTAAATTATTCTTAAATTTCATTTAATAATTAACCTTTAACATAATTACATTCGTTAATCAATCTTGATTATTCATCAATAGATATCAATTCAATAGATATCATCCAATTCGGACATTCAACAACCAATCATCCATAAGCAAGCATTATCAATTCATATCACAATTAATTTAATTACTTAAATTAAATTAACTCCTTAAGAATTAATCACTTAATCTTTCTTATACAATCATTAATTAATTACTAACCCTAATTAATTAATCACATCCTTGATTAAGTCAATCAATCAATTTATCAATCCCTAATCCCAGATTAATTATCCTTTATTTTTCAATTAAGAATCCTAAATTAACTGTTAACCCATCCTAAATTAACAGATAATCAATCCTTAATTACCATTTGATTAATCATTTTCTTATTTGAAAATTAGGCATTAAGAAATCAAGTTTAAAATTTTAAAACCCTTTTAAAATTATATATTAAAAACTTATTTATTTTCAATAAATTTGAAAAGTTAGTTTTTAAAACATTACTTAACAATTTACTTTAAACTTTGATTCCATATTTAAATTCAAAACATCCTTCTTTAAATTAAAAATTTAATTAAACTAAACTACTTTAAAAAGAAATCATTTTAAACAAATTTAAATTTTGAAATAATTTAAATTTATACTTTTAAAGTTTGATTATAAATTACTTTTAAACAGCAAGCTTTTTAACTTTGTAACTCTATTCCTTTTATACAACTTGAACTTGTTTCTATTCAAACGACAAGTTTTAAATCAGCAACTATATCTTAGATTACAGAGGACTTAGCTAAAAAGTAGCAACCAAATTAATCGAGACAAATACTCATACAACCCGAGCCTGCCCCAAAAATCCTCAAGCTTCCCCCCTACTTCGAGTCATCATCGAGCATAACGCGAGCTCTACCCGGGTCTTCAACTCGTCTTCCCCAAGCTCAAATATTCTAGGGCACACAGCCAATACACGTGCACGTGTCCCCTCACCTCCGGCAAAACTTGGTCTTCGGACCATCGACGTCGTTTACTCCAATGCGTGCGAGCCCTAAACCAAACCCAGATCGAAGAATACATCATCGAATCGAATATCGAACTTCAAGCTCGAAAACTGCAGAAAAACATCGACCACTAAACCACCCACGGCCGACGCCATGACGCTGTAAGGCCTTCGCGATCCCCACCATCAAATCGCCACATCACGAGCCTCAACACCCCCAAATGCGATCAACTCCGGTCGAATATCCAAGTCGCGACAGTCAAGACATTCAAACCGAAACAACATCAATAAAAAACCCTAGTTTGATCAATTATCATCACCACGGCCAATGGAAAAATTCTATAGCATTTTTGCCCCTATCCAAAATCCACAAGCAAGCTTCAACCAAGATTCTACCTCAAATCGTCACGCCGATCAACGGCAATCACCAAAAACCCCAATTTCGAACAAAACCCAAATTCACAAGAATTATCCAACAGAAAATTACAAATTTCATATCAAAATTCATGATTTTTAATCATGATTACATGCATGTAATTCAAATTATAATTTAAGATAGTTGATTTTTTTACAAAAATTTAGTTTCACTGTAAATTTTTATTTTGGACATGATTTGTGTTATTTAAAATTCCGGGAACTATTTTATAATCTTCATCATACAATTACAAACAAATTTCATTCAAATGTTCAAGGCTAATATGGATCAAATTTAGAAATTTGGATTTTTGAAAAACAAAGTTCACAGGTTTTATCAACAGAGAACAACTTCAACATATACTATCATTTGAATTCCTGGTAATTTCACACTTACAACATACAACCTAACAATATTCATGTAATAACATTCATCATCAAAACAAAATTCATTTACATGGATCATCATTCAACTATAGATTAAATTAAAATTGTTTTTTAAAAATATTTACTCACCTTTGCTTGCAGAGGACAGAAATTGTTTTGCAGGTTCATGGATTTATTTGCATGATGAATTTCTTGAATTTCTTGTTTGATTCCAGTTCTTGCATGTTAATTTAATTGTAATCTTCTTGCTTGTCTTCATCTTGCTTCAGATCTAACTTCTTTTCTCATTTTCCAGATTTTACAGTCTTATGTCTTCTTCTTTGTTTCAGATTTTCCATTTCCTATTCTTTTTTTTAAGATTTGTATTCAATTTTTGTTGAA
This sequence comes from Allium cepa, assembly GCA_030765085.1. Lineage (NCBI taxonomy): Eukaryota > Viridiplantae > Streptophyta > Magnoliopsida > Asparagales > Amaryllidaceae > Allium > Allium cepa. The sequence continues at coordinate 1,039,885,088 of CM060928.1, forward strand.
GAGAATAAAGAAATTCTTAACTGAAAATAAAACTCTACTTTTATTTTACAATTAAATTTTAAACTTAATAAATCAAGAGAATGACACTTGTCATTTTAGTGCTCTAATGATCTTACACATATGCACACAAATTACAAATGTCTTTTAACATGCATTAAAAGTGTGGTATTTAATGTTTTATTAATGTTTAATAAATGTTTTAAATGTTATTTTCCCCTTTTAATAATCTAATGAATGTAATTATGTAATATTTATGTACTTATCCTTAAATAAACAAGTTTTAGATTTTAATAAATTATTCAAAATCAAATTCATGTGAACATTTATTAATAACTTATATTTTTGATTCAATTTAAACTTTCATATGTTTATATATTTGAGAAATTTATATTAATTCTTTATGTAATTTTTTTTTAAACAAGCTTATCTTATGTTAAAATTAAAATGAAAGAATATTGAAAACAATTGAATGTGAATCTTCAAATTTAATCCTTATTTAAAATAAAAGCTTAATATATATATATATATATATATATATATTTAAAATAAATAATAAATTATTCTTGTCATTTAAATCTCAAATATCATTTTTAAAAGTTCTAAGTCAAATTGACATTTCAAATCTCAAACTATATATATTAAGTTTAACAACACTCATCAAACTCAAATCAATATTCTTTTTCTATTTCTAATACATATATATAAATATATATATATACATTTCTAATGGAAAATCATTTTAACATTAGATTAGAAAATTACTGTATTAAATTTTGAAACATAATCCAAACCAATATATATATATATATATATTCATATATATATATATCACAATTTGAATATAAAGCTTTTATTATAATAAAAACTTCCTATTTACAATATATCAATATATATATATACATATTATAAATAGAAAATATTCTGATTAACTTTTGAAAAATAAATATTACCAATTTTAAATTGCTAAAATAAATGTTTCCAAATCATTAGTTTAAAAAGAATTAACTTGCCTATTTTATATTGTTGAGAAAAATATTAATAGATATTGTCAAATTATTATTATTAGACTTTAGGAAGAAATTTTAACTTGTCAATTTATGGTATAAAATGATCAAATTAATTTAATTATTATCAAAGATTAATAAATTGATATTGCTTAAAATCCCGGGTCGTCACAAAACAAAAGAATTTTATTTTGGTTATTTATATTTGAAGATAACAATTTTATCCATTTTAAAGAATTTAATTAAGGGATTATCACATTTTAGTAGTTAAACTTAGATAATTATTCAATTATCTAATACCCAAAAATCCGGGTTATTACATCTAGCCTGACCCGGGTGTTACTTTGATGTAATGCTCGGGTCAGACTGAGTATTACAGATTTTCAGGTGAGGGCATTCTGGAGCTCAGGAGGCGAGCTGGATGGCAGAAACGTATAGAGTATTTCTGCTTTGATATATTATTGTTATCTAGGAGATGTTGATACGTACATATGTCCGGTGTTTTGTGAAATGTTGTAACTCTAATGTATAAAGATATAAGTGTACTGGTACAGTTCTTCTTTGTAAAACTGTTATTTTTGTAATATTACATTTTGATCCGCTGATAATGTGGGGTTTCTGCATTTTGATGTTTCTTTTTCTTCTTTTTCTTCTTTCTCTTCTTCTATTTCATAACTATCTGGAATTTTTGGGATTGAAATTTCAAGGTCGTTACATTTGGTATCAAAGGAGAAGGTTAAGCGAGAACTTTGGCTCGGGTGGGATTACTCATTAAGGATAGGGTCAGTGGTACCCTAGAATGAGTTGAGTGAATATATATATATATATATATATATATATTTATATATATATATATATATATGAGAGCGTACTTATTATTTTCTTATATAAAGATTTTAAATGATTTTATATAAGAATATATTTTGATATATAAAGCAATATTTCTTTCTAATAAGTATTAAGCTAATTGGTTGTTAAATTATTAGGATTAAATTAAGTGGTAATAGGAATACAACCAAATTGAAATAGAATAAAGATAAGTTTGAAATGGATTCAAATTGAAATTAAAACCTTGAATTTGGAAAAGAATTTTAGAAAAAGATAATAATGGATTGGTTTCCTTGGTTATTATCATTGTTGTGTTCAATAATATAATGTTTATAAATGAGTAAGCAAAATGAAATGTTTTACGGAAGTAACCATTTAGAGGGAGAAATTTGTAAATTTGAAGGGTTGTAAATTAAAGAGGGTTTCAAATTACGAAGTTCTGAATTCTAAATTTAAACATTTGAACTGGTTTCAAAATGTTAAAGGAAGCAATATTATTCAAACTATTATGAATATGATCTCATTTTAAAATAAGAGATGTTATTTAATATATTCGAATAAAAGGGTCCTATTTCAAACAAGGGTTGTTTGAAATTTACAGGAATATGTTTGAATTCAAAACCAAAGGTGGTTTAAAATTTAAAAGTAACCAAGTATGTAAAGGAAATAAAATCTAAGGCTGAGTTTTGAATTTTCCTTGGAATGTGATGTGAAAGTCAAAATGAAGTAGGTTTTAAACTTAAGTGGGAAAGGTATTAATCTGAAGTTTAAATTTTGAATGGGAATTCAAATTGTGTAAATTTTCCTGGAATAGGTAAATTGAATTTAACTTGGAGAAAGTCAAATAGGTTTGAATAAACAACCTAAATTGGAAATTTCCAGATGAAATTGAAATTTAACTTGGGAAGTTAAATGGTTGATCTAAATTGTGAGTTTGCGTGATCTCAAAATGGGATTGAGATCTGAAAATTGGAAATGGATGAATGTTTTAGAATGATTTGAATGATACCATCCTGTTGTTATTAATAATCTTTAAGCTTAAATTGGATTCGTTCAAATGAATGAAGAAATGGGGTGTGGTAATATATCCATTACTAAGATAAAATGGAATCATTTTGGACTTAAATTTTGAATGTTTAAGATAAAACGTCAAGGGTTTGGTTTCAAAATTGAAATTTGATGATAAATTGAATTTCAAAGATTTAGTTGTTTAAGAAGGATTTGGATTATTATTTGAACTTTGAAATAGGATAAATATGGAATTTGGATTCAGAATTAAATGGTTTAAAGATACAAGTTGATTGACTTAAAGGATCAAATCAACATTAAAATAAATAACTCGAATTTATATAATTCGGGATGGTTTAAATTTGAAATTTGAATTTAACTAGTTCAAAATTGAATTTGATTTGAATTAATTGGAATTGTGGTTGAAGGTGGTTAAGTTTAAAAATTCAAATGGAAAATTGAATTGGATTGATATGAAAGGAAATTGACGTTGAATAAGTTCAAATTCAAATGGGAATTGGGATTAATTCAAACAGAAATTGATATGAATTGAAATTGGTTCAATTTGGAATTTATTTGAATTAATTGAAATTGTGACTAAAGTTAAATGGATTTAAAATTAAATGGAATCCAATTTGAATTTGGAAGGAAATTTAGTTTGATTCAACTTGAATTTGGGGTTAAGTCAATTTCAAATGGAATTGAAGTTATTCAAACTGGAATTGAGTCAATTTAAATGGAAGTGGAAATTTAAATTGAATTGATTGGAAATAGAGGTTGGGAATTGAACAATTTTGACTCTGGACTATTTGCAAAATAAATTGTTTTAATATAAATCTATTTTTCCAAACTATTTACTATACAACTTTTCTTTTTAAACCTAAAACTATCTTATACTTGTTTTACAATTATTTTTGGAACTATTTAACAATTTTTGAGCTATTTTATAAACTAATTACTATTTTCAACTACTAATTTCTATTTTATAGCTATTTTGCAATTATTTAAAATTTCTATAGCTTTTTAGCTATTTTCCAACTATTTTACAATCACTTGATTATTTTGCAGCTATTTCACAAACTATTAATTGTTTTTCAACTATTTATCTATTTTTTAAACTTTTTAAGCTATTTTTAAATTTAAAATGGACAGAGTTTAAACAGTTTATGATTGAATACCCAATTGAGATAAAAATTGAAGTGATAATCCAAATGGGATTGAAGCAGTTATAAATAAGTGAATAAAAATTAAAGTGAATGTGAATAGAAAGAGAATTGATTTGACTAATAACCAATAAAGATAAATACGTAGGATGTACGTATGTTATTCTATTCGCATAGTGATTTGATCCAGATTCGAGCACAGAATTTGAAGATAGTTATATCGATCCGAGTTGGGATTTTTCACTCGATTTTCGACGGCGAACTGGATATGGATTGTTGATTGGTTATGGATATTCTCTATCATAGCTAGGCTATGCGAGGAGAATGACGATTTCTGATCAGGAAACCAGATATGAGTCCGCACTAGAGAGTTGGGTGGACGATACTAGTTCGGAATTGAAATTTTGTGACCAAGTGAGCGATCAGATTGGTATCGCGTACGAATGATATGTGTACATCATACGGATTGGAATGAAATTGATATTGAAGTTTGTGGAAAAGAAATGTGAAATGTTTTTTGAACTGAAAATATATTTTGTGAAATATATGATGAAATAAACAGAAATTGGATATTTCAATGGTAGAATTTACTTTATGGAAGTAAATAATATGGTTAGTGACTTTATAGAGTAATCAAATTTGAATATTTGATTTGGGTAAATAAAGTTATATATCTTGTTATATAAGATAAATCTCCCCTTGTTGAATCTATTACTAGAAGAAAAGGATTTTGAAAGTGTTTTGAAGTATAAAAGGAGTTTTATGCAGGTTTGAAATGATCCAAATTTTTTAAAATTATATGTATAAAGGATCTTATGAGGATTATGGAAAAAGGTTTTGGGAACCTTTGGATTTGGAAAGGCTTTTGATTTTTGAGTAAAATCAATATGAGAATTTGGAAAGCCTAGTCGAGAATTATCGATTTTTGGATAATCGATTTTATGTAAAGGAGCTTTGTATGAGATCATACTAGGTGTATGATTTGAAAGATACAATATGGGTATAGTATAAAGTTTTTTGATGATGGCTCTGGAGAAAAAGGCGCCTCCTTGAAATGAACTTCTCAGGAGTGCCACCGGGTGGTGCTGCCTTGAGCCCTAAGGGGGGGGGGGGGTTCTAAAGTTGATCCTGTAAGGAGTCCGGAAAAAACTAGTTCTTGAGGATTATGAGTAGAGTATACCATAGCGAAAGTCGTGTGTGCCGTTGAGAGCCAAAAGTCTGCGTTTGATTTTATATCGGTAGACTGCAACCTATGGTAACATAGCGAAAGTCGTGTGTGCCGCTGAGAGCCAACAGTCTACGTTTGATTTTACATCGGTAGACTGCGACCTATATAGGAGTGAATAAGTTTCATTTTGACAGCGAAAATTGTAACGACCCGCTATTTTGGACCTTTCAAATCGACAATAAAACCATACATATCTGACTTGAATAATTCAAAATACCGAATTGTTAATTAAAATTTTCCAAAACTTAAAATATATAGTAAATAAATCAATCACAGATCACAGAGTAATATAATGCAGCGGAATAGATAAAGAATAGTAATGAAGCTAATATATACATCAGAGTTAGAAAAATACAACCGAATAGTTCAAATGCAGTGAAGTCTCCAATGCAACAGATGACTTCTCTGAACCAATCAACTGGAAAGGCTGGAATCTGAACCGATAGTTGGATTTCCAAATAAAGCACCGAACTCCAAAGGTGAGTCTCCAATGCTGTATCACTCAGTTTGACCCAAGCGTAAAGCAAACACAAAACACTCAAGTCGGGATTAACATTCTTATATCAATAAATCCAACTCAAGTGAAATATCAACTGAAATACAAATAATCTTAAAGGATGTTTGGGATAACCATCCTCTAAGGGTCCATGGAACTTTCTACAAGGTAGAAATATACAATATAACACCGTGGTCATTTCAACTTAATTTATACTTCAAAACCAAATCTCATTTTCACTTCAAATATCTTTATATTTCGCAAAATAGTATTTATATATATTAAATAACTTATACAGTGAAGTATTTTCAATTTCCTCAACTTAACAAATCGTTCCTACATCAACCCGACCTTCCCATTCAAATTAAATTCAATCTCACTTTATCAATTTAAATTCAACTCAATTTCTAAAATAACCACTTAAATTTTGTCGATCTCAAATTCGGATTTATAATCGCAAATACCCCTTTATATTTCAATATAATTCCAAACTTTAAGTATTCAACGTTTCAAACAAAAAAAATCAATTTAGTTTCTAAATAACAAATTCAAATTTAGTTTAACCTAAATTTTTCATTTTAATTCAATTTTGTTTCTAAATAACAAATTCAACTTGATTTCAAATACATATCTGAATCTCAAAATAATCCATTTAAATTCCAATATAGTTCAAGGCTTTAATATTTAAATGTTCTATATAACAGTTCCATATAGATCTCGATTTAACCTCATTATTATTTAGTCTTGAAATACTGCCGTATTTGATTCAATATCATTTAAGTAACCTTAAATTACATTTTACTCAATATTTTCTTTAATTTTATTAAACGTGAAATATTCATTAAATCCCTTAAATCAAAAATCCAGTTACGCAATCATACCTTTAAATTTTCCATTCAATAATTTCAAATCGATTTAATTAAATAAATCCTTATTTAAATACCATTTTAATAAACCCAAATTTATCTCCCAATCTTAATTATTCAATTTATTACAAGAGAATCTATTTGAAATATAGATTTACATAAATACTTAACCATATTATATGTATTAAATCAATCTAATTTACATCAAATATTACTACTAAATCTATATATACAATTTTCATTTATATAATATCTTAAGAATAAAATTTATTAAACCATATATTTCTTTCCAAAATTATAGAAATTATTTTTAAAATATTTGTATGGACCAACGGTGTCTGTATATATTTCCAATCATATAGTCAAGTGCTTCGGATATTTATCATTTCAATCTGTATACTATATATATACCGGTGGATATTATTTCAACCCGAAATCCCAAATTCAGTTAAATGAAAATCGCTTGGGTTTATCATTTCAACCCATAACGATTTTCTCCTATTCTAAAGTCTGTTCGGGTATGTATCATTTCAACCCATAGTGATTTCTAAACTACAGGGAACTTGCAGAGTGACAACAGAAAATACAATAAAATAACAGGCATATATCATCAATAACAATATAATATAAACAACAGGATATGGGGCCATATCCCGCAGGTGAACGGTTACAGATAATAGCATATATAACAAATTTAAATAACTACAGCAACATATTTCAATTGTCGTTTCAATTGAAATCAAATTTAATGAATAAAAGAATGTTAATCGTGAGTGATTGCCCACCTTTCGAGGCTAGAGAGATTTGAAATGGGTTATGGATCCAAGAACGAATTTCCAAAATGAACAAGATTGGCACGAATAGGACGAACAAAGCTGATAAATAGAGATCGATGAAAATAGATTAGAAACTGCTTGATGTAGACCGAAACAAAATATATAAAATCCTAATATATTATTTGCTTAACCAATATTAACTTTGAGACTCGTTAAAATTATATACAGAAGTTTTCCAAGAATATAAATAGTTTAGAAACAACTATTGACCATACGTTCTGTATAATCAACATATATCCATTATACATTTAAACTAGACTATATTTAAATTATATTATGTATAGTAATGTAGTATAGTATACAGTACACTTATTACAATACACGTTAGGACTATAAATATAATATTTAACAATACACTTATAACAAAATATGTGACTGTAAAATTTCAGTTTTAATATAAACACAGAGAACAACCTTATATATTTATTAATATTCAGTTATATTAAAACTCTTGCTATATATTTATATTCAAAAGCTAATAACATAACTATACTGCAAACGTATATGTAGTTGAGAATATATAATACCTTTTTATACTTTCTTATGCACTTAATATACTCAACAACGAGTTATATATATATATATATATATATATATATATATATAAGCGGTCATGCATTTTTATATGAAACAACAAGTATAAAATAATTTTTAAAACTTTATCATTATATATATATATTTTATACACTGAATAGTTAAAATAACTTTTAAAACTTTTTTAAAAACTTTATCATTATAGAATAACTTTTAAAATATACATCATACGAACGTTTAACCCACACAAAAAATATATGCTTCCTTATACATATTATATATATCTAATTTATTTATTCTTATTATTATTATTACTTTTTATATATATATAAAAGAAAAGTGGTGCCTGAATAATATTTTCTCATTCTCCTAGAGCATAGGTGTTTAACAAAACACGCATGGTCTAACATGTGATAACATTTATTTTCTATTTTTGTAAAAGTGGTGCAAACATATTTACTATATCTTAGAGTACAAGTAGAGCAAATGATTTTTTTTCAAGGCCTTAGCCAAATGTATATTTTTCTCAAACCAAAATACTTATTAACGCTAAGACCTTGAACGAACAAAGTTGAGGAGAATATTTTTACTGATTTAAAACCGAAAGGAAAACAGCGATGCCACCTACATCCTTTTCCAACGCGTTTATGAATGATATAGCAAGAATCTGCCTATACTGTGGAGGGTGCTCTTGATTTTGGAGAAGGGTAGGTGTCATGTGGTGAAATAGTAGAGCCAAAAATTTGAACAGAACAATGAAGAAAAGAGAAAAAAAAAGGAGGAAAATAATTCGGTCATTACCTGATGCTTTGCTCACACGCAAGGAAGAAGGAGAGGAACCCAAAATGAGATGCAGATGAAGTTTGATACGTGGTTTGTATTTATTTGTGACAACACAATTGTTAAAGTGGGAATGAAAATATCAAGGCATGTAAATTTTAAAGCAAGGAAGAAAACGTGTTTAGCATTTAAAGAAAAGCTTGCGTGCATCAAGGGAAAAATGGAAAGAAATTTAAAGATTTTGGAACGGTTAGTAATTTGTGGATCACGTTCTTATTAAATCAGAAGGCAAAAGGAAAGTGAATATAATTTGCATGTAAATGGTGAGGCACATTTTATATTTAAAGGGAGTAATTTACGTTGATTGAGTGGAGGAAACGGTACGAAATAAATTGTTTTAGGAATGGTAGAGAAGTATGAAATCAATCGTGTTTTATAATCAAACACGCGTTGATAACGGTGAAAGAAAAAGGCACGAGGAAAGTTGATTTTGAACCAGAAAGGATTTTAAAGATTTTATACCAATTTTAAACAAGAGGAAATTGGAAGGAGTAGAAAATTTTCCGCATGAATCCAAGGTAAACATTTTAAACCAATTGAATGGTTAGGGAATTTAATTCTTTCCCACTTAAAAAAAATACGCCTACGGATAAATTTAATTATTATCCAAGGTAAGAAAATGAGACATGCGTAAAACTGACGTAAAAATATACGTCCAATTTATAACAAAGAAACGCTTTTTTGTACGTTTTTCTTATGTAGTAAATATAGGTTATAAATATTACATCAAATTCATACCATTAGTATGTCAACTAAATTGTACAAATTAAAACGTGTATCTTAAATAGCTTATTTACACTATTAACTTAAAATTTATTACCTAATTAAAATATGATTTGTTTATATCTTTTTGATTTACTTAACATTTAAGAAATAAACTGTTGTATATACGTATAAAAGAAAACGTAGAATGCGTACAATAGACGCAGTGATTTTTGTCCAAAAAAATGAAAATAATGGATTTAAATTTTATACATTTTCTTGTATGTATATATACATTATTTATTCCATCAAATAACGTGCATTTTAAACGCGAAATTAAACAGTTTATTTATACACAAAGTTTTGGAAATTTATTACTTATATAAAAATATGATTTGTTTGCACATTTACGATGAAATTTATATTCAAAAATGTATATAAGTAAAATATTAAATATTAAATTTTTAAAAGTATAAAATCAATTTTTTTAAAGAACAAAAAGTGAAATAAACATTGTTACGAACATATTAAATTAAACCCAAAGATTAAAAATTAAAATTTTAAAGATTTATAACTTCAGTAAAAAAATGTTAAGTTTTAACCAAAATAAGAATTTTAGAATTTTCACAATAATAAAAATCTTGGGTGATTATTTATAATTAAATTTAGACAATTAAATTTTCGAAAAATAAAACCCCAGAGTTATAAATAAAGAATAAAATATTGCTAAAATTTGGGATGTTACACTCTCCCCCACTCAAAACTTTTCGTCCCCGAAAAGGAAGGAGGTAGGAGAATTAAAACAACAAGAAAGAAAATAAATTGAAAGACAAGATAAACAATAGTTTTTAAAATTATACAAATTTTACTTGAAATATTCATTTGAAAACTTCACTTGGAAATCAATTTTCTTTAATGCTTCAATTTTTTTTTACTACTTTATCTTAAGATACTTTTAACATTATAGATACATCAATAATCATTTTATTTAAACATGTTTTATTAAATTAATAACTTCAAAATATTTGTAACACTAAAATTTTCTATTAAACAATGTAGTATACAAATAAGCAATATTTAAAAAGGATATATCCAACAAGGAAGGAAGGTAGATTTGGAAAACAGAATCAAGGTGAATAACTAAACTGAGCAGATAAGGTAGATGCAAGGAATAGTATCGGGCACGAATAATTAATCTAGAACCATAAGAATTTAAATTTCAAATATTAATTCAAAATTCTTTATTGGGAAAATTACTTTTATAATAAATACCTTTATAATAATACTTTATAATAAAATACTATTATATTGAAATAAATTTTCCTTTCGAAAATACTTTTATAACTCGATGTTTCAACAAGTTTATCCTCGTTCTTGCAGACTCTGGCCATGCGTTGATCAGGCGCAAAGCTAGAATTCTTCAAGTACTTAGTAGACCTGTTTCAACACCCAGTGAAAATACTTGAAAATCCTTTAAAAACAGATATGGAAAGTACAATCCAAACAAACAACCAAATCAAAACCTTTGTCCAACCATGGTTCGTAGATACATAATGGTTACGCCTGGGTCCCCCAGGAAACAATTCATATCCGTAAGCTTTCTCAGCCCTGCGAGTTACGCCATGATGACTAGTAGAGTGCAGGATGCACAATGGTTACGCCTGGATCCCCCAGGAAACAATCCGTACCCCTAAGCAAGACTCAGCCAGGCAGTTTCGCTACTATTCGCGACCTACACATATTGAAGGATACATAATGGTTACGCCTGGATCCCCCAGGAAACAATCCGTACTCCTAGACAAGACTCAGTCAGGCAGTTGCGCTACGCAATCACGAGAGAAAAAAGAAACCATGGGTTATGCCACAGTGGGAACATTCGAGTATTACATCCGGAAAATCAAAAATCAAAGAAAATAATATCGATAGAATGAATCCACGATATGGCCACAAAGCGGATATCAAGTAGAAGGCACTTTCCATATCTTTACTTCGAAAATATATATCATATAGTACCTTTTAAAATCACTTTCAAATATCGTACTTATATAAAGTCCATATATATAGGATTCCTTTTTCAAAACGAATACTTTTCAAAATAATAGTAGATCAAATCATACTTTTATAGACTTCGATTATATAAAATCTCTTTCCAAATTGAGTACCTTTCAAATCAATAGATTTCAAATCAACTTCATACTTATACAATCAATTTTATATAAGTTCGACCACTCCCAAATCAAGTGCTTAATAATATAAGGTTCTCAAATTTCAAATCATTTCAATATCAATTCAGTTTCAAAATCATATATGATTTCACCAAATTTTCTTCCAAATTAAATATCTAAATTTCAAAGTTCCCAAAATAATAGGTTTAGAAATTTATCCTATTTTCCAAATTAAAATAATTCAAGTCAAACAAATTCATTTCCAAAAATCACCATGTAAGTACTGGTTTTTAATTCCAATTTAATTTCAAAACCAAATATTTTCTCAAAATCAATTATACTTAAAATGGTTTCCAAATTTATAATTATTCCTTTAAAACTTTTAAACTATCTATTTCTATTTGAAATATCCAATTTACTTTTCTGAAAACCATTATTCAAAACTATATTTTTCTTCAAAACATTTCAAAACTAAATTTATATTCTTTATCAAACATTTTATACTCTTCGAAATTTCTTAGCTTTGAAAATTTAATCTCGATTTGGAAGTGTTCGAACATTCAAAATAGTTAGGGAAATCAAATTTTCAATTCAATAGTTAAAATCAACAATAAATCAATAAATCAATTTATTAAATCCAAAACTCGGAACTGAACACCGGTCTCATTTTAAATTGTTTCAAATATATACTTATATCTTTCTAAAATATCAAATTATACTTCCGAATATAAAATCAAAAACGGTTTTATAAAATCATTTGCATAGCGAAGCTATTAAAGTGGCCTCTCCCCCACTCTAAAACTCAAAAATCAATGTCGATGATGCATGCACTCATCACCGAAATTATTTTCCAGTGACATAAGTGAGTTCTAGACTTCTATTTTCTTGAAAACTTCTTTGAAATTTCTTCAAAATTATTGGAATTCATTTGAACTCATTTGAAACATTTCTTATTCGAAAAAATACTTTTAAATCGTATTATTTTTATATATTTTCCAAAATCTTAAAACCAATTCCAAAATACCGGAATTCAATTCTCGAATTTCAAATTTAACTCTACAGTTTTAAATCCTTTTTATATAATCAATTTCTTATAATTTTTCAAAATTTCAAATTCTTTCAAAACCTTTTTATATAGAATAACATTTCTTATTTGCTTTATATATATAGGTATATAATCCTTATCGAAAACATTTTCACTTTTATATAAATAAATAAAAATAAAGTTATCAAAATAAAATTTCGGTATAAACAATTTCAAAAATACAAACAAAACCCGATTTTCAAAAGATGATTCAAGAATGGATTTCAAAACAAAGATAGAGATATAATTTAGAGGAACTCCAATCAATAGAATCCTGATTCGAAGATAGACTCGATTGAAGATGAGATAATTAAATTACAAAATAGAAGATGGATATAATTCTATAAATCACGGGTGACCTTTACCGGTCAACCGTGATTCCAAAATTAGATCGGTGTAGAATTCTGAGGCAATTCGACATTCGTTCTCCAGAGATATAGAATTCGACATAACAAGATATAGCAGCATCGTAAACCGAGGATGTAGAAATCTTCGGTGAGTCAATGCCAATTGAAAAGGAGTTTTCACCCCCCTTTACAAATCATTCAGTAGAGTTATGGGATACTCTAGAATCAAAAGAATATAAATAGGGAGAGACAGAATGAATTTCGGAACCAAGGGACGTTCCAAAATTCAAAGGAAATCGAGTCAAAAGGAAGAGATTCAACTCGAGCGAAAGTGATTTTGTAAATAAATTTACCATATATGCTAAGTTTTGCCTAGAGCCAAAGCTCTGATACCAAGTGTAACGACCCGCTATTTTGGACCATTCAAATCTACAATAAAACCATACATATCCGACTTGAATAATTCAAAATACCGAATTGTTAATTAAAAATTGGTAAAACTTAAAATATACAATAAATAAATCAATCACAGATCACATAGTAATATAATGCAGCGGAATAGATAAAGAATAGTAATTCATGAAGCTACTATATACATCAGAGTTTGAAAAATACAACCGAATAGTTCAAATGCAGTGAAGTCTCCAATGCAACATATGACTTCTCTGAACCAATCAACTGGAAAGGATGGAATATGAACCGATCGTTCGATTTCCAAATAAAGCTCCGAACTCCAAAGGTGAGTCTCAAATACAGTATCACTCAGTCTGACCCGAGCGTAAAGCAAAACACAAAACACTCGAGTCAGGATTAACATTCTTATATCAATAAAACCAACTCAAGTGAAATATCAACTGAAATACAAATAATCTTAAAGGATGTTTGGGATAACCATCCTCTAAGGGTCCATGGAACTTTCTACAAGGTGGAAATATACACTATAACACCGTGGTCATTTCAGCTTAATTTATACTTCAAAACCAAATCTCATTTTCACTTCAAATATCTCTATATTTTCCAAAATAGTATTTATATATATTAAATAATTTATACAGTGAAGTATTTTCAATTTCCTCAACTTAACAAATCGTTCCAACATCAACCCGACCTTCCCATTCAAATTAAATTCAATCTCAATTTATCAATTTAAATTCAATTCAATTTCTAAAATAACCACTTAAATTTTATCAATCTCAAATTCGGATTTATAATCGCAAATACCCCTTTATATTTCAATATAATTCCAAACTTTAAGTATTCAATGTTTCAAACAAAAAAAAAATTCAATTTAGTTTCTAAAGAACAAATTCAAATTTAGTTTAACCTAAATTTTCATTTTAATTCAATTTAGTTTCTAAATAACAAATTCAACTATATTGATTTCAAATACATATCTGAATCTCAAAATAATCCATTTAAATTCCAATATAGTTCAAGGCTTTAATATTTAAATGTTCTATATAACAGTTCCATATAGATCTCGATTTAACCTCATTATTATTTAGTCTTGAAATACTCCCGTATTTGATTCAATATCATTTAAGTAACCTTAAATTACATTTTACTCAATATTTTCTTTAATTTTATTAAACGTGAAATATTCATTAAATCCCTTAAATCAAAAATCCAGTTACACAATCATACCTTTAAATTTTCCATTCAATAATTTCAAATCGATTTAATTAAATAAATCCTTATTTTACCATTTTAATAAAGCCAAATTTATCTCCAAATCTTAATTATTCAATTTATTACAAGAGAATCTATTTGAAATATAGATTTACATAAATACTTAACCATATTATATGTATTAAATCAATGTAATTTAAATCAAATATTACTACTAAATCTATATATACAATTTTCATTTGTATAAATCTTAAGAACCAAATTTATTAAACCATATATTTCTTTCCAAAATTATAGAAAATATTTTCAAAATATTTGTATGGACCAACGATGACTGTATATTCTCCTATCATATAGTCAAGTGCTACGGATATTTATCATTTCAATCCGTATACTATATATATACGGGTGGGTATTATTTCAACCCGACCAAATTCAATTAAATGAAAATCGCTTGGGTTTATCATTTCAATCCATAAAGATTTTCTCCTATTCTAAAGTCTGTTCGGGTATGTATCAATTCAACCCATAGTGATTTCTAAACTACAGGGAACTTGCAGAGTGATAACAGAAAATACAATAAAATAACAGGCATATATCATCAATAACAATATAATATAAACAACAGGATATGGTGTCATATCCCGCAGGTGAACAGTTACAGATAATAGCGTATATAACAAATTTAAATAACTACAGCAGCATATTTCAATTGTCGTTTCAATTGAAATAAAATTTAATGAATAAAAGAATGTTAATCGTGAGTGATTGCTCACCTTTCGAGGCTAGAGAGATTTGAAATGGGTTATGGATCCAAGAACGAATTTCCAAAATGAACAAGATTGGCACGAATAGGACGAATAGAGCTGATAAATTGAGATCGATGAAAATAGATTAGAAACTGCTTGATGTAGACCGGAAAAAAATATATAAAATCCCAAAATATTATTTGCTTAACTAATATTAACTTTGAGACTCATTAAAATTATATACATACGTTTTCCAAAAATATGAATAGTTTAGAAACAACTATTAACCATACGTTTTGTATAATCAACAAATATCCATTATACATTTAAACTAGACTATATTTAAATTATACTATGTATAGTAATGTAATATAGTATACAGTACACTTATTACAATACACGTTAGGACTATAAATATAATATTTAACAATACACTTATAACAAAATATGTGACTGTAAAATTTCAGTTTTAATATAAACACAGAGAACAACCTTATATATTTATTAATATTCAGTTATAGAAAAACTCTTGCTATATATTTATATTCAAAATCTAATAACATAACTATACTACAAACGTATATGTAGTTGAGAATATATAATACCTTTTTGTACTTTCTTATGCACTTAATATACTCAACAACGAGTTATATATATATAAGCGGTCATGCATTTTTATATGAAACAACAAGTATAAAATAACTTTTAAAACTTTATCACTATATATATATTTTATACACTAAACAGTTAAAATAACTTTTAAAACTTTTTTAAAAACTTTATCATTGTAAAATAACTTTTAAAATATACATCATACGAATGTTTTAACCCACACAAAAAATATATGCTTCCTTATACATATTATATATATCTAATTTATTTATTCTTATTATTATTACTTTTTATATATATAAAAGAAAAGTGGTGCCTGAATAATATTTTCTCATTCTCATGGAGCATAGGCGACTAACAAAACACGCATGGTCTAACATGTGATAACATTTATTTTCTATTTTTATAAAAGTGGTGCAAAAATATTTACTGTATCTTGGAGTACAAGTAGAGCAAATGATTTTTTTTTTCAAGGCCTTAGCCAAATGTATATTTTTCTCAAACCAAAATACTTATTAACGTTAAGCCCTTGAACGAATAAAGCTTAGGAGAATATTTTTACTGATTTAAAACCTGAAGTAAAACAGCGATGCCACCTACATCCTTTTCCAACGTGTTTATAAATGATATAAACAAGAATCTGTCTATACTGTGGAGGGTGCTCTTGATTTTGGAGGAGGGTAGGTGTCATGTGGTGAAATAGTAGAGCCAAAAATTTGAACAGAACAATGAAGAAAAGAGAAAAAAAGGAGGAAAAATAATTCGGTCATTACCTGATGCTTTGCTCACACGCAAGGAAGAAGGAGAGGAACCCAAAATGAGATGCAGATGAAGTTTGATACGTGGTTTGTATTTATCTGTGACAACACAATTGTTAAAGTGGGAAAGCAAAAATCAAGGCATGCAAATTTTAAAGCAAGGAAGAAAATGTGTTTATCACTTAAAGAAAAACTTGCGTGCATCAAGGGAAAAATGGAAAGAAATTTAAAGATTTTGGAACGGTTAGTAATTTGTGGATCACGCTCCTATTAAATAAGAAGGCAAAAGGAAAGTGAATATAATTTGCATGTAAATGGTGAGGCACATTTTATATTTAAAGGGAGTAATTTGAATTGATCGAGTGGAGGAAACAGTATGAAATAAATTGCTTTAGGAACGGTAGAGAAGTATGAAATGAATCGTGTTTTATAATCAAACACGCGCTGATAACGGTGAAAGAAAAAGGCAGGAGGAAAGTTGATTTTGAACCGGATTGGATTTTAAAGATTTTATACCAATTTTAAACAAGAGGAAATTGGAAAGAGTAGAAAATTTTCAGCATGAATCTAAGGTAAACATTTTAAACTAATTGAATGGTTAGAGAATTTAATTCTTTCCCACTTAAAAAAAAATACGCCTACGGATAAATTTAATTATTATCCAAGGTAAGAAAATGAGACATGCGTAAAACTGATGTAAAAATATATGCCCAATTTACAACAAAAAAACACTTTTAAATTTATACGTTTTTCTTATGTAGTAAATATAGGTTATAAATACTACATCAAATTCATACCATTTGTATGCCAACTAAATTGTACAATTAAAAAGTGTATCTTAAATAGCTTATTTACACTATTAGTGTAACGACTCGAATTTTGCCCGCTCGAAAATCGACATAAGTACTTCAAATCGTATTCGAATGCCATAGATTCGACCGTTCAAATTCGATTCGCCGGAGCTTATAACAATCATTAAGTAAATAACACAGCGGAATAAAAGAATAATACATTGATATACAGCTTTGATACAATATCTGATACAACAGATGATCCAGTAGATATCAATATACATAAGAGATGATACAATAAAATAGCAGCGGAAAGAAAATAGATAACATTTAACAGCGGAACAAATAACTCTAAGATAGTCTTCAAGGAAGAACTTTAGAAATAACTGCAACTCCATTTCCAAGAACTAATCCAGCAGAAGCTCGAACTCCCAATAACATATCACAAAGCTCAGCAAGACTGGTGTGGTCCAAAGACTGAACTAACTCTAGATAATCTGTTAAATCTAGCTATCTGAAAAACCCAACTCTAGACTGCTCGTGTAGAGAATAATGAGCACCCAGAGTTTAGGAAAGAAAACAATAAACTCCGAGTCAGTCGTGGGACTGGTGTGAGCAACAAAAACAGTTTATCTTCAAACAATCAACAAAAGATTTTAAAGTCAATTCGAAATGCTTTTGAAAAATGAGACTACCATAAGGCCTCCCGCACACACACACAATGCAAACGCAGAATCGGAGGAGATTTCTCCTTATGATAGTCAAAGATGCTTGATACGCATTAAAGAATTCTTTGATATTATTACTAGTGCATAGTGAAGTAAATCATTTCGAAAGTAAAGATATAAATCTTAGCCAACATAGACATTTCGAACTATGCCTACTATAGCTACCATCCAAACAGTGGTGACCACCATAAGTGAATAGCAGGTTCTACAACTAATACCGTACAAGTTTCGTATTGGGAATTGGATTTCCAACAAATGGTCAGGCCAAGGAACTTCCCATTGCCACATGAGAATGCCTCTGGAAAGACATCCCCGAGAACCAAACCGGAACTCTGCCAACACAAGGCCGGGTTACCCCTAACTGGGTAACTACTGACACGAGCACGCCATTCCCCGATCGTAAACGACCTTTCTCTCGGGATCCCAATAACCAACAACCACAAAGTAATAAACTCGTAGTAACCACATAGGTTAAATATCTGGGCTCCATACCATGATACAACCTCTATCCAGAAGGAAATGTACATACCCTAAGGGGAGCTACAGCAACCCCTAATAACCTTGCTGCATCTTTCCTGTTTTGACCATTTCCGGGATGTGAGGCTCGATGAAGTCACGTCCACAAAAACACACTTTGTACAAAAAGCCGTGCCTTGGGTCAACAAATGATCAACACAATGATCACTAAGATAGACGATCAAATAAATGATCCTATCACAAATAATCAACACAATGATCATTTCAGCATCACTCAGCATGTCACATTACCAAACTGGGAATATATCGCTGATAACTTCAACTATATAACCTCTGAGTTCGTACGTCTCAGAGAAGGGTGTTAAGCTAAGAGAATAAATTCTCCGCCACCAACAGAAATATATTTGAAAGAAATCGGCTTTATATCTCAACTTGTAATGTCCGGCATACTATCCATACAAGTCTGTTCTGGGTTCGAACAGAACCGAAGGCACTTACAAAGAAGTCCTTGCAATCCGGATATTCACAATCCTGATCGGATTTCCCATCACTTAGGGAGTTTCTATACCGGCGCGACTCAGTGCAGAAACAATCGATAGGTCATCCTATCGCTTTCACAAATACCCGGTCTTCAACACCGGTCTTCAAATGCTATCCATAACGACATATCACATATTCGGAATGGGATATATGACACAAAGGTTCTCTCCCGGCTAAACCGAATAGTGAGCGAAAATATTTCAAAAACAATGGATAATGGGATTTCAATTAAGTCACAACTTAATAATTCAAAACTTTCTTTCAAATGGTTTTAATCCAATTACCATTTCGATCTTTAAACAAAAAGATTCATTTTCACAACCTTTAACGGTTTAAACAATTTTCACATTCTTATCTTTTACACAAAAGATTCATTCACAGATTTTTCAAATAAATTTTCATTTCAATTTGATTAACTCGTTAAATCTTTAAATCAAAGATTTAACTCATAGCCTTCAAAACAATTCCATTTCAATTTGATTTAAACAAATCATCATTTAAATCTGTTAAAAAAAAACAGATTTAATTCATAGCTTTGAAAAAAGAATCATCTATAACTTAGGAAAAATCCTTCTCTATTCAATCTTGAAATTCCCCTAATTAACTGGAATCTCAGTTCTTATCTAAAAGTGTTTATCATTTGAAAACAACAGTTTTCATTTTGGAAATCTGATTTATTTATACGAGTTGAAATCCTTGGGTTAAATTCAAATTCCCAAAACAATACTTTAAAAATGGTTTAACTCATATATAACTAGTATAATATCGTTAATCCCTAGTTTCAAATTACAGAATTCAATTTCAATATTGAATTTAAATTTAAATCAAATTATTTAAATTCTAAAACTTAATCAAGTAATTTAAAAATAATAATTTTTATTTTGAAATTCCATTCCAAAAGCTTTTCACATTTATTCCGATTCCATTTCCAAAACATTTGAATTTAAAAATTCAAATTTTAAACTATTTCAAAAATCTGTGACTTAATCGATTTCCTCGTGAAATCCATAATTGTGTGTGTATGAGTGTGGTCCAGGGTTTAACACAATAGTGCACAACCATTCAATCATCATAGATTCAAAACACAGAAATATAGTTGATAAGCGATATAAACTATAACGCTTATCTTTCATGTACAGATTCACGGATAATATACAGATGTATCATCAATAAGTGAATAAATTATACATAGCACAATCCATACATCAAAATATCACAAATCAGATAGGATAATCAATTTAAAGCATCTCATACAATACAATCATTCCTAAGCAAGGTCAAGTATTCAATAGTCATTTATAAGCAGGATTTATAAATTATTTATCCTAATTAATTCAATTTATTTCCAATAAATTACTTATGAGTTAATTTACCAATTCTAATTTATTAATCATTCGATATCAATTAATTTATCAAATACTTTAATTAATTACATTATCCTTAATTAATCATAATAAGTAATTATTTCTAATTGCTTTCATTATGTAATTTACAATTTACAATCTATAATTGATTATCTAAATTAATTTATCTAATTGATTATCAAAATTAATCATATTAAGTAATACTTAATTATCCTTAATTAATCGTCTTCATTAACTAATAACATTTCTTAATTACTTTTAACTAATCTCTAAATAGCTCTAAACCATTTATTTATAAATTTAATAAATTATCTCTATTTATAATATTAGTTAAATTACTTAATTATCATATTATCTTTAAGGTAATTCATTTCTTTGTTAATGACTTCAATAATATTAAAGTGTAAAACAAATTATTTAACTTTCATTTAAAGACCTTTTATAAAGGAAGTTTATCAAAAAAACAAGTTTAAATAATTGTTTCTAAAAAAAACTATTTGATTTTAAACTTGCTTAAAATTCTTGATTTTAAATTCTTTATTTAAAATTCAACTTTATTTTAAAACTTAAAGATTTAAGAGTTTATTTGAAAACTAAACTTAACTTTAAAATTTTGAACCACTGTTTAAATCTTGTTTCCAGTTTCAAATTCATTTGAATTGCCTTAAAATTTCAATTTGCAGACAGGTTTCTGTTTTTTTTAAAAAAAACTGGAAACCCATCTACTCGAGCCACTACTTTGTTTTCTTCGAGACCAACGCGAGTTTTCCCCGAGATTGTCACTCGACTGCTTCGAGTCTTCCCCGAGCATCCCCACCTCCTTCCCAAAACTAACATCATCAGGCAAATATACCACCGTGCATATGCACGGTGGTTCCAGCCACCGTTGATCATCAACACCGATCGCCACACATCAGTACTTGCCTCAACATCTCATCTCGACCATCGAAATGCGTCCAATCACCTAAAATCGAAAACGAGCTTCCCATTCCGAAACCTGGACATTGCATCTTCCTCCCTACCCATACCTGGCAACGCGCCACATCATCATCTCCGACCACCAGGCCTCGTGCCACCTCGGTCACACCATCTCCGATCCCTCACGAGCCTATCCCCAGAATCCCATCCAACTCGATGCACCCTGAGATCATCAGCGACCCATTTTTCCACCCTAGACTAAAACTAGGTTTAGAAACTTTATTTGCCTACCGCTGTCGCCACGATGATTAGTGACAACTCCGAGCATTTTTCCCAGCGATGCCGTAAACTCCCCTACCTCCACACAAAAATCCAACCCCTCCAGTCGACTAGATCACCCATGGCAACTTGAAATGTCAAATGCAGATACATACAAATTACTCTCAATCCTTATCACTAAAAATCAGGCGTTAAACTTTAAAAATCATGTTTTAGCATCTAGATTCCATTCGCATACCTGACTTTGAAAATTGAGAGTTTCGAAATTTACCCATCTTAAGTTTGTTCCAAGAATTTGGGTTTCCAGAGAATATTTGCAAACTGTTTTAACTTAAACAAATTTCTAAGCTTTAATAGATGCTATAACAAACAGTTTTGTTTTAATCCTAAGTGTTAATAGTTTGCTAGATCAAGAGATAAGGATTTGATTTCACATCTGAGTCTGGGAAAAATAAGAACAGAGGTGCCTCAAATTTGTACAGACATACATATTTAATACATTCATATATTCACCCAGGAATAAATTCAACATACTAATTTTCCAGATATAAACTTGAAGCTAATGTAGGTACTTAAGGTTTTAAAAGAAGAGTTACTCACTTTAACTTGAAGAACAGAGGCAGTATATGTATATGCATATCAAACTACTCCAGATTTCAAACTTAACAAACAACAACTAAATATATTCAGTTTAATTTAAAGTTGTTTACTCACATATTTATTATTCAAATTGTTTTAATGAAATGTTACTCACTTGCTTAGAGAATGAACAGAGCATTCTTCAGGGCTGAACTGGAAGCTGAATCTTCCTTTGCTTGTCTGGATTTTGTATTATTGTTTTTAAGGTTGAACTGATGTTCATTTTTGATTTTCCTCAGTGATGATGCTCGAACTAAAATGAGGATTGATGTATATAAAGAGAAGTATGCAGGATGTTTTCATTTTGTACAACAAGTCATGGCTGAAGTATGCTTGCATTCAATGCTAAAGGCTTGTTGCATTAATTACCCTGCTTACCTCCCTTTTTCTTTTATTTACAGCCCATGCTTTGTATTAATTACTGATACTTTCCCTTGTATGCTAGAGATACTAGCATATATTATTAAGTACTTCTTATTTGCTTGAGTACTTTATGTTTTCATATTATATTGTCTTATTATTTTTGACTATATTATATTTTCTTCTTTAGTACATGTTGCTGCATTGTTTTCCAGGTTAGAGTATATCATCTTACTTGCTTTATTTATTTCATTTTGTTTGAATACTTTTATTTGCTCTTATTTTATTTTATTTTTTCTTTGCATACTCAAACTTTTATATTTGTTTGTATTTAATTACTTTATTTTCTTAAGTACTTTGTTTCTTCCTTGCATTCTATTTGAATTGCATACTTATATAATTGTCATTTATTTGCTTATACTTGTTTATACATTTGTTTACTTGGTTTACGTTTTATTTTGTACTCGTATTTATTTGTTTGAAAACTTTATTTGCATTGCCTGCATATCTATGTTTTTATTTATTTGTTATTTTTACTTTGTTTTGTTTACTTGTTTTTCCAGTTCATACATATTCTTGTTTGTTTATAAACTTCATGTATGAAGATATGTTGGTGGCTTCTACTTTGCAAGCCTTTCATATGTATATGTTTCTATTTCAATTTCTATTTTCTTGCTTTATACTTTGCAATATAACCAATTTCTATTTTTATAAAAATCTATCTTATATTAATTTCTATTTCTAGAATAAATAATAATTATTATTATTTTACTTCAAATTTATTATCTTATGTTATTTTATAAACTCAAATCATTATTAACCGTCAATTCAAATATTTATTATTACTTATTTATTTATTTTATACTCATGTCAAATATCTGTATTTTATGATTATTTTTAAACCATTTACTTGAGATTTTAACTCAAGTTCAATATATACATATATATTATATAAAATTTGCTCATATATACCCAAATATATATATATACATTCAATATATACACATATTTACAGTATTTTAAATGTAAATGATTTATACAGAATATACTTGGATCCGGGGAAACTCGCATCACTTAATCAATTAATTTCACAAATTTTATTCAAAATGAAATTACTTAACAATTTTAAATTCAAAAATTCAATTAATTATCAATTTAAATATTTATAAAATCCGGGGTCGTTACAGACTTCCCCCCTTAAAAGAATTTCGTCCCCGAAATTCGCAGGCACGAAAACAACACAGATGGATGAAAGATAAAGAAATATCTTTTCAGATCAAACTGGATATCAGTTCTGCAATTGGCTCACCAAATCAGAATATCAATAATAGATACAGGAAATTATAATTAAAATTTCAAATTTTAGTTTTAAACAAAATCATTTTATCGATACAATTCTAATCATTCTTCATATTCTATTAATCAATTTAATTCAATTAAAATTTCTAATTTATTCAAAATTTCCAATTTCTAATTTATTCAAAATTTTAATTCTAAATTTCAAATTCATTGAAGTTTAAAACGAAAAACTGATAAGAAATCGATGAAGTACGAAGTAATAATTTTCTGCAACGATTCGTAAGGCCACCATCACATCGAAACTTCTTTCTGGAGCTGTCGCGAAGAATTCAAAAGAATTTAGAAACGAATCAAAGAAAATTGATAAGAAAGATGTTTCCACTATTGTTACAGAGTATCGACCAATTATAGTCGTATTTACCTGTCCCCTATCTCGTTCTCTTCTTGCACTCATACTCACTATCAGTAGATAGTAAGAGAACTTACTGAGGCATTCAAACGGATATCTTAGGGATTACTCATTCTAGGATTTACTTCATCCTATCTCTAATGAGCTACTTAATGTGTTACACTCCTGAGCTAAAGTTTCAACCCTTAGCTCTGATACCAAATGTAACGACTCGAATTTTGCCCGCTCGAAAATCGACATCCATACTTCAAATCGTATTCGAATGCCATAGATTCGACCGTTCAAATTCGATTCGCCGGAGCTTATAACAATCATTAAGTAAATAACACAGCGGAATAAAAGAATAATACATTGATATACAGCTTTGATACAATATCTGATACAACAGATGATCCAGTAGATATCAATATACATCAGAGATGATACAATAAAATAGCAGCGGAAAGAAAATAGATAACATTTAACAGCGGAACAAATAACTCTAAGATAGTCTTCAAGGAAGAACTTTAGAAATAACTGCAACTCCATTTCCAAGAACTAATCCAGCAGAAGCTCGAACTCCCAATAACATATCACAAAGCTCAGCAAGACTGGTGTGGTCCAAAGACTGAACTAACTCTAGATAATCTGTTAAATCTAGCTATCTGAAAAACCCAACTCTAGACTGCTCGTGTAGAGAATAATGAGCACCCAGAGTTTAGGAAAGAAAACAATAAACTCCGAGTCAGTCGTGGGACTGGTGTGAGCAACAAAAACAGTTTATCTTCAAACAATCAACAAAAGATTTTAAAGTCAATTCGAAATGCTTTTGAAAAATGAAACTACCATAAGGCCTCCCGCACACACACACAATGCAAACGCAGAATCGGAGGAGATTTCTCCTTATGATAGTCAAAGATGCTTGATACGCATTAAAGAATTCTTTGATATTATTACTAGTGCATAGTGAAGTAAATCATTTCGAAAGTAAAGATATAAATCTTAGCCAACATAGACATTTCGAACTATGCCTACTATAGCTACCATCCAAACAGTGGTGACCACCATAAGTGAATAGCAGGTTCTACAACTAATACCGTACAAGTTTCGTATTGGGAATTGGATTTCCAACAAATGGTCAGGCCAAGGAACTTCCCATTGCCACATGAGAATGCCTCTGGAAAGACATCCCCGAGAACCAAACCGGAACTCTGCCAACACAAGGCCGGGTTACCCCTAACTGGGTAACTACTGACACGAGCACGCCATTCCCCGATCGTAAACGACCTTTCTCTCGGGATCCCAATAACCAACAACCACAAAGTAATAAACTCGTAGTAACCACATAGGTTAAATATCTGGGCTCCATACCATGATACAACCTCTATCCAGAAGGAAATGTACATACCCTAAGGGGAGCTACAGCAACCCCTAATAACCTTGCTGCATCTTTCCTGTTTTGACCATTTCCGGGATGTGAGGCTCGATGAAGTCACGTCCACAAAAACACACTTTGTACAAAAAGCCGTGCCTTGGGTCAACAAATGATCAACACAATGATCACTAAGATAGACGATCAAATAAATGATCCTATCACAAATAATCAACACAATGATCATTTCAGCATCACTCAGCATGTCACATTACCAAACTGGGAATATATCGCTGATAACTTCAACTATATAACCTCTGAGTTCGTACGTCTCAGAGAAGGGTGTTAAGCTAAGAGAATAAATTCTCCGCCACCAACAGAAATATATTTGAAAGAAATCGGCTTTATATCTCAACTTGTAATGTCCGGCATACTATCCATACAAGTCTGTTCTGGGTTCGAACAGAACCGAAGGCACTTACAAAGAAGTCCTTGCAATCCGGATATTCACAATCCTGATCGGATTTCCCATCACTTAGGGAGTTTCTATACCGGCGCGACTCGGTGCAGAAACAATCGATAGGTCATCCTATCGCTTTAACAAATACCCGGTCTTCAACACCGGTCTTCAAATGCTATCCATAACGACATATCACATATTCGGAATGGGATATATGACACAAAGGTTCTCTCCCGGCTAAACCGAATAGTGAGCGAAAATATTTCAAAAACAATGGATAATGGGATTTCAATTAAGTCACAACTTAATAATTCAAAACTTTCTTTCAAATGGTTTTAATCCAATTACCATTTCGATCTTTAAACAAAAAGATTCATTTTCACAACCTTTAACGGTTTAAACAATTTTCACATTTTTATCTTTTACACAAAAGATTCATTCACAGATTTTTCAAATAAATTTTCATTTCAATTTGATTAACTCGTTAAATCTTTAAATCAAAGATTTAACTTATAGCCTTCAAAACAATTCCATTTCAATTTGATTTAAACAAATCATCATTTAAATCTGTTAAAAATAAACAGATTTAATTCATAGCTTTGAAAAAAGAATCATCTATAACTTAGGAAAAATCCTTCTCTATTCAATCTTGAAATTCCCCTAATTAACTGGAATCTCAGTTCTTATCTAAAAGTGTTTATCATTTGAAAACAACAGTTTTCATTTTGGAAATCTGATTTATTTATACGAGTTGAAATCCTTGGGTTAAATTCAAATTCCCAAAACAATACTTTAAAAATGGTTTAACTCATATATAACTAGTATAATATCGTTAATCCCTAGTTTCAAATTACAGAATTCAATTTCAATATTGAATTTAAATTTAAATCAAATTATTTAAATTCTAAAACTTAATCAAGTAATTTAAAAATAATAATTTTTATTTTGAAATTCCATTCCAAAAGCTTTTCACATTTATTCCGATTCCATTTCCAAAACATTTGAATTTAAAAATTCAAATTTTAAACTATTTCAAAAATCTGTGACTTAATCGATTTCCTCGTGAAATCCATAATTGTGTGTGTATGAGTGTGGTCCAGGGTTTAACACAATAGTGCACAACCATTCAATCATCATAGATTCAAAACACAGAAATATAGTTGATAAGCGATATAAACTATAACGCTTATCTTTCATGTACAGATTCACGGATAATATACAGATGTATCATCAATAAGTGAATAAATTATACATAGCACAATCCATACATCAAAATATCACAAATCAGATAGGATAATCAATTTAAAGCATCTCATACAATACAATCATTCCTAAGCAAGGTCAAGTATTCAATAGTCATTTATAAGCAGGATTTATAAATTATTTATCCTAATTAATTCAATTTATTTCCAATAAATTACTTATGAGTTAATTTACCAATTCTGATTTATTAATCATTCGATATCAATTAATTTATCAAATACTTTAATTAATTACATTATCCTTAATTAATCATAATAAGTAATTATTTCTAATTGCTTTCATTATGTAATTTACAATTTACAATCTATAATTGATTATCTAAATTAATTTATCTAATTGATTATCAAAATTAATCATATTAAGTAATACTTAATTATCCTTAATTAATCGTCTTCATTAACTAATAACATTTCTTAATTACTTTTAACTAATCTCTAAATAGCTCTAAACCATTTATTTATAAATTTAATAAATTATCTCTATTTATAATATTAGTTAAATTACTTAATTATCATATTATCTTTAAGGTAATTCATTTCTTTGTTAATGACTTCAATAATATTAAAGTGTAAAACAAATTATTTAACTTTCATTTAAAGACCTTTTATAAAGGAAGTTTATCAAAAAATCAAGTTTAAATAATTGTTTCTAAAAAAAACTATTTGATTTTAAACTTGCTTAAAATTCTTGATTTTAAATTCTTTATTTAAAATTCAACTTTATTTTAAAACTTAAAGATTTAAGAGTTTATTTGAAAACTAAACTTAACTTTAAAATTTTGAACCACTGTTTAAATCTTGTTTCCAGTTTCAAATTCATTTGAATTGCCTTAAAATTTCAATTTGCAGACAGGTTTCTGTTTTTTTTAAAAAAAACTGGAAACCCATCTACTCGAGCCACTACTTTGTTTTCTTCGAGACCAACGCGAGTTTTCCCCGAGATTGTCACTCGACTGCTTCGAGTCTTCCCCGAGCATCCCCACCTCCTTCCCAAAACTAACATCATCAGGCAAATATACCACCGTGCATATGCACGGTGGTTCCAGCCACCGTTGATCATCAACACCGATCGCCACACATCAGTACTTGCCTCAACATCTCATCTCGACCATCGAAATGCGTCCAATCACCTGAAATCGAAAACGAGCTTCCCATTCCGAAACCTGGACATTGCATCTTCCTCCCTACCCATACCTGGCAACGCGCCACATCATCATCTCCGACCACCAGGCCTCGTGCCACCTCGGTCACACCATCTCCGATCCCTCACGAGCCTATCCCCAGAATCCCATCCAACTCGATGCACCCTGAGATCATCAGCGACCCATTTTTCCACCCTAGACTAAAACTAGGTTTAGAAACTTTATTTGCCTACCGCTGTCGCCACGATGATTAGTGACAACTCCGAGCATTTTTCCCAGCGATGCCGTAAACTCCCCTACCTCCACACAAAAATCCAACCCCTCCAGTCGACTAGATCACCCATGGCAACTTGAAATGTCAAATGCAGATACATACAAATTACTCTCAATCCTTATCACTAAAAATCAGGCGTTAAACTTTAAAAATCATGTTTTAGCATCTAGATTCCATTCGCATACCTGACTTTGAAAATTGAGAGTTTCGAAATTTACCCATCTTAAGTTTGTTCCAAGAATTTGGGTTTCCAGAGAATATTTGCAAACTGTTTTAACTTAAACAAATTTCTAAGCTTTAATAGATGCTATAACAAACAGTTTTGTTTTAATCCTAAGTGTTAATAGTTTGCTAGATCAAGAGATAAGGATTTGATTTCACATCTGAGTCTGGGAAAAATAAGAACAGAGGTGCCTCAAATTTGTACAGACATACATATTTAATACATTCATATATTCACCCAGGAATAAATTCAACATACTAATTTTCCAGATATAAACTTGAAGCTAATGTAGGTACTTAAGGTTTTAAAAGAAGAGTTACTCACTTTAACTTGAAGAACAGAGGCAGTATATGTATATGCATATCAAACTACTCCAGATTTCAAACTTAACAAACAACAACTAAATATATTCAGTTTAATTTAAAGTTGTTTACTCACATATTTATTCTTCAAATTGTTTTAATGAAATGTTACTCACTTGCTTAGAGAATGAACAGAGCATTCTTCAGGGCTGAACTGGAAGCTGAATCTTCCTTTGCTTGTCTGGATTTTGTATTATTGTTTTTAAGGTTGAACTGATGTTCATTTTTGATTTTCCTCAGTGATGATGCTCGAACTAAAATGAGGATTGATGTATATAAAGAGAAGTATGCAGGATGTTTTCATTTTGTACAACAAGTCATGGCTGAAGTATGCTTGCATTTAATGCTAAAGGCTTGTTGCATTAATTACCCTGCTTACCTCCCTTTTTCTTTTATTTACAGCCCATGCTTTGTATTAATTACTGATACTTTCCCTTGTATGCTAGAGATACTAGCATATATTATTAAGTACTTCTTATTTGCTTGAGTACTTTATGTTTTCATATTATATTGTCTTATTATTTTTGACTATATTATATTTTCTTCTTTAGTACATGTTGCTGCATTGTTTTCCAGGTTAGAGTATATCATCTTACTTGCTTTATTTATTTCATTTTGTTTGAATACTTTTATTTGCTCTTATTTTATTTTATTTTTTCTTTGCATACTCAAACTTTTATATTTGTTTGTATTTAATTACTTTATTTTCTTAAGTACTTTGTTTCTTCCTTGCATTCTATTTGAATTGCATACTTATATAATTGTCATTTATTTGCTTATACTTGTTTATACATTTGTTTACTTGGTTTACGTTTTATTTTGTACTCGTATTTATTTGTTTGAAAACTTTATTTGCATTGCCTGCATATCTATGTTTTTATTTATTTGTTATTTTTACTTTGTTTTGTTTACTTGTTTTTCCAGTTCATACATATTCTTGTTTGTTTATAAACTTCATGTATGAAGATATGTTGGTGGCTTCTACTTTGCAAGCCTTTCATATGTATATGTTTCTATTTCAATTTCTATTTTCTTGCTTTATACTTTGCAATATAACCAATTTCTATTTTTATAAAAATCTATCTTATATTAATTTCTATTTCTAGAATAAATAATAATTATTATTATTTTACTTCAAATTTATTATCTTATGTTATTTTATAAACTCAAATCATTATTAACCGTCAATTCAAATATTTATTATTACTTATTTATTTATTTTATACTCATGTCAAATATCTGTATTTTATGATTATTTTTAAACCATTTACTTGAGATTTTAACTCAAGTTCAATATATACATATATATTATATAAAATTTGCTCATATATACCCAAATATATATATATACATTCAATATATACACATATTTACAGTATTTTAAATGTAAATGATTTATACAGAATATACTTGGATCCGGGGAAACTCGCATCACTTAATCAATTAATTTCACAAATTTTATTCAAAATGAAATTACTTAACAATTTTAAATTCAAAAATTCAATTAATTATCAATTTAAATATTTATAAAATCCGGGGTCGTTACAATTAGCTTAAAATTTATTACTTAATTAAAATATGATTTGTTTATATCCTTTTGATTTACTTAACATTTAAGAAATAAACTGTTGTATATACATGTAAAAGAAAACGTAGAATGCGTACAACAGACGCAGTGATTTTTGTCCAAAAAAATGAAAATAATGGATTTACGTTTTCTTGTATGTATATATACATTATTTATTCCATCAAATAACGCGCCTTTTAAACGCGAAATTAAACAGTTTATTTATACACAAAGTTTTGGAAATTTATTACTTATATAAAAATATGATTTGTTTACGCATTTACTAAGAAATTTATATTCAAATATGTATATAAGTAAAATATAAAATATTAAATTTTTAAAAGTATAAAATCAATTTTTTTAAAGAACAAAAGGAGAAATAAACGTTGTTACGAACATATTAAAGTAAACCAAAAGATTAAAAATTAAAAATTTAAAGATTTATAACTTCAGTAAAAAAATGTTAAGTTTTAACCAAAATAAGAATTTTAGAATTTTCACAATAATAAAAATCTTGGGTAATTATTTATAATTAAATTTAGACAATCAAATTTTCGAAAAATAAAACCCCTGAGTTATAAATAAAGAATAAAATATTGCTAAAATTTGGGTTGTTACGTAAATTGTGTGTGCCGCTGAGAGCCAACAGTTCCATGAACTTTTGCTGCGATGGCAACGTAACCCTAGAATGTAACTACGATCTGTCGTGGATTCCATGGCGCAATCGAGGGGCGTGGAGTGCCTACAGTTACATGAACTTTTGCTGCGATATCAACGTAACCCAGGAAGTAACTGCGACCATGGATGGAGGTGTTGATTTCCAGAGCATTCCCACTAAAGATATTTGCTCTATTTTCAAAAATGTTTTCGATATTTGCAATAAAATTATTCTCCAAGTATTTTCACTGGATGTTGAAATGGGTCTGCTAAGTACTTATAGACTTTCAGTCCTATGCCTGATCAACGTATGACCGAATTTTTGTGAGAACGAGGATGGACGGGTTGAGACATCGAGTTATAAAAAGTATTTCTTATAAACCTATTTTAGTAATATTATATGGATTTCATAAGTGTTTTAAAAAGGATCAAAAGAATAATTTATCTAATTTTAAATTATTGAATAAATTCTAGCTTCGTTCCTTTTCGAGGACGAAAAGATTCAAAGGGGGGAGAAATGTGATAACCCATATTTTTAGACATCTGTAATTAATATAATAATTGGATTAATAAATAGAAATACTGAATTATAGATTGAATAAATGAATCTAATCAAATAAATATTTATATTTGTAATTTTGTTGTGTGAATATATATATATATATTTATATATAGATTTTAAATAGAATTATTATATACAAATTGAATTTTTGTTGATTTAATATATACTTATATTTGAGTTGATCTCAAATTGGATTTTAAGTTAGAATTGAATCTGGTTTGGATTAGAATTTGAGATTTAAAAGATAGGTATTTTAAATTTTGTTGGGTTTAGAAAAATATTATATATGATTTTTGTTAGTATAAGATTAGTTTTATATCATTATCTTCAACGAATTATTGGATTTGTATAATTATTTTTAAGTGTATAATTGAGATATAATTTTCTTTGACATATATGTTGATTAATAAAAGGATAGTCTAAATATTTATACACTTAAGATATTCCTCTTTAATATAAAGCTAAATTAAAATGTAATATTAAAATAGTACATAAATATTGAAAACATATGAAATTACAAGTGTTAAAAATTTTACATACAAATTAACAAGTGTAAATTGATTATGGCATGCTAGTGACAATTGTAAACAAATTGAATAAGTATAATTTGTTTTCTTTTTATTTAAAATAAATTTAACTAAGCACTATCCCTCTATTTTCATATTTTTTTCCTGATCTTTTTATTCTGAAAACAAAGAGAACAAAGCTTGTAACCTTAAACCAGAAAATTCAAAAAAAAAAAAAATCAGGTTCCAGTTAAATACAACTTTCAGATCAAGATCAACTATCCCTAATTATTTCTCTGGTCAATAAAACATCAAAGCAAGTAGAGATCAGATTCAAATAAATTTGAAAACAAGATGATTAATGTTGCTGGTCAACAGCCCAAGATCAAAAGCATTTCAATCCTCTGTCCCAGGATATAAGGTGAGTAAACAAACCTTAAGAAAAAATTAAATTAGTTAAATCTTGACTTCTTATGATAAATCTTAAGTATAATTGCGTGAGACTTAGATTTAGTCTCAAAAATAAATATTTTCTGATATCTGACGAAAGGTGAAATGTTTGTGCATTCTGGTATTCAAAATTCCTTATCCCATTATCTAATCAATGAATTTGGATGCTATAAACTAGGGAAGTGTTCAATTTTGGAAATAATTTATGTTAAAAATAGTTTGGATGTAAATCATATTATGTATTTCAATAGAGTTCCAATTTACAGTGATTAAAACAGATTTTGGTGAAAAAGTGATATGTTTAAATTATGAATTCGAGCATGCAATCTGATTTCTTATGTAGAAATACGAATTTTAGAAGTAAAATTATAATTTCTAATGCACCATAGCTCAAGAAATTGTTGAATGTCTTATTTACGTTAAAAAAATTATTTCCGTCAACTTCGTCCACGAGAGGAGTTGCGGCCTGTTCTAGGTGGTGCTGGTAGTCATCAGGGTGGGTTCGACCTTGGCGGAATTTTCGTTAGAAGCTTTGTTTGAGAGAGCATGTTGTTTTTAGGGTTTAAGGTGGTGTCTGCTGGGTTGAAGTCGCGATCGTTTCGCGACGTGATAGAGCGACCGGAGTTTAAGACAATTTAGCTGGGAGGGAGTCACATCGATGAGCAATCGACAGTGATAGGCCGCATGCATGTTAGTGGTCGATCGACGCCGTGATGGTCGAATTGTGGGTTAGGATTGTTTTTCTGGGTTCGCGAAGAAATGGAATTTGATCGTTTTTCGAACAAGCGAGTTGCTGGCTTGGGTGATGAGGCGATCGTGGTCGAGAAGTGAGAGGGAGTTCATCGACATTAGTGCAGTGTCGAATTGATAGATGGCAAGGGTGTACACGGACACATGTGTCACCAAGCACGATGGGTTTAGGCAGCGCTATCGATCTTATGTTGCGAGATATGATTTTTCTTGGGTGGCGCGTGCGATGTGGGCTCGAGTGGTTCGTAATTTGGGTTGATGCTGGATGGTGTTGCGGGGTCGTTGATTTGGGTAATGTTTGAAATAAGGCTGGAGCTGGTGATGATGAGTGTGGAAGTGGGGGAATGTTTTTTTTTGTGGTAGTTTTGTTGGGCTTAGGCCTGGTTAAATTGAAGTAAATAAGACTTTAAATAATAAAAGTTTAAATTCTTATAAGCAAGTGTAAAAAAAATGTTTTAAAACAAAATAAATAATGAGATTAAAAGGTTAATTAATAACTGAAATGATTTAACTCATTAATTAAACTTAGGCTTTTAAATTAATAGATTAATAGTACAAAATTCTAAGATATTTTAAATAGGATTTTGATTGATCATTAACCAATTAATTAAGATGAATGGATTATCTTAGAATTGCTTTAAAATCAAAGATTGAATTAATTAAGTAATTAAGGGATATTGGTTTATGGATCTGTTTATAATTATGGTGAATTAATGAATATAATTAAAGGTTAATTACTTAAAGGAAGTAATTAAGGATTAATTACTTAGTATAATTAATTAAAGGATTGATTAATTAAGGAAATTAATAAAAGGGTTAGTTAATTATTGAAGATGATTAATTAGAGGATAATTAATCAATGTAAGTAATTATAGAATAGTTAATTCGAGTAATTAATTATGGATCAATGTAATCAATATGTATGGGTAAGTTAAATTAATTTGTGCAATTAATTAAGTTAAAGTGGTTAATACTAGTTTATTAATTAAGTTAATTAATTAAAGGTAATCATTTGATGTTGGGCTATGTATAATTACTTAAGGTAATTAATGGGGTATAATTACTTAGTGAAGTAATTAGTGAATAATTACTGGATGTAATTAGTTAAAGGAAATTACTTGATGGGAAGTAATTAAAGGATAATTACTTGGTGGAAGAAATTAAGTGATAATTACTGTTAACGCTAAAAATTGAACGCTAACACCCCGGTGTGTAGAAGGTAATTGTGAAAGCACCACCCGTTGGTACGGGAACAAAGTATAAGCAGAGAAATCACAGAGAAGCTATAAAAGACACAATATTTATAGTGGTTCGGCTTAAGATCTAGCCTACGCCCACTTTAAAGCTCTTTATTGCTGATTTGGTTACAATTCTTTACAATCAACTCCGATTACAACACACTTAGACAAATAGCTCAAACCCCGATGTAGAAGAATCCTTCGAATGCATGGCGAATGAGTTAGATTTCCTCTTGAGATTTGTTGAAATGTCTTTGGTGATTGGAGTGATAGAAGTGTTGCTTGAACGTTGCTTGAAGTCGAGACAATGGCAGAGTAATGGCGTCCAGGAAGTCCGCCCAAAAAAAAGTCCCTTGAATGTTGGAGGTGGCCACGTATTTATAGGCAAATTTCTGGGCTGGAATTGTTGATCAAGCCATAAGTCGTGACTGACTCAGGATGAACCGTGACCGACTCAAGATGAGCCGTGACCGACTCACATACCACGAGTCAGCGGCAGCGGCATAGGTGTATCGGTATTAAGCTTGTTCCTTGTTCGCTTGAGTCGCCAGCGACTTATGATAGGTCGTTAGTCATCCTGAGTCGTTGAAATCCTTAGGTCGGTCTGCCCCATGAGTCGCTAACTCCATGAGTCGTTAACCCGTGGAGTCGTCCGGCACCTTTAAGTCGCTAAGGTTATAACCCGGTGAGTCGTTATCCCTCCTGAGTCGTTGAGTCGTAACCCTTCAAGGCCGTTTAGTCGGTAACTCCTCAAGGCTGTTGAGTCGGTAACTCCTCAAGGCTGTTGAGTCGGTAACTCCTTAAGGCTGTTGAGTCGGTAACTCCTCAAGGCTGTTGAGTCGGTAACTCCTCAAGGCTGTTGAGTCGGCAACCAGATAAGTTGAGTTGCTGGCTTACTTCACTCTTCAAGTCGTATACCGTTTTGGTTGGGGCGCTGCCCCGCACCCCGCCGGGGGCGCTGCCCCCTGGACCCCTGCGACCGACCGGTCAGGTCGAACACCGTAGGTGGTGGCGTTGCCCCCGCACCCCCACCTTGGGGGGTTGGCACCCCCCCTGGACCCCCCCTCCGTAGGGGATCTTATCTGAAAATTCATTCAACAGAACTTGCTTTATTGGGAGGTTAAGTCGACCATCCTTCGAGATGAACTATCATTGGCTTCTCGGTCGATTTTTGATATCACGGCCTTGCTGAAAAAGCAGAGTTAACACTTGCCCCTCGAAGTATACGCCTAGGGACTAGGTTGTGTGCTTCGATTCTTCTTAACTCGTGCTTTATTGAGCTGCTGAGCTTGTACTTAGGCAACTTTACTTTGTTTTGTCCTGAAGCCTTTTGAACTTGACCAGAACTTGTTGCATCTCTTTATAGATTATTTTAACAACCTATTAAATGCAATATTTGCGGAAAAATGGGGCGAATATACTCATCACCGATTGCCCATATCAAGTGATGGATTAGATCAAAGAACTGATATTTTACGGTAAGTAAATTAGTATGGATTTGATGAAGTGTTGCGAATCAACTATCTTGAATGAAGTATCAACAAAAAATTTACACAGTTATAACTGCTATTTGCATTGATACTGCACTTATTTTCAAATAACAAGCCTCGAATTTTTCTGAATTGAGATATTTGCCAACCAGTATTATTTCGAGTATTACTTTATTAGCTTGTTATTCAAGTAGCTTTGCACAACACTTCACACGCTTTTAGGAAACGTGCACCTTTATTTTCGAATACTTAGTTCTTTAGGTAGAATGTCTTCTTGATAAGAAGAAATAGTGGAGCAAGCTGGATTTTTTCACTTCTGAGATTTTCAGAATTCGAGTTGTTGAGTGCTAATTTCGTTCTTTACTTTGTAGCATTCCCTTCTCTTTCTGAATATTCCTGTCATAAGTCAATTTTTAAAAGACTAAGTGCTGTGGCGGTTAAAGAGAGGAGTGTTAAATTTCTGCTGAAAGACGAATTTTTGCACTTAATTCGGACTTTTTTCCCTCTTTTGATTGACTTGGCCTTATGATGCCCCTGATTTTCAAGCAGAGACTTCAGGTGCCCCAGCTTCCGCAGAGGAACTTGCATCTAGGAGACCTGCAAATGTATGAAATTTTTTTATAGTATGGAATGAGATGATTCTTCCTACTTGTACAGAATTTTGTCTGTATTTGAGAATGCAATTATTGCTCATTTTCATATAAGTTTTTCATTTTCTTTGCATAATACTGCGGCGAGCTTGTGGTTTTTTGCATGGGTATTGCTTTGACTAATATAGCGATATTTTATTGTCCCTATACCACAGCTTATTGTAATATTCTCCATTTTTGCGGAGATTTTGGAGGACAATTCTTCTGTTTTGAGAAGACTTGTACTCTTACTTTAGAGAATAACTCTTCCATTTTGAGAAGGCATGCACTCTTTCTTTAGAGAATAATTTTCCATTTTTGAGGAAATATTATTCTTGCTCTGGTAGAGTGCGCCTTGTATTGGAGAAGCCTTTTCTCCTTTTTTTTTTTTTTTACGCCTCGATGGAGGGCTTTGATTTGACATTTCAACTCTGGAGGAGTGGACCTCCACAGATATTGCACTTCAGCTCCGGTGAAATGTGCCCCCGAAGAGGTCTTTATTTGGCACTTCAGCTCTGGAGAAGTAGGCCTCCGAAGAGTTTGCACTTCAGCTCTGGTGAAATGTGCCCCCGAAGAGGTCTTTATCCTCTGAAGGGTTGTGCCTTTGAGTAGGGCTTTAGTTTATGCTTCAAACATGGGAAGCGTGCCTCATTGGAGGACTTTAGTTTGTGCTTCAAACATGGGAAGCGTGCCTCATTGGAGGACTTTAGTTTGCACTTCAAACTTGGGAAGTGTGCCTCATTGGAGGACTTTAGTTTGCACTTCAAACTTGGGAAGTGTGCCTCATTGGAGGACTTTAGTTTGCGCTTCAAACATGGAAGCGTGCCTCATTGGAGGACTTGAGTTTGCACTTCAAACTTGGGAAGTGTGCCTCATTGGAGGACTTTAGTTTGCGCTTCAAACATGGGAAGCGTTCCTCAATGGAGGACTTGAGTTTGCACTTCAAACTTGGGAAGCGTGCCTCATTGGAGGACTTGAGTTTGCACTTCAAACTTGGGAAGTGTGCCTCATTGGAGGACTTTAGTTTGCGCTTCAAACATGGGA
The DNA here is from genome assembly GCA_030765085.1 of Allium cepa. Lineage (NCBI taxonomy): Eukaryota > Viridiplantae > Streptophyta > Magnoliopsida > Asparagales > Amaryllidaceae > Allium > Allium cepa. The sequence goes on from CM060928.1 coordinate 1,039,923,708, forward strand.
AGCGTGCCTCATTGGAGGACTTTAGTTTGCGCTTCAAACATGGGAAGCGTGCCTCATTGGAGGACTTGTGCCTCCGAAGAGGGCTTGTGTGTTTTCTGTCTGCTTGCCCATGCCTCTTCACCATCTGCTCCTTAGTGATTCCTCGTTATCATTTCCACAGCCATGTTCTTTTCTTTGCCAGTTATTTGTCTCTTTTCCAGAGAAATTCTCCTCATTGTTAAGTGAATCCATAGGGCAGACCCAAACTACCCGACTAGATGTCTGTTTGCACAAACGATCTTTGTCGGTTAGCGAGGGCCTGAAACCTCCGCGTTGGGAAGGTGCCCTTTTGGTTGTATCAACTGTTCGTGAGGAACATTTCTTATGCAGGAATTCAATTTGGAACCTTTTTTGGCTTGACATTTATTTGCTCAATGACTTACAGGAATCGCTTTGCTTTGCGATGTGCTGACTAGGTAAGCTTTGCTTTGACTGCCTGCAATATTAAACCGACATTTTAGCAATATATTCAAGATATTTGGCATATCGAAATGAAACAGGTCTTTTATAGTAATAGAATACAAAAGATTTATAGTTCCTATATTTCATTTGCAATGTTTTTACAATGACTTTTAATATGAGAATGATAAATCCATTATTCTTTTACAAATTTGTAACAAAGCCTTAAAGTAAAACATGGATGCAAGTCCATGCTGTCCCAAGCTTCTCGGGATCGAATCTCCGGTGTGAGAACAGGAACATTCTCTCCCTTCGGGGCTTTTCTTAGAGCATGAGCGTATCCTTCCATCCTATCATGATTCCTGCCTGCCGGGTGAGGGCCTCCCCTGAGTGGATGAGGATGGGTCATTCCTGTCTCTTTTGACATATTGCTGGAGTTTATTCTGTCTCAATAGTTCTTCAATCAAATTCCTTAAATGACGACATTCGTTGGTGTCATGACCAGGTTGGTTGTGGAACTGACAGAACCTCCCATTATGCATAGCATTTTTCCCAACCTTCAACTCAGGTGGCTTAGGATAATCAAAAGCATCCTTGGTTGCGAGAAAGATGTTCTCCAGAGTATCAGTTAAGAGAGTAAAGTCTGAAGGTTTAAAGCGGCGAGCTTTCTTCAAGTCCCTCTTCTGTCCTCTAGATTCTCTTTTATCAGAAGTAACACCGACATTCAAAATTTCGGCCTCGATTGCTCTTGATGTCGCAGGAAAGCTTTCCAAACGCATAAATTCATCAGCCTTCTTATAGAATTTCTCAAGTGAGTTTGGCTCCTTCATTTTTAGCCATTTACCGAGTTCACTCGATTTATCGATAGCCCGCATTAGATAAGTCAAAACCATCCTTGGCTCTGCGTTCTCGACTTCAGCTAGGGCTATATTGAAACGATTTAAGAATGATCTGGTAGATTCTCCGGGGTTTTGTTCTAGATTAGAGAGAGACATTATATCCTTGGCTTTTGTAGCATATAGCCTGAACTGATCCTTGAACTTTCGTGTTAAGTCAGAGAATTGATCCACGGATCTAACTGGCAGCTTTGTGAACCAAAGTAAGGCCACTCCCTCTAAGTATACGGGAAAGTAACGACACTTGATCTCATCTGTTGCTCTTGCCCCGGTCATATGCCAATCGTACTTGTACAGGAATTGGTTAGGGTCACTTGTCCCTCGATAAGCTGGGATGGTAGGAGGTACAAATTTCTTGGGAAACTCTGCCTTTAAGATTTTTTCGGTGAACGGTGTCTTACTCGGGGCAAATCCCCAATCATTTTCATCCTCTCGCCTTTGCATGCTTTCTTTCATAATCGAGCGAACCATCCCTGATAGGTACTCCTCATCGTTCAGAGGTCTTGTCGGGCAGACGTCCGCGTCCGCTGTTCTTTCGGAAGTTTGCCTGGGCGAATATTCGCAAAAAGTTGGTTGCGGCCTTGAACCTCCAGCTTGAGAAGGTCCCCTTGCAGTGGTGTTGTCTGCTTTTTGAGGAATACCTTTCTCTTGGGGGTCACGGGCATCTTCAGCATAGATTGTTTCATTATCCTGTTGTTGGTGATTAGCCTCAAGTAGGGTGTTTAACCTATCCATAATCAAGGCATTCTGGGCATTCTGGGCTTCCAACTGCGCATTCTAAGCATTCAATTGCTGATTCAATCCCAAAACTACGGCGTCCAATTCTGCTCGTGTAACTCCAGCAGTTGGAGCTGCTTGACTTGAAGGAGGAGAGGTAGCGGTATTCTCTTGAACATTATCGGATCTTACGGAACTTCGCTTTCTCCCAGGAGCCATTATTTCCAATAAACTTCTGGTCTTTAGAGAGATTCTTTCAACAAACTTTCGCGAAGCAATGGTGAAAGTATTCCTGAGTTCAATTCCCAGTGAAAGCACCAAAATTGTTAACGCTAAAAATTGAACGCTAACACCCCGGTGTGTAGAAGGTAATTGTGAAAGCACCACCCATTGGTACGGGAACAAAGTATAAGCAGAGAAATCACAGAGAAGCTATAAAAGACACAATATTTATAGTGGTTCGGCTTAAGATCTAGCCTACGTCCACTTTAAAGCTCTTTATTGCTGATTTGGTTACAATTCTTTACAATCAACTCCGATTACAACACACTTAGACAAATAGCTCAAACCCCGATGTAGAAGAATCCTTCGAATGCATGGCGAATGAGTTAGATTTCCTCTTGAGATTTGTTGAAATGTCTTTGGTGATTGGAGTGATAGAAGTGTTGCTTGAACGTTGCTTGAAGTCGAGACAATGGCAGAGTAATGGCGTCCAGGAAGTCAGCCCAAAAAAAAGTCCCTTGAATGTTGGAGGTGGCCACGTATTTATAGGCAAATTTCTGGGCTGGAATTGTTGATCAAGCCATAAGTCGTGACCGACTCAGGATGAACCGTGACCGACTCAAGATGAGCCGTGACCGACTCACATACCACGAGTCAGCAGGCAGCGGCATAGGTGTATCGGTATTAAGCTTGTTCCTTGTTCGCTTGAGTCGCCAGCGACTTATGATAGGTCGTTAGTCATCCTGAGTCGTTGAAATCCTTAGGTCGGTCTGCCCCATGAGTCGCTAACTCCATGAGTCGTTAACCCGTGGAGTCGTCCGGCACCTTTAAGTCGCTAAGGTTATAACCCGGTGAGTCGTTATCCCTCCTGAGTCGTTGAGTCGTAACCCTTCAAGGCCGTTAAGTCGGTAACTCCTCAAGGCTGTTGAGTCGGTAACTCCTCAAGGCTGTTGAGTCGGTAACTCCTTAAGGCTGTTGAGTCGGTAACTCCTCAAGGCTGTTGAGTCGGTAACTCCTCAAGGCTGTTGAGTCGGCAACCAGATAAGTTGAGTTGCTGGCTTACTTCACTCTTTAAGTCGTATACCGTTTTGGTTGGGGCGCTGCCCCGCACCCCGCCGGGGGCGCTGCCCCCTGGACCCCTGCGACCGACCGGTCAGGTCGAACACCGTAGGTGGTGGCGTTGCCCCCGCACCCCCACCTTGGGGGGTTGGCACCCCCCCTGGACCCCCCCTCCGTAGGGGATCTTATCTGAAAATTCATTCAACAGAACTTGCTTTATTGGGAGGTTAAGTCGACCATCCTTCGAGATGAACTATCATTGGCTTCTCGGTCGATTTTTGATATCACGGCCTTGCTGAAAAAGCAGAGTTAACAATTACTAAGTGTAATTTAAGTATTAATTAATAATTAATCAAGGAATTAGTTTAATTGATGGAGAAATTAAGGGAAGTTAATTACTGATTGTGATTAATCAAGGATGATTAATGAATGTAGTTCAGTTAAAAATTAATTATTAAATGTAATTAGAAGAATAATTAATCAATGAAGGTAATTAAGGATAATTACTGTGAATGGTTAAGAATAATTAATTGGTGTAATTAATTAAGGGTTAATTACTTAATGTAATTAAAGAATAATTAATCTAGGGTGGTTAATTAAGATGATGAGTAATTAATTGGTTTGTGATTCATTATTGTTAAATAAGCAAGGTTAAAGGTGATTAAAGAAATTGATTTGATTTAATTAGGAATGGGGACTAATTAATCTTCCTTATAAATGATTGGTTGATATTTCTGATATGAAATGTTTGAGATATGATACGTTGTCTTGAATAGTGATTATGTGGTTATCTGACGATGATGAATTGTTGTGTAAAAGAGTGACATCTTTTGATTAAAGGTTGAATTGCGTCTCACTTGTATTGTGTGGGTTAAGATGGCATTGAATTCGAAGAGGCCGGAGTCGGATATTTGTAAATATCTGAAACCACTTCGATTTTTAATCTATAATAATTCCGTACAAATTTGATATGTGGAATCATTAGGCTGAAGTGGAATGATTCAAGTGAATTGGACTATTTAATCTAGGTTTTGGTACTTAGAAATTGATATGTGAAATAAGTGATGTCTAGAACAACTTGTGAAGTTGGAAATTGATACAAGTTACCCGGGTTTATATAATTTGTATGTTTTTGTGTTCCCTATTAGATGTGTTTACTCACGCTGGTTTCCAACCTGACCCGGGTGTTATTTTGATGTAATGCTTGGGTCAGACCGAGTATTACAGATTTTCAGGTAAGGGTGTTCTGGAGCTCAGGAGGCAAGCTGGATGGCAGGAACGTATAGAGTATTTCTGCTTTGATATATTATTGTTATCTAGGACATGTTGATACGTATGTATGTCCGGTGTTTTGTGAAATGTTGTAACTCTGAATAAAAATATAAATGTACTGGTACAGTTCTTCTTTGTAAAACTGTTATTTATGTAATATTATATTTTGATCCACTGCGAATGTGGGGTTTATGTGTTTTGGTGTTTCTGTTTCTTCTTTTTCTTCTATCTCTTCTTCTATTTCATAACTCTATGGAATTTTCAGGATTGAAATTTCCGGGTCGTTAATGCAGCTAAGGAGGTACTCTTCTTGATGTCGTTAATGTGTGATTTGGGCTTTGTATATGATGGAGTTATGGTGAGTTGTGATAGTCCAAATGCAATTCACTTAGTAGAAAATCTAGCTTTCTGCACGAGGACAAAGTATATAGAGTTGAGAGATTCCTTTCTTGTCTCGTTGAATGAAGAGAAGCTAGTTCATCTTCATAAGGTTCACACAATAAAGAATGCGTCAGATATGTTTATCATGTCCTTATCTGCAATAAAGTTCGAGCATTGCTCAAAATTGATCTGCTTGTTGAGGTGTTAGGTGACACATGGTGACACATGGGAGAGTGAGTTGGTGTAACGGCCTAAAAATCCATACCCCTTGAGTCAAAAATAAACAAAACATGTCTAACCCAAAGTGAATAGAAATTCGGATCATCTAAGGTAAAATAAAGAAAATAGAAGAACGAAACACAATCTCACCGAACAGAATAACATATCATATTGAATAAATATCTTTAAGCGGAAATTTTTTAAAATACATATATCAGAGTCTAACCTAATTTCAACTTGGATAGTTATAAATACATGTCCTTAAAAATGCTGACAATCATCAATCAATGAAGAATAGGAAAAGTGGATAATAGAATACGTCCGTACATAGATGAATATCTCCAGCACCCTCTTGAAACTCCAACCGTCTTCAACTAAACCTGAAACTACTCAAACCTGACCCGAGTATTGAAAATATTCGAATCAGGCTTGATAAACCAACGTGAGAAAAACTAAAAATAAATGACAGTGTCATATATCAGCCTTGAATAGAATCCTTTGAAAAGAAAGATTATCTCATAAGACCATATCCAGACATAAACACAAACGGGTTTTTACCTTATGATAACTAAATCGCTTTTATATATCAAAGCATTTAATATTATTTCTAATGACATTTCTTTGATAACATTTGCAAGTAAACTTATTAATCTTAGCTGAAAATGTTACATTATTTAATTCCAGGATACTAACCACAAAAGCAAGTTGTACAAACAAAATGGCAGGCACTTATTGGAGAATGGGTCTCCATATAAATGACTAGGTAAAGGGACTACCTTCCCGCAGTACATCTCTAGAGGAATGTATTGAGGCCCAATAGGTGGTCTTCTACCAACATAAGATTGGCCTACCGCTTCCTAGATAGTACCAAATATGTCATCATTTCGGTCGTTACCGACCTATCTGATACGTCACTTAGCATACACCACAATAATTTAAACCCAAACATCAAATCAGTTAGAAATATATCTAGAAGGGGATCATCATACCCTATGGTCAATAACCACATAGCCTTACCGCATCTGCCCTGTTTCGGTCATTTTCGGGTGTGAGGCCTGAAGTAACGGTTACCTTTCACATAGCACATCATCATTCCTCTTTGAATGCCATAATGCCATTCCATAGTCACATGACTGATTTCTACAAATATATAACATCCTAAGCTCGAATGTCTCGGGAAAGGGTGTTAAGCTAGGAGAAGGTATCTTCTTCGCCACCATCTGGCATACATTGTATAGAAACCACTCATTGTGATTTAGAATGCAATGTCGAACACTCGTCCATACAAGTTGTCCAGTAACAGGACAAACCAAAGGCACTCTCTATCACATCATAAGATGGTAGCGAATAGTCCTTGTGTTTCTGAGATTTTTTGTAACAAAGAGACACCGCTACTATAAGTATTTCGGGAGTTATCCCTAATCAAATCAACAAGCAGTCCTTTGTCACTATTCATCTCAATATCTTTGGCTTTTGATCTTCTACTTTGAATACTTAGATTGGTTCGAAGTGTCTTCGGATAGGAATCATCCAAATCCAACCTTGGTTCCTTCGAAATCCAATTATCGTAAACAATGAATATAACTGCATAGGATTTAGTAAGCCTTTTTCCATTCATTTCTTTTGAGTTAATTATGGAAATTCCTTCTTAATCTTAGAGTAATTCTAATGTAATTCTCTTTTCTTAGGAAAATATTTCAATTTTCTTACTAAGCATTCGATCAAAATTCTTCAACTTTTAAGGGGGTCAAAAATAATGTTATTTAAGACATCGTTTACTGTAAGCCTAAAAATCAATCTTAAAAAAATATTATTGAGTAAATAGGATCATGGAAATCATTCAAATTTTCCTCAATATCAATCTCCGTTTTCAACAAGTTCTATGGGCGAAATTACTGTGAAATCGCCTTTAAATTCCACGAATAGAACAAGTTCCCTCTAGACTTTAATACCAAGTATAATAAGATTATTTCAATGCGATCCAAGTTATAGTTTATTCACTTGGGCGATTAACCTTTTTTATACTTAAATTTTGTAATTTCTGGAAAATACTAATTCTCTTTTATTGTGGAAAACTAAATATGATCTTTTAGAGAATCCGAGCTTTCCCTTCAATCTGTTCCACCCCTCGTCTAAAAGATAAAGCGAAGGCTATCTAAGTTCAGGGCACTGGTTTCTCCATTCCTAACATTGGTTGCACACTTTGTTTTATCGTGTAGCTCTCACGGACGTGGTAAATGTACTAGTCGTTTTCGCATACTCGATATTAACTTTTATTTTAGAATCGACTCTAAACTTCCCAATTCAATAAAAATAAGACTTAATTGTCTTTGTAAAATTAATTGTAAAAGATTCTAAAAAGAATCACCAAGTTAAAATATCTATTTCATATGTTACACAAAACTGCCACAAAAAGCATTGCAAATAGTGTTTAAAACTATATTGACCATATTGTCTTTTCTATCATTTAAAATCCCATTTTTTGGACTTAGATCACTTTTTAAACATTTTATAAGATTTTTAAAGATTTTACTATATTTTTAAGATATTGAAAATATCAATTTCTAACTTTAGCCACCTTACTGCAAAAGCGCAATTTTTATGAAAATTTGTTTTCGACATATTTCAAAATATACAAGATGAAATCTCGATTTTATTTTTCCATTTAAAAACTATGGATATAATAGTCTGAACAATTCTTCTTTCGAAGAAATTTGAGCTATATTCCATTACGTATGCTTATTTAAACTTTTCGGTACGAAATTGCGAACTACCATTGCATGACGCGCCTAGTTCTGACTTATTTTCTAAACTGGAAATAATTTCTCCAAATTTAACTTAATTAATTATGAAATCATTACAAATCATTTCTAGTCAATATTTCCACTATTTGGATAATTTAAAATGTTCCTTTATCTAATACTATAATATTGTTTTATTCGTAATATTTTATTATTAAATTTTTCAAATTAATTTTTGAAATCAAATTCCATTTAAAATTCAAACTTCAACTTAAAATTAAATCAATTTCAGTTTTAATTTTTATTTCAATTCCAACTTCAAAATTAATTTCAATTTCACTATTCATCTCAATTTCGATTTCAAAATCAATTTCACTTACAATTTCAAATTCGATTTCAAATCCGATTTCGATTTCGATTTCAAATTCAATCATACTTTAATTTCAATTTGTGTTTCATTTTTGTAGGATCTAGATTAACCATATAGGGGGGGTGAATAGGGTTATAGCAAATTTTCTCGAATTAAACACAGAGATATAATAGCAGAAATAAATATGCTGAAAAGTAAATCACACACAAAATTTACCCAGCTTCGGCAACCCCTGCCTACTGCTGCATTCACAGATTTCTATTAGAATTAAACAGTATCACGCTTACAAACACTCTACTAGACTCGCAGACCCTTTTGCTCCCGCTCACAAACACTCTACTAGGCTCGCACACCCTGCTCCCGCCTATAGAGTTTCGCTTACTCGCAAACACTGCTCCCGCCTATAGAGCTTTGCAAACTCGCACACCCTGCTCACTGAACTAATTCAAAATAGACAATCTGACACTACCTAAACCTAGGTGGTGATTTACTAATTCTTTGATTCGTAAAATAAAAAACAATAATTTAAAAACAATAGAAAATAACCCTAAAACTAATTAACAATATAAAGCCTTATTTAAAAAAAAACAAAACCCCCTTTTTTTTTTAATAAGGCCAGCCCACTTCCTTATTTCACCCGATCCTTTTGTTCGTGAGAATGATGGCGGCTTCGTTCTGTTTAGGGCTTCATTCCCTTTGTTCCAGTTAGGGCTTCGGCTCTTTGTTCCAATTAGGGCTTCGGTTTCTTCAATCGATCTGAGATATGTTGCCCTAGCTCACTGCTTCTCTGATGGTTGACTATCGCTCGTTCGCAGTTGCTCGATCGAGTTCGTTGTTTGTGAATTCGGTATGTACTGTCTCCTTTTGCTTTACTAAGTTGATACTTGAACTCGATAGATTAATTTGCCAGTGATGATTGGGTTATATATGCGTTCAACTCCTTGAATTACGTTCGTCTAAATATATTTGAATTTGTCAATAGTCGTTCGATCTTGCATTGATGCTTGGGATTGATCTGACTTTGTCAATTTCGTATTTTTGGTAGCTTGATTCACACGGTATTGATTTGATTTCGTGATCAATTTGCTTGGTTCGACTTGGCATTGACTTCTTCAATTTTTCTCACACTTGATTTCTGATTTGTGAATTATTCAACCTTGTTCATCACGGTGCTGACATTTGCTTTGTCCCGTTGATTTACTTTGGCCATACTGTTGAAATAGTGTTCTCTGACCATCTTTTCTATCATTTGGTACTGCCATGCATTTGCATAGTACCATAGCTTCTTTGTTGCACTCGAGTTAGTTCAAACATGAACTTGTTGCTTGGTTCACTGTGTTACTCATTGATTAGTTTGCATTGTCATATTTTATTCCTGTTTGCATTTGAGTTTGTAGCTTGGTGTCATGTTTTCTTTGAGTCTGCAACTTGGAGTCTGCAACTTGTAGCTGGACTTGATTTGTGCCTTGTCCATTCTCATGTGTTCATCCCTGTAGTATATGTTAGTGATACATTTTGGAGTTGGTTCATGTTGCACTGCACTTTGATGTTGTAGTCTCTGACTTTGCTGTATCAATGCTGCTTCACCATATTGCATTTGCCACACTTGTGTTCCCTGTTATTAACTGGCCTTGATTATGTTTTGATTCAAAAAAATTCTGTTCACCTGCATGTATTGTTGGTTCATTGTGATATTTGTTCATTTGCATTGTTGCCTTGTTGACTGTGTTGTTGCATTGTATTCTGGTTAGTGGTGCTTTGAGTCTGCACTGCACTTTGATATTGTAGTCTCTGACTTTGCTGTATCAATGCTTTTATGCTTGTGACATTCCTCTGCCTTGTTGACTTCCTGTGTTTGGTCACTGATGCATTACTGTAGTTGCCATATCTTATGCTCGAGCTCTTTGCATACTTCATGACTGTATTGTTGCAGTCGAGTTGTTTGCATTCATTTCATTCATTTGTATCAGTTCTTTTGTGTCTGCACTTGTGAACTTTGTGGTTTCATGCTTCATGTATGTACTCTGTTCATATATTCTTGGTGACATTTCTTTGGTCTGCACTTGCTCTTTTGTACTACTTCTCTTTGGTCATGTCTGATGGCATCTCTTTTGTGGTCTTTGTTGTTGGCATTGTCTTCGGTCCACACTTGCTCAGTAATCTTGAGTTGCAGTGAGCTCGACATTGTTGTTTACTTTACCACTGACTTGATGCTGCATACATGTTTGTTGCAGTCCCTTTTTGCTGTTGCTATCCACATTGAACTGCCTTTGATGCACTTTTGAACTTTGTTGCATTAATGTCTTCGACTATTTGGTCTGAACTTGACGTTGCAATTTGTAGTTGTTGACTGCATCACCATATATCAATTGCTCGGCCTTTGGTTTCATGTACATTGAGTTTTGACCCTTTGTTGTTCATTTGGGCTGTTGGTTGTCTCTGACCTGAGCTGTTGCCTTTGCATTCATTCATTAGTTTATTTGATCATTGAACTGACTGTTGTAGTCGAGTTGTATTCATGTACACTACTGCCTTGAGCTTGATTCACTTCATGTTGTGCTTGCACACTTGCTATTGTTGGCTGCGCACACGAGTTGGCGAGGTAGTGCACACGTGTATGAACGTACACGTGTGTATTGCAGCCACTTATGATTACCTGTCCCTGTAATATCTATGTGCACGACTTTGTGACGAATTCAAGTGTGAATGATGACGAACAACCCAAATAACTGAGGCAAATCATATTTTCAAAAAATCGTATTTCATTTTATATTGCAAAAATATTTCTTTTTCAATTTTACTGCGTTAGTGAATATTTTTGCAGATTACTCAGATGCTGGATTCAAACCAGAATGCAGTTGAAGACAAAAACACGAGTGTGAGTGATATGTAGTGAGGTTAATTGTAAATGTGAAATGTGATGTGATTGTAATCAAAAATGTATATGTATAGTCAGAGCATGAAATTGTACTATTTAAAATTGTAATAAATATTAGTTTGAATAAAATATTCGTTTGAATTCAAAATCTGTGTAACTTGTTCTGTTTGAATTCAAATTCAAATTCTGTGTAATTTATTTTATTCAACAAATATTTATTTAATCTATGAAAAACAAAATAGTACATTACCAAATACATTTAAATGAATATATTTGTTTATTATCATCAAACAAAAACATACAAGCGCATATTTAACAATTTTTAATTTCAAATTGAAATCGACTATCCAAAAAGAGGCTTAATAATTCCAACACATATAAATTAGCAAAATTGGTCATATTTAACAAAGGGGATTACTTAATCACAAATGAGCATAATCACTTTCAATATTCATCAATAACATAACATCTATTCCCATAGCATAGTGATTAATATTTATTCAGTATATTATCATAACTCAACTATTCAACCAACGTATTCAAACATTCCTTTTAGTCAAACGTCCATATATCAAATGGTGATAATTAACATAACATATAAACGGGACAATCATGAATATTATAACTTAACAAAACATGATTTAAAAAGAGATGAGAATTTCTCGCCTTCATTTCCACTCCGTCAATCTTTATACGAATTAGTGTGCTTTTGTCTTACGAACTAATGCGTGCTTTTCTTAAACTTGTCGCTTCGAAATTTTTTCTTTTGTTTTGTGAAGGGTGTTAAGGGTGCTCGTCCTAGGGGTGTTCGGGTAGTGTGGGTATAGGTTGGGTGTAGGTACATGTAGAGGGGGATACAGTGGTGTTGGGCTTGGGTATGTGAGTATGAGATGGGTATGGGGAAGTAGGGGGCTTGGGCAGGCGAGTATGTAGAGTTGGAGGCTCAGGTAGGTGGGTGTTGGCCGTAGAGTGCTCGGGTTGGTGGGTGTGGAGACATGTAGGGGGTTGGTGCTCTCGGGTTTGGGGTTTGGGTCGTGATGGAGGTTGAGTTCATGAGTTTAGGATGGTGTAGGGTGGTGTTTGGCTTGGGAATGGGTGGTTCAAGGATGTGGTGATGCTTGGTGAAGATAGTGGAAGAACTTAAGAAGAGAATGATTTGTGAAAAATGAAGTAAATGTTGTAGGTTATTATACTTGGGCTTTGGATGGAAAATGACTTAAATGCCCTTGGCTACTATTTTGACTAAATTTAAGCATGATATGAAGTGCATTAATGGTGGAAAGGATGTTAAGATGTGATTTGTACTTAAATAATGATGTTTGCCTCTTTTTTCTTAATTTCTAAATTACTTAAAAACCCTTTTGTTCCTTTTAAATACTTGATATGTGACGCCCCACCTCTATACCCACGGTAGCCAAGGAGACTACAGGGTAATGCCGTCAACTAATACGGAGAATAAGGCTGGTTGGGACCGACCATCTATAGCCTTGCTTTAATTATCTATTGAATACATCAACAATAAACCTACCAAGCACGTCGACATACCCAATGAATGCTTAAAACAAAACCATAGGTGGTTGAATGGTCTATCAGAACAGAATATAACAACTCAAATGTAATATACATCACGGAACAGTAGATCATCATATATACATATACAGATACATAACAGAGTTAACAAAATAATACAAGTCAAGTGGTATAGCGAACCACAATATACACACGAGTCAAAAGAATACATATATCAGAGTTACAACAAAATAGGACTACACAAAAGCTTTAACAAAAAGGAACAAGCTGAATAGTCCATGCGGAAGCAAAATAGGCTAAGTCCAAAAGCACCTAACCTGAAACATCTCGGTCTGACCCAGTATAAAATATACGGGTCAGTCTAGCTAAACAAATCAGTTAGATAAACTGACAACAATAAACCTGCAAGGTTACAAGGCATAACAAATATCTCTAAAGGAGATAATACAATCATCTAACAAAAGATGAATCATATGATGACAAGCCTCATATCATCGGCAACATATAGAAACAAAGGATAAGAATATCCCAAAGCAAGCCAAAAGGCAATAACAAATACCCATAAGGTATACAAGTTCCACAGGGTAAACGCTACGCATCATGCGGCTCAAAAAGACCAACACCGAAGGGCGATACCTAGGGAATATACATATGAATGAAACATCAGAAAATTTGCTCGAGCTCAGTACTGTACAAACAAGGAACCATGAGCCCGAAGACTCCAAACCCAATATCACCCATGCGGCTCATAACGACCAACATCGGAAGCGATACTAAAGGGAAACCCCATATCACCCATGCGGCTCATAACGACCAACATCGGAAGCGATACTAGAGGGCAACAAACCCAAAGGCACAAACTCGAAGGCACATACCCGAAGGCAACAAACCGTAGTGGTGAAGGTCAAAGACCCAGTACTGGACACCACTAACTGGCGGAATGTGTCATAACTCTCAAAAAGGAATCCAAAAAGTGGTAACGTGAGTACCATAACCACTCGTTCGCACTAAACGGTTCACTATCCGTTAGTTAATTTCACACTCAGAGCAGTACAAAGTTCACCTCGTTTCATCGGTAAACCAGGCCAAAAGGCCAAAACGATCAATCGAATAGGTCGGGGATTAATCGGCAAGACAAACGCATGGATTCATGGTCCCTGTTTTGCCTAACCATTTAATCTCCCTTCCACTCCGCTCCAAGTGCGAAATTGTGTATGTGCGTTTTAAATCGAATTATAAATCGGAGAAACGAGCTTTTAATGCGATTTAGAGGGATTATTTATGAAAACTCGTGAATGAAGTTAAAATATGTTATCAAAGCCAAAAGATGCAATGACAACCACCAAATACCAACTTGAATCGATAAAATTAGGAAAACCAATCAAAATCAGCATAAATAGGCAAAACAGCAAAATAGGAGCAGGTCGGTCGACCGGACTACAGGGCTCGGTCGGCTGGCCAGATGTAGAAAATAAAAAAAAACTCGGAGTAGCAGGTCGGTCGACCGGCTACAGGGGTCGATCGGCCGAACTGCAAACTTCTACAGTTCCTGCCCTTTCTCCTCTAAATGCAAACTCTTCCAAAACGAGACCGTTCGAGCAATGGACCTAAGGAGCCTTAGCCAATTGATACCCCAGCTTCATTAGCTCTTCGATTCGCCATCAAAAACATGTTCAAACATCAAAGTTAGGATCTTTAAAGAATTGAACCCAAACACTAAAAATTTGGATATTAACCAATTCAATCCAAACCAAAAGCAAATGCATATGAACAAGTGTTAGGAATTCATACCCAACATCAATGAAATCAAGAGAAGTAGATGTGAGTTCAAAACTCACCTTTAACCAAAAACAAAGAAGAAGAAGCTCAATTTGCAAGGAGAAGACCAACAAATCTCCACTTATACTCCGCTACTTTCAATCTAAGAATAAAACAAGTATTTTCCTAAGTTTAGGTTTAGGAATTTCTGAGATTGAAGAGAGAAGGAGATAAAGAAGATGAAGAGGAAGCTTACCAATGTCTTCTCTTTGATACTGGCGCAAGAATCAAGTGGCAAAGAAGAAACTAGGGCTTGCAATTTCTATTTCCCTTTCTCTTCCACCATTTTCAGTTTTGCTTAAGTTAAAGAAATGAAATGAGGGTGAATGGAGAGGAGAGGGCTGAGTTAGGTTAATAAACTAACAAATGGCTAAACCCAAACCCAAAACCCAAATAGAAAAGGTTGCAAAAATTCAACTTACTCCAAACTTATCAAAGCTTATACTTAAAAAGATCGCAAACGCCATTTTGGAACCAACGGACGTGGTATCCAGTCCAATTCAGCCGTTTGCAAAAAGTAACATTTCAGACCAAACATCCGACTATCGATGCTATATTTAAATAAAACATTTAAATATAAAAATCGTTAAATATGCGGGTTGTTACAGATTTCCCCTCCTTACAAAATTGCGTCCCCGCAATTCTAAGAGACAATATTTGTAACAACTACATACAAACAACAATCAAAAGGAAAGAAAATAAGCTTGAGATGAAAAGATATTCTCACCGTTGCCAAGCGAAGATAGAAAACCTGGATAAGATCGCTAGATATACTCTCTGGTTTCCCAAGTACAGTCATTGGGACTAGCGGACCATTGAACTTTAACGAGCGGCACGTCCTTTTTCCGAAGGTGTCGCACCTCCGTGTCAAGTACACGAATAGGTTGTTGTACACTAGATAAGTCCGGTGAGACCTCAAGTTCTTGAAAATCAGGAGAAGCAATAACAGAATCCGACTCCCGAAGACACTTCCGAAGTTGCGAGACATGAAACACGTCATGAATGTCAGATAAATGAGCTGGAAGTGAAACTCTATAAGCCACAGGGCCAATACGTTCAGTAATAGAAAATGGTCCTATAAAGCGAGGAGCCAATTTCCCAGTCGTACTGAAACGCATAACCCCTTTCAAAGGAGAAACACGAATAAAAACAAGGTCACCAACTGAGAACTCGAGAGGCTTCCTACGGCTATCCACGTAGGATTTCTGGTGACTCCGTGCCTCTTTCATTCTCAACCGGATAAGATCAATCTTCTCGGAAGAATCACGAACAAAATCTGGACCAAGAATAAGCTTCACTCCAGATTCCAACCAACAAGAAGGTGATCGACATGGCCTTCCATATAAAGCTTCGAAATGAGCCATACCGATACTAGATTGAAAACTGTTATTGTATGAGAAATCTACAAGAGGTAGATGATCCTCCCAACTACCCCCGAAATCAAAGATACAAATACGGAGAAGATCTTCCAAGATACGATTCACCCGTTCAGTATGTCCGTCAGACTGCGGATGATAAGCTGTATTGAAATTAAGCTTTGTTCCCAAAGCTTGCCGAAGACTCTTCCAAAAATAACTCGTGAATAAAGGATCACGATCACTCACAATAGAACTAGGAATACCGTGAAGTCTCACGATTTCCTTGACATATAACTTAGCCAAATGCGAAGCAGTCCTATTAGACTTAATAGGGACAAAATGAGCAGACTTGGTGAGGCGATTAACAATAAACCAGATACTAGAATGGCCTGATCTCGAACGAGGTAGGCCGTTAATGAAATCCATAGAAATCTGATCCCATTTCCACAATGGAATCTCTAGAGGCTGAAGAAGACCCGAAGGACACTGATGCTTGGCCTTAAAACGCTGACAAGTTATGCAATTACTCACATAACTCGCCACATCGCATTTCATGCCTTCCCAATAATAAAGACGATGCATATCGACATACATCTTACTACTACCAGGATGAATGGTATACTTTGAACGGTGACAGTCATCAAGAATGCCATGCCTAAGTGCAAAATCAGAAGGCACAAAAAGACGGTTCTTCTTACGAAGACACCCATGAGAATCAATGCTGAAATCTCGCAACGCCTCATCACAGGATCCAGACTCACAAAGCTGAATAAGATGCAACAAATCAGGATCACGCCACTGAGTATCGGCAATACGATCCAACAAAATAGGTCGAGCTCCCAAACTAAATAATAGAATAGGAGAAACAGAAGATGAACATCGATCACGAATTTCACAAAAAGATAGAGTCTCAAGAATATCCCATTCGGCAAGCATCATAAAAATAACAGCCGAATGTTTGCGACTAAGCGCATCAGCAACACGACTACCCTTTCCAGGGGTATACGGGATATCAAAGTCATAGGAAGCAAGAAACTCGAGCCAACGCTGTTGTCTCATATTGAGTTCCTTCTGAGTGAACAAATACTTCAAGGATTTATGATTGGTATAGAGAATGAAGCACTCGCCCAATAATTAGTGTCGCCAAATCTTCAAGGCGAAGACAATGGCGGCTAACTCAAGATCATGAGTGGCATAGCGAACTTCATTCGGACGCAGTTGCCTGGAAGCATAAGCAACTACCCGATCCTTCTGCATAAGAACAGCACCAAGACCACTACCACAAGCATCGGTTAGACAACAAGATCGTGATTCCCCTCGGGAACCACAAGGATAGGAGCATCAGTGAGAAGTTCCTTTAATGTCTGAAAGGAAGCTTCACACTTGTAGGACCAAATAAAACGAATGCCTTTCCGAGTAAGGCTGATGAGAGGAAGCACAACCCGAGAAAAATCCTTAATGAACCGACGGTAATAGCCCACCAATCCAAGGAAACTACGAATCTCATGCACATTCTCATGCCTCTTCCAATTCTGGATGGCTTTGATCTTTGAGGGATCGACAGAAATGCCATCGGAAGATACAATATGGCCTAAGAACTTAACCCTATTCTCCCAAAAATGGCACTTGGAAAATTTGGCTCTAAGCTGATGATGACGAAGAGTACTCAAGACAATTCTCAAGTGATTAGCATGCTCAGCTTCCGACTTAGAATAAATAAGGATACCATCAATGAAAACAAGGACGAACTTATCGAGATATTCCTGGAATACCTGATCCATGAGATCGAAAAAGAAAGTCGTCAGCCCGAACTACATAACGAGCCACTCAAAAGAACCATACTGAGTGCGGAAAGCGGTAAGAGGTATGCAATCCTCCGCGACTCGTAACTGATGAAAACCTGTGGCAAGTTCAAGCTGAGAAAAGACCTTAGCACCACTCAATATATCGAACATATCATCGATCGTAGGCAATGGATACCTATTCCTAATGGTTAACTCGTTAAGCTTGAGATAGTCAATGCAAAGTCTAAGAGTTCCATCAGACTTCTTCACGAAGACGACCGCGGATCCCCACGGAGAAAAACTGGACTGAATCAACTGCTTGAACTCAAGCTCTAAAAGCTGCTTCTTGAGTTCCTCATTTTCCTTTGTAGACATCCTCGTGGAAGGACGACTAACTGGCTGCGCGCCTGGAATAATATCAATGCGGAACTCAATTGCCCGCTTCGTTGGCAAACCAGAGACAGGCTCAAAAACATCAGAAAAGTCACAAGCAACAGGAATACGAGATAGATCATCATCATCTCGCGAATCTAGAGAATGCAAAGCCATTTCGGAATTATCCACATTCCGTAGAACAAAAGATAACTGAGTAGGCGAATCCGGATGTCGAAGATAAAAAATTCTCTTCGAACAAATAATCCTGGCATCATATCTCACTAGCCAGTCCGTACCCAAAATCATATCAAATCCCAGACAAGAAATAACGTGCAGATTCGCACGAAAATAAAAGCCACATAAAACAATCTCAACATCATCACAAAGCAAGCTAAGGGTCGCGGATCCCCCAATAGGATTCGAAATCCTTAAAGAAGTAACCAAACAAGAAACATCCAAAGATAAATCATCAACGAGCTTCTTCGATACGAAAGAATGTGAAGCACCCGTATCGAAAAGAACTCGTATACTATGATCATGAAATAAAATAGAACCTTCCAAAATAGATGGAGATGTACCTTTGGGCTGAGAAGGACCTACAGAAGCCTTGGCAGCATAAAGCTTGCTAGACTTGGCACTAGCTGGAACAGTAGGGAAAGCTGAAACATGATGACCTTCCTTCTTGCAATAGCGACAGAAGAGAGGCTTAGGACAAGCTCGAATAATATGATCAGGAGAACCACAATTGAAACACTTCCGAATGAAAGGTGTTCCAACAGACTGAGGCTGAGAAATAGAACCACCAGTCTTCTTCTTCTTAGAAGGAAAAGACCTGGACTTCTGAAATGGAAACGGCTTCTTGTTGGGGTTCTTGGAAACCTCAACATCAACATCACTATCACACTCCTTCTCGACGGCCTCGAGATGGAGCGCAGAATCAACCAACTCCTCAAAAGAAAGCTTAAGCTGGAGCAACAAAGACTTCTTAAGATATTTCTTAAGACTAGAGACAAACTTCAAATTCTTCTTATAAGAAGTGCTAATGAATTCAAGACCATACTTAGATAAAGCCTCGAATGATGCAACATACTCAGAAATAGAAGATTTCCCTTGTTTCAACTCAAGGAAGCGACGGGTCAATAAAACTTTTTTAGATTCAGGAACGAACTTGAGTTCAAATCGCTCCCGAAACTGAGTCCAAGAAAGAGTAGACTCATCAATCTCGGCTACAAGAAGCTCATACCAATCAAGAGCACGGTCTTGTAATAAACTAGAAGTTACAAGAACTATATCATGGTCAGAAAGATCCATACGAGTGAAGATACGCTCGCACGTGTGAAACCAAGCTAGGACTTCAAGAACGGACTCGGAGCCCTTAAACGGCTTTCCTCCAAGATACCAAAAATCACTGCACAGACGTGCATAGGAAGACTTGCGAGGTGGAGAAACTCGAGGAGGAACTGGAGGCTGAGTGCTCCTAAACAATTCCAAAAACTGATCGGCAGACATATAAACGCCATCCGGATGTGAGCCACTCGATTGCCTAGCATCCGAACGTCGTCCCCTGCCTCTTCCAGCCATACGCTGAAAGTAAGATAAGAACAAGATTATTCACAAGGTAGATAATCAAGATGGAATACTACGGAATAATATGCATTCCTAGACGTATTCCCCAAATTGTATCTAACCTTTGATCAAAGAAGGAATAGAAAGACATGATAATTCAAAGATTTGTATCACTTGTACACTTTGATGTACTGTAATATGTGAATCTGTTCGGTGTTTATCATATTTTTTTCTGAACTCAGCTCTGATACCACGCTGTGACGCCCCACCTCTATACCCACGCTAGCCAAGGACACTACAGGGTAATGCCGTCAACTAACATGGAGAATAAGGCTGGTTGGGAGCGACCATCTATAGCCTTGCTCTAGCTATCTATTGAATACATCGACAATAAACCTACCAAGCAGGTCGACATACCCAATGAATACTTAAAACAAAACCATAGGTGGTTGAAGGATCTATCAGAACAAAATATAACAACTCAAATGTAATATACATCACAGAACAGTAGATCATCATATACACATATACAGATACATAACAGAGTTAACAAAATAATACACGTCAAGTGGTATAGCGAACCATAATATACAGACGAGTCAAAAGAATACATATATCAGAGTTACAACAAAATAGGACTACACAAAAGCTTTAACAAAAAGGAACAAGCTGAATAGTCCATGCGGAAGCAAAATAGGCTAAGTCCAAAAGCACCTAACCTGAAACATCTCGGTCTGACCCGAGTATAAAATACACGGGTCAGTCTAGCTAAACAAATCAGTTAGATAAACTGACAACAATAAACCTGCAAGGTTACAAGGCATAACAAATATCTCTAAAGGAGATAACACAATCATGTAACAAAAGATGAATCATATGATGACAAGCCTCATATCATCGGCAACATATAGAAAAAAGGATAAGAATATCCCAAAGCAAGCCAAAAGGCAATAACAAATACCCATAAGGTATACAAGTTCCACAAGGTAAACGCTACGCATCATGCGGCTCAAAAAGACCAACACCGATGGGCGATACCTAGGGAATATACATATGAATGAAACATCAGAAAATTTGCTCGAGCTCAGTGCTGTACAAACAAGGATCCATGAGCCCGAAGACTCCAAACCCAATATCACCCATGCGGCTCATAACGACCAACATCGGAAGCGATACTAAAGGGCAACCCCATATCACCCACGGCTCATAACGACCAACATCGGAAGCGATACTAGAGGGCAACAAACCCGAAGGCACATACCCGAAGGCAACAAACCGTAGTGGTGAAGGTCGAAGACCCAGTACTGGACACCACTAACCGGCGGAATGTGTCATAACTCTCAAAAAGGAATCCGAAAAGTGGTGACGTGAGTCCCATAACCACTCGTTCGCACTAAACGGTTTACTATCCGTTAGTTAATTTCACACTTAAAGCAGTACAAAGTTCACCTCGTTTCATTGGTAAACCAGACCAAAAGGCCAAAACGATCAATCGAATAGGTCGGGGATTAATCGGCAAGACAAACGCATGGATTCATGGTCCGTGTTTTACCCAACCATTTAATCTCCCTTCCACTCCGCTCCAAGTGCGAAATTGTGTATGTGCGTTTTAAATCGAATTTATAAATCGAAGAAATGAGCTTTTAATGCGATTTAGAGGGATTATTTATGAAAACCCGTGAATGAAGTTAAAATAAGTTATCAAAGCCAAAAGATGTAATGACAACCACCAAAAACCAACTTGAATCGATAAAATTTGGAAAACCAATCAAAATGAGCATAAATAGGCAAAACAGCAAAATAGGAGCAGGTCGGTCGACCGGACTACAGTGCTAGGTCGGCTGGCCAGATGTAGAAAAAAAAAACTCGGAGTAGCAGGTCGGTCGACCCACTACAGTGCTCGGTCGGCCGAACTGCAAATTTCTATAGTTCCTGCCCTTTCTCCTCTAAATGCAAACTCTTCCAAAACGAGACCGTTGGAGCAATGGACCTAAGGAGCCTTAGCCAATTGATACCCCAGCTCCATTAGCTCTTCTATTCGCCGTCAAAAACATGTTCAAACATCAAAGTTAGGATCTTTAAAGAATTGAACCCAAACACTAAAAATTTGGATATTAACCAATTCAATCCAAACCAAAAGCAAATGCATATGAACAAGTGTTAGGAATTCATACCCAACATCAATGAAATCAAGAGAAGTAGATGTGAGTTCAAAACTCACCTTTAACCAAAAATAAAGAAGAAGAAGCTCAATTTGCAAGGAGAAGACCAACAAATCTCCAATTCTACTCCACTAGCTTCAATCTAAGAATAAAACAAGTATTTTCCTAAGTTTAGGTTTAGGAATTTCTGAGATTGAAGAGAGAAGGAGATAGAGAAGATGAAGAGGAAGCTTACCAATGTCTTCTCTTTGATATTGGAGCAAGAATCAAGTGGCAAAGTAGAAACTAGGGCTTGCAATTTCTATTTCCCTTTCTCTTCCACCATTTTTAGTTTTGCTTAAGTTAAAGAAATGAAATGAGGGTGAATGGAGAGGAGAGGGCTGAGTTAGGTTAATAAACTAACAAATGGCTAAACCCAAACCCAAAACCCAAATAGAAAAAGTTGCAAAAACTCAACTTACTCCAAATATATCAAAGCTTATACTTAAAAAGATCGCAAACGCCATTTTGGAACCAATGGAGGTGGTAGCTAGTCCCAATTCGGCCGTTTGCAAAAAGTAACATTTCGGACCAAACATCCGATTAACGATGCTATATTTAAATAAAATATTTAAATATAAAAATCGTTAAATATGCGGGTTGTTACATGATAAGAATTGAGTATTAATGGTGAGAAGATGTGTTAGGATTTTTTTAGTAATGATTATGCTTAGAAATCTTATTTAATATGAAAAATAGTAAAATCATGTTACTTTTGAATTATCTGTTTGCTTTGACTTTTCAAAGTGAATTTTCATTTATATATAAATCTAAAGTGTGCATATTTTGTGTTATAGTTTGTAAAGATGAAATATATAGGTTATAAAGTGGATGTGTTCATACAATGTTGCGACGACTTGTTACAGTTCAAAACAACATTGTTATTGACTAATTTTACTGTCGAAATTTGATGTTTATGCTACCAAATTTAAAAATGGATTTCTATAATATTAAATGATTTAGAACAAGTTTATTTAGGTTAAAATTCCATATCATTAGGGTTAATATCAATTTACTGAATTACGGTGTTACATTGCCAAAATGTGGCAAAATTAGAACATTTTTGTAAAACGATTACAAATATATTTTTCAAACCTATATTATACTTCTGTTATCTTTATTAAGTGACTTCAATATAATTTGACTTTTAAAATAAATATTTAAAACTATTTATTTAAGCATTTATTCATTTTTAACAAAACTTAACTTTTGTTGATTTGTGAAAAAAATCCAAATTCTTTATTTTCCACTAAAAATTGTAAGATAAATAATATATCCTTACTTATCATTATTTATAACATATTTACTTGAGTTCTAAACCTTTTTAAATTTAAAATAAATAAAATGTCGTATTTTTGAAGTAGCGAAATTATGGGTCGTTATATTCTCCCTTACTCAAAAGTATTTCATCCTTGAAATAAAATTTAGACTTTATACTAGGTTTTTGTACCATAAAATATAAGCATAGAGAAAAATGCATATAAGTGAAAGAAATCATTCACATACTAATATATATAAAACATCATCTGATACAAGCAAAAAGATCTCATCTACTGACCCGAGCACGTATTACGTACTTGAGGTCATATATAGAACAACATAGGCCTGTCTCCCTTCCCCTATAGCGCGTACCATGCACTTAAGATAATAATCATAACTATTGGGTGAATAACACATCTCGAAATCCCTAAATATCATACAAGCATACACAAAAGCTAACCATCTAGTCCTCCAAAAATCTCCTTACTACTTTAATTTTTTTTTTCAAATTCCATCTTTATTCCTTAATTTAGTTTTTTTTTCTTAGTCAAAATACTTGGTTAGTTCAAATCTTAATTTTATCATAAGCTAAGAGATTTAGATGACAAAAAATAAGTTATCAATCAAAGGATAATTAGAAATACTGAAAGAAATATCCACTCATACATTAAGTGACTTTATGGAAAGTACACTTCAAAAGATTACTCATAGTATATTAAACCTAGAATTTACTTAGGATAGATTTTCCTAACACTTGTTTGAACTAAACTAATCCTCCATGACTCCTTTTTCTAAAGAAGTAGATGGTTTTGTGATAATAGCAAAGGGTCTAGGCTACTCCTCTATCTTTATCATTGGACAGTCCTTGATGAGATGACCTTTTAGGTGATAGCAATATCAGACTTTTGATGCCATTTGCTTTTAAATCTTTTGTTTTTTAAAATCCTTTGTGTTCACTCCCAACTTACACTCCCTCATGGAGTGATCTTTTTCCCCATATTTGAAATGGCCTTGTTTGAGTACCTTTGTCTTGATTTCAGGCTTTTTCTCCTTAGTTGGTACGGTAGTAGTTTGTTGTGGAATGAAATCTTCAAATTTCATGACATTGCTTATCATCTCCTTGAATGATCCGTGGATATACTTCAACATACTACCTTGAAGCTTGTCACATTCTCCTAACCAATTCTTAACTTCCATGATTGTTTCTGCACCCACAAACGTCTTTTGACTTTGGATTTCAAATTCTAAACATTATAAAGCAAAGTTTATTGGGTTTTGTTCTTCATCAACGTTATATCCCTTAGTTTCACAATTTCTTATATTCATAACTCCTGAATTTACCTAGATTTATATCAAACTTTTGATTTTAACTTAATTAAAATATAACGCTATTATTTCTTAATAATAAAATGTCTAGTAGTATGTGATTAAAATTCTAAGTAATAGATTCCAACTAATTCCTTACTGATTCCTTATGGAACATCTTATAGTCAAATCGTGCAATCCTATTCACAAGATGTTCATATTTTACTAATATATATTCCAAACAATCAATTATTTCCAATTATATAAAAATATTTCTTTTTATATAAAATATAAACCTAGGTAAAATTATTTCATTTACCATCTTTTTAAAATAAAACTATTTTTACAAAATTAACAAATACGCGCTCATATATAATATTCTCAACTAATTCCAGGGTGTTACTAGCCCTATCCCTAATGAGTTATGAGACTTACCCCTATCAGGCTTCGGTGTTCGCTCAACCAAAAGCTCTGATACCAAATGTGATGACCCGAAAATACATACCCTTTGAGTCGACAATAAACCACAAATGTCTAACCCAAAGTGAATTGAAAGTTGGATCATCAAGGGTAAATAAAGAAAATAGAAGAACAACTCACTCGCATGGAATAAGTATAATATTGAACAAATATCTTTACAGCGGAAATTTTTTAAAATACATATATCAGAATCTAAACTAATTTCAGCTTGAACAGTTATAAACATATGTCCTTACAAATGCTGATAATCACCAATCAATGAAGAAATAGCAAAGCGGATAATAGAATACGTCCAAACGTAGATGAATATCTCCAGCTGCCCTTTGAAAACTCCAACCGTCTTTAACTAAACCTGAAACTGTTTGGATCTAACCCGAGTATTGAAAACACTAGGGTCAAGCATGATAAACTAGTGTGACAACAACTCAATAATAAATGACAATGTCATATATTAGCCCTTGAATTAATCCTCCGAAAAGAAAGAGTATCTCATAAGACCACGTCTACTCATAAACACGAACCAGTTTTTACCTTATGAAAATTAAATTTCTTTTGCATATCAAAGCATTTGATATTAGTTCTAATGACATTTCTTTTAAAAAAATTGCAAGTAAACATATTAATCCTAGTCAAAATTGTTACATTATTAAATTCGAGCATACTAACAACAAATGCGGGTTATACAAATAAAATGGCAGACATTTATTGGAGAATAGGTTTCCGTACAAATGACCAGGTGAAGGGACTATCTTCTGGCAGTACATCTCTAGAGGAATGTACCAAGGCCCAAAAGATGGTCCTCTACCAACACGAGATCGGCCTACCTCTTCTTAGATAGTATCAAATATGTTGTCGGTCGTTACCGACCTATCCGAGACGTCTCTTAGCATACACCACAGAATTTAAACCCGAACATCATAGCACGTAAAAATATATCTAGAAGGGGATGATCATACCCTAATGGTTGCGAACCACATAGACTTGCCGCATCTACCTTGTTTCGGTCATTTTTGGGTGTGAGGCCTGAGGTAACGATTTCCTTTTGCATATCACATCATCTTTCCTCTTTGAATGTCACATTGACATTCCATAGTCATATCGGCATTCCGTAGTCACATGACTGATTTATATAAACGTATTACTTCCTAAGCTCGAATGTCTCGGGTAAGGATGTTAAGCTAAGAGAATGTGTCTTCTCTGCCACCGACTGATATACATTATACAAAGACCGCTCATTATGATTTAGAATGCAAGGTCAGACACTCGTCCATACAAGCTATCCAGGAATAGGCGAACCGAAGGCACTCTCCAACAGCATCATAAGATTGGTAGAAAATAGTCCTTGTGTTTCTGAGATTTTTCATAACAAAGAGACCACCGCTACTATAAGTATTTCGGGAGCTATCCCAACAAATAAACAAGCGGTCCTTTGTCAATATTCGTCTCAATATCTTTAGCTTTTGATCTTCTACATTGAATATGTAGATTGGTTCGAAATGGTCTTCGGATAGGAATCACCCAAATCTGACCTGGGTTCCTTCAAAATCCAATTATCGATAAACATGGAATATGAGTACACAGGACTTATTAAGCCTTTTTCCTTTCATTTTTTTTGAGTTAATTACGAAAATTCCTTTTTAATCTTAGATTAATTCTAAGGAAATTCACTTCTCTTAGGAAAATATTTCCGATTTTCTTACATAACATTCGATCAAAATTCTTCAACTTTTAAATGGTCAAAAACAATGTTATTTAAGACATTGTTTAATGTAAACCCAAAAACCAATCTTAGAAAATATCATCGAGTAAATAGGATCTTGGAAATCATTAATTTTTCTCAATATTAATCTCTGTTTTCAACAAATGCTATAGGCCGAACAATGGTGAAATAGCCTTTTAAATTCCATGAAGAGAACGAGTTCCCTCTTCAGACTTTAATACCAATTATAACTAGATTATTTCTATGCAATCCAAGTTATAGTTTATTCACTTTGGAGATTGACCCTTTTTATACTTAAATTGCTTGATATCTGGAGAATACTAATTCTCTTTTATTATGGGAAAACTTAATATGATCTTTTAAAGCATTCGAGCTTTCCCATCGATTTGTTCCACCCCTTGTATAAAAGATAAAGTGGCTGCCAGGCAAGTTCAGGGTACCGGTTGCTCCATTCCTAACCTTGGTTATACACCATGTTTTCTCGTTTAGATCTCATGGGCAAGACAAATATACTAGTCGCTTCAGCATATTCAGTAATTAACTTTTATTTTAGATTCGATTATAAAGTTCCTAATGCATCAAAAACACTTAACTGTCTGTATAAAAATGATTATAAAAGATTCTAAAAAAGAATCGCCAATTTAAAATGTCTATTTCATATGTTACACAAACTACCACAAAAGGCGTTGCAAATAGTGTTTAAAGCTATATTGACCAAATTGACTTTTCTATCACTTAAAATCCCATTTTTTCGACTTAGATTAGTTTTTAAAAAATTTTAAAGGAGTTTTAGAGATTTTTCCATATTTTTAAATAATGAAAATATCAATTTCTAACTTTGGTCACTTTAGTACGAAAGTGCGATTTTTCTAAAAATTTGTTTTGGATATATTTCAGAATATACAAGATGAAATCTTGAGTTTCTTTTCCCATTTGAAAACTATGGATATAATAGTCCGTACAATTCTTGTTTCTAAGAAATTCGAGTATATTCCACTACGTATACTTATTTAAACTTTACGGTGCAGAATCGTGAACACTTTTGCGCGACGCGCCTAATTTTGACTTTTTTTCTAAAGTTTAAATAATTTCTCCAAATTTTACTTAATACTTATAAAATCATTTCAAATCAATATTTCCACTATTTGGAAAATTGAAAATTAATTTCACTTATCATATATTATAATATTTTTTATTCATAATATCTTATTAAATTTTCCAAATTCAATTTCTATCCAATTCAATTTTGAAATCAAATTCCATTTCAAACTTCAACTTAAATCAAATCAACTCCAATTTTAATTTTTTATTTCAATTCTAACTTCAAAATTGATTTCAATTTCACCATTCATCTCAATTTCGACTTCAAAATCAATTTCAACTTCAAATTGAATTTCGATTTCAAATCTGATTTTGATTTCAAATCTGATTTCGATTTCAAATTCAAATTCAATTTGAATTTCAATGTCATTTTCAGGTTGAATTCCACTATACAAAAAGAGGTTAAATAATAGCAACACACACCATATTAATAAACTTGGTCATATTTATCAAAGGGGTTATTAATCACAAATGAGCATAATCACTTTCAATCTTCATCAATAACATAACATCTATTCTCATAGCATAGTGATTAACATTTATTGAGTATATTATCATAACTCAACTATCCAACCAACGTATTCAAACATTCATTTCAGCCAATCATCCATATTATCAAATGGTGGTAATTAACATAACATATAAACGGGATAAGCATTATTATTATAACATAACGAAACAAGATTTAAAAAGAGTAGAGAGTTTGTTACCTTCATTTCCACTCTATTAATCTTTATATGAATTAGAGTGCTTCCATCCTATGAACTAATGCGTACTTTTTTTGAACTTCCCGCTTTAATTTTTTTTTCTTTCTCTTTTTTGTGAAGGGTGCTCCGCCTAGGGATACTCGAGTGGAGTGGGTATGGGTTGGGTGTGTGCATGTGTAGAGGGGGTATGGTATGGGATGTGCTTGGGTATGTGAGTATGAGGTGGGTATGGGGAGGTAGGAGGCTTGGGTAAGTGAGTTTGTGGAGTTAGACGCTCGGGTAAGCGGGTGTTGGCTGTTGAGTGCTCAGGTTGGTGGGTGTGGAGGCATGTAAGGAATTGATGCTCCCAGGTTTGGTGTTTGGGTGGTGATGGAGGTTAGGTGCGTGAGTTTAGGATGGTGTAGGGTGGAGTTTGGCTCGGGTATGGGTAGTGTAAGGATGCGGTGATTCTTGGTGAAGATGGTGGAGGAGAAATGGAGGAAGAAATTACCTTACAAGTAACAAGACAATTTCCAATGGCATAAAATAGACGGAGGTCGTCGGAATCCATCAGGGGCCATTGGAAAAAACCGACACAAAAAATCCATCGCTTAACGCAATTTTCGATGGCTTTGGAGTATCCCGTTGTATTTTCGACGATTACAGATGACCAGCCGACGGCTCATGACGGCTACCAGAAGACACGTTGATGATCACGGTCGGTGCAAAAAACTATCGGCAGCCATTGGAAGTCGTCGTTCTTTGTCCATCGCTGGCCATCAGAAATTTTCGACCTACAGGCCATCTGGAGCCGTTGGAATTCCTGAACTTTTTTTTCCTTTTTACTGCTGCATTTTTGCTTCCATCCATAATCCACAAACACAATATATTCCACCACACAAGCATACATCCAGTACAGATATTCAATATGGAATCAAATCATACAAACATAATAAAATCATATAAATAAATCAAGCATAATTCGTATAAAATCAAACTAACACTTCGCTAACATAATTTACATACATCTCATTGTACAAAATATACATCAATCCTTCATCTACTCCTCACTATCAACTCTCAAATGTCAAATTACTACCACCAAATGTATCACCAAACAATATACACAACATTTCAAATCCAACTCCACCAACTCAATGTATCACCAAAAATTACTAAACAATAACGCAAAAAAAACATCACTATCACTCCGGTCAATCACCTCCAGAAGCAGCTGAAGATGGAAAGCAGCCACCATACTACTACATGTACTTAGCAATACACTGGTCCAGTAGCTATGTCATCTCAATGGCCTACCGACGGTTCTGCTCTTCCAGCTGCGCCACCCTAGCTCTCAACTCTTCGATCTCTGCTAGATCGATCTGAGCTCTGGCTGTTTGGCTGGCTCCCCTCTGCCTGCTAG
This sequence comes from Allium cepa, assembly GCA_030765085.1. Classification (NCBI taxonomy): domain Eukaryota; kingdom Viridiplantae; phylum Streptophyta; class Magnoliopsida; order Asparagales; family Amaryllidaceae; genus Allium; species Allium cepa. The sequence continues at coordinate 1,039,953,508 of CM060928.1, forward strand.
CCTATAACACTTATTTAATTTAGTATATAATCTTATTATCAAAGCTATAACATAATGTGTTAATTGTTATATCTATAAACTTATTACTGAAACTAAAGCGATGTTAAGTTCTTTAGAACTGAAAGATTACTAAATTATTATATGTTAATTTATTATTCATTACCACTTGATTGCCAAAGCCGTAGCACCTGTTCTGTGAAGGTCTATCCATTACTGACTCAAAAATGATGTCCTCCTCGTCTGTCGTCAGCTGCTTTCGATCGGTTTCTTCCAGGAGTTTCTTCCATTGTTCCATAAATATTGGTTGCATGAACAAATAAAAATACAGTTAAAATTAACAGCTTGATATCTTAGTTATTATACTTTAATAATCAAAGCAGCCACTAATAGTATATAAACTACAATATGCTTACATGGCTCTTTCACGATTTATCGTCATGCCATGTATGTGAAACTGTCATGTCTGCATTTACATGCTCGACGACATGAATATGGGTAAATACATCCATGTACGATACGGGACCCTACACATCAGCTTCTTGAAATTGATTATTATGTACTATTATTATATATTCAAAATTATATAATACAATAACTATTTACAATTCACATTTAATAAATTTACCAACTCCTGATAATATTATTGGAACTACTTGGACCCTCCTAGATGAGTGATAAGATTTTTGTTCCTATTTGCAGAGTTTCTTTCCGACTCTGCCTATACATTTAAATTTAATACATTATTTACTTACCAAATATATTTTTTATTTTTACGTATCACTCAAATAATTAATAAAATTTTAGTATACTTACCTTCGCTCGTCACTATATCAATGTGCCAGCCACCCTTCCCAAACACTCGTTCCCATCCACTTTGGCTTCTGCCCTTTATGCTTCACAGCCGACATAGAATCCCTATAGTTCTACCTCATCTTCTCCATCCAGTAGTGCCGTTTTAGTTGTAGGTCATTTGATTGTACGTCAACTACGGCCTGCATTTCATGATAACAAACGTTAAAAAATCGAACATTAAAAGGTGAACAATAAATAAGCGACAAAAAAATTAAGAATGGAAATGGAAGATTATACTTAATATGAAATCCTGCCATATACACTTCAGGATGTGGGGAGGGATATTATCCTACTTCGGCTAACAAGCCATCATCCTACTTTTGTACGAATCCCTCCAAATTGATAGAACTACAGCTGACAGCTGTAGGTCAAACCCCATGTGTTAAATATCATCCAGATTATTATATCGTGCGCAAAATATTTAAGATGCTAAAAAAGTTTAAAACTTACCCCTCTGCTCTAAGTACTGGGTACACAGCTGGACGTTGTCGCAGTTGCAGTGGACCGCTACCACCGCCTTCTGAAGAATGGGAAGAACTCCTCCTTCTGGACTACATGATACATGTCATAGGCACATCATTTTAAAAGGGAATAATAGCATAATAATGAAATATATTTTATAGTTAATGACATAAATGAGATAAAGTACATAAAGTGTAAAGTATACCTGATTCAGATTGGGTTTCATATTCTAGCGATAAGTAGAATGCATTGCATTTTTGACATAAATTATTAAACAAATGATAGAAATGATAATGACATAGATGATGTAAATGATGTAATGACATAAATGATGCAAAAAATTCATATCAATTACATGAATTGCATAATACATAAGAATTCAACATAATATTTAATTCAGTCCTCGTCGCCTTCTGATTCAGATTCAGTCTCATATTCTACATTATTTTCCACCCTACTCTCGAATGCTTCTACCAAAACATTTGATACATCGTTCAAAGGTCCAAAATCAGTACAACCGTCTATTATTATTTTGTTGCATTGCTTTAAGATCTGCCTGATAAGCTTGTTTGTTTGGAGTATTCTTCCCATCAAACGTAAATCCTGCCTTTGTTTTAAATAATGTCAACTAATATGCTTTATCTCTTTTTAGAGACGGCGTAATAAACTTGCAGTGCCTGTTTGGCTAGTGCAAAAGGATTGTACGTGTGATAATGCAATGTGTGCTTTATTTCAATAAGCTTATAATCCATGTGAACATTAATTCCGGAACCTGGAATATCGCTAAACCAATTGCATCTAAACAGAAACACCACCTATGCAGGTCATGAGAAATATGTCAAATGCAAAATTTGAGTTAAAACGCCATAAAAATCATTTATGTCATATTCTGGATCATCGCTACCATTAACAAGTACACCTGTATTGTTAATTAATTTTTCTGCACCATATTCTTTGGTGTTAAATTTATATCCATTAACGAAACATATTGGATATGTCCTGATATTTCTTTTTAGTCACAACGTAAGATATTTGAACACGTCGTCAACCATAAATTTCTCGATTCATAAACGTACTTTGAAAGTCAATCAGAATAATTTTTACTGAGATCTCCATGGTGATGTTCACCTTCATAAATACTGCATATATGAGTAAAATATTGCATTAAATCTACACACGCATGCACTATGGAAATGAACAAATCATAAAATTATTATTTCAAATTACCTAACAAATGGTGCAACTTCGGCACAATTAAGAAGAATATAAATGTGTGCTAAATGAAGATCTCTATCGTTTAACCATACTTCTACACATTTCCCAAAAGGTCGAGCATGTTGTCTAAAAATAGATAACATTGTTTGAGAAAACTCTTGTTTATCTCCTTCATCATTATAAGAAACAATTTAAAATGATATGGTCACATAGTCGCTGAATTAGTGAGAGAAAAAGAATGAAGTTTCTTCTTCGATGTATTATTTACATATTGAACCTTCAACTCGTGCTTTTTCCGTCACTTTTTTCTTTAGATGATTCAAGCATCTATGCAAAATTAATTTACATTAACTTTAACTTCTGAATGTAATTAAATTAATATGTAACAATTTTCATACCTCGCAAATGGATATATCCATCCATATTGCATGGGACCTCGAAGTCGTACTTCAAATGGGAGATGAACAGGTAAATGTTCCATTATATTAAAAAAATCTGATGGAAATATTTTCTCCAAGTTGCAGAGTAATGTAGAAATATTTTCTTCAAGTTTACATAAACGGTGCACTTTTAAAGCAGTCAAATAAAGCTCTATGTAAAACAGACTAAGCTCCATTATTACCTTCCAAACTTTTAAGGGTAATAGTTCTTTAAATAGAACAGGTAATAATTTTCCATCATTACGTGACAGTCATGACTTTTCATGCCGCTCAATCTACTGTTTTTAAAGTCAACACAATTACAAAAATTTGATGAAATCCCATCAGGAAATCTTAATCCTTCCACCCATTTTAAGCAACTTTAACTTGATTATTATCTAACTCGTAATATACGTTGGGTTTTTTACTGTCATTTGATTTCATACGAAGCTCGGGACGTTTGCATGGTTCTTGTATGTCGTGTCTTCATTTAAAATTGTCCTTAGTCTTCCCCGTGACATTCAAAATTGTGTTAAAAACATTATCAAAGACATTTTTATCGTTATGCATCACATTAATATTATGACGAAGCAGATTATCTTTCCAATAAGGAAACTGCCAAAATATACCTTATTTGCACAAAATATGGATAGTCGATTTTCCTGCAATTTCTGTTTGCACTCCAGTTTCATATATCTTTAGAACGTCCCATACAAGTTTGTAAATGTCTTTGCTTGACCATATTGTTGGCGGTTATCTGGTTTCTACTCTATTATCTAAAAAGTTTTTCCTGTCTCCAATGAAGGGATGATTGACGTGAAGAAAACATTGATAGCAGTCGAACAATGAAATTTTCTTACCATTCGATAAAGAAAATGCTTGTGTTTCTTGTATTTAATAAGGACAACCTATACGACCAGACGTACTCCATCTTGAAAGCATTGCATAAGTAAGAAAAATCACTTATAGTCCCCAACAAAGAAGCAAACATATGATAAAAAATTTCTTTGAAACATCATATGTTTTTACTACTTCGTTCCACAGTGTTTTTAACTCCTCAATCAACGGCTGTAAATAAACATCATTCCTTGTGTCGGATCGTCGGGGCTAGGAACGACAACAGTAAGAAACATATATTGCGTTTTCATACACATCCATGGAGGTAAATTATAAGGTGTTATGATAATGGACCAAGATGAATATTTAGCACCAAATTGAGAAAATGGTGAAAACTTATCCATACATAATCCGAGTCTAACATTACGACTATCCGCTGCAAAAATGGGATAAGTTTGGTCGAAATGCTTCCATCCTTCTCCATCAGCTAGATGTGTCAATGTACCTTCTTCCTCTGTTCTCACACTATACCATCTCATATGAGATGCGGTTACAGAAGATGCATATAATCTTTAAAGCCTAAGAGTGATGAGCAAATAATGCATATGTTTGCATTTACATAAAGATCTAAAGTGTGCATAGTTTGTTATAGTTTGTAAAGATGAAATATATAGGTTATAACGCGGATGTATTCATACAACATTGCGATGACTTGTTACAGTCGAAAACAACATTGTTATTCATAAATTTTGAAGTCAAAATTTGACGTTTTTGCTAACAAACTTAAAAATAGATTTCATATTATAATAAAAGAATTAAAACAAGTTTATTTAGGTTAAAATTCCTTATTATGAAGGTTAATATTAATTTATTGAATCACAACATTTCATTGACAAAATTAGAATGTTTTGGTAAAATTATTATAAATATATTGTTCAAACCTATATTATACTACTATTATCTTTATTAAATGATTTCCATATAGTTTGACTTTTCAAATAAATATTTAAAACTATATATTCAAGCATTTATTCATAATTAACGAAACTTAACTTTTGTTGATTTGTGATAAAAAAACCAAATTCTTTGTTTCCTATTATTAATGGTAAGATAAATAATTTTTCCTTACTTATTCATTATTTACAACGTGTTTACTTGAGTTCTAAACTATTTTAAATTTAAAATAAATAAAATACCTCATTTTCAAAGTAGCGAAATTACGGGTCGTTACACTTGGCAGATGGAGACATATGTTTTCATTGTGTAGATTGATAGGTCCTACATGGAGAGGGTACTTTTAATACTTTGTTGGTGGGAAGTAGCCTCGTCGATGTTTGTTGACAAAGTCTAGTTGGTGATAGTCAAACCGAAGATAATTGGGAAAGTATCCATAGTGTCTTGCCTAAGAATAGACTGGAGTATGAGGATGTATATGGAGTTGATAGGCTTGCATGTATTATTAAGGTAGAGATTGTCATATTTCAATGATAAAATATTTCTATGTTAAAGAAGATTAAGGAAATATTTGAGTTAATTTAAAATTATAACTCAAATATATTGTGTTAACGCTAAAATGTGAACGCTAACACCCCGGTGTGTGAAGTGTAGTTGTGAAAGCACCACCCGATAGATCGGGAAAGAATTACAAGCAAGTAATAGCAGAAAAGCAGTAAACAACAACAATTTTATAGTGGTTCGGCTTAAGGGTATAGCCTACGTCCAATCTAAGTACTTTTATTAATAATCTCGTTACAAGCTGATACAATTCTTCTCAAGTACAATATACTTCAAGTTACAAGTGATTTGGAACAAGTCTTAAGCTTCAATGTCGATTGAAGTCCTTAAATTCATGTTGAAGATGTGTGGTTTCTTCGTGAAGTTCTTTGATGTATTCCTCTAATCTTGAAAGCTCTAAGTGTTGATGAAGTTCTCAATGCAGCAAGGTAACGGTGTATGAAGAGAATGTGCCAAAAGTCCTTTGAATGTTGGAGGTGGTCGCCTATTTATAGAGAGTTCTGGTCTGGAATTATTGCCAAGTCCTAAGTCATGGCCGACTTAAGATAAGTCGTAGCCGGTTTAAGGTGAGTCGTGGCCGGTTTAAGGTGAGTTGTGGCTGATTCATCTGGCCCCTTCACGGCTTCACGAGAGTTCATTTGTACAAGTCCTAGGTCGCCTCCGAGTCAACACACCTCTTCTCAATAATGTGGCATCGGACTTATATTCAGTGGCCTTGGGTCGTGAACGACTTAACATAGGTCATAGGTCGGTCGCGACTTAGGTGTAGTTCATGATCTTGTCCCTGTTCTAAGTGGTTAGATCGGTAAATTCTCTGGATGGTTAGGTCGTCTTCTGTCTTAGGTCGGTAGCTATCTTAGGTCGGTAGCCATCTTGTTAAGTTTTAGGTCGGCAACTGTTTAGCCCTAAGTCGGTATCCATTTGGGCCTTAAGTCGGCATCTCCTTAGCCTGTTAGGTCGGCACCTCTTCGAGTCTTAAGTCGGCATGCTACTCAAGCTCCTTAGGTCGGTATCCCTTCGTGCCTTAGGTCGGTCTCCCTGATAAGGCAGTTAGGTCGGCAACCAGTTGAGTCGGTAGCCTTGTTAAAGTATTAGGTCGTCGCACTTTTTGAACTGTTAGGTCGGCAACCCCCTTTTAAGCTGTAGGTCGGCATCCTTTCAAGTTGCTAAGTCGACACCGGGGCAGAGTTAACAATTGCCCCTCGAAGTATACGCCTACCGGTTAGGTCGTGTGCTTCGATATCCTCTAACTCGGCCATTCTTTAAGTTGGTAGGTCGTACGCGACCTAACAGTTGAGTCGTAACATACCGCTTCATATCCCTTTACTGCAAGGTATAAATCACTTCTCCTTCTTCCTTCTCACTACCTATTTCTCTGATTCTGCCATCAAAAATCTTCCGAGCTCAAAAAGGCGATTTAATTCCAATTATCCACCGACAACCCCTGCTATTCATTGCGTAAGTAAACCCTCTTCTTCGATTATAGATCATTCGTTGGCTCATGAATTCTGTTACTTAAACCGTTTGCTTGCGCGATGTTCCATCGCAAATCTTATTACACCAATGGCTGATGGAGTTTAGGTTGCTCGGTTCGATTTCGACTGATCGATGGGACGATGAAGATGGTTTACTGATTTAGGCTAGCTGATTTTGATTCGTGCTAGGATTGCAAGGCGCTGACTTTGCAGAGGTTTCGAATTGATGTCTTGGATGATCCGAATGCATGAAATAGGATAAATGAAGTGAGAATTTTTTGGTTGAGGGAGTAGCTAACGGGTTAACAGGTTGAGCGGGGCGAGGTATTGATTTAGATACGACCTGGAGATTTTAGGGGGCTTGGCTTTTGGCTGACCCAATCCTTAAATCGTGGTCGTGCTAGCACTTGAGGGAGATCTACCGACCTAACCTTCTGCCGATCTAAGCCTTAAAACTGTGGCCGAGTTAATCCTTGGGGAAATCTGCCGATTTAACCTTCTACTGATTTAACCTTGAACCGCGGCCAAATTACCCCCTAAGTCGCGGCCGAGTTAAGCCCTTAAACCGTGACCGAGTTGGCTCTTAAACCGCTGCCGAGTTAACACTTAAGCTTTGGGCATGCTGACTTTTTTGAGAGCATAGATCCACTTTGAGCTTCTGACTTGAACTGTCAAACTAAGTTGCCTAAATTTTGAACTGCCCCAACTTTTAAATTTTCTTGAATCTCGTTGTATTATTTCACAGATCGCATTAACTTATAAGCTGCTAACCTGCTGAAAATAACAAACAAAGAAAACCAAGGCGAAAATACTGCCATTGACTGCCCACGTCAGATGACAGATTAGTTAAAACAAGACAGGCAACTTAATTATATTGCATGAAATGTTTGTGAATCAATCAATTAGAGTTAAACATTAATGCAAAGTATCAATAATCTGAACTGATTTATCTGCATCAACATCTTACTTGCATATTTAGGCTTAAAACAATAGTCCCCGAATTTCATAACTAACAAATGCTTGCTAGTTTTCATTCCAGTTATATTTGTTTGCTGCTTGATTGATTTTACACAACACTTCACACACTCTAGGAAACGTGCACCTTTATGTTTGAATACCCAGTTGTTTATGTAGAATGACTTCCCACCGAGAAGAAGAAGTGGTGACTCAAGAGGAAGAAACTTTCCCGATAGCTGTTCCCATAGAGAATCCTCCGGAGAGAACCTCGACTATTCTATCTTTGAGAGCGTTTATTCAGTTGCGCACTCAATTTGGCTTTGCCGAAAGTGATGTCCAACTCCCTGGGCCAAGTGATACTGCTGACAATCCTCCCCATGGTTTTGTTGCAGTCAACCGCCAAATGTGCTTAAGTGGGGCGATTCCTCCTTTTAACGACTTCCTTCGAATTCTTCTCCTTCGGTTGACGATCTCTCCGTTCCAACTTCATCCTAATGGCTATGCCATCTTGATGGGGTTGTGTGTTTTGTTCAGAAGAACTCTCGATCGCCTACCGAGTTTTGAAGAAATCCGTTATCTGTGCTCGTTTGCAAAGAGTAAAGATCATCCTTCCCTTATTATTGTGAGAAGTGCTAGAAACCGCAAGCTCATCTCCGATCTTACTGAAAGCGTTCATGGATTTTTGAACCAGTTTTTCTTTGCTCGCTGTCCCCCAGGGTTTTATGCCATCTGGAGAGTAGGAAGTAAGATTAGTGTTTCTATTTTTTCCGTTTTGAAACCTTTTCGAGATCCGAACTTTCAGTTGCTAATTTCATTCTTTGTTCCTTTCAGCACTTCCTCTCCCTTCTCGAGATCCAATTCATAAGCAAGTTTTTGAGAGGTTGAGTGTCGTGGCCGCAGAAGAGAGGAGCATAAAATTTCTATTGAGGGATGAATTTTTACATCAACATGGGCTTCTATACGCTTCTCGCTCTATGCATGCTCATGAAGTTCCAACGGAAGTCCCTGATTCTCCGATAAAGACTCCTGAGTCTTCGCTAGTGAAGTGCTCCACTTCTGTTGATGTTGCGGGGCCATCTGATAAACTTGCCCCGGTTATCGAAGAAGAAGAGCCTCTGGGATCTTCCCATCATTCACAAGATTCTGGTGAAAAGGCTAAGAAATCCAGTCCTGTCAAGCAAAGCAGGGACGATACCTTCGAAGGATTGAGCGACCTCTTCGCTACTTCACAAGAGATCTTCAAAGATGACCCTACTACTGCCGGGATTTCTTCTTCAGTAGTTGAAGCTACTTCTATTTTGCAACAGTCGCCGTCGACTCAAGAGTTGACGTTAACTATTACACCCACAACCACTCCCCAAATAAAGAGTGGTTCGTAGATTAATGCGCGTAGTTTGCACATCACACACACTTAGAATTTCTCATCACTTCTATGCACTTATCTTCTTGTACTTTAAAGATTTCTAAAGCTTATTATTTTAATTCCAGATTCTCCTATGGGGCGCAGCGGCTCGTACTATGATGATTTCCAGCGCTACGGGAGGCGTAGCCAGTATGATTACAGGCGTTACCTTCCTTCTTACAGAGAGTCGGATGAAGAGAGGGCCATCAGGAAAGCCGACGAGAGACGAGCATATGAAGAACGTCGCCGAAGGGAACAAGAAAGACATGATCTTCCCCACAGAGATGATGATACCCAAAAGAGAAAAGCTCATGATGAGAGAGGAAAGAGTCACATAGACGATTCTTCTAGCAAGCGGGCTAGACTTACTGAAGAAACAACTCCTTCAGCTTCTGAACATGTCCCTGCTCAATCTCCTGCTCCCGCTCGCTCCGACATTCAAGCAATCATCAACCGGCCCGCATACCAAGTCGGGCAAGGTCCTCCCACTCTTCAAAGTCGATTTCCTCAGTGGTGCCTGAGAGGGGTTCGATTTGATCTCGACTTGGTTCCTCTCGACAAACCGGCTATGCTGCGAAATCTTGATACTGTCAGGACCGATATCGAAAGAATGTCGAACTGGCAAAAACTCGTCGACGAACTTCAGAGGGTTAACCAAGCCAATCTCGAGGCCATGCTAACAATGGAGAATGATAAGGCTGAGTGGCAGAAGACTCTCGAACAGCATGACGCCGAAATGGGAAGTATTGCTTCCTACAATGAAAAGCTGGAAGCGGAAGTAGAAAAACTTAAGGAAGAATTAGCTACTTCATCTACTTTCCATTCACAAAAGGAGAGCATGCTTCAGCAACAAGTACGAGATGCGCATGCCAGTCAAAGAGCAGTCGAAGATAAGCTTGCATACAAAGAAAAGGTCATAGAAGAATATCGTGCTGAAACTGTACAACTGCGAGAACAGACCGGCTCTCAAAGCTTGGAGGTAGAGTTGTTAAAAACTCGACTTGCTATGGCCGAAAAGGAGCGCGACGAGGCTGTTGCTGGTAAACTTGTGGCCGAAGAGGCTCATCAAGCAACCAAAGCTGACATTAGCTCCACATTATTCGATTTTTATCTGCACAGCATTTTGGGACGTGGCAGCCTTGCCTTTCTAGGCCCCAAGTATGAAATCGCACTGGCTGAAGTTTGGGAGGCAGCACTTGATATGCTCGGTGGTAAAGGTGCTGGATATGCCGAGTCAGCCCTTGAAGAGCATTATCTTGATGATGAAGCCCGTGCCGCTCTTGCCAAGGGAAAGGAGCAGCTTGCCAGAGCGCGGGCCGGGATGGCGGAAGAGGAGCGTTCTGAAAAAAAAGAAGTACCGCCTACTACCTCTAAACGTCCTCTAGTTTCTCCCGAGGTGGACATTACAGGCTCTAGTGCTCATTCGCCGCCTCCTACAAGAACCGGGGTAATTACCCCTACTGATGAAGAGGCTTTGGAGGACATTGGGGCTCAGAATTATGAGATTGAACTGACGAAGCCAACATCTTTAGGTAATTTCGACATTGGTCCGATTCAGGTGGATTACCTGCTTATTCCTCAAAAATTTGATGAGCTTCTCGATTACCTCTTGAATCTCGATGAACCCATATCTCCCTTCTTTCGGGAAGATACTAACATTTTCAATTTTTCTTCTTCTGCAGTTGAAACAACAAGTGCCGTGCAGACTTCGCCTTCTCTGGTTATTCCTCCTCCATCTCTTCAGGTGACTCCTCCTTCTGCTTCACAACCTGGGTCACAAGAGGAGAAAATTGAGGCTCTTCATGGTTTGGATGACCCTATTGCTTCGCAGGAGCAAAAAGATGAGGGACTCGAAGGAGGCGAGATCTCTCCAGAGCGGACTCCTTCTGACGACGTAGTTTTGTCCGCTCTCGTTACTCCGGGGAGTGAGTCTTCTTCGAAGAAAAGGAAGAAGCATGGGACATCGAAGAGGAGGGGGGAAGAAAATTATCACCACAGAAGAGGTACCGGAAATTGCACCAGCTGCGCCTACCTCTCCTTCTTCCCTTATGCCCACTGACCGACCTGAAAAGTTAGTCATTCGACCGGGTAAAGGGTCCAAAGGGAGTAAGAAGAAGTGAATATTTTAGCTTCTTATCTTTTGCATGTACTGGCCGAGAATTGTGCGGGTACCGGCCCCCGCTTTTCTTTATTTTGAAACATGTACCTGCATCATAGTTGAATAAAATGATTCTTTGTCTGTACAGACTTCTGTTTGAATTTGAGAATGCATTTATTATTCATTTTTGCACAAGTTTACTTATGATATTGCAACGGGCTTATGGTATGTTGCTTGAGTATTACCTTACCGTCGCAGCCATACTGTTTTGTATATAACTATACCATGTTGCCCCCATACCATAAGCTCGTTGCACTGTTTTATACTTCGAGGGGACTTGCACTCTTACTTGCTGAAGAATAATTATTTTATTCTTTAAAGAAAATTTTGGTAGAGTACAACTCCCTTCGTATAAGTTTTTACGCTTTGTCCTTCGAAGAAATCACTTCTTTCTTTTGCTTATGTACATATTTTGCCAAGTGAATTCCTTTACGTGGTAAAGCGGACCTCTGAAGGGTACTTTAACTCTTTCTTTTTTTTTTCTTTTTTGAGGAAGATCATTTTTCAGAATAGGTAAATTACTCTTCCTTTGGAAGTTAAAGTATGCTCTTGATGAGGATTTTTTTTTTTTTTTTTTAATATAGAAAGTTGTACCTCTGGGGAGGGATTTTTTCACGTTTCAACACTTGGAAGTTTTATTTCGATCTCGGTGAAACGTGTACCTCCAAAGAGTTGTGCCTTTGAGGAAAGCCTTTTCACATTTCAACACTTGGAAGTTTTATTTCAATCTCGGTGAAACGTGGGCTTCTGAAGAGGTCTTTCTTCTTGCTTGTATTTCAACTCTGGTGAAGTGTAATTCCGAAGAGCGGCTGTTACACTTCAACTCCTGGTGAAATGTGCCCCCGAAGAGGTCTTTATTTTGTTTGCATTTCAACTCTGGTGAAGTGTAATTCCGAAGAGCGGCTGTTACACTTCAACTCCTGGTGAAATGTGCCCCCGAAGAGGTCTTTATTTTGTTTGCATTTCAACTCTGGTGAAGTGTAATTCCGAAGAGCGGCTGTTACACTTCAACTCCTGGTGAAATGTGCCCCCGAAGAGGTCTTTATTTTGTTTGCATTTCAACTCTGGTGAAGTGTAATTCCGAAGAGCGGCTGTTACACTTCAACTCCTGGTGAAATGTGCCCCCGAAGAGGTCTTTATTTTGTTTGCATTTCAACTCTGGTGAAGTGTAATTCCGAAGAGCGGCTGTTACACTTCAACTCCTGGTGAAATGTGCCCCCGAAGAGGTCTTTATTTTGTTTGCATTTCAACTCTAGTGAAGTGTAATTCCGAAGAGCGGCTGTTACACTTCAACTCCTGGTGAAATGTGCCCCAGAGATGGTTTACATTGCCTGGAAGTTACTCTCTCATGGTTGGTGGGTCATGACTCCTCCAATCTTTTTTGTTGAGTAGAGAACTTTCTTTTTTGTGGCATATGTCCCATTAGAGGTCTTTGTCCTCCGAAGAGTTGTGCCTCCGAAGAGGAGCATTTTGCCTCTGAAGAGGGCTTTGGTCTCTGAGGAGAAGCATTTGGTCCCCGTAGAGAAGCATTTCGCCTCCAAAGAGGGCTTTGGTCTCTGAGGAGAAGCGTTCGATCCCCGTAGAGAAGCATTTCGCCTCCGAAGAGGGCTTTGATCTCTGAGGAGAAGCATTTGATCTCCGTAGAGAAGCATTTCGCCTCCGAAGAGGGCTTTGTTCTCTGAGGAGAAGCATTTGGTCTCCGTAGAGAAGCTTTTTGCCTCCGAAGAGGGCTTCGGTCTCTGAGGAGAAGCATTCGGTCTCCGTAGAGAAGAATTTCGCCTCCGAAGAGGGCTTTGGTCTCTGAGGAGAAGCATTTGGTCTCCGTAGAGAAGCTTTTTGCCTCCGAAGAGGGCTTCGGTCTCTGAGGAGAAGCATTCGGTCTCCGTAGAGAAGCATTTCGCCTCCGAAGAGGGCTTTGGTCTCTGAGGAGAAGCATTTGGTCTCCGTAGAGAAGCTTTTTGCCTCCGAAGAGGGCTTCGGTCTCTGAGGAGAAGCATTTGGTCTCCGTAGAGAAGCATTTTGCCTCCGAAGAGGGCTTTGGTCTCTGAGGAGAAGCATTTGATCCCCGTAGAGAAGCATTTCGCCTCCGAAGAGGGCTTTGGTCTCTGAGGAGAAGCATTCGGTCTCCGTAGAGAAGCATTTCGCCTCCGAAGAGGGCTTTGGTCTCTGAGGAGAAGCATTTGGTCTCCGTAGAGAAGCTTTTTGCCTCCGAAGAGGGCTTCGGTCTCTGAGGAGAAGCATTCGGTCTCCGTAGAGAAGCATTTCGCCTCCGAAGAGGGCTTTTCACATTTCATCTCACGGGAGTATATCGACCGGTTGTGGTGAAATGCGTGCCCCTAAGTAGGGTTTTTGCTAGGAAGTTTGGAGTTTCCTTTTCTCGGTTGGATGGATTCTCGGGAGTGTGTCGACCAATAACTCCATGACTTTGTAACGAGAAAGACGCCTTTTTTTTTCTTTTTTTTTCGGTGAAGCCCGCTTGAGGTCTTTATCCTCTGAGGAGTTATGCCTTCAAAGAGGGCTTGTGCTTTTGAAATATTCTTTTTGCTGGCTGACACTTACTCTCGCATGTCTCTTTGTCGTTGATTCATGTTGACAATCCCCATTGCTTCGCAAGTGTCACCACTTTCAGCTGCCAAGCCTCTCCCTTACCCAAAGGAGTATATTTTATAGTTAAGCAAATTGGTGGTGGCAGATATAGGTTCTTTAACTTGCTGTTTTCTTGTTCAAGCATTTGTAGTTAGCTATATATGATCTGCTTCTATCCACCTTGCTTACTTTCGTCTGAAGTTCTCCTTTTGTAGGATTTGAATATGGGAATTTTGAATGGCTCAGTGCTTGACTGCTGGATGATGTCGCGGATCACTTGGTCTTGTGACTGGTAAACTTTGTTTTTATGGCCTGCATTATTAAATCATTTTTTTTTAGTAACACGATTAACGTATTTCATATGCCGAAATAAAACAAAGCAGTTTATAGTAGTAGGGAACACAAGAATTATAGCGGTTTAGCCGAAACTGGGCCTATATCCACTTTATAGCTTTTGTTATTCGCCTGCCTTGCAACTGCCCTTAACAAGAGAATCATATAGTTGTAAATTCTTTGCAATATTTCAGCAAAGTTTTCATGTAAAATATGGATGTAAATGGTTGCTGTTCCAAGTTCTTGGAATTGGTTCTCTTTTGACAGTTGTGAATTTGATTGATTATATTAGCAATTCCTTAGTGCCGTCTTTAAGTGTGCATCATCTTCTTCTGTTGGCGGGTGGTTTTAACTGAAGAAACATACTCTAGCCAAATCTTATTTGTTTGCTTAGAGTACTTCTTATTCAGGATTTGACCCTGGAATTCTGTTGTTTAAGGCTTGCTTTTGAATGCTACCAAGGGTTGCTTGACATTGCAATGAATCAGCTTGGTATTGATTGCCTGCAAATTTAGATCGATAATCTTAGTGATATTCTCAGAGTATTTCACATATCGAAATAAAATAAGCGACTTGTAATAATAGGGAAAGCAAGACTTATAGTTTTTATTATTCATTGGCATTGTTTTTACAACAGATTTTGATACAAGAATCATTGGATCAGCACTCTTTTACAAATTTGAAACAAAGTGTTCAAGTAAGGTATGGAAGCATTTGCTGCCCCAGGCTTTAGGGATTGAATCTTTTGGCATAAGAGGACTGGATGGCAACATCTTTCAGAATCGAAACTTCCTTTCACTTTGAAGGTCTCCTTGGAGCGTGAGCACGTCTTCCCGCCTCATCCAATTTTTCCCTGCCTGGTGAGGGCTTGCTGTGATGATACTGATGATAGGACCTTCATCTCCCTGTGCTACGGTTCTTTTATTTGAGCTACATTGTTGAGCGGGAACCAGCTGCACCTTAGAGGATGAGGAGTAGTTAATTCCATCTTTTTTCACATACTGTTGCAGTTTATTCTGCTTGATCAATTCTTCAATCTCCTTCCTTAGATGGCGACATTGGTTAGTTTCATGGCCAGGTTGATTGTGAAATTGACAGAATTTCCCATTGTCTGTCGCGCTTCTCCTCATCAGAGATGGTCTGGGGTACACAACAACATCCTTTGTTGCCAAGAAGATACTTTCCGGAGTGTCGGTCAAGGGAGTGAAGTCGGAGGGTATGAAGCGTCGAGCTTTTTTCAAGAGTTTCTGCTTTCTCCTTCCCCCATTCTTCTCTTTCTGTTCAATCATTTCCGGTATGTATTCTTCATCGTTACCAGGACTCAATGGGTAATCGTCAACTATTCTTTCAAAAGTTCGCCTTGACAAACGTTCGTGGATAGTTGGTCGTGGCCATGAATTCTCTGTTTGGGGGAATGTTCCGATAGTAATGCCAGTTGCTCGTTGAGGAGTATTCCATTCTTCTGAAACCTGGGCCTCTTTGGCAATGGTTTTTATATCACTTTCTAGTCGATGGACTTCTTCCTGCAATGCGTTCATCTTATCCAGTATCCTATTGCTTTGAACTTCCATGTGTTGATATATTCCATATATCACGGCGTTTAATTCAGCCCTTGTGACTCCAATACTTGAAGCTGTTTCACTTAGCGTGGGAACAGCAATGGCATTGCTGCAAGTACCTTCAAACCTCAAAAACTTCCGTTTCCTTTCTGAAGCCATGATTTCTGTTAGAATTTTGTTGAACAATGGTTGAAGTTTGCCCTGAGTTCAATTCTCAGTGAAAGCACCAAAAATGTTAACGCTAAAATGTGAACGCTAACACCCCGGTGTGTGAAGTGTAGTTGAGAAAGCACCACCCGATAGATTGGGAAAGAATTACAAGCAAGTAATAGCAGAAAAGCAGTAAACAACAACAATTTTATAGTGGTTCGGCTTAAGGGTATAGCCTACGTCCACTCTAAGTACTTTTATTAATAATCTCGTTACAAGCTGATACAATTCTTCTCAAGTACAATATACTTCAAGTTACAAGTGATTTGGAACAAGTCTTAAGCTTCAATGTCGATTGAAGTCCTTAAATTCATGTTGAAGATGTGTGGTTTCTTCGTGAAGTTCTTTGATGTATTCCTCTAATCTTGAAAGCTCTAAGTGTTGATGAAGTTCTCAATGCAGCAAGGTAACGGTGTATGAAGAGAATGTGCCAAAAGTCCTTTGAATGTTGGAGGTGGTCGCCTATTTATAGAGAGTTCTGGTCTGGAATTATTGCCAAGTCCTAAGTCGTGGCCGACTTAAGATAAGTCGTAGCCGGTTTAAGGTGAGTCGTGGCCGGTTTAAGGTGAGTTGTTGCTGATTCATCTGGCCCCTTCACGGCTTCACGAGAGTTCATTTGTACAAGTCCTAGGTCGCCTCCGAGTCAACACACCTCTTCTCAATAATGTGGCATCGGACTTATATTCAGTGGCCTTGGGTCGTGAACGACTTAACATAGGTCATAGGTCGGTCGCGACTTAGGTGTAGTTCATGATCTTGTCCCTGTTCTAAGTGGTTAGATCGGTAAATTCTCTAGATGGTTAGGTCGTCTTCTGTCTTAGGTCGGTAGCTATCTTAGGTCGGTAGCCATCTTGTTAAGTTTTAGGTCGGCAACTGTTTAGCCCTAAGTCGGTATCCATTTGGGCCTTAAGTCGGCATCTCCTTAGCCTGTTAGGTCGGCACCTCTTCAAGTCTTAAGTCGGCATGCTACTCAAGCTCCTTAGGTCGGTATCCCTTCGTGCCTTAGGTTGGTCTCCCTGATAAGGCAGTTAGGTCGGCAACCAGTTGAGTCGGTAGCCTTGTTAAAGTATTAGGTCGTCACACTTGTTGAACTGTTAGGTCGGCAACCCCCTTTTAAGCTGTAGGTCGGCATCCTTTCGAGTTGCTAAGTCGACACCGGGGCAGAGTTAACATATTGCCTCTTTCGTTGAATTAAAGAACAAAAAAATTATTTAAATGAGAAGGAGTTATATTGAGGGGATTGAAGTAATCATTCAATAATCAACTGATTAAAGAAGGTAATTTATCATGCATGCGCAAATTGAAAGAGAAATTGGAAAAATAAAATGAATAAATGTTTCCCATATGAATAGGAAAACTGATAAAGCATTGATTTATTACAAAAATCAATTACTTAATCCCCGAGTAATAATCTCTATAGAAAAACTATTATTATTTAGAGATTGGAAAATACTCTTAAGTTGAGTATCTTCATAATCTTCTTCTCGACCACTATTATCAATCTTGTAATTCTCTTTTCTTTAAAGTAATAAAAATCACTTTTTCCCAAAACAGATGTACCCTACCTCATGATAGTGGAACCACTATAAATCATATTTGTGATTTTCTTTTATGTTTGTACTTTTATGATCTTTGTTGCTAGTTTTTAGGATATTAGTTTTTTATTTGTTCTACCTCATCATCAATACGATCGTATTATTTATGCTGCATTTGGGGGTATTAATCCAAAATTTCCCCAACATTAAATTAAGAAACATGCCATTTCTTCTATATTTCTGGTCTATTTAATCATCTTCTTAGTTGAATTTGCTTTTGTCTTTGATCGTGTTGATGTCATTAATTGAATCACTCGGCTCGCATTTTTGTGCTTTTGCATGATTAACAAAAATTGAGAGAGAGAGAAATGAATTTATTTATAACTGTTTACGATGGAGTAATGATAGTTTTAGGGTTATTTTTAGATTTTATGTCTGACATTTGAAAATGAAGGGTGATTTGCGTAATTCATCATTTGATCCAAATAACAGCTAAGTGATTCTAGACGTCGAGAAAGAATGTGATGGATTAAGAACATTAGGGCAAGCTTAGGATGATGAAATGAATGAACTCGAAAAATTTGAAGCCAAAAGGTGCATTACCAACTTAGTCGGTGCCGACCACAATTGTGATGGTACAAAGTTGAATGAACGGTGACCCACCCATGAACTTTAAGGCTTGAGACTTATGGAAGTATGGGAAAACAAGCATCATATTATTGACCAACATGGTTGGTACGGACAACAATTGTGTTTGTAATGGAAAATATTTCTTGCATATTTTTTGCTTGTTCTTTCTCCCAAGATTCAAAGACCGGATATCTTACTTAGTCTTTCATGATTTAGAAACTATGTTAGAGAATCTCAATTATAGATATGGGAGTTAGAGCCACGTGAAAAGGACTTTTACTTTTGGATCTTATTCTTTATACTCTCAACTCCAAAAAACCAACCTTGCCACAAATTGCCACTAAGCCCAAGATTACTTTGTTTTCAAGATTTTAAATCATTATAGAATTGTTTGTACTCATGGTAAATCAAGAAGCAACAAGATCAATTGAACATAGGAACTTGATTTTGCCGAACCGCTATAAAAATCCTTGTTTTCAACTATTTATTCTCATTTATTATTATATATTTTCGTTTCGGTTTGATTTTAGGCAGTGTGTCACGTTTAACTCAACAACTTTGATGCTTTCACAGAGAACCGAGCTTTTCCAGTAAAGATTTAGCCTAGACCTTTAGATTTTGAGCCTTTAGAAGTTAATCTGTTGTTGCATATCTAAATTTACTGAGATTTGGAATGGACTCGCATCAGATCTAAAAGATATGGAACTTATGAGACCTTTCATGAGATTTGGAGCGGGTATTGGAGAAGACGAAGCTTCTTGTTATAAAAAAAACTACTCAACCCACATACGCTTTGCCAGGACCAACTTTCCCGTAGGAAAATATAGTAACCCTGTTTTCAAAATCGTAATATTATACAAATTTATTTAAAATAAAAATGTTCGTATTCAATTTTTAATAGCTCTTATTTTAAATTCACTTTTTACTTAAATAGAGTCTATTTAATAATAGATTTTTTTTAACTAATTAAATTAATTAATACATTCTTTTTAGAAAATGTATTGAAAATTGAATAAACCGTTTCAATAAATATGGAATGTCTGTAAAGTCTAAGTAATTTTGGTATGATTGAATTAATTGGAAATATATTTATTTTTTAATGATACGACAAATAATTAAACAAAGATGAGTGAGTGTCAAATCAAAAGAAAATGTATAGTTCGAAAATATGTCTGGTCCAATGAACTATAAATCGATTTCAATTAGATCGTCATACACACACATGATGAGGATCAATACTTAAATTTAAACACACAAAGTAAATATTTAAAGCTAAACTGAATTTAATTCTTGGCCCATACAAGCTAAACCAGCACATTTCCTTTCTATATACATTCTCCCTAAACCTAAATCCGCTCCTTATCTCCAAACTACTCCACTTAAACCCTGACCCAAACGTTATTTGACCTAGCCCCAGATTGATCATCCAGAAATCGATTCACATCTTTATAAAAATAAATATATAAAGTCCTGACCAAGAGTTAGTTCACGACGATGGAGGCTATGCCTGTTAGTGGGCGATGCTAATGGTTAGGCCGCTTGGGGTATTGCGCCAGGTTCATATGTTATAACGGATGCGACAAGACAAATGACGTTGATTGGCATGACATGGGCTTCGACCTAATCCGATGGTGATAGTGCATGTGTGGTCAATGAGGAGGCGGTGATAGTGGCGACGTGGATTTAGGCTTTGGTTGCAAGACTAAGCCTGAGTCTGGGGCGTAGAAACTCAAGCAAACACCTTAATGTGGTGATGCTTTACGATTTAAACTCCAAAGCAGAAGTAAAGGCAACAAAGGTTGGGTGCTGATAGTGGCAAATGGAAGTTCTGGAAAGCGATGGATTCGGCGAATTATTTTATTTAAATTGCACACCATCTCTAAATTACTTAAATTCCTTTTAGTATGCCTTGCTTTAGCTATCGGTTGTATTTATACATGGTAGTGATTTAATGACATTGTTGAAATGCAACTGCATGTTATAATCAATTGTTTCGCATTTGAATTGTTTGATTTGTGTGTTTGAAATATTTGATTTGAATCGATGATTGATTAAGAAATAGTATGTTGTTAAAAAATATCAAAATGCATTTGATTTTGTCACTTGATTATATGATGGTTGTGCTTTGTTCGAGAGATCAGAGTTGTTGGAAAGCAAGGTGGATCGCTAAATAATTTTGTATTATGGAATGATATTATATAGAGCAATAATGGCCCTAAAAGTTTGGTTTTGATGAGCTTAGTGTTTGAACTATTTAAATGTTTTAAACAGATTGCAAGATGAGATTTTATTTATGTTGATCCTTATTGAAATTTAGTCAGTAGAATATAGTTAAATTATACTATATTGTTAACTTAATTCTTATTTTAAAATTTCTATCTAAAGCTTTTAAAGATGAATAATATTTACTTATAAAACATTTTTAAATATACTATTTTAAGTATATAATTTTGGTAATTTTTTAGAGGCAAATGGTAAAATATAGTATTATTTTAGAAAAGCTATTATGAAAGTAATAATTTTAGTTCTAAGTTATTTTAGTTATAAAAGAGATTTAAATGTTTTTGAAAGTGTTTAACTTTTGTAAACACATCTTTAAAATGAGCTTATGGTTTTAAAAAGTGATTTTGGAGAATTATATCTTAGTATGTATATAATTAATTTAATACATTTATATTTTATTTATTATGGATTTGAGATTTTAATGAGATTTCGTGTTTTATATGAAATAAGGAATTTTAATAAACGATTGAACTGGAATTGGTATAGAGTTTCCTTACAATTTTTTTGCTTATTATTATAACTTGTTAAATAGAGTTTGAGTGAAATTTATTAGCTTTTAGTAAATAGTAGAATTTAACTTTCTGGTATGGGACAGTTAGTTAAATCTTAGTATTACTAAAGCGAAAGTAATTTACACTTTTGAGTTATATTAACTTGGGGTGTTTCGATACACTTTTGAGTTATATTAACTTGTGGGGTGTTTGGCTGTATTGGCGATACAATTTTAACCTACGATTCGATACACTCTTAGATTTAGGTAGCACTTTTGAGTTATATTAACTTACAGGAGCCTTTATTTTCGATAGACTTCTGGTTTTGAAAGAGACTTTTTCAGCAAACTTTTGCGAAGCAATGATGAAGGTATCCTGAGTTCAACTCTCAATGAAAGCACCAAAAATGTTAACGTAAAAATCAGACGCTAACACCCCGGTGTATATAGAGTAAATGTGAAAGCACCACCCGTCAATACGGGAATTAGAAACAAGCAGAAATTAGCAGAAAAGCAGTAAAAGATACAGTTTTTATAGTGGTTCGGCTTATGGTCAAGCCTACGTCCACTTTAATGTTCTTTATTAATGATTTAAGTACAACTTATACAACTTTCTTCAATCACAACACACTTTAGACTAGTAGCTCAAACTTCGATGTAGAACAATCTTTTGAGTTCATACTGAATGATGTAGATTCTCTCTTGAAGTTTGTCGTAGGGTCCTTGGTATTTGAGGTGCTCGAAGTGTTGTTTGAGAAAATGGTAGAGTGTTGATGCTATGGAGAATGATCCCAAAAGTCCCCTTCAAGTTGGAGCTAGTGCCGTATTTATAGGAGAGTTCGGAGTTAGGTCGTTGGTTATAGGTCGTTGGCGACCTAAGATAGGTCGTAGGCCATGGGGCGACCTAGTGGCAGCGACCTAAGCTTTACGGCTTAACTAGAACACACTTGATCTTTTCCGAATGAAGTAGTAGGTCGTGGACGACCTAGAGGAGTAGTTGGCGACCTTGCAACGCTGAGACATTCGATGCAGCGACCTAGGCTAAGTCGTTAACTTGTTGTGTCGCTTAACTCATTAGGTCGTTAAGCCATGGGTTCACTTGGGTCGTAGGTTGGAAGTTGTGACCTATGGTATGTCGTAGGTCGGAAGTCACGACCTAAGTCATACAAGCTACGGCCTATTCTGGTTGTACTCGGCCTCTCTGAGCGGGTTAATGGGTCGAACGCGACTTAGCATAAGTCATAGGTCGTTTACCCGAGTTACAGCTTAGCTCGGCTTTGTATAGCTCGCTAGGTCGTTATGTAATTGGGTCGAACACGCGGCTAACTCGCTAGGTCATGGACTCTTTTAGGTCGCTGAACTCTTCAGGTCGTTAGGCCCTTTAAGTGATCATGTCGTTCCACCGTTCCACCTCTTAGGTCGTTCCACCTCTTAGGTCGTTCCGCCTTTTAGGTCGTTAGGTCGGCTTATCTCTCAGGTCATTAGGTCGGCTTATCTCTTAGGTCATTTTCAAAACAGAGTTAACATTATCTTTAGAAATCATAACACTTGAAAAATGTGATCAATATATATAATAGCATTTCAAAAATGCTATCTTTTATAAATACAGCATTTTTAAAACATTACCCAAAGTAGTGTAACACTTTAACAATATGACTTAAATAACATAGCATTTTGGAAAGGCTACAAATTCTACTATAACATTTTAAACATCATATCTTCAGTTTAAATCGTAGTTATTTATTGCAAAACATATCCATTTTTATAAAATAAATTCTATCATTTAAAATGTAATAAGTTAGGAATTGTAACACTTTGAAAATGTTATTCCTATATGATAGCACTTCGGAAAATATTACAATTTAGAAATAGTAGCATTTTCAAAACATAACTAAAAGTAACATAGCATTTTCAAAAAATAACTAAATTAACATGGCATTTTAAAAATGCTACAAATACTATGTAACATTTTTAAAACATACAATTTCAATTTTTATCATGATTTTATTTATATCAAACATATCTATTTCATAATTAAAATCTATTATTATTATTAGGTAAAAATCAAAATTCCATATTAAATCAAATTTAAATTATTAATTTATTTATCATAGATAAAATCTTTAATTTAGTTTTAAACCAATTATTTGCTTATAAAATTCCAATATATATATCATTATATTTAAAAATCATAAAATCAAAATTTTAAATTAAAATTTCATATATTTAAAAATTCAAAATACTTAATAATTTTTAGATAACTATTATTTAAATTTTAACCATGGGCCTGTATAATATTTTCTAACCTAGGTCAAGTGATACAGATATATATCATTTCATCCGTAATTTACAAAAAAAATCCAGGTTCTATCATTTCAAACCTGTAATTCGAAGTCAAATAAAATGAAATAAAAATCGCTTGAGCTTATCATTTTGGATCATAATGATTTTCCCTATTCTAAATTCCGTTCGGGTATGTATCATTTTAACCCATAGTGAATCTATACTAACAGGTAACATGCAGTGTGAGGAACAAAAAATAAATAAAAAGTATAATATGGCATATCATATTAGGTGATGTAACAAATATATATCAGGTTATAACATCATGAAATATCATATCACATGCATATATAAATTACTATCATATCATCAACTACAATTCACATGTCATCGTTTCACAATTATATAAGTACGAATGTCGAGAGTGATAACTCACCTTCTAAAGCTGGAGATAACAATTCAAGACACTCAACCAAACTCCAAAAGCCACGACAAAGCATGACTAGATTCAAGTAGATGAGAGCCAAGATTCAAGTTTTGTAAACAAACAAATATAACCATATATAAGCAACTATATTACACAAAAGTTTGTAAACCAAAACAATGTACAAATATGAATCAAATGAAGTAAAGATTGGCTTAACCAAACAAGTGGGCTCGGCCACAACACAGTTAGGTTAACCATCATCACAACATGGCTCGGCCATCATTGTTTTGAAGCATCTATGCTCGGCCAAGGATAGCCAAAGGCACGACTATGGCTAGAAATGAAGGGATGGCAACCAAAAGGTCATGTGGAAGGCAAGGAGATAAGGCATGCAACTTTGGGTTTGGCCCTAGGATAACATGGCTTGGCCATGGTTGTTAAAGCTTGGACCAGGTCTGGTCACATCTGGGTAGGCTTGGAGATGAAGTATTGGTCACGAAAAGGCATAAGGATGGAGAAACTAGTGGTGGCCGAGGAAAGCAAGGAGGAAAGGTGATCTAGTGGTCTCAGCTAGGGTTTGTGAGGCCATTAGGTGATGGGTTTAGATCTATGAAGTCATGGCACTTGGTGGGGATGAGGATGAGGTGGAAGAGGCTGGTCAGATGATGGTGGTGATGAGGAGATGGTCGGTAATAGGAAATGATGCAAATGATGGCTGGGCATATGCTTAAGAATAAAAGAGAAAGTAAAAAGAAAAAGAGAAGAAGAAAGAAACTTACTGTAAAATTTCTTCTAGGAACGCAAATGAGAAGGAGATGAGAAATATTTTGCACGTGAATTAAGAAGGAAATGAGAAGTCTTTTGAGTACGGCTAGGCTTTGTTTTGAACGGCTAGAAAAGGAAAAGGCATCTTCACATTAAAGAAAAAGAAACATAAGCCTCTTGAATTTCCAAGCCCATACAAAATAATAGAAAATAGAAAGTAAAGAATGAAAAATAAAAATAAACAAAATAGAAAACAGGAATGAAATAGAAAATAACAAATAAAATACTGAAATCAATCATGTGCAAAACGCTGAGTCTTATCAAATTTAAAAAGTATAAAACAGAAATTTATTAAACGAAAAACAGAACGAATATCAGAATCAAGCACAGTTTCAAAGAAAAAGATTGGAAATTTAAAATTCAAATTTAAAAATTTCAACTGAAAGTCAAAGTATGACCACAGTAAACCAAAATATATAACATCCAAAAAATCTTAAATTTATTATATTTGAATTATAAATAAAATCCAAAATTACATTGGAAAATTCCAAAATTTCAATTTTAAATGATTTAAAAATCAAATTTTCAATTAAATTGAATTAAAAATATTTATTAAAATTATGTATTGTTACAACTACTAATTGCCTTCCACAAAAATACAACCCTTAAGCTCAAACGTCTCAAGGAGGGTGTTAAGCTAAGAGAAGTTGCCTTCTCCGCCACCATTGATGTAAGTTTGTAAAAACCAATGTCCGTAATCTTTAGAAATTCAATGTTAGACAAACATCCATACAAGTTGTCCATAAACATGACAAACCGAAGGTACATTCCTACCACATTCTATTCGGAAATCCCTAGGATTAGTAGTGAATAGTTCTTGCAATGGATATTTCAAAATGAAGAGGTCACTGCTACTATATGTATATTGGTATTTTAACCCCAAACGATAAACAAGTAGTCTCCCACTATGAAAATCCGAAATATCGATATCATCAATAAGCAACCTACACAATCGTCGCAATATGTTGGTCCGAAGTGGTTTTCAGATAAATCTGATCCCGGTCTCTTTGCATCAACAATGCAAAAGAGTTTCTCAACCTCACACAAAAAGTAAGTCTCATTGACTTATCACGTCTCTAACTTTCTACTTGCTATCCTTCGATCCAAGAACGAAGCTTGATAGATTGGAGTAATACTCCGCACTATGTGAATCAACATCCTCAACACAAATGATTATCAAGCCTACAAAAATGGCTACTTACTAAGTGTACGACTAAATAGTTCCCACATCAAGTCGAGGAACCAAAATTTGGCCAATTTCGATAGTCGGTTATTTAACTATCAAAGCAACAAACAAATATTAGCACCATAAACAATCACTAGTGTAACAACCCGGTACTTCGCAACAATTAATATTGTCACAAATTTCCATTTGAAGTTTTTAAATTTGAATTAAAATTCTTTTATAAATTGTTAAAAGAAATTTTAGGCTTTGAAATTAAATAGTGGTCCATGTTTTTATATTGGGCCGTGTTAATTCTCAAAGCATAATACCCGTTATTTTCCCCCTTTTTCATTTTAAGTAGCAACCCTAGAAGAAATCGAAACAAACGAAAATGGTGGTCGTTCCTTTTCTTCCTCTTCGACATTTAGGGCTTCGTTCCAAAATTGGGGGTTCGCCAGTTCCCTTGCTCGATCGTTGCTCGCTCTTGTGGTGCTCGCGGCCGCTTGTTTTGTAATCGTCTCTGCTTCAATTCGTCAACAAGGTGGGTAATTAAATTTACTCACATCTAATTCATGCTCTAGTGTAATTAGGTTTTGATTTTTGTTGATTTCTGACTTTATTCGATTTTGTTGGCGTTGATGATTTTTGGGTTTTCGACTTTGCCATTCTTCGGCCGTACCACTTCGTTAAAACTTGTACCCTGGTTTTTAATTGCTTTGTTGGCTTCGGCCTTGCTTTCTTTGATGAAGTGGTTAATGTCTCTGTATATTTGTTGTTTCCCTGACCTGTTTAATCCATTCATGTGTATTCATCCTTGTAGTATAACCTGATGCTTGAGCGTGTTTGCCTGTTGCATTCGATCATATTGATTTCAGGGTATTTGCTTTGAGATGCTTATAAGCTTGGTCTCTACTCTGTTGCATTTTACTTTGTTGTTGTTGCCTAGTCTGCTTAATGATACTGCATGACCGATTTGTTACTGTTCGAGTGCATTGTTCAGTTGCTTCACTGATGCATTTTGGAGTCGGCCTTGTTGCACTGTTTATGGCCATTCTTGTTGCCTCTGTTCATTTGCAATATTATGGTTCATGGGTTGCATTGCCCAACATTTTGTTTTGAAGGAGCAATATATCTTTTTATTTTGCTTCAGAACTGATTGCTGTAGTTGCATTTTGCATCCATTGGGTTTGCACGGTATAACACTTTGTATCCATAAGTTACACTGTCCAGTTTTATTTAGTTGTCCATTTGCCACAACATATATGTGCTGTTGCTCCAGGTTGCACTTGAACCATTTTGTTTTCACTTGAACTCTCTGTTGGTTCATGTCGTGACATTGATTGTCAATTGACCTATTTTGTTATGTGAGCTGCTGTTTTAATAGCAGTTAGTAATTTTTCAAACATCAATCATATGCATACATATATGTGCCCATTGTTATTTTATTAGTATATGCAGTCTGCACTGAATTCTCCTCGTCTTCAACAAAGATGTTTTGGGTCATTTTCATTTGAGCATATGTAAGACAGTTTACATACTTCGAGTTGTCATGGCTTTGATTGCATCATGTTGCAACAGTTTTGATCTTTTGAAGTTTGCATTCCACCTGAGTTCACGTGTAGTGTTTAGAGTTATCATGGCTTTGATTGCATCATGTTGCAACAGTTTTGGTCTTTTGAAGTTTGCATTCCACCTGAGTTCACATGTAGTGTTCCTTGCATACATTCATACAGGTGCACATGTATTTACTACACTGTTGTAATGCTCCTAAATTTGGATAAACTTGGATCCTTGGTATACTTGTCTCTATTTCGAGGCTGATACTTTTTGTAGTTCCTTCTGTCAGCTTGTAGTTCATGTACAACCCTTGTGTACATTTTTGGGTTGTGTACAGCCTTCACTGTGATCTTTCAGTTGAGACTGTCTGTAGCCATTGACCATCTTCTTTGTTTTGTGTTGTTACACTGCCTCCATTCAAAAGTATTGTTGCATAAAGCTCTGTTGTATATTTGATTATTTGACCTTGTACACTTATGTTGCCCTTGAGTTGAACCGTAATTTAATTGGGTTTGACATTGTGCCCGGTTGTGTACATTATCACTGTAGTGGCAAGGCAGTGCACTCAAGCGTGAACTGCAACCACACGGTATTCAATGGGTACATCATCACCGTAGTGGCAAGGCAGTGCACGCAAGCGTGAACTGCAGCCACACGGTATTGGTTTTATTGTTATTTCTTTTGCTTTTGATTTATGGAACTATTTTGTATTTCATATGTTGTAGTGGCGTGGCAGTACACGTGTGCGTGTACTGCAGCCCTACCCGAATTAATATTTTAATTGATATTTCAATGGTTTGAACTGTTTTGTTTATTCAATTCAATATTCTGAATTGTATTCTGATTTGGTTTAATTTGCTGATTTGTTGTTTAACACTGTTACGTGTTATATTTATCGTTATCCGATTTCTTTATTTAAGGATCAGATAGACGAGATTTATTGTGATTGTCGTCTATTCATTATTTAATTATTATTGCTTTTGTGCACCAATGATTGAGTTTGAATTAGACTGACCCGTGTATTATTTTCTTTTGAATGTAATACCCGGGTCAGACCGAGTATTCACAGGTTGTAGATATCTTGCTTTGGGTTGTTTCTAGAGCTATGAAGTTTCTTTATATCTTTTGGAGTAGTCGTCGTCATGTTTAGTAGTCAGTGTATTTGTATAGGATGTTGTATATTCATGTATAGTATTCACGGTAATGTACTTGCATATGTAACTTCCAGAGTCGACAGTTGTAGTTGTATCATATGTATCGTATCACATGTATATCAATTGACATCAGTTATATATATATATATATATATATATATATATATATATATATATATGAGACTTTCTGTTATATCTGTGTTCCGCATTTACATTATCTGCGTTATTAATATATATATTGTCCTAAACTATTATGAACCATCGTAGTTCGTTTTATACTAGAATTGGGTATGTCTATGGGAGTAAATAAATATGAGATGAAAAATAAAAATACATACCACTCCTATCGAGGTAACTAATATTAGTGTAAGGCCTAACCGCGGATGGCCGCTCCTATCCAGCCTTATTCGTCATGATAACCGACAGTATTTCTTTTAATACTCTTTGTTATTGCGAGCATAGAGGTGGGGCGTCACAACTAGGCCCTTTAATTAATCTTTAATTAGTTAAATCATTGGTCAAATATCCACTTCAAATAATCTTTAAAAAGATATATGCTCAAAACTATTTCAATACTGGAAAACATTTCCATATAGTTATTTAATAATAAGTAATTCACAATTCAATTTATTTTCAGCACTTAGGAAATATTACATATACTTAAATCAGAATTAAGTATATATTTTACTCTATAAGGAAAACCTTCTCTTTAAACACGTTTATTTGGGTCAAAACGAATGTTGCGTAAAACATCGTTACGACAACCCAAAGTCCTTAGTATAAGGATTTGAAAATTAGATAGATATATGAATCCCAAATACTATACAAAGTATTTCCTTTCGAAAATTATTTACTATAACAACAGTGTTACAGTCTATCATTTCCTTATTTCTCGTAAACGTCTATTTCAACAATAAATGTTGAAATCTATGTATTCGTTACTTAACACATTTTACAACATCTTTAAACCATTCAACTCCCCTTAAAATATCACTTTCCAAAACATGTCTTTTAATGTAAAAGATTATTCACTTTCCAAAATCATGAATAAAGATCGTTTACCAAATCTAATATTTCTACACATTCATTAAAGGATAATCCACTGTCCAAAATCATGGATATAAATCTCTAACCAAATTCAACACTTCTACATATTTAATTAAAGGATTATTCACTGTCCAAAATCGTGGATATATCTCCTTTAATAAACTTCTATATTTAATTTATCAAATTCAATTAAATTCGGATTTACAAAACAATGTTTATAAATTCCATTTATATTTTATAAAAACTTCAACTTATAGAATTCCTTATTAACCAATTCTATTTATATCTCAATTATATCTAAAAATCCAATTTATAAGTTAATTTACTTATAAATCATTTATTTACAAATTCATTCTTTTTATAACTTCATAACCTATAAATCTTATTACTTATAAGATTCATTTATAACTCACTTTAACACTTATAAAACTCATTTTATAATTCCAAAATTTTAATTTATAAAATATCAATTTTATAAATCTTCTATATAAATCATTTATAATAAATCAAAAACCACAATCTATACTATTTTACAAAATAGTTGACTCCACATTTCAAAAATCACATTTCCATTATATTTCACAAAATCATAATTTTTATAACATAAAAATTATAATATTAATTAATTTAAAATTTTCATTCTTTTAACACTTCAAAATTCAAAAAAAACGTATATTTTCACAATTACTTGAAAATCCTTTTAAATTTGGAAATCATCACTTTAACATTTTTAAATTTCCAAAATATGGCCCAATGCTGCAACAGCACTAAATACATCAACCACGGCATCCAAACATCACATCATATGATAACAGCATATATCACAATGTCTGTAAATAAATCAATATTGGTGAGAAATCCAACTGGATCCCTCCAACCTATCACCTACAACAAATATACATATTGTAATATGTTTACAATGTCCGCTTCGAGGCAGACGTGCGTACAAAGGATCATCCGCTCATACATGGAAACGTATAGGGTAATTTGCTCCACTAGGCAGGTATATATCCAAATACCAATCAATATATATAATATATCATATATCATCCCAACAGTCATCAATCGGCATAAATAATATTTATTCTCACCTATAAAAATATTAGTGAGTCAGTAAGAGTGAGTTGTACTCATATTGATTGTGGTCGTCGCGATAGCGATTTATTCCGTTTAAAATTAAACAAGAATTTAATTTCAACAAAAAATTTTACTAGCCCAAATAAATCCCAATCTATCCCAAAATGTAATGCTCATCAATACGGACCCAATGCAATTCGTTCTGTTAATTTTCGACCATGTATGACAAAGTTACTGCATTTTAAAGTTCGTAGTATTTATAATATAATTTACAAAGTTAAATTTTTATTTTAAAACCTTTATCATCCAGGCCTTATATTTTGAAAGATGAAATCATGGCCGCATATTCTATCTTCTCCCCCATCATTCGAAAATGAATGAGATAACCCAATAGCCACCACTCAACCCTAATTGTCGCAACCACCATCGACCATTTCAACTCGATCAACCACCGCCCTTTGAAATCTCGTGCTCTCCTCTACTCTTGGCCGTGATTTGTCCAAGCTCGGTCGTGCCGACGTGGGGAGAAATGTGAGTGAACGTTGCACATTCGAACCCATTTTGTCATCGACCCATCTGGTCTTTGTCGATCATAACCGTCGGATTCGAAGTTCTCAACGTTGTCTACAACTTTGTAGTTGAAGATATTAGCTAATTGTCGATGGATCGTGAGATATTAGAAGAGAAACAAGGATGATTTCTGACCATAGAAATAAAAATGGCAGCCAGCAATAACCCTAGTAGGGTTTGATTCAAAATGAAAGTGTTGTGGCCTTATATAGAAATTTTAGCGCACTATTCATTCGAAAAATTTTCGAACTCGAAATGAAACATGTGGCCTGGTGTTTATAATGTTTTACCCCTATTCCAAACGCAATGGAATATATATCGAGAGCCAATTCGATCGTATTTGAAAGATAGATTTTCGAATCGACTATTTAAATTTAAAATTCACTTGAACAGATCTCTATGTGTTTTAGCTTGCCCTGGACAAACCATAAATCTGATTATCACGAAATTTGAAATCGTACAATAATATAACATTACGGATCCAATGAAACTAGTTTCATCGAAATCCAAGACGGTGTGAAAAATGGCTATTTTCACTCGTCAATTAAATATTCAAATATTCAAATTCTTAAATTTAATTTTTAATTCAATTTCAAAAGTTCTCTAACATATTATAATTCAAATAGAATTTTATTCAACTTTATAAATCATTTTCATTCACATTTAATCCAAATTTCAATTATTTCCGCAATTTCGTATATTCAATTAACAATTTAATTCTCCAATTAAATCACTATATTCGAAATATAATTTATTCATCTTATAAAATTTACTTGTGCATATTTAAAATCAATTAAATATACGAATATCGAATGACTAAAAATACCTACTTAAAAGAATTTCGTCCTCGAAATTACCAAGTAGGAAAAAGTCACAAAATCCATTACTTTTCAAAACCAATCGTTTAAGTTAGAATACCAAATCTCTTAAATGATTTTAACTTTTCCAAAATAATTCGTTAAACTTTCTTATAAAACCTTTTCTAAAATTTTCAAATCCACTTAGTTATTCTTTTCAAACCAACTAACATTGTTTAACTTTTAACTCAAGATCAAAATTTTATTTATCAATTTTTTTTCCCCAATATTCTTAAAAAATATCTAACGACTTCAATTTTCAAATCACCGGTCTCCTTTGCGCGGTTCGATCGTAGTAGGATCACAACATATGTGTGTGTGTGTGTGTATATATATATATATATATATCACAAATATACATCTCATCATCGAGGATGAGGCATCTCGTAGGGAAAAAGGTGTAAAAGTACGATATGTAATCCGATATATGTACCTTATATATTATTAGCAAGCATATACGGCTAATATAGCATGAAAGCGAGCTCCAAATGCGAAGAAAGCAACATACGCACCTGCTAAACACTTAACAAACAAATGAGAAACATGTATATATGAAAGTAATATCAATCTACAACATATATCAATACAACAACTATATATGTCACTATAGCAAATGCAACAAAAGCAACAAATCCAACCATCCAATAACTATCATCCAACTAACATCCATCAACTATCCAATCAATCCATAACCATATCAATATAAATTCACTTCTCATTAATATTCATTGAACTGGTTTTCAATTTTATCCAAATTTGACTTATTAACATCGAATTTTTACTAACATTCGTTTATTCATATTCAATTAGTTTACATTCACTCATTCATATTCAAGTTTGTTCACTTCCAATTTAAAATCAAATTCAATTCTATTCAAATTTACGTACTATCAATCGGAATTCAATTATTTAGCTTTCAATTTCATTAATTCAATTTCATATGAATCTCTATTCAATCAACTAGCAACCAATCTATAACCAATATAACCAAATTTGTTAATTTACATTCAATTTGGTTCAACACTTTTAATTTCAATTGGTTGATATTCATCTGACTTTCATTCAATTTTTTTCAATTGCTAATTCATTTTAAATTTCATGTTGAATTTCATTTGATAACTCAAGTTCTCATTCAGTTAATTACTTCATTTATTAATTTACTTCGGTACCAAAATCAACTTCAATTAACATTACTTAAGTTATGTTTCATTTCATTCTTACTTGCATTTACTTTCACTTATACAACTTAAGTTCATCTCTAATTTATTTCAAATTCTGTTAACTTTTACTTAAGTCAAATTCATATCACTATTCGAATTTAGATTTTGTTTTGCTCATCAAAATTGTTTAACCATTTTATCAATTTGTTTAACTTACCTTTTCTCATTTTATAAGTTATACAACTTATTATTCAAACTTACAAATTCATATTATATAATTATCTACCAATTAGGTTTAAATTTCCATTTCAATAACTTATATAATCTAGTTAAAATCCAATTCAATTTATTTAACTTTATTTAACTTTCCTTCAGTTAAATTTCATATCACATATTTTATTATGCCACTCAAATTTCTTTCAACTTTACCAAGGCTAAAATTCTTTACTTCATATTATAAGTCCAAATTCATTTTACTTATATTTATCAATTTTGTAACGATTGAGATTTTTCGTCCACGAATGCCGACATCAATACGTCCACTGTATCAACTGTCGAGCAATCGATGGCCGGAAAACCGTACCGTTAGGGTTAAAGAAGAAGAAAAAGTAGAAGAAGATAGAAAAAGATAGAACATAACAGAAAGAAATAATAGAACAATATCAGAATCTCACAATTCGCAGTGAAACAACACATAATAGATAAATGAATAATCTTTAAACAAAGAACTATATTAGTTATTATATTACATCATATTACATTACATCACATCTTCAGAGTGTACAACAACAAACAAACAGCGGAAAAGAAATACTATATACTAGTGAATACGTCATGCCATCCAGCTTGCCTCCAGCAACTCCTGAATTCCAGAATATCCTGATAAACCTTACTCCTGACTGCCCGTGTGGAAATTGGTGGGCACCCAGAGTTTAGGAAGGAAAACAATAAACTCCGAGTCAGTCATGTGACTAGTGTGAGAACTAAAACAGTTTATTTTTCTTTAAAATCAAAATAGAGTAATATTTTTAAAGTCAATTCGCAATGCTTTTTAAAAATGAGACTACCATAAGGCCTCCCGCACGCACACACAATGCAAACGCAGAATCAGAGGAGATTTCTCCTTATGATAGTCAAAGATGCTTGATACGCATTAAAAAGAAACATTTGATATTATTACTAGTGCATAGTATAGAAAAATTATTCCGAAAGTAAAGATATAAATCTTAGCCAACATACGACCATTATTGTATGCCTACTATAGCTAACATGTTCAATAGCAGGTTACCGCCACATTCCATGGCAGGTTATACAACTAAAACCGTACAAGATCGTATTGTTTCTTTGAATTTCCAACAAATGGTCAGGCTAAGGAACTTCCCATTGCCACATGGAAACGCCTCTGGAAAGACGCCCCGAGAACCTAACCGGATCTCTGCCAACACAAGGCCGGGTACCCCTAACTGGGTAACTACTGACACGAATATGTCATCCCCCGATCGTAACCGATCTATCCGAGAATCCTCGATTTCCAAAAACCACATAAGAATAATAATGCAGTAACCACATAGGCTAAGTATCTGGGCTCCATTCCATGATACCACCTCTATCCAGAAGGAATGACATACACTAAAGGGGTGCTACCCCCTAATAACCTTGCCGCATCCTTCCTGTTTTGGCCATTTCTGGGGTGTGAAGTCCGACGAAGTCTCGTCTACAAAGCCACGCTTTATACAAAAGCTGTGCTTTGGGTCAACAAATGATCATAGAAATGATCACCAAGATAAATGATCAAACAAATGATCATATCACAAATGATCAAACAATGATCATTTCACAGCAACACTCAGCATGCCACACTACCAAATTGGGAGTATATCACTAATAACCTTCAACTATATAACCTCTGAGCTCGTACGTCTCAGAGAAGGGTGTTAAGCTAAGTGAATAAATTATCTGCCACCAACAGAAATATATTTGAAAGAAATCAGCTTCATATCTCAACTTGTAATGTCAGACATACAATCCATACAAGTCTGTTCCAGGCTCGAACAGAACCGAAGGCACTTACAAAGAAGTCCTTGTATTCCGGATAATTTCTAATCACGTCCGGACTTCCCGACACTAAGGGTGATAAAACCTCTATATCGGAGATCAGCCGATGCAGAGTAACTCAACGGTAATCCTTCCGTTTTCAAAAATATCCGGTCTTCAACACCGGTCATCAAATGCAATCCATTACGACGTATCACATATTCGGAATGGGTTATACGACCCCAAGGTCCATTCTCGGCTAACCCGAATAGTGAGAGCTTATTCAAAAATAAGTGTAGCGTTCAAATTCAAGCAATCACAACAAATACCTATTTAAAGGTAAATATTGATAGTCGGATTATTTAACTATCAATAGGCATGCTCAACATCACCAAATTCCAAATAATTTCCCAATTATTTACTTTCCAAAATATCTTTACTAGATATAAAATTTTCCACACTTCAACCATTTGAAAACAAATTTTCAAATCACTTTTCACCTTTATCTCCTTTGAAAACAAATTTCAATCATTTTCCTTACGCGGAAATACTTTCCTTTCAAAATGGTTCATTTAAACCAATTAAATAAATCCATAACGATTTACTTTATATTTACGTTCCAAATCCGTAAATTTATTCCCACGGTTCAAAAAATAAATCAACGTTTATTTTTAAACAAATTTCCCTTTCTTTTATAAATTCCCTAGTGAATTTACAATTCCAAATATCCATGAATATATGATTCCCAAATCGATTTTTAATATTCATTTTCAATTTGTCTTTAAAAGATAAAGTCTCAAATATTCAGTTCATATTGGAAAACATTTCCATACTTATTAAATAATAAGTAATTCACAAATCCATTCATTTTCAACACTTGGAAAATCTTCAATATACTTAATATCGAAATTAAGTATATATTTTATTCTTTAAGGAAAACATTCACTTAAACACATTTGTTTGGACTAAAACGAATGTTGCGTAAAACATCGTTACGACGACCCAAAATCACTAGTATAGGGATTCAAAGTTTAAATAGATATATAAATCCCAATACTATACAAAACATTCCCTTTCGGAAACCATTTACTATAACAACAATGTTATAGTCCACCATTTCCTTCTTTCTCGAAAACGTCTATTTCAACAACAATGTTGAAATCTATGGTTTCGATTCATAATACATTTTAAAGCATCTTTAAAATAATTAACTTCATTTTATAATATTCGTTTTGCCAAACATGACCATTTTATTCAATAATGTATTCACTGTCCAAAATCGTGAATATATTTCCTTTAATAAACTTCAATATTCAATTTATTAAATTCAATTGATTTTGAATTTATAAACAATGTTTATAAATTCCATTTCTATTTAAAAGCTTTGATTTATAAATCTCATTTTTAACAAATTCCATTTATATCTTATTTAAATGCCAAAATTCGATTTATAAGATAATTACTTATAAATTTTCTATTTTACAAAATCTATTCATTTTATAACTTCACAATTTATAAATCTATAAATTCCGTTCACATATGAAATCCATTTTTATTTCATTTTTAACACTTATAAAAACTCGTTTTAATATCCCAATATTTTTAATTTATAAAATATCAATTTTATAAGTCTTTTATATACATCGTTTTTAATAATTCAAAAATCCCAATTTAAACCAACTTATTCTTTTAATAACTTAAAAATCGTTATTTAAAGCTTATATACTTCAAAATCATACTTAAGCATTATTTTCCAAAAATCATAACTTTTATGAAAATAAAATTTTAACGTTTATTTATTTTAACAATTCAAAATTTAATAAAACATATACTTTTGAAAATCACTTTAAAATTCTTTTTTAAAACAAAAATCATTATTTTAAAACTTCAAAAATGGATCCGATGATGCAACAGCACCATATAGTCAATCACGACAACCAAATATCATATATCGATATGATAAATCAACAAATATCACAATATCTGTAAAATAAAACAATACAGTTGAGGAATCCAGTTGGATCCCTCCAACCTGTTTCCCTGCATCCACAAACATTAGCACAATACCAATTCCGTTCCAGTACGGGATTATCGCGGTATATGGGGTTTATAAAATATTATCCGCTTAATAGACGGCGCAATAGGGTCTCATCCGCTATATAATGCGGGAAAATCAACTCCAAATACATATATAATACCAATTTCACTATACGGTGAAATATTCGCGGTATATGTTTTTAATAAATAACCTCCGTTTACTAACGGCGCATAATGTCTATTTTAACAATCAACAGATAACAATCATCATTCAAACATGCATTTAAGAATTTTAAATATAACTATTTAAAATATAAATCGAAACTGATTCGATTGAGTGAGAAGTTCTCACCTTGATTTCAATTTCGTTTTCAGCTTTTATTTCAAATAAAATTAAACGCGCGTTTAATTTTACCCGAAATTCTCACTAACTCCAAACAACTCCAATCCAATTCCATAGGGTAGTGCTCGTCCATACGATTCCAACGCAACTGGTTTCACGCGTTTTCGACCTCGCATGAAAAAGTTACATAGTTTTAAAGATTACACGAATTTATATAAACTAAATTTTACAATTCTTTTATTATTTTTAACCTTCTCTAATCCCAACCGTAGATCCAAACTTCCTGCATATGAGCCATAGAACGCACCTTCCTTCTCCCCTCCCATTCACGTACAGGTAAAACACGCAAGCAACCCATTAAGCTCCATAACTAGGGTTTAATTATGCTCCCTCCACAAGCAACTTCAACTCGACCAGCAAGCGCCACTTAAAGCGCCTCACCTTCCTCCACCTTCGGCTGCAAAGCCATGAAGCTCGGCCCTACATTTAGCACGAAATTCAAGGCCGAACGTGATGACTTTGAGCGACGATTGTCGCCAATCTACTGCCCTAATTACGATCATGACCGTTGGATATCAAGTTCTCATTGTCGTCTACAACTTTCATGTAGAAAGTTTCTTGAATCGTTGCACGGATTTGAAGAAAAGAGGAGGAGAAGATGATTGTTTTTCGGCCATTGGTGTTGTAGGTGGCGGCTACTGAAGAAATTAGGGTTAGGTTTTAGTTTGGTTGAAATTTGTGAAAATGGAGGGGCTTATATAGAAAATTTTGCAAACACTATTCATCCCGGAATTTCAGAACTCCAGACGAAGCGTGCCGGTTAGCATTTCTATGGTTTACCCCGCGTTCCGAACACAATTGAGTGTGTTTCGGGAGCTAATTCGGTCATCTGTGCGAGTTATGGCAATCAACGTTCGATTTAAAATTAAATCGTTTAAACGATTTTCTAGGCGTTTTAGCTTGCAGCGGACAAACGGTAAATTCAATTGACATGAAATTTGAAACCATACAATAATATCACATTACGGGTCCGATGAAACTGGTTTTGTCGAAATCCGAGACATTTTGAAAAATGACTATTTTAACTCGCCAAATTAATATTAAAAACAATTTCGATGCGTTTCGAGCTGCCACGATCAAACGACAACTCCGATTGCTACGAAAATTGAAATCCGGTAATAACAAACTATTACGGATCCAATGGATCTAGTTTCGTCCAATTCTGAGACTGTTCAAAAATTGGCTATTTTACAGTCGATAATTAAATATTAAAATATTCAATTTTCACAGCTTAACTCTAAATTCGATTTTAAAAGTTCTATAACGTCATTATAACTTCAACATGATTAAATAAAATTTTAGAAATCATTTCCAATCATATTTAACCCAATTTTCAATTATTCCTGTAATTTCACATATTAGACTATCGATTTAATTATCCAATTAAATCCAATTATTCGAAATAAAATTTATTCGACTTATAAATTTCACTTATTAATATTTAAAATTGATTAAATATACGAATTTTAATTAATAAAAATTCTGGGTCGTTACAATCTTCCCCCCTTAAAAGAATTTCGTCCTCAAAATTACCAAGTAAGAAAAAGTTACAGAATTTATTAACTTTTCAAAACAAATCGTTCAAATTAGATTTTTCAAATCTCTTAAGTG
Source organism: Allium cepa (assembly GCA_030765085.1). Classification (NCBI taxonomy): domain Eukaryota; kingdom Viridiplantae; phylum Streptophyta; class Magnoliopsida; order Asparagales; family Amaryllidaceae; genus Allium; species Allium cepa. The sequence goes on from CM060928.1 coordinate 1,039,992,633, forward strand.
TTTAACTTTCCCAAAATTCATAGTTGAACTTCATACAAAATCTTTACTAAGTTTCCAAATCCCAACTTTAGTTTTCTCAAATTTCTCTATTTTCTCAAAAATATTCTAACGCCTTAAATTTTCGGAAAAATTCGCCAGAGTCTCCTTTGCGCGGCTCGATCCGAAAAAAAAATGACAGTATATATATCACAAATATACATCTCATCAAGTGATGAGGCATCCCGCAGGGAAAAAAGTGTAAAAGTACGGTATGTAATCCAAGATATGTACCTTATTTATTATGAGCGAGCGTATACGACTAATATAGTGCAAAAACGAGCTCCAAATGCGAAGTAAGCGCAATCCCAACCTACTAAACACTCAACAACAACATGAGAATCATTCATATATGAAAATAGTATCAATATACAACATATAGCAACATAACAACTACATATGCCAACATAGCAAATGCAACAAAACAACAAATGCAAACATCAACCCACTATCATCCATAACCAAATCAATATTCATTCATATTCTCATTAATATTCACTGAATTGGTTTTCCAATTGGTTCATTAACATTGGAATTTACTAACATTCATTCATATTCAATTTTAATTAGTTTGCATTCACTAATTTTCATTCAAGTTGGTTCACTTCCAAATCAAATTTCAATTCCATTTAAGTTCATTTTCCTCCAAGTCGGATTCAATTTCTTTAGCTTCCAATTTCGCTAATTCACTTTCATTAACACTTGATGAATTTATATACAATTAATTAACATCCATGTAACAACCAATGTATATTCAACATAACCAAATTATTTAATTTACATTCAATTTGGTCCAACACATTTAATTCCAATTGGATCATATTAAATTGACTTCCATTCAATTTATTCAACTTCCAATAACATTAGCTTTTAATGAATTAACACTTACATTCATTATTTCATATCCATTTTTAAACTGTGGGAATAAATTCATTTCATTAATTCACTTATTAATTTACTTTGATACCAGAATCAACTTCATTCAGCTTCACTTAAGTTATATTCCTTTTCAAACACCTACTTAAGTTTTCACTTATAAATCCAATTCAAATTCCAATCCTATTTAACTTTTCTTTAATTTAACTCCATCCTTTAAGTTAAATTTATTCTTTCGAAATTCAAATTGTATAAGTAATCAACTCATTTATCATTCTCATAATATTTTAAATAAGATTCCAGAGTCCTTTCAATCTTTCAAAACCATTTTTTGAAATCAATTCAAATTATCTTTTGAATTTCCGAAACCAAATCCAAATTTTCCAAACAACTTTCATTTAAACAATTTGGCAGCAATCCCTCTTTTGGAAACCCGAAAATGAACACCAATGATGTCGCGATCATCATCGGAATTCTTTTCCAGCGACCGAAAAGAGTTTAGAGCTTTCATCTCTTCAAAACAATTTTCCCAAAACATCAAATTCTTTCAAAACACTTCTCTGGAATTTTGTTTTCAGATTATAAACCATATTTATAAATCTTTTACTTATATAATTTCACTTCTTATATATAAGATTATTCCATCATTGTAAATCATTTTAATTATAACTTCATACTTACAATTCAATTTCTTATACAATTCATTCTTTTACAATGTGTTTCATTTAACTTATTCAACAATCAACAATCAATTCGTATACACTTTAATAATTCTGAAAAATTATTTCCTTTATATATAAAATATAATCAAGGTAAAATTATTTCATTTACCCAATTTAAAACAATACTGTGTTGAATTGTTCTATTCAATTGTTTAAAGATCCCTATCAACAACGTTATTTACTCGTGTTGACCAAAATCCATATACCACTCAACAAACCAATCATCACAATATAAAACAATTTATATCCACTAACAAATACACACTCATAGCTATTATTGCACTCAAACTCATTCTAGAGTACTACTGACTCTATCTCTAATGAGTAATACCCAACAGAGCCATGGTTGTCGCTTAACCATAAGCTCTGATACCAAATGTAACTATTGAGATTTTTCATCCACGAATGCCGACATCAATACGTCCACTGTATCAACTGTCGAGCAATCGAAGGCCGGAAAACCATACCGTTAGGGTTAAAGAAGAAGAAAAAGTAAAAGAAGATAGAAAAAGATAGAACATAACAGAAAGAAATACCAGAACAATATCAGAATCTCACAATTCGCAGCAGAACAACATATAATAGATAAATGAATAATCTTTAAACAAAGAACTATATCAGTTATTACATTACATCATATTACATTACATCACATCATCAGAGTGTACAACAACAAACAAACAGTGGAAAAGAAATATTATATACTAGTGAATACGCCATGCCATCCAGCTTGCCTCCAGCAACTCTTGAATTCCAGAATATTCTGATAAACCTTACTCCTGACTGCCTGTGTGGAAATTGGTGGGCACCCAGAGTTTAGGAAGGAAAACAATAAACTCCGTGTCAGTCATGTGACTAGTCTGAGAACTAAAACAGTTTATTTTTCTTTAAAATCAAAATAGAGGAATATTTTTAAAGTCAATTCACAATGCTTTTTAAAAATGAGACTACCATAAGGCCTCCCGCACACACACACAATGCAAACGCAGAATCGGAGGAGATTTCTCCTTATGATAGTCAAAGATGCTTGATACGCATTAAAAAGAAACATTTGATATTATTACTAGTGCATAGTGTAGAAAAATTATTCCGAAAGTAAAGATATAAATCTTAGCCAACATACGACCATTATCGTATGCCTACTAGCTACCATGCTCAATAGCAGGTTACCGCCACATTCCATGGCAGGTTATACAACTAAAACCGTACAAGATCGTATTGTTCCTTTGGATTTCCAACAAATGGTCAGGCCAAGTAACTTCCCATTGCCACATGGAAACGCCTCTGGAAAGACGCCCCGAGAACCTAACCGAATCTCTGCCAACACTAGGCCGGGTTACCCCTAACTGGGTAACTACTGACACGAATATGTCATTCCCCGATCGTAACCGATCTATCCGAGGATCCTCGATTTCCAACAACCACATAAGAATAATAATGCAGTAACCACATAGGCTAAGTATCTGGGCTTCATTCCATGATACCACCTCTATCCAGAAGGAATGACATACACTAAAGGGGTGCTACCCCCTAATAACCTTGTCGCAGCCTTCCTGTTTTGACCATTTCCGGGGTGTGAGGTTCGACGAAGTATCGTCCACAAAGCCGCGCTTTATGCAAAAGTTGTGCTTTGGGTCAACAAATGATCATAGAAATGATCACCAAGATAAATGATCAAACAAATGATCATATCACAATGGATCAAACAATGATCATTTCACAGCAACACTCAGCATTCTACACTACCAAATTGGGAGTATATCACTAATAACCTTCAACTATATAACCTCTGAGCTCGTACGTCTCAGAGAAGGGTGTTAAGCTAAGAGAATAAATTCTCCGCCACCAACAGAAATATATTTGAAAGAAATCAGCTTTATATCTCAACTTGTAATGTCAGACATACAATCCATACAAGTCTGTTCCGGGCTCGAACAGAACTGATGGCACTTACAAAGAAGTCCTTGCATTCCGGATAATTTCTAATCACGTCCGGACTTCCCGTCACTAAGGGTGATAAAACCTCTATATCGGAGATCAGCCGATGCAGAGTAACTCAACGGTAATCCTTCTGTTTTCAAAAATATCCGGTCTTCAACACCGGTCATCAAATGCAATCCATTACGACGTATCACATATTCGGAATGGGTTATACGACCCCAAGGTCCTTTCCCGGCTAACCCGAAAAGTGAGCGCTTATTCGAAAATAAGTGTAGCATTCAAATTCGAGCAATCACAACAAATACCTATTTAAAGTAAAATATTGATAGTCAGATTATTTAACTATCAATAGTCATGCTCAACATCACCAAATTCCAAATTTTTTCCTAAATTATTTACTTTCCAAAATATCTTTACTAGATATAAAATTTTCCACACTTCAACCATTTGAAAACAAATTTTCAAATCACTTTTCACCTTTAACTCCTTTGAAAACAAATTTCAATCATTTTCCTTACGCGGAAATACTTTCCTTTCAAAATGGTTCATTTAAACCAATTAAATAAATCCATAACGATTTACTTTATATTTACGTTCCAAATCCGTAAATTTATTCCCACAGTTCAAAAAATAAATCAACGTTTATTTTTAAACAAATTTCCCTTTCTTATATAAATTCCCTAGTGAATTTACAATTCCAAAATATCCATGAATATATGATTCCCAAATCGATTTTTAATATTCATTTTCAATTTGTTTTTAAAAGATAAAGTCTCAAAATATTCAGTTCATATTGGAAAACATTTCCATACTAATTAAATAATAAGTAATTCACAAATCCATTCATTTTCAACACTTGGAAAATCTTCAATGTACTTAATATCGAAATTAAGTATATATTTTATTCTTTAAGGAAAACATTCACTTAAACACATTTGTTTGGGCTAAAACGAATGTTGCGTAAAACATCGTTACAACGACCCAAAATCACTAGTATAAGGATTCAAAGTTTAAATAGATATATAAATCCCAATATTATACAAAACATTCCCTTTCGGAAACCATTTACTATAACAATAGTGTTATAGTCCACCATTTCCTTCTTTATCGAAAACGCCTATTTCTACAACAATGTTGAAATCTATGGTTTCGATTCATAATACATTTTAAAACATTTTTAAAATAATTAACTTCATTTTATAATATTCATTTTGCCAAACATGACCATTTTATTCAATAATGTATTCACTGTCCAAAATCGTGAATATATTTCCTTTAATAAACTTCAATATTCAATTTATCAAATTCAATTAATTTTGAATTTATAAACAATGTTTATAAATTCCATTTCTATTTATAAGCTTTGATTCATAAATCTCATTTTTAACAAATTCCATTTATATCTCATTTAAATGACAAAATTCGATTTATAAGATAATTACTTATAAATCTTCTATTTTACAAAATCTATTCATTTTATAACTTCACAATTTATAAATCTATAAATTCTGTTCACTTATGAAATCCATTTTTATTTCATTTTTAACACTTATAAAAACTCGTTTTAATATCCCAATATTTTTAATTTATAAAATATCAATTTTACAGGTCTTTTATATACATCGTTTTTAATAATTCAAAATTCCCAATTTAAACCAATTTATTCTTTTAATAACTTAAAAATCGTTATTTAAAGCTTATATACCTCAAAATCATACTTAAGCATTATTTTCCAAAAATCATAACTTTTATGAAAATAAAATTTAACGTTTATTTATTTTAACAATTCAAAATTTAATAAAACGTATACTTTTGAAAATCACTTTAAAATTCTTTTTTAAAACCAAAATCATTATTTTGAAACTTCAAAAATGGATCCGATGATGCAACGGCACCAAATAGTCAATCACGACATCCAAATCTCATATATCGATATGATAAATCAAGAAATATCACAATATCTGTAAAATAAAACAATACAGTTGAGGAATCCAGTTGGATCCCTCCAACCTGTTTCCCTGCATCCACAAACATTAGCACAATACCAATTCTGTTCCAGTATGGAATTATCGTGGTATATGGGGTTTATAAAATATTATCCGCTTAATAGACGGCGCAATAGGGTCTCCTCCGCTATATAATGCGGGAAAATCAACTCCAAATACATATATAATACCAATTTCACTATACGGTGAAATATTCGCGGTATATGTTTTTAATAAATAACCTCCGCTTACTAACGGTGCATAATGTCTATTTTAACAACCAATAGATAACAATCATCATTCAAACATGCATTCAAGAATTTTAAATATAACTATTTAAAATATAAATCGACACCGATTCGTTTGAGTGAGAAGTTCTCACCTTGATTTCAATTTCGTTTTCAGCTTTTATTTCGAATAAAATTAAACGCGCGTTTAATTTTACCCGAAATTCTCACTAACTCCAAATGACTCCAATCCAATTCCTTAGCGTAGTGCTCGTCCATACGATTCCAACGCAACTGGTTTCGCGCGTTTTCGACCTCGTATGAAAAAGTTACATAGTTTTAAAGATTACACGAATTTATATAAACTAAATTTTACAATTCTTTTATTATTTTTAACCTTCTCTAATCCCAACCGTAGAACCAAACTTCATGCATCTGAGCCGTAGAACGCACCTTCTTTCTCCCCTCCCATTCACGTACAGGTAAAACACGCAACCAACCCATTAAGCTCCATAACTAGGGTTTAATTATGCTCCCTCCACAAGCAACTTCAACTCGATCAGCAAGCGCCACTTGAAGCGCCTCACCTTCCTCCACCTTCGGCTGCAAAGCCATGAAGCTCGGCCCTACATCTAGCACGAAATTCGAGGCCGACCGTGATGACTTTGAGCGACGATTGTCGCCAATCTACTGCCCTAATTACGATCATGACCGTTGGATATCAAGATCTCATTGTCGTCTACAACTTTCAGTAGAAAGTTTCTTGAATCGTTGCACGGATTTGAAGAAAAGAGGAGGAGATGATTTTTTGTCGGCCATTGGTGTTGTAGGTGGCGGCTACTGAAGAAATTAGGGTTAGGTTTTAGTTTGGTTGAAATTTGTGAAAATGGAGGGGCTTATATAGAAAATTTTGCAAACACTATTCATCCCGGAATTTCCGAACTCCAAACGAAGCGTGACTGTTGGCGTTTCTAATGTTTACCCCATGTTCCGAACATAATGGAACGTGTTTCGGGAGCTAATTCGGTCACCTGTGCGAGTTATGGCAATCAACGTTCGATTTAAAATTAAACCGATTAAACGATTTTCTAGGCGTTTTAGCTTGCACCGGACAAACGGTAAATCCAATTGACACGAAATTTGAAACCATACAATAATATCACATTACGGATCCGATGAAACTGGTTTTGTCGAAATCTGAGACAGTTTGAAAAATGACTATTTTAACTCGCCAAATTAATATTAAAAACAATTTCGAAGCGTTTCGAGCTGCCACGATCAAACGACAATTCCGATTGCTACGAAAATTGAAATCCGGTAATAACAAACTATTACGGAACCAATGGAAAAAGTTTCGTCCAATTCTGAGACTGTTTGAAAATTGGCTATTTTACGGTCAATAATTAAATATTAAAATATTCAATTTTCACAGATTAACTCTAAATTTGATTTTAAAAGTTCTATAACATCATTATAACTTCAACATGGTTAAACAAAATTTTACAAATCATTTCCAATCATATTTAACCCAATTTTCAATTATTCCTGTAATTTCACATATTAAGTTATCGATTTAATTATCCAATTAAATCCAATTATTCGAAATAAAATTTATTCGACTTATAAATTTCACTTATTAATATTTAAAATTGATTAAATATACGAATTTTAATTAATAAAAATTCTGGGTCATTACAAATTTCAACTTGGACTTTAAATTCAAGTTCGTTTATCACAACAAAACTACATTTTCAATTTACTATTGGTAGCAAATCTATCACATAGAAACTCAACAATGATACTGATGATGTTGAAGTCATCACCCTTATTATTTTCAAGCAACAGTAGTGAATTTAGTGCTTTATATTCTTTAAAAAATATCCTTTTGTATTTACAAATCACATTTATAAATCTCGTCTTATATAATTTCACTATGTCACTTCACTTATATAAGATTCATTTCAAATTTTACTTATTATCTGGATTTATAATAATATAATCTCTTTAAATTTGAAAAACAACTTCCAAAATAAACGGGATTCAAATTTTCAATTTCTTAGTTCAAATTAACTTTCATTTATAACTCATATTTATAAATATATTCGTATAGTTTCACTACTTATATATAAGATTATTTCACTTTTGCAAATCATATTAATTATAATTTTATACTTATAATTCATTTGCTTATATAATTTATTCTTTTACAATTGTTGTTTTTATTTCGATTATTCAAACAGCTTTTACTAACTTATATTTTTACATTTTCAAACAACCAAACAATCAATTGATATACACTTTAATAATTTCTTGAAAAATTGTTTCTTTACATATAAAATATAATCGAGGTAAAAAAATTTCATTTACCCAATTTAAAATAGTACTATGTCTACTTGCCTCGTTTAAGTGTTTAGCAACCCCTATCGATAATATGGCGTCCCATCTACCGACCAGAATTCACAAACAGCTCAACGGATAAGTAAACACAATATAAAACATTTTATGTTACTAACAAATATGCGCTCATATATATAATACACTCAACTCAATCTAGGGTACTACTGTCCCTATTGATACTGAGTACACATCAAAGCTTAGGAATATACAAAATATAAGCTCTGATACCACGTGTGACGGGACGCACTAGTGGATAATACACAACGTAGCTCACACTAATACTTCGCGCTTTGCTTTTACGACCATCCTCTCGACTACAACCAACCCTTTCACACTAGGGACATGTAGGGACAAGAGTCATCCATTCGCTACCTAACAAGAAGCGAGAACCCCCTATCAGGATGAAGATAATCAAGCAAAACCGATGTACGAAAATGAAGATCTCCAGCTCTCCTGCTGAAGCTCCAAGAGCACCAAATCTAAACCTGTAAATATACTTGGTCTGACCCGAGCATTGAAAGGGAAGAAGGCCCGAATCAGTCTGGTAAACCAGCATGAGAAACACACTAAACTACATTTATTAAATTACCAAAGTTTTCCTTTATCAGAATAAGAGTATCTCGTAAGACAAGTCCATATATAAACACGGACATGTTTTTACCTTACGATAACTAAAACATTTTTTATATATCAAAACGTTTGATATTATTTCTAACGATATTCTTTTGAAATCACTTTTCAAATAAAATTATTCAAATAAGGTATCAATATCTGGACTAAGTCTAAGGTAATATATCTGGACTAGGTCAACGGTACCGAACGGAATATATGATACCCAAAGGGGTAGTTGAAATGTTTGTAAGTCATTACAGTTATTTCGAGACTACAATCGAAACCGTAAACCTCGTATTGGGATTGGATTTCCAGCATAATAGGAAACTAGCGGGAAGGTCAATCTCTATCCACGGCTTACGTTCAAGACTCAGACGTCGTTATACAACACAAATGGATAAAACTGGATACAATCTGCGAATAACATCCAAGGACTCGGATTTCGCGTATCCCTGCCATGAGGCCCAGAGGTATCTGGTACTTGAGGCTCAGAACACCTAATAATCCTAATCACTATTATCCGAAATATGAACATACATCTGACAACATAGAATCCCATCATAACCGGGGTGTGAGGCTCGCAAGGCTACGATTACCTTTCACATATCACATATCACATCACTTTGAATGCCACACAGCCATTTCCGTTGACTACTAATTGCCTTCCATAAAAATACAACTTTTAAGCTCATACGTCTCAAGGAGGGTGTTAAGCTAAGAATAGTTGCGTTCTCCACCACCACTCATGTACGTTTGTAAAAACCAATGTACGTAATCTTTAGGAATGCAATATCAAACAAACATCCATACAAGTTGTCCAGAAACAGGACAAAACGAAGGTACTTTCCAACCACATCCTATTGGGAAATCACTAGGATTAGTAGCCAGTCCTTGCATTTGATATTTCATAATAAAGAGACAACAACTGCTATATTTATATTGGGGTTTTAACCCCAAACGATCAAAAAGCAGTCTTCCACTATGAAAATCTAGAATATCAATATCATCAATAAGAAACTAAAACAATCGTCGCATATACATTGGTCCGAAGTGGTTTTCAGATAAATCCGATCCCGGTCTCTTGGCACAAACAACACAAAAGCGTTTCTCAACCTCACATGGAAACTAAGTCTCATAGACTTATCACGTCTCTAACATTCAACTTGCCATCTTTCCGGCAAAGAAGGAAGCTTGATAAATTGGAGTAATACTCCGCACTATGCGAATCAACATCCTCAACACAAACAATAATCAAGCCTACACAAAAGGCTACGTACTAAGTGTATGACTAAATAGTTCCCATATCAAGTCGAGGAACTAAAATTTGGCAAATTTCGATAGTCTGTTATTTAACTATCAAAGCAACAAACAAATATTAGCACCATATACAATCACTGGGCCCTTTAATTAATCTTTTATTAATTAAATCATTTGTCAAATATTCACTTCAAATTATCGTTAAAAAGATATATGCTCAAAACTATTTCAATACTGGAAAATATTTCGATATACTTATTTAATAATTCACAATTCAATTTATTTTCAGCACTTAGAAAATATTACACATACTTAAATCAGAATTAAGTATATATTTTATTCTATAAGGAAAACATTCTCTTTAAGCACATTTATTGGGTCAAACCAAATGTTTCGTAAAACATCGTTACAACAACCCAAAGTCCTTAGTATAGGGATTCGAAAATTAGATAAATATAGAAATCTCGAATACTATACAAAATATTTCCTTTAAAATCATTTACTATAACAACAGTGTTACAGTCCATCATTTCCTTATTTCTCAAAAACGTCTTCAACAATAAATATTGAAATCTATGTATTCGATACTCAACACATTTTATAACATCTTTAAACCATATAACTCCACTTAAAATATCACTTTCCAAACCATGTCTTTTAATTTAGAAGATTATTCACTGTCCAAAATCGTGAATATAGATCGTTAACCAAATTTAATATTTCTACACATTTATTAAAGGCTAATCCAATGTCCAAAATCATGGATATAAATCTCTAACCAAATTCAACACTTCTACATATTTAATTAAAGGATTATTCACGTCCAAAATCGTGGATATATCTCCTTTAATAAACTTCTATATTTAATTTATCAGATTCAATTGAATTCGGATTTACAAAACAATGTTTATAAATTCCATTTATATTTTATAAAAACTTCAACTTATAGAATTCCTTATTAACCAATACTATTTATATCTCAATTATATCTAAAAATCCAATTTATAAGTTAATTTACTTACAAATCATTTATTTACAAATTCGTTCTTTTTATAACTTCATAACCTATAAATCTTATTACTCATAAGATTCATTTATAACTCATTTTAACACTTATAAAACTCGTTTTATAATTCCAATATTTTAATTTATAAAATATCAATTTTATAAATCTTCTATATAAACCATTTATAATAAATCAAAAACCACAATCTATACTATTTTACAAAATAGTTGGCTCCACATTTCAAAAATCACATTTCTATTATATTTCACAAAATCACAATTTTTATAACATAAAAATTATAATATTTATTTATTTAAAAATTTCATTCTTTTAACACATCAAAATTCTACAAAACGTATATTTTCAAAATCAATTGAAAATCCATTTAAATTTGAAAATCATCACTTTAACATTTTTAAATTTTCAAAATATGGCCCAATGCTGCAACAGCACTAAATAATCAATTACGGCATCCAAACATCATATCATATGATAATAACATATATCACAATATCTGTAAATAAATAAATACTGGTGCGGGATCCATTTGGATCACTCCAACTTGTCACCTGTAACAAATATACATATTAGAATATGCATACAATGTCCGCTTTAAGGCAGATGCGCGTACAAAGGATCATCCGCTCTTACACGGAAAGCTATAAGGTCATCTGCTCCATTGGACAGGTATATATCTAAATACCAATCATTATATATAATATCTCACATATCAACCAAACAGTCATCAATCAGCATAAATAATATTTATTCTCACTTATACAAAAATATCAGTGGGTTAGAAAGAGTTGGTTGTACTCACATTGGTTGTAGTCGTCGCGATAGCGATTTATTCCGATTAAAATTAAACAAGCATTTAATTTCAACCAAAATTTTCACTAGCTCAAATAAATCCTAATCCAGCTCCAAAGTGGAGTGCTCGTCAATACGGACCCAAGCAATTCATTTCGTCAACTTTTGACCTCGTATGACAAAGTTATTGCATTTTAAAGTTCGTACGAATTTATAATATAATTTACAAAGTTGAATTTTTATTTTTAAAATGGGCACTTAACCCTAATTGTTGCAACCACCATCGACCATTTCAACTTGATCAACCACCTCCCTTCAAAAGCTCGTGCTCGCCTCTACTCTCAACCATGATTTGGCCAAGCTCGGTCTGCCGACATGGGAAAAACATGGGTGAACGTTGCACGTTCGAACCCATTTTGTCATCGATCCATCTCATCTTTGTCGATCATAACCGTTGGATTTGAAGTTCTCGACGTTGTCTACAGCTTTGTAGTTGAAACTATTTGCTAATTATCGATGGATCGTGAGATATTAGAGGAGAAACAAGGATGATTTCTGACCATAGAAATAAAAATGTTGGCCAGACCAAACCATAGTAGGGTTTGATGCAAAAAGAAAATGTTGTGGTCTTATATAGAAAATTTTCGCGCACTATTCATCCAAAAAAATTCGAACTCGAGACGGTACGTGCCGCCTGGCATTAATAATGTTATACCCCTATTTCGAACGCAATGGAATATATATCGAGAGTCAATTCGATCATATTTGAAAGATAGGTTTTCGAATCGATTATTTAAATTAAAAATTCACTTAAATAGATTTCTACGCGTTTTAGCTTGCCCTGGACAAACCGTAAATCCGATTGACACGAAATTTGAAGTCTTACAATAATATAACATTATAGATCCAATGAAACTAGTTTCGTTGAAATCTGAGACTTTGTGAAAAATGGTTATCAATTAAATATTAAAATATTCAATTTCTTCAATTTAACTTTTAATTCAATTTCAAAAGTACTTTAACATATTCTCATCCAAATGGAATGTTATTCAACTTTATAAATCATTTTTATTCACATTTAATCCAAATTTCAATTATTTCCGCAATTTCAAATATTCAGTTAACAATTTAATTCTCTAATTAAATCTATATATCCGAAATATAATTTATTCATCTTATAAAATTTACTTGTGCATATCTAAATTCAATTAAATATACGAGTATCGAATGACTGAAAATTTGGGTCGTTACACTGCGATTGTGTGACTCTGATGTTGTTTTCTTCTTCTTTTCTACCTCTTTCTTCTTTAACCCTGAAGACTCAAATTTCCATTCCACTTTGAGTCTAATTGTTATGGAATATTTTCATCTCAAAGGTGTACGGATTTGCGGGCCGTCATAGTTGGTATCGGAGCAGAAGGTTAAGCGAGAACCTTGGTTCAGATGGGGATCACTCATTAGAGATAGATTCAGTAGTACTCTAGAATGAGTTTGAGTGTATTAATGGATATGAGTGCGTATTTGTAAGTGAATATAAATGATTTTATGTTGTGTTGATTGATTTATTGAGTGGCGTATAAACCTTAGTCAGAACAGTCTGGACAATTGCATCGAACGGGTTTCTAAACAATTGAATAGAACAATTCGACACGGTACTGTTTTCGAAAGTGGGTGATGGAAATAATTTTACCCAAAAATATATTTTGATATAAAAAGAAATAATTTTCTAAATTTATTACATATAATGGAGGTATTTGGATGGTAATATTATGGTCAAACAAGATTATAAAATTTAAAATAGTTTGTTAACTAATATGAATTTTTTTTGTATAAGTATAAAATATACAAAAGAAAAAGAAAATTAAATTTAACTTAGATTTAGTTGAAGAAAAATTAAATTTTTTAAATTTAATTAATGATGACTGAACGAAATACATTGGTAAATTGTTGGATGTGATTGAATTGGAAAAATAGAAATTAAACTTTAGATTGAGAAATAAAATTAAATTGGGTTGAAATTAACTTAAGCTAAGTAAATGGAAGTAAGTTGGAATAAATGAACTTAAGCTGAGTTTAATATTGAGTTGGATTTGGATTAAATTGGAAATAAAATCTGGTTGAACAGAATTGAACTAAAATAAAATTGAAATGAGCAGTAGATGATATTAAATGGAATTGAATTCTTACTTAAATAAATAAAAGTAAGATAAATAAGAAATTGAATTGGAATAAATAAATTCCGATAGCTTATAAAAGAAGTGAAAACTCATTGAATCAAAATATTCTTGGCTATAAATGAGTGTTCAAGCTCGAGCTAAAATAAAATATGAATATATTCTAGCTTAAAACGGGCAGAAATATGAAAAATATTAGTGTGTGACTTATCAAAAAATTAAGAAGTAAAATGATAAGACAAAATAAAATTTGTTTGACGTTTAGGAAAGTGAAACAAAATTCCAAACTTGAATTATAAATTAAAATTGAACTTAAGAAATGTAATACAGTGATTTTTGAGAAAATAAATCAAGTATTGAATTATAAATAGGAGGAGAACTAATTAGATAATAAATTAGTTAATGAAATATGGAAATGGAACCTAATGAAGTTAAATAGAAGCTGAATTGTGAGTTAATAATGAAGTTTGGAAATAAAACTCGAGTTATAAATAAAATTCGACTTCAATTGTTAGTAAAGTAAATATAATTGAAAATGTTGCCAAATAAAATGAAATTGGATTAAAACAGGGATGGTTTTAATTGCAAATAAAACACAGGTGAGTGGAAATAAATTGAAAATGGACTAGTGATTAATTAAATTAGCTAAGGATAAATTGAATTTGGAAATTAAAATTTATAATGGATGAAATAGATGAACTAATGAAATAAATTTGTAGATTTAAATGAGATATTGAAATAGAATCAAGTTAAATTGAAAAGGAAAATTTATTTGCAAATGGGAATGAACTTAAGTATGAAGTTGGAATATTGAAGTAAATTAACTTAAGTTAAAAAGAAGCTTGGCTTTGAGTAAGGTTGGAAGCCCATTAAATAAATGTTTGGGTTAAATTAATATGGGGAAATGGTTATTAATATAAGCATGAAATATTGTCAAGCTTAATGAAATGGTTTTAAATGGAACCAATGCGGAATGGAATGAAATGCAAATGTATGGACTGTTAATAAATTAGAAATGGAATGAGATTGATATAAATTGAGTTGGAATCAATTTAAAATGGTTATAAGCTTAAGTAATTGTTTGTTCACATAAATATCGCTGAATTTGCATAGTTACAATTGTCCTTTGACGAAAACGAAAGTAAATAAAAATTCTATGACTTGATAGAAGCAAATAGAATTGATTTTGGAGTCAATTGAAATGAATAGATTTCATACGGATTAAAAATGAATTGAATATAAGAAATTGAATAATAAACCATTCTAAATGAATGAAAGTGACATAAAAATTGGTTGGAAGCTATTTGAATTATTGTCAAAACCTTACTAATTGCTTATGAGAAGTGTTTATTATGCATTGCTTATGAATTTCATGTGTTTAGCTATTGAAAATAAGTGAAGTATAAATAAAATTCATAGATATAGCACTTACATGTTTAAATGGAGTAAGTACATTTACCTGAAGGCCATTTGGCTGGATTTTGGTCGCGCAAATTGCTAAACAAATAAGCCGCTTGCTTAAAAATGCTAAATAGAGGTATGCCTATGTAATAATAGATATGGAATATGAAATGTTGTTTGTTTTTTGTTTTTCCAACCGTGTGGGTCGACGTATATACAATTATCTCTCTTGTCAAATAGTAAAAGCTCCTCCGTACAAAGGAGACTGCCAAAGTATTCCGAAAATTTTTTGAAAAATTTTGTTAACTACAAAATGGAATTGAAATAAAAGGATTTTGGAATTGGAAATTGAAAACTAAGTGTTTAGGTGGAACAAAAGGGTTAGAAAAAGTGAATACGGGATTTTCACTTAGTGGGTTTAATAAGTAAATGGGTGAGGCGTTCTTTTTGCCTTAGTAATTTCAAGGACGAAATTCTTTTAAGGGGGAAGGAATGTGACGACTTGGATTTTTTAACGTTGAATTTGAGATATTTAAATGGTTTTAAATATTTAATTTGGTGTATGAATTGATTTTGAATACGAAAAATTTGGTTCTCATTTATAAATAGATTCGGAGTTCAGATATAGCGATTTATTGGATAATTTAACCTTTGGATTTAATAATTGGAATTCGGGTAAATCATTGAATCGTGAGTTTCAATCCTGTTAAAAGTAATTTAAAGGCCTGTAAAATTTATATCGATAATACTGAAGAAAAAGAATGGGTTAAAATTGAACATAACAGTGGTTTGTACAATTTTAAAAATATATCATTTAAATTGACGTTTAAAAATAGCCTTCCGAGGCACAGTCTTGGCTTTCGACGAAACCAGTTTCATTGGATCTGTAATATTGTATTATTTTTAGATTTCAAATTTTGTAAAGTTTGGAGTTATCGTTTAGCCGTATGAGATGTAAAGCGCTGAAATCTATACCGAAAATTTAATAAAATAACTGGGTCCAAAAAGCTTCTTTTCCATACGATCGAATTAGAACTCGAAACCTTTTCCATTTCGTTTGGAATAGGGATATAACATTATAAACGCCTAGCGACGTACCTTGATAGAAGTTCGAAATTTTAAGTTGCATTCATCGAGACACATTTGAATTTGAATTTGAATTTAAATTGAATATATATCTATATAGTCAACTCCAGTTGAAATTTTATCCACATCAATGCTTTTTGCTTTCCCTGTCACAACTTTTTCCTATCACTGTAGCAAGTTATCCCAGCACGCAAGCATCCCACCGTGTTTTTTTGTCCCCTCCCTCTACTTTTTATAAACAGGCAAATCGTTCAAATGAAAACAAAAGGAGAATGAAAATAAATGGTGGCCGAAAGAAAAGATAAAAATGCTTCGCTTAAAAAGAATCACAGTCGAAGCCGACAGTTCAAATTTCTAAATCAAAAAAAAAAAAAAATGGCCAAATCAATCTCCTCTCCTCCCAAGATGATATAAAAATTGATGTCGTGAGCAAATAAAAAATCAAGGCCGTGACATTTTTCGTGCCGATGTTCGACTCGAGTAAGGCCAGAGAGAAGGCGCTCACATGCGGCAATCAACAGCGGCAGCGGCCAGGTTAGGGATGTGGAGTTCGTCATGGCGGCGATCGAGTGAGGCCGAATGGGGTAGATTCGAGAGGGTTCTGGGTCACGTGAAGCATGCGAGGTCAGATGCTTTGGTCTTCTCGAGCACGAAGTCATTCATGTGATTTTTCTCTGGCTGAACTCGATCTCGGGTAGGTTGAGCGACGCATTAAGGTATTTTCCTTTGTTTTAAATATGTGTGTGTGTGTGTGAATATATGTAAAGAAAAAAAATATATATATATATATATATATATATATATAGCTATGAGTAAAGAAAAAAAATGTGATTAACAGTAAGGTATGAGTAAAGAAAAAAAATGTGATTAACAGTAAGGTATATAGCGGTTTTAGTCTATATTTTTGTGTGTGCGCGTGCGTATAAGTTTACAGTAAAAAGGAAAAGTGCAATGGAAATACAAATATATATAGTTACACACCTTATTTTATTAACTTATAGTAAAATCAAGCTTTTACATATACGTGCATATGCAGTGACTAAGAATGTGTGTGTGTGTGTGTCTATATATATGCGGATTTATATATATATATATATATATATATATATATATATATATATATATATATAAAACAGAAAATTATTTTTACAAATAAGTTTTGAAAAAAAGGAATTTGAAAATGTTTGAGAGTTTATGTGAAAATAGATTTTTGAAATTTATAATTTATTTTATAAGTATATATATGTAGTTTTAAGGGAAAAATAAATATACATATACATATTTTTAAATTACTAGTTATTTTAAACAAGGGAGTTTGTGATTAACTTATAGAGATAAGAGATTAAAAATCGGGAAACCGAGTCGGGATGGAAATGGATTGCAATGAAAAGCAAGGGTGAGATTTTCTCACTCATTTGGATTACCTTGTCTAAAATTAAGTTTTAAATTTAAATCATTGGATGTCTGACTTGATTGATAAATTTAGAATTTATCTGTTGGATGTTAATTAAGTATAGTAGTGTGTGTGTGTGTGTGTGTTGGAGTGACTGATATTCCTGCGTTATATAGCAGACGAGACCCTATGCGGCCCGCATAATAGCGGATAGCCCTTTATACCACGATATCCCCCTCGAAGTGGAATTTGGTATTTTATTTGTTGACTAACAACTTGGATGCAGGAAAAACAAGTTGGAGGGATCCAACTAGATTCCTCAAAAATATTTATTGCTTATATATATGTTGATATATGATATGATGGATAAATTGATATGGTTGGTGTAAATTGAATTATTAAATGTTAAATGGCATTGGAATTCAAAATGGGCATTTTAAATACTAGAGATAATTAAACTGAAGAAATTTAAAAAGGAAAATTGGGAAAAAATGTTATATATATTGAAAGTTGGACATATTCTAAAGAGAATTAAGTGGAATAAAAATATATTAACTAGAGATCTTTGGAAATAAATTATATAAAAGAATTGTAGAAAGTTTTGAAATCATGGAAAAGAACTTAAGCAATAATTAAAAACGGGTTTGAAATAAACTGGAATTTAGTAAGGAAGGAAAATTTAAAAAAATACTTTGAATAGAATCTATTTTATAAACAGATGTAAAAAAAACCAGGGGAGTTTATAAATTGATAAACGGGATTTATAAATGAGATAGGTGGATATCAGTGGATATATAGGAAATATAAGTTGTGGCGTGAACGTATATCGAGATACGGAAGTTGTTTTCGAAAGAAATAGTGGCGTATACTTCGAATAAGAGAAATGGTGATTTATTTGGGCATGGACGATGTGATACGAGCCAAGACGAAGTTATAAATGAATTGGTGAAGTTAGTCATTTTAATACTTAAAAATTATTTAAGTAAATTCTAATCTTAAAAATGAACCGTGTAAATTAGTTTGTAACTAAATATGGAATGCTTTTAAGGAGTTCATAGTTGAGTTACCTAAAACCATATTTAAAAGTAAAACATTTTTCTTATTATATATATAATTTTAAATGTTACTCAATTATGAATCCCCTCGCGTGTGAAGCGAGGTAAATTAAGACTGAATAAGACTTTAAAGGAAAGACCATATAATGGTATATTGGAAATTTAGATAAATTTCTAAAGCGTAAGATAAGTGAACTTCGAAAGGTGAAACCGAAATTCACAAAAGAAGTTGAAGAAGAACTGAAATTTTAATAAGTATAAACGGCTTTGGAAAATATTAAAGAAAATTAAAAAATGAATTTTGGAATTTACAGAATTTATATAAAAGGAGTTGGAATCTATAAATGAAATTGTAAATGATTTTTGAGAAAAGAGAAAGGAAATAATAGAAATATTTTCTAAGTGTCGAATATTAGAATTGTTCCAAGTATTGAGAAAACGTTGAAATTTATTCCAAGAAAATAAAGTGATTTGAAAACTATTTTCAAAGTGTGAAGTTGGAATTAATATCTTAAGTAGATATTTTGAGATAAATAATTTGGGAAATTATTAAGGCCTGATGTTTGTTGTGAATGTTATTTAATAGTTAAGCAGCTGACTATCAATATTGGCCAATGCGCTGATCATTTCGAAGAGACCGGGATCGGGTTAAATTATCCGAAAAGCACTTCGATCCGGTTTGAACATTTGCGAATGAAGACCGTGAAGATGATGAAGGCGGTGATTCAGTTTGTCCAGACCTAGGGCAACTTGTATGGATTAATGCTATCAGAACATTATCTGGAGGACGATGAGCATTCTAAGTGAATGAGTTCTTTAAAAGGTAACGCATAGCCTCAAGCCTCATCAATCGAGAATGGCTAAAACATGGGAGATGCAACAAAGCTAAGTGGCTAGCAACCAATTAGGGTAAGATTTCCCATGTCTAGATGTCCTTTTATATTCGGCTGTGTGGGTGGTCTTTAGCTCCCACCACGGGGTGATCTTATTCAGACTATCCAGTAAGGGGTAGCTCCGGTCTTGTGTTGTAGGGGATCGGGAGTGGTCCTCGGTACTCTGATCTAGGCCAGGTACTGTAACGGGCGGTATCCCAGTAGCCCTGCCATTGTATGGAACCCAATCTTCAATACGCGCTTGTACGGTTTTGATTGTGCCCCACTATGATGGAATGTGAGATGCGAGCATTTCAGTTAGATTCTATTTTACTTTCTATAGACACTACTATAGTATCAAACGAATTTGATAAAAATGTTTTTGTTATCGTAAGATAAAAACCCTGCATATTTATTTGGGGCTGGTCTTACGAGATACCTTTATTTCAAAGGCTTTTCAAAAATGTAATAATCCAATTGAGTGTGATTTTCTCAAGCTGGTTTTCCAGACTAACACGGGTGTTGTTTTATTACGATGCTCGTGTCAGATCGAGTTGTACAGATTCAGGTTAAAAATCTAAGGATTTAAGAGACGAGCTAGATGGCAGAGTGTATTACTATATTTGACTATTATCCCGTTGTGTAAGGACAAATATTAAGTTGACCAAGTGATGGATGTTTATTGTACTCCAATGATGCCATGTATATATAACAGTACATATTTCTTTTATTTAAAAGTTGTTATTATATATCGTATTTTGTTCTGCTACGATTGTGAGACTCTGTAACAACCCGCATATTTTATAATTGTATATTTAAATATTTTATTTAAATATAGCATCGTTAGTCGGATTAAAGTCCGAAATGCTACTTTTGGGAAACAGTCGAATTAGGACTCGAGACCACTTCCATCGAGTCCAAAATGGCTTTTACGACCTTTTTGAGTATGAACATCGATATGTTTGGAGTTGACTACAATTTTTCTATTAGGCTTTGGGTTTGGGTTTCAGCTCACTCACTCATCTAATGCCCTAACTTCCTCACTCATCATTCATTCATTCTAATTTGCTAACACTCTCAAGCTAAAGGAAAGTATGGGGGAAAGAAGAGGAAACTAAAATTCCTAAACCCTAAATTACTAGGAAATTCTAGATTCAAGCTCCAAAATCAAAGAGAAGCTTTAAGTAAGCATCCTCTTCATCTTCTTCATCTCAATCCCTCTTCCATTTTCATAAATTCCTAAAGCCTAACCTAGGAAATATTTTTCTTATGAGCATAGATTGAAAATTCTTGGGTTAAAATTGAAGAGTGGTTGATCTTGCCTTGTTTTATAGCTTCTCACTTGTATTATTGGATTTAAAGGTGAGTTCTTGAACTCACATCTATGGCTATAACTTTAATTGTTGTTAGATATGAATTCCTAACATCTATTCATGTTCATTTTCTTTTGATTTCAGTTGATTAGGTGAATTTTCCAATTTTTGATTTTGAAGTCCAATTTTATGGAAATCCTACTATGGATGTTTGGACATGTTACTTGGGGTGTATCGAAGAACCTATAAGGCTGGGTTGTCGCTTGGCATAAATCCCGAGTCTCCGTTGCTCATTCGATAGCTTTCGATTCGTCTTAGCCATTACGGCCTAGTAAAACTGTTGCCCAGACCATGTGTTTAGACATCTGGTTTTCAAGTCCAGACGTCTGGTTATGCAATCTAGAGAAAAAAGTAAAAAGGGTAGAAAATAAAAATGGCAATGACTAATTTCAGACGTCTGAGTTACAGGTTCAACGTCTGAAAGGGGTTTCAGACGTCTGCTTTGAAATTTCCGACGTTTGGGTGTTTTCTGGAATATTTCCAGAGACCAAATCCAGACGTGTTGATTTAACCCTAGACGTTTGGAACTGTGTAGTTTTGCCTATTTACCTAGTTTTTGAGTAAATTTCCAAGGTTTATCAGTTTTTGTTGATCCGATTAGTTGTTGTCACTTTTATCGACTTTGGTGACTATTTTTTCTGGATTTTTAGGAATATCCATTTTTATTGATTTGGTATCGATTTCTTCGGATTTAATTCATGTCTTCGCATGTGAATTTTTGGTGATTGATTGTTTCTACAATCATTTGTATGATTTGTCACTTTAAAATGCAAAGGTTTCTATACTAGTAGTAAATATTCAAACTCTTTCATCCAAACAATTTCAACATTTACTTCCAATATCAAACTCGCTTTTAAAACCATTTTCTAATCTATTAGTATTTACAAACCTTTACGTCATTCGTTCAAGAAATCCAATTAAACGACTAAGAAAAATAAGTGGTATGAAATGCTTGCGTTTACTTCGTCGGTTAATTCTTAGACTTGTTCCATTGAAACTCTTGTGACAATTTTCGAGTGGACATCAACAATTTGTTCGTAAATATTTAAGTTAAGCCGGTGGTTATGGGACATGAAGCTAAACTCATTTCTTCACTAGCTTAGTGTAATTCAAACTTTTTATTGATCAATGGTGATCATTTTATGGTTTAGACTAGCGGTGTGCGATGTCTCTTTGTCCACATGGGGGACTGTACCTCATTTTATTGAGCTTCGTCTCGTTTCTTTTATAGGCTAATGACCTGTGGGTTCTTTGAGTTTCATCTCACTTTTATGGGGTAGTGACACATGTTCTTTTATGGTGTTCAGTTCATCGGATGTACCGTTATTGTACTACGTCGATGTCCCGACTTATCTAGATCAACAGATGTACCGTTATTGTACTACATCGTTTATTCGGTTTATCAAGTTCATCGGGAACACTGTTATTGTATTTCGCCGTTGTTCCGATTTATTGGAGTTTCAGGTCCATCGGGCGTACCGTTACTACATTACGTCGATGTTTTGAATTATTCGACTTTCAGGTTCCTTGGGCGTACTGTTAGTATACTAGGTCACTGCACGGCTCTATTGTTGGCGACCATGGGATAGCGACCCATTTGTGATGCACTTGTTGGTGAGTTTTCATGCTCCGGTTTGTGATAGGCCTCCCCTTTGTGATTTCTGGATTTCTAATTGACGATTTCTAGAATTTATGTTTCACCGATTTTTGCGATTGGCATTGATATGATTGTCAATATTTGTAATTTGGTGAATAAAATAAAGAATATGACATTCTTTTTGGTGTTTTTAGATTCTTGAGATATTGTATGATTTTTGTTGTTGTTAAATGCATACTTTTCACACTATGGCATTATTGTTATCATACATTTTTGTCATATCTCATATTCTATCTCATTTTATATGATAACTATAGCTAGACTGATTCATTTATTATTTTCTTTTTAAATAATACTCGGGTCAGACCGAGGTATTTCAGGTGCTTCTACTTAACTTCTTATCATGATCCTACATCTGACTTTTGAGCTAACTACTTAAATTAGTAGTTTTTGTTGTATACATTCAAGATAGGGACTCCTTTATGTATAAATATTCTTTTGTCTAGCACTTGTACCTATTCTTTTGTGAGGTAGTGGATCTACATGACCACTACTTTGATGTACACTTTTACGTGTTATATTTATATCCGTTTCCGCCTTTGTGATATGAATATTTATGACTTATTTGTGTTATGCTTATTTTATATTTGTTTCCGGAAACCACATAGCCACTATGTAGTAGCTTTGAGTTTGTATTGGTATGTCGGATTTCCTCTTGAACCGATATTTTATCTGGCATATCGATATTCGCACAAAGCAATTACACAGATGGTCGCTCCTCAACAGCCTTATTCTTCGTACTAGTTGACGGCATCACTCTGTAGTGTCCTTGACTAGCGTGAGCATAGAGCTGGGGCGTCACAAACCCTGATGTTGTTTTCTTCTTCTTTTTTACCTCGTTCTTCTTTAACCCTGAAGACTAGAATTTCTGTTCCACTTTGAGTTGAATTGTCGTGGAATATTGTCAACTCAAAGAGGTACGGATTTGCGCGCCTTCACACTATTATATAATTTTGGAGTACAACAATAAGATCAACAACATTAGCCTGGATAGTTATAACGATCTGTCCTCGTAATTACTGATGATTTCAACAACAAAATAGCAGAAATAAAACGTATACATGAAGGCGACCCAAAGACCTCTGACTCGTCTCCTAAGCTCCGATGCATCCAAAGCGATACTGAAATATGCTCGGTCAGATCTAAGCATTATAATAAAGTAATAGCCGAATAAGTTTTGAAGACCAGTGTAACAACCCGCATATTTTACGATCATATATTTAAGTATTTTATTTAAATATAGCATCGTTACTCGGATTTAAGTCCAAAATGCTACTTTTTGCAAACAGTTGAATTTGGACTCGAGGCCCCTTCCATTGAGTCCAAAATGGCGTTTGCGACTTTTTTGAGTATAAACATTGATATGTTTGGAGTAGAGTAGAATTTTGATGTTTTCATTTAGGGCTTTGGGTTTGGTTTTCATCCCATTAACTCTACATATTAACCCAGCTCCACTCCACTTCTCTTTATTCCTTCATAATATTTCCTAGCACTCAAGCTTTAGTAATATTGGGGGAAAAGATTGGAAACTAAAAAAAAATCCTAAGCCATAGATTCTTAGGAAATTCCAATTCAAGCTCTAGAAATCCAGAGAAGCTTAGGTAAGCATACTCTTCATCTTCTCCGTCTCAATCCCTCTCCAATTTTCAGAAATTCCTATAATCTAATTTAGAAAAAACTTCACCTTTGATAATAGATTGAATATTTTAGAGGTGTAGTGAAGAGGAATTGATCTTGCCTTGTTTAAAAGCTTCTCCTTCATTGTTTTTGGGTTTAAAGGTGAGTTTTTGAACTCACATCTATGTCTATAACTCTCTTTATGGTTAGGTATGAATACCTAACATTTATTCATGTTCATTTGCTTTTGATTTGAATGAATTTGATGAATTTTTCAATTTGTGGGTTTTGTTGTCCAATTTCATGAAATTCCTATCTTTGATGTTTGAACATGTTTTTAGGGGTGTGTCGAAGAGCCTATAAGGCTGGGTTGTCGGGTGGCATAAACCCCTAGCTGTCATTGTTCGTTCGATCGCATCCGGTGTTATAATTTGTTTTGCACTTCTTAGTGCATAGGCTGAGAATACTGGAAATGCCGGTTCAGTCGACTGAACTGTAGGGTCAGTCGACTGAACCTGGGGATAGAAACTTTCTGTCTCTGTTTCAGTCGACTGACCCCTGTGTTCAGTCGACTGAACCTGGAAACCGAGAGTTTCCAGGCATGTATCACTCGACTGACCACTGCAGTCAGTCAATTGAACTTGCTTATCTCAGCCAAATTGCCTTTTTGTGTAGATTTTCAATTTTTAATAAATTCTAGTGGATCCGATTAGTTGTTATCACTTTTGTTGACTTTGATAACTTCTTTTTTGAGATTTTTGGGAATATCCATTTTGATGGATTCGGTATCGATTTCTATGGATTAGATTCATTTCTTCATATGTGAATTTTTGGGGATTAATTGTTTTTACAATCATTTTTGTGATTTGTCACTTTGAAATACAAAGGTTTCTATACTAGTAGTAAATATTCAAACTCTTTCTCAAAGATGATTTCAACTCTATTTTTAATGCAAAGCTCGTTTATAAAATCGTTTTCCAATCTATTAGTATATATAAACCTTTTACGTCATTCATTCGAGAAATCCAATTAAACGACTTATGTAACGACCCAGAATTTTTAGAAATTAAAATTTGAATATTTAATTAATTTTAAATATTAATTAGTGAATTTATAAGTCAAATAAATTTTTATTTGAATTTTTGGATTTAATTGAATAATTAAATCGATAATTTAATATGTGAAATTATGGAAATAATTGAAAATATAGTTAAATATGATTGAAAATAATTTGGAAAATTTTATTTAATCATACTGGAGTTATAGAAATATTTTAGGACTTTTAAAATCGAATTTAAAGTTAATTTGTGAAAATTGAATATTTTAATATTTAATAATCGACTGTAAAATAGCCAATTTTTGAACAGTCTCAGAATTGAACGAAACCAGTTCCATTGGATCCGTAATAGTTAGTTATTACCGGATTTCAATTTTCATGTCAATCGGAGTTATCGTTTGATCGTGGCAGCTCGAAACGCATCGATTTATTTTTAATTTAAATTTGGCGAGTCAAAATAGCCATTTTTCAAAAAGTCTCGGATTTCGACGAAACCAGTTTCATCGGATCCGTAATGTGATATTATTGTAAGGTTTCAAATTTCAAGTCGTTTGGATTTACCGTTTGTCCGGTACAAATTAAAACGCCTAGAAATCGACTTAAATCGGTTTAATTCAAATTGAGCGTTTTCAGCCATAACTCGCACATACTTCCGAATTAGCTTGCGAAACCTGTTCCATTGTGTCCGGAACGTGAGATAAACCCTAGGTACGCTGGTTACGGCGTCTAAATCGGAGTTCGGAATTCCCGGGATGAATAGTGTCGCTCGTTCCTTATAAATAGACCACCATCTTCATAAATTTGATAAAAAATTATCACTAAACCCTAATTTCCTACTGTAGCCGCCACTTTCTATTCTAGGGCCAGAATTCAATCTCCTTTTCACCTCAATCTCTCCCAATCTACAAAGAATTAGAAGAAGTTGTTAACTACAAAGATGTAGAGCACTCTGAGATCTCGGAATCCAACAGTTATGATCGTTTAACTCGAAGCGGATTTGCGGCAAATCGAGCTGGAAGCACGAAAGTTGCGCACGCATTCCCATGCTCTACAGCAGGCCGAGCTTGCCATGGTTGGGGGCGAACATGAAGGAGGAGAGGAGCTTCAAAATGCATGTGGTTTGATGAAGTATCGTCGAGTATCGGGGGAGAAATGTTTAACCCTAGTTTGTGATTGAATGGGTTCATGTTCGGCCTCAAAACCTGTAGCATATGCGTGAGTAGGAGATGATGTAGGGACGGCCTGGATTCAATAGGCATGGATCTAGTGGTTGTGGTGAGATGTGGGTTTAAATTAGTTAAGTTTATGTTGAAATTATGTTATATAAATACGTGTAACTTCAAAAATCAATAACTTTTTCATACGAGGTCGAAAAAATGCAAACTCAGTTGCGTTGGAATCGTATGGACGAGCACTATGCGATGGAGTTGGTTTGGAGTCGTTTGGAGTTAGTGAGAATTTCGGGTAAAATTAAACGCGCGTTTAATTTTATTCGAAATAAATCGCTAAAACGGAAATTAAAACCAAGGTGAGAATTTCTCACTCAATCGAATAGATTTCGATTTTATTTTAAATAGTTAGATTTAAAATATTTGAATGCATGTTTGAATGATGACTGTAAATTATTGATTGTTAAAATAGACATTATGCGCCGTTAGTAAGCGGATGTTATTTAATATAAACATATACCGCGAATATTTCATAAACAGTGAAATTGGTATTATATATAATATCAATATATATATATTGGCATATGTATATATTGCAGTTGATTGATTTCCCGCATTTTTTGTTTAGCGGATGAGACCCTATTACGCCGTTATTAAGCGGATAATATTTAATAAGAACATGTACCGCGATAATTTCGTACTGGAGCGAAATTGGTATTGTGCTAATGTTTTTGGATGCAGGAAACAGGTTGGAGGGATCCAACTGGATTCCTCAACAGTATTTATTTTATTTCAGATATTTTGATATTTGATGGATTATCATATCGATATATGATATCGTTGTTAGTCGTGATTGACTATTTGGTGTGTAGCATCATTGGACCCAGATTTTGGGATTTTTAAAATAATTTTAAAAGTGATTTTGAAAATATACTATATTTTTGGAATTGATCCATTATAAATAAATAAACGTTATAATTTTTAAAGTTATAAAAATTATGGTTTTTGTGAAATATAGTTAAAAAGCTGATTTTTAGAAATACGATTAAAAGTCGATTTTTGAGAAATATGAACTAATGATTTTATAAAATAATTTAGATTGGATTTTTGGATATATGATAAAAGTTTAAATATAGGATTTATAAAATTTGATTATTTTATAAATCGAAATGATGAAATTATAAAGGAATTTAAAGACGTTTTAGAATAAGAATATAAACTGATTTATATTAAGAGATTTATAAATGGATATTTATAAATTGAAATATAGACATTATAAAACGAGTTTTTATAAGTGTTTGAATGTAGTGAAAATGAATTTCATAAATGAATGAAATTTATAGAATTATAAACTGTGAAGTTATAAATGAAATTTATAAATAGTAAGATTTATAAATTTGTGAAGTTAATTGAAGAATAGATTTGGTTAAATAAATGAATCTTATAAGTTATAAGATTTATAATTATGAAGTTTAAAAGAACGATCTTATAAAATAATCGTTTTATAAGTATTTAACTTATAATATGAACGTTTAGTTTATAATTTAGTTATAAATTGGAATAGGTTAATAAAGGAATTTATTAAAGGAAGTTTTTTTTATAAATAAATAGAAACGGAATTTATAAACGTTGTTTTATAAATCCGCAAACGACTTATTTTGATAAGTTAATTGTTATAACCTATTAATGGAGTTATATTCACATTTTTAAATAGTGAATAATCCTTTAAAATAAATTGAATAAAATGATGAAATTTGTTAACGAAGTATGTTCACGATTTTTGAATAGTGAATAATACGTTAAAGAAATTGTTTTAGATATGATGTTTTAAATAGAATTAAAACGATATAACGATGGTTTAAAATGTGTTGAGATTCGAAACCATAGATTTCAACATTTATTGTTGAAATAGACGTTTTCGAGAAATAAAAGGAAATGTGGACTATAACACTGTTGTTATAGTAAATGATTTCCGAAAGGAAATGTTTTGTATAGTATTGGGATTTATATATCTATTTTAATTTCGAATCCCTATACTAGTGATTTTGGGTTGTCGTAACGATGTTTTACGTAACATTCGTTTTGGCCCAAATAAATATGTTTAAGAGAATGATTTTCTTAAAGAATGAATTATACACTTAATTCGATTTAAGTATATTGAATATTTTCCAAGGTTGAAAATAAAAAGTTTTGTGAATTACTTATGAATAATAAGTATGGAAATGTTTTCCAATATGAAGTGAATAATTAGAATTTATCTTTTTCTGAAGATAAATTGAAATGAATTATTGAAATCGCATATGCATGGATATCTTGAAATATAAATTCATTATGGAATTTATATGTGAAAGTGAAACTTGTTAAAAATAAATATTGATTTATTTTTAAAGTGTTGAAATTATATATCTAGTAAAGATATTTTGGAAAATAATAATTTGGAAAATTATTTGGAATCTGGTGATGTGTGCATATCCAGTGATAGTTCAATAACCGACTATCAGTATTTCCCTTTGAATGGGTATTTGATGTGAATGGATTGAATTTGAATGCACACTTATTTTTGAATAAGTGCTCACTATTCGGGTTAACCGGGAAAGGACCATGGGGTCGTATAACCCATTCCGAATATGTGATACGTCGTTGTGAATAGCATTGAAGATCGGTGTTGAAGACCCGGTATTTGCGAAAGCGATAGGATGACCTATCGATTGTCTCTGCACTGAGTTGCAACGGTATAGAGACTCCCTAAGTGATGGGAAATCTGATCAGGATTGTGAATATCCGGATTGCAAGGACTTCTTGTAAGTGCCTTCGGTTCTGTTCGAGCCCGGAACAGACTTGTATGGATTGTATGCCTGACATTACAAGTTGAGATATAAAGCCGATTTCTTTCAAATATATTTCTGTTGGTGGCGGAGAATTTATTCTTTGCTTAACACCCTTCTTTGAGACGTATGTGCTCAAAGGTTATATAGTTGAAGTTATCAGCGATATATTCCCAGTTTGGTAATGTGACATGCTGAGTGATGCTGAAATGATCATTGTGTTGATTTTTTGTGATAGGATCGTTTATTTGATCGTCTATCCTTGTGATCATTGTGTTGATCATTTGTTGACCCAAAGCATGGCTTTTGTATAAAGTATGTTTTTGTGGACGTGAATTTGTCGAGCCTCACACCCCGTGAATGGTCAAAACAGGAAAGAAGCAACAAGGTTATGAGGGGTAGCACCCTTTAGGATGTGTCCATTTCCTTCTGGAAAAGGGTGGTATCATGGTATGGAGCCCAGATACTTACTCATGTTGAAAACACTTTGTTATGATTGTGTGAATTGATTACGAGCGCTCGGTTGATAAAGGTCCCAAAGGACCGGAGGATGGCATATTCGGTCAGTTGTTACTCAGTTAGGAGTAACCCGGCCTTGTGTTGGTAGAGATCCGGTTTGGTTCTCGGGAATGTCCATCCAGAGGCATTCTCATGTGGCAATGGGAAGTTCCTTGGCCTGACCATTTGTTGGAAATCCAATTCCCAATACGAAACTTGTACGGTATTAGTTGTAGAACCTGCTATTCACTTATGGTGGTCACCACTGTTTGGATAGTAGCTATAGTAGGCATACGATAATGGTCGTATGTTGGCTAAGATTTATATTCTACTTTCGAAATGAATTTGTTATACACTATGCACTAATAATAATATCAAATGTTATTTTAAATGCGTATCAAGCATCCTTGGCTATCATAAGGAGAAATCTCCTCCGATTCTGCGTTTGCATGTGTGTGTGTGCGGGAGGCCTTATGGTAGTCTCATTTTTAAAAGCATCGCGAATTGATTAAAAATATTCCTCTATTTTGATTTTAAAGTTAAATAAACTGTTTTGAGTTCTCACACCAGTCACATGACTGACTTGGAGTTTATTGTTTTCCTTCCTAAACTCTGGGTGCCCACCAATTTCCACACGGGCAGTTAAGAGTTAGGTTTATCAGGATATTCTGGATATTCTGGAGTTGCTGGAGGCAAGCTGGATGGCATGGCGTATTACTAGTTTATATAGTATTTCTTTTTCCGCTGCACTGTTTGTTGATGTATGTTGTTATACACTCTGATGATTTGATGTAATGAAATGTAATGTAATAACTGATATAGTTCTTTATTTAAAGATTATTCATTTATTATTATATGTTGTTCCGCTGCGAATTGTGAGATTCTGTTGTTGTTCTGTTGTTTTCTTCTGTCCCGTTCTATTTTTAAAATGCTTCTATCTTCTATTTTCAAATTTCCTATTTTCTTTTCCCTATCAAAATTTTCTATCTTCTCTTCTCTCTTCTTTCTTTTTCTTAATTCTTTTTAAAACCCATAACATTCCGGTTTTTGGCCTTCGATTTCTCGACAGTCGATAAAGTGAGTGTCGATGTCGAATTTTGGAAAGTCGAAAAATCCCTGTCTGTTACATTTGGTATCAGAGCTGATGGTTAAGCGACAACCATGGTTCTGTAGGGTATTACTCATTAGAGATAGAGTCAGTAGTACTCTAGAATGAGTTTGAGTGTAATAATAGCTATGAGAGCGTATTTGTTAGTGAATATAAAAATTGTTTTATATTGTGATGATTGGTTTATTGAGTGGTATATGAACTTTCGTCAGCGTGGTCCGCAAAACTATGCCGAAGGGGTTTCTAAACACTTGAATAGAACAATTCGACATAGTATTGTTTTAATTGGGCAAATGAAATAATTTTGCCTTGATTATATTTTATATATAAAGAAATAATTTTTCAAAATTATTAAATTGTATGTAAGTTGATTGTTAGGTTGTTTGAATAATCTAAATAAAAGAATTATTGTATAAGCAAATGAATTATAAGAATTGAATTATAATTAAAGTGATTTACAATTGTGAATAAACTTATATATATAAGAAGTGAAACTATATGAATATATTTATGAATATGAGTTGTAAATAAAAATGAATTTAAAGTTAAATGAAAATTTACTTTAGAGTTGGAATCTGAATTTATTTACAAGTGGGAATTTAAGTTATGTAAAACGAAGTGATGTTTAAATGTAAATATAACTTAAGAGTTGTTGTATGGAATTGATTTTGGTATCGAAGTAAATAATCAAGTAGATTAAAATAAATATGAACTTAAGTTATGTAAATGAAATTCAACTTTGTAATTGAATTGAATGAATGGATTGAATGTTAATCAAATGAATGTAAATTAAGTTGATATGGAATAATGAATGTAAGTGTTAATTCAATTGAAATCTAATGTTATTAGAAGTTGAATAAATTGAAAGAGAATGAATATAAGTGAAAGGAATTTGGTTATAATTAATATACTTTGGTTGTTATATGATTGTTGATTGATTGTATGTAATTCATTAAGTATTAATGAAACTGGAAGCTATGTAATTGAATTCAAATTAGAAGTAAATAAATTTGAATAGAATTGAAAGTGAATTGGATTTAATTAGTGAATGTAAACTAATTGAATTGAGAATGAATGTTAGTAAGAAAATCCAATGTTAATGAATCAAATGTGATTTAAATTGAAAACCATTTCATTTAATATTAATGAGAATATGAATGAAAATTCATTTGATTATGGATGGTAGTTGGTTGATGTTTGCATTTGTTGTTTGGTTGCATTTTCTATGCGACATATATAGTTATTATGGAGATATATGTTGTATATTGAGATTATTTTCATATATGCATGATTCTCATGTTGTTTGTTAAGTGATTAGTAGGTGCGGATTGCGTTTGCTTCGCATTTGGAGTTCGCTTTAGCGCCATATTAGCCGTATATGCTTGCTAATAAAGTATAAGGTACATATCTCGGATTAAATACAGTACTTTTACACTTTTTTCCCTTCGGGATGCCTCATTACTTGATGAGATGTATATTTGTGATATATATACTGTCATTTTTTTTTCGGATCGAGCCGCGCAAAGGAGACTATGGCGAATTTTTCCGAAAATTTAAGGCGTTAGAAAATTTGAGAAAATTTGGAAAATTTTGAAAACTTTAACTTTGATTTTGGAATTGAAAGTTAAACAATAGGTAGTTGTTTTTGAAAAGATAACTAAGTATGATTTTGAAAGCTTAGTAAAGTTATTGTAAGAAGTTTAATTATAAATTTTGGGAAAATTAATAGCTTCTGTAACCTTTCTTACTTGTAATTTCGAGGACGAAATTCTTTTAAGGGGGAAAGATTGTAACGACCCAGAATTTTTAGAAATTAAAATTTGAATATTTAATTAATTTTAAATATTAATTAGTGAATTTATAAGTCAAATAAATTTTTATTTGAATTTTTGGATTTAATTGAATAATTAAATCGATAATTTAATATGTGAAATTATGGAAATAATTGAAAATATAGTTAAATATGATTGAAAATAATTTGGAAAATTTTATTTAATCATACTGGAGTTATAGAAATATTTTAGGACTTTTAAAATCGAATTTAAAGTTAATTTGTGAAAATTGAATATTTTAATATTTAATAATCGACTGTAAAATAGCCAATTTTTGAACAGTCTCAGAATTGAACGAAACTAGTTCCATTGGATCCGTAATAGTTAGTTATTACCGGATTTCAATTTTCGTGTCAATCGGAGTTATCGTTTGATCGTGGCAGCTCGAAACGCATCGATTTATTTTTAATTTAAATTTGGCGAGTCAAAATAGCCATTTTTCAAAAAGTCTCGGATTTCGACGAAACCAGTTTCATCGGATCCGTAATGTGATATTATTGTAAGGTTTCAAATTTCAAGTCGTTTGGATTTACCGTTTGTCCGGTACAAATTAAAACGCCTAGAAATCGACTTAAATCGGTTTAATTCAAATTGAGCGTTTTCAGCCATAACTCGCACATACTTCCGAATTAGCTTCCGAAACCTGTTCCATTGTGTCCGAAACGTGGGATAAACCCTAGGTACGCTGGTTACGGCGTCTAAATCGGAGTTCGGAATTCCCGGGATGAATAGTGTCGCTCGTTCCTTATAAATAGACCACCATCTTCATAAATTTGATAAAAAATTATCACTAAACCCTAATTTCCTACTGTAGCCGCCACTTTCTATTCTAGGGCCAGAATTCAATCTCCTTTTCCCCTCAATCTCTCCCAATCTACAAAGAATTAGAAGAAGTTGTTAACTACAAAGATGTAGAGCACTCTGAGATCTCGGAATCCAACGGTTATGATCGTTTAACTCGAAGCGGATTTGCGGCAAATCGAGCTGGAAGCACGAAAGTTGCGCACGCATTCCCATGCTCTACAGCAGGCCGAGCTTGCCATGGTTGGGGGCGAACATGAAGGAGGAGAGGAGCTTCAAAATGCATGTGGTTTGATGAAGTATCGTCGAGTATCGGGGGAGAAATGTTTAACCCTAGTTTGTGATTGAATGGGTTCATGTTCGGCCTCAAAACCTGTAGCATATGCGTGAGTAGGAGATGATGTAGGGACGGCCTGGATTCAATAGGCATGGATCTAGTGGTTGTGGTGAGATGTGGGTTTAAATTAGTTAAGTTTATGTTGAAATTATGTTATATAAATACGTGTAACTTCAAAAATCAATAACTTTTTCATACGAGGTCGAAAAAATGCAAACTCAGTTGCGTTGGAATCGTATGGACGAGCACTATGCGATGGAGTTGGTTTGGAGTCGTTTGGAGTTAGTGAGAATTTCGGGTAAAATTAAACGCGCGTTTAATTTTATTCGAAATAAATCGCTAAAACGGAAATTAAAACCAAGGTGAGAATTTCTCACTCAATCGAATAGATTTCGATTTTATTTTAAATAGTTAGATTTAAAATATTTGAATGCATGTTTGAATGATGACTGTAAATTATTGATTGTTAAAATAGACATTATGCGCCGTTAGTAAGCGGATGTTATTTAATATAAACATATACCGCGAATATTTCATAAACAGTGAAATTGGTATTATATATAATATCAATATATATATATTGGCATATGTATATATTGCAGTTGATTGATTTCCCGCATTTTTTGTTTAGCGGATGAGACCCTATTACGCCGTTATTAAGCGGATAATATTTAATAAGAACATGTACCGCGATAATTTCGTACTGGAGCGAAATTGGTATTGTGCTAATGTTTTTGGATGCAGGAAACAGGTTGGAGGGATCCAACTGGATTCCTCAACAGTATTTATTTTATTTCAGATATTTTGATATTTGATGGATTATCATATCGATATATGATATCGTTGTTAGTCGTGATTGACTATTTGGTGTGTAGCATCATTGGACCCAGATTTTGGGATTTTTAAAATAATTTTAAAAGTGATTTTGAAAATATACTATATTTTTGGAATTGATCCATTATAAATAAATAAACGTTATAATTTTTAAAGTTATAAAAATTATGGTTTTTGTGAAATATAGTTAAAAAGCTGATTTTTAGAAATACGATTAAAAGTCGATTTTTGAGAAATATGAACTAATGATTTTATAAAATAATTTAGATTGGATTTTTGGATATATGATAAAAGTTTAAATATAGGATTTATAAAATTTGATTATTTTATAAATCGAAATGATGAAATTATAAAGGAATTTAAAGACGTTTTAGAATAAGAATATAAACTGATTTATATTAAGAGATTTATAAATGGATATTTATAAATTGAAATATAGACATTATAAAACGAGTTTTTATAAGTGTTTGAATGTAGTGAAAATGAATTTCATAAATGAATGAAATTTATAGAATTATAAACTGTGAAGTTATAAATGAAATTTATAAATAGTAAGATTTATAAATTTGTGAAGTTAATTGAAGAATAGATTTGGTTAAATAAATGAATCTTATAAGTTATAAGATTTATAATTATGAAGTTTAAAAGAACGATCTTATAAAATAATCGTTTTATAAGTATTTAACTTATAATATGAACGTTTAGTTTATAATTTAGTTATAAATTGGAATAGGTTAATAAAGGAATTTATTAAAGGAAGTTTTTTTTATAAATAAATAGAAACGGAATTTATAAACGTTGTTTTATAAATCCGCAAACGACTTATTTTGATAAGTTAATTGTTATAACCTATTAATGGAGTTATATTCACATTTTTAAATAGTGAATAATCCTTTAAAATAAATTGAATAAAATGATGAAATTTGTTAACGAAGTATGTTCACGATTTTTGAATAGTGAATAATACGTTAAAGAAATTGTTTTAGATATGATGTTTTAAATAGAATTAAAACGATCTAACGATGGTTTAAAATGTGTTGAGATTCGAAACCATAGATTTCAACATTTATTGTTGAAATAGACGTTTTCGAGAAATAAAAGGAAATGTGGACTATAACACTGTTGTTATAGTAAATGATTTCCGAAAGGAAATGTTTTGTATAGTATTGGGATTTATATATCTATTTTAATTTCGAATCCCTATACTAGTGATTTTGGGTTGTCGTAACGATGTTTTACGTAACATTCGTTTTGGCCCAAATAAATATGTTTAAGAGAATGATTTTCTTAAAGAATGAATTATACACTTAATTCGATTTAAGTATATTGAATATTTTCCAAGGTTGAAAATAAAAAGTTTTGTGAATTACTTATGAATAATAAGTATGGAAATGTTTTCCAATATGAAGTGAATAATTAGAATTTATCTTTTTCTGAAGATAAATTGAAATGAATTATTGAAATCGCATATGCATGGATATCTTGAAATATAAATTCATTATGGAATTTATATGTGAAAGTGAAACTTGTTAAAAATAAATATTGATTTATTTTTAAAGTGTTGAAATTATATATCTAGTAAAGATATTTTGGAAAATAATAATTTGGAAAATTATTTGGAATCTGGTGATGTGTGCATATCCAGTGATAGTTCAATAACCGACTATCAGTATTTCCCTTTGAATGGGTATTTGATGTGAATGGATTGAATTTGAATGCACACTTATTTTTGAATAAGCGCTCACTATTCGGGTTAACCGGGAAAGGACCATGGGGTCGTATAACCCATTTCGAATATGTGATACGTCGTTGTGAATAGCATTGAAGATCGGTGTTGAAGACCCGGTATTTGCGAAAGCGATAGGATGACCTATCGATTGTCTCTGCACTGAGTTGCAACGGTATAGAGACTCCCTAAGTGATGGGAAATCCGATCAGGATTGTGAATATCCGGATTGCAAGGACTTCTTGTAAGTGCCTTCGGTTCTGTTCGAGCCCGGAACAGACTTGTATGGATTGTATGCCTGACATTACAAGTTGAGATATAAAGCCGATTTCTTTCAAATATATTTCTGTTGGTGGCGGAGAATTTATTCTTTGCTTAACACCCTTCTTTGAGACGTATGTGCTCAAAGGTTATATAGTTGAAGTTATCAGCGATATATTCCCAGTTTGGTAATGTGACATGCTGAGTGATGCTGAAATGATCATTGTGTTGATTTTTTGTGATAGGATCGTTTATTTGATCGTCTATCCTTGTGATCATTGTGTTGATCATTTGTTGACCCAAAGCATGGCTTTTGTATAAAGTATGTTTTTGTGGACGTGAATTTGTCGAGCCTCACACCCCGTGAATGGTCAAAACAGGAAAGAAGCAGCAAGGTTATGAGGGGTAGCACCCTTTAGGATGTGTCCATTTCCTTCTGGAAAAGGGTGGTATCATGGTATGGAGCCCAGATACTTACTCATGTTGAAAACACTTTGTTATGATTGTGTGAATTGATTACGAGCGCTCGGTTGATAAAGGTCCCAAAGGACCGAGGGATGGCATATTCGGTCAGTTGTTACTCAGTTAGGAGTAACCCGGCCTTGTGTTGGTAGAGATCCGGTTTGGTTCTCGGGAATGTCCATCCAGAGGCATTCTCATGTGGCAATGGGAAGTTCCTTGGCCTGACCATTTGTTGGAAATCCAATTCCCAATACGAAACTTGTACGGTATTAGTTGTAGAACCTGCTATTCACTTATGGTGGTCACCACTGTTTGGATAGTAGCTATAGTAGGCATACGATAATGGTCGTATGTTGGCTAAGATTTATATTCTACTTTCGAAATGAATTTGTTATACACTATGCACTAATAATAATATCAAATGTTATTTTAAATGCGTATCAAGCATCCTTGGCTATCATAAGGAGAAATCTCCTCCGATTCTGCGTTTGCATGTGTGTGTGTGCGGGAGGCCTTATGGTAGTCTCATTTTTAAAAGCATCGCGAATTGATTAAAAATATTCCTCTATTTTGATTTTAAAGTTAAATAAACTGTTTTGAGTTCTCACACCAGTCACATGACTGACTTGGAGTTTATTGTTTTCCTTCCTAAACTCTGGGTGCCCACCAATTTCCACACGGGCAGTTAAGAGTTAGGTTTATCAGGATATTCTGGATATTCTGGAGTTGCTGGAGGCAAGCTGGATGGCATGGCGTATTACTAGTTTATATAGTATTTCTTTTTCCGCTGCACTGTTTGTTGATGTATGTTGTTATACACTCTGATGATTTGATGTAATGAAATGTAATGTAATAACTGATATAGTTCTTTGTTTAAAGATTATTCATTTATTATTATATGTTGTTCCGCTGCGAATTGTGAGATTCTGTTGTTGTTGTGTTGTTTTCTTCTGTCCCGTTCTATTTTTAAAATGCTTCTATCTTCTATTTTCAAATTTCCTATTTTCTTTTCCCTATCAAAATTTTCTATCTTCTCTTCTCTCTTCTTTCTTTTTCTTAATTCTTTTTAAAACCCATAACATTCCGGTTTTTGGCCTTCGATTTCTCGACAGTCGATAAAGTGAGTGTCGATGTCGAATTTTGGAAAGTCGAAAAATCCCTGTCTGTTACATCTTAGCAAACAAGTGGTATGAAATGCTTGCATTTACTTTGTCGGTTAATTCTTAGACTCGCTCGATTGAAACTCTTGTGACAATTTTCGAGTGGAAATCTACAATTTGTTCGTAAATATTTAAGTTAAGACAATGGTTATGGAACATGAAGCTAAACTCATTTATTTACTAGCTTAGTGTAATTGACACTTCTTGTTGATCGATGATGGTCATTATGTGATTTAGACCAGCAATATGCGATGTCTCCTTATTTGTGTGAGGCACTGAACCCCATTTGTGGAGTTTCGACTCAAAATTTGGTGGGGGTAGCGATCCATAGTCATATGGTCGTTTGTGGAGTCTCGGCTCAAAATTGATGGTTAGCCACCATGGAATAGCGTTCCGTTTGTGATGCACATGTTGATGAGTTTTCATACTCCCGTTTGTGATAGGCCTCTCTCATTGTGTTTCCTGGATTTCTAATTGATGATTTCTAGAATTTGTGTTTCACCAATCTTTGTGTTTTACATTGATAAGTTTTATAAATATTTGCGGTTTAGTGAATATGTTAAAGAATATGACTTTCTTTTTGGTGTTTGAATACATATGAGATATTGTATGATTTTTGTGTTATCTAATGTATACTTGTCACAGTATGGCATTATTATTATCATACTTTTTTATATCTCTTATCCTATCTCATTTTATATGATTTTTATAGCTAGACTGATCCGTTTATTATTTTCTTATTAAATAATACTTCGGTCAGACCGAGATGTTATAGGTGCTTCTGCTTGACTCCTTATCTAGGGCCATCACCTGATTTTTGTCTAACTTCTTTAGGTTGGTAGTTTTTGTTGTTATACATTCCAGATAGAGACTCTTGATGTGTACTTATTCTTTTGTCTAGCACTTGTACCTATTCTTTTGTGATGTAGTGGATCTTGTATAACAACTACTTTGATGTACACTTTTATGTGATATATTCATATCTATTTCTACCTTAGTGATATGAATATCTATGACTGATTTGTGTTATGCTTATTTTATATTTGTTTCCAAAGTCCATATAGCCATGATGTAGTAGTTTTGAGTTTGTATCGGTATGTCAGATTTCCTCTTGAAATGAAAGTGATATTTTATCTGGCATATGGATACTCGCACAAAGGAATAATACAGATGGTCGCTCCTCAACAGCCTTATTCTTAGTACTAGCCAACGGCATTACTCTGTAGTATCCTTCGCTAGAGTGAGTATAGAGGTGGGGCGTCACAGCTTGGTATCGGAGCCAAAACTTCGAAACATTGTAGAATAATCTGGCAAGGATCATCGTCCTAAGTCCTTCTTAGGAATCGTGCTTTAGGATTTACCCGAGTCATAGGACCCGTACTATCCTATTTTCTTTTATGATGCCTTGTTTTATCAATCATGATTTTTTTATATTCATTTTGTGAATAACCTTTTTCTTCTTCTTTCTTTCTTTCTTAAAGATGAGAAATGGTTAAACTAGGCCGTCCTAGCATCGGTCAATCCAGTGCTACTCCTCAGGATGGAGTATTTATGTCTACCCAACAACATCTGCTCAAGCTGTCAGACCTATTCGAGAGCCTACTCACACTAAATCTGGGTTTGCACGCTTAT
Source organism: Allium cepa (assembly GCA_030765085.1). Taxonomy (NCBI): domain Eukaryota; kingdom Viridiplantae; phylum Streptophyta; class Magnoliopsida; order Asparagales; family Amaryllidaceae; genus Allium; species Allium cepa. The sequence goes on from CM060928.1 coordinate 1,040,032,832, forward strand.
GCGGTGATTATACCAATCTGGATAGAAAGCCATTCAAGGGTTCCAAAAGCGTTATAGAAGTCTAAGCTTGGCTTTGAACATGCGATTGCATTTTTCTTGCATGAATCTTATTGATTTGCATCGTGTCCAAGTGGCTTCTAGTATGCTCCAAGAAAGAGCTTTAGATTGGTATGACCTTCTGATTCCTGAAATTATTGAAGCGAATCTTACTTGGGAGAAATTCCGGGAAAGATTTGAATTGAAGTTTGTGCCGGAAGTTGAAAAAGTAACTTTAGTTCGGGGCTTTATTGACCATGTTCAAGGTGAATCTTTTATGACAGACTGTGTCGCATCTTTTGAATCCCTCTCTAAATATGGGGTCGAGTACTTTAATACCCCCATTGAAGAAAAATCAGAGGTTTGCCTATGGCTTGAATAAAAATCTCAAAAAGCCATTACTTATGAAATTAGAAGTTTCTTTCGATCAGTTTGTTGATATCGCTCTTCGACTCGAAGAGGCCGATAAAGAGAGTGATGTTGAAGTTGTGGGTGTTAAACCGAACTTCAACAACAACAAGAAGAGGCCTAATAAGTTCAAAGGTCCTTACCCCAACAAGAAAGGGAAGCAAGCAACTTCGGTAGAAAAAACTCCTACCCCTAGCCTTGAAGAATGCTACAATTTTGGTTCTAAGGACCATTACGAAAATAAGTTTTCGAAGCCCCTTACTTGTCTCTATTGCAAAAGTTCAGGTCATTATATATCTTCATGTCCCAAACTTCAAAGCAAGAAAGTGGGAAAGCTAAATGTTGTGCAAGCCCTAGTAACACTTCCCGTGGTCAAGGTATTTCTCATTCTATCCTTAATGGAATTATTATGTTTCATGATCATCCTATTCGAGTTTTTTTGATACGGGTGCATCCCGTTCTTTTATATCAAAATAACTAGTTGATACTTTTTCTTTAAGTGTTATGGCTTTGACGACTTCTTTGCGAATTGCGAATCCGGTTGGTGGATCAGCAACACTAAGTTTTCTTTATAAAGATGTTGAGATTATTTTATAAGATTTTTCCTTCCATTCCGTTTTTGCATGTCATGCGTTACTTGGGCTTCAGAATGATTTTGGGAATGGATTGGCTTAACCTTTATGAAGCCCACATCCAATGTCCTGAGAGGACTATTCATCTTCGACATCCTCAATCTGTTATGCAGATTTCTATTCTTCTTAAATATTCATATTCCAGTTTGGTAGCATCCTTGTATTCTCTAAACCCTCATGATGATGATGATGATGATGATGATGAGGAAGATATTATTTCCCTTATTCACGTCGTTCGTGAATTTCCCGATATATTTGAGCCCATTTTATGATTACCACCTAAGCGAGCAATTGAGTTCAGAATTAATCTTATCCTTGGAGCACTACCTATCACTCGTCCCCCTTATCGTATGTCTAAAAAGGAAAATGAAGAGATGCATAAACAATTACCCGAATTGGAAGCGAAGCAGTTTATTCGCTCTAGTTCCTCTCCTTGGGGGGCTTCAGCTATTTTTGTGAAGAAATCTGATGGTACACTTAGGCTTTGCGTCGACTGCCGCAAGCTTAATGATCTTACCATTAAGAATAAATTTCCTTTACCTCGGACTGATGATTTATTTGACCAACTTAGTGGTGCTAGAATCTTTTCACAGTTAGACTTAGCAACCAGTTTTCATCAGCTTCATATTGCGGAGGATAACATTCCTTTGACATCATTCAATACTCGTTATGGATCTTATGAATGGCTTGTTATGCCATTTGGTTTGACGAATGCCCCAGCTTATTTCGTTGACCTTATGAATCGATTTTTCAAAGACTTCCTCGATCGATTTGTTATTATCTTTATAGACGATATTCTTGTTTATTCTAAAACCGAGGAAGAGCATGGAAAGAATCTTCAGATTGTTTTGGAAACTCTTAGGAGCAATCTATTGAAAGAAAAATTTTCTAAGTTCCACTTTCGGCAATCTCATGTGAAATTTCTCAGTCGTATTATTTCTGAATCCGAAATTTCAATGGATCCTTCGAAGATCAAAGCGATTCGAATTGGAAGAGACTGGGGAGTGTGGCAGAAATTCGTAGCTTTCTTGTATTGGCAGGTTATTAACTTCGGTTCATAAAAGACTTTTCTAATATTTCCGTGCCTCTTACTAGTTTGACAAAGAAAGGAGTTAAATACATTTGGTTGGACAAATGTGAAGCTTCTTATCAAAGATTAAAAGAACTACTTTCTGATGCTCCTATTCTTGTGATTCCCAAAAGGAACCAAGAATTTTTTTTTTGTTTATACCGATGCTAGTTATGTTGGTTTGGGTTTTATTCTCATGCAAAGGGAACATGTTATTGCTAATGCTTCTAGATAATTAAAGCCTATCGAGACTAGATATGCCACTCATGATTTAGAGCTCGCGGCTATTGTTTTTGCCCTTGGAATTTGGCGTCATTATCTTTTGGGAGAGAATTTTGTTCTCTATATCGATCATAAATCTTTGAAGTATTTATTTTCTCAAAAGGAACTTAATTTGCATCAAAAACGTTGGCTCGAGTTCCTTGCATCTTATGATCTCGATATTCTCTATACTCCCAGAAGGGAAATCGTTTTGCCGATGCCCTTAGTCGTAAGCAACAAGCGGTTGTTTCGATGATGTTATCTGAATGGAACGATCTCGAGACTTTATCCACTTGTGAGATTCGAGATCGTGAATCTGATTTATGTTCATCTCTTGTTTTATGTAGCCTTGAGGCTCATCCTTCTCTTTTAGACTGCATTCTTGAAGCTCAAAAGCATGATCCCGAATTGGTTCTTCTTAGCCAAAGTTATCGGGATAGAAATAGTGATGGTTTGAAAGACTTTGAAATCGACGCTCATGGCAGCATTCAAAAATTTGCTAGACTTATCAAGCCAAAGATTAGTGATCTTCGTAAAGACATTTTAGAAGATACTCATCATTCTAAATTTACCATTCATCCCGGTAGTTGTAAAATGTACGCGGATAAGAAGCGACTTTTTTATAGGGATGGAATGAATCCGATATTGCTAACTTCATTAAGCATTGCATGACTTGCCAATTGTTTAAGGCCGAGCATCAAAGGCCCGGTGGGTTATTGCAACCTTTGGATATTCCAATTTGGATGTGGGATCAAGTCTCCATGGACTTTATTGACGGACTTCCCCGTTCTCGTTTGGGCCATGACAGTTTATAGGTGATTGTGGATAGACTTACAAAATCTGCCTATTTTATTGCCGTTCGATTTAATAGGACCGCACCTCATTTAGCCAAACTTTATGTTAAAGAAATTGTTGAATTGTATGGACAAACCGAGCGTGCGAATCAAACTCTTGAAGATCTTGTTTGTACATATGTTCTTTATTTTGGTGGAAGTTGGGAAAATCATATTTCTCTTGTTGAGTTTTCCTATAATAATAGCTTCCAATCTAGTATTGGAATGGCTCCTTTTGAGGCACTCTATGGAAGGCCATGTCGATCTCCTTCTTGTTAGCTTGATGTAACGACCTGCAAACCCGTACCCCTTGATTCGAACTAGTCTACATCAATCAATTCAAGATGTACCGAAAAACGAACCATTTGGGTTAAAGAAGAATAGGTAAAAGAAGAGAAAACAAAAAACAACATCAGAATCTAACTATCGCAGCGGAATAAAATATAATAGATAATAACAGATCTTTACAAAAAAAAATATTATATCTGTTTATGCATACATCATCAGAGTACATCATCAGAGTTCCACATCATAACATACAACTGGATACACGGCGGAATAATAATCAAGTACGAAAGTATGTATCGCCATCCAGCTCGCGTCCTGAGCTCCACAGCATCATATCATGTATCCTATAATACTCGATCTGACCCTAGCATTATAGTTAAATAACACCCGAGTCAGTCTGGAATACCAGCGTGAGAAATCACATTCAAATTGATTATTAAAGTTTCAAAAATTCTTTTGAAAACAAAAGCATCTCGTAAGACCATGCCACAAATAAACATGTCGGGTTTTTACCTTACGATACTAAAACAGTTTTATATTAAAATCCTCTAATACTATAATAGGGTCTATATACAAATACTTATTAAAATAGCCGAAATTGTTACGTCTATTAAATTTCATCTACTAGCCACAGAGTGGGTAATACAAACAAAACTCGTAAAGGCGTGTAGGGAGAATGGATTTCCAACTAATGACTAGGCACTGGGGTACCACCTATCACGGTAGGTGGTCTAGATCACAGTACCGAGGAGCCACTCTAACTCCCCAGCAACACAAGACCCGGACTATCCCTTACTGGATAATCCCGAGTAAGATCACCCCGCGGTTGAGATCAGCAACCACACCATTAAGCCGAAATAAAAAGGGACATCTAGACAGGGATGACCTTACCGGGAAATGGGTGTTGCCCACCAAGCGTTGCTACATAACCCCTTATTTTCAGTCATTCCCGGTTGATGGGGCTTGAGGCTAAGCGTTACCTTTTAGAACATATCCCTTAGAATGCCCATTGTCCACCTGACGATGTTCCGAAAGCATTCATCCATACAAGTCCGTTACGGGTTCGAACGGAACCGTAGGCACTACTCCTACTACATCCATTTTGGAAATATCCTCAACATTAGTAGCAACTAGACCTTGTACTTCGCTGCTCCATCTTCGAATCCAAACTCGTTTTCCACGAAAACGTACAAACCGGATTGAAGTGGTTTTCGAGAGATAAATCCTGATCCCGGTCTCTTTGAAACGACCAGCGCATTTGGCCAATATTAATAGTCGGTTGTTTAACTGTCAATTAATATTCACAAACATCCATCAACCTTAAATAATTTCCCAAATTATTTATTGATCCCAAAAATATCTTTACAAGATATATTTCCACTTTGCAAACCCTTTTTGAAAACATTTTCAAACTATCTTCCTTTCTCAGAATAAATTTTCCAAATATTTTCTATTTCCACTGAAATCACCAAGCACAAAATTTTATATTTTTTTAAAATAATTTAAAACGCTTTACTTCGAAATATACTTTAACATTTAAGTTAAAACTACTTCAATAATTTGTTAAAAATACATACTATATGAATATTTGAAAATAAGGTTACTTTATAGAATATAAAACTTGGTTTTCACTTTTTAAAACAAAATACTAAGTCACCTTTTAAATAATTACTACGATAATATATTTGAAAAATATTTACTTTAAAATTTAGATATTTAGAAATAATAAATTCCTAAGACATGCTTTTTAAAAGAACATTAAAACTTTTTATCTCATATTTAAAAATTTACTTTGAACGTACTTGGCTATCCAGAGAAATATACTTCTCTTCACATTCTTCTTTAAATTTCCAATTTCAAACACTTGAATCAATTTCCAAATTGATTTCCAATTTACTCCCTTTTATTCCAAAATACATTAATTTCAGATTTTATTTTTTAATTATGATTTGAAATACTCTCAATTGAAAATACCAATTTTCGATTTCTCAAATTACTTCTTAATCCTTTTAAATAAATTTAAACTTTAAATTTTAAAATAATTCTTTATTCCATTAAAATAATATCACTTAATTTTTCAATACATTAATTTCTGTTTATTTAAAATCTTGTTTCCTTTCATACTCGAAGTTATTTATTAGCATTTTAATATCACTTTCATTTCCTTTTCAATTCATTCTTAATTTATTCAAATTTTCTATAATTATTTCACTTACAAATTCACTTCTTTTATTTCCTTTCCAATATCCAATTTATATATTTTTAGTAACTCATTATACCCAAATATATTCAATCAAACCATATCATTCAATATTCCAATATAATTCATCATAGAATATCGCATAATCATAACAGAGAATATTGCATGATTTAAATAAATGTTGAGGAATCCAGTTGGATCCCTCCAACCTGTTTCCCTGCATCCACAGACGTTAGCACAACATAAATGCCAATTCCACTTCGAGGTGGAATATCGCGGTATATGGGATTAATATCATAACATCTGCTATTATGCGGCGCATAGGGTCTCATCCGCTATAAAAATGCGGAAAATGAATCATTCCAAGATATATTACATAATATAATATAGCACCTCAAATCAGTTCAACCATTCAACCAAATATTTAAATTTAATTATTTAAATTTAAATAAACCAGATGAGTGAGATTAACTCACATTTGGTCTAAGATTGCCATTCACCTCAAACTCGTCTTGGTTCCACAATTTTAACCTTGTACAAACCAATTTACAATTTACTAATATTCATATAAATCAAACCCTTAATTACCGTTAAATTAAATTTTAAACCAATTTTCCTTTATTAAATCTTTTAGTAACAAAAATGGTTTAGATAGATCGATTTACACAATTTAATTCCTATAATACGTTATTATGAAATAAATCAGTGAAATTATATTTATTTTACTTATGAACTATATATTAGTGAAATACCCTATATAAATTTCAAAGAAAATGTAATTCATATAATTTTTCGAACACATTTTTTATATTAAAATTGTACCTTCAAAATCCTATTCCCATACATATACACACATTACTATTTACAGATATATACAGAACCTTATAAAATATACTTATTTTGCATCCTTCTATAAATTAAACCCTATATGGACATTAAATTTAAATAAAACAAATTTCATTTTCCAAACCTAGATACATGTATTAAATTAAAAAGAAACAGATCTATTATTATTTTTATAGTAACCATTAAGTTTATTTTCCTCCTGCATCCATATATATTTTATTAAGTTTAAATTGGAATAGGAAATTTCGAGAATATCTCACATGCACAACGATAGAGCGAAATCAAATCGTCGAATCATCCTTAAACCTGCTAGCACGCGATCCTACCACTGGCTGTCCCATCGCAACCACTACTTCACGCTGCTCGCGATCGAGCCTTCGACTTCGCCTCCAGTTCGAAATCCAAATACTGACAATGCGCCACCACTTAAAACGGTCACGACCTTCCGCCAAGACCCAACATTCGTGACATAACTACACCATAAATCGCAATCGTACCCTGAACACTCTAAGCAACAACCTCGAACCCATTGAGCAAACCTCGTTGCCTCATCCCCATGACTCATCCACACCACCTGCTACTCCGAAACCAAATCCAAGTCACTCCCACATACCCAAACTCCGCCATGATACCATCGCTGTTGAAGGCATATGCAAAGCTGTTCCAGACGACGATAACTTACTATGGTGTTTCACTAGCACGAGCGTGTTCACCATTGTGGCACGATGTTCGAAATTGGTAGCCATGCAAAAGCGCCAGCTTCACCATAGTTTGGAATTAGTAGCAGATCGACGTTCCTAGTTGGAAAATCAGGAACAAAAGGCGGCAAATCTAGGTTGACGCTGTCGCGATGAACCCTAGATTAAAAGTGGAAAACTGAAGAAAAAAAAATTGAAACAAAACGGCCTGAAGGAGGGAGTGAATTAGAGAGGTCAGGATTGGGAAATTTGTTGAGAGAAAGAGGATAAGAGTAATCGAGTTTGAACAGGAATAATAAGAGGAACGAGATTTTAAACTTTCTTCATAAGATTTTTCTCTGTTTTGTTTTCATTTGAAACTGGAAAGAGAAATAAGGGTTGCGTGTTTGAATGGGTATAGACTAGCATATTTTAGAAGGTAAGCTACAATGATTCGAAATGTAGGAAGGCAGCTGATATGAGGATATAGGTCAATCAATGTATATAATTATATATTTATTTTAAATTAAAATTGTCACGATTAACGTAGCTTAAAATCTTGACATCATATCGGGGCGTGTCGCTAGGCGTTTATAATGTTATACGCCTATTTCGGACGCATTGGAAAAGGTTTCAAGCCCCAAATCAATCGTATGGAGAAGATAGCTTTTTGGACCTAGTTTTTATATTAAATTTTCATATAAATTTTAGCGCGTTTACTAATTGTATGCTCACACAACAACTCCAAACACTACGAAATTTGAAATCCGATAATAATACACTTTTACGGATCCAATGGAATTGGTTTCGTCGAATTCCTAGGCTGTGTCTCGGAAGACTATTTTTAAATTCAATTTAAACGATATATTTTCAAAACTGAAAAAATCACTGTTAGATTCAATTTTAACACTTCTATTATCTTCATTGTTATTAATATAAATTTTATAAGCCTTCAAATTATATTTTAACAGGCTTAAAATCCCATATTTCATATTTTACCCAATTTCCAATTATTAAATTAATTAAATAAATAATGATAATCGGAATTCAAGTTAAAAATTAACTTTTAAATATTTAGAATCAATTAAATATTCCAACTTCAAATGCTAAAAATTCTGGGTCGTCACACTTGAGGCCGTTGAGAAGCTGGTTTTAGGTCCAGATTTTATTCGTGATTCCATTGAAAAGATTGACCTTATTTGTCATAGGATGAAAGAAGCCCAAAGTAGAACAAAAATCCTATGCTGATAACCGAAAAAAGAAATTAGAATTTTCTATGGGAGATTTGGTATTTATTTGTGTTTCACCTATGAAGGGTGTTGTCTGTTTCAATCGATCATAAAAATTAGCGCCTCGATATATTGGTCCATTTCCCATCACCAAACGTATTGGTTCCGTGGCTTGTCGCCATTTATTACCGGCTCAATTTTCTGCTATTCATGACATGTTTCACGTTTTTCAACTACAGAAATGCCTTAGGGATTCCGATTCTATTCTTGAGCCCGGTGTTGTTGAAGAAACTGAAGTTTCTCCTAATTTGACTTATGAGCAACATCCTATTCGTATTATTGCATCAGGGGTTAAACGCCTTCGAAATAATGATGTTCCGCTTGTGAAAGTTCAATGGTACTCAAATCCTAAGGATTGCTCTTGGGAATCTAGAGAATTCATCGAGCGAACACATTCGGACTTACTCCCTCGTGCTCTTTGTGGTGAACTTCTTATTTCTAATTTTTTTTTTTTGATATGCTTTTATGGTTGTTACTCTTTACTTTCTTCTTAAATATTGCGAGGATGCAATTTCTTTAAGGCGGGGAGTCTGTAACAACCCGCATATTTTACGATCATATATTTAAATATTTTATTTAAATATAGCATCGTTAGTCGGGTTTAAGTCCGAAATGCTACTTTTTGCATACAGTCAATCTGGAACTCGAGACCCCTTCCATTGAGTCAAAAATGGCGTTTGCTGCTTTTTTGAGTACAAACATTGATATGTTTGGAGTTGAGTAGAATTTTGATGTTTCATTTAGGGCTTTGGGTTTGGGTTTCAGCCCATTAACCCAACTCCACTCCACTTTTCTTCATACCTTCATTATATTTCCTAACACTCAAGCTTTAGTAATAATGGAGGAAAAGATTGAAAACTAAAAAAAATCCTAAGCCCTAGATTCTTAAGAAGTTCCAATTCAAGCTCTAGAAATCCAAGAGAAGCTTAGGTAAGCATACTCTTCATCTTCTCCATCTCAATCCCTCTTCAATTTTCAGAAATTCTTATAACCTAAATTAGGAAAAACTTCACCTTTGATAATAGATTGAAGATTCTAGAGGTGTAGTGAAGAGGAATTTATCTTGCCTTGTTTTAAAAGCTTCTCCTTCATTGTTTTTGGGTTTAAAGTTGAGTTTTTGAACTCACATCTATGTCTATAACTTTCTTTGTGGTTGGGTATGAATTCCTAACATCTATTCATGTTCATTTTCTTTGGATTTGAATGAATTTGGTGAATTTTCCAATTTGTTGGTTTTGTTATGCAATTTCATGAAAATCCTATCTTTGATGTTTGAACATGTTTCTGGGGGTGTATCGAAGAGCCTATAAGGCTGGGTTGTCGGGTGGCATAAATCTCTAGTCGTTGTTGCTCGTTCGATCGCATCCGGGATTATAATTTGTTTTGCACTTGTTAGTGCATAGGCTGAGAATAATGGAAATGTCTGTTCAGTTGACTGAACTGTAGGGTCAGTCGACCGAACATAGGGACAAAAACATTTTGTCCCTGTATCAGTCGATTGAACCCTGTGTTCAGTCGACTGAGCCTGAAAACCGAGAGTTTCCAGGCATGTATTAGTCGACTGACCACTGCAGTCAGTCGACCGAACCTGCTTATCTCAACCAAATTGTCTTTTTGTGTAGATTTTCAATTTTTAGTCGATTCTAGTGGATCCGATTAGTTGTTATCACTTTTTTTGACTTTGATAACTTCTTTTTCAGGATTTTGGGAATATCCATTTTGATGAATTCGATATCGATTTCTTTGGATTAGATTCACGTCTTCGTATGTGAATTTTTAGGGATGATTGTTTTTACAATCATTTTTGTGATTTGTCACTTTGAAATACAAAGATTTCTATACTAGTAGTAAATATTCAAACTCTTTCTCAAAGACGATTTCAACTCTATTTTTAATACAAAGCTCGTTTATAAAATTGTTTTCCAATCTATTAGTATATACAAACCTTTTTCCTCATTCATTCGAGAAATCCAATTAAATGACTTAGCAAACAAGTGGTATGAAACGCTTGCGTTTACTTTGTCAGTTAATTCTTAGACTCGTTCGATTGAAACTCTTGTGATAATTTTCAAGTGTAATTCTACAATTTGTTCGTAAATATTTAAGTTAAGCCAGTGGTTATGGGATATGAAGCTAAACTCATTTATTTACTAGTTTAGTGTAATTGACACTTCTTGTTAATCGATGATGATCATTTTGCAATTTAGACTAGCAATGTGCGATGTCTCTTAATTTGTGTGAGGCACTAAACCCCATTTATGGAGTTTCGACTCAAAATTTGGTGGGGTAGCGAACCATGGCCTTCGGACCGTTTGTGGAGCCTCGGCTCAAAATTGATGGTTAACGACCATGGAATATCGTTCCGTTGTGATGCACGTGTTGGTGGGTTTTCGTACTCCCGTTTGTGATAGGCCTCCCCCTTTGTGTTTTCTGGATTTTTAATTGATGATTTCTAGAATTTGTGTTTCACCCATTTTTGTGGTTTACATTGATATTTTTTATCAATATTTGTGGTTTGGTGAATATGTTAAAGAATATGACATTCTTTTTGGTGTTTGAGTACATATGAGATATTGTTTTTTGTGTTATCTAATGTATACTTGTCACTATGGCATTATTATTATCATACGTTTTTGTTATGTCTCTTATCCTATCTCATTTTATATGATATTTATAGCTAGACTAATCCGTTTGTTATTTTCTTATTAAATAATACTTGGGTCAAACCAAGATGTTATAGGTGCTTCTGCTTGACTCCTTATCTGGGACCATCATTTGACTTTTGTCTAACTACTTTAGATTGGTAGTTTTTGTTGATATACATTCGAGATAGAGACTCCTTGTTGTATACTTATTCTTTTGTCTAGCACCTGTACCTATTCTTTTGTGATGTGGTGGATCTTGTATGACCACTACTTGGATGTACGCTTTTATGTGATATATTCATATCTGTTTCCGCCTTAATGATATGAATATCTGTGACTTATTTGTGTTATGCTTATTTTATATTTGTTCCCGAAGTCCACACAGCCACCGTGTAGTAGTTCTGAGTTTGTATCGGTGTTTTGGATTTCCTCTTGAAATGAAAGTGATATTTTATCTGGCATATCGGTACTCGCACAAAGCAATTATACAGATGGTCGCTCTTCAACTGCCTTATTCTTCGTACTAGTCAACGCATTACTCTGTAGTGTCCTTGTCTAGCGTGAGTATAGAGGTGGGGCGTCACAACCAGCGTGAGAAAACACACCCAATTGGAATTTAAAGTTATAGAAAACCTTTGAAACCAAAAGTGTCTCGTAAGACCACACAGCACATAAATATGAACGAGTTTACCTTACGACAACCAAACCATTTTTATGGAAAATGCTCTGATATTATAATAATTTCTAGAATACAATTACTCACTCATTATAGTCAAAATTGTTACATTATTAAATTTTGGCATACTAGGTAATACAATTAAAACCGTAAAGGCAAGTATTGGAGATTGGATTCCATATTATGGCAAGGTAATTAACTACCCCCAAAACGTACATCTTCGGATAAATGCACTAACATCTGACAAGAGCATCGTGTACCCCTATTGTAACAGCCCGCACCTTAATTAACGTAGATATTGTCCCCAACTTAGTCACCTCCGCCTCATGGGCCGAGCCAAGGTGTGGGGTTTTGTTCCATAAAGGGCCTTAATGTTGTTATGAGTTGAAGGCTTTGGTATGTAAGCACCTACGTCATAGTGTTTTCCACAATGTGGGAATATTATTCCCATTTCGAAGGAGTGTTACAAAATCCCCCTTTAGAGCCCAACATCCTCGTTGGCTCATGAACACAACACCACCCAGGCATCATGGGTGTAACATGTACATACCACAATTTCGGCTGGGTATGGCTCTGATACCATTGTAACATCCTACACCTCACTGAACGTGGATACTGCCCCCAATTTAGTCACCTCCGCCTCATGGGCCAAGCCAAGGTGTGGGGTTTTGTTCCTCAAAAGGCCTCAATGTTGTTATGAGGTGAAGGCTTTGGTATATAAGCACTCACTTCATAGTGTTTTTCCACGATGTGGGACTATTATTCCCATTTTGAAGGGGTGTTACACCTACTATTAACAAGATTTCTTGTTAACACCCGAAAGTAATGTTAAAAAAATGGATATCCTTTTTTAGGAATAGTATGCTGGATTCCCTTAGGAATTGCCTTTAAATTTGGTTTTACTTGTTGATAATTCTCGTATCAAACCTTTCGACATCATCAAAAGGTTCGGTCTTTGGATTTATTAACCTTCTAACCTTATTGAGCTTGTATGACATCTCTTACAAAGGTTTTCCTTTCGATTAGGGGAAATCCCCTTAGTTGGTCATTTAGAGGTTGGTTTTAATATTGTCGAAAGGTTAAGGTGATATCCTTATTTAGGCTTAATAGGGTTTGATATACTTTGATGGTTATCAGGTAAGTCTTGACCTTATCGAAGGGTTAGGCCACCTAGTATGTAGCTTTGTAAGGTAAGGGTACTGATTGTATATAGAACGTCCAACCTTATCGGAAGGCCTATACCATAGAGCCAATGATTTCGGATTGTTTCAGTAATGTTGATCCAAATAAGTTGTCGACCATGTCGACAAGACCGTTCCGATAGGGTTGAACCTGAAAATACAGTTAATCCGACAAAGTTTTTAAGAACATAATAAAGTAATTAACAAGAAATAAAACTTCCCTCTATATCCTATAATAAGCTTCATTTTATTAAATCCCCAAATTAGCACCCAATTAGGGTTACAATATAATAATTAAGAAAATGCAAGACTAGAATGAGAGAAATCGCCTCCCCAAACATGGCCCCTTGTGTAACGACCCGAAATTTTTGACTTCGAAAATCCGAGAATCCGAGATTATTAAAGAAAGAAGAAAAAAGGAAGAAGAAGAACAGATAACAACAGCATCTCACATTTCACAGCGGATCAAAATATAATAACAAATAATAGCATTTATGCAAAGAAAAGATGTAATTGTTGCTTTACATTAAATACATCAGAGTTACAAACATTTACAAATAGGCTAGACAGTGTACACTTGTCCCAGTCTAATATCACTACAAACTCAAATACACAGCGGTAAACTCCATACGTTCCTGCCATCCAGCTCGCCTCCCGAGCTCCAGAACATCCTAACCTAAAAATCTGTAATACTCGGTCTGACCCGAGCATTACATCGAATTAACACCCGGATAAGGTGGAAACCAGTGTGAGTAAACCCATTTAACATGAAATACTAAAGCATGAAACTTACTTAAAATCCGAGGTAACTCGTACATTACTATGAGTTCTTAACTCGCCATAGTCAAATACACTTATTTCACACATCAATATCTAAGCATCATTATTCAAATTTAAAGACCAAGTTTACATTTTTAATTCCATTCCAGCCTATTTATTCCAAAGTCAAATCCATAAAGAATTATTGTAGATTACAAATCGAAGGGGTTTTGGGTATGTACCGATACTGACCCCGGTCTCTTTGGATCCAATATCATCTTAAAAACAAAGCTGTTTAAGTTTAAAAAAATTCCATTTACATCTAGAATTACATATTTACATAGCCATTCATCACAGAAAGACAAACCATATTACCACCGTTCAACCCAAACATATCGTATCATATAACATCACAAATCACATATCAAAGATATCAACTAATCTAATGCATTTAATATCATTCAATTATTCATAAGCAAGATTAATTAGTCACACCATTACTAACTAACTAAATTAAATTAATTACTTTAATCACCTTTAAATCCTGCTTACTCAACATTAATTAATTACAAATAAATTAATTAATCATCCTTTAATATTCATCTAAATTAATCATTCTTGATTAATTATCCTTCAATTATCCATGTTTACTTCCATTAAGTAATTATCCCATTGGTTAATTATCCTTATTTAATTAAATTTTGATTATTAAATAATTAATCCTTTAATTACTAATTAAATTAACTAATCCTTAATAAATTTATCTTTTAATTTTAAGTAATTAATCTTTAATTACTTAATCAATTTATCCTTAGTTACGAATTAATTAATCTCTAATTAATTAATTCAATTGCTTAATTAATTAATCTCTAATTATTAATTACTTAACTAATTAATTCTTAATTATCAATTAATTAATCCTAATTAACTAACTAGACCCTTAATTACAAATTAATTAACCTCCAACTAATTAATTATAACCCTTACTTATAAATTTATTAATCCTTAATCATTAATTAATTACATTAATTAATTAAACTTAAATTACTTAATTAACTTAATCAATCCCAACTCATTAAAACCTCAATTAGCTTTCAAGGTAAACCATTATCCTTTATTAATTACTTGACTACCATTAGCATATTTAAAAAATTTATCTTTATAATTAACTTACCTAGTTAAATCATTTAGTTAAGTTTTAAAATAAAATAACATTTTAATTTAACAAATTAAGGTTAACAAAATTTTATAACTTCCAAATCAAATGTTAAGAAAACATTTATTTTGTATAAAGAAATTTATTTAAGAAATGTTTTTATACTAAATTTATTTTAAATTTCAAAACCTTGTTTTATTTAAGAACTTTTATAACTTGGTTGAACCTTGATTCGAGTCAAACTCGAAGATCACTCGAGTCCTGCCCGAGTAAAACCACTTCCTTTCTACATATATTTTTTTCAAAATTAAGTTTAAACTTTAAAACTGAAAAAATTTCACTTACGTTCCTACCCGAGACTCCACCCGAGTTCCTAACCCAAACACCCGAACTTCCCTTCGAGTCAATTCCACAACCCAACCCACTGATACCCCAGAACCACCGTGTGCATGCACCGACGAACGCCAGAGCTCCGACAATCCATGACACCTTCGGCATACCAACAATCACCTAATCCTTCGGTCCCGACCTCCAAATCACTAGCACACGATCGAAATCGAGATACTTAGTCGAAACAGGAACCAAAACCCATTGCCAAAAGCTTCCTCGAACCCACCCCCTCGACCACCGGAACACCTGAACCTCCGGCCATACCTTCGCCGGCCTTCTGTGCCGCTTTCCCCCAAATCCTGAGCAACTCGAATCACCAGAGACGCCGCAGTGACGAGATATCCGACCTCGACCCATTTTAGGGCTTAAACCCTTCTCCGATCAAATTCCGACGCCACAGTGATGAAGAAAATCATCCATAATTTTTCCTGGCCTCAACGACTTCCCATCTACCTTTAGACGAAACCCCGATCATCAGAGTACCTTTGGCCGCTAGTATTTGGTCAAAAACCATTTTCTGGTCATCACAGAAATACACACCCAATACAGAACTAAAAGTCATGATTTTTAATTTAAAAATCCTAATTTTCTAAGAAGATTCGGGTTATAAACATGAATCAGCAAACCATGACGATGGATTTAACATGTTCTTATGTTTTCTACTGTTCTTCCTGTTTTCTAGAAACTTTTCAAACTGAATTTGTTAAATATATTTTTAAAACTTTGATTATGCTTAAACTAAAATATCTTGTTCAAATTCTTCATCCTATGAAAGACTGTACAAAGAGATTTTAGATATTGATTTATTTTTAAACTCTGAAGTTAAGAAATAGGGATATACCCAGTTATACAAACATGCACACTTCAACACATACAAATATACAGAGATCACACTTATATATACACATGCAAAGCACAATTTAATCCAGGAATCACTTGCACAGATTTTGATTTACTTAAACCTTTTAAATAATATGTTTACTCACATGTCTAAAAGATGAAAAGAAAGACTTTGAAAACTTGAGTTGTTGAAGAAAAATGCTTTAGATCCGTGAAAGTTTGAAACTGGAAACATTGAAATCTGAAGCATAGTTGTTGTTTGAGAAGGTTGCTTGATATTTCGGGTTTTGAAAAATGTTTACAGGTTTTTCCCAGGTTTGAGAATTTGAAAAAGATTGATTCTTTGTTTTGATTTCAGGTTGAAAGAGAGAAACTTGATTTAATTTCTAGTTTGAAAAGAGTTTTACAGGTTTGAGTTTTTCTTTTTCTTTGCTTTTGAAATGAAGATAGTAAAAATAAGTGAAGAAATAATGTAGATGTTTATATAGACTAAATTTATGATTTTTTTTTTAAATTAAAGAAAATGTAAATACAAAGATGACACTTGTTCAATTCTTAACATTTGTCATTTACAATTGATTATTAAATTACACATGTTATTAGCAAGCTTTTATAATTAAACACTTGTCATTATACATTTTTAAATATTTTTAAATGTTAATGAAAAGCTTTTGTATTTAATTTACTATTTAATAGATACTTTCTTAATTTATATAAAATAAAACTTTTAAAAGAAAATAAATATAAAACCAATTAAATTCTAAATAAAATAATAAATAACATATTTTTAAATCCAAAATATTTTAAAATATTTATCTTTTAAATTTCAACTTTAATCCAGTTTCAAATTCGAATTCAATTTTAAAATCCAATTTAAAATCAACTCAATATATATATATATATAAACAAACACAAATTCAATTCATAAATTTTAAGTAATTATATTAGGAGATTATCAAATAAATATTCATCTAGATATAAATATTTATTATCATATTTATTTGTTCAATCTATAAATCAGTATTTGTCAATAGTTAAATCATATAATTATCCAATTATCTTATGCTCAAAAATCCGGGTTATCGTATTCCTCCCCCCTTTAAATCTTTTCGTCCTCGAAAAGGAACGAAGCCAGAATTTATTCAATACCCAAAATCAGATAAATTATTCTTTGATTATTTTTAGGAAACTTTTAAAATCCTCATAACATTATAAAATAGTTTTATAAAAATACTTTTTATAACTCGATGTTTCCATAAGTCCATCTTCGTTCTCATAGAAATTCGGTCATACTTTATCAGGCGTAGGATTGAAAATCTATAAGTAGTTAGCAGACCCATTTTCAACACCTTGTGAAAATACTTGGAAAATATTTTGTTGAAAATATAGAAAACATTTTTGAAATTGAGGAAACATCTTTGGTGAGAATGCTCTAGAAATAATCACCCCCTCCATGGTCGTGGTTAACTCGATGGTTAAGTTGCCATCCCGGCAAAATCCATAAATAACTGTAGCACTCCACGCCCCTCGATTACGCCATGGAACCAGCCACAAATAGTAGTTACATACTAGGTTACGTTGCCATCACAACAAAAGTCCCTCTGAATATAGACATCAAAGCCCTCGATTTTCATTGCCAAATGAAACTTCACCACTCCCACATAGATCGTAGACTACATCAGTCAAGTCCCAATGTAGCCTTAGACTCTCACGGCCTCTCGACTTTCACTATGTCACCATAGGTCGCAGTCTACCGAAGTTACATTGCCATCGGGCAAAATCAAACGTAGACCGTTGGCTCTTAGCAGCACACACATGACTTTCGCTATGGTCCGTAGTAGATCGCAGTGACATCGATTTACACGATCGTCACAACATAACCCAAATGTCTTTATAGGCATCAGCGCCCTCGAATTTTGCTACCCACTGCACATAATCCTTAGGAACATCAGTTTATCCGGACTTCCTCACAGGATCAACCTTAGAGCCTCTTCCTTAAGGTCAAAACAGACCCACCCTGTGGATCTCCTTATGAAGTTCATTTCAATGGAAGCGCCTTTTTCTCCAGAGCCAATCTCAAAACACTTTATACTATACACTTATAGTATCTTTCAAATCATACCTTTATGATTTTACATAAATCTCCTTTACACAAAATCGATTCCCAAAATCGATAATTCTATAACTAGGCTTCAAAATTCCGAAAAATTGATTTTCCCAAAAATCAAAAGCCTTTCCAAGATCCAGAGGTTCCAAAACCTTTTTCCAAAATCATTCTCATAAAACCATATATATATATATATATATATATATATAATGTTGAAAAATCCTTGGAGTACTCCTGTATAAATTCCTTTTATACTTCAAATACTTTCAAAAACCCTTTTCTTCTTGCTATAGATTCAACAAGGGGAGTTTTACCAAATATATTACTTTATTTATTGCCAAATTAAATATTCAAGCTTGATTACTTTATAAAGTTATTTACCATCTTACTTACTCTTATATATGAGTTTTAATCATAGGAATATCCATCCTTCATTTATTTCATCATTCATTTTTCAAAATATACCTTTCCATTCAAAAATTCATTTTACAGTTCTTATCCACAATTTCTCAATATCAATTTCATTCAAACCCATATGATGTACACATATCATCCGTATGCAATATCAATCCGGGCGCTCATTCGATCACACAATTTCTCTTCTGAATTAGTATCATCCACCCGATTTCCACTGCGGACTCAGATCTGGTTTCTTGATCAGAAACCGTCATTCTCCTTGCATAGCCATAACTATGATAGATAATTTCAAGAACTAATCAAAAATCCATATCTAGGTTCGCCGTCGAAAATCGAGTGAAAAATCCCAACTTGGATCGATATACTATCTCAAAATTCTATGCTCGAATCTGGATCAAATCATTACACGAATAGAATAATATACGTCCAGCCTACGTATTTATCTCAATTGATCATTAGCTAAGTCAATTTTCTTTCTATTCGCCTTCATTTTGATTTTTATTCACTCATCCAAAATTTTCTCCCAATTTCCGTTTAGGTTAACACTTCAATTCTTATTTCTATTGGTATTCAATTATAGACAGATTTCACTTTGACCAACTTTTATTTAGAAAATAGATTGAAAAATATTTTAAAATAGATAAGTAGTTGTAAAATAGTTATTAGTTACAAATTCTAATAAAATAGTTAAGTAATTATAAAATAGTTGCAAAATGGTCAAATAGTTGTAAAATAATTAGATAATTGCAAAATAGTTATAAAATAGTAATTAGTTTATAAAACAGTTTTAAATTGTTGTAAAATAGTTTAATAGTTCGAAAAGTAGTTGTAAACCAAGTATAAGATAATTTTGGGTTTAAAAAGAAAAATTGTTTAGTAAATAGCTAGGAAAAATAGATTTAAAAACAGTTTATATTAAAACATTTTATTTAGAAAAATAGTGGCTGCCAAACTGCTCACCTTCCCAATCTCCATTTCCAATCAATTTTCAATTTCCACTTCCTTTGAATTGATTCAATTTCAATTCAATTTAAATTAACTTCAATTCCTATCCCAAATTCAAATCAACTCCCATTTGAGTTCAAACTTATTCAACTTCAATTTCACTTCAAATTAATTCGATTCAAATTTTCCATTTGAATTTTATGCTTATCTATCTTCAATCACAATTCTAATTAACTAAAATCAAATTAAATTTGAACTAATTCTATTCAAATCTCAACTTAAAACCTTCTCGAATTATATAAATTCGAGTTAAATTTTAAATATTGATTTAATTCTTAATGACTTAAAACTTTAAATAATTTAATTCTATGTCCATGTTTCAAAATTCCATTTTAAGTTACCTTTACTTAACTTATTTCAAAGTTCAAATAAGAGTTCAAAACTTTTTAAACAGTTTAATCTTCATATCCCAATTTATTACTCAATTTTAACTTCGAAACCAATTCTTATCAAAAAAAAATTAGCAAGCTCATTTCTAACATTTAAATCTTTAAGTTCAAAGCAATTTCCCTTTTCATAAATCAAATCTTATTTCTATTTTATTTCAGTAATGGATGTATATTACCTCAATCCATTTCCAATTTCCAAATCTCACACCCATTTTGTGATCACACATACTCCTAATTCAAATCAACCATTTAACTTCCCCTTAAGTTAAATTTAATTCAATTTAATCCAGTCAACTTTACCCAATTTGAATCCCATTCAAATTTTAAACTTCTTGTTAATAATCTTCCCCTTAAGTTTAAAAACTTATTTCACTTTGCTTTCCACATCACATTCCAAGGAAAAATTTAAAACTCAACCTTAGAGTTTATTTCAAATATTCATATTGATTTCCTAATTCACACACCAAGTTACTTCAAATTTTAAACCGCCTTTGGTTTAATTCAAAACAAATTTCTTTAAAATTTTCAAACAACTCTTGTTTGAAACAGAACCTTGTAAATAATACTATCATTAACACTTTGAAACAAATTCCAAATTTTCTGGACATAGATTTAAAAATTCACAATTTAAATTATCCTAAATTCCAATTTATAAGTCATACTCACCTAAATGTTTATTTCCTTAAAACATTTCGTTTTGCTTTATCATTAACAAACATTTCATTATTCAACACAACTACCATTTCTGATAATAAATCAGATCATCATATCTGCAAACCAATTCACTATTATCTTTCAATTTACTGGAAAATAAAATTAGGGTCACTTAATTCAACCTTCAGAAAACACTTCTACAAACTCAGGATTTTACTTTCTAGTTTGAATCCATTTCTAACTCATCTTATTTATATAGTTCATATTATTCAATTCCCATTTGGTTGTATTTCTATTACCACTTAATTCTTATTATTATTTTAATTCAAATAATATAACAACCAATTAATATATTAGAAAAGCTATTGCTTTGTATATATCAAAACATAAACTTATACAAAAATCATTTTTAAAATCATTTTATTAGAAAATAACAAATACGCCCTCATCTAAACACACTCAACTCATTCTAGGGAACCATTCTAGCCAAGGTTTACGCTTAACCTTCAACTCTGATACCAAATGTAACGACCCGAAATTTTCGACTCCGAAAATCCCAGATTGTTAAAGAAAGAAGAAAGAAGGAAGAAGAAGAATAGGCAACAACAGCATCTCGCATTTTGTAGCAGATCAAAATATAATAACAAATAATAGCATTTATACAAAGAAAAGCTGTAATTATTACTTTACATTCAATACATCAGAGTTACAAACATTTAAAAATAGACTAGACAGTTGTACACTTGTCCCAGTCTAATATCACTACAAACTCAAATACACAGCGGTAAACTCCATATGTTTCTTCCATCCAGCTCGCCTCCTGAGCTCCAGAGCTTCCTAACCTGAAAATTTGTAATACTTGGTCTGACCCGAGCATTACATCAAAGTAACACCCTAGTCAGGCTGGAAACCAGCGTGAGTAAACCCATTTAACATGAAATACTAAAGCATGAAACTTAATTAAAATCCAAAGTAACTCGTACTTTACGGTTTCTTAACTCGCCATAGTCAAATACACTTATTTCACACATTAGTATCTAAGCATCATTACTCAGATTTAAAGACCAAGTTTACATTTTTAATTCCATTCCAGCCTATTTATTCGAAAATAAAATCCATAAAGAATTATTGTAGATTACAAATCGAAGTGGTTTCGGGTATATACCGATACCCGACCCTGGTCTCTTCGAATGCAATATCATCCTAAAAACAAAGCTGTTTAAGATTTAAACAATTCCATTTATATCCAGAATTACATATTTATATAGCCATTCATCACAGATAGACAAACCATATTACCACTTTTCAACCCAAATATATCATATCACATAACATCACAAATCACATATTAGAGATATCAACAAATCTAAGGCATTCAATATCATTCAATCATTCATAAGCAAGATTCACTCGTCGCACCATTTCTAATTAATTAAATTAAATTAAATTAATTACTTTAATCACTTTTAAATCCTGCTTACTCAACATTAATTAATTACAAATCAATTAATTAACCATCCTATAATTTTCATCTAAATTAATTATCCTTGATTAATTATCCTTCAGTTATCCATAATTACTTCCATTAATTATTTATCCCATTGGTTAGTTATCCTCAGTTAATTAACTTTTAATTATTAATTAATTAATCCTTTAATTACTAACTAAATAATTAATCCTTAACAAATTTATCATTTAATTTTAATTAATTAATCTCTAATTACTTAATCAATTTATCCATAATTACAAATTAATTATTCTCTAATTAATTAACTCAATTACTTAATTAATTACTCTCTAATTATAAATTACTTAACTAATTAATTCTTAATTATCAATTAATTAATTTCTAATTAACTAACTAGACCCATAATTACAAATTAATTAACCTCCAATTAATTAACGTATAACCCTTAATTATAAATTTATTAATCCTTAATCATTAATTAATTAAATTAATTAATTAAACTTAAATTACTTAATTAGCTTAATCACTCTCAACTCATTAAAACCTTGATTAGCTTTTAAGGTAAACCATTATCCTTTATTAATTACTTGACTATCATTAGCATATTTAAAACATTTATCTTTATAATTAACTTACCTAGTTAAATCATTTAGTTAAGTTTTAAAATAAAATAACATTTTGACTTACCAAATTAAGGTTAACAAAATTATATAATTTCCAAATTAAATGTTAAGAAAACATTTATTTTATATAAAGAAATTTATTTAAGAAAATTTTTTTAAACTAAATTTATTTTAAATTTCAAAACCTTGTTTTATTTAAAAGCTTTTAAAACTTGGTTGAACCTTGCTTCGGGTCAAACCCGAAGATCACTCGAGTCCTGCCCGAGTAAAACTATTTCCTTTATATATATATTTTTTCAAAATAAATTTAAACTTTAAAACTGAAACAATTTCACTCACGTTCCTACCCAAGACTCTATCTGAGTTCCTAACCCAAACACCCGAACTTCCCTTTGAGTCAATTCCACAACCCAACCCACTGATACCCCAAAACCATCGTGCACATGCACCGGTCAACGCTAGTGCGCAAACCATCCACGATACCTTCTACACACTGACAATTACCTAATCCTTCGATCCCGACCCCCAAATCTCTAGCATGAGCCCACAATCGAAATTGAGATACTTAGTCGAAACTTGAACCAAAACCCATTCCTAAAAGCTTCCTCGAACCCATGTCCTCGAACACCGGAACACCTGAATCTCCGGCCATAACTTCGCCAGCCTTCTATGCAGCTTTCCCCCAAATCCTGAGCAACCCGAATCATCAGAGACGCCGTGGTGACGAGATATCCGACCTCGACCCATTTTAGGGCTTAAACCCTTCTCCAATCAATTTCCGACACCACAGTCATGAATAAAATCGTCCACCATTTTTCCTGGCCTCGACAACTTCCCAGCTACCTTTAGACGAAACCCCGAACACTGAGTACCTTCAGCCACTAGTATTTGGTCAAAAACCATTTTCTGGCCATCACAGAAATACACATTCTATAAAAAACTAAAAATCATGATTTTCATTTTTAAAATCCTAATTTTCTAAGAAGATTTAGGTTATAAACATAAATCAGCAAACCATGACGACGGATTTAACATGTTCTTAAGTTTTCTACTGTTCTTCCTGTTTTCCAGAAAATTTTCAAACTGAATTTGCTTAAATATATTTTAAAACTTTGATTATGCTTAAACAAAAATATCTTACTTAAAGTCTTCATCCTATAAAAGATTGTATGAAGAGATTTTAAATTTTGATTTATTTTTAAACTTTGAAGTTAAGAAACAGGGATATACCCAGTTATACAAACATGCACACTTCAACGCATACAAATATACACAGATCACGCTTATATATACACATGCAAAGCACAATTTAATCCAGGAATCACATGCACGGATTTTGATTTGCTTAAAACTTTTAAATAGTATGTTTACTCACCTGTTTAAAGATGAACAGAAAGACTTTGAAAAGTTGAATTGTTGAAGAAAAATGCTTTTGATCCTTGAAAGTTTGAAAGTGGAAACTTTGAAATCTGAAGATTAGTTGTTGTTTGAGAAGGTTGCTTGATATTCTAGGTTTTGAAAAATGCTTACAGGTTTTCCCAGGTTTTAGAATTTGAAAAAGATTGATTCTTTGTTTTGATTTCAGGTTGAAAGAGTAGAATCTTGATCTAATTTCTAGTTTGAAAATAGTTTTACAGGTTTGAGTTTTCCTTTTTCTTTGCTTTTGAAAAGAACATAGTAAAAAGAAGTGGAGAAATAAGGTAGATGTTTATATAGACTAAATTTTTTTTTAAAAAAAAATTGAAGAAAATGAAAATACAAATATGACACTTGGTCAATTCTTAACATTTGTCATTTACAATTGATTATCAAATTACACATGTTATTAACAAGCTTTTATAATTAAACACGTGTCATTATACATTTTTAATTATTTTTAAATGTTAATAAAAAGCTTTTGTATTTAATTTACTATTTAATAAGTACTTTCTTAATTTATATAAATTAAACTTTTAAAACAAAATAAATATAAAACCAATTATATTCTAGATAAAATCATATATAATATATTTTTAAATCCAAAATATTTTAGAATATTTATCTTTTAAATTTCAATTTAAATCCAGATTCAAATTCAAATGCAATTTTAAAATCCAATTTAAAATCAACTCAAATATATATATATATATATATATATAAACAAACACAAATTAAGTTTATAAATTTTAAGTAATTATATTAGGAGATTATCAAATAAATATTCATCTAGGTATAAATATTTATTATCAGATTTATCTTTTCAATCTATAAATCAGTATTTTTCAACACTTAAATCAAATAATTATCCAATTATCTGATGCCCGAAAATCCGGGTTATCACACCTTAGGTCTCATTTAAAGATGTAGTCCCCCTTTGACTCATATTCTCGACTAGGTCGAAAGGTCTCCCTTTTATATGTAGCTACGAACCTTTTGACTTGCTCGAAAGGTTTGCCTTTTATCTACTATTATGGACCTTCCGACATTGTCGAAAGGTTTGCTTTCCTTTATGCCTTCATGAACCTTTCGACTTTGTTGAAGGGATTGCCATCTTTATACTGCTGTTAATCCTTTGACCTTGTGGGAAGGTTGCTCTTCATTTGATTGTTGTGAACATTTTGAACTTATCGGAAGGTTTTTCTTCATTTGATTATTGTCTAGAGTTATGCTTCCCTTCAATGTTGTCTAATGGTTGCATTTCATTCTTTTCTGATTTGTGAGTGCTACTTTCTTCATAAACCTTTCGAAATTATTGAAAGGTATTTGGATCTGCTTCAATCAGTTTGAAATGCTTGATATGCTTTTGAAAAGGTCATTATGAAGTTGTTCACACTTGCTTTGGCTTCTTCATCCTCTTTGAAAGGTAAGAACCCTTTGGATACTGAGAGATGGAATTTTTCGACTCCTTCAAAAAGTTTGGGGCAGTTAAACTCTGATGACTGCATCCATTCAACTCCTTCAAAAGGTTTGGTCTGAACTCCTCTTCCTTAGTCTTTGTTGAAAGACCTTTTGACTTAGTCGAAAGGTGGATTTTTTTGGTAACATCCTGCATATGGACTTTGAAAGATAGCCTTCGACTTCGTCAAAGCCATGATTAACCAGACCATCTTGATGCTTTCTGATCTTTCCCAACGCTCTTATGATCCTTCCTTCATACATTTATTCATGAGAATATTTTATGGATAACATTTAGCCCCCCTTGTAAAGAAGCTTTTGTTCTGTAGGACAAAACTCCAATGAACTTCCTTCTTTGCTTCCTGCAAAATTGATCGTAACTTCCATTAAGGTTGTAACTTTGCTAGAAGACATTAAGAGCAATCCTATATTTATAGAATAAATGTTCAAGATGTTGTTTGTTAATATTTTCAGATAAAATATTCTAAGATATATATGATTAAGAATATGGAATAATATCACCTGAGTTGCAAACAACGATTCAGTTAAAAGAACTTTATCCTTCCTTGAGTCAAGCTTCTCTTAACATTATTGGTTAATAGTTCTTATTTAGTGAAAAAGTAATATGAAAATTAGTACCAATTTCATTTGGCGATATGAATATCTACTATTGAAATTGAATTTTAGATTTAACAGAAAAATTCACAAACCATCATAAAATTCAATAATAAAATATAAAATTCTTCAAAGTCAGCAGGCTAATGGAGGTCTCAATTAAAAATATGAAATTCAAGAATTACCAACAAAATTTACAAGGAGGTTTAAAATCCATAAAATCTGGAATCTAATGAGAGATCATCCTAAATCCAATGAGGAAATCATGCACATGTAATCCTTAAATCATCGTTAAAGTCTTCAAGGAAATCTTAGAATTCACTAAATCAGAAATTCAATAAGTGATCTTCAAAAATTTCAATATGAAAATCAAGAATATGGAATTCACGATGAAAATGAATGAGAAAATCCAGGATTCACTAAGTTAAGAGATCATTGAAAATTCAATAAGTCAATCAAGAATCCGAAATCCATAAATCATCTAAAAAATCCATAAGCTAGAGTAAAATTCACTAAACCTGAAAACCAATTAGATTACCAAAAAGTCAATAAGGAAACCAAAAATACAAAATTCCTAAATCATTATGATAATCGACAAGGGAATCTAGAATTCACAAAATTGAAAATCATAAATTCAATAAGGAAACTAGAAATGGGAAATCTTTGAATCATCACAAAAACTCAATAAGGAAATCAGGAACTCGTTAAACCAAGCAACTAATAAGAAATCGTCAAGAAAATTCAATGGGGAGAAACTCAATATCTGAAATTCATAAATCATCATAAGAAAACAATTGGGAAACTCAAAATTTATGAAATCAGGGATTCAATCAAAAGTTATCATGGAAATTTGACAAGGAAAACATGAATATGAAATCTATAAATCATCACAAAAAGCAATATGGAAATTCAAAATTCATGTAATCCAAAATGAAATATGCATCAATAGAAATGGTAAAACTCAAAATTCACGAAATCAAGAATTCATCCAAAGTCTCGTTAGGATCACATATGATGAACTAAATATTCAAAACTCCATTCAGTATAAGTACGAAGCCATAGATATGTCAAATAAATGCATATTTAGTAGATATCAAATAATAGATAGCTAAGTTTATGTAACCTTAATTCTAAGGTTATTCACAAGAAAACTTCCTGTAAATAAATGTGTTGCTCCTAAAGTTCTTATAAGTTAGCAGTATATGTATATATATGTAGAGGTATAGTAAACTCTTCTATCTAATCGATCCCTTTATATTAAAGGATTTAGGAGTGGCTTTCTTATCCTGCTCTTAGAGTGAAGTATTTTACCTTTTTAGCTAAAATCTATTTCTACTCCATTCCTTTGGTTTTCTTATCAGTCTTTATTTTCGTTTCCATGGTATGGATTCCTTCTTCCATTTTATGGTCTCGTGCCTTTTATTGATATGAAAGTTTCTTAATCATTTGATGTAGAAATCATTTTGTTAGGATAGGAAGTATTATAATTCATTAACATATATTTTATCTTTTCTAGATATGAAGCTAGATATCCCTATCCTTTTGCCTCTATGTCTATCCTTTTTTAGGATTCCAACTTTGTCTCAGATGATAGATATGTTTTTACCTTTAACCTTTTATTCTCTTGGATTCTGACTTTCTTTTTGAGTTGTAGACATCTTTGTCTTTATAGGCCGCTTCCAGGCTTCTCTTGACTCTGAGGGATGCAGTGTGCATTAAGTTGACCTTCATCCAGTAGGCTGCTAATTAGTGTTTTACCTGATCCTCCCTTGAGAAATGATTTGGATATTAGGGGATTTTGATTTTGTAGGTGCTTATATTGACTCTTCTCTAAGAGTCTTAGAAATTTGTTAAAATCTATCCTTAAGTAGTCCGCACTTCATATTTCTCAATTAATCAAAACAGAGCATATTATGTAAAAATAATACAGCCAGTCGACTAGCTATAATGACCCAGTCGACTGACTGTGTACATATACGATATGCACTGTTTGTTTTTAAAACCTATTGCATAGTCAGTCGACTGACCAAGAACGACCAATCGACTGACCTGAGACCAACTGTTATATTTTAAAAAAGACATCTTCTTCTGAGAAAGGAAGCAACCCTTCTCTAAACGGAAATGGATGCTCCTTTTCGTCAGAACCCTTCACCAATGGCTGTAACTCTTCAACTACTATATATACATGTTCCCAAACACAATACGTTCACCGAATTTCATTCTAACTCTCTACTATTCTTCTCGTGCTTTAATATTTGCATTCAAACAGCGAACAAACGTTTTTTACTTCTTTGAATCTACAAACAAACTCTCATAATCTTCGATTCTTAGCATTACATTCTCTTTATATCTTAACATACACTTCATATACTTGAGGATTTGATTATAGGAGGTTTTTACTATCAGTGACAAATCGGTGTTATCAAGAACACATAGTGTCAGATATTATTTTGTATTAGTGAAGTCCTCTTCTGCTGCTGAGGCAAAAATCCTGTTCAGTTGCTTAGGTGTATGTTCTGCTGCTCAAAATGTATATATCTGTTCCTCCGGGTTAAGTGAGGGTTATTGTATTTGAAATTACAGAAGGAGTCTGGAACTGGACGTAGAACGGGAAGTTCAAACTAGTATAAAAATTCCTGGTATGCTTGTTTTATTTTTCTTATTTCTATTTACTTTGCTATTATCATCTGTTTCCACATTTAGATTTAATTATATTCCATATTACACAATCCTACACACTTTCATTTGGTATCATAGCAAGGCATCTTATAACTGTTACACAGTTATAAGATATTTTTCTAATATGGAAAACAACACCAACACTACTACTAGCAGTGTCACTGACACTAGTTTTATTGAAGGTCAATCCACTGCACGACCTTTATTTTTCAATGGTTTGAACTATAATTATTGGGCTACTCGTATGAGAATCTATATGCAATCAAATAGCTTTGAATCATGGAATATTACACAAAATGAATACACTCTTCCTACTAGAGAATACTCCACTTGGTCAAACACACAAAAATTAGATGTTACTGCCAATGCTAAAGCTATGAACATGTTATTCTGTGCACTAGATAGAAATGAATTTAATCATATTAGCATGTGTCAAACTGCTTATAAAATATGGAGAATGCTTAAAATCAGTCATGAAGGAACTAACAAAGTCAAACAAAGAAAAATCTCCATGCTCAAAAATCAGTTTCAAAAATTTAGAATGAAACAAGATGAATCCATCAATGATATGTACTCTAGATTTCAAGATATCTATCATTCACTATTAGGATTAGGTGAAAAGTATACTGATTTTGATATTGTATCAAAAATCCTTAACGGATGAATGGGAAAGAAAAGTCTTAGCTATAGAAGAAGCTAATGACCTCTCTACCATAAAACCTGAAGAGTTAATATGAAATCTATTGTCCTATGAAGTAAATTTGCAGGTAAAATGAGTACAAGCGCAAGATAAAAAGAACATAGCTTTCCATGCTGAAGATGAAAAAGATGAAGATTCAGATGAAAAAGATCTAGCATTTATTGCCAAAAATTTCAAAAAGTTCTTGAAATTCCGGAAAAACAACAGAAATAATGGAAAAAGGAACTTTTGAAACAAACCATCATCTTCAGTTCTAGAATGTTTTAATTGCCATAAAAAAGGTCATATCCAGAAAGAATGTCCAGAACTAAAGAAAAAAATACTTCAACAAGGGCAGAAAAGATAAGAAAATGAAAGCATTCTCCGTAACATGGTATGATTCAGATACTTCTTCATCAGATAACAGTAGTGACAGTGAAAACGAGCAAGCAAATGTCTGTTTCATGGTTACTGAAAACGAGGTTAGTGATTTTACTTTTGATGATATGATAGAAATAAATTCAGAGCTAGTTGATACTCTGAAAAATCTCAAAAGAAAATATAAGGAAACTCGTGAACATCAGAACAAAGCAGAATTCGAAAGAGATATGCTTAAAGATTAGAAGAAAATACTAGAGGAAGAACTTGAAAAATTACGAGAATCATTCTTTAATATCAATTCTCAACTCAATCTGTAACGACCCCGAATTTTAATTAATTTTAAATTGACAATTCAATTAATTTTTGATATAAAATTGTGAAATTAAATGATAAATTGATTTGAGTATCTCCAAATTCAAGTAAAATACGTATTGAATCCCAAAACATTGTCTTTTAAATATTATGAATTTGATACAAACCAATTGTACATACAAAAGAAAGTATAAAAATAAATATGACATATAAATTATGGAAATAAATATATATATGTTAAAATACAAGATCATAAATATTGAAGTTAGAATAAATATTTAAATTTGAAATAGAAGTTAATATATATACAATAAGTTATAAAATATTAAGTACCACATTAGATAAAATCTAGATATCAATGAAACAAACGAACAAAACTTTATATTCAAGTGCAAACAAATAAAAAGATATGTGTGAACACTTATATAAAGAAACAAAGATATATGTGAATGAGCTTGCAAAAAGAAGAGAACCAAGATTTTACTCATACACATACAACCGAAATAAAGGGAAAAAAATAATAATAAGTATATTGTACAAACTAATTAATGCAAGCCTTAACATATCATCTCAGCCTCAATGTGCATAGTTAATAAAGCAGGAAAAATATCTCTAGCTTGCAAAAATAAGAAGACAAAGGTAGACATAAAGTACCAAGGCATTTAATGCCATTACCTCTAGTACACCATATAATATGCATATCAGCCACCATACAAGGAAAAGAAATTACTGCCTATTGTACAAAAAAAGGAAATAAAAGAAAAATATCATCCCTGTTGTACAAACATGAATAATGTCAATTTGTAAACTTCATTTCCTCTATATATCAATATCAAGCTTCACATTTTCAGTTCGATCATTTTATAAATCTGAGAAACCTCTAAAGAGAACACCATTTTAAACATAAACAAATTCAACTTTAAAACAATAATACAAATCATACAAATCCAGAGAAGCAAAGAAGGATTCAGTTAGCAACCTCAAGCCTGTTTCAAACAAAATGAGGCTCTGTTATTCAGGAAAACAGGTGAGTAAACGAAAACTTTTAAGTCTTAAGTTTGATCTGTATGTATGATGTATTGGTAATCATATCTGGGCATATGTATTTGTTTTATCATTCTGTGTTCTCATATGAGTACTCTGTAAGTTTGAATATACAGTTTCTTTTAGTTATAGAGTTAAGTAGATGATCAAATTATAAAATATCTCCACTCAATCATTTATAGGCTTATGATTTAAAACAAAGTAAGTTGTTTGAATATAAATAAAGTTTTTAAAACTTGTTTTCAAACTGTCGGTGAAGCATATCAACTGGAAAGTTGATCTACAGGTCAACCAAAAATTCTATGTTGAATTCATGTATTTTGAATTGCCAATTCAACAATATAGCTTGAATCTACATGTAAAAGTAGGATTTTTAAAACAAGAATGGAGATTTTTAGATAAGTATACAAGGTGTAGTTTATAAATGAACAAAAATGCTTTTTTCTAAATTTTAGGTGATTCAATAAATCTTAAATGTTGAAACTTGTTGTATAGCTAGCTTGATGATTCTCGAGTATGGGAAAAATGCTAAATAATTTTTCCAATGCAAGAATGATTGTGACGAATCGAAAGTAGGGTTTTGTTCGAATGTTGTTTGATGTTCTGTAGAATCTGATTCATCACCGTGATTTGATCGAGTGGCTAGTGGTTTTTGGTGAAGGCCGAGGAAGGTATGGGCGTGACGTGGATGAAGTGGCTTCGCCTCCGGTGGTCAGTATTGGTGGGGCGAAGCGGTTTTCATGTGGTTGCTCGAGCTACTGGTTCAAGCTGCAGGCGATTTTTCGATTTCGACTTTTGTTCGAAAATCTGGGTTGCGATATTGAGTTGGAGGGAGAATCGTGGTTTGCTGGAGGTAGCGTGAGCCAACGAAGGTACGGCGAGCCACCGTGCACGTGCACGGTGGCGTGGCTGTGTCAGCATCTCAAGGGTGGGTTCGACACGAGTTGGCACCCGAGTATGATGGTTTTTGTCTCGGGTATTTTGCGTGAATTTCTCATGCTGTGGTTTTCGTTACTTAACAGTAAAAAGGAGAGAAGAGGAAGATTATCAATAGAGAAGAAATGGGAGTGGTAGAAGAGGAAGCAACCGTGTGTAGCAGGGGAGACTTAGGGAAGAAGGGAAGTGGCGCGTGTGGTAGAAATGACTCGAGTGATTTGGGTAAATTTCTCGAAGCGTTACTCGAGTTTTTATAGGGAAGGCTCAGGTTTTTGTTTTTCCAACTGAAGTTCTTTTTTTTTTAAGTAAAGATAAGCTAACGTTTTAAATTATCTTAGTTAATACTTCTAAAAAGAATGTTTTAAGCCTTAGTTATTATTCTAATTAAGGAATTCAAAATAAGACAAGTATAAAACTTATTTATACATAAGTTAGTAATTAGTAAACAATTGCTTCCAAAAGTTGAAGAAGATCCCTTTTTAAATGTTAATTAAGTTGAGTAATTAATATTTATTGATTTTATTTTTAGAAGTAATTAAGAATAATTACATTATAGTTATAATTAGAGTTTGAATTAATTAATGTTTATAGTGATAAATAAATTGTAACTAATTACTTAATTAATGAATGAATGATTTATAAGTTAATTAATTAAGTAATTTAATTAGGAATTAATAAAAGATTAACTAAGAAATTAATAATTGATGATGGATAATCAAGTGTCGTTAATTAATAATTGAGTGTTATTAATTAATAATTAAAGTTATTAATTAATGATTAAGGAAAGTAATTAAGACTTAATAATAAATTTCAAAATAATTTGTTAATTTAATAATTTGAAAAGGAATAAGAATTAATTTGTAAATTAAGTTAATTAAAATGGATAATTTATTATTTAATTAATTAATGATTTGGGTTAATTAAATAAATAATTAAAGATTTAATTACTTAATTAAGGTTTAAAGATTTATTAGTTAAGGAATAATTAATTTGTACATTAATGATTATTAATAAATTAATGATTAAAGAAAAAAAATTGATAGATTAAGTGATTAAGCAATAAATTGAAATAAGGATAATATGATAAATTAATTTGGTAATTTATGTGAAAATTATTAATTCATTAAAGGTTAATTGATTTAATGAAAGTAATTGAAGATTTATTTATTAATTAAGGAGTAATTACTTAGTTATTGCAAATTAATTAAAGATAATAAATTAAGGATTAATTATTAATGAAGAGTTAATTAATGATTTCATTAAAAGATAATTTATTAAATGTTTTGACATTAATTGATTATTACTTTACTATGACTAGAGAATTTATTCATAGAAATTAATCTGATTTAAATTAACCAGATAATTAAATTAACCCTATTTATGGATGTTTGGATTATATTGGATGATCAATTGTTTGATATCCCTGACATGTGATGCTTTGTGTTATATCCTGATTTGTATTGTGATCTGTAATGTAATTAATTATCTGTGATGTAATTCATTACCTGTGATATATATATCTGTGATCTGTGAATGAAGACAAGCATTATAGTTTATATCGCTTATCAGATATATTGATGTATTTGATCTATCATGATTGATGATGTTGCACTATTGTGTTAAACCCCTGGACCACACCATACACACACTGACGCAGCGGATTAACAGAAAATCGATATAACGATGAAAGTAGCAATCGGTGGATTGATGAATACCAATATGCCCAAATTCGTTGATCCGAAGATACCGAATTCTAGCTATCTCTAACACGTTGATCACGCACGATACCGTGAAAGAAGATCTTCAATTCTTCAAGCGTTGATCAAGCGCACTTGATTCCGCGAATCGGCTTCAACAATCGTTGATTCGAGCGCACTCGAATAACCGAAGGTGGAGATAGGAGATTACACTCAACTACCAATTTAAGAAGAAAGCACACAGCAATCAACAAGAAATTTTATTCAAAAATCGACCCCTTCAAATGTACAACACACCCCCCTATTTATAGTTTTCACAACCAACTCATACCCTTAAGTCGGCTGCGACTTACGACTTAGTATAGGTCGTTAACGACCTAGTACAACTCGGTTCAAAACATGTCTCATACGACCCAACACATTACGCGACTTACATATTTACAAAGCGACATACCATCATAGGACTCAACTTAAGTCGGCAGCGACTTAACTCACACGGCTCAGCATATTACATCACCACACTCATATGTTTACAACAGTTAGGTCGTACACGACCTAACGACTCACGACTCAGACAACCTATGTACAACACGTTCAACACAAATGACTCAAACTTCACCAGGCTAACTTTGGCCACGACCTACGACTTATCAGTTACAACGAATCAACTCCTTGCCGACTTAACACAACCTCCCTGCGGTATTTCCTCAAACGACTTAGCTGGGTCGACTCATCATGAGTCGTAACTCGTTAACTAGGCACATTTTCCCTCTGGTATCCAGTTAGCTCGGAGGCGACTTATAGATGAATCGTTGAGTCGTGTACGACTCATCAAACTCGAACGACTCAGGTTCCCACTAAGTCGTAACTTCTTTGCATCCTTCTCGTTAAGTCGCAAACGACTTAAAATCACTTCGTTAGGTCGCAAACCATTGGAGTTAAGTCGCAGCTCCTTTCCCTTAAGTCGTGGACGAATTAGAGCTCTTTCCATAAGTCGTGGACGACTTATTCCTTTGACCTGAGCTGCATCATCCTCCCCTGGTTGAGAAAAATTCGCCCTCGAATTTGTAATTTCTTCTGTACTAGATTGTTCATCTCCATAATATGGCACAAGATGCTTAACATTGAATACGTCAGAAGTGTATACATCCTCCGGCAGCTTCAACTTATAAGCATTCTCATTGATCTGTTTCACAACTTCTACTGGACCAATTTTTCTGGCTTTCAACTTGTTATAAGAGCCTACTGGAAAACGATCCTTCGTTAACACAGCGTAAACCAAATCTCCTTCGTTAAATTCAACATTCCGTCGCTTCAAGTCTGTAGTCTACTTATATTTCTCATTTGCTCTCTCCAATCGTTTCTGCACGATTTTATGACATTCAGTCAATACATCAACAAAATCGATAGCTCGTTTAACCGTCCCCTTCGGTTGTGGTACTACTACCAAATCCAACGGTCCCCTTGGAAAACTTGAATATACAATCTGAAATGGACTGAACCCTGTACTACGATTCATTGCATGATTATGTGCAAACTCTGCTTGGCATAACTTCATGTCCCAACTCTTCAGATTATCCTTCACAAGACATCGCAACAAATTTCCCAACGATCTATTAACAACTTCGGTCTGTCCATCCGTTTGCGGATGATAAGCACTGCTAAATTTCAACTTCGTTCCTACCATCTTCCACAAACTCAACCAAAAATGACTCAGAAAACGGGTATCTCTATCCGACACAATAGACTCTGGTAACCCATGAAGTCGATAGATTTCTTTAAAGAACATCTGAGCAACACGAACAGCATCTGCCGTCTTCTTACAAGCAACAAAATGCGCCATTTTCAAAAATCTATCAACCACAACAAATATAGAATCATTTCCTCTTTGAGTTCTAGGCAAACCCAAAACAAAATCCATGCTGATATCAACCCACGGTTTAGATGGTACAGGTAACGGCATATACAATCCTGCATTTGTCGCTGTTCCCTTCGAAACCTGACATATATGACATCTCTCCACAAACTTTTCAACCTCTTTCCTCATTGATGGCCAAAAATAAGATTGAGAAATTAACTGCAAAGTACGATCTCTACCCACATGGCCTTCTTCGTGTAATTCTTTGATAATCTTCAATCTCAAACTGCTCTCTGGAATACATAATCGATTTCCTTTAAACAAGAATCCATCAACCAACACAAATTCATCAGAACTCCCATCCTTAACTTTCTCAATGAACTTTGCAAAGTAAGGATCCTCCTCAAACAATTCTGGCAAAAATTCAAACCCAACCACCTCAACTTTCATTGTAGTCAACAAATGATTCCTTCTACTCAAAGCATCAGCCACACGATTCGTTGCCCCAGATTTATGTTTCACGACAAAAGTAAACTGTTGTAAATAAGCAATCCATGATGCATGTCTTGCTGAAATCTTATCCTGCCCCTGCAAATGCTTCAACGCCTCATGATCAGTGTAAAGAACAAACTCTTTCTGGAAAAGATAATGTCTCCAGTGCTTCACGGCTTGCACAAGTGCATTAAACTCGACATCGTATGTACTATATCTCATCTTAGCCCTTGATAACTTCTCACTGAAATATGCAATAGGTCTTCCACTCTGACTCAACACTCCTCCAATCCCAACCTTTGATGCATCAGTGTGTAACTCAAACAACAACTGAAAATCTGGTACAACAAGAATTGGTGCTGTCGTCAACAGTTCTTTGATTCGTTCAAAAGCAACTCCTGCTTCCTCTGTCAAAGAAAATTGTTTCCCCTTCATGCAATCGGTAACTGGTGCCATCAAGCTACTGAAGTGTGGAATGAATCTTCGGTAGAATGATGCCAATCCCTAAAAACTTCTAACTTCAGTGATAGTTCTCGGTTGTGGCCAATTTCTAACTGCTTTAACTTTACTCTGGTCCACCTGGATTCCCTTCTCAGATACAACATATCCCAAAAATAATACACTTCGAGTCATGAACACACATTTCTTCGTAGCTGCATAAAATTGTTCCTCACGAAGAATCATTAACACCTTTCTCAAATGCTCTACATGCTCCTCTGTGCTCGCACTATAAATCAGAATATCATCAAAGTAAACTACAACAAACTTTCCAATGTACGGTCTGAAAATTTCATTCATCACCCTCATAAATGTACTTGGTGCATTTGATAGACCAAACGGCATAACCAACCATTCATATAAACCTTCTCTCGTCTTGAATGCGGTCTTCCATTCGTCTCCAGGTCTAATCCGAATCTGATGATAACCACTCTTTAAATCAATCTTCGAAAAGATAGTAGCCCCACTCAACTGATCTAGCAAGTCATCCAACCTCGGCATAGGAAATCTCTAACGCACAGTAATCTTGTTCAAAGCTCTACTATCGGTACACATTCTCCATGTTCCATCCTTCTTTGGCACCAACAATGCTGGCACTGCACAGGGACTCAAGCTTTCCTTAACACGTCCCTGTTCTAACAACTCTTCTACTTGTCTTTGCAACTCCTCGTGTTCCTTCGGACTCATCCTGTAATGTGGTCGATGTGGTAACACTGCTCCCGGAACAAGATCAATTTGATGTTGAATGTCTCTTAATGGCGTTAACTCCTTAGGCAACTCTTCTGGAAATACGTCTTCAAATTCTTTCAAAACTGGCTTTGCTTCTTCTGGAATTTCAACCCCTTCACTACACTCTCATCCAATCAACAAAAAGACTTCAGACTCTTCTTCTACTTCTTTCACAAACTCCTTCAAAGATAGCGAAGTTTTCGGTTCTTCGATCTCCTCCAACTTGTTCTCCTTCTGTTGTTGCTTCTTGGGAACCAAAGTGATTTTAGTACCCTCGAACATGAAACTATAGCTATTAGCACGACCATCATGTTGCACTGCTCTATCAAACTACCATGGTCTGCCCAATAACAGATGACACACATCCATGTCTACAACATCACACCAAATTTCGTCTTTGTACTTCTTCCCAATAGAAAAATTAACACAACCCTTCGACACACCTTCACTTCACCACCCTTCCTTAACCATGCTAGCTTGTACGGTTTAGGATGCTTCTCAGTTTTCAAGTTCAACTTCCTTACTGCTTCTGTAGAGATAATATTGTCACAGCTTCCAGCATCAATAACGAACTTGCAAACTTTCCCTAGAATAGTGCATGTCGACTGAAAAATATTGCTTCTCAACCAACTAGAATCCTCTTCTTGCTTTGGTGTAAGACATGACCTCCTCATCATAAGATTACAACCTTCATCTCTAGATAATTCTTCTTCCTCCTCAACATAAGGTGCATTTGAACATTCTGCCTCCTCACCATCATCCTCAATCTCAGCAACCATTGCTCTCTTCTTCGGCTTCGGACATTCATTGCTTTTGTGACCCAACTCCTGACAATTATAACATTTGAAACCACTGCTAACCTTCGCCTTCTCACCCTCCTTCACTACTGGCTTACTGACAGGTTTAGGAACATTAGAACTTCCACTAACACCCTTCACTTGATTATTGGAATTAGTAAACACACCACCTCCACGCCTTCCCTGCTTCTCCTAAGCCAACGCTTTTTGATGTGCCTCTGCTACTGATCTAGGATCAAACATATTAACCATATCCTGGATCTGCATTCTCAATCCCCCAATGAATCTAGTAGTTAGCTGTTCTTCCGTTTCCATGATATCATTCCTGGCAATGAGTTGGTAAAATTCATCAGCATAATCACTAACAGACTTCGTCCCTTGTCTCAGATTCTGCAACATCTGGTACATAAGTGATTGGTAGTTGTAAGGCAAAAATGTAGCTCTCATCAACTTCTTCATCTTCTCCCATGATTCAATCTTTGACTTTCCCATCCTTTCTCTCGTAATTTTAGTTTGCTTCCACCACGCCAAAGCTCCCCCCCTCAACCTTGTAGCAACTAACTTCACCCTTCGATTCTCCGGAACCTCCTTGAAATCAAAGATTTCCTCCACATTTGACAACCAATCAAGAAATTCTTCAGCTACCATTCCACCCTTGAACTCTGGAATTTCCATCTTCATACCTGATTCCCATCGACGATCATCTTCAACATCCCGATAAGAATTTCGAACTTGGTCTCGATCTCGATAATGAATGCTAGCTCTATCACCCTCTTAATCAAAATCAAAAGTACGCCTACATCGATCTCGACCATTGTCATCTCTTCGTTCATGCATGTTTCTTCGACTATGTCTCTCTTCATCTCTATATGCCTCATTCTCAAATTCTCGTGAAACTCTTCTTTCTTCATGTCCATAGTCATGGTGATCTCTCCTTGATGAAATTGATGTTTCTCTCCTTTCTCTAAAAGAATGCGGTGATACCCTCCTCGCTTCCGTAACCGATGGCGAAACTCTATTTCCTCCATGGTTCGAGTTTGGTGATCTCCTCCTTTGAGTTTGATTCAAATCATTCATCAACTTTTCTAACTTTCCAATGCCTTCATCAAATTTCTCATTAATACATTGTTCCATAAGCTCGGCTTCTTCTCTTCTATACAACGCTTCAACATTTTGATGACGGTTAGCTCTCCTTGGCGGCATGATTCAAATCTTCACAATCTCTTCAAAACTAGCAACACAAGTCAAACAAATCATGGCTCAATTCAACTTGGCTCAACTATCACTTGAGTCGGCTCGGCAACAAGCAACGACTCAAGGATAGGTCGGTTTCAACTCAATAAAGCACGGCTTAACTGCACTTGGCTCGGCCACCTACTTCAACACCTTTTCAACTCTAGATCCAAAATGAAATGGATCAAAATCTTCAAACTCGTTGCAACTTCAAGATGAACACAATGAACAACAACTTCAAACTTCAACTTCAAAAATTGCCTCCAAGGCTCGGCTTAGCTATGATTGGCTAAGTCTAGCTCCGATACCAAAACTGACGCAGCGGATTAACAGAAAATCGATATAACGATGAAAGTAGCAATCGGTGGATTGATGAATACCAATATGCCCAAATTCGTTGATCCGAAGATACCGAATTCTAGCTATCTCTAACACGTTGATCGCGCACGATACCGTGAAAGAAGATCTTCAATTCTTCAAGCGTTGATCAAGCGCACTTGATTCCGCGAATCGGCTTCAACAATCGTTGATTCGAGCGCACTCGAATAACCGAAGGTGGAGATAGGAGATTACACTCAACTACCAATTTAAGAAGAAAGCACACAGCAATCAACAAGAAATTTTATTCAAAAATCGACCCCTTCAAATGTACAACACACCCCCCTATTTATAGTTTTCACAACCAACTCAGACCCTTAAGTCGGCTGCGACTTACGACTTAGTATAGGTCGTTAACGACCTAGTACAACTCGGTTCAAAACATGTCTCATACGACACAACACATTACGCGACTTACATATGTACAAAGCGACATACCATCATAGGACTCAACTTAAGTCGGCAGCGACTTAACTCACACGGCTCAGCATATTACATCACCACACTCATATGTTTACAACAGTTAGGTCGTACACGACCTAACGACTCACGACTCAGACAACCTATGTACAACACGTTCAACACAAATGACTCAAACTTCACCAGGCTAACTTTGACC
This sequence comes from Allium cepa, assembly GCA_030765085.1. NCBI lineage: Eukaryota > Viridiplantae > Streptophyta > Magnoliopsida > Asparagales > Amaryllidaceae > Allium > Allium cepa. Next base: position 1,040,073,502 of record CM060928.1, read on the forward strand.
ACGACCTACGACTTATCAGTTACAACGACTCAACTCCTTGCCGACTTAACACAACCTCCCTGCGGTATTTCCTTAAACGACTTAGCTGGGTCGACTCATCATAAGTCGTAACTCGTTAACTCGGCACATTTTCCCTCTAGTATCCAGTTAGCTCGGAGGCGACTTATAGATGAATCGTTGAGTCGTGTACGACTCATCAAACTCGAACGACTCAGGTTCCCACTAAGTCGTAACTTCTTTGCATCCTTCTCGTTAAGTCGCAAACGACTTAAAATCACTTCGTTAGGTCGTAAACCATTGGAGTTAAGTCGCAGCTCCTTTCCCTTAAGTCATGGACGACTTAGAGCTCTTTCCATATGTCATGGACGACTTATTCCTTTGACCTGAGCTACATCACACACAAATATGGTTTTCACGAGGAAATCGATTAAGTCACAGATTTGGAAATGATTTTTTTTAAAAAGTTGAGTATCTAAATTCAAATATTTTGGGAATGGATTGGGTTTAAAGTGAAAAGCTATTGACATGGAAATTCAAAGATGAAATTTATTTTTAACTTGATTGAGTTTTGGAATTTAAATATTTCGATTTAAATTTGAATTCAATATTTGAAATTGAATTCTATGATCTAGAAACTACGGACTAAGGATGTTATACCAGTTTATATGGGTTAAACTATTCTAAAGGTTTTGATTTGGGAATTTGAATTTAAATTCAAAGGCTTTAACTCGTGCAAATAAAATTGGATCTTCTATTGTTTTCAAACAATAAAAGCTTTCATATAAGAAGTGAACTTCCAAATTGTGTTAAAAGGGATTTCAAGTTAAAAATGAAAATGATTTTCCAGGTTATGGAAATGGTTTGAAAACTATAAGTAAATCTTTAATTTAAAGATTTGAAACGAGTTAATCCAATTGAAATGGAAATTGTTTTGAAACCGTAAATGGATTTTTGTGAAAAGGGGTGAGCTTAGTGAAATAAATCTTTTGTTTAAAAGATTTGAAAATGGTAATTTGTTTAAACCATTTGAAAGAAAGTTTGAATTTTTAAGTTGTGACTTAATTGAAATCCCATATCCATATGTTTTAAATGTTGCGCTCACTATTCGGTTTAGCCGGGAGAAGACCTTTGTGTCGTATAACCCATTCTGAATATGTGATTCGAAGTGTATGGATAGCATTTGAAGACCGGTGGTGAAGACCAGGTATTTGCGAGAACGATAGGATGACTTTTCAATTGTCTCTGCACTGAGTTGCTCCGGTATAGAGATTCCCTAAGTGATGTGAAGTCCGGTCGGGATTGTGAATACCCAGATTGCAAGGACTTCTTCGGAAGTGCCTTCCGTTCTGTTCAAACTCAGAGCAGACTTGTATGGTTGTATGTTTGACACTACACTTTGAGATATAAAGCTTATTTCTTTCAAATACATATCTGTGGTGGAGGAGAATTTATTCTCTTAGCTCAACACCCTTCTCTGAGACGTACGAGCTCATAGGTTATGTAGTTGAAGGTTATCAGCGATATACTCCCAACTTGGTAGTGTGGCATGTTGAGTGCTGCTGTGTGTTGATGATCAGAGCATGGCTTTTGTATAAAGTGTAGCTTTTTGGACGAGACTGCATCAGGACCTCACCCCTCGGAAATGGTCGAAACGGGAAAGATGCGGCAAGGTTATGAGGGTCGCTCCCTTTAGGGTGTGTCATTCCCTTCTAGTAAAGGGTGGTATCATGGTATGGAGCCCAGATATTTACCTATGTGGTGGCTCCAATCTCATTTACTATGTGGTTGTTGCTTTAGAGGCGCCTCGGATAAAGGTCCCAAAGGACCTGGGAGTGGCATGCTCGAGAAGTAGTTACCTAGTTACAGAGGTAACCCGGCCTTGTGTTGGCAAAGAGCTGGTTGAGTTCTCAGGACCTCCCGCCAGAGGCGATCCCATGTGGCAGTAGGAAGTTCCTTAGCCCGACCATTTGTTGGAAAATCCAAACAAAACAATACGCGCCATGTACGGTTTTAGTTGTATTACCTGCCATTCACTTATTGTGGCGCCCCACTGTTTGGAAGGTAGCTATAGTAGGCATACGATAATGGTCGTATATTGGCTAAGATTTATACTCTACTTTTGAAATGTTTTTTGCACTTTGCACTTATAGTGATAATATCAAAACTTTGCGTATCAAGCATGTTTGACTATCATAAGAAGAAATCTTCTCCAATTCTGCTTTTGCATTGTGTGTGTGGCAGGAGGTCTTATGGTAGTCTCATTTTTTTAAAAGCATACCGGAATCCTTTTATAAATCTAGTTGCTTTAAAAGCAACTGTTTTTGTTGCTCATACCAGTCTCATGACTGACTCAGAGTTTATTTTTCCTTTCCTAAACTCTGGGTGCTCACTATTTTCCACACGAGCAGTCTATAGTTGGTTTTTTCAGATAGTTAGGTTTGGTTGATTATCTAGAGCTAGTTTCGGTCTTTGGATACACACCAGTCTTGCTTGTCTTAGTGAATCATTATGTTGGTTCGAGCTACTGCTGGAGTTCTTCCTTGATGACTATCTTAGAGTTATTTGTCCGTTGCTAGTGTTATCTATTTTTCTTTCCGCTGCTATTTTATTGTATCATATCTCTGATGTATATCAATACCTGTTGTATCAGGATGTTGTATTAGACGTTGTATATTGATATTCATTATTTTCTTCCACTATGTTATTATACTTAATTGTGTTATAAGCTCCGACGACTCGGATTTGAACGCTCGAATCTGCGGCATTCGAGTACAATGTAAAGTATGGATGTCGATTTTCGAACGCGAAAAATCTGCGTCGTCACATGTGGTATCATAGCTAAGGTTAAACTTTAGCTTAGGAGTATAACACATTAAGTAGCTCATTAGAGATAGGGTGAAGTATACCCTAGAATGAGTAATCCCTAAGATATCCATTTGAATGTCTCAGTAAATTCTCTTACTATCTACTGATGGTGAGTATGAGTACAAGAAGAGAACGAGATAGGGGACAGGGGAATAAGACTATAAATGGTCAATACCCTGCAACAGTGGAAATAATCTTTCTCTATCAGTTTCCTTTGATTCGTTTCCAAATTCTTTTGATTGCTTCGAGGCAGCTCCAGAAGAAGTTTTAGTGTGATGATGGCCCAACGAATCGCTGTAGAAAAATTCTTACTTTGTATCTTCATCAGTTTCTTATCAGTTTTTGATTTTAAAACCTTAATGAATATGAATTGGAAATTTGAAATTGGAAATTTTAAATAAATTAGAAAATTTTAAATTGAGTTAACTTGATTAATAAAAGATAGGATAAATTGAATTGTATCAATAAAACGATTTCGTTTAAAACCAAATTTGAAATTCTGTTGTAATTTCTTAGGAATATCGAAGTCCGAAGAGGGACAAATTATATATATATATTTTAGGATGTTCTGACTTGAACTCGGAATCCATATCTTGTGTTTGAGAAATTATAGAAGATTGAATCCACCTACCAATCTCTTTTGTTCAGCATCGCTTTTCAATTCTTCGATGGTTCCTGGTAGATTCAGGAAGATGATTTGATATATTTGCATGGGACATAAACTCCAAATAGGCCAGAATTGTTTGTTTGGATGAATTGGTTACTTTGATTGCTATGGTTAATATGTTTACTTCAGTTCTAAACTAAAGTTTTGAAATTGCATCCGTATATCTGTCTATTTTGGGTCTAAATATATTATACGGACGGTTAATTATCTATTCTAACTAACCAATGCCCCTGCATATTTCGTAGACTGGTGACCCGAGTATCTTGTGAAGTATTAAATAGATTCATTCTTGTATCTATTGTTGATATTCTGATTTGGTAAGCCAAATACAGAATAGATATCCAGTTGATCTGGAAAACTGTTTCTCTAACTTTGTGTATCTACCTGTTGTTTTCGTGCCTGGTAAATTTCGGGGATGAAATTTCTTTTAGGGGGGAAGTCTGTAACGATCCCGAATTTTAATTAATTTTAAATTGACAATTCAATTAATTTTTGATATAAAATTGTGAAATTAAATGATAAATTGATTTGAGTTTCTCCAATTCAAGTAAAATACGTATTGAATCCCAAAACATTATCTTTTAAATATTATGAATTTGACACAAACCAATTGTACATACAAAAGAAAGTATAAAAATAAATATGACATATAAATTATGGAAATAAATATATATGTTAAAATACAAGATCATAAATATTGAAGTTAGAAATAAATATTTAAATTTGAAATAGAAGTTAATATATATACAGTAAATTATAAAATATTGAGTACCACATTAGATAAAATCTAGATATCTATGAAACAAACGAACAAAACTTTATATTCAAGTGCAAACAAACAAAAAGACAAGTGTGAACACTTACACAAAGAAACAAAGATATATGTGAATGAGCTTGCAAAAAGAAGACAACCAAGATTTTACTCATACATGTACAACCGAAATAAAGGGAAAAAAATAATAATAAGTATATTGTACAAATTAATTAATGCAAGCCTTAACATATCATCTCAGCCTCAATGTGCATAGTTAATAAAACAGGAAAAATATCTCTGGCTTGTAAAAATAAGAAGACAAAGGAAGACATAAAGTACCAAGGCATTTACTGCCATTACCTCTAGTACACCATATAATATGCATATCAGCCACAATACAAGGAAAAGAAATCACTGCCTATTGTACAAAAAAAGGAAAGAAAAGAAAAATATCATCCCTGTTGTACAAACATGAATAATGTCACACTGTAAACTTCGTTTCCTCTATATATCAATATCAAGCTTCACATTTTCAGTTCGATGATTTTATAAATCGGAGCAACCTCTAAAGAGAACACCATTTTAAACTTAAACAAATTCAACTTTAAAACAATAATACAAATCATAAAAATCCAGAGAAGCAAAGTAGGATTCAGTTTGCAACCTCAAGCCTGTTTTGAAACAAAATGAGGCTCTGTTATTCAGGAAAACAGGTGAGTAAACGAAAACTTTTAAGTCTTAAGTTTGATCTATATGTATGATGTATTGGTAATCATATATGGGCATATGTATTTGTTTTATCATTCTGTGTTCTCATATGAGTACTCTGTAAGTTTGAATATACAGTTTCTTTTAGTTATAGAGTTAAGTAGATGATCAAATTATAAAATATCTCCACTCAATCATTTATAGGCTTATGATTTAAAACAAAGTAAGTTGTTTGAATATAAATAAAGTTTTTAAAACTTGTTTTCAAACTGTCGGTGAAGCATATCAACTGGAAAGTTGATCTACAGGTCAACCAAAAATTCTATGTTGAATTCATGTATTTTGAATTGCCAATTCAACAATATAGCTTGAATCTACATGTAAAAGTAGGATTTTTAAAACAAGAATGGAGATTTTTAGATAAGTATACAAGGTGTAGTTTATAAATGAACAAAAATGCTTTTTTCTAAATTTTAGGTGATTCAATAAATCTTAAATGTTGAAACTTGTTGTATAGCTAGCTTGATGATTCTCGAGTATGGGAAAAATGCTAAATAATTTTTCCAATGCAAGAATGATTGTGACGAATCGAAAGTATGGTTTTGTTCGAATGATGTTTGATGTTCTGTAGAATCTGATTCATCGCCGTGATTTGATCGAGTGGCTAGTGATTTTGGCTGAAGGCCGAGGAAGGTATGGGCGTGACGTGGATGAAGTGGCTTCGCCTCCGGTGGTCAATATTGGTGGGGCAAAGCGGTTTTCGTGTGGTTGCTTGAGCTACTGGTTCAAGCTGCATGCGATTTTTCGATTTCGACTTTTGTTCGAAATCTGGGTTGCGATATTGAGTTGGAGGGAGAATCGTGGTTTGCTGGAGGTAGCGTGAGCCACCGGAGGTACGGCGATCCACCATGCACGTGCACGGTGGCGTGGTTGTGTAACGACCCAAAATTTTCAAACCCGAAAATTCCAGATAGTTATGAAAAAGAAGAAAGAGATAGAAGAAGAAGAACAGAAACACCAATCATCTCACATTCGCAGCGGATAAAATATAATAAATAATACCAGTTTACAAAAGAATATTATATTTATCGATTACATTTAATATACATCAGAGTTTCATATTATATATAGACACTGAATATTTACAATTACCAAGTCTCAAATTAACAATAATATAAATACAACAGAATACTCTATACGCTCCTGCCATCCAGCTCGCCTTCTGAGCTCCCGAACGTACTTACCTGAAAATCTGTAATGCTCGGTCTGACCCGAGCATTGCACCAAAGTAACACCCGGGTCAGGCTGGAAACCAGCGTGAGTAAACCCAACTAACATGGAATACCAAAGAAATCAACTTATATAGAACCCGGGGTAACTTATATAAATTTAACTAATTCCCAATTTGCAACAGACAACACTTATTTCACATATAAATTTCTAAGTGACAACTTAGATAAAATAATCCAATCCTCTTAAAATCATTTCATTTCTGCCTATTGGTTTCTCAAATCAATTTATAAAAATTCGAAGTGGTTTCGGGTATTTTCTAATACCCGACTCCGGCCTCTTCGAGACTCATAACATCATATCCCAAGATATCTAAATGAAAATCACAACGTTTCATAATTGAGATATCAACTCATTCTAGACATCCAATACCAATCAATCATCCATAAACAAAGCTTAATCATACAAATCGATTCCATTTATTCTAATTGAATTAATTTAATCCTGATTGAATTACTAATCTCATCCACTTAGATTTCTCCATTAAACATTAATTGATTTCCAATCAATTAATTCATCATACTATCATTTTCATCTTAATTAATCACCCTGGATTAATTATCCTATTATATTCAAGTAATTATCTTTATTTAATTTCATGATATTAGCAGTTCTTATCCAAATTCAATAAGTAATCTTAGTTACTTCATAATCAATTAACTATTTTGATTACATTAATCCTTATTTCATTGTATTAATAACCCCTCGTAATTCCCTTGTATTGATTTATTTTCTTAACTAATCAATCTCTATTTACATCCTTGATTATATAAATTAGTGATTTCTCATTTACATTTCCATTTATTCTAATCTAATTTAATTTCATTAAATAATTAGTCATTAATTAAACCATAAATATTTCTCATTCTTAATTTATCTTAACCGATGATTAACTATCTTTTATTTACCCTATTTAAATAATTGAATCACTTCTTATTTAATCATTTTTAATTAATCTCTTGATTAATTCCACAAAGTAATAATATTTTATTAATTTCATTAAGCAATTATTTATCAACCACCCAATGATCATTCCAATTAATTTAAACTTAATTAATTAACCCAAATTATTAATGAACTTAATTAATTAATTTCTCATTTAAATTATCCTACCAATTTATTGAATCACCAATCCTCAAACCTTTATTGATTTTAAACTGAACCATTTTCTTATCAACGATTTAAGTTTCAAACCATTTAAAATCCAACTATCTCGAGTCAAACTACAATCAACTCGAGAAACAACGGAATCTAAAATCACTAAATCATCAATACACATCCAAACAATTCAACCATCCATCCAATTATTTAAATTCAACTATTTGAATTTAAATAAATAAATAAATAAAGATTCAACAGAGTGAGATTTACTCACCTTTGGTTTATTTAGCAAAACTGATCCTCTCTCGACTTGTTTGCTTCCGGATGTTGACCTTGAATAAATGTTAGATAATCTTATTAATATTCGAACAACTTGAATAGTTAATTTCCATTTTATGGATTTAATTAACTATTAATGATTTAATTCGAACAAGTAATTAAGTTTTAAACTGATTTTCCTTATATAAAAAAAAAACTTTAATAATTGAAATAATTTAAATACACTAGTAAACCAGTTGGTCACCAACATACCCCTCTCCACTTCTTTTTTTTTATCTTAAAACCACATATAGGAATAAATTATAGACTTACAATTCTACCCTTCTTATAAATTTTGTCTTTACTGTAATAATAAAATAAAACAAAATATCATCATTTTTTTTATGTATATTATATTCAAACTTAGGGAAAAAAAATATCAAATAGTACAGAAATTACTCACCCACTGTCGCGAGAACGGTGCCACTTCTACCACTGACCCACGATCATGAAATCAAAACCCTAGTTCTCGATTGGAAATGTGCCGCAACGTTCCTTTCGCACTCGAGACTATCTATAATTCCCCAAGCTAGAGAATCCATTCGCGAGCTTCCCCTTCCATCCATCGCACTCTAGCCAAAGAATCTCGCAACGCCTTCCAGGTACGAATCTTGATTTCACGATTTCGAAACCGAAGGGGAGACTCGGCTTCGATTCAAGAGATAGAGGAAAGGAGTTTGGTCGCTTAGGTGAGTTCGAAAAGAGGGAGGAGAGAAAAAGCGACGGCCATTTTCATTTTCTGATTTTTTTTCCTTCTTTTCCTCTTCGGTTTGATTTACTGATAAAAGTAAGAGAGGGGTGACGAACACGATAAAAAGCTAGGGAAGCTTCTAGCATACGCGAACACTAAATAATAAAATATGGAAATATCTCGTTTCCCAAAACGTGAAACCCCAAACCCCGAATCAACCATGCCGACAGGCGTTCTTAAAGTTTTACTCGCATTCCGAACACAATGGAACGTGTTTCGGTGGCCAATTTGAACGTATGTGCGAGTTACGGAATTAAACGATCGATATTAAATTAAATCGATTAAAATAAATCGAGGCGTTTCGAGCTGCCAGGGTCAAACGACAACTCTGATTGCTACGAAAATTGAAATCCGATAATAACTAACTATTACGGATCCAATGGAACTGGTTTCGTCGAATTCTGAGGCTGTGCCTCGGAAGGCTATTTTTAAGATTCAATTTAAACGATATATTATTAAAACTGAACAGATCACCTTTATATTAAATTTTAACCATTCTATTATCTTCAGTATCATCATTATAAATTTTATAAGCCTTCAAATTATTTAAACAGGCTTAAAAATTTCAGATTCAGCATTTTACCCAATTTTCATTTATTAAATTCAATATTTAAAACATATAATTCAATGATTTAATTATCAAGTAAATATTGATATCTTGTTTTCAAGTTTTAAATTAACTTTCAAATAATTTAAAATCGATTAATTATTCCAATTTAATTCGTTAAAATTTACGGGTCGTCACATTCCTCCCCCCTTAAAAGAATTTCGTCCCTGAAATGACTAATTAGGAAGAATTGACCAATACCCGTTTATCTTTTCCAAAATTCCGAATTCAACATCCTACCAGCTATCTTTTATTAAAGACCCACTATCAGTTGGTACTAACTTTCCAAACTCTTCCACAATTTCTCAACAATACTCTTTCCCTCAAATATTCAAATTTCAATTTAAAACCAAATTTTGAAATTATCAAAATTTTCTTAAAATTTTTCTAACTCCCTGAATTTCCGAGAAATTTTGCCAACATCTCCTTTGCGCGGCTAGCTCGGTACAACTACAAAAGGCCTCTACGGGCTCCCAAATACCAAAAGAAAACAAAAGCCAAGTGGCTACATCAAAACCCAATCCAATTTCATACAGAAATTTAAATACATACCTTTTTCGGGCAATTCACATTTATCATTTGGAATCAAATCCAATTTCTTTTCTCTTTAATACCTGCATATCTCACTTAGCAACAATACCCAATCGTAACCTTATAAATCATTTTATACATCTCTTTACATAAGTTTCATACCCACTTCTATTCAAATTAGTTTTCGCCGTTTCATTTGAATTCAATTTATTTTCGATTTCTAATATTGAGTTATATCTTTCTTTTAAACTGATTCATATTAGTTTCATTTACTAGTTTTCTTTAACTTCCAATTTAAAATTGTTTTTGTCGTTAACCAAAATTTCCAAAAATTTTCTAACTCCCAAAATTTTCAGAAAATTTTGGCAGAGTCTCCATTGTACGGAGGAGCTTTTGCAATTTGACAAGAGATATAAATATATATACATCGACCCACACGGTCGGAAAAAGCAAAAACAGTTCATATTTCCTATTTTTATTGCGTAGGCGTACCTTATTTAGCATTTTAAGCAAGCAGCTTATTTATTCTAGCAATTAGCATACCCAAATCTAGCCAAACGGCTTCCCTGTACCTGTACTTACTCAATTTAAATATGTAAGTGCCATATATAGAAATTTTATTAACCTAACACTTACTTTCAAAAACCAAACACATGCATTACATAAATAACAAGCACCAAACATTTCCAATAAGCAATTTATATGTTTTAAAACACATCTAATTGTTTCTAACCAAATTTATATGCCTTTTCATTCAATTTTAATGGTTTACACTCAATTACTTGCATTCAACTCATTTTAAGCGAAACAATCTCATATTCACTTCAATTGATTCAAAAATCAATTATATCGCTTCCACTAATTCATAGCATTTAATTTGATAATATCCATGTGAATAATTAATTGTTTAAGTTTTATAACCAATTAAAATTGATTCCAACACAGTTTTATTTAATTCAATTCCATTTTAATTTATCCACCAACCATATATACGCATTTCATTTCACCACCTTATTGACTTCATTCAAACTATTTATTAAGCTTAGCATATTCAATATTTCTAAATTTATAACCATTTCCAAATTAATTTTATCCAAGCTTTAATTTAATAGGCTTTTATCCTTATTTGAAGCCAAGCTTCCATAAACTTTAAACTTAAGTTAATTACTTTAATTTATTCCAACATCAACTTAAGTTCACTTCCATTAAATTTTGATTCTCATTAAATCAAATTCCACTTTAGTTCAGTTAGCCCATCTCCTTCATTGTAAATTAAATCCACCTTCTCAATTTATCAAAACAATATCCAGGCACATATGCCACCGAACTTAAGTCCAGTCTGATAATCCAATTCCAATTAAGGTTTGATTCAAAAAAATTTCTTCAGGCTTCATCCATTTGTTATATAATTCCAGTAACCCATTTTAAATTTTAAATTTACTTATTTAATTCAATTTCGAATTTATTTTATTAATACATGGTCATCTCAATTTATTTCTATTCACTTGGATTTTGCTTTGCAACTCAAACTATTTCTATTATAATCACTTCTCTTATATCCAATCCACTTGCAAATCTCATTAAATATTATTCAAATCACCCTTGAATTTTATTTGTAGTTCAAACCATCACATTTTCAATCCAACTCTATTTTATTTTTTTTATTTTACAACATCCCCTCCTATATAATTCATTATCAAATCTAACTCGAATTCTATTTACAATTTTAATTCATTTCCAAACTCCATTATTCATTTACAATCCATTTAATTACCAAGGTTAAATTTTATTAACATACTTTATCAAATAATTATTTATTAGCTTACTTCCAACTTTTATTACAAAGAAAATTACTTCATTAAATTTTTCTTGAGTCCAAAATTATTATTTTTTTATAATTCCAGTTTGGAGTTTCCCCTTTTTATTTTCCCAAATTCCAACTCTTTCATTCTAAAAATTTAGAAATGCCTTTAAAATCTCATAATATTATTAAAATAGCTTCTTTTTTTTATAAATTATTTCTTATAACTCGATGTCTCAACCAGTTCATCCTTGTTCTCATAGAAATTCAGTCATACGTTGATCAGGCGTAGGACCGAAAATCTATAAGTACTTAGTAAACCCGTTTTCAACACCTAGTGAAAATACTTGGAAAACAATTTTATTAAAATATAGAAAACAATTTTGAAAATAGAGGAAATATTTTTTTTTTATTTTTTTATTTTTTTAGTGAGGATGCTCTGGAAATCATCACCCCCATTCCATGGTCACAGTTACATACCAGGGTTACGTTGCAGTCATAACAAAAGTCCATGTAACTGCAGGCTCTCCGCGGCACTCTCGATTATGCCATGGAACCCACACAACAGATCACAGTTACATCCAGGGTTACGTTGCAGTCACAACAAAAGTCCATGTAACTGTTGGCTCTCCGCGGCCTCTGATCTCGCTATCAAAATGAAACTTCTCCACTCCTACATAGGTCGCAGTCTACCGAGATAAACTCAAACGCAGACTGTTGGCTCTCAGCAGCACACACGACTTTCACAATGTTACCATAGGTCGCAGTTACATCCTGGGTTACGTTGCAGTCACAACAAAAGTCCATGTTACTGTTGGCTCTCCGCGGCACACACGACTTTCGCTATGGTAAACTCAACTCATAATCCTCAGGAACTAGTTTTGTCCGGACCCCTCACAGGATCAACTTTAGAACCCCTTGGGCTCAAGGCAGCACCACCCGGTGGCACTCCTGAGAAGTTCATTTCAAGGGAGCGCCTTTTTCCCTAGAGTCATCATCAAAACATTTTATACTATACATATATAGTATCTTCAAATCATACACCTAGTATGATATTATACAAAGTTCCTTTACACAAAATCGATTATCTCAAATCGATAATTCTCAAAATAGTCTTTCCAAAACTCAATATTGATTTTTTTTCCGAAAATCAAAAGCCTTTCTCAAAAATCCTCATAAGATCCTTTATATATATTCAGATATATATATATATATATATATATATATATATATATATAATTTTTTAACACTTTGGATCCTTACTTTCTTGTATAAAACCTCCTTTTATACTCCAAACACTCTCAAAAACCATAGAAATATCTAATTTCCATCTTTATTCATTTCATATTTCTCAAAATATTCTTTCAGTTCAAAAGAACCATTTCATATTCCTCATTCACATTTACATTAATCCCCATTTGGATTATTACTTCAATCCTTATCTCAATTGGGTACTTTAATCAATAACAGTTTGAACTCCGACCAGTTTAGAAAAATAGCTTGAAAATTTTAAAAATAGGTAAGTAGTTGAAAAATAATTATTAGTTGCAAAATAATTGTAAACTAGTTAACTAATAGTAAGTTAGTTGGAGAATAGTTAAATAATTTCAGGAATTTTAGATAATTGTAAAATAGTTGTAAAATAGTAATTAATTTGTAACATAGTTGAAAAATGGTTAAATAGCTTCAAAAATAATCGTAAAACAAGCATATAAAATAATTTGGCTTTAAGAAAGAAAGGTTGTATATATTTAATAGCTTAGAAAAATAAGTTTATATCAAAACAATTTATATTGAAAATAGTCAAGAGTCAACTGTTCACTTCCCCAACAATTTAATTTAAATCTCCATTTAAATTGACCCAATTCCAATTCAAATAACTCCAAATTTCATTGGACTTGATTAATTCCCAATTCAAGTTGAATCAATCTTGATTCCTTCCCAAATTTAAATCAAATTCTAGTCGATTTTAATCCTGTTCAATTTTAATTATAAGTTCATATTATTCCAATCAATTTGAATTATTATCAATTTAATCCAATCCAATTTCCCATTTAAATTTTAAACTTGTACCACTTTAAATATAATTTACATTTTTCAACTTCTATTTATCAATCAATTACATTCACATTTTGCTTTTAACTTGGAGTTATACCTTTATTTAACCAATATATTTTATTATTCCATAAACATTTTGAATCCAGATTCCAGGGTTTAAACAATTTTCCAAAATTTAAACATCACCTTAGAATTTATCTATATCCAAAATTCTTTGTCAGATTCTATTATCCCTTTGAATTTCAAAACCAAACTCAATTCACAAACAATTCCAATTTTAAAACAATCTGGTAGCAATTTCTCTTCTAGAAACTCGAAAATAAACATCGATAATGCTGCAGTCATCACCGACGTTATTTTCCAGTGACTGAAAGAGTTCAATGCTTTTATCTCATTAAAACATTTCCAAATATTTTTAATTTCAAATCTCCCAGATTCAAACACAAAGATATTTTTGAAATAATACTATCCTTTCTTCAAAACCTTTGGAAACCACTTTCAAATCCAAAGGAATTTTAATTTTTCCCAAAATTCCAAATTCCCAACCCATCCAATTCATATTTAAAACATTACTCTGGAATTTTCATCTTACTCTATTTCAAATATTCTCTGGAATTCTATTTCAAATTATAATCTCATTTATTTATAAAGTTTGTTTCATCTTATAAATTTCATTTACAATTTATATTTCAAATTCCTTTTTGATTTTAAACTAATTCCACTTAAATTACAATTCCAAAATTATTCCCATTTATTTTGGACTAATATCCATTCAATTGAATCCTACTTCAATTTCAATCATTTCAATTCAATCCAATTCAAATCTTCCATTTAAATTTTTGAACTTATACATCTTCCATCCCAAATCCAATTAATTCAAATTGGATTCAATTTGAATGAGTTTAATTCCAACTTCAAATTTAAACCATCTCGAATTATATAATTCGAGCTAAGTTCTTAAAGATTAGTTTAACCTTTTTAAACCAAATTTAACTTGTCCATTCAAAGTTTCAAACAATTCTAATTTCTGAGTTCTAACTCTAGAACTTCATTTTTTATTAATTTAATTTTAATTTGGTTGTATTATATTCCTACTTAACTTAATTCCAATAATTTAACACCCAATCACCTTAATATTTATTAGAAGGAAATATTGTTTTATATATATATATATATCAAAATATACTTTTATATAAAACCATTTAAAACCTTTATATAAGAAAATAACAAGTACGCGCTCATATATATACACTCAACTCATTCTAGAGTACTACAGACTCTATTTAATGAGTAATCCCCACCAGAACCAAGGTTCTCGCTTAACCTGGCTCTGATACCAAATGTAACGACCCGAAATTTTCAAACCCCAAAATTCCAGATAGTTATGAAAAAGAAGAAAGAGATAGAAGAAGAAGAACAGAAACACCAATCATCTCACATTCGCAGCGGATAAAATATAATAAATAATACCAGTTTACAAAAGAATATTATATTTATCGATTACATTTAATATACATCAGAGTTTCATATTATATATAGACACTGAATATTTACAATTACCAAGTCTCAAATTAACAATAATATAAATACAACAGAATACTCTATACGCTCCTGCCATCCAGCTCGCCTTCTGAGCTCCCGAACGTACTTACCTGAAAATCTGTAATGCTCGGTCTGACCCGAGCATTGCACCAAAGTAACACCCGGGTCAGGCTGGAAACCAGCGTGAGTAAACCCAACTAACATGGAATACCAAAGAAATCAACTTATATAGAACCCGGGGTAACTTATATAAATTTAACTAATTCCCAATTTGCAACAGACAACACTTATTTCACATATAGATTTCTAAGTGACAACTTAGATAAAATAATCCAATCCTCTTAAAATCATTTCATTTCTGCCTATTGGTTTCTCAAATCAATTTATAAAAATTCGAAGTGGTTTCGGGTATTTTTTAATACCCGACTCCGGCCTCTTCGAGACTCATAACATCATATCCCAAGATATCTAAATGAAAATCACAACGTTTCATAATTGAGATATCAACTCATTCTAGACATCCAATACCAATCAATCATCCATAAACAAAGCTTAATCATACAAATCGATTCCATTTATTCTAATTGAATTAATTTAATCCTGATTGAATTACTAATCTCATCCACTTAGATTTCTCCATTAAACATTAATTGATTTCCAATCAATTAATTCATCATACTATCATTTTCATCTTAATTAATCACCCTGGATTAATTATCCTATTATATTCAAGTAATTATCTTTATTTAATTTCATGATATTAGCAGTTCTTATCCAAATTCAATAAGTAATCTTAGTTACTTCATAATCAATTAACTATTTTGATTACATTAATCCTTATTTCATTATATTAATAACCCCTCATAATTCCCTTGTATTGATTTATTTTCTTAACTAATCAATCTCTATTTACATCCTTGATTATATAAATTAGTGATTTCTCATTTACATTTCCATTTATTCTAATCTAATTTAATTTCATTAAATAATTAGTCATTAATTAAACCATAAATATTTCTCATTCTTAATTTATCTTAACCGATGATTAACTATCTTTTATTTACCCTATTTAAATAATTGAATCACTTCTTATTTAACCATTTTTAATTAATCTCTTGATTAATTCCACAAAGTAATAATATTTTATTAATTTCATTAAGCAATTATTTATCAACCACCCAATGATCATTCCAATTAATTTAAACTTAATTAATTAACCCAAATTATTAATGAACTTAATTAATTAATTTCTCATTTAAATTATCCTACCAATTTATTGAATCACCAATCCTCAAACCTTTATTGATTTTAAACTGAACCATTTTCTTATCAACGATTTAAGTTTAAAACCATTTAAAATCCAACTATCTCGAGTCAAACTACAATCAACTCGAGAAACAACGGAATCTAAAATCACTAAATCATCAATACACATCCAAACAATTCAACCATCCATCCAATTATTTAAATTCAACTATTTGAATTTAAATAAATAAATAAATAAATAAAGATTCAACAGAGTGAGATTTACTCACCTTTGGTTTATTTAGCAAAACTGATCCTCTCTCGACTTGTTTGCTTCCGGATGTTGACCTTGAATAAATGTTAGATAATCTTATTAATATTCGAACAACTTGAATAGTTAATTTCCATTTTATGGATTTAATTAACTATTAATGATATAATTCGAACAAGTAATTAAGTTTTAAACTGATTTTCCTTATATAAAAAAAAACTTTAATAATTGAAATAATTTAAATACACTAGTAAACCAGTTGGTCACCAACATACTCCTCTCCACTTCTTTTTTTTTTATCTTAAAACCACATATAGGAATAAATTATAGACTTACAAATCTACCCTTCTTATAAATTTCTCATAACATTTTAAAACCCCTATACACTTATATCAGATCTTTTCTATATACATATAAAATTCACTAAGATAGACCGGTATATAATAAATTTTGTCTTTACTGTAATAATAAAATAAAACAAAATATCATCATTTTTTTTAATGTATATTATATTCAAACTTAGGGAAGAAAAAAAATATCAAATAGTACAGAAATTACTCACCCACTGTCGCGAGAACGGTGCCACTTCTACCACTGACCCACGATCATGAAATCAAAACCCTAGTTCTCGATTGGAAATGTGCCGCACCATTCCTTTCGCACTCGAGACTATCTATAATTCCCCAAGCTAGAGAATCCATTCGCGAGCTTCCCCTTCCATCCATCGCACTCTAGCCAAAGAAGCTCGCAACGCCTTCCAGGTACGAATCTTGAGTTCACGATTTCGAAACCGAAGGGGAGACTCGGCTTCGATTCAAGAGATAGAGGAAAGGAGTTTGGTCGCTTAGGTGAGTTCGAAAAGCGGGAGGAGAGAAAAAGCGACGGCCATTTTCATTTTCTGATTTTTTTTTCCTTCTTTTCCTCTTCGGTTTGATTTACTGATAAAAGTAAGAGAGGGGTGACGAACACGATAAAAAGCTAGGGAAGCTTCTAGCATACGCGAACACTAAATAATTAAATATGGAAATATCTCGTTTCCCAAAACGTGAAACCCCAAACCCCGAATCAACCATGCCGACAGGCGTTCTTAAAGTTTTACTCGCATTCCGAACACAATGGAACGTGTTTCGGTGGCCAATTTGAACGTATGTGCGAGTTACGGAATTAAACGATCGATATTAAATTAAATCGATTAAAATAAATCGAGGCGTTTCGAGCTGCTAGGGTCAAACGACAACTCTGATTGCTACGAAAATTGAAATCTGATAATATCTAACTATTACGGATCCAATGGAACTGGTTTCGTCGAATTCTGAGGCTGTGCCTCGGAAGGCTATTTTTAAGATTCAATTTAAACGATATATTATTAAAACTGAACAGATCACCTTTATATTAAATTTTAACCATTCTATTATCTTCAGTATCATCATTATAAATTTTATAAGCCTTCAAATTATTTAAACAGGCTTAAAAATTTCAGATTCAGCATTTTACCCAATTTTCATTTATTAAATTCAATATTTAAAACATATAATTCAATGATTTAATTATCAAGTAAATATTGATATCTTGTTTTCAAGTTTTAAATTAACTTTCAAATAATTTAAAATCGATTAATTATTCCAATTTAATTCGTTAAAATTTCCGGGTCGTCACAGGTTGTGTCAGCACCTTCAGGGGTGGGTTCGACTCGAGTTGGCACCCGAGTATGATGGTTTTTGTCTCGGGTATTTTGCGTGAGTTTCTCGTGCTGTGGTTTTCATTACTTAACAGTAAAAAGGAGAGAAGAGGACGATTATCAGTAGAGAAGAAATGGGAGTGGTAGAAGAGGAAGCAACCGTGTGTAGCAGGGGAGACTCAGGGAAGAAGGGAAGTAGTGCGTGTGGTAGAAATGACTCGAGTGATTTGGGTAAATTTCTCGGAGCGTTACTCGAGATTTTATAGGGAAGGCTCGGGTTTTTGTTTTTCCAACTGAAGTTTTTTTCAAAAAAAAGTAAAGATAAGCTAACGTTTTAAATTATCTTAGTTAATACTTCTAAAAAGAATGTTTTAAGCCTTAGTTATTATTCTAATTAAGGAATTCAAAATAAGACAAATATAAAACTTATTATACATAAGTTAGTAATTAGTAAACAATTGTTTCCAAAAGTTTAAGAAGATCCCTTTTTAAATGTTAATTAAGTTGAATAATTAATATTTATTGATTTTATTTTTATAAGTAATTAGGAATAATTACATTATAGTTATAATTAGAGTTTGAATTAATTAATGTTTAAAGTGATAAATAAATTGTAATTAACTACTTAAGTTAATTAATGAATGATTTATAAGTTAATTAATTAAGTAATTTAATTAGGAATTAACAAACGATTAACTAAGAAATTAATAATTAATGATGGATAATCAAGTGTCATTAATTAATAATTGTGAGTTATTAATTAATAATTAAAGTTATTAATTAATGATTAAGGAAAGTAATTAAGACTTAATAATTGATTTCAAAATAATTTGTTAATTTAATAATTTGAAAAGGAATAAGAATTAATTTGTAAATTAAGTTAATTAAAATGGATAATTTATTATTTAATTAATTAATGATTTGGGTTAATTAAATAAATAATTAAAGATTTAATTACTTAATTAAGGTTTAAAGATTTATTAGTTAAGGAATAATTAATTTGTACATTAAGGATTATTAATAAATTAATGATTAAAGAAAAAAATTAATAGATTAAGTGATTAAGCAATAAATTGATTTAAGGATAATATGATAAATTAATTTGGTAATCTATGTGAAAATTATTAATTCATTAAAGGTTAATTGATTTAATGAAAGTGATTAAAGATTTATTCATTAATTAAAGAGTAATTACTTAGTTATTGCAAATTAATTAAAGATAATAAATTAAGGATTAATTATTAATCAAGAGTTAATTAATGATTTCACTAAAAGATAATTTATTAAATGTTTTGAAATTAATTGATTATTAATTTACTATGACTAGAGAATTTATTCATAGAAGTTAATCTGATTTAAATTAAGCAGATAATTAAATTGACCCTATTTATGGATGTTTGGATTATATTGGATGATGAATTGTTTGGTATCCCTGACATGTGATGCTTTGTGTTATATCCTGATTTGTATTGTGATCTGTAATGTAATTAATTATCTGTGATGTAATTCATTGCCTATGACATATATATCTGTGATCTGTGAATGAAGACAAGCATTATAGTTTATATCGCTTATCAGATATATTGTTGTATTTGATCTATCATGATTGA
This sequence comes from Allium cepa, assembly GCA_030765085.1. Lineage (NCBI taxonomy): Eukaryota > Viridiplantae > Streptophyta > Magnoliopsida > Asparagales > Amaryllidaceae > Allium > Allium cepa. The sequence continues at coordinate 1,040,093,299 of CM060928.1, forward strand.
TGATGTTGCAATATTGTGTTAAACCCCTGGACCACACCATACACACAAAAATATGGATTTCAGGAGGAAATCGATTAAGTCACAGATTTGGAAATGATTTTTCTAAAAAAAGTTGAATATTTAAATTCAAATATTTTGGGAATGGATTGGGTTTAAAGTGAAAAGCTATTGAAATGGAATTTTAAAGATGAAATTTATTTTTAACTTGATTGAGTTTTGGAATTTAAATATTTCGATTTAAATTTGAATTCAATATTTGAAATTGAATTCTACGATCTGGAAACTAGGGACTAAGGATGTTATACCAGTTTATATGGGTTTAACTATTTTAAAGGTTTGATTTGGGAATTTAAATTTAAATTCAAAGGCTTTAACTCGTGTAAATAAAATTGGATGTTTCTGAAAATGAAACTATTGTTTTCAAATAATAAAAGCTTTCATATAAGAAGTGAACTTCCAAATTGTGTTAAAAGGGATTTCAAGTCAATAATGAAAATGATTTTCCAGGTTATGGAAACGGTTTGAAAACTATAAGTAAATCTTTAATTTAAAGATTTTAAACGAGTTAATCCAATTGAAATGGAAATTGTTTTAAAATCCGTAGATGGATTTTTGTGAAAAGGGGTGAGCTTAGTGAAATAAATCTTTTGTTTAAAAGATTTGAAAATGGTAATTTGTTTAAACCATTTGAAAGAAAGTTTGAATTATTAAGTTGTGACTTAATTGAAATCCCATATCCATATGTTTTAAATGTTGCGCTCATTATTCGGTTTAGCCGGGAGAAGACCTTTGTGTCGTATAACCCATTCCGAATATGTGATTCGACATATATGGATAGCATTTGAAGACCTGTGGTGAAGACCGGGTATTTGCGTGAACGATAGGATGACCTATCGATTGTCTCTGCACTGAGTTTCTGCGGTATAGAGATTCCCTAAGTGATGTGAAGTCCGGTCGGGATTGTGAATACTCCGATTGCAAGGACTTCTTCGGAAGTGCCTTCGGTTCTATTCAAACCCGGAACAGACTTGTATGGTTGTATGTCTGACACTACACTTTGAGATATAAAGCAGATTTCTTTCAAATACATATTTCTATGGTGGCGGAGAATTTATTCTCTTAGCTCAACACCCTTGTCTGAGACGTATGAGCTCAGAGGTTATGTAGTTGAAGGTTATCTGTGATATACTCCCAATTTGGTAGTGTGGCATGTTGAGTGCTGTTGTATGTTGATGATCATTTGTTGATCATTTGTGATCAGAGCATGGCTTTTGTATAAAGTGTAGCTTTGTGGACGAGACTGCATCATGACCTCACACCTCGGAAATGGTCGAACCAGGAAAGATGCGGCAAGGTTATGAGGGTCGCTCCCTTTAGGGGGTGTCATTCCCTTCTGGTAAAGGGTGGTATCATGGTGTGGAGCCCAGATATTTACCTATGTGGTGGCTCCAATCTTATTTACTGTGTGGTTGTTGCTTTAGAGGCGCCTCGGATAAAGGTCCCAAAGGACCGGGGAGTGGCATGCTCGATAAGTAGTTACCTAGTTACAGAGGTAACCCGGCCTTGTGTTGGCAGAGAGCTGGTTAAGTTCTTGGGACGCCCCGCCAAAGCCGATCCCATGTGGCAGTAGGAAGTTCCTTAGCCTGACCATTTGTTGGAAAATCCAAACAAAACAATACGCGCCCTGTACGGTTTTAGCTATATTACCTGCCACTCACTGATGATGGAGCCCCATTGTTTGGATGGTAGCTGTAGTAGGCGTACGATAATGGTCGTATGTTGGCTAAGATTTATACTCTACTTTCGACATGTTTTTCTGCACTTTGCACTTATAGTGATAATATCAAAAAAATTCGTATCAAGCATGTTTGACTATCATAAGAAGAAATCTTCTCCAATTTTGCGTTTGCATTGTGTGTGTGGCGGGAGGTCTTATGGTAGTCTCATTTTTTATACCGGAATCCTTTTATAAATCTAGTTTCTTTAAAAGAAACTGTTTTTGTTACTCATACCAGTCCCATGACTGACTCGGAGTTTATTGTTCCTTTCCTAAACTCTGAGTGCTCACTATTTTCCACACGAGCAGTCTAGAGTTGGGTTTTTCAGATAGTTAGGTTTGGTTGATTATCTAGAGCTAATTTCAGTCTTTGGATGCGCACCAGTCTTGCTTGTCTTAATGAATCGTGATGTTGGTTCGAGCTGCTGCTGGAGTTCTTCCTTGACAGTTGTTTGTCCGCTGCTAGTGTTATCTATTTTCTTTCCGCTGCTATTTTACTGTATCATATCTCTGATGTATATCGATATCTGTTGTATCAGGATGTTGTATCAGACGTTGCATATTGATATTCATTATTTTCTTCCACTATGTTGTTATACTTAATTGTGTTGTAAGCTCCGGCGACTCAGATTTGAACGCTCGAATCTACGGCATTCGAGTACAATGTAAAGTATGGATGTCGATTTTCGAATGCGAAAAATCCGCGTCGTCACACAATCTTTTGAGTCAAGAAATTGAAACTCAAAAAGAGAAGAATGACGCTCTTAATTCTGAAAATCATGAACTAAAAACTAAGGTAAAATTGATAGAATTGGATAATACTAGTCTCAAAACAAAGTTAGAAAACATCACCAAAAATATTTCAAAATTTAATAAAGAAAGAGAAACTTTATCTTAAATTATTGATAGCTCTCAATCTGTTTCAAGTAGAAAAGGATTAGGATATGTTAAGAAAACAACAGCTTCACCTAAAAAAATTAGGACAAATATTAATCCTACTACAATACAAACAAAAAAGAATTCTTACCCAAAAAACATAAAAATATGGGTTTCTAAAACAAACAACAATTTGATTAGGAAGAAATATATAAACACCATTTTAGAAACTGTTCATAAAAATAAAGATTACATTTTTAAATGGGATACTGAGCCCTCTTGGGTTTGGTTTCCTAAGATTTAACTGTAAGGACCCTATTGAAAAAGGTGGGTACCAATGTTATCTCATATTTTTTTTAGGTCCCACTCAAGAAGAGGAAAATGGATATTCAACAGTGGTTGCTCAAAACATACGACAGGAGACGAAGATATCCTATCAAATATTACTTACTCAAATGGAGGCTTCGTCACTTTTGAAGACAACTCTAAAGATTAAATCATCGGAAAAGGCGATGTGAGCAATAATGGTATTTCAAATTTACCTCTTATTTCAAATGTTTTACTTGTCAAAAATTTAAAACATAATTTACTTAGTGTCAGCCAATTGTGTGACAAAGGATTCAAAATCACCTATTCTGAAAACAAATGTAGTATTTTTGATTAAAATCAAAATCTTATCTTTGAGAGAAATAGAGACAGAAATATCTATGTTCTGAATATGAAAATAAATCACAATTCAGATATGTGTTTAATAGCCAACGTAAATGATCCTTGGATATGGAACAAACGATTCTGCTATATTAACTTCAAAACTATAAACAAGCTTTCTAAAAATGATTTAGTAAAAGGTCTACCAGAAATGAATTTTAAAATTGATCATATTTGTGATGCATGTTAGTTAGGAAAGTTAACTAAGTCATCTTTTAAATCTAAAAAGGTTATTTCAACTTTACAACCACTTAAATTAAAACATGTGGATTTATTTGGACCAACACAAGTACAATCCATTAATCATAGTAGATATGTGTTTGTAATTGTTGATGATTTTTCTAGATATACTTGGACTATTTTTATGAAAAATAAAAGTGAAACCTCTGATAATTTCAAAACTTCTGTCAAAAGAATTCAAAATTTTAAAGGTTTGAAAATAAAAACATAAGAAGTGATCATGGAGGTGAATTCGAAAACGAAGCCTTTGAACATTTTTGTAAGAATAAGGGAATATTCCATAATTTTTCATTTCCTAGAACTCCACAACAAAATGGAGTTATAGAACGAAAAAATAGGACCTTACAAGAATGTGCAAGGACTTTGTTAAATGGAAGTACATTACTATAACATTTTTTGGCTGAAGCAGTTGCAACAGCTTGTTATATTTTGAATCGTGTTTCTATTCGACCACTAACTAAGAATACTCCTTATCAATTTCTTAATGGGCGAAAACCAAATATTTCTTATTTTAATTTTTTCGATTCAAAATGCTTTGTTTTAAACACAAAAGACCAGCTAGGCAAATTTGATCCAAAATCCGATGAAGTATCTTTTTAGGATATTCAGATCGAAGCAAAGCTTATCGAATTTTTACAAAAGAATGAATATCATCTAAGAAACATTTCATGTATCCTTCGATGAAAATTTTAAACAAATTCCAAGTATAAGAGATGATGAAGAATTCCCTGATAATATCACAAATACAGAAATTTCAAATCTTGAAAATAATGAAAACGTTGTTCACAATAACAATGAATTAAGATCTCCACCTAGATTATTAAGAGATCATCCTTCTGTTAATGTTATTGGAGAACTCAATTCATCTGTTAGAACAAGAAGTCAATTAAATCAAATGGGTCATGTAGCTTTCCTTTCTCATATTGAACCTAAAAATATTAAAGAAGCATCTACCGATGAAAATTGGTTAATCCCTATGCAAGAAGAGCTAAATCAATTCGAAAGAAATGACATTTGGGATTTAGTTCCACGGCCTAGTGATCAATCAGTTATTGGTACAAAATGGGTCTTCAAAAATAAAGCAGATGAACAAGAAAATATTACCAGAAATAAAGCTAGATAAGTTGCTCAATGATAGAATCAAGAAGGGATTGGCTATGAAGAAACGTTTGCTCCAGTCGCTAGACTAGAAGCAATACGAATCTTACTAGAATTTGCATGTTTTCATAACTTTTATATCAAATGGATGTCAAAAGTGCTTTTTTAAATGGTTTTATAAAAGAAAATGTTTATGTTGAACAACCTCCGTTATTCATACACGAACAATTTCCTGACCATGTCTACAAGCTTAAAAAGGCCTTATACGGTTTGAAACAAGCACCCAGTGCTTGATACGATCGTCTTAAAAGATATTTAATAGATTCTGGTTTTGAAATTGGAAAGGTAGATTAAACTCTTTTAATTAAAAGAAATAAGCAGGATATTTAATCGTTCAAATATATGTTGATGATATTATTTTTGGATCTACAAATGAAAGACCATGTCAAGATTTTTCTAAAATAATGACTAGAGAATTTGAAATGTCACATATGGGTGAGTTAAATTATTTTCTTGGCTTACAAATAAAACAATTAGAAAATGGTATTTTTATAAATCAAGAAAAATATTGTAACAATCTAGTTAAATTCTTTGGTATGGAAAATACTTCTACCAAACCAACTCCTATGAGTACAACCATACATCTTGATAAAGATGAAAGTGGAAAAATTATTGACCAAAAATTATGTCGAAATTTGATTGGATCGTTACTATATTTAACAGCTACTGGACCTGACATAATGATGAGTGTTTTCTTGTGTGCACGATTTCAAGCAGATCCCAAAGAATCACATTTACGAGCAGTGAAACGCATACTATGATAACTTAATAAAACCAAGGACTTTGGACTATTCTATCCAAAGGAATGTCCTTTCTAATTAGTGTCATACAGTGACGCTGATTTTGGAGGAAGCCGGACAGATAGAAAAAGTACAAGTGGGGCTTAAATCACTTCATTGCACAGTCTCTTGTATCTTGGTTTAGTAAGAAACAAAACTGTGTTTCATTATCGACATGTGAAGCGGAATATATTTCTGCAGCTCTGGCATGTGCTCAAGTTATCTATATGCGACAAACACTACAAGATTTTGGTTTTAATTTATCTAAGTCAACTATTTACTGTGATAATTCTAGTGCTACAAATTTATCTAAAAATCCTGTCGATCACTCACAAACAAAACACATTGACATTCGTCGTCATTTTCTTCATGATAATATTGAAAAGGATTTGATAAATCTAGAATTTGTTTCCTCTGATAAACAATTGTCAAATATTTTTACAAAGCCTTTAAATGAAAATACTTTCATCAATTTAAGACGAGAACTTGGAATAGTCTCTTTTAAAGATTTATAAATTTACACACACACACACTATTTGTATTTGTAGTTTTCATAACACAATTTGATAAAATATATATAAAAACTTTCATTCAAATTTTTGTCAAAAAAATAAATTATATGACTCTAGAGAGACTTGAACTCTTGACCTCTTGGTTGTAGAATTATTATTTCCTCTTGCCATTTGAGCTATGTATGTTTCTTGTATCAACTAGAAGCTTGATTCTAATTATTCAGGAAAATTTCGTTCAACAAAAAATATGTAGCTGCTGGAGCTCAAACTCTGGTCCCATGACTGGTAACTCCTTGCTTTACCAGTTGTGATGTATGTTATTTCTTGTTAAGTCTTATACTTCATCAGCTCATAACCATTAATCTTTAAAACAATTCTCATCCATTCCATATATATGTTTTTTCTCTCTGGCTATTAGTTAAATGAATTTTCTGACTACACAACCTCGGCTCAATCTCCTCTATAAATCTACATTCTTTCATTTTTTGCAATCATCCGTACAATTACTTACTCTCTAACAGTAAACTTCAAAGCTCCTCAATTTTTTCTTTCAAAGGCCTCTCATGATTCCTACGATTCCTCTAACTCCAAATTATCTTTTGCTACACCAACATCCTCTAGTAGTTATCATTCTTCCAGTACCTCCACTCCGTCCTTGCCAACTCCTACCCCTAGAAATGAACAAGCTCAATATCACACTGGATATTCTCCTAAAAGTAAGAAGTCATGAAAATCTCTGTTTATTTCTTCGAAAACTAAAGAAAAAATTGATGAATCCATCATTATCAAAGGGAGCAAATCAATTTACAAAGGGAGATGTATTATGAACAACGGATGAATTCCAGTCGTCTTAGCCTTATAGAATCAATTGCCCTCAAATTCTATGGCAAATCATCTAAGCATGATGTTGTTGAACCCTCAACATCTCGTCAACCAAATTCATCTGGCTAGAATCAATGGGAGAAAACTCCACAATAACCTTTGGCATCTCCAAACTCTTGGGAACACCAAAACTATTGGTCTCCTTTGCGATCTCATGTTGAGATCACCAAGGTTGAACCACATGAATGATCTCCTAAAACTCCTAAATAATTAATTTTCTTGTGTTATTATTGTTCTATATTCACTTTTATTTCATGTATGTATATGTTTGTTTTAATAATCCTTGAACAAAATTTTGTTTTATGCCTAACTGCAAATTTTGACTTCAGCCAGTCGACTAAAATATATATCCAGTAGACTGTTTACAGGGTAAAAAAAACTCTCGGGCTATCAACCAGTCGACTGGGTCATATAGGTCAGTCAACTGATTGTAGGGTAAAAAACTCTTGGGTTAGCAACCAGTCGACTGACCTACCCTGATTAGTCGACTGGCTGTACAAAATCACTACTGTCTTTTCATTTTTTAACCCCTTTTACCCATCTATTCACTTTACCTTCTTCATTTTTTACTTTCTCCAAAACCCTAGCCCCCATTTTTCTTTCAACTTATTCTTAATACCATCAAATTAATGGTTGCTCCAAGATCAAAACGCTTAAAACAAGCTTACTCATCCTTTGTTGATACTCAGGTTGCTCATTGGCTTAACGATGCAACTGCAATCGAAAGATAGGAGAAGATGAAGAATTCTAGAATTTTTGAAGGATCGTTCATGGTTTATTCTGATTTTGGAGCTTACTCTCTTCAAGAATTAATGTGGAAATGTGGATTAGAGTCACTCCTCGACTACAATTCAAATCGCCACAACATTAATCATCTTATGGTAAAACTTTTCTTTGCAAATCTTAATCTTGGCCATCAACAACCATCTAATCCAAACAATTATGTATGGAGTTTGGTTTGTGGTCAACAAGTTTTATTTTCTCTGGATAGAATGGCACATATCCTTCAATCTCCAAATGAAGGTATAGATTTAAATGACGTCAAATGTAATCCAAGAAAAAGAGATAGAATTAGCATATGTTCATAAGTGATGACATGACTGAATTGCGTTCTAAGCTTCTTGGACCTAAAGCAAGAATCTTGCACAAAACACTTATGTGTTCTATTCTCCCACGAACCGGCTCATATGAATTAATGTATCTGAAATATTTCAAAGCTCTCTATCCCATATAGGGAAACATATGCATAAATTGGTTACGTCGTATTATGGATGAATTTCTCACCTTCACACATGGGAATATGCATGTTATCTACTTTGGAGAATATATTATGAGACTTCTTCTAGATGCTGTGTTCGTCAACCAGATTCCGAATTCTCTACTGTTAGAATGATAAATATAAGGACCATCAGTCTTATGAAGCTACCAACACGACTCTACCTATTACTTCATATGAAGATTGCAAGCATCAACAAGCTCAACAACAACAATCTGGAGGTCCAACAATTAGAGAACCGAAAGCACAACAAGAAGAAGGCGATTTTCGCTTAGCGACTTCCTCCAGCATCCATGAATCCATTGAAATTCTCTCTAGAAATCAACTTATTTTGGATTCAAGGCTCAAGAAAATGGATAAGAAGCTTGATAAGATCAAAGGCTTCTTTTCTACTTTATGGGATGCATTATCATGCTCTTCTTCCATTGCTGCCACATCTGTCGCCCAAGGAAAGCGTCCAGCACCTCGATTTACATGGTCTATATCAGAGGAGCATATTAGTAGCGACACTAGTGGAGCAGGCACTAGCGCTCAAGGCACTTCTAGACCAGGAAAAGAGCCTGTACTGGAAGGAGAGTATAATTGGGATCTTGATGAATAGGTTTTTGGTGAGTAAGTATGGTATGAACTATTTTCTTATTTGAAACTTTATTATACATTTAAACATTTGGATGTTTGTTTACTAATTGTTTTTGAGACTTGTACTAATTAGTCTTTTTTTGACATTTATTTCTGCACTTTATATTGAAACTATTTTGCTATATCTCCTTTTTGTCGGTGACATAGTGGGAGAAGAATTATCCTAATCATTTTTATGCAGGTACAAGAAGTGTCATATATTCTGGGGGAGTTTTTATATTTGTTCTCTAGGACTTTTATATACATGTTTGTCATCAATCAAAAAGAGGAAGAATGTTGAATTGCTAGTTTTGATTCATGACAAAGCAAGTTAGAAGAAAAGGAGAACCCCCGACGAAAATACATAATCAAAGGACTATAGCTATATCAAGACTTTTAATCTATGTTTTCACTGTCTAGTACTTATGGTTGAGTCTTAGAAATTTGTTAAAATATATCCTCAAGTTGTCTGCACTTCATATTTCTCGATTAATCAAAACAGAGCATACTATGTAAAAATATTACAGCCATACGACTGGCTATAATCACCCAGTCGACTGACTATGTACATATATGATATGCACTGTTTATTTTTAAAACCTATTGCATATTCAGTCGACTGACCAAGAACGACCAGTCGACTGACCTGAGACCAACTATCATATTTTCGAAAAGACATCTTCTTCTGCGAAAGGAAGCAACCCATCTCTGAACGGAAATGGATGCTCCTTTTCGTCAGAACCCTTCACCAATGGCAGTAGCTCTTCAAATACTATGCATACATGTTCCAAAACACAATACATTCACCGAAATTCATTCTAACTCTCTACTATTCTTCTTGTACTTTAATATTTGCATGCAAATAGCGTACAAACATTTTTACTGCTTTGAATCTACAAACAATCTCTCATAATCTTCGATTCTTAGCATTACCTTGCCTTCATATCTTGACATACACTTCATATACTTGAGGATTTGATTATAGGAGGTTTGTACTATCAGTGACAAATCAGTGTTATCAAGAACACATAGTGTCAGATATTATTTTATATTAGTGAAATACTCTTTTGCTGCTGAGGTGAAAATCCTGTTCAGTTGCTCAGGTGTCTATTCTGCAGCTCAGACTGTATATACATGTTCCTCCGGGTTAAGTGAGGTTTATTATAGTTGAAATTCCAGAAAGAGTCTGGGACTGGACGTAGAACGAGAAGTTCGATCCAGTATAAAAATTCCTGGTGCTTGTTTTATTTTGCTTATTTCCATTTACTTTGCTATTATCATCTGTTTTCACATTTAGATTTAATTATATTCCATATTACACGATCCTGCACACTTTCAATAGTGGCTCTATATCAGGCATTTGAGCTGTCTTTCTCATGTAGCTAGACATTTTTTGTGCTCCAATAGTGTGATGAATTCCATGGACTGGTTTTGTTTTTACCTGTAATGACACAGGAATTCAAATCAATACATGATCGATTTTGAAACACAAATCAAGTTTATAATTTTATGAATAAGAAAAGTTCATAGTAAACAAATGCCACTAGATTTGATGGCCCAATAGACTGTTAATATGCCATTCTTCTGTGGAAAAAGTTAGTTCTCGAGTATCTAGGCAATTATCTTATTAGCATAAGAAGCTATTTAAGTTTATTTAATGGACTCTTTTAGAGATCCTGGTTTGATCACGTTTGGACCACTCTCAATAAGGCACGACATTCATCGGTCTTATGTCCATTCACTTTGTGGTAGTTGCAATAATCATTCCCTTTGCTTGGTTTAGAGTAGCTTGATATACTGTGAGTAATTGAAAATCTTTCAAAATCTTTTGATAGAGTGAAAATATGAGATAGGGGCTTGTTCAAATTCACATAATTGGATTCGGGAAACTTTTTCTTTATTTTCCTCCTACTTTTCTCTTCGTCAAAACTTTCACTATAGGACTCAAGATTAATTTCTTCTATCCTTTTTCTTTTTGGGATTCCCTTGTCGCCGAATATTTTTTTCTCCATCTGAATAAATTTCTTGGCTTGAAAAGTAGAAGTTTCGTAGATCTCCACATCCATGAATATAATGTTGTTCCTAGAAAGGGGTTTGTTTGAGTAGCCCAGACAGAACTGCTACTAACTTATCTCCATCGGTTGCATTTTCTTCTTTTAATGCTTTAGTATTGAACCTCTTTAAATAATCTTAGTGGTTCTCCTCGTTTTTTGTATGATTGTAGCTAACATGCTAAAGCTCATTGTTTGATCTTTGATTACGTAAAATTGTGTCGCAAAATCATAAGAAATTGTTCCTAAGAATAAATGATAATCTTTTGATAACTCCAACACCATTCAATAGCTACTCCTTGAAGAGTAATGGGAAAAGTTTGCATCGAACTGTCCTAGATGCATTATAGAAGTTCATCCAGTTTTCAAACGCTATAAGGTGATCATCTGGATCAGTAGTTCCATCATACTTTGGTGTGGGAATATGAATGTGAGAAGGGATGCTAGTTGCCATAATTTCTTCTTAAAAAGGAGCTTTTTGCAGGATAACATATTTCCTTAATTTATTGAGTACATTTTTTATTATATCCTCTATGACTTGGTTGTGAATGTTGTCATGGTGACCTTCGCTGTTTTTTATGTTTACGCTATTTGATTGCTTAATGATTTTCTTAGCCTGACTTCCTAGGTCCTTATATTGATCTTCATTTAGACATTGCGCCTCACCTTTTCCTTCCATAACCTTTAGCGACCCTTGAAACGGTGCTCTTTGAAGAAATTTCTGCATGGCTATCATTTGTTGTTATAGATGCTGGAGTTTAATTTCATTGTTTTCCAACTTCATTAAGGTCGAAGGTTGCCCAATTTTCATATTCTTCAAGTTTAAGTTTGGGACAATATTGTTTTCCAAAGTTGATCGTGGCTCAACTTCTTCGTTTGAGATATCAATACTATTCATGACTCCTTCCATCTTCTTCTTTTCGAACGGCGTACTCTATTAACCATTAGTGAAAGTGATTAGGGATCAGAGGTTTGAGCCTTCCTTCTAGTGCCAAAAATGTTAACAAGATTTCTTATTAAAACCCCAAAGTAATGTTAAGAAAAATGGATATCCTATTTTAGGAACAGTAGGCATAATTCATTTAGGAATTGCTTATAAATTTGGCTTTACTTGTTGATAATTCTTGGATCAAACCTTTCGACATCGTCAAAAGGTTCAGTCTTTGGATTGATTAACCTTCTGACCTTATTAAGCTTGCATGATGTCCCTTACAATGGTTTTCCCTTCAATTAGGTGAAATCCACCTAGTTGGTCCTTCAGAGGTTGGTTTTAATCTTGTCAAAAGGTTAAGGTGATAGCCTTATTTGGGCTCAATAGGGTTTTATATACTTTGATGGTTATGAGGTAGGTCTCGATCTTGTCAAAGGGTTAGGTCACTTAGTATGTAGCTTCGGATGGTATAGGAATTGACTAAATATAAAGAACTGCCAACCTTACCAAAAGGTTTAGACCATAGAGCAAATGACTTTGGATGGTTTGAACGAATGATGATCCAAATAAGTTGTCGACCTTGTCGACAAGAACCTTCCGATGGGGTTGAACCTGAAAGCAGGAGTTAATCCAACAAAGGTTTTAAGCGAATAATAAAGTAATCAACAAGACTTAAGCCTTCCCTCTATATTCAAGAAAAAGCTTCATTTTATTGAATCCCTAAATCAGCACCCAATTAGAGTTACAATATATTGATTAAGAAAACACAAGACTAGAAAGAGAGAAATCGCCTCCCCAAACATGACCCATTGGGTTTTATTTATAGACGCAGGCAGCCCCCCTTCGACTCCATGCTCTCAACTAGGTCGAAAGGTCTCCCTTTTATACGCATCTATGAATCTTTCAACTTTGTCAAAAGGTTTTCCTTTCATATGTTATTATTGATTTTTCAACATTGTCGAAAAGTTTGCTTTTCTTTATGCCTTCCTGAACCTTTCGACTTTATCTGTGATTTTGCATTCTTTATATTGCTATGAACCATTCGACCTTGTTGGAAGGTTGCTCTTCATTTGGTTGTTGTGAACATTTCGACCTTGTCAGAAGGTTACTCTTCATTCGATTATTATCTAGTGCTATGCTTCCCTTCAATTTTGTATAATGGTTTCCTTTCATTATTTGTTTATTTGTGAGTGCTGCTTTCTTCATAAACCTTTCAACGTTGTCAAAAGGTATTTTGGATGTCCTTCAATTGGTTTGAAAGGCTTGATATGAAAAGGTTAGTAACTACCTTCGGAACGTACATGTCCGGATAAATGCGCCAAAATCTGACAAGAACATCATGTACCCCTACTATAATAACCCGCACCTCACTTAACGCAGATACTATCTCCAACTTAGTCAACTCTGCCTCATGGGCCAAGCCAAGGTGTGGGGTTTTGTTCCACAAAAGGCCTTGATGTTGTTATGAGGTGAAGTCTTTGGTATATAAGCACCCACTTCATAATGTTTTTCCATGATGTGGGACTATTATTCCCATTTTGAAGGAGTGTTACAATCTCCCCTCTTTAGAGCCCAACGTTCTCGTTGGCTCATGAACACAACACCACCCAAGCGTCATGGCTGTAACACGTACATACCACAATTCCGACCGGGTATGGCTCTGATACCGTTGGAACAGCCCGCACCTCACTTAACATAGATACTATCCCCAACTTAGTCACCTCCGTCTCATGGACGAAGTCAAGATATGGGGTTTCGTTCCTCAAAAGGCCTCGATGTTGTTATGAGGTCAAGGCTTTGGTATATAAGCACCCACTTCACAGTGTTTTTCCACGATGTGGGACTATTATTCCCATTTTGAAGGTATGTTACACCTACTGTTAGCAAGATTTCTTATTAACACCCGAAAGTAATGTTAAAAAAATGGATATCCTTTTTTAGGATCAGTGGGCGTGATTCCCTTAGGAACTGCCTTCAAATTTGGCTTTACTTGTTGATAATTCTTAGATCAAACCTTTCGACATTGTCGAAAGGTTTTGTCATTGAATTGATTAACCTTCTAGCCTTATTGAGCTTGTATGACATCTCTTACAAAGGTTTTCCTTTCGATTAGGGGAAGTCCCCCTAGTTGGTCCTTTAGAGGTTGGTTTTAATCTTGTCTAAAGGTTTAGGTGATAACCTTATTTGGGCTCAACAGGGTTTGATATACTTTGATGGTTATGTGGTAAGTCGCGACCTTATCGAAGGGTTAGGTCACTTAGTATGTTGCTTTGGAAGGTATAGGTATGGATTATATATAGAACGTCTAACCTTATTAGAAGGCTTAGACCATAGAGCCAACGATTTCGAATGGTTTTAGTAAATGTTGATCAAAATAAGTTGCCAACCATGTTAACAAGACCATTCTGATAGGGTTGAACCTGAAAACAAGAGTTAACCCAACAAAGTTTTTAAGAAAATAATAAAGTAATTAACAAGACTTAAAACTTCCCTCTGTATTCAAGAAAAAGCTTCATTTTATTAAACCTCCAAATTAGCACCAATTAGGCTTACAATATACTGATTAAGAAAATGCAAGACTAGAATGAGAGAAATCGCCTCCCCAAACATGACCCCTTGGGTCTCATTTATAGATGCAAGCGGGCCCCCCTTTCAACTCATGCTCTCGACTCGGTCGGAAGGTCTCTCTTTTATATGCAGTTATGAAACTTTTGACTTAGTCGAAAGGTTTGCCTTTCATCTACTATTATGAACCTTTCGACGTTGTCGAAAGGTTTGCTTTCCTTTCTTCCTTCATAAACCTTTCGACTTTATTGAAGGGTTTGCCATCTTTATGCTGCTGTGAATCCTTCGACCTTGTTGGAAGGTTGCTCTTCATTTGATTGTTGTTGTTAACGCTTAAAATTAAACGCTAACACCCTGGTGTAAGTAGAGATTAAGTGAAAGCACCACCCGTCAATACGGGAATTAGAAGTAAGTAGAAAAGTCATAGAGAAAACGGTAAAAGACAACAGTTTTATAGTGGTTCGGCTTCAAGTTAATCCTACGTCCACTTTAATCTCCTCTATTGCTGAATCAATTACAACTTTACAACAGTCCTCGATTACAACACTGATAGTACAAGTAGCTAGAACTCCGAGGTAGAAGAAATCTTTGAATCCATGTCCAATGTATTAGATTTCCTCTTGAAGTTCGTTGAGATGTCTTTCGTGTTTGAAGTGTCAAGTGAGTCGAGAATTCAGCAGAGTATCGGCGTTCCAGAAATGAACCAAAAGGATCCCCCTTCAGTTGGAGTAGGCGGGGTATTTATAGAGAGTTTTTCTAAATTAGGTCGTAGGTCGTGAGCGACCTAGTGGGAGCGGCTTACGGCTTAATCAGAGTGCACTTGACTACCTCAAACAAACTAACAAGTCATAGGTCATGACCGACCTATGGAGGAAGCGGCGTAAGAAGCTTCTTTGGTATGTTTAGGTCGTGAGCGACCTAGGAAGAATAGTTGGCGACTTATGGTTTGGGAACGACATAAGAAGTTGCTCCATTCTGTGATAAATCGCTAGGTCGCTAGGTCGCTTAGCTACTAGGTCGCTTTAGCCCATAGGTCGTTAGGTCGCTTTAGGCCATAGGTCATTAGGTCAATTTAGCCCATAGGTCATTAGGTCGCTTTAGGCCATAGGTCGTTAGGTCGCAGATCTCTTGCACCTTTAGTCCGTTAAGTCGCGAAGCCTCTTTGCTGTGACATGTTGTTGCCCTGTGTTGATGGTTAGGTCGCTAGGTCGTTTGATAAGTTTAGGTCGCTGGGTCGCGATATCTTTAGGTCGCCAGGCCGTTGGGGGTTTTTAGGTCGTTAGGTCATTCACATTTTAATTCTTTCAGATTGCTCATTTCCTTAGGTCGCTGAGCCGTGGAATAAAGGAGTTAACATTTGCCCCTCGAAGTATACGCCTATGCCATAGGTCGTGTGCTTCAACTTAACTTTGCTAAGTCGTGAGCGACCTAAGGGATAAGTTAACCCGTGTGTCCATTCGTCTTCCTCTTTTCCCTCTATATAATCGGCTAAGTCGTTTCTTCCTCCTTGTTTGCTTCAGCTTTTAGAAACGCCATTGAAGAAACTTCCAACCTGAATTCACCGATCGCCGATCATCCTTGCAACTTCATTACGTAAGTGCATCCGTTCTCCGCTCAATCTTATGATCATCATTAAATCACGAGTTCTGGATCCTCGTCTTTAACCTCTGATCCAATTTCATATTCTTATGTTTCATCACAAACCATGCCATGATCGATTGATGGAATTGAGGTAGCTTAATTCGGTCTTGGATGATCTCTGACAATTTGAGGAGGAGATGGTGGATTAACTGGTTTGTGAGTTTGGAGGATGTGAGAAGGTTCTTAACGGGTTGATGGATTATTGGATTCCAGGTCAAACTGCTGTGCTTCTAGTGAATTAGAGGGGATGGACACTCGCCAGTTGATGAGTGGAGAGAAGGTCATAAGAGTTTTGATGGAAGGAGCTTGAGATTGCCGAGTCGTCTCAGAAATGACCTAATGACTTTAACCGACCTAAGAACCTTCATGACCTAACTGTTCGTGGATCGTCCTTTCGCGACTTATCTACCTGCAACCTAAGCTAACTTTCACGACCTAACTGCTCGAGGCATCGCCCTTTGTGACCTATCTTCCTGCGACTTAAGCTCTAGGTCGTGTGTGTGCTCGAGCGACCTAATACCTAACCAAATTTGCACTGCCATTTCCATGAAACTTTAATGTCGAGCGACCTAGGAGATTGATGATTTAACTTCTCGCGGCATAGGTCGTAGGTCGCGTATGCATAGGTCATAGGTCGCGTATGCAGTTGAACGACCTAGGACTTAGCCTGTTTTGCATTGCCCTAAACTCCTTTTAACTTGAATGAACATGACATTGCTGAATTAAATTCCCAACTTGAACTGCCGAGATAACATTTCTTAACTTGTTGCACTTATTTACAGATCTCATTAACTTTAATGCTAATAACCTATTAAATACAACATTTGCAGAAAAATGGGACGAATATACTACCACTGATTGCCCACATCGAATGACAGATTAGTCGATAAAAGATAATCAACTTAAAGAAATTATATGAAATGCTGTGAATCGACAAATTCAAGTGAAGTATTAAAGCAAAGCCATATTAATCAATTAAGACTGATTTGTTTGCACCAACACTACGCTTGTATTTGGACTTAAAACAACAAGCCGTGAAATTTTAAAATTGACAAATGCATATTATTTTAATTTCAGTTATATTTGCTTGTTGTTTTGTTAGTTTTACACAACACTTCACACATTTAGGAAACGTGCACCTTCATATTTGAATATCCAGTTCCTTGTGTAGAATGTCTTCTCAAGAAGTGATGCAGCTAAGGCCAGAGAAGAAATTGTGCAATCTTTAATTCCTGAAAACATGAGTTTGTGGTGTAGTTTGATGAGTCGTCCATGACTCAATGAAAGCTTGAGTCGTTTCCGACCTAAGAAGTTACAGGGGGAAGTGATAACCATAGGTCGAATGGAGGAGGTATCGGACTTGAGTCGTTCACGAGTCAATGGAAGCATGAGTCGCTTCCGAGCTAACTGGATATCAGAAGGAGACTGTGCCGAGTCAACGAGTTACGACTCATGATGAGTCGCCCTAATTGAGTCGTTAAGGAGTTATGCCGCAATGTGTCTATGTAGTGTATTTTCTTGAGTCAGTTAGGTCGGTAACGACCTTGCCTAAGTCGTTTGCATTTTTGTTTGTTGTAAAGGGGATGAGTCGCTTCATGTTAAGTCGGTGCCGACTTAAGAGTTGTCTCGGTTATGTGTATATATGAGTCGTTGTATCTTTGAGTCGTCTGTATATATTGGTGTTAGGTCGTTGTTGACATATATTGAGTCGCATGGTGTTTGAGTCGCTACCGAGTCAATATGAGTCGTAAGTCTTGTGATGAGTTGGTCAGGTCTTGAGTCGTACGCGACTTATGGGCTGTGTTGTAAACTTCTATAAATAGGGAGTGAGTTGTAACTTTTTGGTAGTTGACTTTTGAATAAAATTCTCTTTGATTGCTTTGTGCTTTCTTTTAATTGGTAGTTGAGTGTGATCTCCTATCTCCACTTACGTCATTCGAGTGCGCTCGAATCCACGTTTGTTGAAGCCGATTCACGGAATCTAGTGCGCTAGATCAACGTACGAAGAATCGTAGATCTTTGAACACGGTATAGTGCGCTATCAACGTGTTTGAGATAGCTAGAATTCGGTATCTTCGGATCAACGAATTTGGGCATTTCGGTATCTTCATTCCATCGATCGCTACTTTCACCGATTGAAGTTTGTTTTGATTAATCCGCTGCGTCAGTTTTTGGCATTCAATCCTCATTGGCATAGGCACTTCAAGTTCGAAAGACATTTCAACTAACTTCAAGGGAAAATCTAACGCCATCTACATGGATTCGAAGAATTCTTCTCTACCAAAGTTCTAGTTGTTTGTCTCGTCATAATTGTAATTGAAGATTGTTGTAAAGTTGTAATCGGTTTAGCAATAAAGAGAATTAAAGTGGACGTAGGCTTGCCTTGAGCCGAACCACTATAAAATCCTTGTTATTCACTGTTTTTTCTGTGATTTTCTGCTTATACTCTGCTCCCGAATCATCGGGTGGTGCTTTCACAACTACACTTCATACACCGGGGTGTTAGCGTTCAAATTTTAGCGTTAACATTTAAAACTGACGCAGCGGATTAATCAAAACAAACTTCAATCGGTGAAAGTAGCGATCGATGGAATGAAGATACCGAAATGCCCAAATTCGTTGATCCGAAGATACCGAATTCTAGCTATCTCAAACACGTTGATAGCGCACTATACCGTGTTCAAAGATCTACGATTCTTCGTACGTTGATCTAGCGCACTAGATTCCGTGAATCGGCTTCAATAATCATGGATTCGAGCGCACTCGAATGACGTAAGTGGAGATAGGAGATCACACTCAACTACCAATTAAAAGAAAGCACAAAGCAATCAAAGAGAATTTTATTCAAAAGTCAACTACCAAAAAGTTACAACTCACTCCCTATTTATAGAAGTTTACAACACAGCCCATAAGTCGCATACGACTCAAGACCTGACCGACTCATCACAAGACTTACGACTCATATTGACTCGGCAGCGACTCAAACACCATGCGACTCAATATATGTCAACAACGACCTAACACCAATATATACAGACGACTCAAAGATACAACGACTCATATATACACATAACCGAGACAACTCTTAAGTCGGCACCGACTTAACATGAAGCGACTCATCCCCTTTACAACAAACAAAAATGCAAACGACTTAGGCAAGGTCGTTACCGACCTAACTGACTCAAGAAAATACACTACACAGACACATTGCGGCATAACTCCTTAACGACTAAATTAGGGCGACTCATCATGAGCCGTAACTCGTTGACTCGGCACAGTCTCCTTCTGATATCCAGTTAGCTCGGAAGCGACTCATGCTTCCATTGACTCGTGAACGACTCAAGTCCGATACCTCCTCCATTCGACCTATGGTTATCACTTCCCCCTGTAACTTCTTAGGTCGGAAATGACTCAAGCTTTCATTGAGTCGTGGACGACTCATCAAACTACACCACAAACTCATGTTTTCAGGAATTAAAGATTGCACAATTTCTTCTCTGGCGTTAGTTGCATCATCCTCCCCCGGTTGAGAAAAATTCGTCCTCGAATTTGTATATTCTTCTTCATCTTATTGTTTACCTCCGTAATACGGAACAAGATGTTTAACATTGAACACGCCAGACGTGTAAACATCTTCTGGCAGCTTCAACTTATAAGCATTTTCATTAATTTTCTTCACAATTTCAATTGGACCAATTTTCCATGCCTTCAACTTGTTATAAGCACCCACTGGAAAACGATCCTTCGTCAATACAGCATAAACCAAATCACCTTCCTTAAATTCAATACTCCGTCGTTTCAAATCAGCAGCCCGCTTATACTTCTCATTTGACTTTTCTAATCGTTCTTGAACGATCTTATGACATTCCGTCAACCCGTCAACAAAGTCCACAGCTCGTTTAACCGTTCCCTTCAGTTGTGGTACTACTGCCAAATCCAACGGTCCCCTGGGTAAATTTGAATATACAATCTGGAATGGACTGAATCCTGTGCTACGATTCACTGCATGATTATGAGCAAACTCTGCCTGGCATAACTTCATGTCCCAACTTTTCAGATTATCTTTCACCAAACATCGCAACAAATTTCCCAATGATCTGTTCACAACTTCGGTTTGACCATCTGTCTGCGGATGATACGCGCTGCTAAAGTTCAACTTCGTTCCCATCATCTTCCACAAACTTAACCAAAAGTGACTCAGAAAATGAGTATCTCTATCCGACACAATAGACTCTGGCAATCCATGAAGTCGATAGATCTCCTTGAAAAATAACTGAGCAACACGAACAGCATCCGTCGTCTTCTTGCAAGCAATAAAATGTGCCATTTTAGAAAATCTGTCAGCCACTACATATATAGAATCATTACCACGCTGCGTTCTCGGCAATCCCAATACAAAGTCCATACTCACATCAACCCATGGCCTAGCCGGTACAGGCAACGGTATATACAACCCAGCATTGGTCGCGGTTCCTTTCGAAACTTGGCAAATATGACATCGCTCCACAAACCTTCCCACTTCTTTTCTCATCGACGGTCAAAAGTAAGACTGTGAAATTAACTGTAAAGTACGATCACGGCCCACATGTCCTTCCTCATGCAACTCCCTGATAATTTTCAATCTCAAGCTACAATCCGGAATGCATAAACGATTTCCTTTAAACAGAAAACCATCCACCAATATGAATTCATCAGCATTCCCTTCCTTAACTTGTTAAACAAATTTCTTAAAATAAGGTTCTTCTTCAATTAGTTCTGGCAATAGCTCGAACCCGTCACTTCAACTTTCATTGTCGTTAATAGATGATTCCTCCTACTCAAAGCATCAGCTACCCGATTCGTCACTCCCGACTTATGTTTAACAACGAAAGTAAATTGTTGCAAATAGGCAACCCATGATGCATGCCTTGCAGAAATCTTGTCCTGCCCCTGCAAATGCTTCAACGCCTCATGATCAGTGTACAGAACAAACTCCTTCTGAAATAGATAATGTCTCCAATGTTTAATCGCTTGCACAACAGCATAGAATTCAACGTCATATGTACTGTATCTCATCTTTGCCCCTGACAACTTCTCACTGAAATAAGCAACTGGCTTCCCATTCTGACTCAGAACTCCTCCAATACCAACTTTCGAAGCATCAGTATGCAATTCAAACAACAACTGAAAATTCGGTAAAACGAGAATCGGTGCTGTCGTTAATAGTTCTTTGATTCGTTCAAAAGCAACTTCCGCTTCCTCTGACCATACAAACTGTTTCCCCTTCATGCAATCAGTCACTGGAGCCATCACGCTACTGAAGTGTGGAATGAATCTTCGGTAGAATGACGCTAGCCCATGAAAACTCCTCACCTCTGTAATTGTCTTTGGTTGTGGCCAATTCCTGACTGCTTCAACTTTATTCTGATCAACTTGAATACCTTCTCCTGAAACAACATAACCCAGAAATAAAACACTTCTTGTCATAAACACACATTTCTTCGTAGCAGCATAAAATTGTTCTTCACGAAGAATAATCAACACTTCCCTCAAATGTAGAACATGCTCCTCCATACTCCTGCTATATATCAGAATATCATCGAAATAAACCACCACGAACTTCCCAATGAATGGTCTAAAGATTTGATTCATCACCGGCATGAATGTACTAGGTGCATTTGATAAACCAAATGGCATAACCAACCATTCGTATAACCCCTCTCTCATCTTGAAAGCTGTCTTCCATTCGTCTCCCGTTCTAATTCGAATCTGGTGATAACCACTCTTCAAATCAATCTTCGAAAATATAGTTGCCCCACTCAACTGGTCTAATAAATCATCCAACCTCGGCATAGGAAATCTATAGCGGACAGTAATCTTGTTCAAAGCTCTACTATCTGTACACATTCTCCATGTTCCATCCTTCTTTGGTACCAACAAAGCTGGCACAGCACAAGGACTCAAGCTTTCCTGAACACGTCCCTGCTCAAGTAATTCTTCCACCTGCCTTCGCAACTCCTCATGTTCCTTCGGACTCATTCGATAATGTGGTCGATGTGGTAACACTGCTCCTGGAACAAGATCGATTTGATATTGGATGTCTCTCAATGGTGGTAACTCCTTAGGCAACTCCTCTGGAAATACATCTTCAAACTCTTTCAAAACTGGCTTTGCTTCTTTAGGAATTTCAACCTCTTCATGACTCTCTCGTCCAATCAACAAATAGACTTCAGGCTCATCTTCAACTTCCTTAACAAACTCCTTCAAAGATAATAAAGTTTTCAGCTCTTCAATCTCCTCTAACTTGCTTTCCTTCTGTTGTTGCTTCTTAGGAACTAAAGTGATTTTAGTACCTTCGAACATGAAACTGTAACTATTAGCACGACCATCATGTTGTACTGCTCTATCAAACTGCCACGGTCTGCCCAACAACAGATGACACACATCCATGTCTACAACATCACACCAAATTTCATCTTTGTACTTCTTCCCAATAGAAAAATTAACACAAGCCCTTCGACACACCTTCACTTCACCACCCTTCCTTAACCATGCTAGCTTGTACGGTTTAGGATGTTTCTCAATTTTCAAGTTCAACTTCTTCACAGCCTCGGTAGAAATAATATTATCGCAACTTCCAGCATCAATAACGAACTTGCAAACTTTTCCCAGAATAGTGCATGTCGACTGAAAAATATTGCTTCTCAACCAACTACAATCCTCCTCTTGCTTTGGTGTAAGACATGACCTCCTCATCATAAGATTACAACCTTCATCTCCAGACAATTCTTCTTCCTCCTCAACATAAGGTACATTTGAACATTATGCCTCCTCACCATCATCCTCCACAACTTCTGCAACCATTACTCTCTTCTTCGGCTTCGGACATTCATTGCTTTTATGACCCAACTCCTGGCAATTGTAACATTTGAAACTACTGCTAACCTTCGCCTTCTCAGCCTCCTTCACCACTGGCTTATTGACAGGTTTAGGAACATTAGAACTTCCACTAACACCCCTCGCTTGATTATTGGAATTAGTAAACACACCACCTCCACGCCTTCCTTGCTTCTCCCAAGCCAATGCTTTCTGATGTGCCTCTGCTACTGATCTAGGATCAAACATATTAACCATATCCTGGATCTGCATTCTCAATCCCCCAATGAATCTAGCAGTTAGTTGTTCTTCCGTCTCTATAATATCATTTCTGGCAATGAGTTGGTAAATTCATCAGCATAATCACTAACAGACTTCGTCCCTTGCCTTAGATTCTGCAACCTCGGGTACATAAGTGATTGATAGTTGTAAGGTAAAAATGTAGCTCTCATCAACTTCTTCATCTTCTCTCTTGATTCAATCTTTGACTTTCTCATTCTCTCCCTTGTAAGTTTAGTTTGCTGCCACCATGCCAAAGCTCTTCCCCTCAACCTAGTAGCAACCAACTTCACTCGTCTATGCTCAGGAACCTCCTTAAAGTCAAAAATTTCCTCCACATTAGATAACCAATCCAAGAATTCTTCAGCTACCATCCTTCCTTTAAACTCCGGAATCTCCATCTTCATTCCCGATTCCCAACGTCGATCATCATCAATAACCCGATACTGGCGTTGTCCCTGATCTCGGTCTCTGAAATGAATACTTCCCCTCTCACCATCAAACTCCTCATCAAAGTCTGATGTATATCGTTGTCTTTCACGCCCTCCAGCATCTCTACCACCACTCCTACTACCAACATCCCGTCTATCATGTTCATCAACATTCCTCCTACTTCGATTATCAATACTCCTACGCTCTTGACTTTCTCTCCTCTCCCGTTCTGAATGTGATGACACTCTACTACCCCCACGGATGGATTCAGGTGAATTTCTTCTTCTACTTTGATTCATATCAATCATAAGCTTCTCCAACCTACCAATGCCTTCATCAATCTTCTCATGCACACGTTGCTCCATTTGATCGGCTTCTTCTCTTCGATACAAAGCTTCAACATTTTGATGGCGGTTAGCTCTCCTTGGCGGCATGATTGAAATTCACAAAATTTCAACAAATCGATACCAAAGTGATACTTCACAAGCAAATCACGGCTTCACAAGCTTCTACACAACTTCACAAGGCTCGGCCTTAACTCCTTAGCTCGAAACAAGCTTCCAATGATCCTCCCTAGGCTCGGCTACTTCACTAGTATACACGGCCTACTTCAAATTCAAACTCTTTCGACACTTTGATCCAAAATGGAATGGATCGAAAATTTTCCCTCTTGTTGCAACTTCAATATGAACGCGATGAACAACTTCAAACTTCAACACTTGGCTCCAAGAATCAACTTAGCTATGATTGGCTAAGTATGGCTCTGATACCAAAAACTGACGCAGCGGATTAATCAAAACAAACTTCAATCGGTGAAAGTAGCGATCGATGGAATGAAGATACCGAAATGCCCAGATTCGTTGATCCGAAGATACCGAATTCTAGCTATCTCAAACACGTTGATAGCGCACTATACCGTGTTCAAAGATCTACGATTCTTCGTACGTTGATCTAGCGCACTAGATTCCGTGAATCGGCTTCAACAAACGTGGATTCGAGCGCACTTGAATGACGTAAGTGGAGATAGGAGATCACACTCAACTACCAATTAAAAGAAAGCACAAAGCAATCAAAGAGAATTTTATTCAAAAGTCAACTACCAAAAAGTTATAACTCACTCCCTATTTATAGAGGTTTACAACACAGCCCATAAGTCGCGTACGACTCAAGACCTGACCGACTCATCACAAGACTTACGACTCATATTGACTCGGCAGCGACTCAAACACCATGCGACTCAATATATGTCAACAACGACCTAACACCAATATATACAGACGACTCAAAGATACAACGACTCATATATACACATAACCGAGACAACTCTTAAGTCGGCACCAACTTAACATGAAGCGACTCATCCCCTTTACAACAAACAAAAATGCAAACGACTTAGGCAAGGTCGTTACCGACCTAACTGACTCAAGAAAATACACTACATAGACACATTGCGGCATAACTCCTTAACGACTCAATTAGGGCGACTCATCATGAGTCGTAACTCGTTGACTCGGCACAGTCTCCTTCTGATATCCAGTTAGCTCGGAAGCGACTCATGCTTCCATTGACTCGTGAACGACTCAAGTCCGATACCTCCTCCATTCGACCTATGGTTATCACTTCCCCATGTAACTTCTTAGGTCGGAAACGACTCAAGCTTTCATTGAGTCGTGGACGACTCATCAAACTACACCACAAACTCATGTTTTTAGGAATTAAAGATTGCACAATTTCTTCTCTGGCCTTAGCTGCATCAAGAAGAGATAATAGAGCAGGCCGGAGGGGACTTCCCGATAGCCAATCCATTGGATAATCCTTCGGAACGAACTCCAACTACCCTGAGTCAGTGGGCGTTCAACCAACAACGTATTCAGTTTGGTATTGCCGAAGCGGATGTTATACTTCCTGGGCCAAATGATACTGCTGATAGGCCACCTTTCGGTTTTGTCACTGTTAATCGCCAGATGTGCATGTGTGGTGCTATTCCTCCCTTCAATGAATTTCTTCAACAACTCCTTCTCCGACTAACCATCTCTCCCTTTCAACTGCATCCTAATGGCTACGCCATCCTGATGGGATTGTGCGTTCTATTTAGGAGGACACTTAACCATCTTCCGAGCTTCGAAGAAATTTGCTACTTATGCACATTTGCAAAGATTAAAGACCACCCCTCCATCATACTCGTGAGAAGTGCCAGAAACCGTAAACTTATCACCGATCTTTCCGAAAGTGCTCACGGTTTTTTGAATCAATTATTCTTCGTTCGTTGCCCTCCATGGTTTTATGCCATCTGGAGAACAGGAAGTAAGATTTCTCATCCCCGTTCTTTCCGTTTCTGAGTTTTCCGAGATCCGAATTGCTAAGTGCTAATTTCATTCTTTTCTTTTACAGCACTTCCTCCTCCCTCTAGAAATCCCAGCCACAAGCCGACTTTTGAAAGATTAAGTGCCATGGCGATTGAGGAAAGAAGTATTAAATTTCTGCTGAAAGACGAATTTCTTCACCAATACGGACTTCTGCACCCTTCCTGATCTACTCAGCCTCATGAAGTCCCTGATTCTCCAATAGAGACATCGGATGCCCCAGTTTTCGTCGGACAACCTACACCAAAAGAACATATTGTTGAGGCTTCATTGGTAAAGTGTTCTACTTCAATTGATGTTGCGGGCCATCCGGCAAACTTGCACTTGCCCTAGTCATCGAAGAAGAGGAACCTCCCCAATAATCCGAGAAATCTGGTGACGAAGGAACTGAGAGAACAAGTCCCGCCAGGCACAGCGGTGATGATACTTTTGAGGGGTTGAGCGACCTGATGATTACTTCACAGGAGCTTTTTAAAGACGATCCTATCACTGCTAAAGTTAATTCTCCAGCAGTTTAAGCGACATCCGTCCTGCAACAAACTCCATCAGCCTAAGAGTTGACACTGGCTGTAAAATCCATCATCACCCCCCCACCAAGGAGTGGTTCGTAGTTTGACGCGCGTAGCTTGCACTTTACACACACTTAGGACTTTTCAGCACTTATATGCATTCAACTTCCTTGCTTTGAAGATTTCTGAATTTATATTATTTTTTATTTT
Source organism: Allium cepa (assembly GCA_030765085.1). Taxonomy (NCBI): domain Eukaryota; kingdom Viridiplantae; phylum Streptophyta; class Magnoliopsida; order Asparagales; family Amaryllidaceae; genus Allium; species Allium cepa. The sequence goes on from CM060928.1 coordinate 1,040,119,961, forward strand.
CAGATTCTCCAATGGGACGAAGTGGCTCCTACTACGATGATTTCCAACGTTATGGGAGGCGCGGCTCTTATGACCCCAAGAGGTATCTTCTCGCCTCCTGGGAAACTGATGAAGAAAGAGCTGCGAGGAAGGCTCATGAAAAGTGTGCTTATGACGAACGCTACGGGAGACGGGACGAACGACATGATTCTTCCCAGAGAGAGGATGATTCCCACAAGCGAAAATCCCATGATGACAAGGGAAAAAGCCATGTCACTGAGGACCCGAGTAAACGGGCCAAGCTTGGTGAAAAACTGACATCTGAACTCTTTGAAAAGCCCACTGCTCCCGTCTCTTTGGAAATTCCTTCCAGCTCTCCCGCCCTTCAAAGAGCCGATATTCAAACAATCATAAGTAGGCCCCCGTATCAAGTTGGGCAGGGTCCGGCTACTCTTCAAAGTCGGTTTCCGCACTGGTGCTTAAAGGGAGTGCGTTTTGATCTCGACTTGGTCCCAATCGATAAACAAGCCATGTTGCGCAATCTTGATGCCGTCAAACTCGATATTGAGAGAATGTCTGGTTGGCAGAAACTTGTTAACGAGCTTCAAAGAGTAAATCGCGAAAATCTCGAAGCCGTGCTGACTATGGAAAATGACAAATCTGAGTGGCAGAAAACACTCGATCAGCATGATGCCGGGATGAAGAGTATTGCCGCTTATAATGAGAAGCTTGAAGCGGAAGTTGAAAAACTTAAAGAAGAGCTCGTCACTTCTTCTACTTCCTACTCTCAAAGAGAAGAGGTGCTTCAAAAATAGGTGAGAGATGCTCACGCTACACAGAGAGACGCTGAAGCTAAATTTGAAGCACAGCAGCAAGCTGTAGAAAACTACCGAGCTGACGTTGCTCAACTGCGAGAAAAAACCAACTCCCAGAACATGGACGTTGAACTGCTCAAAGCTCGACTTTCTGAATCTGAAAAGGAGCGTGATGAAGCTATTGCCGGCAAAGAAGTAGCCGAAGAATCTCACATGGCAACTAAAGCCGAAGTCAGCTCCACTCTATTCGAGTTTTACATCCATAGTGTTCTAGGACGCGGTAGCCTTAAATTTTTGGGACCGGAGTATGAAATCACTTTGGCCAAAGTGTGGGAAGCCGCATTTGATATGCTTAGAGGAGCTGGATATGCTGAAGTAGATTTAATGGCACACTATCTAGATGATGATGCATATGCCGCTCTTGCCAGGGGAAAGGAGCAACTCGCTAAAGAGAGAGCCGAAATGGCAGAAGGAGAACATTTAGGAAAGGAAACTTCAACCGACCCAGTTCAAATCTGAGAAGTCGATGCATACTCTCCACTTCCCATTAGCTTTCTTAACCAATACTTGATTTGAAACCCAATTCAGATAAGTAGACTCCCTGATGAAACCATTCTTCATGAGCCGGTCTACCTCTTCTTTCAACGCCGCTGACCTTTCAGGACCCTGGGTTCTTCTTTTCTGCTTTAGCGGTGTAAACTTCGGATCAATATTCAGAGTATGTACTGCAATTTCTGGGGATATTCCACACATATTAGCATGAGCCCAAGAGAATACATCCAAATTTGCTTTCAAGAATGATATCAAGGAATTTTGAACCGTCACACTAAGTTGTGAACCCACATTCACCACTTTGCTCGGATCTTTCAGGTCAACAGGTACTGGCACCGTTACTTCCACTGGCACCACTCTATTCTCCCCTGCACTAGCTTTTCTGGGATCCATTTCTCTTCATTCCCCGCTATGCTCGCCAGTGCAGGGTCCACCCTGTAATTGCTACAAGGTAGGTTTTTTGATGCGGACTGGGGCTGCCGCATCTTTTCCCATCTCTCTCTTCCTTGCTTCACGCAACTCCATAAGATAACATTCTCGCCCAGCATTCTGATCCCCTTTAATAACACCAACTCCATTATCCATGGGGAATTTCATAGTGAGGCACCACGGGGCGAGAATTGCCTTAAAAGCCGCAAAAGCTGGTCGGCCTAGGAAGGCGTTGTAGGCAGAAGATTCATCAACAATTACAAAAGTCTGTTTTCGAAAAACCTTTTTCTGCCCCTCTCCAAGCTCAACGAACAAGTCAATAGTTCCAATTGGCTGCTTCGGTTCCCCAGTAAACCCAACGATCTTCTGAGATGAAGCTTGTACATCAGCCATCGGAATATTCATTTGATCGAACGTCTTTTTGAAGAGAATATTGCAAGAAGCGCCACAATCTACAAGCACTCTTCTCACAATAGCCGGCCCAATGCCTGCAAAGATGACCAAGGGGTCCATGGTTGGAGCTTCAATGCCCATAGAGTCCCTGGCTCTGAACACAATATCATCATTAAAAGTTTTCTGCTGCTTCAAAGGTGCAGCATCTTCTAGCACGAAAACACTCTCTTCTGCTGGTGCGTATTTGAAGGCATGGGCGTATCTTTCCATCTTGCCCCAGCTTCTGCCAACTGGGTGAGGAACTCCCGTAATCACATTAATAATGGGCATTTCTGACTCATGCGCAGTAGTCCTCTCACCCAAGCCAGACGGACGAGTAGCAAGTTGCTAACCCTTAGTGGATGAAGTTGGGTCATTCCTATTCCTCTTCACAAATTGCTGCAACTTGTTCTCTATCAGCAATTTTTCAATCAAGCTTTTCAGATGGCAACATTTGTTGGTATCATGACCGGGTTGATTATGAAAACGACAAAATCTCCCACTCTGAAGAGCCTTTTTCCCAACTCTCATCTCAGGTGGTTTAGGATACTCCACCGCATCTTTGGTAGCAAAAAAGATATTCTCCGGGGTATCGGTTAATGGAGTGAAATTTGAAGGTTTTAATAAGCGAGGTTTCTTCACGTCCTTCTATTTCTTCCCGCCATTATTCTCCCTTTTCTGACTCCCGGATTCTTTTTTGGTAGGAGGGGAAGTGTTATTCTTGACCTCTATCAATGCCACTTTAGCCGGTGCTTGAAGGCTTTCCAGGCGCATGAATTCATCAGCTTTCTTATAGAATTTCTCAAGCGAATTCGGTTCTTTCATTTTCAGCCACTTCCCAAATTCGCTTGATTTATCGATTGCCCTCATCAAATATGTCAAGACCATCCGTGGCTCTGCATTGTCCACTTCAGCCAAAGCTATGTTGAAGCGGTTCAATAAAGATCTAATAGATTCTCTAGGATTCTGTTCCAAGCTTGACAGTGACATAATATCCTTTGCCTTTGAAGCATACAACCTGAATTGCTCTTTAAACTTCCGAGTCAAATCGGCGAACTGGTCTATGGATCGGGCCGAAAGCTTTGTGAACCAGAGTAAAGCCCCTCCTTCCAAATATACCGGAAAGTACTGGCATTTCATCTCATCAGATGCCATAGCACCAGTCATGTGCCAATCATACTTATACAGGAATTGATTAGGGTCGCTTGTTCCCTTATAAGCCGGGATGGTAGGAGGAACAAACTTCCTGGGAAATTCAGCTTTCAAAATCTTTTCAGTGAACGGAGTTTTGCTCGGAGCGAATCCTCATTCTTTTTCATCTTCATCCCTCTACATGCTTTCTTTCATGATTTGTCGCACCATGCCCGAAATATATTCCTCATCATTTAAAGGATCTGCAGGACAGACTTCGGCCATTTTCTCGGAAGTTTGTCTGGACAAACGTTCGTGGAGAGTTGTCTGTGGTCTCGATCCTCCAGCTTGAGGAGGTGTTTCTTTGGCGGGGCTAGCTGTTCTTTGAGGAATATTCCTCTCTTCAGGATTATGAACGTCATTTGCAAGGTTCTCTTCATTATTCACCGGTTGACGGTTAGCTCTGAGCAAAGCATTTAACCTATCAAGCATCAAAGCATTCTGAGTTTCCATCTGCTGGTATAACCCAGATACTGCAGCATCTAACTCCGCTCGTGTAATTCCACCACTTGGTGCTGCTTGACTTGATGAAGGAGAAGTGGCAGTATTCTCATGTACATCACTGAGTCTGGTAGATCCGCGCTTTCTTCCAGGAGCCATTATCTCTGATTAACTTCTGGTTTTAAGAGATATTTTTTCAACAAACTTTTGCGAAGCAATGAAGAAAGTAGCCTGAGTTGGGTTCTCAGTGAAAGCACCAAAAATGTTAACTCTTAAAATTGAACGCTAACACCCCGGTGTAAGTAGAGATTAAGTGAAAGCACCAGCCGTCAATACGGGAATTAGAAGTAAGTAGAAAAGTCACAGAGAAAACGGTAAAAGACAACAGTTTTATAGAGGTTCGGCTTCAAGTTAAGCCTATGTCCACTTTAATCTCCTTTATTGCTGAATCAATTACAACTTTACAACAGTCTTCGATTACAACACTGATAGTACAAGTAGCTAGAACTCCGATGTAGAAGAAATCTTTGAATCCATGTCGAATGTATTAGATTTCCTCTTGAAGTTCGTTGAGATGTCTTTCGTGTCTGAAGTGTCGAGTGAGTCGAGAATTCAGCAGAGTATCGGCGTTCCTGAAATGAGCCAAAAGGATTCCCCTTCAGTTGGAGTAGGCGGGGTATTTATAGAGAGTTTTCTGAATTAGGTCATAGGTCGTGGGCGACCTTGGATAGGTCATAGGTCGTGAGCGACCTAGTGGGAGCGGCTTACGAATTAATCAGAGCGCACTTGACCACCTCGAACAAACTAACAAGTCATAGGTCGTGACCAACCTAGGGAGGAAGCGGCGTAAGAAGCTTCTTTGGTATGTTTAGGTCGTGAGCAACCTAGGAAGAATAGTTGGCGACTTATGGTTTGGGAACGGCATAAGAAGTTGCTCCATTCTGTGATAACTCGCTAGGTCGCTTAGCTACTAGGTCGCTAGGTCGTTTTAGCCCATAGGTCGTTAGGTCGCTTTAGGCCATAGGTCGTTAGGTCGCTTTAGCCCATAGGTCGTTAGGTCGCTTTAGGCCATAGGTCGTTAGGTCGCAGATCTCTTGCACCTTTAGTCCGTTAAGTCGCGAAGCCTCTTCGCTGTGACATGTTGTTGCCCTGTGTTGATGGTTAGGTCGTTTGATAAGTTTAGGTCGTTGGGTCGCGATATCTTTAGGTCGCCAAGTCGTTGGGGGTTTTTAGGTCGTTAGGTCATTCACACTTTAATTCTTTCAGATCGCTCATCTCCTTAGGTCGCTAAGCCGTGGAATAAAGGAGCTTTGACCTTGTTAGAAGGTTGCTCTTTATTTGATTATTGTCGAGAGTTGTGCTTCCCTTTAATGTTGTCGAAAGTTTTCCTTTCATTCTTTGCTGATTGTGAGTGCTGCTTTCTTCATAAACTTTCCGACATTGTCGAAAGGTACTCTGGATGTGCTTGAACTAATTCGAAAGGCTTGCTATGATTACAAAAGGGTCACTATGGAGTTTCTCACACTTGATTTGGCTTCTTCATCCTCTTCAAAAGGTAAGAACTCTTTGGATACTGAGAGATGGAACCTGTTAACTCCTTCGAAAGATTTGGGATAGTTAAACTCTGATGACTACATCCCTTCGACTCCTTCGAAAGATTTGGTCTAAACTCCTCTTCCTTAGTCTTTGTTGAAAGACCTTTCAACTTAGTCTAATGGTAGATTTTTTGAGTAACATCCTGCATATGGACTTTGAAAGCTAGTCGTCGACTTTATCGAAAGCTCCTTGTCGGAAGCTACGATTAACCAGGTCATCTTGATGCTTTCTGATTTTTCCCAATGCCCATGTGATCCTTCTTTCATACTTTTATTCCTGAGAATATTTTTGGGTAACACCTACCATACAGGGCTGGCTTACCATTTGACTAGTAGCATCAAATACGATCATCCCTCCGTTAATAGGCCTTGAATCATATAGATGAGAGATAACAACCGACCTAAAGTTAGAATGAGCATACCCTATTTTAGAGCGACCCACTTACTCAAACCAACATTCAATTTTACATAGGTTTTTGCATTGGCTCTGTTTATTTTCAAACTGAAAAGAAGAAGAAAAATGGCGAACTTCTCTGATTGGGCATGTTTATGAAGGGTAGTGGGCTTGGGCACGTACGTGATGGCGGCATAGGCAAGCATGGCTGAACGTATTATATATATATATATAATTTAAATTTAAAATATCAAGTTACAAAACATCCGAGAAACTCGAACCCCAAGGCATGTCACCTGGCATTCAATATGCTATACCTTTATTCCAAACATAATGGAACTGGTCTCAAGACCTAATTCGGTCATATATAGAAGATGGCTCTCCAAACCAGATTATTATATAAATTTTCATGCAATTCTATCCCGCACGACCAAACGATACGTCTAATCTCCATGAAATTCGACGACATGTGATAATTCAATATTATGGATCCAATGGAACGAGTTTCATCGAAATCCGAGACAGTGCCCTGGAAGGCTTTTTTATACTATATTTAAAACAAATTATTATTAAAAATAAAATTAAGTGCCACTAAATCAAAATTAAAAGTTTACTATGTTCGTTCTTATTTAAATGGAATTTAAATCAACTTTCGAAATCATTTTCATTCACATTAAATTAAGAATTCGATTATTCAAACAATTCCAAATATTAAATTTAGCAATTAAGTTATCAAACAAAACGCTATATTTGAAATCCAAGTTATTTAATTTATAAGATTAGCTTTTCAATAATTAAAATCCATTAAATATTCCAAATTCTAATGATTGAAATTCTGGGTTGTTACATTCTTCCCCTCTTAAACTAATTTCATCCGCGAAATTAGCAAGTAAGAAAATGTCACTGTACCCTTTAACTTTTCAAAACAAATTAGTTGAAATAGATTTCCAAATTCCTTTATGTCCTTAACTTCATTCACCGATACCGATTAATTTCCCTTCATTCAACAATTTCAGTTTATAACTCAACCCAAACTTTAGTTATCAAAAATATTCCCAAAAATCCTCAAAAAAATTCAAAACTCTTAAATTTACGTAAATTTTTGCCAGCATCTCATTTATGCGACTCGATCAGAAAATTTTACAATATATATCGGTTTGTGTGCATGTGTGTATGTATGTATGTGTATATATATAACCACAAATATATATCTCATTCTCAAAGATGAGGCATCCCATAGGGAAAAATATGAAAATACAATATGTAATCCAAGATATGTACCTTATTTTATTATCAGCAAGTATATACACTCAATATTGTGTGAAAGCAAGCTCTAAATGCGAAGCATACGTCATCCACACCTACGAATCACACAACAACCAATAAGAACATGTACATAGAGAGTTATATCAATATATATACACACATACATATACATGTACATATACATATACTAATTATATGCAAATGTATCAAATGTGACATTAGAACCCATTAAACAAATAATATCCATCCAATTTATCTACATTCAATTAATTTACATCCAATTGATTCCCATTTTGTTGGCTTATATTCAATTACCAACATTCACTATATTTCCATTTGCCATACTTACATTACCCTTAAATTTAATTCAAGGCTATCAACATTTCATTGCATACTAATTCGTTTATGGACCCTTTCTTAATATCATTTCATTTTAACTTTTCCTAAGTTAAATTTCATTTCATCAGCACTTAGTATATTTCTCTGGTACTAATATTATTTATGAACCATTCCATAAATTTTTTACTTAGGTTCATTATAACATTTTATACAACACTTGTTATGTTTATTTTCACTTCATAACTTAAGTTCATATTCATTTCTTTTTACCACATAAGTTGCATTCCATTTTATAACTCAAATTCATATTCATTCCATTATCCATTCCATTAATTCATTTAATTCATTTCAAATCCTACCTTAATTTCGTTTAACCTTTCTTATGCCAAACATCATTTCATTCCAGCCATTACTCAATTTGTTTACCTTTACTTAAGTTAAATTTTTAGTTTCATATTTCAATTCCAGTTTTCTTTTCTTACCATAAAATTTCCAATCTATAGGTTCAAAAGCTTATTATCTTATGTTTTCTCAAACATTTAGATAAAAACTTTCAGAATTTTAAACACCCTGTTTTATTCCAAATCATTTTGAAATCATATATATACATCCTTTATATATTAAATTTAACTTCTAGAATCTAAAGAAAAATTTCTTTTACCAAAGAAGAACTTCACTGGTAGCAACCCAGCACTTGGAACTCGAAAAAGAACGCCGATGTGTTTTAGTCATTACCAGCATCATTTTCCAGTGATTGAAGTGAGTTTAGTACTTTCTATCACTTTTAAATCCTATCTCAAAATATTTAACCAAAATGCTTCAAAATAATACTATTATCATTTTAGCAAAACCTTTAAAAAAAATTCCATATCAATGGAATTTTAACTCTCAATTTCCTTATTATAAATCCATTTCCATGTACAAATCATATATATACACATGCTTATACAATTTCATTTCTTATGTAATATAATTTCACCAATGTTGATTATTTTAATTATAATCAATATTCTATACTTCATTCCTACAAATTCACCTTCTAATATAAAATTATTTCTCAATTATTCGTCTTTGTTTAGATTATAACAATAACAATTTTATTAGAACAACAAACGATAAATGATAATAATCAAATATTATCACTCTCTATCAACCAAACAATCGATATATAACTATAACAATTTCTAAAAAATTGTTCCTTTATATGTAAAATATAATTTAGATAACATTATTTCATTTATCCATTTTTTAAAACAATACTGTGTCGATTTGGCTTGTTTAAGCGTTCTGAAAACCCTACCGATATCGTGGCATCCCACGTACCGACCAGAATTCATAACCCACTCAATAGATAAATTACCACAATATAACATATTTTTATATCATTAACTAATATGGACTCATATCTATAATACACTCAAAACTTATGATAAGGCATTCCATTACCTTATCTCTTAATGAGTTGCCCCACCCAAACCAAGGTTCTCGCTTAACCCTATGCTCTGATTCCAAGTGTAACGACCCATAAATTCTACAATTCAAGCCGATAATAAACTACGCACATCCAACTCAAATCGAATAGAAATACAGATAGTAATGGAAAGAAAGAAGAAAGAATAGATGAACAGAAAAGGAGGCAAGAAACTAAAACAACACAAAATCTCACAATCGTAGTGGAACCGCATATGATATAATATCAGTGATCTTTATAAAAGAGAAACTGTTATATACTTACATCTTTCGGAGTACAACAATAAAACACCATCATCAGCCTGGATAGTTATAACAACTTGTCATCATAATTGTTGATGATTTCAACAATAAAACAGCAAAATTAAAGCATATACGTGAATATGACTTAAGACCTCCAACTCATCTCCTGAGCTCCAGTACATCCAAAGCATTCTATAAATATGTTCGGTCTAACCTATGCATTATAATAAAATAACATCTGAGTCGGTCTGGAAAACTTGCATGAGAAAAGCATACCTAACTGGATTTTAGATATATAGAAAACCTTTGAAATCAAAAATATCTCGTAAGACCATGTCGTACATAAATACGGACGGTTTTTTTACCTTATGATAACCAAACCATTTTTGTAGAAAATCCATTGATATTATAATAATGTCTAGAATACAAATACTTACTTATCATAGCAGAAATTGTTACATTATTAAATTCTAGCATACTAGGTTCTATAGTCAAAAATGTAAAGGCATGTATTGGTGATTGGATTCCATACTATGAGAAGGTAAGGAACTACCATCCGAAGGTACATCTTAAGGTAAATGCGTCGGGGTCTAACAAGAATATCTTTTCTCGTACCACATAGGACTGGACTACAACTTGACTAGTAGTATTGAATATGATCACCCTTCCGTTAATGTGCCTCGAAGCATGCAAATGAGAGATAATAACCAACCAAGATTTCGAATGACCATACCCTGTTTGGGAGCGACCTACTTGGCCCTGTTGCATGCCCGATTTTTTTTTCCCAGTCGATGAGGCTTGAGGATACGTTTTACCTTTTTATATACCACTTAACACATGGAATGCTAACACTACCCTTCAGTAAACAACGCAATATCAGCATTCAATCATACAGGTTCATTCTGGGACCGAGCAAAGCACCTGAAAGCTCCATCTTCAATTCCATCATCTTCAAGATGTCTTCACTTTGAAATGTTTGAGTTGGATCGAAGTGGTCTATGGATAACATACCCGATCCTGGTCTCTTCAAAACAACTTTCAAAAATTCTTTGGTAAACTCTACCACGGTTATTTTGGGAATAAAAATTCAAGGATAAGAGTGGAGATTACCTCCTAACCGGTAGTGGATGGATTTCCTTATTATTGTCCTAGGAGAATGAAACGAGGTTTATACACATAGTACAGCATCATCGGAGATGACCTTTCCATATAGCTAACGTATGTCACATGGATATTTCTAAAGTTACTTTTAGGCCCAAATTCGATAGTCAACTGTTTAACTGTCAAATAATAAACATCCAAATCAGGGATTTAATTCCATAAGAAAAACCAACATTTGTTAAGCACCAAGCAACAGTAAGCCACTTTTAATAATCTTTCATCAATTGAATTCACTTTGTAAGTACTTAAACTAAAATCCTTTTACATATACACACACACATGAATATCTACAAATCCTTATTTTTTATACTTGGAAAATATCCAATATTTATCTCAACGGTGTAAGCATACTCACTAAACATTAAGGAAGCTTTCCTTCTTTATACAATTGTAGAATCATTCATAAAATCCATATATATATATATATATATCCATAAAACCATTTGTAAAACTTCTTTTATAGATCTATGAACCCATTTCTAAAATCCTTTTATACTTATCTAACCATTTGAAAAAATCCTTTGTCTTGTAAAATCTTCTCCACGCTGTTAACCCCTTTTATAATATTTTTCTTATAAAACCCATTTCCTTTATAACTTTTATTTATAAACCTCGAAAACATTTAAATATATTCTAATCATTTACTTAAAAACACTATTATATAATAGTAAACATTTTGTAACATTCCCGAATTTTGGCAAAGTTTAATTTGATAATCAATTTAATTTTGAAATTAAATTGTGGGATTATTTGTGAATTAATTAGAGATTTCCAGAATAAAACTTAAAATTTTATATTTTAAATAGAAATTTGATTACAAGTAAATAAAAAATTGAATTGACTTGAAAATTGGAAATTCTAATATTAAATTATATTGTAAATAGAATGTAAAAACTTAGAGATTAATAAAAAGTATATATTTTAAAAATGGAACTTTTAAATTGAAAATTCAATCATTTATATTTTTATAAGATTAATTGATACATGTTTAATTACCAAAAACATAATTAGTTAAAAATTCATTTCTTTCCTTAAATTAATATAAGTAGAGAATAATTAAACAAAATATATGTATATAAAACAAGAAATAAAAGTTTAAATTAAAATAACACACATATATATAATTATTTGTTTAAAGGATATAATAGTTTTAATTCAAAATATATTGAACTAAGTCTAAAATAATATTGGTTTAAAAAAAATAATACAATGAAATTGATTTAATAAATAAATCTACAAATGCTTTATAAACTAAGAAATGCACATGTGAATGGCTTATTTGTTGAGTGTACAAGTTATGATAATCCAATTCTCTTTAAAAAAAGTTGTAAAAGCAAAAAAAAAAAAAAAAAAAAATGTAAGTAAATAATTTGTAGATAAATTAATAAAAAGGGTTAAAAACATAAAGTATATTTTCATAAGTTAAATTAAAGTAAGAATTTAAAACAAGGTTACAAATAAATTTAAACTAAGGGGTTTCAACATAAAAATGCAAATTGTTTCAATATTAACAAATAAATGAAAAAAAAAAGAAGAAGAACAGTTCTTTTAACACATTGTATGTATGTATACACAAACCAATGTAACATACTTTAAAGGATCTTACATATATGCATATATATCCAAATAGCATCATCACTCTTTATTTTAAATAATCAAGTTTAAGAATGCAATCAAACCATATCTCACAAAATCTGAAACAAACAGTAAAAAGAGATGTGGCCTCGCCTATTCCAATACATAAAGCTGTCTAAAGCATAGATATCAAAAAAAAGAAAAAAAATTGGCAACTCAGTTTTACAATTCTCAAACCAAACCACAAAACAAAAAGTAGCTTGAAAACAAATCATCTTTTAACAATTCAAAGACCCTCCTCTCCAAAAATCTGGAGAAAAAAAATTCAAAGCAAGCCTGGAAATCAACTTCAACAAAAATTCAAACAATCCAACTTAGTTTAAAAGGGGAAGCAAAGAAAACAAAGCTAGAAGAAGAGTTTCAGCTTTCAATTGGAAAAGGAAAAAAAAAATATCAGACAATGCAGATTTGAAAGAAACAAGCTATAATTCCATCTTTCAGGTTGATAGGGCTTCAGGCTTTGGGTAGCAAGGAACAGTGCAGTGTTTTCTAAAACAAACTCAAGGCAAGTGAAGTTTCTTTAAAAAAAAAAAAAAGAAGATTTAATTGAGTTTGTAAAACAATAATGAATCAAAGGTTTTTAAGCAATTGCATCAAATCTAAGTTGCAGGAAAACAAATCAAGATCAAGGCAAAACAATCTTCTGGTTTTCAAACTGCAGAAAAGAAAAAAATAAATAAAGAAAACATCTCTGTTATATAACAAGAAATTCAGATTGTCTAAACTCCAAGAAAGAAAGAAATGCAGGCTTTGCTTCCTCTCTGTTTTTCTCTGTTACAAAGATCCAGGTGAGCAAACTTCTTTGACCCAATCTTTAAATTTATGTGATGTGTTATGCTTGTTTCTGCAAAGTAGTGAAAATTGGTTGCATGAATGTAAATGTTGCTGTTGTATAGGTTGTTTAGTTCTGTGATATTTGGAAACATAAACACAAACTAAATTCTGTTTAAATTTTGAAATATAGATATCATGAATTGGTGTTTTCAAGATTACTTACAGAATCATTTAGTGAATTCAAGAATTTAAAACTAAAACTAAGTTTACAGTGTTAAGAAAATAAAATACAGTGTTAAGTTAACTGTATTTTTCATTTTTACCAAAATCAGTTGACCCTTGCATTGGATTTGAGTGAAATTGATTCTGGAGTGAATGTAGATATCAATAATTATGGGAAAATTATTTAATTGAGTTGAAGTTGGGTTTGGTGTTGAAAATTTGGAAGGTTACTGTGATGAACCCTAGTTTACTTTGGGTTACAGTTTTGGGTCGAATTTGAACTCCTCTGTGCATCGAGTTCAAAGATGTTTGGGGTGATGGTGGATGGTGAAGTAATGAAGCTAGTACCGGAGTTTGTATGTTGATAGTGGTCGAGAGGTGGAGAGATTGGTGTTGACAGGTTTGAAGTGGAGGTGGTTGGTCTGTTCCAGGTTTGGGGTAGGTTCTGGGTTGCAGAGTTTTGACTCGGGTTGGTCTCGAGATTTTTGGAAGGTAACTCGAAGTAGCAAGGGTAATGACTCGAAGTCATATAGAGTAGTTCAGTGTTTTGGGTTTCAGGCTTTATTAAACAGAAACTGTTCTGTTTTAGAAATTTTTAAAATAAAGTTTAAATTTAAATCTGGGATTTGAACTTAGAATGAAATATTGAATCTGTAGATGAATTCAAAATGTTGAACTCTGATGTTGAAATAATTTAAATACAAAATTCAAATTTGGTTTGAAATAAAAAAAATATATATATATAAAAGGAGAAGAACAGGAAATTGTTTCCAGTTTTTTTAAAATTGGATAAAATTACAAACTACAATGTTAGCATTGGATTTTAAACTGAATATAATAATGAATTTAAATAAGTCTAAATTTTGTTCTTTTGAAATTATTTAAAAGTTAGAAAATTTCAAAGTTAAGTTTCTAAATAAAACAGAAAACTGTTTCTGTTTTGAATGTAAAGGGTAAGTTTAAATTTGAAAGTGGAGATTTAAACTGGGTTTAAGTCTGAAAATTTGAATATGAATTCAAATTTTGTTGTCTGAGATTTGGAAATAATTATGTTTTCAAATTTAAATTTGATTTTAAACTCTCAAGTGTGGATGCTTGTGTGTTTTGCATTTGTATTGGAAGGTTAAGTATTTGAATTAGAAATTCAAAATGAATTCAATCTGAGTTTTTAAATCTGAATTTAAAATTTTAAACTTCAGTTTTAAAATAAAGATTTAAGTTTAAATTTCTTTTAAATGATTAAGTGATTTGCATTGAATGGAAGGTGTAATTGTAAGAAGCATTTTAAAGAATTTAAACTAGAATGAGAATGGAAGTTATATTTAAATTTTGAAATTTAAAGAATTTTTAAATTTGATTTGAATTTGAATTGAGATTTAAATCCTTTTCAACTTGTTTATTTAAGTATATGTTTCTTGTAAACATATAAGGTTTAGATTTGTATTATTTTAGAATCTTATTTTAAATAAATTTGAGTCTTGAGTTTAAATAGAATGTTAAATGGAATTTAATGAAAATTTAAAAACATTTTGTTTTTAAATGCATAATTTAAATAAGGAATGTTTATTTAAAGATAAAGAAAAGTATAATGATTTGTAATTCATTTAATTATTAAGGTAGTACAAATGGATAATTAATATAATTAATTAATTAATGAAATGGATAATTAGTTAAAGTAATTAAGGGTTTTAATTTGATTAATTAAAGTTTAAGATTAATTTTTCTTAGAATAATTAATTTGTAATCAAGAAATCATTAATTGAATGATATTAGATTTTAAATTAATAATTAAAGATTTATTAATTGGATAAATATGGATAGTTAATTAATTAGGAATAATAAATGAAAGTAATCATGTAGGTAATAAATTTAAAACCACCCAGTTTATTCATCTTAATTGTAGATGCTGATTGTTATTGAATGTTGTGTGATGGATTGATATATTTGATATGTGATGTGATGCTATGTGATACTTTGTGCTGATCTGCTATATTTGTGATGAATATACTGTTGTATGAATATGAAATCCTTTGACCCGTAAAACGACATTTGAATTTCGATGCGACAGGGAGTCGGATTCTAGCTGGTTATCCGAAACCCACATCGAATCATATTAGTGAATTTTTGTGATTGATAATTTACTTTATCTATGAATCTGTGAATATAGATAAGCGCTATGGGTTATACCGCTTATCTTTATGATTGAATCTGTGATGATGATGTTATGCACTATTGTGTTGAACCCCTGGACCACACTTATACACACACAAATATGGATTGCACGTGGTAATGGGTTAAGTCACAGATTTTGAAATTGTTTAAAAATTTGAATTTTTGAATCCAAAATAGTTTTGGAATTAGAATTGAAGCTTTTGAAAAAATGAATTTCAAAAATAAAAGTTATTTTGAATAACTCGATTGAGTTTTGAAATTTTAAATAATTTGAATTCAATAATTGAATTGAATTCTATAATTTGGGAACTAGGGTTTAAAAAGTTATCCAACTTATAAATGGATTTATATGGGGTTTTAAACCATTTTAAAAGGTGATGTTTTGGAATTTAAATTTAAACCAAGATTTCAACTTGTATAAATTAGATTTGCTTTCCCATAAGAAATGGACTTCCAAGTTGTGTTAAAAGGATTTTCAAGTCTAAAAGGAAAATTGTTTTCCAAGTTATAGATAAATCTTTGGAAATGAGTTTGAAAGCTATAAATCTTTAATTTAAGGATTTAATTGGGTTAATCCAATTGAAATGGGAATTGTTTTGAAATCTATGAATAGATCTTTGTGAAATAAATCTTTTTGTTTGAAGATTTTAAAATGGTAATTTGTTTAACCATTTAAAAGAAAAGTTTGGATTTTTAAGTTGTGACTTAACTGAAATCCCATATCCATATGTTTTAAAATATGGCGCTTACTATTCGGTTTAGCCGGGAGAGGACCTTCGTGTCATATAGCCCATTCCGAATAGTGATACGACGTTATGGATTGCATTTGAAGACCGGTGTTGAAGACCGGGTGTCTTCGAGAACGTTAGGATAACCTATCGATTTTCTCTGCACCGAGTAGCTACGGTATAGAGATTCCCTTAGTGATGGGAAGTCCGATCGGGATTGTGGATACCCGGATTTGCAAGGGCTTCTTCGGAAGTGACTTCGGTTCTGTTCGAACCCGGAACAGACT
The DNA here is from genome assembly GCA_030765085.1 of Allium cepa. Taxonomy (NCBI): domain Eukaryota; kingdom Viridiplantae; phylum Streptophyta; class Magnoliopsida; order Asparagales; family Amaryllidaceae; genus Allium; species Allium cepa. The sequence goes on from CM060928.1 coordinate 1,040,136,086, forward strand.
TGTATGGTTGTATGTCCGACATTACACTTTGAGATATTAAACTGATCTCCATCAAATACATTTCTGCTTGGTGGCGGAGAATTTATTCTCTTAGCTTAACACCCTTCTCTGAGACGTACGAGCTCAGAGGTTATGTGGTTGATATTTATCAGTGATATATCCCAAATTTGGTAATGTGGCATGCTGAGTGCTGCTGTGTGATGGTCATGGGTTGATCATTTGTGATATGATCATTTGTTTGATCATTTATCTTTGTGATCATTGCTTTGGTCATCTGTTGACCCAAAGCATGGCTTTGTGCCAAAGCGTAGCTTTGTGGACGAGACTGCATCAGGATCTCACTCCCCGGAAATGGTCGAAACAGGAAAGATGCGGCAAGGTTATGAGGGTCGCTCCCTTTAGGGTATGTCATTCCCTTCTGGTAAAGGGTGGTATCAGGTATGGAGCCCTGGTATTTAACCTATGTGGTTGCTCCAATCTCATTTACTGTGTGGTTGTTGCTTTGAGGCGCCTCGGATAAAGGTCCCAAAGGACCGGGGGATGACATATTCATGTAGTAGTTACCTAGTTACAGAGGTAACCCGGCCTTGTGTTGGCAGAGATCTAACCGTAACGTTAGTTCTCGGGACGTCCCGCCAGAGGCGATCCCATGTGGCAGTAGGAAGTTCCTTAGCCTGACCATTTGTTGGAAATCCATTCATCCAATACGTGCCTTGTACGGTTTTAGTTGTAGAACCTGCCATTTAACATGGCAGCTATAGTAGGCATAGCATCATGGTACCTATGCTGGCTAGGATTTATATTATACTTTCGAAAGATTTTCCACTATGCACTAGTAATAATATCACAGAATTTTTCTCGTATTAAGCATGTTTGACTATCATAAGGAGAAATCTCCCCCATGTGTGCGTTTGCATTGTGTGTGTGCCGGGAGGCCTTATGGTAGTTTCATTTTCCAAAAAAGCATTGCGGATTTCAAATTTAAATTCTCTTGTTTGTTTTAAAAAGACCAAATGTTTTTGTTTGCTCATACCAGTCCCATGACTGACCTGGAGTTTATTGTTCCTTTCCTAAACTCGGGGTGCCCACTATTTTCCCACACGGGCAGTCTAGAGTTGGGTTTTTCAGATAGTCAGGTTTAGTAGATTATCTGGAGCTAGTTCCGTCTTTGGATCGGGACTGCACTTGCTTAGCTTTGTGCATCGTTATTGAGAGTCCGAGCTATCGCTGGATTGGTGATTTAGAGATGGAGATTACTGATACTGGAGTTCTTTTCTTTGAAGGCCATATTAGAGTTGTTGTTCCGCTGCTAGTGTTATCTTTTCTTTCCGCTGCTATTTCTTGTATCTCTGATGTATAATAGTATCTATTGTATCGTCTGTTGTATCATATTGTATCAGATGTTGTATCAATGATGTATATAAGATATATGTTATTCTTTTTCTTCCGCTGTGTTGTTATACTTAATGTGTTATAAGCTCCGGCGAACCAGGTTCGACGTTTGGATCTGCGGCATTTGAATACGAGTGTCGTATTCGGTGCCGATTTTCGAAGGTCGAGTCAGGGTCGTCACACATTTTAAGTAAAAAAAATTAACTTTATAACATTTTAAAAATAATAATTAATAAATTCCAAAACATCCTAAACAAAACAATAATAATTTATCTTCGACGTTTTTTATAAATACCAACAACTAATTTCCAAAACTTATTGATGGATAATTATATTTAAATTTAAACCATATTAGTAATCTAATTAATTAACGTTTTAAATATTTAAAAAATTATAAAAAAATTAAAACAATATTTATATATAGGTAAACAACTTTTTGAACATAATTATATTTCCTTGATAGAAATCCGAACTTAATTTCCAACATGATCATTTGCATATTTATAAAACTATATTTATAAATCTCTTCTATTTTATGAAATTTCCTCTCATAAATCCCTTTTATTTATGAACTCCATTTATAACACCATCCCTATTATGAATCTAAGTTATTCATAAAATTCCATTCAAAACATAATTTCAATTGTTTTTAACCTTTCTCCCATAGGTATAATTTTTTTTATAGATTCCTTTCAATTTGTAAAATATCATTTAACAATCCCAAATTTACCCTGACCTTATGTTCCAAAATAGAATCAACTATTTTCTAAAACATCATTCCATATCTTAAAATAAATCCATTGTTTGATTTATTTCTCCAAAATCTATTAAATAATAATAGTTCCCTTTTCAGTTATAAGACACCGTTTATATATTTATCCCTTTAAAAATAAAATATGATTTTACAAATCTTAACTTTATTTGGAAAATGTCACTTTATACATTATCCCTTTATAAATCTCCATATTTATAAATAAATCTTATTATTTATATATATTATTTACATATCTCTTTATATGTAAAATGGCTAAAAATTATTTATATCTTCTTTTTAAAACCATAATACTTTATTATAAAACACGGGCTTATTTTCAATATTTTTAAAAATCTTTATTCATGGGTCAAAATCTCTATTTAAAATATCTCATAAACGACTAGTTATTAAATTTAAAAACCATACCATTTTTATTTTAAAATAAATTTATTCTTTAAAAATTCCAAAATAATTTTTAAAACATATAAAATTTCCAAAATGAATTTGAAATCCCCTTTGAAATCAATCACTATTTGGCATTTTAAAATACCAAAATATAAGGCCTGATGCAACTAATGCACTAAATACGCAAAATTATGTATATATCATCAATTATAGCATCCAACATATCATATATCAAATTATATGATAATAAAATCAACATTGTGAGGAATCCTATTGAATCCCTCCAACCTGTTCCCCTGCATCACATACGTTATATAATCATAAAAATATAAATCTATCACTTCGAGGCGGAATTCATATACAAAGGGTCATCTACCTTTATGTGGGAACGTAATAAGGTATCATCCGCTCCAATGATAGGAATATATTCAAACCAACAATATAAACTAGTTATTCATCCAAAACAATCGATAACAATCAACTACAAAACAACCTTGCATCTAATAAATAAATTTTATTCATTATATAATATTCTAGTTAACTAAAAAGATGAGATTAACTCACATTGGTTTTAATAGTCACCAAAATGTTCTGTTTAGAATTGAAATTAAAGGGACATTCAATTTTAACCCAAATTTCTATCAGCTTCGAATACATCCAATCGAATTCTATAGCATAGCACTCGTCAATAGGATCGCAATGCAACTCGTCGCATTCGATTTTAACCTCCTATGAGTTTAATATGAATTAATGAACATTTCAATAATCAAAATACAACTAAATTAATATGAATAAATGTTAAAGACAAAAATCTTCCTTCTCACCCTCGTTCGCCTACAAGCACGCGAAGAACACACTGAACGTCATGCTAATCATCATTGCGCCGCCTCTACAGCCCTGGAAATGCCGTCAAACTAACACCATCGCGAGTGCTGGCCTTCTTCTTGCCATCTTTCCTAGCGCCAACCACCATAGGCTCGCCAATGAGCCAAAATCGAGCTCATAAATGGCTACGAACGTGGTTGAAATTCGACCACCACGGCATGAATCATGGCGATCCTACCATCCATCTTCATCATCTTATCCACATAAGCATTTTCATAGCTGGCCTAAAAAGACCTCGAGAGTCTTTAATTAACGTAGGCCATTGGATTGGCCCTATTTGTTTTCAAATTGAATAGAAGAAGAAAATGGCGAACTTCTTTGATTAGGCACATTTATGATGGGCAGTGAGTATAGGCACGTACAAGATGGAGGCATAGGAAAGCATGGCTGAACGTATTATATATATTATTTAATTTTAAAATATCAAGTTACACAACGTTTTAGAATCTCGAACCCCTAACGAGGCATACCGCTTGGCGTTCTATATGCTATAACCCTATTCCGAACACAATGGAACTAGTCTTGAGACCTAATTCAATCATATATAGAAGATAGCTTTTCAAATTTAATTATTATATAAATTTCCTAAAAAAATTTATACATGTTTCGTTCCCGCACGATCAAGCGATACGTCTAATCGCTACGAAATTCGACGGTATATTATAATTCACTATTATGGATCTAATGGAACTAGTTTCATCGAAATAATGCCTCGGAAGGCTTTTTATACTTTATTTAAAATGAATTGTTACTAAAAACAAAATTAATCACCTTTAAGTCAAAATTGAAAGTTAACTATCTTCATTCTTATTTAAGTAGAATTTAAATCAACTTTCGAAATCATTTTCATTAGCATTAAATTCGGGATTTGATTTTTCGAACAACTCTAAATATTAAATTCAAAAATTAAATTATCAAAAAATCGATAAATTTGAAATCCATGCTATTTAACAAATAAGATTAACATTTCAATATTTAAAATCCATCAAATATTCCAAATTCAAATGACTTACACTTCTTCTATGTGACTAATGTTTAACTTAAGTTGAGAATAGGTGCTTAAGAAGCATAGTTGGACTATATGGCGACGATAATTCACTTATGCTCATATAAAAAGCAAGATAGCTCGTTTTAAAACATTAAATAAAGGTACGCTTATGGATTAAAATATAAGAGTGTTAGAAATGTTAATATATATTATATTTTTTACCGTGTGGTCGATGTATACAATATATATTATATTTGTGAAACTACAAAAGGCTCTCTATACAAGTGAATCTCTACCGAAATTTTTCAAAAATTCTAGCATGTAGAAAAAATTTAATAAATTTTTCGTAAGAAATTAGTCTATTTTGATTTATAATGTATGATAAGCTTGATTCTTGTATTAACTACATAGAGAATTCAATGAGTTTTCAACTTGATTGTAAACTATAGAATACAAAGAAAGTTAATGGTTTAAGTTTTGTATGATGCCTTCCAATAAGAAATTGCGAGAACGTAACTTTTCTAAGAGGGAAGGCGTGTAACAATCTAGTTTTCAAAACCGTAATATTATACAAATCTATTTAAAACCAAAATGTTCATATTCAATTTTTAGTGGCTATTATTTGAAATTCACTTTATACTTAATTAGGGTCTATTTTATATTAGACTTTGTTTTAACAGATTGAATTAACTAATATATTCTTTCCAGAAAAAATATTGAAAGTTGAATAAACTATTTTAATAAATATAGAATGTTATTTAAATTGTAAATAATTTTTTATGATTAAATTATAGAAATTTATTTATTTTTTAATGATACGATAGATAATTAAACAAGGATTAGTGGGTATCGAATCAAAAGAAAATATATGATTTGAAAATATATCAGATCGAATGAACTGTAAAGAAATTAAAGATAGATCGATGTGTGTATATATATGAATATATAATGGGGATTAATACTTAAATTTAAATACAAAAGGGAAATAAGTATAGCTAATAAGTCTTGGCCCATTCAAGCTAAGCCACCCATTTCTTTTCTATATTTATTCTCCATAAGCCCAAGCCTAGTCCTTATCTCCAACCCACTCCACCTAAAACCCTGACCGGATTGCAATTTTCCCTAGCCCCAAATTGATTATTTGGAAATCGATTCGCATCTTCATAAATATAAATATACAAAGTCGCAACCTAGAATTAATTCACGACGATTGAAGGTTGTGCTTAGTAACGAGCGACGCCGATGGTGAGGCCTCTTCGGATACCATGACCTATTCGTGTGTGTGAGGGATGTGATGTAGAAAAAAGGTGCTGATCGACGTGACCAGGGTTTCGACCTAATCTGGTGGTGGTGGTGCATGCGCGATCATTTGGGAGGCGGTGACGGTGGCGACATGGAGTTAGGTTTTGGGTGTGATACTAAGAGTGAGGCTAGGGCATACAAACTCAAGCAAACCCCTTAACATAGAGATGCTTTAGCACACAAACTATGAGGCAGAAGTAAAGGAAACTAAGGTTGGGTGCTGATAGCTGCAAATGGAAGTTTCAGCAAGCAATGGAATCAATGAGTTATTTTATTTAACTCGCACACCTATATATAAATTAGCTATATCCATTTTTGTATGCCTTTCTTAGTTATGAATTACGTTAATATATGGTAGTGATTGAATGACATTATACAAATAACATTGCATGCTACAGTTCAATTATTTTGGTGTTCGAGTTGGTTGATTTATATGTTTGGAATATTGAATGTGAATCGATGATCGATCAGGAAAGAGATGTTTATTGGAAACCATCAAAATGCAATTGAATTTTTAGTTAGACTATATGATGGTTGTGCATTGTTCGAGCGATTGGAGTTGTAGGAAAGCAACTCGGATCGCTAAATTATTCCATTTTGTGGAATGATATTTTATAGAGTGATAATGGCTCTAGAAGTTGAATTTTAATGAGAGTTTGACTTGTTTAAATGTTATAAATGATTTTCAGAATGAGATTTTATTTATTTCGATCCTTACTGAAATTTAGTTAATAGAATATAATAAAATTATATTATATTATCAACTTGATTATTATTTCAAGATTTCTATCTAAAGCTTTTAAAGATGAGTAATATTTAATTAAATTTACTATTTTAAGTATCTACTTTTGGTAATGTTTAGAGGCAAAGATAAAATATGGTACTATTTTATAAAATCTATTATGAAAGTAATTTTTTCAGTTTCAAGTGGATTCGGTTATAAAAGAGGTCTAAATGATTTTGAAAGTGTTTAACCTTTGTAAATGAACAACTCTTCTTTAAAATGAGTACATGGATTCAAAAGTGATTTTAAAATATTATATTTTGGTGTATACAAAAATAATTTAAATCTCTTTTGTTTTGTTTATTATGGATTTGAGATTTCACAATAAACAATTGAATTATCGGATCGGTATGGGACTTTCCTTAAAATTCTTTGGCTTATTATTATAACTTATTAAATAGAGTTTGAGTGAAATTTATTTAATTTTAGTAAATACTGGAACACTTTCTGTGTATGGGACGGTTGGTTAAATTTTGGTAATTACTAAAGCGAATGTAAGTTACACTTTGAGTTATATTATCTTAGGATGTTTAGCTGTATGGGTTGATATATTCCTAAGAGACGATGACTCGTTTTTTTATCGACCTAAGAATCCATACATTCTTAGATTTGGGTAGCACTTGGAGGAACTGCATAGAGGGGTGTTAGCAACCAAACTGAACAATTTGGGAGGTGTTGGTGACCAAGCTCGCATTGCTTAGAGGGGTGTTAGCGACCTAACCGAACTGCTTAGAGAGGTGTCAAGGACCTGGCTCGAACTGCTTAAGGAGGTGTTAACGATCTAGTTAAACTGCTTGGAGAGGATCCAGTGACCTTATCATTGTGCTCAAGAATGTAATTCCCTTTCCTTTGTGAATTTGAAAATTTTGAATTGTTATCACCATATTTTTTATGATAGTCCATTTGAGACTTAATGTGAATATATAAAGTGAAGATTTTGACTGATTTGTCTTATTATGATTATTTGTTCTCGGTCATATTTCTGTTATGGCTTATTTTATTGTTATGTCATATATTTATGATATCAACATCTTACCCGTTTATTAGATATAGTTTGACCCATTTGTTTTTATGATACTCGAGTAAGGCTGAGACTCTACAAGTACAGGGACTTGCTGACTTATGGATTTTGTGTTAGCACTAGAGTAGACTTTTTTGACTATTTCGGTTTACTTCATTATTATATGCATATTTACATTTAGGATAATGTGTCGTGTATATTATTTAACAGTCGTCTTATACCTCAAACGATATTTTGGATGTGTTGTATATATTTATGTGGGTGTAGTACTGATATTTTATAAACTCACGTTTTATTATGTTATGTGATGTATATTATTCCACTGCGATTTATGACTTTGATATTGATTATCTATATTATACACTAATTTTGAATATTTCTAAATTGGTGTGACAATTAATAGTGTACATGTTAAGTCTTTAGTTCAGATTCCCGTAGTGGTGATAAAGACATGTCAGTGTTAGTCCAAGATATATTCACATTCGAGCGCTCTTATCCAGCCACATTCTCCATCGTATTAGATGATATTACATGTAGTATTCTTTAATAATATGGGTTTGGTGGTTAAATCGTTACAGAAAAAGTGTCCAAAATTGAATTTGATAGAATAAATGCATAGATAAATTAGATGATGCTTGACAGTTGGAATGCTATCTTTTAAAGAATGCAAAAAAAGAGCTTCGATTTGCTAGCCCAGCAAACACAAAGGCATAGGAAAAGCCTTAAGACTTTATCATCTTTAAGTTTTTGGGAGAAAAGTTTGTCCTTACCAATTAAGAACAAGAGAGAAGAAAAGAAAAACATGAAGATGAATGATGTTGGGGAAATAAGGAAACATAGTGGAGGTGTTGTCAAAACCTTGGCCATAGCTAGTATGGTCAGTACGAACCAAAATCATATCGGTACCAACCAAGCTAAGGTTAGGCAAGGTGTGCTACTACTTGATGCTGTTAATTTGTTTGATAGTGAGGATGATTTGTATGACATTAGTAATGACACTGAGCAAAATGCTGGTACTTACTAGAAATATAGATATTGAACATCAAGAGAGGATGCCAAGCATAAAGAAGGAGAAGTAATTAGGCATTTGATAAAGGATAGCAAACCCCAAGCCATTCCAAGAAGGCGTCAATCCTCTATAATCAAGAAGTTCGAATGCTCAAGTGTAGAAGGAATTCCAAGCTTTTGAGGTACCGAATTCCAAGCAGTTAATAAGCATGAGGGCTATCGAACCTTAACAATAGGAAAGACATCACATAAAGGTACTGAATCTCTAAAAGTACTGAACATCAAATGGACAATGAGTACCAAGGGTTATCAAGCCTTAATAACCATACAGGTTATCAGGCAAATGAAGAAAAAGAGGGTATTAGGCTTGTAACATGTTGGAGATGTGAAACTAACAAGATCTTATGGATATTGAACTTTAATAATAAGAGCCATGGAACTTCTACTATAAGAGTTAACAAAGATCAAGGAAAAGGTGTTGAGGTTCTACAACATGGAGTGTCATGGAATATGAAGGTACTACATTTAGTAGCATCCACATGATAACAACCTTCACTAAGACTGAGAGGCTATCAAGTTTCACCAATGCTTGGAAGACGTCGAGCTTCGTCAATGTTAAGAGGATGTCTTGAGCCTTTATAACTATAGCGGTTGTAAAGCACAAAAGTGACTAGGGGGTTTCGAGCTTCTACAAGCGACAAGGAATGACAAAAATCAACAATGTAAAGGGGATGGTGTTACCAAACTTATAGAGCGCCAAGGAATGTGGAATATTGGCAATGTATAGGAAATGTTGAATGAATGGTTGATTGAACACGTGGCAGCCATGTTGTGTTCCCCTATAAATAGACCCTCTGGCCATTCAAAGGGGGTGAATATTTCTTTTCTCACTTCTTACATTTTTAAAGTTGTAATTGTAAATCAAATGTAAGATTCAAAGCTGATTGTACATTTTTGGCATTTTGCACATAAGAAGTTGGACAACGAACTTTGCATAGCATACTTCAATTTAATAAACATATTTAATCGATTATTGAACTTATGACACGCATATGACCTCATATACTCGACTTGGACTATGGACATGCATAATTCATTCTTTTAGACTTGGACTTGCATAGTTCTCTCAAGCTTTGCATAAGGCTACCTAAGCCCTTATCGAAACTTAGCTTGTCTTATCCTGCATATTTGGCTTAACAAACAAATTAGTTAACATTGGTACATATAATGATAGTGCTCAAGTGAAAGCCAAAGAAATGGAAAAGCGTCATAGAAAATCTGGATGAGCTCGCTAGAGATAGAAGAAACTAGACGTCACACGACGAACTGAGAGCATTTTTGGGGGTTGTCCCTAACATTAACCGTAAGGCTGCCCAGACCAATGAAGAATACCTCAAAGATATTATTAAGAGATTGCTAAATGAAAATTAATGTAGAAGTAATGATAAATAGGGTTTGATGCCCAATAGAACTCCATTCACCAATGATACACTACATGAGAGATATCCTAAGAAATTCATTATGCCAACGATGTCAACTTATAACCGAAAGTTAGGTCCTAGACAACATACATTGAAATACAAGTGGCACGTTGATGTGCCTATGTAACAAACACAGCAAGATGGAGATGCTTCCCATTTTCTTAGATGTGGTGGCTAGAATGTAGTTCACTCGTTTTGTGATGAAGTCCATATCATTGTTCGATCTACTGGCAAAGATATTCATGGAGAAGTTCGACTTCAAATAGCTCGGCTAAAGGATGTAATGTCCTTATCGATCATCTATTAGAGTTTCGGAGAGGTTCAAAGGATTTTCAAAAAGCATTCCAGTATCGCGGTAACTGAAGTTAGTAATCCAAAGGAGGATATAGTTTTTAATGACATTGATTTAGAGACCATCCTGATACGGACTTGGTAGATGGCTTAAAAGAAAGCAGCCACCTACTATGGAAGAATTTTATCAAAAGGTGTCCTGAATTTGTGCTCGAAGAGGCGCCTAGCTGCAGGATTGATCGGTAGAAGTTCATCAAATAAAGTAGTGCAAAGTAATATTGCTGTTAAGCAGACCGATGAGAGCATCAAAAAAGTTGCACCAAATGTTGTAAAATAACAATCCAAAAAGAAGAATCCTAGGCACTAATGGTAAGAAAAAGGAAATAAAGAAGTGTATGAGATACATGAAGCTGAAAGATTGCATTCTCCTAATTTTATCATTGTGAATATCTACCTTAGCGTGCAAGGAACAGAGAATTATAAGAAGCCACCTCAAAGGGAGGCAAATGAAGTTGAACAACACTCGAGGAAGTATTGTCGCTTCCATGAAACTTATGGGTATAATTCTATAAGTGTCATCACCTAAGATATGTGATTGAAAATTTAATTTGGAAGAAAATGTTGTAGTGGTATGAGAGAAATCCGTAAGACAACAGACGAATAATAAACCCCAAGGGTAGAATACCAAAAGGTACTAGCTTCGATATAGTGGAGAGGGATAGAGGCGGCCTAAAAGTAGAATTCTAATAAACATCATATTCGGAGGACCTCATATAATAGAGAAGTGCAAGCATGAAATGGATAGGTATGAGAGTTCATTGAAACGTGTGCCATAAGAAAGTTGTTTTATTATCAAAGATGCGGCTCGGGCAAAATACTCGGAGACAATGAATTGTGACATTATTTTTTGAAATAGGGACTCCGATAGGCTTGAAGCATCACCCATGATGATTATTGTCATCGTTGGGATGGCTACTTTCCTCAAAATTTTAGTTGGCTATGGAAGCCCAGTTAACATCTTATTTAATAAAACATTTGACCAGATAAAAACTAGTCCAAAGGATATAAATCCATGTAAATCTCGCATCGAAAGATTTACCAAAGAGTGTAGACCTTTGTTGTGATTGATTAATTTCAACTTACAATGCTTTTCTAAGCCGACCGGCTCTTGCTAGTTTTAGAATAGCACTAGCTCCATGATGTTTGATGATGAAGTTCCCCATCGAGATTAGATTTGGAGACATTTAAGACGACTAGAGCATTGGTCAGGAATGTTAAGTCATAAAGCTCAAAGAGGTAAAGCGATGCTAGAAAGAGAAAGGTGCAGAGAAGGCTCTCTACATCAAAACAGCTGATGCAAAGCAATCACTGCCGAAGTCCTAGATTGGGTCCTATAGTAAGTTATACAAACCAATGAAACCCTAAAAAGGGCTAGAGGATGCATGGAAAATACTAAGAAGTTAATGATAAACATCCCCATCGATGAGGATGATCTTACTCGAGTCCTCAAGGTCGGATATCTCCTCGGCATAAAGATAAAGAAAGAGTTTATAGAGTTTCTCTAGGAAAACATAGATGTGTTTTCCTCTACATATTCTAATGCGTATGTAATATCATCGGCGATGGCATGCCACACATTGAATGTGGATATAAGATGCCCTCTTATGAAGCAGAAAAGATGCAGCTTGGTTCTAGAGAAATCCGTTGTACTAAAGGAGGAGGTAGATAAGCTGAAAGCAAATTGCTTTATTTCCGATGCCTTATGCCATGAATGGGCATTGAATCCTGTATTGGTCAAGAAGCCAAATGGAAAAAAATAAACATGCATCGATTATTGGGAATTGAATAAAACATGAAAGGAGACCTTCCCACTATTGAAAATCAACCAACTTATGGACTCGACGGTTGGAAATGAACTGCCAACCTTTATGGATGCATACTTCGGCTACTACCAAATGTAATGCATGTATCAGATCAAGAGCATCGTAATGACCCTGACTTTTAGTTGTTGATTTTAAACATTTAATTTATTTTAAATGTTGAGTTTTGAAATGTGAATGGAATTCTAAAATGAAGTTTATCAATAAAAAAAGTGTAATAAAAAAACTTAAGTTCCAAATATAGCGATTTAATTAATAAATTTAATTGATGAATTAATAATTAAAAATCATTTGAATAATTGAATTGGAATTTAATATGAAATTGGAAGGATTTATAATATTGATATAAACTCTATTTGAATTAGAATTGAGTTAGCTAGTTTTTAAAACTGAAATTTCGAGCGATTTCGTAAATTTTAGAAATCGTCGATTTAATCGATAATTAAAAAAAGACCAGGGCATGGTCTCGAAATTCGACGAAATCTTTTCCATTGGATCCGTAATATTGTATTATTATCGGATTTCAAATTTCATAGCGTTTGAATTTATCTTGTGGTCGTACGATCTAAAAACATCTAGAAACAATTTAATTTAAATAGTCAATTTAAAAAGCTATCTTCCACATACTGTCGAATTATGCCTTGAGGCTTGTTCCATTGAGTTTGGAATAGCAATTTAACTTTAAGAACGCCAAGCGGCCCACCTTAGTAGGAGTTCAAATTTCTTGGTATATAAAACGAGATATTTGAATATATATTTAAAAAAAGTCAAATCAAAATCAAATCAGCCACCCTTCTCTAGACAAACACGCCACTTATGACGTATAAGCTACCCTTTCACCTTTTATATTGCATGTCCATGTCCACTTCATTCAAACCGAATTCACTAAATTAAAAAAAAACGAGAATGAAATCTCGAATGAAAAAAAGGGGGCAGAATCGAATGGCTCGATTGTAGACAAATCGCGCAAGCAGGTAATGGCCAGGGAAAGAGCGGAGATGCCACTCGATCGAGTAAGGGATTCAGTAGTTATCGAGGACGGCATATGGGAGTTCGTTCACAAGCGAACTAGAGATGGTGGCGATCGACTTGGTTCTCATCAGCTCCATGCAGTTCGTGTTTCGTGAGGCCGAGAATTGGTTTAGGCTTTGTCCCTACGGAAGAAAGCACGAGTCCATCAAAGGTGAAAAGGGAAGTGTCGAGCTCGATGAAGGTAGCATGGGTTTTGATGGAGTCGATGCTGAGCTACAACGACAAGCGAGTTGAAGTTAACTTGGGTGGTTCGGTGTCGTGAGAGAGATGCTGAGGAGGGGAGTACGGCCATAGTGCTTGAGCGTGGAACGAGCAAAAGATTGTCCTAAGTGGTGAGAAATTAATTTCTTTAAGTTTGGTAATTAATTGTGTGATCAAATATTTAATTTAATTTATTCAAATTCGTTAACTTATAAATACCATATGAAAATCATACGAGGTCCAAAATCTTGGAATAAATCATGATGGATTCGTAGTTGCAAATTCTACGCGGTAGAATTAAAAATTGGAATGGATTGCAAAATAAATCAAGGTGATAAATTCTCACTAATTTGGTTTGCCAAATTAATTTTTCGATAGTTAAATTAATTATTGGATGCTTGGTTTAATTTCTAATTTATTATCAATTTGTATCTTATAGATGTAGCAGTATATATATATTAGTAGTTGGATATATTTCCTGCCTAGTGGAGCGGATGATACCCTATGCGCCACGCATAATAGCGGATGATCCTGTAACGACCCGTATTTTCGCTACTTCGAAAATGAGAGATTTCGAACGATTTAAAATCTAAAAGGATAAATCTTATAAAGATAATAAAAGTATGTTAAAAGATTTAAAAGTTTGTTAATAATCGTTTTACAAAAATAACCAAAATTTGTCGCATTTTGTTAGTTTTACATACGCGGTAAAATTAGAGATTTTGATATTAATTAAATATGATTTTTTAATATAAAGAGACATGTTTTAATTTATTTAAAGAAGTAAAAAGTTCATTTTTAAATTTGGTTTACTTCAATACATAGTTTAACTAAAACGTCAAAATGTGACCGTAAAACATTTCGTCGAAAAACGACGTTTTGTCAATTAAAAGTTGTCGCAACGTCGTCGCACCTTTATTTTCTTATATAGGAACATATATTCAAATAGTATAAGTATTAATTAATTCACTAATCAAGTTTACTTTTAATAAACATACTTAGAAAATTCTAGAATATAATTAAGAAAAGTAAGTAAGAAAAGTCAAAAGTAAACATCAAATCAACATCAAATCAAACCAAAGATAATTATTACTTTACTTTACTTATGTTAACCCTATCTCGGTTACGACTCAGCAGGTCTAGTACGTGGAGATGGCGCCGACTCAAGAGATGCCGACTCAGAAGAGTTGCCGACCTAACAACCCAAAGACTTTGCCGACCTAACCAATTAACAAGGTGGCCGACTTAGTTCGGTGCCGACCTAACAACCCAAAGACTTTGCCGACCTAACCAATTAACAAGGTGGCCGACTTAGTTCGGTGCCGACCTAATTAGTTAAGAAACGCGCCGATCCAATGCCTTATCATGGGTGCCGACTCAATGCCTTTACCAAGTTCCCGACCTAAGGGCTTAAATGGTTAACGACCTAATGCCTTGAAGGATGCCGACTTAGGAAGTCTACCGATCTAACTTGAGTACCGGTCTAGTTATCTAAAGGAGCTGCCGACCTACTTGATGAGGACATGGAAAGGTACACGACTCATACTTAAGCCGGGGCATGTTAACTCGGCTACGACTTAGAACTGGTGATTTAAGTCCGGAGAAGCATGCTTGCCCCATTAAAAGCATGAGCCATGCATAAGAGAAAGGGGGACCTACGACCTAGCTTATCTCGGCAACAACTCAATTCAGACAAGCTTGCTTCCATTAAGTCGTGGGCTTGGCTCGTTAGATCGGCGATGGGATAAGTTAAGTCGGCCACGACTTATACTAAGTCGGTCGCGACTTAGAACTTGGCAAAAATTCCAGACCAGAACTCTCTATAAATAGACGACCACTTCCAACGTTCAAGGGACCTTTTGGCTCATTCTCTTCAAGCGCCGTTACTCTGCCGAATTCCAGACGACTTCAAAGCTTTTTAGATCCAACAAACTTCTAAAGGAACTCCATGAAGGAATCATCCACATTCACCATGGATTTGAAGATGATTGTCAACATCAAAGCTTGAGCTACTTGTTTCACATACCCTATCACTTGAAGTGTGTTGTAATTGAAAGATCTTGTAAAGGATTGTAATCAAACTAGTGATAAAAAGATTAAAGTGGACGTAGGCTGGATTATAAGCCGAACCACTATAAATAC
Source organism: Allium cepa (assembly GCA_030765085.1). Lineage (NCBI taxonomy): Eukaryota > Viridiplantae > Streptophyta > Magnoliopsida > Asparagales > Amaryllidaceae > Allium > Allium cepa. Next base: position 1,040,151,652 of record CM060928.1, read on the forward strand.
TGTGTCTCTTACCGTTTTTCTACATACTTTCTGCTTATTTCTGTTTCCCGTACAAACGGGTGGTGCTTTCACAATCACATCTTATACACCAGGGTGTTAGCGTTTAAATTTTTTCGTTAACATTTTGGTGCTTTCACTGAGAATTGAACTCAGGACATCTATCATCATTGTTTCAGAAAGATTTGTAGATAGAGTTTCTTTAAGAACCAGAAGTCTATCCGAAATCATGACTCCTGGAAGGAAAAGTAAATCTGTGAGATCTGCAAACATTCAAGAGGGAACCTCCACTTCCCCAACACCAAATCAAGCCACTCCAGCTGTTGGAGTTTCAAAAGCGGAATTGGACGCTGCTATCTTTGGGTTGAATCAGCAAATAAATGCCCAGAACGCGCAATTGGAAGCTCAGAATGCTCAGAATGCTCTGATTCTGAATAGGTTAAACGATCTGCTCGGGGCAAACCGTCAACCTGCGAATAATGAAAGGAACTTTGTCGGTAATGTCCATGATGCTGAAACTAGAAACATTCCCGAAAGGGCTGCTAGCCCCTTTGAACAGACATTGCCTGAGGCTGGAGGATCCAGAAATAGGAATGACGAAGAATATCTTTCTGGTATGGTTCGACAGATTATGAAAGAAAGTATGCAAAGGGTCGAAGATGAGAAAGAGTGGGGTTTCGCTCCGAGCAAGACTCCGTTTACTGAAAAGATCCTAAAAGCTGAATTCCCAAGGAAGTTCGTCCCTCCGACCATTCCAGCTTACAAAGGGACAAGTGATCCAAATGAGTTCCTGTACAAATATGATTGGCACATGACAGGTGCCAGAGCTTCTGACGAGATAAAATGCCGCTATTTTCCTGTGTATTTGGAAGGGGTAGCTCTGCTTTGGTTCACAAAACTACCTGTCCGGTCCATCGATCAGTTTTCAGACCTAACCAGGAAATTTAAATAGCAATTTAGGCTATATGCTTCAAAGGCAAAAGACATCATGTCGTTATCCGGTTTGGAACAGAATCCGGGGGAAACTATCAAGTCTTTTTTAAATCGCTTTAATATAGCGTTAGCTGAGGTGGATAATGCAGAACCCCGCATGGTCTTGACCTATTTGATGAGAGCTATTGATAAGTCAAGTGAATTCGGAAAGTGGCTGAACATGAAGGAGCCAAATTCTCTGGAAAAGTTCTACAAAAAGGCGGATGAATTCATGCGTTTGGAAAGCCGTCCTGTCCCGGCAAAGGCAACAGTAGAGAAAGCTGAAGACAACACTGCTGCGCCACGTAAGAATGGATCTGTGGGACAGAAAAGAGAAAATAATGATGGAAGGAAACAACACAATTCAAAGAAGCCTCGATCCTTCAAGCCATCAGAATATACTCCTTTGTTAGAGACACCAGAGCGCATCTACCTGGCTACAAAAGATTCTTTTGAGTATCCCAAACCTCCTGTTCTCAGAACCGGAAGAAAAGCTGTGCAAAGTGGGAAGTTCTGTCGCTTCCATAATCAGCCTGGTCATGACACAGACGACTGCCGTCAATTGAAAAATATAATCGAAGAATTGCTAAGAGAAAATAAGCTGCAGCAATTTGTGAAGAAGAGTAGTAATGATCCTGCTTCGTCAAGTCAGGGGCAACAAGCTCTTGCTCATCAGCCCAGGACAAATGAGAAGGCCGCAGGACATGAATCTGGAAGGCCAGTTATTAATGTCATCACAGGAGGACCCCACCCAGCAGGCAGAAGCTGGGGTGAAATGGAGAGGTACACTCGAGCTCTGAAACATATGCCAACTGAAGAGAATGTCTTTGTTTTAGAGGACTCTACACCCCTGAAACAACAAAGGACTTTTAATGATGATATTGTGTTCAGGGCTAGAGATTCCACGGGCATTGAGGCCCCTACTTTGGACCCGTTAGTCATCTCGGCCGGTATTGGACCGGCTATTGTCAGAAGAGTTCTTATTGATTGCGGCGCATCTTGCAACATCCTCTTCAAGAAAACGTTTGACCAGATGAGAATCCCGATGGCGGATGTGCAAGCCTCATCTCAGAAGATTGTTGGCTTCACTGGGGAGCCAAAGCAACCAGTAGGAACCATTGACTTGCTTGTGGAACTCGGAGAAGGAGAAAGAAAAGTAGTTCGCAAGCAGACTTTTGTGATAGTAGATGAATTTTCTGCTTATAATGCTTTCTTTGGTCGACCTATTCTTGCTGCATTCAAAGCTGTCCTTGCCCCATGGTGTCTTACTATTAAATTCCCTACAGACAATGGGGTAGGAGTTATTAAAGGAGACCAGAACGCTGGGCGAGAATGTTATATGACAGAGCTGCGAGAAACAAGGAAGAGAGAAATGGGGAAAGATGCGGCAACCCCAATCCGCATCAAAACACCAACCCTATAGCAACTACAGGGCGGACCCTGCACTGGCGAGCATAGCGGGGCACGAAAAGTGATGGATCCTAGAAAGGCCAGTGCGGGGGAGAGTAGGGTGGTACCAGCAGAAACAACGATACCGGTGCCCGTTGATCTGAAGGACCCAAACAAGGTGCTGAATGTGGGTTCACAACTTAATGTGTCAGTTCAGAATGCCTTGATATCTTTTTTGAAAGCAAACCTGGATGTTTTCGCTTGGACCCATGCCGATATGTGCGGAATATCCCCAGAAGTTGCGGTACATGCTCTGAATATTGACCCAAAGTTCACGCCAGTAAAGCAGAAAAGAAGAATCCAAGGTCTAGAAAGGTCGACAGCATTGAAAGAGGAAGTTGACCGGCTCATGGAGAATAATTTCATCAGAGAATCTACCTATCCAAATTGGGTTTCAAATCCAGTGCTAGTTAAGAAAGCCAATGGTAAATGGAGAGTGTGCATCGACTTTTCAGATCTAAACAAGGCCTGTCCCAAGGACTGCTTCCCATTACCCAGGATCGATCAACTGGTAGATGGAACAGCGGGTCATGAATTGTTGTCTTTTATGGATGCATACTCCGGATATAATCAGATCATGATGCATGAGCCAGATCAGGAGGACACAAGCTTTATCACCGATGTCGGTCTTTACTGTTACAGAGTTATGCCCTTTGGGTTGAAGAATGCGGGGGCAACATACCAAAGACTGGTAAATGCTATGTTCAAACCGCAGTTGGGAAAGACTATGGAAGTTTACGTTGATGACATGCTAGTAAAATCTAAGAAAGCAGTGGATCACATCGAACACTTAGCAGAAATGTTCGCAATTCTCCGAAGATACGGAATGAAGCTTAACCCTTTAAAATGTTCTTTCGGGGTAGAATCTGGGAAGTTCTTGGGTTTCATCGTGAGCGCTAGGGGCATTGAAGCTAGTCCAGCTCAAATCACTGCTCTAAAAGAAGTCAAAGCTCCTAAAACAAAGAGGGAATTGCAAAGTCTCAATGGAAAAATTGCCGCCTTAAGTCGGTTCATATCCAAAGCTACTGATAAATGCATTCCATTCTTCGACGCTCTAAAGAAAGGAAAGAAAAACTTTGACTGGACTCCCGAATGCCAGAAAGCTTTTGAAGAATTGATTCAACATATGGAAACGCCTCCAATACTTTCCAGGCCCGGCGATGGCGAGGATCTTCTTATATACTTGGCAGTTTCATCTCATGCTTTAAGTGCAGCGCTGGTACGGGAAGACAAAAGGATTCAACATCCAGTTTACTATATCAGCAAAAGACTCACTGGGGCAGAAATGAATTACTCCAAGTTGGAAAAACTCGCCTATTGTCTATTGATTGCCTCAAGAAAGTTGAGGCAATATTTCCAGGCTCATCCTATCAAAGTCCTCACTGATCAACCTTTAAAGCAAGTCTTGTTTCGCCCTGAGACTTCGGGCCGCCTTTTAAAGTGGAATATTGAATTGAGCCAATATGACATCACTTATCATCCTAGAAAAGCGATCAACGGACAAGCTTTGGCAGATTTTATTGCAGAATTTACAGACAAGGGTAACAGCGAGGAAGAAACAATCGAGAACTCCCCAACCCAGTGGAAGTTATTTGTAGATGGCGCAAGAAATGATTACTGTTCAGGTGCTGGAATTGTTCTTGAAACTCCTGAAGGCCGGTCATTATGCTATGCGCTAAGATTAGAATTTCCTTCAACAAACAATGAAGCAGAATATGAAGCTCTGATCGCTGGTTTGAAAATTGCTAAAGAACTAAACATTCGAGCGTTACAGATCTTCAGTGATTCGCAGCTTATAGTATGTCAAGTCAAGAAGGAGTTTCAAACGAAAGGAGGAAATCTGCCCGCTTATGTGTCAAAGGCTTGGGAACTTTTATGTGAATTCGACCATTACACGATAAGTCATATTCCTCGAGAAGAAAACATGAAAGCAGATTCTCTCGCAAAATACTCAAGTTCTGGCGAAGCCCAATCCTTAGGGTTAGTTCCAGTGGAAGTTTTGTCAAATCCGAGCATTGATGAAATGGATATCGATTGGGTTATGAGTATGTCGCAAGAGCAAGAATCATGGATGACTCCAGTAACAAAGTATCTACTCAATGGCTCTTTACCAGAAAACTCTAAAGAACGACAAAAGCTACTGAGAAAAGCTTCTCGATATATAATCCAGGATGGTCAATTATACAGACGAGGATTCTCAATGCCATTGCTTCGATGTGTATCCAAAGAAGAAGCCAAAATAATCCTATCAGAGGTACATGGAGGAGAATGTGGGGATCATTCAGGTGGTCAAACTTTAGCAAAGAAAATTCTCCGATATGGATATTTTTGGCCAGAAATTAATCGAGATGCTGCAGATTACTCTCGAAAATGTGACAGATGTCAAAGATTTGCCAAAATTCCTAGAGCACCTTCTACTGAGCTCACACAAATGACCAGTCCGTGGCCGTTTGCGATTTGGGGAATAGATTTGATCGGACCTTTACCAACCGCCAAATCTGGAATCAAATATGCCATTGTTGCTGTAGATTATTTCACTAAATGGGCTGAAGCTGAACCATTGGCAACTATCACCTCCAAAAAGATGATAAATTTTGTGACTAAGAATATCATTTGCAGATACGGTGTGCCTCAGAAAATAATCACAGACAATGGTACTCAGTTTGAAAGCGAGGAATTCCAGGATTTTTGCAAGCGATTCAAAATCCAGAAAAGCTTTTCGGCAGTAGCTCATCCGCAGGCAAACGGGCAAGTGGAAGCAGTGAACAAGATCATCAAATCAACCATCAAAAAGCAACTCGAAAGAGCAAAAGGTGGTTGGGTCGATAAACTACCGCTTGCACTATGGGCATACAGAACTACTCACAAAACTGCAACTGGGCATACTCCTTTTTCGTTAGCATACGGATCGGAAGCAATGATCCCGGTTGAAACAGAGGTCCCTTCACACAGAAGAATCCATTTCAATCAAGCAGAAAATGAAAAGCTGCAACTTGAAGCGCTGGATCTCCTTGATGAAAAAAGAGATGAAGCTAACCTCAGAGTTGCAGCTCATCAGCAAAGGATAGCCAGACATTTCAATTCCAAAGTTCGTCAACGCAGCTTTGAAATTGGAGATCTAGTCCTAAAAAGAATTATGACAGCGACAGGTGTGTTTGGGCCAAATTGGGAAGGACCGTATGTGATAGGTCAGAAACTTCTTGACGGCACATTCAAGCTCACCACAGTTGATGGAGATCAAATTCCAAGGGCATGGAACAGCAATCACTTGCGTCCATACTTTACTTGAAAATTTTGTTGAAACATTGTAAAAAGAATTATGAATGTATGATTCCTGTAATTGAAAGCAATTGTGAAACTGATGCAAGTAAATAATGAAAGAATATAAAGTGGATGTAGGCCCAATTTCATGGCCGAACCACTATAAATCCTGTGTTCCTTATTATCATTATATGTTTGCTTTGTTTTCGATATAAAAATACACAAAATGTATTGCTGAAATATCGATTTAAATTTTTGCAGACAGTGGAGATAAAACTTGCGCATAATAAGACCGAGCGATTCTCACCATCATTCAACAAACAAATTTCAAGTCACAAAGACCCCGAATTCAAATCCTAGATAGGAAATGCTTCAATTGAACGGCTAATGATTTCGATAGGAACGAGCCCTTGCTGATAAATTGAGATTGTTTAACAAACAAACATCCAATTAGGAAGCTAGTGCCCGTTCTCACGAACTTGCCTGGCAATGAAGTACACTTCCTTGGATTAAACAAGCCACTTGTGAAAAAAAAAGGGGATCGCTGAAAAGGCATAAGCAAGTGAACAGAGGAACAACCAAAGCTACCATCAGCGCCACAAGTCCTCTTCGGAGGCACAACTCTTCGGATAATAAAAGACCTCTAATGGGTCATATGCCACAAAAAAGAAAGTTCTCTACTCAACAAAAAAGATTGGAGGAGTCATGACCCTCCAACCATGAGAGAGTAACTTCCAGGCGATGAAAACCCTCTCTGAGGCACATTTCACCAGGAGTTGAAGTGTTATAACCGCTCTTCGGGATTTCACTTCACCAGAGTTGAAATGTAAACAAAATAAAAGCCCTCTTCGGAGGCCCATTTCACCAGGAGTTGAAGTGTTATAACCGCTCTTCGGGATTTCACTTCACCAGAGTTGAAATGTAAACAAAATAAAAGCCCTCTTCGGAGGCCCATTTCACCAGGAGTTGAAGTGTTATAACCGCTCTTCGGGATTTCACTTCACCAGAGTTGAAATGTAAACAAAATAAAAGCCCTCTTCGGAGGCCCATTTCGCCAGGAGTTGAAGTGTAGCAGCCGCTCTTCGGAATTTCACTTCACCAAAGTTGAAATGTAAAAACAAAGACCTTCTTGAAAGCACACGTTTCACCGAGATTGAAATAAAACTTCCAAGTGTTGAAACGTGAAAAGGCTTTCTTCAAAGGCACAACTCTTTGGGGGTACACGTTTCACCAAGATTGAAATAAAACTTCCAAGTGTTGGAACGTGAGAAATCCCTCCTCAGAGGTACAACCCCCTCCCGGGAACACAATTAAGAAAAAAGACCTCTTTGGAAACCCACGTTTCACCGAGATTGAAATAAAACTTCCAAGTGTTGAAACGTGAAAAGGATTTCTAAAGCATAACTCTTTGGAGGTACACGTTTCACCGAGATTGAAATAAAACTTCCAAGTGTTGAAACGTGAAAAAAAAATCCCTCCTCAGAGGTACAACTTTCTATAAAAAAAAAAAAAAAAATCCTCATCAAAAGCGTACTTTAACTTTCAAAGGAAAAGTAATTTGCCTACTGTGGGAAATGATCGTAAAAAGAAAAGAAGTTAAAGTACCCTTCAGAGGTCCGCTTTACCACATAGAGGAATTCACTTGATGAGATATGCACATAAGCAAAAGAAAAAAGTGATTTCTTCGAACGACCAAGCGTAAAAACTTATACGAAGGGAGTTGTACTCTATAAAATTTTCTTTAAAGAATAAAATAATTATTCTTTAGCAAATAAGAGTGTAAGTCCCCTCGAGGTATAGAATATTGCAGCATACTTATGGAATGGGGGCAATATAGTATAATTACACACAATATGGTATAACTAAACCAGCAAAAGGTAACGCTCAAGTAACATACCATAAGCTCGCTGCAATATCAAATAAACTCATGCCAAAACAAATAACAAATGTATTCTTTAATTCAAACAAAAGTTTGTACAAACGAGGAATCATTTTATTCAAGGAATCATTTTATTCAATTACAACGCAGGTACAGGTTTCAAAATAAAGAAAAGCGGGGGCCGGTACCCGCACAATTCTCGGCCAGTACATGCAAAACACCAAAAAACTAGAAACTGAAGATCTTCACTTCTTTTTGCTGCCTTTAGACCCTTTACCCGGCCGAATGATCAGCTTTTCAGGTCGACCAGTGGGTATAAGGGAGGAAGGAGAGGTAGGCGCAGCTGGCCCAACTTCTGGCTCCTCTTCAGTGGCAGTGATTATCTTCCCTCTCCTCCTTGATGCTCCTTGCTTCCTTCTCCTCTTTGAGGAAGACTCACTTCCTGGAGTGGCAAGTTTAGATAAAGTTATATCGTCAGAAGGAGTCCGCTCCGGAGATATGTCACCTCCCTCAAGTCCCTCATCTTTTTGCTCTTGCGAAGCAACGGGATCATCCAGGCCATGGAGAGCTTCTATTTGTTCTTCTTGTGACCCAGGTTGAGAAGCAGAGGGAGGCGCCACTTGAAGAGATGGAGGAAGGATCACCGGGGGAGAAGAAGCTTGAGTTTGACTCGGTGCTTTCTCTACAAAGGAGAAAAAACTTAAAATATCAGTATCTTTCGAAAAGAGAGGGGATGACGGCTCATCAAAAGTCGGGAATTCATTGACATTTGAAAAATAATCAAGAAGATCGTCAAGTTCACAAGGAGCGAACGAGCAGTTCACCACTTGAGCTGGTCCGGTGTCAAGTTTACCTGGGGTAGTTGGATCTCTGAGGCTGATTTCATATCGCTGTGCTTCGTTGCTTTCACCACCTTCATCCCCGCCTTGTGCACTTGTAGTTTCAGTCACTGTCTTAGTTGCAGGCGGAGTAGAGGAGCTAGAACCCGTGATGTCAACCACAGGAGAAACTGGAGGATGGACAGAGGAAATAAGCGTTAATTCCTTTCCAGGACATTCCTCTTCCGCCATTCCAGTTCTCATCCTGGCAAGTTGTTCTCGCCCCTTCGCAAGAGCAGCGCGAGCTCCCTCATCCAGGTAACGCGCCTCAAAATCTTCATCGCCATACCCGGCGTCTTTAAACATGTTAAGAGCAGCTTCCCACACCTCGGCCAGGGTGATTTCATACTTAGGACCAAGAAAAGAGAGGCTGCCGCGTCCCAAGACACAATGTAAATAAAAATCGAATAAAGTCGAATTGATATCGTTTTCCATGGTCTGAGCAGTTTCTTCGGCTGCAATTTTGCCAGCCATGGCCTCATCTCGATCTTTTTCGGTCTGAGCAAGTTGGGCTTTTAGCGCTTCAATCTCCATGTCCCGGGCGCTCAGTTTATTCTGCAGCTGGGTGACATCAGTGCGGTGGTTCTCTACAGCTTGTTCCAACCTCTCAGCTTTAGCTTCAGCGTCCCTCTGGCTGGCGTGCGCATCTCGCACTTGTTTTTGCAATACCTCTTCTCTTTGGGTGTAAGTATTAGTAGAAGAGGCAAGATCATCTTTGAGCTGCTTTACTTCAGCTTCGAGTTTTTCATTGTATTCGGCTATCTCCTTCATCTCAGTGTTGTGTTGATCAAGAATCTTCTGCCATTCTGATTTGTCATTTTCCATGGTCAGCATTGCTTCGATGTTAGCCCGATTAACTCTTTGAAGTTCATCAACCAGCTTTTGCCATCCAGACATTCTATCGATATCAAGCTTGACAGCATCGAGATTTCTGTACATAGCTTCTTTGTCGATGGGGACCAAATCAAGGTCGAAGCGTACCCCCCTCAAACACCAGTTCGGGAATCGGCTCTGCAAAGTCGGGGGGCCCCTTTCAACATGGTATGAAGGCCTGTTGAGAAGTGTTTGGATGGCACTTCCTTCAAGAGCAGGAGATTTGGAAGGGATGTCAATAGAAACTGAGGCACCAGGTCTCTCAGATGTCACGGGCACGTGCTCCTCGCCAAGTTTGGTCCGCTTTCTCGAATCCTCAATATGGCTCTTCCCCCTATCATCGTGCGTTTTACGTTTATGGGAATCATCATCCCTTGGGAAAGATTCATGTCGCGTGCCCGCTCCCTCATGACGTTCTTCATACCTTCTCCTCTCTTCAGCTTTTCGCGCAGCTCTCTGCTCATTGGTCTCTCTGGGATCGGTATAGTATTGCTTGTAATCATAGCTGCCACGCCCTCCATAGCGTCGAAAGTCTTTGTAATAAGAACCGCTGCCGCTGCGCCCCATAGAGGAATCTGAAAAGGCAAAAATAGCAAGTCTTAGAAACTTCCGGAGAAAAGAAGTTAAATGTGAACAAATGCCAAAAAATCCTAAGTGTTGTGTGATGTGCAAGCTACGCGCATTAAGCTACAAACCACTCATTGGTGTAGAGGTGATGATAGCTTGGGTATGAGGAGTTGGTGTTTGTGTTGGTGTTAGTCGAAGAAGGGACGTCGCCTCAACTATAGGAGAGATAGTTTTAGACACGTCATCTCTAAAAAGCTCCTGTGAGGTCACTATTATGTCGCTCAACCCATCATAAACATCGTCACCATCATGCTCGGTGAGACTTGTTTTCTCAGTTCCTACATCAGCAAATCCCCCGAGAGGCTGTGAAGGTTCTTCTTCTTCCTTAATCGGGGCAAGTGCCGTCTTACTAGATGACCCCATAATGTCGGTAGGGGTGGAACATTTCACCAATGAAGCTTCGATGTTAGACTCTTTTGATGAGGGTTGTTCGATAGTAACGGGGGCATCCGATGCTTCAGTCGGGGAATCGGGAACTTCAGTCGGAGCTTCACAAAGCTGAGTATAGCGAGAAGGGTGGAGAAGTTCGTATTGATGTAGAAATTCGTCGCTTAGTAGAAACTTGATACTTCTCTCTTCTGCGGCTACAGCGCTCAGTCTATCAAAAGTCTGCCTATGTATCGGATCTCTAGAGGGAAGGGGAAGTGCTGAAAAAAGCAAAGAATGAGATTAGCAATTTGGACCCCGAAAAGAGTTAAGAAAGAAAATGGAAAGACGGAAATAAATGATCTTACTTCCTACTCTCCAAGAAGCATAAAACTCTGGGGGACTGCGGGCAAAGAAAAATTGGTTTAAAAATCCATGGACACTTTCAGTAAGATCAAGAATGAGCTTGCGGTTTCTTGCACTTCTCACAATGATAAGAGAAGGATGGTCTTTGCTCTTTGCAAACGAGCATAAGTAGCGAATTTCTTCGAAGCTCGGCAGTCGGTCAAGATTTCTTCTGAACAAAACACCCAACCCCATCAAGATAGCGTAACCATTAGGATGAAGTTGGAACGGAGAAATTGACATCCGAAGAAGAAGAATTCGAAGAAAGTCATTGAAAGGTGGGATCGCCCCACTTAAGCACATTTGACGATTAACCGCGACAAAACCATAGGGAGGTCTGTCAGCAGTATCATTCGGTCCAGGAAATATGACATCATCTTCAGCAAAGCCGAATTGAGTACGCAACTGAATAAATGTTCTCGAAGATAGAATAGTCGAAGTTCTTTCCGGAGGATTCTCTATAGGAACAGCTATCGGGAAAGTTTCTTCTTCTTGACTTGCTGCTTCTTCTCCTTGATGGGAAGTCATTCTACACAAGCAATTGGATATTCAAACATGAAGGTGCACGTTTCCTAAAGTGTGTGAAGTGTTGTACAAGTATCAATCAAACAATAAGCAAAGGTAACTGGAATAAAACCTAGCAAACATTTGTTAGTTATAAAAACCAGGAATCTTTGTTTTGAGTTTGAATATGCAAATACAATGTTGATGCAAACAAATCAGTTCAAATTGTTGATACTTTGCATTAATATTCTACTTTAGTCAATTAATTTACAACGTTTCATGCAATATGTTCATATCTCTTATCTTGTCTTAACTAATCTGTCATTTGATATGGGCAGTCAATGGCAGTATGTGCGCCTTGGTTTTCTTTGTTTGTATGTTATTATCAACAGGTTTACAACTCAAAAGTGAGAATGATATGTGAAGTGACACAATGACATTCAAACAAATTTAAAGTTGGGGCATTTCAAATCTTAATCCCGGTTCAAGGTTTATTCAATTTAGTTCGGTAGTCCGGGTTAAAATACTTGAAGAAGGCCTATGTTTCTAAGTGTCGATACGTCCAGAGCCCAAGTGTTAGCTCGGCTACGATTCAAAAATTCTCATGCGAGATAAGACTGAGTCGGTAACGGGTCAAAATCTAGGTGGTTCAGCTTGGCGACTCATTTCCTCTAGTTCGCACGGGGGAGATAAGAAGGCAAGCTCCAAGTCGAAAGGCAGGAATTCCTCCAAGTCTTAACTCGGTCACGATCTAAGCTTTAATGTTTAGGTCGGCGAGATTCTTTCAAGCATTATCTCAACCACGATTTAAGGTCGTGTAAGAGCTAGATCGGTCGAAGGCTAAGCCACCTAAACCCACTAACTCGCCTTCGAGCCAACATCCCATAGCATTAAACCCGATAACCCAATAGCCATTTCTTCAACAGCAGCCTTTCATTCAAGCTATCGGACCATCCAATAAAACAGCTCCAAATCGCATAAGTCCGTTGCTCTGCCTTCAGAGATCATTGAACCTGAGTGATAAAACCTTCTTCATCATCTCAACGATCATCTGAAGCCAAAATCGAGTAACCTAAACTTCATCGACTACAGGTATAGTGAGATTCGTGATGGAACGTTGCGCGAAGAGACAATTCGTATTCAAGTGACAGAATTCATGAACCAATAGCAATCTATGATCGAGAAGGGGACGGATTCACTTACGCTCTGAATAGTAGGAATTGCTGGTGATCAGGTAGGATGGAATCGCCTTAAAGAACTCAAGAGAATTTTAATGGCGGAGTTAAGAGAGCAGGTAATGAGAAAGAAGAAGGGGATATGATTTATACCTCGTAGTGAAAGGAACTGAAGCGGCAATTCGCCGGCTTAACATTTGGACCGTGCCCGATCTAATAACGTGCCGACTCAGTGAAGGGCCGAGATAAGAGATGTTTCGAAGCACACGACTTAAGCCTAAGGCGTATACTTCGAGGGGCAAATGTTAACCCTATCTCGGTTACGACTCAGCAGGTCTAGTACGTGGAGATGGCGCCGACTCAAGAGATGCCGACTCAGAAGAGTTGCCGACCTAACAACCCAAAGACTTTGCCGACCTAACCAATTAACAAGGTGGCCGACTTAGTTCGGTGCCGACCTAACAACCCAAAGACTTTGCCGACCTAACCAATTAACAAGGTGGCCGACTTAGTTCGGTGCCGACCTAATTAGTTAAGAAACGCGCCGATCCAATGCCTTATCATGGGTGCCGACTCAATGCCTTTACCAAGTTCCCGACCTAAGGGCTTAAATGGTTAACGACCTAATGCCTTGAAGGATGCCGACTTAGGAAGTCTACCGATCTAACTTGAGTACCGGTCTAGTTATCTAAAGGAGCTGCCGACCTACTTGATGAGGACATGGAAAGGTACACGACTCATACTTAAGCCGGGGCATGTTAACTCGGCTACGACTTAGAACTGGTGATTTAAGTCCGGAGAAGCATGCTTGCCCCATTAAAAGCATGAGCCATGCATAAGAGAAAGGGGGACCTACGACCTAGCTTATCTCGGCAACAACTCAATTCAGACAAGCTTGCTTCCATTAAGTCGTGGGCTTGGCTCGTTAGATCGGCGATGGGATAAGTTAAGTCGGCCACGACTTATACTAAGTCGGTCGCGACTTAGAACTTGGCAAAAATTCCAGACCAGAACTCTCTATAAATAGACGACCACTTCCAACGTTCAAGGGACCTTTTGGCTCATTCTCTTCAAGCGCCGTTACTCTGCCGAATTCCAGACGACTTCAAAGCTTTTTAGATCCAACAAACTTCTAAAGGAACTCCATGAAGGAATCATCCACATTCACCATGGATTTGAAGATGATTGTCAACATCAAAGCTTGAGCTACTTGTTTCACATACCCTATCACTTGAAGTGTGTTGTAATTGAAAGATCTTGTAAAGGATTGTAATCAAACTAGTGATAAAAAGATTAAAGTGGACGTAGGCTGGATTATAAGCCGAACCACTATAAATACTGTGTCTCTTACCGTTTTTCTACATACTTTCTGCTTATTTCTGTTTCCCGTACAAACGGGTGGTGCTTTCACAATCACATCTTATACACCAGGGTGTTAGCGTTTAAATTTTTTCGTTAACAACTTACTTCTTAAGTGAAAGTGACATAAAGCATGATTTGAAATGTGATGTTAAGTTAAAAAGTAAGTAAAGGGCATTTTGGTCATTTTACATAATAATATTTTATTTCAAACTTTTTCCTATAAATAGCCATGCATACCTCTTTCATTTTCACACAAATCTTTCTTTTCTTCTTCTTCCTTTAAGCTATTTTAATGGCTTCTCTCTTAAGAGAGGTAGGAGGGTTAAAAATAGTGGAGTGCTTAAGCACTAATCCACTTGTTACTCTCTAACCTCTTCTTAATTCACTTCTTCTTCTTCTCTTCTTAAAAAAGGCCTTAGGCCATGAGTTTGGAAGTTGATAAAGGAAGGACGTGAGCAAAGCAAGTAAAGATGGAGATGGTCGAGCACTTGGAAGCATGGTTATGATAAGGTTTAGTGAAGCGTTGAATTAAATGAATGTTGGTAGGAAGTTAAACGTTTGGTTAAAGGTGAGAAATTCTCATCGCTTTTGAATTTATATTTTGATTATGTTATAACAATCATATTTACACCCTTATGACATATGAATGTTTATACCAAATTGATTGTTAATATGGATGATTTGAAAATTAGTAAATTAAGTGAATTGTGATAATATATCCCGTTATGATATTAATAGTGAATGTTAGATTTGAAATCATATGCATGTGATTTGTTGAATGGATGTTATGTTAGTAATAAATATGAATATTGGATATGTTCATTTTGATTAAGTAATCACTTTGATTAGTAAGACCATATTTTAGTAATGTGAGAAATTCTCATCGCTTTTGAATTTATATTTTGATTATGTTATAACAATCATATTTACACCCTTATGACATATGAATGTTTATACCAAATTGATTGTTAATATGGATGATTTGAAAATTAGTAAATTAAGTGAATTGTGATAATATATCCCGTTATGATATTAATAGTGAATGTTAGATTTGAAATCATATGCATGTGATTTGTTGAATGGATGTTATGTTAGTAATAAATATGAATATTGGATATGTTCATTTTGATTAAGTAATCACTTTGATTAGTAAGACCATATTTTAGTAATGTGAGAAATTCTCATCGCTTTTAAATTATATTGATTATCATGCTAAATTGTTATGTTAGATAATCACTATTTGATGATATGTATGTTTGGTTGATTGTTTGGATATGTTGGATAATCCGTAGTAATATTATGACATTTACCATATTGAAAATGTTGATGTTATATGATTGTTATATGGATGTGATGATAATTTGGATATCAAATTCCTATTGATTTAGTAATCACTTTTGTTTAAAAGACCATATTTTAGTAATATGAGAAATTGTGGAAAAACAAGTCTCTTTTCATTTAGAAGTGAAATTAAAGTTAAAATGAAAGAGAATTTGAAATTTGAAGTGAAACGGATTTGAAAAGAATAGCTAATTAGAAAATTGAAAGTTAGATGAATAGTGAAATTGAAATTAAAATCGATTTTGAAAAAGTGAAGTTTAGTTTGAGATTAAATTGAAATTTAAATTGGAATTAGATTTGAAATCTAAGTTTTAAATGTGTTTAATTTGAGATTAGAATTGAAATTGAGTTAAAATTGGGATTTAAAATTTAATATAAAAATAATGGGAATATAATAATATTTTAATGTGGTAAGAGTGAAAATATATTTTAAAAGCTTTAAAAGGTGAAAATATTGATTTAAAAGGGTTTCTAATCATTTTATAAGTATTGAAATCCAATTTGAATAAATTATTTCAAATGTTGAAAAATAAGTTAAAACTAGACGCGTCGCGTAACGGTAGTTCGCAATTTCGCGTTGAAAAGTTCAAATGAATGTGTAGAGTGGAATATTGCTCGGAATTCTTCGAGATAAGAAAATTCCGGACTATTATATCCATATCTTCTAAATGAAGAAAGAAAATCAAAGTTTCGATAAGTAGATTTTGAATTATGTCCAAATCAATTTTCTAGAAAAATCGCGCTAGTGCAGTTTAGTGACCATAAAAGGAAATCTGTTTAAATGGATGTTTTTAATTATGGAAAAATATGGAATAAATTTGATAAATCTATTTAAATGATTTAAAAGAGATTTGGATTGGAAAATATGAATTAGCGAATGTTTAAAAGTTGTTTTAATCAAATAAGCTTATATAGCACTTTCCGCAGCACTTTTATGCTGTGAATTATATAACTTTTGGAATATGAGTTTAAATGTAACGACGTTTCCAAGAATAATCGTGAATGTTTTAAAAAGGATAATTAAGCGTTTTGAAAGATAATTTGGAATATTTATAAGCAATTCCAAAATAAGTTGAAAATCTGAGTATGCGGAAACGACTAGTACATTTGTCCCGCCTGTGAGATCTGGGAAGATAAAACAAGGTGTTTAACTAAGGTTAGGGATGGAGCAACCAGTGCCCTGAACTTACCTGGCCTATGTTTTCTTTTCTTAGGCGAGGGGTGGAACAGATCGAAAGGAAAGCCCGGATGCTCTCAAAATAAAAAGATTCTGTTAAGTTTTCCAAAATAAAAGAAGATTGGTATTACCCAAAAGTTAAGCAATCTCCAAAATGAATGATTTCTACGAACCTGTGAAGTTTAGAAAAGAATTTATAATGAATTTTAGGAATGCTAAGATTTGAAAGGAATGAATTGGTAAATAAGAGTATTGGATTTTGACTTACAAGTGAGATATAAAAAATGGAATTTATAAACACCGTTTTGTAAATCTGAAATCAATTTAAATTGATAAGTTAAATGTTAAAGGAATTATATTCGCGATTTTGGACAGTGAATAATCCTTTAAATTAAATGGATGTTTTGGAAGGTGATATTATAAAGGGAATGTTTTCCTTAAGTTAAAAGTTAAGAAATTTGGATCAAGAATTAAGTAAAGAAATCTGAGATATTTTCCAAAACAAAAGAATGAATTACTTAGAATTATCCTAAGTTGAAAGAAAGAGAATTTCGAAATCATCCAAAGAGAATTAAAGTGAAAAGAGACTTAATAAATCCTATATTCTCATATTCACTTTTTATCGATGATTGGATTTCGAAGGAACCGGAGTCGGATTTGGTTAATTCCTATCCGAAAACCACTTCGAACCAATGTGTACGTTCGAACGTGAAGACATGTTGAAGATGGTGATGGAAGACCGTGGATCTTCATAGCGTGAGGACTGCTTGTTGATTTGCTCAGGGTGCGCACCCATTGTAGAGTTATATATAACAGTGGTCTCCTCGTGATGGAGATTTTGCGGATTGCAAGGGCTTCTCGCCTAGTAATGGCCGAGGAAAGTACCTTCGGTTTGTCCTGTTCCTGGACAACTTGTATGGACGTTTGTCTGACGTTGCATTTCTAAAGATTACGTACATTGGTTTTTACAAACGTACATCAGTGGTGGCGGAGAAGGCAACTTCTCTAGCTTAACACCCTCCTTGAGACATACGAGCTCAAGGGTTGTATTTTTGTGGAAGGCAATTAGTAGTTAACGGAAATGGCAATGTGGCATTCAAAGATTTGATATGTGCTTTGTGAAAAGGCAATCGTAGCCTTAAGCCTCATCAAACCGGAAATGACCGAAACAGGATTAGATGCAGCAGGGCTATGTGGGTCATTCCCATTAGGGTATGATCATCCCCTTCTAGATATATTTCTTCCCGCTATGACGTCGGGATGTTAATTAATGTGGTGTATGGAAAACGAGCGCTCGGTTAAAGGTCGGCAACGACCGGGGGATGACATATTCGGTACTATCTAGTTACAGAGGTAGGCCGGTCTTGTGTTGGTAGAGGGCAGATGTTCTGTGCCTCGGGACATCCATCTAGAGGTGTACCCATTTCGGAAGGTAGATCCTGCGCCTGGTCATTTGTATGGAAATCCATTCTCCAATAAGAACCTACGGTTTTGTTTGTATTGGCGTAATGAATAGCCTCGAAATGCTATATGGGTAACCATTTCGGATAAGATTAATAAGTTTATTTGCAAATGTTTTCAAAGAGATGTCATTAGAAATAATATCAAAGGTTTTGATATAAAAGTGTTTTAGTTATCATAAGGTAAAAACCCGTTCGTGTTTATGTGTGGACGTGGTCTTATGAGATACTATTTATTTCAAAGGATTTTATCCAAAGGCTGATATATGACACTGTCATTTATTATTGAGTTTTTCTCATGCTGGTTTATCAAGCCTGATCCGGGTATTTTCAATACTTGGGTCAGATCCGAGTAGTTTCAGGATAGTCGAAGGAAGTTGAAGTTCCAGGGGAGAGCTGGAGATATTCATGGACGCATGAAGATATTCTTTCATCGCCTTTGCTTAGTGCATTTTGTTTGATGTTGTCAGCAATTGTAAGGGCAGGTTTTATAACTGTCCAAGCTGAATCTAGGTTAGACTCTGATATTATATTTTAAAATTTTCCGCTGTAAATATTATTATTGAAATAATATATGTTATTCCATTCGTGTGAGATTCTGTTCTGTCTATTTTTCTTAATCACCCTTCATGTTCCGTATTTTCATGCAATTTGAGTTGGACATGTGTGGTTTATTGTCGATTCAAAGGGTACGGGAAAACGGGTCGTGACATTTTGGTATCAGAGCTGAAGGTTAAGCGAGAACCTTGGCTCTGTTATGGGTAAAGTCTCATCAGAGATAGGATTAGTAATATCCTAGGATGAGTAACTCATTAGAGATAGGGTTAGTAACGCCCTAGAATGAGTTATGAGAGTATTATATATATGAGCGCGTATTTGTTAAATTTATAAAAATGATTTTGTTTTAAAAGAAATTGGTAAATGAAATAATTTTACCTTGGGTTTATATTATAAATACTAAAGGGGATATTATTATCTTTTGGGTTAAGGATTGATTGTGATTTAGCTTAGTGAAATTAAAATATGAATATCTTGTGATTAGAATTGCACAAATTTGACTATAAGATATTTCATATAAAATTAATTAGTTGAAAGCTAGAATTTAAAATTTTGACCATATACCCCTAGACCTTTGGTATTAAGAAATAATAATGATTAAGTGATTATCATAATGAATGGATTTAAAAAGCTAAGTACAAATATCTTGTGAAGTAAAATTCACAATTTGATTATAAGATATTTGATGATAATATTGAAGCTAGAAGTGTAATTAGAGGAAGTAAAGTGAAAATTTACACTTAGAAAAATTCTTATTAATAAGACAGAAAAGATAAGCCAAAATTGAAATTTTGGGTTAATATATTATGAAAGGATAAGTTCTATAACTTATAAATGAGATAAGGTAATTTGGAATTTAGACACTTTGATTAAGTTTAAAAAAAATCAAAGTGAAATTTAGGAACAAGAAATATAAGAAATATCATCCTAATATAAAAATTTGAATTAATGATACATTAGGGTAACATTTGTAATTCAAAATGAAGTAAGATGAAAAGTGGATGGTTTTGAATAATATGGTTAGTAGTTGAATGTTGGATGAAAATGTTTAAATAACAAATACCATGTGAATTAAGTTTCACAAATTTGACTATAAGGTATTTGATGGATTTAAGATTAAGAAATTTTGATTTGGCAAATGGATAGGTAAATAAGTTAACTTTGTAAGAAAAAGGATGTACACTTAGTAAAGTTGTCTTATTAATATAGGGATAAGATAAATAATATTAGTTAAATTGAAACCTTAGGTAAAGAAAACTAGGGATTGAGTTTTATAACTTATTTATTTGGAATAATAGAATTCCACATTTGTTGAAGACGCTAATTAAAGTAATGACGATTTGAAGATTAGGGATATGTATATATACTCTTAGGAAGTAAAAATATATTATACAAGTTAAGTCATATTTGTAAGCTTAAGTAATAATGGATTTAGAAGAAAGTAAATGGTTGTGAAATAAACTTGGATTAATAGAAGTTTTGGAAGAAATGTATTAAGTAAAGATAAATGTGAATAAGTACATAAGTTAAACGTAGATAAATTTTGATCTAAGATTTGAGTATAGAACTTTGAGGTGTTTACACCAATCCGAAAAAAGGATTTATCACTCAATTTTTGATGGCGAACATTGATGAGAGTTTGTGATTATGTACACGAGTTTTCTATCATAGTTGAGAGCTATGCAAGGAAAGCAAGAGTTTGTGATTAAGAAGTCTGATCAAAGTCCGCAATAGAAAATCGGGGGATCGATACTAGTTCGAAAGAAAAGTTGTGGATTGAATAATAGATCGAATCAAATATAACATATATTATGATGTTTTGGGTATGTCAACATAGTAGTTGGATAGTTATCTTAAATAGTAGACGCTAAGATATAAGGGTTGGACTTATGTTTTAATATATAGACCTCAGGTGTAGTACATGCTTAGGTCAGAGGATGGGTTATGTGGATGTATTCATTTATCTTGATATAGTATTAGTTTGGTTGTTTTTGGATGTATAATCTTATTTGATAGTTGGATACATTATCTTAAGTGTGCAGTACGCACTAGGATGGGAAGGATAGAAGTTTGACTTGATGTATGTACATATAACCGTAAGTACGTAATAGATACTTAGGTTAGTGTGGGGAATCTTTATATGCATGTTTGGCATCATTTGTTTTAGTATTGTTATGATATCGGCCTTCTTCTTTTCTATCATCAGTAGAAATAAGTCAAATTATTTGAGGAGATGAGTATGAGATAGATTCCTTTATCTAACTTTCATTTCGAGGACGAAATGCTTCTAAGTAGGGGAGAATGTAACGACCCGTATTTTCGCTACTTCGAAAATGAGAGATTTCGAACGATTTAAAATCTAAAAGGATAAATCTTATAAAGATAATAAAAGTATGTTAAAAGATTTAAAAGTTTGTTAATAATCGTTTTACAAAAATAACCAAAATTTGTCGCATTTTGTTAGTTTTACATACGCGGTAAAATTAGAGATTTTGATATTAATTAAATATGATTTTTTAATATAAAGAGACATGTTTTAATTTATTTAAAGAAGTAAAAAGTTCATTTTTAAATTTGGTTTACTTCAATACATAGTTTAACTAAAACGTCAAAATGTGACCGTAAAACATTTCGTCGAAAAACGACGTTTTGTCAATTAAAAGTTGTCGCAACGTCGTCGCACCTTTATTTTCTTATATAGGAACATATATTCAAATAGTATAAGTATTAATTAATTCACTAATCAAGTTTACTTTTAATAAACATACTTAGAAAATTCTAGAATATAATTAAGAAAAGTAAGTAAGAAAAGTCAAAAGTAAACATCAAATCAACATCAAATCAAACCAAACATAATTATTACTTTACTTTACTTACTTCTTAAGTGAAAGTGACATAAAGCATGATTTGAAATGTGATGTTAAGTTAAAAAGTAAGTAAAGGGCATTTTGGTCATTTTACATAATAATATTTTATTTCAAACTTTTTCCTATAAATAGCCATGCATACCTCTTTCATTTTCACACAAATCTTTCTTTTCTTCTTCTTCCTTTAAGCTATTTTAATGGCTTCTCTCTTAAGAGAGGTAGGAGGGTTAAAAATAGTGGAGTGCTTAAGCACTAATCCACTTGTTACTCTCTAACCTCTTCTTAATTCACTTCTTCTTCTTCTCTTCTTAAAAAAGGCCTTAGGCCATGAGTTTGGAAGTTGATAAAGGAAGGACGTGAGCAAAGCAAGTAAAGATGGAGATGGTCGAGCACTTGGAAGCATGGTTATGATAAGGTTTAGTGAAGCGTTGAATTAAATGAATGTTGGTAGGAAGTTAAACGTTTGGTTAAAGGTGAGAAATTCTCATCGCTTTTGAATTTATATTTTGATTATGTTATAACAATCATATTTACACCCTTATGACATATGAATGTTTATACCAAATTGATTGTTAATATGGATGATTTGAAAATTAGTAAATTAAGTGAATTGTGATAATATATCCCGTTATGATATTAATAGTGAATGTTAGATTTGAAATCATATGCATGTGATTTGTTGAATGGATGTTATGTTAGTAATAAATATGAATATTGGATATGTTCATTTTGATTAAGTAATCACTTTGATTAGTAAGACCATATTTTAGTAATGTGAGAAATTCTCATCGCTTTTGAATTTATATTTTGATTATGTTATAACAATCATATTTACACCCTTATGACATATGAATGTTTATACCAAATTGATTGTTAATATGGATGATTTGAAAATTAGTAAATTAAGTGAATTGTGATAATATATCCCGTTATGATATTAATAGTGAATGTTAGATTTGAAATCATATGCATGTGATTTGTTGAATGGATGTTATGTTAGTAATAAATATGAATATTGGATATGTTCATTTTGATTAAGTAATCACTTTGATTAGTAAGACCATATTTTAGTAATGTGAGAAATTCTCATCGCTTTTAAATTATATTGATTATCATGCTAAATTGTTATGTTAGATAATCACTATTTGATGATATGTATGTTTGGTTGATTGTTTGGATATGTTGGATAATCCGTAGTAATATTATGACATTTACCATATTGAAAATGTTGATGTTATATGATTGTTATATGGATGTGATGATAATTTGGATATCAAATTCCTATTGATTTAGTAATCACTTTTGTTTAAAAGACCATATTTTAGTAATATGAGAAATTGTGGAAAAACAAGTCTCTTTTCATTTAGAAGTGAAATTAAAGTTAAAATGAAAGAGAATTTGAAATTTGAAGTGAAACGGATTTGAAAAGAATAGCTAATTAGAAAATTGAAAGTTAGATGAATAGTGAAATTGAAATTAAAATCGATTTTGAAAAAGTGAAGTTTAGTTTGAGATTAAATTGAAATTTAAATTGGAATTAGATTTGAAATCTAAGTTTTAAATGTGTTTAATTTGAGATTAGAATTGAAATTGAGTTAAAATTGGGATTTAAAATTTAATATAAAAATAATGGGAATATAATAATATTTTAATGTGGTAAGAGTGAAAATATATTTTAAAAGCTTTAAAAGGTGAAAATATTGATTTAAAAGGGTTTCTAATCATTTTATAAGTATTGAAATCCAATTTGAATAAATTATTTCAAATGTTGAAAAATAAGTTAAAACTAGACGCGTCGCGTAACGGTAGTTCGCAATTTCGCGTTGAAAAGTTCAAATGAATGTGTAGAGTGGAATATTGCTCGGAATTCTTCGAGATAAGAAAATTCCGGACTATTATATCCATATCTTCTAAATGAAGAAAGAAAATCAAAGTTTCGATAAGTAGATTTTGAATTATGTCCAAATCAATTTTCTAGAAAAATCGCGCTAGTGCAGTTTAGTGACCATAAAAGGAAATCTGTTTAAATGGATGTTTTTAATTATGGAAAAATATGGAATAAATTTGATAAATCTATTTAAATGATTTAAAAGAGATTTGGATTGGAAAATATGAATTAGCGAATGTTTAAAAGTTGTTTTAATCAAATAAGCTTATATAGCACTTTCCGCAGCACTTTTATGCTGTGAATTATATAACTTTTGGAATATGAGTTTAAATGTAACGACGTTTCCAAGAATAATCGTGAATGTTTTAAAAAGGATAATTAAGCGTTTTGAAAGATAATTTGGAATATTTATAAGCAATTCCAAAATAAGTTGAAAATCTGAGTATGCGGAAACGACTAGTACATTTGTCCCGCCTGTGAGATCTGGGAAGATAAAACAAGGTGTTTAACTAAGGTTAGGGATGGAGCAACCAGTGCCCTGAACTTACCTGGCCTATGTTTTCTTTTCTTAGGCGAGGGGTGGAACAGATCGAAAGGAAAGCCCGGATGCTCTCAAAATAAAAAGATTCTGTTAAGTTTTCCAAAATAAAAGAAGATTGGTATTACCCAAAAGTTAAGCAATCTCCAAAATGAATGATTTCTACGAACCTGTGAAGTTTAGAAAAGAATTTATAATGAATTTTAGGAATGCTAAGATTTGAAAGGAATGAATTGGTAAATAAGAGTATTGGATTTTGACTTACAAGTGAGATATAAAAATGGAATTTATAAACACCGTTTTGTAAATCTGAAATCAATTTAAATTGATAAGTTAAATGTTAAAGGAATTATATTCGCGATTTTGGACAGTGAATAATCCTTTAAATTAAATGGATGTTTTGGAAGGTGATATTATAAAGGGAATGTTTTCCTTAAGTTAAAAGTTAAGAAATTTGGATCAAGAATTAAGTAAAGAAATCTGAGATATTTTCCAAAACAAAAGAATGAATTACTTAGAATTATCCTAAGTTGAAAGAAAGAGAATTTCGAAATCATCCAAAGAGAATTAAAGTGAAAAGAGACTTAATAAATCCTATATTCTCATATTCACTTTTTATCGATGATTGGATTTCGAAGGAACCGGAGTCGGATTTGGTTAATTCCTATCCGAAAACCACTTCGAACCAATGTGTACGTTCGAACGTGAAGACATGTTGAAGATGGTGATGGAAGACCGTGGATCTTCATAGCGTGAGGACTGCTTGTTGATTTGCTCAGGGTGCGCACCCATTGTAGAGTTATATATAACAGTGGTCTCCTCGTGATGGAGATTTTGCGGATTGCAAGGGCTTCTCGCCTAGTAATGGCCGAGGAAAGTACCTTCGGTTTGTCCTGTTCCTGGACAACTTGTATGGACGTTTGTCTGACGTTGCATTTCTAAAGATTACGTACATTGGTTTTTACAAACGTACATCAGTGGTGGCGGAGAAGGCAACTTCTCTAGCTTAACACCCTCCTTGAGACATACGAGCTCAAGGGTTGTATTTTTGTGGAAGGCAATTAGTAGTTAACGGAAATGGCAATGTGGCATTCAAAGATTTGATATGTGCTTTGTGAAAAGGTAATCGTAGCCTTAAGCCTCATCAAACCGGAAATGACCGAAACAGGATTAGATGCAGCAGGGCTATGTGGGTCATTCCCATTAGGGTATGATCATCCCCTTCTAGATATATTTCTTCCCGCTATGACGTCGGGATGTTAATTAATGTGGTGTATGGAAAACGAGCGCTCGGTTAAAGGTCGGCAACGACCGGGGGATGACATATTCGGTACTATCTAGTTACAGAGGTAGGCCGGTCTTGTGTTGGTAGAGGGCAGATGTTCTGTGCCTCGGGACATCCATCTAGAGGTGTACCCATTTCGGAAGGTAGATCCTGCGCCTGGTCATTTGTATGGAAATCCATTCTCCAATAAGAACCTACGGTTTTGTTTGTATTGGCGTAATGAATAGCCTCGAAATGCTATATGGGTAACCATTTCGGATAAGATTAATAAGTTTATTTGCAAATGTTTTCAAAGAGATGTCATTAGAAATAATATCAAAGGTTTTGATATAAAAGTGTTTTAGTTATCATAAGGTAAAAACCCGTTCGTGTTTATGTGTGGACGTGGTCTTATGAGATACTATTTATTTCAAAGGATTTTATCCAAAGGCTGATATATGACACTGTCATTTATTATTGAGTTTTTCTCACGCTGGTTTATCAAGCCTGATCCGGGTATTTTCAATACTTGGGTCAGATCCGAGTAGTTTCAGGATAGTCGAAGGAAGTTGAAGTTCCAGGGGAGAGCTGGAGATATTCATGGACGCATGAAGATATTCTTTCATCGCCTTTGCTTAGTGCATTTTGTTTGATGTTGTCAGCAATTGTAAGGGCTGGTTTTATAACTGTCCAAGCTGAATCTAGGTTAGACTCTGATATTATATTTTAAAATTTTCCGCTGTAAATATTATTATTGAAATAATATATGTTATTCCATTCGTGTGAGATTCTGTTCTGTCTATTTTTCTTAATCACCCTTCATGTTCCGTATTTTCGTGCAATTTGAGTTGGACATGTGTGGTTTATTGTCGATTCAAAGGGTACGGGAAAACGGGTCGTGATAGATCCTATATTACTGCGATATCCCACCTCGAAGCGGGATTGGTATTTTTATGTTGTATTAACATCTGTGGATGCAAGGAGACAAGTTGGAGGGATCTAATTGGATTTCTCAAAAATGTTGAATTTAATTTCATATATAGTAATATATGATACGTTTGAATAATCTGTGAGAGATTATAGTGTGATTTGAATTTATTAGATGCTATGATAGCACTGGTCTAGATTTTGGTGTTTTAAAATACCATAAACATATATTTGAATTTGAAAAGAATTTAAAAAGGGATTTTGGAAGTAAAATATTTATACAAAATTTTGGATTAATTGATCCAGATAAAATAAATAGTTTGACCTTAAACTTATACTTAACTATTTCGAAATATTGTAAATAGAGATTTTGGAATAATGTATATTAAAGGATTTTAAATAATAAACTTAAGTGTATTTGTTTAAGTGTAAAAGGGTTTTAAAAATAGAGATTTTAAATAGTTTGTGAGAATAAAAAGGAAATTGAAAATAAATATAAAATTGGTTATACTAGATCTTAAATAAGATTTTAAATTACGAAATGGAAGTAGAATCGAGATTTGGTTGGTTTTTGGAATATAGTTTGGGTTATTTAAGAAATTGATTTATAAATGGAATTTAATTTAGAAATAAATTTATAGCGGATTTAAGTGATGTGAAACCATTGTAGAACTGGAAATGGGTTTATGGGATTTATAAACAATATTTATAAATAAAGTGAAATGATTATCATTTGATAAATTGAAGACATAAATTCACGGTAAGAATTATGATGAGATGGGTAATTGGATTAAAAAGAAAGGATGGATTTTTCTTCTGGAAATGTGAAAATGAATTTATGAAATTAGGGGCACAAATCGATTGTTGATAAATGTAGAGAGATTTATAAATATTAGATTGGTTATATTGGAACTGAAAAAATAATATTGTTGTCAAGAAGTTGAGTGTGTTTGAAAAAGTGGATTTTTAATTATTAAACTAGGTAATTTAAATATATTTTAGCATAAAAATATTTCAGAAAGTTAGTTATTTAAATATTTTTAAATTATCAAAATGAATTATAAGTTTTATAAACAAGTCTTGTAAATCGATTATAATTTTATTAATAAATTAGAATTAATTATTGTTTCAAAGTTATATAATTATTTAAATTGTTTAAAAGTATATTTAATTATTAAATAAGTAGATGGAAAGTAATGGCGTACTTTCATGGTGAAATCGGAGGTAGAGATTGCCTGCAATTAAGTTTGGGTTTCTCTGGGATAGAGACGTAATCATTGAGCTATGAATCCATGGTTGATACTGCGTGGTTCTTTACATATTTATTTTAAAAGGTTTTTCAAATATTTTTCAAGGGTATGGTTTGTGAATATATTTATTTCAGGGAGATAAGTATTTCCTTTTGAAAAAAGAGATTTAATTAAGAAACCTTGGAACTTATGGAATTCATTATGAATGAGTTAGGGAATTTACAATATAAATTGTGAAGGGTTATCAGTAAAGGGAAATAAATGGAACTTTCTTAAGTGTTGAGAAGTAAGGGGTTTAGAAAAATATATTTTTAAATATATTTTTCTAAGTGTTGAAATAGGAGATGGTTTGAAATATTCTGATATGCATATAAGTATTTGAGTTATCTCAAACATTGAAAATTTGGAAGGGATTTCAATATATATTTTATCAAAATATTTTGAAAATAAATTTTGGTAAATTATAATTTGGGCCTAGTGGCTGCTTGTGGATGTTATATTGATAGTTAAATAACCAACTGTCAAGTATTGGCCAATTTCATTGATCGTTTCAAAGAGACCGGGATCAGATTTAATTATCCGAAAAACCACTTTGATCTGATTTGAACGTTACGAGTGGATATTGTGGAGATGGTGATTCGGTTTCATTCAGACCCAGAACAGACTTGTATAGATGAATGCTATCAGTACATTGTCATTTGAGGATAATGAGCACTCTAAGTGAAAATTCCTTAAAAAGGTAATCGGAGCCTTAAGCCTCATCAAATGGAATGACTAAAAATCAGGGGAAATGCAGAAAGGCTAAGCGGGTCATACCCATTTAAGGTATGTTATCACCTTTCTAGATAACCTTGGATGTATTATAAATTATGGATATGGTGGTGCGTGGAAAAGAGCTCTCGATAAGGGTCGGAACACCTAGGGTGACAACGTACTCGGTTCTATCCTGGTTAAGGGTAGGGCCAGTCTTGTGTTGTATGGGATCTCGGCAAGGTCCTCGGTACATTTTTTCTAGACCTATACCATGATAGGTGATACCCGGAGCCTTGTCATTGTATGGAATCCATTCTCCAATAAGCGTTGTACGGTTTTGATTCTGCCCAAGTATACTGAAACATGAGATGCAAGCATTTCAGCTATTTTCTTTTTTCATTCTATAAATAATATAATAATATCATATGATTTTGATGTCAAATATTTTGGTCATCGTAAGGGAAAAACCCGTTGTGTTGATATATGACATGGTCGTACGAGATACCATTGTTTTTCAAAGGATTTTAAAACTAGTAATAAATTCTAATTAAGTGTGTTTTCTTACGCTGGTTTTCCAGACTAACTCAGGTGTTATTCTATTATAATGCACGGATCAGACCGAGTATTGTAGATTCGGGCTAGGATGCTACGGAGCCCAAGAGATAAGCTAGATGACGAAGATGTATTAACGTACTTGATTATATTCCGCTGTGTATTGTAGGATGTATATTCAGCACTGATGAGGACAAGTTATTATAAATATCAGTATTGAGTTGTTGATTTATTGTACTTTGATGATGATATGTATAAATAATAGTCGTAGTTCTTTTTGTATAAAGGCATGTTATTATCGATTATATATTGTTCCGATGTGATTGTGAGATTCTATGTTGTTGTTTCACTTTTCTTCTACCTCTTCTTTTTCTTTCCACTAACTATCGGGTTTTCCGGCATTCGATTGCTCGGCATGTAATACAATGGACGTATTAGTATCGGTTTTCGAAAGTCGAAAATCCCATCTGTTACATTTGGTATCGGAGCGGAAGGTTAAGCGAGAACCATAGCTTTGGTGGAGATTACTCGTTAGAGATAGGGTCAGTAGAACCCTAGGATGAGTTGGAGTGTACTAATAGATATGAGCGTGCATTTATTAGTGAATATAAAATGTTTTATATTGTGTTGACTTATATGTTGAGTGGTTTATGGATTCTAGTTGAATAGTGGGACGCTACGAATTCGATAGGATTTTTTAGACACTCGAATAAGGTAAATCGACACAATATGGTTTTGAAGCGAGTAAATGAAATAAATTTACCCAAACTATATTTTGATATGAAAGAAATAATTTTCAAAAATTATTCTAGTATATTGATGTGTTTGGATGTTATTATTATAATCAAGACAAGATTTATAATTAGAATGGTTAGATATATCCAAATTGAGATTGTGTAAGTATGAATTATACATAATGAGTTAAAAACTAAAAACGGGTTCAAATCAAAATTTGCAACATTAAATCTTAGAGATTTTTGGAAAATTTTCCAAGCTGCATGAAATTAAATAACAGTATTATTATTTTGTAGATATTTTTGAATAGAAATGGTTTTAAATGGATTTTGAAGCGATAAAAGCACTGAACTATCTTCAGTCGTTGGAAAATAATACTGGTGATGATTGTGCAGCATCATCGGTATTCATTTTTGAGTTTCTAAGTGTGGTTTGCTACTGTACTAAATTGATATGGGGATTTTTGGTGAAAACAAGTGTTTTTTTGGAAATTCTGAACGGAAATTGTTTTGGTATGGAACTAAGTGAATTTTGAAAATATATATATATATATATATATATATATATATATATATATATGATTTCAAAATGATTGAAATAAAATCAGTTGTTGAATTCTGGATCTGAAATTTTGGAATTAAAATTTTAAATTGAGTAGGTTTAAATGGATTGAATAAATTTAAAATTTACTCAGGATAAATTAAATAAGTTTGGAAATTTCACCATGAAATTAAAATTAAAATTATGCAAGTTAAATCAATTAAATTGGTTAAAGAAAATGGCATGGATTTGATTTAACTTAAGCTAAGTTAAATAAAATTGATTTGGATTTGAATTAAAATGAATATAAAATTGAAATTGTAAAATGATTATATAACTATAAGTATGATAATTTAATGGAACAAAATAGTTTGACATTTTGGTAACGAAATAAAAATCCAAACTTGAATTATAAAGTGAATGTGAACTTAAGTGGATTAAATAGAATGATTTGTGACATAAAAATCTGATATTGAACACAAAAATGGAACTTAGCAAGGTTGAATAAATTTGATTATGGATTAAAAGTGAACATTGGAATTGGAAGTTGTGTTATAAATAAAATAAGACTTAAATTGTAAGCGAATTAAATATAAATTGGAATTGAACTAATTAGATGAATTAATTAGCGAATTGAACATGGGATCGGAACTTAACTTGATTAAGTAAATTGAATTGCTGATGAAAATTGAAATAGCAATGAACTGAGTTATAAATCAATTCGATTTAAGTGTAAATAAACTGAATATGACTTGGGTATTAATTAAATGAATTTGAGTATGAAGTTAAGTTCTGAAGTAGATTAAATGAAGGAACTAATTAAATTAATTAGTAAATGAAATGGAGTTTGATTGAAATAAAAATAAACCTAAGTATATAGTTGAAATAATTTAAACTAAACAGGTTAACTTAAGTAAATATTTGGAATGAAAGCTTTGGGTTAAATAGATGTATGAAATGGTTCATAAATAAATTAGCATGGAACGATTCCAAGCTTAATAAAATGGATTTGAATATGAATGGAATGTAAATGAACTGATTAAGAATCAATTTGAAAATGAAACGAGTTAAATATAAATTGATTTGGAATCAATTTAAAATAGTTATAAATTGAAATGGTTATTTTATTAAATGAATATCGCCGAATTTGCATATAAAATTTGTCGTTTGGCGTAAACGAAAGTAAATTAAATTCTGTGAATTGGTGGAAAGTGAATAAACTGATTTTGAAATCAATTTGGAATGGATATGAATTTGTTGGGTATAAATATGAATTGAATGATAATAAAAGGTATGTGAATCATTGGGGATTGAATGAAATGGTGTATAAATTGAATTTGAAGTGAATAACTAAATGTTAAAACCCTGAAATTGCATGTACCTTCTAAAATACATGATATACCATGTTTGGTAATGAAATCTATTTGGTTGCACTATTTAAATGAATGCAAAGTTATTAACTTTCATGTTTGTGTTACTTATGTGTTTAAATTAAGTAAGTAAAGGTACCAAGAGACTATTAGGCAAGATTTGGTTGCGCAAATTGCATATAAAATAAGCCACTTGCATAGAAATGCTAAAATAAGGTACATTTTCGGATTAAATATTGCAAAATATATAAATGGTTATATATATTGTGTTTTCCGACCGTGTGGGTCGATGTATATGTTTTTATCTCTCTTTTTATATTGCAAATGGCTCTCCGTACAAAGGAGACTCTGCCAAAGAAAGTCGAAACTTAGGATGCTAGAAAATATTTGAAAACTTTTGGAAAAACTTTTGTTGACGACAATTTGATTTCGAATTGTAATTGGAATAAAAGGTTATGGAATTATAATTGAAAACTAATTGTTTAGGTTGGAACTAAAAGATTAGAAAGGTGAATTATTGAGTTTTCACTAAGGGGTTTTGAATAAGTTAATGGGTTTGGAACATTTTTCTACCTTAGCAATTTCGGGGACAAAATTCCTTAAGGGGGAGGAATGTAAAGGCCTAAACTTTTGGTCATCAAGTTTGAACATTTAATTTATTTTAAATGTCGAGTTTTGAAATGTGAACCGAATTTATCGATCAATTAAGTGTAATAAGAAAAACTTAAGTTCCAAATATAGCGATATAATTAATAAATTTAATTATTGAATTAATAATTAAAAATCTTTTAAATAATTGAATTAGAGTCGAATATGAAATCAAAACGACTTCCAGTATTGATATAAAATATATTCGAATTAGAATTAAGTCGCTTGCAATTTCGTAAATTTTAGAATTCATCGATTTAATCGATTATTGAAAATATCGATATGGGATACAGTCTTGGAATTCGACGAAACCAGTTCCATTTGGATCTGTAATATTGAATTATTATTGGATTTCAAATTTTGTAGCGTTTGGATTTATCATTTGGTTGTATGATCTATGAAGCCTAGAAATAATATAATTTAATTTAATTTAAATAGTTGATTCAAAAACCTATCTTCCACATATGATCGAATTAGGCCTTGAGACTTGTTCCATTAAGTTTGAAATAGCAGTATAACCTTAGGTATGCCAGGCGGCATGCCTCAACAGGGGTACGAAATTTCTTGGTAAACAAAACATAATATTTGAATATATATTTAAACAATATCAGATCAAAATAAAATCAGCCACCCTTCTCTAGTCAAACACGCCACCTATCACGTACAAGCCACCCTTTCATCTTTTATAACGTTTGTTCCTGTCCTCTTCATTCAAATCGAATTCACAGAATTAAAAAAACGTGGTCGAATTCTCGAATGAAAAAAAGGGTAGAATCGAATCACTCGATCGTAGACAAGTCATGCGAGCAGTGCGATGGCCAGGGGAAGAGCGAAGATGCCAGTCGATCAAGCTAAAGGTGCGATGGTTGTCAATGATGGCGTATGGTGGTTCGTGTTTGCAAGCGAACTAGAGATGGCGGCAGTCGATTGGGTGCTCATCAGCTCCATGCAGTTCGCGTTTCGTGAGGCCGAGATTGGGTTTGGGCTTTGTCCCTACAGAAGAGAAGTGCAAGTTCGTCAATGGTGAAAAGGGCAGTGTCAGGCTCAATGAAGGCAGTGTGGGTTTTTGTGGAATCGATGTTGAGCTGCAGCAACAAGCGAGTTAAAGTTAACTTGGGTGGTTCGGTGTCGTGAGAGAGATGTTGAGGAGGGGAGTACGGCTATAGTGCTTGAGCGTGGAACGAGCAAAATAAATCAAGGTGAGAAATTCTCACTCGTTTGGACTGCAAAATTAATTTTTAAATAGTTAAATTAATTATTGGATGCTTGGTTGAATTTAAAAATTATTATCAGTTTGGATGCTATATATGTAGTAGTATATATATTAGTAGTTGGATATATTTCCTGCCTATTTGAGCGGATGAGACCCTATGCACCCTACATTATAGCGGATGACCCTATTACCGTGATATCCCACCTCGAAGCAGGATTGGTATTTTTATGTTCTATTAACATATATGGATGCAGGGAGATAGGTTGGAGGGATCGAACTGGATTCCTCAAAAATGTTGAATTTAATTTCATATATAGTAATATATGATATGTTTGAATAATCTGTGATAGATTATGGTGTGATTTGAATTTATTGGATGCTATGGTAGCACTGATCTAGATTTAGGTATTTTAAAATACCATAAATATACATTTGAATTTTAAAAGAAATTAAAAAGGGATTTTGGAAGTAAAATATTTAGATAGAGTTTTGGATTAATTGATCTGGATAAAATAAATAGTTTGACTTTAAATTTGTACTTAACTATTTTGGATAATTGTAAATGGAGATTTTGGAACAATGTATATAAAGGATTTTAAATAATAAAACTTAAGTGATATTTGTTTAAAGGTAAAAGGATTTTAAAAATCGAGATTTTAAATAGTTTGGGAGAATAAAAAGAATGGAAATAAATATAAAATAGGTTATACTATATCTTAAATAAGATTTTAAATTACGAAATGGAAGTAGAATCGAGATTTGGTTGGTTTTTGGAATATACTTTGGGTTATTTAAGAAATTGATTTATAAATGGAATTTAATTTAGAAGTAAATTTATAGTGGATTTAAGTGATGTGAAACCATCGTAGAACTGGAAATGAGACTATGGGATTTATAAACCATGTTTATAAATAAGGTGAAATGATTTTCATTTGATAAATTGAAGATATAAATTCACGGTAAGAATTTATGATGAGATGGGTAAATCAGTTTAAAAAAGAAAGGATTGATTTTTCTTTTGGAAATGTGAAAAGGGATTTATGAGATTGGGGACGCAAATCGTTTGGTGATAAATCTAGGGAGATTTATAAATATTAGATTGGTTATATTGGAGCTGAGAAAGATATTATTTTCGAGAAGTTGTGTGTGTTTTAAAAAGGGAATTTTTAATTATTAAACTAGGTAATTTAAATATGTTTTAGCTTAAAAATATTTCAGAAAGTTATTTATTTAAATATTTTTAAATTGTCAAAATGAATTATAAGTTTTATAAACACATCTTGTGAATCGATTAGAATTTTATTAATAAATCAAAATTAATTATTGTTTCAAAGTTATATAATTACTTAAATTTTTTTAAAAGTATATTTAATTATTAAATAAGTTTTCATAAAGTAATGGTATACTTTCATGGCGAAAACGGAGGCATAGATTGCCTGTAGTTAACTTTGGATTTTTCTGGGATAAGGACATAATCATTGAGCTGTAAATCCATGGTTGAAACCATGTGGTGCTTTCCATATTTATTTTAAAAGGTTTTTCAAATATTTTTGAAGGAAATGGTTTGTGAATATATTTATTCGGTGAGATAAGTATATACTTTTGAATAAAGAGATTTAATTAAGGAACCCAAGAACTTATAAAAATCGTTATAAACGAGTTAAGGAATTTACAATATAGATCGCGAATGGTTTTCAAAAAATGGAAATAAGTGGAAATTTCCTAAGTATTGAGAAGTAAGGGGTTTGGAAAAATATTTTTTTAAAATATTTTTTTCTTAGTGTTGAATTAAGGATGGCTTGAAATATTCCGATATGGATATAAATATTTTAGTTGTCTCAAATATTGAAAATTTGAAAGGGATTCGAATATATATATATATATATATATATATATATATATATATATATATATATATATATCTTATAAAGATATTTTAGCAAATTGTATTATGGGCCTAGTGATTGCTTATGGATGTTATATTGATAGTTAAATAACCAAATATCAAGTATTGGCCAATTTCATTAATCGTTTCGAAGTGACCGGGATCAGATTTAATTATCCAAAAAACCACTTCGATCTAATTTGAGCGTTACGAATGGATGTCGTGAAGATGGTGAAGGCGATGATTTAGTTTCGTTTAGACCCATAATGGACTTGTATGGATGAATGCTATCAGTACATTGTCATTGGAGGAATACGAGCATTGTAAGTGAAAATTCCTTAAAAAGGTAATCGTATCGTCAAGCCTCATCAACTGGAATGACTGAAAATCAGGGGAGATGCAGCAAGGCTAATTGGTTCATACCCAGTTAGGGTATGTTATCACCTTTCTAGATACCCTTGGATATATTATAAATTATGAATATGGTGGTGCATGGAAAAGAGCTCTCGATAAGGGTCAGAACACTCGGGGTGATAACATACTCGGTTCTATACAGGTTAGGGGTAGGGAGGGTCCTGTGATGTAGGGGATCCTAGCGAGGTCCTCGATATGTGTACCGTGATAAGTAGTACCCCAGTGCCTAGTCATTGTATGAAATCCATTCTCTAATAAGCGTCGTACAGTTTTGATTCTGCCACCTATATTGAAACGTGAGATGCAAGCATTTCAGCTATTTTCTATTTTATTTTTTATTGACACTATAATAATATCAAATGATTTTGATATCAAATGTTTTGGCTGTCATAAGGGAAAAACCCACCGTGTTTATATGTGGCGTGGTCTTACGTGATACCATTATTTTTCAAAGAATTTTGAAAATAGTAATAAATTCAAATTGAGTGTATTTTCTCATGCTGGTTGACTCGGGTGTTATTCTATTATAATGCTTGGGTCAGACCCAGTATTGCAGATTCAGGTTAGGATGCTACGGAGCTCAGGAGATGAGCTAGACGACAAAGACGTATTACACGTACTTGTTTATATTTCGCTATGTATTCTAGGATGTATACTCAGCACTAGTTAGGACAAGTTATTATAACTTTCCAGTATTGAATTGTTGATTTGTTGTACTCTGATGATGATATATATAAATAACAGTTAGAGTTCTTTTTGTATAAAGACATGTTATTATCGATTATATATTATTCCGTTGCGATTGTGATATTCTGTGTTATTTTTCACTTTTGTTTTCCCTCTTCTTTTTCTTTCCCCTAACTATCGGGTTTTCCGGCATTCGATTGCTCGACATATAATACAGTTGATGTATAAGTGTCAATTTTCGAAGGTCAAAAATCCCATCAATTATAAGCATACTAGTTTCATCATTGATTTACATATATACTACTATCAAGTGATGTCGTTCGGTTTGAAGAATGCTGGAACATACCAAAGGTTGGCAAAATACAGTGTTCAAAGATCAAATCGGACGAACACTGGTGGCTTATCTGGATGATATGCTTTTGAAATAACAATGATTGATGAATCACATGCATGACCCCATTTAAATGTTCAGTTTGCTTCGAATGTATGAAATGAAGCTTAACCCATTAAGCAATTTTTCAAAGTCGCATCGGGAAAATTTTGGGGTTCGTTGTAAATTCAAGGGGCATCGAAGCTAATCTAGAGTGAATTAAAGCATTGAAGGATGTTACACCTCGAAAACAAGGAGTGAAATGCAAAGCTTGAATAGGAAGGTCATCGCATTGAATCGATTTATTTTGAAAGCAACAAAAAAGGTATGTTTTTCTTGAATGCCCATAATAAAGAAAAAGGAAAGTTTGTTTGGACGAAGGAATATCGGGAAGGTTTCTTTAAATTGTTAGAGCACATGGAGAGACCGTCGGTCTTGTCAAAGCCTTTAGAAGGAGAGCACTTATTCATTTACTTACTAGTGTCTGCTCATGCACTAGTGTAGCTATGGTACATAAGGAATCTTGAATTTACAGGCATGTATGTTATTATAGCAAGTGCCTCATTAGAGCGGAATAGAATTATCCGAAACTAAAGAAGCCGGCGTGCTGCTTAGTCATTGCTTCAAGAAAGTTGCAACAATACTTCTAGGCATACCCAATAAAGGTGGTTGTCAATCATCCACAAGGGCAAGTACTTCATCGACCCCAGACCTCGGAAAGGTTGTTGAAATGGAATATTGAGCTAAATTAGTACGGCATAATATACCATTCTAGAAGGGTAATACGAGGACAGAGATGGTTAATTTCATTTCCAAATTTACCATTTAGGATGGAGAAGTGAAGAAGATATGGTCCATCTATTTGAATGGAAATTATAAGTAGATGAATCCTTCGACAAAAGAAGTTCCGGGGCAAGTGATTCTTGTAACCTCAAAAGGACTTGAAATATGCTATACTTTAAAGCTTTAGTTCCTGAGGATGAGTAATGAAACTAAATATGAAGCATTAATTGCGGGATTCGGAATAGTGAAAGAACTGTAGTCGAAACACTACACATATTCAGCGACTCTCAACGGTGATCTATTAAGTCGAGGAGGAATTTCAAGGTAAGGTAGTGAGACTTGCCCCTTACTTGTAAAAAGTGCCAAAACTATTAAACGACATTGAAAATTACATAATCATGCACATTACCAGAGAAGAAAATACTATATCTGATTCATTAGCCAAATTTACCATTTATATGGACGCATGGCTTATATGACTTGTTCCAATTGATGATTTATCTGCTTTGACCATTGACTAGATGGATGTTGATTGGATCTTGGTGGTCGAGGAAGAAAAGGAGTTGTGGACGACCCTAATCAAAGAATATTTGTTAAAGAGGACTATCCCAAATGGAAGGAAAGAATGGGGAAATTTCCTAAGTAAGATGCCATGATTTATTATGTAAGGAGTGTTGTATAAGATAGGATTCTCAACCCCCTTACTTCAATGTGCCACTAATGATGTTGCAAAGAAGTTCCTTTTAGATATACATGAATGAAGCAGTGGTGATCACATTAGAAGATAGATTTTTGACCAACAATCAGTTGAGATGCAGCTGATTACACCAGATGTTGTAATAGATGCTACAAATTTGCAAAAATATCCAGAACCCCGTTTATAAAGCTTACACAAATGGTTGGCCCATTGTCATTTGCGGTTTGGAGAACTGGTATAATGAGCGTGCTACCAACATCGAAGGGAGGAGCGAAGTTTGCTATCATAGTTGTGGACTACTTCCCAAAGTGGACTGAAGCAGAAAAATTGGCCATCATCACTACGAAGAAAGTGATCAATTTGTGGTGAAGAATATTATATATTGATTTGGAGTCCTATAGAATATTACCACTGACAGTGGACTTAATTCGAGAGTGTTGAGTTCAAAGACTTCTATATTTGGTACCGAATTACCAAGAGCTTCTCTACAATAGCACATCATAAGCAAATGGATTAATTAAAGGTAGTAACCAAGATCATCAAATTAATCTTGGAGAAACAACTGACGAAATCTAAAGGCAATTTGGTTGATGAGTGATGTAACGATCGCGATTTTTTCGATGCTCGAAAACCGACATCAATACGTCCACTATATCAACTGCCGAGCAATTGCAACATAACAACAAATCCAACCATTATCCAACTAGCATTTAACTAACATCCATAACCAAATCACTACGTTCACTTCTCATTAATATTCAATGAATTGGTTTTCCAATTTAAATCACATTTGATTCATTAACATTGGATTTACTAACATTCATTCATATTCAATTTCAATTAGTTTGCATTCACTAATTTACATTCAAGTTGGTTCACTTCCACATTCAAATCAAATTCAATTCTATTTAAGATTCACTTAACTTCCAATTTGATTTATAGCTTTCAATTTTCCTTAATTCAATTTCATTAACACTTAATGAATTATATAAAATCAACTAACAATCATACAACAAACAATGTATATCCAACATTACCAAATTTATTTACTTCGCTTACATTCATTCAATTTGGTTTAACACTTTCAGTTCCAATTGGTTGATATTAAATTTACTTTCATTCAATTATTCAATTTCTCAACTTCATTAGCTTCTAATGAATTTACACTTACATTCATTATCCCATATCAATTCTTTTACATTCGATTGATTTACATTCCATCCATTAATTAATTCAATTGCTAATTCCTTTAATAATATAAAGTTGAATTTCATTTATATAACTCAAGTTCATATTCATTACTTCTCTTGATTAATTTACTTCGATACCAAAATCAACTTTATTCAACTTCACTTAAGTTATGTTCCACATATAAATCCAATTCAGATTCCAATTCCAGTTCTATTTACTTACCAATTCGAAATGGATTTCAATTTCATTTTCTTGCACTTGCAAATTTTATTTATTCATTCACAATTTATTTTCCAACTTAATAATTGTATTCCAATCATTTTATATAACATTCCAGAGTCTTTTCAATCTTTCAAAACCATTTTTGAACCTAATTCAATTATCCATTGAATTTCAAAACCCAAACCCAAATTTTCCAAACAACTTTCATTCAAAATAATTTGGCAGCAATCCCTCTTTTGGAAACCAGAAAATGAACACCGATGATGTTGCAATCATTATCGGAATTATTTTCCAGCGACCGAAAAGAGTTTAGAGCTTTAATTTCTCCAAAATAATTTTCCCAAAATATCAAATCCTTTCAAAACACTTCTCTGGAATTTTGTTTTTAGATTGTAAATCACATTTATAAATCTTTTACTTATATAATTTCACTTCTTATATATAAGACTATTTCACAAGTGTAAATCATTTTAATTATAACTTTATACTTATAATTCATTTGCTTATACAATTCATTCTTTTACAGCTGTTGTTTTTATTTAACTTATTCAATAACCAAACAATCAATTCATATACACTTTAATAATTCTGAAAAATTATTCCTTTATATATAAAATATAATCGAGGTAAAATTATTTCATTTACCCTATTTTAAAACAATATCGTGTCAAATTGTTCTGTACAAGTGTTTAGAGATCCCTATCAACAATGTTAATTACTCATGTTGATCAGAATCGATATACGACTCAACAAAAAAATCATCATGTTATAAAACAATTTATATTCACTAACGAATACGCGCTCGTATCTATTATTACACTCAGACTCATTCTAGAGTACTACTGACTCTATCTCTAATGAGTAACTCCAACAGAGCCATGGTTGTCGCTTAACCATATGCTTTGATACCAGATGTAACGATCGCAATTTTTTCGACGCTCGAAAACCGACATCGATACGTCCACTGTATCAACTGTCGAGTAATCGAAGGCCGGAAAACCGTACCGTTAGGGTTAAAGAAGATGTAGAATATAGAAGAAGAAAGAAAAAGGAAACAACAGAAAACAACATCAGAATCTCACAATCGCAGCGGAACAACATATAATAGATAAATGAATCATCTTTAAACAAAGAACTGTATCAGTTATTACGTTACATCACATTACATTACATTACATCATCAGAGTGTACAACAACAAAATAGGGGAAAAGAAATACTATATACTAGTTGATACGCCAAGCCATCCAGCTTGCTTCCAGATCTCTACAGCAACTCCCAAATTCCACAATATCCTGATAACCTAACTCTAGACTGCCCGTGTGGAAATTTGTGGGCGCCCAGAGTTTAGGAAGGAAACAATAAACTCCGAGTTAGTCATGGGACTGGTGTGAGAACTTAAAATAGTTTATCTTTAAAAACAAACAACAGGATAATTTTTTGAAGTCAATTCGCAATGCTTTTTGAAAATGAGACTACCATAAGGCCTCCCGCGCACACACACAATGCAAACGCAGAATCGGAGGAGATTTCTCCTTATGATAGTCAAAGATGCTTGATACGCTTTAAAAAGAAACATTTGATATTATTACTAGTGCATAGTGTAGGAAAAATCCTTTCGGAAGTAAAGATATAAATCTTAGCCAACATATGACCATTTCGTATGCCTACTATAGCTACCATCTAAATAGTGGTGACCACCATAAGTAAATGGCAGGTTCTACAACTAAAACCGTACAAGATGCGTATTGAAGTTTGGATTTCCAACAAATGGTCAGGCCAAGGAACTTCCTATTGCCACATGGGTACGCCTCTGGAAAGACGACCCGAGAACCTAACCGGATCTCTGCCAACACAAGGCCGGGTTACCCTTCAAACTGGGTAACTACTGGCACGAATATGTCATTCCCCGATCGTAACCGATCTATATCTGAGGATCCTCGATTCCAACAACCACAAAGTAATGAATTTGCAGCAACAACATAGGTAAAGTATCTAGGCTCCATACCATGATACCACCTCTATCCAGAAGGAATGACATACACTAAAGGGGCGCTACCCCCTAATAACCTTGCTGCATCCTTCCTGTTTTGACCATTTTCGGGGTGTGAGGTCCGACGAAGTCTCGTCCACAAAGCTACGCTTTATACAAAAGCTGTGCTTTGATCATCAAATGCTCAACAGCACTTCGTATGTCACATTACCAATTTGGCAATGTATCACTAGTAACCATCAACTACATAACCTCTGAGCTCGTACGTCCCAGAGAAGGGTGTTAAGCTAAGAGAATAAATTCTCCGCCACAAACAGAAATATATTTGATAGAAACCAGCTTTACATCTCAAATTGTAACGTCAGACATACATCAATACAAGTCCATTCCGGAATCGAACGGAACCAAAGGCACTTCCAAAGAAGTCCTTGCAATCCGGATATTCACTAATCACGACCGGACTTCCCATCACAAAGGGTAATAAATTTCTATATCGAAGATCAGCCGATGCAGAAACATTCGACGGTAATCCTTCGGTTTTCATAAATATCTGGT
Source organism: Allium cepa (assembly GCA_030765085.1). Classification (NCBI taxonomy): domain Eukaryota; kingdom Viridiplantae; phylum Streptophyta; class Magnoliopsida; order Asparagales; family Amaryllidaceae; genus Allium; species Allium cepa. The sequence continues at coordinate 1,040,193,276 of CM060928.1, forward strand.
CATCAACACCGGTGATCAATGTTATCCATCACGACGTATCACTATCCGGAATGGGTTATACGACCCAAAGGTCCTTTCCCGGCTAACCCGAATAGTGAGCGCTTATTTTGAAAATAAGCGTGGCATTCAAATTCAAGCAAATCACAACAAATACCCATTTAAAGGTAAATATTGATAGTCGGTTATTTAACTATAAATAGGTATGCAAAACATCACCAGATTCCAAATAATTTCCCAAATTATTTATTTTCCAAAAATATCTTTACAAGATATATATTTTCCACACTTTAACATTTGAAAACAAATTTCAAATCACTTTTCACCTTCAAAACTTTTGAAAACAAATTTCAAATCATTTCCCTACACGGGATATATTCACAAATCTTTATTTATTTTCATTTCAAAATGGTTCATTTAAACCAATTAAATAAATCTTCACCGATTTACTTTATATTTACGTTCCAAATCCATAAATTTATTTCCACACTTCAAAAATAAATCAACGTTTATTTTTAAACAAATTTCCCTTTCTTTTATAAATTCCATGGTGAATTTACAATTCCAAAATATCTATGAATATACGATTTCCAAATCGATTTCTAATACTCATTTTCAATTTATCTTTAAAAGATAAAATCTCAAAATATTCACTTCATATTGGAAAACATTTCCATACTTATTTGATAATAAGTAATTCACAAATCCATTTATTTTCAACACTTGGAAAATATTCAATATACTTAAATCGAAATTAAGTATATATTTCATTCTTTAAAGAAAACGTTCTCTTAACACATTTATTTGGGTCAAAACGAATGTTGCGTAAAACATCGTTACGACAACCCAAAATCACTAGTATAGGGATTCAAAAGATATATAAATCCCAATACTATATAAAACATTTCCTTTCAGAAATCATTTACTATAACAACAGTGTTATAGTCCACTATTTCCTTCTATTTCTCGAAACGTCTATTTCAACAATGAATGTTGAAATCTATGGTTTCAGCCCTTATTGCATTTTAAAACAATTTCAAATCGTTTTAATCCTATTTAAAATATCACTTCCCCAAAACACTTTAATATATTATTCACTGTCCCAAAATCGTGAATATTCTTCGTTAACCAAATTCAACATTTTTCTACACATTTGGTTTAAAGGATTATCCATCGTCCAAAATCGTGAATATATCTCTTTTACAAATCTAAAATATTTGACTTATCAAAATAAGTCGGTTTCGGATTTACAAAACAATGTTTATAAATTCCCATTTATATTTTATAAAGACTTCAATTTACAAAATTTTAAAAATCTTACTACTTATAAAATTCCATTTATAACCTCATTTTCCATTAACAGAACTCCTTTTATAATTCGATTATTTCGATTTATAAAATATATATTTTATAAATCTCATCTATAAAGCATTTGTACATATTCGAAAATCTCAATTAAAATGCCAAAATCCGATTTATAAGTTAATTACTTATAAATCTTTTATTTTACAAAAGTCTATTCATTTATAACTTCCCAATTTACAAATATATAAATTTCATTTACTTATGAAATCCACTTATTTTTCATTTTAACACTTAATAAAACTCGTTTTATAATTCCTAAGTTTTTAATTTATAAATATCAATATTATAAATCTTTTATATAAATTGTTTATAATAATTCAAAAATCCTAATTTAAACCATTCTTTTTAATAATTTACAAATCGTTATTAAAGCTTATAAAATCTCCAAAATCATACTTAAGTATTATTTTCCAAAAATATAACTTTTATACTAATAATAATTATAATGTTTATTTATTTTAACAATTCAAAATTTAATAAACGTATACCTTCAAAAACCACTTTAAAATCCTTTTAAATTCAAAATCGTTATTTTAATATTTTTAAAGCTCCAAAAATAGGTCAATGCTGCAACAGCAACAATATATCAATCACAACAATCAAAACATCATATATCAATATGATAACAGAATATATAACAATATCTGTAAATAAATCAATATAGTTGAGGAATCTAGTTGGATCCCTCCAACCTGTTTCCCTGCATGCACAGACGTTAGCACAATACCAATTCCGTTCCAATACGTAATATCGCATTATATGGGATTTATAAAATATTATCTGCTATTATACGGCGCAATAGGGTCTCATCCGCTATACAATGCGGGAAATCAACTCCAAGTACATATATAATACAAATTTCACTTTGCAGTGATAAATTCACGGTATATGTTTTTAATAAATAACCTCCGCTTAATATACGGTGTATAATGTCTATTTAACACAATAGATAACAATTTATCATCCAATCACACAATCAAGCAATTTTAAGTCTAACAATTTAAAATTTAAATTGAAACGCAATTCGATTGAGTAATAAGTTCTCACCTTGATTTCAATTCAGTTTCAGCGTTTTATTTCGAATAAAATTAAACGTGCGTTTAATTTTACTCAAAATTTTCACTAGCTCCAAACGATTCCAATCCAGCTCCATTGCGTAGTGCTCGACAAAACGAAGCCAACGCGACTTGTTTCGTAATTTTTTGACCTCGTATGAAAGAATTATGACATTATAAAGATTGTACAATTTATAATCTAATTAAATTTACAATTTTCTTTTTATAATTTCAACCTAAATCATCTTGGCCCTTGATTCTTGCTTGCTGAAATCTAGGCCGTGCCATGCTCCTTCCTTCTTCCCCAGTATCTCAAGCGCGTGCAAGAAACACATTGGCCGACCCTAGAACCCTAATTGTCGCACCTATCCCATCGACTTCCAAGGCGATCAACAAACACCACTTCGAAGCCCAGTGCGAGCTTGACCTTCGGCCAGAGGATGATGAAGCTTGGCCACCATATTGCTTTGAAAAACGTGTACAAAGGCTAGCCAAACGCGTGCGATTTCTGGTCGATCCACGGCTCCATTCCCGATCTTGACCGTTGGTTGTGAAGATCTCTCGACGCTTTACATGTTTGTAGTTGGAAGTTTTTGCTAAAAGTTTGTGAATGGAAAGAAAATTGAGGGAGAAAATGAGAGTGTCTTGGCCATTGATGGTAATAGAGGCGGCTAGGGCTGAAGATGAATCCCCAATTTTTATTTTTTTGCAAATTAGAATTGTTGTGGCCTTATATAGAAAATCCTACGAAACACTATTCATCCAGAATTTTCCGAACTCCAAACGAAGCGTGCCGGCTGGCGTTTCTAGGGTTTACCTCGCGTTCCGAACACAATGGAATAGGTTTCGGAGGCTAATTCAATCATCTATGTGAGTTACGGAAATAACCGATCAAATTTAAATTAAATCGATTTAAACAAATTTCTATGCGTTTTGGCTTGCCTCGGACAAACGGTAAATCCGATTAACACGATATTTGAAACCTTACAATAATATAACACCACGGATCTGATGAAACTAGTTTCGTCGAAATCCGAGACTATTTGAAAAATGGCTATTTTAACTAGTCAATAAAATATTAAAATATTCAATTTTCACAAATTAACTTTTAATTCGATTTTAAAAGTTCTATAACATCATTCTAACTCCAATATGATTAAATAAAATTTTACAAATCAATTTTAATCATATTTAACCCAATTTCCAATTATTTCTGTATTTTTGAAATATTAAATTATCGATTTAAGTATCCATTTAAATCTAGACATTCGAAACAAATCTTACTTATTAATATTTAAAATCAATTAAATATACAAATTTTAATTGACAGAAATTTTGGGTCGTTACAAGTTACAACTAGCATTGTGGGCATATAGAACGATCCATAATCTGCTATCGGGCATACTCTATTTGCTTTGGCCGATGGAGTTGAGCTATTATTCCCATAGTACTGGATGTCCTTTCTCACCAATAAAAGCATTATGATCTCAATATAAATGAGGAACTCTTGCTTGAGTTCCTCGACTTGATCGACGGAAAGTGAGAAGAGGTTAAACTGAGTGTAGCTGCTCACTAGAAAGAGTAGCGAGACGTTGAAATGCTAAAGTCAAAAACTATGCCTTTGAAGTAGATGAACTCTTTTCAAAATGGGTCCTCCCTGGTACCAAGGCACTATGTCTGAACTGGAAGTTCCCTATATGATTGAACTAAGGCTTGGAGATGGAACATTAAAGCTATCGATTTTTTGTGGGATCTTAATTTTGCAGGTGTGGAATAGTGGGCAACTACAATGCTATTTCACTTAGATTTGTTTTTTTCCGTAATAAGTCAACCAAACAGACTGGGGGTAATATAATATGGCAAGACCTACCACTTTTATTTATAAATAAAGTTTGCATTTGGAACTCTATCCTTAGAAGATTAATTTTGTGCCATGTGATTAGGGCGTAATCAGGTATCCGGTGGTAGGTACCAATCAACTCCTTCTGACCCATGATTGGGTCAGAGTTGTATAATCACACTGGGGTCGAACGAACAATTCACCCTTTTCTATCTGATATTTTACTAATGCCTAAAGATAAGCAAAGTCAAAGATAGGTGCATGGAGTTAGACAACTAAAAAATGGTTCCTAAAGATAAGAAATAATGTATAATTGAAGCTTTCACAACTATGCTTAAGGCCGGGCAAAGCATGCTCAACAAAAGATAACCAATGATGGCCAAAGAATGATTTCGAATGGCACCCACAGATAGTTGAGATTGAAAATGGATGCTCAAAGATAAGCATCTGAAATACCGATACCCAGAGAGTGGGGTTAGTGGACAATTGAACCTTTTGTAGGTACGATAACTCTTACAGTGCATCGAGACATGCCTGAATAAAGATAAGTGAGAATGGACAATGAGTATTTTCGATCGACGCCTAGAGGGAGGTGAGATTGAAGTTGGGTATCTAGAGATAGATACCCAAACGATATTCTACAAAAGTAGAAAATTGTGTAGAGCTAGAAGCTTCTATGACTACTACCATGTTTACGGTTGAACAGAAATTGATTGAGGATAAACAAGTTGGTCATGGAGTTAGTCAAATGAGTATATCTTTGTTTAGATAAGAAAGAAATACTTTAATAATGACAGAACTAAAAAATGAAACAATACCAAGTAGTCACAGAGACTTATTAACATGTATTGAATTACATTAAATAATGGCATTGCACAGATGCAGACCTGCATAATATAAATGTGATTAAATTACAAATGATTATATTATATATGCATGTATATTGGCAAGTAAAATAAGAAATGCAAAAATGTTGATATTGACTGAAAAAAGCACTTTTTATTTACACAAATCTTTTGTACAAGGATTTGCTAGGCCACTCCCACATAATGTCAACCTATATATAGTAAATACAACAATAATGAACAAAATACATTAAAAGGGGCAAAAGAAACGATCCAACGAAAGCAAAGATGGCCACCTACTACACACTCCATCGCTTTCTCCTTTGCCTAATAGGTAGTTTGGTGTGGCACTTCCAAGGAGTCTTCTCCACCTCCTTTTATACAGGGCTCTCCTTAAAAGAAGAGACTTCTTTTTTAGTCATCATATATGATGGATCCTTTGGTTTCTTGAAGGCAGGGCCGAAGGGATCCGCTAGCTCCATTATGTAACACCACGTAGAAAAAATTTAACCGAAAATTTAATAAAAGTATTAAATTAAATACAACAAGATTAAAAATAGAATTTTCACAAACGTCTGAAGTTGGCTATGGAATCTATATTGTTGCTTTCTTATCAATTTTCTAAACAACTTTCATATATAATATTTTATGATCTGATCTTATGTTAAAAAGTTACTAGTATTTAAAGATTTGAATTCAAAATTAATAAGAATATATATATGTGTGTGGGGGGGGAATAATTAATAAATCAGAACGTCAAAATAATCAACATTAATAACTCGACCTATCGGCAACCTGGTTGGGCCCTATCGACGCTTGCGATCAACCGCCCGAACCAAGTGGTGGACCGTGGGTACTTGGTGGGTACTTGTATGCTAGGGTTAACCTAGGTCGAATGGCCTAGATTTAGTTATATTAAGTCAACGGTCATTAGTTTTGGCAGCTGTAAATAGGTCATTAACCCAAAAGCTAGTCACCCACCATCAGTACTTCCAAATTCTCTCTTATCCAAATCTCTTCACCTTTGAAATTTTTTATAAAATAAGATAATAATATGAAGACAAAATCAAGCAAAAAGGAGAGGTAAATAAGTAGAAGGAAAGGCAATTCGACACAATTAAAAAGGGAAAAGCTAAGAAAAGATGAGTGAGTTAATAATTAGTATGATGACTTATACGCAATTAAGTTTGTTTATATCCTATTTGATCAAGAGTTAGTTTAGTTTAATCAGAAATATTATTTATCTAGTGATTGTAATAGATTAGAAATTCGCTATGAATATAACTCATTTGAATATGACCCTTGTCTAATCTAAATTTAGTTAAAGTAAATCTTTTGGATAAAATTTGACTTAGGCTAAACACACTCTTGTTGTTAAATTGAATATAGATTGATATATAAATACGTAGTTGATTCTAAACTGATTTAATTTTATTTGATAACAAACATACTTATGAAATGATTAGAAACTAAAATTGAGAGAATTGAAAAATGTATATTAACAAAGCTGAAGTAGTTTACTATTGCTAACGAATAAAATCATTAATACCCAAAAGTGAATGAAAATTGATTAATTAATGAGTAGCCACTTCGAATCTAATCGAAGTCATTAAAGTCATAGGTTGAGATGTGCATGATTATTTATCGATTGCAATTCTTTGTTTTGTCTTCGAAGCTAGAGTCATGTAAAATATAGTATACGGTCGAAATCAATGTGTGAGTTTAGTATGTCAATTCAAATATGCTATGCAAGATTAAGGTCGAAGTCGGTTGTAGTCAAATATGCAAGTCTCGAACCTAAATGTGATCGGTATGACATGCTTCTTCGTGTTCGAAGTAAAGTCAAGATGCAAATTATGATTAAAGAAAAATATGCTAGTCATAAATCATAGTCCATATGATATGCAATTATTTGATTGCCAATTCCTTATGCATACAAGATGCAATTATTGCAATTAGCAAAATAACCAAATCGATTCAGTGTATACAAAGTTGGAAATATGTAAGAAGTGAGGAGAAAGAGTTTGGTCCCACAAATGGCAACCTTAGGTCTAGATTTATACAGGTAGCATAGCTCAACGCTGCCTTTCCTATCTTCTACAGGGTCGGCTTTAGGGTGCTTAACCTCGATAGTGTTAATATAGCCTTAGTCTTTATAGTTGAATGTCATACGTAAGAGGCGGCATTGTCTTATTTTAATGTCTTCGATGTCGATGTCCGGTGGCGTTGGCATAAATGATATCCCCAAAGTATTGTGAAACGTGATGCTGCCTTTCTATAATCTGAAAATCTTTTTGATAGTTGATGAAGAGCTTGTCGCTATGATTTAGGCTTTATCTTACTCTTTTTATGGATACATGTGAAGATTACAGGCGTGGCATTGACGGCTTTCATTATGTCAGTCGAAGTCCTTCAAGAGTGGATTTTGTCTTCATGGATATCAATGGTGTTCACGATCAACACCGCTTGCATATATAATGTAAGGTCTTCGATGTGTTGCATATGATGATGTGCAATGTGATTATTGACTAAGAGAGGCATAACTTTGAGTTCTTTTAATATCATCGTAGAACGATCTTTGGCTTCACTGTGGGACAACATCTTTGAAGTGCTACTATGGTGTAATTTTAGTAACTTGCGATGCGATATATTGTTGAAGTGAGGTACCATATCTCTTCATCATTGGTCCATAAATGTCTTGCAAGTTTCGTGTCTTTGTTAATAGCTATGGCATGTGATGTGACTGGGTAGAAATTACTAATATCAACGCTATCACTACGACAATGGTGATGGCTTTCGATGGCATAGCACGTCGAACCTATTCAATAAGAATTGCTATAGTGACACATGTCTTCGAGACTGATGGTGGAAGGTGACGTGATCAAAAAGCAGCTTTACAATTTCAATGTCAGCACTTGTGCTAACACTTGTTATTATAATGGCCTAATCACTTCTCCTTGCAAATGAGGTTCAACATAATCTCTTTAGGGCTTCGAATCAGGAGCCATATTCTCCTGTGAAATTATGTAGATAACATTTTCCCTCCCCCCCCCCCCTCCGAAGTGTAGTAGAAGCATTGACTTTTCAAGTCAATAATCTCAAACATATTGCTCGCCACCTTTTGAATCTGTTCAAATTAGTTTCATTCTTCTTTCTTCTATGATCCAAACTCAAGCAAAGGGATTTTTTTCAAATTATCAAGATCTTTTAATGTTTTAAGTTCTATATATCCGGGCTAATGTATGACTTTCGCATTAATGCATTTTTTCTTTATAGCATAACTCATATGGTATTAGGTATTAATCTACTTATCCAGCATGGTTTTACTGCTACAACATTATACTTAGGGTACATTTTTATATTAATTATCATTTAGGTTTCTAGTACATATCCGTGGACTAATTTTCTTGTCATAAATTTATCATTTATTTGTGTTCTTCTAGTCAACCCAAAAGTTTAATCTTTTCTTACGAATTTGACATCGGTTATTCATTGGCCATTGATTCGTTGTACAAATTATTTTATAGTTTGAAATTATTGTTAAATATCATATAACCCACCTACATGCTCCTAAGAATGAGTATTCAATTTTGGAATAATATCACCTGGTAGACGGATGGATGGCTGGGAAAGAAGCTTTCGAAGAAGAATAGTATCGAAGCCAATGGCATAAACAAGCCTTTCAAACCGGTCGAAGCCAATTGCATTATGGGAAAGTTCCGCATCAATTGACAGGATATATTTAGAAGCTCCTCAACATCATCAAAACCAATGATACATTAACATCTTCGAAGCCCCTATAGACAACCTATCGACAGAATTGGAGGCTTCCATCTTACTTCTGATGAGCACAAGGAAACATAAAGGAAAAAATGCATTTGGAGACCTTGCTACGACGTCGAAAGTAATTCTGGAGAAAGCAGCGAACAAGGATACTCAGAACTTGACAAGGGCATAAGGTTGGTAAAAGCCTATTTCGACTTCATCGAAAGGTCTGGAGAAAAATAAAAAACTGAAGGGAAAATCGAAGGACTCCAAAGATATGCCTTTCGACAATGTCGAAGGCAGAAAAGGCCTTTCGACCAAGCCGAAATGCCTAAGGCTTCATATAAAAAGCGGACCTTTCGACCGAATTGAATTCACAGGGGCAAAAGGTGGCGGACCTGCATCTATAAATGAGACCCAAGTGGTTCAGTTTTGGTGGCCAAATTTTGGAATCCCAAATCCATTTCTACTACTTTAATTTCTTAGCTACAATTAAATCTTCTAGAAACCCTAAATCAAATTGGGTATATAGCTCTCTTAATTGTGACTCGTTTTGGATTATTAATAAAGGAGAAGTGGCTTGTTCATTAAGGATTTTAATGACGAGGAAGATCATTCAGATCATTTGCAAGACTAATGATCTTGCATATGATTCTAACCTATTCTCTTAACTTCTTTTTGTTTATGCAATGTATAGGATCGACTTGGGCACATACAGTTGAAACCCATCATCATCAAAACCAAAGACAATGAAAATAGGAATGATGATGAGTTTTCGACATTGATAAGTCTATGATACTGAGGGATATCTAGGTCGATCATATGCGAGGAAAACAAAGTGAAGCTTAGGCAGTTACAAGCGGGACATATTTTGAAATGATGGAACCCCTCTTAACCTAATCGAAAGGAGTGTTCCAAAAGGGTTCCAGATTGTAATTGGCTAACGACTGATTAGAGAGGAATTCATTCGAAAAGGGGATTATCCCCGGGTAAGGAAATGACCCTTTTGAAGGGGTTCCTCAACGAAAGTAGTGAAATCACAGGGACCGAGAGAAACTATTTCATATTAGTAAAACATGCATCGCTTTCGAAATGATTGAAAGGGCATAACATACCTTCCAACATGGTCAAAAGGAATGAAAAGCCAGAGTGAATAGTTGCTTCCAACCTACTTGAAAGAAAGGTTTCGAACAGGATGCTACTTTCTTAGCTTGTATTTTTGAACTAAATCCTTAAAGCCTTTCGACTAAGTCAACCTGGTCGAAAGGTAAAGCCGATTCCCTAAACCCCTTTTCGACTATGTCAATCTGGTCGAAAGGCAGGTTTCGAAAGATGAGAACATCTTAATAATTTGGATTCATTAAACATATTTACCTTCCACATAGCATTGGGGATGTTGACTAGTTTTCTTGTTAACATATATGTTGCTAAAAGGAGGGCTCGAACCTCGGACCTTATTACTGTATTATAGACTAATGTTAGCTTATTTGACTTGGCATAGGAAATAATGAGATCTAAATGACTAAGCAGTTTGAATGAAGAAGTTATCCACACAACAACTCTTAAGGAAAATGTAGCTCTATCCTTTAATCTGGATGGAGCTGTACAACGATAGCCTTCATCACTAGCTCAACAAGATGAGAATACTTTGAAGATCAGACACTTAGAGCAGCAACTGTAAGAGATGCAAGAGCTACTCAAAATGGAACTATCTCAAAAATCTTCAAAGACATGAAAACCAAGACAGGGGATGAGGTGATTTCGCCTAAGAGGAATTTAGAAGCTAACACTAGTGAATATAAAAGCAAAATAGATTTAACATCCTCTAAGAAAAAGGAGCATCCTTCCTCAAAAGTTAACCACTAAGTGAGAGTTCACGACAAGTTGCTTGAACAATCCGAAAGCTCAACGTCAAAGGAATATTATCTGGACCGGAAAAATTATTGTAATATTGAGGCTTATCTAAAAGATGCAGATGAAAGGCAGTAAAGGATGCTATGAACACGAAAGGGAAAAGGACAATGGATGAAAACACTAATGATAATGAAAGAGTGTCGCCCTTTATTGATGAGATCATGGCTATAGTTATCCCGCCTTATGTAAATATCCCAACACTAAAATATCATTTATGTACTGACTCGGACGATCATTTAATGGCTTTCGATAGCCAAATGGAATTGTACAATGCAACTGGAGCTGTCAGATACTAATTATTCCCAATCACTCTCCAAGAAGCAGCAACAAAGTGATACAGATAGTATTGGGAGAGAACCATTTATTCATGGAAGTAGTTCTCTTATGAATTCTCTACCCAGTTTTGCATTTGCAAAGATCCCATAATAGGCTATACAGAATTGTCCAACATAAAGCAAAGGTAGGTGGAATCTTTGGAAGATTATCTGAGGAAATTCAATGTTGAAGCACTAAAAGCCAAAGACATGAATGATTGAGACAATCTTATTGCAGTTCGTTCCGGCTTGATAGAAAACACCCCTTTCTGGAAGCAGCTTTTGGTCAATGGGTGTAAAGATTTACAAGACTTCCATTTCCAAGCATATAAGTTCATTCGGATGGATGAACTTTACTATGCTAAGAGGAAAACTGTTCCTAGAAAAAGAAGGGGGAGATTTGGACTAGACCGAGGACACAAAAGAACAAGATGGGAAGAACCCATTGCCAATGCAGTTGTTGCTTTAAACAAGCCATTGTCTTACTTTTATGCTATAGCCAATGAAAAAGTCAACTTTCTAACCTCCTTTAAGGCCGAGAATAAGCCAGAACAAAGAAAAGGAGGAGATTATTGTGCTTATCACAAGACTAACAGTCATAAGACCAATGAGTGCAGGGTTCTAGCTAGAATCATCCAAAAACTGTTCCATGAGGGTCATATGAAGGAGTTCATTCAGGAAAAACAAAAAGCTTAACGGATAGGGGATGGTCCACAAAAACACCCTGGCAATGCTGTAAATATATTGGAAGAAGAAGACCCCCTATGCTTGAGCCTGCCAATAAATCGAATCGACGTAATTCATGGAGGGCCGCATCCGGCAGGGAATAACAAAGGAGCCCGAAACTAGTACATAAAAGAGACAAAAGAAGGCATCTTCTCCATCCAAGAAGAACCCCCACTAAAAAATCCATTTCTCACTATTCAAATGTCGAATCTTATTCTCACTCCCCAAGGGCTGAGAAAAGGGGCTCACCATCCTCATAATGATCCTTTAATGATTAATACTCAAATAGGATTATCAGTCGTGTAACAACCCTGACTTTGGAGACTACTTGTTAATATTGAATTATAACGGTAGTTATAATTTAATATTTCAAATTATAATATAATTGAAAATTTTAAATTGTTTGTTTGTGATAAACAATGAATTTTGAAAATAAAATATGGAAATAAAGTTTTGAAAACTTTATCTTGGATATTTGTGAGAACGATGAATGAAATATGATTTTATTTAGTGAAAATGCAATAATTCTTGTATTTATTGCCAATTGCCTCTTTTCTAATTTTTAAAGGAAGTATTTGATTTTAAAATATGCTGATTTTAAATAAAAAGGTGAATTTTGATTTAGAAATAAGTTTTGATCATCAAACTGATGGAGAATGCTTTGTTGTATTTTGTTACACAAGAAAAATTATTTTTGTGTAATTTTTGGAGTTAAAAATAGTTTATATGTAAATATTTGTGTTAAGTTGGGTATTTAAATAAAATAAGAGTTTTTAATAATGAAAATAATTTTTAGACCTAATTTATCTTTTATTTTGTTGAAAAAATGTTTTAACAAACATAGGAATGTATTTGTGAGATTTTATTGTGTTGAAATCTTATAAGTATAAGTTGTTTTGATTTAAATAAAAAAGATTTAGTTTAATTGGTAATAATTAGTATCTTAGGGTAATTAATTATTATTGGGTCTAAGCCCATTTTTATCTCTAACCTGAAGTAAATAGGAAGATTCTCTTCCTCAAACAAAGTACGTATAGTACAAACCAAAAAAAAAAGAATTTGAACCCTAAGCCAAAATCTTCAAATTATTCAACCCCTTTGCTGAAGTTAATCAAACTAAAGACAATAAAATCAGGTAATCACTCTCAAATCAAAGATGGTTTCATCAATTCTTGATTTTGTGAATTTGAACCTGCTGTAATTTATGTTTTCTCTATGCATGTCTGTAAACTATCAATTTCTAGGTTCTTAAAGCATATACAAGGCCAAACCTTAAACTTTCTTCAGATTTCCTCAAGTTTGACCTGAATTTTGTTAAGGTGAGTTGAAAACTCACATTTTCTATCATAGATTGAGATTTCAAGGTTAGAAAACTCAATTTTATTTTTATTGCATGTTCATTTATAAACCGCTGTCAGTAAATAGGGCATAACTTTTTCGTTTTAAATCGGAATTTGATTCTGTTTGAAGTGGTGGAAAGCATGGAAAGAATGTGACAACTTTCATGTTAAACACTTTCGCAAAGGCTGAGCATAATGGTTTGAAAACCCAACACAAACTTGCTACCCTGTCACTGTAAAACTGTGACTTTCTATGCTTAATGTCATTGGCAATTTGAGCACATCTTTCTCATTTAATGCCCGAATTGGACGATTCTTGATGTTCCTAAAAGCTAAGATTATCTATTACAAATTTTTTGTTTTGGTTTTTGTTAAATTTTGATATTTACATGGTCGAAAGTCATTCTAGTATCACCATCTCGAAACTAAAACGACATCTGTAGTGAACTTTGGATCTGGAACTTGTTTTGGTCATATCTTTCACATTTCTTATCCAATTTTAAAAATTTTAGATGTTTTGGAAAGATTAGACTTAGTGCTAAAAGTTTTATGTTTTGAGTTTTCTAAAATTACAAGTAGCTTGGTCAAAACTGTATTTGATTACTGCTGACCCGAGAGCAAAACAACAGCAATAACAATCATTGACTTGAGAATTGTATTAACTTATTTTTACTCTCATTCTTGTCCAATTTTGATGTTGTTTTTGAGATGTTTTGAGAGCTATGATACCTATCAATAGGTTAGTTATATTTGGAGAATTTGAAATTCAAATTTATATAGAATTTGAATTGGTTTTGGGTTAATTTAAATTGAATTTGTATTGAATTCAAGTTATCGGTCTTGAGTTATCTTTCTTGTTTTACATTGTTTTCGAGCACAGTTTTCACAGTGATTTTTTAAATAAATGAACATTTCAAATTATTATATAGTTTTAAAATTATTATTTTTCGAGTATAAAATCTATTTATTTCCTATAATAACGGAATTTCAAATATTGGTTTTTTTAATCTTTTTGGGAAATGGTTTTAAAAGCTTGTTTTCTCTAATAAACTATTTTAAATATAAAACATACATTTTTACACTATTCGAACTATGAGAAAGATAATTAAACGATTTAGTAAAACACATGGTATGGGATATATGCATTTACTATTTTGGTTAATTCCGGACTTGTACAATCGAAGCTATTTGAGATTATTGATTCTGACAAGTCCTGCCATTTTATGGCATATTTTAATTTTTATAATTCCTATTTATTGGAATTATTTAAGATGGCCAATACTTGGCAAGTATTATGGTTTGAGATCTCCTATGTAGGAGTATGGTCGACGAGAACCATCACGATATTTTATTTACTTGGCAAGTATTATGGTTTGAGATCTCCTATTTAAGATTGTTACTATATTTTTTTCCAGTTGCAACCATACTTCAATCTTAAATACTTATTCATATTTTTAGCACTTAGATTATGCTAAACTAACCTATTTTGTTTGATTCTCAAGATTTAACAGAGATTAGATGCAAAGATTTCAATTTTTGGTCGAAACTATAGGCCTGAACTAAGAACAGAGGTGTTTTAAACTCAATAGATATGCATACTTCATAAATACACAGAGTTTACATATATACATTCATGCAAAACAGTCATCATCAGAGAAACTCACATGCAACAAATAATTATCTACTTAAACTTTTAAATAAAAAGTTTGCTCACTTTTGAAAAGGCAGAGAACTTGCAAATGACTTTGAAAACTGGAAATGTTGAAGAAATGCTTGAAAACTGGAAATTTGCTTTGATTTTCTTTAAAACTGAATTTCTGTTTTCTTGAAAAAATATAAAACTGGAAACTTTTGATTCTCTGAAACTAGTTGTTGCTTGAAATTTTAAAACAGAAAAGCTTAGTTGACTGAGATGATGATGACTCTAGACATGATTCCATTTTGTTAACGCCAAAGTTTGAACGCTAACACCCCGGTGTGTGAAGTATAGTTGTGAAAGCACCACCCGTGAATACAAGAATCAAAAGATAACAGTAAGTAACAGAAAAATGCGGTAAGTGAGCACAGAGTTTATAGTGGTTCAGCTTATGATCAAGCCTACGACCACTTCAATTCTTTTTATTGCTGACTGAATTACAACTTATTACAATCTCTTTCAATTACAATCCAATTCAATTCAAAAAGACAAGTAGCTAGAGAAGACTTCATCGTGACAGTGTTCTTTGAATCCATGATTGAATATGTCGAATCTTTGTGCGAAGTTCGGTCTAAATGTCTTGCGTGAGCTTGAAGTGAGGAAGTGTAGATTGCTTTGAAGATGGTGAAGTCTCAATCTCTTGAAGAAAATGATTCCCCCCAAAAGTCCCCTTCATGTTGGAGTTAGCCCTCTATTTATAGAGAATTCTAGGTAGAGGTTTTCGCCGAAGTCATGAGTCGTGTACGACTCATGGAGAGTCGTAGGTCGCACTCGACTCAATGATCAAGAGCCAGCAGACAGTGGAGTAGGTGAAGTGGTACTGAGCTTTTCTTCGTTCATCTGGATACAAGTCCTAACTCGTTCGCGGGTTAAGAGGTCACGGTTTAAAGTGAGGCAGCACTGAAATCTTGGCTCTGTGGTTTTAGTTCGTGTACGACTTAAGCTAGGTCGTAAGTCGTCCACGAGTCATCTTAATACGGCATGGTATTGAACTTGCTCTCTAAGTCTTAGGTCGTAACGTCTTTAAGCCGTGGACTTTCTTAAGTCGTGACATTCCCTAAGTCGCTTAGGTCTTAATCCTGTTAGGTCGTTAGCTCCTTAACTCGTAAGCTTTTAACTCGCAGGCTCTTTAGCTCGTAGACTCCTTAACTCGTGTACCTCCCCTGAGTCATGACATATCTTAAGTCGCAGAGGCCTTAAGTCGCAGATTTCTCTGAGTTGTGAGTCGCTTAGTCTGTCAACTCATTAAGTCATTCTATCCTTAAGCCGTAAACCGTTCACCTCCTTAAGTCGTAAACCGTTCATCTCCTTAAGTCGTAAACCGGTCACCTCCTTAAGTCGTAAGTCGCACAATTCTTTAACTCGTGCATCTCCTCAATTCGTTGAGTCGGCAATCAGTTGAGTCTTGAAGTATCTTGAGTCGTAGATCCACTGAGTCGCTGAGAACTTTATCTGATGAGCCGGCCCAGGCCTTAACTCGTTGACAAAACGTGGTTAACATTTGCCCCTCGAAGTATGCGCTAAGTCGTAGGTCGTGTACTTTGACTCATCTTGACTCGCACGTGCCGACTCATCTTCCACTACCCCAAGGTATAAATGGCTTAGGTCGTTTCTTCTCATTACTTTATCTCTTCAGTTGCATACTTCCGCCATTAACAAGTTTCTGAGCTTCTCGAAGAAGATTCTCATCATTCAATCATCAATCATCTCCACCATTATATTGCGTAAGTAAATTCCATCAAAAAATTAACCATGTTCATCATCAAATCGCGAATTCCCCACTTGCCGTCCGTAATCCAACTTTGTACACCACGCTTCGCCATGAATCATGTCACAACCGATCCTCGTCCGCCTTCGGTTGCAACATTATTGTAGCAGCATACTGGATCCATGACGAATCCGAGGTGGTTTGAGTCGATTCTGGGTGATTTGGTGGTGGGAAGGTGGATTTTGTGGTAGAGGTGATAATATGTTTTTGGGTTAACGGGTTTGTTCGTTAGGTCGTTTGCTGAGTGGGGAGGAGCAAAGGGAGTTAAGAAATGATTGGTTGAGGAGCTTCGGCTGACCTTAGGTTTATCGGCTTGATCATTTAACACGCGACCCAACTTACTTGCGACCTAGCTTGCTTACGACCTAACTCGCTTGCGACCTAATTTGCTTGCGATCTAACTTGCCTGAATAACATAAAGCTTAAAGCAGAGCGACTTAACGACCTAACTTTCTATGGCAGAGGTTTTAGGTCGCGGCCGAGTTAAGACTTGGATAATTTTTGACTGCGTGGCCTTGAACAATGCGACTTAAGAAGTTCAACTTATGTTAAGTCGTTTGACTTGATCTGGACGACCTAAATAATCCCCGTGCTAGCTTAAGTCGTTCCTGCGACCTAAGGACTTGAATACCTTTCATCTTGAATGAACATGACATTGTTGAATTGTACTCCCAACTCGAACTGCCAAGATAACATTTCTGAACTTGTTGCACTTATTTACAGATCTCATTAACTTTAATGCTAATAACCTGTTAATTTTTTTTGCGTTTTCTTCACAGGTCACTTTTGCAAACTGATAACCTGTCTAATTCAACATTTACAGAATAATGGGACGAATATACTGCCATGACTGCCCACATCAAATGACAGATTAGTTAATAACAGATAATTAACTCAAATAAATTGTGTGAACGAAGTGCTTTCATCAATTTCATGTAAAATATTAAAGCAACACTGAAATAGTCAATTGAAATTGACCAGCCTGCACTAATATTATGCTTGAACTTTATATTAACAAGTTTTGAAATTTTGTGGTCGATCAATCATCGACTAGTTTAATTCCAGTTATATTTACTTGCTATTTTTATTAGTTTTGCACGACACTTCACACTTTTAGGAAACGTGCACCTTCACATTTGAATATCCAGTTGCTTGTGTAGAATGACTTCTCAGGAAGAAGATACAACAGTTCAAGCTGGAGAGGCAGCTGTTATTCCGGCTTCACTAGTCAATCCTCCGGAAAGAGCCCCCACCACCTTATCGTACAAAGTTTTTCGTCAGTTGTGTGGTCAGTTTGGCATTGCTGAAGCAGACGCCATTTTCCCTGAAAAAGGTGACACCGCTGATGTGGTGCCTACTTCGTAGCAGTTAATCGGCAAATGTGCGTAAGCAGGGCCATTCCCCCTTTCAACAACTTTCTCCAGAATCTACTTCTTCGGTTAGCTATCTCCCCATTCCAGATACACCCCAATGGCTATGCCATTCTGATGGGGTTGTGCGTGCTATTTAGGAGAACATTTGACCGGCTTCCAAGCTTTGACGAGATCTGCTTCCTATGCTCCTTTACTAGGGCTAAGGATCATCCTTCTATTACCGTCGTGAGAAGCGCACGAAATCGTAAATTGATCGTTGGCCTCCCTGATACTGCCCATGGGTTCTTAACTCAATTCTTCTATGTCCGTTGCCCCCCGGGGTTTTATGCTGTGTGGAGAGAAGGAAGTAAGATCATCTACCTTTTGCTCCTCTATACTCTGAATTTTTTGAAGTTCAAATTGCTAAGTGTTAACTTCATCATCATTTTTTTTCAGCGCTCCCCCCTCCTTGTAGAGATCCCAGTCACAAGCCAACTCTGGAGAGGCTTGTAGCTGTACCGGTTGAAGAGCGGGATATGAAATTTTTGCTGAACGACGAATTCCTTCACCAGTTCGGACTTCTTCACCCTTCTCGCTCCACACACCCCTGTGAGGTTCCAGACTCCCCACCTAAAGCATCAGATGCCCTGGTTTCTTCTGACGTACCTGTACCAAAAGATCCCGCTCCCGAAGCTTCTTTAGTAAGGTGCTCCACTTCTGTTGATGTCGCGGGGTCATCTGGCAAACTTGTCCCGGTCACTGAAGAAGAAGAGCCTCGGGATTCTTCTCTGCATTCAAAGGAACCTGGTGACGAAGAAGCTGAGAAAACCAGCCCTGTCAAGCAGAGCAGGGACGACACTTTCGAAGGATTGAGTGACCTCTTTGCCACTTCGCAAGAGATCTTTAAAGATGATCCTATTACTACTGGGGTTTCTTCTTCAGTAGTCGAGGCGACTTCTGTTCTGCAACAGGCCCCGTCAACTCAAGAGTTGATGTTAACTTCTACTCCTATAACTACTCCACAATTAAAGAGTGGTTCGTAGTTCGATGAGCGTAGCTTGCGCATTACACACACTTAGAATCTTTCGGCACTTTTATGCTTCTGACTTTTTGTACTTTGAAGAATTCTAAAATTTAGCTCTTTTTATTTCAGATCCTCCGATGGGACGCAGCGGATCCTACTATGATGATTTCCAGCGCTACGGGAGGCGTAGCCAATATGATTATAGGCGTTACCTCCCCTCTTACAGAGAATCCGATGAAGAAAGAGCCGCCCGACAGGCTCAAGAGAAGAGGGCTCAAGAGGAGCGTTATGAAAGAAGAGAGAGGGAGGAGCGCCACGATTCTTCGCAGAGAGGTGACGATTCCCATAAAAGAAAATCCCATGATGACCGAGGAAAGAGTCATATGGTTGAAGATCCGAGCAAGCGAGCCCGACATAGTGAGAAGCATACCTCTACAACTCCTGAAAAGGTTACTGCCCCTGCCTCGCTTGACATTCCTTCTGGCTCTCCTGCCCTTGGGAAAGCAGATATTCAAACAATAATCAGCAGGCCCAAATTCCAAGTTGGACCGGGCCCGGCCACTTTGCAAAGTCGGTTTCCACAGTGGTGCCTGAAGGGAGTGAGGTTCGACCTTGACTTGGTCCCCATTGACAAGTCTGCCATGTTACGAAATCTCGACGCCGTCAAGCTTGATATTGAGAGGATGTCAAACTGGCAAAAACTTGTCGACGAGCTTCAAAGGGTTAATCGTGCAAATATAGAGGCCATGCTCACTATGGAAAATGATAAAGCCGAATGGCAAAAGGTTCTCGAGCAACACGATACTGAAATGAGGAGCATCGCTTCTTACAATGAAGAGCTTGAAGCAAAAGTTGAGGAACTGAAACAAGAGCTTGCTACTTCCTCAACTTCCTATTCTCAAAAAGAAGAAGTGCTCCTAAAACAAGTGAGAGATGCTCATGCCAGCCAAAGGGATGCCGAATACAGGCTTGAAGTGCAAAAAAGAATTAGTGAGGGCTATGTTGCTGATATTGAAGAGCTTCAGAAGAAAAACAGCTCCCAAGAGGCGGAGATTCAAATGCTTAAGCTTCAACTTTCCAAAGCTGAAAGGGAGCGTGATGAGGCCGTTGCCGGCAAAATTGCAGCTGAAGAATCTCACGAGGCAACGAGGACCAACATCAGCTCAACATTATTTGATTTCTACCTGCATAGCATCTTGGGGCACGGTAGCCTCACCTTTCTAGGCCCCAAGTATGAAATTACTCTGGCAGAAGTTTGGGAGGCCGCACTCGATATGCTTGGCGGTAAAGGCGCTGGTTATGCTGAGTCAGCTCTTGAGGAGCATTATCTTGATGATGATGCTCGCGCTGCTCTCGCCAAGGGGAGAGAACAGCTTGCAAAATTAAGGGCCGAAACAGCGGCAGGAGAATATTCAGGAAAAATTATCTCAACTGCTCCGATTCAACCTTCTCCTTCAACCGAAATTGATATCATCGGTTCCAGTTCCCACTCCCCATCTCCTACTAAAGTTACCACCGAGATCACAAGCATACAAGGTGGAGATGAAGGCGGCGAGAGTGCCGAGGCACAGCTTACGAAGTTGACGTCAGGGAACCGACTTCTGCAGGTAACCCTACTGACAATCTTGCCCAAGTAGACTGCTCTTCTGTTTCTTACGAGCTTGATGGGCTTTTTGACTACTTCTTGAATCTCAGCGAACCTTTATCTCCTCTTTTTACTGATTTGAACTTTTTTCCTTCTGTAGAAAAAATGTCGGGCATTGTTCAAGCTTCCCCACCTCCAATTATTCCTCCTCCATCTATTCAGGTGACTCCTCCTTCCGCCTCGCAACCGGGATCACAAGAGGAGCAAATAGAAGCTCTTCAAGACTTGGACGATCCCATTGCTTCACAAGAACACAAAGGAGAAGAAACTGAAGGGAGTGAGAAGACTCCAGAAGCAACTGGTTCCAATGATGAACCATTAGCTAAACTTCTTTCTCCAGGGAGTGGGTCTTCCTCCAAGAAGAGAGGAAAGCAGGGAGTTTCCAAGAAGAAGAAGAAGAAGGGATCCTTAACTGGCGAAGAAGAGACGGAAGAAAGTCCGACTGAGCCCCTTTCTCCTTCATCCCCTACCCTTACAAGCCGGCCTAAAAAGTTGGTTATTCGGCCAGGTGCGGGCTCAAAAGGTGGGCGGAAGAGGAAATGATGGCTCTGGTTCTGTGGCTTTCATATCGCTTTTTGCCTTTTTTGCATGTACTGACCGGAAATTGTGCGGGTGCCAGCCCCCGTTTTCTTTATTTCGAAACTTGTATCTGTAAGAAATTGTAACAGAATTAAATAAAATGATTCTTTATTTGTACAAACTTCCTATTTAAATTTGAGAATGCAGTTATTATTCACTTTTATACAAGTTTCTTTGCATGATATTGCAGTGAGCTTGTGGTATACTATTCGAGCGCAATTTTACCGATGTAGTTATACCATGTTGCCCCTATACCATAAGCTCATTGTAATACTTTATTTTATGAGGAACTTGTACCCCTTTTTTTTTAGAAAAATTATTCCACATTTGGGGGAATATTATTTCGTTAAAAAACATAGTACAAATAAGTTTTTACGCTTCATCCTTCGAAGATTTCACTCTTTCTTTTGTGCATACACACATTTTACCAAGTGAATTCTTCTATGTGGTAAAGCGGGCCTCTGAAGGTTACTTTGACTTCTTTCTGAGGAAGATTATTTTCCATAATAGGTAAATTATTCTTCCTTTGAAAGTTAAAGTGTGCCTTTGATGAGGATTTATATATATATATATATATATATATATATATATACCACAGTAAAGGGCCTTTTGATTTTCGCTTCTTTGAAAAGTTGCACCTCTGAGGAAGGCTTTTTCACGTTTCAACACCTGGAAGTTTTATTTCAATCTTGGTGAAACGTGTGCCTCCGAAGAGGTCTTTCTGCTTTATTGTGCCTCCGGGAGGAGGTCTTTTTGCTTTATTGTGCCTCCGGGAGGAGGTCTTTTCATTTCTGCCTCTAGGAAGAGGTCTTTTATTTATCTTAACTTTTTGGTTTTGCATTTCAGCTTTGGTGAAGTGAAACTCCGAAGAGCGGCTGTTGCACTTCAACTCTTGGTGAAATGTGCCTCCGAAGAGGGCTTTGCTTTGTTTTGCATTTCAACTCTGGTGAAGTGAAACTCCGAAGAGCGGTTGTTGCACTTCAACTCCTGGTGAAATGTGCCTCCGAAGAGGGCTTTGCTTTGTTTTGCATTTCAACTCTGGTGAAGTGGGCCTCCGAAGAGGGGCTCTTACACTTCAACTCCTGGTGAAATGTGCCTCCGAAGAGGGCTTTTGATTGCCTGGAAGTTACTCTCTCATGGTTGGAAGGTCATGACTCCTCCAATCTTTTTTGTTGAGTAGGGAACTTTCTTTTTTGCGGCATATGCCTCGTTAGAGGTCTTTATCCGCCGAAGGGTTGTGCCTCCGAAGAGGGCTTATGCCTCCGAAGAGGGCTTTAGTTGTCCCTTGTCCACTTGCTTATGCCTTTTCAGCGATCCTCTATTTTTCTTTTCAATCTCACACTCCCTTCTCTTACAAGTAATCTGTTTAATCCAAAGAAGTGTACTTCATTGCAAGGCGAGTTTGCGAGAACGGGCATAAGCTTCTTTAATTGGATGTCTGTTTGTTCAAACGATCTCAATTTATTAGCAAGGGCCCGTTTTCGGCGAAATCATTGGCCGTTCAATTGAAGCACTTCCTATCTAGGATTTGAATTCGGGGCTTTTGTGGCTTGAAATTTGTTTGTTGAATGATAACAAGAATCACTTGGTCTTGTGACGTGCAAGTTTTATTTTCATTATCTGCAAAAATTTAAATCGACATTTCAGCAATACATTTAATGTACTCTTTATATCGAAAATAAAGCAAACATGTAATAATAACAAGGAACACAAGATTTATAGTGGTTCGGCCAAGAATTTGGGCCTACATCCACTTTATAGTCTTTCATTATTCACTTGCATCGGTTTTACAATTGCTTTCAATTACAAGAATCATACATTCATAAAAAAAAAATTACAGTATTTCAACAAAGCTTTCAAGTAAAGTATGGACGCAAGTGATTGCTGTTCCAAGCTCTTGTAATTTGATCTCCTTCGACAGTAGTGAGTTTGAATGTGCCGTCAAGAAGCTTCTGACCTATGACATATGGTCCTTCCCAATTTGGCCCAAACACACCTGTCGCCGTCATAATTCTCTTCAGGACTAGATCTCCAATCTCAAAGCTGCATTGGCGAATTTTGGAATTGAAATGTCTGGCTATCCTTTGCTGATGAGCTGCGATTCTGAGCTCAACCTCTTCTCTTTTTTCATCAAGGAGATCTAGTGCCTCAAGCTGTAGTTTTTCATTCTCCGCTTGATTGAAATGGATTCTACTATGTGAAGGGACCTCTGTTTCTACCGGAATCATTGCTTCTGACCCGTATGCCAATGAAAACGGAGTATGCCCAGTCGCAGTTTTGTGGGTGGTTCTGTACGCCCATAGTGCTAGTGGTAGCTTATAGATCCAACCACATTTTGCTCTTTCGAGTTACTTCTTGATGGTTGACTTGATAATTTTGTTTACTGCTTCCACCTGCCCGTTTACCTGCGGATGAGCCACTGCTGAGAAGCTTTTCGGATTTTGAATCGCTTGCAAAAATCTTGGAATTCTTCACTTTCGAATTGAGTACCATTGTCTGTAATTATCTTTTGAGGCACACCATATCTGCAAATGATACTTTTAGCCACAAAATTTATCATCTTTTTAGAGGTGATCATAGCCAATGGTTCAGCTTCAGCCCATTTAGTAAAATAATCTACAGCAACAACGGCATATTTGATTCCAGATTCGGCAGTTGATAAAGTCCTATAAGGTCTATCCCCCAGATTGCAAATGACCATGGACTGACCATCTGTGTGAGTTCAGTGGAAGGTGCTCTAGGAATTTTAGCAAATCTCTGGCATCTGTCACATTTTCGGGAATAGTCTGCTGCATCTCGATTAATTTCTGGCCAAAAATATCTGTATCGTAGAATCTTCTTTGCTAAAGTTTGACCACCTAAATGATCACCACATTCTCCCCCATGCACCTCAGCTAGGATTGTTTTGGACTCCTCCCTGGATACACATCGAAGTAATGGCATCGAGAATCCCCGTCTGTATAATTGGTCATCCTAGACTATATAGCGAGAGGCTTTCCTCAGTAGCTTCTGTCGTTCTTTTGAATTTTTCGGTAAAGAGCCATTGAGCAGATATTATGTTATTGGAGTCATCCATGATTCTTGCTCTTGAGACACGCTCATGATCCAATCAATATCCATCTCATTAATGCTTGGAGCTGACAGGACTTCCACTGGAGCTAACCCCAGAAATTGAGTTTCGCCTGTGCTAGAGTACTTTGCGAGAGAATCTGCTTTCATGTTTTCTTCTCGAGGAATATGGCTTATCGTGCAGTGGTCGAAGTCACACAGGAGTTCCCAGGCCTTTGACAAGTAGGCAGGCAGATTTCGCCCTTTCGCTTGGAATTCCTTCTTGACTTGGCATACAATAAGCTGAGAATCACTGAAGATTTGTAATGCTCGGATGTTTAGTTCTTTAGCAATTCTCAAGCCAACGATAAGAGCTTCGTATTCTGCTTCATTGTTCGCTGAAGGAAATTCCAATCTTAGTGCATAGCATAATGACCGACCTTCAGGGGTTTCAAGTACAACCCCGGCTCCAGAACAATAGTCATTTCTCACGCCATCAACATATAGCTTCCATTGGATTGAGGAATCATTGATCGTTTCCTCCCCACTGTTACCCTTATCTGTGAATTCTGCGATGAAATCCTCTAAAGCTTGCCGTTGATTGCTTTTCGGGGGTGGTAAGTGATGTCATATTGACTGAGTTCAATGTTCCACTTTAGAAGACGACCCGAAGTCTCAGGGCGAAACAGGACTTGCTTTAAAGGCTGATCAGTGAGGACTCTAATAGGATGAGCTTGGAAATATTGCCTCAACTTCCTCGATGCAATCAGTAGGCAATAGGCGAGTTTTTCCAACTTGGAGTAATTCATCTATGCCCCAGTGAGTCTTTTGCTGATATAGTAAACCGGATGTTGAATCCTCTTGTCTTCTCGTATCAGCGCTGCACTCAAAGCATGAGATGATACTGCCAAGTATATAAGAAGATCCTCACCATCGCCGGGCCTAGAAAGTATTGGAGGCGTTTCCATATGGCCAATCAATTCATCAAAGGCTTTTTGGCATTCGGGAGTCCAATCAAAGTTTTTCTTTCCTTTCTTTAGAGCGTCAAAGAATGGGACGCATTTATCAGTAGCTTTGGAAATGAACCGACTCAAGGCGGCGACTTTTCCTTTGAGACTTTGCAATTCCTTCTTCGTTCTAGGAGCTTTGACTTCTTTTAAGGAGGTAATTTGAGCTGGACTAGCTTCAATGCCCCTAGCGCTCACGATGAAACCTAAGAACTTTCCGGACTCCACCCCAAATGAACATTTTAAAGGGTTAAGCTTCATTCCGTATTTCCGGAGGACTGCGAACATTTCTGCTAAGTGTTCTATGTGATCCACTACTTTCTTAGACTTTACTAACATGTCGTCGACGTAGACTTCCATAGTCTTTCCCAATTGCGGTTTGAACATAGCATTAACAAGTCTTTGGTAGGTTGCCCCCGCATTCTTCAGTCCGAAGGGCATAACTCTGTAGCAGTAAAGACCAACATCGGTGATAAAGCTCGTGTCCTCCTGATCTGGCTCATGCATCATGATCTGGTTATATCCGGAGTAGGCATCCATAAAAGATAACAATTTGTGTCTCGCTGTTCCATCTACCAGTTGATCGATCCTGGGTAATGGGAAGCAGTCTTTGGGGCAAGCCTTGTTTAGATCTGAAAAATCGATGCACACTCTCCATTTTCCGTTGGCTTTCTTAACTAGCACTGGATTTGAAACCCAATTTGGATAGGTAGATTCTTTGATAAAGTCATTCTCCATGAGCCGATCAACTTCTTCTTTTAATGCTGCTGACCTTTCTGGACCTTGGGTTCTCCTTTCTTGTTTCACAGGCGTAAATTTGGATCAATATTCAGGGCGTGTACTGCAACTTCTGGGGATATTCCACACATATCGGCATGAGTCCAAGCAAAAACATCCAAATTTGCTTTTAAAAAAGATATTAAGATATTCTAAATTGACACATTAAGTTGTGAACCCACATTCAACACCTTATTTGGGTCCTTCGGGTCAACAGGTACTGGTACTGTCGTTTCCACTGGTACCACTCTATTCTCACCTGCACTGGCTTTTCTAGGATCCATCTCTTTTTGTGCTCCGCTGTACTCGTCAGTGCAGGGTCCGCCCTGTAATTGCTACAAGGCTGGTTCTTTGATGCGGACTGGGGTTGCCGCATCCTTTCCCATTTCTCTTTTCCTTGCTTCTCGCAGCTCTGTCAGATAACACTCCAGCCCAGCATTTTGATCCCCTTTTATAACTCCCACTCCATTGTCTGTGGGGAATTTAATGGTGAGGCACCATGGGGCCAGAACAGCTTTGAACGCTGCAAGAGTTGGACGGCCAAGGAAAGCATTATAAGCAGAAAATTCGTCGACAATCACAAAAGTTTGCTTGCGGACTACTTTTCTTTCTCCCTCTCCAAGTTCTACAAGCAAATCAACGGTTCCTATCGGCTGTTTTGGCTCCCCAGTGAAGCCAGCGATTTTCTACGACGAGGCTTGCACATCAGCCATAGGGATCTTCATTTGGTCGAATGTTTTCTTGAAGAGGATATTGCAGGATGCGCCACAATCAATGAGAACTCTTCTGACAATAGTTGGCCCGATACCAGCCGAGATGACTAAGGGATCCAAGGTAGGAGCTTCAACACCTGTGGAATCCCTGGCTCTGAACACAATATCATCATTGAAAGTTCTTTGTTGTTTCAGGGGCGTAGCATCTTCCAAAACAAAGACATCTTCTTCGGCCGGTACATATTTCAAAGCCCGGGTATACTTTTCCATCTCACCCCAGCTCCTTCCTGCTGGGTGAGGTCCTCCCGTAATGACATTGATAACAGGCCTTCCGGATTCGTGCCCTGCAGCCTTCTCACTTGTCCTGGGTTGATGAGCAGGAGCTCGTTGCCCCTGACTAGACGAAGCAGGATTGCTGCTATTCTTTTCCACAAATTGCTGCAGCTTGTTTTCCCTTATCAACTCTTCAATCAATTTTTTCAATTGGCGGCATTCATCGGTATCATGACCGGGTTGATTATGGAAGCGGCAAAACTTCCCGCTTTATACAGCTTTTTTCCCGATTCTAAGAACGGGAGGTTTAGGATAATCAACAGAATCTTTAGTTGCAAGGTAAATACGCTCTGGCGTATCTGATAAAGGAGTATATTCCAATGGCTTGAAGGAATAAGGCTTCTTCAGATTTTTCTGTTTCTTCCCATCGTTATTTTCCCTTTTCTGTCCTACAGATTCATTCTTGCGTGGAGCAGCAACGTTATCTTCAGCTTTTTCCAATACTGCCTTTACCCGTACAGGACGGCTTTCCAGGCGTATGAACTCATCTGCTTTCTTGTAGAATTTTTCAAGGGAATTTGGTTCCTTCATGTTAAGCCATTTTCCAAATTTGCTCGACTTGTCGATGGCCCTCATCAGATAAGTCAAGATCATCCGTGGTTCTGCATTGTCTACCTCGGCCAGCGCTATATTAAAGCGATTCAAGAAAGATCTGATAGTTTCCCCTGGATTCTGTTCTAAACTCGACAACGACAAGATATCTTTGGCTTTTGAAGCATATAGTCTGAACTGCTCCTTGAATTTCCGGGTTAGGTCAGAAAACTGATCTATAGACCGGATTGGTAGCTTGGTGAACCAAAGAAGAGCTACACCTTCCAAATATACAGGAAAATATCGACACTTTATTTCATCAGAAGCTCTGGCACCTGTCATGTGCCAATCATACTTATACAAGAATTCGTTTGGATCACTTGTCCCCTTGTAAGCTGGAATAGTTGGAGGGATGAACTTCCTCGGGAACTCAGCCTTTAAGATCCTTTCGGTAAATGGGGTTTTACTTGGAGAGAAACCCCATTCTTTCTCGTCTTCATCCCTTTGCATGCTCGCTTTCATGATTTGTCGAACCATTTCAGAAAGATACCCCTCATCATTTCGAGCTTTAGATCCATAAACTTCAGGAAGTGTCTGCTCAAAGGGGCTGGCAGCCCTCTCCGGAATGTTTCTTTCTTCAGCATCATGAATGTTGCCAGCAAAGTTCCTTTCATTTCCCGTTGGTTGACGGTTTGCCCCAAGCAAATCGTTCAACTTATTCAAAATTAGGGCATTTTGGGCATTCTGGACCTCCAATTGTGCATTCTGGGCATTTATCTGCTGGTTCAGCCCTAAGATTACAGCATCCAACTCCGCTTTTGTAACCCCAACAGGTGGAGTGGCTTGATTAGGTACTGGGGAAGCGGAGGTTCCTTCTTGAACATTTCCAGATCTACTCCTTCTCCCCGGAGCCATGATTTCAGATAAACTTCTAGTCTTCAGAGAGATTACTTCAACAAACTTTCGTGGAGCAATGATGATAATTCGCCTGAGTTCGATTTCTCAGTGAAAGCACCAAAAATGTTAACGCCAAAGTTTGAACGCTAACACCCCGGTGTGTGAAGTATAGTTGTGAAAGCACCACCCGTGAATACGGGAATCAAGAGATAAAAGTAAGTAACAGAAAAATGCGGTAAGTGAGCATAGAGTTTATAGTGGTTCAGCTTATGATCAAGCCTACGTCCACTTCAATTCTTTTTATTGCTGACTGAATTACAACTTATTACAATCACTTTCAATTACAATCCAATTCAATTCAAAAAGACAAGTAGCTAGAGAAGACTTTGTCGTGACAGAGTTCTTTGAATCCATGATTGAATATGTCGAATCTTTGTGCGAAGTTCGGTCTAAATGTCTTGCGTGAGCTTGAAGTGAGGAAGTGTAGATTGCTTTGAAGATGGTGAAGTCTCAATCTCTTGAAGAAAATGATTCCCCCCCCCCAAAAGTCACCTTCATGTTGGAGTTAGCCCTCTATTTGTAGAGAATTCTAGGTAGAGGTTTTCGCCGAAGTCATGAGTCGTGTACGACTCATGGAGAGTCGTAGGTCGCACTCGACTCAATGATCAAGAGCCAGCAGACAGTGGAGTAGGTGAAGTGGTACTGAGCTTTTCTTCGTTCATCTGGATACAAGTCCTAACTCGTTCGCGAGTTAAGAGGTCACGGTTTAAAGTGAGGCAGCACTGAAATCTTGGTTCTATGGTTTTAGTTCGTGTACGACTTAAGCTAGGTCGTAAGTCGTCCACGAGTCATCTTAATACGGCATGGTATTGAACTTGCTCTCTAAGTCTTAGGTAGTAACATCTTTAAGCCGTGGACTTTCTTAAGTCGTGACATTCCCTAAGTCGCTTAGGTCTTAATCCTGTTAGGTCGTTAGCTCCTTAACTCGTAAGCTTTTAACTCGCAGGCTCTTTAGCTCGTAGACTCCTTAACTCGTGTACCTCCCCTGAGTCATGACATATCTTAAGTCGCAGAGGCTTTAAGTCGCAGATTTCTCTAAGTTGTGAGTCGCTTAGTCTATCAACTCATTAAGTCGTTCTATCCTTAAGCCGTAAACTGTTCACCTCCTTAAGTCATAAACCGTTCATCTCCTTAAGTCGTAAACCGTTCACCTCCTTAAGTCGTAAGTCGCATAATTCTTTAACTCATGCATCTCCTCAATTCGTTGAGTCGGCAATCAGTTGAGTCTTGAAGTACCTTGAGTCGTAGATCCACTGAGTCGCTGAGAACTTTATCTGATGAGCCGGCCCAGGCCTTAACTCGTTGACAAAACGGGGTTAACACATTTGAAGATAAAACATTACAGGCTTCTGAAATTTGCTTACAGGGTTTGTAAAAATGTTTTGGGATTGAGGATAATGGAAACAGGGTTTGGTTTTGCACTTGAAAAATGTTTACAGGGTAATGATTTTTGTATGAGGAATTGGTTACAACTTTGTTTTTTAGGATTTCTAGTTGCATTTGTCTTGAAAAAAGTTTGCAGGTTTGGAAATGAATTACAGGGCTTTGAATGAAGGTTACAGGCTTGATGACAGGGCTTTGCATTTGAGATGAGGAGTATTTCAAGTTTGCATTTTGGTCTGAGTGAGTTGATTTCAGACTTGAAAATGCTTTAGGTTTGATTCATGCATTTTCTGGTTTTGATATTAGTTTACAGGAATGAGTTGAAAAGATTATAGACAGGCAGTTTGAAAATTGGTTTAAACATCTGCTTTGTTTTAGAGGAGAGGTGTTCAGGTTTTCTTGCTTAAATTAAAAGTACAAGAAAAAGAAATGAAAGAAGAAAGTGGAAGTGTCTTATATAGATTAAATTTTAGTTTAATTAAAATTTAAAGAAAATAAAAACATGAAATGACACTTGTCTTTACCATACTTAATTATCAAACACATGTTATCCCAAGCTTCCTTAATTTAACACTTGTAATAATTTATATTTACTTTATTTTTAATTGATTTAAAATGCTTTTCCTATTAAATTCCTAATTAACAAATAAATTTATAAATTTATAAATGCTTTCTAAATTTTATATAAATACAATCTTTAAAGAAAATAGGATATAAACCAATTATGATTTAAATAAAAATCATATATAATATTTTAAACTCATTTTTAAATGCTAATTTAAAAGCTTTTGTATTTATTCCTATTAAATAAATATTTTTCCAAATTTCTATAAATAAATTTCTTTAAAGAGAATAATATAAAACAAATCTTATTTTTAAATAAAAACCTTATCTATATTTTATGTTCAAAATATTTTTAAAATAATTATCCTTTAAATTCAAATTTAAATCCAGATTCAAATTCAAATTCAATTTAAAATCCAAATTAAAATCAATTCAAATAAATATAGATATCAATTTAAAACAAACACATTATTAATTGCAAATAAGTATTCTATTTAAAACAACTTAAGTACACACAAATATATATATATATGTATTTAAACACACTTATTAAATTTGAAAATAATAAATCTATTTAAAATATATTTATAAAATAACATAATTTAAGTTTGTAAATTATTATTCCATTAAAAAAAATTATTTATAACTATATTTAAAAACAACTCATTATATTTATTATTGTTTTGAAATTAACAAATTTTACCAATTTTAAATAATTAATTAAGAGATTATCACATTTTAAGTTCCTTGAAATTCTAAGATATCACATTCCTTCCCCCATAAAAGAATTTCGTCCTCGAAATTTAAAATAAAAGATAATCTTAAAACTTTTATTTTTATTTTATTTCAACCAATTCAAGCATACATATCAACTATACACAATTTATTCTATCAAACAACTCTAGCTATCCGGACACAGATCCGGATAAGCTTCCTAAAATTATCTAGTGTTTCCCAAGTACTGACACTGGGACACTCGCTCTACTGAATCTAATTTAGCTACACTACTAAGCTACTGAGCTCCTACTCATCTAGATCTACAATCTACACAAGATACCTGATCACAGACAAGACCGACTCAACAACCAAATCCTCCTGAACTGCTGGTTCCACTACCAGAGATGGATCATACACGTACTCCCTCAGAGATACATGAAATACATTGAATCCCAGTCTTCCAAACTGGAAATTCAACCCTTATAAGCCAAACACTTATTTCTTACAAAACTCAGAAGAATCCAATATACTACGGAGCTAACTTCCTAGTCTTACCCAATCTTATTTGCTCCCTTTTATTGGAGAAATAACAACGAAGTCTCGAACTTCGAATTCTGGACTCCTTCGTCTCTTCACCACAAAATCTCTTCTGACGATCCTCGGCTGCTTACATCCTTCCTGATCAGCTCAACATTCGCTGATATCTCTTGAAACAAACTAGATCAAAAATAATCCAACAAAAAGTTCCTCTCATGATCTCTCCAAAACAAGAACACAAACTCTATTCCATAATTATCAGTACACTTCAAACTTACCTCTCCTATCCGGAAAAACAAAACAGACGCACTTGCAAATCTGGCCTCAAATTCTGAAAAATTTCCTATAGAAATCCTCTAATCCAAACACTGCAACTTCTGGTTGCTTCCACTCTAGAATAGCTATCACCTTGCTTCCGCTGCACAACTCTGATCTGGAGAAGATGAGAATACCGTCGATGGACATAGGCACCGACTAGACAGCACACCCCTGGAAATAAGGTTCAACTGATCCATAAAGAGAAAACACAGAAGTTCCAAGAAATACTGGGCTGCTTCACCAAATTCCCTCTCTAGGAGACATCCTTTTACCCAGCGGAACCAAATTGATATGGAACTCAATCTCTAATGCAGACAAACTATTGACTTCCCTGAAGACATCTAGAAAATCTTTGACAACTTCTATAACTCAAGAGAACACTCAAACGCAAGTCACTTTTGCGATCCTATCCAATCCAATATCCATAGATACTATTCTCTCTTTATAAATCAGAACATCTTATCCTCGACCAATACATCGATGAAATGGGTACACTCCGCTGCTTTTGAACTCCACCTCAAGGAAACTTCAAAGCCAAAAAATCTTCCTGTAGGAACTCAGAACACTCCAAGCTGCAGCGCTGCCACATATGCCATAGACTTCTTATCCAAAGCTTCTCGATCCTTAAAATCATCACAACAAATCCCCCACAGAACCTGGAGATGGGCAGACATCTCCTTAAGAGACTTGGGCCCAACCCAAACACAAACACCCTGCTGAAACTGAGTCTCATCACCGATGCAGACACGCTTCCTTAAACTTGCTCCAAAGAAAACATCTTCGGAAACATCCATAGTCACTGCGTCACACCATGCACCTGAAGTTACCAAGATACCGCCACTTGTTTCTGCGTAACCAACAGATCCAAACTCTAGAAAATCCGCTCACATGAGCGCGATTAACTTACACTTCAATAATGAACTCCGAACCTTTAAAAGGTTTCCTTCAGAGAGTGGTGAAATCCTTAAACCACACTGCAAAGCTCGCTCAAGATGGTATTGGGTCTACAGTCTCGACAGATACACTTCCAACCTAAACACTCAGACTACTACCATTGGTAGTCGTGCTACACACACCACTACCCCATCTACCTTTAGAACTCACATTGGAAAAACCCGAACAGGTAATCCAACAAATAGGTAGAATAGATATATACAGTATATATATATATATATTACAAGTACGCCCTCTCAAGATTAACACCACCCAAGAGCCTAGGTATTCACTTAACCTATGCTCTGATACCAAGTGAAACGACCCACCTTTCCTCCACAGAAAGACGCATCATTATTAAGAAAGAAAGGGATAGAGAAGAGAAAAGATAGAGAAGAAAGAAACAAACAAACATCAGATTCTCAACAGCGGAATGAATAAATTATATTAATAACATAATATATTACATAGTATCTTATACATCAGAGATTCACAGCTTATACCTCACAACTTAGATAGTTATAAACACTTGTCTATCATACAACTCAAGATACAACACAGATAATAATACAGAGATCAACACAGCGGAACTCCTATATATATCTACAATCGCTAAAGTCTCCGCTCCATATCTGTGACGATACGAATTTTTCGCGCTCGAAAATCGCTGAAAATCCGTCCGTTCCAAAACAACTAATGAAAACTACCAATTTAATATACAATCTTATTTGATAAATATACAATACTGCTAAATGTATAGGATACAAATTCAATTTAGACAACATAATCAGAGTAAATAAATTAATCTACAAGGTGTGCATACCTAACTTAAACATTATACAACTACTGCTAAGCACTCTGATGAGAGGGACAGCAATATCCAATCTTGCGAACTCAATAAAAAATGTAAATACGGAATAATATAGTAAGCAGGAGAAATACGACAACAAGTCACCAATAAACAGTTAAACAGGAAAAAGTTATATTATTTTAGGGGCTGCATCACTACCACTTGTGACTGCCTACGTACCCCTATCTAATTGGGTACCCAATTAGATACAGGATCAAGCCAATGTAGTTCTCCTATCACAAATAGGACTCATCGAGCCTAAGATGCAACAAACAATATGCAATTCTCACTACATAGCATATATCATGCAAATGTAGATACTAAGTCTACCCACTTAGCTTAATCCTTAACTTTAGATTTTCAAATCTAATTATCTTTACGAAGATTATCTCTTGGATTTTATTCCCGAATCTTTATTTCAAACCATTTGATATACATATCTCTTTTATATCAAATTATAATTTCACTTCAGGGTTTAAAAACAAATCATTTCTGAAATATTCATTTGGAAACTCCAAACACTATAATAAATGCATATCAAACCATATGCACCATGACCGAGAGGTTTCTCCCATCAACAAGGCAACTGGGTCCCAGCCTTAACACAATCGATAAATAAGTATATCCCTCTATTCCAAGAGCGAACTATACCAAAAACACATGCCTACTTTTTAGTTACGGGTTACCCGAATCATTGGTAACATAACAAATCACTTTATATCCCGAAGTAATAAATCATTTCACAATAATATTCAAAAATACTTCAAATATATAATAATTTCCATTTTCAAATCCTTTCAGAAATCATTTCCAAAACATCGGGTTTAGTCCTCGAGATTCTCTCCGTTTATAAAACACATTTTACAAACCATTAAAATCAGTTCAAATATTTCTATTTCCATTTTGAAAATTCAATTTCAATTTTTATTTCAAAACCAAATTGAAATAAATCAAATGTGCCGCTAACCACCATATAGCCAAATCTTGAAATAAATCATAAGAAGTTAACTTATAATTATTTTCTACCCAACCCATGTATATGAATAATTAATTGCTCATAAACTAGTCGAGCAAAGTTAACAACCAATGAATAATAATCAGAACTCATAAACTAGCTGAGCGCAATCCAAACAACCAAATAATCAATCAACAACGATAAACAGCGACACATCTTTTTATTAAATAATAATTAATCAACAGATTAATTAACTTCAAAACAATTGTTTTACTTGCAAGCACAGAACGGTGTTTTATTCTGCTCAATGGATGTCATAATGAAGTTTACTTATTTAACTACGTTAACCGTAATTAAATTTAACGACTAATAATTTATCAATAAATTATACTTAACCCAAGGTGTCAATATTCTATACTAGTGCATTCTATTTGTTGCTACGAATCTAACGTCGAAATTAAACCCCGGGTTAAAGGGACTTTGTATGGGTAGTTATTCAATTTTATAGTTAAACTAAATTAATTAGCTAACTAATTTATAAACTAAATAAGTAAACTAATTAACTAAAATAAATTAAACAAATTGGAAACTAAACTATTAAACTAAAATAACTTAACTAAAATAAATCTCACTCAACTTTTCAGCAAGCCCAACCCTTAGTCACCCCTGCGCTAGAACACCCAGATCCGAAAGCAGAAACAATACCCCTTCCCCTTGTGCAAAAGAACACATTTTCTTCGACTAAATTGAAAATCCTTTTGAAATGAACAGTAGCTCATTACTATCTTCAAAAACAATTCGCCTGCTACCCTTCATCTTCTTTCTTCCTTTCTATTCTTATGTGTTCGCTACTCCATTTCCATGCGTGCCTCTCTACAAACCACACTCCTGCTAACCCACACACATGCATCTCCTGCAAACCCATGCACACGCATCTCCTACTAACCCACGCATATGCATCTCCCTTCCATCTTCATCTCCCTGCTCACGCAACCACTCATGCGTGCTTTCCTCTGTCTCATACTTGTTTTTCCCATGGCTATAAGCTTCCTTCCTCATAACTCCCTCTACGCTCCACTATCTCAAGTACAACGTGAATGAAAGAAGTAGCTTACTTCATCCTCTACAACTTTGATGTTTGCACTTTTGTCTAATTCGTTGTATAGTGGAAGATAATGGAATTATTAAATGAAAAGAGAGTGTAACAATGCCTGTTGCTAAAAAATGAAAATATCAAAATATGTGTTCATGCGAGATTTTGAACGACTGAAAGCAGTATGGTCCCAAATATAGAAGAGTGTTTGTACATATATAGGCTAATTAACATAGTAGCAAATGGAATGAACGTACAAACCATTTAATGCAGACACGTTTGCTTTAAATGCAAAGTAAGGAGGAAGGACTATGACATGGACGCTTGTGTAGAATAAGAAAGATATTTCTTGTTTAAAGTTTTAATATTATAGTTTTTTTGGGTACCCCATTATATCGTGCTTTGCTTATTTCGAATCCAAATCAATAAAACAAATATACGATCGCAGTAAGTATGATGAGGTGATCCTAAAACACTAATAATATAGACCGGTTATTGAGTTCTGTTAATATCACAAAACACCGTTATACGCTAATTATACGTCAATGAAAAATGTTAATATTTTCCAAATTAAAAATAATGGAAAAATCCTATAAAATAAACTAAAATGACGTAATCAAAAATCAAGTCTTAATTCGAAACACATATTTTATTATAATTTAATTCAAATCCGAATATTTAAACTAAATTAAATATTGAAATTTGAATACCCAAAATTGCGGGTCGTTACAAACTTCCCCACTTAAAAGGATTTCGTCCCCGAAATCACCAGGACGGAGAAATATAACGAAAACAAACAATCAACAAAAGCTAACCACTCCAAAAATAAAAATATCACCCATAACCCCGGTCGGAGGTACGGTGCCTTACCCTATCATTTTATCTATCAAATTAAGGCAGTTTCATTTTAAAATTCTAGGTTGATTTACTAACCTATATGAATTTTTCTTTGGCACCTAACCAAAGCTCCGATACCAAATGTGACGATACGAAATTTTCGCGCTCGAAAATCGCTGAAAAATCCGTCCGTTCCAAAACAACTAATGAAAACTACCAATTTAATATACAATCTTATTTGATAAATATACAATACTGCTAAATGTATAGGATACAAATTCAATTTAGACAACATAATCAGAGTAAATAAATTAATCTACAAGGTGTGCATACCTAACTTAAATATTATACAACTACTGCTGAGCACTTTGATGAGAGGGACAGCAATATCCAATCTTGCGAACTCAATAAAAAATGTAAATGCAGAATAATACAGTAAGCAGGAGAAATACGACAACAAGTCACCAATAAACGGTTAAACAGGAAAAAGTTATATTATTTTAGGGGCTGCATCACTACCACTTGTGACTGCCTACGTACCCCTATCTAATTGGGTACCCAATTAGATACAGGATCAAGCCAATGTAGTTCTCCTATCACAAATAGGACTCATCGAGCCTACGATGCAACAAACAATATGCAATTCTCACTACATAGCATATATCATGCAAATGTAGATACTAAGTCTACCCACTTAGCTTAATCCTTAACTTTAGATTTTCAAATCTAATTATCTTTACGAAGATTATCTCTTGGATTTTATTCCCGAATCTTTATTTCAAACCATTTGATATACATATCTCTTTTATATCAAATTATAATTTCACTTCGGGGTTTAAAAACAAATCATTTTTGAAATATTCATTTGGAAACTCCAAACACTATAATAAATGCATATCAAACCATATGCACCATGACCGAGAGGTTTCTCCCATCAACAAGGCAACTGGGTCCCAGCCTTAACACAATCGATAAATAAGTATATCCCTCTATTCCAAGAGCGAACTATACCAAAAACACATGCCCACTTTTTAGTTACGGGTTACCCGAATCATTGGTAACATAACAAATCACTTTATATCCCGAAGTAATAAATCATTTCACAATAATATTCAAAAATACTTCAAATATATAATAATTTCCATTTTCAAATCCTTTCAGAAATCATTTCCAAAACATCGGGTTTAGTCCTCGAGATTCTCTCCGTTTATAAAACACATTTTACAAACCATTAAAATCGGTTCAAATATTTCTATTTCCATTTTGAAAATTCAATTTCAATTTTTATTTCAAAACCAAATTGAAATAAATCAAATGTGTCGCTAACCAACATATAGCCAAATCTTGAAATAAACCATAAGAAGTTAACTTATAATTATTTTCTACCCAACCCATGTATATGAATAATTAATTGCTCATAAACTAGTCGAGCAAAGTTAACAACCAATAAATAATAATCAGAACTCATAAACTAGCTGAGCACAATCCAAACAACCAAATAATCAATCAACAATGATAAACAGCGACACATCTTTTTATTAAATAATAATTAATCAACAGATTAATTAACTTCAAAACAATTGTTTTACTTGCAAGCACAGAACGGTGTTTTATTCTGCTCAATGGATGTCATAATGAAGTTTACTTATTTAACTACGTTAACCGTAATTAAATTTAGCGACTAATAATTTATCAATAAATTATACTTAACCCAAGGTGTCAATATTCTATACTAGTGCATTCTATTTATTGCTACGAATCTAACGTCGAAATTAAACCCCGGGTTAAACGGACTTTGTATGGGTAGTTATTCAATTTTATAGTTAAACTAAATTAATTAGCTAACTAATTTATAAACTAAATAAGTAAACTAATTAACTAAAATAAATTAAACAAATTGGAAACTAAACTATTAAACTAAAATAACTTAACTAAAATAAATCTCACTCAACTTTTCAGCAAGCCCAACCCTTAGTCACCCCTGCGCTAGAACACCCAGATCTGAAAGCAGAAGCAATACCCCTTCCCCTTGTGCAAAAGAACACATTTTCTTGGACTAAATTGCAAATCCTTTTGAAATGAACAGTAGCTCATTACTATCTTCAAAAATAATTCGCCTGCTACCCTTCATCTTCTTTCTTTCTTTCTATTCTTATGTGTTCGCTACTCCATTTCCATGCGTGCCTCTCTACGAACCACACTCCTGCTAACCCACGCACACGCATCTCCTGCAAACCCATGCACACGCATATCCTACTAACCCACGCATATGCATCTCCCTTCCATCTTCATCTCCCTGCTCACGCAACCACTCATGCGTGCTTTCCCCTATCTCATACTTGTTTTTCCCATGGCTATAAGCTTCCTTCCTCATAACTCCCTCTACGCTCCACTATCTCAAGTACAACGTGAATGAAAGAAGTAGCTTACTTCATCCTCTACAACTTTGATGTTTGCACTTTTGTCTAATTCGCTGTATAGTGGAAGATAATGGAATTATTAAATGAAAAGTGAGTGTAACAATGCCTGTTGCTAAAAAATGAAAATATCAAAATATGTGTTCATGCGAGATTTTGAACGACTGAAAGCAGTATGGTCCCAAATATAGAAGAGTGTTTGTATATATATAGGCTAATTAACATAGTAGCAAATGGAATGAACGTACAAACCATTTAATGCAGACACGTTTTCTTTAAATGCAAAGTAAGGAGGAAGGACTACGACATGGATGCTTGTGTAGAATAAGAAAGATAATTCTTGTTTAAAGTTTTAATATTATAGTTTTTTTTGGGTACCCCGTTATATCGTGCTTTGCTTATTTCGAATCCAAATCAATAAAACAAATATACGATCGCAGTAAGTATGATGAGGTGATCCTAAAACACTAATAATATAGACCGGTTATTGAGTTCTATTAATATCACAAAACACCGCTATACGCTAATTATACGTCAATGAAAAATGTTAATATATTCCAAATTAAAAATAATGGAAAAATCCTATAAAATAAACTAAAATGACGTAATCAAAAATCAAGTCTTAATTCGAAACACATATTTTATTATAATTTAATTCAAATCCGAATATTTAAACTAAATTAAATATTGAAATTTGAATACCCAAAATTGCGGGTCGTTACAATACTCCTCTAGAATTTGTCAAGGCTAACCTGAATCCCTTGGCTAATCGTAAAAATTTGAGTACCCAAGAGTTTAAGAAAACAGAATAAACTTCGGGTCAGATATGGGTCTCGTGTGAGTAAGCGGTTAAAATTACTGAACTTTAAAAACCTTTTGAAAACAAAGGTATCACATAAGACTTCCCACACATAAATATGGGTAAGTTTTTTACCTTACGCTAACCCAAACATTTGATAGGAAATTTATTGATACTATAATAGGGTCTAGGGTTTTCAAGTAAAATACTGAAATAGTTGGAGTGCTTACATCTCACGTTCCAACATAGTTGGACACAACTAAAACGTACGACGCTTATTGGAGATTGGATTCCACACAATGGCAGGACTACTGGGGTACCGCCCGTCACAGTACATGGCCTAGATCAACATACCGAGGATTACTCCTAATCCCCTGCAACACAAAGCCAGAACCATCCCTTACTAGATAGTCCCGAATAAGAAAACCCCGGCGGTTGTAGCTATTCAACCCCCCACACAACCGAAATAAAAGGGACTCTAGACAGTGGTAAATCTCATCCTACTTAGGCATGACCCACTTAGCCTTGCTGCACCTCCCCTGTTTTAACCATTCCCGGTTGATGAGGCTTGAGGCTACGATTACCTTTATAGAACATATCTATCTTAGAATGCTCATCGTCCACCTGACGATGTTCTGAAAGCATTCAATCCATACAAGTTCGTTCCGGGTTCGAACGAAACCGAAGGCATTATCTCGTTACACTCATTTTGGAATCACCCTCAGAGTTAACGACAATAACCCTTGCACTTTGAATCTTCATCTTCACTTGAGATTCACGACCTATATTAATTTGGACGATGTAGTTTTCGGATATCCAAATCTAAAAACCCGATCCCGGTCTCATCGAAATCCAAAATGCCATCGTTTAGGTCCAAGTTGTTTTAAAGTTATAACAATTCAATTCAAATCATTATCTATATTCACATGGATAGATAAAAATATACACAAATAGATAATTCATATCATCAACATTCAGCCAAATAAACTCATATCACATATCACACATATCTCATCAGAGATATCAAACAATCAAGGCATTCAATATCAATCAGCCATCCATAAGCAATGATCTTTAATCACACATCTATAATTAATTTAAAATGAATTAAATTAAGTACTTCATCTCTAATTAATTTAAAATAAATCAAATTAATTACTTTCATTTCAATAAATCTTGCTTACTTAATCATTAATTAAACCAATTAATTAATCATCATCTTAATTAATCACCTTGATTAATTATCCTTTAATTACATTAAGTAATTAACTCTTAATTAATTACATAAATTAATTAATATACAAACCATTAAGTAATTAACCTTAATTACTTCATTAACTATAAGCAATTACATTAATACCTAATTAATTACAATTAATTAATTACCTTCTAATCACTTATTATTGATTAATTAATCTTAAATAATCAATCCTTAATTACTCTCATTAATTACATAAACTAATGATCCTTAATTAATTACTACCATTAATTAATTAACCATAATTAATTACATTAATCCTTAATTAATTACATTAATTAATTAATTAAACTTTAATCAATCAATTCCATTAATCAACCCTAATTAATCATAAACAGTAATTACCATCCTGTAATTACTTACCTTAATTAATTACTCCTTAATTAATTATTTTAATCCTTTGATTAATTACACCAAGTAATTAATCCTTAATTACTTCTACTAAGTAATTATTCTAATTACTTCCCATTAAGTAATTTCCCTTTTACTAATTACATCCTAGTATTTATATATTAATTGGTTACCCTAAGTAATTACACTATTTAATCTCATTAAGTATTCATACTTAATCGATCATCAAGATTATCTAAAATTAATCAACCAATTAATTAATCTTATTCATTTGATTAATTACGATTGGGTAATTCATCTCTTAATTACCCCTTTAAATAAATTAATTAATCTTAATTACAGATTAACTAATCCATAATTATTAATTAATAAACCTTAATTGTTAATTAATAAAACTTAATAACCAATTAATAAAACTTAATAACCAATTTATTAACTCTTAATAAACCATTTAATCAATCCTTAATAACAATTAATCAAGTTAATTAATTCTTAATTAACTTTAATTATAGATTAATAATTTCTTAATTATTAATAAAGCCTAATTATTAATTAATAAAACTTAGTTACAAATTAAGTACTTTTTAATTTCAAATTAATTGATCTATAATTACTAACTAATTATACTTAATTATAAATTAATTAACCTCTAATTAACTAACTTATAACCCTTAATTATTCATTTTAAATAAATTAATTAAATTAATTAATTACTCTTAATTAATTCCTTAATTAATCCTTAATCCTTATTAATTATATTAATTAATCATATCTAATTTCCTTAATTAATTTCAAGATAATAAACTTTAATTATCTTAAGATAAAATATTATTTTATTAATGTCTTTATTAACATTTTCATTTTTAAACCATTATAATCATATAATTACTATACTTAATTAAATCAATAATTAAGTTTTAAAATAAAATAATCATTTCTTGATAAATTAAAGTTAACAAAACATAACTTCCATTACCTTAAAAATTTATCAAAAGTTCGTTTAAACAAAATTTAATTTATATTTTAAAACTTGTCTTTAAAATTCAATTTTTACTTAAGTTTAAAAATAACTTAAACTTTATTTAACAAATTTTAAATTAAACAAATTTCAAACTTCTTGATAAAATGTTAAAGAAAACATTTATATTTATAAAGGATAGTATTCACAAACAAGATTTATTTCAAAAGTTTAAACTTCCTTTATTTAAATTTGAAACTTGTTTTATAAAAACTTTCAAAACTTTTGAAAAATTCTTTTAATCGATCTGTTTCAGTTTTGAACCTGAGTATTTCAAGTTCCATTTCTTTTCTTAAAAATTTTTAAAAAAAATAGTTTAAAATTTTAAATTTAAAAACTTAACTATTTATAAACTGTTAATAGGTTTTTAACATCGCCAACTATCTCGAGTTCCCACTCGAGTCACAACCACTAAAACTCGATACCTCCTTCGAGTTTAACCCTCAACAGGACCCACAACCCAATCACCCAAAACAACATACATGAGAAGTCATCGCCGTGCACATGCGTTGTCACCGAAGACACCTTCGATCATAGATGAACCTTCCTGCACGCCATTCATCGCCATTACGACAAGCTCCGACCGTCTAAACACTTGCACTAGCTACAGATCAAAATCGAACTACCCAGTTGAAAACTGGTTTCGGACACCATGACCAAATCCATCTCGATCTCGCGCCTCTGACCATCAGATGGCGCAAAACTCCAGCCACTTCATCACCGGTCATCCACGAAGCCATCAACGAAGATCCGTTGAACTCGGTTCACAGAGAAGAAGTAGTGAAACCATTTTCCCCAAATCGACTAAATTAGGTTTAAAACCCAACTCCACCTACCGCCATCGCCACGACCATCAAACAACCCACCATCCATTTTTGCCGAGCACCCCTACATCTCGACCTCCTCCAGTCGAAGCCATGCCACCATAGATGCTCCGGCCACCAGAACTTGCCCAAAAACCGAATTCCAAACATCACCAATTTACACATTCAATACTTTATTAAAAAATTTGATTTCAATTTTAAAAATCCTAACGTTCGAAGATGATTAAAGATATAAACTTGAATCAATACAATTTAACATTTAATTTATCATATATTTAAGATTGTTACTGTATTTTTTTCCAGTTGCAGCCATATTTCAATCTTAAATACTTATTCTTATTTTTAGCACTTATATTATGCTAAATTAAACTATTTTGTTTGAATCTCAAGATTAAACAGAGATCAGTTGCAAAGATTTGGATTTTTGGCCAAAACTATAGGCCTGAACTAAGTACAGAGGTGTTTTAAACTCAATAGATATGCATACTTCATAAATACACAGAGCTTACATATATACATTCATGCAAAACAGTCATCATTAGAGAAACTCACATGCAATAAATAATTATCTACTTGAACTTTTAAATAAAAAGTTCACTCACTTTTAAAAAGGCAGAGAACTTGCAAATGACTTTGAAAACTGGAAATCTTGAAGAAATGCTTGAAAACTGGAAACTAGCTTTGATTTTCTTTAAAACTGAATTTTTTTTTCTTGAAGAAATATAAAACTGGAAACCTTTGATTCTCTGAAACTAGTTGTTGCTTGAAATTTTAAAACCGAAAAGCTTAGTTGACTGAGATGATGATGACTCCAGACTTGATTCATGTTTTAAGATAAAACATTACA
Source organism: Allium cepa (assembly GCA_030765085.1). Taxonomy (NCBI): domain Eukaryota; kingdom Viridiplantae; phylum Streptophyta; class Magnoliopsida; order Asparagales; family Amaryllidaceae; genus Allium; species Allium cepa. The sequence continues at coordinate 1,040,237,568 of CM060928.1, forward strand.
GGCTTCTGAAATTTGCTTACAGGGTTTATAAAAATGTTTCGGGCTTGAGGATAATGGCTATAGGGTTTGGTTTTGCACTTGAAAAATGTTTACAAGGTACTGATTTTTGTTTGAGAATTGGTTACAAGCTTTTTTTTTTGAGGATTTCTAGTTACAAGCTTTGTTTTTGAGGATTTCTAGTTGCATTTGTCTTGAAAAAAAGTTTACAGGTTTGGAAATGAATTACAGGGCTTTGAATGAAGGTTACAGGCTTGATGACAGGGTTTTGCATTTGAGATGAGGAGTATTTCCGGTTTGCATTTTGGTCTAAGTGAATTGACTCAAGACTTGAAAATGCTTTAGGTTTTGATTCATGCATTTTTTGGTTTTGATATTAGTTTACAGGAATGAGTTGAAAAGATTACAAACATGCAGTTTGAAAATTGGTTTAAGCATCTGCTTTGTTTCAGAGGAAAGGTGTTCAGGTTTTCTTGCTTGAATTTAAAGTATAAGAAAATGAAATGAAAGAAGAAAGTGGAAGTTTTTTATATAGATTAAATTTTGGTTTAATTAAAATTTAAAGAAAATAAAAACAAGTAATGACAATTGTCTTTACCATACTTAATTATCAAACACATGTTATCTCACGCTTCCTTAATTTAACACTTGTAATAATTTATATTTACTTTATTTTTAAATGATTTAAAAAGCTTTTCTTATTAAATTCATAATTAACAAATACATTTATAAATTTATAAATGCTTTCTAAATTTTATATAAATACAATCTTTAAAGAAAATAGAATATAAACCATTAAATAAAAATCATATATAATATTTTTAACTCATTTTTAAATGCTAATTTAAAAGCTTTTGTATTTATTCCTATTAAATAAATACTTTTCCAAATTTCTATAAAAAAATTCTTCAAAGAGAATAATATAAAACAAACCTTATTTGTAAATAAAAACCTTATCCATATTTTATATTCAAAATATTTTTAAAATAGTTATCCTTTAAATTCAAATTTAAATCCAGATTCAAATTCAAATTCAATTTAAAATCCAAACTAAAATCAATTCAAATAAATATAGATATCAATTTAAAACGAACACATTATTAATTGTAAATAAGTATTCTATTTAAAAAATAACTTAAATACACACACACATATATATATATATATATTTAAACACACTTATTAAATTTGAAAATAATAAGTCTATTTAAAATCTATTTATAAAAATAACACAATTTAAATTTATAAATTATTATTCCATTAAAAAAATCTATTTATAACTCTATTTAAAAACAACTCATTATATTTATTATTGTTTTGAAATTAACAAATTTTACCAATTTTAAATAATTAATTAAGAGATTATCACATTTTAAATTCCTTGAAATTCTGGGATATCACAGCGTTGTATCTGTGTATATGTATTTATATATATGATGATTACTGTTCTGTGATGTGATATGCAATCTGTTATTGTATTTTTTCTGATAGATACATTAGCTACTTATAGTTTTGTATTAAGCATTTACTGGATATGTCGATTCACATGAAATAAAAAATAGAGCATTTATCGACGTATGCAGTAGATGTTTAAGACAAGATTACATATGTTTGCTCCTAACCAGCCCTATTGTCCACATTAGCAGACAGAATTACCCAGTAATTCTCTTTGTTAATGTGGGCCTCGGGGTTGGGCATCACAGCTTGGCATCAGAGCTTAGTTCAGAACAAAGTATGACAAACACAGGACAAAAACACATATTACAATACATCTAGGTGTAGTACAAGTGTTACGAATCCCTTAATCATCGTGTCCTTTACCTTATCGTGTCTTTTGGAGTAGATAATTTAGGATTTGTTTAGGAGTATATCTTATTCCGTAATATTACCAAATTTAATTGATGACATCTTATCTTAGGAGTAATCCTAATCGTGATTGTTTTATTCAGGTCCTTTTCAATACGGGTGCTTGACACCCATCCGTATTGAAGGAGTTTGTTGATGATCTTTGATGTTCTTATTTTGTGATTTCTTTGAGGATTGTGAATCCTATTGAGGAGATCTGCAATGTTTGGTATGATGTTAAGGAATATGGGATTTTTCCTTATAGCTTATCTTTTCAAGTGTATTAGCACGTTTTTTCCTATCTAAAGTTTGGAATGATTTGAGTTGGGGCAGCTTGGGTATTTTCGAGTTGCATTCTATGATCCAAAGGATCCTATATTTAGGTATCCTAATTTTATTTGATTTGTTGTTTCTTGCTCTTCGGAATTTTGTTGATGATTTTTAAGTATCTATATTCACTACTTAGTTTTGAGATGTTGATGATATATCTCGAATTCCTGTCATTCTGACTCTGTTGATTTCTATGAGTCCACTTTGGGTATGACACCCAACCGGGCAATCGAATATTATATCGACTTCATTCTTAGCTCTTGGCCTTTCGGTCGTCCTGCTATAAGGATGTCAACTAGGGAAATAAGATGATTCATTGAATTTATTTGATATTGCCATTCTTACCCCTTTTGAGATATCCTCCTTACATACTCAATTGTTGATATATTTTGTGGTATTACTTCACTTAAAGTAATGATGTGTTGTTTGTGCTCTTCTTCTCATTCGAGAAGATATCTTACCATTACTCTTATATGTAACAACCCAAAATTTATCAATTTAAATTTGGTAATTCATTTGAACTTTTGGAATTTAATTTGAAAATAATTTGAAAAGTTTCAAAACAAATAGAATAAGTGATAATTTATATGAATAAAATTTCAATTTCTTTTGGGTTTAAAAATTTGAAATAATAAATGTTTTTAAAATTGTGACGACCCTGACTCGACCTTCGAAAATCAGCACCGAATATGACACTCGTATTCAAATGCCATAGATCCAAACGTCGAATCTGGTTCGCCGGAGCTTATAACACATTAAGTGCAACACAGCGGAAGAAATGAATAATACATTTGATATATAACATTTGATACAATATCGAGATACAATGATGATACAATGAATATCAATATACATTAGAGATATGATACAAGACAATAGCAGCGGAAAGAAAAGATAACACCAGCAGCGGAACAATATCTCCAAGGTAGTCTTAAGGAGAGAACTCCAGTATTGGTATTCTCCATCTCCAAGGCACCAATCTAGAAATAGCTCGAACTCCCAATAACAATGAAGTGAAGCAACTCGATCCAATGCGATTGCCAAATCCTAAGGCTGAAAGCTATCGAATCTATACCTACTATTCCATTATCTAAAAAACCCAACTCTAGACTGCCCGTGTGGGAAATTATGGGCACCCAGAGTTAAGGAAAGGAACAATAAACTCCAGGTCAGTCGTGGGACTTGTATGAGAAAAAAAATAGTTTATCTTTGAAAACAAACAACAGAGGAATCTAAAATTTCAATCCACAATGCTTTTTGGAAAATGAAACAACCATAAGGCCTCCCGGCACACATACAATGCAATCGCACACTTGGGGGAGATTTCCCCTTATGATAGTCAAATATGCTTAATACGAGAAAAATTCTTTGATATTATTACTAGTTCATAGTGTGAAAACATTTCGAAAATATAATATTGATCTTAGCCAGCATAGGTACCATGATACTAGGCGTACTATAGCTGCCATGTTAAATGGCAGGTTCTACAATTAAAACCGTACAAGGCACGTATTGGATGATAGGATTTCCAACAAATGATCAGGCTAAGGAACTTCCTACTCCCACATGGGTACGCCTCTGGAGGGACGTCCCGAGAGCTTAACCAGCTCTCTGCCAACACAAGGTCGGGTTACCTCTGTAACTAGGTAACTACTACACGAGCATGCCATCCCCCGATCCTTTGGGACCTTTATCCGAGGCGCCTCTCAACCACAAAGCAATCGCGAAGTAATAGCTTTGCAGTGACCACATGAGTAAAGTATATGGGCTCCATACCATGATACCACCCTTTTCCAGAAGGGAATGACACATCCTAAAGGGAGTGACCCTCATAACCTTGCCGCATCTTTCCTGTTTCGACCATTTTCGGGGGGTTAGGTCCTGATGCAGTCTCATCCACAAAGCTGCGCTTTATACAAAAGCCATGCTTTGATCAACAAATGATACACAGCAGCACTCAGCATGCCACACTACCAAATTGGGAGTATATCACTGATAACTATCAACTACATAACCTCTAAGCCCGTACGTCTTAGAGAAGGGTGTTAAGCTAAGAGAATAAATTCTCCGCCACCAAACAGAAATGTATTTGATAGAGATCAGTTTAATATCTCAAAGTGTAATTTCATACATACAACTATATAAGTCTATTCCGGGTTCGAACAGAACCGAAGGCACTTCGTCCAATAAAGGAAGAAGCCTTTGTAATCTGGGTATCCACAATCCCGATCGGACTCCCCATCACATATGGAGGACTCTATACCAGAGCAACTCAGTGCAGAGTCAATCGACAGGTTACCCTATCATTCTCGAAGACACCCGGTCTTCAACACTGGCCTTCAAATGCAACCCATAACGTCATATCACTATTTGGAATGGGTTATATGACACAAAGTCCTCTCCCGGCTAAACCAAATAGCGAGTGCAATATTTAAAAACATATGGATATGGGATTTTAGTTAAGTCACAACTTTAAACCCAAAACCTTTCTTCAAATAGTTTAAACAAATTACCATTTCTAATCTTTTAAACAAAAAGATTTATTTCACAAAGTTCACCTAGTTTCACAAAGATCCATTCATAGATTTGAAAACAATTTCTATTTCAATTGGATTAACTCATTAAATCTTTAAATCAAGGATTTAACCTATCGCTTTCAAAACGTTTCCAAAGATTCATTCATAACTTGGAAGACCAGTTCCATTTTAGACTTGAAATCCTTTTAACACAAATTGGAAGTTTATTTCTTGTATAAAAGCTTTTATTATTTGAAAACAAATAGTTTTCATTTTGGAAAAATCTGATTTCATTTATACAAGTTAAATCTTAGGGCTAAATTCAAATTCCCAAAACAATGCTCAAAAAATGATTTAAAACCCATATAAACTCGTATAACCTTCTTAAATCATAAATAGGATTCAATTTCAAAAAAAAAATTGAATTCAAATTTAAATCAAAATTCAAAACAAATTAAGTTATTCAAAAATAACTTTTATCTTTGAAATCCCTTTTCAAAAGCTTTTTGTTTTAACCTAATCCTTTTCCAAAACCATTTGGATTTAAAAATATTTTAAAACGATTTCAAAAATCTGTGACTTAACCAATTTCCACGTGCAACCCATATTTGTGTGTGTAAGTGTGGTCCAGGGGTTTTACACAATAAAAGTGCAACATTATCAATCAGTACATATTCCAATACAGCAATATATTTGATAAGCGGTATAAACTATAACGCTTATCTTTATCACATATCATAGATATATATCACAGATAATAAATTACATTAACATAGCTCAAATCAAAACAGAGCATCACAATCAGGGATATCAAACAATTCAATCATCCAATAGAATCAAAACATCCATAAGTGAAAATCAGTTAATTGTCTGATTAATTCAAATCAATTTTAATTACTTATGAATCACTAATCCGGGTAATTAACATTAATAAATTACAAATCATTTGATCAATTATCCTTTAATCATTTATCAATTAATCATTAATAATAAACTAATTAACCTTTAAGGTTAATTCATCATTAAATAATTATCTTTTAATTATTTAATTTACCATTTAATTAATTATCTTTAATCAATTACAATAATTAATTTATTAATCCTTTAATCACTTTCATAAATAAATTAACTTCTAATTAATTTATTTTCAAATAATTACATTTATTAATTAATCACATTAATTGGTTATTCTTTAAATTAATAAATCTTTAAACACTTGATTTATCAATCTTCACTCATAAATTATTCATCCTTAATTAATTACATAAATTAATCAATTCTTAATTATAAATTAAATAACCTTAAATTAATAATTTATTAATCTTTAATGAATTATTCTTTAATTTCTTGATTAATCAATTTAAATCATTAATTGATTACTTGGTTAAGTTTTATTTAAAATAAAAAAATTTGAAAATATAAGTTTAAAAACATTCTTAACCTACATGATTTGAAACATTTTATTTTTAAATCTTCAATTATAAACTCCAACTTAAAAACAATCATCCAATTGAAAAGAATAAATTTAGAAATCTTTTTAACTTAGATTTTTAAAATTTAAAAATTGGAAATGCTATCAACCCAGAGCTACTTCGAGTGATACCCGAGATTCTTCAATACTTGCTTCGAGTTTTTCCTAATTCTACCCATGTATTTTTTTCTATTCAAACTTAAAAAAGAAAATTTTGTTTAAGTACTTAAGTGTTTACCTAGTATGCTCACAAATTCCCCCGAGTCATACTCGAGTCATCTCCCTGTTTACTCGAAGATTGCTTCGAGCCAAAAACCTTCCTTCCTAACACATCCCATCAAATGTTCACGTGCACAGTCGGAACGGCTCCCTATGGTCGAAGCTCCGGCCATCAAAATCCAGCCACAACCCCAGCATCTCACCAGACAACCCAGAATCACCAAACGACATCGAGTTCAGAATCGAGCAACTGATTTGAAAATGGAACAAAACAATCATCACGAAACCGCCATGCTCCTCCTCCTTTGACCATCAGAGGACACGTACTTATGGCCATAGCTGCGCAAAACATTCCACCTTCGATCGCCACCGGAGCGAACATTTCCGGTCCATCGACGCTGACGCATTAATACATTTTCCAACCGCGACCATTCATGGGTATTAAACCCTAATTCAATCTCATTAACTCACCACATCAAATTATAAAATCGACGAGCATTTTTCCTTGAATCCCCTATTCGCAATATATCTCCGACATGAAACTCGATCCACGAATCATCAACGATCACCAGAATTTGACAAAATTAACAATTTAGTTCAACTTTAAAATTCGCAACATTCCATAACTTAAAAATTATAATCTTAACATTAAAATTCATTTCTTTCTAGCACGAATCAGGATATGTAATTAGAACTTGAAACTGAGATACTTGAATTTTCTGATTTATGATGGTTTTACTGTAAATAAACATTTTCACAGTATTTACTTAATATATTTTTTTTGAAATTATTTTTAAAAGTGAAACCATGATGTTATAAACAACTTCTCTCTAGATATTGAAGCTTAATTTTGTTTAGACAGATAGATATGTTTTTTCTTCAAAATGTGGTTCTTTACTCTATTGATATAACAGAACTTAAGTATATAGATACACCATCATATATATATATATACATATATCTATTACCAGACATGCAAGCATATTTGCAACATATTTCACATCACAGCTTCGGATATTTGCCACACACAATCAAACATAAACAAACTTGAGGATAGTTTGCTCACCTGAGATGAAGTTGAATAGAGAACCAGCAGGCTTTAAATTTGAAACTGAAATTTGTTTGATGATTTTGATTGTTAAATATGTTGAGTTTTTTCCAGCTTTTGCCATTGATTTTATCTTAAACTTTTCTTTAGATTTGAAATTTCCAGATTTTGAATTGATTTGAATTTTCCTGGCTTTGAGATTTTAGTTTGTTTTTGATCTGCATCTTTGATGATTTTCTCTTGCTCTAGTCTAAATTTTGGTTTCAGGTTTGATCTTTGTTTCAAAACTGAAAAATGCTTTGAATTGCTCCAAATCAAGTTGAAGATAATGTTGCAGACCTTGATTTACATTTGCTTTGATCTTCATTTTTAATTTCTAGGTTGATTTTCCAGATTCTTTGATCTTTGTTTTGACATTGATCTGATCTTCTTTACATTTTTTTTGCTCTGAGGATGTGATTTCTTTTGTATTTTCTATTTCCAGGGTTTAGAGAGAAGATGTTTTATTTGAATATATCTTGGTTATACTCTTCCCATTATTATTTTTTCTTTTTTTACTGTTGCCTTTGATCTTGAGGTTTGTGATTCTCAATCTTTGTTTTACTGTTCTTTCAGATTTGGTGAGAAGCTAAATAATTGCATATAGGGAACTGAAAGGTTTTTTTGTAATTTTTTAAATCTTATTATTTTATTCAGTTAATTATATTGGATGCCATTTGTAAAAGGATAATCATGAGATTTAAACACTTGTAAAGTTTACTCCATCTCCCTTATGTATGTTTAACATTTATAATTTTACAAAGACAAAAGAATTTTTTTTAGTAAATTTTTATATCATATTCATTTTATATATGAATACACCCCTTATTCATTTGTGTGTGTGTGTGTGTGTGTATATACAATGTTAAAAGAATTGCTTCAACCAATATTTACATTATACACTTTACACCTTAATGATTTTAAATGCCACTTATTTTTTAAAACATTTATTTTAAGTTTAAATTCAAATGAATTTTTAAACATTCATTATTTCATAATTTTAACTCAAAAGGAATTGGAATTCATTTATATATGATTATCACTTATTTTATTTGTTTGACATTTTTCAATTTACTTTCAAATTAAATTCCAAAGGGTTAAATAAATTACTAATTTAAATTGATAAATTTTTGGGATGCTCCTTTTTATTTATAAGATATTAAATATAGAATTTCAAAGCCCCAATTTAAATTTCAAATAAATGTCCAAAAAACAAATATCCTATTTAATCTGGGAAAAAATTAATTTAATTCACAATTTAAATTCATAAATTTATATCAATTACAAATTTTAATTTTACTGAAAAATCGGAATCGTTACAAAAATCATTTGAATTTAAATATTATATATATATATATGTGAATATATATATATATATGTGCATATATGAGTAGATTTGAATGTATATATTGAATTTAAATTTAAATTATACAAGTATATGTATATGTATAGATATAAATGGATTATAATTCAAGTTTGAATTAGAATTAGAATTTAAATTTTAAAATAAATGTTTAAAAAAATTCGCATTTGAAATCATAAATGTGTAATTTATATAATGTAAAAGATTTGTTAAAAACATTTCTTCTTTTAACATTGTATATACAAATAAATAAGGAATGTATTTATTAATAAAGTAAATTTGATATAGAATTTACTTAAAATTCTTTTATATTTGTAAAAATACAAGTGCTAAGCATGCATGAGAAAGATGGTGTGAAAATGAACAAGTGTAGTAATCTGATAATTAGTTTTAACAAGTGTAATTCAATTTAGTTAATTGAAAAAAAAACTTAAATTCATAAAAACCTTTCAACTTCTTTTTCTCATTCTTTAGCTTCTCAAAATTCTGAAAGAAAAGAAGAAAAAAAACTGTGAACATTACAAACTTCAACACCAAAGAAAAGAAAAAAAATCTGAAACTGCAAACATCTTCTTGAATTCAAAGTTCAAAACTTGAGAATCATCTCAAACATCAAAGTAGGAATTTTAATTCCATATCTCGGGAAAGTTTAAAATCTTCATAATTAATTGAATTAGTAATAAACAAATCAAGATTTAACATAAAAATTTCAAACTGCACATCAGTGAAACCAGGCTCCAGTTTTCCCACAGAAGCAGAGCAGGGTTCTTTTGAATTAAATTTAAGGCAAGTAAATTCTTTTTAAAATTTGAGTTTGAATTTGTTGATCAGTAATAAAGCAAGAACTAAGCAAGTTTGTATCAATCAGTTGCAGAAAAAAAATCAAGCTTCAAAGACTAAATTAGTTTCAGGATTTCCAGCTGCAGACCAAAGTCTTTCCCTGATTTCATTAAAACAAACTGTAAGTAAATTGAATTTTTGTTTGTTATTGATGAATTAAGTAAACAAATACATCAGAGATTAAGCAAATTTGTATTAACAATGTTGCAGATAAAAATTTCAAGATCAAAGTAAGAAAAATAAATATCCAGGCTTTCAAATTTTAAAACCAGTCTGGAAGCTTTCTGTACAAATTTTGTCAGGTGAGTAAACTCCTTAATTTGAACTTGAATTTGTTGCTGTGAGCAATAGTGATGCTTGAGTGATAAATGTGTTTTTCCATGTATATACTTGCACCTGAAATGAAGATGCATGCCTATATACATCAAAAATAGCCTTTGTTCTATCCCTACAGGTTCCAAAACCTGTCTCAAAAATCCAATACTCTATAGCTAATTGTTTTTATGCTTTGAGATCAAAAGAAAACATGTTTGTATGATCATGCCCTAAATTTTAAAAGTAAATGTTGGTAAATTTAACAAAAGTCTTCTTTGGAAAATTTGAAAACACGGCCACGATTCATACTATGTAAAAATTCGAATATCATAAATTTTAATTTCAGGAATACTTTTTGAATTGTTATTGAAAATAATGATTTTTGAAAGTTAATTCTAAATTTTTAATACAGTTTTGACTGAGAAATTGTAAGTTGATCAGAAAATGGGATTTTGTAAAATTCTGAGATCTATGTGTTTGTGGGCCTCGAGATCGTAGTTGTGGCTAGCTTGAGGGTTTGAAATCCTTAGAAAAATGTAAGTTGAGTTTATAATTCATCATAGTGCAGGTTCGAGATCGATTTGGGGTTGAAAACCCATATTTACTCGTAATCGAAAATGGTTGTGCTGTGTTGACGTTGGGTGATCTGAATCTCTAGCACTAGCGCCAATCGAGGCATCGAACGTTGGCGAAACTTTGGTCGAATTTTTTTGGCCTCTGATGGCCGGAGGTGGAGGGACGGGGCATTTTTATGGTGGTTGTTTTTGATGAAGTATGGGTCGTGAGGCTTGATTTCGAATGTGACGTTGGTTCGCGCTTCGGGGTAGCTTGATGGGTCAAGGAGTTAATCGTCGACTGGGGGATGGCCGTAGCCTCGACCAGAGACGATCGAAAGGGTGTGCAGCATGCACACGTCTTCGTTTGTGTCGGTTGTTGTTTTTGGAAGGGAAGTTGCTTGACTCGAAGTACTACTTGGGGTTTAGGGAAGATGACTTGAAGCTAGGGTCGAGTAGTTTTGGATACACATCGGGTCGTTTTAAAACTTAAACAAATTTAAGTTGGGAAAAAATTTACACTGTTCGATCTTTGTAAAACTCAAAGCAATGAGCTCTTTTACTCGGGTGTGACTCATGATAGCCTCGGGTTGGTCATTTGAAACAGCATTTCCAGTTTTAAAATTTTAAAAATATAAGTTTAAATGATTTCTAAATTCATTCTTTATAAATTGATGATAGTTTGTTAAGTGGAATGTGAAGTTAATGGTATTGAAATGATTATTTGAAATTAATTAAGTTCAAAGATGTTTTAAACTTATATTTTTAGATAAAGTTGTTTTAAATTTAACTTAATAATATAATTGAGAAGTTAATCAAATATTTAAATTGTTAACTTAAAAACAAATTTATTTATAGTGATTAAATAATGATTAAATAGTTAATGATTTGTAATTACTTTTTAATTGATAATTAATTAATTAAAGAATAATTAATTAATGAAAGTAATTAAAATTTAATTAATTAACAATTAAGAATTAATTAATAAGATATTAATTAAGGCATAATTAATTAATAAAGTTAATTAAGATTTAATTAATTTATGATTAAGAAAAATTAATCATTGATTAAAAATAATTAGTGAAAATAATTTTGTAGTTAATTAATTTAAATCACACAATTAATTCATCTTAATTGAAAAGGATTGACCATTATCAAATGTTGTTTACTTAATTGATGTTTTTGATATGTGATCATAATGCTATGTAATGTGAATTGCTTTGTGCTCAACTGTGATATCCGTACTTTATTTCTGTGTGAATGTGAAAACCCTTTTTGCCCGTAAAACGGCATTTAAACTTCGATGTAATAGGAAGTCGGATTCCAGTTGGTTATCCAAAACCCACATCGAACCCTGAATACTAATCTTTGTGATTGATACATCCACGTGTTTTAAAATTGAGTGCTCACTATTCGGTTTAGCCGGGAGAGGATTTTATGTCATATAACCCATTCCGAATAGTGATACGACGAAATGAATAGCATTTGAAGACGGTGATGAAGACCGGCTGTCTTCAAAAACGATAGGATAACCTATCAAATGTCTCTACACTGAGTTACTCCGGTATAGAGATCTCCACATGTGATGGGGAGTCCGATTGGTATTGTTGATACCGGATTGCAAGGGCTTCTTCCTTTTTGTTCGGACCCAGAACAGACTTGTATGGTTGTATGTCTGACACTACACTTTGAGATATAAAGCAAATTTCTTTCAAAAACATATTTGTTGGTGGCGGAGAATTTATTCTCTTAGCTTAACACCCTTCTCAGAGGCGTACGAGCTTAGAGGTTATGTAGTTGAAGGTAATCAGTGATATGCTCCTAATCTGGTAGTGTGGCATGCTAAGTGCTGCTGTGTGTTAATGATCATTTGTTGATCAAAGCACGGCTTTCATGTAAAGCGTAGATTTGTGGACGAGACCTCATCGGACCTCACATCCCGGAAATGGTCGAAACAGGAAAGATGCGGCAAGGTTATGAGGGTAGCCCCCTTAGGGGTATGTCATTTCCTTTTGCAAAAAGGTGGTATCATGGTATGGAGCCCAGATACTTAACCTATGTGGTTGTTGCAATCTCATTACTGTTTGGTTGTTGCTTTATGGATTGAGGGCCGTTGGATAAAGGTCGCAAACGACCGAGGGGTAGCATACTCGAGTTGTAGTTACCTAGTTACAGAGGTAACTCGGCCTTGTGTTAGCAGAGATCCGAGTAGTTTCACGGGACTTCCCTCTAAAGGCGTACCCACATGGTAGTAGGAAGTTCCTTAGCCTGATCATTTGTTGGAAATCCATTTTCCAATATGAACCCAGTACGGTTTTAGATGTATAACCTGCCATTTACTTATGATGGTCACCACTGTTTAGATGGTAGCTATAGTAGGCATATAATAATGGTTGTATGTTGGCTAAGATTAATAGTACACTTTCGAAATGTTTTTCTACAATATGCACTAGCAATAATAACAAAGAAATTTTCTCGTATCAAGCATATTTGACAATCATAAGAAGAAATCTCCTCTAATTCTGCGACTGCATTGTGTGTGTGGCAGGAGGTCTTATGGTTGTTTCATTTTCCAAAAAGCATATCGATTTTCTTTAATAAATTGGTTTTTATTTAAAGCATCTATTTTTTTACTCATACCAGTCCCACGATTGACTCGGAGTTTATTGTTTCCTTTCAAAACTCTAGGTGCCCATAATTTCCACACGGGCAGCCTAGTAGCAGGTTTTTCCGTGTTTTTGGTACTAGCTGGATCTTTGAAGTATTTTGGTTTGGAAGCTATTGGATTTTGAAGATTTTGTCTTGGAGATATTTTGGAAGCTTTTTGAATCTCAAGGTGCTTAGTTTGGATGTTCGTTATCGCTTCATTTCTTTTAAGACTTTCTTGGAATGTGATCACTTGTTGTTCTATTGTGATGTCCTATTTGAAGTTGTGTTATATGTATAAAAATACTCTGATGTTGGTAATGATATTGTAATGGATATTATGATGATGTTGTATATGTGATCAAGGACATTCATTTGTTTCCACTGTTTTATATTCATCTAATGTTGTTATAAGCTCCATCCGACTGAAATTCGATGTTTGAATCTTCGACAGTCGAATACAAGTGAGGTATTTGATGTCGATTTTCGAACATTGGATTTCGGGTCGTGACAAGTGGTATCAGAGCAAAAGGTTAAGTAAGAACTTTAGCTATGGAGTATAACACATTAGATGGCTCATTAGAGATAGGGTGAAGTATGCCCTAGAATGAGTATAACCCGAGACCAAAACCCTAAATTTTCTTAGTCCATCTCTTTTAACTGTTGATATTCCTTAAGATACCTCGTCCATATATCTAAATCAAGTTTTCTTACTAATTACAGATAGTAAGAATTAGCGGACAAAGTGGAAGAGCTAGAGGCAAGGAAATGTCACAACAGCTGGTCAAGTTCCCCCAACAGCAGAACTGCTTTATCTACTCAACATCAGCCGAATCTGGCTGATCTATATAAGAGCTTCTCAAGGCTTAGTGGTAAGTCGTTCACCAGAAAGGAGTCGATTGTCGAGGCCTAAGCATGAATCAGATCTTATGAAAAAAAATTAAAGGGCTAAAGGTGCAAGACGATCAGATGCGACTCATAGCTTCTTGGCAACTTTAAGAAGAAGCCTTAGCATGGTGGGAGACAGTCACTGTAGATGATCCAGAAGACGAGTTTACTTGGAAGAGATTTAAAGAAGTATTTGAGAAGCGCTATATGCCATCAGTAGGAATTTCTCTAATGTAACAGGTATTTATGGACTTAAAGCAAGGGAGTTTGTCATTTTAGGAGTTTCTAAACAAATTCAATGAATTGTCTCGTTTCGGTCCAGAATTGGTAAACACACCTTTAAAGAAAAATGAAAGGTTCATTCGTGGGATGAATAAGAAGTTCCACGAAAGGATGACTGGCCACGTAAAGAATCTTTTTCAGATCTGATTGATATGGGATATAGACATGCTACACTGGATATGCAAGAAGCCCTGGTGGAGAAGGAAAATTCGAGAAATCAAAATTGGAAGAAAAGGAAATTTGGAGGTAGGAAACCATGGTAAGGTAAGGAGAAAAATAAGAGCAACTAGGGAAGCTCGGCAGAGAATGTCACTTGTATTAATTTCTTAGAAAAAGGCCACTACTCAAACAGCTGCAAGAAGCCTAAGAGACAAGTAAATCAATCCGTACAAGAAAAACCCAAGAAATGCTATTATTGTCAGAAATTGGGACACGAGGTTAAAGACTGCCCAACATGAAGCAAGCTCAAACAGCCAAGGTGTACACAGTCAAAGACAAACCTGCATCTTCCGAAGCAGAAAAGGGGAAAGGAGTTCTGGAAGGTAACCTTATTGTTTATGATAGAATTGTTAGAGTTCTGTTTGACACGGGCGCTACACATAGTTTTATTTCTCAACAAGCTATAGATGAATTAAATCTTGAACCTGATTTTTTTGACAATCCTATATGCGTAAAGAATCCCGTTGGGGGCCCCTCGAACCTTTGTCTTCAATGTAAAGACCTTCCTATCTCATATTCTTGTTACCAATTCCCTATCGTCTCTTCGTCCTTGATTTTAATGAGTTTGAAGTCTTACTCGGAATGGAATGGCTAACAAAATACGAAGCCAAATTGGATTGTAACAATTGATTAATTTCAATCAAAACCGAATTTGGAGGTTTCATTGAGATTTCTTATGAGGACCCGAGTCCTAAAAGAGATGGGTTGATGTATAACTTGGGTTATCCCGAACCTAGTATAGAGTCTGTACCCATTGTTAGAGATTTTCCAGACATGTTCGAAGAGGTAAAGTCCTTATCTCCACATAGAAAGATTGAATTCAGAATTGACCTAGTACCTAATGCTCGTCCTGTCATTCACGCGAGTCGTAGGATGACACCCAGGGAAAGGGTTGAATTAGTCAAGCAAACCAATGATTTGCTAAATAAAGGGTTAATTCGTCCTAGTGTTTTTGAGTAGGGTTCGGCACTAGTATTTGTTGCTAAATCTGATGGATCTTTGAGATTGTGTGTTGATTACCGCGATCTCAATAAGCTGACTCTTAAGAACAAATTTCCTCTACCTAGAATTGATGATCTGTTTGATTAATTGCACGGCGCTCGTTTCTTTTCGAAGATGGATCTAGCCTAGGGATTCCATCAGTTACGAATCGCCAAAGATTGTGTTCATTTGATCACCTTCAGGGGTCCTAATATGTCTACGAATGGTTAGTCATGCCTTTCGGGCTAACCAATGCTCCAGCATACTTCGTAGATCTAATGACCCGTGTGTTCCGGGAAGCATTGTATAAATTTGTGCTCGTATTTATTGATGATATTTCGGTCTATTCCAAGACCGAAGAGGAGCATGTTGAGCATCCTAGAATCGTTTTGGAGATATTAAGGAGAAATATTCTGTTCGCTAAATTTTTCAAATGCCATTTTTGGGTCAAAGAAGTTAAATTTCTCGGGCATATTGTTAATGAAGAAGGGATTTCTGTTGATCCTAGCAAAATTTCCGCTATTCTTGATTGGAGAAAACCCACTACACCAAAAGAAGTTCGAAGCTTTTTGGGTTTAGCGGGTTATTACCGGAAGTTTGTTCAGGAATTTTCTAAGATAGCTAGTCCATTGACTAAGCTAACGATGAAGAATGCAAAATTCAATTGGACTCTGAAATGTGACGAAGCTTTTCAAGAGTCGAAAGAGATTAACCACCACTCCTATTCTCGCTATTATCAATGGGAAGCAGGGTTTATCTGTCTATACCGACGCTTGTGGTGATGGTTTGGGTGCGGTGTTAATGCAGAATGGGAAGGTAATTGCCTACGCGAGTAGACAATTACGTCCATATGAAAGAAACTACCCAACTCATGATTTGGAGCTTCTAGTTGTTATCTTCGCTTTAAAAATCTTGCGACAATATCTTCTGGGTAAAAACCTCTTTCAAATTTCTTAACGATTTAAGAAATTTAACTTAACTTAATAAATGCACTTAATGAACTCTTTTTGTTTTAGGTGAAAAATTTGAATTATTCACTGACCACAAATCTTTGAAATATCTCTTCACCCAGAAAGATTTGAATCTACGGCAACAACGATGGTTAGAATTTCTAGCGTCCTATGACCTAGATATTCAAGATATGCCCGGAAAAGCCAATGTAGTTGCCGACGCTTTAAGTAGGAGACATGTTGTTCTTGCATATCTTGTTGTCACTCCTACTCTCCTTGAAAAGATCGCCAGCAAGCAGAAAGAAGACCAGTTCCTTCATGGAATTTGTAATAGAATACTTCAAGGTGAGGATTCTAGTTTTGGAATTGATGATAATGGAGTTATAAAGATGAAAGATAGGATCTGTTTCCCTGATATTTAAGAATTAAAATGTGAAGTTTTAGATGAGTGTCATAAGTCTAAATTCTGCATCCATCCAGGAGTCAATAAAATGTATCATGATATCAAAAGAACTTTCTAGTGGAAGACAATAAAAAGGGACATATCTATATATGTGAGTCGCTGTGCTACTTGCCAACAAATTAAAAGCGATCAAAAGAAGGTGGCTGTTAACGTAAAAATCAGACGCTAACACCCCGGTGTAGATTGAAGTTGAGTAAAAGCACCACCTGTGTACAAGGGAACTACAAATAAGTAGAGAAATCAC
The DNA here is from genome assembly GCA_030765085.1 of Allium cepa. Classification (NCBI taxonomy): domain Eukaryota; kingdom Viridiplantae; phylum Streptophyta; class Magnoliopsida; order Asparagales; family Amaryllidaceae; genus Allium; species Allium cepa. The sequence goes on from CM060928.1 coordinate 1,040,254,778, forward strand.
AGAAAAAGCAGAAAAAACAATAGTTTTTGTAGTGGTTCGGCTTAGGGTAAGCCTACGTCCACTTTAACTCTCTTTATTACTGAATTGATTACAACTTTTACAACAATCTTCAATTACAATTCCGATGAGACAGAAAACTAGAACTTTGATGCAGAAGAATTCTTTAAATCCATGTATATTGTGTTAGATTTCCCCTCGAAGTTAGTTGAGATGTCTTTCGTACTTGAAGTTTTGAATGAGTCGAGAATTCAGCAGAGTATTGGCGCTTCAAGAGATCGGCCAAAAGTCCCCTTTTATGCTTGAGGTAGGTTGGTATTTATAGGAGAATTCTCCCCTTAGGTCGTAAGTCGTGACCGGTTCATGGTAGGTTATGGTCGACTCATCTGGTCAAACCCCCTCGTCTCATAACAGTTCATTTGTACAAGTCCTAAGTCGCCCACGAGTCATCATCTAAGTCGCAAATGAATCAACTGGTCCTTCTGATGCGGCCTTGAACCTTCACTCAGTAGCTTTAGGTCGTGGACGACTCAAGCCAGGTTGTGAGTCGTGTACGAGTTAAGAGGTCATTGTGTTAAGTAAGGAGCAGCACTTCATTTACTTAAGTCGCTTACGACACATGCTAAGTCGTAAGTCGCAGACAGCTCTAAGTCGTTAGCTCATTTCCTTCTTAAGTCGTGCTCTCTCTTGAACTGCTAATCATCTTGTTCTTGAGTCGTGGGCTTCCTTAAGTCATAAACTGTGTTCCCTCTTAAGTCGTAGGAACCTTAAGTCGTGGATTCCTTAGGTCGTGGGGCATTCCTTCTCTTCTAAACCGTTCAGTCGTAGACTTCTCTATGTCGTAAGTCGCCAAGTCCTTCACCTCGTTGAACTGTTAGGTCGTTCATTCCTTAAGTCGTCCAACCTCTTGACTCGTTGAGTCGTGCATCTTTTAACTCGTAAGGTTGATAACTCACTGAGTCGTTTGTCTATTGAGTCGCCGTCCACCATGAGTCGTTTTCTCATTGAGTCGTTGACTATAGGAGTTAACATTTGCCCCTCGAAGTGCACGCTTAAGTCACGAGTCATGTGCTTCGATCTAGCTCCTGAGTCGTGAACGACTCAAAGAGGCTCGTTAACTCACTCGCCTTTCAACCTTCCCCCCTATCTTTATATAAGTCGTCCAGCCGCCTCTTCCTTCTCACTTTACTGTTTTATCATCCCTCTCTTCCATTAATGACTTCTCACCTTTCCAAAGGCGAATCCAAGCTAGTTGATCGACAATCCATCTTCCCCATTATATTGCGTAAGTGATTCTGCTCTTTCCCCGATCCTTTATTATCACTGATCCGTGAGTTCCACCTTTGAACCCTAAATCACCTCCTCGCACAACAACTTGTCGTGAATCTTGTTACCCTGATAGCGATTGAACTTGAATTAGTCTAATTTGGCTTTAAATGGTTAGCAAGATGACACCGACGGGTTGCATTACTTCGGGCCAATTGATCTTTGACTTATGTCAGGACGGCTAAACATTGAATTTGGATGATTTTGAATGATTCGGTATCATGAGAAAATAAGGACTTTTGTTGATGGAGAGGCCAACGGGTTAACGGGTTGCTGATTAGATGAGGGGTTTGCTGGCTGAGTGGAGCATAAGCTTGGACACGACCCAGCACTTTTGGGCGACTTTAGAGACCTTACGACTTAATTCTTGACCGACTCAAATGGATGCGACATAGTCTCTGAGTCGTAGACGAGTCATGATAAGTCGTGAAAGACCAATGTCAACTGGCAGGATAAGTCGTGAACGACTCATGACTTTGAGAATTTTTGGACTGTGACTCAATGACCTGAACACAATTTGAAAACTTAGAGATATTGTCAGAACTTGATTGTATTTCCAATTTGAGTTGCCAGGATAAACTGCTCGAACTCTGAACTGATAAACTTTGCTGCATTCATTCACAGACCACTTTTGACTTGCGTTAACTAACAATCTGTTCAATACATCATTTACAGAAAACTGGGACAAATATACTGCCACTGACTGCCCACATCAAATGGCAGATTAGTTAACATAGAGTAATCAACTTAAACATACTGTATGAAATGCTGTGAACCAATCAACTAAAGTGAAATATTAATGCAAAGCATTGCTATCTTGAACTGATTCGTTTGCATCTACATTTCTCTTTCATATTTTAAAACAACGAACCCTGGACTTCATGACTGACAAATGCTTGCTAGTTTTCATTCCAGTTTTATTCGCTTATTGCTTTGTTGATTTTACACAACACTTCACACAGTTTAGGAAACGTGCACCTTCATATTTGAATATCCAGTTGCTTGTGTAGAATGACTTCTCAGCAAGAAGATATAACAGCCCAGGCTGGAGAGGCCACTCTTATTCCAGCTCCATTAGTCAATCCTCCAGAAAGAGCCCCTACCACCTTATCGTACAAAGCTTTTCGTCAGTTATGCGGTCAGTTTGGCATTGCTGAAGCAGATGCCATTCTTCCTGACAAAAGTGACACCGCTGATGTGGCGCCTACTGGCTTTGTAGCGGTTAACCGGCAAATGTGCCTAAGCGGGGCCATTCCCCCTTTCAATAACTTTCTCCAGAATCTTCTCCTTCGACTAGCTATCTCCCCATTCCAGCTACACCCCAATGGCTATGCCATTCTGATGGGGTTATGCGTGCTATTTAGGAGAACATTTGACCGGCTTCCAAGCTTTGATGAGATTTGCTTCCTATGTTCCTTTACTAGGACTAAGGATCACCCTTCTATCACTGTCGTGAGAAGCGCCCGAAATCGTAAGTTGATCGTTGGCCTCCCTGACACTGCCCATGGGTTCTTAACTCAATTCTTCTATGTCTGTTGCCCCCCGGGGTTTTATGTTGTGTGGAGAGAAGGAAGTAAGATCATTTACCTCTTCCTTTTCTATACTCCGAGTTTTGTGAAGTCTGAATTGCCAAGTGTTAACTTTATTTTTTCATTTCAGCGCTTCCCCCTCCTTCCAGAGATCCCAGCCACAAGCCAACTCTGGAGAGGTTTGTGGCTGTACCGGTTGAAGGGCGGGATATGAAATTTTTGTTGAACGACGAATTTCTTCACCAGTTCGAACTTCTTCACCCTTCTCGCTCCACACACCCCTATGAGGTTCCAGACTCCCCACCTAAAGCATTAGATGCCCCGGTTTCTTCTGACGCACCCGCACCAAAAGATCCCGCTCTCGAAGCTTCTTTAGTGAAATGTTCTACTACCGTCGATGTTGCGGGGCCATCTTGCAAACTCACACTTACCCCAGTTATTGAGGAAGAGGAGCCTGAGGGATCTCCCCAACGTTCGCAGAAGTCCGGTGAAGAGGCCAGGAAAACAAGCCCTGTTAGGCAGAGCGGGGATGACACCTTCGAAGGGTTGAGCGACCTCTTTGCCACCTCACAGGAGATCTTTAAAGACGACCCTGTCACTACTAGGGTTTCTTCTTCAGTAGTGGAAGCGACTTCTTCTTTGCAACGAGCTCCGTCGACTCAAGAGTTGACGTTAACTACCACTCCCACGATTACTCCGCCGTCAAAGAGTGGTTCGTAGTTTGATGCGCGTAGTTTGCACATCACACACACTTAGAACCTTTCAGCACTTTTATACTCCTAACTCCTTGTACTTTGAAGATTCTAAAGTTACATTTCTTTTTTCTGAAGACTTCTAAGACTTGTCTCTCTTTTTATTTCAGATTCTCCGATGGGATGCAGTGGCTCTTACTATGACGACTTTCAGTGCTACGGGAGGCGTAGTCAATATGATTATAGGCGCTACCTTCCCGTTCATAGAGAAACCGATGAAGAGAGAGTCGCCCGAAAGGCTCAGGAGAGGAGAGCTCAGGAAGAGCATTATGAGAGGAACGAAAAGGAGGAGCTCCACGATTCTTCCCAGAGAGGTGACGACTCTCACAAAAGAAAATCTCACGATGACCGGGGAAAAGGTCATACAGTCGAGGACCCAAGCAAGCGTGCCAGGCACGGTGAGAAGCATGCAACTACCACTCCTGAAAAGGTCTCTGCCCCTATCTCACTTGACATTCCTTCTGACTCTCCTGCTATCGGGAAAACAGATATTCAGACAGTAATCAGCAGGCCTAAATTCCAAGTTGGACCAGGCCCGGCTACTCTGCAAAGCCGGTTCCCGCACTGGTGCCTGAAGGGAGTGTGGTTCGATCTTTACTTGGTCCCTATCGACAAGCCTGCCATGCTGCGAAATCTCGATTCCGTCAGGCTTGATATTGAAAGGATGTCGAACTGGCAAAAGCTTGTTGACGAGCTTCAAAGGGTCAACCGTGCGAATATAGAGGCCATGCTTACTATGGAGAATGATAAGGCCGAATGGCAAAAGGTTCTTGAGCAGCATGATACCGAAATGAGGAGCATCACTACTTACAATGAAGAGCTTGAAGCGAAAGTTGAGGAACTTAAACAAGAGCTTGCTACTTCTTCTACCACATATACTCAAAAAGAAGAAGTACTTTAAAAGCAAGTTCGCGATGCTCACGCCGCTCAGCGACATGTCGAGGCACAACTTGAAGCTGAGCAGAAAACAGCGGGGAGGTATCATGCTGAGGCAACAGAGTTACAGGAGAAAGTCAACTCTCAAGAGGCGGAAATTCACATGCTAAAGCTACAATTCTCCAAAGCTGAAAGAGAGCGTGATGAGGCCGTTGCAGCTGAAGAATCTCATGAGGCAATGAAGACCAACATCAGCTCGACACTATTTGACTTCTACCTGCATAGCGTATTGGGGCGCGGTAGTCTCGCCTTTCTAGGTCCCAAGTATGAAATTACTTATAGCTGAAGTGTGGGAGGCTGAACTTGACATGCTAGGCGGTAAAGGTGCTGGCTATGCCGAGTCAGCTCTTGAGGAGCATTACTTGGATGATGATGCTCGCGCTGCTCTTGCCAAAGGAAAGGAACAACTTGCAAAATTAAGAGCTGAAATGGCAGAAGGGGAACGGTTAGGAAAAACTACTTCAACTATTCCAGTCCAGCCTTCACCTTCGGTCGAAATCGACATTGTCGGCTCCAGTTCTCATTCTCCATCCCTGGCTAAAGTTACAACTGAGATCACAAGTATACAGGGTGGAGATGAAGGCGAAGAGAGCACCGAAGCATAGGCTTATGAGGTTGATATCAGCAAGCCGACTTCTCCAGGTTATTCTACTGTCAATCTTGCCCAAGTAGACTGCTCATTTGCTTCTTATGAGTTCGATGAGCTTCTCGACTATTTTCTGAACCTCAATAAGCCTTTATCTCCTCTCTTTACTGACTTTAACTTCTTTTCTTCTGTAGAGAAAGCACCGAGCATTGTTCAAGCTTCCCCTCCTCCAATTATTCCTCCTTCGGTTCTCCAGGTCACTCCTCCTTCCGCCTCTCAACCCGGGTCGCAAGAGGAGCAAATAGAAGCTCTTCATGGCTTAGATGATCCTATTGCTTCTCAAGAACATGGGGGAGAGGGGCTTGGAGAAGGCGACGAGTCTCCGGAGCGAACTACTTCTGATAACATAAAATTATTTGCTCTTGTAACTCCGGGAAGTGAGTCTTCTTTAAGGAGAAGGAGGAAGCGTGCCACTTCGAAGAAGAGAAGAAAAGGCACTCTTATTTCTGAAGGGGAAACGAAAGCTGATCCGGCAGCAACCCTTTCTCCTTCATCCCCGACTCCCCCAAGCAGTCCTGAAAAGCTGCCTATTAGGTCAGGTGAAGTCTCTAAGGGCGGTGGCAAGAAGAAATAAGGGGTCCTGCTTTGACTTATCTTTACTTTTTTCTTTTTGCATGTACTGGGCGGAGATTGTACGGGTACCGGCCTCCGCCTTTATTTTTTCTTTTAATTTTGAAACCTGTACCTGTACAAAATTTTGACGGTGTTGAATAAAATGATTCTTTTTGTTTGTACAAACTTCTGTCTGTATCTGAGAATGCATTTACTATTCACTTTTTTGTACAAGTTTCTTTATATGATATTGCAGGGAGCTTGTGGTATGTTGTTCGAGCGTAATTTTGCCAATGTAGTTATACCATGTTGTATGTAGCTATACCATGTTGTATGTAGCTATACCATGTTGCCCCTATACCATAAGCTCGTTGCAATATTTTATACTTTGAGGGGACTTGTACTCTTATTTTCTGGAGAATAATTATTCCATACTTGGAGGAATATTATTTCGTTAAAAATAGAGTACAGCTCCCTCCGTATAAGTTTTTACGCTTCATTCTTCGAAGATATCACTTTTTCTTTTGTGCCTTCACACATTTTTACCAAGTGAATTCTTCTATGTGGTAAAGCGGGCCTCTGAAGGACACTTTAACTTCTTTTTTGAGGAAGAATATTTCCAAGAATAGAAGAACAAATATTCCTTTGAAAGCTAAAGTGTGCCTTTGAAGAGGGCTTCCTTCTTTTTTATTGCACCTCGGTGGAGGGCTTTGATCTTTGCTTTGCATTTCTGACGAAATGCTTCTTTGGAAAGTTGTACCTCTGAGGAGGGCTGTTTCACGTTTCAACACTTGGAAGTTTTATTTCAATCTCAATGAAACGTGTGCCTCCGAAGAGTTGTGCCTCCGAGGAGGGCTTTCCACGTTTCAACACTTGGAAGTTTTATTTCAATCTCGGTGAAACGTGTGCCTCCAAAGAGGTCTTTCTGTTCGATTGTGCCTCTGGGAGGAGGTCTTTTTATTTCTGCCTCTAGGAAGAGGTCTTTTTTGTTTCTGCTTCTGGGAAGAGGTCTTTTTGTTTGGTTGTGCCTCTGGGAAGAGGTCTTTTTGTTTCTTCCCCTTGGGAGAGGCTTTTATTTTTCCCTGTTCGCTAGGAAGCGGGCCTCCGAAGAGGGCTTTTCACATTTCATTTCACGGGAGTGTATCGACCGATCACGATGGAATGTGTGCCTCTGAGTAGGGTTACTGCCTGGAAGTTTGGAATTTCTTTCTCTCGGTTGGATGGATTCACGGGAGTGTATCGACCGATCATTCCGCAACTTTGTATCGAGAAAGATCTCTCTTTTTCTGGTTTGGCCCGCTCGAGGTCTTTTAGCATTTTAACCGTGGTGAAATGGGCCTCCGAAGAGGGCTTTTCACATTTCAACACCTGGAAGTTTTATTTCAATCTCGGTGAAACGTGTGCCCCTGAGTAGGGCTTTTGCCTGGAAGTTTGGAGTTTCTTTCTCTCGGTTGGACGGATTCACGGGAGTGTATCGACCGATCATTCCACAACTTTGTATCGAGAAAGACCTCTCTTTTTCTGGTTAAGCCCGCTCGAGGTCTTTGATTTGGACTCTAAAGAGTAGCATTTGGACTCTAAAGTGTAGCGTTGGGTCTCCGAAGAGAAGCATTTGGACTCTAAAGAGTACTTCGGACTCTGAAGAGTAGCGTTGGGTCTCCGAAGAGAAGCATTTGGACTCTAAAGAGTACTTTGGACTCTGAAGAGTAGTGTTGGGTCTCCGAAGAGAAGCATTTGGACTCTAAAGAGTACTTCGGACTCTGAAGAGTAGCGTTGGCACTTGTGTCTTTATATCATGCGCTTCTTAGCAATTCCTCGCAATCACTTCAAGTACATGTCCCGTTCTTTCATTTGTTTTTCGCTAGAAAAATATGCTTTATTGCTGAGCGAATTCACGGGGCAGATGCAAGATGCTTCACCAGAAGTTCGTTTACACAAACGGTCGTGGTTGATTAGCAAAGGTTTGAAACCTTCTTATTAGAAAGGTGCCCTCTTTGATGGAATCCTCAATCGTTTGCAAATTGCACTTCTTTCGAAATATTTGAATTTGGAACATTTGTGACTTGTCATTTGTTTACTCCATGATTTGTAGGGATCGCTTCGCTTTATGATGTGTTTTTACTTCGATAACCTGCAATACTAAATTGACATTTTAGTAATATTTGCATATCGAAATGATACAGGCATTTTTACAGCATTAAGGAACACAAGATTTATAGTTGCTCATTACTGAGTCACATCAATTTTACAGTGGTTAACAGCACGAGAATTGTACATCCATAATCATTTTGCAGGTTTAAGCAATGCTATTAAGTAAAATATGGGTGTAAGCGAATGCCATTCCATGATCTTGTGATTCATATGTCAGTCAATGACCAGTTTCTCGGATTCCTTCTCTGTAGTTCCGTTGCCTGAGCTGGATCGATAAGCAGGACATGGTGTCCCCTAAGTGAACGAGGTTGGGTCAATTTCGTCTTTCTTTACATATTGCTGAAGTTTATTCTGTTTCGGCAATTCTTCAATCGCATTTTTTAACTGGCGACATTGGTTAGTATCGTGGCCGGGTTGGTTGTGAAATCGACAGAATTTCCCATTTTGCAATGCACCTCTCCCCATCTCAGGTGGTTTGGGATAATTGACAAAGTCCTTTGTTGCCAAGAAGATTTTTTCCGGTGTATCAGTTAAGGGGGTGAAATCTGAAGAATTAAAACGTCGAGATCTCTTCTTATTTCCCTGCTTCTTTCCTTCATTACTTTCCCTTTTCTGGTTTCCAAATCCTCTCTTGTTAGAGATGACATCGTTATTCTTGACTTCGGCCACCACTGCTTTTTCTGACATCGAGAGATTCTCTAGGCGTATGAATTCGTCGACCTTTTTATAAAACTTTTCGCGTGAGTTTGGTTCCTTCATTTTAAGCCACATCCCGAATTCACTTGACTTGTCGACGGCCCGCATTAAGTATGTTAGGATCATTCGGGGCTCCGCGTTGTCTACCTCGGCTAAAGCTATTTTAAAACGGTTCAAAAAAGACTTGATGGGTTCTCCGGGTGATTGTTCTAGGCTGGACAGTGACATTATATCTTGTTCCTTTGACGCATACAACCTGAATTGTTCTTTAAATTTTCGGGTTAAATCAGAGAATTGGTCTATGGATCGAACCGGTAGCTTGGTGAACCAAAGCAGAGCCACCCCTTCTAAACATACTGGAAAATATCGGCATGTAATCTCATCCGACGCTCGTGCCCCAGTCATATGCCAATCGTATCTGTATAGAAATTGGTTAGGGTCGCTTGTTCCTCGATAGGACGGGATGGTAGGAGGTACAAATTTCCTGGGGAATTCCGCCTTCAAAATCTTTTCGGTGAACGGAGTCTTGCTCGGGGCGAACCCCCAATCATTTTCATCCTCTTGCCTCTGCATGCTTTCCTTCATGATTGAGCGAACCATCCCTGATAGATACTCCTCATTGTTTAAAGGCTTTGCCTGGTAGAAGTTAGCTGCCCTTTCGGAAGCTTGAAAAGTTGGCTGTGGCCTTGACCCTTCGGCTTGGGAAGGTGCCCTTGCAGCGGTGTTGTCTGCTTTTTGAGGAATACCTTTCTCTTGGGGGTCACGGGCATCTTCAGCAAAGATTGTTTCATTATCCTATCGTTGGTGATTTGCCTCAAGCAGGGCGTTTAACCTATCCATAATCAAGGCATTTTGGGCATTCTGGGCTTCCAACTGTGAATTCTGGGCATTCAACTGCTGACTTAGCCCCAAAACCACGGCGTCCAGTTCTGCCCTTGTAATCCCAACAGTTGGAGATGTCCGACTTAATGGAGGAGAAATGGCCGTGTTTTCACGAACATCGTCGAGGCTAACAGATCTACGCTTTCTTCCAAGGGCCATTACTTCCAATAAACTTCTGGTTTTAAAAGAAATTCTTTCAACAATCCTTCGCGGAGCAATAGTGGAAGTGTCCTGAGTTCATCTTCTCAGTGAAAGCACCTAAAATGTTAACGTAAAAATCAGACGCTAACACCCCGGTGTAGATTGAAGTTGAGTGAAAGCATCACCTGTGTACAAGGGAACTACAAACAAGTAGAGAAATCACAGAAAAAGCAGAAAAAACAATAGTTTTTATAGTGGTTCGGCTTAGGGTAAGCCTACGTCCACTTTAACTCTCTTTATTACTGAATTAATTACAACTTTTACAACAATCTTCAATTACAATTCCGATGAGACATACAACTAGAACTTTGATGCAGAAGAATTCTTTAAATCCATGTAGATTGTGTTAGATTTCCTCTCGAAGTTAGTTGAGATGTCTTTCGTACTTGAAGTGTTGAATGAGTCGAGAATTCAGCAGAGTATTGGTGCTTGAGATCGGCCAAAAGTCCCCTTTCATGCTTGAGGTAGGTTGGTATTTATAGGAGAATTCTTCCCTTAGGCCGTAAGTCGTGACCAGTTCATGGTAGGTTGTGGCCGACTCATCTGGTCAAACCCCCTGGTCTCATAACAGTTCATTTGTACAAGTCCTAAGTCGCCCACGAGTCATCATCTAAGTCGCAAATGAATCAACTGGTCCTTCTGATGCGGCCTTGAACCTTCACTCAGTAGCTTTAGGTCGTGGACGACTCAAGCCAGGTTGTGAGTCGTGTACGAGTTAAGAGGTCATTGTGTTAAGTAAGGAGCAGCACCTCATTTACTTAAGTCGCTTATGACACATGCTAAATCGTAAGTCGCAGACAGCTCTAAGTCGTTAGCACATTTCCTTCTTAAGTCGTGCTCTCCCTTGAACTGTTAAGTCATCTTGTTCTTGAGTCGTGCGCTTCCTTAAGTCGTAAACTGTGTTCCCTCTTAAGTCATAGGAACCTTAAGTCGTGGATTCCTTAGGTCGTGGGGCATTCCTTCTCTTCTAAACCGTTGAGTCGTAGACTTCTCTATGTCGTAAGTCGCCAAGTCCTTCACCTCGTTGAACTGTTAGGTCGTTCATTCCTTAAGTCGTCCAACCTCTTGACTCGTTGAGTCGTGCATCTTTTAACTCGTAAGGTTGATAACTCACTGAGTCGTTTGTCTATTGAGTCGCCGTCCACCATGAGTCGTTTTCTCATTGAGTCGTTGACCATAGGAGTTAAAAGTGGCCGGTTTACTTCAACCTTTGGAAGTACCGAAGTGGAAATGGGATAAAGTGTCGATGGATTTCATCGACGGATTGCCACTAACTAAGAAAGGAAATGAAGCAATTTGGGTTACAGTGGACCATCTAACCAAAACTGCTCACTTCATTCCAGTGAAATCCACCCGGACAGCGGTAAGCTTAGAAGAACTATATATAAAAGAAATTGTCCATCTCCACGGTATTCCTAGCAGTATAGTGAGTGATCGTGACCCGATCTTCACTAGTAGATTTTGGAAGGCATTTCAAGACGCATTGGGAATAAAACTAAATTTTAGTACTGCTTATCACCCATAGTTTGATGGATAAACTGAAAGGATAAATCGAATATTAGAAGACTATTGTGTGCTTGTATACTTGATTTTGGTGGTTCTTAAGAGGACCATTTACATCTGGTCGAATTCTCATATAACAATAGCTATCAGGCGAGTATAGAGATGGCTCCTTTTGAAGCTTTATGTGGTCGTCTATGTCGATCACCTGCATGCTGGATTGAGACAGGTGATAGACTCGTCCTTGGACCGGATATGATTAAGGAAGCCACTGAAAAAGTTGATTTATACGGAAGAAATTGAAAACGGCTCAAAGTCGTCAAAAGAGTTATTATGATCACAAAAGAAGGGATTTGGAATTCTAGATTGGAGACTCTGTCTTTTTCAAAGTATCTCCAATGCATGGTGTATTAAGGTTTGGGAAGACCGGTAAGCTGACACCATGGTATATCGGTCCTTTTCCTATTCTAGAGAGGATCGGTTCTTTAGCCTATCGAGTGCAGCTGCCTAGCTGGTTGTCTAGTGTGCATGATGTATTCCATATTTCTAACCTCCGGAAGTATGTGCACGATCCAGATAGTATTATTGAAGAAGCTGCTCAGCAGGATCTCGAAATCACCACCAATTTAACAGTTAAAAGGGAACCAATAAAGATTGTAGATCGTGATGAAAAGCAATTGAGAAATAAAGTTGTGAAACTGGTTAAAGTACAGTGGAGTGGCGATTCAAAGGACTACACTTGGGAAACTAAAGATAGCATGCAGAAATCATATCCCAATTGCGGAGTGGTTATCTCGGCATCAACTCTGTTAACGCTTAAAATCGAACGCTAACACCCCGGTGTGTGAAATGTTAGTGTGAAAGCACCACCCGATGGTTCGGGAACAGAATATCAGCTAAGATGACAGAAAATACAGTAAGAGACAGCGAATTTATAGTGGTTCGGCTTAAGGAGTAGCCTACGTCCACTTTAAATATCTTTATTACTGATCTTGTTACAAAACGATACAATGCTCTTCAAGTACAAATCTCTTTAGTTAGAAAACATTTTGAGCAAGTAGCTTAAGCTTCGATGTAGATGAAAGTCTTCGAATCCATGTCGGATGTGCGAAAGTCTTTCATAGTGGCTTGTAGTGTTCTTCGAAACTTCAAGTATAGAGTTGGTTTAGAAACTGGCAGAGTATCGGCGCTTGAAGAGATTGTCCAAAAGTCCCTTCAACGTTGGAGATAGTGTCGTATTTATAGAGGAACTTCCATGTCAAGTTGTAAGTAGTGACCGACTTAAGATAAGTTCTGGATCGTGGCCGACCTAAGACAAGTCGTAAGCCGCGTCCCATCTCTCAAGCACGGCTCACGGCTTAACTGGAAAAAGCAGGCTCTTTTGAGTACAAGTCCCAAGTCGTGAACGAGTTAACAGGCTCTGGTTTAAGTAACACTGTATCGGATTTATCTTTGTTTGCCTAGGTCGTGAGCGACCTAACATTGGTCATAAGTTGGTCGTGACTTAAGTGAAATTGCTTTGAGCTTTTTCCTATCTTGAGTCGTTAGATCGGCAGTCTCTTGAGTCGTTAGGTCGGTAACCCTTTAAGATTGTTGAGTCGGTCCATTCTCTTAAGCCGCTAAGTCATAGCTTCCTTAAGTCGGTAGGTCATGCCACCAGCTAAGTCGCTAAGCCGTTATACTTTTTAGGTTGTTAAGCCTTTAAACCGTTAAGTCGTTTGACCCCTTAAACTGTTAAGTCGTTAGTCCCTTAAGTCGTCCAACCTCTTGACTCGTTGAGTCATGCATCTTTTAACTCGTTAGGTTGATAACTACTGAGTCGCTTGTCCACTGGGTCGCCGCCCACCTTGAGTCGTTTGCTTATCGAGTCGTTGATCAAAGGAGTTAACATTTGCCCCTCGAAGTACACGCCTAAGTCGTAGGTCGTGTACTTCGATCTAATCCCTAAGTCGTGGACGACTCAAGGAGCTGGCTAACTCGTTTGACCATCCATCTTCTACTCTGCCTCCTATATAAGCCGTTAAGTCGCTTCTCTATTTTTACTTCGTTGCTTGTCTTCTTTCCGCCATTGTTGCATCCGAGCTCCCAAAGGCGACCTCAATCCGATCAATCACCAACTTTCCTTAATATTACATCCTCGATCAACAGATTTAGGTAACTTCAGTCAGCTGTCCATCGTGTTTACCACCAACTCTTCGTAACCATTTTGATATAGTTTTTGTTTCCATGTTGTGAGATTATGTTTCGATTCGTCTTCTGACCATTGCCGATCATTGACAATTGCCCTAGAAAGCGATTCGGCTTAGGATCTTATGTAGTTGTTTGGCAAGTGTTTGGATTTTTTTTTGGGTTTTGCTTGAGAAGATGATGGATTTTGTTACTAATGGAAGATAACGGGTTATTGGGTTGGAGAAGGATCAGTGGGTTGAGAAGAGATATCGTGAAGTTTTCGAGACTTTGCCGATTTGCATAGTTTTCGAAGTGACTGACCTAAGATCCCCTACAACCTTAATTGCATACGACTTAACCCTTTAGGTTGTGTTTGTTTCTGGACGACTTAAGACTTAGCTTCATTTGCACTTCATTTGCTCTGTCTTGATTTGAGACTTTATGACTTGGCCTCTAGGTCGTGAACGACTTAGCCCTGAGTCGCAGCCGAGCTAAGACTTGGAGAAATTTTCATCACTTTGAACCGAAGCCTTTTTTTTTGTCAACACGCTTTACGGCTTATAGGACTAACGATTTAAGGAGCCAACGACTTAACTTTTAGGTCGTGGACGACTCATGACTTAGAGAACTTTTGGACTGTGACTCAATGACTTGAACAAAATTTGAAAACTTAGATATGTTGACAGAACTTGATTGTATTTCCAATTTGAGTTGCCAGGATAAACTGCTTGAACTTTGAACTGTTACTTGAACTTTGAACTGTTAAACTTTGCTGAATTCTTTCACAGATCACTTTTGACTTGCAAGCTAACAATCTGTTCAATACGTCATTTACAGAAAATTGGGATGAATATACTGCCACTGACTGCCCACATCAAATGGCAGATTAGTTAATAACAGATAACCAACTTAAATAGATTGTGTGAACGAAGTGCTTTTAAGTTATCAAATTCAAGTAAAGTATTAAAGCAACATTGAAATAGTCAACTGAAACTTCCCGGTTTGCACTAATACTATACCTGAACTTTTTAAATTAACAAGTCCTGAAATTTGGTAATCGATCAATTGTCGACTAGTTTAATTCCAGTTATGTTTACTTGTTATTTTTATTAGTTCTGCACAACACTTCACACTTTTAGGAAACGTGCACCTTCACATTTGAATATCCAGTTGCTTGTGTAGAATGACTTCTTAACAAGAAGAGACAATAGCCCAAACTGGAGAAGCCACTCTTATTCCGGCTTCCCTAGTTAATCCTCCAGAGAGAGCCTCTACCACTTTGTCATACAAAGTTTTTCGTCGGTTATGCACTCAGTTTGGCGTTGCTGAGGCAGATGCCATTCTTCCTGAGAAAACTAACACTGCTGATGTGGCGCCTCCTGGCTTTGTAGAAGCCAACCGCCAAATGTGCTTGTGCGGTGTTATTCCTCCCTTCCATGACTTTCTTCAACAGTTTCTTCTTCGATTGACCATCTCTCCGTTCCAACTGCACCCCAATGGTTATGACATTCTGATGGGGTTATGTGTTTTATTCATGAGAACTCTAGATTGACTGCCGAGTTTCGAGGAAATTTGTTATTTATGTTCTTTCACAAAGACTAAAGATCATCCCTCTGTTGTTGTTATAAGAAGCGCTAGGAATCGCAAACTCATCACTGATCTTTCCGAAAGCGTTCATGGCTTCTTAAATCAGTTTTTCTTTGTTCGCTGCCCCCTAGGGTTTTACGCCATTTGGAGAGTAGGAAGTAAGATTACCTGCTTTTATTTTCCATTTCTGAGCTTTTCGAGATCTAAGTTGCTAATTTTACTCTTTCCTTTTTCAGCGTTACCTCCCCCTCTAGAGATCCAGGCCACAAGCAAATTTTTGAAAGATTGAATGCTGTGACCGCTAAAGAGAGAAGTATAAAGTTTTTGTTGAGGGACGAACTTTTGCATCAGTATGGACTTTTACACACTTCTCATTCTACACACCCTCATGAGGTTCCAGACTCCCCATCTAAAGCATTAGATGCCCAGTTTCCACTGACGAACCTATACCAAAAGAACCTGCCTCCGAGGCTTCTCTGGTGAAGTGCTCTACTACTGCTGACGTTGCAGGGTCGTCTGGCAAATTCGCACTTGCCCCAATTACTGAGGAGGAAGAAACTCTTCGTTGCTTTGAAGATGCGGCTGATTTGGAAGCCGAAAAAGAAACTCCCGTCGAGCATGGCGGTGATGATACTTTTGAGGGGCTAAGCGACCTGATCATAACTTCACAGGAACTTTTTAAAGATGATGTTCCTAAAGCTGCTTCTCCTGTTGTCGAGGCGACATCCACTTTTCAGCAAATTTTGACCCCTGCCACTCAAGTCACTACCACCCCTGTGCCGAAGAGTGGTTTGTAGCCTGACGCATGTAATTTGCACACCACACACACATAGGATTTTCAGGACTTATTCATACTTAACTTCTTTTTTTCGAAGACTTTTAAGACTTGTCTTTTTTTTAAATTTCAGATTCTCCGATGGGACGCAGCGGCTCTTATTACGATGACTTTCAGCGCTACGGGAGGCGTAGTCAATATGACTATAGGCTCTACCTTCCCGTTTATAGAGAAATTGACGAAGAGAGAGCCGCTCGAAAGGCTCAGGAGAGGAGGGCTTAAGAAGAGCGTTATGAGAGGAGAGAAAGGGAGGAGTACCATGATTCTTCCCAAAGAGGTGACGACTCTCACAAAAGAAAGTCGCATGACGACCGGGGAAAAAGTCATATAGTTGAGGACCCAAGCAAGCGTGCCAGGCACGGTGAGAAGCATGCATCTACAACTCCTGAAAAGGCCACTGCCCCCGTCTCACTTGACATCCCTTCTGGCTCTCCTGCTCTCGGGAAGACAGACATTCAGACAATAGTCAACAGGCCTAAATTCCAAATTGGACCAGGCCCGGCTACTTTGCAAAGCCGGTTCCCGCACTGGTGCCTAAAGGGAGTGCGGTTCGATCTTGACTTGGTCCCTATTGACAAAAAAGCAATGCTGCAAAATCTTGATGCTGTTAGACTTGATATCAAGCGGAAGTCAGGGTGGCAAAAGCTTGTTGATGAGCTTCAAAGGGTCAACCGCGTGAATATAGAGGCCGTGCTGACCATGGAAAATGATAAGGCCGAGTGGCAAAAAACTTTAAACCAACATGATACTGAGATGAGGAACATTGTCGATTACAACGAGAAGCTTGAAGCAGAAGTTAAGAAACTTAAACAAGAGCTTGCTACTTCTTCTACCTCATATACTCAAAAAGAAGAAGTACTTCAAAAGCAAGTTCGCGATGCTCACGCTGCTCAGCGACATGCCGAGGCACAACTTGAGGCTGAGCAGAAAACAACGGGAAGGTATCGTGCTGACGTTGCAGAGTTACGGGAGAAGGTCAACTCCCAAGATTTGGAGATTATGAGGCTGAAAGCCCAATTGTTAAAGACCGAGAAGGAACGTGACGAAGCTATCGCTGGAAGGCAGGCTGCCGAACAGTCGCATGAGGCGACTAAAGCCAACATCAACTCCACTTTATTTGACTTCTACGTGCATAGCGTTATGGGGCAAGGGAGCCTTTCATTCTTAGGACCGAAGTATGAGATTACCCTGGCCGAGGTTTGGGAGTCAATTCTTGACATGCTTGGAGGTGCAGGCGCCGGCTATGCTGAAGCATCTCTTGCAGAACACTTTCTAGATGATGACGTCGTAGCTGCTTTAGCCTGGGGAAAAGAGCAGCTTGCCAAAGCGCGAGCTGAGGCAGGGGAGCAGCACTTTGTAAAAGAAGCACCACTAACTGCACTCGTCCCTCCTTCGGTTTCGGCCGATGTTGACATCACAGGCTCTGGTTCTCATTCTCCATTCCCTGTTAAAGTTACAACTGAGATCACAAGCACGCAGGGTGGAGATGAAGGCGAAGAGAGCACCGAAGCACAGGCTTATGAGGTTGATATTAGGAAGCCGACTTCGCCAGGTAACTCTACTGTTAATCTTGCCCAAGTGGACTGTTTGTTTGCTACTCATGAGTTTGATGAACTTTTTGATTATTTCTTAAATCTCAATGAGCCGCTATCTCATTTCTTCACGGGAGATACTAATATTTTTGGCTTTTCTTCTTCTGTAGCAAAAACGCCAAGTGCCACACAGACTTCTCCTCCTCCAGCTGTCGCTCCTCCATTCCCTCAAATCACTCCTATATCCCAACCGGGATCACGGGAAGAATTAATAGGAGCCCTTCAAGGCTTGGATGATCCAATCGCTTCGCAGGAGCAGAAGGACGAAGGACTTGGAGGAGGCGACAAATCCCCGGAGCGTACTATTTCTGATGACATAAAACTGGCTGCTCTTGTTACCTCGGGAAGGAGTCTTCTTCAAGGAGGAGGAGGAAGCATACCACTTCCAAGAAGAAAAGGAAAAGCATCCTTGTTTCTGAAGAGGAAGCGAAGGTTGATCCAGCAGTAACCCTCTCTCCTTCATCCCCGACTGTAACGACCCGTATTTTTACGTGTCGATAAATCGTAGAATTTACAGGTTGTTAGTGTTGTTTGTGTTGTCTCTAGCCTGAGTCATATGGAGAGTAACTCGTGTGTTGGAGTATTGAGTCGTGACCGACTCATAAGTTGGAACGAGTTATGGAGTTAACTCGTGACTGAGTCTAGAGTTGCCGAGTTGAGTCTAGGTCGCATAACCGACCTAAGGAAGTTTAGGTCGTATGGCCGACCTAAGGTAGGGGCCGAGCTATAGGAGTTAACTGGATAGGGATTTGGACCGAGTTAAGAGTTAGAACGGCATAGGGGTTACCGACTTAAGATGAGAGGCGAGATAGGGGTCAAGGGATGAGTCGTGTACGGGTTACGACTCATAGGAGGCCGGCTTAAAAGTTAACTCGTATGGCCGAGTTAGCGTGTTGTTGAGTCGTTGGCTTGAGTCGGCAAAGGGTTGAGTCGGCCGTGTTTGATTGAAGCGTTGAGTCGTAGAGCCGTTGTGTAGCTAGGTTGTTGTCTCGGTTAGGCTTGGAGATGAGTCGTGGGGCGACTCAGGGATTGGGTCGGTAGAGTACGTTATCCCTTGTGTTGTTAGGTCGGTGGGCCGACTTAGTAGATAAGTCGTTGGGGACTTAGGCCTTTGAGTCGTGCATACGTGTTAGGTCGGGATAAGGCTTTGGCTTAGGTCGGCAGGAACTAGGTCGTGTAACCCTGTATGTGTTGTGTAGTTGGGTCGGCGTCTTGGGGATAAGTCGTAGGTAGTTGAGTCGTATAGGTCGGCAGAGTGTTGGGTCGTATGGGGTCGCTTAGGTCGTGAGTCGGCAAGGATGAGTCGGCAAGGATGAGTCGGGGACGACCTAATAGCGAGCTCCGAGTTAAGAAGTTGGCCGAGTTAAGGGGGATTCCAGCCTATAAATAGAGGGGTTTGGCTCACTTTTTGGCACCGGATTTCGAAGCGACGAAGTGCTGCCATTTTGGAACTCGACTTCGGTATTTTCTTCACTTCTTTCTCTACTTCTATCAAGTGCTAACATCCATTGAAGATTGAAGATCAAGATCAAAGATCAAGAGCCAAAGTTGAAGATTTTCATCCGAAGAAGCTAGATTTCACCGTTTCAAGTGAAATTTCTCCGGATCAAGCTCAAGTCCTTGCTGTCCAGATCTGAAGTTGATTGATTTTAGGTTGTTTTGGTGATTTGGTGAGTGGTAGTTATCTCTCACGCGGATCCAAAGGAGTATATTGGATTGGTGGCATGTTTGGGTGTTAAAGTTAGAGATTTCATGCATTTTTCTTAGATCTAAGTCTAGATCCATGGTTTTTTTGAAGATGTTTACTTATGCAAGTTTGTTTAATAAGCATTAGAGACAAAACCCATGTTTTATAATTGATAGATCTATGCTAAAAACCATGATTTCACATATGTTGGACTTTTGCTCGTTTATTTACGAAATTGCCATTATAGTTGATATTGCTTAAATTGCTTAATAGATCTTGTTTGAATGATTGATTATTTGAATGTATGATTGATTTGATTGTTTCCAAGTTAGCTAGTAGTTGATTTGGAACAAGATGATGAAAGAGGATTCAAAAGCTATGGAAGAAGGCTCTTGAATGGTGAAAGCTGCTTAAGGCATATGTAGCGGATGTTGAAGCTCATATGTATAGATTGGATGATGTTGAGATGGGACTTTGCCATGATTTGATGAGGCAAACCATGTTGTTGAGTTGAGACTTTGCTTTGATGCGATGAAGCGAAGTATGATGTGAGTCTTGGCTTAATCCAAGCAGGGATCATTCCAAGCATGTTGATAACTTGAAGAGTAGTTCAAGTTGGTTGATAATGGATTGTTCAAGAGGTAGCTTGAGCTTGTATGAGGATAGTCGTCAAGAAGGATGGCTAGGAGGCTTGGATCTCGTCGTTGTTGAAGGTTCTAGCATGCTCAAAAGCAAGAGTACATGGGGCGCCCATAACGACTACAGGTAGGTAGTCGGGACACCCAAAAGACTACAGGTAGGTAGTTGAGTACTCTGGGCAAAGTAGATAAGTCCTAGGCACAAGGCAGTGTGCGGAGTTATGGTTAGAACCGGGGTTACCATTAGCCCTTGACAGATGGTCATTCAACTAACGGTGAAATCGAGGCAAGGATAACAGTGATAGCCAGAGTCATGGATGTTTGGTTGTATTATCATTCGGCTTCAAGAGCGGTGTTTTCTGGGTGCTTATCTGATCTTGGTTTAGGCCTTGGGGGTTTGTATTTGGAAAACATCGTCCTTGACTCGAGTGGTATTCGCTTTACCTTAATTGTCTATGTTGTTATGCCTGCTTCTCCTTAGTGTATGTCTGGGGCTATCACTGTAGAAAGAGGTGGAGTGGGATGGTTTGGTTCCTATTCCTTTTATCCTTTATGCTCTTTTGGTATGCTTGATAGTTGATTTACTGCTCACTAAGACTTTGTCTGACTCAAGGTTTTATGTCTCCTCTTATTACCTTGGGCTGTTCATCCATGTCGGGATGGGCAGACTAGGTAGCAGGTGACAGGTGCTGTGCTAGGAGTTCTACGCTAAAGATGACGAAGACGAGCAGGAGGCTTTGCATATTAGTTTTCTTACTATATGTACTGGGTATCCGCTGCTGTATTTGGTTGAGTGATTTGTAGTGAGGCTTTCATGTATGGATTTGAGTAGATGATTGTATGAAACTACTGTGATGCTTATATGATGATGTTCTGTTCTATGGAGCTTCACTATATTATATTTCTCTATTGTATTTTATCCATGCGCTGTGAGTTATGCGATAGAGATTCTTCTGTTTTGTTTTACCCTGACTATCGTCCATGGCTGCCTGGCACACCTTTTAGCGCATTATTTCCTTGATTTGGTGCGGGAGTCATGGGCGGTCGTCTCATTTGGTATCAGAGCTTTGGTTAATCGATTTTAGCCAACGCTCGCTGATGTAACTACGTAAGAGAGACGTAATTGTAATTTGATGGATGATTACTATATATAATATAGTAGTTTAGAAGGGTTTGAACTCCTTATGCAGTTGTTTCTTAAGGTGTTCTAATCATTCTTATTTACAGATATTAAGGATGAGTCGAAGTGAGAGACAAGCTGCGAGGGGTAGCCGTGATGCTAGGGAAGCTGTTGATTATGCTCCTATGTTTGAGGCCATGATGACTTCAATCATGAGGAGAATACCAGCTTCAGGATCATCTGTGGATGTGGGAGTTCAAGTCCAAGCTCCGAGACCGGTGGATTTTGCCAAGCTTTGCAAGGATTATACTGCTCTTGGAGGGAAAGTTTTCTTGGGGACGGAGTCGACTATTGAGGTGCAGAGATGGATTGATGCTTGCAAAAGAATCTTTGGTGACTTAGGGATTGAGGATGCAACTAAGAGGAAGCTTGCATCGAGACAGCTTCAGGGAAGAGCTGCTGATTGGTGGAATTCTATCACCATCGATACTCCAGAAGAAGAGATTACTTGGGAGCAATTCCAAGTTAGATTTGAAGCTAAGTTCATCTCTACTTCCCAGAAATCTGTCTTGTTTAAGAGGTTTGTGGAGCTCAAGCAAGGGGGAAGGCCTGTTCTTGAGTACATTTCTGAGTTTGAAGCTTTGTCTAAGTATGCCAGATCGTATATTGATTCTCCCTACCAGAAGAATGAAAAGTTTGTGACTGGTCTGGATGCTTATCTTGGGAGGCAGTTAGTGGATCATCTGGACGATCCATTTGAGAAGCTTGTGGAAAAAGCTCTTAGGCATGAGAGTTTGTTTCCTAGGGAAAGTTCTGTCGTTTCTGTAACCAGGGAAGGATCTAAACCACAGCAGAGTGGCAATAAGAAGAGGAAACAACAGCAACAGAGGGGTAGGGATGGCCAGAAGAAGCCGAAGAGTGAAGTGACTTGCTATAACTGCCAGCAGAAGGGCCATCTTTACAAAGATTGTAAGAATCCCAAAGTGCCGGGAAAGTGTTACAACTGTGATAAGCTGGGACATATCAAGAAGGATTGTCCAGAACCGAGGAAAGATAGGCAGGTTGTGCAAGCCTATGCTTTGGGGGCTGTTCCATCGTCTTCGAAAGCTCCTACTGCTGAAGAGAAGGGGAAGAGTGTGGTTGTTCAAGGTACTCTTTCTATTTGTGGTGTTCCAGTTAGAGTGTTGTTTGATACTGGAGCGTCGCATTCTTTTGTTTGTGATGATTTGGTAAGCCGGTTAGGTATGAAACCGGATATTGTTGATAGGCCATTGGTTGTGACTAATCCGGTAGGGGGTTCGTCATGTTTGTGTATGTTATGTCGTGGTCTAGTTGTGTCGAGTCATGATTGCTCGTTTGTTTGTGATTGCTTTGTTCTGAACTTTGCGGGGTTCGGAATTATTTTGGGTATGGACTGGCTTAGGAAGTATGCGGCTAGGATTGATTGTGAGAGGCTTGAGGTGACAGTCGGGAATGTGGAAGGGCGAAAGGTTGTGATACGATGTAAGCATGAAGAAGGCGTCTTCATGAGCTTCATGTATTCGCTAGTTGTTCCACGGGATGGACTGTCATCGGTGCCTATTGTGAATGAGTTTGAGAATGTCTTTGAGGAAGTCAAAGGGTTGCCGCCGCATAGGGAGATCGAGTTTCGTATCGATCTAGTTGAGGGAGCCAGACCTGTTGTGATGCCTCTTAGGCGGATGGCACCGAGGGAGCAGCAAGAGCTGAAGGTGCAAGTTGATGACCTTTTGCGGAAAGGATTCATTCGGAGAAGTGTGTCCGAATGGGGTGCGCCCGTTGTGTTCGCAACCAAAACGGATGGATCGTTGAGGTTGTGTGTTGATTATCGTGAGCTGAATAAGGTGACTAGGAAGAACAAGTATCCATTGCCGAGAATAGATGACTTGTTTGATCAGCTTCACGAGGCTAAGGTGTTTTCTCAGATGGATTTGGCAACGGGATTTCACCAGTTGAGAGTGGCGAAGGATAGTGTGCCGAAGACTGCTTTCAGGACACCATCCGGGTTTTATGAGTGGCTGGTAATGCCGTTTGGGTTGACTAACGCGCCAGCATATTTTGTGGATCTTATGAATAGAGTGTTCAGAGATCAGTTGAATAAGTTCGTGCTTGTGTTCGTGGATGATATTTTGGTTTATTCCAGAACTGAGGAAGAGCACAAGACGCACTTGAGGATTGTTTTAGGAATCTTACGGAAACATCAGCTGAAGGCTAAGTTTTCGAAGTGTCACTTCTGGAAGAATGAAGTGAGGTTCTTAGGTCATGTTATTTCTGGAAATGGAATAGCGGTTGATCCCGCTAAGGTGGCAGCGATCCAGGATTGGGTTAGGCCTAAGAATGCATCTGATGTGAGAAGTTTTCTTGGATTAGCAGGATATTATCGTCGGTTTATCAAAGACTTTTCCAAGATAGCTGCACCGTTGACAGGATTGACGAAGAAGAACCAAGTGTTCAGATGGGATGATAAGTGTGAGCAAGCTTTCGTAATCCTGAAAGAGCGACTGACGAGCGCTCCTGTTTTGACTATTCCAAGTGGGAATGATGAGATGGTGGTTTACACCGATGCATGTGGCACTGGACTAGGAGCGGTGCTAATGCAGAAGCATAAAGTTGTTGCGTATGCTAGTCGACAACTAAAGCCGCATGAAAGGAATTATCCGACTCATGATTTGGAGTTAGCGGCGATTGTGTTTGCTTTGAAGATGTGGAGACACTATCTATTGGGAGTTAGATTCGAGCTGTTTACAGATCATAAGTCGTTGAAGTATCTGTTTTCCCAAAAGGATTTGAATCTTCGACAGCAAAGGTGGCTAGAGTTCTTAGCATCGTATGATTTTGGTATAGCCTATACTCCAGGGAAAGGTAACGCAGTGGCTGATGCGTTAAGTCGAAGACATGCAGGATTGGGAGCCATGTTTTCGGAATGGAAGAGTCTTGAGTATTTGGCTGGATTTGATTTCAGGCCTAGATGTGAATTGGAACCTGAGATGTTGGCAAACTTATCGATAAGGCCTACTCTTGTGGAAAGAATTGGCGAGAGGCAAAGGAGAGATGATAAGCTTATCAAGATTATCCGTGATTTGGAATCCGGATTGGATCCAGAAAAGGATAAAGGATTTGAAGTCGATCGAGAGGGTTGGCTTCGAAAGCAAGGGCGACTAGTTGTTCCCGATGTAGATGGATTGAGAGATGAAGTTCTGAGGGAGAGTCATCACTCGAAGTTGACAATTCATCCAGGTGGAAATAAGATGTATCGGGATATGAAGAGAACCTACTACTGGGAAGGTATGAAGAAGGATGTTGGAAATTTTATTTCCAAGTGTATGAATTGCCAGTTGGTGAAAGCTGAGCAGAAGAAGCCCAGTGGATTGCTTCAGCCATTAGAGGTTCCTACATGGAAGTGGGAGCAAGTGTCGATGGACTTTATCGATGGTCTACCTAGGACAAGAGCAGGGAATGAAGGGATTTGGGTCATAGTAGATCGTTTGACCAAGAGTGCAAGGTTCATTCCTGTTCGATCGACTAGGACTGCATCGAAGTTGGCTGAATTATATGTGAAGTGGATAGTTCGTTTCCATGGTGTTCCGAAGAGTATAGTGAGCGATCGAGATCCATTGTTCACTAGTAGATTTTGGAAGAGCTTCCAGGAAGTTTTGGGAACTGAGTTGTGTTTGAGTACAGCTTATCACCCTCAAACAGATGGTCAGACTGAGAGAGTCAACCGAGTTTTGGAAGATCTTCTTAGAGCATGTGTTTTGGACTTCGGAGGATCATGGGAAGATCACCTTCATTTGGTGGAGTTTGCTTATAATAACAGTTATCAGTCGAGTATCGGTATGGCACCATATGAGGCATTATATGGAAGACCGTGTAACTCTCCGACATGTTGGTTGGAAACTGGAGAAAAGCTGATACTTGGGCCAGAGATGATTCGACAGACTTCAGATTGTATAGAGATCATTCGGCAACGAATGAAGGCAGCCCAAGATCGTCAGAAAAGTTATGCCGATAATCGTCGTAAGGATTTGGAATTCGACGTAGGTGATATGGTTTTTGTGAAGATTTCTCCTCTGAAGAGTGTCATTAGATTCGGGAAGAAAGGAAAGTTAACTCCGAGATTTGTTGGACCATTCCCGATTATCGAGCGTATTGGAAAGCTCGCTTATAGATTGGAGTTACCGGAAAAGATGGCGGGTGTGCACAGTGTTTTTCATGTATCTTATCTACGGAAGTATATGCACGACCCAACTACGGTGGTTTCTGCTGATAGCTGTGAAGACTTGGAGGTTGATCCAGTTGTTTCGAGACCTCGTAAGCCGCTTCGTATTGTTGAAACCGATACGAAACAGCTTAGGAGGAAGACGATTACGTTGCTCAAGGTACAATGGAGTGATGATGTTAACGACTGTACGTGGGAGGAGGAAGAGAGGATGAAGGCAGCTCATCCCGAACTCTTCGAGGTATGGCCCTAAAGTGTCGTGACATCTCATGAATTTGTAGCTTGTTCTAAGTCTTAGAATTCTGCATGCTAGGTTAGAATTGGTTGCATGGATTGTTGATTGCCATGGATGATAGGCATGCGGAATAATTTTGATTGCTGTTGTTTGCTTGGAATTTCGGGGGCGAAATTCCTAAGGGGGAGAGAATGTAACGACCCGTATTTTTACGTGTCGATAAATCGTAGAATTTACAGGTTGTTAGTGTTGTTTGTGTTGTCTCTAGCCTGAGTCATATGGAGAGTAACTCGTGTGTTGGAGTATTGAGTCGTGACCGACTCATAAGTTGGAACGAGTTATGGAGTTAACTCGTGACTGAGTCTAGAGTTGCCGAGTTGAGTCTAGGTCGCATAACCGACCTAAGGAAGTTTAGGTCGTATGGCCGACCTAAGGTAGGGGCCGAGCTATAGGAGTTAACTGGATAGGGATTTGGACCGAGTTAAGAGTTAGAACGGCATAGGGGTTACCGACTTAAGATGAGAGGCGAGATAGGGGTCAAGGGATGAGTCGTGTACGGGTTACGACTCATAGGAGGCCGGCTTAAAAGTTAACTCGTATGGCCGAGTTAGCGTGTTGTTGAGTCGTTGGCTTGAGTCGGCAAAGGGTTGAGTCGGCCGTGTTTGATTGAAGCGTTGAGTCGTAGAGCCGTTGTGTAGCTAGGTTGTTGTCTCGGTTAGGCTTGGAGATGAGTCGTGGGGCGACTCAGGGATTGGGTCGGTAGAGTACGTTATCCCTTGTGTTGTTAGGTCGGTGGGCCGACTTAGTAGATAAGTCGTTGGGGACTTAGGCCTTTGAGTCGTGCATACGTGTTAGGTCGGGATAAGGCTTTGGCTTAGGTCGGCAGGAACTAGGTCGTGTAACCCTGTATGTGTTGTGTAGTTGGGTCGGCGTCTTGGGGATAAGTCGTAGGTAGTTGAGTCGTATAGGTCGGCAGAGTGTTGGGTCGTATGGGGTCGCTTAGGTCGTGAGTCGGCAAGGATGAGTCGGCAAGGATGAGTCGGGGACGACCTAATAGCGAGCTCCGAGTTAAGAAGTTGGCCGAGTTAAGGGGGATTCCAGCCTATAAATAGAGGGGTTTGGCTCACTTTTTGGCACCGGATTTCGAAGCGACGAAGTGCTGCCATTTTGGAACTCGACTTCGGTATTTTCTTCACTTCTTTCTCTACTTCTATCAAGTGCTAACATCCATTGAAGATTGAAGATCAAGATCAAAGATCAAGAGCCAAAGTTGAAGATTTTCATCCGAAGAAGCTAGATTTCACCGTTTCAAGTGAAATTTCTCCGGATCAAGCTCAAGTCCTTGCTGTCCAGATCTGAAGTTGATTGATTTTAGGTTGTTTTGGTGATTTGGTGAGTGGTAGTTATCTCTCACGCGGATCCAAAGGAGTATATTGGATTGGTGGCATGTTTGGGTGTTAAAGTTAGAGATTTCATGCATTTTTCTTAGATCTAAGTCTAGATCCATGGTTTTTTGAAGATGTTTACTTATGCAAGTTTGTTTAATAAGCATTAGAGACAAAACCCATGTTTTATAATTGATAGATCTATGCTAAAAACCATGATTTCACATATGTTGGACTTTTGCTCGTTTATTTACGAAATTGCCATTATAGTTGATATTGCTTAAATTGCTTAATAGATCTTGTTTGAATGATTGATTATTTGAATGTATGATTGATTTGATTGTTTCCAAGTTAGCTAGTAGTTGATTTGGAACAAGATGATGAAAGAGGATTCAAAAGCTATGGAAGAAGGCTCTTGAATGGTGAAAGCTGCTTAAGGCATATGTAGCAGATGTTGAAGCTCATATGTATAGATTGGATGATGTTGAGATGGGACTTTGCCATGATTTGATGAGGCAAACCATGTTGTTGAGTTGAGACTTTGCTTTGATGCGATGAAGCGAAGTATGATGTGAGTCTTGGCTTAATCCAAGCAGGGATCATTCCAAGCATGTTGATAACTTGAAGAGTAGTTCAAGTTGGTTGATAATGGATTGTTCAAGAGGTAGCTTGAGCTTGTATGAGGATAGTCGTCAAGAAGGATGGCTAGGAGGCTTGGATCTCGTCGTTGTTGAAGGTTCTAGCATGCTCAAAAGCAAGAGTACATGGGGCGCCCATAACGACTACAGGTAGGTAGTCGGGACACCCAAAAGACTACAGGTAGGTAGTTGAGTACTCTGGGCAAAGTAGATAAGTCCTAGGCACAAGGCAGTGTGCGGAGTTATGGTTAGAACCGGGGTTACCATTAGCCCTTGACAGATGGTCATTCAACTAACGGTGAAATCGAGGCAAGGATAACAGTGATAGCCAGAGTCATGGATGTTTGGTTGTATTATCATTCGGCTTCAAGAGCGGTGTTTTCTGGGTGCTTATCTGATCTTGGTTTAGGCCTTGGGGGTTTGTATTTGGAAAACATCGTCCTTGACTCGAGTGGTATTCGCTTTACCTTAATTGTCTATGTTGTTATGCCTGCTTCTCCTTAGTGTATGTCTGGGGCTATCACTGTAGAAAGAGGTGGAGTGGGATGGTTTGGTTCCTATTCCTTTTATCCTTTATGCTCTTTTGGTATGCTTGATAGTTGATTTACTGCTCACTAAGACTTTGTCTGACTCAAGGTTTTATGTCTCCTCTTATTACCTTGGGCTGTTCATCCATGTCGGGATGGGCAGACTAGGTAGCAGGTGACAGGTGCTGTGCTAGGAGTTCTACGCTAAAGATGACGAAGACGAGCAGGAGGCTTTGCATATTAGTTTTCTTACTATATGTACTGGGTATCCGCTGCTGTATTTGGTTGAGTGATTTGTAGTGAGGCTTTCATGTATGGATTTGAGTAGATGATTGTATGAAACTACTGTGATGCTTATATGATGATGTTCTGTTCTATGGAGCTTCACTATATTATATTTCTCTATTGTATTTTATCCATGCGCTGTGAGTTATGCGATAGAGATTCTTCTGTTTTGTTTTACCCTGACTATCGTCCATGGCTGCCTGGCACACCTTTTAGCGCATTATTTCCTTGATTTGGTGCGGGAGTCATGGGCGGTCGTCTCACCGACTCTCCCAAGCCGTCCTGAAAAGCTGCCTATTAGGTCAGGTGAAGGCTCTAAAGGTGGTGGCAAGAAGAAGTAACGGGCTCTGCTTCCCTTTATTTTTACTTTTTGCTTTTTGCATGTACTGACCGGAGATTGTGCGGGTACCGGCCTCCGCTTTTCTTTTTCTTTTTATCTTGAAACCTGTACCTGTACAAAATTTTGACAGTATTGAATAATATGATTCTTTTTGTTTGTACAAACTTCTTTCTGTATTTGAGAATGCATTTACTATTCGTTTTTGTACAAGTTTCATTATATGATATTGCAGTGAGCTTGTGGTAAGTTGTTCGAGCGTAATTCTTACCAATGTAGCTATACCATATTGCCCCTATACCATAAGCTCGTTGCAATATTTTCAACTTTGAGGGGACTTGTACTCTTATTTTCTGGAGAATAATTATTCCATACTTGGAGGAATATTATTCTGCTTAAAATAGAGTACAGCTCGTTTCATATGAGTTTTCATGCTCCAACCTTTGGAGATATCACTTTTTCTTTTGCGTATATACATTTTAACAAAGCGAATTCTCTTATGTGGTAGAGCGGGCCTTCGAAGGGCACTTTAACTTTTTTTTTTGAGGAAGAGTATTTTCAAGAATAGATGAACCAATCTTCCTTTGAAAGCTAAAATGTGCCTTTAAAGAGGGCTTCCTCTTTTCTTTTTTTTATATTACGCCTCGGTGGAGGGCTTTTTTATCTTTGTTTTGCATTTCTGATGAAATGTTTCTTTAAAAAGTTGTACCTCTGAGGAGGGCTTTTTCACGTTTCAACACTTGGAAGTTTTATTTCAATCTTGGTGAAACGTGTGTCTCCGAAAAGTTGTGCCTCCGAAGAGGGCTTTCCATGTTTCAACACTCGGAAGTTTTATTTCGATCTCGGTGAAACGTGTGCCTCCGAAGAGGCCTTTTTGTTTGATTGTGCCTCTGGGAAGAGGTCTTTTTGTTTGATTGTGCCTCTGGGAAGAGGTCTTTTTGTTTCTGCCTCTTGGGAGAGGCTTTTATTTTTTCCCTGTTCGCTGGGAAGCGGGCCTCCAAAGAGGGCTTTTCACATTTCGACTCATGTGAAGTTTTATTTCAGATCACGGTGAAATGTGTGCCTCTGAGTAGGGCTTTTGTCTGGAAGTTTGGAGTTTCTATCTCTTAGTTGGATGGATTCACGGGAGTGTATCACCGATCAGTCCACAACTTTATGTCGAGAAAGAACTCTCTTTTTCTGGCGAGGCCCACTCGAGGTCTTTTAGCATTTCAACTGTGGTGAAATAGGCCTCTGAAGAGGGCTTTTCACGTTTCAACACTTGGAAGTTTTATTTCAATCTCGGTGAAACATGTGCCTCTAAGTGGGGCTTTTGCCTGGAAGTTTGGAGTTTCTTTCTCTTAGATGGATGGATTCACGGGAGTGTATCACCGATCAGTCCACAACTTTATGTCGAGAAAGAACTCTCTTTTTCTGGCGAGGCCCGCTCGAGGTCTTTATCCTCCGAAGAGTTGTGCCTCTGAAGAGGGCTTGTGCCTCCGAAGAGGTCTTTTACTGTTTGGTGCTTGCTCGCCCATGTCTCTTTGCCATCTATTCATGTCGACGATCCCCGTTATCTTTTCCAAATATCATCCCTTTTTAGTTACCAACAATTTTCCTGATCCAATGGAATATACTTCATAGTTAAGCGAGTTGGTGGTGGTAGACACAGGCTATTTAACTGGATGCTCGTTTGTACAAACATTTGCAGTTAGTTAGAAATAGTCCACTTCCATCCACATCGCTAACTTTTGTTCGAAGCACCTCTTTCGTAGGATTTGAGTATGGAAATTTTGAATGGTTTAGCGTTTACTTGCTGGGTGATGTCGGAGATCGCTTGGTCTTGCGATGGGTAAGCTTTGTTTTTATGGCCTACATTATTAAATCGACATTTTAGTAATACAATTAACGTATTTTATATGTCGAAATAAAACAAAGCAATTTATAGTAGTAGAGAACACAAAATTTATAGTGGTTCAGCCAAAAGCTGGGCCTACATCCACTTTATAGCTTTTCATTATTCACTTGCTTTACAATTGCTTTCAATACAAGAATCATATATTTGTAATTCTTTTACAACATTTCAGCAAAGCTTTTAAGTAAAATATGGACGCAAATGATTGCTGTTCCAAGCTCTTGGAATTGGTTCTCCTTCGACAGTTGTGAGTTTGAATGTGCAATCAAGAAGTTTCGTGCCTATGACATATGGCCCCTCCCAGTTTGGCCCAAACACACCTATGGCTGTCATAATTCTCTTCAGACTACGTTCCCAACTTCAAAGCTGCGCTGACGAACTTTGGAATTGAAGTGTCTGGCTATCCTTTGCTGATGAGCTGCAATTCTAAGCCTAGCCTCTTCTCTTCTTTCATCAAGGAGGTCAAGCGCTTCCAGTTGCAGTTTTTCATTCTCATCTTGATCAAAATGGATCCTTCTGTGTGAGGGGACTTCAGTTTCCACTGGATCATCGCTTCTGATCCGTATGCTAATGAAAATGAAGTATGCCCAGTCGTAGTTTTGTAGGTAGTTCTGTATGCCCATAGTGCAAGCGGTGACTTATCGACCCAACCACCTTTTGCTTTTTCCAGCTTCTTTTTGATGGTTGATTTGATGATCTTGTTTACTGCTTCCACTTGCCCGTTTGCCTGCGGATGAGCCACTGCTGAGAAGCTTTTTCGGATCTTGAATCATTTGCAGAAATCTTAGAACTCCTCACTTTCAAACTGGGTACCATTGTCTGTGATTATCTTCTGAGGCACACCATACCTGCAAATGATATTTTTAGTCACAAAACTTATCATTTTCTTAGAGGTGATAGTAGCCAATGGTTCGGCTTCAGCCCATTTAGTGAAATAAGCAACAGCAACGATAGCATATTTAATCCCCGATTTGGCAGTTGGCAAAGGCCCAATGAGATCTATTCCCCAGATGGAAAACGGCCATGGACTGACCATTTGTGTTAGCTCAGTGGAAGGTGCTCTAGGAATTTTGGCAAATCTTTGGCATCTATCACACTTTCGGGAATAGTCAGCAGCATCTTGATTAATCTCTAGCCAAAAGTATCCATAACGGAGGATTTTCTTTGCTAAAGTTTGACCACCTGTATGATCCCTATATTCCCTCCGTGTACTTCAATCAAATTTGTCTTAGCTTCTTCCTTTGTCACGCATCGGAGTAATGGCACTGGAAATCCTCGTCTGTACAAACGACCATCTTGAACTATATATGTGGAGGCTTTCCTTAACAGCTTTTGTCGTTCTTTCGAACTTTCTGGAAAAGAACCATTGAGCAAATATTCAAATATCGGAGTCATCCATGATTCTTGCTCTTGGGATACATTCATAATCCAATCAACATCCATTTCATCTGTTCTTGGGGCTGACAAGACTTCAACGGGGACTAATCCCAATAGTTGAGCTTCACCAGTACTTGAATACTTTGCGAGAGAATCCGCCTTCATGTTCTCTTCTCAGGGTATATGGTTTATTGAATAACGGCCAAAATCTTGAAGAAGCTCCCAGGCTTTTGATAAATAGGCGGGTAGATTCCCTCCTTTAGCTTGAAATTCCTTCTTGACTTCGCAGACAATAAGTTGAGAATCACTGAAGATCTGCAATGCCTTGATGTTTAGTTCTTTAGCGGTCCTTAAACCAGCGATGAGAGCTTCATATTCTGCTTCATTATTTGTCGAAGGAAATTCTAGTCTCAGTGCATAACATAGCGATTGCCCTTCTGGGGTTTCAAGGACAACCCCTGCTCCGGAACAGTAATCATTCCTTGCGCCATCGACCTACAATTTCCATTGGATTGGGACGTCATCAGTGGCTTCTTCCTCACTATCACCTTTATCTGTACATTCTGCGATGAAATTTGCTAAAGCTTGTCCATTGATTGCTTTCCGGGGATGATAAGTGATGTCATATTGGCTGAGTTCAATATTCCATTTCAAAAGACGGCCCGAAGTCTCAGGATGGAATAGGACTTGCTTTAGAGGTTGATCAGTGAGGACTTTGATGGGACGAGCTTGGAAATACGGCCTCAATTTTCTTGATGCGATCAACAAACAATAGTCGAGCTTTTCCAACCTTGAATAGTTCATCTCTGCCCCAGTGAATCTTTTGCTGATATAATAGACTGGGTGTTGAATCCTTGCGTCTTCCCGTACCAACACTGCACTGAGAGCATGAGATGAAATTGCCAAATATATGAAGAGATCTTCAACATTGTCAGGCTTTGAAAGTATCGGAGGCACTTCCATATGACGAACCAACTCATCAAATGCTTTCTGACATTCAGGAGTCCACTCAAAGTTTTTTCTTCCTTTCTTCAGAGCATCAAAGAATGGAATGCATTTGTCAGTAGCTTTTGAAATGAACCGACTCAAGGCAGCAACCTTTCCATTGAGACTTTGCAACTCCTTCTTCGTTCAAGGAGCTTTGACCTCTCTCAGGGCAGTGATCTGGGCAGGATTAGCTTCAATGCCCCTAGCGCCCACAATGAAACCCAAAAACTTTCCGGACTCCACTCCAAATGAACATTTCAAGGGATTAAGCTTCATTCTGTACTTTCGGAGTACTGCGAACATCTCTGCCAAGTGATCCATGTGGTCCACTGATTTCTTAGACTTCACTAGCATGTCATCAACATAAACTTCCATTGTCTTGCCAATCGGTGGTTTAAACATTGCATTAACAAGCCTTTGGTAAGTTGCCCCTGCATTCTTGAGTCCGAAAGGCATGACCTTGTAGTAGTAGAGTCCAACATCTGTGATGAAGCTTGTGTCCTCCTGATCTGGCTCATGCATCATAATCTGGTTATATCCGGAGTATGCATCCATAGAGGATACCAATTCATGCCCTGCCGTCCCATCCACCAACTGATCGATCCTGGGCAGCGGGAAACAGTCTTTGGGGCAGGCTTTGTTCAGGTCTGAAAAGTCAATGCATACTCTCCATTTTCCGTTAGATTTTTTAACCAGCACTGGATTTGATACCCAATTTGGATAAGTAGATTCTCTGATGAAACCGTTCTCCATGAGCCGATCCACTTCTTCTTTTAACGCTGCCATCCTCTCAGGACCCTGGGTTCTTCTTTTCTGTTTCACGGGTGTAAACTTTGGATCAATGTTCAGAGTGTGTACTGCAATCTCTGGGGATATTCCACACATGTCAGCATGATTCCAAGCGAATACATCCGAATTTGCCTTCAAAAAAGAAATCAGAACATTCTGAATTGTTGTGTTGAGTTGTGAACCCACATTCAGCACTTTGTTCGGGTCCTTTGGGTCAACGGGTATCGTCACTGTTACTTCTACCGGTACTACCCTATTTTCCCCTGCACCGGCTTTCCTTGGATCCATCTCTCTTCGTGCGCCACTATATTCACCAGTGCAGTGTCCACCCTGTAATTGCTACAAGGTTGGTTCTTTGATGCGGACTGGAGCCGCCGCACCTTTTCCTGTTTCTCTTTTCCTTGATTCACGCAACTCCGTAAGATAACATTCTCGCCCCGCATCTTGGTCTCCTTTAATCACACCAACTCCATTATCTGTGGAGAATTTTATAGTCAGACACCATGGGGCAAGAACAGCTTTGAATGAGCAAGAGTTGGTCGGCCTAAAAAGGCATTGTAGGCAGAGAATTCTTCAACAATTATAAAGGTTTTCTTTCGAGCCACCTTCCTCAGCCCTTTTCCAAGTTCCACAAACAAATCTATGGTCCCAATCGGCTGTTTGGGTTCTCCAGCAAACCCAGCAATCTTAAGTGATGAAGCTTGAACGTCAGCCATTGGAATTTTCATTTGATCAAAGGTCTTCTTGAAGAGAATGTTGCATGAAGCTCCACAATCAACTAGAACTCTTCTCACAGTAGCCGGCCCAATACCAGCGGATATGACCAAAGGATCTATGGTAGGAGCCTCGATACCCAAAGAATCTCTGGCATTGAATACAATACCATATGTGGAAGTCTTTTGTTGCTTTAAAGGCGCATCATTTTCTAAAACAAAAACATTCTCTTCAGCTGGTACATGCCTCAAGGCCCGGGCATACCTTTCCATCTCGCCCCAGCTTTTGCCTGCTGGGTGAGGCCCTCCAGTTATTATATTGATGACAGGTCTTTCCGATTCATGTTCTACGGCCTTCTCACTTGAGCCAGGATGGTGACCGGGAACTTGTTGTCCTTGAGTCGACGAGGCTGGGGCATTTCTATTCCTTTTCACATACTGCTGGAGTTTGTTTTCCTTCAAGAGTTGTTCAATTACCTCTTTCAACTGACGGCATTCGTTGGTGTCATGGCCGGGTTGGTTGTGGAACCGGCAGAACCTTTCACTTTTTTCCATCTTACTCCCAACTCTCATTTTAGGTGGTGTCGGATAATTGACATCATCCTTGGTCGCAAAGAAGATGTTCTCAGGAGTATCAGTCAAGGGTGTAAAATTGAAAGGGCGGCCTTTCTTAGCATCTCCCTGTTTCTTTCCACCATCATTTCCCATTTTCTGAGTGTTAGGTTCTTTCTTGTTCGAAGGAGCACCATTGCTCCCGGCTTCTGCTGATACCACCTTAGCCGGTGTTTGGAGGCTCTCCAAGCGCATGAATTCATCCGCTTTCTTGTAGAATTTTTCAAGTGAGTTTGGTTCTTTCATTTTCAACCATTTCCCAAATTCACTCGATTTGTCAATCGCCCTCATCAAGCATGTTAGGACCATGTGTGGCTCAGCATTATCTACCTCAGCCAATGCTATGTTAAAACGATTCAAAAATGATCTGATGGATTCTCCTGGATTTTGCTATAGACTTGACAGTGACATTATATCCTTTGCTTTTGAAGTATACAATCGAAATTGCTCCTTGAATTTCTTGGTCAAATCGGAGAACTGATCAATGGACCTGACCGGCAGCTTTGTAAACCACGATAGAGCCACACCTTCCAGATATACCGAGAAATATCGACATTTGATTTCATCAGACGCTCTGGCACCCGTCATATGCCAGTCGTACTTATACAGAAAATCGTTAGGATCACCCGTCCCCTTGTAAGCCGGAATAGTAGGGGGAACGAATTTCCTTGGGAACTCTGCCTTCAAGATCTTTTCAGTAAATGGAGTTTTACTTAGAGCAAAACCCCACTCTTTCTCATCTTCGTCTCTTCGCATATTTTCCTTCATGATTTGACGAACCATACCCGAAAAATACTCTTCATCATTTAGAGGCTCTGGAGGGCAAACATCAGCCACTCTCTCTGAATTCTGTCTTGACAACCGTTCACGGAGGGTCGGCTGCGGCCCTGATCCTCCAGTTTGGGGAGGTGTCCTTTCCACAGGGTCTGTGCCTCTTTGAGAAATGTTCCCTTCAACATCCTGAACTCCCACAGTAGGGTTTCCAACATTATTAACCGGTTGACAGTTTGCCCCAAGTAGATCATTCAACTTACTTAAGATCAGGGCGTTCTGGGCATTCTGGGCTTCCAACTGTGCATTCTGAGCATTCAATTGTTGATTCAACCCCAAAACTACGGCGTCCAATTATGCTCGCGTAACTCCAACAGTTGGAGCTTCTTGACTTGAAGGAGGAGAGGTAGCAGTATTCTCTTGAACATTGTCGGATCTTACAGAACTTCGTTTTCTCCCAGGAGCCATTATTTCCAATAAACTTCTAGTTTTAAAAGAAATCCTTTCAACAAACCTTTGTGGAGCAATGATGGAAGTATCCTGAGTTGGGTTCTCAGTGAAAGCACCAAAAATGTTAACGCTTAAAATCGAACACTAACACCCCGGTGTGTGAAATGTGAGTGTGAAAGCACCACCCGATGGTTCGAGAACAGAATATCAGCTAAGATGACAGAAAATACAGTAAGAGACAGCGAATTTATAGTGGTTTGGCTTAAGGAGTAGCCTACGTCCACTTTAAGTATCTTTATTACCGATCTTGTTACAAAACGATACAATGCTCTTCAAGTACAAATCTCTTTAGTTACAAAACATTTTGAGCAAGTAGATTAAGCTTCGATGTAGATGAAAGTCTTCGAATCCATGTCGGATGTGCGAAAGTCTTTCATAGTGGCTTGTAGTGTTCTTCGAAACTTCAAGTATAGAGTTGGTTTAGAAACTGGCAGAGTATCGGTGCTTGAAGATATTGTCCAAAAGTCCCTTCAACGTTGGAGATAGTGCCGTATTTATAGAGGAACTTCCATGTCAAGTTGTAAGTAGTGACCGACTTAAGGTAAGTTCTGGATCGTGGCCGACCTAAGACAAGTCGTAAGCCGCGTCCCATCTCTCAAGCACGGCTCACGGCTTAACTGGAAAAAGCAGGCTCTTCTGAGTACAAGTCCCAAGTCGTGAACGAGTTAACAGGCTCTGGTTTAAGTAACACTGTATCGGATTTATCTTTGTTTGCCTAGGTCGTGAGCGACCTAACATAGGTTGTAAGTCGGTCGTGAATTAAGTGAAATTGCTTTGAGCTTTTTCCTGTCTTGAGTCGTTAGGTCGGCAGTCTCTTGAGTCATTAGGTCGGTAACCCTTTAAGATTGTTGAGTCGGTCCATTCTCTTAAGCCGCTAAGTCATAGCATCCTTAAGTCGGTAGGTCGTGCCACCAGCTAAGTCGCTAAGCCGTTATACTTTTTAGGTTGTTAAGCCCTTAAACCATTAAGTCGTTTGACCCCTTAAACTGTTAAGTGATTAGTCCCTTAAATCGTCCAACCTCTTGACTCGTTGAGTCGTGCATCTTTTAACTCGTTAGGTTGATAACTCACTGAGTCGCTTGTCCATTGAGTCGCCGCCCACCTTGAGTCGTTTGCTTATTGAGTCGTTAATCATAGGAGTTAACAAACTGGTAAGCCATTTCTCTACCTTTTTCTAAACTCGTATATTCTTTATTTGCTTTTCTCTCTCTTTCAAATTTCGAGGATGAGATTTCCTTAAGGGGGAATATCTATAACATCCCAAAATTTATCAATTTAAATTTGGTAATTCATTTGAACTTTAGAAATTTAATTTGAAAATAATTTGAAAAGTTTCAAAACAAATAAAATAAGTGAATAATTTATATGAATAAAATTTCAGTTTCTTTTGAGTTTAAAATTTTGAAATAATAAATGTTTTTAAAATCATTTGAATTTAAATCTTATATATATGTGCATATATATGATATGTGCATATATAAGTAGATTTGAATATTTATATATATATATAGGATTTGAATTTAGTTATACAAGTATATGTACCAATATATGTATAGATATAAATGGATCATAATTCAAGTTTGAATTGGAATTTGAATTTGAATTTTAAAATAAATGTTTTAAAAAAAATTTGCATTTGAAATCATAAATGTGTAGTTCATATAATGTAAAAGATTTGTTAAAAACATTTCTTCTTTTAACATTGTATATACAAATGAATAAGGAATGTATTTATTAATAAAGTGAATTCGATATAGAATTTACTTAAAATTCTTTTATCTTTGTAAAAAATACCAGCGTTAAGCATGCATGAGAAAGATGGTGTGAAAATGAACAAGTGTAGTAATCTCATAATTAGTTTTAACAAGTGTCATTAAATTTAGTTAATTGAAAGAAAAACCTAAATTCATAAAAACCTTTCAGCTTCTTTTTCTCATTCTTTAGCTTCTCAAAATTCTGAAAGAAAAGAAGAAGAAAAAACTGTGAACGTTACAAACTTCAATACCAAAGAAAAGAGAAAATCTGAAACTGCAAACATCTTCTTGAATTCAAAGTTTAAAACTTGAGAATCATCTCAAACATCAAAGTAGGAATTTTAATTCCATATCTCAGGCAAGTTTAAAACCTGAAAATTAATTGAATTAGTAATCAAAAAATCAAGACTTAACATCAAAATTTCAAACTGCGGATCAGTGAAACCAGGCTCCAGTTTTCCCCAAGAAGCACAGCAGGGTTCTTCTGAATTAAATTTAAGGCAAGTAAATTCTTTTTTTAATTTGAGTTTGAATTTGTTTGTCAGTAATAAAATAAGAACTAAGCAAGTTTGTATCAATCAGTTGTAAAAAAAATCAAGTTTCAAAGACTAAATTAGTTTCAGGATTTCCAGCTGCAGACCAAAGTCTTTCCCTGTTTGCATTAAAACAAACTGTAAGTAAATTGAATTTCTGTTTGTTCTTGATGAATTAAGTAAAAAGCACATCAGAGATTAAGCAAATTTGTATTAACAATGTTGTAGATAAAAATTTCAAGGTCAAAGTAAGAAAAATAAATATCCAGGCTTTCAAATTTTAAAACCAGTCAGGAAGCTTTCTGTTCAAATATTGTCAGGTGAGTAAACTCCTTAATTTGAACTTGAATTTGTTGCTGTGAGCAATAGTGATGCTTGAATGATAAATGTGTGTTTGCATGTATATATTTGCACCTGAAATGAAGATGCATGACGTATACATCAAAAATAGCCTCTGTTCTATCCCTATAGGTTCCAAAGCCTATCTTAAAAAATCCAATACTCTATAACTAATTGTTTTTATGCTTTGAGATCAAAAGAAAACATGTTTGTATGATCATGCTCTAAATTTTAAAAGTAAATGTTGGTAAATTTAACAAAAGTCTTCTTTGCGAAATTTGAAAACACATCCACAATTCAAACTATGTAAAAATTCGAATATCATAAATTTTAATTTCAGGAATACTATTTGAATTGTTATTGCAAAATAATGATTTTTGAAAGTTAAATCTAAATTTTTAATACAGTTTTGACTGAGAAATTGTAAGTTGATCAGAAAATGGGATTTTGTAAAATTTTGATGATCTGTGTGTTTGTGGGCCTTGAGATTATAGTCGTGGCTAGCTTGAGGGTTTGAAATCCTCAGAAAAATGTAAGTTGAATTTATAAATCATCATAGTGTAGGATCGAGATCGATTTTGGGTTGAAAACCCATATCTACTCATAATCGAAAATGGTTTGCCGTTGGGTGATCGGAATCTCTGGCACCAGTGCCAATCGAGGCATCGCACATTGGAAAAACTTCGGTCGAATTTTTGTGGCCAGCGATGGCAGAGGTGGAGGGACGGGGCAGTTTTCTGTTGGTTGTTTTTGATGAAGTCTGGGTCGTGAGCCCCGATTTTGAATGTGACATTGGTTCGTGCTTCGAGGTGGCTTGATGGGTCGAGGAGTTAATCGTCGACTGAACGATGGCCGTAGCCTCGACCAGAGACGACCGAAACGGTGTGCAGCGTGCACACGTCATTGTTTGTGTCAGTTGTTGTTTTTGGAAGGGAAGTTGCTCGACTCGAAGTAACACTTGGGGTTTAGGGAAGATGACTCGAAGCTAGGGTCGAGTAGTTTTGGCTACACATCGGGTCCTTTTAAAAACTAAACAAATTTAAGTTGGGAAAAATTTTACAAGGGTCGATCTTTGTAAAACTCGAAGCAATGAGCACTTTTGATCGAGTGTGACTCGAGATAGCCTCGGGTTGGTCATTTGAAACAACATTTCCAGTTTTAAAATTTAAAAAATATAAGTTTAAATTATTTCTAAATTCATTCTTTATAAAATGATGATTGTTTGTTAAGTGGAATGTGAAGTTAATGGTATTGAAATAATTATTTGAAATTAATTAAGTTCAAAGATATTTTAAACTTATATTTTTAAATAAAGTTGTTTTAAATTTAATAATATAATTGAGAGGTTAATCAAATATTTAAATTGTTAACTTAAAAACAAATTTATTTATGGTGATTAAATAATTAATGATTTGAAATTACTTTTTAATTAATAACTAATTAATTAAAGAATAATTGATTAATAAAAGTAATTAAAATTTAATTAATTAACAATTAAGAATTAATTAATTAAGATAATTAATTAAGGAATAATTAATTAATTAAGTTAATTAAGATTTAATTAATTTATAATTAAGAAAAATTAATCAT
The DNA here is from genome assembly GCA_030765085.1 of Allium cepa. NCBI lineage: Eukaryota > Viridiplantae > Streptophyta > Magnoliopsida > Asparagales > Amaryllidaceae > Allium > Allium cepa. Next base: position 1,040,295,087 of record CM060928.1, read on the forward strand.
TGATTAAAAATAATTAATGAAAATAATTATGTGGTTAATTAATTTAAATCACACAACTAATTCATCTTAATTGAAAATGATTGACTATTATCAAATGTTGTGTACTGGATTGATATTTCTGATATGTGATTATGATGCTATGTAATGTGAATTGCTTTGTGCTGAACTGTGATATCTGTAATTTATTTCTGTGTGAATGTGAAAACCCTTTTTATCCGTAAAACGGCATTTAAACTTCAATGCGACAGGGAATCGGATTCCAGTTGGTTATCCGAACCCACATCGAACCCTGAATATTAATCTTTGTGATTGATTCATCCACGTGTTTTAAAATTGAGCGCTCACTATTCGGTTTAGCTAGGAGAGGACTTTATGTTATATAACCATTCCGAATAGTGATACGACAAAATGAATAGCATTAGAAGACGGTGATGAAGACCGGGTGTCTTCGAAAATGATAGGATAACCTAACGAATGTCTCTGTACTGAGTTTCTTCGGTATAGAGATCTCACATGTGATAGAGAGTCCGATCGGGATTTTTGATACCCGGATTGCAAGGGCTTCTTCCTTTATTGGACGAAGTGCCTTCGGTTCTGTTCGAACCCAGAACAAACTTGTATGGTTGCATGTATGACATTACACTTTGAGATATAAAGAAGATTTCTTTCAAATACATATCTATTGGTGGCGGAGAATTTATTCTCTTAGCTTAACACCTTCTTTGAGATGTACGAGCTCAGAGGTTATGTAGTTGAAGGTTATCAGTGATATGCTCCCAATTTGGTAGTATGGCATGCTAAGTGCCGCTGTGTGTACATGATTATTTGTTGGTCATTTGTTGATCAAAGCATGGCTTTCATGTAAAGCGTAGCTTTATAGACGTGACCTCATCGGACCTCACATCCCGAAAATGATCGAAACAGGAAAGATGCGGCAAGGTTATGAGGGTCGCACACTTAGGGTATGCCATTTCATTCTGGAAAAAGGTGGTATCATGGTATGGAGCCCAAATACTTAACCTATGTGGTTGCTTCAATCTCATTACTATTTGGTTGTTGCTTTGTTGATTGAGGGCCCTCGGATAAAGGTCGCAAACGGCCGGGGTTGGCATACTCGAGTAGTAGCTACCGAGTTACAGAGGTAACCCGGCCTTGTGTTGGCAGAGATCCGGGTAGGTTCTCGGGACGTCCCTCCAGAAGCGTACCCATGTGGCAGTAGGAAGTTTCTTAGCATGACTATTTGTTGGAAATCCATTTCCCAATACGAACCTAGTACGGTTTTAGTTGTATAACCTGCCATTTACTTATGGCGGTCACCACTGTTTAGATGGTAGCTATAGTAGGCCTACAATAATGGTTGTATGTTGGCTAAGATTAATATTATACTTTCGAAATGTTTTTTTACACTATGCACTAGCAATAATAACAAAGAAATTTTCTCGTATCAAGCATATTTGACTATCATAAGCAGAAATCTCCTCCAATTCTGTGATTGCATTGTGTGTGTGGCGGGAGGTATTATGGTTGTTTCATTTTCCAAAAATCATATTGATTTTCTTTAATAAATTGGTTTTTATTTCAAGAAACTATTTTTGTTTACTCATACCAATCCCATGACTGACCCGGAGTTTATTGTTTCCTTTCTAAACTCTGGGTGCCCATAATTTCCACATGGGAAGTTTAGTAGCAGGTTTTTCCGTTTTTTTGGTACTAGCTGGATCTTTGAAGTATTTTGGTTTGGAAGCTATCGGATTTTGAAGCTTTTGTCTTGGAGATATTTTGGAAGCTTTTAGGATCTCAAGGTGCTTAGTTTGGATGTTCGATGTCGCTTCATTTCTTTGAAGACTTTCTTGGAATGTGATCACTTGTTGTTCTATTGTGATATTCTATTTGAAGTTGTGTTATATATATAAAAATACTCTGATGTTGGTAATGATGTTGTAATGGATATTATGATGATGTTGTTTATGTGATCAATGATATTCATTTGTTTCCGTTGTTTTATATTCATCTTATGTTGTTATAAGCTCCATCCGACCGAAGTTCGATGTTTGAATCTTCGACAGTCGAATACAAATGAGGTATTTGATGTCGATTTTCGAACATTGGATTTCGGGTCGTGACATTATATCTCATAGATTTCTTTTAATCTACTAAGTGGTGCTAAGGTCATTCGTCGGCTTGACGTTACACCAACTTTTTGTGAGCTACGAGTCATGGTGGATAGCTTCACTCTTACCGCAACCCACACTCGGGGTGAGTCTTGTGAGTTGTTCGTTACACCGTTCGAAATAATGAACACTCCAATTTATTCCATCAATCTTGAGGATCGAGTATTCTGGGAATATCTCATGAGTTCTTGTGTTTTTGATTTTGAGAATAAGAAATAAGTGGTTTTTTCAAATTTTTCAAAAAAATAATAATTATTATATATGAGGTATTTCTTTTTAAAGAAAATGAATTTTTGTGTTGTGTTGTCCGTCTAGTGCTTTAAGAATTCTAGTCGATGCATTTGGCCAACATCGATAGGGATTTCCTAAACGCTGTGATAAGACAATTAGACACGGTGAACTGTGTTTTAATTAGTAAAGTTTGAAAATAATTAATATGGTGGAGTATTAATTTTATTTTAATTGTTCAATAAAACCATTGAACCATAGTGGGTGTTGGAGGAGTGGTGAGGCAGTTTTGATCGTTTGATCAACTTTGCAGCCAATCGATGGGGTCACTCACTATAAATCAATGGCGAGGAAATACCCTTATATTATGTGAAATTTGAGAAATTGAATATGGTAATTTAGGTAAGTAAAATGAATAATACTAATTAAGGAGATGTCTTAATTAGAAGAAAATATCATTTGATGCTTTGGTTAATAAAATGACGTATTTAAGGTAAAAGATTACTTTGGTTTGAAAATTAAAATATTAATTGAATATTTTAGTACAAGTTATTAATAATGACTATAAAATTTGTTTTGATGGATAATCAATAATCATCTCCTGATAATGAAAGAAATAAGTTATCCCTTCCAAAATGAGTTTTCATAGTTAATTGTTTTTAAAGCTAGATTTTGGAAGTAATGAAAATATTTCCACTTAATAAAATGTTTTGTGGTGATTATGGAAAGTTAATCATAATTTTATATGTCTTAGCTTTCTAGGGAAAAAAGGATCATTTAATAAATGATTTAGCAAAAAGCTTGTTTGAAATTGTAGTTTGAAATTAAAATGGTTTGAGAGAATTTCAAATTTCAAATTTATTTTAAAAGCTGAAATTTCATTTAGAAAGTGTTGTACTACAATAGCGATAACTGAATATTTATAACACCAAATGAGCTCAATCTTTTTGCCAATGAAAGAGCTTTCAGCATGTTATATAGTTTCTTTTTACCACTTTTAAATACTTTTCCATTTACTGCGACGATCCGGAATTTTGGATTTTTAAAATAGGAATATTTAATTGGTTTTAAATATTCAAAAGAGTATTTTAACTTGAATTTCAAATATCACCATTTATTGGATAGTTTAATTCTGAATTAAACTATTGAAAATTGGGTAAAACATGTAATCTGAGATTTTTAGCTTGTTAAAGACAATTTGAAGGCTTATAGAATTTATAATGATGATACTGAAGATAATAGAATGGTTAAAATCTAATTTAACAGTGATTTGTATAGTTTTGAAATTATATCTTTTAAATTGAATTAAAAAAAATAGCCTTCCGAGGCACAGTCTCGGAATTCGACGAAACCAGTTCCATTGGATTCGTAATATTGTATTATTATCGGACTTTAATTTTCATAGTGTTTGGAATGATCATTTGGTCATACGATAAGTAAAAGCACTAAGAATTAAAATCGATAATTTAATATTTAAACTCGATTCAAAAGACTATCTTCCATATATGACTGAATTAGGCTCTAAAACACATTCCACTGTGTTCGGAATACGGGTAAAACCTTATAAATGCCTGGCGGCATGTCTGATTCGAAGTTCGAGATTTCGAGTTATGCTAAACGAGATATTTTGGAAATTAATTAAAAAGATTGAAAATTTGAAAAGTCAAACCAGCCGACCTCCACTGTAACAAGCCACCCTAGCAATCCAATCATGTCCCCTTTTCGTGTTCAAAGCATACAACCCCTTCGCTCAAAAATAGAACCGAGCTTCTTTCAGAACTAAAATCACAAACGAAGAAAATGGCGGAGCTTTAAAAATTTTGATCTCCATTTTACTTTACCCATCCTCATTTCTTACTCAAGCTCGTAGCTCCCAATTGAATTAATGGAATCGCTTAAAGAAAATAGTACTCATTCAAAATCGAATCCTGTCACAACCGACTACGCCTCGTTGAAGCATCGCGATCGACGCGACTGGGTTATGAGGGGGCAAGTCGTGTGCGAACGTTAGCACGTTCGAGCAGGGATTGCTCGCTCTCAATCTCTTCGATAGCTAGTACTTTGGGAGGGCTGTTGTGTTTCGAGGTGAGGATTGTTGAGGACTCGACCTTGGCTTCAGACGAAGGTAGATTTTGATATTTTAGGTGGTGGTTCGTTCGATTTCAGTGGAGGGAGGAAGTCGATCGCGAGGCAAGGCAAGGTTTTGCCGATCAATCTCTAGGTGCGGGTCGATCTCGTTTTAGGAGGTGCTCGCGACTCGATTCTGACGTTCACAAGTGGGCTTGGCGAAGCAGTGAGGTAATCTCTTGATTTAGTTCGTTTGATTTAAATTTAATATTGTATATGTTCAAAATGAAATTTTACAGTATGATGTATATAGATTATTCCAATTTAATTTGTATATGAATGTGAATAGAGAAAAAAATATAGATGCTTAGAGAATAGATAAAAAAAGGATATGTATTTATAAACCAGACTTTGAATTTTTTTTTTTACATATATATATAGGAATTTTTTTCAAGTATAAGTTAAGTAAAATCAGTTTTATCTATAATTAATTCTTTAAGTATATATATCTGTGTGTATTTTCAAAATGGAAGTTTAAAATAAAATATTTTGATGATTAATTTTAGTTACTAAAAATTATTAAAGGAAAAATAAAAAAAGATTATTTTTAGAATTCAGGATTTAAATGGTTTAGGAATGGGAAATTTGTTTTAAAAATAAATGTACATTATAAATTTACTAGTTTATCAATAAATTAAGGAAATAATTTTCTTAACTGGTTAGTTAATTATTTTGGTTACTAAAGATAAATTATTAAAGGAAACCGGTTTTAAATCAAATCATTTGTTAATTAAATTTTAAAATGGTAATTAATTATTCGATTATTTCGAATATTGATAAACCATATAATTGTTTATACAAGGTCAAGTACTGTGAAGAAAACAAGCTGAAATGGAAATGGATTGCAAACAAAAAAATCAAAGGTGGGTCAATCTCACTCTTCTGGGTTATTTAAATTTAAATGGTTAAATTTAAATAAATGGCTTGAATGATTGAATTGATTTTATGTGCTATATTATATATAGTAGTATGTAGTATATATTGGAGTAATTAATTTCGCGCATTATAATAGCAGATGAGACCCTAATAGCGGATGAGACCCTATGGGCCGCATAATAGCGGATGATATTATATAAATCTCATATACCACGATATTCCACCTTAAAGTGGAATTGATATTATTGTATTGTGCTAACATCTGTGGACGCAGGGAAATAGGTTGGAGGGATCCAACTGGATTCCTCAAAATTATTTGGATTGTTTAATATTCAATGTTATGAATATGATATTCTGTGATGAATTATATTGATAATTGGAATATCAAATGCTATGGTTTGCTTGAATATATTTCAGTTCACTGAGTCATCAAAATATTTAGAATTGGATTTTCGAAAAGAAAATAAAAGAGTGAATTTTTATGTAAATAATTATAGAGAATTTGAATAAAAATAAGAATGAATAGGAAATAAATAAAGGTGATTTTTAAAATCCCAATAAATATGTTCCGAGTATGAAAAAGGGATTTTTAATAAACAGAAAAATAATGAATTTTAAACTTAAGTGATATAATTTAACGGAATAAAGAATTTATTTTAAAAATTCAAGTCTTAAATTTATTGAAAATGATAAAGAAGGAATTTATTGCAAAATGTAGTAAATTGGAATCAATTTGGACATTGATTCAAGTGTTTGAAGTTGGAAATTTAAAGGAGAATGTGACTATGGAATTCATAAACTGGGTTTATAAAAGTGAAGTAATATATCAGTGGATGTTTGAAAGATAAATTCACGGTGGGAATTTATTAAAGGAATGGGAAAAAAAAATTTAAAATAAATAGTGATTTATTTTAAAAAGGATGTGAAGAGAAGTATATTTCCCTAGATAGTCAAGTACGTTTTCAAAGTAAATTTTTAAATATAAGTTAAAAGCTTTAATGTTGTTTTAAAAAGCATGTTTTAGAAAATTTATTATTTCTAAATGTTTAAATTCTAAAATAGGCATTTTTCAAATCTATTATAGTAGTAATTATTTCAAGGTGACTTGGTATGTTGTTTTTAAAAGAGAAAATCTAGTTTTATATTTAATAAAGTAACCTTATTTTAAATATTCCTAAGCTATATATATTTAATAAAGTATTGAAGTGGTTTTCAATTTAAATGTTAAAGTATATTTTATAAATAAGTTTTTTAAATTATTTTAGAAATCTAAAGTTTTGTGCTTGGTTTTTTCAGTGGAAATAAATATTTAGGAATTTATTCCATAAGAAAATGTGATTTAAAAACTGTTTTCAAAAAGGTTTGAAAATGGAAATATATCTTGTGAAGATATTTGAGGATAATAAATAATTTGGTGAAAATATTTATGTTGGATGGTTGTTGTGAATGTTAATTGATAGTTAAATACCGACTATCAATATTGGCCAATGCGCTGATCGTTTCGAAGAGACCGGGATCGGGGTTTATTTCCTAAAAGCCACTTCGATCTGGTTTGTACGTTTTCGTGAGGTAGACGAGTTTGGATTCGAAGGTGGAGCATTGAAGTGCAAGGGCTAGTCGCTACTAATCCTGAGAATGATTCCAAAATGAATGTAGTAGGAATAGTGCCTTCAGTTCCATTCGAATACGGGACAGACTTGTATGGATGAATGCTTTCAGAACATCGTCAGGTGGACGATGAGCATTCTAAGTGATATGTTCTAAAATGATAACGCTTAGCCTCGAGCCTAATCAACCAGGAATGAATGAAATCAGGGGTTATGCAGCAAGGCTAGGTGAGTAGCGCCCATTAGGGTGAGGTCATCTCTGTCTAGATGTCCCTTTTTATTCGTCTTAGTGGTGCGGTTGCTGATCCCAACCATAGGGTGATCTTACTCGGGATTATCCAGTAATCGGTAGTCCGGGTCTGGTGTTGCAGGGGATTGGGAATAATCCTCGATACGATGATCGAGGCCACGTACTGTGATAGGTGGTACCCAAGTGCCTAGTCATTAGTTGGAAATCCATTCTCCCTACGTGCCTTTTACGATTTTGTTTGTATTACCCACGACTGTGGCTAGTAGCTAGAATTTAATAAATATAACAATTTTGGCTATTTTAATAAGTATTTGTATATAGACCCTATTATAATATTAGAGGATTTTATAATAAATATTTTGGCTATCGTAAGGTAAAAACCCGATATGTTTATTTGCGGCGTGGTCTTACGATATGCTTTTGTTTCCAAAAGATTTTTGAAACTTTAATAATCAATTTGAGAATGGTTTTTCTCACGCTGGTATTTCAGACTAACTCGGGTGTTATTTAACTATAATGCTCGGGTCAGACCGAGTATTCTATAATACAGGAAAGGATGTTGTGGAACGGGAGACGAGCTGGATGGCGATACGTACTTCTGTACTTGATTATTATTCCGTTGTACATTCAGTTTTGAGGATAAGTTTATATGATTGTCCAGTTGTAAAATATGATGTTGTTGAACTCTGATGAGGTATGAATAAAACACATATAGTTTTCTTTTGTGTAAAGATATATTATTATCTATTATATTTTATTCCGCTGCGATAGTAAGATTCTGTTATTGTTTCTATTTTCTTCTTCTACCTCTTTCTTCTTTAACCCCAATGGTTTGTATTTCCATGCATCTTGAGTTGATTGATGGAGAATAGTGTCGACTCAAGGGGTACAGAACTGTGGGTCGTTACAGTTGGTATCAGAGCTTAGGTTGGTGATAACCTTGGCTCTAGTGGGGATTACTCATTGAATAGAATCCACGGTACTCTAGAAGAGTTTGAGTGTATTAATAGATATGAGCGCGTATTTTTTAGTGGATATAAAATTATTTTTATATTGTGTTGACTTATCGGTTGAGTGTTTATGGATTCTAGTCGATGTGTGGGACGCCATGTCATCGATAGGGTTTCTAAACTCTTGAACAAGATAAACCAACATAGTATTGTTTAAGTCCCGGCTCATTTTGAAAGTAAGTTACATATTGATTTCATTCTAGTTCAACTGTTTATTAAGTAGTAAATCTATCCACTTATTTTATTACTACTTGATTGGATTGGTTGAGGTAATTGGAAGTGATCGGTAGGTGACTAAGTTATTCTGGGTTTTACAAAGTGAATATACTATTATCTAAACTTGAAATGAAACTAATTAATCAAGAACGTACCGCCCTAGAAAGGGAAATTTTCTTAGCTTGCTTGAACAAATCCGCTCTTTTCGAACATCAGGCCAACGGGCGTGAGATGAGATGATATTTGCTGTCAGGAGATACCTTGAGAACAGTGAACAGTGAAAGCAGAATCCTATTTCATTTAGAAGAAGGCTTTGTCTCGTCCCTTCCTGTCTTTTCACCTTTGTAGTCCTATGCATAGTCAGTACTATAGCCCCAATCATGGCTACTAATAAAATCAGACTAGGAACCAAAAACCATAAGGTAAATGAAATAATTTTACCCAAATTATTTTATATATATAAAAGTAATAATTTTTTGCAAAATAATAATAGTTATATATGGATGCTTGGTTGTTGTTACTAATAATATTAAATTATTATCATTAATGTGTAAAATTGAATAAGAAATTGAAATATTAACCAAAGATTAAGGAATAAATTAATAAAATAAATGGGATTTGTAAATGTGAATTATAAATATGATTTATAATTTTGAAATGGAATTCCATAAAAATATAGAAAATGTTTCTAAAAGAATTTGGGATTTGAAATTTTGAGAAATTTAAATTCCTTTGAATTTGGAAATAAACTGTGATGAAAGTTCCAGAGTAATGTTTTAGATGGATTTTGAATTTGGAGTTTTTGGAAATTTTTTGAATTGGATTTGAACTCTGGAGAGTTTGGAATAATTGAAGGGATTTTAGAAAGATAAAAGCATTGAACTTTTTTTGGTTGCTGGAAAACAATTCCGATGGTGATCGCAACATCATCGGTGTTCATTTTCAAGTTTCCAAGAAGAGAATTGCTACCTGGATGTTCTGGATTAATGTTTGTTTGCGAAATTTGGTTTAATTTTGAAAATGCAGAGGAATAGTTTGATTTAGATATATGTTAACGTAAAAATCATACGCTAACACCCCGGTGTAGATTGAAGTTGAGTGAAAGCACCACCCGTGTACACGGGAACTACAAACAAGTAGAGAAATCGCAGAAAAAGCAGAAAAAACAATAGTTTTTATAGTGGTTCGGCTTAGGGTAAGCCTACGTCCACTTTAAATCTCTTTATTACTGAATTGATTACAACTTTTACAACAATCTTCAATTACAATTCCGATGAGACAAACAACTAGAACTTTGATGTAGAAGAATTCTTTAAATCCATGTAGATTGTGTTAGATTTCCTCTCGAAGTTAGTTGAGATGTCTTTCGTACTTGAAGTGTTGAGTGAGTCGAGAATTCAGCAGAGTATTGGCGCTTCAAGAGATCGGCCAAAAAGTCCCCTTCATGCTTGAGGTAGGTTGGTATTTATAGGGGAATGCCTCCTTAGGTCGTAAGTCGCGACCGGTCTAAGGCAAGTCGTGGCCGACTCATCTGGCCCCTCCATGGTTTCACATAGGTTCATTTGCACAAGTCCCAGGTCGCCACCGAGTCAACATAACCACGTATCAGTAATACGGCATCGGGCTTACATCTAATAGCTTTAGGTCGTGGACGACTCAAGCTAGGTCGTGAGTCGTTAACGAGTTAACTGGCAACTGGATCGTGTACGAGTCAAGAAGCCACTGTGCCAAGTAGCTGCATTGAACTTGTCTTCCTTTGCTTAAGTCGTGAACGACTTAACATTAGTCATAGGTCGGCTGCGACTTAGGTCGGTAGCTATCTTGGGTCGGTAGCTATCTTGGATCGGCATCCTGTTTTTAGGCAGTTGGCAACGGTGTTAAAGTATTAAGTCGGCATCCCTCTTAGCCTATTAGGTCGGTATCCTTCTTAAAGTATTAGGTCGGCATACTTGTTGAAGTATTAGGTCGGTATACCCCTTAGGCCTTAGGTCGGCATTGATGTGCACGTAAATGTGCATATTTTTACCACCATATTTATTCTATTTAAATTAAATAAATGATCATATTAGGTATTTTAACTTGTTTTAACCAAAATTCATATTAATTCCAAATTTTCACATATTCATCTTCATATAGGGGAAAAACGGTCATTTAAGTGCATATATTTCTTTGAGAAAAATTAATTGAAAATTTGTATATATTTTTGTAGGAAATTGATCTCAAATAGAAGTGGTTTCATGAAGATATGCATGCACAAAATTAATACAAAGGAATGAAGATGGAAATAATTCAAAGTGAAGAACATGGAGGACCCCACCTACCCACATACCTTAATGTACAAATTAAAGGCTAATGCACATGCTTTTGGACTTAATGGTTTCATGTACACTTAATGGGGGATTAAGACATGTTAATGGTTACTTGGCCTCCACACTTCCTAAGGGGCATTTTGGGTATTCTCCAAAAATATGAATTAGGGTTTCATACATGTATAAATACCCATATGTTTCATGTAACATTCTCTCTTCTCTTAGTCTCTCTTAGGCCTCCTTCTCTTTAGTTTAGTTTAGATCAAATAAAAGAAAGCTCTCTTTCTCTTTTAATGGCTACTTAGCCAATTTTTATTTCTTGTAATCTTTTTTATTTTATGCAATTTAATACATGCTCTTTCCTTTTCATGTTCATTTACTTTCATGTTGTAGTGTAGGTTTCTCTTATTTCATGCAAGTAGATTAGTTTTGTTTCTTTGCTTTGCTCTCTTTTTCTTTCTTTTTTTGCTTTCATGTTGCTTTCTACATTTGTTGATTTGATAACAAATATGAGAGCTTAATCCCTACAATTTAGGGGTAATGAAGCTCTCTAGTATGTAGATGCAACATTTTGATGTTCATACTCTCTTTTTGTGCTTTAATGGAAACATTTGAAGTGGTTTAATGATGTTGTTTAGCTTTGAATTTGATTGTCTGTGTTGTTCATAACAAATAGGCTATGCTTAAACAAACATAACACAAATTGCCTCTTCATCTACATATGATTATGGCAAAGAAGTGATTGTTGAAATTAAAATTTGATGGCTTATATTTCTAATTAATAGTTAATAGGCCATGCTTAAAATAAATTTTTCATTCAACTTTGTTGTCATATTTTATGAGATTTAAAAGTGTATTAGTGGTTGTGTTATAGTTTGATGGTTTATATTGAGCTAATTAATAGCACAAATATACCATACTTATGATAAGCACATCAACTAATTGACTAATGACAAGAAAAGAGAGATCATAACTTCATTTTGTTGATTTATGTGATCAAGAGAGTGGAAATTGCCTCCAAATTGTCTTAACACTCTCATATTTTTATCAATTTTCTTTTGACATTTTTCTTCTTTTTTTTAGTTAATCACTCTTCCAACTTTGGTTAATTTGATTGAGTAGAATTTTAAAATCATCAATTCCCTGCGGATCGACCCGTATTCGCCACGTGCTACATTCGTACACCGTGCACTTGCAGTTATTTTTAATTTAAATTTGTTCGACGGTTTTCTAAACCGAATAGAATTTCCGTCGGCGAACAAGTTTTTGGCGCCGTTGCCGGGGAATAGCACTGTGGTTGGTAGCAGTCGTACAGTGAAAGTAAAAACTTGTTCGTCGACGGAAATTCTATCGGTTTAGAAAACCGTCGAACAAATTTTCTTAGTTTTTAATTTTCAAGTTGCCAAAACAAGAAATAAAGGAAGAATAGCTTGTTGAAAATTGCTTCCTTAGCTAGCCAAAATAAATTGCTCTGCTTGCTAAAAAATTCTGCTTTCGTTTCTTTTGAATTGAATTGTTGGTTGCTTGCATTTGCATTTTAAAAAAATAAAAAAAAATTCATTCGTAGTTGCATTGTTAATACACGTTTAGTTTCTGTTCTGCATTTCATCTTAGATTTTGATTAATAATAACAGTTAGACATCGATAACACTTTATTGTATATTGACAATTTGTTTTTTTTGAACAATTTAATTTCTTGGTGTCTAGGCTACGGCAGAGTAATAACCATTTATAAATATTACGGTGATTCGTAAATATTATATTGGTTGTTCCTCTGAAGGTACTTAAACCTTCGGCTGCATTGCTACGGTGATTCGTGGTGCACCGATAAATCCTGCCCGTTACCTGGCTGAGAACTATCTTGTTTATCTAAGACAATTTGTGAATATACAATTTTGGGTTAACTTAGGATAAATCATTTGTAATTAACCCTTGCATTCACTTAGTTGCATTAGTTCATGCATATTAAAACAAAAAAAATTCAAAATCCAAAACTAAAAAAAATTGTTAATATTTCTTAACTTAGTTTTTTTTTTCTTTTCTTTTGAAAATTTTCAAATCAAAATTCCAAAAATCCAAAAAAATTAAAATCAAAAATCCAAAAAAATCTTTTCAAAAAAAAAAATTGAAATCCAAAAACAAAACAAAAATCAATTTTCGATTCTGAAAAATAGATTCTACTTGTAAATATTTTTGTTTATAAAAAAAAAACCAAAAAAAAAAAATCTTGAAAATGTCCGAGTTTCCTTTTTCTTACTCGCTTGAATTTAACTGCGAAAATCAATATAATCCATATGAGTTTACTCCAAATTCTTATGGATATTTTAACAACTTTTGTGTAAATAATTCAAATTTCGAACAACTCCAACGTTCGACTCTTGAAAATAGCATTGAAATGATTTCATCTTTACTCGAACTTTCTACACGACAATATCAAGAGATAAATGATTTATGTAATTCTGATTTGTGTGATAACTCGAGTCGAGGATTTCAAAATTTGAATTCAATTCAAAATTCAAACGATTACGATTATAACCCATGCCAATTTAATTTCGAGCTCCAAAATGAATTCCAAACTCAACATGAAAATGGGAACAACTTTTCAAACGAATTTGGCAATGGGAATAATCTTAACCATGTTACGAGTGAAAAATTTTGTTCTCAACAAATCCAAATCGAAAATTCTCAATTTAATAACTATAAATTGGATTTTGTTGAACAAATGAATGAAATTTACGATGATCACACGGATTTGTTGTTCGAAACATATATGAAATGTTAACCCTATCTCGGTTACGACTCAGCAGGTCTAGTGCGTGGAGATGGCGCCGACCCAAGAGATGCCGACCTAACTGAGTAAGAATTGTGCAGGGTCTGCCGATCTAAAGGACATACCGACCTAACTGCTTAAGGCTTAAAAAGCAGGCCGACCTAACCATTCGCATGACTTGCCGACCCAATGCCCTCACATAGATGCCGACCTAGTGCTTCAGAAGGAACTGGCCTAACGACTCAAGAAATGACAAGGGATCCGACTTAACATGACGCCGACCTAACTGCCTAATGAAGCTGCCGACCTAATTCGATCCGACTTAAGGACTTAACATGCTTACCGACCTAACTGAGTGGAACAAGTTCGCGACTTACACTTGTGTCGTGACCGACCCATGGTCTGTGCTAGGACGAGCGCGACCTGGGCAAGTGAAGGGGAGTTAGTTCACGTTTAGCTCGTCAATTCTTTAAATCGGTAACGACCTATTTAAACATGCACTTCCCATTTAAGTCGGAGGCCATGCATCAGAGAGAGGGGGCGACCTACGACCTAGCTTGACCCGGGTAACGACTTTGGACTTGTGCAAATTCAACGCAGCTTGATCATGTGAGGGCTCCTATAAGCCGGCTGCGACTTAACTGGGTCGGTGAGGAGTTAAGACCGAGCCTAAGTCCATAATCTTTACCTATAAATACCACCCTACCTTCAACATTAAAGGGACTTTTTTTTTGGGGGGTTGATCAATTTCAAGCGCCATTACTCTGCCGAATTCCAGACTACTTCAAAAGCTTTTGAGATCTAACAAACTTCTAAAAGAACTCCATGAAGGAATCATCTACATTCACCATGGATTTTAAGATGATTGTCAACGTCAAAGCTTGAGCTACTTGTTTTACATATCCCATCACTTGAAGCGTGTTGTAATTGAGAGATTTTGTAAAGAATTGTAATCAAACTAGTGATAAAAAGATTAAAGTGGACGTAGGCTGGATTATAAGCCGAACCACTATAAATACTGTGTCTCTTACTGTTTTTCTACATACTTTCTGCTTATTTCTGATTCCCGTACGAACGGGTGGTGCTTTCACAATCACATCCTATTCACCAGGGTGTTAGCGTTTAAATTTGAGCGTTAACATTTTGGTGCTTTCACTGAGAATTGAACTCAGGACATCTATCATCATTGCTTCAGAAAGATTTGTAGATAAAGTTTCTTTAAGAACCAGAAGTCTATCCGAAATCATGGCTCCTGGAAGGAAAAGTAAATCTGTGAGATCTGCAAACATTCAAGAGGGAACCTCCGCTTCCCCAACACCAAATCAAGCCACTCCAACTGTCGGGGTTACGAAAGCAGAGTTGGATGCCGCAATTTTGGGGTTGAACAGACAGATACATGCTCAAAATGTGCAAATGGAAGCCCAGAATGCCCAAAATGCCTTAATCCTGAATAAGTTGAACGATTTGCTCGGGGCAAACCGTCAATCAACAGCTAATGAAAGGAATTTCGCTGGTAATATTCATGAAACTGAAGAAAGGAATGTTTCCGAAAGGGATACTAACCCCGCTGAGCAAATACTTCCTGAGGTAGGCGGATCTAGGGCTCGTAATGATGAAGAATATCTCTCTGGAATGGTTCGCCAAATTATGAAGGAGAGCATGCAAAGAGTCGAAGATGAGAAAGAATGGGGCTTTGCTCCGAGCAAGACTCCATTTACTGAAAAAATTCTAAAGGCTGAATTCCCACGAAAATTTGCTCCTCCAACTATCCCAGCTTATAGGGGGACAAGTGATCCAAACGAATTTCTGTATAAATATGATTGGCATATGACGGGTGCCCGAGCCTCAGATGAAGTAAAATGCAGATACTTCCCCGTATATTTGGAAGGCGTAGCTCTGCTTTGGTTCACAAAGCTACCTGTCCGGTCCATCGATCAGTTTTCAGACCTAACCAGGAAATTTAAAGAGCAATTTAGGCTATATGCTTCAAAGGCAAAAGACATCATGTCGTTATCCGGTTTGGAGCAGAATTCGGGGGAAACTATCAAGTCTTTCTTAAATCGCTTCAATATAGCGTTAGCTGAGGTTGATAATGCGGAACCTCGCATGGTCTTGACCTATTTGATGAGGGCCATAGATAAATCTAGTGAGTTTGGAAGATGGTTGAATATGAAGGAACCAAGCTCTCTCGAAAAGTTCTACAAGAAAGCAGACGAGTTCATGCGTCTGGAGAGTCGCCCTGTATCGACAAAAGCAGCATTGGAAAAGGTTGAAGCTAACGCCAATGCTCCACGCAAAAATGAGTCTGTGGGACAGAAGAGGGAGAACAATAATGGAAAACAACAGAATAATCAGAAGAAGCATAGATCCTTCAAGCCTTCAGAATACACACCTTTGTCAGATACTCCAGAACGAATCTACCTGGCTACCAAAGATTCTGTCAATTATCCTAAACCCCCAGTCTTGAGAACCGGGAAAAAAGCTGTGCAAAGTGGGAGGTTCTGTCGCTTCCATAATCAGCCCGGTCATGATACTGATGACTGCCGTCAATTGAAGAATCTAATTGAAGAATTGTTAAGGGAAAATAAACTACAACAATTTGTGAAGAAAAATGATAATAATAATCCTGCTTCGTCGAACCAGGGGCAGCAAACTCCTGCTCATCAATCTGGGACTAATGGCAAAGACGCAGGTTTTGAGTCTGGAAGGCCTGTTATCAATATCATTACAGGCGGACCTCACCCAGCGGGCAAAAGCTGGGGTGAGATGGAAAGGTATTCCCGGGCCCTGAAATATGCACCGGAGGAAGAAAATGTTTTTGTTCTAGAGGACACTACGCCTTTGAAGCAACGAAAGACATTCAACGATGACATTGTATTCAAAACCAGGGATTCCATCGGTATTGAAGCCCCAACCTTGGATCCTTTGGTCATCTCGGCCGGCATTGGGCCAGCCATCGTCAGAAGGATTCTTATCGACAGCGGCGCATCCTGTAATATCCTCTTTAAGAAAACCTTCGACCAGATGAAGATTCCTATGGTTGAAGTGCAGGCATCATCGCAAAAAATTGATGGCTTCGCCGGGGAGCCAAAGCAACCAGTAGGAACCATTGACTTGCTAGTGGAACTCGGAGAAGGAGACAGAAAAGTAGTTCGCAAGCAGACTTTTGTGATAGTAGATGAATTTTCTGCTTATAATGCTTTCTTTGGTCGTCCTACTCTTGCAGCATTCAAAGCTGTCCTTGCCCCATGGTGTCTTACTATTAAATTCCCTACCGACAATGGAGTAGGAGTTATTAAAGGAGACCAGAATGCTGGACGAGAATGCTATATGACAGAACTGCGAGAAACAAGGAAGAGAGAAATGGGGAAAGATGCGGCAACCCCAATCCGCATCAAAACACCAACCCTATAGCAACTACAGGGCGGACCCTGCACTGGCGAGCATAGCGGGGCACGAAAAGAGATGGATCCTAGAAAGGCCAGTGCGGGGGAGAGTAGAGTGGTACCAGCAGAAACAACGATACCGGTACCCGTTGACCTGAAGGACCCAAACAAGGTGCTAAATGTGGGTTCACAACTCAATGTGACAGTTCAGAATGCCTTGATATCTTTTTTTGAAAGCAAATCTGGATGTTTTCGCTTGGACCCATGCTGATATGTGCGGAATATCCCCAGAAGTTGTGGTGCATGCTCTGAATATTGACCCAAAATTCACGCCCGTAAAGCAGAAAAGAAGAATCCAAGGTCCAGAAAGGTCAACAGCATTGAAAGAGGAAGTTGATCGGCTCATGGAGAATAACTTCATCAGAGAATCTACCTATCCAAATTGGGTGTCAAATCCAGTGCTAGTTAAGAAAGCCAACGGTAAATGGAGAGTGTGCATCGATTTTTCAGATCTAAACAAGGCCTGTCCCAAAGACTGCTTCCCATTACCCAGGATCGATCAGCTGGTAGATGGAACAGCGGGTCATGAATTGTTGTCTTTTATGGATGCCTACTCCGGATATAATCAGATCATGATGCATGAGCCAGATCAGGAGGATACAAGCTTTATCACCGATGTCGGTCTCTACTGTTACAGAGTTATGCCCTTTGGGTTGAAGAATGCGGGGGCAACATACCAAAGGCTGGTCAACGCTATGTTCAAACCGCAGTTGGGAAAGACTATGGAAGTTTACGTTGATGACATGCTAGTAAAATCTAAGAAAGCAGTGGATCACATCGAACACTTAGCAGAAATGTTCGCAATCCTCCGAAGATACGGAATGAAGCTTAACCCTTTAAAATGTTCTTTCGGGGTAGAATCTGGAAAGTTCTTGGGTTTCATCGTGAGCGCTAGGGGCATTGAAGCTAGTCCAGCTCAAATCACCGCTTTAAAAGAAGTCAAAGCTCCTAAAACAAAGAGGGAATTGCAAAGTCTCAATGGAAAAATTGCCGCCTTAAGTCGGTTCATATCCAAAGCTACTGATAAATGCATTCCATTCTTCGACGCTCTAAAGAAAGGAAAGAAAAACTTTGACTGGACTCCCGAATGCCAGAAAGCTTTTGAAGAATTGATTCAACATATGGAAAAGCCTCCAATACTTTCTAGGCCCGGCGATGGCGAGGATCTTCTTATATACTTGGCAGTTTCATCTCATGCTTTAAGTGCAGCGCTGGTACGGGAAGACAAAAGGATTCAACATCCAGTTTACTATATCAGCAAAAGACTCACTGGGGCAGAAATGAATTACTCCAAGTTGGAAAAACTCGCCTATTGTCTATTGATTGCCTCAAGAAAGTTGAGGCAATATTTCCAGGCTCATCCTATCAAAGTCCTCACTGATCAACCTTTAAAGCAAGTCTTGTTTCGCCCCGAGACTTCGGGCCGCCTTTTAAAGTGGAATATTGAATTGAGCCAATATGACATCACTTATCATCCTAGAAAAGCGATCAACGGACAAGCTTTGGCAGATTTTATTGCAGAATTTACAGACAAGGGTAACAGCGAGGAAGAAACAATCGAGGACTCCCCAATCCAATGGAAGTTATTTGTAGATGGCGCAAGAAATGATTACTGTTCAGGTGCTGGAATTGTTCTTGAAACTCCTGAAGGCCGGTCATTATGCTATGCGCTAAGATTAGAATTTCCTTCAACAAACAATGAAGCAGAATATGAAGCTCTGATTGCTGGTTTGAGAATTGCTAAAGAACTAAACATTCGAGCGTTACAGATCTTCAGTGATTCTCAGCTTATAGTATGCCAAGTCAAGAAGGAGTTTCAAACGAAAGGAGGAAATCTGCCCGCTTATGTGTCAAAGGCTTGGGAACTTTTATGTGAATTCGACCACTACACGATAAGTCATATTCCTCGAGAAGAAAACATGAAAGCAGATTCTCTCGCAAAATACTCAAGTTCTGGCGAAGCCCAATCCTTAGGGTTAGTTCCAGTGGAAGTTTTGTCAAATCCAAGCATTGATGAAATGGATATCGATTGGGTTATGAGTATGTCACAAGAGCAAGAATCATGGATGACTCCAATAACAAAGTATCTACTCAATGGCTCTTTACCAGAAAACTCTAAAGAACGACAAAAGCTACTGAGAAAAGCTTCTCGATATATAATCCAGGATGGTCAATTATACAGACGAGGATTCTCAATGCCACTACTTCGATGTGTATCCAAAGAAGAAGCCAAAATAATCCTATCAGAGGTACATGGAGGAGAATGTGGGGATCATTCAGGTGGTCAAACTTTAGCAAAGAAAATTCTCCGATATGGATATTTTTGGCCAGAAATTAATCGAGATGCTGCAGATTACTCTCGAAAATGTGACAGATGTCAAAGATTTGCCAAAATTCCTAGAGCACCTTCTACTGAACTCACACAAATGACCAGTCCGTGGCCGTTTGCAATTTGGGGAATAGATTTGATCGGACCATTACCAACCGCCAAATCTGGAATCAAATATGCCATTGTTGCTGTAGATTATTTCACTAAATGGGCTGAAGCTGAACCATTGGCAACCATCACCTCCAAAAAGATGATAAATTTTGTGACTAAGAATATCATTTGCAGATACGGTGTGCCTCAAAAGATAATTACAGATAATGGTACTCAATTTGAAAGTGAAGAATTCCAAGATTTTTGTAAACGATTCAAAATCCTGAAAAGCTTCTCAGCAGTAGCTCATCCGCAGGCAAACGGGCAAGTGGAAGCAGTAAATAAAATTATCAAGTCAACCATCAAAAAGCAACTTGAAAGAGCTAAGGGTGGTTGGGTCGATAGGCTACCACTAGCACTATGGGCATATAGAACTACCCACAAAACTGCAACTGGGCATACTCCTTTTTCGTTAGCATACGGATCGGAAGCAATGATCCCGGTTGAAACAGAGGTCCCTTCACACAGAAGAATCCATTTCAATCAAGCGGAAAATGAAAAGCTGCAACTTGAAGCGCTGGATCTCCTTGATGAAAAAAGAGATGAAGCTAACCTCAGAGTTGCAGCTCATCAGCAAAGGATAGCCAGACATTTCAATTCCAAAGTTCGTCAACGCAGCTTTGAAATTGGAGATCTAGTCCTGAAAAGAATTATGACCACGACAGGTGTGTTTGGGCCAAATTGGGAAGGACCGTATGTAATAGGTCAGAAACTCCTTGACGGCACATTCAAGCTCACCACTGTTGATGGAGATCAAATTCCAAGGGCATGGAACAGCAATCACTTGCGTCCATACTTTACTTGAAAATTTTGTTGAAACATTGTAAAAAGAATTATAAATGTATGATTCTTGTAATTGAAAGCAAATGTGAAACTGATGCAAGTAAATAATGAAAGAATATAAAGTGGATGTAGGTCCGATTTCATGGCCGAACCACTATAAATCTTGTGTTCCTTATTATCATTATATGTTTGCTTTGTTTTCGATATAAAAATACATAAAATGTATTGCTGAAATGTCGATTTAAATTTTTGCAGACAATGGAAATAAAACTTGCGCATAATAAGACCGAGCGATTCTCACCATCATTCGACAAACAAATTTCAAGCCACAAAGACCCCGAATTCAAATCCTAGATAGGAAATACTTCAATTGAACGGCTAATGATTTCGATAGAAACGAGCCCTTGCTGATAAATTGAGATTGTTTGAACAAACAAACATCCAATTAGGAAGCTAGTGCCCGTTCTCACGAACTTGCCTGGCAATGAAGTACACTTCCTTGGATTAAACAAGCTACTTGCAAGAAAAGGGGAATGAAAACTTAAAAACAAAAAAAAAAAAGAGAGAGGATCGCTGAAAAGGCATAAGCAAGTGAACAGAGGAACAATCAAAGCTACCATCTGCAGTGCAAGTCCTCTTCGGAGGATAAAAGACCTCTAATGGGTCATACGCCACAAAAAAGAAAGTTCTCTACTCAACAAAAAAGATTGGAGGAGTCATGACCCTCCAACCATGAGAGAGTAACTTCCAGGCGATGAAAACCCGCTCTGAGGCACATTTCACCAGGAGTTGAAGTGTTATGACCGCTCTTCGGGATTTCACTTCACCAGAGTTGAAATGTAAACAAAATAAAAGCCCTCTTCGGAGGCCCATTTCACCAGGAGTTGAAGTGTTATGACCGCTCTTCGGGATTTCACTTCACCAGAGTTGAAATGTAAACAAAATAAAAGCCCTCTTCGGAGGCCCATTTCACCAGGAGTTGAAGTGTTACGACCGCTCTTCGGGATTTCACTTCACCAGAGTTGAAATGTAAACAAAATAAAAGCCCTCTTCGGAGGCCCATTTCACCAGGAGTTGAAGTGTTATGACCGCTCTTCGGGATTTCACTTCACCAAGGTTGAAATGCAAATAAAATAAAGACCTCTTCGGAGGCATATTTCACCAGGAGTTGAAGTGTAACAGCCGCTCTTCGGAATTTCACTTCACCGGAGTTGAAAGACAAGCAAAATAAGAACCTCTTCGGAGGCACAATCAAGAAGAAAGACCTCTTCGGAAGCCCACGTTTCGCCGAGATTGAAATAAAACTTCCAAGTGTTGAAACGTGGAAAAGCTTTCTAAGGCAAAACTCTTTGGAGGTACACGTTTCGCCGAGATTGAAATAGAACTTCCAAGTGTTGAAACGTGAAAAAATCCCTCCGTAGAGGTACAACTTTCCATATGTAAAAAAGGAAAATCCTCATCAGGGGCATGCTTTAACTCACAAAGGAAGAGTAATTTACCTATTCTGGAAAATAATCTTCTTTTAAAAAAAAAAAAAAAAAAAAGGGGGAAGAAGAGAAGAGAAAAGGAGTTAAAGTACCCTTCAGAGGTCCGCTTTGCTACATAAAAGAAATCACTCGGTAAAAGGAAAATGTACTTAAGCAAAAAAGAAAGAAGTGATTTCTTCAAAGGACAAAGCGCGTAGAAACTCATATGAAGGGGGTTGCACTCTACAAGAATTCTTTTTAAAATAAAAATAAAATAATTATTCTTTAGCAAATAAGAGTGCAAGTCCCCTCGAGGTATAGAATATTGCAGCATACTTATGGAATGGGGGCAATATAGTATAATTACACACGATATGGTATAACTAAACCAGCAAAAGGTAACGCTCAAGTAACATACCATAAGCTCGCTGCAATATCAAATAAACTCATGCCAAAACGAATAACAAATGTATCCTTTAATTCAAACAAAAGTTTGTACAAACGAGGAATCATTTTATTCAATTACAATGCAGGTACAGGTTTCAAAATAAAGAAAAGCGGGGGCCGGTACCCGCACAATTCTCGGCCAGTACATGCAAAACGCAAAAAACTAGAAACTGAAGATCTTCACTTCTTTTTGCTGCCTTTAGACCCTTTACCCGGCCGAATGATCAGCTTATCAGGGCGGTCGGTGGGCATAAGGGAAGTGGGAGAGGAAGGCGCAACCGGTCCAGCTTTCAGCTCCTCTTCAGTGGTGGTGACTATCTTCCCCCTCCTCTTTGGTGTCCCACGCTTCTTTTTTCTTCTTTTTGAGGAAGACTCACTCCCGGGAGTAACAAGTTTAGATAGAACAATCTCGTCAGAGGGAGTTCGCTCTGAAGATGTGTCACCTCCCTCAGGCCTTTCATCTTTCTGCTCTTGTGAAGCAATGGGATCATCCAAGCCGTGAAGAGCCTCTATTTGTTCTTCTTGTGACCCAGGTTGCGAGGCAGAAGGAGGCGCCACTTGAAGAGATGGAGGAAGGATCACCGGGGGAGAAGAAGCTTGAGTTTGGCTCGGTGCTTTCTCTACAAAGGAGAAAAAACTTAAAATATCAGTATCTTTCGAAAAGAGAGGGGATGACGGCTCGTCAAAAGTCGGGAATTCATTGACATTTGAAAAATAATCAAGAAGATCGTCAAGCTCACAAGGAGCAAACGAGCAGTTCACCACTTGGGCTGGTCCGGTGTCAAGTTTACCTGGGGCAGTTGGATCTCTGAGGCTGATTTCATATCGCTGTGCTTCGTTGCTTTCACCACCTTCATCCCCGCCTTGTGCACTTGTAGTTTCAGTTACTGTCTGTTATCCCGCTTTTTGGCAAAGCCGTGATATCAAAAGATTGGTCGAAAACGGGAAACAGTCCGTCTTAGAGATTGGTTATACATCACTTAGCTATGGATATCGATGAATTTTGCCCGAGTCCGGATCAGGCCACGATTGATAGGACACGACAAGAAAGGTTGTAGGAGCCATCATTTCAAGTTTCAAGTCAATCCGAGTTCGTATGCTCAAGATATGATGGATTCAGTGTGAAGAGAAATAGTCATTGTCCGGTTCGAAACCATGAATTTCGAACCCATCCTTTTCGAAACCATGCTGTTCGAAACCATCCACGCCCTCTCCTTCGAAACCACCTAGTTCGAACCCATCCACGCCCTTGCCTTCGAACCCATGATGTTCGAACCCATCAGCTAGTACCCAGCCTCGACTCCATCGCCTTCGACTCCATTACCTTCGAACCCACCACAGTAGCATACCTTCGAATCCACGACTTCACTCGGCCTCACATCCTCACTTCGAACCCATCGAATAACCCAATTCGAACCGATCAACTTCGAACCCATAAGAATTCCTGGATTCGAATGTCACGTTCGAAACCAAGAGTGCTTCCTATTTCGAATCCACCGAGTCAATTGGTTTGGAGGACGTGTTCGCCGTAGTTCACGGAGTCGAAGCGGTCCATTCGGAGATAAGTTAGGATCGATTCGAATATTGCGCGCCACGTCACTACAAGCCCACGTGCACTGCTGGGTTCGAAATGAAGGGTTCGAACGTCATGGGTTCGAAATCCACAGCCAACCGAAAATACCAATTTCGAACCGAGCATATCTCCTCGACCACAAATCCAAATGCAACCAAATTTTCACAGTAGCTTCCATATGAGATAAAGATTGTTCCTGCCAAGTTTCAGCTCGATTGGACCATTCCTTGATGGGTTCGAAATCACTTCGAACCGATGTCCGATCGAGACGAAACTTGGTGGGGTCGGTCGCGTGGGCCCACTCACGTGCCAGAAGGAGTCTCACGAAGTTTCAGCAAGATCTGGGCCTCCAACGCCTATAAATAGCACCCTGAAGCCTTCAGAAAGGAGGATCTTTCCGCCATTGAACGCCAAGACTCTGTCGGATTCAAGTTCAACTATCAGAATCGCTGTTGTATTCATATTTCAAAGCAATTGTCAGCTGTAATCCATTGTAATCGATTGAATCGAGCAAAGCAATAAAGAGAAACCCTTCAAAGTGGACGTAGGCACGAACGCCGAACCACTATAAATCCTGTGTTTGTGATTGTTGCTTGTGAATTACTGTAATTTGTTACTTAGAGCTGAATTCTATACTGATTGTTGCTGAGTTCTGTGCTGAATATTATCGAATTGAACACGTAAACGGGTGCTTTCACGACCTTGGGTGTTTGTGACCAATTTTGGCGCAAACATTTTGGTGCTTTCACTGAGAACGCTAACTCAGGAGTTCTACCAATTGATAGCAAATTCAAAGAGAGTTTGAAAGTTTAGATTTGAGAAATTATGACGAGACAATCGAGTAGAAGGCCAAGGCCAAAGAGGAGTGAACTGCAGGGGAGTCAGGAGGCTTCCTCAGGAGGGAATCAAGCGTCGATCTTCATCACTAGGGATGAGATGGAGGCTATGATGAGAAGACAAGAAGAGATGATCCAGAACTTGCTTCAGCAAATTGGGCAACTTGGAGCACAAAACCAAGGAGCAACTGGAGTTCAGAACGGAGCAGGACCATCTGGCGTAGCACCAGAGCTAGGGGCCACCCACACTTGGAGCATGTTGATCCAATCCCAGAGAAAGAGATAGGGGCCTCTGAGCAACCTGGTAATGAATGAACGCTCATCCAGGGGGCAGGTAAAATTCCCTCCTAAACTCGGGGGGCAGGTCGAAAGCGATGAACAAGTCGCAAACCTCTCACTAGCACGGTTAGATCATTTACACATGTAAGCGATCGCGCACGATCCATAGGCATGCTCTGAATGACTAAAGACCGCACCATAGTAAGAGTTTACGCTTTGACATCTTCGTCTTGCTGTGATCTTGACTCAAACATTCCTGTTGTGGAATTCGTATGATTATTGCTTTGATATTTGCAAATTTACTTGTATGCCCGTGGATCGCGAACGGTCCGCGAGCACCTCTTGCATGGCAGCGAACTGCCAAAGTCTTCGATTCGAAAACTCCCCCAAACAATAACTCCAGCACTGATAATATTAAGTCCCCCCCGGGCACACACAATTCGCCTCGAACGGCATCCGACCTCGAACGGTCACAATCCGCCACGAACGGCACCCGACTTCGAACAGTCATAACTCGCCTTACCTCAAATGGCTTGATCGCGAACGGTCGTCACTTGAGGTCCGAAACCCGACCGCGAACGGTCACAAATTCGCCTCGAACGGCACACGATCGCGAACGATCACCCTCCGCCTCGAACGGCACACGACCGCGAACGGTCACAGATTCGCCTCGAACGGCACACGATCGCGAACGATCGCTTCCTGCCTCGAACGCCATTGATCGCGAACGGTCATGGCTCACTGATTATGAAAACCGACCTCGAACGGTCACCATTCGCCTTGAACGGCACTTGGTCGCGAACGATCATCATTTGCCACGAACGGCAGTCGACCGCGAACGGTCCCATCTCATCATTCGCCGCGAACGGCATCGACCGCTAACGGTCCTATTCCATCTTATGCCACGAACGGCACGGACCGCGAACGGTCCCGATTCACTTCAAGCAGCATGCGATCCCGAACGATCGAAGCATGCATTTGTACGCTCGACCGCGCACGGTCGCACTTCCCCTCGAATGGCTCGATCACGAACGATCGTCATTTGAAGTTGAGCGCTTGACCATGAACGGCCGCACTTCATCCCAAATGGCTCGATCCCGAACGATCGTCATTTGAGGACATATGAAACTATTGAGTTCTTTGCAGGTTGATAATCGGATACGAACATCCAACTCGAAGCATTACAAAACACACCTTCCTACCGCAAGGCATGTTTTGGGGGGCAAAATGTTATCCCGCTTTTTGGCAAAGCCGTGATATCAAAAGATTGGTCGAAAACGGGAAACAGTCCGTCTTAGAGATTGGTTATACATCACTTAGCTATGGATATCGATGAATTTTGCCCGAGTCCGGATCAGGCCACGATTGATAGGACACGACAAGAAAGGTTGTAGGAGCCATCATTTCAAGTTTCAAGTCAATCCGAGTTCGTATGCTCAAGATATGATGGATTCAGTGTGAAGAGAAATAGTCATTGTCCGGTTCGAAACCATGAATTTCGAACCCATCCTTTTCGAAACCATGCTGTTCGAAACCATCCACGCCCTCTCCTTCGAAACCACCTAGTTCGAACCCATCCACGCCCTTGCCTTCGAACCCATGATGTTCGAACCCATCAGCTAGTACCCAGCCTCGACTCCATCGCCTTCGACTCCATTACCTTCGAACCCACCACAGTAGCATACCTTCGAATCCACGACTTCACTCGGCCTCACATCCTCACTTCGAACCCATCGAATAACCCAATTCGAACCGATCAACTTCGAACCCATAAGAATTCCTGGATTCGAATGTCACGTTCGAAACCAAGAGTGCTTCCTATTTCGAATCCACCGAGTCAATTGGTTTGGAGGACGTGTTCGCCGTAGTTCACGGAGTCGAAGCGGTCCATTCGGAGATAAGTTAGGATCGATTCGAATATTGCGCGCCACGTCACTACAAGCCCACGTGCACTGCTGGGTTCGAAATGAAGGGTTCGAACGTCATGGGTTCGAAATCCACAGCCAACCGAAAATACCAATTTCGAACCGAGCATATCTCCTCGACCACAAATCCAAATGCAACCAAATTTTCACAGTAGCTTCCATATGAGATAAAGATTGTTCCTGCCAAGTTTCAGCTCGATTGGACCATTCCTTGATGGGTTCGAAATCACTTCGAACCGATGTCCGATCGAGACGAAACTTGGTGGGGTCGGTCGCGTGGGCCCACTCACGTGCCAGAAGGAGTCTCACGAAGTTTCAGCAAGATCTGGGCCTCCAACGCCTATAAATAGCACCCTGAAGCCTTCAGAAAGGAGGATCTTTCCGCCATTGAACGCCAAGACTCTGTCGGATTCAAGTTCAACTATCAGAATCGCTGTTGTATTCAGATTTCAAAGCAATTGTCAGCTGTAATCCATTGTAATCGATTGAATCGAGCAAAGCAATAAAGAGAAACCCTTCAAAGTGGACGTAGGCACGAACGCCGAACCACTATAAATCCTGTGTTTGTGATTGTTGCTTGTGAATTACTGTAATTTGTTACTTAGAGCTGAATTCTATACTGATTGTTGCTGAGTTCTGTGCTGAATATTATCGAATTGAACACGTAAACGGGTGCTTTCACGACCTTGGGTGTTTGTGACCAATTTTGGCGCAAACACTGTCTTAGTTGCAGGCGGAGTATAGGAGCTAGAACCCGTGATGTCAACCACAGGAGAAACTGGAGGTTGGATAGAGGAAGTAAGCGTTAATTCCTTTCCAGAACGTTCCTCTTCCGCCATTCCAGTTCTCATCCTGGCAAGTTGTTCTCGCCCCTTCGCAAGAGCAGTGCGAGCTTCCTCATCCAGGTAACGCGCCTCAAAATCTCCATCGCCATACCCGGCGTCTTTAAACATGTTAAGAGCAGCTTCCCACACCTCGGCCAGGGTGATTTCATACTTGGGACCAAGAAAAGAGAGGCTGCCGCGTCCCAAGACACAGTGTAAATAAAAATCGAATAAAGTCGAATTGATATCGGTTTCCATGGTCTGAGCAGTTTCTTCGGCTGCAATTTTGCCAGCCATGGCCTCATCTCGATCTTTTTCGGTCTGAGCAAGTTGGGCTTTTAGCGCTTCTATCTCCATGTCCCGGGCGCTCAGTTTATTCTGCAACTGGGTGACATCAGTGCGGTGGTTCTCTACAGCTTGTTCTAACCTCTCAGCTTTAGCTTCAGCGTCCCTCTGGCTGGCGTGCGCATCTCGCACTTGTTTTTGCAATACCTCTTCTCTTTGGGTGTAAGTATTAGTAGAAGAGGCAAGATCATCTTTGAGCTGCTTTACTTCAGCTTCGAGTTTTTCATTGTATTCGGCTATCTCCTTCATCTCAGCGTTGTGTTGATCAAGAATCTTCTGCCATTCTGATTTGTCATTTTCCATGGTCAGCATTGCTTCGATGTTAGCCCGATTAACTCTTTGAAGTTCATCAACCAGCTTTTGCCATCCAGACATTCTAT
This sequence comes from Allium cepa, assembly GCA_030765085.1. Taxonomy (NCBI): domain Eukaryota; kingdom Viridiplantae; phylum Streptophyta; class Magnoliopsida; order Asparagales; family Amaryllidaceae; genus Allium; species Allium cepa. The sequence goes on from CM060928.1 coordinate 1,040,323,434, forward strand.
CGATATCAAGCTTGACAGCATCGAGATTTCTGTACATAGCTTCTTTGTCGATGGGGACCAAATCAAGGTCGAAGCGTACCCCCCTCAAACACCAGTTCGGGAATCGGCTCTGCAAAGTCGGGGGGCCCCTTTCAACATGGTACGAAGGCCTGTTGAGAAGTGTTTGGATGGCACTTCCTTCAAGAGCAGGAGATTTGGAAGGGATGTCAATAGAAACTGAGGCACCAGGTCTCTCAGATGTCACGGGCACGTGCTCCTCGCCAAGTTTGGTCCGCTTTCTCGAATCCTCAATATGGCTCTTCCCCCTATCATCGTGCGTTTTACGTTTATGGGAATCATCATCCCTTGGGAAGGATTCATGTCGCGTGCCCGCTCCCTCATGACGTTCTTCATACCTTCTCCTCTCTTCAGCTTTTCGCGCAGCTCTCTGCTCATTGGTCTCTCTGGGATCGGTATAGTATTGCTTGTAATCATAGCTGCCACGCCCTCCATAGCGTCGAAAGTCTTTGTAATAAGAACCGCTGCCGCTGCGCCCCATAGAGGAATCTGAAAAGGCAAAAATAGCAAGTCTTAGAAACTTCCGGAGAAAAGAAGTTAAATGTGAACAAATGCCAAAAAATCCTAAGTGTTGTGTGATGTGCAAGCTACGCGCATTAAGCTACAAACCACTCATTGGTGTAGAGGTGATGATAGCTTGGGTATGAGGAGTTGGTGTTTGTGTTGGTGTTAGTCGAAGAAGGGACGTCGCCTCAACTATAGGAGAGATAGTTTTAGACACGTCATCTCTAAAAAGCTCCTGTGAGGTCACTATTATGTCGCTCAACCCATCATAAACATCGTCACCATCATGCTCGGTGAGACTTGTTTTCTCAGTTCCTACATCAGCTAATCCCCCGAGAGGCTGTGAAGGTTCTTCTTCTTCCTCAATCGGGGCAAGTGCCGTCTTACTAGATGACCCCATAATGTCGGTAGGGGTGGAACATTTCACCAATGAAGCTTCGATGTTAGACTCTTTTGATGAGGGTTGTTCGATAGTAACGGGGGCATCCGATGCTTCAGTCGGGGAATCGGGAACTTCAGTCGGAGCTTCACAAAGCTGAGTATAGCGAGAAGGGTGGAGAAGTCCGTATTGATGTAGAAATTCGTCGCTTAGTAGAAACTTGATACTTCTCTCTTCTGCGGCTACAGCGCTCAGTCTATCAAAAGTCTGCCTATGTATCGGATCTCTAGAGGGAAGGGGAAGTGCTGAAAAAAGCAAAGAATGAGATTAGCAATTTGGACCCCGAAAAGAGTTAAAAAAGAAAGTGGAAAGACGGAAATAAATGATCTTACTTCCTACTCTCCAAGAAGCATAAAACTCTGGGGGACTGCGGGCAAAGAAAAATTGGTTTAAAAATCCATGGACACTTTCAGTAAGATCAAGAATGAGCTTGCGGTTTCTTGCACTTCTCACAATGATAAGAGAAGGATGGTCTTTGCTCTTTGCAAACGAGCATAAGTAGCGAATTTCTTCGAAGCTCGGCAGTCGGTCAAGATTTCTTCTGAACAAAACACCCAACCCCATCAAGATAGCGTAACCATTAGGATGAAGTTGGAACGGAGAAATTGACATCCGAAGAAGAAGAATTCGAAGAAAGTCATTGAAAGGTGGGATCGCCCCACTTAAGCACATATGACGATTAACCGCGACAAAACCATAGGGAGGTCTGTCAGCAGTATCATTCGGTCCAGGAAATATGACATCATCTTCAGCAAAGCCGAATTGAGTACGCAACTGAATAAATGTTCTCGAAGATAGAATAGTCGAAGTTCTTTCCGGAGGATTCTCTATAGGAACAGCTATCGGGAAAGTTTCTTCTTCTTGACTTGCTGCTTCTTCTCCTTGATGGGAAGTCATTCTACACAAGCAATTGGATATTCAAACATGAAGGTGCACGTTTCCTAAAGTGTGTGAAGTGTTGTACAAGTATCAATCAAACAATAAGCAAAGGTAACTGGAATAAAACCTAGCAAACATTTGTTAGTTATAAAAACCAGGAATCTTTGTTTTGAGTTTGAATATGCAAATACAATGTTGATGCAAACAAATCAGTTCAAATTGTTGATACTTTGCATTAATATTTTACTATAATCAATTAATTCACAGCATTTCATGCAATATATTCATGTCTCTCATCTTGTCTTGACTAATCTGTCATTCGATACGGGCAGTCAATGGCAGTATATGCGCCTTGGTTTTCTTTGTTTGTTTGTTATTCTCGACAGGTTTACAGCTTAAAAATGAGAATGATCTGTAAAGTAACACAATGGAATTCAAGCAAACTTGAAGCTAGGACAGTTCAAAATGTTCAAAATGTAAACAACTTAGTCGGAAGTCCGGGTCAAAATACTTGAAGAAGGCCTATGTTTCTAAGTGTCAATACGTCCAGAGCCCAAGTGTTAGCTCGGCTACGGTTCAAAAAATTCTCATGCGAGATAAGACTAAGTCGGTAACGGGTCAGAATCTAGGTGGTTCAGCTTGGCGACTCATTTCCTCTAGTTCGCATGGGGGAGATAAGAGGGCAAGCTCCAAGTCGAAAGGCAGGAATTTCTCCAAGTCTTAACTCGGTCACGATCTAAGCTTTAATGTTTAGGTCGGCGAAATTCTCTCAAGCATTATCTCAACCACGATTTAAGGTCGTGTAAGAGCTAGATCGGTCGAAGGCTAAGCCACCTAAACCCACTAACTCGCCTTCGAGCCAACATCCCACAGCATTAAACCCGATAACCCTATAGCCATTCCTTCAACACCCACTTCTACTCATGCTGCCGAATCACCCAATTGAACAATTCGGAATCGAGCTTAAGATGATAAACCATCTTCATCGCCTCAACGACCAATCTGAAGCCAGAACTTCATAACCTAAGTTTCATCAACTATGAATACGATGGGGTTCATAATGAAGCGTCGTGCAAGGAGGCGATTCGGTGCAAGGAGGCGATTCGAGTTCGAACAAACAAGAAATGTGAATCGGCAATAAATTACAATCAGGAAAACCACTTACACGATGCGTAGCAGAGATTATTTGTGATCGATTGAATAAAGTTGCCTTTAAGATCTGAGGGTGCTTTAATGGCGGAATTGAGCAAGGGTTTGAATAAAGAAAAAGGAGGAAGGGGGCTAATTTATATCTCATGGTGAAGGAATGTTAAACAACACTAACTGGTAAGTCGTACGCGATCTACCGACCTAAGAGAAGCCGAGCTAAGATATTTCGAAGCACACGACTTAAGTCTAAGGCGTATACTTCGAGGGGCAAATGTTAACCCTATCTCGGTTACGACTCAGCAGGTCTAGTGCGTGGAGATGGCGCCGACCCAAGAGATGCCGACCTAACTGAGTAAGAATTGTGCAGGGTCTGCCGATCTAAAGGACATACCGACCTAACTGCTTAAGGCTTAAAAAGCAGGCCGACCTAACCATTCGCATGACTTGCCGACCCAATGCCCTCACATAGATGCCGACCTAGTGCTTCAGAAGGAACTGGCCTAACGACTCAAGAAATGACAAGGGATCCGACTTAACATGACGCCGACCTAACTGCCTAATGAAGCTGCCGACCTAATTCGATCCGACTTAAGGACTTAACATGCTTACCGACCTAACTGAGTGGAACAAGTTCGCGACTTACACTTGTGTCGTGACCGACCCATGGTCTGTGCTAGGACGAGCGCGACCTGGGCAAGTGAAGGGGAGTTAGTTCACGTTTAGCTCGTCAATTCTTTAAATCGGTAACGACCTATTTAAACATGCACTTCCCATTTAAGTCGGAGGCCATGCATCAGAGAGAGGGGGCGACCTACGACCTAGCTTGACCCGGGTAACGACTTTGGACTTGTGCAAATTCAACGCAGCTTGATCATGTGAGGGCTCCTATAAGCCGGCTGCGACTTAACTGGGTCGGTGAGGAGTTAAGACCGAGCCTAAGTCCATAATCTTTACCTATAAATACCACCCTACCTTCAACATTAAAGGGACTTTTTTTTTGGGGGGTTGATCAATTTCAAGCGCCATTACTCTGCCGAATTCCAGACTACTTCAAAAGCTTTTGAGATCTAACAAACTTCTAAAAGAACTCCATGAAGGAATCATCTACATTCACCATGGATTTTAAGATGATTGTCAACGTCAAAGCTTGAGCTACTTGTTTTACATATCCCATCACTTGAAGCGTGTTGTAATTGAGAGATTTTGTAAAGAATTGTAATCAAACTAGTGATAAAAAGATTAAAGTGGACGTAGGCTGGATTATAAGCCGAACCACTATAAATACTGTGTCTCTTACTGTTTTTCTACATACTTTCTGCTTATTTCTGATTCCCGTACGAACGGGTGGTGCTTTCACAATCACATCCTATTCACCAGGGTGTTAGCGTTTAAATTTGAGCGTTAACATGAAACAACGTGAACAACAAAATCAAATCTCAACGTGTGATGAGTCAAGTGATAATCCATCTTTTATCCAAATCGACGATTTTCAAATAACAACTTTTGAATTTGATAATGATGATCTTAATCAATTTGTTGAAAATACGGTAATTGAGTTGGATTTCAACTCTTTTGAGGGTGCGAAACTCGATTTAAATTTCTATCTTCCTTTTTCTGAAAATTTGAATACAACAACTTTGAATTTTGAACTTGATTTATGTAATAAAGTTGTTGATAATCCAACAAAGGAAGACGAATTTAATGAACACGGATTTTTTGGACTTTTGGATGACGAGTTGTTAAATTCCGAAGGGGAAGATGAAAATCACCATTTTGATTTTGAAATCAATAATTGTGAAAATGTTTTCAATGATAAGCTTGAATTTCAAATTGGTGAAAATAAACTTGAACTTCAATCAATTGTTTTGTCGACCCTGAAAATCATCGAAAATAAAACAACTCGTACGATTTTTAATAAAATGACATTCGTTTTTCCAAATCGACAATCAACTTCAAATTCTTTTACGATTTGGTTTTTCGTGCTTAAGCCGTGTCTCACGCATTTGACGAGACAAATGAATTGGTCTTTGGAAGACCGTTTCATTTACTTTTTGACTATATACTTTCTCATCTCTTGTAAATAATAATCTTTCATGTAAATATTAGATTTTTACTTTATTTTTCTCCTTCCACTTGGGTTGACTGTGGGGACACAGTCAAAATCAAGTGTGGGGGGAGACTCATTTTCTTTTTGATTTTTCATGATTAAATTTTCATTTTTTCTTTTTTCTTCCAAAACTCAAAAAAATATCAAAATTTTAAAATACAATTTTTTTTAGCATTTTGATTTATTTTTAAAGAAACACTGTAGGATAAATATATGGTTTTGGTTTATTAAATTGAAATTTTTGAAAATTTATTCATCTTAACAAAAATAAAAATGAAGTTTGATTATAAATAACAATGGTTTAACTGGTATATAGGAAGGTTCATACGTGTTAATTATGAAATACATCCTAATTGAAAATCTTTGTTTTAAAAGTGATGAATTTATAGTAAAGGATATAACATTTTTTTTGTCTTCTAAGTTAAATGGTGCTAAGATAATTTTACAAAACTCCCTCTCAAAAAAAAAAAAAAACATCCAAGTATTCACTCTCATTTAAAAGTCCTCACGGTTATGCAGGGGTGATTACTTGGAATTTTTGATTATGTGCTTTCATACTCATTTAAAAGTCCTCACGGTTATGATGTATGGAACACATGTATGTAAAAATAAAAAGACTTAATAAAAACCACCTACGGTCGATAGTGTATGCATGAAAGTGTGTGCACTCGCCATGCTCTGTACTCCCCTCACATAAGCCTGAAAGGCAGTGCATGGGTGGTATATCTGGCCTCAGTTTACCTGAGCTAGGTGTGAAATTTTTCTTGCAAATAATGAGAGAGCAAGCAATTGAAATCCTAGCACTAATTTTACTTATTTGATTTGATTTGTTATTGAAAAGAAATGAAAATGCCACTTTGATAAACTTTGATAATCAACTAAGGATCCATTTTATAATTACACTTTGTTATCAACCGAAACAACAAGTTAAACTATTGTCTATTTGTTATGATAACTTGATTTTTGTTGGAAACTTTGACCAGTAAATGACATAAATTTTAAAGAGAATAACCAAAACCTATATTTAACTTATTCATGTCAATTTAAAAATAAATCCTTCATTTGTAAATATTTTCAAAAATTTGCATTCATCTCTTTGTAAATAAATCTTGCATTTTGTAAATATTTTCATCCCGCACTTGGATTTTGTGGGTAGTGTCCGCTGAAAACCCTCACGAGACAACACTCGTCCTACTGGGGACACCCAGAGGTTTAACGGCTTGTTGAATACGCTCAATGCAATCATGCTTCCTACGAAAACGGATTTATCTTAGTTTTTCTTTATTCGAGGACGAATAAAAAGATAAGTGTGGGGGTATTTGATGTGCACGTAAATGTGCATATTTTTACCACCATATTTATTCTATTTAAATTAAATAAATGATCATATTAGGAATTTTAACTTGTTTAAACCAAAATTCATATTAATTCCAAATTTTCACATATTCATCTTCATATAGGGGCAAAACGGTCATTTAAGTGCATATATTTCTTTGAGAAAAATTAATTGAAAATTTGTATATATTTTTGTAGGAAATTGATCTCAAATAGAAGTGGTTTCATGAAGATATGCATGCACAAAATTAATACAGAGGAATGAAGATGGAAATAATTCAAAGTGAAGAACATGGAGGACCCCACCTACCCACCTACCTTAATGTACAAATTAAAGGCTAATGCACATGCTTTTGGACTTAATGGTTTCATGTACACTTAATGGGGGATTAAGAAATGTTAATGGTTACTTGGCCTCCACACTTCCTAAGGGGCATTTTGGGTATTCTCCAAAAATATGAATTAGGGTTTCATACATGTATAAATACCCATATGTTTCATGTAATATTCTCTCTTCTCTTAGTCTCTCTTAGGCCTCCTTCTCTTTAGTTTAGTTTAGATCAAATAAAAGAAAGCTCTCTTTCTCTTTTAATGGCTACTTAGCCAATTTTTATTTCTTGTAATCTTTTTTATTTTATGCAATTTAATACATGCTCTTTCATGTTTCATTCACTTTCATGTTGTAGTGTAGGTTTCTCTTATTTCATGCAAGTAGATTAGTTTTGTTTCTTTGCTTTGCTCTCTTTTTCTTTATTTTTTTGCTTTCATGTTGCTTTCTACATTTGTTGATTTGATAACAAATATGAGAGCTTAATCCCTACAATTTAGGGGTAATTAAGCTCTCTAGTATGTAGATGCAACATTTTGATGTTCATACTCTCTTTTCGTGCTTTAATGGAAACATTTGAAGTGGTTTAATGATGTTGTTTAGCTTTGAATTTGATAGTCTATGTTGTTCATAACAAATGGGCTATGCTTAAACAAACATAACACAAATTGCCTCTTCATCTACATATGATTATGGAAAAGAAGTGATTGTTGAAATTAAAATTTGATGGCTTATATTTCTAATTAATAGTTAATAGGCCATGCTTAAAATAAATTTTGCATTCAACTTTGTTGTCATATTTTATGAGATTTAAAAGTGTATTAGTGGTTGTGTTATAGTTTGATGGTTTATATTGAGCTAATTAATAGCACAAATATACCATACTTATGATAAGCACATCAACTAATTCACTAATGACAAGAAAAGAGAGATCATAACTTCATTTTGTTGATTTATGTGATCAAGAGAGTGGAAATTGCCTCTAAATTGTCTTAACACTCTCATATTTTTATCTATTTTCTTTTGACATTTTTCTTTTTTTTTTAGTTAATCACTCTTCCAACTTTGGTTAATTTGATTGAGTAGAATTAAAATCATCAATTCCCTACGGATCGACCCGTATTCGCCACGTGCTACATTCGTACACCGTGCGCTTGCGGTTATTTTTAATTTAAATTTGTTCGACGGTTTTCTAAACCGATAGAATTTCCGTCGATGAACAGGCATCCCTGTTAAGCCTTAGGTCGGCATCTCTTTGAGTCTTAGGTCGGCATCTCTTTGAGTCTGTTAGGTCGGCATCTCTTTGAGTCTGTTAGGTCGGCCATCTTTAGACCGCCAGAAAAGAGGAAATAACACTTGCCCCTCGAAGTGCACGCCTAGGTCGTAGGTCGTGTACTTCGACCAAACTTTGTTAAGTCGCGGGCGACCTAAGAGATGGCTTCACCTGCACATCTACTTGCTTCTGCCCTATATAAGCGTTAGCTCGTTTTCTTCCTCCTCATCAACTGCTTCCACATCCTTTTCTTCCATTAACAATTTTCCTGAGCTCCAAAAGGCGATTTCACTCCAGTCAATTACCGACAACCTTTGTTACTTATTGCGTAAGTGATTCTGCTCTTCTCTTGATCCCTTATTGTCATCGATTCACGAATTCCATTCAAACCAAACCCACCCCTTGCGCACTGCTCGACTGCAAATCTGATTACACCTGTAGTTTGTGAGCCCGAGTTAGCTTGGTTTTGGCTTTAAATGATCGTTGAGGTGATGAGGATGGTTTACTGATACAGGCTAGTTGATTTTGATTCGCGTTAGGATTGCAAGGTGTTGAATTCGTAGCGGTTTTGAATTGGTTTATTGGATGATCCGATAGCATGAATGAAACAGCATGAATAGAATGAGGAGCGGCTAACGGGTTAACGGGTTGAGTGGAACGAGGTACTGACTTGGACACGACCCAGTGATTTTGGGTGACCTAACCTCTGGCCGACCTAATCCTTAAACCGTGACCGAGTTAACCCTGGGGGAAACTGCAGATCTAACCTTCTGTCGATCCAACCCTTAAACCATGGCCGAGTTAACCTTTAATCCGTGGCCGAGTTAACCCTGGGGAAAACTGCAGACCTAACCTTCTGCCGATCCAACCCTTAAACCGTGGCCGAGTTAACCCTGGGGGAAAACTGCAGACCTAACCTTCTACCGATCCAACCCTTAAACTGTGGCCGAGTTAACCCTTGGGAAATTTCACACCACTTTTTGAACCGGAGCCTCTACCCTTCCTACTTCTTACAACTTAAAGAGCCACCGATCTAAAGAATCAGAAACTTAATCCCAATTTGCGAGAGACTCTGACGCAGCGGATTAATCAAAATAAACTTCAATCGGTGAAAGTAGCAATCGGTGGATTGATGAATACCAAAATGCCCAAATTCGTTGATCCGAAGATACCGAATTCTAACTATCTCAAACACGTTGATAGCGCACTATACCGTGTTCAAAGATCTACGATTCTTCGTACGTTGATCTAGCGCACTAGATTCCGTGAATCGGCTTCAACAAACGTGGATTCGAGCGCACTCAAATGACGTAAGTGGAGATAGGAGATTACACTCAACTACCAATTGGAGAAGAAAGCACAAAGCAATCAACAAGAAATTTTATTTCGAAATCAACCTTTTTAACAATGTACAACGCACCCCCCTATTTATAGTGTTTCCTCGACCTGAGCCTTAAGTCGTATATGACTCATCCTCCCCCACGACTCACGACTCATCTTGAGTCGGTAGCGACTCATTAGCAGTAGACGACCCAACCACATACGACTCAATACATGACCTAGGAAAAATACAAACAGTACAACACTAACGACTTAAAATTGCCACGACTCAACAGAACAACACACGACTAAAAACAATTACATTACACCATGACTCAACCGACTCAACCCCAGTGTTTACATACCAGCTCGTAATACAACATATACGACTCAACATAGGTCGTGAACGACTCACGACTCAACTAAGGACCGACTCAAGACCCACACGACTCAAGCTTCCAAGTTCTTTGCGGCATGCCTCTTCGAACGACTTAGCTAGGTCGTGTTCCGCCTCCGACTCAAGGACCTTACTTGCTGAAACCTTCCCCTTCTTCGTGTTAAGTCGTAAACGACTTATGTATGGGTCGTTGAGTCGTGTACGACTCATTAGCCTCGAACACCCCAATTTCCCGTTGAGTCGCAGCCCTGTTCCATTAACCCGTATACGACTCAAGTGTTTGTTATCTCGTGCCTCTTCTTCGTTAGGTCGCACCTCCCCTTCACGCGACCAGTTAGGTCGTTCACGACTCATAGTTGCTTGACTCTTGAACGACTTAAGACCTAAAAACGAAGCTTCCTTAACTTGAGACCGATCTTCCTCTTTAGGTTTCATACGACTTATCCCCTGAGCTGCATCATCCTCCCCTGGTTGAGAAAAATTCGTCCTCGAATTTGTAAATTCTTCTACCTCAGAATGTTCGTCTCTATAATATGGTACGAGATGCTTAACATTGAACACGTCAGAAGTGTAAACATCCTCCGGCAATTTCAATTTGTAAGCATTTTCATTAATCCGTTTCACAACTTCTACAGGACCAATTTTCCTGGCTTTCAACTTGTTATAAGCACCCACCGGAAAACGATCCTTCGTCAATACTGCATAAACCAAATCACCTTCCTTAAATTCAACACTCCGTCGTTTCAAATCAGCAGCCCGCTTATACTTCTCATTCGCTTTCTCCAATCGTTCCTGAACGATTTTATGACATTCAGTCAGCTCACCAACAAAATCAGCAGCTCGTTTAACTGTCCCCTTCGGTTGTGGTACCACTGCCAAATCCAACGGTCCCCTTGGTAAATTTGAATATACAATCTGAAATGGACTGAATCCCGTACTGCGATTCATGGCATGATTATGAGCAAATTCTGCTTGGCATAATTTCATGTCCCAACTTCTCAAATTATCTTGTACAAGACATCGCAACAAATTTTCCAATGACCTGTTTATAACTTCTGTCTGTCCATCAGTTTGCGGATGATAAGCACTACTAAATTTCAGCTTCGTTCCCACCATCTTCCACAAACTTAACCAAAAGTGACTCAGAAAATGAGTATCCCGATCAGAAACAATAGATTCTGGTAAACCATGCAATCGATACACTTCCTTAAAAAATAACTGTGCCACTCGAACTGCATCTGTTGTCTTCTTGCAGGCAATAAAATGTGCCATCTTCGAAAACCTGTCCACTACAACAAATATCGAATCATTTCCCCTTTGAGTTCTAGGCAAACCCAAAACGAAATCCATGCTGATATCAACCCATGGCTTAGACGGTACAGGTAATGGCATATATAACCCTGCATTCGTCGCTGTTCCCTTTGAAACCTGGCAAATATGACATCTCTCCACAAATCTCTCTACCTCTTTCCTCATTGACGGCCAAAAGTAAGATTGAGAAATCAACTGCAATGTACGATCTCTACCCACATGGCCTTCTTCATGCAACTCCTTGATAATTTTCATTCTCAAACTGCTCTCAGGAATACATAACCGATTTCCTTTAAACAAAAATCCATCAATTATCATAAATTCATCAGTACTCCCATCCTTCACTTTCTCAATATATTTCACAAAGTAAGGATCTTCTTCAATCATTTCTGGTAGTAATTCAAACCCCGTCACTTTAACTTTCAATGTTGTCAGCAAATGACTCCGCCTACTCAAAGCATCGGCCACACGGTTCGTCACCCCCGATTTGTGCTTAAGAACAAAGGTAAACTGCTGTAAATATGCAATCCACGATGCATGTCTTGCGGAAATCTTTTCCTGCCCCTGTAAATGCTTCAAAGCTTCATGATCAGTGTAAAGAATAAATTCTTTCTGAAATAGGTAATGCCTCCAATGTTTAACAGCTTGTACAACAGCATAAAACTCAACATCGTATGTACTGTATCTCATCTTTGCTCCTGACAACTTTTCACTGAAATATGCAATAGGTCTTCCCTGCTGACTCAACACTCCTCCAATCCCAACCTTTGATGCATCAGTATGTAGCTCAAACAATAACTGAAAATCTGGCAACACAAGAATTGGCGCTGTTGTCAAAAGTTCTTTGATTCGATCAAAAGCAACCCCTGCTTCCTCCGACCAAGAAAACTGCTTCCCTTTCATACAATCAGTAACCGGGGCCATCACGCTACTGAAGTGTGGGATAAACCTTCGGTAGAATGATGCCAATCCATGGAAACTTCTAACTTCAGTGATAGTTCTCGGCTGTGGCCAATTTCTAATAGCTTCAACTTTACTCTGGTCCACCTGGATTCCCTTCTCAGATACAACATAACCCAGAAATAAAACACTTCTTGTCATAAACACACATTTCTTCGTAGCAGCATAAAATTGTTCTTCACGAAGAATAATCAACACTTCCTTTAAATGTAGAACATGCTCCTCCATACTCCTGCTATATATCAGAATATCATCGAAATAAACCACCACGAACTTCCCAATGAATGGTCTAAAGATTTGATTCATCACCCGCATGAATGTACTAGGTGCATTTGACAAACCAAATGGCATAACCAACCATTCGTATAACCCCTCTCTCGTTTTGAAAGCTGTCTTCCATTCGTCACCTGGTCTAATTCGAATCTGGTGATAACCACTCTTCAAATCAATCTTCGAAAAGATAGTTGCCCCACTCAACTGACCCAACAAATCATCCAACCTCGGCATAGGAAATCTGTAACGAACAGTAATCTTGTTCAAAGCTCTACTATCGGTGCACATTCTCCATGTTCCATCCTTCTTCGGCACCAACAAAGCTGGCACAGCACAAGGACTCAAGCTTTCCTGAACACGTCCCTGTTCTAACAACTCTTCCACCTGCCTTCGTAACTCTTCATGTTCCTTCGGACTCATTCGGTAATGTGGTCTATGTGGTAATACGGCTCCCGGAACAAGATCGATTTGATGTTGAATGTCTCTCAATGGTGGTAACTCCTTAGGCAACTCCTCTGGAAATACATCTTCAAACTCTTTCAAAACTGGCTTTGCTTCTTCAGGAATTTCAACCTCTTCACTGCTCTCTCGCCCAATCAACAAATAGACTTCAGGCTCCTCTTCAACTTCTTTAACAAACTCCTTCAAAGTCAACAGAGTTTTCAATTCCTCAATCTCCTCTAGCTTGCTCTCCTTCTGTTGTTGCCTCTTGGGAACCAAAGTGATTTTAGTACCCTCGAACATGAAACTGTAGCTATTGGCACGACCATCATGTTGAACTGATCTATCAAACTGCCACGGTCTGCCCAACAACAGATGACATACGTCCATGTCTACAACGTCACACCAAATTTCATCTTTGTACTTCTTCCCAATAGAAAAATTCACACAAGCCCTTCGACACACCTTCACTTCACCACCCTTCCTTAACCATGCTAGCTTGTACGGTTTAGGATGTTTCTCAGTTTTCAAGTTCAACTTCTTCACAGCCGCGGTAGAAATAATATTATCGCAACTTCCAGCATCAATAACGAACTTGCAAACTTTTCCTAGAATAGTGCATGTCGACTGAAATATGTTACTTCTCAACCAACTACAATCCTCCTCTTGCTTTGGTGTAAGACATGACCTCCTCATCATAAGATTACAACCTTCATCTCCAGATAATTCTTCTTCCTCCTCAACATAAGGGGTATTTGAACATTCTGCCTCCTCACCATCATCCTCAATCTCAGCAACCATTGCTCTCTTCTTCGGCTTCGGACATTCATTGCTTTTATGACCCAACTCCTGGCAATTGTAACATTTGAAACCACTGTTAACCTTCGTCTTCTCAGCCTCCTTAACCACTGGCTTATTGACAGGTTTAGGTACATTAGAACCTCCACTAACACCCCTTGCTTGATTATTGGAATTAGTAAACACACCACCTCCACGTCTTCCTTGCTTCTCCCAAGCCAACGCTTTCTGATGTGCCTCTGCCACTGATCTAGGATCAAACATATTAACCATATCCTGGATCTGCATTCTCAATCCCCCAATGAATCTAGCAGTTAACTGTTCTTCTGTTTCCATGATATCATTCCTGGCAATGAGTTGGTAAAATTCGTCAGCATAATCACTAACAGACTTCGTTCCTTGCCTCAGATTCTGCAATCTCTGGTACATAAGTGATTGATAGTTGTATGGTAAGAATGTAGCTCGCATCAATTTCTTCATCTTCTCCCAAGATTCTATCTTTGACTTCCCCATTCGTTCACGAGTAAGTTTAGTTTGCTGCCACCATGCCAAAGCTCTTCCCCTCAGCCTTGTAGCAACTAACTTCACCCTTCGATTCTCCGGAACCTCCTTGAAATCAAAGATTTCCTCCACATTAGATAACCAATCTAAGAATTCTTCAGCTACCATCCCTCCTTTAAACTCCGGAATCTCCATCTTCATTCCCGATTCCCAACGTCGATCATCATCAATAACCCGATACTGACGTTGTCCCTGATCTCGGTCTCTGAAGTGAATACTTCCCCTCTCACCATCAAACTCCTCATCAAAGTCTGACGCATATCTTTGTCTTTCACGCCCTCCAGCGTCTCTACCACCACTCCTACTACCAACATCCCGTCTATCATGATCATCAACATTCCTCCTACTTCGTTTATCAATACTCCTAGGCTCTTGACTTTCTCTCCTTTCCCGTTCTGAATGTGATGACACTCTACTACCCCCACGGATGGATTCAGGTGAATTTCTTCTTCTACTTTGATTCATATCAATCATAAGCTTCTCCAACCTACCAATGCCTTCATCAATCTTCTCATGCATACATTGCTCCATTTGATCGGCTTCTTCTCTTCGATACAAAGCTTCAACATTTTGATGGCGGTTAGCTCTCCTTGGCGGCATGATTGCATCAACACAACACTTCAAAAAAACAACAATAAGTCACGGCTCAACCTTCAAACAACTTCACTAGGCTCGGCTACTTTCCAAGTATACACGGCCTAACTTCAAATTCAAACACTTCTCCAAATCTATATCCAAAATGAGATAGATTAAAAGTTCTCCTCTCGTTGCAACTTCAAGATGAACACGATGAACAACTTCAAACTTCAACTTCAAATACTTGGCTCCAAGACTCAACTTAGCTATGATTGGCTAAGTATGGCTCCGATACCAAAACTGACGCATCGGATTAATCAAAATAAACTTCAATCGGTGAAAGTAGCAATCGGTGGATTGATGAATACCAAAATGCCCAAATTCGTTGATCCGAAGATACCGAATTCTAACTATCTCAAACACGTTGATAGCGCACTATACCGTGTTCAAAGATCTACGATTCTTCGTACGTTGATCTAGCGCACTAGATTCCGTGAATCGGCTTCAACAAACGTGGATTCGAGCGCACTCGAATGACGTAAGTGGAGATAGGATATTACACTCAACTACCAATTGGAGAAGAAAGCACAAAGCAATCAACAAGAAATTTTATTTCGAAATCAACCTTTTTAACAATGTACAACGCACCCCCCTATTTATAGTGTTTCCTCGACCTGAGCCTTAAGTCGTATATGACTCATCCTCCCCCACGACTCACGACTCATCTTGAGTCGGTAGCGACTCATTAGCAGTAGACGACCCAACCACATACGACTCAATACATGACCTAGGAAAAATGCAAACAGTACAACACTAACGACTTAAAATTGCCATGACTCAACAGAACAACACACGACTCAAAACAATTACATTACACCATGACTCAACCGATTCAACCCCAGTGTTTACATACCAGCTCGTAATACAACATATACGACTCAACATAGGTCGTGAACGACTCACGACTCAACTAAGGACCGACTCAAGACCCACACGACTCAAGCTTCCAAGTTCTTTGCGGCATGCCTCTTCGAACGACTTAGCTAGGTCGTGTTCCGCCTCCGACTCAAGGACCTTACTTGCTGAAACCTTCCCCTTCTTCGTGTTAAGTCGTAAACGACTTATGTATGGGTCGTTGAGTCGTGTACGACTCATTAGCCTCGAACACCCCAATTTCCCGTTGAGTCGCAGCCCTGTTCCATTAACCCGTATACGACTCAAGTGTTTGTTATCTCGTGCCTCTTCTTCGTTAGGTCGCACCTCCCCTTCACGCGACCAGTTAGGTCGTTCACGACTCATAGTTGCTTGACTCTTGAACGACTTAAGACCTAAAAACGAAGCTTCCTTAACTCGAGACCGAACTTCCTCTTTAGGTTGCATACGACTTATCCCCTGAGCTGCATCAGACTCCTTGGGTCGCCGCCGAGTTAACACTTGGATGCCCAACTCGAGTTCTCACTTGAAAGCATAGTTCCAATTTGAATTCTTAACTTAATCTGCTGGACTGAACTGCTTAAATCCTGGATTGTTTTAACTTTGTTGCCTTCTTTCACAGACCACATTGACTCATAGGCTAACAACCTATTGAAAACAACAATCACAAAAAAGAAAAACAAGGCGAATATACTGCCATTGACTGCCCACATCATATGACAGATTAGTCGACATGAAGTAATCAACTTAAATACACTGTATGAAATGCTGTGAACCAATCAACTAAAGTGAAGTATTAATGCAAAGCATCACTAACTTGAACTGATTTGTTTGCATCAACACTACACTTGCATATTAAAACAACGAACCCTGGACTTTATAACTGACAAATACTTGCTAGTTTTTATTCCAGTTACATTTGCTTATTGCTTGATTGATTTTACACAACACTCCACACACTTTAGGAAACATGCACCTTCATGTTTGAATATCCAGTTGTTTGTGTAGAATGACTTCCCATCAAGAAGAAGAAGGGGTAGCTCAAGCTGAAGAGACCTTTTCGATAGCTATTCCCATAGAGAACCCTCCAGAGAGAACTTCGACTATCTTAACGCCGAGAGCGTTTATTCAGCTACGTGCTCAGTTTGGCTTTGCTGAAAATGATGCTCTACTACCCGGACCAAATGATACTGCCGATAGTCCTCCTCATGGTTTTGTCGCAGTCAATCGCCAAATGTGCTTAAGCGGGGCGATTCCTCCTTTTAACGACTTCCTTCGAACCCTTCTCCTTCGGTTGACAATCTCTCCATTCCAACTTCATCCTAATGGCTACGCCATTTTGATGGGGTTGTGTGTCTTGTTCAGAAGGACTCTTGATCGCTCGCCAAGTTTTGAAGAAATTCGCTACTTATGCTCGTTTGCAAAGAGTAAAGACCATCCTTTCCTTATTATCGTGAGAAGTGCTAGAAACCGCAAGCTTATTTCTGATCTTACTGAAAGTGTTCATGGATTTTTGAACCAGTTTTTCTTTGCTCGCTGCCCCCAGGGTTTTATGCCATCTGGAGAGTAGGAAGTAAGATTACCTGCTTCTATTTTCTCCATTTCCAAACTTTTCCGAGATCCGAATTATCAATTGCTAATCTCATTCTTTGCTTTTTTCAGCACTTCCTCTCCCTTCTAGAGATCCAATCCATAAGCAAGTTTTTGAAAGACTGAGTGTCGTGGCCGTAGAAGAAAGAAGTGCAAAGTTTTTGTTGAGGGATGAATTTTTGCATCAGTACGGGCTTTTACACATCTCTCGCTCTACACATCCTCATGAGATCCCAGACTCCCCGGCTAGAGCATCAGATGCCCCGGTTTCTTCTGACCCACCCGTACCAAAAGATCCCGCTTCCGAAGCTTCTCTAGTGAAATGCTCTACTACTGTCGATGTTGTGGGGTCATCTGGCAAATTCACACTTGCCCCAGTTATTGAGGACGAAGAGCCTCAGGGATCTCCCTAACGTTCGCAGAAGTCCGGCGAAGAAGCCAGGAAAACAAGCCCTGTTAGGCAGAGCGGGGACGACACTTTCGAAGGGTTGAGCGACCTCTTCGCCACCTCACAGGAGATCTTTAAAGACGACCCTGTCACTACTAGGGTTTCTTCTTCAGTAGTGGAAGCGACTTCTTCCTTGCAACAAGCTCCGTCGACCCAAGAGTTGACGTTAACTACCACCCCCACAACTACTCCGCAATCGAAGAGTGGTTCGAAGTTTGATGCGCGTAGTTTGCACATCACACACACTTAGAATCTTTCGGCATTTTCATACATTTAATTCTTTGTACTTTGAAGATTCTACAGTTACACTTCTTTTCTTTGAAGACCTTTAAGACTTGTCTCCCCTTTTTTTATTTCAGATTCTCCGATGGGACGCAGCGGCTCTTACTATGATGACTTTCAGCGCTATGGGAGGCATAGTCAATATGATAATAGGCGCTACCTTCCCGTTCACAGAGAAACCGATGAGGAGAGAGCCGCCCGAAAGGCTCAGGAGTGGAGGGCTCAAGAAGAGCATTATGAGAGGAAAGAAAAGGAGGAGCTCCACGATTCTTCCCAGAGAGGTGACGATTCTCACAAGAGAAAGTCGCATGATGATCGGGGAAAAAGCCACATAGTTGGGGACCCAAGCAAGCGTGCCCGGCACGGTGAAAAGCATGCTTCTACAACTCCTGAAAAGGTCACTGCCCCCGTCTCACTTGACATTCCTTCTGGCTCTCCTGCTCTCGGGAAGACAGACATTCAGACAATAATCAGCAGGCCCAAATTCCAAGTTGGATCAGGCCCGGCTACTCTGCAAAGCCGGTTCCCGCACTGGTGCCTGAAGGGAGTGCGGTTCGATCTTGACTTGGTCCCTATTGACAAGCCTGCCATGCTGCGAAACCTCGATGCCGTCAGGCTTGATATTGAAAGGATGTCGAACTGGCAAAAGCTTGTTGACGAGCTTCAAAGGGTCAACCGTGCGAATATAGAGGCCACGCTTACTATGTAGAATGATAAGGCCGAATGGTAGAAGGTTCTTGAGCAGCATGATACCGAAATGAGGAGCATCACTACTTACCATGAAGAGCTTGAAGCGAAAGTTGAGGAACTTAAACAAGAGCTTGCTACTTCTTCTACTACATATACTCAAAAAGAAGAAGTACTTAAAAAGCAAGTTCGCGATGCTAACGCTGCTCAGCGTCATGCCGAGGCACAACTTGAAGCTGAGCAGAAAACAGCGGGAAGGTATCGTGTTGAGGTTACAGAGTTACGGGAGAAAGTCAACTCTCAGGAGGCGGAAATTCAAATGCTAAAGCTTCAACTTTCCAAGACTGAAAGAGAGCGTGATGAGGCCGTTGCCGGTAAAATTGCAGCTGAAGAATCTCATGAGGCAACGAAAACCAACATCAGCTCGACACTGTTTGACTTCTACCTGCATAGCGTCTTGGGGCGCGGTAGCCTCGCCTTCCTAGGTCCCAAGTACGAAATTACTCTAGCTGAAGTGTGGGAGGCCGCACTTGACATGCTTGGCGGTAAAGGTGATGGCTATGCCGAATTAGCTCTTGAGGAGCATTACTTAGATGACGATGATCGCGCCGCTCTCGCCAAGGGGAAAGAACAACTTGCAAAATTAAGAGCCGAGATGGCCGAAGGGGAACGCTTAGGAAAAACTACTTCAACTATTCCAGTCCAGCCTTCACCTTCGGCCGAAATCGACATTATTGGCTCCAGTTCTCATTCTCCATCCCCGGTCAAAGTTACAACTGAGATTACAAGTACGCAGGGTGGAGATGAAGGTGAAGAGAGCGCCGAAGCACAGGCCTATGAGGTCGATATCAGGAAGCCAACTTCTCCAGGTAACTCTACTGTTAATCTTGTCCAACTAGACTGCTCATTTGCTTCTTATGAGTTCGATGAGCTTCTCGACTATTTCCTGAACCTCAGTGAGCCTTTATCTCCTCTCTTTACTGACTTTAACTTCTTTTCGTCTGTAGAGAAATCATCGAGCATTGTTCAAACTTCCCCTCCTCCAATTACTCCTCCTTCGGTTCTCCAAGTCACTCCTCCGTCCGCCTCTCAACCCGGGTCGCAAGAGGAGCAAATAGAAGCTCTTCATGGCTTAGATGATCCTATTGCTTCTCAAGAACATGGGGAAGAAGGGCTTGGAGAAGGCAATGAGTCTCTGGAGCGAACCACTTCTGATAACATAAAATTATCTACTCTTATAACTCCGGGAAGTGAGTCTTCTTCAAGGAGAAGGAGGAAGCGTGCCACTTCCAAGAAGAGAAGGAAAGGCATTCTTGTTTCTGAAGAGGAAACGATAGTTGATCTGGCAGTAACCCTTTCTCCTTCATCCCCGACTCTCCCAAGCCGTCCTGAAAAGCTGCCTATTAGGTCAGGCGAAGGCTCTAAGGGTGGTGGCAAGAAGAAGTAAGGGGTCCTGCTTCGATTTATCTTTACTTTTTGCTTTTTTCATGTACTGGCCAGAGATTGTGCGGGTACCGGCCTCCGCTTTTCTTTTTCTTTTTATTTTGAAACCTGTACCTGTACAAAATTTTGACAGTGTTGAATAAAATGATTCTTTTTGTTTGTACAAACTTCTATCTGTATCTAAGAATGCATTTACTATTCATTTTCCTACAAGTTTCTTTATATGATATTGCAGTGAGCTTGTGGTATGTTGTTCAAGCGTAATTTTTTCCAATGTAGCTATACCATGTTGCCCCTATACCATAAGCTCGTTGCAATATTTTATACTCTGAGGGTGTTAACGTGAAAATCAGACGCTAACACCCCGGTGTGAAATAAAGTTGGATGAAAGCACCACCCGTGTATGCGGGAACTACAAGCAAGTAGAGAATATATAGAAGAAAGCAGAAAAAGACAACAATTTTTATAGTGGTTCGACTCAGAGTAAGCCTACGTCCACTTTAAATCCCTTTATTATTGAATTTGATTACAACTTAACAACAATCTTCAATTACAACACACTTTAGACAAGTAGATCAAACTTTGATAGAGAATAATCTTCCGAATTCATGTTGAAATGATGTAGATTTCCTCTTCGAGATCGACGTAGTGTCTTTGGTGTTTAGTGTACTTGAAGTGTTGAATGAGTAGAGAATTCTGCAGAGTATCGGCGCTTGGAATGGTCGGCCAAAAGTCCCTCCAAAGTTGGAGATGGCCCTCTATTTATAGAGAATTTTAGGCAGCAGTTTTCGCCCAAGTCATGAGTCGTGCCCGACTCAGGGGAAGTCGTAGGTCGCGCTCGACTTAAGGGTCAAGAGTTAGAAGCGGTACTGAGTTGTTCACCTGGATACAAGTCTTGACTCGTTTGCGAGTCAAAGGTCACGAGATAAGGCAGCATTAAATTTATGTTCTGTAGTTTTAGGTCGTGAACGGCTTATCCTAGGTCGTAGATCGGTCACAATTTAAATGCGGTTGCTTGCGCTTTTTCCTATCTTGAGTCACTAGGTCGTAGCTCTTTAACTCGTTGAGTCGTTGGAGGCCTTGAGTCGGTCTGCTTCTTTAAGTCGTAAATCCTCTTGAGTCGTAGACCCACTGAGTCGTTAGGAACCTCAAGTTGATGAGTCGTGGATAGCTCTGAGTCGTTCACTCACTTCTTTCCTTGGCCACGCCATCTCTTAAACCATTAAGTCGCAGACTTCTCTATGTCGTAAGTCGCTAAGTTTTTCAACTCGTTAAGTTGTTCAATCTTTAGGCCGTATTCCTTCTTTGACCCGTGCATTCCCTTAAGTCGTGAGTCGCCCCAGGTCTTAACTCGTTGACTAAACGGGGTTAACAATTGCCCCTCGAAGTACACGCCTAAGTTGTAGGTCGTGTGCTTCGACTTTCCTTAACCCATGTGTGTTGTTTCGAGTTCCGCTGTCCTAGGGTATAAAAGGCTTAAGTTTCTTCTTCTACTTCACCTTCTTGCTTAAGTGTTTACTTCCGCCATTAGCAACTTTCGAAGCTTTCAGAGACGAATTCAACCAGTTCTCCTCATTTCCAACCAAATTCCTACAATCTTCACCATTACACTACGTAAGTAAACTCATCGCCATCGCCCGTTCAATTTCACAATTACCGTTATCCTTCGATTATGGACTTCCCGCTTTCTAACCCCAATCCAAATCCTCACACCATGCTTCGTTTCGAGCCATGTTATAATCGATTTTCTGACAATCTTGGAGCGGTTTGATTGAGTTTTTAGATGATTTGCAAGGAGAAGACGATGGGTTACCATATTTCGAGTCAATTGATCCACGAATTTAGAGGAGACGATACTGTCTTGCATGGGTTATCGGGTTAGGAATTAGGAGGATAGCGGGTTAGGAGTTAGGAGGATAGCGGGTTAGGAGTTAGGAGGATAGCGGGTTAGGAGTTAGGAGGATAACGGGTTAGGAGGTCTGAGAAGAGGTTGGTCGGTTGAAGGAAGCATGACATTAACTTGGACACGATTCAGTAATTTTGAGCGCCGTAATTTTGAGCGATTCAATAACCTCCGCGACTTAATTCTTGACCGACTTACCAACCTTCATGACATAAGTCTTAAGTCATAGTCGGGATAGGACTTGGAGAATTTCACGTTGCTCCGGACTAAAGCCTCATCTATTTTCCATGGTTTACGACTTAGCGCACAGCCGACTTAAGACACTAACAATTCAAGATTGAAACGACCTAACTTAACTCGTCTTGTGATCCTTAGGTCGTGGACGAGTTAGCCAGATAACCGATGACTTGATTTAACCCGTAGGAAGAATTTCTTAAGTCGTGGCCTAGTCAACACTTAAGTCATCGCCGAGTTAACACTTAACTCACAGTTTACAATTTTGCTTGAACCTTGAACTACTAAACTTTGAACTGAAATCTTTTCTCCCTCCTATGGTGCATGCCTTACGACTTAAGCATTGCTGACTCAAAGGGTTGACGACTTATAGCATAAACGACCTAAGCCATCTCATAACCTTTAAATCATGGGCAAGTTAATATATTGAACTGTCTCGGAGCATAATCCTGACTCGAACTTTAACCTGATTTGCTGAAATAAACTGCCTGAGTGCTGAATTGTTTGGACTTTAACTTGTTAAACTTAGTTGCATTTTTTCACAGGTCACTCTTGCAAGCTAATAACCTGTCTTACACAACATTTACAGAAAATTGGGACGAATATACTGCCACTGATTGCCAAATCAAATGACAGATTAGTTAATAACAATTAATCAACTTGAACAGATTGTGTGAACGAAGTGCTTTAAAACAACGAATTCAGGCAAAGTATCAAGGCAACATTGGAATAGTCAACTAAACTTTCCTGTTTGCATTAACACTGTACTTGAACTTCAAATTAACAAGTCCTGAAATTTGATAGCCAATCAATTGTTAACGAGCTTAATTCCAATTATATTTACTTGTTTATTTTTATTACTTTTTCACAACACTCCACACTTTTAGGAAACATGCACCTTTAAATTTGAATATCCAGTTGCTTATGTAGAATGGCCTCTCATCAAGAAGAAGTAGTGGAATAGATTGGAGGCTCTTCCAATAGCTGCTCCACTGATTGCTCCACCGGAAAGAGTTTCAACTTCTTTAAACTACCGGACGTTTAGCTTATTGCGTGCTCAGTTTGGCATCGTTGGAACGGATGCTATATTGCCTGGGCCAAATGATTTTGCTGATAGCCCTCCCCGTGGTTTCGTCGCTGTCAACCGCCAAATGTGCTTGTTTGGTGCTATTCCTCCCTTCAACGAGTTCCTTCAGCAATTTCTAGTTCGATTGACTATCTCCCCGTTTCAACTGCACCCCAATAGTTACGCCATTCTGATGGGGTTGTGTGTTTTATTCATGAGAACCCTGGGCGGTTACCGAGCTTTGAAGAAATCTGTTACTTATGTTCTTTCACCAAAATTAAAGACCATCCTTCCATTGTTGTCATAAGGAGTGTTAGGAATCGCAAACTCGTTACTAACCTACCCGAAAGTGCTCATGGATTTCTAAATCAGTTTTTCTTCGTTCGCTGCCCCCCAGGGTTTTATGCCATCTGGAGAGTAGGAAGTAAGATTACCTGCTTCTATTTTCCATTTCCGAACTTTTCGAATTTCGAGTTGTTAATCGTTAATTCCACTCTTTCCTTTTTCAGCACTTCCTTCCCTATCCAGAGATCCAGGCCATAAGCAAGTTTTTGAGAGACTGAGTGTCGTGGCCGCGGAAGAGAGAAGTGTAAAATTCTTGTTGAGGGATGAATTTCTGCACCAATATGGGCTTTTTCATACCTCTCGCTCTACACACCCCCACGAAGTCCCAGACTCTCTGGCTAGAGCGTCGGATGCCCCCGTTTCTACTGACACATCCATACCAAAAGAACCTGCTTCTGAGGCTTCTCTAGTGAAGTGCTCCACTTCTGTTGATGTCGCGGGGTCATCTGGCAAACTTGCCCCGGTCACTGAAGAAGAAGAGCCTCGGGAGTCTCCTCCGCATTCAAAGAAGTCTGGTGACGAAGAAGCCGAGAAAACCAGCCCTATCAAGCAGAGCAGGGACGACACTTTCAAAGGACTGAGTGACCTCTTTGCCACCTCGCAAGAGATCTTTAAAGATGATCCTATTACTACCGGGGTTTCTTCTTCAGTAGTCGAGGCGACTTCTATTCTGCAACAGACCCCGTCAACTCAAGAGTTGATGTTAACTTCTACTCCCATAACTACTCCACAATTAAAGAGTGGTTCGTAGTTTGATGCGCGTAGTTTGCACATTACACACACTTAGAATCTTTCGGCACTTTTGTACTTCTGACTTTTTGTATTTTGAAGAATTCTAAAATTTATCTCTTTTTATTTCAGATCCTCCGATGGGACGCAGCGGATCCTACTATGATGACTTCCAGCACTATGGGAGGCGTAGCCAATATGATTATAGGCGCTACCTCCCCTCTTACAGAGAATCCGATGAAGAAAGAGCTGCCCGAAAGGCTCAAGAGAAGAGGGCTCAAGAGGAGCGTTATGAAAGAAGAGAGAGGGAGGAGCGCCAGGATTCTTCACAGAGAGGCGACGATTCCCACAAAAGAAAATCCCATGATGACCGAGGAAAAAGTCATATGGTTGAGGATTCAAGCAAGCGAGCCCGACATGGTGAGAAGCATACCGCTACAACTCCTGAAAAGGTTACCGTCCCCGTCTCGCTTGACATTCCTCCCGGCTCTCCCGCTCTCGGAAAGACAGACATCCAAACAATAATTAGCAGGCCTAAATTCCAAGTTGGACAGGGCCCGGCCACTTTGCAAAGCCGGTTTCCACAGTGGTGCCTGAAGGGAGTGAGGTTCGACCTTGACTTGGTCCCCATTGACAAGTCTGCCATGTTACGAAATCTCGATGCCGTCAAGCTTGATATTGAAAGGATGTAGAACTGGCAAAAACTTGTTGACGAGCTCCAAAGGGTTAATCGTGCAAATATAGAGGCCATGCTCACTATGGAAAATGATAAAGCCGAATGGCAAAAGGTTCTTGAGCAACATGATACTGAAATGAGGAGCATCTCTACTTACAATGAAGAGCTTGAAGAAAAAGTTGAGGAACTTAAACAAGAGCTTGCTACTTCCTATACTCAAAAAGAAGAAGTGCTCCTAAAACAAGTGAGAGATGCTCATGCCAGCCAAAGAGATGCCGAAGACAGGCTTGAAGTGCAAAAAAGAATTAGCGAGGGCTATGTTGCTGATATTGAAGAGCTTCAGAAGAAAAACAGCTCCCAAGAGGCGGAGATTCAAATGCTTAAGCTTCAACTTTCCAAAGCTGAAAGGGAGCGTGATGAGGCCGTTGCCGGCAAAATTGCAGCTGAAGAATCTCACGAGGCAACGAGGACCAACATCAGCTCAACATTATTTGACTTCTACCTGCATAGCATCTTGGGGCGCGGTAGCCTCGCCTTTCTAGGCCCCAAGTATGAAATTACTCTGGCTGAAGTTTGGGAGGCTGCACTCGATATGCTTGGCGGTAAAGGCGCTGGCTATGCTGAGTCAGCTCTTGAGGAGCATTATCTTGATGATGATGCTCGCGCCGCTCTCGCCAGGGGGAGAGAACAGCTTGCAAAATTAAGGGCTGAAACAGCGGCAGGAGAATATTCGGGAAAAACTATCTCAACTGTTCCAATTCAGCCTTCTCCTTCGGCCGAAATTGACATTATCGGTTCTAGTTCTCATTCTCTATCTCCTACCAAAGTTACCACCGAGATCACAAGCATACAAGGTGGAGATGAAGGCGATGAGAGTGCCAAGGCACAGGCTTACGAAGTTGATGTCAGGAAACCGACTTCTGCAGGTAACCCTACTGTTAATCTTGCCCAAGTAGACTGCTCATCTGCTTCTTACGAGCTTGATGAGCTTCTTGACTACTTCTTGAACCTCAGCGAACCTTTATCTCCGCTTTTTACTGACTTGAACTTTTTTCCTTCTGTAGAGAAAACGTCGAGCATCGTTCAAACTTCCCCACCTCCAATTATTCCTCCTCCATCTATTCAAGTGACTCCTCCTTCTACCTCGCAACCGGGATCACAAGAGGAGCAAATAGAAGCTCTTCAAGACTTGGACGATCCCATTGCTTCACAAGAACCCAAGGGAGAAGAAACTGAAGGGAGTGAGAAGACTCCAGAAGCAACTGGTTCCGATGATGAACCATTAGCTAAACTTTTTTCTCCAGGGAGTGGGTCTTCCTCCAAGAAGAGAGGAAAGCAGGGAGTTTCCAAGAAGAAGAAGAAGGGATCCTCAACTGGCGAAGAAAAAACAGAAGAAAGTCCGACTGAGCCCCTTTCTCCTTCATCCCCTACTCTTACAAGCCGGCCTAAGAAGTTGGTTATCCGGCCAGGTGCGGGCTCAAAAGGTGGACGGAAGAAGAAATGATGGCTCTGGTTCTGTGGCTTTCATATCGCTTTTTGCCTTTTTTGCATGTACTGAACGGAAATTGTGCGGGTACCGGCCCCCGTTTTCTTTATTTCGAAACTTGTATCTGTAAGAAATTGTAACAGAATTAAATAAAATGATCCTTTATTTGTACAAACTTCTTGTTTGAATTTGAGAATGCATTTATTATTCATTTTTGTACAAGTTTCTTTGCACGATATTGCAGTGAGCTTATGGGATACTGTTCGAGCGCAATTTTACCGATGTAGTTATACCATGTTGCCCCTATACCATATGCTCATTGCAATATTTTATTTTATGAGGAACTTGTACTTTTATTTTTTAGAGAATAATTATTCCATACTTGGAGGAATATTATTTCGTTAAAAAAGAGAGTACAACTACGTTTTTACGCTTCATCCTTCGAAGATATCACTTTTTCCTTTTGTGCATATACACATTTTACTGAATGAATTCTTCTATGTGGTAAAGCGGGTATCTGAAGGGTACTTTAACTTCTTTTTAAGGAAGAGAATTTTCCAGAATAGGTGGATCATTCTTCCTTTGAGAGTTAAAGTGTGCCTTTGAAAAATTACACCTCTGAGGGGGGGGCTTTCTCATGTTTCAACACTTGGAAGTTTTATTTCAATCTTGGTGAAACGTGTGCCTCCGAAGAGGTTTTTCTGCTTGCTTGTGCCTCCGGGAGGAGGTCTTTTCATTTCTGCCTCTGGGAAGAGGTCTTTTTGTTTTTGTTGTGCCTCTGGGAAGAGGTCTTTTTGGTTTCTGCCCCATGAGAGAGGCTTTTATTTTTCCCTGTTCGCTGGGAAGCGGGCCTCCGAAGAGGGCTTTTCACATTTCATTTTACGGGAGTGTATCGACCGATGATGAAATGTGTGCCTCTGAGCTGGGTTACTGCCTGGAAGTTTGCAGTTTCTTTCTCTCGGTTGGACGGGATTTACGGGAGTGTATCGACCGATCATTCCGCAACTTTATATCGATAAAGATCTCTTTTTTTCTGGTTGGCCCGCCCGAGGTCTTTTAGCATTTCAACTGTGGTGAAATGGGCCTCCGAAGAGGGCTTTTTTCACGTTTCAGCACCTGGAAGTTTTATTTCAATCTTGGTGAAACGTGTGCCTCTGAGTAGGACTTTTGCCTGGAAGTTTGGAGTTTCTTCCTCTCGGTTG
This sequence comes from Allium cepa, assembly GCA_030765085.1. Classification (NCBI taxonomy): domain Eukaryota; kingdom Viridiplantae; phylum Streptophyta; class Magnoliopsida; order Asparagales; family Amaryllidaceae; genus Allium; species Allium cepa. The sequence goes on from CM060928.1 coordinate 1,040,351,166, forward strand.
GACGGATTCACGGGAGTGTATCGACCGATCATTCCGCAACTTTGTAACGAGAAAGATCTCTCTTTTTCTGGCTAGGCCCACTCGAGGTCTTTCTCCTCCAAAGAGTTGTGCCTCCGTAGAGGTCTTGCGCCTCCGAAGAGGTCTTTTGTTGATCGATGCTTGCTCGCCCATGTCTCTTTCGCCATCCATTCATGTTGAAGATCCTCCTTGTCTTTTGCAAGTGTCAACACTTTTTAGTTGCCAATAATTTCCCTTATCCAAAGAAATATACTTCACAGTTAGGTGAGTTGGTGGTGGTGGACACATTTTTCTTAACTGGCTGTTTGTTCAAACATTTATAGTTAGTTAGAGATGGTCCAATTCCACCCACATTGCTCACTCTTGTTTGAAGCACTTCTTTTGTAGGATTTGAGTGTGGAAATTTTTGATGGTTTAGTGTGTGTTTGCTCGGTCTTGAGATGGGTAAGTTTTACTTTCATGACCTGCATTATTAAATTGTCATTTTAATGACACAATTAATGTATTTTATATGTCAAAATAAAACAAAGCAGTTTATAATAGTAGGGAACACAAGATTTATAGTGGTTTGGCCAAAAACTGGGCCTACATCCACTTTATAGCTTTTCATTATTCACTTGCTTTACAATTGCTTTCAATACAAGAATCATATTTTTGCAATTCTTTTTACAATACTTCAGTAAAGCTTTCAAGTAAAATAAGGACGCAAATGATTGCTGTTCCAAGCTCTTGGAATTGGTTCTCCTTCGACAGTTGTGAGTTTGAATGTGCCGTCAAGAAGCTTCGTGCCTATAACATATGGCCCTTCCCAGTTTGGCCCAAACACACCTGTGGCTATCATGATTCTTTTCAGAATTAGGTCCCCAACTTCAAAGTTGCGCTGACGAACTTTGGAATTGAAGTGCCTGGCTATTCTTTGTTGATGAGCTGCAATTCTAAGTCTAGCCTCTTCTCTTCTTTCATCAAGGAGGTCAAGTGCTTCCAATTGCAGTTTTTCATTCTCATCTTTATCAAAATGGATTCTTCTATGTGAGGGGACTTCAGTTTCCATTGGAATCATTGCTTCTGATCCATATGCCAACGAAAATGGAGTATGCCCAGTCGCAGTTTTGTGGGTGGTTCTGTATGCCCATAGTGCAAGCGGTAACTTGTCAACCCAGCCACCTTTTGCTTTTTCCAGCTGCTTTTTGATGATTGATTTGATGATTTTGTTTACTGCTTCCACTTGCCCGTTTGCCTGCGGATGGGCCACTGCTGAGAAACTCTTCTGGATTTTGAATCGTTTGCAGAAGTCCTGGAATTCCTCACTTCCAAATTGAGTACCATTGTCTGTGATTATTTTCTGCGGCACACCATACCTGCAAATGATATTTTTAGTCATGAAATTTATCATTTTCTTAGAGGTAATAGTAGCCAAAGGTTCAGCTTCAGCCCAATTAGTAAAATAATCAACTGCAACAATAGCATATTTAATCCCTGATTTGGCAGTTGGTAATGGCCCAATGAGATCCATTCCCCAAATGGCAAATGGCCACGGACTGACCATCTGTGTTAGCTCAGTGGAAGGTGCTCTAGGAATTTTGGCGAATCTCTGGCACTTGTCACATTTCCGAGAATATACAGCGACGTCTTGATTAATTTCCGGCCAAAAATACCCATAACGGAGAATTTTCTTTGCTAATGTCTGACCACCCATGTGATCTCCACATTCCCCTCCGTATACTTCAGCTAGAATTGTCTTGGCTTTATTTTTAGTTACACATCGGAGTAATGGCATTGAAAAACCCCGCTATACAATTGGCCATCTTGGACTATATATCTGGAGGCTTTCCTTAGAAGCTTCTGTCTTTCTCTCGAATTTTCTGGGAAAGAACCTCTGAGTAGATAGTCCAGTATTGGAATCATCAATGATTCTTGTTCCTGAGATACATTCATAATCCAGTCAACATCCATCTCGTCTGTACTTGGTGCTGACAGGACTTCTACGGGGACTAATCCCAATAGTTGAGCTTCACCAGTACTTGAATACTTCGCGAGGGAATCTGCCTTCATATTCTCTTCCCGGGGAATATGGTTTATTGAATAACGATCAAAATCTTCAAGAAGCTCCCAGGCCTTTGACAAATAAGCGGGTAAATTTCCTCCTTTAGCTTGGAATTCCTTCTTGACTTGGCATACGATAAGCTGTGAGTCACTGAAGATCTGTAATGTTCTGATATTTAGCTCCTTAGCGATTCTCAAACCTGCAACGAGAGCTTCATATTCTGCTTCATTATTAGTCGAAGGAAATTCCAGTCTCAGTGCATAACACAATGATCGTCCTTCAGGGGTCTCAAGGACAACCCCTACCCCAGAACAATAGTCATTCCTTGCGCCATCAACGTATAATTTCCATTTCACCGGGACGTCATTAGTTTCCTCTTCCTCACTATCACCTTTATTTGTGCATTCGGCAATGAAGTCTGCTAAAGCTTGTCCGTTGATAGCTCTTCGGGGATGGTAAGTGATGTCATATTGACTGAGTTCAATATTCCACTTTAAAAGACGGCCCGAAGTTTCAGGGCGAAAAAGGACTTGCTTCAGAGGTTGATCAGTGAGGACTTTGATGGGATGAGTTTGAAAATACGGCCTCAATTTCCGTGATGCAATCAATAGGCAATAGGCAAGTTTCTCCAGCTTCGAGTAATTCATCTCATCCCCAGTGAATCTTTTACTAATGTAATAGACTGGTCGCTGGATCCTTGTATCTTCTTGAACCAATGCTGCACTCAGAGCGTGAGATGATATTGCCAGATAGATGTAGAGATCTTCACCATTGTCGGGCTTTGAGAGTATTGGAGGCACTTCCATATGACGAACCAGTTCATCAAATGCGTTCTGACACTCGGGAGTCCAATCAAAGTTTTTTCTTTCTTTCTTTAGAGCGTCAAAGAATGGAATGCATTTATCAGTAGCTTTAGAAATGAATCGGCTCAAAGCAGCAATTTTTCCGTTAAGACTCTGCAGTTCCTTCTTTGTTCTAGGAGCTTTGACCTCCTTCAAGGCAGTGATTTGAGCAGGATTAGCCTCAATGCCCCTAGCGCTCACAATAAATCCCAAAAACCTTCCGGACTCCACTCTGAATAAACATTTCAACGGGTTAAGTTTCATTCTGTATCTCCGAAGGACCGCGAACATTTCCGCCAAGTGATCCATGTGGTCCACTGCTTTCTTTGACTTTACCACATATCATCGACATAGACTTCCATTATCTTTCCGATCTGTGGTTTAAACATGGTGTTAACAAGCCTTTGGTAGGTTGTCCCCGCATTCTTGAGTCCGAAGGGCATGACTTTGTAGCAGTAAAGACCAACATCCGTTATGAAGCTCGTGTCCTCCTGATCTGGCTCATGCATCATGATCTGATTGTACCCGGAATAAGCATCCATAAAAGGCAACAATTCATGTCCCGCCGTTCCGTCCACCAACTGATCAATTCTAGGCAGCGGGAAACAGTCTTTGGGGCAAGCATTATTCAGATCTGAGAAGCCAATGCATACTCTCCACTTCCCATTAGCCTTTTTAACCAGGACAGGATTTGAGACCCAATCTGGGTAAACAGATTCTCTGATGAAGCCATTCTCCATGAGTCGATCGACTTCTTCTTTCAACGCTGCTGACCTCTCTGGACCTTGAGTTCTTCTTTTCTGTTTTACTGGCGTGAACTTTGGATCGATGTTCAGAGCGTGTACCGCAATCTCTGGTGATATTCCGCACATGTCGGCATGAGTCCATGCGAATACATCTAAATTTGCCTTCAAGAATGAGACTAGAATATTCTGAGCTGTAGTGTTGAGTTGTGAACCCACATTCAGCACCTTGTTTGGGCCCTTTAAGTCAACAGGTACCGGCACAGTCACCTCTACCAGCACTACTCTATTCTCCCCTGCACTAGCTTTTCTTGGATCCATCTCTCTCCGGGCACCGCTGTGTTCGCCAGTGCAGGGACCAACCTGTAGTTGCTACAAGGTTCGTTCTCTGATGCGGACTGAAGGCGCCGTATCTTTTCCCATTTCTCTCCTCTTTGTTTCACGTAGCTCTGCAAGATAGCACTCCCGTCCCACGTTCTGATCTCCTTTAATTATCCCAATTCCGTTATCAGTGGGAAATTTTATAGTTAGACACCATGGGGCGAGAACAGCTTTGAATGCCGCCAGAGTCGGTCGGCCCAAGAAAGCATTATAAGCAGAAAATTCTTCAACAATTATAAAGGTCTGCCTTCGAGCTACCTTTCTCAGCCCCTCTCTGAGCTCTACAATCAAGTCTATAGTCCCAATCGGCTGCTTTGGCTCCCCAGTGAAGCCAGCAATTTTCAATGACGAAGCCTGAACGTCAGCCATTGGTATCTTCATCTGGTCAAAAGTTTTCTTGAAGAGAATATTACACGAAGCCCGGCAATCGACCAGAATTCTTCTCACAGTGGCCGGGCCAATACCGGCAGAAATGACCAGAGGATCTATCGTAGGGGCTTCAATACCCATAGAGTCCCTGGTGCTAAATATGATGTCATCAGGGAAAGTTTTATGTTGTTTCAATGGCGCAGCATCCTCTAACACAAAAACACTTTCTTCTGCGGGTGCATGCTTCAGTGCTCGAGCATACCTTTCCATCTCACCCCAGCTCCTGCCTGTTGGGTGAGGACCTCCCGTTATCACATTAATGGCAGGCCTGTCTGACTCATGTTCTACGGCCTTCTCACTCGAGCTTGGATGGTGAGCGGGGACTTGTTGCCTTTGGACCGATGAGGTTATTGTGTCCCTACCCCTTCTAACATACTGTTGGAGCCTTTTCTCTTTCAACAGTCGCTCAATTACTTCTTTCAAGTGTCAGCATTTGTTAGTGTCATGACCAGGCTGATTGTGAAATTGACAGAATCTTCCACTTTTCTCCATTTTACCTCCAACCCTCATCTTAGGTGGCGTAGGATAACAGATATTATCTTTGGTTGCGAAGAAGATATTTTCAGGGGTATCAGTCAAAGGTGTGAAGTTGAAAGTTCGACCCTTCTTTGCATCCCCTTGTTTCTTTCTGCCGTCGTTCCCCCTTTTCTGAGCATTGGATTCCTTTTTGTCTGGAGAATTACTATCATTCTTAATTTCCGCTGATGCCACCTTAGCTGGTGCTTGAAGGCTTTCCAGGCGCATGAACTCATCGGCTTTTTTATAGAATTTATCGAGTGAATTTGGTTCTTTCATTTTCAACCATTCTCCAAACTTGCTCGATTTATCAATTGCCCTCATCAAGTATGTTAAAACTATGCGTGGCTTAGGGTTATCAACCTCAGCCAAAGCTATGTTGAATCGATTCAGGAACGACTTGATGGATTCCCCTGGGTTTTGCTCCAGATTTGACAATGACATTATGTCCTTTGCTTTAGAGGCGTACAACCGAAACTGCTCCTTGAACTTCTTAGTTAAGTCCGAGAACTGATCAATGGATCCAACTGCCAGCTTGGTAAACCATAATAAAGCTACTCCCTCCAAATACACCGGGAAGTATCGGCATTTAATCTCATCGGATGCCCTGGCGCCAGTCATATGCCAGTCATATTTAAACAGAAATTCGTTAGGATCACTTGTTCCTTTGTAAGCTGGAATAGTGGGTGGAACAAATTTTCTCAGGAATTCAGCTTTCAGAATCCTCTCAGTGAATGGAGTTTTTCTTGGAGCAAAGCCCTGCTCTTTCTCATCCTCGTCCTTTCGCATACTTTCTTTCATGATTTGACGGACCATTCCTGAAAAATACTCTTCATCATCCACAGGCCCTGCGGGGAAAACGTCAGCCATTCTTTCAGAGTTCTGCCTTGACAGTCGTTCACGAAGGGTCGTTTGAGGTCCCGATCCTCCGTCCTGAGGAAGTGGCCTTTCGACAGGGCTTACCGCCCTTTGAGAAGTATTCCCTCTAACCCCCTGAGCTCTATCAGCAGAGTTTCCTTCTTTATTTATTGGCTGACGATTAGCCTCGAGCAAATCATTTAGCTTATTCAATATCAAGGTATTCTAAGCATTCTGAGCCTCTAATTGTGCATTTTGAGCATTTAATTGTTGATTCAATCCCAAAACCACAACGTCTAATTCCGCTCGCGTAACTCCCACAGTTGGAGTTGTCTGACTCAGAGGAGGAGAAGTGGCGGTGTTCTCTTGAACATCATCAGATCTGGCAGAACTACTTTTCCTTCCGGGAGCCATAATTTCTGTTAAACTTCTGGTCTTAACAGAGACTCTTTCCTCATAGTTTGGTGAAGCAATGATGTCAATATCCTGAGTTCGATCCTTCTCAGTGAAAGCACCAAAAATGTTAACGTGAAAATCAGACGCTAACACCCCGGTGTGAAATAAAGTTGGATGAAAGCACCACCCGTGTATGCGGGAACTACAAGCAAGTAGAGAATATACAGAAGAAAGCAGAAAAAGACAACAATTTTTATAATGGTTCGGCTCAGAGTAAGCCTACGTCCACTTTAAGTCTCTTTATTATTGAATTTGATTACAACTTAACAACAATCTTCAATTACAACACACTTTAGACCAGTAGATCAAACTTTGATAGAGAATAATCTTTCGAATTCATGTTGAAATGATGTAGATTTCCTCTTCGAGATCGACGTAGTGTCTTTGGTGTTTAGAGTACTTGAAGTGTTGAATGAGTAGAGAATTCTGTAGAGTATCGGCGCTTGGAATGGTCGGCCAAAAGTCCCTCCAAAGTTGGAGATGGCCCTCTATTTATAGAGAATTTTAGGCAGCAGTTTTCGCCCAAGTCATGAGTCGTGCCCGACTCAGGGGAAGTCGTAGGTCACGCTCGACTTAAGGGTCAAGAGTTAGAAGCGGTACTGAGTTGTTCACCTGGATACAAGTCTTGACTCGTTTGCGAGTCAAAGGTCACGAGATAAGGCAGCATTAAATTTATGTTCTGTAGTTTTAGGTCGTGAACGGCTTATCCTAGGTCGTTGATCGGTCATGATTTAAATGCAGTTGCTTGCGCTTTTTCCTATCTTGAGTCACTAGGTCGTAGCTCTTTAACTCGTTGAGTCGTTGGAGGCCTTGAGTCGGTCTGCTTCTTTAAGTCGTAAATCCTCTTGAGTCGTAGACCCACTGAGTCGTTAGGAACCTCAAGTTGATGAGTCGTGGATAGCTTTGAGTCGTTCACTCACTTCTTTCCTTGGCCATGTCATCTCTTAAACCATTAAGTCGCAGACTTCTCTATGTCGTAAGTCGCTAAGTTTTTCAACTCGTTAAGTCGTTCAATCTTTAGGTCGTATTCCTTCTTTGAGCCGTGCATTCCCTTAAGTCGTGAGTCGCCCCAGGTCTTAACTCATTGACTAAACGGGGTTAACAGAGGGGATTTATACTCTTATTTTCTGGAGAATAACTATTCCATACTTGGAGGAATACTATTTTGCTCGAAATAGAGTACAGCTCACTCTGTATGAGTTTCTACGCTTCATCCTTCGAAGATATCACTTTTTCTTTTGCGCTTTCACACATTTTTGCCAAGTGAATTCTCCTATGTGGTAAAGCGGGCCTCTGAAGGGCACTTTAACTTCTTTTTGAGGAAGAGTATTTTCAAGAATAGAAGAACCAATCTTCCTTTGAAAGCTAAAGTGTTCCTTGGAAGAGGGCTTTTTTTTTATTACGCCTCGGTGGAGGGCTTTCTGATCTTTGCTTTGCATTTCTGGTGAAATGCTTCTTTGAAAAGTTGTACCTCTGAGGAGAGCTTTTTTCACGTTTCAACACTTGGAAGTTTTATTTCAATCTCGGTGAAACGTGTGCCTCTGAAGAGTTGTGCCTCCGAGGAGGGCTTTCCACTTTTCAACACCTGGAAGTTTTATTTCAATCTCGGTGAAACGTGTGCCTCCGAAGAGGTCTTTCTGTTCGATTGTGCCTCTGGGAGGAGGTCTTTTTATTTCTGCCTCTGGGAAGAGGTCTTTTTTGTTTCTGCCTCTGGGAAGAGGTCTTTTTTTTTGGTTGTGCCTCTAGGAAGAGGTCTTTTTGTTTCTGCCTCTTGGGAGAGGCTTTTATTTTTTCCCTGTTCGTTGGGAAGCGGGCCTCCGAAGAGGGCTTTTCACATTTCGTCTCACGGGAGTGTATCACCGATCATGATGAAATGCGTGCCTCTGAGTAGGGTTACTGCCTGGAAGTTTGGAGTTTCTTTCTCTCGGTTGGACGGATTCACGGGAGTGTATCGACCGATCATTCCGCAACTTTGTATCGAGAAAGATCTCTCTTTTTCTGGTTTGGCCCGCTCGAGGTCTTTTAGCATTTCAACTGTAGTGAAATGGGCCTCCGAAGAGGGCTTTTCACGTTTCAACACCTGGAAGTTTTATTTCAATCTCGGTGAAACGTGTGCCTCTGAGTAGGGATTTTGCCTGAAAGTTTGGAGTTTCTTTCTCTAGGTTGGACGGATTCACGGGAGTGTATCGACCGATCATTCCGCAACTTTGTATCGAGAAAGATCTCTCTTTTTCTGGCTAGGCCCACTCGAGGTCTTTATCCTCCGAAGAGTTGTGCCTCCGAAGAGGGCTTGTGCCTCCGAAGAGGTCTTTTGCTGATTGATGCTTGCTCGCCCGTGTCTTTTTGCCATCTATTCATGTTGGCGATCCCCGTTGTCTTTTTCAAGTGTCATCACTTTTTAGTTGCCAATAATTTCCCTTATCCAAAGAAATATACTTCATAGTTAAGCGAGTTGGTGGTGGTAGACACAGGCTATTTAACTGGTTGTTTGTTTGTTCAAACATTTCCAGTTAGTTAGAAATGGTCCACTTCCAATCACATTGCTAACTTTTGTTCGAAGCGCTTCTTTTGTAGGATTTGAGTATGGAAATTTTGAATGGTTTGATGTTTTGCTTGCTGAGTGATGTCGGAGATCGCTTGGTCTTGCGATGGGTAAGCTTTGTCTTTGTGGCCTGCATTATTAAATCGACATTTTAGTAACACAGTTAACGTATTTTATATGTCGAAATAAAACAAAGCAGTTTATAACAGTAGAGAACACAAGATTTATAGTGGTTCGGCCAAAAGCTGGGCCTACATCCACTTTATAGCTTTTCATTATTCACTTGCTTTACAATTGCTTTCAATATAAGAATCATATATTCGTAATTCTTTTTACAACATTTCAGCAATGCTTTCAAGTAAAATAGGGACGCAAATGATTACTGTTCCAAGCTCTTGGGATTGGTTCTCCTTCGACAGTTGTGAGTTTGAATGTGCCATCAAGAAGTTTTGCGCCAATAACATATGGCCCTTCCCAGTTTGGTCCAAACACACCTATGGCTGTCATGATCCTCTTCAGGACTAAGTCCCCAACTTCAAAGCTGCGCTGATGAACTTTGGAATTGAAGTGCCTGGCTATTCTTTGCTGGTGAGCTGCAATTCTAAGCCTTTCCTCTTCTCTTCTTTCATCGAGGAGGTCAAGTGCTTCCAATTGCAATTTTTCATTCTCATTTTGATCAAAATGGATCCTTCTGTGTGAGGGGACTTCAGTTTCCACTGGAATCATCGCTTCTGATCCGTATGCCAATGAAAATGGAGTATGCCCGGTCGCAGTTTTGTGAGTGGTCCTGTATGCCCATAGTGCAAGCGGTAACTTATCGACCCAACCACCTTTTGCTTTTTCCAGCTTCTTTTTGATGGTTGATTTGATGATTTTGTTTACTGCTTCCACTTGCTCGTTTGCCTGCGGATGAGCCACTGCTGAGAAACTTTTTCGGATCCTGAATCGTTTGCAGAAATTTTGGAATTCCTCACTTTCAAACTGAGTACCATTGTCTGTGATTATCTTCTGAGGCACACCATACCCGCAAATGATATTTTTAGTCACAAAACTTATCATTTTCTTAGTGGTAATAGTAGCCAATGGTTCGGCTTCAGCCCATTTAGTGAAGTAATCAACAGCCACGATAGCATATTTAACCCCTGATTTGGCAGTCGGCAAAGGCCCAATGAGATCTATTCCCCAGATAGCAAACGGCCATGGACTGACCATTTGTGTTAGCTCAGTGGAAGGTGCTCTAGGAATTTTAGCAAATCTCTGGCATTTATTACACTTTCGGGAATAGTCAGCAGCATCCTGATTAATCTCTGGCCAAAAGTATCCATAACGGAGGATTTTCTTTGCTAAAGTTTGACCACCTGTATGATCCCCACATTCCCCTCCGTGTACTTCAGTCAGCATTGTCTTAGCTTCTTCCTTTGTCACACATCGGAGTAATGGCATTGAAAATCCTCGTCTGTACAAACGACCATCTTGAACTATATATCTGGAGGCTTTCCTCATGAGCTTCTGTCGTTCTTTTGAACTTTCTGGCAAAGAACCATTGAGTAAATATTCAAGTATCGGAGTCATCCATGATTCTCGTTCTTGGGATACACTCATAATCCAATCAACATCCATTTCATCTGTGCTTGGAGCTGACAAGACTTCGACGGGAACTAATCCCAGTAGTTGAGCTTCACCAGTACTCGAATACTTTGCAAGAGAATCCGCTTTCATGTTCTCTTCGCGGGGTATATGCTTTATTGAGTAACGGTCGAAATCTTGAAGGAGCTCCCAGGCATTTGATAAATAGGCGGGTAGATTCCCTCCTTTAGCTTGAAATTCCTTCTTTACTTGGCAAACAATAAGTTGAGAATCACTGAAGATCTGCAATGCCTTGATGTTTAGTTCTTTAGCGATCCTTAGACCAGCGATGAGAGCTTCATATTCAGCTTCATTGTTTGTCGAAGGGAATTCTAGTCTCAGCGCATAACATAGCGATCTCCCCTCTGGGGTTTCAAGGACAACCCCTGCTCCGGAACAGTAATCATTCCTTGCGCCATCGACATACAATTTCCATTGTATTAGGACGCTATCCGTGACTTCTTCCTCACTATCACCCTTATCCGTACATTCTGCGATGAAATCTGCCAAAGCTTGTCCATTAATTGCTTTTCGGGGATGGTAAGTGATGTCATATTGGCTGAGTTCAATATTCCATTTCAAAAGACGGCCCGAAGTCTCAGGACGGAATAGGACTTGCTTTAGAGGTTGATCAGTGAGGACTTTGATGGGATGAGCTTGGAAATACGGCCTCAATTTTCTTGATGCGATCAACAGACAATAGGCGAGCTTTTCTAATCTTGAATAGTTCATCTCTGCCCCAGTGAATCTTTTGCTGATATAATAGACTGGGCATTGAATCCTTGCGTCTTCCCGTACCAACACTGCACTGAGAGCATGGGACGAAATTGCCAAATATACGAAGAGATCTTCACCACTGTCAGGCTTTGAAAGTATCGGAGGCACTTCCATATGACGAGCCAACTCATCAAATGCTTTCTGACATTCAGGAGTTCACTCAAAGTTTTTCCTTCCTTTCTTCAGAACATCAAAGAATGGAATGCATTTGTCAGTAGCTTTGGAAATGAACCGACTCAAAGCAGCAAACTTTCCATTGAGACTTTGCAATTCCTTCTTCGTTCTAGGAGCCTTAACCTCTCTCAGGGCAGTGATCTGAGCTGGATTGGCTTCAATGCCCCTACCGCTCACAATGAAACCAAAAACTTTCTATACTCCACTCCAAATGAACATTTTAGGGGATTAAGCTTCATTCTGTACTTGCGGAGTACTGCAAACATCTCTGCCAAGTGATCCATATGGTCCACTGCTTTCTTAGACTTTACTAGCATATCATCAACATAAACTTCCATTATCTTGCCAATCTGTGGTTTAAACATTGCATTAACAAGCCTCTGGTAAGTCGCCCTTGCATTCTTGAGTCCGAAAGGCATGACCTTGTAGCAGTAGAGTCCAACATCTGTGATGAAACTAGTATCCTCTTGATCTGGCTCATGCATCATAATCTGGTTATATCCGGAGTATGCATCCATAAAAGATAATAATTCGTGTCCTGCCGTCCCATCCACCAACTGATCGATCCTGGGCAGCGGGAAACAGTCTTTGGGGCAGGCTTTGTTCAGATCTGAAAAATCAATGCATACTCTCCACTTTCCATTAGCCTTTTTCACCAGCACTGGATTTGATACCCAATCTGGATAAGTAGATTCTCTGATGAAACCGTTCTCCATGAGCCGATCCACTTCCTCTTTTAACGCTGCCGTTCTCTCAGGACCCTGAGTCCTTCTCTTCTGTTTCACAGGTGTAAACTTTGGATCAATGTTCAGAGTATGTACTGCAATCTCTGGGGATATTCCGCACATATCAGCATGAGTCCAAGCGAATACATCCAAATTAGCCTTCAAAAATGAAATCAGAACATTCTGGACTGTTGTGTTGAGCTGCGAACCCACATTAAGCACTTTGTTTGGGTCCTTTGGGTCAACGGGCACCGGCACTGTTACCTCTATCGGTACTACCCTATTTTCCCCTGCACTGGCTTTCCTTGGATCCATCTCTCTTCGTGCACCACTACATTCGGCAGTGCAGGGTCTACCCTGTAATTGCTACAAGGTTGGTTCTTTAATGCGGACTGGAGCCGCCGCACCTTTTCCCATTTCTCTTTTCCTTGATTCTCGCAACTCTGCAAAGTAACATTCTCGCCCCGCATCTTGGTCTCCCTTAATCACACCAACTCCATTATTTGTGGGGAATTTTAGAGTCAGACACCATGGGGCAAGAACAGCTTTGAACGTAGCAAGAGTCGGTCGGCCTAAAAAGGCATTGTAGGCAGAGAATTCTTCATCAACTATAAAGGTTTGATTTCGAGCCACCTTCCTCAGTCCCTTTCCAAGTTCTACAAACAAATCTATGGTCCCAATCGGTTGTTTGGGTTCTCCAGCAAACCCAGCAATCTTAAGTGATGAAGCTTGAACGTCAGCCATTGGAATTTTCATTTGATCAAAGGTCTTCTTGAAGAGGATGTTACATGAAGCTCCACAATCAACTAAAACTCTCCTCACAGTTGCCGGCCCAATACCAGCGGATATGACCAAAGGATCTATGGTCGGAGCTTCGATACCCAAAGAATCCCTGGCACTGAACACAATATCATCTGTGGAAGTCATTTGTTGCTTTAAAGGCGCATCATTCTCTAAAACAAAAACATTCACTTCAGCTGGTACATGCCTCAAGGCCCGGGCATACCTTTCCATCTCGCCCCATCTTTTGCCTGCTGGGTGAGGTCCTCCAGTTATTATATTGATGAAAGGCCTTTTCGATTCATGTTCCACGGTCTTCTCATTTGAGGCAGGACGGTGAGCGGGAACTTGTTGTCCTTGAGTTGACGAAGCTGGGGCATTTCTGTTCCTTTTCACATACTACTGGAGTTTGTTTTCCTTCAAGAGTTGTTCAATCACCTCTTTCAACTGACGGCATTCGTTAGTGTCATGGCCGGGCTGGTTGTGGAACCGACAGAACCTTCCACTTTTTTCCATCTTAATCGCAACTCTCATTTTAGGTGGTGTCGGATAATTGACATCATCTTTGGTTGCAAAGAAGATGTTTTCAGGGGTATCGGTCAAGGGTTTGAAATTGAAAGAACGGCCTCTCTTAGCGTCTCCCTGTTTCTTTCCACCATCATTTCCCCTTTTCTGAGTGTTAGGTTCTTTCTTATTCGAAGCAGCACCATTGTTCCCGGCTTCCGCTGATACCACCTTAGCCGGTGTTTGGAGGCTCTCCAAGCGCATTAATTCATTCGCTTTCTTGTAGAATTTGTCGAGCGAGTTTGGTTCTTTCATTTTCAACCATTTTCCAAATTCTCTCGATTTGTCAATCGCCCTCATCAAGTATGTCAGGACCATGCGTGGCTCAGCATTATCTACCTCAGCCAATGCTATGTTAAAGAGATTCAAAAACAACCTGATAGATTCTCCTGGATTTTGCTCTAGACTTGATAGCGACATTATATCCTTTGCTTTAGAAGCATACAATCGAAATTGCACCTTGAACTTCCTGGTCAAATCGGAAAATTGATCGATGGACCTGACCGGCAGCTTCGTAAACCACAATAGAGCTACACCTTCTAGATAAACTGGGAAGTATCGACATTTAATTTCATCGGAATCCCTGGCACCAGTCATATGCCAGTCGTACTTATACAGAAACTCGTTAGGATCACTCGTTCCCTTGTAAGCTGGAATAGTAGGGGGAACGAATTTCCTTGGGAACTCTGCCTTCAAGATCTTTTCAGTAAATGGAGTCTTGCTTGGAGCAAAACCCCACTCTTTCTCGTCTTCATCTCTTCGCATACTTTCTTTCATGATTTGACGAACCACACCCGAAAAATACTCTTCATCATTTAGAGGCTCTGGAGGGCACACATCAGCCACTCTCTCTGAATTCTGCCTTGACAGTCGTTCACGAAGGGTCGGCTGCGGTCCTGATCCTCCAGCTTGAGGAGGAGTCCTTTCTATAGGGTCTGCGGCTCTTTGAGAAATGTTTCCTTAAAGATCCTGAACTCCCACAGTAGGGTTTCCATCATTATTTCCCGGTTGACGGTTTGCCCCAAGTAGATCATTCAACTTACTTAAGATCAGGGCATTCGGGGCTTCCAACTGCGCATTCTGAGCATTCAATTGTTGATTCAACCCCAAAACTACGGCGTCCAATTCTGCTCGTGTAACTCCAACAGTTGGAGATGCCTGACTTGAAGGAGGAGAGGTAGCAGTATTCTCTTGAACATTGTCGGATCTTACAGAACTTCGTTTTCTCCCAGGAGCCATTATTTCCAATAAACTTCTGGTTTTGAAAGAAATCCTTTCAACAATTCTTCGCGGAGCAATAGTGGAAGTTTCTTGAGTTGGATTCTCAGTGAAAGCACCAAAAATGTTAACGTAAAAATCAGACGCTAACACCCCGGTGTAGATTGAAGTTGAGTGAAAGCACCACCCGAGTACACGGGAACTACAAACAAGTAGAAAAATCGCAGAAAAAGCAGAAAAAACAACAGTTTTTATAGTGGTTCGACTTAGGGTAAGCCTACGTCCACTTTAAATCTCTTTATTACTGAATTGATTACAACTTTTACAACAATCTTCAATTACAATTCCGATGAGACAAACAACTAGAACTTTGATGTAGAATAATTCTTTAAATCCATGTAGATTGTGTTAGATTTCCTCTCGAAGTTAGTTGAGATGTCTTTCGTACTTGAAGTGTTGAGTGAGTCGAGAATTCAGCAGAGTATTGGCGCTTTAAGAGATCGGCCAAAAAGTCCCCTTCATGCTTGAGGTAGGTTGGTATTTATAGGGGAATGCCCCCCTTAGGTCGTAAGTCGTGACCGGTCTAAGGCAAGTCGTGGCCGACTCATCTGGCCCCTCCATGGTTTCACATAGGTTCATTTGCACAAGTCCCAGGTCGCCACCGAGTCAACATAACCTCGTATCAGTAATACGGCTTCCGGCTTACATCTAGTAGCTTTAGGTCGTGGACGACTCAAGCTAGGTCGTGAGTCGTGAACGAGTTAACTGGCAACTGGATCGTGTACGAGTCAAGAAGCCACTGTGCCAAGTAGCTGCATTGAACTTGTCTTCCTTTGCTTAAGTCGTGAACGACTTAACATTAGTCATAGGTCGGCTGTGACTTAGGTCGGTAGCTATCTTGGGTCGGTAGCTATCTAGGATCGGCATCCTATTTTTAGGCAGTTGGCAACGGTGTTAAAGTATTAAGTCGGCATCCCTCTTAGCCTGTTAGGTCGGTATCCTTCTTAAAGTATTAGGTCGGCATACTTGTTGAAGTATTAGGTCGGCATACCCCTTAGGACTTAGGTCGGCATCCCTGTTAAGCCTTAGGTCGGCATCTCTTTGAGTCTTAGGTCGGTATCCCCTTAGTCCTTAGGTCGGCATCTCTTTGAGTCTGTTAGGTCGGCCATCTTTAGGTCGCCAGAAAAGAGGAAATAACAATATACATGTTTTCGAAATTGAATTTAGAGCATTTTAGTAGTGGTTTAAACTCTGGAATTGGTTTGAAATGTTTTGGTATTTTGGAAAGTGAAATAGAAATCTAAACTCGAATTATAAATTAGATTGAACTCAAGTAAAGTAATAAAGTGATTTTCGAAGATAAAAATCAAAGATTGAATTGTAAATTGGAAGTGAGCCAACCGAGTAATTAATTGTTTAATATGGAAATGGAAGACTAGTTGGATAAATAAAAGTTGAAATTTGAGTTAATGATGGATTTGTAAATAAAATCTAAGTTATAAATAGAAATTCAACTTGGAATTGTAAGTGAATTAAACATATATTAAATATGGCCTTGGATATTGTTTTAACAAATTGAGAATGGAATTAAAATTTAAATGGATTATGATAATGGTTAATTGAATTAAATGAGTCGTGAATGAATTGAATTTGGAAATTAAAAGTTGTAATGAACGAAACAAAAGAACTAATCAAATAAATTTGTAGATTGGAATGAGATTTGATAAGTTAAAGTGAAAAAGAAAATTTATTCGCAAATGAAGTGAGCTTAAGTTTTGAAGTTGGAATAAATTGAAGTAAATTAACTTAAGTTAAAAATAATTAGAAGCTCAACTTCGAGTAAGAATGAAAGTCCATTAAATAAAAGTTGGGGTTAAATTAGTTAGGGAAGAGGTTATTAATATAAGAATCGAATGTTGTCAAGCTCAATGAAATGATTTTAAAATATATGGTTGGTGAATAAACTAGGAATGGGATGGAATTTAATATAAAATGAGTAATCCAGGAGTGGGATTGAATCAATTGGACGTGGATAAAACTAAAATGGATATCCTATTAAGTGAATATTGTCAAATTGCAAAGAATAAATTAGTCGTTCAACTTAAACGGAAGAAAATAAAAAAATTCTATGAATTGGTAGAGGTAAATAAAATTGATCTTTTGGAATCAATTGAAATAAATGTGAGTTTTTTAGGTTAAAAATGAATTGAATGTAAACAATTAAGTTGGAAACCATTTAAATTGAATGAAGTTGTATACGAATTGGTGGTAAACAATTAAAATTAATGTCGGAACCCTATAAGTGGTTTATAAATATTGTTTAACCTGCATTGCTTATAGAAACTTGTATGCTTAAATATGTAAAATGTTGTTAAGTTATATGATTTTGGCACTTACATATTTCAATTGAATAAGTACAAGTACCAGGAAGTCGTTTGGCTGGATTTGATCGCGCAAAATGCTAAAATAATAAGTCGCTTGCTTAAAAATGCTAAATAAAGGTAGGCCTACGCAATAAAAATAGAAAATATGAAATTTTTTTGTTTTTTCGATCATGTGGGTCGATGTATATATTTATATCTCTTGTTAAATTGTAAAAGCTCCTCCGTACAAAGGAGACTCTGCCAAAAAATTTCGAAAATTTTGGTAGTTAGAAAATTTTTGGGAAAATTTTTGTTAGCGATAAAACGATTTCAAATTGGAAATTGAAATAAATTAGTGTATGAAACTAATTTAAAATAATAATATAAATCAGTTATAAATGGAAGATAAAATTCAATATTCAGAGTTGAAGACAAGTTGAATTCATATGGAAATGGGAGAACCAATTTGAATAGAAGTAGATATTAACTAAAGTGGTGAAGTGAACATAAATATAAGGAGCGTATAAAATATTTATATTGAATTAAAAAAATGAATGTGAATAAAAGATAACTGACATAGTTGATAATCAATTGAGATAAATAAGTAAGATGTACGTATATTGTTCTTTTTAGCATAGCAATTTGATCCAGATTCGAGCATAGAATTTCAAGATAGTTATATCGATCCGAGTTACGATTTTTCACTCGATTTTCGACGGCGAACCCTGGATATGGATTTTGATTGATTCTGGAAATTCTCTAACATAGTTATGACTATGCAAGGAGAATGACGGTTTATGATCAAGAAACCAGATCTGAGTCCGCACTAGGAAGTCGGGTGGACGATACAAGTTCGGAAGTGAAATTGTGTGATCGAGCAAGTGATCGAATTTGGTATTGCGTACGAATGATATAAGTACATCGTACGGGCTTAAATGGAATGAATATTGAAAATTTTGTAAGGAAGTCAATAGAAAGTTTTTGAATGTTATGATTGGATATTATTGCTATGTAGGATATACAGGGATTATAAGGGAAAAGGAAAGTTGGTTTTGATTTCAGAAGATAAATTTGAATTGCTTGACAAAAGGTATGTGTTTAAATTTCTATATGAAATTTGATTGGGTTTTTGATCTAACCACTTGGCTTTTTGTTTTCTTTTGGAATTTGGGAGCCCATAGAGGCATTTTGTAGTTGTACCGAGTTAGCTGCACAAAGGAGACGCTGGCAAAAAAATTCGAAAATTTAGGGAGTTAGAAAATTTTGATAATTTAAATTTTGGTTTTAAATTGAAATTTGAATGATTTAGCAAATAGTATTGTTTGGAAACTATGGGAGAGTTTGGGAAGTTATTAAGAATGATAATGGGTTTTCTATAAAAAAAATAGTTGGTAGGATGTTGAATTGTTGGTTTTGGGAAAAAGTAAACGGGTATTGGACCATTCTTCCTAACTAGTAATTTCAGGGACGAAATTCTTTTAAGGGGGAAGGAATGTGACGACCCAAAATTTTGGATATTCAAAATAGGAATATTTAATTGGTTTTAAATATTCAAAAGAGTAATTTTAACTTGAATTTCAAATATCACCATTTATTGGATAGTTTAATTTTGAATTAAACTATTGAAAATTGGGTAAAATATGAATCCGAGATTTTTAGCTTGTTAAAGATAATTTGAAGGCTTATAGAATTTATAATGATGATACTGAAGATAATAGAATAGTTAAAATCTAATTTAATAGTGATTTGTTCAGTTTTGAAATTATATCGTTTAAACTAAATTAAATAAATAGCCTTCCGAGGCACAGTCTCGAAATTCGACGAAACAAGTTCCATTGGATCCGTAATATTGTATTATTATCGGATTTTAATTTTCATAGTGTTTGGAGTGATCATTTGGCCATACGATAAGTAAATATGCTAAGAATTAAAATCGATAATTTAATATTTAAACTCGATTCAAAAAGCTATCTTCCACATATGACTGAATTAGGCTCTGAAACACATTCCATTGTGTTCGGAATACGGGTAAAGCCTTATAAATGCCTGGCGGCATGTCTGATTCGGAGTTCAAGATTTCGAGTTATGCTAAGCTAGATATTTTGGAAATTAATTTTTAAAAAATTGAAAAATTGAAAAGTCGAACCAACCGACCTCCTCTGTAACAAGCCACCCTAGCAATCCAATCCGGTCCCCTTTTCTTGCTTAAAGCACGCAAACCCTTCGCTTAAAAATAGAACCGAGCTTATTTCAGAACTAAAATCACAAACGAAGAAAATGGTGGAGCTTTAAAAATTTCGATCTCCATTTTACTTTACCCATCCTCATTTCTTACTCAAGCTCGTTGCTCCCAATTGAATTAATGGGATCGCTTTAAAAAAAATAGTACTCATTTGAAATCGAATCCTGTCACAATCGACTATGCCTCGTTGAAGCATCACTGTGACGACCTGGAAATTTTAACAAATTAAATTGGAATAATTAGTCGATTTTAAATATTTAAAAGTTACTTTTAACTTGAAATTCAGGATATAAATATTTACTTGATAGTTAAATCATTGAATTATATAGTTTAAATATTGAATTTAATAATTGAAATTGGGGAATTGTTGAATCTGAGATTCTAAGCCAGTTAAAAATAATTTGAAGGCTTATAAAATTTATAATGCTAATACTGAAGATAATAGAATGGGTTGAATCTAATTTAAAGATAATTTGTTCGGTTTTAATAATATATCGCTTAAATTGGAATTTAATAATAGTCTTTCGGAGCACAGTCTCGGAATTTGACGAAACCAGTTCCATTGGATCCGTAATATTGTATTATTATCGGATTTCAAATTCCATAGCATTTGGAGTTGTTGTGTGAGCGTATGATATGTAAACGCGCTGAAATTTTTATTGAAACATTTTGAACACTTATTTATTTATATACGTATTGACCGGTCAACTATAGTTCCTTCTCGAATACGCCTGTTTCCTTCCTTTTAACATGCAATCTTTCTTTTGTCCTTTAAATCGAGACTCTTCTTTTTTTCTTCTGTAAAAATCAATTCTAATAGTACATACGAACAAAAAAAAGAAAGGAAGTGGCCGAAGTCTTCTCGTCTAATTACTCCTCTTCCTTCTCCAATTCGAAATCAAAGATCGCGCGTCAGGGTTCTAGCCGAGTTCAACCGAAGCCTCTACAATTTGCTCGACTATCCAGTTGAGATCTATAGGGGCCGCACGTGCGAAGAGAGAGGTCGCTAGGGCTGGGGTTCGTTCGCTTTAAGTTTGCATAGTAGATCAGAGGAACGAGGTTTGGGAACTAAGATGGCCGAAGTTGGACAGCAAGAGTGATGAAGGAGGGGCGTTGGCCGCGATTTCGAAATCGCGTTGAGCTTCGCGTGACGTGGATGGGCCACGTTAGTTCGAAGGCGGCTCGAACCTGAAAGGCGGGCTAGGGTTTCATACTGTTTTGGAGGGGGGCAACGATGTATATCTGACTTCGTTTTTACCTTATTATATCAGATAAAGTTTGCTTACACATATACACATACAGTTTTAGATTAAATAAATAAATAGATAATGTATAACCGTAAGTTTTGTAAACAGTGATTTATATATATATATATAGAAATTATTTACAGTAAATAAAATCTTAAATAGTTAAGCAGTTTGAATTATTAAGTTGTTTTTAATTTTATTTAAAAGTGTATAAGGAGTCTGAATATATATGCAGATTTTCACTTACTAGCGTCGCTTTAAAATATTGTTTATGGAGATAGATCTGTTTAATAAACCGATTCAAAATTTTGTGGTAGCTAAAATATTTTTACTAAAAAGGGAAATAGCTTAAATTTCATTATTGGTAAATTAATTTATTTAGTGGTAATTGATTAGTTCAAATAATAATACACTGTAAATGTTTTTATAAGGTGAAAATTTTGATGAAACCAAAGTCAAGATTGAAGGGGATTGCAATTAACAGCAAAGGTGAGTAAATCTCACTCTGTTAGATTTTTATTTAAATTTAATTTGTTACGTTTAAAAATTGGATGAATGATTGGACTATTTGGACTTGTATTGATGATCTGATGATTTTAGTTTTGGTTGGTTCTCGAGTTAAATGTGGTTTGACTTGAAGTATTTGGTTTTTAAATTGTTTTTAAACTTAAGTTATAAATAAGAAAATATTTCCATTTTAATGTTGATAAGGACTTGATGATTGGTGATTCGTCAAATTAGCAGGGTAATTAAAATGGATAATTAATTAATTAATGATTCGGATTAATTAATTTAGTAATTGAGAGTTTGAATTAGCTAATTAAGGATTAAGTAAATTAAGGAAGTTTAATTAAATTAGAATAATCATTGGGCGGTTTAATAAGTAATTACGTGAAGTAATAATAAAAACATAATTACTTGCGGAATTAATCTAGAGATTAATTAAGATAATTAATTAAGGAGTAATTAATTTATTAATGAAGTAAATAAAAGATAGGTAATTATAGGATGAGATTAATCGAGAATTATTAATATTGTGGTTGAATTTTAGTAATTAATTTAGATTAGATAAATTAAAATATAATTGAAAATCCTTAATTTATATAATTAACGATGTAATTAAAGGTTGATGAATTAAAATCGATTAATCCATAATAAGTGACTTATGAGAAATTAATTAATACAAGTAATTAAGGATCAATGAAATTTATATAGTTAATTAATGAAGTAATTAAGATTACTTATTGATTTTGGTTAAATAAACTTCATATTGTGAAGATAATTAAAGGAAACTACTTGAATGAAATTGGAAGGTAATTAATCCTGGGTGATTAATTAAGATGAATAATCCAGGGATGATTGAATAATTGATTTGAAATTAATTAATACTAAATGAAGAAATTTAAGTGGTTGAGGTTAGTAACTCAATCAGGATTAATTAAATTAAATTTGAATGTGATTAAGCTTTGCTTATGGATGGATTAATGGTAATGGTTGCTTTAAATGAGTTGATATCTCTGATATGAAAATGTTGTGTATTTCATTTGATAACTTGGGTTGGAAGGACATGAGACTCGAAGAGGCCGGGATCGGGTATAGGGAGATTACCCGAAACCACTTCAGATCCTTATAAATTGATATGTGAGAGTAATAGGTTGGAATGAAGAAAATTTTAAGTAAATCGGACTATTTGATCTAAATTTAGGCACTTAGAAAACTTATGTGTGAAACAAGTTATGTCTATAACATATGGTGAACTTGTAAAATTGATTTGAGTTACCCGGGTTATATAAGTCGTTTGCTTGCATTGTATGTGAGTAGAATTTACTCACACCGGTTTCCAGCCTGACCCGGGTGTTACTTTGGTGTAATGCTCGGGTCAGACCGAGTATTACAAATTTTCAGGTAGGTGCGTTCTGGAGCTCAGGAGGCGAGCAAGATGGCAATATCGTATAGAGTATTCCGCTGTATTTATATTATTATTAATCTAAGACTTGATAATTGTAAATATTTAGTGACTGTATATAATGAGAAACTCTGATGTATATTAAATGTAATCGACAGATATAGTATTCTTTTGTAAACAGTTATTATTTATTATTATATTTTATCCGCTGCGAATGTGAGATGTTGTTGATTTTTGTTCTTCTTCTTTTTCTATCTCTTTCTTCTTTTCCATAACTATCTGGAATTTTCGAGCGTGAAAATTTCGGGTCGTTACATTTGGTATCAGAGCTGAAAGGTTAAGCAAGAACCTTGGCTCTGGTGGGGATTATTCATTGAATAGAGTTCGTAGTACTCTAGAATGAGTTGCGTGTGTGTGTGTGTGTGTGTATATATATATATAAGAGCGTACTTGTTATTTGTTTATAAAGGATTTTATGATTTTATATAAAAATATATTTTGATATATATAGCAACATTTCCTTTTAAATTATTGGAATTAAGTTAAGAAGTAATATAAAATACGACCAAATTGAAAACTATAACCAAAGTTGAAGAATAAACTTATATAACAAAATGGAATTTGAAATATAGATTGTAAATGTAATTTATAAATTGAAATAAACTTCATAAATAAATGAGATAATAATTTGAAATAAAATTCTAGAGAATATGTGAAAATAAAGTAAGATGAAAATTCCAGAGTAATGTTTAAATATGAATTGGATGGATTGGGGATTGGGAATTTGGAATTTTTGGGAAAATTTAAAATTCCTTTGGATTTGGAAGTGGTTTCCAAAGGTTTTGGAAAAATAATAGTATTATTTCAAAAATATTTTTGTGTTGAATTTGAAATCTGGGAGATTTGAAATAAAAAAATATTTAGGAATGTTTTTAAAGAGATAAAAGCATCGAACTCTTTCGGTCACTGGAAAATAACGTCGGTGATGACTGCAGCATTATCGATGTCTATTTTCGAGTTTCTAAAAGAGAAATTGCTAACAAATTGTTTTACATTGGAATCGTTTGTGAACTGGGTTTGGTTTTGAAATTCAAAGGGGTAATTGAATTTGCCAAAGAACTTTGGATATAGTTGAATTCTAGGGTAATATTGAAATTTTGGAAATATGTTTAAACTCTAGGATCTTGATTTAAAATGTTTATGGAATAATAAAAATATATTGGGTAAATAAAATGTATAACTCCAAGTTAAAAGCCAAATGTGAATGTAATTGATTATAAATAGAAGTTGAAAATTTGAAATTATAATTAAAGTTGTACAAGTTTAAAATTCAAATAGGAAATTTGTATTGGATTAACTTGAAAAGGGTATTGAACTTGAAGAGAGTTCAATTGATATTGGTCCAGATTTATGTGAATAATTAGGAATTAAAATTAAAGTGGAATTGGTTTAAGATCAAACGGAATTTGATTTGAAGTTGGAAGGAAATTGAGAATCAATTCAACTTGAATTGGGATTAAATCAATTTCAATAGAAATTGAAGATTATTCAATTTGGAATTGGGACAATTTAAATGGGAGTGGAAATTTAAATTGAAAATGTTGGGGAAGTGAACAGTTTCGACCCTAGACTATTTTCAATATAAATTGCCTTAATATAAACTTATTTTTTTCTAAGCTATTAAATATATACAACCTTTCTTTCTTAAAGCCAAATTATTTTATACTCGTTTTATAATTATTTTGGAGCTATTTAACCATTTTTCAGCTGTTTTCTAAACTAATTACTATTTTTCAACTATATTACAAATTAATTACTACTTTACAACTATTTTGCAATTATCTAAAATTTTTGAAAACTATTTAACTATTTTACAGCTATTTTGCAAACTAATCATTATTTTTCAATTACTTATCTATTTTTAAATTTTCGAGCTATTTCCTAAATATAAACTGGTTGGAGTTCAAACTGTTATTAATTAAATACCCAAATGAGATAAGAATTGAGGTAATAATCCAAATGGGGATTAAGGCAAATGTGAATAAGTGAATGAAAATTTAAGTGAATGTGAATACAAAGAAAATTGATATTGGAAAGAGTAATCAAATTTGAATATTTGATTTGGGGTAAACAAAGTTATATCTTTGTTATATATTCTCCCCTTGTTGAATCTATTGTTGGAAGAAAAAGGATTTTGGAAGTGTTTGAAGTATAAAAGGAATTTTATACGAGTTTAAAGTGATCCAAAGTTTTAAAAATTATATATATCTGTATATATATAAAGGATCTTATGAGGATTTTGGAAAAAGGTTTTGAGAACCATTGGATTAGGAAAGGATTTTGATTTTTGGGTAAAATCAATATATGGAATTTGAAAAGCCTATTTTGAGAATTATCGATTTGGGATAATCGATTTTGTGTAAAGAAGCTTTGTATGAGATCATACTAGGTGTATGATTTGAAAGATACTATATGTGTATAGTATAAAGTGTTTTGATGATGGCTCTGGGGAAAAAGGCGCTTCCTTGAAATGAACTTCTCAGGAGTGCCACTGGGTGGTGCTGCCTTGAGCCCTAAGGGGGGTTCTAAAGTTGATCCTGTGAGGAGTCGGGACAAAACTAGTTCCTGGGGATTTTGAGTAGAGTATACCATAGCGGAAGTCGTGTGTGCCACTGAGAGCCAACAGTCTGTGTTTGATTTTTATCGGTAGACTGCGACCTATGTAGGAGTGGAGAAGTTTCATTTCGTCAGCGAAAATCAGAGGTCGCTGAGAGCCTGCAGTTGCATGGACTTTTGCTACGACGGCAACGTAACCCTGGATGTAACTGTGATCTGTTGTCTGGGATCCATGGCGTAATTGAGAGGCCGCGGAGAGCCTGTAGTTGCATGGACTTTTGCTGTGACGGCAACGTAACCCTGGTACGTAACTATGACCATGGATGGGGGTGATGATTTCCAGAGCATCCCCACCAAAGATATTTCCTCTATTTTCAAAAACTGATATCTATAATTTCAATAAAATTATTTTCATAAAATATTTTCACTGGATGTTGAGAATGAGTCTGCTAAGTACTTATAGATTTTCAGATCTTTGCCTGATCTACGTATAACTAAATTTCTATGAGAACAAGGATGGACTGGTTGATACATCGAGTTATAAAAAGTATTTTTATAAAGAGTTATTTTAATAGTATGATGTGAATTTAATAGCATTTCTAAAAAATTTAAATAAAGATATTGGAATTTTGGAAAATCAAGGGAAATCCAAACTGAAATTGTAAAATAAAATTTAAACTCGAGAAAATTTAATGAAGTGATTCTTTGTAATTAAAATTCCAATGTTGAATTAAAAGTGGAAGTAAGCTAATTAGCTAGATAAATTATTTAATAGAGTATGTTAATAAAATTTAACTCGGTTAAATAAAATGGATTGTAGTTTGATAATGGTTTGGAAATGAATTCGAATTTTAAATAGAATTCGACTTAGATTTGATAATGAATTAAATAAGAGGAGATGTTGTAAAATAAAAATCAAATAGAGTTGGATTGAAAAAAGAGATGGTTTGAATTGCAAATAAAATTCAAGTGATTTGAATAATATTTAACGTAATTTGCAAGTAAATTTGATATAATGGAAGTGTTGTCGAATGAAATGAAAGTGGATTATAATAGAAATGGTTTGAGTTGAAAGACAAAACCCAAGTGAGTAGAAATAAATAGAGAATGACCTTATATTAATAAAATAAATTCGATAACGAATTAAGTAAGTAAATTAAAAATTCATAGTGGATTAATCGAATTAAATAATAAATGGATGAAGTCTGATTGAGTAAAAAGTAAATCGAAGTTGTAATTGGAATTAGATTATTAGACTGAACTTAAGTTCGGCGGTATATGTATTTGGATATTATTTTGATAAATTGAGGAGGTGAATTAAAATTAAAATTAAAATGGATGGGCTAACGGAATTTAATGGAATTTGATTAAATAAGAGTCAAATTGAGGTAAACTTAAGTTTGATGTCGGGATAAATTAAAGTAAATTAATTTAAGCTTAAAATTTTGGAAACTTGGCTTCGAATAAGGATGAAAGCCTATTAATAAAAGCTTGGATTGAATTAATTTGGGAATGGCTAGTAGTATACAAGAATGGAATGTGGCGAACTAAATAAATGGGTGTGAATAAATTAAAATGGATTGGAATTAAATAAATTTGAGTTGGAATCAATTTCAATTGGTTATAAAACTTAAGTAATTATTTATTCACATGGATATTATCAAATTGCGTAGAAATGATTGTCGTTTAACGTAAACGAGATTTAATTAAATTCTATGAATTAGTGAAAGCAAATATAATTGATTTTTGAATCAATTGTTATGAATACGAGTTTGTTTTGCTTAAAAATGAATTGAATGCAAGCAATTGCATTGTAAACCATTAAAATTGAATGTAATAACATATAAATTTGGTTGGAAGCAATTGGATTATCTTTAAATTATATAAATCGCTTATGGTAAGCGTTTGGTGTTTGTTACTTTTGAAATGCTTGTGTTTAGCCATTAAAGGTAAGTGAAATGCTAATAGAATTTCTATATATGGCACTTACATGTTTAAATTGAGTAAGTACAGGTACCTGAAGGCCGTTTGGCTGGATTTGGATTGCACTAATTGCTAAAATTAATAAGCTGCTTGCTTAAAATGCCAAATAAGGTACGCCTACGCAATAAAAAATAGGAAATATGAATTGTTTTTGCTTTTTCCGACCGGGTGGGTCGATGTATATATATTTATATCTCTTTTCAAATTGCAAAAGCTCATCCGTATAAAGGAGACTCTGCCAAAAAATTTCCAAAGTATTGGGAGATAGAAAATTTTGGAAAATTTTTTGCTAACGATAAAACAATTTCAAATTAGAAAATTAAAATAAACTAGTAAATGAAACTAATATGAATCAGTTTAAACGATAGATAAAAATAAATATTCAAAATTGAAAATAAATTGAATTCATATGAAAACGAAGAAACTAATTTGAATAGAAGTTGGTATGAAACTTATGTAAGGAAATGTATACAATGATTTGGAAGGTTACGATTGGATATTGTTGCTAAGTGAGATATGCAGGTATTAAAGGAAAAGGAAAATGGATTTGGTTCCAAAAGATAAATTTGAATTGCCCGACAAAAAGGTATGTATTTAAAATTCTGTATGAAATTGGATTGGGTTTTTGATGTAGCCACTTGGCTTTTGTTTTCTTTGGAATTTGGGAGCCCATAGAGGCCTTTTGTAGTAGTACCGAGCTAGCCGCGCAAAGGAGACGCTGGCAAAAAATTTCGAGAATTTAGGGAGTTAGAAAAAATTTGAGAAAATTTTGGATAATTCAAAATTTGGTTTAAATTGAAATTTAGATGATTGAGCAAAAGGGTATTGTTTGAAACCATAGAAGGTTCTAGGAAGTTGGCTAAGGTGATAGTGGGCCTTTAAGAAAAGATAGTTGGAAGGAAGTTGGATTATGAGTTTTAGAAAAGTAAACGGGTATTGGTCCATTCTCCCTAACTAGTAATTTCGGGGACGAAATTCTTTTAAGGGGGGGAGGAATGTGACGACCCGGAAATTTTAACGAATTAAATTGGAATAATTAGTCGATCTTAAATATTTAAAAGTTACTTTAACTTGAAATTGAGGATATTAATATTTATTTGATAGTTAAATCATTGAATTATATAGTTTAAATATTGAATTTAATAATTGAAATTGGGGAATTTTTGAACTGAGATTCTAAGCCAGTTAAAAATAATATGAAGACTTATAAAATTTATAATGCTAATACTGGAGATAATAGAATGGGTTGAATCTAATTTAAAGATAATTTGTTCGGTTTTAATAATATATCGTTTAAATTGGAATTTAAAAATAGTCTTCCGGAGCACAGTCTCGGAATTTGATGAAATCAGTTCCATTGGATCTGTAATATTGTATTATTATCGGATTTCAAATTCCGTAGCATTTGGAGTTGTTGTGTGAGCGTACGATATGTAAACGCGCTGAAATTTTTATTGGAACATTTTGAACACTTATTTATTTATATACGTATTGACCGGTTAACTATAGTTCCTTCTCGAATACGCCTGTTTCCTTCCTTTTAACACGCAATCTTTCTTTTGTCCTTTAAATCGAGACTTTTCTTTTTTTTCTTCTGTAAAAATCAATTCTAACAGTACATACGAACATAAAAAAAAAAAAGGAAGTGGCTCGTCTAATTACTCTTCTTCCTTCCCCAATTCGAAATCAAAGATCGCACGTCAGGGTTCTAGCCGAGTTCAACCGAAGCCCCTACAATTTGCTCGACTATCCAGTTGAGATCTATAGGGGGCGCACGCGCGAAGAGAGAGGTCGCTAGGGATGGGGTTCGTTCGCTTTAAGTTTGCGTAGTAGATCAGAGGAACGAGGTTTGGGAACTAATATGGCCGAAGTTGGACAGCAAGAGTGATAAAGGAGGGACGTTGGCCGCGATTTCGAAATCGCCTTGAGCTTCGCGTGACGTGGATGGGTCACGTTAGTTCGAAAAGCAGGAAGAGCGGCAGCTCGAACCAGAAAGGCGGGCTAGGGTTTCATATTGTTTTGGAGGGAGGCAACGAGGTATATCTGACTTTGTTTTTACCTTATTATATCAGATAAAGTATGTTTACACATATACACATACAGTTTTAGATTAAATAAATAAATAGATAATGTATAACCGTAAGTTTTGTAAACAGTGATTTATATATATATATATATAGAAATTATTTACTGTAAATAAAATCTTAAATAGTTAAGCAGTTTGAATTATTAAGTTGTTTTTAATTTTATTTAAAAGTGTATAAGGAGTCTGAATATATATGCAGATTTTCACTTACTAGCGTCGCTTTAAAATATTGTTTTATGGAGATAGATCTGTTTAATAAACCAATTCAAAATTTTATAGTAGCTAAAATATTTTTACTAAAAAGGGAAATAGTTCAAATTTCATTATTGGTTAATTAATTTATTTAGTGGTAATTGATTAGTTCAAATAATAATACACTGTAAATGTTTTTATAAGGTGAAAATTTTGATGAAACCAAAGTCAAGATTGAAGGGGATTGCAATTAACAGCAAAGGTGAGTAAATCTCACTCTGTTAGATTTTTATTTAAATTTAATTTGTTACATTTCAAAATTGGATGAATGATTGAACTGTTTGGATGTGTATTGATGATCTGATGATTTTAGTTTTGGTTGGTTCTCGAGTTAAATGTGGTTTGACTCGAAGTATTTGGGTTTTAAATTGTTTTTAAACTTAAGTTATAAATAAGAAAATATTTCCATTTTAATGTTGATAAGGACTTGATGATTGGTGATTCGTCAAATTAGCAGGGTAATTAAATGGATAATTAATTAATTAATGATTCGGATTAATTAATTTAGTAACTGAGAGTTTGAATTAGCTAATTAAGGATTAAGTAAATTAAGGAAGTTTAATTAAATTAGAATAATCATTGGGCGGTTTAATAAGTAATTACGTGAAGTAATAATAAAAACATAATTACTTGCGGAATTAATCAAGAGATTA
Organism: Allium cepa; assembly: GCA_030765085.1. Taxonomy (NCBI): domain Eukaryota; kingdom Viridiplantae; phylum Streptophyta; class Magnoliopsida; order Asparagales; family Amaryllidaceae; genus Allium; species Allium cepa. The sequence goes on from CM060928.1 coordinate 1,040,381,207, forward strand.
ATTAAGATAATTAATTAAGGAGTAATTAATTTATTAATGAAGTAAATAAAAGATAGGTAATTATAGGATGAGATTAATCGAGAATTATTAATATTGTGGTTGAATTTTAGTAATTAATTTAGATTAGATAAATTAAAATATAATTGAAAATCCTTAATTTATATAATTAACGATGTAATTAAAGGTTGATGGATTAAAATCGATTAATCCATAATAAGTGACTTGTGAGAAATTAATTAGTACAAGTAATTACGGATCAATGAAATTTATATAGTTAATTAATGAAGTAATTAAGATTACTTATTGATTTTGGTTAAATAAACTTCATATTGTGAAGATAATTAAAGGAAACTACTTGAATGAAATTGGAAGGTAATTAATCTTGGGTGATTAATTAAGATGAATAATCCAGGGATGATTGAATAATTGATTTGAAATTAATTAATACTAAATGAAGAAATTTAAGTGGTTGAGGTTAGTAACTCAATCAGGATTAATTAAATTAAATTTGAATGTGATTAAACTTTGCTTATGGATGATTGAATGGTAATGGTTGCTTTAAATGAGTTGATATCTCTGATATGGAAATGTTGTGTATTTCATTTGATAACTTGGGTTGGAAGGACATGAGACTCGAAGAGGCCGGGATGGGGTACTGGGAGATTTACCCGAAACCACTTCGGATCCTTATAAATTGATATGTGAGAGTAATAGGTTGGAATGAAGCAAATTTTAAGTAAATCGGACTATTTGATCTAAATTTAGGCACTTAGAAAACTTATGTGTGAAACAAGTTATGTCTATAACATATGGTGAACTTGTAAAATTGATTTGAGTTACCCGGGTTATATAAGTTGTTTGCTTGCATTGTATGTGAGTTGAGTTTACTCATGCTGGTTTCCAACCTGACCCGGATGTTACTTTGGTGTAATGCTCGGGTCAGACCGAGTATTACAAATTTTCAGGTAGGTACGTTCTGGAGCTCAGGAGGCGAGCTGGATGGCAATATCGTATATAGTATTCCGCTGTATTTATATTATTATTAATCTGAGACTTGATAATTGTAAATATTCAGTGACTGTATATAGTGAGAAACTCTGATGTATATTAAATGTAATCGACAGATATAATATTCTTTTGTAAATAGTTATTATTTATTACTATATTTTATCCGCTGCGAATGTGAGATGTTTTTTATTTTTGTTCTTCTTCTTCTATCTCTTTCTTCTTTTTTATAACTATCTGCAATTTTCGGGCGTGAAATTTCGGGTCGTTACAATCATGGTCGACGCGACTGGGTTATGAGGGGGAAAATCGCGTGCGAACATTAGCACGTTCGAGCAGGGATTGCTCGCTCTCGATCTCTTCGGTGGCTAGTCCTTTGGGAGGGCTGTTGTGTTTTGAGGTGAGGATTGCTGAGGACTCGACCGTGGCTTCAGATGAGGGTATATTCTAATATTTTGGGAGGTGGTTCGTTCGATTTCAATGGAGGGAGGAAGTCGATAGCGAGGCAAGGCAAGGGTTTGCCGATCAATCTGGAGGTGCGGGTCGATCTCATTTTGGGAGGCACTCGCGATTCGATTCTGATGTTCGCGAGTGGACTCGGCGAAGCAGTGAGGTAATCTCTTGATTTAATTCATGCGATTTAAATTTAATATTGTGTATGTTTAGAATGAAATTTTACAGTATGATGTATATAGATTATTCCAATTTAATTTGTATATGAATGTGAACAGAGAAAAAAATATAGATGCTTAGAGAACAGATATTTATAAACCAGACTTTGAATTTTTTGTTTACATATATATATATCTATAGGAATTTTTATAAGTATAAGTTATGTAAAATCAGTTTTATCTATAATTTATTTTTAAGTATATACATATATATATATGTGTGTGTGTGTGTAATTTCAAAATGGAAATTTAAAATAAAATATTTTGATGATTAATTTTAGTTACTAAAAATTATTGAAGAAAAAAACAAAAAAGATTATTTTTAAAATTCAGGATTTAAATGGTTTAGGGATGGGAAATTTGTTTTAAAAATAAATGTACATTATAAATTTACCAATTTATCAATAAATTAAGGAAATAATTTGTTTAACTAGTTAGTCAATTATTTTGGTTACTAAAGATAAATTATTAAAGGAAATCAGTTTTAAATCAAATCATTTGTTAATTAAATTTTAAAATGGTAATTAATTGTTCGATGATTTCGAATATTGATAAACCATATAATTGTTTATACAAGGTCAAGTACTGTGAAGAAAACAAGCTGAAATGGAAATGGATTGTAAACAAATAAAAAAATCAGAAGTGAGTTAATCTCACTCATCTGGGTTATTTAAATTTAAATGGTTAAATTTAAATAAATGGGTTGAATGATTGAATTGATTTGATGTGCCATATTATATATAGTGGTATATAGTATATATTGGAGTAATTGATTTCCCGCATTATAATAACGGATGAGACCCTATGCGCCGCATAATAGCGGATGATATTATATAAATCCCATATACCGCGATATTCCACCTTGAAGTGGAATTGGTATTATTGTATTGTGCTAACATCTGTGGATACAGGGAAATAGGTTGGAGGGATCTAACTGGATTCCTCAAAATTATTTAGATTGTTTAATATTCTGTGTTATGAATATTTGATATTCTGTGATGAATTATATTGATAATTAGAATATTGAATGTTATGGTTTGCTTGAACATATTTCAGTTCACCGAGTCATCAAAATATATAGAATTGGATTTTCGAAAAGAAAATAAAAGAGTGAATTTTTAAGTAAATAATTATAGAGAATTTGAATAAAAATAAGAATGAATTGGAAAGAATAAAGGTGATTTTTAAAATCCCAATAAATAAGTTCCGAGTATGAAAAAGGGATTTTAGTTAACAGAAAAATAATGAATTTTAAACTTAAGTTATATTATTTAAAGGAATAAAGAATTTATTTTAAAAATTCAAGTTTTAAATTTATTGAAATAAATAAAGAAGGAATTTATTTCAAAATGGAGTAGATTGGAAATCAATTTGGAAATTGATTCAAGTGTTTGAAATTGGAAATTTAAAGGAGAATGTGACTATTATAAACTGGGTTTATAAAAGTGAAGTAATATATCAGTGGATATTTGGAAGAATAAATTCACGGTGGGAATTTATTAAAGGAATGGAAAATTTTGTTTAAATATAAATAGTGATGTTGTTTTTAAAGGATGTGAAGAGAAGTATATTTCCCTGGATAGCCAAGTACGTTTTCAAAGTAAATTTTTGAATATAAGTTAAAAGCTTTAATATTGTTTTAAAAAGCATGTTTTAGAAAATTTATTATTTCTAAATGTTTAAATTCTAAAATAGATATTTTTCAAATCTATTATAGTAGTAATTATTTAAAGGTGACTTGGTATGTTATTTTAAAAGAGAAAATCTAGTTTTATATTTTGTAAAGTAACCTTATTTTAAATATTCCTAAAGTATATATATTTAATAAAGTATTGAAGCATTTAAATGTTAAGTATATTTTATAAATAAGTGTTTTAAATTATTTTAGAAATCTATAGTTTTGTGCTTGGTGTTTTCAGTGGAAATAAATATTTAGGAATTTATTCCACAAGAAAATGTGATTTGAAAACTGTTTTCAAAAATGTTTGAAAATGGAAATATATCTTGCGAAGATATTTGAGGATAATAAATATTTTGGTGAAATTATTTATTTTGGATGGTTGTTGTGAATGTTAATTGATAGTTAAATAACCGACTATCAATATTGGCCAATGCGCTAATTGTTTCGAAGAGACCGGGATCGGGATTTATTTCCTGAAAACCACTTCGATCCGGTTTGTATGTTTTCGTGAGGAAGACAAGTTTGGATTCGAAGGTGGAGAATTGAAGTGCGAGGGCTAGTCGCTACGAATCCTGAGGATGATTCCAAACTGTATGTAGTAGGAATAGTGCCTTCGGTTCCGTTCGAACTCGGGACGGACTTGTATAGATGAATGCTTTCAAAACATCGTCAGGTGGACGATGAGCATCTAAGTGATATGTTCTAAAAAGGTAGCGCTTAGCCTCGAGCCTCATCAACCGGGAATGACTGAAATCAGGGGTTATATAGCAAGGCTAGGTGTGTAGCACCCATTAGGGTGAGGTCATCCCTGCCTAGATGTCCCTTTTTATTCGGCTTAGTGGTGCGGTTGCTGATCCCAACCATGGGCTGATCTTACTTGGGATTATCCAGTAAGGGGCAGTCCCGGTCTTGTGTTGCAGGGGATTGGGAGTAATCCTCGGTACGGTGATATAGGCTACGTACTGTGACAGGATGTACCCCAGTGCCTAGTCATTAGTTGGAAATCCATTCTCCCTACGTGCCTTTTACGATTTTAATTGTATTACCCACGACTGTGGCTAGTAGCTGGAATTTAATAAATGTAACAATTTCGGCTATTTTAATAAGTATTTTATATAGACCCTATTGTAATATCAGAGAATTTATATTAAATGTTTTGGCTATTGTAAGGTAAAAACCCGACATGTTTATTTATGGCGTGGTCTTACGAGATGCTTTTGTTTCAAAAAGAATTTTGAAACTTTAATAATCAATTTGAGTGTGATTTTTCTCACACTGGTATTCCAGACTGACTCGGGTGTTATTTAAATATAATGCTCGGGTCAAACCGAGTATTATAGAATACAGGAAAGGATGCCGTGGAACAGGAGACGAGCTGGATGGCGATACGTACTTCCTACTTGATTATTATTCCGTTGTGTATTCAGTTTTGAGGACAAGTTTATATGACTATCCAGTTGTATAATATGATGTTGCTGAACTCTAATGATGTACTCTGGTGATGTATGAATAAAATAGATATAGTTTTCTTTTGTGTAAAGATCTGTTATTATCTATTATATTTTATTCCGCTGCGATGGTAAGATTTTGTTGCTGTTTCTATTTTCTTCCTCTACATCTTTCTTCGTTAATCCAAATGGTTCGTATTTCCATGCATCTTGAGTTGATAATAGTATCGACTTAAGGGGTACGGAACTGCGGGTCGTTACATTTACTGAGTCTCAAATGGGTTTGAATGGGAATAGGCAATTCTGCCCTGTTACAAAATTCTCTAAGACTAAGATGAAAGTAAATTTAACATAACTTTCAAACCGTAAATCCGATTTTGATGATCTTTATATTGCTCGAAAGCACAGACTAATTAGAACAACTTTCATTTTATAAAGTTCTTCAAATTTTGTGGTTTTCTCGGTCAAAACAGGTCTTATTTACAGCAGTTCTAAAATGAAATTGATTTATTTCCCCTCAATAGTTAAGTGTAGCATTTCTTATTTATGATCATGCTAATATCATCTATTTGAGTTAAATACGGCTCAGAAGAGGATAGATAAAATATATTTTGAGCAGAAAGATTATAGATATAAGTTTGTGCAAAACCGTTTTAAAATGCTAAATGGGAAAGGTATTTTTGCAGATTAATTTTAAGAGTTAAATGATGATATATTGTGTTTCCAACCTAATGGTCGATGTATATCATATAAATCATTTTTTATAATATTGTATACGGCCCTCCATACAAAGGAGACTCCATCGATTCTAAATACTTTAACACATAGAAAATTCAAGAAACAAATTGAAAAAATATATATATTGCAAATAGAGAATTCCTATGGAAGAATTAGAGAATAAACCAACTTTTGGTTGATCTATCTTTTCTCTTTAGTTTCTATCTTGTATCGGTGTGGTTCCTTATGTAATGTCATGTAGAAATCATATCGATAATCATTTTGTTCGTTATAGTTCGAGTTGGAGTTGTGCTGAATCCTACCTCTATTCAAGGAGACCATTTCATTTGAGTAATCTTTTATATGTAGCATCTAGTTGGTTTTTTATTTCGAAGGTGAGATGCTTTCAAAAATTTATGTGTTCCTCGGAAAATTCAGTGGTTTGCTAGTCTCAATATTAGTGCATTAGAAACCATAGAATTAATTGAGCGAGTCTTGTCTTGGTTTTCTACCATCCTATCTTGAGAATGTGAGAATTTCTTTTAAACTCGAGCTAGTTTATCCTTCCTTTGGTTGATGAAATTAATAGGTTGAACACCAACTCTTCTCTAGAAATTGCGAGGATGCAATTTTATTAAGGAGGGGAGTCTGTAACAACCCTAACATTGGAAACTACTTATTAATATTAAATTATAACGGTAGTTATAATTTAATATTTTAAACTAAAACATAATTGAAAATTTTAAATTTTTTGTTTGTGATAAACAGTGAATTTTGTAAATGAAATGTGAAAATAAAGTTTTGAAACTTTATCGTGGATATTTGTGAGAACAATGAATGAAATATGATTTTATTTAGCGAAAATGCAATAATTCTTGTATATATTGCTAATTGTCTCTTTTCATAATTTTTAAAGGAAGTATTTGATTTTAAAATATGTTGATTTTAAATAAAAAAGGCAAAATTTGATTTAAAAATAAGTTTTGATCATAAAATTGATGGAGAATGCTTTGTTGTATTTCGTTGCACAAGAAAAATTATTTTTGTGTAATTTTTGGAGTTAAAAATAGTATTATATGTAAATATTTGTGTTAAGTTGGGTATTTAAATAAAATAAGATTTTTTAATAATGAAAATAATTTTTAAACCTAATTTATCTTTTGTTTTGTTAAAAAAATGTCTGTTAAAAAAATGTTTGTTAAAACATAGGAATGTATTTGTGAGATTTTATTATGTTAAAATCTTATAAGTATAAGCTGTTTTGATTTAAATAAAAGAGATTTAGTTTAATTGGTGATAATTAGTATCTTAGGGTAATTAATTGTTATTGGGTCTAAGCCCATTTTTATCTTTAACCTGAAGTAAAGAGGAAGTTTCTCTTCCTCAAACAAAGTATGTATAGTGCAAACTTCAGCTAACCAGAAAAAAGAAGAGAATTTATAAAACCCCTTTCCCTCTTCAAACGCTTAACCAAAATCTTCAAATTATTCAACCCCTTTGCTGAAGTTAATCAAATCAAAGACAATAAAATCATATAATCACTCTAAAATAAAAGATGGTTTCATTAATTCTTGATTTTGTGAATTTGAACCTGCTGTAATTTATGTTTTCTCTATCATGTCTCTAAACTATCAATTTCTAGGTTCTTAAAGCATATACAAGGCCAAAGCTCAAACTTTCTTCAGATTTCCTCAAGTTTGATTTGAATTTTGTTAAGGTGAGTTGAAAATTCACATTTTCAAGCATAGAATGAGATTTCAAGGTTAGAAATCTCAATTTTATTTTTATTGCATGTTCACTTGTAAACTGCTATCAGTAAATAGGGAATAACTTTTTCGTTTTAAATCGGAATTTGATTTTATTTGTAGTTTTGAAAAGCTTGAAAAGAGTATGATAACTTTCATGTTAAACGCAAATTCTAAGCAAAATGGGTCGAAAAACCCAATACAAACTTGCTACCCTGTCATTGTAAAACTGTGACTTTCTATGCTTAATGTCATTGGTAATTTGAGCATATCTTTCTCATTTGATGTTCAAATTGGACGATTCTTGATGAACTACTACAACTTTTGTGTTTTTGGTTTTGTTAAATTTTGATGTTTACATGGTCGAGAGTTCATTCTAGTATCACTATCCCGAAACTAAAACGACAGCTGTAGTGAACTTTGGATCAGAACTTGTTTGGCCATATCTTTCATGTTTCTTATCAAATTTTAATAATTTTAGATGCTTTGGAAAGATTAGACTTAGTGATAAAAGTTTTATGTTTTAAGTTTTCTGAAATTACGAAGTTAGCTTGGTCAAAACGGTATTTGATTACTGCTGTCCGGAGAGTAAAACAACAGCAATAACAATCATTGACTTGAGAATTGTATTAACTTATTTTTACTCTCATTCTTGTCCAATTTTGATGTTGTTTTTGAGATGTTTTGAGAGCTATGATACCTATCAATAGGATAGTTATATTTGGAGAATTTGAAATTCAAATTTGTATAGAATTTGAATTGGTTTTGGGTTAAATTTAAATTGAATTCGTATTGAATTCAAGTTATTGGTCTTGAGTTATCTTTCTTGTTTTTCATTGTTTTCGAGCACAGTTTTCACTAAACCATTTTTGAAGTGATTTTTTAAATAAATGAACATTTTAAATTATTATTATATAGTTTTAAAATTATTATTTTTCTAGTATAAAATCTATTTATTTCCTATAGTAAAGGAATTTCAAATATTGGTTTTATTAATCTTTTCGAGAAATAGTTTCAAAAAGCTTGTTTTCTCTAGTAAACTATTTTAAATATAAAATGTACACTTTTACACTATTCGAATGTATGAGGAAGATAATTAAACGATTTAGTAAAACATAGTATGGGACATGTGCGTTTACTATTTTGGTTAATTCCGGACTTGTACGATCGAAGCTATTTGAGATTATAGATTCGGATATGTTCTGCCATTTTATGGCGTATTTTGAGTTTTATAACTTCTATTTGTTGGAATTATTTAAGATGGCCAATCTTTAGCAAGTATTATGGTTTGAGATCTCCTATGTAGGAGTATGGTCGATGAGAACCATCACGATATTTTATTTACTTGCCAATGATATAAGGCAAGTCTTAAGTATATGATTTCGATATTTTGAGATTTATGGTTTAGGGGGAACCATCACGATATTTTCACTTATCGATGAGATGAGACAATTTAAGATTCCATTTAATATTTGTCGATGAGATGAGATCAGTATGGCGTCGCTTTACCACTCGCCAATGAGATGAGGTGAGATATGATTTTTTGAGTTTTATGATATTTCTTGTGTAGCATCGACTAGCGGCTAGTAAGCCGCTAAGTGCGAACGTGTGATATGGGACACACAGTAACACTTTTTGGATTCCTATCCCTGAATTTGTGACACATTCAGGATGTTTACCTAACAGAACTGCTTTGAGAGGTGTTAGCGGCCTTGTCATGAGGATGAACTGCTTAGGGAGGTGTTAGCGACCTTGTTAGGGCTGACAAAATGGCTTGGAGAGGTGTCAGTGACTTGTCATGAGGACGAACTGCTTTGGGAGGTATTGGCGACCTTGTCTGAGGTTTCGACCATTTGAGTTTAGCACGTGCAGCATTGCTTCGGCATTGCAATCGGGGATTTGGCCAATCCGGGTTTTCTGGGTTTTCTATTTTATTATGATTTCACCATTTTAAGATGTTTTATTACATCGATATCCTAGTGCTATATAAGATGTTATATATGTGGGGATTTCATTTATGATGTTTTAAACTCTTATTGAGTTCCTTGAGTCATGAGTTTGGATGATTTCATGATTTTATAGGATATTCTAGGTTTTTCCATTTTGGTGAGTTGAGATTGAGATTTCTATACATTTATACCAATGAGATGAGGTATAATTGAATTTGGAGATTCTTCTATATTTGAGTTTTGGATCATCCTATTTGAGAATGTTTTATGTTTGCCATTTTGGCGAGAGTTTGTATTGATGTTTGTCCTTTTGAGGAGATATGGTTCATGGAAACCATATAGACATTTTGGGATGTTGCTGATGATATGAGGCGAATATTTATACTATTTGAGTATTATTATTGAATTTACCTCTTTTGAGGTCTTTGTATACTTAAGTGACATTAGTTCACTTAAGTCATGGGTTGTATTCTTTGTGTTGCCTTTTCTCATTCGAAAATAATTAACACCTTGTGTCATATGCTTCATATTATCATCTATCCTCATTAACTGATTGTTTAAGCTAGACTTACCCGTGTATTTTGTACTCGGGTCAGACCGAGTTGTTTCAGGTTAGCTATCAGTTATGGGACTTAGCTTTAATGCATCTGCTTGGATATCAGCCTAGCACTTTTGTGTAGTTTATATTTCTTTCCGCTTAACTCTGATATGTATTTGATCAGATGTATGTAGTGTGGTCTCTGTACCACTTTTGTGTATCAGTTTGTACATACTCGGATGTATATGTGTATATGTATTTATATATATGATTATTACTGTTCTATGATGTGATATGCATTCTGTTGTTGTATTTTGTTCTGATAGATACATTAGCCACCTATAGTTTTGTATTAAGCACTTATTGTATACGTCGATTCACTTGAAATTAAAAAAAATAGAGCATTTATCGACGTATGTAGTAGATGTTTAAGACAAGATTATAGATGATCGCTCCTAACCGGCCCTATTCTCCACATTAGTAGACAAAATTACCCAGTAATTCTCTTTGTTAATGTGGGCCTCGGGGTGGGCGTCACAAGTCGTCTTCAAAATTCTGGTTGGCACAAGTAGTGTAGTCAATGTAATCTTCAAGCATGCCTTCAATCGGATGAATATTCCAGAGGACAAACCGGAGTCTAGCATGGAACCCATCTTTGGATTTAATAACAAAGGATCAATGCCGGTGGGGCAAGTGAAGCTACTTGTCCAAATAGGGGTGCCACCAACATGCAATTACTTTGAGAGCATTTTTATGATTATCAACCAACCCTCATACTACAATGCCTTCTTTGGCAGGATAGTTCTCGACAAGATAGATGCCTTTGTCTCCCCAAAATATCTAATGATAACATTTTTGATAAAAAGAGGATGGGGCATTGTCCGAGGGGAGCACTTCCGCTCCCAAGAAATGTATTTTGCTACTCTAGATCAGTATAAAAGAGAGTATTCCACTTACTTTGATTCTTCTACTATTTTACAGCCATCGGATGATGGATTTTCACATCCAACATTTGAAGCAAAGATTAAAATTAATGAATCTAACAAATGTATGTATGAAAGGCACATTCCTTGAGGGGGCAAGAGGAAGAGTGCTGATGCTAATTCAACTAAAGAAAGTCCAATTATCGCAGAATTTGACTGCTGAGGAGAAAGAGAAAGGATTAAACCAATAAAGGATCTTGAGGAAGCATAAATAGATCCATATGATTATACTAAAGTGGTCAAGGTGGTAAAAGATTTGAGTGGTGACCCGAAGAAGGATTTGATCCAATTTCTCAAAGTCAACAAAGATGTATTTGCCTGGTAACATTCTGATATGGTAGGGATTGATCCAACAGTTATGTGTCATGCACTCAACATCAATCTCGAAGCAACCCCCATTAGGCAAAAAATGATACAATCAAATAAGGCATGGCGGATGCTTTGAAAGGGTAATTCAACAACTCCTTGAGAGTGGATTTATTTGAAAAATATATTACCCTATTTGGTTAGCCAATCCAGTTCTGATAAAGAAATCAAATGGGAAATGGAGGGCTTGCATTGAATACGCGGACTTTAACAAAATGTGCAAATGATTATTCCCGTTATTAAAAATAGATCAATTGATGTATGCAACTAGCAGGCACAAATTGTTGTCTCTCATGGATACCTATTCAGGGTACAATCAAATACCGATGTTCAAGCTAGATGCGAAGCACACTAGCTTCATAACTAAATGAGGGATTTAATGTTACAACGCAATGTCGTTTGGGTTAAAAAATGCAGGAGCAATATATCAAAGATTGGTCAACCAAATGTTTAAAGAATAAATCGGTTGAAAAATGGAAGTTTATGTAGACGATATGCTGGTAAAGTCTGGCAAGGCCGAGAGTTATCTTAAGGATTTGGAAGAGATATTTAGGGTATTGTGGAGATATCAAATGAAACTAAATCCACTAAAGTGCTCTTCTGGAGTCCATTCTGGAAATTTTTTAGTCTACCTTTTAAGTTCCTAAGGAATTGAAGCTAGCCCTGACCAAATTCAAGCCATTAAGGACATGGCCGAACCCAAAACCAATAAGGAAGTGATGAATTTAAATGGAAGGGCAGCTGCCCCAAGTAGATTCATATCCAAAGCTACAGATAAGTGTATTCCCTTCTTTGACATAATCAAGAAGAAGAAGAATTATGTATGTGAAGAAGATTGTAGAATAGCTTTCTAAGAATTAAAAAACTATTTGGAAAAGCCACCGATACTTTCTAGTCCCGAGAATGGAGAAAACTTATACCTATATATGGCAGTCTCAGAACATGCAGTCAGTTCATTATTTATTAGAGAAGGATGTGGGGCACAACTTCGAGTATATTATGTAAGCAGACGTATGAAGGATGTGGAAATCCGATGCCTGGTAATAAAGAAGTTAGCCTATTACTTGATTCTCAAGGCTCAAAAGCTTAGGGCATATTTCTAAGCATATCTGATCAGGGTGTTGACCAATTTTCCCCTTAAGAAAGTCTTTAGTAAATCGGAAACTTTAGGAAGATAGGTAAAATGGGGAACTAAGCTCAGCCAATATGACATAGAATTTCAGCCACGAGCTGCAATCAAAGGGCAAGCATTAGCAGACTTCATTAGTGAGTGCACTTACTTTATTAAGGAGCAATTATAGAAGGAGAAAGACTAGAGGCCTATGCGGTAATTATTCATTGATGGTGCATCAATCGAACAAGGGGCCAGTGCAGGATATGTAATCATCACACTGGATGGACACTATTTACATTATGCCATGAAATTGGGATTCTCCGCAACTAACAATATGGTAGAATATGAATCTATGGTAGACGGATTAATCTTGGCTTTAGAGCTCAAGATTCCATGAATATAGATCTTTAGTGATTCTTAGCTAATGGTGAACTAAGTGAAACAGATATATCAAACAAAGGACCCTACGATATCTTTATACGTAAAGAAGATACTAAGAATGCTTGTTTTGTTTGAAGACTTTTCAATACATCAAGTCCCAAGAGCGGAAAATTCACAAGCGGATTCCCTAGCAAAATTAGCCAGCTCAACGGAAGCCCTGGAGACACGTATTGTTTCAATGGGATATCAGGAAATTCCAAGTATTAGAGAGCAAGCCTCCAAACAGGGAAAGGAACTGTTGGCTCTGACAAGGTCTCAAGCTAAATTACAAGGTGAAGAGAGAAGAGAAAGTGATAAAGAAACATCAGATGAAAGGGTTGACCAACCAAGATCAATTAACGTATATGATGACACTTATATGTCACCTATAGTTGAATACCTTGTTAAAGGAATACTTCCATCTAACAATGGTGAAGCAAGGAAAATCAGGAGACAAGCTCCAACCTTTATAATTATGGATGGAATCCTCTATAAGAAGGGATATGCTCTTCCCTATCTAAGATGTGTAGGTTTGAATGATGGAGTAAAGATAATGGCTGAAGCACATGAGGGATTCTACGAAGATCATTCAAATGGAACAAAATTGGCAAAGAAAATAATGAGGCAAGGATTTTATTGGGCACGTATGGTAAGCCAAGCCATCGAGTATATGATAAGATGTGAAAAATGGCAGAAATACTCAAAGATTCCCAGATTGCCCCCAAGTCGATTGACTTCAATTTCAAGTCCATGGCCCTTTGATGTATAGGGAATAGACTTGGTCAGCCCATTGCCAATCTCAAAAGGAGGAGTAAAGTACGCCGTTGTCGACATAGACTATTTCACTAAATGGGTTAAAGCGGAACCGCTTCTAAAGATTGCTCTGGGAAGGCACTCAGATTCTTTATCAAAAATATCATAACCAGATTTGGAATTCCCCAGAAGATAATTTCTGAAAATGGGACACATTTTGAGAGCGAAGAATTCTCTCATTTTTTTTCCACAAGAATAGGATCATTAAAAGCTTTTCATCCATCGCACATCCAAAGCGAATGGGGCAGTTAAGGATGCAAACAAAATCACAAAGACAACTCTGAAAAAGCAGTTAAACAAAGAAAAAGGAAATTGGGTAGAAGAACTGCTACTTGTGTTATGGGCTTATCGAACATCCACCAAAATGGAGGCGGGACATGCTCCCTACTCTTTGACATATGGGTGTGAGGCGATGTTACCAATTGAGATTGGGATACCCTCACATCGAAGAATCTCTTACGCATTCGATAAGAATCGAGAGCTGAAAAGAGAAACCTTAGATTTGATACATGAATTGAAAGATAAAGCAGCGGTAATAACCGCTGAGTATCAAAGAAGAATCTCAAGGTACTAAAACTCAAAAGTGAGAACTTGGTCATTTCACGAAGGAGATTTTATACACCGAAGAGTGATGGCAAATACCCAAAACCCCGCAGATGGACCCCTGGGGAAAATTGGAAAGGACCATTAATTATTTACAAAGTAATCCCCTTGGGAGGTTGAAAATTATGCTGACCAGATGGCAATATGGCTCCGAGAACATCGAATGTCGAACATTTGATGCCATATTTTCCAAAGATGAATGAATAAAGCACTTCTTTCTTCAAAAACAAAATCTACATGGTTGGGAGTGAAATGCTCCTTAAATTTGGATACTACCTAAGATGGTATTCTACCTAAGATGGTAGAAAGCCTATCCATGCCGAGAGAGCCAAGGCAGAGCACCTCCTGGAGGAAGGGCAAGGTAAGCCTTTAGCCACGCCATAAGATGGCCAGGTTAAAGCACTGGACAAGCCCTTGGCTACGCCTCTGGTCAGGTCAAGGCACCTCCTGGATGGAGGATGGATTAAGCCTTTGTCTGTGCCATAAGATGGCCAGAGTAAAGCACCGAATAATCCCTTGTCCGCACTACACTATGGCTAGGGCAGGGCGCCTCCTGGAAGGAGGTTGTAGAAATCCTTTATTCGCGCCATAAGATGGCCAGGGTAAAGCATCGGACAGGCCCATGATGCGTCTCTGGCTAGGTTAAGGCGTCTCCTAGATGGAGGTTAGATAAGTCCTTGGTTCTAACCTCTAAGATGAGCTAATAAAGAGCACCATACAATGGACTAAAATGCCCAAGTCCAAGAAGAGGCTCATCAAACAATGGACTAAGATGTTCAAGCCCAAGAAGACACTCATCAAATAATGGACTAAGACGTTCAATCCTAAGAAGAGGCTATTCAAATAGTGGACTAAGATGTCCAAACCTGAGAAGCGGTATATTTCGAATGGACTAAGATGTCCAGGACCAAGAGGTGGTACATCAACTCATGGACTAAGACGTCTAAGCTTAAGAATCAGTTGACCAGATTACTACCATATATAAACAACGCTTAAAGAATCTATGCATGTCGAAGAAGATAGAATCTAAGAAGTAAAGCAGAACTTTGTTTATGAATACCCAAATTTGGGTTTCGGGATTTTCATTTCTAAACATCATCTATTAATACCCAAATCTAGGTTTCGGGTCTTTCGTATATGAATTCCATTAATAAATACCTAATCTGGGTTTTGGGACATTATTAGTAACTTACAATCTTTATACCCAAATCTTTTGGGATTATTACTTGATTTCACCTTGATGCCCTAATTTGAGCTTGTGGTTTCTGTTATAAAGACAACTGGCATGGACTTCTGGTTGACCAACATATGCCCTAATCTGGACAGAGGATTTCTATTTTGACAACAATTGCTATGGATGTTTTCTTACTCAACATATGCTCTAACCTGGGCCAAAGATTCTTTTTACAAAGATAATTGCTAATGATATTTAATTGTCCGACATATACCATGATCTGGGCTCGGATCTTGATATGAAGACAATATTACTAATTTCTGGTTAATCTACCATAAATACCCAAATCTGGGTTTAGAAATGCCACTCAAAGGACTATTTTTAGATATTGCTATCTGGATTTTGGATATTTCATTACTAACTTGTAAACTTCATAAGTTAATACCCTAATTTAGGTAAAATTTCATTGCTTCCTAATCCCTATCAAATCCCAAACCTGGGGTATAAAGCAGTAGAGTTGAGATTGCTACAGACAACCAGGAATTTCTTTTACACTAAAAATAAAACTTTCGCCTAGGACGAAAGGTCTTTGAACAAAAGGAAAGGAAAAGAAGCGCAGCTCAAACCTTTTGAAGGAGTCGGAGGGATGCAGTCTTGGAATTCATTAGCATCAAACCTTTCGAAGGAGTCAAAAGGTTCCATCTTCATTATCTAAGGTGTTTTTACCTTCCGAAGAAGATGGAAAAGTCAAAGCGAGAGCAAGCAACCCTATAATGACTTATTCAAAACCACGGCAAGCCTTTCGAACAGGTTGAAACATATCCAAAATACCTTTCGAAAATGACGAAAGGTTTATGAAGAAAGCTGCTCTCATAAGTCGGCAAAGAATGAAAGATAACCTTCTAAAAACATCGAAGGGGAGCTTAACTCTCATATGCAATCAAATGAAGAGCAACCTTCCATCAAGGTCGAAAGGTTCAAAACAACCTAGAAAAGAGAAACCTTTCGACAAGGCCGCAAGGTTCATGAAGACATAAGGAAAAGCTAATCTTCATGAAATTAAAAGGTCCGTAATAACAGATGGAAGGAAAGCCTTTTGATTGAGTCGAAAGGTTCACAACTATATATAAAATGGAGATCTTCCGACCTAGTCGAAAGCATGGAGTCGAAAGGAAGGCCGTCTGCATTTATAAATAAGACCCAAGGGGTCTAATTTTGGGGATCTGATCTCTATCATTCTAATCTTGTAACTTTTTAATAAAAGTATTGTAACCCTAATTGGGAGTTGATTTGGGGATTTAATAGAGTTTATCATGAATAAAGAGGGAAGTCTTATGCTTTATTGATTATTTACTGTTTTGCTTAAACCCTTGTTGGATTAACTTATATTTTCAGGTTCGACCTCGTCGAAAGGTTCTTGTCGACAAGGTCAATAGCACTCCTGTATAAGTAATAACTGCAACCCTCAGATGTCATCAACCCTACAATCCAAACTTTTCAATAAGGTCAACAACTTTTTTGGATCAGTACTAACGGTAACCTTCCGAAGTGATTAACTTTGAGGTCCAAACCTTTCGACGAGGTCAAAACATACTCTTTGAGTATAGATAACCAGACTTACAAGGCTTAGTGCAAAAGAGACTATTCTCATACCCTTCGACAAAGATTAAACATATGTCATAAAAGTAATCAAACCTTTCGACGAGGTCGAAAATTCCTATATATCCACTAAGAAGTCTGATTCCTGACCTAGAACCAAAGAAAGCTATCATCTTAACCTTTCGACAAGATTAAAACCAACCTTCAGGGAACTGATTTGGGAGACTTTATCCTAGCAAAGGGAAGAAGCTTTAAAGGGAACCACATACCGGTTCAACTAAGACGGAAGGTTATCTACTTCAAGGACCAAACCTTTCGACGAAATCGAAAGGTTCAAGTTAAGAATCAATAATAAGCAAAGCTAGATATAAAGGCAATTCTTAAGGATATCAAGCCCCTCATTCAAACAAGTATTTTTATTCCTGCTGGAATAACTTTTGGGGTGTTGACCAATAAATTGGTTAACAATTTCAAGCTGGTCTTTTTAATACCTAAATTAGAGTTAATGTATTATAACTCTAGGCGATGCTCACCAACATTTAAATGAAGACTTCAGGATCATTCAAATCTCTGGGAAAATTTTCAAGTACATATTAGAGTGGATGGGTTACAAAGGCTCGTTTTCTAATAATAACTTATAGCCCTTATTTGGTGCTATTGGCTATTTCCCACAAGGAGTTCGTAGACTACATTTATTATATGCATTAATGGACATTGATCATAAGTATCATATCATTTGAATCAGGATTATGCCAAACTAACTATCTAAATATAGAAGCGTTAATATGTTGATTAATCTTGAAGCATGCATATAAATATGACAATGAGCTAGCAATAGTGAATATCATTTACTTTGAATTTTGTAGGAAAAATAAATTTACAAAGAGCAAGCAAGTTTTGAAATTTTTGTCCTAAAGTACAACAGCTTCTTTCATACCGAGGGGCAAAATGTTAGTCATAAAATCCACTCAAAGAAAAAAGGCATGAAAGAAGATAAGAAAAATACCAGCTTCTTTTAAATTGATTTTGACAAAGATCATGGATAAAAGTTTCGAAGGCATTGGAAAGACTTTCGAAGGAGTCGAAAATAGCAGGCATCCTCACAGGTGACGAATCATGTACAAGCCTCTTAAAAACATGAAGAAGGAGAAGCAAAGCCACCCTTCCGCCTCTCTAAGACCTTTCGAGATACATGGATCGGCAAAGGCTATTTCGAAATTACTTTCAAAGGCAATAAATGTTAATCTCCCATAAACACACCAAACCTTTCGGAACTAAAAGTTTCATCCTCGTAACACGAGCCTTTCGAAAGCATACATGAGCCTTTCGAACTAGTCGAAGCCAGTGGCATTATGGGAAGGTTCCATATCAATTCACAGGCATGTATTCGGAAGCTACTCAACATCGTCGAAATCATTGGCACATCAACATCTTCGAAGCCCCTATAGATGACATATCGACAAAATCGAAGGCTTTTGTCTTACTTCCGATGATCATAAGGCAACATGAAGGAAAAAGTGCATTTGGACACCTTTTGATAACGTCGAAAGGTGTTCTGGAGAAAGCAACGAACAGGTATACTCAGAACTTAACAAGGGCGGAAGGTTGGTAAAATACCCTTTCGACTTGGTCGAAAGGTCTGGAGAAAGGTCAAGAAAGCTCAAGGGAAAATCAAAGGACTCCAAAGAGATGTCTTTTGACAACGTCGAAGGCAAACAAGGCCTTTTGACTAAGTCGAAAGGCCTGAGGCGGCATATAAAAAAGGGACCTTTCGACCAAGTTGAAGGCAAGGCACGAGAGGGGGCCGACCTGCATTTATAAATAAGACCAGAGGGATCTAGTTTTGGGGGCCAAATTTTGGAATCCCAAATTCATTTCTTCTACTCTAATTTCTTAACTACAATTAAATCTTCTAGAGACCCTAAATCAAATTGAGGATGAAGCTCTCTTAATTGTAACTCGTTTTGGATTGTTAATAAAGGAGAATGGCTAGTTCATTAAGGATTTTGATGATGAGGAAAATCATTAAGATCATTAGCTAGATTAATGATCCATTGCACATGGTTCTAACCTATTCTCTTGACTTATTTTTATCTATCCAATGTATAGGATCAACTTGGGTACATACAATCGAAACCCATCATCGTCGAAATCAACATTAGACAATGAAAATAGGAACGATGATGAGGTTCCAACATTGATGAGTCTATGATACTGGGGGATATCAAGGTCGGTCTTATATAAGGAAAACAAAGTGAAGCTTAGGTAGTTACAAGATGGATATGTTTCGAAAGAATGGAACAATCTCTCGACCTAATCGAAAGGGGTGTTCCGAAAGGGTTCCATTTTGTAATTTGCTAACAACTGATTAGAGAGGAATTCATTCAAAAAGGTGCTAATCCCTAGCTTTGTCAGGGATCCTTTCAAACGGGGTTCCTCAACGAAAGTACTGAAACCACAGGGGTCGAAAGCAACTATTTCATATTAGTAAAACATGCATCCCTTTCGACATGATCAAAAGGGCAGAACAAATTTTCCGATATGGTCGAAAGGATTGAAAAACCAGAATAAATAGTTGCTTCCAACTTACTCGAACGAAAGGTTTCAAACAGGATGCTACTTTCTTAGCCTGTATTTCCAAACTAACTCCTTTAACCCTTTCGACTAAGTCAACCTGGTCGAAAGGTAGAGATAATTCCTTGAACTCCTTTTATCTAAGTCAATCTAGTTGAAAGGCAATTTTCGAAAGAAGAGAACTTCTAAACAATTTGGATTTGTTTAAACTCATTTACCTTCCACGTAGCATTGGGGATGTTGACAAGTTTTCTTGTTAACAGATTCCCGATGTTCAAAGGAATACCTTAGGAAATATATAGTTATTAAGGTGTATATTTATTATTGTTATTACTATTATTATATTAGAGCCAAGTAGTTCCATTCGACCATTCAGCCATTCAACAAGTCGTTCTGCTTGACCATCCAACAGTTTAACAAGTAATTCTATTCAGTCGTTCAGCTTTTCGGCCATTCATCGGCTAGTTCCATTTAGTTGTTTGATTGTTCGGAGGACCCTGTTAGTTGATTGATACTTACTATATGTAGGCTTTTCTTTGAAGGATTCCTTATTTCTAGGTCTAGATTGGATCTATTAGAAGTCTGTTTCGATCTATTTCCTTGGATGAAACTATTCTTATCCTTCTGGTAAGAATATGCTCTTGCTTAATTCCTTTGCCTCTTTATTGTTCTTCGGATTCATTTATATCTTCTGCCTTGGCCTTTTTGCGCTTAGCCTTTTTTATAGACTTTGGATATCTTCGCTTTTACTTTTTCCCCCCTCTTAGGCTTTACCTTTGTTTTAGGCTTCAGATATCTCCATCCTTTTGTTTGTGACCCTTCTTGGGCTTCGCCTTTGCTTTGGGCTATGGACATCTTCATCCATTAGTTGCATGTTCCCCTTCTTGTGCTTTGCGTCGAACTATGGACTTCTTCATACCTTTTGTTTATGGTTTCAAACATCCCAATCCTTTTAGTTGCTTGTACCCCTTCCTGAGCTTTATCTTTGTCTCGAAGCATTATAGTTTATACTTTATTGATCTACCTCTAAAAGATTGTTAGTTAGTGTTAGATTAGTACCACTCTATAAGAGGTGCTTCGAATTGGATATCATAGCTTTTGTCCCTCCTTTTAGGAGGTGCTCCGAATGGAAGGTCGAGGGCTTTGTCCTTCCTCTAGGAGGTGCTTCGAGTTGGACATTGGATGCTTTGTCCCTCCCTCTAGGAGGTGCTCTAGATTGGACGTCAGAGGATTTTCTCTCTCCCACTAGGAGGTGCTCCAGATTGGATGTTGAAGGCTTTAAAGAAGGATTTCTTTATAAAAAAATTGCTTGTAAAAGTAATTTTTGGCCAGTTAAAACATTTGTGAAAACCCTTTTGAATAAACATCAACACTTATATCATGAATTTCTTTTTCAAAGAAATAATTTTCCAAAAGGAATTCTTTGGTGAATCATGGAATTATTTTCTAAAAAGATTTTGGATGCTTGAACTCTTTGATAATGGTTTTTTAAATCATTCTCATAATAGAAGCATGAACCTCAAATAAGAGATTGAATGGTCATGTCTAATGAACCAATAGTCCTTTAATCTAGAACAGGCTCTTCTAATTAGAGTTTTTTCTAATGAATCTTGATAGTTCTAGAAACTTTTCTTAGGAAAATGTGCCTAGGGTTTTCCTTTAATAATATCATAAAGCTCTGAAAATGCTTTTGTTTAAGGCATACTGAGCCGAAATCTCCTTTATGCATTTATTAATGATATGTGACATTTTTTTAAGATTTTATAAGTCTCTCTTGAAATAGATAAGCATTTATCTTCCCTGATCTGTAGGGAAATAATCCTTCTTGATTTTCGAGAGTAATTTTTCTTGAAAACATGTTTAGAAAACCCGTTTTGGCAATAAAATGACTTGTTGAAAATAAGATTGGTATATTTACTTCCACTTTATGTGATATATATAATTGTACCTCTTCAGCTTTTGCTTAGTAAAAAGAAATATCTTGCTTATAAGTTTGAAAGTCATGGTTCATGAATTAATAGACTTTTATGGATAAGAGTAAGCTTTTTCTAAGAATTCCTTATTTTGAGATGACTTTGGATATTTAGCTTATTCTCGTGACCGGTTTGTGATGGAAGTTTGATGGTAATTCAGGATTCCATAAAAGAAATTGTTTGTGCCACATAGATTCAGGCTTTGGGATAGAGAGTTGTAGGATCGATTTCACCCTAGAGGGGGGGTGAATAGGGTGATAGTGTTAATTATAAAAATTAATCGCGGAAGCTTATAAAATATTCAATTCAGATCACAGAATAGCAGCACAGATATCGCAGAATATAAATAACAGAACAACACAGAATTTACCTAGCTTCGGCAAAACCCTGCCTACGTGCTGCCCCCAAGGTTTCTACTAGAAATTAGATAGTCCCTCGCTTACACACGTAAACTCGCTATACCCGTTATTGACTAATCTAACTCTACGCTCAAAACCTTGCCACAACTCAGCCACTGAGTTACGAATTCTCAAGCTACGCCACGTAGCTTGTCCCCTAGTCACACGACTAGAAATTAAACGGTTTAAAAAAGAAAATTACAAATTAAAAACAATTTAAAATAAAATAGCCCTAATTTTAAAACCTATAACCCTTTAAACATAAAATTAAAAAACTTTTTATCAAAGCCGTCCCTTTTCTTTGTTTTCCTTAGCCCGGTCCTTTTTTTATTCTTCACTCTAAATGTCTTGAGAAAAATGGCGGCTTCGATCTTCGTTCGTCTCTAAAATTAGGGCTTGGAAAAATTGAAGTTGTCGACTTAATTTGGCACGATGGAGTGATGATTTTGTTCTTGCTTGGTCGATCGATGCTCTATTCTCTTTGCTTCACGGCTGCCTCAATTTGGTCGAGTTAATTGTCAAAAATGGTATGCGATTTTTCCTTTTTCGATGTTGATTTGTGCTCGACCTTTGATTCGAGTTATTGATATTGTTCTCTGTTGCTTGAGCTCGAATCCCTATGTGATTGCCGATGATGATTAGGGTTATATATAGGTTTCGAAATCCTATTTTTGCATTCGTTCAGATATATTTGAATTTGTCAAATTATTTACTCTGGCCGCTTGATGATGCTTGAACGATTGATGATTGAACTGACTTTGTCAAATTCATATCTTTCACGTTTCTTGGTTGACACGGTTTTGAATTAATTTTTTGTGATGACCACGGCTTGAATCTGACTTTAATTTGTGTCTTTGAACTGGTCGTTGATCATCTTGACTTGGCTTGACACCTTGATTACCACTTGATGTTGAACTCGGTCTTTACTGATCATGTTTACTCCAGCCATTTGATTTGAACTTGTAAATTTTGACTTTGTTTTAAAAAATTGTTACATGACTTCTCTGTGTAGTCTGCACATATTGATTCCATTCATGTTGCTGGACTGGACATTACTGGTTGCTTTGGGATTTAACTTGAGCTTTGTACATCCACTCTTGATACTGCACTGTTCACTATTGCACTCGATCATATTGACTTCAGTTGTATTTTGGTGAAGTGATTTTTGCCTCTGTACAATTGTTGCTTCCCTGACCTGTTGTAGTTGTTCATATGCCGGTTAGCTTGCATCTGCTTGCTGTTGCTTTGTACTTCCCTGTGCTGTTGACTTTGGTTTTCATGCACTTGTGCATGCTTTACTTGGTCCTTGATGTTGTACACTGTCATGTACACTTATCTTCATGATTGTGACATTGGTGCATTGTCGTGAGTAGTTTGTAGTTGCTTCACTGGTGGCCTATGTACATGCTTCACTGCATCTTGTCTTGTATTACTTGTGTCACCATACCTGTTGTACATGCAGCTGAATCATGCCTGAAGTCGTTGCCTGGTTTCACTGTCCACCTGTATCTTGGCTTTGCTTGCATTGACATGTTGTGGCCTTGATTCTGCATCATTTGTAGCTTGCTACTGTGTTATCTGCACCCATTATGTTTGATCTGCTGTGTTATGTAGTAATCGAGTTTCACTTGCATTGTCGAGTTATTCTGATGCATCCTTCTGGCTTTAGAGTCTGTTATGTACATTCGAGCCAGTGCATGTGAACTGGTGCATGCTTTGTACTTTGTAGTATAGCTGCAATGTGTTGTTGTTTGGTGGTCTTGATGCTACTTGCTGTTTCGACATGAGTCCACTGTGCTTGGTTGGTGCAGGCTTTCCATTTTCCTTTTATTGTCCAGTAGAGTTGATTTGGGTTCATATTCATGATGTTGAGCATTGGATTTTTGAAACTCTGTTGTTCTTGCTTGCATTGTCATCATGTTGGTTTGGTTGTGCTGTAGTCCAGTGCCCCCACACATATTGTCACTGAGTTGGTCTTGTCTGGTTTTCTTCTGGTTTGTTCACTGGAGTACATTATTTGCTGTGCATACTTCATGCTTGCACTGTTCATTTATGTTGTCCAGACATTGTTGAGTTCTTGGCCATTTCTTGTTGATTTTTGAAATTTTACTTGAGTTGAATCCAGTTTCAAAAACTCGGGTTTGACCTTGTGCTGAGAGTTGCGACTTTTATGTTATTACACGTGAGTTGAACCCGGCTTTTTATTTGGGTTTGACCTGTGCTCACATGTCCCTGTAAATCGATCAAGTGTATATCGGTGTGCACGGCCTTGTGGCATATACAGTAATACACTGTGTATGTCACAAGCTGTTCGTGTATGATGAATTCAAATTTAAATGATGACGAACAACCCAAATAACTGAGGCAAATCATATTTTCAAAAATTATCTTTTATTTTTGAATTGCAAAAATATTTCTTTTCAATTTTACTGCGTTAGTTTATATTTTTGCAGATTTCTCAGATGCTGGATTCAAACTGGAAAGAAGTTGAAGATAAATACAAGTGTGAGTGATATATAGTGAGGTGAACTGTAAATGTGAAATTGTGATGTAATTGAATTTGTATCAAAGTTGTATAGTGTATAGTGAGAGCTTGAATCTGTACTATTCAAAATTGTAATAAATATTTGTTTGAATAAAATATTCGTTTGAATTCAAATTCCGTGTTATTTATTTTATTCAGCAAATATTTATTCAATCTGTGAAAAATAAAATAGTACGTTAACAAATACATTTAAACGAATGTATATATGTTTATTATCATCAAACAAAAACCATATAAGCGTATATTCAACAATCTCCCCCTTTTGATGATAACAAACATATATTTAAGATTTTGAATATGTTAAATGTATTTGATAATGGATATATCCTAATTGCTCCCCCTATTTAAATGCTTCCTCTCTACACAAAACTCCCCCTACATATATGCATACAAATAAAAATATGCAAATGAGCTTAGATGCAAATATAAAATTATTTGACCTTTGTTTGATTTTATTAGACAAAATCTTAACTTTTCTCTCCCCCTTTTGTTATCAGCAAAAGAATAATAGTGTTAGAGAAAATAGAGATAAAGTTATCGATATTAATTCAACATTAAAACTCAATTGAATATAAATATTAAATTTCAATAAAAAATCAAACAAAAATCATAAATATTTTGTTAGGTGCATATTCCACTTTTAGAATGATGGAAATGATGTCATCATATAAGACCATATAATTATGTCTATTTGTGGTATATTTATATCAGGAATTTGAGTATCTACTAACCATGCATAACTGTTAGGACTTTTAAATGAGATTAGTAGTATTCCAATTTTATTTTCAAAAAAAATGAATTCAAGTATCTTCTAACCACGCATAACCGTGAGGACTTTTAAATGGGATTAGAATCAACTTGTTTATTTAAAAAAACTTTTGATATGCGTTCCATACATGCATAACCGTGAGGACTTTTAAATGAGCATGGAAGCACATAACAAATTCCAAGTAATTCACCCATGCATAACCGTGAGGACTTTTAAATGAGAGTGAATACTTTGGTATTTATTATTATTATTATTACCCTTTTTTTTCAAAAAAAATGTGAAAAATGAAAAACGAACGATTCCTGTTTAAAGTACCACATATCGACAAACTATATAGAATTTTGATGAGTGATGGTTGTTAGAAATATGATAGATATAGAGATGGTCATGGAATTTTTACCAACAAAAAGTTTTATAACTCTTGTTTAAATTTCTAAAGAAATTTTCTAATTATACTTTCTCGAGTTATAATATATGATCAATATTAACAATCATCACTTTTTCAATCACTATTTTTCTTTTCGATAAACATTAGGGAGTTAGATTAGTCAAAATGGTCATCTAAAATCAAATTCAAAAATAATTATGAAATTAATTTTTCAAAATGACTAATCTGAAAATATGGTCAAAAATGATTTTCTCCAGGGGGTTTTAAAAGAAGATTTTCTGCTATTTGAAAATTATTTTAAATGAAGAATATGCAGATATTTTCTTTGAAAAACGATGCAGTTACTAGATGTCTCAACAAAAATCACGTTTCACTAGTAATTTTTCTATCAACTAGATTAACAGTGTAATCTGCATCTGAATTTCTCTTTCACTCAAAATTATCGTCAATTGAATTTCATAGACCAAAACATGAAGTGTGCACCAAAAATTTGAAACTCAATTTTAGCAGCAATTTAAACGACATTCTCTTGAATTTGAAATGAAGCCATGTAAATAATCAAAAACCGTGAATAAAGAGTTAGCCGTATTATAACCAATTGTATTATCCAACAAAACACTATTTTTAATCCAAACTGATATATATGAAGTAATTCAAAGAATCTAGAGAACTTTATAGTGTTTCTGGCATAAGAATATAATTGGCCAACTATGTTGAATAAGTCAAAGTCAAAATCATCATCTTTTCATCATCTCAATATTGGCTGATTTTAATTCAGAATATGGTGCAGATTATCACATTTAATATATCGTTTAAAACATACCATTATCTGTTTTACCTTTACGATATTTTTCGTTGTTGTCCGTTGTTATTTTGTCACCTTTATACTAGGCTAAGGAACTTTGCTTTGTCGCCCGTTGTGTTTCTGGAACAGCCAAAATCCAGAGAGCACCGTTGTTGTTCCTTAGCCTGCCACCACACCTACACGATGAAAGATTTATGCGACCTATTTGTTTTTATAGGTCCATGGTTGTTAGTGGCAGAAAATTTTGAAAAACAATTTTGTGGAGACCCAAAACTATTTATAATTGTTCCCTTCGGCACCCAAATTTGTTTAACTTTGAGATTTTTTATATTTGTGCCTTTTGGAACCCAAATCGATATAGTTTTCACATATTTGGGTCTATACCAACAATTATTGTGATCGTGTCCAAATTTTCTACAAATTGTGCACATAGAATTAACTTGATTAATATTGCTTGCAACAATTTTCGAATTATTATATCCAAGTCCTTGTCTAACCGTATTAACAGTTTGCTTTCCTAATAACATATTCAACGATTTTTTACTTTTTGAAAATTTATCTAAAGTCGTTGACAATTGTTGGACTTGTGTTTTGAGAGATTCATTTTCGTTTAACAATTGTGTGCACTTTTTAATAGAATTCTCTCTCCTAGTATTTTCATTCTCCTTTAAAATCAAAATTTCATTTTCAAGCGATTTCATTTTAATTCTGATTTTTTAATTTCTTCATCAAATGTTGGACACTTATCACACTTAGGGATCCTACTTTGATAGGTTTTAACTAATTGATCAAGTTGTTTATTACATTCTATCAAAGTATCCTTTTGAGATTCAAGTTTGGCGTATTTTTCCCTAAGTCGTTCAAAACAACCGTTTACTTCATGAAAATATATAAGCAACTCAGAATGAGTAAGTTTTGATACCTCACTTGGCTCGTCATCATCACTGTCAGTTGTATCACCACGAAGACACAATTCTGCCTTTTCGCTTTCACTGCCAGTGCTTTGATCATTCTCGTCTATTTCATCCCAAGTGGCTGCAAAACTTTTCTTTTTCTGTTTCTTTCCATGGCTGGATTTAATTTGTGGACAATCGGGCTTGATATGGCCGGGTTTGTTGCACTTATGACAGATGATCTCCTGTTCTTCTGAGTAGTCAAGTGCTTTGCCTATTCTGCTTTTCAATTCATGATTTCGGGCTGGATTTCCGTATTTGAGATTCCACCTGTTGAATTTCTTTATTAGTAGCGCCAGCTCTGCTGCTCCATCATCATCATCATTATCATCATCACTTTCGGTTGTTCCTTTGAGCGCTATTGATTTCTTTCGAGTATCTCCTCCTTCACGCTCTTCCTTGAATTTCATTTCTAGCTCATAAGTGGTGAGATTTCCGATGAGTTCTTCAACTTTGAGTTGTTTTAAATCTTTTGATTCTCGAATGGCAGTTACTTTTTCTTCAAAGCTTCGTGGAAGGACTCTGAGGATTTTCCGGACTATTTCCAATTCGGTGTATGTTTTTTCGAGAGCTTTTGATTTGTATACGATATTGAAAAGTCGTCCATACATCTCTTTGACATTTTCTTCCTTCGCTATTGTAAAGTTCTCGTATTCGCTGCTTAGCATGGCAAGGCGAGATTCTTTGACTTGAGATGTTCCTTCGTGAGTCACTTCTAGTATGTGCCATATTTCCTACGCAGTTAGACAATGTGAGACACGATTAAATTCAAATTGATCTAATGAACAGATAATAGAATTCATAGCTTTAGCATTAGTATTCTGTAATTTATTTTCTAGTTCTGTCCATTGTTCCTTTGGTTTCTCTATTTCCTGATTATCTACAGTTATAGTTGGTGTTCTATAACCTGTCTCAACAATATCCCAAGCGTCAATGGTTTTCAAAAAAAATTTCATCCTATTTTTCCAAAAAGCATATTCACCATTGAACATTGGTGGTCTAACTATCGACTGACCCTCTGCAAAAGCATTATTAAAAGAAGCCATTTTAAAAATTCAAATTTTTAAAACAAAAACTGATTTTTTCAAAAAAAATCGAATTTTTAAAACAGATGTTGACTTCTATTCCTAGCTCTGATACCACTTGTAGGATCGATTTCAACCTAGAGGGGGGAATAGGGTGATAGTGTTAATTATAAAAATTAATCGCGGAAGCGTATAAAATATTCAATTCAGATCACAGAATAGCAGCACAGATATCGTAGAATATAAATAATAGAAAAAACAGAACAACACAGAATTTACCCAGCTTCGGCAAAACCCTGCCTACGTGCTGCCCCCAAGGTTTCTACTAGAAATTAGATAGTCCCTCGCTTACACACGTAAACTCGCTATACCCGTTATTGACTAATCTAACTCTACGCTCAAAACCTTGCCACAACTCAGCCACTGAATTGCGAATTCTCAAGCTACGCCACGTAGCTTGTTCCCTAGTCACACGACTAGAAATTAAACGGTTTAAAAAAGAAAATTACAAATTAAAAACAATTTAAAATAAAATAGCCCTAATTTTAAAACCTATAACCCTTTAAACATAAAATTAAAAAACTTTTTATCAAAGCCGTCCCTTTTCTTTGTTTTCCTTAGCCCGGTCCTTTTTTTATTCTTCACTCTGAATATCTTGAGAAAAATGGCGGCTTCGATCTTCGTTCGTCTCTAAAATTAGGGCTTGGAAAAATTGAAGTTGCCGACTTAATTTGGCACGATCGAATGATGATTTCGTTCTTGCTTGGTCGATCGATGCTCTCTTCTCTTTGCTTCACGGCTACCTCAATTTGGTCGAGTTAATTGTCAAAAATGGTATGCGATTTTTCCTTTTTCGATGTTGATTTTTGCTCGACCTTTGATACGAGTTATTGATATTGTTCTCTGTTGCTTGAGCTCGAATCCCTATGTGATTGCCGATGATGATTAGGGTTATATATAGGTTTCGAAATCCTATTTTTGCGTTCGTTCAAATATATTTGAATTTGTCAAATTATTTACTCTGGCCGCTTGATGATGCTTGAACGATTGATGATTGAACTGACTTTGTCAAATTCGTATCTTTCACATTTCTTGGTTGACACGGTTTTGAATTAATTTTTTGTGATGACCACGGCTTGAATCTGACTTTAATTTGTGACTTTGAACTGGTCGTTGATCATCTTGACTTGGCTTGACACCTTGATTACCACTTGATGTTGAACTCGGTCTTTACTGATCATGTTTACTCCAGCCATTTGATTTGAACTTGTAAATTTTGACTTTGTTTTAAAAAATTGTTACATGACTTCGCTGTGTAGTCTGTACATATTGATTCCATTCATGTTGCTGGACTGGAAATTACTTGTTGCTTTGGGATTTAACTTGAGCTTTGTACATCCACTCTTGATACTGCACTGTTCACTGTTGCACTCGATCATATTGACTTCAGTTGTATTTTGGTGAAGTGATTTTTGCCTCTGTACAATTGTTGCTTCCCTGACCTGTTGTAGTTGTCATATGCCGGTTAGCTTGCATCTGCTTGCTGTTGCTTTGTACTTCCCTGTGTTGTTGACTTTGGTTTTCATGCACTTGTACATGCTTTACTTGGTCCTTGATGTTGTACACTGTCATGTACACTTGTGTTCATGCTTGTAACATTGGTGCATTGTCGTGAGTAGTTTGTAGTTGCTTCACTGGTGGCCTATGTACATGCTTCACTGCATCTTGTCTTGTATTACTTGTGTCACCATACCTGTTGTACATGCAGCTGAATAATGCCTGAAGTCGTTGCCTGGTTTCACTGTCCACATGTATCTTGGCTTTGCTTGCATTGACATGTTGTGGCCTTGATTCTGCATCATTTGTAGCTTGCTACTGTGTTATCTGCACCCATTATGTTTGATCTGCTGTGTTATGTAGTAATCGAGTTTCACTTGCATTGCCGAGTTATTCTGATGCATCCTTCTGGCTTTAGAGTCTGTTATGTACATTCGAGCCAGTGCATGTGAACTGGTGCATGCTTTGTACTTTTTAGTATAGCTGCAATGTGTTGTTGTTTGGTGGTCTTGATGCTACTTGCTGTTTCGACATGAGTCCACTGTGCTTGGTTGGTGCAGGCTTTCCATTTTCCTTTTATTGTCCAGTAGAGTTGATTTGGGTTCATATTCATGATGTTGAGCATTGGATTTTTGAAACTCTGTTGTTCTTGCTTGCATTGTCATCATGTTGGTTTGGTTGTGCTGTAGTCCAGTGCCCCCACACATATTGTCACTGAGTTGGTCTTGTCTGGTTTTCTTCTGGTTTGTTCACTGGAGTACATTATTTGCTGTGCATACTTCATGCTTGCACTGTTCATTTATGTTGTCCAGACATTGTTGAGTTCTTGGCCATTTCTTGTTGATTTTTGAAATTTTACTTGAGTTGAATCCAGTTTCAAAAACTCGGGTTTGACCTTGTGCTGAGAGTTGCGACTTTTATGTCATTGCACGTGAGTTGAACCCGGCTTTTTATTTGGGTTTGACCTGTGCTCACCTGTCCCTGTAAATCAATCAAGTGTATATCGGTGTGCACGGCCTTGTGGCATATACAGTAATACACTGTGTATGTCACAAGCTGTTCGTGTATGATGAATTCAAATTTAAATGATGACGAACAACCCAAATAACTGAAACAAATCATATTTTCAAAAATTATCTTTTATTTTTGAATTGCAAAAATATTTCTTTTCAATTTTACTGCGTTAGTTTATATTTTTGCAGATTTCTCAGATGCTGGATTCAAACTGGAAAGAAGTTGAAGATAAATACGAGTGTGAGTGATATGTAGTGAGGTGAACTGTAAATGTGAAATTGTGATGTAATTGAATTTGTAACAAAGTTGTATAGTGTATAGTGAGAGCTTGAATTTGTACTATTCAAAATTGTAATAAATATTTATTTGAATCAAATATTCGTTTGAATTCAAATTCCGTGTTATTTATTTTATTCAGCAAATATTTATTCAATCTATGAAAAATAAAATAGTACATTAATAAATACACTTAAACGAATGTACATATGTTTATTATCATCAAACAAAAATCATATAAGCGTATATTCAACAAGAGTCACTTTATACTTGATATTTGAGCTACCTTCCTTCAGAGAAAGCTAGAAATTTGTTATGCTTTGACAAGAAATTCTGAACCATCCAAATGAAGTGAATTTATGTTGTTTTAACCTGTAAAGACACCCGAATTTTATATCAATACATGATTAATTTCATATACAAATCAAATTGAAAATTTTATGGCTAAAGCTACTCCATGGTAGGTAACTGCCATAAATCTTCATAATTTGGTTGAAGTTTGAATCTTAAGTCATAAAGCTGCTTCTCTCTTGTAAAAGAAGTTAGACTTTGAGTGTTTGGGTTATTCTTCTTGGAATGAGAGATCCTTCAAATTTATTTAATGAATTCCTTTAGAGATCTGACTTAATCATATTCTGGATTATTCTTAACAGGATGTGGCATTCATCATCTTTTGTCCATTTACTTTATGATAATCGCAATACTTTTTTCCTTTATTTGGCTCAGGACGGTTCTGTATTTTGTAGGAAGCAAAAAAAAATTCATCATTTTTTTGTCACGATGAAAATGTGAGAGAGGGATTTATTTAAATTTACATGGTCAGACTCGGAGATCTCCATTTAAACTCCCTTTCTACTCTTATTCCCTTTTGGCCTCTTGCTAAGATTTTCGGAATTGAACTTTTCCTCTTTTTGATTTGGTTGCGATTTCTTTATGGTGTGGTACATCTCATCCATTTGAATGAAATTTTAGCTTGAAAATAGACGTGTTGTAGGTCCTTACTTCCACCAATGCGAAGCTCCTTCTATAAGGGAGTTTGCTAGATTAGCCCTGACCAAACTGCAATCAACATTTCTCTACCAGCCACATTTCCTGGTTTCAATGCTTCTATATTGAATCTCTTTACGTATTTGTCGAGTAATTCCCTTGGTCTTTGCTTGATATTAGCCAGCATTTGGAATCTATAGTTGGGTCTATGTATATGTAAAATTATGCTTTAAATTCGTAAGAGAATTGTTGTAACATCCCCTATCTAGAGGCTCAAAACTAAGTGCTACAGATGTTATAGTCATCTATAGTATTAGCTTTCAGCGACCAAATACAACTATGCTAATGATATCAATAATATTTGAAGCACTTGAATATAAAACAAAACATAGATTTCAAAATAGATTTTACTTCATTGCATTTCAAAACCACTTGTTTTACATTCACAACACATAACCCAAAATCGTTCCCAAGCATAGATAAAGTATACGTACTACAAATTACATCAAGAGCTGTATATGAAGATACCCCCTTGGATGATCAGAGTCATATGGTTATAATAGACCTAGTACAATCATAGTGGAAGTACACCAAAACATAACAAGAACTGAAAATCCTAAGTAGCTATCTATTTGCTTCCTGCATGCCTCCGGTAGCCTTATTCATCGTCCTACTAAACCTAAAAAAGACCCTAATCCCTCTACCTACTTGAATTAATTTTGAACACCCAAGAGTTTAAGGGAAAAAAATAAACTTCAAGTTAGACATAAAGCCTGGTATGACTAATATTATACAGCCTGGTTAAACATGTTAAGTGAGACCACACCGCTTAGCGGAACGGGTTTTCCCTCACTAACATTCTATTTAAAAC
This sequence comes from Allium cepa, assembly GCA_030765085.1. Lineage (NCBI taxonomy): Eukaryota > Viridiplantae > Streptophyta > Magnoliopsida > Asparagales > Amaryllidaceae > Allium > Allium cepa. Next base: position 1,040,414,168 of record CM060928.1, read on the forward strand.
ATGTCTTTGGAAAACCTTTTACAAAACCATATACTGTGCTCCTGCTTCCATAATGGTTAAATACTATAAAGTAATCATTATGTAAACATACATAAATCTTAGGTAATAATGAACTATATGTTCAAATATATAAGTTTTGTTTGGATAACTTTAACCTTTAGCTGACTCGAGCTTATTAGACAATATAATCAAAATTATCCTAATAGCTATTAGATATTCTTCTTCTGGATTATCTATCCTTAACTATTTGTTAAATACTTTACTTCTGGATGGTTTGACCCTAACTTAATCATCTTTGAAGTCTTCCTGATCCTAATGGTTTTTCAGGCTCACCAATAACCTATCTATATACAGCATATATTCCTTTCGGTGTGTAATCATAATTTTAGTCTACCTATGACCAAGCCTTACATATTGGAATTTTAGACAACAATTGGCTGGGGATGATTGCTAATGTATAGGGCGTGATCTCATACTAGTCCCATCTGGTATTCTAATATCTGAGTCATTTTCACTTAAGGATCCCCTTCCATAATTTTCCTTGAAAATATTTCCAAATCGATTTAAACCATTAAATCAAATTTAAACAAGGAATAGTATATAATCTATATACTTCACTAAAAATCATATCACCTCGTTATATATCCTCTTTACTCAAACTTTAGTTGATGAAACACTTAGCCATTTGAAAGAACCTCTTTCTACACTTTTGAAATCATCTATCTCAAACTCAACTATCAAACCTATCGAAGTAAAACCTTTCGAAAACAATAAAACTTTGGAAACCCTTCTTTAAAATCTCTTTAGAGCATTGCCCCTGAAAACCTTGGAAAACCTTCCATCTCAAACCTTTCAAAACCATTCGCTTAAATCTTTCGAAGTCATTCAACCAGAACCTTTCGAAGTCATTCATTTAAACCTTACGCGATCAATCATTTAAATCTTTCGGATCCATTGAATATAAACTTCCTATGGTTAATCATCAAAGCATGGTATATAGTTGCCAAAACATTTCGGATCAAATTTTAAAACCGAAAACTAAAAGAAAATGGGAAGTAGTGATTATTCACCTTAACTTTGAGATATAAGATGTGAGATTAAATATTGACTAGGGTGATTATCTTCCTTCTCTTGATTCCTAGCTTAATCTTCTTCTTGAGGATGATATGGTGGCTGGCCTTAGTGTTTTTAGTTTGAGTAAAATGAAATGAATGTGAGTTTCTATCTCCTAAGAGTTTAGGGTATAAACTCCACCGATTTCCCATATTGCCTTTATTATTTCCTAAAACCTTTGCTTAGGTTATTTCATTTTAGGGTGCATATTGACATGGCACGGCTACCCTTAGCTAATCAATTATCAACTTACTAATTTCCACATTATTTATTTAATTTACCCAATTAATTATCCTAAATAATGTTGTAAAAATAAAGGGTATTACAGACTCCCCACCTTAAAGAATTTCGTCCTCGAAATTACAATAAGGTACACTAAAAAGCAATCAAAGGTGAAACGTATCATCAAATAAGTCCGGATAAGTATCCCTAATCCTGCTCTGTCTCCCAAGTACAGTCTCTAGCATGTCACTGCACTGAAACTTTACTAACTTGACTGTCTTGTTCCTCAACATCTTTTCATCTCTAGCCACAATCTGGAAGGGTTTTGTGCCTATGGTTAAATCCGCTTCTACTAGTAAATCTTCTAACACTTCAGGTGCTATGGTAGTCTCTAGGTCTCTAAACATTTCCTAAGATGAGAATTGTGGAAAACATCATGGACTCCAGCCAAATTACTTGGTAAATCTATCCTCTAAGCGAGTTTCCCGATCCTCTCAAGAATGCATAATGATCCAATGAATCTAGGTGCTAACTTTTTTGATTTCCCAAATCTAATCACACCCTTCATCGGCGAAACCTTAATGAATACATTAGAAAATTCCAAATCTTTCCTTCTTCTATCAGCATAACTTTCCTGTCTAGATTGAGCTTCCTTCATCCTAACTAGGATCAACTCAATCTTCTCCACAGAATCCTTCACCAAATTTGGACCAAGAACCAACCTATCCCCGGTCTCTAACCAACATATTGGAGACCTCATGGTCTTCCGTACAAAGATTCAAACGGTGTCATCCCAATACTAGTCTGATAACTATTGTTATATGAGAACTCGACTAGATGAATATGGTCGTTCCATGATCCCCTGAAATCCAATATACAAGCTCTTAACAAATCCTCCAAGATTTTGTTAACTCTTTCCGTTTTTTCATCAGTCTGTGGATGATAAGCGGTACTTATGTTGACCTTAGTTCCTATTGCTTCCTGTAAACTTTTCCAGAACTCACTAGTAAATAATGAATCTCTATCGCTGACAATACTACTAGGAATCTCATGCAGTCTAACTATATTCTACATAAATAACTTCACCAAAATGGGTGCCATCCTATTTGACCTTTTCGGATTGAAATGGGTACATATATGCTTTCATTACCTCTACTAGATCTTCGAAACCCATCAATGAAATCCATAGAGTTTAAATCCCACTTCCACAATGGAACTTCCAATGGTTGAAGCAATTTTCTTGGCTTCTGGTGTTCATCCTTTTCTTGTTGGTAATTCAAGTACTGCTTAACATACAAACCAATATCCCTTTTCGTACCTTTCCAAAAGAAACATCTCTTCATATCCTGATACATCTTCGTTTCTTATGGATAGATATTGAGCTTCGAATGATGACATTCATCCAAAACTTCCGTTCTCATGTTTTCTACATTCGGAACGCACAACCTTCCTCTCTTTCTCAACCACTCATTTTGGTCGAGACTGAAATCCTTTAGATCATCGCTCTTTGTTCCTTCTGTCAACTTTTTGATCTATTCAGCCAAAATTGAATCCTCCTCCTGCTTAGAAGCTATCTTCTCAATCATTATTGGTCTAACTTCTAAACAAGACAATATAGCACTTCCGATACTAGACCTCTCCTAGATCTAAACTGCATACTACAAGCTGACAATGCTTCTAAATCTTTCCACTCAGCAATCATAGCCAATACTGCATTCTGATGTTTCCGTCTGAGTGCATCCACCACCTTGTTTCCTTTTCTGGGTGTGTACTCAATTCCAAAATCATAAGCAGCAATAAACTCCAACCACCTCTGCTATCTCATGTTCATCTCCTTCTGAGAGAAAAGTATTTCAATGACTTATGATAGGTATAAAGCTCAAACCGTTCTCCCAAAAGATAATGCCTCCACATCTTCAAAGCAAATATGACGGCAGCTAACTCCAAGTCATGTGTAGGATACCTAACTTCAAGTGGTCTGAGCTGTCTAGAAGCATAAGCAATCATTTTACTTCTTTGCATCAACACAACTCCCAATCCGGTCCATACGCATTGGTACAAACTACCAAATCTTGATTCCCCTCCGGAATTACTAACACCGACGCATGGTCAATAAGTGTTTCAAGGTCTGGAATGCTTCATCACATTTATCAGTCCATACAAACTACACATCTTTTCACATAAGCTTGGTCATCGATGTAGCTATCTGCGAAAAATCCTTTATAAACCTTCTATAATATCCAACCAATCCAAGAAAGCTTTTAATCTCGGTCTCCGTCTCGAGACTCTTCCAATTATTCACCACCTCAATCTTAGTCGGATCTATAGACAACCCTTTCTCTGAGACGAACGACCAAGGAACTTCACTTCCTTCTTCCAAAATAAAATTTTGAAAACCTAGCCTTCAGTTAATACTCCATCAATGTTTCAAGTTCAACTCTGAGATGAACTTCATGCTCCTTCTCATCCTTACAGTACACCAAAATGTCATCTATGAAGACCAACACAAATCTATCCAAGTGCTCTCGAAAAATCCTATTCATCAGATCCACAAAGAATGTCGGTGCATTAGTTAGTCCGGATGGCATAACTAACAATTCGTATGATCCATATCTTATTCTACATGCCATCAATGGAATGTTGTCCTCCACCACTCTAAGCTGATGAAATCCAGTTGCCAAATCCAACTGAGAGAATACCTTGGTCCCACTTAACTGATCAAACAAATCATCAATTCTCGGCAATGGATATCGATTCTTTACCGCTTCTCATTCAACTTACAATAATTGACAAACAGCCTTAACAATCCGTTCGTCTTCTTAGCAAATATAGTGGCAGCTCCCCGTAGCGAACTACTTGGTTGAATAAAACTCTTGCCTTCCAAAATCAACCAACTACATCTTCATCTCTCTCATCTCGGTGAGAGTCATTCTACTTGGCGGTCTACTCAGCGGTTCATTCTCTCTTATCTCAGTGACCGAAGAGATAGTGCGCTCCCATGTGTCATCTCAGTTGACACTGCTGTCACGACGGTCGTCTCAGTGGTGATGGCTTTCTGCCCTTGACTTGATTCTTGAGTCGCAGCAATCGGTGCAACTCCAGTCACTGAGCAAAGATAAGAAGAAGTTATTAGTAATCACTTCAAAACAAACTCTCTATTTGGAATACACTTGAGATAAGTTCGGAATACCTTCCTAATGTTGTCCCGCTTTTTGGCAAAGCCATGATACCAAAAGACCAATCGAAAAACAATAGACAGTTCGTCTCAAAGATTGGTTATACTTTGCTTCACTATGGATATCGCTGAATTTTGTCCAAGTCCAGATTGAGCTACAATTGATAGGACATGACAAGCAAAGCTAAGAAAGCCAGTGTTCCAAGTTTCAAGTCAATCCGAGCTCGTATGCACAAGTTATGATCGATTCAATCTAGAGGAAACGGCCCAGGTTTCGTATCCATCACTATGGATGATTTCGTATCCATCATCAAACTCCGGTTCGAATCGATCACTTTCGTATCGATCAAGTTCCAGCAACTTCGAATCCATCGAAGTTCCTCAGTTCGTATCGATCAACCTCGAATCCATCCTCACGCTCCAATCGAATCGATCTCGTTCGTATCGATCGAGTTCGAATTCATCGGGATGCCTCAGTTCGACTCGTTCACCTTCGAATCCATCGGCTTCCCCTGCTTCATATCCATCACGGAAGTCCCTCTGCGAAACCATTTAGGCAGAGCATTTCGTAACCATCAATTGTCATTGGTTCGTATCCATTGGTGCAACTACTGTTCGAATCCATAAGCATGGCCTCACTTCGAATCCATTGTCCTCGTATCGATCAGAGGCACAAGTCCCTCGCATCCATCTGTCTCGAGTTCATCAGGTGACTTCGTATCCATCGGAAAGTTTCACTTCGCACCCATCAGAAGTCTTTGTTCGAATCCATGAACAATCACTTGTTCGTATCCACCAAGTCAACGAGCTTGAATGACATGTCATTCCACGATACGAAGTAGGCGAGATCTAAGGAATCGATGCGTTCAACTCAGAGAAAAGACCGGATCAACTCGAAGGATGCGCGCCACCTCATCACAGAACCACGTGGGCTGATGGAGTCGAAGGCATCGATTCGAAGCCATCGATTCGAACCAGATAGGAACTGGAAAATCTTATTTCTTATCGACCATATCTCTCAATCTGCTGATCCAAATGCCATGAAATTTTCATAGGAGCTTGCATGCATGATGAAGAATGTCTCCACCAAATTTCAGCACAATTGGACATCATCTTGATCGATACGAAATGACTTCGTATCGATCACATATGGACTCGAAATTTCCTGAGGTTGGTCGCGTGGGCCCACTCACATGCCAGAAAAAGTCTCCCGAGATTTGAGCGCAATCTCAGTCTCCTACGCCTATAAATAGAGCCTCAGAGCCAACGAAAAAAGGATCTTTGGATTCTCAAGCACCTAGACTCTGCCGGATCGAGATCTCCATCATCCTACATCATATTCTTGCTGTTGATTTCGAATTTCCAGTTGTAATTTGTTGTTGCTTGCTGTAATCACTTGTAAACATTGAAAGAGAATCAATAAAATTGCAAAAACTTCACAGTGGATGTAGGCAACATGCCTAACCGCTATAGATCGCTTGTCTTTGCTTTTACATTACTGTTATTTGGAGTTTTTGTTAGATAATCCTCATTTTCAATTTACATTCTTCATTTATTATCTCTTCAAAAACTTCCGAAGAGTGTTATGCCCAATTTCGGTACAAACACTTTGGCGCTTTCACTGAGAAAACCCAGTTTTTTCTCCTGCTCATTGGATCTGTCATCGATACCGGATTGCATAAATCTAAGAGAGAGATCCAGATTCCTATTTCAGATTCCTTCCATTCTATTCATATTTGCAAAAGTCTAAGGAAAGAACTCCACTTCTCAAGATGGTTAGCACGAGAACCGCTTCTACCGCCGTTGGTCAAGAAGGTCAGGACAGACAGAATCCCATGCAACTACCTCTACCTAATCAAGATGATATCGGGCATTCCGATCCATCAGGTCTGGTTACTAGACAAGAGTTCCAGACATTGCTCCAGGAACTAACTCAAAGTTGACAACAGCTAGCTGAGCAGTTGCGCGTTAACACTGAATTAGCTAATCAACTAGACCGCCAAGGGCATAGAAGATCCAGAAGGGGTCATGCGTCTCGCTCCTCCACTGAAATCTCTGCTTCATCCGACTACAATCATAGATCTACCCGTCCCAGGCTAGAGGGAAATTATGCACAGGAAATTGACCACCAGCCAGCATTGACCATTGGACAGTTAAGATTTGGCCCTTTTGCTAGTTTTCATACTGGACCCTCCTCCCGAGGGGACACTATTCCACAAAACACCACAGACAACCATGCCACTGCTACCACGGCTGATATAGGGATCGATATCCATAACCAACAAGGACATACTCCCGAACCGTACGTTCCAGACAACGTTGAGCCAAGGAGGCGAGACACGGACCGTCGACAGCGCCCAGTCCACCCTCGCAATGTGGAGCCCGACCACACTTTGGCCCAACGCGCACAAAATGCTCCGATGCCAGACCTTTCAGCCATGATACGCCAAATAATTCGCGAGAGTCAGGGATTGACAAATGACGATTGGGGAATCTCCCAAAGTCATACTCTGTTCACGGATGAAATTTTATACGCTGAACCCCCTCGGCGATTCAGAATGCCGACTCTGCTCTTGTACGAAGGGAATTCTGACCCCAATCAACATATCCTGAAATATGAATGGTCGATGAGTGCTGCAAGAGCCGATGGTGCAGTAAAGTGCCGTAGTTTTCCCATTTCTATGGGGGGCATCGCTACGATGTGGTTTACACGATTGCCTCCTCGATCAATCTCTTCGTTCGACCAGTTGGCTACTAAGTTTGTCAAGCAGTTTCGTATGCACGTCGCCAGGCCTAAAGACGTTAATCCTCTATCCAGTGTCACTCAAGCTCCCGGAGAGACACTCGGGCGATATTTAAAAAGGTTCAATGCCGCTTGTACAGAGATCAGTAACCCCAATGATAACTCGATCTTAATGGCATTAACTAAAGGGATCGACCCCGATTTCGAGTTTGGAAACTGGTTAGCTGGGAAGCCTCCCGCATCGTTGGACCGTTTCTATTCCAAAGCCGCTCAAATCTTGAGGTGTGAGGATGCGAAACAGTCTAGGAAACAGGATGATGTAAGACCTAGCAGTGAGGGGATTCAGAGTAATGTTGCGGTCAAACAATCTGGCAAAAGTTCAGGAAAAGTCCAGCTGAATATTCAGAATAAACAAACTCAACAACCAAGGAACAGTGATAATCAGAATAGAAAATGGGATCAGAACCGTGGCCCGCGACGTAGGGCTCCAATGTTTGACAATTATACACCACTGAACACGTCGCTGGAGAACGTGTATTTACAGACTTGCAACGTTATGCAGTATAAGAAACCTGCTCCAAAGCCATCATTGGAGAGGCAAATACAAACAGGAAAGTTCTGTAGATTCCATGAGAGTTATGGACATAATACCAATGAGTGTAGACATTTGCAAGACCTCATTGAGAAGTTGATTAGAGAAAGAAAGCTAGACCAGTTCGTTCAGGCGCCACATTCTGGTGGTGCGGGCCCATCCAATCAAAACCGTGTGCAAACTCGAGAAAGACAGGAGGAACCTGCACGTACAGGCGAGAGGTTAGTTATTAACACAGTCAGTGGCGGTCCCCATCCAGCTGATCGAAGTTGGAGGGAAATGGAATCATATGCCAGTTCTATCAGGCATGTGGATTTTGAGTGTTGCAGTAATTTCGATGAAGGGGCCCCAGCCAAACTACAAAAGACGATGACAGATGACATCGTATACAGGAACCGGGATGCAGATAGGGTCGAAGCCCAACTATTGACCCACTTGTCATATCTGCTCAGGTCGGTCCTGCTTGGATGAAGAGGATCCTGGTGGACAGTGGGAGTTCAGTGAATATTTTGTTTGAAAGAGCATACGGCCAGATGAAAATGGAAGCCAAAGATTTAAAGCCTTGTCAATCTAGAATTCATGGCTTCGACAGGAGTGCTAATATACCCACTGGGGTGGTAGAATTGCCAGTGGAGTTAGGAATTAGAGAATGCCGAAGAGTTCGAATTTTACAGTTTGTTGTTTTGGATATTCACTCTCCATACAATGCATTTTTGGGCCGACCGGCCCTTGCTGAGTTAAGGGCAGCGTTACCCCATGGTGTTTGACCTTGAAGTTCCCCACTGATCGCGGGATTGGAGTTATACAGGGAGATCAGGCTGTTGGAAGAGCCTGTTACGTGGCTGAGCTGCGCGAGGCGCAGTGACGAGAAAAAGGAAATGGCGTAGAGGAATCTCTCTACGTCCGTTTTGCAGATAATTGACAATTAATGCCTGGGACTCGGTCCGGGCACCACAACCAATTCCACAGGGATCTTGACCCGAGAGACAATGAAAACAAAGAAGAATCTATTGAAAGTCAGGCATCCCCGGCCGAACTGACGATTGATGTTCCAATCGATGGTGAAGATGATGACGATTCGAGAATGCTGAAGGTTGGGTCTCAGCTGAGCCAAGAAATGCAACAGGAATTGGTTGATTTTCTCCGAGCGAATCTCAACATGTTCGCCTAGACGCATTCTGATATGTGTGGGATCTCGCCGGACATCGCGAGCCACAACCTGAATATTGACCCGCGATATATCCCGGTCAAGCAGAAAAGGCATGGTATGGATCTAGAGAGATCTGCCGCCCTTAAAGAAGAAGTTGATAAGCTGAAAGCCAATGGGTTTATCTGGGATTCTCTATACCCGGAGTGGGTATCTAACCCAGTACTTGTTCGAAAACCAAATGGGAAATGGAGAACGTGCATCGATTATTCTGACTTAAACAAAGCTTGTCCGAAAGACGGTTTTCCACTTCCTCGAATTGACCAACTCGTAGATTCAACGGCCGGACATGAATTATTATCTTTCATGGATGCTTACTCGGGATACAATCAAATATCCATGCATGTGCCCGACCAAGAGCATACAAGCTTCGTAAACGATCTGGACTATACTGCTACAAAGTCATGCCCTTCGAATTAAAGAACGTCGGAGCAACTTACCAACGCTTGGTTAACCGGATGTTCGCTGACCAGATCGGAAAGACCACAGAGGTTTATGTGGATGACATGTTGGTAAAGTCACGATACTCCACTGACCACATTAAAGACTTGGAGTCAATGTTCAATACCCTTCGGAGATACGGGATGAAACTCAATCCGCTTAAGTGTCATTTCGGAGTCGCATCCGAAAAATTCATTGGGTTCATCGTCAACGCCAAAGGAATAGAAGCCAACCCCGAAAAGATCTGGGCTATCAGAAATTTACAAACTCCAAGAACTATAAAGCAAGTCCAGAGCCTCAATGGAAAGGTAGCAGCACTGAGCAGGTTCATATCAAAGTCCACCGATAAATGCATCACATTCTTCGATTTGATCCGAAAAGGGAAGCGGAACTTCGAATGGACTGCGGAGTGCGAGGACGCATTCAAATCATTGGTTCAACATCTTTCCACACCGTCGATCCTTTCAAAGCCTATCAACCACAAACAGTTGTATCTTTACCTGGCAGTGTCAGAAAATGCAATCAGCGTTGCCCTTGTTCGAGAAGAAGACCGAGTTTAGAAACCGGTCTACTATGTTAGCAAACGACTCACCGGAGCTGAGAGAAACTATCTGAAGCTAGAGAAATTAGCCTACTGCCTAGTCATTTCCTCGAGGAAGCTCCTTCCATACTTTCAAGCTCATCCCATCACTGTATACACCGATCAGCCGTTACGACAGGTCCTCACGTGGCCTGAGACGTCTGGTAGGTTACTCAAATAGAACATCGAACTGAGTCAATTCGATATCACTTACACTCCAAGGAAAGCTATTCACGGTCAAGTCCTAGCAGATTTTATAGCCGAGTTTACTGTTCCTGAAGACTTGCCTGAGACCAACAAATCTCCTGAGTACATCTGGAAGTTACACACTGATGGTGCATCCAACGATCGGTGCTCGGGAGCTGGGGTAGTACTTGAGACCCCCGAGGGCCGATCCATATGTTATGCTTTAAAGTTCGAGTTCCGCGCGACTAATAATGAAGCCGGGTATGAAGCTTTACTTGTCGGGTTGAAGCTGGACCGCGATCTGAAAATTACCATTGTGGAAATCTATTGTGACTCCCAATTAGTCGTATGTCAGGTCCGGGGTGAGTATCAGGCGAAAGATCGAAAGCTAGCTGCTTATTTAGCCCGAATCCGAAAAGTGCTTGATCAGTTTGATTACTATTCCATTTTATACATACCCCGAGAGCATAATCAGAAAGCTGATTCGTTAGCAAAATTAGCAAGTATGGGCGAAGCTCAGCAGTTAGGGCTCGTCCCTATTGAAACTCTATCCTCTCCGAGCATTGATCAAATGGAGACTGACTTCACCTTTGAGACTACTTCCAGTAAGGAATCATGGATGACCCCTTATCGAGAGTATATTGAGCATGGAACCTTGCCCGAGCGTAGAAGTGAGAAGAGACAGATTCTTCGAAAAGCCTCGCGGTTCATCATTCAAAACGGAGTTATGTATCGAAGAGGATATTCTGTTCCTCTCCTCCGGTGTATCGCTCACGACGAAATCGAATGAGTATTACATGAATACACGAAGGAGAATGTGGCGATCGCACTGGGGGGCAAGCACTCGCCAAGAAAGTACTCCGATACGGGTATTACTGGCCCACTGTTAACCGTGACGCAGCAGACTGCGCCAGAAAATGTAATAAATGGCAAAGACATGCTCAGATTCCTAAAGCCCCACCTACTGAGATAACCCAAATGGTCAGTCCTTGGCCGTTTGCAGTATAGGGCATTGACATAATTGGTACATTGCCTTTGGCCAAAGGTGACGCGAAGTATGCCATCGTCGCAGTTGATTACTTCACCAAATGGGCTGAAGCTGAACCTCTTGCAACAATCACGATGAAGAAAGTAATCAACTTTGTAGTACGCAACATTATCTGTCGGTTCGGTCTCCCGCATACTATTATCACTGATAACGGAGCACAGTTCGACAGCGTTGAATTCAAGAATTTATGTCAACGGTTCCATATCCATAACAAATTCTCCGTGGTTGCACACCCTCAAGCGAATGGCCAAGTCGGAGCTGTTAATAAGGTTATCAAATCTATTCTGAAGAAATGACTGGAAAAAGACGGGGGCAAATGGGTTGATGAACTTCCTATGGCTTTATGGGCTTATCGAACGACCCACAAGACTGCAACCGGACATACTCCTTTTTCTCTATCTTATGGCTTGGAAACCGTTATTCCAGTCGAGATGGAAGTATCTTGTCATCGTGTGACGTACTATGATCCAAAAACAAATGCCATGCTACTTGCGGAATCTCTGGATTTACTCGATGAAAAGCGTGAAGAGGCTGATCTGAGGGCAGCCGCGTATCGGAGTCGAGTCGCCCGAATATACGATGCTAAGGTCCGGCCACGAACCTTTGAACTCGGTGATCTCGTACTCAAAAGGATCTATCCTGTTCCTTCACACATGAAGCCTAATTGGGATGGACCATATGTGATTTCACAAAAGCTCGGAGATGGCACATTCAACTTATCGACCGTTGACGGTCTTACTCTGCCGAGGGCCTGGAATAGCGAGAGTCTCCGTCGCTACTATACATGACAGGCTTTATTTATTTTACCCCATTATTTCCTTTGCATTTTATTTTCGCATTTTGAAATTTGAACTTGTGATAAGGCAGCTGACTTTGCCATATTTTCTTATTTCAGCAATAAAATGCTATCTCTACGAGCCAGAGCTGTGATTTGTTGAATACGACACAAAACATCACAATGCATGGAGAGCTAAGTTCCATCGTACGGTGGGATTTATTCAAATAGGGAGTGATTGAGATACGACCGGTTACTCACTAAGTGAAACCCGAGCTCGAGGGCATGTCACCACACCAACACTTAAAAGTATTGATACACGACAATCCTTTCATTAACTCCAGATTCCCAGAGTGCGAACTGGAGTATAAACATAAAAACATAAAATCCGTCGTTCCCAAAGTGTGAACGGACTCCAAACTCCCAGAGTGCGGGTTGGAGTATAAACATAAAGTCCGTCGTTCCCAGAGTGTGAACGGACTCCAAACTCACAGAGTGCGGGTTGGAGTATAAACATAAAGTCCATCGTTCCCAGAGTGTGAACGGACTCCAAACTCCCAAAGTGCGAGTTAGAGTAAAACATGAAAATGCGGTTTCGAAGAGGGTGGACCCGTCCTCCTAACGACTTCGACCGTATCTTAAACAAGTTCGAGGAGGATGGACCCGTCCATCTAACGACCTCGCTTGTTAGCTCGGGGTGGATGCGATCCGACCATCCACGATGTCGATAAGTCCATCGTTCCCAGAGTGTGAACGAATTCTCAAAAATCTCAAACGGTTGTGACTGACCATCTGTCGGCTAACTTCAAATTCCCGGAGTATGAATTAAAGTATAAGTATCAACTCGAAGTTCTCGGAGTGCGAACTATGTCATAAACAACGATAATTATCGGATTCTCGGAGTGCGAACCAGATTATCGCTTACAAATTATTCTAAGTCCCCGGAGCGTGAACGTGTATTCAAGATCTGTAATGGGTACGGTCACAAGATGATTCCTATTTATCAAAAATTTACTTAAGTAGACAACCTACTTCTTCTTTCTTGGCCTTTTCTTCAACGGGGAACCCTCCGACTCGCTAGAAATCATCTGTTTCGAGCCTCTCCCTTCCGATGGTTGCTCCCCAGCTGGGGGCATAATGTCGACGTCCTCCTCTGAACTTGATTCCAGGTGTATACTGCTCACCGGAGGAGTTGGTGGGACTAGATCCGTAACGGAAGACGGGATAGTGCCGCTGATGTGCACGTAAATGTGCACATTTTTACCACCATATTTATTCTATTTAAATTAAATAAATGATCATATTGGGTATTTTAACTTGTTTTAACCAAAATTCATATTAATTCCAAATTTTCACATATTCATCTTCATATAGGGGCAAAACGGTCATTTCAGTGCATATAGTTCTTTGAGAAAAATTAATTGAAAATTTGTATATATTTTTGTAGGAAATTGATCTCAAATAGAAGTGGTTTCATGAAGATATGCATGCACAAAATTAATACAAAGGAATGAAGATGGAAATAATTCAAAGTGAAGAACATCGAGGACCCCACCTACCCACCTACCTTAATGTACAAATTAAAGGCTAATGCACATGCTTTTGGACTTAATGGTTTCATGTACACTTAATGGGGGATTAAGACATGTTAATGGTTACTTGGCCTCCACACTTCCTAAGGGGCATTTTGGGTATTCCCCAAAAATATGAATTAGGGTTTCATACATGTATAAATACTCATATGTTTCATGTAACATGATCTCTTCTCTTAGTCTCTCTTAGGCCTCCTTCTCTTTAGTTTAGTTTAGATCAAAAATAAAATGAAAGCTCCTCTTTTTCTTTTCATGGCTACTTAGCCATTTTTATTTTATGTAATCTTTTTTATTTTATGCAATTTAATACATGCTATTTTCTTTTCATGTTCATTTACTTTCATGTTGTAGTGTAGATCTCTTTTATTTTATGCAAGTAGAATAATTTTTCCTTTCATTTTGCTCTCTTTTTCTCTTCTTGTTTAATGTTGTTTTCTACATTTGTTCATATAATAACAAATATGAGAGCTTAATCCCTTCAATTTAGGGGTAATGAAGCTTTCAAGTATGTAGATCCAACATTTTGTTGTTTATGCTCTCTTTTTGTGCTTAATGAGAATGATTGAAGTGGTTTAATGATGTTGTTTAGCTTTGAATTTGATAGTCTATGTTGTTTATAACAAATAGGCTATGCTTAAACAAACATAACACAAATTGCCTCTTCATCTAAATATGATTATGGCAAAGAAGTGAATGTTGAAATTGAAATTTGATAGCCTATATTTCTAAACAATAGTTAATAGGCTATGCTTAAAATAGATTTTTATTTCAACTTTGTTGTCATATTTCATGAGAGTTAAATGTGTATTAGCGGTTGTGTTATAGTTTGATGGTTTTTATTGAGCTAATTAATAGCACAAATATACCATACTTATGATAAGCACATCAACTAATTCACTAATGACAAGAAAAGAGAGATCATAATTTCATTTTGTTGATTTATATGATCTAGAGAGTGGAATTATCTCTAAATTGTTCTCTTAACTCTCATATTTTTATCATTTTCTTTTGCTAGTTTTTGTTAGTTTCTTACATTTCTAGCTATTCACTCTCGACTTCGGTATAATTTGATTGAATAGAATTTTAAAATCATCAATTCCCTGTGGATCGACCCGTATTCGCCGCGTGCTACATTCGTACACCGTGCGCTTGCGGTTATTTTTAATTTAAATTCGTTCGACGGTTTTCTAAACCGATAGAATTTCCATCGACGAACAAGTTTTTGGCGCCGTTGCCGGGGATGATGTTTGAATGGGGTCAGAGATTGGTAGGGAGGTAATGTCCAGTTTTGAATGGAGTAGCAGAGAAGGTAGTGTGCAGAGGGTGGGCACTGTTGACAGTTTGAGTTCGGGATGTATGCTAATGTATTGGCTGGAGTTGTTCGGTAGGGGGATTGTTTGTGAAGTGCTCTGCAGATGTGGGAATGGGTGAGGTGAATGAATGTTGATTGTGGTGTCAGGTTGTAGCAAAATGAAGGCTGTGGGTATGTTTGATGGGTAGCAGTGGGGTAGTCAGTGAAGGTTTGTAGTGTGGATGATGAGTTAGAGGGTGTTTGGAAGGGCAGTTTGTTTTGATGAAAGTGGAGGGTGGTAGTGGAACAGATGAATAGTGAAGGCTTTGTGATGTTTGAACAGGGGATGGAAGGATGATTGTGACAGAGAGGGGGTTTGTGTGCAGGCTAATGTGCACAGTTTTGAAATTGTATATGTAAAATGTAAAGGCAAAATGTGAATGTAAAAGCAAATGCAAATGTGAAAAAAAAATTGTTTTTCAAACGGTATGTTTTTTTTTTAAGGAAAATGCAAAACAAACAAGAACACAAACAAATGCACACAAAATCAAACAAACACACAAATTTTTTTTTTAAATGCAAACACAAAATAAAAAACACAAAAACCAAAAGAAAAATAATCCGAAGAATAGAAAATCAAAATCAAAACAACTCCCCGGCAACGGCGCCAAAAACTTGTTCGTCGATGGAAATTCTATCGGTTTAGAAAACCGTCGAACGAATTTAAATTAAAACCCTACTTTTAAGTTTCCTTTCAAAAAAAAAACCAAAAAAAAAATTTATTGTATATATCTTAGTTTTTAATTTTCAGGTTGCCAAAGCAGGAAATAAAGGAAGAATAGCTTGCTGAAAATTGCTTCCTTAGCTAGCCAAAATAAATTGCTCTGCTTGCTAAAAATTCTGCTTTCATTTGTAGTTTTATTTGAATTGAATTGTTGGTTGCTTGCATTTGCATTTTAAAAAATAAAAAAATTCATTCGTAGTTGCATTGTTAATACACGTTTAGTTTCTGTTCTGCATTTCATCTTAGATTTTGATTAATAATAACGGTTAGACATCGATAACACTTAATTGTATATTGACAATTTGTTTTTTTGAACAATTTAATTTCTTGGTGTCTAGGCTACGGCAGAGTAATAACCATTTATAAATATTACGGTGATTCGTAAATATTATAGTGGTTGTTCCTCTGAAGGTACTTAAACCTTCGGCTGCATTGCTACGGTGATTCGTGGTGCACCGATAAATCCTGCCCTTTACCTGGCTGAGAACTATCTTGTTTATCTAAGACAATTTGTGAATATACAGTTTTGGGTTAACTTAGGATAAATCATTTGTAATTAACCCTTGCATTCACTTAGTTGCATTAGTTCATGCATATTAAAAAAAAAATTCAAAATCCAAAACTAAAAAAAATTGTTAATATTTCTTAACTTAGTTTTTTTTTCTTTTCTTTTGAAAATTTTCAAATCAAAATTCCAAAAAAAAAAATTAAAATCAAAAATTCAAAAAAAATCTTTTCAAAAAAAAAATGAAATCCAAAAATCAATTTTCGATTCTGAAAAATAGATTCTACTTGTAAATATTTTTGTTTATAAAAAAAAATCTTGAAAATGTCCGAGTTTCCTTTTTCTTACTCGCTTGAATTTAACTGCGAAAATCAATATAATCCATATGAGTTTACTCCAAATTCGTATGGATATTTTAACAACTTTTGTGTAAATAATTCAAATTTCGAACAGCATAATTTTCAAAACGATGACCAACGTTCGACTCTTGAAAATAGCATTGAAATGATTTCATCTTTACTCGAACTTTCTACACGACAAAATCAAGAGATAAATGATTTATGTACTTCTGATTTGTGTAATAACTCGAGTCGAGGATTTCAAAATTTGAATTCAATTCAAAATTCAAACGATTACGATTATAACCCATGCCAATTTAATTTCGAGCTCCAAAATGAATTCCAAACTCAACATGAAAATGGGAACAACTTTTCAAACGAATTTGGCAATGGGAATAATCTTAACCATGTTACGAGTGAAAAATTTTGTTCTCAACAAATCCAAATCGAAAATTCTCAATTTAATAACTATAAATTGGATTTTGTTGAACAAATGAATGAAATTTACGATGATCACACGGATTTGTTGTTTGAAACTTATATGAAACAACGTGAACAACAAAATCAAATCTCAACGTGTGATGAGTCAAGTGATAATCCATCTTTTACCCAAATCGACGATTTTCAAATATCAACTTTTGAATTTGATAATGACGATCTTAATCAAGTTGTTGAAAATACGGTAATTGAGTTGGATTTCAATTCTTTTGAGGGTGCGAAACTCGATTTAAATTTCGATCTTCCTTTTTCTGAAAATTTGAATACAACAACTTTGAATTTTGAACTTGATTTATGTAATAAAGTTGTTGATAATCCAACAAAGGAAGACGAATTTAATGAACACGAATATTTTGGACTTTTGGATGACGAGTTGTTAAATTCCGAAGGGGAAGATGAAAATCACCATTTTGATTTTGAAATCAATAATTGTGAAAATGTTTTCAATGATAAGCTTGAATTTCAAATAGGTGAAAATAAACTTGAACTTCAATCAATTGTTTTGTCGACCCTGAAAATCATCGAAAATAAAACAACTCGTACGATTTTTAATAAAACGACATTCATTTTTCCAAATCGACAATCAACTTCAAATTCTTTTACGATTTGGTTTTTCGTGCTTAAGCCGTGTCTCACGCATTTGACGAGACAAATGAATTGGTCTTTGGAAGACCGTTTCATTTACTTTTTGACTATATACTTTCTCATCTCTTATAAATAATAATCTTTCATGAGATTTTTATTTTATTTTTCTCCTTCCACTTGGGTTGACTGTGGGGACACAGTCAAAATCAAGTGTGGGGGGAAACTCATTTTCTTTTTGATTTTTCATGATTAAATTTTCAATTTTTTCTTTTTTCTTCCAAAACTCAAAAAAATATCAAAATTTTTATAAAAAAAAAAAAATTTAGCATTTTGATTTATTTTTAAAGAAACGCTATAGGATAAATATATGGTTTTGGTTTATTAAATTGAAATTTTTGAAAATTTATTCGTCTTAACAAAAATAAAAATGAAGTTTGATTATAAATAACAATGGTTTAACTGGTATATAGGAAGGTTCATACGTGTTAATTATGAAATACATCCTAATTGAAAATCTTTGTTTTAAAAGTGGTGAATTTAAAGTAAAGGATATAACATTTTTTTTGTCTTCTAAGTTAAATGGTGCTAAGATAATTTTGCAAAACTCCCTCTCAAAAAAAATAAAAAAAAATAATAACATCCAAGTATTCACTCTCATTTAAAAGTCCTCACGGTTATGCAGGGGTAATTACTTGGAATTTTTGATTATGTGCTTTCATACTCATTTAAAAGTCCTCACGGTTGTGATGTATGGAACACATGTATGTAAAAAAAAGACTTAATAAAAACCACCTACGGTCGATAGTGTATGCATGAAAGTGTGTGCACTCGCCATGCTCTGTACTCCCCTCACATAAGCCCGAAGGGCAGTGCATGGGTGGTATATCTGGCCTCAGTTTACCTGAGCTAGGTGCGAAATTTTTCTTGCAAACAAAGAGTGAGCAAGCAATTGAAATCCTAGCACTATTTTTACTTGTTTGATTTGATTTGTTATTGAAAAGAAATGAAAATACCACTTTGATAAACTTTGATAATCAACTAAGGATCCATTTTATAATTACACTTTGTTATCAACCGAAACAACAAGTTAAACTATTGTCTATTTGTTATGACAACTTGATTTTTGTTGGAAATTTTGACCAGTAAATGACATAAATTTTCAAGAGAATAACCAAAACCTATATTTAACTTATTCGTGTCAATTTAAAAATAAATCCTTCATTTGTAAATATTTTCAAAAATTTGCATTCATCTCTTTGTAAATAAATCTTGCATTTTCTAAATATTTTCATCTCGCGCTTGGATTTTGTGGGTAGTATCCGCTGAAAACACTCACGAGACAACACTCGTCCTACTGGGGACACCCAGAGGTTTAACGGCTTGTTGCATACGCTCAATGCAATCGTGCTTCCTACGAAAACGGATTTATCTTAGTTTTTCTTTATTCGAGGACGAATAAAAAGATAAGTGTGGGGGTATTTGATGTGCACGTAAATGTGCACATTTTTACCACCATATTTATTCTATTTAAATTAAATAAATGATCATATTGGGTATTTTAACTTGTTTTAACCAAAATTCATATTAATTCCAAATTTTCACATATTCATCTTCATATAGGGGCAAAACAGTCATTTCAGTGCATATAGTTCTTTGAGAAAAATTAATTGAAAATTTGTATATATTTTTGTAGGAAATTGATCTCAAATAGAAGTGGTTTCATGAAGATATGCATGCACAAAATTAATACAAAGGAATGAAGATGGAAATAATTCAAAGTGAAGAACATGGAGGACCCCACCTACCCACCTACCTTAATGTACAAATTAAAGGCTAATGCACATGCTTTTGGATTTAATGGTTTCATGTACACTTAATGGGGGATTAAGACATGTTAATGGTTACTTGGCCTCCACACTTCCTAAGGGGCATTTTGGGTATTCCCCAAAAATATGAATTAGGGTTTCATACATGTATAAATACCCATATGTTTCATGTAACATGATCTCTTCTCTTAGTCTCTCTTAGGCCTCCTTCTCTTTAGTTTAGTTTAGATCAAAAATAAAATGAAAGCTCCTCTTTTTCTTTTCATGGATACTTAGCCATTTTTATTTTATGTAATTTTTTTTATTTTATGCAATTTAATACATGCTCTTTTCTTTTCATGTTCATTTACTTTCATGTTGTAGTGTAGATCTCTTTTATTTTATGCAAGTAGAATAATTTTTCCTTTCATTTTGCTCTCTTTTTCTCTTCTTTTTTAATGTTGTTTTCTACATTTGTTCATATAATAACAAATATGAGAGCTTAATCCCTTCAATTTAGGGGTAATGAAGCTCTCAAGTATGTATATCCAACATTTTGTTGTTTATGCTCTCTTTTTGTGCTTAATGAGAATGATTGAAGTGGTTTAATGATGTTGTTTAGCTTTGAATTTGATAGTCTATGTTGTTTATAACAAATAGGCTATGCTTAAACAAACATAACACAAATTGCCTCTTCATCTAAATATGATTATGGCAAAGAAGTGAATGTTGAAATTGAAATTTGATAGCCTATATTTCTAAACAATAGTTAATAGGCTATGCTTAAAATAGATTTTTATTTCAACTTTGTTGTCATATTTCATGAGAGTTAAATGTGTATTAGTGGTTGTGTTATAGTTTGATGGTTTATATTGAGCTAATTAATAGCACAAATATACCATACTTATGATAAGCACATCAACTAATTCACTAATGACAAGAAAAGAGAGATCATAACTTCATTTTGTTGATTTATATGATCTAGAGAGTGGATTTATCTCTAAATTATTCTCTTAACTCTCATATTTTTATCATTTTCTTTTGCTAGTTTTTGTTAGTTTCTTACATTTCTAGCTATTCACTCTCGACTTCGGTATAATTTGATTGAATAGAATTTTAAAATCATCAATTCCCTGTGGATCGACCCGTATTCGCCGCGTGCTACATTCGTACACCGTGCGCTTGGTGTTATTTTTAATTTAAATTCGTTCGACGGTTTTCTAAACCGATAGAATTTCCATCGACGAACAGCCGCCCGGTGATATTGTCCTTAGAGGCGTTGGGATGTGCACCGCCGTACCACCACCAATACTACCACCTTTCCCCATAGCCTCTAATTCTGCATTAATCCCGGCCAGAATTTCTTCATCACGAATCGTTTGAGCCTGGCTGGGGGCATCTGCAGTCTGCATTAAAGAGCTAGAGGCTGGCGGGAAGTCACTAACGATGAACGGCAAGTCTGTAGAGAAGCCACCATGATGGCCGAGCAGTTCGCTCACCATTTGCTCATCAAGACATAGTGCGCTCCCCTGCGTCATCTCAGTTGATACTGCTATCACGACGGTCGTCTCAGTGGTGATGGCTTTCTGCCCTTGACTTGATTCTTGAGTCGCAGCAATCAGTGCAACTCCAGTCACTGAGCAAAGATAAGAAGAAGTTATTAGTAATCGCTTCAAAACAAACTCTCTACTTGGAATACACTTGAGATAAGTTCGGAATACCTTCCTCAACGTGGCCTGCTGACGACTGAGCAGCTTCAGAAACGTGCTCCCGGATAGGAGATAGCTGCAGTTGCTCTGGATTATAGGTGGGGACTGACTGTGAATCAACCGCAGATGTGGGCTCTGACGGGAGTGGAGCGGTGATCTCAAGAACTGAAGCCCGATGTTCAAACCAGAACCTTCCCCGACTTCCAGATGACGGGCGCCGACCGTCTCCTTCTCATGAGAAATTATGGCGTCATGAAGGATTTTCTTTTCGTCTTCGGTCGGTAACCGGTTTTCAAGCTCAAACTGGTCAATTGATTCATCCGGATGCGCCGCTTTCTCCTCCTCAATCAACCGGCTCCAAACGCTGTGAAGATGTACCGGATAATTCTCGAGCCAAGCCAAATTCCTATGCCTTAACACGTTAGCATTATAAGTGATGAGGAAGTCTTCAATGTCGGCCTCCAGCTTGGACTAGGCGATTTCAATTTTTCTATCAACATCGGCTTCGATCTCCATTACTTTAGCCAACGCAGCATCACGCTCGGTCCGGAATTCTACCGCCTGATCACATGCCTCCTGTGCAGAAATATTGGCGGTATCCCTTTCCTTCATGATTTCAGAAACTTTAGCCTTAAGCTCATTAAGCTCTTTCAAAGACGCATCTCGCTCGGCGGTGACGATGGTGTTTCGGTGGCCCATATCTTCCACCGTGACATAGTGCTCTTTTCTCATCCTATCCATAGCCGCTTGAGCTTCACCGGCCTTCGTAAGAGCCTCCATCTCTGATTTTCGAGATGATTCGGCTTCTGTGTTCAGCACTTGTATGATGCGGTCTTTTTGTGCCAGTTCGGCTTGT
Organism: Allium cepa; assembly: GCA_030765085.1. Taxonomy (NCBI): domain Eukaryota; kingdom Viridiplantae; phylum Streptophyta; class Magnoliopsida; order Asparagales; family Amaryllidaceae; genus Allium; species Allium cepa. Next base: position 1,040,436,213 of record CM060928.1, read on the forward strand.
AGCTTCTCAATGATAGCCGCTCGTTCGAAGGCTAATGACGACGCTTTCTCGGCCGCTTTATACCACGCCTTGTATTGGGCATAAAAGTCATTCACATAATCGTGCGCCACCTGCTTGGCCTCCGGCGGGATTCTTTTCAAGTGAAGAGGAAAAATGTAGTTATCAAAGAAAATATTCGGGAAGTCCTTCTTTAATTGCGCAAGCCTGATTGCTTCTTCCCTCGAAATTTTTGTAGGAGGCTATTCCGTAACTATTGGGGACATTGCCTCAGATCTGGGATGGTGGGGCTCGGATCTAGAAGTTTGAGAAGCTGACTTGTATCGAGAAGATTTGGAAGGACGAGAAACATAGGAAGGAGGTTGTATAGGAGCTCTGGGAGGAGGAGTGCGAGATCGAGACCGACGTCTGTAGTCCCTATCTCTATCATATAGTTCTTGGCTAGAATACCCAGAGTACCTGCGATCGTAATCCCTATCTCCTTCTCTTCGTTGAGACTCGTAATATGAGGAAGATTTACGAGCCTGTCGTAGACTTCCTAACATCGAACCACGTCCAGTCATAATATCTGCAAAGCGAAATGAGAGTAGAGTTAGTGGCTTTTCGAAACCGATGACCTATGACTAAGGGTTGTGTAGCGTCGTGAAATGTGTATGAATATGCATCCCCCTGACCAACCGGAAGTGTCGACCACGCTAGTAATAAAAGGCTCGCTCAATTCTAGAGTACGATGGAATTCCTCCAACCCGGCATCATGTTGAAAAGACACATCATCCGGGATTGGAAGATCGGCAAGCCCTTCAAAGAGACTTTCTGTTCTTGGGGGAGACCTCTCCGAAATTCTAATTCCGAGGGTGAGCCGGGATATGATGACCGACTTCCATCTTCCCTTTTCAGGCGACTTAAAAACGGCTGCCTTGCCTTTTATCTGCTCTACGACATTCTGAACTACATCTGTAGGCCCGGCCAACGGCTCATCATCAATATGGGTTCTTTCAGAATCAGCTTCCTCGGCTATAATAACTTTGGGCTTCTTGTGCTTGACTCATTTTTTCAAGATGGTCCTTAGTGCCCCGTCAAACTTTATACTCTGCCCCCGTTCGATCAACCCAAGAGTCCGAAGATTCCTATCCGTCAAAAGCAATTCAATATCCCTTTCTTCACTTGGGACTTCTTGGAGTACCCGCACTATCTCCTTGAAGTGTTCACCTTCGGGTCGCTGGATCGTCGCTGTAAAAAGGAAAAAATATAAGTTTCGCTTCAACTGCAATCGCCTTAGTAATAATTGTAGGATCTAGATTAACCCTAGAGGGGGGGTGAATAGGGTTAATAACAAATTTTCTCGATTTAAAACAAAGAAACAAACTGCAGAAATAAATATGCTGAAAAGTAAATCACACACAAAATTTACCCAGCTTCGGCAACCCCTGCCTACTGCTGCATTCCCAGATTTCTATTAGAATTAAACAGTATCTCGCTTACAAACACTCTACCAGACTCGCAAACCCTTGCTCCCGCTCACAAACACTCTCACAGACTCGCACACCCTGCTCCGCCTATAGAGCTTTGTTTACTCGCAAACTCTGCTCCGCCTCTAGAGCTTCGCAAACTCGCACACCCTGCTCACTGAACTAATTCTAACTAGACAATCTGACACTACCTAAACCCTAGGTGGTGATTTACAAATTTGTTGACTCGAAAATAAAAACAAGAACAACTTCAAAAATAAAACCCGATGCAAAAATTAAAATATGAATTTGAACCCCTAATTTTTGCTTGAAATAAAATAAAGCAAACCCCTTTTAAAACTTAAACCCCTTTTATCATTAACAAAGCCGGCCCCTTGTTTTCCTTAAACCCGACCCACTTCGTTCTTTTGCTTTGTGAAAAATAATGGCGACCGATCTCCTTCTTTCTGAAACTAGGGTTCGTCTCTTGCGATCCAAATTGGGTTTTCGGCTGGTTTGTGATGCTCTTGTGTTCGTTCTCTGATGATCAATTGCTTGATTCACGTTGCTCTTGCTCACTGCTTCGTTCGTTCTCTGATGATTGATTGTACTTGCAGCTGACCGAGTTCGTTGAATTGTGGTATGTGATTTTCGTATGCTGGTTTGATTATTTGCCTTTTTCTCTTCATAACTCGATGCCGATGATGATTTCTTTTGGGTTTATTTATAGGGTTGAAACCCTCCTAATCACTGTCATACTTGATTTTTCCATGTCGTTGATTTTTTCTTGAAATCAATTTTGAATTACTGCTATCCATATTTGTATTCGAATTAATTAATTCGAAAATCTCTTTCCATACTTGTTGGTTCGGCCCCTTTATGAATTAACACATACCATATATGAATTTTGAGATATTTGATGCCGAGATATCTTTCTAAAAATAAATTCCTGAATTGAAGCAATTTTTGACTTCGGCCCATATTTGAACACATGCCTCTTTTGGTATGTATTTTTTATAAATGCTACACTTGATTGCAGCTGCTGTTTTTGTTCATTTGCATACTGATGTAATTCACTGGTGGCCTATGTGCATGCTTCACTGTTGTACTTTGCATCTGTATTCATCATGTTGCATACAGTAGCTTCACCATTGCATTTTTGTAATTTCATTTGATGATGATCTCTGCTTTGTGGTCAGTGGAGCTTGTTGTTCATTTGAGCATTGCATCACCTGTAGCTTGCTACTGTGTTGATCTTGCTACTGCACATTTGTGTATTTGGATTTGTTGTACATGTTTGTTCCAGTCCCTTTACCTTGAGCATATTTGCATCAATTCTTGTGTTGCATTTGTATGATTTCATGTATTGTTGCAGAGACTTTGTTTTCTTGTGAAGTTGTACTGTCTTGGTACATGCATTTGATAATGGCATTGGACCATGCACCTTGTTGCATGCTTGCTGTAGCCTGTTCTCTACATATAATTAATTGTTGCAGTCATTGTTTTTGTTGAAGCCTTGGAATTTTTTTTTTGTGTGCTTCATGGACTTGAAACAAGTTGGGCTTGTCATTTATGCTGTGTTACACTTGATCATTTTTCTTGTGTCTGCACTTGTGGACTTTGTTATTGGCATTGGCATTGTCTCTGTTGACATTGCAGTTGTACTTGATCATGATTATATTTAGGCCATATGTGTTCATCTGTCTGCACTTTATCACTGACCTTTGCTGTCTCTCTGACTTGAGTTTGTTGGTTGGGTCTGCACATTTCTATGCTCTGGTCTCCATAACCTTTACCTGAACTTCACTGTCTCTGGCTGTAGCTTGGTCATTTGTGTAGTCTTCGAGCATGTTCTCTGATCATTCGTTGTCTTCATTGTGACTGCGTTATTGAAGTGTGTCTGACCTGAACTTGTCTTGTTGCATGTGTTCTGTAGTTGCTATGCCTTTGACACAAATGCATCACTTGATACATATATTCATTTGCATTGGTGTTGTTGCAATTTGTTTCGGCCTAATTGCTTGATGTCTACGTGCATGTGGTCTTGGTAGTGCTTGTTTTGTATCACTGTACTTGTAATCTTCATTCATGTATTCAACATTGCCATGTTATTCACTGTTCATTGTTTCATTTTGAATCTTTGCACCTATTCTGTTGCACTTTGATGTTGTTCACCATGTTGCATTCAACTTTAAAATGTTTGTCACTTGAGTCTCTTTACTGTGTACATGCATATTTCAATGTTACAGTGACCATTGAATTTTGGTCGAGACCATTTGCACTTGTATTGGTTCAAACATGAACTTGTCTCGTATTATTGTAGTGGTTGGTCTGCATTCTCTAATGATTTTAACTTGAACATTTGCACATTCACGGTCTGCATTTTCTTAACCCTATCACTGTCTTGTTGATATTGTAACTAGACACTTGAGACTTGTTGCATTTGTCCCACTGTTTCATGTAGCCGTTGACATGTTTGCATTCATTCCACTATTTCCACTGCTTGCTGCCTGAATTTGTTGTACAATGCATAGTGCATCTGTTTTGGACTTGCAGTTTGAATTGCTTTGAGTCGAATTTGCATTGATGGCTTGACCTTTGCATTTTCACACTTGCTCTTGTTGGCTGCGCACACGAGTTGGCGAGGCAGTGCACACGTGTATGAATGTACACGTGTGTATTGCAGCCACTTGTGATTACCTGTCCCTGTAATGTCTATGTGCACGACTTTGTGATAAATTCAAGTGTGAATGATGACGAACAACCCATATATCTGAGGCAAACATTATTTTCAAAAATATCGTTTATTTTAAACTTCAAAAATATTTCTCGATCAATTTTACTGCGTTAGTGAATATTTTTGCAGATTTGCTCAGATGCTAGGTACAAACTGAAATGCAGTTGAAGACCAAATACGAGAGTGAGTGATATGTAGTGAGGATAATGATGTAAATATGAAATGTGATGTAGTTCAAAATTGTATATAGTGAGAGCATGAATTTGTACTTTTCAAGATTTGTAATAAATATTTGTTTGAATAAAATTTCTGTTTGAATTCAAAATCTGTGTAACTTGTTCTGTTTGAATTCAAATTAAAATTCTGTGTAATTTATTTTATTCAACAAATATTTATTTAATATATGAAAATTAAAATAGTACATTAACAAATACATTTAAACGAACTATATATATGTGTTTATTATCATCAAACAAAAATCATATAAGCGCAAAGCGCATATTTCACAATCTCCCCCTTTTGATGATAACAAACATATATTTAAGATTTTGACCGTGTTAAATGTATTTGATCCATGGTATACTCTAATTTGCTCCCCCTATTTAAATGCTTTCTCTCTACATGATGCTCCCCCTACATATATGCATACAAATAAAAATATATACAAATGAGCTTAGATGCATATGGAAAATTATTTGACCTTTGCTTGATTCTATTTGACAAAATCTTAACTTTTCTCTCCCCCTTTTGTTATCAGCAAAAGAATAATAGTGTGAGAGAAAATAGAGATGAAGTGATCAATATTAATCCAACATTAAACTCAAATTGAATATAAATATTAAACTCAAATAAGAATCAAACAAAAATCATAACGACCCTTGTTAGGCGCATATTCCACTTTTAGAAATGACGAAAATAAAATTCTCATACAATATCATACAGTTAAATCTTCTTGTGGTACATTTATATCAGGAATTTGAATATCTACTAATCATGCATAACCGTTAGGACTTTTAAATGAGATTAGTAGTATTCCAATTTAATTTTTTTTTTTTAAATGAAATCAAGTATCTTCTAACCACGCATGACCGTGAGGACTTTTAAATGGGATTAAAATCAACTTGTCTATTAAATCAATTAATTTTGATATGCGTTTCATACATGCATAACCATAAGGACTTTTAAATGAGCATGGAAGCACATAATCAAAAATCCAAGTAATTCACCCATGCATAACCGTGAGGACTTTTAAATGAGAGTGGATACTTTGGATATTTATTTATTTTTACAAAAAAATGTGAAATGAAAAGCAAATGATCCCTGATTATAGTACCACCTATTGACAAACTATCTTGAATATTTGATAAATCATGGTCGATAGAAATAATGGTAGATATAGAAATGGTCATGGAATTTTTACCCAACAAAAAGTTTTATAACTCTTGATTAAATTCCTAAAGAAATTTTCCAAACATACTCTTTTGAGTAATGTATGTTAATTATCAATACTAATCACTTTTTGAATCACAATTTATCTCTTCGATAATCAGCAGGGAGTCGGATTAGTCAAAATTTGTCATTTAAAATCAAATAAACATGACTAATCTGAAAGTATGGTCAAACAATTATTTTTACGAAGGGGTTATATGAGAGAAAAAAAATCTGCTAAATGAAAATTATTTCAAGTGAAAAATATGCAGATATTTTTGAAAAAATGATGCAACAAATGTATGTTTCACCATAAATCATGTTCAAATGTTTCACCATAAATCACGTTCAACTCGTAAGTTTTCTATCAACTAGATTATCAATATGAACTGCATCTGAATTTCTTTTTCACTTCAAAATATCACTAACTTGGTAAACAAGACCATGAAAATATGCATAAGAAATTTAAATTCAATTTTGAACAGTGAACAAGTCAGAAAAAAAATAAATCATCATCTCAATCTTGGCTGATTTCATTCAGAAAATGGTACAGATTATCACATAAGAATATCTTCACCTGTTTTACCTTTACGATAATTTTACGTGATTGCCCATTGTGATTCTGTCACCTTTATACTAGGCTAAGGAACTTTGCTTTGACACTCATTGTGTTTCTGGAACAGCCAAAATCCAGAAAACACCGTTGATGTTCCTTAACCTGCCACCATACCTACACGAGAAAAGATTTATGTGACCTATTTATAGGTCCATGGTTGTTAGTGGCAGAAGCATTATGAATAAACAAACCTTTTGGAACCCAAACTTGTTTTATCCTTTCATTCTTGTTCCAATAGACATGAAATCTGTTTGTAGAATTCTTAGGAACCCAAACTTGTATAAATTTTGTGTTCTTGTTCCTATGTCTACAATTTTCAGCATGATGTCCAATTATTTCACATCTACCAAAGACACTCCTACCTTTTGCACTATCCTCAACTTGTGTTTTTCCAAAACCTAGTCCTTTTCTGTTGTTAGCAAACATCTGATTTCCCAATAACATGTTGAATGATTTTTCTCCTATTGAAAAGTTATTCAATGATTTCTCAAGATTTTGGACTTTTGGTTTTTAGCATCGTGTTTTCATTTACAAGTGAGGCGCATCTATTTATGAAATCTTTTTTCCTAGTGTCAATGGTTTTCATAAGACTCAAGTTTTCTTTTTCAAGATTCTCACAGCTATTCTTGAGTCTTGACAATTCTGAATCTAAAATTCTACACTTTTCACATTCTAGGTTATGAATATTATCAAGTTCGGTTTCTAACCTAAAATTTTCAAGAGCAAGTTTTCTCTTATCAGATTTCAGTTTTTCAATTTTAGATTCAAGAGTATCAACTACTCCAGTGAGATCAGAACACATAAAAACAAGATCTCTATAGGAATACTCACCTTCCTCACTTGATTCCTCCGAGCTTGCTTCTGAATCTGATTTTGCCACAAGACACAAGTTAGCCTCCTCTGAGCTGCTATCTGAAACTTCCTCTCCTTCTTCATCATCCCAAGTTGCTGCGAACACCTTCTTTTCCTTTTTCTTTCCTTTGTTATATTTGAGAAGTGGGCATTCTGGTTTGATGTGGCCAGGCTTGTTGCAATTATAACACGTCAGCTCATTATCGAAATTTTCAGAATCTTTTGACGAATTGCCCTTTGTTTTCTTCTTGCGTGGCTTGAATCTTGACCATCTTCTAAGATTATTTACAGCCATTGCAAGTTCTTCAATTGGATCTTCTCCTTCATTGCTCTCTTGTTTGATTTTTAAGGCAATCGTCTTCTTCTTTGGTTCGGAGTTGTTGCGTTCTTCCTTTTCTTTTAGCTCAAGCTCATATGTCATCAAGTTGCCAATCAACTCCTCCATGCTTAGCTTACTCAGATCTTTCGATTCTTGTATTGCTGTGACTTTTGCCTCAAAGTTCATCGGTAAGACTCGTAGAATCTTCCGCACAAGCTCTACCTCCGTGAAGACCTTCCCAAGTGCTCTAGCGTTGTATACCAAGGTTGAAAAGCGTCCAAACATATCCTTTATGCTCTCGCCTTTGTCCATCACAAAGTTCTCGTATTCGTTGCTGAATAGGGCTAGACGAGACTCCTTGACCTGAGAAGTTCCTTCGTGTGTCACCTCCAAAGTGTGCCAAATTTCCTGTGCTGTTGTACAATGAGAAATTCTATTAAATTCATTTTTATCAAGAGCATAGATTAGCGCATTCATGGCTTTAGCATTTGTCGTTTTTAATCTCTTATCGTTAGCATCCCACCTATCCTTAGGTTTAGGAATTTCAGTATCACCAATAGTTATAGTGGGGAATTTATAACCAGTTTCAATAATATCCCAAACGTCATAATCAACAGAACTAAGGTAAATACTCATCCTAACCTTCCAATAAGCATAATCATTCCCGTTAAACATGGGTGGCCTGACAATAGATTGCCCCTCAGAAAAAGCATTATTTGGTAGACTCATGACTCTAGAGTTAAATAAAAAATGCCAGGCTCTGATACCACTTGTAGGATCTAGATTAACCCTAGAGGGGGGTGAATAGGGTTAATAACAAATTTTCTCGATTTAAAACAAAGAAACAAACTGCAGAAATAAATATGCTGAAAAGTAAATCACACACAAAATTTACCCAGCTTCGGCAACCCCTGCCTACTGCTGCATTCCCAGATTTCTATTAGAATTAAACAGTATCTCGCTTACAAACACTCTACCAGACTCGCAAACCCTTGCTCCCGCTCACAAACACTCTCACAGACTCGCACACCCTGCTCCGCCTATAGAGCTTTGTTTACTCGCAAACTCTGCTCCGCCTCTAGAGCTTCGCAAACTCGCACACCCTGCTCACTGAACTAATTCTAACTAGACAATCTGACACTACCTAAACCCTAGGTGGTGATTTACAAATTTGTTGACTCGAAAATAAAAACAAGAACAACTTCAAAAATAAAACCCGATGCAAAAATTAAAATATGAATTTGAACCCCTAATTTTTGCTTGAAATAAAATAAAGCAAACCCCTTTTAAAACTTAAACCCCTTTTATCATTAACAAAGCCGGCCCCTTGTTTTCCTTTAACCCGACCCACTTCGTTCTTTTGCTTTGTGAAAAATAATGGCGACCGATCTCCTTCTTTCTGAAACTAGGGTTCGTCTCTTGCGATCCAAATTGGGTTTTCGGCTGGTTTGTGATGCTCTTGTGTTCGTTCTCTGATGATCAATTGCTTGATTCACGTTGCTCTTGCTCACTGCTTCGTTCGTTCTCTGATGATTGATTGTACTTGCAGCTGACCGAGTTCGTTGAATTGTGGTATGTGATTTTCGTATGCTGGTTTGATTATTTGCCTTTTTCTCTTCATAACTCGATGCCGATGATGATTTCTTTTGGGTTTATTTATAGGGTTGAAACCCTCCTAATCACTGTCATACTTGATTTTTCCATGTCGTTGATTTTTTCTTGAAATCAATTTTGAATTACTGCTATCCATATTTGTATTCGAATTAATTAATTCGAAAATCTCTTTCCATACTTGTTGGTTCGGCCCCTTTATGAATTAACACATACCATATATGAATTTTGAGATATTTGATGCCGAGATATCTTTCTAAAAATAAATTCCTGAATTGAAGCAATTTTTGACTTCGGCCCATATTTGAACACATGCCTCTTTTGGTATGTATTTTTTATAAATGCTACACTTGATTACAGCTGCTGTTTTTGTTCATTTGCATACTGATGTAATTCACTGGTGGCCTATGTGCATGCTTCACTGTTGTACTTTGCATCTGTATTCATCATGTTGCATACAGTAGCTTCACCATTGCATTTTTGTAATTTCATTTGATGATGATCTCTGCTTTGTGGTCAGTGGAGCTTGTTGTTCATTTGAGCATTGCATCACCTGTAGCTTGCTACTGTGTTGATCTTGCTACTGCACATTTGTGTATTTGGATTTGTTGTACATGTTTGTTCCAGTCCCTTTACCTTGAGCATATTTGCATCAATTCTTGTGTTGCATTTGTATGATTTCATGTATTGTTGCAGAGACTTTGTTTTCTTGTGAAGTTGTACTGTCTTGGTACATGCATTTGATAATGGCATTGGACCATGCACCTTGTTGCATGCTTGCTGTAGCCTGTTCTCTACATATAATTAATTGTTGCAGTCATTGTTTTTGTTGAAGCCTTGGAATTTTTTTTTTTGTGCTTCATGGACTTGAAACAAGTTGGGCTTGTCATTTATGCTGTGTTACACTTGATCATTTTTCTTGTGTCTGCACTTGTGGACTTTGTTATTGGCATTGGCATTGTCTCTGTTGACATTGCAGTTGTACTTGATCATGATCATATTTAGGCCATATGTGTTCATCTGTCTGCACTTTATCACTGACCTTTGCTGTCTCTCTGACTTGAGTTTGTTGGTTGGGTCTGCACATTTCTATGCTCTGGTCTCCATAACCTTTACCTGAACTTCACTGTCTCTGGCTGTAGCTTGGTCATTTGTGTAGTCTTCGAGCATGTTCTCTGATCATTCGTTGTCTTCATTGTGACTGCGTTATTGAAGTGTGTCTGACCTGAACTTGTCTTGTTGCATGTGTTCTGTAGTTGCTATGCCTTTGACACAAATGCATCACTTGATACATATATTCATTTGCATTGGTGTTGTTGCAATTTGTTTCGGCCTAATTGCTTGATGTCTACGTGCATGTGGTCTTGGTAGTGCTTGTTTTGTATCACTGTACTTGTAATCTTCATTCATGTATTCAACATTGCCATGTTATTCACTGTTCATTGTTTCATTTTGAATCTTTGCACCTATTCTGTTGCACTTTGATGTTGTTCACCATGTTGCATTCAACTTTAAAATGTTTGTCACTTGAGTCTCTTTACTGTGTACATGCATATTTCAATGTTACAGTGACCATTGAATTTTGGTCGAGACCATTTGCACTTGTATTGGTTCAAACATGAACTTGTCTCGTATTATTGTAGTGGTTGGTCTGCATTCTCTAATGATTTTAACTTGAACATTTGCACATTCACGGTCTGCATTTTCTTAACCCTATCACTGTCTTGTTGATATTGTAACTAGACACTTGAGACTTGTTGCATTTGTCCCACTGTTTCATGTAGCCGTTGACATGTTTGCATTCATTCCACTATTTCCACTGCTTGCTGCCTGAATTTGTTGTACAATGCATAGTGCATCTGTTTTGGACTTGCAGTTTGAATTGCTTTGAGTCGAATTTGCATTGATGGCTTGACCTTTGCATTTTCACACTTGCTCTTGTTGGCTGCGCACACGAGTTGGCGAGGCAGTGCACACGTGTATGAATGTACACGTATGTATTGCAGCCACTTGTGATTACCTGTCCCTGTAATGTCTATGTGCACGACTTTGTGATAAATTCAAGTGTGAATGATGACGAACAACCCATATATCTGAGGCAAACATTATTTTCAAAAATATCGTTTATTTTAAACTTCAAAAATATTTCTCGATCAATTTTACTGCGTTAGTGAATATTTTTGCAGATTTGCTCAGATGCTAGGTACAAACTGAAATGCAGTTGAAGACCAAATACGAGAGTGAGTGATATGTAGTGAGGATAATGATGTAAATATGAAATGTGATGTAGTTCAAAATTGTATATAGTGAGAGCATGAATTTGTACTTTTCAAGATTTGTAATAAATATTTGTTTGAATAAAATTTCTGTTTGAATTCAAAATCTGTGTAACTTGTTCTGTTTGAATTCAAATTAAAATTCTGTGTAATTTATTTTATTCAACAAATATTTATTTAATATATGAAAATTAAAATAGTACATTAACAAATACATTTAAACGAACTATATATATGTGTTTATTATCATCAAACAAAAATCATATAAGCGCAAAGCGCATATTTCACAATAATTTGAGAACTCATCTATACTCACGTCTGAATAACCATCGCCGGGCGAACCCTGGAGGACATCTAACGTAAAACCATTCCGTCCTGTAATAGCTTAGCCTGGTCCAGGACCCGGTGACCACTTGACAATTCCTCACTGCTTCCAAAAATGTGAAGGAGGGGTAATCAGTTCGGCTTTTGAAATTGAACAGATATCTGATCTCGGTCGGGATCGGTGGTCGATGAAGATACTCCATGAAGACAATGAACAAGCTATTCACTGAAGCATATCCGTTCAGGTGTAGTTGGGATGGGGCGATCCCCAAAAAAGACAATACTTCTCTTATGTACTCATTGAACGGAGGGAGCGTCCCAGCCGTGCATGCGTGGCGATTGAATGCGGTGTATCCCTCCGGTGGATTGTGTGGTCTGTCATTTGGTCCCGGTAATAACACGTCGTCCATTGACAGGCCATGCCTTAAGCATATCCTCCCCAGCATATCTTCAGAAATATTGGACCGAATGGAGTCCGATGGATTGGCAATAAAAATTGCATTGGAAAATTCATCCGGGGCTAGACCGATGATCTCAGGCTCAATATCCGGAACCTCTAGTCTCGAAGGACCTGTACTTTGGATTTCTTGCGGGTTTTCTTGCGGCTGCGAACTTGATGGTTCCATAACCGGCTAACTTATGAGAAATTATCATTAGACGACAAAAGGCCCGTGCATTCCCCAATGTAAAGTGTACGAGTGTGTGTGCAGTGCAATGCATTACTTGAATAAATTTGTGCAGAGTTAAAAAAGATGTGCAAGCAGTTAAGGTTGCTATGGTTCCATCGGCGAGCTTCAAGATATAGTCAAGTATGTAGTTTAATCAAGTCCAAATATGCGAGAATGAAGCTCGTCGGAATTGTATTGAAGAATGTCAAAAATCTCGTATTCAATGTAGGAAGTTCGAATCGATCAAAAGAAGCTCAATCGAATCCATCATGATATCGCTTCGAATCGATCACATGGAGTTCGTTCGAATCCATCAAGGTACCAGTTCAAACCGATCACATGGAGTTCGTTTGAATCCATCATGATATTGGTTCGAATTGATCACATGGAGTTCGTTCGAATCCCTCAAAGTACCAATTCAAGTCGATGCCAATAAACATGTTTCGAATCGATCATCTAGAGCCGATTTCGTATCGATAAAATCCGATGACTTCATATCGATCCTTGGTTACCTAGTTTGTACCGATCGGGAAAGTATCAACTTAACATCGATTACATTCGAGTCGATACCTTTCGTATCGACCATAATATGAAACTCAATGGCTCATTTCGACGGCAACCCAGTTACCGCTCAAACACATCTACGAATTCTCTAACTACAAAGACTCGATGCAACTCATCCTCCAACTCCATGGTACCCAATAGAGCATACATTTGACAACTAGGGTTCTCTACGGTATAAACAATCTGATCACTACAATCCGGGTGACTAAGTGATATTTTCCTATCATGGCAAAATATCCTAGCATTATATTTACTCAACCAATCCATCCCAAGGATGATCCTAAATCCCCTAAAGTCAAACACATGAAACGGCACTCAAAAGTATGGCCTAGAAAATCACACTCTAAATGGTCACATCTCATCCTAAGCGTTGTGTACCCTCTTATCGGATTCGCAACCCTTAAGGAAGTAACTAGATATGAGGGTTCTAGGTTAAGCTTATCTACCAAACATCGATAAATAAAAGAATAAGATGATCCAATATCAAATAGAACGCTAACAGGCATACTATGAATCTACAGCGAATCTCCCAGAACCGCCTTCCCCTTATCCTACACAACTGGCCTTGAGGTTGTGGACTCCAAGGCATAAACTTCCTTTCCGTCTCTTGCAGGCTCTGGGCATTTATTCTTGTAATGACGATCTGATCAGAATTAAAACATCTAACATTCTTCTTTCCACCAGGCTCTTTTCATTTTCCTTTACCAATTCGACCGTGTTCCTTTTTGTCACATTTGTGACAAACTACTTCAGCCTTTCCTTTCTTCTGTGCTCCCCTTTCTGAGCATTCTTTTTTTGGAAAAACTTCCTTTTCTAGCCCTGTCCCATCTGGGCCTCCTTCATCTTCTTCCTCAAGCAAGCCAAAGCCTCTTCCTATCTTATGCCGTTTCAACCACTACATCATTGGGATCTCTCAAATACGGCAAAGTAGCACTTATCAACTATGGCCTTAAGCCCCTTATAAACTTTTCATTTCTCCTGATCACAGTGTCTACCAAAACATACCCATATCGGGCCTACTCCTCAAATTTTCTCGCATACTCCAAAACTGACATATCACCTTCTTCCAATTCTACATATTTCCTCACCAATGCCGACTGTGCCATTACAAACATAAATCTTCCTAATAACCTTCTCCTAAACTCGCCCCAGGTTATGGCTTCCTCAACAACCCCAGTAGTGACATATTCCACTAGAATAGGGCCGCTCCCTGTAGCTGCATCGAAGCCAATCTGCTCTTTTGTGCATCATTCAATCCTAAGTCGGCAAAATTCTCTCACGGTGCAGCAGACAATTTTCTACCTCGATCATATCTTCGATACCAATAAATGGCTTCCCTCCAAGTCTGATGTAATCCTTACTCGGGTTAGCATACTGGTTGGCCATGGAACTTCTTGAGCTCCATCTCCAACAGCATTACCTCTGACAACTCCAACTGCAATTCCATCTTGCATCATGTTTACAAAGAACTAATACATTGCTGCCATGTCATTTGGGAAACTCCTGCACCAACATTTCCGCTTGTGCCTGACCGGGACCTTTCCTAGTGTTTGGTCGGGCATTTCCATTAGTGGTGCTGCTATCTCCTCCGAGATTAACTCTGCCTCTTCTTCCTTCCGCATCTGTATTCAAACCCAGTTAGATACATATGAATAGCCTAACTAAGTTAGGAGTTTAGAGATATAGCTTAAACTTATATATAGCAAATACAAGTACGCTACTATAGCATTATCCCATACCCCGATCTTAACTTTAATTTCTAAAGATTATGATTTCAAAAATCATTTTTAGTTAAAGTATTTCATAAACCATGCTTTGATACCAAGCTGTAACATCACCTATCTAGAGGCCCAAAATTAAGCGCTACAGATGTTGCAGTCATCTATAGTATTGGCTTCTGACGACTAAATACGGCTATGTTAATGATACCAATAATATCATAAGCACTTGAATATGAAACAAAACACAGATTTCAAAATACCTTTTACTTCACTGCATTTCAAAACCAATTGTTTCACATTCACAACACATAACCTCAAATCATTCCCAAGCACGGATATAATATACTTATTACAAATTACATCAAGAGCAGTATAAGAAGATACCCCCTTGGATGATCAAAGTCATATGGTCATAATAGACCTAATACAATCATAACGGAAATACATCAAAACGTAACAAGAATTACAAATCCTAAATAGCAATCCGTTTGCCTCCAACATGCCTCCGGTAGCCTTATTCGTCATCCTACTAAACCAGAAAAAGACCTTAATTCCTCAGCCTATTCAAATTAATTTTGAGCACCCGAGGTTTAAGGTGAAAACATAAATTTTGAGTCAGACATAAAGCCCGGTATTGAATAATACTATACATCCTGGTTAAACATGTTAAGTGAGACCATGCCGCTTAGCGAAATGGGTTTCCCCTCACTAACATTATTTTTAAAACTTATCTTTGCAAAACCTTTTATAAAACCATATACTATGCTCATGCATGCACAATGGTTAAATACTATAAAGTAATCATTAGGTAAACGTACATAAATCTCAGGTAATAATGAACTATCCGTTCAAATACCTAAGTGTTGTTTGGATAACTTTTAACCTTTGGCAGACTCGGGCTTACCAGACAATATAATCAAAATTATCCTAACACCTGTTAGATATTCTTCTTTTGGATTATCTATCCTTAGCTACCTATTAAATGCTTCACTTCTGGGCAATCTATCCCTAATTTAATTATCTCCCAAGTCTTCCCGATCCTAATGGTCTTTTGGGCTCAGCAATAACCAACCTATATACAACATATGTTCTTTTCGGTGTGTAATCATAATTTTATCCTACCTATAGCCAAGCCCTACACAATGGAATTTTGGAAAACAATTAGCTGGGGATAATAGCTAATCTATAGGGCACGACCCATACTAGTCTCATCTGGTATTCTAATATCTGAGTCATTTTCATTTAAGGATAAATCCAATTTAAACGGAGAATAGTATATAATCTATATACTTTACTTAAAATCATATCACCATTTATATATCCTCTTTACTTAAACTTTAGTTGATGAAAATACTTAGCCATTTGAAAGAGCCTTTTCTACACTTTTGAAATCATTTATCTCAAATTCAACTATCAAACCTTTCGAAATCAAACCTTTCAAAAACAATAAAACTTTGGACATCCTTCTTTAAAACATTGCCTTAGAAAACCTTGGAAAACCTTCCATCTCAAACCTTTCGAAACCATTCACTTAAACCATTCGAAGTCATTCAACCAGAACCTTTCAAAATCATTCATTTAAACCTTACACAATCAATCATTTAAATCTTTCAAAATCATTAAACTTAAACTTCCCATGGTTGATCATCAAAGCATGGCAGAAACTTGAAAAAAAATTATTTCGAATCAAATCTTAAAACCAAAAACTAAAAGAAAATGGGATGTAGTAATTATTCACCATAGCTTTGAGATATAAGATGTGAGATTAAATGTTGACTAGGGTGCTTATCTTCCTTCTCTTGATTCCTAGCTTAATCTACCTCTTAAGGATGATAATGGTGGCCGGCCTTAGTGTTTTTAGTTTGAGTAAAATGAAATGAACATGATTTTCTATCTCCTAAGGGTCTAGGGTATAAACTCCACATATTCCCATATTGCCCTTGTTATTTCCTAACACCTTTGCTTAGGTTATTTCATCTTAGTTTGCACATTGACATGGCATCGCTACCCTTAGCTAATCAATTATCGTCTTATTATTTTCCGCACTATTTATTTAATTTACCCACTTAATTATCCTAGATAATTTTGTAAAAGTATAAGTAATACACTTGCTCCAAAGAATAAACGGTCTCTTTCTGATAGTGCCCATACCACTTGATAGCTGCTCCATAAAAAGTTATGGGGAAAACCTTGCAATGAACTACCCTAGAAGCGTTATACAAATCCATTCGACTTTCAAAAGTTGAAAGGTGATCGTCTAGATCAGTAGTTCCATCATACTTTAGTGGAGGAATTTTGACGTGAGACGGAATTCTAGCAGCAAATATTTCTTTTGAAAAGGGAGATTTTTGAAAGCTATTATTTAACCTTAGATAAAGCATGTCCTTTATTATTTTTGTTTAACAATCATAGTAGCCTCTATTATATTCCTTGATTAAGCTGTCTAATTGTTCAAGGGGGTCACTTGCTTGACTTTCTTGATTTTCTTATTGTTGACTTATCATAATCCTTTTGCTTTCTTTTATTTGCAACCTTGGAGAGTATGCTTCTAGTTCCTCATCTTGGAATTTATTTTAAAATCGTGCTTCATCTCCTTCTTCCATAAACTTCATCCTCTTAAATGACTCTTGAGATGGAGCATCTTCAAGAAGCTCTCGCATAACTATCCGTTGTTGTATTATATCTTGAATTTTGGTCTCATTACTTATGAGTCATGTAAGAGTTAAAGGTCATCCAACTTCCATATCTTCTAAATTGAAGCATGGATGATATTGCCTTCCAAAGTTGTTTGTGACTTGACTTCTTCATTTGGGATGTAGTCATTGTTTCTTCTAATTCTCACCAATTTCTCTAACATAAAAGAACTTTATACAATTAGTTTGTGGAGAGAATTATAAGAAATAGGAGGTTCAAGCTCTCCTTCTAGCATAAAGATGTTAAAGAATAAATTCGTCAACACCTAAAGGTGAATAAAAATGGATTAACCAATGAGTAATCTCTTCGAATTTCATTGAAGTCATCGAAGTTATAGGTTGATATCTATATGATTCTATGTCCATTGCAATTTTTTGTTTAGTCATCAAAGCCAGAGTCATGTAAAATACAATATAGGGTCAAAGTCAATATGTAAGTTCAATATGTAAGTTCAAATATGCTATGCCAAATTAAGGTCGAAGTCAGGTTGTAGTCAAAGTTAAATACACAGGTTTCAGACTTAAATGTGATGGGCATGATATGCTTGTTTGTGTTCGAAGTCAAATTAAGATGCAAATTATGATCAAAGACAGATATGCTAGACATAAATCATAGTCCATACGCTATGCAACTATTTAATTTCCAATTCCTTATGTATACAAGACTTAATTATTGTAGTTGGCAAAATCCCCAGGTTTTGGTTTACAAAGTTGAAAACAATGTAATAAGTGAGGCGAGAGAATTTAGTCCCCTAAATGGCACCCCCTAGGTCCGTAATTATAGAGGTGGGGCAGCTCCACTTCACCTTTCATGTCTTCGGTAGGGTCGGCTTTAGCATGCTTGAGTTCAATAGTGTTAATCTAGCCTTAGCCTTTGTGGCTGAATGTCATATGTAAGAGGTGGCATTCTCTCATTTTTAGTGTCTTTGACGTTGATGTTGGTTGGCGTTAGCATAAAATGATATCCCAGAAGTGCTATGAAATTTGATGCCGCCTTTCTGTAATGTGAAGGTCTTCATGATGGTTGATGACTTAGCCTTTGTTTTATATGCGAAGACTACAAGCATGGGATTGACGGCTTTCATTATATCAGTCGAAGTCCTTTGAGAGTGGGTGACGACTTCGATGATGGTAGCCGTAAAGAAATATCAAGGTCTTCTATATATAGATGGTGTTCACCATCAACACCGTTGTATGGATTATGCATAGTCTTCGATGTACTACATATAGATGATGTGTGATATGTTCACTGATGGAGAGTGCATAGCTTTGAGTTCTTTTGATATCATTGTAGAATGATCCCTGGCGTCGTTGTGGAGCAGCATCTTCGAAGTGCTCGTGTGGTGCGATTTTGGTAACATGTGACACAATATATTGTTGATGTGCGTTTCCTTATCTCTTCGTCATTGGTCTATAAGTGTCTTACTAGTTTCGTGTGTTCATCAATAGCTATAGCATGCGATATAACTAGATAGCAGTTTCTAATATCGGCGCTATCACTTCAACAATGATGATGGCTTTTGAAGTCATGACACATTGAATCCCCTCGATAAGAATTGCAGTAGTAACATATATCTTTGAGAATGATAATGGAAGGAGACGTGATCAAAGAGTGCCTCTGCACTTTTGAAGTTGGCATTGGTGCTAGCACTTTTTATTAAAATGGCCTAATCATTTCTCCTTGCAACGAGGTTCGACATCATCTCCTTAGAGCTTCGAATTAGGTACCATATTCTCCAATGAAATTATGCGGATAACAATTATAACATAAAAAAATAATTGACAGAGAACGATGATTAAGAGAGAAAGAAAAAATCAACTTGAACTGGTCGACAGGCTTGCTGGTGTCGATCGATAGCAAACGGCTGGCCGCTCCAATAGTCGATAGTCGACCGATTAACTTTGTACGGGCATAATTTGAACCTCGACATAAGTCCCGGATTATAAATTTTTATATATGTATTCTATATATGAATGTTAGCATATTTGTAAGGAAATTAGTTTCCTAAGTTTACGACTCTTGTACGTTACGGGACTAGATAGATGCATATGCAATTAAGCCTAGACATTATTTTTTGGCAAATCGTTATTCGCCAATGGAGATTCAATTACAAAATAATACTTATGGGAGGTTTTACGATATACGTGCACACTAACATGTATTCATGTAGAAGTGTGTGGTCTGACGCTAAAGGTAGATTCTTAGGTACACATCGTGATACTGGTGTTAGATCTCCAGCGATGTGCAAAAAGTGGTGTTATGCTACCACTGAGATTAGACATGGATGCAGGAGAACCTAAGACGTCTTTGGCGTGATCCAGTATTGCAGGCTCCTCCTCAATGTGTAAATATAATACATGTAATCATAGTCTGGGAAATTAGTCATGGGGTTGATATTGTAGGCAATCCGATGTTGGAATAGTTCTAGTCGTTATTAGCCCAATTTGCCATTATTTTGAGGTTTAATCGGTTATTTGACTCTAGTATAAACCTTCACAAGATGTTCTTATATGTGTATTTAGAACTATACCCCTAGATAAATGAAACTAACCATAGCAAGTGATTCATGGACAGAAATTGAACACCTTACGTTACATAATTATAAATAAAACCAATTGCATGTGATTGCCATATATTAATGATGTAACTCATTCACCAAAATTCTGTATAACCCACTCCTTTTCCTTTTTCCCCTACCACAAAAGGACAGGGTAGCAGGTGATTGGCCTAGTTTTAGTACGTGGAGAGGTGAGCTTGGCATTGGCATTGCGTGTTATTTCTATCACTCTTCATGTAATTACTTTCCATACGTAGTACAAATCAGACATATGTTGTATTCTTTTAACTCTAAATTATGACTAAGTGTGTTTTGAGACTGTGTTTTCTTGGATATTTTCTGAGATGATTATTTTATGAATTTATATTTTTTGAGCTCCGCTGTGAGATATGAAAGTATAAAATGTCTTAGATTTTATCCTCATATTCTTAGTCTATATAATGTTTAAAACCACGATAGTTCATATTTCTTGACATGATGATGTGCTAAACGTACATATTTTTACCACCATATTTAATATATTAAATTATATAAATGATCATATTGGGTGTTTTAACACGTTTAAACCAAAATTCAAATTATTTTCAAATCTTCATATATTCATCTTCATATAGGGGCAAAATGGTCATTTTTGTGCATAAATTAATTTGAGAAAATTTAATTGGAAAATTCTATATTATTTGTAGAAATTTGGCTTCATATACAAGTGGTTTCATGGAAAATATGCATGCACAACAATGAAGATAAGCGAAGATGGAAATAATTCATGGCATGAATCATGGAGGACCCAACCTATCCACCTACCTTGATGTACAAATTAGAGGCTAATGCACATGCTAATAGAATTTAAAGCTTCATGCACATCTAAATGAGGATTAACACATGCTAATGATTACTTGGCCACCACACTTCCTAGAGAGATAGTTTGGATAGTTCCCAAAAAGTGGATTAGGGTTTTAAAAAATGTATAAATACTTCATATCTTCATGTAACCTCCTATCTTCTCTTAGGCTCTCTTCCTCTTAGCTCTTTAGTTTAGGATCAACGATAAAAAGAAAGCTCTCTTCTTTTTTCTTTTCATGGCTACTTAGCAATTTTCTTTTTATGTAATTTATTTTTTTTGCAACTTTAATGTGACGACCCAGAATTTTGGATATTTAAAATAGGAATATTTAATTGGTTTTAAATATTCAAAAGAGTAATTTTAGCTTGAATTTCAAATATCACCATTTACTGGATAATTTGAATTAAACTATTGGAAATTAGGTAAAATATGAAATCTGGGATTTTTAGCTTGTTAAAAATAATTTGAAGGCTTATAAATTCATAGTAATAATACTGAAGGTGATAGAACTTCTAAAATAGAATTTAACAATGATTTATTCAGTTTTAAAAATATATCATTTAAATTGATATTTAAAAGTAGCCTTCCGAGGCACAGTCTCGGATTTCGACGAAACTAGTTTCATTGGATCCATAATATTACATTGTAATCGGATTTCAATTTTCGTAGTGTTTGGAGTGATCGTTTGGCTGTGTGATAAGTAAACGTGCTGAAAATTTTATCGAAATTTAGTATAATAACTGGTTCAAAAATCTTCTTCTCCATACAATCAAATTAGGACTTGAAACCTTTTTCATTGCTTTCGGAATAGGGATATAATATTATAAACGCCTAGCGGCACAACTCGATAGGATGTCAAGATTTTAAGCTACGTAAATCAGGACAATTTGGATTTGAATTCGAATTATATTTATATCCTGGTCAAACATCGGTCGAAATTCCTTCACATCGGTTGTCTTTTTATTCACTTCAGGCTACTATAGCAAAGCGTCTTCATCATGCTAATGTTTGTTCTGCCCTTCTTTCAAATGCACGACACTTCCTTTCAATGGAATTAAAAAACTAACGAAAGAAAAAATGGTCGATCTTCCATTCAAACCAAAACTCAACTCTCCATTTCGAATTTAAATCGCGCAACTCATTTCTTGTCCCCAATTAAAAATTTCAAAATCAATTTGTGGCCGAAGCTCAGTCAAACATAGGGATTGAACGAAGCTTCGAAAATCAAAAATTGACCTCGTTCCAGATCGCGATTTCTAGGCACGGCTAGGGTTTAAACGTAGCTGAGCTCGAGCGTGGGGCTGCTGAGCACGCGCTCTTAAGGTCGCGACGTGGGAGGCTCATGTACTCGCGCACGCGAAGGGGGAAGGCAGGTCGAAGTTCAAGGGAGCTTGGAGGAGACGCGACCGTCTTTGGCATGGCGTTCAATGTGAGCGGAGCGGCACTATATTCGCCGAGGCTAGGGTTATTGTTCAAGAGCTAGGAGGGTTTCATCCAGTAAGGTAATTAAATTTTATTTTAGTTAAGTACGTTTAAAACTCTTTGAATTCGATCTGTCCATTTTTAGTTATCAGTATATATATGTATATAACTCGGTATATTATTTTTCAGAAAGGAAAAAAATGTTTACTGTTTAGTTTTAAAATTTCAGAGTTTAAATTTATGTATATATATATACTAGAAATTTATATAAGATTTTGGAAGAAAATTATATAAGGGATTGATGATAAAATTGTACAATTGACTTATTTAATTTATTTGGTCACTAAAAGATTTATAAAGGGAAATTGCTAATAAATTAAATTATTAGTAAATTAAATTTTCTTAATGGTAATGTGCGGTTAATTAAATTCATCAAATGGAAATTTAATTGTTCAATTGACTCGAATATTAATACATCTAATGTTTATACAAGGTCTGAAAATCATGGAAAACAAGTCGAGATGAAATGGATTGCAAATCAATAACAAAGGTGAGTTAATCTCACTCTTCTGGATTTTTATTTAAATTTAAATGGTTAAATTTAAATAATTGGTTGGATGGTTGAATTGATTTGATATGCTATATTATATATAGTAGTATATAGTATATATTGGGTGATTGATTTCCCGCACTATTTAGCGAATGAGGCCCTATGCGCCGCATAATAGCAGATGATATTATATAAATCTCATATACCGCGATATTCCACCTCAAAGTGGAATTGGTATTGTGCTAACATCTATGGATGCAGGGAAACAGGTTGGAGGGATCCAACTGGATTCCTCACAATATAGAATTATTTTTCATAATTGATTATGCATTTAAATTATATACTGTGGAAGATTAACTTGGGAATTAAATTGTGTTGTGTTATGATTGGATAAGTATAATTTGGGATTCTAAATATAAATAAAAGAAATTGGGTGGTTTGATAGGTAATTGCTTAGTGTAATTAATAAAATATAATTTCTAAATAAATACCAGATGTAATTAGTTGAATGATGATTTGTTAATAGAAGTAAATTGGGTATAATTACTTTGTGTAATTAATGAAGAGATTAATTAAGATAATTAATTAAGGAGTAATTAATTTATTTAATGAAGTAAATAAAAAGGTAGATAATTACTGATTGAGATAAATCGAGAGTGATTAATATTTGTGGTTTAATTAATGATTAATTATTTAATGTAATTAAGGATTAACGTAATTAATATAGTTAATTAATTTGTGTAGTAATTAAAGATTAATTATGGATTTTGGTTAAGAATAATTAATTTTTGAAATTAATTAAAGATAATTACTTGAATGTAATTGAAGGATAATTAATCCAGGGTGGTTAATTAAGATGGATAATTAAGGGATGATTAATTAATTGATTTGAAATTAATTAATGTTAAGTGAAGGAATCCAAGTGATTGAGGTAAGTGATTCAATTATAATTAAATAAATAAATTTTAGAAGTGATCAAGTTTGCTTATGGATGATTGAAGGGCATTGGATGCCTTGAATGAGACTCGAAGGGACCGGGGTCGGGTATTAGAAAATACCCGAAACCACTTCGAATTTTTGTAGATTGATATGTGAAATCAATAGGCTGGAATGAAATGGTTTAAGTGAATTGGACTATTTAATCTAAATTTTGGTACTTAGAAAATTTATGTGTGAAATAAGTGATGTCTATAACAAATAGTGAATTTGTATATTGATACGATTTACCCCAGGTTTTATATAAGTTGTATGCTTTGTATTCCATGTTAGATGGGTTTACTCACGCTGGTTTCCAGCCTGACTCGGGTGTTACTTTGATGTAATGCTCGGGTCAGACCGAGTATTACAGATTTTCAGGTAAGGACGTTCTGGAGCTCTGGAGGCGAGCTGGATGGCAGGAACGTATGGTGTGTTTCCGCTGTAATATATTTCTGATTATCTGAGACATGTTGATTTGTATATGTCCAGTGTTTGAGTATGTGTGTAACTTTGATTTATTAAAATGTAATTGACAGATATAGTATTCTTTTGTAAACTGTTATTATTTGATATTATATTTTGATCCACTGTGAATGTGAGATGTTGGTATTTTCCGTTTCTTCTTCTTCTATCTCTTTCTTCTTTTTCCTAACTATCTGAAATTTTCGGGATCGAAAATTTTGGATCATTACAGTTGGTATCAGAGCTGAAAGGTTAAGCGAGAATCTTGGCTTCTCTGGTGGGGGATACTCATTAAGGACAGGGTCTATGGTACCCTAGAATGAGTTGAGTGTGTGTGTGTGTGTGTGTGTGTATGAGAGCGTACTTGTTATTTTCTTATATAAAGATTTTAATTGATTTTATATAAGCTTATATTTTAATATATAAAGCAATAATATTTCTCATATTAAGTTAAATTGGTTGTTAAATCATTGGAATTAAATAGAATTTCAACTGAAATTATTGAAAATTGATTTTAAGGGTTGAATTTGGGTAATAAATTGTTTTCTTGAAAGATTAAATTGATTTAAAATGAAATTCTAGAATTTGAGCTCAGAAATTAAATTGTTTAAAAACTTTAAATAAAGGCTAATTTGGTTTAAAAGGTTAAACCGACATTTGAGAATTTAACTCGAATTTATAAAATTAGGAATGGTTCAAAATTTGAAATTTGAATTGAATTCATTCAAATTGAATCTTATTTGAATTAATTGGATTTGTGATAGAAGATGTATAAGTTTAAAAAATTTAATGGAAAAATTGAATTGGATTGAAATGAAATGATTTGAAATTGAAGTGGGTTCAATTGATATTAGTCCAAATTGATTTGGATAATTTGGAATTGTAATTAAAGTTGAGTAGGTTTAAAATCAATCAAATGGAATTTGATTTGAATTTGGAAAGAAATCAAGATTGATTCAACTTGAATTGGGGTTAAATCAATTTCAATGGAAATTAAAGTTATTCAAATTGGAAGTGAGTCAATTTAAATGGAAGTGGAAATTAAACTGAATTGATGGGAAAGTGAACAGTTTTGACTCTAGACCATTTTCAATATAAATTGTTTTAATATAAACTTATTTTTCCAAGCTACTTAATATATACAACCTTTTTTATTAAATCCAAAACTACTTTATACTTATTTTACAACTACTTTTGGAATTA
The DNA here is from genome assembly GCA_030765085.1 of Allium cepa. Classification (NCBI taxonomy): domain Eukaryota; kingdom Viridiplantae; phylum Streptophyta; class Magnoliopsida; order Asparagales; family Amaryllidaceae; genus Allium; species Allium cepa. The sequence goes on from CM060928.1 coordinate 1,040,461,484, forward strand.
TTTAACTATTTTGTAACTGTCTTATAAACTAATTACTGTTTTTCAGCTGTTTTATAACTAATTACTATTTTAAACTATTTTGTAATTATCTAACTATTTTATAAATTAATTACTATTTTACAACTATTTTGCAATTATTTAAAATTTCTATAACTATTTGACTATTTTTCAACTATTTTACAATTACTTAACTTTTTTACAGCTATTTTACAAACTAATTATTGTTTTTCAACTACTTCTCTATTTTTAAAATTTTCAAGCTATTTACTAAATATAAACTAGTCAGAGTTCAAACTGTTATTGATTAAATACCCAACTTAGGTAAGAATTGAAGTGATAATCCAAATTGGGATTAAGGCAATTGTGATTATGTGGATAGAAATCAATGGAAATGTGAATGGAAAGAGAAATTGATTTAGTTAATAATCATTGAAAATAAATATGTAGGATATACGTATATTATTCTATTCGCATGATGATTTGATCCAGATTCGAGCACAGAATTTCGAGATAGTTTATCGATCCGAGTTGGGATTTTTTTTCACCCGATTTTCGACGGCGAACCTAGATATGGATTGTTGATTGGTTTTGGATATTCTCTATCATAGTTATGGCTATGCAAGGAGAATGACGGTTTCTGGTCAAGAAACCAGATCTGTGTCCGCACTAGGAAGTCGGGTGGACGATACTAGTTCGGAAGTGAAATTGTGTGATCGAGTGAGCGATCAGATTAGTATAGCGTACGGATGATATGTGTACATCGTACGGATTTGAATGAAATTTATATTGAAAAGAGTAATCAGATTTGAATATTTGACTTTGAATAAACAAAGTTATATATCTTTGTTATATAAGACAAATCTCCCCTTGTTGAATCTATTGCCGGAAGGAAAGGATTTTGAAAGTGTTTGAAATATAAAAGGAGTTTATACAAGTTTGAAATGATCCAAAGTTTTTAAAAAATTATATATATCTATATATATAAAGGATCTTATGATGATTTTGGAAAAAGGTTTTGGGAACCTTTGGATTTGGAAAGGCTTTTGATCTTTGGGTAAAATCAATATTGGAATTTGAAAAGCCTAGTTTGGAAATTATTGATTTTGGGATAATCAATTTTGAGAAAAGGATATTTATATGAGATTCATACTAGGTGTATGATTTGGAAGGTACTATATGTGTATAGTATAAAGTGTTTTGAAAATAGCTCTATGGTAAAAGGTGCTCCTTTGAAATGAACTTCTCAGGAGTGCCACAGGGTGGTACTGCTTTGAACCCTAGGGGGGTTCCAAAGTTGATCCTGTGAGGAGTCCGGACAAAACTAGTTCCTCAGGACTATGAGTAGTGTGTAGCGAAAGTCAAGGGTGCTGATGCCTACAGATGCAATTGGGTTATGCTGCGACGACAGTGTAACTCGATGTCACTGCAATCTACTGCAGACTATAGCGAAAGTCGTGTGTGCCGATAAGAGCCAACAGTCTACGTTTGATTTTATATCGGTAGAGTGCGACCAATGGTAACATAGCGAAAGTCGTGTGTGCCGCTAAAAACCAACGGTCTACGTTTGATTTTACATCGGTAGACTGCGACCTATGTGGGAGTGGAGAAGTTTCATTTTTGACAGCGAAAATCGAGGGCGTTGATGCCTACAGTAACATGGACTTTTGCTGCGATGGCAACGTAACCCCGGAATGTAACTGTGATCTGTTGTGCGTTCCCTGGCGTAATCAAAGGGCGCGGAGTGCCTATAGTTACATGGACTTTTGCTGTGATGGCAACGTAACCCAGGATGTAATTGCGACCATGGATGGGGGTGATCGTTTCCAAAGCATTCTCACCAAAGATATTTCCTCTATTTTCAAAAACTGTTTTCTATATTTTCAATAAAATTATTTTCCCAAGTATTTTCACTGGGTGTTGAAAACGGGTTTACCATGTACTTATAGATTTTCAGTCCTACGCCTGATCAACATATGATCGAACTTCTGTGAGAACAAGGATGGACTGGTTGAGACATCGAGTTATAAGAAGTATTTTTATAAAAGGCTATTTTAATAGTATTATGTGAATTTAAAAAAATTTCTAAAATTTTAAAATAAAGGTATTGGAATTTTGGAAAATGAAAGGAAATCCAAACTGGAATTATGAAAAAAAATTGAATCTAGGAAAATTTAATGAAGTGATTTTTTGTAATAAAATTGAATATTGATTTAAAAGTTGGAAGTAAGCTAATTAGCTAAATAAATTATTTGATAGAGTATGTTAATAGAATATAACTCGGTTAAATAAAATGGATTGTAAGTTAATAATGAAGTTTGGAAATAAATTCAAATTATAAATAGAATTCGATTTGGATTGGTAATGAACTAAAATAAGTGGAAATGTTATAAAAATAAAATGGAATTGAATTATAATAGAAATGGTTTGAGTTGCAAACAAAACCTAGGTGAGTAGAAATAAATTGAGAATGGCTTTGTATTAATAAAATAAATTCGAAAATGAATTAAGTAGGTGAACTAAAAATTTAAATGGGGTGAATAAATGGGTTAATTGAATTAAATAATAAATGGATGAAGTCTGATTGAATAAAAATTAAATCAAAGTTTTAATTGGAATTGGATTATCAGAATGAACTTAAGTTATGAGGCGTATTAATTTGAAGTAAAATTACTTAAGTCAATAGAAGCTTGGTTTCGAGTAAGAATGGAAGACCATTAAATAAAAGTTTGGGTTAAATTTATTTGGAAAATGGATATTAAAATAAGCGTCGAATGTTGTCAAGCTCAATGAAATAGTTTTAAAATGAAGCCAATGCGGAGATGAAATGAAATGCAATGTATGATTGGTGAATAAATTAGAAATGAAATGGAATTAAATACAGAATGAGTTGAGATTAATTTGAAGTAGTTATAAACTAACATGGATACTCTATTAAGCGAATATCGCCGAATTTGCATAAAAATAGTTGTCGTGTGACGTAAACGAAGGTAAATAAATTCCATGAATTAATAGAAGCAAATAAAATTGATTTTTAAATCATTTGAAGTGAATGTGAGCTCTTGGGTTAAAATAAATTGAATGTAAGCAATTGAGTTGTAAACCAATAAATTTGAACGAAATGGTATATGAATTGGTTGAAAGCAATTGAATTAGTGTTGAAATCATAAAAATTGCTCGTGGAAGTTATTTAGAATGCATTTTTCTTTTAGAGTTGATGCGTTGTAGTTGTTTAAGTAAGGGAAATGTTATAAACTTCATATATATAGTGCTTACATGTTTAAATTAAGTAAGTACAGGTACCGGGAAGCCGTTTGGCTGGATTTGGTCGCGCTAATTGCTAAAGTAATAAGCCGCTTGCTTTAAAAAATGCTAAATAAAGGTACACCTACGCAATAAAAATAGAAAATATGAACTGTTTTTGTTTTCCGACCGTGTGGGTCGATGTATATATATTTATATCTCTTGTCAAATTGCAAAAGCTCCTCCGTACAAAGGAGACTCTGCCAAAAAAATTCGAAAATTTTGGGAGTAAGGAAATTTTTGAAAAAATTTGGAAAAAAATTTGTTAGCGACAAAACGTTTTCAAATTGGAAATTGAAATAAATTAATGGATGAAACTAATTTAAAATAATGATATGAATCGGTTATAAGTGGAAGATAAAATTCAATATTCAGAGTTGAAGATAAATTGAATTGATATAGAAATGGGAAAAACTAATTTGAATAGAAGTAAATATGAAAAATTCTGTAAGGAAATGTATAAAGTGATTTTAAAAGCTATGATTGGGTATTATTGCTAAGTAGGATATGCAGGTATTATAAAGGGAAAGGAAATTTGGTTTTGATTTCAGGAAATAATTTGAATTGCCCGACTAAAAAGGATGTGTTTAAATTTCTATATGAAATTTGATTGGGTTTTTGATCTAGCCAATTAGCCTTTTGTTTTCTTTTGGAATTTGGGAGCCCGTAGAGGCATTATGTAGTTGTACCGAACTAGCCGCGCAAAGGATACGTTGGCGAAATTTTTCGAAAATTTAGGGAGTTAAAAAAATTTTGAGAAAATTTTGATAATTCAAATCTGGTTTTAAATTGAAATTTGAATGATTGAGCAAATAGTATTATTTGGGACTATGGAAAATTTTGGAAAGATAGCAAGATGGATAATGTGTCTTTAATAAAGATTGTTTTGTCATTGTTAAAAATTGTTTGGTTTTGGGAAAAGGTAAACGGGTATTGGACCATTCTTCCTAACTAGTAATTTCAGGGACGAAATTCTTTTAAGGGAGGAGGAATGTGACGACCTAGAATTTTGGATATTTAAAATAGGAATATTTAATTGGTTTTAAATATTCAAAAGAGTAATTTTAGCTTGAATTTTAAATATCACCATATTCTGGGTAATTTAATTTTGAATTAAACTATTGGAAATTGGGTAAAATATGAAATCTGGGATTTTTAGCTTGTTAAAAATAATTTTAAGGATTATATATTTATATTAATAATACTTAAGGTGATAGAACTTCTAAAATTGAATTTAACAATGATTTGTTCATTTTTTAAAATATATCGTTTAAATTGATATTTAAAAGTAGCCTTCCGAGGCACAGACTTGGATTTCGACGAAAGCAGTTCCATTGGATCCATAATATTACATTATTATCAGATTTCAATTTTCGTAGTGTTTGGAGTGATCGTTTGGCCGTACGATAAGTAAATGCGCTGAAAATTTTATCGAAATTTAATATAATATTGGTTCAAAAAGCTATCTTCTCCATACGATCGAATTAGGACTCGAAACCTTTTCCATTGCGTTCGAAATAGAGATATAGCATTATAAATGCCTAGCGGCATAACTCGATAGGATGTTAAGATTTTAAGCTACGTAAATCGAGACAATTTGGATTTGAATTCGAATTATATTTATATCCTGGTCAAACATCAGTCGAAATTCCTTCACATCAGTTGTCTTGTTATTCACTTCAGGCTACTGTAGCAAAGCGTCTTCATCACGCTGATGCTTTTTCTGCCCTTCTTTCAAATGCATGACACTTCCTTTCAATGGAATTAAAAAAAAACTAACGAAAGAAAAAATGGTCAATCTTTCCATTCAAACCAAAACTCAACTCTCTCTTTCGAATTTAAATCGCGCAACTCATTTCTCATCCCCAATTAAAAATTTCGAAATCAATTTATGGCCGAAGCTCAGTCAAACATAGGGATTGAACGAAGCTTCGAAAATCAAAAATCGACCTCGTTCCATATCGTGATTTCGTAGGTGCGGCTAGGGTTTGAACGTAGCTGAGCTCGAGCGTGGGGCTGTAGAGCACGCGCTCTTAAGGTCGCGACGTGGAAGGATCACGCGCTCGCGCACGCGAAGGGGAAGGCAGGTCGAAGTTCAAGGGAGCTTGGAGGAGACACGACTGTCTTTGGCTTGGCGTTCGATGTGAGTAGGGCGGCACTATATTCGCCGAGGCTAGGGTTGTTGTTCATGAGCTAGGAGGGTTTCATCCAGTAAGGTAATTAAAATTTATTTTAGTTAAGTACGTTTAAAACTCTTTGAATTCGATTTGTCCATTTTTAATTATTAGTATATATATGTGTATATATATAACTCAGTATATTATTTTTCAGAAAGAAAAAAAATGTTTACTGTTTAGTTTTAAAATTTCAGAGTTTAAATTTATATATATATACTAGAAATTTATATAAGATTTTGGAAGAAAATTATATAAGGGATTGATGATAAAATTGTACAATTGACTTATTTAATTTATTTGGTCACTAAAAGATTATAAAGGGAAATTGCTAGTAAATTAAATTGAGTTATTCGTAAATTAAATTTTGTTAATGGTAATAAAATGTGCGGTTAATTAAATTTATCAAATGGAAATTTAATTGTTCAATTGACTCGAATATTAATAAAACATCTAATGTTTATACAAGTTCTGAAAATCATGGAAAACAAGTCGAGATGAAATGGATTGCAAATCAATAACAAAGGTGAGTTAATCTTACTCTTCTGGATTTTTATTTAAATTTAAATGGTTAAATTTAAATAGTTGGTTGGATGGTTGAATTGATTTGATGTGCTATATTATATATAGTAGTATATAGTATATATTGGGTGATTGATTTCCCGCATTATTTAGCGGATGAGACCCTATGCGCCACATAATAGCGGATGATATTATATAAATCCCATATACCGCGATATTCCACCTCGAAGTCGAATTATTATTGTGCTAACATCTGTGGATGCAGGGAAACAGGTTGGAGGGATCCAACTGGATTCCTCACAATATAGAATTATTTTCATAATTGATTATGCATTTTATTTATATACTGTGAAAGATTAATTTGGGAATTAAATTATGGTATGTTATGATTGGATAAGTATAATTTGGGATTCTAAATATAAATAAAATAAATTGGGTGGTTTGATAGGTAATTTCTTAATGTGATTAATAAAATATAATCACGTAGGGAAGTAATTAATAAATAATTACCGGATGTAATTAGTTGAATGATGATTTGTTAATAGAAGTAAATTTGGTAAAATTACTTTGTGTAATTAATGATGAGATTAATTAAGATAATTAATTAAGGAGTAATTAATTTATTTAATGAAGTAAATAAAAAGGTAGATAATTACATGTTGAGATAAATCAAGAGTGATTAATATTTGTGGTTTAATTAATGATTAATTATTTAATGTAATTAAGGATTAACATAATTAATATAGTTAATTAATTTGTGTAATAATTAAAGATTAATTATGGATTTTGGTTAAGAATAATTAATTTGTGAAATTAATTAAAGATAATTACTTGAATGTAATTGAAGGATAATTAATCCAGGGTGACTAATTAAGATGGATAATTAAGGGATGATTAATTAATTGATTTGAAATTAGTTAATGTTAAGTGAAGGAATCCAAGTGATTGAGGTTAGTGATTCAATTAGAATTAATTAAATTAATTTTAGAAGTGATCAAGTTTGCTTATGGTTGATTGAAGGGTATTGGATGCCTTGAATGAGACTCGAAGGGACCGGGGTCGGGTGTTAGAAAATACCCGAAACCACTTCGAATTTTTATAGATTGATTTATGAAATCAATAGGCTGGAATGAAATGATTTAAGTGAATTCGACTATTTAATCTAAATTTTGGTATTTAGAAAATTAATGTGTGGAATAAGTGATGTCTATAACAAATAGTGAATTTGTATATTGATACGATTTACCCTGGGTTTTATATAAGTTGTATGTTTTGTATTCCATGTTAGATAGGTTTACTCACGCTGGTTTCCAGCCTGACCCTGGTGTTACTTTGATGTAATGCTCGGGTCAGACCGAGTATTACAGATTTTCAAGTAAGGACGTTCTGGAGCTCAAGAGGTGAGCTGGATGGCAGGAACGTATGGAGTGTTTCCGCTGCAATATATTTCTGATTATCTGAGACATGTTGATATGTATGTGTCCAGTGTTTGAGAATGTGTGTAACTCTGATGTATTAAAATATAATCGACAGATATAGTATTCTTTTGCAAACTGTTATTATTTGATATTATATTTTGATCCGCTGTGAATGTGAGATGTTGGTGTTTTCTGTTTCTTCTTCTATCTCTTTCTTCTTTTTCCTAACTATCTGAAAATTTCGAGATCGAAAATTTCGGGTCGTTACATTTAATATATGTTATCTTCTTGTTATTTTACTTTCATGTTAGTAATGTGGATCTTTACTATATGCAACAGCTTAGTTTTTATTTACTTTGCTCTTTTTTTCCTTTTGTTCTTTGTTTCATGTTGCATTTTACATTTGTTTATATGATAACAAATATAAGAGGCTAAACTCCTTCAATTTATGGGTAGTGAAACTCTCTAGTATGTAAATTCAACATTTGATCATTTATGCTCTCTTTTTGTGCTTAATGGAAATATTTGTAGTGGTTTAACTTGTTGTTTTAACTTTGAATTTGATAGTTTATATTGTTGACGCCAAATAGGCTATGCTTAAACAAATAACAAACACAAATTACATTTTCATCTACATATGATGTTGGTAATGAAGTGATTTTAAAATCAAAATTTGATGGTCTATATTTCTAATTAATAATTAATAGGTCATGCTTAAAATAGATTTTATTTTCAACTAAATTGTCATTTTCATGAGAAGTTAAGTAGTGGTTTAGTGGTTGTGTTATAGTTTGATGGTTTATATTGGGCTAATTAATAGCACAAATATGTCATGCTTATGATAAGCACTTCAACTAATTTCACTAATGACCAAAAGAGAGATCGTAACTTCATTTTGTTGATTTATGTGATCTAAAAAGTGGAAATTACCTCTAAATTGCTTTAAACTCGCATATTTTTATCAAATTTCTTTTGTTTGTTTTCTTACATTTTTAGTAGTTTACAACATTCTCAAATCTTTGGTTAATTTGATTGAATAGGAAATGTAAAATGAAACAATTCCCTATGAATCGACTCGTACACTACACGTACTAAAATTGTACGTCGTGAACATGCGGTTAATTTTAATTTAAATTCGTTCGATGGTTTTCTAATTCGATAGAATTTCCGTCGACGAACAAATTTTAGCGCCGTTGCCAGAGATTTGTTTTGATTTTATTTTCTATCTCGAATTATTTTTTGTGTTGATTTTTATTGTATGTTTGTTGTTCTATAGTAAATTTGCATTTACATTCCTCTTTTATAGTTTATTGAAAACACATACTATTTCAAAAAAGAATAATTTCATTTCGTTTCTCATTTACAATTTCTGTGTCAAAATACATTGCACTACATTTTCATTTTCATTGAAGTTCACATTTTCAATTTACTACATCTGTTTTTTGCCGACACCATACCATCCCTTGCATGAACAACTCCACTTAATTGCCGAAACCAATTTTCCAACCGCCATCAAAAGTCAAAATACAAAGCTTTTTTGGTGTCAGCGTCATGATTGGATATCCCTACATCCCCAAAGCACATATATTTTCATGGCAACATTTATTCGTAACAAAAGGAATCCCTTGTTGTTACATGCTACCAATTGCATATATACTGGTTTCTTTTAAAATATCTTACGATGTGTGACTAATCGTAATTCACTCTACGCATCCACTCTAATATAATACGAACCACACCTAACACGGCACTTCATCTTCTCCAAGACTGTCACAACACAGTCGCACACCCATCGATATAGCTCCTCATACCAAACATCACTACAAAGAAATTTCATACAATCTCTGTGCACCTTCATATGCATCACCATATCCATTCAACTGCATACAATCTCTGTGCACCTTCGTATACATCACCATATCCATCACTTTTTCACTCAACGCCTTCATATACATTGCCTGCAACTGCTTTACGTTCAACTGCTACTGCTATTGCCAACCGCTGCCAGAGATCATCCACTTGAATACACTACGGCCTTCACCTACTTCCTTCACAACCGTCAACAACATCACTCAAACAAGTTCGACCACCAACCTACCACTGCCTCTGCCTTTCATCCCACTGCACCTTTCAGACTTCCATTCACTCCTCCAACTTACAACAATCAACTTTCTGCCACTACAGTAAACAGAGCCCCATCAACATTCAAAACCAAAGTTCTCTTGCATCAAAACCGATTCATCACAACACCAAACTCTTCCATACTAGACCTACAAAATCATCACTTGCTCCTCTGACCAAACTCTCCTACCACATCACCTCCTACTGCGGCTCTGTCATAATTGCCACCATATCCCTGACCAACTACACAACCAACACAGCAGTCCACAACACTTCCAGTAGCACTGCAAGCACCCAGACCCATCAAACTTTCACTCCACCAACCCTAACAAAACAATCACCACATCATTACAACTCAAGCACCACTGCCATATAGCACTCTCACCCATCTCTACAACCTGTCCAATTTCATTTCCAAACACCATTCCATAAAACTGCCTGCTGCTTCGTCAAGCTCCACAACCAGCAAACCGACCTTCTGTCATCAATACTACCTCGGACTGTGCTACGGACCATTACTTAACACTTCATCTCCATCCATAATCCCACATACGCAAACAAACGCAACTTTCTGCAGTCCTACATATAGCAACACCAACCACAGTTCACAACGTCACTACAAACCTATCGCCAGAACTTCGCAGCCTCCAGTCAACAATCAACAAACCGTGCTTCACACAAATCAACTCCAGCGACTTCGAAACCAACGCAACCCTTAATCGCCACCAAAGCCTGCCTTCCATAACTGTCAACACTTCACCACGCTTCTCACTCAATTTGAACCCCGAACTCGACTTCGACGCCCGAACACACATTCGCCAATTAACGAACCCAAGCATCGACAACCACAACTGAATTTGAACTCGAACACCAATCGCCGAACAAGTTTTTGGCTTCAAAACAAAGTTGCGACCTTTTTTTTTTTTTTCTCTCCTTCTTTCCCTTCTGAGAGTGAAATTGGGAAAATGAATTGGGAATTTGTTTCAAACATTTCGGTTTGGGAATTGGAAAACGAATTGAGAATTGAATTTTAAGAGCTTTTGGTTTTATTAGTAAGTGGGCCGGGTGAGCAAGGCCGTATGTTTTAAAAAAAACAGAGAGGAAAATTGATTTAACTGTGTCCAAGAGTTTGAGATCGTGTTTCTTTTGCTTGAGGAGGCTGCAAATTCTTTGACCTTGTTTATTTTAAATGGGCCGGCCTTGAAGGTATTATAAAAACAAAAAAAATATTTCTTTGAGTTTGTTTGTTTGTTTTGATTCTAATTGTTTTTAGTTTAAAAATTTTAAAAAGAAAAAAAGTTTTGCACAATTTCTGTTTGTTGAAATTGATTGCCTGTTTTTTGTTCATTTTTCCTTTTGTTTTTTTTAAAAAAAAAAAGGAAACAAGTTTTAGTTTCTTCTTGTTTTGTTTTGGATTTGTTTTCAAATGTTTTGTTTTGTTTAGTTTTGAATTAATTTCTTCTTTGATATAAAAATACATGTACATATCGTTCTTTTAGTTTCAGGTTGTAAAAGCAGAATATCGCAAGGAGGAGAATAGGTTGCTGAAAACTGCCGCTCTACATGTCAAATAAATTGCTTGCTTATAAAATTTTTTTGCACCATTGTCCTTTTTTTGCATTGTTGGTTGCTTGCATTTGCTTTTGTAGATATGAAAAAAATTTCAAAACAAAAACAAATTTCATTGTAATTACATTGTTAATACACGTTTAATTTCAGCTTCGTATTTCATCTTAGATTTTGATTAGTAATAACGGTTAGACATCGATAACGTTTAATTGTATATTAACAATTTGTCTTTTTTGAACAATTTAATTTCTTTATTTCTAGGCTACGATAGAGTAATAATCATTTATAAATATTACGGTGGTTCGTAAATATTATAGTGGTTGTTCATCTGAAGATTGCTACGGTGATTCGTTGTGCACCGATAAATCATGTCTGTTACCTGACTGAGAACTATCTTGTTAATTTATGACAAAGTGTGATTATGCGATTTTAGGTTAGAAGCTAATTAAGTAAAATTTATAATTGAATTCTTACATTTATTTTGTTGCATTAGTTCATGCATATATAAAAACACCAAAAAGAAAATTTTAAAACCCAAAATTAAAAAAATTACAAATATTCATTTTCCTTTGAAATTATTAAATCCTTTTCATTTGAATTTTTTTTAATCAAATCAAAAATCTAAAAAAAAATTACTTAGTTTTTTTAAAAAAATATCAAAAATCCAAAAAAGAAAGAAATATAAAATATTTTCAAAAAAAATAAAAGCCAAAACATGAAATAAAGAAATCAATTTCCATTTTGAAAAATAAATTCTATTTGTAATTATTTTTCCTTTATAAAAAAATAAAATTTAGACAAATAAAAAACTTTTGAAAATGTCTGAATTTTCTCACTCGCCAGAATTTTACAATAGTTGTAAAAATCAATATAATCCATTTATACATCAAATTCTTATGGATATTCAACAACAACTATTGCTTAAACAAATCGAATTTTGAACAAAGAATAAATGGTTTGTGTAATTCATATTCGGGCAATGATTCAAGTCTAAGTTTTCAAAGTAATCAAGATTTGAATTTACTTCAAATTTCAAATGGTTTCGATTATAACCCATGCCAATTCGATTTCGAACTCCAAAATGAATTTCAAAATGGAAATGTGAACCATTTTTAAAATAATTTTTGCAATGGGAGTAATCTCAACCACGATGCGATTGATAATTTTTGTTCTTAACAATTTCAAATCGAAAGTTCTCAAGTTAGTAATTATAAATTGGATTTTGTTGAGTAAATGGATAAGATTTACAATGCTCATACGGATTTATTATTCGAAACACATATGAAACAACGTGAAAAACAAAACGAAATCCCAATGTGTGATGGTCGAGTGATAATCCATATCTTAACCAAATCGACGATTTTCAAAAAACAACTTTTAAAATGGAAAATGACAATCTTAATGAAGTTGTTGAAAAAATGGTAATCAAGTTGGATTTCAATTCTTTTGAGGGTGAGATACTCGATTTAAATTTAGATTTTTCTTTTCCCAATTTCGAAAATTTAATTACAACAACTTTGGATTTTGAAAATGATATACGCAATAAGTTGTTGATAATCCAACAAAGGAAGACAAATATTATAGATACAAATTTTTTAGACTTTTCTACGATGAGTAGTTGAATACCGAAGGGGAAGATGTCGATCACCATTTTGATTTTGAAATTGATAATTCGAAAGAAGATTCCAATGAAAAGCTTGAAATTAAATTTGGTGAAAATAAACTTGAAATTCAACCAATTGTTTTAACAACCCCAAAAATCATTGAAAGCAAAACAACTCATTCAATTTTTAATAAAATGACATTCATTTTCCAAATCAACATTCAACTCCGAAATCTTTTACAGTTTGGTTTTCTGAGCTTAAGCTGCGTCTTTCGTATTTGATGAGACAAATGAATTAGTCTTTGGAAGACTGATTCATTTTCTTTTTGGCGATATGCTTTCTAATCTCGTGTAAATACCGTTCATTTTCATGTGAATATAAGTCAGCTTTTTGTTTTATTTTTCTCCTTTCACTTGGGTTGACTGTGGGGACACGGTCAAAATTAAGTGTAGGGGAGTCTCGTCTTCATTTTTTATTTTTCATGGTTTGGTTTTTGCATTTTCTTTCCAAAACTCAAAAATTTTAAAAAACAAAAAATCTCAAAAACAAAAATTTATTTTTAGCCTTCTAATTTACTTTTGGAAAAACGCTATAGGACAAATATAGGATTTTGGTTATTAAATGAAATTTTTGAAAATTTATTTGTCCTAACAAAAATAAAAATTATGTTTGATTAGAAGTGACAATTGTTTAACTAGTATATAGGGAGGTTCATGGGTGATAATTTTGAAGTTTATCCTAATGGAAAATCTTTGTTTAAAAAAATGGTGGATTTAAAGTAAAGGTTACAACATTTTTTATCTTCTAAGTTAAATGGTGCCAAGATGATTTTGCAAAACTCTCTTCTAAAAAAAGAAAAAGAAAAAAAATATTTTAAAAAAAAGAAAAAAAAATATTTGTGTATATATATATATATATGTGTGTGTGTGTGTGTGTGTGTGTGTGTGTATTATTAACATCTACAATCGATAGGTATTCACACTTGTGTGTTCACTTGCCACGCTCTGTATTCCCCTCACACAAGCCCGCAAGGCAGTGCATGGGTGTAATGACCGTGATTTTTAATTACTGTCGCAATAAATATTTTGAATAGAAATTTTAATTTAAGATTTGGAAAAAATAAATAAATTTTCAAAAAAAATCAATTTTAGAGTCAGTTGAGTTATGCTTCTTTTCACCTTCACGTGTAAAAGAAATGGGCCATTCTAGAGTAGTGAACTCTTGTGTTGCAGCTATAAGTTTTTTTTAAAAAAAAACAAGCAAAAATTGAACGTGCTGTCACACACCTATCATCATTTCAAAATGCTAGCCGTGTCCTATTTCTTTCCATAAGCACGTCGCATTAAATGCAAAGCGTACAAAGTGATGGCCAGCACTCATTATCCTTGACTAATGCAAATTGAAAAAAAAAAATCTTGCAACATTTTCTTGCTCGTTTTTAGCTGCTCAAGGAAGGCATGAATGGCAGAAATCTCGTTCTCTTGGATCTAGCGAGGGGTTGGTCCTTAAAACATATGTGAGTGTAAAATCTCACATTTTCTAATTTATACATCATTCATCCTTTGTGCTAAAATGATTGGCCAGGTCGGTTATTGATATTACCTGGTAACAATTTCGACATGTTGATCCTTACTTGTCGTTCTACATAGATAGATCCACCACACTGCTGTTTCATTTCCTCTTCTAGTCTTGTTCACTTGAATCAGTACTTTATGGTGTACGGTCCTTTTGACACTGCTTATTGGCTCAGTTCATTTGAACTGTATAATACTAGCTTGAGCTCGAGTACATTAAAATGTATTGATGAGGTGTATTGCCATTCCTGGCTGCCTTGTTTTGTTGATGCCTGTTACTTACTACTGCATGTTGAAGTTCATCCATATATATATATATATATATATATATATATATATATATATATATATATATCCATCAGCCTCTGTCATTAACAGCTTAGAAAATTTTTGACAGTAACCTCACACAAAAGTAACAGTATTTTCGAAACTTAATCACGTTGCTTGTCAGTTAACTTTGTTTATAAATAGTTTGCAACAAATATAGGTAAAGTGAAATTATATACGGTCTTCATGCAAAATAAACTGAACCAGCCAAGACTTTTCTTCCAACAAACTCAAACTGTCATATACAAGCGAAATGTATTGATTACATATATGATATTATACACGTGCTATCTGTTCCTATGATTCCTATGGCCTAGCTATTTGTTTTGAGGAGGTATATTTGCCTTGAGACAGTTGCCTTTTAGCTAGTATATTGGGGTATATTTCATGGGTCAGGTCATCATACACCTGCGTGCATGTATCATAATGGGTGTGTGCATCTATGTGGTGTGAAAATATGCCAAGAACCTTGTTTTAATGCATGCGTGTGTACCAGTTCCTATATATATTTTGGTACGAGTTCTTTTTTTAAAAAAGTCATTGATAAATGCGTGCGTACCAGATTTTTGTAGTTTGAGCTTGAGTTTTGTTTTTTTTATATATTATTTACTATGCTCAAAGACATGTTAGGGGTGGATAGTTTTGCAACAACATGTGTGTATACAGGTAGTTGAACATGTTTACATGCCTGTGTTTTTATAAGTAAGTGTCCATATTGATCTGTTCCATATGGATCTGTTCCATTGTTTTCAAAGCCTATACGTATAGTGTTAGGTCCTTTTCTCTGTTACATTTCACATTGGTGTCTGCATACATTTAGATATTTTGAAAGATGTTAAATATATGGCCAGTTTACTTTAATTTTGTTCAAAAGTTTATAATTGCATTCAATAAAATGTGCATGGGCCACTTAAGTACACATTGGTAGTGCATATATGTACTGATAGTATCATTTGGAATGTTACTGCCAGGCTATCCGATATTTCAAATAATTTATAGCAATAGTGCAGTCTGTTGTAAAATTTGCTTCGAACCGGTGTACGTTTTAAAATGTATTTTATTAACGTTATTTTTATAACGGGATTTTACGCCAGTATTATATTTTGATGCGAATTGTTTTGACGAGATTTTGACGTATGAAAATTACTGTTGTTTTGACTTTAGTAACCGTCAATTTTAAAGTGAAATTTTAAGCGGTAATCTCGCAACGCTGATTTGATATCCATTTGTACAGTGTTTGGGGAAGCGCAATTTCCTTGTCGAAATTGCTACAGATGTTGCTGTTTTAATCAAGTGTTTTAAAAATCGTTTTAAAATAAAATTGTTTTCAAAAATTTTACAGTTTGCGCTTTCAAAAGAATGAGGAAGCGATTTAAACGATTCAGCAAAATTGAGGACTATGAACCCTTACTTTTACTGATTCAGTTAATTCCGGACTTGTCCGTTTGAGAACGTAAAATGTTATTTATATAAAATACATAATTTTTCACTTTCAAGGAAACGATGAAGAGATTTAAACGATTTAGCAAAGGTGCGGAGTATGAAACCACACTTTTACTATTTCGGTTAATTCCAGACTCGTTAATTGAAATATTTGTTGTTTTGAAGATTTTATTTGGCTTTCGGGCCACTCTGCTGGACCTTCGGGTCATATGATGAACCTTCGGGTCAATTACCAGTACTAGACCTTCGGGTCATCTGTTGGACCTTCGGGTCATATGTTGGACCTTCGGGTCATTTGTTGGACGCCAAAAATTATAGTACTTGGTAGGCTTCGTCCATATGAGATGCACGTGCGGCGTAGCTAAAACTCGCCATCTGTTGGGATCGATCCATCTTTTATGTTGATTTTCTAGTTATCTTATTTTGATTTCTAGATTTGGCGACTGGTGATTTTCTAGTTATCTTATTTTGATTTCTAGATTCTGCGTATTGCTGTTTCGAATTCAATTGTGAATTTGGGAGTTGATTTGATGATGTTTAATGGGATTTCTTCCTTTAAACTATGTTGATTACTGTTGTGTATAGTCTCATCCGAGATTATAACTTTGTGTATAGTCTCATCCGAGATTATAATTTGTGTAAGTCTCATCCGAGATTATAAATTTGCGTATTACTGTTTTGAATTCAATTGGGAATTTAAAAGCTGAATTTGATGGAGTTTAAATTAAGATTTCTTTATTTAAACTATGGTGATTCTTTATGTTAAATAGTCTCATTCCAGATTATTGATTTTGATGGAGTTTAAATTGCAATTTCTTTATTTGAACTATGTTGATCATTTATGTTGTATAATCTCATTCGAGATTATAATTATTTGCTTAAGTGATGTTTATCATACACTTATTTCTGAAGTTTAAATTAGACTGATCCGTTTATTATTTTCTTTTAAATAATATTCGGGTCAGACCGAGTTATTTCATGAATATCGCTATCTCTAATTCAGTTGTTGCTTCAGCTTTTGGGATTTCACCTTATCTTTTGTCTAGATTTCGAGGTGTTACTTTTGGTGTTGACTATCGTCTCACGTATGTTGATGTCTTTGTATATGTATATTCGGTTCATGTGAACTATCATTTGTTGTAGCATGTATCCAAACTTATCTTCCGCTATATATCTGATATTTCTGTTATGCTGTGATTATACTATCTGTGTTGTTGTTATTATGAGTTGTTCTGAATTTTTCTTAAGCCACCGTAGTTTCGCTTTAGATTTGGATTGAATATATCTTTGAGAGTAATTTACACAACTCCTATCGATGTAATCAATACTCGTCTAAGGCATAACTTACGGATGGTCGCTTCTAACAAGCCTTATTCTTCGCAATAGAAGACGTTATTCCTTACAATAACCTTTGTTATTGTGAGCATAGAGGTGGGGCGTCATAGCTTGGTATCAGAGATGAGATTCAAAACAAATTATAATAAACACAAAACAGATGCAGAATGGAACATGTGTTGCAACTATTCGAAGGTTTTATTCGTGCCTTTCTGATCTAATCCTTCGTTGTTCTTAAACTTTTATTCCTCTCTAACAAGTTGGAATATGTCTAGGAATACATCTCATATTTTCGTAGTATTCCATTTGTTATATTCCTTATCGATCTTGTATTATTTTAACTGCTCCTAAGGGTTTCAAATCTAGGAAGCTTAATGTTGCTTAAGCTTCTGGTGACTTTTCTCAGTCCAAAGGTATTACTTCTTCTGTTTTGGAAGGTTTTATTTTATTTCATTGCCGTTCTATTAGAGTTCTTTTCGATACGGGTGCATCACATTCATTCGTATCAAAGGAGCTTGTTGATGTTATTCCTTTGGATGTTGTTACTCATTGCGACCCTTTGAGGATTGTGAATCCTATTGGAGAATCCACTACTCTTGGTTTGTTGTGTGTTGATGTTGAGATTATTCTTTGTGGTTTTTCTTTTCATGCAAATCTACAGGTTATGGATCATCTTGGTTTTGATATGATTTTGGGAATGGATTGGCTCGTCCGTTACGAAGTTCAATCCTATGTCCCGAAAGAACTTTATATCTCAAGCATCCCGATGCCATCGAGTAGTTATCTATTATATTTTGAAGCATGGACCGTACTTCGAATGCTTTCATTCTTCCTTAGAATCGGAGGATGTCATTTCTAATATTCCTGTTGTTTATAATTTTTCGGAGGTCTTCGAGCCTATTTCGAGTTTTACGCCGAATAGGGCAATTGAGTTCCTATTAATCTTATCTGTGGTGCTCATCCTGTCAATCGTCATTCCACGAAGATGTCTGTTAAGGAAAATGAGGAACTCAAGCAACAATTATCTGAGTTGGAAGCCAAGCATTTTATTCGTTTGAGCTCTTCTCCCAACTCGACCTTACCATCGGTTTTCTTTTGGCTACGGGTTGCGGAAGTTAGCATTCCACTTACCGCATTCCGCACTCGTTATGATTCTTATGAATTACTTGGTATGTCATTCAGTTTGCCCAACCTATTTCATCCATTTTGTGAATCGAGTATTCTACGAATATCTTGATGACTCCATTTGTGTATTTATTGATTTTAAAATTTTGTAAATCATTTTCACAAGATTTATTTATAAGTATAATTGGATTTGTGTTTATCATATAGAAGATGATTTTGTGATTGTATTGCCCATTGAGCGCTTTAAGAATTCTAATCGATGCACTTGATCAACGTTATCGATAGGAATCTCCTAAACGCTTTGATGAGACAATTTGACACAATAAATTGATCTAGAAAAAGTAAATGTCTCTAGAAAATGATTTCGTAAAGACAATTGAAATTTTTGGAAGTTTTATCCTTTCAAGAAAGAAGATTATTTAAAAGAACTCTTTTTCGATACTCTTATCCTAGTGTCCCGAAGGGAACCAAGACTTCATTATTTGTACCAGTACTAGCCGTATTTGTTTCGGTGTTGTTCTCATGCAAAAAGATAAAGTAGTTGCCTATATTTCTAGACAACTAGAGCCTAACTAAATTCGTTAGGCTATCCATGATTTGGAATTAGCGGCCGTAGTCTTTGCTCTAAAGATTTGGCAAAATTATTTATTGGACGAGCGTTTTGTTCTCTTCACTGATCACAAATCTCTGAAGTATCTATTCACTCGGAAGGAACTTAATATGAGGCAACAACGTTTGCTCGAATTTATTGCTTCATATGATTTTAATATTCGGTATACCCTTGGTAAGGGTAATCGAGTTGCTGATGTGCTTAGCCGCAGGTAGCAAATTGTTGTTTCCATGATGCTAGCAGAGTGGAATATGTTGGAAGCTTTGTCTCTTTAGGATATTGCAGACCGTCCTTCAATTTCTGATTCTCCCGTGCTTTTAGTTAGCATGGAAGCTCGTCCTAGTTGTTGGATCGTGTTGCTGATGACCAGAAACAAGATCCAAATCTCTCTTATCTAATTCAGAGTTGTAAATCGGAATCCCGAAGAGATAATCTAAAGGATTTTGATATGGATAATCGTGGTTGTATTCTGAAGAAGGGAAAGTTGATTGCGTCTAGTGTTTCTAATATAAGAAATGACATTCTTGAGGACTGTCATCATTCTAAGTATATTATCCATTTGGGCAGTAGTAAGATGTATGCTGATATGAAACGCTTATACTTTTGGGAAGGTATGAAGCGCGATATTGCAAGTTATGTAAGTCGTTGCACGACTTGTCAACTGATTAAAGCAGAACATCACCGTCCTAGTGGTCTTTTGCAGCCTCTTGAGATTCCATTATGGAAATGAGATCAGATTTCCATGGATTTCATTGATGGTCTACCTCGTTTGAGGTAGGGCCATACTAGTATTTGGGTGATTGCTGACAGATTGACTAAATCAGCACATTTTATTCCTATCAAGTCCAATCGGACTGCTCCCTTCTTGGCTAAGTTGTTTATTAAAGAAGTCGTTCGACTTCATGGAGTTCCTAGTTCTATTGTTAGTGACAGAGATCCGCTTTTTACTGGTGGTTTTTTGCAGAGCCTTCAAAAAGCTTTGGGCACTAAGCTCAATCTTAGTACAGCTTATCATCCACAGTCTGACGGTCAGACTGAAAGGGTGAATCAAGTTTTAGAGGATCTCTTTCGAGCTTGTATCCTTGATTTTGGTGGTAGTTAGGAAGACCACTTATCTCTTGTTGAGTTCTCTTATAACAACAGTTTTCAATCCAGTATCGGTATGGCTCCTTTCGAAGCTCTTTACGGAAGACCGTGTCGATCGCCATCTTGTTAGTTGGAATCAGGAGAAAAGTTAGTTCTTGGCCCTGATTATATTCGTGATTCTTCCGAGAGGATTGATATTATTAGACAGAGAATGAAGGAGGCTCAGAATAGATAGAAATCTTATGTCGATCATCGTAGGAAGCCTTTGGAATTTTCTGTTGGCGATCACGTATTCATTCGTGTTTCTCCGATGAAGGGTGTGATGCATTTTAGTAGCTCCGGGAAAGTGGCTCCTCGTTATATTGGACCGTTTCCTATTACGGAACGCGTTGGCCCAGTTGCTTATCGTGTATCGCTACCTATTCAGTTTTGGGGAATTCATGACGTATTTCATGTATCCCAGCTTCATCGATGCCTTCGAGATTCAAATTTTATTATTGATCCTCCTATGTTGCAAGATCTTGAGATCTCACCCGACTTGTCTATAGTGCAAAATCCTATTCGTGTGCTAGCTTCGGAGGTGAAACGCCTTCGGAATAAGGAAGTTCTGCTCGTGAAGATTCAATGGTCCGCAAACCCCAAAGATTGCACTTGGGAAACCAGAGAATTCATCGAGCGTTCTTATCCGGGTTTTCTCTCCTCTTCGGGTGAGGGTGAGCATTCTTGATCTATCTTTTCTATTTTAATCTTTGTTGTAATATTACTTGTGTTATTGACTGCTTCTAGTATGAAAATTGCGGGGACGCAATTTTTGTAAGGAGGGGAGTCTGTAACTACCGTGATTTTTAATTATTGTCGCAATAAATATTTTGAATAGAAAATTTAATTTAAGATTTGAAAAAAATGATTTTTTTTTCAAAACAAATCAATTTTGGAGTCAGTTGAGTTATGCTTCTTTTCACCTTCACGTGCGAAAGAAATGGGCCATTCTAGAGCAGTGAACTCTTGTGTTGCAGCCTATAAGTTTTTATTTAAAACAAGCAAATATTGAACGTGCTGTCACACACCTATCATCATTTCAAAATGCTAGCCGTGTCCTATTTCTTTCCATAAGCATGTTGCATTAAATGCAAAGCGTACAAAGTGATGGCCACTCATTATCCTTGACTAATGCAAATTGAAAAAAAAAATATATATATCTTGCAACATTTTCTTGCTCGTTTTCAGCTGCTCAAGGAAGGCATGAATGGCAGAAATCTCGTTCTCTTGGATCTAGAGAAGGGTTGGTCCTTAAAACATATGTGAGTGTAAAATCTCACATTTTCTAATTTATACATCATTCATCCTCTGTGCTAAAATGATTAGCCAGGTCGGTTATTGATATTACCTGGTAACAATTTCGACATGTTGATCCTTACTTGTCGTTCTACATAGATAGATCCACCACACTGCTGTTTCATTTCCTCTTCTAGTCTTGTTCACTTGAATCAGTTCTTCATGGTATATTGTCCTTTTGACACTGCTTATTGGCTCAGTTTATTTGAACTGTATAATACTAGCTTGAGCTCGAGTACATTAAAATGTATTGATGAGGTGTATTACCATTCCTGGCTGCCTTGCTTTATTGATGCATGTTGCTTACTACTGCATGTTGAAGTTCAGCCATATATATATATATATATATATATATATATATATATATCCATCAGCCTCTGTCATTAACAGCTTAGAAAATTTTTGACAGTAACCTCACACAAAAATTAACAGTGTTTCCGAAACTTAATCACATTGATTGTCAGTTAACTTTGTTTATAAATAGTTTGCAACAAATATAGGTAAAGTGAAATTATATACGGTCTTTATGCAAAATAAACTGAACCAGCCAAGAATTTTTTTCCAACAAACTAAAACTGTCGTATATAAGCGAAATGTGTGGACTACATATATGATATTATACACGTGCTATCTGTTCCTATGATTCCTATGGCCTAGCTATTTGTTTTGAGGAGGTATATTTGCCTTGAGACAGTTGCATTTTATCTGGTATATTGGGGTATATTTCATGGGTTAGGTCGTCATACACCTGTGTGCATGTATCATAATGGGTGTGTGCATCTATGTGGTGTGAAAATATGCCTAGAACCTTGTTTCAATGCATGCATGTGTACCAGTTCCTATATATATTTTGGTACGAGTTCTTTTTTTGAAAAAGTCCTTGATAAATGCATGCGTACCAGATTTTTGTAGTTTGAGCTTGAGTTTTGTTTTTATATATATATTATTTACTATGCTCAAAGACACATTAGGGGTGGACAGTTTTGCATCAATACGTGTGTATACAGGTAGTTGAATCATGTTTACATGCCAGTGTTTTTATAAGTAAGTGTCCATATTGATCTGTTCCATATTGATCTCTTCCATTGTTTTCTGAGCCTATATGTATATTGTTAGGTCCTTTTCTTTGTTACATTTCATATTAGTGTTTGCATACATTTAGATATTTTGAAAGACGTTAAATATATGGCTAGTTTACTTTAATTTTGTTCAAAAGTTTATAATTGCATTCAGTAAAATATGCACGGGCCACTTAAGTACACATTGGTAGTGCATATATGTATTGATAGTATCATTTGGAATGTTACTACCAGGCGATCCGATATTTCAAATAATTTATAGCAATAGTGCAGTTTGTTGTAAAATTTGCTTTGAACCGGTGTACGTTTTAAAACGTATTTTATTACCGTTATTTTTATAACGGGATTTTACACCAGTATTATATTTTGATGCGAATTGTTTTGATGAGATTTTGATGTATGAAAATTACTGTTGTTTTGACTTTAGTAACCGTCGATTTTAAAGTGAAATTTTAAGCAGTTATCCCGCAACGCTGATTTGATATCCGTTTGTACAGTGTTTTGGGAAGCGCAATTTCCTTGTCGAAATTGCTACAGATGTTGCTGTTTTAATCACGTGTTTTAAAAATCGTTTTAAAATAAAATTGTTTCCAAAAAAATTACAGTTTGCGCTTTCAAAAGAATGAGGAAGCAATTAAGTAAAATTGAGGACTATGAACCCTTACTTTTACTGATTCGGTTAATTCCGGACTTGTCCGTTTGAGAACTAAAATGTTATTTATATAAAATATACAATTTTGCACTTTCAAGGAATCAATGAAGAGATTTAAACGATTTAGCAAAAGTGCGGAGTATGGAACCACACATTTACTATTTCGGTTGATTCCGGACTCGTTAATTGAAATATTTGCTGTTTTGATGATTTTATTTGGCTTTCGAGCCACTCTGCTGGACCTTCGGGGAATATGATGAACTTTCGGGTCAATTACCAGTACTAGATATTCGGGTCATCTATTGGACCTTCGCATCATATGTTGGACCTTCGAGCCATTTGTTGGGCGCCAAAAATTATAGTACTTGGTAGGCTTCGGCCATATGAGATGCATGTACGACGTAGCTAAAACTCGCCATCTGTTGGGATCGATCCATCTTTTATGTTAATTTTCTAGTTATCTTATTTTGATTTCTAGATTTGGCGACTGTTGATTTTCTAGTTATCTTTTGATTTTTGCTGTTTTGAATTCAATTGTGAATTTGGGAGTTGATTTGATGATGTTTGATGGGATTTCTTCCTTTAAACTATGCTGATTACTGTTGTGTATAGTCTCATCCGATATTATAACTTCGTGTATAGTCTCATCCGAGATTATAATTTACGTATAGTCTCATCCGAGATTATAAATTTGTGTATTGCTATTTTGAATTCAATTGGGAATTTAAAAGCTGATTTTAATGGAGTTCAAATTGAGATTTCTTTATTTAAACTATGGTGATTGTTTATGTTGAATAGTCTCATTCCAGATTATTGATTTTGATGGAGTTTGAATTGCAATTTCTTTATTTGAACTATGTTGATCATTTATGTTGCATAATCTCATTCTAGATTCTAATTATTTGCTTAAATGATGTTTATCATACACTTATTTCTGAAGTTTAAATTAGACTGATCCATTTATTATTTTCTTTTAAATAATACTCGGGTCAGACCGAGTTATTTCAGGAATATCGCTATCTTTGATTCAGTTTCTGCTTCAGCTTTTGGGATTTCACCTCATCTTTTGTCTAGATTTCGAGGTGTTACTTCTGGTGTTGACTATCGTCTCATGTATGTTGATGTCTTTGTATATGTATATTCGGTTCATGTGAACTATCGATTGTTGTAGCATGTATCCAGACTTATCTTCCGCTATATATCTGATATTTCTATTCTGATGTGATTATACTATCTGTGTTGTTGTTATTATGAGTTATTCTGAATTTTTCTTAAGCCATCGTAGTTTCGTTTTAGATTTGGATTGAATATATCTTTGGGAGTAATTTACACAACTCCTATCGATGTAATCAATACTCGTCTAAGGCATAACTTACGGATGGTCGCTTCTAACAAACCTTATTCTTCGCAATAGCATATGTTATTCCTTACAATTACCTTTGTTATTTTGAGCATAGAGGTGGGGCGTCACAGTGGGTGGTATATCTGGCATCAGTTACCCGAGTTAGGCATATGTAAATATTGTTAATATTAATAAAGTTTTCAAAAATAAGAGAGAGTAAGCAATTGAAACCTAGCACTATTTATGCTTATTTGATTTGACTTGTTATTGAAAAGAAATAGAATTACCGTTTTGATAAACTTTGATTATCAACTAAGGATCCATTTCATAATTACACTTTGTTACCAACTGAAATAATGGGTAAAACTAGAGTCTATTTGTTATGATAACCTTATTTTTGTTGGAAACTTTGACACGTACTGACTTATATTTTCAAGATAATGACCAAAACCTATATTTAATTTGTTCGTGTTAATTTAAAAGTAAGTCACTCTTTTGTAAATATTTTCAAAAGGTTGCATTCACATTGTTGTAAATAAATCATGCATTTCGTAAATATTTTCATATCACATTTTGATTTCGTGGGTAGTATCCGCTGAAAACCCTCACATGTTTAACGGGTAGTTGCATACTCTCAGTGCAATCATGCTCCCTACGAAAACGGATTCATCTTAGTTTTTAGTTTGTTTGAGAACGAACAAAAAGATAAGTATGAGGGTATTTGATGTTTACGTAAATATGCATATTTTTACCACCATATTTAGTCTAATTAAATTAAATAAATGATCATATTGGGTGTTTTAACATGTTTAAACCAAAATTCAAATTATTTTCAAATCGTCATATATTTACACAACGCGAGTCCAAAACTAACCCTAGACTTTATATCGATGTGTTGGAAGGTGCATGTTTTCACATTTGGTATAAAAGAGTATGTTTAAAATTCCTTAGGAGCTAGATACATATTGAGAGAATATACTAGATTTTTTTTTGAAAAAAGAGTTCCCAAAATAGTTCTTCTAAAAGGTTTTCAAAAAGTTTTCAAAATGGGTTTACAAAAAGTATATATATGTATAGATGTAAATTTTTCTTAAGGTTTTATATTAGTATGATATGGAAAAATGATATCAATTATTATTGCCAATACTATCTATGAAAAAATTGCTAATAATTCCTGAATCACATATAGAGAGGACGAGCGATCCTATTTGTTGTGGCTAAGGTAATGCATTTGTGATTTCGGACATGAACATCTTGATATGCTTCCACCGGTATCCGCAAGCAAGAGGACAAGGTGAACTTAACCCGAATACAGAACCCGTAGAGAGGGTGCTAGGAGTAGTTCATGCCCGCCCACCCAACATCGTTTTCGCCCAACTATGTAAGAACTTTGTGAGTCTAGGAGGGAAGATATGCATAGGGACAGACTTATGTGGACTCAAAGATGTGGCTTCATACTTTTCAGAGGATTTCATGGTTGATGGGTCTTGGAGAGGACATTAGGAGATAGCTTGCCGCTTGGCATTTATAAGGAGAGGCTCAAAATTGGTGGGATGTGGTGGTGGCGGAGGCCGATGAGGGAGAGAAAATTCGGGGAGATTTTAGAAGGCATTTTGAGATGAAGTATCTTTCCGTGGCAGAGAAGGGAGTACAGTTGTAGGAGTTCATACATTTGCAGCAATGATACAAGTTGGTAAAGAATATGTGAATCAGTTCAATGAGTTGGCTAAGTTTGATTTGAATTTAATCAATACACCTCATAAGAAAGCATTAAAGTTTGCAAAAGGGCTCAATCAACCTCTTTAGGGTTTGATCCTTAGTCATATTTCCATGGGTGTGACTTATGAGGATATAGTGGAGATGGCCTTGCTGAATACCGTTTCCAAGGAGGAAGTGAAGAGTGAGCTCAAGAAGTTGGAAGGAAAGAAACCCTAGTTGAATCAACGTAAGGACGAAATGGTGGCCTAAGGGAAGACTAAGAAGTAGGAGCTAAAGTGCAAGAAATATGGTAAGAGGGGGCATTTTGCGAAGGAGTGCAAGATAGACATCTCAAAGATAAAATCTTTCAACTACAATCAATTCAAACACATGAGGAGGGAGTGTCCGGCACCACCAAGGACCTCTACTCAAATGGTTTTAGCTTATGTACTAGATGTTTCTCCCAGCTTGAGTGCGCCTCCAATAGCAAACAAGGGGAAGAAGGAAGTAATTGAAAGTGTTTTAACTTTATCTAATTTATTCATTTGTACTTTATTTAACACTGGAGCATCACACTCTTTTATCTCGAGTAGACTTGTAGATGAGTTGCACTTAGGCACTAACATAATTATAGTACCGATAGTTGTATGCAACCCTGTTGGAGAATTGACTTATTTATCTATAATATGTAAGGGTTTGAAATTTTTTTTGGAGGTCGAGTTCTATTGCGATTCTTTTGTCTTGAGATTTTTTAGGTTTGGTTTGATTTTATATATGGACTATATGAACTTGTATGGGTTAATCTTAGATTGTGATAGGAAGGTTGTTCGTTCAGTACTTGTAATGGACACAATCTAGTGGTTTATTATGATCCTGGAGGTTTGGTTATGTTGATTTCCTTATGTTCTTTGGACCTATCACATGAAGAGTTAGCTTCAGTGCTAGTAGTTAGAGACTATTTAGATGTCTTTTCTTAGGTTACCAGTCTCCCACCCCAGGGAGAGATCGAGTTTCAGATTTATTTACGAAGAACGTTAGACCAGTTGCCTTATCTTTGAGGCACGGGGATCCTAAAGGATGACACGAGCTGAATAAGCAAGTGAGTGAGCTATTGAAGAAGGGCTTCATTAGGAGGAGTATTTCAGATTGGGGATAACAAATTTTCTTTGCCACTAAGGCAGATAGTTCTCTAAGGCTTTACATTGATTATCGTGGGCTTAATAAGCTAACAAATAAGAATCATTACTCATTGCCCCACATAGACGATCTCTTTGATCAGTTGGTTGGAGAGAAGGTGTTCTCTCAACTTGACTTAACTATTGGATTCCATCAGATGCGTGTCGTCGAGAATAGCATCAGAAGACGGCCTTTTATACACCCGACGGAATTTATGAGTGATTAATTATGCCCTTTGGATCGACCAATGCACCTGCCTACTTTGTTGATCTAATGAGTCAAATTTTTATAGGGTTTCATAATAAGTTCGTGGTGGTATTTATTGATGATATATTAGTATATTCGAAAAGCAAGGAGTAGCACATGATGTATCTAAAAGAAGTGCTTAATAATGTCCATGGACATAAATTAAAGGCAAAGTTTTCCAAATTTCACTTTTAGCACAAGGAGGCATGCTTTTTGGGACACGTTGTCTCTAAGCATGGGCTGGCAGTCGATCCTAGTAAAGTTTTTGTAGTACAGGATTGTCATGTGTCAAAGAATACCATGGAAGTAAGGAGTCTCCTTGGTTTGGTAGGCTATTATAGGAAGTTCATTAAGAACTTTGCTAAAATTGCTGCCTCTCCGACCCTCCTTACCAAGAAGAATTTGATTTTCTCGCAGGAATCAAAGTGTGAGGGTGCTTTTATCAAGCTGAAGGAGGCATTGAGTAGTGCACCTTTTCTAGTATTACCCGATGGTTCAAAGGCATTCACGGTGTATACCAACACTTAAGGTATGAGATTGGGTGAGGTCTTGATGCAAGAAGGAAGAGTGGTGAGCTATGTTGTTTGACAATTGAAGGTCCGTGAGAGATATTATCCTACCTATTACTTTTTGTTGGCGGGCATTGTATTTGACACGGGTTATGGAGGTACTATCTATTAGGAGAGCAGTCTGTGGTGTACAATGGATCATAAGACTGTGAAGTATTTATGCTCCTAAAAAGATTTGAATTTAAAGCAGCAAAGGTGGATATAGTTTTTGGTGTCGTATGGTTTCGATATCTCTTATACTCTAGAAAAGGGTAATGTTGTAGCTGATGCCTTAAGTAGAAAGCATGCAATATTGAGTCCCATGTTCTTGGACTGGAAGCACATGGATTTTATCTCTATGTTCAATTTTTGACCATCGTCGGACATCACTTTGGGATTTTTGTGGCTTTAGATGTGTAGCCTACACTTATGGACTGCATTGGGTCAAGTCAAAACACGATAAAGAGTTATTGGATATTTTCGAGAACCTTAGTATAGGAGAGCGATCGAATCATTTGAGGCGCTTTACCATTGACTCGAAGGAGTGGTTATGAAGAGATGGTAGATTATGTGTTGCTCTCATTATGGATTTGATTGGCATTGTACTAGCCAAGTCTCATCATTCTAGGATGACGATTCATCCCGTTGGAGATGAAATGTACCATGACATAAAGAGTGTCTTTTATTGTCCTAGTATGAATGTGGTAGACCGTGTGGCCAGATGTATAAGGTAAAGGCGTAGCAAAAGAAGCTAAGAGGATTGCTGCGGAAATTAGATATTTCATAGTGGAAGTAGGATAGCGTTTATAGGGATAACATCAATGGACTACCTAGGAGAAGGAGGAGGAATGAGAGTATTTAGGTCATAGATGATGAACTGACCAAATGCGCTCATTATATTTCGACTAGGAGTACGAGGACTGTCGCATCTTTGGTAACACTTTACATGAGGCAGATAGTAAGGTTACCTGGAGTTCTTCTGGCATCGTTAGCAACCGAGATCCACTTTTCATCAATGAGTTTTGGAGGAGTCTTAAGGAGGCTTTAGGCATAAAATTAAGTTTGAGTATCGCTTAACACCAATGACAACCCGTATTTTACATATTGTTGGATCGTAAAATATTTTTATTTTATTCACATGAGGTTATATGATCTATAATCTTGGGATATGACTCTTAGGGATATTTTACACACCTATAATTTTTTTTAATTTCTATATGGCCATTTGTATAAATCTTATTTATGCCATAACTTTTGATAGGAGTCGAATTTGGGTCTCAAACTAATTTCATTGCGTCAAGATGATGGTTTTCCATTCCATAGTGTGGTCATAATAGAAAATTGGACTTATAACTAGAAAGTTATGTCTATTTTAAGTTTAAACAGTTGTTGATCAAAAATAGTATGTATTAGCTAAGCCCATGATTGGGCCCATAAGTCTAGTTCGAGACTACAATAAGTAGGGGTTGTAAGAGTTAAATTAAAGATTTTTCCTTTTCTTCCGAATTAGACCTAACCCCCTCAACCCTATCCATTCAAAATCACCCAACTTACTCTTTAAATCAAACCAAGTTGAAAATTAATGAATAGATCGTTGATTAAAAGATTGAGATTTCATTTTGGTTTATTTTAATTGATTAGAGGATAGAGACTCAAATTGGTTGAATTTGGTATGTGGTGAGTGGTTTGCGCCTTCTCACTACCCTATGCATGTGTATGCGGTAGAATTATAGGGTTTAATATGATTTTTAACCTTAAATTTTAATCACATATTAACATATGATCATGACCTAACTTGATGAATTTTAATATGATTTGTATTAATGGCTTTGTAATTTACCTTGTTCACATTTATATGTTCATGATTGCTTAGATTTGGATTAGAACATGCTTGATTACTATAATTCTAAGTATTACTTGTTTGATTGGATGTAATTGCATGTTATTCTATGTTTATATACTATGCTTTGATGTATTTTGCTGGTGTGTTGGATGTTTAGGAAGATAGGTGGGTGAATTTTGCAAATCGGAGGCAAAGTTAGCAGGAATTGGATGAAACTTTGAGGAAAGGCTCTAAAACATTAAGGGGCCTGTAGCTTAAGTCGCGCATCTAGAATGGTTAAGTAGATAACTCGATACCAAGTTATTTCCGTGGCTCAAATGGGCCGGCGATTTTGGGGATCTCTCGGTGTTGGCTAGTCGAGATGGACCCAGGGAAGTCTTAGAGAATCGGTGAAGTGTTAGATGTTATGCCGAGGTGTTCGTAGAACTTAGAGTTGAGTGTTCTAGATTGGAGGTTGAGTTGTTCTGATGGATGAGTCAAGGTCTGAAGCACTTGGGATTGGAGTTCTAGAAGCATGAAAGGTAACTTAGTCAAAATTAATTAAGTATATGATTTGATGCCAAATCATTTTTATGCATGGTGATGAGATGAGTTTTATAGAGGATAGAGAGGAAGCTTGGTCGATCATGCTGGAGGTTTTGGCTCATTCGCATCAGAATAGATGGCGATGTAGTAGCATGATGAAAGCTATGTATCTTCGGTTTGTGGCTTGTGGAGGGAGTAGGTGCCAGAGATAATAGCTCGATAAAGGACAGAGTCATAGGATGAAGAACGTGAAGGGTTCCTAGATAATGGAAACTATATTGAGCAAAAGAAGGGCTCAAATCTGAATTTAGCAAATGAAAGCTCGGATGTATATGTGCTAAGAAATTGTTGCTACTCAGAGTGTTTTCTGTTGTACTCAAAGTAAGGGTATTGTAAGTGGGGACGTCCATGAGTCAATTGAGGGACCTATGTACCTTGGACCTATGGCATTGGGTCTAATGTCTAGCTTTGGGCTACTGGACATGTATCAAGCTTTAGGCTGCATGATACGAGAGTACAACAAAAACCAGTATTTTACTAGTCCCTGGCATGAGGGTTATACGACTTGCCATATATTCAGCACACAAGTATAAGTGATAGCAAGTATTGTTTAATGGATGCTATGGTTCCTTTAGTTGCTTTCTTTAATGGGTTATCACTCATGGATACCATTGGGAATAGGCACCGGAGGTAAGGATAATTGCACATCCACCACTCTTTTCTGTGTAGCACATTTATGATATTGTAAAGTAGCATATTATGTTGCTATGTGCTAACTCCTTGGTTGCAGGGACACGTCAGGTATGATTCATGTACATATGTTCCTTACTATATTTGCATGTATAGTATTTTAAGATTCATTTGCCGCTCAAGCCAGACTGTTGTCTGACCCAAAATTTTGTGCTTTGCTTCTTATTATTTAAAGCACTCTTAAATAAGCGGAATGGTTGCAAATGTGTCATTAGAATACATTTGAATAATGATTGCTAATGGATGAATTTATTACGTTGACCCTTGCGCACTTCGGCAAATATTTTCGAGATTAGCATGCACTCACACCATCACTTAATAAGACCTATGGTTATTGCATATGGATTGAATGGTTGTACATACATATAGAATTACCAGTACATTTACATAGGATGTTGCATGCATTTGGATGCATGACATATGCATTTGAATTTAAGGAGGTTGACTAGTTCAGGAGACCGCCTAATTTTTGCATTAGTATAGGTTCACATGCATTCCCATATATAAATATTACATTACAATTTGAACTAAGGACAATGGTTGCTAACGGTTGATGGATAAGTAAATGGTTGTAGGTATTAACTTTCATACGTACAAGTTGCATTGTTCCATCCTCAGAGATTTCAAGGACGAAATCCTTTTAAGAGAGGAGAATGTAACACCTCACAAAAAATTTAATCGAAAATTTAATAAAAGAATTAAATTAAATACAATAAGGGTAAGAAAGGAATTTTCACAAACCCCATGTTACATTTGTAAAGATTTTCTGGACAATTTTCATATATAAAATTCGAATTCATATGAAAACGCTGCCAAAGTTTAAAGATTTAAGTTCAATAATATATGAAAAATAATTAAGAAACAATTAGTAAATAAATAACATTAATAACTCAACCGATTGACACCTTGGTTGGGGCCGGTCGACACCTATCAATCGACCGCCCCGAACCAAGCGGCCGTTCGGTAGGCACTTATCGGCTAGGGCTAACCCAAGCCGAACGACCCGAATTTAATTGTATTAAATCAACGGTCATCATCAATTCGTGCAGTTATAAATAGGTCGTTAATCCAAACCCTAATCACTCACCATCAGAACGTCCAATTTAATTCTCTCTCTTCTCCAAAGCTCTATCTCTTCTAAAAAATTATGAAATAAAATAAAAATAAGTTAAAGACAAAATAAAGCAAAAAGGAGATATTAACAAGTGGAAGAAAAGGCGATTCAAAATGAATCAAAGTGGGAAAAGCTAATAAAAGATGAGTGGGTTTATAGTCAATATGATATTCTATATGTAATTAAGTTGTTTAACATCTTTTTTTAATCTAGAACTGGTTTAGTTTAATCAGAAATGATGTTTATACGTGATAGTAATAGACTGGAAATTTGATAAGAAATTAACCCATTTGAATATGATACTTGCCTACTTTGAATTTAAGTAAAGTAAATCCATTGGATAAAAATTGATTTAGGTCAAACACACTCTTATTATTAATTGATATAGACCGATATATCAATACCCTATTGACTCTAAACCCAATTTAATCTGATTTGATGACAACCATACTTCTGAAATGGTTAGAAATTGAAATTGAGAACATTAGAAACTGTAGATTAACAAATTAGAAGTAGTTTACTGTAATTAACAAAGAACAATAATTGACAGAGAACGATAATTAATAGAGAATGAAAAAATCAACTTCGACCGGTAAACACTCACTAAAGTCGGTTGACGGGTTCACTGGAATCGGTAGACAATAGGCAGTCGACTGCTCCAGTAGTTCGCAGTCGACTGATTAATGGTTTACAGGTGCAATTTGAACCTCGTCCTAAGTCTCAGGTTATAAGTTTGTATGGATGTGTGTGTATAAATGTTCGTATATTAGTAGGAAAATTAGTTCCCTAAGTTTATGACTCTTGGACGTTATGGGATTGGATAGATGTGTATGGAGACAATTAGGCCTAGACACTATTTATTTGGCAAAGTCAGTATTCGATAAGGTTGATTCGATTACAAACTACATTCAATGGAGGTTTTACGGTGTATGTGCAACACTACCGAGGATGCCTAGAGAAGTGCATGGCCCGACACCAAAGGAAGGTTCCTAGGTACATGATGTGATACTATTATTGGATGCCCGATGCTATGCAAATAGGTAGCATTACATTACCATTGAGATTGGACACAGATGCAACGCATCCCAAGATGTCTTTGGTGTGAGCAAGCATTGCAGGTTCCTCATCAGTGGTAAATAAGATACCTATAGTCGTAGTTGGGGAGTATCATCCTAAGGTTGATACTATAGGCGATCCTATGTTGGAATAGTTCTAGTAGTTATTAGCACGATCTGCCATTGTTTTGATGTTCGATTGGTTGTTTGACCCTAAGTATAAACCTTCATAAGATGTTTGGTTTAGGTTTATTTAGAAATATAACACTTAGATAAATGAAACTAGCCTTAGTAGGTGATTCGTAGACACAATTATGACACTCTAGGTCATATAGATTATAAACGAAGTCAAGTACATGTGATCACTATGTATTAATAATACCATACTTTTGCCTAACACACTCCTCTCCTTTTTCCCCAACTACAAGAGGATAGAGCAGCAGGTGATTGGCCCAGATCTAGTACATAGAGAGGCGAGCTTGGCATTGCTTATTATTTTCCGTTATTCTTCACTTTACTATTTATCATACTTAGTACTTATCAAACTATATGATGTATTTCTGTACACTTTGGATTATGACTATGTATGTTTTGAGACTGTGTTTTCTAGGTTATTTTTTGGGATGATATTTTATGTATTTATATTTTACTGTCTTCCGTAGTGAGATCTGCAAGGGTAGAATGTCTTACATTTTATCCTTATATTCTTAGTCTCTATGATGTTTAAAACCCGATAGCTCGTACTTCTTGGAAAGACGTGAGTTTGTAAATCACCCTAAGCTTTGGATTGACGTATCGACAGTTATGGGTTGTCACACATGACCTTTTTGAGGCTTGATTTTCAATGAAGGGACTTAAGGTAGGTGATGGTTTTGAAGAGTCGGCCAAGGGTTTTTCAGTTTCAAGCCAATATTTAATTTTTTTTGTTATCAAAGTCATGCTTTAACCACTCTACTATTTTGATGGAAATGTAAGGGTCATTCATGCTTATGATCATCAACTCTTTATTTTAAGACTGATTAACATACTCTAACCCTTCCAACGCCCCTATTTTATTTGTGTCTCTGTCGAGGCTAGGCTAGAAGGAAGGATTAAAGCAATTTACAATGTGGTGACATAGGTCGTCATAGTTAAAATGGCACTTGGGCTCAAGCCTTGAGTGGCTAGTGGTGGAGAAGACATGGATGGATGACCTATTACTTAATAGACAGAATAGTATACATTAATGATGTCCACCAGTAAGAGTTGAAATTTCTAGAGGACCGGTGAGATGAGAAATGTAACTTAGTCTAATGGAGTGTCCTTGTTTGGAAATTTAACTACTTCTACCTCCACAATAAAAGATTTGGTCGATTGAATGGTCGAAGGAGTGAGATATGGAACTTTAGATCCTAATACAACAAGGATAGGAGTTTCAATAAGGGCGGCCTCAGAGGTGGCCACTATGGAAGTGACAATGTCAATTACATGCTCTTTCAGTGCGGGGATGGATGATATTGCTTGATCCAATGCGTTGGAACCAACATAAGCCTCTACGGTTTCATTTCCTATAGCCGTGTCCAATGCCGCCCAAGTCATCATTTCATTTCCTCGAGGTCTCGATGTCCTCCCCTTCTAGGAAATGTGATTTCAACTCATCCTTAGTAACATTATGACAAACCTAGGTGGCTCTATGGAAAATCTGTTCCCTTGGGTCAGATAGCGTAGTTGGATAGCTCTCTTAAAGCCATTTTATATTCCTATTTTTGATAACATTAGAAAATAATTGCTAGTGAGTTGCTTCTATCTCTTTATCTATTTGAGTGGCCTTCACCTTGAGCTTTGTAATCTCTTGTTTGGCACCAAAGAGTTCAATTTTGACTTGAGCATTCGATTATGACTCAGCCTCAAGTCAGCTTTAAGTTTATTGACTTCAGCTTGAAGTGTTACAAGTTGCTCATCCTTGGCTTTAAGTTATTATTCATATTTAGCATTTGAGAGTGAGCTTTCTTCTTTTGATCGTTCATGATTTGGTAGCTTGATATGGGTAAAGCGTAGCCGGCTATTCTATTATTTGAGCCCTTGAGTTGCATCTCTTTCCTTAGTGATGTCAACTAATTTCATTTGTAGCCTACAACAATCCTATCATGATTTGCTTTCTTTGATTCAAAAGAATCGATAATCAACTGATTAGCCCAAATAACCTTAGGCCCCTTTGCAAGATTTTTCCATTTGAGAACCTACTCTACAACCTCTTTGTGCTTGTCAAGGCCTTCATCGGCCTCTTTTTTCGAGATGCTTTTGAAAATATAATCTAACATCACCCCCGCTAGACAAACTAGGTGAAGCAGCCTACACCATAGTATGATAACTGAAGATTAACCTTGAAGGGATGGAGGTGAGGTAGCATGAGTTCTAGTTCCTTTGGATTGATGGGAGACAAATACGGTAGTGGTAAGAGGTCTAGTCAGTGGAGGTTGTTGTTGAGAAGATTGAGAGTGAGAACGCGACCGATAAGGGTCAGATTCATGCTCGGTCGCGCGAACCTTACAATTCATTTGAGTGGTGCTATCTTTTCTCAAAGTCACGATGCACGTGCTCTTCATCTCCGCTCCTTTATATATCTTCTTATCTTGATGCTCTTTATCCTTTCATTTTATTTTCCGAATTTGGACTCCTGATGTGAGCTTGGGCATTGCATGTAAGCCTCTAGAGTTGAGAAATGACATTGCCCTACAACCAAATAGGAACTGCCAAATGATAGTTGCCAATTATATTTGAAAAGAAGGATGTATTAGTACTAAGGTACTAGATTAAGAATGAGTGTTCAATGATTGTGCTCATCATCCTATGAGTGTGTGAAGTGCTAGCGTTTCCTTACGTAATCTATGAACCATGTTCGAAGGGCCCTAAAGATGGAGCTTCATCACCCTCTGTAAAAATATCCTAAGTGGGGAAGTTGAATTCTCAGGGGTTGGTGTCAAGGATGTCTCCAAAGCTTATTCCCTTGGATCCAAAGGTAGACAAGTATACAAAATGGCCCGAGGAATCGAAGATATTCTCAGAGGAAGCCACACGAGGAGTGGCTACTTCAACTAGTTCAAAGCTTAGACTAGATGCAAGCTGTGAAGACTTGATAATTAATAGCTTCGATCTGGGAGATGCTGTAACATTGGCATCCTCAAGAGATGTTTCTCCACACGATTCATCCTGCCAAAGTTATAATTTTCATCATCGTCCTCTTCTTCCACTTCTTCTTCTCCTTCTTCCTCTCCTTCGTCCTTTACTCCTTCACCTCTCTCCTCGATGACATTCTCTTTTTCTCATCTTCCTTCCTTATCTATATTTACGTTGTATCCTTCACCCTCTACATACCTTTGGCCTTCGTCGTTAGAGTCACGAACTATGGCTGAGGGATCGACGGTAGCTCAAGATTTCTTGATGGGGAGTTTATTTGGAACAATAATCCTGCCATTATATAGAAGTTGATACTGGTGAAGGCCGGCATTCGTCAGAAGATAGGTGGTCGTGTAGTGATCATACTCAACTCCCTTCAAGAACTCTTGAGTATGTGCTTGCTCACGTTAACTTCTTGTATGAAGATACTTGTGACGGATGAAGAAAGGAAGATGCTTCAATTGCATCATAAGTGAATATATAGAGAATTAAGCAGGGTGTAGCCATTGGGATGTACTTGTATGGTAGCCAACCTGATTTCTTAAAGAATGAATTTGATGGACAAATTAAATGGTGGCTCAGCTCCAGATAAGCAGATGCATTTATTGCATGCTATATAGCCTGGAGGCGAAAAATGAGCCCATTAGTTGATTGTGGGAAGGCGAACCTCGTACTTGGGAATCCTATGCTTAAGACAGACTAAATGAAGTGACTCTACCATCATCATAGATGGTGTCTTGTCGTTGGGATTGTCTATAACCATCAGAACATGTTTTTCATCAATTAGGGAGCTTGATTTTGGGGATGTATGGCAGGAAAAGCTTGAAGTCAAAGTTCGAACACCTTGTTCTAAATGGGATAGACATAAAATCCTGAGCTATAGAAAAGCCTTCCTCGGGAGGGGTAAAGGGGCTGGTGCAAAAGTTAAGGCAAGAAGATCGTCTGGTCATCATGATCTGAAAAGCCTGATGGCGAACATGGTCATGTATATTTTACTTAAATGAAATTACTACTTTTAAAACATGTGTAATAATACAAAGAATCCAATGGATATCGACATGTGTTGACCGATCTGATTCTATACATCGACAGAGGCATTGAGGAGTGTCGCTCTACGTAGTGGATATCTTGTGTAAAGAGCATAGTGCATTTAAACACTTTGTGTAGATAACCGACTCGTGTTGGCAAATGAGTTCCATCACATGATAGAACCATGTGTCGAATCTTACCCGTTATCGCAGAATGAACGATAATGAAACCATCGTCCGAAGTGTTGTGGAGTCTTCTTTGTAGGAACATAGGATCATGATGAAAAACTCGAAGTGTTGACTTGTATATTGCATTTGGATGTTGGAGTGTATTCAATGCGACCGTTCTTCAGAACCCTCTCACCGAAATCAGGCCATCGATTTACATTTAACCAAAATTCGACAAGCCCGACCATGGAAAAAAACTCAAAGCATAGTTTGTGATAATGTGAAGCGAACATCAAGTATTAGAAATATGAAGGAATTCGATGCGAGCCCATGATGTTTTGGTGTCAACCTCTTAAATATTCGTTTCTCCTAAAGTAACCCAAATATTGACTTTGCAATGTGAGGTGAAACGTTAACTTGTGGTCAGCTATCAATCGACATCTGCAACCTTTCCCTTGGCCATGTCTTGATGGTGGCGATGACAAGAAACTAGTGGTGGTGGCTATGATAACACCCATGATGGTGCCAAAGACATAGGTCAAGAACCCACCTTTGTGTTCAATCTTGATCTTGAAAGAAAAAGGTCAGGTGGAGAACTCAACACCAAACTAAATTTGATAGTGGCAAACTACGTGACGATGATGTGTAGGTGGTGACAGCGTTGGCGGTGAAGGCAGAATAATGGCAACGGTTGGAAGCCAATGGTCGCTAAGGAAAGAAAATTAAATCCTAGCAAATGGATAAAAGTGAAGAATTTTTTTGACTAAGTGTTGTATATATACCATTCTTTGTAAATCATGTCGGTACCAACATGATTTGATCGGTACATACACGTTTTATTTGATCGGCCCCGTTCTTCGTACTCTCACCTTTATATAACCAACCTTGCCATGAATTGCTATCAAACCTGAGATTACTTTGTTTTTTGATCTGAAATCATCGTAGAATCGTTTGTATTCGTGGCAAATCCAAAAGCGATAAGATTAAGTAGACGTAGGCACTTGATTTGGTCGAACCACTATAAAACCCATGTTTTTCAGCTATTTTATTCTTTTTTTAATTATCTATTCTCATTTAAGTTTGCCTTGGGGTGTTGTGTCACATTCTGTGTATTTGTTTCACGTGAGGGGTGGCGGGTGGAAATGAATGTTAATCTTGGTCGTTTAGAAAACGTTCCCATCTTAATATATTAATAGAAATGTCAAGTTATACATGTTTGATTCATAATGTTTTATTTGTAATTTGAATGTTGAAATTCCTATTCATTAAATCTAAACTAAACAAGTGAAAACTTTCAAACGTTGTTCCTCGTATTGTAAAAAATAATTAGTTAATTGTACTATCATATTGGGAAAGACAAAAAGTAAAAGATACAAAATTAGTCTATCATGAGCACAAAGTAAAATAAAAGGAAAAGAAAGAGATTTAGGTTCAAAATCGACGACTGCCCGTCCTATCCATCATCTCTTATCCTAGATTTCGAGAATTGTAGCAATTTTTTTAAATAAATCAACAAATAACTGCATAATTGAGTATGATAAGTTCCAAATTATGTAGTTTAATAATCATTGCATTTGATTACTAAGGATAAAAAAATTACAATTGATTTGAGTACTAATTCACTATTTAACTAAGTGTTTCAATGCAATTTATTTTATTTTGTTGTGTTTTCATTCACATAAGTATTGGATGTCAAATATTACATATGCATACATTTACTATTTGGTGACAATTTGAACTCGCTTTAGTTATTTCTTTGCACACGTCCAACAAACGTGCCTAAGTATTGTGGTATACAATAGGAAAACCTCAACATGAAGCTCTTGAAATACCTAAAATACCATTTTTACTTTCTACTATATGATTAAGATAATTATATCATTTTGTTGTCCACTTCCATGATCACAATGGAAATAATTTTTCTAGACTCTCCCATTGCATAAAACAAAATGAGTTCATTATCAACTCCTCTTTAAATCTGAACATTAGAAATTGCTCTTCCTATCGGCTCTTCCCTACATAAAATTGCTCTTCCCTTGAGGATTTTATTGTATTTTCCTCCATGGATTGAAAACCTCACTTGCTTTTAATTTCTTTAACTTTTAGGTATAAGATACATGAAATTTCAAAACCAAGCATGGATCACTACATTAGTTTTCAACAAAATGGTAGTGACGGAGAAAGCAGAAGCTTAAAAATATGGTTTCTTGACATACAATCTGAAGTTGTAGCGAATAGGTTCCATAAAAGGACGGTCGACATTAGGCTATGGTACTCCATATGTGCATGTTTTCCTCTTCGAATCCATGATTTTCTTTAAAAAACCTTGGGCTTCACGTAATGCTATTTTTTAGGACACATTCAATTCATTGAATGGTATTTTTAAGGCAATTGAGTTTTCTTATTTAAAGGATTTCAATCATTATACACACATATATAAAATAGAACAATCTCAATACAGATATTTTAAAATACCTAGAATATCCTTTTCACTTTCTACTATATATTAAGAATATTTTGGTCATTCATTTGTCCACTTTCACGATTACAATGGAAACATTTCTTTTTCTAGACTCTTCAATTGCATAACATAAAGAGAATTTAAAATCAGTTTCCTCCTTAATCCAAACTTCAAAAATCGCTCTTTCTTTCGGCTCTTCTCTACATAAAATCACTCGTCCCTTAAGGAATTTATAGTTATTTTCCTCCTTGAATTGAAAACCTTACCGATTTTAATTTCTTTAATTTCTAGGTTTTCAATCTATGAGTTTCGAAACCAAGCATGGGTCATCGCATCATTTTTCAGCAAAACGATAGTGATAGAGGAAGCGAAAGCTAAAAAATAATGTAGAAGATTCATTGGCATACAATAAGAAATTGCAGTGAACACGTTCGTTAGAATGTCAAACGACATTAGACCAAGGTACTCTATAGATGTAGGTATGCTTTTCTACGAGGATCCTCGGTTTTCTTTATTGCTG
Organism: Allium cepa; assembly: GCA_030765085.1. Taxonomy (NCBI): domain Eukaryota; kingdom Viridiplantae; phylum Streptophyta; class Magnoliopsida; order Asparagales; family Amaryllidaceae; genus Allium; species Allium cepa. The sequence goes on from CM060928.1 coordinate 1,040,502,388, forward strand.
AACCTTAGGCTTCAAAAAAATGCTATTTTATAGGAGTTCACCGAATGATATTTTTTTCAAGAACTTTGAGTTTGCTTATTTAAATGATTTCAATCATATTAAGCTTAAGATGAAATACAAGAAATGAGTATATGGGGATTGATACATAGAAAACCATTATTAAATGCGATTGTAATAAAAATATTTGGAAAAGTCTTATTAAATAATTGGTTAGCTTGATATGTGAATGGGAAAACTTTTACAAGTAAAACAGTTTGAGCTTAAGGTGTTTATTACATAGTGGTAGTATGAATAAGAATGGGGTGGACAATAAGATGATTTTGAACAATAATAATATGAGGGAGATAAAACATGTTTGCATTTGAGGTGTATTAATGGAGAAAGAAGAGAACTAGGGTGCAATGGAATAACAATTACTGTATGGTAACAATCGTATAAAAGAAGAGTACTTGGATTGTACTAAGCTAGGAACTTCGTAGTATAATTTGTCATTCATGCACAGATGGTGCAACTATATATAGCATTATATCATAGACTTGCACAAAGTACAACAACAATTTTGGTGTAAAATGGAAAATTTCAATGGAAAAATGGTATCCACAAATGTAGTCTAAGAAGAAGTTTGTCATCATGTAATCAAGGTCTAGATTAAACAGAGTTTATGATCTCTTTCCATCAATCTTATTGATCCATTACAAAATTTGTTTTAACTAATCAACTTCAAAATAGCTTTGACAGTAATATCTGTCCACGGTTGCTTAATGGATTTTATGATGTAATTCGATACCTAAGTATTTTAGCAAGGCTAATTCAATACTTAAGTATTAACATTACTATCTAATATAATGAACAATAGTTTTAAAAGTTTAATGGCCATATTAACACTATGAGTTATATGTCAAAACGTCCACAAACGACGTTTTTTTTTTCTCTGGTATCTAAATCCTTTAGTTTATTGATGTCAATCTTCAGCTAAGATGAAGGAAAAAAAGAAAACAATTGATAAAGAAATGACACGTTCTTGCCATTTATACTTTGATGTTAATTCAGATGATGTTAATGTTTCACATGACTGTCTTGACATACATTATGGTTAATGATTTTTGTGCACAATATATTTTTACTTCTTGGTATTTACACTCGGGCTTCACCAGAAAGAAGTTCAAGGTGTAATTCAATGCCAAAAGCCCATATTGGTAAAGCCCATATCCGTCTAAATGATTCAATTCAATAATCTGGAAGACATTGTTGTTGGGCCAGCCTAAAGGTACTTTTCGCTTTCGCTCCATTACAGCCGCCTTCGCCACTTCTTTTGTCAGCATCTTCGTCCTAATTCTACAATGGTTACAGTAAATCAGCTGGACGGTGACTCATCCACCGCCGTCCCCTTTCGTCTCTTCTCCGCTAAAGCTAAACCCTCTAAAACCCTAAACCCTAAAATTCAAAACCTTAATCCTAACCCGAACCCCACCAAAACCCACGTCACACCCTCTGCAAACCTAAACCCTAACCCTCATCATAGCTTCTCCTCTCTCAACCTCTCTACCAATACCATCTCCACTCTCAAATCCCTCTCCATCACCCGCCCCACACCTGTCCAGCAGCATCTAATCCCTGAAATTCTTGCCGGAAAGGACGTCCTTGCTATTGCCAAGACTGGTTCCGGAAAAACACTGGCATTTGCTTTACCGATTCTCGAGAAGCTGTATAAGGACCCATACGGGGTGTATGCCCTTGTGGTGACGCCATCTAGGGAGTTGGCTGTGCAGCTGGTAGAGCAGTTTAGGGCGGCTGGGGCTGGAATTGGAACTTTGAGGTGCAGTTTGGTTGTTGGGGGGCTTAAGATAATAGACCAGGCTAAGGATGTTATTGGGCGGCCTCATGTGGTGGTTGCTACTCCTGGCAGGGTTAGCCAGTTGATGATTGATGATCGTGACTTTGCAGAAGCTTTTAGCAGGACAAAGGTGAATTATATACCGAGTAGGAATGCATTACAACTTTTGAAACATTGACTACTTTACATAAGTAATTGGATCTGTATGGTAGTGGAATGGTTAAAGGAAAAAAAAAAAAAAAAATCAAAATACATAGATTAGTGGGGAAAAAAAGATAATATGGATAGGGAAGAATTAGCTGTTGTGCACTTATTATAATGTTAAACATAGTACCAAATTGGCTATACAAAAAATTTCCTCAAAAGTAAACTTGCTATCGTTTTCTCTGATATCATTATCTCATTGTCGAACCACTGCCGCTGTTGCTCCATCCTATGCTTTCCCCATTGTTTTTGCACCATTTTAAAAATCTTATTTAGTTTTATTTGCTGAGAGGAGAACGTTGGACGTAGGCTTTTTTTTTTTTTTTTTGAAGCAGAATTGAAATATTGAATCTAGAAGGGTTTTGAAAGAGCTTGAAACAAAGATTTTTGGTAGAACAAATACAAAGAATAGGCTGTCAATAATTTTAGTAACAAAGTTATAATTTTGTAATATCCCATTTACTTTTTTATTGTTCCTTTATTGAACTCCTTTCTTCACGTCAAATAATTAAATTTTAACATGAGGGAATGATGTTTGAATCACTTACACCACTGCCTTGATGGAGAAAATGAAGCTATTTCGAGAACTGCAGCAGTTATCATTGCATTACTAATTGGATTTAAGGTGGGTTGCACTAACATGTCCAAATTTATACTACCAAAAGGTTTTGTGGAAGTTACTCAAAATTTCAAGTAACGAGAATTTTTATATCCAAACATCTTAACTCAGGATGTAAAAAGGTATGTGATATAAACTATCTGGGTTTCATGCAACATGAAGATAAATTATATTCAATCAAGAGGAGTAAGTTCTGTAAATTATCCCAGGTTCAGAAACGGAAGTTTTAATGGGGCGTTGTGCATTATGTGGTTGGCACATTTTTGTAGTACGTGCTATTGATTTTCATGGAGGTTGTTTTGAATTGCAAAATTAATCTGAAGTAATGTCTATGAAGTTAACGGGTCACATACAGGAAAATCTAATTTGGAGTTGCTTGTTATTTTCAGATATTGGTGTTGGATGAGGCTGACAGGATTGTGGATACTGAATTTCAAGAGTCTTTAAGCGTAATTTTTAAATGTTTGCCTAAAGGTAGGCAAACACTTCTTTTTTCAGCTACTAAGACAAGTACATTGGAGAGATTGCATAAGATATCTCAAAACAGCACATATTTTTATGAGGAGTATGAAGGGATGTCAACTGTTGATTCTCTAAAGCAGCAATATATATTCATGCCAAATCAAATGAAGGAAATCTATCTTCATCATGTTTTATCCAGAATGGAGGATGATGACATACGATCAGCCATTGTTTTTGTTGCAATGAAAGAGTATGTGAATCAAGAGCTTTATCTTATATTAAATAAGATAAGAATCATAAGATAATCGATTATCCTACCATCACTGTATGTTTTAGACAGCAATATTCGGTTAACAACTCACTATATACATACACACACGCACTATATATATATATATATATATATATATCTATGTATATATATGTATGTATGTATGTATGTATGTGTATGTTTGTATATGCACACAAATAGACTCACTATATGCACGAGCCCCTTCTCGTGCGTGTATTTGCTGTTTTCCTTTCAAATTTTCTTCCAACATTCTTTATCATTGAATAGGCCTTTTGTCTATAAACTATATTAATTATGGCATCGCTCTTGAAATGATAAAATACCTGATTTTTGCAAACATGGCAGTATGTGTTTTATAGCTTTAACCATAGTTGTGAAAGGAGCAACATTTGTGCCTTTTGTTCCTATGACATGACACATGAAAAGGCACAATAAATGGCGCACAAGGTGCATGTCGTGAAAAAAGTGAGTCTTTTTAACTATTTTTTCTTTCAAATTTTTGTTTTTCTTATTTTTTTGTCCATGATCCAAAATGTCACGAAAGTTGGTAGTTATTATGTAACTGTTTTTAGATTGATTTCCATTCTTTTTACTGTGTTGTATGGAGGACAGAAACTAGCAACAAATTCCGTGCACTTGAAGAACAATTCATGTAGTAATTAATTTGGAAAAACTAATTAGTTTTATGCAATCTTCTCAGAGCAAATAATTATGTTTTATTGTTTATCATGTCTTAAAAGACTTGTCTTTTCATGTAGTGTGGATCTAAATGAACCAACTTTTTTTTTTAACAAATCAACTTCCGTTTGCTACAAAAATTTGTATGAGATATAAATAATATACTATGAGTTTAAAGGATTGTTCATAAGCTTATACTACATTTTCTTTGCGTCCATGCCCAGATAAATTGTCATATGATTTAATTTATGATTTTTTTTGTAGTTTTGGCAAATGTTGCAAAGAACTATAAGAAATTATAAAAAAAAATACAACTCAAACATACTCAAATAATACAACATAAATTATATTACTCATGTTTCAATAATTCGTGGCTTTTATTAGAAAATCCAATAAATGTGCAGTATTTCAAAAAAACATGTATCGTTTTGCTGCACCGTATGTCTATGTTAAAGAAAGGTTAACGAACATGTTTAGCACACGAAAGGGGCACGTGAAATGGGCACCTAAAATGGACACGAAAGTAGAATGTTTGACGAAAAGAGAACGCGTTATTGCATTTTTGAATGGACATTTGACAGAGGCATGTTAATTATTTTGTTATCAACAATTAGTTTTTTATTATTTAATTTTAGTTTTGTTTAATTAATATAGTTGAATGAATTTATATTATTTATAAAAAATTATGAAATGTTAGATTGCGAAGAAAACAATTTTTATTGCATGTCAGTATTTCGGAGTACATATACAAATACAATACTACCCAAACTACCCATCCTAAATTTCTCTACTAGATATATCACTGGCGTTGTTATTGACGCTCAAGGTTTTCAAAATGGGATTTAAATTGTAAATCACAAAGTTTAAATTTTAAATCGAAGCGGGATATAAATCGTAAATCGTAGATTCAAAATATCCGCATTTTAAGGTTTGTATGCACTTTGAGGCTGGTTTTGATGTTTGAACTTCTACAATTAAACTTAAAACTTAATTTTTTTTCTCTCAAATTCCATGTTAATTTTGTTTATAAACATTATAATGGGAATTGTGAATCTAAATAAGTATATTAAATATGTTACTATGGGTTGAATGTGTTTTTGATTGTGGTTTAGCCAAGTTTGAATCGTAATGTAAATCGAATCGTTAAAGGAGGGATCCGATCTTAATCGGGATTTAAATCGTAAGATTTTGAGATTTTTGACAACAATGTTGACGCTCATTGGTGTGTTGAATGCGTTGGTGATTTTGTCGTACCAACAGCTAACCCGACCTTTGCGAGATCCGTTATTGACCAAGCAAATGTCGATAAAGGTCAACGTCCGTTTTTCAATGTAGTCTACAATGTGGCGGGAAGACAAACCGGAAGATTCATAGGTCGACATTTGAAAAAAAATTAAAAAATTTTGAGAAAAATATAGGAAGTAAATATTAGTTCATAAAACACAAATCCGAATTTATCTTAAATAAGTGATGTAGAAGCGGCAAAAATTGGAAGAGTTTTCGGATTGGAGGAGGAGAGTGTGATTTGGTGAAGAGAAATGGAGTAGGAGAAAGGATTTTTTAAAAAAGGAAAGTATCCGTTGGAATTTGGATGGTGACATCCGACGCGTCACGTTTGACACTCTGGTTGTCAACCGTTCAATTCAAACGGTTCAACCAAAAGGAGCAAATACGTGAGCCCGCGAATGATGCGTCGGACACGTATGACACGTCGGTTGCGACTCCAACTTTAACTATCATTTTTTGGTTGTGAACGGTACCTTAGTTACCAAGCACAAATTATAGTTAAAACAGAAGGTTTTGATAGTATTTATTTTAATTGTTTTTGAAGCAGGATTTTTTAGCTATTATGTTGATGATTATGCACATGAGATATTAACTGTTAAGATTGGCTATTATTCTTTACATATCTGTAAATAATATATTTGCAGGACGTGTCATTTTCTGAAACTCTTGTTTGAAGAGCTTGATTTGAAAGTAGTTGCTTTGAGTTCTCAAAATTCTCAGACTGAAAGGTTTTCAGCCTTAAATAAGTTTAAATCTGGAGCCATTCCTATTCTTATTGCAACTGATTTAGCCAGTCGTGGTTTAGACATTCCAACAGTTGACCTTGTCATTAATTATGACATACCAAGGTTAGTAAAAAATAAAATAAAATATGATTTCTTATCAAGAATATGACAGTTAGTAACGGATAAAAGAAATGATACAGGGACCCTCGAAGTTATGTACATCGTGTTGGTCGTACAGCAAGAGCTGGTAGAGGAGGTTTTTCAGTTAGTTTCATCACTCAGGTACATGCTATCAGCATCATCTCTGTAAAAACATATATGGGCGAATGTCTTCAACTGATTTAATGATTTCGTTCTATAAAGCATTGATACATCTAATTATGTCCAGCAGATTTCATCTGACTTTTTAAATGATAACTGTTTTTAATTATCTAGCCTGCAATCGTTGTGGAAACTATCTCAAAAAATAGCATATCGATTCTAATCGGTTCACAGCTACTAATAGCACACGATGCAAAGTCTTACCGGTGCCTTGACGCACGGCACGGCAAATGGCTCGCGCTTTTTAATTTACTGCATATGTTTAAAAAATTTCTTATAAATTTAATATTTATAACAATTAATTTAAAAAGTTTAATATAATTTATATTTTTCTTACTAAAACTTCTGCAATAATGATCTTTCTAGACATTTTGCAAAAAAAGTTATTAAATACATATAACTTCATAAGCATTGTAGTCTTCAAAAGCCAAAATCCAAGATAATAGTACATATTACTTATAAACTAGAAATCGAATCTGATTTAGCAATCATTTTTTCTAAATCAATATCTGATGATTCAGATTCATAAGTTTCAGTATCTTTCTTAGCTGTCTCATATTGATCGGCAGTTTATTCGGCGCGGTTGAAATAGAAATAGACATTCAAAATTCGTTGAAAATTAATTTGAAAAAAAAACATTCATTCGAGATTACTTCTTCGGTGCAACAATAATTAGAACGGATAGTTTGAAGTTCATTTGAGATTAATTTGGAGAATGCGTCCATTTGAGGTTATTTGTTCGATGCAAGGATGGTTAGTTCCGTCGGGTAGGATCTGGACCAGATCTGACGGGTCTTGGTTCTAGTGGGGTTAGGTTTTGTCGAGTCTAACTTATAAATTGTAATACCTTGACCCGATCCGAGGTTCAAATCGGATTGGTTCGGGTTCGATTGGTTAATAACATTATGTATTTTCTCGTTTTTTTGGTCTAATCTTCTTGGTCTGATCGGTTCTGCGTGTTATTCTTCATCATATAGACTTTTGACTGTGACCCATTGGGTTAGGTCTGGTTTCGATTTGTGGATCTCGGTTTTAATTGCTCATTGTAGTTCGGTGATGTAATGATATGAATAATTGGAAATCAGTTGGAAGTGTAACCATATCATCGTATAAAAAAATATATAACACATTCAACTATTCTGGGGATTAGTTTGGATTGTGAAAAATGAAAAATAAATAAAAAAGAAGTAAATACAATAAAATAACGAAAAGACGCGCGCCGTATGCACCATTCACTGTGCCTTTCCATGTGCACCGCATCATAGACGCAAACGTCGCGCCGCTCTTGGCCCACGGTGTGTGCCTTTCATAACTATGATCTTGTTTCATATTTCTAAATTTGACTACTAATTTGGGAGAAAATACCATGACATGGAAAATTATATCAATGCAATACTCTGTAACACTATCTAAAATTGTGTTTTCATTATATTGTTGGAAGTCAGTTGGCAAAAATTTATTTGAAATAATCTGAACAGAAGATTCATGTGGGTAAATTTTGTCCAGGTATTAGAGTTGCATTATTTGCAAGCAGTTCATGATAAAAGAGAAAACATATATGGATATTTAAACATTTGGAATCATTGTTCATAATTCGATGGCATTTAACAACATTAAAGTTCCTTGAGTGTATGGGCGTTGCACCACTTATGCTCATTCGTACACGCGTTTGTGTTCACGTGCTCTCTCTTGGCTTGTGCCTGATATACGGAGGAGATCATATGAGAATGAGGATTTTGCGCTAATCCTGTTCCTCATTTGATATGTTTCAACAATCAATGTAGATCCCTTCAAGCATCCACACTTTGAGGCATCAAACTTACCTTTAACATTGTTCATGCTTTATTCTAAGGCATTAAAGTTGTACTGGATGCTAACAACTTGAAGTAAAATTACAATCGGGGGAATTAAATGATTACACAAAAAAAACACATGATATTTATTTCCAAATTTTATTTATCAACGAATATCATCATGCTTTATTCTAAGACATTAATGTTGTGCTTGGTGATAACAACTCGAAATAAAATACAATCAGTGGAATTAAAAGATTACATAAAAAACATGTGATATTTGTTTTCAAAATTTGAGATGATAATCCGATATTATTTTACAGCTAGCGCCCTAAGTATTTGAAACTATTAAATTGTATTAAGTTTGCTTGTAAAAACACTAAGTTAAATTATATTAAGGTTTTACTAATTTTATTTCCAAAAAAAAAATGATGAGTAGGAGTACAGTCAATTGGGTTGACTTTATTTAGATGATAAAAACAGTGTTTGATTTCACAGCAGTCCGTCTCTGACGTCCTGACTTGTGGATGCCCTAAGAATTTCTATCCCACCAACATTCAATGAATACAATGTAGTCAGATCAAAATTGCCCCCTCTCTAGTTCAGATTTTGAAGTAATGGCATACAACTAAACTCTAATTCTCTTATCCTAAAAACATCATTATTTTAATGATTGTCATTATTTCATTCATGTTTAATTCAATTGAATTGTATTTGGCAACCATGATGCTTTTTCATACAAGTAAACTTTAAAAGAGAAAACAATGCTTATGGATACTTACAAGTGTTCGTAAATAATTGCAAGTGTTGTATGCGGAAAGGCATCAATAAGATCTGTACTTGTTAGGATATTAAGAGTATTGATTGATATGACAGGGCTTTGCAGTTTAGCTTCATGCATATTCTATTTGCAATGTTAAAAGACTATATCCGAATTATAGCAAGAGTATCATTTTCTTTTTCCTTTCGGTTTTACCTTTCTATTTGGATAGCAATCTCGGTTGTGTTTGTACAATCTACAGAATGACATAGATCTTATCCATGCAATTGAAGCGAAGATTGAGAAGACATTGGATGCATATGAACATGATGAGAAGGAGGTGCATGAAAATATTACTAAGGTACGCACAAATTAATTTGCTTTCATTTGATATTTGTTATAATTGTCATTGACACCCTAAGACCTCATCTGCTACATTCCTAAGTTTATCATCTTTAAAACATCCAATTTGCATCCTTTTGGAAAGTAATAAATATTGAAATACATGGATACTTTCTACAATTGCACAACGAATTTGTTGCGTTAGCCTTTGGTTGTCACAAGTTTGTGGTATATTTTGTACTACAAGCATGACATTTGTGAGAGTGGAAATTGTATGACATTTGTGAAAGTGGAAATTATGATCCGCTCATATTTTTGAGTTGCGAAAAACCCTCATATTTTTTTATTTGGTAAAACAATTTTTTCGTCTTTTTTTTAAATAGAATCTGAACTTGATCGCATATTTCTATGACATTTTTTTCTTTTTTTGAGAAAGAGCAAATATTTGCAGTTTTTTCTGCAAATGTTTGCACTTTCTGGCTGAAACTGAAATCTAGGGTGTTTTTTAAAATTAATTTTTTTAGGAGAGACGGTTGTGTATTTTGAAAAAAATGATGTTATACAAAAGTTCCTTTTTTTTCCATCATTGAAATTTGTCCACCTTAACACTTTGTACAATTTCAGGTGTTCAAAGCAAGGAGGATCGTAAAAATGAAAATGATTGATGACGGATATGAAGAGAAGGCAGAAGCTCGAAGAAAGCTCAAGAAGCGCAGCAGAAAAGAAGATACAAAATAGGTACATAGGTGTGTACATAGGGGTGCTCCCAACCACATGTAAAAAAATCTGCTCTGATCATTTTTGGTTTTGTTTTACTTTAGGTCACCAGATTGGAAAAACAAACATTTGATGATTTACAAGAGTAGATATTCATCAATTTTTTTTGATTTGCTTTGTAATATGAATTTGGTTTATTTTAATTTAATAGCGAGGTGTTTATTATAAATATTAATCATCAGATTCAAATTATGGTTCAAATCTTTGTTTTAACATTTGGTTTGTAATTTATTTAATGCCTTTGACATTTCTAGCAATTTAAAGCAAATAATGGGACGAGAGATGTGTTTGTAAAAGAGAATGGGATGAGAGATGTGATTATAAAAGTAAATTACGGTTCAAATCTGTTTTTTATATGTATATCATATGTTATACTATATTTATTTTATGTATTTATTGTATTGTTTTATATTTTATTTATCAAAATTGGGAAAACAAACAATTCACTTAGAGTGAGTGGTCACATGTTTTTCAATACTGAGTTACTATAAAGAGATAAGTGAAAGGTCACATTTACTATAATAACTACCTTATACACCCTTTGTCATAAATGATACACTAAAGAATTCAGTCCTATCCCCTTATTCATATCAAAAACTAAAATAATGGAAGAACAATTTTTGAAAAATACTCTAGAGTCACAAGTTGCAATCCCTCTTATTATAGCAAAAGTTAATTTCTATTATCATTTCTACAGTTTGCAATAATATTAAGGTCATAAGTTAGGATCTCAATGATAATGATTTTTCTCATATAGTTTTTCCTTTTATTTTTAACCACTATGAATGCATGTCCGACTGACTTACGCATAGAAAAATGTGTTTAAATTGAAAATTGATGTTAAATTGAATCGTTAGTTATCTGTTGTTTGGTTTTTGCTTCAATGATGAAGTATTAGTATGGATATTCCAATTATTTATAAGTGTAATGACACGTGAATTATTTTTCTTATAAATTGTATATGTTTGAATAAGTCAAAAAAATAATTTTTTATTTTTCAAGTGATATTTTGTAAAGAAATATTTTGAATCTGTAAATAAGGTTTAATTTTAGATCTTATTTTTAGAAACGTTTTGGATTTTAAATCATGTTTAGTTATTAGATCCTATTTTTATGGGCATTTGAGTTTGTAAAAGAAATTTAGTATTAGATCCTATATTTAAGTAATTAAGATTGGATAATATATAGGGGGTATTTTTGGCAGTTCACGTTGATACCAAAAAAGTGTGACACCAAAACTATTACAACTATTATTAGAGATTAGAAGGCTTAGTCAAGTAAGAAATGTACACCTATACATTTAAAAAAGGGCATTTGTATAGAAGGTCCCTAATTCTTATGTTATTACTAGAAAAATCCTTATAGTATTTAGTATGTAAATTAGGTTTATGTTTTTTTTAAATCAGAAAACGTAAACTAGCTTGCGCTTTCCTGTTACTTTTCAAAAAAAAAATTAAAATTTATATAATTTCGAGATTTTCAAAAAAATTTCAAAATAAAAAAAAACGCAAACTAGCTTGCAGTTTCCTAATATAAAGCTTAAGTTAAATTGCGCTTTTCAAAAGTTTCAAAATTTTAAAAATTTTCAAAAAAATTCAAAATTATAAAAGTGCAGGTTACCTTGCATTTTTATCGGAAATACAATGTAACCTGCGTTTTCTATTTTTCAAAAGTGGAAATAGGCACAGGGGCAAACATAGAAAGAAGTTTAGTTTGAAGGACAACGAGTTTCATTTTTACGTTCAAGGACGAATTTTGAAAAAAATTAGTTTGAAAGACAATGCTAATTATATTTAGCATTTTATACCATGTAAAACAGAATATAATGCTAATTATAATTCGCATTTTGTATAGTGTAAAAACCGAATATAATGCATTGTTCTCCAGCCTAATTTTTTTCAAAGTTTGTCCTTTAGCCCGAAAATGAAACTTGCTGTCCTTCAGCCTAATATTCGTCCAAAGTTTTTCCTCCTCCCTAATTTCTTTCCAAAAATAAGAATCAAATTTACATATTTGTTTCTGCAAGTACCTTTCTTACCATAACATAAAAAATAGGGACTTGTAATTTTTTTTCTTATTTACAAATAGTATTCTCGTATGTAATATATTACAGGTTCATGTTCTTTAAAGATTGTTAAAAAAATAAATTGAAGTAGTATATGTCAACTGCTTCGTATGTTTTGATGCAGCGTACTCCAAGTTTAATTGCTGGAGTCCTACCAATATGTTCCTTGGGTTGCTTTGTTTTAAAAATAGTTGCACGGTTTTGAACTCAAAATTACAGTGGATGATGATATCTTCTAACTTTTATGATAATGTAAACATCTGCTTTCCTTCTTCAGTGTAGTGCAAGTTTAATGCTATTTTCCCTCTTCAGTTTTTGTTATATGCAGAGGTCTGAGGTGAATGTGACATCTTAAGGCTAATTTAATAATAGAGAAAGGGTGAATAGTATTTAACGGATTCTAAAACTTATATGCACTAAATTGAAATTATGGCACAAACAAATGCAGAACTTAATCACAGAACAATCACAGAATCAAACACCAGATTTTATACTGGTTCGGAGTTACCCTACATCCAGTCCTGTACCAAGGCAAACCACCTCATACAGATTTTTGTTACATCATGTCGAGATTACAATCCTCAATTTCTAAAGGCCTTGAGGTACCCTCCTGTCTCACGACTCCGAGGCAAACTCTCTTAATTTACGAGACTCAAACCACCCAATTGATTTTCAGGCACAACCGTACCTTATAGAGAGACTTGATAATCTTTTGATTACAAATTGATCATATAACTCTGAATAGCACTTTGATCTTTGAGAGAGGGCATAGAATCAAACAAAAATTGAGATTCTAATTTGATTCACTTGAGAATTATGCAGAATTTCAGCATGATCTTAAAAATATGAAACTTATAGAATGTGGATTTGTGGAGAAGCGAAGAAAATATGAAATTAGTTAGTTAAAAAATTCGTTTGTGAAGACTATTTATAAAACACCAACGGTCATAACCATCCGTGAAAAGATTTAAACGAATAGGCACTTCTTTTGAAAATTGAAACTTTTAAATTCAACGGCCACCATATCGATATGGGGTATCCCATGATGTCAACATTCCTATGTTAAAACAATTGTAAAATTTGTTTTGAAAATGAAGTTTAAAACAAGAATTTATTTTAAAACAAAAACAAATAATATTTTAAGACTAAAACATCTTTTTAAAAATCATTTGAAAATATAATTTTAAGGCTAAAATATTTTGAAAAACAATTTTGAAAATCATTTGAAAAACCATTTTGAAGTAGTTTTGCAAGCTTCTTCCTACAGAATATCTCATCACATCAGGACTCGAGAACTTGTACAAAACCAGGATATTCGTGAGTTTGTAAGCCACTTGTGTAGGTTTGTAAGCTACTTGTCGTGGTTTTATAAGCCACTAAGAAGGTAGAAATGAGTTTCATCCCAAATGAAATTCGGAATGAAGATTTTCATGCTATTATGAAGTTTTAACAAAAACTAGACATATATCTTGAAATCTTGATCTTGATACTCATAAGTCTTCAAACTTGATTTCTTCATTCTTAATCTTTGTGCTATACAGTCTTCAATAATCAGTATCTGACCTTATATATATATATATATATATATATATATATATATATATATATATATATATAGACGATAGTGTTAGTGTATAAGTTATAATAAAATAAGTTACAAAAGTTGTTGTCATCAAAATCACTATCTCCAATTCCTAACATGAGGCACCAAAAGTGCGACAATTGAAAGAACGAGGAAAAAATATTTGTATAGTAATAATGATTTTCTCTCAAAATTTCGAGCTTGATATTGGCATCAATAGCAAAGGTTTGCATAGACAACAGAGTAGAAAACGTTGCAAGGGCTATATGACATAAAACAATGATGTTTTATTTATTAACTTAACTTCAAGTCATAATAACTTTACACCCATTTATTTATCAAAGGTAAAAAAATGCAAATTCTATTTCATTGTAGATAATTACTTAGTAGCCCTTCTAAAATAAATAAAATTTTAAAGACTAAAATACCCATAAAAAGCTGCGTACTTCTTTCTTCTCAATTTCATTATCTTATGTCAGTTTCTTACCGTTTACACCACGCTTCTTCAAAACTCTATTTTCAAAATCAGTGAAGAAAAATTCAATTTTTAACTACTAAGTTATTTTTTGAGTTTACAGACTTTTTTAATTGTAGGTCTGAAGAAACTATGAATAGAGTTTCTAAATTAGTGGAAAAAAAATTCAACTTTTTACTATTAAATTATTTTTTGGGTTTACAGACTTTATTAAGAAAAAATTCAATTTTTCACTACTAAGTTTCTAAATCAGTGAAGAAAAAATTCCAACCCTAGTTTTTAAATCAGTGAAGAAAAAATATACATTTTCACATTGTGCTTGATGGGAAGGATAGTTCTGGAAATGGTAAAAGACTAGTAAGTTATTTTTTGAGTTTACGACTTTATTAATTTTTGGGAGGCTATTAAGTAAATAGTCGGGTTGAAATAGAATTTGCCAAAAAAGACATGAAAATAAATAAACCGTGTAATTGTCATTTGCCATGATTATAAGTATTAGTAAAATAACAAATTTTATTCATATAAATTACCAAATTTAACTCACCCAGATATTTCCACGTCTACTTTGGTTCAAAAAGTGAATCATCATATCATATATCTAACATATACAAACATATTAGGAAATAAAATCTGGGGAACATAGATAAAGTAAAAAACATGAGTGAAATACAAAAACGTATCAGTTAAAATTAATTCCAATTAAAAAAAGTTGACCCAAGCAAACATATATCTAAACTACGCAAGTTTTTTTTGTGACAGTAAGACCTTATAAATGTAGCAACTTGAAATATATGCACAATGGATGCTACAGAACTAATTAGAAGCTTCGTTACTTCTTTGTAGTACATGCTAGTTTAAACCAATTCAACCTTTATAGAGTGTGTGTAATAATACATTTATGTAAACATCCCTATTTGGTTACTTTTTCTCGGTATGTAACTCGCCAACTAATTTATCTGATTTTCTATAATAACAAGTGTGCCGACAAGCACCATTGTTCAAATGGTTAAGTAATTCGGTTTTGGTGCGAAAAGTCACAAATGTGAAACTTGCACAGCGTGATTCGAAGTTTATTGGCATGTGATATGTTGTGCTAATGACATGTTTTATATAAAATGCAATTTTAAAATAATAATAATAATAATAATCAACAAGTGTGTCAAAATTAGTTTATTTGGTTAATCCAACCATAAATGTGAACATTTAATCTAAAAATGGTATTAAACATGAAAAATATGTGCATCCACTCGTTCTTTGTATTAAAACGACTGCACAATACTTGTCAGTCATTTCATCAAATAGTTTGAGTGCAAAATTTAAAACATGCAATCAGTAACTCTTTGTAAAAATAATAGCAACATATGCATAAAAGTCAAGCGAATGGTTAAAAATAAGACATGGTGACATAAAAGATGCCTGTTAAAGCTCATAAAACTTAAAAAAGGTACCAATTCAATTAATTTGGTTCAACCAAAACACGCCAAAGCTCAAGTTTTTATCACAATAAATCTTGCTCCATGTCTTCTTCTTCATGAACATGTTTGTTGGATTTTGAAACTAATCTCGTAGTCATGATTTCTACAGAGATTTTTGAGGTTCGATCCTACATTGAAAAGAAAACGCAAGGTCAAAAAAATAAAAATGCAGTTTTGGAGATGGAGAACTTGTGAGTAAATGATGATACCATCCTCAATTTCCATGGACATTTTTAGACAATGCAAAAAATGCTTCATTGACTTTATTGACTATAAAAATGTTGCTTTATAAAAACTTGAAGATGAAAGACAATTTCATCTTAACGATAAAACAAAATCATTTTAAGTAACATTTTGTATGATTTTTAGTTTCTTTCTCGTACCTTGAAGGTTTTTAATTTTTTTTATTAGAGTCAAAACACACACATGCGCACACACGTAAATTGGCACGACAATAACAGGCGTACATAGTGCAAGAAATAAAAAATACATTTTCTTTACATTATGAATTTCAAACGGTGATCATATCATTCTTCAGATGGAAAACCGCAACTGCTTGAAACCAATCTGCTTCTCATATTAACCCGTTTCTTCATTCAGCAAATAGTATTTTACTGAACCCAATTCATTTTAGCGCATAGCAGATAGTATTTTACTGAACATCAATACTTGCTGCAGGTCAGAACAAGAACAGGACTAGCTTCAGTGACATATTTGTATATGATGATATAATAAGATTTCACGTAAGTATGACTTTTAAATACATCCACTGTTTGTTGTTTGTTGAAGATGAGAGTCGAGTTGAATTTTATAACTAGCTACTTAGTCTAAGATTGTAAACATGTGATGCGCTGCCGGTTTCAACTTCAAAGACAGCTATTACAAAGAATTTTTTCACTTAAGGTGAGATGTACATGCGAACAAACGATAGGTTCAAAGGCCTTGACAAAAAATTGGACTGTTAAATAGGAAACCGAATTACATGGAAAGAGACTAACCGATTGCTGAAATGTTATTTGATAGATCATTTCCCTACCGTTATCTTTGCTTAATTGACTTAATTATTAAGGATTTGAATGTGGAGTTTGCACCAATAAAAGTACCTTTATCAATTTTTATTTTAACCTTTTTACGTTTAAAAAATTGCAGTGTCTTTTTCCAAATAAACAAAAGATATTGCAAATTTGGAGTAAGTCAAAAAATACCATCAACACACTGTATTTTCGAGTAGCTTTAGTACAAATGGCATTTAGTTATTGATCAGCTTTTGTTAATTTCTTATGATAAATAGATTTTGAATTTATTTCTCAATACTATATGTAAAGATTGTTAGCCACACAGAAATCCTAATCTATAAAATAGGGCAAAATCAATTTGGGCAAAAAACCCTAACCCTAATTTCATAATTGAGTTAACGGCGAAAAGAACAGTCGAAATGTAATTCGTACCGTTTAGTATTCCGTTCGCAAGATGAATGTTTGTATCCGAGTCCAGCACAGTCGCTGTTCCCTTAAAACAGATTTACTCCCCCTACGGCGCAGCGGGTTGGCGAGCAACTGTTTCCCAAGGTGAAACGGAACGGGAGCCTGCAAGGTTGCGCCGACGATGCAGGCGACGACAAACTCAAGAGAGGTGTTTTATTTCAGGACAGTATACGCAGAGAGAACGAGAGAGGAGACAGTTATACTTAGGTTTCGGTTCTGCATGCCTTTAAATAGAGTTGGGGAGGTGCCTGTTCGGGAAGAGGCGCGACTGTTCGAATGGCTGCGACCGCTGGAAAGGTTGCGATCCTTTAACCAACGGATGCAACTGTTTTTGGCAGCAAAAAAACGGATCAAAAATTAGCCGTTTTAGCGCAGCCCAGGTAGCAAACGCATCAGACCCCAAGAGCCCCAAGACCCAAGGCCCAATCTTTGACCATATAATATATATATATATATATATATATATATATATATATATATATATGTATATATGAAAGCCTTCATGCCTTCAAGCCTTCATGCATGATCCATTCTTTCTCCTCATTTTCTTTTGATATCAATTACTGAGCCTTAGTATATAAGGTGGAATTGATATGTTTATTCCCCGATGTGGGACTCTAGCCACTTATTCATTTCTAACAATCCCCCACATGAATGAGTGGTTATTTAATCTGTTCTGAAATATTTCGAAACATTTATCATATCGGTAAAAGTAGCATAGAAGCTTTGAACTTTTCCTAGTGTTTTATCATTATAACTTACTGGCGAATCAGTGGACTAGATTGTCTTTGAACTGTAAGCCTTTTGTGTAAGCTTTATAATTAAAACACATGATAAGTGTTTTTAACTCCTTGGTTCTCTGTTTGTGTTTGTTTTAGCCATGAACACCTGCTTGGTCTCATGAGTACTTAAGAGAATCAGGCCTCATTAATTCTCCTTGAAGCGGCGCCTTCGCACTCACGTAGGTGATTCTATAAAGAGTATTCCGCAATACTCCACTTGGTTCTTTATAGCTCCAAGTATAGACATCATTAAAAACTGAGCTTATCCTTTTCTCCGGCGGCATGTGCACTGACTTATCTTAGGAATGTCTAAATGTTTGATTTTTCCAGTGCTTCTAAGTTTTAACCTTAACTTAGTTGTCCCTTTGAACCTAAATCTTGGGATCTCCAGTCAATTAGGTTGGGTTTCCGTTGAGGAAAACTTTTTAGTCAATAGGCCTTAAGCCCATTCCTATCGATAAGGTTTGAACTCTCTCTTTAGGCAAGCCTTTCGTTAGTGGATCCGCAATGTTATCTTTCGACCTTACATAGTCTATGGTGATAACTCCATTAGAGAGTAGTTGTCTCACGGTTTTATGTCTACGACGAATATGTCTAGACTTACCATTGTATAGTGTACTGTTAGCTCTTCCAATAGCTGACTGACTATCACAATGTATACAGATTGGTGGAACAGCTTTATTCCAATTCGGAATATCTTCTAGAAAACTTCTAAGCCAATTTGCTTCTTCAGCGGCTTTGTCTAAAGCAATGAATTCTGACTCCATTGTTGACCTTGCAATACACGTTTGTTTAAAAGACTTCCATGATATAGCTCCATTTCCTAGGGTAAATACATATCCACTTGTGGATTTGGTGTCATTTGAACCAGTTATCCAATTTGCATCACTATATCCTTCTAATACAGAAGGATATTTAGTGTAATGCAAGCTGTAGTTCTTAGTATATTTTAAATATCCTAGAACCCTTATTATTGCTTTCCAATGATTTTTACCAGGATTGCTTGTATACCTACTTAGCTTACTTACAGCATATGCAATATCTGGTCTAGTACAATTCATTACATACATTATACTTCCCAGTATTCGAGAGTATTCAAGTTGGTAGATTCCATCACCGGTATTTTTAACCCAATTTTGGTTCATATCAACTGGCGATTTAGCAACAGTTATATTATGTTGTTTGAACTTTTCAAGTATTTTGGCCACATAGTGTGATTGAGATAGTACATAACCTTCTGACGTCTTTAAAATTTTAACGCCCAAAATCACATCAGCTAATCCTAGATCTTTCATATCAAATCTAGATGACAACATATCCTTTGTTGATTTGATTATGGCATTATTATTGCCTAGTATCAACAAGTCATCAACATATAGGCAAACTATGACATATCCCATATCTACATTTTTCATATAGACACATTTATCTGATTCATTTATTCTGAATCCATTTGTCATCATAGTTTCATCAAATTTTTCATGCCATTGTTTTGGCGCTTGTTTAAGACCATAAAGTGATTTTACTAACTTACACACTTTATTCTCATTTCCTGGGCTTAGGAACCCTTCAGGTTGCTGTATGTATATTTCTTCCTCTAACTCACCATTCAGAAATGCAGTTTTTACATCCATTTGATGTACTTCTAAATTCAGTATAGAAGCAATAGCAATAAGCATCCTAATGGATGTTATTCTAGTTACTGGTGAGTAAGTATCAAAGTAATCTAGATCTTCCTTTTGTCTAAATCCTTTGACTACCAGTCGGGCTTTATATTTATCTATTGAGCCATCAGCTTTAAGTTTTTTCTTAAAGATCCATTTATACCCTAATGGTTTCGATCCTTTAGGAAGATCTACTAGTTCCCATGTGTGGTTTTGTAAAATGGATTCAATTTCGCTATTGACAGCTTCCTTCCAATAAGGAGCATCAGGTGATGACATTGCTTGTTTATATGTTGGAGGTTCATCTTCTGCCATGTATGCATAGAACTCAGGCCCAAAGGTTTTTGACGTCCTTTGTCATTTGCTCCTTCTTGGTTCCTCTAACACTTGATCATTTTCATGATCAACACGATGTTCAAGAATTTCTTCTTCTCTTGATCTCTTTTGGATACTAGTACCATTGGATTCTTTTAGTGGACATATGTTTTCAAAGAATCTTGCATTTCGAGATTCGATTACGGTGTTTTCATGAATGTCATCAATTTCAGATTTATGCACCAAGAATCGGTATGCACTACTATTGTGAGCATATCCAATAAATATGCAATCTATAGTTTTGGGTCCAATTTTGACCTTTTTAGGCTTAGGTATTTCTACCTTTGCCAAGCACCCCCACGCTTTCAAGTATTTGTAAGATGGAGGTTTATTTTTCCACAGTTCATGTGGTGAATTAAAGGTCTTTTTGCGAGGTACTTTGTTTAGTATATGATTAGCTGAAAGTATCGCTTCACCCCAGAAATTGTCTGGTAATCCAGAACTAATAAGCAGAGCATTCATCATTTCCTTTAGGGTACGATTCTTACGTTCTGCTATTCCATTGGATTGAGGAGAATACGGTGCTGTTGTTTGATGTATTATACCATTTTGAGCGCAAAATTCCTCAAATGGAAATTCGTATTCTCCACCTCTATCACTTCGCAAGGCTTTTATCTTTTTGTTTAGTTGATTTTCAACTTCTACCTTATATTGTTCAAATGTTTCAAAGGCCTCATCCTTGCTTCTTAGTAGGTACACATAACAGTACCTAGTGCAATCATCGATAAAGGTAATAAAATACCTTTTATCTCCTCTGGTTTGACACATCTTTAGATCGCATACATCAGTATGTATTAAATCTAACGGCTCGGTATTCCTTTCAATATGATGAAAGGAAGTTCTAGTTAACTTTGCTTCAGCACATGTTTCACATTTATAGTTGTGATCTATAGTAAACTTAGGTATAAAATCTAAGTTAACCATTTTCCGCAGAGTATCAAAATTCACATGGCCTAGTCTAGCATGCCATATATTAAATGACTCAGCGATATAAACAGAAGAATCCATTTTATTCATATCTTTTGGTACAACAGTCATTACATTCATCTTGAATAGACCATCACTTACATACCCTTTACCCACATATACTCCATTTTTAGACAATACAAAATTACCAGAAATAAAGACCAACTTGAAACCATTCTTGCTCAGCAATGATCCCGAAACTAAGTTCTTACAAATGTCTGGTACATGAAGAACATCCTTCAAAGTGAGTTCTTTTCCAGAAGTCATTTTGAGAACCACTTTTCCTTTTCCTTCAACCTTCGACGTGGAGGAGTTTCCCATGAAGAGTTGCTCTTCTTGTGTCGCAGGTTTGTAGTTGGAAAACATCCACTTGTTGGCGCAAATGTGTTTTGTGGCACCAGTGTCCACAAACCATTCCTTCGTGTTGCCAACCAAGTTGCATTCTGAGATCACGGCCGACAAGTTCATTTCTGAAATCCCATCCGAAAGCCTATCATGCTCCGTAACATTGGCTTGGTCTTTCTGCTTCTTTGGTCCTCGGCACTCACTTGCCTTATGGCCTTTCTTCCTGCATGTTAACTCCTATGTTAAGCGACTCAAAAAGGCTCACGACTCAAAAAGGCTCACGACTCAAAAAGGCTCACGACTTAAGGAGGTCAACGACTCAATGGACAAGCAACTCAATAAGTTAACGACTTAAGTTATGAAGCGACTTAATGAGTTAATGGACCAACATCAGGTTAACGACTTAAAGGTGGACGACTTACCGACTTAAGGGAACCATAACTTAGCGGGTTAAGAGAATGGGCCGACCTAACAGTTTAAGTGAATGAACGACCCACGACCTACCAAGCTAACGACCTAACCATAGAAGCAGGGTAACGACTTAAAGAGCTAGAAGAGCGAGCGACCTAGAAGGATAAAAGGGGGCTTACGACTTAACTGCTTAAACGACTTAAGAGGAAGCGACTTACAGAATGCAGCGGCCTAGTAACTAAGTAGACACAGCAACCTAGTTAAGCCTTATCTCGGAAACACGACTTACGACCTATCCCTAAGTCGCTGCCGGCTTATAACTTGCCTTAGGTCTCTCACGACCTGACGCTTAGAGGATAAGTGATGCCGCTTCCCATGAGTCGTTAACTTGTACCCGTTAGCTTATATGGAAAAGGGGATATCACTTAGGTCGTGACTCGCGCTCTCTTAGCTCACCAACGACTCAAGTCCTATCATAGGTCGCTCGCGACCTATGCCAAGCGACTTAATCCCGAGTCCCCCTATAAATACACCGTTAGCTCCAACATTCAGAGGACTTTTGGATCATTTTCTTCAAGGGATTGAGACTTCACTATCTTCAAAGCAATCTACACTCCATCGCTTCAAGCACACGCAAGATGCTTAGATCAACTTCGCACAGGAATTTAACACATTCAATCATGGATTCGAAGAACTCTGTCACGACGAATTTTTCCTTAGCTACTTGTTTTCTGAATTGAATTGGATTGTAATTGAAAGAGATTGTAATAAGTTGTAATCCGATCAGCAATAAAAAGGATTGAAGTGGACGTAGGCTTGATCATAAGCCGAACCACTATAAACCCTGTGCACATTTACTGCATT
The DNA here is from genome assembly GCA_030765085.1 of Allium cepa. Lineage (NCBI taxonomy): Eukaryota > Viridiplantae > Streptophyta > Magnoliopsida > Asparagales > Amaryllidaceae > Allium > Allium cepa. The sequence goes on from CM060928.1 coordinate 1,040,524,970, forward strand.
TTCTGTTACTTACTGTTATTTCTTGATTCCCGTATTACAGGTGGTGCTTTCACATCGTTTTTACACACACCGGGGTGTTAGCGTCAGATTTTCACGTTAACATTTTTGGTGCTTTCACTGAGAACTGAACTCAGGAGAATTATCATCATTGCTCCACGAAATTTTATTGAAGTAATCTCTCTGAAGACTAGAAGTTTATCTGAAATCATGGCTCCAGGGAGAAGGAGTAGATCTGTTAGATCTGGAAATGTTCAAGAGGGAACCTCCGCTTCCCCAGTGCCTAATCAAGCCACTCCACCTGTTGGGGTTACAAAAGCAGAGTTGGATGCTGTAATCTTAGGGCTGAACCAGCAGATAAATGCCCAAAATGCACAATTGAAGGCTCATAATGCCCAAAATGCTCTAATTTTGAATAGGTTGAACGATTTTCTTGGGGCAAACCGTCAACCAACGAGTAATGAAAGGAACTTTGCTGGCAATGTTCATGATGCTGAAGAAAGGAACGTTCCTGATAGGGCCGCCAGCCCCTTTGAGTAGACACTTCCTGAAGTTTGTGGATCTAAAGCTCGAAATGATGAGGGGTATCTTTCTGAAATGGTTCGAAAAATCATGAAAGAGAGCATGCAAAGGGACGAAGACGAGAAAGAATGGAGTTTCGTTCCAAGTAAAACCCCGTTTACTGAAAGGATCTTAAAGGCTGAGTTTCCAAGGAAGTTCGTCCCTCCAACCATTCCAGCTTACAAGGGGACAAGCGATCCGAACGAATTCTTGTATAAGTATGATTGGCACATGACAGGTGCTAGAGCTTCTGATGAAATAAAGTGCCGATATTTTCCTGTATATCTGGAAGGTGTAGCTCTGCTTTGGTTCACCAAGCTACCAATCCGGTCTATAGATCAGTTTTCTGACCTAACCCGAAAATTCAAGGAGCAGTTCAGGCTATATGCTTCAAAAGCCAAAGATATCATGTCGTTGTCAAGTTTAGAACAGAACCCAGGGGAAACTATCAGATCTTTCTTGAATCGCTTTAATATAGCGCTGGCCGAGGTAGACAATGTAGAACCACGGATGATCTTGACTTATCTGATGAGGGCCATTGACAAATCGAGCGAATTTGGAAAATGGCTGAACATGATGGAACCAAATTCCCTTGAAAAATTCTACAAGAAAGCAGATGAGTTCATACGCCTGGAAAGCCGTCCTGTACCGGTAAAGGCAGTATTGGAAGAAGCTGAAGATAACATTGCTGCTCCACGCAAGAATGAATCTGTAGGACAGAAAAGGGAAAATAACGATGGGAAGAAACAGAGAAATCTGAAGAAGCCTCGTTCCTTCAAGCCATCGGAATATAATCCTTTATCAGATACGCCGGAGCGTATTTACTTTGCCACTAAAGATTCTGTTAACTATCCTAAACCTCCTGTTCTGAGAACCGGGAAAAGGGATATACAAAGCGGGAAGTTCTGCCGCTTCCATAATCAACCCGGTCATGATACCGACGAATGCCGCCAATTGAAGAATTTGATTGAAGAGTTGATAAGGGAAAACAAGCTGCAGCAATTTGTGGAAAAGAATAGCAGCGATCCTGCTTCGTCAAGTCAGGGGTAACAAGCTCCTGCTCATCAACCTAGGACAAGTGAGAAGACTGCAGGGCATGAATCCGGAAGGCCTGTTATCACTGTCATTACGGAAGGACCTCACCCAGTGGGCAGGAGCTGGGGTGAGATGGAAAGGTATACCCGGTCTTTGAAATATGTGCCGGCCGAAGAAGATGTCTTTGTTTTGGAAGACGCTACGCCCCTGAAACAACAAAGAACTTTCAATGATGATATTGTGTTCAGAGCCAGGGATTCCACAGGTATTGAAGCTCTTACCTTGGATCCCTTAGTCATCTCGGCTGGTATCGGGCCAGCTATTGTCAGAAGAGTTCTCATTGATTGTGGCGCATCCTGCAATATCCTCTTCAAGAAAACATTCGACCAAATGAAGATCCCTATGGCTGATGTGCAGGCCTCATCGCAGAAAATCGCTGGCTTCACTGGAGAGCCAAAGCAGCCCATAGGAACCGTTGATTTGCTTGTAGAACTTGGAGAGGGAGAAAGAAAAGTAGTCCGCAAGCAAACTTTTATGATTGTCGACGAATTTTCTGCTTATAATGCTTTCCTTGGCCGTCCAACTCTTGCAGCGTTCAAAGCTGTTCTGGCCCCATGGTGCCTCACCATTAAATTCCCCACATACAATGGAGTAGGAGTTATAAAAGGGGATCAAAATGCTGGGCGGGAGTGTTATCTGACAGAGCTGCGAGAGGCAAGAAAAAGAGAAATGGGAAAGGATGCGGCAACCCCAGTCCGCATCAAAGAACCAACCTTGTAGCAATTACAGGGCGGACCCTGCACCGGCGAGCATAGCGGAGAACGAAAAGAGATGGATCCTAGAAAAGCCAGTGCAGGGGAGAATAGAGTGGTACCGGTGGAGACGACAGTACCGGTACCTGTTGACCCGAAAGACCCAAATAAGGTGTTAAATGTGGGTTCACAACTTAATGTGTCGATTCAGAATATCTTAATATCTTTTTTGAAAGCAAATTTGGATGTTTTCGCTTGGACTCATGCCGATATGTGCGGAATATCCCCAGAAGTTGCAGTACACGCTCTGAATATTGATCCAAAGTTTACGCCTGTGAAACAGAAAAGAAGAACCCAAGGTCCAGAAAGGTCAGCCGCATTAAAAGAAGAAGTTGATCGGCTCATGGAGAATGATTTTATCAAAGAATCTACCTATCCGAATTGGGTTTCAAATCCAGTGCTGGTTAAGAAAGCCAACGGAAAATGGAGAGTGTGCATCGATTTTTCAGATCTAAACAAGGCCTGCCCCAAAGACTGCTTCCCATTACCCAGGATCGATCAACTGGTAGATGGGACAGCGGGATATGGATTGTTATCTTTTATGGATGCCTACTCCGGATATAACCAGATCATGATGCATGAGCCTGATCAGGAGGACATGAGCTTTATCACCGATGTTGGTCTTTACTGCTACAAAGTTATGCCCTTCGGGCTGAAGAATGCGGGGGCAACCTACCAAAGACTTGTTAATGCTATGTTCAAACCGCAATTGGGAAAGACTATGGAAGTCTACGTCGACGACATGTTAGTAAAGTCTAAGAAAGCAGTGGATCACATAGAACACTTAGCAGAAATGTTCGCAGTCCTCCGGAAATACGGAATGAAGCTTAACCCTTTAAAATGTTCGTTTGGGGTGGAGTCCGGAAAGTTCTTAGGTTTCATTGTGAGCGCTAGGAGCATTGAAGCTAGTCCAGCTCAAATTACCGCCTTAAAAGAAGTCAAAGCTCCTAGAACGAAGAAGGAATTGCAAAGTCTCAACGGAAAAGTTGCCGCCTTGAGTCGGTTCATTTCCAAAGCTACTGATAAATGCATCCCATTCTTTGACGCTCTAAAGAAAGGAAAGAAAAACTTTGATTGGACTCCCGAATGCCAAAAAGCCTTTGATGAATTGATTCGTCATATGGAAACGCCTCCAATACTTTCTAGGCCCGGCGATGGTGAGGATCTTCTTATATACTTGGCAGTATCATCTCATGCTCTAAGCGCAGCGCTGATACGAGAAGACAAGAGGATTCAACATCCGGTTTACTATATCAGCAAAAGACTCACTGGGGCAGAGATGAATTACTCCAAGTTGGAAAAACTCGCCTATTGTCTACTGATTGCATCGAGGAAGTTGAGGCAATATTTCCAAGCTCATCCTATCAGAGTCCTCACTGATCAACCTCTAAAGAAAGTCCTGTTTCGCCCTGAGACTTCGGGTCGTCTTCTAAAGTGGAACATTGAACTCAGTCAATATGACATCACTTATCACCCCCGAAAAGCAATCAACGGACAAGCTTTAGCGGATTTCATCGCAGAATTCATAGATAAGGGTAACGGTGAGGAAGAAACGATCGATAATTTCCCAATCCAGTGGAAGTTATATGTTGATGGCGCAAGAAATGACTACTGTTCTGGAGCCGGGGTTGTACTTGAAACCCCTGAAGGTCGGTCATTATGCTATGCGCTAAGATTGGAATTTCCTTCAACGAACAATGAAGCAGAATACGAAGCTCTTATCGCTGGCTTGAGAATTGCTAAAGAACTAAACATCCGAGCATTACAGATCTTCAGTGATTCTCAGCTTATTGTATGCCAGGTCAAGAAGGAATTTCAAGCGAAAGGGGGAAATCTGCCTGCCTACTTGTTAAAGGCCTGGGAACTTCTATGTGACTTCGATCATTACACGATAAGCCATATTCCTCGAGAAGAAAACACGAAAGAAGATTCTCTCGCAAAGTACTCTAGCACAGGTGAAGCTCAATTTCTGGGGTTAACTCCAGTGGAAGTCTTGTCAGCTCCAAGCATTAATGAGATGGATATTGATTGGATCATGAGTCTGTCTCAAGAGCAAGAATCATGGATGACTCCAATAACAGAATATCTGCTCAATGGCTCTTTACCGGAAAATTCAAAAGAACGACAGAAGCTACTGAGGAAAGCCTCTCGCTATACAGTCCAGGATGGCCAATTATACAGACGGGGATTCTCAATGCCATTACTTCGATGTGTATCCAGGGAAGAGTCCAAAACAATCCTAGCTGAGGTACATGGAGGAGAATGTGGTGATCATTTAGGTGGTCAAACTTTAGCAAAAAAGGTTCTCCGATACGGATATTTTTGGCCAGAAATTAATCGAGATGCTGCAGACTATTCCCGAAAATGTGACAAGTGCCAGAGATTTGCCAAAATTCCTAGAGCACCTTCCACTGAACTACACAGATGGTCAGTCCATGGCCATTTGCAATCTGGGGGATAGACCTTATAGGACCTTTACCAACTGCCAAATCTGGAATCAAATATGCCGTTGTTGCTGTAGATTATTTTACTAAATGGGCTGAAGCTGAACCATTGGCTACTATCACCTCTAAAAAGATGATAAATTTTATGACTAAAAGTATCATTTGCAGATATGGTGTGCCTCAAAAGATAATTACAGACAATGGTACTCAATTCGAAAGTGAAGAATTCCAAGATTTTTGCAAGCGATTCAAAATCCGAAAAAGCTTCTCAGTAGTGGCTCATCCGCAGGCAAACGGGAAGGTGGAAGCAGTAAACAAAATTATCAAGTCAACCATCAAGAAGCAACTCGAAAGAGCAAAAGGTGGTTGGATCGATAAGCTACCACTAGCACTATGGGCGTACAGAACTACCCACAAAACTGCGACTGGGCATACTCCGTTTTCATTGGCATACGGGTCAGAAGCAATGATTCCGGTAGAAACAGAGGTCCCTTCACATAGAAGAATCCATTTCAATCAAGCGGAGAATGAAAAACTATAACTTGAGGTACTAGATCTCCTTGATGAAAAAAGAGAAGAGGCTAAGCTCAGAATTGCAGCTCATCAGCAAAGGATAGCCAGACATTTCAATTCCAAAGTTCGCCAACGCAGATTTGAGATTGGAGATCTAGTCCTGAAAAGAATTATGACGGCAACAGGTGTGTTTGGGCCAAATTGGGAAGGATCATATGTCATAGGTCAGAAGCTTCTTGACGGCACATTCAAACTCACTACTGTCGAAGGAGATCAAATTCCAAGGGCTTGGAACAGTAATTACTTGCGTCCATACTTTACTTGAAAGCTTTGTTGAAATATTGTAAAAAAAAATTATGAATGTATGATTCTTGTAATTGAAAGCAATTGTAAAGCCGATGCAAGTGAATAATGAAAGACTATAAAGTGGATGTAGGCCGAAATTCTTGGCCGAACCACTATAAATCTTGCATTCCTTATTATTATTACATGTTTGCTTTATTTTTGATATGAAAAGTACATTAAATGTATTGCTGAAATGTCGATTTAAATTTTTGCAGACAATGAAAATAAAACTTGCATGTTACAAGACCAAGTGATTCTTGTTATCATTCAACAAACAAATTTCGAGCCACAAAAGCCCCGAATTCAAATCCTAGATAGGAAGTGCTTCAATTGAACGGCCAATGATTTCGCTGAAAACGGGCCCTTGCTAATAAATTGAGATCGTTTGAACAAACAAACATCCAATTAAGAAGCTTATGCCCGTTCTCGCGAACTTGCCTGGCAATGAAGTACACTTCTTTGGATTAAACAAACTACTTGTAAGAGAAGGGAGTGTGAGCTTGAAAAGAAAAATAGAGGATCGCTGAAAAGGCACAAGCAAGTGGACAAGGAACAACTAAAGCCCTCTTTGGAGGCACAAGACCTCTTCGGAGGCACAACTCTTTGGAGGATAAAGACCTCTAACGAGGCATATGCCATAAAAAAGAAAGTTCTCTACTCAACAAAAAAGATTGGAGGATTCATGACCCTCCAACCATGAGAGAGTAACTTCCAGGCAATCAAAGCCCTCTTCGGAGGCACATTTCACCAGGAGTTGAAGTGTAAGAGCCCCTCTTCGGAGGCCCACTTCACCAAAGTTGAAATGCCAAACAAAATAAAGCCCTCTTCGGAGGCACATTTCACCAGGAGTTGAAGTGTAAGAGCCCCTCTTCGGAGGCCCACTTCACCAAAGTTGAAATGCCAAACAAAATAAATCCCTCTTCGGAGGCACATTTCACCAGGAGTTGAAGTGTAAGAGCCGCTCTTCGGAGGTCCACTTCACCGGAGTTGAAATGCAAAACAAAGCAAAGCCCTCTTCGGAGGCACATTTCACCAAGAGTTGAAGTGCAACAGCCGCTCTTCGGAGTTTCACTTCACCAAAGCTGAAATACAAAAATAAAAGACCTCTTTCCAGAGGCAGAAATGAAAAGACCTCCTCCCGGAGGCACAATCAAGCAGAAAGACCTCTTTGGAGGCACACGTTTCACCAATATTGAAATAAAACTTCCAGGTGTTGAAACGTGAAAAAGCCTTCCTCAGAGGTGCAACTTTTCGAAGAAACAAAAATCAAAAAGCCCTTTACTGTGGTATAAAAAAAAAATCCTCATCAACGGCACACTTTAACTTTCAAAGGAAGAATGAATTACCTATTCTGGAAAATTCTCTTCCTCAAAAAGAAGTTAAAGTACCTTTCAGATACCCGCTTTACCACATAGAAGAATTCATTCAGTAAAATGTGTATATGCACAAAAGAAAAAGTGATATCTTCGAAGGATGAAACGTAAAAACTTATTTGTACTCTGTTTTTTAACGAAATAATATTCCTCCAAATGTGGAATAATTATTCTTTAGAAAATAAAATTACAAGTTCCTCATAAAATAAAATATTACAATGAGCTTATGGTATAGGGGCAACATGGTATAACTACATCGGTAAAATTGGGCTCGAACAGTATACCACATGCTCACTGCAATATCATGCAAAGAAACTTGTATAAAAGTGAATAATAACTGCATTCTCAAATTCAAACAAGAAGTTTGTACAAATAAAGAATCATTTTATTTAATTCTGTTACAATTTCTTACAGATACAAGTTTCGAAATAAAGAAAACGGGGGCCGGTACCCGCACAATTTCCGGTCAGTACATGCAAAAAAGGCAAAAAGCGATATGAAAGCCACAGAACCAGAGCCATCATTTCTTCTTCCGTCCACCTTTTGAGCCCGCACCCGGCCGAATAACCAACTTCTTAGGCCGGCTTGTAAGAGTAGGGGATGAAGGAGAAAGGGGCTCAGTCGGACTTTCTTCCGTTTCTTCTTGGCCAGTTAAGGATCCCTTCTTCTTCTTCTTCTTGGAAACTCCCTGCTTTCCTCTCTTCTTGGAGGAAGACCCACTCCCTGGAGAAAGAAGTTTAGCTAATGGTTCATCATCGGAACCAGTTTCTTCTGGAGTCTTCTCACTCCCTTCAGTTTCTTCTCCCTTGTGTTCTTGTAAAGCAATGGGATCGTCCAAGTCTTGAAGAGCTTCTATTTGCTCCTCTTGTGATCCCGGTTGCGAGGCAGAAGGAGGAGTCACCTGAATAGATGGAGGAGGAATAATTGGAGGTGGGGAAGTTTGAACGATGCTCGACGTTTTCTCTACAGAAGGAAAAAAGTTCAAGTCAGTAAAAAGCGGAGATAAAGGTTCGCTGAGGTTCAAGAAGTAGTCAAGAAGCTCATCAAGCTTGTAAGAAATAGATGAGCAGTCTACTTGGGCAAGATTAAGAGTAGGGTTACCTGCAGAGGCCGGTTTCCTGACATCAACTTCGTAAGCCTGTGCCTCGGCACTCTCGTCGCCTTCATCCCCACCTTGTATGCTTGTAATCTCGACGGTAACTTTGGTAGGAGATAGAGAATGAGAACTGGAACCGATAATGTCAATCTCGACCGAAGGAGAAGGCTGAATTGGAACAGTTGAGATAGTTTTTCCCGAATATTCCCCTACCGCTGTTTCGGCCCTTAATTTTGCAAGCTGTTCTCTCCCCCTTACGAGAGAGGCGCGAGCATCATCATCAAGATAATGCTCCTCAAGAGCTGACTCAGCATATCCAGCGCCTTTACCGCCAAGCATATCGAATGCGGCTTTCCAAACTTCAGCCAGAGTAATTTCATACTTGGGGCCTAGAAAGGCGAGGCTACCGCGCCCCAAGATGCTATGCAGGTAGAAATCAAATAATGTTGAGCTGATGTTGGTCCTCGTTGCCTCGTGAGATTCTTCAGCTGCAATTTTGCCGGCAACGGCCTCATCCCGCTCCCTTTCAGCTTTGGAAAGTTGAAGCTTAAGCATTTGAATCTCCGCCTCTTGGGAGCTGTTTTTCTTTCGAATCTCTTCAATATCAGCAACATAGCCCTCACTAATTCTTTTTTGCACTTCAAGCCTGTCTTCGGCATCTCTTTGGCTGGCATGAGCATCTCTCACTTGTTTTAGGAGCACTTCTTCTTTTTGAGAATAGGAAGTAGAGGAAGTAGCAAGCTCTTGTTTCAGTTCCTCAACTTTTGCTTCAAGCTCTTCATTGTAAGAAGCGATGCTCCTCGTTTCAGTATCATGTTGCTCAAGAACCTTTTGCCATTCGGCTTTATCATTTTCCATAGTGAGCATGGCCTCTATGTTTGCACGATTAACCCTTTGGAGCTCGTCAACAAGTTTTTGCCAGTTCGACATCCTCTCAATATCAAGCTTGACGGCACCGAGGTTTCGTAACATGGCAGACTTGTCAATGGGGACCAAGTCAAGGTCGAACCTTACTCCCTTCAGACACCACTGCGGAAACCGACTTTGCAAAGTGGCCGGGCCCGGTCCAACTTGGAATTTAGGCCTGCTAATTATTGTTTGGATGTCTGTCTTCCCGAGAGCGGGAGAGCTGGAAGGAATGTCAAGCGAGACGGGGACAGTAACCTTTTCAGGAGTTGTAGAGGTATGCTTCTCACCATGACGGGCTCGCTTGCTTGAATCCTCAACCATATGACTTTTTCCTCGGTCATCATGGGATTTTCTTTTGTGGGAATCGTCACCTCTCTGCGAAGAATCGTGGCGCTCCTCCCTCTCCCTTCTTTCGTAACGCTCCTCTTGAGCCCTCTTCTCTTGAGCCTTTCGGGCGGCTCTTTCTTCATCGGATTCTCTGTAAGAGGGGAGGTAACGCCTATAATCATATTGGCTACGCCTCCCGTAGCGCTGGAAGTCATCATAGTAGGATCCGCTGCGTCCCATCGGAGGATCTGAAATAAAAAGAGCTAAATTTTAGAATTCTTCAAAGTACAAAAAGTCAGAAGCATAAAAGTGCTGAAAGATTCTAAGTGAGTGTAATGTGCAAACTACGCGCATCAAACTACGAACCACTCTTTAATTGTGGAGTAGTTATGGGTGTAGAAGTTAACATCAACTCTTGAGTTGACGGAATCTGTTGCAGAATAGAAGTCGCCTCGACTACTGAAGAAGAAACCCCGGTAGTAATAGGATCATCTTTAAAGATCTCTTGCGAGGTGGCAAAGAGGTCACTCAGTCCTTCGAAAGTGTCGTCCCTGCTCTGCTTAATAGGGCTGGTTTTCTCGACTTCTTCGTCACCAGACTTCTTTGAATGCGGAGGAGAATCCCGAGGCTCTTCTTCTTCGGTGACCGGGGCAAGTTTGCCAGATGCCCCCGCGACATCAACAGAAGTGGAGCACTTCACTAGAGAAGCCTCAGAAGCAGATTCTTTCGTTATGGATGTATCAATAGAAACGGGGGCATCCGACGCTCTAGCCGGAGAGTCTGGGACTTTGTGGGGGTGTGTAGAGCGAGAGGTATGCAAAAGCCCGTATTGGTGCAGAAATTCATCCCTTAACAAGAATTTTACACTTCTTTCTTCCGCGGCCATGGCACTCAGTCTCTCAAAAACTTGCTTATGGCCTGGATCTCTGGATAGGGAAGGAAGCGCTGAAAATAAAAAAGAAGCGGAGTTAACACTTAACAATTCAGTCTCGCAAAAGTTGGATAACAAGCGTAGTAAGAATGGTTAATCTTTCTTCCTTCCCTCCATACAGCGTAAAACCCTGGGGGACAACGAACATAGAAAAATTGAGTCAAAAACCCATGAGCGCTGTCAGGAAGACCGATGATCAATCTATGATTTCGAGCACTTCTCACGACAGTAATAGAGGGGTGATCTTTAGTCCTGTTGAAGGTGCATAGGAAGCAAATCTCGTCAAAGCTTGGGAATCGATCAAGCGTCCTCCTAAACAGTACACACAACCCCATTAAAATGGCATAGCCATTGGGGTGTAATTGGGATGGGGCGATGGCCAATTGACGAAGAAGTTGTTGGAAAAAGTCATTGAAAGGAGGAACGCCCCCACTCAGGCACATTTGTCGATTGACCGTCACAAAGCCAGGGGGTGCTATGTCAGCAGTGTTACTTCTCTCGGGAAGAATGGCATCTGATTCAGCAATGCCAAACTGAGCACACAACTGGCGAAAAACTTTGTATGATAGCGTGGTAGGGGCTCTTTCAGGAGGATTGACTAGTGGAGCCGGAATAACAGTTGCGTCTCCAGTCTGAACTGTTGTATCTTCTTCCTGAGAAGTCATTCTACACAAGCAACTGGATATTCAAATGTGAAGGTGCACGTTTCCTAAAAGTGTGAAGTGTCGTGCAGAACTAATAAAAATAACAAATAAAAATAACTGGAATTAAACTAGTCAACGATTGATCGACTACAGAATTTCAGAACTTGTTAATCTAAAGTTCAAGCATAATATTAGTGCAGGCTGGTCAGTTTCAATTGACTATTTTAGTGTTGCTTTAATATTTTACTTGAAATTGATGAGTTGAAAGCACTTCGTTCACACAATTTATTTAAGTTAATTATCTGTTATTAACTAATCTGTCATTTGATGTGGGCAGTCAATGACAGTATATTCGTCCCATTTTTCTGCAAATGTTGTATTTAACAGGTTGACATCTTTAAAAGTTAAAATAATCTGCAAAGAAGTACAGCAAAATTCAAGTTCAAACAATTCAGCCAAGTCTTCTCAGAACTTCACAAGTGTTAGGTCGTCCAGCGACCTAGCATAGGTCAGAGCTTCCTTAGGTCGCACTATGCAAGTTAAAAGATTCAAGGCAATGCAGACTAGGTTCAAGTCCTAAATCGGCCGCGACCTACAGCTTATGCCGCAAAAAAGGATTAGGTCGTTAATTTGTTAAGTCGTCCTGCTTGAAATTCATGTGCAAATTTGTTAAGTCCTTGGTCGTTTAAATCCCAGCGCGACCTAAAAGTTAAGTCGCAGATTCGAAGAATCCTTAGGTCGCGAGAATTTGTTAGGTCGGCCAGGTTTCTTAGGTCGCGGAGGTTTTTAAGTCGCTCAGATCTGCTAAATCGCTAACTTCCTCTCCACGCAATAGCTCACCATCCTGTTAAACTGTGACCCGATAACCCATTATCACTCACGATGAAATCCATCACCCTCTTCGTGAAATTCATCATTCCTACATACCACCGAATCATCCAAGAATCGACTGAAAGCATCTCCGATCCATCATGAATTCAACTCATTGCTGTGCTTTCGTGAATCACAACTAATGGCGATTAAAATCGACCACAACTTGACTCAAAAGATGAAACACGACATACAAAATGGTTTTGAGGTTCGGAGATGGAAATTCGTGGTTCGATGATGATCGTGGGATGGATAGAGATCAAGTGTACTTACGCAATATGATAACAGGGATGAATCGGTGAATGATTGAACTCAAATTCGCCTTTGAAATCACGAGATTTTGTTAATGGCAGAGCAGGAAATCGGAACAGTTGAATGGAGGAGAAGCAGTGACCTAACAAATTTATATGGGGCTGAAAGAAGAAGACGAGTAGACGCGCGAGTTAGTATATGTTTTAAGTCGCTCACGACCTAGCAAAATTAGATCGAAGCACACGAATCACGATTTAAGCGTGTACTTCGAGGGGCAAATGTTAACTCCTATGTTAAGCGACTCAAAAAGGCTCACGACTCAAAAAGGCTCACGACTCAAAAAAGCTCACGACTCAAAAAGGCTCACGACTTAAGGAGGTCAACGACTCAATGGACAAGCAACTCAATGAGTTAACGACTTAAGTTATGAAGCGACTTAATGAGTTAATGGACCAATATCAGGTTAACGACTTAAAGGTGGACGACTTACCGACTTAAGGGAACCATAACTTAGCGGGTTAAGAGAATGGGCTGACCTAACAGTTTAAGTGAATGAACGACCCACGACCTACCAAGCTAACGACCTAACCATAGAAGCAGGGTAACGACTTAAAGAGCTAGAAGGGTGAGCGACCTAGAAGGATAAAAGGGGGCTTACGACTTAACTGCTTAAACGACTTAAGAGGAAGCGACTTACAGAATGCAGCGGCCTAGTAACTAAGTAGACACAGCAACCTAGTTAAGCCTTATCTCGGAAACACGACTTACGGCCTATCCCTATGTCGCTGCCGGCTTATAACTTGCCTTAGGTCGCTCACGACCTGACACTTAGAGGATAAGTGATGCCGCTTCCCATGAGTCGTTAACTTGTACCCGTTAGCTTATATGGAAAAGGGGATATCACTTAGGTCGTGACTCGCGCTCTCTTAGCTCACCAACAACTCAAGTCCTATCATAGGTCGCTCGCGACCTATGCCAAGCGACTTAATCCCGAGTCCCCCTATAAATACACCGTTAGCTCCAACATTCAGAGGACTTTTGGATCATTTTCTTCAAGGGATTGAGACTTCACTATCTTCAAAGCAATCTACACTCCATCGCTTCAAGCACACGCAAGACGCTTAGATCAACTTCGCACAGGAATTTAACACATTCAATCATGGATTCGAAGAACTCTGTCACGACGAAGTTTTCCTTAGCTACTTGTTTTCTGAATTGAATTGGATTGTAATTGAAAGAGATTGTAATAAGTTGTAATCCGATCAGCAATAAAAAGGATTGAAGTGGACGTAGGCTTGATCATAAGCCAAACCACTATAAACCCTGTGCACATTTACTGCATTTTCTGTTACTTACTGTTATTTCTTGATTCCTGTATTACGGGTGGTGCTTTCACATCGTTTTTACACACCGGGGTGTTAGCATCAGATTTTCACGTTAACACCGTAATTATGTCAGTTTCGTTTGAACTTCTTAGCCTTTTTTGCATTTGGATTATTTTCTCTCTTTCTTTTGTTGTTCTTGCCAGTCTCAACAACATTTGCTTTTGCCACCATGGTGTTGGTTGACTTCTTTTCAGATTTTCTATTGTCCTCTTCAATTCTGAGTCGAACAACAAAATCTTCCATAGTCATTTCTTTCCGTTTGTGCTTCAGATAGTTCTTGAAGTCCTTCCATGATGGAGGCAACTTCTCGATAGCAGCAGCAACTTGAAATGATTCGCTTAACTCCATCTTCTCATCATGAATCTCATGGATGATAACCTGAAGCTCCTGAATCTGGCTGACTACTGTTTTGGTGTCGACCATCTTGAAGTCTAGGAATTTGCCGACTATGAATTTCTTCATCCCAGCGTCTTCCGTTTTGTACTTTTGGACAGTTTGGACAGTGCAGTACACATTGTACAGACCATTCTCCAAACCGTTGAGAATATAATTCTTGCAAATGAAGTCAGAACCCTTCCAGGCAGTGAGGGCCTCGACTTTGGTGGCGTCGGGCTCGAGTTCATCTACTTGTGGAGGGTCCTTTGTTAGGTATTTGGCCAAACCTAACGTAGTCAAGTAGAAGAGCATCTTCTGTTGCCAGCGCTTAAAATCCTGGCCATTGAATTTTTTCGGCCTTTCTCCATGCGAGAATGGTACAGGCTGTGTGACAAGTGGTCCCGTCGGAGCGGAGGGCAATGGCTGCTTTGTTGACGAAGTGTTAATGTCTTGAGCCATCGTCTGAGACGATATGACTGCAATTAGTACACAGAACAGAATAAAACAAAGCGCAAATCTGTTTTAAGATTGTTAGCCACACAGAAACCCTAATCTATAAAATAGGGCAAATTCAATTTGGGCAAAAAACCCTAACCCTAATTTTGTAATTGGGTTAACGGCGAAAAGAACAGTCGAAATGTAATTCGTACCGTTTAGTATTCCGTTCGCAAGATGAATGTTTGTATCCGAGTCCAGCACAGTCGCTGTTCCCTTAAAACAGATTTGCTCCCCCTACGGCGCAGCGGGTTGGCGAGCAACTGTTTCCCAAGGTGAAACGGAACGGGAGCCTGCAAGGTTGCGCTGACGATGTAGGCGACGACGAACTCAAGAGAGGTGTTTTATTTCAGGACAGTATACGCAGAGAGAACGAGAGAGGAGAAATTTATACTTAGGTTTCGGTTCTGCATGCCTTTAAATAGAGTTGGGGAGGTGCCTGTTCGGGAAGAGGCGCGGCTGTTCGAATGGCTGCGACCGCTGGAAAGGTTGCGATCCTTTAACCAACGGATGCAACTGTTTTTGGCAGCAAAAAAAGGGATCAAAAATTAGCCGTTTTAGCGCAGCCCAGGTAGCAAACGAAGACCCATTTAATCATCAGACCCCAAGAGCCCCAAGGCCCAAGGCCCAATCTTTGACCATATAATATATATATATATATATATATATATATATATATATGAAAGCCTTCATGCATGATCCATTCTTTCTCCTCATTTTCTTTTGATATCAATTACTGAGCCTTAGTATATAAGGTGGAATTGATATGTTTATTCCCCGATGTGGGACTCTAGCCACTTATTCATTTCTAACAAAGATGATATTGAGTTTTATGTCTTATTTACTAGATATTCCACCTGAGCAAAATTAAGAAGACTATATTTAATGATGTCTTCACATTTAAATAAAAGATAGAAACTGAAGCATCCATTCTATAAATAAAAGGAGCCATCATCTCTTTGTTTACTGAATACGATGTGGAAGGCAGAGGAATATATATTAGGTTATGTATATATTTTAGTTTTAACCATACATAGATCTATATTACCAAGAGTGTTCCATCCCCTACCAACCTCTATGTTGTGTCACGTCCTTACCAAACTCAAACTAAATGCTCCATAATTGTTGGTTTTCTACCTAAATCTAACTCATGTGCCCTACATCACTACCTTTTATCTTAACCAACTCGTTAGTATTTATTAAGTTTTTGTTTGGCTATCTACCTTCCAAATCATTTACAAGAGCTTAACTATCAGAGCATCCCAAATAGCGGCATCACAATTTTCCTTGTTCTTTACCTAACAAGTTATGCTCCAACATTACAAGCTTCTTATTGGTTTCTCGAAAGTTAGTTGATAATCCAGACTTTATCCATTTTTGCGTGTCTAGTCCAAATGACTGCTTGAGATGTCCATTTTGAGTTCTCTAACTATTTTAAAGACATTTGCTTTGCACGTGTAAAACAATCTTTTATAAGTGCTTAACTACAACAAGAAGGACTAATTTTTTAATTTGTTTGTAAACCTTGTTTGCTATGTTTCTATGTTTTGGATAAGTTAATGAATCCCAATTTTGTGTTTACATGAAGTTGCGATCGTATGTATGTAGTTAAACAAGTATTTTTGTATATGTCAAAATTAAGTGCATTTTTTTTCAGTTTTGGTACTGCAAATTGAGGTTTACTGATGTAAGAAGTAGGCATTGTTTTAAAGGAAATGATCTTATATAGTAGTGATCTTTACCTTTTTAGCAGTCAAGCTGTGGGTAATTGCTAATTATACATCATTGATTAGTTAAAAAGTAATGATAGGACTGTCCATAATTAGGTTGTTGAAATTGCTGTAAATTTGGTTTATAGTGCAGTCCTTAAAAAGTTATTTTTGAGATCGTCATTCAGTAAAGAAAATCGACTAAACATTTTCTTTTAATGATTTGTAAGAATAAGATATGCGCACGCACACATAAATACTCACACATACATATCTGCTTCTGCCATTTTTCTATCCCGCTTTATTCTCCAACCAGCAAAACATCGTTGGGTATGCAGTTATTTCTTTCAGAAACAGGAACAAATTATGCCACTTTGTTTAAGTATCTGAATATACTAAGGTTAAATATTTCTATTTCTGGGTATATTTTGTTTTGCAGAATCCTACTTTAGGCTATTATACACAATACCAACCCTCAGATTTGTGTAAATGTGTGGAAGCTCTGCATCATCAAATATGTTACAACACTGGAAGCAATCTACCTGCAATAAGAGAGAAACACAACCAACATAAGGTAAAAACCTATACATCCTGATCGACTTTTATTTTATATTGTTATGCACTTTGTTTAATATGAGTTCATACTGATGACTTATAGTACAAGTTTGTGGCGAAGAAGTTTTGTCCTCCTTCAATACCTTCAGAGTATTTCAAGAATCCGAGTAAGTAGACTTTTTGTTGTTTGAAGGATTCATCCGAGGTTACAAGAATTGGTTAAATTAGATCCCATCATCCAGCTCTTAGTCTCTAACACTACCACCTACAGCTTTGCGAAGGATTTCAAGGTGGGTTCTCTTTTTTTCCCCTTTTCTTTTTTTGTAGTAGCTGCACTTCATAATTTTGTACAAGCCGCCAACTATTACATCAAGTACCCCTGTGTTCTGGTTTGCAATAGTTTTTACAACTTTATCAAAACAATCAAATCTATTTCAAGATACTAAGACACCAACTTATAGCTTTGGAAATTCCTAAGGGCACAAATCTATTTCAGGATAATTAGATAATCAAATCAAAATGAGTTGAGTTTGTTTGTATAATACACTACTGCTACTGTATTTCAAAGCTTTATGAACTGTATAATATAATTACCATTTTTTGTTCACATCTCAAACAACCGTTGTTTTTCCTTTAGTTGATATCTAAAATATAGTGAGATTCGACAAAAAAGACAATCAGTGAATTGTTAATATCTTTGATTGTAGCATTTAAAGTTTCAATAACATTATCCTTTTTGATATTTGATAACATTAATTGAGATGTTTTAGGAACATTGTTGAAAGAAGAAATTTTAATCTTCTCATAATGGTTAGCCACGGAATGAAATAGTTCTATACTGTTTCCTTTATTTGTTGATAATTCAACATGATGATCAAGAATTGACAGCTTTGTTTTAAATGAAATAGCGCACAATCGAATGTTGCATCTGTTTAGCTGGGATTAAATTTTAAATAGATAACAATTTGTACAGTATACTGCATTTTTGACTATATAATAATCAATTCAAATATAGATCAAATCGATATATATTTAATATTCTTAATTAAACTATAATGAGTGCCTGCAGAAAATTATGATGAATAGGTCAACACATTTTTTAACACTTAGACCTTAATCCAGTCTCAGCCATTTGTTTTGGAGCAGGACTATGTAATTTTTTTTTGTACTACCTACATGCTAATTGTTATTAATATTTAATATTGTAGAACATGGATTCAACTGAACATATAAACATTGAAACGGAAGATTTGATTGTATTGGAAGATTCATTGAGTAGATCGGCTGGAAAAAAACATTGTAGAACCACACACTCAGAATTCTGGAACTATTTTCAGAAAAATGAAACTATTTTAGGAAAAACACCGACGTGCTTTTGCAAGGGATGTAAGAAAACATACATTTGGGGAGAAAAGCATGGAACTTCTAATATGCTAAAACATATTCCAAAATGTCAACACATTACCAAAAAAATGGGTAGGTATAATGAGATAAGTAAGTTCAATCAAAGTAAGTACAGAGAATTGGTGACTAAGGCCGTCATTAGGCGTAACTTGCCCTTTATGTTTGTCCAATATGATGAAGTACGAGAACTGCATTTTTATTTGAACAATGAAGTGCAGCATATATCAAGAAATACAGTACGATCGGATGTCATGAAACTTTACGAGAAAGAAAAAGTTAAGCTTAAACATTTTTTAAAATCATGTTCGGAAAAAGTAAGCTTAACATTTGATCTATGGACATCAATTAATACAGATGGTTTTATATCATTGACCGCGCACTTCATAGATAATGACCGGGTTTTACAAAAAAAATTGCTTAGTTTTTCATTGATGCCTCCTCCTCACATGGGAGCTGTAATATTTCGGAAGGTATCTAGTCTGTTAGTTGAGTGGAATATCGAAGATAAACTGTTTGTATTTACGCTTGACAATGCATCTTCAAATGATAAATTTATTGAATTGTTGGAATCTCATCTCACATATAAGAAAGCATTGGTTGCAGATGGTGAGTTTTTGCATATTCGTTGCACCGCACATATAGTGAATTTGTTCGTACAAGATGGTCTAAACTGCATTGGTTCCTTTTTAACGAATATTAGGGGAAGTATAAAGTACATTAAGGGCTTCCAATCAAGAAAAAAGTTATTTATGGAATGCATAGCAGATCTTTCTATGAGTGAAAGTAAAAAAATATTGCAACAAGATGTTCCAACGAGATGGAAACTCAACATTTTTGATGCTTAAAAGCGCTATGTACTTCCACCACGCACTATGCCGTTTGGAAATCGTTGATTGGAGTTATACTTATTGTCCAACCACGGATGAATGGATAGATGCAAAGAAAATTTCCCATTTTTTGGAATTTTTTCACAAAGTAACTTGTTTATTTTCGGGTTCTAATTATCCAACATCGAACTTATCTTTTCTCCAAGCTCGTGACGGTTCTTTTTACATTGCAAAAGCGTATGAAAGGCAATGATTTTATGTCAACAATGGCGAATGAAATGTATAAAAAATTCGTCAAATATTGGAGAAAATTTAGCATGATACTTTCCATTGCATGCATCTTTGATCCATGTCATAAAATCGAATTCGTTAAATACTGTTATGAACAAATTTACGGAGTCGATTGTTATGAATTTGATGAGGTGAAGAGTTAATTTGAAAATCTTTTCAACGAATATGCAAAAAAAATGAAAACGAAGGTGAAGCAAGTGGATCAAAAGATGTAGAATCCGTTGATGCAGATATTGGTCCGTATTCACAAGAATGTGAAGATATGTTAGTAGGATTTTACAGTCATCATAAGGTATGTTTAGTCGAGAGTTCTCATAAATCTGAACTTAAGTCATATCTTGAAGAGGAACTATTAGATCCCAAAGCATCGTTCGACATTATCTCTTTTTGGAAATCTCACCAGTATAAATATCCAATTCTTTCACGTATGGCAAAATATATTTTGGCGGTTCCGGTTACTACTGTAGCATCTGAAAGTGCATTCAGTATCGGAGGTAGGGTTCTTGATGACTATCGAAGTTCTCTGAAGGCAGATATCGTTGAAGCATTGTTATGTTCACGTGACTGGCTATATGGAATTGGGACAGCGTCAGCTATAGAGGAGCCTGATGTGGATATTTCTTTGTCTCATACGGATGCGGAATTGACAATTTCTACCTAAATCTTAGGTACATGTATGCTTAACTGCCTAATTTACCTTCCCTTTAATTTACACTATACATTGGTCAAAATCAGACTTTCAATATTATTAGTCTGTTTCAAAACCAGTTGACGTTACTAAATGAGTATATATCCACTCAATTTTCTTAACTGGAATTTTGTACAGGGCACTAAAGCAGGCTAGTAAGCAGGCTTGTGAAATTCAATTATTCAATGTAGGTGCTCTATGCAGTAAGCGGTATATATTTTTCTTTATTTCTCCTTTAAACCTTTCTGCATATTACTTTATTTTTTATATCTTTATTTCTCATTTAAACCTTTTTCAGTAAGTTTCAAATAAGTTAACTTTGATATTTGCAAGGAATGTCTTCAAAATTTTAGAACCTGATCATTATAGGTCTCAGCAAACTTGAAGATACAACTCACCTTATTTAATAGAATTCTCCAACTTGAAGATACAACTCGGCTTCAATTTTATTCTATATTCTATTTTTTTCATGTTATATTATATGTTGAAGTTCTTGAATGACGTGTTGTAGTATCTGTGTTATCCAGTCTAGTTTATTCTGTTTTTTGAACTATTTTCTGGTATCTTGGTGTAGTTTTTACTTCTCTGCTATGCTATTTTGAATTATTCTAAATTTGTTTGCTGCAGTTCTTAGTTTTGAGCCATGGATTTTGTTGTGTTTGAAGCTTTTTGGTACAATTTTCATGTTTGATAGGTAGTTTTTGACCTATTTTATTCTTTTGGTTTTTATTAATAATGGGTTGAATGGTTTGGGTAGGGTTTACCCCGTAAACTAACGGGTTGGGTTGACCCATTTAACAAATGGGTTTAATGGGCTGGGTCATTTTTTCTTTTAAATGGGTTGGGTTAATTTCAAACCAACCCATTTACAACCCAACCCAATCCGTTTGACACCTCTAAGATCATCCTTATGTCCATTCCAATAACTTTTGCTGTTACGTGTCCTCTCGTGGTTGACAACAAATCATCTTATTCAGCTTATGATTGTTGTGTGTTTCAAGTGGCCAAGCATACGTTCTTTCTTCAGCAAGCCTCTTAAAGGGCCCACTAATCAAATTGTCGAGCTCAAGAAGCAAGTTTCTTTGCTAACAACTCAAGTGGCTCATATTATGATGGAGAAGAATAATCTGTTCTTGAGAAAAACAAACTTGCCACTTCCTTTAATGAGGAAAAGAAAGTCGTGTCGTCACTTGTAGAGAGAGTGAAGACTTTAAAGAAAGAGAAGGCTAATATGGGCGATAAGATAAAGTCTTTAGAAAGTCAGTTAGAAACCAGAGATGTCAATTTTATCTATGCCAATAATACTGTAAAGGATGCTAAGAAGAAAGTTACTTTCTTTTTTGATCAGGCTCTTAGTAAGATAACCGAGAAATGCTATGAAGATGCTTTTTTGTAGCTTATAATAATAATATTGATAAATTCCCTGATATGGATTTTCCTTCTCTCCCAGATCTAAATGAAAAATTCAAGAGAAAGTTTAATCTCATGTTGGAGAGAGCTTGGGATTGCTTCAAGATGAATTCCCTCAAGAAGATGCCGTTGATCCGAAGAAATTATTATCTTTTAATGACCCTCCGCTTGAAGAGGATGGAGATTCAGATGAATGGGAGGAGGAGGAGGATGATGATGATCAAGGTGAGGATGAGGGATAAAGGGTCCAAAATGACCAAGAGACGGGGGTGACAGATCAGGTAGTCACAATTTACACTCGTCTGCTCATGATATAGATCTTCATGATCTACTTGATTTTTAGAAGACTTCGCGAGAAAAATCCCTCCAAAAGATGTTGCTTCCCCAAGCCAACATCCAAAAGGAAGAATTCAAAAACCAACTCCTTAGGTTCCTTTCATGCATGTATGGGATTCATTATTTAAATACTTAAAGTTATCTGCCAGCCGTTAGTTAACATGTTTAATACTTTAGTTAAGGAAAGAAAAGAAATATTATTACGAGACTTTATATGAGAAAAGCAAAAGGGAAGTGCATCGCTTGAATATGGAGATTGAAAAATCAGTCAAAGACCACAACCACTTGTACGTAAAGTATCGAAATCTTCTAACTCATACCAAGCGATTAAAGGACTTTAAGGAGAAACGCGTAGCTTTGCTTTTAAAAAGATTTTGCCTTCATCGGGAGAGAGTCATAAGAGAAATCTAGAGCTAACTACTCTCTTCTGCATGCTTATTGATGATTGGATACCTTAGTGGAGTTCCTCTGCAAAGTTTACTCTAGAAATCTTCTTATTGATTTTTCATTCTTAGTGGAAAAGAGCCGAGGCTTGCTCAAAAGTTTGCATAGTAAATATATGGATGAACATAGAACTGATCCCTATCCTGGAGAATGCTGGAATCTTCTCGACGTTGCGATTGTTTCTCTTTCCCAAAATATTCTTCCTCTTGAGAAAGTTAAATTTAACAATGAGAGATTCACTTTCTATTTTTTACAAAAGGTCAACATGTATGAACCCAAATAATTTTGTATAATCCAGGCAGTTTTATAAATTTTAGTGTTTTTATTTCTTTGCAACTTATTTTATTTTTTGTAAATTATACAGATTAAGGAATCATCAGGTAGTCCTGTTTCTGTGGAACTCTTAAATAAATTTAGTATGTTAAAGAAGGACTTTAAAGAGAAATCGTCAATCCTCAAAACTTCTTGGTTAGCAAAACATTGCTTCCTTAGAGATCTCTAAGAATTTTACACATGGCTTCCAACTTTCATTTTGATTTCCTAAGTAACAAAAGGAAAATTTCTTAGAAAGGTACAAACCAACCATGCTAGATTTTTATGTGGTGAGATCAGCCCTCCAGTTGAAAAAGGGACTACCAACGGCATCTTCCAAACAACCCTCAAGGGTTTGATGTTCTTTTTGACTCATCCCTCTCTTTGTCACCGGATCACTCAAAAAGGTTCAATCTGCCCTTTTTAAACTTTGAGAGTTTAATGCACAAACTTATATGGTTGTTGTAAATTGAATTTGCACATGCTTATAACCCTTTTTGTTGTTAATAAAGGAAGCATTTCTTCCATATTAATTTTCTTTTACCATTACTTATTTTTAGTAGAAAGCAACCAACGCTCGCGTCTTGCAGTTTGGGACTTTTTGCATAGTTTAATATTATCAAGGCTAAGTCCAGGTCGAAATTTGAGCAGCAACTCTCTTCTCAAGGCATTCCCACACTGTCATTTTCGGATAACCTAGATACACAGAAATGGAATGACATATACTATCGATTGGTGTCCACATTTAGTAGTTTAAAGGGAATGACCTCCAACTTAGAGGAAAAATCAAAGAAAATGATAATGAGATTTAAGAGTTAAATGAGAAAATGGACGGGATTGGCCAGTTTGAACCTTTAGTCCAAGGAATCGAAGCTGATGCAAAAATTACCGACTTCATCAAAGGGCGATAGATCTTGAAGTAATTTTTTTGAAAAGCTAAGTATCCTGTCAATCCTTAGAATTCATTGCGAGTGGAGCCAAATCCAGCCTTCTTACTCCTACTCCTACTCCTTTAATTGGCAAAGAACAATTTTCTGCTTTGTTGAATCCACCTTTAAGTTTAGATGATGGCGAAATTGCCAAACGGAGTCAGAGAGTTAGATATTAATGCATTCAATTTTCTAACAAGCAATGGGATGATAAAGTTTCTCAATATCTTAACAATTATCAGGCTTAGATAGAAAAAATTGAGCATGAAAAATATGCTCATGAATGGGAGGTAAAAAAATTAAAGAGCAAGATTTTGGCTTTAAAGGTAGCCAACAAAACACTAAGCATGCATGGTGAAAAGGAGCTAAGGCTGAAAGAAAAATCATAGAGGAAGAAGTGGCCGAGCACTTGGACAAGGAGATGAAGTTGTTTATGTGTTGGTAGAAGTGTATAAGTGAAGTATGGTGGCGATATAGATGATGGTAGGATTGGTATTAAATATGGTGAGAACTCTACTTTAAACCATTTAAATAGTTATAAATGTTTGACATAACTATTTGGATGCTAATGATGTTTGAATGTTTGGTTGATGAATGTTTGAAAAAGTAATTAGCAACATATAAATATAAGTGAGAAAACTCCTAAACTATAGTTATATATATTATTGGATGATAACTATGCTTGGATATGATTTTTAATGATGTTTGTTATATGTTTGAATATGATAATATGGATGTTTAATATGGTTGTTGAATATATATACAAGTCACATTAGTACATGTCGATAAGCACAAAGGAAATCACTTTCCTTTATTGAATGAATGGTGTATTTAAACCTATTTAAAATGGTATAGTGTGGTCTAGAAATGTTTTATAAACATTTAAAAGTGTTTTTGCAAAGTTTAAATGAATACTGAAAATTGAGTCAAAAATAGGCGTGTCGCGTAATGGTAGTTCGTGATTTCGCACCGAAAAACTCAAAAAAATATGTGTAATGGAATATAGCTCGGAATTCTTCGAGATAATTTTTTTGAACTATTATATCCACATCTTTCAAACAAAGAAATAAAATTGAGATTTTGATAAGTAGATTTTGAAATATGTATAAAACAAGTTTTCGAAATAATCTCGGTTTTATAATTCAGAATCCATAAAAGGATTTATTTAAAAATGATATTTTAAAATTATTTAGAATACAAAATAAATTCTAAAAAATATTTTAAAATGTTTTAAAAGTGATTTGAGTTGTAGAAATGAATTTCCAAATGACATAAAAGTCGTTTTGATCGGTACAACTTAAAAAAGTGCCATTCGTAGCACTTTTCTATTATTTTTGAAATATAGTTCTAAATACAACAATTCTTTTTCAAATCTTTTGTAAATGTTTTTAAATGAATATAAAAGTATTTTAAAGGTGATTTGAAGGATTTATAAAGTGGTTAAATAAATAATTAAAAGTTAATTAAGTATGTTAAAAGATTTAGAGTCGATCAAATAACTTGACCGTCTTATTGGTGATAGAGAGATAGCATCTAGGCTTGAGTTTGGAAAACCAATTTCCTGCTCTCCTTGGCTGTCCGAACTGGACTGACGGAGGGGATAGTAAATTTGATTTACTCGGATCAAATTTCCCAAATTATAAAAGAAATAAAATTGCCATATTTAATTAAATTGGCTTTTATGGAGATAATCTTCTTATACTTGGTGTTAAGTTCCAAAGAGTGAACTCGTACTATTCATGGAATTTAAAAGGTGATTTCAACGTTATTCCGCCCATAGTACTAGTTGAATACATGAATTGATATTTAGTATAATTAGATGATTTCTATAGATTCTGCTCACTTAATATTTACTGTTTTGGGTTAACATTCTAGATAACATGGGTTTAACTAAATCAAAAAAAAATTTGATTTTTGAATTAAGAAATCTTTGTTAAGATTTAAATAAATAATTTTCCAAAAAGAGGTTTAATAATCCCGTATATACCAGAAATAATGTTTTAAAGATATATATCTCAAAAAGTTATTTTTATTAAAAAGAAAGTAATTATGCAACTTATAAGCACCTATTTACGTAACATCTTTTTAACGATGATTGGTTCGAGGGAACCGGGGTTGGATTTGAGTAATTCTTATATAGAAACCACTTCGAACCAATTACGTATTCAAAGTGAAGATATGGAATGATAATAAATGAATGAAAGGCTGCTTGTCACTGACCCTTGGGGAAAATTTCGTATATCATATATATTATATATATAGCAGTAGTATCTTCATTTGAGAACTTCGATGGAAGGATTTCTCGCCACTTATCTTAAAGGTACTAATAGGATGTGGTGGGAAAGTGCCTTTGGTTTGTCCTGTTCCTGGACAACTTGCATGGATGAATGTTTGACGTTGCATTTCTAATTACATTGATTGATCTCTATGACATATCATCTATTTGGTGGCGGAGAAGATAACTTCTCTTAGCTTAACACCCTTTCCTAAGACATACGACCTCATGAATTATATGTTTGTAGAAATTAGTTGTGTGATCAAGGAATGACAATATGGCATCCAAAGAAGAATGTGTTATGTAAAAGGTAATCATTACCTCGGGCCACATCAACTGAAAATGGCTTAAATAGGGAATACCGTGAGGCTAAGTGGGTCGAACCCATTAGGGCATGGTAATCACCCTTCTAGATTACTCTATATATGTTGAGTACGATGTGCATACTAAGAGATATCTCGGATAGATTGGTTACTATTGGGATGATGTCATATTCGGTTCTATCCACTGCCAGGTAGGTATGTGGGTAGCCAGGTTTTGCAAAGTGCGGAGGTTTCAAGGCGTCGATCCTTGGTACATCCCTTTAGAGATGTACTGTACGAAAGGTAGTCCCTTACTTACTATTGTATGGAAATTTATTCTCCAATATGTGCCTTTATACTTAGTTGTAAACCTAAGTCAAATTTAACTAATGTAACAATTTCCACTATTTTAATATGTTTATTTGAAAAATGGTTTTTCAAATAATATCATTAAAAATAAGATTCTCAGATTTTGTGCAACAAATGTTTTGGTTATCATAAGGTAAAAACCCTTTTCATGTTTATGTGCGCCGTTGTAACAACCCGCATATTTTATGATTGAATATTCAAATATTTTATTTAAAATAATTAATCGTTAGTCGGATTATTGTTCGAAAAGCTACTTTTTGCAAACAGTCGAATTAGGACTCGAGACCACCCCTATTGAGTTCAAAATGATGTTTGCGACCATTTTGAGTATAAACTTCGATATGTTTGGAGTTAGTAGAATTTTGCTACTTTTCACTTAGGGCTTTGGGTTGGATTTTAGCCCATTAACCCCACTTACCAACCTAGCTCCAACCCTCTTCTCTTCATTCCTTCATAATTTCCTAATACTCAAGCTTTAGATAAAAATGGGGAAGAGAGAAAGAATTAGAATTCCTAAGCCCTAGTTTCATTGAAAATCCAAGCTCCAACTCCAAATTCATAAAAGAAGCTTTGGTAAGCCTTCTCTTCTTCTTCTCCAACTCGTTCTCTTTTCAATTTCAGAAATTCCTAAACCTAACTTAGGAAATGTTTCTCTTTTAAGCCTGGATTCAAGCTTGTTGGGTTGGAATTGAAGTGTGATTGTTCTTGCCATTTCTCTATAGCTTCTTCTTCATTTGTTTTGGGTTTAAAGGTGAGATTTTTATCTCACGTCTATGCCTATATCTATCTTTGTTTTAGGTATGAATTCCTAACACTTATTGATATTCGTTTGCTTTTGATTTGAATTGGTTTTATGAATATTCCAATTTTTGGTGTTTTGAAGTCAAACCTTTAAAAATCATAGCTTTGGTGTTTGATCATGCTTTGGGTCATGCATCAAAGAGCCTATAAGGCTAGGAAACTGATTTGCATAAACTCCTTGTGTCGTTTCTCGACCAATTGCAATTTGATAGAGAGTGGCCTTCATTTAGATAGGCTTAGTGTTCGACTGAATCTTTTGTGACAATTTTCGAGTGGGGACTTACAGTTTGTTCGTAAATATTTAAGTTAAGCCAGTGGTTATGGGACATGAAGCTAAACTCATCTATTTACTAGCTTAGTGTAATTGACACTTCTTGATGATCGATGATGGTCATTTTGTGATTTAGACTAGCAATGCGCGATGTCTCTTTGTTTGCGAGGGAGACTAAACCTCGTTTCTGTGGAGCTTTGGCTCAATTCGGTGGGGTAGCGACCCATGGTTTTCGGGCCGTTTTGTGGAGCTTCGGCTAAAAATTAATGGTTAACAGCCACGGAATATCGTTCCGTCTTGTGATACACGTGTTGGTGAGTTTTCATGCTCCCGTTTTGTGATAGGCCTCCCCCTTTTGTGCTTTCTGGATTTCTATTGATGATTTCTAGAATTTGCGTTTCACCAATTTTTGTGATTTCATTGATAAGTTCTATCAATATTTGTGCATTGGTGAATTTGTGTTTCAACAACTTTTACAATTGGCGTTGTGATGTTTGCCAATATTTGTGACTTGGTGAATAAAAATAAAGAGCATGACATTCTTTTTGATCTTTGAGAAGATTCTTGTGATATTGACTAATCTCTAGTTGATTTTCAGTTGCATACTTATTACAGTATGGCTTTAGGGTTATCATACTCGGGTCAGACCGAGATGTGCTTCTGCTTGACTCCTCATCTGGGATTATTATTATCCTGACTTTTGGCTAACTACTTAGATTAGTAGTTTTTGGATTGCATACATTTGAGATATAGACTCATTGATGTATAACTATTCTTTTGCGATATTGTGGATCTTGTTTGACCACTACTCTGATGTACACTTTTAAGTGTTATATATTCATATCTTTTTCCATCTTTGTGATATGGATATCTGTGACTGATTTGTGTTATATTTATTTCTATATTTGTTTCCGAAGATATTGTAGCCACTGTGTAGTAGCCTTGAGTTTGCATCGGTATGTCGTATTTCCTCTTGTGATGAAAAGTTGTATTTTTATCTGGCATATCGGTACTCGCACAAAGCAATTATACAGATGGTCGCTCCTTAACAGCCTTATTCACCGTGCTAGTTGACGACATTACTCCGTAATGTTCTCGGCTAGAATGGGTATAGAGGTGGGGCGTCACAGCTTGGTATCAGAGCCAAACTTCGGAACAATGTAGAATAATTTAACAAGGATCATCGTCCTAAGTCCATCTTAGGAGTCGTGCCTTAGGATTTTATTCAGGTCTTCGAACGGTTCTATCCTATTTTCTTTTGTGATACCTTGTTTTATCAATCATTATTGTTTGATATTCATTTTGTGAATAACCTTTTTATTCTTCTTTCTTTCTTTCTTAAAGAAGAGAAATGGTTAGACCTGGCTGTCCCAGCGCCGGTCAATCTAGTGCTACCCCCCAGGATGGAGTGTTTATGTCTGCCCAGCATCTTTTAGATCTCGTGAAGAATGCTCAAGCCGCTGGATCCAATCCAGAGCACCCTAAGTCTGGATTTGCACGTTTGTGCAGCGATTATACCAACTTGGGTGGGAACCATTCAGAGGTTCTGAAACTATTATTGAAGTCCAAGCTTGGCTAAGAACATACGATCGAATCTTTTCTCGCATGAATCTTATTGATCTTCACCGAGTTCAGGTGGCCTCTAGTATGCTTCAAGAAAGAGCATTAGACTGGTACGAGATTCTGATTTCTGAAATGAATGAAACGGATCTTACTTGGGAGAAATTCCGGGAACGATTCGAATTAAAGTTTGTGCCAGAAGCTGAGAAGGTGACATTGGCTCGTCGTTTCATAGACCTTATTCAAGGTGAATCCTACGTTGCAGACTATGTCGCATCATTTGAGTCACTTTCTAAATACGGGGTCGAATACATAAACACCCCATTGAAGAAGAACCAAAGATTTGTCTATGGCTTGAATAAAAATCTCAAGAAGCCATTACTACTAAAATTAGAAGTTTCTTTTGATCAACTCATTGATATCGCTCTTCATCTTGAAGAGGCAGATATGGAGAGTGACATTGAAGTTATGGGTGCCAAACCAAACTTCAACAACAAGAAAAGGCCTAGTAAGTTCGAAGGTCCTTATCCCAATAAGAAAGGGAGGCAAGCAACTCCGGTGGCAAAGACTTCTGCCCCTAGTAGTGGGCAATGCTATAATTGTGGTTCTAAAGACCATTATGCTAATAAGTGTTCGAAGCCCCTTGCTTGTCGCTATTGCAAAAGTTCGGGCCATTATATATCCACATGTCCCAAACTTCAAGGCAGGAAGGAGGGAAAGCTTAATGTGGTGCAAACTCCTAGTGACACTTCTGGTGGTCAAGGTATTTCTCATTTTATCCTTGATGGCATTATTGTGTTTCGTGATCATCCTATTCGAGATCTTTTTGATATGGTTGCGTCCCATTCTTTTACATCAAAGGAACTTGTTGATACTTTTTCTTTAAGTGTTATTGCTTTAATGACTTCTTTGAGAATTGCGAAACCGGTTGGTGGATCCACAACAATTAGTTTTCTTTGTAAGGATGTCGAGATTATTTTGTGTGATTTTCCTTTCCGAGCCGATTTGCATGTCATGCGCTACAGGCTTTGGAATGATTTTGGGAATGGATTGGCTTAACCACTATGAAGCTCAAATCCTATGTCCTGAGCGGACTATTTATCTTCGACATCCTCAATCTGTTAAGCAGATTTCTATTGACCTTAAAGACTCGGATTCCAACTTGGTTGCATCTTTATATTCTTTAAATCCTCATGATGACGATAATGATGATGAGGAAGATGTCATTTCTCTTATTCACGTTGTTCGTGAATTTTTCGACATATTTGAGCCCGTTTTAGGATTACCACCTAAGCGAGCAATTGAATTCAGAATTAATCTAATTCCTGGAGCTTTACCTATTACTCATCCTCCTTATCATATGTCCAATAAAGAAAATGAGGAGATGTGCAAACAATTATCTGAATTGGAGATGAAGCAATTTATTCTCTCTAGTTCCTCTCCTTGAGGAGCTTCGGCTATTTTTGTGAAGAAATCCGATGGTACACTTAGGCTTTGCGTTGACTACCGCAAGCTTAATGATCTTACTATCAAGAATAAATATCCTTTACCTCGGATTGATGATCTATTCGATCAACTTAGTGGTGCTAGAGTCTTTTCACAATTAGACTTAGCAACCGTTTTTCATCAGCTTCGTATTGCAGAGGATAGCATTCCTTTGACATCGTTTCATACGCGTTATGGATCTTATGGATGGCTTGTTATGCCATTTGGTTTAACGAATGCTTCGGCTTATTTCATTGACCTTATAAATAGAGTTTTCAAAGACTTCCTCGATCGATTTGTTCTCATCTTTATTGATGATATTCTTGTGTATTCTAAAACCGAGGAGGAACATGAAAAGCATCTTCAGATTATGTTGGAAACTCTTAGGAGCAATCAATTGAAAGCAAAATTTTCTAAATGCCACTTTTGGCAATCTCGGGTGGAGTTTCTCGGGCATATCATTTCCAAATCTGGAATTTCCGTAAATCCTTTAAAGATTGAAGCGATTCAAAATTGGAAGAGACCGGAGAGAGTGACGGAGATCCGTAGTTTTCTTGGATTGGAAGGTTATTACCGCCATTTCATAAAATACTTTTCCAAAATTTCCGTGCCTCTTGCTAGTTTGACAAAGAAGGGAGTTAAATACATTTGGTCGGACGAATGTCAAGCTTCTTTCCAGAAATTAAAAGAACTCCTTTCCTATGCTCCTATTCTTGTTATTCCCGAAGGGAATCAAGATTTTATTGTTTATACCGATGCTAGTCGTGTTGGTTTGGGAGCCGTTCTCATGCAAAGAGAACATGTTATTGCTTATGCTTCTAGTCAATTGAAGCATGCCGAGACTAGATATGCCACTCATGATTTAGAGCTCGCGGCTATTGTTTTCGCCCTTAAATTTGGCGTCATTATCTTTTGGGAGAAAGATTTATTCTTTACACCGATCATAAATCTTTGAAGTATCTATTTTCTCAAAAGGAACTTAATTTGCATCAACAACGTTGGCTCGAGTTCCTTGCATCTTATGATCTTGACATTCTTTATACTCCCGGGAATGGAAATCATGTTACCGATGCCCTTAGCCGAAAGCAACAAGCGGTTGTTTCCATGATGATATCCGAATGGAATGATCTCGAGACTTTATCCACTTGTGAGATTAGAGATCGTGTGTCCGATTTATGTTCATCTCTTGTTTTATGTAGCCTAGAGGCTCATCCTTCTCTCTTAGACTGCATTCTTGAAGCTCAAAAGCTAGATCCCGAATTGGCTCTTCTTAGCCAAAGTTGTAGGGATAAAATTGGTATTGAAAGTTTGAAAGACTTTGATATTGATTCTCGTGGCGGTATCCGAAAATTTGGTAGACTTATCGTGCCAAATATTAGTGATCTTCGTAAAGACATTTTAGAAGATTCTCATCGTTCTAAATTTACCATTCATCCCGGTAGTAGTAAAATGTACGCGGATATGAAGCGACTTTATTATTGTGATGGAATGAAATATGATATTGCTAACTTTGTTAAGCATTGCATGATTTGCCAACTCGTTAAGGCCGAGTATCAAAGGCCCGGTGGGTTATTGCAACCTTTAGACATTCCAATTTGAAAGTGGGACCAAATTTCCATGGATTTTATAGACCGCCTTCCCCGTTCTCGTTTGGATCATGATAGCTTATGGGTGATTGTTGATAGACTTACTAAATCAGCCCATTTTATTCCCGTTCGGTCCAATCGGACTGTTCCTCTTTTAGCCAAGCTCTTTATTAAAGAAATTGTTAAATTACATGGTGTTCCTACTTCTATTGTTAGTGATCGTGATCCATTGTTCACTAGTGGATTTCGTAAGAGTCTTCAAAAAGCTTTTGGAATGAAGATTAATTTTAGCACCACTTATCATCCTCAGTCCGATGGACAAACCGAGCATGTGAATCAAACTCTTGAAGATCTTCTTCGTACATGTGTTCTTGATTTTGGTGGAAGTTGGGAAGAACATATTTCTCTTGTTGAGTTTTCCTATAATAATGGCTTCCAATATTCTATTGGTATGGCACCTTTCGGGGCACTCTATGGAAGGCCATGCCAATCTCCTTCTTGTTGGCTTGAGGCCGCTGAGAAGCTGTTTTTAGGTCCAGATTTTATTCGTGATTCCACACAAACAAATGACCTTATTCGCCATAGGATGAAAGAAGCTTAAAGTAGGAAAAAGTCCTATGCCGATAACCGAAGAAGGAAATTAGAATTTTCTATGGGAGATTTTGTATTTGTTCGTGTTTCACCTGTGAAGGGTGTTGTGCGTTTCAGTCGATCGTGAAAGTTAGCACCTCGATATATTGGTCCATTTCCCATCACCGAATGTACTGGTTCCGTGGCTTATCGCCTTTCATTCCCGGCTCAGTTTTCTGCTATTCATGACGTGTTTCAGTTTCTCAGCTGCAAAAATGCCTTTGAGATTCCGATTCTATTCTTGAGCCCGGTATTGTAGAAGAAATTGAGGTTTCACCTAATTTGACTTATGAGCAACATCCTATTCGTATCATTGCTTCGGGGATTAAACACCTCCGAAATAAAGATGTTCCTCTTGTGAAAGTTCAATGGTCCTCAAATCCTAAGGATTGTTCTTGGAAATCCATAGAATTCATCGAGCGAACACATCCAGACTTACTTTCTCGTGCTCTTTGAGGTGAACTTCTTATTCCAAATTTCTACTTTTGTGTTGATATGCTTTTATGATTGTTACTTTTTGCTCATTTATTTCTTAAGATTGCGAGGACGCAATTTCTTTAAGGAGGGGAGTCTGTAACAACCCGCATATTTTACGTTTGAATATTTGAATATTTTATTTAAAATAATTCATCGTTAGTCGGATTATTATACGAAAAGCTACCTTTTGCAAACAATCGAATTAGCACTCGAGACCACCCCCATTGAGTTCAAAATGACGTTTGCGGCCTTTTTGAGTATAAACTTCGATATGTTTGGAGTTAATAGAATTTTGCTACTTTTCACTTAGGGCTTTGGGTTGTGTCTTAGCCCATTAACCCCACTTACCAACCTAGCTCGAACCCTCTTCTCTTCATTCCTTCATAATTTCCTAATACTCAAACTATAGATAAAAATGGAGGAAGAGAGAAAGAA
Source organism: Allium cepa (assembly GCA_030765085.1). Lineage (NCBI taxonomy): Eukaryota > Viridiplantae > Streptophyta > Magnoliopsida > Asparagales > Amaryllidaceae > Allium > Allium cepa. The sequence goes on from CM060928.1 coordinate 1,040,558,430, forward strand.
TTAGAATTCCTAAGCCCTAGTTTCATTGCAAATCCAAGCTCCAACTCCAAATTCATAGAAGAAGCTTTGGTAAGCCTTCTCTTCATCTTCTCCAACTCGTTTTCTTTTCAATTTCAGAAATTCCTAAACCTAACTTAGGAAATGTTTCTCTTTTAAGCCTAGATTTAAGCTTGTTGGGTTGGAATTGAAGTTTGATTGTTCTTGCCATTGCTCTATAGCTTCTTCTTCATTTGTTTTGGGTTTAAAGGTGAGATTCTTATCTCACATCTATGCCTATATCTATCTTTGTTTTAGGTATGAATTCCTAACACTTATTGATATTCATTTGCTTTTGATTTGAATTGGTTTTATGAGTATTCCAATTTTTGGTATTTTGAAGTCAAACCTTTAAAAATCATAGCTTTGGTGTTTGATCATGCTTTTGGTGATGCATCAAAGAGCCTATAAGGCTAGGAAACTGATTTGCGTAAACTCGTTTGTCATTGCTCGACCGATTGTAATTTGATAAAGAGTGGCCTTCATTTAGATAGGCTTGGAATGCTGGAAACCTGAGCCCAGTCGACTGACCTGCTACCAGAGCACATTCCTGGCCCTGGTCCAGTCGACTGGCACTCTGAGTCCAGTCGACTGACCTACATCCCGCGGGTTTTTAGGGACTATGTTCAGTCGACTAAACTCAGTAAGACAGTCGACTGACCTGCTCCTATTTGCCTATTATGCCTATTTTTGCTTGGTTTCAAAATTTAATCGATTCATGTTGATTCCTCGATTTGTAGTTATAATTTATTATCGACTTTGATGACATTTTCTTCGGGATTTTTGGAACATCAACCTTGATGGATTCGGTATCGATTTCTTTGGATTCTGCTCACGTCTTCGAATGTGAATTTTGGTGATTGATTGTTCCTACAATCATTTTTTGTGATTTGTCACTTTAAAAATATGAAGGTTTTCTATACTAATAGTAAATATTAAAACTATTTCACTAAAACAATTTCAACAGTATTTTATTACAAAGCTTGTTTCTTAAACCGTTTTCCAATTTATTAGTATATACAAACCTTTACCCCACTCGTATGAGAAATCTAATTAAACGACTTAGTAAAACAAGTGGTATGAAACGCTTGCGTTTACTTCATCGGTTAATTCTTGGACTTGTTCGATTGAATCTTTTGTGACAATTTTCGAGTGGGGACTTACAGTTTGTTCATAAATATTTAAGTTAAGCCAGTGGTTATGGGACATGAAGCTAAACTCATATATTTACTAGCTTAGTGTAATTGACACTTCTTGATGATCGATGATGGTCATTTTGTGATTTAGACCAGCAATGCGCGATGTCTCTTTGTCTGCGAGGGAGACTAAACCCCATTTCTGTGGAGCTTCGGCTCAATTTGGTGGGGTAGCGACCCATGGTCTTCGGGCCTTTTTGTGGAGCTTCGGCTCAAAATTAATGGTTAACAACCATGGAATATCGTTCCGTCTTGTGATACACGTGTTGGTGAGTTTTCATGCTCCCGTTTTGTGATAGGCCTCCCCCTTTTGTGATTTCTGGATTTCTATTGATAATTTCTAGAATTTGTGTTTTACCAATTTTTGTGATTTCATTGATAAGTTCTATCAATATTTGTGCATTGGTGAATTTGTGTTTCAACAACTTTTACAATTGGCATTGTGATGTTTTCCAATATTTGTGACTTGATGAATAAAAATAAAGAGTATGACATTCTTTTTGATCTTTGAGAAGATTCTTGTGATATTGATTAATCTTTAGTTGATTTTCATTTGCATACATATTACAGTATGTCTTTTGGGTTATCATACGTTTTTGTCATATCTCTTATTCTATATCATTTTATCCTATATTTATATCTAGACTGATCCGTTTATTATTTTCTTATTAAATAATACTCGGGTTAGACCGAGATGTTACAGGTGCTTCTGCTTGACTCCACATCTGGGATTATTATTATCCTGACTTTTGGCCAACTACTTAGATTAGTAGTTTCTAGATTGTATACATTTGAGATATAGACTCATTAATGTATAACTATTCTTTTGCGATATTGTGGATCTTGTTTGACCACTACTCTGATGTACACTTTTAAGTGTTGTATATTCATATCTTTTTCCGCCTTTGTGATATGGATATCTATGACTGATTTGTGTTATACTTATTTCTATATTTGTTTCCGAAGATATTATAGTCACTGTGTAGTAGCCTTGAGTTTGCATCGGTATGTCGGATTTCCTCTTGTGATGAAAAGTTGTATTTCGGTACTCGCACAAAGCAATTATACAGATGGTCGCTCCTCAACAGCCTTATTCTCCACGCTAGTTGACGACATTGCTCCGTTGTGTTCTCGGCTAGCATGGGTATAGAGGTGGGGCGTCATAGGCGTGGTCTTATGAGATACCTTTATTTTCAAAACACATTTTTTGAGTTTCTCGCATCAGTCTCATGGCCGATCCGGATTTCATTTTCATTTCCCTCAAACTCTTGGTGCTCTAATTTTTCCACGTAGCCAAGTAGTTCAGGTTTAGTTAGAAAAAATCTAGATGAAACTCGAAGCATGGAGTTAGACGATTCTTCAGTAGGCTATTACCTTATTTCCCTCACATTTATGTACTATTGTATTTCATATTTGTATGGACATATATTTCTAACCGTCCATGTTCAATTCTGATAAATGTATATAAAATTTTCCACTGTAAAGATTATATGTTGAAATAATATATGCGTGAGATTTTTTTCTGCCTTATTTTCTTTCTTACCTTTAAAAAACTGCCTCTCCGGCACTTAGATTTGCGGCACGTGAATACAGAGATGTATTAGTGTCGATTTTTAAGGGTCGAAGAAACAGATCTTCGCAATGACTATTGTAATAAATCTTTTACAAAGGTCTTGAGAGAGTTGTACTAGGCCAAATTGTAATAGGACCCGAACTTTTTACAACTGTTTATGATCGTTGCATATGAGCGTTGTAATCAAAGATTTTTACACCTGTTTTGCCCATTGTAATAGGTATTTTACAACTGCCTATTCTCATTCTAATAAGTTTTTTACAATTTTTTTTCCATTGCAATAATATTTTTACAACAATTTCTTTTTCTGCTGTTAATAGTTTTTTTACAACTGTTTTTACCGGTTGTGAAAAAATTCAAATGAAAAAAATACTAAACACTATTGCAATGTACCCGTAAATTTATTATTATTTAACAATTGAAACGTGCATTGTATTAATAATAACCAAAATCATTTAGATTTACTAAAGTAAAAATAAAAGATTCACATTTCAAAAAGCTAAAACAATTCATATGTTCATATCATTCATAAATTAAGTCTTACCAAAATTACAAAACATCTTGGTTTAGGCCTAAACAAACATAAATATGTAGTATGTATTAAAAATAACACAAGATTTAAAATCTAGACCGGATGACGTTGAAGTAGACCTTAAAGCAAGGGCAGGGATAACTTCTTTATTGTCTAGGGACATGAAGCTGTGGATTTGACTCCAGCCATTTGCATCACTTCCAACCTGTGAGGATTAACGTAATATAAGAGTGAAATAACACATATCGTATAACATATAATGAGAAGTAAATACAGAAAGAAATCTAGTAAGCATAAAATCTTGGAATCATTAATGGTATTTTGATAATCGGTGTATCAATGCAGCAAAGTATAAAAGAGCTATAACAGTGACGCAAAAGATATGTAAATGAAAAGGCACATTATCATTTTCATTACAAAAGCGTATGAAGATTTTTTCATGTAATAGAAAATAGTGCTAGGTATAACATTTCAAGTATTGCTTCATCGAAAGATAAGAAATATATGGAGTCCAGTAAAGATCATTCCATTTTACAAGTAGTAGTGAATAAAGTATCACGTACTAGAACCGAGGATAGATTTAAATGTTGTTCGTAATGTAAGAAAAGCGTTACAAAATTGTTTGACAGTAACGTCAGAAAAGCATTCGAAATCGTTAAACAATAATATCAGAAATGTGCTACGAAACTGCATACAAAAATTATTAACAGTAACATTACAAAAGTGTTATGGAGCTATCATAATTGTGCTGCAAATTGCAACAACAACAAACTGCACAGGAAAGTCGCAAAAATGTTACGAGTAGAACTGTGCAGTTAACAAATAAAGCAGGAAACAACATACCAATTGTATTGTCTGAGTCCAACATTTAAAAACTGTTTCCTTGAAACAATATTGCTCCTCTATGGCATTTAAGGATATAGAGCAATTCTTTCCGAAGATGAAACTGACCTTCTCTGCAATGTTGCGCAACAATCATAGAGCAATGATAAACTCAAAAGAGTATTTTTAAGAACATAGTGTTGTATGGAGAAAGCAAGTGCAGAAAAACTTAATTGTACGTTCACTGTTTTCTTTCTACCTTCATATAGGCGCAGGGAGGCGCACTTATTCGATAATAGGTACCTGTTTAAACGGATGCGACTGTTGGAAAGGTTATGACCCTTTACCGAGTGGTGTGACCATTTGAATTTGAACGGACAGAAATAAAAATTGTTCAGCCTGAACAGCCATGCTAAGCCAACTGCCAACTGAAAAGTACTAAGTGCCTCTATACGCCTCAAACGCCCATTCGACTGCGTCGTGGGTGTATTTACAGATTCGGGCTCGGGCACGGACATTGGCACGGGCCTGCGCGTGTGGGTTGGTGCATTGCACCACCCATCATGGCTTGTGTCTCTCTTTGTCTATAGGAATTATCAGTGTCCACGTCTTAGTATATAAACACAAATAGTTTATTTTATTCTAAGATGTAGGACTATTCAACTTCCAAAGCAATTAATGCCTTCACATTCCCCAATACTACTCATTCATTTCTAACAATCCCCCACATGAATAAGTGATTGTTCAATTTGTTCTTAAAATAATGCGAAACATATATCATATCGGTTAAAGTTGCACATTAGCCTTGAACTTCCCTAATGTTTATCTGTTTGACTTACTGGTAAATCAATGGACTAGATTGTCCTTGAATTGTAAGCCTTTTATGTTAATCTAAAACAGATAACATGCAATAAGTGTTTCTAATCCTCCTTGGTTCTCTGTTTGCGTTCGTTTTTTTGCCATGAACACTAGCTTGGTCTCATGAGTGCTTTAGAGAATTCAGCCTTACAATTTTCCTTGAAGCAACACCTTCACACTCATGTAGGTGATTCTATAATGGGTATTTTCTTAATACTCTACTTGATTCTATAATATTACCAAGTATAGACATCATAAAAAGTATCAAACTTATCCTGTTCTCCAATGAGTAGTGCACCGACTTATCATAGGAATGGCTTGAACATTTACAGTGCTATCGAGTTTATCTAAACTTAGTTGTCCCTTTGAATCTAGATCTTGGGATCTCCAGTCAGCTAGATGGGGTTTCCCTTTAAATAAATTTTAGTTTATGAGCCTTAAACCTACTCCCATCGACAAGATATTAATTTTCTGTAACACCCCATATTTTTATATAACATTATTCAAGATATTCAATTGGGTAAATAAAATAAAATAATGTGAAGATTAATAGGTTGAGATTTGATTAAACTAAGGGTAGCCGTGCCATGTTAATATGTAGATTAAAATGAGATAACATAAACTAATATGTTAGGAATGAGTAAGGCCAATATGGGAAATATGAGAGGCTTATACCCTGAACCTTAGGATAGGAAACTCATGTTAATTTCATTATAGCAATCTAAAAACATCTAAGGCCGGCCACTATTTTCATTCTCAAGAAAAGATTGACTTCTTTACAGGGCCTAGCTTCTGACTTTTGGCTAACAACTTTAGCTTAGTAGTTTTTGCTTTTATGCATTCGAGATAGAGACTCCTTGATATATACATACTCGTTCTTCTAGCACTTATACCTATTCTTTTGTGATGTAGTGGATCTTATATGACCACTACTTTGATGTACACTTCTATATGTTATGTTCATACCTGTTTCCGCCTTAGTGATATAAATATCTGTGACTGATTTGAGTTATGCTTATTTTATATTTGTTTCCAAAGACCACAGAGTCACTGTGTAGCAGTTTTGAGTTTGTATTTGATGTGTCAAATTTATGTATGACCATCTATCTGGCATATCGGTACTCGCTCAAATCCATTCCATAGATGGTCACTCCTCAACTGCCTTATTCTTCATGCTAGTCGACGACATTACTCCGTAATGTCCTTGGCTAGTGTGAGTATAGAGGAAGGGCGTCACAACATGGTATCAGTGCCAAACTTTGGAACAATGTAGAATAATCTAGCAAGGGTCATTGTCCTAAGTCTCTCTTAGGAATTGTGCCTTAGGATATAATCCAAGTCTTAGGATCCGTTCTATCCTATATTCTTTTATGATGTCTTGTTTTTATCAATCAAGTTTGTTTGATATTCATTCGGAGCATAACCTTTTTCCTCTTCTTTCTTTCTTTCTTTCTTAAAGAAGAGAAATAGTTAGACATGGTCGTCTCAGCATCGCTCAATCCAGTGCTACTCCTCAGGAGGGTGTATTCATGTCTGCCAATAGCTTTTGGATCTTATAAAGAATGCCTAAGCTGCCGGTCCCATTCCCGAGCCTAGTCATCCTAAATCCGGATTAGCACGCTTGTGCAGTGATTATACCAATTTGGATGGAAGGCCCTTCAAGGGTTTCAAAAGCGTTATAGAAGTCCAAGCTTGGCTTAGAGCATGTGATCGCATCTTTTCTCGCATGAATCTTGTAGATCTACATCGAGTCCAAGTGGCTTCTAGCATGCTTTTGGAGAGATCATTAGATTGGTATGAGCTTTTGATTTTGGAAAGTGTTGAAGCGGATCTTACTTGGGAGCAATTCCGAGAAAGGTCCGAGTTGAAGTTTGTGCCGGAAGCTGGAAAAGTAGCTTTAGCTCGACACTTTATTTACCTTTTTTCAAGATGAATCTTCTATGATGGATTACGTCACATCTTTTGAATCTCTTTCTAAATATGGGGTCGAGTATATTAATAGCCCATTCAATAAAAATCAGAGCTTTGTCTATGTGTTGAATAAGAATTTCAAAAAGCCTTTACTTCTGAAACTAGAAGTTTCTTTCAACCAGCTTGTCGATATCGCTCTTCGACGTGAAGAGGCCAATAAAGAAAGTGATGTTGAAGTTGTGAGTGCCAACAAGAACTTCAACATCAATAAGAAGAGGCATCCCTCAAAAGTCCGAACCCCAACAAGAAAGTTAAGCAAGCGACTTCGATAGCAAGGATTCCAATCCCTAATCGTGGTGAATGCTACAATTGTGGTTCTAAGGACCACTATATAAATAGGTGTCCAAGGCCTATTTCTTTCCGATATTGCAAAAGTTCAGATCATTATATATCTTCAGGTTCAAACTTCAATGTAAGAAAAAGGGAAAGCTAAATGTTATGCAAGTCCCTAGTGACACTCCTCTTAGGCAAGGTGTTTCTCATTCTATCCTTGATGGCATTATTATGTTTCGTGACCATTCTATTAGAGTTCTTTTTGACATGGGTGCATCTCACTCTTTTATATCAAAAGAACTTGTTGATACTTTGTCTTTAAATGTTATGGGCTTGATGACTTCACTGAGAATTACGAATCCGGTTGGTGAATCCGCAACACTCAGTTTATTTTGTAAAGATGTCAAGATTATTTTATATGATTATGCTTTCTGAGCCAATTTGCATGTTATGCGCTACTTAGGCTTCAAAATGATTTGGGGAATGGATTGGCTTAACCGTATGAAGCCCACATCCTATGTCCCAAGAGGACTATATATCTTCGACATCCTCAATATGTTAAGCATATTTCTATTGTTCTTAAAAATTCAGATTCCAATTCGGTAGCATCTTTATATTCTCTAAATCCACATGATGACGATAATGATGATGAGGAAGATGCCATTTCCCTCATTCACGTTGTTCGTGAATTTCCCGACACATTTGAACCTATTTTAGGATTACCAACTAAGTGAGCAATAGAGTACAGATTTAATTTAATCCTGGAGCTTTACCTATCACTCATCCTCCTCATCGCATGTCTAATAAAGAAAATGAGGAGACACGTAAGCAATTATCCAAATTGAAAACAAAATTTTCTAAGTGCCACTTTTGGCAATCCCGTGTGAAATTTTAAGGACATATCATTTCTGAATCCGGAATTTACATGGATCCTTCAAAGATTAAAGTGATTCAAAATTGGAAGAGACCGGAGAGTGTGGCGGAAGTTCGCAGCTTTCTTGGATTGACGGGCTATTACCATCAGTTCATAATAGACTTTTCTGAAATTTTTGTACCTCTTACTAGTTTAACAAAGAAGGAAGTTAACTACATTTGGTCAGACAAACATGAAGTTTCTTTCTAGAAATTAAAAGAACTCCTTTCCACATGCTCCTATTCTTGTGATTCTCGAAGGGAACCAAGACTTGATTGTTTATACCGATGCTAGCCGTGTTGGTTTGGGCGCCATTGTCATGCAAAGGGAATGTGTTATCGCTTATGCTTCTAGGCAATTAAAGCCTACCGAGACTAGATATGCCACTCATGATTTAGAGCTTGCGGCCATTGTCTTCGCCCTTAGAATTTGGCGTCATTATCTTTTGGGAGAGAGATTTTTTCTCTACACTGATCATAAATCTTTGAAGTACTTATTTTCTCAAAAGAAACTTAATGTATGTCAACAACGTTGGCTCGAATTCCTTGCGTATTATGATCTTGATATTCTTTATACTCTCGGAAAGGAAAATCATGTTGCCGATGCCCTTATTTGTAAGCAACAAACGATTGTTTCTTTGATGATATCCGAATGGAACGATCTCGAGACTTTGTCTATTTGTGAGATTCGAGATCGTGAACCCAATTCATGTTCATCTCTTGTTTTATGTGGCCTTGAGGCTCATCCTTCTCTTTTAGACCACATCCTTGAAGCTCAAAAGCTAGATCCTAAATCGGCTCTTCTTAGCCTAAGCTGTAGGGATAAAAATAGGGTTAATGGTTTAAAAGACTTTAAAATCGATGCTCGTAGCGGCATTCAAAAATTTGGTAGACTTATCGTGCCTAATATTAGTGATCTTCGTAAAGACATTTTAGAAGATTCTTATCGTTCTGAGTTTACCATTCATCCCGGTAGTAGTAAAATGTACGCGGACATGAAGTGACTCTATTATTGGGATGGAATGAAATCCGATATTGCTAACTTTATTAAGCATTGCATGACTTGCCAACTCGTAAAGGCCAAGCATCAAAGGGCCGGTAAGTTATTGCGACCTTTGGACATTCCAGTTTGGAAGTGGGACCAATTTTCATGGACTTTATTGATGGTCTTCCATGTCCTCGTTTGGGTCAAGACAATTTATGGGTGATTGTAGATAGACTTACAAAATCCGGCCATTTTATTCCCGTTCGGTTTAATCGAACCGTACCTCTTTTGGCCAAACTCTTGTTAAATGGTATAGAGTTCCTACTTCTATTGTTAATGATCGTAATCCATTGTTTGCTAGTAGATTTTGGAAAAGACTTCAAAAAGCTTTGGAAATGAAGCTTAATTTTGGCACGCTTGTCATCCTCAGTCCGATGGACAATCGGAACATGTGAATCAAACTCTTAAAGACCTTCTTCGTGCATGTGTTATTGATTTTGGTGGAAGTCTGGAAGATCATATTTACCTTGTTGAGCTTTCTTGTAATAACAGCTTTCAATCTAGTATTGATATGGCACCTTTCGAGGCACTCTATGGTAGGCCATGCCGATCTCCTTCTTGTTGGCTTGATGTCGGTGAGAAGCTAGTTTTAGATCCAGATTTATTTCGTGATTCCAAAGAAAAGATTGAACTTATTTGTCATAGGATGAAAGAAGCACAAACTAGACCAAAATCCTATGCCGATAACCGAAGAAGGAAATTAGAATTTTCTATGGAAGATTTGGTGTTCATTCGTGTTTTACCTATGAAGGGTGTTGTGCCTTTCAGTCGATCGGGAAAATTAGCACCACGATATATTGGTCCATTTCCCATCACCGAAAGTATTGGTTCCGTGTCTTACAGTCTTTAATTATCGGCTCAATTTTCTGCTATTCATGACGTATTCCACATTTCTCAACTACGGAAATGCCTTAGAGATTCCGATTCTATCCTTGATCCTGGTGTTATTGAAGAAATCAAAATTTCACCTAATTCGACTTATGAGCAACATCCCATTCGTATCATTGCTACGGAGGTTAGATGCCATCGTGATAAAGATGTTCCGCTTGTGAAGGTTCAATCGTCCTCAAATCCATAGGATTGCTCTTGGGAATCCAGAGAATTCATCGAGCAAACACATCCGGACTTAATCTCTCGTGCTCTTTAAAGTGAACTTCTCGCTTCAAATTTTCTTTGGTATTGTTGTGCATTAATATGGTTATTACTCTTTGTTTCTTCTTAAATATTATGAGGACGCAATTTCTTTAAGGAGGGAAATCTGTAACCACCCGCATATTTTACGATTATATATTTAAATGTTTTATTTAAATATAGCATCATTAGTTGAATTTAAATCCGAAATGTGACTTTCTATAAACGGTCAAATTCGGACTCGGGACCACTTCCATTGAGTCCAAAACGGTGTTTGCGACCTTTTTGAGTATAAACATCGATATGTTTTGAGTTGAGTAGAATTTTGATATTTTCATTTTGGGTTTTGGGTTTGGTTTTCAGCCCACTAACCTAACAAGAAATCTGACTCCTACATCAAACATCCTAACTCCACTCATCTTCATTCATTTCAATTCTAAATTCCTAACACTCTTAAGCTAAAAGGAAATAGGGGAAAAGATGAAAAATAAAATTCCTAAACCCTAGTTTTACTAGGAAATTCTAAGTCAATTCCAAAATCAAAGAGAAGCTTAGGTAAGCATCTTCTTCATCTTCTTCATCTCAATTCCTCTTCAATTTTTAGAAAGTTTACTATAACCTAACTTAGGAAATATTTGCATATGAGCTTAGATTGGAGCTTCTAGAGTTGAAGTTGAACAGTGGTTTATCTTTCCTTTGTATTTGAGCTTCTCATTCGTTGTTTTGGGGTTTAAAGTTGAGTTCTTGAACTCACATCTATGTCTATACCTGTGATAGTTGTTAGATATGAATTCCTAATATCTATTTCATGTCTAAATGCTTTTGAATTGAATTAGTTTGGTGAATTTTCCAATTTTTGATATTTTGAAGTCAAAATCTATGTAAATCCTACTACGGATGTTTGGACATGTTTTTTGGTGTGTGTCGATGAGTTTATAGGGCTGGGTTGTTGCTTGGCATAAATCCCTAGCCATTGTCGCTCATTCGATTGCTTTCGAGATAATTTGGCCATCAATGGCCTAGGCTAAACCTTGCCCTAAGCTTCAACTCAAACATCTAGTAAAGCACTTAGACGTCTGGGTAGTCGGAATAAAAATTCCAAATGTACAGCTCAGACGTTTGAGGTTATTTCCTAAATGTCTAGGCGATTTGGAACGAAAATTTCAGTCTTTCAGCTCAGACGTCTGGGATAACTACCAGACGTCTGAAGCTGTTAAATTCAGCCAATTTGCCTGTTTTATGTGGCTTTCCATTTTATGTCGATTTTTGGTTGATCCGGTTGGTTGTTGTCATTTATTATCAACTTTGATGACTTCTTTTATGAATTTTTGGTAATATCCATTTGATGGATTTGATATCGATTTCTATGGTTTTGATTCATGACATCGAATGTGAATTTTTGGTGATAGATTGTTTTTACAATCAATTCTGTGATTTGTTACTTTAAAATACGTAGGTTTCTATACTAGTAGTAAATACTCAAACTCTTTTGCAAACATGATTTCAACAATTACTTTCAATACAAAGCTCGCTTTTAAAACTGTTTTTCGATCTATTAGTATATAAAAACTTTTACCTCATTCATATGAGAAATCTAATTAAATGACTTAGCAAAACAAGTGGTATAAAAAGCTTGCATTTACTTGATCGGTTAATTCTTAGACTCGTTCGATTGTAATCTTATGACGATCTTCGATGGAAATCTACAATTTGTTCGCAAATATTTAAGTTAAGCCAGTGGTTGTGGGACACGAAGCTAAACTCATTTATTTACTAGCTTAGTATAATTTATACATCCTATTGATCATTGGTTATCATTTTGAGTTTTAGACTAGCGACGTGCGATATCTCATAGTCCACAAAAGGGGACTATACCCTATTAGGAGGAGTTTCGGCTTATAGTCCGCAAAGGGAGAATATACCCTGTTTGGAGGAGTTTTGGCTCATAGTCCGCAAATGGGGATTATACCCTTCTTGGAGGAGCTTTGGCTCATAGTCCGCAAAGGGGGACTACACCCTGTTTGGAGGAGCTTTGGCTCATAGTACGCAAATGGGGACTAAACCCTGTTTGGAGGGGCTCCGGCTCATTTTATGGGATAGCGATCCATTTGTGATACACGTGTTGGCGAGTTTTCATGCTTCGTTTGTGATAGGCCTTTCCCCCTTTTTATGCTTTTTGGATTATGTATCATGGATTTATGGAATTTATGTTTTACCATTTATTGCGATATGCATTAATATGTTTTTTCAATATTTGATGTTTGGTGAATAAGCTAAAGAATATGACATTCTTTTTGGTTTTTGAGAAGTTTTGAGATATTCTATGATTTTCATTGTCATCATATATTCCTGTTATATCTCTTACCCTATCTCATTTTATATGATATTTATAGCTAGACTGACCAGTTTATTATTTTTCTTCTTAAATAATACTCGGGTCACACCAAGGTGTTACAGGTGCTTCCACTTGACTTCATAGTAGGGCCTAACTTCTGACTTTTGGCTAGCTACTTTAGCTTAGTAGTTTTTGCTTTTATACATTCGAGATAGAGACTGATGCATGCGAATTCTTTTGTCTAGCACTTGTACGCATTGTTTTGTGATGTAGTGGATCTTATATGACCACTACTTTGATGTACACTTCTATATGCTATGTTCATATCTGTTTCCGCCTTAGTGATATGAATATCTGTGACTGATTTGAGTTATGCTTATTTTATATTTGTTTTCGAAAACCACATAGCCACTGTGTAGCAGTTTTTAGTTTGTATTTGATATGTCAAATTTATGCATGACCTTCAATCTGGCATATCGGTACTCGCTCAAATCTATTACATATATGGTCTCTCCTCAACAGCCTTATTCTTCATGCTAGTCGATGATATTACTTCGTAGTGTCCTTGGCTACTGTGAGTATAGAAGTGGGGAGACACAGGTTTACTTGTTTAAAAACAAGTTGCTTTTCCATGTTTTCGAAAGCTTTCGACTTATATGATTTACCCTTGTTTTGTAAATGAAGTATAACCCAAGGTTTTCGAAGAAAGGTTGAAGTTTATTGTTTTAAAGAGATGTTTTAAAGCGTTCGAAGTAGACCTTTCGACAAGATTGAAAGGTAGCTTCTAATAAAGTTGAAAGGTTTTAAAGTAGGTTCTCCAAATGTTTTAAATTAAACCCGATAAGCTTTCGAAAGGTTTGTGTTTTAAAAGTTGTAATGATTTCAAAAAGGGTTTGTTTATTGAATTGTTTCGAAGGGGTCGAAAGCCAAGCTTTCGAAGGGGTCGAGAGCAAAGCTTTCAATGGATCGAAAGGTAGCTTTCGAAGGGTTGAAAGGTAACTTCCAGCAAGGTTGAAAGGTTTATTTTCTGAATGGTTTCGGAAGGTTTTAAATGGAAGGTTTTCTAAGGCAACGTTTTGAAGCATTTTTAAATTAGGATATCTGAAGTTTTATTACTTTAGAACGGGTCGAAAGCAAAGCTTTTGAAGGGGATACTTTTGAAGGGATTGGAAATTTGTTTTCTTTTAAACTTATAAAATAACTATTATTTAACCTTGGGGATATCAGGGTGGCTTAATGAGTTCAACAATAGTTGGGGATCAACACTTATATGTTTTGAGAATCATTGGGGGATACCAATGTAAATTATAATGAACATAACCTAAATTAGGGATACTAATGAAAATAGGTCAACCATGTAGATAGCAGGGGATAAATAGGATATAACCTAAATTAGGAATACTAATGAAAAAAGGTTAATCATGTGGATATCATGAGATAAGTATATTTGTATAATGTTTGATGGATAGTCAACATCAAGTTGGAGATGGATAGCCTCTATATGATTGAAGAAGAGTTCATAGTCATCGAAATTATGGGATGTTTGATGGACAGTCAACATCATATGGGGGTTGGATAGTCTCCATATATTTAATGAAGAGTTTATAGTTATCCTAGGAAAACTATGTGATGTGTGATGGATAGTCTGCATCAGCTTAAGTAAAATGAATATGGGATGTATAGTCCCTCTTTGAGGCAATCAAAATCTAACAAGGGATATGGAAATCCTAATTATTTTCAAGTTTGCATATCATCATAATATTTTGAAAATGTACGTTTAACCATTGTGGATTTAGGAATACAATATACGGTTTTATAAAGGCTTTAGGATACTAGTGAGGGAAAATCCATTTCGCTAGGTGGCACGGGCTCACTAGATATCTAAAAGGATTGAGATGTTAGACTACTATTAATACCTGGCTTTATGTCTGACTCGAAGTTTTTGTTTTCCATTAAACTCTCGGGTACTCAATTGATTTGAGTAGTTTGAGATTTAAGGTTTACGAGTTCTCTTTTTTGACGAATAAAGCTTCTGGGGACGTGTAAAAGGAAAATAGTTATTTAGAGTTTTCTTTCTCTTCCGCTATGTGTTTTGTTTGTAAAATAAAACTTATTAGCCTTACAATATATACTTTGTTCCGACAAGGGGGCATCTTCATATGTCGCTCTTGGTGCATTTGTAATAATTATATTTTGCTGAACGAGGTTAATATTTTTGGTATTATGTAATGAACAACAAAGTTTTGAGTGAGATGTGGAATTGTGTTTTTGGATCGTTAATTTTTTTTCTATATTTTTATGATCTGTGTATTAATGTATCTAGTACCGCCGTATTTGATCGTCGAAGATTATTAACTATGGATGACTGCAGCATCCGTAGTCATTAGTTTTTAACCTCCAAGTAGGGGGATGTTACAAGTTGGTATCAGAGCAATGGTTTATGAAACTTTAATAGAAAAGTTAAACCTAAAAGCTTTTTGTAACATAATCCATTGAATTCGAAAATATGATCGGGGTTTGGGTTAACGCTATAGTAACGTACTTGTGTTTGATATATAGTTATATATTAAAGTACGTATTCCCCTCTTTCTTAGACCGTTCTTCTGTATCTTACTAAGGCTTGTATGCAGATATACGAGAAAGAAGATATAAGGCATAAAATGGAAGAGGAAATCCAAGTGGAGGAAGCATCACAACCAATGAAAATGTTCGACCTAATACTCGGAGAAACCGAGGTCGATAGGTTAATGCTAATCCAAATGTTGAGGCCAATGTAGGTGCTGGAAATCCACCAGTAGATGCGGTGATGGTGCATCAGTTGTTAGCAAATCTTTTGCGAGCGGGAGCTGTTTTAAATGTTGGTGAGCTAATCCTATAGTTCTAGTTGGATATAACTATGCCAAGTTGAGTAGAGACTATACCGGTTTGGGAGGAAAGCCTATTCTTGGAATAGAGGATACTGTTGAAGTTAAGACTAGGATTTTAAACTGTGAAAGGATCTTTACAGATTTAGAATTGAATGATGGAGAGAAGAGAAGGCTAGCCTCTAGACAGTTGCAAGGTTAGCGCTTCATTGGTGGAATAGTGTGATGGCCGATGTACCGAAAGAGTACTGACACGGGCTGATTTTAGAAGGAGGTTTGAATAGAGGTTCTTGACTGAGGTTGCCAAGTCGACGTTGAAGAGGAAGTTTATGGATCTTGTCCAAAGACAGATGTCGTGATCGAGTATGCTGCTAAGTTGGATGAGCTACCTTGATATGGTTATGCTTTGGTTGTCACTGATGTCAGAAGGAATGAGATATTCATTAGAGGATTGAAGCCAGAGCTAGGCAGAATGAATATGACACATATCCGAGATCCTCCTAATATGGTTGTAGAAATGGCTATTCTCTATGAGGAGATGCTTGTATTTCAGCTAGGGAGAAGCCAGTTGATTTCCAAGGTCCTCAAGTGAGAAAGAGGAAGTTCTTCAAGAAGAAGGGCGCTCAGAAAGGAGGAGCCGCCAAGAAAGGGAAAGCAGATATAGTTTGCTACAAGTGTGATAAAGGGGCATTATGCTAATGAGTGTTGTTTAGCTGATGGAAGGTTGGTTATGGGGAAGTAGAATGTGCAATGATATAATTGCGACCAGATGGGGAATTACAAGAATAAGTGTCCTGAAGCTGTCAAGGCAGGAAGACGAAAGGTCTTTGCTTTGGAGCCATCATCCTCTAAACCAACTACCGTTGAGAAAGGGAAGTATGTGATGGAAGGTACACTGTTGATTCATTGAATACCAGTTAGAGTATTGTTTGATACCGGAGCATCGCATTCATTTATACCACGTTATTTGGTTGATAGGTTTTGTATATAACCCACATACCTTGTTACTTCCTTAAGGGTTGTGAATCAAATAAGACGGTATGCAACTCTTGGGATGAGATGTGACTAGTTAGAACTTAATTTGTTAGCTCAAAAGTTTGCATGTAGTTTGTATGTTTTTGATTTCATGGATTTTAGAATCATTTTAGGTAAGGATTGGCTAGGTAAGTGTGAGACTAGGACATTTTTCCAGGATCGGGAGATATCATTGAGAAACCCAGATAGTCATACGTGAATTATTTTCTCAGTGGAGAATTCTCGTAAGATTGTTGGTGCTCGGTTGAATACCATGGAGGTAGGAGATGAGTTTAGTCAGGCTCGGTTAGCAAGAGAATTTGCAGATGTTTTTGAGCCGATTACTGGATTACCCTCGAAACAAGCTATTGATTTTTGGATAGATCTTGTACCAGGAGCGGAACCTGTCAGTAGATCACCTAGTAGGATGACACCGATAGAGATGAAGGAATTGAAGGTGCAGCTAGTGGATCTAGAGGGAAGGAATTTTATCAAACTAAGATGTTCAATTTTGGGAGAAATTGCGGTGTTTGTGAAAAAAACAGATGGATCGTTAAGGATATGCATCGACTATTTTAAGTTAAACGAAAGGATGATCCAGAATAGGTATCCTCTGCTGAGGATAAATGATCTACTTGATCAGTTGAGTGGAGCTAAAATATATTCCTAATTGGATTTGGCGATGGGGTTTCATCAGTTAAGAGTGGCGGAGGATAGGTGTCATGGTCCAAATTTCAGCATTCGAAAATCAACACCCGCACTTCACATGTACTCGAGTGCCGCAGATTCAATCGTTGAAATCTGGCTCATACCGAAGCTTATAACACATTAAGTATAACAACACAGCGGAAAAAAAGATAATACCATTGATATACAACAGTTGATGCAACAATAATATAACATATTGATACAATTGATACCAACATCAGAGATATAAGGATAACAGCGGAAAATAACACAGGTAGATGGTCTAGACATTGCAACAATCGATAGCGGAAAGATAACTCCAATATAATTTCAAGTGAGAAAGCGAGAATCCAATATCTAGCGACTCCATTGCCAAAGCTCCAAAGCTAGAAAGACTCCAAACCAGAAAATGAGAATTGCTATCCATGCTGAAGTGAACCTACTTGATCCAAATGCGATTGCCAATATCCAGAGATTGAATGCTATCGAATCTACATTTACTATTCGATTATTTGAAAATCCCGACTTTAGACTGCCCGGGGGAAAATTGTGGGCACCCATAGTTTAGAAAGGGAACAATAAACTCCGGGTCAGTCATGGGACTGGTATGAGCAAACAAAAACAGTTTATCTTTAAAACGAACAACAAAAGAATTTTAAAACATTGAAATCCGTAATGCTTTTCGGAAAATGAAACTACCATAAGGCCTCCCACCACATACACCATGCAAACGTAGTATTGGAGTAGATTTCTCCTTATGATAGTCAAAAATGCTTGATACG
This sequence comes from Allium cepa, assembly GCA_030765085.1. Lineage (NCBI taxonomy): Eukaryota > Viridiplantae > Streptophyta > Magnoliopsida > Asparagales > Amaryllidaceae > Allium > Allium cepa. Next base: position 1,040,576,461 of record CM060928.1, read on the forward strand.
CGAAAACCATTTTGGCATTATTATTAGTGCATAGTGCAGAAAACTTTTCGAAAGTACAATAATAATCTTAGCCAGCATACAACCATTATTGTATGCCTACTATAGCTACCATCTAAACAGTGGGGCACGACCATAAATAAATGGAAGGTTATACAACTAAAACCGTACAAGGCGCGTATTTGTAATTGGATTTCCAAAAAAAGGTTAGGCTAAGAAACTTCCTATTGCCACATGGGAACGCCTAGAGGGACGCCCCAAGAACCTACTCGGCTCTTCGCCAACACAAGGCCGGTTTACTGCCTGCCTGGGAGTAACACCTAAGGTATGCCATCCCCGGTCGTTTGCGACCTTTATCCGAGGATCCTCAACGCCAACAACCACAAAGCAATGTATTTGCAGTAACCACATAGGCTAAATATATGGGCTCCATGCCATGATGCCACCCTTTTCAAGAAGGATGGACACAACCTAGGGGCGCGACCCCTGCAACCTTGCCGCATCTTTCCTGTTTCGACCATTTTCGAAGAGTGAGGTCCGACGAGGTCTCGTCCACAAAGTTACGCTTTTCACAAAGCCATGCTTTGATCAACAAATGATCAGCAGCAATTCGTATGCTACATTACCGAACTAGGAATGTATCACTAGTAACCATCAACTACATAACCTCTGAGCTCGTACGTCCCAGAGAAGGGTATTAAGCTAAGAGAATAAATCTCTGCCACCAAACAAAAATGTATTTGATAGAAACCAACTTTACATCTCAAAGTGTACTGTCAGACATACATCCATACAAGTCTGTTCCGGGTTCGAACAGAACCGAAAGCACTTCACAAAGAAGCCCTTATAAATCCGCATAATCCCCAATCGCGTCCGGACATCCCATCACAAAGGGTGATCAAAACTCTATACCGGGATCAGCCGGTGCAGAGACATTCGACGAGTTATCCTTTCGTTTTCGAAAATATCCGGTCTTCACCACCGATCTTCAAATGCTATCCATAGCATCGTATCATTATTCGGAATGGGTTTATGACACAAGGTCTTCTCCCGGCTAAACCGAATAATGAGCGCTCAATTTTAAAAACATATGGATATTGGGATCTCAGTTAAGTCACAACTTAAAACCCAAAACCTTTCTTCAAATGGTTTAAACAACTTACCATTTACAAATCTTTAAACAAAAAGATTCACTTCACAAAGTTCACCAATCTTTCACAAAAATTTATTCACAACTTTCAAACCAATTTCTTTTCAAATTGGATTATCTCATCCAATCATTAAATCCAAGATTCAATTCATAGCTTTCAAAACCATTTCCAAAGATTCATTCATAACTTTCAAAACAATCCCCATTTCAAATCTTTTATATAAAAGATACACCATTTAAAATCCTCTTCAATTCAAAACAAGGTTCAATCATCTTTCACAAAGATTCATTCATAGCTTTCAAAACAATTCACTTTCAAATTTGAAATCTTTATAACACAAACTGGAAGTTCTTTCGTTACGTGAAGATATTATTATTTTAAAACAAATAGTTTCGCTTCAAAAAAATCCGATTACATTTATACAAGTTAAAGCCCTTAGGTTAAATTCAAATTCCCAAAACAATACTTTTAAAAATGGTTTAAACTCATATAAACACATTTATAACTCGTATACCTTTTTAAAATATAATTCTCAAATATAGAATTCAATTTCAAATTTTGAATTCAAATCTAAATCAAATTATTTAAATTTCAAAAGTATATCAATTATACAAAAAAAAACTTTTATCTTTAAAACTTCTTTTCAAAAGCTTTTCATACTTAACCCAATTCCATTCCCAAAACCATTTGGATTCAAAATTCAATTTGAAAACCATTTCAAAAATTTGTGACTTAACCAATTTCCTCATGTAATCCATATTTGTGTGTATATGGTGTAGTCCAAGGGTTTTACACAATAGTGCAACAACATTAATCATCACAGATTCAATCATATCGATATCGATATGCGGTATAATCTATAACGCTTATCTTCATTCACAGATTCACAGATAAATAATATACATTCATCATAGATAAAATAAATTACATCACAGTTCACAGCTCATATTAGTACAATTCACAACACAAAGCATCACACATTAAAGATATCAAACAATACAAGGCATCCAGTGCAATCCAAGCATCCATAATTAAGTTCAATTAATCATCTGATTGATTTAAACCAGATTAATCACTAATCCTGGTTAATTAACATTAATTAATTACAAATCATTTTGATTAATTATTCTTTAATCATTTATTAATTAACCATTAACAATAAATTAATTTAACCTTTAATTAATAGTTAATCAACCTTTAATCATTTAATAAATATCCTTTAATTATTGAATTTACCATTTAATTAATTATATTTATTTAATTAATTAACCCTTAATTAATTACCATTTAATTAATTGATCTCAACAAGTGATTATTCCTATTCTTAAATCAATTTTAATCACTTAATTAATCCACCTTTAATCATTAATTACTTTTAATTAAGTAATTATCTTTTAGCAATTAACTACCTTTAATTGCTTTCATTAATTAATCTTAAGAAAAAAATCAATTAACTTTTAATTATTATCTTTAATTTATTAAGTGATTATAAATCATTTATCTTAATCAATCATTTAATCATTAATAAATCACATAGTTAACATCATTAACACATACATTAATACAAGGGATTAAGATTAATTAAAACATCATTAACTTTTTAATTACATTATTTACTTGAAATAAATCAAGAATTAATTTATAATTAGTGATCACATAATATTAAATTAAACATAATCACTTTTAAAAATAACTTACTTAAAACCCTTATTAATCCGAATTTTAAACCAAAACAATTATCTTAAAACATGGGTTAAAAATGTTTAAACTTTGAATTTATTTTAAAGTCAAGAAAACAATTTATATGATAACCCGAGTCCTACTTCGGGTGTACCCCGAATTAAAACGTCCCTTGCTTCGAGACTTCCCCGAGTTCTTCCTTTCTTCTTCTTTTTAACTCTGTTTTTATTTTAAAATTTTAAAATTACCGTATATCTTAAATGCTTGCAAATGACATGGAAATAAACTCGAGCAACATCTTAAAATTTACGAGTCCATCTTCGAGTTTCACCTCCAACTCCTCCTTCCCAACACACTGCAACCAAATCAAACCCAGACTTCAACGTGCACATGTACAACCGTCTTGACCACCATCTGTCACTGCCGCGACCATACATACGCCGGCAACGTTCCCTCAAGTTGAGTCAACCATTTATCAAATCAATCGTGCCTGGAAATCAAAATTGAGCAGATGAGCACCTAGCTGGAACCAAACCTCGATCCATAAATCCACCTCGTAAAGCCACCACCGGCCACCAGAATCGACGTGAGCTTGGCCAAAGCTTCGCCACATGACAACCATTCCATCCCCCAGGTCCGATCGACCATATAGCTTCGACGACATTGCATCTTCCTTGGGAACCAGTTCGACCAAAAGTCCATTTCAAACCCTAAATCCACATCGTTCCATTGCCTTGATCATTTATAAATTCCATTTGTATTTTTCCATTGATCCTTGATGCTCGAACCATCATCTGACCCAACCTTGACGAACTTCATCTCGCCGTTCGACCTAATTTGACAAAAATGTCATTTCCGTTCCACTCGTAATTTCTCAAAATTTAATAAACAAAAAATCTTGATCATATTATCTAAGCTCATCATTCTATAATACAATTCAGTTTATGAATTCCAAACTAGAGATTAAAATGATTTATTTTTATCATTTTCAAGAATTTCACTGTAATAAGTTATTTTAGCAATAAATCCTTAACAAATATAGTTGGAATTATTTCTTAAATTAGTATTATGTTGTTAGAATCAACTTTTATTCAAAAATTATAACCTAAAAGAAATTGAGGAAGAAGAATTTGAATTTCTTTATGGGTTTAGTCTGTTAAAATGTTAAACCGAGGAAGAAGAAAGTGTATATACCTGTAATAGACATGCATCCATACATTTATATATCCAAGCAAAAATGCATATCTATAACCATACAAAGCATTTGCAGATCATTTCACTCATCACCATAGACATTTCAAAATAAATAAGGTGAAGTTTGCTCAACTGAGAGATGAAGACAGAGGACAGGAACTGGAAATTAGTTTTGTACTTGAAACTGAAAACTTTGAATTTTGATCTGGAGCTCTAATTTCCCTCTGATACCTGATTTGTGTTGAAATTTGAGTTTGAATCTAATCCTGTTGTTGCACTTGAACTTGAATTGGTTTCTTGCTTTTGTTTCTAGATTTATAAATCTGGAAATGGTTTTTAAGTTTTCTAGCTTGATTTTCTTATTTTAATTATTTGCATCAGATTGAAACTGAAGCTTTTTGATGTTGAACTGATCTTTGCTTGATCAGGTTTTGATTTCAAATTGAGAGCTTTCAGGTTTTATTTTGTTTTCAACTTTGATTTTCAGGTTTGTGTTTTGAAAGCTTTCAGGTTATAACTTCTAGGTTTGATCTTCTTTTCATTGTTTTGATTTCCTTTTGAACTATTCTGTTTTTCAGGCTGAAGCTTGAATACTGATTTTGATTTTACTTTAATTTGCTCCACTTTTTTTTTTCTTTTTTTCTGAATCATGAAATCAGGTTTCTTTTCTTTATGCATGTTTTATATGATTCTTAATTAAGATAAATTTTTTATATTGCCACTTGTTAAATTATGTTAACACTTGTAATATGAATGCATTCCCTTATTTTACAAATGTCATAAACAAAGATTTTTGTGTTTGAAACCCTTACTTCATTTTTATTTATAAATTTAAGTTTACCCCTTTATTTTATTTAATTTATAGATTTCATTTTAAATCCTTTGTTAATTTGTGAATTAATTTATCTCATGTGTAGTTTAATTCTTATATTTATATTTCAAAAGATATATTCATATCAGAGCTTAAATGTTTATTTACATACTTTAAAACATTTATCCATTCTTGTTTTATATTTTTTACTTTTATAAAGAAAAATGATTTTAAAACCAATTATACAAAATTAAATAATCTTATATATATACTTTAATTTTTTCAAAATACAGAGTTAAAAAATCCAATATATAATTCAAAACATTTATTTTTAAATTTCAAATTCAAAAATTAATGTAAAATCCATTTGTATCTATAAATGAATAAACAAACAATATCTATTTAATTTGGAAAATACAAATTAATTCACAATTTAATTCAAAAATTAAATAAACTACCAATTTAAATTTGATTTAAAAATGGGAATGTTACAGATTTCCCCCTTAAGAAAATTTCGTCCTCGTAATTTGCAAGACAGGGAGACAACAAAGATGGATATACGAAGATAGAGAAACAGTTTTCAGATCAACTATGATATCTATTCTACACTTGGCTTACCAAATCATAATATCACCAATAATTATGAGAACAAACTCATTCAATATTACACACGATACTCGGGTTATCTAGTCTATGAAATATGCAAGGGCATCGATTTGTTTGAAGGAATAACTAACCACTCGTAGAATATATCGAGAACCAAAACAATAGATAAAAGGATTTAATCTTCCATAACTCTTAAATACTAGGTATGAATTCCAAAATCAGGTCGGAATAACCCAAAGTTTACATCAACTTGTCCCTCTTTGGACCTTGACACTCACCAAAAATTACAATAGAATTTCAAATTTGGTTTTAATCGAAATCATTTTATTGGTACAAATAAATTTTAACTTTATATTTAATTAGCCAATTTATTTCAATTTTAAAATTTCAAATTTATTGAAGTTAAAAACAAAAAGCTGATAGGGAACCGATGAAGAGAATACGAAATAGGAGTTTGTCTACACGATTCGTAGGGCACCACCATACCAAAACTTCTTCTTTTAGCTTCCACGAAGCCTTCAAAGAATTCGAAATTGAATGGTGATCAAAAGAGATTGATAGGAAAAGATTTTTTCCGTTGTTGCAGGGATTGACCATTTGTAGTGGTACTTCCCTGTCCCCTACCTCATCCTCTTCTTGTGCTCATACTTACTATTAGTGGATAACAAGAGAATTTACTGAGGCATACGGACGGATATCTTAGGGATATACTCATTCTAGGGTATACTTTACCCTACCTCCAATGAGCTACCAAATGTGTTATGCTCCTGAGATAAATTTCAACCTTCAGCTTTGATACTAAAATGTCACGGTCTAGGCTTTTCAACCATCAACAGCGGCCACTCTCGACTGGTAGGCTTTTCAACCATCCTAGCCCCGCCGTGGCAGACATTGGTACCCTGAACTTGCTTTTTACGGCCAGCCTTTCAATACTCAACCTAACCGATTAGCCAACCCCTCCTCGAGGACATGTAGGGGTAATAGTCTCCCGTTCGCCACCAAACGTAAAGCGAGACCCCCTATCACGTTGTATTAAGCAAGGTCAGTCATGGGACTGGTATGAACAAACAAAAACAGTTTATCTTTAAAACAAACAACAAAAGAATTTCAAAATATTGAAATCCGTAATGCTTTTTGGAAAATGAAACTACCATAAGGCCTCCCACCGCACACACCGTGCAAATGCAGAATTGGAGGAGATTTCTCCTTATGATAGTCAAAAATGCTTGATTCGCGAAAACCATTTTGACATTATTATTAGTGCATAGTGAAAAAAACCTTTCGAAAGTACAATATTAATCTTAGCCAGCATACAACCATTATTGTATGCCTACTATAGCTACTATCTAAACGGTGGGGCGCCACCATAAATAAATGGCAGGTTATACAACTAAAACCGTATAAGGCACGTATTGGTAATTGGATTTCCAAAAAATGGTTAGGCTAAGAAACTTCCTATTGCCATATGGGAACGCCTCTAGAGGGACTCCCCGAGAACCTACCCAGCTCTTCGCCAACACAAGGCGTGTTTACTCCCCGCCCGAAAGTAACACCTTAGATATGCCATCCTTGGTCGTTTGCGACCTTTATCCGAGGATCCTCAATGCCAACAACCACAAAGCAATGTACTTGCAGTAACCATATAGGTTAAATATCTGGGCTCCATTCCATGATGCCACCCTTTTCCAGAAGGAAAGGACATACCCTAGGGGCACGACCCCTGCAACCTTGCTGCATCTTTCCTGTTTCGACCCTTTTCGAGGAGTGAGGTCTGACGAGGTCTCGCCCACAAAGCTACGCTTTTCACAAAGCCATGCTTTGATCAAATGATCAACAGCACTTCATATGCCACATTACCAAATTGGGAATGTATCACTAGTAACCATCAACTACATAGCCTCTGAGCTCGTACGTCTCAGAGAAGGGTGTTAATCTAAGAGAATAAATCTCCGCCACCAAACAGAAATGTATTTGATAGAAATCAGCTTTACATCTCAAAGTGTAATGTCAGATATACATCCATACAAGTCTGTTCCAGGTTCGAATAGAACCGAAGGCACTTCACAAAGAAGCCCTTGCAAATCCAGATAATCCCTAATCACGTCCGGACTTCCCACCATAAAGGGTAATCAAATCCCCATACCGGGGATCTGCTGGTGCAGAGACATTCGACGAGTTATCCTTTCGTTTTCGAAAATATCGGGTCTTCACCACCGTCTTCAAATGCTATCCATAACCTATCATTATTCGAAATGGGTTTTATGACACAAGGTCCTCTCCCGGCTAAACCGAATAATGAGCGCTCAATTTTAAAAACATATGGATATTGGGATCTCAGTTAAGTCACAACTTTAAACCCAAAACCTTTCTTCAAATGGTTTAAAAAAATTACCATTTACAAATCTTTAAACAAAAATATTTACTTCACAAAGTTCACCAATATTTCACAAAAATTTATTCACAACTTTCAAACCAATTTCTTTTCAAATTGGATTATCTCATCCAATCAATAAGTCAAAGATTCAATTCATAGCTTTCAAAACCATTTCCAAAGATTCATTCATAACTTTCAAAATAATCCCCATTTAAAATCGTTTATATAAAAGATACACCATTTAAAATCCGCTTCAATTTCAAAATAAGGTTCAATCATCTTTCACAAAGATTCATTCATAGATTTCAAAAAAATTCACTTTCAAATTTGAAATCTTTACAACACAAACTGGAAGTTCTTTTGTTATGTGAAAGCTATTATTATTTGATAACAAATAGTTATGTTTCGAAAAAATCCAATTACATTTATACAAGTTGAAGCGCTTGGGTTAAATTCAAATTCCTAAAACAATACTTTTAAAAATAGTTTAAACTCATATAAACACATTTATAACTCGTATACCCTTTTTAAACGATAATTCTCAAACATAGAATTCAATTTCAAATTTTGAATTCAAATTTAAATCAAATTATTTAAATTTCAAAACTTTATCAAGTTATTCAAAAAATAACCTTTATCTTTAAAACTTCTTTTCAAAAGCATTTCTTACTTAACCCACTTCCATTCCCAAAACCATTTGAATTCAAAATACAATTTTAAAACCGTTGCAAAATCCTGTGACTTAACCAATTTCCTCGTGCAATCCATATTTATGTGTGTATGGTGTGGTCCAGGGGTTTTACACAATAGTGCAACAACATCAATCATCATAGATTCAATCATATCAATATCGATAAGCGGTATAATCTATAACACTATTCTTCGTTCACAAATTCACAGATAAATAATATACATTTATCATAGATAAAATAAATTACATCACAGTTCACAGCTCAGATTAGTACAATTCATATCACAAAGCATCATACATTAAAGATATCGAATAATACAAGGCATCCAGTACAATCCAAGCGTCTATAATTAAGTTCAATTAATCATCCGATTGATCTAAACCAGATTAACCACTAATCCTGGTTAATTAACATTAATTAATTACAAATCATTTTGATTAATTATTCTTTAATCGTTTATTAATTAACCATTAATAATAAATTAATTTAACCTTCAATTAATAATTAATCAACCTTTAATCATTAAATAATCAACCTTTAATTATTTAATTTACTATTTAATTAATTATCTTTAATTAATTAATTAACCCTTAATTACCATTTAATTAATTGACCTCAACAAGTGATTATTCCTATTCTTAAATTAATTTTAATCACTTGATTAATCCAACTTTAATCATTAATTACTTTTAATTAAGTAATTATCTTTTAGCAATTAATTACCTTTAATTGCTTTCATTAATTAATCTTGAGAAAAAACCAATTAACTTTTAATTATTAATTTTTAATTAATTAAGTGATTACAAATAATTTATCTTAATCATTTAATCATTAATAAACCACATAGTTAACATCGTTAACACATACATTAATTCAAGGGATTAAGATTAATTAAAACATCATTAACTTTCTAATTACATTATTTATTTGAAATAAATCAAGAATTAATTTATAATTAGTGATCACATAATTATTAAATTACACATAATCACTTTTAAAAATAACTTACTTAAAAACCCTTATTAATCTGAATTATAAACCCAAACAATTATCTTAAAACATGCGTTTTAAACTTTGAATTTATTTTAAAGTCAAGAAAACTGTTTATATGACAACCCGAGTCCCATTTCGGGTGTCCCCCGAGTTAAAACATCCCTTGCTTCGGGACTTCCCTTAGTTCTTCCTTTCTTCTTCTTTTTAACTCTGTTTTTATTTTAAAATTTTAAAATTACCGTATATCTTAAATGCTTGGAAATGACATGGAAGTAAACTCGAGCAACATCTTAAAATTTACGAGTCCATCTTCGAGTTTCACCTCCAACTCCTTCTTCCCAACCCACTACAACCGAATCAAACCCAGATTTCGACGTGCACGTGCACGTGTATAACCATCTCGACCAACTCTGGTCACTACCGCGACCACATATACATCGACAACGTTCCCTCAAGTCGAGTCAACCATTCAACAGATCGATCGTGCCTAGAAATCAAAATTGAGCAGATGAGGACCTAACTGGAACCAAACCCTGATCCATAAATCCACCTCGAAAGCCACCACCGGCCACCAGTATCGATGAGAGCTTGGCCAAAGCTTCGCCACACGACAACCATTCCATCCCCCTAGGTCCTATCGTCATTTGAAGAATTTTGACAAAAAGTCATTTTCGTTCCACTCGTAATTTCTCAAAATTTAATTAATAAAATATCTTGATTATATTATCTAAACTCATCATTCTATAATATAATTAAGTTTATGAATTCCAGACTAGAGATTACAATAAGGAAGAAGTATTTGAATTTCTTTATGGGTTTAGTCTGTTAAAATGTTAAACAGAGGAAGAAGAAAGTGTATGCACCCCTGCAACGGACATGCATCCATACATTTATATATCAAAACAAAAATGCGTATCTACAACCATACAAAGCATTTCCAGATCATTTCACTCATCACCACAGGCATTTCAAAATAAAGAAAGTGAAGTTTGCTCACCTAAGAGATGAAGACAAAGGACAGGAATTGGAAATTAGTTTTGTTCTTGAAACTGAAAACTTTAAATTTTGATCTGGAGCTCTAATTTCCCTCCGATACCTAATTTGTGTTGAAATTTGAGTTTGAATCTAATCCTGTTGTTGCACTTAAATTTGAATTGGTAGCATGTTTTGTTTCCATATTTTTAAATCTGGAAATGCTTTTTAAATCTAATAGCATGATTTTTCTTGTTTTAATTGTTTGCATCAGATTGAAACTGAAGCTTTTTGATGTTGAACTGATCTTTGCTTGATCATGTTTTGATTTCAAATTGAGAGCTTTCAGGTTTTTTATTTTTTTTCAACTTTGATTTTCAGGTTTGTGTTTTGAAAGCTTTCAGGTTCTAACTTCCAGGTTTGATCTTCTTTTCGTTGTTTTGATTCCCTTTTGAACTATTCTGTTTTTCAGGCTGAAGCTTGAATACTGATTTTGATTTTACTTTAATTTGCTCCAGTTTTTTTTTTTTTTTTCTGAATTAAGAAATCAGATTTCTTTTCTTTATGCAAGTTTTATATAATTTTTAATTAAGAGAAAATTGTCATATTGCCACTTGTTAAAATATGTTAACATTGTAATATGAGTGCATTCCCTTGTTTTACAAATGTCACAAACAAAGATTTTTGTGTTTTAAACTCTTACTTCATTTTTATTTATAAATTTAAGTTTACCCCTTTATTTTATTTAATTTATAGATTTCATTTTAAATCCTTTATTAATTTGTGAATTAATTTATCTCATGTGTATTTTAATTCTAATACTTGTATTTCAAAAGATATATTCATATCAAAGCTTAAATGTTTATTTACATACGTATACTTTAAAACATTTATCCATTCCTGTTTTATATTTTGCACTTATATATAGAAAAATGATTTGGAAACCGATTATACACAAATAAATAATCTTATATACATATATACTTTAATTTTTTTCAAAATACAGAGTTAACAAATCCAATATATAATTCAAAACATTTATTTTTAAATTTCAAATTCAAAAATTAATATACAATCCATTTATATTTATAAATGAACAAACAAACAATGTCTATTTATGTAACAACCCGCATATATATCGGTTGAATATTTAAACATTTTATTTAAATATAACGTCGTTTGTCGGATTATAGCCCAAAAATCTACTTTCTGCAAACGGTCGAATTGGGATTCAAGACCACTTCCATTGAGTTTAAAACATCTTTGCGATCTTTTTGAGTATAAGCTTCGATAGATTTGGAGTAAGTCGTATTTTGCTACTTTTTCTATTGGGTTTTGGATTTTGGGTTCAGCCCACTAGCTAACTTAATACCCAAACTCAGCCCTCTCCTCTCCATTCACTCATTCCCACTCCTCGAACTTAGGCTAAAACTGAAAAAGGGGGAAAGAAAGAGGAATTAGAAATTCCAAGCCCTAGTTTCTTCTTGCAAACTTGAATTCTTGCTCCAAAATCAAAGAGAAGCTATTGGTAAGCCTCCTCTTCATTTTCTCCAACTCTTTCTCTCTTTAGTTTCAGAAACTCCTAAACTTAAACATAAGAAATACTTATTTTGATCTTAGATTGAAGCTGGTTGAGTTGAAGTGGAGATTGGTTGGTCTTCTCCTTGTAATTGAGCTCCTTCTTCTTTGTTTTGGGTTAAAAGTGAGATTTTTATCTCACATCTATGTCCAAACTATCTTTGATTGTTAGTTATGAATTCCTAACACTTATTCTTATGCAATTGCTTTTGACTTGGATTGAATTGGTGAATATTCCAATTTTTGGTGTTTTGAAGTCAAAAATCTTTGAAAATTATAACTTTGATGTTTAACATGTTTTTGATGGTGAATCGGAGTGCCAATGGTGCTGGGTTATCGATTGGAAAAAGCCCCTTAAGTCCATTGCTCGACCGGTTGCAAATGGTGTGAGTTTGCTCCTCCATTTGATAGGCTGGAAAACAGTTCTAGCTACAGCCAATTGTTAACGCGAAAATCAGACGCTAACACCCCGGTGTAAGTTGAAGTTGAGCGAAAGCACCTCCCGTGAACATGGGAACTAAAACAAGTAGAAAAATCACAAACAAAGCAGAAAAGACAACAGTTTTTATAGTGGTTCGGCTTAAGGCAAGCCTACGTCCACTTTAATTCTCTTTATTGCCGAATCAATTACAACTTTACAACAATCCTCAATTACAATTCTGACGAGACAACAACTAGAACTTTGGTAGAGAAGAATTCTTCGAATCCATGTAGATTGCGTTAGATTTTCCCTTGAAGTTAGTTGAGATGCCTTTCGAACTTGAAGTGTCGGGTGAGTTGAGAATTCATCTGAGTATTGGCGCTTAAAGTGATCGGCCAAAAAAAGTCCCCCTCATGTTTGAGGTAGGTCGGTATTTATAGGAAAATCTCCCCTTTGAATCGTAAGTCGTGTTCGACTCATGGCAACTTGTGGCCGAGTTAAGTTGGGTCGTGGGCGACTCAGCTGGTAGAGTTCAAGCTTGGTACCAGAGAGCCTTCGGTCTTCTGGATATAGCGCAAGTCCTAACTCGTCCACGAGTTAAGAGGTCATGGCCGACTTATCTGACTAAGCCCTTGATTCCTCAATGGTTCACTTCTTCCGAATTACAAGTCATGAGTCGCTCACGAGTCAACTCTCTTTGACATAAGCATTGTGACAACGGGACATAGCTTCTTGTTTCCTTCCTTGAGTCGCTTACGACTCAACGTAGGTCGTAGGTTGCACGATTCTGTGACTCGCGCAACTCCTCAATTTGCTGAGTCGGTAACTCGTTGAGTCGGCCTGTCTCATAAACTGTTAACATCTTGAGTCGTTAAACCATCCCGTCCTTGAGCCGTGGATTTCCTTAAGTCGTAAAGGCCCTAAGTCGTGATCCATCCCTTCTTTCTTAAACCGTTAAGTCATAGACTCCTATATGTCGTAAGTCGTTCACTTCCGTAAGCTGTTGACTCCTTTAGGTCGACCAATCCCTGACTCGTTAGGTCGTGTAACTCCCTTGAGTCGTTAACTTGTTAAGTCGGTTACTTATCGAGTCGGACCACTCCTTAAGTCGCTCTGCTTCTTTAAGTCGTGAGTCGTCTCAGGTCTTAACTCGTTTATCAAACGGGGTTAACATTTGCCCCTCGAAGTGCGCGCCTAAGTTGTAGGTAGCGTGCTTCGACTTTATCTTGACCCGCGTGTGCCGTTTCGAGTTCCGCTGTCCTGGTGTATAAAAGGCTTAAGTCGCTCCTTCTACTTCACCTTCCTGCTTAATTGTTTACTTCCGCCATTAGCAACCTTCGAAGCTTTCAGAGTCGAATTCATCCAGCTCACCTCATTTCCAACCAAATTCCTACAATCTTTATCATTACGCTACGTAAGTAAACTCATCGCCCGCTCTATTTCATGGACTTCCCATTTCTTAACCTCAATCCAAGTCCTCGCACCGTGTTTTATTTCGGGTCATGTTATGATTGATTTCTGACAAGCTTGGAGCGGTTTGATTTGAGTTTTTAGAAGATTTGCAAGGAGGAGACGATGGGTTTCTATATTTCGAGTCAGTTGATCCATGAATTTAGAGGAGATGATACTGTCTTGTATGGGTTATCGGGTTAGGAGATAGGAGGATAACGGGTTAGGGGTTAGAAGGATAATGGGTTAGGAGTTAGGAGGGTAACGGGTTACTAACTTGAGAAGAGGTTGGTCGGTTGAAGGAAACGTGACGCTAGCTTGGACGCGATTCAGTGATCTTGAGCGCAGTAATTTTGAGCGATTCAATAACCATCGCGACTTATCCTTTGACCGACTTACCAACCTTCACGACATAAGTCTTAAGTCGTAGCCGGGATAGGACTTAGAGAATTTCACGTTGCTTCGGACTGAAGCCTTTTCTATTTCTCTTATGACTTACGACTTAAGCACTGCCGGCTCAAAGTGTTAACGACTTAAAGCATAGACGACCTAACCTAAGCCGCTTCATAACCTTTAACTCATGGGCGAGTTAACACATTGAATTGTCTTGGAGCATAATTCTGACTTGAACTTTAACTTGGTGTGTTGAAATAAACTGCCCGAGTACTGAATTGTTTGGACTTTAACTTGTTAAACTTTGTTGCATTTTTTCACAGGTCATTCTTGCGAGCTAATATCCTGTCTAATATAACATTTACAGAAAATTGGGACGAATATACTGCCACTGACTGCCCACATCAAATGACAGATTAGTTAATAACAAATAATCAACTCGAACAGATTGTGTGAACGAAGTGCTTTAAAACAACGAATTCAGGCAAAGTATCAAGGCAACATCGGAATAGTCAACTAAACTTTCCCGTTTGCTTTAACACTGTACTTGAACTTCAAATTAACAAGTCCTGAAATTTGATAGTCAATCAATTGTCGACGAGCTTAACTCCAGTTATATTTACTTGTTTATTTTTATTAGTTCTGCACAACACTTCACACTTTTAGGAAATGTGCACCTTCAAATTTGAATATCCAGTTGCTTATGTAGAATGGCCTCACATCAAGAAGAAGTAACGGAACAGATTGGAGAGGCTCTTCCAATAGCTGCTCCACTGACTACTCCACCGGAAAGAGTCTCAACTTCCTTGAACTACCGGACGTTTAGCTTATTGCGCGCTCAATTTGGCATCGTTGAAGCGGATGCTATATTGCCTGGGCCAAATGATTTTGCTGATACACCTCCTCGTGGTTTCGTCGCTGTCAACCGCCAAATGTGCTTGTGCGGTGCTATTCCCCCCTTCAACGAGTTTCTTCAGCAATTTCTACTTCGATTGACCATCTCCCCGTTTCAACTGCACCCCAATGGTTACGCCATTCTAATGGGGTTGTGTGTTTTATTCATGAGAACCGTGGATCGTCTACCGAGTTTCGGAGAAATTTGTTACTTATGTTCCTTCACCAAGACTAAAGATCATCCCTCCATTGTCGTCATAAGGAGTGCTAGGAATCGCAAACTCGTGTCTGACCTTTCCGAAAGTGTTCATGGATTTTTAAATCAGTTTTTCTTTGTTCGCTGCCCCCAGGGTGTTATGCCATCTGGAGAGTAGGAAGTAAGATTACCTGCTTCTATTTTCCATTCCCGAGCTTTTCGAATTTCGAGTTGTTAAACGTTAATTTCACTCTTTCCTTTTTCAGCACTTCCTTCCCCCTCTAGAGATCCAGGCCATAAGCAAGTTTTTGAGAGATTGACTGCTGTGGCCGCAGAAGAGAGGAGCATAAAATTTTTGTTGAGGGATGAACTTTTGCATCAGTATGGGCTTTTGCACGCTTCTCGCTCTACACACCCCCATGAGGTCCTCGACTCCCCGGCTAGAGCGTCGGATGCCCCAGTTTCTACTGACACATCCATACCAAAAGAACCTACTTCTAAGGCTTCTCTAGTGAAGTGCTCCACTTCTGTTGATGTCGCGGGGTCATCCGGTAAACTTGCCCCGGTCACTGAAGAAGAAGAGCCTCGGGAATCTCCTCCGCATTCAAAGAAGTCTGGTGACGAAGAAGCTGGGAAAATAAGCCCTGCCAAACAGAGTGGAGATGACACTTTCGAAGGGTTGAGCGACCTGTTTATCACTTCACAGGAGCTCTTTAAAGACGACCCCATTACCACCAGGGTTTCTTCTTCAGTAGTTGAGGCGACCTCTACTCTGTAACAGACTCCGTCGACTCAAGAGTTGACGCTAACTACTACACCCACAACTACTCCACAATTAAAGAGTGGTTCGTAGTTTGATGCACGTAGTTTGCACATCACACACACTTAGAATCTTTCGGCACTTTTATGCTTCTGACTCTTTGTACTTTCAGGACTTCTAAAACTTATCTCTTTTTATTTCAGATTCTCCGATGGGACGCAGCGGCTCCTACTATGATGACTTCCAGCGCTACGGGAGGCGTAGCCAGTATGATTATAGGCGCTACCTCCCCTCTTACAGAGAATCCGATGAAGAGAGAGCCGCCCTGTTTGCACAAAAAATGGACAAACACCTCCAATCCGTATTATTTAGTTGATTATATGTTATTTTCAAGGTTTTAGGTTACTTATGCAATTATGTAAAAAGCAAGGACTAAAATGTAAAAGACACGCAGATTTATAGTGGTTCGGCCAGAACGTGCCTACGTCCACTTTATATGTTATTCTCTCCTTTCTTTCAGATTACAAGTACAAAGCTTTAAGTACAAGTATAAGAAAGTTGTTTGAAAGTTCCTTCCTTGCTTGAGCTCTCAAACTTGTCTGCCATTGTTGTACCCCTTCCCCTCTATTTATAGAGTGAGGTAGGGGGCATGGGTCCTGGATGTATATAGCTGCTGATGGGCCTGGGCTGAAGCGATCTGGTTCGGCGAGGCTTCATTCGACGTGGAACTTGGACCGGAGGTAGTTGGTTTGGGGGTTCATTCGGTAGTGGGTTTAGAGGTGCTGGTTAGGCATGGAGCTTGGACCGGTGATGGAATGGACCGGTGGCAGGTCGACTTGGTGGTGATGGAGAAGGGATTGGTTCGGCATGAAGGCGTTGTTGGTTCGGTAGAACATGGAGGAGAGGTGGTTCGGTCATAGTTGGTTCGGCGGTGTCGGTCCGGTAGTGGTTGTATGGTGGATCGGTGACTTTGGTTCGACTGAGGGGTGGTTCGGTGACTTTGGTTCGGCTGAGGGGTGGTTCGGTGTTGCGTGGAGAGTGTTGGTTCGGCAGCAGGCAATGGCCCGGATGGAGGTTGGTTCGGCTGTGGGGCTGGTCCGGCGTTAAGAGGGAGCCGGACGAATTTTCACCCAACACACATGCCCCCCAAAGTAGGGCGTGTGTGTGTGCACGCCGTGCTTTGTTTCGAGTTTGGGAGTTTTCATCCGGTCCCCACTGCCGAATCAACTGGTCCGGCCATCGATAGCTGCTTATAAATAGGTGCCTAGCGCTTTCCTTTTTCCCCTTATCAGCCGAACAACAAATTATCTTGCCGAATCAACCCTTGTCTCTGCCGAATCGAACGTGTTTAGCCGAATCAAATCCTTTTCTTTGCCGAACCAGGTGAGGACCTCCTCTGTCGAATGAACTCTTGCTTTTGAGTACCGAATGGGCCTTATGCCGAATGAGCTTTCGTATTGCACTACCGAATGAAATATATCTTCAAATGCCGGATGGATGTTATGCCGAATGAGCTTTCGTATTACACTACCGAATGAAATATATCTTCAAATGCCGGATGGATGTTATGCCGAATGTGTTATGCCAAATGAGATTTCATATTTGACTCTTGAGTGAAATCTTAAGACTATATACTCCTGCTTGCTTATATCCTCTGTTCTAACAATATGTTTTTCTCGTGTCGCAGATAATGTCTCGCAAAGCAGAAACTCGATCAGATAGAAAGAAATCCAAGGATAGAGAAGAGTCTTCTTCCGTGCCCCCAGCCCAACCAGGACCGATGCGACATGGACCTGCCCCGAGGTCGTTGGTGGATGGGTATGGTCCCCAGGAACTTCTGGTCTCCCCTCCCGATTGCTTTCCTAGCTCCCTAAAGGAGGAGCAACTTGATGTTATATCTCGTTCCTTCGGGATAGATAGAGCGCTTATGCGGTTGCCGGGGAACGGAGTGATGCCGTACAATCCCCCTGAAGGATATTTTGCGCATAGTAGGTACCACTACATGTGTGGGGCCATTCCTCCCATTAATACTTGGATAATCAGCTTCATTACTTATCTGAAGGTGGCTCCTTTCCAGCTTCAGCCCAATTCCTATGCCATCTTGGTGTGCTTATACATTATTTTCCAGAGAAGGTACGGGCGCCCCCTTTCCAACCGGGAGATCCGGTATCTATATAACTTGAGGGGTTACAAGAAGGGATCTCCGTACGTTCAAAAAAATGTGTGATCGTGAACGTGCTAGTATTTATCAGGCTGATACTCGTCGAGGTTCATGTTGGCATAGAACAATTTTATCATCAAATGATTTATTTCCATATTGTTTTCTGAAAAATCTATCAATGGAGAAATGTTGGAGTTATTGGCTAACCTACGAATTCCATAAGACGTGAAATCATCAAACTTGATGAAAGAGCCCGGATGGAACTTGTAGTTAGTCATTTGATTCCATCTTGTTATAGCTACCGGACTTTCGAGCCATTTCTTAGCGGAGAAATTAAGAGATGAAGTTCCGTAGGATGATGCTTTCTTGGATTTCTTTTGCGGAGGAGCCATTGTTAGAAGATTTGGAGATTTGGAAATTGAAATTGAGAAACTAGGGTTTGTAGAGTTTGGGGAAAAATAACTGGTTGAGTAAAATGAGAACGTAATCAAGTTATATCTCGTTCCACTGCATGTGTGTTGGGTGAAAATTCGTCCGGCTCCCTCCTAACACCGGACCAGCCCCACAGCCGAACCAACCTCCATCCGGGCCATTGCCTGCTGCCGAAACAACACTCTCCACGCAACACCGAACCACCCCTCAGCCGAACCAAAGTCACCGAACCACCCCTCAGCCGAACCAAAGTCACCGATCCACCATACACCCACTACCGGACCGACACCGCCGAACCAACTATGACCGAACCACCTCTCCTCCATGTTCTACCGAACCAACAACGCCTTCATGCCGAACCAATCCCTTCTCCATCACCACCGAGTCGACCTGCCACCGGTCCATTCCATCACCGGTCCAAGCTCCATGCCGAACCAGCACCTCTAAACCCACTACCGAATGAACCTCCAAACCAACTACCACCGGTCCAAGTTCCACGCCGAATGAAGCCTCGCCGAACCAGATCGCTTCAGCCCAGGCCCATCAGCAGCTATATACATCCAGGACCCCTGCCCCCTACCTCACTTTATAAATAGAGGGGCAGGGGTACAGCAATGGCAGACAAGTGTGAGAGCTCAAGCAAGGAAGGAACTTTCAAACAACTTTCTTATACTTGTACTTAAAGATTTGTACTTGTAATCTGAAAGAAAGGAGAGAATAACATATAAAGTGGACGTAGGCACGTTCTGGTCGAACCACTATAAATCTGCGTGTCTTTTACATTTTAGTCCTTGCTTTTTACATATTTGCATAAGTAACCTAAAACCTTGAAAATAACATATAATCAACTAAATAATACGGATTGGAGGTGTTTGTCCATTTTTTGTGCAAACATTTTTGGTGCTTTCACTGAGAACCTTGGAACTCGAAGCTTCAGCTTCCCTCATTCAACCTTCTTTCCCCATAGCACCCTTCATTGCCTAGGAAACATGACTTTCAGGCCGAGAAAAGACGCGAACAAGGGAAAGAACGTTGCAATCAGCAGCGCTCCAGATCCAGTGGATCCAGATCAAGAGAACCATCCCACTACGACGGCAGATCAGGCAAATCCGACAGCCCCTGCCGCGGAACAACCGGCAGCAATCACTAGGGCAGATTTAGACAGAGTTGTGGCTGAAGTGACTAACCGCTCGCATTCCAACAAGAAGCTTTGGTGAACCAACTCATGTCACGCTTGAGGGATGCCGAAGAATCCAACCGCAACACTGAATCGTGGGATGAGTCCCAATCTGGAGGGTCTCGGAGACAACAGAGGTCTTCCCTCTTTGAAGAAGCTATCAACAGGAACAACAGTGATAAGGGCCGCGCCCGGACCCAGCCCGAACTCCGACTCGAGGAAGCGCTTGGAACCGAACCTAATCGGGGAGGCACCAGGCGAGGGTTGGATGTAGCTGAACCGGTCATGCCGCCTAATCATGGAAACCCCGCTGAACGGAGCCGAGCTAGAACCCAGCCCGAAGTTGACCCCATGGAAATGCTCGAAACAGAACCCCACAGAGGAAGATCAAGGCAGGGGGCAACTGTAGCTGGTACTAGCATGCATCCGAGCAGCCAAAAACAGCCACTGGATAACATCAGAAGTGATAGGCTATACCATCCCTACAGGTCATCTGGACGAGATCGATCCCGCAGGGAAGAACCAAGCTCATTTTTGTCCGCTCCAAATTCTGATGAAAGAATGGCACGATTATTCCGGGTATGCGTCCGACGGGAGCAAAGGGATCGAGGGATAGGCTCTAGGGTAGCCAGCCCTTTCACCCGCGACATCGAAACCGCCGTCACCCCTCGAGAATGGAAAATGCCGACGATGGAACCATACAAGGAAACTTCCGACCCCGTTGTACACTTGCAGAGATACACACAGCATATGCTCATGAGCGGAGCAACGGAAGGAGTGTTGTGTAAATGCTTTCCGCTATTCCTAGCAGACCTAGCTACCTCCTGGTTCTGCCATCTACCCCAAGGATCTATCAGCTCATGGGAGATGTTGAAAGAAAAGTTCATTAGCCAGTTCCGCATTCATGTAGAACAACCCAAGGATGCTTATTCTCTATCCAATGTCAAACAGAAATTCGGAGAGACACTGCAACAATATCTAACCCGGTTCAACACCGTAGCGGCCGCAGTCCAAGATGCCGATGAGAAACTCACCCTAATGGCCCTCTGTAGTGGTGTGCACCCGGATACCAAGTTTGCTAGAAGACTAACTAAAGAAAAACCAGCTACCTTGCCCGATTTCTTCCATGAAGCTGGGAAGTACATGAGACTCGAAGAGGCTGCCACTGAAAGGCAGACATGACTACAGGCTAAGGCAGCTCATGGAAACGTCCCCGCCGCAGCAAAGGACATTCGGAGAAACGACTCCAGAGACAGTACAGGGGGCAAGAAGGGAGAAAAGCGCTTGTACCGACCCGGACCGAGATTTGACGCTTACACTCCCTTGAATGAAACAGTCGAGAACATCTTCCTGGCCACCCAGGACGAACTTACATACAAGCGCCCCCCGTACAAGAAAGAGTCAGATCACGCAATCCAGTCCGGAAAATTCTGCCGTTTCCACGAGTCTCATGGGCACGATACCAACGAATGCCGTCATCTCCGGGACTTAATCGAAGAACACATCAGAAGGAAGAGGCTGGAACGCTATGTGAAAGGTCAGGATAGAACTCCAACCCCTGTAAGTGGAAACCCAAGGCCACCTCCCCCAGAAACGGGTGGAGGAAATCGCAACACCAGTGGCTCCAGTCAAGAAAAGATAGTGGTCCACACCATATCAGGAGGGCCACACATCGCCGACAAAAGCTGGGCAGAAATGGAAAGATATGGAAACTCACTCAGAAGCGAGGGGGACCGCGTCAATTCTGTTATGGAGGAACGCCACCCTAAGCGGAAGGAAAATGATGACATCACATTCAGTGGGCGCGACCTAGAAGGAAGGCAGTACCCACAGATGGACCCTATGGTCATCTCTGCCTGGTTCGGTCCAGCCAAAGTTTTCCGAATTTTAATAGACACTAGAAGCTCAGTGAATATTCTGTTCAAGCATGCTTTCGACAAAATGAAGCTGTCAATGAAGGACGTTTCTCCCTGCAACAAACCGCTGCATGGTTTCACTGGAGAAGCAAAGATGCCTCTTGGACAACTGGATCTCTTTGTTGAATTGGGAAGTCATCCCCGCTCCACCGTTCGAAAACAGACATTCGTGTTAATAGACAATCATTCAGCCTACAACGCCTTTTTGGGAAGGCCAGCTCTGTCCGACTTCCAAATTGTCCTAGCCCCATGGTGTCTGAAGATGAAATTTCCAACAGATGATGGAATAGGAGAAGTGGAGGGAGATCAAGACGCTGCTCGAGACTGTTATGTAACTGAACTTCGCAATAACCACAGGAAAGATAAAGGGAAGAATGCAGAGACTTTTCTCTGCATGAAAAGCTTGGAAGCATAGCAACTAAAGAAAGCCCCTCCACTTCGATATACATGTGATCCCTTCAACGAACTAGATACCAGGGACGGAGAGGAGGAGGCTACCGCCGAGCCTGTAGAGGCTATGGAGTTTGTATTTGTAGACAAACACGACTCAAGTAAACTATTGAAAATTGGATCTCAGTTAAAAGCAGAACTAAAGGATCAACTCATTGATTTTCTCCGCCATAACCTAGATGTATTTGCATGGACGCATGCTGACATGACTGGAATCTCCCCAGATATAGCATGCCACGCATTGAACATCGACCCTACCAAGGTACCGGTAAAGCAAAAGAAGAGAAGTATGGGGGCAGAACGATCAGCGGCCCTCGAGGAAGAAGTAAAGAACTTACTTGCCAATGACTTCATACGTGAAGCCATCTACCCGGAATGGATCGCCAACCCGGTACTGGTAAAGAAAGCTAATGGGAAGTGGCGAACATGCATCGATTTCTCCAACTTAAATGACGCTTGCCCGAAAGACTGCTTCCCACTCCCCCGAATCGACCAACTCGTGGACAACACTGCCGGACACGAACTCTTATCCTTTATGGACGCATACTCAGGATATAATCAGATCCCTATGCATGCCCCCGATCAAGACCACACTAGCTTCATCGCTGACCGAGGATTGTACTGCTACAAGGTAATGCCATTTGGACTTAAAAACGCCGGAGCTACTTATCAGCGCCTCGTCAACAAGATGTTTGCAGAATTGATAGGACGAACTATGGAAGTTTATGTGGATGACATGCTGGTAAAATCGAGGAAAGCCAACGACCATATAAACCACCTGGACGAGATGTTTCAAGTACTTCGCCACTATGGAATGAAGCTGAACCCTCTAAAGTGCTCCTTCGGAGTATCATCGGGAAAGTTCTTGGGATTCATCGTTGATGCCAGGGGGATTGAAGCAAATCCCGAACAAGTCCGGGCCTTGCAAGATATCAAGATACCATCCACTCGAAAAGAGATGCAAAGCCTAAACGGAAAAGTGGCCGCCCTAAGCCGGTTCATCTCTAAAGCAACTGACAAATGCATTCCTTTCTTCGAAGCCCTGAAGAGAGACAAAGGAAAATTCGAGTGGACCGACGAATGTTCAGCAGCTTTCCTTAA
This sequence comes from Allium cepa, assembly GCA_030765085.1. Taxonomy (NCBI): domain Eukaryota; kingdom Viridiplantae; phylum Streptophyta; class Magnoliopsida; order Asparagales; family Amaryllidaceae; genus Allium; species Allium cepa. The sequence continues at coordinate 1,040,599,859 of CM060928.1, forward strand.
CCTAATCGAGCACCTCCAACGACCACCAGTACTCTCGACTCCGAATGAAGGCGAAGAACTATACCTATATCTTGCTGTGTCATCCCATGCTCTAAGCTCCGCTTTGGTAAGAGAAGAAAACCGCACACAATGGCCAGTGTACTTCATAAGCAAAAGGTTCACGGGAGTAGAAGCCCGATATCCCAAACTCGAGAAACTGGCGTACTGTTTATTGATCACATCAAGGAAACTACGACACTATTTCTAATCTCACCCCATCAGAGTCCTGACCGACCAACCATTGAGGCAAGTGCTCCATCGTCCTGACACCTCTGGGCGACTGCTCAAGTGGTGCATCGAGCTAAGCCAGTATGATATCACCTACCATCCTCGCACTGCCATCAAGGGACAAGCCATAGCCGATTTCATCGCCGAATTCACTATCAACGAAGGCAGGGAGCAGTCTGAAATAGCAGAAGATTTCAAGTGGAATCTCTTTGTAGATGGAGCGTCGAACGAACAAGGCTCGGGGGCAGGTGTTGTGATAATCAACCCCAGGGGAAAGAAGCTACGCTACGCCCTAAGATTGGAATTCGCTCCCACCAACAATGATGCCGAATATGAAGCAGTAATAGCCAGATTAGAACTTGCACTGGAAATTGGAGTCAGTTCTTTATGTCTCCATAGTGATTCTCAACTTATTGTAAATCAAATACTAGGAGAGTTCCAGACTCGAGGAGAACGACTCACAGCATACCTAAAGAAGACCAAGCTTCTACTTAACCAACTGGATTGCTATTTGATCAGACACATTCCTCGAGAGGAGAATCAAGAGGCCGACGAGCTGGCAAAGCAAGCTAGCATGGGAGATGATACCACTTCTGGAACGATAACTGTCTCAAGGCTACTAACCCCGAGTTTCGAGCAAGTACACCTGGTAGCTGCAACCGAAGAAAAAACGTGGGTGACCCCTATCCGAGAATACTTACAAAACGGCACCCTACCAGACGGGCGAAATGAAATTAAGAAAATTCTAAGGAAAGCTTCCCGCTACACAATGTAAGAAGGCATCCTCTATCGGCGCGGCTTCTCTAACCCCTTACCGAGGTGCGTTGCTGGAAGAAAAGCCAAGGAAATTCTATCCAATATCCATCAGGGAAGTTGTGGAGACCACACCGGAGGGCAGACTCTGGCAAAAAAGATACTCCGATATGGATATTTCTGGCCCACCTTGAACAAAGACGCCTTAGACTTCGTCAAAAAATGTGATAGATGTCATAAATTTGCCAAAATCCCTTGACTACCAACCAATGAAATTACTCAGATGACCAGCCCTTGGCCCTTCGCAATATGGGGGATTGACTTAATCGGCGAACTGCCAACGGGCCGAGGCGGAGCCAAATATGCTATAGTGGCAGTTGACTACTTCACCAAATGGGTGAAGGCGGAACCTCTAAATAAAATATCTTCGACAAAAGTTATTAACTTCTTGATCAAAAATATTCTGTGCAGGTACGGAGTCCCACTCAAGATCATATCAGACAACGGACTTCAATTTGACAGCGAAGAATTCGCCGATTGGTGCCAAGAGCACGGAATTCACAAAAGCTTCTCATCTGTAGCTTATCCTCAAGCAAACGGCCAAGTCGAAGCTGTCAACAAAATTCTCAAGACTCTAATCAAGAAGAAGCTTGAGAAGTCAAAAGGCGCTTGGGTGGACGAACTTCCTACAGCACTTTGGGCCTACCGCACATCTTACAGAACTTCAACCGGGTATACTTCCTTCTCTTTGGCATACGGATCGGAGGCCATGCTCCCAGTTGAAACTATAGTGCCCTCTCACCGTAGGATCCACTACAAACCGGAAGAAAACGAAGAACTCCTCCACATGTCTTGGATCTAATTGAGGAGAGAAGGAATGATGCAGCACTCAAAGCAGCAGCTCACAGACAAAAAGTGGCAGCACTATACAACTCCAGAGTCAAACATCGCAGCTTACAAGAAGGAGATCTTGTCCTCAAGAGAATCTTTCCGCGCCCCGAGGCACTGGACCCCATCTGGGACGGACCATATGTAATTCATAAAGATCTCCACAACGGAGCTTATATTTTGTCAACAGTGGACGGAGAGGTGTTCCAGAGGGCACGGAACATCCGACACCTCCGTCGATACTTTTCTTAACTTGTACTGCCCATATGAAGTGAATTAACAAAGAGAATCAGTGGACGTAGGCATTTTCTTGCCGAACCACTTTAAAAAACTTGGCTCTTGTTAACTTGTTCCTTTATATCTTGGCTACTTGTTAAGCTTTATCCTTTGCTGTTGAACAAAATCCTTTGCATATGACATTTCAATTCAGAGCTTCACAGCACAACTCCACCTGGACAAAATCTAACAGGTACGCTACGATCCTATGCCCTCGCCAATGAGACACTTTGCTCCGGTATCCCTCTACCGCGAGTTAACTCATTGTTTGCCTCGGCCCTTAAAGCCGACTGTAATAAGCCGAGTATAAGTCATCATAAAAAAGGCCGACTATAGCCGATGGCAGCTCATTACAGCGATTCAGCTCGCCGGCGACTGTGAACCGATCATAAGCCCCAACATAAGGTGTGGCCAGGCAGGGGTAGTTCACAGTTGACGATCGGCCCCCACGCTAGCCGGCCACAGTAAATCGAATAATACCCGCGATTACGGGCCATAATGGCCCGGGTAATTACTATGCGCGATCGGCTCCGATGTGTCTTAAGTGTGGCTGTGGTAAAAAAGAAAACTCCCCGCAGTAGGCGTAAGATGGGTGACAAATGTCTCCAAGACCCACAGCTAGGGAAAGTGACTACAAAATCCTTTTGCCACGAACTTAAGCACATCGACGGCCTTCCGTGACCGGAAGTTTTACTTTTCCTATATTTCAATTTCATTTAAAACTTTTCTCCTATTCTCCGTAACGGTACTTGAAAGTACAGGACATGAAATAGGGAACGCTCGCTAATGGGAACAGAAACTTACAATCGAACGACGAGATACTCAACAGCATCCCGTGCTTAGTCTTACAAGGCGCACGAAGTTGCCGTCCACGGCCGAAACATGAAGGGCGGTACCTTCTACTTTTGTACATTAATGCATAACTGCAGTTCATATTCACACATCACATTTACATTGCAAAATGAGAAAATCATACTTTAAGCAAAAAACTTGGCATCAGGCACAGTCAAGTCACTAGTAACATGCATAGTTACAACACTTACACAGCACAGCAAAATAGCAATAACATTCCAGCATAAAAGAATCAGCTTATATTATGAAATTACATAACGTCATTCATCACAAACAATATTATTACAGTTACATCAATGTTTTGGACTAACATGAACAGCAATAAAAAGAAATCAAAAGGTGACCAGCTGCGTTCATGCTTCGCCCTTATCCTACCAACTCTCCAGGCCTACTTAGCCGCAGGGTCGGAGCTCCCAGCATGTTGACCGGAAGTCCCACCTGTCCAATTCAGAAGAGGAATTCATTAAGCGAACAGTAAGCGATCAAGTTATGAAAATCTAAAAAGAAAAGAGAAAGAGAAGAGAGACTCACCAACGTCCGCCGCTTGATCCTCATCCGCCAACTGCACACCCGCTTCCTCCGCAGCAAGCAGCCGCATCCCCTCCTTCACCGCTACTTTCTCCTCCTTCGAGAACTGGGCGGTTACCACGTCCATCCTGAATGACGCTCCACCTTCCTTATCCGCATCAGCCTTGGCCTCCTCCAAAGCCCGGAGATATATCCTAGCCATGACCCGGGAATAGTCATCCATCCAGGATAGACTACCCTGCTTCCAGGTACGGAAGTACATATCCTGCAACATCTCATCCATCATCCCCTCGTTCTCCTCAAACTCCCTCACCCGGGCCTCGAAGGACAACAACTTAGCAACGGCAACATCCCTCTCCGATCGATATCTCAAGCGGTCAACCTGGAGAGACCTCCTCATTTCCTCCATCTCTTCCTTTAGCTTGGCCTGAGCAAGCTCTGCGGCCTCAAGCCTCCCAGATAACTCTTCAATCCGCTCAAGATTCGCATTCCGAACCTCATCCACCGTCGCAATGGCCATATCAATCCGCCCCTTGCAAGCAGCCTCCATTTTTCGCAATTCTGCCCTGCTGGCCTTTTCCAGATTCTCCTTCAACTGCCTGGAGTCTGCCTCGTGCTGAGAAATCTGGATAGCCTGATCGGCAAGCTGTTTGGCTGATCAGCAACCACTAACCGCAACCGTATATTGGCACTCCCTATCTCCTCCCCGGCATTGGCCAATAGGGCGTGATGTTCCATTAACTTCTTGACCTCCTCCGCGACCCGGTCGATGTTGGCCTTGGCTTCGTCCCCCATAGCAGCTATCCGAGTAGTGAGCAGATCCAGATCTAGGGACTTAGCCTCATCAAGAACCCGAACCATGGGATTACGGGGGAGAAGATGCTCGCCCGTGGCCTCGTCAAATAAAATATCCTGGGAGCTAGGGTCCAAATCCGGGTGGCCGGCAAAGGGATTGCGAGGCACGTCGGGACGTTTTATGCGGATAACAGTAGGATTCTCGGAAGGAGGCGGAGAGGGGACAAACTCCGTGGTCTTCTCCGTGGTATCTCGGGGAGGCTGAGTAGGAGACTGAGGACCAGGTGGTGAATCAAACAAGGAACGCCTCCTCTTCCTCTGCTGGATACCTTCCTCAATGACTCCAAGAAGAGGACGATATTTAGCTACATCCCCGGAACGGCCAGTTGGCGGCTTCCGCTTAGTAGAAGCTCTCATCAACTTGAATTGTTCAAGGCGGTGTCACACGTCTGAAGTTTTGGCCACCTCGCCTGCCCCTGTAATCAAGAACAAGTGTTACGAACATACAATGGTCCATAATTCGAGAAATATGTTAAGTTAAAAAGAATGAGAAGACACATCTATTATACAAACCCTGCGGAGGAATAGTATCCTGCAATAAATCCTGGATTTCATCCCAGGACGGGAGCGAGCCATTAAATATTCCTAAGTCCCTGTCATAAATGGAGTCTGCAGAAGTCAAAAGTTCACCTTGCACTGCCGGAGTCACCCTAGCTGAGGAGCTCTTAGGGGATGGATCGGCGTCATCCCCGGCCGTGCCAGTCTTTTTCGCTTTCTCCGCCAAATCCGATTCTCCCTCCGATTCCCCGAAAGCTTGACAGAGAGCCTCATCCGTCCACTCCTGAAGCTCCCCCACTTGCCCGGAGGTTAAGGCACCAGTGCCACTACCGCCTGGTCCGTTGCCATCACCATTGCCCTCTCCATCTCCATCGCCATCTCCTCCACCCTCTGACTCTCCTCCTACATCGCCTCCTTTGCCCTCGCCTCTATCCTCTTTCACATCTTCCTCCTCCGGGATAATCGGGCAAGTGCTGGGAGAGGGGCCGTCAGACTCCTTAAGTTTCTTACCCCCGACAACCGGAGGTTTGGTAAAAGTCTTCCTCTTGCCACTCTTCTCCGTGGCCCCTTCCTTGGCTTTGACAGCCTTCTCCTCAGCTGTATCTCTTTGCTTAACCACGGACTGACATGGGAGGATCAAGTTGTACTCCAGGAGAGTAGCGTTCCTGATCAAGTAAGAAGCCGACCGATCCCGTGCCGGAATGGCTCTTATTTCCGCAGCCATCTGAACTAAGGAATCATTCTCCACGACCGCAAAGCCATCTGTCGCTAGCAAGAAATAAAAGCATATAAGAAGAAGCGTTGCAGTCGAAACAGGGAAACTATAAATGAAGTTCAACTCATAGCCAGAGGTGAAAAGGCGGAAAGAAACGGAGTCATCCCTGATGAAAAACCATTCTTTCTTAAACATACCGAGCTTCCAATATAAGTCCAGGACTGGTTTGAAAGGAACAGCAGCTTCCAAGCTAACCTGCGGAGATCCCTTCTTGTAACCCCTCAAGTTATATAGATACCGGATCTCCCGGTTGGAAGGGGGCGCCCGTACCTTCTCTGGAAAATAAGGTATAAGCACACCAAGATGGCATAGGAATTGGGCTGATGCTGGAAAGGAGCCACCTTCAGATAAGTAATGAAGCTGATTATCCAAGTATTAATGGGAGGAATGGCCCCACACATGCAGTGGTACCTACTATACGCAAAATATCCTTCAGGGGGATTGTACGACATCACTCCGTTCCCCGGCAACCGCATAAGCGCTCTATCTATCCCGAAGGAACGAGATATAACATCAAGTTGCTCCTCCTTTAGGGATCTAGGAAAGCAATCGGGAGGGGAGACCAGAAGTTCCTGGGGACCATATCCATCCACTAACGACCTCGGGGTAGGTCCATATCGCGCCGGTCCTGGTTGGGCTGGGGGCACGGAAGAAGACACTTCTCTATCCTTGGATTTCTTTCTATCTGATCGAGTTTCTGCTTTGCGAGACATTATCTGCGACATGAGAAAAACATATTGTTAGAACAGAGGATATAAGCAAGCAGGAGTATATAGTCTTAAGATTTCACTCAAGATTCAAATATGAAATCTCATTCGGCATAACACATTCGGCATAACATCCATCCGGCATTTGAAGATATATTTCATTCGGTAGTGCAATACGAAAGCTCATTCGGCATAACATCCATCCGGCATTTGAAGATATATTTCATTCGGTAGTGCAATACGAAAGCTCATTCGGCATAAGGCCCATTCGGTACTCAAAAGAAAGAGTTCATTCGGCAGAGGAGGTCCTCACCTGGTTCGGCAAAGAAAAGGATTTGATTCGGCTAAACACGTTCGATTCGGCAGAGACAAGGGTTGATTCGGCAAAGATAATTTGTGGTTCGGCTGATAAGGGGAAAAAGGAAAGCGCCAGGCACCTATTTATAAGCAGCTATCGATGGCCGGACCAGTTGATTCGACAGTGGGGACCGGACGAAAACTCCCAAACTCGAAACAAAGCACGGCGTGCACACACACACGCCCTACTTTGGGGGGGCATGTGTGTTGGGTGAAAATTCGTCCGGCTCCCTCCTAACACCGGACCAGCCCCACAGCCGAACCAACCTCCATCCGGGCCATTGCCTGCTGCCGAACCAACACTCTCCACGCAACACCGAACCACCCCTCAGTCGAACCAAAGTCACCGAACCACCCCTCAGTCGAACCAAAGTCACCGATCCACCATACACCCACTACCGGACCGACATCGCCGAACCAACTATGACCGAACCACCTCTCCTCCATGTTCTACCGAACCAACATCGCCTTAATGCCGAACCAATCCCTTCTCCATCACCACCGAGTCGACCTGCCACCGGTCCATTCCATCACCGGTCCAAGCTCCATGCCGAACCAGCACCTCTAAACCCATTACCGAATGAACCTCCAAACCAACTACCACCGGTCCAAGTTCCACGCCGAATGTAGCCTCGCCGAACCAAATCGCTTCAGCCCAGGCCCATCAGCAGCTATATACATCCAGGACCCCTGCCCCCTACCTCACTTTATAAATAGAGGGGCAGGGGTACAACAATGGCAGACAAGTTTGAGAGCTCAAGAAAGGAAGGAACTTTCAAACAACTTTCTTATACTTGTACTTAAAGCTTTGTACTTGTAATCTGAAAGAAAGGAGAGAATAACATATAAAGTGGACGTAGGCACGTTCTGGACGAACCACTATAAATCTGCGTGTCTTTTACATTTTAGTCCTTGCTTTTTACATATTTGCATAAGTAACCTAAAACCTTGAAAATAACATATAATCAACTAAATAATACGGATTGGAGGTGTTTGTCCATTTTTTGTGCAAACACGCCCGAAAGGCTCAGGAGAGGAGGGCGCAAGAAGAGCGTTCTGAGAGAAAAGAGAGGGAGGCGTGCCACGGTTCTTCCCATAAAGGCGATGATTCCCATAAGAGAAAATCCCACGATGACCGGGGAAAAAGTCATATGGTTGAGGAACTAAGCAAACGTTCCCGACACGGTGAGAATCATACTTCTACAACTCCCGAAAAGATCACTGCCCCCGTCTCGCTTGACATTCCTTCCGGCTCTCCCGCTCTCGGGAAGACAGACATCCAAACAATAATTAGCAGGCCTAAATTCCAAGTTGGACCGGGCCCAGCCACTTTACAAAGCCGGTTTCCACAGTGGTGCTTGAAGGGAGTGCGGTTCGATCTTGACTTGGTCCCTATCGACAAGCCTGCCATGCTACGAAATCTCGATGCCGTCAAGCTTGACATTGAAAGGATGTCGAACTGGCAAAAGCTTGTAGACGAGCTCCAAAGGGTCAACCGTGCAAATATAGAGGCCATGCTTACTATGGAGAACGATAAAGCCGAATGGCAGAAGGTTCTTGAGCAGCATGATACTGAAATGAGGAGCATCGCTACTTACAATGAAGAGCTTGAAGCGAAAGTTGAGGATCTTAAACAAGAGCTTGCTACTTCTTCTACCACATATACTCAAAAAGAAGAAGTATTTCAGAAGCAAGTTCGCGATGCTCATGCAGCTCAGCGACATGCCGAGGCACAACTTGAAGCTGAGCAGAAAGCAGCAGGAATGTATCGTGCTGAGGTTACAGGACTACAGGAGAAAGTCAGCTCTCAGGAAGCGGAAATTCAAATGCTTAAGCTTCAACTTTCCAAAGCTGAAAGAGAGCGTGATGAGGCCGTTGGCGGAAAAATTGCAGCTGAAGAATCTCATGAGGCAACAAAGACCAACATCAACTCAACATTATTTGACTTCTACCTGCATAGCGTCTTGGGGCGCGGTAGCCTCGCCTTTCTAGGCCCCAAGTACGAAATTACTCTGGCTGAGGTATGGGAGGCCGCACTTGATATGCTCGGTGCTAAAGGTGCTGGCTACGTCGAACCAGCTCTTGAGGAGCATTATTTTGATGACGATGCTTGCGCCGCTTTCGCCAAGGGAAAGGAACAACTTGCAAAATTAAGGCCGAAATGGCGGTAGGGGAACATTCAGGAAAAACTATCTTAACTGCTCCGATTCAGCCTTCTCCTTCGGCCGAAATCGATATCATCGGTTCCAGTTCCCATTCTACATCCCCTACTAAAGTTACCACTGAGATCACAAGTATACAAGGTGGAGATGAAGGCGACGAGAGTGCCGAGGCACAGGCTTATGAGGTTGATGTCAGGAAACCGACTTCTCCGGGTAACTCTACTGTTAATCTTGCCCGAGTAGACCGCTCATCTGTTTCTTATGAGCTTGATGAGCTTCTTGACTATTTTCTGAACCTCAGCGAGCCTTTATCTCCTCTCTTTACTGACTTTAAATTCTTTTCTTCTGTAGAGAAAGCACCGAGCATTGTTCAAGCTTCTCCTCCTCCAATTATTCCTTCTTCGGTCCTCCCAGTCACTCCTCCGTCCGCCTCTCAACCCGGGTCACAAGAGGAGCAAATAGAAGCTCTTCATGGCTTAGATGATCCTGTTGCTTCTCAAGATCCGAGAGGAGAAGAAACTGAAGGAAGCGAGAAGACCCCAGAACCCACTGGCTCCGATGATGAACCGTTAGCTAAACTTTTTTCTCCAGGGAGTGGGTCTTCCTCCAAGAAGAGAGGAAAGCAGGGAGTCTCTAAGAAGAAGAAGGAATCTTCAACTGGCGAAGAAAAAACGGAAGAAAGTTCGACCGTGCCCCTTTCTCCTTCGTCCCCTACTCTTACAAGCCGGCCTAAGAAGTTGGTCATCCGGCCAGGTGCGGGCTCAAAGGGTGGATGGAAGAAGAAATGATGGCTCTGATTCTGTGGCTTTCATATCGCTTTTTGCTTTTTGCATGTACTGACCGGAGATTGTGCGGGTACCGGCCCCCGCTTTTCTTTTACTTTTTACTTTGAAACCTGTACCTGTACAAAATTTTAACAGTGTTGAATAAAATGATTCTTTTTCTTTGTACAAACTTCTGTCTATATCTGAGAATGCATTTATTATTCATTTTTGTACAAGTCTCTTTATATGATATTGCAGTGAGCTTGTGGTATGTTGTTCGAGCGTAATTCTACCAATATAGTTACACCATGTTGTATGTAGCTATACTATGTTGCCCCTATACCATAATCTTATTGCAATATCTTGTATTTTCAGGGGACTTGTACTCTTATTTTCTGGAGAATAATTATTCCACACTTGGAGGAATATTATCTTGTTAAAAATAGAGTACAACTCCCTCCGTGTAAGTTTTTACGCTTCATCCTTCGAAGATATCACTTTTTCTTTTGTGCATATACACATTTTACCAAGTGAATTCTTCTATGTGGTAAAGCGGGCATCTGAAGGGTACTTTAACTTCTTTTTGAGGAAGAGTATTTTCCAGAAAAGGTGGATCATTCTTCCTTTGAGAGTTAAAGTGTTCCTTTGAAGATGGCTTCTTGTTTTTTTTTTTTTTACGCCACAGTAAAGGGCTTTTTGATTTTTGCTTCTTTGAAAAGTTGCACCTCTGAGGAGGGCTTTTTCACGTTTCAACACTTGGAAGTTTTATTTCAATCTCGGTGAAACGTGTGCCTCCGAAGAGTTGTGCCTCCGAGGAGGGCTTTTTTCACGTTTCAACACCTGGAAGTTTTATTTCAATCTTGGTGAAACGTGTGCCTCCGAAGAGGTCTTTCTGTTTGATTGTGCCTCCGGGAGGAGGTCTTTTCATTCCTGCCTCTGGGAAGAGGTCTTTTTGTTTTGTTGTGCCTCTGGGAAGAGGTCTTTTTTTTTGTTTCTGCCCCTTGGGAGAGGCTTTTATTTTTCCCTGTTCGCTGGGAAGCGGGCCTCCGAAGAGGGCTTTTCACATTTCATTTCACGGGAGTGTATCGACCGATGATGAAATGTGTGCCTCTGAGCTGGGTTACTGCCTGGAAGTTTGGAGTTTCTTTCTCTCGGTTGGACGGATTCACGGGAGTGTATCGACCGATCATTCCGCAACTTTGTATCGAGAAAGATATCTCTTTTTTTGGTTGGCCTGCTCGAGGTCTTTTAGCATTTCAACTATGGTGAAATGGGCCTCCGGAGAGGGCTTTTCACGTTTCAACACCTGTAAGTTTTATTTCAATCTCGGTAAAACATGTGCCTCTGAGTAGGGCTTTTGCCTGGAAGTTTGGAGTTTCTTTCTCTCGGTTGGACGGATTCACGGGAGTGTATCGACCGATCATTCTGCAACTTTGTAACAAGAAAGATCTCTCTTTTTCTGGCTAGGCCCGCTCGAGGTCTTTATCCTCCGAAGAGTTGTGCCTCCGTAGAGGGCTTGTGCCTCCGAAGAGGTCTTTTGCTGATTGATGCTTGCTCGCCCATGTCTCTTTTGCCATCCATTCACGTTGGCGATCCCCGTTGTCTTTTGCAAGTGTCATCACTTTTTAGTTGCCAATGATTTCCCTTATCCAAAGAAATACACTTCATAGTTAAGCAAGTTGGTGGTGGTAGACACAGGCTATTTAACTGGTTGTTTGTTTATTCAAACATTTGCAACTAGTTAGATATGGTCCACTTCCATCCACATTGCTCACTTTCGTTCGAAGCACTTCTTTTGTAGGATTTGAGCATGGAAATCTTGAATGGTTTAGTGCTTGCTTGCTGAGTGGTGTCGGAGATCAATTGGTCTTGCGATGGGTAAGCTTCATTTTTATAGCCTGCATTATTAAGTCGACATTTTAATAACACAATTAACGTATTTTATATGTCGAAATAAAACAAAGTAGTTTATAATAGTAGAGAACACAACATTTGTAGTGGTTCGGCCAAAAACTGGGCCTACATCCACTTTATAGCTTTTCATTATTTACTTGCTTTACAATTGTTTTTAATACAAGAATTATATATTTGCAATTCTTTCACAACATTTCAGCAAAGCTTTCAAGTAAAATAAGGACGCAAATGATTGCTGTTCCAAGCTCTTGGGATTGGTTCTCCTTCGGCAGTTGTGAGTTTGAATGTGCCGTCAAGAAGCTTCGTGCCTATGACATATGGCCCTTCCCAGTTTGGCCCAAACACACCTGTAGCTGTCATGATTCTTTTCAGGACTAGGTCCCCAACTTCAAAGTTGCGCTGACGAACTTTGGAATTGAAGTGCCTGGCTATTCTTTGTTGATGAGCTGCAATTCTAAGTCTAGCCTCTTCTCCTCTTTCATCAAGGAGGTCAAGTGCTTCCAATTGCAGTTTTTCATTCTCATCTTGATCAAAATGGATCCTTCTATGTGATGGGACTTCAGTTTCTACTGGAATCATTGCTTCTGATCCATATGCCAATGAAAATGGAGTATGCCCAGTCGCAGTTTTGTGGGTGGTTCTGTATGCCCATAGTGCAAGCGGTAACTTGTCAACCCAACCACTTTTCGCTTTTTCCAGCTGCTTTTTGATGGTTGATTTGATGATTTTGTTTACTGCTTCCACTTGCCCGTTTTCCTACGGATGAGCCACTGCTGAGAAGCTTTTTCGGATTTTGAATCGTTTGCAAAAATCTTGGAATTCCTCACTTTCAAACTGAGTACCATTGTCTGTGATTATCTTCTAAGGCACACCATACCTGCAAATGATATTCTTAGTCACAAAACTTATCATTTTCTTAGAGGTAATAGTGGCCAAGGGTTCGGCCTCAGCCCATTTAGTAAAATAATCAACAGCAACGATAGCATATTTAATCCCTGATTTGGCAGTCGGCAAAGGCCCAATGAGATCTATTCCCCAGATGGCAAACGGCCATGGACTGACCATTTGCGTTAGCTCAGTGGAAGGTGCTCTAGGAATTTTAGCGAATCTCTGGCATTTATCACACTTTCGGGAATAGTCAGCCGCATCCTGATTAATTTCTGGCCAAAAGTATCCATAACGAAGGATTTTCTTTGCTAAAGTTTGACCACCTGTATGATCCCCACATTCCCCTCCGTGTACTTCAGTTAGAATCGTCTTAGCTTCTTCCTTTGTCACACATCGGAGTAATGGCATTGAAAATCCTCGTCTGTACAAACGACCATCCTGAACTATATACCTGCAAGCTTTCCTCATCAGCTTTTGTCGTTCTTTTGAATTTTCTGGCAAAGAACCATTGAGTAGATATTCAAGTATCGGAGTCATCCACGATTCTTGCTCTTGGGATATGTTCATAATCCAATCAACATCCATTTCATCTGTGCTTGGAGCTGACAAGACTTCAACGGGAACTAACCCCAATAGTTGAGCTTCACCAGTACTCGAATACTTTGCGAGAGAATCCGCCTTCATATTTTCTTTTCGGGGAATATGGTTTATTGAATAACGGTCAAAATCTTGAAGGAGCTCCCAGGCCTTTGACAAATAGGCTGGTAAATTTCCTCCTTTAGCTTGAAATTCCTTCTTGACTTGACAAACAATAAGTTGAGAATCACTGAAGGTATGCAATGCCTCGATGTTTAGTTCTTTAGCGATCCTTAAACCAGCGATGAGATCTTCGTATTCAGCTTCATTATTTGTCGGAGGGAATTCTAGCCTCAGGGCATAACATAGTGATCGACCTTCTGGGGTTTCAAGGAAAACCCCTGCTCCGGAACAGTAATCATTCCTTGCGCCATCGACATACAATTTCCATTGGATTGGGATGCTATCAATGACTTCTTCCTCACTATCACCTTTATCCGTACATTCTGCGATGAAATCTCCTAAAGCTTGTCCATTGATTGCTTTTCGGGGATGATAAGTGATGTCATACTGGCTGAGTTCGATATTCCATTTCAAAAGACGGCCCGAAGTCTCAGGACGGAATAGGACTTGCTTTAGAGGCTGATCAGTGAGGACTTTGATGGGATGAGCTTGGAAATAAGGCCTCAATTTTCTTGATGCGATCAACAAACAATAGGCAAGCTTTTCTAATCTTGAATAGTTCATCTCTGCCCCAGTGAACCTTTTGCTGATATAATAGACTGGGCGTTGAATCCTTGCATCTTCCCGTACCAACACTGCACTGAGAGCATGAGACAAAATTACCAAATATATGAAGAGATCTTTACCACTATCAGGCTTTGAAAGTATCGGAGGCACTTCCATATGACGAATCAATTCATCAAATGCTTTCTGACATTCAGGAGTCCACTCAAAGTTTTTATTTCCTTTCTTCAGAGCATCAAAGAATGGAATGCATTTGTCAGTAGCTTTGGAAATGAACCTACTCAAAGCAACAACCTTTCCATTGAGACTTTGCAATTCCTTCTTCGTTCTAGGAGCCTTGACCTCTCTCAGGGCAGTGATTTGAGCTGGATTGGCTTCAATGCCCCTAACGCTCACAATGAAACCCAAAAACTTTCCGGACTCCACTCCAAATGAACATTTCAGGGGATTAAGCTTCATTATATACTTTCGGAGTACTGCAAACATCTCTTCCAAGTGATCCATGTGGTCCACTGCTTTCTTAGACTTTACTAGCATATCATCAACATAAACTTCCATTGTCTTGCCAATCTGTGGTTTAAACATGGCATTAACTAGCCTTTGGTACGTTGCCCCTGCATTCTTGAGTCCGAAAGGCATGACCTTGTAGCAGTAAAGTCCGACATCTGTGATGAAGCTTGTATCCTCTTGATCTGGCTCATGCATCATAATCTGGTTATATCTGGAGTATGCATCCATAAAAGATAACAATTCATGTCCCGCCGTCCCATCCACCAACTGATCGATCCTGGGCAGCGGGAAACAGTCTTTGGGGCAGGCTTTGTTCAGATCTGAAAAATCAATGCACACTCTCCACTTTCCATTAGCCTTTTTCACCAGCACTGGATTTGAGACCCAATTTGGATAAGTAGATTCTCTAATGAAACCGTTCGCCATGAGCCGAGCCACTTCTTCTTTTAACGCTGCAGTTCTTTCAGGACCCTGAGTCCTTCTCTTCTGTTTCACAGGTGTAAACTTTGGATCAATGTTCAAAGTATGTACTACAATCTCTGGGGATATTCCGCACACGTCAGCATGAGTCCAAGCGAATACATCCAAATTTGCCTTCAAAAATGCAATCAGAACATTCTGAACTGTCGGATTGAATTGTGAACCTACATTAAGCACTTTGTTTGGGTCCTTTGGGTCTACGGGCACCGATACTGTTACCTCTACTGGTACCACTCTATTCTCCCCTGCACTGGCTTTCCTTGGATCCATCTCTTTTCGTGCCCCACTACATTCACCAGTGCAGGGTCCACCCTGTAATTGCTACAAGGTTGGTTCTTTGATGCGGACTGGAATCGCCACACCTTTTACCATCTCTCTCTTCCTGCATTCTCGCAATTCTACAAAATAACATTCTCGCCCCGCATCTTGGTCTCCCTTAATCACACCAACTCCGTTATCTGTGGGAAATTTTAGAGTCAAGCACCATGGGGCGAGAACAGCTTTGAATGCAGCAAGAGTTGGTCGGCCTAAAAAGGCGTTGTAGGCAGAGAATTCTTCAACAATTATAAAGGTTCGCTTTCGAGCCACCTTCCTCAGTCCCTTTCCGAGTTCTACAAACAAATCTATGGTTCCAATCGGCTGTTTGGGTTCTCCAGCAAACCCAGCAATCTTAAGTGATGAAGCTTGAACGTCAGCCATTGGAATTTTCATTTGATCAAAGGTCTTTTTGAAGTGGATGTTGCATGAAGCTCCACAATCAACTAGAACTCTTCTCACAGTTGCCGGCCCAATACCTGCGGATATGACCAAAGGATCTATGGTCGGAGCCTCGATACCCAAAGAATCCCTAGCACTGAACACAATATCATCTGTGGAAGTCTTTTGTTGCTTTAAAGGAGCATCATTCTCTAAAACAAAACATTCTCTTCAGCTGGTACATGCTTCAAGGCCCGGGCATACCTTTCCATCTCGCCCCAGCTTTTGCCAGCTGGGTGAGGTCCTCCAGTTATTATATTGATGACAGGCCTTTCCGATTCATGTTCCACGGTCTTCTCACTTGAGGCAGGACGGTGAGCGGGAACTTGTTGTCCTTGAGTTGACGAAGCTGGGGCATTTCTGTTCCTTTTCACATACTGCTGGAGTTTGTTTTCCTTCAAGAGTTGTTCAATCACCTCTTTCAACTGACGGCATTCGTTGGTGTCATGGCCGGGCTGGTTGTGGAACCGACAGAACCTTCCACTTTTTTCTATCTTAACCACAACTCTTATTTTAGGTGGTGTCGGATAATTGACGTCATCTTTGGTTGCAAAGTAGATGTTTTCAGGGGTATCAGTCAAGGGTGTGAAATTGAAAGAACGGCCTTTCTTAGCGTCTCCTTGTTTCTTTCCCCCATCGTTTCCCCTTTTCTGAGTGTTAGGCTCTTTCTTGTTCGAAGGAACACCATTGTTCCCGGCTTCTGCTGCTACCACTTTAGCCGGTGTTTGAAGGCTTTCCAAGCGCATGAACTCATCCGCTTTCTTGTAGAATTTGTCAAGTGAGTTTGGTTCCTTCATTTTTAACCATTTTCCAAATTCGCTGGACTTGTCAATTGCCCTCATCAAGTATGTCAAGACCATGCGTGGCTCAGCATTACCCACCTCAGCCAATGCTATGTTAAAGCGATTCAAAAATGATCTGATGGATTCTCCTGGATTTTGCTCTAGACTTGATAGCGACATTATATCCTTTGATTTAGAAGCATACAATCGAAATTGCTCCTTGAACTTCCTGGTCAAATCGGAGAATTGATTGATGGATCTGACCGGCAGCTTCGTAAACCACAATAGAGCTACACCTTCTAGATAAACCGGGAAGTATCGACACTTAATTTCATCCGACGCCCTGGCACCAGTCATATGCCAGTCATACTTATACAGAAACTCGTTTGGATCACTCGTCCCCTTGTAAACTGGAATAGTAGGGGGAACGAATTTCCTTGGGAATTCTGCCTTCAAGATTTTTTCAGTAAATGGAGTTTTGCTCGGAGCAAATCCCCACTCTTTCTCGTCTTCATCTCTTCGCATACTTTCTTTCATGATTTGACGAACCATACCCGAAAAATACTCTTCATCATTTAGAGGCTCTGGAGGGCACACATCAACCACTCTCTCTGAATTCTGCCTTGACAATCGCTCACGGAGGGTCGGCTGCGGCCCTGATCCTCCAGCTTGAAGAGGAGTCCTTTCTACAGGGTCTGCGGCTCTTTGAGAAATGTTCCCTTCAACATCCTGAACTCCCACAGTAGGGTTCCCATCGTTATTGACTGGTTGACGATTCGCCCCTAACAGATCATTCAACTTACTTAAGATCAGGGCATTTTGGGCATTCTGGGCTTCTAACTGCGCATTCTGAGCATTCGATTGTTGATTTAGCCTCAAAACTATGGCGTCCAACTCTGCTCGAGTAACTCCAACAGTTGGAGCTGCTTGACTTGAAGGTGGAGAGGTAGTAGTATTCTCTTGAACATTATCGGACCTTGCAGAACTTCGTTTTCTTCCAGGAGCCATTATTTCCAATAAACTTCTGGTTTTAAAATAAATCCTTTCAACAGACCTTTGCGAAGCAATGATGGAAGTTTCCCGAGTTTGGTTCTCAGTGAAAGCACCTAAAATGTTAACGCAAAAATCAGACGCTAACACCCCGGTGTAAGTTGAAGTTGAGCGAAAGCACCACCCGTGAACACGGGAACTAAAACAAGTAGAAAAATCACAAACAAAGCAGAAAAGACAACAGTTTTTATAGTGGTTCGGCTTAAGGCAAGCCTACGTCCACTTTAATTCTCTTTATTGCTGAATCAATTACAACTTTACAACAATCCTCAATTACAATTCTGACGAGACAAACAACTAGAACTTTGGTAGAGAAAAATTCTTCGAATCCATGTAGATTGCGTTAGATTTTCCCTTGAAGTTAGTTGAGATGCCTTTCAAACTTGAAGTGTCGGGTGAGTTGAGAATTCAGCTGAGTATTAGCGCTTAAAGTGATCGGCCAAAAAAAAGTCCCCCTCATGTTTGAGGTAGGTCGGTATTTATAGGAAAATCTCCCCTTTGAATCGTAAGTCGTGTTCGACTCATGGCAATTTGTGGCCGAGTTAAGTTGGGTCGTGGGCGACTCAGCTGGTAGAGTTCAAGCTTGGTACCAGAGAGCCTTCGGTCTTCTGGATATAGCGCAAGTCCTAACTCGTCCACGAGTTAAGAGGTCATGGCCGACTTATCTGACTAAGCCCTTGATTCCTCAATGGTTCACTTCTTCAGAATTACAAGTCATGAGTCGCTCACGAGTCAACTCTCTTTGACATAAGCATTGTGACAACGGGACACGACTTCTTGTTTCCTTCCTTGAGTCGCTTACAACTCAAGGTAGGTCGTAGGTTGCACGATTCTGTGACTCGCGCAACTCCTCAATTTGCTGAGTCGGTAACTCGTTGAGTCGGCCTGTCTCATAAACTGTTAACCTCTTGAGTCGTTAAACCATCCCGTCCTTGAGCCGTGGATTTCCTTAAGTCGTAAAGGCCCTAAGTCGTGATCCATACCTTCTTTCTTAAACCGTTAAGTCGTAGACTCCTATACGTCGTAAGTCGTTCACTTCCATAAGTTGTTGACTCCTTTAGGTCGACCAATCCCTGACTCGTTAGGTCGTGTAACTCCCTTGAGTCGTTAACTTGTTAAGTCAGTTACTTATCGAGTCGGACCACTCCTTAAGTCGCTTTGCTTCTTTAAGTCGTGAGTCGTCTCAGGTCTTAACTCGTTGATCAAATGGGGTTAACACCAATCAACTGGCCCACTGCAGTCAGTCGACTGACTGCAGAGTCTGAAAACTCTCGGCTTATGGTTCAGTCGACTGACCTGCTTGTTTTGGTCTATTTTGCCTATTTTCTTGTGATTCCAACTTTTATCATTTTGGGTTGACTCCAATTAGTTGTTATCATTTATTTTGACTTTGATGATTCCTTTTTAGTTTCAATCCATGGGTTTTTATAGAATAATCTTTTAAATTGTATTAAAAGCTTGCTTCTCTACTTTATAAATCCTATTTAAAACACATACACAAATTCGCACTTCGAGCGAAGGGGAAAGGAGATTAAATGGTTAGGTAAAACACAGACCATGAATCCGTGCGTTTATCTTCCCAATTAATCCCCGACCTATTCGATTGAACGTTTTGACCTTTGGGTTTGGTTCACTAATGAAATGAGGTAAACTTTGTACTGCTTTGAGTGTGAAATTGACCAATGGATAGTAAACCATTTAGTGCGAATGGGTGGTTATGGGACTCGCGTTAACACTTTCCGGGTTCCTTTCTGGGAGTTTGTGACACATGTTGCCTTTGGGATAGTGTCTTCGGACTGTCTTCTTCTGGCTTGTTGCCTGTAATATCGCTTTTGGAGTTGGTCCTTTGCCCCGGCTCGAGAAATATTTGGGATTGTTGGTTACCTTTAGTATTGCTTTCGGAGTGGTTTTTCTTCACCACCGCTCGAGAGATATTGGAGTGGTTTCTTCACCACCGTTCGAGAGTTATCGGAGTGGTTTCTTCTCCACCGCTCGAGAGATATTGGAGTGGTTTCTTCACCACCGCTCATGAGATATTTGGGTTTGTTGAAATTGGAATTTTCTGTTGTTTCATTGATAATTATATTCCCTAGATATCGTCCTTCGGTGTTGGTCTTTTTGTGCCACACGATACATAGCGGTTACCTTATGGAACTTGTATTACCTTCATTGGTATTTACTATTGCCTTCTTGGCTTGATTTGGGATATTTATATCCATTGTTCATTTTAGCTGCCGGTGACATGTGGTTTGTTTGATTCATCTTATGTTTGATGATTGAGTTATCTCATATAGAGATATTTGTTATGCTTTATGATCTTACAGGTTCATTATTGTTCAGTTTATCTAACTAATTTGTTTAGCTAGACTGACCCGTGTATTTTATACTCGGGTAAGACTGAGTTGCTTCAGGTTAGGTGCATTTGGACTTAGCCTCTTTTGCTTCCGCACGGACTATTTCGCTAGTTTCTTTTGTCATAGCTTTTTGTGTAGTCCTTTTGGTTAAAACTCTGATATGTATTCTATTGGCTCGTCCGTATATTGTGGTTTGCTCTACCACTTGACATGTATTAGTTTGTACACTCTGTTATATATCTGTATATATGTATATGATGATCTACTGTTCTGTAATGTATATTACATTTGAGTTGTTATATTCTGTTCTGATAGATCCTCCAGCCACCCATGGTTTTATTTTAAGTATTCATTGGATATGTCGATTTTAGTATGACAATTGTCGATGTATTCAATAGATAATTAGAGCAAGGCTATAGATGGTCGCTCCTAACCAGCCTTATTCTCTGCGTTAGTCGACGGCATTACCCCGTAGTGTCCTTGGCTAGCGTGGGTATAGAGGTGGGGCGTCACAGCTTGGTTTCAGAGCAAGATTCAGAACAAAATATGATAAACACAGAATAGAAGCACATATTCCGGTACATCATAGTATATAAGTGTTACAAATCTTTGAATCATCTTACCTCTATTCCTTCTTTGCCTTTGGTGGTAGATAGAAATTGGGAATACGTCTAGGAATGCAATTTGTTCCATAGAATTCCATATTTTGATTGGTGATATCTACCTTGTGAATAATTTTGTTCTTATCTTAACTTCCAGCGTATGGCTGGAAGAGGCAGGGGACGACGCTCGGGTGCTGGGCAATCCAATGGCTCGCATCCGGATGGCGTTTCTATGTCCGCCGATCAGTTTATGGAGTTGTTTAGGAGCACCCAGCCTCCAGCTCCTACTCGAGTATCTCCACCTCGCAAGTCTGCCTTTGCACGCCTGTGCAGTGGTTTTTCTCATCTTGGAGGAAATCCGTTTAAAGGCTCCGAGTCTATTCTTGAAGTCCAAGCTTGGCTTCGCACGTGCGAGCGTATCTTCTCTCGTATGGATCTTTCTGATCATGATTGAGTTCTTGTAACTTCTAACTTATTACAAGAGCGTGCCCTTGATTGGTAAGAGCTTCTTATAGCCGAAATTGATGATTCTACTCTTTCTTCGACTCAGTTTCGGGGACGATTCGAACTCAAGTTCGTTCCAGAATCTGAACAAGTTTTATTGACCCGTCGCTTCCTTGAGTTGAAGCAAGGGAAATCTTCTGTTTCTGAGTATGTTGCATCTTTTGAGGCTTTATCTAAGTATGGTCTTGAATTCATTAGCACTTCTTATAAGAAGAATCTGAAGTTTGTCTCTAGTCTTAAGAAATATCTTAAGAAGTCCTTGTTTCTCCAGCTTAAGATTTCTTTTGAGGAGTTGGTTGATTTTGCACTTCATCTCGAAGCCATCGAGAGGGAGTGTGATAGTGGTGATGATGCTGAGGTTCGCAAGAACCCCAACAAAAAGCAGTCTCTATTGGATGAGCGGGAATTTTTCCCTTCCAAGAAGAAAAAGCCCATTGAATCTGATTCTCAGTCTCAGCCTGCTGGAATGCCTTCCATTCGGAAGTGTTTCAATTGTGGTTCTCCTGATCATATGATTCAAGATTGTCCTAAGCCTTTCTTCTGCCGCTATTGCAAGAAGGAAGGCCATCGTAGTTCCACTTGTCCCATTGCTCCGAATAATTCTCCATCTGGCAAGTTAAATGTAACAGATGCTTCGGGAGGTTCTTCTCAGGGATAAGGTATGTCTCCATCTATTTTGGAAGGTTTCTATTTTTCTTTGTGATTCGATTCCAATTTTATGGCATCATTTTATTCTTTAAGCCCTCATGACAAGGAAGGTGTGGTTTCTCTCTTCATATAGTTTGAGAATTTTTTGGTATTTTGGGTCTTGTCTTAGGATTATCACCTAAGAAATCTTTTGAGTAGTGTTAAGGTCATTTTAGCTCAACCTTGCCACCAATTTTGATTTGGCTACAAGTTGCGGAAGTTAGCATTTCACTTACCGCATTCCGCACTCATTGTGATTCTTATGAATGATTTATTATGTCATTCAGTTTGTCTAGCTCATTTCATCCATTTTATAAATCGAGTATTCTGTGAATATTTCGATGACTCCATTTTTGTATTTATTGATTTTGAATGAAATTAGCAATTTAAATTTTTTGCAAATCTTTTTCATAAGATTTAGTTATAAGTATAAATAGGATTTTTGTTCTTAAAATGAACAAAGAGAATTTTTAAAATTTTTTAGAAACATGTTTATCATATAGAAGATGGTTTTGTTGATTGTATTGCCCATTGAGTGCTTTAAGAATTCTGGTCAATGCGCTTGATCAACGTTATCGATATGAATCTCCTAAACGCTTTGATGAGAAAATTTGACACAATAAATTGATTTGAAATAAGAATTTTTTTCTTTTCAGAAAGATGATTTGATGAAGGTAATTGTAATTTTGAAATGTTTATTTTCTCATAAGGAACTTAATTTTGGTTCGAGTTCCTTGCATCTTATGATCTTGATATTCTTTTTATTCCCGAAAGGGGGATCGTGTTGCCAATGTATTTACTTGTAAGCAACAAGTGATTGTTTCTTTGTTGATGTCCGAATGGAATGATCTTTTTACCAAGTTCATCGGATGTTTTGTTGCACTTCTTTTTGTTGAGCTTTGGTTCATTTGACGTACCGTTTGTATTACGTCGGCGGTTCGAATTATTTGAGCTTAGGAATTCAGAGAATTCCCTAAGCAAACAAGTTCGGGCTTATCCTTTCATGCATTTTATGGTGAACTTCTTATTCTGTTATTCTTTTGTGTTGATATGCATTTATGGTTGTTACTCTTTATTTTCTTCTTAAGAATTGTGAGGACGTAATTTCTTTAAGGAGGGGAGTCTGTAACAACCCGCATATTGATCGGTTGAATATTTAAATATTTTATTTAAATATAACGTCGTTTGTCGAATTATAGTCCAAAAAGCTACTTTCTGCAAACGGTCGATTTGGGACTCAAGACCACTCTCATTGAGTTCAAAACGTCATTTGCGATCTTTTTGAGTATAAGCTTCGATAGATTTGGAGTAAGTCGTATTTTGCTACTTTTTCTATTGGGTTTTGGATTTTGGGTTCAGCCCACTAGCTAACTTAATACCCTAACTCAGCCCTCTCCTCTCCATTCACTCATTCCCACTCCTCAAACTTAGGCTAAAACTGAAAATGGGGGAAAGAAAGAGGAATTAGAAATTCCAAAACCTAGTTTCTTCTTGCAAACTTGAAATCTTGCTCCAAAATCAAAGAGAAGCTATTGGTAAGCCTCCTCTTCATCTTCTCCAACTCTTTCTCTCTTTAGTTTCAGAAATTCCTAAACTTAAACTTAGGAAATACTTATTTTGATCTTAGATTGAAGCTTGTTGAGTTTAAGAGGAGATTGGTTGGTCTTCTCCTTGTATTTGAGCTCCTTCTTCTTTGTTTTGGGTTAAAGGTGAGATTTTTATCTCACATCTATGTCCAAACTGTCTTTGATTGTTAGGTATGAATTCCTAACACTTATTCTTGTGAAATTGCTTTTGACTTGGATTGAATTGGTGAATATTCCAATTTTTGGTGTTTTGAAGTCAAAAATCTTTGAAAATCATAACTTTGATGATGAACATGTTTTTGATGGTGAATCGGAGTGCCAATGGTGCTGGCTTATAGATTGGAAAAAGCCCCTTAAGTCCATTGCCCGACCGGTAGCAAATGGCATGAGTTTGCTCCTCCATTTGATAGGCTGGAAAACAGTTCCAGATACAGGCAGTCGACTGGCCCACTGCTGTAACGACCCGGAAAATTTCGATCCTGAAAATTCCCAGATAGTTAGAGAAATGAAGAAAAATAGAAGAAGAAGAATAGAAAAAAACACACAATCACTCATTCGCAGCGGATAAAATATAATATCACATAAATATTAGTTTTACAAAGAAGAACTATATCAATTCACTTATACATTTATACATCTGAGTTATAATATTTACACAGCATTGGACAGTTTAAAACAACATGTCCAGATATACAACTATAATATATACAGCGGGTACGCTCCATACATTCCTGCTATCCAGCTCGCCTCCTGAGCTCCAGAACGTCTTTACCTGAAAATCTGTAATACTCGGTCTGACCCGAGCATTACATCAAAGTAACACCCGGGTCAGGCTGGAAACCACGTGAGTAAACCCATCTAACATAGTATACAAAAACATGCAACTTATATAACCGGGTAACTTATATCAATTTACAGCTTCTCAAGTATGTTATAGACATTACTTATCTCATAGGTACATTTCTAAGTACCAAAAACTTCGATTAAATGGTCCAATTTACTTAAATCATTTCATTACACCATATTGATTTCACGTATAGATTTGTAAAGAATCGAAGTGGTTTTCGGGTATTCACTAATACCCGACTCCGGTCTCTTAGAATTCAGTACCATCTTAACAAAATTATTCAAGTGAAACACAATTCAAATTTCAAATACAGGGTGTCACCTATATGCATTTATTCATCATCAAAGATTGACCCATTAACTCAGTTTAAATTCAACCATATCACATCACATAGTATCTCAAAACACATACCCTAGATATCAATCAATCTAAGGTATACAATATTATTCAATCATTCCTATGCAAGATAAATTAGTCTTAACATATCTAATTAATTTACACAAATTAAATTAATTACTTCAATCACCCTTAATCCCGCTTATTTAACATTAATTAATTACGAACAAATTAATTTATCACCTTATCTTAACCATTTTTAATTAATCCTCCTAGATTAATTATCTTTAATTACATAAAGTAATTATCCTTTAATTAATTACACAGTTTAATCTTCCTTAATTAATCTTTAATTACTTTCACTAATTACATAAGTTACATAAATTACATTTATGACCCTTAATTAATTACTTCCTTTAATCAATATTGTTCAATCATAATCAGCAATTAACCATTATGTAATCACCTACCTTAATTAATTAACTCCTTAATTAATTATATAAATTCTTAAATTATTTACACCAAGTAGTTAATCCTCAATTACTTCTCCTAAGCAATTAACCCTTAATTATTTTCCAATAAGTAATTTTCTTATATTAATAACATCCAGTAATTTATCAATCAATTACTTCACTAAGTAATTATACTTAAAAATCTAATTAAGTAATTATACTTAATCAATTACCAAGTGACTATTTTTAATTAATCATCAAATTAATTAATCACATTCATCTCATTAAATATAACTGAGTAATTCATCTCTTAACTACCCTATAAACCAATTAGTTAACCTTAATTACAATCATAATTAATTTTTTTATAATTAATTACCATAACCCTCAATTAATTATATATTCTATAATTACTTTCTTTGATCAATTATCCCGATTAATCAATCCCTAATTAATTAATTTATTACCCTTAAATTAATCTCTTTAATTAATTATCCATATTGAATAATTATCATCTAATTAAACACTTGATTACATTTTCGAAATTAAGTTTAAGTAAATTCACAGATTTAGACTAAACATATCACATAGCTTCTTAAACCAAATGTTATATAAAACATATATTCATATAAAAGAATTTGATTTAAGAAATAGTTTTAAAACTTAATTTATTTAATTCCTAAAACTGATTATTTACTATTTTGAAGTTTAAACCCCACTTCAAACAATCCAGACAAACTCTTGCTATATAATTTGTGAAAATCTGTTAACGTTCCCCTCTTTTCTTTCTCTAACCTTATTACTTCCTTCACTTATTTACTCTACTAGGCCCAAATTCCTTTTCCCGGCCCAAACTTCCTTTTCCCGGCCCAACTATTTTGTCCCGAACTTCTTCTTCCTCTTTTTTTCCAGTTTCTAGTTCCCACAACTTCATTTTCCCATCTGAAACCCACCGTGCACCACGACGTGCACGTGCACACGGCGTCGATTCTTCGCCGATCATCTCCAAATATTCCCCCAGATGTCTCCAACCCAGGCGAACACTTTGGCCACAACAACTCTTCCTATAAGACCAAAAATCGAATTTTCGAGTTCAAGATCACGATCAAAAACGTTCCGACCTCCTACCTCCATCTCATTCCCCTTCACTGAACCCCTGTCTCCCTTAATTTCCTATACCGCAGTCGCCTTTCACCACCGCGACATCACCATTTGCCCTGAAACAAACCTACATGCTGACTTGTCCAAACCCTACTTTCCTCTCGCCCAGTCTCTTTACCCATCTATAAATCACCATCCTTTATTTCTCAAGCTTGTCGACACCATCGCTACTTCGCGCCAAGCGGCAGGCCACCAAATCGATCACCATGCCGTAAGTTTCCCAATTTCCGTTCAACACAGCATTCCCACTAAAACTCAATGCTAAAAATCACAAAACCAGGCCCAAAATTCTTGATTCTAACCCACGAACAATGTCAGATGACCCAAAATTAAACTCTACCAATAAATCCTTAGTCACAGTTGAGGTTCCTGCCATAAAATGGTCCTTCCTTCCTCTATACACTACGATCAGTAACAAAATGATTTTTATAAAAACTATCTTCTAGAACAAACGATATTTGTTTTGAGATCATAGGTTAATGCTTAATAGATTTTTAGGTTATTGACATTGAAATTGCTCGAGGACAGGTTTGATAAAACACAGAGACAAAAATTTTCTACCGTAATTTCCAGTACTCAATCATGGCTGAAAATTTATGAAGGCAACACAAATGCTAACCCAAACACTCATGCTTGACAAAATATATGTATTCAGACCATTTTAATGATGTATGTATATATGCAGTGAGCAAAAGTTTTTCATTCATTCATTGTTAGATTATGGTGATACATATATATATATATATACATATTTACAGAAATTCACTTATATACCTAGACTAATCACATTCAAAAAAATATTTCTACTGATAGTTCATGCATGCATCAGTTAATTAAAGGAAAAGGAAATTAAATTTTTTTTTCTCACGGGCATTAAAAAAAACAAAGAGTACCCAAGATTAGTTTGCTTACCTTCAAAAGTATTGAACAGAGGACACAGCATATGTTGGAATTTGAAATCTAAGTTTGATTGAACTGAATTTGATCTTGATTAGGTTGAGTGTGGATCTGAGACTTGCTCTTTAATCTGAACCATGTGTTCCACTTGAATTTGATTTTGTTTTTCTTCCTCTACTCAGTTGAAATCTTGATGTAGTTTATTATTATTCTCTTATTATCTTCTGTTTTTTTATTGCTTAATTTTGGTTTGGGTTTCAAAAGAAGATGAGTTGTTATGGGATCTTAATTTTCCTTTTCAAGTTTGTATTCAGATTTTTGTTTTGGAAAAAAATGAAGAAGAATGCCTTTGAACAGAAAACAGCATGGCCTTCTAAAACATATTATCTAAAATTAAGTTTAATAGAAATGAAGTATGCCACTTGTAATTATGCATGGCCCTTAAGCCACAAATGTTAAAACCCCTTTATTATATTAATTACTTATGTTTTGTTAATATATGCTTATGTTTTTAAACTCTTTCTTACTTTTTAATATATACAAATTACATTAAGTTCAAGTATAAAAGAAAGTGCATTGGACCTTTGATAAATCTTATTTTAAACTATCATACCTTTGAACTATCAAATATTTATTTTTTGTGTTTTGAAATATAGGATTTTATCTTTAAATATCTTTGAAAATTCAATACATCGAAAAATAAACAAATACTTTCTATTCACAAAACATATATACACACACTTACGTACTTATATAGCTATACACTTACAATTTTAATATCATAAAGTTTGCATGTATCTATTTATATATTTTATTAATTTACTACAAGAGTTATAAATTTCAGATATCTATAATCCAGCATTTATTACAACTAAAATCCATTTATATACATCCAGATATTATTAAAAATCAAATTTATTTGTTTATCCAGACAAAATTAGTATCCCAATAGTTTACAATCGATTTATTATCCAATCAACAATTATTAAAAAAAATAAAAATCTGGGTTATCACAACTGCAGTCAGTCGACTAACTGTAGAGTCTGAAAACTCTCGGGTTATGGTTCAGTCGACTGACTGTAGAAGGCCAGTCGACTGACCTGCTTGTTTTGGTCTATTTTGCCTATTTTCTTTTAATTCCAACTTTTATTGTTTCGGGTTGATTCCAATTAGTCGTTATCATTTATTTTGACATTGATGATTCCTTTTTAATTTCAATCCACGGGTTTTGATAAAGTAATCTTTTAAATTGTATTAAAAGCTTGCTTCTCTAATTTATAAATCCTATTTAAAACACATACACAAATTCACTCTTCAAGTGAAGGGGAAAGGAGATTAAATGGTTAGGTAAAGCACAGACCATGAATTCGTGCGTTTATCTTCCCAATTAATCCACGACCTATTCGATTGAACGTTTTGACCTTTGGGTTTGGTTTACCAATGAGATGAGGTAAACTTTGTACCACTTTGAGTGTGAAATTGACTAACGGATAGTAAACCATTTAGTGCGAAGGGGTGGTTATAGGGCTCGCTTTAACACTTTCCGGGTTCCTTTCTGGGAGTTTGTGACACATGTTGCCTTTGGGATAGTGTCTTCGGACAGTCTCCTTCTGGCTTGTTGCCTGTAATATCGCTTTTGGAGTTGGTCCTTTGCCCCGGCTCGAGAGATATTTGGGATTGTTGATTACCTTTAGTATTGCTTTCGGAGCGGTTTTTCTTCACCACCGCTCGAGAGATATTGGAGTGGTTTCTTCACCACCGCTCGAGAGATATTGGAGTGGTTTCTTCACCACCGCTCATGAGATATTTGGGTTTGTTGCAATTGAAATTTTCTATTGTTTCATTGATAATTATATCCCTAGATATCGCCCTTCGATGTTGGTCTTTTTGTGCCACACGATACATAGCGGTTACCTTGTGGAACTTGTATTACCTTCATTGGCATTTACTATTGCCTTCTTGGCTTGATTTGGGATATTTATATCCATTGTTCATTTCAGCTGCCGATGACATCAGGTTTGTTTGATTCATCTTATGTTTGATGATTGAGTTATCTCATAAAGAGATATTTGTTATGCTTTATGATCTTGTAGGTTCATTATTTTTCAGTTTATCTAACTGATTTGTTTAGCTAGACTGACCCGTGTATTTTATACTCGGGTCAGACTGAGTTGTTTCAGGTTAGGTGCATTTGGATTTAGCCTCTTTTGCTTCCGCATGGACTATTTCGCTAGTTTCTTTTGTCATAGCTTTTTGTGTAGTCCTTTTGGTTAAAACTCTGATATGTATTCTATTGGCTTGTCTATATATTGTGGTTTGCTATACCACTTGACATGTATCAGTTTGTATACTCTGTTATGTATCTGTATATGTGTATATGATGATATACTGTTCTGTGATGTAGATTACATTTGAGTTGTTATATTCTGTTCTGATAGATCCTCCAGCCACCTATGGTTTTGTTTTAAGTATTCATTGGATATGTCGATCTTGGTATGACAATTGTCGATGTATTCAATAGATAATTAGATCAAGGCTATAGATGGTCGTACCTAACCAGCCTTATTCTCTGCGTTAGTCGACGGCATTATCCCGTAGTATCCTTGGCTAGCGTGGGTATAGAGGTGGGGCGTCACAATTTAATTTGGAAAATACAAAATTAATTCACAATTTAATTTCAAAAATTAAATAAACTACCAATTTAAATTTTATTTAAAAACGGAAATGTTACAATAGCATTCCTTTGATGGCATTTCGGACTAGGTCTGGTTCGTATGAGTGGTTGGTGATGCCATTTGGATTAACAAATGCATCTACTTTCTTTGTCAATTTGATGAACCAGGTTTTTCATGAGAACTTGGATAGATTCGTGTTGGTATTTATAAATGACATTTTTATGTACTTTAAAGATGAAAGGGAGAATAAGATTCATCTTAGGGTGGTGTTTGAGACGCCGAGGCAGAATCAGCTGAAGGCGAAGTTTTCGAAGTGTCATTTTTGAAGAAGGAAGTGAAGTTCCTTGGTCATGTTGTCTCAGAGTAAGGGTTGTCTATAGATCCGACTAAGATTGAGGTAGTTAATAATTGGAAGAGACCCGAGACGGCGACCGAGATAAAGAGTTTTCTTGGATTGGCCGGATATTATCGAAGGCTTATAAAAGATTTTTCATGGATAGCTGTACTGATGACTAAGCTTATGCGAAAAGATGTGAAGTTTTTATTGATTAATAAGTGTGAGGGAGCATTCCAGAGATTGAAGCACTTATTGATGCATGCACCAGTGTTGGTGATTCCAGAGGGGAATCAAGATTTAGTTGTTTATACTGATGCATGTGGAACTAGATTACGAGCTGTGTTGATGCAAAAGGTAAAGTGATTGGTTATGCTCTTAGACAGCTCAGACCATATGAAGTTAGGTATTCAATGCATGATTTGGAGCTAGCTGTCTTTTTATTTGCTTTGAAGTTGTAGAAACATTATGTTTTGGTGGAGTGATTTGAGCTAAATACAGATCATAAGTCGCTAAAGTACTTATTCTCTCAGATTAAGTTGAATATGAGACAGTAGAGATGGTTGTAGTTTATTGCTTCATATGATTTTGGAATTAAGTATACACCTAGGAAAGGGAATATGATAGCAGATGCACTTAACAGGAAAATCAAAATGCAATATTGGCTATGATTGCTAAGTGGAAAGATTTGGAAGTATTGTCAGCTTGTATAGCACGGTAGAGATCTGAGGCAGGTTCTAGTGCAAGAAGTGATGTATTGTTTTGTTTGGAAGTTCGACCGGTAATGATTGAGAAGATAGCTTCTAAACAAGAGGAGGATCCTGCTTTGGCTGAACGGATCAGAAATTTAAGGGAAGGAATAAAAAGCGACGACATAAAGGATTTCAGTCTTGACCAGAAAGGGTGGTTAAGAAAGAAAGTTTATGTGTTCCAAATATAGGAGACACGAGGAAAGAATTTTTGGAAGAATGCCATCGTTCAAAGTTCACTATCCATCCAGGAGGAACAAAGATGTATCAGGATATGAAGAGAAGTTTTTTCTGGGAAAGTATGAAATGGGACATTGGTTTACTAGTTAAACAGTGCTTGAATTGCTAGCAGGCAAAGGCTGAACACAAGAAGCCAAGTGGATTGCTTCAATCATTGGAAGGTCCGTTATGGAAGTGAGATTCTATATCTATGTATTTTATCGATGGGTTGCCAAAGTCTAGTAGAGAAAATGAAAGAATATGGGTTGTGATGGATAGAATGACTAAGAGTAGCCATTTCATTCTATTAAAGTCAACTAGGACGGCATCTATTTTGACGAAGTTATTTATGAAGAATGTGGTTAGAATGCATGGTATTTCTAGTAGTATTTTTAATGGTAGAGATTCTCTATTTACAATGTGTTCATGAAGAGTCTATAGGAAGAATTAGAACCATGCTCAACCTGAGCACCGATTACCATCTACAGACTGATGGGCAAACAAAATAGTTAACAAAGTCTTGGAGGATTTGTTAAGAGCTTGTGTATTGGAATTCCGTGGGATCATAGGAAGACCTTCTTCATTTATTCGAGTTCTTGTATAATAATTGTTATTCTACTAGCATTGGGATGACACCATTTGAAGCTTTGTGTAGAAGACCATGCAAATCTCCTGTATGCTGGTTAGAGACATGGGATAGGTTGGTTCTTAGTCCGGATTTGGTAAAAGAAGTTGCATAGAAGATTGAGTTAATCCAGCTAGGATAAAGGAAGCTCAGTCTAGACAGAAAAGTTATGTAGAAAGAAGAAGGAAGGACTTGGAATTATCTGCTGGAGATTATGTGTTTATTAAGGTTTCACCGATCAAGGGTGTGATTAGATTTGGAAAATCAGGAAAGCTTGAACCTAGATTCATTGGACCTTTCTGTATTGTTGAGTGGATCAGGAAACTTGCATATAAATTGGAGTTACCGAATAGTTTGGCAGTAGTCCATGATGTTTTCCATATTTCTCATCTTAGAAAGTGTATTAGGGTCTCATAGACTACTATAGCACCTATAGTGTTAGAGGATTTAGTAGTAGAGCTAGACTTGACTATAGTTAGAAAGCCGATTCAAATTGTGGCTAGAGATGAGAAGAAGTTGAGGAACAAGACAGTCAGATTAGTAAAGGTCCAGTGGAGTGACGATGTTAGAGACTGCAATCGGAAGACTGGGAGTAGGATTAGAGACTCTTACCTAATTTATTTGATGGTATGTTTTACCTTTGATTATTTTGTTGTGTACCTTATCATGATTTCGAGGATGAAATTCTTTAAGGTGGGGGAGTCTGTAACACCCCATATTTTTATAGAAGACAATTCAAGATATTCAATTGAGTAAATTAAATAAAATAATGTGAAAATTAATAGGTTGAGATTTGATTAAACTAAGGGTAGCCCTGCATGTTAATGTGCATATTAAAATGAGATAACATAAACTAATGCGCTAGGAAATGAGTAAGGGCAATATAAAAAATAGGAGAGGCTTATACCCAAGGCGAGGCCATCATTTTCATTCTCAAGGAAAGATTAAAGCTAGGATTCATGAGAAGGAAGTAAATCAACTAATTCAACATCAAATTTCACATCTTTTAATCTAAAAGCTAAGGTGAATAATTACAATATCCCATTTTCTTATGGTTTTCAGTTTTAAGATTGGATCCAAAGTGTTTTTGCAAGTATATGCCATGTTTTGATGATTAAAGTTATATATTTGTTTATTGGTGAATTATGCACGTTCATATTAGCATTTATGAAATGTTTCATCGAAAACCCTATTAAATGACATTCAAATGCCTTGAAATTTAAACATAGGTCAAAAATGATATTTTAGAGATGAGTTCCAATTTTCGTAATTTTTCGAATTTATGTGGATTTTATATTAATTTTCTAGTAAAGAAAATGATTTATTAGGTTATAAATTATTTATGGATAAAATAGTAATTATTTGGATTTAAAATTTTTATATGTTGGAAAACATATTAAAATAAATTTTCTAGATTTTTTTTTAGATTTTTCCTAAGTGATTTGATGAATATATAAAATTATTTAATGTATCTGACTTAGATGTTTTATATATTTAATTAAAGAGAATGAGCATTTTATAAAATAAAATTATTATTTATTTCTGAAATTACTGGCAGCACTTTTTTGAAAAATATTTGTTAACCAATGAGAATTTGACAAACAAAGGCAGATTAGTTGAAAGTTATCTTTTTCTAATTTAAAAACAAGAAATCATGCTTTTAGCATGTTTTATCCATTTTAGGCATCAAACCTTCCGACTTGGACATTTCGACAAAGTCGAAAGCTTATTGATTTCGACAGTGTCAAAAATCAATACATATGATACCAAGTTACTTAATATTTAATGAATTTAACAAGGTCGAAGGGTACTTAGTCGAAAGGTTAGTTGCCAAAGAGGTTGGAGCTTGTTTTATAAACCAAATTCGCCTGCTTTGCTTTCGATTAAGAGCTTTCGACTTGGTTGCTTTTGACCAGATCAAACATTTAAAATAAAGTTTTTAAACCTTCCGACAAGGTCGAAATGTTACTATCGCTTTCCCAAAGTCATTGCTTTCGACAAAGTCGAAAGGTTTACTTGTTTTAAAACCAACCGCTTCTCCATGTTTCCAAAAGGTATCAAAAATTTCGACTTAGATGATTTACCCTTGTTTTATAATTGAAGTATAACCTAAGGTTTTCGAAGAAAGGCTAAAGCTTATTGTTTTAAAGAGATGTTTTAAAGCTTTCGAAGCATACCTCTTGAAAAGGTCGGAAGGTAGCTTCCGATGAAGTCGAAAGGTTTTAAAGTAGATTCTCTACTTGTTTTAAATTGAACCCAGTAAATTCTCGTAAGGTTTGTATTTTAAAAAGTTTAATGCTTTCAAAAAGGGTTTGTTTATTGAATGGTTTCGAGGTGTCAAAAGCCAAGCTTTCGATGGGGTCGAGAGCAAAGCTTTCAATGGATTCGAAAGGTAGTTTTTGAAGAGGTCGTAAGGTAGCTTTCGACAGGGTCAAAAGGTTTATTTTCTGAATGGTTTCGGAAGGTATTAAACAGAAGTTTTTCTACAGGTTTTCAAAGGCAATGTTTTAAAGCATTTTTAAAGTTGGATGTCTAAAATTTTATTGCTTCTGAAAGGGTCGAAAGCAAAGCTTTCAAAGGGGATACTTTCGAAGGGATTTGAAATTTGTTTTTTTAACCTTATAAAATAAATGTTGTTTAACCTTGGGGATATCAGGGTAGGCTTAATGAGTTCAACAACAGTTGGGGATCAACACTTATATGTTTTGATAATCATTGGAGGATACCAATGTAAATTATAATTAATATAACATAAATTAGCGATACTAATGGAAATAGGTCAGCCATGTTGATAGCAGGTGATAAATGAGATATAACCTTAATTAAGGATACTAATGGAAATAGGTTAGTCATGCGGATAACATGAGATAAGTATATTCGTGTGATGTTTGAGGCATAGTCAATATCAAGTTAGAGATGGATAGACTGCATATGTTTGAAGAAGGGTTCATATACATCCTGGAAAAACAATGAGATGTTTGATGGATAGTCAACATCATGTGGGGGATGGATAGTCACCATATGTTTAATGAAGGATTTATAGTTATCCTAGGAAAATTATGTGATGTCGGATGGATAGTCCACATCGGCTTAAGTAAAATGAATATAGGATGGATAGTCCCTCTTTAAGGCAATTAAAAATCTAGTAGGAAATGGGGAAGTCTTAATTATTTTCAAGCATGCATATCATCATAATATTTTGAAAATGTATGTTTTAATCATTGTGGATGCATGAGTATAGTATATGGTTTTATAATGGCTTGAAGATACTTGTGAGGGAAAAACCTATTTCGGTAGGCGGCATAGTCTCACTAGATATCTAAAAGGATTGAGATTTTAGCTTATTATTCATACCAGGTTTTATGTCTGACTCGAAGTTTTTATTTTCCCCTTAAACTCTCGGGTACTCAATTGATTTGAGTAGTTTGAAATTTTAGGTTTTCAGGTTCTTTTCTTTAATGAATAAAGCTTGCGGAGATGTGCAGGAGACAAATATTTATTTAGAGTTTTCTTTCTCTTCCGCTATGTGTTTTTTGTAAGGGCAGATTTATTAGCCTTACTATATATGCTCTGGTCTACCAAGAGGGCATCTTCATATGTCACTCTTAGCCTTTTTTTAATAAATATATTTTGCCGAACGAGGTTAATATTTTTGGGATTATGTAATGAACATCAAATATTTTGAATGAGATGTGGAATTGTGTTTTTGGATCGCTAATTTTTTTTCCATATTTCTGTGATATGTGTATCAATGTATCTAGCACCGTCATATTTGGTCGTCGAAGATTTATAACTATGGATGACAGTAGGATCCGTAGAGGTTAGTTTTGGGCCTCCAAGTAGGGGGATGTTACACCTTCTCTCTCGGTAAACCTTTTGTCGGTGGATCCAAAATGTTATCATTTAATCTTACATAGTCAATTGTGATAACCCATTGGAGAGAAGTTGTCCAACAGTTTTATGTCTACGGCGGACATGTCTAGACTTGCCATTATAAAGCTTACTATTGGCCCTTCCAATAACTGATTGGCTATCGCAATGTATGCTTGTCGGAGGTCCATGTTTTTTCCAATTTGGAATACCTTCTAAGAAACCTCGAAGCTAATCTACTTCTTCTGCTGCTTTGTATATGGTAATAAATTTTGATTCCATGGTTGATCTTGCTCTATAATTTTTTTAAAGGATTTCTAGGATATTGCCCCACCAGCTTGTACTCGAATTATAGCTTTCCAGCGATTCATTCCTTGGTTGCTGGTATATCTGTTGAGTTTACTTATAGCATATGCTATATTAGGCCTAGTGTAGTTCATTATGCACATAATGCTTCCTAGTACGAGAGTACTCAAGTTGATAAATACCGTTAGCGCTAATTTTAACCCAGTTTTGGTTCAAATCTACGGGTTTTTTTTTTGTTGATATTATATTCTGTTATTTAAACTTTTCAAATGTTTTCCTACTGTAATGTGATTGGGATAACACACATCCTTGGTTGGTTTTATTTATTTTTACACCAAGTACCACAACAGCGATTTCCCGATTTTTTATGTCAAATCTGGCGAAGAGCGTATCAAATCTGGCGAATAGACACATCTGTTACATTCATTTATATGAAATCCATTTAATATCATATTTTCATCAAAATTTTCATGTTATTGTTAAGGCGCTTTTTTAAGTCATATAGTGATTTTCTTAATCTACAAACCTTACTTTCATTTCTAGTTTTTAGGAAACCTTCACGCTGTTTCATATATATTTCTTCTTTCAGTTCTCTATTTAAAAATACCGTCTTTACCCATTTGATGTATTTCTAAATCTAGCGTGGATGCGATTTCTATCAGCATTCTTATTGATGTTATTCTAGTTACTGGAGAATATGTGTCAAAGTAGTTCAGGTCTTCCTTTTGTCTGAAACCTTAAACCACAAGTCGAGCTTTATGCCTGTGTATTGAACCATTAAGTTTCAGTTTATTCTTAAATATCCATTTATTACCCAAGGTCTTGCGTTTTTGATGTAAATCAACTAACTCCCATGTATTGTTTGCTATAGTGGATTCAATTTCGTTATTAATGGCTTCCTTCCAATAAGGGAGAACAGTGGAGGACATAGCTTGTTTGTATGTTAATGGATCGTCTTCTACCATGAACGTGTAAACGTCTAGACCAAAGGTTTTTGATGTCCTTGATCTTTTGCTTCTCCTTGATTCCTCCTCTTGTTGATTAGCACAATTTCGCTGATCAATATTTTGTCCAGTATTCCCAAGAGAATTGGAGATTTTAGTTTCCGTTAGTCTCTTTTGAGGATAATTTCCAGTACCCTATTTTAAAGGATATATATGTTTGAAAAATCTAGCATTTCTCGATTCAATGATGGTATTTACGTGAATATCATCAATTTTGGATTTGTGTACCAAAAACGATAAGCGCACTGTTTTGTGCGTATCCAATGAATACACAATCATTTTTTTGGGTCTAATTTTGACTTTTTTGGTTTAGGTACCCCTACTTTTGCAAGACACCCCCACACTCTTAAATATCCAGGATGACAGTCTAATTTTCCAAAGTTCATGGGGAGATTTAATGATTTTTCATGATATCTTATTCAAAATATGATTTGTAGAATTGCAGAAAGAATAACTATGAGGACCCGATTCTTCGACTCCCGAATATCGACACTAATACGTCCATGGTATCAACTGCCGAACAATCGAATGCCGAAAAACCGAACCTTTAAGGTTTAAGAAGAAGAAAAAGATAGAAGAAGTAAGGAAGAAAGAAAATCATCAAAAACGATATCAGAATCTCACAGTCGCAGCGGAACAACATATAATAGATAAATGAATAATCTTTAAATCAAAAGAACTATACATTTTATACATTACATCATTAGAGTCAATATACAACACAACATAATAATGGACATTATATAAACCTGTCCTCACAACTGAATACACAGCGGAAAAGATAATATCATACATAAGTGATACGTTTCGCCATCCAACTTGCTCCTGATCTCCACAACATCTCCTGAATTTCAGAATGACCTGATAACCTGAATCTAGGCTGTCCGTGTGGAAATTGGTGGGCACCCAGAGTTTAGGAAGGGAACAATAAACTCCAGGTCAGTCATGGGACTGGTGTGAGAACTTAAAACAGTTATATCTTTAAAAAAACAAAGAAATATTTTAAAATAGATCTGCAATGCTTTTAGAAAATGTAACTACCATAAGGCCTCCCGCCACACGCACAATGCAAACGCAGAATTGGAGGAGATTTCTCCTTATGATAGTCAAACATGCTTGATAAGCAAATTTCTTTGATATTATTACTATAAGTGCAAAGCGTAGGAAAACATTTCAAAAGTATAATATAAATCTTAGCCAACATAGACATTCCAAACTATGCCTACTATAGCTACCATCTAAACAGTGGTGACCACCATAAGTAAATGGCAGGTTCTACAACTAAAACCGTACAAGGTGCGTGTTGGAGTTTGGATTTCCAACAAATGGTCAGGCCAAGGAACTTCCCATTGTCACATGGGTATGCCTCTGGAAGGACGCCCCGAGAACCTAACCGGATCTCTGCCAACACAAGGCTAGGTTACCGCTGAACTAGGTAACTGCTGACACGAGTATGCCATCCCCCGGTCGTAACCGACCTTTATCTCGGGATTCACCAACAACCACAAAGAATTAAATTTGCAGCAACCACATAGGTTGAGTATCTAGGCTCCATACCATAATACCACCTCTATCCAGAAGGAAATGTACATACCCTATGAGGGCGCTATCCCTAAATAACCTTGCTGCATTCTTCCCGTTTTGACCATTACCGGGGTGTGAGGTCCGAGAAGTCTCGTCCACAAAGCTATGCTTTTCACAAAAGCCACGCTTTGATCAACAAATGATCAGCAGCACTCAGCATGCCACGTTACCAAATTGGGAATATATCACTAGTAACCATCAACTACATAACCTCTGAGCTCGTACGTCTCAGAGAAAGGTGTTAAGTTAAGAGAATAAATTCTCCGCCACTAAATGAAATGAATTTTATAGAAACCAGCTTTACGTCTCAAATTGTAATGTCAGACACACATCCATACAAGTCCGTTCCGGGATCGAACGGAACCGAAGGCACTTTCAAAGAAGCCCTTGCACTCCGGATATTCACTAATCACGTCCGGAATTCCCATCACAAAGGGTGATAAAATCTCTATATCAAGGATCAGCCAATGCAGAGACATTCGATGGTAATCCTTCCATTTTCGAAAATATCTGGTTTTCAACACCGGTCTTCAAATGCCATCCATTACGACGTATCACTATTCGGAATGGGATTTATGACCCAAAGGTCCTCTCCCGGCTAAACCGAATAACGAGCGCTTATTTTAAAATAAGTATAGCATTCAAATTCAAGCAAATCACATCAAATACCCATTTAAAGGTAAATATTGATAGTCGGTTATTTAACTATCAATAGATATGCACAACATCACCAGATTCCAAATAATTTCCCAAATTATTTATTTTCCAAAAATATATTTACAAGATATATTTTTCCACACTTCAACCATTTGAAAACAAATTTCAAATCACCTTTCACCTTTACAACTTTTGAAAACAAATTTCAAATCATTTTCCTTATGCGAAAATGCTTCCAAATATTTATTCATTTTCACTGGAAATCTGCCGAGTTTAAATACTTTAAAATAATTTATAACACTTATCCAAAATATATCGGAAAAACACTTTGAAATAAAACTATTTTTCTTTAAACACTTTACTTAAAATATTAGTTATAAAAATATTATACCATATTACGTATAACTTAAGTCCAAACTAATTTTCAAAATAAAATTAGTAGATAGAGTATAACTATTTAAATAACTATTTTCTAAAACAGTTATTGATTAAATCTTAGAAATAATCATTTCTATATCAACTTAATAAACCTTTACTCAAAGGATTCAAAACAGTTTAAGAAGTTAATTTCTCCAAAGCATCCTTTTCAAAACCAATTCAAGAATTTTATACATACACACACACACAAAAACACACACACACACACACACACACACATATATATGTATATATCTTTCAAAGCTATTCAGAAATTTTATTCGGCTTTCCAGGGAGAATACACTTTCATTTCAAAATGGTTCATTTAAACCAATTAAATAAATCCTTACCGATTTATTTTAAATTTACGTTCCAAATCCGTAAATTTATTTCCACACTTTAAAAATAAATTAATGTTTATTTTTAAACAAATTTCCCTTTCCTTTATAGATTCCATGGGAATTTAAATTTTCAAATATCCATTGATATATGATTTTCAAATCGATTTCAAATATTAACTTTCAACAACAATTCAATTTTTCAATTGATTTAAAAAACAACCAAATCAAATTCCATATTGATTTTCCAAGAAATTAAACACCAAGTGAATTTCATGCAAATCTCAAATTGTAATCAATTTCTACTAAACTCCAAATCAATTTTCAAATTGATTCCAAATTCTTTTCAAAACACCAACTAAATTTCCGAATGGATTTCCAAAAGATTTAAATTCAATCACCAAAAATCAATTCCCAAATGGATTTCGAATTTTATTTCCTTTTAAAAAAATAAATTCCTTTTAAAGAAAACCAATTCTTTCATTTTTTAAACTCTTTAAAATCCATATTTTGAATAAATTCTTCAACCTTTAAATAATATTACCCGAAATCCATTTATTAAGGCTTTTCCCATATTTCGAAATTTTATTCAATATGATTATAAATAAAACTTTATTATTTTAGAATTCCTTCTTTTAAATTTATCCAATTCTCAAAAATAAATTTTATATAAACTTTCAACCTAAATTTTCAAAAATCAAATTTTTATTTATTTCTGGTATCCAACGATACCAAAATTATATTCGGCTAAATTTCAGCCTTCGACGATTTCAGTCACAAAGGTAATCACATAGAGATTATAAATAATCAACACACAACATTGAAACAAATTCAATTATTTGAGGACTCCATACATCCACAGATGTTAGGACAATACCAATCCCGTTTCAAGACGGGATATCGCGGTACATGGGTTTATATAAAATATTATCCGCTATTATGCGGCGCAATAGGGTCTCATCCGCTATATAATGCGAGAAATCAACTCCAAGTACATATATAATACCAATTCCACTTCAAGGTGGAATATTGCGGTATATGTGTTTAATATAGTAACCTTCGCTTAATATGCGGCGTATAGGGTCTATTTCAATACAACAGATAGCAATTTATCATTCAATCACACAATCAAGCAATTTTAAATCTAACCATTTAAAATTTAAATCGAAACAAATTTGATTAAGTGAGAAGTTCTCACCTTGCTTCCAATAACAATTTCAGCGTTTAGTTTCGAATAAAAATAAACACGCGTTTAATTTTACCCAAAATTTCACTGGCTCAAATAAATCCCAATCCAGCTCTATTGCATAGTGCTCGTCAATACGATTCCAATGCAATTCGTTTCGTGAATTTCCGACCGCGTACGACAAAGTTATGCAGTTTTAAACATTGTACGAATTAATATATATATATATATATATATATATATATATATATAATCAATTTTCTTTTTATATTTTATAACCTCACTGAATCACGGCCGTCGAGTTCATTCCTTAGATCCGGTCCCTGTTCACGTTCTTCTTCCCCAGGTGAAAGATCGCGACTTTAACCCATTGCCGTTCTCTACAACCCTAATTGCCGCGACTACTACACTTGTCTACACCATGATCGAACCACACCACCTCAAAGCCCTTCGCGAATGGCACCACCGTCTAAAGCATGGTCAAACTCGGTCAGCCCCCGCCTAGAAAAGCATGCACGAACACCGCCCATTCAAGCTTGATTTTCTTTCGATCCAATGCGTATTTTTCGATCATAGCCATTGAAGTTGAATATCTAAATACGCTATTCAACTTTGTAGTTGAAGAATTCTTGAATTGATTGGTGAATTTGAAGAAATCAGAGGGGAAAGATCGAAACATTTCGGCCATTGGAATTATTTAGGCCGGCGGCTGCAAACCTAGTTAGGATTGTGTGAAAAGAATGAATGTTGAGGTCCTTATATAGAAAATTCCAAAACACTATTCATCCGAAATTTTTTCGAACTCGAAAAGAAGCGTGCCGCCTGGCGTTTATAATGTTTTACTCCTATTCCGAACGCAATGGAATATATATCGGGAGCCAATTCGATCATATTTGGAAGATAGGTTTTCAAATCGAATATGTAAATTCCAAGTTCACTTAAACCGATTTCAGTACGTTTCAGCTTGTCCCGGACAAACCGTAAATCCGATTGACACAAAATTTGAAATCTTATAATAATATAACATCACGGATCCAATGAAACTAATTTCGTCGAAATCCGAGACTACTTGAAAAATGGCTATTTTTACTCGTCAATTAAATATTAGAATATTCAATTTCCACAAATTAACTTTTAGTTCAATTTTAAAAGTTCTATAACATCATTCTAACTCCAATATGATTTAATACAACTTCACAAACAAATTTTAATCATATTAAACCCCATTTCCAATTATTTCTGTAATTTCAAATATTAAATTACCGACTTAATTACCCAATTAAATCTAGATATTAGAAATATAATTTATTTGACTTACAAATTTTACTTGTTAATATTAAAATCAATTAAATATACGAATTTCAAATGACAGAAATTCTGGGTCGTTACAAACTTCCCCCTTAAAAGAATTTCGTCCTCGAAATTGCCAAGTAAGAAAAAGTTACAGAATCCATTAACTTTTTTTCCAAAACAAACCGTTCCAACTTGATTTC
Organism: Allium cepa; assembly: GCA_030765085.1. Classification (NCBI taxonomy): domain Eukaryota; kingdom Viridiplantae; phylum Streptophyta; class Magnoliopsida; order Asparagales; family Amaryllidaceae; genus Allium; species Allium cepa. The sequence goes on from CM060928.1 coordinate 1,040,642,127, forward strand.
AATTCATTTTAAGTTCTTAAAGTTTCCAAAATCCGATGGTTACACTTTTCTAGTTCAATTCCTACATTTTCATTTCAATTTAGAAATTGACTTTTCGTTAACAAAAAATTTCCAGAATTTTTCTAATTACCAAAATTTACGGAAAATTTTGGCAGAGTCTCCCTTATACGAAGGAGCTTTTGCAATATCACAATAGATATAAATATATATACATCGACCCACATGGTCGAAAAACAGAAAAGCAGTTCATATTTCCTATTTTTATTGCGTAGGCGTACCTTTTTAGCATTTTTAAGCAAAGCAGTTATTTATTAGAATTTTAGCATGACCAAATCCAGCCAACTACAGCCCTGGTACCTGCACTTACTCAGTTTAAACATGTAAGTGACATATATAGGAAATTCATTTACGTTTCACTAATTTTCAATAGAAAACACATAGTTTTCATAAGCAATGCAATCAAAATAATTCCCATAAGCATTTTAAAAGGTTTCGATACGAATTTTTAATTGCTTACAACCAATTCACATTAGTTCACTTTCAATTCAAATTCAATTATATAGCTTTCCATTTATCAATTCAATTTCATTAACACTTAATGAATTATATACAATCAACTAACAATCATATAACAACCAAATCATAACCAACATAACCAAATTATTAAATTCACATTCAATTTGGTTTAACACTTTTAATTCCAATTGGTTGATATTAAATTGACTTCCATTCAATTATTCAATTTCCAATTTACTAGTTTTTTTTATGAATTAACACTTACATCCATTATTCCATATCAATTCATTTACATTAGACTGATTAATATCCAATCCATTTATTAATTCAATTGCTAATTCATTTAACAAATAAGGTTGAATTTCATTTATATAACTGAAGTTCATATTCATCACTTCACTTTATCAATTTACTTCGATACCAAAATCAACTTCATTCAACATTACTTAAGTTATATTCCATTTCAAACATCATTTGCTTAACTTAACTTAAATTTCCACTTATAAATCCCATTCAGATTCCAATTCTAGTTCTATTTACTTACAAATTTGAAATGAATTTCAACATTCAATTTCATTTCTTGCACTTGCAATTGCAAATTTTATTTATTCATTCACAATTTATTTTCCAGCTTAATAATTGAATTCCAATCATTTAGTCTATTAGACTTCTAAAATTCACCTTTATTCTAATTAACTCAAGTCAATTTCAGTTTAAATCTGAATTTCCTAAGTCATCCAAACTTATTTATTATTCCATAAACATTTTGTATAACATTCCAAGTCTTTTCAATCTTTCAAAAATTATTTTTGAAATCTATTCAAATTATCATTTGAATTTCCAAAACCAAACTCAATTTCGCAAACAACTTCCATTTAATTATAATTCGGCAGCAATTCCTCTTTGGAAAATCAAAAATGAACACTAATGATGTCGCGATCATTATCAGAATTATTTTCCAGCGACCGAAAAGAGTTTAGTGCTTTCTTCCCTTCAAAACAATTTTCCAAAACCCTTGAAAATCATTTTCAAACTCCAAAGAATTTAAGTTTCCCAAATCTCAAAATTTCAAATTCTTTAAATTTGTTTTCAAATATTACTCTGGAATTCCATTTCAAATTATGAATCAATTTTACAATTTATATTTACAAATATCATTTGTGTATGGATTTATTTCTCAGCTTTTGATTATGATTTCAATTTCTTATTTAATAATCAATGATAATAATTTAATATTATAACTTCCTAACAACCAAGCAACCATAATAATTTTTGGAAAATCATTCCTTTTATTTACGAAATAGTCTGGGTAAAATTATTTCATTTATCCTATTTTAGAACAATACTGTGTTAGTTTATCTTGTTTAAGAGTTTAGAAACTCCTATCGGCACAGTTAGCTAGACTGCACCGACTAGAATATGTAAACAATCAACCGATAAGTCAACACAATACAAAACAATTTTATATTCGCTAACAAATAAGCGCTCGTATCTATGATTACACTCACACTCATTCTAGAGTACTACTGCCACTATCTCTAATAAGTAATTCCCAACAGTGCCAAGGTTGTCGCTAAACCAAATGCTCTGATACCAAATGTGACCAATTTGTCACGACCCAAAATTCATCGTTCAAAAGTCGACATCAAATACCTTACTTGTATTCAACTGCCGGAGATTCGAACATCAAATTTCAGTTCTGATGGAGCTTATAACAACATTAGATGAATATAAAACAGCGGAACTGAATGAATATCATGCATACATCAGAGCTACAATATCATAATATCCATTACTACATCAGAGTATTTAATACATACACATCAACTCCAAATAAACATCAAAATAATACAACAGTGATCATATATCCAAAAAAAGTCTTCAAAGGACGGAAGCGATACCGAACTCCCAAAGACTAAACACCCGAGATCCCCAAAAGCTTCAGAATATCTCCAAGATAAGAGCTCCAAAATACCGCTAACTCCAGAACACGGAAACCTGCTACTAGGCTGCCAGTGTGGAAATTATGGGCACCCAGAGTTTAGGAAAGAAACAATAAACTCCAGGTCAGTCACGGGACTGGTATGAGTAAACAACAAAAACAGTTGCTTTTAAAGAAACTAGATTTATAAAAGAATTCCGGTATGCTTTTAAAAAATGAAACTACCATAAGACCTCCTGCCACACACACAATGCAATCGCAGAATTGGAGGAGATTTCTTCTTATGATAGTCAAATATGCTTGGTATGGGAAAAGTTCTTTGATATTATTACTAGTGCATAGTGTAGAAAGCATTTCAAAAATAGAATATTAATCTTAGCCAGCATAGACATTCCGAACTATGCCTACTATAGATACCATCTAAACAGTGGTGACCACCATAAGTAAATGACAGGCAATACAACTAAAACCGTACTGTGTTCGTATTGGTAATTGGATTTCCAACAAAATGGTCAGGCTAAGGAACTTCCTAGGCCACATGGGTATGTCTTCGGAGGGACGACCCAAGAACCTAACCTGATCTCTGCCAACACAAGGCCGGGTTACCTCTGATCTAGGTAACTACTGACACGAGTATGCCAACCCCCGGTTGTAACCAACCTTTATCTGGGGCCCCAGCAACAATCACAAAGTAATATATATATGTTTGCGATATCCACATAAGTTAAGTATCTGGGCTCCATACAATGATACCACTTTTTCCAGAAGGCAATGCATATACCCTAAGGGGCGCTACCCCCAATAACCTTGCTGCATCTTTCCTGTTTCGACCATTACCGGGTTGTGAGGTTCGACGAAGTCTCGTCCACAAAGCTACGCTTTTCACAAAGCCATGCTTTTATCAACAAATGATCAACAACACTCAGCATGCCACATTACCAACCAATAACCTTCAAATACATAACCTCTAAGCTCGTACGTCTAAGAGAAGGGTGTTAAGCTAAGAGAATAAATTCTCCGCCACCAACAGAAATGTATTTGAAAGAAATCTGCTTTATATCTTAAATGTAATGTCAGACATACAATCCGTAAAAGTTTGTTCTGGGTTTGAACAGAACCGAAGGCACTTCCGAAAAAGTCCTTGCAATCCGGGCGTCCACAATCCCGATCGGACTCCCCATCATATATGGAGAACTCTATACCGGAGCAACTCAGTGCAGAGTCATTCGACAGGTTATCCTATCGTTCTCGAAGACATCCGGTCTTCACCACCGTCTTCAAATGCTCATCCATTTCGTCATATCACTTATTCAGAATGGGTTATATGACACAAAGGTCCTCTCCCGGCTAAACCGAATAGTGAGCGTCAATTTTTAAAAACATGTGGATATGTCATTCACAAAAATTCACAGGTTTGATGTGGGTTTCAGATAAATAACTGAAATCCAATTTCCCATCGCATCGAAGTTTTAAATGCCGTTTTACGGGCAAAAGGGTTTTTTACATCCACACAGCAATATATACGTCACAGATATCATATGTTTGCACAAAGCAATTCATGTTACATATCACCACATCACATATCATACATATCAATCCAACATACAGCGTTCAATAACCATCAAACATCTTCAATTAAGATGGATAAATCGTGTGGTTTTAATTTATTAACCACATAATTACTTTCATTAGTAATCTTTAATCACTGTTTTATTATTATTAATTACAATTGATTAAGTCTTAATCACCTTTATTAATTAATCATTCCTTAATTAATTATCTTAATTTATTACAATTTGATTAACCTTAATTATTTGCTTAATTAATCTTTAAATATTAAGTAATAAATTTAAATAGTTTATTATTTTAAGTAAATCATTTATCACTTAAGTAAATCATAAATTTCCTATCATATTTAAAAGATAAACCTTCTTATCTTTGTTAAACATTTTGATTATCTTGTAAGCTTAGTTAAATTTACCACATAAATTGTCTTGAGAGATCAAAATTGGTTTGCATAGCATTTTTATCTTAACATCATTCTTAATTACATTATAAAATTAATTTTTTTATAAGATAATGTGACAAAATTAAATTGAATTAATTTAATTGAGTTTCCTTTAAAAATGCCTTACTTAAACTTTAATTTGTTTCAACTCAATCAAAATTATCATTTACAAACATGAGTTTAAAATTGTTTGAAAATTTTGAATTTTTTTTACTTAAGCAACTATCCTTTACGCTGACTCCCCCTCCCTTTGAAGCTGCTTCGAGTCTTCCCCGAAACATCATACTACTTGCTTCGAGTTCTCCATAAAACTACCCGTGTGATAAATTTTTTTTTTTCAAAATTTTGTTAAGTTTAAAACCCCACCGGATACAACACCAAACCACCCGAGCTCGTCTTCGAGTTTCTATCCCAATATCCCAAGTGAGACTTCGAGTTGCTTTCCATTTTTCCCCAACCCATCGCAAATGACACCACCACTAGATCGTATATGTGCACAACCTCTCGCCAACGTTCTGGCGAACTTCAGCACCTCCAACAAGTCGTAATACCTCCCTACATTCGCAACCCAAACTCAACTCGAAGAAAATAATTTGAAATCGAATTTTATCATCTTGAGTCGAACTGTAGCCCAGACACCACCACAACACTCACTTCGCTAGCGTTCCTCAGAACACCGAAGGAGCTCCGACTCCGTCCACCCCATAACAACACCTCGCTCTACCGTTCCCTAGAGCACCACGCGACTCGACGCACCAGCGGTGACGAGATCACCTCGTTTCCAGACCTATTCAAAACGCGAAACAAACCCCTAATTTGACCTTGTTCCACCAATCTATACAATAGAAATTTTTTTTGGCAATTTTCCTGAGATCTTCTATGGCCAAGCAAGCTTCAAGAAAAATCCTAACATCTAAAATTTGTTCGATGATCGAAAATCGATCAAAATGCAAGTCTCATTCAAAATAGAGCTGCATGTAACTTAGGCAATTAAAAATTCCCATTTTTATCTTAAAAATCATCATTTGCAGTGAAGATTCAAGTTATGCAATCAAGTTGATAATTTAAAATGCTCGAATTTATCATATGATTTTGTTTTCACTGTAAAACCAAGTTTATAGGGTCGAACTCTTCATGATCAAGCTTCAAACAAAATTTAACTCATGGATGATGTTTAACTAACCTATTTGTTGAAGATCATCTATCAAAGATTTGGGCAGTAAAGTTTAAATTTTCCTTGATTGAACTCTGGACAAGGAAAAAACAGAGATGACATAAAACACACATAGATATATTCATCTATATATAATCATATAACACAATATCGTTTAGAACTCTCATATTCCAGTATTCATTACTTTGAACTTTAAGGTTAAATGTTTACTCACTTGACAAAGACTTGAACAGAGACTATATCTGTTTTGAAACTACAGTTCTGATCTTCCTCTTTTCCCCTTTTTTTTCTTCAGCAAATTGTTTTCAAACTTGAATATAAAGCGACGTTTGCTTTTATTTTCTATTTATTTTCTGATCTTTGTTAGGTTTTGCCTTTGAACGAAATGGAACAAATAGTCATGTATATAAAGGAGATGTGCAGGTTCAAGTAGAGTACTGAGTATCATTATATTGTATAATTGCTTTATACAGGCTTTGTACAACCAAAGACTTTCTTCTTTCTTTCAAGGATGGGTGAGAAGAAAGCATTTAACGAAAGCATTAAATGTTCTATGCTTCCTTCTTTGTTAAACATGCAATCTTATTTTATTTTTTTAAGTACATTTGTTTTGTTTTACAGTTTTTTTTCTAGTTTCCTGGTTTTATGAATTCCACTTGTAAACTTGTATGATATTCACACACACATTTGTTTGGTTACTTTACTAAATGAAGGAAAATTGTTTTAGTTATTGTTTTCTTATGTCTACATATTTGAGTGTACATTCTTTCTTTTCTTTTCTTTTGTTAGCTAATGTTTGTTTTTATTATTTCTATTTGAAGTTTTAACTATTAACATTTAATTTGTACATATATTTTATTTCTCTTGAAATTTCTCAAATTAAATTTAAAAGTTCAAATAAATTTACCGAATTTTAAATTCAAAATTTTGGGATGTTACAGTACCCCCTCCTTAAGAAAATTTCGTCCTCGAAATTTGAAAAAGAGCGAAAAGCAACAACGAATATACGAATTCAGAAAAATAAGGAAATGGCTTACCATTTTAAGCCGAGATATCCACTCTGCAGTTGGGATATGATTTCTTCATATTATCTTTAGTTTCCCAAGTGCAGCCCTTTGGATCACCACTCCACTGAACTTTGACCAGTTTCACAACTTTGTTTCGCAATCGCTTTTCATCACGATCAACAATTTTTATCGGTTCCCTCTTTACTACCAAGTTAGGAGTGATTTCGAGATCCTGCTGAGTATCTTTTTCAATAATACTATCTGGGTCGTGCACATACTTCCGAAGATTAGAAATGTGAAACACATCATGCACGCCAGACAAACAGTTGGGTAGCTGCACTTGATATGCCAGAGGACCGATCCTCTCCATAATAGGAAAAGGACCAATATAACGCGGTGCTAGCTTTCCAGTTTTCCCAAGCCTCAATATGCCCTGCATCGGAGACACTTTCAGAAATACAGAATCTCCAACTTGAAATTCCAAATCTCTTCTTGGGCGGTCATAATAGCTCTTCTGACGACTTTGAGCAGCTATTAATTTCTTTCGAATAAAATCAACCTTCTCCATGGCTTCTTTAATCATATCTGTTCCAAGGACGAGTCTATCACCTGATTCGATCCAACATGCAGGTGATCGGCACGGACGACCATATAAAGCTTCGAAAGGAGCCATTTCTATACTGTCTTGATAGCTGTTATTATATGAGAACTCGACCAGATGCAAATGGTCCTCCCAAGAACCACAAAAGTCGAGAATGCAAGTACGCAAAAGATCTTCTAGAATTCGGTTAATCCTCTCAATCTGCCCATCAGATTATGGGTGATAAGCAGTACTGAAATTTAGTTTTGTTCCCAAAGCGGCTTGGAATGCCTTCCAAAATCTGCTAGTGAAGATCGGGTCATGATCACTCACTATACTGCTGGGAATAGCATGGAGACGAACAATTTCCTTTACATATAGCCCTGCTAAGCTTGTTGCAGTCTGAGTGGATTTCACTGGAATAAAGTGAGCAGTTTTGGTTAGACGGTCCACTATAACCCAAATTGCTTCATTTCCCTTCTTGGTTCATGGCAATCCGTCAATGTAATCCATCGATACCTGATCCCATTTCCATTTCGGTACTTCCAAAGGCTGAAGTATCACTTTTGATTTGTTAACAAGTAGCACAGCGAATCACATAAATAGATATGTACCTCTTCATTACCTTCCACCAAAACATTCCTTTAACATCACGATATATTTTATTAACTCCTGGATGGATGCTGAGTTTAGATTTGTGGCATTCATCTAAAATTTCACGTTTCAGATCAGGGAAGTCTGAAACAAAAATCCCGCCTTTTAATCTTATAACTCCTCTATTATCCATCTAAAACTAGTGTCTTCTCCTTGGCAAATTCTTTTATAAAGTCCCCAAAGAAACTCATCTTCATATTGCTTGCTCGAGATCCTCTTAAGAAGAGTAGGAGTGATAACAAGATGAGCAAGAATAGCGTGCTTTCTACTTAAGGCTTCTGCAACTACATTGGCCTTTCTCGGTGTATACAGAATATCTAGGTCATAAGATGCCAGAAATTCCAACCAACGTTGTTGTCGCAGATTCAGATCTTTCTAGGTGAAGAGATATTTCAAAGATTTATGGTCGGTGAATAATTCAAAATTTTCACCTAAAACAAAGAGAGTTTATTTAGTATATTATTTAAGTTATGCTAATTTCGTAAATTGTTAAGAAAGCTGAAAAGATTCTTACCCAGAAGATAATGTCGCCAGATTTTTAAAGCGAAAACAACAACCAAAAGCTCCAATTCATGTGTTGGGTAATTTCTCTCGTGCGGACGTAATGGTTTACTCGCGTAGGCAATTATCTTCCCATTCTGCATTAATACTGCACCTATCCCATCACCACATGCGTCAGTATAGACAGATAAGCCTTGGTTCCCGTTAATGATAGCGAGAACAGGAGCAGTAGTTAATCTCCTTTTCAATTCCTAGAAAGCTTCATCACATCTTGGGGTCCAATTGAACTTGTCATTCTTCATTGTTAGCTAGGTTAATGGGCTAGCAATCTTAGAAAAATCCTGTACAAACTTTCTACAATATCCCGCTAAACTCAGAAAACTTCAAACTTTTCTAGGAGTAGTGGGTCGCTTCCAGTCCAGAATTGCAGAAATCTTGCTTGGATCAACATAAATTCCTTCTTCATTAACAATGTGACCGAGAAATCTGACTTCTTTGACCCAAAAGTGACACTTAGAAAATTTAGCGAATAGGATATTCCTCCTCAATATCTCCAAAACAATTCTGAGATTTTCAGCATGCTCCTCTTCAGTTTAGAGTAAATCAAGACATCATCAATAAATACAAGGACAAATTTGTTCAATATTTCTCGAAACACATGGGACATTAAATCTACAAAGTACGCGGGAGGTTGATAAGTCAGAAGGGCATAACTAACCATTTGTAAAACATGTTAGGACCCCTGAAAGCAGTTAAATGTACACAATCTTCGGTTATTAGCAGCTGATGGAATCGCTGAGCTAAATCCATCTTAGAAAAGAATCGAGCGCCATGAAGTTGATATAATAGATCGTCAATTCTAGGTAAAGGGAATTTGTTCTTGAGAGTTTGTTTATTGAGATCGCGGTAATCTACACGCAATCTCAAAGATCCGTCTGATTTAGCCACAAATACGACAACTGAACCCCATTCGGAAACACTAGGGCGAATCAATCCTTTCTTTAGCAAATCTCGAGTTTGATTGACTAATTCAATTCTTTCCCTAGGTGCCATCCTGCGACTTGCGTGAATGACAGGATGGGCATTGGGTACTAAGTCAATTCAGAATTTTATTTCTTTGTGTGGAGGTAAGGATTTTACTTCTTCGAATACGTCGGAAAATTCGCGAACAAAGGTATAGAATGCAAACTGGATTCAGGATATCCCAACGTATACATCAATCCATCTCTCTTTGGACTCGGATCCTCACAAGAGATTTCAATAAAATTTCTAAGGTTTGTTTTGACTAAAACTGTCTGATTATTACAATCCAATTTAGCTTCGTATCTCGATAACCATTTCATTCCGAGTAAGATTTCAAATTCATTAAATTCGAGGATATAAAGGTTGATAGGAAATTGGTAGCAAGCATATGAAATAGGAACTTTCTTACAATACAAACAAAGATTTGTGGGACCTCCAACTGGATTTTTCACGCAAATAGGGTCATCAACAAATTTAGTTTTAAGTTCTAATTCACTTACGGTTTGTTGGGAGATAAAGCTATGTGAAGCTCCCGTGTCAAATAAAACTCTAACAGCTTTATCATAAATAGTAAGGTTACCTTCCAAAAAACCTTTTCCTTTATCTACTTTCGAAGTTGAAGGGTCTTTCTTTATCGCATAAACATTTGCCACCTGTGCTTGCTTCATTACCGGGAAATTTTAAATAACATGTCCAGGCTTGTGACAATTATAGCATTCTTTAGCTCCTTGATCATTCCTCATAGGTTGTTCCTTCTTAACTTGCTTCTTCGGATTTTTGCAGCTGTTTGAATAATGGACCTTCTCTTGGCAATTGTAACAAGTTATGTTCCTAACCGAATTTCCTTGACTGCTCTTCTTATCCTTGTCTTATTGTGGCCTCTTGCCCCCAAACTTCTTTTTTTTCCAATTCTGATTACTTGAATTTCCTCCTTCCCTTGGAATCTTCTGCATATCCAGTGTGGCATACCTATATCCCATATCAATAAGATCAGAAAAAGATTCTTTGACGTGTGCTGTCATCCTTTCGTGATACTTCTTGTTCATTCCACAGATGAACCTTTCATTTTTCTTAAGAGGCGTGTTTAACAACTCTGGATCAAAACGGGACAGTTCATTGAACTTATTTAAGTACTCCTCAAATGACAAGCTATCTTGTTTTAAATCCAAAAATTCTTGATACATTCTGGAAATTCCCACCGATGGCATATAGTGCTTTTCAAACACCTCCTTAAATCAATTCCAAGTAAACTTTTCTTCCGGTTCATTTACAGTGATTGTTTCTCACCAGGTTGAGGCTTCTTCTTGGAGTTGCCAAGAAGCCATGAGTCGCTTCTGCTCGTCTTGCAGCTTTAGCCCTTTAAAGATTTTCTCACATGATCTTACCCATGCTTGAGCCTCAACAATTGACTCCTTGCCGGTGAATGGTTTGCCACCAAGCTTTGAGAAATTCTTATATATATCAGCCATATTCAGCTGTTTTTGAGTAGGTATTGCTGCTTCTACTGCTGGAGGAATTTGATTAGGTACTGCATTCCCTTGACCCCTAACTCTTCCTCTTCGTCCGCTCATTCTCACTATCAGTAATTAGTAAGAAAATTGGTTTAGATATACAGACAAAATATCTTAAGGAATATCAGCAGTAAAAAGAAATGAACTAAGAAATTTTGGAGTTTCGGTCTTGATTATTCTCATTCTAGGGTATACTTTACCCCATCTCTAATGAGCCATGTTATGTGTTATACTCCGTAGCTAAAGTTCTTACTCAACCTTCAACTCTGATACCAATTTTTCGACTTCCGAAAAAAAATAAGTATAGCATTGTAATCGGGTCCTCTCCTGGCTAAACCGAATAATGAGCGCTTATTTTAAAATAAGTGTAGCATTCAAATTTAAGCAAATCACAAAAAATACCTGTTAACGCTAAAAGTGGACGCTAACACCCCAGGGTGAGTTGATTACAGCGAAAGCACCACCCGTTGGTACGGGAAATAAAAGTAAGTAGAAAATAGCAGAAAATAGTAAAGAGACAACAATTTTTATGGTGGTTCGGCTCAAAGTCAAGCCTACGTCCACTTAATCTCTTCTCTTATTGATTTGATTACAAGCTTCACAATAATTCTTCAATTACAACACCATTAAGGCAAATCGTTAGAACTTTGATGTAGAAAAGCTCCTTGAATTCATGTTGAATGAACTTGATCTTTTCCAAGGGTCCTTGAAATGTCTTTGGCATTTGAAGTGTTGTAGAAGTTGTGAAAACAGTAGAGTCTTGGCGTTCGAAAAAGGTCCCAAAAGTCCTCCCCCCGAAGTGGAGTAGGTGGAGTATTTATAAGGGAGTTTCGGAGTTAGGTCGTGTGAGGCCATAGGTCGTGAGCGACTTAGGGAGTTGTGACCTAAGAATGATCGCGAGGTAGCATAAGTCGTTAGCGACTTAATGGAGCCATCCTGAACGAGGTATATGCTGTGAGCGGCTTAGCACGTGTAGCATAAGAGTTATCTCAGCTTGCTTAGGTCGTGAGCGACCTAATGGAAGGGGCAGTGTGCATGCGGCTTAACTCTGAAGCTTGCTAGGTTGTTAGATCGCTTTTATCTTAACTCATTAGGTCGTTGCTCGTTGATTCGCTAGGTCGCTAGGTCGTTCCATGTTGAGCCGCTTTATGCTTTAGGCCGCTAGGCCGTGCCATGTTGAGCCGCTTTGTGCTTTAGGTCGTTAGGTCGTTTATGCCTTTAGGTAGTTAAGTCGCTTATTCCCTTAGGTCGTTGAGTCGTGAATAAAAGAGGTGTTAACACTTGCGTCTTGAAGTATACGTGTAGGGGCTAGGTCGTGTGCTTCGATACCTCTTAACTCGCACCATCCTGAGTCGCTAAGTCGTGAGCGACTTATGAGAGAGCTAGGTTGTTTGCACAAAAAATGGGCAAACACCTCCAAGTCGTATAATTTTGTTGATTATATGTTGTTCTTAATGATTTGGGTGATTTATGCAAATATATAAAATAGATGGACTAAACTGTAAAAGACACAAAGATTTATAGTGGTTCGGCCAGAATGTGCCTACGTCCACTTTATATGTTATTCTCCTTTTCAGTTCAGATTACAAGTACAAAGCTTTGATTACAAGTATCTGAAAGTTGTTTGAAAGTTCTATCCGTGCTTGAGCTCTCAAACTTGTCTGCCATTGTTGTACCCCTACCATTCTATTTATAGAGTGAGGCTGGGGGTAGGGGTCTTGGATGTATATACCTGTTGGTGGGCCTGGGCCAATGTAATCTGGCCCGGCAATGCTGGTTTAGTAGCACCTTGGTTCGACGGTGAGTGGAGTGTTGATTGGACCGGTAGTGGGTGGAGCGTGGGTTGGTTCGGCAGCTCCGGTCGGGTAGTGGTTGGTTTGGTGGAGGTTGATTCGGTGGAGGGTTGTCCGGTAGTACCTTCTTTACTCTGGTTCAGTAATATGTTGGTCCGGTAGTACCTGGGAGATCGGTTGGTTCGGTGGGCATGGGAAGGGGTTGGTTTGGCAGGCATGGGGAAGGAGATGGTTCGGCGGGCATGGGGATGGAGATGGTTCGGTAGTGCTTAGAAAATGGGTTAGTCCGATAGTCTTTCCTAGCCTTCATTCGACATCATTGGTCTGATCGCCTTGGACTAGTAGAAACTCGCCCAACATTTGCCCCCCAAAGTGGGGCATATGCCTGCATATGTCGCGCTTTGTTTTAGGCCGTCCAAGTTGAACACTCTCATTCGGTACCGAGCGCCGAAGTAGTTGATCTGGTTATCTAGGCTCGCCTATAAGTATGGGCTTGATGCTTTCGTTATTCCTTATTAGCCGAACCAAACTCTTGTCTTTGCCGAACCAAACATATTAGCCGAATCAAACCTCAACTGCCGGACCAGGTGAAGCCTCCTTCTGCCGAATGAGTTTTCGCTTTGAACTACCGAATGAACTCGGGGATTCCGAGTACTGAATGAACCTTATGCTTTGTCTTACCGAATGAACTCGGGGATTCCGCGTACCGAATAAATTCAAAAACTTTGGACTACCGAATGAAACTCTTATGTTTTTTTATGTTTTTTTAACTATGAATGAGATTCCAGACTGTAGGCATTTGCTCGTTTACATTTCTACACTCCTTGTTCTAACGACGTACTTTTTTGTGTTTGCAGATAAATGTCTCATAAAGTGGAAACTCGATCAGATAAGAAGAACTCCAAGGACAGAGAAGAGTCCTCCACAGTGCCCCCATCTCAGCCAGGACCGGGACGACAGGGACCCACCCCGGGATCACTAGTAGATGGATATGGCCCTCAGGATCTCTTGAACTCTCCTCCTGACTGCTTTCCTTGCTCCCTCAAAGAGGAGCAGCTTGATGTTATATCTCGTTCTTTCGGGATTGATAGGGCACACATGGTGCTGTCAGGGAATGGAGTTATGCCGTATGACCCTCCTGAAGGATATTTTGCTTACAGCAGGTACCATTGTATGTGTGGGGCCATTCCCCCGATCAATGCTTGGATAGTCAGCTTCATCACCTACCTAAAGGTGGCCCCTTTCCAGCTTCAGCCCAACTCTTATGCTATCCTGGTGAGCCTATTCATCATTTTTTAGAGAAAATACGGGCGTCCCCCTTCCAACCGGGAGATCCGATATTTGTACAACTTGAGAGGCTATAAGAAGGGTCTCCATACATCAGCTTGGAATCGGCCGTGTCCTTCAAGCCGGTCCTGGACTTATATTCGAAGTTCAGCATGTTCAAGAAAGAATGGTTTTTTGTCAAGGATGACTCTGTTTCTATCCGTCGCTTCATCTCCGGCTGTAAGTTGAAGCTTATTTATAACTTCCGTTCTAATTGCAATGCTTCTTCTTATGTGTTTTTATTTCTTGCTAGCGACAGGTGGCTTTGCGGTCGTGGAGAATGATCACCTGGTTCAGATGGCTGCGGAGATAGAAGCCATTTCGGGAAGAGAGAGGTCAGCTTCTTACCTGATCAGGAATGCTACTCTTCTGCAGCACAACTTGATTCTACCACATCAGTCTGTTGTCAAGCAGAGAGACACAGCTGAGGAGAGGGCTGTCAAAGCCAAAGGAGGGGCCACGTCGAAGAGCAGCAAGAGGAAACCTTTCTCGATACCTCCAGTCGTCGGGGGGAAGAAGCTCAAGAAATCCGATGTACCCTCCCCTAGCATATGTCCAGATGTTCCAGAGGAGGAAAATGTAGAGGAGGAAAGAGGCGAGGAGGAGTGCAGAGGTGATGGAGAAGGTAATGGTGGTGATGGCGCCGGGGCTTTGCCTTCTGGGCAAGCAGGGGAGATCCAAGAGTGGACAGATGATGCTTTCCGCCAGGCTTTCGAGGGGTTGGAGGAAGGATCGACCTTGGTGGAGGAGCCAAATAAAACTGATAAGGCCGGGACTAGTGCTGGTCCATCTTTTGAGAGCATTTCAGCTAGGGCAACTCCGGCGGTTCAAGGTGAATTTTTGACTCCTCTTTTAGCTTCACATATTTCTTGGATTATAGTCCCATGCATGCTTGTAACACTTGGTTTTTATTCCAGGAACGGGTAAGGCGGCCAAGACATCAGACATTCGGCACCGCCTTGAACAATTCAAACTCCTCAAAGCTTCCGCTAAATCAAAGCCTCCGACCAATCGTTCCAGGGACGTAGTCGGCTACCGTCCTCTTCTCGGAGTTATTGAAGAGGATATTCAAAAGAAAAGGAGGAGGCGCTCCTTATTCGAACCTTCACCTGGACCTCAGCCCCCAACCCAGCCTATTCATGATATCACGGGGGAGTATACTGAGTTCATACCCTCTCCGCATCCATCAGAGAATCCTACCGTTACTCACATTGATCGTCCCGGCTTGGCTCGTTATCCATTTGCGGGTCATCCAGATCTGGATCCGGGTTCTCATGATATTTCCTTAGACGAGGTTACTGGTGAGCACTTTCTCCCTCGTAATCCTATGGTAAGGGTGCTGATGAGGCCAACTCCATGGACCTTGATTTGCTTACTACTCGGATTGTAACTATGGGGGATGAAGCCAAGGCAAATATCGACCGGGTTGCTGAGGAGACTAGGAAGTTGATGGGGCATCACGCCCGACTGGTCAAGGCCGGGGAGGAAATTGGGAGTGCCAACATAAGATTGCGGCTAGTGGTTGCCGACCAGGCCAAGCAACTCGCTGTTCAGGCCATCCAGATCTCTCAGCACGAGGCTGCCTCCAGAGGGCTAAAGAAAACTATGGAAGAGGCTAGCAGAGCCGAGCTGCGGAAAATGGAGGCCATCTGCAAGGAACGGATCGATATGTCCATTGCAACGGTGGATGAGGTTCGGAAAGCGGATCTCGAGCGGGTAGAGGAGTTATCTGGGAAGCTTGAAGCCGCGGAGTTTGCTCAAGCCAAGCTGAAGGAGGAGATGGAGGCGATGAGGAAATCCCTTCAGGCTGACCGCTCGCGATACCGATCGGAGAGGGATGCTGCCGTTGCGAAGCTGTCGGCTTCTGAGGTCCGAATGAGGGAGTTTGAGGAGAAAGAGGGGATGATGGATGAGATGCTCCAGGATATGTATTTCCGTACTTGGAAGCAGGGCAACTTATCCTGGATGGATGATTATCCCCGGATCATGGCTAGGATTTATCTCTGGGCTCTGGAGGAGGCCAAGGCTGATGCGGATAAGGAGGGTGGCATGGCCTTCAGAATGGATGTGGTTACGCCCCAATTCACTCAGAAGGAGAAAGTGGCAGTGAAGGAGAGCATGCGGTTGCTTGCTGCTGAGGAGGTAGGCGTGCAGTTGGGGGATGATGATCAAGGAACATATGAGGGTAAGTCTTCCCTCTTAGCCTTTTCATAGCTTGGTTGCTTATTGCTCATTCAATGAATTCTTCTCTTGAAATGGCAGGTGGGACCTCTGAAGCGCCAACTACCTCTGGTCAGCATGCTGGGAGTTCTGATCCGGCGGTTAAGTAGACCTCGGAGGGCCAGCAGGATAGAGGCAAAGCCCCAATGCAGTTGGCTCCTTGGCTTGATCTGAACATTTTTCAGTTTATTTGACATCGCTGTCTATGTTAGTCTTAAAACATTAATGTAATTTTCAGGCTGTGATTATGTAACGAACAACTTGATTTTTGGCATGTAACTTTATAACATAAGCCGATTTTGTCATATTTGAATGCTGTCGTTATTTCGATGTGTTGCATAAAATATAGCTGTGCATGTGTTAGTAATTCAATTGTGTGTGACGCTAAGTTCTTGCTTAAAATATAATTCCATGTCTTGCAATGTTAGTGTGATGTGTGAATAAATTATAGTTACATATTTATGTACAAGAGAAGAAAGTACCGCCCTTCAAGTTTTAGCTGTAGACGGTAGCTTTGAATGCCTTGTGTAATCGAATGTGAAATGCAGCTGAGTGACCTGCCATCCAGCTGTGAGTTCTTTTTCCCATTGGCGAGTGTCTCCCATTTTGTGTCCTGTACTTTAGCGATCGTTATAGAGGATATGAGGAAAGTCTTTATAAATAAAATGGAAATATAAGAAATAGTAAAACTTCCAATCACGGAAGGCCTTCGATGCGCTTAAGTTCGTGGCAAACGGGCCTTGTAGTCACTTTCCCTAGCTGTGGGTCTTGGAGACATTTGTCACCCATCTTACGCCTCCGCGGGGAGTTTTCTTTTTTACCACAGCCGTACTTAAGACACATCAGAGCCGAGATCGCGCACGGTAACTACCCGGGCCATTATGGCCCGTAATCGTGGGTATTATTCGATTTACCGTGCCCGGCTAGCGCGGGTGCCGATCGTCAATTGTGAACTGTCCCTGGCTGGCCACACCTTATGTTGGGGCTTATAATCGGTTCACAGTTGCCGGCGAGCCGAACGACGTAATGAGCTGCCTAGGCTATTTTCGGCCTCCTCGATGGCTTATAATCGGCTCATTACAGTTGGCTTTGAGGGCCGTCGCGAGCAATGAGTCAACCCGTAGTAGAGGGATGCTGGAGCAAAAGTGTCTCATTGGCGAGGGCATAGATTCGTATAGTACCTGTTAGGTCTTGTCCAGGTGAGACTGCACCATGAAGTGTCTAGGATGGAAATGCCATTACACAGGATTTTGTTCAACAGAAAAGGATAAATCTTAACAAGCAGCCAAGATATAAAGGAACAAGTTAAAAAGAGACAATATTTTTAAGGTGGTTCGGCACCATGTCCACTGATTCTCTTTGTTAATCCACTTTATATGGGCAGTACAAGTTAAGAAAAGTATCGACGAAGGTGTTGGATGTTCCATGCCCTCTGGAACACCTCTCCGTCCACTGTGACAAAATATAAGCTCCGTTGTGGAGATCTTTATGAATTACATATGGTCCGTCCCAGATGGGATCTAGCGCTTCGGGGCGCGGGAAGGTTCGCTTGAGGACAAGATCTCCTTCTTGTAAGCTGCGATGTTTGACTTTGGAGTTGTATTGTGCTGCCACTTTTGCCTTGTGAGCTGCTGCTTTGAGTGCTGCATCATTTCTTCTTTCTTCGATTAGATCCAAAGACATGTGGAGGAGTTCTTCATTCTCTTCTGGGTTGTAGTGGATCCTACGGTGGTATGGCACTATAGTTTCAACTAGGAGCATGGCCTCCGATCCGTATGACAAAGAGAAAGGAGTATGCTCTGTTGATGTTCTGAAAGACGTGCGGTAGGCCCAAAGTGCCGTAGGAAGTTCATTCACCCAAGCGCCTTTTGACTTTTCAAGCTTCTTCTTGATTAGAGTTTTAAGAATTTTGTTGACAGCTTCGACTTGTCCACTTGCCTGGGAATAAGACACAGATGAGAAGCTTTTGTGAATTCCGTTCTCTTGGCACAAGTCGGCGAACTCCTCGCTGTTAAACTGAAGTCCATTGTCCGATATGATTTTGAGTGGAACCCCGTACCTGCATAGAACATTTTTGATCAAGAAGTTAATAACTTCTGCCGAAGATATTTTATTTAGAGGTTCCGCTTCCACCCCATCTAGTGAAATAGTCGACTGCCACTATAGCATATTTGGCTCCGCCTCGGCCCATCGGCAGTTTGCCAATCAAGTCAATTCCCCATACTGCAAAGGGCCTAGGGCTGATCATCTGAGTAATCTTATTTGTTGGTAGTCGAGGAATCTTGGCAAATTTCTGACATCTGTCGCATCTTTTGACGAAGTCTAAGGCGTCTTTGTTTAAAGTGGGCCAGTAGCATCCATATCAGAGCGTCTTCTTCGCTAGAGTCCGCCCACCAGTGTGATCTCCGCAGCTCCCTTGATGGATGTTGGATAAGATTTTCTTGGCTTTCCTTCCAGCAACACACCTTAATAAGGGGTTAGAGAAGCCGCGCCGATAGAGGATGCCTTCTTGTATTGTGTAGCGGGAAGCTCTCCTCAAGATTTTCCTGACTTCGTTACGCTCGTTGGGTAGTGTTCCATCTTGTAAGTATTTCCTGATAGGAGTCATCTAGGTTTCTTCTTCGATTGCAGCTATCAGATCTTCTTGTTCGAAACTTGGGGATAGTTGTTTCGAGATGGCTACTGTTTCGGAAATGGTGCTGTTCTTCATGCTAGCTTGCTTTGCCAGTTCGTCGGCCTCTCGATTCTCTTCTCGAGGAATGTGTTTGATTAAATAGTGATCCAATTGATCGAGCAACAGCTTGGTCTTCTTTAGATATGCTGTGGGTCATTCTCCTCGAGTCTGAAATTCTCCTAGTACTTGGTTTACGATAAGTTGAGAATCACTATGAAGACATAAAGAACTGACTCAAATTTCTAAGGCAAGTTCTAATCCTGCTATTACTGCTTCATATTCTGCATCGTTGTTGGTGGCGGCAAATTCCAACCTTAGGGCATAGTGCAGCTTCCTTCCCGTGGGGGTGATTATCACAATACCTGCCCTCGAGCCCTGTTCGTTTGATTCTCTATCTACAAAGAGATTCCACTTGATATCTCCTGTTATTTCAGATTGCTCCTTACCTTCGTTGGTAGTGAATTCGGCAATGAAATCGGCCATGGCTTGTCCCTTGATGGCGGTGCGAGGATGGTAGGTGATATCATATTGACTCAGTTCAATGCACCATTTAAGTAGTCGCCCAGAAGTGTCGGGGCGATGGAGTACCTGCCTTAGTGGTTGATCGGTTAAAACTGTGATGGAATGAGATTGGAAATAGTGTCGCAGTTTCCGTGACGTGATTAGCAAACAGTACGCTAGCTTCTCAAGTTTAAGGTATCTGGCTTCTGTCCCTGTAAATCTCTTGCTTACAAAGTATATGGGTCGCTGCGCGCGGTTGTCTTCTCTCACCAAAGCGGCGCTTAGAGCATGGGACGATACAACAAGGTATAGGTATAGTTCTTCGCCTTCATTTGGAGTTGAGAGTACTGGAGGTCTCTGGAGTTGTTCGATTAGGTTAAGGAAGGCTGCTGAGTATTCGTTAGTCCATTCGAACTTTCCTTTGTCTTTCTTTAGGGCTTCGAAGAAAGGGATGCATTTGTCGGTTGCTTTAGAGATGAATCTGCTTAGGGCGGCCACCTTCCCATTCAGGCTTTACATTTATTTTCGAGTGGAAGGTATCCTGATATCTTTCAGGGCTCGGACTTGTTCCGGGTTTGCTTCAATCTCCCTAGCATGGACGATGAATCCCAACAAGTTTCCCGATGACACTCCGAACGAGCACTTTAGAGGATTCAGCTTCATTCCATGTTGGCGAAGTACTTGAAACATCACGTCCAGGTGGCTTACATGATCGTTGGCTTTCCTCGACTTTACTAGCATGTCATCCACATAAACTTTCATAGTTCGTCCTATTAGTTCCGCAAACATCTTGTTGACGAGGCGCTAATAAGTAGCTCCGGCGTTTTTACATCCAAAAGGCATTACTCTGTAGCAGTACAATCCCCGGTCAGTGATGAAACTAGTGTGGTCTTGATCGGGGGCGTGCATAGAAATTTGGTTATATCCTAAGTATGCGTCCATAAAAGATAAGAGTTCGTGCCCGGCTGTGCTGTCCACGAGTTGATCGATTCGGGGGAGTGGGAAGCAATCCTTTGGGCAAGCGTCATTTAAGTTGGAGAAATCGATGCATGTTCGCCACTTCTCATTAGCCTTCTTTACCAGTACCGAGTTGGCGATCCATTCTGGGTAGATGGCTTCTCGTATGAAGTTATTGGCAAGTAGGTTCTTTACTTCTTCCTCGAGGGCTGCTGATCGTTCTGCCCCCATGCTTCTCTTTTTCTGCTTTACTGGCACCTTGGTGGGATCGATGTTCAGTACGTGACATGCTACGTCTGCGGAGATTCCAGTCATGTCGGCGTGCGTCCATGCAAATACATCCAAGTTGTGGCGAAGAAAATCAACGAGTTGATCCTTCAACTCTGCTCTTAATTGAGACCCGACTCTCAGCAGTCTACTTGGGTCGTGTTTGTCTACAGATACAAATTCCATGGCCTCTGCAGGCTCGGCGGTGGCCTCCTCCTCTTTGTCCCTGGGGTCTAATTCGTTGAAAGGATCACTGGTATATCGAAGAGGAGGGGCTTTCTTTAGTTGCTATGCTTCCAAGTTTTTCTTGCAGAGAGTAGTCTCTGCATCCTTCCCTTTATCCTTCCTGCGGTTATTGCGAAGTTCAGTTACATAGCAGTCTCGAGCAGCGTCTTGATCTCCCTCTACTTCTCCTATTCCATTGTCTGTTGGGAATTTCATCTTCAGGCACCACGCGGCCAGGACAATTGGAAAGTCGGACAAGGCTGGTCTTCCCAAAAAGGCGTTGTAGGCCGAGTGGTTTTCTATTAGCACAAACGTTTGTTTCCGCACAACGGAGCGGGGATGACTTCCTATTTCAACAAAGAGGTCTAGTTGCCCGAGGGGCATCTTCGCGTCTCCAGTGAAACTATGTAGTGGTTTGTTGCAGGGAGACACATCCTTCATTGACAGCTTCATTTTGTCAAAAGCATGCTTAAATAGGATATTTACTGAGCTTCCAGTGTCTACTAGAATTCGAAAAACTTTGGCTGGACCGAACCAGGCGGAGATGACCATAGGATCCATGTGAAGGGACTGCCTTCCTTCTAGGTCACGCCTACCGAATGTGATGTCATTGTTCTCTTTCCGCTTTGGGTGGCATTCTTCTATAACGGAATCGACGTAATCTTCATTGTTTCTAAGTGACTTTCCATATCTTTCCATTTCTTCCCAGTTCCTGTCAGTGATGTGTGGTCCTCCCGATATTGTAT
This sequence comes from Allium cepa, assembly GCA_030765085.1. Lineage (NCBI taxonomy): Eukaryota > Viridiplantae > Streptophyta > Magnoliopsida > Asparagales > Amaryllidaceae > Allium > Allium cepa. The sequence goes on from CM060928.1 coordinate 1,040,663,752, forward strand.
GGACCACTATCTTCTCTTGACTGGAAGCGCTAGTGTTGTGATTTCTTCCCCCTGCTTCCGGTGGTGAAGCCTCGGGCTTTCATTGGCAGGAGCTGGAGTCCTGTACTGGCCTTTTACATAGCGTTCCAGTCTCTTCCTTCTAATGTGTTCTTCAATCAAGTCCCGGAGATGATGACATTCATTGGTATCATGTCCATGAGATTCATGGAAACGGCAGAACTTTCCAGATTTAATTGCGTTATCTGATTCCTTCTTATGCGGGGGGCGTCTGTATCTAACTTCGTCTTGCGTGTCCAGGAAGATGTTTTCGATCGTTTCACTCAAAGGAGTGTAAGTGTCAAATCTCGGTCCTGGCCGATATAGACGCTTTTCTCCCTTCTTGCCCCCAGCACTATCTCTGGATTCATTCCTTCGAACGTCCTTTGCTATTGCGGGTGTGTTGCCATGAGCTGCCATAGCTTGTTGCCATGTCTGCCTTTCAATGGCAGCGTTTTCAAGTCTCATATATTTTTCGGCTTCATGGAAGAAGTCGGGTAAGGTAGCTGGTTTTTCTTTCGTTAATCTTCTAGCAAACTTGGTATCCGGATGTACGCCACTACAAAGTGCCATTAAGATAAGTTTCTCATCGGCATCTTGGACTACGGCCGCTGCGGCATTGAATCGGGTTAGATATTGTTGCACTGTCTCCCTGGGCTTCTGTTTGATATTAGATAGGGAACAAGCATCCTTGGGTTGTTCCACATGAATGCGGAATTGGCTGATGAACTTTTCTTTCAACATTTCCCATGAGCTGATGGATCCTTGGGGTAGATGGCAGAACCAGGAGGTAGCTAGGTCTGCCAAGAATAGTGGGAAGCATTTACACAACACTCCCTCTGTTGCTCCGCTCATGAGCATATGCTGTGTGTATCTCTGCAAGTGTACAACGGGGCCAGAGGTTCCCTTATAAGGTTCCATTGTTGGCATTTTCCATTCCCGGGGGGTGATGGCAGTTTCGATATTGCGGGAGAAGGGGCTGGTTACCCTAGCGCCTATCCCCCGATCCCTTTGGTCCCGTTGGACGCACTCTCTGAACAATCGTGCCATCCTTTCATCAGAACTTGGAGCGGATAGAAATGAGTTTGGTTCTTCTCTATGGGATTGAGTCCGTCCAGATAACCTGTAGGGATGGTATCGTCTATTACTCCTAACATTTTCCGATGGCTGTCTTTGGTCCTCTGGGAGCATGCTAGGGTCAGCCACAGTTGGCCCTTGCCTCGATCTTCCCCCGCTGGGCTTTATTCTAAGCATTCCCTCGGGCCCAACTTCGGGCTAGACTTTAGCTCGGCCCCGTCCATTGGTGTTCCCATGGTTAGGTAGCATGACAGGCTCAGCCATATCCGACCCCCGCCCGGTACCTCCCTCATTGGGTTCGGTTCCAAGTGTTTCCTCGGGTCGGAATTCGGGCTGAGTCTGGGCTCGGCTCCTACCATTGCTGTTTCTGTTGTTAGCCTCCTCGAAGAAGAAAGATCTTTGTCGCCTCCCAGATCCTCCAGACTGGGACTCGCCCCATGATTCGGTGTTGTGGTTGGATTCTTCAGCATCCCTTAAGCGTGACATGAGTTGGTCCACCAAGGCTTCTTGTTGAGATGTGAAGCGGTTAGTTACTTCAGCCACAACCCTGTCCAAATCTGCCCAAGTAATTGGTTGCTCCGTGGCAGGGGCTGTCGGATTTGCCTGATTTTCATTTGCTGTTGGAACGGAACGATTTCCTTGATCTGTGATTACTGGATCCGGAATACTGCTAGTCGTGATGTTTTTTCCTTTGTTAACATCTTTCTTTTGCCTGGGAGGCATGTTTTCCAAGCAATGAGCGAAGCTGTTGGGAAGAAGGTTGAGGGGGAGAAGTTGAAGCTCCTAGTCCTTGCTCTCAATGAAAGCAGCAAAAATGTTTTCACAAAAAATGGGCAAACACCTCCAAGTCGTATAATTTTGTTGATTATATGTTGTTCTTAATGATTTGGGTGATTTATGCAAATATATAAAATAGATGGACTAAACTGTAAAAGACACATAGATTTTAGCGGTTCGGCCAGAATGTGCCTACGTCCACTTTATATGTTATTCTCCTTTTCAGTTCAGATTATAAGTACAAAGCTTTGATTACAAGTATCTGAAAGTTGTTTGAAAGTTCTATCCGTGCTTGAGCTCTCAAACTTGTCTGCCATTGTTGTACCCCTACCCCTCTATTTATAGAGTGAGGCTGGGGGTAGGGTTCTTGGATGTATATAGCTGCTGGTGGGCCTGGGCCAATATAATCTGGCCCGGCAATGCTGGTTTAGTAGCATGTCGGTTCGGCGGTGAGTGGAGTGTTGATTGGACCGGTAGTGGGTAGAGCGTGGATTGGTTCGGCAGCTCCGGTCCGGTAGTGGTTGGTTCGGTGGAGGTTGATTCGGTGGTTGTCCGGTAGTACCTTCTTTACTCTGGTTCGGTAATATGTTAGTCCGGTAGTACCTGGGAGATGGGTTGGTTTAGTGGGCATGGGAAGGGAGTTGGTTCGGCAGGCATGGGGAAGGAGATGGTTCGGCAGGCATGGGGAAGGAGATGGTTCGGTAGTGCTTAGAAAACGGGTTGGTCCGGTAGTCTTTCCTAGCCTTCATTCGGCATCATTGGTCTGATGGCCTTGGACTAGTAGAAACTCGCCCAACATAGGTCGTTCGTGCCGATTCGTGTTCCACTGCCCCTATATATAAGTCGCTTCGGCCGCTCCTTCTTCTCTTCACCTGCTCTAACACCTAAACCGCCATTGAAGAATTTCCGAGCTCCCAAAGACGAACTCAAGCTAACCAGTCGTTAATCATCTTCACCATCACACTACGTAAGCGAATCCGATCATTATCCAACCACGACCATCACCGTATCATGAATCCCCCAATTTTCCGAACCTAATCCAATTTCATGTGCTGCGTTTCACCACAAATCATGTTACGATCGATTTTTGATCGTCATTGGACATGTTGTCATTGTAATTCATGAGAATACAGCAGTGCATCGGATCTATGATGGATCTGAGGTGATTTGAATCAGTTTTTGGATGATTTGGCGGTGGAGTGATGATGGATTTTATTGTGGAGGTGCTAATGGGTTATCGGGTTAGGCGAGTTAGGCAAGTTGTTGATTGAAGAGGAGTTAGCGGGTTAAGGAGAGTTAGGAAGTGCCCGATTTAGGAGCTTCGAACGACCTAGGGTTTAACAGTTTGGACACGAATCACACGACTTAACTCAGTGAACGACTTAACATTCAAACCCTGAACGACATAAGGGATTGCGACCCAAATGACTTGCGACTTATCTTGCCAGAATAGCACATGACTTAAAGCAGAATGACTTAAAGAATCAACACGACCTAATTTAACTTGCAACATAGCCTTAACTCGTAGGAATATGACTGATGAATTGCTAGAAATTGACAGAACTTGATTGAATTTCCAACTTGAACTGCCAGAATGAACTGCTTGAACTTGTTGCACTCTTTTACAGATTGTATTAACTTTTAAGCTAATAACATGTTAAATACAACATTTGCAGAAAACTAGGCCGAATATACTTCCATTGGCTGCCCACATCGAATGACAGATTAGTCGATAAAGAGTAATCAACTTAAGAGAATTTGTGTGAATGAAATGCTATGAATTAACAAGTTCAAGTGAAGTATTAAAGCAAAGCTAAATTAATCAACTAAAGCTGATCTGTTTGCATCAAAATAGTACTTGGACTTAAAATAACAAGCCCTGAAACTTTATAATCGACAAACGCCAACTAGTTTAATTCCAATTATATTTGCTTGTCATTTTATTAGTTTTGCACAACACTTCATACTTTTAGGAAACGTGCACCTTTATATTTGAATATCGAGTTCCTTGTGTAGAATGGCTTCTCAACAAATGCAAGAAGAGATAGTAAAGCGGACCGATGAGGTTTTCCCAATAGCTGACCCTTTAGAGAATCCTCCAGAAAGAGTTTCAACTTCGTTGAGCCAACGGGCTTTCAGCCAACTATGTATTCAATTCGGCATTGCTGAAATGGATCTCTGCTTCCTGAGGTAAATGACACTACCGATCGGCTGTCTCCTAGCTTCATTGCAGTCAATCGTTAGATGTGTTTGAATGGAGCTATTCCTCCTTTCAACGATTTTCTCAGAACACTCCTTCTTCGACTAACTATTTCTCCATTCCAGTTTCACCCTAATGGCTATGCCATTTTGATGGGGTTGTGCATACTATTCAGGAGGACGCTTAGCCGCCTCCCAAGCTTCAAGGAGATATCTATTTGTGTTCATTCGGAAGGAACAAAGATCACCCTTCTATTACTCTTGTAAGGAGTGCAAGAAACTGTAAGTTGATTACGAATCTTCCCAAGAGCGCTCACGGTTTTTTAAACCAGTTCTTCTTTGTCCGTTGCTTCCCCGGGATTCTACAGTATCTAGAGAGTAGGAAGTAAGACTACCTATCTCCGTTCACTTCATTTCTGAGCCTTTCAAAATTCGAATTGTTAAGTGCTAACTTCATTCTTTACTTTTGCAGCACTTCCTCCTCCCTCTAAAGATTCTAGTCACAAACCGACTTTCGAAAGATTAAGTGTCGTGGCTGTCGATGAGAGAAGTATTAAGTTCCTACTGAAGGACGAGTTTTTGCACCAATTCGGACTCTTGCACTCTTCTCGATCCAGTCAATCCCGTGATGCTCCCAGTTCTCAAGTAGAAGCGTCAGATGCCCCAGCCTCCGTAAAGGAATTCACATCGAAGGAACCCATTGTAGAGGCTTCATTAGTGAAATGCTCCAGTTTCGTTGACGGTGACGGATTATCTGGAAAATCTAAAATTCCCCCAGTTATTGAAGAAGAAGAATTTCCTCAACATTCCGGGAAGGCTGCTGGAGAAGCTGATGAGGGAGCTGGGAAAGAAAGTTCTGGTACGAAGAGTGTAAAGCGTGCTGAAGAGAGCACTGCTGATGTGACCCATTCTGTTGGGCACGATGGTGATGATGTCTTTGGGGGACTGAGCGACCTTATGGTGACTTCCCCAAGAGCTTTTTAAAGACGACACCATTACCTCTAAGCTTGTTTCTCCAACAATCGAAGCGACATCCGGTTTGCGATCAATTCCATCAACCCAAGAGTTGACTCCTGTTGCAAAAGCCGACATCACTCCTAAGCCGAAGAGTGGTTTGTAGCTTGACGTGCGTAGTTCACACGTCACACACACTTAGGATTTTTGGCAATTATGTGCACTTAGCCTCTTTATTCCAAAGATTTCTAAATTTGTTTATTCTTCAATTTCAGGTTCTCCCATGGGACGCAACGTCATATTACGATGACTTTCAGCGCTATGCGAAGCATGATTCTTATGACCCCAGGTGCTATCTTCCTGCCCCTAGGGAGACTGATGAGGAAAGAGCAGCTAGGAAAGATCGCGAGAGGCAGGATCATGAGGGGCATTATGGAAGGAGAGACGATCGACATGATGATGACTCGCATAAAAGAAAATCTCATGACGATAAGGGGAAGAGTCATGTGGCCGAAGATTCAAGCAAGCAGGCCAAGCTTAGCGAAAAGTCTTCATCTGAAGTTCCTAAATTGCCCGCTGCTCCTATCTCTCTAGACATCTCTTCTAGCTCTCCTTCCCTTCAAAGAGATGAAACTCGATCAATCATTAATAGGCCTCCTTATCAAGTTGATAAGTCTCCGCCTGCACTCCAAAGCCGATTTCCGCATTGGTGTTCAAAAGGAGCGCGTTTTGATCTGGACTTGGTTCCAATTGATAAGCAGGCCATGCTGAGAAATTTTGACGTCGTCAAGCAATGTCCGGTTGGCAGAAACTAGTTGATGAGCTTTAGAGGGTAAATCGCTTAAATCTCAAGGCTATGCTGACCATGGAAAGTGATAAGTCTGAGTGGAAAAAGTTCTTGATCAACATGATACGGAGATGAAGAACATCACTGCCTACAACGAGAAACTTGAGGCTGAAGTCAAGAAGCTTAAAGATGATTTTGCCACCTCTTCCACTTCTTATACTCAAAAGGAAGAGGTTCTTCAAAAGAAAGAAAGAGACGCACACGCTAGTCAACGGGATGCTGAGGCTAAACTTGAGGCACAACAAAAAATCATGGAAATCTACCACAATGATGTTGCTCAGCTGCGGGAAAAGACTAGCTTCCAAGATTTGGAGATTGCAATGTTAAAGGCCCAGCTTTGCAAGGCTGAAAAGGAGCGTGACGAGGCCATCGCTGGAAAAGCAGCAGCTGAACAATCACATGAAGCGACTAAGGCCAACATCAGCTCCACTCTATTCGAGTTTTATCTTCATAGCGTCTTGGGACGTGGCAGTCTTTCGTTTTTGGGCCCAAAGTATGAGGTTACCCTAGCTGAAGTGTGGGAGGAAGCAGTTGATATGCTTAGGGGCGCTGGCTATGCCGAGGAGGATCTTGAGTCTTATTATTTAGATGATGAGGGTCGTGCCGCCTTTGCCAGAGGGAAAGAACAACTTTCCAAGGAGCGAGCTGAAGCGGCGGAAGGAGAGCATCTAGGGAAGGCACCTTTGACCGATACAACTCGTCCTTCGCTTCGGTTGACATCGATATTATTGGCTCCAGTTCTCACTCTCCGCCTCCTGCCAAAGTCGAAACTGAAACTACAACTGGTCATGCCGAAGAGAAGGCCCAAAAAGACATTGAAGCCCAAGATTTTGAAATTAATGTGATAATGCCAACCTCTCCAGGTAACTTCAATACTGATCCAGCTCAAGTGGACTATTCGTTTGCTTCACATGAGCTCGATGAACTTCTTGCTTATTACTTAAACCCCGACGTGCCACTATCTTCTCTCTTTGCGAGAAATACTGATGTTAACTTTTCTTCTTTTGTAGTGAAAACAAGTGTTATACAAGCTTCGCCTTCTCCAACTGTTGCCCCTCCGCCTCTTCAAGTTACTCCTTCTTCTGCTTCTCAACCGGGGTCGCAAGAAGAACAAATAGGAGCTCTTCAAGGCTTAGATGGCCCAGTCGCTTCACAAGAGAAGAAGGCTGAAGAACTTGAGGAGGGTGAGAAGACCCTGGAGAAATTTACTGCCGATGATACGAAGCTGATTGATCTTATCACTCCGGGCAGTGTATCTTCTTCAAAGAAGAGGGGAAAGCATGGGATTTCAAAGAAGAAGAAGGGCACTTCTGCTGGTGATGAGAAAGTGGAAGAGGACCCAATTGCACCTCTTTCTCCTTCTTCCCCGACTCGTTCAGGCCAACTCAAGAAGCTAACCATTAGGCCTGGCGTGGGCTCCAAAGGCGGCGGGAAGAAGAAGCAATGGGCCTGGTTTTATCCTTCTTGTTTTGCTTTTTTGCTTTTTTCTTGTATTTAAAGACTTGCATCGACAGGAGATTGTGCAGGTACCGGCCCCCGCTTTTTGAAACCTGCACATATGTACAAATATTTTATAGTATGGAATAAAATGACTCTTTTTTACTTGTACAATCTTTTGACTGTATTTGTAAATGCATTTATTCCTTATTTTCGCACAAGTTTCTTTACTTTCCTTGTATGATATTGCAGTGAGCTCGTGGTATGTTGCTTGAGCGTTGCTTTTATTAATGCAGCTATATTATATTGCCCCCATATCACGGCTAATTGCAATATTCTCCATTTTGAGAAAACTTGTACTCTTACTTTGGAGAATAATTCTTCCATTTTGAGGAAATATTATTCTGCTTTAGTAGACTGTGCCTTGTATTGGAGATTTTTTTTTCTTTCTTTGTTTTTTTTTGAAAAAGATAGTACGCTTCAACTTTCGGAGATAGTCACTTTTATCTTTGAGAAGTGGATTCCCCTACGCGGTGAAGCGGGTCTCCGAAGAGGGCTTTTTATTTGTGCCTCCGAAGAGGATTTTTTTTGGCACTTCCCCCTTGAGAGCAGAAATGGCCCTCCGAAGAGGGCTTTTTTGGGCCTTCGAAGAGGGCTTTTTTGGCACTTCTCCCTTGAGAGGAGAAGTGGGCCTCCGAAGAGTGCTTTCTTGGGCCTCCCAAGAGGGCTCTTTTGGCACTTCTCCCTTGAGAGGAGATGTGGGCCTCCGAAAAGGACTTTTCTGGCACTTCTCCCTTGAGAGGAGAAGTGGGCCTCCGAAGAGGGTTTTTTATGGCACTTCCCCCTTGAGAGGAGAAGTGGGCCTCCGAAGAGGGTTTCTTTCGCACTTCCCCCTTGAGAGCAGAAGTGGGCCTCCGAAGAGGGCTTTTTTGGCACTTCTCCCTTGAGAGGAGAAGTGGGCCTCCGAAGAGGGCTTTTTTGGCACTTCTCCCTTGAGAGGAGAAGTGGGCCTCCAAAGAGGGCTTTCTTGGGCCTCCGAAGAGGGATTTTTTGGCGCTTCTCCCTTGAGAGGAGAAGTGGGCCTCCGAAGAGGGCTTTTTTGGGCCTCCGAAGAGGGCTTTTTTATTTGGCTCGCCAGGAAGATTGCATCTCACAGTTAAGTGGATCCACAGAGCAGACACAAGCCACCTAACTGGATGTTTGTTTGAACACATGATCACAATTAACTAGCAAGGGCCCGGAACCTTCACTTCGGGAAGGTGCCCCTTCGGTGGTTCCACCAACCTTTTTTGTTGAGAAACAAGATTCCATTTTGGCTGCTTTTTGTCTGCTTGCCCATGTCTTTACACCATCTGCCCCTCAGCGATTCCTCGTTATCATTTCCAAGCACATGTTCCTTTCTTTTGCAAGTTGTTTGCTTTTCTTTTTTCCAGAAAGTGTATTTCATTGTTAAGTGAATCCACAGGGCAGACGCAAGCTACCTAACTGGATGTTTGTTTGCATAAACGATCGCAATCAGTTAGCAAGGGCCTGGAACCTCCACGTTAGGAAGGTGCCCCTTTGCTGGAATCACCAACTGTTTGTGAGAAGCATTTCTTACGTAGGAATTGAATCTGGAATTTTTATAACTTGACATTTGTTTGTTGAGTGATTTGTAGGAATCGCTTGGCCTTGTGATGTGTTGAATAGGCAAGCTTTGCTTTGATAGCCTGCAATATCAAATCAACATTTTAGCAATATATTTTAAGATATTTGCACATAGAAATGAAACAGACATTTTATAGTGGTAGAGAACACAAGATTTATTGTAAAATCAGTGTGAATCAATACAAGAATGATACATCCATAATCATTTTACAAATTTAAGCACAGCTTCTAAGTAAAATATGGGCGTAAGTGATTGCTATTCCAGGCTCTCAGAATTGGATCTCCTTCGACAGTTGTGAGCTTGAAAGTGCCATCGAGAAGTTTTTTGCCTATGACGTATGGCCCTTCCCAGTTTGGCCCAAACAATCCTGTTGCTATCATGACCCTTTTCAAGACTTGATCCCCAGTTTCAAAGCTGCATTGGCGAACTTTAAAATTGAAGTGCCTGGCTATCCTTTGCTGATGGGCTGCAACTCTGAGCTCAGCCTCTTTCCTTCTTTCATCAAGCAAGTCAAGTGCTTCAAGTTGCAGCTTTTCATTTTCAGCTTGGTTGAAATGAATTCTCCTATGCGTGGGGACCTCTATTTCCACCGGTATCATTGCTTCTGATCCATATGCTAATGAGAATGGAGTGTGCCCAGTCGCAGTCTTATGGGTAGTTCTGTATGCCCAAAGTGCTAGTGGCAGCTTATCGACCCAACCACCTTTTGATTTTTCCAGTTGTTTTTTGATGGTTGATTTGATAATTTTGTTCACTGCTTCCACTTTCCCGTTTTCCTACGGATGAGACACTGCCGAGAAGCCTTTTTGGATGTTGAATCGCTTGCAATATCCCTGGAATTCTTTGCTTTCGAATTGCGTTCCATTGTCTGTGATTATCTTCTGAGGCGCACCATACCTGCAAATGATATTCTTAGTCACAAAGTTTATCATCTTTTTAGAGGTAATAGTAGCCAATGGTTCAGATTCAGCCCATTTAGTGAAATAATCAACATCAACACTATCATATTTGATTTCGGACTTGGCAACCGGCAAAGGCCCAATGAGATCTATCCCCCAAATGATGAATGACCATGGACTGACCATCTGTGTTAGCTCGGTGGAAGGTGCTCTCGGTATTTTTGCAAATCTATGGCATTTGTCACACTTTCGGGAGAAGCTAGCAGCGTCTCGATTAATATCTGGCCAAAAATACCCATAACAGAGAATTTTCTTTGCTAGAGTTTGACCACCTGAATGATCCCCATACTCTCCTCCGTGCACCTCAGCTAAAATTGTCTTAGCCTCTTCCTTGGTTACACATCGGAATAATGGCATTGAGAATCCCCGTCTGTACAACCGGCCGTCTTGAATTACGTATCTCGAGGCTTTTCTTAACAGTTTCTAGCGCTCTTTTGAGTTTTCTGGCAGGGAGCCGTTGAGTAGATATTCCTTGATCGGGGTCATCCACGACTCTTTCTCTTGAGATACATCCATAATCCAGTCAATATCCATCTCATTAGTACTTGGAGCTGACAAGACTTCCACAGGGACCAATCCCAATAATTGAGCTTCGCTAGAGCTTGAATATTTTGCGAGAGAATCTGCCTTCGTGTTCTCTTCTCGGGGCATATGGCTTATTGTATAATGATCAAAATCATCAAGAAGCTCCCAGGCCTTTAACAAGTAAGGAGGCATATTTCCTCCTTTAGTTTGAAACTCTTCCTTGACTTGGCATACAATAAGCTGGGAACCACTGAAGATCTGCAATACTTTGATGTTCAGTTCTTTAGCAATCTTCAAGCCGGCAACAAGAGCTTCATATTCTGCTTCATTATTTGTCGAAGGAAATTCTAATCTCAAAGCATAGCACAATGACCGCCCTTCGGGGGTTTCAAACACAACCCCGGCTCCAGAACAATAGTCATTTCTTGCACCATCGACATATAATTTCCATCGGATCGGGATGTCATTAGTCACCTCTTCCTCACTGTCACCTTTATCTGTGTATTCTACAATGAAATCTGCTAAAGCTTGTCCATTGATTGCTCTTCGGGGATGGTAGGTGATATCGTATTGGCCGAGTTCAATGTTCCACTTCAAAAGACGACCCGAAGTTTCAGGGCAAAATAGGACTTGCATTAGAGGTTGATCAGTGAGGACCTTAATAGGATGAGCTTGGAAATATGGCCTCAACTTTCTGGACGCAATCATCAGACAATAGGAGAGCTTTTCCAGCTTTGAATAATTCATCTCTGCCCCAGTGAATCTGTAACATACGCGATTTTTCGTTGCCGAAAAACCAAATAGTTATGGGTTTAAGAAAAAGAAAAAGTAGAAAAGAAGAGAAGATAGTGAGAAAAAGATAGAAAAGATAGAGAGAATGGAGGGAAAAGAAAAATAGAGGAAAGAACATAGAAAATAAAGAAAATAGAACGGAATAGAAAACAACAGAACAATAACAAAATCTCACAATTCGCAGCGGAACAACATATAATAATAAATGAATAATCTTTAAACAAAGAACTATATCTGTTATTACATTACATCAGAGCGTACAACAACAACAACAAATAGTGCAGCGGAAAAAGAAATACTATATACTAATAATACGCCATGCCATCCAGCTTGCCTCCAGCAACTCCTGAATATCCAGAATATCCTGATAAACCTTAACTCTTGACTGCCCGTGTGGAAATTGGTGGGCACCCAGAGTTTAGGAAGGAAAACAATAAACTCCGAGTCAGTCATGTGACTGGTGTGAGAACTCAAAACAGTTTATTTATCTTTAAAATCAAATTAGAGGAATATTTTTAAAGTCAATTCGCAGTGCTTTTAAAAAATGAGACTACCATAAGGCCTCCCGCACACACACACATGCAAACGCAGAATCGGAGGAGATTTCTCCTTATGATAGTCAAAGATGTTTGATACGCATTTAAAAGAAACATTTGATATTATTACTAGTGCATAGTGTAGGAAAAATTCATTTCGAAAGTAGAATATAAATCTTAGCCAACATACGACCATTATCGTATGCCTACTATAGCTAACTATGTTCAATAGCAAGTTACCGCCACATTCCATAGCAGGTTATACAACTAAAACCGTACAAGGCTCGTATTTGAAGAATGGATTTTCCAACAAATGGTCAGGCCAAGGAACTTCCCATTTCCACATGGAAACGCCTCTGGATGGACGCCTCGAGAACCACCGTTCTCCGCTAAACAAAGCCGGGAATCCCTTTTCCCAAAGGATATTACAAACCCTCAGATATACCACCCCCGGTCCTTTGGAACCTTTAAACCGAGCGCTCGTCACCATCATCACACAATCATAAAGTGTTTTCAACATGAGTAAGTATCTGGGCTCCATACCATGATACTACCCTTTTCCAGAAGGAATGGTCATACCCTAGGGAAGCGATCCCTGGAAACCTTGCCGCACAATTCCTGTTTCGACCATTACCGGTTTGTGAGGCTCGACGAAGTCACGTCCACAAAAACACACTTTATACAAAAGCCGTGCTTTGGGTCAACAAATGATCATAGAAATGATCACAAAGATAGACGATCAAACAAATGATCCTATCACAAATAGTCAACACAATGATCATTTACAGCAACACTCAGCATGTCACATTACCAAATTGGGAATATATCGCTGATAACTTCAACTATATAACCTCTGAGCTCGTACGTCTCAGAGAAGGGTGTTAAGCTAAAAGAATAAATTCTCCGCCACCAACAGAAATATATTTGAAAGAAATTGGCTTTATATCTCAACTTGTAATGTCAGACATACAATCGATACAAGTCTGTTCCGGGCTCGAACAAAACCGAAGGCACTTACAAAGAAGTCCTTGCAATCCGGATATTCACAATCCAGATCGGATTCACCATCACATATGGAGAACTCTATACCGTAGCTACTCGGTGCAGAGTCAATCGACAGGTCATCCTATCGCTCTCGCAAATACCGGGTCTTCAACACCGATCTTCAATGCAATTCATAACGACGTATCACATATTCGAAATGGGTTATACGACCCCATGGTCCTTTCCCGGTTAACCCGAATAGTGAGCGCTTATTCAAAAATAAGTGTGGCATTCAAATTCAAACAAATCACATCAATTACCCATTCAAAGGGAAATATTGATAGTGGGTTATTGAACTATCAATGGATATGCACACATCACCAGTTTCAAAATAATTTTCCAAATTATTTATTTTCCAAAAATATCTTTACAAGATATATTATTCAATATCTCAAAAATAAATCAATATTTATTTTTAAACAAATTCCACTTTCTTTTATAAATTCCATAATGAATTTTCATTCCAAAATATCCATGCATATACGATTTCAATTATTCATTTCAATTTATCTTCAAAAAGATAAATTCTCAAAATATTCACTTTATATTGGAAAACATTTTCATACTTATTTAATAAGTAATTCACAAATTTTTTTATTTTCAACACTTGGAAAATATTCAATATACTTAAATCAAAATCTAGTATATATCTCATTTTTAAGGAAATCATTCTCTTAAACATATTTATTTGGGCCAAAACGAATGTTGCGTAAAACATCGTTACGACAACCCAAAATCACTAGTATAGGGATTTGAAATTAAAATAGATATATAAATCCCAATACTATACAAAACGTTTCCTTTCGGAAATCATTTACTATAACAACAGTGTTATAGTCCACCATTTCCTTTTATTTCTCGAAAACGTCTATTTCAACAATAAATGTTGAAATCTATGGTTTCGAATCTCAATGCATTTAAAACATCGTTAGATCGTTTTAATTCTGTTTAAAATATCACATTCAAAACAATTTCTTTAACATATTATTCACTATTCAAAAACGTGGATATACTACGTTAATCAATTTCATCATTTCTATACATTTCATTTTAAAGGATTATTCACAGTCAAAAACGTGAATATAACTCCATTAATAGGTTTCAACAATTTTCTTATCAAAATAAATCGTTTGCGAATTTATAAAACAACGTTTATAAACTCCATTTCTATTTATTTTATAACAACTTCCTTTTATAAATTCCTTTATTAATTTATTCGATTTGTAACTCAATTATCTACTAAAATTCATATTATAAGTTAAACACTTATAATTTATTTGTTTACAAGAAATCATTCTTTTGAACTTCATAATTATAAATCCTATAACTTATAAGCTTCAATTATTTATTCAAAACTATTCTTTTAATAACTTTATAAAATTTATAAATCTTACTATTTATAAATTTCATTTATAACTTCACCATTTTTAATTTTATGAATTCCATTCATTTACAAAATTCATTTTCACTTTATTCAAATACTTATAAAAACTCGTTTTATAATGTCAATATTTCAATTTATAAATATCCATTTATAAATCTCTTAATATAAGTCAATTTATATTATTCTTTAAAACATATTTAATCTCCTTTATAATTTCACCATTTTGATTTATAAAATAATTAAATTTTATAAATCCTATATTTTCAACTTTTATAATAAATTCAAAAATCCTGATTTAATCATTTTATAAAATCATTAGCATTATATTCTCAAAAATCAGTTTTTAACTATATTTCACAAAAATCATAATTTTTATAACTTTAAAAATTATAACGTTTATTTATTTAAAATAGATCAAATTCCAAACATATAGTATATTTTCAAAAATCACTTTATAAATCATTTTAAAATTCCAAAACTTGGTCTAATGATGCAACATATCAAATAGTCAATCACGACAACAACGATATCATATATCGATATGATAATCCATCAAATATCAAAATATCTGAATTCAAATAAATACTGTTGAGGAATCCAGTTGGATCCCTCCAACCTGTTTTCCTGCATCCACAAACATTAGCACAATACCAATTTCGCTCCGGTACGAAATTATCGCGGTATATGGGATTTTAAATATTATCCGCTTAATAGACGGCGCAATAGGGTCTCATCCGCTAAACAAAAAAATGCGGGAAATCAATAACTGCAATATATACATATGCCAATATATATATATTGCTATTATATATAATACCAATTTCACTGTTTATGAAATATTCGCGGTATATGTTTTTAATAAATAACATCCGCTTACTAACGGCGCATAATGTCTATTTTAACAATCAATAGATATCAATCATCATTCAAACATGCATTCAAATATTTTAAATCTAACTATTTAAAATAAAATCGAAACCGATTCGATTGAGTGAGAAGTTCTCACCTTGGTTTCAATTTCGTTTTAGCGATTTATTTCGAATAAAATTAAACGGACGTTTAATTTTACCCTAAATTCTCACTAACTCCAAACGACTCCAATCCAATTTCATCGCATAGTGCTCGTCCATACGATTCCAACGCAACTGGTTTCGCGCGTTTTCGACCTCGTATGAAAAAGTTATGAATTTTTGAAGTTTGTACACGATTTATATAAACTATTTACAACATAATTATATAATTTTAACCTTCATTCAATATAGGCCGTTAGATCATGATCCAAGGCCGTGCATTTCATCTCCTTCATACGTGCAACCTACAGCTTCAAGACCGCTAACATGAACCCATCAACAAGCAACTAGGGTTGAATTATGCTCCATCCACGACGAACTATAGCACGATCGGATAGCGCCATGTTGAAGCTTGCCTCGAAGAGCACCACCGCCCCAAACCCTATGCAACTCGGCCCCACCCTGACAAGCACGCACGAAGACGAACGTGGCACGCACGCAGCCATTTTTACCCCTCCACGCGACGCCAAACTCCATCATCACCGTATAGATCGAAAGCTCTCGCCTTGCTCTTCATCTTTGTAGTTCATCACTTTGGCTAATTATCGACGGATTGGAAGTAATTGAGGAGGAAAGATCGTGAGTTTCTGGCCATCCATTCGAAACTGGCGGCTAGGGTTAGGGTTTTAGTATATATTTTTTTTATTTTATGAAGAGAAGGGTGCTATTTATAGAGTTTTGAACGACACTATTCATCCCGGAAATTCCGAACTCCGATTCAAGCGCCGTAACCAGCGTTTCTAGGGTTTACCCCGCGTTCCGGACACAATGGAATAGGTTTCGGAAGCTAATTCGGACATCTGTGCGAGTTATGGCAATAAACGTTCAATTTAAATTAAACCGATTTAAATCGATTTCTAGGCGTTTTAATTTATACCGGACAAACGGTAAATCCAATTGACACGAAATTTGAAACCTTACAATAATATCATATTTCGGATCTGATGAAACTAGTTTCGTCGAAATCCGAGACTTTTTGAAAAATGGCTATTTTAACTCGCCAAATTAAAATTAAAAACGGTTCGATGCGTTTCGAGCTGCCACGCTCAAACAATAACTCCGATTGACACGAAAATTGAAATCCGGTAATAACTAACTATTACGGATCCAATGGAACTAGTTTCGTTCAATTCTGAGACTGTTCAAAAATTGACTATTTTCACTAGTCGATTTTAATATTAAAATATTCAATTTTCACAAATTAACTTTTAATTCGATTTTAAAAGTTCTAAAACATCATTCTAACTTCAATATGATAAAATAAAATTTTACAAATCATTTTCAATCATATTTAACTCGATTTTCAATTATTTCCATAATTTAACACATTAAATTATCGATTTAATTCTTCAATTAAATCCAATAATTCAAAATAAAAATTATTCGACTTATAAATTCACTTATAAATATTTAAAATTAATTAAATATTCGAATTTTAATAAATTAAAATTCTGGGTCGTTACAATCTTCCCCCCTTAAAAGAATTTCGTCCTCGAAATTATTAAGTAAGAAAAGTTACATAATTTATTAACTTTCCAAAAATTCATAATTTTATTCCTTACAAATCTTTACTAAGTTTTCAAATCATACTTAGTTATCTTTTCAAAAACAACTACTATTGTTTAACTTTCCATTCCAAATCAAAGTTAAAGTTTTCAAAAAATTTCCAATTTTCTCAAAATTTTTCTAACGCCTTAAATTTCCGGAAAAATTCGCCATAGTCTCCTTTGCGCGGCTCGATCCGAAAAAAAAAATGACAGTATATATATCACAAATATACATCTCATCAAGTAATGAGGCATCCCGAAGGGAAAAAAAGTGTAAAAGTACGGTATGTAATCCGAGATATGTACCTTATTATTTTATTAGCGAGCATATACGGCTAATATAGCGCGAAAGCGAGCTCCAAATGCGAAGCAAACGCGATCCGCACCTACTAATTACTCAACAAAAAACATGAGAACATGTATACATGAAAATAGTATCAATACACAACATATAGCAACATAATAACTATATATGTTAACATAGCAAATGCAGTAAAAGCAACAAATGCAAACATCAACCAACTATTATCCAACTAACATTCATTTTCAATTAGTTTATATTCACTAATTCATATTCAAGTTGGTTCACTTCCAATCAAATTCAATTCTATTTACTCACTTAACTTCCAATTGAATTCCAATTACTTTAGCTTTCAATTTCATTAACTCTTAATGAATTATATACAATCAACTAACAACCATATAACAACCAATGTATATTAATTACAACCAAATTCCTTTGCTTCACTGACATTCATTTTGGTTTAACTAAATTGATTTTCATTCAACTATTCAACTTCCAATGACATTAGATTTTAATGAATTATCACTTACATTCATTATTTCATTCCAATTTATTTACATTCAATTGATTAACATTCAATCCATTAATTCAATTCAATTTATAAAGTTGAATTTCATTTATATAACTTAAGTTTATATTCATCACTTTTATTTACAACTCATATTCATAAATATATTCATATAGTTTCACTTCTTATATATATAAGTTTATTTCACAATTGTAAATCACTTTAATTATAATTCAATTCTTATAATTCATTTGCTTATACAAGTATTCTTCATTTAGATTATTCAAACAACTAAACAATCAACTTATATACCTTAATAATTCTGAAAAATTATTTCTTTTATATATAAAAATATAATCAAGGTAAAATTATTTCATTTACCCAATTTAAAAATCATTATTGTGCCGAATTGTTCTATTCAAGTGTTTAGAAACCCCTTCGGCATAGTCTTGCGGACCACGCTGACAAAAGTTCATATGCCACTCAATAAACCAATCATCACAATATAAAACAGTTTTATATTCACTAAAAAATACGCTCTCATAGCTATTATTACACTCAAACCCATTCTAGAGTACTACCGACTCTATCTCTAATGAGTAATACCCAACAGAACCAAGGTTGTCGCTTAACCATATGCTCTGATACCAAATGTTAGGACCCGATTCTTCGTCTTCCGAAAATTCAACACCGATACTCACTTTATCGACTGCCGAGCAATCGAACGACGGAAAACCGAACATTGAGGGTTTAAGAAAATGAAAAAGTAGAAAAGAAGAGAAGATAGAGAGAAAAAGATAGAAAAGATAGAGAGAATGGAGGGAAAAGAAAAATAGAGGAAAGAACATAGAAAATAAAGAAAATAGAACGGAATAGAAAACAACAGAACAATAACAAAATCTCACAATTCGCAGCGGAACAACATATAATAATAAATGAATAATCTTTAAACAAAGAACTATATCTGTTATTACATTACATCACATTACATCAGAGCGTACAACAACAACAACAAATAGTGCAGCGGAAAAAGAAATACTATATACTAATAATACGCCATGCCATCCAGCTTGCCTCCAGCAACTCCTGAATATCCAGAATATCCTGATAAACCTTAACTCTTGACTGCCCGTGTGGAAATTGGTGGGCACCCAGAGTTTAGGAAGAAAAACAATAAACTCCGAGTCAGTCATGTGACTGGTGTGAGAACTCAAAACAGTTTATTTATCTTTAAAATCAAATTAGAGGAATAGTTTTAAAGTCAATTCGCAGTGCTTTTAAAAAATGAGACTACCATAAGGCCTCCCGCACACACACACATGCAAACGCAGAATCAGAGGAGATTTCTCCTTATGATAGTCAAAGATGTTTGATACGCATTTAAAAGAAACATTTGATATTATTACTAGTGCATAGTGTAGGAAAAATTCATTTCGAAAGTAGAATATAAATCTTAGCCAACATACGACCATTATCGTATGCCTACTATAGCTAACTATGTTCAATAGCAAGTTACCGCCACATTCCATAGCAGGTTATACAACTAAAACCGTACAAGGCTCGTATTTGAAGAATGGATTTTCCAACAAATGGTCAGGCCAAGGAACTTCCCATTGCCACATGGAAACGCCTCTGGATGGACGCCTCGAGAACCACCGTTCTCCGCTAAACAAAGCCGGGAATCCCTTTTCCCAAAGGATATTACAAACCCTCAGATATACCACCCCCGGTCCTTTGGAACCTTTAAACCGAGCGCTCGTCACCATCATCACACAATCATAAAGTGTTTTCAACATGAGTAAGTATCTGGGCTCCATACCATGATACTACCCTTTTCCAGAAGGAATGGTCATACCCTAGGGAAGCGATCCCTGGAAACCTTGCCGCACAATTCCTGTTTCGACCATTACCGGTTTGTGAGGCTCGACGAAGTCACGTCCACAAAAACACACTTTATACAAAAGCCGTGCTTTGGGTCAACAAATGATCATAGAAATGATCACAAAGATAGACGATCAAACAAATGATCCTATCACAAATAGTCAACACAATGATCATTTACAGCAACACTCAGCATGTCACATTACCAAATTGGGAATATATCGCTGATAACTTCAACTATATAACCTCTGAGCTCGTACGTCTCAGAGAAGGGTGTTAAGCTAAAAGAATAAATTCTCCGCCACCAACAGAAATATATTTGAAAGAAATTGGCTTTATATCTCAACTTGTAATGTCAGACATACAATCGATACAAGTCTGTTCCGGGCTCGAACAAAACCGAAGGCACTTACAAAGAAGTCCTTGCAATCCGGATATTCACAATCCCGATCGGATTCACCATCACATATGGAGAACTCTATACCGTAGCTACTCGGTGCAGAGTCAATCGACAGGTCATCCTATCGCTCTCGCAAATACCGGGTCTTCAACACCGATCTTCAATGCAATTCATAACGACGTATCACATATTCGAAATGGGTTATACGACCCCATGGTCCTTTCCCGGTTAACCCGAATAGTGAGCGCTTATTCAAAAATAAGTGTGGCATTCAAATTCAAACAAATTACATCAATTACCCATTCAAAGGGAAATATTGATAGTGGGTTATTGAACTATCAATGGATATGCACACATCACCAGTTTCAAAATAATTTTCCAAATTATTTATTTTCCAAAAATATCTTTACAAGATATATTATTCAATATCTCAAAAATAAATCAATATTTATTTTTAAACAAATTCCAATTTCTTTTATAAATTCCATAATGAATTTTCATTCCAAAATATCCATGCATATACGATTTCAATTATTCATTTCAATTTATCTTCAAAAAGATAAATTCTCAAAATATTCACTTTATATTGGAAAACATTTCCACACTTATTTAATAAGTAATTCACAAATTTTTTTATTTTCAACACTTGGAAAATATTCAATATACTTAAATCAAAATCTAGTATATATCTCATTCTTTAAGGAAATCATTCTCTTAAACATATTTATTTGGGCCAAAACGAATGTTGCGTAGAACATCGTTACGACAACCCAAAATCACTAGTATAGGGATTTGAAATTAAAATAGATATATAAATCCCAATACTATACAAAACGTTTCCTTTCGGAAATCATTTACTATAACAACAGTGTTATAGTCCACCATTTCCTTTTATTTCTCGAAAACGTCTATTTCAACAATAAATGTTGAAATCTATGGTTTCGAATCTCAATGCATTTAAAACATCGTTAGATCGTTTTAATTCTGTTTAAAATATCACATTCAAAACAATTTCTTTAACATATTATTCACTATTCAAAAACGTGGATATACTACGTTAATCAATTTCATCATTTCTATACATTTCATTTTAAAGGATTATTCACAGTCAAAAACGTGAATATAACTCCATTAATAGGTTTCAACAATTTTCTTATCAAAATAAGTCGTTTGCGAATTTATAAAACAACGTTTATAAACTCCATTTCTATTTATTTTATAACAACTTCCTTTTATAAATTCCTTTATTAATTTATTCGATTTGTAACTCAATTATCTACTAAAATTCATATTATAAGTTAAACACTTATAATTTATTTGTTTACAAGAAATCATTCTTTTGAACTTCATAATTATAAATCCTATAACTTATAAGCTTCAATTATTTATTCAAAACTATTCTTTTAATAACTTTATAAAATTTATAAATCTTACTATTTATAAATTTCATTTATAACTTCACCATTTTTAATTTTATGAATTCCATTCATTTACAAAATTCATTTTCACTTCATTCAAATACTTATAAAAACTCGTTTTATAATGTCAATATTTCAATTTATAAATATCCATTTATAAATCTCTTAATATAAGTCAATTTATATTATTCTTTAAAACATATTTAATCTCCTTTATAATTTCACCATTTTGATTTATAAAATAATTAAATTTTATAAATCCTATATTTTCAACTTTTATAATAAATTCAAAAATCCTGATTTAATCATTTTATAAAATCATTAGCATTATATTCTCAAAAATCAGTTTTTAACTATATTTCACAAAAATCATAATTTTTATAACTTTAAAAATTATAACGTTTATTTATTTAAAATAGATCAAATTCCAAACATATAGTATATTTTCAAAAATCACTTTATAAATCATTTTAGAATTCCAAAACTTGGTCCAATGATGCAACACATCAAATAGTCAATCACGACAACAACGATATCATATATCGATATGATAATCCATCAAATATCAAAATATCTGAATTCAAATAAATACTGTTGAGGAATCCAGTTGGATCCCTCCAACCTGTTTTCCTGCATCCACAAACATTAGCACAATACCAATTTCGCTCCAGTACGAAATTATCGCGGTATATGGGATTTTAAATATTATCCGCTTAATAGACGGCGCAATAGGGTCTCATCCGCTAAACAAAAAAATGCGGGAAATCAATAACTGCAATATATACATATGCCAATATATATATTGCTATTATATATAATACCAATTTCACTATTTATGAAATATTCGCGGTATATGTTTTTAATAAATAACATCCGCTTACTAACGGCGCATAATGTCTATTTTAACAATCAATAGATATCAATCATCATTCAAACATGCATTCAAATATTTTAAATCTAACTATTTAAAAGAAAATCGAAACCGATTCGATTGAGTGAGAAGTTCTCACCTTGGTTTCAATTTCGTTTTAGCGATTTATTTCGAATAAAATTAAACGGACGTTTAATTTTACCCAAAATTCTCACTAACTCCAAACGACTCCAATCCAATTTCATCGCGTAGTGCTCGTCCATACGATTCCAACGCAATTGGTTTCGCGCGTTTTCGACCTCGTATGAAAAAGTTATGAATTTTTGAAGTTTGTACACGATTTATATAAACTATTTACAACATAATTATATAATTTTAACCTTCATTCAATATAGGCCGTTAGATCATGATCCAAGGCCGTGCATTTCATCTCCTTCATACGTGCAACCTACAGCTTCAAGACCGCTAACATGAACCCATCAACAAGCAACTAGGGTTGAATTATGCTCCATCCACGACGAACTATAGCACGATCGGATAGCGCCATGTTGAAGCTTGCCTCGAAGAGCACCACCGCCCCAAACCCTATGCAACTCGGCCCCACCCTGACACGTGCGCACGAAGACGAACGTGGCACGCACGCAGCCATTTTTACCCCTCCACGCGACGCCAAACTCCATCATCACCGTATAGATCGAAAGCTCTCGCCTTGCTCTTCATCTTTGTAGTTCATCACTTTGGCTAATTATCGACGGATTGGAAGTAATTGAGGAGGAAAGATCGTGAGTTTCTGGCCATCCATTCGAAACTGGCGGCTAGGGTTAGGGTTTTAGTATATATTTTTTTTTATTTTTTTTATGAAGAGAAGGGTGCTATTTATAGAGTTTTGAACGGCACTATTCATCCCGGAAATTCTGAACTCCGATTCACGCGCCGTAACCAGCGTTTCTAGGGTTTACCCCGCGTTCCGGACACAATGGAACAGGTTTCGTAAGCTAATTCGGACATCTGTGCGAGTGATGGCAATAAACGTTCAATTTAAATTAAACCGATTTAAATCGATTTCTAGGCTTTTTAATTTGTACCGGACAAACGGTAAATCCAATTGACACGAAATTTGAAACCTTACAATAATATCACATTACGGATCCGATGAAACTGGTTTCGTCGAAATCCGAGACTTTTTGAAAAATGGCTATTTTAACTCGCCAAATTAAAATTAAAAACGATTCGATGCGTTTCGAGCTGCCACGCTCAAACGATAACTCCGATTGACACAAAAATTGAAATCCGGTAATAACTAACTATTACGGATCCAATGGAACTGGTTTCGTTCAATTCTGAGACTGTTCAAAAATTGACTATTTTCACTAGTCGATTTTAATATTAAAATATTCAATTTTCACAAATTAACTTTTAATTCGATTTTAAAAGTTCTAAAACATCATTCTAACTTCAATATGATAAAATAAAATTTTACAAATCATTTTCAATCATATTTAACTCGATTTTCAATTATTTCCTAATTTAACACATTAAATTATCGATTTAATTCTTCAATTAAATCCAATAATTCAAAATAAAAATTATTCGACTTATAAATTCACTTATAAATATTTAAAATTAATTAAATATTCGAATTTTAATAAATTAAAATTCTGGGTCGTTACAGAATCTTTTACTGATGTAGTAAACCGGGCGCTGAACTTTTGCGTCTTCCCGTACCAATGCTGCACTGAGAGCATGAGATGAAACCGCTAAAATATGAAAAGATCTTCACCATTGCTGCACTTAGAAAGTATTGGAGGCGTTTCCATGTGGTGAATCAGTTCATCAAAAGCTTTCTGACATTCAAGAGTCCACTCAAAGTTTTTATTTCCTTTCTTCAGAGCGTCAAAGAAGGGAATGCATTTGTCAGTGGCCCTGGAAATAAACCTACTCAAAGTAGCGACTTTTCTGTTGAGGCTTTGCAATTCCTTCTTTGTCCTAGGGGCCTTGAATTCTCTTAAAGCAGCAATCTGAGCAGGATTATCTTTGATGCCCCTAGCACTCACAATGAAACCAAAGAATTTTTCGGACTCTACCCCGAATGAACATTTCAAAGGATTTAGCTTCATCCCATACTTTCGGAGGACCGTGAACATTTCTGCCAAATGATCCATGTGGTCTACTGATGCAGCCCAACCTGATGAAGTATTAGGTCGCGAGCGACCTAACAAGCTGTTGAGTCGCGTACGACCTAACGGGATGAAGAATCATGAGATAGAGGACACAGATGGCACAGTGGAAGGCAATGCAGATCACCGACAAGTTAATCATAAGTCCTTGGAATGACCTATGCTAAGTCGTGAGCGACCTGGCTAGTTAACTCACCCAGTATCGTACTTTACTTATGATGCTCGAGGTCGCGTGAAGGTTCCTGTTGCTGTGAAGAGATAGGTCGTTGTTACATTGGTCGTAACTCGTTTGTGGTAATGTGTTTCTTATGTCGTTGATAGTTAGGTCGTTATGATGTTTTTATTGTAATATCTTAGGTCGGTTGTACTTAGGTCGTATGTGTGTTGAGTCGCTCACTGTTGTAAATTTGTGTTGCGTGTTTCTGTTGTAACTCGTCAAGTGTTAAGTCGTTAACGACCTTAGTTAGGTCGTAGGTCGTTTCCTGTGTTAGGTTGTGCGTGTTGTAAGGTCGTGAACGACCTAGCGTGCTGCTGTGTTGAGTTGTATTCTGTAACTAGAGGGGTCGGGTCATTTGTAAAAAGGGTGGTTGATTTTTGAATGAAACTTTGTTTGAGTGCTTTGTGCCTCTTTTGAAATTAGTAGTTGAGTGTGATCTCCTATCTCCACTTTTGGTATTCGAGTGCGCTCGAATCAACGATTGTTGAAGCCAATTCATGGTATCAAGCGCACTTGATCAACGTTCGACGAACTGTAGATCTTCTTTCGCGGTATCGTGCACGATCAACGTGTCGAAGATAGCTATAATTCGGTATCTTTCGAAGATCAACGAATTTGGGAATTCGGTATCTTACAATCCATCGATTCAAATCGATACATATAATCGTTCTTTGATTAGTTTGACACGAAATCTCCATTTCTTCATCAATCCGTTATATCCGCTGCGCCATTTCGGTATCAGAGCTAGACTTAGCCAATCATAGCTAAGCCAAGTCTTGGATCCAAGGAGCTTGAAGTTGAAGTTTGCATTGTTGAGAAGTTTGGTGTTCATCGTGAAGTTGCAACAAGTTGGGAGTTTTCGATCCATATCATTTTGGATCAAAGTTCGGAAAGTGTTTGAATTTTGAGCGTGGGATTTTTACACGCCAAAGTGAAGTTTGAAAGTTCGAATCAAGCTAGTTGAAGTAAACCGACCTAATTGAAGCCAAGCCGAGCTAAGGGAGTGTTGAACGAGCTAAGCCAAGTTAGGTCGTTTCAGTCCGTGCGAGCTAAGTCAAGGCCGAAAGTTGTGCTTGTTGAAAATTGTTTGATTAATCATGCCGCCGAGAAGAGCCAATCGCCATCAGAATGTTGAAGATTTGTACAAAAGAGAAGATGCTGAACAGATGGAACAACGCATTAGCAATAAATTCAATGAGAAGTTAGATGAAGGCATTGGTAGATTGGAGAAATTGATGATAGATATGAATCAAAGGAGAAGGTCACCAATCTCGAACCATGGAGGAAATAGAGTTTCGCCATCGGTTACGGAAGCGAGGAGGGTGTCGCCACAATATTTTAGAGAAAGAAGAGAAACATCAATTTCATCGAGAAGAGATCACCTTGACTATAGACATGAAGAGAGAAGAACTCCTCATGAGTTTGAAGATGAGCCATATCGAGATGAAGAGAGACATAGTAGAAGAGACATGCGTGATCGAATGGATGTTGATGGTCGAGATCGATTCAGATGTACATTTGATTTTGATGAAGATGGTGATAGAGCTAGCATTCATTATCGAGATCGAGACCAAGTTCGAAATTCATATCGGGATGTAGAAGATGATCGACGTTGGGAGTCGGGGATGAAGACAGAAATTCTGGAATTCAAAGGTGGGATGGTAGCAGAAGAATTTCTGGATTGGTTGTCTAATGTTGAAGAAATTTTTGACTTTAAAGAAGTTCCTGAGCATAGAAGAGCGAAGTTAGTTGCTACAAGGTTGAGGGGAAGAGCTATGGCATGGTGGCAGCAAACTAAACTTACACGGGAGAGAATGGGGAAGTCAAAAATTGAGTCATGGGAGATGATGAAGAAGTTAATGAAAGCTACGTTCTTGTCGTATAATTATCAATCACTCATGTATCAGAGGTTGCAGAATCTGAGGCAAGGAACGAAGACTGTTAATGATTATGCTGATGAATTTTATCAATTGATTGCTTGAAATGACATTATGGAGACGGAGGAACAGCTGACTGCTAGATTTGTTGGAGGGTTGAGAATGCAAATCCAAGATATGGTGAATATGTTTGATCCTAGATCTATGGCTGAAGCGCACCAGAAAGCGTTGGCTTGGGAGAAGCAGAGAAGACGAGGGGGTGGTGTGTTTCCAAGTTACAATACTCAGAACAAAGGTTCTAGTGGGAGTGCTAATGTTCCTGAAGTTGTCAGTAAACCAGTTGTGAAAGAATTTGAGAAGGAAAAGGTCAACAACAGTTTCAAATGTTATAGTTGCCAGGAAGTGGGCCACAAGAGTAATGAATGTCCGAAACCGAAAAAACAAGCTATGATTGCTGAAGCAGAAGGTGAGGATGTTGATGTAGATTATTCTAGTCCAGTTGAGGAGAATGAACATGATATCACGTTAAGTGATGAAGGATGTAATCTAATGATGAGGAGATCTTTTTTGACACCAAAGCAAGAGGATGAGGCTAGTTGGTTGAGGAGTAATATCCAGTCGACATGCACTATAATGGGAAAGGTTTGTAAATTTGTGATTGATGCGGGAAGTTGTGACAATATCATTTCTACCGAATCTGTGAGAAAGTTGAAGTTGAAGACGGAGAAGCATCCAAATCCTTACAAGTTAGCATGGCTGAGGAAAGGAGGAGAGATGAAGGTGGACAGGCGAGTTCATGTTCCATTTTCTATTGGGAAGAAGTATAAAGATGAGATTTGGTGTGATGTGGTGGAGATGGACGTTTGTCACTTGCTTTTGGGAAGACCATGGCAGTATGACCGAGCAGTGCAGCATGATGGTCGAACCAATAGCTACAGTTTTATGTTTGAGGGCACTAAGATCATTTTAGTTCTGAAGAAGAGACATCAAGGAGGAAGCAAATCAGAAGAGATTGAGGAACTGAAGACACTGTTGACTTTAAAGGAGTTGTTAAAGAAGTCGAAGATGAACCTGAAGTATTCTTGTTGAACGGACGTGAAAGTAGTGAGGAGTATTGAGCCAGAAGGGAAGACCGGTTGCTTATTTCAGTGAGAAATTGTCTGGAGCCAAATTGAGGTATAACACTTATGACGTGGAATTTTACGCGATTGTTCAAGCCGTAAAGCACTGGAGACATTATCTGTTTCAGAAGGAGTTTGTTCTTTATACGGATCACGAAGCTTTGAAACATTTGCAAGGGCAGGACAAAATTTCAGCTAGACATGCTTCATGGGTCGCGTATCTACAGCAGTTTACTTTTGTTGTAAAGCATAAATCAGGGGTGACGAATCGTGTAGCTGATGCCTTGAGCAGGAGGAATCATTTGTTGACAATGATGAAGGTTGAAGTGACAGGATTTGAACTATTGCCAGAGTTGTTTGAAGAAGATCCTTACTTTACGAAGATTATTGAGAAAGTCAAGGATGGGAGTACTGATGAGTTTGTGTTGGTAGATGGATTCTTATTCAAGGGGAATCGATTGTGTGTACCGGATTGCAGCTTGAGAATGAAAATTGTAAAAGAGTTGCATGAAGAAGGACATGTTGGACGGGATCGCACATTGCAGTTGATTTCTCAATCTTACTATTGGCCCTCAATGAGGTGGGAAGTTGAAAAGTTTGTGCGTAGATGTCATGTTTGTCAGGTTTCGAAAGGGACAACTAGAAATGCAGGATTGTATATGCCTTTACCTGTTCCTACAAAACCATGGGTAGATATAAGCATGGATTTTGTGTTGGGTTTGCTTACGACTCAATGGAGAAATGACTCTATCTATGTTGTGGTGGACCATTTCTCGAAGATGGTACATTTTGTTGCTTGTAAAAAGACGGCAGATGCAGTCCATGTGGCACAGTTGTTCTTTAGAGAGATCTATCGCTTGCATGGTTTACCAGAATCTATAGTTTCAGACAGGATACCAGATTTCTAAGTCAATTTTGGCTGAGTTTGTGGAAGATGCTGGGAACGAAGTTGAAATTCAGAAGTGCGTACCATCCACAGACAGATGGACAGACTGAAGTTGTGAACAGATCCCTGGGAAATTTATTGCGGTGTCTCGTGAAGGATAACCTGAAGAGCTGGGATGTGAAGTTGTGTCAAGCAGAGTTTGTTCATAATTATGCTATCAACCGTAGTACGAGTTTCAGATTGTATATTCAAGCTTGCCAAAGGGGCCATTGGATTTAACGATAGTGCCACAACCGAAGGGGACAGTTAAGCGGGCTGATGATTTCGTTGATGGGTTGACAGAATGCCATAGAATCGTTCAGGAACGATTGGAGAAGAGGAATAAGAAGTATAAACGATCTGCGGATTTTAAGTGAAGAAGTGTTGAATTTAATGAGGGAGATTTAGTATATGCTGTACTAACGAAGGATCGTTTTCCAGTGGGAACATACAATAAACTTAAAGCTTGAAAGATTGGTCTTGTAAAGATTGTGAAACAGATCAATGAAAATGCTTATAAGTTGAAACTGCCAAAGGATGTGTACACTTCTGACGTGTTTAATGTTAAACATCTTATACCTTACTATGGAGATGAACCATCCAATGGGGAAGAACTTTTAAATTCGAGGACGAATTTTTCCCAACCAGGGGAGGATGATGCAGCCCATCCTGATGAAGTATTAGGTCACGAGCGACCTAACAAGCTGTTGAGTCGCGTATGACCTAACGGGATGAAGAATCACGAGATAGAGGACATAGATGGCACAGTGGAAGGCAATGAAGATCACCGACAAGTTATCATAAGTCCTTGGAACGACCTATGCTAAGTCATGAGCGACCTGGTAAGTTAATCACCTAGTACCGTACTTTACTTATGACGCTCGAGGTCGCGTGAAGGTTCCTGTTGCTGTGAAGAGATAGGTCGTTGTTACATAGGTCGTAACTCGTTTGTGGTAATGTGTTTCTTATGTTGTTGATATTTAGGTCGTTATGATGTTGTTATTGTAATATCTTAGGTCGGTTGTACTTAGGTCGTGTGTGTGTTGAGTCGCTCACTGTTGTAAATATGTGTTGCGTGTTTCTGTTGTAACTCATGAAGTGTTAAGTCGTTAACGACCTTAGTTAGGTTGTAGGTCGTTTCCTGTGTTAGGTCGTGCGTGTTGTAAGGTTGTGAATGACCTAGCGTGCTGCTGTGTTGAGTTGTACTCTATATATAGAGGGGTCGGGTCATTTGTAAAAAGGGTGGTTGATTTTTGAATGAAACTTTGTATGAGTGATTTGTGCCTCTTTTGAAATTGGTAGTTGAGTGTGATCTCCTATCTCCACTTTCGGTATTCGAGTGCGCTCGAATCAACGATTATTGAAGGCAATTCACGGTATCAAGTGCGCTTGATCAACGTTCGAAGTATTGTAGATCTTCTTTCACGGTATCGTGCGCGTTCAACGTGTCGAAGATAGTTAGAATTCGATATCTTTCGAAGATCAATGAATTTGGGCATTCAGTATCTTACAATCCATCGATTCAAATTGATACATCTAATCGTTCTTCGATTAGTTTGACACGAAATCTCCATTTCTTCGTCAATCCGTTATATCCGCTGCGCCATCTACTACCTTCTTCGATTTCACCAACATATTATCAACATACACTCCCATAGTCTTGCCAATCTAGGGTTTGAACATGGCATTAACAAGTCTTTGATAAGTTGCCTCCGTGTTCTTTAGTCCGAAGGGCATGACTTTATAGCAGTAAAGACCAACATCAGTGATGAAGCTCGTGTCCTCCTGATCTGGCTCATGCATCATGATTTTATTATATCCTGAGTAAGCATCCATAAAAGATAATAATTCATGCCTGGCTGTTCCATCCACCAACTGACAATCTTGGGTAACGGGAAACAGTCCTTGGAGCATGCCTTCTTTAAGTCTGAAAAGTCGATGCATACGCTCCACTTTTCCATTTGCCTTTTTAACCAACACCGGATTAGAAACCCAATTCAGATAAGTGGATTCTCTAATGAAGTCATTTTACATGAGCCGATCTACTTCTTCTTTTAATGCTATCGACCTTTCAGGACCCTAGGCTCTTCTTTTCTGCTTTACGGGTGTGAATTTTGGATCAATATTCAAAGCATGCACGACGATTTCTGGAGATATTCCACACATGTCGGCATGACTCCAAGCGAATACATCTAGGTTTGCTTCAAGAATGATATCAACATATTCTGAACCGTCACACCAAGTTGTGAACCCACATTCAGCACCTTGTTTGGATCTTTCAGGTGAACAGGTATTGGCACCGTCACTTCCACCGGCACCACTCTACTCTCCCCTGCACTGGCTTTTCGGGGATCAATCTCTTTTCATGCACCACTATGCTCACCAGTGCAGGGTCCACCACGCAATTGGTACAAGGTGGGCTCTTTGATTCGGAGCGGAGCTGCCATACCCTTACCCATCTCTCTCTTTTCTTTGCTTCCCGTAGCTCTATGAGATAGCATTCTCGCTTGGCATTTTGATCCCCTATCACAACATGAACGCCATTATCAGTGGGGAACTTCATAGTTAGGCACCATGGGGCGAGAATGGCCTTGAATGCGGAAAGAGCCAGTCGACCCAAGAAGGAATTGTAAGTGGAGAATTCATCAACAATAACAAAAGTTTGTTTTCGAACCACCTTCTTTTCCCCTTCTCCAAGCTCTACAAATAAGTCAATAGTTCCTATAGGCTATTTTGGTTCTCCAGTGAACCCAACAATTTTCTGTGAGGAAGCTTGGACATCAATCATGGGAATTTTCTTCTGATCGAATGTCTTTTTGAAGAGAACATTGGAAGAGGCGCCGCAGTCAACAAGTGTTAACTCCCTTCTGCAAACGACCTATAGATCAAAAAGCTGCGACCTAAAAGACGGCACGACCTAAAGGACAACGCAACCTAGCGACCTAAAAGTTTAACGACCTAGAGGATAGAGCAACTTAGCGGTTTAACGAAGCAAGCGACCTAAAGTAGCGGAGGTTAGCGACCTACAGGTAGTTGCGACCTAAAGGAAGACTCACTCTAACCAACCAACGACCTAAGGGGATTCAGCAACCTAAAGTCTTCAGCGACCTAGCGCCTTCATTACTCAGCGATCAAAAAGCCAGAGCGACCTAAAGATCATATCAGCCTAAAGAGGCCGCGACCTAACAGAATGGCTCGACCTAAGATAGGTCGCCCACAACCTAAGGTAGGTCGTTCCCGACCTAGGGACAGTGTATCAGAAGGCCGCCTTTTCTATACTGCCACCAATAAGGTCGCTTACGACCTAGGACTTGTCGAAACGAGCTCGTGCATTCTTATGAAAGAAGGGGGAGGAGCCAGTGCTTCTTAGGGCGCCTACGACCTACGACCTTGCTTAGGTCGGTCGCGACCTACGACCTAACTCCGAGCAAAGCCTATAAATACGCCCCTAGCTCCAACTAGCAAAGGACCCTTTTGGGCTAATTCTCGAAGCACCGTTACTCTGCCATTTTCTCAACTCAAGCAGCACTCCAAGCACTCCAAACTCCAAGGACGCTATTACACACTTCAAAGAAGAATCACAATCATTCAAGATGAATTCGAAAGATTATTCTTCATGGGAGTTTGAACTATTTGTCTGAAGTTAATTGTAATTGAAGAAAGTGATATAAATTGTACTCATATCAGCAATAAAGAGAATCTAAGTGGACGTAGGCCTGATTTTGGGCCGAACCACTATAAAACTTGTGTTTTTACTGCTTTTCTGCAATCTCCTTACTTATAATTCTTTCCCGATCTATCGGGTGGTGCTTTCACAAATACACTTCACACACCGGGGTGTTAGCGTTCAAATTTAAGCGTTAACATTTTTGGTGCTTTCACTGAGAATTGAACTCAGGACAGCTGTCATCATTGCTTCGCAGAGATTTGAAGAAAGAATTTCCTTAAAAACCAGAAGTATATCTGAGATTATGGCTCCTGGAAGGAAAAGCAGATCTATCAGATCTGGGAACATTCAAGAGGGAACCTCCGCTTCCCCTGTGCCTAATCTACCCACTCCGTCTGTTGGAGTTAC
This sequence comes from Allium cepa, assembly GCA_030765085.1. Lineage (NCBI taxonomy): Eukaryota > Viridiplantae > Streptophyta > Magnoliopsida > Asparagales > Amaryllidaceae > Allium > Allium cepa. The sequence goes on from CM060928.1 coordinate 1,040,696,358, forward strand.
AAAAGCGGAATTGGATGCTGTGATTCTAGGGCTAAACCAGCAGATAAACGCCCAAAATGCACAACTAGAGGCTCAAAGTGCCCAGAATGCTCTGATTCTGAATAAGTTGAACGACTTACTTGGGGCAAACAATGAACCGGCTGGTAATGAAAGGAACTATGCTGGCAACATTCATGATGTTAATGAAAGGAATGCTCCTGAAAGGCCTACTAGTCCCTTTGAGCAGGCAGTACCTGACGCCGGTGGATCTAGAACTCGACATGATGAGGAATATCTTTCTGGAATGGTCCGGCAGATCATGAAAGAAAGTATGCAAAGGATTGAAGATGAGAAGGAATGGGGTTTCGCTCCAAGTAAAACTCCGTTTACTGAAAAAATCTTGAAGGCGGAATTTCCAAGGAAGTTTGTCCCTCCGACTATTCCAGCTTACAAAGGGACGAGTGATCCGAATGAGTTCCTGTATAAATATGACTGGCACATGACAGGTGCCAGGGCCTCCGACGAAATAAAGTGCCGATATTTCCCCGTATACCTGGAAGTCGTGGCTTTATTGTGGTTCACCAAGTTACCAGTCCGATCTATCGATCAGTTTTCAGACTTGACCAGAAAATTCAAGGAGCAGTTTAGACTATATGCTTCGAAGGCCAAGGATATTATGTCACTATCGAGTTTAGAGCAGAATCCTGGTGAATCTATCAGATCCTTCTTGAACCGCTTCAATATAGCACTGGCTGAGGTGGACAATGCTGAACCACGAATGATATTGACTTATCTGATGAGGGCTATCGATAAGTCAAGCGAATTTGGGAAATGGTTAAATATGAAGGAGCCAACCTCTCTCGAAAAGTTCTACAAAAAAGCAGACGAGTTCATTCGCTTGGAAAGCCGTCCTTTACCAGTAAAGACAGTGTTAGAAAAAGCAGAAGACAACACTGTCGCTCCACGCAAGAATGAATCGGTGGGCGAAAAAAGGGAGAATAGTAATGGGAAGAAACAGGGTAATCTGAAGAAGCCCCGATCCTTCAAGCCATCAGAATATACTCCATTATCACATACACCGGAGCACATCTACCTCGCCACTAAAGATTCCGTCGATTTCCCTAAACCTATCCCGTTGAGAACTGGGAGAAAAGCCATACAAAGTGGGAAATTCTGCCGCTTCCACAATCAACCAGGTCATGAAACTGATGAATGCCGCCAGCTGAAAAATCTGATTGAAGAGTTGCTAAGAGAAAACAAGTTGCAGCAATTCGTAAAAAAGAATAGCAACAATCCTGCATCGTCGAGTCAGGGGCAGCGGGCCCCTGTTCATCAGCCTGGGGCAGGAGAGAAAGCTACGGGGCACGAATCTGGAAGGCCCGTTATCAATGTCATTTCAGGAGGACCTCACCCAGCTGGTAAAAGTTGGGGTGAGATGGAGAGATATTCCAGGGGTTTGAAATATGCTCCAGCCGAAGAAAACGTCTTTGTTCTAGAAGACACTACGCCCCTTAAACAACAGAAAACTTTCAGTGACGATATTATTTTCAGAGCCAGAGATTCTACAGGTATTGAAGCTCCTACTTTAGATCCCTTGGTCATCTCGGCTGGTATTGGACCAGCCATTGTCAGAAGAGTCCTCATTGACTGCGGAGCATCATGCAATATTCTCTTCAAGAAGACATTTGACCAGATGAAAATCCCTATGATCGATGTGCAAGCCTCATCATAGAAAATCGTGGGCTTCACAGGGGAGCCAAAGCAACCAGTAGGAACCATCGATTTGTTTGTAGAACTTGGGGAAGGAGAAAGGAAAGTGGCCCGAAAGCAAACATTTGTGATTGTCGATGAGTTTTCTGCCTATAATGCTTTTCTTGGCCGTCCAACACTCGCAGCATTCAAAGCTATCCTAGCCCCGTGGTGCCTCACTATTAAATTCCCTACTGACAATGGAGTAGGAGTTATAAAAGGGGATCAAAATGCTGCGCGAGAATGTTATTGGACAGAGCTGCGAGAGTCAAGAAAAAGAGAAATGGGAAAGGATGCGGCAACTCCAGTCCGCATCAAGGAACCAGCTTTGTAGCAATTACAGAGCGGACCCTGCACTGGCGAGCACAGCGGGGCACGGAAAGAAATGGATCCCAGAAAAGCCAGTACAGGGGAGAATAGAGTAGTACCGGTGGAAACGACAATTCCGGTACCTGTTGACCCGAAGGACCCAAATAAGGTGTTGAATGTGGGTTCGCAGCTTAATGTGTCAATTCAGAATGTCTTGATATCTTTCCTGAAAGCAAATCTGGATGTCTTTGCTTGGACTCATGCCGATATGTGTGGGATATCCCCAGAAGTTGCAGTACACGCTCTGAATATTGACCCAAAGTTTACGCCAGTTAAACAGAAAAGAAGAACCCAAGGTCCAGAAAGGTCAGCAGCATTAAAAGAAGAAGTTGATCGACTCATGGAAAATAACTTCATCAAAGAATCTACGTATCCGAATTGGGTTTCAAATCCTGTGTTGGTCAAGAAAGCTAATGGAAAATGGAGAGTATGCATCGACTTTTCTGATCTAAACAAGGCTTGCCCCAAAGATTGCTTCCCATTACCCAGGATCGATCAACTGGTAGACGGAACTGCGGGACATGAATTGTTATCCTTCATGGATGCCTACTCCGGTTATAACCAAATCATGATGCATGAGCCGGATCAAGAGGATACAAGCTTTATCACAGATGTTGGACTTTATTGCTACAGAGTTATGCCCTTCGGATTGAAAAACGCAGGGGCAACCTACCAAAGACTTGTTAATGCTATGTTCAAACCGCAATTGGGCAAAACTATGGAAGTCTACGTCGACGACATGTTAGTGAAGTCCAGGAAAGCAGTGGATCACATTGAACACTTAGCAGAAATGTTCGCAGTCCTCCGGAAATACAGAATGAAACTTAACCCTCTGAAATGTACATTTGGGGTCGAATCCGGAAAGTTCTTAGGTTTTATTGTCAGTGCTAGGGGCATAGAGGCTAGCCCAGCTCAAATTACCGCCTTAAAAGAAGTTAAAGCTCCTAGAACGAAGAAGGAATTGCAAAGTCTCAACGGAAAGGTCGCCGCTTTGAATCGGTTCATTTCCAAAGCTACTGATAAATGCATCCCGTTCTTCGATGCCCTAAAAAAAGGAAAGAAGAACTTTGAATGGACTCCCGAATGCCAAAAAGCTTTTGAAGAGTTGATCCGTCATATGGAAACGCCTCCGATACTTTCTAGGCCAGGCGATGGTGAGGATCTTCTTATATACTTGGCAGTATCATCTCATGCTCTAAGTGCAGCGCTGATACGGGAAGACAAAAGGATTCAACATCCAGTTTACTATATCAGCAAAAGACTCACTGGGGCAGAGCTGAATTACTCCAAGTTGGAAAAACTCGCCTATTGCCTACTAGTTGCATCGAGGAAACTGAGGCAATATTTCCAAGCTCATCCTATCAAAGTACTCACTGATCAGCCTCTAAAGCAAGTCCTATTTCGCCCTGAAACTTCGGGTCGTCTTCTAAAATGGAACATTGAACTTAGTCAATATGACATCACCTATCACCCCCGAAAAGCAATCAACGGACAAGCTTTAGCTGATTTCATTGCAGAATTCACAGAGAAAGATAATGGTGAGGAAAAAGCGGTCAATGATTCTCCAATCCAGTGGAAGATGTATGTTGATGGCGCAAGAAATGACAACTGTTCTGGAGCCGGAGTGGTACTTGAAACTCCTGAAGGTCGATCATTATGTTATGCACTAAGACTGGAATTTCCTTCAACAAACAATGAAGCAGAATATGAAGCTCTTATTGCAGGTCTGAAAATCGCTAAAGAGCTGAACATTCAAGCATTACAAATTTTCAGTGATTCTCAGCTTATTGTATGCCAAGTCAAGAAAGAATTTCAAGCAAAAGGTGGAAATTTGCCTTCCTACTTGTCAAAGGCTTGGGAACTCCTATGTGAACTCGGTCACTATTCAATAAGCCACATTCCTCGGGAAGAGAATATGAAGGCAGATTCCCTCGCAAAGTATTCAAGTTCTGGTGAAGCTCAACTATTGGGATTGGTCCCTGTAGAAGTCCTTTCAGCGCCAAGTATAGACGAGATGGATATAGACTGGATTGTGAATGTATCTCAAGAACAAGAGTCATGGATGACTCCAATACTGGATTACCTACTCAGGGGTTCTCTGCCAGAAAACTCGATAGAAAGACGAAAGCTTCTAAGAAAGGCCTCTCGCTATGTAATTCAGGATGGCCGATTATACAGACGGGGATTCTCAATGCCATTGCTTCGATGTGTATCCCGGGAAGAGTCCAAAACAATCCTAGCTGAAGTGCATGGAGGAGAATGCGGTGATCATTCAGGTGGTCAAACACTAGCAAAGAAAATTCTCCGATACGGATATTTTTGGCCAGAAATTAATCGGGATGCCACAGATTACTCCCAAAAATGTGACAAGTGCCAAAGATATGCCAAAATTCCTAGAGCACCTTCTACCGAACTCACACAGATGGTCAGTCCATGGCCATTTGCAATTTGGGGAATGGATCTCATCGGGCCGCTACCAACTGCTAAATCAGGGATTAAATATGCCATTGTTGCAGTTGATTATTTTACTAAGTGGGCTGAAGCTGAACCATCGGCTACTATCACTTCTAAGAAAATGATAAGCTTTGTGACCAAGAATATCATTTGCAGATACGGTGTGCCTCAGAAAATAATCACAGACAATGGTACTCAGTTTGAAAGCGAGGAATTCCAGGATTTTTGTAAACGATTCAAAATCCAGAAAAGCTTTTCGACAGTAGCTCATCCGCAGGCAAACGGGCAAGTGGAAGCAGTGAACAAGATCATCAAATCAACCATCAAAAAGCAACTCGAAAAAGCAAAAGGTGGTTGGGTCGATAAACTACCACTTGCACTATGGGCATACAGAACTACTCACAAAACTGCAACTGGGCATACTCCTTTTTCGTTAGCATACGGATCGGAAGCAATGATCCCGGTTGAAACAGAGGTCCCTTCACACAGAAGAATCCATTTCAATCAAGCGGAAAATGAAAAGCTGCAACTTGAAGCGCTGGATTTCCTTGATGAAAAAAGAGATGAAGCTAACCTCAGAGTTGCAGCTCATCAGCAAAGGATAGCCAGACATTTCAATTCCAAAGTTCGTCAACGCAGCTTTGAAATTGGAGATCTAGTCCTGAAAAGAATTATGACCGCGACAGGTGTGTTTGGGCCAAATTGGGAAGGACCATATGTAGTAGGTCAGAAGCTTCTTGACGGCACATTCAAGCTCACCACTGTTGATGGAGAGCAAATTCCAAGGGCATGGAACAGCAACCACTTGCGTCCATACTTTACTTGAAAATTTTGTTGAAAAATTGTAAAAAGAATTATGGATGTATGATTCTTGTAATTGAAAGCAATTGTGAAACTGATGCAAGTAAATAATGAAAAAAAATATAAAGTGGATGTAGGCCCAATTTCATGGCCGAACCACTATAAATCTTGTGTTCCTTATTATCATTATATGCTTGCTTTGTTTTCGATATAAAAATACATAAGATGTATTGCTAAAATGTCAATTTAAATTTTTGCAGACCATGGAAATAAAACTTGCGCATAATAAGACTGAGCGATTCTCACCATCATTCAACAAACAAATTTCAAGTCACAAAGACCCCGAATTCAAATCCTAGATAGGAAATACTTCAATTGAACGGCTAATGATTTCGATAGAAACGAGCCCTTGCTGATAAATTGAGATCGTTTGAACAAACAAACATCCAATTAGGAAGCTAGTGCCCGTTCTCACGAACTTGCCTGGCAATGAAGTACACTTCCTTGGATTAAACAAGCCACTTGTGAGAGAAAGGGGAATGAAAACTTGAAAAGAAAAAAAAAAAGAGGATCGCTGAAAAGGCATAAGCAAGTGAACAGAGGAACAACCAAAGCTACCATCAGCGGCACAAGTCCTCTTCGGAGGCGCAACTCTTCGGAGGATAAAAGACCTCTAATGGGTCACACGCCACAAAAAAGAAAGTTCTCTACTCAACAAAAAAGATTGGAGGAGTCATGACCCTCCAACCATGAGAGAGTAACTTCCAGGCGATGAAAACCCTCTCTGAGGCACATTTCACCAGGAGTTGAAGTGTTATAACCGCTCTTCGGGATTTCACTTCACCAGAGTTGAAATGTAAACAAAATAAAAACCCTCTATGAGGCACATTTCACCAGGAGTTGAAGTATTATAACCGCTCTTCGGGATTTCACTTCACCAGAGTTGAAATGTAAACAAAATAAAAGCCCTCTTCGGAGGCCCATTTCACCAGGAGTTGAAGTGTTATAACCGCTCTTCGGGATTTCACTTCACCAGAGTTGAAATGTAAACAAAATAAAAGCCCTCTTCGGAGGCACATTTCGCCAGGAGTTGAAGTGTAGCAACCGCTCTTCGGAATTTCACTTCACCAAAGTTGAAATGCAAAAACAAAGACCTTCTTGAAAGCACACGTTTCACCGAGATTGAAATAAAACTTCCAAGTGTTGAAACGTGAAAAGGCTTTCTTCAAAGGCACAACTCTTTGGGGGTACACGTTTCACCAAGATTGAAATAAAACTTCCAAGTGTTGGAACGTGAGAAATCCCTCCTCAGAGGTACAACCCCCTCCCAGGAACACAATTAAGAAGAAAGACCTCTTTGGAAACCCACGTTTCACCGAGATTGAAATAAAACTTCCAAGTGTTGAAACGTGAAAAGGATTTCTAAAGCATAACTCTTTGGAGGTACACGTTTCACCGAGATTGAAATAAAACTTCCAAGTGTTGAAACGTGAAAAATCCCTCCTCAGAGGTACAACTTTCTATATATATAAAAAAAATCCTCATCAAAAGCGTACTTTAACTTTCAAAGGAAAAGTAATTTGCCTACTATGGAAAATGATCGTAAAAAAAAAAAAAAAAAAAAAGAGGAAGTTAAAGTACCCTTCAGAGGTCCGCTTTACCACATAGAGGAATTCACTTGGTAAAATATGCACATAAGCAAAAGAAAAAAGTGATTTCTTCGTACGACAAAGCGTAAAAACTTATACGAAGGGAGTTGTACTCTATAAAAATTTTCTTTAAAGAATAAAATAATTATTCTTTAACAAATAAGAGTGCAAGTCCCCTCGAAGTATAAAATATTGTAGCAAGCTTAAGGTATGGGGGCAACATGGTATAGTAGCATAGCTGCATCAGTAAAGTAATACTCAAACAACATACCATAAGCCCGCTGCAATATCGTGTAAATAAACTTGTGCAAGAAATAAAATAAATAGTAAATGCATTCTCAAATTCAAACAGAAGTTTGTACAAACGAAGAATCATTTTATTCAATTATAATGCAGATACAGGTTTTCAAAATAAAAGCGGGGGCCGGTACCCGCACAACTCTCGGCCAGTTCATACAAAAGGCAAAAAGCTAAAATCTTCACTTCTTCTTCCCTCCTTTGGACCCTTTACTCGGTCGAATAACCAGCTTTTCAGGACGGCCAGTGGGTATAAGGGAAGTGGGAGAGGCAGGTGTAACCGGTCCAACTTCCGGCTCCTCTTCAGTGGCGGTGATTTTCTTCCCCCTCCTCTTTGATGTCCCACGCTTCTCTCTCCTCTGTGAGGAAGACTCACTCCCCGGAGTGACAAGTTTTGATAGAACAATGTCGTCAGAAGGAGTCCGTTCCGGGGAAATGTCACCTCCCTCAGGTCTCTCATCTTTCTGCTCTTGCGAAGCGATGGGATCATCCAAGCCGTGAAGAGCCTCTATTTGTTCCTCCTGTGATCCAGGTTGCGAGGCAGAAGGAGGCACCGCCGGAAGAGACGAAGGAAGGATGACCGGAGGAGTAGAAGTTTGAGCAGTGCTTGGTACTCTCTCTACAGAAGAAAAAAGGTTAAAGTCAGTAAAAAGAGGAGATGAGGGTTCACCAATGAAGTCAGTAAAGAGAGGAGATGAAGGCTCGTCAAGGTTGAGAAAATAGCCAAGGAGCTCGTGAAACTCATGTGAAATAAGCGAGTAACCAGCTTGAGCAGAATTGACAGTAGCGAAATTAACAGTGAAGTTACCTGAAGAAGCTGGTTTCCTGATATCGACTTCATAAGCTTGCGTATCAGCGCTCTCTTCACCCTCGTCTCCACCTTGTGTGCTTGTAATATCAGCGGTAACTTTGGTGGGAGAAGCGAGATGGGAACTGGAACCAATAATGTCGACTTCAGACGAAGAAGGTGGCTGGACTAGAGTAGTTGAAGTGGTTTTCCCCAGCTGATCCCCTTCCGTCACTTCGGTTCTTAGTTTGGCAAGTTGTTCCTTTCCCCTGGCGAGAGCAGCGCGAGCGTCTTCATCAAAATAATGCCTTTCCAGGGCTGACTCATCATAACCAGCACCTTCAGCACCAAGCATATCGAGGGCGGCCTCCCACACTTCAGCTAAAGTGATCTCATACTTGGGACCAAGAAAGGCGAGGCTTCCACGCCCCAAGACGCTATGCAAGTAGAAGTCGAATAATGTTGAGCCGAAGCTGTTTTTGGTCGCCTCATGAGATTCTTCGGCTGCGATTTTGCCGGCGACAGCCTCATCGCGCTCCCTTTCAGTTCTGGCAAGCTGAAGCTTGAGCATTTGTATCTCCGCCTCCTGGGAGTTGTTTTTCTTTCGAAGCTCGGCAATATCAGAGACATAGCCGTCACTGATTCTTTTTTGTACTTCAAGCCTGTCCTCAGCGTCTCTCTGACTGGCATGAGCATCTCTAACTTGTCTGAGAAGCACTTCTTCTTTTTGAGAGTATGAAGTAGAGGAAGCAGCAAGCTCATCTTTCAACTTCTCAACCTTTGCTTCGAGCTCCTCGTTGTAGGAAGTAATACTTCTCATCTCGGTATCATGCTGCTCAAGGACCTTTTGCCACTCAGCCTTATCGTTTTCCATGGTGAGCATAGCCTCTAAGTTGGCGCGGTTAACTCGTTGAAGCTCATCAACAAGCTTCTGCCAGTTTGACATCCTCTCGATATCAAGTTTAACAGCATCAAGATTTCGTAGCATAGCAGGCTTGTCAATAGGGACTAGGTCGAGATCGAACCTCACACCCTTTAAACACCACTGCGGAAAACGACTTTGTAAAGTGGCTGGGCCCGGTCCCACTTGAAATTTAGGCCTACTTATTATTGTCTGGATGTCCTCCTTCCCAAGAGCAGGAGAGTCAGAAGTAATGTCAAGAGGGGCAGGGGCAGTAGGCTTTTCGGGAATAGCGGAAGCATGTCTCTCACCATGTCGAGCTCGTTTGCCTGAATCTTCAGCTACATGACCTTTTCCTCGGTCGTCGTGAGATTTCCTTTTGTGCGAGTCATCACTCCTCTGCAGAGAATCATGGTGCTCATCCCTATCCCTTCTGTCATAACGCTCTTCTACATCCCTCCTTTCACGAGCCTTTCGAGCAGCCCTCTCTTCGTCAGACTCTCTATAGGAGGGAAAGTAACGCCGATAATCATATTGACCACGCCCCCCGTAGCGTTGGAAATCCTGATAATATGATCCGCCGCGTGTCATTAAAGAATCTGAAATAAGAAAAGAGGAGCTTCAGAAATCTTTAAAGTATAAGAAGATAAGTGCATAAATGTGCTGGAAAATCCTAAGTGTTGTGTGATGTGCAAGCTACACGCATTAAGCTACAAACCACTCTTTGGTGCAGAGGTGATGAAAGCTTGGGTATGAGGAGTTGGTGTTTGTGTTGGTGTTTGTCGAAGAAGAGACGTCGCCTCAATTACAGGAGAGATAGTTTTAGATACGTCATCTCTAAAAAGCTCCTGCGAAGTCACTATTATGTCGCTCAACCCCTCGTAAACATCGTCACCATCACGCTTGGTGGGACTTGTTTTCTCAATTCCTACATCAGCTAACCCCCCGAGAGGCCGTGAAGGTTCTTCTTCTTCCTCGATCGGGGTAAGCACCGTCTTACTGGATGACCCCATAATGTCGGTAGAAGTGGAACACTTCACCAAAGAAGCTTCAATATTAGACTCTTTTGATGCGAGTTGTTCGACAGTAACCGGGGCGTCAGGAGTTTTCGTCGGAGAATCGGGAACTTCTGTTGGAACTTCATGAGCATGCGTAGAACGAGAAGCATGTAGAAGCCCGTATTGGTGTAAAAATTCATCCTTCAGCAGAAATTTTATGCTCCTTTCTTCCGCAGCCATGGCACTCAACCTCTCGAAAACTTGTTTATGAATCGGATCTCTAGAAGGGAGAGGAAGTGCTGAAAAGAGCAAAGAATGAAGTTAGCAACTGAAAGTTCGGATCTCGGAAAAAGTTTCAAAAACGAAAAAATGGAAACACTAGTCTTACTTCCTATTCTCCAGATGGCATAAAAACCTGGAGGGCAACGAGCATAAAAGAACTGAGTCAAAAACCCGTGTGCACTCTCGGGCAAATCTAAAATGAGTTTGCGATTTCTCGCACCTCTCACAAGAATGATAGAAGGATGGTCTTTATTTTTCGCAAATGTGCATAAATAGCAGATTTCCTCAAAGCTAGGGAGGCGATCAAGCGTCTTCCTGAATAGCACGCCCAACCCCATCAAGATGGCATAACCATTGGGGTGCAGTTGAAAGGGAGATATAGTTAACCGAAGAAGGGTTTGTCGAAGAAATTCGTTAAAAGGAGGAATCGCTCCGCTTGAGCACATTTGGCGATTAACGGCAACAAAACCGTGAGGTGGTTGGTCAGCAAAGTCATTAGGTCCGGGAAGTAGAGCATCTGCTTCGGCGATGCCAAACTGGATGCATAATTGGCGAAAAGCCTTGTGGTTCAGAGTGGTTGGCATTCTCTCTGGAGGATCGATCAATTGGTTAGCAACTGGAAAAATCTCCCCAGTTTGTCCTGCTTCTTCTAGTTGAGAAGTCATTCTACACAAGGAACTGGATATTCAAATGTGAAGGTGCACGTTTCCTAAAAGTATGAAGTGTTGTGTAGCAACTAATAAAATAACAAGTAAATATAACTGAAATCAAACTAATTGATGAATGTCAATTATAGAGCTTCAGAACTTGTTATTATAAGGGCAAGTACAGTATTGAGGCAAATAAGTCAGCTTTAGTTGATTACTTTAACACTGCTTTAATACTTCACTTGAACTTGTTAATTCACAACATTTCATTCACATAAATTCATGTAAGCTAATTGTTTCTTGTTTACTAATCTGTCGTTTGATGTGGGCAGTCGACGACAGTATATTCGTCCCATTTTTCTGCAAATACTGTATTTAACAAGTTGACAGGTTCAAAGGTTAAAATAATCTGCAAAGAAGTACAACAAAATTCATATCCATGCAACTTAGTCAAATTTTTTATGGAAATTTTTACAAGTCCTAGGTCGCCCAACGACCTAGTATAGGTCGAAGCTCTTATTAGGTCGCACTATGCAAGCTAAAAGGTCCATAGCAATGCAAATCTGTTCAAAGTTCAAACTCGGCAGCGACCTATCCAAGTGCAAACCATCCAAGTGCTAGGTCGGCAACGACCTAACTTCTATGCCACAGGAATTTAAGTCCTAGGTCGGCCGCAGCCAAACCAACCCAGCAGTTCAAACTTAAAGCAATGCGCTTTCGCTTAAGTCCTAGGTCGCAAAAGCCCTAGGTAGCAAGGTTTTATAGGTCGCACAGGTTCATGGGTTAGTTCGGGCATGATTTTAAGCAAGTTCCAGATCAAACTTAAAAAACTCGCTTCCCTCTGCACTTTCTTCCCCCTTAACCCATTAACCCGTTATCACTCACGTGCTACCACACCATCCTCCCTGGTAACCCATTAACCCGCTAGCACCTCAAAGCCTTCTTCATTTCTTCCCCAGTTGTAAGTCGGCCGGTTCGAAGTACTGCAATTCCCCATTATCCTCCTACATCATCACGAATTATCCAAAAATCCAATCCAAAACACCCCAAATTCATCATAAACCTGACGCGCTAGCATATTCACAGGGATCGTGGCAAAAAACTCAATAAAAATTGATCTAATCATAGTTTGTTGAGAAAAAACAGTGCGTGAAATTGCATTAGGAACAAAGAATGCAACGCCTGCGATTTGATGATAATCGAGTTATGATAAGGTTCACTTACGTAATCTGGTGATAGGATAATTGATGATGAAGTTGTTGGAGTTGTATTTGAAGGCTCAAAGGTTTGTTAATGGCGGAATGGAGGCTAAAGCAGATAGTGAGAAGAAGGAGCGACCTTGGTTATTTATATTCCAGAGTAACAAAACACGAACCGGTGCCACGGACCTAACCTCTTCCTTAGGTCGGATGCGACCTAGCAATCCTTCAGAGCACGAGTTAAGAAAGTCGAAGCACACGACCTATGGTTTAGTCGTATACTTCGAGGGGCAAATGTTAACTCCCTTCTGCAAACGACCTATAGATCAAAAAGCTGCGACCTAACAGACGGCACGACCTAAAGGACAACGCAACCTAGCGACCTAAAAGTTTAACGACCTAGAGGATAGAGCAACTTAGCGGTTTAACGAAGCAAGCGACCTAAAGTAGCGGAGGTTAGCGACCTACAGGTAGTTGCGACCTAAAGGAAGACTCACTCTAACCAACCAACGACCTAAGGGGATTCAGCAACCTAAAGTCTTCAGCGACCTAGCGCCTTCATTACTCAGCGATCAAAAAGCCAGAGCGACCTAAAGATCATATCAGCCTAAAGAGGCCGCGACCTAACAGAATGGCTCGACCTAAGATAGGTCGCCCACAACCTAAGGTAGGTCGTTCCCGACCTAGGGACAGTGTATCAGAAGGCCGCCTTTTCTATACTGCCACCAATAAGGTCGCTTACGACCTAGGACTTGTCGAAACGAGCTCGTGCATTCTTATGAAAGAAGGGGGAGGAGCCAGTGCTTCTTAGGCGCCTACGACCTACGACCTTGCTTAGGTCGGTCGCGACCTACGACCTAACTCCGAGCAAAGCCTATAAATACGCCCCTAGCTCCAACTAGCAAAGGACCCTTTTGGGCTAATTCTCGAAGCACCGTTACTCTGCCATTTTCTCAACTCAAGCAGCACTCCAAGCACTCCAAACTCCAAGGACGCTATTACACACTTCAAAGAAGAATCACAATCATTCAAGATGAATTCGAAAGATTATTCTTCATGGGAGTTTGAACTATTTGTCTGAAGTTAATTGTAATTGAAGAAAGTGATATAAATTGTACTCATATCAGCAATAAAGAGAATCTAAGTGGACGTAGGCCTGATTTTGGGCCGAACCACTATAAAACTTGTGTTTTTACTGCTTTTCTGCAATCTCCTTACTTATAATTCTTTCCCGATCTATCGGGTGGTGCTTTCACAAATACACTTCACACACCGGGGTGTTAGCGTTCAAATTTAAGCGTTAACAACAAGCACCCTTCTTACAATGGCTGGTTCGATGCCTGTAGATATCACCAAGGGATCCATGGTGGGAGCCTCCACACCAACAGAGTCTCTAGCCCGGAATATGATGTCGTCGTTAAAAGTTTTTTTCTGTTTTAAAGGTGCAGCATCTTCCAAGACAAAAACATTTCTTCCGCCGGGGAATATCTCAAAGCGTGAGCATATCTCTCCATCTCACCCCAACTTCTGTCTGTTGGGTGAGGACTCCCTATGATAACATTGATGGCAGGCCTCTCAGATTCCTGTGCTGCAGTCCTTTCACCTGAGCCGGATTGATGAGCAGGAACTTGTTGCCCCTGTGTAGATGAGGTTGGGTCACTTCTATTTCTCTTCACATATTGTTGAAGTTTATTCTGTCTCAACAGCTCTTCAATCAAATTCTTTAAATGACGACATTCATTAGTGTCATGGCCAGGTTGATTGTGGAACCGACAGAATCTCCCAAGAAGCACAACATTTTTCCCAAGCCTCATCTTAGGTGGTTTGAGGTATTCAACAACATCCTTGTTTGCGAAAAAGATATTTTCTGGAGTATCAGTTAAGGGAGTAAAATCTGAAGGTCTAAAGTGGCGAGTTTTCTTCGCATCTTTCTTCTTTTTTTCACCGTCATTCTCCCTCTTCTGGCCACCAGATTCCTTTTTGTTAGAAGCAACGTTGTCATTCTTAACTTCAATCACGACTACTTTTTTTGGCGCAGCAAGGCTTTCTGAGCGCATAAATTCATCCGCCTTCTTGTAGAACTTCTCAAGTGAATTTGGCTCTTTCATCTTCAGCCATTTTCCGAATTCACTTGATTTGTCAATAGCTCGCATCAAGTAAGTCAGAATCGTCCGAGGCTCTGCATTGTCAACTTTGGCCAAGGCTATATTAAAACAATTCAAGAAAGATTTGATAGATTCTCTGGGGCTTTGTTCGAGACTGGATAGTGACATTATGTCCTTGGCCTTCGAAGCATATAACCTGAACTGATCTTTTAATTTTCGAGTTAGGTCGGAGAACTGATCCACTGATCGAACTGGTAGCTTCGTGAACTAAAGCAGGGCCACTCCCTCCATGTACACAGGAAAGTATCTGCACTTGATCTCGTCTGTTGCTCTGACACCTGTCATATGCTAGTCATACTTGTATAAGAACTGGTTAGGATCACTTGTCCCCCGATAAGCTAGAATAGTGGGAGGAACAAACTTCTTCTGAAATTCAACCATCAGGATTCTTTCAGTAAAAGGAGTCTTGCTTGGAGCAAACCCCCAGTCACTTTCATCTTCCTCCCTTTGCATGCTTTCCTTCATAATTTGTCGATTCATTCTTGAGAGGTACTCCTCATCGTTTGGAGGCCCCGCGGGACAGACGTCAGCTACTTTTTTGGAAGTTTGCCTGGACAAACGTTCACGAAAAGTTAGCTGCGGTCTTGAACCTCGAGCTTGGGGAGGTGCCCCTTCGGTGGTGACAGCTGCCCTCTATGGAATACTTTTTCCTTGGGAATCATGAACATCTTCAGCAAAGGTTTCTTCATTATTTTCTAGTTGCCGATTAACTCCAAGCAAAGCATTCAACCTGTTCAACATCAAAGTGTTCCGGGCTTCCATTTGTTGATACAACCCAAACACTACAGCATCCAATTTGGCCCTTGTGATTCCAATACTAGGAGCCGCTTGATTTGACGCGGGAGAAGTAGCGGTATTGTCATAAGCATTTCTAGATCTAGTGGATCTACTTTTTCTTCCATGAGCCATAATTTCGGATAGACTTCTGGTTCTTAGGGAGAGTCTTTCAACAAATCTTTGTGAAGCAATGCTGAGAGCACGTGTTTGGTAAGCGGGAGGTCCTGAGTTCAATTCTCAGTGAAAGCACCAAAAATGTTAACGCTAAAAGTGGATGCTAACACCCCAGTGTGAGTTGAGTTATAGCGAAAGCACCACCCGTTGGTACGGGAACTAAAAGTAAGCAGAAAATAGCAGAAAATAGTAAAGAGACAACAATTTTTATAGTGGTTCGGCTCAAAGTCAAGCCTACGTCCACTTAATCTCTTCTCTTAATGATTTGATTACAAGCTTCACAATAAGTCTTCAATTACACCATTAAGGCAAATCGTTAGAACTTTGATGTAGAAAAGCTCCTTGAATTCATGTTGAATGAACTTGATCTTTTCCAAGGGTCCTTGAAGTGTCTTTGGCGTTTGAAGTGTTATAGAAGTTGTGAAAACAGCAGAGTCCTGGCGTTCGAAAAAGGTCCCAAAAGTCCTCCCCTCGAAGTGGAGTAGGTGGAGTATTTATAGGGGAGTTTCAGAGTTAGGTCGTGTGAGGCCATAGGTCATGAGCGACTTAGGGAGTTGCGACCTAAGAATGATCGCGAGGTAGCATAAGTCGCTAGCGACTTAATGGAGCCATCCTGAACGAGGTATATGCTATGAGCGGCTTATCATGTGTAGCACAAGAGTTATCTCGGCTTGCTTAGGTCGTGAGCGACCTAATGGAAGGGGCAGTGTGCATGCGGCTTAACTTTGAAGCTTGCTAGGTTGTTAGATCGCTCTTGTCTTAACTCATTAGGTCGTTGCTCGTTGAGTCTCTAGGTCGCTAGGTCGTGCCATGTTGAGCCTCTTTATGCTTTAGGTCGCTAGGCCATGCCACGTTGAGCCGCTTTGTGCTTTAGGTCGTTAGGTCGTTTATGCCTTTAGGTAGTTAAGTCGCTTATTCCCTTAGGTCGTTGAGTCGTGAATAAAAGATGTGTTAACAATACCCATTTAGAGGTAAATATTGATAGTCGGTTATTTAACTATCAATAGATATGCACAACCTCACCAGATTCCAAACAATTTTCCAAATAATTTATTTTCCAAAAATATCTTTACAAGATATATTTTTCCACACTTCAACCATTTGAAAACAATTTTCAAATCACCTTTCACCTTTACAACTTTTGAAAACAAATTTCAAATCATTTTCCTTACGCGGAAACGCTTACCAATATTTATTCATTTTCACTGGAAATCTGCCGAGTTCAAATAATTTAAAATAATTTATAACACTTATCCAAAATATATCGGGAAAACACTTTGAAATAAAACTATTTTTCTTTAAACACTTTACTTAAAATATTAGTTATAAAAATTTTATACCAATATTACATATAACTTAAGTCCAAACTAATTTTTAAAATAAAATTAGTAGATAGAGTATAACTATTTAAATAACTATTTTCTAAAACAATTATTTATTAAATCTTAGAAATAATCATTTCTATATCAACTTAATAAACCTTTACTTAAAAGATTCAAAACAATTTAAGAAGTTAATTTCTCCAAAGTATCCTTTTCAAAACCAATTCTAGAATTATATATATATATATATATATATATATATATATATATATATATATATATATATATATATCTTTCATAGCTATTCAGAAATTTTATTCGGCTTTCCAGGGAGAATATACTTTCATTTCAAAATGGTTCATTTAAACTAGTTAAATAAATCCTTACCGATTTATTTTAAATTTTTACGTTCCAAATCCGTAAATTATTTCCACACTTCAAAAATGAACCAATGTTTATTTTTAAACAAATTTCCCTTTCCTTTATAAATTCCATGGGAATTTAAATTTTCAAATATCCACTGATATAAGATTTTCAAATGGATTTCAAATATTCACTTTCAAAAACAATTCAAATTTTCAATTGATTCCAAAAACAACCAAATCAAATTCCATATTGATTTTCCAAGAAATTAAACACCAAGTGGATTTCATTCAAATCTCAAATTGTAATCAATTTCTACTAAACTCCAAATCAATTTTCAAATTGATTCCAAATTCTTTTCAAAAAACCAACTAAATTTTCAAATGGATTTTCAAAAGATTTAAATTCAATAACCAAAAATCAATTCCCAAACGGATTTCAAATTTTATTTCCTTTTAAAGAAATAAATTGCTTTTAAAGAAAACCAATTCTTTCATTTTTCAAACTCTTTAAAATTGTATTTTGAATAAATTCTTCAACCTTTGAATAATATTACTCGAAATCCATTTATTAAAGCTTTTCCCTTTTTTTGAAATTTTATTCAATAAGATTATAAATAAAACTTTATTATTTTAGAATTCCTTCTTTTAAATTTATCCAATTCTCAAAAATAAATTTTAATATAAACTTTCAACCTAAGTTTTCAAAAATCAAATTTTTATTTATTTCTGGTATCCAACGATACCAAAATTATATTCGGCTAAATTTTAGCCTTTAACGATTTCAATCACAAAGGTAATCACACAGAGATTATAAATAATCAACACACAACATTGAAACAAATTCAGTTATTTTAGGAATCCAGTTGGATCCCTCCAACCTGTTTCCCTGCATTCACAGATGTTAGCACAATACCAATCCAGTTTCAAGACGGGATATCGCGGTACATGGGTTTATATAAAATATTATCCGCTATTATGCGGTGCATTAGGGTCTCATCCGCTATATAATGCGGAAAATCAACTCCAAGTACATATATAATACCAATTCCACTTCAAGGTGGAATATCGTGGTATATGTGTTTAATATAATAACCTCCACTTAATATGCGGCGTATAGGGTCTATTTCAATACAACAGATAGCAATTTATCATTTAATCACACAATCAAGCAATTTTAAATCTAGCTATATAAAATTTAAATCGAAACAAATTCGATTGAGTGATAAGTTCTCACCTTGCTTCCAATAATAGTTTCAGCGTTTTATT
The DNA here is from genome assembly GCA_030765085.1 of Allium cepa. Lineage (NCBI taxonomy): Eukaryota > Viridiplantae > Streptophyta > Magnoliopsida > Asparagales > Amaryllidaceae > Allium > Allium cepa. The sequence continues at coordinate 1,040,714,539 of CM060928.1, forward strand.
CCGAATAAAATTAAACACACGTTTAATTTTACCCAAAATTCCACTAACTTAAATGTAATGACCCGCCTTTTTGGACAGTTTAAACCGACGATCGAATACACATGCCGATTCCAAATCATTCAAAAGGGCAGAAGGTTATTGGGGTAAATAAGAAAAGAAAAGAAAGGGAAATAAAGGAAATTAAACAACACAGAATCTCGCAGCGGAACGATAAAATATAATAGTCAAATAAACAGTTCATGAAGTTGTTTACTATACTTTGATCATTATTTATACAACATTTATCAGAGTTATACATATACACCTGGAAAAATAGAATAATGCAGCAGATAGCATGATGCAAAGATAATAATAGTAATAGAATACCAAATCTTCGTCTTCGTCCTCCAGAATAGATCTTCAATAAGCTGAAAATCTCAGGTCTGACCCGAGCGTAATGAAAAGACAAAACACTCGAGTCAGGACTAAAATATCCTCATGTAAGTTAAATCAATCGTAAATAAATATGAGTGTAACGACGTAAGAGATGTTTACGGGGTTTGACATCTCCTATCCAGTGTCAACGTGCGTGCAATAACTCAAGAGATGTTACGGGATTTTCCATCTCTCAAGGATCCGTTAAACTTTCTACTATGTAGTACAATACGCTATTATAATATGTTTACAGTAAAGTAAAAGTATTAAAATAGCGTTAAGGCGTTACCATAATTCCCCTTAACACATTTTTATAATGCCATAGCCTATACAGCACCGTAAACCCCACCGTAAACTAGTGGTTATCAGAGGGTACCCCATAGGTATAACACAAAACAAAACGCAGTGGTCGCGAATAGGATTATCAGTATGACAAGGTACATGAGGCGATACCAACTAGGATACTAGTAGTTGCGTGATCTGGACTGATGTTGAGCATAGCCAGCAGCTACCCCAACACCGCGAAACAACACTCCCAAATCAAGGGGTGCACCCAAATCGAATCACAAATGTAATAGATATGGTATCGAAGAAGTGTGTCCGCTAGAGATGGCGAACCTCGATGGCCCGGCGCAGCTCCTGTTTTAGTCATGTCAGGGGTCATCCAATATCGTTCTCTTTCTTCAGTCAACGCGTTCACCAAACCATCCACTTCATTCTAGATCAACACTCTGCGTATAATAGTTATTAAAGTGGTTTTCGGTATCGACAGAGAGTATGTCCATATCCGATCCCGGTCTCTTTAATAACTACGTATTATTACACCGGTGGCTCTTTTACATTTCAAACCGATTCATAATTGATATCAAAATATCATATTCGCTTCAAAAATCAAATCCATTTCAAATATCATCATATCTATTCAAAATGTAAGGTTCCGTTTCAAATATCATTTTTCACCTCAATATCTCATTTCGATTTCCAATTCATTTCGAATTTCAATTTAGGTTGCAACTTCATTTAACCCAATTCGTATTTACATTCAAGATTTAAACATAAACATTTCACCTTATTGACCAGCTTGAAATTTTAGAAAATAGTTTTAAGTAGTTTAAAAGTAATTTTAAATAATTAAAATAGTTAAAAAAATACTTAAAATCTTAAAATGGATTTAAAATAGAAAAATTAGTTTAAAATAATTTAAATTGGGTTAAGTAGATTTACAATAGATTAAAATAATTTAACATGGTTTAAGATGGGTAAAAATAATTTAATATAGTTAATATAGGTTAAAATAGTTTAAGTATTTAAAGATGGTTTATATAACAGAGTAATTTGAAAAAAAAATGAAACAGCTTCTAAACCAATTCATTTCAATTATAACTTCCCAATTCAAATCAATTTCAATTTCAATTTTACCGATTCAATTTCGATTTCAATTCAAATCAATGTCCACTTTGACTTCAAATTAATTCAATTCTACATTCACCTTCAATTAATTCAATTTCAATTTATATCGATTTGGAGCTTGATTTTTCAAAATATCAATTTATAATACTTAATAAAATTGTCCTTCAATATTCAAATTTAAATCCAAATTACAAATATGATTCACTTTCAAGCTCAATTTCAAAATATCATTTTTATATCGCTTTTACTTAGTAATACTCAAAGCTCGAAATAATGTTCAATCTTTAAAACAAATAAATTTTCGAAATTCAATCATATCCAAATTTCAAAGTCTCAACTTAAATTATTTAAAAATTTCTTTTAACCCAAAATTTTATTTCAACATTCCAAACTCAAATTTTTCGAAAAATTCGATTTCTATAAATTGATTTTATTTATAACTTTTAAATCAAAACATATAAATAAATTTTAAATCGACGATTTTAAAAATTATTAATTTAGCCAATCCGGTGTCCGTATATAATTTTCTATCCTATGGCCAAGTGATTAGTTATTTCAATTAAATGTCAGGGATGAATATATATCACTTAAACCAAATCACAGTGTCATATGTATGCATAACAGTATATATATAAGCAAATAAACATCCAAACATTTAAATATCAACCAATAACATCCATCGAAATACATCATCCAATAGAAATACAATTCATGGCAATTTCATAGTTATCAACGTTAGGTAATTTAATCGCAATTCAATTTTAATTTCAATTTAACTGTCAATTTAATTTTCAACGGTAAATTCAAATAACAATCTATATGACAATTAAATTTTATCAAACAACGACAAATAAAATTCATATCACTTCATAATATTAAACTTAACTACCATAAAGATATCCAGTACGTTGTGAGCGTTATAAAACACTCACCGTGATTTCAATGTAGTTCCAGCGCCTTATTTCGAATAAAATTAAACGAGCGTCTAATTTTACCCGACATTTTCACTATCTCCAAACGATTCCAATCCCGATCCATTGCGTAGTGCTCGACAAAACGAAGCCAACGCAATTCGTTTCGTGCGTTTTCGAAATTGTACGAAAAAGTTATGGCATTTAGAAGTTTATACGGATTAAATATATATAAATTTCAATATATTTTCAATTTCAAATCCTCAATCTCATCCTGGCCGCCCATCCAAGCATCTGCAGATCTGGACCGTTGCTGCATCTTCTTCCTCTTCACATGAAAACTCACGTATAAACAACCCATAGCCGTCGATTTTCAAGCAATTATCACGACTACCTCGTCGACTTCCAGAACGATCAGCTAGCGCCACCACGAAGCCCATCACCAGAGCCACCTAGGCCGTGAGTGCGGCCAGACTCGGCCCCCCCCTCTGCCTCGAATTGCGTGAAAAATGCAGCAGCTTTGAACGTGATTTCCCGTCAATCCGTGGCACCGTTTCCGATCTCCACCGTTGGATAGCTAGATCTTGATGCCCTCTACAACTTTGTAGTTGACGACTTTTGCTAATTGTTTGTAGATTTGGAGATAATAGAGGAGGAAGTTCGACAATTTCTGGCCATTGAATATAGCCGGCGGCTGAAGCAATAAAACCCTAGGGTTTGTTTTCTTGTCTGCAAATGAGAATATAATCGTCCTTATATAGAAAATTGCAAAACACTATTCACCGAAAATTTTCCAAACTCCAAACGAAGCGTGTCGGCAGGCATTTCTAAGGTTTACCCCACGTCCCAAACATAATGGAACGTGTTTCGGAGGCTAATTCGATCATATGTGCGAGTTACGGAAATAAACGATCAAATTTAAATTAAACCGACTAAACAAATTTCTATGCGTTTTGGCTTGCCCCGGACAAACGGTAAATCCGATTGACATGAAATTTGAAATCTTACAATAATATCACGTTACGGATTCGATGAAACTGGTTTCGTCGAAATCCGAGACTGTTTGAAAAATGACTATTTTAACTCGTCAATTAAATATTAAAATATTCAATTTTCACAAATTTACTTTTAATTCGATTTTAAAAGTTCTACAACATCATTCTAACTTTAATATGATAAAATAAAATTTTACAAATCATTTAATCATATTAAACCCGTTATTCAGTTATTCAATAAATTCCAAATATTAAATTTAAACAATTTTGATTATCCAATAATTCATTATCCTTTGAAATATTTGAAATTGAGCTTATAAGATTCAACTTTTAAAACCAATTCACATCTTAGAACACTATTTCCATTTTACAATTATTCAGTTATTCAATAAGTTTTAAATATTTACTTTAAACAATTTACCTATTCAATATTCAATTATTTGATTTTAAATAGATTTTACTAATCAATAAATTACTCTATTATACCCAATGAATTCAACATTTATTATCCTATCCAACTATTGATTGCAAAGGCATTCACTAAGTAGCAGTTATTTTTCAATACTAATTACTATTCAAATCTTCGAAACCAATCTATTAAAATTTGTATTACTACCTAAATAATTCACAATTCTCATTCACTTATTTACATTTGTTTTTCCATATATTCCCTTATATCCAAGTTATAACACTTGAGTCAATTCAATTAGATTGGAACTCCATTCAATCTATAAATAATTACTTGGATAATTATTGTTGCAATTCATTCCAGTTATTATTATTCCAAACGAATTACAATTTTTTTTATAATATTAAATCACGAAATCTTATTAAATTAGCTATTTTAATTATCAGAAATTTATGGGTCGTTACATTAAATAAATCCCAATCCAGTTCCATTGCGTAGTGCTCGTCAATACGATTCTAACGCAATTCGTTTCGTGAATTTCCGACCTCGTATGACAAAGTTATGCAGCTTTAAACATTGTACGAATTAATATATATAAAATCAATTTTCTTTTTATATTTTATAACCTCACTGAATCACGGCCGTCGATTTCATTCCTTAGATCCAGGCCGTGTTCACGTTCTTCTTCCCCAGGTGAAAGATCGCGACTTTAACCCATTGCCGTTCTCTACAACCCTAATTGCCGCGACTACTACACTTGTCTACACCACGATCGAATCACACCACCTCGAAGCCCTTCGCGAATGGCACCACCGCCTAAAGCATGGTCAAACTTGGTCAGCCCCTACCTAGAAAAGCGTGCACGAACACCGCCCATTCAGCTTGATCTTCTTTCGATCCAATGCGTATTTTTCGATCATAGCCGTTGAAGTTGAAGATCCAAATACGCTATTCAACTTTGTAGTTGAAGAATTCTTGAATTGATTGGTTGATTTGAAGAAATTAGAGGGGAAAGATCGAAACATATCGGCCATTGGAATTGTTTAGGCCGACGGCCGCAAACCTACTTAGGGTTTTGTGTGAAAAGAATGAATGTTGAGGTCCTTATATAGAAAATTCCAAAACACTATTCATCCGAAATTTTTCCGAACTCGAAACGAAGCATGCCACCTGGCATTTAAAAATGTTTTACCCCTATTCCAAACGCAATGGAATATATATCGAGAGCCAATTCGATCGTATTTGGAAGAAAGGTTTTCAAATCGAATATTTAAATATAAAATTCACTTAAACCGATTTCAGTGCGTTTCAGCTTGCCCCAGACAAACCGTAGATCCGATTGACACAAAATTTGAAATCTTACAATAATATAACATTACGGATCCAATGAAACTAGTTTCGTCGAAATCCGAGACTGTTTGAAAAATGGCTATTTTTACTCGTCAATTAAATATTAAAATATTCAATTTCCACAAATTAACTTTTAATTCAATTTTAATAGTTCTATAACATCATTCTAACTCCAATATGATTTAATACAACTTTACAAATAAATTTTAATCATATTAAACTCAATTTCCAATTATTTCTGTAATTTCAAATATTAAATTATCGATTTAATTACCCAATTAAATCTAGATATTCGAAATATACTTTATTCGACTTGCAAACTTTACTTGTTAATATTTAAAATCAATTAAATATACGAATTTCAAATGACAGGAATTCTGGGTCGTTACAATAGCTTCTCCCTAGAAGTTATCTTGCAGTCTATAACTAATTAATAAGGCATTCATCGTTTCTTTAAGAGTTTCATTTTTTCATTCGGCTATACCATTGAGTTGAGGTGAATATGGGGCTGTAGTTTTGTGCACAATGCCATGTTCGACGTAGAATTCCTCAAAAGGAAATTGATATTCTCCTCCTCTATCACTTCTTAAACCTTATATTTTCTTATTGAGTTAATTTTCAACTTCTGCTTTATACTGTTTAAACATGTTGAATGCTTCTCCTTACTTCGATGGAGATACATGTAACAGTACCTTGTACAACCACCAATGAAGGTAATGAAATGCCTTTTTCCACTTCTAGTTTGACACATTTTTAAGTCACATACATATGTGTTTATTAGGTCTATAGGTTCAGTTTCTCGTTCACATGATGAAACGAGGTTCTTATCAATTTTTCTTCTGCACAAACTTGACATTTATAGTTAGAATCCATGTTGCATTTTAGTATAAAGTCTAGGTTAATCAATTTTCGTACGGTATCAAAATTTACATGGCCTAATCTAGATTGCCATATGTTAGAGGAATCAACAATGTAAGCAGAAGATTCAAATTTATTCGTATCATTTTTTAGTACAATAGTGTTTACATTTGCCTTAAATAAACCATCACAAACATATCCTCTTCCAACATACACTCCATTCTTTGACAACGCAAATTTATCAGACATAAAAGTGAGTTTGAAGCCATTCTTGCAAAGCAGCGATCCAAAAATTAGATTCTAGCAGATCTCTGGAGCATGAAGAACATCTACCAAAGATAGTTTTTCTTTCAAAATTCATTTTTAATAAAATATTTCCATTGCCTTCGACTTTTGATGCGGATGAATTGCCCATAAAAATACTTTCATCCTCAATAGTAGTTTTTAGATTGTAAACATCCACTTATTGAAACATATGTGTTGTGTGGCTCCTGTGTTTACAAACGATTCCTTCAAGTCACCACAAGGTTGCATTCAGACACTACTGCACATAATTCCACATCAAGATGTCAACCATGTTTGCTTCTGATTTCTTTTTCTTAGGTGCATGACATCCGGCGGCTTTGTGTCCTTTCTTCCCACAATTGTGACATGAACTCTGAAATTTATTTGATTTCTTAGAAGCATGCCCATGTTTCCTTTTGTTGGGTTTATCTGACTCGACTACATCTGCCTTGGCAATCATGGTATACAAAGTATTCTTCTTAGATTTTTGATTATCTTCCTCAATCCTTAATCAGATTACAAGTTCCTCCATTGTCATCTCCTTGCGCTTGTACTTAAGGTTGTTTTTGAAATCTTTCCATGATGGAGGAAGCTTTTCAATTGCATCCGCAACTTGAAAGGATTCGCTTAGAGCCATTCCTTCATTGTGTAGTTGGTGAATGATGACTTATAACTCTTGAATCTGGTTGGAAATGGTCTTTGCATAACCATTTTGAAGTCAGGAAATTTTCCTATTATGAATTTTCTTCATGCCCGCATCTTTGGTTTTGTACATTTTCTATAATGCCATCCAAAGTTCTTTGGAATTTCAAGTGGTACAGTATACATTGTATAGGCTATCGTCGAGCCCATTTAGTATTTAGTTCCTGCACATAAACTCAGAACTCTTCCAAACATTCAAGATTTCAACTTTTGTTGCATCGAGTTTCAATTCTTCGACTACGAGAGCATCTTCTATAAGAAACTTTGCAAGGCACAAAGTCGTCAAGTAAAACAACATCTTTTATTGCCAGCATTTGAAGTCTATCCAGATGAACTTTTCTGAACATTCTCCATGAGATAGCGCCATTATTGGAACCATACTTGTAGACTGAGTAGTAATCACAGTCTGTGTTGGTGCAGAATTGTTGTTTTCATGTGACGTTTTCATCTACATAAACAGCCAACAATAAATCAATGTTGTTTCAAGATTGTTGTTCGTAACGTCAGAAAAGTGTTATGAAATTGTTAGACAGTAACGTCAGAAAAGTGTTATGAAATTGTTAAACAGTAACGCTAGAAAAATGCTACGAAATTGCATACAAAAATTGTTAACAGTAACGTTACAAAAGTGTTACGAAACTGTCACAGTTAAGTTGCAAATGGCAACAGCAAAAAACTATCATAGGCACGTCACAAAAATGTTACGAGTAGAACTGTGCAATTAACAAATAAAGTTGCAAACAACGTACTGATTGTATTTTCTGAGTCCATCATTTCAAAACTGTTTCCTTGAAATAATATTGCTCCCTCTACGGCGTTTAAGGATATCGAGCAATTGTTACCCAAGATTAAATTGACCTTCTCTGCGATGCTGAGCAACAATCGTATAGCAATGACGAATTCAAGAGAGTATTTTTAAGAACAGAGTTCTGTGTGGAGAAAGAAAAGTGTAGAAAAACTTAATTGTACATCCACTGTTTTCTTTCTGTTATACTTAGGCATAGGGAGGTGCATCTGTTTGGTAATAAGTGCCTATTCAAATGGATGCAACTGCAACTGCAAAGTGCTAAGAGCCTCTAATATGTCGCAAACATCCATTCGCTTGCACCGCGGGTTCGGACACCGACGCGGGCGGGGCCCGTCATGGCTTGTGTCTCTCTTTGTCTATAAGAATTATCATTGTGTTCACATCTTAGTATATATACACAAATAATTTATTTTATTCTTAGACATGGGACTATTTAACTTCCAAGGCAATTAATGCCTTCATATTCTCATACTTTGCTTTCATTTTTAACAATCAATTCGTTACCAGCATTACTAGAAATAAGTAAGTTGTTTCTGACTTCAAGGCAAAAAAATGCTTCTTTTTGGTACTATGATGCCAATCTCTTTACATCAATGATCGTAACATCCATATGGCGAGCGTGTTCTGCTGCTACTACTTCTTGAAGCTTTAGTTCTTCTATTAAAAGATCTACTAATTGCTTTTTCATCACTTTGTTTTGCTCTGGGTCATTCTTTTCATAGTCTGCATTATACGAAAACAGAGCTTAAGATAATCATATCAGAATATATACTTTTTCTCTAAGATCATTTGGTAGTTTTTCCTGTTTTTTCTTGTAAGAAGATCAGGTTGCCTTATAATATAGTCTTATAGGATACTTTGGTCTTTATACAGATAACACTTAGGCAAATATGGTTGAACCATCAACTGCTCAACCGTTCATACGATTACCATCTATAACGATAACAATTACAATAATGATTAAAGAATTAGATAACCGCGTTAACCATACCGATTTTTTTATAATATTTAACATTAGAGTATAAAAATAAATAATTTAAGTTAAAGAAATATCTTGTACATTAATAATGTGCCTTCATGAACTAACAAAATATATATTGGTCATTATATAAACAAATAAATAATTATGCAAAAACTAGTTAGTGCGATATCAATTTATCCTTAATAATGCATACAAATGAAAATATATGTACAACATGCTTCAAAATTGAAAATATGATGGTTAGCGGTTGCGATAACAAAAAATTATAACCCTCGATAACGATTATGGTTATGATTGGTAGTAATAACGATGGTTATGGCAACCGTAACACTCCTAGATAGCATTACAAGCCACAAATTATTGCCTTTCAAGTAGATGTGAACTGCATAAAGCTAATTCAGAAATTGATTACCAACTCTACATTGAGGTATTTCGAGTTAATGTGTTCAATCAAGCCACCATGCTTTAGCCACTCAACCATTCTTTTGACTAAATTCTGTCACAATACAGTGTTTCTACCTAGCTTCAGTACTACTCATCATAGTTCTACCATATGGTTCTAGACTTGCTTCAGTCTCTCTACCATTAGATTCAAGCTTTGTCTAGGATTTAGTCACACAACACCCATTCATATCTTTTCAAGAACCTACCTTTTCAGTGTTTCACTCTTCATATAGATACTCAACTATGCTTCGGATTGAATGGCTTGCAGCACATATCTTTGGGTTGAAAGCCATTTTACTTCATTAATAATCCGCTAAGATTTGCTTCAGCCTTGTCTGAATAGCTTCAAGACTTTCTTCATCCAGCATTTTAGTCACTCAACATCAGTTCCAACCAATAAATTCACATGAACTGCCTTTACAGCATGAATTGCCAGTATCCTTTCTTTGAGCTATTTACCTATAGGTTCAGTCTCTTCTAGTTTCATGTCAGACAAGGCACGCTTAGATTTCTGTTAATTATCATTGCATTCCATAAAATATTTTTCAACTTTTTTGGATAGAGGATTGTAGTCTTCATCATCTTCATTGTCATCATAATCCACTTGCCCTTCATATTTAGGGCTGCAAAAGCCAAGCAAGTAATACATGCACACTAATAGACATGATATTTGAAAACCTAGATTTGCGTAGATATTCTATATATAAAGTGATTGCCATTTAGTGGACTACGCAATGGTCTAACCATAGCTTTCTCGATTCAAGTGATGTTGATATGAAAAAAGAAGGGTATTAGATGCTATGTCTAGAACTAAAAATTGATTGGATTGTGTTTTCTTTACCTTTTCACATGAACTTTTTAAATACTAGGCACTCACATTGGAAACTAAACATGAAATAAAAATATATCACCTTCTTTTACTTCTTTGTAGTTTTATCTGATGTAGCAATAGGGGAATCAAAATAACAACTAGCACTGAATATATAAACAACAGCGGCAACACAAGAAAACAATAGTAAAATGCAATGAAATAAATGGGGATCTGAGGCTTGCCTTAGTAATTTCCTTAAAACTTTTATTCGCAGGTTTCTCAAGACATAGCAGAATATTTCTGCTCGGGATTGTATCTGCACGACCTCTCTGTGATATACAAGAACTACTTTGATTCAATGACAGAAGGAGGAGGAAGAAGAAGAGTATTGGTTTCGGATTCAAAAGTGATCAGGTTTTGTTCCTTTTTATAGCCTCCAACAATCAATGATCCTGCTACTTTGAAAGGTCGCGTCTATTTGTTTGAATTTGGCAGTCATTAGCAAACAGTCACATCCATTGGTAATTCGCAGCCCTTTAGTTTCTTTTAAAAAACTCGCAACATCTATTTGCAATGGTTGCTTCCGTTTGAAAAACTGTGTCCCTTCACTACAAAAAATGATGGATTTAAAGACTAAAAAGTAAAGACTGAAGCACATTGGTCTCTAATTAAAAATCGATTAAAGACTGTAAAATTCAGTCTCCAAACATTAATTTAGAGACATATTTTCGGTTTCTAATCAGTCTATAAAATTTGATACAGAATAAAGACCAAATTTCAATCTTTAATTTAGTTTTAACTCGGTCTCTTATCAGTTTCAAAATAAAAGGTTTTATATGTTTATGTAGAGCATATATGCACACAGAAATTTAAATGTGTGCATACAGTTCGTAATGTTACATTATATAGAAATATTGCTTCCCATTTTTAGGCCCGATATCATTAAAAATGGTAGCATCATCAATTAGGAAATTAAGCTTTAGGCTTGTAAGCACATGGTAATAAATTTCTAGGATATTCTTTCAATATAATGAATTTAAAGATAAGCGGTAAATGATTACATATATTTTTCAAATAAAAATGATAATTGATAAATAATAAAAGAAACATCATTCTTCTAAAGGAAAACGATAAATGTTAGACGCTATGAAGTTGAATCCTTGTGGCTGCAATTAATCATAGTTTAAAAATGGGTATTAGGAACCTTAAAATGCTCGTGATTTCATATGCCAAAACTAACATAGCAGCGCAAAAAAATGAAACATTTGTAAAGAAAAATTAGATAGAGAACTAATGTTCTCAAATATATATTTTTGGTTTCTAATGGAACTCCAATTTCATTTTTATGTCTTATAATATGCATGATCGATGATATTTTGTTAATGCATAGCCAATTCAAAACATTTATAACTTGGGTGTAAGCAGTAACCTAGGAACTAATTTAACAAACTTCTATATTTGAATATTGATTAAATGATGCAGATAGGATTCGATTTTAATGCCTCTAAATAAAATTTTTGGAGACATCTCATTATTTCGTACGAGGCATTTAACAATATTTCTAATTTTGAGCCAATTTGACATGTTTAACTAAAAGTAATCGCATATCATAAACAAAAAAATTGAAGTTGAAGCGAAAGTGCTAGGAACAAAAAAAATCATACACGATCATCAAGCCCAACCTGTCCATCCTACGCCAACCCAAAGTAACACCATGCCGATCCGAAGTAGAACTTGAAGCGAATCATATGCCGACCCAAAGTAGAACCCAAAGCAACACTATGCCGATCCAGAGCAACACCATGCCGACCCGAAGTAGAACCCGAAGTGAACCCCATGCCGACTCGAAGTAGAACCCAAAGCAACTTTGTGCCAACCTGGAGTTAGCAAATAACCTACTACATCCCTATAATTGAACTCCAACTAGGAAAAAGCAGCTATTTTTTTTACTCAAATTACACTAACTTCTTCATCCTAACTCGAAATAAGGAAAGACCTGGACCGATGAACTTTTATCTAAATTACCAACAATATGGAACAGTCGGGTACTTTGACTTTTGAACGCATACCGTAGCTCTCTATAACGACTAATAGTTGTACTTAGAAAATAACAGTCGAAAATTTCATATTTGAATTTTGATGAAAATTAGAATTAAAAATTTAAACTTTAAATTTTGAAATTTTGATTTTTATCAAAATTCAAAGCATAAAAATTTGAATTAGAATAATTTTATATCTTCTTTTATTAATCAAACCAAATTTAAATATATTGACGGATGAATTTGCCACCAACACCCAATTATAAGTGAAAGCACCAATATCCAATCGCCGATGATAGATAGAATATATATAGAAAATATAATATGAAGAATAACCAAAATTAAAATGAAAGCAGGTGAAAGAATGGCAAGATTTATAGTGGTTCGGCCACCTCTGGCCTACGTCCACTCTAGACCAATCCTTTGTATTATATTGAAATTTGATTACAGTTACGATCCAGAAAAGCAGAATAAGAATGGCAGAGTAGCCTCTAGGTAGAAGATGAAGAGAAGCCGAATGAAGATCCTTATTTGAAGCCAAGCCTACTGTATTTATAGGTGAAATCTCAGCTACAGGGCCTTTTCACCTACATGGGTCCACCATAACGATCATCGAGCCCAACTCGTTTGTCCTGTGTCGACCTGGAGCAACACCATGCCGACCCGAAGTAGAACCCAAAGCAACTCTTTGCCGATCCGAAGTAACAATGCCGACCCACAGCAACACCATGCCGACTCGAAGTAGAACCTGAAGCGAACCCTATTCCGACCCGAAGTAGAACATGAAGCAACTATATGCCGATCCGAAGCAATCCCATGTTGAGCCGAAGTAGAACCCAAGGCAAACTGTATGCCGGCCCGAAGTAGAACCCGAAGCAACTCTATGCCGACCCAGAGTAACAATGTCGACCAGAGCAACACCATGCCGACCCGAAGTAGAACCCGGAGCAAACCCTATGCCGAATCAAAGTAGAACCCAAAGCAACTCTATGTCGATCCGAAGCAACAATGCCGACCCGAAGCAACACCATGACGACTCGAAGTAGAACCCAAAGCGAACTATATGCCGACCCGAAGTAGAACTCGAAGCAACTCTATGCCGATCCAAAGTAACAATGCCAACCCGAAGCAACACAATGCCGACAAGAAGTAGAACCCAAAGCGAACCCTATGCTGACCCAAAGTAAAACCCGAAGCAACTTTATGTCCATCCGTAGTACAATGCTAACCCGAAGTGAAGCCAACTCTGCATTGTTTATCCATCGACTATGCTTAACCCTGGCTTTATATCTATAGTTGATTATCCATCCATCCATTTAAACCAAGTCCATAATATTCTAGCTTCGAGAACCTTGAAGTCTATTGGGTCGAATCCACCTATATGCTGCCTTGCCAAAAGGCAGGTTAACAAAATACTTAAATGGGTAAAATGGATAACCCACTTATAAAATAGGTTTGGTCAAACCGACCTTTGTATTAAATGTGCCAAAAGGAATGGGTTACACATGAGTTGGGTCAAAATCAACCTAGCCCTTTTTGATCTTACCCAACTTGTTTGATGGGTCTCCCAGTTTATACCAAGCCAGAGACAAGAACATCTCAAAATATTTAATATCTAATTAAAATAAATATATATGACCACACACAATTAGACATAATTAGAGAATTAATTACAATTCTTTTTATTTATTTTGGACTCTGATGAATTACAAAACCAGTTATATATTAATTCTTCTAGAGAATTAATTGTATTATATTTACAAATTTAAATTTACATGATTGAGTAATAGTTGGAAGTTCTTCATTAAATTGTTTAAATTGGTTGTCACTACGAGGGGGGTCCAGGGGGTGCCAGCCCCCCTAGATGGGGTGTGGGGTAACGCCCGTACTGACGGTGGTCAACCAGGCCAATCAAGTCACAGGGTCCAAGGGTCAGACGGTGGTCGACCTTGCCGATCATGATTTAGTGTTTGAATTTGAATTCGAACAACAAACATGTATGACTATTGGAAGATACCTGTTCATTTTGAACTACCGGCACCAACAGATGCCTTTCCCTATATATACTTGGCAACATTCGTTTTCAAAAATCACTTTTTCTGAATCATAACTCTATTAGCATCATCTGATCGAATTCGAGTTTTCTTTTGATTATTGCAAGTAATCACAACTTGCACAAAACACACTCTATTGTATCTTGATAGAACGTTTTATGAAAGCCTCCATGATCTGAGAAAGGTGAAAACATTCTTGAAAGAAAGTGATTCAATCATGTCCTGGAGTGATCTATGTATATAATACTAGAACAATAATTATATGTAATTTCAAATCATTATCAAAACTGCGCATAATGAATTATTATTCTATAGTATCCTCATATGGATCTCAACATATATTACAGTTTCTGTGTAAAGAAATCTTTTACATAACTGATTTGATTTACTCAGTGGCATGCTAACAATGTACTAATTAGAATTAGTATGAAATTAATATTGATGATGAAAAGATCTTAAAAGTTCTTCTTCATAGATATGTCAAATCAATTTTGTCCTCGGTTATAATATTTCTTAATTTTCATGTACTTGAGGAAAATCATAAGTTGTAGATGACGTATCATTTTCGAAATCAGATATAATATTAAGTAAAAAATGATGTATCTAATTTTAGTGATATTTACGGTATATGTATGGAAATTTATAGTGGATGAGTAGAATTTGCCAGTATTTTAACAATATTCCCTTCAAAAGTAGGTTACTTTTTATTTGGTTATTGTTTCAAAAAATTGAAAACTTAAATTTGGCAATTAATCAAAAACTGATTAGAAGTTCGGATTTCATTTGAATAAAATTATTTAAATGGTATTTAAAACCAAGAAGAGTTATAAATGTAAACAATGAAACTTAATAAAAATTTACATTAAACATTAAGTTATGTTAACGTTTAGTTGGCCACTTCCCCTCCCACTTTCCACTTGTAGTGTATCTTATCATCGTACGCATCTCACGCAAGTATCTCATGCAAATATCTCAGACATAGAACTTTTCGTCTCCCGCTAAAACTTTTTACACTACATCCGCTTGCTTGCTCGTATGATTCACACTCACATCAAATTCAAATTTATGCTTCTCTTGTATGCAAATTAAGAGTTTACCGGAAAGTATTTTTCATAATTTCTACCGTTATTTGTTGTTTGAAGAGTTTTTTGATTCAATAATCAATTTTCTTATGTAGAAGGAAGCTAAAATCGGTTAGCTACATGATGTTTCCTTTTTGAAATTTTGGTGAAGAAAGTGATCAAGGCCATTGTTTAGGTTACTATTTTCCTCTGATTGTTACCATAGATTTTTCTTATTTCAATCCAATGCATTTCTATCTCAACATATGTTCCTGAACTGGGTTTTCTCTCTTCACTTAATGAATTTGATTGTTGCCAATAGGCAATGTTCATTTGTAATCATTGAGATTACCAGAGAATTTTCTCTTTGGCAGTGAGATGAATCAAACACCAATGGAACTAGGTTGATTGTATGTATATTGTTACACCTTTATTTTGAATAATAGTGAGGAAAGTGTGATTGAGCCTCTTAGCCAATTGCCTAGTTTGGAATATTTTTTTCACAGCTGCAGAATGGTCATCATTTATTTTCTCCCAATATAACTTGTAGAATTTAGATGTATAGCCGGTAGGTCCTGGATTTTTTTCATTATTGATAAAGTCAAAAGCTTCCTAGATTTTTGACATTTGACTTAGGGATGATAGATAAGTGTTTTCATGATGATTAATAACAATTTTGGGCTCAATTTGAGGGAAAATAAGGGAATTTCCTCAATTAAATAAACTAGTTTGATAGTTTATAGATTTTTGAACTATTACATCTTTGTTATAAGTATATTCACCTTTTGTACTTAGAAGAGCTTGAATAGATTCCTAGTTCTCCTTATAGACATTTTAGTGAAGAAAAATCTTGAATATATGCCACCTTTTGATAACCAATAGGTTTTCTTTTTTGCATAAGTGATTCATATTGCAGTTTTGTTTGGTTTCTCAGTTCGACAATAATTTGTATCATTTTGTCATATAGAGATAAGTTTTCTAGATTATCATCAGTTTATAGAAAAGTTTCCTACTTTGAAGTAAACACATATCGTCGATGCGTAAGCTTGCTTAGTAAGAACATTTTTATACGTCAACAGTTTCTGGTTTGTCATGTAATAAGTAAAATTTTCTTTTTTGATACCTAACATTTGGTTTGCTTCACAGGTTAGTGCTTAACATGAACCATATTAACTCATTAAGTTGATGAGTCCTTTTATGTAGCGACATTTCACATATGATGAATTTTACGAGTCAACAATACGAAGAATATAGGAGGGTGAAGGGAAAGATATCTTAAAGAAAAAACTAAATCGCGAAGCAAAAAAGGCTAAGAAGACCACAAGTATACTAGAATGCAAGGATCATCCACCTGTTTGGATCCAGTCAGATATATGAAACGAGATATTGATATTCATTAGGGAAAAAAGGAACATGAAGAGAAAAGGAAAATAATGCAAAATAATCATCTTACACTAAAAGAGGGACTTGCACTCGTCATTGTGCAGGCTCCTTTTCAATTGCCTCACATAATGAACAAATTGCAAGTCAATTTTGTTTAAAAAATATTCATTCATAAACGACTAATTATTCTAGTCAAATTGTACACTTCTATAGACCAACTTATAATTATGCAATCAGTAACTTAAGTAAATATAATACAATTTAATATATTCATTTCACCATTACTAGTAATATCTCCATGATAACATTTTTCACATATTCATGTAAATGAATGTAGAAAACTGTAACTGGAAAGGAACCGACGTTTCATGAGACATTTCAATATTGGCATGTTTCTGGAGATTCATCGAACACTTTGAAAAATACCAAAAAGATATCAAAAAGTAGCGCAAATGTGGATAATAAATCTACAAAGACCAGGGTAATCAACTTTTAGTTGAAATAATGTTGTTTCAGTAATCTAATACATTATATTTCTCCAACAGGAGAACCATCTCAAAATTGACAAAATAAGGCTGAGTCAGAAGAAGCAATGGATAAATTTAATCCAAATTAATGGGTGGATTCATTGGGTGGAATTATGAAAGGAAAGATATATGGAGCACCTCATGTGGATGTTAGTAGTTTACATGGTGGTTCTCAATCTTCTTCAGCCGAATCTCATCCAAGATCTACTCAGACTCAACGTCCGTCTTCCTAGTAATTCATACCCAGTTTTCATTGGAAGAAATTGATCAACGGTGAGAGTTATAAATCACTAAACATTAAATGTGCATATAGTCATTGATGCATGTAAATAGGGGACTCGAAAAGTTAAGGCAATCAACTACGCCTATGTAGCACACTATACACACACATACCACTAATCCTTCGCATGTCACCGTGTCTTCGCAACCTACTGTACCAGCACCACATTCTATTCCTACTCAGTCTAGCATGTTTACATGAACCACCATACCTACACAATCACAAGAAATGGGTTTTACTGGATTTAGCGGTATATTTCCTCATATGACAGGTGATAAAATTTTCACTTCCAACTTTTCTATATTTGATTTCAAAACAAACAAATAAACTCTTATATAGTTCATTTCTTTATTGCACACATGGGAGAAAATTTTGACAGGGAAAAGTTATAATTAGAAGATAAATAAATACAATTAGAAGATCAATTAATAATTGTGGGACGGTTTTGGGAAATAATGACTTACTAAGGAGAAACCTTTTTATAGTTTACCATCCTTTAGTATATATTACTTTAACTAAAATTTGCTTCCCCTAAGCAATTGTGGGAATCCCTTTAATATAACCATTTTTTTTTGCAGATTATGCATCATTACACCCTAATTCGCCAACTATTTAGATCATATACATTTATGTTTGTATATGTATGTATATTATTAAAAGAATAAAATAACCTATCCTTATTTAACCCCCAAAATGAAATAAGTATAGGACTAACCTATTAATAGTAATAACTATAACTGCTCATTTTGTTCTTGTCTTTTGATTATTTTCCAACACTCCATAGTTGAAATTTAAAAATTTACTAACCTTTTTATGGTATAAAAGGTAACCACTCTCATTTTGCTTTTGTCATTTGATTATTTTTCAACACTCATTAATTGAACTTTAAAAGTTCACTTCTATCCATCAAACGTGTAGTACCTCATGTGAATTGTTTTAATATCCATCAAATTAAAATTTAACATAATGATAATATTAATTCATTTACTTCAACCATACATACTTTAAATGCAAAACCTGTAGTCTAAATTTATATTCAGTACTATTATACTAGAATACAACTACTAATGACCATTAAGTTTTACATCATAAATTATGTCAGTTTGAAGTTTTTTTAATTTCAAAGTCAAATAAACAGCAAGCAAGTATAAACTTAAAAAATTTCCAACTAACTGCAAAATCTTGCTAAGAATACACTCTCAGTTAGAGTTTTCTATTCAAAGAAAATAACATTCTATTTGAATACCAATGTTTATTTAAAAAAATTAAAGTGATGTAGAATTCATGAAAGAGAAGGTGGCCACCACCTAATTAATAATTTATATATTACAAAAAGGAATGCATTCACATAATTAGTTCTAATTATAATTTTCTAAGTTTGGATTTTATCTTCCCATTATTTGATCCTCTCTTTAGTTTTTTCAGCACAAACAAATATGGTCATTCATTATCAATTTACTAAATTGGAATCTTAATTGTGTACTATCACTTATATTTCACATCATTAACATCAAACATTGCAGCCTAATCTCAATTTTCAACAAACTATAATAAGTTGAGTTAATTTCCATTATTTTGTTTTTGTCAATTGATTTGTTTAGCACTACTTGTTAACTAAAAGTTAGGCGCTTGCTATTTCTTTAAATTTGCAATGTCTTATCAATCATAGTAAAAAGGTTAACTAATTCCATTTACCATAACGATGACATTCATTTCATTTATTGATGAACTAACCTTTTAAGCTCTGAATCTTCAACTTGTAGTTTAGTGTTATATTTGGGCACCTGTATTTACATGACTATTAAGTCATGAATTGGAATTTTTTTTTGAACTGGTACTTTATATACAACAAATAATTGGGACAACATATCCCATGTCAAATAAACGTTTGAAAGCAAGTTTCGAACTTGTGACATTCTGCATCAACGCCGAATCAATTTACCGAATCAATTTAATTTTAATTAATGACATAATACGTGCTAAATTTCCAGCTTTGAATTTTTGTTTAGTACTATCATATTTAGATACAACTATGAACAAATGTTACAACAAGTGAATGAGAAATTATTCTAAATTTTAAACGATAATATAATATATGTAATGCTTCCTTAAATAATGACTTATGTTCTATTGTGATTTGACATATGGTTAAAATCTACTCTAGGACATAGCATTTTTGAATATTTGAAATATGCTAGCACCTAGCAACAAGCATATATTAAATAATGATATATTGCACTATCTAACTATTAATTATGAATTATAATTTATTCTCAATTTCAATTAATGGTATAACACGATACACCTAGCATATTTGAATAAGTTATACATTTGAGGTATATTTGTTAAGAATGTTAGGCGCAAGTATTCAAATAAATAAGTAATATGATTCTTAAAGTTCATGCTAGGTTGCGAAAAATAAAGTATACTCAAATATATACAAGCAGCATGATTATTGAAGAATGTATATCTGACTTGCACCTAGCATAGCTATTTGTTATTATCTCATTTCACATGTTGTTTTTCCCTGTCCATAAGATGATCTTAGCAGTTTGATATTTTTACCTGAAAAATAAAATGGGCATATTTTTTATCCATAAATCAGAATCAGGTGATTCTTTTTTTGAGTTCAAGAAAAGGTTATTGTCTTCAACTTTCTTCTTTTGATACAAGATTTTGAGTTTTAGACTGTCAAAATGGAAATTGAACGCCTTGGCCCTGTGAATATCAATTTTCCGTGTTTGATATTTTAACCTAAAAATAAAATTGCCATGTCTTTTGATGCATACATTGGAATCAGGTGATTCTTTTTTTGAAATCAAGATAAGATTACCATCTTCAACTTTCATGTTTTGAGTTTTATAAGATTTTGAGTTTTAAATTATCGAAATGGCAATTGAATGTTACATCCCTCTGAATATAAATTTCCCGCGTTTGATATTTTTTTTACAGTTTTTTTAATCTCATTCACGTAATAGGTTATATGTCTGTACCGTTTGGAGCACAACCGTCACAATGTTTACATATGCCTTCAAATACATTAGAGCACCATCGCAGCATACACTAATGCCTTCAAATACATTTGGAGCACAACCATCGCAGCATTCACCTATGCCTTCAAATACATTTGGGACCACTATATCATTTGGCGCACAACCATTGCAACAATCACCAATGCCTTCATATGCATTTGGGACTACAGAACAAAATATGACATTTTTTATCTAACGCAACAGTAATATCCATTTATGCAAGAATTTTCACAACCTTCTATTTCTTGTCAAACGCTGCATAATTTGGAAGAAAATCAACATGGTGAAGGTATAGAGTGAATGGCATTCTAACTTTACTTGTTTATTTTGTTTTTTTTTCCATGTTGAAGTAATATATGTACATATATAGCAGACACACATGTTCTGTCATTTTTCTTGTACAGAGATGTTAAATTGAATGTATTATCATTGGTGTTATCTAGTTAATATTTTGTTTTTGATATGATATTGGATAAATTTCCTTTGTTTTTTTGATTACCATTAATATTGCACTGTTTATTCTTCTACATATTATATGTTGATTTTTTATGAAATATATATATCCATAATAATAAATGGTGCAATATCATTGGTAATCATACAAATGTATGTGTATATGTTTTTAGCAAATGCATGTATGTATATAAAATTTTGTATGTAATTAAGTATAAATATACCTTCTAATTATTGATGATTTAAAGACTGAATATAGACCGTTTAAAAACTACAATTGGGTACAATTTAAGATGGACTAAATATTGTAATTCAGTCTTTAAAATTTAGTTCCAAATATATTTGTTACCAAAATATCTGTCTCAAAATTTTCAAATTTAAGACCATTCAAAGACTTCAATTCGGTCTTTAATGTTCAATTTCAAATATTTTTAAGACTGAAATATCGGTCCCTACGTTTTTAAATCGAATTTTCGTTCTTAATTTTTGTTTAAGACTAGAGATTTAAAGACTGAAATTTCGGTCTTTGTTCAGTTTCTGAATATAACCTAGAGACTGATTAATTACATTGAAGATCAAAAATTTCGGTCTTTAATTCACTATTTTTTGTAGTGCTTTAAATAGTCGCACTGCTTGATTTTAAACAAAAAAAATTATTTTCGTTTTAGAAAAAAATATAACATGGTTCAGTCCTATTAGACCCGCACTCGGCCCGGTTCGGTACGGGACGGGCGAGCGATGGCACGCGCATGTGTTAGTTCATGGCTACATAGGCCCTCCTCGCACATAATTACCTGACCCTAAGGCTAATATGGGTTTGAGGGAAATGCTATATAAGCATGAAAACATACTTATTTTGGGCGATGTAGGACTTTAGGCATATATGTTCATTCACACTTTCTAGGATTTTTAACAATCCTCGACATAAATGATAATATATGTCTCCCCCACAAAAACTGTAATATCGCAGAGTTCATCTGGAAATAATGATATATCGAGGATAAGTAGATATATGACTTTGAACTTTCCCTAGTTAAAACTAATCGAATATACTTAGCTAATCGGTGAATTATTTCATCATGAACAGTCAACCATTAGTGTATAACCAGAAATAAGTTTTACAAAGCATGGTTTCCCTTCTCTTCCAATCTCTTGGTTGTGTTCATTTCGGTCTTAATAAATTTGGTTCTGCGAGTGTTTATAGAGAATTCAAGCCTTTAATATTCTCATAGAGCCGACACAGCTTACACTAACATATGTGATCGCATCCATTAAGAATATCCTACATATACCCCACTTATCATTTTTAAGATATGGTTATCATTAAAAAGTGTAGTTTTAACCTTTTAATACTTCTGTAGGCATGCATTTGAATGGACATCATAGGAATGGTTCGTAAGGACTTAGTCCATAAATGCATTACTTCTAGAATTACTCATAACTGGTTTGCTTATTGATCCCAGTCCGTGGGATCTCTAGTCGCTAGGATAGGTTTTCGTATAAGGTAACTATTTTGGTTTTGGGCTTTTAAACCCATTCCCCTCGATGTGCAGTCAATTTTCTCTCTTGATAAAACTTTAGTAAATGGATTCTCTAGGTTATCTTTGGTTCTTACATAATCAGTGGTAATGGTTCCATTAAAGAGTAACTACTTTACTATGATGTGGCGTCGACAAATGTGTCATGATTTCCCATTATACGTAAAGTTTTGCACTCTACTCAATGCTGCTTGGTTATTGCAGTGAATACATATGGAATTACAGGTTTGGGCCAAAATGGAATACCTTCTAAGAATTGACAAAGGCATTCTGTTTCTTTGCCCGCTTTATCTAATGAAATGAACTCAGATTCCATAGTGGATCGAGTTATGCATGTTTTTTTAGTAGATTTCCATGACACTCTGCTCCTATAAGGGTAAAGACACAGCCACTTGTGGATTTCGATTCCTCTGAATCTGCAATCATGTTTGCATCACTATATCATTCTAAGACAGCAGGATATTTTCCATAAAGTAAGAAAAAATTAGTGGTATTCTTTAAATATCCCAACACTCTTATTAGTGATTTCCAGTGTTCCTTCCCTGGGTTACTTGTATACCTGCTTAGTCGACTTACTGCATAAGAGATATCTTGTCAAGTGCGGTTCTTGAGATACATTAAGCATCCTATTACATGAGAGTATTCCATTTGCATCATACACAGTGCCTTTATGCAGTACTTCTGATGGATTAAAAGGCGTTGTCACTCCTTTAATTCCATAGCCTTGAAATTTTTCAATCACATTATCTGCTAATGTGACTTAGATAATTCAATTCCATTAGGTGTTCTTATTATTTTGATTCCTAAAATAATGTCTACAACTCCTAAGTCTTTCATATCGAAATTGTTTGTAACGACCCGTTAAATTTGATAATGTTAAATGAATTAAATTAATATAATTTTTAATCTAATTTAGAATAGAATAAAAGTCTTAATATTTTATTTGAGAAAAACGTAGTAATTTGTTATAGTAATTGGAATTTAATGTAACAATAAAATTTTATGATAATAGATTTGGATAATGTAATTTGTCACATTTTGTTAAAAGATTTAATTTTAAGAAACCAATATAATGCAATACAAAGGTGTTTGAAACGACTGTTGGGTTTTAAATGGAGTGTATATAAATAGTGAAAATCATTATAACCTCTTAATTTAATACGATTGTTTAATTAATACTAAAAGAATAAAATTTGAAATAGTATTAATGTAATAATAACTAAATTTAAGTGCAACCATATTTATGGAAGTGAATTGGATTTTTGTGGATGTTAACATTGAATAAATTTATTTAGAGTAAAAAGGATTTAAAAGCATGTTTTGGATAGAATGCTAAATTCATGGATTTAGTGTAAGTAACTAGAATTTAATCCTATAAGATTTGGAACTGAATGTATGAAGATAATTTTGTAGAAATAGTTAATTAACAACTTAATTGTGCATACCTAATATAATATAAATAACAAAAGGACTAGAACTTGATTTTCCTAGGTATGTATATATATTGATAAACTATAACCAAGTGAGAAATTTGGTAGTAAATAAGGAATAAGTTGACTAAGGCAATTAGTAATTTAATAAATGAATGCATAGTAAGTAAGTGGAAATTTATGCATAAAAATATTTTCATATATAGTATAATTACAAAAGTTTACCCATTTATCTAATGTATATAATTGAATCTAAATTTAGGGCAACATTTTTGTTATTGATGGTGTAGGTGAATTTGAATAAAAGGGTAACAATTATTTTGGTTTAACATTTATTGAGTATATAGTTAAGAAGGGCACTCGACGTAAATGAATCTAAATAAATTATTTTGGGTATTGATGTGTCTAGTCAATAAAGGAGAACTTTAAGGAAATAAAATATAAATGAATGTATTTGGGAATAGAGTTCTTGTATATGTTGAATAGTTATTATATAGTTATTAAGAATGAGCGTTACTTTATTAAGTATAAATATAGTAACAGAAGTATGAACAAATTTATAGAAACATAAGATTTACTTTAAGGTAATATTTGAGTGTAGACTTTTGGAATAGATTCAATAACAATAATCATTGTTTGTCGCCTATCTTATTTGTTGTTAAGTTATGTTGAAATCAATCTCAAATTTATTCACTAAATTTTTTTGCAGTTAGCGTAGTTTTGGCTTTGTAATTGCAGTAGTTAATTCTTTAAGGTGAGGTCAATACTAATTTTATTTTTATTTGACCATTGGTTGTTATAGACTTTAGAAAGCAAGATTTATATGTATAATTTGAGTATAAAATTCAACAACTGGTATTTATTACAAATAAAATGGAATTAAACGTAAAATATTACGTTATTGAATATAAAACGGAATTTGTGAACATTAGAGTGAAATCTTGAACTAATGTTAGTAACGTCTTTATTTTAGGTGAAAGTTGAGGATATAAAGGTTAAAAGTCTAAAGTATGGGTTTTTGAGAGTATAATTTATAAAATTCTTAAATATAAGAAAGTGCAGAAATGAACACTGAAATTTGATATCTTGTCAATTTTAATTCACATCCAAGCTTGTTAAATCATTTGAAATTGATTAATTTATATAGGCAATAAAATTGGGACAAATTTTAGAATATTAATACAAGATTGGATTTTATAATTTATTTAATTTAATGAATATTAAAAATAGCCATTTTTGTCACGGACTCGGATTTCGACGAAACCAGTTTCATCGGATCCGTATCGGTGAATTATTATAGGGTTTCAAGTTTCGTATCAAGTGGACCTGCCGTTTGATCGTACGGACGCGAAACGCCTTGAAATCGATTTAATTAAGAAATCAATTTGAAATCAATTTGGAAATTTTGTTTTCAACATAACTTCTTCATACGATCGAATTTGGTCGTGAAACTTTTTTCATCGCATTCAGAATATTTTAAAATACCTGTTTGGATATATGGGTTTAATAAATTTTGTTCCGGAGGCTAAACGGGCTTTTTGGGCCATAGTTTGTGGCGTACGTTCATCCTTCTAGTCTATACGCTCAAACCCAACCCTAACTATAAATATACAGTTATAAACCCTAGCTCCATCTTATTGCCATTGGCTGTACGTACATTTTTCTTCATCTCCTTCTCCTCCTCAAATGGATGCAAAACTAGATCTACTCCAATCCAAATTTCAGTGAAAAATTCAAACTCTCCAGAAAAATTCCATAAAAATATATGTCCAAGCTCTCGAAGGGCGTAACTCAGATCTGCAATTCACTTTTGGTTTCGGATCATCGTTTGTCCAAAAATCGAGATTTAACTGCAGCCGTTCGTTTTGGATGTGTGACGATCCAACGGTGGATCGTCGACCGTTTGTCGATCAGAACGTACCGTTGGGAAGCTAGAGTCTGGCAGGCCACTACAGTGATGTTCGTTCGTGCTATAGGTGTCGAAATTCACCGAGATTCGCCATAAATGGCAGCAGCGGCGAAGGTGTTTCTGGCCATCGAGAGGCGCGCGCGAGCCCTAGGTTGGGTCGGCCTGGGTTGGGGGTCGCTATGGCGGTATCGGATCGAGGTGGAAGGGAGTGTGGTGTTGTGCATTTTGCTGGAGCGTGGCGGCGACCTGGGTTGTATCGAGTTCAAGGGTTTCTGGAAGGAGGCATTTTTCGCGTGTGCACTGTTGTTTTCGATGACGTGGCAGTTAGTTTTGGGTGAGTTGTTTTAATTTAATTTTTGATTTCGTAAGCGTTTTATCGTGTAACTTTTACGTACGACCTCGGATTCGAATGAATTTTTTTTTGTTAGGTTCGTTTTTAAAATCTGGACCTGATGACGCTGGTTTGGATGGATTTGGAGACCGTCAAAATTTTGAGTTTAAATTGAATTTAAATTCGATTTAAATTCCAAAGGTGAGTGTTTTAACCCGCTCACAACTACTAGAAGCTTTTATGTTTGTTAAATTAATTTTAGAAATGAATAAAAATTTATTTATGAGTATTTGGCATGTTTATTTTATTCATATCTGTTGAATTGCATTTATTAAATTTAACTGTTAATTTAATTAATTTATTGCGTATAAATTTACAGTTAAAATTTATTTGTTTGTATATGAACTGCTAGTTAACAGTTATATAATTTATTACTGAATATAGACTGTAGATTAATAGCTGTTAAATTTAATTTGAATAAAATTGCCAGTATTACCTGTTATGTAGTACCAAAAATAATATTGTTATTGATTGATATTGATTGATGATTGCGATTTGGATGATGGATGATGTTGATGAATGGATGTTTATTGTATATCATTAAATTGCAAATTATCATGCATATTTCATTTCATTCGGGATTGTGGTTTGAAATGATATATAACCGCAAAATTTTATATTTTTTTTAAATTGCGGATTGAAATGATAAATATCCGTATCACTTGACCATAGGATAGAAAATTTTATACAGGCACCGCGGTTTATATATAACTATTTAAATGTGATTTCTATGGTTTGGATGGAATACGGTTTATAATAATCTTAAATTTTATATTGTACAAATATTTTTCTTCCATATATATATACATATGAAGTTGAAAATTTTGAAATTAAAAGGTGTATAAAAATCTTTATTAAAAATGGAAGAAAATTAAGAAAATGGAGTTTAATAATTTATATCATATGTTTAAATGTTAAGTTTGGAAATTTTAAGATATGATATTTATAATTGGATTTTTCCCAAAATAAATTGAAATGAATATTCTAGTATAATTTGAATTGGGAAAATATATATATTTTATTACTAGAAATTGAAGTCTTATTATTTATGGATTTTATGTGAATACTCAAGACTAATTAATAGAACAATTGATCTGTTGAAAGAATAAAATCCAACTTTAGTTTGAAATATTGTTACTCAAAATGGATATACGTATATATAAATAAATTGAAGTGGTTTTGGAACTTGAGAGAGATAATATAAATTTTGGTTTAGACTTTAATAAAGAAATGTATTTGTAAAGCCATGAGAACTATTTTCTTTACAAAGTAACATTTAAGTTAAACCATTTAATTCATATACCGTTGAATGTCCAAACCATTCAAGTTTTTTTTTTAGAAGTTATGGTTTTAAATTATGATTTTCAAAATATTATGCTTTGAAAATATTTGATTTTCAGACGTTATGAAGTTAAAGCATTATGATTTTGGAAAAGAATTATATTTGGGATAAGTGATAAAATATGGTTTTGGGTTTTGAAAGGATATCGTATTCATGGTTATGAAATGGAATGTTTATTCTGATTTTTAAAGTATAACCTATTTTTAAATGACCGCGGTGTTATAATAACGATGGGTTGGCAAATAGACCGGGATCGGATATGGACATACTCTCTGTCGATACCGAAAACCACTTTGACTAACCGTGTACACGGTGGAG
The DNA here is from genome assembly GCA_030765085.1 of Allium cepa. Taxonomy (NCBI): domain Eukaryota; kingdom Viridiplantae; phylum Streptophyta; class Magnoliopsida; order Asparagales; family Amaryllidaceae; genus Allium; species Allium cepa. The sequence continues at coordinate 1,040,742,675 of CM060928.1, forward strand.
ATTCCATAATGAAGTAGGTGGTGGCGACGTTTCCTGTAAGGTAAATACGTGGACCCGACTCCCGTGAGTTGGCATAAGGTGGCTAAAACAGGAGCGATCTCAGGCCAATGAGGTCATTCCTCTGATCGGACCCTCCTCTTCGATATTATACTTTGACTTGGATTGATTCAGTGGCCACTTCTATATTTTGATTTTGGGGAGTTAGTCCGAGGTGGGCGGTAACTGCGGCTACGCGTTTCCACCAGCCTGGATAGCAATTGGTATATCTACCCTGGCATTGCCTAGTTGTGCCGTGTCACCTACCATACCGAGCCTTTACTACGAGTTTTTATTTGTGTCGTACCTATGGAGTATCCTCTGATATCCTCCCGATCAGGAGGTATTACGGTACTATATAGACTATTGGCATTTTACGTGTTAAGGTGGAAAATGTAAAGCCTTAACGCTATTTAAAAGTAAGTTTATTTTATAAATAGACACTACTATAATAGCGCAATATACTACATAGTAAATAGTTTAACGGATCCTTAGGAGATGTAAATCCCGAGCATCTCTTGAGTTACTGTACTCATATTTATTTCTGTTAATTTAACTCACATAAGATCTTTTAGTCTGACTCGAGTGTTTTTGTCTTTTCAAATTCGCTCGGGTCAGTCCGAGCGTTTCAGGATCGAAGACTTTAGCTTTGAAGGACGAAGACGCAGGAGTCGTATTATTATTATCTATAGTATTGCACCACACTCATACTGTTCCGCTGCATTGATTGTATTGGTATGTGTAACTCTGATATTTATTGTATAAAGCAAATCAAGTGTTTGTAAACTGTTTTGAACTGTATATTTATTATTATATTTTATCCTTCCGCTGTGAGATTCTGTTTTGTTTTTATTTCTTCTCTGTTTTTCTTATTTACCCCATAACAATCCGCCCTTGCGTATGCTTTGAATTGGCACGTGTGTCGGTTTAAAGTGTGCGAAAAGGCGGGATGTTACATTGTTGATTAACATCTTCTTTATGGTCTCTATTACTGTATTGTTAGGATTAAAGATTAGCATATCATCAATATATAGACAAATCATTACATATGATTTTCCAACTTGTTTGTAATAATCACATTTATCACATACATTTATACGACACTATCAAATTTTTCGTGTCATTATTTTGGAGCTTGTTTGAGTCCAAATAGTGATTTCACTAATCAACATACCCTGTTTTCATTTCCATTGGAAACAAAACCCTCAGGTTGCTCCATGTCAATCTCCTTATCGGGTTCTCCATTTAAGAATGTTGTCTTTGCATCCATCTGATGAATCTCCAGATTATAGATGGATGTAATTGCTATTAATGTTCTTATAGAAGTTATTCGTGTGACCGGTAAATAGATACTAAAGAAGTCTACAGCTTCTTTTTGATGATATCCTTTGGCTACTAATCAAGTTTTATATTTGCCGATAGATCCATCCAGTCTCATTTTCTTCTTGAAAATCCATTTACTTCTAATTGGTTTTATTCCAGGTGGAATATGAACTATTTCCTAAGTTTTATTACCTAGCATTGAATCAATCTCACTTTTGATTTCTTCTTTCCAGCCCAAAGATTCAGAAGAAAACATTGCCTCTTTATATGTTTGCGGTTCATGTTCTAGTATGTAAGTTGGCAACTCTGAGCCAAAAGGCTTGGAAGTTCTAGCCCTTACGCTTCTTCTTGATTCAACTTCATCTTTTTCTTGACAAGTTTCATCTTCATGTGGTTTATCTTTGTCATCTCTTGTCCTTTTTGGGGCAAGATTTCCATTGTTTCTTTTATATGGGAACACATCTTCAAAGAAAGAGGCATCTCTTGACTCAATTATAGTATTTACATTGGTGTCATTTATATCAGACTGGAAAACTAAACATCAGTAAGAACTAATATTTTTGGTAGGGCCTAGATAGTAGTAATCTATGGCTTTAGGTCCAAGTTTGACCTTTTTGGAGGGCGGAACTATAACCTTTGCCAAGCACCCTAACACTTTAAGGCACATGAAACTAGGTAGGTGTTCTTTTCATAACTCTTATGGCATTGTTCCTGTTTTTCTATGAGGAACCCAGTTTAATATATGATTAGACATATGTAGGGCTTCTCCCCACAAGTTTGTCGGAAAGCCTGAAGTCAAAAGCATAGCGTTAATCATGTCTTTTAATGTTCTATTTTTTCTCTTGGAAATGCCATTTTATTGTGGTGAATATATGGCGGTTCTTTGATGATTTATACCATTTTCAGCGCATATTTGTTCAAATGGTGATTTATATTCTTCACCTTGATCAGATTGTAATATCTCGATCTTTCTATTAAGCAGATTTTCTACTTCGGCTATGTATTTTATAAACGATGTAATTGCTTTATCTTTACTCTTTAAAAGGTATGCATAGCAATATCGTGTATTATCGTCAATAAATGTTGAAAAATACTCTTTCCCACCTCTTGTAGATAATGATTTAAAATCACATGAATCAGTATGAACCATCCCAAGTAATTCAGTACTTCTATCAACAGTATAAAATGATTTTTTACCATTTTTGCTTCTACGCATGTCTCATATTTATATTTTTTTATCTATTTGCATTTTAGGAATCAATCCTAAGCTGGCAAGTGATTTCATTTTATCGAAATTTGTATGTCATAACCTATCATGCCATAATAAAGTTTCATACTCAACCAAGTAGGAAATTTCAATTTTATTAATTGCACAATCAGAATACATAGTGTTTTGCCGACTACGACTACATTAGCCTTAAATAGGCCAACACATAAATAACGCCTGCATAATTACATTTTAGTCTTGGACAAAATCATCTTGTTTGACTCGAAGGCCATTTTAAAACCTTTCTGCGAAAGTACTGAACCAGAAATGAGATTCTTGCATATGTCTGGAACATGAAGCATGTCATTCAACTTAACAGTTTTTATAAAAGTAAACTTGATGACTACTGTACCACTGCCCTCGATCATTGAAACTGCATAAGTACCCATGTAGATTTTTTCTTCCTGATCGAACTTCTTGTAAGTAGAAAACATGGACTTGTCGGAACAAACATGATGAGTTGCACCAGTGTCTACCCACCATTGTGCAGGGTTCTAAACTAAATTGCATTCAGACATAACTACCGAAAAGTTGGACTCATTCACTTCCATTTTTTCCACCATATTTGCCTCTGAATTGCGTTCCTTCTTGTGTTTGTAGTCTCTAGCGATGTGTCCTTCTTTTCCACAAACCCAACACTCGCCATTAAAGTTCTTGGTTTGTTTTTTGTCTTTACATTTGTTTTCAAGAGCTTTTCTCTTCTGCGAGAACTTTTTTATTGAGATGTCCTTTTTTCTTCTACCCTTCTACAACAAATGCCTCCTTGCTTTGTTTTGTAACCCTGTGATTATCTGCTTCAATCTTTAGTCGGACGATGACATCTTATAAAGAGATTTCCTTCATTTTACTCTTCAGATAGTTGTGGTAGTCTTTCCACGGTGGAGGCAACTTCCCTGTTGTGGCTTCAACCAAGAAAGATTCTCCAACCTTATGGCCTTTTGATTCAAGTTCATGAATGATAATTTGAAGTTCATGCAGTTAAATAGTATAGATTTGGAGTGTATCATTTTGTAGTCCATGAAGTTGTCCACAATAAACTTTTTAAGACTGATATTCTGCATCTTGTACTTTGTGGCAAGTGCATTCCAAAGGGCCTTTGCTGTCTTTAGAGGCTGATATATTTTGTATAACATCTTGTTTAGACAGATCAAAATATAATTTCTACACAGGAAATAGGAATGCTTCCATATATCAACAACAATAAACACATGTTTGTGTGTTTCCCTGGTTTGGCCTGGTGCAGGCACCAGTTCCTCATCCTCGAGATACGTTTACAGATCGAGTGTAACGACCCGGTATTTTCAACCATTCGCATCCATTATAAGTGTATAGGTAGACACTCATGCCGGAATTGAATTGCTCAAAATACCGCGTTGTAAATAAAAATTTGGCAAATCTTAGGATATACAGTAAATAAAAATCACAGATCACAGACACAGAGTATATAAAAAATGCAGCGGAAGAAAAAGAGATAGTAGTTCATGAAGCTACTATATAAATATGAGATACATCAGAGTTAAATAAGATACAACAGAAGAGTAACAGAATACATCAGGTACAAATCAGATACATCACTGAACCACTGGATACTGAAACAAAATGGAAGGCTGGATCTTCATGGAAAGCTCCAACTCCGAAGGTGAATCTTGAATGCTAACTCAATCAATCTAACCCGAGCGTAAAGCAAAACACAAAACCCTCGAGTCAGGACATAAATACTTATAAACTGTAAATCAACTCAAGTGAACAGTAATAAAATGCATCAATAACTTAAAGGATGCTTGGGACCGCCCATCCTCTAAGGATCCGTTAAACTATTTACTATATATTAATATACGCTATATACGGTAGTGTCTAATCAGTAAAGTATAATCATATAAAAAATAGCGTTAAGGGGATGGTGAACCTTAACGCGGTCGGATCTTTAAAACCAAAATCGTAGTGGGCTCGATATAAGGATATGACACGGCACGCGAGGCAATGCTAGGGTGGATACACCGTTTGCACTCCCGGACCGGTGGTGGCGGCAAGCCAGCAGCTTCCGTCCACCTCGAACAATACCCCCGAATCAAAGTGGCGCCACCGAATCGAATCACAACAGTAATAGAATAGTTTCCGATGGAGCATGCTCGATGAAAGGGTGCGACCCTTTGCGTAGCCCGGTATAGCTCCTGTTTTAGTCATATATGCCAACTCACGGGAGTTGGGTCCACGTAACATACCTCGAGAACGTCGCCACCATCCTACTTCATTCTGGAATCTCCACCGCGTACACAGTTGTTAAAGTGGTTTTCGGTATTGTTCTGCTATAAGACAATATCTGATCCCGGTCTCTTTAACAACCAATCGTTATTATAACCCATGTATATTTATTTCAAATAATTTATACTTTCAAGACAAAAATATCATACTCATTTCAGAACAATATCACAATTGTATCATTTCCTTTTCAAAAATAATTCAATATTATATCACTCAAATAAAACCCAAATTTTCAAATCATTGAATATTTCTTTAAATTTATTAAACTTGAAATATTCCTTTAAATTATCATAGCATTTTGGAAATGTTACCTTAAGGAATCATAGCATTTTTGGAATGTACTACTTTCCACTTTACATTGTATATAATCAAAGTATCGATAAGCTTAAAATTTTAACATGTCAATTTATCATAGCCTTATAGTTAAATAAACTTTCTTATTGTAATATACAATTTAAACCGAAATTCTTATGTTAAGTTAAAAGCACCTTATTAACTTACATTATTATTACAATAAAGAAACTTTATTATTTTAATCATTTAAAGTATGCCATTCACATAAATTAAAACTTGCTTATCAAATGTACGTTATCAACTTACATTTTATTATTACAGTAAGTAACATTTATCATTGTAATCAATTTAAAATACACCATTACATTGATTAAAATCTACATGTCAAATGTACATTTTAAATTTTATATTCCTATTACAATAATGAACATTTGTTCATTAAATCAATACCACACTACTTAAAACTTTACATGTTTCTTTCTTAATTAAAACTTTACATGTTCTTGCATTAATTAAAACTTTCATGTTCTCTTATAAATTAGGACTTTACACGTTTCTTTCATTAATTAAAAGCTTATACGTTTCTTTCATTAATTAAAACTTTTACCTTTCTTTCATTAATTAGGAATTTACATGTTCCTATCATTAATTAGAACACCATACGTTCTTTCATTAATTAAAACCTATACGTTTCTTTCATAAATTAAAACCTATACGTTTCTTTCATAAATTAAAACCTATACGTTTCTTTCATAAATTAAAACCTATACGTTTCATATTTATATCACCATTTCACAAATTTAACTAAACTTCCAGTTTATTTAATTAATTTAACATCTTTAGTTAAAACTCAAATAACATTTCAAGTCAAGTTATATTTTAAAATTTCATTTTTCAACAGTCATTTATTCAACCACTTAAATTTATAGAAAAAAACAATAATTCTTTAATAAATCACTTAAATTCAAATATAAATCAATTTATCATATTTACCATTTTCCAAATAAAATTAAAGTCCATTTTATTCATGTAACTTAAATATCATTTTTAGTCAAAATTCCAAATTTCAAACATAAGTTATATTTCGAAAATCCAGTTAATCCATTCATAAATTACATTTTTAACACATAGAAAAATCATAATTTATTCATTTTAAAACCTTTCAAAATCTATTTAAATCAAATTTCATAATTTTATATTTTTAAAATACTTAAAATATTCAAAGCACTTTATAGAATAACCACGGGTCTGTATATAGTTTTCTAACCTAGGTCAAGTGATACGGATATGTATCATTTCAATCCGCAGTTCAAAAGGTAAAAATCCGGGTTCTATCATTTCAAACCCGCAAATCCAAGTTTAAATAAATAAATAAAATAACTCAGGCCTATCATTTCAGCCCATAATGATTTTTATCCTAACAGGGAACTTGCAGTGTGATCATATACAGAAATAATATAAACAATGTCAATATCACAATATACAGTCATGTATCAGATGTCAGGTGAAAATTAACAGTTTTAACATGGTAATAACATGGTAATAACATGGCATAGCATATCGTATGATCATCATTAACTTGCATAAACATTTACATTACTAAACACTTGTCATCAATCCACTTTTCATAAGTATATATGTCAGAGTGAGAAAGACTCACCTTTTTCAAAGCTAGAGACCAAAACAGCATACAAGCATGACTCCAAAGGCACGACAAGCACAATTTCACGACTTTTGATTTGAGTTGAAAGATAGCCATGATATGATTTTGTATCAACAACCCAAAGCAAAACAATGAAAGGAGAACAAATGAAATAAAACAAGAGTGAAAAGAAGAAAGAAAGAAAAAAAAGAAAAGAAAAAAAAAGAGAAAAAAAAATGAAAGGAAAAGCATGTGTCGGTTCATACCTTCAGGAGATGCTTACGCAAATTTTGATGGAAGCAAAATGAATAATTTATGGTATGGAACTTTTGAACGTGAAATATATACTAACATTTGCTCACTAATTTATGTAGAGGGCAGGCAAGAGAAAAATGCTTAAACGGTAGAGGCAATTAAGGCATTCAGTGCTATCCAATAGGTGGAAGCGTATGGGAGGCAAGAGGGAAAGAAATAATTCACACACGGATATGATTTAAGGAAAGATTTGAGCAAGATTTTGGATTCTCAAAAGAGAATATACGGCTGAAAACTTTGCATTGTTAACGCAAGAAAAAAAAATCAAATAGATAACGAAAAGGCAAGAGCAACAATTTAATATATGCCCAAAGTAACGTACAAATTATTTTGTTTCTCTTATTGAATAACGTACAAATTATTTTGTTTCTCTTATTAAATAAATTTAAAATACTAACGTTTATATTAGGAAAATAAACCATCACTTTAAACCAAAATTTAATAGCTATTGTACCATAATTAATAACATTTGATTTAGCTTCATCCAATTGATTGTTAAATATAAAGTTAAGAAACAGATGTAAACATATGTAAAAGAAATGTAAAGTTTATTTCCCGTTTCACACTAATTATTACTAACTTTTTTTTAAAAAAAAAGTATACAACAAATCTGACCAAAACAAAAGTGAAACAAATGTTACACAATTGTATACAGTTCAAGATGAAAAATTTGCCTTTAGAATTATAAAATTTAGAATTTCTATTAAAGTTGCACTTTTTATCCAAATCAAATTTTCAGACATTGTTTATTTTTATTTGGAAAAATGATCAGAAATCATTTCAAGAAAATTTCCAAAATTAGATTTTTAAGAAAACAAAAGCCAAAGTCTTTAAATAAATGAAAAAAATTGAAATTTAGGAAAAACAAGTAGAAAAGTAAGAAAAAGAAAGGGAAGCCATTACCAGATCTTTGAAGCCGTGAGAAACAAATGAAAATGGTCTTTTTATTTCACGTCAAAACCTAATGAGATGACGGCTACATTAGGGTTTTACACGGCTAAGGCAATTAATTGAGGAGTTTAAGGAAATGAAGGGTTTGGGCAAATAAAAGGGCTTACATTTCAAAGTGATTTACAATCTTCCATATTCTTTTCCTTTTAAAACTTTACATAAACAAAATTTCAGGATAAAATACTTTACAAACCGAAATCAATTAGAAATATGAGGTAACAAATAGTATAAATTGAAAAAAATATAAAATAATGAAGAAAATGCCTTAAAAATACCAAACAGTGTTCTAAAATTGTGCATAAATCACTGTTAGTCTTGGAAAATTATACATTTCATTATAAAATTATTATGAAGTGGAAAGGAATGTTTTCATGTGAAAATGAGGTAAGAAATGCACGACTACAATAAAGAAAAGAACGGTCAAAGGAAATTAAATCTATTAATTGGAAAAGAAACGGAAGAAGAAACGTTAAAACGGCTTTACGTTTCTTTGCTTTCAAACCTTTTAAACTTCCTATATATATATTCATACACATCTAAATAACTGAAAATAATTAAAATCTCAGTTAAAATTCGAAAATATAACAGATAAACAAAATATTAATAATTAAATATTAATTAGATATGATTAAAATAAGAAAAATAGCACAGAAAATGAAAACTTGACTTAAGAATTAGAAATAACTTCAATACACTTTGGAAAAATTTACTTTAATTTAAATATATGTAAAATGAATAAAATAAAGTAAAACACAGCAAATAAAAGTGAGTGCATAAAATAAATAAATAAATTTTAATTATATATAATTAAATTAAGAAAATGACTTAAACTTGTAGACTAGGCTTTTAAAATTAGAAATAAATTCAAATGAACTTTAGAAAAATTATATTATCATTTTAGAAATACTTAAAAGTCAAAATATACATTATATAACATATTATCACATATTAAAATAAAATAAAACAAAGAAGAAGTAATTTATACAATTTAAAATAGTCATTGTTAAATAACCCTATATACGCACAATATTGTAAAGGGTATAACTTTCACAATTTACATCCAATTTCAACGAAACGAAAAGTGGTGTTCTTATAATTTTATGTATTTTCATAATAAAAGAAAATTTTAAATTTTTAAACTTTTAAAATTTTAACTTGAAAGTCACAGTTTGACTATTTTGACCAAAATCAGCATTTCAGGCAAATATTCAACTTACAAAATTTTGGAATTATAACTCATATAAAAATCAAGATTATATTTAAATAATAAATTTAATCATTTCAAATAAGTAAAATAAGTTTTTAAATCAAAATCTTACATTAAAAATAATTAAAATATACAATAAAATAATTACAAAATACAGGGTTATTACACTCTCCCCCACTCAAAACTTTTCATCCCCGAAAAGGAATGAGGTATGGAAGGGCACAGAAAAGATAGAGTGAAATAGGATTAAGATAAGATGACAAGAAGATTGAAGTTATACCTGATAACTGTTGTTATAGGTAAGTTTTACAAGGTGGAGATTATCAAAGATTATAGAAAGATTTCTAAAGAGAAAGATCATAGAAAGATGCATATACCAGTCTATAGCAAGATGAGGACGATAAGAACAAACAAAAGATAGTTTGAAAAACAAAATAATAAAATGAATTTGAAAGCATGGAGATTTCAACTTAAATAGAAAATAAACGTTTACACAAGTTACATAAATCTTAACTATCTCAAATTTCATTATCTTATTATCCAATCATCTTAAATTAACAATTTTTTTTTAAACCATGGGTTAGAAAAATAATCATTTATTACACTCACAATGTATTTAATAAATTTTACTCTTCTTTATTCCTAATAAAAATTAAATTTATTCCTCTCAATATATCTATCACTCATGTTCAATATACTTACACTTATTATAACTGCTTTCTTTTATTCTTAGTTCTTTTAACATCATTTTATTGTAAGTTATTCAATTACCCTTTATTATATTTACCTCTGTTAATCATTTTATAATTAAAATTTAAGTGTATAGCATTTATTATAACCACCAAAATTTTGTTTATAAAATCTTTTTATATTGTATATTACCCAATTGCATTGTTAACTTCTGAAATTAAGGTAAGTTATATTGGAATGGAATTGTGTCATACAAATAAAACTTTCCAATTCAATTATCTCAAGTTTAATCATTTATCCAATTTTTTTTGATTTTCTTTTTATAATTGAAATTATAGTTAAAAAATAAAATTTAAGAATTAAATTTCCGATTTCTTCAAACCATTTAGAGATAAGTAATAATATATATATAATATGTCAAATCAAATTTCAATCATATATCTATATATATTATAAATTAAGTCATATTTTAGAAATTCAAATCAATTTAATTTCCCAAAACAAAGCTGTAGCAAGACTACATAACAGTCTCTTCACTTCGAAACTCGAAAATGAACGTCGATGATGCTGCAGTCATCACCGAAGTTATTTTCCAGCGACAAAGAGAAGAGTACTAATTTTAAACTTAAAATTCTTTGGAAACAAATTTCTATTTGAAAATATTTTAAATATTATATCCCTTCAAACTTTTAAACAAAAGGTTTGGAACCATCGGAAATTAAATTCTCAAATTTCTTTTTCTAAATTCATTTAAGTTCCCATATAAATTTATAAACAATTATTTATAAATTCATTTATAGAACAATAAATGATAAATCAAGTATTACCATTTCAAATTATCAATTTGAATCATTTTATTAAGTTCCATAAATAAATATATCAAAATTTTATTTCATTAACCAAAACAAAATTTAAAATAATATCGTGTCAGTTTGTTCTGTCAAAGTGTTTTAGAAATCCTATCGATAGCGTTGATCAGACAAATCGATCGGAAACCCAAATCAACATCAACAACTCCAACAACACAATAAAAAAAAAATAGATTGACAAATACAATTCAAAATGTTTGAAAATATGTTGGAAACAAAAGACAAGATGATTAAATACAGAGTGGGGAGGTGGATAAGCAAAAATAAATCACGGGCAACCTTAATCGGGTCAACCGTGACTTAAAGTATAAGATCGAAGTGGATTTTCTGGGGTAAATCTACGTTTGATCTCAAGAGTTAGAGTTTGGGAAAATAGGAGATACTAGCATCTAAACCAAGGATATAAAATCTTTGGTGAATCGATGCTGTTGTAATGGAGTTTCACCCCTCTTACAAGAAAATTTTTGAGATTGGCGGGACCGCCAATTCACTATAAAGATCATTCGAAGTGGAGTTGTGGGATACTCCAGAATCAAATGAAGATGAATAGCGGAGAATAAGAATGGACTTTGGAACCGCAGGGAACGTTCCAAAATTCAAAGGAATCGAGTCAAAAGGGAAGAGATTCAAACTCGAATGAAAGTGATTCTGTAAATACATTCACTCTATATGCTGAGCTTTGCTTAGAGCTACCAAAGCTCTGATACCAACTGTAACGACCCGGTATTTTCAACCATTCGCATCCATTATAAGTGTATAGGTAGACACTCATGCCGGAATTGAATTGCTCAAAAGACCGCGTTGTAAATAAAAATTTGGCAAATCTCAGGATATACAGTAAATAAAAATCACAGATCACAGACACAGAGTATATAAAAAATGCAGCGGAAGAAAAAGAGATAGTAGTTCATGAAGCTACTATATAAATATGAGATACATCAGAGTTAAATAAGATACAACAGAAGAGTAACAAGATACATCAGGTACAAATCAGATAAATCACTGAACCACTGGATACTGAAACAAAATAGAAGGCTGGATCTTCAAGGAAAGCTCCAACTCCGAAGGTGAATCTTGAATGCTAACTCAATCAATCTGACCCGAGCGCAAAGCAAAACACAAAACCCTCGAGTCAGGACATAAATACTTATAAACTGTAAATCAACTCAAGTGAACAGTAACAAAATGCATCAATAACTTAAAGGATGCTTGGGACCGCCCATCCTCTTAGGATCCGTTAAACTATTTACTATATAGTAATATACGCTATATACGGTAGTGTCTAATCAGTAAAGTATAATCATATAGAAAATAGCGTTAAGGGGATGGTGAACCTTAACGCGGTCGGTTTTTTAAAACCAAAATCGTAGTGGGCTCGATATAAGGATATGACACGGCACGCGAGGCAATGCCAGGGTGGATACACCGTTTGCACTCCCGGACCGGTGGTGATGGCAAGCCAGCAGCTTCCGCCCACCTCGAACAATACCCCCGAATCAAAGTGGCGCCACCGAATCGAATCACAACAGTAATAGAATAGTTTCCGATGGAGCATGCTCGATGAAAGGGTGCGACCCTTTGTGTAGCCCGGTATAGCTCCTGTTTTAGTCATATATGCCAATTCACGGGAGTTGGGTCCACGTAACATACCTCGAGAACGTCGCCACCATCCTACTTCATTCTAGAATCTCCACCGCGTACACAGTTGTTAAAGTGGTTTTCGGTATTGTCCGGCTATAAGACAACATCTGATCCCGGTCTCTTTAACAACCAATCGTTATTATAACCCATGGATATTTATTTCAAATAATTTATACTTTCAAGACCAAAATATCATACTCATTTCAAAACAATATCACAATTGTATCATTTCCATTTCAAAAATAATTCAATATTATATCACTCAAATAAAACCCAAATTTTCAAATCATTGAATATTTCTTTAAATTTATTAAACTTGAAATATTCCTTTAAATTATCATAGCATTTTGGAAATGTTACCTTAAGGAATCATAGCATTTTTGGAATGTACTACTTTCCACTTTACATTATATATAATCAAAGTATCGATAAGCTTAAAATTTTAACATGTCAATTTATCATAGCCTTATAGTTAAATAAACTTTCTTACTGTAATATACAATTTAAACCGAAATTCTTATGTTAAGTTAAAAGCACCTTATTAACTTATATTATTATTACAATAAAGAAACTTTATTATTTTAATCATTTAAAGTATGCCATTCACATAAATTAAAACTTGCTTATCAAATGTACGTTATCAACTTACATTTTATTATTACAGTAAGTAACATTTATCATTTTAATCAATTTAAAATACACCATTACATTGATTAAAATCTACGTGTAAAATGTACGTTTTAAATTTTATATTCCTATTACAATAATGAACATTTATTCATTAAATCAATACCACACTACTTAAAACTTTACATGTTTCTTTCTTAATTAAAACTTTACATGTTCTTGCATTAATTAAAACTTTCATGTTCTCTCATAAATTAGGACTTTCACGTTTCTTTCATTAATTAAAAGATTATACGTTTCTTTAATTAATTAAAACTTATACCTTTCTTTCATTAATTAGGAATTTACATGTTCCTATCATTAATTAGAACACCATACGTTCTTTCATTAATTAAAACCTATACGTTTCTTTCATAAATTTAAACCTATACGTTTCTTTCATAAATTAAAACCTATACGTTTCTTTCATAAATTAAAACCTATATGTTTCAGATTTATATCACCATTTCACAAATTTAACTAAACTTCTAGTTTATTTAATTAATTTAACATCTTAAGTTAAAACTCAAATAACATTTCAAGTCAAGTTATATTTTAAAATTTCATTTTTCAACAGTCATTTATTCAACCACTTAAATTTATAGAAAAAAACAATAATTCTTTAATAAATCACTTAAATTCAAATATAAATCAATTTATCATATTTACCATTTTCCTAATAAAATTAAAGTCCATTTTATTCATGTAACTTAAATATCATTTTTAGTCAAAATTTCAAATTTCAAACATAAGTTATATTTCAAAAATCCAGTTAATCCATTCATAAATTACATTTTTAACACATAGAAAAATCATAATTTATTTATTTTAAAACCTTTCAAAATCTATTTAAATCAAATTTCATAATTTTATATTTTTAAAATACTTAAAATATTCAAAGCACTTTATAGAATAACCACGGGTCTGTATATAGTTTTCTAACCTAGGTCAAGTGATACAGATATGTATCATTTCAATCCGCAGTTTAAAAGGTAAAAATCCGGGTTCTATCATTTCAAACCCGCAATCCCAAGTTTATATAAATAAATAAAATAACTCAGGCCTATCATTTCAGCCCATAATGATTTTTATCCTAACAGGGAACTTGCAGTGTGATCATATACAGAAATAATATAAACAATGTCAATATCACAATATACAGTCATGCATCAGATGTCATGTGAAAATTAACAGTTTTAACATGGTAATAACATGGCATAGCATATCGTATGATCATCATTAACTTGCATAAACATTTACATTACTAAACACTTGCCATCAATCCACTTTTCATAAGTATATATGTCAAAGTGAGAAAGACTCACCTTTTTCAAAGCTAGAGACCAAAACAACATATAAGCACAACTCCAAAGGCACGACAAGCACAATTTCACGACTTTTGATTTGAGTTGAAAGATAGCCATGATATGATTTTGTATCAACAACCCAAAGCAAAACAATGAAAGGAGAATAAATGAAATAAAACAAGAGTGAAAAGAAGAAAGGAAAAAAAAAAGAGAAAAAAAATGAAAGGAAAAGCATGCGCCGGTTCATACCTTCAGGAGATGCTTACGCAAATTTTGATGGAAGCAAAATGAATAATTTATGGTATGGAACTTTTGAACGTGAAATATATATTAACATTTGCTCACTAATTTATGTAGAGGGCAGGCAAGAGAAAAATGCTTAAACAGTAGAGGCAATTAAGGCATTCAATTCTATCCAATAGGTGGAAACGTATGGGAGGCAAGAGGGAAAGAAATAATTCACACACGGAAATGATTTAAGGCAAGATTTGAGCAAGATTTTGGATTCTCAAAAGAGAATATATGGCTGAAAACTTTGCATTGTTAACGTAAGAAAAAAAAAATCAAATAGATAACGAAAAGGCAAGAGCAACAATTAAATATATGCCCAAAGTAACGTACAAATTATTTTGTTTCTCTTATTAAATAACGTACAAATTATTTTGTTTCTCTTATTAAATAAATTTAAAATACTAACGTTTCTATTAGGAAAATAAACCATCACTTTAAACCAAAATTTAATAGCTATTGTACCATAATTAATAACATTTGATTTAGCTTCATCCAATTGATTGTTAAATATAAAGTTAAGAAACAGATGTAAACATATATAAAAGAAATGTAAAGTTTATTTACCGTTTCACACTAATTATCACTAACTTTTTTTTTAAAAAAAAGTATACAACAAATCTGACCAAAACAAAAGTGAAACAAATGTTACACAATTGCATACAGTTCAAGATGAAAAATTTGCCTTTAGAATTATAAAATTTAGAATTTTTATTAAAGTTACACTTTTTATCCAAATCAAATTTTCAGACATTGTTTATTTTTATTTGGACAAATGATCAGAAATCATTTCAAGAAAATTTCCAAAATTAGATTTTTAAGAAAACAAAAGGCAAAGTCTTTAAATAAATGAAAAAATTTGAAATTTAGGAAAAACAAGTAGAAAAGTAAGAAAAAGAAAGGGAAGCCATTACCAGATCTTTGAAGCCATGAGAAACAAATGAAAATGGTCTTTTTTTTTCCACGTCAAAACCTAATGAGATGACGGCTACATTAGGGTTTTACACGGCTAAGGCAATTAATTGAGGAGTTTAAGGAAATGAAGGGTTTGGGCAAATAAAAGGGCTTACGTTTCAAAGTGATTTACAATCTTCCATATTCTTTTCCTTTTAAAACTTTACATAAACAAAATTTCAAGAGAAAATACTTTAAAAATCGAAATCAATTAGAAATATGAGGTAACAAATAGTATAATTTGAAAAAAATATAAAATAATGAAGAAAATACCTTAAAAATACCAAACAGTGTTCTAAAATTGTGCATAAATCACTGTTAGTCTTGGAAAATTATACATTTCATTATGAAATTATTATGAAGTGGAAAGGAATGTTTTCATGTGAAAATGAGGTAAGAAATGCACGGCTACAATAAAGAAAAGAACGGTCAAAGGAAATTAAATCTATTAATTGGAAAAGAAACGGAAGAAGAAACGTTAAAACGGTTTTACGTTTCTTTGCTTTCAAACCTTTTAAACTTCCTATATATATATTCATATACATCTAAATAACTGAAAATAATTAAAATCTCAGTTAAAATTCGAAAATATAACAGATAAACAAAATATTAATAATTAAATATTAATTAGATATGATTAAAATAAGAAAAATAGCACAGAAAATGAAAACTCGACTTAAGAATTAGAAATAACTTCAATACACTTTGGAAAAATTTACTTTAATTTAAATATATGTAAAATGAATAAAATAAAGTAAAACACAGCAAATAAAAGTGAGTGCATAAAATAAATAAATAAATTTTAATTATATATAATTAAATTAAGAAAATGGCTTAAACTTGTAGACTAGGCTTTTAAAATTAGAAATAAATTCAAACGAACTTTAGAAAAATTATATTCTCGTTTTAAAAATACTTAAAAGTCAAAATATACATTATATAACATATTATCACATATTAAAATAAGATAAAACAAAGAAGAAGTAATTTATACAATTTAAAATAGTCATTGTTAAATAACCCTATATACGCACAATATTGTAAAGGGTATAACTTTCACAATTTACATCCAATTTCAACGAAACGAAAAGTGGTGTTCTTATAATTTTATGTACTTTCATAATAAAAGAAAATTTTAAAATTTTAAACTTTTAAAATTTTAAGTTGAAAGTCACAGTTTGACTATTTTGATCAAAATCAGCATTTCAGGGAAATATTCAACTTACAAAATTTTGGAATTATAACTCATATAAATATCAAGATTATATTTAAATAATAAATTTAATCATTTCAAATAAGTAAAATAAGTTTTTAAATCAAAATCTTACATTAAAAATAATTAAAATATACAATAAAATAATTACAAAATACAGGGTTGTTACATCGAGTGTGGTAAGACAGAACATCTGACTCTGCTATGTATGAAAATCATCACCATCTCCTTTAAAAGGATTGAGTCTGTTGTGACTAGCACTTTTATATGATATTTCTACTACCGCAATTTCCTGTTACATCGAAAACATTTCAAGTAATGCAAACTGAAAAAATGTGCCTACGAACAGATTAGCAACTAAAAGTTCTCAACTTTCTGTTTTCAGGAAAATTCCCTAAATTTTTAAAAGTTTTAAGTTGTAGCAATAAGGGAATCAATATAACAACCAACACTGAAAATATGAACAACGATGCTAGCACAAGCAAACAATAGAGAATGCAATGAAAAGAAATGGAGATTCTGGGTCTTGCCTTAGCAATTTTCTTAAAACTTTTATTCGCAAGTTTCCTAAGATACAGTAGGATATTTCTGCTCGAGATTGTAATCAGTACGATCTCCTTGTGATATACAAAAACAGCTTTGATTCAATGGCAGAAGGAGGAGGGAAACGAAGAGTATTGGTTTCGGATTCAAAAGTGATCAAGTTTTGCTCCTTTTATAGCCTCCAACTGCCAATGATCGTGCCTCTTTGAATCGTGTCCAATTGTATGAATATGACAGTCATTAGCAACAGTCGCATCCGTTGGTAGTTTACAACACTTTGGTTTCTATTTAAAAAATTTGCAATACCTATTTGCAACAGCGGCTTCCATCTGAAAAACCATGTCCCTTTAAACAGTCGCACTATTTGATTTTAAACAGAATAAACGTTTGCTTTCGTTCTAGCAAAAAATATAACATGGTTCACTCCTATTAGACCCACACCTGACCCAGCCCGGTACGGGCGGTGGTGCATGCGTTAGTCATGGTCATATAGGTCCTCCCACTCGCATAAAATTACCTAACCCTAAGGGCCAATATGAGTTTTAGGAAAATGCTATATAAGAATGAAAACTTACTTATTTTTTAACGATGTAGGACTTTAGGTATATATGTTCATTCATAATTTCTAAGATCTCTAACATCTAACACTACTTTGACATTTGAATTAATGAAATTTTTGTTACCTAACATTTTATGGCATCTAGATGATATAAGGGTTGGTGATGATCTTATCACATAATATACAACGCAAAGCAATTTTTTTAGTTCTAGACCTCTACACAACAAAAGGTATTTTTGCTAGAGATAGCTCGAACGCCATGTCGACCATCACCTTTTGTCATTAAAAGGTGATGCAAAAAAAGTAGAACCAATATGTTTTGCGATGTCCAGTGTCAGGAAGTTAGACACGTGACAAAATCCAGAGTAGTCGTTGGGTTGTCGCTGACCGATACTAGTCGACGCAAAACTAGGTAAACGGGCCGTTACAAGCCATTACTACCCGATACAAGCCTGGACACGTATGTCGTCGCTAGCCGACGAAAGCCATCATAATAATGGGTATTTTTTTGCCTGCAGTTTCTATTTGAGCCATACAACCACATAAATATCACCATTTCTCTATCATTTTCATCTACAACACTTATAAATCTATTTTCGCAACTATAAACATCGCATATCACATATAATCAAGCACATAACGCAAAAATCAATATCTACACCAACATTCCATCGAACAACGTTTATATTCCATCAAACAACACAACCATACTAATAAATACTCATGTCATCAAACAAAACATCCACAAATCCATCAAACAACACAACCATATCGAAAAATATTTATGTCCATCAAATAAAACATCCACAAAACCATCAAGCAATACAATAGTCAAACAAGTAACAAATCCATCAACATATGTCAAATAAATACAAAACGAAATGAAAAAAAAAATCTATCAAACACCACCGTCATACCTACTCATCGATCATCACCTCCCGACCTATCCTCCCTAGGCATTCTCCCATGCTTTGCTAAATATGCCGCAATCTGCTCATCTAGCCGTTGCACTAATCCTTTGCTTTTCCGCCTATCATTAAACTCCTCCTGTGATTTCCTATGAACCGTCTGAGTCGTTATCACCTATAAAATAGTTAATAACGAGTAATAATTTATGCTTACACTACACCAGAAAAGACTTTTAGTACATTGAAAAAACACTACAATAACTTTTAGTAGCCTTTTAAAGAATGCTACTATGGGTCGCGCAACTAAAAGTAAGATTTTTTTGTTACGTCTTAATAAACGCTACAAAATGTTTTCGTATAGCCATGTTTTT
Organism: Allium cepa; assembly: GCA_030765085.1. NCBI lineage: Eukaryota > Viridiplantae > Streptophyta > Magnoliopsida > Asparagales > Amaryllidaceae > Allium > Allium cepa. The sequence goes on from CM060928.1 coordinate 1,040,761,981, forward strand.
TAAATGCTACTAAAAGTTTTCTACAGGTTAAAAAAACCCTACCAAAACTAACATTTTTAGTGGCGTTTTTACTTGGATCATTCTTTGACTTTCTCCAGCGTTTATTTTGTGCAACTAAAAACTATCCGTTGCATTTATTTTGTATGGTATAAATTCAGGTGGTATTTTACATTTGTTTCTGTAGCATTTTTAAAACGCTACTAAAAGATATTGACTGTTTTATACCATATTTTAGATGCCACTATATAATGTTAATGGCTTACATTATTTCCAGTAACTAGTTATATAATAATCATATTAAAATCAACAATAATCGTATAATTACCATATTCAAACCAACAATCAATCAATCATATAATCACCATATTCAAATAGTTGAGGACACGTTAATCATATAAGTATAATATCCATAACCATTTAGATAATAATTATTTGAAAAAATGAGTAAATTCACATACAACAAGCATTCACAAACAAGTTTACACAACCAGTGCTAACAAATATCGTAATATATATAACAATTGAAGTCATGTCCATTGTTGCTGATAGTCTTCACTCCATAAAAGCTAATTACCTGTAAACAGGGTTGATAATCAACAATAGAATTTGCCATGAATTATCAAGTAACATTCAAACAATATTAATTGATTATTATTCAAACAAGCACATAAATAATCAAGCCATCAAGTTCACAACATTTCATAGCTCATGTCATGATATTAGTTATGTAACTTCTGTTGTTTACTTGGTCATGAATTAAAGGATTGGGATGACCGTTTTATATAAAAAATTGATCGAGAAACATCCATTTCAGTCCACCTAATAGGCATGTAATATGCTTCTTTTACCACCGAAGGTTTTAACATGAATTATTATTAGATATATGTTTTGAATCCCGACTTTTAATATGTTGCTAGATGTATAATTTAAGTGTAATTAATTATAGGATGTAATTGACAAGTTCTTTACTTTTACCAGCGTGTAATTAATTGATTTTGGATTAACTAATTAATCCTAGCTCACTTGGCATTGTTTAAGTTACTCAGTTTCAATATGATTAACGAATCAATGCTGGCTACAATTTGTCAATACCCCAATGTAACTACTATTACCGGTTAAAGATTTGTCGACCTTTGTTGCGAATTAAAAGGGTACTTTAACAAATAACGTAACTGCAAATTTTGTTGTTCTGTAAAAAAAGGCAACTTTGCAACTTCAAAATTTCCCATCTCTCTCTCTTTTGAGTTTTGAATCTATTTACCTTAAACCATTTCTTAACCATAAATTATATATACCCTCGATATATTTAGTAATTTGTATCAATTATCACTTTAATTCACATTTTGCTAATTTTGATTTTTTTAAGTGTAGATTATATGAAATCCTTAAACACGATCAACAGGTATAGGTGATTTTGCATGGCAACGATTACATAACCAAAAAAGATAGATGATTCAGTAGTCGAATCGGTAAATAAATAGATGGAATAGGGGAATAGGGAAATGTAGAAATGCCGCCATTATAATGCAACCGAATTAAGTTCAGTTTTGATAAACTAAAAAGCAGAGAAAATATTGGCTATAATTATAACAATGGTGACTTCAACCTCAATACTAGGTCGATTTTAATAAATGTGATATCAATTACCATAACAAAATACACCAAGATTAAAAATAAAATATAGTAAGTAAAATATACAAGACTAAAACATTTACTTTAAGAGCTCTTGCAGCATTAAAAAAAAACACTGTAACTTGAATTTAGAGTCTCAGACACAACAAACTGGTTCAACAGTTGTATCATGTCCATTTCTCTAAGAATATAATCCCATTTTTTACAAAAGTTAAGGTTGTTTCAAATGATTCAAGTTAATTTGAGTTGGTGTTGTAATTTTTATTGTATTGTAAATTTGAAAGATGAAAAACGAAGAAGCTAGGAGTAATATAAAAGGTAGGAGTAATATTGTTAAAAATATGGCGTAAGTTATGTAAAATATGATGTGCATAGATTTTGTAAATTTGTTGGAGTATGATAAGTAAATTTTAATTATCAAATAGAATAGGCCTTCTTAGGTATAGGTACACAAGTTTGCAGGCTTTGCAGTAATGCCTATCCTTATAATATGTTTTTTTTTCATTTCCAAAACTTGATTATAAAATTTTCCCTTGAAATAAAGAGTGGTTGCAATTAATCAAAGATGACACTTGAAAAGTGTAATTCTATTACAATGTATTTTACATTCTTACAATTTTCATCTTACATGTAGCAAAATCATGTGTTTTATCTTATTTTTTAAGGGATTTGGATACTCATGCTTAATCGAGTAGACATGAAGTGTAATAAGAAGAATCTAAGACTATAAAAAAAGTGATACCTTTCAAGTGACATATCCTTCTGAACTGAGAGTGATCAAATGTTCATCAACTAAGCAGCTAATGGCTGCATAGTTTAATCAAGAATCTACATAAAGATTACAAGCAAGCATTAGGATGAATATATAGAATTCACAGTGAAACCAATAGTACAAAAAATATAGGTAACACATACCATTTTCTCTGAAAGAATTCATTGCAAGTGATCCAAAAGTAGGCGATCCCAATTCATATGTCCAAGTGATCTCAAATAAGTTAGCCTATTTAAGAGGAAGATGAATCATATTGTAGTATTTGTAGTTCTCTAGTTTGGGCCACTTAAATGAGTATGCTTAAATGAATACAGATCTTTACTTGAGCAACAATTATCAATGTACAAGTAGCCAGCACTGACAGCCAAGTGGTTTTACAAGTAAGTCGGAAGAATTTTTTTCTTGTAATGTTCATGAAAATTGGGGTTCTCTTTCTTTAATTAGTTATTGTACTAATACCTTTATAGATAACCCCGAAAGGCAGCCACTTGTTGATGCTACATAGATTATACTATGTACCTGAAGATGCCAACACAGGGATAAGTATTCTTAACATTTTGAGCAATTTCTCATTTTCCAGTTACTTGTGGAAGTTCATAGCATTTACATCTTAGTAGATGCAGAAGTACAAAAACAAGAATGAAAAAAATTAAAGAAATCATTTAAAACAAAGTAAAAAAACAGAGACATAAGGTTGAGCTTTTTCAGAATGAGTTTGAGTGCTGGATGTTGATTGATTTGGAGCGTGTTTGTTAACCATGAAATCTTATACTGACCGAGTGTTCCATTTATGTACTATATATCTATTTAGAACTTTAATAAGAGTAAAATCTCAAAAAGTTTTTAAAGCTTATTAGCAATTAAACTTACTATCAGTATACCAATGTTAATGTGTCATCCCATTATCAAATTGGGGTGTTAGAATGAAGAAACTTATTTTAACTCATTAATAGAGTTACTATTTTGCCAAACTAGCCCTTATATCTTGTGAAACTTTTCAGAAATAGGCACCATTTTAGTTTTTGCCTATGTAACATGATTTACCTTATGATAGACAACACCTTTGTACTATGTATTTATATATAGAAAACAAAATTTTACTAACTCCATTATCACACAAAATAGACATAGAAATAAAATTTAATTTTTGAAACCTTCCATGAATTAAGATAATCAATTATCAGAATCATACATGTCATCTTCCTACTTAAACCCGTTTTGGAAGAATAAAGTAAAGCATATTAACATGGTCATGAATGTCAAATGTTTGATAGCCAAAATCAATAGAAAAAAAATAAAGTACTTAAAACGATCATGCACATCATTTAACATTGAATGTCTCCATACATTTAACCGACTGTAACAACCCTGTATTTTTTGATTATTTTAATTGTTTATTTAAATTGAAACTTTTAATTTAGAAACTTTGTTATATTTATTAAAATGAATAAATTTTGTTATTTTAAATATAAATTTTAATTTTTTGTGTGAATTATAATTCCAAGCCTAAATAAATAAAATATTTCCAGAAAATGTTGATTTTGGTCAATTTGGTCAAACTTTGACTTTTAAATTTTAAATTTAAATATTTTAATTTTTGAATTTTAATTTTTATTATGAAATTATATTAAATTTCAAGAATACAGCTTTCTGTTTCGTTGAAATTGGATTTAAATTGTGAACGTTATACTTTTTATAATATTGGGTGTAAATTGATTTATTTAACAATATTGTTTATTTAACTTGTATAAATAATATTTTAGTTGTTATATCTTACTCTAATTTTTATATATATGTTATATTATATATATTTTGTCATTTAAATATTTTTAAAGCGATGTTTAAATTTTTCCAAAGTTTATTGAATTTTTTTTCAAATTTAAAGCCTAGTTTCCATTTTCTTTGCTATTTTCTTAATTTAATTATATTTAATTAAATTTATTTATTTATTTATACATTTATTTTTTTATTTCTGAGTTTTATCTTTATTTATCAGCATTTTACATGTATTTAAATTTGCAAAAGAAATAATAGAAATTTGAAAGGTTTTGTGACCTTTTATTTGTCTAAGTCTTTTCATCTACTTTCACCTCTTCATTTCCTAACCTTTTGCATTCAATTTTGGCCGATTCTTTTCCCATTGCTTCAGCCACATCTCTCCTCATTTTTCACTTATGAAAATACTTCTCATCACAAGAAAAAATTTCGGCCTCCACATCTGAGAAAAAGTTTGGTAAAAATTCATTTCTTTTTCATGTTATTTTCTTCTTGTTTACATTTTTGTGCACTAGTCTTCATCCCTATATGGCTCATATCCTCTCTCCTCCACCATCTTGGCCACCTCCACCACCATCCCCTCTGACCAACATCACCTCCAGCCCCTTCCCATGCCATAGCCGAGCCCCTATGTGATGAAGAACCACCTTAAAATGAAGCAACATCACCTACATATGTACAAGCCGAGCACTTAGGTCTAGCACCACCTCTCTCAACCACCTAGCCGACCAACTACCACCACCACTGGCCTGATCTCGAACTAACACACCTCTACACACCCTTACCTGACCATACCTGAAGTGGCCGCACCCTCCATAGCCTTGGCCGAGCCCAAAGTTGCATAGAAACCCTTGCTTTGGCCTTTGAACATTAGCCTCTTGCCTCACAAACCTTTGCACCACTTTCTCTAGGATAGGCCGACCCCTGTAGGTCCACAACCAGACCATAGAGCAAGCTTTAGTCGTGTATTTTCCAGCCATGGCTAAGCCTATGCTGGATGAAGGCAAGTGCAATTGGTTCGGGTTTGTTTTGTGCTTAAATTTGTAAGTTGTTTAAAAGTATGTGTAGTGTTTATTAATGTATATTTGAATTGTTTTGTCTCATGTATTCAAGGCATTTAGTCTTGTCTCTCTCACACTCAAATCATTATCGTGCTCTCATGCTTTTATGGATCTCTGTTGGGTGTAGTTGTTTTCCATCTCCCGCTTAAACAGGTGAGTTATTCTCACCAGACAATCTGTGCCTATATAACTAGTAAATTGATCACTTTTGAATCTGTAGAATGCATCACCATATTATATAAGCTATGCTGTGATTATATGATGTTCACCCATGCTTAAACATCTGTTATATCATCTATTGCTGTTATATCATGTTGTTTTGTTATTTATATCAGTTTATCACACTACAAGTTCCCTTTAGATTAGAATCACTATGGGTTGAAATGATACATATCCGAACGGACTTTAGAATAGGAGAAAATCGTTATGGGCTGAAATGATAGGCCTGAATGATTTTCAATTTATTTCATTTACTTGGTACTGCGGGTTTGAAACGATCAAACCCGTGTTTTCGTTGTAAATTACGGATTGAAATGATATATTATCCATATCACTTTACCTAGTGTAGAAAATAATATACAGACCCGTGGTTAAATTATATTTTTCTAAAATTTTTAAAATATTTTAGAAATGTTAATATTATAATATTTTGATTTAAACTTAACAAGGAAATGATTTTTTTTAAAGTACTTTGATTTTTCTGAAAATTTTAGGTGAAATAAATTATGAAAAAGTTGGAAGATTTGAAATGTAAGTTATTTTGAAAATTTGTATTTAATTAAATGGAATTTAAATTAAATATGAAAATATGATAAATTTATGAAAATTCATAAATTTGGATTAAAGTGAATTTAAAGTGATTTTATAATATATTAATGATTTTTGAATGAAGTTAAAATGCGAAGTGAATGAATAATTAAGTTGAAATTTTGAAATATAACTAAAATTGGAAGTTTGTGAATTTGGCCTAAAAGTGAATTTTAAGTTAAGTAAATAAAAATGGAATCAAGTTATATTTGAAAAATTTAACTTAAGTGTTAAGTTAAATTTAAATTAAATGAATTTAAATTTAATGTTGAAATTTAATAAGTGAATTATTATTAAATCTTGATATTTGAATGGAAATTTAACTTTATAAAATCATGAATATAAGGGTATTTAAATGATGATTATAAAAGCGAAATTATATGATTTTATAAGTTAAAATGATTTAATAAAAATATAATTGTTTGTGAAATTATACTGAATATTTGAAGTTAATTAACTGCATTACTGAAATGCTATTAATTATAATGTAAATGATAATACAACATTTGTAAATGTGTAGTTGATAATAATAAACCAAATGCTAAATCTAATTAAAGGCTATTATAGCATTTTTTGTAAATATTATAATTATTGAATTTAACTAAGTTTATTTGAAACTAATGTAACCCTATTACAGCATTTTTAAATGCTGTCTTTTGTTAAATTGAACTGTTTTGAATGTGACTTTCCGTAACATTTTCTACATGTTACGAAAGATGAATTTTCACTGTTTTGATAAAATTAAGTGAATGAATGAACTTTGAAAAGTTTAAATTTTTTAGGAATTTAATAATTTAATTATTAAATATAATAACTTCATTTTATGATTCAAAATGAAGTAAATTTTTTTGAGATATAAACTATTTTGAAATGTGTGTTAAAATGGTGTTTTAAATAAAATGAATATGGTTTTGAAAGGATAGGATATTTTGATATTTTGAAATGGATTTCCAAAATGATATTGAATTTTTAATAATATTCATTTAGAATTATAAAATACCATTTGAAATTTTAACCACGGGATGTATTTAATTTATCATTTAAGTGATTCTTAAAGGATGGGCGATCCCAAGTAAGTTATTGTGCATTTCCACTACAGTTCACTTGAGTTGGTTTACATTATATAAGTATATATGTCCTGATCAAGTGTTTTGTGCTTTACTTTACGCTCGGGTCAGCCAGAGTATTTACAGCTTAGCTTTGGATTTCTTTCTGGAGCTAGGAATTGCTGGAGATTCTGCTTGTCTAGTTATCTGTTTCCTTCAGTTTCAGTTGTTCTATTTCAGTCTGGTATTTATAAAATGCTATGTAATTGAGATTTCTATTGTATATGTTTTTCAGACTGTATTATGTATTATGTTTTGAGAGTTTGTTATAGTAGCTTCATGAACTAGTATGGTATTTTAATTTCCGTTGCGAAGTATTCTGTTTGTTCCGTGTCTATGATTCTGTGATTTCTATTTCATTTGCTCCAAATTTATACAATGCAGTATTTTGAGCAATTCAAGTCCGACATGTGCAGCTGCGAATGGCTGAAAATTTCATGTTGTTAAAGTTGGTATCAGAGCTTTGGTTTTAGGAAAACCATAGCCTGCGGAGCAAAAACTCATTAGAAATAGGGTAGAAATACTTTAGAATGAGTGAAATCAATCTCAGAATCCTTTCTTTGTGAGAGAACGTATTTTCAAAGTATAAAATGATTTCCAAATGATTTTAAAAGATTTTCAAAGATTATTTTGGTATAAAAAATTTCTTATTTTGAAACCAAGATTTTCTAAACTTCATTCCTTCTGTATCCACCTTGTTAGAAATCTCTTGGTTAGGATTCTTATCGATTAGGATTCCTTGAACTTTGGAACGCTCCCACTTGTTCTGAAATCTAGTCTTTTCTTCCCTATTTTTATCCTTTTGATTTTTTAGCATTCCGTAACTCCACTCTGGAATAACCTCTCTAAAGATTGGTGATTCCGCAATCTTTGAATGATTTGTAAAGGGGTGAAGCTCCTTTACAATTTGGCATTGATTCACTGGAGATTTCTATATTCTCGATTTACGATGCTATCTATCCCCTGCTCTACCGGATTCTATCTCTGGCAATCGAATGTCGATTTGCCTTAGATTTCCATGTTGGTTATATTCCTAAAGTCACGGTTGACCAGTTAAGGTCGCCCGTGATTTATATGGGCTTATCCACCTACTATAATAGAATTATCTTATCTTAATTTGAGCTTATCTTCGAATCGGGATTCTATTTGATTAGAGTTCCTCTAAATTCGAATTTCTGTTTGTTTTGGAATCCATCCTTGAATCATCCCTTGGAAATTTGTGTTTGGTTGTATTTTGGAATTTGTGCATACATCAAAATTGTTATTTTGATAAGGATGACTCTATTTTGGATGTAAAAGTGAAATGTTTCCGATAAGTATTATATACCTTTGAAGATGAAAATTTGAAAATTTGAAAAGATTTGAAATTTTGAAAAATTTATAAGAATTTGATTTATATAAAAATGATATAACTAAAGGGTTTCGAATTTGAATTTCGAGGAATCAAACTCCAGTGTTTTGTAATCTGTTTTAAGATTTTGAAAAATATATAATAATAATATGATTTAAAGATATCTTCTGAAAAAAATGTTTCAAATGTACTCGAATGAATTCCAATGATTTCGAAGAGATTTCAAAGAAGTTTCAAGAAAATAAAAGTCCATAACCCACTTATGTCGGTGGAAAATAATTTCGGTGATGAATGCATGCATCATCGACATTGATTTTTGAGTTTCTGAGTGGGGAGAGGCCACTCTAGTAGCTTTGCTATGCGAGTGATTTTGTGAAACCAAATTTTTTATTTCAGATTTCGAAGTATGATTTGATGTTCGAAGGATATATGTGTGTGTGTGTGTGTGTGTGTGTGTATATTTGAAATGATTTAAAGTAAGCCGGTGTTCAGCCTGGAGATTCAGATTTGTTTTGGTATAACCTTATCTATTGGAATTGATTTACTGAATTGTTGGTGATTTCTAACTGTTGGATTTGAAAATATGATTTCTTCGACTATTTTGAAGGTTCGAGCACTTCCAAATCAAGGTTAACTTTTCAAAGCTAAGTAATTTTGAATGGTATAGGGTATTTGATAAAGAATATAAGTTTAGTTTTGTATGATTAAGGTATAAAGTAAGATGATATATATAAGTTCGAAACTGTTTGTTGAGTGAAATAAATAAGACAATGTTGAATTATACTAGTAAGGAATATAGATTTGAAATGTTTTGAATAAAGTATATATATAGAATAAAAATCTTTCCAATGGTAAATTGGATTTTTCATACAGAAATAAATAGTTTAAAGGTTTTAAAAAAGAGATGGTTTTAAACCTTGTAACTATTTTAGATATTTTAATGATTGTGAAATGGTTTTGAATGATTTAATCTTTATTTTGATAAACAATGTGAATTTGAAATGATAATTGATTTTGATAAATGAATATTTGAAGTTTATATTAGTATGAAGGATATTTAGTTTACTTGTAATTTGGGTTTGTTTAAAAATGATGGATTTATGAAATGAATATTCAAAACTAGGTAATAATGAAGTAAAATTTGTGATATATGAAATTATAAAATTTAGTTTTGGAATATGGTATATTTAAGCTTTGAAATATATTAAAGATTGAATAGTTTATTTTATGGATCAAATCTTTATTTGAAATTTGATAATATTTAAAATGGTTTTGTTGAAAACTAAATTGAATTGAAACTAATGGTTTGAATTGAATTAAAATTTGGAAATTTTAGATTTGGGTTTAATTGAATAAATTTGTGAAATGTAAAGAATTAAAGGAAGGTTTATGATTTCAAATGTATGATTTCGAAATGTTATGATTTTCAAAGCGTAATGATTTCAAGTATTGTGGCTTCGAAAGATTTATAACTTTGAAAGTATTATGATATCTGAAAGTGAATGTATGTTTGAAATGGAAATGAATTTGTTTGGCAAAAATTTTGTTGATTTGGAAATTTGGATTATTTTCTAAATCTATTGTTTTAAGAAATTTTGAAACTGAATATATGTAAGTAGGAAGAAATGATTTGGCGAAATCATATATGATTTTGAAATTGAATTGATATTGAAATGGTTTGAAATTGAGAACTTTTTTATTTAAATACTTTGATTTGGGAGTTATCAAACTTATATAAAATTGATTTGTATAAGTATGAAATTGATTTGAAAACTGTTGATTCGAAAAGGTACTCATACTCAATTTGTAAATTGAAATCTTATATAATCGAAGTCTATATAAGTGTGATTTGATATATTATTCATTTTGGAAAGTATTCAATTTGAAATGAAATCTTATATAATTGACTTTATATAGGTATGATATTTGAAAGTGATTTCGAAATGTACTATATGATACATATTTTCGAAGTAAAGATATGGAAAGTGCCTTCTGCTTGATATCCGATTTGTGGCCACACTGTGGATGCATTCTATCGATATTATTCTCTCTCTGATTTGGGTTTTCCGGATATGATACTCGAGTGTCCATTGAATTCCATGGCCATCTCCATGGTCTTACGAGCGCGACTGCATAGCGCAACTGCCTGGCTGAGCTGGCCTAGGGGTACAGATTGTTTCCTGGGAGATCCAGGCTTAACCATTGTGTATCCTGCACTCTATATAGGTCGCATTAGTAGAGAAACTGCCTGGCTGAGACGGCCTAGGGGTACAGATTGTTTCCTGAGGATCCATGCGTAACCATTGTGTATCCTGCACTCTACTAGTCATCATGGCGTAACTTGTAGGGCTGAGAAAGCTTACGAATACGGATTGTTTCCTAGGGGATCCAGGCGTAACCATTGTGTATCTGCGATCCATGGTTAGACAACTGTTTGGTTTGGTTGATTTGTTTGGATTGTACTTTTCATATCTATTTTTAAATGAGTTTTTCCAGTATTTTCACTGGTGTTCAAACAAGTCTATTAAGTACTGGAAGAATTCTAGCTTTGCGCCTGATCAACGCATGGCCAGAGTCTGCAGGAACGAAAGTAAACTTGTTAAGACATAAAATTATAAAAGTATTTTGGTAAAGTATTATATAAAGGATATTCTAATCATGATTTAAATTGTTTAAATATTGTTTACTTCGAACTTTTAAAATTGAATCAAATGACTATTCATCATATTATAAAATGTTTAAAATGTTATAAATTTTTTAATTGAAGTTTATATAGTTTTAAAAATATGGTTCATCCTTTTCTTTCAACCTATATAATCCTACTCTTCCTCTTCGAGGGTCCTTTCTGCATTATGGAAAGAGTTGGTTCTTTGGCTTATCATTTGAATTTGCCCGAGAAGCTTTCTGGAGTGCATGATGTATTCCGTGTCTCACATCTTCGCTGGTATCTTCATGACCTATCACTTTATGTTCAGCCTTCTGTTCTTGATGGTTTGGATATTAATCTTAATCTGACTGTTGAGAGTAAGCCACTTCGTATTGTCTACAGAGATACGAAGCAGCTAAGAAGAAAATCTGTTAGTCTGATCAAAGTACTGTGAAGTACCGATGACCGTGATTGTACTTGAGAGACGGAGGAGAGCATTCGTGCTTCGAACCCGAATTTTTTATTCCAGGTACTATTTGTTTGTCTATCTTGTTTTTCCTTTTTTTCCTTGTTCGTTCATTTCGAGGACGAAAAGATTTGAGTGGAGGAGAGGGTAACAACCCTGTATTTTGGGATTATTTTAATTGTTTATTTAAATTGAAACTCCTAATTTATAAATTTTATTATATTTATTAAAATGAATAAATTTTGTTATTTTAATATAAATTTTAATTTTTTGTGTGAATATAATTCCAAGCCCAGATAAATAAAATATTTCCAGAAAATGTAGATTTGGTTAAACTTTGACTTTTAAATTTTAAATTTAAATATTTGAATTTTTGAATTTTATCTTTTATTATGAAATTAGATTGAATTTCAAGATTACTGCTTTTCATTTCGTTGAAATTGGATTTAAATTGTGAAAGTTATACTTTTTACAATATTGGGTGTAAATTGATTTATTTAACAATATTGTTTATTTAACTTATATAAATAATATTTTAGTTGTTATATCTTACTCTAATTTGTATATATATGTTATATTATATATATTTTTTCATTTAAATATTTTTAAAGTGATGTTTAAATGTTTCCAAAGTTTATTGAATTTCTTTTCAAATTTAAAGCCTAGTCTCCATATTCTTTGCTATTTTCTTAATTTAATTATATTTAATTAAATTTATTTATTTATTTTATACATTTATTTTTTTATTTCAGAGTTTTATCTTTATTTATCAACATTTTACATGTATTTAAATTTTCAAAAGAAATAATAGAAATTTGAAATGTTTTGTGACCTTTTATTTGTCTAAGTCTTTTCATCTACTTTCACCTCTTCATTTCCTAACCTTTTACATTCAATTTTGGCCGATTCTTTTCTCATTGCTTCAGCCACGTCTCTCCTCATTTTTCACATATGAAAATACTTCTCATCACAAAAAAAAAGTTTGGCCTCCACATCTGAGAAAAAGTTTGGTAAAAATTCATTTCTCTTTCATTTTATTTTCTTCTTGTTTACATTTTTGTGCACTTGTCTTCATCCCTATATGGCTCAGCTCCTCTCTCCTCCACCATCTTGGCCACCTCCACCACCATCCCCTCTGGCCAACATCACCTCCAGCCCCTTCCCATGCCATAGCCGAGCCCCTATGTGATGAAGAACCACCTTAAAATGAAGCAACATCACCTACATATGTACAAGCCGAGCACTTAGGTCTAGCACCACCTCTCTCAACCACCTAGGCCGACCAACCACCACCACCACTGGGCTGATCTTGACCTAACAGACCTTTTCACACCCTCACCTGACCATACCTGAAGTGGTCGTGCCCTCCATAGCCTTGGCCGAGCCCAATGTTTCATAGAAACCATTGCTTTGGCCTTTAAACATTAGCCTCTTGCCTCACAAATCTTTGCACCACTTTGCCTAGGATAGGCCGACCCCTATAGGTCCACAACCAGACCATAGAGCAAGCTTTAGTCATGTATTTTCCAGCCATGGCTGAGCCTATGCTGGACGAAGGCAAGTGCAATTGGTTTGGGTTTGTTTCGTGCTTGAATTTATAAGTTGTTTAAAAGTATGTGTAGTGTTTATTAATGTATATTTGAATTGTTTTGACTCATGTATATAAGGCATTTAGTCTTGTCTCTCTCACAATCAAATCATTATCATGCTCTCTTGCTTTTGTGGATCTCTGTTGGGTGTAGTTGTTTGCCATCTCCAGCTTAAACAGGTGATTTATTCTCACCAGACAATCTATACTTATATAACTAGTAAATTGACCACTTTTGAATCTGTAGAATGCATCACCATATTATATCTGCAATGTTGTGATTATATGATGTTTACCCATGCTTAAACATCTGTTATATCATCTGTTGCTGTTATATTATGTTGTTTTGTTATTTATATCAGTTTATCACATTGCAAGTTTCCTTTAGAAAAGAATCACTATGGGTTGAAATGATACATACTCGAACGGAATTTAGAATAGGAGAAAATCGTTATGGGCTGAAATGATAGGCCTGAATGATTTTCAGTTTATTTCATTTACTTGGGACTGTGGGTTTGAAATGATCAAACCCGTGTTTCCGTTGTAAATTACGGATTGAAATGATATATTATCCATATCACTTTACCTAGTGTAGAAAATAATATACAGACCCGTGGTTAAATTATATTTTCTAAACTTTTTAAAATATTTTAAAATCATAAATATTATAATATTTTGATTTAAAATTAATAAAAAATGATTTTTGTAAAGTATTTTGATTTTTCTGAAAATTTATAGGTGAAATAAATTATGAAAAAGTTAGAAAATTTGAAATGTAAGTTATTTTGAAAATTTTGATTTAATTAAATGGAATTTAAATTAAATATGAAAATATGATAAATTTATGAAAATTTTGGATTAAAGTGAATTTAAAGTGATTTTATAATATATTAATGATTTTTGAATGAAGTTAAAATATGAAATGAATGAATAATTAAGTTGAAATTTTGAAATATAACTAAAATTGAAAATTTGTGAATTTGGCCTAAAAGTGAATTTTTAGTTAAGTAAATAAAAATGGAATTAATTTATATTTTAAAATTTAAAATTAAGTATTAATTTAAATTTAAATTAAATGAATTTAAATTTAATGTTGGAATTTAATAAGTGAATTATTATTAAATCTTGATTTTTGAATGGAAATTTAACTTTATAAAATCATGAATATAAGGGTATTTGAATGATGATTATAAAAGCGAAATTATATGATATTATAAGTTAAAAATGATTTAATAAAAATATAATTGTTTATGAAATTATACTGAATATTTGAAGTTAATTCACTACATTTCTGAAATGCTATTAATTCTAATGTAAATGATGATACAACATTTGTAAATGCTGTAGTTGATAATAATGAACCAAATGCTAAATCTAATTAAATTCTATTATAGCTTTTTTTGTAAATGTTATAATTGTTGAATTTAACTAAGTTAATTGAAACTAATGTAACCCTATTACAGCATTTTTAAATGCTGTCTTTTGTTAAATTGAACTGTTTTGAATGTGACTTTCCGTAGCATTTTCTAAATGCTACAAAAGATGAATTTTCACTGTTTTGATAAAATTAAGTGAATGAATGAACTTTGAAAAGTTTAATTTTTTTGGAAATTTAATAATTTGATTATTAAATATAATAACTTCATTTTATGATTCAAAATGAAGTAAATTTTTTTGAAATAAAAACTATTTTGAAATGTGTGTTAAAATGGTGTTTTAAATAAAATGAATATGCTTTTGAAAGGATAGGATATTTTGATATTTTGAAATGGATTTTTGAAATGATATTGAATTTTTAATAATATTCATTTAGAAGTATAAAATACCATTTGAAATATTAACCACGGGATGTATTTAATTTATAGTTTAACTGATTCTTAAAGGATGGGCAATCCCGAGCATCCTTTAAGTTATTGTGCATTTCCACTACAGTTCACTTGAGTTAGTTTACATTATATAAGTATATACGTCCCGACTCAAGTGTTTTGTGTTTTACTTTACGCTTGGGTCAGCCTGAGTATTTACAGCTTAGCTTTGGATTTCTTTCTGGAGCTAGTAATCACTGGAGATTCTGCTTGTCTAGTTATCTATTCCCTTTAGTTTCTATCACTCTATTTCATCTCTGGTATTTATAAAATGCTATGTAATTGAGATTTCTATTGTATATGTTTTTCAGAATGATATTATGTATTATGTTTTGAGAGTTTGTTATAGTAGCTTCATGAACTACTATGATATTTTAATTTGCATTGTGAGGTATTCTGTTTGTTCCGTGTCTGTAATTCTGTGATTTGTATTTCATTTTCTCCAAATTTATTTACAATGCAGTATTTTGAGCAATTCAAGTCCGACATGTGCGGCTGCGAATGGCTGAAAATACCGGGTTGTTACACTGACAATATTTGGATTCAAGGCTGATAAATTAAGAAAGAAAAATTGGCTAGCATGAAATAAGACTATACTTTAGAGATAACAATTTATTATCAATTAGCAGCATATTCTCTGTCCAAAGTAACCGATATCGAACACATGCCTTGTATCATTACCACTCTAGTCTCTTTAAAAGAACATATAGGAGACATAACAGGTGCTGCTTAAGTTTTAGATTATGTTATCAAATGATGGAAAAACTAGACGATGGAAGATAACAAACTCAGCTTAATCATGCAAGAAGCAGCACCGCCCAAACTAAACCATGGTTTTAAACAAGAAGCGTCTCAACTTTATGAAAAACTTATCAAAGATGAAGGAAGCATTGAAACTTTAGTGGGTCTAGTAATTACTGTAGCACAGATAGATCTCAAGAAGGCTAAAATATATGAATAGAAGCTGAAGGCATTGCCTGGTTTGAAAGGGATCAATGTATAGAATTTAGGGAAAACTCATGAAGCAAACAAAGGTGAAAATGTACACGTAGAGAGGATGAAAGCTTAGGATGAGGTTAAGAAAGCTAAGATAAAGAAGTGGAAAAGAATGCCAGGATACCCGAAAGGGTTCAATCCAGCAAACCCGTGACAATCGAAAAATGATTATGGAAAAATGATTTTGCACCTAGAAAGCTAATTATCTATAGATAGGCTTATCAATCAAAAGATTATTATGAAAGTGTTTTACATAATTAAGGCATGTCATACATCCTTAGTTGAACTATTGTTAAATTTAAATACTTCTTATAAACTTAGTTAATATTTTATCAAACTTAGTTAAACTATAATATTTATTAACTTGTATAGGTTTATTTAGTTTTTACAAAAAATAATTAAAAACTTAGTTAATTTTTAAAAATGTGGTTTATTCTTGTAAAAAATAGTTAAATTTTTATAAATATCAGTTGACTTATTTATATCTTTATTTATATTAACTCAAACTTATTTATATTAGCTCAAGATAGTCCCAAATGTATATTGTTCTCACGTTAATGATAAAGTTCAAGTTTTGATAAATATATAATTATAATGCTTTACCAAAATCAACGTCTTAAGAAGTCACATATTAGTTATTGGATCTGGTTCGAAAATTTCATCAAATAGATCATTAGTTAATGGATTTGGTATTGCTATCTAAAGACCCATAGGAAAAATACTGATAAATTCAAGTGACTTCTTAAGATTCACATAAAATTCCCAAGAACACCATAATATGTGCATGACTTTTGAGCTTGCTTTGTAAAATAAAAAAGTAGAACGTATGGTCAAAATAGTATGATGAGGCTATGAAGGCATAACTACTTGAAAACAGAATGAATATTTATTTTTTACACGAAGCCATGTAAATGTTTTTTTTAATTTGTAAAGGCATTATTTAAATTTTTATACTCATATTATAAATCATATATGTATTACAAAACATAACAATCAAAATATCTGTATTACAAAACTTATCATATTATGCAAACTTATCATACTCATATTATATTCAAATTTTAGCATCACCGCATACAAAACAACATGTTTTGGGAATCACTTATGATATTTGTATTACAGAACTAAGACAAACAATTTTCTCTTGAACTTCTTTTTCAACGAATAAGAAATATATAAGTTGCTGACGCATAAATGTTTGAAATCTCTCAGTTGATGCAAACTTTCGAAGTACATTAACGTCAAACATTACAAACACAATTTGAATGGATTTTAAGCTGTAATTATTTGGTAAAAGCTTGTATTCAAATGTATGGGTATCTATGATAAATCAGTTAGGCTTAGTTAATTTTCTTTCTACCGGGACTAATAATAATGACTTATCATGTACATTTCATACCTATTTGCTTTATAGGTCTACGAGTATGGCATAATAACATAATATTAGTAAAACAATGAATCTCGTAGCTATTAAGCTTTATACTTACTTCAATAGATATTTCTATGTCATGCTTGGTAGCCGCTTCAACATGACTCAACGCATTCATTCAATGCAACACTCCACTTCTCTAGTAGCACACCACCACACACATCACCACCATATGCTTACATGTCTATCCTCCATAGTGTCACCATGTTATGCTCTCTCTTCTCAGTGTATCATTGTTTCAGTACCCATAACCCAAGATAGTGGATTCCATATAAAGCCCAAAAATTTCAATAATTTACTTTCATGTAATGAAAATATTTACAAAGTAAAGGACAAGTTCAGTAAGTATAATTTTAATATGACATATAATGAGTTGTCTACTTTAGGATCTATGAAATATTACCTTCTTTTCAAGCCTGTTAAAGTAAAAATAGCCAAACACTCTTGAACAACATCAGAGCTTAATCCTTATTTTGTGTACTTTAAGCTCTCAAAAACTTCTTCAATTGATATATTTTCCTTCAAAAAAAATGAATCAATGTGTTGAACGAAGAGAACAGGATGGTATGCAATTCATTTACACACATGGTAACAAAATGATGATAATAATAATAAAGCATGTAGTAAAAATAATATGGCATGCCTAGTTACATTATAACAGAATGTTTTATCCCAACTGGAAAAAAGTATGAAATTAATATATATGTTTATAAGACAAAATCCATCAATAGTTAATTAATAAGCAAATGGTAACAAATAATCAATAATAGTTAGTAGAACATGCAAGATGCAGTAAGGTAGCATAATTTGATCCAAATACATATTTTACTAAATAGACCCAAAAAAGAAAATAGCCCTGAGGAAGTTGGTACCAGATAGTCTTAGTAGTTTGACTAACTGAAGATACAATACCATTTTCCAATGGTAGAAATTATTTTAATATATACCAGGATGAATGAAAAAAATAGAAATATATATAATGCTAATAAATACGTACAAGGTCAATTGCTTCCTTATTGATTGCTTCAAGCGCAATTGATTTCTCAACCTCGTCCATGCTGTCTATTGCACACAACATAACAGGTAAAATCATCATATTTCATTAAAAACTAGTTGCACTTGTCATACGTACTTATATGAAGTAACTAGCATAACAGGTAAGATTGACTATTATTACACCACCACATACACTGTAGAAACATTTGAGCCATATCTAGTAAACCAGCATAACATGTCATATTTTATTTTAGAGCCTGCATTATGTAATATGTGGATTTAAACATATTCTATTTGTATACCTGAAATTTTACCATATCCAACAAACTTAAATTAAAACATTTGAGCCATAATTGTTTGCACCAAAATTGGCCACAACACTCTTCTGAAGTTTTTGAAGAGATAATAATGAAGAATATAAATTAAAAATGAGGATTATCTAACAAAAACTCCAATTAACGAGAATATAAATACGTAGACAAGCGATTTATAGTGGTTCGGCGTGTTGCCTACGTCCACTGTGAAGTTTTTGCAAATTTATTAATTCTCTTTCAATGATTACAAGTGATTACAGCGAACAACAGCAGGTTACAATTGGAAATTCGAAATCAACGGCAAGAATATGATGTAGGATGATGGAGATCTCGATCCGGCAGAGTCTGGGCGCTTGAGAGTCAAAAGATCCCTTCTCTGTAGGCTCTGGGGCTCTATTTATGGGCGTAGAAGGCTGAGACTTCGCTCAAATCTTAGGAGACTTTTTCTGGCACGTGAGTGGGCTCACGCACCCAATCTCAGAAAGTTTTGAGTCGATCTGTGATCGATACGAAATCATTTCGTATCAATGAAGATGATGTCTAGTCGAGCTGAAATTTGGTATGAACACTCCTTGGCATGTAGGCAGTCTCTTGTGAAAATTTCATGGCATTTGGATCAGTGGATTGGGAGATATAGTCGATATGAAATGAGTTTCTGGAGTGGCTGATTGGTTCGAATCCATCTCTTCGAATCGATTGTTTCGAATCGATGGCAGCACGCGTCTTCGCGATGACGTGGAGCGCAAACTTCGCCTCGATCCGGTCTTCAATCCGAGTTGACCGCATCGACTCCATATATTTCGCCTTGTTCGTATCGAGGGATGACACGTCACCCTGATATATTGACTCGAGGGATTCGAATAAGGCCTCACTGATGGATTCGAACTACTGATGTTCATTGGTTACGAATCAAGTCTTTCCTCGATGGACACGAAATCAATCGATGCGAACTGGAACCTTTCGATGGATACGAAGTAGGATAACCCGATGGATACGAAATAGGACAACCTGACGGATATGAAGTGCCTTGCCCATGAAGGGTTCGAAGAGTGGTTTCCACGATGGATACGAAGTAGTGATCGTTGCCTCAGTTGATGGATGCGAAATGCTCTATCTGCCGATGGATACGAAGTAGAGAGATGCCGATGGATTCGAATAAGGAAGTGCTGATCGACACGAAGCGCAGCTTTATGATGGGTACGAAGTCCATCGATACGAACTCGATGGATTCGAACATAGCCAAGTTCATCGATACGAACCAATGCTCTTCGATGGATACGAAACCGCTGGGCCCATGATCGATACGAAATCGATCGATACGAACTGGAGCATGATGATCGATACGAAACCAGAGCTTTTCCCTTCAACTTACATCCATCATAACTTGAGCATACGAACTCGGATTGACTTGAAACTTGGAATGCTGGTTCTTACGATCTTGCTTGTCATATCCTATCAATTGTAGCCTGATCCGGGCTCAGACAAAATTCAGCGATATCCATAGTGAAGCAAAATATAACCAATCTTTGAGACGAACCGTCCTTTGTTTTCGATTGATCTTTTGGTATCACGGCTTTGTCAAAAAGCGGGATAACATTTGCCCCACAAAGTACATCTTGTGGAAACATGACATGCTTTAAAAAGCTGCAATTTCCCTCTGAACTATCGTTCCTCTCTTTCGTTGAAAGTTGTACTCTGTATCGCTGTAACCTTGTGTTGATATAACTGATTGCTGTGTAATAGTGATTGGCTGTTTGTCGCCGTAATCGTAATGAGATGAGTATTTGATCCCTGTGAATGTTGAAAATCGAATATTAGTCCGACATACGTGCATATATGTTAATTTGACTCACGGTAACGTTGCGTGTTCACGAGTTGTTGTCAGTTTAATTTGTTATCGGATTTCGTATCGATTCTCTCCTGAACCGATTTGAAATTCGAGTTGAAACAACACTTGATGGTTGTTTCGGACTACCCTTTCGTTGCGATCCTTTCCTGAATCGATGTGAAAGGTTGAAAAGTAGTCTTTCATATAAATGCGGGTCGAATTGATGGATACGAATGACCGTTTGTATCGATGAGTTACGATGGATACGAAATATCCATTCGTATCGATAATTTTTGATGGATACAAAATTGCTATTCGTATCGATGGGCTTTGATGGATTCGAAATTGCTGTTCGTATCGATATGCAGTGGAAGGAGTTGCGAACTTGTTGATGCAAACAGGGGCTTCGAGTCGATGGGCTCCATCGTCTTCAGCCGTTCTTACCATGCGCTTCGCATCGATAGATCCACCATTCATTTCAAACCGATATAAATTCTCGATCAAATGGAGTCGAATACGGCATTCGACTCGACTCGGTATTTGACCGGTTGCGATCGGTCAAATGGACTGGGAGGCGAATTGACCCGGTCCTTTCCTAAGTTCCATATAAATAGCTAGGACTTAGCCATTTTTCACTTTTTTACTTTTCACTGCCGTCTCTAATCTTCATATTGATTCGATACATTGGAAAAGATAGAACTGCATCACGCCTTCGATTCGACAAGATTCATCCCTTAAATTCTTCGAATACCACTTTCAAATTAGGTAATCAAATATGAATCCAAGCAACGAAACTATTCCAGTTCTATTCTCCCTTTATTGATTATCCATTCGGGTAATGGATAAAGCCAGATCTGGTTTGGAGAAGAAAGAGTGGGGAGGATAGAATCAAATCGATCTGGAGACTCATGTTCGAATTGACGAAGGCAGCAATATTTTTCTTCGGATTTCGCGTCGATCCCTGGGATGTTCTAATGGAGATGATGCTGTTCGTACCGATAGCTATGGTGATGGATCGTATCGATACGAAACGATCGATACGAAAAAAATAGGTTGACGGTCGATTCGAATTCCTTAACTTTAGATCGATACGAACTACATCTCTCTGATTGGTACGAAAAGTATCGATTCGAACATGATCGATTTTAAGTTGAGGCCTCCCTGAACGGTATGAACCAGGCAACCAAGGATCGATTCGAAGTCATCTCACCTTGATCGATACGAAATCGGCCCTTGACCATCGATTCGAAACGTGCCCCCTTGTATCGATTCGAAATGATATCCCGATGGATTCGAACGAGCTTCCTGTGATCGATTCGAACCCTTCCTTTGATGGATATGAAATTTTGAGCAATTGATAGCATGATTCCGACGAGCTTCATCCTTGCATATCTGGGTTTAACTATTAAACTGCACACTTGACTATCCTTTCGAAGCTCGTCGATGGAACTATAACTTAACACCGTGATAATGAACTTTAACTCGAATCGATTACCAACATCTGGATGATACAGTTGTGAGGGTCAGCGATGACAGTCACTCCTACTATACTCTAATTATCTATGTTGCTTGCAAGTTCTCTTTAATTCTGCAAAATCTTTTCCAGTAATGCACAACACTGCACAACACACACTCTTACACGTGGGGAATACACGGGTTCTTTATCGCCTAACGATAATTTCTCATAAGTTAGCCAGTTATGGAACCATTAAGTTCGCAGCCATAAGAAATCCAAAGTACAATTCCTTCGAGACATGAAATTCCGGACATTGAGCCCGAAATCATTGGTCCAGCCTCGGACGAATTACCCGATGCATCTTTCATTGCCAAT
The DNA here is from genome assembly GCA_030765085.1 of Allium cepa. NCBI lineage: Eukaryota > Viridiplantae > Streptophyta > Magnoliopsida > Asparagales > Amaryllidaceae > Allium > Allium cepa. The sequence goes on from CM060928.1 coordinate 1,040,784,446, forward strand.
CCATCGGACTCCGTTCGATCCGTCTCTGAAGATATGCTAGGGATGCTTAGGGCATGGCCTGTCAATGGATGACGTATTATTGCCGGGACCAAATGACAGACCACAAAATCCGTCAGAGGGATACACCGCATTCAATCGTCATGCGTGTGCGGCCGGAACGCTCCCTCCGTTCAATGAGTATATAAGAGAAGTATTGTCTTTTTTGGGGATCGCTCCATCTCAGCTACACCCAAATGGATATGCTTTAGTGAATAGCTTGTTCATCATCTTTATGGAGTATCTTCATCGACCATCGATCCCGATTGAGATCAGATATCTGTTCAACTTCAAAAGCCGAAATGACAACCCATCCTTTACATTCTTGGAGGCAGTAAGGAACTGTCAAGTGGTCACCGAGTCCTAGACCATGCTAAGCTACTTCAAGACGGAGTGGTTTTACGTTTGATGCCCCACAGAGTTCGCCCGACGATGGTTATTCAGACGTGAGTATAGCTGAGTTCTCAAGTAATTATTAAGGCGATTGCGGTTGAAGTGAAACTTATATTCTTTTCTTTTTTTTACAGCAATAATTCAGCGACCCGAAGGTGGATACTTCAAGGAGATAGTCCGGTTTCTTTAGGAAGTCCCGAGCGAAGATAGGAATATTGAATTGCTCTTGAGGATAGAAAATCTCAGAATTCTTGGGTTGATCTAGCGGAGACAAAGTATAGTGCTCGACGGCGCATTAAGAACTGCCTCAAGAGAGCGAGTCAAACGAAAAAAGCCTAAAGTTGTCGTAATCGAGGAGGCTGATTCTGAGAGAACTCACACTGATGAGGAACCTTTGGGCGAACCTACTAATGTAGCCTAGGGCACTGAAGAACAGCGAAAAGGCAAGGCAGCCGTTTTTAAGTCGCCTAAAAAGGGAAGACGGAAATCGGTCGTAACGTCCCGGCTCGCCTCTGGAATTAGAATTTCGGAGATGTCTCCCCCAAGAACAGAAAGTCTCTACGAAGGGCTTGCCGATCTTCCAATCCCGGATGATGTGTCTTTCCAGCATGATTCCGGGTTGGAGGAATTCCACCATACCTTAGAATTGAGCGAGCCTTTTACTACTAGCATGGTCCACACTTCCGGTTGGCCGGGGGGCTGCATATTCATACACATTTCACAGCACCACACAACCCTTAACCGTAGGTCATCTGTTTCGAAAAGCCACTAACTCTATTTTCATTTTGCTTTGCAGATACTATGACTGGACGTAGTTCGATGTTGGGAAGTCTTCGACAGGCTCGTAGATCTTCCACATATTACGAGTCGCAAAGAAGGGAAGGGGATAGAGATTACGACCGTAGATACCTGGGTATTCTAGCCAAGAAAGATATGATAGAGATAGGGATTTCAGACGTCGATCTCGATCTCGCACTCCTCCTCCCAGAGCTCCTGTACATCCTCCCGTCTATGTTTCTCGTCCTTTCGAATCTTCGCGGCACAAGTCAGCTTCCCAATCTTCCAGGTCCGAGCCCCATCATCCCAGATCTGAGGCAATAACCCCGGTAGTTGCGGAATAGCCTCCTACGAAAATTTCGGGGAAAGGAGCGATCAGGCTTGCGCAGTTAAAGAAGGATTTCCCGAACATTTGTTTTGATAACTACATTTTCCCTCCTCATTTGAAAAGAATCTCGTCGAAGGCTGAGTAGATGGCGCACGATTATGTGCATGACTTCTATGCCAGTATAAGGCATGGGCTAAAGCGGGTGAGAAAGCGTCATCATTAGCCTTTGAACGAGCGACCACCATCGAGAAGCTACAAGCCGAGCTAGCCCAAAAGGATCGTATTATACGAGTACCGAACACGGAAGCTGAATCATCTCGAAAATCAGAGATGGAGGCTCTTAAGAAGGCTGATGAAGCTCAAGCGGCTATGGACAGAATGAAGGAAGAGCATTATGTCACGGTATAAGACATGGGCCACCGAAACACCATTATCACCGCCGAGCGGGATGCGGCTTTGAAGGAGCTTAACGAGCTAAAAGCTAAATTTTCCGATATTGCTAAGGATAGGGATGGCGCGAACAATGCAGCCCAGGAAGCGTGTGAACAGGCCGTAGTCTTCGAATTGAACGAGACACGACAATGGCTAAAGTACAGGTGGTCGAACCCGAAGTCGATAGAAAAATTGAGATTGCCGAGTCCAAGCTGGAGGCCGACATCTAAGACCTCCTCATCACTTATAATTCGAATGTGTTAAAGCACAAGAATTTGGCTTGGCTTGAGAATTATTCGGTACATCTTCACAGCGCTTGGGGCCGGTTGATTGAGGAGGAGAAAGCAGCGCATCTGGATGAGTCAATTGACCAATTTGAGCTTGAAACCGGTTGCTGACCGAAGATGAAAAGAAAGTCCTTCATGACGCCATAATTTCTTATGAGAAGGAGATGGTCGGCGCCCGACATCTGGAGGTCGGGGAAGGTTCAGGTGTTGAACACCAGGCTATAGTTCTTGAGATCACCGCTCCACCCCCGTCAGAGCCTACATCTGCGGTTGATTCACAGTCTGTCCCAGCCTATAACCTGGAGCAACCGCAGTTATCTCCTATCCGGGAGGATGATTCTGAAGCCGCTCAGTCGTCAGCAGGCCAAGTTAAGGAAGGTACTCCGAACATATCTCAAGTGTGTTCTAAATGGAGAGTTTGTTTTGAAGCGGTTACTAATAACTTCTTCATATGTTTGTTCAGTGACTGGAATTGCACCGATTGCTGCGACTCAAGAATCAAGTCAAGGGCAGAAGACCATCCCTACCGAGACGACTGTCGTGACAACAACAGTGTCAACTGAGATGACGCAGTGGAGCACACTATCTCTTGATGGGAAAATGGTGAGCGAGCTACTCGGCCAACATGGTGGCTCCTTCACAGACTTGCCGTTCATCATTAGTGGACTCCCGCCAACCTCCAGCTCTTCAGTGCAGACTACAGATACCCCCAGCCAGGCCCAAGAAATTCGTGATGAAGAAATTTTAGCCGAGATTAATGCTGAATTAGAGGCTGGGGGGCAAGGTGATAATGTAGGTTGTGATACGGCGGTGCACAGCCCAACGCCTCTAAGGATAATATCACCGGGTGGTACTGTTGTTGATACCCGGGTGTCTGCCCCATCTTCCGTTGCAGATCCAGTCCCTCCAACTCCTCCGGTGGGCAGTATACACCTGGAATCAAGCTCAAAGGAGGACGTTGACATTATTCCCCCAGCTGGAGAGCAACCATCAAAGGGGAAAAGCTCAAAATGGAAGATCTCTAGTGAGTCTGAGGGTTCTCCGTTGAAGAGAAGACCGAGGAAGAAGAAATAAATTGGCCACTTAAGCAAATTTTTGATAGATAGAAACTTTTTTTTGCTTTTTATTAGTAGGCCGTGTATAGACGCAGGTCCGGCCGCTACTAGTAGGAATTTTTTGAAAGCACTTGCATATAAGCTCTTGTTTCTAGTTAGTTGAAATAAAATTTAGCTTTCTTCATTTAAACTGTTTTTCTTGCTTTACTTGTTTAAGTGTTGTGACAATCAGCTTGTGACTGCACCTATTACAGATCCTGAGCACACGTCCGTGCTCTGGGGACTTAGAATAATTTGCAAGCGATAATTTGGTTCGCACTCCGGGAATCCTATAATTATCGATGTCTGTGGCACAGTTCGCACTCCAGGAACTTCAAGTTGATACTTGCACTTCAATTCACACTCTGGGAATTCGGAATTAGCGTTTACACTTTGGTTCGCTCTCTGGGAACCTAAAGTCGATATTTATACCCCAATTCGCACTCTGGGAATTTGGAGTTAGTATTTATACTCCGGTTCGCACTCTGGGAACCTGGAGTTGATGTTTGTATTATAGTTCATGCTCTGGGAACTTGGCGCTAGCTGACAGATGGTCAGTCACATCTGTTTGAGCTTTTTAAGAATTCGTTCACACTCTACGAACGATGTACTTATAGGGATCGTGGATGGTCGGATCACATCCACCCCAAGTTAACAAGTGAGGTCGTTAGATGGACGGGTCCATCCTCCTCGAACTTGTTTAAGATACGGCCGAAGTCCTTAGGAGGACGGATCCACCCTCTTCGAAGCCGTATTTATAAGCTTTATACTCCAACTCACACTCTGGGAGTTTGAAGTTAGAATTTATACTCCGGTTCACGCTACGGGAACTTAGAGTTGAGGTCTATACTCCAATTCGCACTTTGGGAATTTGGAGTTAATGTTTATACTCCAGTTCGCACTCTAGGAATCTGGAGTTAAATGAAGGATTGTCGTGTATCAATCCTTTTAGACGTTGGTGTGGTGACATGCCCCCGAGCTCGGGTTTCACTTAGTGAGTGACCGATCGTATCTCAATCACTCCCTATTTGAATAAATCCTACCGTATGATGGAACTTAGCTCTCCGTGCATCATGATGTTGTATGTCATATTCAATAAATCACAGCTCTGGCTCGAAGAGATAACATCTTATTGCTGAAATTAGAAAATATGGCAAAATCAGTTGCCTTATTACAAGTTCATATTTCGAAATGCGAAAATAAAATGCAAAGGAATAAATGAGGTAAAACAAATAAAGCCTGTCATGTATAGTAGCGACGGAGACTCTTGCTATTCCAGGCTCTCGGCAGAGTAAGACCGTCAACGGTCGATAACTTGAATGTGCCATCTCGAGCTTTTGTGAAATCACATATGGTCCTTCCCAATTAGGTTTCATGTGTGAAGGAACATGATAGATCCTCTTGAGTATGAGATCGCCGAGCTCAAAGGTTCGTGGCTGGACCTTGGCATTGTATATTCGGGCGACTCGATTCCGATACACGGCTACCCTCAGATCAGCCTCTTCACGCTTTTCATCGAGCAAATCCAAAGATTCAGCAAGTAGTATGGCATTCGTTTTCGGATCATAGTACATCACACGATGAGAAGATACTTCCATCTCGACTGGAATAACAGCTTCCGAGCCATAAGATAGAGAGAATGGAGTGTGTCCGGTTGCAGTCTTGTGGGTCGTTCGGTAAGCCCCTAAAGCCAATAGGAAGTTCATCAATCCATTTTCCCCCGGCCTTTTCCATTCGTTTCTTCAGAATAGATTTGATAACTTTATTCACGGCTTCGACTTGGCCATTCGCTTGAGGATGTGCAAATGCAGAGAATTTCTTATGAATATGGAATCGTTGACAGAAACTCTTAAATTCAATGCTGTCGAACTGGGCTCCGTTATCAGTGATTATAGTACGTGGGAGACCAAACCGATAGATAATGTTGCGTACTACAAAGTTGATTACTTTCTTCGTCATGATTGTTGCAAGAGGTTCAGCTTCATCCCATTTGGTGAAGTAATCAACTACGACGATGGCGTACTTCGCGCCACCTTTGGCCAAAGGAATTGTACAAATTATGTCAATGCCCCATACTGAAAACGGCCAAGGACTGACCATTTGGGTTATCTCAGTAGGCGGGGCTCTAGGAATACGAGCATTTTTTTGGCATTTATCACATTTCCTGGCGTAGTCTGCTGCGTCACGGTTAACAGTAGGCCAGTAATACCCATACCGGAGTAATTTCTTGGCGAGTGCTTGCCCCCCAGTGTGATCGCCACATTCTCCTTCGTGTACATCATGTAACACTCATTTGATTTCGTCGTGCACGATACACCGGAGGAGAGGAACAAAATATCCTCTTCGATACATAACTCGTTTTGAATGACGAACCGCGAGGCTTTTCGAAGAATCTGCCTCTTCTCACTTCTGCGCTCACGTAATGTCCCATGCTCAATATAATCTCGATAAGGGGTCATCCATGACTCCCTACTGGAAGTAATCTCAAATTTGGAGTCAGTCTCCAATTGATCAATGCTCGGAGAGGATAGAGTTTCAACGGGGACGAGTCCTAACTGCCGAGCTTCGCCCGTACTTGCTAACTTTGTCAATGAATCGGCTATCTGATTATGCTCTCGGGGTATGCATAAAATGGAATAGTAATCAAACTGACCAAGCACTTCTTGGATCCGGGCTAGATAAGCAGCTAGCCTTCGATCTTTCGCCTGATATTCACCCCGGACCTGGCACACGACTAATTGGGAGTCACAATAGATTTCCATAGCGGTAATTTTCAGATCACGAGCCAGCTTCAACCCAGCAAGTAAAGATTCATATTCGGCTTCATTATTGGTCGCACGGAACTCGAACTTTAAAGCATAGCATATGGATTGTCCCTTGGGGGTTTCAAGTACTACCCCAGCGCCCAAGCACCGATCGTTGGATGCACCATCAGTATGTAACTTCTAGATGTTCTCAGGGGATTTTCTGGTCTCAGGCAAGTCTTCTGGAACAATAAACTCGGCTATAAAATCTGCTAGGACTTGACCGTGAATAGCTCTCCTCGGAATGTAAGTGATATCGAATTGACTCAATTCGATGTTCTATTTGAGTAACCTACCAGACGTCTCAGGCCGCGTGAGGACCTGTCGTAACGGTTGGTCGGTGTACACAGTGATGGGATGAGCCTGGAATATGGATGGAGCTTCCTCGAGGCAATGACTAAGCAGTAGGCTAATTTCTCCAGCTTCGGATAGTTTCTCTCAGCTCCTGTGAGTCATTTGCTAACATAATAGACCGGTTTCTGAAGTCGGTCTTCCTCTCGAACAAGGGCAGCGCTGATTGCATTTTCTGATACTACCAGGTAAAGATACAACTGTTCGTGGTTGATAGGCTTTGATAGAATCGGCGGTGTGGAAAGATGTTGAACCAATGATTGGAATGCGCCCTCGCACTCCGTAGTCCATTCGAAGTTCCGCTTCCCTTTTCGGACCAAATCGAAGAAAGGAATGCAATTATCGGTGGACTTTGACATAAACCTGCTTAACGCTGCTACCTTTCCGTTGAGACTATGGACTTTCTTTATAGTTCTTGGAGTTTGTAAATTTCTGATAGCGTAGATCTTTTCGGGGTTGGCTTCTATTCCTCTGGCGTTGACGATGAACCCAAGGAATTTTTTGGATGCGACTCCAAAATGACACTTAAGCGGATTGAGCTTCATCCCGTATCTCCGAAGGGTATTGAACATTGACTCTAAGTCTCTAATGTGGTCAGTGGAGTATCGTGATTTCACCAACATGTCGTCCACATAAACCTCAATGGTCTTTCCGATCTGGTCATCGAACATCCGGTTAACCAAGTGTTGGTAAGTTGCTCTGGCGTTCTTCAATCTGAAGGGCATGACTTTGTAGCAGTATAGTCCCAGATCGATTACGAAGCTTGTATGCTCTTGGTTGGGCACATGCATGGGTATTTGATTGTATCCCAAGTAAGCATCCATAAAAGATAATAATTCATGTCCGGCCGTTGAATCTACGAGTTGATCAATTTGAGGAAGTGGAAAGCTGTCTTTCGGACAAGATTTGTTTAAGTCAGAATAATCAATGCACATTCTCCATTTCCCATTTGGTTTTCGGACAAGTACAGGGTTGGATACCCACTTCGGGTATAGAGAATCCCGGATAAACCCATTGGCTTTCAATTTATCAACTTCTTCTTTAAGGGCGGCAGATCTCTCTGGATCCATACCGCGCCTTTTCTGCTTGACCGGGATATACGCGGGTCAATATTCAGGGTGTGGCTCGCGATGTCCGGCGAGATCCCACACATATCAGAGTGTGTCTAGGCGAATATGTCAAGATTTGCCGGGAGAAAATCAACCAATTCCTGTTGCATTTCTTGGATCAACTGAGACCCAACCTTCAACATTCTCGAATCATCATCATCGTCACCATCGAGGAACATCAATCATCAGCTCAGCCGGGGAAGCCTGACTTTCAATAGATTCCTCCTTGTTTTCATTGTCTCTCGGGTCAAGATCCCTGTGGAATTGGTTGTGGTTCCCGGGCCGAGGCCCAGGCACCAATTGTCAATTGTTTGTAAAACGGACGCATAGAGATTCCTCTACGCCCTTTCCTTTCTCTCGTCGTTGCGCCTCGCGCAGCTCATCAACGTAACAGGCTCTTCCAGCAGCCTTATCTCCCTGTATGACCCCAATCCCACGATCAGTGGGGAATTTCTAGGTCAAACACCACGGGGCAATCGCTGCCCTGAACTCAGCAAGGGCCGGTCGGCCCAAAAAATCACTGTATGGGGATTGAATATCCAAAACAACAAACTGTAAAATCTGAACTCTTCGGCACTCTCCAACTCCTAACTCCATTGGCAACTCTACCACCCCAGTGGGTATATTAGCACTCCCATCGAAGCCATGAATTCTAGATTGACAAGGCTTTAAATCTTTGGCTTCCATTTTCATCTGGTCATATGCTTTCTTAAACTAGATATTTTTTGAACTCCCACTGTCCACCAGGATCCTCTTCATCCAAGCAGTACCAACTTGGGTAGATATGACAAGTGGGTCAATAGATGGGGCTTCGACCCTATCAGCATCTCGGCTCTTGAATACAATGTCATCCATCATCGTCTTTTGTAGTTTGGCGGGAGCCCCTTCATCGAAATTACTGCAACACTCAAAGTCCACATGCCTGATAGAATTGGCACATGACTCCATTTCCCTCCATCTTCGGTCTGCTGGATGGGGACCACCACTGACTGTATTAATAACTAACCTCCCGTCTGTACGGGCAGCTTCCTCCCGTCTTTCTTAAGTTTGCACACGGTTTTGATTGGATGGGCCCGCACCACCAGACTGCGGCGCCCGAACGAACTGATCTAGCTTTTTTTCTCTTATCAACTTCTCAATGAGGTTTTGCAAATGTCTGCACTCATTGGTATTATGTCCATAACTTCCATGGAATCTACAGAACTTTTCTATTTGGATCTGCCTCTCCGATGATGGCTTTGGAGCAGGTTTCTTTACTGCATAGCATTGCAAGTCTGTAAATACACGTTCTCCAGCGATGTGTTCAGTGGTGTATAATTGTCAAACATTGGAGCCCTACGTCGCCGGCCACGGTTCTGATCCCGTTTTCTGTTCTGATTATCACTGTTCCTCGGTTGTTGAGTTTGTTTATTTTGAATACTTAATTGGACTTTTCTTGAACTTTCACTAGACTGTTTAACTTCAACATTACTCTGAATCCCCTCACTGCTAGGTCTTACATCGTCCTGTTTCCTAGACTGTTTTGCATCCTCACGCCTCAAGAATTGAGCGGCTTTGGAATAGAAACGGTCCAGCGATGCGGGAGGCTTCCCAGCTAACCAGTTTCCAAACTCGAAATCGGGGTCAGTCCTCTTAGTTAATGTCATTAAGATCGAATTATCATTGGGGTTACTGATCTCTTCACAAGCGGCATTGAACCTTTCCAAATATCGCCTGAGTGACTCACCGGAAGCCTGAGTGACCCTGGATAAAGTATTAACGTCTTTAGGCCTGGCGACGTGCATGTGAAACTGCTCGACAAACTTAGTAGCCAACTGGTCAAGCGAAGAGATTGGTCGAGGAGGCAATCGGGTAAACCACATCGTTGCGATGCCCCCAAAGAAATGGGAAAACTACGACACTTTACTGCATCATCAGCTCTTGCAGCACTCATCGACCATTCATATTTCAGGATATGTTGATTGGGGTCGGAATTCCCTTCGTACATGGGAAGAGTCGGCATTCTGAATCGCTAAGGGGGTTCAGCATATAAATTTTCATCCGTGAACGGAGTATGACTTCGGGAGATTCCCCAATCATCATTTGTCAACCCCTGACTCTCGCAAATCATTTGGCGTATCATGGCTGAAAGGTCTGGCATCAGAGCATTTTGCGCACGTTGGGCCAAAGTGTGGTCGGGTTCCACATTGAGAGGTTGGACCGGGCGCTGTCGACGGTCCGTATCTCGTCTCCTTGGCTCAACGTTTTTTGGAACGTACGGTTCAGGAGTACGCCCTTGTTGGTTATGGGTATCAATCCCTATATCAGCCGTGGTGGCGGTGGCACGGTTGTCCGTGGTGTATTGTGGAATAGTGCCTCCTCGGGAGGAGGGTCCAGTATGAAAACTGGCAGAAGGGCCAACTCTTAACTGTCCAATGGTCAATGCTGGCTGGTGATCAATTGCCTGTGCATAATTTCCATCTAGCCTGGGACGGGTAGATCTGTGATTGTAATCGGATGAAGCAGAACTTTCAGTGGAAGGGCGAGACGCATGATCCCTTCTGGATCTTCTACGCCCTTGGCGGTCTAGTTGATTAGCTAATTCAGCATTAACGCGCAACTGCTCAGTTAGTTGTTGCCGGCTTTGAGTTAGTTCCTAGAGCAATGTCTGGAACTCTTGTCTAGTAACCGGACCTGATGGATCGGAATGGTCGGTAGCATCTTGAGTAGATGGAGGTATTTGCGCGGGATTCTGTCTATCCCGGCCTTCTTGAGCAACTGCGGTAGAAGCGGTTCTTGTGCTAACCATCTTGAGAAGTGGAGTCCTTTCCCTAGATTTTTGCAAATCTGAATAGAACGGAAGGAATCTGAAATTGAAATCTGGATCTCTCTCTTAGATTTATGCAATCCAGTATCGATGATAGATCCAACGAGCACGAGAAAATCTGCTTTTCTCAGTGAAAGCACCAAAATGTTTGCACCAAAATTGGTCAAAACACTCTTCGGAAGTTTTTGAAGAGATAATAATGAAGAATATAAATTAAAAATGAGGATTATCTAACAAAAACTCCAACTAACGAGAATATAAATACGTAGACAAGCGATTTATAGTGGTTCAGCGTGTTGCCTACGTCCACTGTGAAGTTTTTGCAATTTTATTGATTCTCTTTCAATGATTACAAGTGATTACAGCGAACAACGACGAGTTACAACTGGAAATTCGAAATCAACAGCAAAAATATGATGTAGGATGATGGAGATATCGATCCGGCAGAGTCTGGGCGCTTGAGAGTCAAAAGATCCCTTCTCTGTAGGCTCTGGGGCTCTATTTATGGGCGTAGAAGGCTGAGACTTCGCTCAAATCTTAGGAGACTTTTTCTGGCACGTGAGTGGGCTCATGCACCCAATCTCAGAAAGTTTTGAGTCGATCTGTGATCGATACGAAATCATTTCGTATCAATGAAGATGATGTCCAGTCGAGCTGAAATTTGGTATGAACACTCCTTGGCATGTAGGCAGTCTCTTGTGAAAATTTCATGGCATTTGGATCAGTGGATTGGGAGATATAGTTGATACGAAATGAGTATTCTCGAGTGGCTGATTGGTTCGAATCCATCTCCTTGAATCGATTGTTTCGAATCGACGGTGGCACGCGTCTTCGTGATGACGTGGAGCGCAAACTTCGTCTCCATCCGGTCTTCACTCCGAGTTGACCGCATCGACTCCATATATTTTGCCTTGTTCTTGTCGAGGGATGACACGTCACCCTGATATATTGACTCGATGGATTCGAATAAGGCCTCACTGATGGGTTCGAACTACTGATGTTCATTGGTTACCAATCAAGTCTTTCCTCCATGGACATGAAACCAATCGATGCGAACTGGAACCTTTCGATAGATACGAACTAGGATAACCTGATGGATATGAAATAGGACAACCTAACGGGATAACAATAATGTTGAAAATTTCGTAAATAGCATGTTGATATTTTTCTTTTTCTATCTTATATTTCATTCTAGCACTAATTAGGAACCTGTTACAATAAAATAATGAAATATTATTACAGAGAGTGTAAGAAAAAGAATAATGAAATGTTGAAATATTATAGTAAAGCACTAAAATCATTATGAAATTGGAAAACTACAGATATGGGTTGTATATGAGCAAGCTGAATAGCATCGATGAGTTTGGCCATCACCGAAGAAGCATGCCATCCATGCTTAAAACGTATTGTTCGAATATGCCGTCATCTACTTTAGGTTTGACAAACCCTCTCTGAATTTGAAAATGAAATGACCGATCAGACAGAAACTCGAACAATGCTAAGACACCAACATAATATGAAACTTTTTGTGAATAATTTGTCCATTTACATAATAGTTTACTTTTCCTCAGTGTGATATAGAACATGTTATATGCTTTCAGTTTGCTTTAAATAAATAGATTACTGTTAACTTTATTTCATGCATCGTAGTAGTCGCATTTTGCGAGAGTTTATTTAATTATCGAGTTTCAATAATAATCTCTTTAGTAATAAGATAAGACTTCGTATAGCTTTGTCACTTCAAACTCCACTTATTCAAGAGCCTTGTGCACATAATGACGACGACAATGACATCATAGTTTGTTCGCACCTTTGAAACGTGCATAATGTTTGCTGTTTCTAAAAATGTACAAAACATGTTCATTATGTATATTTTTAGAGTAAGTGTTTTTAATAAATTAGAAAGAAGGTTTTGTAAATTACATATAACTTGCACTTTTATTTCATAGTTTATATGTATTGATGAAAAAAAGCAATACGTCAGCATTGTTTTCAAACACTAAGGGCATGTTTGGTTTGTTGTCTTCAACTTGTTTCAATAGTGAAAAATCCATTAAGAAAGCGGGCTCTAAAACAGTGGAAGCTACCGAGGTATCAAAAATAAAATATGTATATGATAAATATAATTGTGCAAATTTTGATTGCTTTTTATGTTTTCCAACTAGTATAACAACAATATCTCCAAATACTATATCCATTGCATAAAACCTATTGATGTCATCTATCATGCAGAAGAGATGGGTCATCTAAAAACAGGAAGGCAATAAAATTTTTAATCTTGAAGTGGTCAGGACAAATTATGAATGATGTACCTTCTGCATCGAATGTATTTTTAGAGGACAAATTACCACTAAAAAATAGAAATATATAAAATATGAATCTTTTTGGAGATACCAATCTTAACCATGAGAACACACTCAAATTGAATTATTTGTTGATTTTTTCATGCTACTAACGCAAACACATAACAGGAAAAATCATGATAAAAATTAAATTATGAACCTTAGGACAATCCAAAACGGTGTGCATAAGTAGTGGTGTGCGATAGATATCTAACATGGAGACAAATGTGTGGACACGCTACTAAATTAAATGTACTTTCGTCGGTTATAAATATAATTTATTGATGGAAAAATCTATGGTGTCAGTTACCGGACATACTATTTAGAGTAGCAATATCATTACAAGATAGAATGCTCATACCATGTGTAGTTTTTTAGGGGAAATGGTATCATAAATACAATTTCACTATATTGTAAAGCAGTTACGTATGGCAGAAATTTCCTAGCCGGACATTGATGAGTGGAATGTTTCACCCTTATTGGCGATGGTTTAATCTTGTCTTGTTGTTCTTGCCTTCACAGCCTATAGCCACGCATACATTTTATGGGTGATAAGTTGTAGTCACTTTCACACTACTTGGCTTATATGAATAAACAAATTCTACGAACTAATATTGATATTCTTGTAGACTGATAACCTTAATGAAACAGATAATTATACGTTAACACACCTTAATAAATTTATCATAAGTATTCAATATACGAAATAGCCCGGACACATTGTAATAGCACGTGATTGTTGGACTTGTCATATACTTCTACATACTTCTAATCGAACAACACAGCTTAATAAGTCATTTAGTAGTCCAATGCCAACTTTGGTACAATGGATATTGTTCTATTTTGAATCGAAATACATGCACACACATATTCTCAAATTTCTCACTAACCTTAAAAACTCTTTATTGGATTTCTTACCATATCCTTTTGAAGAACGGTTTATATCGTTCGTGTATATAGTATATACATAAGGTAGGGACTAATCTAATTTTGAAATTAGTACATGAACAATTACAAAGCCGCCTGCTTCCAAATCACCTCAACTATCAGAAATCATCTTTAGTTTTTTATGGAGCATTTTGCACTGTGGTTTGCTTAATTAACAATATCCTTTGGCCTCTGTAATTAATAGTTATGCTATGAAAAATATAATAAACTTGATCTTTCTAACTATTTTCTTATGTAAATTAATTCTATTACGTTTTCAAATTGCAAGAGCTCGTACTCCTATGTGATATTGAATAAACCTCATTGTATGGTTTATCCTTTGATATGGGCTATGTGTTGAATACTTTCGATAATGTGACAGCTTTGAAATTTTCCTTTCTATATCAAAACTCATGGTATAAAATGTAATACCATGTAATAAACAGAAAATTGTACTTAATTCTGAAATAAGACTACGTTTTATCTACAACATATGAAATAAACACATTTTAACTACATTAGCATTAAAGAACTCCTTTTGACCTCATTTATGAAAATTCCTTTTGAAACGTTACTTTTTGTATCAATCTTTACTCCAGTAGAATTTCCAAATATGGATTTTTCTAATATTAAACCATTACGAAACTGACTGACTTGATCTTGCAGAAGAAAAAATATTGCGTTTGCAAAAGAAGTGGGTTGTTTTTATATATTTTTCACCTCCTTCCCTTCACTAAATTGTTGCATTTGCAATTGACGTATGTGGCTTTTCAAATTTGTTCTGTACAAAATACATTTTCATGATTGATTACCTTTTTGATAGCCTGTAACTTATTTGGTTTTTGCTCTTTTCCATTGTTGAACAGAAACATGGCAACACTAAGCTAGTAATAGACGAAATAATATAAGGGGAGCAAATGGCTGGTAGATAAGGCCAATTAGGGTTGCTTACAATCTCTAATTTCAAACAAATGAATGCATTATCAAGTGCTGATGTTTTTCCTAAGGTCATTAAATAATTTTCACACCTAACAAGATTTATTCATAGTAAGAACATAAATCATGGTATGGCTGTCGGACTTCAACCTATTTTCTTGCTTGTCAGCGTTCTCTTTTGTGCATACGATGCTAAAGATTTGTCTAATTTTATTTTATTATGATTCATATTATGTTGATGGGGCTTACTGTGAACTCGATAATTAGGTAAATGAGGCTGTGTTCTAGATAGAGGAAGAACAAGCTTTATGGAGTTCCTACCCTGAAGCATCCATAAAAATTCATCCAAGTCATTTTCTTTTGACATAATTTTTCCTGTACAATATTGGGTGTTACTTTTGTATCAACCTCCTTCACGTAAGTGGAACTATACCGATTCTCTACAAGCACTACATTTGTGCTTAAATTTTCAGCTGCATTTGCTACAAATCCTCCATTCACATCCTCAAACAAAATGCTAGAATAATCAGGTATTTGATTTCTCACATTGTTGTCTGAAATATCACTTCTACAAGAAACCCATTGAACCTCTTTCACTAGTTTGTTTATACATACCACTCTTAGTCTGAAATCTAACCCACTAAGATAGTCACTCATTGCCAGACTATCATTCTTTCTACTATTAACACTCATCAACTTTTCATTCTTTGAGCTTACAGTCTCGCTAGACTTTTTCAAATACATTTGTGCTCTTAACTGAAAAGCTAGGATTGTTTTTAAATGACGTTCTAGACTACTAAAAAACTTGGCAAGTCAATTAAAAAAATCTAATAAAAAATCAGAACTATACTTGGATCAACTTAACAATATATTCAGTTGTTTAAGAAATATAAACTAATGAGCAAAATCCATTAAGTAAATCCATCTGAGGAATTTTTAGGTCAGTATCAAACAACAGAACTGATACAATTAATTAACCAACAACATAAATAAATATTACCAGTAATATGTAACGACCTAGAATTTCAGTCATTTGAAATTCATATATTTAATTGATTTTAAATATGCACAAGTAAATTTAAGAAGCTGAATAGATTATATTTCGAATATAAGGACTTAATTGGATAATTAAATTGTTAATTTAATATTTGAAATTGTGAAAATAATTAGAATTTGGATTTAATGTGAATGAAAATGATTTATATAGATGAATTAAATCATATTTGAATTAAAATGATGTTAGAGAACTTTTAAAATCGAATTACAAGTTAATTTGTAGAAATTGAATATTTTAATATTTAACTAACGAGCAAAAATAGCCATTTTACAAACAGTCTTGGATTTCGACCAAACTAGTTTCATTGGATCCGTAATGTTAAATTTTTGTAAGATTTCAAATTTCGTGTCAATCGGACTTACGATTTGTCCGGGGCAAGCTAAAATGTGTAGAAAATCGTTTAAGTGAATTTTAAATTTAAATTAGTCGATTTGAAAACCCATCTTCCAAATACGATCGAAGTGGCTCCCAATATATATTCCATTGCGTTCGGAGTATGGGTAAAACATTATAAACGTCAGGCGTCACGCTTCGTTTGGAGTTCGGAAAATTTTCGGATGAATAGTGTTTCAGAATTTTCTATAAAAGGACGTTAATTTCTTTCATTTGCATACAAAACCCTAGGGTTTCATAGGCCGCCATCAAGCTTTTTAAGGGCTGGAAATTCACAATCTTCTTCCTCAATTTCTGGCCAATCCATTGACAATCAAACAAAACCCTCGACTACAAACTTGTAGAGAACGATGAGTACTTCGACTTCAACGGTTGTGATTGTTTTCTGAGCTATAGATCAACGAAAAACCGAGTTCAAAGCTGCGCCGTTCAAACACGGTTTTCAAGGCGAAATCGAGCCCGAGCTCGACCGGTCCTTGGCCGTGGGTGAGTCTCGCGTAGGCGCTTCAAACGAGGGGGAGCGATCATCGTCTCGTCGTCGAATAGGGTCGCGACAATTAGGGTTTGTGGCGGCTATAAATGGGTTCACGCACGCGTATTAACCTAGAGGAAGAAAAAGAACATCCACCTAGATCTAAGGTTTTAGAATCTACAGCCAGAAATTTACAAGGTTTAAAAATATAAAATAGAAAATGAAATCGAATTATATTAAATTGGGTAAACTTTGAAATATTATAACCTTTTGATACGAGGTCGAAAATTGACGAAACGAATTGCGTTCGGTTTGTATTAACGAGCACTACGCGATGGAGCTGGATTGGGATTGATTGGCGCTAGTGTGAATTTTGGGCAAAATTAAACGCTTATTTATTTATATTCAGAAAAAACACTGAAATCACGACTACAAGCAATGTGAGTACAACTCACTCTTTCTGACTCACTGATATTTTTATATAAGTGAGAAATAATTTATTTTAATATCCCAGGATTTTGGACAATATAAATTTAATAATCTGTGTTTAAATTTAAACTGAATTGATAATTTTTGTTAATAAATTTGAATTGATACTATAATCTTCTTTATTTAAATATTTAATTGGTGAATTTATTTTTAATAACTAATAAATCTATTTTCTATTTAATAATGTTTATGTATATTTATATTTATATATTATAAATAGATAAGTTGTTAAATTAGTACAGCATAATTTTAATATTTTGAAATTGGGAATTGTGATTTATTTTTTGATTTAAGCTTTTCAAAAATATTTAATGAAATAACTAAATGATTTTAAATATGAGATAAATGTTTTATTGGCTTAAAATTCATTTTTAACTTAAGTTTAAATATTAAAATAAGTTACAAAAATGTTTGTGTTATTCTTTTTAAAATATTGATTGATAATTATGATTTGTAAATTAAATATGAAAATTTAAAATATGAAACATGTATTCATTTAAGTTACAACCTCTTTTATAAATTTATTTTAATTGTCTAAAGTATCTTGGACAAATGATTTATTTGTATATTGTTTTATTTATAATAACACTTTGCTTTATTCTTTAGAAATTAATTTTATACATAACTAGGTGTTAATGGAACTAATTAATTAAGTTTAATTTTCTTTATCACTTAATTAAAACAACAAAACATTTACAAAGACATGTGTATGCAATTTAGGACATGAGTTAACATGTGTTATGTGTTTAAGCAAACTATTTACAAGTGTTAATAGCTTGAGCCATGTGTCAAATTTTAGTTTTAATTTTTCTTTAATTTTAATTTAAATCAAAATATTGTTATTTAAACTTGCATTCTTTCTCTCCTTTCCTCTTTCTCATTTCCAATTCTAAAACCAAGAAACCTTTTCCTCCTTCAAAAAAATCTGTACCATTTTCAAAGTATTTCAGATTTAAATCAAACTCTTCAAACTTAAATCCCTGTAAACTATTGACCCCATACCCATCTTCAAACATGCATGTAATTTCTAATCTGCATCCTCCAAGACAAAGCCTGCTTTTAATTCTTCCAAAATCTGGAAATAAAGCAACCTGCATTTCTTTCAAGATCTGGGAAAAATAGGCTACTGCATGCAAACCTGGGAATTAAATCTAGTTTAAATCATCAGCTACATTTAAATTTAAGGTTTATAAACAATAAGAAGGGCATTCAAACAAGTTTTCAAGGGATTCAAGGGTTATTCATTAAACTGTGCTCTGTCTTCAGTTGAAGGTGAGTAACTCAACTTTTTAAGATTTTAAGTAGGTAAAAGTTGATTGCATGCTTTTATTTAGATATGAAAATATATTATAAATTGGCTGTGAATGCATCTATGAATATATTTATGTATGTGTATGATTGTTTACCTGAAGTATCTCTATTTCTTTGATTTCAAGTTTCAGTCAGATCTAAATCCTATTGTCTTTTAATTTAATCTTCATTTGAGTTTATGACTTAGACAAATATGTTTGTTTCATTATAACTTCAGATTAAAATTGTACTTAAGTTAAAAAAATATATATAGAAATGGCTCTGGAATTACAAACAGACGATCAATCAATAAATTAGTGAGATTTCAAGTTTAGAAATTTATGAATTCAGAGTTTTAAATCAGATCATCATACTAAATCATGATTTTTAAACGAAAAATTACAATTTTTAATGCTTTGTACAAAATGCAGTTCCCTATTCTTTGCATTTTATTGAAGCATTGTTGCTGCCTCAAGTGTGTGGAGGTGTTGTAATTGTTTCTAGAAGTGGAGAAGTTAACTAAGATGATGGGAAAATTATTGGATTGAGTTGAAATTTATTTTTTTTAATGCTGTGATTTGGGATTTTCAGTTATTAACCCTAGTTTTACTGGGTTTAAGAATTTGAGTACTTCGGCTTCAACTAAGGATCGATTTCTTAGATCTTTAGGGTATTGCTAGATGGGGATTGATGGAGTTGTTGACCGGGTTTCAAGGGTGATAGTGGCCAGAGATTGGAAAGTCTCGCCGTTGACAGGTCAAGCTTGAAAGGGGGAATGCTGTTTCAGGTTTTGACTTTAAACTTGAATTCAAATTCGAGTTGAAATTTTGGGGATCTGAGGTTTGAATGGTGATGTGGGGTTACTGGTCGATGGGGGATGACCATTGAGGATGGCTAGAGGTGGCCGGAGTTGATGAATGGGTGCACAGGGAGGAGTTGTGCATGTTGGTGTTGATTTTTAGGTTACAGGGTTTTATATCTCGTGATGGTCTCGGGTAAATTGAAGAGTGACTCAAAGCAGGGAAGTTATTTACTCGAAGTAAAATATATGGTAGCTCGGGTTTGTGTAAGTATTTCAGGTTTTAGAATTTGATCAGAAACTTGTTTCCAGGTTTTATAAAATTTGAAGTAAAGGTAAAATGCAAACAAAAATTTGAAAATAAGCTTGAACCTGAAATTGAATTTGAATTCAATAAGTTTAAATTTTAGATCTTTGAAATAAATTTGAAATTCTTTTAAACTCTAGTTTGGTTTTAAACCAAAACAGAAACTGTCTTTCTGTTTTTAAAAATTTAAAAGTAAAGTTTCAAATTGTAAGAGGAAGTTCAAACTGAAATTTTTAAACCTGTAATTTAATTATGAATTCAATAATTTAAATCTTGGATTTTGAAACATTTTGAATTCAAAAAAATTTAAGATGTTTAAACCAAAATAGGAAACTATTTTTCTGTCTGAATTTAAAAGTAATTGTTTAAAATGTAACTGAAAATTTAAACAGTTAAATCTGGAAACTGAAATATGGAATTTAGAGTGGATGAACCTGAGTTTGAATTTAATTTAAATCTGGAATTTAAATTTAGATTTTAAACTTTTTACAGTATAAAGGAACATTGGTTTTGAATTTAAACTATGAGTTTTAATTTATGAATAAGGATTTAAAATGAGTTTAAATTCTGTTTTAAAAACTAAATTTTTATTTTAATGTCAGTTTTTAAAATAAGTTTTTAAATTCAAATTTGTTTTAACTATTTTAGAAAAGTTTAAATAATTTGAATTTAAAAATGAAGACGGAAATGTAAGTAAAGCTTTAAAGTTCTAAGTTTAAATTTGGAATAAAAATTTAACTGTAATTCAGTTTGAAGTTTAAAAGGAAAATTTTAAATTGAATTTGTTTGAAATAAATTTGTTTTATAATCTTTTAAACTTTTAGTTTGTAAAAAGTATGTTTTTGAACATGTGAGATAAAAAGGATTTTAAGATTGGTTTAAAACCTTGTTTGAATAAAATTGTATTCATTTTAAAATCTTAAAATTTTAAAATGAAATTTAAAGTAATGCTAAAATTTATTTGGAACAAATTGTTTAAAATACTTTATATAAGAAGAATGTTTCTTAATTTAGAACTTAAGAAATTGGTTTCATTTAAATTATTAAAATTAATTTAAATGGAATATTAATTATTTAATTAATGAATAATGTGGATGTTTATGTGAGGACCCGAGTTTCTGACCCTAGAAATCCGTTTCGTCTTAAAGAAAGAAAGGGATGAGAAAACAGAAAAGATAGAGAAGAAAGAACAACAACATCAGAATCTCACAGCGGAACGAATATATTTTATTAATCACATAAGTATTTACATAATATACAACATCTATCAGAGATACACAAATAATACATTACACACTAGACAGTTATAGACACCTGTCTGGTTATACAACTCAATACACAAAACAACTCAAACAATACGACTCAGAGATACCAATACAGAGGAACTATATTTATATCTATAACCTTGAAGCCTCCTGCTCCATTGCTCCTCCAGAATTCGTCAAAGCTAACCTGAATCCCTCGGCTACCCGTAAAAATTTGGGTACCCGAGTGTTTATGAAATACAAAGATAAACTCCGGGTCAGACATGGGTCTGGTATGAGTAACAGGTTAAAGTTGCTTAACTTTGAAAATATTTGAAAACAAAAGGTGTCACGTAAGACTTCCCACAAATAAACATGGTAAGTTTTTACCTTACGCTAACCAAATCATTTTATAGGAAATTCTGTGATATTATAATAGGTCTAGGGTTTTCAAGTAAATAGAAAATAGCCGAAATTGTTACATTATTAAATTCCAGCTACTAGCCACAAAAGTGGGTAATACAATCAAAACCGTTGGCACTTATTGGATTGTGGATTCCATACAATGGCAGGGCTACTGGGGTACCGTCCGTCACAGTACGTGGCGTAGATTACCTACCGAGGATCACTCCCGACCCCCCGCAACACAAGGCCGGAACCATTCCTTACTGAACAGTCCCGAACAAGACAACCCCGACAGTTGGAGCTCACAACTGTCCACACAGCCGAATAAAAAGGGACATCTAGACAGGGGGAAATCTTGTCCTGCTTGGGCATGACCCACCTAACCTTGCTGCACCACCCCTGTTTTAGCCATTCTCGGTTGATGAGGCTTGAGGCTACGATTACCTTTAGAGAACACATTTCTTAGAATGCTCATCGCCCACCTGACGATGTTATGAAAGCATTCAATCCATACAAGTTCGTTCCGGGTTCGAACGAAACCGGAGGCATTATCTCGTTACACTCATTTTGGAATCACCCTCAGAGTTAACGATGATAACCCTTGCATTCTGAATCTTCATCTTCACTTCAGATTCACGACCTATCGTTTATTTGGATCGATGTGGTTTTCAGACTTCCAATATGGAAAACCCGATCCCGGTCTCATCGAAATCCAAAACGTGTCTTTTAGGGTCAAGTTGTTTTAAAGTTTAAAACAATTCAATTTTATTATCTATATACACAAGATAGATAATCCACAATATCATAATAGATAGTCAACATCAACATAAACAGATAATCAATATTATCACTACAACAGATAATAAATATCATCATACTTAAATCAATCATCCATATTACAGAACATAAATATCACATATCCGAGATCTCAAATCATTCAAGGCAAATGGTATCATCCATCCATACATAAGCAATCATATGAGCTATAATTAATTTAAAATGAATTAAATTAATTATATCATCATCTCTAATTAATTTAAAGTAAATTAAATTAATCACTTCACCATTTTAAATCTTGCATATATAAGTATTAATCAATTATCAATCAATTATTAAATCATTCACTAATTATTTGTTTTAATTAATCACGCTTGATTAATTAACATTTAACTATATTCAAATAATCATCCTTTAATTATTTTCACAAATTAATTATCTTATCCAAATATAGAAATTAACCTTAAATTACAAACATTACATTACTTCTTAATTACACTAATTACTTACTCTTTAATTTCTTATTATTGATTAATTAGTCTAAATTTATCATTCCCATCATTAATTATATCAATTAATGATTTCTAATTACATTTTAATTTATTCCCTATTTTAAAATTTATTACCTTAAGTAATTAATCTTTAATTAAATCACATTTATTAATCACCTCTGATTAATATCATTCAGTAATTAACTACCTTTAATTACTCCGTCAAATAAATTAATTACTCCTTAATAAATTTAAATTAATCCCTTGATTAATTATACAAAGTAATTATATTCCAATTACTTTCATTATTAAATCCCCCTCGTTAATTACATCCAGTAATTATCATTAATTACTTCCCTAAGTAATTATACTTATCTCATCATCATATGATTATTTAAATTAATTAAACTTAATTAACTAACTTAAACAATTCATATGAAACTGAATTAATTACAATGAGTAATTAATTCCTTAATTACTTCCATTACTTGACAATTCACAATTGCTTATTTTAAATAATAATTTAATTAATTAAAATTAATCCCGTTAATTGATTATTTCATAATCTTAGATAATGACCTTCATTAACTATTTAAAATTTCTTTACTTACTCTTCCTAAAGTAATTAACTAAAATTTATTATCAATTACATTTTTATTAATATTAATGACTCATTAATTAATATTCATTAATTGATTACTAATCATTAATTGAAAATTAAATCAATGATTTCTTAATTACCAATTGATTTACCTGATTTACCTTAAATTAATTAACTTATATCTTATTTAAGTGAACTTAAACTCTTAATTTCTAAGTTAATTAATCCAAGTCATTAATTATTCATTTAGTTAACTTAATAATTGCAAATCTGTAAGTCTTAAAAACCTTTTTTCTATTTAATGATCAATTTATCATTAATAAGCTATTTAATCAATTTAATTTAAATTTACTTTTAAATTCATTTTAAAATTTAAGATTTAAAATGAAATAAAATTAATCATACAAATTCCAAACTCCTTTTTATTTTACAACTAAAAGAATAATTTTCTTAAAATGGAAGATTGAAAGAATTTAAACACAATTCCATTTCGAATTCAAATCAAATTTAAAAATTTACTTTATCATTCAAATTCGTTTAAACAATTTAAATTAAAAAAACATTATTTATTTAAAAACTGAGATTCAAACTACTTTTGAAACCAAACTTAACTTGATTTAAATTTTGTTTAAATACCTATGTTTTCCATTTGAAAACCCAGTTTTAAAAATTTAATAAAACTTACAGGTTCTAAACCTGTAACTAAAAATACCCGAGATAAACAAAACTTCTTCGAGCAAAACCCCAAATTTCTTCGAGTCCGACACTCGAACCACTCGAGCAACAATCCCCTGCAACCCATCTTCACCTGGCCTGCTATACTCGAGACAAGACCCTAAATACTTCGAGTAAGGTACTCGAACTACTCGAGTAAACTCGAGTTCCAACCTGATCAAACCCAGAAACAACAAGTATCAACATAAATGTGCACCGTGCACATGCCCAACAGCCTCGGACGATTCCGACCATGGGCGGCGAACTCCCCACGCCGACCAGCACCTCAACATACAAACATGATCATCAGTTCCCTCCAACCTAACTCGAAATGAAATTCGAACAAAAAGTCCAACCTGGGAATACACGAGCAGACAGCACCTCCAACCTATCAACACTGGGCTCTCCACTCTCCGACCATCTGACTGGCCACAACTCCGGCCTCGTCTTTGACTACAACCCAACTACCACCACACTAAAAATCACTGCACTCGATCACCTAGTTCGGCCGTGGCAATCGATTCCTCAAACACAGCAAAACTTAGGGTTCCAAACGAAAATCACCAGCCGCAATTTCCCTGATGAACTTCCCACCACCGCCATATTTTTTCGAGCATCTACACTCACCCCTCCATCACCAGACGAGATTCCAAACTCTACCAAACCGAGGATCACCAGAAAATCATGAATTTCCATAATATGTTCAAACCAGAATTGCACTCTAACCCCTTTACTAAAATTTATAGTTTTTGTTTTATAAATCATATTTTGATTCTAATATTCAATTTATAATACTGGATTTACAATTTAAAAGGTTTGTGTTTTTGATTTATTTAACATGCCCAGATGTTTATTATATTTCTAGAGGCTACAAGCTTCATTTGTAGCTTACTTAAAATTTTAAACATTTATTCAGGTTAAATCAAACATCCTTGATTTGTAAGTTGAATCCTAACAAAACTAGATTAAGTGATAATGTGTTTAATTGGAAATTTGAGCCTGGAAAAGTTAACAGAACAGAGCAGAGTAAATATATACAACATACACAAAATAATATTCACATCAGGTTTCATTTATGCAATACATATCATCTTCACGTACTAGCAAGCAACTAACTTTTACTTTAAGTTTTTAAAAGTGATGTTACTCACCTTTGCTCCTGAGAAGATAATAGATCCCATTGTTTTGAAAAGTAGCAGGCTTGATCTTCCTTGATTACTATCTTGTTTTTGTTTATTGTTGAATAATGTTTTCAGTTTTGATTGTTTATAAAATTTGCAAATACGGAAAATGCTAACTTACTGGTTTGCTGTTGTGGTAAACAAATGAAACAAGGAGATGTATATATATACATGAAGAAAATAATATGCAAAGGTAGGTGTTTACTGGGTAAACTCTTTGCTGGAACAATATTATCTTTGTTCAAAGATTTTATTTTTGTTTTTATCAGGGAGATGTTTTTCAAAATGAGGCTAAAATGCTTATTTAGATTTCGAATTGACTTTATTTGTATGCTGAAATGAAAGTATTAAATGCCTATGTACTTTTTGTTTCCTACTAGCTTACCTTATCTAATTAGTACATGTTGAAACTTAACTAAGCAGCATAATCTAAACTTCCTATATAAGATTCTTACCTGTTTCTTACTTGTCTTATTCTTGCCTTGTATATTAGGTTGCAGGCAACAAATATTACAATGTCAGGTTTGTATCTTTTACTTGTACCTGCATATATACTAGATGTTTATTTTGATGTTGGTAGATTTTTCTTTAGTTTATTTATTTTACAGGTTATATACATATTTTATTTTTTTCTGGTTGTGCTTTATTTTCCCATGAAGTTGTTTAAGTCATTTTTATTTATTACTTTGTTCTTGTCTAGCATCTATTCTACAGGTATATTTCACTTACCTGGCATCATTTATTTTATGTACATATTATAAAGTTGTTTTAATCATTGTTATAAATTTTAACTTAAGTATTTAGTTCTATTGTTTATTTTTATTTTCTCTTTTATTTTTAAACTTTAACTATCAAATACTTAATTTGATGATTATTAATTTATTTTCATACTTATGTTAATATCATACATTTGATTTATACTTAAGTTTAATATATTTAAGACTTGTTTTATTTTAAACATGTTTGAAAGATGTTATTTCAAATTTACAAATCATAGCTTTCCTATCAGAATACACACATATAAATTTAAGATAACAATTTTTTTATTTATATTAAAAATCCATTTGTAAAAATATTACATTATCAGTATAGTTTAAATATAACTCATTATTAATTTAAAAATAATTTCCAAAAGAAATTATCTCTTTATTAATCAATTGCTTACTTTATCAAGCTATTTAAAAAGAACAAACAAACCTTTTTATTTAAACTTGAGAAAATCAATTTTAAATAATTAAGTTTTTATCTTGAGTATTAAAACCATATGATTATTTATTTAATAGCTTAATATTAAATTAAATCCAATTTTTAATTTATCAAAAATATTGAAATAAGAAAAACATGCCTATGTCTATTAAATTGAAAACAAAGATTATCTATTCATGATATACACAGATATGAATACATTACAAATATAAAAAAATTTATTAGCCTTAAAATATAGATTATTAGTTTAAATATTTATTTTACAGAAGATTATTAAATTTAATTCAACTTTATTATTAACAATATTGTCAAATTAATTAAATTTTGACATAAATTATTAAATTGTTATTGTCAAAATTTCCGGGATATCACATTCCTTTCCCCTTAAAAGAATTTCGTCCATGAAATTTAAAACAAAGGTAATTTAATAATCTAATTACAGATTTAATTTTTTAAACACAGGCAGATATTAATCATATGCTAGCAACCATAGCAACCAATTCATACAATATACAAATCTAATTGTCCAGATAAAATTCTAAATAGAATTTTCTCGAGGTTCCCCAAGTATAAATACCAAAATACTCGCTCTACAGAATCCAAACAATCAATATTACTAAGCTACTAAGTTCTACTCATCTGGATCTACAAAACAAATCAAAATATTAGACCAAACTCAAGTCTGACTCAACAACCGAAATTCCCTGAACTGCTGGTTCTACAATCAGAGATAGATCTTACACGTACTCTCTCATAGATACTTTGAAACACTCCGAATTCCAGTTATCCAAACTGGCAATCCACTCCTGAAGACCAATTAATAATTCTGCGAAGAACAACAGAAAAAGATCCAAATATCTCGGAGCTGGCTTCCCAATCTTATCAAATCTTATAGTTCTTATTGATCGAAGAAAACCCCAACAACAAAGTCTCTAACTACGAATATCCAATTCTCCATCTCTTATCCATAAAACTCTTCGGACGATCCTGGTCTACCTACATCCTTCCTGATCAGCTCAACACTTGCTGATGTCCTTAGAAACAAACTGAACTGTTAACTCCTATGGTCAACGACTCAATGGACAAACGACTCAGTGAGTTATCAACCTTACGTGTTAAAAGTTGCACGACTCAACGAGTCAAGAGGATGGACAACTTAAGGGACTGACGACTTAACGATTTAAGGACTTAACAACCTAAAAAGTATAACGGCTTAGCGACTTAGCTGGTGGCACGACCTACCGACTTAAGGAAGCTATGACTTAACTGCCCTAAGAGAATAGACCGACTCAATACCTTAAGGAAATTGTTGACTTAGAGTACTTCACGACCTACGACTCAAGGTATGGACGACCTAACGGTTTAACGAGTTGAAGGACTTGGTGACTTACGACCTAAGGCATCCACGACTTAAGGTTTCTACGACTTAAGGAAATCCACGGCTCAAGGACAGGATGACTTAACGATTCAAGAGATGGCACGACTTAAGAAGGAAATGAGTTAATGACCTAAAGCTATCTGCGACTTACGACCTAGCATGTGTCGTGAGCGACTTAAGCAAATGAGGCGCTGCTCCTTACTTAACACAGTGACCTCTTAACTCGTACACGGTTCAGGACTTTGGTTATTATCTGAAGGGAACAGGCTTATCAGTTAACTCGTATACGACTCACAACCTAGCTTGAGTCGTCCACGACCTAAAGCTACTGGGTGAAGGTTCAACGCCGCATCAAGAGGACCAGTTGACTCATTTGCGACTTAGATGTTGACTCGTGGGCGACTTAGGACTTGTACAAATGAACTTTTGTGAAACCATGGAGGGGCCAGCTGAGTCGGCCACGACTTACCTTAGACCGGTCATGACTTACGACCTAAAGGGGGAAATTTTCCTATAAATACCAACCTACCTCAAACATGAAAGGGACTTTGGCCGACCTCTTTAAGCGCCGATACTCTGCTGAATTCTCGACTCACTCGACACTTCAAGTACGAAAGGCATCTCAACTAACTTCGAGAGGAAATCTAACGCAATCTACATGGATTTAAAGAATTCTTCTGCATCAAAGTTCTAGTTGTTTGTCTCATCGGAATTGTAATTGAAGATTGTTGTAAAGTTGTAATCGATTCGGTAATAAAGAGAATTAAAGTGGACGTAGGCTTACCCTAAGCCGAACCACTATAAAAACTGTTGTTTTTTCTACTTTCTCCGTGATTTCTCTACTTGTTTTTAGTTCCCGTGTTCACGGGTGGTGCTTTCGCTCAACTTCAATCTACATCGGGGTGTTAGCGTCTGATTTTTACGTTAACATTTTTGGTGCTTTCACTGAGAACCCAACTCAGGAAACTTCCACTATTGCTCTGCAAAGGTCTGTTGAAAGGATTTCTTTTAAAACCAGAAGTTTATTGGAAATAATGGCTCCTGGGAGAAAACGAAGTTCTGTAAGATCCGACAATGTTCAAGAGAATACTGCTACCTCTCCTCCTTCAAGTCAAGCAGCTCCAACGGTTGGAGTTACATGAGCAGAGTTGGACGCCGTAGTTTTGGGGTTGAATCAACAATTGAATGCTCAGAATGCGCAGTTGGAAGCCCATAATGCCTAGAAGCCCTGATCTTGAGTAAGTTAATGATCTACTAGGGGCAAATCGTCAACCGGTTAATAATGATGGGAACCCTACTGTGGGAGTTCAGGATGTTGAAGGGAACATTTCTCAAAGAGCCACAGACCCTATAGAAAGGACTCCTCCTCAAGCTAGAGGATTAGGGCCGCAGCCGACCCTCCGTGAACGATTGTCAAGGCAGAATTCTGAGAGAGTGGCTGATGTGTGCCCTCCAGAGCCTCTAAATGATGAAGAGTATTTTTCGGGTATGGTTCGTCAAATCATGAAGGAAAATATGCGAAGAGATGAGGATGAGTAAGAGTGGGGTTTTGCTCTAAGCAAAACTCCATTTACTGAAAAGATCTTGAAGGCAGAGTTCCCAAGGAAATTCATTCTCCCTACTATTCCGGCTTACAAGGGGACGAGTGATCCTAACGAGTTTTTGTATAAGTACGACTGGCATATGACTGGTGCCAGGGCGTCTGATGAAATTAAATGTCGATATTTCCCGGTATATCTCGAAGGTGTGGCTCTATTGTGGTTTACAAAGCTGCCAGTCAGGTCCATTGATCAATTCTCCGATTTGACCAGGAAATTCAAGGAGCAATTTCGATTGTATGCTTCTAAAGCAAAAGATATAATATCACTGTCAAGTCTAGAGCAAAATCCGGGAGAATCTATCAGGTCATTTTTGAATCGTTTTAACATAGCTTTGGCCGAGGTAGATAATGCTGAGCCACGCATGGTCCTAACATACTTGATGAGGGCGATTGACAAATCGAGTGAATTTGGAAAATGGTTAAAAATGAAAGAACTAAACTCACTCGACAAATTCTACAAGAAAGCGGATGAATTCTTGCACTTGGAGAGACTCCAAACACCGGCTAAGATGGTATCAGCGGAAGCCGGGAACAATGGTGCTACTTCGAACAAGAAAGAACCTAACACTCAGAAAAGGGGAAATGATGGTTGAAAGAAACAGGGAGATGCTAAGAAAGGCCGTTCATTCAATTTCACACCCTTGACCGATACCCCTGAAAACATCTTCTTTGCAACCAAAGATGATGTCAATTATCCGACACCACCAAAAATGAGAGTTGCGATGAAAATGGAAAAAAGTGGAAGGTTCTGCCGGTTCCACAACCCGCCCGGCCATGACACAAACGAATGTCGTCAGTTGAAAGAAGTAATTGAACAACTCTTGAAGGAAAACAAACTCTAGCAGTATGTGAAAAGGAACAGAAATGCCCCAGCTTCGTCAACTCAAGGACAACAAGTTCCCGCTCACCGTCCTGCCTCAAGTGAGAAGGCCGTAGAGCATGAATCAGAAAGACCTGTTATCAATATAATAACTGGAGGACCTCACCCAGCAGGCAAAAGCTGGGGCGAGATGGGAAGATATGCCCGGGCCTTGAGGCATGTACCATTTGAAGAGAATGTTTTTGTTTTAGAGAATGATGCGCCTTTAAAGCAACAAAAGACTTCCACAGATGATATTGTGTTCAGTGCCAGGGCTTCTTTAGGTATCGAGGCTCCGACCATAGATCCTTTTGTCATATCCGCTGGTATTGGGCCGGCAACCGTGAGAAGAGTTCTAGTTGATTGTGGAGCTTCATGCAACATCCTCTTCAAGAAGACCTTCGATCAAATGAAAATTCCAATGGCTGTCGTTCAAGCTTCGTCACTTAAGATTGCTGGGTTTGTTGGAGAACCCAAACAGCCGATTGGGACCATATATTTGTTTGTAGAACATGGAAAAGGATTGAGGAAGGTGGCTCGAAAGCAAACTTTTATAATTGTTGAAGAATTCTCTGCCTGCAATGCCTTATTAGGCCGACCAACTCTAGCTGCATTTAAACTGTTCTTGCCCCATGGTGTCTGACTTTGAAATTCCCCACAGATAACGGAGTTGGTGTGATTAAGGGAGACCAAGATGCGGGGCGAGAATGTTACTTTGCAGAGTTGCGACAATCAAGGAAAAGAGAAATGGGAAAAGGTGCGGCGGCTCCAGTCCGCACCAAGGAACCAACCTTGTAGCAATTATAGGGTGGACCCTGCACTGGCGAATGTAGTGGCGCACGAAGAGAGATGGATCCAAGGAATGCCAGTGCAGGGGAGAATAGGGTAGTACCGGTAGAGGTAACAGTGCAGGTATCCGTTGACCCAAAGGACCCAAACAAAGTGCTTAATGTGGGTTCACAACTCAACACAACAGTTCAGAATGTTCTGATTTCATTTTTGAAGGCTAATTTGGATGTATTCGCTTGGACTCATGCTGACATGTGCGGAATATCCCCAGAGATTGCAGTACACACTCTGAACATTGATCCAAAGTTTACACCTGTGAAACAGAAGAGAAGAACCCTGGGTCCTGAGAGAACGACAGCATTAAAAGAAGAAGTGGACCGGCTCATGGAGAACGGTTTTATCAGAGAATCTACTTATCCAAATTGGGTATCAAATCCAATGCTGGTTAAAAAAGCTAACGGAAAGTGGAGAGTGTGCATTGACTTTTCAGATCTGAACACAGCCTGCCCCAAAGACTGTTTCCCGCTGCCCAGGATTGATCAGCTGGTGGATGGGACGGCAGGGCATGAATTGTTATCTTTTATGAATGCATACTCTGGATATAACCAGATTATGATGCAAGAGCCAGATCAAGAGGATACGAGCTTCATCACATATGTTGGACTCTACTGCTACAAGGTCATGCCTTTCGTACTCAAGAATGCAGGGGCAACTTACCAAAGGCTTGTTAATGCCATGTTTAAACCACAGATTGGCAAGACAATGGAAGTTTATGTTGATGATATGCTAGTAAAGTCTAAGAAAGCATTGGACCACATGGATCACTTGGCAGAGATGTTTGCAGTACTCCGTAAGTACAGAATGAAGCTTAATCCCCTGAAATGTTCATTTGGAGTGGAGTCCGGAAAGTTTTTGGGTTTCATTGTGAGCGCTAGGGGCATTGAAGCCAATCCAGCTCAAATCACTGCCCTGAGAGAGGTCAAGGCTCCTAGAACGAAGAAGGAATTACAAAGTCTCAATGGAAAGGTTGCTGCTTTGAGTCGGTTCATTTCCAAAGCTACTGACAAATGCATTCCATTCTTTGATGCTCTGAAGAAAGGAAGAAAAAACTTTGAGTGGACTCCTGAATGTCAGAAAGCATTTGATGAGTTGGTTCGTCATATGGAAGTGCCTCCGATACTTTCAAAGCCTGACAGTGGTGAAGATCTCTTCATATATTTGGCAATTTCGTCTCGTGCTCTCAGTGCAGTGTTGGTACGGGAAAACCCAAGGATTCAACGCCCAGTCTAATATATCAGCAAAAGATTCACTGGGGCATAGATGAAATATTCAAGATTAGAAAAGCTCGCCTATTGTTTGTTGATCGCATCAAGAAAATTGAGGCCGTATTTCCAAGCTCATCCCATCAAAGTCCTCACTGATCAACCTCTAAAGCAAGTCCTATTCTGTCCTGAGACTTCGGGCCGTCTTTTGAAATGGAATATTGAACTCAGCCAATATGACATCACTTACCATCCCCGAAAAAAAATCAATGGACAAGCTTTGGCAGATTTCATCGCAGAGTGTATGGATAAGGGTGATAGTGAGGAAGAAATCACTGATGGCGTCCCAATCCAATGGAAATTGTATGTCGATGGCGCAAGAAATGATTACTGTTCTTGAGCAGGGGTTGTCCTTGAAACCCCAGAAGGGCGATCACTATGTTATGCGCTGAGACTAGAATTCCCTTCGACAAACAATGAAGCTGAATATGAAGCCCTCATCGCTGGTTTAAGGATTGCTAAAGAACTAAAGATCAAGGCATTACAGATCTTTAGTGATTCTCAACTTATTGTTTGCCAAGTCAAGAAGGAATTTCAAGCTAAAGGAGTGAATCTACCCGCCTATTTATCAAAAGCGTGGGAGCTCCTTAAAGATTTTGACCGTTATTCGATAAGCCATGTACCCCGAGAAGAGAACATGAAGGCGGATTCTCTCGCAAAGTATTCGAGTACTAGTGAAGCTCAGCTATCGGGATTAGTTCCCGTCGAAGTCTTGTCAGCCCCAAGCACAGATGAAATGGATGTTGATTGGATTAAGAATGTATCCCAAGAGCAAGAATCATGGATGACTCCGATACTTGAATATTTATTCAGTGGTTCTTTGCCAGAAAGTTCAAAAGAACGACAGAAGCCGATGTGGAAAGCCTCTAGATATATAGTTCAAGATGGTCGTTTGTACAGACGAGGATTTTCAATGCCATTACTCTGATGTGTGACAAAGGAAGAAGCTAAGACAATTCTGACTGAAGTACACGGAGGGGAATGTGGGGATCATACAAGTGGTCAAACTTTAGCAAAGAAAATCCTCCGTTATGGATACTTTTGGCCAGAAATTAATCAGGATGCTACTGACTATTCCCGAAAGTGTGATAAATGCCAGAGATTCGCTAAAATTCCTAGAGCACCTTCCACTGAGCTAACACAAATGGTCAGTCCATGGCCCTTTGCTATTTGGGGAATAGATCTCATTGGGCCTTTGCCGACTGCCAAATCGGGGATTAAATATGCTATCGTTGCTGTTGATTACTTCACTAAATGGGCTGAAGCCGAACCATTGGCCACTATTACCTCTAAGAAAATGATAAGTTTTGTGACTAAAAATATCATTTGCAGGTATGGTGTGCCTCAGAAGATAATCACAGACAATGGTACTCAGTTTGAAAGTGAGGAGTTCCAAGATTTCTGCAAACGATTCAAGATCCGAAAAAGCTTCTCAGTAGTGGCTCATCCGCAGGCAAACGGGCAAGTGGAAGCAGTAAACAAAATCATCAAATCAACCATCAAAAAGCAGCTGGAAAAAGCAAAAGGTGGTTGGGTTGATAAGTTACCGCTTGCACTATGGGCATACAGAACCACCCACAAAACTGCGACTGGGCATACTCCATTTTCATTGGCATACGGATCAGAAGCGATGATTCCAGTGGAAACTGAAGTCCCCTCACACAGAAGGATCCATTTTGATCAAAATGAGAATGAAAAATTTCAATTGGAAGCGCTTGACCTCCTCGATGAAAGAAGAGAAGAGGCTAGACTTAGAATTGTAGCTCACCAGCAAAGAATAGCCAGGCACTTCTATTCCAAAGTTCGTCAGCGCAGCTTTGAAGTTGGGGACTTAGTCCTGAAGAAAATTATGATAGTCATAGGTGTGTTTGGGCCAAACTGAGAAGGACCATATGTTATAGGCGCGAAACTCCTTGATGGCACATTCAAACTCACAACTGTCGAAGGAGAACCAATCCCAAGATCTTGGAACAGCAATCATTTGCGTCCGTAGTTTACTTGAAAGCATTGCTGAAATGTTGTAAAAGAATTACGAATATATGATTCTTGTATTGAAAGCAATTGTAAAGCAAGTGAATAATGAAAAGCTATAAAGTGGATGTAGGCCCAGTTTTTGGCCGAACCACTATAAATCTTGTGTTCTCTACTATTATAAACCGCTTTGTTTTATTTCGACATATAAAATACGTTAACTGTGTTACTAAAATGTCGATTTAATAATGCAGGCCATAAAAACAAAGCTTACCCATCGCAAGACCAAGCGATTTCCGACATCACTCAGCAAGCAAACATTAAACCATTCAAAATTTCCATACTCAAATCCTACAAAAGAAGTGCTTCGAACAAAAGTTAGCGATGTGGATGAAAGTGGACCATTTCTAACTAACTGCAAATGTTTGTACAAACAAACAACCAGTTAAATAGTCTGTGTCTACCACCACCAACTCGCTTAACAATGAAGTATGTTTCTTTGGATAAGGGAAATTATTGGCAACTAAAAAGGGATGACACTCGCAAAAGACAACGGGGATCGCCAACATGAATAGATGGCAAAGAGACATGGGCGAGCAAGCATCAAACAGCAAAAGACCTCTTCGGAGGCACAAGCCCTCTTCAGAGGCACAACTCTTCGGAGGATAAAGACCTCGAGCGGGCTTAGCCATAAAAAGAGAGATCTTTCTCGATACAAAGTTGCGGACTGATCGGTCGATACACTCCCGTGAATCCGTCCAACCGAGAGAAAGAAACTCCAAACTTCCAGGCAAAAGCCCTACTCAGAGGCACACGTTTCACCGAGATTGAAATAAAACTTCCAAGTGTTGAAATGTGAAAAGCCCTCTTCAGAGGCCCATTTCACCACAGTTGAAATGCTAAAAGACCTCGAGCGGGTTAAACCATAAAAAGAGAGATCTTTCTCGATACAAAGTTGCGACTGATCGGTCGATACACTCCCGTGAATCCGTCCAACCGAGAGAAAGAAACTCCAAACTTCCAAGAAAAAACCCTACTCAGAGGCACACATTTCACCGTGATCGGTGATACACTCCCGTGAGATGAAATGTGAAAAGCCCTCTTCGGAGGCCCGCTTCCCAGCGAACAGGGAAAAATAAAAGCCTCTCCCAAGGGGCAGAAACAAAAGACCTCTTCCCAGAGGCACAATCACACAAAAAAGACCCCTTCCCAGGGGCACAATCAAACAGAAAAACCTCTCCCCAGAGGTGCAATCAAACAGAAAGACCTCTTCGGAGGCACACGTTTCACCGAGATTGAAATAAAACTTCCAAGTGTTGAAATGTGGAAAGCCCTCCTCGGAGGCACAACTCTTCAGAGGTACACGTTTCACCGAGATTGAAATAAAACTTCCAAGTGTTGAAACGTGAAAAAGCTCTCCTCAGAGGTACAACTTTTCAAAGAAGCATTTCACCAGAAATGCAAAGCGAAAATCAAAAGCCCTCCACCGAGGCGCAATATAATAAAAAACAAGAGAAGAAGCCCTCTTCAAAGGCACACTTTAACTTTCAAAGGAAGACTGGTTCTTCTATTCTCGAAAATACTCTTCCTCAAAAAGAAGTTAAAGTGCCCTTCAGAGGCCTGCTTTACCACATAGAAGAATTCACTCGGTAAAAATGTGTGAAAGCACAAAAGAAAAAGTGATATCTTCGAAGGATGAAGCATAGAAACTCATATGGAGTGAGCTGTACTCTATTTTGAGCAGAATAGTATTCCTCCAAGTATGGAATAGTTATTCTCCAGAAAATAAGAGTACAAGTCCCCTCAAAGTATAAAATATTACAACGAGCTTATGGTATAGGGGCAACATGGTATAGCTACATTGGTAAAAATTACGCTCAAACAACATACCACAAGCTCACTGCAATATCATATAAAGAAACTTGTACAAAAATGAATGGTAAATGCATTCTCAAATACAGACAGAAGTTTGTACAAACAAAAAGAAACATTTTATTCAATACTGTCAAAATTTTGTACAGGCACAGGTTTCAAAATAAAAAGAAAAAGAAAAGCGGAGGCCGGTACCCGCACAATCTCCGGCCAATACATGCAAAAAGCAAAAAGTAAAGATAAATCGAAGCAGGACCCCTTACTTCTTCTTGCCACCACCCTTAGAGCCTTCACCTGACCTAATAGGCAGCTTTTCAGGACGGCTTGGGAGAATCGGGGATGAAGGAGAAAGGGTTACTGTCGGATAACTTTTGCTTCCTTCTCAGAAATAAGAATGTCTTTCCTTCTCTTCTTGGAAGTGACACGCTTCCTCCTCCTCCTTAAAGAAGACTCACTTCCCGGAGTAACAAGAGTAGATAATTTTATGTTATCAGAAGTGGTTCGCTCCGGAGACTAATTGCCTTCTCCAAGCCCTTCTCCCCCAGAGAAGCAATAGGATCATCTAAGCCATGAAGTGCTTCTATTTGCTCCTCTTGCGACCCGGGTTGAGAGGCGGACGGAGGAGTGACCTGGAGAACCGAAGGAGGAATAATTGGAGGAGGGGAAGTTTGAACAATGCTCGATGCTTTCTCTACAGAAGAAAAGAAGTTAAAGTTAGTAAAGAGAGGAGACAAAGGCTCATTGAGGTTCAGGAAATAGTCGAGAAGCTCATCGAACTCATAAGAAGAAAATGAGCAGTCTACTTAGGCAAGATTAACAGTAGAGTTACCTGGAGAAGTCGGCTTCTTGATATCAACCTCATAAACCTGTGCTTCGGCGCTCTCTTCACCTTCATCTCCACCCTGTGTACTTGTAATCTCAGTTGTAACTTTGATCAGGGATGGAGAATGAAAACTGGAGCCAATAATGTCGATTTCGGCCGAAGGAGAAGGCTGGATTGGAATAGTTGAAGTAGTTTTTCCTAATCGTTCTCCTTCTGCCATTTCAGCTCTTAATTTTGCGAGTTGTTCTTTCCCCTTGGCAAGAGCAGCGCGAGCATCGGCATCCATGTAATGCTCCCCAAGAGCTGATTCGGCATAGCCAGCACCTTTACCGCCAAGCATGTCAAGTGTAGCCTCCCACACTTTAGCCAATGTAACTTCATATTTGGGGCCTAGAAAGGTGAGACTACCGCGCTCCAAGATGCTATGCAGGTAGAAGTCAAACAATGTCGAGCTGATGCTGGTCTTCGTTGCCTCATGAGATTCTTCAGCTGCAATTTTACCGGCAACGGCCTCATCACGCTCTCTTTCAGCCTTAGAGAGTTGAAGATTTAGCATTTGAATTTCTGCCTCTTGAGAGTTGACTTTCTCCTGTAACTCTGTAACCTCAGCGCGATACCTTCCCGCTATTTTCTACTCAGCTTCAAGTTATGCCTCGGCATGTCGCTGAGCGGCATTAGCATGCGAACTTGCTTTTGAAGTACTTCTTCTTTTTGTGTATATGAGGTAGAAGAAGTAGCAAGCTCTTGTTTAAGTTCCTCAACTTTCGCTTCAAGCTCTTCATTGTAAGTAGTGATGCTCCTCATTTCGGTATCATGCTGCTTAAGAACCTTCTGCCATTCGGCCTTATCATTCTCCATAGTAAGCATGGCCTCTATATTCGCACGGTTGACCCTTTGAAGCTCGTCAACAAGCTTTTGCCAGTTCGACATCCTTTCAATATCAATCCTGACGGCATCGAGATTTCGCAGCATGGCAGGCTTGTCAATAGGGATCAAGTCAAGATCGAACCACACTCCCTTCAGGCATCAGTGCGGGAACCGATTTTGCAGAGTAGCCAGGCCTGATCCAACTTGGAATTTAGGCCTGCTGATTATTGTCTGAATGTCTGTCTTCCCGAGAGCAGGAGAGCCAGAAGGAATGTCAAGTGAGACGGGGGCAGTGACCTTTTCAGGAGTTGTAGAAGCATGCTTTTCACCGTGCCGGGCACGCTTGCTTGGGTCCTCAACTATGTGGCTTTTTCCTCGATCATCATGCGACTTTCTCTTGTGAGAATCGTCACCTCTCTGGGAAGAATCATGGTGCTCCTCCTTTTCTTTTCTCTCATAACGCTCTTCTTGAACCCTCCTCTCCTGAGCTTTTCGGGCGGCTCTCTTTTCATCGGTTTCTCTGTGAACGGGAAGGTAGCGCCTATAATCATATTGACTATGCCTCCCGTAGCGCTGAAAGTCGTCATAGTAAGAGCCGCTGCGTCCCATCGGAGAATCTGAAATGAAAAAAGAGACAAGTCTTAAAAGTATTCAGAGAAAAGAAGTGTAACTGTAGAATCTTCAAAGTACAAGGAATTAGGTGTATGAAAATGCCGAAAGATTCTAAGTGTGTGTGATGTGCAAACTACGCGCATCAAACTACGAACCACTCTTCGATTGCGGAGTAGTCGTGGGGATAGTAGTTAACGTCAACTCTTGGGTCGATGGAGCTTGTTGCAAAGAAGAAGTCGCTTCCACTACTGAAGAAGAAACCCTTGTAGTGACAGGGTCGTCTTTAAAGATCTCCTGTGAGGTGGCGAAGAAATCGCTCAACCCTTCGAAAGTGTCATCCCCGCTCTGCCTGACAGGGCTTGTTTTCTCGGCTTCTTCGCCAGACTTCTGTGAACATTGGGGAGATCCCTGAGTCTCTTCTTCCTCAATGACTGGGGCAAGTGCAGATTTGCCAGACGACCCCGCAACATCAACAGTAGTAGAGCACTTCACCAGAGAAGCCTCGGAGGCAGGTTCTTTTGGTATGGGTTCGTCAGAAGAAACTGGGGCATCTAATGCTTTAGGTGGGGAGTCTGGAACCTCATGGGGGTGTGTGGAGCGAGAAGGGTGAAGAAGTCCGAACCGGTGAAGGAATTCGTCGTTCAACAAAAATTTCATATCCCGCTCTTCAACCAGTACAGCTACGAGCCTCTCTAGAGTTGGCTTATGGCTGGGATCTCTAGAAGGAGGGGGAAGCACTGAAATGAAAAAATGAAGTTAACACTTGGCAATTCGGACTTCACAAAACTCAAAGTATAGAAGAGATAGATGATCTTACTTCCTTCCCTCTACACAGCATAAAACCCCGGGGAGCAGCGGACATAGAAGAATTGAGTTAAGAACCCATGGGTAGTGTCAGGGAGGCCAACGATCAATTTATGATTTCGGGCGCTTCTCACGACGGTGATAGAAGGATGATCCTTAGTCCTAGTAAAGGAGCATAGGAAGCAAATCTCGTCAAAGCTTGGAAGTCGGTCAAATGTCCTCCTAAATAGCACGCACAACCCCATTAGAAGGCATAGCCATTGGGGGTGTAGCTGGAATGGGGAGATAGCCAGTCGATGAAGAAGATTCTGGAGAAAGTTGTTAAAAGGGGGAATGGCCCCGCTTAGGCACATTTGCCGGTTAACCGCTACAAAGCCAGTAGGCGCCACATCAGCAGTGTCACTTTTCTCAGGAAGAATGGCATCTGCTTCAGCAATGCCAAACTGACCACACAACTGACGAAAAGCTTTGTACGATAAGGTGGTAGGGGCTCTTTCTGGAGGATTGACTAATGGAGCTGGAATAGGAGTGGCCTCTCCAGCATGGGCTGTTATATCTTCTTGCTGAGAAGTCATTCTACACAAGCAACTGGATATTCAAATATGAAGGTGCACGTTTCCTAAAATGTGTGAAGTGTTGTGTAAAATCAACAAAGCAATAAGCGAATAAAACTGGAATGAAAACTGGCAAGCATTTGTCAGTTATGAAG
This sequence comes from Allium cepa, assembly GCA_030765085.1. Classification (NCBI taxonomy): domain Eukaryota; kingdom Viridiplantae; phylum Streptophyta; class Magnoliopsida; order Asparagales; family Amaryllidaceae; genus Allium; species Allium cepa. The sequence continues at coordinate 1,040,824,100 of CM060928.1, forward strand.
TCCAGGGTTTGTTGTTTTAAAATATGAAAGAGAAATATAGATGCAAACAAATCAGTTCAAGATAGAAATGCTTTGCATTAATATTTCACTTTAGTTGATTGGTTCACAGCATTTCATACAGTATGTTTAAGTTGATTACTCTATGTTGACTAATCTGTCATTTGACGTGGGCAGTCAGTGGCAGTATATTATTCCTGGTATTCTGTAAATGATGTATTGAACAGATTGTTAGCTTGCAAGTCAAAAGTGATCTGTGAATGAATGCAGCAAAGTTTAACAGTTCAAAGTTCAAGTAACAGTTCAAAGTTCAAGCAGTTTATCCTGGCAACTCAAATTGGAAATACAATCAAGTTCTGTCAACATCTCTAAGTTTTCAAATTTTGTTCAAGTCATTGAGCCACAGTTGAAGTCATGAGTCATCCATGACTTAAAAGTTAAGTCATTCACGACTTAAAAGTTAGCTCGACTATGACTTAGGGCTAAGTCGCTCACGACCTAGAGGCCAAGTCATAAAGTCTCAAATCAAGACAGAGCAAATGAAGTGCAAATAAAGCTAAGTCTTAAGTCGTCTAGAAACAAACATAACCTAAAGGGTTAAGTCGTGTGCAATTAAGGTCGTAGGGGATCTTATCAGTCACTTTGAAAACTATGCAAATTGGCAAAGTCCCGAAAACTTCACGATATCTCTTCTCAACCCGCTGATCCTTCTCCAACCCAATAACCCGTTATCTTCCATTAGCAGCAAAGTCCATCATCTTCTCAAGAAAAACCCGAAAACAAATACAAACACTTGCCAAACAACTACATAAGATCCTAAGCTCGATTCACCTTCTAGGGCAATTTTCAATGATCGGCAATGGTCAGAAGACGAATCGAAACATAATCTCACATCATGGAAACAAAAACTATATCTAAATGGTTACGAAGAGTTGGTGGTAAACGCGATGGACAGCTGACTGAAGTTACCTAAATCTGTTGATCGAGGATGTAATATTGAGGAAAATTGATGGTTGATCGGATTGAAGTCGCCTTTGGGAGCTCGGATGTAACAATGGCGGAAATAAGACAAGCAACGAGGTAAAAGTAGAGAAGCGACTTAACGTCTTATATAGGAGGCAGAGAAGAAGATGGATGGTCAAACGAGCTAACCAACTCCTTGAGTCGTCCACGACTTAGGGATTAGATCGAAGTACACGACCTACGACTTTGGCGTGTACTTCGAGGGGCAAATGTTAACTCCTATGGTCAACGACTCAATGGACAAACGACTCAGTGAGTTATCAACCTAACGAGTTAAAAGATGCACGACTCAACGAGTCAAGAGGATGGACGACTTAAGGGACTGACGACTTAACGGTTTAAGGACTTAACAACCTAAAAAGTATAACAGCTTAGCGACTTAGCTGGTGGCACGACCTACCGACTTAAGGAAGCTATGACTTAACTTCCCTAAGAGAATAGACCGACTCAATACCTTAAGGAAATTGCCGACTCAGAGTACTTCACGACCTACGACTCAAAGTATGGACGACCTAACGGTTTAACGAGTTGAAGGACTTGGTGACTTACGACCTAAGGCATCCACGACTTAAGGTTTCTACGACTTAAGGAAGTCCACGGCTCAAGGACAGGATGACTTAACGATTCAAGAGATGGCACGACTTAAGAAGGAAATGAGTTAACGACCTAAAGCTATCTGCAACTTACGACCTAGCATGTGTCGTGAGCGACTTAAGCAAATGAGGCGCTGCTCCTTACTTAACACAGTGACCTCTTAACTCATACACGGTTCAGGACTTTGGTTATTATCTGAAGGGAACAGGCTTATCAGTTAACTCGTATACGACTCACAACCTAGCTTGAGTCGTCCACGACCTAAAGCTACTGGGTGAAGGTTCAACGCCGCATCAAGAGGACCAGTTGACTCATTTGTGACTTAGATGTTGACTCGTGGGCGATTTAGGACTTGTACAAATGAACTTTTATGAAACCATGGAGGGGCCAGCTGAGTCGGCCATGACTTACCTTAGACCGGTCACGACTTACGACCTAAAGGGGGGAATTTTCCTATAAATACCAACCTACCTCAAACATGAAAGGGACTTTGGCCGACCTCTTTAAGCGCCGATACTCTGCTGAATTCTCGACTCACTCGACACTTCAAGTACGAAAGGCATCTCAACTAACTTCGAGAGGAAATCTAACGCAATCTACATGGATTTAAAGAATTCTTCTGCACCAAAGTTCTAGTTGTTTGTCTCATCGGAATTGTAATTGAAGATTGTTGTAAAGTTGTAATCGATTCGGTAATAAAGAGAATTAAAGTGGACGTAGGCTTACCCTAAGCCGAACCACTATAAAAACTGTTGTTTTTTCTGCTTTCTCTGTGATTTCTCTACTTGTTTATAGTTCTCGTGTTCACGGGTGGTGCTTTCGCTCAACTTCAATCTACACCGGGGTGTCAGCGTCTGATTTTTATGTTAACATGAACCAAAGACAATCCAACAAAATGATCTTTCTAGGATTAACTTCGAAAATCAAAACACAACTCAATTCCAAAATTAGCAGACTGATCTTACTTCTCACATATGGAAAAATAATATAGATGCATTCCAATCTGGTCTTAAGGTCCTGAAAAATTTCCAGTAGAAACTCTCTACTCCAAAATATTGCAAATTCTAGTTGTTTCCACACGAAACAACTACCATCATGCTTCCACTACGCAACTCTGACTGAGCAGATGAAAATGCCGATGATCATCACGAGGACAAACTGGACAACACATCTAAGAACTATGGTTCAACAGATCCCTAACAGAAACTCAAAAGTTCCACCAAAACTCGAGCTGCTTCACCAAACTCATTCTCCAGAAATCGTCCTACTACTAAGCTGAACCATCGGTCCCACTCCTAGAATCCAGTAGATACCAAACTCAATCTCTTGACACGAACAAAATTCAAACTTCCTGAAGACATCCAGAAAAATCAGATAACCCAATAGAAACTCAACAATCGCAAGTCACTTTTGCGATCAATATAGCCCACTAAAGAAGAACTGTTCTCTCTTTACCAAGCAGAACAGCCTACGCTTAATTAGCCAATCCATCAAAGAAATGGAATCACTCTACTGCTCCTGAAATCTTTTCAAGAAAAACAGCCAAGACAGAAGATCTACTTGATAGCACAAAGAACACTCCGAGCTGCACTGCTGACTCAGATGCTAAGACTTCCTATCTAAAGCTCTTCGAGGAACTCGGACCTCGAACCAAACAGAAACATTCTACTGAACTCAGCCCCAACACTGAAACTGATACACTTCCTTAACTGATTCCAAAGAAACATCTTCGGAGACTTCACAGTCACTGTGTCTCATCACACAGCTACTACATCCTGAGGTAAGATATCCGGACTTGCTCATGCCAAACCGATGAGTCCAAACTCTAGCTCATCCAAACTTACGCTTCAAAAATGAACTCCAAACCTTAACAGGTTTCCTTCAGAGATTGATGAAATCTTTACACCATCCAAAGCTCACTCTAAACGGTAATAGGTCTACAGTCTCGACAAATATACCTCCAACCTCAAATATTCATATTCCAACCATTGGTAGTCGTGTTACACACACCACTACCCTATCTACCTTTATAATTTATATTGGATAACCCAGACAGGTAACCCAATAAATAAGTAGAAATATATATATATATATATTACAAAATTACAAATACGCTCTCTCAAGATAGAAATCACTCAAGAGCCTAAGTATTCACTCAATCTAGCGCTCTGATACCAACTGTGACGACCCGAGTTTCTGACCCCAGAAATCCGTTTCGTCTTAAAGAAAGAAAGGGATGAGAAAACAGAAAAGAAAGAGAAGAAAGTACAACAACATCAGAATCTCACAGCGGAACGAATAAATTTTATTAATCACATAAGTATTTACATAATATACAACATCCATCAGAGATACACAAATAATACATCACACACTAGACAGTTATAGACACCTGTCTGGTTATACAACTAAATACACAAAACAACTCAAACAATACGACTCAGAGATACCAACATAGCGGAACTATATTTATATCTATAACGCTGAAGCCTCCTGCTCCATTGCTCCTCCAGAATTCATTAAAGCTAACCTGAATCCCTTGGCTACCCGTAAAAATTTGGGTATCTGGGAGTTTATGAAAAACAAAGATAAACTCCGGGTCAGACATGGGTCTGGTATGAGTAACAGGTTAAAGTTGCTTAACTTTGAAAATATTTGAAAACAAAAGGTATCACGTAAGACTTCCCACAAATAAACATGGTAAGTTTTTACCTTACGCTAACCAAATCATTTTATAGCAAATTCTGTGATATTATAATAGGCCTAGGGTTTTCAAGTAAATAGAAAATAACCGAAATTGTTACATTATTAAATTCCATCTACTAGCCACAAAAGTGGGCAATACAATCAAAACCGTTGGCACTTGTTGGATTGTGGATTCCATATAATGGCAGGGCTACTGGGGTACCGCCCATCACTGTACGTGGCCTAGATCAACGTACCGAGGATCACTCCCGACCCCCTGCAACACAAGGCTGGAACCATTCCTTACTGAACAGTCTCGAACAAGACAACCCCGACAGTTGGAGCTCACAACTGTCCACACAGCCGAATAAAAAGGGACATCTAAATAGGGGAAAATCTTGTTCTGCTTGGGCATGACCCACCTAACCTTGCTGCACCTCCCCTATTTTAGCCATTCCCGGTTGATGAGGCTTGAGGCTACGATTACCTTTAGAGAACACATTTCTTAGAATGCTCATCGCCCACCTGACGATGTTCTGAAAGCATTCAATCCATACAAGTTCGTTCCGGGTTCGAACGAAACCGAAGGCATTATCTCGTTACACTCATTTTGGAATCACTCTCAGAGTTAACGACGATAACCCTTGCATTCTGAATCTTCATCTTCACTTCAGATTGACGACCTATCGTTAATTTGGATCGATGTGGTTTTCAGACTTCCAATATGGAAAACCCGATCCCGGTCTCATCGAAATCCAAAACGTGTCTTTTAGGGCCAGGTTGTTTTGAAAGTTCAAAACAATTCAATTTTATTATCTATATACACACAGATAGATAATCCACAATATCATAATAGATAGTCAACATCAACATAAACAGATAATCTATATTATCACTACAACAGATAATAAATATCATCATACTTAAATCAAGCATCCATATTACACAGCATAAATATCACATATCCGAGATCTCAAATCATTCAAGGTAAATGATATCATCCATCCATACATAAGCAATCATATAAGCTATAATTAATTTAAAATGAATTAAATTAATTATATCATCATCTCTAATTAATTTAAAGTAAATTAAATTAATTACTTCACCATTTTAAATCTTGCTTATATAAGTATTAATCAATTATCAATCAATTAATAAATCATTCACTAATTATTTGTTTCAATTAGTCACGCTTGATTAATTAACATTTAATTATATTCAAATAATCATCCTTTAATTATTTTCACAAATTAATTATCTTATCCAAATATAGAAATTAACCTTAAATTACAAACATTACATTACTTCCTAATTACACTAATTACTTACTCTTTAATTTCTTATTATTGATTAATTAATCTAAATTTATCATTCCCATCATTAATTATATCAATTAATGATTTCTAATTACATTTTAATTTATTCCCTGTTTTAAAATTTATTACCATAAGTAATTAATCTTTAATTAAATCACATTTATTAATCACCTCTGATTAATATCATTCAGTAATTAACTATCTTTGATTACTCCATCAAATAAATTAATTACTCCTTAATAAATTTAAATTAATCCCTTGATTAATAATACAAAGTAATTATATTCCAATTACTTTCATTACTAAATCCCCCTCGGTTAATTACATCCAGTAATTATCATTAATTACTTCCCTAAGTAATTATACTTATCTCATCATCATATGATTATTTAAATTAATTAAACTTAATTAACTAACTTAAACAATTCATATGAAACTGAATTAATTACAATGAGTAATTAATTCCTTAATTACTTCCATTACTTGACAATTCACAATTGCTTATTTTAAATAATAATTTAATTAATTAAAATTAATCCCGTTAATTGATTATTTCATAATCTTAGATAATGACCTTCATTAACTATTTAAAATTTCTTTAATTACTCTTCCTAAAGTAATTAACTAAAATTTATTATCAATTACATTTTTATTAATATTAATGACTCATTAATTAATCCATAATTAATTCATTAATTGATTACTAATCATTAATTGAAAATTAAATCAATGATTTCTTAATTACCAATTGATTTACCTTAAATTAATTAACTTATATCTTATTTAAATGAATTTAAACTCTTAATTTCTAAGTTAATTAATTCAAGTCATTAATTATTCATTTAGTTAACTTAATAATTACAAATCCGTAAGTCTTAAAAATCTTTTTTCTATTTAATGATCAATTTATCATTAATAAGTTATTTAATCAATTTAATTTAAATTTACTTTTAAATTCATTTTAAAATTTAAGATTTAAAATGAAATCAAATTAATCATAACAATTCCAAACTCCTTTTTATTTTACAACTAAAAGAATAATTTTCTTAAAATGGAAGATTGAAAGAATTTAAACACAATTCCATTTTGAATTCAAATCAAATTTAAAAATTCGCTTTATCATTCAGATTCGTTTAAACAGTTTAAATTTAAAAAAACGTTATTTATTTAAAAACTGAGATTCAAACTACTTTTGAAACCAAACTTAACTTGATTTAAACTTTGTTTAAATACCTATTTTTTCCATTTAAAAACCCAGTTTTAAAAATTTAATAAAACTTACAGGTTCTAAACCCTGTAACTAAAAATACCCGAGATAAACAAAACTTCTTCAAGCAAAACCACAAATTTCTTCGAGTCCGACACTCGAATCACTCGAGCAACAATCCCCTGCAACCCATCTTCAACTGGCCTACTATACTCGAGACAAGACCCTAAATACTTCGAGTAAGGTACTTGAACTACTCGAGTAAACTCGAGTTCCAACCTGATCAAACCCAGAAACAACAAGTATCAACATAAATGTGCACCGTGCACATGCCCAACAGCCTCGGCCGATTCCGACCATGGGCGGCGAACTCCCCATGCCGACCAGCACCTCAACATACAAACACGATCATCAGTTCCCTCCAACCTAACTCGAAATGAAATTCGAACAAAAAGTTCAACCTGGGAATACACGAGCAGACAGCACCTCCAACCTGTCAACACTGGGCTCTCCACTTTCCGACCATCTGACTGGCCACAACTCCGGCCTCGTCTTTGAGTACAACCCAACTACCACCACCCTAAAAATCACTGCACTCGATCACCTACTTCGGCCGTGGCAATCGATTCCTCAAACACAGCAAAACTTAGGGTTCCAAACGAAAATCATTAGCCGTAATTTCCCTGATGAACTTCCCACCACCGCCATATTTTTCCGAGCATCTACACTCACCCCTCCATTACCAGACGAGATCCCAAACTCAACCAACCCGAGGATCACCAGAAAATCACGAATTTCCATAATATGTTCAAACCAGAATTGCACTCTAACCCCTTTACTAAAATTTATAGTTTTTGTTTTATAAATCATATTTTGATTCTAATATTCAATTTATAATACTGGATTTACAATTTAAAAGGTTTGAGTTTTTGATTTATTTAACATGCCCAGATGTTTATTATATTTCCAGAGGCTACAAGCTTCATTTGTAGCTTACTTAAAATTTTAAACATTTATTCAGGTTAAATCAAACATCCTTGATTTGTAAGTTGAATCCTAACAAAACTAGATTAAGTGATAATGTGTTTAATTGGAAATTTGAGCCTGGAAAAGTTAACAGAACAGAGCAGAGTAAATATATACAGCATACACAAAATAATATTCACATGCAGGTTTCATTTATGCAATACATATCATCTACACGTACTAGCAAGCAACTAACTTCTACTTTAAGTTTTTAAAAGTGATGTTACTCACCTTTGCTCCTGAGAAGATAACAGAGCCCATTGTTTTGAAAAGCAGCATGCTTGATCTTCCTTGATTACTATCTTGTTTTTGTTTATTGTTGAATAATGTTTTCAATTTTGATCGTTTATAAAATTTGAAAAAATGGAAAATGCTAACTTACTGGTTTGCTGTTGTGGTAAACAAATGAAACAAGGAGATGTATATATATACATGAAGAAAAGAATATAAAAAGGTAGGTGTTTACTGGGTAAACTCTTTGTTGGAACAATATTATCTTTTTTCAAAGATTTTATTTTTGTTTTTATCAAGCAGGTGTTTTTCAAAAGGAGGCTGAAATGCTTATTTAGATTTCGAATTGACTTTATTTGTATGCTGAAATGAAAGTATTAAATGCCTATGTACTTTTTGTTTCCTACTGGCTTACCTTATCTAATTAGTACGTGTTGAAACTTAACTAAGCAACATAATCTAAACTTCCTATATAAGATTCTTACCTGTTTCTTACTTCTCTTATTCTTGCCTTGTATATTAGGTTGCAGGCAACAAATATTACAATGTCAGGTTTGTATCTTTTACTTGTACCTGCATATATACTAGATGTTTATTTTGATGTTGGTAGATTTTTCTTTAGCTTATTTATTTTACAGGTCATATACATATTTTATTTTTTTCTGGTTGTGCTTTATTTTCCCATGAAGTTGTTTAAGTCATTTTTATTTATTACTTTGTTCTTGTCTAGCATCTATTCTACAGGTATATTTCACTTACCTGGCATCATTTATTTTATGTACATATTATAAAGTTGTTTTAATCATTGTTATAAATTTTAACTTAAGTATTTAGTTCTATTGCTTAATTTTATTTTCTCTTTTATTTTTAAACTTTAACTATCAAATACTTAATTTGATGATTATTAATTTATTTTCATACTTATGTTAATATCATACATTTGATTTATACTTAAGTTTAATATATTTAAGACTTGTTTTATTTTAAACATGTTTGAAAGATGTTATTTCAAATTTACAAATCATAGCTTTCCTATCAGAATACACACATATAAATTTAAGATAACAATTTTTTATTTATATTTAAAATCCATTTGTAAAAATATTACATTATCAGTATAGTTTAAATATAACTCATTATTAATTTAAAAATAATTTCCAAAAGAAATTATCTCTTTATTAATCAATTGCTTACTTTATCAAGCTATTTAAAAAGAACAAACAAACCTTTTTATTTAAATTTAAACTTGAGCTAAAAATCAATTTTAAATAATTAAGTTTTTATCTTGAGTATTAAAACAATATGGCTATTTATTTAATAGCTTAACATCAAATTAAATCCAATTTTTAATTTATCAAAAATATTGAAATAAGAAAAACATGCCTATGTCTATTAAATTTAAAACAAAGATTATCTATTCATGATATACACAGATATGTATACATTACAAATATAAAACAATTTATTAGCCTTAAAAGATAGATTATCAGTTTAAATATTTATTTTACAGAAGATTATTAAATTTAATTCAACTTTATTATTAACAATATTGTCAAATTAATTAAATTTTGACATAAATTATTAAATTGTTGTTGTCAAAATTTCCGGGATATCATAGTTTAATTAAGTAATTAATAATTTTAAGTTAATTAATTAGACTTGAGATTAATTAATTAAGGTTAATTAATCTATAATTAAGGATGGTTAATTAAATTTTAATTAATGATTAAGATTTATTTAGTCAAGTGATTAAAGAAATTAAGATTTTAATTAACACCTAATTAATTAATAATTAGATATTAATTAAATTGAAATTAAATATTAATTAATTGATAATTAATAATGATTTGTATAAGTTAACTCTTAATTAAGTAATTAAGAAATGTTAATGAAGGTCATTAACTTAAGATTATTTAACAATTAATTAATGTGATTAATTTTTGATAATTAATTATATTAATTAGTTAATAATAATCAATTGTTTAAGTTTAATTACTTAATGGAAGTAACTTATGAATTAATTATTTGGTGTAATTAATTTGATTAATGTGATTAGTTTAGTTTAATTAAGTCAAATTAATTTAAACATTTGTGGATTGTTGATAATTACTTTATGTAATTAATGAAATTGTAATTACTTAAGGAAGTAATTAATAATTACTTAATGTAATTAAAGATATTTATTATAGAAGTAATTTGGATTTTAATTACTTTGATAATTAATCAAGGGATAAATGGAAATAATTAATTAAGAGTAATTAATTTATGGGATGAGTAATTAAGGTAGTTAATTACTGAATGGTTATTAATCATGGGTGATTAATATATATATGGTTTAAATTGAAGATTAATTACTTATGTAATTAATTTATATTGAGAGACTGATTAAATGTAATCAGAAATCATTAATTAATTAATGATGTAATTTGGAATTGACTAATTAAGGTATAATTAATAATGAATAAATGATTAATGTAATTAAGTAATTAATTAAGCAATTACAAGTTAATTATTTGCAAAGGGTTTAATATAATTAACTTGTGTAATTAATATTAAAGGCTAATTATTTATTGTAACTAGAGATGGTTAATCAATAAGGATTAATTGAAATAAATATTGAGATGGTATTTTATCTTATTGATTTGTAATGAATTGATGGTTAAGTTAAGCAGGATTTTTAATGATGAAGTAATTAATTTAATTTATTTTAAATTAATTAGAGATTAAGTAATTAATTTAATTCATTTTAAATTATTTATAGAAGGTGTGATCATTAGATCATTGCTTATGTTTGATGGATGATATTGGTTGCCTGGTATGGTTTGTAATCTCAGTATGAGATGAATAATGTTATGTGATATGGATGCATTGGTTGCATTGTAATGGTGATATGGATTATCTGATTATGATGTGAATTATCTATTGATAATGATAACGTTGATTATCTATTGTGTTGTGAATTATCTATCTGTGTGTATATAGATAATGAATTGATTTTTTTTAAAATTTAAAACAACTTGGCCTTAAAAGACACGTTTTGGATTTCGATGAGACCGGGATCGGGTTTCCATATTTGGATATCCGAAAACCACATCGATCCAAATTAACGTTAGGTCGTGAATCTGAAGTGAAGATGAAGATTCAGAGTGCAAAGGTTATTGTCGTTAACTCTGAGGGTGATTCCAAAATGAGTGTAACGAGATAATGCCTTCGGTTTCGTTCGAACCCGGAATGAACTTGTATGGATTGAATGCTTTCAGAACATCGTCAGGTGGACGATGAGCATTTTAAGTGTTATGTCCTATTAAGGTAATCATAGCCTCAAGCCTCATCAACCGGGAATGGCTAAAACAGGGGAGGTGCAGCAAAGCTTCGTGGGTAGCCCCCACTTGAGAGCGAGATTTACCCCTGTCTAGATGTCCCTTTATTTCGGCTTAGTGGTGCGGTTGCTGATCACAACTGTGGGGTTGTCTTGTTTGGAACTATTCAGTAAGGAATTTCCGGCTTTGTGTTGCAGGGGACCGGGCGTACTCCTCGGTACGGTGATCTAGGCCACGTACTGTGACGGGCGGTACCCCAGTAGCCCAGCCATTGATGGAATCCAAAATCCAATAAGTGCCAACGGTTTTGATTGTATTACCCACTTTTGTGGCTAGTAGCTAGAATTTAATAAATGTAACAATTTCGGCTATTTCTTATTTACTTGAAAACCCTAGACACTATTATAATATCATCGGATTTCCTATTAAATGTTTTGGCTAGCGTAAGGTAAAAACTTTTCCATGTTTATGTGTGGGAAGTCTTACGTGATACCTTTTCTTTTCAAAGGTTTTTCAAAAGTTAAGCAACTTTAACCTGTTACTCACACCAGACCCATGTCTGACCCGGAGTTATTTCTGTTTTCTTTAACTCTTGGGTACTCAAATTTTTACCAGTAGCCAAGGGAATTCAGGTTAGGATTCAGGTTAGCATTGACGAATTATGGAGGAGCATATGGAGCAGGAGGCTTCTGCGTATAGTTATATAGTTTTCCGCTATGTTGGTATCTCTGAATGTTTCTGTAATGTATTGAGTTGTAATAACTAGACAGGTGTTTATAACTGTCTAGTATGTGTTGTATTGTCTGTGTAACTCTGAGAATTGATGTATACTATGTAATACTTATGTTACTAACATAATTTATTCGTTCCGCTGTTGAGATTCTTGTCTTGTTTCTTCTTTCTCTTCTTTCTATTCTCTTTTCTATCCCTTTCTTTCTTAAGGATGATACGACTTTTTGTGGAGAAAAAGTCGGGTCGTCTCAGTTGGTATCAGAGTGCTAGGTTGAGTGAATACCTAGTCTCTGGAGTGTTGTCTATCTTGAGAGAGCGTATTTGTATTTTTAATATATATATATGGTTCTATCTATTTGTTGGTTTACCTGTTCGGGTTTTCTAATGTAAGTTATAAAGGTAGATGAGGTAGTAGTGTGTGTAACACGACTACAATTGGTTGGAGTTTGAATGGATGAGGATGGAGGTGTATTTGTCGAGACTGTAGACCTAATACCGTCTTGAGTGAGTTTTGCTGTGATGAAGGACTTCATCGATCTCTGAAGGAAATCGGTTAAGGTTCGGAGTTCACCTTTGAAGTGCAGAGTTGGATGAGTTGAGTTTGATCTGTCGGTTAGGCTGAAGCAAGTGAGTGATGGTATCTTGATATTTCAGGAAGTTGTAGCTGCGTGATGAGATGCAGTGACTATGGATATTTCCGAAGATGTTTCTTTGGAACAAGAGTAAGAAGTGACTCTGCTAGGTGATGTGGCTGAGTTTAGCAGAGTGTTCTGAGTTGGTAAGGAGTCTTCTGGCTGAGTAGTTTTTCTGAAGTGGAGTTCAGAAGTAGCAGAGTGGACTCATTTCTTTGGTAAGTTGGCTAGGCCAGCATAAGCTGTTCTGTTGGTTGAGAGAGAGCAGTTTCTTTGGATTTAGGCTGAGTTGATCGCAAAAGTGACTTGCGATAGTATGTTCTTTTGGATTGTTGGAGATTGTCCAGATTTCTTTCAGGAAGTAAGAGGTTTGTCCACATCTGGAGATCGAGTTTTCTTTCCAGGAATGGAACGGGTGATTCAGTTAGTAGATGGATGGTTCCATGAGATAGAAGTTGGTGAAGCAACTCAGGTTTTGGAGAAACATCTGAGTTTTCTTATGGATCTGTAGAACCATATTTCTGTGCTGGGTTGTCTAGTCTGTGCTCATGTTCTTTAGCATTTTCTTCTACTTCAGATCAGAGTTGTGCAGCGGAAGCAGTTTGGGGGTGTTTCTGTTTTGTCTTTTCCGGATATGAAGAAGTTTGTTCTGTCTTCTGTTGTTGAGAAGCAGGGTTTGTATTCTTGGGTTTTAAGTGATCTTGAGGAGATCATTAGATTGTTTTGATCTAGTCTGTTTCTAGAAGCATCAGCACGAGTGAGCTGATCAGGAAGGAAGTTGGCAGCCCAGGATCATCCAGAGAGTTTTTATGGATAAGAGACGAAAAAATTTGGATTCTGGAATCGGAGATTTGATTTGGTATAAGTTTTTCTCCGATCCAAAGAGATATAAGTTTGGGAAGCTAGCTCCGAAATGTTTTGGATTTCTTCTGTGTTTTGGTAAGATTAGTGTTTGGTTTTCTAGAGTTGAATTGCTAGTTTGGATAACTTGGATTCAGTGTGCTTTCACGTATCTCTGAGGGAGTACGTGTTTATATTTCTTGTTGTAGAACCAGCAGTTAAGGATGGATTGGTTGATGAGTCAGACTCGTTTGTAGTCTGATATTCTATATAGAATTGTTGTTAGGAGCTCTATAGCTTAGTAGTATTGATTGATTGAATTCTATAGAGCGAGTATCCCGATATATATATATATATATATATATATATATATATATATATATATATATATAGGGGAAACTTGTGAAAGTTTTATTCAAAATTCTTTTGGATAATTAGATTTGTTATGATTGTGTGAATTGGTTGTTGGCATATGATTAACACGTGCTGTATTTTAAAATAAAATCTTTTAATAGATTATTAAATTACCTTTGTTTTAAATTTCGAGGACGAAATTCTTTTAAGGGGGAAGGATTGTAATATCCCGGGATTTTGGACAATATAAATTTAATAATCTGTGTTTAAATTTAAATTTAGCTAATAATTTTTGTTAATAAATTTGAATTGATACTGTAATCTTCTTTATTTAAATATTTAATTGGTGAATTTATTTTTAGTAAACTAATAAATCTATTTTCTATTTAATAATGTATATGTATATGTATATTTATATTTATATATATTTTAAATAGATAAGTTGTTAAATTAGTATAGCATAATTTTAATATTTTGAAATTGGGAATTGTGATTTATTTTTTGATTTAAGCTTTTCAAAAATATTTAATGAAATAACTAAATTAATTTAAATATGAGATAAATGTTTTATTGGTTTAAAATTCATTTTTAATTTAAGTTTGAATATTAAAATAAGTTACAAAAATGTTTGTGTTATTCTTTTTAAAATATTGATTGATAATTATGATTTGTAAATTAAATATGAAAATTTACAATATGAAACATGTATTCATTTAAGTTACAACCTCTTTTATAAATTTATTTTAATTGTTTAAAAGTATCTTGGACAAATGGTTTATTTGTATATTGTTTTATTTATAATAACACTTTGCTTTATTCTTTAGAAATTAATTTTATACATAACTAGGTTTTAATGGAACTAATTAATTAAGTTTAATTTTCTTTAACACTTAATTAAAATAACAAAACATTTACGAAGACATGTGTATGTAATTTAGGACATGAGTTAACATGTGTTAAGTGTTTAAGCAAGCTATTTACAAGTGTTAATAGCTTGAGCCATGTGTCAAATTTTAGTTTTAATTTTAATTTAAATCAAAATATTGTTATTTAAACTTGCATTCTTTCTCTCCTTTCCTCTTTCTCATTTCCAATTCTATAACCAAGAAACCTTTTCCTCCTTCAAAAAAATTTGTACCATTTTCAAAGTATTTCAGATTTAAATCAAACTCTTCAAACTTAAATCCCTTTAAACCATTGACCCCATACCCATCTTCAAACATGCATGTAATTTCTAATCTGCATCCTCCAAGACAAAGCCTGCTTTTAATTCTTCCAAATTCTGGAAATAAAGCAACCTGCATTTCTTTCAAGATCTGGGAAAAATAGGCTACTGCATGCAAACCTGGGAATTAAAGCTAGTTTAAATCATCAGCAACATTTAAATTTAAGGTTGATAAACAATAATAAGGGCATTCAAACAAGTTTTAAAGAGATTCAAGGGTTATTCATTAAAGTGTGCTCTGTCTTCAGTTGAAGGTGAGTAACTCAACTTTTTAAGATTTTAAGTAGGTAAAGTTGATTGCATGCTTTTATTTAGATATGAAAATATATTATAAATTGGCTGTGAATGTATCTATAAATATATTTATGTGTGTGTATGATTGTTTACCTGAAGCATCTCTGTTTCTTTGATTTCAAGTTTCAGTCAGATTTAAATCCTATTGTCTTTTAATTTAATCTTCGTTTGAGTTTTGACTTAAACAAATATGTTTGTTTCATTATAAACTTCAGATTAAAATTGTACTTAAGTTAAAAAATATATAGAAATGGCTCTAGAATTACAAAGAGATGATGAATCAATAAATTATAGAAATTTCAAGTTTAGAAATTTATGAATTCAGAGTTTTAAATCAAATCATCATACTAAATCTTGATTTTTAAAAGAAAAATTACAATTTTTAATGCTTTATACAAAATGTAGTTCCCTATTTTTTGCATTTTATATTTTGAAGCGTTGTTGATGCCTCAAGTGTCTGGAGGTGTTGTAATTGTTTTTGGAGGTGGAGAAGTTAACTAAGATGATGGGAAAATTATTGGATGGAGTTGAAATTCATTTTTTAATGTTGTGATTTGGGATTTTCAATTATTAACCCTAGTTTTACTGGGTTTAAGAATTTGAGTACTTCGGCTTCAACTAAGGATCGAGTCTTAGATCTTTAGGGTATTGCTAGATGAGGGATTGATGGAGTTGTTGACGGAGTTTCAAGGGTGATAGTGGCCGGAGATTGGAAGGTATCGTCGTTGACAGGTCAAGCTTGAAAGGGGGAATGTTGTTTCAGGGTTTGACTTTAAACTTGAATTCAAATTCGAGTTGAAATTTTGGGGATCTGAGGTTTGAAGGGTGATGTGGGGTTACTGGTCGATGGGGGATGGCCATTGAGGATGGGCAGAGGTGGCCGGAGTTGATGAATGGGTGCACAGGGAGGAGTTATGCATGTTGGTGTTGATTTTTGGGTTACAGGGTTTTATATCTCGTGATGGTCTCGGGTAAATTGAAGAGTGACTCTAAGCAGGGAAGTTATTTACTCGAAGTAAAATATATGGTAGCTCGGGTTTGTGTAAGTATTTAAGGTTTTAGAATTTGATCTGAAACTTGTTTCCAGGTTTTATAAAATTTGAAGTAAAGGTAAAATGTAAACAAAAGTTTGAAAATAAGCTTGAACCTGAAATTGAATTTGAATTCAATAAGTTTAAATTTTAGATCTTTGAAATAAATTTGATATGCTTTTAAACTCAAGTTTGGTTTTAAACCAAAACAGAAACTGTCTTTCTATTTTTAAAAATGTAAAAGCAAAGTTTCAAATTGTAAGAGGAAGTTCAAACTGAAATTTTTAAACCTGTAATTTAATTATGAATTCAATAATTTAAATCTTGGATTTTGAAACATTTTGAATTCAAAAAAATTTAAGATGTTTAAACCAAAACAGGAAACTATTTTTCTGTCTGAATTTAAAAGTAATTTTTTAAAATGTAACTGAAAATTTAAACAAGTTAAATCTGGAAACTGAAATATGGAATTTAGAGTGGATGAACCCGAGTTTGAATTTAATTTAAATCTGGAATTTAAATTTAGATTTTAAACTTTTTACAGTATAAAGGAACATTGGTTTTGAATTTAGACTATGAGTTTTAATTTATGAATAAGGATTTAAAATGAGTTTAAATTCTGTTTTAAAACCTGATTTTTTATTTTAATGTCAGTTTTTAAAATAAATTTTTAAATTCAAATTTGTTTTAATTATTTCAGAAAAGTTTAAATAATTTGAATTTAAAAATGAAGATGGAAATGTAAGTAAAGTTTTAAAGTTCTAAGTTTAAATTTGGAATAAAAGTTTAACTGTAATTCAGTTTGAAATTTAAAACGAAAATTTTAAATTGAATTTGTTTGAAATAAATTTGTTTTATAATCTTTTAAACTTTTAATTTATAAAAAGTATGTTTTTGAACGTGTGAGATAAAAAGGATTTTAAGATTGGTTTAAAACCTTGTTTAAATAAAATTGTATTCATTTTAAAATCCTAAAATTTGAAAATGAAATTTAAAGTAATGTTAAAATTTATTTGGAACAAATTGTTTAAAATACTTTATATAAGAAGAATGTTCCTTAATTTAGAACTTAAGAAATTGGTTTCATTTAAATTATTAAAATTAATTTAAATGGAATATTAATTATTTAATTAATGAATAATGTAGATGTTTAATTAAGTAATTAATAATTTTTATGTTAATTAATTAGACTTGAGATTAATTAATTAAGGTTAATTAATCTATAATTAAGGATGGTTAATTAAATTTTAATTAATGATTAGGATTTATTTAATCAAGTGATTAAAGAAATTAATATTTTAATTAACACTTAATTAATTAATAATTAGAGATTAATTAAATTGAAATTAAATATTAATTAATTGATAATTAATAATGATTTGTATAAGTTAACTCTTAATTAAGTAATTAAGAAATGTTAATGAAGGTCATTAACTTAAGATTATTTAACAATTAATTAATGTGATTAATTTTTGATAATTAATTAAATTAATTAATTAATAATAATCAATTGTTTAAGTTTAATTACTTAATGGAAGTAATTTGTGAATTAATTATTTGGTGTAATTTGTTTGCACCAAAAATGGGCAAACACCCTTCGGAAGTTTTTGAAGAGATAGTAAGTAAAGAACTTGAATTGGAAATAGGGACTATCTAACAAAAACTCCAAGTCACAGAAAAATAAATTGCACAGAAGACAAGGATTTAGAGTGGTTCGGCTATGCGCCTACGTCCACTATGAAGTTTTTTCACTTTATTTCTTAATACTTGAAGATTACAAGTGCTTTTCAGCCAATTACAGCGGGAAATGGACTTAAATTCCAAATTGACAGCAATTGAGACAGCATGGAGTGATCCTGGCAGCGTTTAGACTTGTTCTTCTTCCCCAAATTCTCCGACCCCTTTTCTGAATGACCAGGGGGCTCTATTTATAGGTGTGGAAGGCCAAAATCCCGCCTAAATCATGGAGAGACTGCTTGGCACGTGACGGGGGGCCCACAGGCCCGCGTCCTTGAAGTGCGTGCCCAGTTTGGGATCGATTCGAAGTTAATGGGTTCGAAGACTCCGATGGATTCGAAACTGGGATGGATTCGAAAGTGGTCGTTCGAATCGATGGGAGTCGAAGTGACACTAATCCCTCTTGGAATCCGTATAAATACATGAGGTTGACTTCATTTTCACTTTTTACCTTTTACCATTGCTTTAGCTGCTTCTCTGAATCGATTTCCCAGAGCCAAATCAAACGTGCTTTTTCACGAATCGACCAAATTCCTTCTAGCTTCCATTTGTAATCAAACTAAATCAGGTAATCAAGGGGTCGATTCGGTTTTGAGAATGATAGATTAATCTTTTTTGGCATTGATTCAACCCCTCCTTCTGGAAATTTTTGGAGAGTGACGAGGTTTGAACGAAGTAGGCCGACTCCATGGAACTGAGGAATGCAAACCTTTGAGCCGTATCGATCAGGGGTGCGCGCTTTGAGTTGGTTTCGAATGTGTAGCTTCGAACCGATGATTGCAGGAGAACACAACAAAAAAGGCGTGCTGTGATGGATTCGAAACAGTGGCATTCTGATCGATTCGAAGGAGCTCACTACTGATCGATTCGAAGCAATGATACGTTCATCGATTCGAAGGAGTTCAACTCCGATGGATTCGAAGCTAGGTGGGACTCCGTGGATTCGAACCGCTCTTGATGGATTCGAAGGAGCACGATTTCGATGGATTCGAAGTCAGGTGGGGCTCCGTGGATTCGAACCGCTCTTGATGGATTCGAAGGAGCCCGACTTTGATGGATTCGAAGTCAGGTGGGGCTCCATGGGTTCGAACTGCGCTGATTCGAGGTTCACCGATCTGACTCGTGTCGAATCGAGTCGATCGATTCGAACGTTCTTGCTTCTGGAACTTCCACCTCATCGATTCATTCCAATACCTGAACTACGACCACTTTTAAATCGAACTCTAACGAACTCACTAAATTTTTAGCATATTTGATTCCGACGAGCTTCGTCCTTCGCATGATCAAAGTTGACCTGACCTGTCTTTTTGAGCTCGTCGATGGCACCGTGACTTAAACGAATTCATACTTGAATTGGTCAGTAGTATCCGAGGGACGCGAAAGCGACGGTCAGTGATGACGGTCGTTTTCGTTCTCTGATTCAAAAGCCTAGTCGTTCAGACACCGCGTTTTACTCTTGTAAAATTTGTTTTAGTTATGTATTTGCATTGCACGGCATATCCATATGCTTCACACCGGGGAATATACGGGCTTTCTTCGTTTTTTAACGCTGCTTTTTCGTGAGTTAGTTAGTTATGGAGTCCTCGGGTTCTGAACAACAAGAGTTACAAAGCTTGCCTCCTCTGATGCTAGAAATTCCAGAGATCATTCCTGAAGTAATAGATCCTGCTCCGGACGAATTGCCGGAGGCCTTACTTATCGAGGATCCCATAGATTCCGTCCGATCTAATATTTCTGGAGCATTATTGGGTCGGATATGTTCGAAGCATAGCTTATCCCCGGATGATGTTTTGCTACCGGGAGTTGATGATAGGCCTCACAATCCACCCGAGGGCTATACTGCTTTTTATCGCCACGCTTGTGCGGCTGGAACTCTCCCCCCGTTTAACCAATATATCAGGGAGATGCTATCGTTCATTGGAATCGCTCCCGCACAACTTCACCCCAACGGACACGCGTTACTGAACAGTGTTTTCATCTTATTCATGGACCGCCTTTTTCGTCCGCCTAGGCCAGCTGAGATTAGACATATATTCAACTTCAAGAGCAGGGGTGATAGTCCATCGTTCACCTTTCTGGAGGCAGTTAGAAACTGCCAGATTGTGACGGGAGCCTGGACCAGACTCAGTTACTTTAAGAATGAATGGTTCTTTGTCCGATGCCCCCCAGGATTCGCTAGGCGATGGCTGTCCAGACGTAAGTATCGTACATCGTGCTAGCCTTCTTTAATGGTCATTGTCAACACTTGAACTGACATCAGGTGTTTTTTTTTCTTTTTCTTTTTTTTTTTTTTTTTTGCAGCTATCATATCAAGGCCAGACGGTGGTCGATACAGAAACGTCATCCGAAGTCTACAAGAGATTCCGAGTGACCTGCGGCACATTGACTTGGTCTTAACCGACGATAACTTAAGGACGCTGGGCTTAATTGAGACGAACCAGAGTATTGTCGTTGAAGGGTTTGTGAAATCGGCTCCGAAGGCAAAGAAGAGGACCGGTGTAGCGATAAGAGGAATGGGCGATGATGAGAGGACGCCTACTGACACCGGGCTAGCGGCTGATTTTCCCCAAGCAGGAAAAAAGCGGAAAGGCAAGGCTGTTGTTCCTAAATTTGCGAGTCGGAAGTCTGTAATCGTGTCTCGCTTGATTCCTGGAATTATTTCTTCTGACTCCGCTCTTTGTCAATCAGGAAACATTTTCACAGGACTGGATGACGTTCCCATCCCGGAATGCGTTTCTCTTTATCACAAGTCCGGGTTGGTTGAGCTCCGGGAAGCGTTAGACATAAGCGGGCTTTTACCCATTAGTGCAGTCGAAACCTCTGGTTGGTCGGGGGCTTTGCACATTTGCATACACTCTCATGACACTGCATGACTGCTTCACTCGCCCTATTGATTTTTCCTGGTACTTAACTGAACTGTATCTCTTTTCCAGGTAACATGGCTGGTCGTCAGACTACATTGGACAAACTCCGGAGAGTGCATCACCCCTCAACCTATTATGAATCTCGTCGTGGAGGCCCCGATCGTGATCGTGACCGGAGGCAATATGGCCAGGTGTATTATGCAAAGGATCATCGCCGTGGTAACTCCAGCCAGGAACGATCAGACAGAGATCGTAGGCATCGCTCCCCATCTCGATCTCCTCCGCAATCCCGAAGTCATGTCCAGGCGTCCAAGCCTCTGCGACATCAGTCATCTTCGCAGGTTTCGAGGCCTGAGCCACATCATTCTCGAACCGGGGTCGCAACGTCTATGTCTGGGGAGGAGACCCTTATTGAGTCTTCTGGCGAAGGGGCCATCAGGCTTGCACAACTGAGGAAAGATTTTCCAGAGATTTGCTTTGATGCTTGTATTTTTCCTCCCAATCTTAAAAGAATTCCCGATGATGCCGCGACTTCGGCGCTCAACTACACCCGTGACTTTTTTGCTCAGTACAAAGAATGGTACAAAGCGGCTGTTAAGGCTTCCAAAGCTGCCTTCGACCGGGCCCAAATCATTGAGAAGCTAGAGGCCGACTTGGCTCAAAAGAGTCGCATCGTCGACATACTCCAATCTGAGGCGGAATCTTCCCGCAAGGCCGAGGTCGAGTCGTTACAGAAGGTTGATGAGACATTAGCTGAAATGGCGAAAATGCAACAGGCACATTGTACTTTAGTTGAAGACTTAGGCCATCGATACAAGAACGTTGAATCTGAGCGGGATGCGGCAGTGAAGGAACTAGAGGAGCTAAAGGCTAGGTTCGCTGACATGAATAAAGAAAAAGACGACGCGAACGTGGCTGCGCAAGAGGCGTGTGAGCAGGCTGTATCTTTTCGGGCCGAGCGCGATGCGGCAATTGCAAGGGTTAAGGAGGTTGAATCGGAGTTGGAGGAGAGAGTCCAAGCAGAGAGGTTCAAGATGGAGGCCGAATTCGACGATCTTTTGGACACATATAATGCCAATGTATTGGAGCATAGAAATCTCTCCTGGCTAGGGGATTACTCGATGCCTCTCTACAACGCTTGGAAGAAATTAGTGGAAAACAAGAGGATGTCTTGTCCGGATTCGGTATTAGATGAGTTTGAGCTTGAGTCACGTCTTCTCAGCGAGGATGAGAGGAGGACCCTTCATGAAGCAATCATTTCTGTTGAAAAAGAAAGACTTGTCGTCCATCAAACGGAGGTGGGCGAAGGTTCGGGTATCGTGCACCATAGCGAGAATACTGAAGTCCCTGTTTCGACTTCACCCGAAGCTGCTGCCGTGGTTGATTCACAAGCTATTCCCGCCTACAATCCGGACCAACCGGAACTGTCTTCGGGCAAGACGCTCGTCCCCGAGCTTGTTCAAGCTCCACGGCAAGGTAAAGTAGGTATTTCCCTTTACGTCTTAAAACATTGATTTTCGAGGGAATTTCTTGGCCTGATAGCTCTAATTTTTGTTGTTTAGTGACCGAGAGTGTTGCACCCGTGCTCCCTGTCCCTTCGGCTTTACATCCTACACGTGGAGTTATTGTCACCGAGGCGATTTCAACTGCCGCCATGGTTGGTGATATGGGAGAGGGAGGCTCAATGTCATTCGATGTTCAAATGTTCGAAGAGCTATTTGGTCATCCTCTTGACCCCATGCCCGACCTCTCTTTTGTGACGAGCGGAGCTGCTCCAGTTTCTAGTTCGATCGTGATGACCACTGGCGTACCTAGCGCAGCTCAACTGTCTCGAGAGGAGGAGATTTTAACAGAGATAAGTGCTGAGATGGCCAAGACAGTGACAGTTGGTCCCGGTGGTGACGCCGTTCCTTCAAGCTTATCTTCTCTAATGATGATTTCTCCTGGTGGCACAGTAACCGTCTCGAGTGTTGCTGAACAAGTATCTGTTATTGCTCCCATGCCCCTGGTTCGTCCTTATAAAAGGATCTCCATCCCTTCCAGTTCTGAGGAAGATGTTGATATCATGCCGGAACCGGAGGATGTTCCAAAGAAAGGCAAAAAGTCTCGTAGGAAGCCAGGCAGTGGGTCTAGCGGCTCGACTCCGAGGAAGAAACACCAGAGAAAGAAAGAGTGAGCCCCTCGCTTTGTCGTGAGATTTACGGATAACAATTCTTTTGCCTCTTCTTTTGTTTTTTCTTGGGCCATGTGTATGTACGGATGCGGCCTCCACTTAATTGAAACATCTTTACTTGCCATGTAATCAAACTTGTTTTTGTTGGTTGATGAAATGGGAAGTTACACTTTTCTTCTTACCTGAATGCCTTGCAGTATTTGTGTTGTATCCGCTCAGCATTTATATAGCTTCGTGTCGTGATTTAATGAATGAGTCGGATTCTGAGTATATTATTACTTAAGCCAGCGATTAGCACTCAGCTTTTTGCCCCTTAGTTGTGGGGAATAATACTCATATTCTGGCGGCTGATTGCGTTTATTGCAAGCCCTGAACACATGCCCCCCCTTCTGGGGATTCATGACAATTAGAGATTGATAATCTGTCCTGCATTCCAGGAATTTGAGGGTTATCGATGTTTACACTCCATTCCACGCTATGGGAATTGGGAGTTGATATTGATATCTCGGCCCGTATTTTGGGAACTTCGAATTGTTACTTGTACTTTGATTCGCGCTTCGGGAATCTGGATTAGATGGTTATACTCCAACTCGTACTCTGGGAAGTTGGAGTCCGTTCGCGCTCTGGAAACAACTTATTGGATGTTTTATACTCCGATTCACACTCTGGGAAGTTGGAGTCCGTTCGCACTCTGGGAACGATTTATTGGATGTTTTATACTCCAATTCACACTCTGGGAAGTTGGAGTCCGTTCGCGCTCTGGGAACGACTTATTGGACGTTTTATACTCCAATTCACACTCTGGGAAGTTGGAGTCCGTTCGCACTCTGGGAACGATTTATTGGATGCTTTATACTCCAATTCACACTCTGGGAAGTTGGAGTTAGTAAAAGGATTGTCGTGTATCAATCCCTGTGAATGCTGGTATTGTGTTTTGCCCCCGAGCTCGGGTCTTATTTAGTAAGTCACTGGTCGTATCACAGTTACTCCCTATTTAGATAAATCCCACCGTGTGATGGAATTTAGCTCTTCGTGCAATGTGATATTATGTGCTATTTTCAGTGAATCACAACTTTTGGCTCGAAGAGATGGCGTTTTATTGCTGAAACAAAAGAAGCATGACAACATCAGTTGCCTTATTACAAGTTCAAATTTCAAAATGCGAAAAACAAAATGCTAAGGAAGAAATTGATAGAAAGACAAATAAAGCCTGTTAGGTGTAGTAGGGACGGAGGCTTCCGCTATTCCAGGCTCTTGGTAAAGTGAGACCATCAACGGTCGATAACTTGAACGTGCCATCTCTGAGTTTTTGTGAAATCATATACGGCCCTTCCCAATTTGGGTTCATGTGCGAAGGAACCGGGTAAACTCTTTTGAGTACCAGGTCGCCGGATTCAAAAGTCCGTGGGCGGACCTTGGCGTTGTATATTCGAGCGACTCGACTTCGATATGCAGCTGCCCTCACGTCGGCTTCTTCACGTTTCTCATCAAGCAGATCTAGGGATTCAGCAAGTAATATAGCATTCGTTTTCGGGTCGTAGTATGTCACACGGGGAGTTGGAGGTTTAAGTCATTTATACTCCAGTCCGCGCTCTGGAGACTTAGAGTACTCCAGTCCGCACTCTGGGGACTTGGAGGTTTAAGTCATTTATACTCTAGTCCGCGCTCTGGGGACTTAGAGTACTCCAGTCCGCGCTTTGGGGAATTAGAGATGAAGTAATTAATTTAATTTATTTTAAATTAATTAGAGATTAAGTAATTAATTTAATTCATTTTAAATTAATTATAGAAGGTGTGATCATTAGATCATTGCTTATGTTTGATGGATGATATTGGTTGCCTGGCATGGTTTGTAATCTCAGTATGAGATGAGTAATGTTATGTGATATGGATGCATTGGTTGCATTGTGATGGTGATATGGATTATCTAATTATGATGTGAATTATCTATTGATAATGATAACGTTGATTATCTATTATGTTGTGAATTATCTATCCATGTGTATATAGATAATGAATTGAATTGTTTTAAAATTTAAAACAACTTGGCCTTAAAAGACACGTTTTGGATTTCGATGAGACCGGGATCGGGTTTCCATATTTGGATATCCGAAAACCACATCGATCCAAATTAACGTTATGTCGTGAATCTAAAGTGAAGATGAAGATTCAGAGTGCAAGGGTTATTGTCGTTAA
The DNA here is from genome assembly GCA_030765085.1 of Allium cepa. Classification (NCBI taxonomy): domain Eukaryota; kingdom Viridiplantae; phylum Streptophyta; class Magnoliopsida; order Asparagales; family Amaryllidaceae; genus Allium; species Allium cepa. The sequence goes on from CM060928.1 coordinate 1,040,849,580, forward strand.
CTCTGAGGGTGATTCCAAAATGAGTGTAACGAGATAATGCCTTCGGTTTCGTTCGAACCCGGAACGAGCTTGTATGGATTGAATGCTTTTAGAACTTCGTCAGGTGGACGATGAGCATTCTAAGTGTTATGTCCTATTAAGGTAATCATAGCCTCAAGCCTCATCAACTAGGAATGGCTAAAACAGGGGAGGTGCAGCAAATCTTCGTTGGTAGCCCCCGCTTGAGAGCGAGATTTACCCCTGTCTAGATGTCCCTTTATTTCGGCTTAGTGGTGCGGTTGCTGATCACAACTGCGGGGTTGTCTTGTTTGGAACTGTTCAGTAAGGAATGGTTTCGGCTTTGTGTTGCAAGGGAGCGGGCGTACTCCTCGGTACGGTGATCTAGGCCACGTCCTATGATGGGCGGTACCCCAGTATCCCAGCCATTGATGGAATCCAAAATCCAATAAGTGCCAACGATTTTGATTGTATTACCCACTTTTGTGGCTAGTAGCTGGAATTTAATAAATGTAACAATTTCGGCTATTCTTATTTACTTGAAAACCCTAGACACTATTATAATATCATCGGATTTCCTATCAAATGTTTTGGTTAGCGTAAGGTAAAAACTTTTCCATGTTTATGTGTGGGAAATCTTACGTTATACCTTTTCTTTTCAAAGGTTTTTCAAAAGTTAAGCAACTTTAACCTGTTACTCACACCAGACCCATGTCTGGCCCGGAGTTATTTTTGTTTTCTTTAACTCTTGGGTACTTAAATTATTACGAGTAGCCAAGGGAATTCAGGTTAGGATTCAGGTTAGCTTTGACTAATTATGGAGGAGCATATGGAGCAGGAGGCTTCTGCATATAGTTATATAGTTTTCCGCTGTGTTGGTATTTATGAGTGTTTCTGTAATGTATTGATTGTAATAACTAGACTGGTGTTTATAACTATCTAGTATGTGTTGTATTGTCTGTGTAACTCTGGTAATTGATGTATACTACATAATACTTATGTTACTAATATAATTTATTCGTTCTGCTGTTGAGATTCTTGCGTTGTTTCTCCTTTCTCTTCTTTCTTTTCTCTTTTCTATCCCTTTCTTTCTTAAGGATGATACGACTTTTTGTGGAGAAAAAGTCGGGTCGTCTCATTTATTATATGATGATTGATGATTGTTTGGATGATATATGATAAATTGGTTGGTATTTGGATATATATCTGCCTATTGGAGCAGATGAGACCCTATTGCGCCGCATGATAGAGAATAATATTTTATAAATCCTATATACCACGATATTCCACCTCGAAGTGGAATGTGTATTTAATTGTTGTGCTAACGTCTGTGGATGCAGGGAAAACAGGCTGGAGGGATCCAACTGGATTCCTCAAAACATTTTGGTTTGTTCAATATTGAATGTTGATTATTTATAATCCGTGTGTGACTATTTGTGATTGAAACCATTGAAGGCTAAAATTTAGCCGAATATATTTTTGGTATCGTAGGATACCAGAAATATGAAATTGGATTTTTTTTGGAAATTAAAGTAGTAAAGCTTAGACCGTTACAATTAAAGTATTAAAGTTGATTTTTATAATTCGATTGAATAAAAAAATATGGAAAATATTTTATTAAAGGAATTTCGAGAATGTTGTTTAATAGTTGAAGAATTTATTTAAGATACGGATTTTAAATATGTGAAAGAGATAAATAAATTTATTTCAAAAGGAAATAAATTTAGAAATTAAATTTGGAATTTAATTTGGAGTTGAAATTAACTTTAGAAGTCGATTCTGGAATAAATTTGGAGTTAGAATAAATCATAGGAATCGATTTGGAAATTTAGTTCGGTGTTTTGGAAATAACTTGGAAAATCAATTTGAAATTGATTTGATATTTGAAAATTAATTTAGGAAATCAAATTGGAATTTGATTTTGTGTTTGAAATAAATTGGAAATAAATTTGGGATTTGATTTGGTTTGAAGATGATATTTGGAAATCGATTTAAAATTCGTATATCAGTTGATTTTTGGAAATTTAAATTCACAACGGGAATTTGTAAAGAAAAGGGAAATTGTTTGAAAAATAAATATTGGTTTATTTTTAAAGTGTGAAAAGGAATTTATAGATTTGAAATGTAAATTAAAATAAATTGAGAAGATTTATTAATTTATTTGAATGGACCATTTTGTAATGGAAAAGAATTCTTCCTTGGAAATTCGAGTATATTTTTAAAATAGCTTTTGAATAAAACTTAAAAGTTTTAGATTTGGTTTTAAAATAATATTATTGGAGAAATTAGTTTGGAAATTTTTTAAAGTAAAAAAAATTATTTAATAAATTATACAAGGGATTATTTTAAAGATTTAAATTGATATTTGATTTAGAAAATAGTTATTTAAATATTTATACTCTATTTACAAATTTTTATTTTAAAATTAGTTTTGGACCTGAATTTTTATATGAGATATTAGTATAATATTTTTCATAACTAATATTTAAGCAAATATTTTAAAATAGTTTATTTTAAATGTTTCCAAGTATATTTTTAATAAGTATTTTATATTAATTTAAGATATTTGAAATCGGCAGATTTTCAGTGGAAATGAATAAATATTGGAAATGTTTTCCACGTAAGGAAAAATTGATTTGAAATTTATTTTCAAACGATTGAAGTGTGAAAAATTGATTTGAATTTATTTTCAAAGGGTTGAGAAGTGAAATTTTATCTTGCGAAGATATATTGAAAATAATAATAATTAGGGGAAAATTCTTTGAAATCCAGTGACTGTTGTGAATGATGATGGATAGTTAAGTAACCGACTATCAATATTGGCCTTAATCGGCATTTGAATATCGATGCGAGCGGGAGTCGAATTCCAACTAGATATTCGAAACCCACATCGAGCCTTTGTGATTGTGATGGATCTTTTTTTAAAAGATCAAAGTGAAATCGTTCTGATTTGTTTGAATCTGAATGTAACACTTATTTTTAAAATAAGCGCTCGTTGTTCGGATTAGCCGGGAGAGGACCTTGTGTCATAAAACCCATTCTGAATAACGATACGACGAAATGGGATTGCATTTGAAGATGGAATTGAAGACCGAGTATTTTCGAAAGCGAAGGGATTACCTGTCGAATGTCTCTGCACCAGGTTGCTCCGGTATAGAGATTTTATCACCCTTTGTGATGGGGATTCCAGACATGATTAGTGAATATCCGGATTGCAAGGGCTTCTTTTGAAGTGCCTTCGGTTCCGTTCGATCCCGAAATGGACTTGTATGGATGTGTGTCCGATGTTACACTTTGAGATGTAAAGCTGGTTTCTACCAAACACATTTCTATTGGTGGCGGAAAATTTATTCTCTTAGCTTAACACCCTTATCTGAGACGTATGAGCTCAGAGGTTATGTAGTCGATGGTTACTAGTGATACATTCCCAATTTGGTAATGTGGCATACGAAGTGCTGCTGATCATTTGTTGATCGAAGCATGGCTTTTGCGAAATGCATAGCTTTGTGGACGAGACTTCGTCGGACCTCACACCCTGGAATGGTCGAAACAGAAAGAATGCAGCAAGGTTATAGGGGGTAGCGCCCCATTGGGTATGTTCATTTCCTTCTGGATAGAGGTGGTATCATGGTATGGAGCTCAGATACTTAACCTTTGTTGTTGCTGCAAATTTATTACTTTGTGGTTGTTGGTATTGAGGATCCTCGGATAAAGGTTGTTTACAACCAGGGGATGACATACTCGTGTCAGTAGTTACCTATTTTTGCAGAGGTAACCCGGCCTTGTGTTGGCAGAGATCCGGTTAGGTTCTCGGGACGTCCCGCCAAAGGCGTACCCATGTGGCCCAGGAAGTTCCTTAGCCTGACAATTTGTTGGAAAATCCAAAGAAACAATACGCGCCCTGTATGGTTTTTGTAACGACCCGCCGCTCTGACCGCCCCCAGTCGGTAATTAAACCAACTTGAGACGTTCAAAATGACGGATTGTTAGTCAGTTTATAGAGTTTAAACAGAATCAGCCACAGAATCACAGAATAATCATAATATTATTCATAAATGAATTTTTCTTACATACATATATCAGAGTTTGTACAATGCATTAAATTTTTATACAGCGGAATAATCTTTTAAGTACAAAAATTCTTCGAAAAGCTTAAAGTGAAGCAATTTCCCCAACTCTCTCTAACTTCACGGCCTGAAAATCTTCAAGCTGTAAAATTACTCGGTCTGACCCGAGTATTATATTCAAAAGAAAATAATACACAGGTCAGTCTAATTCAAACTCAGTTATTAGTGCATAGAAGCAATAATAATCAAACAACAATTAGACGACAGTCAAATATAAATTTACCTATCTGATCCTTAAATAAGAAATCGGATAACGGTAAATATAACACTTAACAGTGTTAAACAACAATTCAGTAGATTCAAATTATCAATGAGATAGATGAAGGGATTATTGATGAAGATAATTTAGAAAACAATCAAAATTTGCCTAAACGGCAATTGACAACAAAATCATCAAAATCGATTCAAAATACATTGAATTGGCAACATAAAAAAAAATTCATCAAAAAGAAAACATCAATTTAAACATTAAAATTTGGTAGGGCTGCAGTACACACACGCGTATACGGCCTCGCCACATTTAAAATATCAACTCCGTGGCTGCAGTTCACGCTTGCATGCACTGCCTCGCCACTACCGTAATGAAATATGCAAAAGATCATAAATCAAAACAAAATAGGATATCAATAAAAATCAATGCCGTGTGGCTGCAGTTCACACTTGCGTGCACTGCCTTGCCACTATCGTGATGATATACTCAAAAGGTCAACGAACCAAAATCAATGTAGGTTCAAATATCGATTCAAAATGTCGATACTACGTGGCTGTAGTGCACGTACGCGTGCGCTGCCTTGCCACAACAACTTGTGAAATAAAACAAGTTTCCAAACAACTTATTACTGCACATTTCAACAAGTGCAAAAGTTTCATAAAAATGAAACTGCAAGCAACCCAAATATTCAGGGGTAGAACTGCAATAATAACGCAACCACCACAAGATCACGAGACTGCATCAAAGTGACTGTAGCGCGCATGAGAATTAACTCAGTGCTAATAAAAATAAAGTGCATCAGGTCTAAGTCAAAGCTAACAACAGTTTTGGAACTGCTAACAGATACAACTACACGAAGACAGTGTATAACTACATGAAGACGGTGTATAAACATACATGAAGACAGTGTATAAACATACATGAAGACAGTGTATAAACATACATGAAGACAGTGATATATTTCTTCAAATCATGTTGAAACAGTTTTAAAGACTTGATTACAGATTTAACTTCTTAGATTGAAATTAAGACTTATACATGATGCATAGTATATCCTATCAGGAGAGGTTGAAGATTTACTCACTTAACCCATTTGTTAAAACGATTCAAAGATATTTAACTTTAAACATTTTAAACTTTGAAACTTGTTAAATTTTAAAACTTTGAAAACTGCAACGAAAACTGTCTCGAAGCAAATTAGTCGAGACTGTCAAAGTTCAGTAAAATCAGAAGCAAGCTAAAAATCAATACATCAAGAACCAATACATACTTGGAGTGGATGCAAGACAGTGGTCGAAGCAATACCAAATGCAATAGTATCAAACTCCAAAGATACAACAGTGAAGGAAACTGCATCACAGCAGTATGAAAAAGATGCAGACAAATCATACAAACACACAAATGCAATGCTCAAGTGAAGGATGAAATGCAACTCAAGATTACAGAGTGCAGTCAATGGTCATACAACTATATACATACATGAATGTATGTATACAGATGATTAGCCCTGAAAGTACAGAGCAAACAGGGGATGAATACAACATGAAGCAGTGCAGACTACCATGATCAAAGTGCAACAGAGAAACATAAGATATATGTATACAAATGGTCAAGTGAAGCATTTGTGTCAAAGCAAACAAAATGCAAACTTTCAGTGCAACAGCAATGTACCATATAATGCAGCTACAAGTACAACAGAGAAGATGGCCAGAGACGAAGCTCACAAGGGCCAGAAGATCAAGGCAATAAATCATGGAAGAAATGCTCCAGAAAGTGGATGGAGTAAATAACATAACAGTAAAAGCATTTACTAGTTGAACAAGTCATAAGTCGACATTGTGGTGGTCAGCAAAACACAAATCGAAGCAATGTTAAATTAAAACGAAATCAAATGGCAGTAGTATGTTCATCTACGAAGGCCACAGTCAACAGAGACGAGCCGTGGTGGCCAGTTTATCAAGACCGAAGTCAAAGCAAGGACAAAATCACAAAGTTTAAATTTCCAGAAATTCGAACTATGAACCCAGAAAAATTCATCACAGCAACTAATTTTAACAAACCAAAGGACCGAAGTCAACAAGCTTTCAAAATTGTGAGGATCAATAAATCGAGCAATCCAAAGTCGCGAAATTTAACAAGCAAGCAATCATTAAAACGTTGAATTAGATGTGAGTACCAAAGTACTCACCTTAGCTTTGTAGAGGCCGCGAGCGAGTTGAAGACGAACGAAGCATCGAACTCGAAGTTGTCGCCGGCGCCTTAAATTTTGAATAACCCTAATTTTTGTTGAAAGGGGGACGAAGAGGAACGGCCTAGTTTTGAAACAAGGAACGAACGAAACGAGATGAAGCCGCCATTAATTTTCTCTTTCGTGTGAATTCTGAAGTGATGGAGGAATGGGTATCGGCATGAATTGGGGTAAAGGGGTAGGGTATAAAAGAGAAAAGGAAGAACGTGTATTAGCGTGGGTTACGGCGTGATGAAAGGCGTGAATTTGGCTGATAGGTAAGACAGTGTATACTTTTTATTTTTATTTTTTTATTATATTATTTTATATTTTTTTTTTTATTTCAATTTAAATTAAATTTTGTTTTGTAAATCATTTTCTTTAGTAAACATATAAACGTTTTGCAGTTCAACTATCAATATCAATTTATAAATTTACATAAAAATAATTCGTAAATCCAAACTATATTTTTCCTAAGTCATTAGTTTGAATTTAAGATACAAATTCAATATTCAATTTCAACTCCAAAGTCAAATTCAAATTTTATTCAACTTTGTATAGATTAAATTCTAAAATTTAATCGCCAATTTATGCTGATAATTTGAAATTCACGTCAAATCATCATTTAAATATTTAAAATAAATTAAATATTTTCTTTTTTAAATTATTCAAAATTCAGGACCGTTACAGTTTTAGTTGTAGAACCTGCCATTTAAAATGGTAGCTATAGCAGACATAATATAATGGTACCTATGCTGGATAAGATTAATATTTTACTTTCGAAATGTTTTCTGCACTGTGCACTAATAATAATAATATTAAAGAATTTTGCGTAGTAAGCATATTTGACTATCATAAGGAGAAATCTCCCCCAAGTGTGCGATTGCATTGTGTGCGTGCTGGGAGGCCTTATGGTAGTTTCATTTTCCAAAAGCATAGCGGATTCTTTTTATTTTCTTTGTGAAAATAACTTTTTTAAGATCTCACACCAGTCCCACGACTGATCTGGAGTTTATTGTTCCCTTTCTAAACTCTAGGTGCCCACAATTTTTCCATACGGGCGGCCTAGAGTCAGGTTATCAGGTCATTCTAGAATTCAGGAGTTGCTGTGGAGATCAGAAGCAAGCTAGATGGCGAAGCATATCACTAGTATATGTTATATTTCTTTCCACGGTTTATTTTTGTACACTCTGATAATGTAATGTGATGTAATGTAATAACTGATATAGTGATTCTGTTTAAAGATATTCATTTATCTATTATATGTTGTTCCGCTGCGAATTGTGAGATTCTGTTTATTGTTTCTATTTCTTCTTCTATCTTCTTCTTCTTAAACCCTAATGGTACGGTTTTCCAGCATTCGATGGTTCGGCAGTTGATACAGTGGACGTATTAATGTCGACTTTCGAAAGTCGAAAAATCGGGTCGTTACAAATTTGGTATCAGAGCATTTGGTTAAGCGACAACCTTGGCTCTGTTGGGTGTTACTCATTAGAGATAGAGTCAGTAGTACTCCAGAATGAGTTTGAGCGTAATAATAGATAGTAGCGCGTACTTTTTAGTGAATATAAAATTGTTTTTTATTGTGATGATTGGTTTGGTGAGTGGTATATGAATTCTGGTCGGTATAGTCCGTACAACTCTATCGATAGGGATCTCTAAACACTCATACAGAACAATTCGACACGATATTGTTTTAAAAGTAGGGTAAATGAAATAACTTTACCCAAAACTATTTTTTATATAAAAAGGATAATTTTCCATAAATTATTATGGTATATGGTTGATTGTTTGTTAGGAAGTGATAATATTTAATTATCATCATTGAAATTGAATAAGAAATTGGAATCATAATCAAAAAGTCGAGAAATAAAATTCATATACAAATGAAATTTGAGAATGTAAATTATAAATGTAATTTATAATTTGAAATAGATTCCCGAAATGAATTTGAAAGGATTTGAAGTTTTGAGATTTGGGAAAGATTAAATTCCTTTTTATCTTGGAAATGATTTTGAAAAGTTTTGAAAAAATTGTTTTGAAGGGATAAAAGCTCTAAACTCTTTTCGGTCGCTGGAAAATAACTTTGGTGATGACTGTAGCATCATCGATGTTCATTTTCGAGTTTCCAAAAGAGCAATTGCTGCCAAATTGTTTTAAATGAAAGTTGTTTGCCAAACTGGTTTGGATTTTTGAATTCAAAGAATAATTTGAATTGCTTTCAAAAATGATTTTTGAAAGGTTGAAAAGACTATAGAATTTTATAAAAATAGTTATGGAATAATAAGTTTGAAAACTTGGAAAATTCAGAATTAAATTGAAATTAACTTGGGTTAATTTGAATAAAGGTGAATTTGAGAAGTCTTGTAGACTAAATGATTGAAATAAAATTTATTAAGATGGAAAATAAAATTGTAAATGAATGAATAAATTTACAATTACAATTAAACGAAAGGAAAAATTTAATGTTGAAATTCACTTCGAATTTGTAAGATCATAGAATAGAATTAGAATAGAAATTGATTTGTGATAAACAAAGTGAAGTATTAAACTAAAATTAGTAAGGGAAACTAATTGAAGAAAAGACCTAATAGACATGGTTTGAAATGAATTCAATAATTATAAATAAAGGGTAAATTGAATTCATATGGAATTTGAAATCCAGTATAAATATAAGTGGTTATAAACCAAAATAGTGAATTGAATTGTGTTTGGGAATGAACAAAAGAATGAAATTGGGATTGGAACTGAATATTGAGAACCAATTTGAATTGTGTGAAATAAAATGAAGTTGTAAAATTGGTTCAAAGTGAACTAAAGATAATAAAGGTGAAAAAAAATGGGTTGTGATGAAATGAATTAGAACTTGTAGTTAACTAGTAAAGAAACTAAATTAAAATAGCAAGATGAATCAGTTGTGAATTAAAAATAATTGATAAAATTCAATATTCAGAAGGTAAATTGAATCCAAATAAAATTGAAATTGTAAATTGAATTCAAATGAAATTGAAAATGGAAGATAAAAGGAAAATGGATATTATGGCTAGCAGAATATACAGGTATGTTACAGGAAAAAGAAAAATTGGAATTCGGATTCTGATTTCAAAGATAATTTAAATTGCTCGACAAAAAGGTATGTATTTGAATTTCAGTATGAAATTTGATGATTTTCTTGTCTAGCCGCTTGGCTTTTTCTTTTCCTTTTGAGATCTGGGGGCCGTGGTGTCATTTTTGTAGTCGTACCGAGCTAGCCGAGCAAAGGAGACGCTGGCGAAATTTTTTGAAAATTTAAGGCGTTAGAAAAATTTTGGAAAAAATTGGAAAAATTTGTGAAAACTAAAAGTTAAATTTTTGAGTTAAAAGTTAAACAATATTTGTTGGTTTGGAAAAGATAAATAGTTATGGATTTGAAAACTTAGGAATGTTTTTATAAGAAGTTTAACTAATGATCTTTGGAAAAGTTAAACACTAAAGAGATTTGGTAAATCTAGTTTTAACGAATTGTTTTGAAAAGTTAATGGATTATGCGACTTTTTCCTACTTGGTAATTTCAAGGACGAAATTCTTTTAAGTAGGGGATAATGTAATGGCCCAGAGTTTCAGTCATTTGAAATTCGTATATTTAATTGATTTTAAATATGCATATGTAAATTTAAGCAGCGGAATAGATTATATTTCGAATATAAGGATTTAATTGGATAATTAAATTGTTAATTTAATATTTGAAATTGTGAAAATAATTAGAATTTGGATTTAATGTGAATGAAATGATTTATAAAGATGAATTAAAACATATTTGAATTAGAATGATGTTAGAGAACTTTTAAAATTGAATTACAAGTTAATTTGTAGAAATTGAATATTTTAATATTTAATTGACGAGTAAAAATAGCCATTTTACAAATAGTCTCGAATTTCGACGAAACTAGTTTCATTGGATCCGTAATGTTAAATTTTCGTAAGATTTCAAATTTCGTGTCAATCGGACTAACGGCTTGTCCGGGGCAAGCTAAAACGTGTAGAAAATCGTTTAAGTGAATTTTAAATTTAAATTAGTCGATTTCAAAACTATCTTCCAAATACGATCGAATTGGCTCCCGATATATATTCCATTGCATTCAGAATAGGGGTAAAACATTATAAACGCCAGGAGGCACACTTCGTTTGGAATTCGGAAAATTTTCGGATGAATAGTGTTTCAGAGTTTTCTATAAAAGGGCGTTAATATCTTTCATTTGCGTACAAAACCCTAGGGTTTCACAGGCCGCCATTAAGCTTTTCAAGGGCTGGAAATTCACAATCTTCTTCCTCAATTTCTGGCCAATCCATTGACAATCAAACAAAATCCTCAACTACAAACTTGTAGAGAACGATGAGTACTTCGACTTCAACGGCTGTGATCGTTTTTTGAGCTATAGATCAACGGCAAACCGAGTTTAAAGCTGCGCTGTTTAAACACGGTTTTCAAGGCTAAATCGAGACCGAGCTCGACCGGTCCTTGGCCGTAGGCGAGTCTCGTGTAGGCGCTTCAAAAGAGGCGGAGCGATCATCATCTCGTCATCGAATAGGGTCGCGGCAATTAGGTTTTGTGGCATCTATAAATGGGTTCACTCACGCGTATTAACCTGGAGGAAGAAAAAGAACATCCGCCTGGATCTAGGGTTTCAGAATCCACAGCCAAAAATTTACAAGGTTTAAAAATATAAAAAAGAAAATGAAATTGAATTATATTAAATCGTGTAAACTTTGAAATATTATAACCTTTTGATACGAGGTCGAAAATTGACGAAACGAATTGCGTTGGGTTCGTATTGACGAGCCCTACGCGATGGAGCTAGATTGGGATTGATTGGAGCTAGTGTAAATTTTGGGGAAAATTAAACGCTCGTTTAATTTTATTCGGAATAAAACACTGAAATCGCGACTACAAGCAATGTGAGTACAACTCACTCTTCTGACTCCCTGATATTTTTATATAAGTGAGAAATAATTTATTATATGACGATTGATGATTATTTGGATGATATATGATATATTGATTTGTATTTGGATATATACCTGCCTATTGGAGCAGATGAGACCCTATTGTGCCGCATAATAGCTAATAATATTTTATAAATCCCATATACCATGATATTCCGCCTCGAAGTGAATGGGTATTTAATTGTTGCGCTAACGTCTGTGAATGCAGGAAAGCAGGTTGGAGGGATCCAACTGGATTTCTCAAAACATTTTGATTTGTTCAATATTGAATGTTGATTATTTATAATCTGCGTGTGTGACTATTTGTGATTGAAACCATTGAAGGCTAAAATTTAGCCGAATATATTTTTGGTATCGTAGGATACCAGAAATATGAAATTGGATTTTTTGGAAATTAAAGTAGAAAAGCTTAGACCGTTACAATTAAAGTATTAAAGTTGATTTTTATAATCCGATTGAATAAAAAAATATGGAAAATATTTTAATAAAGAAATTTCGAGAATGTTGTTTAATAGTTGAAGAATTTATTCAAGATACGGATTTTAAATATTTGAAAGCGATAAAGAAATTTATTTCAAAAGGAAATAAATTTAGAAATTAAATTTGGAATTTAGTTTGGAGTTGAAATTAACTTTAGAAGTCGATTCAGGAATAAATTTGGAGTTAGAATAAATCTTAGGAATCGATTTGGAAATTTAGTTTGGTGTTTTGGAAATAACTTGGAAAATCAATTTGAAATTGATTTGATATTTGAAAATTAATTTCGAAAATCAAATTGGAGTTTGATTTTGTGTTTGAAATAAATTAGAAATAAATTTGGGATTTGATTTGGTTTGAAGGTGATATTTGGAAATCGATTTAAAATTCGTATATCAGTTGATTTTTGGAAATGTAAATTCACAACGGGAATTTGTAAAGAAAAGGGAAATTGTTTGAAAAATAAATATTGGTTTATTTTTAAAGTGTGAAAAGGAATTTACAGATTTGAAATGTAAATTAAAATAAATCGAGAAGATTTATTAATTTATTTGAATGGACCATTTTGTAATGGAAAAGAATTCTTCCCTGGAAAGTCAAGTATATTTTTAAAATAGCTTTTGAATAAAACTTAAAAGTTTTAGATTTGGTTTTAAAATAATATTATTGGAGAAATTAGTTTGGGAATTTTTTAAAGTAAAAAAATTATTTAATAAATTATACAAGGGATTATTTTAAAGATTTAAATTGATATTTGATTTAGAAAATTGTTATTTAAATATTTATACTCTATTTACAAAATTTTATTTTAAAATTAGTTTTGGACCTGAATTTTTATATGAGATATTAGTATAATATTTTTCATAACTAATATTTAAGCAAATATTCTAAAATAGTTTATTTAAATGTTTCCAAGTATATTTTGAATAAGTATTTTATAGTATTTTAAGATATTTGAAATCGGTAGATTTTCAATGGAAATGAATAAATATTGGAAATGTTTTCCGCGCAAGGAAAAATTGATTTGAAATTGATTTTCAAACGATTGAAGTGTGGAAAATTGATTTGAATTTATTTTCAAAGGGTTGAGAAGTGAAATTTATCTTGCGAAGATATATTGAAAATAATAATAATTGGGGGAAAATTATTTGAAATCCAGTGACTGTTGTGAATGATGATTGATAGTTAAAAAACCAACTATCAATATTGGCCTTAATCGGCATTTGAATTTCGATGCGAACGGGAGTCGAATTCCAACTGGATATTCGAAACCCACATCGAACCTATGTGATTGTGATGGATCTTTTGTTTGAAGATCAAAGTGAAATTGTTGTGATTTGTTTGAATCTGAATGTAACACTTATTTTTAAAATAAGCGCTCGTTATTCGGATTAGGCGGGAGAGGACCTAGTGTCATAAAACCCATTCCGAATAACGATACGACGAAATGGGATTGCATTTGAAGATGGTGTTGAAGACCGAGTATTTTCGAAAGCGAAAGGATTACCTGTCGAATGTCTCTGCACTGGGTTGCTCGTTATAGAGATTTTATCACCCTTTGTGATGGGGATTCCAGACGTGCTTAGTGAATATCCGGATTGCAAGGGCTTCTTTTGAAGTGCCTTCGGTTCCGTTCGATCTCGGAACGGACTTGTATGGATGTGTGTCCGACGTTACACTTTGATATGTAAAGCTAGTTTCCATCAAATACATTTCTGTTGGTGGCGGAAAATTTATTCTCTTAGCTTAACACCCTTCTCTGAGACGTATGAGCTCAGAGGTTATGTAGTTGATGGTTACTAGTGATACACTCCCAATTTGGTAATATGGCATACGAAGTGCTGCTGATCGTTTGTTGATCAAAGCATGGCTTTTGCAAAAAGCATCGCTTTGTGGAAGAGACTTCGTCGGACCGCACACCCTGGAATGGTCGAAAACAGGAAGAATGCAACAAGGTTATAGGGGGTAGCGGCCCTTAGGGTATGTTGATTTCTTTCTGGATAGAGGTGGTATCAAGATATGGAGCCCAGACACTTAACCTATGTTGTTGCTGCAAATTTATTACTTTGTGGTTGTTGGTATTGAGGATCCTCGGATAAAGGTTGTTTACAACCGGGGGATGACATACTCGTGTCAGTAGTTATCTATTTTTGCAGAGGTAAACCGACCTTGTGTTGGCAGAGATCCGGTTAGGTTCTCGAGACGTCCCGCCTGAGGCGTACCCATGTGGCCCAGGAAATTCCATAGCCTGACCATTTATCGGAAAATCCAAAGAAACAATACGCGCCCTCTACGGTTTTAGTTGTAGAACCTACCATTTAAAATGGTAGCTATAGTAGGCATAATATAATGGTACCTATGCTGGCTAAGATTAATATTATACTTTCGAAATTTTTTCTGCACTGTGCACTAATAATAATAATATTAAAGAATTTTTCGTAGTAAGCATATTTGACTATCATAAGGAGAAATATCCCCCAAGTGTGCGATTGCATTGTGTGTATGCCGGAAGGCTTTATGGTAGTTTCATATTCCAAAAGCATAGCGGATTCTTTTTATTTTCTTTGTGAAAATAACTGTTTTTAAGATCTCACACCAGTCCCACGACTGACCTGGAGTTTATTGTTCCATGTCTAAACTCTGGGTACCCACAATTTTTCCACATGGGCAGCTTAGAGTCAGGTTATCAGGTCATTCTGGAATTCAGGAGTTGCTGTGGAGATCAGGAACAAGCTGGATGGTGAAGCGTATCACTAGTATATGTTATATTTCTTTCCGCTGTTTGTTGTTGTACACTCTGATAATGTAATATGATGTAATGTAATAACTGATATAGTGATTCTGTTTAAAGATATTCATTTATCTATTATATGTTGTTTCGATGCGAATTGTGAGATTTTGTTTATTGTTTCTATTTTTTCTTCTATCTTCTTCTTCTTAAACCCTAATGGTTCGGTTTTTCGGCATTCGATGGTTTGGCAGTTGATATAGTGGACGTATTAATGTCGACTTTCGAAAGTAGAAAAATCGGGTCGTTACATAATATGTCTAGCTTTGTACATTTTCAAGGGATGTTAATAAAAATGAATGTTTGAAAGAAATATCATTTTGAAACAAAAATAATTATTTGAAGAATAAATTATCAAAGGACACCTACAAACACTTAATTATCAAATCTCAAGTTTACTTACTATTCAAACAGTCGCATTTTTATGGATTTTATTCCATCATTAGCTAGAATGTGAAATAGAATAATTTTAGGGTGTATTTTTAATCAAGAAACTATCCTTTATATTCATGAACTTATATAGGAATAAGCACTTACTAGATTAATGTAAATTTGTTAATTGTACTTTCTACATACAATAAACTAGCGTGACATTGAAAAAAAATTGTTCTCCCATTGATTTAAACCTATGATTTGATTGATTGTAAATATTCTTTCATATGTAATGCCAATGATTAGCTTTGGGATTACTATTAAGTTTACTTTATTTTCAATTAGTAAAAAGTAAATGTCAAATATAGTAGCTTTTCACTTAAACAAATTGCTAATCTGGAAGAAACTAGACATAAAACTTCTCTTGTAATCACATAGCATTTTCATGGCACTAAAGGGAAAGAAAATTAAAAGCTTACTAGTTATAGTTAACAATTTGTATCGACAAACACATCACTTTCCACCCTTGATACCTCATGAATCCAACACTAATCGCAGGCTTTGTACAATATCTTTACCTATAAGAATATGCTGCATCACAATTACAACTCAGAAGCATCTTAATGAAATATATAAATCGGTAAGAAAGTAGAAAGTACCCGAGAATATTGGAAAATCAGAACTCAAAAAAAGCAAAACTTATCCTTAAAGCCAATCTTAAAGAATCACTGTTACAACTCACATCTCAGAAAAATATACATGTTACAAGCCATCCTTAAAGCCTGATCTTGAAAGCCGATAATACAACTTATAATATTGAAAAAGGTTAAATTAAAAAAGTAGAACTTACCCAGCTTTGTGACTACATTTTATATAACTAAAAATGGTACTACTACGGTATATGCCTACTTTAAGAAAATGTACATGTATTAAGAATAGAATGTTAACAAAATAAGCATGCGTATTACATTTTGATTGAATCTTTAGAAGGAATAAATACTGAAAGCCCTAAATGTAAAGTTACTAAAGTGACAACTCCCAAAGCTTGATCATAACACACACACCCCTAAACATACACACACAAATGTCAAGAATAGGCAATTATTAATGGAAGCAAGTTTTAGTCCGTGGAAGAATTTGAAGAATTATGTGAAAGAAGTAGCAAATAATCCTATGGATTATGCTAAGTTTCATGCATGGAGAAGGTGAGGCGTATGGCTAACTATGGTAGGGGTAGTGAGGCTAGTCTTGATACTTTTCCATACAGATTGTGTGAGTTTGTTAGTAGGAAAGGTGGTAGAAATGTTATATCACTATGATAAGTAATTCGATACATTGTTTTTGTGTTTATTAGTTTTCTAACATAGATTTTTATATGGGAGGCCTGTATATGTGTTTAACATGTACCACTCAATTTTTATTGTGGATAGAATATAAGAAATTACATAGAAATAATACTATGTTAGTTCATGTATTTGTTCCTTGGTAAGATGCAAGATCCGTTTATGCATACTTGATAGTGCTGGTGAATGAGAAATACTTGCATACGGTGATCTCAGATTGTTCATCATTGCAACTTGTTTGAAAATAAAATGAGTTTGGATTTTGTTCAATGAAGTAGATTTTTATGTGTATGAAAATAAAATTGAAATATTTTGATTTGCTATTGGAAACATGCATTATTTGTATGTAATAGGTTCAAATATGAACAGTTAATCAAAACTTGTTAGATCAAAATTATGATGCAAGGTCTGATCTTTTGATAAGTTTATGGATGTATGTATTTGTGTAACAAGCTTAACTTATGAATTATATAACTGCATGGATTTATTCAGTGCAAAATAACAATAATGATGAAAACGACTAATTGGTAGGAAAACAAAGAAAACCTGTAAGGACTCGATATTTTCAGCCATTCGCATCCACACATGCCGGACTTAAATTGCTCAAAATACCGCATTGTAAATAAATTTGGAGCAAATAAAATAAAACCACAAAATCACAGAAATGTCAGAATAACTAGCAGCGAAAATTAAAATACCATAACAGTTCATGAAGCTACTATAACAAACTTAAAAAAAACATAATACATAATATCAGTCTGAAAAAAACATATACAATAGAAATCTCAAATACATAGAAGTTTATAAATACCAGAGCTAAATAGAATAACTGAAACTGAAAGGGAGTAGATAACTAGACAAGCAGAATCTTCAGCGATTCCTAGCTCCAGAAAAGAAATCCAAAGCCATGCTGTAAATACTCAGGCTGACCCGAGCATAAAGTAAAACACAAAACACTCGAGTCAGGACATATATACTTATATAATGTAAACCAACTCAAGTGAACTATAGTAGTAATGTACAATAACTTAAAGGATGCTTGGAATCGCCCATTCTTTAAGGATTAGTTAAACTCATCCCGTCGTTAAAATTTCAAAATAGTAATTTATACTTCAAAATCAAATATCATTTCAAAATTCAGTATCAATCAAAATCCATTTAAAAATATCAAAATATCATATCTTTTCAAAACCATACTCATTTTATTTAAAATACCATTTCGAGACACATTTCAAAATAGTTTATATTTCAAAACAAATTACTTCATTTTAAATCATTAAAATGAAGTTATTATATTATAATTAAATTTCCAAAATTTTAATCTTTCAAAGTTCATTTATTCCCTTAAATTTATTAATACAATGAAAATTCAACTTTCGCAGCATTTAGAAAATGCCACGGAAAGTTACTTTTAAAACAATTCAATTCATCAAAAGACTGCATTTAAAAATGCAGTAATAGGGTTACTTTAGTTCGAATAAAGCCTTAGGTAATTTCAACAACTACAGCACTTACAAAGTGCTATAATAGCCCTTAATTCAATTTAGCCATTTAGTTCATTTCAATCAACTACAGTATTTACAAATGCAGTAATATCCTTTACATTAGAAATAATAACATTTCAAAATGTTGTTAATTATTCCAAATATTCAATATTATTTCACAAATAATTAAATTTTATTTAAATCATTTAAAATTATATAATCATATATTTTTTACTTTTAAAACATTCATTTACATACCCTTATATTCATGATTTTATAAAGTTAAATTTCATTCAAAAATCAATTTAATAATAATTTACTTATATAATTCAACATTGAATTTCAGTTCTTTATAATCAAATTTTTAACTTAACACTTAAGTTTAAATTTTCAAATATAACTTATTTTTCATCTTATTTACTTAACTTAAAATTCACTTTTAAACAAAATTCACAAATTTCCAATTTAAGTTATATTTCAAAATTCAACTTAGATATTCATTTATTTCACTTTTAACTTATTCAAAAATCATTAACACTTTACAAAAACCATTTAAATTCATTTTACATCAAATTTAAATCTATTTTCATATTTCCTACTTAGTCTAAATTCCATTTATAACCAAATCATGATTTCCAAAATAACTTATATTTCTAATTTCTAACTTTACCATTAATTTATTTCACTTATAAATTTTTAGAAAATCAATAATACTTTATGAAATCATTTTTAATTAAGTTTAAATCAAAATATTATAATATTTACATCTCTAAAATATTTTAAAAATTTTAAAAAAATATATTTTAACCACGGGTCTGTATATCATTTTCTAGCCTAGGTAAAGTGATACAGATAATATATCAATTCAATCCGCAATTTACAAAGAAAACCCGGGTTCTATCATTTCAAACCCGCAATCCCAAGTAAAATTGAAATAAATAAAAATCGTTCAGGCCTATCATTTCAGCCCATAACAATTTTTCCCTATTCTAAAGTCCGTTCGGGTATTTATCATTTCAACCAATGGTGAATCTAATCCAAAGGGAACTTGCAGTGTGATAAACTGATATAAATAACAGAATAACATAATATAACAGTAACAGATGATATAACAAGTAAATAAGCATGGGTGAACATCATATGATCATAACATAGCAAATATAGCATGGCGATATATTTTACAGATTCAAATGTGATCGGTTTACTAGTCATATAAGTATAAAAATCTCTAGTGAGAATAACTCACTTGTATAGCTGGAGATGACAACCAAATACACAAAACAGAGATCTTCAAAGGCACGAAAGCACGAATACGATTTGAGTGTGGGAGAGCCAAGGCAACCAAAGTGGATTTCAATGCAACACAAGTCACGGCCAAGGCAAGCATGTTCACGGCCAGGCCTGGTGGGGTCAGGAGGTGATGTGGTAGAGGTCTTAGGTCATGTAAGTGGCTGGTGGTGGTGAGGTCAGGGCCGACCAAGGTGGTGTGGTGAAGTATTGATGGCATAGTAGCCCGGCTATGGAGTTTTTCATGTGGATAATGCAAAATTTGGTGGAGTTGTTCAACTAGTGGTGCATGGTCAAGCTTGGGCAGAGGGCTGGAGGTGATGGCAGCCTGATTTGGTGGTCGTGGAGGCAGCCATGGTGAAGGAGGAGGAAGGGCTGAGCTACAAAGGTGAAGACAAGTGCAAAGAGATAAGAAAAACAAGATGAAAATGAGAAGAAAAGAAGAAGAATTTTACCAAACTTTGCCTCAGGAGATAATGGCCGAAATTTTAGGTTTGAGAAAGTTTCCTATACGTGAAAATGAAGTGGGTATGCGGCTGAAGCAATGAGATTCGACCAGCAATTGAATGCATGTTATGTTTGGTTTGAAAAGGTATGTTGAAATATGAAAAGGCAAGGTATACAAAAGGTCGAAACTGTTCATATTTTCAAAATTCTTTTTAAATTTTTAAATACATGTAAAATACTTATAAATACAGTTAAAAACATAAAAAATATGATAAATGTATAAAAATAAATAAATATTAATTAAATATAATTAAATTAGGAAAAATAGCAAAAATTGGAACTAGGCTAAAAAAAATTGAAAATAAATGCAATAAACTTTGGAAAAATTTAAACATCACTTTAAAAATGTTTTAAAATAAAATATATACCTAACATGTCATATATCACATATTAAAACATTAGTTGACAAATAAAAATATTATTTATATAATTTAAAATAAACAACATTGTTAAATAAATTAATGTACGCACAATATTGTAAAATGCATAACTTTCACAATAAAAATCAATTTTCAACAAAAGGAAAAGCAGTATTCTAAAAATTTAATATATTTTCATAATAAACGATAAAATTCAAAAATTCAAAAATTTAAATTTTAAATTTAAAAGTCAAAGTTTGACCAGATTTACCAAAAATCCACATTTTTGAAAAATATACAACTTATTCAGCTTTGAAATTATAATTCACACAAAAATCAAAATATACTTTTATAATAAAAAAATTTATTCATTTTAATAATAAAATAAAGTTTTTAAATCAGGAGTTTCAATTTAAATAATTAAAATAAACAATTAAAATAATCATAAAATACTGGGTTGTTACACTCTTCCCCACTCAAATCTTTTCGTCCTCGAAAAGAACGAACAAGGAAAAAAGAAAAAGCAGATAGACAACAAATAATACGTAGAAAAACAATTTCAGATTCGAAGCACAAATGCTCTCCTCCGTTTCCCGGGTACAATCTTGATCATCAGTACCCATTGTACTTCAATCAAACTAACTGATTTCCTTCTTAGCTGCTTAGTACCTCTGTCGACAATACGAAGTGGCTTACTCTCGACATTCGGATTAGGCTTTATATCCCAACCATCAAGAGTAGAAGGCTGAACAAAAGAGATAGGCCAGGAAGATACTAGAGAAGATGTGAGACGTGGAATACATCATGCACTCCAGAATGCTTCTTGGGCAAATCCAAACGATAAGCCAAAGAACCAACTCTTCCCATAATGCAGAAAGAACCCTCGAAGAGGAAAAAGGTAGGAATAGCTAGAAGAAAAAAAATAGGTTGGAACACAGGGATGGAACATTATTTTAAAACCATATACATTTCAATTTAAAATTTTATATTTACAACATTTTAAACATTTTATAATATGATAGATAGTCATTTGATTCAAATTTGATAGTTCGAAGTAAAAATATTTAAAACATTTTTAAATTATTTAGACAAGTAAAATAAATGATCAAAATATCCTTTATATAATATACTTTATCAAAATAGTTTTATAACTCGATGTCTTAACAAGTTTACTTTCGTTCCTACAGACTCTGGCTATGCGTTGATCAGGTGCAAAGCTAGAATTCTCCGGATACTTAGCAGACTTGTTTTAACACCCAGTGAAAATACCGGAAAACCTTTAAAAATAGATATGGAAAGTACAATCCAAACAAAACAACCAACCCAAACATTTTTCTAACCATGGATCGCAGATACACAATGGTTACGCCTGGATCCCCCAGGAAACATCTGTACCTGTAAGCTATCTCAGCCCACGAATCACGCCATGATGACTAGTAGACCGTAGATACACAATGGTTACGCCTGGTTCCCCCAGGAAACATCCGTATCCTTAAGCTATCTCAGCCAGTGGATTTCGCAAGTAATACGACCTATATTGATCATTGGATACACAATGATTACACTTGGATCCCCTAGGAAACGTCCGTACCCCCAGGCCATCTCAGCCTGGCGAATTACGCTATGCAGTCACGATCATAAGACCATGGAGATCACCATGGAATTCGATGGACACTCGAGTATCATATCCGGAAAAGCCAAACCAGTGAGAATAATATCGATAGAATGAATCCACAGTGTGGCCACAAAGCGGATATCAAGCAGAAGGCACTTTCCATATCTTTATTTCGAAAATATGTATCATATAGTAGCTTTCAAAATCACTTTGAAATATCATACTTATATAAAGTCCATTATATATAAGATTTCATTTCCAAATCAAATACTTTCCAAAATTAATAGTATATCAAATGATACATATATAGACTTTGATTACATAAGATTTCTCTTTCCAAATAGAGCATCTTTTCAAATCAACAGTTTCAAATCAACTTCATACTCATACAAATCAATTTTATATAAGTTCGATAACTCCCAAATCAAGTTTTTTTATAAAATAAGGTTCTTAAATTTCAATTCCATCCAATATCAATTCAATTTCAAAATCATATATGATTTCGCCAAATCATTTCTTTCAAATTATATATACTCAGTTTCAAAGTTTCTTAAGACAATAGATTTAGAAAATAATCCAAATTTCCAAATCAAAAAAATTTGGGTCAAACAAATTCATTTCCATTTCAAACATACATTCACTTTCAAAATCCTAATACTTTCAAAGTTATAAATCTTTCAAACCAAAATACTTGAAATCATTTCACTTTGAAAATCGTAACATTTCAAAATCATACATTTGAAATCATATAACATTCCTTTAATTCTTTACATTTCACAAATTTATTCAATTAAATCCAAATATAAAATTTTCAATTTTAATTCAATTCAAACCATCAGTTTCAATTTAGTTTTTCAACAAAACCATTTCAAATATTATCAAATTTCAAATAAAGATTTGATCCATAAAATAAACTATTAAATCTTTAATATATTTCAAAGCTTAAATATACCATATTCCAAAACTAAATTTTATAATTTCATATATCTCAAATTTTACTTCATTATTACTTAGTTTTGAAATGTTCATTTCATAAATCCATCATTTTTAAATAAACTCAAATTACAAGTAAACCAAATATCATTTCATAAATATTCATTTATCAAAATCAATTATCATTTCAAATTCACATTCTTTATCAAATAAAGATTATATCATTCAAAACCATTTCATAATCATTAAAATATCTAAAATGGTTACAAAGTTTAAAATCATCTCTTTTTAAAACCTTCAAACTATTCATTTCTATATGAAAAATCCAATTTACCATTGGAAAGATTATTATTCTATATATATACTTTATTCCAAACATTTCAAATCAATATTTCATACCAGAATAATTCAAAATAGTCATATTTATTTCACTCAATAAACAGTTTCAAACTTATATAAATCATATTACTTTATACATTAACCATACCAAACTAAACTTATATTCTTTATCAAATACCCTATACCTTTCAAAATTACCTGGCTTTGAAAAGTTAACCTTGATTTGGAAGTGCTTGAATCTTCAAAATAGTCGAAGAAATCATATTTTCAATCCAAGAGTTGGAAATCAAGAACAAATCAGTAAACCAATTCCAAAAGATAAGGTTATACCAAAACAGATCTAAGTCTCGAGGACTGAACACCGGCTTATTTTAAATTATTTCAAATATATGTATACATATACATATATCTTTCAAATATCAAACCATACTTCAAAATCTGAAATCAAAATTTGGTTTCACAAAATCACTCGCATAGCAATACTACTAGAGTGGCCTCTCCCCCGCTCAAAAACTCGAAAATCAATGTCGATGATATATGCATTCATCACCAAAATTTATTTTCCAGCGACATAAGTGGGTTCTGGACTTTTATTTTTTTGAAACTTCTTTGAAATCACTTCGAAATCATTAGGATTAGTTTGAATACATTGGAAACATTTTTTATTCAAAAAAATATCTATAAATCATATTAATATTATATATTCCAAAATCTTAAAACCGATTTCAAAACACCGAAGTTCGATTCCTCGAAATTCAAATTCGAAAACCTTCCAGTTATAAATCATTTTTTTATAAATCAAATTCTTATAAATTTTAAATTTTCAAATCCTTTCAAAGCTTCAAATTCTCATTTTCAAAAGATATAAAATCCTTATTGAAAATATTTCACTTTTATATACAAAATAGGGTCATCCTTATCAAAATAATAATTTCGATGTATGCACAAATTCAAAATACAATCAAACACAAATTTCCAAACAATGATTCAAGGTTAGATTTCAAACAATACGGAGATGCGAATTTAGAGGAACTCTAATCAAATAGAATTATGGTTCGAAGATAAGCTCGAACGAAGATAAGATAACCTAATTACCAAAGAGAAGATGGATAAGCCTTTATAAATTGTGGGCGACCTTAATCGGTCAACCGTGATTTTATGAATATAATCAATTCGGAAATCTAAGGCAAATCAACATTCGACCGCCAGAGATAGAATCCAAATATAGCAGAAGGTAGGCAGCATCGTAAATCGAGGATACAGAAATCTCCGGTTAATCAATACCAATTGTAAAGGAGTTTCACCCCTTTACCTATCATTCAAAGATTTACGAAACCACCAATCTTTAAAGTGGTCATTCCAAAGTGGGGTTATACTGGATTTCAGAACAAGTGGGAGTGTTCCAAAGTTCAAGGAATCCTAATCGATAAGAATCCTAACCAAGAGATTTCTAACAAGGTGGACACCGAAGAGATGAAGTTTAGAAAATTTTGGTTTCAAAATAAGGAAAGTTTTATACCAAAATTGTTAACGTGAAAATCTGACGCTAACACCTCGGTGTGTGTAGAAACGACGTGAAAGCACCACCCGTGAATACGGGAATCAAGAAATAATAGTAAGTAACAGAAAATGTAGTAAATGAGCACAGAGTTTATAGTGGTTCGGCTTATGATCAAGCCTACGTCCACTTCAATCCTTTTTATTGCTGATCGGATTACAACTTATTACAATCTCTTTCAATTACAATTCAATTCAATTCAAGAAACAGGTAGCTGAGGAAAACTTCGATGTGACAGAGTTCTTCGAATCCATGATTGAATGTGTTGAATTCCTGTGCGAAGTTGATCTAAGCGTCTTGCGTGTGCTTGAAGTGATGGAGTGTAGATTGCTTTGAAGATAGTGAAGTTTCAATGCCTTGAAGAAAAATCATCCCAAAGTCCTTTGAATGTTGGAGATGGTCACGTATTTATAGGCAAATCTGGATAAGAATTTTTCACCCAAGTCTTGAGTTGTGAACGACTTAGGCTAAGTCACGGCCGACCTATAGAGCAAATCCACGGTCCAAAGTCATGAACGAGTCAATAGAATGCGACTTGAGTATCACGGCCTTGTATTTCTACTCAGCAGCTTTAGGTCGTGGACGACTCACGCCAGGTCATGAGTCGTGTACGAGTTAAGGGGCCACGATGTAAAATGATGAGGTATCCGGTCCACTTGCTTAGGTCGTGAATGACCTATCATAGGCCTAAGGTCGGTCTGCCCCATGATTCGTGAACTCCATGAGTCGGCCAACACCTTTGAGGCATTAAGGTTATAACCCGGTGAGTCGATGTTCCTTCTGAGCCGTTAAGTCGGAAATCAGTTGAGTCGTCATTCATTTTAGGTCGGCAACAAGCTAAGGCTGTTGAGTCGGTAATCATTGGGAGTCGTGAGCCTGGTTTGAGTCGCTTGAACAGAGGAGTTAACAATTGCCCCTCGAAGTACACGCTTAAATCGTGAGTCGTGTGCTTCGACTCAGTGCATGAGTCGTAAACGACTCAAAGAGGCTCATGACTCTTTAGTCTTTCCATCTTCCCCCGTTTCGTATATAAGCCGTTGAGTCGGTCCTTCCTCCTCACTTTACTGCTTATCTGTTTTATTTGATCCTTCCATTAACGATCCTTCAAGTTTCCAGAGACGAATCCAAGCTAATCAGTCGTCAACTCATCTTCACCTTTATATCGCGTAAGTGAATTCACCTTCTATTCAATCCACGATCACCATTGACTCACGAATCTGGACTCCCCATTTTCTGACTCCAATTCATTTTTGTGCCGTGTTCCATCGTGAACCACGTTTCTGATTGATTTGCGACTGCCATCGATCATATTGTTGTTATCGTTCGTGATAACATAGTAGTGCATCAGATTTGTCGCAAACTTGAAGCGATTCGAATTGGTTTTTTGGGTGATTTCTGACCATGTGAGGAGAAGATAATGGATTACAGTGTCTCGAATTAACTGGTCTATGAGTTTGGAGGAGATGAGAAGGTCCTTAGCGGGTTAATGGGTTAGAAAGGAGTTAACTGGTTGAGGAGATGACCTAGAATTCTCACGACTTAGTTGGTTTTTTGGATCTACTGACTTAGGAAGGCCTTGCAATCTCATCCGTCCACGACATAATTTTTGGGTCGTGTTGATTTCCTGACGATTTAGGACTTAGGTCGTACGAGTGACTCAGCCCTTTAGATCCTTACTACAACTTATCCTTTAGACGGTGAACGTCTCAAGCCATAAGTCGTGAACCACTCAGCACTTGGGCTATTTTCCATACCGAGTTGCTCCTTGTGGCTTAACCCTTGACTGACTCAAGTAGATGAGACCTAGGCTTTGAGTCGCGGCCGAGACAGGACTTCGAGAAATTTTCTTTGTTCTGATTTGAGGCTTTTTCCTCCATGCACATTACGACTTACAGATCTTAACTTAACTCGCCGCATACCCCTTAGGTCGTGAACGAGTTGTCACTTAAAAGCATAATCCCAACTTGATTATTTAACTTGTATTACCGGACTGAATTGCCTAAACTCTGAATTGCCCAAACTTTAAATTGTTTGAACTTTGTTGTATTATTCCACAGATCCTGTTAACTTATAAGCTAACTACCTGCTGAAAATAACAACTACAGAAAACCAAGGCGAATATACCGCCATTGACTGCCCACATCAAATGACAGATTAGTTGACAGAAGGTAATTAACTTAAATAGATTGTGTGAACGATGTGCTTTCAATTCAACGAATTCAAGTAGAGTATTAAAGCAACATCGGAATAGTCAACTAAACTTTCCTATTTACATTAACACTGTACTTGAACTTCAAATTAACAAGTCCTGAAATTTGATAGCCAATCAATTGTTGACGAGCTTAACTCCAGTTATATTTACTTGTTTATTTTTATTAGTTCTGCACAACACTCCACACTTTTAGGAAACGTGCACCTTCAAATTTGAATTTCCAGTTGCTTATGTAGAATGGCCTCACATCAAGAAGAAGTAACGGAACAGATTGGAGAGGCTCTTCCAATAGCTGCTCCACTGGCTACTCCGCCGGAAAGAGTCTCAACTTCCTTAAACTACCGGACGTTTAGCTTATTGCGTGCTCAGTTTGGCATCGTTGAAACGGATGCTATATTGCCTGGACCAAATGATTTTGCTGATAGACCTCCCCGTGGTTTCGTCACTGTCAACCGCCAAACGTGCTTGTGCGGTGCTATTCCTCCCTTCAACGAGTTCCTTAAGAAATTTCTACTTCGATTGACTATCTCCCCATTTCAACTGCACCCCAATAGTTACGCCATTCTGATGGGGTTGTGTGTTTTATTCATGAGAACCCTGGGTCGGTTACCGAGCTTTGGAGAAATTTGTTACTTATGTTCCTTCACCAAGATTAAAGACCATCCCTCCATTATTGTCATAAGCAGTGTTAGGAATCGCAAACTCGTGACTGACCTACCCGAAAGTGCTCATGGATTTTTAAATCAGTTTTTCTTCGTTCGCTGCCCCCTAGGGTTTTATGCCATCTGGAGAGTAGGAAGTAAGATTACCTGCTTCTATTTTCCATTCCCGAACTTTTCGAATTTTGAGTTGTTAATCATTAGTTTCACTCTTTCTTTTTCAGCACTTCCTTCCCTATCCAGAGATCCAGGCCATAAGCAAGTTTTTGAGAGATTGAATGCTGTGGCCGTAGGAGAGAGGAGCATAAAGTTTTTGTTGAGGGATGAACTTTTGCATCAGTATGGGCTTTTACACGCTTCTCGCTCTACACACCCTCATGAAATCCCAGACTCCCCAGCTAAAACTCCGGATGCCCCACCTCCTGCTAAAGAGCCTGTGCACGGAGAAACTACCATTGAGGCCTCGCTAGTGAAATGTTCGACCCCAAAAGACGCTGCGGGACCCTCCGATAAGCCTGTACTTGCCCCAATCATTGAAGAAGAGGAACCTCTTCTTCAAACCGGGGAGAACGTTGAGAAAGGAGTTGATGGAGGGAGCTCCGCTAAGCATGGCGGTGATGACATCTTCGAAGATTTGAGCGACATAATGGTCACCTCTCAAGAGCTCTTCAAAGATGACCCCGCTGTTACCAAAGTTATATCTCCGACAGTTGAAGCAACTTCTGCCCTTAAACAAACCCCCTCATCCGAAGAATTGTCGTTAGCTATAAAACCTGTTGTTACCCCTCGACTGACGAGCGGTTCGTGGTTCAGCGCGTGTAGTTTACACATCACACATGACTAGGATTCTTTGACATCTTACACACTTAGCTTTTCACACTTTTAAAAAATTCTAAAGTTGTGCTTTTTCCAATTTCAGGTTCTTCAATGAAGCGAGACGGCTCGTATTATGATGAATTCCAGCGATACGGGAGACGCGGCCAGTATGACTATAAGCGCTATGTCCCTGTTCACAGAGAGACTGATGAAGAGAGGGCCGCTCGGAAGGCTCGGGAGAGACGTGCCCATGAAGAACGCTACGGAAGACCGGATGATCGATACGATTCTTCCCACAAAGAGGGTGACTCCCACAAACGCAAATCTCACGATGATAGAGGGAAGAGTCACATAACTGATGACCCGAGTAAACGGGCTAAAGTCAGCGAGGAACCAATGCCTGCAACTTCGAAAAAGATTACTGCTCCTACTTCTTCTCAGTCTCCTGCCCCCTCCCGTACTGATATCCAGGCGATCATTAACAGGCCTTCTTACCACGTGGGACCAGGTCCGGCCACTCTCCAAAGTCGATTTCCAAATTGGTGCTTAAAAGGAGTTCGCTTTGACCTTGATCTGGTTCCCATAGATAAAAATGCCATGTTACGGAACCTTGATGCCGTTAAAGCTGACATTGAGAGGATGTCAAATTGGCAAAAACTTGTTGATGAGCTTCAGAGGGTGAATCGGGCCAATCTCGAAGCTATGTTAACCATGGAGAATGACAAAACCGAATGGCAAAAGACCCTTGAGCAGCATGATGCGGAAATGAATAGCATTGCCGCCTACAACGAAAAACTTGAAGCGGAAGTGGAAAAACTTAAAGAAGAACTTGTTACTTCTTCCACTTCCTACTCTCAAAAAGAAAATGTGCTTCAACAACAAGTGCGGGATGCCCATGCTACGCAAAGGGATGCCGAGGCCAAGGCTGATGGACTGGAGAGAATTGTAGCGGGCTGCCGTACTGACATTACTCAGTTGCAAGAGCAAACTAGCTTCCAGGTTGCAGAAATTGAAAAATTGAAAGCTCAACTATCTAAAGTCGAAAGGGAGCGAGATGAAGCGGTTGCTGGAAGAATTGCAGCTGAAGAAGCTCATGAAGCTACCAAAGCTGACATTGGCTCGACATTATTTGAATTCTATTTGCAAAGTGTGTTAGGGCGTGGCAGTCTTGCATTCCTGGGTCCCAAATATGAGGTCACCCTGGCTGAAGTATGGGAAGCCGCGCTTGACATGCTTAAAGGCGCCGGGTACACTGAAGAGGAGCTAGAGGCGCACTATTTAGACTTCGAAGCTCGCGCAGCCCTTGCTAGAGGGAAGGAGCAACTTGCTAGATCGCGAGTTGAAATAATGGGGGAAGAGCACCAGGAAAAAGAAACAACTTTGACTGCCCCTGTCCCTCCTTCAACTTCAGCCGACGTTGACATTGCTGGTTCTAGCTCTCACACACCGATTCCTACTAAAGCTGATACCGGAGCCATAATTACACAAGCCGTAGATGAGCCACAAGAGAGTGCTGAAGCTCTAGACTACGAAGTTGATGTGATACCACCAACTTCTCCAGGTAACCCTAATAATGCTCATGGGGACAACTTGCCAGTTTCTTACGGATTTGACGAGCTTCTTGATTATTTCTTGAATCTCGACGAGCCGTTGTCTCCTCTTTTTGCGGGAATTACTGACACTTTTAACTTTTCCTTTGTAGAGAAAGCGCCGAGCGTTATTCAAAATTCTTCACCTCCAGTTACTGTTCCTCTGCCTCCCCCAATCACTCCTACTCCTCATCCGGGATCACAGGAAGAAATAATAGGTGCCCTTCGGGGCTTGGATGACCCATCTGCTTCGCAAGAGCAAAAGGACGAAGGACTTGAGGGGGGTGAGATATCTCCGGAGCGGACTCCTTCCGATGACATAACTTTGTCTAAACTTGTTACTCCAGGAAGTGAATCTTCCTCAAAGAGGAAAAAGAAGCGTGGAGTATCAAAGAAGAGGAGGAAGAGCATCGTTGCTACTGAAGAGGAACCGGAGATTGAACCAGTTGTACCTCCCTCTCCTTCTTCCCTCATGCCTAAAGATCGACCCAGAAAGCTAACCATCCGGCCGGGTGAAGGGTCCAAAGGTGGCAAGAAGAAATGAAGATTCCAGTTTTTTAGCTTTTTGTTTTTTGCACGTACTGGTCGGGGATTGTTCGGGTACCGGCCCCTGCTTTCTTTATTTCGAAACTTGTATCTGCAATACAATTGAATAAAACGATCCTTTATTTGTACGAACTCTTGTTTGAATTTGAGAATGCATTTATTATTCATTTTTGTACAAGTTTCTTTATATGATATTGCAGTGAACTTGCGGTATGTTGTTCGAGCGTAATTTTACCAATGTAGCTATACCATGTTGTATGTAACTATACCATGCTGCCCCCATACCATAAGCTCGCTGCAATATTCTATACTTTGAGGGGACTTGTACTCTTATTTTCTGGAGAATAATTATTTCATACTTGGAGAAATATTATCTCGTTAAAAAACAGAGTACAACTCCCTCCATATAAGTTTTTACGCTTCATCCTTCGAAGGAATCACTTTTTCTTTTGTATATGTACACATTTTACCAAGTGAATTCTTCTATGTGGTAAAACGGGCCTCTGAAGGGTACTTTAACTCTTTTTTTTTTGAGGAAGAGTATTTTCCAGAATAGGTAAATCATTCTTCCTTTGAAAGTTAAAGCGTGCCTTTGATGAGGATTTTTTTAATGCCGCAGTAAAGGGCTTTTTGATTTTTGCTTCTTTGAAAAGTTGCACCTCTGAGGAGGGCTTTTTCACGTTTCAACACTTGGAAGTTTTATTTCAATCTCGGTGAAACGTGTGCCTCCGAAGAGGTCTTTCTGCTTGCTTGTGCCTCCGGGAGGAGGTCTTTTCATTTCTGCCTCTGGGAAGAGGTCTTTCTGTCTTGTTGTGCCTCTGGGAAGAGGTCTTTTTGCTTCTGCCCCTTGGAAGAGGCTTTTAGTTTTCCCTGTTCGCTGGGAAGCGGGCCTCCGAAGAGGGCTTTCCACATTTCAACACTTGGAAGTTTTATTTCAATCTCGGTGAAATGTGTGCCTCTGAGTAGGGTTACTGCCTGGAAGTTTGGAGTTTCTTTCTCTCGGTTGGACGGATTCACGGGAGTGTATCGACCGATCATTCCGCAACTTTGTAACGAGAAATATCTCTCTTTTTCTGGTTGGCCCACTCGAGGTCTTTTAGCATTTCAACTGTGGTGAAATGGGCCTCCGAAGAGGGCTTTTTTCACGTTTCAACACCTGAAAGTTTTATTTCAATCTCGGTGAAACGTGTGCCTCTGAGTAGGACTTTTGCCTGGAAGTTTGGAGTTTCTTTCTCTCGGTTGGACGGATTCACGGGAGTGTATCGACCAATCATTCCGCAACTTTGTAACGAGAAAGATCTCTCTTTTTCTGGCTTGGCCCGCTCGAGGTCTTTCTCCTCCGAAGAGTTGTGCCTCCGTAGAGGGCTTGCGCCTCCGAAGAGGTCTTTTGCTGATTGATGCTTGCTCGCCCATGTCTCTTTCGCCATCCACTCATGTTGGCGATCCCTGTTGTCTTTTGCAAGTGTCAACACTTTTTAGTTGCCAATAATTTCCCTTATCCAAAGAAATATACTTCACAGTTAGGTGAGTTGGTGGTGGTGGACACAGTTTGCTTAACTGGCTGTTTATTCAAACATTTATAGTTAGTTAGAGATGGTCCACTTCCATCCACATTGCTCACTTTTGTTTGAAGCACTTCTTTTGTAGGATTTGAGTATGGAAATTTTTGATGGTTTAGTGTGTGTTTGCTTGGTCTTGGGATGGGTAAGCTTTACTTTCATGACCTGCATTATTAAATCGGCATTTTAATGACACAACTAATGTATTTTATATGTCGAAATAAAACAAAGCAGTTTATAATAGTAGAGAACACAAGATTTATAGTGGTTCGGCCAAAAACTGGGCCTACATCCACTTTATAGCTTTTCATTATTCACTTGCTTTACAATTGCTTTCAATACAAGAATCATATTTTTGCAATTCTTTTACAATATTTCAGCAAAGCTTTCAAGTAAAATAAGGACGCAAATGATTGTTGTTCCAAGCTCTTGGGATTGGTTCTCCTTCGACAGTTGTGAGTTTGAATGTGCCGTCAAGAAGCTTCGTGCCTATAACATATGGCCCTTCCCAGTTTGGCCCAAACACACCTGTGGCTGTCATGATTCTTTTCAGAATTAGGTCCCCAACTTCAAAGTTGCGCTGACGAACTTTGGAATTGAACTGCCTGGCTATTCTTTGTTGATGAGCCGCAATTCTAAGTCTAGCCTCTTCTCTTCTTTCATCAAGGAGGTCAAGTGCTTCCAATTGCGGTTTTTCATTCTCATCTTTATCAAAATGGATTCTTCTATGTGAGGGGACTTCAGTTTCCACTGGAATCATTGCTTCTGATCCATATGCCAACGAAAATGGAGTATGCCCAGTCGCAGTTTTGTGGGTGGTTCTGTATGCCCATAGTGCAAGCGGTAACTTGTCAACCCAGCCACTTTTCGCTTTTTCCAGCTGCTTTTTGATGGTTGATTTGATGATTTTGTTTACTACTTCCACTTGCCCGTTTGCCTGCGGATGGGCCACTGCTGAAAAACTCTTCTGGATTTTGAATCGTTTGCAGAAGTCCTGGAATTCCCCGCTTTCAAATTGAGTACCATTGTCTGTGATTATTTTCTGCGGCACACCATACCTGCAAATGATATTTTTAGTCACAAAATTTATCATTTTCTCAGAGGTAATAGTAGCCAAAGGTTCAGCTTCAGCCCATTTAGTAAAATAATCAGCTGCAATAATAGCATATTTAATCCCTGATTTGGCAGTTGGTAATGGCCCAATGAGATCCATTCCCCAAATGGCAAATGGCCACGGACGGACCATCTGTGTTAGCTAAGTGGAAGGTGCTCTAGGAATTTTGGCGAATCTCTGGCACTTGTCATATTTCCGAGAATATACAGCGGCGTCTTGATTAATTGCCGGCCAAAAATACCCATAACGGAGAATTTTCTTTGCTAATGTCTGACCACCCGTGTGATCTCCACATTCCCCTCCGTGTACTTCAGCTAGAATTGTCTTGGCTTCATCTTTAGTTACACATCGTAGTAATGGCATTGAAAAACCCCGCCTGTACAATCGGCCGTCTTGGACTATATATCTGGAGGCTTCCTTAGAAGCTTCTGTCTTTCTCTCGAATTTTCTGGCAAAGAACCTCTGAGTAGATAGTCCAGTATTGGAGTCATCCATGATTCTTGTTCCTGAGATATATTCATAATCCAGTCAACATCCATCTCGTCTGTACTTGGTGCTGACAGGACTTCTACGGGGACTAATCCCAATAGTTGAGCTTCACCAGTACTTGAATACTTCGCGAGGGAATCTGCCTTCATATTCTCTTCCCGGGGAATATGGTTTATTGAATAATGATCAAAATCTTCAAGAAGCTCCCAGGCCTTTGACAAATAAGCAGGTAAATTTCCTCCTTTAGCTTGGAATTCCTTCTTGACTTGGCATACGATAAGCTGAGAGTCACTGAAGATCTGTAATATTATGATATTTAGCTCTTTAGCGATTCTCAAACCTGCAATGAGAGCTTCATATTCTGCTTCATTATTAGTCGAAGGAAATTCCAGCCTCAGTGCATAACATAGTGATCGTCCTTCAGGGGTTTCAAGGACAATCCCTGCATCAGAACAGTAGTCATTCCTTGCGCCATCGACGTATAATTTCCATTTCATCGGGACGTCATTAGTTTCTTCTTCCTCACTATCACCTTTATCTGTGCATTCAGCAATGAAGTCTGCTAAAGCTTGTCCGTTGATAGCTCTTCGGGGATGGTAAGTGATGTCATATTAACTGAGTTCAATATTCCACTTTAAAAGACGACTCGAAGTCTCAGGGCGAAACAGGACTTGCTTCAGAGGTTGATCAGTAAGGACTTTGATGGGATGAGCTTGAAAATACGGCCTCAATTTCCGTGATGTAATCAATAGGCAATAGGCGAGTTTCTCCAGCTTCGAGTAATTCATCTCTTCCCCAGTGAATCTTTTACTAATGTAATAGACTGGCCGCTGGATCCTTGTATCTTCTCGAACCAATGCTGCACTCAGAGCGTGAGATGATATTGCCAGATATATGTAGAGATCTTCACCATTGTCGGACTTCGAGAGTATTGGAGGCACTTCCATATGACGAACCAGCTCATCAAATGCGTTCTGGCACTCGGGAGTCCAGTCAAAGTTTTTTCTCCCTTTCTTTAGAGCGTCAAAGAATGGAATGCATTTATCAGTAGCTTTAGAAATGAATCGGCTCAAAGCAGCAACTTTTCCGTTAAGACTCTGCAGTTCCTTCTTTGTTCTAGGAGCTTTGACCTCCTTCAAGGCAGTGATTTGAGCAGGATTAGCCTCAATGCCCCTAGCGCTCACAATAAATCCCAAAAACCTTCCGGACTCCACTCCGAATGAACATTTCAACGGGTTAGGTTTCATTTCGTATCTCCGGAGGACCGCGAACATTTCCGCCAAGTGATCCATGTGGTCCACTGCTTTCTTTGACTTTACCAACATATCATCGACATAGACTTCCATTGTCTTTCCAATCTGCGGTTTAAACATGGTGTTAACAAGCCTTTGGTAAGTCACCCCCGCATTCTTGAGTCCGAAGGGCATGACTTTGTAGCAGTAAAGTCGTGTCCCCCTGATCTGGCTCATGCATCATGATCTGATTGTACCCGGAGTAAGCATCCATAAAAGACAACAATTCATGTCCCGCCGTTCCGTCCACCAACTGATCAATTCTAGGCAGCGGGAAACAGTCTTTGGGGCAAGCTTTATTCAGATCTGAGAAGTCAATGCATACTCTCCATTTCCCATTAGCCTTTTTAACCAGGACAGGATTTGAGACCCAATCTGGGTAAACAGATTCTCTGATGAAACCATTCTCCATGAGTCGATCGACTTCTTCTTTCAGCGCTGCTGACCTCTCTGGACCTTGAGTTCTTCTTTTCTGTTTTACTGGAGTGAACTTTGGATCGATGTTCAAAGCGTGTACCACAATCTCTGGTGATATTCCGCACATGTCGGCATAAGTCCATGCGAATACATCTAAATTTGCCTTCAAGAACGAGATCAGAATATTCTGAGCTGTAGTGTTGAGTTGTGAACCCACATTCAGCACCTTGTTTGGGTCCTTTAAGTCAACAGGTACCGGCACTGTCACCTCTACCGGCACTACCCTATTCTCCCCTGCACTAGCTTTTCTTGGATCCATCTCTCTCCGGGCACCGCTATGTTCGCTAGTGCAGGGACCAACCTGTAGTTGCTACAAGGTTCGTTCTTTGATGCGGACTGAAGGCGCCGCATCTTTTCCCATTTCTTTCCTCTTTGTTTCACGTAGCTCTGCAAGATAGCACTCCCGTCCCATGTTCTGATCTCCTTTAATTATCCCAATTCCGTTATCAATGAGAAATTTTATAGTTAGACACCACGGAGCGAGAACAGCTTTGAACGCAGCCAGGGTCGGTCGGCCCAAGAAAGCATTATAAGCAGAAAATTCTTCAACAATTATAAAGGTCTGCTTTCAAGCTATCTTTCTCATCCCCTCTCCGAGCTCTACAATCAAGTCTATAGTCCCAATCGGCTGCTTTGGCTCCCCAATGAAGCCAGTAATTTTCGATGACGAAGCCTGAACGTCAGCCATTGGTATCTTCATCTGGTCAAAAGTTTTCTTAAATAGAATATTACACGAAGCCCCACAATCGACCAGAATCCTTCTCACAGTGGCCGGGCCAATACCGGCAGAAATGACCAGAGGATCTATCGTAGGGGCTTCAATACCCATAGAGTCCCTGGCACTAAAAATGATGTCATCAGGGAAAGTTTTCTGTTGTTTCAATGGCGCATCATCCTCCAACACAAAAACACTTTCTTCTGCGGGTGCATGCTTCAGTGCACGAGCATACCTTTCCATCTCACCTCAGCTCCTGCCTGCTGGGTGAGGACCTCCCGTTATCACATTAATGACAGGCCTGTCTGACTCATGTTCTACGGCCTTCTCACTCGAGCTTGGATGGTGAGCGGGGACTTGTTGCCTTTGGACCGATGAGGTTGTTGTGTCCCTACCCCTTTTAACATATTGTTGGAGCTTGTTCTCTTTCAACAGTTGCTCAATTACTTCCTTCAAGTGTCGGCATTCGTTAGTGTCATGACCAGGCTGATTGTGAAACTGACAGAATCTTCCACTCTTCTCCATTTTACCTCCAACCCTCATCTTAGGTGGCGTAGGATAACTGATATTATCTTTGGTTGCAAAGAAGATATTTTTAGGGGTATCAGTCAAGGGTGTGAACTTGAAAGCTCGACCCTTCTTTACATCCCCTTGTTTCTTTCCGCCGTCATTCCCCCTTTTCTGAGCATTGGATTCCTTTTTGTCTGGAGCGTTACTAACATTCTTAGTTTCTGCTGATGTCACCTTAGCCGGTGCTTGAAGGCTTTCCAAGCGCATGAACTCATCGACTTTTTTATAGAATTTATCGAGTGAATTTGGTTCTTTCATTTTCAACCATTCTCCAAACTTGCTCGATTTATCAATTGCCCTCATCAGGTATGTTAAGACCATGCGTGGCTCAGCATTATCAACCTCGGCCAAAGCTATGTTGAATCGATTCAGAAACGATTTGATGGATTCCCTTGGGTTTTGCTCCAGATTTGACAATGACATTATATCCTTTGCTTTAGAGGCGTACAACCGAAACTGCTCCTTGAACTTCTTAGTTAAGTCCGAGAACTGATCAATGGATCTAACTGCCAGCTTGGTAAACCATAACAAAGCTACTCCTTCCAAATACACCGGGAAGTATCGGCACTTAATCTCATCGGATGCCCTGGCGCCAGTCATATGCCAGTCATACTTATACAGAAATTCGTTAGGATCACTTGTTCCTTTGTAAGCTGGAATAGTGGGCGGAACAAATTTTCTTGGGAATTCAGCTTTCAGAATCCTCTCGGTGAATGGAGTTTTGCTTGGAGCGAAGCCCCACTCTTTCTCATCCTTGTCCTTTCGCATACTTTCTTTCATGATTTGACGGACCATCCCTGAAAAATACTCTTCATCATCTACAGGCCCTGCGGGGAAAACGCCAGCTATTCTTTCAGAGTTCTGCCTTGATAATTGTTCACGAAGGGTCGGTTGAGGTCCCGATCCTCCATCCTGAGGGAGTGGCCTTTCAACGGGGCTTACCGCCCTTTGAGAAGTATTCCCTCTAACACCCTGAGCTCTATCAGTAGAGTTTCCTTCTTTATTTGTTGGCTGACGATTAGCCTCGAGCAAATCATTTAGCTTATTCAATATCAAGGTATTCTGAGCATTCTGAGCCTCTAATTGTGCATTCTGAGCATTTAACTGTTGATTCAATCCCAAAACCACAGCATCTAATTCCGCTCGCGTAACTCCCACAGTTGGAGTTGTCTGACTCAGAGGAGGAGAAGTGGCGGTGTTCTCTTGAACATCATCAGATCTGGCAGATCTACGTTTCCTTCCGAGAGTCATAATTTCTGTTAGACTTCTGGTCTCAACGGAGATTCTTTCCTCAAAGTTTGGTGAAGCAATGACGTAAATACCCTGAGTTCGATCCTCTCAGTGAATGTCAGGACCCGATTCTTCGTCTTCCGAAAATCCAACATCGATACTCACTTAATCGACTGCCGAGTAATCGAACGACGGAAAACCGAACACTGAGGGTTTAAGAAAAAGAAAAAGTAGAAAAGAAGAGAAGAAAAGAAGATAGTAGAGAATAGATAAGGTAGAAAAGATAGAGGGAATAGAGAAAAGAAAATAGAGAAGAGATAATGGAAGATAGAACATAGCAGAAAACAACAGAACTATATCAGAATCTCACAATTCGCAGCGGAACAACATATAATAATAAATGAATAATCTTTAAACAAAGAACTATATCAGTTATTACATTTTATACTTTACATCATATCATCATCAGAGTGTACAACAACAAACAATGCAGCGGAAAAAGAAATACTATATAACTAGTAATACGCCATGCCATCCATCTTGCCTCCAGCAACTCCAGAATATCTAGAATATCCTGATAAACCTAACTCTTGACTGCCCGTGTGGAAATTGGTGGGCACCCAGAGTTTAGGAAGGAAAACAATAAACTCCGAGTCAGTCATGTGACTGGTGTGAGAACTCAAAACAGTTTATTTATCTTTAAAATCACAATAGAGGAATATTTTTAAAGTCAATTCGCAATGCTTTTAAAAATGAGACTACCATAAGACCTCCTGCCACACACACAATGCAAACGCAGACTTGGAGAAGATTTCTCCTTATGATAGTCAAAGATGCTTGATACGCATTAAAATCAAATCAATTTTGATATTATTATTAGTGCATAGTGTATAAAACGATTTCGAAAGTAGAATATAAATCTTAGCCAGCATAGGTACCATTATATTATGCCTACTAATAGCTACCATATTAAATGGCAGGTTCTACAACTAAAACCGTACAAGTCTCGTATTGTTTCTTTGGATTTCCAACGAATGATCAGGCCAAGGAACTTCCCATTGCCACATGAGAATGCCTCTGGATGGACATCCCCGAGAACCAAACCGGATCTCTACCAACACAAGGCCGGGTTACCCCTAACTGAGTAACAACTAACCGAATATGCCATCCCCCGGTCCTTTGGGACCTTTCACCGAGCGCTCGTAATCAATTCACACAATCATAACAAAGTGTTTTCAACATGAGTAAGTATCTGGGCTCCATACCATGATACCACCCTTTTCCAGAAGGAAATGCACACATCCTAAAGGGCGCTACCCCTCATAACCTTGCTGCTTCTTTCCTGTTTTGACCATTCACGGGGTGTGAGGCTCGACGAAGTCACGCCCACAAAAACATACTTTATACAAAAGCCATGCTTTGGGTCAACAAATGATCATAGAAATGATCACCTTGATAGACGATCAAATAAACGATCCTATCACAAATAATCAACACAATGATCATTTACAGCAACACTCAGCATGTCACATTACCAAATTGGGAATATATCGCCGATAACCTTCAACTACATAACCTCTGAGCTCGTACGTCTCAGAGAAGGGTGTTAAGCTAAAAGAATAAATTCTCCGCCACCAACAGAAATATATTTGAAAGAAATCGGCTTTATATCTCAACTTGTAATGTCAGACATACAATCCATACAAGTCTGTTCCGGGCTCGAACAAAACCGAAGGCACTTCTTACGAAGCCCTTGCAATCCGGGTATTCAAAATCCCGATCGAATTTCCCATCACTTAAGGAATCTCTATACCAGGAGCTACCCAGTGCAGAGACAATCGATAGGTCATCCTATCGCTTTCACAAATACTCGGTCTTCAACACCGATCTTCAATGCAATTCACAACGACGTATCACATATTCGTAATGGGTTATACGACCCCATGGTCCTTTCCCGGTTAACCCGAATAGTGAGTGCTTATTCAAAAATAAGTGTGGCATTCACATTCAACAAATCACATCAATTACCCATTCAAAGGAAATATTGATAGTCGGTTATTGAACTATCAATCGATATGCACAACATCACCAGATTCCAAATAATTTCCCAAATTATTTATTTTCCCAAAAATATCTTTAGTAGATATATAATTTCACACTTCAAAAAAAAAAATCAATATTTATTTTTAAACAAATTCCACTTTCTTTTATAAATTCCATAGTGAATTTATATTCCAAAATATCTATGAATATACGACTTCAATTATTCATTTCAATATTCCTTTTCAATTTATCTTCAAAAAGATAAATTCTCAAAATATTCACTTTATATTGGAAAAACATTTCCATACTTACTTATTCATAAGTAATTCACAAATTTTATTTATTTTCAACACTTAGAAAATATTCAATATACTTAAATCAAAATTTAGTATATATCTCATTCTTTAAGGAAATCATTCTCTTAAACATATTTATTTGGGCCAAAACGAATGTTGCGTAAAACATCGTTACGACGTCCCAAAATCACTAGTATAGGGATTCGAAATTAAAATAGATATATAAATCCCAATACTATACAAAACATTTCCTTTCGGAAATCATTTACTATAACAACAGTGTTATAGTCCACCATTTCCTTTTATTTCTCAAAAACGTCTATTTCAACAATCAAATGTTGAAATCTATGGTTTCGAATCTCAACATATTTAAAACATTATTAGATCGTTTTAATTCTGTTTAAAACATCACATTCAAAACAATTTCTTTAACATCTTATTCACTATTCAAAAACGTGAATATACTACGTTAATCAATTTCATCCTTTATTCATTTTATTTCAAAGGATTATTCACAGTTAAAAACGTGAATATAACTCCATTACTAAGTTTCAACAGTTTACTTATCAAAATATGTCATTTGCGAATTTATAAAACAACGTTTATAAATTCCATTTCTAATTATTTTATAACAACTTCCTTTTATAAATTTTCTTTATTAACCTATTCGATTTATAACTCAATTATAAACTAAAGGTTCATATTATAAGTTAAATGCTTATAAAACGATTACTTTACAAAAATCGTTCCTTTGAACTTCATAATTATAAATCTTATAACTTATAAGATTCAATTATTCATCCAAATATATTCTTTTAATGACTTTATAAATTTTATAAACCTACTGTTTATAAAATTCCATTTATAATTTCACCGTTTATAATTCTATAAATTTCATTCATTTCTGAAATCCATTTTCACTTCATTCAAACACTTATAAAACTCGTTTTATAATGTCAATATTTCAATTTATAAATATCCATTTATAAATCTCTTAATATAAATTGATTTATATTATTCTTTTAAAACGTCTTTAATCTCCTTTATTATTTCACCATTTTGATTCATAAAATAATTAAATTTTATAAATCCTATATTTAAACTTTTCACAATAAATTCTAAAATCCCGATTAAACTATTTTATAAAATCATTAGCATCATATTCTCAAAAATCATAATTTTTATAACTTTAAAAATTATAACGTTTATTTATTTAAAATAGATCAAATTCCAAACATATAGTATATTTTCAAAAATCACTTTTAAAATCATTTTAAAATTCCAAATTTGGTCCAATGATGCTACATACCAAATAGTCAATCCCGACAACAACGATATCATATATCGATATGATAATCCATCAAATATCAAAATATCTGAAATCAAATAAATACTGTTGAGGAATCCAGTTGGATCCCTCCAACCTGTTTTCCTGCATCCAAAAACATTAGCACAATACCAATTTCGCTCCAGTACGAAATTATCGCGGTACATGGGATTTAAATATTATCCGCTTAATAGACGGCGCAATAGGGTCTCATCCGCTAAACAAAAAATGCGGGAAATCAATAACTCCAATATATACATATGCCAATATATATATATTGCTACTATATATAATACCAATTCCACTGTTTATGAAATATTCGCGGTATATGTTTTTAATAAATAACATCCGCTTACTAACGGCGTACAATGTCTATTTTAACAATCAATAGATATTAATCAACATTCAACCATGCATTCAAATATTTTAAATCTAACTATTTAAAATAAAATCGAAACTGATTCGATTGAGTGAGAAGTTCTCACCTTGATTTTAAATTCCATTTTAGCGATTTATTTCGAATAAAATTAAACGGACGTTTAATTTTACCTAAAATTCTCACTAACTCCAAACGACTCCAATCCAATTTCATCGCGTAGTGCTCG
Source organism: Allium cepa (assembly GCA_030765085.1). Lineage (NCBI taxonomy): Eukaryota > Viridiplantae > Streptophyta > Magnoliopsida > Asparagales > Amaryllidaceae > Allium > Allium cepa. The sequence goes on from CM060928.1 coordinate 1,040,891,726, forward strand.
TCCATACGATTCCAACGCAACTGGTTTCGCGCGTTTTCGACCTCGTATGAAAAAGATATGAATATTTGAAGTTTCACGAATTTTTATATAAACAATTTACAACTTAAATTAAATTTTATAAACCCACATCCATTTCAGGCCGTTAGATCCTTCATCATGCAATCACCACCGCACCTTGCTTTCTTCCTCTCCCCTTCATTCACGTTTCTTTTCTACAGGCCGCACCACCCAAACCCATTATCAAATACTAGGGTTTAATTTTGCAACACCCATACTCAACTAAACTTCATCAAATTACTGCCATGTCGAAGCCCTTCGCGAGAGCTACCTCCACCACCAACCACCTGAAGTTCGGCCCCCTCCTCCTCCTAGAAATGCGTGCGCAAGTAAGCACGGTCGGCCCCACTTTGCTCCTCCTCTGATGCTCCAAACTCCATCATCACCGTATAGATCGAAAGCTCTCGCCTTGCTCTTCATCTTTGTAGTTGATCACTTCGCTTGATTGTGAATGGATTTGGAGAGATTAAGGAATGAATTTCGACAATTTCTGGCCTTCCATTATAAAAGAGGCGGCTTGCTATAGATTAGGTTTAGGTTTTTAATTTTTAATTTTTTTTGTGAATTTAGGTCTATTTATAGAGAAATTTTCGAACACTATTCATCCGGAAATTCCGAACTCCGATTTACGCGCCGTAACCAGCGTTTCTAGGGTTTACCCCGCGTTCCGGACACAATGGAACAGGTTTCGTTCAATTCTGAGACTGTTCAAAAATTGACTATTTTCACTAGTCGATTTTAATATTAAAATATTCAATTTTCACAAATTAACTTTTAATTCGATTTTAAAAGTTCTAAAATATCGTTCTAACTTCAGTATGATAAAATAAAATTTTACAAATCATTTTCAATCATATTAACTCAATTTCCTATTATTTCCATAATTTCACATATTAAATTATTGATTTAATTATTCAATTAAATCCAATAATTCAAATAAAAATTTATTTGACTTATAAATTCACTTATTAATATTCAAAATTAATTAAATATTCAAATTTTAATTATTAAAAATTCTGGGTCGTTACAATCTTCCCCACTTAAAAGAATTTCGTCCTCGAAATTAACAAATAAGAAAAGTTATAGAATCTATTAACTTTCCAAAATCCATAATTAAATTTCTTATAAATCTTTACTAAGTTTTCAAATCATACTTATTTATCTTTTCAAAAACAATTACTATTGTTTAATTTTCAATTCCAAATCAAAGTTAAAGTTTTCAAAATTTTCCAATTTTCTCAAAAATTTTCTAACGCCTTAAATTTCCGGAAAAATTCGCCATAGTCTCCTTTGCATGGCTCGATCCGAAAAAAAAATGACAGTATATATATCACAAATATACATCTCATCAAGTAATGAGGCATCCCGCAGGGAAAAAGTATAAAAGTACGGTATGCAATCCGAGATATGTACCTTATATTTTATTAGCGAGCATATACGGCTAATATAGCGCGAAAGCGAGCTCCAAATGCGAAGCAAACGCGATCCGCACCTACTAATCACTTAACAAACAATATGAGAACCATGTATGTAGACAATAGTATCAATATACATCATATAGCAACATAATAACTATATATGTCAACATATCCAATGCAGTATAGGCAACAAATGCAAACATCAACCAACTATCATCCATAACCAAATCAATATTCATTTATATTCTCGTTAATATTTAATGAAATGGTTTTCTATTTAATCACATTTGATTCTTTAACAGTGGATGTTTACTAACATTCATTTTTAATTAGTTTATATTCACTAATTCATCTTCAAGTTGGTCCACTTCCAAATCAAATTCAATTTCATTTAAGATTCACTTAACTTCCAATTGGATTTCAATTACTTTAGCTTCCAATTTCATTAACTCAATTCCATTAACACTTAATGAATTATATACAATCAACTAACAACCATATAACAATCAATGTATATTAATTACAACCAAATTCCTTTGCTTATATTCATTCAATTTGGTTAAATCAAATTGATTTACATTCAACCTTTCAACTTCTAATAACATTAGATTTTAATGAATTACCACTTATATTCATTATTTCATATCAACTTAATTCACATTTAATTGATTAACATTCAATCCATTCATTTACAACAGTTGAATTTCATTTCATAACTCAAGTTCATATTTATTTAATCCATTTGATTATTTACTTCGATACCAAAATCAATTCCATTCAACAACACTTAAGTTATATTCCATTTAACTTTAAATTCATTTTTATTTATAACTCATATCCATAGATATATCCATATAGTTTCACTTGTTATATATATAAGTTTATTTCATAATTGTAAATCACTTTAATTATAATTCAATTCTTATAATTCTTTACTTATACAATTATTCTTTAATTTAGATTATTCAAAAATCTAAACAATCAATTTATATACACTTTAATAATTTTGAAAAATTATTTCTTTATATATGAAAATATAATCAAGTAAAATTATTTCATTTACCCAATTTTAAAACAATATCGTGTCGAATTGTTCTATTCAAGTGTTTAGAAACCCCTTCGGCATAGTCTTGCGGACCACGCTGACGAAAGTTCATATGCCACTCAATAAATCAATCATCACAATATAAAACAATTTTTTATATTCACTAACAAATATGCTCTCATAGCTATTATTACTCTCAAACTCATTCTAGAGTACTACTGACTCTATCTCTAATGAGTAATACCCAACAGAACCATGGTTGTCGCTTAACCATAAGCTCTGATACCACATTGTCAGGACCCGATTCTTTGTCTTCCGAAAATCCAACATCGATACTCACTTTATCGACTGCCGAGTAATCGAACGACGGAAAACTGAACACTGAGGGTTTAAGAAAAAGAAAAAGTAGAAAAGAAGAGAAGAAAAGAAGATAGTAGAGAATAGATAAGGTAGAAAAGATAGAGGGAATAGAGAACAGAAAATAGAGAAGAGATAATGGAAGATAGAACATAGCAGAAAACAACAGAACTATATCAGAATCTCACAATTCACAGCGGAACAACATATAATAATAAATGAATAATCTTTAAACAAAGAACTATATCAGTTATTACATTTTATACTTTACATCATATCATCATCAGAGTGTACAACAACAAACAATGCAGCGGAAAAAGAAATACTATATAACTAGTAATACGCCATGCCATCCATCTTGCCTCCAGCAACTCCAGAATATCCAGAATATCCTGATAAACCTAGCTCTTGACTGCCCGTGTGGAAATTGGTGGGCACCCAGAGTTTAGGAAGGAAAACAATAAACTCCGAGTCAGTCATGTGACTGGTGTGAGAACTCAAAACAGTTTATTTATCTTTAAAATCAAAATAGAGGAATATTTTTAAAGTCAATTCGCAATGCTTTTAAAAATGAGACTACCATAAGACCTCCTGCCACACACACAATGCAAACGCAGACTTGGAGAAGATTTCTCCTTATGATAGTTAAAGATGCTTGATACGCATTAAAATCAAATCAATTTTGATAATATTATTAGTGCATAGTGTATAAAATGATTTCGAAAGTAGAATATAAATCTTAGCCAGCATAGGTACCATTATATTATGCCTACTAATAGCTACCATATTAAATGGCAGGTTCTACAACTAAAACCGTACAAGTCTCGTATTGTTTCTTTGGATTTCCAACGAATGATCAGGCCAAGGAACTTCCCATTGCCACATGAGAATGCCTCTGGATGGACATCCCCGAGAACCAAACCGGATCTCTACCAACACAAGGCCGGGTTACCCCTAACTAAGTAACAACTGACCGAATATGCCATCCCCCGGTCCTTTGGGACCTTTCACCGAGCGCTCGTAATCAATTCACACAATCATAGCAAAGTGTTTTCAACATGAGTAAGTATCTGGGCTCCATACCATGATACCACCCTTTTCCAGAAGGAAATGCACACATCCTAAAGGGCGCTACCCCTCATAACCTTGCTGCTTCTTTCCTGTTTTGACCATTCACGGGGTGTGAGGCTCGACGAAGTCACGTCCACAAAAACATACTTTATACAAAAGCCATGCTTTGGGTCAACAAATGATCATAGAAATGATCACCATGATTGACGATCAAATAAACGATCCTATCACAAATAATCAACACAATGATCATTTACAGCAACACTCAGCATGTCACATTACCAAATTGGGAATATATCGCCGATAACCTTCAACTACATAACCTCTGAGCTCGTACGTCTCAGAGAAGGGTGTTAAGCTAAAAGAATAAATTCTCCGCCACCAACAGAAATATATTTGAAAGAAATCGGCTTTATATCTCAACTTGTAATGTCAGACATACAATCCATACAAGTCTGTTCCGGGCTCGAACAAAACCGAAGGCACTTCTTACGAAGCCCTTGCAATCCGGGTATTCACAATCCCGATCGAATTTCCCATCACTTAAGGAATCTCTATACCAGGAGCTACCCAGTGCAGAGACAATCGATAGGTCATCCTATCGCTTTCACAAATACTCGGTCTTCAACACCGATCTTCAATGCAATTCACAACGACGTATCACATATTCGGAATGGGTTATACGACCCCATGGTCCTTTCCCGGTTAACCCGAATAGTGAGTGCTTATTCAAAAATAAGTGTGGCATTCACATTCAACAAATCACATCAATTACCCATTCAAAGGAAATATTGATAGTCGGTTATTGAACTATCAATCGATATGCACAACATCACCAGATTCCAAATAATTTCCCAAATTATTTATTTTCCTAAAAATATCTTTACTAGATATATAATTTCACACTTCAAAAAAAAAAATCAATATTTATTTTTAAACAAATTCCACTTTCTTTTATAAATTCCATAGTGAATTTATATTCCAAAATATCTATGAATATACGACTTCAATTATTCATTTCAATATTACTTTTCAATTTATCTTCAAAAAGATAAATTCTCAAAATATTCACTTTATATTGGAAAAACATTTCCATACTTACTTATTCATAAGTAATTCACAAATTTTATTTATTTTCAACACTTAGAAAATATTCAATATACTTAAATCAAAATTTAGTATATATCTCATTCTTTAAGGAAATCATTCTCTTAAACATATTTATTTGGGCCAAAACGAATGTTGCGTAAAACATCGTTACGACGTCCCAAAATCACTAGTATAGGGATTCGAAATTAAAATAGATATATAAATCCCAATACTATACAAAACATTTCCTTTCGGAAATCATTCACTATAACAACAGTGTTATAGTCCACCATTTCCTTTTATTTCTCGAAAACGTCTATTTCAACAATCAAATGTTGAAATCTATGGTTCCGAATCTCAACATATTTAAAACATTGTTAGATCGTTTTAATTCTGTTTAAAACATCACATTCAAAACAATTTCTTTAACATCTTATTCACTATTCAAAAACGTGAATATACTACGTTAATCAATTTCATCCTTTATTCATTTTATTTCAAAGGATTATTCACAGTTAAAAACGTGAATATAACTCCATTACTAAGTTTCAACAGTTTACTTATCAAAATAAGTCATTTGCGAATTTATAAAACAACGTTTATAAATTCCATTTCTAATTATTTTATAACAACTTCCTTTTATAAATTTTCTTTATTAACCTATTCGATTTATAACTCAATTATAAACTAAAGGTTCATATTATAAGTTAAATGCTTATAAAACGATTACTTTACAAAAATCGTTCCTTTGAACTTCATAATTATAAATCTTATAACTTATAAGATTCGATTATTCATCCAAATATATTCTTTTAATGACTTTATAAATTTTATAAACCTACTGTTTATAAAATTCCATTTATAATTTCACCGTTTATAATTCTATAAATTTCATTCATTTCTGAAATCCATTTTCACTTCATTCAAACACTTATAAAACTCATTTTATAATGTCAATATTTCAATTTATAAATATCCATTTATAAATCTCTTAATATAAATTAATTTATATTATTCTTTTAAAACGTCTTTAATCTCCTTTATTATTTCACCATTTTGATTCATAAAATAATTAAATTTTATAAATCCTATATTTAAACTTTTCACAATAAATTCTAAAATCCCGATTAAACTATTTTATAAAATCATTAGCATCATATTCTCAAAAATCATAATTTTTATAACTTTAAAAATTATAACGTTTATTTATTTAAAATAGATCAAATTCCAAACATATAGTATATTTTCAAAAATCACTTTTAAAATCATTTTAAAATTCCAAATTTGGTCCAATGATGCTACATACCAAATAGTCAATCCCGACAATAACGATATCATATATCGATATGATAATCCATCAAATATCAAAATATCTGAAATCAAATAAATACTGTTGAGGAATCCAGTTGGATCCCTCCAACCTGTTTTCCTGCATCCAAAAACATTAGCACAATACCAATTTCGCTCCAGTACGAAATTATCGCGGTACATGGGATTTAAATATTATCCGCTTAATAGACGGCGTAATAGGGTCTCATCCACTAAACAAAAAATGCGGGAAATCAATAACTCCAATATATATATATTGCTACTATATATAATACCAATTCCACTGTTTATGAAATATTCGCGGTATATGTTTTTAATAAATAACATCCGCTTACTAACGGCGTACAATGTCTATTTTAACAATCAATAGATATTAATCAACATTCAACCATGCATTCAAATATTTTAAATCTAACTATTTAAAATAAAATCGAAACTGATTCGATTGAGTGAGAAGTTCTCACCTTGATTTTAAATTCCGTTTTAGCGATTTATTTCGAATAAAATTAAACGGACGTTTAATTTTACCCAAAATTCTCACTAACTCCAAACGACTCCAATCCAATTTCATCGCGCAGTGCTCGTCCATACGATTCCAACGCAACTGGTTTCGCGCGTTTTCGACCTCGTATGAAAAAGATATGAATATTTGAAGTTTCACGAATTTTTATATAAACAATTTACAACTTAAATTAAATTTTATAAACCCACATCCATTTCAGGCCGTTAGATCCTTCATCATGCAATCACCACCACACCTTGCTTTCTTCCTCTCCCCTTCATTCACGTTTCTTTTCTACAGGCCGCACCACCCAAACCCATTATCAAATACTAGGGTTTAATTTTGCAACACCCATACTCAACTAAACTTCATCAAATTACTGCCATGTCGAAGCCCTTCGCGAGAGCTACCTCCACCACCAACCACCTGAAGTTCGGCCCCCTCCTCCTCCTGGAAATGCGTGCGCAAGTAAGCACGGTCGGCCCCACTTTGCTCCTCCTCTGATGCTCCAAACTCCATCATCACCGTATAGATCGAAAGCTCTCGCCTTGCTCATCATCTTTGTAGTTGATCACTTCGCTTGATTGTGAATGGATTTGGAGAGATTAAGGAATGAATTTCGACAATTTCTGGCCTTCCATTATAAAAGAGGCAGCTGGCTATAGATTAGGTTTAGGTTTTTTATTTTTTTATTTTTTTGTGAATTTTGGTCTATTTATAGAGAAATTTTCGAACACTATTCATCCGGAAATTCCGAACTCCGATTTACGCGTGTAACCAGCGTTTCTAGGGTTTACCCCGCGTTCCGGACACAATGGAACAGGTTTCGTTCAATTCTGAGACTGTTCAAAAATTGACTATTTTCACTAGTCGATTTTAATATTAAAATATTCAATTTTCACAAATTAACTTTTAATTCGATTTTAAAAGTTCTAAAATATTGTTCTAACTTCAATATGATAAAATAAAATTTTACAAATCATTTTCAATCATATTTAACTCAATTTCCTATTATTTCCATAATTTCACATATTAAATTATTGATTTAATTATTCAATTAAATCCAATAATTCAAATAAAAATTTATTTGACTTATAAATTCACTTATTAATATTCAAAATTAATTAAATATTCAAATTTTAATTATTAAAAATTCTGGGTCGTTACAGTGAAAGCACCAAAAATGTTAATGTGAAAATCTGACGCTAACACCTCGGTGTGTGTAGAAACGACATAAAAGCACCACCCGTGAATACGGGAATCAAGAAATAACAGTAAGTAATATAAAATGTAGTAAACGAGCACAGAGTTTATAGTGGTTCGGCTTATGATCAAGCCTACGTCCACTTCAATCCTTTTTATTGCTGATCGGATTACAACTTATTACAATCTCTTTCAATGACAATCCAATTCAATTCAAGAAACAAGTAGCTAAGGAAAACTTCGATGTGACAGAGTTCTTCGAATCCATGATAGAATGTGTTGAATTCCTGTGCGAAGTTGATCTAAGCGTCTTGCGTGTGCTTGAAGTGATGGAGTGTAGATTGCTTTGAAGATAGTGGAGTTTCAATTCCTTGAAGAAAAATCATCCCAAAGTCCTTTGAATGTTGGAGATGGTAACGTATTTATAGGCAAATCTGGATAAGAATTTTTCACCCAAGTCCTGAGTTGTGAACGACTTAGGCTAAGTCGCGGCCGACCTATAGAGGCAAATCCACGGTCCAAAGTCGTGAACGAGTCAATAGAATGCGACTTGAGTATCACGGCCTTGTATTTCTACTCAGCAGCTTTAGGTCGTGGACGACTCACGCCAGGTCATGAGTCGTGTACGAGTTAAGGGGCCACGATGTAAAATGATGAGGTATCCGGTCCACTTGCTTAGGTCGTGAACGACCTATTATATGCCTAAGGTCGGTCTGCCCCATCAGTCGTGAACTCCATGAGTCGGCCAACACCTTTGAGGCATTAAGGTTATAACCCGGTGAGTCGCTGTTCCTTCTGAGCCGTTAAGTCGGCAATCAGTTGAGTCGTCATTCATTTTAGGTCGGTAACAAGCTAAGGCTGTTGAGTCGGTAATCATTGTGAGTCGTGAGCCTGGTTTGAGTCGCTTGAACAAAGGAGTTAACAAAAATAATTTTTAAAATCATTTTATACTTCAAAAATACGTTCTCTCACAAGGAAAATATTCTGAGATTGATTTCACTCATTCTAGGGTATTTCTATCCTATTTCTAATGAGTTTTTGCCCCGTAGGCTAGGATTTGCCTAAAACCAAAGCTCTGTTACCAACTGTAACAACCCGATATTTTCATCCATTCACAACCACACCAACCGTACTTGAATTGCTCAAAATACCGCATTGTAAATAAATTTGGAGCAAATGAAATACAATCACAAAATCATAGAAATATCCGAATAACTCGCAGCGGAAATTAAAATGCCATAGTAGTTCATGAAGCTACTATAACAAACTTTCAAAAAAAACATAATACATAATATCAGTCTGAAAAAACCATATACAATTGAAATCTCAAATACATAGAAGTTTATATATACCAGAGCTAAATAGAACAAATGAAATTGAAAGGGAATAGATAACTAGACAAGCAGAATCTCCAGCGATTCCTAGCTCCAGAAAAGAAATCCAAAGCTAAGCTATAAATACACAGGATGACTCGAGCGTAAAGTAAAACACAAAACACTCGAGTCAGGACATATATACTTATATAATGTAAACTAACTCAAGTGAACTGTAGTCGTAATGTACAATAACATAAAGGGTGCTTGGGATCTCCCATCCTTTAAGGATTAGTTAAACTATAAATTAAATACATGCCGTAGTTAAAATTTCAAAATAGTAATTTATACTTCGAAATCAAATATCATTTCAGAATTCAGTATCATTCAAAATCCATTTCAAAATATCGTATCTTTTCAAAACCATATTCATTTTATTTAAAATACCATTTCAACACACATTTCAAAATAGTTTAGATTTCAAAACAAATTACTTCATTTTAAATCATTAAAATGAAGTTATTATATTTGATAATTAAATTATTAAATTTCCAAAATTTTAATCTTTCAAAGTTCATTTATTCACTTAAATTTATTAAGACAATGAAAATTCAACTTTCGCAGCATTTAGAAAATGCTACGGAAAGTTACTTTTAAAACAATTCAATTTAATAAAAGACAGCATTTAAAAATGCTGTAATAGGGTCACTTCAGTTCAAATAAAGCCTTGGTTAATTTCAGCAACTACAGCACTTACAAAGTGCTATAATAGCCCTTAATTCAATTTAGCCATTTAGTTCATTTCTATCAACTACAACATTTACAAATGCGGTAATATACATTAGATTAGAAATAATAATATTACAAAATATTGTTAATTAAATTCCAAATATTCAATATAATTTCACAAATAATTAAATTTTATTTAAATCATTCAAACTTATAAATTCATATATTTTTTGCTTTTAAAACAATCATTTACATACCCTTATATTCATGATTTTATAAAGTTAAATTTCATTCAAAAATCAATTTAATAATAATTTGCTTATATAATTCAACATTCAATTTCAATTCTTTATAATTAAATTTTTAACTTAACACTTAAGTTTAAATTTTCAAATATAACTTATTTATCATATTATTTACTTAACTTAAAATTCACTTTTAAACAAAATTCACAAATTTCCAATTTAAGTTATATTTCAAAATTCAACTTAAATATTCATTTATTTCACTTTTAACTTATTCAAAAATCATTAACACTTTACAAAAATAATTTACATTCATTTTAAATCAAATTTTAAATATATTTTCGTATTTCCTACTTAATTTAAATTCCATTCATACATAATTTCCAAAATAACTTATATTTCAAATTTCTAACTTTACCATTAATTTATTTCACTTATAAATTTTTAGAAAATCAGTAATACTTCATAAAATCATTTTTAATTAAGTTTAAATCAAAATAATATAATATTTACATTTCTAAAATATTTTAAATTTTTTAGAAAAATATATTTTAGCCACGGGTCTGTATATCATTTTCTAGCCTAGGTAAAGTGATACAAATAATATATCATTTCAATCCGTAATTTACAAAGAAAACTCGGGTTCTATCATTTCAAACCGGCAATCCCAAGTAAAAATGAAATAAATAAAAATCGCTCAGGCCTATCATTTCAGCCCATAACGATTTTTCCCTATTCTAAAGTCCGTTCGGGTATGTATCATTTCAACCCATAGTGATTCTAACCTAAAGGGAACTTGCAGTGTGATAAACTGAAAAAAATAACAGAATAGCATAATATAACAGTAACAGATGATATAACAGGTAAATAAGCATGGGTGAACATAATATGAAACTGTCCGGTGAGAATAACTCACTTGTATAGCTGGAGATGACAATCAAATATACAAAACAGAGATCTTTAAAGGCACGAAAGCACGAATATGATTTGAGTGTGGGAGAGCCAAAGTTAATTGCCTTGAACATATGAAACAAAATAATATACAACCCATGAATATACACTTAAAAAAATTTAGACAACACTAGAAATACATGCACAAAAAGTCACCAAACCTCTTGCACTTTCTTTCAACCACCCCTAGGCTCAGCCATAGGTTAAAATACACGGCCATGGTAAGGATTTGGATCTGGTTTTGGGTTCAATAGGTCGGCCACAGCATGGAAGATGATGTATAAGGATATATGCATGAAACTACAAATAGAAGGCAACCAAAGTGGATTTCAATGCAACACAAGTCACGACCAAGGCAAGCATGGTCACGGCTAGGCTTGGTGGGGTCAGGAGGTGATGTGGCAGAGGTCTTAGTTCATGTAGGTGGTTAGTTGTGATGAGGTCAGGGCTGGCCAAGGTGGTGTGGTGAAGTATTGATGGCATAGGAGCTCGGCTATGGAGTTTTTCAAGTGGATAATGCAAATTTTGGTGGAGTTGTTCAACTAGTGGTGCACGACCAGGCTTGGGCAGAGGGCTAGAGGTGATGGCAGCCTGATGTGGTGGTGGTGGAGGCAACCATGGTGAAGGAGGAGGAAGGGCTGAGCTACAAAGGTGAAGACAAGTGCAAAAAGATAAGAAAAACAAGATGAAAATGAGAAGAAAAGAAGAAGAATTTTACCAAACTTTGCCTCAGAAGATGATGGCCAAAATTTTAGGTTTGAGAAACTTTCCTATACGTGAAAATGAAGTGGGTATGCGGCTGAAGCAATGAGACACGACCATCAATTTAATGCATGTGATGTTTGGTTTGAAAAGGTAAGTTGAAATATGAAAAGGCAAGGTATACAAAAGGTCGAAACTCTTCATATTTCCAAAATTATTTTTAAATACATGTAAAATACTTATAAACAAAGATAGAAACACGAAAATATGATAAACGTACAAAAATAAATAAATAAATATTAATTAAATATAATTAAATTAGGAAAAATAGCAAAAATTAGAACTAGGTTAATTTTTTTTGAAAATAAATGCAATAAACTTTGGAAAAATTTAAACATCACTTTAAAAATGTTTTAAAATAAAATATATACCTAACATGTCATATAACACATATTAGAACATGATTTGACAAATAAAAATATTGTTCGTATAATTTAAAATAAACAACATTTTAAATAAATTAATGTACACACAATATTGTAAAATGCATAACTTTCACAATATAAATCAGATTTCAACAAAACGAAAAGCAGTATTCTCAAAATTTAATATATTTTCATATTAAAAGATAAAATTTCAAAATTTCAAAATTTAAAATTTAAATGTAAAAGTCAAAGTTTTACCAGATTGACCAAAAATCCACATTTTTGGAAAATATACAACTTATTCAGGTTTGAAATTATAATTCACACAAAAATCAAAATATACTTTTAAAAATAACAAAATTTATTCATTTTAATAAATAAAATAAATTTTTTAAATCAGGAGTTTCAATTTAAATAATTAAAATAATCATAAAATACTGGGTTGTTACAAAATCGTGGTTTTCCTCGGGTGGAAACGAGTCAATAGCTGTATTTAGGACTTTATAATGCATCATGCATGTGATGTCCCGGAAGTTTGGGCAATAATTATTTAATAATTTCTTTAATAATTATTTTAAAATGTGAAATATTTATTTAATAAATTAATTCAAACAGAAATTCTCTTTTGAAAATTTATCATTATTTAGTTTGTTAAATGATATTCTTTTCAATGTTAAAAATATTTAAGTAATAAATTTATCTTTCTAAATTGATTTAAAAATATTTTATTTATAATGTATATATTTGTATGCATTGTAAATAGAAGATTTGGTTTTAATTTTAATTTATATTAAATAAAGGATATTTTCTAATTATTATATAAATGTATAATTTGTAAATTTGACTTAATTTGATTTAAATTAGTATTGTAAACTTTTAAAAATCTTTCTTATATTTTCTCTAGAAACGTAAGTAAGAATTTATTTTGTTTATAAAAATAAATATAGTTTAGATTTTATTTTATAATAAAAGTTTGTTTTGTTTTATTTTAAATTTTTTGTTCTTTTGAAATAAATCATTCTTGTTTAAGTATAACATTTGATTTAAACCTTTTGAAATAAAATTGAATTCAACCTTTCTTTTCTTTTAAAAATCTTTTCTTTTGAAATGTAGTTTCATAAAGAATATTATTTTAAAAATAATTAAGTAAACATTAAAATATAAGTGCATAGTTTTATAAATAAGTTTATATGTATTTAATTAAAGACTTATGTTAATAAACATTTGTAACATGCTAAATTAAGTTTGAAATAGTTAAGGTAGATTCTAATACATATATAAATTTAGAATTCTCTTTTTATTTTGAAAATGAACATGTGTTAGTTTTTTTTAAACATTAAGTGAACACTTGTAAAATTATCTACACCTAAACATAACAAGTGGCATTTGTTTTCAAAGCTTTTTATTTTAATTTATATTGATAAGAGATATAACTAATGCATTTTGTTAAAAACCCATTTTCTCATTTGAAAACAGAAATCATATTTCTATAAAATCAAAACTCAAAACAAATGCATGATTGAAAATCTACAAACCTATCAACTACAAATCTGCAAATCAAAATACAAGATAACAACAACTTCAAATCTGCAATCATTTTCTTCAAAGTATCAACTGCAAATCCGAGCTTTTAGAATGAGGTCTGCATGCATACATCAACAGAAAGCAACAAGCAATTTCAGTGATCAATTATCAAATGCAAGTCAGGACTTGGATTTGTGATCTGCTTTTCTGGAAATTGGATCTGCATCTAATTTGCTCTGCATTTTCATAAATAATGTGAGTAAGCTTTTATTTTTAAAAACAGTTTCTTTTTAAAATCAAAGTTAAATAAATTAATAGCATTAAATATCAAATGCAAGCTGTTTTCCCTAGATTCAAACTGCCTTGAATTTAAAACTGCAATGCTTCATTGTTCTTAGATAAATAGTTTCACAATTTAAAAAAAAGAAACTTTGAGTTATCAGTTGCATGTGAATGAGTATGTTGAGTGATTGTGTATTGATGAATGCTTGTGTAAACTTATATATGTTGCTGTTGCTTGAAAATCTGCACACCTGTTGTTTTTTTTTTAACTAAGATTGTTATTAGAAACCCTTATCTCTGGGTTTGATACCCAGTTAGAATTGATATGTAAACAAGATTTTGGTTGTTTAGCATGAATTCAGGTTTGTAAATTTTGTTTATAAATCAAAGTTATGTTCTTAAATCATGATTTGGTTGTATTTTAAAAAAAATCCGTTACCTCAGAAACCAATTTGACAGTAAGTATTTCAAATAAAAATTCATCACCATCAAAATGAAACAAATACAAAATAGCTTAAATCAATTAAACATTTTTTAATCTGAATTCATGTTTAAAAACATGAATTTTAAACAATTTTTTTGTTGAGATTTGCTGAGGCAGGAGTAATTCTGTTTTGAACAGAATTGGGGAAAATTTGGTTCTATTTAAACTTCTAGTGTTTAAGGGATGTTGTGAATCTATCTAGAGGTAGAGAATTGATGGGAGAGTAAGTGGAATGGTCAGAAGCTGTTTCAGTGGAGGTGGTGATTTTAAATTGGGTTTTCCAGCTTTTCAAAACCCTGGTTTTAAGGGTTTTAGTGTTGAAACTTTGAGGGTCCGCACATTCACCCTGTTGCATCGAGTGGGGTAAGGTTTTGGGTGGTTGCAGAGGGGACTTAGAGGGAGGGTCTGCCGGAATTGTAGTGAAGATGATGATTGGAGGCGAGCAAATTGGATGATGACAGGTTTGGGTAGTTGAAGTTCTGGTGAACTTCTGTAATGTGCAGGGTTTATTTACTTGAAGTAACCCTCGGGTAGTTTTGCTTCTGACTCGAAGTAATGGGTGTAGTAACTCGAAGTAGGGTGTTGGGAAACTCGAAGTAAGTTAATGGTTTCTCGAGTATATGGCTACAGGTTTTATAACAGAGAGTATTTTGTAGTTTTTTTTAAAAAAATTTTTAAATAAAATTCATAATTAAAGATTGTAATTTGATTCAAAAATAAGTAAGTCTGAATTCAAATGAAGTTTTGAATTCAAAGTTTTAAAAAAATGAAATCTTAAATTTAAATTCAGTTTTAAACCAAAAATTAAACAGTTTGCAGGTTTTAAACCAGAGGATTATGCAATTTTAATTTTTGAATGAATCCATCTTTTTTTAAAGTTGGATTTTGATTCAAGCATAAGTTGTAACTGAATTCAAATGTAGTTTGAATTCAAAGTTTTAAAAATGAAAATCTAAAATTTAAACAAGTTTTAAATTTTGTTTTAAATCAAAGTTTAAAACAGTTTTCAAGTTTAAGCCTGAGAAGTTTTGCAGTTTTAAATTTTTGAATAAATTCATATTTTTAGTTGAAAACTTGATTCAAGTAATACTTGAACCTGAATTCAAATGTAGTTTTGGGTTCAAAAGTTTTTAAAAATGAAATCTTAAATTTAAACAAGCTTTAAATTCAGTTTTGAAGTCAAGTATAAAACAGTTTCAGGTTTGGTTTAAAACCATATTTTTGTTTCAAAACAGTTTTTGTAAGTTTTAATTTTTGAACAAATTTAAATGGTTTAAGCAAAATTTAAATGTGTTTTGAAATCAAGTTTAAACTGTTTTTTTTAAGGTTTCTTTGGAAACCAGATTGATTTCCAACAGATTGCAAATTTAAAGAAAAATGAATGAACATATTCAAATGTTTTAAAAGTGAATTTTGAAAATGAAATTTTATTTCAAATAAGATTTAAAACCTGAAAGAATTTATTTCTTTTAATATTTGAATTAAGCTATGAAGTGTTAATTTAAAAATTGAATCTATTCTCAAGCTTGATTTAATTTTAACTTCTCTTTTATATCTAGGTAATGAATGTTCTTTAAACTTCATTTTTATTTTTAAGGTTTATAATTATTTTTGGAATTAATGTTTAAATGATTTAACATTTTGAATCTTTAAATTCTTAAATGAATTGAAAATTTGAATTTAAATTTGGAAATGTATTGTTTTAATACATTTTGAATTTAAATGAGTCATTTAATAAGTAATTAAATTATTTTGAAAATATTTAAAATAATTAAGGATTTTACTTAATTATTTTACTTTT
Source organism: Allium cepa (assembly GCA_030765085.1). Taxonomy (NCBI): domain Eukaryota; kingdom Viridiplantae; phylum Streptophyta; class Magnoliopsida; order Asparagales; family Amaryllidaceae; genus Allium; species Allium cepa. The sequence goes on from CM060928.1 coordinate 1,040,908,253, forward strand.
AAATAATGGTTTAGATTAATATTAATTAGAAATGATTTATTAATCTAATTTAAATTTTCCTTAAGTATATAATTAATGAAATGTTAATTAATAATTGGTGATAATTATCTAAGGATAATTAAGTAATTAATTAATGTAATTAATTTTAATATTGTGATTTATTTAAGTTAATTAATTTAGTTTAATTAATTTTAATAAATCATTTGATGATTTTAAGAGTGTAATTACTTAATGTAATTAATGGAGCTGGATTACTTAGAGAAGTAATAATGATAATTATTGGGATGCAATTAGTAATTTGGATAATTACTTTTGTAATTAATTAAGGAATTAATTAATGATTAATTATTGGATAATTAATTTGATTAATATATAATTAAAGATAGCTAATTACTTAATTGAATATTAATCAAGGTGATTAATAATTAGATTAAATTCTAAATGTAATTAATTTTAATAAAGTAATTTATTTAAATATTAGAGATCATTAATTATTAAAATTAATGATGTAATTAAGGATTGTTTGATTAAGTAATAATTAATTAATTAAGTGGTTAATTAATTGTAATTAATTAAGAATAAATATAAATTAATTATAATTAATTAATAAATGAGTAATTAAATATTAATTACTTATGATTAAGGTTAATTAATTTATGAAACTAATTAAGGACCAATTACTTATTGTAATTAGTGAATGATAAACCCAAGATATTTAATCAAGTTAAATATTTAGTGGATAATTAATTAACTGGGTTAATTAATTAATGGATGTTAAGCAAGATTTACATGTATTAATTAATTTATTTTATTTTAAATTAATTAGAGATGGTTGTAATTAATTTATTCATTTTAAATTAATTATAATTGTTGGTTAGTAAATCATTGCTTATGGATATTATTGGTTGAATGGTTGTGATCTCAATAGTGAGATTGGTTGTATCTGTATGATATGGATGATTGGTTTAAGTGTGATGGTTTGTGATGGATTATTTAGTTGAGATGATTATATGTTTGTGATGATACAGATTATCTGCTTATGATATGAATGTGATTATCTATTGTGAGATGTAGTTTATATATCTATGTGAAATAGATAATAATGAAATAAGTTAATTGCTTAAAACCCTTAAGTACAACTTGGACATTAAAATGGCGTTTGGTTTCGATGAGACCGAGATCGGGTTTCCATATTTGGATATCCGAAAACCGCATCGATTCCGTTTAAACGTTAGGTCGTTAATCCAAGTGGAGCAAGTGAAGACTCAAGGTGTAAAGGCTATACGTCGGTATAACTCTGTAGGTGATTCCGTAATGAGTTTGACGGAATAGTACTTATAGATTCGAGATGGAGATTTAGAGTGCAAGGGTTATCGTTGTTAACTCTGAGGGTGATTCCAATACGAGTGTAACGAGATAATGCCTTCGGTTTCGTTCGAACCCGGAACGAACTTGTATGGATTGAATGCTTTCACTACATCGTCGGGTGGACGATGAGCATTCTAAGATTTATATGTCCTATAAAGGTAATCGTAGCCTCAAGCCTCATCAACCGGGAATGGCTAAAACAGGGGAGGTGCAGCAAAGCTTCGTGGGTAGCACCCACTTGAGAGCAAGATTTATCCCTGTCTAGAGGTCCCTTTATATTTCGGCTGTGTGGCAGTTGGAGACGACCAATCTGCGGGGTAGTCTTGTTCGGAACTGTTCAGTAAGGAACGGGTCCGGCTTTATGTTGCAGCGGAGTGGGAGTACTCCTCGGTACGGTGATCTAGGCCACGTACTGTGACGGGCGGTACCCCAGTAGCCCTGCCATTGATGGAAACCCATTTTCCCTACGAGACCCTATGGTTTTGTTTGTATTACCCACTTTTGTGGCTAGTAGCTGGAATTTAATGAATGTAACAATTTCGGCTATTTCTTATTTACTTGAAAACCCTAGACACTATTATAATATCACTGGATTTCCTATCAAATGTTTTGGTTAGCGTAAGGTAAAATTTTTTCCATGTTTATGTGTGGAAAGTCTTACGCGATATTTTTTGTTTTCAAAGGATTTTCTAAAGTTAAGCAACTTTTATCCCCGTTTACTCACACCAGACCCCTGTCTGACCTGAGTGTTTATTTTCTGTTTTATTAAACTCTTGGGTACTCATATTACGTATGAGTAGTCAAGTGTTTCAAGATTGCTTTGACGAGTTCTGGAGGAGATAATGGAGCAGGAGGCTTCAGCGTGTAGATATTATTAGTGGTTCCGCTGTGTTTGTGTTGTATCTGTTTCTCTGATGTACTTGGATTGTAATTGCTAGACGGATGTTTATAACTGTCTAGTTTTGTGTTGTATTAGCTGTATTACTCTGATGTATATGATATTATGTAAAGTTTTATGTGATATATTATAATTTATTCGATTGCGCTGTGAGATTCTGATGTTTGTCTGTTCTTTCTTTCCTTTCTTTTCTCTATTTTATCCCTTTCTTTCTTCTTAGCAATGCGGCTTCCTAGAGTCTGGAAGTTAGGTCGTTACAACGTGGTATCAGAGCACTAGGTTGAGTGAATACCTCTGCTCTGGAGTGGTGTTCTTCTTCAGAGAGCGTATTTGTAATTTTGAATATATATATATATATATATATATATATATATATATTTCTACCTATTAGATTGGGTTACCTGTTCGGGTTTCCAATATAAGTAATAAAGGTAGATAGGGTAGTGGTGTGTGTAACACAACTACCAATGGTTGGAGTTCGAGTGGTTGAGGTTTGAAGTGATCTGCTAGGGCAGTTTTGGGCGTCTTGAGTAGTTCTGCAGTTGGTGAAGGATTTCTCTGATCTCTGAAGGAAATCTTTTTAAGATTTGGAGTTTATCTTTGCATTGTAAGCTGGATTGCACTCGTGTGAGTGGTTTTTCTTGAATTTGGATTAGTTGGGAGTTCTGAAGCCAGCAATGGTATCTTGGAAACTTTAGGAAGGAGTTCTGTCTATATTTGAGTTTGAGACTCAGTTTGGCAGAGTGTTTTGAGCTTGGTTTGGGAGCAAGTTTCCTGAGAGATATCTGTCTATCAGGAAGGCTCTATTGTGAAGAGGCTGGTGTAACTTTGAGGTTCGATGAGCTTTTGGGTAAGGAAGCTTGGGTAGTAGTAGCAACAGTGAGTGGCCTGTTCTTCGATGGTTCAGAAATCTCTGTGATTCTTCTGTCGGTGGTCCGGGCAGATGGTGGAGCTTGTCCATTTTTTCTGGAGCTCAGTTGGGAGTAATGTTAGTGGTTAAGAGGTGGACCACTAGTTTATTCTTTTGAAGGCTTTAGTTGTTCTGTTTGTTGAAGTGAGAACGATTTCTTGGGTTCTGAACTAAGTAAGATCGCAAAAGTGATTTGCGATGGTTCGGAGGTTCTCTGAGTAATTTTTGTTGTGGTATTGTGACTGAATCGGATAGGTCACTGAGATTTACGGAATTCGATGAACAATATTCCGGGATAAGTTGATCATGTTTATACTTGTGTTCATCAACAGCATTCTCGAATCAGAGTTGCGCAGTGGGAGCATGGTGGCAGCTATTCCAGAATAGAAGCAGTACCTGATTCTTTGGGAATTTGAGTTTTGTCTTGGATCAGAGGATTTCTACAGGAACTTCATTTTGGATCTGGAAACTTGATTGTTTTGTATCTGTTTGTTTCCAGATAGAGTAGTTTGTCTGAAGTCTTCTGATGTTTGTGTAATTGAGTTTGTGTGGTGGATTTTGATTAATCCAGAAGTTGAAGGCAGCCCAAGATCGATATGAGAGATTTGTGGATATGAGTATTGGATCTTTCTGTTTTCTCTTGAGAGTGAAGTGTTTGTTCTACAGGATTGAATTTCCAGTTCGGATGGCTGGAATTTGTTTTGTTTTCGCGTATCTCTGAAGGAGTACGTGTATGATTTATCTCTGCTTTTAGAATCAGTAGTTCTGAGAGATTTGGAAGTTGATCGGGACTTGTTTGTAGTCCTGTATTCTGTTTTAGATTTATAGATCTAGATATATAAGAGCTCTAGATCTGAGTGGTGTAGCTAGTTTAGATTCTGTAGGGCGAGTGTCCCGGTGTTTGAACCTGGAAAACTCTAGGAAATCTTATCCAGAATTTTGTTTGGATAATTAGAATTGTTTGTTTGAATTGGTTGCTATGGTTGCTAGTATTTGGTTGATAGCATATGATTGCTCTTTTTAAAATTTAAAATCTATATGGGATTATTAAATTACCTTTGCTTTTAAATTTCGGGGACGAAATTCTTTTAAGGAGGGAGGAATGTGATGTCCCGGAAGTTTGGGCAATAATTATTTAATAATTTCTTTAATAATTATTTTAAAATGTGAAATATTGATTTAATAAATTAATTCAAACAGAAATTCTCTTTTGAAAATTTATCATTATTTAGTTTGATAAATGATATTCTTTTCAATGTTAAAAATAGTCAAGTCATAAATTTATCTTTCTAAACTGATTTAAAAATATTTTATTTATATTGTATACATTCATTGTAAATAGAAGATTTGGTTTTAATTTTAATTTATATTAAATAAAGGATATTTTCTAGTTATTATATAAATGTATAATTTGTAAATTTGATTTAATTTGATTTAAATTAGTATTATAAACTTTTAAAAATCTTTCTTATATTTTCTCTAGAAATGTAAGTAAGAATTTATTTTGTTTATAAAAATAAATATAGTTTAGATTTTATTTTATAATAAAAGTTTGTTTTGTTTTATTTTAAAATTTTTGTTCTTTTGAAATAAATCATTCTTGTTTAAGTATAACATTTGATTTAAACCTTTTGAAATAAAATTGAATTCAACCTTTCTTTTCTTTTAAAAATCTTTTCTTTTGAAATGTAGTTTCATAAAGAATATTATTTTAAAAATAATTAAGTAAACATTCAAATATAAGTGCATAGTTTTATAAATAAGTTTATATGTATTTAATTAAAGACTTATGTTAATAAACATTTGTAACATGCTAAATTAAGTTTGAAATAGTTAAGGTAGTTCTAATACATATATAAATTTAGAATTCTCTTTTTATTTTGAAAATGAACATGTGTTAGTTTTTTTAAACATTAAGTGAACACTTGTAAAATTATCTGCACCTAAACATAACAAGTGGCATTTGTTTTCAAAGCTTTTTATTTTAATTTATATTGATAAGAGGATATAGCTAATGCATTTTGTTAAAAACCCATTTTCTCAATTGAAAACAGAAATCATATTTCTATAAAATCAAAACTCAAAACAAATGCATGATTGAAAATCTGCAAATCTATCAACTACAAATCTGTAAATCAAAATACAAGATAACAACAACTTCAAATCTGCAATCATTTTCTTCAAAGTATCAACTGCAAATCTGAGCTTTTAGAATGAGGTCTGCATGCATACATCAACAGAAAACAACAAGCAATTTCAGTGATCAATTATCAAATGCAAGTCAGGACTTGGATTTGTGATCTGCTTTTCTGGAAATTGGATCTGCATCTTATTTGCTCTGCATTTTCATAAATAATGTGAGTAAGCTTTTATTTTTAAAAACAATTTCTTTTTAAAATCAAAGTTAAAGAAATTTATAGCATTAAATATCAAATGCAAGCTGTTTTCCCTAAATTCAAACTGCCTTGAATTTAAAACTACAATGCTTCATTGTTCTTAGATAAATAGTTTCACAATTTAAAAAAAAGAAACTTTGAGTTATCAGTTGCATGTGAATGAGTATGTTGAGTAATTGTGTATTGATGAATGCTTGTGTAAACTTATATATATGTTGCTGTTGCTTGAAAATCTACACACCTGTTGTTTTTTTTTAAAACTAAGATTGTTATTAGAAACCCTTATCTTTGGGTTTGATACCCTGTTAGAATTGGTATGTAAACAAGATTTTGGTAGTTTAGCATGAATTTAGGTTTGTATATTTTGTTTATAAATCAAAGTTATGTTCTTAAATCATGATTTGGTTGTATTTTAAAAAAAAAATCTGTTACCTCAGAAACCAATTTAACAGTAAGTATTTCAAATAAAAATTCATCACCATTAAAATGAAACAAATACAAAATAGCTTAAATCAATTAAACAGTTTGTAATCTGAATTCATGTTTAAAAACATGAATTTTTAAACAATTTTTTTTTAAGATTTGCTGAGGTAGGAGCAATTCTGTTTTGAACAGAATTGGGGAAAATTTGGTCCTATTTAAACTTCTAGTGTTTAGGGGATGTTGTGAATCTATCTAGAGGTAGAGAATTGATGGGAGAGTAAGTGGAATGGTCAGAAGTTGTTTCAGTGGAGGTGGTGATTTTAAATTGGGTTTTCTAGGTTTTCAAAACCCTGGTTTTAAGGGTTGCAGTGTTGAAACTTTGAGGGTTCGCACATTCACCCTGTTGCATCGAGTGGGGTAAGGTTTTGGGTGGTTGCAGAGGGGACTTAGAGGGATGGTCTGCCGGAATTGCAGTGAAGATGATGATTGGAGGCGAGCAAATTGGATGATGACAGGTTTGGGTAGTTGAAGTTCTGGTGAACTTCTGTAATGTGCAGGGTTTATTTACTTGAAGTAACCCTCGGGTAGTTTTGCTTCTGACTCGAAGCAACGGGTGTAGTAACTTGAAGTAGGGTGTTGGGAAACTCGAAGTAAGTTAATGGTTTCTCGGTTATATGGCTACAGGTTTTATAACAGAGAGTATTTTGCAGTATTTTTTTTTTAAATTTTTTTTTAATAAAATTCATAATTAAAGATTGTAATTTGATTCAAAAATAAGTAAGTCTGAATTCAAATGAAGATTTCAATTCAAAGTTTTTAAAAAATGAAATCTTAAATTCAAATTCAGTTTTAAACCAAAAATTAAACAGTTTGCAGGTTTTAAACCAGAGGATTATGCAGTTTTAATTTTTGAATGAATCCATCTTTTTTTAAAGTTGGATTTTGATTCAAGCATAAGTTGTAACTGAATTCAAATGTAGTTTGAATTCGAAGTTTTAAAAATGAAAATCTAAAATTTAAACAAGTTTTAAATTTTGTTTTAAATCAAAGTTTAAAACAGTTTTCAGGTTTAAGCCTGAGAAGTTTTGCAGTTTTAAATTTTTGAATAAATTCATAGTTTAAGTTGAAAACTTGATTCAAATAATACTTGAACCTGAATTCAAATGTAGCTTTGGGTTCAAAAGTTTTTAAAAATGAAATCTTAAATTTAAACAAGCTTTAAATTCTGTTTTGAAGTCAAGTATAAAACAGTTTCAGGTTTGTCTTAAAACCAGATTTTTGTTTCAAAACAGTTTTTGTAAGTTTTAATTTTTGAACAAATTTAAATGGTTTAAGAAAAATTTAAATGTGTTTTGAAATCAAGTTTAAACTGTTTTTTTCAGGTTTCTTTGGAAACCAGTTTGATTTCCAACAGATTGTAAATTTAAAGAAAAATGAATGAACATATTCAAATGTTTTAAAAGTGAATTTTGAAAATGAATTTTATTTCAAATAAGATTTAAAACCTGAAAGAATTTATTTCTTTTAATATTTGAATTAAGCTATGAAGTGTTAATTTAAAAATTGAATCTATTCTCAAGCTTGATTTATTTTTAACTTCTCTTTTATATCTAGGTAATGAATGTTCTTTAAACATTCATTTTTATTTTTAAGGTTTATAATTATTTTTGGAATTAATGTTTAAATGATTTAACATTTTGAATCTTTAAATTCTTAAATGAATTGAAAATTTGAATTTAAATTTGGAAATGTATTGTTTTAATACATTTTGAATTTAAATGAGTCATTTAATAAGTAATTAAATTATTTTGAAAATATTTAAAATAATTAAGGATTTTACTTAATTATTTGACTTTTAAATAATGGTTTAGATTAATATTAATTATAAATGATTTATTAATCTAATTTAAATTTTCCTTAAGTATATAATTAATGAAATGTTAATTAATAATTGGTGATAATTATCTAAGGATAATTAAGTAATTAATTAATGTAATTAATTTTAATATTGTGATTTATTTAAGTTAATTAATTTAGTTTAATTAATTTTAATAAATCATTTGATGATTTTAAGAGTGTAATTACTTAATGTAATTAATGGAGCAGGATTACTTAGAAAAGTAATAATGATAATTACTGGGATGCAATTAGTAATTTGGATAATTACTTTTGTAATTAATTAAGGAATTAATTAATGATTAATTATTGGATAATTAATTTGATTAATATGTAATTAAAGATAGTTAATTACTTAATTGAATATTAATCAAGGTGATTAATAATTAGATTAAATTCTAAATGTAATTAACTTTAATAAAGTAATTTATTTAAATATTAGAGATCATTAATTATTAAAATTAATGATGTAATTAAGGATTGTTTGATTAAGTAATAATTAATTAATTAAGTGATTAATTAATTGTAACTAACTAAGAATAAATATAAATTAATTATAATTAATTAATAAATAAGTAATTAAATACTAATTACTTATGATTAAGGTTAATTAATTTATAAAACTAATTAAGGACCAATTACTTGTTGTAATTAGTGAATGATAAACCCAAGATATTTAATCAAGTTAAATATTTAGTGGATAATTAATTAACTGGGTTAGTTAATTAATGGATGTTAAGCAAGATTTAAATGTATTAATTAATTAATTTAATTTAAATTAATTAGAGATGGTTGTAATTAATTTAATTCATTTTAAATTAATTATAATTGTTGGTTAGTAAATCATTGCTTATGGATATTATTGGTTGAATGGTTGTGATCTCAGTAATGAGATTAGTTGTATCTGTATGATATGGATGATTGGTTTAAGTGTGATGGTTTGTGATGGATTATTTAGTTGAGATGATTATCTGTTTGTGATGATACAGATTATCTGCTTATGATATGAATGTGATTATCTATTGTGAGATGTAGTTTATATATATATGTGAAATAGATAATAATGAAATAAGTTAATTGCTTAAAACCCTTAAGTACAACTTGGACATTAAAATGGCGTTTGGTTGCGACGAGACCGGGATCAGGTTTCCATATTTGGATATCCGAAAACCACATCGATTCCAATTAAACTTTAGGTTGTTAATCCAAGTGGAGCAAGTGAAGACTCGAGGTGTAAGGGCTATACGTCGGTATAACTCTGTGGGTGATTCCGTAATGAGTTTGACGAAATAGTACTTATAGATTCGAGATGGAGATTTAGAGTGCAAGGGTTATCGTCGTTAACTCTGAGGGTGATTCCAATACGAGTGTAACGAGATAATGCCTTCGGTTTCGTTCGAACCCGGAACGAACTTTTGTGGATTGAATGCTTTCAGAACATCGTCAGGTGGACGATGAGCATTCTAAGATTTATATATCCTATAAAGGTAATAGTAGCCTCAAGCCTCATCAACCGGGAATGGCTAAAACAGGGGAGGTGCAGCAAAGCTTCATGGGCAGCACCCACTTGAGAGCAAGATTTATCCCTGTCTAGAGGTCTTTTATATTTCGGCTGTGTGGCAGTTGGTGATGACCAATCTGCGGGGTAGTCTTTTTCGGAACTGTTAAGTAAGGAACGGGTCCGGCTTTGTGTTGCAGGGGAGTGGGAGTACTCCTCAGTACGGTGATCTAGGCCACGTACTGTGACGGGCGGTACCCCAGTTGCCCTGCCATTGATGGAAACCCATTTTCCCTACGAGACCCTACGGTTTTGTTTGTATTACCCACTTTTGTGGCTAGTAGCTGGAATTTAATGAATGTAACAATTTCGGCTATTTCTTATTTACTTGAAAACCCTAGACACTATTATAATATCACTGGATTTCCTATCAAATGTTTTGGTTACCGTGAGGTAAAAACTTTTCCATGTTTATGTGTGGGAAGTCTTACGTGATACCTTTTATTTTCAAAGGATTTTCTAAAGTTAAGCAACTTTTATCCCCGTTTACTCACACCAGACCCCTGTCTGACCTAAGTGTTTATTTTCTGTTTTATTAAACTCTTGGGTACTCATATTACGTATGAGTAGTCAAGTGTTTCAGGATTGCTTTGACGAGTTCTGGAGGAGATAATGGAGCAGGAGGCTTCAGCGTGTAGATATTATTAGTGGTTCCGCTGTGTTTGTGTTGTATCTGTTTCTCTGATGTACTTGGATTGTAATTGCTAGACGGATGTTTATAACTGTCTAGTTTTGTGTTGTATTAGCAGTATTACTCTGATGTATATGATATTATGTAAAGTTTTATGTGATATATTATAATTTATTCGATTCCGCTGTGAGATTCTGATGTTTGTCTGTTCTTTCTTTCCTTTCTTTTCTCTTTTCTATCCCTTTCTTTCTTCTTAGCGATGCGGCTTCCTGGAGTCTGGAAGTTGGGTCGTTATAATGCATTTTATTATAGAGCTCATATACTTTTTATTATTATTACTTCATGCTATTCTAGCTACTTTTTAAGAGTTGAAGTTTTCATAACCGAAAATAGCGGTTTGACTATGGTTTGGAGTCTTACTACATACATAATATCATGTCCTGAGACATGGTATTATCAACTAAAAAAGCCATGTAATGATAACTTAAACAACTGCATGCCTACATGTGTCTAATATATGTAAGGACAATATCTACACATAATTTTTAGCAAACTTAGAACAGTTCTATAACAACATAAGTCAGTTTTGACCACATCAGTTTTGCCATGTATCGAACAAGAATAGATTGCATCAGATTAAAAACTGTTGATTAAGCTCACCAAACTTCACTAAATCGTATGCGTTAATATCATGGCGATGGTTCGATTTTTGGTAATTTCCATCCAAAGAAAATCACATTTATCCAAGAATAAATGCAAATATATTAAAAGAATTATAAATAGAACAACCAATTCTTTCTACACATTTCTATAATTAACGAAATTTGAATGGAGAAAAATATACACTGCACCAAGTTAATTCTTAGCACTTATTCTTAGACACATTGATCGATTATATGAAAAACTTATCAACGACTAGCATGCATAAAGATAAATGTAGTTATAGCTTGAGATTAAGAAATCTATGCAGCTCCATACTTGAGTCTGTAATTATATATTAAGTTAAATTATTAAAAACCATGTTAGTGGAAAAGTAACAAGTATAAAATCCATTTGAGAATTAATAGTTAAATGCTTTAGCTTTTATTAATAAGGCTTCTAGTTCTTTTAAAAAATTGATTTTGAAAATATAAAAAACAAAAGGTCAAGCTGTAAATTTACTTACTCTTAAGTCATGAGGTAAAATAACAATGATAACAAGAGTCAAATCTACTTATCAGAAACGAAAAACAAAAATTCCATGACTTTGACTAAATTAAAATTATCTTCTAAGAATCATTTATTTTTCAATAACTTTGATAATGTATTTATGTGTATCTTTCATTTTCAAAAGAAGGTTCGTGCAATATCCTTTGATTCGACCATTATTTAAACAGCTGATATTTCTATGAACTTTCTTAAAGAGAAAATCTGACAATTATATGCTCTAGACCTCTTTATTATGGCGTGATAAATTTTTTAATCTTATGATACAGTAGACAAAATGGCTTACTTATATCTTGAAAATGAGAAATTATATGAAGAATATTTAAAATATTTCCCAATCGCTAAAGCAATGGGTATGCATGTTTAATACTGATACTAAACATTATCTTGGAACTGTGAGTGATAGAAAGCATTCAATATATAGGGAAAAGCTGAATAAAAGTTATCAAATACCAATCTAGACTAAAAATTCTACAGACATAATCAACTTGCAGTTATGATTTAATTAAAAGTTTAGTTCTAATCTACAATCCAAATTACCAAACACATCACATGGAATTATTTAAATTTAAAGTACACCTACTAACTGGAGCTTTAATTCCTCCAAGCTATGCAAACTTTACTCCACAATTACTTTAATTCCCATCCAAAATACTAATTTTCAACCTAAACTCAACCCACAACTAATAAATCATCAAAATTGCATAACTATGTAATACTTGCAAGAAGCACGTGAAGTGTATCATAGCAGTTGGCGAGTTCATTGGTATTGCAGATTGAGAAGCAGGTTAAACTTCACTCCAAAATCTAGTCCCTCCATGCTTAGGGCTGGGGAGGAGTTGATCGGCTTAGGGCTTGTGAAGAGGAGATCGACTTAGGGTTTGTGTAGAAACGGGAGTAGATCGATGGAGGAGTGAATTGATGAAGTAGAGAGGAGCAGAGTAATGGCTGGGAGTAAAGCAACGATGGAGGAAACGCGAGGCTCGACAAAAATTTCTGAAGTGGAGAGCAAAAAAAGTAGCAGATTTGGGAATGGAAAGGAAAAAACACAGTAAATGTTTTATTAGCAGGGAAGGCGATAAATTTTGGGATCTCTGAAAAAGAAAAATATACATGTAAATTAAAAGTGTGAAATAACTTTGGTTGCACTTACATTTCAAACGCCACAAATACTTGCAACCAAATGCAGATTTTCTTATAGTGTCAGCATTAAATAAAATTTATACATTAGTTAATGAAGCATTTTACCTCTTGTTTTCTGTAACGTTAATGCTTATTTTGCAGAGGAGGGTCACTCAAAGCATTCTATATGTGGTTCGACTCCTCTAAGGTCAACTCACGACCAATGGACCATGCCACTTGAGCTTGCTCCGCTTTATATCATTCCCACGATAATAAGCAAAAGTTTGCTAAAATAAATATTCAATTTAAAACTTATGAAATGTGAACTAAAACAATTAGGCATGTCTACCATTATGGTTTGAGATTTATTGTCCATCCAAACATGTGAAACTTTGCCATCCTCACATGCCTTCTCAACGGCATGCGTGTGTGTGAAGATCTCTTCCATTGTAGGCACACAATTTTAACTGTTATACTAAAATTATATATATATATATATATATATATATATATATATATATAATGTTGCCAATATGATTAAATGTCAATAATCAATTTATAATCGCAATGAATTTGGACGTAGAAACGGAAACAAAAATCGAGGTAAGTAAATCTCACTCTTTTGGAATAACTGTTTTAATTTATAGTAATCAAAATGAATTATTGTTTCACTGGATTAAATATATATAGTAGTATATATATTAGTAGTTGGATTGTTATTCCCGCATATTTTAGCAGATGAGACCCTATACATCGTGCATAATAGTGGACGACCCTATATACCACGATTCCCCCTCCAAGTGGAATTGGTATTATTTTTTTATTTTGTGTTAACGTCTGTGGATGCAGGGAAACATGTTGGAGAGATCCAACTGAATTCCTCAAATATATTATTTATTTTCAAATATAGTGATATATGATTTGTGTAGAATAATCTATTATAGATTATTGTAGTGATTGGAATTATTGGATGATATTGTAGCACTGGCATGGATTTTTATAATTTAGTACCATAAGTATAATTTTAAAATTTAAGGAATCACAGGAAATTTAATATATATATATATATATATTAGAACTAGAGTTATTTTAAAGAATCTAATTAGAAAATTATATTTGAGTTTTCGTTATCCTAACTATTGTGAATTCATAAATGGAGATTTTGAAAAGAAAATAAAGAAAAGAAAAATAAAAAATGAATTATATAAGAAATTTATATATGATATTCTGGAAATAAAAAAGAGTTAAAATCAATATTGAAAATAGATCGAAAGTGTAATGGAATTTATAAGAAAAGAATGTATATAATGGAATTTGATAAATAAGATTCGTTTATAAACAGATAAAAACCAAAAGGGTTATAAATTATATTAACGATATTCATAAATAAAGGGGTTCGATATCAGATGAAATTATGTAAAACAATGTTGAGAAAAAAAGTTGGTTCTATTTTTGAAATGAGAACGGATAGGGAATCGAAGATAAATCAATATGTTGTGAAATTTAGAGGAATATATTAACTAAATTGGTTATTGAGATTTTAAAAATATATTTTCAAATTTTAAGAAGTGGGTTGTTTTAAAAGAAAGAATTTATTATTTTAAAACTATGGAATTTCAAACTAGTTGAGATTGAAATACTTCGGTAAGTAGTTTTTCAAAAGTTAAATGTTTCTTTTTTAATTCCAATTTTTAAATTCAGCTTTGGAAATTTATTAGTTCACCTAAAAATGAGTTATATATGTTATCGAAGTGTTTTAAATATTTTAAATAATAACTTAAAAAATATTTTTAAATAAACTACTATTATTTAAAGAAAATACTTGTTATATATATATATATATATATATATATATATATATCTTTTGAAATGATTGCAAATTTATTTATAAATTTTCTCGAGATGTGTAGACGGGTTTATTAAAGGATGAGGTTTTTATAAGAGAAATCTTATAAATGGATTGTTTGAGACTTAAGAGAATTCTTGATGTCTAGCCGCGATAACTTCGAAAAGATTTTGAATTCATTTAAAGGAGTTATAAATGGTGGATTTGGATTATAAACAAGGATAACTGATTTGGATATCGTAAGATGAATTTGTTAAAAATTCCGAAGACTTATGATATATGTATGAAATATTTCCAAGATAAATATAAAAACGATTTCGGAAATTATACGTAAATATTTTCCCAAGTATCGAAAGGAAGGTTTTGGAAACATTTTTAGTGGGAAAGTATTTGGAATAGAAATATTTTCTAAATGTTGTAAAAATAGAAGTTGGAAATATTTCTAAGTATTGAAATGGTAAAATATCCTGTTATGGATACAAGTGTTGAAATTGTTTTTCAAATATATATTATTGAAAGATTGATTATATGTATAGCTTGGTGAAGATGTTTGAAATATATATTTTAGAAATTTATAAGATAAGGCCTAGTGTAGCTTTTGGATGTTATTTGATAGTTAAATAACTGACTGTCAATATTGGCCACTTTCATTAATCTTTTTGAAGAGACCGGGACCGAATTTAATGATTCGAAAACCACTTCGATCTGGTTTGAACATTACGAATAAATACCATAAGGATGACGAAGATGGTGATTCGGTTTGTCTAGACTCAGGAAAACTTGTATGGACGGATGCTATCAGAGCATCGTTATTGGAGGACGATTAGCAATATAAGTAATATTTGTTCATGAAAGGTAACGCTTAGCCTCGAACCTCATCGAACAGGAATGACTAAAACCAGGGAGATGCAACAAGGCTAAGTGGGTCGCACGCAGTTAGGGTATGTTATCACCATTCTAGATTTCCTCGAAATCTTTTATATCATGGGTATGGTTATGCATGGAAGGAGCGCTCGATGGTAAGGGTGGAAACACCCGGGGTGATAACATATTCAGTCTACCTTGGTTAGGGGTAGGCCGGTCTTATGTAGTAGAGGATCCCGATGTGGTCCTCAGTATATTGTTCTAGAGGTGTATTGTGGTGGACGGTACCCCAGTGGCCTAGTCATTCATTGGAATTCATTTTCCGATACGAGCTTACGGTTTTGTTTATAGAGCCTAGTATGCTGGAATTTAATTAACGTAACAATTTCAGCTATTTGAATAAGTATTTGTATTTATACACTATTATAATATCACTGGGTTTCCTATAAAATGTTTTGGTTATCGTAAGGGAAAAACCCGCCATTTTTATGTGTGACATGGTCTTATGAGATACCTTTATTTTTCAAAGGATTTTGATAACTCTATTAATTCAAATTGAGTTTGTTTTCTCACCTTGGTTTTCTAAACTGACTCGGGTGTTATTTTATTATAATTCTCGGGTCTGACCGAATATTATAGATTCAGGTTAGGTGCTATGGAGCTTCGAAGATGAGCTGGAGGATTTCTGACGTATATCACGTACTTGTTACTCCACTTTGTGAGGACAAGTTATTATAACTATCCAGATTGATGTATTGATTATTGTACTTTGATGATTGTAAGTATAAATAGTTACACATTCCTTTGTATAAAATCTGTTATTATGTATATATTATATTTTGTTCGGCTGCGATCGTGAGATTCTATGTTGTTATTTATTTTCTTCTATCTCCTTTATCTTCTTTACCCTAAAGATTCGTATCTCCATCCAATTTGAGTTGAAATGATGTGAATTATGGTCGATTCAAGGGGTATGGATTTATGAGCCTTTACACTTGGTATCAAAGCTGAAGGTTAAGCGAGAACCTTGGCTCTAGTAGGGATTACTCATTAGAGATAGAGTCAGTAATACTCTAGAATGAGTTGAGAGTATTAATAGACATGAGTGCGTATTTGTTGGTGAATATAAATGGTTTTATATTGTGTTAATTTATCCATTGAGTGGTATATAAACTCTGATCGAATAGTGGGACACCACATAAATCAATAGGAGTTTCTAAACACTTGAATATAGTAACTCGACACAGTATGGTTTTGAAGCAGGTAATTGAAATAATTTTACCCAAATTATATATTGATATAAAAGAAATAATTTTTGAAAAATTATTATAGTAGTGTGTTTGGTTATTATTATACAGTCAAAATATGATTATAAAATTGGAAATGGTTTATAAAACCAAATTAGATTGCATAAGAATGAATTATACAAGTGAATAAAACTAAAAACAAATTCAAACCTGAATTTGAAAAATCAAATCCTAGAGATATTTAGGGAATGATTTCAGAAGTGTTGTGGGGTGATACTATTTTGAAAATATTTTTGGAGAAGAGTAATAGTAATGTTATGAAATATTTTGAATGGAAAATGTTTGAAAATGGATATTTTTTGAAAGGATGTAGCACTGAAATCACTTCGGTCGCTGGAAAATAATTTCGATGATGATCACGACATCATCGGTGTTCATTTTCGAGTTTCTAAGTGATGGATTGTTGCCGTGATTCTTGTTTTTGGATTGTTTTGAGAAAAAACAAATTTGTTTTGAAAATTATGAAGGGAATTCGTTTTAAATTTTTTAAAAAGCGTGATTTGGAATATTGAGATTTCAAAATGATTTGAAATAAATACCGGGTGTTTGAACTCTGGAATCTTTATTTAAAATGTTTAGAAAATATCTGGCAATAAGTTATAAACCTATAAAAATTGAAAATGATTCTAAATAGAAAAGAAAAATATGAAATTTGAGTTTTGGAAATGGATTTTAACTAGAGTAAGGTTAAAATGGATAAAATTAAACTCAAACAAAGTAAATGGAATAAATAAATGAATTGATTATAATAAATAGGATTTAAACTTAAGTGAGTTAAATTAAATTGAATAAATTGAAATTTAACTTAAGATAAGTCGAATAAAAATTGGGTTGAATTGAAATAAAATTGAATTGATTTATAGATGATTTTGAATGGAACAAACAAACTTCAGTGGCTTATAAAAATTGAAAACAATTGAATAAAAATATATTTATGCAATAAATAAATGTATAGTCTCGAGTTAAAAATAAATTAGGAATATACTTGAGTATAAAATTGACGGAAACATGGAAAAAATAGTTGTGTAACTTATAAAAATTGAAAAGTAAAATAGAAAACCTGAAGAAAAATGGTGTAATATTTTAAAGTGAAGAAATAAAGTCCAAACTTGAATTATAAAATAAATTTGAACTCGAGTAACTTTACTGAAGTGATTTTTGAAATAAAAATTAGATATAGGATTAAGTGGAAACGAACTAATTAGATGATTATTTAGTTAATTGAATGTAGAATGGATGTTAGCTTGGTTAAATAAATTTGATTGTGGATTAAAAATGGATTTGAAATGAAACCCGAGTTATAAATAAAATTCGACTAAAATTGTAAGCAAATTAAATATAATTGGAAACATGTCGGATAAAATGGAATTGGATTAAAATCGTAATGACGCGAGTTATAAATAAATTCAACTGAAGTGTAAATGAATTAAATATGGCCATGATATCATTTAAAAGAATTCAAGAATGAATTCGAGTATGGAATTAGAAATATGAAGTCGATTGAGTGAATGAACTAATTAAATAATTAGTAAATGGAATGGAATTAATTGGATAATAAAAAAGTAAATTAAAATGGAGTTTGTTGCAAATAGAAATGAACTCAATGTGACACCCCACCTCTATACCCATGCTAGCCAAGGACACTACGGTGTAATGCCGTCAACTAGCACGGAGAATAAGGCTGTTGAGGAGCGACCATCTGTATAATTGCTTTGTGCGAGTACCGATATGCCAGATAAAATATAACTTGCATTCTTTTCAAGAGGAAATCCGACATACCGATACAAACTTAAAGCTACTACACAGTGGCCATATAAATTCTTCGGAAACAAATATAGAAATAAGCATAACACAAATCAGTCACAGACAATTCATATCACAAAGGCGGAAATAGATATGAATATTACACATAAAAGTGTATATCAGAGTAGTGGTCAAATAAGATCCACAACATCACAAAGGAATAGATACAAGTGCAAGACAAAAATATGTATACATCGAGGAGCCTATATCTCAATTGTATACAACAAAAACTGCTAAATTGAAGTAGTTAGCCAAAAGATCAGATGATGGTCCGATAAGGAGTCAAGCAGAGCCACCTGTAAAATCTCAGTTTGATCCGAGTATTATTTAAGAAGAAAATAATAAACGGATCAGTCTAGCTATAATTATCAGATAAAATGAGATATAAGAAGAGATATAATAAAAAGACGTATGATAACCAAAAATGTCATACTACGACATGTATACATTAGAAAATCCACAAAAGTCATAACAATATTTCAAGAATCTCATAGCATCAAAAGGAATGCCATGCTCTTTATTTCATTCACCAAGCCACAAAATGACATACATATCAATGCCAACTGAAAAAGGTGGTGAAACATAAATTCCAGAAATCATCGTATAGAAATCCAGAAATCACAAGAAAAGGTTGGCCAAGACATTGATGTAGTGCAGACGGTACATCCAATGAATCCAAAAAGCCAAGACATTGATGTAGTGCAAACGGTACATCCAATGAATCAAAAAGCACAGACATTGATGTAGTGCAGACGGTACATCCAATGAATCCAAAAAGCCAAGACATTGATGTAGTGCAAACGGTACATCCAATGAATCAAAAGGCAAGGACATTGATGTTGTACAAACGGTACATCCAATGAATCGAAAGGTAAAGACATTGATGTAGTGCAAACGGTACATCCAATGAATCGAAACGAAAAGACATTGATGTAGTACAAACGGTACATCCGATGAATCAAAAAGGAAAGACATTGATGTAGTGCAAACGGTACATCCAATGAATCAAAAAGCAAAGACATTGATGTAGTACAAACGGTACATCCAATGAATCAAAAACATATTAAAAGTACATGGGTCACTAGCCCACAAAGAAATGAGACGAAGCTCAATAGAAAGAGGTACAGTCCTCCTCGTGGACAAAGAGACATCGCACATTGCTAGTCTAAACTATAAAATGATCATCATCGATCATCAAGAAGTGTCAATTACAATAAGCTAGTAAATATATGAGCTTAGCTTCATGTCCCATAACCACTAGCTTAACTTAAATATTTACGAACAAATTGTAGATCTTCACTAGAAAATTGTCACAAGAGATTCAATCGAACAAGTCCAAGAATTAACCGATGAAGTAAACGCAAGCGTTTCATACCACTTGTTTTACTAAGTCATTTAATGGGATTTCTCATACGAGTGAGGTAAAGGTTTGTATATACTAACAGGTTGGAAATCGGTTTGAGAAAACGAGCTTTGTAATAAAATAGTGTTGAAATCATTTGAAGAAAGATTTTTGATATTTACTACTAGTATAGAAAACCTTTATATTTTAAAGTGACAAATCATAGAAGTGATTGTAGAAACAATCAATCATAAAATTCACATTCGAAGACGTGAATAAAATCCAAAGAAATTGATAAAAAATCCATCGAAATGGATATTCAAAAATCCCTAAAAAGGAGTCATCAAAGTCATAATAAATGATAACAACAAATAGGAAACAACATGAATCGATTAAAGTTGGAAATTCAATCAAATAGGCAATATAGGCAAAACTTGCAAATAGGAGCAGGTCGGTCAACCGGACTCCCTGAGTCGGTTGACCGAACCAGAGGCAGGAAGTGCACGGGTAGCAGGTCGGTCGACCGGGCCCTGAGCTCTGTCGACCGGAGCCTGTAACCTGCACTTCCAAAACAGAGGCAGGAAGTGCTCGGGTAGCAGGTCGGTCGACCGACCACTGAGTTCGGTCGGCCGAACCTGTATTCTTGCACTTCCTACCCTATTTCAAAAGAGGTACAAACTCCCTCAATTTGCAAACGGTCGAGCAACGGCACTAAGGGTTTATGCCAATCGACTACCCGGCCATAGAAGCTCTTTGGTTCATCACCAAAACATGATCAAAACGTCAAAGCTATGATTTTTAAAGAATTGAACCCAAAACACCAAAAATTGGAATATTCACCAAATCAATCCAAACCAAAAGCAATTGCACAAGAATAAGTGTTAGGAATTCATACCTAACAATCGAAGATAAATATAGGCTTAGATGTGAGATAAAAATCTCACCTTTAAACCCAAAAGCACAAGATTGAGAAGCTTGAAAACAAAGAAGGATCAACCACTCTTCAATCCTAACTCAAGAAGCTTGATTCTAACAATGGGTTCTCTTGAATTTGGAGCTAGAAGTTGGATTTGCAAAGAAAGCTAGAGCTTAGGAATTTCCATTTCCAATCTCTTCCATCATTTTTACTTTAGAATTGAAAAGAGGAGTAAGTGAGAGTGAATGGGGAGGGATGATTCAGTTTAGGGTATTATTATGGCTAGTGGGCTGAACCCAAACCCAAACCCAAAGCGAAAAAGGTCAAATTTTTAGCTAGCTCCAAACATATCGAAGTTTATACTCAAAAAGGTTGTAAACGGCATTTTGAACTCAATGGAAGGGGTCTCGAGTCCCATTTCGGCTGTTTGCAAAAAGTAGCTTTTCGGACCAAAATCCGACAAACGATAAAATATTTAAATAAAATATTTAAATATACAATTGATAAATATGCGGGTTGTTACACTTATGTTGTCGGTTAAAATGATTGAAATAAATAACTTAAGTTAATATATAATAGAAGCTTGGCTTCGAGTAAATTTGCGAAATGGCCATTAAATAAAATTGCATGGAATGATTTCAAGCCAAGTAAAAGTGTATTTAAATGGAATGCAAATGAATTCATTGAGAATGAAATAGAAATGGAATAGAATTAAGTATAAATTTATTTGAAATCAATTTAAAATAGCTATAAGCTGAAATGATTATTTTATTAAATGAATATCATCGAATAGGCATAGAAAAAATTGGTTGTTTGGCGTAAACGGAGTAAATAAAATTATACGAACCAAATAGAAAGTAAATCAATTGATTTTTAATCAATTTGGAATGGATGTGAGTTTTTTTGGTTTAAAAATAAATTGAATGCACATAAGGTGAGTTGAAAATCATCTAAAATTGAATAAAATGATAAAAATGGATTGACTGAAAGTGATTAAATTGGTATCTGAACCTTATAGATTTCTTATGATACATGTTTAGCATGCTGGTTTATGAAAATTATGTGTTTATACTAGTTAAATAAATGAAATATCAGGGAATTTCATATATTTGGTGCTTAAGTGTTTAAATTGAGTAAGTACAGGTATTTGGAGCTATTTTGCATGACTTTGATTACACGAATTGCAAAATAAATAAGTCACTTTCTTAAAAATGATAAAATAAGGTAAGTTTTCATATTAAATTCTACAAAAAATATAAAATATTGATATATATTGTTGTTTTTCGACCATGTGGGTCGATGTATATATATATATATATATCTCTTGTCAAATAGCAAAAGGCTCTCTGTACAAAGGAGACACTGCCCAAAAATTTAGGGTGTTAGAAAAATTTTGAAAAATTTTGAATTTTCTTATCAATGCTAATTTTTTTTCGAATTGTAATTAGAATGAAGGATTTTGGGCATAGAATTTATGGCTCATTGTTTTGATCAAAACTAAAGGGTTTAGAAAAAGTGAATGTCGATTTTTAACTAAGTGGGTGTGACGACCTGGAATTTTAGTCAATTTAAATCGGAACATTTAATTGATTTTAAATATTTAAAAGTTAATTTTCAACTTGAATTCAAGTATTACTATTATTTAACAATTAAGTTATTGGATTTAATAAACTAAAATTGGGTAAATTGTTGAATCTTTTGTTTTAATCCTGTTAAAAATAATTTGAAGGCTTATAAAAATTTATATTGATAATACTGAAAATAGTAGAAGTGTTAAAATTGAATTTGGAAGTGTTTTGTTCAGTTTTGAAAAAATTACGTTTAAATCAATATTTAAAAAAAGAGCCTTCCGAGGCACAGTCTCGGAATTTGATGAAACCAGTTCCATTGGATCCGTAATATTATACTACTATCATATTTCAGTTTTTGTAATGTTTGGAGTTGTTGTGTGAGCGTACGATATACTACACGCTTAAATCTGTATCCAAAATTCAATATAATAACTGGTTCAATAAGCTATCTTCTCCAAACGATCGAATCGAGACTCGAAACTTTTTCCATTACGTTCGGAATAGGCGTATAACATTATAAACGCCTGGCGGCACGTCACGATAGGAGGTCGAGATTTTGAGTTTCGATATCGGGACAATTTAAATTTAAATTCAAATATATTGGTTGATCAGTCAATTTTCTTCATTTGAAATTCTTTCCCATCAGACCTTTTCACTTCTCCATCACTGTAGTAGACTGAGCTTTCTCATTCCTTCTCCGACACGCTTCTCATTCTTTTAAGTTTGCCTGCCCCTCTTTCCTTTCAAAGGACGAAACAAAAAAGAAAGAAAAGAAATCAATCGTCTCGGCCTTAATGAAAATTAAGGGGGGAAACCTAAATTAATGGCCGCTACTTTTAATTCCTCTTCCATCAAATTCAAAATTTATCGAAATCGAGGAGCTCGACCAAACGAACGGCGACTGAGATTCACGTGGTAATGGGAAGCTCGCGAGTGATGAGCGATGGAAAGGACTCGATTGTGATCGCATCAAAGTCGTATTGCTCGAATCTTGAGACCTTGACGTGAGTGCTTCGGTGATATTGTGGTGGCGATCGACGAAGTGATGCACGTGGGTTCAAGGGCCATTGATGGTCTGGTGCAGGTAGCTCGAGTCGTGATTGATCAAAGATGGGTTCGCGTTCGATTTGGGGATTCGTGTGGGATGTTGATGGCGGCAGGACTGGTAGATTAGGTGGTTTGGGCCACGCGTGGTGGCTCTCGCAGCGGCTCAGAGGAAGGGGTCGATCAGAGGGATTCACTCTTGCGATGGTGAGGTTTCTATTTTTTTTACTTAGGATTTTACTTAATCAAATTTTATTTTGAGAAAAAAAGGAAGTCTACAGTAGAAAGAAAAGGTATAATACATATATTTATAGAAAACAGAAAATTGTTTTTACGGATAAGGTTTGGAAAAAATAATATAGGAATTTTATAAAATTGTTAAAGGATTATATAAAATTAGATTTTTGAAATCTATAGATTATTTTTCTAAGTATATGTGTAGTTTTAAATGAAGAAAATAAAAATAAATATACATATTCACATTTCAAGGCTATTAGTTATTTTAAAAATATAGTATTATGGTGACTAATCTATTTAATAAACTAATTTAAATATTTCAGCCACTAAAATACTTAATTTGTTTAAAATTCAATCATTAGTTTAAAACCAAATTATTAGTTTAGATTAAATTAATGAATGACAATTGATTATTCGATTTATTTCGAATATTAACAAAATCATATAATATTTATACAAGGACAAATTTTGAGAAGATAGTAAGCTGGATTTGGGAATGGATGCTAATAAAATAAAAAGTGAGTTAATTTCACTCATCTGGTTTGATTTAAATTTTAAATAGTAAAATTTAAATATATGGTTGAATAATTGAATTGATTGATGTGCTATATTAGAGTATATAATACATCTTGGAATGATTGATTTCCCGCATTATATAGCGGATGATACCCTATGCGCCGCATAATAGCGGATGATATTATATTTAAATCCCATATACCACGATATTCCACCTCGAAGTGGAATTGGTATTTTATGTTGTGCTAACATCTGTGGATGCAGGGAAACAGGTTTCCTCAAAATTATTTATATTTTTTAATATTCTTTGTTATGAATATTCGATATTCTATGATGAATATTATCGATAATTGGAATATTGAATGCTATGGTTTACTTGAATATATTTCGGTACGCTGAGTTATCAAAATATATAGAATTGGATTTTTGAAAGAAATTAAAAAGAAGAGAATTTGTAAGTGAAATAATTATAGAGAATTTAAATAAATTAAGAATGAACCGAATAAGAATATTAGTGGTTTTAAAATTCTAATAAATAAATTCCGTATATGAAAAGGGAATTTTGAATAAACAGAAAGATAATGAATTTTAAACTTCAATGATATTATTTAAAAGAATAAAGCATTTATTTTAAATTTAAGATTTAAATTATTGAAGAGAATAAAGAAGAAATTTGGAACGTCTAAATTGTTATTTTTCAGTTAAAAGATTTAAAATCAAAATGAAAGAAAAATAATAATAAAGTCTATAATTAATGGATTTTGAAATGAATTAAGTAAGTAAAGGAATTTATTTCAAATAGAGTAAATTGGAAATCAATTTGGAAATTGATTTAAATATTTGGAATTGGAAATTTAAAGAAGAATGTGACTATGAAGTTTATAAACTGTGTTTATAAAAGTAAAGCAATATATCAATGGATATTTGAAAGAATAAATTCACGGTGAGAATTTATTTAAGGAACGGGAAAATCTGTTTAAAAATAAATAGTGATTTATTTTAAAGGATGTGAAGTGAAGTATATTTCCCTGAATAGTCAAGTACGGTTTTAAAGTTACTTTTTAAATATAAGTTAAAAGTTTTAATGTCGTTTTAAAAAGCATGTTTTAGAAAATTTGTTATTTTTAAAAAGTAATAATTCTAAAGTAAGTATTTTTCTCAAATCTATTATCGTAGTAATTATTTAAAGGTGATTTGGTATTATTTAACAGAGAAATCTAGTTTCATATTTTATTAATTAGCTTTATTTAAATATTCCCAAAGTATATATATTTTTTAATAAAGTATCAAAGTAGTTTTTAAACTAAATGTTTTAAAGGATAATTTATAATAAAGTGTTTTAAGGTTATTTTAAAAATCTAAAGCTTTGTACTTGGTATTTTCAGGGGAAATAAATATTTGAAAAATTTATTCTGTAAAAGGGAGATGGTTTAAAAACAATTTTCAAAAGGGTTGAAAATGGTAATATATCTTGCGAAGTTATTTTGAGGTTAATAAATAATTTGGTGAAATTATTTATGATGATGGATGTTGTGTATGTTAATTGATAGTTAAATAACCGACTATCAATATTGGCCAATGCGCTGATCATTTCGAAGAGACCGGGATCGGGATTAATTTCTCGATAACCACTTCGATCCAGTTTGTACGTTTACATGGAAAAACGAGTTCGGAGTCGAAGGTGGAGCCGTGAAGTGCAAGGGCTAGTCGCTACTAATCCTGAGGATGTTTCCAAAATGGATGTAGTAGGAATAGTGCCTTCGGTTCCGTTCGAACCCGGAACGGACTTATATGGACGAATGCTTTCGGAACATCGTCAGGTGGACGATGGGCATTCTAAGTGAAACGTTCTAAAAAAGTAACGCTTAGCCTCAAGCCTCATCAACCGGGAATGACTGAAAATCAGGGGTTGTGCAGCAAGTCTTGGTGGGTAGCACCCATTTCCAGTGAGATCATCCCAATCTAGATGTCACTTTATTTCGGCTTAGTGGTGCGGTTGCTGATCCCAACCTTGGGGTGATCTTACTCGGGATTATCCAGTAAGGGTTAGTCCGGGTCTTGTGTTGCATGGGATCAGGAGTGATCCTCGGTATGCTAATCTAGACCAGGTACTGTGACCGGTGGTACCCCAGTGCCTAGTCATTAGTTGGAAATCCATTCTCCCTACGCGCCCATACGGTTTTGATAGTGCCCAACTATTGCTGAAACGTGAGATGCAAGCATATCAGCTAGATTCTATTTTACTTTCTATAGACACTATTATAATATCAGAAAATTTTAATAAAAAGTGTTTTAGCTATCGTAAGGTAAAAACCCAACATGTTTATTTGTGTCATGGTCTTACGAAATGCTTTTGTTTTCAAAGGATTTTGAAACTTTATTAATCAATTTGAGTGTGGTTTTCTCACGCTGGTATTCCAGACTGACTCGGGTGTTATTTAACTGTAATGCCTGGGTTAGACCGAGTATTATAGAATACAGGATATGATGCTGAGGAGCTCAGGAGGCGAGCTGAATGGCGATACGTACTTCCATATTTGATTATTATTCCACCGTGTATATAGTTGTATGTTATTGATGTTGAACTCTGATGATGTACTCTGATGATGTAATGTATAAAAAGATGTATTTGTTTATGTGTAAAGATCATTTATTATCTATTATATTTTATTCCGCTGCGATGTTTAGATTCTGATGTTGTTTTCTATCTTCTTCTTCTACCTCTTCTTCTTTAAGCCAAATGGTTCGTATTTCTGTTCATCTTGAGTTGATTGATGTAGAGTAGTGTTGACTCAAAGGGTATGGATTTACGGGTTGTTACAGTTGGTATCAGAGCTTAGGTTGGTGATAACCTTGGCTCTGGTGGGAATTACTCATTTGAGATAGAGTCCGTAGCACTCTAGAATGAGTTTGAGCGTATTAATAGATATGAGCACGTATTTGTTAATGGATATAAAAATGGTTTTATATTGTGTTGATTGATTTATTGAGTGGCATATGAACCTTTGTCGGCACAATCTGGACAACTATATCGAAGGGGTTTCTAAACACTTGAATAGAACAATTCAACACAGTATTGTTTTAAATGCGGGTGAATGAAATAATTTTACCCAAAATATATTTTGATATAAAAGAAAAGTATTTGTAAATTATTTTAGCTAATATATGGTTGCTTGGATGTAGGAATGATAATATTAAATTATTATCATTGTTGTGTAACAATTTAACTGGAAGTTGAAAATATAACCAAAGGTTAAGGGAATAAATTCATTTATAAAATGAAATTTATAAATGTGAATTATAAATGTGATTTATAAATTGAAATATAATCAAATGAGAATTTGTACGAGCATAAATTATACAAATGAATTATAGTTAAAATTTGATTTAAGCCAGAATTTGAAAATTTAAAATCCCGGAGATTTTGGAAGTGTTTTTCGAAGTGTTTTGAAGATAAATAATAGAATAATTATTTTGAAGGAATTTCTGAAAGGAAATTGTTTCAAAAAAATTTTTGGGAAGGGATATAACATTGAACTCACTTCAGTCGCTGGAAAATAATTTCGGTGATGACTGTAGCATCATCGATGTTCATTTTCGAGTTTCTAAGTGACGGATTGCTGCCAAATTGATTTGTTCAGAAGAACCAGTTGTTTTTGAAATTTCAAATGAAATTTGTTGGGAGTAAAAAACCAAGACTGGTTTAAAATTTTGAGAAGTGTGATTTTGGGATAATGGTAATAAGCTTATAAATTGAGGTGATTTGTAAATCAAAAAGGATATATGATCTTTGAATGTTGAAATTTAAACTTAAAGTGAAAGTTAAAAATGAAATTAACTTGGATTGAGGAAGAAAATTGAATCGAATTGAATTAAATAAATCTGAGTTAAAATAGAATTGAATTGGTATAAAATTCAGTTGAGTTATAGGTGATATTGAATGGAATTAGATCCTTACTTAAATAAACGGAAATAAGTTGGATAAGAATTGGTTTAGAATAAATGAATTATAATAACTTATAAAAGAATTAAAAATCCATGGAACAAAAATATGCTTGGGTTAGAAATAAACGTAAATTTTGAGTTAAAAGTAAAAGATGAATATATTCAAGCCTAGAATGAATGGAAATGCGTAAAAT
Source organism: Allium cepa (assembly GCA_030765085.1). Classification (NCBI taxonomy): domain Eukaryota; kingdom Viridiplantae; phylum Streptophyta; class Magnoliopsida; order Asparagales; family Amaryllidaceae; genus Allium; species Allium cepa. The sequence goes on from CM060928.1 coordinate 1,040,936,246, forward strand.
AATAAATTGTGACTTATAAAATTTAAAAGTGGAATGGAAAACCCAAAATAAATATTGTTTGATGTTTTGGAAAATGAAATAAAAATTCAAACTTGAATTATAAAGTAAACTAAACTTAAGGAAATTAAATAAAGTGATTTTTGGGATTAAAAATTAAGTATTGAATTATAAATAGGGGAAGATAATAAGTTAGTTAATGAAATATGTAAATGGAACCTAATGTAGTTAAATAGAAGCTGAATTGTAAACTAATAATGAAGTTTGGAAATAAAACTCGAGTTATAAATCAAATTCGACTTGAATCGTTAGTGAGGTAAGTACAGTTGAAAATGTTGCCAAATAAAAGAAATTGGATTAAAATAGGGATGGTTTTAGCTGCAATAAAACCCAGATGAATTTGGGAATAAATTGAAAATGGCCTTGTAATCAATTAAATGAATTGAATCTGAAAATTTAAAATTTATAATAACTAATCAAATAAATTTGAAGATGGAAATGAACTCAAGTTATTAACTTAAGTAAGTGTTGAATGAAAGCTGAACTCAAATAAAAGCATGATTTAAATAAGTTGAGAAATAGTTATTGAATGAATTAGCCTGGATTGTTTTCAAGCTAAATAAAATAGTTTTGGATAAACAAATACGGATATGAAATGAAAATGCAAGTGTATGGGTTGTGAGTAATGTAGAATGGAATAGAATTAATATAAAGTGAGTGGAGTCAATTTAAAATGGTTATAAGCTAAAGTAATTGTTATTTGCATGAATAACATCAAATTCGCATAGAAAATTTGTTATTTGTCGTAAACGAAAGTAAATATATTAACATAGGTGAATAAAACTGAATTTTAATAAATATGAAAAATATGGGTTTGTTTAAAATTAAAAATGAATTGAATGTAAGCATGTGGATTGTAAACCGTTCAAATTGAATGAAAATGGTATATGAATTAAATGAAAACAATTGAATTAGTATTAGAACTATATAAATTGCTTACGGAAAGTGTTTAGTATGCATTGCTTTCAGAATTCATGTGTTTAACTATTGCAAATAAGTGAAATATTGTTAAACTTCATATATATGACACTTACATATTTTAGTTGAGTAAATACAGGTTCAGGGAAGTCGTTGGGCGGGATTTGATTGCGCAAAATGCCAATTAAATAAGTCGCTTGCTTAAAAATGCTAAATAAAGGTACACCTACGCAATTAAAATAGGAAATACGAACTGTTTTTGTTTTTCCGACCGTGTGGGTCGATGTATATATATTTATATCTCTTGTCAAATTTCAAAAGCTCCTCCATACAAAGAGACTCTGTCAAAATTTTCCATAAATTTTGGGAATTTGAAAAATTTAGAAAAAGTTAGGGAAAATTTTTGTTAGCGAAAAAACGATTTCGAATTGGAACTAAAACAAGGAATTTTGGAAATAGAAATTGAAACTAATTTAAAATAATGATATGAATCAGTTATAAATGGAAGACAAAATTTTATATTCAAAGTTAAAGATAAATTGAATTCATATGGAAATGAGAAAACTAATTTGGAAAGAAGCAAATTTGAAAACTTCTGTAAGGAAATGTATAAAATAATTTTAAAAGATATGATTGGATATTATTGCTAAATAGGATATGCAGGTATTATAAAGGGAAAGGAAAATTGGGTTTGATTTTAGAAGATAAACTTTAACTGCTCGACCAAAAAGGTATGTGTTTAAATTTCTGTATGAAATTTGATTGGGTTTTTGATCTAGCTACTTGGCTTTTTGTTTTCTTTTGGAATTTAGGAGCCCGTAGGTGGCATTTTGTAGTTGTACCGAGTTAGCCGCGCAAAAGAGAAGCTGGCGAAATTTTTCAAAAATTTAGAGAGCTAGAATTTTTTTGAGAAAATTGTGATAATTTAAGTTTGAATTTAAATATAAGTTTGACTAACTAAAGTAAAGAATGATGTAGGGAACAGTGGAAAATTTTGGAAAGTAAGTAAGATGGATAGTGTGTCTTTAATAAAGATTGTTGGGTTGCTGTTAAAAACTGTTTGGTTTTGGAAAATATTAATGGGTATTAGATCATTCTTCTTAACTATTAATTTCGAGGACGAAATTCTTTTAAGGGAGGAGGAATGTGGCGACCCATAATTTTAGACAATTTAAATCGGAACATTTAATTGATTTAAAATATTTAAAAGTTAATTTTCAACTTGAAGTCAAATATCACTATTATTTAGCAATTAAGTTATTGGATTTAATAAACTGAAATTGGGTAAATTGTTGAAGCTTTTGTTTTAAGCCTATTAAAAATAATTTGAAGGCTTGTAAACTTTACATTGATAATACTGAAAATAGTAAAAGTGTTAAAATTGAATTGAAACTGTTTTGTTCAGTTTTGAAAATATTACGTTTAAATCGATATTTAAAAAAAAGAGCCTTCTGAGGCACAGTCTCGGAATTTAACGAAACCAGTTCCATTGGATCCATAATATTATATTATTATTGGATTTCAATTTTCGTAGTGTTTGGAGTTGTTTTGTGAGCGTACGATATACAAACGCGCTTAAATATATATCGAAAATTCAATATAATAACTGGTTAAATAAGCTATCTTCTCCATACGATCGAATCGGGACTCGAAACTTTTTATATTACATTCGGAATAGGCGTATAACATTATAAACGCCTAGCGGCACGTCACGATAAGAGGTTAAGATTTTGAGTTTCGATATCGGGACAATTTAAATTTAAATTCAAATATATTGGTTGACCAGTCAATTTTCTTCAGTTGAAATTCTTTCCCATCAGACCTTTTCACTTCTCCATCACTATAATAGACTGAGCTTTCTCATTCTTTCTCCAACACACTTCCCATTCTTTTAAGTTTGCCTGCCCCTCTTTCCTTTCAAAGGACGAAACAGAAAAGAAAGAAAAAAAAATCAATCGTCCCGGCCTTAATGAAAATTAAGGGGGAAAACCTAAATTAATGGCCGCTACTTTTAATTCCTCTTCCCTCAAATTCAAAATTTATCGCAATCGAGGAGCTCGAAAAAATGAAAGACAACTGAGATTCGCGTGGTAAAGGGAAGCTCGCGAGTGATGAGCGATGGCGAGGACTCGATTGTGGTGGCATCGAAGTCGAACTGCTCGAATCTTGAGACCGGGACGCGAGTGCTTCAGTTATATTGTGGTGGCGATCCATGAAGTAATGCTCGTGGGTTCATGGGTCGTTGATGGTCTGGTGCTGGTAGCTCGCGTCACAATTTATCAAAGATGGGTTCGCGCTCGATTTGGGGATTCGTGTGGGATATTGATGGTTGCAGGACTAGTAGATTCAGTGGTTTGGGCCTCGCGTGGTGGCTCTCGCAGCGGCTCAGAGGAAGGGGTCGATAAGAGGAATTCACTCTTTCGATGGTGAGGTTTCTGTTTTTTTACTTAGGTTTTTACTTAATCAAATTTTAGTTTGAGAAAAAAAAGAAGTCTACAGTAGAAAGAAAAAAGTATAATACATATGTTTATAGAAAATAGAAAATTGTTTTTACAGACAAGGTTTCGAATGCAAAAAAAATATCTAGGAATTTTATAAATTTTTTAAAGGATTATATAAAATTAGATTTTTGAAATCTATAGATTATTTTTCTAAGTATACATGTAGTTTAAAATGAAGAAAATAAAAATAAATAACATGGCTATTAGTTATTTTAAAAATAATGTATTATGGTGACTAATCTATTTAATAAACGTATTTAAATATTTCAGCCACTAAAATATTTTATTAAAAAAAAAATTGTTTAAAATTATTTATTGGTTTAAGACCAAATTATTAGTTTAGATTAAATTAAAATATGACAATTGATTGTTCGATTTATTTCGAATATTAATAAAATTTTATAATATTTATACAAGGTCAAAATTTGAGAAGAAAGCAAGCTGGATTTGGGAATGGATGCTAATAAAATAAAAAGTGAGTTAATCTCACTCATCTGGTTTGATTTAAATTTTAAATTGTTAAATTTAAATATCTGGTTGAATAATTCAATTGATCGATGTGCTATATTATAGTATATGATACATCTTGGAATGATTGATTTCCCGCATTATATAGCGGATGAGACCCTATGCGCCGCATAATAGCGGATGATATTATATTTAAATCCCATATACCACGATATTCCACCTCGAAGTGGAATTGGTGTTTTATGTTGTTCTAACGTTTGTGGGTGCAGGGAAACAGGTTGGAGGGATCCAACTGGATTCCTCAAAATTATTTATATTGTTTAATATTCTTTGTTATGAATATTCAATATTCTGTGATGAATATTTTTGATAATTGGAATATTGAATGCTATGGTTTACTTGAATATATTTCGGTAAAATGAGTTATCAAAATATATAGAATTGGATTTTTGAAAGAACATAAAAAGAAGAGAATTTGTAAGTGAAATAATTATAGAGACTTTAAATAAATTAAGAATGAACCGGATAAGCATATTAGTGGTTTTAAAATTCTAATAAATAAATTCCGTATATGAAAAGGGAATTTGAATAAACAGGAAGATAATGAATTTTAAACTTCAGTGATATTATTTAAAATAATAAAGCATTTATTTTAAATTTAAGATTTAAATTATTGAAGAGAATAAAGAATAAATTTGGAACGTCTGAATTGGTATGTTTCAGTTAAAAGATTTAAAATCCAAATGAAAGAAAAACAATAATAAAGTCTATAATTATTGGATTTTGAAATGAATTGAGTAAATAAAGGATTTTATTTTAAATAGAGTAAATTGGAAATCAATTTGGAAATTGATTTAAATGTTTGAAATTGGAAATTTGAAGAAGAATGTGACTATGAAGTTTATAAAATGTGTTTATAAAAGTAAAGCAATATATCTGTGGATATTTGAAAGAATAAATTCACGGTGAGAATTTATTTAAGGAATGGGAAAATCTGTTTAAAAATAAATAGTGATTTATTTTAAAGGATGTGAAGAGAAGTATATTTCCCAGAATAGCCAAGTACGGTTTTAAAGTGAATTTTAAATATAAGTTAAAAGTTTTAATGTCGTTTTAAAAAATATGTTTTAGAAAATTTATTATTTTTAAAATGTTAAAATTCTAATGTAAGTATTTTTCTCAAATCTATTATCGTATTAATTATTTAAAAGTGATTTGATATTATTTAACAGAGAAATCTAGTTTCATATTTTATTAAGTAGCCTCATTTAAATATTCCCAAAGTATATATATTTTTTAATAAAGTATTGAAGTAGTTTTTAACTTAAATGTTTTAAAGGATAATTTATAATAAAGTGTTTTAAGGTTATTTTAAAACTCTAAGGCTTTGTACTTGGTATTTTCAGTGGAAATAAATATTTGGAAAATTTATTCTGTAAAAGGGAGATGGTTCAAAAACTGTTTTCAAAAGGGTTGAAAATGGAGATATATCTTGCAAAGATATTTTGAGGTTAATAAATAATTTGGTGAAATTATTTATGATGATGGATGTTATGTAAGTTAATTGATAGTTAAATAACCGACTATCAATATTGGCCAATGCGCTGATCGTTTCGAAGAGACCGGGATCGGGATTAATTTCTCGAAAACCACTTCGATCCGGTTTGTACGTTTTCGTGGAAAAACGAGTTCGGAGTCGAAGGTGGAGCAGTGAAGTGCAAGGGCTAGTCGCTACTAATCCTGAGGATGTTTCCAAAATGGATGTAGTAGGAATAGTGCCTTCGGTTCCGTTCGAACCCAGAATGGACTTGTATGGACGAATGCTTTCGGGACATCATCAGGCAGACGATGGGCATTCTAAGTGAAACGTTCTAAAAAAGTAACGCTTAGCCTCAAGCCTCATCAACCGGGAATGAATGAAAATCAGGGGTTATGCAGCAAGGATTGATGGGTAGCACCCATTTCCTATGAGGTCATCCCTGTCTAGATGTCCCTTTATTTCAGCTTAGGGTGCGGTTGCTGATCCCAACCGTAGGGTGATCTTACTCGGGATTATCCAGCAAGGGGTAGTCCGGGTCTTGTGTTGCAGGGGGTCGGGGTGATCCTCGGTACGCTGATCTAGACCAAATACCGTGATAGGTGGTACCCTAGTGCCTAGTCATTAGTTGGAAATCCATTCCCCCTACGCGCCCGTACGGTTTTGATTGTGCCCAACTATTGCTGAAACGTGAGATGCAAGCATTTCAGCTAGATTTTATTTTACTTTCTATAGACACTATTATAATACCAGAGAATTTTAATAAAAAGCGTTTTAGCTATCGTAAGGTAAAAACCCGACACTATTTTAGTCGTTGGAAAATATTTTCGATGATGACTACAGCATCATCGATGGTCATTTTCGAGTTTCTAAGTGATGGATTGTTGCCAAATTGATTTGTTTAAAAGAACCGGTTGTTTTTGAAATTTCAAAGGAAATTTTTTGGGAATAAAAAACCTGGGTTGGTTTAAAATTTTGAGAAAGTGTGATTTTGGGATAATGGTGATTTCAAATGAATTGAAACCAAAAGTCGGGTGTTTAAATATCCTGATGAGATAGGTTATAAGCTTATAAATTGAGGTGATTCGTAAATCAGAAAGGAAATATGAGCTTTGAATATTGAAATTTAAACTTAAAGTGAAAGTTAAAAATGAAATTAACTTGGATTGATGAAGAAAATTGAATCGAATTGAATTCAATAAATCTAAGTTAAAATAGAATTGAATTGGTATAAAATTCAGTCGAGTTATAGGTGATATTGAATGGAATTAGATCCTTACTTAAATAAACGGAAATAAGTTGGATAAGAATTGGTTTGGAATAAATGAATTATAATAACTTATAAAAGAATTAAAAATCCATGGAATAAAAATATGCTTGAGCTAGAAATAAACGTAAATCTTGATTTAAAAGTAAAAGATGAATATATTCAAGCCTAAAGTGAAAGGAAACGTGTAAAATAATAAGTTATGACTTATAAAATTTAAAAGTGGAGTAGAAACCCAAAATAAATATTGTTTGATGTTTTGGAAAATGGAACAAAAATCCAAATTTGAATTATAAAATAAATTGAACTTAAGGAAATAAAATGAAGTGATTTTTGAGATTAAAAATCAAGTATTGAATTATAAATAGGGGGAACTAATTAGATAATAAATTAGTTAATGAAATATGTAAATGGAACCTAATGTAGTTAAATAGAGGCTGAATTGTAAGCTAATAATGAAGTTTGGAAATAAAACCCGAGTTATAAATCAAATTCGACTTGAATCGTTAGTGAGGTAAGTACAATTGAAAATGTTGCCAAATAAAAATAAATTGGATTAAAATAGGGATGGTTTTAGTTGCAATAAAACCCAGATGAATTTGGGAATAAATTGAAAATGACCTTGTTATCAATTAAATGAATTGAATCTAAAAATTTAAAATTTATAATAAGTAATCAAATAAATTTGAAGATGGAAATGAACTCAAGTTATTAACTTAAGTAAGAGTTGAATGAAAGCTGAACTCAAATAGAAGTGTGATTTAAATAAGTTGAGAAATAGTTATTGAATGAATTAGCCTGGATTGTTTTCAAGCTAAATAAAATAGTTTTGGATAAACAAATACGGATATGAAATGAAAATGAAAGTGATGGGTTGTGAGTAATGTAGAATGGAATAGAATTACTATAAAGTGAGTGGAATCAATTTAAAATGGTTATAAGCTGAAGTAATTGTTATTTGCATGAATAACATCAAATTTGCACAGAAAATTTGTCATTTTGTCGTAAAGGAAAGTAAATATATTAACGGAGGTGAATAAAATTGAATTTTAATTAATTGGAATAATATGGGTTTGTTTAAAATTATAAATGAATTAAATGTAAGTATGTGGATTGTAAACCGTTCAAATTGAATGAAAATGGTATATGAATTAATTGAAAACAATTAAATTAGTATTAAAACTATATAAATTGCTTACGGAAAGTGTTTAGTGTGCACTGCTTTTAGAATTCTTGTGTTTAAATATTGCAAATAAGTGAAATGTTGTTAAACTTCATATATATGACACTTACATGTTTTAGTTGAGTAAGTACAGGTTCAGGGAAGTGGTTGGGCAGGATTTGATTACGTAAAATGCTAAATAAAGGTGCGCCTACGCAATAAAAATAGGAAATATGTAATGTTTTTGTTTTTTCAACCGTGTGGGTCAATGTGTATATATTTATATCTCTTGTCAAATTGCAAAAGCTCCTCCATAAAAAAGAGACACTGCCAAAATTTTCCAAAAATTTTGGGAGTTTGAAAAATTTAGAAAATTTTTGGGAAAATTTTTGTTAGCGAAAAAACGATTTCGAATTGGAACTAAAACAAGGAATTTTAGAAATGGAAATTGAAAGTAATTTAAAAAAATGATATGAATCAGTTATAAATGGAAGACAAAATTTTATATTCAGAGTTGAAGATAAATTGAATTCATATGGAAATGAGAAAACTAATTTGGATAGAAGCAAATATGAAAAATTATGTAAGGAAATGTATAAAATAATTTTAAAAGCTATGATTGGATATTATTGCTAAATAGGATATGCAGATATTATAAAGGGAAAGGAAAATTGGTTTTGATTTCAGAAGATAAATTTGTATTGCTCGACCAAAAAGGTATGTGTTTAAATTTTCGTATGAAACTTGATTGGGTTTTTGATCTAGCCATTTGGCATTTTGTTTTCTTTTGGAATTTGGGAGCCCGTAGAGGCATTTTGTAGTTGTACCGAGTTAACCGCGCAAAGGAGACGCTGGCGAAATTTTTCAAAAATTTAGAGAGTTAGAAATTTTTTGAGAAAATTGTGATAATTTAAGTTTGAATTTAAATTTAAGTTTGAATAAATAAAGTAAAGAATGTTGTTGGGAACTATGGAAAAGTTTGGAAAGTTCATAAGATGAATAGTGTGTCTTTAATAAAGATTGTTGGGTTGTTGTTAAAAACTGTTTGGTTTTGGAAAATAGTAATGGGTATCAGATTATCCTTCTTAACTAGTAATTTCGGAAACGAAATTCTTTTAAGGGGGGAGGAATGTGACGACCCGAAATTTTAGACAATTTAAATTGGAATATTTAATTGATTTTAAATATTTAAAAATTAATTTTCAACTTGAATTCAAATATCACTATTATTTAGCAATTAAGTTATTGGATTTAATAAACTGAAATCGGGTAAATTGTTGAATCTTTTGTTTTAAGCCTGTTAAAATTAATTTGAAGGCTTATAAAGTTTATATTGATAATACTGAAAATAGTAAAAGTGTTAAAATTGAATTTGAAAGTGTTTTGTTCAGTTTTGAATATATTACGTTTAAATCGATATTAAAAAAAAGAGCCTTTCAAGGCACAGTCTCGGAATTTAACTAAAGCAGTTCCATTGGATCCATAATATTATATTATTATCGGATTTCAATTTTCGTAGTGTTTGGAGTTGTTATGTGAGCGTACGATATACAAACACGCTTAAATCTATATCGAAAATTCAATATAATAACTGGTTCAATAAGCTATCTTCTTCATACGATCGAATCAGGACTCGAACTTTTTCCATTACGTTTGGAAAAGGCATATAACATTATAAACGCCTAGCGGCGCGTCATGATAAGAGGTCAAGATTTTGAGTTTCGATATCGGGACAATTTGAATTTAAATTCTAATATATTGGTTGACCAGTCAATTTTCTTCAGTTGAAATTCTTTCCCATCAGATCTTTTCACTTCTCCATCACCGTAATAGACCGAGCTTTCTCATTCCTTCTCCAGCACGCTTCCCATTCTTTTAAGTTTGCCTGTCCCTCTTTCCGTTCAAAGGACGAAACAGAAAAGAAAGAAAAAAAAATCAGTCGTCCCGGCCTTAATGAAAATTAAGGGGAAAAAGCTAAATTAATGGCCGCTACTTTTAATTCCTCTTCCCTTAAATTTGAAATTTATCGAAATCGAAGAGCTCGACCAAACGAACGGCGACTGAGATTCACGTGGTAATGGGAAGCTCACGAGTGATGAGCGACGGCGAGGACTCGATTGTGGTGGCATCGAAGTCGAACTGCTCGAATCTTGAGTCCTACACGCGAGTGCTTCGGTGATATTGTGGTGGCGATCGACGAAGTGATGCTCGTGGGTTCAAGGGCCGTTGGTGGTCTGATGCATGCAGCTCGAGTCGCAATTGATCAAAAATGGGTTCGTGTTCGATCTGGGGATTTGTATGGGTTGTTGATGGCGGCAGGAATGGTAGATTCGGTAGTTTGGGCCTCGCATGGTGGCTCTCGCAGCGACTCAGAGCAAGGGGTCGATTAGAGGAATTCACTTTGCGATGGTGAGGTTTTTGTTTTTTACTTAGGTTTTTACTTAATCAAATTTTAGTTTGAGAAAAAAAAGAGAAGTCTAAAGTAGAAAGAAAAAGTATAATACATATATTTATAGGAAACAGAAAATTGTTTTTACAAATAAGGTTAGGAAAGAAAAAAAAAATATAGGAGTTTTATAAATTTTTTAAAGGATTATATAAAATTAGAATTTTGAAATCCACAGATTATTTTTCTAAGTATGCATGTAGTTTTAAATGAAGAAAGTAAAAATAAATAACATATTCACATTTTAAGGCTATTAGTTATTTTAAAAATAATGTATTATGCTGACTAATCTATTTAATTAACTTATTTAAATATTTCAGCCACTAAAATATTTTACTAAAAGAAATTTTGTTTAAAATTTAATTATTGGTTTAAAACAAAATTATTAGTTTAGATTAAATTAATAAATGACAATTGATTGTTTGATTTATTTCGAATATTAATAAAATCATATAATATTTATACAAGGTCAAAATTTGAGAAGAAAGCAAGCTGGATTTGGGAATGGATGCTAATAAAATAAAAAGTGAGTTAATCTCACTCATCTGGTTTGATTTAAATTTTAAATAGTTAAATTTAAATATCTTGTTGAATAATTGAATTGATTGATGTGCTATATTATAGTATATAATACATCTTGGAATGATTGATTTCCCGCATTATATAGCGGATGAGACCCTATGCGCCGCATAATAGCGGATGATATTATATTTAAATCCCATATACCGCGATATTCCACCTCAAAGTGGAATTGGTATTTTATGTTGTGCTAACGTCTGTGGATGTAGGGAAACAGGTTGGAGAGATCCAACTGGATTCCTCAAAATTATTTACATTGTTTAATATTCTTTGTTATAAATAATCGATATTCTGTGATGAATATTATTGATAATTGGAATATTAAATGCTATGGTTTACTTGAATATATTTCGGTACACTAAGTTATCAAAATATATAGAATTGGATTTTTGAAAGAAAATAAAAAAAAGAGAATTTGTAAGTGAAATAATTATAAAGAATTTAAATAAATTAAGAATGAACCAGAAAAGAATATTAGTGGTTTTAAAATTCTAACAAATAAATTCCGTATATGAAAAGGGAGATAATGAATTTTAAATTTTAGTAATATTCTTTAAAATAATAAAGCATTTATTTTAAATTTAAGATTTAAATTATTGAAGAGAATAAAGAAAAAATTTGGAACGTCTGAATTGGTATGTTTCAGTTAAAAGATTTAAAATCAAAACGAAAGAAAAATAATAATAAAGTCTTTAATTACTGGATTTCGAAATGAATTCAGTAAGTAAAGGAATTATTTCAAATAGAGTAAATTGGAAAACAATTTGGAAACTGATTTAAATATTTGAAATTGGAAATTAAAAGAAGAATGTGACTGTGAAGTTTATAAACTGTAAAAGTAAAGCAATATATATCAGTGGATATTTGAAAGAATAAATTCACGGTGAAAATGTAACGGCCCGAATCTTCCGATCCCGAAAATTCCAGATAGTTAGTGAAAAGAAGAAAGAGAAAGAAGAAGAAATAGGAACAAGACACAGAAACCTCACATTCGCAGCGGATCAAAATACAATATCATATAATAATAGTTATACAAAAGAAACTGTATCAATACATTTACATTTTTCTTTTTACATCAGAATTACAATATCCCATAAAAACTGGATAGTATAACAACATGTCCAGATGATAACAACAATATCATAGCAGAATACACTACATACGCTCCTGCTATCCAGCTCGCCTTCTGAGCCCCAAAACGTCCTTACCTGAAAATCTGTAATACTCGGTCTGACCCAAGCATTACATCAAAATAACACCCGGGTCAGGCTGGAAACCAGCGTGAGTAAACCCATCCAACATAGAATACAACAACATACAGCTCATATAAACCCGGGTAACTTAAATCAATTTACATCTTCACCAGTTGATATAACATCACTTATTCCATACATCAATTTCTAAGTACCGATACTTAGATTAAATGGTCTCATTCACTTTAACCATTCCATTTCATTCTATTGATTTCACATATCAATTTAAAAAGAATTGAAGTGATTTCGGGTATTTACTAAAACCCGACTCCGGTCTCTTCGAAACCAATGTCATCTTAACTTAAATTACTCAAGTGAAATACAACTGAATTTTTAATGCAGGACGTCACATAATTCATCATCAATAGATAACCACATCATCACTGTTTAAATCAAATATATCTTATCACATAGCATCATGAATCACATATTAGGGATAACAATTAATCAAAGGCTTCCAATATCGTTCTATTTATCCCTTAATTAATTTCACAGATTAATTTATTCTTAACCAAATACACTAATTAACTTTTGATTACTTCATTAATTAATTTCTAACCATAATTATTAATCACCCTTAATTAATAATATCAGTAATTAACCACCCTTAATTACTTCATCAAATAAATTAATTCTCCTTAATTATCTCTAATTAATCCCTTGGTTAATTATACGAAATAATTTATTCCAAATTACTTTCACAATTCCACCTTCCACTAATTACTACCAGTACTTATCATTAATTACTTAAATAAGTAATTATACTTCATCAATTACATTAAGTAATTATTATCAAATTATCAAGTGATTAAAATTAATTAAACTTAATTAATTAATTTAAACCAACTACATTAAACTCCATTAATTACATTAAGTAATTAATTTCTTAATTACTTCCATTAAGTAATTAAACTTATTCCACACTTGATTATCATTTAAATTAATTAGTCTAATTAATTATTAAATATTAACCACTTTAATTAATTATTAAATAATCCTGGTTAATGACCTTCATTAACCATTTTCTAATTATTTTTATTAAGTAATTAACTTAGATTAATTACAATTTAAATTATCTTTAATTATCCATTCATTAAAGTCTAATTATTTAATTAATTAACCTTGATTAAAGCTTAATTACTTAATTAATAATTCTTTAATAATTAGTTAAAAATCTAAATAATAATCTTTAATTCCAAATTGATTAACTCTTAATCAATATTCATTAAACCTTAATCAATTAATTAAATAAATTAATCATTCCTTAATTTCCTTATTAAATATAATTAATTTCAAAACATTAATTCTTAACTTAATTTTAAGTTAAGACATTCCTTAGTTCTGTTTTAATAAAACAATTTACTTAAACAAAGTACTTTTGAACTACTTTTAAATTTCATTTCAAATACAAGATTCAAAATGAATAAACTTAAACTTAATCAAAGTTTAAACAATTTAAAACATTAAATATTTGTGAGACAAACAAGTGTTTATCAAATATAAGAAATTCATAGGGTTTGAAACTAATTTCATTTTTAAACTTAATAATTTAAATTTAAACTTTACATACAAATTTGTTTAAAACCTTCAAATTTAAAACTTCTTTATTTTAAAACTAAAATAATTATTTTAAATATTTGAATTCCAATTTTTAACTTTAACTTAAAATCTTGCTCACACATTTTTTATTTTTTATTTTTAAAAAAGTTCAGCTTAAATTTCAACTACTTACCTTTATAAGGTAATTTAACAAGTTAAATTTTTAAAACTTTATATTATATATTTTTTTATTTTTTTTTTAATACAGAGACTTAAGATTAGATCTGAACTCTATAATTTAAGCTTGAATTAGAAACCAAGTTTAAACTTCCTTTACAGTTGAATGGTTCAGATTTTTAAAACAATACTTTAAACAAAACAGGTTCAGGTTTATCAAAACCTGTAATAACTCTCCAACCCGAGACTTAAACTAATGACTTCGAGTTTCCTACCTAACTACTTCGAGTCCTTCTCCCTATAACTTCGAGAAAACCCAGAAAAACTCTACTGCAAACAACAAAACCCCAAAACTCATCAGCCACTACATCACCGTGCATATGCACGGTGACCACCGCCATCCTTGATCATCAGAATTGATCGCGACACGCCATAAACCATCCTAGCATCCTATCACAACCATCAACTCGAGCTACCATCACCAGAAATCGAAGATGATACCCAATATCAAAACCTGGAAATAAAACCAAGTACCCCTTCCAAAACCTGTCAACGGCCAATCCTCACCGTTCCGACCACCTGAGGTCCACCCACTCCGGCCTCGAACCCATCTACACACCAACTTCCCATTTCCCAAAAATCACAGCACTCGATCAACCATCAAGATCAAACTGACCCATTTCATTAAACCCATCAAAACAAGGGTTTAATACTGAATCTCAAAACTGCATACAATCTAGCCAATTTTAAACCCATTCATGATTTTTCTGAGCATCTCCTATACTTCCTCTATCACTCAGAAGAATCCCAAAGTTTCACAAGTCATGGATCACAAGAACTTGCTAAAATTTCATTCTTAGTTCAAGTACTAACTGCTACTGAAACTAAACTCTAAAAATTCTAATACTTGATTTAAAAATCAAGTTCCAGTAACTACTTTTAGTTTATGAAACTGGATTTCAATATTCAATATAATTGGTTTTGATAAAAATAAACATGCATAATGTTATCTTCTGTTTCCAGGGTCAGTACCCATATTTCTTTCTTGAATTTTTTTTTTATATTAACTTATAACAACTTTTCTTTATAATTTTCATTTATATCAGGAAACAAATTAAGTGTAAGTACTTAAATAAAAATTGGGATTTCCTGGAACATAAAAAAGAAACAGAACAGGCCATTGAAAAAGATACAGCATGCACACTACTTACATTCATATCAACAGCTATCTATAACATAAGAAAATAGCTATTCTATTTCAATAAACTAGCATGCAACCTATTTAAGATTTTAAATTTAAAAAAAGTTACTCACAAGCACAAATTTTCAAACAGAATTTAGCATTTAAGGTAGCAGTTTACTCACTTTTTAAATGAAGGAGCAGAGGACACTCTGATGCAAATTCATTTTTCTGGAGCAGATTTTGAATTTCCTGAAACATGTTTTGCATCTGTATGTTGAATCTGTTTGCTTCCATGGAATTACTTGCCGATGTTTGATCTTGCTAGAGTTGATTTATTAGTTGATTTTAATCATTTGTAGCTTAACTCCATTTCTTCTTTTCTTAGAGTATGAATTGATCTTTACTTTGCAGTTGAGACTTAAAAAAAAGATTGCAGATTTTGAATAGATTTAAGGTTTTTGCAGATATGAAATTTGGGTTGTAGATTTTGATTGAATTTGGTTTTGATTTCTACTTAGAATCTGATTTCCAGATTTCATTTGAAGGTAATGGTTTTAACAAAATTGCACTTGCAAGGTTTTCTTTTCTAAAATAATAATTTCAAAAAAATAATTTAACATGCCACTTGTTACATAAAGTTTGTAATGTTATTACAAGTGTCCTTTCTAAGATTTAAAAGCTTAACACATATGCCTTTTTAATATAAAAATGAATTTCTTTGTTTATGTATGTATTTAAATTCATTCCTAAAACAATTTCTAATTTAATTTAGGATGTTTTAAATGCTTTATTACAATATTTAGCCTTACATGAAAACTTCTTTTATAGCATTATGCATTTTAATTTTTGCTTGAATATTTTTAAAATAATATTTAAAACTAATTTTCAGAAGAGAAAAATTTAAAAAGAAAAGAAATGCTGAATTCATTTTATTCCAAGAGTTTCAAATCAAAATACTATACTTTATTGTAATTGAACTAAGTCTATTTCAAAACATATTTTAAAGCAAAACAAAATAAACTTTTGTAATAAAATACAATTGTAAACTATTTTTATTTTTATAAACAAAATAAATATTTACTTAAATCTTAAATTCAAGTTTCAGATTCAAAGTCAAATTCAGATTCAAATTTGAATTACAATCCAGGTATAACTATTTATTATCAGAATTATCTGTTAAATTTATAATTCAATATTTCTATTAGTTAAACCCGTTAATTAACAATTAACAGATACTTCAAAATTCAGGTTGTCACATTCCTCCACCCTTAGAATCTTTTCGTCCTCGAAAAGAAACGAAACTAGGATTTAAAATTCTTATTATTAGAAAAAAAATTAGTCTTTGAAATCCTTTTTAAAACACTTTTAAAACTTACATAATATCATAAAATAGTTTTGTAAAAATACTTTTTATAACTCGATGTTTTAGCCAGTCCATCCTTGTTCTTATAGGAATTCGGTCATACGTTGATCAGGAGTAAGACAGAAAATCTACAAGTGCTTGGCAGACCCGTTTTCAACATCGAGTGAAAATATTTTGAAAATAATTTTATTGAAAATTTAGAAAACAATTTTTGAAAATATAGGATATATCTTTGATGAGAATGCTCTGGAAATCATCACCCCCATCCATGGCCGCAGTTAACCCGATGGTTACATTGCCGTCCCGACAAAATCCATAGATAACTGTAGGCCTCCGCGCCCCTCGATTACACCATGGAACCCACTACAGATCGCAGCTACAACTGGGGTTACGTAGCTATCACAGCAAAAACCCATATAACTATAGGCATCAGCTCCCTCGAATTTTGCTACCAAAAGAATGAAACTTCTCCACTCCACTTGACCATAGATCGCAGTCTACCGATGTTGCGTTGCCTTCCCGGCAAAATCAAGTGTAGACCGTTGACACTCATCCTCCACACGATTTTCGCTATGGTCCCCACAGTAGATCGCAGCAACATCGAGTTACACTGTCGTCACAGCATAACCCAAATGCCCCTGTAGGCATCAGCGCCATCGACTTCCACTACCCAACAATCCTCAGGAACTAGTTTAGTCCGGACTCCTCACAGGATCAACTTTAGAACCCCCCTTGGGGCTCAAGGCTGCACCACCCGGCCGTACTCCTGAGAAGTCCATTCCAAGGGAGCGCCTTTTTTCCCAGAGCATCATCAAAACATTTTATACTATACATATATAGTATCTTTAAATCATACAACTAGTATGATCTCATACAGAGCTCCTTTACACAAAATCGATTATTCCAAAATCGATAATTCTCAAACTAGGCTTTTCAAATTCATTATTGATTTACCCAAAAATCAAAAGCCTTTCCAAATCCATAGGTTCCCAAAACCTTTTTCCAAAATCCTCATATGATCCTTTATATATATATATTCAGATATATAAAAATTTTTAAAACTTTGGATCATTTCAAACTTGTATAAAACTCCCTTTATACTTCAAACCTTTTCAAAAATCCTTTTCTTCTAGCAAAAGATTCAACAAGGGGAGTATCATTTTATAAAACAAAGATACTTAACTCTGTTTACTCAAAATCAAATATTGAAATTTGATTACTCTTTTCAATTTCAATTTCATTCAAATCCGTACGATGTACACATATCATTCGTACGCTATACCAATTTGATCGCTCACTCGATCACACAATTTCACTTCTGAACTAGTATTGTCCACCCGACTTCCTAGTGCGGACACGGATCTGGTTTCTTGATCAGAAACCGTCATTCTCCTTGCATAGTCATAACTATGATAGAGAATATCCAGTACTAATCAACAATCCATATCCAGGTTCGCCGTCGAATATCGAGTGAAAAATCCTACTCGGATCTATATAACTATCTCGAAATTCTATGCTCGAATATGGATCAAATCATTATGCGAATAGAATAACATACGTACACCATACGTATTTATCCCTGTTGGTTATTAGCCAAATCAATTCCATATTTATTCACATTCACTTACTCACATTTACTTCAATCCATTTGGATTATCACCTCTATTCTTACCTCGATTGGACATTTAACCATTAACAGTTTGAGCTCCGACTAGTTTCTTTAGAAAATAGTTTGAAATTTTTTAAAAATAGATAAGTAGTTGGAAAATAATTACTAGTTTGTAAAATAGGTGTAAAATAGTTTAGTAATTGTAAAATAATTGGAAAATAGTTAAATAGTTACAAAAATTTTAAATAATTGCAAAATAGCTATAAAATAGTAATTAGTAGTTGAAAATAGTAATTAGTTTATAAAATAGTTAGAAAATTGTTAAACAGTTTCAAAAATAATTGTAAAACAAGTATAAGAAAATTTGGCTTTTTAAAGGAAAAGTTGTATATATAATAAATAGCTTGGAAAAATAGGTTTATATTAAAACAATTTATATTAAAAATAGTCCAGAGTCAAAACTGTTAAATTCCCAATCTCCATTCTCATCAACTCAATTTAAATTTCCACTTTCATTTAAATTGCCCCAATTCCAATTTTAAATAACTTCAATTTCCATTGAAATTGATTCAATCCAAATTCAAGTTGAATTAACCTTAGTTCTTTCCAAATTTAATTTTATTCAACCTTGATCTCAAATTCTACTAATTCAAATAAATTTCAATTCATTTCAACTCCAGTTTGAATTAATCCCAATTTCAAACTCTATTTCCAAATCAAGTTGAATTATTCTTAACTTCCTCCCAAATTCAATTCAAATTCCATTTGAATTTAAAACTATTCAACTTTAATTACAATTCCAAATTATTCAAATTAATCCAATTCAAATTTCCATTTGAATCTTATACTCATACATCTTCAATCACAATTTCAATCAATTCAAATCAAATTCAATTTGAACTAAATTTCAAATTTTAAACCATCTCGAATTATATAAATTCGAGTTAATACTTCAAATGTTGATTTAATTCTTTTAAATCGGTTTACCTTTTTATCCCAACAATGGATTACCATACTCCATTTCTTATTCATTTAAACAAATCTAATTCACAACTTAAATATTTTTAACAACAATAGGATGATATCATTCAATTCATCTTAAAACATCCATCAATTAAAATTTCCAGATCTCAAACCATTTTGAGATCTCACAAACTCCCAATTCAGATTAACCTTTTAACTTTCCAAATTAAATCTCAATTTCATTTTGAAATTTCCAAATCAGATTGTTCATTCAAACTTGTTTAACTTCCTCCGAGTTAAATTCAATCAATCCCGATTAACCTCACTCAAACTTGAATTCTTCATTTCAAATTTCAAAATTATAAACTTCACATTAATAATTTTTCCCATTTATAAGTTCAAAACTTATCACTTGGATATCATATCTTATTCCAAATTCAAAACTCAATATTTAGAGTTTATTTCCAACCACCTTTGATATTATGTATATCCACATGTATACATATTAATTTCTTTTACATACCAAGTTATACTTTAAAATTTTAAACCACATTTGGTTTTTAATTCAAACAAATTTCTTTATATTTTCAAACAACTCTTATTTGAAATAAGACCATTTCATTCATATGCATTAAATAATATTATTTATTATTTCTTTAAATTAATTACATCATTAATTTATTCCAATTAATCACATTCGGTAATTAACTTATTTCTCAATTACCTTCATTAAGTAATTGTTCCTTTAAATTACTTTCCTCTAGTTAGTTCATTAAGTAACTTCCTCTTAATTTATCATTTCCAATTATTATCCATAAATTAATCCCATTAAATAAAGTTTAATTAATTACATAAATTAATTAATTATCCTTATCCTCAAACCTTTCCCAAATTTAATTCCAGTTTGGTTGTATTTCTATTATTTCTTAATTCTTACTATTACTTTTAGTTTAATTAATACTTCAACCAATTTCCTTAATATAATAGATAATCTATTTCTTATATAAGATTCATTTACGTTTGAAATCATTTAAAAACTTTTATATAAGAAAATAACAAGTACGCTCTCTCATAATTACACAACTCATTTTAGGGTACCATTGACCCTTTCCTTAATAGTATCCCCCACCAGAGCCTAGGTTCTTGCTTAACCTTCCGCTCTGATACCAAATGTAATGACCCGGAATTTCCGATCCCGAAAATTCCAGATAGTTAGTGAAAAGAAGAAAGAGAAAGAAGAAGAAATAGGAACAAGACACAGAAACCTCACATTCGCAGCGGATCAAAATACAATATCACATAATAATAGTTATACAAAAGAAACTGTATCAATACATTTACATTTTTCTTTTTACATCAGAATTACAATATCCCATAAAAGCTGGATAGTATTACAACATGTCCAGATGATAACAACAATATCATAGCAGAATACACTCCATACGCTCCTGCCATCCAGCTCGCCTTCTGATCTCCAAAACGTCCTTACTTGAAAATCTGTAATACTCGGTCTAACCCGAGCATTACATCAAAGTAACACCCGGGTCAGGCTGGAAACCAGCATGAGTAAACCCATACAACATAGGATACAACAACATACAACTCATATAAACCCGGGTAACTTAAATCAATTTACATCTTCACCAGTTGATATAACATCACTTATTCCATACATCAATTTCTATGTACCAATACTTAGATTAAATGGTCTCATTCACTTTAACCATTCCATTTCATTCTATTGATTTCCCATATCAATTTAAAAAGAATCGAAGTGGTTTCGGGTATTTACTAATACCCGACTCCGGTCTCTTCGAAACCAATATCATCTTAACTTAAATTATTCAAGTGAAATACAACTCAATTTTTAATACAGGATGTCACATAATTCATCATCAATAGATAACCACATCATCACTGTTTAAATCAAATATATCTTATCACATAGCATCATGAATCACATATTAGGGATAACAATTAATCAAAGGCTTCCAATATCGTTCTATTTATCCCTTAATTAATTTCACAGATTAATTTATTCTTAACCAAATACAGTAATTAACTTTTGATTACTTCATTTATTAATTTCTAACCATAATTATTAATCACCCTTAATTAATAATATCAGTAATTAACCACTCTTAATTACTTCATCAAATAAATTAATTCTCCTTAAATATCTCTAATTAATCCCTTGATTAATTATACGAAATAAGTTATTCCAAATTACTTTCACAATTCCACCTTCCACTAATTACTACCAGTACTTATCATTAATTACTTCAATAAGTAATTATACTTCATCAATTACATTAATTAATTATTATCAAATTATCAAGTGATTAAAATTAATTAAACTTAATTAATTAATTTAAACCAACTACATTAAACTCCATTAATTACATTAAGTAATTAATTTCTGTTAACCCCGTTTCACCCACGAGTTAAAGAGCCTGCAAGTTAAGGAGTCTACGAGTTAAAGAGCCTTCGAGTTAAAAGCTTACGAGTTAAGGAGCTAACGACCTAACATGTTAAGACCTAAACGACTTAGGGAATGTCACGACTTAAGAAAGTCCACGACTTAAAGACGTTACGACCTAGCGACCTAAAGGAGCAACGACTCAAAGCACTAAAAGGAAGAGTCAACAACATTTAAGTCGCTGCTAACTTATAACTGCAGATAAGTCGCTCACGACCTAAGACTTGGAGACAAGTTCAATACCATGCTGTAATAAGATGACTCGTTGACGACTTACGGCCGATGATGAGTCGTGTACGACTCATGCTAGCATAAAGGAAGTTGCATTTGGTTAACTCGTGAACGACTTAGAACTTGTATCATTCATTCAAATGGGTGCATAACTTTGGACCAAGCCATAAGCTAACCAAGTAGGTCGGCCGCGACCTACCATGAGTCATCTACGAGTTATGACTTATCATAAGTCGTGTATGGGTCACGACCTAACTCCGAGAAATGTCTATAAATACGACCCTAGTTCCAACTAGAGAGGGACTTTTGGCACATTCTTTTGAAGTACCGATACTCTGCTGCATTCCAAACCGACTCGACACTCAAAGCTTTCAAGACACGTAGAATGCTATCAACAACTTCAAGAAGGAATCTCATACATCCGACATGGATTTGAAGACTTTCACTTAAATTGAAGTTTAAGCTACTCGTTCAAAGTGTTTAGTAATTCAAAGTGTATTGTACTTGGGAAGAATTGTATCGACTTGTAACGAAATCATCAATAAAGATATTCAGAGTGGACGTAGGCAAACTATTAAGCCGAACCACTATAAAATCGCTGTTGTTTACTGCTTTTTCTGTGGTTTTCTACTTATACTCTGTTCCCGAATCATCGGGTGGTGCTTTCACAACTACACTTTACACACTGGGGTGTTAGCGTTCAAATTTTAGCGTTAACATTTTTGGTGCTTTCACCGAGAATTGAACTCAGGATATTGACATCATTGCTTAACCAAACTGTGAGGAAAGAATCTCCGTTAAGACCAGAAGTTTAACAGAAATTATGGATCCCGGAAGGAAAGTAGATCTGCCAGATCTAATGATGTTCAAGAGAACACCGCCACTTCTCCTCCTCTGAGTCAGACAACTCCAACTGTGGGAGTTACGCGAGCGGAATTAGACGCTGTGGTTTTGGGATTGAATCAACAGTTAAATGCTCAAAATGCACAATTAGAGGCTCAGAATGCTCAGAATACCTTGATATTGAATAAGCTAAATGATTTGCTCGAGGCTAATCGTCAGCCAACAAATAAAGAAGGAAACTCTGTTGATAGAGCTCAGGGGGTTAGAGGGAATACTTCTCAAAGGGCGGTAAGCCCTGTCGAAAGGCCACTTCCTCAGGACGGAGGATCGGGACCTCAAACGACCCTTCGTGAACGACTGTCAAGGCAGAACTCTGAAAGAATGGCTGACGTTTTCCCCGTAGGGCCTGTGGATGATGAAGAGTATTTTTCAGGAATGGTCCGACAAATCATGAAAGAAAGTATGCGAAAGGACGAGGATGAGAAAGAGTGGGGCTTTGCTCCAAGCAAAACTCCATTCACTGAGAGGATTCTGAAAGTTGAATTCCCGAGAAAATTTGTTCCGCCCACTATTCCAGCTTACAAAGGAACAAGTGATCCTAACGAATTTCTGTATAAATATGACTGGTGCCAGGGCATCCGACGGGATTAAATGCAGATACTTCCCGGTGTATTTGGAAGGAGTAGCTTTATTATGGTTTACCAAGCTGGCAATTAGATCCATTGATCAGTTCTCGGACTTAACTAAGAAGTTCAAGGAGCAGTTTCGGTTGTACGCCCCTAAAGCAAAGGACATAATGTCATTGTCAAATCTGGAGCAAAACCCAGGGGAATCCATCAAGTCGTTCCTGAATCGATTCAACATAGCTTTGGCCGAGGTTGATAACGCTGAGCCACGCATGGTTTTAACATACTTGATGAGGGCAATTGATAAATCGAGCAAGTTTGGAGAATGGTTGAAAATGAAAGAACCAAATTCACTCGATAAATTCTATAAAAAAGCCGATGAGTTCATGCGCCTGGAAAGCCTTCAAGCACCGGCTAAGGTGGCATCAGCGGAAATTAAGAATGATAGTAACGCTCCAGACAGAAAGGAATCCAATGCTCAGAAAAGGGGGAACGACGGTAGAAAGAAACAAGGGGATGCAAAGAAGGGTCGAGCATTCAACTTCACACCTTTGACTGATACCCCTGAAAATATCTTCTTTGCAACCAAAGATAATATCAGTTATCCTACGCCACCTAAGATGAGGGTTGGAGATAAAATGGAGAAAAGTGGAAGATTCTGTCAGTTTCACAATCAGCCTGGTCATGACACTAACGAATGCCGACACTTGAAAGAAGTAATTGAGCGACTGTTGAAAGAGAACAAGCTCTAATAGTATGTTAGAAGGGGTAGGGACACAATAACCTTATCGGTCCAAAGGCAACAAGTCCCCGCTCACCATCCAAGCTCGAGTGAGAAGGCCGTAGAACATGAGTCAGACAGGCCTGTCATTAATGTGGTAACGGGAGGTCCTCACCCAGCAGGCAGGAGCAGGGGTGAGATGGAAAGATATGCTCGTGCACTGAAGCATGCACCCGCAGAAGAAAGTGTTTTTGTGTTAGAGCATGCTGCGCCATTGAAACAACAGAAAACTTTCCCTGATGACATCATATTTAGCACCAGGGATTCCATGGGTATTGAAGCCCCTACAATAGATCCTCTGGTCATTTCTCCTGGTATTGGCCCGGCCACTGTGAGAAGAATTCTGGTCGATTGCGGGGCTTCGTGTAATATTCTCTTCAAAAAAACTTTTGACCAGATGAAGATACCAATGGCTGACGTTCAGGCTTCGTCACTGAAAATTGCTGGCTTCACTGGGGAGCCGAAGCAGCCGATTGGGACTATAGACTTGATTGTAGAGCTCGGAGAGGGGCTAAGAAAGGTAGCTCGAAGGCAGACCTTTATAATTGTTGAAGAATTTTCTGCTTATAATGCTTTCTTGGGCCGACCGACTCTGGCGGCATTCAAAGCTGTTCTCGCCCCATGGTGTCTAACTATAAAATTCCTACTGATAACAGAATTGGGATAATTAAAGGAGATCAGAACGTGGGACGGGAATGCTATCTTGCAGAGCTACGTGAAACAAAGAGGAGAGAAATGGGAAAAGATGCGGCGCCTTCAGTCCGCATCAAAGAACGAACCTTGTAGCAACTACAGGTTGGTCCCTGCACTGGCGAACATAGCGGTGCCCGGAGAGAGATGGATCCGAGAAAAGCTAGTGCAGGGGAGAATAGAGTAGTGCCGGTAGAGGTGACAGTGCCGGTACCTGTTGACTTAAAGGATCCAAACAAGGTGCTGAATGTGGGTTCACAACTCAACACTACAGCTCAGAATATTCTGGTCTCGTTCTTGAAGGCAAATTTAGATGTATTCGCATGGACTCATGCCGATATGTGCGGAATATCACCAGAGATTGCGGTACATGCTCTGAACATCGATCCAAAGTTCACGCGAGTAAAACAGAAAAGAAGAACTCAAGGTCCAGAGAGGTCAGCAGCGTTGAAAGAAGAAGTCGATCGACTCATGGAGAATGACTTCATCAGAGAATCTGTTTACCCAGATTGGGTCTCAAATCCTGTCCTGGTTAAAAAGGCTAATGGGAAGTGGAGAGTATGCATTGACTTCTCAAATCTGAATAAGGCTTGTCCCAAAGACTATTTCCCGCTGCCTAGAATTGATCAGTTGGTGGACGGAATGGCGGGACATGAATTGTTGTCTTTTATGGATGCTTATTCCGGGTACAATCAGATCATGATGCATGAACCAGATCAGGAGGACACGAGCTTCATAATGGATGTTGGTCTTTACTGCTACAAAGTCATGCCCTTCGGACTCAAGAATGCGGGAGCAACCTACCAAAGGCTTGTTAACACCATGTTTAAACCACAGATCGGAAAGACAATGGAAGTCTATGTCGATGATATGTTGGTAAAGTCAAAGAGAGCAGTGGACCATATGGATCATTTAGCGGAAATGTTCGCGGTCCTCCGGAGATACGGAATGAAACATAACCCATTGAAATGTTCATTCGGAGTGGAGTCTGGAAGGTTTTTGGGATTTATTGTGAGCGCTAGGGGCATTGAGGCTAATCCTGCTCAAATCACTGCCTTGAAGGAGGTCAAAGCTCCTAGAACAAAGAAGGAACTGCAGAGTCTTAACAGAAAAATTGCTGCTTTGAGCCGATTCATTTCTAAAGCTACTGATAAATGCATTCCATTCTTTGACGCTCTAAAGAAAGGAAGAAAAAACTTTGATTGGACTCCCGAGTGTCAGAACGCATTTCATGAACTGGTTCGTCATATGGAAGTGCCTCCAATACTCTCAAAGCCCGACAATGGTGAAGATCTCTACATCTATCTGGCAATATCATCTCACGCACTGAGTGCAGCATTGGTTCGAGAAGATACAAGGATCCAGCGACCAGTCTATTACATTAGTAAAAGATTCACTGGGGCAGAGATGAATTACTCGAAGCTGGAGAAACTTGCCTATTGCCTATTGATTGCATCACGGAAATTGAGGCCGTATTTTCAAGCTCATCCCATCAAAGTCCTCACTGATCAACCTCTGAAGCAGGTCCTGTTTCGCCCTGAAACTTCGGGCCATCTTTTAAAGTGGAATATTGAACTCAGTCAATATGACATCACTTACCATCCCCGAAGAGCTATCAACGGACAAGCTTTAGCAGACTTCATTGCTGAATACACAGATAAAGGTAATAGTGAGGAAGAGGAAACTAATGACGTCCCGGTAAAATGGAAATTATACGTTGATGGTGCAAGGAATGACTACTGTTCTGGGGCAGGGGTTGTCCTTGAGACCCCTGAAGGACGATCATTGTGTTATGCACTGAGACTGGAATTTCCTTCGACTAATAATGAAGCAGAATATGAAGCTCTCATTGCAGGTTTGAGAATCGCTAAAGAGCTAAATATCAGAACATTACAGATCTTCAGTGACTCACAGCTTATCGTATGCCAAGTCAAGAATGAATTCCAAGCTAAAGGAGGAAATCTACCTGCTTATTTGTCAAAGGCCTGGGAGCTTCTTGAAGATTTTGATCATTATTCAATAAACCATATTCCCCGGGAAGAGAATATGAAGGCAGATTCTCTCGCGAAGTATTCAAGTACTGGTGAAGCTCAACTATTGGGATTAGTCCCTGTAGAAGTCCTGTCAGCACCAAGTACAGACGAGATGGATGTTGACTGGATTATGAATGTATCTCAGGAACAAGAATCATGGATGACTCCAATACTGGACTATCTACTCAGAGGTTCTTTGCCAGAAAATTCGAGAGAAAGACAGAAGCTTCTAAGGATAGCCTCCAGATATATAGTCCAAGACGGCCAATTGTACAGGCGGAGTTTTTCAATGCCATTACTCCGATGTGTAACTAAAAATGAAGCCAAGACAATTCTAGCTGAAGTATACGGAGGGGAATGTGGAGATCACACGGGTGGTCAGACATTAGCAAAGAAAATTCTCCGTTATGGGTATTTTTGGCCGGAAATTAATCAAGACGCCGCTGTATATTCTCGGAAATGTGACAAGTGCCAGAGATTCACCAAAATACCTAGAGCACCTTCCACTGAGCTAACACAGATGGTCAGTCCGTGGCCATTTGCCATTTGGGGAATGGATTTCATTGGGCCATTACCAACTGCCAAATCAGGGATTAAATATGCTATTGTTGCAGTTGATTACTTTACTAAATGGGCTGAAGCTGAACCTTTGGCTACTATTACCTCTAAGAAAATGATAAATTTTGTGACTAAAAATATCATTTGCAGGTATGGTGTGCCGCAGAAAACAATCACAGACAATGGTACTCAATTTGAAAGTGAGGAATTCCAAGACTTCTGCAAACGATTCAAAATCCAGAAGAGTTTCTCAGCAGTGGCCCATCCGCAGGCAAACGGGCAAGTGGAAGTAGTAAACAAAATCATCAAACCAACCATCAAAAAGCAGCTGGAAAAAGCAAAAAGTGGCTGGGTTGACAAGTTACCGCTTGCACTATGGGCATACAGGACCACCCACAAAACTGCGACTGGGCATACTCCATTTTCGTTGGCATATGGATCAGAAGCAATGATTCCAGTGGAAACTGAATTCCCCTCACATAGAAGAATCCATTTTGATAGAGATGAGAATGAAAAACTGCAATTGGAAGCACTTGACCTCCTTGATGAAAGAAGAGAAGAGGCTAGACTTAGAATTACGGCTCATCAACAAAGAATATCCAGGCACTTCAATTCCAAAGTTCGTCAGCGCAACTTTGAAGTTGGGGACCTAATTCTGAAAAGAATCATGACAGCCACAGGTGTGTTTAGGCCAAACTGGGAAGGGCCATATGTTATAGGCACGAAGCTTCTTGACGGCACATTCAAACTCACAACTGTCGAAGGAAAACCAATTCCAAGAGCTTGGAACAGCAATCATTTGCGTCCTTATTTTACTTGAAAGCTTTACTGAAGTATTGTAAAAAGAATTGCAAAAATATGATTCTTGTATTGAAAGCAATTGTAAAGCAAGTGAATAATGAAAAGCTATAAAGTGGATGTAGGCCCAGTTTTTGGCCGAACCACTATAAATCTTGTGTTCCCTACTATTATAAACTGCTTTGTTTTATTTCGACATATAAAATACATTAATTGTGTCATTAAAATGTCGATTTAATAATGCAGGTCATGAAAGTAAAGCTTACCCATCTCAAGACCGAGCAAACACACACTAAACCATCAAAAATTTCCACACTCAAATCCTACAAAAGAAGTGCTTCAAACAAGAGTGAGCAATGTGGGTGGAATTGGACCATCTCTAACTAACTATAAATGTTTGAACAAATAGCCAGTTAAGCAAAATGTGTCCACCACCACCAACTCACCTAACTGTGAAGTATATTTCTTTGGATAAGGGAAATTATTGGCAACTAAAAAGTGTTGACACTTGCAAAAGACAAGGAGGATCTTCAACATGAATGGATGGCGAAAGAGACATGGGCGAGCAAGCATCGATCAACAAAAGACCTCTTCGGAGGCACAAGACCTCTACGGAGGCACAACTCTTCGGAGGAGAAAGACCTCGAGTGGGCCTAGCTAGAAAAAGAGAGATCTTTCTCGTTACAAAGTTGCGGAATGATCGGTCGATACACTCCCGTGAATTCGTCCAACCGAGAGGAAGAAACTCCAAACTTCCAGGCAAAAGTCTTACTTAGAGGCACACGTTTCACCAAGATTGAAATAAAACTTCCAGGTGTTGAAACGTGAAAAAAGCCCTCTTCGGAGGCCCATTTCACCACAGTTGAAATGATAAAAGACCTCGGGCGGGCCAACCAGAAAAAGAGAGATCTTTCTCGATATAAAGTTGCGGAATGATCGGTCGATACACTCCCGTAAATCCGTCCAACCGAGAGAAAGAAACTCCAAACTTCCAGGCAGTAACCCAGCTCAGAGGCACACATTTCATCATCGGTCGATACACTCCCGTAAAATGAAATGCGAAAAGCCCTCTTCGGAGGCCCGCTTCCCAGCGAACAGGGAAAAACAAAAGCCTCTCTCATGGGGCAGAAACCAAAAAGACCTCTTCCCCGAGGCACAACAAAAACAAAAAGACCTCTTCCCAGAGGCAGAAATGAAAAGACCTCCTCCCGGAGGCACAAGCAAGCAGAAAAACCTCTTCGGAGGCACATGTTTCACCAAGATTGAAATAAAACTTCCAAGTGTTGAAACGTGAGAGAGCCCCCCCCCCCCCCCCCCCCAGAGGTGTAATTTTTCAAAGGCACACTTTAACTCTCAAAGGAAGAATGATCCACCTATTCTGGAAAATTCTCTTCCTTAAAAAGAAGTTAAAGTACCCTTCGGGTACCCGATTTACCACATAGAAGAATTCATTCGGTAAAATGTGTATATGCACAAAAGAAAGAATGATATCTTCGAAGGATGAAGCGTAAAAACGTATTTGTACTCTGTTTTTTAACGAAATAATATTCCTCCAAGTATGGAATAATTATTCTCTAAAAAATAAAAGTACAAGTTCCTCATAAAATAAAATATTGCAATGAGCTTATGGTATAGGGGCAACATGGTATAACTACATCGGTAAAATTGCGCTCGAACAGTATACCACAAGCTCACTGCAATATCGTGCAAAGAAGCTTGTACAAAAGTGAATAATAAATGCATTCTCAAATTCAAACAAGAAGTTTGTACAAATAAAGGATCACTTTATTTAACTCTGTTACAATTTCTTACAGATACAAGTTTCGAAATAAAGAAAACGGGGCCGGTACCCGCACAATTTCCGGTCAGTACATGCAAAAAAGGCAAAAAGCGATATGAAAGCCACAGAACCAGAGCCATCACTTCTTCTTCCATCCACCTTTTGAGCCCGCACCTGGCCGGATAACCAACTTCTTAGGCCGGCTTGTAAGAGTAGGGGATGAAGGAGAAAGGGGCTCAGTCGGACTTTCTTCCGTTTTTTCTTCGCCAGTTGAGGATCCCTTCTTCTTCTTCTTCTTGGAAACTCCCTGCTTTCCTCTCTTCTTGGAGGAAGACCCACTCCCTGGAGAAAGAAGTTTAACTAATGGTTCATCATCGGAACCAGTTGCTTCTGGAGTCTTCTCACTCCCTTCAGTTTCTTCTCCCTTGTGTTCTTGTGAAGCAATGGGATCGTCCAAGTCCTGAAGAGCTTCTATTTGCTCCTCTTGTAATCCCGATTGCGAGGTGGAAGGAGGAGTCACCTGAATAGATGGAGGAGGAATAATTGGAGGTGGGGAAGTTTGAACGATGCTAGACGTTTTCTCTACAGAAGGAAAAAAGTTCAAGTCGGTAAAAAGCGGAGATAAAGGTTCGCTGAGGTTCAAGAAGTAGTCAAAGAGCTCATCAAGCTCGTAAGAAGCAGATGAGCAGTCTACTTGGGCGAGATTAACAGTAGGGTTACCTGCAGAAGTCGATTTCCTGACATCAACTTCGTAAGCCTGTGCCTCGGCACTCTCGTCACCTTCATCTCCACCTTGTATGCTTATGATCTCGGTGGCAACTTTGGTAGGAGATAGAGAATGAGAACTAGAACCGATAATGTCAATTTCGGCCGAAGGAGAAAGCTGAATTGGAACAGTTGAGATAGTTTTTCCCGAATATTCTCCTGCCGCTGTTTCGGCCCTTAATTTTGCAAGCTGTTCTCTCCCCTTGGCGAGAGCGGCGCGAGCATCATCATCAAGATAATGCTCCTCAAGAGCTGACTCAGCATAGCCAGCGCCTTTACCGCCAAGCATATCGAGTGCAGCCTCCCAAACTTCAGCCAGAGTAATTTCATATTTGGGGCCTAGAAAGGCGAGGCTACCGTGCCCCAAGATGCTATGCAGGTAGAAGTCAAATAATGTTGAGCTGATGTTGGTCCTCGTTGCATTGTGAGATTCTTCAGCTGCAATTTTGTCGGCAACGGCCTCATCACGCTCCCTTTCAACTTTGGAAAGTTGAAGCTTAAGCATTTGAATCTCCGCCTCTTGGGAGCTGTTTTTCTTCCGAAGCTCTTCAATATCAGCAACATAGCCCTCACTAATTCTTTTTTTCACTTCAAGCCTGTCTTCGGCCTCTCTTTGGCTGGCATGAGCATCTCTCACTTGTTTTAGGAGCACTTCTTCTTTTTGAGTATAGGAAGTAGAGGAAGTAGCAAGCTCTTGTTTAAGTTCCTCAACTTTTGCCTCAAGCTCTTCTTTGTAAGTAGTGATGCTCCTCATTTCAGTATCATGTTGCTCAAGAACCTTTTGCCATTCGGCTTTACCATTTTCCATAGTGAGCATTGCTTCTATATTTGCACGATTAACCCTTTGGAGCTCGTCAACAAGTTTTTGCCTGTTCGACATCCTTTCAATATCAAACTTGACGGCATCGAGATTTCGTAACATGGCAGACTTGTCAATGGGGACCAAGTCGAGGTTGAACCTCACTCCCTTCAGGCACCACTGTGGAAACCGGCTTTGCAAAATGGTCGGGCCCGGTCCAACTTGGAATTTGGGCCTGCTAATTATTGTTTGGATGTCTGTCTTCCCGAGAGCGGGAGAGCCGGAAGGAATGTCAAGCGAGACGGAGACAGTAACCTTTTCAGGAGTTGTAGAAGTATGCTTCTCACCATGTCGGGCTCTCTTGCTTGAATCCTCAACCATATGACTTTTTCCTCGGTCATCATGGGATTTTCTTTTGTGGGAATCGCCGCCTCTCTGTGAAGAATCGTGGCGCTCCTCCCTCTCTCTTCTTTCATAACGCTCCTCTTGAGCCCTCTTCTCTTGAGCCTTTCGGGCGGCTCTTTCTTCATCGGATTCTCTGTAAGAGGGGAGGTAGCGCCTATAATCATATTGGCTACGCCTCCCGTAGCGCTGGAAATCATCATAGTAGGATCCGCTGCGTCCCATCAGAGGATCTGAAATAAAAAGAGATAAATTTTAGAATTCTTCAAAATACAAAAAGTCAGAAGCATAAAAGTGCCGAAATATTCTAAGTGTGTGTAATATGCAAACTACGCGCATCGAACTACGAACCACTCTTTAATTGTGGAGTAGTTATGGGAGTAGAAATTAACATCAACTGTAGAGTTGACGGGGTCTGTTGCAGAATAGAAGTCGCCTCGACTACAGAAGAAGAAACCCCGGTAGTAATAGGATCATCTTTAAAGATCTCTTGCGAGGTGGCAAAGAGGTCGCTCAGTCCTTCGAAAGTGTCATCCCTGCTCTGGTTGACAGGGCTGGTTTTCTCGGCTTCTTCGTCACCAGACTCCTTTGAATGCGGAGGAGAATCCCGAGGCTCTTCTTCTTCAGTGACCGGGGCAAGTTTGCCAGATGACCCCGCGACATCAACAGAAGTGGAGCACTTCACTAGAGAAGCCTTAGAAGCAGGTTCGTTTGGTATGGATGTGTCAGTAGAAATGGAGGCATCCGACGCTCTAGCCGGAGAGTCTGGGACTTCGTGGGGATGTGTAGAGCGAGAGGTATGCAAAAGCCCGTATTGGTGCAGAAATTCATCCCTCAACAAGAATTTTACACTTATTTCTTCCGCGGCCACGACACTCGGTCTCTCAAAAACTTGCTTATGGCCTGGATCTCTGGATAGGGAAGGAAGCGCTGAAAATAAAAAAGAAGCGGAGTTAACATTTAACAATTCAGTCTCGCAAAAGTCGGATAACAAACGTAGTAAGATTGGTTAATCTTACTTCCTTCCCTCCATACAGCGTAAAACCCCAGGGGACAGCGAACATAGAAAAACTGGGTCAAAAACCCATGAGTGCTGTCAGGAAGACCGATGATCAATTCACGATTTCGAGCACTTCTCACGATAGTAATAGAGGGGTGATCTTTAGTCCTGGTGAAAGAGCATAGGAAGCAAATCTCGTCAAAGCTTGGGAATCGATCAAGCATCCTCCTAAACAGTACACACAACCCCATTAAAATGGCATAGCCATTAGGGTGTAATTGGGATGGGGCGATGGCCAATTGACGAAGAAGTTGTTGGAAAAAGTCACTGAAAGGAGGAACACCCCCCACTCAGGCACATTTGTCGATTGACCGTTACAAAGCCAGGGGGTGCTATGTCAGCAGTGTTACTTCTCTCGGGAAGAATGGCATCTGATTCAGCAATGCCAAACTGAGCACACAACTGGCGAAAAACTTTGTATGATAGCGTGGTAGGGGCTCTTTCTGAAGGATTGACTAGTGGAGCCGGAATAACAGTTGCCTCTCCAGTCTGAACTGTTGTATCTTCTTCCTGAGAAGTCATTCTACACAAGCAACTGGATATTCAAATGTGAAGGTGCACGTTTCCTAAAAGTGTGAAGTGTCATGCAGAACTATTAAAAAATAACAAATAAATATAACTGGAATTAAACTAGTCGACGATTGATCGACTACAAAATTTCAGAACTTGTTAATCTAAAGTTCAAGCATAATATTAGTGCAGGCTGGTCAGTTTCAATTGACTATTTCAGTGTTGCTTTGATATTTTACTTGAAATTGATGAGTTGAAAGCACTTCGTTCATACAATTTATTTAAGTTAATTATCCGTTATTAACTAATCTGTCATTTGATGTGGGCAGTCGATGGCAGTATATTCGTCCCAATTTTCTGTAAATGTTGTATTGGACAGATTATTAGGTTGCAAGTTAAAGTGACCTGTGAATGAATGCAATAAAGTTCAACAGCTCAAATTCCATGCAACGGTTCAAAGTACGAACAAAATTCATACAAGTCATGACTCGCCAACGACTCAAAGATTTTCCTTTTAATTTCTGATGGGTTAAGTCAGGCCATTGGTTTTCTGGCTAACTTGCCCACGACTTAAGGATTAAGGGGCGAGTCAGTTTAGGCTGCTTCAATTTTAAGTCAATGATGTTCTAAGTCGGCAGTGCTTTGGGTCAAGGTCGTGAAACAGAGGAAGAACTCCAGTGGAAAAGCAGTGGGAAATTTCCTAAGTACTAACACGGCCACGACTCAAGATTTCAAGCTTTAACTCGGCTACGATTCAGGGCTTGAGTCGTAAAGGTTGCTATGTCGCAGAGAATACTTGGTCGCATAAGACTGCTGAATCATACTCAAAACAACGATTCACGCCAAACCCGTTTACTTCTTCTCCTAACCCGTTAGTCTCTTCTCCTAACCCGTTAGTCTTTTCTCCTAACCCACAAGCTTTCTTCTCCTGACCCATTAATCCAGTAACTTCACAGTCCTCAACCTTAATCTTATCACACTACGAAATCGTTATAAATCGCGAGTTATCCTGAATCAAATCAAATAGCCTTAAGTCCACCAATGATCCATGCAGCAGTATTTGCATGGCTCAAGGATGTAAATCGTGGGCGGAGATCGATGATGGTGATCGGCGATTGGGGAAAAAGAGAAAGTTGCTTACGTGGTGTGAAGCTAGAGATGGTTGGAAGTAAAATTGGGTAGAAATCGCCTTTGAAAGCTTGACGACGTGATAATGGTAGGAATGGCTCAGGGGATAAGTAATGAGAAGAGTGAGATAGGAGGAATGACTCAAGCATTTTATATCTAGAGGCGTTGGAACTCAAATCGGCGCGCTCGGGTTATGATGAGTCGAAGCACACGACTTACGACTTAAGCGTGTGCTTCGAGGGGCAAATGTTAACCCCGTTTCACCCACGAGTTAAAGAGCCTGCAAGTTAAAAGTCTACGAGTTAAAGATCCTACGAGTTAAGGAGTCTACGAGTTAAAGAGCCTGCGAGTTAAAAGCTTACAAGTTAAGGAGCTAACGACCTAACAGGTTAAGACCTAAACGACTTAGGGAATGTCACGACTTAAGAAAGTCCACGACTTAAAGACGTTACGACCTAGCGACCTAAAGGAGCAACGACTCAAAGCACTAAAAGGAAGAGTCAACAACACTTAAGTCGCTGCTGACTTATAACTGCAGATAAGTCGCTCATGACCTAAGACTTGGAGACAAGCTCAATACCATGCTGTAATAAGATGACTCGTTGACGACTTACGGCCGATGATGAGTCGTGTACGACTCATGCTGGCATAAAGGAAGTTGCATTTGGTTAACTCGTGAACGACTTAGAACTTGTATCATTCATTCAAATGGGTGCATAACTTTGGACCAAGCCATAAGCTAAACCAAGTAGGTCGGTCGCGACCTACCATGAGTCATCTACGAGTTACGACTTATCATAAGTCGTGTATGGGTCACGACCTAACTCCGAGAAATGTCTATAAATACGACCCTAGTTCCAACTAGAGAGGGACTTTTGGCTCATTCTTTTGAAGTACCGATACTCTGCTGCATTCCAAACCGACTCGACACTCAAAGCTTTCAGGACACGTAGAACGCTATCAACAACTTCAAGAAGGAATCTCATACATCCGACATGGATTTGAAGACTTTCACTTACATTGAAGTTTAAGCTACTCGTTCAAAGTGTTTAGTAATTCAAAGTGTATTGTACTTGGGAAGAATTGTATCGACTTGTAACGAAATCATCAATAAAGATATTCAAAGTGGACGTAGGCAAACTATTAAGCCGAACCACTATAAAATCGCTGTTGTTTACTGCTTTTTCTGTGGTTTTCTGCTTATACTCTGTTCCCGAATCATCGTGTGGTGCTTTCACAACTACACTTTACACACCGGGGTGTTAGCGTTCAAATTTTAGCGTTAACAATTTCTTAATTACTTCCATTAAGTAATTAAACTTATTCCATACTTTATTATCATTTAAATTAATTAGTCCAATTAATTATTAAAAATTAACCACTTTAATTAATTATTAAATAATCCTGGTTAATGACCTTCATTAAGCATTTTCTAATTATTTTTATTAAGTAATTAACTTAGATTAATTACAATTTAAATTATCTTTAATTATCCATTAATTAAAGTCTAAATATTTAATTAATTAACCTTGATTAAAGCTTAATTACTTAATTAATAATTCTTTAATCATTAGTTAAAAATCTAATTAATAATCTTTAATTCCAAATTGATTAACTCTTAATCAATATTCATTGAACCTTAATCAATTAATTAAATAAATAAATTATTCCTTAATTTCCTTATTAAATATAATTAATTTCAAAACATTAATTCTTAACTTAATTTTAAGTTAAAACATTCCTTAGTTTTGTTTTAATAAAACAATTTACTTAAACAAAGTACTTTTGAACTACTTTTAAATGTCATTTCAAATACAAGATTCAAAATGAATAAACTTAAACTTAATCAAAGTTTAAACAATTTAAAACTTTAAAGATTTGCGAGACAAACAAGTGTTTATCAAATATAAGAAATTCATAGGGTTTGAAACTAATTTCATTTTTAAACTTAATAATTTAAATTTAAACTTTACATACAAATTTGTTTAAAACCTTCAAATTTAAAACTTCTTTATTTTAAAACTAAAATAATTATTTTAAATCTTTGAATTCCAATTTTTAACTTTAACTTAAAATCTTGCTCACACATTTTTTATTTTATTTTTAAAAAAACTTCAGCTTAAATTTCAACTACTTACCTTTATAAGGTAATTTAACAAGTTAAATTTTTAAAACTTTATATTATATATATATATATATATATATTTTAATACAGAGACTTAAGATTAGATCTGAACTCTATAATTTAAGCTTGAATTAGAAACCAAGTTTAAACTTCCTTTACAGTTGAATGGTTCAGATTTTTAAAACAATACTTTAAATAAAACAGGTTCAGGTTTATCAAAACCTGTAATAACTCTCCAACCCGAGACTTAAACTAATGACTTCGAGTTTCCTACCTAACTACTTCGAGTCCTTCTCCCTATAACTTGAGAAAACCCAGAAAAACTCTACTGCAAACAACAAAACCCCAAAACTCTTCAGCCACTACATCACCGTGCATATGCACGGTGACCACCGCCATCCTGGATCATCAGAATTGATCGCGACACGCCATAAACCATCCTAGCATCCTATCACAACCATCAAGTCGAGCTACCATCACCAGAAATTGAAGATGATACCCAATATCAAAACCTGGAAATAAGACCAAGTACCCCTTCCAAAACCTGTCAACGGCCAACCCTCACCGTTCCGACCACCTGAGGTCCACCCACTCCGGCCTCGAACCCATCTACACACCAACTTCCCATTTCCCAAAAATCACAGCACTCGATCAACCATCAAGATCAAACTGACCCATTTCATTAAACCCATCATACTAGGGTTTAATACTGAATCTCAAAACTGCATACAATCTAGCCAATTTTAAACCCATTCATGATTTTTCTGAGCATCTCCTATACTTCCTCTATCACTCAGAAGAATCCCAAAGTTTCACAAGTCATGGATCACAAGAACTTGCTAAAATTTCATTCTTAATTCAAGTACTAACTGCTACTGAAACTAAACTCTAAAAATTCTAATACTTGATTTAAAAATCAAGTTCCAGTAACTACTTTTAGTTTATGAAACTGGATTTCAATATTCAATATAATTGGTTTTGATAAAAATAAACATGCATAATGTTATCTTCTGTTTCCAGGGTTAGTACCCATATTTCTTTCTGGAATTTTTTTTTTATATTAACTTATAACAACTTTTCTTTATAACTTTCATTTATATCAGGAAACAAATTAAGTGTAAGTACTTAAATAAAAATTGGGATTTCCTGGAGCATCAAAAAGAAACAGAACAGGCCATTGAAAAAGAAACAGCATGCACATTACTTACATTCATATCAACAACTATCTATAACATAAGAAAATAGCTATTCTATTTCAATAAACTAGCATGCAACCTATTTAAGATTTTAAAGTTAAAAAAAGTTACTCACAAGCACAAATTTTCAAACAGAATTTAGCATTTAAGGGTAGCAGTTTACTCACTTTTTAAATGAAGGAGCAGAGGACACTCTGATGCAAATTCATTTTTCTGGAGCAGATTTTGAATTTCCTGAAACCTGTTTTGCATCTGTATGTTGAATCTGTTTGCTTCTATGGAATTACTTGCTGATGTTTGATCTTGCTGGAGTTGATTTATTAGTTGATTTTAATCATTTGTAGCTTAACTCAATTTTTTCTTTTCTTAGAGTATGAGTTGATCTTTACTTTGCAGTTGAGACTTAAAAAAAAGATTGCAGATTTTGAATAGATTTAAGGTTTTTGCAGATATGAAATTTGGGTTGTAGATTTTGATTGAATTTGGTTTTGATTTCTACTTATAATCTGATTTCCAGATTTCATTTGAAGGTAATGGTTTTAACAAAAATGCACTTGCAAGGTTTTCTTATCTAAAATAATAATTTCAAAAAAATAATTTAGCATGCCACTTGTTACATAAAGTTTGTAATGTTATTACAAGTGTCCTTTCTAAGATTTAAAAGCTTAACACATATGCCTTTTTAATATAAAAATGAATTTCTTTGTTTATGTATATATTTAATATCATTCCTAAAACAATTTCTAATTTAATTTAGGATGTTTTAAATGCTTTATTACAATATTTAGCCTTACATGAAAACTTCTTTTATAGCATTATGCATTTTAATTTTTGCTTGAATATTTTTAAAATAATATTTAAAACTAATTTTCAGAAGAGAAAAATTTAAAAAGAAAAGAAATGTTGAATTCATTTTATTCCAAGAGTTTCAAATCAAAATACTATACTTTATTGTAATTGAACTAAGTCTATTTCAAAATAAATTTTAAAACAAAACAAAATAAACTTTTATAATAAAATACAATTTTAAACTATTTTTATTTTTATAAACAAAATAAATATTTACTTAAATCTTAAATTCAAGTTTCAAATTCAAAGTCAAATTCAGATTCAAATTTGAATTACAATCCAGGTATAACTATTTATTATCAGAATTATCTGTTAAATTTATAATTAAATATTTCTATTAGTTAACCCCGTTAATTAACAATTAACAGATACTTCAAAATTCAAGTTGTCACAAAAAATTTATTTAAGGAATGGGAAAATCTGTTTAAAAATAAATAGTGATTTATTATAAAGGATGTGAAGAGAAGTATATTTCCCTGAATAGCCAAGTACGGTTTTAAAGTAAATTTTTAAATATAAGTTAAAAGTTTTAATGTCGTTTTAAAAAGCATGTTTTAGAAAATTTATTATTTTTAAAATATTAAAATTCTAACGTAAGTATTTTTATCAAATCTATTATCGTAGAATTATTTAAAGGTGATTTGTTATTAATTAACAAAGAAATCTAGTTTCATATTTTATTAAGTAGCCTCATTTACATATTCCCAAAGTATATGTATTTTTTAATAAAGTATTGAAGTAGTTTTTAACTTAAATGTTTTAAAGGATAAGTTATAATAAAGTGTTTTAAGGTTATTTTAAAAATTTAAAGCTTTGTACTTGGTATTTTCAGTGGAAATAAATATTTGAAAATTTTATTCTGTAAAAGGGAGATGGTTTAAAAACTATTTTCAAAAGGTTGAAAATGGAAATATATCTTGCGAAGATATTTGAGGTTAATAAATAATTTGGTGAAATTATTTGTGATAATGGGTGTTCTGTACGTTAATTGATAGTTAGAAAGCCGACTATCAATATTGGCCAATGCACTGATCGTTTCGAAGAGACCAGGATCAGGATTAATTTCTCGAAAACCACTTCGATCCGGTTTGTACGTTTTCATGGAAAAACAGTTCGGAGTCGAAGGTGGAGCAGTAAAGTGAAAGGGCTAGTCGCTACTAATCCTGAGGATGTTTCCAAAATGGATGTAGTAGGAATAGTGCCTTCGGTTCCGTTCGAACCGGAACGGACTTCTATGGACGAATGCTTTCGGAACATCGTCAGGTGGACGATGGGCATTCTAAGTGTAACGCTGATCTAGCCTCAAGCCTCATCAACCGGGAATGACTGAAAATTAGGGGTTATGCAGCAAGGCTTGGTGGGTAGCACCCATTTCCGTGGGGTCATCCCTGTCTAGATGTCATTTTATT
Organism: Allium cepa; assembly: GCA_030765085.1. NCBI lineage: Eukaryota > Viridiplantae > Streptophyta > Magnoliopsida > Asparagales > Amaryllidaceae > Allium > Allium cepa. The sequence continues at coordinate 1,040,976,330 of CM060928.1, forward strand.
CCGGCTTGGTGGTGCGGTTGTTGATCCCAACCGTAGGGTGACCTTACTCAGGATTATCCAGTAAGGGGTAGTCCGCGTCTTGTGTTGCAGGGGGTCGGGAGTGATCCTCCATACGCTGATCTAGACCAGGTACCGTGACAGGTGGTACCCCAATGCCTAGTCATTAATTGGAAATCCATTCTCCCTACGCGCCCGTACGGTTTTGATTGTGCTCAACTATTGCTGAAACGTGAGATGCAAGCATTTCAGCTAGATTCTATTTTACTTTCTATGGACACTATTATAATATTAGAGAATTTTAATAAAAAGTGTTTTAGTATCGTAAGGTAAAAATCCGACATGTTTATTTATGGCGTGGTCTTACGAGATGATTTTGTTTTCAAAGGATTTTGAAACTCTAATAATCAATTTGAGTGTGGTTTTCTTACGCTAGTATTCCAGACTGACTTGGGTGTTATTTAACTGTAATGCTCGGGTCAGACCGAGTATTATAGAATACAGGATATGATGCTGAGGAGCTCAGGAGACGAGCTGGATGGCGAAACGTACTTCCGTATTTTATTATTATTCTGATGTGTATCCAGTTGTATGTTATTGATGTTGAACTCTGATGATGTACTCTGATGATGTAATGTATAAACAGATATATTTGTTTATGTGTAAAGATCATTTATTATCTATTATATTTTATTCCGCTGCGATGGTTAGATTCTGATGTTGTTTTCTATCTTCTTATTCCACCTCTTCTTCTTTAACCCAAATGGTTCGTATCCACTCATATTGAGTTGATTGATGTAGAGTAATGTTTACTCAAGGGGTATGGATTTACGGGCCATTACAGTGGGTTTTGTTAAGTTAATGAGTTTGGAGCATTCTTCTTGCCTTAGCAATTTCGGGGATGAAATTCTTTTAAGGGGGAATGTAACGACCCATACTTTTCATTATTCGATTTTAAATATTTAAATGGTTTAAATATTTTATTTGGAATTTTAATTGAGTTAATAAGTTTTTACAACTAGGATTTTAAGCTATTTTGTAAATTTATGAAATCGTTGATTTAATCGACGCGTTAAAATAACGATCCGGGGTATGGTCTTGGAATTCGATGAAACCAGTTCCATTGGATTCGTAAAGATTATTATTATCGGATTTCAAATTTCATAGTGTTTGCTGTTATCGTTTGATCGTACGTGATACAAACGCGCTAAAATTTATATCGAAATTCAATATAATAATTGGGTCCAAAAAGCTATCTTCTCCATATGATCGAATTAGGACTTGAAATCTTCTCCATTGCGTTCGAAATAGGGGTATAACTTTATAAACGTCTAGTGGCACGCCTCGATAGGAGATCAAAATTTTAAGTTGCTAAAACGAGATATTTTATAATTAAATAAAAATTTATAAAATCAAATCAAAGCCAAATGCATAGCCGACCTACCCTTTCTCTTTTTGTTCAAATCAATATTTCTTTCTTTCTTTTCACATTCAAACCAATTCACGTCATCCCTCTCTTTTTTCGTTATAAAATTAAGTTCGACTTTTCACTTTCTTCTCTTCAATCAAAAATTCCAAAATTAATCCAATTGAGAAATATACTGAATGAAATCTATTCAAACTATAAAAAAAATTAAAAGAGGCAAGCTTTGCAACTTAAATTGGAGATCTATCTTTTGATAAGTATTAAGGGAGGCGCCAGCATTTTTGATGGTTCGATAGCTTGGAGCAGGAGGATGACTAAGCTAGGGTTTGTCATTTCTTGGGATGAAGGAAGAGTTAGCTCGAGGCAAGAGCAGTTTGAAGTTTTAAGGGATAATTACATGGGCCGGTGAAGTTTGGGAAGGTGCGGCACTTGGTAAGGGGTTGTGACATCGACTTAGGCTAGTAGGATAAGACGCGATTGACCTCGGTTGTGATGGGCATGATGTTGGCATGGTCGAAATAGGTTTCGATGCAACAATAGTCTTTGAGTTGTGATGGCAGTGACATTTTTGAACGCGAGTAAATGGGGTTGGCAAACTGTTCTACCGCAACATGGTGAGAATGTAGTTGGTTGTGCGTGTGCTAATAGTGGAATGTCAACATTTTTTTTGGCTGCATTTTGGGTAATGGTGGATGTTGAGATGGTGAAGGCCGTTGGCTGATATTGATGGTGGTGGCAATTTAAAAGGTTGAAGAGAGATGCTTGATGAAGCTGAGCATTCATTGAAGGGTGAAGCTTGCATGTCAATGACGGTCGCAAATCGGATGGTTAGGGCATCGGTTTTCGAATCTTGTCAAATCCAGGACGTAGAAACGGGAATAAAAATCATGGTGTGTAAATATCACTCTTTTTAGAACGACTTTTTTAATTTATAATAATCAAAATGAATTATTTTTTGACTGGATGAATAATATATTTATCATTTCAATGTTAAATATATATAGTAGTACATATGTTAGTAGTTGGATTGTTGTTCCCGCACATTTTAGCGGATGAGACCCTATACGCCCCGCATAATAACGGATGGCCCTATATACCAGGATATCCCCCTCGAAGTGGGATTGGTATTATTTTTTATGTTGTATTAACGTCCGTGGATGCAGGCAAACAAGTTGGAGGGATCCAACTGGATTCCTTAAATATATTGTTTATTTTCATATATAGTGATATATGATTTATGTAGAATAATCTATTATAGATTATTGTAGTGATTGGAATTACTGGATGCTAGTGTAGCACTGGCCTGGATATTTATAATTTAAATGCCATAAATATATTTGTAAAATTTAAGGAATCAACGAAATTTAAAATAAAAATATATATTGGAACTGGAGTTATTTTAAAGAATTGAATTAGAAAAATATATTTGAATTTTGGTTATACCTAACTATTGCAAATTCAAAAATGGGGATTTTTAAAAGAATAAAAAAAATAAAAAAAATAAAAAAAAGAATTATATTAGAAATTTGTAAATGATATTCTGGAAATGAAAAACAGAGTTAAAATCAACATTAAAAACAGATCGGAAGTGTAATGGATGTAACGACCTGGAATTTTCGATCCCGGAAATTCCAGATAGTTAAGGAAAAGAAAGAAAAGAGATAGAAAAAGAAGAAGAATCAGAAACACCAAAACATAGAAATTCCTAGCGGATCAAAATATAATATCACATAAATAACAGTTTTACAAAGAAGAATTGTATTAGTACACTTACATTTTTATACATAAGAGTTACAACCAACACAACACTGGATAGTTTAAAAACAACATGACCAAGATATACAACAATATATCATAGCTGAAACACTCCATACGTTCCTAACGCAAAAATTGAACGCTAACACCCCGGTGTAAGTAGAGATTAAGTGAAAGCACCACCCGTCAATACGGGAGCTAGAAACAAGCAGGAATTACAGAAAAAACAGTAAAGAGACAATAGTTTTATAGTGGTTCGGCTTCAAGTTAAGCCTATGTCCACTTTAATCTTCTTTATTGCTGATTCGATTAAAACTTATACAACAATCTTTGATTACAACACCACTTAGACAAATAGCAAGAACTTTGATGTAGAAGAACCCTTTGAATCCATGTCGAATGTGTTAGATTTCTCTTTGAAGTTTGCTGAGGTATCTTTGATGTTTGAAGTGTCAGATGAGTCAAGAAATCAGCAGAGTATAGGCATTCCAGAAATTAGCCAAAAGGTCCCCCTTTCTGTTGAGGCAGATGCGGTATTTATAGGGAAAAATCTGGACAAGTCATAGGTCGTGCGCGACCTAAGGTAGGTCGTAGGTCGTGAGCGACCTAAGGTAGTCGTGGGTTGTGGGTAACCTAGGAGAGATTTGTTGGCGACTTAGTAAGGCCATCCTGGGCGAGCTATGAACTATAAGCGACTTAACATGTGTAGCGCAGGACCACTTTTGACTAACTTAGGTCACGGGCGACCTAATGGAAGAGGTGATGTGTACGCCGGCTATCTTTGAAGCTTGCTGAGTCGTTAGGTCGTTCTTCCTTTAGCTTGGTAGGTCGTTGCCTTCATCGAGTCACTAGGTCGTTAACTCGCAGATCTTTAACCCATAGAATCTCTAGAGTCTTTAGATCGTCAAGTTATTAGGTCGCTATATGCTTAGGTCGTTAGATTGCTTATCTCGTTAGGTCGTTAGGTCGCTATATCACGCTAGGTCGCTAGTTCCCTTTGAGTGTTTGAGTCGCTGTCTAGAATGATATTAACACTTCTTAATCTCTACTTACACCGGGGTGTTGGCGTTTATTTTTTGCGTTAACATTTTTGGTGCTTTCACTGAGAACCCAACTCAGGCTGTTTTCATCATTGCTTCGCAAAAGTTTGTTGAAAGAATCTCTCTCAAAACCAGAAGTCTATCAGAGATAATGGCTCCTTGAAGAAAGCGCAGATCTACTAGATCTGGTGATGTCCAAGAGAATACCGCCACTTCTCCTCCGTTAAGTCAAACAGCTCCAAGTGTTGGAATTACACAAGCGGAGTTAGATGCTGCAGTTTCTGGGCTATATCAGCAAATGGAAGCCCAAAACACTTTAATGTTGGAAAGGTTGAACGCTTTGCTCGGAGCTAACCATCAACCGGTGAATAATGAAAAAAACTTTGCCGATGATGTTCATAATGTTGAAGCAAGAAATATTCCTCAAAGGGCAGCTGGCCCCGTTGAAGGGACACCTCCCCAAGCTGGAGGATCAGGGCCACAGCCAACCCTCCGCGAACGCTTGTCAAGACAAACTTCCGAGAAAATGGCTGATGTCTTTCCTGTAGAGGCTCTAAATGATGAGGAATACTTCTCTGGAATGGTTTGACAAATCATGAAAGAGAGCATGCAGAGGGATGAAGATGAGAAAGAATGGGATTCGCTCCAAGCAAGACTACGTTCACTGAAAGGATTTTGAAAGCAGAATTTCCAAGGAAGTTTGTTCCTCCCACCATTCTGGCTTATAAGGGGACAAGCGACCCTAATCAATTCTTGTACAAGTATGACTGGCATATGACTGGTGCCAGGGCATTGGATGAGATCAAATGTTGGTACTTTCCAGTATACTTGGAGGGAGTGGCTCTACTTTGGTTTACAAAGCTACCAGTCCTATCTATAGACCAGTTCTCCGATTTAACTCGGAAGTTTAAAGAACAATTCAGGTTGTATGCTTCAAAGGTGAAGGACATAATGTCACTGTCCAGCCTGGAACAGAATCTCAGAGAATCTATTAGATCTTTCTTAAATCACTTCAACATAGCTTTGGCTGAAGTCGACATTGCAGATCCGAGAATGATTTTGACATACTTGATGAAGGCTATCGACAAATCAAGTGAATTTGGGAAGTGGCTGAAGATGAAAAAGCCGAATTCGCTTGAGAAATTCTATAAGAAAGCTGATGAGTTCATGCGCTTGGAAAGCATTCAAACACCGGCGAAAGTGGTATTGACAGAGGTTAGGGACAATAATGCTGCTTCGAATAAAAAAGAATCTAGTACTCAGAAGAGGGAGAACGATGGAGGGAAGAAGCAGGGAAATGCGAAGAAAAATCGTCCTTTTCACTTCACTCCCTTAACCGATACACCATAAAACATTTTCTTTGCAACCAAGGACACTGTCGAATACCCCACACCAGCTAAATTGAGGCTTGGGGAAAATGCTGAGAAAACTGGAAGATTTTGCCGATTCCACAATCAACCCGGCCGTGATAATAATGAGTGCCGTCATTTGAAGAATTTGATTGAGGAACTATTGAAAGAAAATAAACTTTAGCAGTATGTGAAGAGGAACAGGAACGACCCAACTTCGTCAACTCAGGGGCAACAAGTTCCTATTCATCAACCCAGCTCGAGTAAGAGGGCGGCAGCGCATGAATTAGAGAGGCCTGTTATTAATGTAATCACGGGAGGTCCTCACCCAGCGGGCAGAAGCTGGGGAGAGATGGAAAGATATGCCCGTGCCTTGAAGTACACACCAGTAGAAGAAAGTGTTTTTGTGTTGGAAGATGCTGCACCTTTGAAGCAGTAGAAAACATTTAATGATGATATTGTGTTCAGGGCCAGGGACTCTATGGGTGTTGAAGCTCCTACCGTGGATCCCTTGGTCATCTCTACAGGCATTGGGCCGGCTATTGTAAGAAGAGTGCTTGTTTATTGCGGTGCTTCTTGCAATATTCTCTTCAAAAAGACGTTCGATCAAATGAAAATCCCGATGGCTGATGTTCAAGCGTCATCGCAGAAAATTGTTGGGTTTACTAGGGAACCGAAGCAGCCAATTGGAACTATTGACTTGTTCGTGGAGCTTGGAGAGGGGCAGAAAAAGGTGGTTCGAAAACAGACTTTTGTATTTGTTAATGAATTTTCTGCCTACAACGCCTTCCTAGGCCGACCAACTCTTCCGGCATTTAAGGCAATTCTCGCCCCGTGGTGCCTTACTATGAAATTCCCCACGGATAATGGAGTTGGCATTATTAAAGGGGATTAGAATGTGGGGCAAGAATGTTATCTGATAGAGTTGCGGGAAGCAAGGAAGAGAGAGATGGGAAAGGATGCGGCGGCTCCACTCCGCATCAAAGAACCAACCTTGTAGCAATTACAGGGTAGACCCTGCACTGGCGATCATAATGGAGCACGAAAAGAAATGGATCCCAGAAAAACTAGTACAGGGGAGAATAAAGTGGTACCAGTGGAAGTTACGGTGCCAGTACCTGTTGACCCGAAAGATCCAAACAAGGTGCTAAATGTGGGTTCGCAACTTAGTGTGAAGTTTCAGAATATTTTGATAACATTTCTGAAAGCAAATCTGGATGTATTCGCTTGGAGTCATGCCGATATGTGTGGAATTTCTCCAGAAATCGTGGTACACACTCTAAATATTGATCCGAAATTTACACCTGTGAAGCAGAAAAGAAGAACGCAGGGTCCGGAAAGGTCAGCAGCATTGAAAGAAGAGGTAGATCGGCTCATGGAGAATGGATTCATCAGGGAGTCTACTAATCCGAATTGGGTTTCAAATCCAGTACTGGTTAAGAAAGCTAATGGAAAGTGGAGAGTATGAATCGACTTTTCAAATTTAAACAAAGCCTACCCCAAAGACTGCTTCTCGTTACCCAGGATAGATCAGTTGGTGGATGGAACAGCGGGGCATGAATTGTTATCTTTTATGGATGCTTACTCCGGATATAACCAAATCATGATGCATGAGCCAGATCAGGAGGGCACGAGCTTCATCACCGATATTGGTCTCTACTACTATAGAGTCATGCCCTTCGGACTTAAGAATGCAGGAGCAACTTACCAAAGACTTGTTAATGCTATGTTCAAACCGCAGATTGGCAAGACTATGGAAAATTATGTTGATGATATGCTGGTGAAATCAAAGAAGGCAGTAGACCATATGGATCACTTGGCAGAAATGTTTGCAGTCCTCCGAAAGTACGGAATGAAGCTTAATCCTTTGAAATGTTCATTTGAGGTGGAGTCCGGAAAGTTCTTGGGTTTCATTGTGAGTGCTAGGGGCATTGAAGTTAATCCTGCTCAGATTCCTGCCTTAAGAGAAGTCAAAGCTCCTAGAACGAAGAAGGAATTGCAAAGTCTTAATGGAAAAGTCGCTGCCTTGAGTCGGTTAATTTCCAAAGCCAATGATAAATGCATTCCGTTCTTTGATGCTCTGAAGAGAGGAAGGAGAAACGTTGAGTGGACTCCTGAATGCCAGAAAGTTTTCGATGAGTTGATTCATCATATGGAAACGCCTCCAATACTTTCTAAGCCCGACAATGGTGAAGATCTTTTCGTATATTTGGCAATCTCATCTCACGCTCTCAGTGCAGCGTTGGTACGAGAAGACGCAAAAATTCAGCGCCCGGTTTATTATAGCAGAAAAAGATTCACTAGGGCAGAGATGAATTATTCAAAGTTGGAAAAGCTCGCCTATTGTCTACTGATTGCATCAAGAAAATTGAGGCCATATTTCCAAGGTCATATATCAAAGTCCTCACTGATCAACCTCTGAAGCAAGTCCTGTTTCGCCCTTAGACTTCAGGTCATCTTCTGAAGTGGAATATTGAACTCAGCCAATACGACATCACTTATAATCCCCGGAGAGCACTCAAAGGATAAGCTTTAGCAGATTTCATCGTAGAATGTACAGATAAAGGTGATATTGAGGAAGAGGTGACTGATAATACCCCAATTCGATGGAAATTATATGTTGATGGTGCGAGAAACGATTACTGTTCCGGAGCTAGGGCTGTGCTTGAAACCCCTGAAGGGCGATCATTGTGCTATGCATTGAGATAAGAATTCCCTTCGACAAACAATGGAGCAGAATATGAAGCTCTTATTGCTGGCTTGAAGATTGCTAAGGAACTGAACATGAGAGTATTACAAATTTTCAGTGATTCTCAGCTTATTATATGCCAAGCCAGGAAAGAGTTTCAAGCTAAAGGAGGAAATATGCCTACCTACTTGTCAAAGGCCTGGGAACTTCTTGATGATTTTGACCATTACACGATAAGACATATACCCCGAGAAGAGAACATGAAGGCAAATTCTCTCGCGAAGTATTCCAGCACTAGTGAAGCTCAATTATTGGGATTAGTTCCTGTGGAAGTCTTGTCAGCTCCAAGCACTGATGAGATGGATATTGAATGGATCATGACTATATCTCAAGAGCAAGAATTGTGGATGACTCCGATAATGGAATATTTGCTCAACAATTCTCTACCAGAAAATTCAAAAGAACGACAGAAGCGGCTAAGAAAAGTCTCTAGATATATAATTCAAGATGGCCGATTGTACAGACGTGGATTCTCAATGCCATTACTCTGATGAGTGACCAAGGAAGAGGCTAAGACAATTCTAGCTGAAGTAGACGGAGGAGAGTGTGGAGATCATTCAGGTGGTCAAACTCTAGCAAAGAAAATTCTCCGTTATGGGTATTTTTGGCCAGACATTAATCGTGATGCTGCTAGCTATGCTCGAAAATGTGACCGATGCCAGAGATTTGCAAAAACCCCAAGAGCACCTTCCACCGAGATAACACAGATGGTCAGTCCATGGCCATTTGCTATTTGGGGAATAGATCTCATTGGGCCTTTGCCAACCGCCAAGTCCGTAATGAGATATGCATTGTTGCTGTTGATTATTTTACTAAATGGGCTGAATCTGAACCATTAGCTACTATTACCTCTAAAAAGATGATAAACTTTGTGACTAAGAATATCATTTGTAGGTATGGTGTGCCTCAAAAGATAATCATAGACAATGGAACCTAATTCGAAAGTGAAGAGTTTCAAGATTTTTGCAAGCGATTCAAGATCCGAAAAGCTTTTCAGCAGTGGCTCATCCGTACGCAAACGGGCAAGTGGAAGCAGTAAACAAAATTATCAAATCAACCATCAAAAAATAGCTGGAAAAAGCAAAAGGTGGTTGGGTCGATAAGCTACCGCTAGCACTATGGGCATACAGAACTACCCACAAAACTGCGACTGGGCACACTCCGTTCTCGTTAACATATGGATCAGAAGCAATGATTCCGATGGAAATAGAAGTCCCTTCACACAGAAGAATCCATTTCAATAAAGCTGAAAATGAAAAACTGCAACTTGGTGCACTTGACCTCTTTGATGAAAGAAGGGAAGAGGCTAAGCTCAGAATTGCAGCCTATCAACAAAGGATAGCCAGGCACTTCAATTCCAAAATTCGCCAACGCAGCTTTGAAATTGGAGATCTAGTCTTGAAAAGAATTATGACAGCAACAGGTGTGTTTGGGCCAAACTGGGAAGGGCTGTATGTCGTAAGTAAAAAACTTCTTGATGGCACATTCAAACTCACAACTGTCGAAGGAGATCCAATTCCAAGGGCATGGAACAGCAATCACTTGTGCCCATATATTACTTAAAAGCTTTGCTGAAATACTGTAAAAGAATTATGGATGTATGACTCTTGTATTGAAAGCCATCGTAAAGCCAGTGCAAATGAATAATAAGAACTATAAAGTGGATGTAGGCCCCGTTCTTGGCCGAACCACTATAAATCTTGTGTTCTCTACTATTACAAAATGCCTGTTTTATTTCGATATGTAAAGTACTTTAATTGTATCGTTAAAATGTCGATTTAATACTGTAGGCCATTAAAACAAAGCTTGCCCATCACAAGACCAAGCAATCCCTGACATCCCTCAACAAACGAATGTTAAGCCACAAAATTTCCAGATTCAAATCCTATATAAGAAGTGCTTCAAGCAAACAGTTAGTGATTCCGCCGAAGGTGGGCCCTTGCTAACTAATTATGATCGTTTGTGCAAACGAACATCCAATTAAGTAGCCTGTGTCTGCCCCTGCGAACTCACTTAACAATGAAGTACACTTCTTTGGATAAAACAAACTACTTGCAAAAGAAAGGAATGTGTGCTTGAAAATGGTAACAGGGAATCACTGATATGAGCAAATGGCGAAAAGACATGGGCGAGCAGGCAAGAAATAGCCAAAGACCTCTTCGGAGGCACAAGCCCTCTTTGGAGGCACAACTCTTCGGAGGATAAAGACCTCTAACGGGGCATGCCAGAAAAAGAAAGTTCTCTTTCTCAACCAAAAAAAAATGGTGGAATGACCGGAGGCACCTTCCCAAGTGGAAGGCACAGGGCCCTTGTTAACTAGTTGCGATGTTTGTGCATTTACGAATATCCAATTAAATAACTAGCGTCCGTCCGTGAATCCATCCAACCATGAGAAAGAAACTTCAAGGCAAAATCCCTACTCGGAGGCACAAATTTCACCGAGATTTGAAGTAGACACTTCACAAGAGTTGAAATGTGAAAGGCCCTCTTCAGAGGCCCGTTTCACTAGAGTTGAAATGCTAAAAGCCCTCTCTGGAGGCACACATTTCACTGAGATTTGAAGTAGACACTTCACAAGAGTTGAAATGTGAAAAGGCCTCTTCGGAGGCCCATTTCACCAGAGTTGAAATGCTAAAAGCCCTCTTCGGAGGCACACATTTCACCAGGATTTGAAGTGCAAGCAACTCTCTTTGGAGACAAACTTTACAAGAGTTGGAATGTGGAAAGCCCTCTTCGGAGGCCCATTGCACCAAAGTTGAAATGTCAAAAACCCCCTTCGGAGGCCCACTACCCCGCATAAAAAGAAAGAAAGGGAAAATCCCTCTCTAGGGGGGTACTTCTACTTTCAAGAAAAGATCAATCTCTCCACAATGAGAATATTTTTCTCCGAAGATTGAAGTACCAAATCAAAGCCTTCTTTTGAAGCCCACTTCGCCGCACAGGAGAATTCACTACTTTTCTTTTAAAAAAAAGAGAAAGAGAAGAATTCTCCAATACAAGACGCATTCTACTAAATCAGAGAAATATTCCCTTAAAATGGAAAAATTATTCACTAAAGTACGGATGCAGGCCTCCTTAAAATGGAAAAGTTGTTCTCCAAAGAAAGAGTACAAGTCTTCTCGAAACAGAAGAGTTGTTCTCCAAAATTTTACCAATATTAAAGAGATTGCAATAAACCGTGGTATGGGGGCAATATAATATAGTTACATTTCATAAAAGCAATGCTTAAGCAACATACCACATGCTTACTGTAACATCACACAAAGAAAATAAAGAAACTTGTATAAAAAAGAAGAATAAATGCATTCTCAAATACAGACAGAAGTTTGTACAAGTAAAAGAATCATTTTATTCCATATTATGAAAATTTTATACATGTGTAGGTTTCAAAATAAAAGAAGGCGGGGATTGGTACCCGCACAATCTCCGATCATCACAAGCCTTTATATATACAAGCAGAAAGCAAAAACTAAGACGAAAAACATAGGACCAAACCCATCACTTCTTCTTCCTGCCACCTTTGGAGCTCTCACTTGGTCGGATGATTAACTTTTTGGGTCGGCTTGTAAGAGTAGGGGAAGAAGGAGAAAGGGGTGCAATTGGATCTTCTTCTGCTTTTTCTTCGCTGGCAGAAACTTCCCTCTTTTTCTTTGAGATTCCACGCTTCCCCTTCTTCCTTGGAGAAGATTCACTGCCCGGAGTGAAAAGAGCAGACAACTTTATGTCATCAGAAATGGTTTGCTCCAGAGTTCTTTCGCCTTCCTCAGGTTCCTTGGCCTTCTGTTCTTGTGAAGCGACCGGGTCATCCAAGCCTTGAAGAGCTTCTATCTGCTCCTCTTGTGACCCCGGTTGAGAAACTGAAGGAGGAGTAATCTGAAGAGGCGGAGAAGGAGCAGCTGGAAGAGGGGAAGTCTGAACAACACTTGGCGCTTTCACTACAGGAGAAGAGAAGTTAAAATCAGTATCTCTCATAAAGAGAGGAGAAAGTGGCGCTTCAAGATTTAAGTAATAATCAAAAAGTTCATCAAGCTCATGTGAAGTAAACAAGCAGCCCAGTTGAGCTAGATCAGCATTGAGGTTACCTGGAGAAGTAGGCTTTACTACGTCAATATAAAGTCTTGTGCTTCAGTGCTTTCTTGAGTCTCATCTCCAGAGCAAAGTGGTTGCACTTTCAATGACATCTTTAGCAGGAGGTGGAGAATGGGAACAAGAGCCAACAATATCTATGTCGGCCAAAACCGAAGTTTGAACTAGGTCAGTTGAGGTTGCCTTCCCTAAATGTTCTCCTTCTGTCATTCCGGCTCTCTCTTTAGCAAGTTGCTCCTTTCCCCTGGCAAGAGCAGCACATGCATCGTCATCTAGATAGTGCGCCTCCAAATCTGCTTCAGCATATCCAACACCTCCAAGCATATCAAGTGCGGCTTCCCACACTTCGGCCAAAGTGATTTCGTACTTCGGACCCAAAAACGAAAGGCTACGTCGCCCCAAGACACAGTATATATAAAACTCGAATAAAGTAGAGCTGATATTGGCTTTAGTTGCCTTATGAGATTCTTCGGCTGCTGCTTTACCGGCGATAGCTTCATCATGCTCTTTTTCAACTTCAGAAAGTCGAGCTTTTAACATTTCAATTTCCAAGTTCTGGGAGCTGGTTTTTTCTCGCAACTGAGCAACATCAGTTCGGTAGCTTTTTACAACTTGCTGCTGTGCTTCGAATTTAGTTTCAGCGTCTCTTTGCCCGGCGTGAGCATCGCTCACCTGTTTTTGAAGCACTTCTTCCCTTTGAGAATAGAAAGTGGAAGAAGTGGCAAGCTCTTCTTTAATTTTTTCAACTTCCGCTTCAAGTTTCTCATTGTAAGCGGTGATGCTCTTCATCTCCGCATCATGCTGATCGAGAGTTTTCTGCCACTCGGATTTATCATTTTCCATAGTCAGCATGGCTTCGAATTTGCGCGGTTTACTCTTTGAAGCTCGTCAACAAGTTTTTGCCAACCATAGATTCTCTCAATATCGAGTTTGACGGCATCAAGATTTCGCAACATAGCTTGCTTGTCGTTTGGGACCAAATCAAGATCGAAACGCATTACTTTTAAGCACCAATGTAGAAACCGGCTCTGAAGAGTAGCCGGACCCTGTCCAACTTGATACAGAGGCCTACTGATGATTGTTTGAATATCATCACTTTGAAGGGCAGGAGAGATGGAAGGGATTTCCAAAGAGATGGGAGCAGCGGGCTTTTCAAAAATTTCAGATGCTGGCTTTTCGCTAAGTTTGGCCCGTTTACTCAGATCTTCAGCGACATGACTTTTCCCTTTGTCGTCACGAGATTTTCGTTTGTGAGAATCATCCTCTCCCTGGGAAGAATCATGTCGTTCATCCCTTCTTCCCTTGCGTTCTTCATAAGCACGCCTCTCACGAGCTTTTCTTGCAGCTCTTTCTTCGTCGGTCTCCCAGGAGGCAGGAAGATACCTCTTGGGGTCATAGGAGCCGCGTCTTCCGTAGCACTGGAAGTCATCATAGTATGAGCCACTTCGCCTTATTGGAAAACCTGAAAATGAAGAAGAAACGAAGTTCAGAATCTTTAAAGTAAAGAAGAAAAATGCATATAAGTGCTGAAAAATCCTAAATGTGTGTAACGTGCAAACTACGCGCGTCAAACTACGAACCACTCCTTGGTTGGGGGTGATGACGGATTTTACAGCAAGTGTCAACTCTTGGGCTGACGGAGTTTGTTGCAAGACGATGTCGCTTCAACTACTGGAGAAATAACTTTAGTAGTAGTGGTATCGTCTTTAAAGAGCTCCTGTGAAGTAATCATCAAGTCGCTCAATCCCTCAAAAATGTCGTCACCATCATGCCCAGCAGGACCCTTCCCCTCAGCTCCTTCATCAGCAGTCTTCTCGGATTGTTGAGGAGGTTCCTCTTGCTCAATGACAGGGGCAAGTGCAAATTTGCCGGATGACCCCGCAACGTCAATAGAAGCAGAACACTTCACCAGTGAAGCCTCGGCAGTAGGTTCTTTCGGTGTAAGTTCTTCGGCGGAAACTGGGGCATTTGAAGCCTCTATTTGAGAACTGGGGAATCATGAAGCCGAGTAGATCGGGAAGAATGCAGAAGTCCAAATTGGTGTAAAAATTCATCTTTTAGCGAAAATTTAATGCTTCTCTCCTCAGCCGCCACAGCATTTAGTCTTTCAAAAGTCGGCTTGTGGCTGGGATCTTTAGAGGGAGGAGGAAGTGCTGTAAAAGTAAAGAATGAAGTTAGCACTTAGAAAATCGAACTTTGGAAAGCTCAAATGGAAAGAACGGGGATAAGCAATCTTACTTCCTATTCTCCAGATGGCATAAAAACCTGGGGGGCAGCGAACGAAGAAGAATTGATTCAAAAAACCGTGAGCACTTTCAGAAAGATCGGTGATAAGTTTACGGTTTCTGGCGCTTCTCATGAGAATAATAGAAGGATGATCTTTGTTTTTTGCAAATGTGCATAAGTAACAAATCTCTTCAAAACTCGAAAGACGATCAAGTGTCCTCCTAAATAGTACGCACTGTCCCATCAGGATGGCGTAGCCATTGGGATGCAATTGGAAGGGAGAGATGGTTAATCGGAGAAGGAGTTGTTGAAGAAATTCATTAAAGGGAGGAATAGCTCTACTCAAACACATCTGGCGATTAACTGCGATAAAACCGAGAGGTGGCCTGTCAGCATATCGTTTGCCCAGGAAGTAAAGCATCTGCTTCAGCAATACCAAACTGAATGCACAGTTGGCTGAACACCCGTTGATTCAGGGTAGTTGAAGTCCTCTCCGGGGGATTATCCAGTGGATTGGCTATCGAGAAGGCCTCTCTAGCTTGTCCTACTAATTCTTCTTTTTGATCAGACATTCTACACAAGGAACTGGATATTCAAATATGAAGGTGCACGTTTCCTAAATATGTGAAGTGTTTTGCAAAACTAATAAAACGACAAGCAAATATAACTGAAATTAAACTAATAGGCATTTGTCTATTATAAGTTTTAGGGCTTGTTGCTTTAAGTTTGAATACAAGTGCAGTCTTAATGCAAACAAATCATCTTTAATTGATTAATATTGTTTTGATTTAATACTTCACTTGAATTTGTTGATTCATGGCACTTCATATGATTTCTTTAAGTTGATTATCCTTTATCGACTAATCTGTCATTTGATGTGGGCGACAGTGGCAGAATATTCCTCCCATTTTTCTGCAAATGTTGTGTTTAACAGGTTATTAGCATTAAAGTTAATATAATCTGTAAAGGAGTACAACGAGTTCAAGCAGTTCATTCTAGCTATTCAAGTTGGAAATTTAATCAAGTCCTATCAAAATTTTGCAATTGTTCAAGTTCTGTTCAAGTCCTTAAGTCGCAGGAACGACTCAAGCTAGCTCGGGGATTAGTTAGGTCGTCCAGATCAAATCCAACGACCTAACATAAGTCAAACTCTCTTAAGTCGCATTGTTCGAGCCAAGGAGTTCAAGGCTGTGCAAAACTGGCTAAGTCCTAGGTCGCTTGAGTGTATACATGACCTAAGAGTTATATCGCAAGAAGTTAGGTCGTTCGATTAGTAAGGTCGCAAATTTGATGGTTGTTCGGCATCCCATAGGTCGCAAGTGATCTTAAGTTCTTCAGTTAGTTAAGTCGCGGATCTGAAGGTCGTTTAGCTTTCCTTAAGCCGCAAGGTTTCTTAGTTCGTTCAATCTACTAGGTCGCTTCTGAAGTAACTCGGCAACATAGAGCTATCTCCCATCAGAAACCCTAAGCACTATTCTCCAATCATGCTTTGCCACATATCTACAATCATTGCATCACCAGAAGTATCACAGCATAACCCGCTATCCACTAACCCATTAATATCACAATCTCCTTGTCTTCCCCAAACGCCTAAAAAACTCCATCATCTCATTCGTGGTTCCAGAAAACGCATTCAATCATAGGCCAAATCATTTTAAAGCAACTGCAAACAGGTCAATGGCGATCGGAGGGCAAATCAGGAGGAAATTTTACAGCGAGATAATAAAAACCGTGTGGAAGTGATTGTAGAGAAATCGATGGCAGATATAATGGATAGGCGATTGATTTACCTAGGATTGTTGTTGGAATGATGATCGAAGCAACAAGTGGTTTCCTTTGAAGATTCTCGAACTTCAGAATGGAAATGGCGGCAGAAGTAAGCAATTAAATGGAGGAGAGGAAGCGAGCTAATGGCTTATATAGGGGAGAGAGAGGAAGACGGATCGGCACGCGAGCTAGCGAGCCAGTTGAGTCGCTCACGACCTAGAGCAATTAGATGGAAGCACACAGCCTATGACATAGGCGTATACTTCGAGGGGTAAGTGTTAATATCATTCTGGACAGCGACTCAAACACTCGAAGGGAACTAGCGACCTAGCATGATATAGCGACCTAATGACCTAACGAGATAAGCAATCTAACGCCATAAGCATATAGCGGCCTAATGACTTAACGATCTAAAGACTCTAAACATTCTACGGGTTAAAGATCTGCGAGTTAACAACCTAGTGACTCGATGAAGGCAACGACCTACCAAGCTAAAGGAAGAACGACCTAACGACTCAGCAAGCTTCAAAGATGGCCCGCGTACACGTCACCTCTTCCATTAGGTCGCCCGCGACCTAAGTTAGTCAAAAGTGGTCCTGCACTACACATGTTAAGTCGCTCATAGTTCATAGCTCGCCCAGGGTGCCTTACTAAGTCGCCCAACAAATCTCTCCTAGGTCACCCACAACCCACGACCTACCTTAGGTTGCTCACGACCTACGACCTACCTTAGGTCGCGCATGACCTATGACTTGTCCAGATTTTTTCCTATAAATACAGCACCTGCCTCAACTGAAAGGGGGACCTTTTGGCTCATTTCTGGAACGCCTATACTCTGCTGATTTCTCGACTCATCCGACACTTCAAACATCAAAGATACATCAGCGAATTTCAAGGATAAATCTAACACATTCGACATGGATACAAAGAGTTCTTCTACATCAAAGTTCTTGCTATTTGTCTAAGTGGTGTTGTAATCGAAGATTGTTGTATAAGTTGTAAACAGCAATAAAGAAGATTAAAGTGGACGTAGGCTTAACTTGAAGCCGAACCACTATAAAACTGTTGTCTCTTTACTATTTTTTCTGTAATTCCTGCTTGTTTCTAATTCCCGTATTGACGTGTGGTGCTTTCACTTAATCTCTACTTACACCGGGGTGTTAGTGTTCAATTTTTGCGTTAACAGTTCCTGTCATCCAGCTCGCTTCCTGAGCTCCAGAACGTCCTTACCTGAAAATATGTAATACTCGATCTGACCCGAGCATTACATCAAAGTGACACTCGGGTCAGGCTGGAAACCAGCGTGAGTATACCCAACTAACATGAAATACCAAAGCATAAAACTTATTTAAAACCCGAGGTAACTTGTATCAATTTACAAATTCACAATTGTTATAGACATTACTAATTTCACACATCAATATCTAAGTACCAAAACTTAGATTAAATTGTCCAATTCACTTAAATCATTACATTCCAGCCTATTGATTTCACATATCAATCTATAAAGGATCGAAGTGGTTTCAAATATTTACTAATACCCGACTCCGGTCTCTTCGAATCCAATGACATCTTTACCCAAGTTATTCAAGTGATTAAATTTTAAATATTGGATGACACATTTACACATCAATTGATTATAGATAATCACATTATCTCTATTCAAGCCAACATATCATATTTCAAAAACATTTCATTTCACAGAGCATCATAATCATATATCAGTGATAACAAATAATCCAAGGCATTCAAATATCATTTAATCATTCATAAGCAAGATAAATTAGTCATACCATTTTTAATTCATTTAATTAACTACCAGTGAATTAAATTAATTACTTTATTACTTAAAACCTTGCTTATTAATTAATTATATTTAATTAATTAATCATCCCTTAATTATTCATCTTGATTAATCATCTTTATTAATCATTCTTTAATCACATTAAGTAAATAACCTTTAAATTAATAACACGATTTAATTTACCCACACCCATTCACATTAATTACATTTACCCTTAATTAATTACTCAAATTAATTATGCTTAATCACTTACATTGACTAATTATCCTTTAATTAATCCCACTCATTTATTAACTAACCCTTAGTTAATTCCTTTTATTAATCTTTCCTTGATTAATCGATCCTATAATTAATCACACTAAGTAATAATTCTTAATTATTTCCCTTAAGTAATTTACCTTTAATTACATTCATCAAGCAATTATCCCATTGGTTAGTTATCTTTAATTAATTAAGTAAAATTGCTCATCAATCATCCTTAAATAATTAATTAAATTGATTAGCCTTCAATAAAATAATTCTTTAATTACTTATTTAAGTAATTATCATTTAAGTAATTAACCTCTAATTGCTTACATTAATTAATCCCTAAATCCCAATAAATTAATCTCTAATTAGTTTATAACCCTTAATTATAATTAAATAATTCTTAATCATTAATTATCCAAGACCTTAATTTGCTATAAAATAAACCATTTATCATAAACACTTTATCCTTTTTAATTTACGCATAAATACACTTAAGTTTAAAATAACTTAAAATTTTTAAACTTAACAACTCCAAATTAACAAATTATAAATTTCTTAAATCCACTATTTAATAACATTTGTCATATAAAGAAAAGGTTTAAGAAATAGTTCAACCTGGATCTATTTTAAAAAGAAACTACTTATATTTTAGAGTTCAAAACTGATAGGTTAACTCCGGTACCATCCCAATTCTCACCCGCGAAAAACTCACGCAGTCCCACACCCAACCCGAGTCCTTTTTTTTACAAGCTTACTTAAATACATCTCCACCTGCACATCCATACGAACTCAAAAATGACTCGAGCAACTCCCCCATTTTCCCGAGTGTTCCTTTAGAGGGCTTCCTCTTCTCCCCTTGCAACAAAATTGATACACGGCCGCCGCCGTGCACATGCACACAACGCCACTTCCACTCTGATCATCGCTCAGGCCACCTTTACATTGACAATCCATTCTCCGATGCTTCTAACGTTCCAGAACGACACAATCAGCTGAAATTCGAAAAAGGAGCACAATGCTCAAACCTGTAACCATCCTGACCTAAAGATTCGCCAACAACCAACATCTCCGACCATCAGTAACTTCACTATTGAACCCTAACCTTCACCTTGACTCCCCCTTCCATTTCCCCCACCACCGATCACCTATAGATCGACCAAGGTGACAAAAACACCCCGAACTCAACATCAACCCCTCGAGCTCCTTAAACCCTATTTGATCGCCACCTCGACTCCATGATGATCAATAAATCCAAAGGCTATTTTTGCCGAGACCGTCCACGCATGAATTCCTTCTGACCCCAAACCCAAGGCCAACCGTCAACGTGATCACCGGAATTCAACGAAATTGCAATTATTGATCAACTCCGAAATTCTTCCCAAATAAAGACTTAAAAATTTCGAAAACACTTTCTAAAATCACTATTTCCCTAAACGAACATGATTATGAAATCCAATCTCCAATTTAAGATCATCGATTTTTTATTTATATTTGGATTCTACTGTAACTTGTCATTTTTGAAATGGTTCTTAACAAAAATTCTTGATACTATTTTTACAATAGATGTTAAATCTTATAATCAAATTCCATTTAGAGAATAAGACCCTGAAACGAATTAGAGTGATAGTTTTAGGATTTTGAACAAAATTTGAAACCTGACATCAATAGCAGAGGCATCTGCCTAATACCAGTCATGAATACTCAAATTTTTTTTGTATATTTTTATACATACAAACATGATATATATATATATATATATATATATATTCATACATATATTTTCCACAATTAAACTTCAAACCTTACATGCATCAGGTTATTTCAACCAATAAAGTCTTTTGAAGGAAAATATACTCACCTTTGTACAGTTAGAACAGAAAATAGAGAATAGCCTGGTATTTGTTTAATGATCTGGAATCTGAATGTGATGCCGATCTGATCTGCCTTCTGATTTGAAATGAATTTGAATTTGATCTTAAATTTGTTTCTGGTTTGAACAATTTTATAGGCTATTGATTATAGG
Organism: Allium cepa; assembly: GCA_030765085.1. NCBI lineage: Eukaryota > Viridiplantae > Streptophyta > Magnoliopsida > Asparagales > Amaryllidaceae > Allium > Allium cepa. Next base: position 1,040,996,801 of record CM060928.1, read on the forward strand.
TTGAAGCTTGCTTTGTTTTAGTGATTTCAGGTTTTGGTTTGCTGTTTTGAATTTCTGGTTTTAAAGTTGTTAACAGCCTTTTTTTTTATTTTCTCAAGTCAGTTTGAAAAAAAAATAAGAAAATTCAAATGTTTATTTTATTTTATTTTACAAATTCAAATGGGAAAAAATTGCCACTTGTTGTCATAAGTTTACAAGTGTTTATTTCCTATATTCATGGTTTTACAAATGTCCTTTGCTAAATAAATGTGTTTAAGTCCTTGTTTAAATAAATTTTATAACTTTGTTTTAAACATTTACTTAAATTTTATTAAATTTTTAAACTTAACCCCTTTTCATTTAATTAATTTATGAATCATGTTTTCTTAAATGTTTATATATATACTAAGAAAATGTAATATGTTTACAAATGTATATTAAATCTTTTATCAAATTCTATTCAAATCTTGACTATTATGTTCTTATGTTTTTAAACTCAATTATATTTATATCTCTTCTTTATTTGTATTTTTATAATCTTTAAGAGAAAATTTTTGAAACTAATTTATGCATAAATAAATAATCATATTCTCATATATATATATATATATATATATATATATATATAAATCCAATTTCATTTTAAGATAGATATCTTTTAGATTTCAAATTTAAATCCAAATTCAAATTCAAATTCTATTTAAAATCAACACAAAAACAAATACAAATTTAATTTAAAAAAATCTATTTAAAATCTATTTATATCTATATATAATCAATCATTATTATTTGTTTTGAAATAAATAACAGTTTTACTAATCTTAAATAACTTATAGAAGAGATTATCACATTTGAATTTGCTTCAAATTTTCTAGGATATCATAGATATCCTTTATTTCCAAATTCATTCACATATCTAGATATGTTTTATTATAAAAATTCTTATTTGTTCAATCTATAAACCAGATAATTATTCAACTATCAGATGTTCAAAAATCCAAGTTATCAATTTGGAATTTATAAGAAAAGAATTTATATAATGGAATTTGATAAATAAGGTTTGTTTATAAACAGATAAAAATCCAAAAGGGTAATAAAATTTATAACCGATGATTTTAAATAAAGGGGTTCGATATTAGATGAAAATTGGGAGAATATGTAAAAAAATGTTGAGAAAAATAGTAGATTCTATTTTTGAAATAAGAACGGTTAGGGAATCGAAGATAAATTGGTATGTTGTGAAATCGAGAGGAAGTTATTAATTAAATTGGTTATTGAGATTTTAAAAATAAATTTTCAAATTTTAAGAAGTGGATTTGTTTTAAAAGAAAGATTTTATTATTTTAAAACTATGGAATTCCAAACTAGCTGAGATTGAAATACTTTGGTAAGTAGATTCTCAAAAGTTAAATATTTGTCTAATAAATTCTAACTTTTAAATTCAGGTTTGGAAATTTATCGGTTCACCTAAAAATGAGTTATAGATGTTATAAAAGTGTTTTAAATATTTTAAATAATAACTTAAACATATTTTTAAATAAACGACTATTCTTTAAAGAAAATACTTGTTATATATATATATCGTTTGAAATGATTGCGAATTTATTTATAAATTCTTTCGAGCTCTATAGACGGGTTTATTAAAGGATAAGATTTTTATAAGAGAAATTTTATAAATTGAATGTTAGAGACTTAATTGAATTCTCTATATCTAGCCGCGATAACTTCGGAAAGATTTTGAATTCATTTAAAGGAGTTATAAATGGTGGATTGGGATTATAAACAAGGATATTCGATTTGGAAATCATAAGAGGAATTTGTTAAAAACTCTGAAGACTTATGATATATGTATGAAATATTTCCAAGATAAATATAAAAATGATTTTGGAAATTATACGTAAATGTTTTCCTAAGTATCGAAAGGAAGGTTTTGGAAATATTTTTAGTGGGAAAGGATTTGGAATGGAATTATCTTCTAAGTGTTGTAAAATAGAAGTTGGAAATATTTCTAAGTATTGAAATGGTAAAATATCCTGTTATGGATACAAGTGTTGAAATTGTTTTTCAAATATAGAATATTGAAGTGATTGAATATATGTATATCTTGATGAAGATGTTTGAAATAAATATTTTGGAAATTTATAAGATAAGGCCTAGTGTTGCTTTTGGATGTTATTTGATAGTTAAATAACCGACTATCAATATTGGCCAATTACGTTAATCATTTCGAAGAGACCGGGATCGGATTTAATTATCCAAAAACCACTTTGATCCAGTTTGAACAGTACGAATGAATACCGTGAAGATAATGAAGATGGTGATTCGATCTGTCCAGACCCAGGACAATTTGTATGGACGAATGCTATTAGAACGTCGGCATTGGATGACGGTGAGCATTCTAATTAATATTTGTTCTTGAAAGGTAATGCTTAGCCTCGAACCTCATCAACAGGGAATGACTAAAATTGGAGAGATGCAGCAAGGCTAAGTGGGATGCACCAAATTAGGGTATGTTATCACCTTTCTAGATGTCCTCGAAAACCTTTATATTATAGGTGTGGTGGTGCATGGAAGGAGCGATCGATAGTAAGGGTGGGAACACCTGGGGTGAAAACATATTCGGTCTATCTAGGTTAGGGGTAGACCGGTTTTGTGTAGCAGGGGATCCCAGCGTGGTCCTCGGTACATTGTTCTAGAGTGTACTATGGCGGGCGATACCCCAGTGGCCAGTCGTTCGTTGGAGTCCATTCTCCAATATGAGCTTACGGTTTTGTTTATAGAGGCTAGTATGCTGCAATTTAATTAATATAACAATTTTAGCCATTTAAATAAGTATTTGTATTTAGACACTATTATAATATCATTGTATTTCTTATAAAATATTTTGGTTATCTTAAGGGAATAACTAGTCATGTTTATGTGTAACGTGTTCTTACGAGATACCTTTATTTTTAAAAGGATTTTGACAACTCTAATAATTCAAATTGAGTGTGTTTTCTCACGCTGGTTTTCCAGACTGACTCGGGTGTTATTTTATTATAATGCTCGGGTAAGACCAATTATTACAGATTCCGGTTAGGATGCTACGGAGCTCCGGAGACGAGCTGGAGGATTTTTGACATATATCACGTTCTTGTTACTCCGCTGTGTGAGGAAAAGTTATTATAATTGTCCAGATTGATGTATTGATTGTTTTACTCTGATGATTATAAGTATAAACAGTTACAGATTCCTTTGTATAAAATCTGCTATTGTATATATTATATTTTGTTCAGCTGTGATTGTGACATTATGTGTTGTTGTTTATTTTCTTCTATCTCCTTCATCTTCTTTACCCTAAAGATTCGTATCTCTATCCAATTTGAGTTGAACTAATGTGAATTATGGTCGATCCAAGGGGTTCGGATTTACGGGCCTTTATAGGTTTACCAGACTGATCCGTATGTTATTATTTTATAATAATGTTCGGGTCGGACTGAGTATATTATAGATTTAGATTGGACTTCTTTGGAGCTTAGGAGACGAACTGCAGACTGAGACGTATTCTCGTACTTGTTTAATCCGCTGCAGTATTTGTGTGAAATTTTTAGCAATTATGAGGACAGGCTACTATAACTGTCCAGGCTGGTAATTATTAATTTGTTTACTCTGATTTGAGTTATGTATATTACTGCTTTGATTTATGTAAAGATCTATTGATATTATATATTATTCAATCAGCTGTGAGATTCTGTATTTGTTTAGTTTCTTCTTTCTTCTACCTTCTTTCTTTTTCCCTTACAATCTGCCTTTTCAGCACTCTACTATTCGGCATGCTATTTAGTGAACATATTGGTATCGATTTTAGAGGGTCAAAAATCGGGTCGCTACAGCAAACACACCCACTCAACCAAGACCTAAGACTTGGTGAAATCATCAACTTAAGCCTCTGACAACTGTTTGACATCCTCCACCATTGTTTTCGACGACTACAAGGCCAACTCAGGTGAACCTTTCCTGAATTTGGTTTCTTCCACCTTTTCTACCTATGAACTTTAGCTCTCCCTCTTCAAGATCATGGCAATTAATGCTTGGTTGTTACATACAGATCCAAATTTCGAATACAAATAATTTAACCATCACCTAAAAAAATTAATTATGAAAAACTGGTTTCAAATTTTGAAAACTTGCTTCAACTAAAGATGAAAATTTCGAATTATAAATTCTTTCAGATTTGAAGGTATTCAAAAGATTGAATTCCTTAAATTTAGAAAATTATGGATTCCGATTCATGTAAAAAATGTTTATTGATGAAGTGGAAGTGGAAAAGATTATGATGGTTGCTGCATCAAATGAAGTCAGCACAGTTGTGAATGAATTTTGGGACGTTGCACTAGAAAATGCAAGGCAGGGTTTGAGTTTATTTAGGAAACATGGATAGGAGAAAGAGTCAAGCGTATAGGGTCTTAATTTTGGGGAGATGGGCATAAATGGGAGCGAATTACAAAGTAGAGGACATGGAATATTTTGGTTGCCCTCCATCTCAATTTTTCTCAACAACCTTATGGGCTATACCTTTTTACTCGTATAACTGAATTTTGTATAAAATTTTGCTAACTCAAATAATTAGAATTATAAGAAAAATCCAATTCGTACACTTATATTATTAGGAAAGCATGAATATTTTGGAATTTCATAGTTCTATAAATAAATTGTAGTTCATTCACTTTTTTTAATTCTACGAACTGAGTAATTCTTCAATTAGTTGAAAATTTGAATTTACCTAACATAAATTAGAGGGAAACTTCCAGCATAACATAAATTGTTGGGGAGATGAAATATTTTAATACTTTAACTAGGTTGTGTGAAGTTAGGAAAATAAAATTGAATTAAGTTTGGTGTAATATTTTATTCTATGCATAATCTGTTAGCATGAACAATAGAAATATCCAAGTGGAAATCTTTATATCTACTCAGAATTTTGGATTGATGTTAATAACGTTTCTTTGAAAGTGGGTACCCGATCACTTACAACCCATGAGTAAGACAATTATATATAGAAGGTGTTATAAATTATGATTTTACAATGGTTAAGAAAAGAAAGTGGTTAAAAAAGCTTAATACAACTACTAAACAAAAATAGTTGTTAAAAACAACTTTATTGCAACTTTCAAGAAACAATTGTAAAAAACATTTATCACAAATTTCATTTGCAAAGTTGTCAATGAAAAGTTGGAATAGGTTCATTTCATTGTACTGATTTATTTCTCAAAACTTTGGCTTAGTCCATAATTTTAAAATAATTGTAAAAATATCCGATAGTTCGGTATATTCTAATGTATTACTTTTGTTATGAAAACAAATATCATTTTATAGTTTTATCTTATAACAAATATTCATAATACTCAAATAAATTTATGTCTACTTTCAATCAACATCGGAAACAGTTACTATTTCAGAAACAATATTTGGTATGTTTACGAAAATAATTTTCATAATTGATCAATCTATTTCGAACTGTTACATAATGTGCTCCCACTATTTGCAACATTTCTACAGTGGCATGCGAAACACAAAGTTACATTTAATCACTTATTATGAAATATTATTTCATATGTTATGACCAAGATACCTAAGTGACCAAGGTAAGAATATATTTAGTGGTTGTATAATTTGGCTCATGTATTGGCCGTGAATGGACAACATGCAAAATGATTAATTGGTAAGTATATTTTATATTTCTATGTCAATCGTAATTTAATTCAACTGTATGATTTGACCGATCATCATTTTATCAATTATATTTGCTGCAAAAATTTATCAAAATATATTACTCGTACAACATATATTTTTACATTATTAAAATAGTTAAATATTATCACTTTATTTTTCTAATAAGTCTCCCCTTAGATTTTTATGTTTCTCAAAACCCTAAGGTAAAACAAAGAAATCTATTGATTTCTTTAGTGGATGTCAAGACTCGCTTGCCTTGAGATTCAGACCTAGAGGAAAGCTCAACAAATCATAGGCCCACAAGTGATGGATAACGCCTTATCGTTTGTATCGTTTTGTATCATATACAACTTCTAACCAGTTTTCTTTGTCCTAATCTCATCTTTACCATGAACAAAGCTCAACAAATCAAGAGGAATTATTCACTCGTACCTACGTTTTATGACAGCCTAAGTATAATACACGTATCTTAAGGAGAGCTCAACAAATACGCATATGCATCTTACCTCCTCTAGTCAATATATTAAAAATCCTTGTAGGCTCCTGCATAGGCCCTTCTTGGGTGTTATGCTAGCCTTACCATCTTGGTATTTTTTTGGTCTTCCTAGTTAAGACTTGATTCATTATCTTAGCCTATAACAGGTTCACAGGCACCAATTATGCACCAATTTAGGCTTGATGGCTCTTATAAGTATCAAAATGCTTATTACAAACGATTTTGTCTCCATGATTGCTTTCAAACCGACCCTAATCTATGATATCCCATTATGGATTAGTTACTATCAAATAAAATATTAAAATTTTATCCTAAATGTATGAGGTTCTCGAAAGCGCCTAGTCAATAAACCCTTGATTAATCCCTGCCTCGGTGATTAATCCCTAGTTCATGCTTACAGCCTAGCATCTGTCTAGCGAATTTACAACCTTGATATTAATAGTACTCTACAGAACATTTGTAACTTATGGAAAGATCAACAATTAAAGAGTATGCAAGCAACCTATTAATATTTAAATCTAAGAACAATTTATAATAAACATTCATAATCTATAATAAACATATTTTGAATAGTATCGATTTGGGGAACAATATATCTCTTATGAAACACTATCGTGCTTAAGTGTCGAACACATCTTAAATTATGGTTAACGTACAATATTGTACTTGTTCCTAGAATCTAAATTGGGTTTCTTATAGTTCCATTTATATTATGTATTCATATTATACAAATTTAATTCATTTGTGATCTTTATAATTTAATTTACTTATATAATTATAAGGAATTGGAATTTCAAAAACTTTTTATTCAAATATCCAAATTATTTAAATATTTGAATCATAGATATCACTTTGATTAAATTGATTTAATAATATTATTAACATCTTTTGAATAATAACTAATGCCGATAAACTTTATTTCAAAATTTATTATAAAAATAAATGCTTCAAATAAATATTGATAATATGACCAAAAAATGTTTTGTCGATAAATAAATTTTTATTCAATAATTCAAACCTTTTCTACATACACTAAAACACCTAGGAGATCAATAATAAAAAATAAAAATATTTTGCTAGTTTATGTTAACTAAAATGTGGTGGGGGGACAAGATAAGGATGATATTTTGAAAAATGAGAATTTAAGGAAAATCTTAGGTGTTAAGTAAGAAGTGTAAAGGTTGAAATGTGAAGTGATGTGCATATGGGCTAAGCATATGGTTGGATTGTTTGAACAACTAAAGAAAGGGAAAGGGATGTCATTTTACATTGGTTAAGTCCATAGAACATATCTCTTTCATTTCATAATTTTATTCCTAAGGATTTGTAAAAAAATTAAAGTATTCATGTGACGCCCTACCTCTACACTCACACTAGCCAAGGCTACTACTGGGTAATGCCGTCAATTAGCGTGAAGAATAAGGCTGTTGAGGAGCGACCATCTGTATAATTGCTTTGTGCGAGTACCGATATGTCAGATAATATGATGTGTATTTCATTTCAAGAGGAAATCTGACATATCAAATACAAACTCAAAGCTACTACACATTGGCTATGTGGTCTTCGAAAACAAATATAAAATAAGCGTAACACAAATCAGTCATAGATATTCATATCACTAAGACGGAAACAAATACCAATATATTAATAGAAGTGCATCAAAGTAGTGGTCATACAAAAGCCATTACATCACAAAAGAATAGGTACAAGTGCTAGACAAAAGAATATGTATACATCAAGAAGTCTCTATCTCGAATGTACAAAAGCAAAAACTACTAAGCCAAAGTAGTTAGCCAAAAGTCAGAAGATAGTCCCTGCTAAGAAGTCAAGTGGAAGCAACTGAAACACCACGTTCTGTCTCAAGTATTATTTAAGAAGAAAAATAATAAATAAATCAGTCTAGCTATAAATATCATATAAGATGAGATAAGATAAGAGATATGACAAATATATATGATAACAACAAAAATCATATAATATATCAAATTTTCTCATACACCAAAAAGAATGTCATATTCTTTATTTTTTTCACCAAACCACAAATATTGATAGAGCTTATCAATGCATACCATCAAAATTGGTGAAACACAAATTCTAGAAATAAGTAACTAGAAATCCAAAAAACACAAAGGGCGAGGCCTATCATAAACGGGACTATGAAAGCTCACCAACACGTGTATCACAAATGAGACACTATCCCATGGGTCTCTAACCCATAAAAATACGGGGTACAGTCCCCTCCTTAGGGACGAATGAGACGAACATCGACGCACCTAAAAGATACGCCCCATGCACAGCCGAACATCGACGCGCCTAAAAAGATGCACCCCATGCACAGATTTATCGAGCCGATTGCTCCACAAACGATCAAAAGACCATGGGCCTTTAGCCCATAAAAATGAGTCGAAGTTCTGCAAATCAGGGTATAGTCCCCCACGCGGACAAAGAGACATCGCATATCGCTAGTCTAAACCATAAAATGATTATCATTGATCAATAAGAAGTGTAAATTACACTAAGCTAGTAAATAAATGAGTTTAGCTTCATGTCTCATAACCACTGGCTTAACTTAAATATTTACGAACAAATTGTAAATTTCTACTCGAAAATTGTCACAAGATTTCGATCGAACAAGTCTAAGAGTTAACTGACAAAGTGAACGCAAGTGTTTCATACCACTTGTTTTGCTAAGCCCTTTAATTGGATTTCTCATACGAATGAGGCAAAGGTTTGTATTTCCTAATAGATTGGAAAATGGTTTTAAAAATGAGCTTTTGTATCTAAAATAACGTTGAAAACATTTTCATGAAAGAGTTTGTGTATTTACAACTAGTATAGAAATCTTTGTATTTTAAAAGTGACAAATCATAGAAGCGATTGTAAATGCAATCTATCATAAAAAATTCACATTCGAGGACATGAATTAAAATCATGAAAATTGATATCAAATCCATCAAATAGATATTCCCAAAAATCCAAAAAAGAAGCCATCAAAGTTGATAATAAATGGCAACAACTAATCGGATCAAAAAAATCGATTAAAACGAAAATCCACTCAAAATAGGAAAATTGGCTTAATTTATCAAGGTCAGATGCCTGGTTGTCTTCCCTAGACATATGAGCTGAAGGTCTTGAAATTTTCTTCTAGATCACCTAGACGTATGGGGAACAAATTCTGACGTCTGAGCTGTAAGTCCAGAATTTTTATTCTGATGACTCAGACGTCTATGTTCTTTCACAGACGTTTGAGCTGAAGCACAGGGCAAAAAATCAACCTAGGCCACTAATGGCCAAATTGGTTCGGAAGCGATCGGACGAGCAACGAAGGCCAGGGATTTATGCCAAATGACAACCCAGCCCTATAGGCTCTTCAACACACTCCAAACAACATGTCCAAACGTCCTTAGTAGGATTTTCATAGATTTTGACTTTAAAATACCAAAAATTGGAAAATTCACCAAACAAATTCAATTCAAAAGCAAATGAACATGAAATAGATGTTAAGAATTAATACCTAACTGTGACAACCCGCCTTTCTAACCACAGAAAGGCGTATCATCAATAAGAAAAGAAAGAGATAGAAATAGAAACTATAGAAAGAAAAAATAACAACATCAGAATCTCACAGCGGAAATGGAACAAAATATAATACATCACATAACCATTACATAGTTTTTACATATATCAGAGTTACACAACATAACACAACAAGACAGTCATATATATACCTGTCATTAAATACATCCCAAAATACAACATACATCAACTAACACAGCGAAACTAGATAAGTAGATACGTCTGGACTCCTTCTCCAAGCTCCTTCAGAACTCAACAATCAAAAACCTATCACTTGGCTACTTATAAAAATTTTAGTACCCAAGATTTTATGAAAAACAGAAATAAACTTCGGGTCAGACATGGGTCTGGTGTGAGTAAACGGGTTAAAGTTGCTTAACTTTGAAAATCATTTGAAAACGAAGGTATCACGTAAGACTTCCCACACATAAACATGGGTAAGTTTTTACCTTACGCTAACCAAAATATTTTATAGGAAATCCAGTGATATTATAGTGTCTAGGATTTTCAAGTAAATAGAAAATAGCCGAAATTATTACATGATTAAATTCTAGCTACTGGCCATAAAAGTGGGTAATACAATCAAAACCATAGGGTCTCGTAGGGAAAATGGGTTTCCATCGATGACAGGGCTACTGGGGTACCGCCCGTCACAGTACGGGGCCTAGATAACCGTACCGAGGGTCACTCTCGATCCCCTACAACACAAGGCTGGAACCAATCCTTACTGAACAGTTCCGAACAAGATAACCCGGCAGTTGTGGCCAACTACTGCCCACACAGCCGAAATAAAGGGACATCTAGACATGGGTATATCTCATCCTGCTTGGGTGCTACCCATCTAACCTTGCAGCATATCCCCTGTTTTAGCCATTCCCGGTTGATGAGGCTTGAGGCTACAATTCCCTTTATTGTACACATCTCTTAGAATGCTCATCGTCAGCCTGACGATGTTCTGAAAGCATTCAATCCATACAAGTTCGTTCCGGGTTCGAACAAAACCGAAGGCATTATCTCGTTACACTCATTTTGGAATCACCCTCAAAGTTAACGACAATAACCTTTGCACTTTGAAACACCATCTCGATCTTCACTTGAGATGCCACGACCCAACGTTTAATTTGGATCGATGTGGTTTTTGAATAATCAAAATTGACACTCGATCCCGGTCTCATCGAAATCCAAACGCCATTTTAAAGGTCATGTTGTTTAATAGTTTAAACAATTTAATTCAACACTTTGAATTCACATAGCATTTATCACAGATAAATCACACTCAACATCATAGATATATCAAAGCATATCACAGAGTATCATAGAATATCACCAAATAGATATTACAAATTCAGATATTCTACTTTTACAATCATCCAAACAGGAATTATTAATCCATGGTATAATTACTTAATTCATTACTCCTTAATTATCAATTAATTAATCCTTAATTACTTAATTAATCAATTATTAATTCTTAATCGAATTATTTACTTAGTTAACTACTAATCATATATTAATTAACTTCAAGTAGTTAATTTACAACTCTCAATTGCAAATTAATTAAACACATAACTATTAATTAGCCAATCTTTAATTACAATTATGAATTAATCATTCTTAATTACTTTCTAAAACATTTTATCAATAATAATTCATCTCAATTAACATTTTAAAATCTTCTTTAATAACTTTGAAATCAAATTATTACTAACTTAAAAACTTTAGTTTTAATTAAATTTAAAACATACCTTATATTAACTACTTAATTAAAATGTTAATTAGATTTTAAAACATTGTTGAGTATTTACTAAATTCATTAAAACTTGAAATAAATTCTTAATTTAATTTTTCAAACATTAATTAAGTCATTAATATTCAAAATTGTTTAAGGTGATATAACTTCAATTTTTATTAAGCTGAAGGTTTCGAAACTACACCCGAGAAAATCCCTACGTTTACTCGAGTTAAAGCTCGAGTTTCTCTTGCTATTTCCCAAGTCCCCTCTTCTACTCATACTTTTCTTCTTCCCTTTTTTTCCCAGTTAAGTTTAAGTTAAACTTAAGTTTAAACTATAATAATACGTAATTATGCTCACGTACTCGAGTTCCAAACCGAAGCAATGCATTTATCTTCTCGAGTATCAACTTGAGTTGCTCACAACTGACTTCCTGACACCAATTCGTTGCTGTGCACGTGCACGACACCTCGCCGTCGTTTTGGCGAACCATGGTACCTCCAACAAGTCGAAAAACAACACAACACTCGAAAGCAAAGTTAAATTCAACGCGAAAAAATTCCAGAACGAAATCAAGCTTCCAGTTCGAAAAAATCGAAATCGACCCATTCAACAAAGCACTTCACCCCAGTTGCTCTGGTCAACGAAGATGCTCCAACTCCATCTACACCTCACCTATCCCCCATTCTACTCTCCCCCTCAATTTCGTACAGCTCGATCAATCAGAGGTGATGAAATCACCTCGCTTCTGACCACGTCCAAAACTCGAGCATAAACCCTAAATTCGCCTCGTTCCCTCAATTCTTGCAATAGATAATATTTTTTACAATTTTCCTGAAATCATCGATTGCCGAACTAGCTTCGAGCAAATTTTCAACATCCAAAAATCCTTCGGCCACCAGAAATTGATCAAAATGCATTTTCAGTTCATCTATGAACTGCTCCTAGTATTCTTAACTAAAAATTCCCATTTTTGTTTTAAAAATCATATTTTTGTATGTAGATTCAAGCTATATAACTGAATTAGCAATTTACAATACTCGAATTCAACATAAAATTATTTGTTGCTCTGTAAATCAAATTTCCCAATTGATATATTTCTCCAACATGTCTAAAACAATTTTTTGTAGCTTGATCTATGTTTAAACAACTTATTTTGTTTTAAACTGTAAGCCTATAAATGATTAGATGAAGATATTTTGTATTTTGATCAACTATTCAATTCTGCAATTAAAAACAGAGAAGACAGGTAAAATAAATTTGCACAGAACACTCATATATAAACACAGAGCTATATGAAAAAAATACATTTGCAAGCATATTATTATCAATGAATCATACACACAGATTTAATTTAAGTCTTTAAAAAAAATTACTCACCTAAAAAGTGTTTTTGCAGAGAGCAACTTTTGTTTTTAAGGCTGTAGTTTGATTTTCCCTTAAACCTTCCCGTTTTGTTGTTGAATGATGTTTGAGTTTGTAAAAATAATGATGTTTATTTTTCTTCTTTTCCTAATTTTCCGTGTTATGAACGAACTAGAATAAAAGGATGTATATATAGAAACAGTTTTACAGGGGTAGGCTTCTGGTACAAGCTTTTCTTTGTTTTCAATACTTTTGTCAAAGATTTTTTTTCTGAAAATTGAAATGATTTTTATATATTTCGACTAACCTAATTTTTGTGCGGAGATGATAATATTAAATGTATATGTTTCCATGTAAGCTTACAGCCTTATCCCATTTGTTTTTTGTATGTAGATAGATTTTGTTTGTAGATATTCTTTTTTAATATTATCTTCTTGCCTTGCATAATTCACATACATACTTGCCTGGTTTTGCTTTATACTTTTGACCTTACAAGTTTTAACTTACGTTGCATATAACCATATAATTTATTACTAACATAAATCCTTAGTTTTTATTTCTATTTAAAGTTTAACTATCAAACATCTAATTTATAACATATATTTTATTTTATACTTATATTTAATATTGATAGGATTGATTTTATTTTAAACATTATTATTTAGATTACATTCATACACACACACACACACATTATATCAAATGTTAATAACGTAGAGCATTAATTAAATTGAATAAGGTAGATTTTATTGTAAATATTTTTGAAAGTCTTCATTTTAAATTTCAAATCATAACTTTCTTCCAAAAGACATATATATATATATATATCTATGTATGTAAATAACTTGTAAACATCCAAAGTCCTATTTGTTTATAAAATGAAAAGCTTGTATTTTATTTAAAATAGATTAAACGCTTATTATAATAATATGGCCAAAATCTCAGGTCGTTACATTCCTTCCCCTTAAAAAAAATTTGTCCCCGAAATTTAAAACAAAAGTTAATTCAAAATCTTTTATATCAACAACCCAAACATACATATCATCCATACAATAACAATCAACAAAACAGTCTATCCTAACGAACATCACTAGCTATCCGAACACAAACCAGGATAGGCTTTCCTAACATTATCCAGAGTTTCCCAAGTACAATCTCTGGGATCCTCGCTCCACTGCACTTTGACGAGCCTCACTACTTTGCTCCTTAGTTGCCTCTCATCTTGATCAACAAACTGAACAGGGTTCCTGACCATAGTCAAGTTTGGCTCGACCTCCAAATCTTCCTGGACTACTGGTTCTACAACTAATGATGGTCATGGACAAACTTCCTTAGATGGGATACATGAAATACATTATGAATTCCAGACATCCGTTCTGGCAATTCAATTCTGTAAGCTACAGCACCAATCCTTTCCAATACCCGGAATGGTTCAATATATCTTGGGGCAAGTTTTCCCGTCTTTCCGAATCTAATAGCTCCTTTGATTGGGGAAAATTTGACAAAGACTAAATCTCCGATCTCAAATTCCAATTGTCTCCTTCTCTTATCTGCATACTTCTTCTGACGGTCCTGAGCAGCTTTCATCCTTTTCTTGATAAGCTCAACCTTTGCAGAAGCTTCACGAATCAAATCTGGTCTAAGCACAAGGCGATCTCTCGACACTATCCAACAGGATGGGGATCTACACGGTCTTCCATATAAAGCTTCATAAGGAGCCATCTTAATACTCTTCTGATAACTATTATTATAGGAGAATTCTACTAGATGAAGATGGTCTCCCCACGATCCACCAAAATACAACACACAAGCTCGCAGCATATCCTCTAGAATATGATTAAGCCTCTCCGTCTGTCCGAGGATGATAGGCTGTACTCAATCTCAAACTCGTTCCCATAGCTGGTTGCAAAGCCTCCTAGAATTTGCTGGTGAAGGTAGGATCTCGATCACTTACTATACTGACAGGAACACCATGCAATCGGACTATCTCCCTCAAGAAAATCTCTGCTATAGAAGCTGCAGTACGAAGTGCCTTAACCAGTATAAAATGGACGCTCTTGGTTAAACGATCCACAATCACCCATATTCCTTCGTTTCCTTTCTTGGTTCTAGGCAAACTGTAACAACCTGGAATTTTTGACAACATATTTTAATAAATATTTAATCTAATTTAAATTAAATACGAGTTTCTCAAATTATAATCTGATGAAATCTTAATCATTTATCAGTTATATATGCTTTGTAAAGAAAATTATGATTTGAAAATCTAAAAATAAGTTCTGTATTATTCAATAAAACCAAAAGTTGTATATTATCCATATTTAATACAATACATCTAAAAGGGTAATCTAAATAATAATGTTTAAAATAAGAAATCTTGTCAATATCAAATATAAAATATAAGATGTACATAGAAATATAAAATATATAAATACAAGTATATAAACATAAGAACACTATAATATTAATATAAGTATAAAATGAACAAGTGAATGAAGTACTTTATAATATAAGTCTAAAATAGAAGTAAATATATGAAATAAATGGATAATGTGGTAACGTATGAAACCAGACAAATTTATTCACATAACATACAAAATCTTTAACAAATAATAACATATGTTGTTGTATAATATATTGTGCAATGCAAGGAGAAGACAAAACTTTGTACATATTCAACTTTATCTTTGTACACATATACAAAATATGTTTGGCCGAAATAAGAAATAAATATCTTTATGCATAATCTGTAACATTCATATGTACAACAATCAAATGTCTTTGTCTAGAAAAAATATAAAATAAAAATAAAACTTAGGTGTTGTTGTAAAGTTTATTGTAACAGCCCGCAAATACGTACCCCTTGAGTCAACACTACTCTACCTAAGTCAACTCAAGTTGTACAGAACCATTTGAGGTTAAAGAAGAAGAGGTAGAAGGAGAAAATAGAAAACAACATCAGAATCTAACCATCGCAGCGGAATAAGATATAATAGAAAATAAATGATCTATACTCAAAATCAAATATATCTGCTTACATATTTTACATCATTAGAGTACATCAATCACAGCCCAACATCAATATCATACAATGGATTCATAACAACTCAACACAGCAGAATATATATATAAAACAAGTACGAATGTAGGTATCGTCATCCAGCTCATCTCCTGAGCTCTACAGCATCATATCCTGTATCCTATAATACTCGGTCTGACCCGAGCATTATAGTTAAATAACATCCGAGTCAGTCTGGAATACCAGCGTGAGAAAATCACACCCAATTGATTATTAAAGTTTCAAAAATCCTTTGAAAACAAAAGCATCGCGTAAGACCACGCCACAAATAAACATGTCGGGTTTTTACCTTACGTAGCTAAAACATTTTTTATAGAAATCCTCTGATATTATAATAGGGGCTATATACAAATACTTATAAAATAGCCAAAATTGTTACATGATTAAATTCCAGCTACTAGCCACAGAGTTGGTAATCCAAACAAAAATCGTACAAGTCTCGAAGGGAGAATGGATTTCCAACTAATGACTAGGCACTGGGGTACCACCTGTCACAGTTGGGGGCCTAGATCACCGTACCGAGGAGTACGCCCGCTCCCCTGCAACACAATACCGGGACTACTCCTTACTGGATAATCCCGAGTGAGATCACCCCGCGGTTGGGATCAGCAACCGCCCATTAAGCCGAAATAAAAAGGGACATCTATACAGGGATGACCTCACCCTGCTTGGGTGCTACCCACCTAGCCTTGCTGCATAACCCCTGATTTTCAGTCATTCTCATTTGATGAGGCTTGAGGCTAAGCGTTACCTTTTTAGAACATATCCCTTAGAATGCTCATCGTACACCTGACGATGTTTCGCAAGCATTCATCCATACAAGTCCGTCCCGGGTTCGAACGGAACCGAAGGCACTATTCCTACTATATCCATTTTTGAAATATCCTCAGGATTAGTAGCGACTAGCCCTTGCACTTCTCCATCTTCGAATCCAAATTCGTTTTCACGAAACGTACAAACCGGGTCGAAGTGGTTTTCGAGAAATAAATCTCGATCCCGGTCTCTTCAAAACGATCAACGTATTTGTCCAATATTGATAGTCGGTTATTTAACTATCAATTAATATTCACAACATCCATCAAACAATAAATAATTTCCCAAACTATTTATTTATTCCAAATATCTTTACAAGATATGTTTCTATTTTCAACCCCTTAAAAACAGTTTCAAACCATCTTTCTCATTTCAAAATAAACCTTCCCAAATATTTTCTATCTCCACTGAAATCACCAAGCACAAAACTAGCTTTTTAAAATAATTTAAAACACTTTATTTTGAAATATACTTTTAAACATTTAATTAAAAGCTACTTCAATAATTTATTAAAACTACATACTATATGAATATTTGAAAATAAGGTTACTTAATAAAATATAAAACTATATTTCTACTTTTAAAAACAAAATTCCAAGTCACTCTTTAAATAATTACTGCTATAATAGATTTAAGGAAATACTTACCTTTATAATTTAAATATTTAGAAATAATAAATTTTTTTGGAAACATACCTTTTAAAACAACTTTAAAACTTTTAATTTATATTTAAAAATTTACTTTGGAAACGTACTTGGTTATCCAGGGAGAATTTCCAATTTCAATCACTTAAATCAATTTCCCAAATAGATTCCCAATTTATTCCCTTTGAAATAAATTTCTTTACTTTCTCAGTTCATTACAAAATTCATTAATTATTGACTTATTACTAATGTCTTTTCCAATTTCTTCTTTACTCTTTCAATAATTCAAATCTTGAATTCTAAATAAATGTTTATTATTTTTAATTAATAATACTGCATTTTAAAATTCATTAACTTTATGTTTATTCAAATTTTCCTTTCCATTCTCAGGATTCATTTATTTGAATTTTAAAGTCACTTAGTTTCTTTTCCGAGTCATTCTTAAATTTATTCTATAATTACTTTACTTGCAATTTCACTTCTTTTATTTTCATTTCCAAAATCAAATTTATATTTTTGGTAATTCATTATACCTAATTATATCAACCAAGCCATAGCATTCAATACTTCCACATAATTCATTATAGAATATCAAATAATCAGAACAGAGAATATTAAATAATTTAAATAAAAGTTGAGGGGTCCAGTTGGATCCCTTCAACCTGTTTTCCCTGCATCCACAGATGTTAGCACAATATAATACACCAATTCCAAAATATACCATACTATAGCACATCAATCAATTCAACCATTCAAACAATTATTTAAATTTAATCATTTAAATTAAAATTTAACTGAGTGAGATTAACTCACCTTTGCTATTATTTGCAATCCACTTCGCTTTTATTTTGGATTTCCTGATGTTTGACCTTGAATAAATATTTACACAATTTATCAATATTCGAAATAAATCGAATGATTAATTACCATTAAATAAATTTAATTAACGAATGATTTAATTTAACAAACCCCTTTTAATAAATTATTTTTAGTGACCAATTATAATTAAGTAGGTTAGTTAGGAAAAAAAAATTCCATAATCCATTACTTCAGAATTAACTAGTAAGTTTTAGAATGTGTGCATATATACCCTTTTATTTTCTTATTTTTAATTTTGAACTTCATATGTACTTAGAAAATAATCCATATAGATTTAAAAGTATAATCCTATATAAACCCTATAACATATAAAAATTTCCCTTTTTTTCCAACACCTTAAATCTAAACAGGTTAGTGTATATATATTTAAATCAAAATAGCTAGAGACACATTATATTTGTATTACATTTTCCTTTACCACAGATTTAAAACTTGTCTATCTATATATTATATATTTTATTTCTTTTTCTTGTCTATTCTATTTATTCTATCTAAATATAAATATATTGAACAATTTTTTCCAAAATCTTGCATATATAGAATAATTTTCTGTTCGAAACCTAAAATCCAAAAACTAATTAACATAAAAAAAATCCTTACTATAATACTTCCTGTATATAAATATATTCATATATTTTTTTTCTCTCCTTTTTCTCTGCAAACATATGAATATCTACTTAAAAAATATTTTAAAAAAAACAAAGATTAATACCTCATCGATCAAGCTTCGACGGTCTTAACGACGCGACAGATCCCCAAAGTTCGCACGCCCTATAGCGCATCGTCGCTGTCCACCTTTGACTGACACGCACTCACGAGCTCACACGAGCTATCTCCCCGATCATCGAATCTTGACAGCCGCCTTCATCGCGACATTAGCCTCACGTCTCCCCTGCAAACCCCCAAACTCCAAGATTGGCCCTACGCAACCTCGCGAAACCCCCATGCTCCTCAAATCGTGTTCGAGCACCGCCGCAACACTTGCTCCACCGCCACACGAGTTGCTTGTGCTCGAAAAAGGAGTCGGCCAAAAATTTTGAAGTCGATTTCGAAGTTCGATTGGAAAAGGTAGTTGATTTCGTTCCTACACTATATCGAAGAATAAAGGCTCTGCCCCCCCCTTTTTTTCTCTGATGCGAGCGGTTTAGAAATGAAGGGGTCGGCCATTATTTTTATTTTCAGCGAGAAGAGAGAGAGATTTCGCTATGTTTCCAGAACGAAAACAAAATATTTAACTCTTTTTTATTATTATACGAAGAAGCGTATTGAAGAAGGGATGAGGAGACTGTACCGGCAACTACAGTAATTTCGAAATGAAAAGGTGAAACAAATTTCAACTGAAACTGACTGATATAAATATACGTATTAAATTTAAATTTCAATAAAAATTTAGTACGTTTACTTACCGTGCGCTCACATAACAATTCCAAATGCTATGAAAATTGAAACCCGATAATAACACAATATTACGGATCCAATGGAACTGGTTTCGTCAAATTCCAAGACCATGCCTCGAAAGGCTATTTTATTTTATTATTATTATTATTTTCAATTTAAACGATATTAAATTTCAAAACTGAACAATTCAGTGTTAGATTCAATTTTAGCACTTCTATTATCTTCAATGTTATCAATATAAATTTTATAGGCCTTCAAATTATATTTTAACGGGCTTAGAACTCCAGATTTAGCATTTTACTCAACTTCAAATTATTTAATCCAACAATTTAATTATCAACTAAATTGTGATATTCCTAATTCAAGTTAAAATTGCTCTATTGAATATTTAAAATCAATTAAATATTCCGATTTTAAATGCTTGAAAATTCTGGGTTGTCACATTCCTCCCCCCTTAAAAGAATTTCGTCCCCGAAATTACTAGTTAGGAAGAATGGTCCAAAACCCGTTACTATTTCTCCAAAACAAACAATTTAATATTCTACCAACTATCTTTTTATAAAAGACCCATTATTATTCTTTTTGACTTTCCAAACTTTTCCCTAGTTCCCAAACAACTCCGATTATACAATCATTCAAATTATAATTCAAGACCAAATTTTGAATTATCAAAATTTTCTCAAAAATTTTTCTAACTCTCTAAATTTCCGAAATTTTATGCCAGCGTCTCCTTTGCGCGACTAGCTCGGTACAACTACAAAATGGCTCTACGGCCTCCCAAATTCAAAAAGAAAACAAAAGGCCAAGTGGCTCGATCCAAAACCCCAATAAAATTTCATAGAATTTTAAACACATACCTTTTTGTCGAGAAATTCAAATTTATCTTTTGAAATCAAAATCAATTCTCTTTTCCCTTTATATTACCTGCATATCCTGCTTAGCACTAATATCCATTCACAACATTCCAAAACATTTCATCGACTTTCTCACAAAATGCCAATATTTATTCATTCCAATATTGACTTAAATTATATTAGTAGTATCAATTTTCATTTAAGAATTCACCATTACCTCTTAAGTTAGTATAAGCATTTTATATGCTTCTTATATTTATTTTCATCTTCCATTTTAGTTTATATCTATTCCTATTCAAATTGATTCTTTCATTTCCATACGAATTCAATTTATCTTTAACTCTAAATATTGAATTTTATTTTTCCATTTATAACTAATTCATGTCATTATTTTAATTAGTTTTATTCACTAACTTATTTCAATTTTCCAATTTTAAACCGTTTTGTCGTTAACAAAATTTTCCAAGATTTTGAAAAAATTTCTAACTCCCAAAATTTCCGAAATTTTTTGGCAGAGTCTCCTTTGTACGGAGGAGCTTTTGCAATTTGACAAAAGAGATAAATATATATACATCGACCCACACGGTCGGGAAACTCAAAAACAGTTCATATTTCCTATTTTTATTGCGTAGGCGTACCTTATTTAGCATTTTAAGCAAGCGGCTTATTATTTTAGCAGTTAGTGCAATCAAATCCAGCCCAACGGCTTCCAGGTACCTGTACTTACTCAATTTAAACATGTAAGTGCCATATACATAAAGTTTAACAACATTTCACTTATTTTCAATAGTTAAACATATGAATTCTAAAAGGAATGCACATTAAACACTTTTCATAGACAATTTAAATATTCCAACATTAAATTTAATTGCTTCTATTTACATCCAATGACAATTTATTCTATGCAATTTGACGAGATCTATGTGAATAAATAAGTATTTATGTTTATATAACCAATTTAAATGGATTACAACTCAATTTATACTTAATTCTATTCCATTTTTAAAATTTATTCACAATTCATATATTCTCATTTTCATTGCATTTCAGATTTGAATCCATTCACTTGCATTTCATTTTATTAACCAAACCAATTCATTCAAAACCATTAACAAATTAGGTTCGTCTTCATTACCAATTAAATTTCCTTTTATTTTAATTTATTCATTACCATCTATTTAGCTCGACCCATTCCAAGCTTGCACATTGCTAACCATTCCCAAATTAATTCAAACTAAGCTTCATTTTATGGTCTTCCAATTTTTACTCTTAGTCGAGCTTCTAATTACTCTCAACTTAAGTTAATTTACTCAATTTATTTCACTTCAAACTTAAGTTCACTTCCATTTGATTCTTATTTATTCCATCCATTAATTTATTTCAATATAATTAGTTTACTCACTCAAACCATTATAAATTTTCATTTCATTAAATATTATTTATAACCCACCAAATTCTATTTCGATTCAAATTTATTTCCACTTGTTTTAAATCCAACCCAATACCATTACACTTAGTTTTAAGTTGAATTCAGTTCAACTCTCTTCCATTTGTTTAGTTTTAAGTTAATTCACTTCAATTTATTCAAATCTTTTTTTCCTATACTTAAGCTCATTTCATTTTGCAGATAAATTTCTCTTTTCAATTTAACTTGATTCTATTTTAATCCAATCCCATTTCAAACTACAAATTTATTTGAAACAATTTTCCTTTCAGAAATACCCCAAAAACAACAATGCTACTATTCATCTTCAAAATACTTCCAAAATCTTCGGGGTTTTAAAGTTTCAAATTCTATTTTAATTCAAATTTTAACTATAACGCATTTGCATAGTTTATGCTTATACAAATTCTCATTTGATTATATTTCCATTCATACATTACCTTTATAATTCATATTTATAAATTCCATTTTATAATGAATTTATTCCCTTAAACTTTGGTTATATTTTCAATTTCTAGTTAAATTTTCCATACAATAGGATAATAATTTGAATACCATTATTTCTAACATCCAAGCAACCATATATTAGCTAAATAGTTTTCAAAAACCTTTCTTTATATCAAAATAGGTTTTTGGGTAAAATTATTTCATTCACCCACATTTAAAACAATATCGTATCAATTGTTCTATTCAAGTGTTTAGAAACCCCTTCAATACAGTTGCGCAGATTGTGTCGACGAAGGTTCATATGCCACTCAATAAATCAATCAACACAATATCAGAACAATTTATATTCACTAACAAATATGCGCTCATATCTATTTATACGCTCAAACTCATTCTAGAGTACTATGGACTCTAATGTAAATGAGTAATTTCCCACCCGAGCCAAGGTTATCACCAACCTAAGCTCTGATACCAAGTGAAACGACCCGCAAATCCGCACCCCTTGAGTCAACCTACTCTACCTAAGTCAACTCAAGTTGTACAGAAATACGAACCATTTGAGGTTAAAGAAGAAGAGGTAGAAGAAGAAAATAGAAAACAATATCAGAATCTAACCATCGCAGCGGAATAAAATATTATTGAAAATAAATGATCTTTACTCAAAATCAAATATATCTGCTTACACATTTTACATCATCAGAGTACATCAATCACAGCTCAACATCAATATCATACAATGGATTCACAACAACTCAACACAGCGGAATATATATATAAAACAAGTACGAATGTACGTATCATCATCCAGCTCGTCTCCTAAGCTCCACAACATCATATCCTGTATCCTATAATACTCGGTCTGACCCGAGCATTATAGTTAAATAACACCCGAGTCAGTCTGGAATACCAGCGTGAGAAAATCACACCCAATTGGTTATTAAAGTTTCAAAAATCCCTTGAAAACAAAAGCATTTCGTAAGACCACGCCACAAATAAACATGTCGGCTTTTTACCTTATGATAGCTAAAACAATTTTTATAGAAATCCTCTGATATTATAAAACGGTCTATATACAAATACTTATAAAATAGCTGAAATTGTTACATGATTAAATTCCAGCTACTAGCCACAAAGTGGGTAATACAAACAAAACTCGTACAAGGCTCGTAGGGAGAATGTATTTCCAACTAATGACTAGGCAGTAGGGTACCACCTATCACAGTACGGGGCCTAGATCACCGTACCAAGTAGTACGCCCCCTTCCCTGCAACACAAGACCGGGACTACCCCTTACTGGATAATCCCGAGTGAGATCACCCCACGGTTGGGATCAGCAACCGCCCACTAAGCCGAAATAAAAAGGGACATCTAGACAGGGATGACCTCACCCCGCTTGGGTGCTACCCACCTAGCCTTGCTGCATAACCCCTGATTTTCAGTCATTCCCATTTGATGAGGCTTGAGGCTAAGCGTTGCCTTTTTAGAACATATCCCTTAGAATGCCCATCGTACACTTGACGATGTTTCGCAAGCATTCATCCATACAAGTCCGTCCCGGGTTCGAATGGAACCGAAGACATTATTCCTACTATATCCATTTTGGAAATATCCTTAGGATTAGTAGCGACTAGACCTTTCACTTCAATGCTCCATCTTCGAATCCAAACTCGTTTTCACGAAACGTACAAACCGGATCGAAGTGGTTTTCGAGAAATAAATCTCGATCCCGGTCTCTTCGAAACAATCAATGTATTTGTCAAATATTGATAGTCGGTTATTTAACTATCAATTAATATTCACAACATCCATCGAACAATAAATAATTTCCCAAATTATTTATTTATTCCAAATATCTTTACAGGATATATTTCTATTTTCAACCCCTTGAAAACAATTTCAAACCATCTTTCTCTTTTCAGAATAAACCTTCCCAAATATTTCTATCTCCACTGAAATCACCAAGCACAAAACTAGCTTTTTAAAATAATTTAAAACACTTTACTTTGAAATATACTTTTAAACATTTAATTAAAAGCTACTTCAATAATTTATTAAAAATACATACTATATGAATATTTGAAAATAAGGTTACTTAATAAAATATAAAACTAGATTTCTACTTTTAAAAACAAAATACCAAGTCACTCTTTAAATAATTACTGTTATAATAGATTTAAGGAAATACTTACCTTTAGAATTTAAATATTTAGAAATAATAATTTTTTTTCGAAACAGACCTTTTAAAACAACTTTAAAACTTTTAATTTATATTTAAAAATTAATTTGGAAACGTACTTAGTTATCCAGGGAGAATTTCCAATTTCAATCACTTAAATCAATTTCCCAAATTGATTCCCAATTTATTCCATTTGAAATAAATTTCTTTACTTCCTCAGTTCATTACAAAATTCATTAATTATGGACTTATTACTAATTTCTTTTTCAATTTCTTCTTTACTCTTTCAATAATTCAAATCTTAAATTCTAAATAAATGTTTATTCTTTTTAATTAATAATACTGCATTTTAAAATTCATTAACTTTCTGTTTATTCAAATTTTCCTTTCCATTCTTAGGATTCATTTATTTAAATTTTAAAGTCACTTTATTTCTTTTCCAAGTAATTCTTAAATTTATTCTATAATTACTTTACTTGCAATTTCACTTCTTTTATTTTCATTTCCAAATCAAATTTATATTTTTGGTAATTCATTATACCCAATTATATCAACCAAGCCATAGCATTCAATACTTCCACATAATTCATTATAGAATATCAAATAATCAGAACAGAGAATATTAAATAATTTAAATAAAAAATGAGGGGTCTATTTGGATCCCTCCAACCTGTTTTCCCTGCATCCACAGATGTTAGCACAATATAATACACCAATTCCAAAATATACCATACTATAGTGCATCAATCAATTCAACCATTCAAACAATTATTTAAATTTAATCATTTAAATTTAAATTTAACTGAGTGAGATTAACTCACCTTTGCTATTATTTGCAATCCACTTCGCTTTTATTTTGGATTTCCTGATGTTTGACCTTGAATAAATATTTACACAATTTATCAATATTCGAAATAAATCGAATGACCAATTACCATTAAATAAATTTAATTAACCAATGATTTAATTTAACAAACCCCTTTTAATAAATTATTTTTAGTGACCAATTATAATTAAATAGGTTAGTTAGAAAAATGAATTTCCATAATCCATTACTTCAGAATTAACTAGTAAGTTTTAGAATGTGTGCATATATACCCTTTTATTTTCTTAGTTTTAATTTTGAACTTCATATGTACTTAGAAAATAATCCATATAGATTTAGAAATCTAATCCTATATAAACCCTATAACATTTAAAAATTTCCCTTTTTTTCCAACACCTTAAATCTAAACAGGTTAGTGTATATATATTTAAATCAAAATAGATAGAGACACATTATATTTGTATTACATTTTCCTTTACCACAGATTTAAAACTTGTCTATCTATATATTATATATTTTATTTCTTTTTCTTGTCTATTCTATTTATTCTGTCTAAATATAAATATATTGAACAAATTTTTCCAAAATCTTGCCTATATATAATAATTTTCTGTTCGAAATCAACAACCTAAAATCCAAAAACTAATTAACATTAAAAAAAATCGTCACTGTAATACTTCCTGTATATAAATATATTCATATAAATTTTTTTCTCTCTTTTTCTCTGCAAACATATGAATATCTACTTAAAAAAATTTAAAAAAAACAGAGATTAATACCTCATCGATCGAGCTTTGACGGTCTTAATGACGCGACAGATCCCTAAAGTTCGCACGCCCGAAAGCGCATCGTCGCTGTCCACCTTGACTGCCATGCACTCACGAGCTCACACGAGCTATCTCCCCGATCAACGAATCTTGACAGTCGCCTTCATCGCGATATTAGCCTCGCGTCTCCCCTGCAAACCCCCAAAATCCAAGATTGGCCCTACGCAACCTCGCGAAACCCCCATGCTCCTCGAATCGCGTTCGAGCACCGCCGCAACACTTGCTCCACCGCCGCACGAGTCGCTTGTGCTCGAAAAAGGAGTCGGCCAAAAAATTTGAAGTCGATTTCGAATTTCGATTGGAAAAGTTAGTTGATTTCGTTCCTACACTATAGCGAAGAATAAAGGCTCCGCCCCCCCCCCCCTTTTTTCTCTGATGCGAGCGGTTTAGAAATGAAGGGGTCGGCCATTATTTTTATTTTCGGCGAGAAGAGAGAGAGATTTCGCTATGTTTCCAGAACGAAAACAAAATATCTAACTCTTTTTAATTATTATACGAAGAAGCGTATTGAAGAAGGGATGAGGAGACTATACCGGCAACTACAGTAATTTCGAAATGAAAAGGTGAAACAAATTTCAACTGAAACTGACTGGTATAAATATATATATTAAATTTAAATTTCGATAAAAATTTAGTACGTTTACTTGCCGTGCGCTCACATAACAATTCCAATGCTACGAGAATTGAAACCCGATAATAACACAATATTACGGATCCAATGGAACTGGTTTCGTCAAATTCCGAGACTGTGCCTCGAAAGGCTATTTTATTTTATTATTATTATTTTCAATTTAAATGATATTAAATTTCAAAACTGAACAATTCAGTGTTAGATTCAATTTTAAGACTTCTATTATCTTCAATGTTATCAATATAAATTTTATAGGCCTTCAAATTATATTTTAACGGGCTTAGAACTCCAGATTTAGCATTTTACTCAACTTCAAATCAACTAAGTTGTGATATTCGTAATTCAAGTTAAAATTGCTCTATTGAATATTTAAAATCAATTAAATATTCTGATTTTAAATGCTTGAAAATTCTGGGTCGTCACATTTATAGGCATAAGAAACAAAAGTTGTTCACTTCAATATAATAAAAACAAATCTTTGTCTTGTAAAAACAGCAAAAAAATCTGAAACATTCATATTATCATAAATGAAGCATAAGCATTAATTAGATGTAATCAAATATGAAAACATGCATTTAAGATTCAACTTCTTGTTCAAGTAAAGTACTGCAGCCGAAATTTTGTGATAATTTCCTTCTACTGTGTAGAATACTTAGCCGATTAAAAAGCATGGCATTATAAATAGAAACTGCCTAGATACAACCTATATTATTCAGTACTTCTATATATATCCATCATACTTTTACGTTCGTTTATAAAAACTTAACTAAACCTAAAAGCGAACCTGAGAAACATTGTGCTTTGTAAAATTAAATAGAATTAAAAATAGGAAACAAAAGAAAGGTTTCAGGAAAATTCTTCTGAAGTTTCTTTAACATCCCACCTTTTGTTCAAAGTTTTGTCTGGTGAGTAAACTTACCTATTTTCAATTTAAACTTGTATCTTTAGCTTACAATTGGTATGTGCTTTGATATCTGCTTGAATAATAACCCTGAGTACTTTCTGTTGCTCTGGTAGCATATGTAGTTGTTCTTCAGAAATTTTGAGTATCTGAACAAAGTAAGCAAAGAAATTTGTAAACACTTCATCATATGATGTTTTAAAACTTAGGTATTGATGCTAATTTAATTTGTTTATCCAAAAATCAAAGGGTCTGCAATCTTTGTTGAAGTTTTACAGTATTTCATAAATACTGTTGTTTCAAGTTACAGGTAAAGAAATCAAAGGTCAAAATTTGAATGTTTCAATTTGTAAATTCAATAACGTATTTAGATTTCATACACATAGTTAGGATTTTTAATATAAAAATTATGATTTTTAAGCAAAGATCATAAGAGCAGTTTTAAAAGAAAGCTAAAATGGGTTTTTTCAATTCTGGATGATTGGGTAAATTTTAATGGTTGTAATTTGATATGAAGAAAACTTGAAGATAATTTAACATAAGAAAAATGTCAAAATAATTTTCGAATGTATAGATTGTTGGTTTGAGGTAAAGGTAGGGTTTAGTTCACATTTTCTGATGGGTCTGTTTGCTCGATGATTGCATCATCATGGAACGACTGAGCTGGGAGTGTTTTTGAGGAAAGGAGGGGGATGACGTCGGCGACACGTGGTAGGAATCGCGACTCAAACGGTGGTCGGCGCTAGGAGGAAGAGGGGTTTTCACTTCTGCTGCTCGAGTTACAGTTCACCCAGAGGGGTATTTTTTCGATTTCGTGACCTTTGCACCGAGTTGGCTCTTGAATTCGAGTGTGTGGTCGAATTGGAGTTTGTGGGGGCTGACGTGGGTCGCCGGAGGCGAAGCGAACCACCGTGCACGTGCACGGTGGTGAGGAGATGTCTGTCGAGTTGCTGGGAGTGACGCCTGCTCGTACTCGTGAAATGTGGATGTTTTCTTCGGGGTTGTCTCCAGGTCGTTTGCGTGAGTGGGCTACTGTAGTTTGATTTATAACTGGAAATTAAACTAAAAAAATTAAAAATGAGAAGAAGAAAGAAACCGGAAGAAGAAGAAGGTGGATGGGGAAGAGAGAGGCGGGAAAGACACGAGGGAAACTCGAGATTTTCCGAGTAAAGGGTAGTGCTGTCTCGGGTACCTTTCTTAATGGACGTGCATAATTTTTGTTTAAGTATTTTGTATAACTAAGTTAGTAAAGCAATTAGTTAATGTTAGGTTAGTACTTGATTTAAAACTTATTAAGGACGGTCTTAAAGATAGTTAATTAATATAAGGTAACTATGAATGTAAATTAATTTATGCATGAAATTAAATTAATAACTTTTAATTAAATCTGTAATTAGAAATTAATCTTGGGTTTTATCAGTTAACTTAAGGAAATTTAATTAATTATTTAAGGATAATTAATTAATTAATAAATGGTAATTAACTTAAGTGATTAATTAGGGATTATACTTTAATTAAATTGATAATAAATGATTAATTTAAATAATTTATGATAATTAAATAAGTAATTAATTTTTAATAAGTAAGTTATTAACTAACAATTAAGAATAAATTAATTAACTGAGTAATTAATAATAATTGATGAATAAAAGTTAATTAATTAAATAATTAATTAAAGATTAGACGATTAATGAATTAATAATTAAGGATTAACTAAGTAATTAATTGACCATTAATAAGTTAATTAATCAGTAATTAATTAAGTAGAATAATGTAGTTTATCCTTAAGCAAGTAATTAAGTTAAGAAAACCAAACTGTTTTGGTATGAATTGGTAATTCTGTTGATTGACTTTGATATCTGTTTGACGATATTTATGTGATATGTTGTGATATATTATGGATATCTGTAATAACTATATATGATTTACCTATGATATCTGTTATGTGAATTCTTAATATTAAATTGAACTGTTAAGTTAAATTGACAACTTGGCCCTTAAAATGGCGTTTGGATTCCGATGAGACCGGGATCGGAAGAATCAATTTTGATTCTCCGAAAACCACATTGATCCAAATTAAACGATAGGTCGTGACTTGTCAATTGGAGATCGAGATAGTGTTTCAGAATGCAAGGGTTATCGTCGTTAACTCCGAGGGTTATTCCAAAATGAGTGTAACGAGATAATGCCTTCGGTTTCGTTCAAACCCGGAACGAACTTGTATGGATTGAATGCTTTCAGCACATTGTCAGGCAGACGATGAGCATTCTAAGAATAATGTTCATTAAAGGTAATCGCAGCCCCAAGCCTCATCAACTGGGAATGGCTAAAACAAGGGAGATGCAGCAAGGTTAGGTAAGTCATACCCAAGAAGGACCAGGTATTCCCCTGTCTAGATGTCCCTTTTTATTTCGGCTATGTGAGCAGTTGTTGGCCACAACTACGGGCTTATCTTGTTCGGGACTATTCAGTAAGGAATGGTTCCAGCCTTTTTGTTGTAGGGGGTTAGGAGTGATCCTCGGTACGGTGATCTAGGCCTCGTACTGTGACGGGCGGTACCCCAGTAGCCCTGCCATTGTTGGAAGCCCATTTTCCCTACGAGACCCTATGGTTTTGATTTGTATTACCCACTTTCGTGGCTAGTAGCTGGAATTTAATGAATGTAACAATTTCGGCTATTTTCTATTTGCTTGAAAACCCTAGACACTATTATAATATCACTGAATTTCCTATAAAATGTTTTGGTTAGCGTAAGGTAAAAACTTACCCGTATTTATTTGTGGGGAGTCTTACGTGATACCTTTATTTCAAATGATTTTCAAAGTTAAACAAATTTGACCCGTTTACTCACACCAGACCCATGTTTGACCCGGAGTTTATATTTTGTTTTCATAAACTCTTGGGTACTCAAATTTTTATGAGTAGCCAAGTGATAGCTATTTGGAAGTGTTGATTTTCTGGAGAAGCTCTTTTAGGAAGACGACCAGACGTATGTACCTATATATGTAGTTCCACTGTGTAGTTAGTGTATGCTGTATTTTGGATGTATGTATGGACATATATGTATATGACAGTCCTGTTTTATGATACTGTATGACTCTGATGTATGTATAACTATGTAATAGTTATGTGATGTATTATATTTTGTTCCATTACGCTGTGAGATTCTGATGTTGTTATTCTTTCTTTCTATTCTTTTCTATTTCTATCCCTTTCTTTCTTAATGATGAAACATCTTTCTGCGTTAGAAAGGCGGGTCGTCACAGTTGGTATCAGATCGAGTTAGAGCGAGTACCTAGGCTCTTGTGTTATATTTATCCTGAGAGTGCGTATTTGTATTTTCATATAATTATATGTATCTATCTAAATTTGTTGAGTTACCTGCTCAGGTGACCGACATGAGTTCCGAAAGAAGAGGTAGAGTTAGGGCTTGTACTTCAACAGATGATGGACGGAGTCAAAATGCTAGTGAGGCTGTCAATCCAGTACCGCCTCAAGTTAGTTTTGCAGCTTTATGCAAGGATTTCAAAAATCTTAGAGGTCAACCATTCAAAGGTTCAGAGTCAATAATTGAAGTTCAAGCCTGGCTACGCTCTTGCGAGCGTATTTTCAAGAGCATGAAATTGTCTGATGAGCGTAAGAGGCAAATGGCATCGTGGCAATTGCAAGGTGGTGCAACAGCATGGTAGGATTCAACAATTGCAAACATTTCTGAGGATGACATTTCATGGGACAGATTTAAGGAGTTGTTTGAAGAGAAGTTTATGCTAACGGCAGGGAGAACCCAATTGCATCAGGATTTTCTATATTTGAAGCAGGGTAGTATTTCTATTTTGGAATACGAGACTAGATTCAACGAGCTCCCTTGTTATGGACTAGGACTCATCGATACTCCTCTTAAAAAGAATGAGAAATTTGTGCAAGGATTGAGGCCTGAATTCCATGGAAAATTGACGGTGCTTCTGAAAGAATCTTTTGTTGATTTGATTGATATGGCATTGAGGTATGAAAGTTTGATGAGTAAGAAACCGGGGGCTTCAGTTGCAGCTTCAGGTGGGAATTTCACTAATTCGAATAAGCGAAAGTTCGATCCCAAATAGAGAAAGCCGAATAAGAAAGAAACCTGGGAATAACAACGGACCTCGCAAGTGCTACATGTGTCAACAGGAAGGACATTTGGTAAATAAGTGTCCCAGAAAAGGAATCCAGCAGCAGCAAGAGCAACCGCATCAGAGTGGCCCAGGGACAACTATGGTACATAGATCATTGTGCTTTAATTGTCATCAGCCAGGACACATGATCAAGAATTGTCCACTTCTGCAGAGGGCACCTC
This sequence comes from Allium cepa, assembly GCA_030765085.1. Classification (NCBI taxonomy): domain Eukaryota; kingdom Viridiplantae; phylum Streptophyta; class Magnoliopsida; order Asparagales; family Amaryllidaceae; genus Allium; species Allium cepa. The sequence goes on from CM060928.1 coordinate 1,041,028,913, forward strand.
AGAATAAAGTTTTTGCTTTGGAAGCCGGACCATCTTCTTCGATGGGTAAAGGAGTATTAGAAGGTACTTTACTTTTAGATGGAAAATATGTTAAAGTTTTGTTTGATTCGGGTGCTTCCTTGAGTTTTATTTCTTTGGACTCTGTTGAAAAGTTCTCTCTTACCCCTAGTTCTGTAGACAGTCCTATCTTGGTGTCTAATCCTATAGGAGGGGTGACCAAATTAGACACAATCTGTAAGGACTTGAAGTTCTCTTATCTATCCCACAGTTTTTCTTGTGACTCGTATGTGTTGAATTTTAAGGGATTTGATCTTATTTTGGGAATGGATTGGCTGGATAAGTATAAAGCCGTTTTGAATTGTCATGAGAGAATAGTTTCGTTGGAAACTGATCTGGGTAGAATTGGCAGAGTGTCGTGTGATAATTCTGGAATTCACTTGAGCAGTCTTTTGCATGGAATTGAGACTTCTGAAGAGAAGATAGAAAACATCGATGTGGTTCAAGATTTTGCTGATGTATTTGAAGAAGTTAAGTGTCTGCCACCACATCGAGAAATAGAGTTCCGTATTGATTTGATTCCAGGAGCTGTGCCAGTGATTCAGCCCAGTAGGAGAATGGCTCCTGGGGAAAGAGAAGAGTTGGTTAAGCAGACGCAGGATCTTTTAGAGAAGGGATTGATTAGACCCATTTTTTTTGTTGGGGTTCAGCGGCAGTGTTTGTGACTAAATCGGATGGATCATTGAGGTTCTTTGTGGATTATAGAGAATTGAACAAAGTGACTATCCGTAATAAATATCCTCTTCCTCGCATCAATGATCTTTTTGACCAATTGCATGGTGCTTCTACCTTTTCTCAATTGGATCTAGCTTCAGGTTTCCATCAGTTGAGGGTAGCTGAAGATAGTATTCCCTTGACTGCATTTAGGGGACCGAATTGCTTCTATGAGTGGTTGGTTATGCCGTTCGGATTAACCAACGCTCCCGCCTACTTCGTTGACCTCATGAACCGAGTCTTTAGGGATGTGTTGAATAAGTTTGTGCTGGTATTCATTGATGATATCTTTGTCTATTCCAAATCCGAAGAAGAGCACAGCGAGCATTTAAGGATTGTATTGGAGACTCTGAGGAAGCATGTGTTGAAGGCGAAGTTTTCGAAGTGCCATTTCTGGAAATCGAAAGTTTAATTTTTAGGGCACATTGTTTCTGGTGAAGGTATTTCTATAGACCCAGCGAAAGTTGAAACTATTCTGGAATGGAAACAGCCGGAGACAGCGATGGAAGTTCGTAGTTTTCTAGGATTGGCTGGCTACTATAGGAAATTTATCAGGGATTATTCCAAGATTTCTTCACATTTGACTAAGCTGACTAGGAAAGGAGCAAAATTCAAATGGACACCCAGTGTGAAGAAGCTTTTCAAGAATTGAAATAAGGTTAACTAGTGCACCAGTATTTGCTATTCCGGATGGGAAGAGAAAATTCGAGGTTTATACTGATGCTTGTATGGTTGGTTGGGGAGCAGTTCTGATGCAGAATGGAAGGGTTATCGTGTATGCTAGTCGGCAGTTGAAGCCACACGAGAAGAACTACACTACGCATGATCTTGAATTTCTAGCCATTGTTTTTGCTTTGAAAATTTGGAGACATTATCTTTTGGGAGAGAAATTCGAATTGTTCACGGATCACAAACCGTTGAAATATCTATTCTCTCAAAAAGATCTTAATCTGAGACAGCAACGGTGGGTTGAATTCCTAGCATCCTATGATTTGGACATTTTGTACATTCCAGGAAAAGCAAATGTTGTAGCTGATGCTCTCAGTAGGAACGCGGTTTTATCTCTTCTGGAAGTGGTTCCATCTCTGATTAAAAGCATCTCAAGCAAGCAAGAATCTGATAAGATGTTGAGGAGGATCATTAAAAGAGTTAGGAAGGGTCAGTGTCCCAGTTTTAAAATTGACGGCCAAGGAACACTAAGCATTAACGGGAGAATTTGTGTTCCGAATGATAGGGATCTAAAGTAGGAAGTCTTATTGGAGAGTCATCGCTCCAAATTGAATATTCATCCTGGAATTTCGAAGATGTACAAAGATATGAGGAGAGTCTTTTGGTGGAAGGGCATGAAGGAAGATGTAGCTGCTTTTGTGAACAGTTGTGCCATCTGCCAACAAGTTAAAGGTGATCAACAGAAATCTGCCGGGTTATTGCAGCCTTTGGAAATTCCGAATTGGAAATAGGAGATGATCTCGATGGATTTTATCGATGGTTTGCCTAGAACCAGGAAAGGAAATGACGGTATATGGGTTATTGTGGATCGTTTAACTAAGAGTGCCCATTTTATACCGGTAAAGGCAACCCGTACTGCAGTTTCTCTGGTGGAAATTTTCTTGAAGGAGATAGTTAGATTGCATGGTGTTCCAGTCAGTATAGTAAGTGACCGTGATCCTATTTTCACTAGGAAATTCTAGGAAGCTCTGCAATCAGCAATGGGAACAAATTTGAGATTGAGTACAGCCTATCATCCTCAAACGGACGGACAGACGGAGAGGCTTAATCATATTCTTGAGGATATGCTAGGGGCTTGTGTTTTAGATTTTGCAGGATCTTGGGAGGACCATCTTCATCTAGTGGAATTCTCTTATAATAACAGTTATCAAGCAAGTATTAAGATGGCTCCTTATGAAGCTTTATACGGAAGACCGTGTAGATCCCCATCTTGTTGGATTGAATCGAAGGATCGTCTTGTGCTCGGACCTGATCTTATTCGAGAAGATTCTGCAAAGGTTGAGCTTATCAAGAAAAGGATGAAAGCTGCTCAAGATCGTCAGAAGAAATATGCTGATAGAAGATGAAGGCTATTGGAATTTGAGACCGGAGACTTGGTTTTTGTCAAAGTTTCTCCAATTAAAGGTGCTATAAGATTCGGAAAGACGGGAAAACTTGCTCCGAGATACATTGGGCCATTTTGAGTATTGGAAAGAATTGGAGCTGTAGCATACAGGATTGAATTGCCAGAGCAGATGTCTGGGATTCACAATGTGTTTCATGTATCGCATTTAAGAAAATTTGTTCATGATCCATCACTGGTTGTAGAACCAGTAATTCAGGAAGATTTGGAAGTAGAACCCAATTTAACTGTGGTCAGAAATCCAGTTTCGATTGTGGATCAAGACGAGAAGCAACTCAGGAACAAAGTGGTGAAACTCGTCAAGGTGCAATGGAGTGAGGATCCCAGAGATTGTACCTAGGAAACTCTCGATAGTTTTAGGAATGCTTATCCGGATTTATGTTCGGATAACTAGTGATGTTTGTTAAAGTAGACTGTTTGACTGTTTGCTATTATATGAATGATATGTATGTTTGGATTGTTAATATAAAAGCTTTTGAATTAACTTTTGTTTCAAATTTCGAGGACGAAATTCTTTTAAGGAGGGAGGAATGTAACAACCCGGAATTTTTGACAGCATATTTTAGTAAATATTTAATCTAATTTAAATTAAATAGAGCTTCTTAAATTATAATCTGATGAAATCTTAATCATTTATCAGTTATATATGCTTTGTAAAAAAAATTTGATTTGAAAATCTAAAAATAAATTCTGTATTATTCAATAAAACCAAAAGTTGTATATTATCAATATTTAAATACATATAAAAGGGTAACCTAAATAATAATGTTTAAAATAAGAAATCCTATCAATATCAAATATAAAATATAAGATATACATAGAAATATAAAATATATAAATACAAGTATATAAACATAAGAACACTATAATATTAATATAAGTATAAAATGAACAAGTGAATGAAGTACTTGATAATATAAGTCTAAAATAGAAGTAAATATATGAAATAAATGGATAGTGTGGTAACATATGAAACCAGACAAATTTATTCACATAACATACAAAATCTTTAACAAATAATAACATTTGTTGTTGTACAATATATTGTGCAATGCAAGGAGAAGACAAAACTTTGTACATATTCAACTTTATCTTTGTACACATATATAAAATATGTTTGGCCGAAATAAGAAATTAATATCTTTATGCATAATCTGTAACATTCATATGTACAATAATCAAATGTCTTTGTCCAGAAAAAATATAAAATAAAAATAAAACTTAGGTGCTGTTGTAAAGTTTATAGGCATAAGAAACAAAAGTTGTTTGCTTCAATATAATAAAAACAAATCTTTGTCTTGTAAAAATAGCAAAAAAATCTGAAACATTAGTTACATATTATCATAAATGAGGCATAAGCATTAATTAGATGTAAACAAATATGAAAACATGCATTTAAGATTAGCACAACTTCTTGTTCAAGTAAAGTACTACAGCCGAAATTTTGTGATAATTTCCTTCTGCTGTGTAGAATACTTAGCCAATTAAAAAGCATGGCATTATAAATAGAAACTGCCTAGATACAACCTACATTATTCAGTACTTCTATATATATCCATCATACTTTTATGTTCGTTTATAAAAACTTAACTAAACCTAAAAGCAAACCTGAGAAACATTGTGCTTTGTAAAATTAAATAGAATTAAAAACAGGAAACAAAAGAAAGGTTTCAGGAAAATTCTTCTGCAGTTTCTTTAACATCTCACCTTACGTTCAAAGTATTGTCTGGTGAGTAAACTTACCTATTTTCAATTTAAACTTGTATCTTTAGCTTACAATTGGTATGTGCTTTGATATCTGCTTGAATAATAACCCTGAGTACTTTCTGTTGCTCTGGTAGCATATGTAGTTGTTCTTCAGAAATTTTGAGTATCTGAACAAAGTAAGCAAAGAAATTTGTAAACACTTTATCATATAGATGTTTTAAAACTTAGGTATTGATGCTAATTTAATTTGTTTATCCAAAAATCAAAGGGTCTGCAATCTTTGTTGAAGTTTTACAGTATTTCATAAATACTGTTATTTCAAGTTACAGGTAAAGAAATCAAAGGTCAAAATTTGAATGTTTCAATTTGTAAATTCAATAACATATTTAGATTTCATACACATAGTTAGGATTTTTAATACAAAAATTATGATTCTTAAGCAAAGATCATAAGTGCAGTTTTAAAAGAAAGCTAAAATGGGTTTTTGTAAATTTGGATGATTGGGTAAATTTTAATGGTTGTAATTTGATATGAAGAAAGCCTGAAGATAATTTAACATAAGAAAATTGTCAAAATAATTTTCGAATGTATAGATTGTTTGTTTGAGGTAAAGGTATGGTTTATTTCACGTTTTCTGATGGGTCTGTTTGCTCGATGATTGCATCATCATGGAATTTTCGAGCTGGGAGTGTTTTTGAGGAAAGGAGGGGGATGACGTCGGCGACACGTGGCAGGAATCGCAACTCAAATGGTGGTGGACGCTAGGAGGAAGAGGGGTTTTCACTTCTGCTGCTCGAGTTACAGTTCACCCAGAGGGGTATTTTTTCGATTTCGTGACCTTTGCATCAAGTTGGCTCTTGAATTCGAGTGTGTTGTCGAATTGGAGTTTGTGGGGGCTGACGTGGGTCGCCGGAGGCGATGCGAACCACCGTGCACGGTGGTGAGGAGATGTCTGTCGAGTTGCTGGGAGTGACGCGTGCTCGTACTCGTGAAATGTGGATGTTTGCTTCGGGGTTGTCTCCGGGTCGTTTGCGTGAGTGGGCTATTGCAGTTTGATTTATAACTGAAACTTAAACTAAAAAAATTTAAAAATGAGAAGAAGAAATAAACAGGAAGAAGAAGAAGGTGGATGGGGAAGTGAGACGCGAGAAAGACACGAGGGAAACTCGAGATTTTCTCGAGTAAAGGGTGATGGTGTCTCGGGTACCTTTCTTAACGGACGTGCATAATTTTTGTTTAAGTATTTTGTATAACTAAGTTAGTAAAGAAATTAGTTAATGTTAGGTTAGTACTTGATCTAAAATTTATTAAGGATAGTCTAAAAGATAGTTAATTAACATAAGGTAACTATGAATGTAAATTGATTTATACATGAAATTAAATTAATAACTTGTAATTAAATCTGTAATTAGAAATTAATCTTGGGTTTTATCGGTTAACTTAAGGAAATTTAATTAATTACTTAAGGATAATTAATTAATTAATAAATGGTAATTAACTTAAGTGATTAATTAGGGATTATGCTTTAATTAAATTGATAATAAATGATTAATTTAAATAATTTGTGATAATTAAATAAGTAATTAATTTTTAATAAGTAAGTTATTAATTAACAATTAAGAATAAATAAATTAACTGAGTAATTAAGTAATAATTGATGAATAAAAGTTAATTAATTAAATAATTAATTAAAGATTAGACGATTAATGAATTAATAATCAACGATTAACTAAATAATTAATTGACCATTAATAAGTTAATAAATCAGTAATTAATGAAGCAGAATAAAGTAGTTTATCCTTAAGCAAGTAATTAAGTCAAGAAAACCAAAGTTTTTGGCATGAATTGGTAATTCTGTTGATTGACTTTGATATCCGTTTGAAGATATTTCTGTGATATGTTGTGATATATTATGGATATCTGTAATAACTGTATATGATTTACCTGTGATATCAGTTATGTGAATTCTTAATATTAAATTGAACTGTTATGTTAAATAGACAACTTGGCCCTTAAAATGGCGTTTGGATTCTGATGAGACCGGGATCGGAAGAATCAATTTTGATTCTTCGAAAACCACATCGATCCAAATTAAATGATAGGTCGTGACTTGTCAATTGGAGATCGAGATGGTGTTTCAGAATGCAAGGGTTATCTTCGTTAACTCTGAGGGTGATTCCAAAACGAGTGTAACGAGATAATGCCTTTGGTTTCGTTCGAACCCGGGACGAACTTGTATGGCTTGAATGCTTTCAGCACATCGTCAGGCGGACGATGAACATTCTAAGAATAATGTTCAATAAAGGTAATCACAGCCTCAAGCCTCATCAACTGGGAATGGCTAAAACAGGGGAGATGTAGCAAGGTTAGGTGGGTCATGCCCAAGCAGGACAAGATATTCCCCTGTCTAGATGTCCCTTTTTATTCTGGCTGTGTGAGCAGTTGTTGGCCACAACTGCGGAGTTATCTTGTTCGGAACTGTTCAGTGAGGAATGGTTCCGGCCTTGTATTGTAGGGGGTCGGGAGTGAACCTCGGTACGGTGATCTAGGCCCCGTACTGTGACGGGCGGTACCCCAGTAGCCCTGCCATTGTTGGAAACCAATTTTCCCTACGAAACCCTACGGTTTTGATTTGTATTACCCACTTTCGTGGCTAGTAGCTGGAATTTAATGAATGTAACAATTTCGGCTATTTTCTATTTAATTAAAAACCCTAGACACTATTATAATATCACTGAATTTGCTATAAAATGTTTTGGTTAGCGTAAGGTAAAAACTTACCCGTATTTATTTGTGGAGAGTCTTACGTGATACCTTTATTTCAAATGATTTTCAAAGTTAAACAAATTTAACCCATTTACTCACACCAGACCCATGTCTGACCCGGAGTTTATATTTTGTTTTCATAAGCTCTTGGGTACTCAAATTTTTATGAGTAGCCAAGTGATAGGTATTTGGAAGTGTTGATTTTCTGGAGAAGCTCTTTTGGGAAGACGACCGGACGTATGTACCTATATATGTAGTTCCGCTGTGTAGTTAGTGTATGCTGTATTTTGGATGTATGTATGGACATATATGTATATGACAGTCCTGTTGTATGAAATTGTATAACTCTGATGTATGTATCACTATGTAATAGTTATGTGATGTATTATATTTCGTTCCATTCCGCTGTGAGTTTCTGATGTTGTTATTCTTTCTTTCTATTCTTTTCTATTTCTATCCCTTTCTTTCTTAATGATGAAACGTCTTTCTCGGTTAGAAAGGCGGGTCGTCACACAAACCGTCGATGAAATCTATCGAAATCGTCTCCCACTTCCACGTTAGGATTTCCAAAGGCTGCAATAAACCTACCGACTTCTGTTGATCTCCATTAACCTGCTTGCAAATGGCCCAACATTGACAAAAGCAGCTACATCTTCCTTCCTGCCCTTCCACCAAAAGACTCTCTTCATATCCTTATACGTCTTTGATATTCTTGGGTGGATATTTAATCTGGAACGTTGACTCTTTGACAACACCTCCTACCTCAGATCCCTATCATTCGAAACATAAATCCTCCCGTTAATACTTAATGTTCCTTGGCCATCAATTTCAAAACTTGAACACTGACCTTTCCTAACTCTTCTGATGATTCTTTTCAACATCTTATCATATTTTTGCTAGCTTGAAATCCTTTCCAGAAGAGATGGAACAACTTCAAAAAGAGACAGAACTGCATTCCTGCTAAGAGCATCAGCCATAACATTCGCCTTTCCCGGGGTATACAAAATATCCAAATCATACGATGCTAGATACTCGACCCATCGCTGCTGCCTCAGATTAAGATCCTTTTGAGAGAAAAGATATTTCAACGGTTTGTGATCCATGAATAACTGGAACTTCTCTCCCAAGAGATAGTGCCTCCAGATCTTTAAAGAAAAAACAATGGCTAATAACTCAAGACCGTGCATAGCGTAGTTTCTTTCATGTGGCTTTAATTGTCGACTCACATATGCAATTACCCTTCCAATCTGCATCAACACTGCTCCTAGTCCAACTATACAAGCATCCGTATAAACCTCAAATTTTCTTTTTCCATCCGGAATAGCTAGCACAGTTGCACCGGTTAGCCTCATCTTCAACTCCTGGAAAGTTTCTTCATACCGGGGTGTCCATTTGAACTTAGCTCCTTTCCTTGTCAGATTAGTCAGCTGTGAAGAAATCTTAGAATAATCCTTGATAAACTTTCTGTAGTAGCCGGCTAACCCCAAAAAACTACGAACTTCAGTTGGTATCTACGGTTGCTACCACTCCAGAATAGTCTCAACCTTCGCTGGATCTACAGATATACCTTCTCCAGAAACAATGTGCCCCAAAAATTTGACTTTCGATTTCCAAAAAAGGCACTTAGAGAACTTCGCCTTCAAAACATGCCTTCTCAGTGTCTCCAACACAATTCTCAAATGCTGCTTGTGCTCTTCTGCAGACTTAGAGTAGACCAGAATATCATCGATGAACACCAGAACGAACTTATTCAATACATCCTGAACGACTCGATTCATTAGGTCAACAAAGTAGGCATGAGCGTTGGTTAACCCGAAAGGCATAACCAACCACTCATAGAAACAATTTGGTCCCCTAAATGCGGTCAAGGGGATACTGTCCTCAGCTACCCTTAACTGATGGAAACCTGAAGCTAAATCCAGTTGAGAAAAGACACAAGCTCCATGCAGCTGGTCAAATAGATCATCAATACGAGGAAGAGGATATTTATTACGGATAGTCACTTTGTTCAATTCTCGATAATCCACACAGAACCTTAGCAATCCATCCGATTTAGTGACAAACACCAGAGCAGAGCCCCAACAAGAAAAACTGGGCCTAATCGACCCCTTCTCCAAAAGATCATGAGTTTGCTTAACTAAATCCTCCCTTTCTCTAGGAGCCATCCTCCTACTAGGCTGAATCACTGGTACTGCTCCTGGAACCAAATCAATGCGAAACTCTATTTCTAGATGCGGAGGTAAACATTTGACTTCCTCGAATACGTCAGGAAAATCTTGGACCACATCGATATCTTCAACCTTCTCCTGAGAAGTCTCAACTCCATGGAAAAGACTACTCAAGTAAACTCCAGAATTATCACACATCACTCTAGCAATCCTACCCAGATCGATTTCCAGCGAAACTGTCCTCTCATCACAATTCAGGACAGCCTTATACTTATCAAGACAATCCATTCCCAATATAAGGTCAAACCCCTTAAAATTCAACACATAAGGGTCACAAGAAAAACTATGGGACAGATAGGAAATCTTCAAATCCTTACAAATCATGTCTAATTTGGTTACCCCTCCTATAGGATTAGATACAAAGATGGGATAGTCTACAGTACTAGGTGTATGAAAGAACTTCTCTACAGATTCCAGAGAAATAAAACTCAAAGAAGCACCCGAATCAAACAAAACTTTAATATACTTGCCATCTAAAAGTAATGTACCTTCCAATACTCCCTTGCCTTTAGATGAAGTAGGTGGTGCACCTTCCAAAGCAAATACCTTATTATGCTGAGCTTTATGAAGTAACGGGTAATTCTTGATCATATGACCTGGTTGCTGGCAATTGAAGCATAGAGATTTCTGAACCAAGGCCGAACCCGGTCCACTTTGATACGATTGTTGTTGCTGAAATCCTTTCCTAGGAAACTTATTCGCCAAGTGACCTTCTTGTTGACATATATAGCATTTGTAAGGTCCGTTGTTACTTCCAGTCTTCTTCTTGTTCTGCTTCCTCCAATTGGGATTGAACTTCCTCTTATTCGGATTAGCAAAATTCCCTCTCGATGATGCTACTGGTGCCATTGATTTCTTGTTCATCAAATCCTCATATCTCAGAGCCATATCAATTAAATCAACAAAAGATCCTTTCAAATGCACCGTCATCTTTCCATGAAATTCTGGCCTCAATCCTTGTACAAACATTTCATTCTTTTTGAGGGGAGTATCAATGATTCCTGTTCCATAGCAAGAAAGTTCATTGAATTTGGTCTCATACTCAGATATAGACATGCTACCCTGCTTCAAATTCAGAAAATCCTGGTACAGACGAGTTTTTCCTACTGTTGGCATGAATTTTTCCTTAAATAACTCTTTAAATCTTTCCTAAGAAATGTCTTCCTCTGAGATATTTGCTATTGCTGCATCCCACCAAGCTGCAGCGCCTCCCTGCAATTGCCGTGAAGCCATTTCCCTTTTCCATTTATCATACAACTTTATACTCTTAAAGATCCGCTCACAAGAGCGTGGCCACGCTTGAACCTCAATTATTGATTCTGACCCTTTGAATGGTTTACCTCCAAGGTTGATGAAGTCCTTGCATAAAGCGGCAAAACTAACCTGAGGCGGTACTGGATCTACAGCCTCACTAGCAGCTTGACTTCGTCCATTATCAGTCGAGGTACTGCACCTACCTCTGCCTCTCCTTCTAAAACTCATGTTGGCCACCTGAACAGGTAACTCAACAAATTTAGATAGGTATATAATTATATGAAAATACAAATACGCACTCTCAAGATAGATATTACTCCATAGCCTAGGTATTATCTCAACGTATGCTCTGATACCAACTGTGATGACCTACCTTTTTAACCACAGAAAGGCGTATCATCAATAAGAAAAGAAAGAGATAGAAATAGAAAAGATAGAAAGAAAGAATAACAACATCAGAATCTCACAGCGGAAACGGAACAAAAATAATACATCACATAACTATTACATAGTTTTTACATATATTAAAGCTACACAACGTCATACAACAAGACAGTCATATATATATATATATATATATATATATATATATATCATTACATACATCCCAAAATACAACATAAATCAACTAACACAGCGGAACTAGGTAAGTAGATACGTCTGGACTCTTGCTCCAAGCTCCTCCAGAACTCAACAATCCAAAACCTATCACTTGGCTACTCATAAAAATTTAAGTACCCAAGAGTTTATGAAAAACAAAAATATACTCGGGTCAGACATGGGTCTGGTGTGAGTAAACGAGTTAAAGTTGCTTAACTTCGAAAACTATTTGAAAACAAAGGTATCATGTAAGACTTCCCACACATAAACACGCGTAAGTTTTTACCTTACGCTAACCAAAACATTTTAGAGGAAATCCAGTGATATTATAGTAGTGTCTAGAGTTTTCAAGTAAATAGAAAATAGCTGAAATTGTTACATGATTAAATTCCAGCTACTAGCCACAAAAGTGGGTAATACAATTAAAACCGTAGGGTCTCATAGGGAAAATGGGTTTCCATCAATGGCAGGGCTACTGGAGTATCGCCCGTCATAGTACGGGGCCTAGATCACCGTACCGAGGGTCACTCCCGACCCCCTACAACACAAGGCTGGAACCATTCCATACTGAACAGTTTCGAACAAGATAACCCCGCAGTTGTGGCCAACAACTGCCCACACAGCCGAAATAAAGGGACATCTAGACAGGGGTATACCTCGTCCTGCTTGGGTGCTACCCACCTAACTTTGCTACATATCCCATGTTTTAGCCATTCCCGGTTGATGAGGCTTGAAGCTACGATTACCTTTATAGAACACATCTCTCAAAATGCTCATCGTCCGCCTGACGATGTTCTGAAAGCATTCAATCCATATAAGTTTGTTCCGAGTTCGAACGAAACTGAAGGCATTATCTCATTACACTCATTTTGGAATCACCCTCGGAGTTAACGACAACAACCGTTGCACTTTGAAACACCATCTCGATCTTCACTTGAGATGCCACGACCTAACGTTTAATTTGGATCGATGTGGTTTTAGGATAATCAAAATTGACACCCGATCCCAGTCTCATCGAAATCCAAACGCCATTTTAAAGGTCAAGTTGTTTAATAGTTTAAACAATTTAATTCAACACTTTGAATTCACATAGCATTTATCACAGATAAATCATACTCAACATCATAGATATATCAAAGCATATCACATAGTATCACAGAATATCACCAAATAGATATCACAAATTCAGATATTCTACTTATACAATCATCCAAACAGGAATTATTAATCCATGGTATAATTACTTAATTCATTACTCCTTAATTATCAATTAATTAGTCGTTAATTACTTAATTAATCAATTATTAATTCTTAATTGAATTACTTACTTAGTTAACTACTAATCATATATTAACTTCAAGTAGTTAATTTACAACTCTCAATTGCAAATTAATTAAACACTTAATTATTAATTAGACAATCTTTAATTATAATTATAAACTAATCATTCTTAATTACTTTCTAAGACAATTTGTTAATAATAATTCATTTCAATTAACGTTTTAAAATCTTCTTTAATAACTTTGAAATCAAATTATTACTAACCTAAAACTTTAATTTTAATTAAATTTTAAACTTACCTTATATTAACTGCTTAATTAAAATATTAATTGGACTTTAAAACATTGTTAAGTATTTACTTAATTCATTAAAACTTGAAATAAATTCTTAACTTAATTTGTCAAACATTAATTAAGTCACTAATATTCAAAATTGTTTAAGGTGATATAACATAAATTTTTATTAAGCTGAAGGTTTCGAAACTACACCCGAGAAAATCCCTACGTTTACTCGAGTTAAAGCTCGAGTTTCTCTTCCTATTTCCCGATTCCCCTCTTCTCCTCATACTTTTCTTCTTCCCCTTCTTTTCCCCAGTTAAGTTTAAGTTAAACTTATGTTTAAACTATAGTAACAGGTAAGTATGCTCACGTACTCGAGTTCCAAACCGAAGCAACGTATTCATTTTCTCGAGTATCAACTCAAGTTGCTCATAGCTGACTTCCTGACACTAATTCATTGTTGTGCATGTACACGACACCTCGTTGTCGTTCTGGCGAACCATGGTACCTCCAACAAGTCGCGAAACAACACTACACTCGAAAGCAAAGTTTAATTCGATGCGAAAAAATTCCAGAACGAAATCAAGCTTCCAGTTCAAAAAGTCAAACTCGACCCACTCGATAAATTACTTCGCCCCAGTTGCTCCGACCATCGGAGATGATCCAACTCCATCCACACCTCGCCTATCCCCCATTCTACTCCCCATCTCAATTTTGTACAACTCGATCAATCAGAGGTGATGAAATTACCTCACTTCTAACCACGTCCAAAACTCGTGCATAAACCCTAAATTTGCCTCGTTCCCTCAATTCTTGCAATAGATAATTTTTTTTACAATTTTCTTGAAATCATCGATTTCCGAACTAGCTTCGAGCAAATTTTCAACATCCAAAAATTCTTTGACCACCAGAAACTGATTAAAATGCATTTCCAGTTCATCTATGAACTGCTCCTAGTATTCATAACTAAAAATTCCCATTTTTTGTTTTAAAAATCTTATTTTTGTATGTAGATTCAAGCTATATAATTGAATTAGCAATTAACAATACTCGAATTCAACATAAAATTATTTCTTGCTCTGTAAATCAAATTTCCCAGTTGATATATTTCTCCAACATGTCTAAAACAAATTTTTATAGCTTGATCTATGGTTAAACAACTTATTTTGTTTTAAACTGTAAGCCTATAAATGATTAGATGAGGATATTTTGTATTTTGATCAGTTATCCAATTCTGAAACTAAAAACAGAGAAGATGGATAAAATAAATTTACACAGAACACTCATATATAAACACAGAGCTATATAAACAAAATACATTACCAAACATATTATTATCAATGAATCATACACGTAGATTTAATTAAACTTAAGTCTTTAAAAATTTTGTTTACTCACCTAAAAAGTGTTTGTATAGAGAGCAACTTTTGTTTTGAAGGCTGCAGTTTGATTTTCCCTTAAACCTTCCTGTTTTGTTGTTGAATGATGTTTGAGTTTGTAAAAATAATGATGTTTATTTTTCTTCTTTTCCTGATTTGCTGTGTTATGAACGAACTAGAATAAAAGGATGTATATATAGAAACAGTTTTACAGGGGTAGGCTTCTGGTACAACATTTTCTTTGTTTTCAATATTTTGGTGAAAGATTTTTTTCTGAAAATTGAAATGATTTTTACACATTTCGACTGACCTTATTTTTGTTCTGAGATGATAGCATTAAATGTATATGTTTCCCTGTAAGCTTACAGCCTTATCCCATTTGGTTTTTGTATGTAGATAGATTTTGTTTGTAGATATTCTTTTTTTTATATTATCTTCTTGCCTTGCATAATTCACATAGATACTTGCCTGGTTTTTCTTTATACTTTTGTCCTTACAAGTTTTAACTTATGTTGCATATAACCATATAATTTATTACTAACATAAATCCTTAGTTTTTATTTCTATTAAAGTTTAACTATCAAACATTTAATTTATAACATATTTTTTATTTTATACTTGTATTTAATATTGATAGGATTGATTTTATTTTAAACATTATTATTTAGATTACATTCATATATATATATATATATATTATATCAAATGTTATTAATGTAGAGCATTAATTAAACTGAATAAGGTAGATTTTATTGTAAATATTTTTGATAGTCTTCATTTTAAATTTTCAAATCATAACTTTCTTCCAAAAGACATATATATAAAAATAAATGGTAAATGTCCAAAGTCCGATCTGTTTATAAAATGAAAAGCTTGTATTTTATTTAAATTAGATAAAATGCTTATTATAATAATATGGCTAAAATCCCGGGTCGTTACACTAACAACAATGAAAGCTATAGACATAGATGTGAGATCAAAATCTTACCTTTAAACTCAAAAACAACCATTGAGTAGCTCTTAAACAAGGAAAGATCAATTCCTCTTTGACAATACCTCTAGAATCTCCAATCTAATGTCACATGCAAAGATTTCCTAAATTAGGTCATAGGAATTTCTGAAGAGTGAAGAGAGATAGAGATGGAGAAGATGAAGAGGAGGCTTACCTAAGCTTCTCCTTGATTTTGGAACTTGAATTTGAATTTCATAAGAATCTAGGGCTTAGGAATTTTGATTTCCTATCTTTTTCTCCAATTTTCTCTTTGGCTTGAGTGTTAGGAAATGAGGAGTAGAATGGATGATGAGTAGAGGAATTAGGGTATTTGGTAGATGAGTTTGGGTTAACCTGTTGGGTTAGTGGGCTAGAACACAACCCGAAACCCAAATGAAAATACCAAAATTCTAATCAATTTCAAATATACCGATATTTATACTCAACCAAGTTGTAAATGTAATTTTGAACTCGATGGAAATGGTCTCGACTCTGGATTCGACTATTTACAAAAAGTCACATTTAGGACTTTAAATTCAACTAACGATGCTATATTTAAATAACATATTTAAATATATAATCGTAAAATATGCGGGTTGTTACAATTCAAGTCCCTTCTTTCTTCACAAACTTGTAGAAAATCAACTTAAATATCTACCAAACGTTGGAAATGGTCTAACATAATATCGCAACATGGTTTGTCATCTCAAAGTTAAAGGAAAAAAGAAAAAGAAAAAGTGGGGCGCTTGTTGTAGGCCGTGAGCAATAAGGGAAGGGAAAAGAGGGCTGAGCACTAACAATGGACTAAAGATGGAACCTTTGGATGTTTGGTGAAGGTAGGAAGCTGTTAATAGATTCTTGTGCGCATGAGCATGCTGTTTGGCTTGGATAGGGCCATAAATCAAATAAAAATGTATGTTGCCTATCCGCGTCCGACCTAAAAAAAATTTTGACCGTTTTTTTTTCGAATAAGCAATGGTCCAAATTAAAACATCATTAGCAGTCTGCCCGAAAATTTCAATTCGAGCCCGAACATGATGTGTCCAGACCGGTATTGTCCACGGACAATTTCTTCTAAACCGTTAAAGTAAGAGGTAACATTATATATTATTATGTATATATATAATAATAATACATTATTCTCTCTCTAATCAAAGAATGAATCATTGGGAAATCTATTATAATTATTACATTCCTTTTTCCCAAGATGAATGCTTCATCTTCTCCATGTTTCCTTTCACCTAAATCCTACTTACTATTTCAATTTCAAACTACTCCCGAATCCCTAACACCAAAATTGTGGATGACTCTCAAACCTCATTAGGAAATCAACCAGAGGAAATGAATCCAAAGTTTATCTTTCCATCCCATGGCTTCTGCGTTGCAGTTTCTAAGTAAGCTTCACTCATTTTTTTCAAATTTTAGAGGAAAAAATGATTTTTTATTTGTTCCGTTGTTCTAATTTATGATGTGTGGAGTATACGTTTTATTTGATGATAACAAATAATTTTATTTTCGATTTTACTTCAAGAGTCGGTTACATTTTAGAAATCAAAATGTCACAATTTTTTTTCTAAGTGAATTGTTAGTCAATATATCTCATTTGCTTGATTTACACACATTACATAGCAAATACATGCACACCTGTTTTTATCTGTAACAATAATATGTATTTTATTATTACTAAAAGGAATCATTATAAGAAATTTCAGTAAATTTTCATTTAATATTAATAAATATATATTGTATTTAATGTGTGTTATATTTGCAAGTTTCCTTAAAAGAAACGGTTGTGGTGAAGTTTATTTTTCAGAAAGGGAAAAAAATAATGATCGTGCGACAAAAAAGGAAATGCATCATGCAATATAAATCACATAGTATTGCATAATTGATTAGAAGTATTCTACACATAGAAGGATAATTGTATTAATTAACTGATTGGAAATATTTAAGAACAAATGTCAAAGATGGAGATTCTCTCAAAGGAAATGCATAGAATATCAATCATTCAAAATGGGAAACTAAATCTTACATAAGGGAAGAAGATTTCATTTGGGGTCATATATTTTTTAAAAGAAGAGTGAAGTAATATTTTCCCATTAATTGGAAATGCTCGACAACAAAAAAAGAAAAAAATATTTCATTATCTTTTCAAAAAGAGGAATATATAACCCATGGATTCATTCACATGCTCAATTATTCAAACAAAGATTCTCAAGCAAATATTCTAGTTAGCTTCAAGTTTCTTGTATATATATCATCTGTTATACTATTTTTTGACTATGGGATTAATAACAAAAGTATAAAGAGCTCTTATCTCATCATAACTACAACTATCTTTTACATCACATACTCACACAAGCAAACCAAAGCACAAGAATCTTGGATGATTTAAGCATCTCTTTTCATACAACCAATTCCCAATTACAACTCCAAGCACTTTAAACCACAACACGATTTTCTCTAGGCATCTGCAAGGATGGGATTGACTACAAAGCAGAGAAGCAGCTCATTTTTTTTAGGAATCGATGCTATAGGGGCGATGAAGTTTTTATTTGGAGAAGAAAACATGATTATTTGAGGAAGGGATAAAGGGTTCAGTGAAAAGAATGTTAGTGGATAGTCACGTGATAAAAGAGAGGGTTTTTTTTTTAGTTCGTAATTTTTTTATTTTTTTTATTTTGTTATCTGAATTTAAATATTTCTACTAGGATTGAGCTACATGTTTTCTTTGATCAGGAATCTAATCTCAAGGGATTGAGTTCAACCAAATTTATTAGGCATAGAGTTAAATATTTGTTAGCAATGCCCGCGAGTTTACTATTTGTAAGCGTTTAAATATTTAATTCAAGTAATTGCTTTGGGAGCAGTTGTAGGCAATAGGCCAAAGTTGGGTACATTTTGTGTTCCTTATTTTTTGCATTTACGTTTTGGCACTACTTTATCTGTTTATATGCGTAATATTTTAAATACCCTATTCACCTTCTACTCTAGGGTGTATTACTTGATCCTATAAGTGGTATCAGAGGGAGTCATTAGAAAAAACCCGATATCATGTCTTACCCTATCCGTTGTAGTTTTAGCGAGAGTCAATTCGGCATTTGTCCATTTATTTTTAATGGAACAGATTTTACAAATTGAAATTTTAAAATGGAATTTTAATTAAAATATGTTAATTTTAAAATGTGGGATACTATTGAAAATAGTTGTGATATGGTAGATAAGAACAATGTTTCATTTAATGCTTGAATATATCTCCTTTATTAATAGAGTATACCATCTCCCATTATTTGACTGCATAGGAAATTTAGAGCCTCTCGATGTAAAATATGATGAAAAAGTAAACAATAGTGAGAAACTCCCTAGAGCTGATACAAAATTGGAGTTGTGCATGATAGGATTCACAAAAGATGATTTGGGCGATGATAGTGAAGATGGCGGTGATGATGATGCAACAGATGGTGAGATAAGCAAATTTTCATTTAAATGTTTAGTTCTTTCATGCATAAATTGACTAAAAATATCGATGGTCTTGAATTAAAAAAAATATTAAGTTGAAAAGCGAAAATTTTAAACTTTGCCTGAAAAATGAACTTAAAATATCAAGAAAATTGAAAATTTTGATAGTGAAAAATAGGGGTGGGCATTTAACCGACTTAACCGATTTAACCGGTTTAACCGACCATGACCGAACCGTTCTAACCGATATAATCAGTTAACCGAACAATTGGTCAACCGACCGACGTCAACCGACCAAAGTCGGGTCGGTTAATGGTTAAGGGTTTCACTAATTTCGGTTAACCGTTAACCGAAATAATTTTCCACGTTCCCAGATATTGAAATATGACCCACCCAATAACCCAACCTGACTTTATTTCGTGTGGCTCTGATGCTTCTTTCTCATTTTCATTTTCATCTCATTTGAAAAAACCCTAGACCTACGCTTTTTCGTTTCAACAAAACCGTAGACTTTTCTTCAAATCGCTCTACTAAATCCCGTTGTGCCGCCTTTCTTTTACCTTCTTATGGTGCTACAGCATCTAGTTTTGCTTTTGTGTCGCCTGGTGCCCATCGAGTTGAGATATGATGGATGCGAGTATGAAGAGAAAGAATGTGAGTTTTTATTTTGTTTTAACAATTTATGAAAATAATGAAAGAGCTGTTCTATTTTGTGCAGAATAATCTGTTGACTTATACCAATATAGGATTTTACCATTAGTGCTCATTTCGTAAGAATAGATAATAAACTAATCTGTTGGAAATTTGCTTGAACTTGATTGTTCTTTTTATCATGGAAAGAAACTACACAAAAAAACAGTATATGGAAGTATTAGTAATCTGACCTTTACAATCATCATGATCCGTTTAGGCTATAACCATGACCCTCCTATCCTTATTGTATCCTCTCATTTGCAAACTACTTGTTGTAATTTAATAAGGGTTTATAGTAGTATTGATGTCATCATAAACAACTTAGCTAAGCCTTTCATATTGAGTGACCTACTTTGTGAATTCAAAATACCTATATTTGGTGTTTCGATCAATTGGAGATCAGTTTTGGCAGACTAAGATATTCAACAGAAGCATAAATATCTACATTTGATGATTATTATAACTTGAAGGTTTTTGTATAAAATCAAGAGTACCCACATTCAATGATGAAAGGTTATTAAAAGTTTCTTTTATAGCTACAAATGGATTTGATTTTGTGATTTTTGCATTCTCAGTAAGCTCATTTGTGGATATAAGAGCTTTTGCAATTGAATTTCCTTTGACATGAATTTTAATCAATGGTTATCAATCAAATGTTGCATAGAATTAGGAGCAACGATATTTGACAATTTATATTTATTTACAGGCAATGAACCTTAATAGAATAAATAAAAATTCTTTGTATGTAGATAACCCATCATTTTTCATTTATCTGCATATGTATGAGTATCCACATTTGGTGATTTAGTAGCTTCCTTTCATTCCTAAATATATGTGTCACGTATGCCTTCAACTTTGGCCAACTCATACCCAAATTTTATAACAAAAAAATGAAAAATATCTAACAGTTAGGGAAAGCAAAATAAAATAAAATTGTAGTGGCAGTGCAAAGTGAAATAACATTACTTATCATAGGGAGAAAACTGTAAGATTTTCTAGCAGGACCTATTAAGTGACTTCTTTAAATCTTCTAATTTATGTTGTATATTTGATTTTGGTTGAGAGAAATAACATGTATGCTTCAGTTGCTTATACACAGTACCCTTATATTGCCAAATAATTTTGTTTATCTTTGTCAGGACAAGCTTGGAGAATGGAAACTGAAGTTGTTGAATAAAGAGTGGAAACTAAAATTGGAGAATGGAGACTTGGAGTTGACTGTGTTGTTGAATAGATTATTCTTATTATCCATGCAGACTTTGAACTGAATTATTAATGTCATGTAATCATTGTAATTGATGCTTGTAATGTAATATATGGACTGAGAGTGAGAACTGAACTATTGTAGTATGAATTGAAGTGAAGTATAAAACCGAAGTGAACAACGACCTGAATTGTTGTTGCAATTAGTTCACTGTGTCTGTAATGTATGCGTGTAATGCTGGTAAAGTACGAAATGAAATCTAATACTATTATTATTACTAAATTACTGTAATACATGTTGTTTGGTTTGCTAACCGCGGTTAACCGATTAATATAAATGGTTAACCGGCCAATGATTAACCGTTTATGTTAATCGGTTAACCGGTTAAATGAAGTGGTTAACCGCGGTTAATTTTAACCGGTTCCGTCGGTAGACCAGAACCAAAATTAACCGACATCGGTTAACCGAACCGCTGCTATTTTTACGGTTAACCGAAAAATTTAACCGATTCAATCGGTTAACCGACCGCGCCCATCCCTAGTGAAAAATGTTTGAAAAAATGAATTTGTTCGCTTCAATGAAAATTTTCGAAAGCTTAACAATGAAATTCTGGTTTTAAAGAAAAATGAAATTGAGCTAATTTGCAAGAATAACGTTTTACAGAATGAACTGGAGATTTTTTAAATGTTTGAAAATTCCAAATGTAAAAATTTGGGAAAAACTAAGATGATTCTAGATGTGCTAGGAAACGAAATGGAAAATCTTAAAAATCTTGAATCTGGTAAGTGTGCGAATCTCCAAAAGGAATTGATTGAAATTAAAGAAAATTTAAAAACTGTTGAACTGAAAACGTGGTTTTGATAAACCACAAAACTAAAATTATTTGAATAAATCACAAATTGGAAAAGAAGATTGAAAAAATCAAGGCTTCAGAAAATACTTAAATTTGAGAAGCGCCAATGTTTTGAAATTGAGATGATTGAAATTAAGACATAAATAAAAGAACTTGAAAATGAAAATATGGTCTTAAAGATAAATGACTTTGAAAAGAGAGAGAATGCTACTAGTCATTGTTCTAAGCCAATAAATGAGAATATTCTTTTTTTTAAATCTGAAGTCAATGAGCTTGAGTTGAGTCTAAGGAAATTTTCCATGGGAGAAAAATCTTTTAACATATTATTAGGGAATTAACTCTTTGCGAATAATAGAAAAGGGCTTGGATTTAAAAGGTGTTCATATATAAACAAACGACTAATAACACCCTTAGGGGGAGAAGTGTGATATCCAAATGGGTAGTGTGACGACCCACCTTTTTGGATGATTCAAGTCGACAATAAACCACACATATCAAACTCAAACCATTCAAAAGGGAGGATTTTCAATGAGATTTACTAGGAAAATAAGAGAAAAGAAGGAAAGCAAACACAAAATCTCGTAGCGAAATGACAAAATATAATAATCAAATAAATAGTTCAAGAAGCAGTTTTACAATATACATTTGATTTCAATTTTATTTTTACAACACAATCAAAGTACCATATAATATAGTGTAGCGGAATAATAATAGTAAATACGGTCAAACAAACTCTATTTACGAAACCAAAAGAAATAATTATTGCTTCCATAAACCTGTATTTTACTTACATAACCCAAAAGAGTTAAAACTATGTAAAAGAACAATATATTAGCTGTTCCAATCAAAAACACAAGCAACAGAACATAAATAATAATCATATGCAAACAAAGGCAGTACGACCATTATATGCAATAAAAGAGTCCATCTTACATCTATAGCAATAAAAAACTAATGGTTTGTCCAGGTCTAGAAACTTTTCATCGTAAAAGGGTGATAAATAACTACTAAGTGTACCTTACACTTAATAGCCTTAGTTAATTATCCAATAGATTATTCATGCAACCTCGAACAATTTGAAATATCATTTCTCAAACTTCCCACAAGCAAAATAACATAGAATTTTAGTATTATTTAAGTTTATGTGATGTACATATATCATTTTCTCACAATAACAATTCTAATTGCTTGCTTGAATACACATATTTCACTTTCGAACTAGTATTGTTAACTCGACTACTCTAGTGCAAACTCTGATCATCCGATTTCTTGGTTAGAAATCTCCATTTTCCTTGCATAGCTATAAACTATAATAGAAAACTTAAAATTCATATTAAAAATCCATATCAAGCGTTCGCCATCAAGAATCGAGCAAAAAATCCTAATCCGGATTGGTGTGAATTTCTGCAAATCACGTATTTGAATCTAGATCAGCACTGTTATGCGAATAAAATGATTTACATACAACTTACATGTTTTATTCTATTAGTTTATTTAACACATCATTTGCTTTTCATTTATTTTAATTCTCATTCATTCCAAGATCATCTTTTATTAATTTATATTCATTTACTTACATAAATTATTTTCCATTCGATAATTAAAATCATCAATGAATAAGTATTACATATGTTTCTTTGTAGTTTAATTCATATTTATTATTATATAACTTGATTTCCTTTTAATATTAATATTCATTAATGAATCATTTCATACTTTATTTTTAAATCATTTACTTTAATAGTATTCACTTTTTAATATTCAATTTAATTATTAAGCATTTTAAAGCATTAACTTAAGTTTATAAATTTCTTGTACAACTTAATTCTTTATTCACGTATGGACATAATTTCATTTTTGAAATATTATTATTACTTAATTTTTTACTTATATGATATTCTGTTATCTTTTAATTTACAAGTTGCAAAACTTTAATTTTTTTATATTTTCATCAAACACTTGGCTTAATTTTAGATTTTAATTTGGAGGTTTCCAACTATTAAAATAGTCGATGATTCCATTCTATTTCAATAATTGAAAATCATTGATTAATGGAACTTAATAACTAAAAGTTGGGTTTAATTTCGAATCATCTTTAGATAATATATACTTATATTGTTTTAGTATATCCAAATCATACGAAGATTCTATTTTATTATAATAATTGAAAATCATTGACTAATAGAACTTAAGAACTAAACACTGAGTTTCATTTCAAATAATCTTGAAATAATATATACTTATATTTTTTTGTATATCCAAATCATACTTAGGAAATTAAATTAAAATTTGTTTATTAAAACAAATGTGTAGCAAAGCTACTATTATGGTCTTCCCACTTTGAAACTCGAAAATGAACGACGATGATATTGCGGTCATCATCGAAATTATTTTCCAGGGACGGAAGAGAGGAGTACAGAACTTATTTTCTTATAAATTCTTTTTAAAAACATTAATTTCAAATCTCATTGAAAATATTTCTATCCAAAAATACTTCCAAATAATACTAACGCTATTTTTTAAATAATCTTTGAAAACTAATTTCAAAACCCGGAACTTAATTTCTTAAATTTGCAATTTAAGCTCATCTTATTTGTAAATTATAATTTACAAACCATATTTATAAAATTTAATTTTCTTGTAACATACAATTGTTAATAGTTTTAAGAACCTTGACTATCCAACAATAAATGACAATAATCAATTTCCTAACAACCAACACAACAAAAATAACACTATCAATTTATGAAAAATTATTCTTTTAAATACAAAATAAAATATAATATTAGTATTATTTGGAAGTATTTTTGGATAGAAATATTTTCAATGAGATTTGATAGGAAGCTTTTAAAAAGAATTTTAAAGAAAATAAGTTATGTACTTCCCACTTATGTTGCTGGAAAATAATTTCGGTGATGACTACGGCATCATCGACATTCATTTTCGAATTTCAAAGTGGGAAGACCATAATAGTAGCTTTGCCACACATTTGTTTTCATAAACAAATTTTAATTCTAATTTCCCAAGTATGATTTGGATATAAAAAAAATATAAGTATATATTATCTCAAGATGATTTGAAATGAAACGTTGTAACGACCCACCTTTTTGGACGGTTTCAATCAACAATAAACCACACATGTCAACTCAAACCATTCATAACAGAGGATTGTTAATGGGGTAATTAAGAAAATAAAAGAAAAGAAGGAAAATTAAACGATAGAAAATCACAGCAGAATGACAAAACATAATAATCAAATAAACAGTTCATGAAGCTATTTTACAAATAACATTTGATTACACTTTTACAATATATCAAAGTTATACATGCAGTAGGAATAAAAATAAAATAAGGCGGTGGAACAACAAGATGCAGTGGGATAAAATAATAACATAATACTAAACTCCATCTTCATCCTCCAAAATAATATCTTCAACACTGAAAAACTCAGGCTGACCCGAGCATAATGAAAAATTATACACTTAAGTCAGAACTAAAAAATTCCAATGTATGTCAGATCAATATCAAATAAAATATGAATGCAACGGCTACAGAGATGTTACAGGATTTTCCATCTCCTATCAGCTGTACAACGTGGATATAATTATTTAAGAGATTTCAAATAATTTAAATTAAAACATAAACCTTTCAAATAATTCAATTTGAATACATAATCCAAATTCAAGAAATTGGATGGCATACATCATTTCAACCCATAATTTAAATGTCTTTATTATCCAATTCTTAAATGATTTAGATGACCATTTAAATGATGTCGATAATAGACACGGTGATAACAGGGACATATTAAAATAAATAAACTACCATACATCCAACGTATCAATCAATAAGCATCCATTTCTGACAACATCCAAATCAACCAGTATATTACAACAATTAATAGTTATCAGTATGGAGGTTTTAACAATAAGGTAAATCCCAATATAAAATTAAATGTCAACTTAATTTAATGTAAATTTAGATTCAATATCAATTTAAATGCCAATTTAAACCAACAAACAGCAGTAAAAAAAAATTACATATCTCATTATAAATTTTATTTAACTTGCAATGGAGATTTTAGTATTGTGTTAGTGAGTTGAATCACTCACCTTTTTAGCTTTCCTTCCTCTAATTAGGTTTGGATACGCCACTGCTTTCTTTCTTTTAACTTTGATTTTCTTTCTTGTTTTTTTTTGTATTTGAAGGTTTTGGAGGAGATAGAAGTTCTTATAATCTAAATTTGAAGGAGAAAATTTGAAAAGGAGAAGAAGGAAAAAATTTAGATTTGAAGAAATTTTATTTGGAAATGAGAAGAAAATAAAGAAGGAGGGAGGAAAAGGGAGTTAAAGAAAGGTCAAACAAAATTTATATATATATATAATATAAAATCAAACTCAGGTTTGAAAAAATGCAGCTTCAGAGAAAAGAAGAAGGAACAACCAAAAATGAAGAAACAAACAAAAACGAGAAAATTAAATGTGGTAGGTATTAAATAAAGAATGAAAGATACACATTTGAATTTTAAAAGACATGTTTACAAAGCAAGCAAATATTTGGTATAAAATTTCAAAACATGTGCTACCTCAGTTAATTTCATTAACAGGAAATGTTTCAAGGCAAGGCACACGTGTAGATAAATAAAACTTACTAGAAAACCAAAAGAGGCATGCATTAATAAAAGAAATAATATAAATAAACAAATGAAAGGGGTGGTTGAAATCTGAGAAGATAAATAAATGAAAAGATTAATGAACGTGAATAGTAGAATATGGAATTATAAAATATTTAAGACTATTCATTACACAAAGAAAATATAGTGCATTTATTTCAGTTTAGACAGACGTGCTAGGTGAAAAGTTTTTATTTTCCAAAGGAAAATGAATGCATGCATGAATGAATAGTGTATGTAAATGAATTCATGAATTAATGCACACACATTTCTTTTTAAATGCAAAGTAACGTCTCATTAATAATTCAATTTATGGCAAAAAGTGAAGGAACAAATGGAATAAAATATGCAAAAGAGAGAGGTCAACGAAAACGTGGGATGGCGGCATAATAAAATAAAGTAATAAATTAATGAGAATGGAAGAATTAGTATACTGCAAACAACTTTTGAAATTTAATTTTAAAACATATATTCCCTTCAATACATTTCATTAACTCCAAATATATACATAAATATAGACCATGTTTTTTAGATTATGCATGTTAAATTTTAGGTCATTTCGACCTATATAGCATATAGAAATATGCTGTCGAACTTTAATTCGGAGCATGTTTTTGCCCAGATTTTTCAGTGAAAACACTGCTTGGGTTCAACTTTGAGGCATCATATCTTTTTCATACTTTGTTTAAATTGTATACTTCTTATTTCAGTTTAAATTTTTGTTGTTGATCTTTATGAATGTTAAATTTCAAATCATTTTTACTTATATAGCATATAGAAATATGCCGCCGAACTTTCATTCGGAGCATGGTTTTACCCAGATTTTTACAGTGAAAACACTGCTTGTGTTCAACTTTGAGACATCATATCTTTTTCATACTTTGTCTAAATTGCATACTTCTTTGTGCAGTTCAAATTCTTTTTGTTGATCTTTATGCATGTTAAATTTCAGATCATTTCGACCTACATAGCATGTAGAAATATGCTGCCAACTTTGATTCGGGCATGTTTTTGCCCAGATTTTTACAGTGAAAACACTTTTTGGGTTCAACTTTGAGACATCATAACTTCTTCATAACTTGTCTAAATTGCATGATTCTTTTTGTAATTTAATTTATAGTTGTTGATCTTTATGCAGGTTAATTTTCAGATCATTCTGACCTCTGTAGGCTATAAAAACATGCTGTCAAACTTCGAATTAGAGCATGTTTTCCTTTAGCCGTTGATAGTTAAATTTGGCTGCAAGTCCAACTTTGAAAGATCATATCTCTCTCATTTATTGTTCGATTGTATCCATTCTATTTTTATTTAAAGTAGAGTTGTTGAACTCTATGTCTGCAAAATTTTACGGCTTTTAAACCTTTGTAACTAGTTGAAAATTTGCTTGGAACTTTGAATCAGAGCATGTTTTGCTCTAGCCGAACATTTGATTTGTTTTGCATGGAATTATTTTTCGATGATGTTTTTGATCGGCTTGATCCTAAGATGAAAGATCCAATATTACCACTTATCCCTATTTTTGATTGATGAGTTTTTAGGGGATTTTCGTATGCTGATTTTATGAATAATTTCATTGAATTTTTGTTAATTTTCGTTGTTTCTTTGCACGTGCATTCTAAACCGTTTTTGGAAGATTTTTTAGCTTTCGAAATAAATATCTTACAGTATTTATAATTAATTTAAAGCTATTAAAATTAAATAGTATCTATAATTAGAAAAATTTCAAGTTATTTTCAAACGATTTTGAAAATAGTTTTAAAAGCTTATTTTCTATAATAATTATTTTCTATATAATGATACATGTTTTGCACTTTTCGAACATATGAGAAAGAGAATTAAATGATTTAGTAAAACAAGTGGTATGGGACACATGGGTTTACTTTTTCGGTTAATTCCAGACTTGTATGATCGAAACCTCTTGAGTATATTGTTTTGAGTTGACAATTGAGATTTATAATTCCAACTATAGGAATTATCTGAGTTAGCTAATATTTGGCGAATTGAGAGGTTCGAGATCTCCTATTATAGGGGTAATAATCAATGAGAAGCACTTATATATATGTTGTTTTACTCGCTGATGTGATGAGGCGAGTCTTGAGATGAGATTTCCCTTTTTAGGAATTACGAGTTATGTGAAACCACTATGAGATTTATTTGCACTTGTCGATAATACGAGACAAGATGTATGAGTATTGTTAACGCTTAAAATTGAACGCTAACACCCCGGTGTAAGTAGAGATTAAGTGAAAGCACCACCCGTCAATACGGGAATTAGAAGTAAGTAGGAAAGTCACAGAAAAAGCAGTAAAAAGACAACAGTTTTAGAGTGGTTCGGCTTCAAGTTAAGCCTACGTCCACTTTAATCTCCTTTATTGCTGAATCAATTACAACTTTACAACAATCTCCGATTACAACACTGCTAAGACAAATAACTAGAACTCCAATGTAGAAGGACTCTTTGAATCCATGTCGAATGTGTTAGATTTCCTCTTGAGGTTCGTCGAGATGCCTTTCGTGTTTGAAGTGTCGAGTGAGTCAAGAATTCAGCAGAGTATAGGCGTTCCAGAAGTGAGCCAAAAGATCCTTTTCCAGTTTGGAATAGGTGGGGTATTTATTGGGAGTTTTCTGAATTAGGTCGTAGATCGTGAGCGACCTTGGATAGGCCGTAGGTCGTGAACGACCTAGTGGACGTAGTCTTCGACTTAACAAGAGCACACTTGATCACTTTGAATAAACCGGAAAATCATAGGTCGTCAACGACCTAAGGAGGAAGCGACATAAGAAGTTACTTTGGTATTGTTTAGGTCGTAAGTGACCTAGGGGAGGACAGTTGGCGACTTAAGGTTGGAGGCGGCCTATAAGCAAGCGACTTCATTCTGTGATAACTCGCTAGGTCGCTGGATATTTTAGGTCGCTAGGTCGCTTCAGTCCATAGGTTGTTATGTCGTAGATCTCTTGTACCTTTAGCCAGTTAAGTCGCTAAGTCTCTCTATTGTGATATGTCGTTGCCCTGTGTTGATGGTTAGGTTGCTAGGTCGTGATATTTTTAGGTTGCTAGGTCGTTGGGGGTCTTTAGGTCGTTCATACTTTAATTCTTTCAGGTTTCTTATTTCCTTAGGTCGCTAAGTCATGGAATAGAGGAGTTAACATTTGCCCCTCGAAGTATACGCCTATGCCATAGGTCGTCTACTTCGACTTAACTCTGCTAGGTCGTGAGCGACCTAAGGGATAAGCTAACTCGCATGTCCATTCGCCTTTCTCTTTTCCCCTATATAATCTGCTAAGTCGTTTCTTCCTCCTTACTCACTTTAGCCTTTAAAAACACCATTGAAGAAACTTCCAACCTGAACTCACCAGTCACCGATCATCCTTGCAATTTCATCACGTAAGTGAATCCGTTCCCTATTCAACTTACGATCATCATTAAATCACGTTGGATTCCCGTCTTTAACCTCTGATCCAATTTCATATTCTTATGTTTCATCGCGAACCATGCCACGATCAATTTCTGATGGAATTGAGGTGGCTCAATTCAGTTTTGGGTGATCCTTGACGATTTTGAGGAGGAGATGGTGGATTATAATGCCTCGAGTTATCTGGTTTGTGATTTTGGAGGATGTGAGAAGGTTCTTAATGGGTTGATGGGTTATTGGATTCCAGGTCGAATTGTTGCACTCCTGGTGATTGTGAGGTGATGGACACGTGGCTACATTCGGGTGGAGGACAGGCCCTGGGCCTATCGGTTTAATCGTGAATCAAATGATCTGTCTTGCTTACGACCTAGCTTTTTGCGACCTATCATACTTGCGACCTATCATACCTCACCCAGCTGCTCGCGGCATCGCCCTTTGCGACCTATCTTCCTGCGACTTAACTTTAAGTCGCGTGTACGCTTGAGCGACCTAATACATAGCCGAATTTGCACTGCCTTTTCCCGAAGCTTTATGTCTTGACCTTGTTGAAATGACATGAAATTTTAAAGCAGAGCGACCTAGGAGATTGATGACTTAACATCTTGCGGCATAGGTCATAGGTCGCATACACATTTGAACGACCTAGGACTTAGCCTATCCTGCATTGCCTTGAACTCCTTTCAGCTTGAATGAACATGACATAGCTGAATTAAATTCCCAACTTGAACTGCCGAGATAACATGCTTGAATTCGTTGAACTTCTTTATAGATTTCATTAACTTTAACGCTAATAACCTGTCAAATACAACATTTGCAGAAAAATGGGACGAATATACTGCAACTGATCGCCCACATTGAATGACAGATTAGTCGATAAAAGATAATCACTTAAAGAAATTATATGAAATGTTGTGAATCAACAAACTCAAGTGAAGTATTAAGGCAAAGCAATGTTAATCAATTAAAACTGATTTGTCTACATCAACACTGCACTTGTATTTGGACTTAAAACAACAAGCCCTGAAACTTTATAATTGACAAATGCTGTTAGTTTAATTTCAGTTATATTTGCTTGTCGTTTTGTTAGTTTTGCACAACACTTCACACATTTAGGAAACGTGCACCTTCATATTTGAATATCCAGTTCCTTGTGTAGAATGTCTTCTCAAGAAGAGGTAATAGAGAAAGCTGAAGGGGTCTTCCCGATAGCATATCCATTGGATAATCCTCCGGAAAGAACTCCAACTACCCTGAGTCAGTGGGCATTCAATCAATTACGTATTCAGTTTGGTATTGCTGAAGCAGACGCTTTGCTTCCTGGACCAAACGATACTGCTGATAGGCCACCTCTCGGTTTTATCGCTGTCAACCGTCAGATGTGCCTATGTGGTGCCATTCCTCCTTTTAATGACTTCCTTCAACGACTTCTTCTCCGATTAACTATCTCTCCTTTCGAACTGCATCCCAATGGCCATGCCATCCTAATGGGACTTTGTGTGCTGTTCAGGAGGACACTTGATCGTCTTTCGAGCTTTGAAGAAATCTGTTACTTGTGCACATTCGCAAAGAACAAAGATCATCCCTCTATCACACTCGTGAGAAGCGCCAGGAACCATAGATTGATCGTTGATCTTCCGGAAAGCGCCCACGGGTTCTTAAATCAATTCTTCTTCGTCCGTCGCCCTCCAGGATTTTACGCCATCTGGAGAGTAGGAAGTTAGATTGCTCACTCCCACTTTTTCCATTTGAGCTTTTCAAAGTCCGAGTGGCTAGGTGCTAATTTCGTTCTTTTCTTTTACAGCAATTCCTCCTCCCTCTAGAGATCCCAGCCACAAGCCAACTTTTGAAAGATTAAGTGCCGTGGCGGTTGAGGAAATAAGTATTAAATTTCTGCTGAAAGACGAATTCCTTCACCAATATTGACTCCTGCACTTTTCCCGTTCTACTCAGCCTCATGAAGTCCCTGATTCTCCAGTAGAGACATCGGATTCCCCAGTTTCCGTTGGAGAACTTACACTGAAAGAACCTTCTATTGAGGCTTCATTGGTAAAGTGTTCTACTTCAATTGATGTTGCGGGGCCATCCGGAAAACTTGTACTTGCCCCGGTCATCGAAGAAGAGGAACCTCCCCAATAATCCGGGAAATCTGGTGACGAAGGAACTGAGAGAACGAGTCCCGCCAAGCACAGCGGTGATGATACTTTTGAGAGGTTGAGCGACTTGATGATTACTTCACAAGAGCTTTTTAAAGATGATCCTATCACTGCTAAAGTTACTTCTCCAGCAGTTGAAGCGGCATCCATCCTGCAACAAACTCCATCAGCCCAAGAGTTGACGCTAGCTGTAAAATCCATCATCACCCCCCAACCAAGGAGTGGTTCGTAGTTTGACGCGCATAGTTTGCACTTTACACACACTTAGGACTTTTCAGCACTTATATGCATTCAACTTCCTTGGTTTGAAGATTTCTGAATTTATCTTTTTTTTTTATTTTCAGGTTCTCCAATGGGACGAAGTGGCTCCTACTACGATGATTTCCAGCATTATGGGTGGCGCGGCTCTTATGACCCCAAGAGGTATTTTCCTGCCTCCTGGGAAACCCACGAAGAAAGAGCTGTGAGGCAAGCTCGTGAGAAGCGTGCTTATGAAGAACACAACGGGAGAAGGGACGAACGACATGATTCTTCTCAGAGAGAGGATGATTTCCATAAACGAAAATCCCGCGATGATAAAGGGAAAAGTCATGTCGTTGAAGATCCAAGCAAACGGGCCAAACTTGGTGAGAAACCGACATCTGAAATTTCTGAAAAACTCGCTGCTCCCGTCTCTTTGGAAATTCCTTCCGTCTCTCCTTCCTTTCAAAGAGATGATATTCAAACAATCATCAGTAGGCCCCCATATCAAGTTGGGAAGGGTCCGGCTACTCTTCAAAGTCGGTTTTCGCACTGGTGCTTAAAGGGAGTGCGTTTCGATCTCGACTTGGTCCTAATCGATAAGCAAGCCATGTTGCGCAATCTTAATGTCGTCAAACTCGATATCGAGAGAATGTCTGGTTGGCAAAAACTTGTTGACGAGCTTCAAAGAGCAAACCGCGCAAATCTCGAAGCCATGCTGACTATGGAAAATGACAAATCCGAGTGGCAGAAAACACTCGATCAGCATGATGCAGAGATGAAGAGTATTGCCGCTTATAATGAGAAGCTTGAAGCGGAAGCTGAAAAACTTAAAGAAGAGCTCGCCACTTCTTCCTCTTCCTATTCTCAAAGAGAAGAAGTGCTTCAAAAACAGGTGAGAGATGCTCACGCTGCACAGAGAGACGCTGAAGCTAAATTTGAAGCACAGCAGCAAGTTGTAGAAAGCTACCGAAGCGACGTTGCTCAGCTTCGAGAAAAAAGCAACTCCCAGAATCTGGAAATTGATCTGCTAAAAGCTCGACTTTTTGAAGCTGAAAAGGAGCGTGATGAAGCTATTGCCGGCAAAGCAGCAGCCGAGGAATCTCATATGTCAACTAAAGCCGAAGTCAGCTCTACTTTATTCGACTTTTACATTTATAGTGTTCTGGGGCGTGGTAGCCTTAGATTTTTGGGACCGAAGTACGAAATCACCTTTGCCAAGGTGTGGGAAGCCGTACTTGATATGCTTAGAGGAGCTGGATATGCCGAAGTAGATTTAATGGATCACTATCTAGATGATGATGCATGTGCTTCTCTTGCTAGGGGAAAGGAGCAACTTGCTAAAGAGAGAGCCGAAATGGCAAAAGGAGAACATTTAGGGAATGCAACCTCAACTGACCCAGTTCAACCTTCGGTTTCGGCCGACATCGATATTGTTGGCTCCAGTTCCCATTCTCCACCTCCTGCTAAAGCTGTTATTGAAAGTGCAACCGCCCGCACTGGAGATGAGACTCAAGAAAGCATTGAGGCGCAAGATTTTGAAGTTGACATAGTAAATCCTACTTCTCCAGGTAACCTTAATGCTGATCTCGCTCAAGTGGACTGCTTGTTTACTTCACACGAGCTTGATGAACTTTTTGATTATTACTTAAATCTTGACGCGCCACTTTCTCCTCTTTTTATAAGAAATACTGACTTTAACTTCTCTTCTCCGGTAGTGAAAGCGCCAAGAGTTGTTCAGACTTCCCCTCCTCCAGTTGTCCCCTCTCCGCCTCTTCAGATTACTCCTCCTTTCGTCTCTCAACCAGGGTCACAAGAGGAGCAGATAGAAGCTCTTCAAGGCTTGAATGACCCGGTCTCTTCACAAGAACAGAAGGCCGAGGAACCTGAAGAAGGCGAAAGAACTCCGAAGCAAACTATTTCTGATGACATAAAGTTGTCTGTACTTTTCGCTCCGGGCAGTGAGTCTTCTTCAAGGAAGAAGGGGAAGCATGGAGTCTCAAAGAAAAAAAGAGAAGCTTCTGTCAGCGAAGAAAAAGCAGAAGAAAGTCCAATTTCACCCCTTCCTCTTTCTTCCCCTACTCTCACAAGCCGACCCAAAAAGTTAATCATCCGGCCAGGCGAGGGCTCGAAAGGTGGCAGGAAGAAGAAGTGATGGGTTGGCCCTTATGCTTTTCGTCTCGCTTTTTTGCTTATATATATAAAGACTTGTGTTGACCAGAGATTGTGCGGGTACCGGTCCCCGCCTTCTTTTATTTTGAAACCTGCACATGTATAAAATTTTCATAGTACGGAATAAAATGATTCTTTTACTTGTACAAATTTCTATCTGTATTTGAGAATGCATTTATTCTTCTTTTTCATATAAGTTTCTTTATTTTCTTTGTGTGATGTTGCAGTAAACCTTTGGTATGTTGCTTGAGCATTGCTTTTATTTTTGTAACTATATTACATTGCCCCCATATCATGGTTTATTGCAATCTCATTCACGTTGGCAAGATTTTGGAGAGCAACTCTTTTATTTCGAGAAGACATGTACTCTTCCTTTGGAGAACAACTTTTCCATTTGAAGGAGGCTTGCATCCGTACTTTTACAGAATAATTTTTTCCATTTTAAGGGAATATTTCTCTGATTTAGTAGAATGCGCCTCGTATTGGAGAAGTCTTCTCTTTTCCTTTTTTGAAGAAGTTTTTACACTTCACTTTCGGAGAAAGTCACTTTTATGTTTAGCAAGCGAATTTTCCTACGCGGTAAAGTGGGCCTCCGAAAAGGGCTTTGACCTGTTTGTGCCTCCGAAGAGGGCTTTTTTTTTATTGTGCCTCTGGGAAGAGGGCTTTTTTGTGTGCGCCTCTGGGAGAGGACTTTTGTTTTTTCCCTGTACGCGGGGAAGCGGGCCTCCGAAGAGGGCTTTTCGTTTCTGCCTCTGGGAAGAGGCTTTTGTTTTTTCCCTGTTCGCTGGGAAGCGTTCCTCCGAAGAGGGCTTTTCATATTTTGACTCGTGTGAAGTTTTATTTCAGATCACGGTGAAGTTTGTGCCTCCGAAGAGGTCTTTTAGCATTTCAACTCTGGTGAAATGGGCCTCCGAAGAGGGCTTTACACATTCCAACACTTGTGAAGTTTTATTTCAGATCTTGGTGGAATGCGTGCCTCCAAAGAGGTCTTTTCACATTTCGACTCGTATGAAGTTTTATTTCAGATCACGGTGAAATGTGTGCCTCCAAGTTGGGATTTTGCCTGGAAGTTTCTTTCTCATGGTTGGTTGGATTCACGGGGCGGACACAAGTAACTTGGATGCTTGTTTGTACAAACGATCTCAGCTAGTTAACGAGTGCCATGCCTTCCACTTGGGAAGGTGCCTCCGGTCATTCCACCAATCTTTTTTGGTTGAGAAAGAAAACTTTCTTTTTCTGGCAAGTCCCGTTAGAGGTCTTTATCCTCCGAAGAGTTGTGCCTCCGAAGAGGGATTGTGCCTCCGAGGAGGTCTTTGGTTGTTTCATGCCTGCTCGCCCATGTCTTTTCGCCATTTGCACATATCAGCGACTCCTTGTAATCATTTTCAAGCACACATTCCTTTCTTTTGCAAGTAGTTTGTTTTATCCAAAGAAGTGTACTTCATTGTTAAGTGAGTTCGTAGTGGCAGACACATGCTAATTATTCAAATGTTCGTTTGCACAAACGATCACAATTAGTTAACAAGGGCCCACCTCTGGCGGAACTACTAACTGTTTGCTTGAAGCACTTCTTATATAGGATTTGAGTCTGGAATTTTTGTGGCTTATCATTTGTTTGTTGAGTGATGTCAAGGATCGCTCGGTCTTGTGATGGGTGAGCTTTGTTATAATGGCCTGCAATATTAAATCGATCTTTTAGCAATACAATTAAAGTACTTTATATATCGAAATAAAACAGGCATTTAATAATAATAGAAAACACAAGATTTATAGTGGCTCGGCCAAGAACTGGGCCTACATCCACTTTATAGTTCTTATTATTCACTTGCACTGGCTTTACAATGGCGTACAATACAAGATCATACATCCACAATTCTTTTACAGTATTTCAGTAAAGCTTTTAAGTAAAATATGGGCGCAAGTGATTGTTGTTCCAAGCCCTTGGAATTGGGTCTCCTTCGACAGTTGTTAGTTTGAAAGTGCCATCAAAAAGTTTTTTGCCTATGACATACGGCCCTTTCCAGTTTGGCGCGAACGCTCCTGCTATTGTCATGATCCTTTTCAAGACTAGATCACCAATCTCAAAGCTGCGTTGGCGAACTTTGGAATTGAAGTGCTTGGCAATTCTTTGCTGATGGGCTGCAATTCTGAGCTGAGCCTCTTCCATTTTTTCATCAAGGAAGTCAAGTGCTTCAAGTTGCAACTTTTCATTTTCATCTTGATCGAAATGGATTCTTCTATGTGAAGGGACTTCTGTCTCCACCGGAATCATTGCTTCTGATCCATATGCCAATGAAAATGGAGTATGCCCAGTCGCAGTTTTATGGGTAGTTCTATATGCCCATAGTGCTAGTGGTAGCTTATCGACCCAACCACCTTTCGCTTTTTCTAGCTGTTTTTTGATGGTTGATTTGATAACTTTGTTTACTGCTTCCACTTGCCCGTTTGCCTGCGGGTGAGCCACTACTGAGAAGCTTTTTTGGATCTTGAATCGCTTGCAAAAATCTTGGAACTCTTCACTTTCGAATTGGGTTCCATTGTCTGTGATTATCTTTTGAGGCACACCATACCTGCAAATGATATTCTTAGTTACAAAATTTATCATCTTTTTAGAGGTAATAGTAACTAATGGTTCAGATTCAGCCCATTTAGTAAAATAATCAACAACAACAATGGCATATCTGATTCCGGACTTGGCGGTTGGCAAAGGCCCAATGAGATCTATTCCCCAAATAGCAAATGGCCATGGACTGACCATCCGTGTTATCTCAGTGGACGGTGCTCTTGGGATTTTTGCAAATCTCTGGCATCGGTCATATTTTTGGGCGTAGCTTGCAGCATCACGATTAATGTCTGGCCAAAAATACCCACAACGGAGAATTTTCTTTGCTAGAGTTTGACCACTTGAATGATCTCCACACTCTACTCCATGTACTTCAGCTAGAATTGTCTTAGCCTCTTCCTTGGTCACACATCGGAGTAATGGCATTGAAAATCCCCGCCTGTACAATCGGCCATCTTGAATTATATATCTAGAGGCTTTTCTCAACAGCTTCTGACGCTCCTTTGAATTTCCGGGTAGAGAACTGTTGAGCAGATATTCCATTATCGGAGTCATCCACGATTCTTGCTCTTGAGATATGGTCATGATCCAATCAATATCCATCTCATCAGAGCTTGGAGCTGATAGGACTTCCACAGGAACTAATCCCAATAATTGAGCTTCACCAGTGCTTGCGTACTTTGCGAGAGAATCTGCCTTCATGTTCTCTTCCCGGGGTATATGACTTATCGTATAATGGTGAAGATCATCGAGAAGTTCCCAGGCTCTTGACAAGTATGCGGGCAGATTTCCTCCTTTAGTTTGAAACTCTTTCTTGACTTGACGTACAATAAGCTGTGAATCACTGAAGATCTGCAACACTTTGACATTCAATTCTTTAGCAATCTTCAAGCCGGCAATAAGAGCTTCATATTCTGCTTCATTGTTTGTCGAAGGGAATTCCAATCTCAATGCATAGCACAATGACCCCCTTCAGGGGTTTCAAGCACAACCCCAGCTCCGGAACAGTAATTGTTTTTTGCACCATCAACATATAATTTCCATCGAATTGGGGTATTATCAGTCACCTCTTCCTCACTGTCACCTTTGTCTATACATTCTGCGATGAAATCTGCTAAAGCTTGTCCATTAATTGCTCTCCGGGGATGATAAGTGATGTCGTATTGGCTGAGTTCAATATTCCACTTCAGGAGGCGACCCAAAGTCTCAGGGCGAAACAGGACTTGCTTCGGAGGTTGGTCGGTGAGGACTTTGATAAGATGAGCTTGGAAATATGGCCCATTTTTCTTGATGCAATCAGTAGACAATAGGCGAGTTTTTCCAATTTTGAATAATTCATCTCTGCCCCAGCGAATCTTTTGCTGATATAATAGATCGAGCATTGAACTTTTGTGTCTTCCCGTACCAACGCTGCACTAAGAGCATGAGATGAGATTGCCAAATAAACGAAAAGATCTTCACCATTGTCGGGCTTAGAAAGTATCAGAGGCATTTCCATATGACGAATCAACTCATCGAAAGCTTTTCGGCATTCAGGAGTCCAGTCAAAGTTTTTCCTTCCTTTCTTCAGAGCATCAAAGAATGGAATGCATTTATCAGTGGCTTTGGAAATGATTCGACTCAAGGCAGCGACTTTTCCATTGAGACTTTGCAATTCCTTCTTCGTTCTAGGAGCTTTGACTTCTCTTAAGGCAGCAATCTGAGCAGGATTAGCTTCAATGCCCCTAGCACTCTTAATGAAACCCAAGAACTTTCCGGACTCCACCCCAAACGTACATTTTAAATGATAAGTTTCATTCCATACTCTCGGAGAACTGCAAACATTTCTGCCAAGTGATCCATATGCTCTACCACCTTCTTTGATTTTACCAGCATATCGTCAACATAGACTTCCATAGTTTCGCCAATCTGTGGCTTGAACATAGCATTGACCAGTCTTTCGTAAGTTGCCCCTACATTCTTAAGTCCAAAGGGCATGACTCCATAGAAGTAGAGACCAACATCGGTAATGAAGCTCGTGTCCTCCTGATCCGGCTCATGCATCATGATCTGGTTGTATCCGGAGTAAACATCCACGAAAGATAACAATTCATGCCCCGCTGTTCCATCCACCAACTGATCTATCCTGGGTAACGGGAAGCAATCTTTGGGGCAGGCTTTGTTTAAATTTAAGAAGTCGATGCACACTCTCCACTTTCCATCAGCTTTCTTAACCAGTACTGGATTTGAAACCCAATTCGGATAAGTAGACTCCCTGATGAAACCATTCTCTATGAGCCAGTCTACCTCTTCTTTCAACGCTGCTGGACTTTCAGGACCCTGGGTTCTTTTCTGCTTTACCGGTGTAAACTTCGGATCAATATTCAGAATATGTACTGCAATTTCTGGGGATATTCCACACATATCAGCATGAGTCCAAGCGAATACGTCTAGATTTTCTTTCAAGAATGATATCAAGGAATTTTGAACCGTCATGCTAAGTTGCGAACCCACATTCACCACTTTGTTTGGATCTTTCGGGTCAACAGGTACTGGCACCGTTACCTCCACTGGCACCACTCTATTCTCCCCTACACTGGCTTTTCTGGGATCCATTTCTCTTCGTGCCCCGCTATGCTCGCCAGTGCAGGGTCCACCCTGTAATTGCTACAAGGTTCGTTCTTTGACGCGGACTGGGGTTGCCGCATCTTTTCCCATCTCTCTCTTCCTCGCTTCACGTAACTCTATTAGATAACATTCTCGCCCAGCATTCTGATCCCCTTTAATAACTCAACTCCATTATCCGTGTGGAATTTCATAGTGAGGCACCATGGGGCGAGGATTGCCTTAAAAGCCGCAAGAGTTGGTCGGCCTAGGAAGGCGTTGTAGGCAGAAAATTCATCAACAATTACAAGTCTGTTTCCGAACCACCTTTTTCTGCCCCTCTCCAAGCTCCACGAACAAGTTGATAGTTCCAATCGGCTGCTTCGGTTCCCCAGTAAACCCAACAATTTTTTACGATGAAACTTGAACATCAGCCATCGGAATTTTAATTTGATCGAATGTCTTTTTGAAGAGAATATTGCAAGAAGCGCCGCAATCTACAAGCACTCTTCTTACAACAGCCGGCCCAATGCCTGCAAAAATGACCAAGGGATCCATGGTTGGAGCTTCAATGCCCATAGGGTCCCTGGCTCTTAACACAATATCATCATTAAAAGTTTTCTGCTGCTTCAAAGGTGCAGCATCTTCTAACACAAAAACACTATCTTCTGTTGGTGCATACTTCAAGGCACGGGCATATCTTTCCATCTCGCCCCAGCTTCTGCCTGCTGGGTGAGGACCTCCCGTAATCACATTAATAATAGGCCTTTCTGATTCATGAACAGTATTCCTCTCACGCGAGCCAGATGGATGAGAAGGAAGTTGCTGGCCCTTAGTAGATGAAGTTTGGTCATTCCTATTTCTCTTAACATATTGCTGCAACTTGTTCTCTCTCAGCAGTTCTTCAATCAAACTTTTCAGATGGCGACATTCATTGATATCATTACCGGGTTGATTATGAAACTGACAGAATCTCCCACTTTGAGCATCTTTTTTCCCAACTCTCATCTCAGGCGGTTTAGGATATTCTACCGCATCTTTGGTAGCAAAAAAGATATTCTCTCGGGTGTCAGTCAAAGGAATGAAATCTGAAGGTTTTAAGAAGCGAGGTTTCTTCACGTCCTTCTGCCTCTTCCCACCATTATTTTCCCTCTTCTGACTTCCGGATTCCTTTTTGGTAGGAGCAGCAGTATTATCCTTAACCTCTGTCAATGCCACTTTAACCGGTGCTTGAAGGCTTTCCAAGCGCATGAATTCATCAGCTTTCTTATAGAATTTCTCAAGAGAATTCGGTTCTTTCATCTTCAGCCACTTCCCAAATTTGCTTGACTTGTCGATTGCCCTCATCAAGTATGTCAAGACCATCTGTGGCTCTGCGTTGTCCACTTCAGCCAAAGCTATGTTGAAGCGGTTCAAGAAAGATCTAATAGATTCCCCAGGACTCTGTTCCAGGCTTGACAGTGACATAATATCCTTTTCCTTTGAAGCATACAACCTGAATTGCTCTTTAAACTTCCGAGTCGAATCGACGAACTGGTCTATGGATCGGACCGGAAGCTTTGTGAACCAGAGTAGAGCCACTCCTTCCAAATATACCAGAAAGTACCGGCATTTGATCTCATCAGGTGCCCTAGCACCTGTCATGTGCCCTAGCACCTGTCATGTGCCAATCATACTTATACAGGAATTGATTAGGGTCGCTTGTTCCCTTATAAGCCGGGATGGTAGGAGGAACAAACTTCCTTGGAAATTCAGCTTTCAAAATCTTTTCAGTAAACAAAGTCTTGCTAGGAGCGAATCCCCATTCTTTTTCATCTTCATCCCTCTGCATGCTCTCTTTCATGATTTGTCTCACCATGCCCGAAAGGTATTCCTCATCATTTAAAGGCTTGCAGGACAGACTTCAGCTATTTTCTCGGAAGTTTGTCTGGACAATCGTTCGCGGAGAGTTGGCTGTGGTCTCGATCCTCCAGCTTGGGGAGGTGTTTCTTTGGCGGGGCTGGCTGCTCTTTGAGGAATATTCCTTTCTTCGCGATTATGAGCATCATCAACAAGGTTCTCTTCATTATTCACCGGTTGACGGTTAGCTCCAAGCAAAGCATTTAACCTATCAAGCATTAAAGCATTCTGAGTTTCCGTCTGCTGGTATAACCCAGATACTGCAGCATCTAACTCGCTCATGTAATTCCAGCACTTGGTGCTGCTTGACTTGACGAAGGAGAAGTGGCAGTAGTCTCTCGAACATCACTGGGTCTAGTAGATCCGCGCTTTCTTCCAGGAGCCATTATATCTGATAGACTTCTGGTTTTGAGAGAGATTTTTTCAACAAACTTTTGCGAAGAAATGACGAAAGTAGCCTGAGTTGGGTTCTCAGTGAAAGCACCAAAAATGTTAATGCTTAAAATTGAACGCTAACACCCCGGTGTACGTAGAGATTAAGTGAAAGCACCACCCGTCAATACGGGAATTAGAAGTAAGTAGGAAAGTCACAGAAAAAGCAGTAAGAAGACAACAGTTTTATAGTGGTTAGGCTTCAAGTTAAGCCAACGTCCACTTTAATCTCCTTTATTGCTAAATCAATTACAACTTTACAACAATCTTCGATTATAACACTGCTAAGACAAATAACTAGAACTCCAATGTAGAAGGACTCTTTGAATCCATATCGAATATGTTAGATTTCCTCTTGAGGTTCGTCGAGATGCCTTTCGTGTTTGAAGTGTCGAGTGAGTCGAGAATTCAGCATAGTATAGGCGTTCCAGAAGTGAGCCAAAAGATCCTTTTCCAATTTGGAGTAGGTGGGGTATTTATAGGGAGTTTTCTGAATTAGGTCGTAGGTCGTGAGCGACCTTGGATAGGTCGTAGTTCGTGAGCGACATAGTGGACGCGGTCTCCGACTTAACAAGAGCGCACTTGATCACTTTGAATAAACCGGCAAGTCATAGGTCGTCAACGACCTAAGGAGGAAGCGGCATAAGAAGTTACTTTGGTATTGTTTAGGTCGTGATCGACCTAGGGGAGGAAAGTTGGCGACTTAAGGTTGGAGGCGGCCTATAAGCAAGCGGCTTCATTCTGTGATAACTCACTAGGTCGCTGGATTTTTTAGGTCGCTAGGTCGCTTCAGTCGATAGGTCGTTAGGTCGCAGATCTCTTGTACCTTTAGCTAGTTAAGTCGCTAAGTCTCTCTATTGTGATATGTCGTTGCCCTGTGTTAATGGTTAGGTCGTTAGGTCGTGATATTTTTAGGTCACTAGGTCGTTGGGGGTCTTTGGGTCTTTGGGTCGTTCATACTTTAATTCTTTCAGGTCGCTTATTTCCTTAGGTCGCTAAGCCGTGGAATAGAGGAGTTAACAAGTATTTTGAGATTTCTGAGGTCTGCGATTTTATTTTTATGATGTGGATTTAACTAGAGATTAACAAACCGTTTAGTGCGAACGTGTAGTATGGGACGCACATTAACACTTTTCGGGTTCCTTTCCGAGAGTTTGGGACACATCCACGAGTATGCCGGTGCCATAGACCTTCGGGTCATTGGAGTTATATGACTTTGGTCACCACTAGTATGTGACTTTGGTCACCACAAGTTATGGGACTTCGGTCACCATGAGTTATGTGACATCGGTCACCATGAGTATGACCTTCGGGTCCACGAGTTAGGTACCTAAATTATAAATAACACTGGACAAGAGTTTAGCATGTGTAGCATTGCTTCAGCTTTGCAATCAGGGATCTGGCCAATCCGGGGTTCTTTTGAGTTTTTTGAGTTTTATATGATTTCACCATTTTGAGATATTTTTGTTACATCGATAGCCTAGTGTTACATGAGATGTTATATAGGGTGATTTCGTTTTTATGAGATTTGAACTCTATCTTGAGTTCCATGAGATTCATATTGGGATTTTGATGAGTTTCTCTTATGACTTTTGCCTAATTCTTTGCACTTGAGTTGAATGCCATTAAGTATGGATTTCTTACGTTGAATTAAACCTATTCATGTGACAACCCTTGGTGAACATATACCATGCATTAAGATTATACTATACTTGTACCCTTCCTTTATAGCTAAAGGAAGAATTCCCTTATGCACTTATATTCCTCTCATCTCATACTGATATCAAGTTCTAGCTAGCCTGACCCGTGTATTTATTACTCGGGTCAGACCGACTTGTAGGTTAGGTAGTTGGACTCTTAGCTTGCTTTACCTTTTGGGCTTCACCATCGACTTGGGATATAGCATAGTTTTTGTGTAGTAGTCTTTTTGTTGGGAACTTGTGATGCATATATTCTTTTATGGGGAATATACGTATATATTGTGGTTGTATACCACTAGTGGCATGTTGTATTACATTTGATGTATGTATTTACATGTATCGTTTCTGTGTTGCTGTCTATGAATTGTACTTGATATAGTTATTACGTTTTGTTTCTGAATCGATCCTGTAGCCACCATAATAGTGTATTAGATGGGAATTAAGTATGTCGCATTCTCTAGATGAAAAGAAAAAAAGAGAGCATAAATATCGACATACTTAGCTCTTATCTAACACAAGACTATGATGGTCCCCCTTAACCAGCCCTATTCTCCACAGTAGCAGACAGAATTACTAAGTAATTCTC
This sequence comes from Allium cepa, assembly GCA_030765085.1. Lineage (NCBI taxonomy): Eukaryota > Viridiplantae > Streptophyta > Magnoliopsida > Asparagales > Amaryllidaceae > Allium > Allium cepa. The sequence continues at coordinate 1,041,072,921 of CM060928.1, forward strand.
TTTGTTAATGTGGATCTTCGGGTGCGGCGTCATAAAAATGGTTAAAAGTAACATATATTTATGTGTATATTTGGAGTTAATGAAATGTATTGAAGGGGATATACCTTTTAAAATTAAATTTCAAAAGTTGTTTGTAGTACACTAATTCTTCCATGCTCATTAATTTATTATCTTACTTTATTCTGCCGCCATCTCAAATTTTCGTTGACATATCTCTTTTGCATATTTCATTCCATTTGTCTTTCACTTTTTGCCATAAATTGAAATATTAATAAGGCATTACTTTACATTTGAAATAAAATGTGTATGTGCGTTAATTCATGAATTCATTTACATACACTATTCACGCATGCTGCATTCACTTACCTTCGGAAAATAAAAACTATTCACCTAGCACGTCTGTCAAAACTGAATTAAATGCTCTATATTTTCTTTGTGTAACGAATAGTCTTAAATATTTCGTAATTTCATATTCCCCTATTCACGTTCATTAATCTTTTCATTTATTTATCTTCTCAGATTTCAACCACCCTTTTCATTTATTTATTTCTTTTATTAATACATGCCTCTTTTGGTTTTTCTGTAAGTTTCATTTATTTACACGTGAGTCTTTCCTTGAAATGTTTCCTGCTAATGAAATTAGTTGAGGTAGCACATGTTATGAAATTTTATACCAAATTTTTTCTTGCTTTATAGACATGTCTTTTAAATTAAAATGTGTATTCTTCTTTCTTTATTTAATACCTGCCATATTTCTTTTCTCATTTTTGTTTGTTTCTTCATTTTCGGTTGTTCGTTCTTCTTTTCTCTGAAGTTGCATTTTTTCAAACCTGAGTTTGATTTTATATTATATATATACATTTAACCTTTCTTTACCTCCCTTTTTACTCCCTCCTTCTTCATTTTCTTCTTATTTCCAAAAAAATTTCTTCAAATCTACATTTTTCTTCTTCTTCTTCTCTTTTCAAAATTTCTCCTTCAAAATTAGATTATACAAACTTCTCTATCTCCTCCAAAATCTTCAGATATAAAAAACAAGAAAGAAAATCAAAGTTAAAAGAAAGAAAGTAGTAGAGGATCCAAACCTAATTAGAGGAAGGAAAGCTAAAAAGGTGACTGATTCAACCCACTCACACAATACTAAAATTTCCATTTCAAGTTAAATAAAATTTATAATGAGATATATAAAAAAAATTATTGCTGTTTGTTGGTTTAAATTGACATTTAAACTGATATTGATTCTGAATTTACATTAAATTAAATTGATATTTAATTTTATGCTAGGATTTAACTGATTGTTAAAACGTTGATATTGATAACTATTAGTTGTTGTAATATATTGGCTGATTTGGATGTTGTCTGAAATGGATGCTTATTGATTGATATATTGGATGTAAGGTTGTTTATTTATTTTAATATGTCCTCGTTATCACCGTGTATATTATCGACAACATTTAAATGGTCATTCTAAATTATTTGAGAATTGGATAACTAAGACGTTTAAATTATGGGTTGAAATGATGTATACCTAGAATTTCTTGAATTTTGATTATGTACTGGAATTGAATTATTTGAAAGTTTAAGTTTTAATTTAAACTTCAGATTTATTTTAATTAAAGAAATTAAAATTAGTACTTCGAATTATTTGAAATCTCTAAAATAATTATATTCACGTTGTATACCTGATAGGAAGTGGAAAATGCCGCAACATCTCTGAAGCTATTGCACTTATATATTATTTGAGATTGATGTGACTTACATAGGAATTTTTTTAGTTCTAACTCGAGTGTATTGTTTTTCATTATGCTCGATCAGCCTGAGTTTTTAAATGTTGAAGACGTTATTTTAGAGGATGAAGATGGAGTTTAGTATTATATCATTATTTTATCCCAGTGCATCATGTTGTTCCGCCACCTTATTTTATTATTATCTTGTTGTGCGCATAACTCTGATATATTGTAAAAGTGTAATCAAATGTTATTTGTAAAATAACTCTATGAACTATTTGTTTGATTGTTATATTTTGTCATTCCACTGTGAGATTCTATGTTTTGTTTTTCCTTCTTTTCTTCTTTTTTCCTATTTACCCCATTAACAATCCTTCCTTTTGAATGGTTTGAGTTGACATGTACGGTTTATTGTCGATTTAAACCATCTAAAAAGGTGGGTCTTTACAAACCTGGTGTTTAGTTATTGAGTTCTATTAATCAATGATTTTCAATTATTATAATAGAATGGAATCTTCGACTATTTTAATAGTTGGAAACTTCCAAATTGAATTCTAAAATGAAATCTACAAGTTTAATGAAAATAAAAAATAAAATTTGTACTTGTAAATTAAAAGATAATGGAATATTATATATGGAAAAACTTAAGTAATAATAATGTAACAAAATGAAATTTTGTCCATATGTAAATAAAGAATTAAGATGTACAAGAAATGTTATAAACTTAAGTTAATGCTTTAAAATGCTTAATAATTAAATTGAATATTAAAAAGTGAATACTATTTAAGTAAATGATCAAAAAATAAAGTATCAAATGATTCATTAATGAGTATTAATATTAAATGGAAATCAAGTTATATAATAATAGTTGTAAATTAACTACAAATAAACATATGTCAAACTTTAAGAATTTATTCATTGATGATTTTTATTATTGAATGGGAAATAATTTATGTAAGTAAATGAATATAAATTAATAAAAGATGATCTTGGAATGAATGAGAATTAAAATAAATGAAAAGTAAATGATGTGTTAAATAAACCAATAGAATAAAATATGTAAGTTGTGCGTAAATCATTTTATTCACATAACAGTGCTGATCCGGATTTGAATACATGATTTGCGAAAGTTCGCACCAGTTCGGATTAGGATTTTTCACTCGATTCTTGATGGCAAACGCTTGGTATGGATTTTTAATATGAATTTTCAATAATTCGAAGTTTTATATTATTGTTTATGGCTGTGATGATCCGGAATTTTTAGGCATTTGAAATTGGAATATTTAATGAATTTTAAATATGTGCAAGATAGTTTAACTTGGATTTCAAATATCAATTTGAATATGGCGGTTGAATTTATTGAATCTAATAATTTGAATTTTGGTAAAATATTGAATTTTCAGTTTTAAGCCTGTTAAAAATAATTTAAAGGCTTATAAAATTTATAATGTTGATACTGAGATAATAAAATGGTTAAAATTTAATTTAAAGGTGATTTGTTCAGTTTTAATAATATATCGTTTAAATTGGATTTAAAAATAGCTTTCCAAGGCACAGTCTATGAATTCGACAAAACCAGTTCTATTAGATCCGTAATATTTTATCGAATTTAAAATTTCATAGTGATTGGAGTAGTTGTGTGAGCAAACGATATGTAAACGCGTCGAAATTTTATATCGAAATTCAATATAATAATTGATCCAAAAAGCTGTCTTCTTCATACGATCAAACTAGGACTCGAAACCTTTTCCATTGCGTTCGGAATAGGGGTTTAACATTATAAATGCCTAGCGGCACGCCTCAATACGATGTCAAGATTTTAAGACTTGAATTGAAGACGGTTTAAATTTAAATTTGAAATTTAAATATACTATATATTGTTAGACTGGTCAAACTATTTCAACAGCAGCCTACTTTCTGTCAATATCAAAACTTTATTCCTATCACTCCAGAGTTATTGTAGCTTATCCATTCAAACATGCAAGCTTTCACACCTCGTCCATCTTTTATGCTGGCCACTTCTTTTAATTTAAAAAAAGCACGAGCCTTCCTCCTTTCTTCAGTGAAACAAAACTAGAACTCTGAAAGAAAAGAAAATACGGCAGATCGAGTGGAATAGGAGAATCGAAATTTCCCTCTTCCTAAAAATCATTCTAACAAAATGAATCGAAACCCAGTCCTCCAATTTCTCTATCAAATTTTCGCAGATGCTCCTTCAATAACGACGCAAAGGATGAAGGAGCTCATTTGAGCTGCTTGGAGCTTAGCCGCAAGTCCAGGTGGGGGAAATTTTGGGTGTTGATGATTCAATGGCTCGACGTGGTTCGATTTGGGTAGCGCGCAGTATGGGTCGGCAGCATCGATTAGCCGAGGTGTCTTGAGTATGCTCGTGTTTCGATTGTGTGAAGTTGTTTAGGCGAGGCTTGGTAGTGGATTTGCGACTGGTGGAGACAGCACGGTGGAGTGGCTTCGTGGTGGTCGTCAGTGATGTGGTGAGTTATCCCTCACGTATATTTGCGCATGTTGATTTCAAATTTATATTTTGGTTAATTCTGGCTATGGTTTGAAATAAAGATAGAGGAATCAGAAAGAATATATATTAGAATAGTATCAGAATGATTTCTGCTTTTTATAAATATGTATATGCAGGAATACTTATTTACAGTGAGTTTTAAAAAAATGGCGTTTACAGTAAAGGAAAATATATATATCTGCATGCCTATCTTAATTTAAATATATATATATATATATATATAGGTAAATAGAGATTTTATATAAGAGAGATTTTTAAATATAGGAATTTTATAGGTGTTGTAAAGTAAAAAAATAGATTTTTAACCTATATAAGAAATTTTTACAATTATATATATATATATATATATAGGTAGTTTCAAAGAAAGAAAATATAAATATACATACTATATTTTTAATGTACTAGGTTATTTTAAGATAATTTATTAAGATGGTTTATTTGTTTAATTTACTTAATTAATTATATTAGTTATTAAAGATCTTTAAAAGGAAATCTAATTCAAAATTTAGTTATTTGTTTAAAATAAATCATTAGTTTAAATTAAATAAGTAAGTAGTGATTAATTGTTCAATCAATTCAAATATTAATAAGTTGTATAAATATTTATACAAGGTAGCTAATCGTGGAATCAAATCGAGAATGAAGTGGATTTGCAAATTTAAGGGGCAAATGTAAGTTAATCTCACTCATCTGGATTTTATTTAAATTTACATGGTTAAATTTGAATGATTGGTTGAATGATTGAATTGATTGGATGTGGTATAATATATAGTATATATTGGAGTGATTGATTTCCCACATTATATAGTGGATGAGACCCTATGCGCCGCATAATAGCGGATGATATTATATTAATCTCATATACCGCGATATTCCACCTTAAAGTGGAATTAGTATTGTGCTAACATGTAACAACCCGCATATTTATCGAGTTTATATTTAAATATTTTATTTAAATATTAAATCGTTAATCGGATTTTGGTCCGAAAAGCTACTTTTTGCAAATGGACAATTTAGGACTCGAGACCACTTCCATTGAGTTCGAAATGTTGTTTACAACATTTTTGAGTATAAACATTGATATGATTGGAGATAGTAGAATTTCACTACTTTTTCACTTGAGACTTTGGGTTGGGCTTTTAGCCTATTAGACCCAACCTTCACCCCTCCTCTTCATAACTTCATTTCTATTTTCCTAAGCCTTCAAGCTTCTTCAAAAATGGTGGAGGGAATGGGAAATTAAAATTCCAAAACTCAAATTCAATTGCAATCCATCTTTCTACTCCAAATTCAAGAAGAAGACGTTGGATTCAAGCTTCTTGTGCTTAGATAGAAGAGGGATTGATTCTTGCTTGCTTAAAACTTCATTTTCATTGATATTTGGTGCAAAGGTGAGATTTTTATCCCACAAATCTAGTCTATATCTATATTGGACTGTTGGGAATGATTCCCTATCACTTTAGTATGCACATTTGCATTTGGTTTGGATTGGATTGGCGAAAAACTCCAAATTTTAGTGATTTTGGTGAAAAACTGCTACTAGGTCGTTCTGGCCATTTTTAGCTCGTTCGGAGTAAGGTCGCTCGTACATAGTTCGTAGGTCGCTTACGAGTTAACCCTAGGTCGTTCTGGCCATTTTTAGCTCGTTCGGAGTTAGGTCGCTCGTCCTTAGGTCGTAGGTCGCTTACGAGTTAACGTTAGGTCGTTCTGGAAGAATTGGCACTTCGGAGTTAGGTTGCTCACGAGTTAACTCGTTAGATCGCTCGCAAGTTAGTACCATAGGTCGCTGGGCCTTCTAAATGCTTGTTCGGTGTTAGGTCGTTCGGGCTTAGGTCGTGGGTCGTATGGCCTTAAGTCGTATGGCCTTAAGTCGTAGGCCTTAAGTCGTAGGTCGTCTCCGACCTAATACTGCTATTTCACTAGGTTGCGTGAGCCTTAAGTCGTAGGTCGTCTCCGACCTAATACTGCTATTTCACTAGGTCGCGCGAGCCTTAGGTTGTAGGTCGTAAGTCGCCTTAGGTCGTAGGTCGTAAGTCGCCTAGGTCGTAGGTCGCTCGGTCCTGCTTCTGTCCCTAAGTCGCGAATACCTTAGGTCGTGAACCCTGTTAGGTCACGTTGTACTTTAGGTCGCATGACTTATAGGTCGCTTGCTCCAGTTAGGTCGCTCGGCCACTTTGTTAAGTCGCTCGTCCTGTTGCTCTGTTAGGTCGCAACCTCTGTTAGGTCGGCCATGTTGGGTCGCGAGTCATCGTTAGGTCGCGAACACCTCTAGGTCGCAACCTCTAAGTCGCTTGACCCCTTAGACCCCTAGGTCGCAACCATTAGGTCGTACCGTTTTGGACGGGGTGCTGCCCCGCACCCCACCGGGGGCGCTGCCCCCTGACCCCCGCGACCTGACCCGGCAGGTCGAACTCCGTAGCGGTGGCGTTGCCCCCGCACCCCCACCTTGGGGGGTTGCCACCTCCCTGGACCGCCCCTCCGTAGGGGATCTTATATGAAAAACATTCAACAGAACTTGCTGCGCTGATTTCCTTGGATTTTTATCACATCTCCGAATGTGATCTTTGTGATTGATTGTTTCTACAATCGCTTCTGTGATTGGTCACTTTAAAATATAAAGGTTTCAAAACTAGTAGTAAATATCAAAACTCTTTCAATAAAAGGATTTCAACTCTATTTTTAATAACAAAGCTCTTTTCTTAACCCGTTTTCCAATCTATTAGTATATACAAACCTTTACCTCACTCGGATGAGAAATCTAATTAAACGGCTTAGTAAAACAAGTGGTATGAAACTCTTGCGTTTGCTTCGTCGGTTAATTCTTGGACTTGTTCGATTGAACCTCTTGTGACAATTTTCTAGTGAAGATTTACAGTTTGTTCGTAAATATTTAAGTTAAGCAAGTGGTTATGGGACATGAAGCTAAACTTTTATATTTACTAGCTTAGTGTAATTGACACTCCTCGTTGATCATGACGATCATTCTTATGATTTAGACTAGCAATTGTGCGATGTCTCTTGTTTGCTTGGTTAGACTAGACACCACTTGTGTGATTTCATTCACACATACCTTTTTACCTTCTTGGTTAGTCTAGACACCACTTGTGTGATTTCACTCACACATACGTTTTTGTTTGCGAGGTTAGACTAGACACCACTTGTGTGATTTCACTCACACATACCTTTTTGATTTTTGGTTAGTCTAGACCTCATCTGTGTGATTTCGACTCACACATATGGGGTAGCTCCCCATGGTCTTCGGACCGTCATGTGATAGGCCTCTTTCCCCTTTTCTGTGATTTCTGGATTTCTCGTGTTGATTTCTGGAATTTATGTCATTGACTTGTTATGAGTACGAGTTTAGGGTATGATGCCCTCTTTGGATCTTTGAGAAGATTCTTTTGATATCAATTTATCTCTTATTGATTGATCTTCTGTTGGTCATCATTTGCATACTTATAGTAGTATGTCAGTATGGATATTTTTCTGTTATGCCATATCTTTTATTTTATACCATGTCATCTGATATTTATAGCTAGACTGATTCGTTTATTATTTTCTTAAATAATACTCGGGTCAGATCGAGATGTTACAGGTGCTTCTGCTTGACTTCTTCCTGGGATTTGCTACTCTGACTTTTGGCTAACTATTTAGATTAGCAGTTTTTGTTGTATACACTTGAGACATAGACTCATAGCTGTATTCTTTTGTATAGCACGTGTTGCTATTCTTTTGTATTATTGTGGATCTCTTTGACCACTACTCTGATGTACACTTTCATGTGTTAGTTATATATTCATATCTTCTTCCGCCTCTGTGATATGGATGCTGTGACTGATTTGTGTTATGCTAATTTCTATGTTTGTTTCCGAAGATTATTTATAGCCACCGTGTGATAAGCAATTACATGGATGGTCGCTCCTCAACAGCCTTATTCTCCGTGCTAGTTGACAGCACTACTCCGTAGTGTCCTTGGCTTGCGTGGGTATAGAGGTGGGGCGTCACAGCACATCTGTGGATGCAGGGAAACAGGTTGGAGTGATCCAACTGGATTTCTCAAATTTATTTGGATTGTTTAATACTCTATGATATGGTTTATGTGATAATCTGTGATAGATTATGTTGGAAATTCAAATGTTGGACGTTATGGTTTGATTGAATATATTTGGATATATATCAAATTTTATAGATTTGGATCTTTGGGAGAAAATAAAAGAGAGGATTTTAAATAAACAATTATAGGAATTTGAATAAATTAAAGAATGAATTAGGAAAGAATAAAAGTTGATTTTTGAATTCTGATAAATAAATTCCAAGTATAGGAAAATGAGATTTGAATAAATGGGAATAAGTGATTTTTCTTAAAAACTCAAGTGTTATTATCAATAAAGAATTTATTTTAAAATTCAAGGTTTAAATTTATTTAAAAGAATAAAGAAGGAATTTGGGAAATCTGAAATTGGTATTTTTCAGTTAAAAGATTTAAATCATAATTAAGAAATAAAATCTAAAGTTAATGGATTTTGGAATAAATGAGTAAGTAAAGGAAATTATTTCAAAATGGAGTAATTTGGAAATAAATTTGGAAATTGATTTAAGTGTTTGAAATTGGAATTATAAAGGAGGATGGGACTAAGAAATTTATAAACTGGGTTTATTAAATAAAGGAATATATCAGTGGATATTTAGAAGAATAAATTCAAGGTGGGAATTTATTAAAGGAATGGGTAAAAAAATTTAAAAATAAATAGTGATTTATTTTTAAAGGATGTGAAAGAGAAGTGTATTTCCCTGGATAGCCAAGTACGTTTTCAAAACAAATTTATAAGTATAAGTTTAAAGTTTAAAGTTGTTTTAAGAAATATGTTTTGGAAAATTTATTACTTTTAAATGTTTAAATTTTAAAGTAAGTCATTTTCAAATTTATTATAGTAGTAATTATTTAAAGGTGACTTGGTATTATGTTTTAAAAAGAGAAAAATTTAGTTTATATTTTATGAAGTAGCGTTATTTTAAATATTCTTAAAGTATATATTTTTGAATAAATTACTAAAGTAATTTTTAATTTAAATGGTTTAAAGTGTATTTTATAGTAAAGTGTTTAAAAATTATTTTAAAAATCTAAAGTATTTGTACTTGAAGTTTTCAGTAGAAATAAATATTTGGGAACTCATTCCATGAGAAGAGTGTGGTTTGAAAACTGTTTTCAAGTGATTGAAAAGTGGAAATAAATCTTGTGAAGATATTTTGAGGTTAATAAATAATTTGATGAAATTATTTATTAATCTCGAAATATCTTCACAAGATGAAATTATTTATGTTGGATGTTGTTTGTGAATGTTAATTGATAGTTAAATAACCGACTATCAATATTGGCCAATGCGCTGATCATTTCGAAGAGAACGGGATCGGGATTTATTTCCTGAAAACCACTTCGATCCGGTTTGAACATTTTCGTATGGAAAACAAGAGTTTGGATTCGAAGGTGGAGAAGCGAAGTGCAAGGGCTAGGCGCCACTAATCCTGAGGTGATTCCAAAATGGATGTAGTAGGAGTAGTGCCTTCGGTTCTATTCGAACCTGCGACAGACTTATATGCGTGAATGCCTTCAAAACATCATCAGGTGGTTGATGCTTAGCCTCGAGCCTCATCAACTGGGAATGACTGAAAATCAGGGGTTACGCAACAAGGCAAAGTGGGTAGCACCCATTAGGGTGAGGTCATCCCTGTCTAGATGTCCCTTTTTTATTCGGCTTAGTGGGCGATTGCTGATCCCAACCGTGGGGTGATCTTACTCGCGATTATCCAGTAAGGGGTAGTCTCGGTCTTGTGTTGCAGGGAATTGGGAGTAATCCTCGATACGGTGATCTAGGCCATGTACTGTGATAGGCAGACCCCATTGCCTAGTCATTAGTTGAAAACCCATTCTCCCTATGCGCCTTTTACGGTTTTTGTTTGTAGAACCCACTCTGCGGCTAGTACGCTGGAATATAATTAATGTAAAAAATTTAGGCTATTTGAATAAGTACTTTTATATAGACACTATTATAATATCAGAGGATTTTATAATAAATGTTTTAGCTATCGTAAGGTAAAAACCCGACATGTTTATTTGTCGCATGGTCTTACGAGATGCTTCTGATTTTCAAAGGATTTTAAAACTTTAATAATCCAATTGGGTGTGATTTCTCACGCTGGTATTCCAGACTGACTCGGGTGTTATTTAACTATAATGCTCGGGTCAGACCGAGTATTATAGAGTACAGATTCTGGATGAACTGCTATGGAGCTCAGTAGATGTGCTAGATGGTGAGACGTATCCGACGTATATGATGTATATTCCGCTGTGTATTTAGATTTGGAAGGATGGGATATTATAACTGTGCTGTGTGTGTTGTTGATTGTATTGAACTCTGATGTTGTATTCTGATGATATATGTATGAAACAGATATATTTTTCTTTTGTGTAAAGATCTGTTATTATCTATTATATTTTATTCCGCTGCGATGGTAGGATTCTGTGTTATTTGTTTTCTCTTCTTCTATCTCTTTCTTTCTTAACCTCAATGGTTCGTATTTCTGTTCTCTTTGAGTTGATATGTTGAAGAATAGTGTCGACTCAAGGGGTAGGAAACTGTGGATCGTTTCACGTGGTATCAGAGCTGAAGGTTAAGCGGGAACCTTGGCTCTGGTGGGGATTACTCATTGGAAACAGAGTTTGTAGTACTCTAGAAATGAGTTTGAGTGTATTAATAGATATGAGCGCGTATTTGCTAGTGTATATAAAAATTATTTTATATTGTGTTGACTTATCGGTTGAGTGTTAATGGATTCTGGTCGATGTGCGGGACGCCATGTCATCGATAGGGATTTCTAAACTCGTAAACAAGATAAACCGACATGGTATAGTTTTAAATAGTGTAAATGAAATAATTTTACCCAAATTATTTTTATATATAAAGGAAATAATTTTTCGTAAATTATTATAGTTATATATGGATGCTTGGTTGTTAGAAAATGATAATATTAAATTATTATCATTGTTGTGTAAAATTTATATTGAGAAATTGAAATCATAACCAAAAGCTACGAAATAAATTCATATACAAATGAGATTTGTAAATATGATTTATAATTTGAAATAGAATTCCAGAGAAATATTTGAAAATAACATTTCAGAGTAATATTTGAATACGAATTGAAATAATTTGGAATTTTGGGAAAGTTAAATTCCTTTGGGTTTGAAAATGGTTTTCAAAGGTTTTGGAAAAATAACAGTGATAATATTTCGAAAATATTTTTGAATTGGATTTGAAATCTGGAGTGGTTTGGAATTTAAAAATATTTGAAGTGTTTTAAAGAGATAAAAACATTTAACTCTCTTCGGTCGCTGGAAAATAACTACGGTGATGACTGTAGCATCATCGATGTTCATTTTCGAGTTTCCAAGGGAGGAATTGCTGCCTGGAGATTTTTAAATTGGAATTGCTGAAAAACTGGGTTCGGTTTTGAAATTTAAAAGAAATAATTGATTTCAAAGGTGATTTTGAAATATTGCTTGAACTCTGGAAGATAATTTAAAATGCTTATGGAATTTAAATAAGTTGGAAACTTAAGGAAGTTTTAAATTAAAATGGAAATTGTAGAATTTTGGCCTAAGGAACTAGAGAAGCAAAGGTTTAGAAATAAACTTTTTTATTAAGATTTGAAATTAAATTTGAGAATGTAGTGATAAATAAAATTAGTAAGTTAAAATTGATTGAAAATGGATTAAGCTGGTAATGAAAACCAATTAGATGTAATAAATTAGAAAGATTTGTTAATAAATGTAACTAAATTTGAAAAACTTATAGAAGTTTAAAATTCAAATATAATCGGAGTGTAATTAAATATAGATAAGTAACGATGAATGTCAAGAAAAGTCTAGGTGGTCTAAGTGGAGGGGTTAAATAAAAGTTAAGTTGGAAATAAAATTATGAACAGACAAATGAATTTGCATTTGTAAGTAAATAAGAGCTAAACTGAGTATTGGAAATTAAAAAATTGAATTGTTTTGAATTATGTGGAATGGGAAAAATTGTCAGGTTGGACTGATAAAACAAGTATTGAAATTAAGATGTGTAAATACTAATTTATTCAAGCGGGTAAGCACATGAATTGAGATTTGTATGTTGGATGATATTTAACTTAAACTGTGTAAAATATAAAGCAAAGTTATAGAATTAATTCGAAGTGAACCAAAATAATAAATTAGTAGTGAGACTAATTGAATAAGTGATTAATTAAATATGGTTTGAGATAAAGGTAAATAGAATTCAATATCTAAAATGAAGGTACATTGAATTCATATGGAATTGGAGATCCAGTTTAAAAATAAGTGGATGTAAAGGCTAAAGTGGTAGAGTAATAATATAAGAGTATATAAAATGCTTATATCAAGCTTAAGGAAAATTAAGGGTGAAAGTTCTTAAGTAAATTTGGTATTGAGATGTACTAAGTGAATATTTGAATGAAGATTTAAAACTGGAAGTTGTGAAATGGGATAATTGTGGATAAGTGAAGAGAAGTCAAATTGAATGTGAATAAAAAGGAAATTGATATAGTTAATAATCAAATGATATAAATACATGGGATGTACGTATATTATTTTATTCGCGTAGCAATTTGATCCAGATTAGAGCATAGAATTTCGAGATAGTTATATCGATCCGAGTAAGGATTTTTCATCGATTTTCGACGGGAAACCTGGATATGGATTTTTGATTTTTTCTGAAATTCTCTATCATAGTTTGTGGCTATTAAGGAGAATGACAGTTTCTGATCAAGAAACCAGATCTAAGTCCGCACTAAAAAATCGGGTGGACGATACTAGTTCGAAAGTGAAATTGTGTGATCGAGCGAGTGATCGAATTTGATATCGCATATGGATGATATATGTACATCATACGGGATTGGATGGATAAATATTGAAATTTTGTAAGGGAGTCAATTAAATTATTTTGAATGTTGTGATTGGATATTATTGCTAAGTAAGATATACAGGTATTATAAAGGAAAAGGAAAATTTGTTTTGATTTCAGAAGATAAATTTGAATTGCTCGACCAAAGGTATGTGTTAAATTTCTGTATGAAATTTGATTGGGTTTTTGATCTAGCCACTTGGCATTTTGTTTCCTTTTGGAATTTGGGAGCCTGTAGAGGCATTCTATAGTTGTTCCGAGCTAGCTGCGCAAAGGAGATGCTGGCGAAATTTTTCGAAAATTTAGAGAGTTAGAAAATTTTTGAGGAAGTTTTGATAATTTATATTTGGATTTAAATTTAAATTTGAATAAGTCGAGTAAATAATGTTATTGGAAACTATGGAAGATTTTGGAAAGTTGGTTGAAGTAATAGTAGATCTTTAATAAAAGATATGTTATGGCAAGTTGATAAAACTGTTTGGTTTTGGAAAATAGTAATGGGTATTGGATCATTCTTCCTAACAAGTAATTTCGGGACGAAATTCTTTTAAGGGGGAGGAATGTGACGACCCAGAATTTTTAGGCATTTGAGATTGGAATATTTAATTAATTTTAAATTTGTGCAAGATAGTTTAACTTGGATTCCAAATACCAGTTTGAATTTGGCGATTGAATTTATTGAATTTAATAATTTGAATTTGGGTAAATATTAAATTTTCAGTTTTAAGCCTGTTAAAATTAATTTGAAGGCTTATAAAATTTATAATGATGATGCTGAGGATAATAGAATGGTTAAAATTGAATTTAAAGGTTATTTTTTTAGTTTTAATAATATACCGTTTAAATTGAATTTAAAAATAGCTTTCTGAGGCATAGTCTCGGAATTCGACGAAACCAGTTCCATTGGATCCGTGACGAAAACAGTTCCATTGGATACGATGAAGGCAAGGGCATGTCGCGAGCTCGTTTAAGCTGCTTGGAGCTCAGCCGCAAGTCTAGGTGGGGGAAATTTTGGGTGTTAACGATTCTATGGCTCGACGTGGTTTGATTTGGGTAGTGCTCAGTATGGGTCGGCTGCATCGATTAGCCGAGGTGTCTTGAGTATGCTCGCATTTCGATTATGTGAAGATGTTTAGGCGAGGCTCGGCAGTGGATTTATGACTAGTGGAGACAGCACGGTGGAGTGGCTTCATGGTGGTCGTCGGTGATGTGGTGAGTTATCACTCACGTATATTTTCGCGTGTTGATTTCAAATTTATATTTTGGTTAGTTTTGGCTATGGTTTGAAATACAGATAGAGGAATCAGAAAGAATATATATTAGAATAGTATCAGAACGATTTCTGCTTTTTGTAAATATGTATATGCTGGAATAGTTATTTATAGTGAGTTTTAAACAAATGGTATTTACAGTAAAGGAAAATATATATCTGCATGTCTGTCTTAATTTAAATAAATATATAAAGGTAAACAGAGATTGTATAAAGGAGAGATTTTTAAATATAGGAATTTTATAGGTGTTGTAAAGTAAAAAAAATTGATTTTTAACCTAATATAAGAAATTTTTACAAGTATATATATATAGGTAGTTTCAAAGAAAGAAAATATAAATATGCATATCTATATTTTTAATGTACTAGGTTATTTTAAGATAATTTATTAAGATGATTTATTTGTTTTATTTACTTAATTAATTATATTAGTTACTAAAGATCTTTAAAAGGAAAGTTAGTTCAAAATTTAATTATTTGCTTAAAATTAATCATTAGTTTAAATTAAATAAGTAAGTAGTAATTAATTGTTCGATCAATTCAAATATTAATAAATTGTATAAACATTTATACAAGGTCAATAGTCGTGGAATCAAATCGAGAATGAAGTGGATTTGCAAATTTAAGGGGCAAAGGTTAGTAATCTCACTCATCTGGGTTTTATTTAAATTTAAATGGTTAAATTTAAATGATTGGTTGAATGATTGAATTGATTGGATGTGGTATACTATATAGTAATATATAGTATATATTCGAGTGATTGATTTCCCGCATTATATAGCGAATGAGACCCTATGTGCCGCATAATAGTGGATGATATTATATTAATCTCATATACCGCGATATTCCACCTCGAAATGGAATTTGTATTGTGCTAACATATATGGATGCAGGGATACAGGTTGGAGGGATCCAATTGGATTTCTCAAATTTATTTGGAATGTTTAATACTCTGTGATATGGTTTATGTGATAATCTGTGATAGATTATGTTGGAAATTCAAATGTTGGATGCTATGGTTTGATTGAATATATTTGGATATATCGAGTTATCAAATTATATAGATTTTGATTTTTGGGAGAAAATAAAAGAGAGGAGTTTAAGTGAACAATTATAGGAATTTGAATAAATTAAAGAATGAATTATGAAAGAATAAAAGTTGATTTTTGAATTCTAATAAATAAAATTCCAAGTATGGGAAATTGAGATTTTGAATAAATGGGAATAAGTGATTTTTCTTAAAAACTCAAGTGTTATTATCTAAAGGAATAAAGAATTTATTTTAAAATTCAAGGTTTAAATTTATTTAAAAGAATAAAGAAGGAATTTGGGAAATCTGAAATTGGTATTTTTTAGTTAAAAGATTTTAAATCATAATTAAGAAATAAATTTTGAAGTTAATGGGTTTTGGAATAAATGAGTAAGTAAAGGAAATTATTTCAAAATGGAGTAATTTGGAAATCAATTTGAAAATTGATTTAAGTGTTTGAAATTGGAATTATAAAGGAGGATGGGACTAAGAAATTTATAAACTGGGTTTATAAAAGTAAAGGAATATATCAATGGATATTTGGAAGAATAAATTCAAGGTGGGAATTTGTTAAAGGAATGGGTAAATTTGTTTAAAAATAAATAGTGATTTATTTTCAAAGGATGTGAAGAGAAGTGTATTTTCCTGGATAGCCAAGTACGTTTTCAAAACAAATTTATAAGTATAAGTTTAAAGTTTAAAGTTGTTTTAAGAAGTATGTTTTAGAAAATTTATTACTTTTAAATGTTTAAGTTTTAAAGTACGTCTTTTTTAAATTTATTATAGTACTAATTATTTAAAGGTGACTTAGTATTATGTTTTAAAAAGAGAAAATTTTAGTTTATATTTTATAAAGTAGCATTATTTTAGATATTTTTTATAAAGTAGCATTATTTTAGATATTCTTGAAGTATATATTTTTGAATAAAGTATTAAAGTAGTTTTTAATTTAAATGGTTTAAAGTATATTTTATAATGAAGTGTTTAACAATTATTTTAAAATTTTAAAGTATCTGTACTTGGCGTTTTCAGTGGAAATAAATATTTGGGAACTCATTCCATGAGAAGAGTGTAGTTTGAAAACTATTTCCAAAGGATTGAAAAGTGAAAATATATCTTGTGAAGATATTTTGAGATTAATAAATAATTTGGTGAAGTTATTTATGTTGGATGTTGTTTGTGAATGTTAATCGATAGTTAAATAACTGACTATCAATATTGCTGTAACGACCCGTAATTTTCGAAGCCGAAAATTCCAGATAGTTATGAAAAAGAAGAAAGAGAAAGAAGAAGAAGAAGAACAGAAAC
Organism: Allium cepa; assembly: GCA_030765085.1. Classification (NCBI taxonomy): domain Eukaryota; kingdom Viridiplantae; phylum Streptophyta; class Magnoliopsida; order Asparagales; family Amaryllidaceae; genus Allium; species Allium cepa. Next base: position 1,041,089,749 of record CM060928.1, read on the forward strand.
ATCAACAACTCACATTCACAGCGGATAAGATATAATAATAAATAATAATAGCTTTCAAAAGAATACTATATATGCCGATTACATTTAATATACATCAGAGTTTCACATTATATACAGTCACTGAATATTTACAATTATCATGACTCAGATTAGCAATAATATAAATATAGCGGAATACTCTTTACGATATCGCCATCCAGCTCGCCTCCTAAGCTCCAGAACGTACCTACCTGAAAATCTGTAATACTCGGTCTGACCCGAGCATTACATCAAAGTAACACCCGGGTCAGGCTGGAAACCAGCGCGAGTAAACCCAATGAATAAGGAATATCAAGCAATCAACTTATAAAACCCGGGTTAATTTATATCAATTTAACAAATTCACAATTTGCCATAGACAACACTTATTCTATACTTCAATTTCTAAGTACCAAACAAAATAGTCCAATTCACTTAAATCATTTAATTCCAGCCAATTGATTTCCCCACATCAATTTATAAAAATTCGAAGTGGTTTCGGGTATTCTCTAATACCCAACCCCGGTCTCTTCGAGTCTCAAGTCATCCTAATCCAAGTTATCCGAATGGAATACACACATTTCATATCAGATATATCCATTTATTCAAGTATCCAATACCATACCATTCCATTATTCATAAACAATGCTTAATCACATACAAATTTAATCCAATTGATTCTAATTAAATTTCAAACCTCAATCACTTATGTAACAACCCGCATATTTATCGAGTTTGTATTTAAATATTAACTCGTTAATCGGATTTTGGTCCGAAAAGCTACTTTTTGCAAACGGTCAAATTAGGACTCGAGACCACTTCCATTGAGTTCGAAATGTCGTTTACAACTTTTTTAAGTATAAACATCGATAGGTTTGGAGTTAGTGAAATTTCACTAATTTTCCCGCTTTGGACTTTGGGTTAGTTTAGCCTATTAAGCCCAAGTTCCAACCCTCTTCTCCTCACTCTTCATAAATTTCCTAACTAATCAAGCTTTGGCATTAATGGTGGAGGGAATGGGAAATTAAAACTCCAAGCACAAATTCAATTGCAAATCCAACATTCAACTCCAAATTCAAGTAGAAGATATTGAATTCAAGCTTTGGATTGCTTCTCCTTGCTTTCAAGCTTCATCTTCATAAACTTTAGTGCAAAGGTGAGATTTTTATCTCACAATTCTAGTCTATAACTATATTGGACTGTTAGGAATGATTCCCCATCACTTTAGCATGTACATTTGCATTTGATTTGGATTGGATTGGCGAAAAACTCCATTTTTTAGTTGTTTGGTGAATTTCCTGAGCTTAGGTCGCTCTGCCTAGGTTAGGTCGCTCGGAATCATTAGCTCGCGTGCGTGGAAAAGTCACGGCCTGCATATTTTGTTCGCCTCGGATTTAGGTCGTAGGTCGTTGGACTTTAGGTCGTTCGCGTATAGGTCGCTCGCGACCTAACCCTTAGGTCGCTCGCGTGTTATTGCGCTAGGTCGCACTGCCTTGAATCTTCACTTCGGAGTTAGGTCGTTTCACTTTAGGTCGTAGGTCGTTTCTGGCCTTAAATCCCCCCTGCAGCGTTAGGTCGTTAGCCTCGGAATTAGGTCGTTTTCGACCTTATATCACAAGGCGGCTCTAGGTCGCTCGATCCTGCTAGGTCGTAGGTCGTGCATCACTTTAGGTCGCTCGCGTGTTAAAACCTTAAGTCGCTCGTGTGTTAAAACCTTAAGTCGCTCGCGTGTTAAACCCTTAGGTCGCTCGGCCGATGCACGCGCTAGGCCGCGAGTATTTAAGTCCTTAGGTCGCTTGGCATTGTGACCACTTAGGTCGCACGACCTTGTTAGGTCGCTCACCCTTAGCTCGCGTACCTTCTTAGGTCGCGCATCCCACTAGGTCGCTCGACCCTGTTGTATTTTTAGTTCGCAACCATTAAGTCGGTCGACCTTGCCTAGGTCGTTAGGTCGGTCGGTCCTATCCCTTAAGTCGCGTGACCGTGATAGGTCGCATACCTTTAGGTCGCATGACCTATGGCCACTTGCTCCAGTTAGGTCGCTCGGCCACTTTGTTAAGTCGCCCACCTTTTTAAACTTAGGTCGCATGACCCATTAGGTCGCATGGCCCCTTAGGTCGCTTGGCTTCACTAGGTTGCTTGTCTTCACTAGGTCGTACCGTTTTGGACGGGGCGCTGCCCCGCACCCCGCCGGGGGCGCTGCCCCCTGGACCCCCGCGACCTGACCGGGCAGGTCGAACCCCGTAAGCGGTGGCGTTGCCCCCGCACCCCCACCTTGGGGGGTTGCCACCCCCCCTGGACCCCCCCCTCCGTAGGGGATCTTATCTGAAAAACATTGAGCTGATTTCCTTGGATTTTATTCGCATCTCCGTATGCGATCTTTGTGACTGATTGTTTCTACACTTGCTTATGTGTTTTGTCACTTTATAATATAAAGGTTTCAATACTAGTAGTAAATATCAAAACTCTTTTAACAAACAATTTCAACTCTATTTTTAATAACAAAGCTCTTTTCTTAAACCGTTTTCCAATCTATTAGTATATACAAGCCTTTACCTCACTCGGATGAGAAATCTAATTAAACGACTTAGTAAAACAAGTGGTAGTAAACGCTTGCGTTTACTTCGTCGGTTAATTCTTGGACTTGTTCGATTGAACCTCTTGTGACAATTTTATTAGTGAAGATTTACAGTTTGTTCGTAAATATTTAAGTTAAGCAAGTGGTTATAGGACATGAAGCTAAACTTCTATATTTACTAGCTTAGTGTAATTGACACTTCTCGTTGATCTTGATGATCGCTTTATGAATTAGACTAGCAATTGCACGATGTCTCTTTCATTGCAAGGTTAGACTAGACACCACTTGTGTGATTCCATTCACACATACCTTTCTGCTTTTTGGTTAGTCTTGACCTCAATCTGTGTGATTCCATTCACACATGAGGGGTAGCTCCCCTTGGTCTTCGGACCGTCATGTGATAGGCCTCTTTCCCTTTTTATGATTTCTGGATTTCTCGTGTTGATTTCTGGAATTTATGACATTGACTTGTTAAGAGTACAAGTTTAGGGTATGATGCCCTCTTCGAATCTTTGAGAAGATTCTTGTGATGTTGATTATCTCTTTTTGATTGATCTTCTGTTGATCATTATTTACATACTTATAGTGGTATGTCGTTATGGATGTTTATGTTTATGCCATATCTTTTATGTTATATCATGTCATCTGATATTTATAGCTAGACTGATCCGTTTATTATTTTCTTAAATAATACTCGGGTCAGACCGAGATGTTACAGGTGCTTCTGCTTGACTTCTTCCCAGGGATTCATCACTCTGACTTTTGGCTAACTGTTTAGATTAGCAGTTTTTGTTGTATACACTTGAGATATAGACTCATAGTTGTATTCTTTTGTATAGCACGTGTTGCTATTCTTTTGTATTATCGTGGATCTTATTGACCACTACTCTGATGTACACTTTCATGTGTTAGTTATATATTCATATCTTCTTCCGCCTTTGTGATATGGATATCTGTGACTGATTTGTGATATGATTATTTCTATGTTTGTTTCCGAAGATTATTTATAGCCACCGTGTAATAAGCAATTACATGGATGGTCGCTCCTCAACAGCCTTATTCTCCGTGCTAGTTGACAGCACTACTCCGGAGTGTTCTTGGCTAGCGTGGGTATAGAGGTGGGGCGTCACAACTTAGATTCTTTCATTTACATTAATTAATTCCAAATCAATTAATTAGTCAACCCTTCATTTTTTTATCTTAATTAATCACCCCGGATTGATATTTTTTTTCAATTTAAATTCAAGTATTTATCTTTAATTAATTACACGTTATTAATTGCCCTTAATCTCAATCAATAAGTAATCCTAATTACTTCATAAATTAAGTAACAATATTAATAACATTAATCCTTAATTACTTACATTAAATAACTTCTCATAAGTCTCTTACATTGATTTATTTTCTTGACTAATCTATCTTTATTCACTTCATTAATTAAACTATTTAATGATTTCTCATTTACATTTCAATTCATTCTAATCTGATTCCATTATTCTTTTTATAATGGAAGCTTAAAGGAATTTTAAAATCAAATTCATTTTTAAATCTAAGTCAATATACAATTACACTTTAACATTCAAGTTGTTAAACACTTAATATTTAAAAACTCTTTATTTATTTGATTTAGAACTAGTTTTAAATCTCTACTTACAATTTAACTCTAGCTTCAAATTATCACTTACATTTCCTTCCAAATCATTCTTATTTTATTCTATAATTATTTCACTTTCAAAATTTCACTCTTACATTTCTTTTCAAAAATCAAATTTTTATATATTTCGGTAACTCAGGATACCGAAATATTCAAGTACACCACATCATTCAAACTTCTAATTACCAATACTATCCATCACAGAATATAAATCACCCAATACATATTATACTACCATATATAATATAGCACATCAAAACAATCCAATCATTCAACCAATCATTTAGATTTAACCATTTAAATATAAATAGAAATCCAAAAGCGTGAGATTTACTCACCTTTGCTTTTGCAATCCAACTCCAATCTCAACATCTCTACTCAATCACACTAATCATTTTAATCATTTTAATCCTGCCTACTTAACAAATATTAATCACTATCCATTTATTTATTATTAATCCAACACTTTTCACCAATTTCTTCACCTAGTAATTATACTTTTATAAATTACCCTAAGTAATTATACCTACTAAATTTCACTATTGATTATACTGAACTAATAAGTAAAAGTTAATTACTTTAAATTTATCATATTAATAAATCATTTCAAAACTCTTAATTATTGATCTTCCATATCTATATTCATTAACCAATCCTTTAATTACTTCTCTAAGTATTTAACCTTAATGGATCATTTTAATTACAAATTAATTAATTTATTAATTCTTAAGTACAAATTATTTAATTCTAATTACACAATTAATTTCTAAATTCCAACTAAATTTATGTTAACTTACTCGATTAACGAATTCATAATCATCAATTAACAATTCAAAATTATTTGATTTACAAATTCTTAATTTCTATTTAATTTGACCCTAATTAATAATCTTAATCCAATCATTAATTTAAAAACCTTAATAACTAAATTGATTAATTTATCCACATCATTAATTCAACAACCTATTTATTTAACCCTTAATTTACTTAACAAATATTTAATTCAACAACTAAATTCATTTTCTTATTTCATTATAAATTCATATAAAATGCAATCTCCTCAGTAATAAAGTATCATTAGAATTCACCTTTAAAATTTATGATCAACTCCGATGTGCATAGACATATACAGGTCGAGAATAACTCACCTAAAAAAACTGCAGAATGTGAAATAGTGCTCCACTGTTCGACGGCGCTGTCGAGATGCCGAAACCCTAGTTGAAAATCCTTTGCAAACCTCACCGCGATGCTACCCAAATTTCGAGCACCATCGGCCTGTGCCCACGCGACTCCACCGCCGTCTCGCCGCCTCGAGTTCGAGTCGAACTCGAATCCTCATGCTCAAGTGCGACTTCCCCATCTTCTTGCCGTTACGAGCGAATGCGCGTTCGCTTCATCTGCAGCCTCACCTCCCCATGCTCGCGACCCTTTGTCGTGCTCGATTTCGAGAAGAACGAGGGGGGAGGCCACTATTTGAAAGGGGAAGAAGGTGTGACCATGTTTCTTCTTTTTTTTTATTGAATTCGATATCATGTCTGAGGAATAGGGGAAACGAGATAATATAATTATTTGGGAAGGCTTACTGCGTAAGATGTTGAAACAAAATATCTCTGGCAAATGTACTTATTAATTTATTTTATTATAAACTTCAAAACGTCCCGTCAATTAAACTATTGAACTTTCATTAGTGAATGTCGCTAGGTGATTATAGGATTTTACCCGCGTTTCGAACTCAATGGAACGTGTTACAGAGGCTAATTTTGACCTTATATGCGAGTTACAAAAGAAAACGATCAATTTTAAATTAAATCAATTAAAATAGTTCTACGCGTTTCGAGCTGCCAGGGTCAAATGACAACTCCGATTGCTACGAAAATTAAAATCCGATAATAACTAACCAATACGGATCCAATGTAACTGGTTTCGTTGAATTCTGAGACTGTGCCTCGGAAGGCTATTTTCAAGTTCCAATTTAAACGATATATTATAAAAATTGAACAAATTACCTTTAAATTAAATTTCAACCATTCTATTATCTTCAGTATCCTCATTAGAGATTTTATAAGCCTTCAAATTATTTTAAGCAGCTTAGAATCTCAAATTCAACAATTTATCCAATTCCAATTATATAATTCAATACTTTAATTTTCTAATAAATATTAATATTTGGAATTCAAGCTAAAATTAACCTTTCAAATGTTAAAAATCAATTTATTATTCCATTTTAAATCGTTAAAATTTCTGGGTTGTCACAATTGGCCAATGCGCTGATCGTTTCGAAGAGACCGGGATCGAGATTTATTTCCAGAAAACCACTTCGATACGGTTTGAACGTTTTCGTGTGGAAAACAAGAGTCTGGATTCGAAGGTGGAGCAGTGAAGTGCAAGGACTGGTCGCTACTAATCCTGAGGTGATTCCAAAATGGATGTAGTAGGAGTAGTGCCTTCGGTTCCGTTCGAACCCGGGATGGACTTGTATGGATGAACGCTTTCAGAACATCGTCGGGTGGGTGATGAGCATTCTAAGTGATATGTTCTAAAAAGGTAACGCTTAGCCTCGAGCCTCATCAATCGGGAATGACTGAAAATCGGGAGTTATGCGGCAAGGCTAAGTAGGTAGCACCATTAGGGTGAGGTCATCCCTGTCTAGATGGTCCTTTTTTATTCGGCTTAGTGGGCGGTTGCTGATCCCGACCGTAGGGTGATTTTACTCGGGATTATCCAGTAAGCGGTAATCCCGGTCTTATGTTGTAGGGATTGGGAATAATCCTCGGTACGGTGATCCAGGCCACGTACTATGATAGGTGGTACCCTAATGCCTAGTCATTAAATGGAAATCCATTCTCCCTACGCGCCTTTTACGGTTTTAATTTGTAGCCCACTTTGTGGCTAGTATGCTGGAATTTAATTAATGTAACGATTTCGGCTATTTGAAGAAGTATTTGTATATAGATACTATTATAGTATCAGAGGATTTTATAATAAATTTTTTAGTTATCGTAAGGTAAAAACCCGACATGTTTATTTGTGGCGTGGTCTTACGAGATGCTTTTGATTTTCAAAGGATTTTAAAATTTTAATAATCCAGTTGGGTGTGATTTCTCACGTTGGTATTCTAGACTGACACCGGAGTTATTTAACCATAATGCTCGGGTCAGACCGAGTATTATAGAGTACATATTCTGGATGAACTGCTGTGGAGCTCAGGAGACGAGCTGGATGGTGAGACGTATCCGACGTATATGATGTATATTCCGCTGTGTATTCAGATTTGGAAGGATGGGATATTATAACTGTCCTGCGTGTATTGTTGATTGTATTGAACTCTGATGTTGTATTCTGATGATGTATGTATGAAATAGATATATTTTTATTTTGTGTAAAGATCTGCTATTATCTATTATATTTTATTCTGCTACGATGGTAAGATTCTGTGTTATTTGTTTTCTCTTCTTCTATAACTTTTTTTCTTAACCCCAATGGTTCGTATTTCCGTTCTCTTTGAGTTGATATGTTGAAGAAGGTGTACGGAACTGGGGGCCGTTTCAATGGCTATGTAAGGAAAATGGAGATATCTAATCAAGAAATAGTATCAGAGTCCGCATTAGAGCAGTCGGGTTAATAATACTAGTTCGAAAGTAAAATGTGTATATTCAAGCAAGCGATTAGAATTGATATTGTGATCTAATGATAATTGTACGTCGCATAAAATTGAATAATATTAAAATTCTATGCTGTTTGGCTTACGGAAAGTTTGAGAAATGATACTTCGAATCGTTCGAGGTTGAATGAATATTCTATTGGGTAACCAACTAAGGTTGTTGCGCGTACGGTGCACTTGATAGTTATTTATCACACTTTTACGATGAAAAGTTTCTCAACCTGGACAAACCATTAGTTTTTGATTGTTATGCATGTAAGATGGATTCTTTTGTTGCATATAATGGTCGTACTACTTTTGTTTTCGTATGATTATTATTTATGTTGTGTTGCTTGTGTTTTTGATTGGAACAACTAATATATTGTTCTTTTACATAGTTTTAACTCTTTTTGATTATGTAAGTATGTTTTTGATTGGAACAACTAATATATTGTTCTTTTACATAGTTTTAACTCTTTTGGATTATGTAAGTAAAATATAGGTTTATGGAAGTAATAAGTTTCATAAATAGAGTTTTCTAGACCGTATTTACTATTATTATTCCGCTGCATTATATTTGGTATGTTCGTTGATGGTACTCTGATTATGTTGTATAAATAAATTTGAAATCAAATGCATATTGTAAAACAACTTCATGAACTGTTTATTTGATTATTTTATTTTTTCATTCCACTACGAGATTCTATGTTTGCTTTCCTTCTTTTCTCTTATTTTCTAATTAAATCCCATTAACAACCCTCTCTTTTGAATGGTTTGAATCAGATATATGTGGTTTATTATCGACTTGATTCGTCCAAAAAGGTTGGTCATCATAGGTAGATTGTGGGAATATTAGACATACCAATAATAATTTTCAAGATAAAAACAAAACCATCAAAGTAATCTGGATTTCAAAAAGTAAAAAAGTGAATTCTTAAAATTTAAACAAGTTTGTGTTCCTAAGAAATGCAATTGTTAAAATTAACAGCTTGCCGTAGAAACAAATTTGGATGCCAAAGATTTCAATTATAAATTATGTTGTCTTACATCTCTTTCTAAACCACTCACTTCCTTCTCTAATTGTAGGTATGAAGTCAGGCTAAGGAGCAAATACATGGAGGCAGATTTTCATTGTTCTACACATTTAATGAGCGATAATTATAATGTTCTTTAGCCTAGGAAAATGAAGTGGAGATCCACTAACTTTGGATGAAAATGATGAATACAAATGCAACTTCAAACAAAATCTTGGTATCGGACGTAAAACTAGTGTTTCTGAGGTATCATTGTTCAACACCACTTGCATGTAAAGAGTACAAGTAGTATCATTGTTTGCTACCATAGGCAGCCTAGTTAATAAGTGGTATCATGATAAGGTAATTTGTTCCTTCTTTTCAGAACATTCGTCTAAACTTTGTAATTTCTCCAATCTGATATTTTCTTTTTGATTGCTCATGTCTTATGTATTTATTGATATTTCATATAATTTTCAAGCATATGTGGAGAGTTTGCATTTTGTTCTCTGTTTATTTTATTTCGAAAACCCAAAAATATGTTTTTTTTCCTTTCTTAGAAATTTTCTATCGTTTGAAAAAAAATTAAACCCAAAAATATGTTTTGCTTTCTTAGGATTTTTTTGCTCTTAATATTTATTCATGATGTGAGTATTTTGAAATGTGACTTTTTGGCTAAATTTTTGACACAAATTTTTGATGAAAAACTTGCTTCTTATGAGATGAGCTTTGACATTCTACATTTTACATGACTTGTTGCAAATGATTCTATGAGATGAAAGCTTTAAACTTCTGATGAACTTTTTAAGTTGGGTTAGTAGTATTTAAAACTTGAGAAGACTGGTGGAGAATTTTATTCGAGATTTGCGATGAAATTCTTTTAGAATTGAGCATTTGATTTTTGTTTTGAATATAATAATGTAAATACCCTTAGAACTTGTGCTCCTCTTTACACAAATAGTTGTAAAACCAATTCATATTTCATTTTCAAGGATAGAATTTAAAAATGAAAATACATTTGAGATATTTATTGAGAATTTACTTTTGAAATCATATCATGATCGATTGAACTTCCTTATGTGATTTTCAAAAGTATTCATATTGACTACATAGATGATTAAGGATATTGCATCTTGTACTTGAATAAATAATAACATTATGATACTTTTTGACAGTTAAACTACGTTATTGTTTCTACTTTTAAAAACAACATATCCCATATCATCTCTGAATCTCCCATTTATATTCTATCGAACCATCTTACATTCTTTCTTCTTACTATTGTTCTTGTTATTACTTGAGTTGGCAAAATTGACATACCTGAACTTGTTTGGTGAAAGCCGATGAATTTTTTATACTCCCTAAACCGCAACATGCCTATGAAATTCGGTATTCGTCAAGTAGCATCCATCCTCATCTAAGAGACCTCGAACTAATTCATGGATTTCTTGATCTCATCTATGATGAGTTGGGGAAAAGTTGTTCTAACTTGATTTCACAATGAACTAAAAATAAACCATTTAATTATGTAACATCTTATGGGCTATATCATTTGAACCTCACTACATATAACTACACTTATTTTGTCACTCTTTTCCCTCATGGGATATGACTTTGATCGATATAGTTACTATGGTTTATAGTTGATTTTTCATTAAATATTTATTATCATATTTTCATCGAGCTTCATTGTTCAGTATCACTTTCTCATCGTGTTAATTTGATATTTATACTTTTGATGAAAATAAAAGGGGGTGAGAGCAGTTAGTGTTTGATTACATTATGTTAATCATAAAAATTCACTTAAGAATACGGGTACGAAAGAGACCTATAAAAATTATGGGCTCTACAAAAACTGAAGATATGGGTTTCATTAAAGATCAAACGCAGTGTTTCGAAGATATTGAGATGGCTATCGAAGGAGTCGCAAGCGCCAGGTGCCATTATAAATGGCAAGCAAAACAAAAGCTTTCGAATCAGTAGAAAAGAAGGCAAGGTTACCCTTCCGCTTCATCTAGACCCTTCGACGAGATGGTTCCACATATACAAGAGTAGCTAGTATGGATTCCAAACACTTCTAGAATATATTGAATGATTGACCCACAAACAAGAAACAACTCCTTCAAAATTATAGGCTTCGTCATTGTCAATCTACTACATGAAGAGATCATTCTAATTCACACCCTTCAAAAACAAGAACAAGCCTTTCGAAATGGTTGGAACCATTCGAAGGCATGATGAAGAACTTCACTTGAAGGCCCAACATCCTTCCACTATGACCAAATCATCATTCACCATTCCTTTCGAAGAAATGAGAAAACCCAACTCATCTCCCACCTGCAACGGCATAGCAACACAAAGCAAAAGGCGCTCCTACACCCCTTTCGATAAGGTTGAAAGTCACCCAGTAAGAAGAAAGGTAAAAAAGGGCTCAAGCTTAAACGGCAACGGGGAATTATCAAGGTAACCCTTTGGACTAGGTCGAAAGGTCTGATATAAGAAGGTGGAGGCATAAGTATGGATAAGAAAAATCAAAAGAAATACCTATCGACTGCATCGAAAGAAATCATGCGTAAGGAGAAAGGAAGGCCTTTAACCATATCGAGAGGATATACACAGAAGGTCAACAACATAATGACCGGGCGATTTTCGAACCTCGAAAATCGACGCTAATACATTTGTTGTATGGTGCGCCAGGCAATTGAGTGCCGAATATACCAGGTGTTAGAGTTTAAGAAGAAAAAAGATAGAAGAAGAAACAGAAATAACAAAAACACAGAATCTCGCAATTGCAACAGAACAAAATATAATATACAATAACAGCTTTTTATAAAAAAGAAAACTGTAACTGTTAATATACATGCAAATTATTAGAGTACAAATATCAACATATAAATCTGAATAGTTATAATGACTTGTCCTCAAAACGCTGGATACACAACCTACAACACGCAATGGAATTTAATCAAATACTTGCGATACATCTTTGCCATCCAGTCATCTCCTGAGCTCCAAAAGCGTCCTAACTTGAAACTGTAATACTCGGTCTGACACGAGCATTACAACAAAGTAACACCCGAGTCAGGCTGGAAACCAATGTGAGTAAGCACACTTAATTTGAAATACTTGAGTTATCGAATCCTTCGAAAACCAAGGTAACTCGTAAGACCATGTCACACATAAACACGACGGGTTTTTCCCTTACCATAATCAAAAGCACTTTTATAGAATAATCCATTGATATCATAATAGTGTCTAAGTATAAATACTTATTAAATAATCGAATTTGTTAAATTAGTTAAATTCCAGCATATTTAGACTCTATAATCAGGACCGTAAAGGTTCATAATGATTATTAAATCAAAGTAGTTTCGGATTACGCTGATATCCATCCCGATCTCATCAAATCCAAGCAATAAATTTTATGGGCTAAGTCGTTAAATAAATAATTTCACAATCAGGGTATTCACAATCACATTTGGAAATTCATCCCGTAACCAGTTTATCGAGATTTACTTGCCTGTAATCATTACATTTTTTCAGAAATTGAAATAGTGGTCAGTATGAGTCGATTTACTTTCAAGTGAAAACATGTCAACAACTTATTCTATTTATTTTGACTTATTTGGCTACCTAATAGCACCCACAATAAATGAATGAAATCAATATCAAGAACACTATTGGTTAACATAGATCATTAAATTAATCAACGGTTTATAATTGACATTTAGTCAGTTTATGATTTAGAATTGGGTTAGCTCCAAATAGTTGAGTCGAATAATATATTTCAATCTAAATTACTTATTAATCAAAGAAATTAAGTAAAATAATTAAAACTAAAATAGATCATTTATAATTAATTAGTTAACTAACATATAATTAATTTAAACAAGAAATTACTTATTTATTTACCCTAAATATTTTATCGTAAAATATTTGCACTTACAGAAAACTCAACGATATTGTTTCAAGTGGAAGCATTTGACGATATGACTTAACGTAAAATCGATTCGCCAATGTCATTCAAAAAGGAGTTGATATATTTTTTAAAATATTTAGATATTAAAATGAAATAGTTGTTAACTTCCCTTTTAATAAAACAAACCAGTCCAAAACATTTAGATCTAGGCCCAAATAAGAAAAAGAGAACCTGACCCATCCGATCCTATTCCCTTCCATCTTCCCTTGTTCTTCCTCTCCTCTCTATTATCTTCTTTCTTTCATATACGAGCCTACACACTGTGCGCCTAATGTGTGCACGTACACACTACCCATGACCAGCCTCTACAACCGTCGACTAACTCCCTATATCACCCACGACTGTGGTGACCCCTTCCACCACCTTGTGACCCCTGCACCACCTTTGTTTGAAATCGAACCATTTGCCAAAGCCTGGAACCCACCAGAAACGAACATGAGTCGACAAAACTGCCTCGGCTCGCCACCTCATCCCATTGTTCATCACCAAACTCGGCCATAACTTCACCACGTCCGTCTCCTTCTAATTCATCCACGACCGCACCCCTACTTCGCCTTATCCTTATCACCATTTGCATCGAACCGAAGACCAAATATAAAACACCTTAAACCCTAAAACTACCTCAACCCATGTAACAACCCTGTATTTTGTGATTATTTTAATTGTATATTTTATTTATTTTAAATTGAGTTTCCTGATTTAAAAACTTTATTTTATTTATTAAAATGAATAAAAAAAATTATTTTAAATATAAGTTTTGATTTTTATGTGAAGTATAATTCTAAACATGAATAAACAGAATATTTTCCAAAAAGTGGATTTTTGGTCAATATGGTCAAACTTTGACTTTTAAATTTAAAATTTAAATATTTCAATTTTTGAATTTTATCTTTTATTATGAAAGTAGATTAATTTTTACGATACTACCTTTCGTTTTGTTGAAATCTGGTTAATATTGTGAAAGTTATGATTTTTACAATATTGAGTGTAAATTAATTTATTTAACAATATTTTTTATTTTAATTTATATAAATAATATTTTTGTTTGTCATTTCTTGTTGTAATTTTTGTATATATATGTGTAATATGACATGTTATATATATATATTTTATTTTTTTAAAACATTTTAGAAGCATAGTTATAATTTTCCAAAGTTAATTGTATTTTGTTTGTAATTTCTAAGTCTAGTTTCAATTTATTAAACTATTTCTTTATTTCTTTTTCTATTTTTATTAAATTATTTATCTATTTTCATTTATTTTTCTTTGTTTTTAATTTTCTATTTCATTTGATAAGTTCCATTTTTTATTTGATTTAAAGAAAATGGAAATTCTAAGAGACAAAAACTCTTCTTTTACTTTTGACTTTTCATCTACACATCTCTTCATAATTTATGGTCGTCCTTTCCCAAGCTCATAGCCGTGTGTTTTTTTTGCATTTCACGTAAAAATCACTTCTCATTTCATCAAAAAAAATCGGCCATTTCAGATCTGAAAGAAAGGTAATGGATTCTTAAAAAATTTCTACGTTTTCTTATCATTTAATTGATTTTTCTATTAGATTTATGCCTTGCCTCTCCTTGTCTTGATCGGCCATAGCCCCTCCATCACCTCCACCGTCCAGCACCACCACATCCATGGCTACATCACTCTCCTCTCCACTTGTCTTGACCTGGCCGTGAGCACCCCTTAAAGCAATCACCACCAAAAGTTGCAAAATCTCCATGAGCACTTGCCTAGCCGACCTTATTTTGCACCTATCCTTCATTTTCCACCTTGACCACCTCCATAGCCGCCGCCACCTGCTCCCACCACCTCAGACCGTAGCACCAAACATCACCTGACCACCCCCTTGCATGGTCGAGCCTACATTACCTCAGGCTGAACCCAAAGTTTGCACCAATATCCACTTATTTGCCTTAAACCCTTTGTATTCCCCACCTTGTAACTTCTACCACTTCGCACATGCTAGCCATGCCTATTTGAACCTATACGTGATCTAATACACCACTATGGCTAAGCATATTACACCCCTAGGCCGAGCTTATGATGGTTGAGGCAATGGTCAAATCATGTTGTGATTTGTCGCTTTTATTTTAAATTGTTTCCATATGTATTTGGTGTTGAAATTGTATTTATATTTGTCTTGTTTTATTGGTTGTATACAAGATCACTAGCTTGGTTCTCTTCCCACTCGAGTCTTAAGTCGTGATATTGTGCTTTTTGGAATTCGTTTGTGTGCTTTTTCTTGTTATCTCCAGCTTGAAACAAGTGAGTAATCACGCATGACATATTACTTATATAAACTGTGAAGTGACACCAAGTGAATTTGTAAACTGCTATATCATGTTATACCTGCCTGTGATATGATTTATATGATGTTCACCCTATTAATAAACCTGTTATATCATCTGTTACTGCCATATGTTGCGACATTGTTCATTTATATCTGCTTATTACACTGCAAGTTTCCTGTAGAATAGAATCACTATGGGTAGAAATGATACATACCCGAATGGACTTTAGAATAGGGAAAAATCTTTATGGGCTGAAATGATAGGCCTGAACGTTTTTTATTTATTTTAATTGACTTGGTATTGCGGGTTTGAAATGATAAAACCCGGATTTTTTTGTAAATTACGGATTGAAATGATATATTATCCGTACTTGACCTAGGCTAGAAAATTATATACAGACCCATGGTTATTATATATATTCTTCTAGAATTTTTAAAGTATTTTAAAATTTTAAAATATGATATTTTGATTTAAATTTGAATTTAAAATGATTTTTATAAAGTGTTATTGATTTTTCTATGAATTAAAATGGTTAAATAAATAAATACTTTAAAGTGTTATTTGAAATATAATTTAAATTTGGAAATGTGAAATTTGGTTTCAAAATGAAATAAGTTATATAAATAAAATGGAAATTAAGTTTAACTTATGAAATGGTTAATTTAATTAGAACTGTAAAGTAAATGCAAGAATAGAAAATTTTACACTTGAGTTTATTAAGTGAATTATTGAAAATTTGATTTTATTTATAAAAATTTACTTTATAAAAATCATAAGTTAAAGGTATTTTAATGAACATTTTTGAATGTTAAAATATGATTTTTATGATGTTTAAAGGGTTAAAATCAAAGTTTATTTGTTGCTGGAATTACCTTGAAAATCTAGAAATTTAAATAACAACACTTCAGAAATGCTATCATTTCTGAAGTTAACTTAAAATTTGAAATAAATGATATTACAGCACTTTTTAAGTGATGTGGTTGATACAAATGAACTATGGCTAAATTTTAACTAAGTGATATTACAGCACTTGGTAAGTGCTATGGTAGCAAAAAGATAACTAAAATCTGAAACTAAATAAAGGGCTACAGTAGCACTTAATAAGTGTTGCGGTAGGCTGAAATGAACTGTTTTCACATGAACTAAACTATTACAGCTGTTTATTTAAATGCTATCTTTTCTGAATAAACTATTTCAAATGAACTAGACTATTACAGCAGTTTTGTTTAAATGTCGTCTTTGCTGAATTGAACTGTTTCCAATTATAACTTACAGCAACTTTTCTAAATGCTGTGAAAGGCTGAAATTTTCAATGTTTATGGTTTTTAACTAAATAAATGAGCTCAGAATTGTCTAAAATTTTGGGAATTGAATACTTGATTTGTAAATATAATAACTTCACTTTTAAATGGTTTAAATGAATTGTTTGATTTAAATATAAACTATTTGAAAGGTGATTTGAAATGACAATAAATGAATGATATCTTTGAATTAAAACGAGTATTTAAATTTGAATATTTAGATTTGAATTCAAATAATGGTTTAATAATGAAGTTTGAGAAGATATGGTATTTTGATATATTGAATTGGTTTGGAAATGATTTGGTCTTTATTTTGATAAAGATTTTGAATTTGAAAATGATATTTTATTTTGAAATATAAACTATGATTTTTAAATTATAACCACGGGTTATAATAACGATTGGTTGTTAAAGAGACCGGGATCGGATATTGACATACTCTCTGTCGATGCCGAAAACCACTTTAACAACTGTGTACGCGGTGGAGATTCCAGAAAGAAGTAGGATGGTGGCGACGATCCTATTGAGGTATGATGTCGACCCGACTCTCGTGAGTTGGCTTAAGGTGGCTAAAACAGGAGCGATCGATGGGCCAAGTGAGGTAGCTCCTCCGATCGGACACATTCCTTCGATATTATACTCTTACTTGTAATTGAATTGATGTACATCCTTCAATTTTGATTGGGAGTGTGTTCCGAGGTGGGCGGTAGTGGCTGCTATGCGTTACCACCTGCCCGGAAGCGTAATTAGTATATCTACCCTGGCATGGCCTAGTTGTGCCGTGTCACCTACCATATCGAGCCTTACTACGAGTTTGTTTTTCTCCCGTAGCCATGGAGTATTTAGGGTAGTCTCTCGATCTGGAGATATGCTGATACCGGATGGACCATTGGGACTATTACGTGTTAAGGGGAATATTAGGTCACTTTTAACGCTATTTTAAAGTAAGTTTATTTTACTGTAGACATTATTATAATAGCACAATATTACTACATAGTAAATAGTTTAACGGATCCTTAGAGGATGTGCGGTCCCAATCATCCTTTAAGTTACTTATACTTTATTACAGTTCACCTGAGTTGGTTTACATTGTATAAGTATGTATGTCCTAACTCAAGTGTTTTGTGTTTTGGTTTACGCTCGGGTCAGCCTGAGTATTCACAGCTTAGCTTTAGATTCTCTTTCTAGAGCTAGGAATCGCTGGAGATTATACCTACTAGTTATTTATCTTTTTCAGTTTCAGTTGTTTCTGTTTCAGCTCTTGTATTAGTGAACTTCTATGCATTTGGGATTTCTATTATGTTATTTTCATACTGATATTATGTATTTGTTTTGAGAGTTTGTTATAGTAGCTTCATGAACTACTATGGTATTTTATTTCCACTGCGAGTTATTCTGATATTTCTGTGTCTGTGATTCTGTGAATGATTTCATTTGCTCCAAATTTTATTACAATCTGTTATTTTGCATCATTCAAGTCTGACATGTGTGGATTATTGTCGATTTGAATGTACAAAATAGCGGGTCATTACAACCTACCTCCACAAGCCCCAGAAAAATGCCACGCCATTTTTCATGAGTGCCTCCACTCAAGCCTCCTACATGACAAATCCCATGCCACGAACTCGAGTATATCACCTGAATTTCACCTTAGGCCCAAATCTATTCGACTCCCTTTATCTCACTCATTACTCACTTAAAAATCACCAAAACACTTTTAAAAATCATCATTTCTAATGATAAATCCACTCATATAAACCAAAGATTAATTTCTGATATTTAAATATTTGTCATTCCTACGTTATTTACTGTAAATTAAGCTTTTCTTCTTCTAATCTTAACAATAACTAACGAAACAAATTTTAGAATAAACTACATTTGAAAACACACAACTATACCCTTAGAATCATAGTCTAAAACCAATTGGAAAAGAGTTTAATGTTGTAGGTTCTATTTTTTTTCAAAGAAACAAAGGCTGTACCAGCTCCTTGAGATTTTATAGGTTTATTTCCATGATCAACACATATGTATAAGGCATAGAAACTCATTAATCATGTATGCTTGGCAAATAAATGTGTTCAATTCAAATATGCAATCATATAGAGGCATATAAGATTCACAACTAACAAATTTTTTAAGTTTTACTCACTGTTTTTAAACATAGGTGATTGCTACTGCTGCTTTACCAAGCTTCTTCCTTCTGGCTTTAAGCTTTAATACTTAAGATGATTCTTGTTTTTATAACTGCACCTTGTTTCTTTTTTTTATAGGGTAGATGAACCAGTGAATAACTGGCCGTGTATATATATAGGAGAGGATGGGAGAGATAGTGACGAAATGTAGAGGCTACAAAGCGTGTACATGCTTCCATTTACAATTTTTATTTTATTTTTCTATTTTCTTTTGAGTGATTTGATTTTAGGTGTGATTTGATTTATTATGTTGATTAGATTTTATAAGCATGATGTGATTTACTATATGCTAGATTTAATGTTTTGCAATGATGATTTTTTTCTTTCATATTTTTATATATACATATACTCTATTTACACTTAAATATACACACTTACATGCACATATTCTTACTATATTTATGTATATACTGATTTGCATAAATAAACACTATACATATTTTTATCATATGCATATTTACATTTTTTTATATTACATATTTATATTTTGTGAAAAATACACAAACACACACACACACACACACACACACACACACACACATATATATATATGCATATCTATACAATGTACATATTTATTTTACTTCGTATCTTACATCTTTATATATATTACTTTCATAAACATCTATAACTATATATATATATATATATTTCATTTTAACATTTGTAACATAAGTTTTTCATATACAAACATATATATATAATCCTATAATTGAAATGAGAAGCTTATTTAAATATTTTTCAGAAAACTAGATTTTAAAACTTTTATATCAAAGCCTTTAATATATATATATATATATAAGTTATACGGATATACCATATACCATAAATTATTATTTAACAGATAAAATTCAATATTTCAATATTTAAAATCAGTTAAATATTCAAATAACAGGTGTCAAAAATCTAGGTCGTTACATTCCTTCCCCCTTAGGACTTTTCGTCCTCGAAAAGGAATGAAACAAGAACTAGAATTTTGAAGTACATTACATAAATAATCGTTCTTTAAACATTTTACACTTTGTACTCTTTTATTCTACAATTTAAAACACATACTCTTTAAATTACATAGTATTATCAAGCTAGTTCTATATTAAAACATTTTTCATAAGTCGATGTCTTAACAAGTCCATCCTTGTTCTTACAGAAATTTAGTCATACGTTGATCAGGCGTAGGACTAAAAATCAATAATTACTCAGTAGACCCGTTTCAACGTCCAGTGAAAATACTTGAAAAACCTTTTCAAAAATGATATGGAAAGTATCAACCCCCCTCCTTCTTTACCAACATGGATCGCAGTTAGCACGATGATTGCGTCACCATCTCGGCGAAATCATAAGTAAACTTTAGGCATAAGCACCTCTCGACTTACGCCATGGGAACATAATAGTTCGCAGCTATACAAGGGTTGCGTTGCTATCACAACAAAACCGTAAGTAGTCTATAGGCAATTTCTGCCCCTTGAATTACGCTATCAAATGAAACTAAACCACATATATAGCAGCTACACAGAGGTTGCATCACTAGCCCAGTGAAACCAATCATAGACTATAGACAATCTCAGCCTCTCGAATTATGATATGGAACCAAACCACATAGATTGCAATTTACCGATGTTACGATGCTATCACAGTCAAATTAAATGTAGATTATAGGAAATCACTGCTTCCCGAATTACGCTACGAAACCACGATAGATTGCAGTTACAATAAGGTTATGTTGCTATCACAGCAAAACCAAACATAACTGTAGCCATAATACCCCTCGATTTACGCTATACAACAAATGATCACTAGGAACTCATGATTTTTGTCTGGACATCCTCTAGGATCCCAATTCTCATTGAACACACCCTGTGGATTCCTAAGTAGAACCACCCAGTGGATCTCCTACTCTAAGTTTCAACTTTCGTGGTGGTGCCTTTCCACACTTTTAGTTTCAAAACATATCATACTACATATATACTGCCTTTCAAATCATACACTTCATATGTATCGCATATAAATTTTATCTAAAATCGATATCGTCTAATCGATAGTCTTTAATTTTGGTTTACCCAGTTTCCCAAAGTTGATTATTTCCCGACATTAAATGTCTTTAAAAAGTCAATAGGTTCCAAAATTATTTCAATTTCATTCATATATACTTATAAGATTATTCTTTCAAACTCAAAAAATTTTAGGACCAATAATTTCTAAGTCCACTTCATACTTATATAAACTCCATTTAGTATTTCAAATATCTTTCAAAGATCATTTTTTTGGTTATAAATTCAAAATGGGGAGTTTGAATATATAATTACCTGCAATCTCATTAATGCCAATCAAAAATTTCCAAGTTCGATTACTTTTCAAAGCTATTGGAAACATTTCTTACTTCTTATAAAGTAAATTTCAGTTATAGTAACAATTCAAAAATTATCGTATTTACTCAAATAATACTATTTCACTTCAAAACCACTTTGCCTTTATATTTTGATTTAGGTTCCAATTCAAAATTGCTTCTAATTTCCATTTGGGTTATGACCTCAATTTGCCTAATTTGTATTTAAATCCATGATTTAAATATAAACAATTTCCACTCTGACCAGTTTTAATTTAGAAAATGGCTTGAATAGCTTTAAACTAGTTAAATAGTTAATATAAGATAGTTTGAGTTTTTAAAAAAGAGTTTATATTATAAAATAGCTTGGAAAATCAAAATAAGTTGAATATTTAAGAAGATAGATTTTAAACATTTTTATATTAAAATAATTCATTTGAAAAAATATTCAAAGTCAAACTAATTCAATTCCCAATCTTCCAATTCAAATCAATTTCAATTTCATTTCCATTTAAACTGATTCAAATTCCGATTTCAATTCGAATTAACTTCGATTCCAATTTTAATTCAAATCAATTTCGATTTTGATTTTAAATTAATTCAATTCAATTTCAATTTGAATTAATTTCAATTCAATTCTCACTTTAAACCATTTTGATTTATATAAAATGGAATTCGATTTTCAAAATATCGATTTAAATCAAGTTAACCTTTACTATTCAATTTAAGAATCCAAATCTTTAAAAATAATTCAAATCCGAGCCGAAATGTCGAAACATCCACTTAAATTACTTTTTACTTGGACTTATTTCAAGGTTCGAGTAAGAGTTCAAATCTTTTTAAGACAATCAATTTCCAGAATTCAAGTGATTTCTCAATTATAACTTCAAAATTTTAACCCTGGTTCTTTAAACAATTCTGGTTGGTAAGTTCATTTTTAACATTTCAAACTCAAGTTCAAAAATGATCCCATTTCTGGAAATTCGATTTTATTTCTTAAAACCAAAATCATTTAAATAATTTTAAATAATTTCAAGGATGGATGTATATCATTTCAATCCAAAATAATGTCATAGGTATACGTCATTTCAACATGTTTCTTGATTTATTCGAAATAATTCGATTTACAGTTTTATATACTATAAATAATATATAGGATGATAGTATGAAATATCAAAATAAATAAACATCCAAATCATCTAAAACATCAATCAATAGCATTCATCACAAATTTTCAGAATTCAAATGCCATTTTGTTTCAAAAATCGTTTTGAAATCATTCATACATACATAAATTTCTTTGCTTCCCTTATCAAATTGATCCCTTTCCTTTTACAATTTGACCTATTTAAATTCCATAAGTTAAATGTTAATTTCACCATGAAATTTCCAACTTCGGGTTATAAGTTTAAAATTCATTTAACTTAGCCCGAGTTAATTCCCAATTCATTCAATCCCTTTAAACTTACGCAATTTAAATTTTACATTCCAAGATTCAATCCTTATTTATATCACTCCCCACTTATAGGTTCAAAAACTTACTTTTCCTTTGGTTACACTTCTCGTTTCAATGGTGATCCTATAATTCAAACACCCAGTATTCATTTCAAATCAACTTTGGAACTACACACACACACACACATCCCATTTGCATATCAAATCACACTTTTAAATTTTGAACCAACCTTGATTTTTGTCTAAAACAAATTTCTTCAGAATTTTCAAAACATCCCTTGTTTTCAAAACAAAAATTTTCATAAAAAAATATTCTAAGTAATCTTACTTATTATTTCCTTAAACACTCTGAAACACATTTTAAAAATTTTAGGACTTAGATTCAAAACTTCTCAATTTAGATCCATTTTGATTTATCAGTCACATTATGAATTATGCTTATATAATTCCACTTCCATAAATCATTTCACCATGTTTTATCATGGTTTATTTTGTAATAAATATCCATCATTAATACCCAACAACTAATTTATGATAACAATCAATATTATCATATCTGGAAACCAAACACACTACATATTCCACAAAAATTTTGAAAAATTATTTCTTAAAAATATAATTAGGGTATACTTATTTTGTTTTAAAATACTTTGAGAAGCACTTTTGAAATTTCTAAAATTTAAGTACTGGTTTGAGTTTATTTTCGGCTTAATTCATTTGTAAGGTTCATTCTCATCAATTTCTATTTGGTTATATATATATAACCATTTAAATTTTGTAATCTTTACTTGATTATAATAACTACAACCCATCACCTTAACATACTATAATAATTCAGAACAATTATTTCCCTTCTTTTAAATACCAAAATATAATCTTGTATAAAAATTATTTTAAACGTTTTTTTAAATCATTATGTAAAAAATAACAAGTACGCCCTCATATATGATACATCTACTCATTCTAGGGTACTACTGACCTTATTTCTAATAAGTAATCCCCATCATAGCCAAGGTTCTCACTTAACCTCGCTCTGTTACCACGTGTAACGACCGGACGATTTTCGATCTTCGAAAATCGACACTAATATGTCCACTGCATAGTGTACCGAGCAATCGATTGTCAGAAATACCAGGTTGTTAGGGTTTAAGAAGAAAAAAGATAGAAGAAGAAACAGAAATAATAACAACATAGAATCCCACAATCGCAGTGGAACAAAATATACAATGACAACTTTTTATACAAAAGAGAACTGTAACTGTTAATATACATACAAATTATCAGAGTACAGCCATCAACATATAAATCTGGACAGTTATAATAACTTGTCCTCAAAATGCTAGATATACAGCCTATAATATACAGCGAATATAATCAAACACGTGCGATATGACTTTGCCATCCAGCTCATCTCCTGAGCTCCAAAAGCGTCCTAACCTGAAACTGTAATACTCAGTCTGACCCGAGCATTACAATAAAGTATCACCCGAGTCAAGCTGGAAACCAACGTGAGTAAACACACTTCATTTGAAATATTGGAATTATCAAATCCTTCGAAAACCAAGGTAACTTATAAGACCATGTCACACATAAACACGACGGGTTTTTTTCCATTGCGATAATCAAAAGCAGTTTTATAGAATAATCCATTGATATTATAATAAAATACTTATTAAATAATCATATTAATTAAATTAATTAAATTCCAGCATATGTAGACTCTATAATCAGGCCCGTAAAGGTACGTAATGATTATTAAATCGAAGTAGTTCCAGATAACGCTGATATCCAATCCCGATCTCATCAAATCCAAGCAATAAATTTTATAGGCAAGTCATTAAATAAACAACTTCACAATCAGGGTATTCACAATCACATTTGGAAATTCTTTCTATATGTTTACTTTATTATAACCAGTTTATCGAGATTTACATGCTTGTAATTATTACATTTTTCAGAAATTGAAATAGTGGTCAGTACAAGTCAATTTACTTTCAAGTAAAAACATGTCAATAACTTATTATATTTATTTTAACTTATTTGGCTATCTAATAGCACCAACAATAGATGATTGCAATCAATATCAAGAACACTATTGGTTAACATAGATCATTTCAACGGTTTATAATTGACATTTAGTCAGTTTATAATTTAGAACTGGGTTAGTTCCAAATCGTTGAGTCGAATCATATATTTCAATCTAAATTACTTGTTAATCAAAGAAATTAAGTAAAATAATTAAAACTAAAATAGATCATTTAATAATTAATTAGTTTATTAACTAACATATAATTAATCTTGGCAAGAAATTATTTATTTATTTACCCTAAATATTTTAATCATAAAATATTTGCACTTACAGAAAACTCAACGATATTATTTCATGTGGAAGTATTTGATGATAGAACTTAACGTAAAATCGATTCGCCAATGTCATTCATTAAGGAATTAATATTTTGTTTTAAAATATTTAGACTTTAAAATGAAATAGTTGTTAACTTCCCTTTTAATAAAACGAATCAGCCCAAAACATTTAGATCCCGGCCCAAATAAGAAAAAGAGAACCCGACCCATCCAATCATATTCCCTTCCATCTTCCCCTTATCTTTATCTCCTCTCCAATTTCTTCTTTCTTTCATATACAAGCCTACCCACTGTGCACCCATCGTATGCACGTGCACACCACCCACGGCCAGCCTCCACAACCATCGACTAACTCCCTACATCACCTACGACTTCGGTGACCCCTTCCACCACCTGGTGACCACTGCACTACCTTTGTTTGAAATCGAACCATTTGCCAAAGCCTAGAACTGTGTAACCCGAATTTTTGGATATCTGTAAATTGGTAATTAACGGGTTTAAGATTTTTAAATTGTCAATTTTTAAATTTAATAAGCAAAATTCTAATAATATATGGATGTATAAAGTGGATTTGAAACCATAATTAATGTGTAATTGGAAAATCAACTGATTTTCTCTTTGAGATACTTATTTTATTTAGTTGAACAAAATAAATTTTGGAAAAAAAATATAAATAAATATGGATGATATTAAGTTTGATAATCTTCTAATAAAAAAATTTGGATTTTGAAATAATATATGTATGATTTTTATTAATGTACAAATTAGTTTTAAACCATTTTCATTTAACTTTTATAAATATAAAACAAAGGAAATGTATTTAAGAAGGATATAAGTTTATAATCAAGCAATTTCTAGGTTCCTAGAAGGAAACATTTTCCCAGGGTTCTCAGTTTTTCAGAAATTGGTAAGTAAACTTTGGAATCTGGATTTTTAGATTGTTGTTTAATAAGCATGTTAAAGTAAAAAGTGATGAAGAATTGTATGCTTGCAAATACGTATGGATATGAGTATGAGTGGTCTAGGCATGTCAGAGAACAGACATGGTTCTCTGTTCTAGCATAACAGGTTTTTAAAACCTGTTAGAAATCAAAATCCTCCTTTTCTGATTTTTGTTAAACTTTAGAATTCAAACAAGAGTTGATAGTTTTAACATGATTCAGATTTTGAAAATAGATTTAAGTAATAAAAAAATTATGTATATGCACATAAAAAATCAAATAGGATGACTATGTAAACAGGATGGGAAACATTTGCATTAAATACTATCAATTCTAGCACAAAAGCAAAGTCATTTCGCAACCTATAAAAATCATTTCAGTTCAGGAAAAAAAATCTTATTTGGTCAAAGAAGAAGAAAATATCTCTGATCAAACCAAAGAAAGTATTTGTACCAGCAAATACCTAAACCTATATATTTTCTCTAGATATATCCTTCTTGTTCATGTGCGTTTTCAAACATAAGCAAACCAAAAAAAGTAAACATCATCATTTTACCAACTCAAAAATAACTCAAACTAAACAATAGCAGGAAGATTTAAAGGAAGATCAAGTAGCAGTTTTTTTTTTTCCAAAACAGAAGTTGTTCTCTATTCAAGCTTTTGTCAGGTGAGTAAAGTATTTTTAAAACAGTTTTAAAACCTGAATTTTTCTGTGATATTTGGATATAAATCATGTTGTTAGCCTGAGAATTTGGTTTGAAATGGATACGTGTATGTGTGAATATTGAATGACTGTGTAGTTTTAAAATAGGCTCTATTGATAAACTACAGCTTTTGATTCTCTCAAAATCCAATATCTTATCATTTAATCTCTGATAGCCTTTGATTGTAAATGAAAGATGTTTGCAAACAAGTAACATTCCTCCTAAAAATAATTACAGGAATTGAAAATGAATATCTGGTTCGAAATTTTATAATTTACAGTGAAATTTTAAATTTGGTCAAAAATTTATGAATTCAATTCTAAGAATGGATTGCACGGTTGAATTAGAGATAGGAAATCATGATTTTTGGTATGCATATCATAATTTTTAGTTTGAAAATTTGGGTGCATTCTCGAGTTGTTCATTTTGGACGAATTGATCGATTTCAGTTGTTCAAGGCGAACTAGTCGTCGTGGTTGGGCTTGCATGTAGAGGGGAAATCGTAGATCATGGGAAAAATGCTATCATGATTTTTCAGGGGTCGTGATGATCAGAAAGGATCGAGATAAGGTTTTACTGTTTGGACGTGTCGACGATGTTCAGATGGGTTTCACGATGCCTAATGGCGATCCGGATCGATTGCGAGTTGAGCCGTGGGTGCTGGAAGGTGTGATAAGCAATGAAGAGAATGGCGTGGGCTCTCGAGTGCTTAATCGTCAGTGGTGGTTGATAATTTCGGTGAGGTCATTTCCATGTTGATGGGTTTTAGGGTCGATTTTGATTTTGCAATGAATCGATGTGATGGGTTGATCTCGTGAAGTTGTCGTGGTTGTTGTCGACTCATCTGAGGGTAGGGTGGAGATCATCGGCGATCGGAGGCGATGTGCATGTGGATGTTCACGTTTCGTGCATCTGGGAAGTGGGTTTGGGGGAAGGTGTTAGGCTCGGGTTTAAGCACGAATGAGTATGGGTTTTATTCAAAGCAGGAGATCGTGGTTTTGTCTCGTGTTTGAATCGGGTTTTGAAGGGTTTTTGCTTGGGTTTTCTAATGATGGTCAAATTTATGTTGTACAGGAAATGTTTTAGAATTTAAAACAATGAAATTTTGATCTTTGAAATGTTTATAGGTTTAAAAGCAAAGTAAACTAAGTTTTACTTGTGGAAATATTTCGTTTACAAAGAATAAATGTTTTACAAGTTTAAATATGATAAAGTAGATAAGATTTTAGAGAATAGTATAGGTAGGTTTCAAAATGGTTTCTATATTAAATTTTATTTAATAACTTTGAAAAGTTTCAAAGATTTTAGAGGTTAAAATTAGATGTATATATTGTTTAAATTATAATTTATTTCTAAAATGTTTATTTTTAAATAAAGTTTAAAGATAAGAATTTAGTGAATCAATTAAAATAAAGAGTTTATCTTTAAGTGATTAAGAGTTTTGATAAATTGAAGATAATAATTTTCTTAATTAAGAATCTTTTAAGCATAAGTAATTAAGAAATTATTTAATTGATTTTAAGTTAACTAAGTAATTAATTAGTTATTGATTAAAGATAATCACATATAAATTAAGTAAGAGTAATTACTTAATGAAGTAATTTAAGGGATTAATTACTTGGTGTAATTAATTAAGTTATATGGTTAATTTTAATTAAGTTTAATTAATTAAAAAGGATTACTCAATGATGAGATTATGTATAATTACTTAACGCAATTAATGATGTGTAATTACTTAGTGAAGTAATTAACGAATAATTGCTGGATGTAATTAATTAAGGGAAATTACTTGTGGATATTATTTAAAGGATAATTACTTGAGGGAAGTAATTAAGTGGTGCTTACTCTGTGTAATTAAAGGATTAACTAATGAAAGTAATTAGAGGATCATTAATTAATGTAATTAATGGAAGAGATCAATCTTGCTTATGAATGATTGAATAATGATAAGTGCTTGGATTGGTTGATATCTTTGATTTGAATTGCTTTGTGATATGATAAGTTGGATGGACGGTGATTATGAGATTATCTATCAATTATGAATTGTTGTGTAAAAGTGTTATTTGGTAATTAAAGTTAAATTGTATTTAATTGAATAACTTGGATTTAGATGACATTGGATTCGAAGAGGCCGGAGTCGGGTATTAGTAAATACCCGAAACCACTTCGATTCTTTATAGATTGATATGTAAAACCAATAAACTGGAATGAAATGATTTTAGTGAATAGGACTAATCTAAGTTTTGGTACTTAGAATTTTGTGAGTGAAATAAATAATGTCTATAACAATTGGTGAATTTGTATTTGATACAAGTTATCCAGGTTATATATATATAAGTTGTATGCTTTGGTCGTTCATGTTAGATGGGTTTACTCACGCTGTTTTCCAGCCTGGCCTGGGTGTTACTTTGATGTAATGCTCGGGTCAGACCAAGTATTACAGATTTTCAGGTAAGGACGTTCTGGAGCTCAGGAGGCGAGCTGGATGGCAGGAACGTATGGAGTGTTTCCGTTGTAATATATTTCTGACTTTCTGAGACATGTTGATTTGCATATGTCCAGTGTTTGAGTATGTGTGTAACTCTGATGTATTAAAATGTAATTGACAGATATAGTATTCTTTTGTAAATTGTTGTTATTTGATATTATATTTTGATCCGCTGCGAATGTAATAATCTTTGTTGTGTTTCTTCTTCTTCTTCAATCTCTATCTTCTTTCCCTAACTATCTGGAATTTTCGGGATCGGAAATTCAAGGTTGTTACAGGAACCCACCGGAAATGAACACACGTCCACAAAACTACCTCACCACCTCATCCCATCGTTCATCACCAAACTCCACCATAAATTCACCATGTCCTTCTTCTTATAATTCCCCCATGACCGTACCCCTACATCGCCTTCTCCTTATCACTATTTACATCGAACCAAAGACCAATTACAAAACACCTTAAACCCTAAAATTGCCTCCACCCACCTCCATAAGCCCCAGAAAAATGCTATGCCATTTTTCGTGAGTGCGCCTCCACCCAAGCCTCTTCCATGACAAATCCCATGCCATGAAATCGAGTATATCACCTTAATTTCACCATAGACCCAAATCCATTCAACTCCCTTTCTCTCACTCATTACTCGCTTAAAAATTACCAAAACACTTCTACAAATCATCATTTCCAAAGATAAATCCACTCATATAAACCAGAGATTAATTTATGATATTCAAATATTTGTTATTCCTAAGTTATTTACTGTAAATTAAGCTTTTCTTCTTCTAAACTTAATAATAACTAACGAAACAAATTTAAGAATAAACTACATTCGAAAACACACAACTTTGCTCTTAGAATCAAAGACTAAAACCAATTGCACAAAGAGTTTAAAGTTGTAGTTTCTATTTTTTTCAAAGAAACGGAGGCTACACAAGCTCTTTGAGTTTTTATAGGTTTATTTCCATGATTAACACATATGTAAGGGCACAATGTGATATCCCGGAATTTCATGCAAATTTAAATGTGATAATCCCTTTTATAAATTAATTAAATTTGGCAAAATTTGTTATTTTAAAACAATAATAATAATGTGTGTGTGTATATATAGATTTAAATGAAATTATTTTATACAAGTTGAAATTGTGTTTGTTTAAATATATGTACATATCAAATTGACTTTTAAATGGGGCATTTCATTAGAAGGACAAACTTTGCAGTGCAATTAGTTTCTAGGACACATATCCGCAGAAACTAATTTTAAGGCCAAAGTCAGCACAATAATTACTTTTAAGGACAAAGTCAGCAGTCCACTTACTTCCAAGGACATAGTTTCATAGGTTTTTAGGCCTTAGAAATTAATTATTTTGCATTTTGTCCTTAAAAGTAATTATTTCAGTTGTGTGTCCTATAAACTAATTGCACTTGCTAGAGAGGCCCTTGTGGCTAATTTCCATTTTTTAAACTGGATTTGAAATTTAAATTTGAATTTGGATATTTAAATTTGAAATTCAAAAGATAGATATACATATCTTAAATTATGCTTTGGTTTTAAAATGTATTTTATATGATTTTATTAGAACATAAATTGTTTCATATTATTTTCTTTTTAAAGAAATTTATTTATGTAAATTAAAATATGTGTTTATAAATTGGAAAACTAATTATAAAAGCTTTTTAAAACATTTAGAAATTCATTTATGCATGCAAGTTACATGTGTTAAGATTGAAACCTCTCTAATAACATGTATTAACAAATTAAATAAGTTTTGAGACAAGTGTTAATTCTTTTTACAAGTGTCACATTTTTTTCATTTTATTTTCCTTAATTTTAGTAAATCAAAATTAAATCTATATAAACATACTTCTTCTTCTTCATTCTTTTTCCCCTATCTCATTTTCAAAAGAAAAATAAGCCACTAAATTTACAAACCATAAAACTGTATCAACTTCTACTCTTTCAACCTAAAATTTAAAACAAAGAACCAAATTTTGTTCAAAATTCTCAAATCTGTAAACAATTTTCAAAAGCATGGATTATCAAGCAAGCATTCTTCTTAGATTTTGAAAGCTACATCAATTTAGTTTTTTTTTAAAAGAGCTTGATCATTTTAACAAAGCAATTCAGTTTCAAATCGAAGTTCGGGCATCTCTATTACAACAGATTTCTAGCATTTCTTTAATCAAAAGCTCTCTAGTTTTTAGCTTCTGTTTCAAATAGTAACAGGTGAGTAAACTTATATTTAAAAGAGCTTAATTAAAACTAAATCTCTGCATGTGATTATTGGATCATATTTGTGCTTGCATGTGTGTGTGTGTGTCTATATATATATATATATATATATATATATATATATATGTATGTATGTATGTATATGTATATGTATATAAGTATGATCGATCTGTGCATGTTGGTTGTATCTGTTCTTCTCTGTTTCCAGACCGTAGAGTTAAAAAACAAAGCAAAATCCAAAAACTCTTTATCTAATTGTTATTAGGCTTTAAGTTCTAATCAAAATAAGTTTGTGTAAATGTAATTTAGGTTTTAAAAATAAGTTTAAATATTTTATGTTTAAATTTCTTCTGGAATCAGTAAAAACGGTAAGATTAGTAAAAAATGATAAAAATTAAAAAATTTAATTTGTTGATTCAGGTATGCAACTTGAATCATCTATGGGAAACTATATTTTTAAATCAAAAATCTTGAATTTTAGTTTGGACTTGAGGTTGCATTTCTGTGATGACCAGAAATGGGTGTTTGAGAAAATTTCAGCGACTGGGTGGTCTTTCGATATCGTGGCTTTCGTCGAAGCTGGGTTGTCGACTGGAAGGTCGGGAAAATGGTGATGGTGGTGATCAATGGTCGTGGTGTCTACCATGGTGGAAATAGGGTTTTAAAACCCAGTTGGGTCGAGGTCAGTTTTTAGGGTCGTTCGCCGTTATCGGAGCGTCGAGTCAGGCCTAACATGGAGGAGGGGTGCTGGAGTCGTGGAAGCAAACGTTGGTGAAGTCACGGTGGCACCGGTGGTCGGAATGGCCTTGTCAAGGTCAGTTTCTGATGAAGTCTAGGTTTCTAGTTTTCAACTGAAAGTTCAATTTTGTTTTGGTGTTCGATCGAGGTTGCTGAGTAGTTCGATTGTTTGAGGACGTCATGGTCGACTTGGTGATGGGGGTCGAAGGTGCCGGAGGGTCGCTGGTGGTGTGTGCATGTGTACCAGATCAATCTGTGCACACGAGTTTGGGTGGGAACGAAGAAGTTTTTACTCAGGCTGATGCTCGAGTGGGATAGGAATTGGCTCGGGGATGAGCTCGTTTTCATGAGAGTTTCATAACAGTTTTAAAAAATTTAAACTAAGTTTTTAAAAAAATGGAAAGAAGATGGAAATTCGAGTCTGCACTCGAATCAGAGGCGGGTCGGACCCGAAGCATAGTTTGAAATGTTTTTAAAAGTTTTAAAAAGCTAATTTTAAAATTTAAATTTAAAACTGGTTTGAACTATTATGTTTAAACTATTTTGTTTAAAAAGTTTTATGCTTTGTTAACATAAATTTAAGAAATGTTCAGTATTTTGAAAACTAAATTTTTAAATAGAAAAGGATGAAATGTTTTTAAAACATGTATTAATTAAAGTTAAGTAATTAATGTAAATGTTTTATCTTGAAGGTTAATTAAGATTTTAATGATTAAAGATTAATTTATTTTAAGTATAATTAACTAATTTAATTAATAAATATAAGGTTTATTAATTTATAAGGGATAGTTAATTAAATAAGGATTAATTACCTAAGTAAATAAGATTAGTTAATTTATAATTAGTGGTTAATTAATTAGATAATTAAAGATTAATTAATCAATGATTAGGAATTAATTAATTAAGTGATTAGTGATTAATTAATTAATAATTAAGAATAGATTAATCATGTAATTAGGGTTAATTAATTATGGATAATTAATTAAGTGATTAAGATAAATTAATTTATAATTTGAAACTAATTAACTGTTAATTAAGGATTAGTTAACTAATAATTAAGGATTAATTAACTGATAATTAAGGATTGATTAACCAGTAATTAAGGATTAATTAATTTATAATTAAGTTTTATTAATTAATAATTAACGTTATTAATTAATAGTTTAAGGATTATTAATTAATTAATTAATTAATTAAAGATTAACTAATTGATTTTAAGGTTAATTAAGAAGTGATTAATTAATTAAATGATTGTAATTAATTAATAATTGATTAAGAAAGGTTAAGTGATTAATTCTTAAGTAATTAATTTAATTTGAATAAATTAAATAATTATAATATGGATTAAAAATGCTTGGTTATGGATGATTGTTTTGAGTAGAATGTTTGCATTGGTTGATATCTATTGGATGATAATCTGTGATATTATGTGATGAGATATTGAATATATCTATGATAGATATATGTTGTTATCTGTGAATAATATCGTGTGAATTCAATGTTTTAAATTGAATGGTATTGAATTGTTTAACCTTAAATAACTTGACCTTTAAGATACGTTCGGATTTCGATGAGGCTGGGATCAGATATCAAGTTTGATTAACCGAAAACCACATCGATCCAAGTTAAACGTTAGGTCGTGACATCTCAAAGTGAAGATCAAGATGGAGAATGCAAGGGTTATTGTCATTAACTCTGAGGGTGATTCCAAAACGAGTGTAACGAGATAATGCCTTCGGTTTGGTTCGAACCTGGAACGAACTTGTATGGATTGAATGCTATCAGACCATCGTCAATGGAGGACGATGAGCATTCCAAGATGTGTTCTTGTGAAAATCGTAGCCTTAAGCCTCATCAACCGGGAATGGCTAAAACAGGGGAGGTGCAGCAAGGCTAAGTGGGTAGCACCCAAGTAGGATAAGATTTTCTCCTATCAAGAGTCCCTTTTTATTCGGCTATGTGGGCGGTTGTTTGGCCACAACCGCAGGGTTGTCTTATTCGGACTATCCAATAAAGGAGTATCTCCGGCTTTGTGCTGTAGGGGATCGGGAGGGATCCTCGGTACGTTGATGTAGGCCACGTACTGTGATGGGTGGTACCCTAGTAGCCCTGCAATTGTATGGAATCCAATCTCCAATAAGTGGCCTTGGATTTGATTGTATACCTTTGTATGCTGGAATTTAATAAATGTACCAATTTCGGCTATTTTTTAGTTATTTGAAAACCCTAGACCCTATTTTAATATCACTTGATTTCCTATCAAGTGATTTGATTAGCGTAAGGTAAAAACTTACCCATGTTTATGTGTGGGAAGTCTTACGTGATACCTTTTGTTTTCAAATGATTTTTGAAAGTTAAACAACTTTAACTCGTTTACTCACACCAGACCCATGTCTGACCCGGAGTTTATTATGTTTTTCTTAAACTCTTGGGTACTCAAATTTTTATGATTAGTCAAGTGATCAGGTTTGGATTGCCAAATATTTTGGAAGCTTGGAGCTGGAGTCCAGACGTATCTATCTATATCATTCCACTATGTTGTGACTTTTGGTTGTTGTATTTTAGATGTAATACTTAGACAGACCTTTATAACTGTCTAATGTAACGAAGTTGTATTTCTGTGTACACTCCGATATGTAAGACTATGTAATGGATATGTGAAATATTATATTTTGTTCCATTTCAACTGTGAGATTCTGATGTTTTTGTTCTTTCTTTCTTTCTTTTCTATTTCTATCTATTTATTTTCTTATTGATGATACGTCTTTCTGTGGAACGAGAGGCGGATCATCACACATAGAAACTCATTAATACATGTATGCTTGGCGTATAAATGTGTCTATTTCAAATATACAATCATATAGAGGCATACAAGATTTAGAGCAAACAAAATTTTTAAGTTTTACTCGATGTTTTTAAACATAGGTGATTACTGCTAATGCTTTACCAAGCTTCTTCCTTCAGGCTTTAAGCTTTAATACTTAAGATGATTCTTGTTTTTATAACAACACCTTGTTTCTTTCTTTTTATATATGGCAGATGAACCAATGAACAACATGGTCGCATATATGTATAGGGGAGGATGGGAGAGAGTGATGAAATGTGGAGGCTACAAAAGCATGTACATGCTTTCATTTACAATTTTTATTTTATTTTTCTATTTTCTTTTGAGTGATTTGATTTTATTTGTGATTTGATTTATTATATTGATTAGATTTTATAGGCTTGATGTGACTTATTATATGCTTGATTTAATGTTTTGCAATGATGACGTTTTTTTTCTTTATATTTTTATATACTTAGATATATACACTTACATGCACATATTTTTACAATATTTGTGTATATACCGATTTGCATACATAAACACTATACATATTTTTATCATATGCATATTTACATTTTTTTTACACATTTATATTTTGTGAAAAATACATACATACATACATATATATGCATATCTATACAATGTACATATTTATTTTACTTTATATCTTACATCTTTATATATATTACTTTCGTAAACATATATAACTATATATATGTATATATATATATATATATCATTTTATCTTTTATAACATAAGTTTTTCATATACAAACATATATATATATATATAATCCTATAATTGAAATGAGAAGCTAATTTAAATATTTTCAGAAAATTAGATTTTTGATGCAATCAAAGCCTTTAATGTGTGTATATATATATAAGTTATATACAGATGTACCATATACCATAAATTATTATTTAACTGATAAAATTAAATATTTCAATAATTAAAATAAGTTAAATATTCAAATAACAGGTGTCAAAAATCCGGTTCGTTACATTCCTTCCCCCTTAGGACTTTTTGTCCTCAAAAAGGAATGAAACAAGAACTAGAAATTTTCAGTATATTATATAAATAATCATTCCTTAAACATTTTACAGTCTGTGCTCTTTTATTGTACAATTTAAGATATATATACACTTTAAATTACATAGTATTACCAAGCTAGTTTTATATTAAAACATTTTTTATAACTCGATGTCTTAACAAGTCCATCATTGTTCTTATAGAGATTTAGTCTTACGTTGATCAAGCGTAGGACTAAAAATCAATAAGTACTCAGTAGACCCATTTCAACACCTAGTGAAAATACTTGAAAAACCTTTTGTGATGACCCGCCGTCCGGCTCCACAGAATGACGCATCATTAATAAGAAAGAAAGGGATAGAAAAGAGAAAAGAAAGAAGAGAAGAAGAAACAACATCAGAATCTAAGCAGCGGAACGAATAAATTATATTAATAGCATAAATATTACATAGTTTACAACCATTATCAGAGTTACACAGATTACACATCACATACTAGACAGTTATAAACACCTGTCTAGTTATACAACTCAATACAACTCAACAAAACAATACTAACATAGAGAACACACAGCGGAACCAAATATATCTACACGCAGAAGCCTTCTGCTTCATTGCTCCTCCATAATTCGTCAGAAGCAAACCTGAATTCCCTTGGCTACTCGTAAAAAATTGAGTACCCATGAGCTTAAGAAAACAGAGGATAAACTCCGGGTCAGACATGGGTCTGGTGTGAGTAATAGGTTAAAGTTGCTTAACTTTGATAAAAACCTTTTGAAAAGAAAGGTATCATGTAAGACTTCCCACACATAAATATGGAAAAAATTTACCTTACGCTAACCAAAACATTTGATAGGAAATCCGATGATATTATAATAGGTCTAGGGTTTTCAAATAAATATGAAACAGCCGAAATTGTTACATTATTAAATTCCAGCTACTAGACACAAAAGTGGGTAATACAATCAAAACCGTTGGCTCTTATTAGATTTTGGATTCCATACAATGGCAGGGCTACTGAGGTACCACCCGTCATAGTACGTGGCCTAGATCAACGTACCGAGGAGTACGCCCGCTCCCCTGCAACACAACACCGGAACCATCCCTTACTGGACAGTCCCGAACAAGACAACCCCGCAGCTGGCTTACGTTCCAACCACCCACACAACCTAAATAAAAAGGGACCCCTAGACAGGGGCATATCTCGCTCTCCAGTGGGAGCTACCCACGAAGCCTTACTGCACCTCCCCTGTTTTAGCCATTCCCGGTTGATGAGGCTTGAGGCTACGATTACCTTTAGAGAACACATCTCTTAGAATGCTCATCGTCCACCTGACGATGTTCTGAAAGCATTCAATCCATATAAGTTCATTCCGGGTTCAAACGAAACCGAAGGCATCATCTTGTTACACTCATTTTGGAATCACCCTCAGAGTTAACGACGATAACCCTTGCACTCTAAATCACCATCTCGAACCTATAAGAACTATCTCCGTCAAACTCATCACGGAATCACCCCCAGAGTTATACTGACGTATAGTCCTTACACCTCGAGACTTCACTCTTCACGAGAGATTCACGACCTATTGTTAATTTGGATCGATGTGGTTTTTGGATATCCAAATATGGAAACCCTATCCCGGTCTCATCGAAAATCCAAAGCGTGTCTTTTAGGTCAAGTTGTTTTAAGGGTTTAAAACAATTCAATTATCTTTATACACCGATAGATAAATCACAAATCCATAATAGATAATCAATATTATAAAAACACACAGATAATCCATATTACCATTATCAAAGATAATCTATATCAACATCACAATGTAATCAATGCATCCAAATCACTCAACATTATTTATCTCATATCCGAGATCAAACCATGCAAGGCAAACAACATTATCCAACCATATAAGCCATGATTTAATATCACAGCAAATATAATTAATTTAAAATGAATTAAATTAATTACATCATTCAAATTAATTTAAAGTAAATTAAATCAATTACTTCATCAATATCAACTTGCTTATATCACTTATTAATTATCAATTAATTAATTAATTAATCATCAATCAGTTATTCATTCTAATTAATCATCCCTGATTAATTAACCTTTAATTACATTCAAGTAATTATTTACTATTTAATTTCTCAAATTAATTATACTTAACCAAATACGGTAATTAATCTTTTAATTACTTCCTTAATTAATTAACTATAATTAATTACATTACTCTTTAATTAATTACATTAATTAATTCCTCATTTATTAATTATTTCTAAATAACTCATTCTTAATTACATCATTAATTATAATAATCAATGATTTCTAATTACATTAATTACCTTAAGTAATTAATCTTTATTTAATCCATAATTGTTAATTACCGTTGATTAACTCCATTCGGTAATTAACTACCCTTAATTACTTCCCAAATAAATTAATTACTTCATAATTAATTATCTCTAATTAATCCCTTGATTAATTTACAAATTAATTATACTCAAATTACTTTCATCGATAAATCACTTTCAATTAATTACATACAATAATTACCCATTAATTACTTCTCAAAGTAATTTTCCTTCATTTAATTACATTAAGTAAGTATACTCCACAACCCTCGAATGATTAAATTAAATTAATTAAACTAGATTAATTAACTTAATCTAATCATATTAAACTCAATTAATTACAATAAGTAATTAATTCCTTAATTACTTCCATAAGTAATTATACTTAACAACTTACACAAATAATTATCTTTAAATTAATTAATCCAATTAATTATTAAAATTAATCACATTAATTAATTATTAAATAATCCTTAGTTAATGACCTTCTTTAATTATTAAACAATTCATTAATTATTTTCTAAAATAATTAACTTATTTTAATTAATATAAATCACAAATTAATTGGTCATTAATTAACCCATTAATTAATTCCAAATTAATTAAATAATTAAGTGTTAACTAAAACTTAATTAATCCATTATTACTTGATTAATTAATTATTAATCATTAACTAAAAAATAATCTTATTTAATTAATTATTCTTAATTACAAATTAATTACTCTGAAAATAATTAATCTTAAACCTTTAAGATTAATCCCTTAATTACTGAGTAATTATTTATTTCATAAATTTATTAAATAAATTAATTATTCATTTAATTACCCTAATAATTAAATGAAATACTTAACATTAAATTATTATTTAACTTTAACAAGTTTTAAAATCAATCTAAAACCTTTAATTGATAAATAATACTTTTATTATAAAAGAAATTTTACAAAAGTTAAAACAAATTTCTTTTTAAATTAAAACCATTTAAATTTTTACATTATCATTCAAATTTGTTTTAAAAACTTAAATTTATAAAACTTAAATTTATTTTGAAACAAAGATTCAAATCCAAATTTGAGTCAAATTTAAACTTTGTTTAAACATTACTTTATATTTCAATTTCAAATTTCTTCAAAAACATTTTTAACAATAAACTCCTTTGAAGTTATTTTAAAGCAAATTTGAAAGTTAACTTATTTATTTCCAGCTATGATTCAATTCAACTTGAATCCATAATTTAAACTAGATTTAACTTAATTTAAATCTTTGATTTACCTTAAAATTTTAGTTTAAAATTTGAAAACATGACAAATCTCTAAACTGCAAACTAACCCGAACCCAAATGATTCACTTGAGTAAAACACTAATAAACTCGAGTAAAACTAGAGTAGCCTTCATTTGTATTTACAGAACTTACAATATGACAGGTTTAAACTAAAACCTGTAACATTCAAAATACCCGAGCGCTCACCCAAAATACTTCGAGTTCCAAACCCCCCGCTTCGAGCATAACACACTTCAACCCGATAAAACTCGAGAACCCAATCATCCCATACCAGATGATACCCAAGAGCGCCGTGCACCCGCACCGCCACGGCCATCACCTCCGGCCTCTCGCGACCTCACGAGCAAGTCGCCGACCACCTTCCAAATAATTTCCGACCACCCAGTGATCTGCAGAACCCCTAAATCGAATTTAAGCATTCGAGCTCAAAAATACAGCAATGTTAAAACCTAGAATTTCTTCAACACTAAAATCCGATCATTTGGAAAACTTCACCTCCGGCCTCGAACTCCTCCTTAACCCATCTATCACCAGCTAGAATCTGGTCGAGCTAGATTACATATTTCGATCGTGGTGACCAATTGCTTTTGCTCATAGAAACTAGGGTAAAAAAAATAATCCCAAATCACCACTGCCTCATGCTTTAATCCATCATCCGGCATTTTTCTCACCAACTTCAATCCATACTCCATCACCAGAAAAGAAACTGGCCACTCAATCTTTCTAAATCGACAGAATCAACCCAAATCATGATTTCCGGTTAAACCAAAAATACTTAATCTAAAACAAACTAACAATTCTAATTTTAATTTTAAAATTCAAGTTTTTGATCATGTAACCTATTGATAATCTTAAATCGAAGAATTTAAATGAGTAAATTCTTTATTTTCAAAAGATTACTCTGATGACTTAGTGTTTTCCAGTGACAATACAGTTTCATTTATTTTTATATTTTAATAAAAATTAAATCTTCAACTTATGTTACATACAATACCTGTTTAAATATTGAGACATAACAAGGTTTTGAATATAAGATTATGATTTTGATCAGTGTTTAAGCTTGGAATGCTAGAACAGGCAATAGTAAACATGCATTCAACCATATATTTATACAGGAGATTTAATCATATTTATCATCACACAAATCATGTTTAACTCAGGAAAAAAAACAATCAACAAATATATTCACTCAAATTAACTTTTAAAATAAAAATGTTACTCGCTGAATTATTAATGAGCAGAGCCTCATGCTTAAGCAAAGCTGGAACCTGAATGGTGCTTTACATTTGAAGCTTCAGATTTCTCCTATTTTTTCTTATGACTTTTGAACTTCAATTTGCTTTTTAAAAACTGCAGATTGCTATTAAAACTTCACCTTATTCTTGCTGGAATGTTCTGCTCCTTGATGTATGCATGTTTCCAGATTCAATTGCATGTTTGCAGAAAAAAATGCAGGTTTTGTTTGATTTTAAAAACAGAAAAGAGATGATCTTCAGTTGCATGTTTCCAGATATAAAAAGAATTTCAGGCTTGTTTCCAGGTTGGTAAAAATTCATACTGCAGATCCATGCATGATTTTGAAGTTGCAAATTAATTTCAGGTATTTGAATTGAAGGCTACAGTTTTGAGGATGGTTCCATTTTCAGATTCACAAGCATTTCAGTTTTGAAGATAGTTTTGGATGATTTTGGGTGGAGGAGATATTAGTGCAGGGATTACAGATGGTTTATGAGGAGGTTTTCTGATTTTACTAGAACAGATTTTTGGTTTTCTGTTTTGAAGAATAAGTACGCAGCTTTTTTATTTTCTCTTTGGCTTAAGATCTTAAATTTTGAAAAAAAAAAAAAGAATAGAAAGGAATACAAAATGAGGAGAGATGTATTTTTGTAAGTAGATTTTGATTTTAATAAAAATAAAATGAAAAAGAAAATTTAAATATTACAATTGTTCAAATTTTAACATTTGTCACTTAGATAGCTTTATAATTTAACACGTGTCTTTTAAGATGTTAAAAAATTGACACATGTATTAAGTATTTTAAATTTTAATTCTATATTGTTTATAAAACTCTAACTTATTTTATAAAAGCTTTTAAATCTTATTTTACTATTTATTATGTATATATAAATCTCTCCCTTATTTTTTAAAGAAAAACAAAACAAAACAATTTGTAATTAAAAGCTTATTCAAATATTTTAAACATTTATTCTTTTAAATTTTCAAAACATTGAATTCAAATTTAAATTAATTTATCAAATCCAATTTTAAAATCAAGTTAAATATAGATGCATATATAACTCTTGTTAAAATTAAAATAACAAATCCTATTTTCTAAAAATCTATTTGTGTTTTATGAAAAACTAAGTATTATCATTTTTATTTAAAAATAACAAATTAAACCATATTAAATAATTTATAAAAGAGATTATAAACAAATTAAGATCATCTATTATTTGTATTTTAAATTCTTATATACAAATTTCAAATAATATAGAATAAAACTTAGCTTTTATATTTATCTAATTTTAAATTCATATTTTTAAGCTAAATAAAATTTTAAAACAAATAAGATTTATTATAAGTATAAACCATAACATTATTTATTAAATTGTGTTGAAAAGCTAATTGTTAAATTTAGATCAAATTTTTAATTTACTAAAAATAAATTAGAGTTAGAAAATTAATTTATTTACTAAATTCAAAAATCAAAGTTTATCAATTTACAATATATACAATTATATATATTATAAACAGAAAACAATTTATTAGCTTTAAAAGATGAAACTTACAAATTTAAATATTTATTAAAAGATGATTAGTAGATCAATTCAAAATTTTATTATCAAAAATTATTAAATAAATTAAATTTTTAACACAGATTATTAAATTTATATTGCCCAATTTCTGGGATATCACACCTTTTCAAAAATGATATGGAAAGTATCACCCCCTTTCCTTCTTTACCACCATGGATCGCAGTTAACATGATGATTGCATCGCCATCCTGATGAAATCATAAGTAAACTTCAGGCATAAGCACCTCTCGACTTACGCCATAGGAACATAATAGTCCACAGCTATACAAGGGTTGCGTTGCTATCACAGCAAAACCATATGTAGTCTGTAGGCAATCTCTACCCCTCCAATTACGCTATCAAATGAAACTAAACCACATATGTGACGACCCGAAATTTTTGGATGTTTGAAATTGGAATACTTAATTAATTTTAAATATTTGCAAGTTAGTTTAACTTGGATTTCGAATATCAGTTTGAATTTGGTGATTGAATTTATTGAATTAAATAATTTGAAGTTGGGTAAAATATAAAATCTGGAGTTTTAAGCCTGTTAAAAATAATTTGAAGGCTTATAAAATTTATATTGATAGTGTTGAGAATAATAAAAGTTTTAAAGTTGAATTTAACACTGATTTGTTCGGTTTTGAAATTTTGTCATTTTAAATTGAATTTGAAAATAGCCTTCCGAGGCACATTCTCGGATTTCGACGAAACCAGATCCATTGGATCCGTAATATTGTATTATTAT
The DNA here is from genome assembly GCA_030765085.1 of Allium cepa. Taxonomy (NCBI): domain Eukaryota; kingdom Viridiplantae; phylum Streptophyta; class Magnoliopsida; order Asparagales; family Amaryllidaceae; genus Allium; species Allium cepa. The sequence goes on from CM060928.1 coordinate 1,041,132,704, forward strand.
CGGGTTTCAATTTTTGTAGCATTTGGAGTTGTTGTGTGAGCGTATGGTAAATAAACGCGCTGAAATTTATATCGGAAATCTATCTTCTCCATATGATCGAATTAGGACACGTTACCTTTTCCATTTCATTCGGAATAGGGGTTTAACATTATAAATGCCAAGCAGCATGCCTCGATAGAAGATCGAGATTTTGGCTTCGTTTTCGAGATGATTTATAATTTAAGAAAGTTAAATGTGTTTGGACCAGTCAGCCTATTTTTATTCCTTCTCCAATACGCCAACTTATACTTATACTAACACGCTATCTTTCCTCTCTTTCTTTTCAATCAGATCGTGCCTTGTTCCTCTTTGAAAATCATGATCTCGTTCTCAAATAAAATGGAGTGAAACACGTTTCAACCACTGCTTTCTTTCAGTTGAACGAAGACGAAATTAAATTCATTTTGTATAAATAAAATAAAATGCAAATCTCTCAAAATATTCATAGCCGGCAGAATCCTCTAATCTAAACAAAATCAACGAAGAGAATCGCACGATGTTCCTCTGCTCAGTATTCAAAGTCGGTTCGTTTTTTGAAGAAGGGAGATTTCGACATCGCGTCGAGAAGGTAAGTTGAAGTCGAGCACGAGGAGGGCTATGCGCGAGTGCGTTGAAGGATTGGTCAGCGTGTTGTTGGCAGCGATCTTGAGTTACGCGAAGTCCGAGGAGGAAGTCGAAGGCACTGCTGAGGGTTCGAGGGTGGTTCCTTTGAGCGATAATGGCGATTTTAACTCGGGAGAGGGGTCGCGCAGGCGGCAACCGGTGGATTTTCGAACTAGGTTCGAAGTGCTGTTGAAGTCGTCAACCCGGGCGAGGCATTGGAGGATCGAGACGTTGGCATCCAGGGCTTCGAATTTGGGGAAGAAGCAGGATGTTGGAAAGAAAAGAGGGATAAGGTTTTGGGCATTCTCGGGTTCGAACCTTTTTGCGAGGTATATTTGGATTTATTTTCAAATCTAAGTTTGATAATAAACCTTTATAGTAAGTTCGAATGTTTATTTTAAATACTGATAATTTTAAAGATAAAATAAAATATAAATATAATGGGACTTACTGTCCTGTTTAAAAATATAAACACATACCTATTCTAATATATATATATATATAATTATAGATAGAAAGAAGAATATGTATATATTTAAGATTTTGAAAATATATGGGGATTTTTAAATATTTGAGGAATTTATAAAAGTAGATTTTTGAAATCTATAATTTATTTTTATTAGTATATATGTAGTTATAAAAGGGAAAATTAATAGTTTAATTAAATCATTTGTCAATTTAAATTTTTACTTGGAAATTGATTATTAATTTAATTCAAATGTTAAGTAATCATATAATGCTTATACAAGGTCAAATCATAAAGAAAACAAGACGAGATGGATCAGATTGCAAGTAGCAAAATCAAAGGTGAGTTAATCTCACTCATCTGGGTAATATTCAAATTTTAAATAGTTAAATCTAAATAATTGGTTGAATGGTTGAATTGATTTGATGTGCTATATTATAGTATATAATATATCTTGGAATGATTGATTTCCCGTATTATATAGCGGATGAGACCTTATGCGCCGCATAATAGCGGATGATATTATACTAATCCCATATACCGCGATATTCCACCTCGAAGTGGAATGGGTATTTTATATTGTGCTAACGTCTGTAGATGTAGGGAAAATAGGTTGGAGGGATCCAACTGGATTCCTTAAAATTATCTAGATTATTCTAATAATTCTATGTTATGATTATTTGCTATTCTGGGTTGAATTATATTGATAATTGGAAATGTTGGATGCTATAGGTTGATTTAATATATTTCGATACTAAGTTATCAAAATATATAGAATCGGATTTTTGGAAAGAAAATAAAGAAAAGAATCTATAAGTAAAAATAATTATAGAGAAGTTGAATAAATTTTAGAATGAATTGGAAAAGAATAAAAGTGAATTTTAAATGTTAATAAATAAATTCCGAGTAGGGAAAGAAGATTTAAGTAAACATGGAAATAATGAATTTTTAAAACTTAAGTGGAGCATTTTGAAGAGAAAAAGAATTTATTTTAAAGATTTAAGCTTTAAATTTATTCAAAGGAACAGAGAAGTAATTTAGGGAAATCTGAAAATTGGTCATTTCTGTAACGACCCGCCTTTCATTCCATAGAAAGACGCATCATTAAGAAGAAAGAAAGGGATAGAAAAGAGAAAAGATAGAAAAGAACGGAACAAACAACATCAGAATCTCACAGCGGAATGAATAAATTATATTATATCACATAAAACATTACATGGTATCATATACATCAGAGTTATACATCTAATACAACACAAACTAGACAGTTATAAACATCTGTCTAGCAATTACAATTCCAGTACATCAGAGAAAACAGATACAACTCAAACACAGCGGAACCACTATATTATCTACACGCTGAAGCCTCCTGCTCCATATTTCCTCCATAACTCGTCAAAGTAATCCTGAATCACTTAACTACTCATATATAATATGAGTACCCAAGAGTTTAATAAAACAGAAAATAAACACTCGGGTCAGACAGGGGTCTGGTGCGAGTAAATGGGTTTAAAAGTTGCTTAACTTTAGAAAATCTTTTGAAAACAAAAGGTATCACGTAAGACTTCTCACACATAAACATGGAAAAGTTTTTACCTTACGCTAACCAAAACATTTTATAGGAAATCCAGTGATATTATAATAGTGTCTAGGGTTTTCAAGTAAATAAGTAATAGCCGAAATTGTTACATGATTAAATTCCAGCTACTAGCCACAAAAGTAGGTAATACAATCAAAACCGTAGGGTCACATAGGAAGAATGGGTTTCCATCAATGGCAGGGCTACTGGGGTACCGCCCGTCACAGTATGTGGCCTAGATCACCGTACCGAGGAGTACGTCCGCTCCCCTGCAACACAAAGCCGGAACCATTCCTTACTGAACAGTTCCGAACAAGACCACCCCGCAGATTGTCCGTCGCCAACTGCCACACAACCGAAATATAAAGGGACCTCTAGACAGGGGTAAATCTCGTCCTACTTGGGCATGACCCACTTAGCCTTGCTGCACCTCCCATGTTTTAGCCATTCTCGGTTGATGAGGCTTGAGGCTACGATTACCTTTATAGGACATATCAATCTTAGAATGCTCATCGTCCACCTGACGATGTTCTGAAAGCATTCAATCCATACAAGTTCGTTCCTGGTTTGAATGAAACCAAAGGCACTATCTCGTTGCACTCATTTGGAATCACCCTCAGAGTCAACGACCATAGCCCTTGCACTCTAAATCACCATCTCGAACATGTAAGTACTATTTCGTCAAACTCATTACGGAATCACCCTCAAAGTTATACTAACGAATAGTTCTTACACCTCGAGTCTTCACTCTTCACTTGAAATTCATGACCTCGATTAATTTGGATCGATGTGGTTTTTGGAATTCTAAATTTGGAAACCCGATCCCGGTCTCATCGAAATCCAAACGCCATCTTAATGTCCAAGTGAATTTAGTTTGAACAATTAATTCAATTCATCATTATCTATTACACACAGATGGATAAACTACATATCACAATAGATGATCACATTCATCATGAACAGATAAACCATATTATCTTACTTTAACTAAGCATCCATATCATATAGATACTACTCATCTCATTACGGAGATCACAACCATCCAAAGAAACATCAACATCATCCATAAGCAATGATTTATTAACCATCATCTGTAACTAATTTAAAATGAATTAAATTAATTACCTCTATTTCTAATTAATTTAAAATAAATTAAATTAATTATCACATCTATAAATCCTGCTTAATATCCAATAATTAATTAACCTAGTTAATTAATCATTCTCTATTCAACTTGATTAAACACATTTGGTTAATCATTCTCTAATTAAAATAAGTAATTAGTCTTTAATTAATTTCACAAATTAATTAACCTTAATCACTAGTAATTAACATTTAATTACTTCACTTATTAAATAATTATAAATAATTACATTTATCCTTAATTAATTACATTAATTAATCATTTATTAATTAATTATTAATTAATTAAGCAATTCTTAATTACATCATTAATTATATTAATTAATGATCTCTAATTTATATTTAAATTAATTACTTAAAATTAATTACATTTAGTAATTAATCTAAGATTTAAAATACAATTATTAATCACCCTCGATTAATATTCAATCCAGTAATTAACTACCCTTAATTACTCGTAATAAATTAATTATCCCATAATTAATCATCTTCGTTAATTAATCCCTTGATTAATTACAAAAGTAATTACCCAAATTACTTTATTAAAAATCATCTCCACTAATTACATTCCAGTAATTATCATTTATTACTTCTCTAAGTAATAATGCTCCATTAATTACATTATGTAATTATTCTTATTAAATCATCAAATGATTTATTTAAATTAATTAAACTAAATTAATTAAGTTAAAAAAATCACATTTATCATAATTAATTACGATAAGTAATTAATTCCTTAATTACTCTATCAAGTAATTATACTTAACAAATTACCATTGATTATATTCAATTAGTTAATCTAATTAATTATCAAAATTAATTACACTAATTAATTACTTAATTATCCTTAGATAACTATCATTATTATCTAACAACATTTTCTTTAATTACTTACTTAAGAAAAATTATCTTAGATTAATTATCATTAATCATCTCTAATTAAATTAATCTGAAACATTATTTAAAATCAAATAAATAAGTAAATTCTTTAATTAAATTCTTTTATTATCTTGATTATTCTAAGATTATTTATTTACTTATTAAATGACTTCATTAACATTCAAGTGAATTTAGAACATTACATTTCTAATTTTAAATTCAAATTTCATTTTACAAATTTGAAGATTCAATATGTTTAACTATTTAAAAGATTTATCCAAATTTAAATAAATTTATAATCCTTAGAATAAAAGTGAAAACATTCATTACTTATATAAGAAAAGTTTAAAACCAAATTACTTAATTTTATTAAGGAAATCAAGCTTTTAAAATAAACTGATTATTTAACTTTTCAAATTAAAGTTAAACACATCATAACTTTAATTCAAATATTAAAGAAAAGAATTTTATCAAGTTTAAGACTTATTTGAAACAAACTCATTTTTAAAAATCTACTTTAAAACATTTTAAACTTGATCGATATATTTAAAATTTTCAAACTGATCTAAATTAAAATTATGGATTCGTAGTAATTTGAAAACCATACTGAAATTTTATTTTTAAACTTGATTTGAAAAAAACTTAATTTAATCTTACTTAAATTTAAAATCTTCATTTTTAAAATTTTGGATTCAAAAGTTCATTTGAATTCAGATTCAAACTATGTATTTTAAAAAAAAAAATCCCTGCTTTAAAACAATTTGTATTTCATTCAGATTTTAAAACTAGAGTACTGTCAGGTTTATAACCTATAACAAATACTACCCGAGACAAATAAAACTTTGAGTTCACAACCCAATTGCTTCGAGTAACAACTCGTTCTACTCGAGTAATACTCGAGACCCAATCCTGCACCACCCCACAAGTTCACCAGAACTTCAAATATGCACGGTGCATATGCACCGATGCTCAAGCCATCTCCAACCACCCTTCACCACATCGCAGACCAACCCCACACCTGATCACGACCGCTAGAAACCCCTCTGCAGTACGAAATCAAAATTCGAGATAACAATGCAACTTGGAAACACAACTGCACCGAAAATTCCAAATCCTGTCAACACCACTCACACCCAACTCCGACCATCATCATCACTGCGACTCCGGCCATAGCTCCATCTACGACCCCTCTTCACATCCCCTAAGTATGGCAACACTCAGTGCATCATAGATGAAGAGAAGCAACAAAGTTACTACTTCCAGCAAATATAGGTTTAGAACCTGTAAATAGCTATTGCCATCGCCACCCACCTCTGATCATCTACTTGAAATTTTTCCCTCCCTCTCCAATCAACACTCCACCTCTAGGAAGAATTACAGCTTCCAAAATCCACTAGATGATCAGATAGACCCAAAAACCCCAATTTGGTTCAACTAAGTAATGCTCACTCCCTAGTGAATTTAAAAATGTGATTTTTGTGTTAAAATTCATGATATCGTACTTGCATTCAAATAATATAACTGTTTCAATGATTTCAGAAGTTTGATGTTGGCTTATTGAAACAATAATGACTGTTATAGTCATTTTCAAAAGCAACAGTTTTTAATAAATCTTACTTTTGATTTATAACCATAATTTCATACTAAACAAACAATTTTTTTTACAAAACAAATCCTAACAGAGAATCAATCAAGAGAAAATGGGTTTTATTTAAAGATTCTTAGTTTTTAGAAGCAGAAACAGGTATCTGGCAACACTCATATGTATATTTATACATATACACACAGAACATCATCACACTATAATCAAACAAACATGCTTGTTTCTATCAGTGCACATGCACAGATAATTTAGGTTTTTTGTATTGTGAGGTTATTCATTTTTAATTAAAAATAGAGCAGTTTTCATCATGACAGTTTTTGATTTCTGAAAAAAAAACAGTTTAAATTTGAAACCTGAGTGTTTGTAAATTTACTCTAGCTTTGATTTTTAAAGAAAAACTATTTTAACAAAGAAATTTACTCGCTTAATTATTGAAGAGGCAGAGAACAATTTCTGATGCAAATTCATTTCCTGGAGCTTGTTTGAGTCTGCTGGAACTGTTAAGTGCTAGTTGAATCTGCTTGTTGAAGTAGATTTAAAAACCGTATTTGCTTGGTGATTCTGGGTTTGTTTGCTGCTGAACTCCAATTCTTGTTGCTTAGAGTTGAAGTTGAATTCCAGTTTGATGTTATAACTTGATTTCAGATTTGCAGATTTTCTTGAATTTTGTTACCAGATTGGTTTTGCAAATCTGGTTTACAGATTTTAATTGAATTTGGTTTTCAATTTTTTTTTCTAAAGTCTGATTTTCAAATTCAATTGAAGATAAAGTTTGAGCAAAATGCATTGTTAAGTTTCCTATCTATAATTTCAATAAAATGCTTTTAAAAATAAATTTCCACTTGTTACCTTATAGTGTAGATTAATTACAAGTGTCTTATCTATGATTTAAAAGCTTAACACATGTACAATTTTAATATAAAAATAAATTTTTTAGTTTATAAATGTATTTAAATTTTATAAATCAATTTCTAATTAATTTAACATGTTTTAAATGTTTTTATCTATATTTAGCCTTACATGTTTACAAATAAATTACCTTTACACAATTACATATTTTAAAGTTTTATTTGAATATTTTTAAAGCTAAATTTTCAAAAGATAAAATTTAAAAAGAAAAAGAATGTTGAATACAATTTAATTCCAAAGTTTTCAAACTAAAATATTACTTAACATATAAGAACTGAGCCTATTTTAAAATAATTTTTAAAATAAAACCAAAATAAACTTTTATTATAAAATACAATTTAAACTATTTTATTTTTAGACAAAATAAATAATAACTTATATTTCCTTTGAAAATATAAGATAGATTTTTAAATTAACTTATGAAAAGTTTTCAATACTATTTTAAATCAAATTAGCTAATTTACAAGTTATACATATATATATATATTATAAATTTGAAAATATTCTTATTAAATTTAAATTAAAATTAAAATCAAATTCTCTATTTACAATGTATACACATATATACATTATAAATAAAATATTCTTTAAATAAGCTTAGAAAGATAATTTTATCGCTTAGATATTTTTAGCTTTAGAAAAGAATAAAATTCCAAATTAAATTATCATTATTATAAATTTTGAAAAGAATATCATTTATCAAACTAAATAATTATTAGTTTTCAAAAGAATATTTCTGTTTGAATTAGTTTATTAAATCAATATTTCATATTTTAAAATAATTATTAATGGAAATTATTAAATAAATATTGCCCAAATTTCCGGGACATCACAATTTCAGTTAAAAAGATTTTAAATCATAAATTAAGGAATAAAAATCTGAAGTCAATTAGTTTTGAAATAAATGAGTAAGTAAAGGAATTTATTTCAAATTGAGTAAATTGGAAATCAATTTGGGAATTGATTTAAGTGTGCAAAACGGGGATTTTTAAAGGAGAAGCTAGATTTGAAATTTATAAACTGGGTTTATAAAAGTAAAGTAAAATATATCAATGGATATTTAGGAAGAATAAATTCAAGGTGGAAATTATAGGAATGGGTAAATTTGTTTAAAAATAAATAGTGATTTATTTTTAAAGGATGTGAAAGAAAAGTAAATTTCCCTGGATAGCCAAGTACGTTTTCAAAGCAAATTTTTAAGTATAAGTTAAAAGTTTTAAAGTTGTTTAAAAGTATGATATAGAAAATCTATTAATTGAAAATTTTGAAATTTTAAAGCTCGTATTTTTCAAATTTATCTTAGTAGTAATTATTTAAAAGTGACTTGGTATTTTGTTTTAAAAGAGAAATTTAGTTTTATCATAAAGTAGCTTTATTTTAAATATTCTTAAAGTGTGTGTATATATATATTTAATAAAGTATTAAAGTAGTTTTTAATTTAAATATTTTAAAGTAATTTTATAATAAAGTGTTTTTAAATTGTTGTAAAATCTAAGTGTTGTACTTGGTGATTTCAGTGGAAATAGAAAATATTTGGAAACTTTATTCTGCAAAAGAAGATGGTTTGAAACTGTGTTCAAAGGGTTGAAAATGGAAATATATCTTACGAAGATATTTTGAGAATAATAAACAATTTGAAGAAATTATTTATGGTTGATGGATGTTTGTGAATATTAATTGATAGTTAAACAACCGACTATCAATATTGGCCAATGCGCTGATCGTTTCGAAGAGATCGGGATCGGGATTTATTTCTCGAAAACCACTTCGATCCGGTTTGTACGTTCTCATGAGGAAGACGAGTTTGGAGTCGAAGATGGAGCAGTGAAGTGCAAGGGCTAGTTGCTACTAATCCTGAGGATGATTCCAAAATGGATGTAGTAGGAATAGTGTCTTCGGTTCCGTTCGAACCCGAGACGGACTTGTATGGATGAATGCTTTCAGAACATCGTCAGGTGGACGGTGAGCATTCTAAGGGATATGTTCTAAAAGGTAACGCTTAGCCTCAAGCCTCATCAACCGGGAATGACTGAAAATCTGGGGTTATGAAGCAAGGCTAGGTGGGTAGCACCCATTTCAGGGTGAGGTCGTCCCTGTCTAAATGTCCCTTTTATTTCGGCTTAGTGGTGCGGTTGCTGATCACAACTGTGGGGTGATCTTACTCGGGATTATCCAGTAAGGGGCAGTCCCAGCCTTGTGTCGTAGGGGATTGGGAGTAATCCTCGATACTGTGATCTAGACGAGGTACCGTGACAGGTGGTACCCCAGTGCCTAGTCATTAGTTGGAAATTCATTCTCCTACGAGCCTTGTACGATTTTTGTTTGTATTACCCACTTTGTGGCTAGTAGCTAGAATTTAATCATGTAATAATTTCAGCTATTTTAGTAAGTATTCGTAAATAGACCCTATTATAATATCAGAGGATTTTAATAAAAAGTGTTTTAGCTATCGTAAGGTAAAAACCCGACTTGTAGGCGTGGTCTTACGAGATACTTTTGTTTTCAAAGGATTTTTGAAACTTTAATAATCAATTTGAGTGTGATTTCTCACGCTGGTTTTCCAGACTGACTCGGGTGTTATTTAACTATAATGCTCGGGTCAGATCGAGTATTATAGAATAAAGGATAGGATGTTGTGGAGCTCAGGAGACGAGCTGGATGGCGATATGTACTTCCGTATTTGTGTTACATATTCCGCTGTGTATATAGATTGTGAGGACAGATTATGATTACTGTCCAGTTGTGTGTTATGTATACTCTGGTGATGTATGTATAAACAGTTATATGTAAAGATCGGTGATTATTTATTATATTTTATTCTGCTGCGATGGTTAGATTCTGATGTTGTTTTCTATCTTCTTCTTCTACCTCTTCTTCTTTAACTCAAATCGTTCGTATTTCTGTTCATCTTGAGTTGAATGATGTAGAATAGTGTTAACTCAAGGGGTACGGATTTGCGGGTCGTTACGGTTGGTATCAGAGCTTAGGTTGGTGATAACCTTGGCTCTGATGAGAATTACTCATAAAATAGATTCTGTAGTACTCTAGAATGAGCTTGAGTGTATTAATAGATATGAGCGCATATTTGTTAGTGAATATAAAAAAAATTTATATTGTTTTGATTTATCGGTTGAGTGTTTATGGATTCTGGTCGATATGTGGGACGCCATGTTATCGATAGGGATTTCTAAACTCTTACAAGATAAACCGACACAGTATTGTTTTGAATAGGGTAAATGAAATAATTTTACCCAAAATTATTTTTGTATATAAAAGAAATGATTTTTCGTAAATTGTTATAGTTATATATGGATGCTTGGTTGTTAGAAAGTGATAATATTAAATTATTATCATTGTATGAGAATTGAATAAGAAATTGAAATAATAACCAAAGATGAAGGAATAAATTAAAAAAATAAATGGGATTTGTAAATGTGATTTATAATTGAATAAGGAATTGAAATCATAATTAAAAACTAAGAAACAAATTCATATACAGATGAGATTTGTAAATATAAACTATAAATGTGAATTATAAATGCGATTTATAATTTTAAAATAGAATTCCAGAGAAATATTGAAAATGTTTCTGAAAGAATTTGGGATTTGGAAATTTAAATTCCTTTGAATTTGAAAATGATGCTAAAAAAGGTTGGGAAAAAATAATATATATTTAAGAAATATTTTTGAACCGGATTTGAAATCTAGAGAGATTTGGAATTTAAAAATATTTGAAGGGATTTTAAAGTGATAAAAGCATTGAACTCTTTTCGGTCGCTGGAAAATAATTCCTATGATGACCGCGACATCATCGGTGTTTATTTTCGAGTTTCCAAGAGGGGAATTGCTAAATGGATGTTTTGGATTACTGTTTTTTTGAGAAATTGAGTTTGATTTTGGAAGTGAAAGGGAATATGGTTTAGATATACATGTTTTCAAAATTTAATTTTGGACATTTTAGTAATGGTTTAAACTCTGGAGTTGGTTTGAAATGTTTTAGTATGTTTAAGAAAAAACTATGGAATCTTATTAAAAATGTTCTGGAATAATGAATGAGTTAGGAAACTTATAAATTTGAAGATTTGTTTAGAGTAGAAAATTTTAACTGGAAAAAAAAAGTTAAAAATTTTAAGTAAGTAAGAAAACAAAAGTAAGTTAAAATGTAAGCCAATTGATTTAAGTTAATTAAAGTTAGTTAGCAACAGAAGGTAAGCAATTGGAGAACTTATAGAGACTTAAAATTTGAATTAAATTAGAATGTGACAAAACCAAGTTAAATAAAAAGTGAATGTTGAGGAAATAAATCTAAGTAGGGTGAATGAAATAAGTTAATGAAATAAGTTTATTAGTTAGGAATGAATAAATGAGTTTAAACTTGTAAGCAAAAAGGTAATTGAAACTGAATGTCGAACTTAAGTTTGAATGGAAAAAATTAGTTAAGTTGGACTAAATAAAACAAAGTTTTGAGATTAAAATTAGTAAGTAACTGATTGATTTATATGGTATGCAAATGAAATGAAATTGAATGCTGGACGATGTTTGATTTAAAATTGTGTAAACAAATCCAATTCAAGCATAAATTGAATGACCTTATTACTAATGAATTCAATAATGAATTGTTAATGTGAATTAAAATTTAAAAATGGATAAAAGAATAAACTAATCGAATAAATTAGTAAAATGGTTGGGATTTGATCAAAGGAAAATCAAATCAAAGATTTAAATGAAGGTTGGTGGAATAAAATAAACTTAAGTTATTGGGTGGAATAGTTTGAAGAAAATAAATAACTTAAGTAAATTGTGAGATGGTTATTTAATATTGGTTATTTAATATATTGGTTGTCGAGTTTAATAAAATGGTTTGGGATCGAACTTTTTGGATATGAAAGAAAGTGCAATGAAAAGATTGTGAATAAATTAAAATGGGATGGAATCAAGTGTAAATTGAGTTGGAATCAATGTAAAATGGTTATAAGCTTAAGTAATTATTTATTCACATTAATATTGTCGAATTACATAAGAAAATGGGTCGTTCGATGTAAACGGGGTTAGATAAAATTCTATGAATTATTAGAAGTGAAATAGGATGATTTTGAAATCAATGGGAATGAATATGAGTTTGTTTTGCTTAGAATGAATTAAATATAAGCGAGTAAGTTGTAAATCACTTAAACTGAATGGAATGGTTTGAGAATTGGTTGTAAGCAATTGTAATAAGTATCGGAACCTTATATGTGCCTATGGAAATCATATAACGTGCATTATATATGAAATTTATGTGTTAGCTATTGAAAGTAAGCGAAATATTAATAAATTGAATATATTTAGTACATATATGTTTGAATTGAGTAAGTACAGGTACCGGGAAGCCATTTGGCTGGATTAGATCGCACAAAATGCTAAATAATAAGCCGCTTGCTTAAAAATGCTAAATAAAGGTACACCTACGCAATACAATAGGAAATATGAATTGTTTTTGGTTTTTCCGACCGTGTGGTCAATGTATATCTATTTGTATCTCTTGTCAAATTGAAACAGCTCCTCCGTACAAAGGAGATTCTGCGAAAAGATTTCAAAAATTTTAGGAGCTAGAAAAAAAATTTGAAAATTTTGGGAAATTTTTTGTTAGCGATAAAACGATTTCAGATTGGAAATTGAAATAAATTAGGGAATGAAACTAATTTAAAATAATGATATGAATCAGTTATAAATGAAAGATAAAATTCAATATTCAGAATTGAAGATAAATTGAATTCATATGGAAATGGGAAAACCAATTTGAACAGAAGTAGATATGAAAACTTCTGTAATGAAATGTATAATATGATTTTAAAAGCTATGATTGGATATTATTGCTAAGTAGGATATACAAGTATTATGAAGGAAAAGAAAAATGGGTTTTGTTTCAGAAGATAAATTTGGATTGCTCGACAAAAAGGTATGTGTTTAAATTTATGTATGAAATTTGATTGGGTTTTTGATCTAGCCACTTGGCGTTTTGTTTTCTTTTGGAATTTGGAAGCTCGTAGAAACATTTTGTAGTTGTACCGAGCTAGCCGTACAAAGGAGACGTTGGCGAAATTTTCCGGAAATTTAGGGAGTTAGAAATTTTTTTAAGAAAATTTTGATAATTCAAAATTTGGTTTTAAATTGAAATTTGAATGATTGAGCAAATAGTATCGTTTGAAAACTATGGGAGAGTTTGGGAATTTAGTAAGAATGATAATGAGTCTTTTATAAAAAGATAAATGGGTAGGATGTTGAATTTTTGGTTTTGGGAAAAAGTAAATGGGTATTGGACCATTCTTCCTAACTAGTAATTTTGGGGACGAAATTCTTTTAGGGGGGAGGAATGTGACGACTCAAAATCTTTGGATGTTTGAAATCGGAATATTTAATTAATTTTAAATATTTGCAAGTTAGTTTAACTTGGATTTCAAATATCAGTTTGAATTTGGCGTTTGAACTTATTGAATTAGATAATTTGAAGTTGGGTAAAATGTAAAATCTGGAGTTTTAAGCCTGTTAAAAATAATTTGAAGGCTTGTAAAATTTATATTGATAGTGTTGAGGATAATAAAAGTTTTAAAATTGAATTTAACACTGATTTGTTCGGTTTTGAAATTTTATCGTTTCAAATTGAATTTAAAAATAGCCTTCCGAGGCACAGTCTCGGATTTCGACGAAACTAGTTCCATTGGATCCATAATATTATATTATTATCGAATTTCAATTTTCATAGTATTTGGAGTTGTTATGTGAGTGTACGGTAAATAAACGCGCTGAAATTTATATCGGAAATTCAATACAATAAATGATCCAAAAAGTTATCTTCTCCATACGATCGAATTAGGACACGAAACATTTTCCATTGCGTTCGGAATAGGGGTTTAACATTATAAATGCCTAGCGGCATGCCTCGATAGAAGATCGAGATTTCGGCTTTGTTTTCGAGACGATTTATAATTTAAGCAAGATAAATGTGTTTGGACCAGTCAACCTATTTTTATTCCTTCTCCAGTACGCCAACTTATACTCATCCTAACACGCTACCTTTCCTCTCTTTCTTTTCAATCAGATCGTGCCTCGTTCCTCTTTAAAAATCATGATCCCGTTCTCCAATAAAATGGAGTGAAACACGTTTCCCCCACTGCTTTCTTTCAGTTGAACGAAGACGAAATTAATTTCGTTTTCGTATAAACAAAATAAAATGCAAATCTCTTAAAACATTCATAGCCGACAGAATCCTTTAATCTGAAAAAAAATCAGCGAAGAGAATCGCGTGGTGTTCCTCTTCTCAGTATTCGAAGTCGGTTCGTTTTTTTTTGAAGAAGGGAGATTTCAGCTTCGCGTCAAGGAGGTTAAGGTGAAGTCGAGCACGAGGAGGGCTGTGCATGAGTGCGTTAAAGGATTGGATAGCATGTTGTTGGCAGCGATCCTGAGTCACGCGAGGCCTGGGGAGGAAGTCGAAGGCACTACTGAGGGTTCGGGGGTGGTTCCTTTGAGTGGCAATGGCGATTTCAACTCGAGTGAGGGGTCGTGTATGCATGCGGCAATCGGTGGATTTTCGAACTGGGTTTGAAGTGCTGTTGAAGTCGTTAACCCGAGCGAGGCATTGGGGGATCGAGATGTTGGCATCCAGGGATTCGAATTTGGGGAAGAAGCAGGATGTTGGAAAGAGAAGAGGGATAAGGTTTGGGCATTCTCGAGTTCGAACCTTTTCGTGAGGTATATTTGGATTTATTTTCAAATCTAAGTTTGATAATAAATCTTTACAGTAAGTTCGAATGTTTATTTTTAAGCACTGATAATTTTAAAGATAAAATAAAATATAAATATACTGGGACTTACTGTCTTGTTTAAAAATATAAACACATACCTATTCTAATTTAAATATATATATATATATATATATATGAAATTATAGACAGAAAGAAGAACATGTATATATTTAAGATTTTGAAAATATATCGGGATTTTTAAATATTTGAGGAATTTATAAAAGTAGATTTTTGAAATCTATAATTTAATTTAATTTTATTAGTATATATATGTAGTTATAAAAGGGAAAATTAATAGTTTAATTAAATCATTTGCCAATTTAATTTTTTACTTGGAAATTGATTAATTTAATTCAAATGTTAAACAATCATATAATGCTTATACAAGGTCAAATCATGAAGAAAACAAGACGAGATAGATCAGATTGCAAACAGCAAAATCAAAGGTGAGTTAATCTCACTCATCTGGGTAATATTCAAATTTTAAATAGTTAAATTTAAATAATTGGTTGAATGCTTGAATTGATTTGATGTGCTATATTATAGTATATAATATATCTTGGAATGATTGATTTCCCGCATTATATAGCAAATGAGACCTATGCGCCGCATAATAGCGGATGATATTATATTAATCCCATATACTACGATATTCCACCTCAAAGTGGAATTGGTATTTTATATTATGCTAACGCCTGTGGATGCAGGGAAAACAGGTTAGAGGGATCCAACTGGATTCTTCAAAATTATCTAGATTATTAAATTCTATCTTATGATTATTTGTTATTCTGGGTTGAATTATATTTATAATTGGAAATGTTGGATGCTATGGGTTGATTTAATATATTTCGGTACTGAGTTATCAAAATATATAGAATCGGATTTTTGGAAAGAGAATAAAGAAGAGAATCTATAAGTAAAAATAATTATAGAGAAGTTGACTAAATTTAAGAATGAATTGGAAAAGAATAAAAGTGGATTTTAAATGTTAATAAATAAATTCCGAGTAGGGAAAGAAGATTTAAATAAACAGGGAAATAATGAATTTTTAAAACTTAAGTGGAGCATTTTAAAGAGCAAAGAATTTATCTTAAATATTTAAGCTGTAAATTTATTCAAAGGAATAGAGAAGGAATTTGGGGAAATCTGAAAGTTGGTAATTTCAGTTAAAATGATTTTAAATCATAAATTAAGGAATAAAAATGTGAAGTCAATGGGTTTTGAAATAAATGAGTAAGTAAAGGAATCTATTTCAAATGGAGTAAATTGGAAATCAATTTGGGAATTGATTTAAGTGTGTAAAACCGGGATTTTTAAAGGAGAAGCGAGATTTGAAATTTATAAAGTGGGTTTATAAAAGTAAAGTAAAATATATCAATGGATATTTGAGAAGAATAAATTCAAGGTGGAAACTATTAAAGGAATAGGTAAATTTGTTTAAAAATAAGTAGTGATTTATTTTTAAAGGATGTGAAAGCAAAGTAAATTTCCCTGGATAGCCAAGTACGTTTTCAAAGCAAATTTTTAAGTATAAGTTAAAAGTTTTAAAGTTGTTTAAAAGTATGATTTAGAAAATCTATTATTTGAAATGTTTGAAATTTAAAGTGTGTATTTTTCAAATTTATCTTAGTAGTAATTATTTAAAATATACTTGGTATTTTGTTTTAAAAGAGAAATTTAGTTTTATATTTTATAAAGTAGCTTTATTTTAAATATTCTTAAAGTATATATATATATATATATATATATATATATATATATATATATTTTAATAAAGTATTAAAGTAGTTTTTAATTTAAATATTTTAAAGTAAATTTTATAATAAAGTGTTTTTAAATTGTTCAAAAATCTAAGTGTTGTACTTAGTGGTTTCAGTGGAAATAGAAAATATTTGGGAACTTTATTCCGTAAAAGAAGATGGTTTGAAACTGTGTTCAAAGGGTTGAAAATGGAAATATATCTTGCGAAGATATTTTGAGAATAATAAATAATTTGGAGAAATTATTTATGGTTGATGGATGTTTGTGAATATTAATTGATAGTTAAATAACCGATTATCAATATTGGCCAATGCACTGATCGTTCCGAAAGAGACCGGGATCGGGATTTATTTCTCAAAAACTGCTTCGATCCGGTTTGTATGTTTTCGTGAGGAAGATGAGTTCAGAGTCGAAGATGGAGCAGTGAAGTGCAAGGGCTAGTCGCTACAAATCCTGAGGATGATTCCAAAATGGATGTAGTAGGAATAGTGCCTTCGGTTCCGTTCGAACCCGGGACGGACTTGTATGGATGAATGCTTTTAGAACATCGTCATGTGGACGGTGAGCATTCTAAGGGATATGTTCTAAAAAGGTAACGCTTAGCCTCAAGCCTCATCAACCGGGAATGACTGAAAGTCAAGGGTTATGCAGCAAGGCTAGGTGGGTTGCAGCCATTTCAGGGTGAGGTCATCCCTGTCTAGATGTCCCTTTTATTTCGGCTTAGTGGTGCGGTTGTTGATCACAACCGTGTGGTGATCTTACTCCGGATTATCCAGTAAAGGGTAGTCCAGGTCTTGTGTTGCGGGGGATTGGGAGTAATCCTCGGTATTGTGATCTAGACCAGGTACCGTGACAGGTGGTACCCCAGTACCTAGTCATTAGTTGGAAATCCATTCTCCCTACGAGCCTTGTACGATTTTTGTTTGTATTACCCACTTTGTGGCTAGTAGCTGGAATTTAATCTTGTAACAATTTCGGCTATTTTAGTAAGTATTTGTAAATAGACCCTATTATAGTATCAGAGGATTTTAATAAAAAGTGTTTTAGCTATCGTAAGGTAAAAACCCAACATGTTTATTTGTGGCGTAGTCTTACGAGATGCTTTTGTTTTTAAAGGATTCTTGAAACTTTAATAATCAATTTGAGTGTGATTTCTCACACTGGTTTTCCAGACTGACTCGATTGTTATTTAACTATAATGCTCGGGTCAGACCGAGTATTATAGAAAACAGGAAAGGATGCTGTGGAGCTCAGGAGATGAGCTGGATGGCGATACGTACTTCCGTATTTGTGTTACATATTCCGCTGTGTATACAGATTGTGAGGACAGATTATGATTACTGTCCAGTTGTGTGGTACGTACACTCTGATGATGTATGTATAAACAGATATAGTATTTGTTTTTGGTGTAAAGATTGGTGATTATTTATTATATTTTATTCCACTGCGATTTTAGATTCTAATGTTATTTTCTATCTTCTTCTTCTACCTCTTTTCCTTTAACTCAAATGGTTCGTATTTCTATTCATCTTGAGTTGATTGATGTAGAATAGTGTTGACTTATGAGGTACGGATTTGCGGGACGTTACAACATATAGCAGGTACACAAAGGTTGCGTCACTATCCCAGTGATTACAAACGTAGACTGTAGGCAATCGATGCCTCTCAAGTTACGCTATGAAACCACATAGATCGCAATTTACAAAAGTTATGTCGCTATCACGGTGAAATCAAACGTAGATTGTAGGAAATCACTGATTCTCGAATTATGCTACAGAACCACGATAAATGGCAGTTACACAAAGGTTATGTTGCTATCACAGCAAAACCAAATATAGCTATAGCTATGATACCCCTCGATTTGCGCTATACAACAAATGTTCACCAGAAACTCATGAGTTTTGTCCGGACGTCCTCTAGGATCCCAATTCTCATTGAACTTACCCTGTGGATTCACAGGTAAAACCACCCAGTGGAGCTCCTACTCTAAGTTTCAACTATCATGGTGGTGTCTTTCCATTCTTTTAGTTTCAAAACATATCATACTATATATAGTACCTTTCAAATCATACACTTCATATGTATCACATATAAATTTTATCTAAAATCGATATCTTCTAATCAATAGTCTTTAATTTTGGTTTATCCAATTTCCCAAAGTCGACTATTTCCTAAAATCAAATGTCTTTAAAAAATCAATAGGTTCCAAAACTATTTTAGTTTCATTCTTATATACTTATAAGATTATTCTTTCCAACTCAAAAAATTTTAGGACAAATAATTTCTAAGACCGCTTCATACTTATATAAACTCCATTTAGTATTACAAATATCTTTTAAAGATCATTTTTTCTGGTTATAAAATCAAAATGGGGAGTTTGAATGTACAATTAACATATGTAATCTCATTAATGCCAATCAAAAATTTCCAAGTTCGATTACTTTTCAAAGTTATTGGTAACATTTCTTACATCTTAAAAAGTAAATTTCATTTACAGTAACTATTCAAAAATTATCGTATTTACTCAAATTATACTATTTCACTTCAAAACCATTTTTCCATAATATCTCGATTTTTTAGAATTACTTCGAATTTCCATTTGGGTTATAACTTCAATCTAACCTAATTTGTATTTAAATCCATGATTTAAATATAAACAATTTCCACTCTGACCAGTTTGAACGTAGAAAATAGCTTGAATAGTTTTAAACTAGTTAAATAGTTAATATAAGATAGTTTGAGTTTTTAAAAAGTAGTCTGTGTCGTAAAATAGCCTTAAAAAATCAAAATGATTTGAATATTTAAGAAGATAGATTTTAAACATTTTTATTTTATAATAATTTATTTGAAAAAAGTTTCAAAGTCAAGCTAATTCAATTCCCAATCTTCCAATTCAAATCAATTTCAATTTCCATTTCCATTTAAGTTGATTCAAATTTCGATTTCAATTCGAATTAACTTCGATTCCAATTTTAATTCAAATCAATTTTGATTTTGATTTTAAATTAATTCAATTCAATTCCAATTTGAATTAATTTCAATTCAGTTCTCATTTTAAACCATTTTGATTTATATAAATTGGAGTTCGATTTTCAAAATATCGATTTAAATCACTTGAATTAAATTAACCTTCACTATTCAATTTAAAAATCCAAAACTTTAAAAATAATTCAAATCTGAGCCCAAATGTTGAAATATCCGCATAAATTACCTTTTACTTGGACTTATTTCAAGGTTCGAGTAAGAGTTCAAATCTTTTTAAGACAAATCAATTTTCGAAATTCAAGTGATTTCTCAATTATAACTTCAAAATTTTAACCCTGGTTTTTTAAACAATTCTGGTTGACAATTTCATTTTTGACGTTTCAAACTCAAGTTCAAAAATGATCCCATTTCCATAAATTCGATTTTATTTCTTAAAATCAAAATCATTTAAATAATTTCAAATAATTTCAAGGATGGATATATATCATTTCAACCCAAAATAGATGTCATAGGTATGCATTATGTCAACCTATTTCTTGATTTATTTGAAGTAATTCGATTAACAGTTTTATATACTGCAAATAATATCTAGGATGATAGCTGGATATATCAAAATAAATAAACATCAAAATCATCCAAAACATCAATCAATAGCATCCATCACAAATTATCAGAATTCAAAATCTGTGTTGTTTCAAAAATCGTTTTGAAATCATTTATACATACATAACTTCCTTTGCTCCCCTTATCAAACCGATACCTTTCCTTTTACAATTTGACATAATTAACTTCCATAAATTAAATGTTAATTTCACCTTGAAATTTCTAATTTCAGGTTATAAGTTTAAAACTTACTTAACTTGGCTTAAGTTAATTCCCAATTCGTTCAATCCATTTAAACTTACTCAATTTAAATTTTACATTCAAAGATTCAATCTTTTTTATATCACTCCCCACTTATGGGTTCAAAAACTTATTTTTCCTTTGGTTACACTTCTCATTCCAATGGGAATTCTAGAATTCAAACACCCAGTATTCATTTCAAATCATCTTTGAAATCATACACACGCACACGCATATCCCATTTGCATACAAAATCACACTTTTAAATTTTAAACCAATCTTGGTTTCTATTCAAAACAAATTTCTTTAAAATTTTCAAAACATCCCTTGTTTTCAAAACAAAAATTTTCATAAAAAATATTCTAAATAATCGTACTTATTTTTTCCTTAAACACTTCGAAACACATTTCAAAATATACAGGACTTAGATTCAAAACTTCCCAATTTAGATCAATTCTAATCTATTAGTCACATTTATAAATTATTCTTATATAATTCTACTTCCTTAAATCATTTCACCATGTTTTATCATTGTTGATTTTGTAATAAACATCCATCATTAATACCCAACAACTAATTTATTTTAATAATCAGTATTATCATATCTAGAAGCCAAACACAACATATATTCCACAAAAATTTTGAAAAATTATTTCTTAAAAATATAATCACGGTACACTTATTTTGTTTTAAAACACTTTGAGAAGCACTTCCAAAATTTTCGGAGTTTAAGTACTAGTTTGAGTTTATTTTCAGCTTATCTCATTTGTAAATTTCATTCTCATCAATTTCTATTTGTTTACTTATGTATGTGTGTGTGTGTGTGTGTGTGTGTGTGTGTGTGTGTGTGTGTGTGTGTGTGTGTGTGTGTATGTATATAACCATTTAAATTTTGTAATCTTTACTTGATTATAATAAAACAACCTATTACCTTAATATACTATAATAATTCAGAAAAAATATTTCTCTTTTTTAATACCAAAATATAATCTTATATAAATATTATTTTAAACGTTTTTAAAATCACTATATAAGAAAATAACAAGCATGCCCTCATATATAATACGTCAACTCATTCTAGGATATTATTGACCTTATCTCTAATGAGTAATCCCCACTAGAGCCAAAGTTCTCGCTTAACCTCACTCTGTTACTGTGTGCAACGACTGAGCGATTTTCGACCATCGAAAATCGATACTAATACGTTCACTGTATAGTGTGCCGAGCAATCACTTGCCGGAAATACCAGGTTGTTATGGTTTAAGAAGAAAAAACATAGAAGAAGGAATAGAAATAACAACAACATAGAATCTCACAATCACAGCGGAACAAAGTATAATATACAATAATAGCTTTTTATACAAAATAAAATTGTAACTGTTAATATACATACAAATTATCAGAGTACAGTCATCAACATATAAATCTGGACAGTTATAATAACATGTCCTCAAAATGCTGGATATATAGCCAGCAATACACAATGGAATATAATCAAATACATGCGATATGTCTTTGCCATCCAGCTCATCTCCTGAGCTTCAGAAGCATCCTAACCTGAAACTGTAATACTCGGTCTGACCCGAGCATTACAATATAGTAACACCCGAGTCAGGCCAGAAACCAACGCAAGTAAACACACTTAATTTGTAATACTTGAGTTATCAAGTCCTTCGAAAACCAAGGTAACTCATAATACCATGTCACACATAAACACAACGGGTTTTTCCCTTACGATAACCAAAAGCATATTTATAGAATAATCTGTTAATATTATAATAGTGTCTGAGTATAAAGTACTTATTAAATATTCGAATTTGTTAAATTAATTAAATTTCAACATATTTAGGCTCTATAATCAGGACCGTAAAGGTTTGTAGTGATTATTAAATCAAATTGGTTCCAGATAACGTTGATATCTGATCCCGATCTCATAGAATCCAAGTAATAAATTTTATAGGCTAAGTCGCTAAATAAACAACTTCACAATTAGGGTATTTGATGCAAACTAGAGAGACGAAGTCATAGGTCGGCTCCAACCTAACTTGTTTTTAAGACGAGCACGACCTAAGAAATCACAAGGTGAAGAGTTCCGACCTAACGAGCCTCGATCTAATGAGCTCCGACCTAAGGGGTTACAGGAGGAAGACACACGAGTTAGTAAAGAAAGATTGAGTCGTTTTCGACCTAACGGGAATCCAGGATGTGAAGGCCTAGGTCGGCACCGATCTAAGGAACCATGTGGGGAAAAGATGCGAGTTAATGTAGAGGAGTTAAGTCGTTTCCGACCCAACGAAGAGGCAACACGAGTTAACTAAGTTTCGGTTTTTGGTCGTTCTGATGTTTTAGGTCGGCAACGACCTAAGGAAGAAGACTTAGGTCGGCCACTACCTAATGATAATGTTGAAGAACGCTCACGACCTATGGAAGGAATGTTAGGTGGTCTACGACCTAAAGAAACATGTGGAAAGAAGCTACGAGCTAACAGACCCTTAGGTCGTATGGAGGAAGCCGCGTTTTTAGGTCGCGTACGACCTAACTCCTTTAGGTCACGGAATGATTTCTGAAGCCGCTCCTTTAGGTCGCGAACGACCTAAATCATAAGCCGTTGATGTGCTAGGTCGCAGACAAGTGTGAGCCATTGGTCTTTAGGTCGTTATGTGTGAAGCGCCTACTGTTTTGTAATCTGTTAGGTCGGCAACGACCTAGTAAAGTCGTAGATCGTAGGAGGGTTGAGTTACCGTTGTTTTAGGTCGCTGGAAGGGTGATGTGTGTCTGTTAAGTCGGCAACGACCTAATATAGGTCGTGTGATGGGTTGTTTGTAAGTGTGTGTTGTAATAAGTCGTGCGCGACCTAAGTGTTGTCCAATGTTGAGTTGTGTGTGTGTTGTAAACTCTATAAATAGCAGGGTTGAGTCATTTGTAAGGTGGTTGATATTTTGAATAAAATTCTCTTTTGTTAGCTTTGTGCTTTCATACAAATTGGTAGTTGAGTGTGAACTCCTATCTCCTCTTTCGGTTAATCGAGTGCGCTCGATTCAACGATCGTAGAAGCCGATTCACGGTATCTAGTGCGCTAGATCAACGTGCGAAGAATCGTAGATCTTCTTTCTCGGCATCGTGCGCGATCAACGAGACGAAGATAGCTAGAATCCGGTATCTTTGGATCAACGGATTTGGGCCTTGCAGTATTCTCAACACACCGATTGCTACATTCCATCAATTGAAGTTTGTTTCGATTTATCCGCTGCGTCAGTTTTGGTATCAGGGCCATACTTAGCCAATCATAGCTAAGTTGATTCTTGGAGCCAAGTATTTGGAGTTTATCGTGTTCATCTTGAAGTTGCAACGAGTTTGAAGATTCCGATCCATTCCATTTTGGATCTAGAGTGGAGATTTGTTTGAATTTGATTTGTGTTGAAGTACTTGAGCTTGAGCCGAGCTAAGTTGTGTAGTGGTATAGGCCGAGTCAAGAGAAGTTTAAGGCCGAGACTTGTGAAGTTGTGTGGAAGCTTGTGAAGCCATGACTTGAAGATTTTGTTGTTCAATCATGCCGCCTAGAAGAGCTAACCGACATCAAAACGTTGAAGCTTTGTATCGAAGAGAAGAAGCCGATCAAATGGAGCAACGCATGCATGAGAAGATTGATGAAGGCATTGGTAGGTTGGAGAAGCTTATGATTGATATGAATCAAAGTAGAAGAAGAAATTCACCTGAATCCATCCGTGGGGGTAGTAGAGTGTCATCACATTCAGAACGGGAGAGGAGAGAAAGTCAAGAGCCTAGGAGTGTTGATAATCGAAGTAGGAGGAATGTTGATGATCATGATAGACGGGATGTTGGTAGTAGGAGTGGTGGTAGAGATGCTGGAGGGCGTGAAAGACAACGATATGCATCAGACTTTGATGAGGAGTTTGATGGTGAGAGGGGAAGTATTCATTTCAGAGACCGAGATCAGAGACAACGTCAGTATCGGGTTATTGATGATGATCGACGTTGGGAATCGGGAATGAAGATGGAGATTCCGGAGTTTAAAGGAGGGATGGTAGCTGAAGAATTCTTAGATTGGTTAACTAATGTGGAGGAAATCTTTGATTTCAAGGAGGTTCCGGGGAATCGAAGGGTGAAGTTAGTTGCTACAAGGCTGAGGGGAAGAGCTTTGGCATGGTGGCAGCAAACTAAACTTACTCGTGAACGAATGGGGAAGTCAAAGATAGAATCTTGGGAGAAGATGAAGAAATTGATGAGAGCTACATTTTTGCCATACAACTATCAATCACTTATGTACCAGAGATTGCAGAATCTAAGGCAAGGGACGAAATCAGTAAATGACTATGCAGATGAATTTTACCAACTCATTGCCAGGAACGATATAATGGAGACAGAAGAACAGCTGACTGCTAGGTTTGTTGGAGGATTGAGAATGCAGATCCAGGATATGGTTAATATGTTCGATCCCAGATCTGTAGCGAGGGCACATCAAAACGCGTTAGCTTGGGAAAAGCAAGGAAGACGTGGAGGTGGTGTGTTTACTAATTCCAATAATCAAGCAAGGGGTGTTGGTGGAAGTTCTAATGTTCCTAAATCTGTTATAAAGCCAGTTGTGAAGAAGGCTGAGAAGGCGAAGGTTAGCAGTGGGTTCAAATGTTACAATTGCCAGGAGATGGGTCATAAAAGCAACGAGTGTCCGAAGCCGAAGAAAAGAACTGTGATAGTTGAAGCTGAGGATGAAGAGGAAGGAGTTGAATGTTCTAATTCACCTAATGTTGAGGAGGAAGAAGAAGTGTCGGGAGACGAAGGTTGTAATCTGATGATGAGGAGGTCTTGTTTGACGCCAAAACAAGAGGAGGAAGATAGTTGGTTGAGGAATAACATATTTCAATCTACTTGCACTATTCTTGGGAAAATTTGTAAATTTGTCATTGATGCTGGGAGTTGCGATAATATTATCTCTACAGAGGCAGTGAGGAAATTGGAGTTGAAAACCGAGAAGCATCCTAAACCATACAAGTTAGCTTGGTTAAGGAAGGGTGGTGAAGTGAAAGTTGGGAGAAGAGCTTGCGTGAAATTTTCTATTGGGAAGAAATACAAAGATGAAATCTGGTGCGATGTAGTGGACATGGATGTGTGTCATCTATTGTTGGGCAGGCCATGGCAGTTTGATCGAGCAGTACAACACGATGGTCGGGCCAATAGCTATAGTTTCATGTTCGAAGGTACTAAAATCACCTTGGTTCCCAAGAAGCAACAACAGAAGAACAAGCTGGAGGAGATTGAGGAATTGAAAACTCTGTTGACTTTGAAGGAGTTTGTTAAAGAAGTTGAAGAGGAACCTGAAGTCTATTTGTTGATTGGGCAAGAAAGCAGTGAAGAGGTTGAAATTCCAGAAGAAGCAAAACCAGTTTTGAAAGAGTTTGAAGATGTGTTTCCAGAAGAGTTGCCTAAGGAGTTACCGCCACTTAGAGACTGTTATCCCATTTTTTGGTCAAAACTAGAATATCAACAAACTGGCAAGGAATGATGGATGTCGGGATTGAAAATCGATTGGAAGCGGGGCAAGAGTTCGTTCGGTATTCGAACTCCCCCTGGTTCATTCGGCATTCTCGGATCCGAAGGCTCATTCGGCATTCTCGAATATGAAGGGATCATTCGGCATTCTATAAGCTCCATTCGGTAGTACCCTCACCGAACCACCACCTCTCCACGCCACTGCCGAATCACCCCTGCCTCCATTCCACTGCCGAATCGCCCTTGTCTCCACTACCTACCGAACCAACCATACCGAACCAGCTGCCGCACTAACTACTGCCGAACCAACCTCCTCTACCTACCATACTACCGAACCAACCACCGGTCCAGCTCCATCTCCACGCTACCACCGGTCCAACCTACCACCGAACCCCTATCTCCACTACCTGCCGAATCACCCATGTTACCACTCACCGCCGAACCAAGACGCTGCCGAACCAGAATGCTGCAAGGCCAGATTGCATCAGTCCAAGCCCACCAGCAGCTATATACATCCAAGACCTCCGCCCCCAACCTCACTCTATAAATAAAGGGGCAGGGGTACAACAATGGAAGAGAAGTTTTTGAGAGCTCAAACCTGGAAGGAACTTTCAAACAACTTTCATACACTTGTACTACAAGCTTTGTACTCGTAATCGGATTGGAAAAGGAGAATAACATATAAAGTGGACGTAGGCACATTTTGGCCGAACCACTATAAATCTGTGTGTCTTTTACAGTTCAGTCCCTGCTTTTTACGTATTTGCATAAACCACCTAAATCATTACGAACAACATAAAATCAACTAAATCATACAACTTGGAGTTGTTTGCCCATCTTTTGTGCAAACGTATTTGGGTTATTTGCTGAGATCTGTGATTTGTGTTGGAATATCGCTGATTTGTATTCATACACTGGTGCTTTCACGGTATTGGGTGTTTGTGACCATTTTTTACGCAAACATTTTGGTGCTTTCACTGAGAAGGACCAGCACCCGCTACATCGGATAGAAGTTTGGATTTGGAAGACAATGACTGGGCAAAACAGTAGAAGGCTAAGGGCTGAGAGAAGCCAACAAGGAGGAAGTCAACAAGCATCCTCCGGAGGTGAGGAAGGACCGGCTTCGATCTACATAACCCGGGATGAAATGGAAGCCATAACAAATTCACTGCAAGAGAGGTTGTTGAAAAGTCAACAGGAAATGATGCAAACTTTCTTGGAGCAAATGAGAGCTGCAGGGATGCAGAACTTAGGAACAGCTACAACGGCTGTGGATGCAGGACAAGAAGCTAGGGTTACGGAACCCAATGAAGGACAGGATACGGAGCCAGGTGGCAATCAACAAGGGCTTGGGGGCAGGCCCACAGGATTCAACACAGGAGAACCTTTGGAAGGAGTTCAACAGGCTAGAACCAACGTTGCTACTAACGAGCTACATGAAGAGTATGTACCGGAGTTCCCTCGGGGGCAACCTCCGACAGACAACGGTGGATTGGTAGATATAATCAGGAAGACTATGCGAGGTGGTTTGACCAACGGAGACTTGGAAGGAGTAAACAGGAGTCCGTTCACTCGGGAAATAAGGATGGCTCAGAATCTACCTAAGTTCAAGCTACCTAGCGTGGAGGTATACAATGGCAAGGAAGACCCTACGGATCACTTGATGAGATACACCAGACACATGGAGGTGCTGGGGGCATCAGAGGAGGTGATGGCCCGATGCTTCCCTTTGTACTTGACGGACTTAGCTGCGATGTGGTTCAGGCAGCTGGAAGAAGGATCTATCAGGACTTGGAGGGAATTGGTGGAAAGGTTTTTGGGACAGTTTCGGGTTCATGTCAAGAGACCGAAGAACGTGATGACATTGACATCGGTAAGGCAAAGGATGGATGAATCGCTTAGAGCTTTTCTAACTCGATTCAGTGCCGCAGTTGCTTCGGTGGATCGGCCCGATCCATCGATGGTTTTAATGGCAGCAGTATCAGGAGTCAGGGAGAACTCGGATTTCAAGGTATCTCTGATACGAGATCCCCCACGGAATCTCGACGAATTCTTTCATGAGGCAGAAAGGTTCCTTCGACAAGAAGATGCGAGTACGGATTTAAAATTGAAAAAGGTTAATGCAGTTGAGGTGGGAGGACCATCCAGCAATGGTTCGGATAAAGACAAAGGAAAAAGGAAGTTGGACGGTGATTCTGGAAATGCTAGGAAGCAATGGAAGGATCCAAAGTTTTCCACATACACAGGATTGAACGAGACACTGGAGCGGATATACCTGGATACTCGAAATCGCCTTCACTACCGGAGGCTGGCTAGGAGAGAACCAACAGAACGGGAAAGGACATCGGGAAGGCACTGTCTCTTCCATGATTTGGATGGACACGACACCAACAGCTGCAGGCACTTAAAGGACATAATTGAGGAGCATGTGAGGAATGGACAGCTGCCACAATATGTTGGACCTCGGAATGCAACAGCGAGGCAGGAGCAACCGCCGCCTGCCTCAAGCTACGATGGTGGGAGGCCCAGGAATGATGGTCGGTTGATCGTCCCTTGACCAGGTTAATATGAAATAAGTAGCAAACTATTGGCAAGCAACCAAGTCATTTACACATGTACGGGGACGGAGATGGCCCCTAGGCATGCTCTGAATGATAATAAGCTGCGATGCTATGGTTTGTGAAATTTATCTTTTGCTTTTGGATTGGACACTGCTTTTCTTTTTGGTTTTCGGTTTTGGAGCTTGGATTGAGCTCCTGGTTTTTCTCGCCTTTTGATTTGGATTTTCCTCTGGACGATTATTTTCAACTTTGGATGCTGATTTGGACTTCTAGTTTTCTGGTTTTGGATTTGGATTTTGAATTTGGATTCTGGATTTGGATTTTCGGATTTGGATTCTGGATTTGGATTTTGGATTTGGATTTGGATTTTGGATTGGATTTTGATTGGATTTTTATCTGATTTTTGATAAACGGTCGTCGGGTATGGATTATGCCTGGCAAGGGGTGAGTCGCTTTGCCCGAACGTGGTAAATTGACTCATTCAGGTCGTCGAGTATGGACTATGCTCGGCAAGGGTCCGGAGTGACCAGGATTCGGCCTAGGACTTAGGCCCTATATTATCAATTGTTATTTTCAGGTCGTCGAGTATGGACTATGCTCGGCAAGGGTCCGGAGAGACCAGGATTCGGCTTAGGACTTAAGCCATGGCATTGTACAGTGCCCAGGGACACTGGGCCAAGGTCGTCAAGTGTGGATTACGCTTGGCAAGAACTCGGAGAGGTTAGCTCAACGTCCAGGGACACTGGACCAAGATCGTCAAGTGTGAATTGCGCTTGGCAAGAACCCGGAGAGGTTAGCTCAACATCCAGGGACACTGGACCAAGGTCGTCATGTGTGGATTACGCTCGACAAGAACACGAGGAGGCTAGCTTAACGTCTAGGGACACTAGATCACGACCGTCAGGTGTGGATTGCGCTTGGCAAGAGCCTGGAGAGGTTATGGATTTGGATATCGACCCAGAGAGGTCCTGGATTCGGTTATTGGCTATTGGATAAGGATGGTTTGGGGCTCGGTTGTCGAGTTCGGATGGACATGGAATTGGCTCAAGCTTTGGTTATTGGATTTGGAATTGGATATCGACTCGGAGCAGTCAAGGATGATCTACTCTGCCGATATGGCTATGGACCTTGGATATTGGATTCGGAACTATTCAAAACACGCCTTGTTATCACAAGGCATGTTTTGGGGGGCAAAGTGTTATCCCATTTTTTGGTCAAAACTAGAATATCAACAAACTGGCAAGGAATGATGGATGTCGGGATTGAAAATCGATTGGAAGCGGGGCAAGAGTTCGTTCGGTATTCGAACTCCCCCTGGTTCATTCGGCATTCTCGGATCCGAAGGCTCATTCGGCATTCTCGAATATGAAGGGATCATTCGGCATTCTATAAGCTCCATTCGGTAGTACCCTCACCGAACCACCACCTCTCCACGCCACTGCCGAATCACCCCTGCCTCCATTCCACTGCCGAATCGCCCTTGTCTCCACTACCTACCGAACCAACCATACCGAACCAGCTGCCGGACTAACTACTGCCGAACCAACCTCCTCTACCTACCATACTACCGAACCAACCACCGGTCCAGCTCCATCTCCATGCTACCACTGGTCCAACCTACCACCGAACCCCTATCTCCACTACCTGCCGAATCACCCATGTTACCACTCACCGCCGAACCAAGACGCTGCCGAACCAGAATGCTGCAAGGCCAGATTGCATCAGCCCAAGCCCACCAGCAGCTATATACATCCAAGACCTCTGCCCCCAGCCTCACTCTATAAATAAAGGGGCAGGGGTACAACAATGGAAGAGAAGTTTTTGAGAGCTCAAACCTGGAAGGAACTTTCAAACAACTTTCATACACTTGTACTACAAGCTTTGTACTCGTAATCGGATTGGAAAAGGAGAATAACATATAAAGTGGACGTAGGCACATTTTGGCCGAACCACTATAAATCTGTGTGTCTTTTACAGTTCAGTCCCTGCTTTTTACGTATTTGCATAAACCACCTAAATCATTACGAACAACATAAAATCAACTAAATCATACAACTTGGAGTTGTTTGCCCATCTTTTGTGCAAACGTATTTGGGTTATTTGCTGAGATCTGTGATTTGTGTTGGAATATCGCTGATTTATATTCATACACTGGTGCTTTCACGGTATTGGGTGTTTGTGACCATTTTTTATGCAAACAGAGACATTCAACATCAAATTGATCTTGTTCCGGGAGCAGTTTTACCACATCGACCACATTACTGAATGAGTCCGAGGGAACATGAAGAGTTACGAAGGCAAGTGGAAGAGTTGTTAGAACAGGGACGTGTTCAGGAAAGCTTGAGTCCTTGTGCTGTACCAGCTTTGTTGGTGCCGAAGAAGGATGGAACATGGAGAATGTGTACAGATAGTAGAGCTCTGAATAAGATTACTGTTCGCTACAGATTTCCTATGCCGAGGTTGGATGACTTGCTGGATCAGTTGAGTGGAGCAACTATCTTTTCGAAGATTGATTTGAAGAGTGGTTACCACCAGATTCGGATTAGACCTGGAGACGAATGGAAGACAGCGTTCAAGACGAGAGAGGGGTTATACGAATGGTTGGTTATGCCATTTGGTTTATCAAATGCACCTAGTACATTCATGCGGGTGATGAATCAAATCTTTAGACCATTCATTGGGAAGTTTGTGGTAGTTTATTTCGATGATATTCTGATATATAGCAGGAGTATGGAGGAGCATGTTCTACATTTGAGGGAAGTGTTGATTATTCTTCGCGAGGAACAATTTTATGCTGCTACGAAGAAATGTGTGTTCATGGCAAGAAGTGTTTTATTTCTGGGGTATATTGTTTCGGAAGCAGGAATTCAAGTTGACCAGAATAAAGTGGAAGCAGTCAGGAATTGGCCACAGCCGAGGACGATTACAGAGGTGAGAAGTTTTCATGGGCTAGCATCATTCTACCGAAGATTCATTCCGCACTTCAGTAGCGTGATGGCTCCAGTTACTGATTGCATGAAGGGGAAACAGTTTGTATGGTCAGAGGAAGCGGGGGTTGCTTTTGAGAAGATCAAGGAATTGTTGACGTCTGCACCAATTCTTGTTTTACCGAATTTTCAGTTATTGTTTGAATTGCATACTGATGCATCGAAGGTCGGTATTGGAGGAGTTCTGAGTCAGAATGGGAAGCTAGTTGCTTATTTCAGTGAAAAGTTATCAGGAGCAAAGATGAGATACAGTACATATGACGTTGAATTCTATGCTGTGGTACAAGCTGTTAAGCACTGGAGGCACTATCTATTTCAGAAAGAATTTGTTCTGTACACTGATCATGAGGCATTGAAGCATTTACAGGGGCAAGACAAGATTTCAGCGAGACGTGCATCATGGATTGCTTATTTACAACAGTTTACTTTTTTCGTGAAACATAAGTCAGGGGTGACGAATCGTGTAGCAGATGCATTAAGCAGGAGGAGTCATTTATTAACGACATTGAAGGTTGAGGTGACAGGGTTTGAAATGTTGCCAGAGCTGATTGAAGAAGATCCTTACTTTGTGAAATGTGTAGAGAAAGTAAAGGAAGGAAATACCGATGAATTTGTGATGGTTGATGGATTCTTGTTCAAGGGGAATCAATTATGTATTCCAGATTGTAGTTTGAGATTGAAAATTATCAAGGAGTTACACGAGGAAGGGCATGTGGGCCGTGATCGTACTTTGCAATTGATTTCACAGTCTTACTTTTGGCCGTCGATGAGGAAAGAAGTGGGAAGGTTTGTGGAGCGATGTCATATTTGCCAAGTTTCGAAAGGAACCGCGACCAATGCTGGGTTGTATATGCCGTTGCCTGTACCGGCTAAACCATGGGTTGATGTGAGTATGGACTTTGTATTGGGATTGCCGAGGACGCAGCGTGGTAATGATTCTATATATGTAGTGGTTGACAGATTTTCTAAAATGGCACATTTTATTGCTTGCAAGAAGACGGCGGATGCTGTTCGGGTTGCTCAGTTATTTTTCAAGGAGATCTATCGACTTCATGGATTGCCAGAGTCTATTGTGTCGGATAGAGATACTCGTTTTCTGAGTCACTTTTGGTTAAGTTTGTGGAAGATGGTGGGAACGAAGTTGAATTTTAGCAGTGCTTATCATCCACAAACAGACGGACAGACCGAAGTTGTTAACAGATCGTTGGGAAATTTGTTGCGATGTCTTGTGAAGGACAATCTGAAGAGTTGGGACATGAAGTTATGCCAAGCTGAGTTTGCACATAATCATGCAGTGAATCGTAGCATGGGATTCAGTCCATTTCAGATTGTATATTCAAATTTACTCAGGGGACCGTTGGACTTAGCGGTGGTACCACAACCGAAGGGGACGGTTAAACGAGCTGCTGATTTTGTTGAAGGATTGACGGAATGTCATAGAATCGTTCAAGGACGATTGGAAAAGTCAAATGAGAAGTATAAACGGGCTGCTAATTTGAAACGACGGAGTGTTGAATTTAAGGAATGTGATTTGGTTTATGCTGTATTGACGAATGATCGTTTTCCGGTGGGTGCTTATAACAAGTTGAAAGCTAGAAAAATTGGTCCTGTGGAAGTTGTGAAACAGATTAATGAAAACGCTTATAAGTTGAAGCTGCCGGAGGATGTGTACACTTCTGACGTGTTCAATGTTAAACATTTTGTGCCATATTATGAAGATGAACAATCAGATGTAGGAAAATTTACAAATTCGAGGACGAATTTTTCTCAACCCGGGAAGGATGATGCAAACCAGAGAGACGAAGTCATAGGTCGGCTCCGACCTAACTTGTTTTTAAGACGAGCACGACCTAAGAAATCACAAGGTGAAGAGTTCCGACCTAACGAGCCTCGATCTAATAAGCTCCGACCTAAGGGGTTACAGGAGGAAGACACACGAGTTAGTAAAGAAAGATTGAGTCGTTTTCGACCTAACGGGAATCCAGGATGTGAAGGCCTAGGTCGGCTCCGATCTAAGGAACCATGTGGGGAAAAGATGCGAGTTAATGTAGAGGAGTTAAGTCGTTTCCGACCCAACGAAGAGGCAACACGAGTTAACGTAGTTTCGGTTTTTGGTCGTTCTGATGTTTTAGGTCGGCAACGACCTAAGGAAGAAGACTTAGGTCGGCCACGACCTAATGATAATGTTGAAGAACGCTCACGACCTATGGAAGGAATGTTAGGTGGTCTACGACCTAAAGAAACATGTGGAAAGAAGCTACGAGCTAACAGACCCTTAGGTCGTATGGAGGAAGCCGCGTTTTTAGGTCGCGTACGACCTAACTCCTTTAGGTCACGGAATGATTTCTGAAGCCGCTCCTTTAGGTCGCGAACGACCTAAATCATAAGCCGTTGATGTGCTAGTGTGACGACCCGTTAAATTTAATAATATTAAATGAATTAATTTAATATAATCGCTAATCTAATTTAGAAGGAGATATAAGTCTTAAGATTTTTATTTGAGTAAATATAGGAATTTGATATAGTGATTGTAATTCAATGTTAACAATTAAATATTTATATGGCATAGGTTGAATTTATGTAATTTGGTGTTGGTGGTTATTAGTTATTATTAGTTGATTTAAAACGGTATTAATGAAACTATAACTGAATTGGATTGCATAGACATAAATATTAGGAAAATGTATTAGGTGGACTAAAATTTTTAAAGTTCATAAGTTGTGTAGTCCAATTTAGTAGAAACTCTAAATTATAAACGAAGATGTAAAAAGACGCTAAAATTTAACTATGTAAATGGTGACTGAAGACCTAGTTATAAGAAATGGGAATATAACCTAACTTGAGTTAAGTAGAAGAAGGATTTGATTTAATATGAAAATTTTTGTTCTAAGTATTGAATAAAATTGGGAATCAAATTTTATTTAATGATAATAACGTTAGTATTGGTTAATAAATAGATTTCAATGCAGTAACCAAATAAATGAAATAAGATGAGTATATATTGCATAGAAAGGAAATGTAAATTGTCACATTTGGTTGGAGCTAATTTTTAGAAACATATAAATGTTGAATCAGTAAATATTAAATTCCATTTAATATAAGAATTCAAAGGTGGAAGATTTACATTTGGATTGGAAAATGGATAGTTATTAATTAAAAGTGACCATTAAATAAATTTATGCAAACGTGATATAATGTAAATAGATGGGGATCAACTTTTATTTATGTGGTTAAGGGAATTTAATTTCTATAGTATGATAATCGAAATTAATGGAAGATGGAATAGCTAATTTATATGTTAGTTGAAATTTAGCTAGAATATGTAGATATTGAATGATAGTAAAAATTTAATGGATATAAAAGTTTCAATTATACATGGAAATTCATACTCGCCATAAAAGGTTAATTGAGACCAAAGTAGTAGTATAGGAATCTAACCTTCTTTATTAATTTGGATTTATTGCAATAGTTAATTTCATAAAATAAAGGTAAAGCTAATTCAAATTTAACTGGACCATTGTTGGTATAACTCTAGAAGCAAGATTTATTTATGATTTGAGTATTTAATTCAACAAGTGGTATTTACGACAAATAAAATAGAATTGAACGTAAAATATTACGTTATTAAATTGAAATGGAATTTGTAAGCATTGAGTGAAATCTTAAACTAATGTTAGTATTCGTCGTATTTACAACAATAACTTTGAATAATAGAAAGGAAGTGAATATAATAAATTAATCAAATTTATAGTGTTGAATTCAATTGGATTGGAATTAATAAATAGTTAAAAAAAAAAATAAGGGTTATTAATAATTTGGAATTTAATTATGGTAAAAAGGCTAATTGCAATCAAGATAATGAGTTGAAATGGAAATCCAATTATTTATTTAGTTAGATTTTTTTTGTTGAGAGTATAAGGGTATAAGTTTTAATAATTGGGTTTTAGAATAAAATTTTAATTTCCTAATAATAAGAAAGTGCGGATATTAACGCTGCAAATTAATATACTTATACATTTTAATTCAAATCCAAGCGTGTTAAATCAATTGGAACTGATTGAATTATCTTAGTAATGAAATTTGGCTAATAATAGAAGTTGAAAAATAAAATTGGTTTTTATGATTTATTTAATTTATTTAATAAATATTAAAAATGGCCATTTTTGTCACGGACTCGGATTTCGACGAAACCAGTTTCATCGGATCCGTATCGGTGAATTATTATAGGGTTTCAAGTTTCGTATCGATCGGACTTGTCGTTTGATCGTACGGACGCGAAACGCCTTGAAATCAATCTTATTAAAAATCAATTTGAAATCAATTTGGAAATCTTGTTTTCAGCATAACTTCTTCATACGATCAAATTTGGACGTGAAACTTTTTCCATCGCGTTCAGAATATTTTAAATTACCTATTTTGATATATGGGTTTACCCAATTTCGCTCCGGAGTCGAATCGGGCTTTTCGGGCCATATATCGGTTAGCGCGTACATCTATCTTATCCGATCCATCCTATTTCAACTTTGTCTATAAATATATCGCTATAAATCCTAATTCCCCTCATTTTCATTTGACTGTACGTATATCTCAGCTCCTTCTCCTCCTTAATGGCAGACAATAATTTCAGGTCCAATTACAATCAAATCAAAAGTCAAAACTCAAAAATTTCAGAAAATTCCAGAAAAAATATATGTTGAAGTATTCAATACGGGTAATTCAGTGGTGGAATTCGTTTCTGGTTTCGAGGCGTCGTTTGTCCAGAATTTGCAATTCTTTCCTGACCGTTCGTAAGGAATCTTTGACGATCCAACGGTGGATCTGCGACGATTTCTCGATCGGGGAACATCAGGCTGTAGAGGAAGCCAGGGGCTTCAAATCCATGCGGTTACATCACCTCCTAGGGACCGAGATTGCCAGAAATTGGCCAGGGGAGGGGCGGCGGTCGCGCACGACTTGGGGGCACCGGAGGTCGCGATATTGTAGGCGTAGGGGCGGCGTGAGGTGGACTTCGTGATGGCGTCGCTTGATGGGAGGGGCGAGCTCCGGAGAAGCGGCGAAAATTGGCCTTAGC
Organism: Allium cepa; assembly: GCA_030765085.1. NCBI lineage: Eukaryota > Viridiplantae > Streptophyta > Magnoliopsida > Asparagales > Amaryllidaceae > Allium > Allium cepa. Next base: position 1,041,169,422 of record CM060928.1, read on the forward strand.
ACGGCGGCGGCTAGGGTTATATGGGTTCGGTTGTTCCTGTGCGCGTGTTCTTGTTGCCGAAACGTGAGAGAGAGAGGAGTATGGGGGGGGGGGGGGGGCTGACGTGGCCATCTAAATAGGGTCAGTTTCATTTTATTTTATTTTGATTTTCAAGGGCGTTTTATTGAATATCTTTTTCATACGATATCGGATTCAAACGAAATTTCTTTTATTAGGATCGAAATTAAATTCCGGACTTGATGACGCTGGTTTGGACAAATTCTGAGACGGGCGAATTTTTGGGTTTAAATCGGGTTTAAATTCGATTTAAATTCAAAAGGTGAGTGTTTTGACCCACTCACAACTACTAAAAGCTTTTATGTTTGTTAAATAAATTTTAGAAATAAATAGAGATTTAATTATGAGCTTTTGGTATGATATTTCATTTATATCTGTTGAATTGCATTTTATTGAATTTAACTGTTAATTTAATTGATTTATTGCGTGTTAATTAGCTGTTAGAAATTATTGTTGCATATGAATTGCTAGTTAACAGTTGTATAAATTATTACTGAATAAACTGTTAGATTAATAGTTGATAAATTTAATTTGAATAAACTGCCAGTTATCACCTGTTATATATGATCATATATATATATATATATATATATATATTGTTATTGATTGATATTGGTTGATGGTTACGATTGGATGATGGATGTTGTTGATGAATGGATGTTTATTGCATATCATTAAATTGCAAATTATCATGCATATTTCATTTCTTTCGGGATTGTGGTTTGAAATGATATATAACCGCAAATTGTTATTTTTAAATTGCGGATTGAAATGATAAATATCCGTATCACTTGACCATAGGATAGAAAACTATATACAGGCACCGCGGTCTATATATAACTATTTTAATGGGATTTCTATGGTTTGGATGGAATACGGTTTATAAAAATCTTAAATTTTATACTGAATAAATGTTTTCTTCCATATTTATATGCATATGAAGTTGAAATTTTGAAATTAAAAGGTGAATAAATTTCTTTATTAAAAATGGAAGAAAATTAAGAAAATGGAGTTTGATGAGTTATATCCTATGTTTAAATATTAAGATGGAAATTTTAAAGATATGATATTTATAATTGGATTTTTCCCAAAATATTTTGAAATGAATATTCTAGTAAAAAATTGAATTTGGAAATATATATATATATATATTTTACTAGAAATTGAAGTCTTATTAATTATGGATTTTATGTGAATGGTCAAGATTAATTAATAGAATATTGATTTTGAAAGGATAAAAATCCAACTTTAGTTGAAATATTAATGCTCAAAAATGGATATAAATATATATAAAATTGAAATGGTTTTGAGACTTGAGGTAATATTTTGGATTTTGGTTTAACTTTAAAAGAAGAAATATTTGGAAAGCCATGTAATTTATTTCTTTATAAAGCAACTGTAAAGTTAAACCTTTCTAATTCGCATACCATTGAATATCCAAACCATTTAGTTTTGAAAATAATGGTTTTAAAATACTATGGATTCTCGAAGAATTATGTTGAAAGTTACAAACAGAATATTGGTTACATGGGATATTAAATAATAAAAAGTGACATAATTTTTGGAAAGGAATATTTTATTTGGGAAATGATATCATTGATTTGGGTTTTATAAAAATAATATCAAAATGAATCTTTTTGGGTTTTAAAGAAGAAATGATATCGTAATATTATGGTTTTGAAATGGATTATATTCTGGTTTTAAAGTACAAACTATTTTTAAATGACCGCGGTGTTATAATAACGATGGGTTGGCAAAGAGACCGGGATCGGATATGGACATACTCTCTGTCGATACCGAAAACCACTTTGACTAACCGTGTATGCGGTGGAGATTCCAGAATGAAGTAGGTGGTGGCGACGTTTCCTGTAAGGTAAATACGTGGACCCGACTCCCGTGAGTTGGCATAAGGTGGCTAAAACAGGAGCGATTCTCAGGCCAATGAGGTCATTCCTCTGATCGGACGCTCCTCTTCGATATTATACTTTGACTTGGATTTGATTCAGTGGCCACTTCTATATTTTGATTTTGGGGAGTTAGTCCGAGGTGGGCGGTAACTGCGGCTACGCGTTTCCACCAGCCTGGATAGCAATTGGTATATCTACCCTGGCATTGCCTAGTTGTGCCGTGTCACCTACCATACCGAGCCTTTACTACGAGTTTCTATTTGTGTCGTACCTATGGAGTATCCTCTGGTAGCCTCTCGATCAGGAGGTATTACGGTACTGTATAGACTATTGGCATTATTTGTGTTAAGGGGAATATTGGGTCACTCCTTAACGCTATTTAAAAGTAAGTTTATTTTATAAATAGACACTATTATAATAGCGCAATATACTACATAGTAAATAGTTTAACGGATCCTTAGGAGATGTAAATCCCGAACATCTCTTGAGTTACTGTACTCATATTTATTTCTGTTTATTTAACTCACATAAGATATTCTAGTCTGACTCGGGTGTTTTTGTCTTTTCAAATTCGCTCGGGTCAGTCCGAGCGTTTCAGGATAGCAGATTTTAGCTTTGGAGGACGAAGACGAAGAATCAGTATTATTTTATATATAGTATTGCACCACACTCTTTCTATTCCGCTGCATTGATATTTTGGTATGTGAACTCTGATAATTATTATATAAAGAAGAAGCAAATGTTTTGTAAACAGTTATATAAACTGTATATTTTATTATTATATTTTATCCTTCCGCTGTGAGATTCTATTTTGTTTTATTTCTTCTCTGTTTTCTTATTTACCCCATAACAATCCGCCCTTCTGTATGGTTTGAATCGACACGTGTGTCTTTTTAAATCGTGCGAAAAGGCGGGATGTTACATCTGGTATCAGAGCTCTGGTTTAGCGATAAACCTTGGCTTTGTGGGGTTTGACTCTTTGTTAATAGGGTAGAAATATCCTATGGGAGTCGCTGAGTGTATATATATGAGAGATCGTATTTGTTAGTGTTATTAAAAGATTTCGATATTGTGTTAATCTATTCCGCTTTGTATTTATAAATTCTGGTTGATGCATGGGACGCTATGTCATCAATAGGGATTTCTAAACACTTAATAGGACAGACCGACATAATATTGTTTTTAACATAGGTGAATGAAATAATTTTGCCTATTATATTTCCTATATATAAAAATGTTTTATAAAGATATATATATATATATATATTTTTTGGTTGCTATAGATTGGATGTTAGGAAAAAAAATATTCATAATAATTGAAGCTAAGTTGAAATTACAATGAATCAAATTGGAAATTTTAGAACTTAAGTCCGGGATTTTTGAAAGTTTTCAAAGGATTTATAAAATATAATGATTTGGTTTATAAGTATTTTCTTATACAAATATTTAGATAATTCGGAAGAATTGTTTAAAAGAAGATTTTGGAGAAAATAAATTTTGTACTTTCCTCTCTGTCGCTGGAAAATAATTTCGGTGATGACGGCCGCATCATCGACTTTCATTTTCGAGTTTCGAAGGGGAAAGGCCACTGTAGTAAATTCTACTGCAGATTTATTTTGAAATTTTCTAAAATTTTTCTTTTGTTGTTCTAAATATAATTAGAGATATTGAGTTGTAAGAACTTATTTATCTATTATTTTGAAATAAATTGAGATTTAACCCGAAATTTAATTCTAAAATCTCCCATTAGTAAATTGTTAGCGAAATAAAAGTTAAGTAATAAATGAATTGAAACCTCTAATTGAAATAAGAGAATAATTGCAAAGCTATAAAGAGGAATTTACATACATATGAGACAAAGGGTAATATGGATAAACATTAAATTTAATTAAAAGAATGGAGATTAAACTTGTATAAGTTCAATTGCAATTTTCTTTAACATAAATAACTTACCAAATATAAAAAGTTGAAATGTTAAATAAGAAACTAGAATTGAATATTTTACAAGTAGGAATTTAGGAAATAATGAAGTATTCAATAAACTACTATTATAAATAAGAATTTAATGGTATAAACTTAGGTTATAATTGAAATTTTACTGAAAATAAAGTTAAGTATTATAAATAGGTGATATGAACTTAAGTATATAAAATGAATTCTAAATAAGAATTGATTGAGGGATTATTAATTTAAGTATGTTTTAATTTTTCCCCATTCTATTTTAATGGAAAGTAGAAAAATTTAAATGACTGAAATCCATAGATAATGAATAAGTAAAATCTTTCACCTATAGGAATGCAAGTTTTAAGGTAAATAAATGAAGTGTAAGTAGAAGGTTACTGTAATTAATATTATAAAAACGTAAACATTAAATAAAGTAATGAAATTGAGGGTAAGTTTAAATTGTAGTTATAAAACGAATATATGTTTGGTGAACCATTAATTAATAAAAAGGAGTAACTGTAATTAAATACAATAGAATGTAAGCATTAAATAAATGATTGAATTTGAGAAGTACATTTAAGGTGATACAAATAAAAGGAACTTACATAACCTGAATAAATAAAAAATGAATAACTGTAAGTAATAAGAAAAATATAAAGGAAACAACCACTGTTGAGTGAATAAAATTAAAGGTTGTTAGATATAAATGTAAATTATAAAAGGATAACTTTGGTGGTAGGAATAAAGAAAAAATTTTAACTTAAGGAAAGGGTTGAGGTTATTCTAAATATAACTCAGAGAAATAAATGAAAATAAAAGATAAACTGTTATATGAATGAAAAGATCAAACAGCTAATGTATGAAATGAAAATTTAAAATGAGTTGATTGATTTGTTGATTTGAATTGTTATTGTTTGATGTATGGTCGGTCGGGTAAGGGAATTTGAAGTTGTTGGATGAATAAATAATCTATTTTGTTCCATCTAAGGTTGTTGAGCAACGGATGTACTTGATGGTTATTCTTCATTCGTACAACTTCAGAATTTGAACCCGAACAACTGATTGTTTGTTGAGGGAATGATTGTTTGCTTGTGGTGTGTGCTGTTTGTTAAAATATGTAGTTGTTACATTTCATTGGATATGAATGATTGAATCCACCTAAACATTTCACTGTAAAATAAATATCTAACCTTTTAGATTATATAAGTGAATACAGGTGAGGGAAACAACTGCTACTGCTTTTGGTTCCAAAATAATAAGCGTATATTGCCCGACAAATAGGTACGTTTTCGGATTACGTTTAAAGCGCTTTTTATATATTTTCCCGGGTTGGGATATTTTATTTTGGATATATATGTAATATATTTGTATATTTGGATATTATATTTTCTCCAGAGTCCCTCCGTACAAAGGAGACTCTGCCAAAATTTTCCGAAATTGTTGGACTTAGAAATTTTGTTAAAATATTTTTCCAACTTTAATAATTCAAGTATTAAAGGATATGATGATTAGAAAACAAGTATATTTCATTAAAAGAAATTAATCCAGAAAAATATAAGTTAATATTGAAATAAGATGTACTGTTTTATTCTTCCTTCTCCCTTCTTTTTCCTTTTCGGGGACGAAAAGTTTTGAGTGGGGGAGATTGTGACGACCCGTTAAATTTAATAATATTAAATGAATTAATTTAATATAATCGCTAATCTAATTTAGAAGGAGATATAAGTCTTAAGATTTTTATTTGAGTAAATATAGGAATTTGATATAGTGATTGTAATTCAATGTTAACAATTAAATATTTATATGGCATAGGTTGAATTTATGTAATTTGGTGTTGGTGGTTATTAGTTATTATTAGTTGATTTAAAACGGTATTAATGAAACTATAACTGAATTGGATTGCATAGACATAAATATTAGGAAAATGTATTAGGTGGACTAAAATTTTTAAAGTTCATAAGTTGTGTAGTCCAATTTAGTAGAAACTCTAAATTATAAACGAAGATGTAAAAAGACGCTAAAATTTAACTATGTAAATGGTGACTGAAGACCTAGTTATAAGAAATGGGAATATAACCTAACTTGAGTTAAGTAGAAGAAGGATTTGATTTAATATGAAAATTTTTGTTCTAAGTATTGAATAAAATTGGGAATCAAATTTTATTTAATGATAATAACGTTAGTATTGGTTAATAAATAGATTTCAATGCAGTAACCAAATAAATGAAATAAGATGAGTATATATTGCATAGAAAGGAAATGTAAATTGTCACATTTGGTTGGAGCTAATTTTTAGAAACATATAAATGTTGAATCAGTAAATATTAAATTCCATTTAATATAAGAATTCAAAGGTGGAAGATTTACATTTGGATTGGAAAATGGATAGTTATTAATTAAAAGTGACCATTAAATAAATTTATGCAAACGTGATATAATGTAAATAGATGGGGATCAACTTTTATTTATGTGGTTAAGGGAATTTAATTTCTATAGTATGATAATCAAAATTAATGGAAGATGGAATAGCTAATTTATATGTTAGTTGAAATTTAGCTAGAATATGTAGATATTGAATGATAGTAAAAATTTAATGGATATAAAAGTTTCAATTATACATGGAAATTCATACTCGCCATAAAAGGTTAATTGAGACCAAAGTAGTAGTATAGGAATCTAACCTTCTTTATTAATTTGGATTTATTGCAATAGTTAATTTCATAAAATAAAGGTAAAGCTAATTCAAATTTAACTGGACCATTGTTGGTATAACTCTAGAAGCAAGATTTATTTATGATTTGAGTATTTAATTCAACAAGTGGTATTTACGACAAATAAAATAGAATTGAACGTAAAATATTACGTTATTAAATTGAAATGGAATTTGTAAGCATTGAGTGAAATCTTAAACTAATGTTAGTATTCGTCGTATTTACAACAATAACTTTGAATAATAGAAAGGAAGTGAATATAATAAATTAATCAAATTTATAGTGTTGAATTCAATTGGATTGGAATTAATAAATAGTTAAAAAAAAAATAAGGGTTATTAATAATTTGGAATTTAATTATGGTAAAAAGGCTAATTGCAATCAAGATAATGAGTTGAAATGGAAATCCAATTATTTATTTAGTTAGATTTTTTTTGTTGAGAGTATAAGGGTATAAGTTTTAATAATTGGGTTTTAGAATAAAATTTTAATTTCCTAATAATAAGAAAGTGCGGATATTAACGCTGCAAATTAATATACTTATACATTTTAATTCAAATCCAAGCGTGTTAAATCAATTGGAACTGATTGAATTATCTTAGTAATGAAATTTGGCTAATAATAGAAGTTGAAAAATAAAATTGGTTTTTATGATTTATTTAATTTATTTAATAAATATTAAAAATAGCCATTTTTGTCACGGACTCGGATTTCGACGAAACCAGTTTCATCGGATCCGTATCGGTGAATTATTATAGGGTTTCAAGTTTCGTATCGATCGGACTTGTCGTTTGATCGTACGGACGCGAAACGCCTTGAAATCAATCTTATTAAAAATCAATTTGAAATCAATTTGGAAATCTTGTTTTCAGCATAACTTCTTCATACGATCAAATTTGGACGTGAAACTTTTTCCATCGCGTTCAGAATATTTTAAATTACCTATTTTGATATATGGGTTTACCCAATTTCGCTCCGGAGTCGAATCGGGCTTTTCGGGCCATATATCGGTTAGCGCGTACATCTATCTTATCCGATCCATCCTATTTCAACTTTGTCTATAAATATATCGCTATAAATCCTAATTCCCCTCATTTTCATTTGACTGTACGTATATCTCAGCTCCTTCTCCTCCTTAATGGCAGACAATAATTTCAGATCCAATTACAATCAAATCAAAAGTCAAAACTCAAAAATTTCAGAAAATTCCAGAAAAAATATATGTTGAAGTATTCAATACGCGTAATTCAGTGGTGGAATTCGTTTCTGGTTTCGAGGCGTCGTTTGTCCAGAATTTGCAATTCTTTCCTGACCGTTCGTAAGGAATCTTTGACGATCCAACGGTGGATCTGCGACGATTTCTCGATCGGGGAACATCAGGCTGTAGAGGAAGCCAGGGGCTTCAAATCCATGCGGTTACATCACCTCCTAGTGACCGAGATTGCCAGAAATTGGCCAGGGGAGGGGCGGCGGTCGCGCACGACCTGGGGGCACCGGAGGTCGCGATATTGTAGGCGTAGGGGCGGCGTGAGGTGGACTTCGTGATGGCGTCGCTTGATGGGAGGCGCGAGCTCCGGAGAAGCGGCGAAAATTGGCCTTAGCACGGCGGCGGCTAGGGTTATATGGGTTCGGTTGTTCCTGTGCGCGTGTTCTTGTTGCCGAAACGTGAGAGAGAGAGGAGTATGGGGGGGGCTGACGTGGCCATCTAAATAGGGTCAGTTTCATTTTATTTTATTTTGATTTTCAAGGGCGTTTTATTGAATATCTTTTTCATACGATATCGGATTCAAACGAAATTTCTTTTATTAGGATCGAAATTAAATTCCGGACTTGATGACGCTGGTTTGGACAAATTCTGAGACGGGCGAATTTTTGGGTTTAAATCGGGTTTAAATTCGATTTAAATTCAAAAGGTGAGTGTTTTGACCCACTCACAACTACTAAAAGCTTTTATGTTTGTTAAATAAATTTTAGAAATAAATAGAGATTTAATTATGAGCTTTTGGTATGATATTTCATTTATATCTGTTGAATTGCATTTTATTGAATTTAACTGTTAATTTAATTGATTTATTGCGTGTTAATTAGCTGTTAGAAATTATTGTTGCATATGAATTGCTAGTTAACAGTTGTATAAATTATTACTGAATAAACTGTTAGATTAATAGTTGATAAATTTAATTTGAATAAACTGCCAGTTATCACCTGTTATATATGATCATATATATATATATATATATATATATATATATATATATATATATTGTTATTGATTGATATTGGTTGATGGTTACGATTGGATGATGGATGTTGTTGATGAATGGATGTTTATTGCATATCATTAAATTGCAAATTATCATGCATATTTCATTTCTTTCGGGATTGTGGTTTGAAATGATATATAACCGCAAATTGTTATTTTTAAATTGCGGATTGAAATGATAAATATCCGTATCACTTGACCATAGGATAGAAAACTATATACAGGCACCGCGGTCTATATATAACTATTTTAATGGGATTTCTATGGTTTGGATGGAATACGGTTTATAAAAATCTTAAATTTTATACTGAATAAATGTTTTCTTCCATATTTATATGCATATGAAGTTGAAATTTTGAAATTAAAAGGTGAATAAATTTCTTTATTAAAAATGGAAGAAAATTAAGAAAATGGAGTTTGATGAGTTATATCCTATGTTTAAATATTAAGTTGGAAATTTTAAAGATATGATATTTATAATTGGATTTTTCCCAAAATATTTTGAAATGAATATTCTAGTAAAAAATTGAATTTGGAAATATATATATATATTTTACTAGAAATTGAAGTCTTATTAATTATGGATTTTATGTGAATGGTCAAGATTAATTAATAGAATATTGATTTTGAAAGGATAAAAATCCAACTTTAGTTGAAATATTAATGCTCAAAAATGGATATAAATATATATAAAATTGAAATGGTTTTGGGACTTGAGGTAATATTTTGGATTTTGGTTTAACTTTAAAAGAAGAAATATTTGGAAAGCCATGTAATTTATTTCTTTATAAAGCAACAGTAAAGTTAAACCTTTCTAATTCGCATACCGTTGAATATCCAAACCATTTAGTTTTGAAAATAATGGTTTTAAAATACTATGGATTCTCGAAGAATTATGTTGAAAGTTACAAACAGAATATTGGTTACAAGGGATATTAAATAATAAAAAGTGACATAATTTTTGGAAAGGAATATTTTATTTGGGAAATGATATCATTGATTTGGGTTTTATAAAAATAATATCAAAATGAATCTTTTTGGGTTTTAAAGAAGAAATGATATCGTAATATTATGGTTTTGAAATGGATTATATTCTGGTTTTAAAGTATAAACTATTTTTAAATGACCGCGGTGTTATAATAACGATGGGTTGGCAAAGAGACCGGGATCGGATATGGACATACTCTCTGTCGATACCGAAAACCACTTTGACTAACCGTGTACGCGGTGGAGATTCCAGAATGAAGTAGGTGGTGGCGACGTTTCCTGTAAGGTAAATACGTGGACCCGACTCCCGTGAGTTGGCATAAGGTGGCTAAAACAGGAGCGATTCTCAGGCCAATGAGGTCATTCCTCTGATCGGACGCTCCTCTTCGATATTATACTTTGACTTGGATTTGATTCAGTGGCCACTTCTATATTTTGATTTTGGGGTGTTAGTCCGAGGTGGGCGGTAACTGCGGCTACGCGTTTCCACCAGCCTGGATAGCAATTGGTATATCTACCCTGGCATTGCCTAATTGTGCCGTGTCACCTACCATACCGAGCCTTTACTACGAGTTTCTATTTGTGTCGTACCTATGGAGTATCCTCTGGTAGCCTCTCGATCAGGAGGTATTACGGTACTGTATAGACTATTGGCATTATTTGTGTTAAGGGGAATATTGGGTCACTCCTTAACGCTATTTAAAAGTAAGTTTATTTTATAAATAGACACTATTATAATAGCGCAATATACTACATAGTAAATAGTTTAACGGATCCTTAGGAGATGTAAATCCCGAACATCTCTTGAGTTACTGTACTCATATTTATTTCTGTTTATTTAACTCACATAAGATATTCTAGTCTGACTCGGGTGTTTTTGTCTTTTCAAATTCGCTCGGGTCAGTCCGAGCGTTTCAGGATAGCAGATTTTAGCTTTGGAGGACGAAGACGAAGAATCAGTATTATTTTATATATAGTATTGCACCACACTCTTTCTATTCCGCTGCATTGATATTTTGGTATGTGAACTCTGATAATTATTATATAAAGAAGAAGCAAATGTTTTGTAAACAGTTATATAAACTGTATATTTTATTATTATATTTTATCCTTCCGCTGTGAGATTCTATTTTGTTTTATTTCTTCTCTGTTTTCTTATTTACCCCATAACAATCCGCCCTTCTGTATGGTTTGAATCGACACGTGTGTCTGTTTAAATCGTGCGAAAAGGCGGGATGTTACAGCTAGGTTGCAGACAAGTGTGAGCCGTTGGTCTTTAGGTCGTTATGTGTGAAGCGTCTACTGTTTTGTAATCTGTTAGGTCGGCAACGACCTAGTAAAGTCGTAGGTCGTAGGAGGGTTGAGTTACCGTTGTTTTAGGTCGCTGGAAGGGTGCTGTGTGTCTGTTAAGTCAGCAACGACCTAATATAGGTCGTGTGATGGGTTGTTTGTAAGTGTGTGTTGTAATAAGTCGTGCGCGACCTAAGTGTTGTCCAATGTTGAGTTGTGTGTGTGTTGTAAACTCTATAAATAGCAGGGTTGAGTCATTTGTAAGGTGGTTGATATTTTGAATAAAATTCTCTTTTGTTAGCTTTGTGCTTTCATACAAATTGGTAGTTGAGTGTGAACTCCTATCTCCTCTTTCGGTTAATCGAGTGCGCTCGATTCAACGATCGTAGAAGCCGATTCACGGTATCTAGTGCGCTAGATCAACGTGCGAAGAATCGTAGATCTTCTTTCTCGGCATCGTGCGCGATCAACGAGACGAAGATAGCTATAATCCGGTATCTTTGGATCAACGGATTTGGGCCTTGCAGTATTCTCAACACACCGATTGCTACATTCCATCAATTGAAGTTTGTTTCGATTTATCCGCTGCGTCAGTATTTACAATCACATTTGGAAATTCATTTCATATGTTTACTTTACCATAACCAGTTTATCGAGATTTACTTGCTTGTAGTCATTACATTTTTCACAAATTGAAATAGTGGTCAGTACGAGTCGATTTACTTTCTAGTGAAATCGTGTCAACAACTTATTCTATTTAGTTTAACTTATTTGGCTATCTAATAACACCCATAATAGATAATTGAAATCAATTTCAAGAACACTATTGGTTAACATAGATTATTAAATTAATGAACGGTTTGTAATTGACAATTATTTACAATTTAGAATTGGATTAGTTTCAAATAGTTGAGTCAAATTATATATTTTAATCTAAATTACTTGTTAATCAAAGAAATTAAGTAAAATAATTAAAACTAAAACAGATCATTTAATAAATAATTAGTTAACCAACATACAATTAATTTAAACAAGAAATTACCTAGTTAATATTTTAATCTTGAAATATTTGCACTTACAGAAAACTCAATGGTATTGTTCCAGGTGGAAGTATTTGACGATAGGACTTAGCGTAATCCTATCGTAAAATTGATTCTTCAATGTAATTCGAAAAGGAGTTACTTTGAAATGAAATAGTTGTTAACTTCCGTTTTAATAAAACAAACCAGCCAAAAAAATTTCGAACCCGGTCCAAATAAGAAAAAGAGAACCCGACCCATCCGATCCTATTCCCTTCCATCCTCCCATGTTCTCTCCTCTCTTATTTCTTCTTTCTTTCATATACGAGCCTACCAACTGTGCACTCATTATGTGCACGTGCACACACCCACGGCCAACCTCCACAACCGCTGACTAACTCCTTACATCACCCAGGACTGCCGCGACCCCTTCCACCACCTGGAGATAAACGCACCACCTTTGTTCTAAATTGAACCAATCTTCCAAAGCTTGGAACCCACCTGAAAAGAACACGCGTCCACAAAACAACCTTGCCTCGCCACCTCATCCCATCATTCATTACCAAACTCGGCCAAAACTTAGCCACGTCCTTCTCCTTCTAGTTCCCCTACGACCGCACCCCTACCTCGCCTTCTCCTCATCACCATTTACATCGAATCGAAGACCAAAAACAAAACATCGTTACACCTCAAGCATGTTCGTGAGTGTGCCTCAACCCAAGCCTCCTCCATGACAAATCCTATGCCATGAAATTGGGTATATCGCCTGAATTTCACCTTAGGCCCAAATCCATTCAACTCCCTCTATCTCACTCATTACTAGCTTAAAAATCACCAAAACAACTTTAAAAGTCATCATTTCCAAAGACAAATCCACTCATATAAACCAGAGATTAATTCATGATATTCAAATATTTGTTTTTCCTAAGTTATTCACCGTAAATTAAGCTTTTCTTCTTTTAAGCTTAACAATAACTAACAAAACAAATTTTAGAATAAACTACATTAAAAAACACACAACTTTTCTTTTAGAATCATAGCCTAAAACCAATTGTATAAAGAGATATTGATTCTTAAAGTTGTAAGTTCTATTTTTTTCAAAGAAACAAAGGCTGTACAAACTATTTGAGTTTTTCTAGGCTTATTTCCATGATCACATATGTATAGGGTATAGAAACTCGTTAATACATGTATGCTTGGAAAATAAATGTGTTCATTTGAAATATACAATAATATAGAGGCATACAAGATTTACAGCAAACAAATATTTTAAGTTTTGCTCACTATTTTTAAACAAAGGTGATTACTGCTGCTGCTCAACCAAGCTTCTTCCTTCAGACTTCAAGCTTTAATACTTAAGTTGATTCTTATTTTTATAACAACACCTTGTTTTTTTTTATATGGTAGATGAATCAGTCAACAATATGGCCATGTATATATATATATATATATATATATATATATATATATATATAAGGAAGGATGGGAGAGATAGTAATGAAATGTGGAGGCTATAAAAGCATGTTCAGGCTTTCATTTAATAAAATTTTGTTTTATTTCTATTTTCTTTTGAGTGATTTGATTTTAGCTGTGATTTGATTTATTATGTTGATTAAATTTTATAGGCTTGATGTGATTTATTGTATGCTTGATTTAATGTTTTGCAATGATGATTTTTTTCTTCTTCATATTTTTATATATACATATACTCTATTTACACTTAGACATATACACTTACATGCACATATTCTTACTATATTGATGTATACATTGATTTGCATACATAAACACTATACTTACTTTTATCATATGCATATTTACATTTTTTATTTTACATGTTTATATTTTGCCAAATACATAGACATACATACATACATACATACATACATACATACATACATACATACATACATACATACATACATATATATATATATATATGCATATCTATACAATGTACATATTTATTTTACTTTATATCTTACATCTACGTATATATTACTTGTATAAACATATATAGCTATACATACATATATACATACATATATATATTACTTTAGCTTTTATAGCATAAGTTTTTCATATACAAAATATATATATATATATATATATACATATATTATATCCTATAATTGAAATGAGAAGCTTATTTAAATATTTTCAGAAAATTAGACTTTTAAGCTTTTAAATCAAAGCCTCTAATATATATATATATATATATATATAAGTTATATAAAGATATACCATATATCAGAAATTATTTTTTAACTAATAAAATTCAATATTTCAATAATTAAAATCTGTTAAATATTCAAATAACAGGTGTCAAAAATCTAGGTTGTTACAGTTAAAGGAAATACTTTTCGACCACATTGAAAGAAAGCGTGAAGAAGGATAAAGGAAGGCCTTTTGACCATGACGAAAAGTTGCACACAAAAGGTTGAATGAAGGCCTTCGATTAAAGGAAAAGGACATATATAAATACGACCCTAAGGGTCCGAGTTTGAGACCGAAATTTGGAAATCCTAAATTCTTTCTTCATTTCTTAGCTAATCAAATCTTTATAACCCTAAATCAATTTGGGAAGCTCTCTTACTTGTAACTTAATTTAGATTTGTGTCAAAAGGGGAAGTGCAAAGATTTAATAAAGATTTTGATCACGAGAGATCATTTTGATCATTAGCTTGACTAATGATCAAATGCGTATGATGCTTGTTTATCTTCTTAATTCCTATTTATCATATGCGATAAAATGGGAACAACTTGGATAATATGTATACCAATCACGTTACCATTATATTTAATGATATTAGCTATTAAACGAAGATGGTAATGGTGTTTCGATATATATAAATTCATGGAGTTTATATTGTCCAAGATGTTATACCATTGCGTATAGAACATAGAGTTTATATATGGTATATTGAGTCAACTTCAAAAGGATAAATACCCTGATCGAAAGGGATGTTTCGAAGGGGATTCGATGTATAAATTTCAAACTATGCTAACCGGACTAACTCCTTCAAAAAGTGTGCACACATAATGATGCACATAACCCTTTCAAATGAGTTCTTTTCCAGAAGAGCATAAACAATGTCATCAAAAGAAAATGCTCTTTCGTAAGGGAAGAATGGACCTTTCGACACAATCAAAAGAGACAAATATTCAATATAAATAACCTCTTTCAACTCACTCAAAAGGAAGCTTCAAAGAGGATGCTTTCTCCTTAGTATTCGTTTCAATGAGGTGGATTGGACTATTAACTACAATTATATTTCATTGGCACCACCCTCCGTAGGCAACTTGTCCAAGCCAACTCATTTGAAAGGGGTTTAGAAGAGTGTGGCCACTTCTAAAAGTTCACTTTTGAAGTGTTTATAGCGTGTCTTGTAAATCACTTAGCTTTGGGAATGTTAACAAGTTTTCTTGTTAACGCATTGCGAATTCATTGTTGATATCGAAAGAAATATATCGGTTTAATATTTTATTCTAGAACATATATACCATATATGTAGGGGGAGCATATCAACAAGGGGAGCATAACAACAAGGGGAGCATGTTATACATATTGAACATTATGCTATGGTTTTGTTTTATGATCTTGAGTATATTCTCAACATATGCTACACCTAAAAAATCATAACGTGTTGTTAGTTATCATTAAAAGGGGAAGATCGTGAAGTATACGTCTTATTTAATAATAACAAATATAATTTTAAGATTTTCTAAGTGTAACGTATCTTAAGTGTGTACTTAAGATCATACAACAAAATCATAGCACAATTTTCAATGTACATAACATGCTCCCTCTATTGATATGCTCCCCCTAATAATGTTATATATATGTTCTAGAATAAAATAGTAAAGCGATATATTTCTTTCAATTCAAAGAATTCACAATGTAACCAAATCTTAAGTATACACTCAACATTCGCTACACCTGGAAAATCTTAACATATTGTTATTATCATCAAAGGGGAGAGATTATGGAGTATACGTCTTCTTTAATGATAACAAATATAATTTAATTTTGATTTTATTTTCAGAGTGTGCTGCGGTTTATAAATAAAAATGTCACAATTTTGTTTCTTGGTGAATTTTAGTCGATATATCTCATTTGCTTGATTTACACACATCACATAGCAAACAAATACACTCCTATTTTTATCTTTAAAAGTAATATGTATTTTATTATTATTATTAAATAGGAGTTATTGTAAGAAATTTCCATTTAATATAAATATATATTGTATATAATGTGTGTCTAGTGTTATATATTTATAGGGTTACAGTGAAGTTTCTTTTTCAAAAAGGGAAACAAATAAAGATCATGTGACAGAAAAGGAAATATATCATGTAATCCAAGTCACGTAATATTCCGTAGGGGATTTTCACTTCAATGGCTTGTTTCTACAGGGTAATAAGTTTTAAGGACACTATTTCTGAAAAATTAGTTTTAAGGACATCTTACAAAAAAAATAAAAGAATTTATCATTTTCAGTTAAACAGAAATAATGATAAAGGGATTTATCATTTTTCTATATAACTTAAAAAGATAAATGAATTTATCATTATGCTGTAAATTGTCCTTAAAACTAATTATTTAGAAGTGTTGCCCTTAAAACTTATTTTTCTGCAAATATAAGCCCTTCAACCTAATTTCCACTATTCCCTATCCCTGGTTGATTGGAAATAGTCTACACATGGAAGGATAATTGTATTACCTGATTAATTAGAAATATTTAAGCAACAAATATCAAAGACAGAGAATCTCTCAAAGGCAATGCATATGATATCAATCATTCAAAATGGGAGACTAAATCATTTCAAAACGAGAATATATTTTTTCCATTGATTGGAAATGTTCAACAACAACAAAAAAGGAAAAAAAAATTCATAATCTTTCCGAAAAAAGGAATATATCACGTATAGATTCATTCACATGCTCAATCATTAGACCAAGATTCTTAAGTAAATATTCTGGCTAGCTTTAAGCTTCTTATATATATATATCATCTCTTGCACTGTTTTTTAACTATGGGATTAAAAAGTATACAGAGTTCTTATGCCATCATAACTACAACTAACTTTTACGTCATGTACTCACGCAAGCAAATTAAAGCATAGAAATCTTAGGTGTTTTAAGCATCTTTTTTTACACAACCAAGCACCAATTACAACTCCGAGCACTCCAGACCGCAGCATGATTTTCTCTAAGCATCTACAGGGATGGGATTGAATACCAAGTAGAGAAGTAGCTCGCAATTTTTTTTGAGGACTTATGCAATAGGAGCAATGAAGTATTTTTGGGAGAAGAAAACATGATTATTTGAGGAAGGGAAAAATGATTCGGTGAAAAGAACGTTATTGGACAATCACGTGACAAAAGAGAGGGGAGTTTACTTTTAAGTTTGTATTTGTTTTCCTTGTTTATTATTTTTATTTTCTTTTGTTATTTGAACTCTAGAATTTTTTTTGGGATTGAGCTACAAGGTTTTGTTGTTCAGGGATTTTGATCGCAGAGGATTGAGTTCAGGCAAAATTATTAGGCTTAGAGTTAGAATATTTGTTTACATTGTCCACGAGTTTACCGTGTGTAAGCGTTTAAATATTTAATTCTAGTAATAACTTTGGACGCAGCAGTAGGCAGCTGAAGTTGGGTATATCTTGTGTGCCTTACTGTTAACGTAAAAATCAGACGCTAACACCCCGGTGAGTATAGAATTAACGTGAAAGCACCACCCGATGGTTCGGGAACAGAGTATAAGCAGAAAATTGCAGATAAGTAGTAAACAACAGCAATTTTATAGTGGTTCGGCTTAAGAGTTTGCCTACATCCACTTTGAATATCTTTATTGATGATTTCGTTACAAGTCGATACAATTCTTCCAAGTACAATACACTTTGAACTATCAAACACTTTGAACGAGTAGCTTAAGCTTCAATGTAAATGAAAGTCTTCAAATCCATGTCGGATGTATGAGATTTCTTCTTGAAGTTGTTGGTAGCGTTCTACGTGTCTTGAAAGCTTTGAGTGTAAAGTCGGTTTGGAATGCAGCAGAGTATCGGCGCTTGAGAAGAATGAGCCCAAAGGTCCTCTTCTAGTTGGAGCTATGGTTGTATTTATAGACATTTTTCGGAGTTAAGTCATAACTCGTAGATGACTCATGATAAGTCATAACTCATAGAGGACTCATGATAAGTCATAACTCGTAGAGGACTCATGATAAGTCTTAACTCGTAGAGGACTCATGATAAGTCATAACTCGTAGATGACTCATGATAAGTCGTAACTCGTAGAGGACTCATGATAAGTCGGTAACAAGTTAAGGTTGTTGAGTCGGTAACTCCTCGAGGCTGTTGAGTCGGTCTATTCTCTTAAGCCGCTAAGTCGTTCCTTCCTTAAATCGGTAGGTCGTTGCACTTCTTAGGTCGCTTTTTCCTCTAATCCGTTAACTTGTTGAAGCTTTAGGTCATATACTGTTTTGGACGGGGCGCTGCCCCGCACCCTGCCGGCGGCGCTGCCCCCTGGACCCCCCTCCGTAGGGGATCTTATCTGAAAAGCCATTCAACAGAACTTGCTTTGTTGGGAGGTTGAGTTGACCATCCTTCGAGACGAACTATCATTGGTTTCTCGGTCGATTTTTTGATATCACAGCCTTGCTGAAAAAGTAGAGTTAACACTTGCCCCTCGAAGTATACGCCTAGAGACTAGGTCGTGTGCTTCGATTCTTCTTAACTCGTGCTTTACTGAGTTGCTAGGTCGAGAACGACTTAATGAATTGACGACTCAACCTCTCGCGGCTTGGGTTTTGCGTCGCTGCTGAGCTTGTACTTAGGCAACTTTGCTTCACTTTGACCTGAAGGCTTTTGGACTTGACCAGTGCCACTTATTGGAACTTTGACCAGAACTTGTTGCATCTCCTTACAGATTATTTTAACAACCTGTTAAATGCAACATTTGTGGAAAAATGGGGCGAATATACTCATCATCGATTGCCCATATCGAGTGATGGATTAGATCAAAGAACTGATATTTTTCTGTAAGTAAATTAGTATGGACTTGATGAAGTGTTGCGAATCAACTATCTTGAATGAAGTATCAACACAAAATTTACACAGTTATAACTGCTATCTGCATTGATACTGCACTTGTTTTCAAATAACAAGCCTCAAATTTTTCTAAATTGACATATTTGCCAACCATTAATATTTCGAGTATTACTTTATTTACTTGTTATTTAAGTAGCTTCGCACAACACTTCAGACGCTTTTAGGAAACATGCACCTTTACATTCGAATATTCAGTTCTTTATGAAGAGTGTCTTCTCGATAAGATGAAATAGTGGGGCAAGCTGGATCTTTCCATTTCTGAGATTTTCAAAATCCGAGTTGTCCGGTGCTAATCTCATTCTTTACTTTTGCAACACTTGCTTCCTCTTTCTGAATATTCCAGTCATAAGTCAATTTTTAAAAGACTAAATGCTGTGGCGGTTAAGGAGAGGAGCGTTAAATTTCTACTGAAAGGTGAATTTCTGCACTTAATTCGGACTTTTGCCCTCTTTTGATTGACTCAGCTTTATGGTGCCCCTGATTTTCAAGCAGAGACTTCAGGTGACCCAGATTCGGCAGAGGAACTTGCATCTAAGAGACCTGCACATGTATGGAAATTTTTATAGTATGGAATGAGATGATTCTTCCTACTTGTACAGAATTTTGTCTGTATTTGAGAATGCAATTATTGCTCGTTTTCATACAAGTTTTTTTTTTCTTTGCATAATACTGCGGTGAGCTTGTGGTATGTTGCTTGGGTACTGCTTTGACTAATATAGCAGTATTTTATTGCCCCTATACCACATCTCATTGTAATATTCTCCATTTTTGCGGAGATTTTGGAGGACAATTCTTTTGTTTTGAGAAGACTTGTACTCTTACTTAAGAGGGTAACTCTTCCATTTTGAGAAGACCTGCACTCTTTCGTTAGAGAATAACTTTTCCATTTTTGAGGAAATATTATTCTGCTTTAGTACAGTGTGCCTTCTTTTGAAGAAGAATTTTTTTTTTCTTTTTCCTTCTACACTTCATCCTCCGGAGATGATCACTTTTGTTTTTAAGAAGTGGAATCTCCTATACAGTGAAGCAGGCTTCTGAAGAAGGCATTGGCACTTCAACTTGGTGACGTGGGACTCATTAGAGGGCTTTACTTAGCACTACATCCTCTGAGGAAGAATATTCTCAAAATGGAAAAATTATCGTTCCCTTGAGGGCTGTAGTGTGCCTTTGAAGAGGGCTTCTCTTTTTTTTCTTTTTTTCTTTTTTTTTTGGTTGTGCCTCGCTAGAGGGCTTTAATCTTCACTTCAAACTTGGGGAGTGTGCCTCATTGGATGGCTTTATTTTGCACTTCAGATTGGGAAGTGTGCCTCATTGGAGGGCTTAAATTTGCACTTCGGCTTGGGAAGTATGCCTTGTTAGAGGGCTTAAATTTGCACTTCAAGCTTGGGAAGTGTGCCTCGTTAGAGTGCTTAAATTTGCACTTCAAACTTGGGAAGTGTGCCTCATTGGAGGGCTTTAATTTGCACTTCAAACTTGGGAAGTGTGCCTCATTGGAGGGCTTTATTTTGCACTTCAAACTTGGGAAGTGTGCCTCATTGGAGGACTTTATTTTTGCACTTCAGCTTGGGAAGTGTGCCTCATTGGAGGGCTTAAATTTGCACTTCAAACTTGGGAAGTGTGCCTCGTTAGAGGGCTTAAATTTGCACTTCAAACTTGGGAAGTGTGCCTCATTGGAGGGCTTTAATTTGCACTTCAAACTTGGGAAGTGTGCCTCTTTGGAGGGCTTTATTTTGCACTTCAAACTTGGGAAGTGTGCCTCATTGGAGGGCTTTATTTTTGCACTTCAGCTTGGGAAGTGTGCCTCATTGGAGGGCTTAAATTTGCACTTCAAACTTGGGAAGTGTGCCTCATTGGAGGGCTTAAATTTGCACTTCAAACTTGGGAAGTGTGCCTCGTTAGAGGGCTTAAATTTGAACTTCAAACTTGGGAAGTGTGCCTCATTGGAGGGCTTTAATTTGCACTTCAAACTTGGGAAGTGTGCCTCATTGGAGGGCTTTATTTTGCACTTCAAACTTGGGAAGTGTGCCTCATTGGAGGGCTTTATTTTTGCACTTCAACTTGGGAAGTGTGCCTCATTGGAGGGCTTAAATTTGCACTTCAAACTTGGGAAGTGTTCCTCATTGGAGGGCTTTAATTTTGCACTTCAGCTTGGAAAGTGTGCCTCGTTAGAGGGCTTTAATTTTCCTCTGAAGAGTCGTGCCTCCGAAGAGGGCTTGTGCCTCCGAAGAGTGCTTGTGCCTCCGAAGAGTGCTTGGGTGTTTTCTATCTGCTTGACCATGTCTTTTCACCGTTTGCTTCTCAGCGATTCCTTGCCATCATTTCCAAGCCCATGTTCTTTTCTTTGACGGTTATTCATTCCTTTTCTAGAGAAGTGTTCTACATTATTAAGTGAATCCACAGGGCAGACCCAAACTATTCAACTGGATGTCTGTTTGCACAAACGATCTTTATTGGTTAGCAAGAGCCTGAAACCTTCACGTTAGGAAGGTGCCCCTTTGGTGGAATCGACTGTTTGTAAGGAACACTTCTTATGCCGGAATTGAATTTGGAACTTTTCTTGCTTTGACATTTGTTTGCTGAATGATTTATGGGAATCGCTTAGCTTTGTGATATGTTGACTAGGTAAGCTTTGTTTTGACTGCCTGCAATATTAAATCGACATTTTAGCAATATATTCAAGATATTTGCATATCGAAATGAAACAAGCATTTTATAGTAATAGAAAACACCAGATTTATAGTTCCTATTATTCATTTGCAATGTTTCTACAATGGCTTTTATCACAAGAATGATACATCCATCATTCTTTTACAAGTTTGTAACATAGCCTTAAAGTAAAACATGGATGCAAGTCATTGCTGTCACAAGCTTTCGGAATTGAATCTCCGGTGTGAGGGGACTAGATGGCAGCATCTTTCAGAACAGGAACATTTCTCCCTCTGGGGATTTTCTCAAGGCATGAGCGTATCTCTCCATCTCATCACGACTTCTGCCCGCAGGGTGAGGGCCTCCTGTGATAGCACTAATGATATGCCTCTCAGATCCCTGCGCTACAGTTCTTTCATTAGAGCCATATTGATGAGCGAGAAGTATTTGCCCCTGAGTGGATGAGGATGGGTCCTTCCTGTCTCTTTTGACATATTGTTGGAGTTTATTATGTTTCAGTAGTTCTTCAATCAAATTCCTTAGATGCCGACATTCATTGGTGTCATGACCAGGTTGATTGTGGAATTGACAGAATCTCCCATTATGCACAGCATTTTTCCCGATCTTCGACTCAGGTGGCTTAGGATAATCAATAGCATCCTTGGTTGCGAGAAAGATGTTCTCTAGAGTATCAGTTAAGGGAGTAAAGTCTGAAGGTTTAAAGCGCCGAGCCTTCTTCAAGTCTCTGTGCTTTTTTCCACCATCATTCTTCCTCTTCTGTCCTCTAGATTCTTTCTTATTAGAAGCAATACTGACATTTTGAATTTCGGCCACGATTGCTTTC
Source organism: Allium cepa (assembly GCA_030765085.1). Classification (NCBI taxonomy): domain Eukaryota; kingdom Viridiplantae; phylum Streptophyta; class Magnoliopsida; order Asparagales; family Amaryllidaceae; genus Allium; species Allium cepa. The sequence continues at coordinate 1,041,192,203 of CM060928.1, forward strand.
GATGGCGCAAGAAGGCTTTCCAAACGCATAAATTCATCGGCCTTCTTATAGAATTTCTCAAGGGAGTTTGGCTCCTTCATTTTTAGCCATATACCGAATTCACTTGATTTGTCGATGGCCCGCATTAGATAAGTCAAAACCATCCGTGGCTCTGCGTTCTCGACCTCAGCTAAGGCTATATTGAAGCGATTCAAGAATGATCTGATAGATTCCCCGGGGTTTTGTTCTAGACCGGAGAGTGACATTATATCCTTGGCCTTTGTAGCATATAGCCTGAATTGATCCTTGAACTTTCGTGTTAAGTCAGAGAATTGGTCCACCGATCTAACTGGCAGCTTTGTGAACCAACGTAAAGCCATCCCTTCCAAATACACTGGAAAGTATCGGCATTTAATCTCATCTGAAGCTCTTGCCCCAGTCATATGCCAGTCGTACTTATATAGGAACTAATTTGGATCACTCGTCCCTCGATAGGCCGGGATAGTAGGAGGTACAAATTTCTTGGGAAACTCTGCCTTTAAGATCTTTTCTGTGAAAGGAGTTTTGCTTGGAGTGAACCCCCATTCATTTTCATTTCCTTCCTTTTGCATGCTTTCTTTTATGATTCGCCGAACCGTTTCCGAGAGATGTTCGTCGTTGTTTAGAGGCAAATGTTCGCGAAGAATTGGCTGTGGCGTAGAACATCCATCTTGGGGAGATGCCTCCTTGGCGGTGTCAGCTGTCCTTTGAGGAACATTTCTTTCTTGGGAATTGTGGACATCATCTGCAAAGGTTTCTTTATTATTTTCTGCTTGACGGTTGCCCCCAAGTGGAGCATTCATTCTATCCAGCATTTGAGCGTTCTGGGCTTCCATCTGCTGATATAACCCAGAAATTGCAGCATCTAACACCTCTCGTGTAACTCCATTACTTGGGGCTGCTTCATTTGGAGCGGGACAAGTGGCAGTATTCTCATGAACATCACCGGATCTATCAGATCCGAGCTCTCTTCCAGTAGCCATTATCTCCGACAGACTTCTGGTTTTGAGAGAGATTCTTTCAACAAAATTTTGAGAAGCAATGATGAAAGTAACCTGAGTTCAGTTCTCAGCGAAAGCACCAAAAATGTTAACGTAAAAATCAGACGCTAACACCCCGGTGAGTATAGAATTAACGTGAAAGCACCACCCGATGGTTCGGGAACAGAGTATAAGCAGAAAATTGCAGATAAGTAGTAAACAACAGCAATTTTATAGTGGTTCGGCTTAAGAGTTTGCCTACATCCACTTTGAATATCTTTATTGATGATTTCGTTACAAGTCGATACAATTCTTCCAAGTACAATACACTTTGAACTATCAAACACTTTGAACGAGTAGCTTAAGCTTCAATGTAAATGAAAGTCTTCAAATCCATGTCGGATGTATGAGATTTCTTCTTGAAGTTGTTGGTAGCGTTCTACGTGTCTTGAAAGCTTTGAGTGTAAAGTCGGTTTGGAATGCAGCAGAGTATCGGCGCTTGAGAAGAATGAGCCCAAAGGTCCTCTTCTAGTTGGAGCTATGGTTGTATTTATAGACATTTTTCGGAGTTAAGTCATAACTCGTAGATGACTCATGATAAGTCATAACTCATAGAGGACTCATGATAAGTCATAACTCGTAGAGGACTCATGATAAGTCTTAACTCGTAGAGGACTCATGATAAGTCATAACTCGTAGATGACTCATGATAAGTCGTAACTCGTAGAGGACTCATGATAAGTCGGTAACAAGTTAAGGTTGTTGAGTCGGTAACTCCTCGAGGCTGTTGAGTCGGTCTATTCTCTTAAGCCGCTAAGTCGTTCCTTCCTTAAATCGGTAGGTCGTTGCACTTCTTAGGTCGCTTTTTCCTCTAATCCGTTAACTTGTTGAAGCTTTAGGTCATATACTGTTTTGGACGGGGCGCTGCCCCGCACCCTGCCGGCGGCGCTGCCCCCTGGACCCCCCTCCGTAGGGGATCTTATCTGAAAAGCCATTCAACAGAACTTGCTTTGTTGGGAGGTTGAGTTGACCATCCTTCGAGACGAACTATCATTGGTTTCTCGGTCGATTTTTTGATATCACAGCCTTGCTGAAAAAGTAGAGTTAACACTTACCTTCTTCATTTACGTTTTCGCATTATTTCATTTATTTATTTGCAAAATATTTTAAATACCGTATTCACCTCCCTTCTAGGGTATATTACTCGATCGTACATGATATACTTTCAATGCTAACCCTATTGATTTCATTATTCCATTCAATTGTCTTTCCAAAACCCATGTATTTTCCAGCCAGGCAAACCGTTAGTGCTGAAATAAGATGAGATTTTGTTAATTTCTCTTCAATTCTTCAGTCAATTGCTTCTAACAGCACTATTTTCTTTGTAGTTTGATCGATTGTCAAAATTTTGTGAATTCTAACGACCCTAAATGCTGAAATAAGGTCTAACAACACCATAACTATTGCTTTCCACTTGTTTACAATTTTAAAATAGGTTGTTTGAGATTTGCTGTCTTTATACATTTATAATTTATCTATATAAGTCAAATGGTTTGCAAATTGTGACCTGTATTAGCAAACTTGTCGTTGTTAATTACATTACTGCATAAAGCAATTAGGATGAAATATTAAATTTTGTTTTAGCATTTAGAAATTCAAGCAAATTAATACTGTTTTCTCTTTGCTTTGGCATTTAGAATGAAATATTTAACTACTTTAACCCAACTTGCTACTAGTATAAGCAAATTTGTATTTTAGTATTTAACTTTTGCGTTATTTTAGGTGATGTTGATATGAGTAACAAATAGCCTCAAGAAGAAATGATTGGCGATGATGACAATCAAGTTGACAAAGTTAGAGATGGAGAAAAAACAAATCATAAAGTTAAGGATGCTACCGAGGAGATTGAAGGGAAAACACAAAGAAATAAATCAGAAGTTTGGCTTGTGTTCGAAAGACATATAGAGGAAAGTAAAGGTGCACAATTAGAAGGTACGGTATGCATATCCATTGTAAACAACTATTACAAAAGAGGGATGTATAACTATGTTTAAAAGAAATTTAAGTAGATGTCATGTTTACATTGCTAGAAAAATGTAATAATAAATTTTGGGGAAAGAAATTTTGAAAGAAAAAACACCCGTAGACAACGATTTGATTGAGAAATTAGCTCTTCATAACTATGACAAGGCAATAATGAGGAAATTATGGCTATAATAATTTTCATGAATGAATATCCATTTAAGATGGTTGAACATGAATTTTTTATCTTATATTTTCAGAAGTTGATTCTTGAATTTGAGCAAATTTCAAGGTTAACCGTTAAAATAGAATGTATGAAAGTATGTGAAAATGAGAAGAAGAAACAGAAAGAGAACCTAAGGGCTGTGGGAAGAGTAAGTTTAACAACCGACTTATGAACATCAAATCAAACTATAGGATATATGTGTCTTACATGTCATTTTTTGGACTAAAATTGGGAGCTACAAAAGTCTATTCCAAATTCAATAGTCTAGCGCCACCATATACCAAGCATGCTATTGTTGATGCTATTTTTGCATGCGTTGTAGATTGGGGGATAGAGAATAAAATATCTTCAATTACACTTGATAATGCATCATATAATGATTTAGCCGTGAGAACGTTAAAAAGAAGTTTTTCATTAAGTAGTGGACTTTACCTCAAAGGGAAGATCTTCCATGTTAGATGTGTGTATATATTTTGACCTAATGGTGCAAAATGGATTAACTGAAATAAAAAGTGTATTACAAAATATTGAGAAATCATGAAATATTTTAAAATGTCTCCCCAACGACTTAGCAAGTTTGTAGGTATAGTTAAACAACTACAACTTCTGGTCTTTAAACGCATAGTCCTTAATGTTTCTACTCGTTGGAATTCAACATATGGAATGCTAGAGTGGGCGATTCAATTTAAGAAAGTGTTTTCTATGTATCAAGAGAGAGATCCATCTTACACTTGGCTTCCTTCTACATTGGATTGAGAGAAAGCCAAATTGGTATGCAAAATTCTAGAAACCTTTAGTGAAGCTTTCCGTATTTTTTTGGGTACTTCATATCCAACTTCAAATTTATCTCTTCCTGAATATTGAAAGATTAAACAAATATTAAATGATGAGTTGGTGGAGTTTGAAAATTATTTTTGTATGAGTGAAATGGTGAATAAAATGAAGATAAAGTTTGACAAAAAATTGGGGTGAATGCAATCTTTTAATGTTAGTTGCTGCTGTCCTAGACCTTAGATACAAAATGAAACCACTTGAGTTTTGCTTTCAAAAGATTTTATCATGCCACTGAATCAGACCAAAATATGAAATATATCGCTTCTTCTTTGCAAGATCTACATTATGAGTATGTTTTGAATACGCCATTGAATATTAATTGTAGCAGAAAGAGTGATAACAATGATTCTAATAGTAGATTAATGACAAAGTGTAACGACCCGTAAATTTCGAAAATTTAATTTGTTTATTTAATGGGGTTTTTGTAATTTATTTTAGTAGAAACAATAAATGTTAAAACGAAGGCTAAAATAAATTATGTAATGGTGACTTAAAACCTATTTATAGAAATTTGAATAAAATCCAAATCGAATTAAGTAGAAAAAAGATTCTTACCTGGATATAAAATTTAATATGAGAAATTAATTAAAATATTAAATTTATTTAATGCAATAAAAGAGTGTAAACGGAAATTGGAATAGATTAAGGAATCATGGTAATGCAAGTTAATAATTTATGACTTGAATGAATTTCCAATTCATTAAAATCATTTAAATGTTATGATTTGGTTTTAAATGGAGTATGAGAAAAACAAATGTAAGGATTTGATTAATATATATATGTTATTTATCCAGGGTATTGAATAAAATTGGGAATCCAATTATAATTAATGGAAAATTTCAATGCAATACCCATAAATGAATAGAATGAAATGAATGTATGTAAATGTATACTAGGTTATTTATCAAATAGAAGGAAGGAAAAGTAAATATCGAATTTGATTGATGAATAAATATACATTGAATAGAAGTTGAATGTAAAGTTAATGGTAATTGTATAAAATCAATATAAGATAATGAATTGCAATAATTGTGGGTTGATAATAAGGTGTGAATGGGAAAGTGATTGTTATATTAATTGAATGGAATTGAAATTGCTGGGAAAGGTAAATGGGTATTTGGTAATAAATTTAAACGGACTTAAATAGTGAATTTATCTGATTAATATATAATAAATAATGATTGAATAAAAACCTATACCTGTAAATATCTATAATATTTGAGTGGAAATAACAAACTTATAAATGTGGGATTGAGAATTTTACAACAATTATTATGAGTTATATACTTAGTTCGTTCAATTAAATCAGAAACCATTGCAATAAATATAAATTTAATGTTATGCAATTGAGATAAACAATTGGAAAATGTAAATGTATCTGGATATATATACTAAAATAAATGGTACCCAGGATGGTATTATGATAAATAGTGAATTTAAGAATAGGAATCAGGATTTATTTATTTATATGGAAATTTAAAGTCTAATAATTGAATTTAATTGCAATTAAATGAGATTGAATATAGTTAAATAATTCGTTATTTGAAATAAAGATAATGTGAGAAATTTGTGTGATAATTTGGAATCCAATATTTAATCCATCTGTTTGCCAGGAATGAATGGAATACGAATTAATTTATTTAACTAAACGAAATTTTAGGATATTATTTATAATCTGGGTATTTAATGAAATTAAGGATTTATATTGAAATTTATAAATTTACCTTCTTTAAATTTGACATCTAAACTTGTTGGAATTTTGTAAATGATTAAGAATTTTTAAAAGTGATAAAATGAGTCAATTTTCGAATCTAAATATAAAATTGGATTTTATTTATTTATTTTGAATTTATTTAATTAATATAAAAATGGCCATTTTGGTCACGGACTCGGATTTCGACAAAACCAGTTTCATCGGATCTGTAACAGTGGATTATTGTAGGGTTTCAATTTCGTAGCGATCAGACTTGTCGTTTGATCGTATGGACTCGAAACGCCCTGAAATCGATTTAATTGAAATCAATTTGAAAATATTGTTTTCAGCATAACTTCTTCATACGATGGAATTTGGACGTGAAACTTTTTCCATCGCGTTCATAATATTTTAAAATACCTATTTCGATATATGGGTTTACCCAATTTCGTTCCGGGGTCAGAACGGGCTTTTTGGGCCAATTATCGTTTAGCACGTTGTTTATCGAATCCATCTACTCTATCTCTAAACCTACTTATATAAACCCAGTTATAAACCCTAGCCTCTATCTATTCTCATTTGTTTGTGCGTATCTGCTTCTCAATTCCTCCTCTTCCCAATGGCTGCAAACCAAAACCTAGATCCAATTTCAATTGAAAATCCAAAGTCAAAAAAATTCGAACTCCTCTAAAAAATTCAAAAAATATATATGTCGAAGATCTCAATAATGCAAACCTATGTATGTTGTTCGTTTTCCGAGATAGTGACCGGATTGATCAAAAATCACGGTCAAAGTCAGATTGGGCGTTTTGATTTCGTCATCAATCGACGAAATTGAAATATGGGTTTTGTAGATCTCGGCAGGAGGGATCGATTGGTGGTGGTCGCAGCCGCTGTTGGTGACTGTGGCAACCGGAATTGGCGAACTAGGGTTCGGAAACCCTAGCTTGGAGGCGGCAGCGGCAACCAGGGAGGCACGCGATGGTATGGTTGGAAGCGGCGCGTCGAGGGGAGCAAGGAGGTGGTGGTCGGCAAGGCAACGACGGCCGGAGGCGAACGTGGTTCTCGGTCAAAGCTTCGTTCAAGGGTACGGTTTGGGTTCGAACGCATAAGCCTGTTTCTGGAAGAAGAGGCGCGCGCTAGAAATTGTTGACGTGGCGAGTATGCTTTTGTTTTTTTTATTTTATTTAATTCCTAATTCAAATTTTCAAATCTTAATAACTTTCGCATACGAAGTCGTATTTACGCGCGATTTTTTTTGTTAGGATCGTAATAAAATTCCGAATTTGGTGACGATGGTTTGGACGAATTATGAGACGATCAAAATTTTGGGTTTAAATCGGATTTAAATTCGATTTAAATTCAAAAGGTGAGTGTTTTAACCCACTCACAACTTCTAAAATTTCTTATGTTTGTTAAATTGATTTTAGATATGAGTAGAAATTTATTTATGACTGTTCGGCATGCTTTATTCATTATCTCTGTTAAATCGCATTTATTTAATTTAACTGTTAATTAATTTTATTATTGCATATAAATTTGACAGTTAAAATTTATTTATTTGCATAAAACTGCTAGTTCAACAGTTATTAAATTTATTTTGAATATAAAATGTTAGTTAATAACTGTCATTTATTTCCTGTTATATTTTATATGCTATATATTTTGATGTTTGTTTAAATTGATGATGATTGAATTAAATTGGTTGATGATTGATATTGGGTGAATGGATGATGTGTTCTGTCTTATAAAATCTGGAAGTTATCATGCATATTCATTTCATTCGGGATTGCGGTTTGAAATGATATACAACCGTATTTTTATTTTTAAATTGCGGATTGAAATGATAAATATCCGTATCACTTGACCATAGGATAGAAAATTTTATACAGGCACCGCGGTATATATATAAAATTATTTTTGAAATTATTTTATGGTTTGGATATGATATGGTTACATAAATATTAAATTTGGATATGATAAATATATTTTATATATACATATATAGTTAAATTGTTGAATTTAAGCTATACATAAATCTGTTAAATAAAAATGAATAAGTTGAAAAATGGCATTTGATAATTTATATTATACTTTAAGTACAGGTTTAAGATCTTGTATATATATGTAGAGTTAAATGATTTAAATCAATAAAGATTGAAAGATAAATTTGAAATTTAATATAAATTGAGCTTATTTGAAATTTAACTCCATAAGTTGATGTTAACTTGTTAAAATTAGAATTTTAAAGGTATGATATTTATAGCGGGATTTAATAAATAATTTTAGTATAAATAAATGGAAGGAAATTTTTAGTGTAAATAAATTTAGTTTATTTTAAATGGTTATGGATTTATCATGTAAACCTTTCAAACTAAATAATAGGAAAATGAATTGTTGATTTAAATTCACAACCTTATTTTTGGAATTCATTAAATACTCAAAGTTAGAAAATATTGAAATCGAAGTGTTTTATTTAAACTGAAAGTGAATCTAAAATTATGGTCTTAGACTGAAATTAAAGTGAATAAAAATTGTGAAGGAGTGGAATTTATTTATTTTTAAAAAAAAAATTAAATTCAACTGTCTTATTTTATATATTGTTGAATATCCAAACCACTTAAGTTTGAAAGTTATGGGTTTAAACTGTGGATTTCGAAGTATTATGTTGAAAGTTAAAATTCAAATATTTGGTTTTGAGGTATTATAAATTTTAAAAGTGGCATGATTTTGGTAAAGAAATATATATGAAATAAAATGATATCATTTTATTTGGGTTTTAAAAGGGAATGATATCGTATTTATGGGTTTTGAAATGGAAATTTTTGTTCTGGTTTGAAAGTATAAATTATTTTTAAAAGACCGCGGTGTTATAATAACGTTTGGTTGTTAAAGAGACCGGGATCGGAAGTTGTCATACTCTCTGCCAACTCCAAAAACCACTTTAACAACCGTGTACGCGGTGGAGATTCCAGAATGAAGTAGGTTGGTGACAACGTTTCCTGTAAGGTAAATATGTGGACCCAACTCCCGTGAGTTGGCATAAGGTGGCTAAAACAGGAGCGATTGACGGGTTAATAAGGTAGCACCTTTGATCGGACACATCCCTTCGATATTATACTTTGACTTTTGGATTGATTCGGTGGCCACTTTTGATTTCTTTAATTTGGGGGCGTGGCTCGAGGTGGGCGGTAACTACGGCTATGCATTACCACCGACCTGGAAGCGTAATTGGTATATCTACCCTGGCATTGCCTAGTTGTGCCGTGTCACCTACCCTAGCTCGCCTTATATGATTTTGGCTTTGTACCATACCTATGGAGTGCCCTCTGACGACGCCCAGTACGGTGGAGATTACGGTACTGTATAGACTATGGGAATATATTTTGTGTTAAGGGCTATATGGGTAACCCCTTAACGCTATTTAAAAGTAAGTTTATTTTATAAATAGACACTATTATAATAGCGCAATATACTACATAGTAAATAGTTTAACGGATCCTTAGGAGATGTAAATCCCGAGCATCTCTTGAGTTACTGCACTCATATTTATTTCTGTTAATTTAACTCACATAAGATCTTTTAGTTCTGACTCGAGTGTTTTTGTCCTTTCAAATTCGCTCGGGTCAGTTCGAGCGTTGGATCGAAGACTTTAGATCTGAAGGACGAAGATGGAAATTTCTACTACTATTATTAATCATATTCCACTACACTATTAATTCGCTACATTGATTATGATTGGTATGTGAACTCTGATATTTATTGTATAAAGAAGAATCAAATGTTTGTAAACAGTTTATGAACTGTACATTTATTATTATATTTTATCCTTCCGCTGTGAGATTCTATTTTGGTTTTCTTTCTCTGTTTTTTCTTATTTACCCCATAACAATCCGCCCTTCCGTATGGTTTGAATGGGCACGTGTGTCGATTTAAAGCGTGCGGAAAGGCGGGATGTTACACAAAGCGTATATCTGAATCTGAAATATGGGCCAAAGAGTCTGACATAGAACCGTCTGAATCAGAGTTGGATGTATATTTGAAGGAACCTCATTACAGATTTAGTGGATTAGATGATAAATTCAATATGTTGGACTGGTGGAAGTTCAGTCATCAGTGCTTCAAAATATAAAACATTATCAAGAATGGCTTATGATATACTTTTTATTCCAATAAGTAGTGTTGCTTTTAAACCTGCATTTAGTGATGGTTATAGAGTTCTTAATCGGTTTAGAAGTTCTTTGAAGTCTGAGACAGTTGAAACTTTGATATGTAGTGGTGATTGGCTGTGATCCAACTATTCATTGAAAGAGGTAAAATTTGTCTTCATCTTCTGTTAGTATAATATTCAGAAATTTCTTATTTAATTATAATCATTGTACTGCCACTAAACTTAGCAATTTGATACCTGCTCTACTTTTTTTTAATAGCGTGTAACATGAAGAAGAAGATACCCAGTACATCAAATTTGACCGAATGGAATTGAAAACAAGCTCATAGGTAATCAAACTTTTACGGAAAATTTTTGCTAGTAGGCTTCAGGAAATAACAATTTATGCTTTTAGGCTTCAGAAAAAACTAATTAGAAAACTAGGCCTCGTTTCGGTTTATACTTGCACAAATATGGAGTGCGCAAGTGTAAATTTTTTTAACTATAACTTGCGCATTCCATAAATGCGCAAGCTTTATTTTAAAGCTTGCGCACTTATGGAATGCGCAAATTTATTTTCGGGCATCAAAAAGACAGAGAGCTGAATCTGAGATTCATTTATCAACATTTCTACTTTCTTCCCCAAACCCTCCTCATTTCTCAATCCAAACCCATTTTTCTTTCATATACAAATCCACAATCACCTTATTAACCAAATAGTTGCTAAGCTATATATGGAATCATATTCTTCATCGTTACAAAAAAGGTAATAATTAATGTTTTTGAAAATTAAGATATAATTTTGCTATTGTTGATGTTGTTGAAAATGAAGAGTTATTGATGGTAGTTGTGTTAATTATTAGAGAATGGTTTTGTTGTTGAAGTATTTGTTAGTGTTTAATGAACTAGGAAACCTAATTTAAGTAATAGTAAACTGAAATCCCTAATTTACACTTTAATTATTTATTATGACGGTAGACATTAATGATTGGGAGATGGACGATGAAACATTGATGAAACATTTTGATAAGGTTGAAGGGAAAATCGAAGTTGCAAGTTCAAGTCACATTGACTTTGATGTCGATCATGTTTTGGAAACACAGTTCGAACCAGTACCGCGTAAATTCCATTCAGGATCATCAACCTTACATGCTCGTTTACATGAAGTTGTTTCTACGGAAATGCCCGGTCATCAACATACAGTTGATGGAAATTTGCTGACGCGTATATCTGTTAGTCCCTCTGTGCCAAGGGGACAACGACAATTTCCAAACTGTTATTGCGGAGATATGAGTGTAGTGGTTGTTTGCAGAAAAGTAAAGAATGCTGGATGAAGATTTTTCGGGTGTAGTTCGTACAGCGAACATAGATTGAATCCTCGTGAATATGATTGTTGCAATTATTTTAGGTGGATTGATCAACCCCTGTGCGAAAGGGGACTTGAGTATGCCCACGAACTGCAAGCTGAAATAAGTGGTTTGAAAAGTGTAAATGAAGAACTAAGGACAAACAGCGGAAGCCTAGAATGTGGTAGATGTTTGGGAGTTGGTTAAGTTTTCATATTTGGATTTTATGTTGAACCGTTGTATTTATAATATGTTGTTGCAAAAATGTTTCTATTTGTTGTAACCCGTAACGTGTGCAAGGTGGATAATTTATTATGTTGTCGAAATGCATTTGATATTGTTGACTTTATTGATGAAATATATTGGTTACGTTATATATTGATTTGCTTCTTTGGGTTTTTTTAAAGATTGAGTTGACTGCTTTTGGTTGAAGATTGCCTGCGGAAGCAAAATCTACCTAGAAAAATAGGTATTAAATCATCAAATTGAGGTTTATAGTTATGTCAGTGAACAAAAACTATGACTGTGGTATTGGAACTTATTTTGCAGATAATGTCAAAGGTTCCGACTATATTTTACTTTGATGGCGAATTGTTGGTTGATGATGAAGGTAAACCTAGATATATGGGCGGAAAGCGAAAAGGATTGACAATAAAAAATCATTGTAGTTTTGAAGAGCTTAAACAAAGGGCATATGAAGTGACAAAAGCAAATCCTGCGATATATGATTTAAAATTAGCGGTCAAATGGGTTCGGGATGATGGTGCATCCGCTATTGATTTGGAGGACGACGATGATTTGAGCTCCTTCTTTTCAGTTGGGATGAGAGTTATAGAAATCTACGTTGTGAGAGTGGAACATGAAAATTTGGTTGAAATACAAGCGCCAGTAATCTCTAGGGGTGAGTATATGCATACCACACAGTTACAAGAAACACAATGGTCGCCGTATCCATCGTATCTTTCAAGCCATCAAAGTGGAGAGTTTACAAACCTACTTCACAGGTATAGTGGAATGGCTGGAGTCTCTTCTAGTCAGGAACAAAATATGATGCAGAACGCTATAAATCCAAATCAGTCGCAAACATTTGAAAAGTGAGTACTATTATACGTTGGCACTTGTATTTTGACTTACGTTAATGCAAAATATATGGCGATTGTTTTTTATATTCCTAGTGGCGTAGATGCATTTACTGGTTGTGACGACGATGGTGCCGATTATCATGTTGATACCCATAAGAGATTTGTGGGCAATTGGATAGCATGGAAGTTGCTTGTGCGGATGATGAGGATAGAACTTGGATACATCAAATGGGAGTTAACAGTGATGCAATCATATATGCAGACATTGAGGAGGCTGATGATGTAAATGCGAAAGAAGAACAAATCACATATGAAGAGGCTCTGGCCGATGATTTAAGCATGACATCAATGATGGCGAAATCTATAATGGAAAATTGTCAAATAGACGTGGAAGTTTTTGGAAGAGAATGTTTGGATAAAGGTCCACGAGTTGGGTTGATTTTGGAAAGTAAGCAGAAGCTTGTTGAACAGTTATGTGAATGGGCGATTAAATGTTCAGTTTCGTTTCAAGTTCTGAAATCGCGTGCAAATCAATACACGGTCCGCTGTGATGTAGAAGAAACATGCCCTTGGCGTGTTCATGCAAGCCTTTCGGTAAGAAAAAATTCAAATTGGTGGAAGATAACTACATATGGCGGCGATCACACTTGTTTAAATGCAACCATCAACTCAAAACATCGACAGGCAACTGCTAAAGCTTGCGCATTCCATATTTGCGCAAACTGTTTTTTGGGTCAGTTCAAAATAGTGAGCTGCTCTGCCAACTCCTACACCAAAATTTGCAAACTCTCAACTTCCCAAAGCATGCACACAACATTCCATTAACAATACCATCTCCAAACAAAACAAATAGCATGATTCAACTGACAAAATAAATAGATTGAATAAGTCATGCAATAACATAGAAACGAACAAGTCTTACAATAAATAAATTGAATAAGTCATACAATAACCCCTTAATCAAACAAAAAAACAGCAACAATAAGACCAACGAATCATTTAGCATTTGGTTAGTTTCAAATAGTTGAGTCGAACTATATATATCAATCTAAATTACTTGTTAATCAAAGAAATTAAGTAAAATAATTAAAACTAAAACAGATCATTTAATAATTAATTAGCTAACTAACATAAAATTAATTTAAACAATAAATTACTTAGTTATTACCCTGATTATTTTAATCATAAACTATTTGCACTTAATGAAAATTCAACGATATTGTTTTAGGTGGAAGTATTTGAGGATAGGACTTAATATATAATCGGTTCGTCATTGCCATTCGAAAAGGAGTTGATATATTGTTTTATGTTATAATATATGTATATTATGAAGTGAATATGCTTGTACACTGTTTTGTTTAGTCCCACATCGTGGGATATGTTCAGTCCTTACCTCTGAAGCCCTTATATAAAGTAGGCCATGTAATGTAAATAGATATCGATTCTTAGAAGTGAATAATATATCTTTTATCTCTCTCTCCAATGGCTTCTATTTTTCTTTATTCTATAACACGTTATTAACACGAACTTTCTATATACTACATTCTCAATATTTTGCATAGGAATGCGAATCAATTATTGTTCTCAACCTATTCACCTTCAAACTTTTCAACTTCTCAACAAGTAATTATATATTAATTACTCTGACTGTTCCACTTCTGACCATTCCAATTCTAAGGCTATTCATATTCAAAATCCTATTATATATTGGAGCAAACGAGTCTTTTATAATATATCTACATACGTTCTATTTCTTATTTCCTTTAAAACAGCAAGCAGGTAAAAGAATTGTTCTTGCATTTCTTTATAAACTCGTTACTTTTCCTCTCTACAAAAAGGTAATTGTCAATATCATGTTTTTTTTTTGATAAAGCTATCTAGTTTGGGGTTCACTTCTATATTTTTCATGTCTTTTCTTACATCACTCTTATTTTAATTCTTTGGCTTCTAAATTCACAATTTCTTTTTTTTTCTTTGCGGATCTGTTGCCAAATAAAATTCAGAAGTTTGCAATGGAATATACGCAAAAGCTGACTTTCCTTTCTTATATGATAAATACATGACAGTTGCAAAATCCAAATTTTTGGTTTTGTTGGTACTTCTTTTGGTATAATTGTTTGATACCATGAATGAAGACTTTCCATTTTTTTCTTTTCTTTTTAGCTGGAAACAAACAAATAGTGAATGCTGTTGTGGCGAATATTTTCACCTTATGCAATTTATTTTATGAACAGTTCACAAAATGGCAAACATCGCCAAGCTTGAATTTAAAGCTTTGGATATATCTGGAGACAACTACTTATCATGGATATTGGATGCTGAGATTCATTTGCAATCTCAATGCTTAGAAAATGCCATTAAAAATGGCAATATTATGTCCCAGCAGGACAAGGCAAAGGCTCTAATATTTTTAAGACGACATATCCATGACGATCTAAAAACAAAATATTTGACTGAAAAAGACCCTCTCCACTTATGGAACTCCCTGAAGGAGTGTTATGACCACCAGAATACGGTCATACTTCCAAACACTAGGCAAGAGTGGTTGAACCTGAGGTTTCAGGACTTTAAGTCTGTAAGAAAATATAATTCTACAATATTCAGAATCACTTTTAAACTGAAATTATGTGGAGAAAAGGTGCATGACGCACAAATGCTTGAAAAGACTTACTCAACATTTCATGCCTCGAATATACTCCTGCAGCAGCAATATCGAGAGCGTCATTTTACAAAATTTTCTGAACTCATAGAATGCTTACTAATTACTGAACAAAATAATGAATTGCTTATAAAAAATCACTCCTCAAGACCAACTGGTTCGACTGCATTACCTGAAGTTACTGCTAATTTTGCCCACTCTGGAAGAGGTAGGGGTCGATGTCGAGGTAGAGGACATGGTCGTGGACGTGGATATAACTCTAGCAGAGGATGTTATGATGGTTTTAAAGGTAACAAAACCACCAACTTTAAAAAGCAACAAAAGAAAATTGAATTGATCGATAATAGCAGCCTGAAGTCTGCTATGTGGATTTTATTTTATTTCAGTTCAATAAATCAGTTTGAAGTTGGTAAAACCCAAGTTTTGATAATCTTTGGGTGTGTTTGCCAAACTATATATTTGAATAAGTACATTTTAATATTCTCCAGAAGAGATAATCCATATGACATACTCTTGAAGAGATGTTTTATGATTTTTATATTTCAAAATCCAAACATCCTAGAAGAGATGTTGTAGAATTTTGTCAATTATGTAGAAAAAGATATTGATTATTGATGACATCCCAAAAACAATGCATATAAAGTATCTTTAGAAAGTGATATGTACCACTCTAGAAGCGGTGTTTATGAAATATCCCCAGAAGTGATATTATATCATCGTATAGCACTATAAAAGAATTGCCTATAAAATATTGTCAAATGTGATAATAAATTATCCAAAATTCAATTGTCTATTGTCATGGACCCGTAGCTCCATTAGACAAATAGTGATATGTAACCTTTTACTTTTCAGAACTTACGATGAATCAAATATTATATGCACAACTATTCTTGAAGAAATATCTTTAGATATGCTCCTGAAGAGATAATCTATATGTCGTATCATAATTTTCACTAAAGCTATATATATACGGTCTTGAACAAATCGGTATGTGCAACCATTATAATTTCTTATTTTTATAACATATCAAGGGTCCAGAAGATACTCTTACTTATGTTGTAAATATATCTATTTTATTGAACTCTCTAGAGGGGATGTTTATATATAATTATAAGTTAGTATATATTTTCTAATAAACAATCATAATTAATGTTCAATAGTAATATTAGAGATATAATCAAGGAATAATGATATAATTTTTTAGTAATAACAATAATTTATCCAAAAAAAAAGAATAATGATATTGTACACCAACGTTACACTCCAGAAGTAGTGGTTTTATCTCTTGCATCTTACTTTCAGTTGGTGAATCTAATTTTGTCACTGTATTCAAAGTTTGATATGCCATTTTAAAAGCAATTACAACAAAAATCTCCAGCATGGATATCTTATGCTACTGTAAAAGTAGTAATTATGTAATATGTATAAAATAAACAGTGTATATTGATATGGCATTCAAATAGTGCATATATATATATATCTAGAAGAGAAAGTTCACTCCAGAAGTGGTGATACTAATATATCTCTAGAAGAGATTTATAAATTTGAAAATGATAACATATCTCTAGAAGAGATTTATTTATATATTTGGTAATTTTATTAAACCAAATAAGTGTTCATAAATTTGATTATAAAGGATCCTAATTTTGCTTAGATTAGATCCTAAAAGTTTGAGAGCTAAGAGGAAATCTGTATCTGTAACATTCCAAGTATCTAGAAGATACTATTATTATTTTTGCTGTAATTTTTTTATAGAACTCTCAATAGAGATGTGTAGAAATGTCTATATGCAATTAAAAATTACTCCTTGATAAGTAATCATAATTAGTGTTCAAAACTGATATTTGAGATATAATTGAGGAATAAAACTGAACAACTTGAAGTTGTGTGTATATTTTGTTCGAACCAGAAGTTCGATATGGTTTCAAACCAAATGTTTTGAACATTATCATGCGGTTTTGACAGGTTTGCATTGACATTGATTTATAAATAGAAATTAATAGTTTTGATCCTTGTAATAGTTTGTTCCAAAAATCACTAATTCAAATGAGAAAGAATATGAAAATTTTACAATATACATGTGATACGTGGACGCACGTATACATCCATATATGTAAATATTTAGCTAACAACATGAAGTTTGTTATAAGCTATTATTTAGTGATTATGCATAGATTTATTTAGTAATCTAAAATTCAATCAACATAAATGCTGAATGACCTGAAGTCATGTATGTATTCAAATGATCTTCCTCCAACAGCTTAGATCAATGAATGAGAACAAACTCTAATAATCAATATCAATTGAATGCATCTTATCAATGAATAAAAGAATTATCCTTCTATTATTAATATGTATGGTGTATTTGCTAGTAGCAATATCATAATGAATCAAAATGAGAATCCAAAGATGATTATTATTTAATGTGACAATGTTTGTCAACATTGAGGGGGAGGATAAAGGGATACAAGGTCATTTTGATCATCAATGTTAAATATTTGTTAAAATATACAATGATGCAAAATATTAAGTAACTTGAATAAATTATCAGTAATATCCCTAGTAGACTTTCTCCAATATAGATTTGAATCCCTGAAGGATCAAAATTTGTAAACCACATTTGAAATATGGTTCAAAAGTCAGTTCAAAATATTTTTGGAGTAAGTAATAAATATGCCAAATAAAGGAGGTGAGTGTTCTTGAAGAAACACATAAGGATGCTCTGAAAGAGATCCATGACATGATTCTTAAATAACCCTAGAAGTGGGTTAGGTACCTAAAACATGATAATTAAAGAAATCTCAATAAATCATGTCTAGAACTGACAAGAAATAATCATCGATGATAAATTTATAAATAATAAAGCGCTTATGTTTATAAATGGATTAGAGATCCTGAATTAGAGAAAAACATGATTGGCCATCATGAAATTCTCCTTAATAAGAAATCTAAGCTTGTAGTCCGCAAAGTACCAAAAGTACTTGAAATGCTTAGTATGCCCCGAAGGTATAAATATGGTTTAAAATCATATTAAATAATGAAAGTGTACAAATTCCTGAAGAATATAAATAACTTTCATTGTTATAAAGAATGCAAAGAACAAGGAGAGTAAATTTCAACCTACTTTTAAGTATTGTTGTAATGAAAATCTTGATATAATTCATGATGAGTAGATTACTTCCTATTTTTAAGTATCATTGTAATGAAACTCTTAATATCCATTGAAGTGATAGTTGCGATATACAAACTAAAGTATACAAATTTCTGAAGAATATATATAACGTTTGTAGTTATAAAGAATGAAAAAGACATGAAGTGTAGATTACAAATTTCTTCTAAGTATTGTTGTAATGAAAATCTTGATACATCAAGATGAGTAGATTACTTCCTTCTTTCTAGTAATGTTGTAATGAAATTTTTAATATTCATGAAAGAGGTATAGTTGCAATGCGCAAAAATAATTTGAAGCAAAAAAAAAAAAAAATTAATGAAAGCACATGAAGTGTGTTTCATAAAAGTAGCATACAAATGCATAAAATGCAAACCATATTTGGAAGAAACAATCTTAGAAAATTTGATTGTATCGAATGAAGCTATTAATAAATTGTATTATTAATAAGATTCATATTTATAGATCCAGAAGTATCCATAACCAATTTGAGTTATCGAAAGACGAATATGAATTCAGAGGAAAATTTTAAATCAGGGGGAGCATCCATAAGTATTTTATAATGCACTCTTTTTCCTTAACTAAGATTTTTCCCACTGGGTTTTTATTAGTAAGGTTTTAACAAGGCATTATCTTGATCCAGAAGTATCAACTCCATGTAACATTTGAAATAAGCTATAATGTACTCTTTTTCCTTATTTAAGATTTTTCCCACTGGGTTTTTCTTATTAAGGTTTTAATGAGGCATTATCTTGATCTAGAAGAATCAAACGTCTTTTCAAGAAATAACATCTCAAATATGTTATTTAAGTTAAATTATATTTTTATCCTTGACTAAGGTTTTTCCCATCGGGTTTTCCTTTGTAAGGTTTCTACTGACGTATTAAATTGATCCAGAAGTGTCAAACTCTATCTGATGCAGTAAATTATTGAAATATGACATAGTATATTGTACTCTTTTACCTTCACTAAGATTTTTCCCATAGGGTTTTACTTAGTAAGGTTTTAATGAGGCATTAGTTTGATCCAGAAGTATCAAGCTTTATTTAAAGAAATAAGAAAATAAAATATGTCAATGTACTCTTTTTCCTTCACTAAGATTTTTCCCATTGGGTTTTTCTTAGTAAGGTTTTAATGAGGCATTATTTTGATCCTGAAGTATCAAACTCTTATAAGAAATATCATTTTTAGTATGATATTTATGATTTCACAAGTTGCACTCTTTTCCTCGTTCAAGGTTTTTTCCCACTGGGTTTTTCTAATAGAGGTTTTTAATGAGGCAAATCTATATCGATTGAATCGATAAATGCTAACAAGATAATAATGAGGGGGAGCAATCATCATACACGTTTCGAAATGGAAATTTCCAAATTATCCGAGCATTCAAGATTTTAAAGACGCATATTCAAGGGGGAGTGTTTAATATATGTATATTATGAAGTGAATATGCTTGTACACTGTTTTGTTTAGTCTCACATCGTGGGATATGTTCAGTCCTTACCTCTGAAGCCCTTATATAAAGTAGGCCATGTAATGTAAATAGATATCGATTCTCAGAAGTGAATAATATATCTTTTATCTCTCTCTCCAATGGCTTCTATTTTTCTTTATTCTATAACATTTTAAAATATTTAGACTTGAAATGAAATAGTTGTTAACTTCCCTTTTAATAAATCAAACCAGCCTAAAACATTTCGAAGCCAGTCCAAATAAGAAAAAGAAAACCCGACCCATCCAATCCTATTCCCTTCCATCCTCCCATGTTCTTTCTCTCCTCTCTTATTTCTTCTTTCTTTCATATATGAGCCTACCAACTGTGCACCCATCGTGTACACGTGCACATCACCCACGGCCAGGCTCCACAACCGCCGACTAACTCCCTACATCACGCACGACTACAGCGACCCCTTCCACCACCTGGAGACCAATGCACCACCATTGTTCAAAATTGAACCATTTGCCAAAGCCTGGAACCTACCTGAAACGAACACACATCCACAAAACTACCTTGCCACCTCATCCCATCGTTCATCACCAAACTCATCCAAAACTTTGCCATGTCCTTCTCCTTTTAATTCCCCCTCCCCCGACTACATCCCTACTTTGCCATCTCCTCATTTCCATTTACATCAGACCGAAGACCAAAAATAAAACACCTTAAACCCTAAAACCACCTCGACCCACCTCCACAAGCGCCCAAAAAATGCCATGCCATTTTTCGTGAGTGTGCCTCCACCCAAGCCTCCTCCATGACAAATCATATGCCATGAAATCGAGCATATCGCCCGAATTTCACCTTAGGCCTAAATCCATTCAATTCCTCTACCTCACTTATTACTCGCTTAAAAATCACCAAAACACTTTTCAAAGTCATCATTTCCATAGATAAATCCACTCATATAAACCAGAGATTAATTCATGATATTCAAATATTTGTTATTCCTAAATTATTTACTGTAAATTAATCTTTTCTTCTTCTAATCTTAACAATAACTAACGAATTTTTTATAGAACAAAGTACATTCAAAAACACACAACTTTTCTTTTAGAATCATAGCATAAAACCAATTGTATAAGTAGATATTGATTTTTGAAGTTGTAAGTTCTATTTTTTCTCCAAAGAAACAGAGGCTGTATAAGCTCTTTGTGTTTTTATAGGTTTATTTCCATGATTAATACATATGTATAGGGTATAGAAACTCATTAATACATGTATGCTTGGAAAATAAATGTGTTCATTTCAAATAGACAATCATGTAGAGGCATACAAGATTTACAGCAAACAAATATTTTAAGTTTTGCTCACTCTTTTTAAACATAGGTAATTACTGCTGCTGCTCAACCAAGCTTCTTCCTTCAGGCTTCAAGCTTTAATACTTAATTTGATTCTTGTTTTTATAACAATACCTTGTTTTTTTATATGGAAGATGAACCGGTGAACAATATAGTCGTGTGTATATATAGGGAAGGATGGGAGAGATAGTGATGAAATGTGGAGGCTATAAAAGCACGTACACGCTTTCATTTAATAAACTTTTTGTTTTATTTCTATTTTCTTTTGAGTGATTTGATTTTAGGTGTGATTTGATTTATTATGTTGATTAGATTTTATAGGCTTGATGTGATTTATTGTATGCTTAATTTAATGTTTTGCAATGATGATGTTTTTTCATATTTTTACATATACATGTACTCTATTTACACTTAGATATGTACACTTACATGCACATATTCTTTATATATTTATGTATATATTGATTTGCATACATAAACACTATACTTATTTTTATCATATGCATATGTACATTTTTTTATTTTTACATATTTATATTTTGCCAAAAATACATATATATAAATATGCATATCTATACAATGTACATATTTGTTTTACTTTATATCTTACATCTTTGTATATATTACTTCTATAAACATACATAACTATACCTATATATATTACTTTAACTTTTATAGCATAAGTTTTTCATACACAAACATATATATATTATATCCTATAGTTGAAATGAGAAGCTTATTTAAAATATTTCTAGAAAATTAGATTTTTAAGCTTTTAAATCAAAGATTCTAATATATATATATATATATATATAAGCTATATACAGATATACCATACATCTGAAATTATTATTTAACTAATAAAATTCAATATTTCAATATTTAAAATCAGTTAAATATTCAAATAACAGGTGTCACAAATCTAGGTTGTTACAGTTAAAGGAAATACCTTTCGACCACATTGAATGAAAGCGTGAAGAAGGATGAAGGAAGGTCTTTCGACCACGACGAAAAGTTGCACACGGAATGTAATGAATTGTGAGATTCTGATGTTGTTCTGTTGTTTTCTGTTCCGTTCTATTTTCTATTTTCTTTCTGTTCTATTTTCTATTTTTCTGTTTTCTTTCCTCTCCATTTTTTTTCTGTTTTCTTTTCTTTCTCTATCTTTTCTCTCTATCTCTCTATCTTTTTCTCTCTCCTTCTCTCTTTTTCTTTTTCTTAAACCCATAACTATTCGGTTTTTAGGCAACGAAAAATCGCGGACGTTACACGGAAGGTTGAACGAAGGCCTTCAACTGAAGTAAAAGGACATCTATAAATACGACCCTAAGGGTCTGGGTTTGGGACTGAATTTTGGAAATCCTAAATTCTTTCTTCCATTTCTTAGCTAATCAAATCTTTGTAACCCTAAATCAATTTAGGAAAAGCTTTCTTACTTGTAACTTGATTCGGTCTAGTGTTAAAAGGGGAAGTGCATAGATTTAATAAAGATTTTGATCATGAGAGTCATTTCAATCATCAGCTTGACTAATGATCAATTGCATATGATGCTTGTTTATCTTCTTAATTCCTATTTGTCATATGTGATGTAATGGGAACAACTTGGATAATATGTAAAAGAATTACATTGTCATCGTGTTTACTGATACTAGATATTATGTAATGACCCACTATTTTGGACCATTCAAATCGACAATAAAACCACACATGTCGGACTTGAATAATTCAAAACAATAGATTGTTAATATATTTGGAGAAAATAAAACCAATCATAGAATCACAAATACAGAAGGTCAAAATAACTCGCAGCAGAAATAAAATAGCCATAGTAGTTCATGAAGCTACTAAATACATAGTCTCAAAACAGAATACAAAATACTGGAGTATGAAAGCAAATACAATAGAAATCCACTAATATATATGTAACGACCCAGTATTTTCAACCCTTCGCATCCGCACATTGTCGGACTTGAATTGTTCAAAATACTGCGTTGTAGAATAAATTTGGCAAAACTCAGAATATACAATAAATAGATCACAGAATCACATACACAGATATCAGAATCTCGCAGCGGAAATTAAAAATTTAGTGGTTCATGAAGCCACTGATATAACTTCAACAAAACAGAACTTACATTATCTATAATCCTCAATACAAATTTTAAGACATAAATAGAGATAGAGTCTTCAAAGTCTTGAATTCCAGAAAAGATAAAGGCTGAAACAACTTCCAGCAGCGCGAATGATCTACTGAGTGTCCTAGCTACGGAGAAGAAATTGAAGCTGCAACTCAGGCTGACCCGAGCGTAAAAATAAAACATAACACTCGAGTCAGGACATACATACTTATATAATGTAAGCTAATTCAAGTGTACTGTAATATAGAGCAAGTAACTTAAAGGATGCTTGGGACCGCCCATCCTCTAAGGATCCGTCAAACTATTTACTATGTAGTATATTGCGCTATTATACTAGTGTCTATTTATAAAATAAACTTACTTTTTAATAGCGTTAAGGGGTTACCCCTATAGCCCTTAACACGTAATAGTCCCAGTAGTCCATCCAATATCATAGTCCCTCCTGATCGGGAAGCCACTAGAGGATACCACACGGGCTACGGGAGAAAACCAAACTCGTACAAGGCGCGATAGGGTAGGTGACACGGCACAACTAGGCAATGCCAGGGTAGATATACCAATTGCTATCCAGGCTGATGGTAACGCGCAGCGCGCAGCTGCCGCCCACCTCGAACAAACTCCCCCAAAATCAAAATATAGAAGTGGCCACTGAATCAATCCAAGATCATAGTATAATATCGAAGAGGAGCATCCGATCAGAGGAATGACCTCATTGGCCTGGAATTGCTCCTGTTTTAGCCACCTTATGCCAACTCACGGAAGTCGGGTCCACGTATTTACCTTACAGGAAACGCCACCACCGACCTACTTCATTCTGGAATCTCCACCGCGTACACGGTTGGTCAAAGTGGTTTTCGGTATCGACAGAGAGTATGTCCATATCCGATCCCGGTCTCTTTGCCAACCCATCGTTATTATAACCCGTGGTCATTTAAAAACAATTTATACTTTAAAACCAGTATAAACATTTCCATTTCAAAACTATAAATACGATATCATTTAAAACCCAAAACAACATGATATCGTTATATTCAAATATAATTCTTTTCCAAAACCATACTGCTTAAAATTTATAATATCTGGAAACCAAATATTTGAATTATACCTTTAAACCATAATATATTGGAAATTTTTCTTTAAAAAAAACATAACTCCCAAAACACAAATGGTTTGGATATAAATGGTTTAACTTTATGGTTACTTTGTAAAGAAGATAATTTACATAGCTTTACAAATATATTTCTTTATTTTAAACCATAATTTAAATATCACTTCTTGTTCCCAAGACCATTTCAATTCCTATATATATATCCAATTGGAGTATTAATATTCAAAACTAAGGTTGGATATTTTTCTTTCAACAAATTAGTGTTTATTATTTCGTCTTGAATATTCCCATAAATTCCATAGATAAAACTCCAAAATTATGCCATTAAATAATTTCAAAATTTACTTAACACTAGAATGTTCATCTTAAATTTATTAAGAAAAATCCAGTAATAAATCTCATATCTTAAAGGTCTCCAAAACTTAAACATAAATATAATTTATCAAATTCCTTAAATTTCAAAACAATCAAATTCCAGATTCTATAGCACTTAGGAAATGCTACCTAAAGTTACGGGTAAAACTAGTCCAATTTCAAAAGACAGCATTTAAATGCTTTAGTAGATTGTTTAACTTAATAAATATTTCCAAATATAACTTATATATATATTTCTTAACTGAAATCTTATCCTTTCAAAAATCCAGAATTTCCAAAATAAGTTATATTCCAAAATTTTATTCAAATATTTATTTATTTATTTATTAACATTTATAACTCATTCAAAATCAATATAAAATCCTTTAAAGATATTAAATCAAATATTTAACTTCCAAAATAATTTTAAATATTTCAGAAAATATTATAAGGACCACGGGCCTGTATATAGTTTTCTAGCCTAGGTCAAGTGATACGGATTTATATCATTTCAATCCGTAATTTACAAACCCCGGGTTCTATCATTTCAAACCCGCAATCCCAAGTTAACAGTTAAACAGTTAACATAATAATAGCACAGTAATCATCATTTAGGCCTATCATTTCAGCCCACAACAATCTAAATTTAACAGGGAACTTGCAGTGGTGATTTAAGCAGTAAATAAACAATAATATAATATAACTGCAGAAATAATACAACAGATAATAACTGATGAGGTGTCAATTTAAATGGGATTCGTCATTCTACGTTATACTACAGACAGATAATATTTAAATAAAATTTTTACACATACACTTGCGATAATTCACAAAATATATGTACATATGTCTGGTGAGAAATACTCACCTTAAACGCTGCAGTGGATCTAAATCAAACACGGTATCTACTTCGGAAAAAAAACCGGAAAGCACGATCAAACTTCGGCGGATGCAAAGCCTTGACTTAAATCTATAAGATCCAAATACCAAGTATGCGAATTTAAAAATTACGGTCAAAGCAAAATTTCAGAACAACTGGAACGAATAGAATAAAAGAAATTTAGTTCAACTTGCTCGACTACTACAACCCGCTAACCGTCTCAACATATCCTAGGCCCATACTTCAACCATACGCATGCATAAAATAAATTGAATAAATTGCAAAATAAATTGCAAATTTAATACAATTGATTGAATAAAAAGATGTTATGCACCCAAACAAAACAAATACATGTTTAGACATTATTAAATTATTTCTCACATTTTTAATCATATTTATCATGATCAATTATTTTCATTCTCATATATATTTAATAAAATGACAATATTGGCAACAAACACAATACTGTTCAAATTATTCGATTTAATCAAATGTAGCCACTAACTACATTCGAATTCATTAAATAATACTTTATTTCACATACATGTTCATCATGTTTAGGCAAATTATTTCTGCTTTTACTTTTATTATTAAACATTAAAAGGTGATTATTGGTATACATCACCAATATCCTTTTATTAACCATAATAAATACAATCCATTGATATTTATCCACCCAAATTCTCAAATAAGTAGTTAAATTTATTTTTAACCATCTTAGATTTATTTCAACCATTAAAAATTGAAATAAATGTCATTTTATTATATTCACCCAAGATTTATTCATACAATATTGTTTATTTGAATTAAACAACATTTCATATCATTTTCTCCTTATCAATTTATCTTCTCCATTATTAAATTGTAATTCTTTTTTTTTTCTATGCCTTCCTCTTCAAACTGCACTTATCCAAATCCACAATACCACTAACTACATCATAACTACACTAATTCCATAGTCTAGCTTCCTACAATCAATTTATATCATTTCTTCCAGCCTACTACTAACAAAGTTCTATATGTATTTATAAATGGCACGGCATGATGGGGAAGTAGCCGAGCAAGGAAATCAGAGAACACAAGAAGGAGGAAGGAAAATTGGAAGAAGCAAAGAAATAAACAATGCAAATTATTTACCTGATAGAAGCTTGTACCAGAGAGGGACAAACAAGGAGATATGAAAACTTATGTGAATGAGGCAAAGTATTTATAGATAAACTTGCGAAATAAAAAGGGGAGATAAATAGGCAGGTTTGAAAACGTAAAAATAAATGCAAGCGTTGATTTTTGAGTGCATGCGTTTAGGCAAGAGATTTATTTCCAGTTCTTCTTGTTTGAACGCTACACGAAAATTGTGATAAATGCATGCGTTGATTTCTCTTTCCAGTTTTATGTTTGAACTATATCACTCTTTTGGATTTTTTTTTTTTAGATAGCTTGCGTGATTTATACCAGTTATAATCTAAATTTAAAGCATGCGTTACTGCAAATTTGAACAGATTTGATTGAGGAAGCAAAACTTGAGCTCTTGCGTGATTTATGGTAAGCAATGAAAAGGCTTTTAACTGAAAAGGCAAAAGTAATAAATGCTTACATAAATATTTACTTGATCAATGGTTCGAAAAATTTATTTATTGCAAAACAAACGTAGTGGAAACAAAGAGATATAATGGGTATGCGAAAATTTGCAAAGATAGGCAAGATTAAATTTTGAATGCATTTAATTTAGGTGAGAGGAAAAATGGCAATTGGAAGAGTTGATATTTTTGTGGATAAGGCTGCGTGAATAAATGAATACAGTGACATGCTCAAGAAACAAATGGTAAGAGGCAAATGTCAAAATGTTAAAAGAATAAAATTTTGTGTCACGCGCAAAGGAAGGCAAATTTGATTTCCATATTCTTCTAATCAATTAATTCCCCTTTAATTGCCTTTAATTGATTTCAATTGATTACCTTATCCCTTTTAATTACCCTCCTTAATTGATTTCAATTAATTACCATATTACCAATTAATTATCCTCCTTTAATTACATACTCAAATTTGGTTACTAACTTAATTAGTTAATTAACCCTTTTTGTTAATTATCAATCCTGCGACGTCTCACATTAATCCGTCCGCTTTGTAGGCACTGGTAGCCGGACTGGTTACACGGGCAGATTTCTCCTACAAAATGGGGATTAACCTCGTGTCCTCATGCCATTAACCAAAAGAATTAACTTATTTATCTTTCATCAATTTTATTAATTTGCATTAATCATTCAATAAATTAATTCTGGTCAACTACTGAAATTTTACAATTAATTTCTCTATTAATTGTCATAAATTTCTTTTTGAAATATCTATTAATTGTCATTAACTCCATTTTAAAATATCCGTATGTGCCTTTATTCAAGTTTTGAATTGCTAACTAGGAATAAGTTAGATTTATCAAATAAATTGATTGTAAGTTTCATTGTTTTAAATTGCTTAACAATGTTCACTGCTAACATAATTAATATGTCAAAATTGAGAATATTCCACCAACATGATTTGCATGTCATAACCTACCAAATTAACATAATTAATTAACTACTTTAATACGTTACAAATTTTCTCCTTTTCATTATTTTTAGGGAATGGGTATAACAACAGATATTATGATAATATCCAAAACATTTAGTTACCACTCACTTCATTATACATTATAAAAATTTCCTTTTTTTTTCTTCTTCTTAAATTTAGTTACAAAAATCATATTAAATTAACGAGTTTAATTCTCTAAATTAAATATTTAAACAATATTGGTAAACACAATTTATATAAATTATATTTCTAAAAACAAAAAATTTAAAAGAAATAAATAGCTAAAAACTAGGGCTGTTACACTCTCCCCCACTTAAGAACTTTTCGTCCTCGAAAAGGAACAAAAGAAAAGAAACAAAGGAAGATAAGCTAGATAAACAAGAACTTTAAACGAATAGTTCCGGATTTGAAGCACGAAGAAGATCTTCTAGAATCGGTTTTACTCTTTTCAGTTCGACCGTCGGTCTATGGGTGGTAAGCGGTGCTCAGGCCCCGATGAGTAACAAAGATTTTTAAAGATTATAGAAAAGATTTCTAAATAGACTGGTATAAGCAATAGCCTCCTCATTCTGTAGCAGATAGGGAAACCAAGGACACTTAAAGATAGTTTGAAAACAAATAAGATAATAAATTTGCAATCATAATGCTTTGAAATCATTAAATTTATAAATTTGGAAATCATGCTACTAAAATCATAATACCTTTAAAATAATCTTCATTTATACCTTTTAAATTCAATGCCAAACAAAATTCATTTCAAGGTTGAAATATTCCTAAGTTCATTTATAAAAAAAAAAATTCCAAAACATTTTATTTTTAGAAACAGCAGCACTCATAATATGCTATAGTAGATATAATAGTATTCCTAATCAGTTTATTATGTACTTAACTCTTAATTTTAACAAATAACCTAACACTTTATTAAAAATACTTATCTTATAAATAAGATATTCCTTCAATAAGTTACCCTTGAATTTCCATTTGAAAACCAATTCTCAATTATCAAAATTTAGTGATATTAGAATACGTCTTAACTATTTATTTAGACATCAATTAAACTATGATTTGAAGATATATAATCCTTACTCCAAAAATATCCCTTTCAAATATATTTTCCTTATTCAAAGATACCTTGTTTATTACACAAACATATTCATTTCAGGAAATAACCTTTTATTAAAATCTCTTGGTTAGATTTACGGCTCCATATTAAATTAATTTGATTATTAAGACATTTGAATAAAATTCCTTAAATTCCTTTTCCTTATTTATCCCCATTAATCTTTTATAACTAAAATTTAAGTGTATAATATTTATTATAACCACTCATAAAATCCTTTTATATTGTATATTATCCAATTACATGTTAACTTTTGAAAATCAAGGTAAGTTATATTAAATGAAATTGGGTGTTATACAAATAAAACTTCCAATTTAATTATCTCCAATTGGAACCTTTTTATTCAAATTTTTGTTATTATATTTATTTTCCTTCCTCAAGATAACTTTAAGAATTAAATTCCTGATTCCCTTCAAACCATTTAGAGATAACTAAATATATATACCTAATATGTCAAATCAAATTTAAATTATATATCTATATATATTAAGTCATACTTTAGAAATTCAAATCAATTAAAATCTCAAGGAAACACTGTAGCCAGACTACAGAATGGTCTTTTCACTTCGAAACTCGAAAATGAATGTCGATGATGCTGCAGTCATCACCGAAATTATTTTCCAGTGACAAAGAGAAAAGCACTAATTTTAAAATTTCTTTGGAAACAAATTTCTATACAAAAATACTTATTACATCCTTTTAAAATTTAAACACAAGGTTTGAAATCATCAGAAATTTAATTCTCAAGTTTTAGTTTTAAATTCATTTCTGTTTCCAAATTAATTTATAACCATTGTTTTATATTCACTTATTTATTAGACAAACACATGGCTTACAACACCATAAATAAAATCAAAACTATTATCTCTTGACAACTAGTTAAATTAATTATAAAATTTTGAAAATTATACTCATATATATAATATTAGATTTTAATTTCAAATATAGGAATAAACTTCTCAAACTAGGATAGAGACTCAAATTTGATGAACTCAAATCAAATAGAATTCAAGATAAATTGAAATCAGAAGATCAGAATAAGGAAACTGGGTAAGTCTATATAAGTTGCGGACAACCTTGACCTAGTCATCCGTGACTTAAAGAGCCATATCGATGTGGTTGGGGTAAATCTACATTTGATCCGAAGAGATAGAATTTGGAATAACCAAAGATACTAGCATATAAACCGAGGATAAATATAAATCTCCGGTGAATCAATGCTAATGGTAAAGGAGTTTCACCCCTTTATTTGAATAATGGCGAGACCGCCAATTTACAATAAAGATCATCCGAAGTGGAGTTATGAGATACTCCAGAATCTAAGGCAGATGAAAAAGTGAGGGATACGAATGAGCTTTGGAACCGTAGGGAATGTTCCAAAATTCGAAAAGAGAGTGGTTCAATCTCGAATGAACGTGATTCTGTAAATCAAATTTACCATACATTCTAAGTTTTGCCTAGAACCAAAGCTCTGATACCAAATGTAACGACCCAGTATTTTCAACCCTTCGCATCCGCACATTGTCGGACTTGAATTGTTCAAAATACTGCGTTGTAGAATAAATTTGGCAAAACTCAGAATATACAATAAATAGATCACAGAATCACATACACAGATATCAGAATCTCGCAGCGGAAATTAAAAATTTAGTGGTTCATGAAGCCACTGATATAACTTCAACAAAACAGAACTTACATTATCTATAATCCTCAATACAAATTTTAAGACATAAATAGAGATAGAGTCTTCAAAGTCTTGAATTCCAGAAAAGATAAAGGCTGAAACAACTTCCAGCAGCGCGAATGATCTACTGAGTGTCCTAGCTACGGAGAAGAAATTGAAGCTGCAACTCAGGCTGACCCGAGCGTAAAAATAAAACATAACACTCGAGTCAGGACATACATACTTATATAATGTAAGCTAATTCAAGTGTACTGTAATATAGAGCAAGTAACTTAAAGGATGCTTGGGACCGCCCATCCTCTAAGGATCCGTCAAACTATTTACTATGTAGTATATTGCGCTATTATACTAGTGTCTATTTATAAAATAAACTTACTTTTTAATAGCGTTAAGGGGTTACCCCTATAGCCCTTAACACGTAATAGTCCCAGTAGTCCATCCAATATCATAGTCCCTCCTGATCGGGAAGCCACTAGAGGATACCACACGGGCTACGGGAGAAAACCAAACTCGTACAAGGCGCGATAGGGTAGGTGACACGGCACAACTAGGCAATGCCAGGGTAGATATACCAATTGCTATCCAGGCTGATGGTAACGCGCAGCGCGCAGCTGCCGCCCACCTCGAACAAACTCCCCCAAAATCAAAATATAGAAGTGGCCACTGAATCAATCCAAGATCATAGTATAATATCGAAGAGGAGCGTCCGATCAGAGGAATGACCTCATTGGCCTGGAATTGCTCCTGTTTTAGCCACCTTATGCCAACTCACGGAAGTCGGGTCCACGTATTTACCTTACAGGAAACGCCACCACCGACCTACTTCATTCTGGAATCTCCACCGCGTGCACGGTTGGTCAAAGTGGTTTTCGGTATCGACAGAGAGTATGTCCATATCCGATCCCGGTCTCTTTGCCAACCCATCGTTATTATAACCCGTGGTCATTTAAAAACAATTTATACTTTAAAACCAGTATAAACATTTCCATTTCAAAACTATAAATACGATATCATTTAAAACCCAAAACAACATGATATCGTTATATTCAAATATAATTCTTTTCCAAAACCATACTGCTTAAAATTTATAATATCTGGAAACCAAATATTTGAATTATACCTTTAAACCATAATATATTGGAAATTTTTCTTTAAAAAAAACATAACTCCCAAAACACAAATGGTTTGGATATAAATGGTTTAACTTTATGGTTACTTTGTAAAGAAGATAATTTACATAGCTTTACAAATATATTTCTTTATTTTAAACCATAATTTAAATATCACTTCTTGTTCCCAAGACCATTTCAATTCCTATATATATATCCAATTGGAGTATTAATATTCAAAACTAAGGTTGGATATTTTTCTTTCAACAAATTAGTGTTTATTATTTCGTCTTGAATATTCCCATAAATTCCATAGATAAAACTCCAAAATTATGCCATTAAATAATTTCAAAATTTACTTAACACTAGAATGTTCATCTTAAATTTATTAAGAAAAATCCAGTAATAAATCTCATATCTTAAAGGTCTCCAAAACTTAAACATAAATATAATTTATCAAATTCCTTAAATTTCAAAACAATCAAATTCCAGATTCTATAGCACTTAGGAAATGCTACCTAAAGTTACGGGTAAAACTAGTCCAATTTCAAAAGACAGCATTTAAATGCTTTAGTAGATTGTTTAACTTAATAAATATTTCCAAATATAACTTATATATATATTTCTTAACTGAAATCTTATCCTTTCAAAAATCCAGAATTTCCAAAATAAGTTATATTCCAAAATTTTATTCAAATATTTATTTATTTATTTATTAACATTTATAACTCATTCAAAATCAATATAAAATCCTTTAAAGATATTAAATCAAATATTTAACTTCCAAAATAATTTTAAATATTTCAGAAAATATTATAAGGACCACGGGCCTGTATATAGTTTTCTAGCCTAGGTCAAGTGATACGGATTTATATCATTTCAATCCGTAATTTACAAACCCCGGGTTCTATCATTTCAAACCCGCAATCCCAAGTTAACAGTTAAACAGTTAACATAATAATAGCACAGTAATCATCATTTAGGCCTATCATTTCAGCCCACAACAATCTAAATTTAACAGGGAACTTGCAGTGGTGATTTAAGCAGTAAATAAACAATAATATAATATAACTGCAGAAATAATACAACAGATAATAACTGATGAGGTGTCAATTTAAATGGGATTCATCATTCTACGTTATACTACAGACAGATAATATTTAAATAAAATTTTTACACATACACTTGCGATAATTCACAAAATATATGTACATATGTCTGGTGAGAAATACTCACCTTAAACGCTGCAGTGGATCTAAATCAAACACGGTATCTACTTCGGAAAAAAAAACGGAAAGCACGATCAAACTTCGGCGGATGCAAAGCCTTGACTTAAATCTATAAGATCCAAATACCAAGTATGCGAATTTAAAAATTACGGTCAAAGCAAAATTTCAGAACAACTGGAACGAATAGAATAAAAGAAATTTAGTTCAACTTGCTCGACTACTACAACCCGCTAACCGTCTCAACATATCCTAGGCCCATACTTCAACCGTACGCATGCATAAAATAAATTGAATAAATTGCAAAATAAATTGCAAATTTAATACAATTGATTGAATAAAAAGATGTTATGCACCCAAACAAAACAAATACATGTTTAGACATTATTAAATTATTTCTCACATTTTTAATCATATTTATCATGATCAATTATTTTCATTCTCATATATATTTAATAAAATGACAATATTGGCAACAAACACAATACTGTTCAAATTATTCGATTTAATCAAATGTAGCCACTAACTACATTCGAATTCATTAAATAATACTTTATTTCACATACATGTTCATCATGTTTAGGCAAATTATTTCTGCTTTTACTTTTATTATTAAACATTAAAAGGTGATTATTGGTATACATCACCAATATCCTTTTATTAACCATAATAAATACAATCCATTGATATTTATCCACCCAAATTCTCAAATAAGTAGTTAAATTTATTTTTAACCATCTTAGATTTATTTCAACCATTAAAAATTGAAATAAATGTCATTTTATTATATTCACCCAAGATTTATTCATACAATATTGTTTATTTGAATTAAACAACATTTCATATCATTTTCTCCTTATCAATTTATCTTCTCCATTATTAAATTGTAATTCTTTTTTTTTTCTATGCCTTCCTCTTCAAACTGCACTTATCCAAATCCACAATACCACTAACTACATCATAACTACACTAATTCCATAGTCTAGCTTCCTACAATCAATTTATATCATTTCTTCCAGCCTACTACTAACAAAGTTCTATATGTATTTATAAATGGCACGGCATGATGGGGAAGTAGCCGAGCAAGGAAATCAGAGAACACAAGAAGGAGGAAGGAAAATTGGAAGAAGCAAAGAAATAAACAATGCAAATTATTTACCTGATAGAAGCTTGTACCAGAGAGGGACAAACAAGGAGATATGAAAACTTATGTGAATGAGGCAAAGTATTTATAGATAAACTTGCGAAATAAAAAGGGGAGATAAATAGGCAGGTTTGAAAACGTAAGAAATAAATGCAAGCGTTGATTTTTGAGTGCATGCGTTTAGGCAAGAGATTTATTTCCAGTTCTTCTTGTTTGAACGCTACACGAAAATTGTTATAAATGCATGCGTTGATTTCTCTTTCCAGTTTTATGTTTGAACTATATCACTCTTTTGGATTTTTTTTTTTTTAGATAGCTTGCGTGATTTATACCAGTTATAATCTAAATTTAAAGCATGCGTTACTGCAAATTTGAACAGATTTGATTGAGGAAGCAAAACTTGAGCTCTTGCGTGATTTATGGTAAGCAATGAAAAGGCTTTTAACTGAAAAGGCAAAAGTAATAAATGCTTACATAAATATTTACTTGATCAATGGTTCGAAAAATTTATTTATTGCAAAACAAACGCAGTGGAAACAGAGAGATATAATGGGTATGCGAAAATTTGCAAAGATAGGCAAGATTAAATTTTGAATGCATTTAATTTAGGTGAGAGGAAAAATGGCAATTGGAAGAGTTGATATTTTTGTGGATAAGGCTGCGTGAATAAATGAATACAGTGACATGCTCAAGAAACAAATGGTAAGAGACAAATGTCAAAATGTTAAAAGAATAAAATTTTGTGTCACGCGCAAAGGAAGGCAAATTTGATTTCCATATTCTTCTAATCAATTAATTCCCCTTTAATTGCCTTTAATTGATTTCAATTGATTACCTTATCCCTTTTAATTACCCTCCTTAATTGATTTCAATTAATTACCATATTACCAATTAATTATCCTCCTTTAATTACATACTCAAATTTGGTTACTAACTTAATTAGTTAATTAACCCTTTTTGTTAATTATCAATCCTGCGACGTCTCACATTAATCCGTCCGCTTTGTAGGCACTGGTAGCCGGACTGGTTACACGGGCAGATTTCTCCTATAAAATGGGGATTAACCTCGTGTCCTCATGCCATTAACCAAAAGAATTAACTTATTTATCTTTCATCAATTTTATTAATTTGCATTAATTATTCAATAAATTAATTCTGGTCAACTACTGAAATTTTACAATTAATTTCTCTATTAATTGTCATAAATTTCTTTTTGAAATATCTATTAATTGTCATTAACTCCATTTTAAAATATCCGTATGTGCCTTTATTCAAGTTTTGAATTGCTAACTAGGAATAAGGTAGATTTATCAAATAAATTGATTGTAAGTTTCATTGTTTTAAATTGCTTAACAATGTTCACTGCTAACATAATTAATATGTCAAAATTGAGAATATTCCACCAACATGATTTGCATGTCATAACCTACCAAATTAACATAATTAATTAACTACTTTAATACGTTACAAATTTTCTCCTTTTCATTATTTTTAGGGAATGGGTATAACAACAGATATTATGATAATATCCAAAACATTTAGTTACCACTCACTTCATTATACATTATAAAAATTTCCTTTTTTTTTCTTCTTCTTAAATTTAGTTACAAAAATCATATTAAATTAACGAGTTTAATTCTCTAAATTAAATATTTAAACAATATTGGTAAACACAATTTATATAAATTATATTTCTAAAAACAAAAAATTTAAAAGAAATAAATAGCTAAAAACTAGGGCTGTTACAATATAAGCCAAGGCTGAATAAAAATAACTGAAATAGAAATAGATAGACAACTAGATAGACAGATAATCTTCAGCAAATCTCTAACTCCAGAAGATGAATCCGAAGCTATGATACTCAGGCTGACCCAAGCATAAAGAAAAACACAAAATACTCGAGTCAGGACATACATACTTATAAAATGTAAATCAACTCAAGTGAACTGTAATAGAAATGCACAAGTAACTTAAAGGATGCTTGGGATCGTCCATCCTTTAAGGATCCATTAAACTATCTACTATGTAGTAATATACACCATTATAATAATGTATAAAGTAAAGTAAACTATTAAAATAGCCTTAAGGCTTTACATTTTCCACCTTAACACATTTTAAATATTCCCATAGTCTATACAGTACCGTAATCTCCTCCGTACCGGACGTCGTCAAAGGGCACTCCATAGGTATGGTACAAAATAAACTAGTATAAGGCGCGCTAGGGGAGGTGACACGGCACAACAAGGCAATACCATGGTAGGTATACCAATTACGCATCTGGGCTGGTGGTAATGCATAGCCGCAGCTACCACCCACCTCGAGCCACACTCCCAAAATCAAAGGTGCACACCAAATCAATCACAAAGTAATAGAATGACATATGAAGAAGTGTGTCCGATCGGAGGAACTACCTCACTTGACCCGAGAATCGCTCCTGTTTTAGCCACCTTATGCCAACTCATGGGAGTCGGTCCACTTATATACCTCGATAGAATGCTGCCACCATCCTACTTCATTCTGGAATCTCCATCGCGTATACGGTTGTTAAAGTGGTTTTCGGTATTGGCAAAGAGTATGACAATATCCGATCCCTGTCTCTTTAACAACCAACCACTATTATAAACGGTGGTTACTTATTTCAAATGGTTTACATTTCAAATCAAACATAGTCATTTCAAAACCATTTAAATCCAATGTCATTCTTCTTTTAAATAAATATTCATTTTCCAAAGTTTGTAACATTTCAAATTTGTACACTTAGTTATCACACTTTGAAAAATATAATATTTGAAAAACATAGCACTTTGAAAATGTAATATTTAGAAAAACATAGCACTTTGAAAATGTAATATTTAGAAAAACATAGCACTTTGAAAATGTAATATTAAGAAAAACATAGCACTTTGAAAATGTGACCCTTATATAGTAGTATTTCAAAAGTGTCATATTTTTAGAAATAGTATCATTTTAAAACATAACCTAAAGTAGTATAGCATTTTACTATAACATATTTAAAACATCATATCTTCAATTTTAACCATGGTTATCATATAAAAATCCATTTATTATACAAAACATATCCATTCCATAAATAATTATTACTATTACAAGGTTGGATCTTAAAATTCCATATTAAATCAAATTAAGTTATTTAGTTACATTTTAAAACCAACTATTGATTTATAAAATTTTAACTTATAGAAAACCAATATGTATTTTATTTAAATCATTTAAATAAAAAATTTAAGTTAAAATTTCATATATTTAAAATTCAAAATACTTAATAATTTTTAGAAAAACTGTTTAAAACTAACCACGGGTTTGTATAATATTTTCTGACCTAGGTCAAGTAAGACAGATATATATCATTTCAATCCGTAATTTATAAAATTCCAGGTTTTATCATTTCAAACCCGCAATCCCAAGTAAAATGAAAATAAAAATCGCTTGAGCCTATCATTTCAGCTCATAACGATTTTTCCCTATTCTAAAGTCTGTTCGGGTATGTATCATTTCAACCCATGATGAGGGAACTTGCAGTGTGAGAAACAGAAAATATAAATGAGCAGAATCACAACATATCATAGCATATCATGCCAGGTGATAAGACAGGTATAACATAAGGTGATAATATCATATAATATCATGTCATGAGCATATATGAGATAACTAACATCATGGCATATCACTTTTATAATTTCACAAGTTATTGATTCACTAGAATATAAGTATGTAGTCGAGAGTGATAGACTCACCTTCTTTGGCTAGAGGTGACAAATTCAAGACACAAGAACAAACCCCGAAAAGCATGACAAAGCACGAATCAAACTTGAGTGGAAGTAGAGTCAAGATCCAAATCTTTAAGAAAAACAAAATACAACATACATAAGCAATTTTTTACACAAGAAAGAATTAAACAAACAAAAACAAATATGGCTAAACAAGTACAAGTGGCTTGGCCACTTTGCATGTAAGCTAGCCAACATGAAAACATGGCTTGGCCATGATGTTTTTTAGGCATGCTAGGCTCGACTATGGTGTGCATAGGGTAAGGCTATGGGTAGGTGAAGGCGTGGCAAGGCAAAAGGTCAACTGGAAGGCAAAAAAGCTAAGGAAATTATGCATTTAGGTTCGGCCATGTCATTTTGGGTTCGGCTACTTGGGTTATATGCACGGCTACGATGGGTTGAAGGCAACTAGGCATGGCAAGGTATGGAATTGGTCACGGCTAGGCAATAGGATATGGAGGCCGACGAAAATAGAAAGAGAGGGGGAAGAAGCATGGGGTCAGTGTAACGACCCGGAAATTTCAATCCAGAAAATTCCAGATAGTTTGGAAAAGAAGGAAAGAGAAAGAAGAAGAAACAGAAACAAAACATAGGTTCTCACTTTCGCAGCGGATAAAATATAATAACCATAGAATAATAGTTATACAAAGAAAGCTGTAATTGTTATTTTACATACATTTTATCAGAGTTACAACCTTTCACAATCTCTGGACAGTTAAAATAACTTGTCCCATATTATCAGCAATAATATACACAGTGGTAAACACTCCACACGTTCCTACCATCCAGCTCACCTCTTGAACTCCAGAATGTCCTTACCTGAAAAGCTGTAATACTCAGTCCGACCCGAGCATTACATCAAAGTAACACCTGGGTCAGGCTGGAATCCAGCGTGAGTAAGCCCATCCAACATGGAATACAAAAGTATAAAGCTTATATATAAAACCTGGGGTAACTCATATCAATTTACAATTTCACAATTGTTATAGACATCACTTATTTCACAGATCAATTTCTAAGTACCAAAACTTAGATTAAATGGTCTAGTTTACTTAAATCATTCGATTCCAGTCTATTGATTTCACATATCAAATCTGTACAGAATTATTATAGATTACAAATCAAAGTGGTTTTGGGTAATTACTAATACCCGACTCCGGTCTCTTCGAATTCAATACCATCTTAATCCACGTTATTCAAGTGTAACATAATTCAACATTTAAATACAAGATGTCACTTTTTATACAGCAATTCATCATCAATAGATAACCACACAATCAATATACAAGACAAACATATCATATCACAAACATTTTTTATCAGAAATATCAACTAATTATTCTTAAGCAAGATTTATTAGTCACATATTGCTAATTTAAATCAAATTAATTTCTTTAATCATTTTTAAATCTTTCTTACTTAACAATAATTAATTACAAACCATAAATTAATCATCCCCTAATTATTCTTTCTAATTACATTCAGTAATTAGCCTTAAATTAATTTACCACATTCATTAATCAACCTTGATTAATGACATTCAGTAATTAATTATTCTTAATTACTTACATTAATTAATTAACCCCTTAATTAATTAATAATCCTTTAATTAATTACACTGAATAATTATCACTTAATTACTTCTACTAAGTAATTATTCTTTAATTACTTTCCATCAAGTACTTACCCTATGATTAATTACAGCCTATAATTATCCATTAATTACTTCATTAAGTAATTATCATTAATTAAATAACATTTAGTAATTACCCCTTAACTAATTACATTAATTATTCTTTATCAATCAATTTCCTTAATAATTAATCACATTAATAAATTAGTACCTTAAATTGATTTCACAAACTAATCAACTAATTACCTTAATAATTAAATTTATTAATTATTCCTTTAACCGATTACCTTAATCAATTAACCATCCTTATTAAATAATTTATACTTTATTTAATGACGTCATTTAAATCACCTCTCAAAACATATAGGAATTTACCTACTATAAAATTACTTAAAATAATCAAATTTTATAACATTTTAAAACCTATTCCTTTTGATACTCCTTCATACTTGATTTATTTATCAACAAAACATATTTAGACTTGATTAAACCTGAAAAATTCAAATCTTTTGATTTAAATCCTGGAACATATTTTTTCCCGTTCGATAAGAAACAGATCACAACAGAAATCTACCCGTGCAAATCCATAATCTCCCCGTGTAAAACACGAGAAACACTCGTACCTCACCTACATCGCGTCATTTTGCCTACAACACGAGATTGAACCCGAGGGAAAACAACTTCCTTCCCAACCTCTCCCTCACCTGATACATCGTGCACACGCGTGCATGATGCACTGTCGCTTCGCTCATTACCAATCGCCGTCGCGACTTCCACAAGTCATCGCCTTCCCTACCGTCCCTCACGAACCACCAGATCGATGAATTCGCCAGCAAAACCAAAACGAACCAATCGATCCAAAAATCGAAACCACCTAAAACTCCTCGCCAGCGGCGACCTTGTCCACCGAAGCCCCCGCTTCTCTAACCAAAGCAGGATCACATACCTCTTCGACATTTCCACCCCTCGCGACAAAGCTCGAAACACCATAGATGGAGCAAATGGCTCGAGAACGAAGATGAACCCAAATCCGGGCCCAAACCATAAATTGACCAATCGCTGTCACCACAACGATAAATCGCCACTTCCACTATTTTTGCTGATACCACAATTCCCCAAGCTTGCTTCGATAGAAAACTCGACCATTCCAAATTCGTCGATCATCAGATAAAGGTCGAAACCCATCCTCTGATCATCTTCGAAATGCACATCCAAAACTCATCTAAAAATTTTGATTTTGATTTAAAAATCCTAGTTTTTATAGTAGATTCAGGCTATATACTTGGATCATTTGTTTGTTTAAAACAAATTTTGTCAAACTTAGAGTTTCTACTATATATTTATCATTCCAGTAAAAACTGACATCGATTTCTATTCAAACTATTTTTGAAATTCAAATCATATTATTTCTAACAGTTTATGTTTAAACAACATATCCTAAAATTTATCAGAACTAGAACAAATGGTTTTAGAATTAAATTAGCATCAAGAATTTTAAGAACATAGTAAACAGATATATACACAGAGATATCCATATACATATACACATATAATCATTTAAATCAGCAAGAAATCTATCATTACCAAATTATTTCTCAAGTTTACTACATGCATTAAGGATTAACAGGTTTTAAACATTTTAAATCAAAATTGTTTACTCACTTGGCATTTAACAGATAAGCTTGTATTTTGAATTCTGGAAATGCTTTTTAAGATTGGGAATTTGATCGTGCCATTTGATGCTTTGATTTCTGGGTTGAATCTGAAGTTTTTATGTTGAATTTGTTTGCTTGATCTTTACTTGATTACAGGCTTAGTTTTCCAGGCTGAAGCCATTTTGCTTTCCAGTTTGAAATTTTGATCTTGTTTTAAAACTTTCTTTTTATTTCAAAGATGAAGAAGAAAAAGAACAACCTGCTTTCTTTTTTTTCTTAATTCATTTTTGTACATAAAATTAAGTTTGAAAGGCAATAAGCATGCCACTTGTTAAGTTGCATGTTAATATTATTACATTTGTTTTAATGTTTATTAAGAGTTATTACACTTGTCTTTTATTCATGCACTAATTAAATTTTAAATGTTAATAGAAATTTTATATGTTATATTTACCTTATGTTTAAAATATTACACATGTTAAAATATGATTTAATCTGTTAACATTTGTAATCATGCATTTAAAATTTACTTTTAAATGTCTTTTGTAAAGCATTTAAATTTTATTTTCCTATTTAAATAAATACTTTCTTAACTTATATAAATTAAGTTCTTTAAGGAAAATGATATAAAACAAATCTTATTCATATATTTTTAAACCCAAAATATTTAAAATAATTATCTTTTAGATTTAAATTTAAATTCAAATTCAAATTCACTTTCAATTTAAAATCCAATTTTGAAATCAACTCAAATATATGTATATATTAAGCAACACAAATTAAATTTATAATTAATAATTCTATTTTAAAAATCTATTTATATCTATTTTTAAAAACAACACATTATTATTATTGTTTGAAAATATCAGTTTTGCCAAATTAAATAATTATATTGGAAAGATTATCAAACCAATACTTATTCAGATATATATTTTCATTACTACAATTATTTACTTAACTTATAAATTTGTATTTCTACTAATTAAATTCAGTTAATTTATCATTTTACCGATACTCAAATATCCAGGTAATCACAGTCGGCTAGGGTTTTGGCAAGGGGATTTGGTTATTTTGGATTTAGGGCTCACGTTTATGGTTAAAGTGGTGATGAAGTGGTGGCCGATCAATACCAGATGCCGATGAGGGTGGAGATGAGGTCAGCAAGGGAAACGATGATGGAGGTCGAACAAATTTAAATTAAAACCCAAAGCCAAAATGAAATAGAAAATAACATACTGAAAATGTTTGCATGTAAAACGTTGAAACTTTGCAGACTTAAAAAGTATAAATCAGAATTTGACGAAACGAAAAGCATAGAAAATGTTAGAATCAAATCCATCTTCACAAAAAAAGAACAGAAATTAAAAATTCAAAACTAAAAATTTCAACTAAAAGTCGAACGTTGACCAAAGTTGACAAAAAATTTAAATTTTGGAAAAATCTTTATTTTATTATATTTGGAAAAATAATTCTCAACAAATATCAAAATTTCATTATAAAATTTCAAATTTTCCATTTTTAAATGATTTAAAATCAAAGTTTTTAAATAAATCTTATTTAAAATATTTGATAAAATTATGGGTTGTTACACTCTTCCCCACTTAAAACTTTTCATCTTCGAAATGGAACGACATACAAAAACAAAGGATGACAAGATAGAATAACGAATAGTACCTGAAATGAACAATTTTAGATTCGAAGCACGCATGCTCTCCTCTGTCTCCCACGTACAATCTCGATCATCAGTACTCCACTGCACTTTGACTAGGTTGACAGATTTCCTTCTCAGCTACTTCGTACCTCTATCAATAATATGAAGTGGCTTCCTCTCGACAGTAAGGTTTGGCTCAATATCTAAATTCTCGAGAGCAGAAGGCGGAACAACCAAAGATGGATCATGAAGATACCGGCGAAGGTGCGAAACATGGAATACATTATGCACTTCAGACGACTTCTCAGGCAAATCCAAGCAATAAGCTAAAGAACCAACCCTCTCTAAGATACAAAAAGGACCAATGAACCTAGAAGCAAGCTTCCCTCTCCGACCAAACCAAATCACATTCCTTAAGGGAGATACCTTAAGGAAAACCTGATCACCAAAAGAAAAATCCAAACTCCTCCTTCGCCGATAAGCATACTTCTTCTGCCCTTCATGAGCACTCCTCATCTTCCTCTTGATCTCCTCAACTTTCCCAGAAGCCTCCAGAACCATATCAAGACCAAGGACCAAATGATTACCGGATTCAATCCAACAAGATGGAGATCTACAAGATCGTCCGTAAAGAGTAGCAAAAGGAGACATTGCAATATTAGCCTGCATTCAAGAATGAAATGAGATAGATTAGAATTAAGACAAGATTAAAATAGAAAATTTGAGATTATACCTGATAACCGTTGTTATAGGTGAATTCAACAAGATGGAGATGATCTTCCCAAGATCCTCCATAATCAAGGACACAAGCACGAAGAAGATCCTTCTTAATCTAATTCACCCTTTCCATTTGACCGTCGGTCTGTGGATGGAAAGCAGTGCTCAGATTCAAATGAGTACCCAAAGATTCCTGGAAAGCTCTCCAAAATTGGTTGGTAAAGATGGGATCTCTTTCACAAACAATACTGACAGGAACACTATGAAGACGAACAATCTTCCTCATATAAATCTCAGCCAAACTAGAAGCAGAACGGGTAGACTTGACCGGAATGAAATGGGCTGACCTGGTCAATCTATCACAATAACTCAAAAACTATCATTACCCCTCCTAGACCTCGGTAATCCATCAATAAAATCCATAGAAACCTGTTCCCATTTCCAATTGGGAACTGTAAGAGGCTGCAACAAACCAGGGGTCTTCTGATGATCGGTCGACTTGCTGACAAGTCACACACCTACTAACAAAGATAGAGATATCACGTTTCATACCTCTCCACCAATAAAGCTTCCACATATCCTTATACATCTTCGTCACACCTGGATGAATAGAAAGTCTGGATCGATGATTTTTTCGAAGTAACTCTTGCCTCAATCTATCTACATTCGTGACACAAATCCGAT
This sequence comes from Allium cepa, assembly GCA_030765085.1. Lineage (NCBI taxonomy): Eukaryota > Viridiplantae > Streptophyta > Magnoliopsida > Asparagales > Amaryllidaceae > Allium > Allium cepa. Next base: position 1,041,236,631 of record CM060928.1, read on the forward strand.
TATTAATCCTCAAAATCACTCTATCATCGATCTGAGCTCCATTACCATCAAGACTACCACCACCAATCCTTCTACGAACATTCTCCTTAATAAGCCCAAGCATCATATCCTCATGCTACTTAGCTATGATACAATCCATAAGAGGAGAAGAAGAAACAACAAGTTGACACAACATTGCCTTCTTCCTACTCAAAAAATCCGCCACAACATTAGCCTTCCCAAGGGTATAGTTGATGTTGAGGTCATAAGAAGTAAGGAACTCAAGCCACCTAACTTGTCACTGATTCAAATCCTTCTGGGTGAAGATACACCTCAAAGACTGGTGATCCGTAAAGAGCTCAAACTTAGTTTCTAAAAGATGATGCCTCCAAAGCTTTAAAGGAAAACCACGACAAGCAATTCCAAATCATGAGCTACATAATTGGCCTCATGGGTCTTCAACTTATTACTGGCATAGGCAATAACCTTCCAATCTTGGATCAGAACAGCTCCCGAACCCGCACGACTAGCATCAGTGTATACCATTAATCCCTCATTTCCATTTGGGACGTTAAGAACTGGTGCAGAAATTGGCTTATGCTTTAACTCATTGAATGCAGCTTCACACTTATCATTCCAATTAAACTTAGCATTCTTACGAGTCAAAGCAGTGAGAGATGCAGCAATATGAGAAAAATTCTCAATGAATCTCCGATAATAACCAGCAAGGCCCAGAAAACTACGGATATCAGATGGAGTCCTAGGAATTTGCCAATCCTGCAATAGAATAGGGAGAAATAAGAACCACAAGAAAGATAGAATGATAAATTACAGAGAGAGAAGAGAGTAAAGACTTACATTGATCACAGCTATCTTAACTGGATCAACAAAAATTCCATTACCAAAAACAATAAGCCCGAGGAATCGGACTTCATCTTTCCAGAAATGGCATTTCAAGAATTTAGCTTTCAACTGATGACTCCTAAGAGTTCCCAGAATAAAGCTAAAATGTGATTCATGCTCTTCCTTAGACTTAGAAAAGACAAGGATATTATACATAATGACTAGAACAAATTTGTTAAGAACGTCCCGAAAAACAGATTCATAAGATCAACAAAGAAAGCTAGGGCATTAGTCAAACCAAAAGGCATAACTAACCATTCATAAAAACCATTCTCGGTATGGAAAGCACTCTTGGGGATACTTTTCTCAGTAACTTTGAGCTGGTGGAAACATGTGGCAAGGTCAACCTGAGAGAAAATAGTAGCTCCATAGAGCTGATCATACATATCATTGATATGAGGCATAGAATATCTGTTTTTCATAGTGAGCTTGTTCAGCTCCATATAATCAACACACATCATCAAAGAACCATAGGACTTAGTGATGAAAACCATTGCTTCTCCCCATTCAGAATGGCTAGGTCTGATCAGACCTTTGGAGAACAAGTCCTCAGTTTGCTTCCTCAACTCAACCTTCTCACAGAGGGCCATTCTTATGAGAGGAAGAACTACAGGTCGAGCTCTAGGAATAAGATTAATATGGAATTCGATTTCCTGCTTAGGAGGTAAAGAAGCGACTTCACCAAATACATCGGGATATAGTTTGACCACATGAGTTGAATCAAGATCACCAGGAGAAGAATCAAGAGAATAAATAAAGCTGCTAGTATAATCCTGAGGCATGTGACATTAAATCACCAAAAGATTACCAAAATCATCTATAAGATAAATAGTCCGGGTTTTACAAAAGATAACGGCTTTATGCCCCTTTAGCCAATCATCTCCAAGCAACATATCAAAAGCATCGAAACCCAGAACATAGAGATCACCACTAAAGCGATGATCAGAATAGAGGAGTTTCACTTGGTTACAAATCCTACTAAGGTTCGCAGGACCCCTAATAGGATTTGAAACACACAAAGGTTCATCAGCAAACTTTGGAGAAAGGAGATGCTCAAACTTATCACAAAGATCCATAGAAATAAACTATAGGAAGCTCCAGTGTCAAATAAAACACGAACGTGAATTTGAATAAAGTAAAGGTGCCCTAAAAGTACCTTGAGTATCACTAAGAGCAGGTGGCGCAGGTGGAGTGGTAGAGGTAATAGCAGTGATACTAGATGGCCTGCTCTCATGCTTAGTAGGACAATTGTTCTTAAAGTGACTAGGCTGTAGACAAATATGACAGAGATCGCGCCTAGTCAACTGAATAGCTGCACTAACTAAAGTAGGGCAACTATTGGCATAGTGTCCCTTCTGATCACACTTGAAGCAAGTGATGAAAGATAAGTCGATAGGCTGCCTCTAAGAAGAAGAAGACCCTAAACATGGAGTCTTATTCCAATTCTTCTTCTGTTGATGGAAATTAGGCTTTCTCTTCTTAAGGTTTCCAAAGGAAGGCTAAGATGAAGAAGTACGAGCAATAGAAGGATCCTTAGAAGTAGGATTCTCATATCTGATGACCATATCCATCAATCCAGTAAAGGGGCTATGCACATGAGAAATGAGAAGACCACAATACTCTGGGCGAGCTCCAGCTATAAACGTCTCATTCTTCTTAAGAGGGGTGTCAATCAGGCCATGACCAAACTTTGAAAGTTCATTGAACTTCCGCTCATACTCAGAAAATGACATGTCTCCCTGCTTAAGATCCATAAACTCCCTGTATAGCTGAGACATCCCTGCTTCGAGCATCCACTTAGCCACAAAAGCATCCCTAAAGCACGATATCGAAACATAAGAAAGATTCCAAAGAGAGAGAAAACTAAACTGAACTCAAGAACCAATACAGGTTGATACCTAAACTGCTTCCAAGAAATATCAGCCTCGATAATGTGAGCCATAACAGACTCCCACCAATCCAGAGCTGCCTCCTTTAACTGCTAAGCTGCCAACTGACGCTTCTAAGCATCAATGATCTCAAGACCGGAGAAAATCCTCTTTAATCCCTTCAACCACTGCCGAGCCTCAATGATGCTTTCAGATCTAGTAAACTTGGTACCACCAAGCTTAGTGAACTCCTTACAGAGAGTAGTGAACCTAATGGGTGCAACAGGCTCAGGAATAGAGGCAACACCACGACCTCAACCTTTGTCATTCCTACGATCCATCCAGATAAATCAAGAATGAATTTAAGACGAAGGTAAAGGAGATACGAAGACAAGATTCAACTAGAAAGAAAATCCTACTCAAAGAATTTAATGAACAAGATGGATCAAGAAAGGAAGGAAGTTTAGGAAAAATTAGATTTTAAACAAGAAAATTTTATATCAAAATAATCTTTAAAATCCTTAGAAAATCATTTAAAAATCAATTTATACTTAAAAATATGTTCTCTCACAAAGAAATGAACTTCTAAGATTGATTTCACTCATTCTAAGGTATTTCTACCCTATCTCTAATGACTATTTTCTCTGCAGGCTAAGGTTTGCCTAAAACCAAAGCTCTGATACCAAATGTAATGACCCACTATTTTGGACCATTCAAATCGACAATAAAACCACACATTTCAGACTTGAATAATTCAAAAAAATAGATTATTAATATATTTCGAGCAAATAAAACTAATCACAGATACAGAATATCAGAATAACTTGCAGCGGAAATAAAATAACCATAGTAGTTCATGAAGCTACTACATCCATAGTCTCAAAACAGAATACAAAATACTAGAGTCTGAAAGCAAATACAATAGAAATCCACTAATAAATAAGCCAAGGCTGAATAAAAATAATTGAAATAGAAATATATAGACAACTAGATAGATAGATAGATAGATAATCTTCTGCAAATCACTAGCTCCAGAAGATGAATCCAAAGCTGTGATACTCAGGCTGACCAGAGCGTAAAGCAAAACACAAAACACTCGAGTCAGGACATACATACTTATAAAATGTAAATCAACTCAAGTGAACTGTAATAAAATGCACAAGTAACTTAAAGGATGCTTGGAATCGCCCATCCTTTAAGAATCCATTAAACTATCTACTATGTAGTAATATACGCAATTATAATAATGTCTAAAGTGAAGTAAACTATTAAAATAGCATCAGGGCTTTACATTTTCCACCATAACACATTTTATATATTCCTATAGTCTATACAGTACCGTAATCTCCCCCGTACTGGGCGTCGTCAGAGAGCACTGCATAGGTATGGTACAAAACAAACTCGTATAAAGCATGCTAGGGTAGGTGTCACGGCACAACAAGGCAATGCCACGATAGATATACCAATTACGCAACCGAGCTAGCGGTAATGCATAACCGCAGCTACTGCCCACCTCGAGCCACACTTCCAAAATCAAAGGTGTGCACGAAATCAATCACAAAGTAATAGAATGGCATACGAAGAAGTGTGTCTGATCGGAGGAGCTACCGCACTTGGCCCGAGAATCTCTCATGTTTTAGCCACCTTATGCCAACTCACGGGAGTCGAGTCTACATATATACCTCAATAGAACGTCGCCACCATCCTGCATCATTCTGGAATCTCTATCGTGTACACGGTTGTTAAAGTGGTTTTCGGTATTGGTAGACAGTATGACAATATCCGATCCCGGTCTGTTTAACAACCAACCATTATTGTAACCCGTGGTTACTTATTTCAAATGGTTTACATTTCAAATAAAACATAGTCTTTCAAAACCATTTAAATCCGATGTCATTCTTCTTTCAAATAAATATTCATTTTCCAAAGTTTGTATCATTTTAAATTTATACACTTAGTTATCACACTTTGAAAAATGTAATATTTGGAAAAACATAACACTTTGAAAATGCAATATTTAGAAAAACATAGCACTTTGAATTGTAATATTTAGAAAAACATAGCACTTTGAAAATGTGACCCTTATATAGTAGCATTTCAGAAGTGTCATATTTTTAGAAAGAGTAGCATTTTAAAACATAACCTAAAGTTGTATAGAATTTTAAAAATGCTACCAATTGTACTATAACATATTTAAAACATCATATCTTCAATTTTCACCACAGTTATCATATAAAATCTATTTATTATACAAAACATGTCCATTCCATAAATAATCATTACAATTACTAGGTTAGATCTTAAAATTCCATAATAAATCAAATTAAATTATTAAGTTACGGTTTAAAACCAGTTATTAATTTATAAAATTTTAACTTTATAGAAAACCAATATATATATTTTTTAAATCATTTAAAATAAAATTTTAAGTTAAAATTTCATATATTTAAAATTCAAAATACTTAATCATTTTTAGAAAAACTATTTAAAACTAATCACGAGTGTGTATAATATTTTCTAACCTAGGTCAAGTGAGACGTATATACATCATTTCAATCCGTAATTTATAAAATTTCGGGTTTTATCATTTCAAACCCGCAATCCCAAGTAAAAGAAAAATAAAAATCGCTTGAGCCTATCATTTCAACACATAATGATTTTTCCCTATTATAAAGTCCGTTCGGGTATGTATCATTTCAACCCATAGTGAGGGAACTTGCAATGTGAGAAACAGAAAATATAAATGAACAGAATCACATAGCAAATCATAGCATATCATGTCAGGTGATAAGACAGGTATAACATTAGGTGATAACATCATATAATATCATGTCATGAGCATATATGAGATAGCTAACATCATGGCATATCACTTTTACAATTTCACAAGTTATTGATTCACTAGAATATAAGTACATAGTCGAAAGGGATAAACTCACCTTCTTTGGAAGAGATGATAAATTCAAGACACAAGAACAAACCCCCGAAAAGCATGAAAAAGCATGAATCAAACTAGTAGAAGTATAGTCAAGATCCAAATCTTGTAAACAAACAAAATACAACATACATAAGCAATTGTTTACACAAGAAATAATTAAACAAACAAAAACAAATATGGCTAAACAAGCACAAGTGGCTCGGCCACTTTGCATATAGGCTAGCCAACATGACAACATGGCTCGGCCATGATGTTTTTGAGGCATGCTAGGCTCAGCTATGGTGTGCATAGGGTACGACTATCGGTGGGTGAAGGGGTGGCAAGGCAAAAGGTCAACTGGAAGGAAAAAAGGCTGAGGAAAAAAATGCATTTGGGTTCGGCCATGTCATTTTGGGTTCGGCTACTTGGGTTATATGCATGGCCATGATGGGTTGAAGGTAACTAAGCAAGGCATGGAATTGTTCATGGCTAGGCAATAGGAGATGGTGGCCGAGGCAAGTAGGAAGAGAGGGGGAAGAAGCATGGGGTCGGCTAGGGTTTTGGCAAGGGGATTTGGTGATTTTCGGATTTAGGGGTCATGGCTCTAGTTGAAGTGGTGGCCGATAAATACTACATGGTGATGTGGGTGGAGATGAGGTCAGCTAGGGAAATGATGATGTAGGCCGAACCATGTAAGGAAGAGAAACAAAGGAAGAAAAATTGAAAAGAGAAAAAGAATGAGAAGAGGAGAGAAACTTTCTGTAATTTTTCTCAGCAGAATGCAAAAAAGAGAAAGAAGGAGATGGAAGGAAGTTTTGTACGTGAATGATTTTTGGAAAGACATCTTTTCAAATGAAAAGGCAATCAAGTGTCTCTTAGGAATTTCCTAAGCCCAATGTAAAAACAAGCTAAAACCCAAACAAAATCAAACCCAAAGCCGAAATGAAATAGAAAATAAAATACTGAAAATATTTGCGTGCAAAACACTGAAACTTTGCAGATTTAAAAGGTGTAAATCAGAATTCAACAAAATGAAAAGCATAGAGGATATTAGAATCAAATCCAGCTTCCCAAAAAAAAGAATAGAAATTAAAATTTCAAATCTAAATATTTCAACTGAAAGTCAAACTTTGACCAAAGTTGACCAAAAATTTAAATTTCAAAAAAATCTTTATTTTATTATATTTGGAAAAATAATTATCAATAAATACCAAAATTTCATTGTAAAATTTCAAAATTTTAATTTTTAAATGATTTAAAATCAAAGTTTTCAAATAAGTCTTATTTAAAATATTTGATAAAATTATGGGTTGTTACATATTAAACAAAGATGGTAATGGTGTTTCGATATTGATAAATTCATGGAGTTTATATTGTCCAAGATGTTATACCATTGCGTATAGAACATAGAGTTTATATATGGTATATTGAGTCCACTTCGAGAGGATAAATACCCTTATCGAAAGGGATGTTTTGAAGGGGATTCGATGAATAATTTCATACTATGCTAGCTAAACTAGCTCCTTCGAAAGGTGTATACACATAACGAAACATATACCCCTTTCGAATGAGTTCTTTCCAGAAGATCACAAACAATGTGATCAAAAGAAAATGCTCCTTCTTAAGGGAAGAATGGACCTTTCGACACAATCGAAAGAGACAAATATTCAATATAAATAACCACTTTCGACTCACTCAAAAGGAGGCTTCAAACATGATGTTTTATCCTTCGTATTCATTTCAATGAGGTGGATTGGACCTATTAACTAAAATTAATATTTTCATGAGACCGCCCTCCGCAGGCAACTTGTCCAAGCCAACTCGTGTGGAAGGGGTTTTAAAGAGTGTGCCACTTCTAAAAATTCACTTTTGAAGTGTTTACAGCGTGTCTTATAAGTCGCTTAGCTTTAGGGATGTTAACAAGTTTTCTTGTTAACACATTGTAAATTCATTGTTGATATTGAAAGAAATATATCGGTTTAATATTTTATTCTATAAAATATATACCGTATATGTAGGGAGCATATCAACAGAGGGAGCATGTTATAAATATTGAACATTATGCTATGATTTTGTTTTATGATCTTGAGTATATTCTACATACGTTACACCTAAAAAATCTTAACATGTTGTTAGTTATCATTAAAAGGGGAAGATTGTGAAGTATACGTCCTATTTGATAATAACAAATATAATTTTAAGATTTTCTAAGTACAATGTATCTTCGGTGTGTACTCAAGATCATACAACAAAATCATAGCACTATTTTCAATATATATAACATGCTCCCTCTGTTGATATGGTCCCTCTAATAATGTTGTATATATTTTCTAGAATAACATAGTAAAGCGATATATTTCTTTCAATTCAATGAATTCACAATGTAACCAAATCTTAAGTACACACTCAACATACGTTACACTTGGAAAATCTTAACATGTTGTTTGTTATCATCAAAAGGAGAAGATTGTGGAGTATACGACTTCTTTGATAACAAATATAATTTTGATTTTGACTTTATTTTCAGAATGTGTTATAGTTTAGAAATAAAAATTTCACAATTTTGTTTCTTGGTGAATTTTAGTAGATATATCTCATTTGTTTGATTTACACACATCACTTAGCAAACACTTGCACTCCTATTTTTATCTTTAAAAATAATATGTATTTTATTATTATTAAATAGTTGTTATTGTAAGAAATTTCCATTTAATATTAATAAATATATATTGTATATAATGTATGTTTAGTGTTGTATATTTATAGGGATACAGTGAAGTTTCTTTTTCAGAAAGGGAAACGAATAAAGATCATGTGACAGAAAAGGAAATATATCATGTAATCCAAGTCACATAGTATTCCCTAATTGATTGGAAATAGTCTACACATGGAATGATAATTGTATTATCGGATTGATTGGAAATATTAGGCAACAAATATCGAAGATGGAGAATCTCTTAAAGGCAATGTATAGGATATCAATCATTTAAAATGGGAAACTAAATCATTTCATAAAAAGGAAAGTTATATTTTTTTTCCCATTGATTGGAAATGCTCAACAACAACAAAAAAGGAAAAACTATTTCATAATCTTTCCAAAAAAAGGAATGCATCGCATATAGATTCATTCACATACTCAATCATCAGACCAAGATTCTTAAGCAAATATTCTGGCTAGCTTTAAGTTTCTTATATATATCATCTCTTGTACACTATTTTTTGACTATGGGATTAAAAAGTTTGCAGAGCTCTTGTGCCATCATAACTACAACTCACTTTTACATCACGTACTCATGCAAGCAAATTAAAGCATAGAAATCTTGGGTGATTTAAGCATCTTTTTTTCATACAACCAAGCACCAATTACAACTCCGTGCACTCCAGACCGCAGCATGATTTTCTCTAGGCATCTACAGGGACGGGATTGAATACCAAGCAGAGTAGCAGCTCACAATTTTTTTTGAGGACTTCATGTGATAGGAGCAATGAAGTATTTTTAGGAGAAGAAAACATGATTATTTGAGGAAGGGAAAAAGGGTTCAGTGAAAGGAATGTTAGTGGATAGTCACGTGACAAAAGAGAGGGGAGTTTATTTTAAGTTTGTAATTTGTTTTCCTTGTTTTTTATTTTTATTTTCTTTTGTTATTTAAACTCCAGAATTTTTTCTGGGATTGAGCTACAAGGTTTTGTTGTTCAGGGAATTTGATCATAGGGGATTGAGTTCAAGCAAAGTTATTAGGCTTAGAGTTAGAATATTTGTTTACAGTGACCACGAGTTTACTATGTGTAAGCGTTTGAGTATTTAATTCTACTAATAACTTTGGGGGCAGCAGTAGGCAGTTGGAACTAGGTATATCTTGTGTTCCTTACCTTCTTCATTTACGTTTTCTCACTACTTTATTTATTTATTTGCAAAATATTTTAAATACCATATTCCCTCCCTTCTAGGGTATATTACTCAATCGTACATAATATACTTTCAATGTTAACCCTAGTGATTTCATTATTTCATTCCATTGTCTTTCCAAAACCCAAGCATTTTCAGACAAGGCAAACCGTAAATGCTGAAATAAGATGAGATTTTGTTTATTTCTCTTCAATTTTTTAGTCAATTGTCTTCTAATAACACTATTTTCTTTGTAATTTTATTGATTGCAAATTTTTCACGATTTCTAACAACCCTAAATGCTGAAATAAGGTCTAACAACACCATAGCTACTTCTTTCCACCTGTTTATAATTTTTAAAACAGGTTGTTTGAGGTTTGATGTTTTTATATATTTATAATTTATTCGCATAAGTCAAATGGTTTGCAAATTGTAACCTGTATAAGAAAAATTATCGTTGTTAACTACATTACTATATAAAGCAATTAGGTTAAAATATTAAATTTTGTTTTAGCATTTAGAAAATCAAGCAAACTAATACTATTTTCTCTTTGCTTTAGCATTTAGAATGAAATATTAAACTACTTTAACCCAACTTGGTACTAGTATAAGCAAATTTTTCTTTTACTATTTAACTTTTGCATTATTTTAGGTGATGCTGATATGAGTAACAAATAGCTTCATGAAGAAATGATCAACGATGATGATAATCAAGTTCAGAAAGATGGAGTTGGAGGAAAAAAATCATAAAGTTAAGGATGCTACCGAGGAGATTGAAGGGAAAATAAAAAAGGAAATTAGAAGTTTGGCTTGAGTTCGAAAGACATATAGAGGAAAATAAAGATGGCATAATTAGAAGGTACGATATGTGTATCCATTGTAAAGAAAAGAAAACTATTATAAAAGATGGATTTATAACTATGTTTAAAAGAAATTTAAGTGGATTTTGTGTTCACATTGCAAGAAAAAATAACAACAAATTTTAGGGAAAGAAATTTTGAAAGAAAAAACACCCTAGACAACGATTTGATTGAGAAATTAGCTCTTCACAACTATGACAAGGCAATAATGAGGAAATTATTGCTATAATAATTGTCATGCATGGATATCCATTTAAGATGGTTGAACATGGATTTTTATCTTATATTTTCAAAAGTTGAATCTCGAATTGGAGCAAATTTCAAGGTTAACCGTTAAAATTGAATGTATGAAAGTATATAAAAATAAGAAGAAGAAACTGAAAGAGACGCTAAGGGCTATGGGAAGAGTAACTTTAACAACCGACTTATGGGCATCAAATCAAACTATAGGATATATGTGTCTTACATGTCATTTTTTGGACTTAAATTGGGAACTACAAAAGTCTATTCCAAATTTGATAGTCTAGCGCCACCATATACCAAGCAAGCTATTGCTGATGTTGTTTTTGCATGCCTTGTAGATTGGAGGATAGAGAATAAAATATCTTCAATTACACTCGATAATGCATCATCCAATGATTTAGCTGTGAGAACATTAAAAAAAAGATTTTCATTAAAGAGTGGACTTTACTTCAAAGGGAAGATCATCCATGTTAGATGTGTGCATATATTTTTACCTAATGATGCAAAATGGATTGACTGGAATAAAAAGTGTATTACAAAATATTTAAGAAAGCATGAAATATTTTAAAATGTCTTCCCAACAACTTAGCAAGTTTGTATATATAGTTAAACAACTACAACTTTCGGTCTTTAAACGCACAGTCCTTAATGTTTATACTCGTTGAAATTCAACATATGAAATGTAGATTGCGCGATTCAGTTTAAGAAAGTGTTTTATATGTATCAAGAGAGAGATCCATATTACACTTGGCTTCCATCTACATGAGATTGAGAGAAAGCCGAATTGGTATGTAGAATTCTAGAAACCTTTAGTGAAGCTTTCCATTTTTTTGGGTACTTCATATCCAACTTCAAATTTATCTCTCCATGAACATTGAAAGATTAAACAAATATTAAATGATGAGTTGGTGGAGTTTGAAAATTATTTTTATATGAGTGAAATGTTGAATAAAATGAAGATAAAGTTTGACAAATATTGGAGTGAATGCAATATTTTAATGTTAGTTGTTGTGTCCTAGACCCTAGATACAAAATGAAACTACTTGGGTTTTTCTTTCCAAAGATTTATCATGCCGCTGAATTAGACCGAAATATGAAATATATCGCTTCTTTGCAAGATATATATTGTGAGTATGTTTTGAATACGCCATTGAATATTAATTGTAGCAGAAAGAGTGATAACAATGATTCTAATAGTATATTAATGACAAAGCATAGATCTAAATCTGAAATATAGGCCGAAGAGTCTCATATTATAGTACCGTCGGAATCAGAGTTGGATGTATATTTTAAAGAACCTCATTACAAATTTAATGGATAGATGGTAAATTCAATATCTTGGACTGGTGGAAGTTCAGTGCTTCAAAATATAAAATATTGTCAAGAATGGCTCATGATATACTTTCTATTCCAATGAGTAGTGTTGCTTTTGAATTTGCATTTAGTGCTGGTTGTAGAGTGCTTAATTGGTTTAGAAGTTCTTTGAAGTCTGAGATGGTTGAAGCTTTGATACGTAGTGGTGATTGGCTGTGATCCAACTATTCATCGAAAGAGGATAAATATATGTTCATCTTTTGTTAGTATAATATTCAAAAATTTCTTATTTATTTAATTATAATCATTGTACTACCACAAAACTTAGCAATTTGATACCTGTTCAACTCTTTTTTTAATAGGGTGCAACATGGAGAGGAAGATACCCAGTACATCATATTTGATCGAATGGAATTGAAAACAAGCCCATAAGTAATCAAACTTTTGCATCCCTCTTATGATCATCCGTACTAGTTACAAAGTGGAAAATAGAATTATGTGGTGGAAAAGGGAGAACAGTGGTTAGGAGTTCTAATTTTTTATATTTTATTTTTGAGATAAGGCATGCGAATAAAATTAAATACTGTTGTGGTCAAGTTAAGTGAGTATGCCAACTAAAACATGTCTCCTCACCATGACTACATCTTCTCATCCTGTTTAATAGAAAAATCTTTGTCTAATAAAATCTAAATTAAATCAAGCATACATGTCCTTGCAAATACACATAACTTGCATATAGATTATTCTCGGTGTTCTTCAAGGTGTACATAATCACCTTATTTATGTTCGCTGGATGCGGACCTTGTTAAATGGGAGTTTATACCATTCTGTCGGTTGAATGGGAGTTTATACCTTGTTAAATGGGAGTTTATACCTTGTTAAATGGGAGTTTGGATTGCGCTCATGTGAGCGGATTTTGAGAATTTGGATCTGTCGGTTGAGCAGAAGTAAGTGATGGTATTTTGATACCTCAGGAAGTAGTAGCTGTGTGATGAGATGCAGTGACTATGGAAGTCTCCAGAGATGTTTCTTTTGGAGCAAGTTTAAGGAAGTGTGTCTGCTTCAGAGTTGTGGCTGAGTTCAGCAGGATGTTTATGTTTAGTTGGAAGTCCGAGTTTCTCCAAAAAAACTCTGGATAAGAAGTCTTTGGCTTCTGTGTTAGCAGTGCAGATCAGGAATGTTCCGTATTTCAGTAGGGAGATCTTTTGGCTTAGCAGTTTTCCTGAAGTGGAGTTCAGAAGCAGTTAAGTGGACTCGTTTCTTCGATGGGTTGGCTAATTAAGTTTAAGCTGTTCTGTTTGGTAAAGAGAGAACAGTTTTACTTGGATTTGGTTTGGATTGATCACAAAAGTGACTTGCGATGGTTTGGTGATTATCTTAGACAGTTTTTTTTGCTTGGATTTGTGGCATTTCTAGAGGATGTAGAAGTTATGGAGTTGCTGAAGATTGTCCGAGTATATCTTCAAGGAAGTTGGAGGTTTTGCCCGCATTGGAGTTTGAGTTCTGAATCGACTTGATGTCAAGAGTGATACCAGTGATTCAGTTGGGTAGAAGGTTGTCTCCTAGGTTTGTTGTTTGGTGTAGCAGCTCTGTATCTCTTGGAACTTCTGTTGAACCTTATTTCTGAGATGTGATGTTTAGTCTGTGCTTGTGTTCATTCGACGGCATTTTCATCTGCTCCAGATCAGAGTTGTGCAGCGGAAGCAAGGTGGCTATTGACTTGAGTAGAAGCAACTGGATGTTGCAGTATTTTGGATTAGAGAGTTTCTTCTGAATTTTTTTTTTAAGAATCTGAGGCAAGTTGGCGAGTGATTCTACTCTGTCTTATCTGGATAGGAGAAGTTGTTTTCTTCTGTTGATAGTAAAGTTTGGTTTTGATTTTTGGATTGATCTTGTGAGGATCAGTTTGTGAGTTGATCCAATTTGTTTGTAGAAATATCAGCGAAGGTTGAGCTGACCAGGGAGGATCTGTTGGCAGATCGGATCATCCGGTAAGTTTTGAAGTTAAGAACGGAAGAATTTGGAATTCGAAGTTGGAGACTTCGATGTTGTTGAGGTTTCCTCTGGTAAAGGGAGCAATGAGATTTGAGGTGAGCTCCGAGGTATTGGATTCTTCTGAGTTTTGTAGGATCAGTGTTTTGGATTGAGGAATTGAATTGCAGTTTGGAAGACTGGAATTCAAATTATTTCACGTATCTCTGAGGGAGTACGTGTTTAGTCATCACTGGTTTTTGAGGCCAGTAGTTTTGTGAGGTTTTAGATGTTGATCAGACTTGTCTAAGGTCTGGTATCTTGTGTAGATTATAGATCTAGCTGAGTGGGAACTCAGTAGCTTATAAGCATAGCTAGTTTGGGTTTAGTAGAGCGAGTATCCCTGTGTCTGTACTGGGGAAACTCGAGATAATTTAGGAAGTTTATCCGGATCTGTGTCCGGATAGCTGGTGTTATTTATTTGAATTGGTTGTTTGGATGAAATTGTTTGTTTGATTGATAGTGTATGGCTGTTATGAATGTTTGAATTGGTTGAAAATAAAATAAACTTTGGATTATCTTTGTTTTAAATTTCGAGGACGAAATTCTGTTAAGGGGGGAGGATTATAATATCCCGGAATTTCAAGGAGTTTAAAATGTTAATAATCTCTTGAATTTAAATTATTTGAATTGATAAAATTGTTATTTTCAAAAATAATTAACCAAGTAATATTTTAATTATTGTTATAAATTGGTTTTATAATAAGAATAATTATTTTATTGTATAAATAAATTCTAAATTGATATATTGTTTTCAAAATTTAGAAGTATGTTTGAATATATTTATATCTGTGTATCTTAAATTGATTTTAAAAAAGGATATATTATTTGTAAATAATAATGAGCTTATTTTAAAATAGTTGTTTATATTGATTTAAATTTATTTTAGATTTGATTTGACTTTGAAAATGAATATAAATTTGAATTTAAAGGTATACATTCATATTTAAATAAATGATAATATGGTTTGGTTTTAAGTTACATAGATAATATTTTAATTAGAAATAAGATTTTGTATTTTCTTTTT
Source organism: Allium cepa (assembly GCA_030765085.1). Taxonomy (NCBI): domain Eukaryota; kingdom Viridiplantae; phylum Streptophyta; class Magnoliopsida; order Asparagales; family Amaryllidaceae; genus Allium; species Allium cepa. The sequence continues at coordinate 1,041,251,659 of CM060928.1, forward strand.
ATGAAAATATTATTTGTGTTTATTTAGTAAAATGAATGTGAGGCTTTTGAAATAGTATTTAAAATAAGTTTGAAATATTGTATATAACTTTATTTAAATTATAATTGATTTTTATTTCATGTTCTTTTCAAAGATTGTACATATATAAATTAAGCATACTTGTGTAAATGTATAAATGTATTTATTTATTTGATATTTAATTAGAAAAGCATTTTTAAAATTTAGAAAGCACATTAGTAATTAGGAAAAATAATCTAAAATTCTTTTAAATTTCTTTTAGTATAAAATTTAATAAAAAGTGACAAGTGTTTAATTTTAAAACACTATTTTAACAAGTGTTAAAATATTTATGGAAATTGAGACATGTGTCATATTTACATTTTTGTTTTAAAAAAATCTGAAATTTTCCTATTTAAACATTCTTTCTCATCTTTCTTTCTTCTTTAAAATCTTGGATCATGTTTAAAAGAAAACTAAATCTTCATGCAACCTTCATTCAAACACCCAACACCAGAAAAAATATTCAAACAAAAATTTGAAGCATTTGCAAAATCTTACTCATTCAAAACCTGCAATCTTTCAAATTTGCAAATATAAGACAATCTTCAAAAGAAATCAATTCCTCAAAATGAAATATGATCAATCCTTAAACAAAACTGTATATCTGCATTTATTCTCAAAACAAAATCCTCCTCAAAATAAATTTGCAATTTTGTTACCTGTACAAACTTTCCCATGTTCAAATCAGAAAAACCTGATCAATCTTCAATGCAACAAATTCTATAATTTGTTAACCTGGAAGCACCACAGTTTAAAACCCAGATTTGCTAATTTTCAAACCAGATCTGCATCATGTTTCAAACATGTTTGCAAGCTTCGATTAATCACTAAGGCCTGTAACCCTCTGTCAAGTATGCATGCAAGTTTCTAGGCTCCAGTTTTTAAAGCTTCAGGATCAAGTCTTTTGAAGTTTCCAGTTCATCTTAAAAATCTCTGCTCTGCACTTCTAAAATGAGGTGAGTAAACATTTTACTATAAAATCTAAAAGAAGTAAATATCTGATTTCATATAAGCTGTGATGATGTTAGTTATATATATATATACACAAGTTTATATCTGTAGACAAATCTGCAAGTTATGATTGTGAGGCTTGAACCTGTGCATGTTGATTTTCTTTTCATTTTATTTTTCTTTCTTCTCTGTATTTTTCTTTAGAACCTGAGACAAAGACTAAATTTTCAAACAATCCATTCAAAAATTGTTAAATCACAGTTTCAAACTAAAATAGGTTAATTCAAGTATAAATTGAAAAAAAATAGAATAAAATTAAGTCTCTGGTTTGAGAGGTACCTGGAAATCAAAAATGCTGCAAACAATTTATTAACAAATATTGAAACCAAATATCATTATTTGATGAAATAACTATATAATCTAGACTGACATTTGAAAGTATGAATTTTGGAAAGAAGTTTATAATTTTTAAAATTGTAGTGAGGGAGTATTTGGGGGTTTCCTGTGAATTAAGTTTTGACCTTTAACTAATGATCCTTTCATTTGGATTTCTTGAAATTCTTCATGAAGTTAGTGTGTGCATCAGAGAGTATAAGAAAATAGTTGAAGAATTTTTAAATCACTGTGATGCTTGATTTTGTCTGAAATTGGATTGTAAACCTAGTTTGGGAAACTTGCTGTAAAATGAACACGGCGTCTTCATCTCTGAATCGAGTGAGGTGAAAATTGAAGTGAAGTAAGCTTGGTGGGTCGGTGGACCATGGCCGGAATTGTGGCCTTTATCGTTGATCGGAATCGTGAGAATTTGAGGTTTTCAGGTGGTGGTTTTAGGGGTTCAGTCCATCTAAAATGCTCGATTTTGAATTGAGATAAATTTTGGAGTTTGAATGGCCGTGGAGGCTTGAAGGGTGGTGGTATGACTTGGCGGTGGGTTCGCCGATGACCAGAGAGGGTCCGGCAACGGTGCAGGTTGCACGAGTGGGGATGGGTGTTAGAACCTTTGGGTTTTGTTTTGGGTTGGGTACTGGGTTGTAGCTCGGGTAGAAAGGGAGTAGGACTCAGGAAGGAGCTCGTGTATTTTGGTTGTGGCTCGGGGAAACTCGCGTGGCTCTGGGTTGAGTTGCTGTGACAATTGTTTTGGTTTTAACAGTTTATTTTAAGTTTTAATTTAAACAGTTTTAAGGATTTAAAAAATCCTTGTGCTTTGTTTCTTAGGTCCCAGTAAGGGTTGAACCCACATTAAAGTGTTAACAAATATTTCAAAATTTAAATAAAATAAGTTTTAAACTTTAAGAAAATTTAAAGTTAAATTTAAAGTTTTTGTTTTAGAAATTGAATTGTTTTTATAAATAAACTTATATAATGTTTTAAATATCTTAAAGTTAAAATCTTAATATTATTTAAAATCTTATTTTGAAATATAAAGAGAATTTTAAGTAAATGTTTTATTTAAATTAATTAGAGGAAAATGATTTATTAATTAACAATTAAGTTTAAGATAATTTATTTACTTGGAATTAAAAATTGTTAATTAATAATTAAGGGAAAAGTAATTAATGATTTCTATATAATTTAATTTAATTTATAAATTAAGTTAAGTAAATATTTCAAGATTTATTTAAGATAATTATTTTATCTTAAATAATAATTAAGTATTAATAATTTGTAATTAGATAGTTAATTAAGAAACTTTAAGTTAATTAATTTATTTAATTATTATTTTAAAAGGGGTTAATTAAGTAATTAATTAAGTATAACTAATTAATTAAGATGATAATTTAATTAATGTCTAATGATTAATTAAATTGTAATTACTTATTAACTAAGTAATTAAGGGTTAATTAAAATAGTAATTAATTAATAAAGGTTTTATTTAGTCTTAATTGAGTTTTCTGAATTAATAATTAAAAGATTATTAATTTATAATGGAAGTTAATTAAGAATTAATTAACTATTTTTTTTAAAGGTTAATTAATTATAATTAAGAATTAATTAATTTTAATTGTGGATTAATTAAATTGTAATTAAGATTGTTAATTAATAATTAAGTTTATTAATTAATGATTAAGAGTTGATTAATTAGTTAATTAAGTTTAATTAATTAATTATAAAAGTAATTAGTAATTAATTACTTTGTATTAAAAGATTGATTAATAATTAAGGTTTATTAATTGATAATTAAGATAATTAATCTAATAATTGAAGATTAATTTGAGTTAATGAGTAATTAAATTACTCAATGTTGTTTATGAGATGAGTTTGATCAAGTAATTAATTAATTTGTTAATTGATTAAATATGGTCACTTGATAAACTTAATAAAGTTTTGATAAGGTTAATTACTTAAGATAAGTAATTGGTTAATTACAGAGGTAATTGAGTTAGGTAAATTACTGATTTGGGAAGTAAATTTTAAATGAATAATTACTTGTTAAAGTAATTAAAGGTTTATTACTTGGTGTAATAAATCAATGAATTTATAAAGTAATTAAAAGTAATTAAAAAGTAATTAAAAATAAGTAATTACTGTATTTAAGTTGATTAATTAAAAGCAATTAATCTAAGCATGATTAATTAATTAAGGTTCATTAATTGATATGATTAATGAAAATAATTAAGGATTAATTACTTTATTAAGAGTTAATTAATCAAGGTTGTTTAGGATAAATTAATTAATTTACCTAATGGTTATTTAAGCAAGATTTATTTTTATGAAGGTAATTAATTTAATTAATTTTAAATTAATTAAGAAGTAATTAATTTAATTCACTTTAAATTAATTAGAGATAATTAATTTAATTCATTTTAAATTAATTATATTGTGGTATGGGTGAACCATTGCTTGTGTATGATTGGATGACATTGATTGTCTTGAATGCTTTGTGATCTCAGTAATGAGATAAGTATGGTTGTGTGATATGAATGCTTGGTTGCATTGTGATGATTTCATAGATTATTAATTGGGATGTTGATATATGGATTATCTATTATGATATTGATAATGCGGATTACCTGTTATTTGATAATGTTGATTATCAATTGTGATTTGTGAATTATCTATTCTATGTATATATAGATAGTTGACTTTAATTGTTTTAAAACCTTTAAAACAACTTGGACTTAAAAGACACGCTTTGGATTTCGATGAGACCGGGATCGGGTTTCCATATTTGGATATCCGAAAACCACATCGATTCCAAATAACGTTAGGTCGTGAGTCAAAGTGGAGCTTTGTGAAGACTCGAGGTGTAAGGGCTATACGTCAGTATAGCTCTGTGGGTGATTCCGTAATGAGTTGACGGAATTAGTTCTTATAGATTCGAGATGGTGGTTCAGAGTGCAAGGGTTATTGTCGTTAATGCTGAGGGTGATTCCAAAATGACTGTAACGAGATAATGCCTCCGGTTTCGTTCGAACCCGGAACGAACTTGTATGGATTGAATGCTTTCAGAACATCGTCAGGTGGACGATGAGCATTATAAGTGATGTGTCCTATAAAGGTAATCGTAACCTCAAGCCTCATCAACCGGGAATGGATAAAACAGGGGAGGTGCAGCAAAGCTTCGTGGGTCGCACCCACTGGAGAGTAAGATTTACCCCTGTCTAGAGGTCCCTTTTATTTTGGCTGTGTGGACGGTTGAATAGCTACAACCGTCGGGGTTGTCTTATTCGGAACTGTTCAGTAAGGAACGGATCCGGCTTTGTATTGCAGGGGGTCGGGAGTGATCCTCGGTACGGTGATCTAGGCCACGTACTGTGACGGGCGGTACCCAAGTAGCCCTGCCATTGTATGGAATCCAAAATCCAATAAGTGCCAACGGTTTTGATTGTATTACCCACTTTTGTGGCTAGTAGCTAGAATTTAATAAATGTAACAATTTCGGCTATTTCTTATTTATTTGAAAACCCTAGACCCTATTATAATATCACTGAATTTCCTATCAAATGTTTTGGTTAGCGTAAGATAAAAACTTTTCCATGTTTATGTGTGGGAAGTCTTACGTAATACCTTTTCTTTTTAAATGATTTTAAAAGTTAAGCAACTTTAACCCGTTTACTCACACCAGACCCATGTCTGACCCGGAGTTTATTTTGTTTTTCTTAAACTCTTGGGTACTCAAATTTTTATGAGTAGCCAAGGGATTCAGGTTAGAATTTTAGTTAGCTTGACGAATTCTGGAGGAGCAATGGAGCAGGAGGCTTCTGCATATAGCTATAGAGTTTTCCGCTGTGTGTTCTCTGAGTTGTTGTATTGAGTTGTATAACTAGACAGGTGTTTATAACTGTCTAGTATGAGTTGATTATTCTGTGTATCTCTAATGTATATGATACTATGTAAAGCATTATGTTATTAATATAATTTATTCATTCCGCTGTTTAGATTCTGATGTGTTGTTTCTTCTTCTCTTCTTTCTATTCTCTTTTCTACCCCTTTCTTTCTTAAAGATGATGCGATTTTCTGGTGATAGAAAGTCGGGTCGTCTCAGTTGGTATCAGAGCATTAGGCTGAGTGAATACCTAGGCTCTGAAGTGTGTCTTTCTTAGGGACCATTAGGTTGAGTGAATAACTAGGCTCTGTAGTGGTGTATTTCTTGAGAGAGCGTACTTGTAATTTTTATATAACTATATATATATATATATATATATATTTCTATCTATCTGTTGGGTTACCTGTTCGGGTTTTCCAATATAAGTTATAAAGGTAGATGAGGTAGTAATGTGTGTAACACGACTACCATTGGTTGGAGTTTGAATGTTTGAGGTTGGAAGTGTATCTGTCGATACTATAGACCTAATACCATCTCAAGTAATCTTTGTAGTTTGGTATAAGGATTTCATTTGATCTCTGAAGGAAACCTGTTAAGGTTCGGAGTTCATTTTTGAAGTGTAAGTTTGGATTACGCTCATGTGAGCGGATTTTGAGAATTTGGATCTGTCGGTTAGGCAGAAGTAAGTGATGGTATTTTGATACCTCCGGAAGTAGTAGCTGTGTGATGAGGTGCAGTGACTATGGAAGTCTCCGGAGATGTTTCTTTTGGAGCAAGTTTAAGGAAGTGTGTCTGCTTCAGAGTTGTGGCTGAGTTCAGTAGGATGTTTATGTTTAGTTAGAAGTCCGAGATTCTCCAAAAAAACTCTGGATAAGAAGTCTTTGGCATCTGTATTAGCAGTGCAGCTCGAGAATGTTCCGTATTTCAGCAGGAAGATCTTCTGGCTTAGCAGTTTTCCTGAAGTGGAGTTCAGAAGCAGTTAAGTGGACCTGTTTCTTCGATGGGTTGGCTAATTAAGTTTAAGTTGTTCTGTTTGGTAAAGAGAGAACAGTTTTACTTGGATTTGGTTTGGATTGATCGCAAAAGTGACTTGCGATGGTTTGGTGATTATCTTAGATAGTTTTCTTTGCATGGATTTGTGGCATTTCTAGAGGATGTAGAAGTTATGGAGTTGCTGAAGATTATTCGAGTATATCTTCAGGGAAGTTGGAGGTTTTGCCCGAATTGGAGTTTGAGTTCTGAATCGACTTGATGTCAAGAGTGATACCGGTGATTCAGTTGGGTAGAAGGTTGTCTCCTAGGTTCGTTGTTTGGTGTAGCAGCTCTGTATCTCTTGGAACTTCTGTTGAACCTTATTTCTGAGATGTGATGTTTAGTCTGTGCTTGTGTTCATTCGACGGCATTTTCATCTGCTCCAGATCAGAGTTGTGCAGTGGAAGCAAGGTGGCTGTTGACTTGAGTAAAAGCAACTGGATGTTGCAGTATTTTGGACTAGAGAGTTTCTTCTGAATTTTTTTTTTAAGAATCTGAGGCAAGTTGGCGAGTGATTCTATTCTGTCTTATCTGGATAGGAGAAGTTGTTTTCTTCTGTTGATAGTAAAGTTTGGTTTTGATTTTTGGATTGATCTTGTGAGGATCGGTTTGTGAGTTGATCCAATTTGTTTGTAGAAATATCAACGAAGGTTGAGCTGACCAGGGAGGATCTGTTGGCAGCCCGGATCATCCGGTAAGTTTTGAAGTCAAGAACGGAAGAATTTGGAATTCGAAGTTGGAGACTTCGATGTTGTTGAGGTTTTCTCTGGTAAAGGGAGCAATGAGATTTGAGGTGAGCTCCGAGGTATTGGATTCTTCTGAGTTTTGTTGGATCAGTGTTTTGGATTGAGGAATTGAATTGCAGTTTCGAAGACTGGAATTCAAATTATTTCACGTATCTCTGAGGGAATACGTGTTTAGTCATCACTGGTTTTTGAGACCAGTAGTTTTGTGAGGTTTTAGATGTTGATCAGACTTGTCTATGGTCTGGTATCTTGTGTAGATTATAGATCTAGCTGAGTGGGAACTCAGTAGCTTTTAAGCATAGCTAGTTTGGGTTTAGTAGAGCGAGTATCCCTGTGTCTGTACTGGGGAAACTCGAGATAATTTAGGAAGTTTATCCGGATCTGTGTCCGGATAGCTGGTGTTATTTATTTGAATTGGTTGTTTGGATGAAATTGTTTGTTTGATTGATAGTGTATGGCTGTTATGAATGTTTGAATTGGTTGAAAATAAAATAAACTTTGGATTATCTTTGTTTTAAATTTCGATGACGAAATTCTGTTAACGGAGGAGGATTGTAATATCCCGGAATTTCAAGGAGTTTAAAATGTTGATAATCTCTTGAATTTAAATTATTTGAATTGATAAAGCTGTTATTTTCAAAAATAATTAACCAAGTAATATTTTAATTATTGTTATAAATTGGTTTTATAATAAGAATAATTATTTTATTGTATAAATAAATTCTAAACTGATATATTGTTTTCAAAATTTAGAAGTATGTTTGACTATATTTATATCCGTGTATCTTAAATTGATTTTAAAAAAGGATATATTATTTGTAAATAATAATGAGCTTATTTTAAAATAGTTGTTTATATTGATTTAAATTTATTTTAGATTTGTTTTGACTTTGAAAATGAATATAAATTTGAATTTAAAGGTATACATTCATATTTAAATAAATGATAATATGGTTTGGTTTTAAGTTACATAGATAATATTTTAATTAGAAATAAGATTTTGTATTTTCTTTTTATGAAAATATTATTTGTGTTTATTTAATAAAATGAATGTAAGGCTTTTGAAATAGTATTTAAAATAAGTTTGAAATATTGTATATAACCTTATTTAAATTATAATTGATTTTTATTTCATGTTCTTTTCAAAGATTATACATATATAAATTAAGCATACTTGTGTAAATGTATAAATGTATTTGTTTATTTGATATTTAATTAGAAAAGCATTTTTAAAATTTAGAAAGCACATTAGTAATTAGGAAAAATAATCTAAAATGCTTTTAAATTTCTTTTAGTATAAAATTTAATAAAAAGTGATAAGTGTTTAATTTTAGAACACTATTTTAACAAGTGTTAAAATATTTATTGAAATTGAGACATGTGTCATATTTACATTTTTGTTTTAAAAAAAATCTGAAATTTTCCTATTTAAACATTCTTTCTCATCTTTCTTTCTTCTTTAAAATCTTGGATCATGCTTAAAAGAAAACGAAATCTTCATGCAACCTTCATTCAAACACCCAAAACAAGAAAAAAATATTCAAACAAAAATCTGAAGCATTTGCAAAATCTTATTCATTCAAAACCTGTAATCTTTCCAATTTGCAAATATAAGACAATCATCAAAAGAAATCAATTCCTCAAAATGAAATATGATCAATCCTTAAACAAAACTGTATATCTGCAGTTATTCTCAAAACAAAATCCTCCTCAAAATAAATTTGCAATTTTGTTACCTGTACAAACTTTCCATGTTCAAATCACAAAAACCTGATCAATCTTCAATGCAACAAATTCTGTAATTTGTTAACCTGGAAGCACCACAGTTTAAAACCCAGTTTTGCTAATTTTCAAACCAGATCTGCATCATGTTTCAAACATGTTTGCAAGCTTTGATTAATCACTAAGGCCTGTAACCCTCTGTCAAGTATGCATGCAAGTTTCTAGGCTCCAGTTTTTAAAGCTTCAGGATCAAGTCTTTTGAAGTTTCCAGTTCATCTTAAAAATCTCTGCTCTGCACTTCTAAAATGAGGTGAGTAAACATTTTACTATAAAATCTAAAAGAAGTAAATATCTGATTTCATATAAGTTGTGATGATGTTAGTCATATATATATATATATATATATATATATATATATATATATATACAAGTTTATATCTGTAGACAGATCTGCAAGTTTTGATTGTGAGGCTTGAATCTGTGCATGTTGATTTTCTTTTCATTTTATTTTTCTTTCTTCTCTGTATTTTTCTTTAGAACCTGAGACAAAGACTAAATTTTCAAACAATCCATCCAAAAATTGTTAAATCATAGTTTCAAACGAAAAAGTTAGTTCAAGTATAAACTGAAAAAAAATAGAATAAAATTAAGTCTCTGGTTTGAGAGGTACCTGAAATTCAAAAATGTTGCAAACAATTTATTAACAAATGTTGAAACCAAATATCATTATTTGATGAAATAACTATATAATCTAGATTGACATTTGAAAGTATGAATTTTGGAAAGAAGTTTATAATTTTTAAAATTGTAGTGAGGGAGTATTTGGGGGTTTCCTGTGAATTAAGTTTTGACCTTTAACTAATGATCCTTTCATTTGGGTTGCTTGAAATTCTTCATGAAGTTAGTGTGTGAATCAGAGAGTATAAGAAAATAGTTGAAGAATTTTTAAATCACTGTGATGCTTGATTTTGTCTGAAATTGGATTGTAAACCTAGTTTGGGAAACTTGCTGTAAAATGAACACGGCGTCTTCGTCTCTGAATCGAGCGAGGTGAAAATTGGAGTGAAGGAAGCTTGGTGGGTCGGTGGACCATGGCCGGAGTTGTGGCCTTTATCGTTGATCGGAGTCGTGAGAATTTGAGGTTTTCTGGTGGTGGTTTTAGGGGTTCAGTCCATCTAAAATGCTCGATTTTGAATTGAGATAAATTTTGGAGTTTGAATGGTCGTTTAGGCTTGAAGGGTGGTGGTATGACTTGGCGGTGGGTTCACCGATGACCAAAGAGGGTCCGACAACGGTGCATGAGAGGGGGTGGGTGTCAGAACCTTTGGGTTTTGTTTTGGGTTGGGTACTGGGTTGTAGCTCGGGTAGAAAGGGAATAGGACTCGGGAAGGAGCTCGTGTATTTTGGTTGTGGCTCGGGGAAACTCGCGTGGCTCTGGGTTGAGTTGATGTGATAACTGTTTTGGTTTTAACAGTATATTTTAAGTTTTAATTTAAACAGTTTTTAAGGATTTAAAAAATCCTTGTGCTTTGTTTCTTAGGTCCCAGTAAGGGTTGAACCCACATTAAAATGTTAACAAATATTTCAAAATTTAAATAAAATAAGTTTTAAACTTTAAGAAAATTTTAAGTTAAATTTAAAGTTTTTGTTTTAGAAATTGAATTGTTTTTATAAATAAACTTATATAATGTTTTAAATATCTTAAAGTTAAAATCTTAATATTATTTCAAATCTTATTTTGAAATATAAAGAGAATTTTAAGTAAATGTTTTATTTAAATTAATTTGAGGAAAATGATTTATTGATTAACAATTAAGTTTAAGATAATTTATTTACTTGGAATTAAAAATTGTTAATTAATAATTAAGGGAAAAGTAATTAATGATTTCTTTATAATTTAATTTAATTTATAAATTAAGTTAAGTAAAGATTTCAAGATTTATTTAAGATAATTATTTTATCTTAAATAATAATTAAGTATTAATAATTTGTAATTAGATAGTTAATTAAGAAACTTTAAGTTAATTAATTTATTTAATTATTATTTTAAAAGGGGTTAATTAAGTAATTAATTAAGTATAATTAATTAATTAACTATTAATTAATATGATAATTTAATTAATGTCTAATGATTAATTAAATTGCAATTACTTATTAATTAAGTAATTAAGGGTTAATTAAAATAGTAATTAATTAATAAAGGTTTTATTTAGTCTTAATTGAGTTTTCTGAATTAATAATTAAAGGATTATTAATTTATAATGGAAGTTAATTAAGAATAAATTAACTATTTTTATTAAAGGTTAACTAATTGTAATTAATAATTAATTAATTTTAATTATGGATTAATTAAATTGTAATTAAGATTGTTAATTAATAATTAAGTTTATTAATTAATGATTAAGAGTTGATTAATTAGTTAATTAAGTTTAATTAATTAATTATGAAAGTAATTAGTAATTAATTAATTTGTATTAAAGGATTGATTAATAATGAAGGTTTATTAATTAATAATTGAGATAATTAATCTAATAATTGAAGATTAATTTTAGTTAATGAGTAATTAAGGAATGAATTACTCAATGTTGTTTATGAGATGAGTTTGATCAAGTAATTAATTAATTTGTTAATTGATTAAATATGGTCACTTGATAAACTTAATAAAGTTTTGATAAGGTTAATTACTTAAGATAAGTAATTGGTTAATTACAGAGGTAACTGAGTTAGGTAAATTACTGATTTGGGAAGTAAATTTTAAATGAATAATTACTTGTTAAAGTAATTAAAGGTTTATTACTTGGTGTAATAAATCAATGAATTTATAAAGTAATTAAAAGTAATTAAGAAGTAATTAAGAATAATTAAGTACTGTATTTAAATTGATTAATTAAAAGCAATTAATCTAAGCATGATTATTTAATTAAGGTTCATTTATTGATATGATTAATGAAAATAATTAAGGATTAATTACTTTATTAAGAGTTAATTAATCAAGGTTGGTTAGGATAAATTAATTAACTTAACTAATGGTTATTTAAGCAAGATTTATTTTGATGAAGGTAATTAATTTAATTAATTTTAAATTAATTAAGAAGTAATTAATTTAATTCACTTTAAATTAATTAGAGATGATTAATTTAATTCATTTTAAATTAATTATATTGTGGTATGGGTGAACCATTGCTTGTGTATGATTGGATGACATTGATTGTCTTGAATGCTTTGTGATCTCAGTAATGAGATAAGTATGGTTGTGTGATATGAATGCTTGGTTGCATTGTGATCATTTCATAGATTATTAATTGGGATGTTGATATATGGATTATCTATTATGATATTGATAATGTGGATTACCTGTTATTTGATAATGTTGATTATCAATTGTGATTTGTGAATTATCTATTCTATGTATATATAGATAGTTGAATTTAATTGTTTTAAAACCTTTAAAACAATTTGGACTTAAAAGACACGCTTTGGATTTCGATGAGACCGGGATCGGGTTTCCATATTTGGATATCCGAAAACCACATCGATTCCAAATAACGTTAGGTCGTGAGTCAAAGTGGAGCTTTGTGAAGACTCGAGGTGTAAGGGCTATACGTCAGTATAACTCTGTGGGTGATTCCGTAATGAGTTGACGGAATTAGTTCTTATAGATTCGAGATGGTGGTTCAGAGTGCAAGGGTTATTGTCGTTAACGCTGAGGGTGATTCCAAAATGAGTGTAACGAGATAATGCCTTCGGTTTTGTTCAAACCCGGAACGAACTTGTATGGATTGAATGCTTTCAGAACATCGTCAGGTGGACGAGGAGCATTCTATGTGATGTGTCCTATAAAGGTAATCGTAACCTCAAGCCTCATCAACCGGGAATGGCTAAAACAGGGGAGGTGCAGCAAAGCTTCGTGGGTCGCACCCACTAGAGAGTAAGATTTACCCCTGTCTAGAGGTCCCTTTTATTTTGGCTGTGTGGACGGTTGAATAGCTACAACCGTCGGGGTTGTCTTATTCGGAACTGTTCAGTAAGGAACAGGTCCGGATTTGTGTTGCAGGGGGTCGGGAGTGATCCTCGGTACGGTGATCTAGGCCACGTACTGTGACGGGCGGTACCCCAGTAGCCCTGCCATTGTATGGAATCCAAAATCCAATAAGTGCCAACGGTTTTGATTGTATTACCCACTTTTGTGGCTAGTAGCTGGAATTTAATAAATGTAACAATTTCGGTTATTTCTTATTTATTTGAAAACCCTAGACCCTATTATAATATCACTGAATTTCCTATCAAATGTTTTGGTTAGCGTAAGGTAAAAACTTTTCCATGTTTATGCGCGGGAAGTCTTACGTGATACCTTTTCTTTTCAAAGGATTTTAAAAGTTAAGCAACTTTAACTCGTTTACTCACACCAGACCCATGTCTGACCCGGAGTTTATTCTGTTTTTCTTAAACTCTTGGTTACTCAAATTTTTACGAGTAGCCAAGGGATTCAGGTAGTTGGCTTGACGAATTCTGGAGGAGCAATGGAGCAGGAGGCTTCTGCGTATAGCTATAGAGTTTTCCGCTGTGTGTTCTCTGATTTGTTGTATTGAGTTGTATAACTAGACATGTGTTTATAACTGTCTAGTATGAGTTGATTATGCTGTGTATCTCTGATGTATATGATACTATGTAAAGCATTATGTTATTAATATAATTTATTCGTTCCGCTGTTTAGATTCAGATGTGTTGTTTCTTCTTCTCTTCTTTCTATTCTCTTTTCTACCCCTTTCTTTCTTAAAGATGATGCGATTTTCTGGTGATAGAAAGTCGGGTCGTCTCATGAGAGGAATGTGGTAAGTTGATGTTGTAAGTAGTAAATCAATTAGTTATGATAGTTGTGTGTGATGCTAATTTTCATTCAATTTTACAGGCAGCTGGTATAAGTAGGGCTTGGGAAGAAGCAAAAAATCTTTGCAAATGACAAGCCGATGAGGAGGGTAGGAGGATGTGCACTAACATCCAAAGGATTCTATATGTTGTGTTGTGTAGGAATAAACTTGATAGGCCGAGACCTCCATCTCCACCTTCAGTGCTTGTGCACACACGACGTCATGCTAGAGGAGGTGCGGGTTCATCGTCACAAGGCACCTCGTCACAAGGTGCCCCGGTACACGAAGAATTTGTTCTTGGCCCATCTCAACCAACAGCTGCATTACCTTCGTCCTCCACTGCATGCAGAGAACGGAGTAGCAGCAGCAGCAGTAGTAGTTCGAAAGCATTGGTAACGCGTCGGCAAAGAAGACGCCAACGCGAATTTCATGAGCTTCATGACTAAATCGATAATGTTATTTGATGCGAATAGTTAGTGGTAATGTGGAAAGTAATATGTAATGTACAAACTAATGTTGTTTGGATTTGTAAAATGATGTTAAATTTGCATAGTTGTTTTTTATTTGCGGGTGGCTAAACTAATGTTGTTAGGATTGGTATTGGTGTATGACTTTGTGTTATATGGTGTAGTCGGGGGTTCGTAATTACTGCTCTGTTTGCAGTAGCAGGCTTTCTATGGGCGAATTTTCAAAATTCCCTAATGGGAGAATTCTGAAAAAGTGCCCAAAGGAGAATTTTGGATTCGCTCATAGGCGAATTTTGAAGATTTGCCCATAGAAACCTGTTATATCAAAGCCTGTTGGCCCCCTTCTTCCTTTTTCACTTTTGTTTGCTATAGGTCGAACTAAAAACCCAAATTTATGCAAAATCTTTCACATAAGTCACTAAGGTTGGTGTTTTGTCCAACTTTTTCCTCTATACTTATATTTATAGATGCATAGTATGCCCTTCTTCAATTTTGTTCAAATCGGAAAGTAAATCGACCCAACCCATGGTTGTAAGTTTGTGAAATTTTGGTATTTTATTCAACTTTTCTTTTAGGCGAAAATGGATAATTGCGAGCTCGATGATCAAACAATGATGTAAATATATGGTGACTACGAATAGAACAAGGACGTGGACGATGATGTAGAATTTTTTCCGAAGACCCAAGTGGAAGATCTGCCAAGAGTGGATGCTACATAAACAAATGAAGAAGTAGTGACGCAGCGGATATTTCAAAACAAACTTCAATCGGTGAAAGTAGCGATCGATGGAATGAAGATACCGAAATGCCCAAATTCGTTGATCCGAAGATACCGAATTCTAGCTATCTCAAACACGTTGATAGCGCACTATACCGTGTTCAAAGATCTACGATTCTTCGTACGTTGATCTAGCGCACTAGATTCCATGAATCGGCTTCAACAAACGTGGATTCGAGCGCACTCGAATGACGTAAGTGGAGATAAGAGATTTTCACTCGACTACCGATTTAAAGAAAGCACAAAGCAATCAAATGGAAATTTTATTCAATTTTCAACCACCTTCAACAATGACAATACATCCCTATTTATAGGGTTTATGACACAACACAAAGACTTAAAGAAAATTACAACACAATCAGTACACGCGACTTAAGAAATGCAATGACTCGGCTCCTTCTTCGCTTTTTGAAGATGACTCGGTAACGGTTCATTAACCCAGCTACGACTCATCAAAACAGTTCACGACTTAAAATAAACATCGTCCTTAAGAGATGACACGGTAACGACTCAAGCTATCTCTGTAACGACTTATGGAGGATAACTCGTTCGCGACTTATAAAGGAGGTAGGCAACTCACGGTTTAGGGACTTTGAATTAGGTCGTGCACGACCTAATTTGAATCGCGAAACAGGAATTTTATCCCGGCACGACTTATGGAGTAGGTTGAAGTTACTGGGGCGATTCGTGAATCGCGATGGGGTTTAAATCGTGAGTCGTTCGAAGCTATTGGGGGTGACTCGTGAGTCGCGATGGGGTTTTTGATGGGATGTGTCGGTTTGATGGGATGAGTCGTAGGTCGTGGAGCAGTGGGATGATTCGTAGGTCGTGGACCAGTGGGATGAGTCGTAGGTCGTGGAGCAGTTGAGTCGTGGGTCACGGCTGAAGGGGTGAGGTGATTTGCTAAGTCGCGGCAATTGGGCTTGAGGTCGGAGGTGGAGCTAAGCGAGGTAAGTGCTTTCCCTGTATCATCCTCCCTGGGTACGAAAGAATTCGTCCTCGAATTCGCATTTTTTTGATCACCAGCATGATACGGAATCAAGTGTTTCACATTAAACACATCAGAAGTATGAATCTCTTCTGGCAATCTTAACTGATACGCATTATCATTGATCTTCTTCAAGATTTCTACTGGACCAATCTTTCGAGCTTTCAATTTGTTGTAAGTTCCAACCGGAAAACGATCTTTCGTCCAAATGACATATACCAAATCTCCCTCTTTGAAGACAACACTTCTTCGTCTCTTATCTGCCATTTGTTTATACTTCTCATTCGTCTTAAGCAATCGTTCCTGTACAACTTTGTGGCATTCCTGCAACTCATTCACCAAATCACTAGCCCGCTTAACAACTCCTTTCTGGTATGGTACTGTCGTTAAATCCAATGGTCCCTTTGGAATGGTTGAATATACAACTTGAAACGGACTGAATCCAGTACTTCGATTGACGGCGTGATTATGCGCAAACTCCGCTTGACACAATTTCATATCCCAGCTTTTCAAATTGTCTTTCACAAGACATCTCAGTAAATTTCCCGACGATCGGTTAACCACCTCTGTTTGCCCATCAGTTTGCGGATGATAAGCACTGCTAAAATTCAGTTTCGTTCCCACCATCTTCCACAAACTAAGCCAAAAATGACTTAAAAATCTGGTATCCCTGTCTGAAACAATAGACTCCGGCAACCCATGTAAACGATAGATTTCTTTAAAATATAACTGAGCAACACGAACAGCATCTGCCGTATTCTTACAGGCTATAAAATGTGCCATCTTCGAGAATCTGTCAACCACCACAAATATGGAATCATTACCCCGTTGAGTTCTTGGCAAACCCAAAACAAAGTCCATACTCACATCAACCCATGGTTTAGCGGGTACGGGCAACGGCATATACAACCCAGCATTGGTCACAGTTCCTTTCGAAACCTGGCAGATATGTCATCGCTCCACAAACCTTTCCACTTCTTTCCTCATTGACGGCCAAAAATAAGATTGAGAAAGTAATTGCAATGTACGATCACGGCCCACATGTCCTTCT
This sequence comes from Allium cepa, assembly GCA_030765085.1. NCBI lineage: Eukaryota > Viridiplantae > Streptophyta > Magnoliopsida > Asparagales > Amaryllidaceae > Allium > Allium cepa. The sequence goes on from CM060928.1 coordinate 1,041,268,589, forward strand.
TCGTGCAATTCCTTGATAATCTTCATTCTCAAGCTACAATCTGGTATACATAAACGATTCCCCTTGAACAAGAACCCATCAACCAATACAAATTCATCAGTACTTCCTTCCTTGACCTTTTCAACAAATTTCTTAAAGTAAGAATCTTCTTCAATTTGTTCTGGAAACAATTCAAACCCAGTCACCTCAACCTTCAATGTTGTTAATAAATGATTCCTCCTGCTCAAAGCATCAGCTACACGGTTTGTCACCCCTGATTTGTGTTTAACGACAAAAGTAAACTGCTGTAAATAAGAAATCCATGATGCATGTCTTGCTGAAATCTTTTCCTGCCCCCTGTAAATGTTTCAAAGCTTCATGATCAGTGTAAAGAACAAATTCCTTCTGAAATAGGTAGTGTCTCCGATGTTTAACAGCTTGCACAACAGTGTAAAATTCAACGTCATATGTACTGTATCTCATCTTTGCCTCTGATAACTTTTCACTGAAATATGCAATAGGTCTCCCCTGCTGACTCAACACTCCCCCAATCCCAACCTTTGATGCATCAGTGTGTAGCTCAAACAACAACTGAAAATTAGGTAAAACAAGAATTGGCGCTGTCGTCAACAGTTCTTTGATTCGCTCAAAAGCAATCCCGGCTTCTTCTGTCCACGAAAACTGTCTACCCTTCATGAAATCAGTAACTGGAGCCATTACGCTACTGAAGTGTGGAATGAATCTTCGGTAGAATGACGCTAGCCCATGAAAACTTCTCACTTCCGTAATTGTCTTTGGCTGTGGCCAATTCCTGACTGCCTCAACTTTACTCTGATCAACTTGAATACCTTCTCCTGAAACAACATAACCTAGAAATAAAACACTGTGCGTCATAAACACACATTTCTTCGTAGCAGCATAAAATTGTTCCTCACGAAGAATATTCAATACTTCCCTCAAATGTTGAACATGCTCCTCCGTACTCCTGCTGTAAATCAGAATATCATCGAAATAAACCACGACGAACTTCCCAATGAATGGTCTGAAGATTTGATTCATCACCCGCATGAATGTACTAGGTGCATTTGACAAACCAAATGGCATAACCAACCATTCGTATAACCCTTCTCTCGTTTTGAAGGCTGTCTTCCATTCGTCTCCAGGTCTAATCCGAATTTGATGATAACCGCTTTTCAAATCAATCTTCGAAAAGATAGTAGCTCCACTCAACTGATCTAGCAAGTCATCCAACCTCGGCATAGGAAATCTGTAGCGAACAGTAATCTTGTTCAAAGCTCTACTATCTGTGCACATCCTCCATGTTCCATCCTTCTTCGGCACCAACAAAGCTGGCACTGCACAAGGACTCAAGCTTTCCTGAACACGTCCCTGTTCTAGCAACTCTTCCACCTGCCTTCGTAACTCTTCATATTCCTTTGGACTCATTCGGTAATGTGGTCGATGTGGTAACACTGCTCCCGGAACAAGATCAATTTGATGTTGAATGTCTCTCAATGGCGGTAACTCCTTAGGCAACTCCTCTGGAAATACATCTTCAAATTCTTTCAAAATTGGCTTTGCTTCCTCAGGAATTTCAACCTCTTCACTGCAGTCTCGCCCAATCAACAAATAGACTTCAGGCTCCTCTTCAACTTCTTTAACAAACTTCTTCAAAGATAATAAAGTTTTCAGCTCTTCAATCTCTTCCAGCTTGCTTTCCTTTTGTTGTTGCTTCTTAGGAACTAAAATGATTTTAGTACCTTCGAACATGAAACTATAGCTATTAGCACGACCATCATGTTGAACTGCTCTATCAAACTGCCATGGTCTGCCCAACAATAGATGACATACGTCCATATCTACAACATCGCACCAAATTTCATCCTTGTATTTCTTCCCAATTGAAAATTTAACACAAGCCCTCCTTCCAACTTTCACCTCACCTCCTTTCCTCAACCAAGCTAACTTGTACGGTTTAGGATGCTTCTCGGTTTTCAATTCCAACTTCTTTACTACCTCTGTAGAGATAATGTTATCGCAACTCCCAGCATCAATAACGAATTTACAAACTCTTCCAAGAATAGTGCAAGTAGACTGAAATATGTTATTCCCCAACCAACTGTCTCCCTCCTCTTGCTTTGGTGTCAAACAATTCCTTCTCATCATCAGTGAATATCCTTCGTCTCCCGATAACAAGTCTTCCTCCTCAATCGGTAAGGAATTAGAACACTCAGCCTCTTCATCCTCATCCTCAGCTTCAACTATCATAGTTCTCTTCTTCGGCTTCAGACACTCATTGCTTTTACGACCCATTTCCTGGCAATTATAACATTTGAACCCACTATTAACCTTCATCTTCTCACCCTCCTTCACAATTGGCTTACTAACAGGTTTAGGAACATTAGAACTTCCACTGGCCCCCTTCACTTGATTGTTAGAATTAGTAAACACACCACCTCCACGCCTTCCCTGTTTCTCCCAAGCTAACACTTTCTGATGTGCCTCTGCTACAGATCTTGGATCAAACATATTAACCATATCCTGGATCTGCATTCTCAATCCCCCAATGAATCTAGCAGTTAATTGTTCTTCAGTCTCCATAATATCGTTCCTGGCAATGAGTTGGTAAAATTCATCAGCATAATCACTAACAGACTTTGTCCCTTGCCTCAGATTCTGCAACCTCTGGTACATAAGTGATTGATAGTTGTAAGGTAAGAAAGTAGATCTCATCAACTTCTTCATCTTATCCCACTCAACAACATTCGACTTCCCCATCCGTTCTCGTGTAAGTTTAGTTTGCTGCCACCATGCCAACGCTCTTCCCCTCAATCTAGTAGCAACCAACTTCATTCGACGATTCTCCGGCACTTCCTTGAAATCAAAGATTTCTTCAACATTAGATAACCAATCTAAAAATTCCTCAGCTACCATCCCACCTTTAAACTCTGGAATCTCCATCTTCATTCCCGATTCCCATCGACGATCATCATCTACATCTCGATACTGACGTCGTATTTGTTCTCTATCTCGATGCATACTCCCTCTGTCACCAACAAATTCCTCATCAAAATCTGAAGTATATCGTTGTCGTTCACGTCCTCCAACATCTCTACCACCACTCCTACTACCAACATCCCTTCGATCCCGATCATCAACATTCCTCCTACTTTGATTATCAACACTTCTATGCTCTTGACTTTCTCTCCTCTCCCGTTCTGAATGTGATGAAACTCTACTACCCCCACGGTTTGATTCAGGTGAAATTCTTCTTCTACTTTGATTCATTTCAAGCATCATTCTCTCTAATCGACCAATTCCTTCGTTCAACTTTTCAGTAAAGCTCTCGTGGATTCGTTGCTCCATTTCATCGGCCTCTTCTCTTCCATACAAGGCATTAATATTGCGATGACGTTGAGCTCGTCTCGGTGGCATGATTGAACTTCGCAAAATATTTAAACAATAAACTTCAACAAATCAAAACTTCAACACAAAATCAAACAGGTCACGGTTCCTTAGCTTGCTTCAAACTTCAAAACAACTTCACAAGGCTCGGCTACTTCTTAAGTATACACGGCCTTCCTTCAACAATAATAGCAAAGTAATGCTTCAACTTCTCGAAACCCAAATTCCCAAATGATGCAAACTCCTTGCAATCTCGCTCCGATACCAAACTGACGCAGCGGATATTTCAAAACAAACTTCAATCGGTGAAAGTAGCGATCGATGGAATGAAGATACCGAAATGCCCAAATTCGTTGATCCGAAGATACCGAATTCTAGCTATCTCAAACACGTTGATAGCGCATTATACCGTGTTCAAAGATCTACGATTCTTCGTACGTTGATCTAGCGCACTAGATTCCGTGAATCGGCTTCAACAAACGTGGATTCGAGCGCACTCGAATGACGTAAGTGGAGATAGGAGATTTTCACTCGACTACCGATTTAAAGAAAGCACAAAGCAATCAAATGGAAATTTTATTCAATTTTCAACCACCTTCAACAATGACAATACATCCCTATTTATAGGGTTTATGACACAACACAAAGACTTAAAGAAAATTACAACACAATCAGTACACGCGACTTAAGAAATGCAGTGACTCGGCTCCTTCTTCGCGTTTTGAAGATGACTCGGTAACGGTTCATTAACCCAGCTACGACTCATCAAAACAGTTCACGACTTAAAATAAACATCGGCCTTAAGAGATGACACGGTAACGACTCAAGCTATCTCTGTAACGACTTATGGAGGATAACTCGTTCGCGACTTATAAAGGAGGTAGGCAACTCACGGTTTAGGGACTTTGAATTAGGTCGTGCACGACCTAATTTGAATCGCGAAATAGGAATTTTATCCCGACACGACTTATGGAGCAGGTTGAAGTTACTGGGGCGATTCGTGAATCGCGATGGGGTTTAAATCGTGAGTCGTTCGAAGCTATTGGGGGTGACTCGTGAGTCGCGATGGGGTTTTTGATGGGATGTGTCGGTTTGATGGGATGACTCGTAGGTCGTGGAGCAGTGGGATGAGTCGTAGGTCGTGGAGCAGTGGGATGAGTCGTAGGTCGTGGAGCAGTTGAGTCGTGGGTCGCGGCTGAAGGGGTGAGGTGATTTGCTAAGTCGCGGCAATTGGGCTTGAGGTCGGAGGTGGAGCTAAGCGAGGTAAGTGCTTTCCCTATATCAAGTAGAGACCGTACTTGTTTTCGCTACGCTGGTAAATGTTGTAATCGAGAATCCCCAACTGGCTCAACAATCATTGCATTCCAGGCTGAGGACTGTACTTGCCCATCGAAACCCTAATAGTTCAAGTTCAAGCGTCATGGGATGCTCGGTACTTTGCTATTACGGAGTTGAATGCAACGTTGTTGTTTCCAAAATCGAAGGAATGCAGGACATCGCTTTCGCAGCTGTAAAGCGTATATCGATGCACAGACGCTTCAGAGGGTTCATAGTTGTAAATATTTTGATTGGGTCGATCCTCCACTGACAGAAAGGGGGGTCCAATATGCATTTGAGATGCAAGCTAAGGTTAGTCGCTTGGAGAGGATGAATATTGAAATTTGCAACGAAATGCTTGTAAGGTGCTACCAGTTACCACGCGATTGACCGTATGTTTTGCTGTATTGGTAGTTAAGTAGTATCAGGTGGTACTTTTGTGCAAACTTGTTTTTTATCATGTGTCAGTCCTGTATTTTCTATTGGGAAGTATCATGTAGTTGAAATGACTAATATTCTATTTTATGTCTTGTTGTAGGGTGTTTCTGATTTGGCGACTTTTTGAAAATCGCCAATGGGCGAATTCTCAGAATTCGCCTTCAGGTGAATTTTTTGAATTTGCACAAAGCCGACTTTCAAAAGGTCGCCAATTTAGGAATTGGTTTATAACCACTCAGCTTAAGCACTCACATCCTCATAACATACCCCTATTTTTTTTAGATCTGAAGAACCCATTTTTCTTTCAGCTTACATCCCCAAACACCAAAACTCGATTTATTTCGATAATCTGTTGGCTGTTGCCATAGAGTTCTTGTTGACCTATGCAAACGTCTTCACAATACCTCAGCATCGAAATTGGTAAGAAAATTACAAACCCTGGCTTTGTTACATCTATTCAAATATTTCCAAATGATTGGCTAGAAATTGGTAGGTCAAATAAAAATTATTTATTTGTAGAATGGCTAGAAATCTCATTCCTACACTTTGCTACTACGACGGTGAACTGATCATGGATGAACCAAAAAGCGGGAAGTAAGTCGGCGGTTTTTGTAAATCGGGGAGAGTAAGCAAAGGTTGCACACTATTTGAGTTAAAATAATCTGTGTACAAAGCGACAAAAATAAGTGCCATCGAATTTGATATTGAGTTGGTCATTAACTGGCCTATGGATTCGAGTTCAAAAGCAATAACACTCAGACGATGAGGATGTTGAAGTTATGTTTTCTGTGGTTACCAAATCCATTGAGTTGTATTTTGGAAAAGTTGCAAAAGAAAATCTGCAAGAACATGTACCATCTTCTATAGTAAGCACAGGAATAGGGTATTTTACAGATATGTTGGAAATCGATAATCCTTCATCAAACTTAGGTTCTCCTACTTACAGTAATCTATATGTACATGTCGGGGGTCATGGTCCTCCTCCCATAAACTATGGTTTCATGCCTTACATGGTGTCGCAACCAACTCCGGATCGGTACTTTCCATACTACATACCACCTACGATGCTTCCAAGGTATCTTTGTTAACATTGGTATTTTGCGTGTACTTTTTTAAATTACAATTGCCTACTATTGCACATTCAGCTTCCAACAAGAAATGCATCTATGAAATATCCATCCTGAGCAACAAAATATTCATTTGTCACAACCAGTATACCCTACTCCATCAGAAATGTATGATATGAGTCAAAGACTTGTATAGCAATTTATTTGGGTAATGTTTCCTATCTACTATAGTTTCGTGCTAAATTACTTTTGTAGACAGATTTACAAGGCTTGAGGATACGGCTACAGAATGTGGTGTTGAACCGTCACAACACTCATATGATTCCAATATTGACATTGATATGGATGTTGACATAGATAGAGACACCGGACATGTTCCTCCAATTGATAGTATGATTGTTGCGACAAGGACTAATAATGATGCATGTTGGGTACAACGAATGTAGGTGAACAATGAATCGTTAAACTATGACTTCCTAAACGTAGATGATGTTTAAGGTGATGGTGAAGAAGCTCAAATGGAAGTACCGTTGGATGATGATCTATGTGTAACGTCCCGAAAATTTTCGACTTTCGAAAATTCGACATCGATACTCACTTTATCGACTGCCGAGAAATCGAAGGCCGGAAACACGGAATGTTATGGGTTTTAGAAAGAATTTAAGAAAAAGAAAGAAAGAAGAGAGAAAAAGAAGAATAGAATAATAGAGGGAAAAGAAGATAGAGAATTTTTAGAAAACAGAGAATTAGAAAAACATAAGATAGGAAATTTTAAAAAAATAGAACGGGACAGAAAGGGAACAACAGAACAACAACAGAATCTCACAATTCGCAGCGGAACAACGTATAATAATAAATGAATAATCTTTAAACAAAGAACTATATCAGTTATTACATTACAACACATTTTATTACATCATATCATCAGAGTGTACAACATCAAACAACATAAAACAATGCAGCGGAAAAAGAAAGACTATATAAACTAGTAGTACGCCATGCCATCCAGCTTGCCTCCAGCAACTCCAGAATATCCAGAATATCCTGATAAACCTTAACTCTTGACTGCCCGTGTGGAAATTGGTGGGCACCCAGAGTTTAGGAAGGAAAACAATAAACTCCGAGTCAGTCATGTGACTGGTGTGGGAACTCAAAACAGTTTATTTACTTTAAAATCAAAATAGAGGAATATTTTAAATCAATTCGCAATGCTTTTAAAAATGAGACTACCATAAGGCCTCCCGCACACACACACATGCAAACGCAGAATCGGAGGAGATTTCTCCTTATGATAGTCAAAGATGCTTGATACGCATTTAAAAGAACATTTTATATTATTACTAGTGCATAGTGTAGAGAAAAATTCATTTCGAAAGTAGAATATAAATCTTAGCCAACATACGACCATTATCGTATGCCTACTATAGCTAACTATGTTCAATAGCAGGTTACCGCCACATTCCATAGCAGGTTATACAACTAAAACCGTACAAGTCACGTATTGTTTCTTTGGATTTCCAACGAATGATCAGGCCAAGGAACTTCCCATTGCCACATGAGAATGCCTCTGGATGGACATCCCCGAGAACCAAACCGGATCTCTACCAACACAAGGCCGGGTTACTCCTAACTGAGTAACAACTGACCGAATATGCCATCCCCCGGTCCTTTGGGACCTTTATCAACCGAGCGCTCGTAATCAATTCACACAATCATAAAGTGTTTTCAACATGAGTAAGTATCTGGGCTCCATACCATGATACCACCCTTTTCCAGAAGGAAATAGACACATCCTAAAGGGTGCTACCCCTCATAACCTTGCCGCATCTTTCCTGTTTTGACCATTCACGGGATGTGAGGCTCGACGAATTCACGTCCACAAAAACATACTTTATACAAAAGCCATGCTTTGGGTCAACAAATGATCAACACAATGATCATAAGGATAGACGATCAAATAAACGATCCTATCACAAATAATCAACACAATGATCATTTCAGCATCACTCAGCATGTCACATTACCAAACTGGGAATATATTGCTGATAACTTCAACTATATAACCTTTGAGCACATACGTCTCAAAGAAGGGTGTTAAGCAAAGAATAAATTCTCCGCCACCAACAGAAATATATTTGAAAGAAATCGGCTTTATATCTCAAATTGTAATGTCAGACATACAATCCATACAAGTCTGTTCCGGGCTCGAACAGAACCGAAGGCACTTACAAAGAAGTCCTTGCAATCCGGATATCCACAATCCTGATCGGATTCACCATCACATATGGAGAACTCAATACCGGAGCAACTCGGTGCAGAGTCAATCGATAGTTCATCCTATCGCTCTCGCAAATATCCGGTCTTCAACACCGATCTTCAAATGCGATTCACAACGACGTATCACATATTCGGAATGGGTTATACGACCCCATGGTCCTTTCCCGGTTAACCCGAATAGTGAGCGCTTATTCAAAAAAATAAGTGTGCATTCAAATTCAATCCATTCACATCAAATACCCATTCAAAGGGAAATACTGATAGTCGGTTATTGAACTATCACTGGATATGCACACATCACCAGATTCCAAATAATTTTCCAAATTATTTATTTTCCAAAATATCTTTACAAGATATATAATTTCAACACTTCAAAAATAAATCAATATTTATTTTTAACAAGTTTCACTTTCACATATAAATTCCATAATGAATTTATATTTCAAGATATCCATGCATATGCGATTTCAATAATTCATTTCAATTTATCTTCAGAAAAAGATAAATTCTAATTATTCACTTCATATTGGAAAACATTTCCATACTTATTTATTCATAAGTAATTCACAAATTCCTTTTATTTTCAACACTTAGAAAATATTCAATATACTTAAATCGAATTAAGTATATAATTCATTCTTTAAGGAAATCATTCTCTTAAACATATTTATTTGGGCCAAAATGAATGTTACGTAAAACATCGTTACGACAACCCAAAATCACTAGTATAGGGATTCGAAATTAAAATAGATATATAAATCCCAATACTATACAAAACATTTCCTTTCGGAAATCATTTACTATAACAACAGTGTTATAGTCCACATTTCCTTTTATTTCTCGAAAACGTCTATTTCAACAATAAATGTTGAAATCTATGGTTTCGAATCTCAACACATTTTAAACCATCGTTAGATCGTTTTAATTCTATTTAAAACATCATATCTAAAACAATTTCTTTAACGTATTATTCACTATTCAAAAACGTGAATATACTACCTTAACAAATTTCATCATTTCTATTCACTTTAACTTAAAGGATTATTCACTGTTCAAAATGTGAATATAACTCTATCTCTAAGTTATAACAATTAACTTATCAAAATAAGTCATTTGCGGATTTATAAAACAACGTTTATAAATTCCGTTTCTATTTATTTATAAAAACTTCCTTTTTATAAATTCCTTTATTAACCTATTCCAGTTTATAACTCAATTATAAACTACAAGTTCATATTATAAGTTAATTTCTTATAAAACGATTATTTTACAAAATCGTTCATTTAACTTCCCAAATTATTAATCTTAACTTATAAGATTGTTTATTTATCCAAAATTCATTCTTTCGATAACTTTATAAATTTTATAAACCTATTGCTTATAAAATTTCATTTATAACTTCACAGTTTATAATTTCATAAATTTCATTCATTTAGGAAATTCATTTTCACTACATTCAAACACTTATAAAAACTCGTTTTATAATGTCCATAATTCAATTTATAAATATCCATTTATAAATCTCTTAATATAAATTAATTTATATTATTCTTTTAAACGTCTTTAAATTCCTTTAAAATTTCACCGTTCTCTTGATTTATAAAATAATCAAATTTTATAAATCTTATATTCAAACTTTTAATAATAAACTCAAAAATCCAGTTTAAACTATTTTATAAAATCATTGGTTCATATTTCTCAAAAACCAGCTTTTAACTATATTTCACAAAAACCATAATTTTTATAACAATAAAAATTATAACGTTTATTTATTTAAAATAGATCAATTCCGAAAATCTTATATATTTTCAAAAATCACTTTAAAAATCATTTTAAAATCCCAAAATCTGGGTCCAATGATGCTACACACCAAATAGTCAATCACGACTAATAACGATATCATATATCAATATGATAATCCATCAAATATCAAAATATCTGAAATTAAATAAAAACTGTTGAGGAATCCAGTTGGATCCCTCCAACCTGTTTCCTGCATCCAAAAACATTAGCACAATACCAATTTCGCTCCAGTACGAAATTATCGCGGTATATGTTCTTAATAAATATTATCCGCTTAATAACGGCGTAATAGGGTCTCATCCGCTAAACAAAAAATGCGGGAAATCAACAACTGCAATATATACATATGCCAATATATATATATATTGATATTATATATAATACCAATTTCACTGTTTATGAAATATTCGCGGTATATGTTTTTATTAAATAACATCCGCTTACTAACGGCGAATAATGTCTATTTTAACAATCAATAATTTACAGTCATCATTCAAACATGCATTCAAATATTTTAAATCTAACTATTTAAAATAAAATCGAAATCTATTCGATTGAGTGAGAAGTTCTCACCTTGGTTTTAATTTCCGTTTAAGCTTTTATTTCGAATAAAATTAAACGCGCGTTTAATTTTACCCGAAATTCTCACTAACTCCAAACGACTCCAAACCAACTCCATCGCGTAGTGCTCGTCCATACGATTCCAACGCAACTGAGTTTGCATTTTTTCGACCTCGTATGAAAAAGTTATGAATTTTACAAGATTACACGATTTAAATAAACAAATTTATAACTAACTTAATAAATTTTAACCTTAGCCAATCTCAGCCACAAGATTAAAATCCAACGCCTCACGTTGTTCTTCTCCCCTCTCGTATTCACGCGCGTAGCTTACAGGAACACGCATATGAACCGAACCCAATTCTTGATTTTAGGGTTAAACATTGCAACAGTTATAAGCGATTTGAACACGATCCAAATACTCCACGTCGTGCGCCTCCCTCCACACCACGCTCGGCCCAAATGGCACTGAGCTCGGTCCCCCCCCTCGCACGCAGTTCGAGGCCGAACTCGTGTCGTTTAACTCCATTTTGCCGTCCATTTACTCAACGAAAACCCATCACAGCCGTTCACATCGAAGTTCTCATCATGCTTAACGATATTGTAGTTGATACTTTCACGAATCGACGCATGGATTTTGAGAAATTGGAGGGGGAAGTTGGGATAATTTCAGCCTTTGATTATGGGGTGGCGGCTGGCTAGGGTTTCATTATATAAATTTTTTTTTTTATTTTGAAGGGGTAGGAGCCTATTTATAAGGAACGAGCGACACTATTCATCCCGGAAATTCCGAACTCCGATTTAGGCGCCGTAACCAGCGTACCTAGGGTTTATCCCGCGTTCCGGACACAATGGAACAGGTTTCGGAAGCTAATTCGGAAGTATGTGCGAGTTATGGCTGAAAACGCTCAATTTAAATTAAACCGATTTAAATCGATTTCTAGGCGTTTTAATTTGTACCGGACAAACGGTAAATCCAATTGACTTGAAATTTGAAACCTTTCAATAATATCACATTACGGATCCGATGAAACTAGTTTCGTCGAAATCCGAGACTTTTTGAAAAATGGCTATTTTGACTCGCCAAATTTAAATTAAAAACGATTCGATGCGTTTCGAGCTGCCACGATCAAACGATAACTCCGATTGACACGAAAATTGAAATCCGGTAATAACTAACTATTACGGATCCAATGGAACTGGTTTTGTTCAATTCTGAGACTGTTCAAAAATTGGCTATTTTACAGTCGATTATTAAATATTAAAATATTCAATTTTCACAAATTAACTTTTAATTCGATTTTAAAAGTTCTAAAATATTTCTATAACTCCAGTATAATTAAATAAAATTTTCCAAATTATTTTCAATCATTTTTAACTCAATTTTTAATTATTTCCATAATTTAACATATTAAATTATTGTTTTAATTATCTAATTAAATCCAAAAATTCAAATAAAAATTTATTCGACTTAAAAATTCACTTATAAATATTTAAAATAAATTAAATATTCAAATTTTAATTTAATAAAATTCTGGGTCGTTACAATCTTTCCCCCTTAAAAGAATTTCGTCCCCGAAATTATAAGTAAGAAAGGTTACAGAATCTATTAACTTTCCAAATTCACAATTAAACTTCTTATAATTCTTTACTAAGTTTTCAAATCATACTTAGTTATCTTTCCAAAAACAATTATATCATTTAACTTTCAACTTTAAAACAAAGTTTAAAGTTTTCAAAATTTTCCAATTTTTCTCAAATTTTTCTAACGCCTTAAATTTTCGGAAAAATTCGCCATAGTCTCCTTTGCGCGGCTCGATCCGAAAAAAAAAATGACAGTATATATATCACAAATATACATCTCATCAAGTAATGAGGCATCCCGAAGGGAAAAAAGTATAAAAGTACGATATTTAATCCGAGATATGTACCTTATATTTTATTAGCAAGCATATACGGCTAATATAGCGCTAAAGCGAACTCCAAATGCGAAGCAACGCGATCCGCACCTACTAAATACTCAACAAACAACATGAGAATCATGCATATATGCAAATAATCTCAATATACAACATATAGCAACATAACTACTACATAATAATAGCAAATGCAACCAAACAACAAATGCAAACATCAACCAACTACCATCCATAATCAAATGAATTTTCATTCATATTCTCATTAATATTTAATGAATTGGTTTTCACTCTAAATCATATTTGATTTATTCACATTGGATTTTATCAACATTCATTCTCAATTCAATTAGTTTACATTTACTAATTAAATCCAATTCACTTTCAATTCTATTCAAATTTATTTACTTTCCATTTGAATTCAATTTCATAGCTTTCAATTTCATTAATACTTAATGAATTATATATACAATCAACCAACAATCATATAACAACCAAAGTATATATAATACAACCAAATTCCTTTGCTTATATTCATTCTCATTCAATTTATTCAACTTCCAATAACATTTGATTTCAATGAATTAATACTTTCATTCATTATTCCATATCAATTATTCACATTCAATTTATTCACATTCAATTGATTAACATTCAATTTATTCATTCAATTACAATAGTTGAATTTCTATTCACATAACTTAAGTTCATATCTATCATTAACCTTAAATTCATTTTTATTTACAACTCATATTCATATAGTTTCATTTCCTATATATATAAGTTTATTTCACAATTGTAAACACTTTAATTATAATTCAATTCTTATAATTCATTTCCTTATACAATTATTCTTTTATTTAGATTATTCAAACAACCTAACAATCAACTTATATACACTTTAATAATTCTTCCTTCATATATAAAATATACTTAAGGTAAAATCATTTCATTTACCCAATTTAAAATCAATATCGTGCCGAATTGTTCTATTCAAGTGTTTAGAAACCCCTTCGGCTCAGTTTCGAGGCTGTGCTGACGAAAGTTCATATACCACTCAACAAACCAATCATCACCATATAAAACAATTTTATATTCACTAACAAATACGCTCTCATATTTATTATTACACTCAAACTCATTCTAGAGTAATGCTGACTCTATCTCTAATGAATTATACCCAACAGAACCATGGTTGTCGCTTAACCATCAGAGCTCTGATACCAAATGTAACGCACGAAAATTTTCGACTTTCGAAAATTCGACATCGATACTCACTTTATCGACTGCCGAGAAATCGAAGGCCGGAAACACGGAATGTTATGGGTTTTAGAAAGAATTTAAGAAAAAGAAAGAAAGAAGAGAGAAAAAGAAGAATAGAATAATAGAGGGAAAAGAAGATAGAGAATTTTTAGAAAACAGAGAATTAGAAAAACAGAAGATAGGAAATTTTAAAAAAATAGAACGGGACAGAAAGGGAACAACAGAACAACAACAGAATCTCACAATTCGCAGCGGAACAACGTATAATAATAAATGAATAATCTTTAAACAAAGAACTATATCAGTTATTACATTACAACACATTTTATTACATCATATCATCAGAGTGTACAACATCAAACAACATCAAACAATGCAGCGGAAAAAGAAAGACTATATAAACTAGTAATACGCCATGCCATCCAGCTTGCCTCCAGCAACTCCAGAATATCCAGAATATCCTGATAAACCTTAACTCTTGACTGCCCGTGTGGAAATTGGTGGGCACCCAGAGTTTAGGAAGGAAAACAATAAACTCCGAGTCAGTCATGTGACTGGTGTGGGAACTCAAAACAGTTTATTTACTTTAAAATCAAAATAGAGGAATATTTTAAATCAATTCGCAATGCTTTTAAAAATGAGACTACCATAAGGCCTCCCGCACACACACACATGCAAACGCAGAATCGGAGGAGATTTCTCCTTATGATAGTCAAAGATGCTTGATACGCATTTAAAAGAACATTTTATATTATTACTAGTGCATAGTGTAGAGAAAAATTCATTTCGAAAGTAGAATATAAATCTTAGCCAACATACGACCATTATCGTATGCCTACTATAGCTAACTATGTTCAATAGCAGGTTACCGCCACATTCCATAGCAGGTTATACAACTAAAACCGTACAAGTCACGTATTGTTTCTTTGGATTTCCAACGAATGATCAGGCCAAGGAACTTCCCATTGCCACATGAGAATGCCTCTGGATGGACATCCCCGAGAACCAAACCGGATCTCTACCAACACAAGGCCGGGTTACTCCTAACTGAGTAACAACTGACCGAATATGCCATCCCCCGGTCCTTTGGGACCTTTATCAACCGAGCGCTCGTAATCAATTCACACAATCATAAAGTGTTTTCAACATGAGTAAGTATCTGGGCTCCATACCATGATACCACCCTTTTCCAGAAGGAAATGGACACATCCTAAAGGGTGCTACCCCTCATAACCTTGCCGCATCTTTCCTGTTTTGACCATTCACGGGATGTGAGGCTCGACGAATTCACGTCCACAAAAACATACTTTATACAAAAGCCATGCTTTGGGTCAACAAATGATCAACACAATGATCATAAGGATAGACGATCAAATAAACGATCCTATCACAAATAATCAACACAATGATCATTTCAGCATCACTCAGCATGTCACATTACCAAACTGGGAATATATTGCTGATAACTTCAACTATATAACCTTTGAGCACATACATCTCAAAGAAGGGTGTTAAGCAAAGAATAAATTCTCCGCCACCAACAGAAATATATTTGAAAGAAATCGGCTTTATATCTCAAATTGTAATGTCAGACATACAATCCATACAAGTCTGTTCCGGGCTCGAACAGAACCGAAGGCACTTACAAAGAAGTCCTTGCAATCCGGATATCCACAATCCTGATCGGATTCACCATCACATATGGAGAACTCAATACCGGAGCAACTCGGTGCAGAGTCAATCGATAGTTCATCCTATCGCTCTCGCAAATATCCGGTCTTCAACACCGATCTTCAAATGCGATTCACAACGACGTATCACATATTCGGAATGGGTTATACGACCCCATGGTCCTTTCCCGGTTAACCCGAATAGTGAGCGCTTATTCAAAAAAATAAGTGTGCATTCAAATTCAATCCATTCACATCAAATACCCATTCAAAGGGAAATACTGATAGTCCGTTATTGAACTATCACTGGATATGCACACATCACCAGATTCCAAATAATTTTCCAAATTATTTATTTTCCAAAATATCTTTACAAGATATATAATTTCAACACTTCAAAAATAAATCAATATTTATTTTTAACAAGTTTCACTTTCACATATAAATTCCATAATGAATTTATATTTCAAGATATCCATGCATATGCGATTTCAATAATTCATTTCAATTTATCTTCAGAAAAAGATAAATTCTAATTATTCACTTCATATTGGAAAACATTTACATACTTATTTATTCATAAGTAATTCACAAATTCCTTTTATTTTCAACACTTAGAAAATATTCAATATACTTAAATCGAATTAAGTATATAATTCATTCTTTAAGGAAATCATTCTCTTAAACATATTTATTTGGGCCAAAATGAATGTTACGTAAAACATCGTTACGACAACCCAAAATCACTAGTATAGGGATTCGAAATTAAAATAGATATATAAATCCCAATACTATACAAAACATTTCCTTTCGGAAATCATTTACTATAACAACAGTGTTATAGTCCACATTTCCTTTTATTTCTCGAAAACGTCTATTTCAACAATAAATGTTGAAATCTATGGTTTCGAATCTCAACACATTTTAAACCATCGTTAGATCGTTTTAATTCTATTTAAAACATCATATCTAAAACAATTTCTTTAACGTATTATTCACTATTCAAAAACGTGAATATACTACCTTAACAAATTTCATCATTTCTATTCACTTTAACTTAAAGGATTATTCACTGTTCAAAATGTGAATATAACTCTATCTCTAAGTTATAACAATTAACTTATCAAAATAAGTCATTTGCGGATTTATAAAACAACGTTTATAAATTCCGTTTCTATTTATTTATAAAAACTTCCTTTTTATAAATTCCTTTATTAACCTATTCCAGTTTATAACTCAATTATAAACTACAAGTTCATATTATAAGTTAATTTCTTATAAAACGATTATTTTACAAAATCGTTCATTTAACTTCCCAAATTATTAATCTTAACTTATAAGATTGTTTATTTATCCAAAATTCATTCTTTCGATAACTTTATAAATTTTATAAACCTATTGCTTATAAAATTTCATTTATAACTTCACAGTTTATAATTTCATAAATTTCATTCATTTAGGAAATTCATTTTCACTACATTCAAACACTTATAAAAACTCGTTTTATAATGTCCATAATTCAATTTATAAATATCCATTTATAAATCTCTTAATATAAATTAATTTATATTATTCTTTTAAACGTCTTTAAATTCCTTTAAAATTTCACCGTTCTCTTGATTTATAAAATAATCAAATTTTATAAATCTTATATTCAAACTTTTAATAATAAACTCAAAAATCCAGTTTAAACTATTTTATAAAATCATTGGTTCATATTTCTCAAAAACCAGCTTTTAACTATATTTCACAAAAACCATAATTTTTATAACAATAAAAATTATAACGTTTATTTATTTAAAATAGATCAATTCCGAAAATCTTATATATTTTCAAAAATCACTTTAAAAATCATTTTAAAATCCCAAAATCTGGGTCCAATGATGCTACACACCAAATAGTCAATCACGACTAATAACGATATCATATATCAATATGATAATCCATCAAATATCAAAATATCTGAAATTAAATAAAAACTGTTGAGGAATCCAGTTGGATCCCTCCAACCTGTTTCCTGCATCCAAAAACATTAGCACAATACCAATTTCGCTCCAGTACGAAATTATCGCGGTATATGTTCTTAATAAATATTATCC
This sequence comes from Allium cepa, assembly GCA_030765085.1. NCBI lineage: Eukaryota > Viridiplantae > Streptophyta > Magnoliopsida > Asparagales > Amaryllidaceae > Allium > Allium cepa. The sequence goes on from CM060928.1 coordinate 1,041,286,384, forward strand.
GCTTAATAACGGCGTAATAGGGTCTCATCCGCTAAACAAAAAATGCGGGAAATCAACAACTGCAATATATACATATGCCAATATATATATATATTGATATTATATATAATACCAATTTCACTGTTTATGAAATATTCGCGGTATATGTTTTTATTAAATAACATCCGCTTACTAACGGCGAATAATGTCTATTTTAACAATCAATAATTTACAGTCATCATTCAAACATGCATTCAAATATTTTAAATCTAACTATTTAAAATAAAATCGAAATCTATTCGATTGAGTGAGAAGTTCTCACCTTGGTTTTAATTTCCGTTTAAGCTTTTATTTCGAATAAAATTAAACGCGCGTTTAATTTTACCCGAAATTCTCACTAACTCCAAACGACTCCAAACCAACTCCATCGCGTAGCGCTCGTCCATACGATTCCAACGCAACTGAGTTTGCATTTTTTCGACCTCGTATGAAAAAGTTATGAATTTTACAAGATTACACGATTTAAATAAACAAATTTATAACTAACTTAATAAATTTTAACCTTAGCCAATCTCAGCCACAAGATTAAAATCCAACGCCTCACGTTGTTCTTCTCCCCTCTCGTATTCACGCGCGTAGCTTACAGGAACACGCATATGAACCGAACCCAATTCTTGATTTTAGGGTTAAACATTGCAACAGTTATAAGCGATTTGAACACGATCCAAATACTCCACGTCGTGCGCCTCCCTCCACACCACGCTCGGCCCAAATGGCACTGAGCTCGGTCCCCCCCCCCCCTCGCACGCAGTTCGAGGCCGAACTCGTGTCGTTTAACTCCATTTTGCCGTCCATTTACTCAACGAAAACCCATCACAGCCGTTCACATCGAAGTTCTCATCATGCTTAACGATATTGTAGTTGATACTTTCACGAATCGACGCATGGATTTTGAGAAATTGGAGGGGGAAGTTGGGATAATTTCAGCCTTTGATTATGGGGTGGCGGCTGGCTAGGGTTTCATTATATAATTTTTTTTATTTTATTTTGAAGGGGTAGGAGCCTATTTATAAGGAACGAGCGACACTATTCATCCCGGAAATTCCGAACTCCGATTTAGGCGCCGTAACCAGCGTACCTAGGGTTTATCCCGCGTTCCGGACACAATGGAACAGGTTTCGGAAGCTAATTCGGAAGTATGTGCGAGTTATGGCTGAAAACGCTCAATTTAAATTAAACCGATTTAAATCGATTTCTAGGCGTTTTAATTTGTACCGGACAAACGGTAAATCCAATTGACTTGAAATTTGAAACCTTTCAATAATATCACATTACGGATCCGATGAAACTGGTTTCGTCGAAATCCGAGACTTTTTGAAAAATGGCTATTTTGACTCGCCAAATTTAAATTAAAAACGATTCGATGCGTTTCGAGCTGCCACGATCAAACGATAACTCCGATTGACACGAAAATTGAAATCCGGTAATAACTAACTATTACGGATCCAATGGAACTGGTTTCGTTCAATTCTGAGACTGTTCAAAAATTGGCTATTTTACAGTCGATTATTAAATATTAAAATATTCAATTTTCACAAATTAACTTTTAATTCGATTTTAAAAGTTCTAAAATATTTCTATAACTCCAGTATAATTAAATAAAATTTTCCAAATTATTTTCAATCATTTTTAACTCAATTTTTAATTATTTCCATAATTTAACATATTAAATTATTGTTTTAATTATCTAATTAAATCCAAAAATTCAAATAAAAATTTATTCGACTTAAAAATTCACTTATAAATATTTAAAATAAATTAAATATTCAAATTTTAATTTAATAAAATTCTGGGTCGTTACACTATGTACTGCACAAATGACGGCAAGATTGGTTGTTGCTAATCTGTAATTTGCTGGAGGAAAATTTTCAACCGCGTGCATACAAAATGGATTTGCTGTTGGGATGGTATTTGAAAGTAAACAAAAGCTACTACACCAATTAACCGAATGGTCAATTCTATATGGAGTTTTGTACAAGCCGATCAAGTCGAATAAAACTATATACACTGCTATCTGTAATGTTGACACTAATTGTCCATGGAGAATACATGTAATAGTCTCAAAGAAATCGCAGTCTGGCAGGTGGGAAATCAGAAAGTTTTCTAGTGAACATACTTGTGCCAATCCTACAGTTAATTCCAACCACAAGCAAGGCACTTTTAATTTTCTTGTGTCAAAAATCATGTCATTTGTCAAGGCCGGTTTAGATATCTCAGCAGGTACAATCCAAGTGCTTGTCGACGACCAACTGTTCATCAAATTGATTACACGAAAGCTTGGCGAACATTAAACAAAACAATAGAAAGAATTTATGGTGACTGGGTCGAATCGTATGCGACTTTGCCTCGATATTTCGAGGAAACAAAGAGAAGTAACCTGGGGACTGTCGGACATGTGACCCACGATGAAGTTGGAGTATTTGATCATGCGTTTTAGGCATTTGGCCCTTGCATTATAGTTTTGTAACGACCCAGAATTTTTAATAATTTAAATTTGAATATTTAATTTATTTTAAATATTTATAATTGAATTTTTAAGTCAAAATAAATTTTTATTTGAATTTTTGGATTTAATTGGATTATTAAATCGATAATTTAATATGTTAAATAATGGAAATAATTAAATATTGAGTTAAATATGATTGAAAATAATTTGTAAGATTTTATATAATCATACTGGAGTTATAGAAATATTTTAGAACTTTTGAAATCGAATTAAAAGTTAATTTGTGAAAATTGAATATTTTAATATTTAATAATCGACCGTAAAATAGCCAATTTTTGGACAGTCTCAGAATTGAACGAAACCAGTTTCATTGGATCCGTAATAGTTAGTTATTACCGGATTTCAATTTTCGTGTCAATCGGAGCTATCGTTTGATCGTGGCAGCTCGAAACGCATCGAATTATTTTTAATTTAAATTTGGCGAGTCAAAATAGCCATTTTTCAAAAAGTCTCGGATTTCGACGAAACCAGTTTCATCGGATCCGTAATGTGATATTATTGTAAGGTTTCAAATTTCAAGTCAATTGGATTTACCGTTTGTCCGGTACGAATTAAAACGCCTAGAAATCGACTTAAATCGGTTTAATTCAAATTGAACGTTTTCAGCCATAAATCGCACATACTTCCGAATTAGCTTCCGAAACCTGTTCCATTGTGTCCGGAACGCGGTATAAACCCTAGGTACGCTGGTTACGGCGTCTAAATCGGAGTTCGGAATTTCCGGGTGAATAGTGTCGCTCGTTCCTTATAAATAGCCCCTACCTCTCTCTAAATAAATAAAAAAAAAAGATAAAAACCCTAATAATTTGTAGCCGGCCCTAGAAACATGAATGGCCAGAAATCATCCTCTTTCATTCATCAATCTCTCTCAATCCGTAAAGAATTAGCCGAAGTGCTCAACTACAAAGTCGAAGAACACGAAGAGAGCTTCGATTCCATACGGTGATGATCGGAAACGGAGCAACGTGGAGCGAGATATGTGGGGCCGACAGTGGTGGCCTGCGCACGTTTTTCTATGAGAGAGGGAGGGCCGAGCTTGGGGTCCTTGGGGCCAGGGGTAGAGGAGGTCGAGAGCTAAGTGATGGTGGTAGTTTGATGGAGTGTAGTTGTGTGATCGAGGAGAAAATGCAAACCCTAGTTTTGCATAGTGGGTTCGGCCTTGAACGTGCACGACCTGGAGACTTGCGTGAGGAAGAAGGAGTGGGATGGACGGTCTTGATGCAATGGATCTGGATCATGTGGCTATGGCTTGCTTAGGTTTAAAATTAATTAAGTTAGTTGTAATTTAAGTTATATAAATCGTGTACGAACTTCATAAATACATAACTTTTTCATACGAGGTCGAAAAAATGCAAACTCAGTTGCGTTGGAATCGTATGGACGAGCACTACGCGATGGAGTTGGTTTGGAGTCGATTGGAGTTAGTGAGAATTTCGGGTAAAATTAAACGCGCGTTTAATTTTATTCGAAATAAAAGCTAAAACGGAAATTAAAACCAAGGTGAGAATTTCTCACTCAATCGAATAGGTTTCGATTTTATTTTAAATAGTTAGATTTAAAATATTTGAATGCATGTTTGAATGATGACTGTAAATTATTGATTGTTAAAATAGACATTATGCGCCGTTAGTAAGCGGATGTTATTTATTATAAACATATACCGCGAATATTTCATAAACAGTGAAATTGGTATTATATATAATATCAATATATATATATTGGCATATGTATATATTGCAGTTGTTGATTTCCCGCATTTTTTGTTTAGCGGATGAGACCCTATTACGCCGTTATTAAGTGGATAATATTTATTAAAAACATATACCGCGATAATTTCGTACTGGAGCGAAATTGGTATTGTGCTAATGTTTTTGGATGCAGGAAACAGGTTGGAGGGATCCAACTGGATTCCTCAACAGTTTTTATTTAATTTCAGATATTTTGATATTTGATGGATTTTCATATTGATATATGATATCGTTGTTAGTCGTGATTGACTATTTGATGTGTGGCATCATTGGACCCAAATTTTGGGATTTTAAAATGATTTTAAAAGTGATTTTTGAAAATATACTATATTTTTGGAATTGATCCATTATAAATAAATAAACGTTAAAATTTTTAAAGTTATAAAAATTATGATTTTGTGAAATATAGTTAAAAAGCTGATTTTTAGAAATACGGTTAAAAGTTGATTTTTGAGAAATATGGATCAATGATTTTATAAAATAGTTTAAACTGGATTTTTGAGTTTATTATTAAAAGTTTGAATTTAAGATTTATAAAATTTGATTATTTTATAAATCAAAATGGTGAAACTATAAAGGAGTTAAGACGTTTTAAAGAATAATATAGATTGATTTATATTAAAGGATTTACAAATGAATATTTGTAAATTAAAACGTTGGAATTATAAAATGAGATTTTATAAGTGTTTGAATGAAGTGAAAGTGAATTTTGTAAATGAATGGAATTCATGGAATTATATAACGGTAAAGTTATAAATGGAATTTTATAAACAGTAGGTTTATAAAATTTGTAAAGTTATTAAAGTAATAAGATTTGGATAAATAATTGAATCTTATAAGTTATAAGATTTACAATTATGAAATTCTAAGGAACGATTTTGTGAAATAATCGTTTATAAGTAGTTAACTTATAATATGAACTTTTAGTCTATAATTGAGTTATAAACTGGAATAGGTTAATAAAGGAATTTATAAAAAGGAAGTTTTTGTAAATAAATAGAAATGGAATTTATAAACGTTGTTTTATAAATTCACAAACGACTTATTTTGATAAGTCAATTGTTATAACCTATTAATGGAGTTTTATTCACATTTTTGAATGGTGAATAATCCTTTAAAATAAATTGAATAAAAGGATGAAATTTGTTAACGAAGTTTATTCACCTTTTTGAATAGTGAATAACATGTTAAAGAAAATGTTTGAATGTGATGGTTTAAATAGAATTAAAACGATCTAACGATGGTTTAAAATGTGTTGAGATTCGAAACCATAGATTTCAACATTTATTGTTGAAATAGACGTTTTTGAGAAATAAAAGGAAATGGTGGACTATAACACTGTTGTTATAGTAAATGATTTCCGAAAGGAAATGTTTTTGATTAGTATTGGGATTTATATATCTATTTTAAATTCGAATCCCTATACTAGTGATTTTGGGTTGTCGTAACGATGTTTTACGTAACATTCGTTTTGGCCCAAGTAAATATGTTAAGTGAATGATTTCCTTAAAGAATGAAATATATACTTAATTCGATTTAAGTATATTGAATATTTTCTAAGTGTTGAAAATAAATGATTGTGAATTACTTATTTAATAAGTATGGAAATGTTTTCCAATGTGAAGTGAATATAGAGAATTTATCTTTTTGAAGATAAATTGAAATGGATAATTGAAATCGTATATGCATGGATATTTGAAATATAAATTCATTATGGAATTTATATGTGAAAGTGGAATTCGTTTAAAAATAAATATTGATTTATTTTTGAAGTGTTGAAATTATATATCTTGTAAAGATATTTTGGAAAGTAAATAATTTGGAAAATTATTTGGAATCTGGTGATGTATGCATATCCATTGATAGTTCAATAGCCGACTATCAATATTTCCCTTTGAATGGGTATTTGATGTGAATTGATTGAATTTGAATGCACACTTATTTTTGAATAAGCGCTCACTATTCGGGTTAACCGGGAAAGGACCATGGGGTCGTATAACCCATTCCGAATATGTGATACGTCGTTATGAATTGCATTTGAAGATCGGTGTTGAAGACCGAGTATTTGTGAAAGCGATAGGATGACCTATCGATTGTCTCTGCACTGGGTAGCTCCTGGTATTGAGATCTCTTAAGTGATGGGAAATTCGATCGGGATTGTGAATACCCGTATTGCAAGGGCTTCGTAAGAAGTGCCTTCGGTTTTGTTCGAGCCCGGAACAGACTTGTATGGATTGTATGCCTGACATTACAATTTGAGATATAAAGCCGATTTCTTTCAAATATATTTCTGTTGGTGGCGGAGAATTTATTCTTTGCTTAACACCCTTCTTTGAGACGTACGAGCTCAAAGGTTATATAGTTGAAGTTATCAGCAATATATCCCATTTTGGTAATGTGACATGCTGAGTGATGCTGAAATGATCATTGTGTTGATTATTGTGATAGGATCATTTATTTGATCGTCTATCTTAGTGATCATTGTGTTGATCATTTGTTGACCCAAAGCATGGCTTTTGTATAAAGTATGTTTTTGTGGACGTGAATTCATCGAGCCTCACATCCCGGTAATGGTCAAAACAGGAAAGATGCGGCAAGATTATGAGGGGTAGCTCCCTTTAGGGTATGTGCATTTCCTTCTGGAAAGGGTGGTATCATGGTATGGAGCCCATATACTTACTCATGTTGATACACTATATCTATTTCTGTGTGGTGTTGTTGGTGACGAGCGCTCGGTAAAAGGTCCGATGGGACCGGGGGATGCCATATTCGTGTAGTAGTTACCTAGTGATAAAGGTAACCCGGCCTTGTGTTGGCAGAGAGCTGGTTAAGTTCTCGGGGACGTCCAGCCAGAGGCGTTTCCATGTGGCAGTAGGAAGTTCCTTAGCCTGACCATTCGTTGGAAATCCAAAGAAACAATACGAGACTTGTACGGTTTTAGTTGTAGAACCTGCTTCCTCAGGAGGTAGCTATAGTAGGCATAATATAATGGTACCTATGCTGGCTATGATTTATATCCTTACTTTCGAAAGGATTTGTTCTACACTATGCACTAATAATAATATCAAAATTGATTTGATTTTTGCGTAGAAGCATCTTTGACTAACATAAGAAGAAATCTCCTCCAAGTCTGCGTTTGCATTGTGTGTGTGGTGGGAGGTCTTATGGTAGTTACATTTTTAAAAGCATTGCGAATTGAATTTTAAAAATATTCCTCCATTTTGATTTTAAAGATAAATAAACTGTTTTGAGTTCTCACACCAGTCACATGACTGACTCGGAGTTTATTGTTTTCCTTCCTAAACTCTGGGTGCCCACCAATTTCCACACGGGCAGTTAAGAGTTAGGTTTATCAGGATATTCTGGATATTCTGGAGTTGCTGGAGGCAAGCTGGATGGCATGGCGTATTACTAGTTTATATAGTATTTCTTTTTTCCGCTGCACTGTTTGTTGTTGTATGATGTTGTACACTCTGATGATATGATGTAATGAAGTGAAATGTAATGTAATAACTGATATAGTTCTTTGTTTAAAGATTATTCATTTATTATTATATGTTGTTCCGCTGTGAATTGTGAGATTCTGTTGTTGTTCTGTTGTTTCCTTTCTGTCCGTTCTATTTTTAAAATTCTTCTATCTTCTGTTTTCAAATTTTCTTTTCTCTATTTCTTATCTCTTCTTCTCTTCTCTCTTTTTCTTAAAATTCTCTTTTTAAAACCCATAACATCTCGGTTTTCGGCCTTTGATTTCTCGGCAGTCGATAAAGTGAGTGTCGATGTCGTATTTTCGAGAGTCGAAAAGCACGCAGACGTTACATTTGGTATCAGAGCACTGATGGTTAAGCGAGAACCATGGTTCTGTAGGGTATTATTCATTAGAGATAGAGTCAGCAGTGCTCTAGAATGAGTTTGAGTGTAATAATAGCTATGAGAGCGTATTTGTTAGTGAATATAAAATTGTTTTATATTGTGATGATTGGTTTATTGAGTGGTATATGAACTTTCGTCAGCGTGGTCCGCAAGACTATGCCGAAGGGGTTTCTAAACACTTGAATAGAACAATTCGACACAATATTGGTTTTAAAATTGGGTAAATGAAATAATTTTACCTTGATTATATTTTTATATATAAAGGAATAATTTTTCAGAATTATTAAAGTGTATATAAGTGATTGTTAAGTTGTTTGAATAATCTAAATAAAAGAATAATTGTATAAGTAAAAGAATTATAAGAATAAAATTATAATTAAAGTGTTTACAATTGTGAAATAAACTTATATATATAAAAAGTGAAATTATATGAATATATTTATGAATATGAGTTGTAAATAAAATGTAAAGTGAATTTAAAGTTGAATGGAATTGATTTTGGTATCGAAGTAAATAATCAAGTGGATTAAATGGATATGAACTTGAGTTACATAAATGAAGTTCAACTTTGGAAATTAAATTGAAAAATTGAATGTAAGTGAAGCAAAGGAATTTGGTTATAATTAAAATACTTGGTTGTTATATGGTTGATTGGTTGATTGTATATAATTCATTAAGAGTAAATGAAATTGAATTAGTGAAATTTAAAGCTATGTAATTGAATTCAAATTAGAAAGTAAATAAATTTGAATAGAATTGAAAGTAAATTGGATTTAAATTAGTAAATGTTAACTAATTGAATTGAGAATGAATGTTAGTAAATCCAATGTAAATGAATCAAATGTAATTTAAAGTGGAAACCAATTCATTAAGTATTAATGAGAATATGAATGAAAATTCATTTGATTATGGATGGTAGTTAGTTGATGTTTGCATTTGTTGTTTAGTTGCATTTGATATGTGACATATATAGTTATTATGAGATATATGTTGTATATTGAGATTATTTGCATATGTGCATATTCTCATGTTGTTTGTTGAGTTTAGTAGGTGCGGATCGCGTTTGCTTCGCATTTGGAGTTCGCTTTTGCGCTATATTAGCAGTATATGCTCGCTAATAAAATATAAGGTACATATCTCGGATTAAATATCGTACTTTTACACTTTTTTCCCTTCGGGATGCCTCATTACTTGATGAGATGTATATTTGTGATATATATACTGTCATTTTTTTTTCGGATCGAGCCGCGCAAAGGAGACTATGGCGAATTTTTCCGAAAATTTAAGGCGTTAGAAAAAATTTGAGAAAATGGGAAAATTTTGAAAACTTTAACTTTGATTTGGAATTGAAAGTTAAACAATAGATAGTTGTTTTGAAATGATAACTAAGTATGATTTGAAAACTTAGTAAGTTATTGTAAGAAGTTTAATTATAAATTTTGGGAAAATTAATAAATTCTGTAACCTTTCTTACTTGTAATTTCGAGGACGAAATTCTTTTAAGGGGGAAAGATTGTAACGACCCAGAATTTTTAATAATTTAAATTTGAATATTTAATTTATTTTAAATATTTATAATTGGATTTTTAAGTCAAAATAAATTTTTATTTGAATTTTTGGATTTAATTGGATTATTAAATCGATAATTTAATATGTTAAATAATGGAAATAATTAAATATTGAGTTAAATATGATTGAAAATAATTTGTAAGATTTTATATAATCATACAGGAGTTATAGAAATGTTTTAGAACTTTTGAAATCGAATTAAAAGTTAATTTGTGAAAATTGAATATTTTAATATTTAATAATCGACCGTAAAATAGCCAATTTTTGGACAGTCTCAGAATTGAACGAAACCAGTTTCATTGGATCCGTAATAGTTAGTTATTACCGGATTTCAATTTTCGTGTCAATCGGAGCTATCGTTTGATCGTGGCAGCTCGAAACGCATCGAATTATTTTTAATTTAAATTTGGCGAGTCAAAATAGCCATTTTTCAAAAAGTCTCGGATTTCGACGAAACCAGTTTCATCGGATCCGTAATGTGATATTATTGTAAGGTTTCAAATTTCAAGTCAATTGGATTTACCGTTTGTCCGGTACGAATTAAAACGCCTAGAAATCGACTTAAATCGGTTTAATTCAAATTGAACGTTTTCAGCCATAACTCGCACATACTTCCGAATTAGCTTCCGAAACCTGTTCCATTGTGTCCGGAACGCGGGATAAACCCTAGGTACGCTGGTTACGGCGTCTAAATCGGAGTTCGGAATTTCCGGGTGAATAGTGTCGCTCGTTCCTTATAAATAGCCCCTACCTCTCTCTAAATAAATAAAAAAAAAAGATAAAAACCCTAATAATTTGTAGCCGGCCCTAGAAACATGAATGGACAGAAATCATCCTCTTTCATTCATCAATCTCTCTCAATCCGTAAAGAATTAGCCGAAGTGCTCAACTACAAAGTCGAAGAACACGAAGAGAGCTTCGATTCCATACGGTGCTGATCGGAAACGGAGCAACGTGGAGCGAGATATGTGGGGCCGACAGTGGTGGCCTGCGCACGTTTTTCTATGAGAGAGGGAGGGCCGAGCTTGGGGTCCTTGGGGCCAGGGGTAGAGGAGGTCGAGAGCTAAGTGATGGTGGTAGTTTGATGGAGTGTAGTTGTGTGATGGAGGAGAAAATGCAAACCCTAGTTTTGCATAGTGGGTTCGGCCTTGAACGTGCACGACCTGGAGACTTGCGTGAGGAAGAAGGAGTGGGATGGACGGTCTTGATGCAATGGATCTGGATCATGTGGCTATGGCTTGCTTAGGTTTAAAATTAATTAAGTTAGTTGTAATTTAAGTTATATAAATCGTGTACGAACTTCATAAATACATAACTTTTTCATACGAGGTCGAAAAAATGCAAACTCAGTTGCGTTGGAATCGTATGGACGAGCACTACGCGATGGAGTTGGTTTGGAGTCGATTGGAGTTAGTGAGAATTTCGGGTAAAATTAAACGCGCGTTTAATTTTATTCGAAATAAAAGCTAAAACGGAAATTAAAACCAAGGTGAGAATTTCTCACTCAATCGAATAGGTTTCGATTTTATTTTAAATAGTTAGATTTAAAATATTTGAATGCATGTTTGAATGATGACTGTAAATTATTGATTGTTAAAATAGACATTATGCGCCGTTAGTAAGCGGATGTTATTTATTATAAACATATACCGCGAATATTTCATAAACAGTGAAATTGGTATTATATATAATATCAATATATATATATTGGCATATGTATATATTGCAGTTGTTGATTTCCCGCATTTTTGGTTTAGCGGATGAGACCCTATTACGCCGTTATTAAGCGGATAATATTTATTAAAAACATATACCGCGATAATTTCGTACTGGAGCGAAATTGGTATTGTGCTAATGTTTTTGGATGCAGGAAACAGGTTGGAGGGATCCAACTGGATTCCTCAACAGTTTTTATTTAATTTCAGATATTTTGATATTTGATGGATTTTCATATTGATATATGATATCGTTGTTAGTCGTGATTGACTATTTGATGTGTGGCATCATTGGACCCAAATTTTGGGATTTTAAAATGATTTTAAAAGTGATTTTTGAAAATATACTATATTTTTGGAATTGATCCATTATAAATAAATAAACGTTAAAATTTTTAAAGTTATAAAAATTATGATTTTGTGAAATATAGTTAAAAAGCTGATTTTTAGAAATACGGTTAAAAGTTGATTTTTGAGAAATATGGATCAATGATTTTATAAAATAGTTTAAACTGGATTTTTGAGTTTATTATTAAAAGTTTGAATTTAAGATTTATAAAATTTGATTATTTTATAAATCAAAATGGTGAAACTATAAAGGAGTTAAGACGTTTTAAAGAATAATATAGATTGATTTATATTAAAGGATTTACAAATGAATATTTGTAAATTAAAACGTTGGAATTATAAAATGAGATTTTATAAGTGTTTGAATGAAGTGAAAGTGAATTTTGTAAATGAATGGAATTCATGGAATTATATAACGGTAAAGTTATAAATGGAATTTTATAAACAGTAGGTTTATAAAATTTGTAAAGTTATTAAAGTAATAAGATTTGGATAAATAATTGAATCTTATAAGTTATAAGATTTACAATTATGAAATTCTAAGGAACGATTTTGTGAAATAATCGTTTATAAGTAGTTAACTTATAATATGAACTTTTAGTCTATAATTGAGTTATAAACTGGAATAGGTTAATAAAGGAATTTATAAAAAGGAAGTTTTTGTAAATAAATAGAAATGGAATTTATAAACGTTGTTTTATAAATTCACAAACGACTTATTTTGATAAGTTAATTGTTATAACCTATTAATGGAGTTTTATTCACATTTTTGAATGGTGAATAATCCTTTAAAATAAATTGAATAAAAGGATGAAATTTGTTAACGAAGTTTATTCACGTTTTTGAATAGTGAATAACATGTTAAAGAAAATGTTTGAATGTGATGGTTTAAATAGAATTAAAACGATCTAACGATGGTTTAAAATGTGTTGAGATTCGAAACCATAGATTTCAACATTTATTGTTGAAATAGACGTTTTCGAGAAATAAAAGGAAATGGTGGACTATAACACTGTTGTTATAGTAAATGATTTCCGAAAGGAAATGTTTTTGATTAGTATTGGGATTTATATATCTATTTTAAATTCGAATCCCTATACTAGTGATTTTGGGTTGTCGTAACGATGTTTTACGTAACATTCGTTTTGGCCCAAGTAAATATGTTAAGTGAATGATTTCCTTAAAGAATGAAATATATACTTAATTCGATTTAAGTATATTGAATATTTTCTAAGTGTTGAAAATAAATGATTGTGAATTACTTATTTAATAAGTATGGAAATGTTTTCCAATGTGAAGTGAATATAGAGAATTTATCTTTTTGAAGATAAATTGAAATGGATAATTGAAATCGTATATGCATGGATATTTGAAATATAAATTCATTATGGAATTTATATGTGAAAGTGGAATTCGTTTAAAAATAAATATTGATTTATTTTTGAAGTGTTGAAATTATATATCTTGTAAAGATATTTTGGAAAGTAAATAATTTGGAAAATTATTTGGAATCTGGTGATGTATGCATATCCATTGATAGTTCAATAGCCGACTATCAATATTTCCCTTTGAATGGGTATTTGATGTGAATTGATTGAATTTGAATGCACACTTATTTTTGAATAAGCGCTCACTATTCGGGTTAACCGGGAAAGGACCATGGGGTCGTATAACCCATTCCGAATATGTGATACGTCGTTATGAATTGCATTTGAAGATCGGTGTTGAAGACCGAGTATTTGTGAAAGCGATAGGATGACCTATCGATTGTCTCTGCACTGGGTAGCTCCTGGTATTGAGATCTCTTAAGTGATGGGAAATTCGATCGGGATTGTGAATACCCGTATTGCAAGGGCTTCGTAAGAAGTGCCTTCGGTTTTGTTCGAGCCCGGAACAGACTTGTATGGATTGTATGCCTGACATTACAATTTGAGATATAAAGCCGATTTCTTTCAAATATATTTCTGTTGGTGGCGGAGAATTTATTCTTTGCTTAACACCCTTCTTTGAGACGTACGAGCTCAAAGGTTATATAGTTGAAGTTATCAGCAATATATCCCATTTTGGTAATGTGACATGCTGAGTGATGCTGAAATGATCATTGTGTTGATTATTGTGATAGGATCATTTATTTGATCGTCTATCTTAGTGATCATTGTGTTGATCATTTGTTGACCCAAAGCATGGCTTTTGTATAAAGTATGTTTTTGTGGACGTGAATTCATCGAGCCTCACATCCCGGTAATGGTCAAAACAGGAAAGATGCGGCAAGGTTATGAGGGGTAGCTCCCTTTAGGGTATGTGCATTTCCTTCTGGAAAGGGTGGTATCATGGTATGGATCCCAGATACTTACTCATGTTGATACACTATATCTATTTCTGTGTGGTGTTGTTGGTGACGAGCGCTCGGTAAAAGGTCCGATGGGACCGGGGGATGCCATATTCGTGTAGTAGTTACCTAGTGATAAAGGTAACCCGGCCTTGTGTTGGCAGAGAGCTGGTTAAGTTCTCGGGGACGTCCAGCCAGAGGCGTTTCCATGTGGCAGTAGGAAGTTCCTTAGCCTGACCATTCGTTGGAAATCCAAAGAAACAATACGAGACTTGTACGGTTTTAGTTGTAGAACCTGCTTCCTCAGGAGGTAGCTATAGTAGGCATAATATAATGGTACCTATGCTGGCTATGATTTATATCCTTACTTTCGAAAGGATTTGTTCTACACTATGCACTAATAATAATATCAAAATTGATTTGATTTTTGCGTAGAAGCATCTTTGACTAACATAAGAAGAAATCTCCTCCAAGTCTGCGTTTGCATTGTGTGTGTGGTGGGAGGTCTTATGGTAGTTACATTTTTAAAAGCATTGCGAATTGAATTTTAAAAATATTCCTCCATTTTGATTTTAAAGATAAATAAACTGTTTTGAGTTCTCACACCAGTCACATGACTGACTCGGAGTTTATTGTTTTCCTTCCTAAACTCTGGGTGCCCACCAATTTCCACACGGGCAGTTAAGAGTTAGGTTTATCAGGATATTCTGGATATTCTGGAGTTGCTGGAGGCAAGCTGGATGGCATGGCGTATTACTAGTTTATATAGTATTTCTTTTTTCCGCTGCACTGTTTGTTGTTGTATGATGTTGTACACTCTGATGATATGATGTAATGAAGTGAAATGTAATGTAATAACTGATATAGTTCTTTGTTTAAAGATTATTCATTTATTATTATATGTTGTTCCGCTGTGAATTGTGAGATTCTGTTGTTGTTCTGTTGTTTCCTTTCTGTCCGTTCTATTTTTAAAATTCTTCTATCTTCTGTTTTCAAATTTTCTTTTCTCTATTTCTTATCTCTTCTTCTCTTCTCTCTTTTTCTTAAAATTCTCTTTTTAAAACCCATAACATCTCGGTTTTCGGCCTTTGATTTCTCGGCAGTCGATAAAGTGAGTGTCGATGTCGTATTTTCGAGAGTCGAAAAGCACGTTGACGTTACAAGTTTTCTGCACTGCCAGCCATTGCTACTATTGACGGGACACATTTGTATGGTAAATACAAAGGGACGTTACTTGTTGCTACTGCCGTAGATGCGGATGACTGTCTATTTCCATTAGCTTATGTAGTTGTCGAATCCAAGTCATATGGGTTTTTTCCTTGCATGTGTGAATTCATTCATAATGTTTGCAATCATCGTATTCATATCGGATTGAATTAAAGGAATTCCAAAGGCTTTTAGGAGAATTGGCAAGAACCACACAAACATAGGTTCTGTGTATGGCATCTTAAAGCTAATTTTCAAATAGCGGGTTTTAGGGATAAACGACTTACATCTTTGTTTTATTCAGCTGCATGAGCTTCAGAAGTAGTTGGGTACAACAAAATCAGAAAAGAAACTAAAGCTACAAATCCATAGGCTCATGAATGGATTGAAATAAGTTTAGGGAATTTTGAAAAAAATAGGGCCCTATGCAAAGACGATGGGGGACGCTTTCATGCTATGACCACCATTGCATCCGAAAGTTTTAACGGTGTACTGAAGGGTGCTCGATCATTACCTATAAAGGCATTGGTTGCACAAACCTTCTTTCGATCGGTTGAATGTTTCTGTAAGAGATGAGAAACCACAGATGCTATCACAACACGTTTGACTCCAAAATGGAAAGCTAAAATAGCATATCAGGCTATTGATGCACATCGTTGTAGACCAGTTCAATTTAGTCGAATAGAATAGCAAGTGATTCATGGATACGGCGATGAATTTGTAGTTTTAATTGACGGTCCTAATTGATCGTGTACATGCAACATCCCCCTACTGCAAAAATTACCTTATGCCCATGTAATGGCGGCTTGTTCGGCACACGATTACGGTGCTAACAGAGCACATCATGAGTTTGCATCTGAGTGGTACTCTGTTCAAAGTTACAAAGCTTTATATCAGCCAGAGTTTCATCCCGTGTGTGATAAGAGATACTGGACACCATACACCGGTCCACATATATTGCCTCCGCCTATAAGAAGACAACCTGGGAAACCTAAATCTACGAGGATAAAAAATGTAGTGGATGAGCATCAAACGCCTAAAACAAACAGGTGCAACAAATATGAATTGCAGGGCCATAACAGAAAGCAATGTACTTCAGCGACCTAAACTTCCATTATCAAATGTATGACTACATAATGAATTAAGACTTCTGTGTATTCAACTTTAAATGAATGTACTTTCTATGTATCAAACTAACTAGTTATGTATCAGACTTAAATGAACTACGCAATTGTTAGATTTAAAAGCTAATATCTATGAAAGTTGTTATATTTGGAAGTAAATATTTATGCAGTTGTTAGATTTGATAAACCCTCTGCCTACTGTCTTGTTTTGTGTAGGGTTTTCACATGGGCAAAATTTCAAAATGCACCTTTGGGCGACTTTTGAGAAGTCGCCTTTTGGCGCATTTTCAAAATTCGCCTGAAGGCGCATTTTGAATATGCGCCAATGTCTACCTGGCAAAATCAGGTCTACGTTTGTAAATATTTTGAAAAGTAGGTTATTTCTGTTATTGTTTAAAAAACCTAGCCTAGGTTAGCAAATTTCCATACTCTAATTGATATATTCATTTTCAATTCTGTGTTCATTATATTATAATTTTATAATCACTGAACGATATGATGTTCAACCTGCACGTAATGTATTTTACTTAGTTTGTAAGCTTGTACACACTTCCATGCAGTTTACTTGCTGAATGGAATTCTTTGATAATAGCATTGAAAGCTTAGCCTTGTTCAAATAGCTGATATACCTGCTTTAAATGTAGTTTATTTTGTTGGTGTTGACTTCCTTAATAATGTGCTTGTGTGGACTTCGTTTATAATTATGCAGGTGCGCATGTACCTACATAAAAGATTTTATGTGCGTATATACATATTTACATGCAACTCCTAGTTTCACCCGAGTTTGTGCGAGTCTGTCCCAGTTCGAATGATTAAAATGGCCGGACATGGTCGCTATAAATTTTTAATGAACCAAGCTCAAACATAATATTTGTCATCCGCATTTTATCAAATCGGACATTTATCCGTCCGATTTGTAGTTTAGTCCGAGTTCATATGCTTTTTTGTACGATCCGACCCATCCGTTTTACAACCCTAAGCTTGGATTTGATGAGCTAGATCACTATTTGATATGCTGAAATGTAATTAATGCTTTCTTATATATTATAGTGTATGTTTCTTCAAGCTATATTGATTTTATGTTGTGATATTGGTTTTGATTCTTGATTTGAAAAGAAAATAGCATATGTAATCCATATGTATGAGCTTGAATGGACTTGTATGACATGTTGCATTTCTTGCAACAAAGCACATAGGTTGTAGTTGGACTTGAGCTTAGATTGGACTTGGATATAAAAGAGCTCTTATAGTGATAGTCACTATGATGCACTTAGAAATTACCTTGTGTTCGGCAATTTCTAAGGAACTTTGTAGAGAGATCCATAGAGGTTTCTCATCATATTTTTGAAGTATTCTTTATGTTATATAAAAGATTGGATAATATAAAGTTAATTAACATATCGAAAAGTGGTCAAACTTTCACTTGTGCAAACTGCCAATGTTTTAGCCATTGTTTTGTATTTTAAAGTTTAAAATGGCCTTAGATTTGAGTATTTGGTTTCATTATCTTTAAATAATATTTTCTTACTCATGTTATAATATTTTAAAAGTAGTTTAGGGTTTTTATGAATTTTTAAAGTAAAAGATTCACTTTTAATATAAGAATAACATGGTTTTTCCAAAGTTTTAGGTAAATTATAAGCTTGTTATTTTTACATAATATTTTGAATGAATATTTTTAAACCTATTATAAGTATTATTTTTTTAAACTAAGTATATTTATTTTTGGACAATTTGTTAATTATTTTATTAAATTACTAATAACTTATGTAATATAAAATGTTTTAAAATGTTTTATTAATTATGTTAGTTTATAAATGAATAATATATGTGTATATATATATATGTATGTATGTGTGTGTGTATTTCATTTTTAAAAAGGGTTTTCTATTTATAAACAAATGATTAAAAAAGGGTTAGGAATTACAAATCATGATTATTTAATTACTTTTAGAAAAAATAGTTGACTATGCTTAACACTAAAAGTCGACGAAGTAGACTTTCTATTTGTAAGAATTAAGATTGTTGTTCGAGTAGAGTTTAGAAGCAATAGTGCACTAACCTACCAGCTTCACTCATTACCGAGGAATATTTGAATAGGAAATGTCAGAAATGCATTAATTGTATTGTTTTACTCGTTGATGGAAAATATTTAATCGTGTACTTAACACTAAAAGCCAATTAAGTAGACTTCTCTATCTATGAGCGTTAAGAATGAAGTGTCTAGGCAAGACTTTGATCTGTAATGCTCTAACCTACCTAGCTTCACTCTTAACTGAGGGATAGTATAAGTTGCGAAGTTCAAAAATGTGATAAGTATAAAAACCTTGATTTTCATAAGCAACCGTCTTTGGACTAGATAGTAGACTAGTCAAATATCGAACTTAACCGTATATTAACTTAGATCTTTAAATGAATGATTTTAAAGATAATAACAAGTATAAAATTAATTTTGGTTTGTTGTAACAATATGTTAATAACATTGGCCTTTAACCCTTTTTTATTATACTTAGTAGAGTAATTAGATCTTTAAAAATAATGTCTTAAAGATAATTATAAATGGAATGGTTTTGGATTTATAGTAACGATGTTTTGATGACATTTGTTTTTACCCCAAGAAAGTATACGTGTGAAAATGTGTTATCTTATTTAAAATTTTGTGAATATTCTTGTACCATTCAGGATAGGAATATGAGTAAATTTATAAGTATTGAAAAAAGTAGATATGAATAGAGAATAGTTGAATATATGTATATATCTTTTGTAAAGGTATTTTTAAAGGAGTTTTTAATTAACAAAAGGATTAAGAAACTAGAAAGGAGTAGGAGTTTCTTAAGTACTTAATCGTACTTTGTGTGACTTAATAGTGCTTTATTTGTTCACTTATTTATGGAAAGTATTTAGTCATCAATTTGGCACTAAAAGTTGATGAACTAGGCTTATCTATCTATGAGAGCTAAGAATAATGTTTGGGTTGGGTGTAGAAGCAATGGTGCTCTAACCTACCAGCTTCACTCTTGACTGAGGGGTGGTGTGAATTGAAAAGATCAAAAATATGATATGTATATAAGACTTGGTTTCCATTTACGATCGGTTATCTTATACTTGATATTCGGTTAGTCAACTATCAAAATTGACCAAATTAACGTAAGAAATATCTAAATGCTTTATGGTTTCATACAACTTGGGAACCTCCAGGGAGGAGCAGTGGTATGAAATTTCTCAAGTTTTAAGAATTTATATATACGTGATCATTCGGAGAGGACTCCCCTTTATACATTTTTTGCTTACTTCTAAAAGAACTGGAATTAAGTTGATCGAAAATTCGTCGATTTAGTTTTGAATAGTCCGGAATCAAAAAATGTTTTACTTACTGAATACCACATCAAAACTAATATAAGGGTTATATGTTTTGGAAGGGTTGTGAAGTAAAATGCTATAGAGTTGAACTATCTATCTGGAGGTTAAGTCCAAGGGAGAGATCAGCGCTAGCACTCGTCAGACAACTTACGTTGGAATTTACATGGGCATTCCAAACATGTTCAAGATGATTGAATCCCTGTAGAGATTCGTGATCCGTTTAAGATGCTAAAGTCTATTTAGGGATTCATGTTTCGCTCGCGTGATGAAACTTGTATGAGATATTTTGAGCATGACAACGACATCGATAAATGACTAAAGATAGAGTATGATACACAATATCGGGTTTGGCTAACGTATAAGGGTATATTAACTCCAAATCTAGACATGCTTTCGATTGTTGGATGTCGGGAGTAGTTGAAACTTGGTTCCACATAGTTCATGCGATAGGACAGTTGTTTTTTTATGATATATTCTATCTAGAGATATATGACACTCGAAAGGTAGTTTCTGATCCTTATCATGGAGACCCGCTTTAGTTTATTGGAGGCTTCTCTACGAAAAATCCATATGCGAACGTACCTTAGCGGTATAGACTGTACCCTCAATATTGTTGTAGTGTGACCAATTTAAGCATCATGGCTATTGGATCTGATTCATATTCTATACCCTGGACATTATCTATCATGTCGCCATTTGTACTTATTAGATGTGTGGTTCTTTTGAGGGGATAACCGTTTCTGAATGGTCTCAAAAGTACCATTATATATTGATTGCATATTTCTTGAGTTTTTCACACCAGACTTATGTCTGGCTCATAGTTTTATATTTCCTTTATTTCCATTGGTGCTCTTACAAGTAGTCTGAGAAAGGTAAAATTCATTGATGTCCTTTGGAGCTTCTGAAGACGAGCTGGATGCTTCCATTCACCTATTGTAAACCTACCTTTTGCCAAGGCAGTATATAGATAGATTTAACCCAACAGGCTTTACAATTATCAAGGTCGATGAGTACAGAGCAATGATTGTAGGATGCAGAAATCAAGTATAGATAGAAACATGAAGTCAAAATTGAATGGAATTGGTAGATAAAAAATGTAAAAGCTTAAAGTACGGGTAAGTGAAGGAAGAGGTCGGCATGGAAGAACATTACAAAAGTAGGGATCGGCTACATAGGGATCTGTGGTGATGGGTTAGAAAGGAAGAGATCGATCATAGTGAGCCTGGGTGAGGGATCAGTAGGGTATGTTTTGTTGAAGGGATCGGTCATGGTGGTAGAATAGGGCTCGGCATACTTTAGCTTATAGAGCAAAGATCAGCATAGTTAACTAATAGGGTTCGACATGCTTTATGGAAGAGGATGGATTGGCATACTACTTTAGATAAAGGTCGGCGTTCATCAAGGTCCGAGTACATTCTTGCATACAACAATCAACATCTCGAGATCCATAAGTTCAAAGCGTACAAAATTTGGAGAGCAAGGCATATGGACCCTTAAAAACACACCCTAAGGATCAGATATCGAATAGACAAAGATGGAGGGATCGGTATACATCCCATTAGGGGGATCGACAAAAGATAGCACACAAGTAATGTAGAATCAAATATTGTGCAGTAACTTGAGATCCTTTGGTCCAAATGGGATGAGAATTGATGGGCTAACATATTTAAGCATGTAGAAGCCACTGTAGGAATCATTTCCTAAAAATCAACAGATAAAGGGATTGGTACCGATCCCTCTTAATTAGGACTTGGTCCTAGCAACCCCTTTGGTGGGCCGATATGAATTAGGAGGTCCTATAAAAGAAGTTTCAAAAAGATTGGTGGTCGTCTTCCCTTATAAATACAATGGACATGGCATCAGAAAAAGGGATCTTCTTTCTGCTTTTCTTTATCTTCAACCTAGGCTAAGTTTTGTCAATTTTATTCTTGAATTTCAGATTGTAACTATAAATAAACTTCCATATAATAAAAAGGATTATTTGAGAGTGGACGTAGGCCAGAGTTAGCCGAACCACTATAATTATTGTCTCCTTTTACTTGCTTTCTAATTATTTCAATTTGTTTCTTCGGTTATCTTCATATTTCTATTATTGGATTAAATATTGGAGTTTTGGCATAATCAGGCGTTGGTGGCTAATTTTGATGCCAACACCTACCATAGTATTCTTATGTACATCGCATTACAATTATTGTATATATCAACAATTGTGAGGACAGACTGTTATAACATTCCAAGCTGATGATATTATATAGGACTGTAACTCTAAAATGCTATGTACCACAAAGTGACAGTTTGTATTATTATTTGATATTATATATTATCGTTCTATTGTGAGATTTTGATATGGTGTTCTCTTTTTCTATATTCTATTACCTTTTCCTTTTATTTTACCGTAACCATCTGTCTTTCCTGCACTTGTGTGCTCGGCACATGAATACTGTGGATATATTTAGTGTCGATATTCGGGGGTCGAAAAGGTGGATCGTTACATATGGTATCAAAGTGAGGTTAGGCGAGAACCTTGGATTTGGTTGGGTATGATTCATTTAAGGTATGGTAAAAAACACCCTAGAATGAGCTAAGTGTACGATACATATGAGAGGATATATGTAATTGCTATATATAAGTTATATATAAGTAAGTTGATAGTGTAGTCTAATTCATGTATGGATTAATGATGTTTATCTATTATCCTTCAATGATTAGCTTAGCCATGCTTGGCCAGCTTATAAGCATTGCAATCCCTTATGGAATGATTTGACATGCTCGAGCAGTACCGAGTATTATTATAATTTGTAGAATTATTAGCTTAATATTGCTCAGCAAGTTTACGAGCATTGTTATCGTGTGTTGATTGGTTAGTTATGCTCAGTCAGTTTATGAGCATTAACTATTGTTTGTCGATTAATTATTTGTTAACATAGTATATAGTATGTTAACAATACTAGTTTGGGAGTAAAATTTATGTGATCGAGCAAGTGATCCAATCGGATATTGCGTATAGGTGGTCCATGTGCATCATACGGGATTTAGTATGTTTGTATATTGTGTTATGTTGGCTTATGAAGAGTTTAGGGAATAACTCCTCATTTTATTCTCTGGTGGCATAAATGATCATCTAAGTAATAAACTAAGGCTGTTGAGCATTAGGTACGCTTAGTAGGCTATGTATCGTCCATGAGGGATGAGAGGGTTTTTGAGCTTTGTTTGCTAATTGTTTTGAATACTACTAAGTATTGATTTAGGATAGTTTCTTTTGTGTGTCAGTCATGTTGGAATTTTGAGGATGAAATGTTTTAAGTAGGGAAGAAAGTAACGACTTGGAATTTCAAACACTTCGTATTTACATACCTTAATTATTTAAATATTTGAACCATAGATTTAAATTTGATTTAATTGATTTAATAACCTTATTAAACCTCTTTTAGATAAGAACTAATGATGGTAAACTTATTTTTGAAATTTTTTTACAAAAATAAATATTTTGAAGAAATATCGATATGTGACCGAAAATCGTCTTATGGATAAACGGCTTTTTATTCAACAGAAGTTATTCAAACTTTTTCTTCATGCACTAAAACACTTAGGAGTTTATTGATAACTAATAAAAATAATTTTTCTAGTTTATTTTAACTAAAATGTGGTGGGGGACAAGATAAGGAAGATATTTTGAAAATTGAGCATTTAAGGGAAGTCTTACATGCTAAGTAAGAAGTTTAAATACGGAAAGGAGAAGTGATGTGCATTTAGGCTAAGCATACGAAGGGGTGTTTTGAAAGGCTAAATCAAGGCAAAGGGAGGTCACTTTACCATGGTTAAGTCCATAGAACATATTTCTTTCATTTCATAATTTAATTCCTAAGGTTTTGTGAAGAAACTAAAGTATTCAAGCTTCTTCCTCTTCACAAACTCATAGTAAATCAACTCAAATATCTACTAAGTTTGGAAATGACAATAGCACAATGTGGAAACATGGTTTATCATCTCAAAGTTGAAGAAAAGAAGAAAAGTGGGGCACTATGTAGCAGGTCCTGAGCAATAAAGGAAGAGGGAAGAGGGTCGAACACTAAAATGTACTAAAGATGGAAGCTTTGGATGTTTGGTGATGGTAGGAAGTTTATCATAGGTTCTTGTGTGCATAAGCTTGTTTTTTGGCTTAGATTTGGTGAGCTAACTTACCATTTAATGTGCATGAAGTTTATGTAAATGCTTGCTTATATTATAGTATATGTTGTTTGAAGCTATATTGAATATATGTTATGATATTGGTTTCGATTCTTGCTTTGAAAAGAAAATACATATTTAATCCATATGTGTGGACTTTAATGGAACTATTGCATAGCCTTGAAATGAAGCACATAGCTTGTAGTTGAATTTTGGTTTGATTAGACTTGGATTTGATAGTGCTCTCATAGTGATAGTCACTATAGGTGCACTTAGCAGTTGACTTGTGTTCGGCAATTTCTAAGGAACTTTGTAAATAAATACTTATGAGTTTTTCATCATATTTTGATGTATATTCTTTCTGTTATAAAAATATTGGACCACAAAAAGTTAATTAACATATCGAAAAGTGGTCAAATTTTCACTTGTGCAAAATTGCCCCCGTTTTAGCCTTTATTTTGAACTTTAAAAGTTTAGAAATAACTTTGAGTATTTTGTTTCATTCCTTTTATAAGTGATTTTTAACTCATATTAGAGTATGTTAAAAGTAGTTTGGGATATTTATGAATTTTCAAGAATTATTTATGAATTTTTAAAGTGGAATGTTTATTTTTAAATATAAGGAAAACATGGTTTTTCCAAGTTTTTAGTAAACTATAAACCTGTTAGTTTTAATAACATTTTGGATGAATGTTTTTAAAACTATTATAAGTATTTTAAAAGCATTATTAAGTATGTATAGTTTGTGAAATTTTTTTGATTATATTATTGAAGTTCTAATAACTTATGTAAAATAATATCTTTTATTAGTTATCTTAGTTTATAAATAAATTAGTGTGTGTGTGTCATTTTTAAGAAGGGTTTTATCTTTATAAACAAATGATTTACAAAGGGATTAGAAATTTCTTTGTTATCTAATCTACCGGCTTTACTCTTGACCAAGGAATAGTTAAGTCGGGAGTGTCGAAAACGTGTTAATGATGTTATTTTACTTACTCGTTAATGGAAAATATTCAGTCATGTACTTAGCACTAATAGTCGACTAAGTATATTGTCTATATGTGAGAGTTAAGAATGAAGTGTCTAGGCAGAGCTTCACCCTTGACCAAGGGATGGTATAAGTCAAGAAGTTTGAAAACGCGATAAGTATACGAACCTTGATTTCCATAAGCGATCGTCTTTAAAACGAGATATTAGATCATCTATCTTGTATTTGATAGTCAATAAGTCAACTATCGAAATTGATCAAATTAACTTAGGAAGTCTAAAAGCTTCACGGTTTCGTACGATTTGAGAACCCTTAGGGAGGAGCATGGGTATGAACCGTCTTTAGCTTTAAGAACTTATATACGTATACATACATATATATATATATATATATATATATATATATATATATATATATGAGATCCTCTGTAGAGAACTCCCCTTTATATATTGTTCATTTACCTCTAAAAGAATCAGAATTGAGTTAATCGAAAATTCATTGATTTAGTTTTGGAGAGTTCGGGATCGGTAAGTGTTTTACTTTCCGATTGATATACGGGTTCTATGTTTTGGAAGCCGTTATGAATTGAAATGCTATAGAGTTGAACTGTCTATCTTGAGGTTAAGTGCAAGGTAGAGGTCAGCATAAGCATTCGTCAGAAGACTTGGGTTTGAATATATATGGAGATTAAAGATCTATTAGAGTTGTTTTAATCCCTTTAGATATTCTTGATCTGTTTGAGACGCTGGAATTCAATTGGTGATTCATGTTCTGTTTGAGTGATGAAGACTAGCGTGAGAGAAGCCGAACGTGACCTTGACATCAATAAATAACTAAAGACAGAGTTGGATGCACAATCTCGGGTTTAGCTAACCCATAAAGGTATATCAACTCCAAATCTAGAGAAGCTTTCCATTGTTGGGCACCGAGAGTTATTGATACTTGATTCAACGTAGTTCATACTATGCACAAACGATGGGATAATTGTGTTTACCTTATGGTATATTCTATCAAGAGATATATGACGTTTGGAAGGTAGTTTCCATTCCTTGTCATAGAGATCCACTTCAGTTTACTGTAGGCGTCTACTCGGAAAATCCATATGCGAACGTATCTTAGCGGTTTTGATTGTACCCTCAATATTAGTGTGGTGTGATCAACGTAAGCATCACAACTATTTGATTTGATTTATATTCTACACCCTAGACAGTATCTATTATATCACCTTATGTACTTATTAGATGAGTGGTTCTCTTATGGGGATAACCATTTCCGAACAGTCTAAAAATACTATTATATATTGATCGTATATTTCTTGAGTTTCTCACACCAGACATTTGTCTGACTCATGGTTTTATATTTCCTTTATTTTCATGGATGCTCTTTCGATTAGTGTAACAACCCAAATTCCGGTGGCTCCGGTTTTTTCGCAAAAATGCTAGAAACCAAGCCCACTGAAGCCCGGGTTGGATTGTTCGGTATCCTGCAAATGGGCAAAGACAAATATATCAGAGCTCAGATAAATATATAATATCGGATCTGATTAAAATATAATAGTAAGTAAATAATCACCAAAATAATCACACTTTCTAACGAGTGTCTCAAAGATGGAAAGTCTCTACCATCTACCTAACCCAAAGAATGTTATGAGGAGGTGGTTAGAACTAAATTTTTGATGAATGGACAAATTATACACTTTTAAGTTTAATTCTAAATATACCATTTTATTTCCATTTATTGTTATATTAGGTTTACCGGGTTCATAATACTTTCGCCTCTGTGCGTGAATCGTACACTTCTACTCCCTAGTAGATTAAAACATAATAATTAATATATATGTAGCTATATGACCAATGACTGCATCGGTCCTAGGTACTACCCCTGGTACCCTCCGTACTCGCAAAGGACTCCATTGTCTTGTTCTTATAGCGTTCTATGACTACATTTGTAAAGGACTGCCTCATAAAGCCTACAATACAGATGTTCTGTCGTCCACTATAAAAACGTAAAATTACGTCTGCACTAGCCTATACTAATGCGTGGACATCCACAATGTACCACCTAGTGCATACGTTGAGGACTATACCTAATCGTTCTGTCTACTCCCTGAATCCCGCTTAACAAGGTCTAAGTTGTACGAAACTCGGTCAGGGATTTTCTATTTCTGTAAAGGACTTCCCTGTTAGGCCTACAATAAAAATATTCTATTTGATCTATCTCTTTCTTATCGTGGTTGTGGCCCTACCTAGCTACCCCTCAACTAATCGAAAGATATCTAAAGAGCTAAGTGGTTGTGCCCTATTGCCAACAATCTAAACATTCAATTGGTTGCGCCCCTCATCCAATGTCTCGATAGTGAAAGGTTCATTGGACTATTGGTTTAACTCTAGTCTTTCCCGAACTCACTTCTTAGTTTTGATGCTGGCCCAATATCCGCAAGCAACTATCCTTTTAGGTCATGACCACTAAAAATTACTTGCACCTGCTGGGACATACGAATATCCTACTCCAAACATCAACCCCTTTTGACTTCCTACAATGGTCCTACCATGCAAAATGCAATCAAGGCATACTCTTTTGATGGAACACCTACAGAGCTGACTTTGGAGGATTGCTTCGCTGTGCCTACCCCCAAAGGGCCATCCTAGAGTACTCTCACGTCCCGTTGAAGTCTCGTACTTTCTTCTAGCCTAAAATAACTAAGTTGGATGTGCTTCTTCCATGCTGAAGTCTATGATGAAATGCTTCGTTTGGCTCTTCATCCTTTGGGCTGCTCCAAACGGATCTTACTCGTTTGTTAGACCCTAAGTCTAATCTTTTATTTTGTGTTTAGTTTACTTTTCTTATTTTTTTGGCTACTTATTTACTCTAATCGGCATAATTTTGTCCCAGCCTCACCTAACTATTGTGAGACCAACAGTTCCTTACTGAAAGGGAATGCTATTGGTATAGGCCACTTCTATTATCTTGCTTATTAACTTAATCCAATACCTAAGTTTGATAAAATAAGCCTCTTCTATTATTTCTGCTCTATTTGCTTATTAACTTCATTTAAGTCTTAAAATAAGCTTTTTCTGTTCTTTCTACTTAATTATAACCTATGTTATAATTTTACTTGTAATTGTCTCTTTTATTCTCTTTTACAATCTATATATTATAAATATAATTACAAGTGTCTCTTTTCTATTGTAGTCTGTCCTCTTTTATTATGATATTGAATTCTCTTTAATTCTCTTATGTTATATGAAAATCTTGGCATGAGACTACGTCTGATTGTCACAAATTTACTTATCATAATAATTGCTTTACTTTTATTCTATTATCTGCAAAGTGAATGCAGAGCTTCTCGTCATGTCTAATAATTAACTTGAATCCTTCTTTACTTCTTTTAATTCTTCACTTTAACTTTTTATATTCTAGGAAGTACTTCTATTCTATTTGGTTGGTTACAAAAGCTGTGCTAAAAATCCATTTCCATATTTTAATACCAAATAATGCTATAACAATAATCCGTAACTACAAGATATCTCTTTTATTGTTGCTTTACCTTTTGGATTGTGTAAAATACAGTAGTTTCTCTATTTTACACTAATTCCCCTTTTCTTTTTTTTATTCTTGCAATTTTGTTATCTTTTAAATATTAAACTATAGAAATGTATTCTCTTTTCTAAACCAACTAAGTAATCTATCACTTATTTCCAAATCAAGTTATTTGATTTTCCTTTTTTTTTATTTTTCCCTGTTTTAGCACAATTTACTGCAAATTTCTATCTTTCTCTTTTTATTTCAGCTTTTCTTATTTTACATCTAATTTCTGTGGATCTAGTATTCTTCTATTCTAGTCCATAATTGTGAATCTTTCTCTTTACTATTTTATTCATGTAAAAAGGAAAAAAAGAAGCTAACATTTATAGGTTAAATTTCAACTTTAAAATAGATGTAAATAACAGTAAATTTCTTACTTTTAGGCATACGCCTTTCTCAAACTGTCAAGCCTAATATTAATTAAATATATGCTCTCTTATACAATTTATAGTTTTAGCATAACTAATTAACATAATTAGTTACTGAAATAAATACTGAACAAAATTATTTAACGGGAATTTAACGATAATATATCATAAAGGTAAAAGATATATAATTAAATCCACTCACCGGTCGTCCTTAACTTTAAATCTCTGTCTTTTAAAATTACTACGCCGTTCTACAACTTCTCTCCTTTAATTTGTTGCAATTTCTCTATTTTGTTCAATCATATTTTATTTGGATTTATTTGGTGAAGATTTATGTGAAATAGGAGAAAAGAATGAAGAAAGAAGCCATTGTTTACTATAAGAGAGGGATGAAGAAAGTGACGGTTGATCGAACGAATTATATTACGTTCTCTCATATATAGATGCAGCCCACCAATTATCTAATTAATCCTCTACTTGATTGATCCTTCAATTAATTTTTATGTGCAGCAAAATACTGCCTATATGTACACATTCAAATCTAGGTCGACTATTATTTACATGTAAACCTCGTTAAACTGTGGGATCTGATATATATAAACACATTTTATATTAATCTTCAATATTAATTCATATATTAATTAATTGCATTTTTTAGATCATTATATTTGCAATGTTAATTATTCCCTTTATTTTTCAAACGGCTATAACTTCTCCGTTTGAACTCAATTCAAAGAACATTGTATATGGAAGTTGATCAGAAAATTGTCACGAACACAATGGTAGAAGTTTCATGGTCAAATTCCAACATTAGCAAAAATTCATTTTTCACCATGTTTGCAATTATCAATTAAATTTATTTTTAATTATATAAAAATGCAGGGTTTTACATTCTCCCACCCTACAAGAAATTGCATCTGCGAAATTCAATAAGGGTAAAATTATGTAGAGCTGTCAACGGATGCGGATATGGCTCTATCTGCATCCACATCCGAAAATTTAAATCTACATCTGAATCCACATCCGATATCCGGATATTTGAGAATTAACATCCGTATCCACATCCGGGATATTTTTCATATATCCCAAATTATCCGCATTTGAAAATAAAAAGAGGATATTTTTGGATATTCGAAAATATCCGAAATATTCGTATCCGAAATTGAATAAGATTTTTATTATACTAATATTTTTGAACTAAAACAATCACTTTCCCAAATGACAATAAATACACTACAATAGTAATTAGTTTTTTAAATGACAAAATGATAACATACATAATATCAAACAAGTTTACATGATATGACAACAATTCAATTGACAAAACCGCAACATACATAATGACAAAATGACAACGCACATAAAATTTTAGATCGTACCGAAGTTTTTCAGATATGGATATGCCCATATCTGCAGCCGCATCCGACTCTTTTCGGATATTGGATAGGGATATCCGCATCTGCTTTTTAGATATTGGATAATATCATTATCCATTTTTTCGGATACGGATCCGGACGGATTTCGGATTTTTTGGGTATCCATTGACAGGCCTAAAATTATGTAATTCCTCGCATTAATCACATCCAATTTTGCGACCATCCGTGTTCTTATGCAAAAGTGTTATTCAATACAAGATATATGCATGTACATGAATTTCTAAGCGGCACCTCCTATATGAATGTTTTTCTTCTTTAAAAATTTATTTTAAAATATGATGCACACATCCTAAATATACATGCAATTTTTATATGAATGCTTTTTTTGAAAACTCAAAACATTTTTCATCCAATTTTTCCCACACTCCTATTGAATAGGGGTGTAGTTCAATGAATTTTTTAATCCAAATCCTACCACACAACTTTTAATATTCGAATTTTAAAAAAAAATCTAATGTTCCGAGCTCGATTTCTTATGTTAGAAAGAAGGTAGAAAATGGAGAAACTTCACATTTCTCCGTTTTACTTTTGCGTCCACTCTCTCTGTACTTGGAACTTACGTCGCTATCCTATAATATCTCTATTTCTTTCCCAAACATGGTTTACTTAAGAAAGATTTTTCTTTTCAAACTTTTTCCCAAGCTTATTTTATGGGAATGACGTATTTTTCTTTTGCAATCCTCATTTATTTATGTTGATGTTACCGTTTCTTTCTTTAGATCTTACTATTTTCTTATAGTTACCTTTTATCTGCTTTTACTCTTTTTATATAGCAACTAAACACGGCTATCATCTAGGGTAGGAGGTTTTTATCCATTGCAGTAAATAAGACATTCCTTTTTGAGCCTCGAGTAGAAGAAATGAATAGATCTTATTCTTCAAGATTAACATAGCGTAAGTTGGTAATAAGTAATAGGCGGTAGGAGGAGCATATGAGTTACTTGGATTTCTAGAGTAGGACCTTTCTGTGTCAGAGTGGAAATCAATATATGCAGTCTCTGTCTAAAAAGGCAACTAAGTTTGGGGAAATTCTCTCTTTAGCTTTCATTTTTCTCCAACTAAGGTCTATCTATCCCAACCGTGTGTGTCTTATCATCTTATTAACATCATTTCACTATTCTTCTATAGTCTACACACATGAATCAACATTTTTAGGCTTTCACTAGTGTCCTATACACCTTACGGGAACTTTCTTTATTATTACTAGGAGTAATTATTGGTATAGCCTTATATTTTTCCCGTTACACCTAGGAAATGATTCATATCTACTCCATTATTCAAAGTATGGTTTGGTTTAATATTTATCATTTTTCTTCAAAAATTAAAACACCTAAATTTTCGAAACATCAAACCCCAAAATTCTTTTCTTTGAAAGTGTTATTTTGTAGTTTTCTGTTACATTCAAAGGTACTCGGTTACTTAAAATTTTATCTTTTCAATAGCTTATTTATTTTTCCACCAAACCACTTTTCTTTAAAACATGTATTACTTGTTCTTAAAACATTTTTCTTTTTTCTTGACATAGAAAAATGTCCTCGCATTTTTTTAAAAATATCTTATTTTCATAGATTTTCAAATTTGCTAAAACAGAAGAAGATAAGAGCAATTATTTTATCAAAAATCTCTAAACATTTTTACTCTTCCAATTACTTAACCTCGGAGGAGTTTCTAACTTACTACACTTAATGGTTTTATACCTTAATTTTGTTGGAATTATTTTCTCTTACGAGAAACCATTAACACTAAAACCTTCTACAAATTCTTTAAAGGAGGATTTCATGTTTATGTGAAATTATAAGCAATTTTTTTTCTTCCAAAATATGCTATATAAAATATGGTGTTTTTCATACCTTGTATATCTCTTTCACGTATTCCTTATAACTTACACAAAACATATTTGTTTATGATTCATATAAAATTATATCATTGTTCATTTCATTCCAATAGATCAAAGTATGTTTACTCTATATTCACTTACATAGGATATTTCCTACTAAATTCATTAATTTAACGTACATTAGTTTTCAAAAGAACTCATTTTTAAAACTGCTTTAATATTTTCATAATTAAAAAATATTTTCATATACTTATTTAAATAATAAGTATACATACAAACCACTTTATAAATTATCTCCAAAACTCATTTGGGTCAAAACAAGTGTTGCGTAAAACACCGTTACTACAACCCAAAAATACTAATGTATGGATTCAATTAAAATATATATTAATAAATCGCATATGCTATGTAAAAACTTTTCCTTAGGGAGTCACCTACGATAACACTAGTGTCATAGTATATATTTAACACACTCTAGTTTTTTATATTTTACAATCCTCATTCACCAACAACGAAACTAGCGAGCTATAAACACTCTATAATTCTTCAAAAAAATTATTTTTAACAAATTTTACATCATATAAAACCCAATTTAAATTTCATACCACTTTTTTTTCAAAAGCCCAATATTTACTTCCTCAAATATATTAACAATTATATTTTTTAACTTTCAATTCAAAAGTTTCATTTTATTGGGTTAGGCATAAAATGGATTTCTTCTTACCAAAACCTCTTATTCCTTCCAAAATAAAACACTCTCCCTACTCTCAGTAGGGAACTTCCCTACTTTCTATAACATATGGATACTAAACTTCTCTCAAAACATGACTTATATGTATGCTATAAATCTAGTAATTAACATAGGGCTCAACATACTTGGATCATACCAAACCAACTAACAAACTATTTAAAAATTTCCATATGTTAAAATCTATAATTGGAGACTATTTGGATTTTAGTTTATAATATATTTATATTTTTTTCAAAAATGCAAATACGTTCACTCCCTATCTACTTAGGAACCTAAACCTAGGCTCTGATACCAAATGTAACAGGCCGAATTGCAGTGCGTCCGGATTTTTTACAAAAATGCTAGAATCCAAGCTCACTGAAGCCTGAGACGGGTTCTCTGGTGTCCTACAAATAGGCAAAGACAAATATAGTCGAGCTCAGATAAATATCTCACATCGGATCTGATTAAAATATAATAGTAAGTAAATACTTACCAAAATAATAACACTTTCTAACGAGTGTCTCAAAGCTGGAAAGTCTCTGGCATCTACCTAACCTGTATGATGTTATGAGGAGGGGTTTAGATGTAACATCCCGAAAATTTTCGACTTTCGAAAATTCAACATCGATACTCACTTTATCGACTGTCGAGAAATCGAAGGCCGGAAACCCGAAATGTTATGGTTTAAGAAAAAGAAAGACAAAGAAAAAGAGAGAAAAAGATAGAAAAGATAGAGAGAGAAAAGAAAATAGAAAATAGAACAGAAAGAAAATAGCAGAACAACATCAGAATCTCACAATTCGCAGCGGAACAACGTATAATAAATAAATGAATAATCTTTAAACAAAGAACTATATCAGTTATTACATTTTATACATTACATTTCATTACATCATATCATCATCAGAGTGTACAACATCAAACAACAACAAACAGTGCAGCGGAAAAAGAAATACTATATACTAGTAATACGCCATGCCATCCATCTTGCCTCTAGCAACTCCAGAATATCCAGAATATCCTGATAAACCTTAACTCTTGACTGCCCGTGTAGAATTGGTGGGCACCCAGAGTTTAGGAAGGAAAACAATAAACTCCGAGTCAGTCATGTGACTGGTGTGAGAACTCAAAACAGTTTATTTATCTTTAAAATCAAAATAGAGGAATATTTTTAAAGTCAATTCGCAATGCTTTTAAAAAATGAGACTACCATAAGGCCTCCCGCACACACACACAATGCAAACGCAGAATCGGAGGAGATTTCTCCTTATGATAGTCAAAGATGGTTGATACGCATTAAAAAGAACATTTGATATTATTATTAGTGCATAGTGTAGGAAAAAATTCATTTCGAAAGTAGAATATAAATCTTAGCCAGCATAGACATTCGGAACTATGCCTACTATAGCTACCATCCAAACAGTGGGGCGCCACCATAAGTGAATGATAGGTTCTACAACCAATACCGTACAAGATCGTATTGTTTCTTTGGATTTCCAACGAATGATCAGGCCAAGGAACTTCCCATTGCCACATGATAATGCCTCTGGATGGACATCCCCGAGAACCAAACCGGATCTCTACCAACACAAGGCCGGGTTACCCCTAACTGAGTAACAACTGACCGAATATGCCATCCCCCGGTCCTTTGGGACCTTTCAACCGAGCGCTCGCAATCAATTCACACAATCATAAAGTGTTTTCAACATGAGTAAGTATCTGGGCACCATACCATGATACCACCCTTTTCCAGAAGGAAATGCACATATCCTAAAGGGCGCTACCCCTCATAACCTTGCTGCATCTTTCCTATTTTGACCATTCACGGGGTGTGAGGCTCGACGAAGTCACGTCCACAAAAACATACTTTATACAAAAGCCATGCTTTGGGTCAACAAATGATCATAGAAATGATCACCAAGATAGACGATCAAATAAACGATCCTATCACAAATAATCAACACAATGATCATTTAACAGCAACACTCAGCATGTCACATTACCAAATTGGGAATATATCGCTGATAACCTTCAACTACATAACCTCTGAGCTCGTACGTCTCAGAGAAGGGTGTTAAGCTAAAAGAATAAATTCTCCGCCACCAACAGAAATATATTTGAAAGAAATCTGCTTTATATCTCAATTTGTAATGTCAGACATACAATCCATACAAGTCTGTTCCGGGCTCGAACAGAACCGAAGACACTTACAAAGAAGTCCTTGCAATCCGGATATCCACAATCCTGATCGGATTTCCCATCACTTAGGGAGTCTCTATACCGTTGCAACTCAGTGCAGAGACAATCGATAGGTCATCCTATCGCTCTCACAAATATCCGGTCTTCAACACCGGTCATCAATGCTATCCATTACGTCGTATCACTATTCGGAATGGGTTATACGACCCCATGGTCCTTTCCCGGTTAACCCGAATAGTGAGCGCTTATTCAAAAATAAGTGTGGCATTCAAATTCAAACAAATCACATCAATTACCCATTAAAAGGGAAATATTGATAGTCGGTTATTAAACTATCAATGGATATGCACAACATCACCAGATTCCAAATAATTTTCCAAATTATTTATTTTCCAAAATATCTTTACAAGATATAAAATTTCAATACCTCAAAAATAAATCAATATTTATCTTTAAACAACTTCCCTTTTTATTCATAAATTCCATAGTGAATTTTCATTCCAAAATATCCATGCATATACGATTTCAATTATTCATTTCAATTTATCTTCAAAAAGATAAATTCTCACAATATTCACTTTATATTGGAAGACATTTCCATACTTATTTATTCATAAGTAATTCACAAATTTTATTTATTTTCAACCTTTGGAAAATATTCAATATACTTAAATCGAAATTAAGTATATATTTCATTCTTTAAGGAAATCATGCTCTTAAACATATTTATTTGGGCCAAAACGAATGCTGCGTAAAACATCGTTACAACGTCCCAAAATCACTAGTATAGGGATTCGAATTTAAGATAGATATATAAATCCCAATACTAAACAAAACATTTCCTTTCGGAAATCATTTACTATAACAACAGTGTTATAGTCCACCATTTCCTTCTATTTCTCGAAAACGTCTATTTCAACAATAAATGTTGAAATCTATGGTTTCGAATCTCAACATATTTAAAACATCGTTAGATCGTTTTAATTCTATTTAAAACATCACATTCAAAACAATTTATTTAACATATTATTCACTATTCAAAAACGTGAATATACTACGTTAATAACTTCATCATTTCTATTCATTTTATTTTAAAGTATTATTCATAGTCAAAAAACGTGAATATAACTCCATTAATAGGTTTCAACAATTTACTTATCAAAATAAGTTGTTTACGAATTTATAAAACAACGTTTATAAATTCCATTTCTATTTATTTTATAACTACTTCCTTTATAAATCTCCTTTATTAACTTATTTCAAATTATAACTCAATTATATACTAAAATTCATATTATAAGTTAAACACTTATAATTTATTGGTTTACAAGAATCGTTCTTCTAAACATCCCCATATATAAATCTTATAACTTATAAGATTCATTTATTTATCAAGAAATCTATTCCTTTAATAACTTTACATATTTTATAAACCTACTGCTTATAAAATTCCATTTATAACTTCACCGTTTATAATTCTATAAATTTCATTCCTTTACGAAATTCATTTACGATTCATTCTAACACTTATAAAAACTCGTTTTATAATTCCAACGTTTTAATTTACAAATATCAATTTATAAATCTTTTATAAATCTCAATTTATATTATTCTTTTAAAACATCTTTAATCTCCTTTAAAATTTTACTATTTTGATTTATAAAATAATCAAATTTTATAAATCCTATATTTTCAACTTTTTATAATAGATTCAAAAATCCAATTTAATTATTTTATAAAACATTAACCCATATTTCTCAAAAATCAATCTTTAACCGTATTTCTCAAAATCATAATTTTTATAACTTTAAAAATTATAACGTTTATTTATTTAAAATGGATCAATTCCAAAAATATTTTATAAACGTATACTTTCAAAAATCACTTTGAAATCATTTTAAAGTTCCAAATTTGGTCCAATGATGCTACATACCAAATAGTCAATCACGACAACAACGATATCATATATCGATATGATAATCCATCAAATATCAAAATATCTGAAATCAAATAAATACTGTTGAGGAATCCAGTTGGATCCCTCCAATCTGTTTTCCTGCATCCACAAACATTAGCACAATACCAATTCCGCTCCGGCATATGGGATTTAAAATATTATCCGCTTAATAGACGGCGCAATAGGGTCTCATCCGCTACACAAATGCGGGAAATCAATAACTCCAATATATACATATGCCAATATATATATATTGCTATTATATATAATACCAATTTCACTGTTTATGAAATATTCGCGGTATATGTTTTTAATAAATAACCTCCGCTTACTAACGGCGCATAGTGTCTATTTTAACAATCAATAGATACAATCATCATTCAAACATGCATTTAAGTATTTTAAATCTAACTATTTAAAATAAAATCGAAACTGATTCGATTGAGTGAGAAGTTCTCACCTTGATTTCAATTTCGTTTTAGCGATTTATTTCGAATAAAATTAAACGGACGTTTAATTTTACCCAAAATTCTCACTAACTCCAAACGACTCCAATCCAACTCCATCGCGTAGTGCTCGTCCATACAATTCCAACGCAATTGGTTTCGCGCGTTTTCGACCTCGTATGAAAAAGATATGAATTTATGAAGTTTGTACACGATTTTATACTTAATATTTACAACAAAAATTAAATTTTTAAACCTAAACTAAATCCAGGCCGTTGATTCCCTTCAGATCCGTGCGTCTCCCCCCCCCCTCCTTCTTCTTCGTTCACGCAAATCACCACATACCCGAACCCATCCTGCTTATTAGGGTTAAATTTTTCGCCATCAACACTCGACGAAATTCCGATCAACCACCTCCATTTCGTTCGCCATCCACCACTCCATGCTCGGCCAGAGTATCTCGAGGCTCGGCCCTTCCTATCATCGGAAAATGCGTGCGCAACGGCCTGACTTCAAGGCGATTTTGCCGACGATCCACTCAAGCAAACCCGATCATCACCGTTGATATTATAGAGCTCTTCGTGCTCTACGATTCTCTAGTTGGAAGATTCTTGTAATTGTTAGTGGATTGGAAGAAATCGAGGGGGAAAGGAGAGTGATTTTCGGCCATACGTTGGTATAGGAGGCGGCGGCCTGAATTAGGGTTAGGGTTTATAAATTTTTATTTTTTTATATGAGTGGGGGGGCTAT
Organism: Allium cepa; assembly: GCA_030765085.1. NCBI lineage: Eukaryota > Viridiplantae > Streptophyta > Magnoliopsida > Asparagales > Amaryllidaceae > Allium > Allium cepa. Next base: position 1,041,324,664 of record CM060928.1, read on the forward strand.
TTATAAGAAAATCGATCGACACTATTCATCCCGGGAATTCCGAACTCCGATTCACGCGCCATAAACAGCGTTTCTAGAGTTTACCCCGCGTTCCGGACACAATGGAACAGGTTTCGAAAGCTAATTCGGACATCTGTGCGAGTTATGGCAATAAACGTTCAATTTAAATTAAACCGATTTAAACGATTTTCTAGGCGTTTTAATTTGTACCGGACAAACGGTAAATCCAATTGACACGAAATTTGAAACCTTACAATAATACCACATTACGGATCCGATGAAACTGGTTTCGTCGAAACCTGAGACTTTTTGAAAAATGGCTATTTTACTCGCCAAATTAATATTAAAAACAATTCGATGCGTTTCGAGCTGCCACGATCAAACGATAACTCCGATTGACACGAAAATTGAAATACGGCAATAACTAACTATTACGGATCCAATGGAAATGGTTTCGTTCAATTCTGAGACTGTTCAAAAATTGACTATTTTCACTAGTCGATTAAATATTAAAATATTCAATTTTCACAAATAAACTTTTAATTCGATTTTAAAAGTTCTAAAATATCGCTCTAACTTCAATATGATAAAATAAAATTTTACAAATCATTTTCAATCATATTTAACTCAATTTTCAATTATTTCCATAATTTAACATATTAAATTATTGATTTAATCATTCAATTAAATCCAATTATTCGAAATAAAATTTATTCGACTTATAATTTCACTTATTAATATTTAAAATTAATTAAATATTTAAATTTTAATTACTAAAATTCCTGGGTCGTTACAATCTTCCCCCCTTAAAAGAATTTCGTCCTCGAAATTATTAAGTAAGAAAAGTAATAGAATCTATTAACTTTCCAAAATCCATAATTAAATTTCTTACAAACTCTACTAAGTTTTCAAATCATACTTAGTTATCTTTTCAAAAACAATTACTATTGTTTAACTTTCAACTCTAAAATCAAAGTTAAAGTTTTCAAAATTTTCCCAATTTTTTCTAACGCCTTAAATTTCCGGAAAAATTCGCCATAGTCTCCTTTGCGCGGCTCGATCCGAAAAAAATGACAGTATATATATCACAAATATACATCTCATCAAGTAATGAGGCATCCCGAAGGGAAAAAAGTATAAAAGTACGATATTTAATCCGAGATATGTACCTTATATTTTATTAGCGAGCATATACGGCTAATATAGCGCGAAAGCGAGCTCCAAATGCGAAGCAAACGCGATCCACACCTACTAAACACTCAACAAACAACATGAGAATCATGCATATAGACAATAGTATCAATATACAACATATAGCAACATAATAACTATATATGTCAACACAGCAATTGAAACAAAAGCAATATGTTCAACCATCAACCAACTAGCATTCATAACCAATAAATATTCATTCATATTCTCATTAATATTCAATGAAATATGTTTTCAATTTAATCACATTTGACTCATTAACAGTGGATGTTTTCTAACATTCATTTTCAATTAGTTTATATTCACTAACCCATATTCAAGTTGGTTCACTTCCAAATCAAATTCAATTCTATTTAAGATTCACTTAACTTCCAATTGAATTCTAATTACTTTAGCTTCCAATTTAATTAACTCAATTTCATTAACACTTAATGAATTATATACAATCAACTAACAACCATATAACAATCAATGTATATTAATTACAACCAAATTCCTTTGCTTTCAATTGGTTTAATTAATTGATTTTCATTCAACTATTCAACTTTCAATAACATTAGATTTTAATGAATTAACAGTTACATTCATTATTTCACATCAACTATTTAACCTTCAATTGATTAACATTCAATCCATTTATTCAATTCAATTACTAAAGTTGAATTTCATTTATATAACTCAAGTTCATATTTATCACTAAACTTTAATAATTTAGTTTGATACTAATATCAACTTCATTCAACATCTCTTAAGTTATATTCCATTTGACTTTAAATTCATTTTTTTTATATTTCAACTCATATTTATAAATATATTCATATAGTTTCACTTCTCATATATATAAGTTTATTTCACAATTCTAAATCACTTTAATTATAATTCAATTCTTATAATTATTTTGCTTAGATTATTCAAACATCTTAACAATCATCTTATATACACTTTAATAATTCTGAAAAATTATTCCTTTATATATAAAAATATAATCAAGGTAAAATTATTTCATTTACCCAACTTAAAACAATATCGTGTCGGTTTATCTTGTTTAAGAGTTTAGAAACCCCTTTCTACGATAGTTAGCTAGACTACATCGACCGAAATCTATAAACAATCAACCGATAAGTCAACACAATACAAAACAATTTATATTCACTAACAAATATGCTCTCATAGCTATTTTTACACTCAAACTCATTCTAGAGTACTACTGACTCTATCTCTAATGAGTAATACCCAACAGAACCATGGTTGTCGCTTAACCATATGCTCTGATACCAAATGTAACGTCCCGTCGGTAGCGGTCACAACCGGTAGGCTTTTCAACCATCCCAGCCCCACCGTGGCTTACACTGATATCCCAAACTTGCTTTTACGGCCACCCTTTCGAATGTCACGGCTTCGCCTAACCAACCCCGTAAAGAGGACGTGTGGGGATAAGAGTCTCCCGTTCGCCACCAAACCGCGAAGCGAGAACCCCCCATCACATATCACCTAGCATAAGCAAGACTGGTGTGAGAACTCAAAACAGTTTATTTATCTTTAAAATCAAAATAGAGGAATATTTTTAAAGTCAATTCGCGATGCTTTTAAAAAATGAGACTACCATAAGGCCTCCCGCACACACACACAATGCAAACGCAGAATCGGAGGAGATTTCTCCTTATGATAGTCAAAGATGCTTGATACGCATTAAAAAGAACATTTGATATTATTATTAGTGCATAGTGTAGGAAAAAATTCATTTCGAAAGTAGAATATAAATCTTAGCCAGCATAGACATTCCGAACTATGCCTACTATAGCTACCATCCAAACAGTGGGGCGCCACCATAAGTGAATGATAGGTTCTACAACTAATACCGTACAAGATCGTATTGTTTCTTTGGATTTCCAACGAATGATCAGGCCAAGGAACTTCCCATTGCCACATGAGAATGCCTTTGGATGGACATCCCCGAGAACCAAACCGGATCTCTACCAACACAAGGTCGGGTTACCCCTAACTGAGTAACAACTGACCGAATATGCCATCCCCCGGTCCTTTGGGACCTTTCAACCGAGCGCTCGCAATCAATTCACACAATCATAAAGTGTTTTCAACATGAGTAAGTATCTGGGCTCCATACCATGATACCACCCTTTTCCAGAAGGAAATGCACATATCCTAAAGGGCGCTACCCCTCATAACCTTGCTGCATCTTTCCTGTTTTGACCATTCACGGGGTGTGAGGCTCGACGAAGTCACATCCACAAAAACATACTTTATACAAAAGCCATGCTTTGGGTCAACAAATGATCATAGAAATGATCACCAAGATAGACGATCAAATAAACGATCCTGTCACAAATAATCAACACAATGATCATTTAACAGCAACACTCAGCATGTCACATTACCAAATTGGGAATATGTCGCTGATAACCTTCAACTACATAACCTCTGAGCTCGTACGTCTCAGAGAAGGGTGTTAAGCTAAAAGAATAAATTCTCCGCCACCAACAGAAATATATTTGAAAGAAATCTGCTTTATATCTCAATTTGTAATGTCAGACATACAATCCATACAAGTCTGTTCCGGGCTCGAACAGAACCGAAGGCACTTACAAAGAAATCATTGCAATCCGGATATCCACAATCCTGATCGGATTTCCCATCACTTAGGGAGTCTCTATACCGTTGCAACTCAGTGCAGAGACAATCGATAGGTCATCCTATCGCTCTCACAAATATCCGGTCTTCAACACCGGTCATCAATGCTATCCATTACGTCGTATCACTATTCGGAATGGGTTATACGACCCCATGGTCCTTTCTCGGTTAACCTGAATAGTGAGCGCTTATTCAAAAATAAGTGTGGCATTCAAATTCCAACAAATCACATCAATTACCCATTCAAAGGGAAATATTGATAGTCGGTTATTGAACTATCAGTGGATATGCACAACATCACCAGATTCCAAATAATTTTCCAAATTATTTATTTTCCAAAATATCTTTACAAGATATAAAATTTCAATACCTCAAAAATAAATCAATATTTATCTTTAAACAACTTCCCTTTTTATTCATAAATTCCATAGTGAATTTTCATTCCAAAATATCCATGCATATACGATTTCAATTATTCATTTCAATTTATCTTCAAAAAGATAAATTCTCACAATATTCACTTTATATTGGAAGATATTTCCATACTTATTTATTCATAAGTAATTCACAAATTTTATTTATTTTCAACCTTTGGAAAATATTCAATATACTTAAATCGAAATTAAGTATATATTTCATTCTTTAAGGAAATCATGCTCTTAAACATATTTATTTGGGCCAAAACGAATGCTGCGTAAAACATCGTTACAACGTCCCAAAATCACTAGTATAGGGATTCGAATTTAAGATAGATATATAAATCCCAATACTAAACAAAACATTTCCTTTCGGAAATCATTTACTATAACAACAGTGTTATAGTCCAACATTTCCTTCTATTTCTCGAAAACGTCTATTTCAACAATAAATGTTGAAATCTATGGTTTCGAATCTCAACATATTTAAAACATCGTTAGATCGTTTTAATTCTATTTAAAACATCACATTCAAAACAATTTCTTTAACATATTATTCACTATTCAAAAACGTGAATATACTACGTTAACAACTTCATCATTTCTATTCATTTTATTTTAAAGTATTATTCACAGTCAAAAACGTGAATATAACTCCATTAATAGGTTTCAACAATTTATTTATCAAAATAAGTTGTTTACGAATTTATAAAACAACGTTTATAAATTCCATTTCTATTTATTTTATAACTACTTCCTTTATAAATCTCCTTTATTAACCTATTTCAAATTATAACTCAATTATATACTAAAATTCATATTATAAGTTAAACACTTATAATTTATTGGTTTACAAGAATCGTTCTTCTAAACATCCCCATATATAAATCTTATAACTTATAAGATTCATTTATTTATCAAGAAATCTATTCCTTTAATAACTTTACATATTTTATAAACCTACTGCTTATAAAATTCCATTTATAACTTCACCGTTTATAATTCTATAAATTTCGTTCCTTTACGAAATTCATTTACGATTCATTCTAACACTTATAAAAACTCGTTTTATAATTCCAACGTTTTAATTTACAAATATCAATTTATAAATCTTTTATAAATCTCAATTTATATTATTCTTTTAAAACATCTTTAATCTCCTTTAAAATTTTACTATTTTGATTTATAAAATAATCAAATTTTATAAATCCTATATTTTCAACTTTTTATAATAGATTCAAAAATCCAATTTAATTATTTTATAAAACATTAACCCATATTTCTCAAAAATCAATCTTTAACCGTATTTCTCAAAATCATAATTTTTATAACTTTAAAAATTATAACGTTTATTTATTTAAAATGGATCAATTCCAAAAATATTTTATAAACGTATACTTTCAAAAATCACTTTGAAATCATTTTAAAGTTCCAAATTTGGTCCAATGATGCTACATACCAAATAGTCAATCACGACAACAACGATATCATATATCGATATGATAATCCATCAAATATCAAAATATCTGAAATCAAATAAATACTGTTGAGGAATCCAGTTGGATCCCTCCAATCTGTTTTCCTGCATCCACAAACGTTAGCACAATACCAATTCCGCTCCGGCATATGGGATTTAAAATATTATCCGCTTAATAGACGGCGCAATAGGGTCTCATCCGCTACACAAATGCGGGAAATCAATAACTCCAATATATACATATGCCAATATATATATATATTGCTATTATATATAATACCAATTTCACTGTTTATGAAATATTCGCGGTATATGTTTTTAATAAATAACCTCCGCTTACTAACGGCGCATAGTGTCTATTTTAAAAATCAATAGATACAATCATCATTCAAACATGCATTTAAGTATTTTAAATCTAACTATTTAAAATAAAATCGAAACTGATTCGATTGAGTGAGAAGTTCTCACCTTGATTTCAATTTCGTTTTAGCGATTTATTTCGAATAAAATTAAACGGACGTTTAATTTTACCCGAAATTCTCACTAACTCCAAACGACTCCAATCCAACTCCATCGCGTAGTGCTCGTCCATACGATTCCAACGCAACTGGTTTCGCGCGTTTTCGACCTCGTATGAAAAAGATATGAATTTATGAAGTTTGTACACGATTTTATACTTAATATTTACAACAAAAATTAAATTTTTAAACCTAAACTAAATCCAGGCCATTGATTCCCTTCAGATCCGTGCGTCTCCCCCCCTCCTTCTTCTTCGTTCACGCAAATCACCACATAGCCGAACCCATCCTGCTTATTAGGGTTAAATTTTTCGCCATCAACACTCGACGAAATTCCGATCAACCACCTCCATTTCGTTCGCCATCCACCACTCCATGCTCGGCCAGAGTATCTCGAGGCTCGGCCCTTCCTATCATCAGAAAACGCGTGCGCAACGGCCTGACTTCAAGGCGATTTTGCCGACGATCCACTCAAGCAAACCCGATCATCACCGTTGATATTATAGAGCTCTTCGTGCTCTACGATTCTCTAGTTGGAAGATTCTTGTAATTGTTAGTGGATTGGAAGAAATCGAGGGGGAAATGAGAGTGATTTTCGGCCATACGTTGGTATAGGAGGCGGCGGCCTGAATTAGGGTTAGGGTTTATAAATTTTTATTTTTTTTATTTGAGTGGGGGGGCTATTTATAAGAAAATCGATCGACACTATTCATCCCGGGAATTCCGAACTTCGATTCACGCGCCGTAACCAGCGTTTCTAGAGTTTACCCCGCGTTCCGGACACAATGGTACAGGTTTCGAAAGCTAATTCGGACATCTGTGCGAGTTATGGCAATATACGTTCAATTTAAATTAAACCGATTTAAACGATTTTCTAGGCGTTTTAATTTGTACCGGGCAAACGGTAAATCCAATTGACACGAAATTTGAAACCTTACAATAATATCACATTACGGATCCGATGAAACTGGTTTCGTCGAAATCTGAGACTTTTTGAAAAATGGCTATTTTACTCGCCAAATTAATATTAAAAACAATTCGATGCGTTTCGAGCTGCCACGATCAAACGATAACTCCGATTGACACGAAAATTGAAATACGGTAATAACTAACTATTACGGATCCAATGGAACTGGTTTCGTTCAATTCTGAGACTGTTCAAAAATTGACTATTTTCACTAGTCGATTAAATATTAAAATATTCAATTTTCACAAATAAACTTTTAATTCGATTTTAAAAGTTCTAAAATATCGCTCTAACTTCAATATGATAAAATAAAATTTTACAAATCATTTTCAATCATATTTAACTCAATTTTCAATTATTTCCATAATTTAACATATTAAATTATTGATTTAATCATTCAATTAAATCCAATTATTTGAAATAAAATTTATTCGACTTATAATTTCACTTATTAATATTTAAAATTAATTAAATATTCAAATTTTAATTACTAAAATTCCTGGGTCGTTACAATCTTCCCCCCTTAAAAGAATTTCGTCCTCGAAATTATTAAGTAAGAAAAGTAATAGAATCTATTAACTTTCCAAAATCCATAATTAAATTTCTTACAAACTCTACTAAGTTTTCAAATCATACTTAGTTATCTTTTCAAAGACAATTACTATTGTTTAACTTTCAACTCTAAAATCAAAGTTAAAGTTTTCAAAATTTTCCCAATTTTTTCTAACGCCTTAAATTTCCGGAAAAATTCGCCATAGTCTCCTTTGCGCGGCTCGATCCCAAAAAAATGACAGTATATATATCACAAATATACATCTCATCAAGTAATGAGGCATCCCGAAGGGAAAAAAGTATAAAAGTACGATATTTAATCCGAGATATGTACCTTATATTTTATTAGCGAGCATATACGGCTAATATAGCGCGAAAGCGAGCTCCAAATGCGAAGCAAACGCGATCCGCACCTACTAAACACTCAACAAACAACATGAGAATCATGCATATAGACAATAGTATCAATATACAACATATAGCAACATAATAACTATATATGTCAACACAGCAATTGAAACAAAAGCAATATGTTCAACCATCAACCAACTAGCATTCATAACCAATAAATATTCATTCATATTCTCATTAATATTCAATGAAATATGTTTTCAATTTAATCACATTTGACTCATTAACAGTGGATGTTTTCTAACATTCATTTTCAATTAGTTTATATTCACTAACCCATATTCAAGTTGGTTCACTTCCAAATCAAATTCAATTCTATTTAAGATTCACTTAACTTCCAATTGAATTCTAATTACTTTAGCTTCCAATTTAATTAACTCAATTTCATTAACACTTAATGAATTATATACAATCAACTAACAACCATATAACAATCAATGTATATTAATTACAACCAAATTCCTTTGCTTTCAATTGGTTTAATTAATTGATTTTCATTCAACTATTCAACTTTCAATAACATTAGATTTTAATGAATTAACAGTTACATTCATTATTTCATATCAACTATTTAACCTTCAATTGATTAACATTCAATCCATTTATTCAATTCAATTACTAAAGTTGAATTTCATTTATATAACTCAAGTTCATATTTATCACTAAACTTTAATAATTTAGTTTGATACTAATATCAACTTCATTCAACATCTCTTAAGTTATATTCCATTTGACTTTAAATTCATTTTTTTTATATTTCAACTCATATTTATAAATATATTCATAGTTTCACTTCTCATATATATAAGTTTATTTCACAATTCTAAATCACTTTAATTATAATTCAATTCTTATAATTCTTTTGCTTAGATTATTCAAACATCTTAACAATCATCTTATGTACACTTTAATAATTCTGAAAAATTATTCCTTTATATATAAAAATATAATCAAGGTAAAATTATTTCATTTACCCAACTTAAAACAATATCGTGTCGGTTTATCTTGTTTAAGAGTTTAGAAACCCCTTTCTACGATAGTTAGCTAGACTACATCGACCGAAATCTATAAACAATCAACCGATAAGTCAACACAATACAAAACAATTTATATTCACTAACAAATATGCTCTCATAGCTATTATTACACTCAAACTCATTCTAGAGTACTACTGACTCTATCTCTAATGAGTAATACCCAACAGAACCATGGTTGTCGCTTAACCATATGCTCTGATACCAAATGTAACGTCCCGTCGGTAGCGGTCACAACCGGTAGGCTTTTCAACCATCCCAGCCCCACCGTGGCTTACACTGATATCCCAAACTTGCTTTTACGGCCACCCTTTCGAATGTCACGGCTTCGCCTAACCAACCCCGTAAAGAGGACGTGTGGGGATAAGAGTCTCCCGTTCGCCACCAAACCGCGAAGCGAGAACCCCCCATCACATATCACCTAGCATAAGAAAGACTGGTGTGAGAACTCAAAACAGTTTATTTATCTTTAAAATCAAAATAGAGGAATATTTTTAAAGTCAATTCGCGATGCTTTTAAAAAATGAGACTACCATAAGGCCTCCCGCACACACACACAATGCAAACGCAGAATCGGAGGAGATTTCTCCTTATGATAGTCAAAGATGCTTGATACGCATTAAAAAGAACATTTGATATTATTATTAGTGCATAGTGTAGGAAAAAATTCATTTCGAAAGTAGAATATAAATCTTAGCCAGCATAGACATTCCGAACTATGCCTACCATAGCTACCATCCAAACAGTGGGGCGCCACCATAAGTGAATGATAGGTTCTACAACTAATACCGTACAAGATCGTATTGTTTCTTTGGATTTCCAACGAATGATCAGGCCAAGGAACTTCCCATTGCCACATGAGAATGCCTTTGGATGGACATCCCCGAGAACCAAACCGGATCTCTACCAACACAAGGCCGGGTTACCCCTAACTGAGTAACAACTGACCGAATATGCCATCCCCCGGTCCTTTGGGACCTTTCAACCGAGCGCTCGCAATCAATTCACACAATCATAAAGTGTTTTCAACATGAGCAAGTATCTGGGCTCCATACAATGATACCACCCTTTTCCAGAAGGAAATGCACATATCCTAAAGGGCGCTACCCCTCATAACCTTGCTGCATCTTTCCTGTTTTGACCATTCACGGGGTGTGAGGCTCGACGAAGTCACATCCACAAAAACATACTTTATACAAAAGCCATGCTTTGGGTCAACAAATGATAATAGAAATGATCACCAAGATAGACGATCAAATAAACGATCCTGTCACAAATAATCAACACAATGATCATTTAACAGCAACACTTATCATGTCACATTACCAAATTGGGAATATATCGCTGATAACCTTCAACTACATAACCTCTGAGCTCGTACGTCTCAGAGAAGGGTGTTAAGCTAAAAGAATAAATTCTCCGCCACCAACAGAAATATATTTGAAAGAAATCTGCTTTATATCTCAATTTGTAATGTCAGACATACAATCCATACAAGTCTGTTCCGGGCTCGAACAGAACCGAAGGCACTTACAAAGAAATCCTTGCAATCCGGATATCCACAATCCTGATCGGATTTCCCATCACTTAGGGAGTCTCTATACCGTTGCAACTCAGTGCAGAGACAATCGATAGGTCATCCTATCGCTCTCACAAATATCCGGTCTTCAACACCGGTCATCAATGCTATCCATTAAGTCGTATCACTATTCGGAATGGGTTATACGACCCCATGGTCCTTTCCCGGTTAACCCGAATAGTGAGCGCTTATTCAAAAATAAGTGTGGCATTCAAATTCCAACAAATCACATCAATTACCCATTCAAAGGAAAATATTGATAGTCGGTTATTGAACTATCAATGGATATGCACAACATCACCAGATTCCAAATAATTTTCCAAATTATTTATTTTCCAAAATATCTTTACAAGATATAAAATTACAATACCTCAAAAATAAATCAATATTTATCTTTAAACAACTTCCCTTTTTATTCATAAATTCCATAGTGAATTTTCATTCCAAAATATCCATGCATATACGATTTCAATTATTCATTTCAATTTATCTTCAAAAAGATAAATTCTCACAATATTCACTTTATATTGGAAGACATTTCCATACTTATTTATTCATAAGTAATTCACAAATTTTATTTATTTTCAACCTTTGGAAAATATTCAATATACTTAAATCGAAATTAAGTATATATTTCATTCTTTAAGGAAATCATGCTCTTAAACATATTTATTTGGGCCAAAACGAATGCTGCGTAAAACATCGTTACAACGTCCCAAAATCACTAGTACAGGGATTCGAATTTAAGATAGATATATAAATCCCAATACTAAACAAAACATTTCCTTTCGGAAATCATTTACTATAACAACAGTGTTATAGTCCACCATTTCCTTCTATTTCTCGAAAACGTCTATTTCAACAATAAATGTTGAAATCTATGGTTTCGAATCTCAACATATCTAAAACATCGTTAGATCGGTTTAATTCTATTTAAAACATCTCATTCAAAACAATTTCTTTAACATATTATTCACTATTCAAAAACGTGAATATACTACGTTAACAACTTCATCATTTCTATTCATTTTATTTTAAAGTATTATTCACAGTCAAAAACGTGAATATAACTCCATTAATAGGTTTCAACAATTTACTTATCAAAATAAGTTGTTTACGAATTTATAAAACAACGTTTATAAATTCCGTTTCTATTTATTTTATAACTACTTCCTTTATAAATCTCCTTTATTAACCTATTTCAAATTATAACTCAATTATATACTAAAATTCATATTATAAGTTAAACACTTATAATTTATTGGTTTACAAGAATCGTTCTTCTAAACATCCCCATATATAAATCTTATAACTTATAAGATTCATTTATTTATCAAGAAATCTATTCCTTTAATAACTTTACATATTTTATAAACCTACTGCTTATAAAATTCCATTTATAACTTCACCGTTTATAATTCTATAAATTTCATTCCTTTACGAAATTCATTTACGATTCATTCTAACACTTATAAAAACTCGTTTTATAATTCCAACGTTTTAATTTACAAATATCAATTTATAAATCTTTTATAAATCTCAATTTATATTATTCTTTTAAAACATCTTTAATCTCCTTTAAAATTTTACTATTTTGATTTATAAAATAATCAAATTTTATAAATCCTATATTTTCAACTTTTTATAATAGATTCAAAAATCCAATTTAATTATTTTATAAAACATTAACCCATATTTCTTAAAAATCAATCTTTAACCGTATTTCTCAAAAACATAATTTTTATAACTTTAAAAATTATAACGTTTATTTATTTAAAATGGATCAATTCCAAAAATATTTTATAAACGTATTCTTTCAAAAATCACTTTGAAATCATTTTAAAGTTCCAAATTTGGTCCAATGATGCTACATACCAAATAGTCAATCACGACAACAACGATATCATATATCGATATGATAATCCATCAAATATCAAAATATCTGAAATCAAATAAATACTGTTGAGGAATCCAGTTGGATCCCTCCAATCTGTTTTCCTGCATCCACAAACATTAGCACAATACCAATTCCGCTCCGGCATATGGGATTTGAAATATTATCCGCTTAATAGACGGCGCAATAGGGTCTCATCCGCTACACAAATGTGGGAAATCAATAACTCCAATATATACATATGCCAATATATATATATTGCTATTATATATAATACCAATTTCACTGTTTATGAAATATTCGCGGTATATGTTTTTAATAAATAACCTCCGCTTACTAACGGCGCATAGTGTCTATTTTAACAATCAATAGATACAATCATCATTCAAACATGCATTTAAGTATTTTAAATCTAACTATTTAAAATAAAATCGAAACTGATTCGATTGAGTGAGAAGTTCTCACCTTGATTTCAATTTCGTTTTAGCGATTTATTTCGAATAAAATTAAACGGACGTTTAATTTTACCCGAAATTCTCACTAACTCCAAACGACTCAAATCCAACTCCATCGCGTAGTGCTCGTCCATACGATTCCAACGCAACTGGTTTCGCGCGTTTTCGACCTCGTATGGAAAAGATATGAATTTATGAAGTTTGTACACGATTTTATACTTAATATTTACAACAAAAATTAAATTTTTAAACCTAAACTAAATCCAGGCCGTTGATTCCCTTCAGATCCGTGCGTCTCCCCCCCTCCTTCTTCTTCGTTCACGCAAATCACCACATAGCCGAACCCATCCTGCTTATTAGGGTTAAATTTTTCGCCATCAACACTCGACGAAATTCCGATCAACCACCTCCATTTCGTTCGCCATCCACCACTCCATGCTCGGCCAGAGTATCTCGAGGCTCGGCCCTTCCTATCATCAGAAAACGCGTGCGCAACGGCCTGACTTCAAGGCGATTTTGCCGACGATCCACTCAAGCAAACCCGATCATCACCGTTGATATTATAGAGCTGTTCGTGCTCTACGATTCTCTAGTTGGAAGATTCTTGTAATTGTTAGTGGATTGGAAGAAATCGAGGGGGAAAGGAGAGTGATTTTCGGCCATACGTTGATATAGGAGGCGGCGGCCTGAATTAGGGTTAGGGTTTATAAATTTTTATTTTTTTTATTTGAGTGGGGGGGCTATTTATAAGAAAATCGATCGACACTATTCATCCCGGGAATTCCGAACTCCGATTCACGCGCCGTAACCAGCGTTTCTAGGGTTTACCCCGCGTTCCGGACACAATGGAACAGGTTTCGAAAGCTAATTCGGACATCTGTGCGAGTTATGGCAATAAACGTTCAATTTAAATTAAACCGATTTAAACGATTTTCTAGGCGTTTTAATTTGTACCGGACGAACGGTAAATCCAATTGACACGAAATTTGAAACCTTACAATAATATCACATTACGGATCTGATGAAACTGGTTTCGTCGGAATCCGAGACTTTTTGAAAAATGGCTATTTTAACTCGCCAAATTAATATTAAAAACAATTCGATGCGTTTCGAGCTGCCACGATCAAACGATAACTCCGATTGACACGAAAATTGAAATCCGGTAATAACTAACTATTACGGATCCAATGGAACTAGTTTCGTTCAATTCTGAGACTGTTCAAAAATTGACTATTTTCACTAGTCGATTAAATATTAAAATATTCAATTTTCACAAATAAACTTTTAATTTGATTTTAAAAGTTCTAAAATATCGCTCTAACTTCAATATGATAAAATATAATTTTACAAATCATTTTCAATCATATTTAACTCAATTTTCAATTATTTCCATAATTTAACATATTAAATTATTGATTTAATCATTCAATTAAATCCAATTATTCGAAATAAAATTTATTTGACTTATAATTTCACTTATTAATATTTAAAATTAATTAAATATTCAAATTTTAATTACTAAAATTCCTGGGTCGTTACATCAGAACTAAAGTTCTGGTGAATGAACAAATTATATACATCCAAGTATAATTCTACATATACTGTTTTATTTCTATTTACTATTATATTAGGTTTACCGGGTTCATAATACTCTCACCTCTGTGCGTGAAACATACCATTCTACTCCCTAGTAGATTAAAACCTAATAACTAATATATATATATGTAGCTATATGCCCAGTGACAGCATCGGTCCTAGGTACTACCCCTAGTCCCCTCCGTATTCTCCTCGCAAAGGACTCCATCGTCTTATTCCTAGTGCATTCTGTGACTCAAATGTAAAGGACTGCCTCATCGGGCCTCCAATACAGATGTTACGTTGTCTACTATGAAAACGTAAAACTGCATCCGCACTAGCCTATACTGATGCTTAGACATCCACATTATACCACCCAGTGTGTACCTTGAGGACTATACGTAATCATTCTGTCTACTCCTTCAATCCCGCTTAACAAGGTCTACATTGTACGAAGCTTAGTCGGGGATTTTCTATTTCTGTAAAGGACTGCCCTATTAGGCCTACAATATGAATATTCTATTTGGTCTATCTCTTTTCTTATCATGGCTATGGCCCCACCTAGCCACCAATCAACTAATTGAAAGACCACTAAAGATCTAAGTGGATGTGACTTACTGCAAATAATCTAAACATCCAATTGGCTGCGCCCCTCACTCAATGTCTTGATAGTGCAAGGTTCATTGGACTGTTGGTTTAGCTCTAATCTTTCCCAAAATCGCTTCTTGGTTCTGATGCTGGCCCGATATCCACATGCGACTATCCTTTTGGGTCATGTCCACTAAAAACAAACTTACAAGTACTAGGCATACAAATATCCTACTCCAAATACCATCCTCTTTTGACTGCATACAATGGTCCTGCCATGCTAAAAGCAGTCAAGGCTACTCTTTTGGTGGAACACCTACAGACCTGCCTCTAGAGGACTGCTCCGCTACACCTACCCCAGAGGGCCATTCTAGAGTACTGTTACGTCCCGTTGAAGTCTCGTACTTCCTTCTAGCCCAAAATAACTAAGTTAGACGTGCTTCTTCCATGTTGAAATCTATGATGAAATGCTTCGTTAGGCTCTTCAACCTTTGGGCAACTCCAAACGCATCTTACTCTTTTAATAGACCCTAAGTCTAATCTTTTATTTTGTGTTTAGTTTACTTTATTTTGTTGGTTACTTATTCACCCAAACTAGCATAATCTTGTCCCAATCCCACCTAACTATTGTGAGACCATCAGGTCCTGACTGAAAAGGAATGCTGTTGGTATTAGGCTACTTTTATTATCTTTCTTATTAACTTAATCCAAAATCTAAGTTTATTAAAATAAGCCTCTTCTATTATTTCTGCTCTATTTTCTTATTAACTTCATTTAAGTGTTAAAATAAGTCTTTTCTGTTCTTTCTACTTAATTATAATCTATTTTATAATTTTACTTGTAATTGTCTCTTTTATTCCCTTTTATTCTCTATATATTATAAATATGATTACAAGTGTCTCTTTTCTATTATAGTCTATCTTCTTTTATTATGATATTGGATTCTCTTTAATTCTCTTATGTTATATGACAATCTTAGCTTGGGACTATGTCCGATTATCACTAATTTACTTATCATAATAACTGCTTTACTTTTATTCTATTATTTACGCAATGAATGCAGATATTCTAGTCGTCTAATAATTAACTGGATTCCTTCTTTAATTCCTTTAATTCTTCACTTTAACTTCTTATATTCTGGAAAGGAGTTCTATTCTATTTAGTTGCTTACAAAAACTGTGCTAAAAATCCATTTTCATATTCTAATACCAAATAATGCTATAAACAATAATCCGTAACTGCAAGATATCTCTTTTATTGTTGCTTTAACTTTTGGATTGTGTAAAATAAAGTAGTTTCTCTATTTTACACTAATTCCCTTTTTCTTTCTTTTATTCTTGCAATTTCGTTATCTTTTAAATATTAACTATAGAAATGTATTCACTTTTCTAAACCAACCAAGTAATCTATCACTTACTTCCAGATCAAGTTATTAGATTTTCCCTTTTTATTTATTTTTCCCCATTTTAGCATAATTTACTACAAATTTCTATTTTTCTCTTTTTATTTCTGCTTTTCTTATTTTACATCTAATTTCTGTAAATCTAGTGTTCTTTCTATTTTAGTCCGTATTTGCAAATTTTTCTCTTTAACTAATTTATTCGCATAAAAAGGAATAAAAAGAAGATATCATTTGCAGGCTAAATTTCAACTTTTAAAGTAGATGTAAACAACTGCAAATTTCTTACTTTTAGGCTTATGCCTTTCTCTAACTATCAAGATTAATATTAAATAAATATAAATTCTCTTATATAATTTACAGTCTTAGCATACTAATTAACAGGATTAATTACTAAAATAAATACTAAATAAAATTATTTAATGGGTGTCTAATGATAATATATTATAAACGTAAAAGATATATAATTAAATCCACTCACCTGACTATGTCGTTCTATAACTTCTTTCCTTTAATTTGTTGCAATTCCTCTATTTTGTTCACATATATTTTATTTGGATTTATTTGGTGAAGATTTGTGAGAAATAGGAGAAAAGAATGAAGAAAGAAACCATTGTTTACTATAAGAGAGGGATGAAGAAAGTGACGGCTGATGGAACGAATTAAATTATGTTTTCTCTTAAATAGATGCAGTCCACTAATTATCTAATTAATCCTCTACTTGATTGATCTTTCAACTAATTTTTATGTGCAACAATATACTACCGATATGTACACATTCAAATCTAAGTCAACTATTGTTTCTTTTCCTTATTAATTGACATTTACTACTTATTACGTTACAATCCTAATTAATAGCCCCATTAATATATTAACATGTCACATCTATTAGTTAACTTCCTTTTTTAATTTTTACACATTGTAACATTTCATTAATTGGCATGTCAATTGATTCCATCATTCAATTAACATATATATTTAATATGCATATATTTTTTATTCGGATTTGAATTTAAACATTTATTTTTACATTTATATATAAACCTCTCTAAATTGAGGGATCTGATATGTATACACACATTATATATTAATCTCCAATACTGATACACATATTAATTAATTGCACTTTTTAGCTGATTCTATTTGCAATGTTAATTATTCCCTTTATTATTTTCCTCTTACATCTAATTCTTTTAATAATTTACATTCGTTACAGACATAATAATTTTTTTACTACTTTTATAAATATCCTATGAATTAATTTCAAATGTTTATAATTGCTACAATTTCCATGTTTGGATATGTAATTGTTTCTGATGCTAAAACTTCAAATTGCTATAATTTCTCTATTTGAAGTCAATTCAGAAAACAATGTGTATGGAAGTTGACCAGAAAATTGCAATGAACACAATGGTATAAGTTTCATGGTCAAATTCCAACCTTAGAAAAAATTCATTTTTCACTGTTTTCATAGTTATCAATTAAATTTATTTTTCTATATAAAATTGCGGGGTGTTATAAGTAGTTTGAAAAAGACTGGTTTTCACTGATGTTCTTTGGAGCTTTTGGGGATAAGCTCGAAGCTTCCGTTCACCTAACATGATATTCTTATTTCCACTGCATTATTATTACTGTATATATTAGCATTTATGAGGATGAGCTGTTATAACTGTCCAAGATGATGATAATACTTAGGATTATAACTCTAAAATGCTATGTATCTCAAAGTGAAAATTTGTATTGACTTTTGATATTATATATTATCATTTCATGTGAGATTCTGATATTGTAATCTTTTCTTTTTTATTCTCTTTATTTTACCATAACTAGCTATCTTTTCGACACTTGGATGCTTGGAACGTGAATACCGTAGATGTACCGCTATTCGAGGGTCGAAAAGACGGATCGTTATAATAATATTCGTGTGTATATTATTTACTAAATTTATTTAATTATTTTTAATCTATTTATTTAATTAACAAATCAATTAAATTATTTTAAAATCAAAAAAAATCATCTTAAAAGGTTTATAATGAATGCCGACTGTAACATTTATAGTTTTATATAAGTTACTACCAAAATCTCCTTTCGACTTAATCGAAAACCCACTTGAGCAGAGGTCAAAGAAGAATAAGAGGGAAATGCTCCAGCTAGACCTTTCGAAGGTGTCGAAGGGATGCCAAAGCCAAAATCCGAAAACTTTAGAACCTTTCAAAGGTGTCGAAAGAATGCTACAATTAAGATCCAGTAAGTTCTTCCCTTTCGAAGGAGTCAAAGGATTCGAAAGCATCCTTCCACCTTCAGTAACAACCTTTCCACTAGATGAATCTATATGCATGAAGTCCTTTCGAACGAGTCAAAGCAACACCTTTCGAAGACAATGAAGAACAACTCTTTGTATATGCACCAAACTTTCCAAAACCGAGGGTTTCACCATCATTCAAACCACTCGAAAGAAAGTATTGTCCTGAAAAACCCCTTCGAAATCCATAATAATCCTTTCGAACCGGTCAAAGCCGTTGTGATCCAGAAGAGTTCCGCATCAAGTCACAAACAAGAGTTAAGAAGCAACCATCATATTTGTAACCAACGACACCTCAACACCACCGAAAGTACTAAACAAAGCCTATCGACAAAGTCGAAAGCTCTTACAAGGCAATACAAAGATGACAAGTGCAGTCGTTCCTTCCAAAGGCGGAAGCATACTTGAGTTATTCGACAGCCACCTTTCAACCAAATCGAAAGCTTTAGGGTTGAATGGTGCTAACCCGCATCTATAAATAAGATCCAAGGGGTCATGTTTTGAGGATTTGGATCTTTCCATCCTAAACCTGTATTTTCTTAATTAAAGAGCTGTAAACCCTAATTTTCCAAATTGATTTGGGGATTTTGAGTAATAAAATCATCTTTAGCTAGCGAAAGGGAAGTTGTCAATTTTATAGATCACTTTACTATTCTTAAAGATTTTATCAGGTTTAACATTTTGTTTCAATTGTCGCTTATATCGAAAGGACCCTCCCGACACCGTCGAAACCTCGTACATTCAAATAACTTCGGACCAAGTGCTTCAAGCTATCTTTTCCTGGGCTACTGCTTTAGACAAGGTCAAAACCTAACCATGGTCCACTTAAACATTGGATTGACACAAGAAATATAAAGATCCTACTTTCGACGGGGTCGAAACCTATACCTACATCATTGTAATTTGAGATTACTAACAAAAATTCAAGAGGATAAGTCCATAGCTTTCGACAAGATCAAAACCTCCACCTCAGACCCTTGACTATAGTCTTAACCACACAAGAAGTAAGGCCTTCGACTAGGTCGAAACCCTCTAAGTCAACCTTTATCTAGTGATCCCAGAATCCATCTATTTGGATTCTGCTTCCACTTCGAAAGGAGAGTTTTCGAAGGGAAAACCCGTTTATCTCAACAAAGTCAAAAGGTTAATAAGGAAAGGAAATAACCGTTTTGAATGTGTCGAAAGGTTGGCTCAAGCAAGTTTTCACTACAATAACCTATTTCAAATGGATACCAAAGTAAATACATACATTCCATCCTTCTCAACTCTTCTAAAAGAAACCAAAAGGAATAAACCTTGTCCTAAAAACTCTAATTGGGGGTGTTGATAAGATTTCTTGTTAATATTTTGGCGCTAGAAGGAGAGCTCAAACCTTCGACTTGGTTGAACGCCCAACATTACTTGTGTCTAACCCCACTTAACTTGATCTCAAGTTCATCTACTTTGGTCTAATCATGGCTGGAAGAATCGTAAGATCTGAACAAGGATCCTTTGAACCACATGGGATAAGATTCCCCTCAAAATTCATCAAGGACTCCAACCAAAATGAAGAGCAAAAGTTAAGGCTAGAAGCTCTAAAAATCATAAATAAGAAAAAAGCGGAATCACATGATCCTGAGAAATGGAGCTTAAACCCCTTTCATATTGGCCCTACCCCTATCTTTGCCTTAGGAAGAAGGACAAATGGAAGCGAAAATTTATTCAACCAAATGATAAAAACCATTCAGCGTTATTTCAAAGGCACGATCTTTAAAGAAAATATAATGTCTGACTACAATGCCTTTGCACATAAATGGCAACCAACTACTACAAGAACGCTTCCAACACCAAAACTATAAAGGGTGGTAAAAAGAAAAGCAATCGAGGAATGTGAAACTACAAGGCCAAGGGACAAAAGGTCAAAAAGCCATCCTCAAGAATAAAGCTTCAAGTCTAGACTTCCAAAAGAATGCAACTTAACAACATCCATAGAGATAGTTTACTTACTTACTAAGGATGAGCTTAACTATTGGCCATCACAGAAAAAGAAGCCAAAACATGAAAGGAATCTAGAAGGATCCTACTGCTACTACCATATGATGAATTTCCATGAAACCAATCATTGTAGAGCCCTAGAGGTGACGATTATCAATTTCTTCTGACAAAGAAAGATTCGTGAAATTGTAAAGAGAACTTGAGAAAAATCAATATAGAGTTACTTTTCTTAGAAACTCTACATGGTTGGGAGTGAAATGCTCCTTACATTTGGAAACTACCTAAGATGGTAGAAAGCATCTATCCATGCCAAGATGGCCAAGGCAGAGCACCTCCTGGAGGGAGGGCAAAGTAAGCGTTTATTTGTGCCATAAGATGGCCATGTTAAAGGACTAGACAAGCCCTTAGTCGCGCCTCTGGTCAGGTCAAGGCACCTCCTAGAGGGAGGACGGATTAAGCCTTTATTCGTGCCATAAGATAGCCAGGGTAAAGCACTGAACATGTCCCTATCCACGCCACGCTATGCCCAGGGCAGGGCGCCTCCTGGAGAGAGGTCGGAGTAAGCCTTTATCTGCGCCATAAGATGGCAAGTTAAAGCACCGGCGAGCCCTTGACTGCGTCTCTAGCCCGGTCAAGGCGCCTCCTAGAGGAAGGTTGGGTAAGTCCTTAGTTCTAGCCTCTAAGATGAGCTAACCAAGAGCACTAGACAATGGACTAAGATGTCCAAGCCAAGAAGAGGCTTATACAATAATGGACTAAGATGTCCAAGCCTAAGAAGAGGCTGATCCAATAATGGACTAAGATGCCCAAGCCTAAGAAAAGGCTCTTCAAATCATGGATTGAGATGTCCAAACCGGAGAAGCGGTACATTAAACAATGGACTAAGATTTCTAGGCCCAAGAAGAGGATCATCGAACAATGGACTAAGATGTCCAGGCCCTAGAAGAGGCTTATCAAATAATGGACTGAGACGTCCAATCCCAAGAAGAGGCCCATCAAACAATGGACTAAGATGTCCAAGCCCAAGAGGAGGCTCATTAAGTAAAAGACTAAGATGCTCAAGCCCGAGAAACGGCATATCCAATAATGTACTAAGATGTCCGAGTTCAAGAGGTATCGAATCAAATAACCTCTATACAAGACCTGAAGGGTTCATGCATTAAAGGAGTAGAACAGAATTCCACTTATTAATACCCAAATCTAGGTTTTGGGACTTCTATTTCTAAAACATCATCTATTAATACCCGAATCTGGGCTTCGGGTCTCTCAAATCGAAATTTCATCAATTAATACCCAATTTGGGTTTCGGGACATTCATTTCAAAACTTCATTTATTAATACCCGAACCTGAGTTTCTAGTCTTCATCAATAACTAACTATCTTTATTATACCCGAATCTAGGTTACGAGACTATTACTTATTTGTGCCCTAATCTAGGTGTAAGATTTCAATAATGGATTTCTATTTATGCATCACAAATGCCCGAATCTGGTTTAAAAAATACTCTCAAGAAGATCATTATTATAAGTTTCCATTAATACCAAAATCTGGGTCTCGGATTTCTAAGTTTTCAAATTTCATTAGTACCCAAGAATGGGTTAGTGGTTTTTTGCTACAAATATTCAGATAATGATTTCTGGATTTAGCTCCTCATTAAATCTCTGTTGAAAATCACTGTCAAACATTTATATCCTTATGATAGGGAGGGATTTCCTATCAACAAACTTCAGACATTCCAACCAAATGGTAAAAGTTAAATTCTTGATCATTTCTGATCATGGATAAAGATGGGATTTAGATGTTTCATATAAACTATTTTTCATACGATTACAAGATTATTTATTAATCTAAGCAAATGTTATACATGACTAGTATGTCATTTTCAAGCTAACAATTAGAAATATTGTTTGCTTCATACTTTTCAGGGAAATCAACACAACAAGGAGAAATGAAAGATTCAGCAAGTACAGAAATCAATGTACGAGCTATCAAAAAGCATTTTAGAAGTGACATTACAGAGAAAAATTACAAATCAGGTGATATTTACAAATTTTATATGATTTACATAACTCATGAAGTTATTTACAAAACTAATGAAGTTAATTCACATATATACGAGGCAAGTCTATACATTTCAAGATATAAATATGTCATAAATCTTGAGTAGCCTTGCTAAGATTCTCAGCAATTGAAGGATCAGCTATGTGAATTACGGCGCAAAGAACTTCTTTAAGTTTATTTTCCTTCTTCCTTACCTATCTGCATCGTCGATTGCATCAATATGTGTCTTAAGAGCGAGGTTTAAAGCTCTTTTTGCGCCCCTAAGGGTAATGTTTTCCCTTTCTAATTCTGCGACACACTTTTGATAGAAATAATTATTATTTTTAAGATTTTGAATCTCAGCGGCATACTCATTGGTACTTTGCAAATATTTTACCTTTTTCTACTCATTAAAATACCTAGCTATTTCAAACTTAACTTTCCTGCACCATTCACCCACAGCGTTCTCATCTAAGCCAGGTGGAGGGGTGAACATTGTGGGAAATTTCTGGGTAGTAAGGGAAGTAGACCTCGTAGGTCTATAAAAGGACGGAGTAGTGCGAGGAGCCGCTAAATCAATGCTCGAAACCTTGCCGCCCATAATGTATTCCATTGATTCACACTGTACTTGATTGTCCTTCAATTTCAACTCCAAGTCACTAATTTGTTGAATAAGGTCTGACATCTTATGATCGAAGTCGATTGAAGGGTATGACTTTACTTGTCACTTCAGTGAAGAAATGCTTTCGTCTTTGCTTTTTACATCAGCCTCGAGATAGGCAATTTGATGTTTTAGATTACTAACAATGGCTTTCTAAAGTAAATATCTTTTATGCCATTTCAAGACTTCGGCATTGCCATGGAAGCGTGCCAATAAGATATTATCAAGAGGTTCGCTCCTTCCATGTTCTTTTAACGGTTTATCTCTAATCTTATCATTACAATAGGTGTCATGTGGAAGTGCAGTGATGTATGCAGCTGAGGCATCCTAACAGACCGAGAGATTTGAACCTTGTTCCTACACGACCTAATCAATTCAATCAGGCACTCTCCATCTATTTTCATTGTTCAACTGTTTGACAACATGAAAAAACCAAAAGCTCTGCCCTTCCCTCCCTTGGATAGATAGGGAAGGGCGGAGGCCATAGAGATGTGTGATGTTAAATCAAAGAGGAGTGGAGCTGCAGATAATTGTAACTCCTATTTAATCAAAAAAAAAACAAAAAAAGTCAAAATTAAGATGAAAAATCTCTTTATTATTATAATAGCATATAATAACTCAAAAAAAAAACGAAGTTAAAAGATACAATAAACAATTGATTTACATCTAAAGTTGAGAAACTACATTTCTAACTTTATCTAATGAATTAGCAGAAAGGGTAACTATTGAATCAAAAGGAATATTAACTCCTTCAACTAGTGATAACTGGTGAACATCTGCTATAGTCCCACTTCCCAGCTAGAGGACTATCACGACCACAAATTAACTTAGAATGGAATGTCCCGATTTCCTTAAGAAGTTTCTCTTTATCATCACCAAGAAAATCAAAGCGAAGACGAGGATATACCAAGTAAAGTTTTTGTAAATCTCTTAGGAAGCAGTATTTTGCTAGTTTTGAAGATTTTAAAATTGATGCCTTTGCAAGTTAAAATCATCTCAATTTGATGTACTGACTTAAATGGTCTCTAGAAACAACTTGGCTAGATGAAAAATCATTTTGTGATAATATAATAAAATGAAGCTAAGCATAAAAGGCAAGACTTAAACAAATATTTATAAGTCAATACATTGTTGCATGTTTACAATTATTCATCTGGTTCATACAAAATAGACTTAGAAAATAATTCAAAGACAAATTTGTTCTGATAATACTTAAGCTTTTCAGGGGGGAGATCTTGGGGAATCGATCTGGCTCGTGGTAAGTTTCAACAAGCTCCAGGGTGCAAGTCAGATCTGAATTCGTCCAAGTATCTCCCATGGAAACGTCTAAGTAGACCCCCACTAAATTCGCCTAAATATGAAAAATCAATAATTGAATTTCTATAGTAAGCCTTATATAAGAAGTTGATTAAAATATCTCTTTCTTCAGTCAGCATCCAAAATAAAGTGATTAACTCTTGGTTTTCTTTTAAGAGAGCACCGTAGCAGAGACATGCTCTCTTTAGTAAGGGGGCAGCATTTTGATGCTTAAAAGACACCAGTACTTATGCACTTCATAAAGCCTATGATACTTTTCGGAAAGTACATTATGCTCTTTTATTTGCTTGTCTAACTCCCTATATAATATGTTTATTTTTTGGTTTTCTCTGGAGTTTGGTTTTATAGAGGAGGATGGATATTTTTTCCTTATCTAAATAAAAGAATTACACTATTATTGCTTTCAAAGTAAATGTTGTTTAAACAAAGAGCCTCATACCTAAGATACCGCGATAGGAGATTGAGAAACCTGCTCCAATTCTCTTGGTTCTTTGACATTAATGGAAGCAGGATCCTCTTGAGGAATTCTGGCGGGGTAGCTTCATAAGGAGATGGATCTTTTTCAAAAGCTCTTGCCTTATCATCTTCGTCTTTATTAGAGACTTCAGTGTGGCCTCCTCCATCACCCCTAAGCCTTGGCCACCGTCGTTGTTGTTATCATCGTCATCATTGTTATCATCTCCGTCCTTGAAAGAAGGAACGTCAAAAGAGAGAGCTTGAAGGCGTCGATTTCCTTCTCTTCTACAACTTCAATCCCTAGTTCGTTTGGTTAATCTTGCCCATTACTCTATCAAACAGGGCAGAGTCGAGTAAGGGGAAGCTTAGCTCGGGGTACTTGTCAAATATTATCAGGATAAGTGAGCATTAGGGCTTCTTTATAAGAATTCAGCATGATTTCCCCAAGTGTAGTGTCAAGAAACGATGGCACTCACTATTTAGCTTCAGAGATAGTGTTAATGGCAAGTTTCAGGGAAGACCTATTGTTCTTAAACTACTCATTCAATGAGGAATTCTTTGGAGCAACACGGCCCTTCTCCCCATCGGATTCTTTCAAGGTTGATGCATGGAAAAATTTTCAACGGGGAGGAGTTGATGAGCCCTTCTTTCTTTCGAGAGATCAGTTTCTGACCGGGAAAGAGAAGCTCTTAATCATTTCAATCGAAGGTTGCTTCATCTTGCTTCGAAGACAAAGAAGACGCCTGATTCTTTAGAGAAGAAATTTCCTCCTAGAACTTGTAGGACTCAATGGAAGATTTAGAAACTTGCTCGTGTAGAGTTAACCGGCTTTTGGAAATCTAAAAGCGGAAGAGCAACTCAAGTTAGAGATTTATAGAAAACTAGTAATAATAAAGTCAACTGAAGTATAACTTACCAAGAATTATTGCTCTATCAAAGGGCGTTAGTGCCTTGCTAATTCAGGAATGGAGGAAGGCGGGTGGATAGAAGTGAAGGACTCAAAATGTAAGATAGACTAGGCTATCTCTTCAAAGTTGATAGAAGGAGAAGAAGATGATGGCTTCATAGGAATACACTATGGAGCAGGGGTCACTTCCAAAGCTTGTTGCATTTGTTTAAATGCAACCGAAGAGTTGGAAATAGTAATTCGAGAGAGGGGATCGGTAGCAGTAAGAGTCTGCTCAAGTTTATCTTGGAGAGCTTCTACTATTGGGCTCTCCAAAGCTTTATCGAAAGAAGACTGTTCCGGGCTCTCCAAAGCTTTATCGAAAGAAGATTGTTCCTTCTCTTCTATATCAACAATTTTTCTTATCTTTATAAGAGGTTATGCTTTTGTTGATAATTCCAACTTCCTTTTGATGGCTCTCTTAGTGTTAGCGAGAGATTGGACGATGGATGGCGCACGGGAAGCAGTTGGTGGGGGGACAGTACCACTAATAAGTTTTATAGCCTAGGACGCAGGTGTAAAAAAATTTATACAGATTAAAAGTCAGCGAAATAATTCAGAAGGAAAATAGGAATAGAAAATAAACGTAGTGTTTAAAACTTAATCGAACGGTCAGAACAAATAAGTGACATGGGAGAGAAACGTTTAGGGTCTCCCAAGGAGAGGAAAAGTTTACTCTTTGATTTATGTTGGATCAAAGGGGGAAGCCCCAAAATCCTTTGACCAGGGCGGAGAAGTGAATGTTTCTTCAAGTTAGAAGGGATCAGCAACCTTAGTCGGTTTCCAATCTTATTAGAGGCTACAGTCATAGACTCCACCGTTCTTCTATCTGCCTCATTAAGTTCTTTGGCAGGAGAACCTGACATAAGACAAAGATTAGACAGAAGAAGTAACAAGATGGAAGAAATACAATGAAAACATGAACTTACGAGGAGTAGAAAAGGTCCCACTGGTATTTGGGAAGCATCTAACGAAGAAAAATTGGTTCTCCCAGTCTTTAACTTGTTAACCCCCTCCGATATCAGCTTCTTTGGGGGTGCTCTGAAGATTTGATGATTAAGATTGCTGAGCTTTACTGATCTGACCAAGTAATACAAGACTTCAGCATTTAGAGAGGGAAGGCCGGAGTTTAATGCCATTAGCTCTAGAGACGGGAGGTAGGTGTAGACTTTGGGGACAGCTGGATTAGAGAAATCCCAAGATAAGAAAGAAATATGGACTGGAACTCCAAAAAAGGAAGGTACCCCCATGCCATATATGGATGGCAGTGTAGGCAAAGAACCCTTTGGGAGGGTCGTTGACGGTATCAGATTCATGAGGTGGGATAGTGTGACGCCCCACCCCTATGCTCACACTAGCCAAGGACACTACGGGGTAATGCCGTCAACTAGCACGAAGAATAAGGTTGTTGAGGAGCAACCATCTATGTAATTGCTTTGTGTGAGTACCAATATGTTAGATAGTATTATGTGTGTTTCGTTTCAAGAGGAAATCTGACATATCAATAACAAACTCAAAACTACTACACAATGACTATGTGATCTTCGGAAACAAATATAAAATAAGCATAACATAAATCAGTCACAGATATTCATATCACTAAGGCGGAAACAGATATGAATATAACACATAAAAGTGTACATCAAAGTAGTGGTCATATAAGTTCCACTACATCACAAAAGAATAGGTACAAAAGCTAGAAAAAAGAATATATATACATCAAGGAGTCTCTATCTCGCATGTATAAAAGCAAAAAATACTAAGCCAAGTAGTAGGCCAAAAGTCGGGTGACGGTCCCTGATAAGAAGTCAAGTAGAATTACCTGAAATACCTCGGTCTGACCCGAGTATTATTTAAAAAGGAAATAATAAACAGATCAGTCTAGCTATAAATATCAGATAAAATGAGATAGGATAAGCGATATGACAAAAATGTATGATAATAATAATGTCATACTGTGACAAGTATACATTAAATAACAACAAAAATCATACAATATCTCAAATTGTCTCAAACACCAAAAAGAACGTCATATTCTTCAATTTTATTCACCAAACCCCAAATATTGACAAACATATCAATGTAAATCACAAAAATTGATGAAACACAAATTCTAGAAATTATCAATTAGAAATCCAGAAATCACAGAAGGGGAGGCCTATCAAAGATGGGAGCATGAAAACTCACCAACACGTGTATCATAAACGGGTCGCTATCCCATGGTCGTTAACCATAGAGCCGGTGCAACGACGTAGTACAATAACAGTATGCCCAAGGAATCTGAAGCTCGAATAATTTGAAAAAACGACGTAGTACAATGATGGTAAGCCCGATGAACCGATAAGCTGGAACAACGACGTTGTACAACAACGGTATGTCCGATGAACCAAACTCCATAAAAGAACATGGGTCGCTAGCCCATAAAAATAAGTCGAAACTCCAAAGAACCCATAGGTCGTTAGCCTATAAAAGAAATGAGATGAAGCTCAATAAAATGAGGTACAGTCCCCCACGTGGACACAGAGACATCACATATCACTAGTTTAAACCATAAAATGATCATCGTTGATCAATAAGAAGTGTGAATTACACTAACCTAGTAAACAAAATGAGTTTAGCTTCATGTCCCATAACCACTGGCTTAACTTAAATATTTACGAACAAATTCTATATCTCCACTCGAAAATTATCACAAGATTTCAATCAAACAAGTCCAAGAATTAACTGACAAAGTAAACGCAAGCGTTTCATACCACTTGTTTTTGCTAAGTTGTTTAATTAGATTTCTTATACAAATGAGGTAATGGTTTGTATATACTAATAGATTGGAAAACGTTTTTAAAAACGAGCTTTGTATTAAAAATAACGTTGAAATCATTTTTGTGAAAGAGTTTGAATATTTACTACTAGTATAGAAACTTTTGTATTTTAAAGTGACAAATCACAGGAATGATTGTAGAAACAATAAATCACCAAAAATTCACATTCGATGACGTGAATCAAAACCATAGAAATCGATACCAAATCCATCAAAATGAGTATTCCCAAAAATTCAAAAAAGAAGTCATCAAAGTCGATAATAAATGACGACGACCAGTCGGATCAACCAAAAATCCATATAAATGGAAAGCTACATAGAAATAGGCAATTTTCCTGAATTTAACAGTGTTAGATATCTGGTGGTTTCCCCATATGTCTGAGCTGAAAGTCTGGAATTTAACAGTGTTAGATTTAACAGTGTTAGATTTCTGGTGGTTTCCCCTGACGTCTGAGCTCAGGGCAATATTTTACCTAGGCCTTTAATGGCCAATTCGTATCGAAAGCGGTCGAATGAGCAACGATGGCTAAGGATTTATGCAAAGAGACAACGAGTCCTATAGACTCACCAATACACTTCGAACAACATGTCCAAACATCCATATAAGGATTTTCATAGATTTTGACTTCAAAATGCTACAAATTGGAAAATTCGCCAAACCAATTCAATTCAAAAGCAAACGGACATGAATAGGTGTTAGGAATTCATACCTAGCAACTACCAAAGATATAGACATAGATGTGAATTCAAGAACTCACCTTTAAATCCAAAAACAACAAATGAGAAGCTTTAAATCAAGGTAAGATCAATCTCTCCTCCTCTAAACTTTAAGAACCCTCAATCTATGATCAAATGCAAATATTACCTAAATTAGATTATAGGATTTTCTAAAAATTGGATAGAGATTGAGGTGGAGAAGAAGAAGATGGTGTTTACCTAAGCTTCTCTTTGATTTTTGGAGCAAGAATCTTGAATTTTCAAAGAATTTAGGGTTTGGAATTTTAATTTCCCTTTCTTTCCCCCATTTTTACTTTAGCTTGAGAGTGTTAGGAAATGAAAATGAATGGATAGGAGAGGGGGGTGGGGTTAGGAAATTATGTTAAATTAATGGGCTGAAACCCAAACCCAAAGCACTGACAGCCAAGTGGTTTACAGGTAAGTCGGAAGAATTTTTTTCTTGTAATGTTCATGAAAATTGGGGTTCTCTTTCTCTAATTAGTTATTGTACTAATACCTTTATAGATAACCCCGAAAGGCGGCAACTTGTTGATGCTACATAGATTATACTATGTACCTGAAGATGCCAACACAGGGATAAGTATTCTTAACATTTTGAGCAATTTCTCATTTTCCAGTTATTTGTGGAAGTTCATAGCATTTATATCTTAGTAGATGTAGAAGTACAAAAACAAGAATAAAAAAATTAAAGAAATCATTTAAAACAAAGTAAAAAAACCGAGACATAAGGTTGAGCATTTTCAGAATGAGTTTGAGTGCTGAATGTTGATTGATTTGGAGCGTGTTTGTTAACCATGAAATCTTATACTGACCGAGTATTCCATTTATGTACTATATATCTATTTAGAACTTTAATAAGGGTAAAATTTCAAAAAGTTTTTAAATCTTATTAGCAATTAAACTTACTATCAGTATATCAATGCTAATGTGTCATCCCATTATCAAATTGGGGTGTTAGAATGAAGAAACTTATTTTAACTCATTGGTAGAGTTACTACTTTGCCAAACTAGCCCTTATATCCTGTGAAACTTTTCAGAAATAGGCACCATTTTAGTTTTTGCCTATGCAACATGATTTACCTTATGATAGACAACACCTTTTTACATGTATTTATATATGGAAAACAAAATTTTACTAACTCCATTATCACACAAAATAGACACAGAAATAAAATTTAATTTTTGAAACCTTCCATGAATTAAGATAATCAATTATCAGAATCATACATGTCATCTTCCTACTTAAACCCATTTTGGTACAATAAAGCAAAGCATATAAACATGGTCATGAATGTCAAATGTTTGATAGCCAAAATCAATAGAAAAAAAATAAAGTACTTAAAACGATCATGCACATCATTTAATATTGAATGTCTCCATACATTTAACTGACTGTAACAACCATGTATTTTTTGATTATTTTAATTGTTTATTTAAATTGAAACTCCTAATTTAGAAACTTTGTTATATTTATTAAAATGAATAAATTTTGTTATTTTAAATATAAATTTTAATTTTTTGTGTGAATTATAATTCCAAGCCTAAATAAATAAAATATTTCCAGAAAATGTTGATTTTGGTCAATTTGGTCAAACTTTGACTTTTAAATTTTAAATTTAAATATTTTAATTTTTGAATTTTATCTTTTATTATGAAATTATATTAAATTTCAAGAATACAGCTTTTCGTTTCATTGAAATTGGATTTAAATTGTGAATGTTATACTTTTTATAATATTGGGTGTAAATTGATTTATTTAACAATATTGTTTATTTAACTTATATAAATAATATTTTAGTTGTTATATCTTACTCTAATTTATATATATATGTTATATTATATATATTTTGTCATTTAAATATTTTTAAAGTGATGTTTAAATTTTTCCAAAGTTTATTGAATTTGTTTTCAAATTTAAAGCCTAGTTTCCATTTTCTTTGCTATTTCTTAATTTAATTATATTTAATTAAATTTATTTATTTATTTTATACATATATTTTTTTATTTCTGAGTTTTATCTTTATTTATCAGCATTTTACATGTATTTAAATTTGCAAAAGAAATAATAGAAATTTGAAAGGTTTTGTGACCTTTTATTTGTCTACGTCTTTTCATCTACTTTCACCTCTTCATTTCCTAACCTTTTGCATTCAATTTTGGCCGATTCTTTTCCCATTTCTTCGGCCACGTCTCTCCTCATTTTTCACTTATGAAAATACTTATCATCACAAGAAAAAGGTTCGGCCTCCACATCTGAGAAAAAGTTTGTTAAAATTCATTTTTTTTCATGTTATTTTCTTCTTGTTTACATTTTTGTGCACTCGTCTTCATCCCTATATGGCTCAGCTCCTCTCTCCTCCACCATCTTGGCCACCTCCACCACCATCCCCTCTGACCAGCATCACCTCCAGCCCCTTCCCATGCCATACCCGAGCCCCTATGTGATGAAGAACCACCTTAAAATGAAGCAACATCACCTACATATGTACAAGCCGAGCACTTAGGTCTAGCACCACCTCTCTCAACCACCTAGGTCGACCTACTACCACCACCATTGGCCTGATCTCGACCTAACACACCTTTACACACCCTCACCTAACCATACCTGAAGTGGCCTCGCCCTCCATAGCCTTGGCCGAGCCCAAAGTTGCATAGAAACCCTTGCTTTGGCCTTTGAACATTAGCCTCTTGCCTCACAAACCTTTGCACCACCTTCTCTAGGATAGGCCGACCCCTATATGTCCACAACCAGACCTTAGAGCAAGCTTTAGTCATGTATTTTCCAGCCATGGCTAAGCCTATGATGGATGAAGGCAAGTGCAATTGGTTCGGATTTGTTTTGTGCTTAAATTTATAAGTTGTTTAAAAGTATGTGTAGTGTTTATTAATGTATATTTGAATTGTTTTGTCTCATGTATTCAAGGCATTTAGTCTTGTCTCTCTCACACTCAAATCATTATCATGCTCTCATGCTTTTATGGATCTCTGTTGGGTGTAGTTGTTTGCCATCTCTAGCTTAAACAGGTGAGTTATTCTCACAAGACAATCAGTACCTATATAACTAGTAAATTGACCACTTTTGAATCTGTAGAATGCATCACCATATTATATCTGCTATGTTGTGATTATATGATGTTCACCCATGCTTAAACATCTGTTATATCATCTATTGCTGTTATATTATGTTGTTTTGTTATTTATATCAGTTTATCACACTGCAAGTTCCCTTTAGATTAGAATCACTATGGGTTGAAATGATACATACCCGAACGGACTTTAGAATAGGAGAAAATCGTATGGGCTGAAATGATAGGCCTGAATGATTTTCAATTTATTTCATTTACTTGGTATTGCGGGTTTGAAATGATCAAACCCGTGTTTCCGTTGTAAATTACGGATTGAAATGATATATTATCCATATCACTTTACCTACTGTAGAAAATAATATACAGACCCATGGTAAAATTATATTTTTCTAAAATTTTTAAAATATTTTAGAAATGTAAATATTATAATACTTTTATTTAAACTTAATAAAAAATTGATTTTTTAAAGTATTTTGATTTTTCTGAAAATTTTAGGTGAAATAAATTATGAAAAAGTTAGAAATTTTGAAATGTAAGTTATTTTGAAAATTTTGATTTAATTAAATGGAATTTAAATTAAATATGAAAATATGATAAATTTATGAAAATTTTGGATTAAAGTGAATTTAAAGTGATTTTATAATATATTAATGATTTTTGAATGAATTTAAAATGTTAAATGAATGAATAATTAAGTTAAAATTTTGAAATATAACTAAAATTGGAAGTTTGTGAATTTGGCCTAAAAGTGAATTTTAAGCTAAGTAAATAAAAATGGAATCAAGTTATATTTGAAAATTTAAACTTAATTGTTAAGTCAAATTTAAATTAAATTAAATTTAATTTAATGTTGGAATTTAATAAGTGAATTATTATTAAATCTTTATTTTTGAATGGAAATTTAACTTTATAAAATCATGAAAATAAGGGTATTTAAATGATGATTATAAAAGCGAAACTATATGATTTAATAAAAATATAATTGTGTGTGAAATTATACTGAATATTTGAAGTTAATTAACTGCATTTCTGAAATGCTATTAATTCTAATGTAAATGATAATACAACAATTGTAAATGCTGTAGTTGATAATAATAAACCAAATGCTAAATCTAATTAAAGGCTATTATAGAATTTTTTGTAAATGTTATAATTGTTGAATTTAACTAAGTTTATTTGAAACTAATGTAACCCTATTACAGAATTTTAAATGCTGTCTTTTGTTAAATTGAACTGTTTTGAATGTGACTTTCCGTAGCATTTTCTAAATGCTACGAAAGATGAATTTTCACTGCTTTGATAAAATTAAGTGAATGAATGAACTTTGAAAAGTTTAATTTTTTTGGAAATTTAATAATTTAATTATTAAATATAATAACTTCATTTTATGATTCAAAATGAAGTAAATTGTTTTGAGATATAAACTATTTTGAAATGTGTGTTAAAATGGTGTTTTAAATAAAATGAATATGGTTTTGAAAGGATAGGATATTCTGATATTTTGAAATGGATTTTTGAAATGATATTGAACTTTTAATAATATTGATTTAGAAGTATAAAATACCATTTGAAATTTTAACCACGGGATGTATTTAATTTATCGTTTAACTGATTCTTAAAGGATGGGCGATCCCAAGCATCCTTTAAGTTATTGTGCATTTCCACTACAGTTCACTTGAGTTGGTTTACATTATATAAGTATATATGTCCTGATCGAGTGTTTTGTGCTTTACTTTACGCTTGGGTCAGCCAGAGTATTTACAGCTTGGCTTTGGATTTCTTTCTGGAGCAAGGAATTGCTGGAGATTCTGCTTGTCTAGTTATCTATTTCCTTCAGTTTCAGTTATTCTATTTCAGCTCTGGTATTTATAAAATGCTATGTAGTTGAGATTTCTATTGTATATGTTTTTCAGACTGAAATTATGTATTATGTTTTGAGAGTTTGTTATAGTAACTTCATGAACTACTATGGTATTTTAATTTCCACTGCGAGGTATTCTGTTTGTTCCATGTCTATGATTCTGTGATTTGTATTTCATTTGCTCCAAATTTATTTACAATGCGGTATTTTGAGAAATTCAAGTCCGACATGTGCGGCTGCGAACGACTGAAAATATCGCGTTGTTACAGTTGGTATCAGAGCTTTGGTTTTAGGCAAACCATAGCTTGTGGAGCAAAAACTCATTAGAAATAGGGTAGAAATACCCTAGAATGAGTGAAATCAATCTCAGAATCCTTTCTTTGTGAGAGAACGTATTTTTAAAGTATAAAATGATTTCCAAATGATTTTAAAAGATTTTAAAAGATTATTTTGGTATAAATTTTTCTTATTTT
Source organism: Allium cepa (assembly GCA_030765085.1). Taxonomy (NCBI): domain Eukaryota; kingdom Viridiplantae; phylum Streptophyta; class Magnoliopsida; order Asparagales; family Amaryllidaceae; genus Allium; species Allium cepa. The sequence goes on from CM060928.1 coordinate 1,041,360,062, forward strand.
GAAACCAAGATTTTCTAAACTTTATTCCTTCTATATCCTCCTTGTTAGAAATCTCTTGGTTAGGATTCTTATCAATTAGGATTCCTTGAACTTTGGAACGCTCCCACTTGTTCTGAAATCCAGTCTTGTCTTCCCTATTTTTATCCTTTTGATTTTTTAGCATTCCGTAACTCCACTTTGGAATAACCTCTCTAAAGATTGGTTATTCCGCAAACCTTTGAATGATTTGTAAAGGGGTGAAGCTCCTTTACAATTTGGCATTGATTCACTGGAGATTTCTATATTCTTGGTTTACGATGCTATCTATCCCCTGCTCTACCGGATTCTATCTCTGGCAATCGAATGTCGATTTGCCTTAGATTTCCGTATTGGTCATATTCCTAAAGTCACGGTTGACCAGTTAAGGCCGCCCGCGATTTATATAGGCTTATCCACCTTCTATAATTGAATTATCTTATCTTAGTTCGAGCTTATCTTCGAATCGGGATTCTATTTGATTAGATTCATCTAAATTCGAATTTCTTTTTGTTTTGAAATCCATCCTTGAATCATCCCTTGGAAATATGTGTTTGGTTGTATTTTGGAATTTGTGCATACATCAAAATTGTTATTTTGATAAGGATGACTCTATTTTGGATATAAAAGTGAAATGTTTCCGATAAGGATTATATACCTTTGAAAATTAAATTTTGAAATTTTGAAAAGATTTGAAATTTTGAAAAATTTATAAGAATTTGATTTATATAAAAATGATGTATAACTAAAGGGTTTCGAATTTGAATCTCGAGGAATCGAACTCCGGTGTTTTGAAATCGGTTTTAAGATTTTGAAAAATATATAATAATAATAATATGATTTAAAGATATTTTCTGAAAAAAATGTTTCAAATGTATTCGAATGAATTCCAATGATTTCGAAGAGATTTTAAAGAAGTTTCAAGAAAATAAAAGTCCATAACCCACTTATGTCGGTGGAAAATGATTTCGGTGATGAATGCATGCATCATCGACATTGATTTTTGAGTTTCTGAGTGGGGAGAGGCCACTCTAGTAGCTTTTCTATGCGAGTGATTTTGTGAAACCAAATTTTTTATTTCAGATTTTAAAGTATGGTTTGTTGTTCGAAGGATATATGTGTGTGTGTGTGTATATATATATATATGTATGTATTTGAAATGATTTAAAGTAAGCCGTGTTTAGTCCTGGAGATTCAGATTTGTTTTGGTATAACCTTATCTATTGGAATTGATTTACTGAATTGTTGGTGATTTCCAACTCTTGGATTTGAAAATATGATTTCTTCGACTATTTTGAAGGTTCGAGCACTTCCAAATCAAGGTAAACTTTTCAAAGCTAAGTAATTTTGAATGGTATAGGATATTTGATAAAGAATATAAGTTTAGTTTTGTATGATTAAGGTATAAAGTAAGATGATTTATATAAGTTTGAAACTGTTTGTTGAGTGAAATAAATAAGACAAAGTTGAATTATACTAGTAAGAAATATAGATTTGAAATGTTTTGAATAAAGTATATATATAGAATAAAAATCTTTCCAATGGTAAATTGGATTTTTCATACAGAAATAAATAGTTTAAAGGTTTTAAAAAAGAGATGGTTTTAAACCTTGTAACTATTTTAAATATTTTAATGATTGTGAAATGGTTTTGAATGATTTAATCTTTATTTTGATAAAGAATGTGAATTTGAAATGATAATTGATTTTGATAAATGAATATTTGAAGTTTATATTAGTATGAAGGATATTTAGTTTGCTTGTAATTTGGGTTTGTTTAAAAATGATGGATTTATGAAATGAATATTGAAAACTAGGTAATAATGAAGTAAAATTTGTGATATATGAAATTATAAAATTTAGTTTTGGAATATGGTATATTTAAGCTTTGAAATATATTAAAGATTGAATAGTTTATTTTATGGATCAAATCTTTATTTGAAATTTGATAATATTTGAAATGGTTTTGTTGAAAACTAAATTGAATTGAAACTGATGGTTTGAATTGAATTAAAATTTGGAAATTTTAGATTTGGGTTTAATTGAATAAATTTGTGAAATGTAAAGAATTAAAGGAAGGTTTATGATTTCAAATGTATGATTTCGAATGTTATGATTTTCAAAGTGTAATGATTTCAAGTATTGTGGTTTCGAAAGATTTATAACTTTGAAAGTATTATGATATTTGAAAGTGAATGTATGTTTGAAATGGAAATGAATTTGTTTGACATAAATTTTGTTGATTTGGAAATTTGGATTATTTTCTAAATCTATTGTTTTAAGAAATTTTGAAACAATATATGTAAGTAGGAAGAAATGATTTGGCGAAATCATATATGATTTTGAAACTGAATTGATATTGAAATGGTTTGAAATTGAGAATCTTGTTTATTTAAATACTTTGATTTGGGAGTTATCAAACTTATAAAAAATTGATTTGTATAAGTATGAAATTGATTTGAAAACTGTTGATTCGAAAAGGTACTCATACTCAATTTGTAAATTGAAATCTTATATAATCGAAGTCTATATAAGTGTGATTTGATATATTATTGATTTTGGAAAGTATTCGATTTGAAATGAAATCTTATATAATGGACTTTATATAGGTATGATATTTGAAAGTGATTTCGAAATGTACTATATGATACATATTTTCGAAGTAAAGATATGGAAAGTGCCTTCTGCTTGATATCCGATTTGTGGCCACACTGTGGATGCATTCTATCGATATTGTTCTCTCTCTGATTTGGGTTTTCCGGATTTGATACTCGAGTGTCCATCGAATTCCATGGCGATCTCCATGGTCTTACGAGCGTGACTGCATAGCGCAACTTCCTGGCTGAGCTGGCCTAGGGGTACAGATTGTTTGCTGGGGGATCCAGGCGTAACCATGGTGTATCCTGCACTCTATGTAGGTCGCATTAGTAGCGAAACTGTCCGGCTAAGACAACCTAGGGGTACGGATTGTTTCCTGGGGATCCAGGCGTAACCATTGTGTATCCTGCACTCTACTAGTCATCATGGCGTAACTTGTAGGGCTGATAAAGCTTACGGATACGGATTGTTTCCTGGGGGATCCATGCGTAACTATTGTGTATCTGCGATCCATGGTTAGACAACTGTTTGGTTCGGTTGATTTGTTTGGATTATACTTTTCATATCTGTTTTTAAATGAGTTTTTCCAGTATTTTCACTGGGTGTTCAAACAAGTCTATTAAGTACCTGAAGAATTCTAGCTTTGTGCCTGATCAACACATGGCCAGAGTCTGCAGGAACGAAAGTAAACTTGTTAAGACATCAAATTATAAAAGTATTTTGGTAAAGTATTATATAAAGGATATTCTAATCATGATTTAAATTGTTTAAATATTGTTTACTTCGAACTATTAAAATTGAAACAAATGACTATTCATCATATTATAAAATGTTTAAAATGTTATAAAATTTTTAATTGAAGTTTATATAGTTTTAAAAATATGGTTCATCCTTTTTTTTCAACCTATTTTCCCTTCTATCTATTCCTACTCTTCCTCTAAGAGGGTCCTTTCTGCATTATGAAAAGAGTTGGTTTTTTGGCTTATCGTCTGCATTTGCCCGAGAAGCTTTCTAGAGTACATGATGTATTCCGTGTCTCACATCTTCGCTGGTATCTTCGTGACCTATCACTTTTTGTTCAGCCTTTTGTTCTTGATGGTTTGGATATTAATCTTAATCTGACTGTTGAGAGTAAGCCACTTCGTATTGTCTGTAGAGATACGAAGAAGCTAAGAAGAAAATCTGTTAGTCTGATCAAAGTACTGTGAAGTACCGACGACCGTGATTGTACTTGGGAGACGGAGGAGAGAATTCGTGCTTCGAACCCGAAATTGTTAATTCCAGGTACTATTTGTTTGTCTATCTTGTTTTTCCTTTTTTTCCTTGTTCGTTCTTTTCGAGGACGAAAAGATTTGAGTGGGGGAGAGTGTAACAACCCTGAATTTTGGGATTATTTTAATTGTTTATTTAAATCGAAACTCCTACTTTAGAAATTTTATTATATTTATTAAAATGAATAAATTTTGTTATTTTAAATATAAATTTTAATTTATTGCGTGAATATAATTCCAAGCCTAAATAAATAAAATATTTCCAGAAAATGTAGATTTTGGTCAAACTTTGACTTTTAAATTTAAATTTAAATTTTTTGAATTTTATCTTTTATTATGAAATTAGATTAAATTTCAAGACTACTGCTTTTCATTTCGTTGAAATTGGATTTAAATTGTGAAAGTTATACTTTTTACAATATTGGGTGTAAATTGATTTATTTAACAATATTGTTTATTTAACTTATATAAATAATTATTTAGTTGTTATATATTACTCTAATTTGTATATATATGTTATATTATATGTATTTTTTCATTTAAATATTTTTAAAGTGATGTTTAAATGTTTCCCAAGTTTATTGAATTTGTTTTCAAATTTAAAGCCTAGTTTCCATTTTCTTTGCTATTTTCTTAATTTAATTATATTTAATTAAATTTATTTATTTATTTTATACATTTATTTTTTTATTTTTGAGTTTTATCTTTATTTATCAACATTTTACATGTATTTAAATTTGCAAAAGAAATAATAGAAATTTGAAAGGTTTTGTGACCTTTTATTTTTCTAAGTCTTTTCATCTACTTTCACCTCTTCATTTCCTAACCTTTTGCATTCAATTTTGGCCGATTCTTTTCCCATTGCTTCAGCCACGTCTCCCCTCATTTTTCACATATGAAAATACTTCTCATCACAAAAAAAAAGTTCGGCCTCCACATCTGAGAAAAAGTTTGGTAAAAACTCATTTCTCTTTCATTTTATTTTCTTCTTGTTTACATTTTTGTGCACTTGTCTTCATCCTTATATGGTTTGGCTCCTCTCTCCTCCACCATCTTGGCCGCCTCCACCACCATCCCCTCTGACCAACATCACCTCCAACCCCTTCCCATGCCATAGCCGAGCCCCTTTGTGATGAAAAACCACCTTAAAATGAAGCAACATCACCCACATATGTACAAGCCGAGCACTTAGGTCTAGCACCACCTCTCTCAACCACCTAGGCCGACCAACCACCACCACCACTGGGCTGATCTCGACCTAACACACCTTTGCACACCCTCACCTGACCATACCTAAAGTGTCCGTGCCCTCCATAGCCTTGGCCGAGCCCAAAGTTTCATAGAAACCCTTTCTTTAGCCTTTGAACATTAGCCTCTTGCCTCACAAATCTTTGCACCACTTTGTCTAGGATAGGATGACCCCTATAGGTCCACAACCAGACCTTAGAGCAAGCTTTAGTCGTGTATTTTCCAGCCATGGCTGAGCCTATGCTAGATGAAGGCAAGTGCAATTGGTTTGGATTTGTTTCGTGCTTGATTTATAAGTTGTTTAAAAGTATGTGTAGTGTTTATTAATGTATATTTGAATTGTTTTGTCTCATGTACATAAGGCATTTAGTCTTGTCTCTCTCACAATCAAATCATTATCATGCTCTCATGCTTTTGTGAATCTCTGCTGGGTGTAGTTGTTTGCCATCTCCAGCTTAAACAGGTGAGTTATTCTCACCAGACAATCTGTACCTATATAACTAGTAAATTGACCACTTTTGAATCTGTAGAATGCATCACCATATTATATCTGCAATGTTGTGATTATATGATGTTTACCCATGCTTAAACATCTGTTATATCATCTGTTATACCATGGGTTGAAATGATATGTACCCGAACTGTGACGACACGTAATTTTTGAGCATCTAAAATCGGGATCTTTAATTGATTTTAATTATTTAAAGGTTAATGATCAACTTAAATTACGAATATCATAATTTATTTGACAATTAGATTATTGAATTAAATAACTTGAATTGGATAAAATATGAAATCTGAGATTTTAAGCCTGTTAAAAACATAATTTGAAAGCTTGTAAAATTTATATTGATAACACTGAAGATAATAGAAGTTGTAAAATTGAAATTAGCAGAGGTTTGTTCAGTTTTAAAATTATATAGTGTAAGTTGAATTTAAAATTAGCCCTCCGAGGCACAGTCTCGGAATTCGAAGAAACCAGTTCCATTGAATCCGTAATATTATATTATTGTCGGATTTCAGTTTTTGCGGTGTTCGGAGTTACCGTTGGATCGTACAATTCGTAAATGCATAGACGAATTAATTAACTTTAATTTGCTTAGTCCAATCTTTCCATAGAAGCCACACTTTTCTGGCTTTCAACGCAAGCTCCTTTTTCCCTTTTCTTCAGATCCATCTCCACTTAAATAAATTAGGGCCGCGACCTTCTGTTTAATGGAAATCAAAAAAAACCTTACTTCCTGTACAAATGGAAGTCGCAAATAAAAATAATAATAAGAAGAAAATGGTTGTTTTTCTTTCCTTTTTCCAATCGAAGCTGAACACTTCAAATTCCCCTTCTCCACTCCTTCGTTCGACCTTGTGTTCGATCCCCTCCTTCGTCAATGTCGAACCGAAGCCCAAAATAAAAAAAGGGAGTAACGCAATCAAATGGACTTTGTTTTGTTCAATATAGAAGGGCTCGCGATGAGCATGGTCTTCGACTGGGTGATTAAGGCACCGGCACGGGGAAGAAAGCATCACGCGCACTGTTGGAGTGTCGCGAGCAGTGGCAAGCTAATTAGGCGAATTCGATCTCGCGTGTGAAGATAGGAAGGAGGGAAGCTGAGCGACATGGTGATGCTTGGGTTCGATGTTAGGGTTAGGGATAGCGGTTTTCAGGGAAACTTCGATCGGGTGGATCTGGGTTTGCGATGCTGCGAGGTCAAATTCTGAAAAGAAAACAAGCTGGTTGGTATGGATTGCAAACAACAAATCAAAGTTGAGTTAATCTCACTCAGTTAAAATTAGATTTAAATGATTAAATTTAAATAATTGTTGAATGATTGGATTGACTGATGTGCTATAGTGTGATATATATTTGGAATTGGTATTGTATATTGTGCTAATATCTGTGGATGCAGGGAAAACAGGTTGGAGGGATCCAACTGGATCCCTCAACATTTATTTAAATTATTTAATACCCCTTGTTGTGATTATTTTATATTCTGTGATGAATATTATTGATATTATTGATAATTGGTATATTGAATATTATGGTTCGATTGGATATAATTGGGAATAATGAGTTACCAAAAATATATAAATTGAATTTTTGAAAAAAATTAATTAAAGAAGTGAAATTGTAAGTAAAATAATTTAGAAAATTTGAATAGATTTAAGAATGAATTGGAGAAGAAATAAAGTGACTTTAAATTTCTAATAAATAAATTGTTAGTATAAAAGGAAAATTTGAATAAACAAGAAGTTAATGAATTGAAAAAAAAATTCAGTGTTATTATTTAACAGAATAAAACATTTATTTAAAGGTTAAGATTTAAATTATTAGAAGAATAAAGAAGAAATTGGGAAAAATATGGAATTTGTATATTTCCGTTAAAAGTTTTAGAATCAAACGGAAAATAACAATCATAATAATTAAGTCCATACTTCATGAATTTTGAAATGAATTAAGCAATTAAAGAAAATTATTTCAAATGAGATAAATTTGAAATCAATTTGGGAAATTGATTTAAGTGATTGAAGTTGGATCTTCTCCCTGGATAACCAAGTACGTTTCAAAGTAAGTTTGTAAATATAAGTTGAAAGTTTTTAAATTGATTTTAAAAGTAAGTTTGGAAATTTTATTATTTCTAAATATTTAACTTATGAAGTAAGTCTTTCCTTTTAATCTATTATAGTAGTAATTATTTAAAGAGTGACTTAGTAGTTTATTTAAGATTTAAAAATTTTAGTTATATTTTATAAAGTAACATTATTTTCAAATATTCATATAGTATGTTTTTTTCCAAATCATTGAAGTAGTTTTAAAATATATGTTTTAATGTATATTTTAAAGTAAAGTGATTTTAAATTTATTTTAAAATCTAGTTTTGTGCTTGGTGATTTCGGAGGAGATAGGAAATAATTGGAAAAAGTTTATTCTGAAAGGAAAGATGGTTTTGAAACTGTTTTCAAAGGGTTGAAAAAAACAATAGACATAATATCTTATGAAGATATTTTTGGGATTAATAAATAATTTGGAAAATTATTTATTGTTTGATGGATGTTTGTGAATAGAAATTGATAGTTAAATAACCGACTATCAATATTGGACAATGCGTTGATCGTTTCGAAGAGACCGGGATCGAGATTTATTCTCGAAAACCACTTCGATCCGGTTTGTATGTTTCGTAAAACGTGTTCGGAGTCGAAGATGGAGCAGTGAAGTGCAAGGGCTAGTCGCTACTAATCCTGAGGATATTTCCAAAATGGATGTAGTAGGAATAGTGCCTTCGGTTCCGTTCGAACCCGGGACGGACTTGTATGGATGAATGCTTGCGAAAACATCGTCAGGTGGACGATGGGCATTCTAAGGAATATGTTCTAAAAAGGTAATGCTTAGCCTCAAGCCTCATCAAATGGGGATGACTGAAAATCAGGGGTTATGCAGCAAGGCTAGGTGGGTAGCACCCAAGCAGGGTGAGGTCATTCTAGTCTAGATGTCCCTTATTTCTTTTTCGGCTTAGTGGGCGGTTGTTGATCCCAACCGCGGGGTGATCTCACTCGGGACTATCCAGTAAGGGATGGTTCCGGCCTTGTGTTGCAGGGGATGAAGGGAGTAGTCCTCGGTACGGTGATCTAGGCCCCGTACTGTGACAGGTGGTACCCCAGTGCCTAGTCATTGATGGAAATCCATTCTCCCTACGAGCCTTGTACGAGTTTTGTTTGTAGTACCCACTCTGAGGCTAGTAGCTGGAATTTAATCATGTAACAATTTCGGCTATTTTATAATTATTTGTATATAGACCCTATTATAATATCAGAGGACTTCTATAAAAAATTGTTTTAGCTATCGTAAGGTAAAAACCCGACATGTTTATTTGTGGCGTGGTCTTACGAGATGTTTTTGTTTTCAAAGGATTTTTGAAACTTTAATAATAAATTGGGTGTGATTTTCTCACGCTGGTATTCCAGACTGACTCGGGTGTTATTTAACTGTAATGCTCGGGTCAGACCGAGTATTATAGAATACAAGTTTTGATGCTGAGGAGCTCAGGAGACGAGCTGGATGACGATACGTACTCACGTACTTGTATATATATATATTTCAGCTGTGTTGAGTTGTTGTGTATCCATTTGTATGGTATTGATGTTGAGCTGTGATTGTTGTTCTCTGATGATGTAATATATGTAAACAGATAGATTTGGTTTTCGAGTAAAGATTATTTACTATCTATTATATTTTATTCCGCTGCGATGGTTAGATTCTGATGTTGATTTTGTTTTCTCTTCTCCTACCTCTTCTTCTTTAACCCAAATGGTTCGTAATTCTGTGCAACTTGAGTTGATTGTTGTAAAATAGTGTTGATTCAAGGGGTACGGATTTGCGGGCTATTACAGTTGGTATCAGAGCATAGGTTGGTGATAACCTTGGCTCTGGTGGGAATTACTCATTTAAATTAGAGTACGAAGTACTCTAGATTGAGTTTGAGCGTATTAATAGATATGAGCGCGTATTTGTTAGTGAATATAAATTGTTTTAATATTGTGTTGATTGATTTATTGAGTGGCATATGAACCTTCGTCGACACAATCTGCGCAACTGTATTGAAGAGGTTTTTAAACACTTGAATAGAACAATTGACACGATATTGTTTTAAATGTGGGTAAATGAAATAATTTTAAACAGAAACATATTTTTGATATAAACAATAGTTTTTGTAAACTATTTTAGCTAATATATGGTTGCTTGGATGTTAGGAAAAATAATATTAAATTGTTATCATTGTCAAATGAAAACTTAACTAGACATTGAAATATAACTAAAGTTTAAAGGAAATAAATTCACTATAAAATGAAATTTATAAATATGAAATATAAATTAAATGAGAATTTGTATAAGCATAAAACTATGCAAATGCATTATAGTTAAAATTTGAATTAAAACAGGATTTGGATATTTAAATCTTGGAGATTTTGGAAGTGTTTTGAAAATAAATAATAGCACAATTGTTTTGGAGATATTTCTGAAAGGAAATTTGTTAAAAAATGGATTTTGGAAGGGAGATAGCATTGAATTCACTTTAGACACTGGAAAATAACTTCGGTGATGACTGCAGCATCGTCGAAGTTCATTTTCGAGTTTCTAAGTGATGGATTGCTGCCAAATTGATTTGTTCAGAAAAGTTAGTTGTTTTGAAAATCTCAAAGGAAATTTGTTGGGAATAAAACCAGGATTGGTTCAATTTTTGAGAAATATGATTTGAGGTGTTGGAGATTTCAAAACAATTTGAAACCAAAGCTGGGTGTTTAAAAAAATAAAATCCGGATAAGATAAGTTGCAAGCTTATAAATGGAAATGATTTGTAAATCAGGAAGAAATTTAAGCTTTGGATAATGGAATATAAATTTAAAGAGAAGAGTTAAAAATGGAATTTACTTGGATTGGAAAATAAAATTTAACTGGATTGAAGTAATTGAGTAGGTTGGAAATAATATCCAGTTGTTTCCGAATTAGGTTGAGACTAAGTGAGATTTAATAAATCTGAGTTTAAAATAAAATTGAATTGGAATCTAAATTCAATTGAGTAAATGAATTGAATTAAATTCTTACCTGAATAAAGGAAAAATAGGTTGGATAAGGATTGGATTGAAATAAATAAACCAGAATAACTTATAAAATAATTAAAATGCATGAATAAAATATGTTTGGGTTATAAAGAAACATAAGGTTTGAGTTAGAATAAAAGAAGAATATATTCAAGCTTATGATGAATGGAATTGTATAAAACAATAAGTTGTGACTTATTAAATTGAAAATGGAATGCAATACCCAAAATCAATATTTTGATGAATTGAAAAATGAGAAGAAAATCCAAACTTGAAGTATAAAATAGATTTGAACTTTAGGAATTCAATGAAGAGAATTTGAGATTAAAAAAAAAAATCAAATGTCGAATATTATCCAGGGAAAGAATTAATTAGATCATAAATTAGTTATTGTAATTGAATTATGAGTTTATGATGAGGTTTGAAAATAAAATTCAAGTTATAATTAAATTCGACTTACATTGTCGATGAAGAAAATATAATTAAAAGTGGCCTTGAAATTAATTAATTGATTTGTGAATGAAATTGCAATGTAAGTTAATGAAATTGGATGGTAATTTAAAAGTGAATGGAAATTTGAAAATGAATAGTGGATTCAAAACTTGAGATATAAATTTAAAATTTAACTTGAAGTGTTAACAAATTAAATATAATTGGGAATGTATCAAATAAAAATGTAAATGGATTAAAATAGCAATGGTTTGAATGTGCAAATAAAATCCAAATAAGTGAAGATAACCTGGAAAATAGCCAGGTAATAAATTGAATGAGTTGAATCTGGAAAGTTAAATTTTATAATAGCCAATCAAATGAAATTTGCAGATTTAAAATGGGATTGAATTAGAATAAAACCAAGTTTAAAGATATTGGATTGAATTTAAACCAAATAAAAATAAATTTGGATCGGAATAAAATTTGGTGGGTTGTAAATAATATTTAACGAAATAAAAATCCACAATGGATTGAGTGGATAAACTAATTATATTGAATAAATGAATGGATGTGATAAATAAGAATCAAATGAAATGTGGTTTAAATAAGTTGAAAAATGGTTATTGAATGATATAGCTTGGGTTGTTTTGAGCTAAATAAAATAGTTTGGAATAAACAAATATGGAATGAAATGTAAATAAATGGATTTTAAATGAAATTTAAATGGAATGTGTCGAGCTAAATAAATGATTGTGAATGGATTAAGATAAAAGGGAATTTAATTAGTAATGAAGATGAACCTAAGCTGTTAATAGTTTTGGATGAACTAGTTTGGTTAATAAAATGAAATGCAAGTGAATGTATTCAAAATTTGACATACATTGAAATGAGAATATTTAGATTGTGAATAACTTTGAAAATGAAATAGAATTAATTATAAATCGAGTTGAAATTCATTTAAATTGGTTATAAACATAAATACTTATTTATTCACATAGATCTTGTCAAATTTGCATAGAATAAATATCATTGGATCTAAATGGAAGTAATTAAAATTCTATGAGTCGATAGAAGTAAAATAAATTGATTTTGAAAGCAATTGAATTAAATATGAGTTCAATTTGCTTAAGAATAAATTAAAAGTAAGCAATTGAGTTTTAAACCATTCAAATTGATGGAATTGTATACGAATGAATCGAAAACCATTTGAATTGAGTGAAAATGGATATAAATTAATTGAAATAGTTGAATTACTATGAAAATTGTATAAATTGCTTATGGAAAATGTTGATGTGCATTTCTTTTAGTATTCATATGTTTTCACCATTGTAACTAAGTGAAATATAGTTAAACTGCATATATCTGACACTTACATGTTTAAATTGAGTAAGTACAGTTACCTAGAAGCCGTGTGGCTAGATTTGGTTGTGCTATTTGCTAAAAATAATAAGCCGCTTGCTTAATATGCTAAATAAGGTACGCCTACGCAATAAAAATAGGAAATATGAACTGTTTTTGGTTTTTCCGACCGTGTGGGTCGATGTATATATATTTATCTCTTTTGTCAAATTGCAAAAGCTCCTCCGTACAAAGGAGACTCAGCCAAAAAATTTCAGAAATTTTGGGAGTTAGAAAAATTTTGAAAATTTTTAAGAAATTTTTGTTAAAGACAAAGCGAATTTAAATTGGATACTAAAATTAGTTATAAATGAAACTAATTAAAATAATGACATAAATTAGTTATAAATGAAAAATAAAATTTAAAGTTTAGAATCGAAAATAAATTGAATTCGTATGGAAATGAAAGAATTAATTTGAATAGGTATGGATATAAATTAATGTAGTAAGATGAAAATGAATATAAGAAACATATGAAATGCTTATGTTAACTTAATAAGGAATAATCAATTCTTAATTGGAGATTGAATATTGATAATATAAATATATTCCAAGTTAATATTTGGATGAATAAATATTGACATTTTGTGAAAAAGTCGATAAAATGTCTTGGGATACTGTGATTGGATATTAGTGCTAAACAGGATATGCAGGTATTATAAAAAGGAAAAGGAAATTGGATTTGATTTCAAGAGATAAATTTGAATTGCCCGACAAAAGGTACGTATTTAAATTTGGTATGGAATTTGATTGGGATTTGGATTTGGATTTGGATTTGGATTGAGCCACTTGGCTTTTTGTTCTCTATTTGGATTTGGGAGGCCGTAGAGCCATTTATGTAGTTGTACCGAGCTAGCCGCGCAAAGGAGACGCTGGCGAAATTTTTCGAGAATTTAGGGAGTTAGAAAAAAAATTTGAGAAATTTTTGATAATTCAAAATTTGGTTTTAAATTGAAACTAAAATGGTTAAACCAATAGTATGGTTTGACACTATGGAGAAGTTTGAAAGGTTAATGAGAGTAATAATGAGTCTTTTATAAGAAGATAGTTGGTGCGATGTTGAATTGTTAGAAACTGTTTGGTTTAGGGAAATAATAAACGGGTATTGGACCATTCTTCCTAATTAGTAATTTCGGGGACGAAATTCTTTTAAGGGGGAAGGAATGTGATGACACGTAATTTTTGAGCATCTAAAATCAGGATATTTAATTAATTTTAATTATTTAAAGGTTAATTATCAACTTAAATTACGAATATCATAATTTATTTGACAATTGGATTGTTGAATTAAATAACTTGAATTGGATAAAATATGAAATCTGAGATTTTAAGCCTGTTAAAAATATAATTTGAAAGCTTGTAAAATTTATATTGATAACACTGAAGATAATAGAAGTTGTAAAATTGAAATTAACAGAGGTTTGTTCAGTTTTAAAATTATATAGTTTAAGTTGAATTTAAAATTAGCCCTCCGAGGCATAGTCTCGGAATTCGAAGAAACCAGTTACATTGAATCCGTAATATTATATTATTGTCGGATTTCAGTTTTTGCGGTGTTCGGAGTTACCGTTGGATCGTACAATTCGTAAATGCATAGACGAATTAATTAACTTTAATTTGCATAGTCCAATCTTTCCATAGAAGCCACACTTTTCTGGCTTTCAACGCAAGCTCCTTTTTCCCTTTTCTTCAGATCCCTCTCCACTTAAATAAATTAGGGCCGCGACCTTCTGTTTAATGGAAATCAAAAAAAACCTTACTTCCTGTACAAATGGAAGTCGTAAATAAAAATAATAATAAGAAGAAAATGGTTGTTTTTCTTTCCTTTTTCCAATCGAAGCTGAACACTTCAAATTCTCTTCTCCCCTCCTTCGTTCGACCTTGTGTTCGATCCCCTCCTTCGTCAATGTCGAACCGAAGCCCAGAAAAAAAAAGGGAGTAATGCAATCAAATCGACTTTGTTTTGTTCAATATAGAAGGGCTCGCGATGAGCATGGTCTTCGACTGGGTGATTAAGGCACCGACACGGGGAAGAAAGCATCGCGCGCACTGTTGGAGTGTCGCGAGCAGTGGCGAGCTAATTAGGCGAATTCGATCTCGCGTGTGAAGATAGGAAGGAGGGAAGCTGAGCGACGTGGTGATGCTTGGGTTCGATGTTAGGGTTAGGGATAGCGGTCGTCAGGGAAACTTCGATCGGATGGATCTGGGTTTGCGATGCTGCGAGGTCAAATTCTGAAAAGAAAACAAGCTGGTTGGTATGGATTGCAAACAACAAATCAAAGGTGAGTTAATCTCACTCAGTTAAAATTAGATTTAAATGATTAAATTTAAATAATTGTTGAATGATTGGATTGACTGATGTGCTATAGTGTGATATATATTTGGAATTGGTATTGTATATTGTGCTAATATCTGTGGATGCAGGGAAAACAGGTTGGAGGGATCCAACTGGATCCCTCAACATTTATTTAAATTATTTAATACCCCCTGTTGTGATTATTTTATATTCTGTGATGAATATTATTGATATTATTGATAATTGGTATATTGAATGTTATGGTTCGATTGGATATAATTGGGAATAATGAATTACCAAAAATATATAAATTGAATTTTTGAAAAAAATTAATTAAAGAAGTGAAATTGTAAGTAAAATAATTTAGAAAATTTGAATAGATTTAAGAATGAATTGGAGAAGAAATAAAGTGACTTTAAATTTCTAATAAATATATTGTTAGTATAAAAGGAAAATTTGAATAAACAAGAAGTTAATGAATTGAAAAAAAAATTCAGTGTTATTATTTAACAGAATAAAACATTTATTTAAAGGTTAAGATTTAAATTATTAAAAGAATAAAGAAGAAATTGGGAAAAATATGGAATTTGTATATTTCCGTTAAAAGTTTTAGAATCAAACGGAAAATAACAATCATAATAATTAAGTCCATACTTCATGAATTTTGAAATGAATTAAGCAATTAAAGAAAATTATTTCAAATGAGATAAATTTGAAATCAATTTGGGAAATTGATTTAAGTGATTGAAGTTGGATCTTCTCCCTGGATAACCAAGTACGTTTCAAAGTAAGTTTGTAAATATAAGTTGAAAGTTTTTTAATTGATTTTAAAAGTAAGTTTGGAAATTTTATTATTTCTAAATATTTAACTTATGAAGTAAGTCTTTCCTTTTAATCTATTATAGTAGTAATTATTTAAAGAGTGACTTAGTAGTTTATTTAAGATTTAAAAATTTTAGTTATATTTTATAAAGTAACATTATTTTCAAATATTCATATAGTATGTTTTTTTTTCAAATCATTGAAGTAGTTTTAAAATATATGTTTTAAAGTATATTTTAAAGTAAAGTGATTTTAAATTTATTTTAAAATCTAGTTTTGTGCTTGGTGATTTCGGAGGAGATAGGAAATAATTGGAAAAAGTTTATTCTGAAAGGAAAGATGGTTTTGAAACTGTTTTCAAAGGATTGAAAAAAACAATAGACACAATATCTTATGAAGATATTTTTGGGATTAATAAATAATTTGGAAAATTATTTATTGTTTGATGGATGTTTGTGAATAGAAATTGATAGTTAAATAACCGACTATCAATATTGGACAATGCGTTGTTCGTTTCGAAGAGACCGGGATCGAGATTTATTCTCGAAAACCACTTCGATCCGGTTTGTACGTTTCGTAAAACGTGTTCGGAGTCGAAGATGGAGCAGTGAAGTGCAAGGGCTAGTCGCTACTAATCCTGAGGATATTTCCAAAATGGATGTAGTAGGAATAGTGCCTTCGGTTCCGTTCGAACCCGGGACAGACTTGTATGGATGAATGCTTGCGAAAACATCGTCAGGTGGACGATGGGCATTCTAAGGAATATGTTCTAAAAAGGTAATGCTTAGCCTCAAGCCTCATCAAATGGGAATGACTGAAAATCAGGGGTTATGCAGCAAGGCTAGGTGGGTAGCACCCAAGCAGTGTGAGGTCATTCCAGTCTAGATGTCCCTTATTTCTTTTTCGGCTTAGTGGGCGGTTGCTGATCCCAACCGCGGGGTGATCTCACTCGGGACTGTCCAGTAAGGGATGGTTCCGGCCTTGTGTTGCAGGGGATGAAGGGAGTAATCCTCGGTACGGTGATCTAGGCCCCGTACTGTGACAGGTGGTACCCCAGTGCCTAGTCATTGATGGAAATCCATTCTCCCTACGAGCCTTTTCCGAGTTTTGTTTGTATTACCCACTCTGTGGCTAGTAGCTGGAATTTAATCATGTAACAATTTCGGCTATTTTATAAGTATTTGTATATAGACCCTATTATAATATCAGAGGACTTCTATAAAAATTGTTTTAGCTATCGTAAGGTAAAAACCCGACATGTTTATTTGTGCGTGGTCTTAGGAGATGCTTTTGTTTTCAAAGGATTTTTGAAACTTTAATAATAAATTGGGTGTGATTTTCTCACGCTGGTATTCCAGACTGACTCGGGTGTTATTTAACTGTAATGCTCGGGTCAAACCGAGTATTATAGAATACAGGTTTTGATGCTGAGGAGCTCAGGAGACGAGTTGGATGACGATACGTACTCACGTACTTGTATTTATATATTTCCGCTGTGTTGAGTTGTTGTGTATCCATTTGTATGGTATTGATGTTGAGCTGTGATTGTTGTGCTCTGATGATGTAATATATGTAAACTGATAGATTTGGTTTTCGAGTAAAGATTATTTACTATCTATTATATTTTATTCCGCTGCGATGGTTAGATTCTGATGTTTATTTTGTTTTCTCTTCTCCTACCTCTTCTTCTTTAACCCAAATGGTTCGTAATTCTGTGCAACTTGAGTTGATTGTTGTAAAATAGTGTTGATTCAAGGGGTACGGCTTTGCGGGCTGTTACACGAACGGACTTTAGAATAGGAGAAAATCGTTATGGGCTGAAATGATAGGCGCGAATGATTTTAAGTTTATTTCATTTACTTGGGACTGTGGGTTTGAAATGATCAAACCCGTGTTTCCGTTGTAAATTACGGATTGAAATGATATATTATCCATATCACTTTACCTAGTGTAGAAAATAATATACAGACCCGTGGTTAAATTATATTTTTCTAAAATTTTTAAAATGTTTTAGAATTGTAAATATTATAATATTTTGATTTAAACTTAATAAAAAAAATGATTTTTGTAAAGTATTTTGATTTTTCTGAAAATTTACAGGTGAAATAAATTATGAAAAGTTAGAAAATTTGAAATGAAAATTTTGATTTAATTAAATGGAATTTAAATTAAATATGAAAATATGATATATTTTTGAAAATTTTGGATTAAAGTGAATTTAAAGTGATTTTATAATATATTAATGATTTTTGAATGAAGTTAAAATGTGAAATGAATGAATAATTAAGTTGAAATTGTGAAATATAACTAAAATTGAAAATTTATGAATTTGGCCTAAAAGTGAATTTTAAGTTAAGTAAATAAAAATGGAATTAAGTTATATTTGAAAATTTAAACTTAAGTGTTAAGTTAAATTTAAATTAAATGAATTTAAATTTAATGTTGGAATTTAATAAGCGAATTATTATTAAATCTTGATTTTTGAATGGAAATTTAACTTTATAAAATCATGAATATAAGGGTATTTGAATGATGATTATAAAAGCGAAATTATATGATTTTATAAGTTAAAATTGATTTAATAAAAATATAATTGTTTGTGAAATTATACTGAATATTTGAAGTTAATTAACTGCATTTCTGAAATGCTATTAATTCTAATGTAAATATAATACAACATTTGTAAATGCTGTAGTTGATAATAATGAACCAAATGCTGAATCTAATTAAAGGCTATTATAGCAATTTTTGTAAATGTTATAATTGTTGAATTTAACTAAGTTTATTTGAAACTAATGTAACCCTATTACAGCATTTTTAAATACTGTCTTTTGTTAAATTGAACTGTTTTGAATGTGACTTTTCGTAGCATTTTCTAAATGCTACAAAAGATGAATTTTCACTGTTTTGATAAAATTAAGTGAATGAATGAACTTTGAAAAGTTTAAATTTTTTGGAAATTTTATGATTTTATTATTAAATATAATAACTTCATTTTATGATTCAAAATGAAGTAAATTGTTTTGAAATAAAAACTATTTTGAAATGTGTGTTGAAATGGTGTTTTAAATAAAATGAATATGGTTTTGAAAGGATAGGATATTTTGATATTTTGAAATGGGTTTTTGAAATGATATTGAACTTTTAATAATATTGATTTAGAAGTATAAAATACCATTTGAAATATTAACCACATGATGTATTTAATTTATAGTTTAACTGATTCTTAAAGGATGGGCGATCCCGAGCATCCTTTAAGTTATTGTGCATTTCCACTACAGTTCACTTGAGTTGGTTTACATTATATAAGTATATATGTCCAGACTCAAGTGTTTTGTGTTTTACTTTACGCTTGGGTCAGCCTGAGTATTTACAGCTTAGCTTTGGATTTCTTTCTAGAGCTAGGAATTGCTGAAGATTCTGCTTGTCTAGTTATCTGTTCCCTTCAGTTTCAGTTGCTCTATTTCAGCTCTGGTATTTATAAAATGCTATGTAATTGAGATTTCTATTGTATATGTTTTTCAGACTGATATTATGTATTATGTTTTGAGAGTTTGTTATAGTAGCTTCATGAACTACTATGGTATTTTAATTTCCGCTGCGAGGTATTCTGTTTGTTCCGTGTCTATGATTCTGTGATTTGTATTTCATTTGCTCCAAATTTATTTACAATGCGGTATTTTGAGCAATTCAAGTCCGACATGTGCGGCTGCGAACGGCTGAAAATATTGGGTTATTACACTAACAATATTTGGATTCACGGCTGATAAATTAAGAAAGAAAAATTGGCTAGCATGAAATAAGACTGTACTTTAGAGATAACAATTTATTATCAATTAGCAGCATATTCTCTGTCCAAAGTAACCGATATCGAACACATGCCTTTTATCATTACCACTCTAGTCTCTTTAAAAGAACATATAGGAGACATAACAGGTGCTGCTTAAGTTTTAGATTATGTTATCAAATGGTGGAAAAACTCGAAGATAGAAGATAACAAACTCAGCTTAATCATGCAAGAAGCAGCATCGCCCAAACTAAACCATGGTTTTAAACAAGAAGCCTCTCAACTTTATGAAAAACTTGTCAAAGATGAAGGAAGCATTGAAACTTTAATGGGTCTAGTAATTACTGTAGCATATATAGATCTCAAGAAGGCTAAAATATATGAATAGAAGCTGAAGGCATTTCTTGGTTTGAAAGGGATCAATGTATAGAATTTAGAGAAAACTCATGAAGCAAACAAAGGTGAAAATGTACATGTAGAGAGGATGGAAGCTTAGGATGAAGTTAAGAAAGCTAAGATAAAGAAGAGGAAGAGAATGCCAGGATACCCGAAAGGGTTCGATCCAGCAAACCCATGACAATCGAAAAATGATTATGAAAAAATGATTTTGCACCTAGAAAGCTAATTATCTATAGATAGGCTTATCAATCAAAAGATTATTATGAAAGTGTTTTACATAATTAAGGCATGTCAAACATCCTTAGTTAAACTATTGTTAAATTTAAATACTTCTTATAAACTTAGTTAATATTTTATCAAACTTAGTTAAACTATTATAAAATTTATTAACTTGTACAGGTGTTAACTCTGCTTTTTCAGCAAGGCCGTGACATCAAAAATCGACCGAGAAGCCAATGATAGTTCATCTCGAAGGATGGTCGATTTAACCTCCCAATAAAGCAAGTTCTGTAGAATGAATTTTCAGATAAGATCCCCTACGGAGGGGGGGTCCAGGGGGTGCCAACCCCCCAAGGTGGGGGTGCGGGGGCAACGCCACCGCCAACGGTGTTCGACCTGACCGGTCAGGTCGCAGGGGTCCAGGGGGCAGCGCCCCCGGCGGGGTGCGGGGCAGCGCCCCGACCAAAACAGTATACGACTAAAAGAGTGAAGTAAGCCAAGGACTCAACTTATCTGGTTGCCGACTCAACAGCCTTGAGGAGTTACCGACTCAACAGCCTTGAGGAGTTACCGACTTAACGGCCTTGAAGGGTTACGACTCAACGACTCAGGAGGAATAACGACTCACCGGGTTATAACCTTAGCAACTTAAAGGTGCCGGCCGACTCAACGGGTTAACGACTCATGGAGTTAGCGACTCATGGGGCAGACCGACTCAACGGGTTAACGACTCATGGAGTTAGCGACTCATGGGGCAGACCGACCTAAGGATTTCAACGACTCAGGATGACTAACGACCTATCATAAGTCGCTGGCGACTCAAGTGAACAAGGAACAACCTTAATACTGATACATCTATGCCGCTACCTGCTGACTCATGGTATGTGAGTCGGTCACGGCTCATCTTGAGTCGGTCACGGTTCATCCTGAGTCGGTCACGACTTATGACTTGATCAACAATTCCAGCCCAGAAATTTGCCTATAAATACGTGGCCACCTCCAACATTCAGGGGACTTTTTTGGGATGACTTCCTGGACGCCATTACTCTGCCATTTTCTCGACTTCAAACAACGTTCAAGCAACACTTCTATCACTCCAATCACCAAAGACATTTCAACAAATCTCAAGAGGAAATCTAACTCATTCGCCATGCATTCTAAGGATTCTTCTACATCGGGGTTTGAGCTATTTGTCTAAGTGTGTTGTAATCGGAGTTGATTGTAAAGAATTGTAACCAAATCAGCAATAAAGAGCTTTAAAGTGGACGTAGGCTAGATCTTAAGCCGAACCACTATAAATATTGTGTCTTTTATAGCTTCTCTGTGATTTCTCTGCTTATACTTTGTTCCCGTACCAACGGATGGTGCTTTCACAATTACCTTCTACACACCGGGGTGTTAGCGTTCAATTTTTAGCGTTAACAACAGGTTTATTTAGTTTTTACAAAAATTAATTAAAAACTTAGTTAATTTTTAAAATGTGGTTTATTCTTGTAAAAAATAGTTAAATTTTTATAAATATCAGTTGACTTATCTATATCTTTATTTATATTAACTCAAACTTATTTATATTAGCTCAAGATAGTCCCAAAAGTATATTGTTCTCACGTTAATGATAAAGTTCAAGTTTTGATAAATATATAATTATAATGCTTTACCAAAATCAATGTCTTAAGAAGTCACATATTAGTTCTTGGATCTGGTTCGAAAATTTCATCAAATAGATCATTAGTTAATGGATTTGGTATTGCTATTTAAAGACCCATAGGAAAAATACTGATAAATTCAAGTGACTTCTCAAGATTCACATAAAAGTCCCAAGAACATAATATGTGCATGACTTTTGAACTTGCTTTGTAAAATAAAAAAGTAGAACGTATGGTCAAAATAATATGATGAGGCTATGAAGGCATAACTACTGGAAAACAGAATGAATATTTATTTTTTACACGAAGCCATGTAAATGTTTTTTTTTTAATTTGTGAAGGCATTATTTAAATTTTTATACTCGTATTATAAATCATATATGTATTACAAAACATAACAATCAAAATATCTGTATTGCAAAACTTATCATATTATTCAAACTTATCATACTCATATTATATTCAAATTTGAGCATCACTGCATAACAACATGTTTTGGAAATCACTTATGATATTTGTATTACAGAACTAAGACAAACAATTTTCTCTTGAACTTCTTTTTCAACGAATAAGAAATATATAAGTTGCTGACGCGTAAATGTTTGAAATCTCTCATTTGATGCAAACTTTCGAAGTACATTAACGTCAAACATTACAAACACAATTTGAATGGATTTTAAGCTGTAATTATTTGGTAAAAGCTTGCATTCAAATGTATGGGTATCTATGATAAATCAGTTAGGCTTAGTTAATTTTCTTTCTACCGGGACTAATAATAATGACTTATCATGTACATTTCATACCTATTTGCTTTATAGGTCTATGAGTATGGCATAATAACATAATATTAGTAAAACAATGAATCTCGTAGCTATTAAGCTTTATACTTACTTCAATAGATATTTCTATGTCATGCTTGGTAGCCGCTTCAACATGACTCAATGCATTCATTCAATGCAACACTCCACTTCTCTAGTAGCACATCACCACACACGTCACCACCTTATGCTTACATGTCTATCATCCACAGTGTCACCATGTCATGCTCTCTCTTCTTAGTGTATCATTATTTCAGTACCCATAACCCAAGATAGTGGATTCCATATAAAGCCCAAAAATTTCAATAATTTAATTTCCTGTAATGAAAATATTTACAAAGTAAAGGACAAGTTCAGTAAGTATAATTTTAATATGACATATAATGAGTTGTCTACTTTAGGATCTATGAAATATTACCTTCTTTTCAAGCCTGTTAAAGCAAAAAATAGCCAAACACTCTTGAACAACATCAGAGCTTAATCCTTATTTTGTGTACTTTAAGCTCTCAAAAACTTCTTCAATTGGTATATTTTCCTTTAAAAAAAACGAATCAATGTGTTGAACGAAGAGAGCAGGATGGTATACAATTCATTTACAGACATGGTAACAAAATGATGATGATAATAATAAAGCATATAGTAAAAATAATATGGCATGCCTAGTTACATTATAACAGAATGTTTTATCCCAACTAGAAAAAAGTATGAAATTAATATATATCTTTATAAGACAAAATCCATCAATAGTTAATTAATAAGCAAATGGTAACAAATAATCAATAACAGTTAGTAGAACATGCAAGATGCAGTAAGGTAGCATAATTTGATCCAAACACATATTTTACTAAATAGACCCAAAAAAGAAAATAGCCCTGAGGAAGTAGGTACCAGATAGTCTTAGTAGTTTGACTAACTGAAGATACAATACCATTTTCTAATGGTAGAAATTATTTTAATATATACCACGATGAATGAAAAAAAATAGAAATATATATAATGCTAATAAATAGATACAAGGTCAACTGCTTCCTTATTGATTGCTTCAAGCGCAATTGATTTCTCAACCTCGTCCATGCTGTCTATTGCACACAGCATAACAGGTAAAATCATCATATTTCACTAAAAACTAGTTGGACTTGGCATACGTACTTATATGAAGTAACTAGCATAACATGTAAGATTGACTATTATTACACCACCACATACACTGTAGAAACATTTGAGCCATATCTAGTAAACCAGCATAACATGTCATATTTTATTTTAGAGCCTGCATTATGTAATATGTGGATTTAAACATATTCTATTTGTATACCTGAAATTTTACCATGTCCAACAAACTTAAATTAAAACATTTGAGCCATAATTGTTTGCACCAAAATTGGTCACAACACTCTTCGAAAGTTTTTGAAGAGATAATAATGAAGAATGTAAATTAAAAATGAGGATTATCTAACAAAAACTCTAATTAACGAGAATATAAATACGTAGACAAGCGATTTACAGTGGTTCGGTGTGTTGCCTACGTCCACTGTCAAGTTTTTGCAATTTTATTGATTCTCTTTCAATGATTACAAGTGATTACAGCGAACAACAACAAGTTACAACTGGAAATTCGAAATCAACAGCAAGAATATGATGTAGGATGATGGAGATCTCGATCCGGTAGAGTCTGGGCGCTTGAGAGTCAAAAGATCCCTTCTCTGTAGGCTCTGGGGCTCTATTTATAAGCGTAGCAGGCTGAGACTTCGCTCAAATCTCCGGAGACTTTTTCTGGCACGTGACTGGGCCCACGCGACCAATCTCAGAAAGTTTCGAGTCGATCTGTGATCGATACGAAATCATTTCGTATCGATCAAGACGATGTCCAATCGAGCTAAAATTTGGTGTGAACACTCCTTGGCATGTAGGCAGTCTCCTGTGAAAATTTCATGGCATTTGGAGTAGTGGATTGGGAGATATAGTCGATACGAAATGAGTTTCTCGAGTGGCTGATTGCTTCGAATCCATCCCTTCGAATCGATTGTTTCGAATCGATGGTGGCACGCGTCTTCGCGATGACGTGGAGCGCAAACTTCGCCTCGATCAGGTCTTCACTCCGAGTTGACCGCATCGACTACATATATTTCTCCTTGTTCGTATCGAGGGATGACACGTCACCCTGATATATTGACTCGATGGATTAGAATAAGGCCTCACTGATGGATTCGAACTACTGATGTTCATTGGTTACGAATCAAGTCTTTCCTCGATGGACACGAAACCAATCGATGAGAACTGGAACCTTTCGATGGATACGAAGTAGGATAACATGATGGATACGAAATAGGACAACCTGACGGATATGAAGTGCCTTGCCCATGATGGGTTCGAAGAGAGGATTCCACGATGGATACGAAGTAGTGAGCGTTGCCTCGGTTGATGGATGCGAAATGCTCTATCTGCCGATGGATACAAAGTAGAGAGATGCCGATGGATTCGAATAAGGAAGTGCTGATCGATACGAAGCGCGGCTTTATGATGGGTACAAAGTCCATCGATACGAACTCGATGGGTCCGAACATAGCCAAGCTCATCGATACGAACCGGTGCTCTTCGATGGATACGAAACCGCTGGGCCCATGATCGATACGAAATCGATCGATACGAACTGGAGCATGATGATCAATACGAAACCGGAGCTTTTCCCTTCAACTTACATCCATCATAACTTGAGCATACAAACTCGGATTGACTTGAAACTTGGAATGCTGGTTCTTATGATCTTGCTTGTCATGTCCTATCAATTGTAGCCTGATCCGGGCTCGAACAAAATTCAACGATATGCATAGTGAAGCAAAGTATAACCAATCTTTGAGACGAACCGTCCTTTGTTTTCGATTGATCTTTTGGTATCACGGCTTTGCCAAAAAGCGGGATAACATTTGCCCCCAAAGTACGTCTTGTGGAAACATGACGTGCTTTGAAAAGCTGCAATTTCTCTCTGAACTATCGTTGCTCTCTTTCGTTGAAAGTTGTACTCTGTATCGCTGTAATCTTATGTTGATACAACTGATTGCTGTGTAATAGTGATTGGCTGTTTGTCGCTGTAATCGTAATGAGATGAGTATTCGATCCCTGTGAATGTTGAAAATCGAATATTAGTCCGACATACGTGCATATATGTTAATTTGACTCTCGTTAACGTTGCGTGTTCACGAGTTGTTGTCAGTTTAATTTGTTATCGGATTTCGTATCGATTCTCTCCTGAACCGATTTGAAATTCGAGTTGAAACAACGCTTGATGGTTGTTTCGGACTACCCTTTCATTGCGATCCTTTCCTGAATCGATGTGAAAGGTTGAAAAGTAGTCTTTCATATCGATGCAGGTCGAATTGATGGATACGAAATGACCGTTTTTATCGATGAGTTAAGATGGATACGAAATATTCATTCGTATCGATGATTTTTGATGGATACGAAATTGCTATTCGTATCGATGGGCTTTGATGGATTCGAAATTGCTGTTCATATCGATATGCAATGGAAAGAGTTGCGAACTTGTTGATGCGAATAGGGGCTTCGAGTCGATGGGCTCCATTGTCTTCAGCCATTCTTGCCATGCGCTTCGCATCGATAGATCCATCGTTCATTTCGAAACGATATAAATTCTCGATCAAACGGAGTCGAATAGGGCGTTCGACTCGACTTGGGTTTTGACCGGTTGCGACCGGTCAAATGGACTGGGAGGCGAATCGACTCGGTCCTTTCCTAAGTTCCATATAAATAGCTAGGACTTAGCCATTTTTCACTTTTTTACTTTTCACTGCCGTCTCTAATCTTCGTATCGATTCGAAACATTAGAAAAGATAGAACTGCGTCACGCCTTCGATTCGACAAGATTCATCCCTTAAATTCTTCGAATCCCACTTTCAAATTAGGTAATCAAACATGAATCCAAGCAACGAAACTATTCCATTTCTATTCTTCCTTTATTGATTGTCCATTCGGGTAATGGATAAAGCCATATCTGGTTTGGAGAAGAAAGAGTGGGGAGGACAGAATCGAATCGATCTGGGGACTCGTGTTCGAATTGATGAAGGCAGCAATATTTTTCTTCGGATTTCACGTCGATCCCTGGGATGCTCTAATGGAGATGATTCTGTTCGTACCGATAGCTATGGTGATGGATCGTATCGATACGAAACGATCGATACGAAAAAAATAGGTTGACGGTCGATTCGAAGTCCTTAACTTTAGATCGATACGAACTACATCTCTCTGATCAATACGAAAAGTATCGATTCGAACGTGATCGATTTTAAGTTGAGGCCTCCCTGATCGGTATGAACCAGGAAACCAAGGATCGATTCGAAGTCATCTCACCTTGGTCGACACGAAATTGGCCCTTGAGCATCGATTCGAAACGTGCCCCCTTATATCGATTCGACGTGATATCCCGATGGATTCGAACGAGCTTCCTGTGATCGATTCGAACCCTTCCTTTGATGGATACGAAATTTTGGGCAATTGATAGCATGATTCCGACGAGCTTCATCCTTGCATATCTGGGTTTAACTATTAAACTGCACACTTGACTATCCTTTCGAAGCTCGTCGATGGAACTATAACTTAACACCGTGATAACGAACTTTAACTCGAATCGATTACCAACATCTAGATGATACAGTTGTGACGGTCAGTGATGACGGTCACTCCTACTGGACTCTGATTATCTATGTTGCTTGCAAGTTCTCTTTAATTCTGCAAAATCTTTTCTAGTAATGCACAGCACTGCACAACACACACTCTTACACGTGGGGAATACACGGGTTCTTTATCGCCTAACGATAATTTCTCATAAGTTAGCCAGTTATGGAACCATCAAGTTCACAGCCGTAAGAAATCCAAAGTACAATTCTTTCGAGACTTGAAATTCCAGACATTGAGCCCGAAATCATTGGTCCAGCCCCGGACGAATTACCCGATGCATCTTTCATTGCCAATCCATCGGACTCCTTTCGATCCAACGTCTCTAAAGATATGCTAGGGAGAATATGCTTAGGCATGGCCTGTCAATGGACGACGTATTATTGTCGGGACCAAATGATAGACCACACAATCCGCCAGAGGGATACACTGCATTCAATCGTCACGCGTGTGCGGCCGGAACGCTCCCTCCGTTCAATGAGTATATAAGAGAAGTATTGTCTTTTTGGGGATTGCTCCATCTCAGCTACACCCAAATGGATATGCTTTAGTGAATAGCTTGTTCATCGTCTTTAAGGAGTATCTTCATCGACCATCGATCCCGATTGAGATCAGATATCTGTTCAACTTCAAAAGCCGAAATGATAACCCATCCTTTACATTTTTGGAGGCAGTAAGGAACTGTCAAGTGGTCACCGGGTCCTGGACCAGACTAAGCTACTTCAAGACGGAGTGGTTTTACGATAGATGCCCCCTAGGGTTCGCCCGACGATGGTTATTTAGACGTGAGTATAGCTGAGTTCTCAAGTAATTATTAAGGCGATTGCGGTTGAAGTGAAACTTATATTATTTTCTTTTTTTTACAGCAACAATTCAACGACCCGAAGGTGGATACATCAAGGAGATAGTCCGAGTGCTTTAGGAAGTCCCGAGCGAAGATAGGAATATTGAATTGCGCTTGACGGATAGAAATCTCAGAATTCTTGGGTTGATCGAGCGGAGACAAAGTATAGTGCTCGACGGCGCATTAAGAACTGCCTCAAGAGAGCGGGTCAAACGAAAAAAGCCTAAAGTTGTCGTAATCGAGGAGGCTAATTCCGAGAGAACTCACACTGATGAGGAACCTCTGGGCGAACCTGCTAATGTAGCCCAAGGCACTGAAGAACAGAGAAAAGGCAAGGTAGCCGTTTTTAAGTCGCCTAAAAAGGGAAGACGGAAATCGGTCGTCACGTCCCGGCTCGCCTCTGGAATTAGAATTTCAGAGATGTCTCCCCTAAGAACAGAAAGTTTCTATGAAGGGCTTGCCGATATTCCAATCCCGGATGATGTGTCTTTCTAGCATGATGCTGGGTTGGAGGAATTCCACCATACCTTGGAATTGAGCGAGCCTTTTACTACTAGCGTGGTCGACACTTCCGGTTGGCCGGGGGGCTGCATATTCATACACATTTCACAGCACTACACAACCCTTTACCGTAGGTCATCTGTTTCGAAAAGCCACTAACTCTATTTTCATTTTTCTTTGCAGATACTATGATTGGACGTGGTTCAATGTTGGGAAGTCTTCGACAGGCTCATAGATCTTCCACATATTACAAGTCGTAAAGAAGGGAAGGGGATAAAGATTACGACCGTAGATACTCTGGTTATTCTAGCCAAGAAAGATATGATAGAGATAGGGATTTCAGACGTCGATCTCGCACTCCTCCTCCCAGAGTTCTTATACATTCTCCTATCTATGTTTCTCGTCCTTTCGAATCTTCGCGGCACAAGTCAGCTTCCCAATCTTCCAGGTCCGAGCCCCATCATCCCAGATCTGAGGGAATAACCCCAATAGTTGCGGAATAGCCCGAAGGAGCGATCAGGCTTGCGCAGTTAAAGAAGGATTTCCCGAACATTTGTTTTGATAAATACATTTTCCCTCCTCATTTGAAAAGAATCCCGCCGGAGGCTAAGCAGATGGACACGTTTATGTGCATGACTTCTACGCCCAGCATAAGGCGTGGGCTAAAGCGGCTGAGAAAGCGTCTTCATTAGCCTTTGAACGAGCGGCCACCATCGAGAAGCTACAAGCCGAGCTAGCTCAAAAGGACCGTATTATACAAGCACTGAACACGGAAGCTGAATCATCTCGAAAATCAGAGATGGAGGCTCTTAAGAAGGCTGATGAAGCTCAAGCGGCTATGGACAGAATGAAGGAAGAGCATTATGTCATGGTGGAAGACATGGGCCACCGAAACACCATTGTCACCACCGAGCGGGATGCGGCTTTGAAGGAGCTTAACGAGCTAAAAGCTAAATTTTCCAAAATTGCTAAGGATAGGGACGACGCGAACAATACGGCCCAGGAAGCGTGTGAACAGGCCGTAGTGCTTCGAACTGAACGAGACGCAGTAATGGCTAAAGTACAGGCGGTCGAAGCCGAAGTCGATAGAAAAATTGAGATTGTCGAGTCCAAGCTGGAGGCCGACAACAAAGACCTCCTCATCACTTATAATGCTAATGTGTTAAAGCACAGGAATTTGGCTTGGCTTGAGAATTATTCGGTACATCTTCACAGCGCTTGGGGCCGGTTGATTGAGGAGGAGAAAGCAGCGCATCCGGATGAGTCAATTGACCAATTTGAGCTTGAAAACCGGTTGCTGACCGAAGATGAAAAGAAAGTCCTTCATGATGCCATAATTTCTTATGAGAAGGAGATGGTCGGTGCCCGACATCTGGAGGTAGGGGAAGATTCAGGTGTTGAACACCAGGCTATAGTTCTTGAGATCACCGTTCCACCCCCGTCAGAGCCTACATCTGCGGTTGATTCACAGTCTGTGCCAGCCTATAACTCGGAGCAACCGCAGCTATCTCCTATCTGGGAGCATATTTCTGAAGCCGCCCAGGCGTCAGCAGGCCAAGTTGAGGAAGGTACTCCGAACATATCTCAAGTGTGTTCCAAATGGAGAGTTTGTTTTGAAGCGGTTTCTAATAACTTCTTCTTATCTTTGCTCAGTGACTGGAATTGCGCCGATTGCTGCGACTCAAGAATCAAGTCAAGGGAAGAAGGCCATCACTACCGAGATGACTGTCTTGACAACAACAATGTCAACTGAGATGATGCAGGGGAGCACACTATCTCTTGATGATAAAATGGTAAGCAAGCTACTCGGCCTACATGGTGGCTCCTTCACAGACTTGCCGTTCAACATTAGTGGACTCCCGCCAACCTCCAGCTCTTCAGTTCAGACTACAGATACCCCCAGCCAGGCCCAAGAAATTCGTGATGAAGAAATTCTGGCCGAGATTAATGCTAAATTAGAGGCTGCGAGGCAAGGTGATAATGTAGGTTGTGATACGGTGGTGCACAGCCCAGCGCCTCTAAGGATAATATCACCGGGTGGTGCTGTTGTTGATATCCGGGTGTCTGTCCCATCTTTCGTTGCAGATCCAGTCCCTCCAACTCCTCCGGTGGGCAGTATACACCTGGAATCAAGCTCAAAGGAGGACGTTGACATTATCCCCCCAGCTGGAGAGCAACCATCGGAGGGGAAAAGCTCAAAACGGAAGATCTCTAGTGAGTCTGAGGGTGCTCCGTTGAAGAGAAGACTGAGGAAGAAGAAATAAATTGGCCACTGAAGCAAATTTTTGATAGATTGAAACTTGTTTTTGCTTCTTATTAGTAGGCCGTGTATAGACGCAGGTCCGGCCCCTGCTTGTAGGAATTTTTTGGAAGAACTTGCATATAAGCTCTTGTTTCTAGTTAGTTGAAATAAAATTTAGCTTTCTTCATTTCAACTGTTTTTCTTACTTTACTTGTTTAAGTGTTGTGATGATCAGCTTGTGACTGCACCTACTACAGATCTTGAGCACACGTCCTTGCTCCGGGGACTTAGAATAATTTGCAAGCGATAATTTGTTCGCACTTCGGGAATCCGATAATTATCGATGTCTATGGCACAGTTCGCACTCCAGGAACTTCGAGTTGATACTTACACTTCAATTCACACTCTGGGAATTTGGAGTTAGCGTGTATGCTTTGGTTCGCTTTCCGGGAGCCTAAAGTCGATGTTTATACCCCAATTCGCACTCTGGGAATTTGGAGTTAGTATTTATACTCCGGTTCGCACTCCGGGAACCTGGAGTTGATGTTTGTATTCCAGTTCATGCTCTGGAAACTTGGAGCTAGCCGACAGATGGTCAGTCACATCTGTTTGAGCTTTTTAAGAATTCGTTCACACTCTGGGAACGATGGACTTATCGGGATCGTGGATAGTCGGATCACATCCACCCCGAGTTAACAAGCGAGGTCGTTAGATGGATGGGTCCATCCTCCCCAAACTTGTTTAAGATACGGTCGAAGTCGTTAGGAGGACAGATCCACCCTTTTCGAAGCCGTATTTATAAGCTTTATACTCCAACTCACACTCTGGGAGTTTGAAGTTAGAATTTATACTCCGGTTCGCGCTCCGGGAACCTAGAGTTGAGGTTTATACTCCAATTCGCACTCTGGGAATTTGGAGTTAATGTTTATAATCCAGTTCGCACTTTGGGAATCTGGAGTTAAATGAAGGACTGTCGTGTATCAATCCTTTAGACGTTGGTGTGGTGACATGCCCCCGAGCTCGAATTTCACTTAGTGAGTGACCAGTCGTATCTCAATCACTCCCTATTTGAATAAATCCTACTGTATGATGGAACTTAGCTCTCCGTGCATCGTGATGTTGTATGTCATATTCAATAAATCACAGCTCTGGCACGAAGAGATAGCGTCTTATTACTGAAATAAGAAAATATGGCAAAATCAGTTGCCTTATTACAAGTTCATATTTCGAAATGCGAAAATAAAATGCAAAGGAATAAATGAGCTAAAACAAATAAAGCCTGTCATGTATAGTAGCGACAGAGATCTCTCGCTATTCCAGGCTCTCAGCAGAGTAAGACCGTCAACGGTCGATAACTTGAATGTGCCATCTCGAGCTTTTGTGAAATCACATATGGTCCTTTCCAATTAGGTTTCATGTGTGAAGGAACATGATAGATCCTCTTGAGTATGAGATCGCCGAGCTCAAAGGTTCGTGGCCGGACCTTGGCATTGTATATTCGGGCGACTCGACTCTGGTACACGGCTGCCCTCAGATCAGCCTCTTCATGCTTTTCATCGAGCAAATCAAAAGATTCAGCAAGTAGTATTGCATTCGTTTTCGGATCATAGTACGTCACACGATGAGAAGATACTTCCATCTCGACTGGAATAACGGCTTCCGAGCCATAAGATAGAGAGAATGGAGTGTGTCCGGTTGCAGTCTTGTAGGTCGTTCGGTAAGCCCATGAAGCCATAGGAAGTTCATCAACCCATTTTCCCCCGGCCTTTTCCAGTCGTTTCTTCAGAATAGATTTGATAACTTTATTCACGGCTTTAACTTGGCCATTCGCTTGAGGGTGTGCAACTGTAGAGAATTTCTTATGGATATGGAATCGTTGACAGAAATTCTTAAATTCAACGCTGTCGAACTGGGCTCCGTTATCGGTGATAATAGTATGTGGGAGACCAAACCGACAGATAATGTTGCGTACTACAAAGTTGATTACTTTCTTCGTCGTGATTGTTGCAAGAGGTTCAGCTTCAGCCCATTTGGTGAAGTAATCAACTACGACGATGGCGTACTTCGCGCCACCTTTGGCCAAAGGTAATGTACCAATTACGTCAATGCCCCATACTGCAAACAGCCAAGGACTGACCATTTGGGTTATCTCAGTAGGCGGGGCTCTAGGACTCCGAGCATGTTTTTGGCATTTATCACATTTCCTGGCGCAGTCTGCTGCGTCACGGTTAACAGTAGGCCGGTATACCCGTACCGGAGTACTTTCTTGGCGAGTGCTTGCCCCCTAGTGTGATCACCACATTCTCCTTCGTGTACATCATGTAACACTTGTTTGATTTCGTCGTGCACGATACACCGGAAGAGAGGAACAAAATATCCTCTTCGACACATAACTCCGTTTTGAATGACGAACCGCGAGGCTTTTCGAAGAATCTGTCTCTTCTCACTCCTGCGCTCAGGTAATGTCCCATGCTCAATATAATCTCGATAAGGGGTCATCCATGACTCCCTACTGGAAGTAATCTCAAGTTGAAGTCAGTCTCCATTTGATCAATGCTCGGAGAGGGTAGAGTTTCAACCAGGACGAGTCTAACTGCTGAGCTTCGCCCGTACTTGCTAACTTTGCCAATGAATCGGCTTTCTGATTATGCTCTCAGGGTATGTATAAAATGGAATAGTAATCAAACTGACCAAGCACTTCTCGGATCCGGGCAAGATAAGCAGCTAGCTTTCGATCTTTCACCCGATATTCACCCCGGACCTGGCACACGACTAATTGGGGGTCACAATAGATTTCCATAGCGGTAATTTTCAGATCATGAGCCAGCTTCAACATGGCAATTAAAGCTTCATATTTGGCTTCATTATTGGTCGCACGGAACTCGAACTTTAAATCATATCATATGGATCGGCCCTCGGGGGTTTCAAGTACTACCCCAGCGCCCGAGCACCGATCGTTGGATGCACCATCAGTGTGTAACTTCCAGATGTTCTCAGGGGATTTGCTGATCTCAGGCAAGTCTTCAGGAACAGTAAACTCGGCTATAAAATCTGCTAGGACTTGACCGTGAATAGCTCTCCTCGGAGTGTAAGTGATATCGAATTGACTCAATTCGATGTTCTATTTGAGTAACCTACCAGACGTCTCAGGCCGTGTGAGGACCTGTCGTAATGGTTGGTCAGTGTACACAGTGATGGGATAAGCCTGGAAGTATGGACGGAGCTTCCTCGAGGCAACGACTAAGCAGTAGGTTAATTTCTCCAGCTTCGGATAGTTTCTCTCAGCTTCGGTGAGTCGTTTGCTAACATAATAGACCGGTTTCTGAACTTGGTCTTCCTCTCGAACAAGGACAGCGCTGATTGCATTTTCTGATACTGCCAGGTAAAGATACAACTGTTCGTGGTTGACAGGCTTTGAAAGAATCGGCGGTGTGGAAAGATGTTGAACCAATGATTGGAATGCGCCCTCGCACTCTGCAGTCCATTCGAAGTTCTGCTTCCCTATTCGGATCAAATCGAAGAAGGGGATGAACTTATCGGTGGACTTTGATATAAACCTGCTTTACGCTGCTACCTTTCCGTTGAGATTCTGGACTTGCTTTATAGTTCTTGGAGTTTGTAAATTTCAGATAGCCCAGATCTTTTCGGGGTTGGCTTCTATTCCTCTGGCGTGTGCATTCAATGTTCAATACCCAAGGAATTTTTCGGATGCGACTCCAAAATGACACTTAAGCAGATTGAGCTTCATCCCGTATCTCCGAAGGGTATTGTACATTGACTCTAAGTCTCTAATGTGGTCAGTGGAG
The DNA here is from genome assembly GCA_030765085.1 of Allium cepa. Lineage (NCBI taxonomy): Eukaryota > Viridiplantae > Streptophyta > Magnoliopsida > Asparagales > Amaryllidaceae > Allium > Allium cepa. Next base: position 1,041,394,684 of record CM060928.1, read on the forward strand.
CATCGTGATTTCACCAACATGTCGTCCACATAAACCTCAATGGTCTTTCCTATCTGGTCATCGAACATCCGGTTAACCAAGCGTTGGTAAGTTGCTCCGGCGTTCTTCAATCTGAAGGGCATGACTTTGTAGCAGCATAGTCCCAGATCGGTTACGAAGCTTGTATGCTCTTGGTCGGGCACATGCATGGGTATTTGATTGTAGCCCGAGTAAGCATCCATAAAAGATAATAATTCATGTCCGGCCGTTGAATCTACGAGTTGATCAATTCGAGGAAGTGGAAAGCTGTCTTTCGGACAAGCTTTGTTTAAGTCAGAATAATCAATGCACGTTCTCCATTTTCCATTTGGTTTCCGGACAAGTACAGGGTTGGATATCCACTCCGGGTATAGAGAATCCCGGGTAAACCCATTGGCTTTCAACTTATCAACTACTTCTTTAAGGGCGGAAGATCTATCTGGATCCATACCGCGCCCTTTCTGCTTGACCGGGATATACCGCGGGTCAATATTCAGGATGTGGCTCGCGATGTACGATGAGATTCCACACATATTAGAGTGCATCCAGGCGAATATGTCAAAATTTGCCCAGAGAAAATCAACCAATTCCTGTTGCATTTCTTGGCTCAACTGAGACCCAACCTTCAACATTCTCGAATCATCATCATCGTCACCATCGATTTGAACATCAATCGTCAGCTCAGCCGGGGAAGCCTGACTTTCAATAGATTCCTCCTTGTTTTCATTGTCTCTCGGGTCAAGATCCCTGTGGAATTGGTTGTGGTGCCTGGGCCGAGGCCCAGGCACCAATTGTCAATTGTTTGTAAAACAGACGCATAGAGATTCCTCTACGCCCTTTCCTTTCTCTCGTCGCTGCGCCTCGCGCAGCTCAGCCATGTAACAAGCTCTTCCAACAGCCTGATCTACCTGTATAACCCCAATCCCACGATCAGTGGGGAACTTCAAGGTCAAAGACCACGGGGCAATCGCTGCCCTGAACTCAGCAAGGGCCGGTCGGCCCAAAAAAGCATTGTATGGGGATTGAATATCCAAAACAACAAACTGTAAAATCCAAACTCTTCGGCACTCTCCAACTCCTAACTCCCCTGGCAACTCTACCACCCCAGTGGGTATATTAGCACTCCCATCGAAGCCATGAATTCTAGATTGGCAAGGCTTTAAATCTTTGGCTTCTATTTTCATCTGGTCATATGCTCTCTTAAACAAGATATTTACTGAACTCCCACTGTCCACCAGGATCCTCTTCATCCAAGCAGTACCAATTTGGGTAGATATGACAAGTGGGTCAATAGTTGGGGCTTCGACCCTATCAGCATCTCTGCTCCTGAATACGATGTCATCCGTCATTGTCTTTTGTAGTTTGGCCGGAGCCCCTTCATCGAAATTACTACAACACTCAAAGTCCACATGCCTGATAGAATTGGCATATGACTCCATTTCCCTCCAGCTTCGGTCTGCTGGATGGGGACCACCACTGACTGTATTAATAACTAACCTCCCGCCTGTACGGTAGGCTTCCTCCTGTCTTTCTTGAGTTTGCACAAGGTTTTGATTGGATGGGCCCGCACCACCAGACTGCGGCTCCCGAACGAACTGATCTAGCTTTCTTTCTCTGATCAACTTCTCAATGAGGTTTTGCAAATGTCTACACTCATTGGTATTATGTCCATAACTTTCATGGAATCTACAGAACTTTCCTATTTGGATCTGCCTCTCCGACGATGGCTTTGGAGCAGGTTTCTTATACTGCATAGCGTTGCAAGTCTGTAAATACACGTTCTCCAGCGACGTGTTCGGTGGTGTATAATTGTCAAACATTGGAGCCCTACGTCGTGGGCCACGGTTCTGATCCCGTTTTCTGTTCTGATTATCACTGTTCCTCGGTTGTTGAGTTTGTTTATTTTGAATACTTAACTGGACTTTTCCTGAACTTTCACCAGACTGTTTAACTGCAACATTACTCTGAATCCCCTCACTGCTAGGTCTTACATCGTCCTATTTCCTAGACTGTTTTGCATCCTCACGCCTCAAGAATTGAGCGGCTTTGGAATAGAAACGGTCCAGCGTTGCGGGAGGCTTCCCAACTAACCAGTTTCCAAACTCGAAATCGGGGTCAGTCCCCTTAGTTAATGCCATTAAGATCGAATTATCATTGGGGTTACCGATCTCTGCACAAGCAGCATTGAACCTTTCCAAATATCGCCTGAGTGTCTCTCCGGAAGCCTGAGTGACACTGGATAAAGTATTAACGTTTTTAGGCCTGGCGACGTGCATGTGAAACTGCTCAACAAACTTAGTAGCCAACTGGTCGAACGAAGAGATTGATCGAGGAGGCAATCGTGTAAACCACATCATTGCGATGCCCCCCGAAGAAATGGGAAAACTACGACACTTTACTGCATCATCAGCTCTTGCAGCACTCATCGACCATTCATATTTCAGGATATGTTGATTGGGGTCAGAATTCCTTTCGTACATGGGCAGAGTCGGCATTCTGAATCGCCGAGGGGGTTCAGCATATAAAATTTCATCTGTGAACGGAGTATGACTTCAGGAGATTCCCCAATCGTCATTTGTCAACCCCTGACTCACGCAAATCATTTGGCGTATCATGGATGAAAGGTCTGGCATTGGAGCATTTTGCGCACGCTGGGCCAAAGTGTGGTCGGGTTCCACATTGCGAGGTTGGACCGGGCGCTGCCGACGGTCCGTATCTCGCCTCCTTGGGTCAACGTTTTCTGGAACATAGGGTTCAGGAGTACGCCCTTGTTGGTTATGGGTATCAATCCCTATATCAGCCGTAGTAGCGGTGGCATGGTTGTCTGTGGTGTATTGTGGAACAGTGCCTCCTCGGGAGGAGTGTCCAATAAACTGGCAGAACGACCAACTCTTAACTGTCCAACGGTCAATGCTGGCTGGTGATCAATTTCCTGTGCATAATTTCCATCTAGCCTGGGACGGCTAGATCTGTGATTGTAATCCGATGAAGCAGAACTTTCAGTGGAGGAGTGAGACGCATGATCCCTTCTGGATCTTCTACGCCCTTGGCGGTCTAGTTGATTAGCTAATTCAGCATTAACGCGCAACTGCTCAGTTTGCTGTTGTCGGCTTTGAGTTAGTTCCTGGAGAAATGTCTAGAACTCTTGTCTATTAACCGGACCTGATGGATCGGAATGCCCGGTAGCATCTTGAGTAGATGGAGGTATTTGCGCGGGATTCTGTCTATCCCGGCCTTCTTGATCAGCGGCGGTAGAAGCGGTTCTTATGCTAACCATCTTGAAAAGTGGAATCCTTTCACTAGATTTTTGCAAATCTGAATAGAACGGAAGGAATCTAAAATTGAAATCTGGATCTCTCTCTTAGATTTATGCAATCCGGTATCGATGACAGATCCAACGAGCAGGAGAAAATATGGGTTTTCTCAGTGAAAGCACCAAAGTGTTAGCACAAAAATTGGTCACAACACTCTTCGGAAGTTTTTGAAGAGATAATAATGAAGAATATAAATTAAAAATGAGGATTATCTAACAAAAACTCCAACTAACGAGAATATAAATACGTAGACAAGCGATTTATAGTGGTTCGACATGTTGCCTACGTCCACTGTGAAGTTTTTGCAATTTTATTGATTCTCTTTCAATGATTACAATTGATTACAGCGAACAACAACAAGTTACAACTGGAAATTCGAAATCAACAGCAAGAATATGATGTAGGATGATGGAGATCTCGATCCTGCAGAGTCTGGGCGTTTGAGAGTCAAAAGATCCCTTCTCTGTAGGCTCTGGGGCTCTATTTATAGGCGTAGAAGGCTGATACTGCGCTCAAATCTCGGGAGACTTTTTCCGACACGTGAGTGGGCCCACGCGACCAATCTCAGAAAGTTTCGAGTTGATCTGTGATCGATATGAAATCATTTCATATCGATCAAGATGATGTCCAATCGAGCTGAAATTTGGTATGAACACTCCTTGGCATGTAGGCAGTCTCCTGTGAAAATTTCATGGCATTTGGATCAGTGAATTGGGAGATATAGTCGATACGAAATGAGTATTCTCGAATGGCTGATTGGTTCGAATCCATCTCTTTGATTCGATTGTTTCGAATCGATGGTGGCACGCGTCTTCGTGATGACGTAGAGCGCAAACTTCGCCTCGATCCGGTCTTCACTCCGAGTTGACCGCATTGACTCCATATATTTTGCCTTGTTCGTATCGAGGGATGACACTTCACCCTGATATATTGACTCGACGGATTCGAATAAGGCCTCACTGATGGATTCGAACTACTAATGTTCATTGGTTACGAATCAAGTCTTTCCTCGATGGACATGAAACCAATCGATGCGAACTAGAACCTTTCGATGGATACGAACTAGGATAACCTGATGGATATGAAATAGGACAACCTCACGGATACGAAGTGCCTTGCCCATGATGGGTTCGAAGAGAGGTTTCCACGATGGATACGAAGTAGTGACCGTTGCCTCAGTTGATGGATGCGAAATGCTCTATCTGCCGATGGATACGAAGTAGGGAGATGCCGATGGATTCGAATAAGGAAGTGCTAATCGATACGAAGCGCGACATTATGATGGGTATGAAGTCCATCGATACGAACTTGATGGCTTCGAACATAGCTAAGTTCATCAATACGAACCGATGCTCTTCGATGGATACGAAACCGCTGGGTCCATGATCGATACGAAATCGATCGATACGAACTGGAGCATGATGATCGATACGAAACCGGAGCTTTTCTCTTCAACTTACATCCATCATAACTTGAGCATACGAACTCAGATGGACTTGAAACTTGGAATGCTGGTTCTTACGATCTTGCTTGTCATGTGCTATCAATTGTAGCCTGATCCGGGCTCGGACAAAATTCAGCGATATCCATAGTGAAGCAAAGTATAACCAATCTTTGAGATGAACTATCCTTTGTTTTCGATTGATCTTTTGGTATCACGGCTTTGCCAAAAAGCGGGATAACAATAATGTTGAAAATTTCGTAAATTGCATGTTGATATTTTTCTTTTTCTATCTTATATTTCATTCTAGCACTAATTAGGAACCTGTTACAATAAAATAACGAAATATTATTACAGAGAGTATAAGAAAAAGAATAATGAAATGTTGAAATATTATAGTAAAGCACTAAAATCATTATGAAGTTGGAAAACTACAGGTATGGGTTGTATATGAGCAAGCTGAATAGCATCGATGAGTTTGGCCATCACCAAGAAGCATGCCATCCATGCTTAAAACGTATTATTCGAATATGCCATCATCTACTTTAGGTTTGACAAATCCTCTCTGAATTTGAAAATGAAATGACCGATTAGACAGAAACTCAAATAATGCTAAGACACAAACATAATATGAAACTTTTTGTGAATAATTTGTCCATTTACATAATAGTTTACTTTTCCTCAATGTGATATAGAACATGTTATATGCTTTCAGTTTGCTTTAAATAAATAGATTACTATTAACTTTATTTCATGCATTGTAGTAGTCGCATTTTGCGAGCGTTTATTTAATTATCGAGTTTCAAAAATAATCTCTTTAGTAATAAGATAAGACTTCGTATAGCTTTGTCACTTCAAACTCCACTTATTCAGGAGCCTTGTGCACATAATAACGACGACAATGACATCATAGTTTGTTCGCACTTTTGATACGTGCATAATGTTTGCTGTTTCTAAAAATGTACAAAACATTTTCATTATGTATATTTTTAGAGTAAGTGTTTTTAATAAATTAGTAAGAAGGTTTTATAAATTACATATAGCTTGCGCTTTTATTGACGAAAAAAGCAATACGTCAGCATTGTTTTCAAACACTAAGGGCCTGTTTGGTTTGTTGTCTTCAACTTGTTTCAATAGTGAAAAATCCATTAAGAAAGAAGGCTCTAAAACAGTGGAAGCTACAGAGGTATCAAAAATAAAATATGTATATGATAAATATAGTTGTGCAAATTTTGATTGCTTTTTCTGTTTTCCAACTAGTATAACAATAATATCTCCAAATACTATATCAACTGCATAAAACCTATTGATGTCGTCTATCATGCAGAAGAGATGGGTCATCTAAAAACAGGAAGGCAGTAAAAAATTTAATGTTGAAGTGGCCAGGACAAATTGTGAATGATGTACCTTCTGCATCGAATGTATTTTTAGAGGACAATTTACCACTAAAAAAATAGAAATATATAAAATATGAATCTTTTTGGAGATACCAATCTTAACCATGAGAACACACTCAAATTGAATTATTTGTTGATTTTTTCATGCTACTAATGCAAACACATAACATGTAAAATCATGATAAAAATTAAATTATGAACCTTAGGACAATCCGAAACGGTGTGCACAAGTAGTGGTGTGCGATAGATATCTAACATGGAGACAAATGTGTGGACACACTACTAAATTAAATGTACTTTCATCGGTTATAAATGCAATTTATTGATGAAAAAAATCTGGTGTCAGTTACCGGACATACTATTTAGAGTAGCAATATCATTACAAGATAGAATGCTCATAGTGTGTGTAGTTTTTTAGGGAACATGGTATCAAAAATACAATTTCACTATATTGTAAAGTAGTTATGTATGGCAAAAATTTCCTAACCGGACATTGATGAGTGGAATGTTTCACCCTTATTGGCGATGGTTTAACCTTGTCTTGTTGTTCTTGCCTTCACAGCCTATAGCCACGTGTACATTTTATGGGTGATAAGTTGTAGTCACTTTCACACTACTTGGCTATATAAATAAACAAATTCTATGAACCAATATTGATATTCTTTTAGATTGATACCCTTAATGAAATAGATAATTATATGTTAACACACCTTAATAAAATTTGTCATAACTATTCAATATGCGAAATAGCCTGGACACATTGTAATAGCACATGATTGTTGGACTTGTCATATACTTCTACATACTTCTAATCAAACAACACAGCTTAATAAGTCATTTGGTTGTCCAACGCCAACTTTGTGTACAATGGATATTGTTCTATTTTGAATCGAAATACATGCACACACATATTCTCAAATTTCTCACTAACCTTAAAAACTCTTTATTGGATTTCTTACCATATCCTTTTGAAGAACGGTTTATATCGTTCTTGTATATAGTATATACATAAGGCAGGGACTAATCTAACTTGAAATTAGTACATGAACAATTACAAAGCCGCCTGCTTCCAAATCACCTCAACTATCTGAAATCATCTTTAGTTTTTTATGGAGCTTTTTGCACCGTGGTTTGCTTAATTAACAATATCCTTTGGCTTCTGTAATTAACAATTATGCTATGAAAAATATAATAAACTTGATCTTTCTAACTATTTTTTTATGTAAATTAATTCTATTACGTTTTCAGACTACAAGAGCTCGTACTCCTATGTGATATTGAATAAACCTCACTGTATGGTTTATCCTTTGATATGGGATATGTGTTGAATACTTTCGATAACGTGACAGCTTTGAAATTTTCCTTTCTATATCAAAACTCGTGGTATAAAATGTAATACCATGTAATAAACAGAAAATTGTACTTAATTCTGAAATAAGACTGCATTTTATCTACAACATATGAAATAAACACATTTTAACTACATTAGCATTAAAAGAACTCCATTTGACCTCATTTATGCAAATTCCCTTTGAAACGTTACTTTTTGTATCAACCTTTACTCCAGTATAATTTCCACATATGGATTTTTCTAATATTAAACCATTACTAAACTGACTGACTTGATATTGCAGAAGAAAAAAAATATTGCGTTTGTAAAAGAAGTGGGTTGTTTTTATATATTTTTCACCTCCTTCCCTTCACTAAATTGTTGCATTTGCAATTGACGTATGTGGATTTTCAAATTTGTTCTGTACAAAATACTTTTTCATGATTGATTACCTTTTTGATAGCCTGTAACGTATTTGGTTTTTGCTCTTTTCCATTGTTGAACAGAAACATGGCAACACTAAGCTAGTAATAGATGAAATAATATAAGGGGAGCAAATGGCTGGTAGATAAGGCCAATTATGAATAGGGTTGCTTACAATCTCTAATTTCAAACAAATGAATGCATTATCAAGTGCTGATGTTTTTCCTAAGGTCATTAAAGCATTTTCATGGCTAACAAGATTTATTCATGGTAAGAACATAAATCATGGTATGGCGGTCGGACTTCTACCTATTTTCTTGCTTGTCAGCGTTCTCTTTTGTGCATACGATGCTAAAGATTTATCTAATTTTATTTTATTATGATTCATATTATGTTGATTGGGCTTACTGTGAACTCGATAATTAGGTAAATGAGGTTGTGTTCTAGAAAGAGGAAGAACAAGCTTTATGGAATTCCTACCCTGAAGCATCCACAAAAATTCATCCAAGTCATTTTCTTTTGACATAATTTTTCCTGTACAATATTGGGTGTTACTTTTGTATCAACCTCCTTCACGTAAGTGGAACTATACTGATTCTCTACAAGCACTATATTTGTGCTTAAATTTTCAGCTGCATTTGCTACAAATCCTCCATTCACATCCTCAACCAGAAAGCTAGAATAATCAGGTATTTGATTTCTCACATTGTTGTCTGAAATATCACTACTACAAGAAACCCATTGAACCTCTTTCACTAGTTTGTTTATACATACCACTCTTAGTCCGAAATCTAAACCACTAAGATAGTCACTCATTGCCAGACTATCATTCTTTCTACTATTAGCACTCATCAACTTTTCATTCTCTGAGCTTACAGTCTCAGCTAGACTTTTTCAAATACATTTGTGCTCTTAACTGAAAAGCTAGCATTGTTTTTAAATGATGTTCTAGACTACTAAAAAACTTGGCAAGTTAATTAAAAAAAATCTAAATAAAAAATCAAAACTATACTTGGATCAACTTAACAATATATTCAGTTGTTTAAGAAATATAAACTAATGAGCAAAATCCATTAAGTAAATCCATCCGAGGAATTGTTAAGTCAGTATCAAACAACAGAATTGATACAAGTAATTAACCGACAACATAAATAAATATTACCAGTAATATGTAACGACCCAGAATTTCAGTCATTTGAAATTCGTATATTTAATTGATTTTAAATATGCACAAGTAAATTTAAGAAGCTGAATATATTATATTTCGAATATAAGGATTTAATTGGATAATTAAATTGTTAATTTAATATTTGAAATTGTGAAAATAATTAGAATTTGGATTTAATGTGAATGAAAATGATTTATAAAGATGAAATAGATCATATTTGAATTAAAATGATGTTAGAGAACTTTTAAAATCGAATTACAAGTTAATTTGTAGAAATTGAATATTTTAATATTTAACTAACGAGCAAAAATAGCCATTTTACGAACAGTCTTGGATTTCGACGACACTAGTTTCATTGGATCCGTAATGTTAAATTTTTGTAAGGTTTCAAATTTCGTGTCAATCGGACTTACGATTTGTCCGGGGCAAGCTAAAACGCGTAGAAAATCGTTTAAGTGAATTTTAAATTTAAATTAGTCGATTTGAAAACCTATCTTCCAAATACGATCGAATTGGCTCCCGATATATATTCCATTGCGTTCGGAGTAGGGGTAAAACATTATAAACGTCAGACGGCACGCTTCATTTGGAGTTCGGAAAATTTTCGGATGGATAGTGTTTCAGAATTTTCTATAAAAATACGTTAATTTCTTTCATTTGCATACAAAACCCTAGGGTTTCACAGGCCGCCATTAAGCTTTTCAAGGGCTGGAAATTCACAATCTTCTTCCTCAATTTCTGGCCAATCCATTGACAATCAAACAAAACCCTCAACTACAAACTTGTAGAGAACGATGAGTACTTCGACTTCAACGGTTGTGATTGTTTTCTGAGCTATAGATCAACGACAAACCAGGTTCAAAGCTGCGCCGTTCAAACACGGTTTTCAAGGTGAAATCGAGGCCGAGCTCGACCGGTCCTTGGCCGTGGGTGAGTCTCGTGTAGGCGCTTCAAACGAGGGGGAGCGATCATCATCTCGTCGTCGAATAGGGTCGCAGCAATTAGGGTTTGTGGCAGCTATAAATGGGTTCACGCACGCGTATTAACCTGGAAGAAGAAAAAGAACATCCGCCTAGATCTAGGGTTTCAGAATCTACAGCCAGAAATTTACAAGGTTTAGAAATATAAAATAGAAAATGAAATTGAACTATATTAAATCGTGTAAAATTTGAAATATTATAACCTTTTGATACGAGGTCGAAAATTGACGAAACGAATTGCGTTCGGTTTGTATTAACGAGCACTACACGATGGAGCTGGATTGGGATTTATTGGAGCTAGTGTGAATTTTAGGCAAAATTAAACGCTGGTTTAATTTTTTTGGGAATAAAACACTGAAATCGTGACTACAAGCAATGTGAATACAACTCACTCTTTCTGACTCACTGATATTTTTATATAAGTGAGAAATAATTTATTATATGATGGCTGATGATTGTTTGGATGATATATGATATATTGATTGGTATTTGGATATATATCTGCCTATTAGAGCAGATGAACCCTATTGCGCCACATAATAGAGGACACTATTTTATAAATCTCATATACCACGATATTCCACCTCGAAGTGGAATGGGTATTTAATTGTTGTGCTAACGCATGTGGATGCAAGAAAAAAAGGTTGGAGGGATCCAACTGGATTCCTCAAAACATTTTGATTTGTTCAATATTGAATGTTGATTATTTATAATCTGTGTGTGTGACTATTTGTGATTGGAACCACTGAAGGCTAAAATTTAGCCGAATATATTTTTGGTATCGCAGGATACCAGAAATATGAAATTGGATTTTTTTTGGAAATTAAAGTAGAAAAGCTTAGACCGTTAAAATTAAAGTATTAAAGTTGATTTTTATAATTCGATTGAATAAAAAAATATGGAAAATATTTTATTAAAGGTATTTCGAGAATGTTGTTTAATAGTTGAAGAATTTATTTAAGATACGGATTTTAAATATCTAAAAGAGATAAATAAATTTATTTCCAAAGGAAATAAATTTAGAAATTAAATTTGGAATTTAATTAGGAGTTGAAATTAACCTTAGAAGTCGATTCAGGAATATATTTGGAGTTAGAATAAATCTTACGAATCGATTTGGAAATTTAGTTTGGTGTTTTGGAAATAACTTGGAAAATCAATTTGAAATTGATTTGATATTTGAAAATTAATTTGGGAAATCAAATTGGAATTTGATTTTGTGTTTGAAATAAATTGGAAATAAATTTGGGATTTTATTTGGTTTGAAGGTCATATTTGGAAATCGATTTAAAATTCGTATATCAGTTGATTTTTGGAAATTTAAATTCACAACGGGAATTTGTAAAGAAAAGGGAAATTGTTTGAAAAATAAATATTGGTTTATTTTTAAAGTGCGAAAAGGAATTTACAGATTTGAAATGTAAATTAAAATAAATCGAGAAGATTTATTAATTTATTTGAATGGACCATTTTGTAATGGAAAAGAATTCTTCCCTGGAAAGTCGAGTATATTTTTAAAATAGCTTTTGAATAAAACTTAAAAATTTTAGATTTGGTTTTAAAATAATATTATTGGAGAAATTAGTTTGGAAATTGTTTAAAGTAAAAAAAAAATATTTAATAAATTATACAAGGGACTATTTTAAAGATTTAAATTGATATTTGATTTAGAAAATAGTTATTTAAATATTTATACTCTATTTACAATTTTTATTTTAAAATTAGTTTTGGACCTGAATTTTTATATGAGATATTAGTATAATATTTTTCATAACTAATATTTAAGAAAATATTCTAAAATAGTTTATTTTAAATGTTTCCAAGTATATTTTTAATAAGTATTTTATATTAATTTAAGATATTTGAAATCGGCAGATTTTCAGTGGAAATGAATAAATATTGGAAATGTTTTCCACGTAAGGAAAAATTGATTTCAAATTTATTTTCAAACGATTGAAGTGTGAAAAATTGATTTGAATTTATTTTCAATGGGTTGAGAAGTGAAATTTTATCTTGCGAAGATATATTGAAAATAATAATAATTGGGGGGAAATTATTTGAAATCCACTTACTATTGTGAATGATGATTGATAGTTAAATAACCGACTATCACTATTGGCCTTAATCGGCATTTGAATTTCGATGCGACCGGTAGTCGAATTCCAACTGGATATTCGAAACCCACATCGAGCCTTTGTGATTGTGATGGATCTTTTTTTAAAAGAACAAAGTGAAATTGTTGTGATTTGTTTGAATCTGAATGTAACACTTATTTTTAAAATAAGCGCTCGTTGTTCGGATTAGCCGGGAGAGGACCTTGTGTCATAAAACCCATTCCGAATAACGATACGATGAAATGGGATTGCATTTGAAGATGGTGTTGAAGACCGGGTATTTTTGAAAGCAAAAGGATTACCTGTCGAATGTCTCTACACCAGGTTGCTCCGGTATAGAGATTTTATCACCCTTTGTGATGGGGATTCCAGACATGATTAGTGAATATCCGGATTGCAAGGGCTTCTTTTGAAGTCCCTTCGGTTCCGTTCGATCTCGGAATGGACTTGTATGGATGTGTGTCCGATGTTACACTTTGAGATGTAAAGCTGGTTTCTACCAAACACATTTCTGTTGGCGGCGGAAAATTTATTCTCTTAGCTTAACACCCTTCTCTGAGATGTATGAGCTCAGAGGTTATGTAGTTGATGGTTACTAGTGATACATTCCCAATTTGGTAATGTGGCATACGAAGTGCTCCTGATCATTTGTTGATCGAAGCATGGGTTTTGCGAAAAGCGTAGCTTTGTGGACGAGACTTCGTCGGACCTCACACCCTGGAATGGTCGAAATAGAAAGAATGCAGCAAGGTTATAGGGGTTAGCGCCCCTTAAGGTATGTTCATTTCCTTCTGGATAGAGGTGGTATCATGGTATGGAGCCCAGATACTTAACCTTTGTTGTTGCTGCAAATTTATTACTTTGTGGTTGTTGGTATTGAGGATCCTCGGATAAAGGTTGTTTACAACCAGGGGATGACATACTCGTGTCAGTAGTTACCTATTTTTGCAGAGGTAACCCAGCCTTGTGTTGGCAGAGATCCGGTTAGGTTCTCGGGACATCCCGCCAAAGGCGTACCCATATGGCCCTGGAAGTTCCTTAGCCTGACCATTTGTTGGAAAATCCAAAGAAACAATACGCACCCTGTATGGTTTTAGTTGTAGAACCTGCCATTTAAAATGGTAGCTATAACAGGCATAATATGATGGTACCTATGCTGGCTGAGATTAATATATTACTTTCGAAATGTTTTCTGCACTGTGCACTAATAATAATAATATTAAAGAATTTTGCGTAGTAAGCATATTTGACTATCATAAGGAGAAATCTCCTCCAAGTGTGGGATTGCATTGTGTGTGTGCTGGGAGGCCTTATGGTAGTTTCATTTTCCAAAAGCATAGCGGATTCTTTTTATTTTCTTTGTGAAAATAACTCTTTTTAAGATCTCACACCAGTCCCACGACTGACACGGAGTTTATTGTTCCCTTTCTAAACTCTGGGTGCCCACAATTTTTCCACACGGGCAGCCTAGAGTCAGGTTATCAGGTCATTCTGGAATTCAAGAGTTGCTGTGGAGATCAGGAGCTAGCTAGATGGCGAAGCATGTCACTAGTATATGTTTTATTTCTTTCCATAGTTTATTGTTGTACCCTCTGATAATGTAATGTGATGTAATGTAATAACTGATATAGTGATTCTGTTTAAAGATATTCATTTATCTATTATATGTTGTTCCGCTGCGAATTGTGGGATTCTGTTAATGTTTCTATTTCTTCTTCTATCATCTTCTTCTTAAACCCTAATGGTTCGGTTTTCCGGCATTCGATGGTTCGACAGTTGCTACAGTACGTATTAATGTCGACTTTCGAAAGTTGAAAAATCGAGTCATTACAAATTTGGTATCAGAGCATTTGGTTAAGCGACAACCTTGGCTCTGTTAGGTGTTACTCATTAGAGATAGAGTCAGTAGTACTCCAGAATGAGTTTGAGCGTAATAATAGATAGTGGTGCGTACTTGTTAGTGAATATAAAATTGTTTTATATTGTGATGATTGGTTTGCTGAGTGGTATATGGATTCTGGTCGGTATAGTCCGTACAACTCTATCGATAGGGATCTCTAAACACTCATACAGAACAATTCGACACAATATTGTTTTAAAAGTAGGGTAAATGAAATAACTTTACCCAAACTATTTTGTATATAAAAAGAATAATTTTCCATAAATTATTATGGTATATGGTTGATTGTTTGTTAGGAAGTGATATTAATATTTAATTATCATCATTGAAATTGAATAAGAATATGGAATCATAATCAAAAAGTCGAGAAATAAAATCCATATACAAGTGAAATTTGAGAATGTAAATTATAAATGTAATTTATAATTTGAAATAGATTCCAGAAAAGAATTTGAAAGGATTTGAAGTTTTGACATTTGGGAAAGATTAAATTCCTTTTTAGTTTGGAAACGATTTTCAAAAGTTTTGAAAAAAGATGTTTTGAAGGGATAAAAGCTCTAAGCTCTTTTCGGTCGTTGGAAAATAACTTTGGTGATGACTGCAGCATCATCGATGTTCATTTTCGAGTTTCCAAAAGAGCAATTGCTGCCAAATTGTTTTAAATGAAAGTTGTTTGCCAAACTGGTTTGGATTTTTGAATTTAAAGAATAATTTGAATTGCTTTCAAAAATGATTTTTGAAAGGTTGAAAAGACTCTAGAATTTTATAAAAATAGTTATGCAATAATAAGTTTGAAAACCAGGAAAATTCAGAATTAAATTGAAATTAACTTGGGTTAATTTTAATAAAGGTGAATTTGAGAAGTCTTGTAGACTAAATGATTGAAATAAAATTTATTAAGATGGAAAATAAAATTGTGAATGAATGAATAAATTTACAATTACAATTAAATGAAAGAAAAAATTGAATGTTGAAATTCATTTCGAATTTGTAAGAAAATAGAATAGAATTAGAATTGAAATTGATTTGTGATAAACAAAGTGAAGTATTAAACTAAAATTAGTAAGTGAAACTAATTAAAGAAAAGACCTAATAGACATGGTTTGAAATGAATTGAATAATTATAAATAAAGGGTAAATTGAATTCATATGGAATTTGAAATCCAGTTTAAATATAAGTGGTTATAAACCAAAATAGTGAATTGAATTGTGTTTGCGAATGAACAGAAGAATAAAATTGGGATTGGAACTGAATATTGAGAACCAATTTGAATTGTGTGAAAAATAATGAAGTTGTAAAATTAGTTCAAAGTGAACTAAAGATAATAAAGGTGAAAAAAAGGGGCTGTGATGAAATGAATTAGAACTTGTAATTAATTAGTAAAGAAACTAATTTAAAATAGCAAGATGAATCAGTTGTGAATTAAAAATAATTGATAAAATTCAATATTCAGAAGGTAAATTGAATCCAAATAAAATTGAAATTGTAAATTGAATTCAAATGAAATTGAAAATGCAAGATAAAAGGAAAATGGATATTATGGCTAGCAGGATATACAGGTATGTTATAGGAAAAAGAAAAATTGGAATTCGGATTTTGATTTCAAAGATAATTTAAATTGCTCGACGAAAAGGTATGTATTTGAATTTCAGTATGAAATTTGATGATCTTCTTGTCTAGCCGCTTGGCTTTTTCTTTTCTTTTTGAGATCTGGGGGCCGTGGTGCCATTTTTATAGTCGTACTGAGCTAGCCGAGCAAAGGAGACGCTAGCGAAATATTTCGAAAATTTAAGGCGTTCGAAAAATTTTGGAAAAAATTGGAAAAATTTGTGAAAACTAAAAGTTAGATTTTTGAGTTAAAAGTTAAACAATATTTGTTGGTTTTGAAAAGATAAATAGTTATGGATTTGAAAACTTAGGAAAGTTTTTATAAGAAGTTTAACTAATGATTTTTGGAAAAGTCAAACACTAAAGAGATTTGGTAAATCTAGTTTTAACGAATTGTTTTAAAAAGTTAGTGGACTTTGTGACTTTTTCCTACTTGGTAATTTCGAGGACGAAATTCTTTTAAGTAGGGGAGAATGTAACGACCCAGAGTTTCAGTCATTTGAAATTCGTATATTTAATTGATTTTAAATATGCATAAGTAAATTTAAGAAGATGAATAGATTGTATTTCGAATATAAGGATTTAATTGGATAATTAAATTGTTAATTTAATATTTGAAATTGTGAAAATAATTAGAATTTGGATTTAATGTGAATGAAAATGATTTATAAAGATGAATTAAATCATATTTGAATTAGAATAATGTTAGAGAACTTTTAAAATTGAATTACAAGTTAATTTATACAAATTGAATATTTTAATATTTAATTAACGAGTAAAAATAGCCATTTTACAAACAGTCTCGGATTTCGACGAAACAAGTTTCATTGGATCCGTAATGTTAAATTTTTGTAAGATTTCAAATTTCGTGTCAATCGGACTAACGGCTTGTCCGGGGCAAGCTAAAACGCATAGAAAATCGTTTAAGTGAATTTTAAATTTAAATTAGTCGATTTCAAAACCTGTCTTCCAAATGCGATCGAATTGGCTCCCGATATATACTCCATTGCATTCAGAATAGGGGTAAAACATTATAAACGCCAGGAGGCACGCTTCGTTTGGAGTTCGAAAATTTTTCGGATGAATAGTGTTTCAGAATTTTCTATAAAAGGACGTTAATTTATTTCATTTGCATACATAACCCTAGGGTTTCACAGGCTGCCATTAAGTTTTTCAAGGGCTGGAAATTCACAATCTTCTTCCTCAATTTCTGGCCAATCCATTGACAATCAAACAAAATCCTCAACTACAAACTTGTAGAGAACGATGAGTACTTCGACTTCAACGGTTGTGATCGTTTTTTGAGCTATAGATCAACGACAAACTGAGTTCAAAGCTGCGCTGTTCAAACACGGTTTTCAAGGTGAAATCGAGACCGAGCTCGACCGGTCCTTGGCCGTAGGTGAATCTCGTGTAGGCGCTTTAAACGAGGCGGAGCGATCATCGTCTCGTCGTCGAATTGGGTCGCGACAATTAGGTTTTGTGGCGACTATAAATGGGTTCACGCACGCGTATTAACCTAGAGGAAGAAAAAGAACATCCGCCTAGATCTAGGGTTTCAGAATCTACAGCCAGAAATTTACAAGGTTTAAAAATATAAAAAAGAAAATGAAATTGAATTATATTAAATCGTGTAAACTTTGAAATATTATAACCTTTTGATACGAGGTCGAAAATTGACGAAACGAATTGTGTTGGGTTCGTATTGACGAGCCCTACGCGATGGAGCTGGATTGGGATTAATTGGAGCTAGTTTGAATTTTGGGTAAAATGAAACGCTCGTTTAATTTTATTCGGAATAAAACACTGAAATCGCGACTACAAGCAATGTGAGTACAACTCACTCTTCTGACTCACTGATATTTTTACATAAGTGAGAAATAATTTATTATATGATGATTGATGATTGTTTGGATGATATATGATATATTGATTGGTGTTTGGATATATACCTGCCTATTGGAGCAGATGTGACCCTATTGCGCCGCATAATAGCGGATAATATTTTATAAATCCCATATACCACGATATTCCACCTCAAAGTGGAATGGGTATTTAATTGTTGTGCTAACATCTGTGGATGCAGGGAAAACAGGTGGGAGGGATCCAACTGGATTCCTCAAAACATTTTGATTTGTTCAATATTGAATGTTGATTAATTATAATATGTGTGTGTGACTATTTGTGATTGAAACCATTAAAGGCTAAAATTTAGCCGAATATATTTTTGGTATCATAGGATACCAGAAATATGAAATTGGATGTTTTTGGAAATTAAAGTAGAATAGCTTAGACCGTTACAATTAAAGTATTAAAGTTGATTTTTATAATCCGATTGAATAAAAAAATATGGAAAATATTTTAATAAAGGAATTTCGAGAATGTTGTTCAATAGTTGAAGAATTTATTTGAGATATGGATTTTAAATATTTGAAAGCGATAAAGAAATTTAGTTCAAAAGGAAATAAATTTAGAAATTAAATTTGGAATTTAATTTGGAGTTGAAATTAACTTTAGAAGTCGATTCAGGAATAAATTTGGAGTTAGAATAAATCTTAGTAATCGATTTGGAAATTTGGTTTGGTGTTTTGGAAATAACTTGGAAAATCAATTTGAAATTGATTTGATATTTGAAAATTAATTTCGGAAATCAAATTGGAATTTGATTTTGTGTTTGAAATAAATTGGAAATAAATTTGGGATTTGATTTGGTTTGAAGGTGATATTTGGAAATCGATTTAAAATTCGTATATCAGTTGATTTTTGGGAATGCAAATTCACAATGGGAATTTGTAAAGAAAAGGGAAATTGTTTGAAAAATAAATATTGGTTTATTTTTAAAGTGTGAAAAGGAATTTACATATTTGAAATGTAAATTAAAATAAATCGAGAAGATTTATTAATTTATTTGAATGGACCATTTTGTAATGGAAAAGAATTCTTCCCTGGAAAATCGAGTATATTTTTAAAATAGCTTTTGAATAAAATTTAAAAGTTTTAGATTTGGTTTTAAAATAATATTATTGGAGAAATTAGTTTGTAAATTGTTTAAAGTAAAAAAAAATTATTTAATTAATTATACAAGTGATTATTTTAAAGATTTAAATTGATATTTGATTTAGAAAATAGTTATTTAAATATTTATACTCTATTTACAAATTTTTATTTTAAAATTAGTTTTGGACCTGAATTTTTATATGAGATATTAGTATAATATTTTTCATAACTAACATTTAAGCAAATATTCTAAAATAGTTTATTTTAAATGTTTCCAAGTATATTTTGAATAAGTATTTTATATTATTTTAAGATATTTGAAATCGGCAGATTTTCAGTGGAAATGAATAAATATTGGAAATGTTTTCCGCGCAAGGAAAAATTGATTTTCAAACGATTGAAGTGTGAAAAATTGATTTGAATTTATTTTCAAAGGGTTGAGAAGTGAAATTTTATCTTGCGAAGATATATTGAAAATAATAATAATTGGGGGAAAATTATTTGAAATCCAGTGACTGTTGTGAATGATGATTGATAGTTAAATAACCGACTATCAATATTGGCCTTAAACGGCATTTGAATTTCGATGCGACCGGGAGTCGAATTCCAACTGGATATTCGAAACCCACATCGAACCTATGTGATTGTGATGGATCTTTTGTTTAAGGATCAAAGTGAAATTGTTGTGATTTGTTTGAATCTGAATGTAACACTTATTTTTAAAATAAGCGCTCGTTATTCGGATTAGCCGGGAGAGGACCTTGTGTCATAAAACCCATTCCGAATAACGATACGACGAAATGGGATTGCATTTGAAGATGGTGTTGAAGACCGGTATTTTCAAAAGCGAAAGGATTACCTTTCGAATATCTCTGCACTGGGTTGCTCCGGTATAGAGATTTTATCACCCTTTGTGGTGGGGATTCCGGACGTGATTAGCGAATATCCGGATTGCAAGGGCTTCTTTTAAAGTGCCTTCGGTTCCGTTCGATCCCGGAACGGACTTGTACGGATGTGTGTACGACGTTACACTTTAAGATGTAAAGCTGGTTTCTATCAAATACATTTCTGTTGGTGGCGGAAAATTTATTCTCTTAGCTTAACATCCTTCTCTGAGACGTATGAGCTCAGAGGTTATGTAGTTGATGGTAACTAGTGATACATTCCCAATTTGGTAATATGGCATACGAAGTGCTGCTCATCGTTTGTTGATCAAAGCATGGCTTTTGCAAAAAGCATCACTTTGTGGACGAGACTTTGTCGGACCTGACACCCCGAAATGGTCGAAAACAAGAAGAATGCAACAAGGTTATAGGGGGTAGCGCCCCTTAGGGTATGTTGATTTCCTTCTGGACAGAGGTGGTATCAAGGTATGGAGCCCAGACACTTAACCTATGTTATTGCTGCAAATTTATTACTTTGTGGTTGTTGGTATTGAGGATCCTCGGATAAAGGTTGTTTACAAGCGGAGGATGACATACTCGTGTCAGTAGTTACCTATTTTTGCAAAGGTAAGCCGACCTTGCGTTGGCAGAGATCCGGTTAGGTTCTCGGGACGTCCCGCCTGAGGCGTACCCATTTGGCCCAGGAAGTTCCTTAGTCTGACCATTTGTCGGAAAATCCAAAGAAACAGTAAGCGCCCTGTACGGTTTTAGTTGTAGAACCTACCATTTAAAATGGTAGCTATAGCAGGCATAATATAATGGTACCTATGCTGGCTAAGATTAATATTATACTTTCGAAATTTTTTCTGCATTGTGCACTAATAGTAATAATATTAAAGAATTTTGCGTAGTAAGCATATTTGACTATCATAAGGAGAAATCTCCCCCAAGTGTGCGATTGCGTTGTGTGTGTGCCGGGAGGCCTTATGGTAGTTTCATTTTCCAAAAGCATGGCGGATTCTTTTTATTTTCTTTGTGAAAATAACTGTTTTTAAGATCTCACACCAGTCGCATGACTGACCTGGAGTTTATTGTTCCTTTTCTAAACTCTGGGTGCCCACAATTTTTCCACATGGGCAGCTTAGAGTCAGGTTATCAGGTCATTCTGGAATTTAAGAGTTGCTATGGAGATCAGGAACAAGCTGGATGGCGAAGTGTATCAGTAGTATATGTTGTATTTCTTTCCGCTGTTTGTTGTTGTACACTCTGATAATGTAATGTGATGTAATGTAATAACTGATATAGTGATTCTGTTTAAAGATATTCATTTATCTATTATATGTTGTTCCGCTGCGAATTGTGAGATTCTGTTTATTGTTTCTATTTCTTATTCTATCTTCTTCTTCTTAAACCCTAATGGTTCGGTTTTTCGGCATTCGATGGTTTGGCAGTTGATACAGTGGACGTATTAATGTCGACTTTCGGAAGTAGAAAAATCGAGTTGTTACATAATATGTCTAGCTTTGTACATTTTCAAGGGATGTTAATAAAACTGAATGTTTGAAAGAAATATCATTTTGAAACAAAAATAATTATTTGAAGAATAAATTATCAAAGGACACCTACAAACACTTAATTATCAAATCTTAAGTTTACTTACTATGCAAATAGTCGCATTTTTATGGATTTTATTCCATCATTAGCTAGAATGTGAAATAGACTAATTTTAAGGTGTATTTTTAATCAAGAAACTATCCTTTATAGTCATGAACTTATATAGGAATAAGCACTTACTAGATTAATGTAAATTTGTTAATTGTACTTTCTACATACAATACACTAGCGTGACATTGAAAAAAAGGTTCTCCCATTGATTTAAACCTATGATTTGATTGATTGTAAATATTATTTCATATGTAATGCCAATGATTAGCTTTGGGATTACTATTAAGTTTACTTTATTTTCAATTAGTAAAAAGGAAATGTCAAATATAGTAGCTTTTCACTTAAACAAATTGCTAATCTGGAAGAAACTAGACATAAAACTTCTCTTGTAATCACATAGCATTTTCATGGCAGTAAAGGGAAAGCAAATTAAAAGCTTACTAGTTATAGTTAACAGTTTGTATCGACAAACACATCACTTTCCACCCTTGATACCTCATGAATCCAACACTAATTGCAGGCTTTGTACAATATCTTTACCTATAAGAATATGCTGCATCACAATTACAACTCAGAAGCATCTTAATGAAATATATAAATCGGTAAGAAAGTAGAAAGTACTTGAGAATATTGGAAAAATCAGAACTTAAAAAAGCAAAACTTATCCTTAAAGCCAATCTTAAAGAATCACTGTTACAACTCAGATCTTAGAAAAATATACATGTTACAAGCCATCCTTAAAGCCCGATCTTGAAAGCCGATAATACAACTTATAATATTGAAAAAGGTTAAATTTAAAAAGTAGAACTTACCCAGCTTTGTGACTACATTTTATATAACTAAAAATGGTACTACTACGGTATATGCCTACTTTAAGAAAAACGTACATGTATTAAGAATAGAATGTTAACAAAATAAGCATGCGTATTATATTTTGATTGAATCTTTAGAAGGAATAAATACTGAAAGCCCTAAATGTAAAGTTACTAAAGTGACAACTCCCAAAGCTTGATCATAACACACATACCCCTAAACATACACACACAAGTGTTAATAATAGGCAATTATTAATGGAAGCAAGTTTTAGTCCGTGGAAGAATTTGAAGAATTATGTGAAAGAAGTAGCAAATGATCCTATAGATTATGCTAAGTTTCATGCATGGAGAAGGTGAGGCGTATGGTTAACTATGGTAGGGTTAGTGAGGCTAGTCCTGATTTACTTTTCCATACAGATTGTGTGAGTTTGTTAGTATGAAAGGTGATAGAAATGTTATATCACTATGATAAGTAATTCGATACATTGTTTTCGCGTTTATTAGTTTTCTAACATAGATTTTTATATGGGAGGCCTGTATATGTGCTTAACATGTACCACTCATTTTTTATTGTGGATAGAATATAAGAAATTACATAGAAATAATACTATGTTAGTTCATGTATTTGTTCCTTGGTAAGATGCAAGATCCGTTTATGCATACTTGATAGTGCTGGTGAATGAGAAATACTTGCATACTGTGATCTCAGATCGTTCATCATTGCAACTTGTTTGAAAATAAAATGAGTTTGGATTTTGTTCAATGAAGTAAATTTTTATGTGTATGAAAATAAAATTGAAATATTTTGATTTGCTATTGGAAACATGCATTATTTGTATGTAATAGGTCAAATATGAACAGTTAATCAAAACTTGTTAGATCAAAATTATGATGCAAGGTATGATCTTTTGATAAGTTTATGGATGTATGTATTTGTGTAACAAGCTTAACTTATGAATTATATAACTGCATGGATTTATTCAGTGCAAAATAACAATAATGATGAAAACGACTAATTGGTAGGAAAACAAAGAAAAACTGTAACGACCCGATATTTTCAGCCATTCGCATCCACACATGCCGGACTTGAATTGCTCAAAATACCGCATTGTAAATAAATTTGGAGCAAATAAAATACAACCACAAAATCACAGAAATGTCAGAATAACTAGCAGCGAAAATTAAAATACCATAGTAGTTCATGAAGCTACTATAACAAACTTTTAGAAAAAGCATAATACATAATACATAATATCAGTTTGAAAAAAACATATACAATAGAAATCTCAAATACATAGAAGTTTATAAATACCAGATCTAAATAGAACAACTGAAACTGAAAGGGAATAGATAACTAGACAAGCAGAATCTTCAGCGATTCCTAGCTCCAGAAAAGAAATCCAACGCTATGCTGTAAATACTCAGGCTGACCCGAGCATAAAGTAAAACACAAAACACTCGAGTCAGGACATATATACTTATATAATGTAAACCAACTCAAGTGAACTATAGTAGTAATGTACAATAACTTAAAGGATGCTTAGGATCGCCCATCCTTTAAGGATTAGTTAAACTATAAATTAAATACATCTCGTGGTTAAAATTTCAAAATCGTAATTTATACTTCAAAATCAAATATCATTTCAAAATTCACTATCATTCAAAATCCATTTAAAAATATCAAAATATCGTATCTTTTCAAAACCATATTCATTTTATTTAAAATACCATTCCAACATACATTTCAAATAGTTTATATTTCAAAAAAAAATTACTTCATTTTCAATCATTAAAATGAAGTTATTATATTATAATTAAATTTCCAAAATTTTAATCTTTCAAAGTTCATTTATTCTCTTAAATTTATTAAGACAATGAAAATTCAACTTTCGCAGCATTTAGAAAATGCTACGGAAAGTTACTTTTAAAAGAATTCAATTTATCAAAAGACAGCATTTAAAAATGCAGTAATAGGGTTACTTTAGTTCGAATAAAGCCTTAGGTAATTTCAGCAAATACAGCACTTACAAAGTGCTATAATAGCCCTTAATTCAATTTAGCCATTTAGTTCATTTCAATCAACTACAGTATTTACAAATGCAGTAATATCCTTTACATTAGAAATAATAACATTTCAAAGTATTGTTAATTATTCCAAATATTCAATATAATTTCACAAATAATTAAATTTTATTTAAATCATTTAAACTTATATAATCATATACTTTTTACTTTTAAAACAATCATTTACATACCCTTATATTCATGATTTTATAAAGTTAAATTTCATTCAAAAATCAATTTAATAATAATTTAATTATATAATTCAACATTGAATTTCAATTCTTTATAATCAAATTTTTAACTTAACACTTAAGTTTAAATTTTCAAATATAACTTATTTTTCATCTTATTTACTTAACTTAAAATTCACTTTTAAACAAAATTCACAAATTTCCAATTTAAGTTATATTTCAAAATTCAACTTAGATATTCATTTATTTCACTTTTAACTTATTCAAAAATCATTAACACTTTACAAAAATCATTTAAATTCATTTTACATCAAATTTAAATCTATTTTCATATTTCCTACTTAATTTAATTTCCATTTATAACCAAATCATGATTTCCAAAATAACTTATATTTCTAATTTCTAACTTTACCATTAATTTATTTCACTTATAAATTTTTAGAAAATCAATAATACTTTATGAAATCTTTTTTAATTAAGTTTAAATCAAAATATTATAATATTTACATCTCTAAAATATTTTAAAATTTTTAGAAAAATATATTTTAACCACGGGTCTATATATCATTTTCTAGCCTAGGTAAAGTGATACGGATAATATATCATTTCAATCCGTAATTTACAAAGAAAACCCGGGTTCTATCATTTCAAACCCGCAATCCCAAGTAAAAATGAAATAAATAAAAATCGTTCAGGCCTATCATTTCAGCCCATAACGATTTTTCCCTATTCTAAAGTCCGTTCGGGTATTTATCATTTCTACCGATGGTGATTCTAATCCAAAGGGAACTTGCAGTGTGATAAACTGATATAAATAACAGAATAGCATAATATAACAGTAACAGATAATATAACAAGTAAATAAGCATGTGTGAACATCATATGACCATAACATAGCAAATATAGCATGGTGATATATTTTACAGATTCAAATATGATCAGTTTACTAGTCGTATAAGTATAAAACTCTCTAGTGAGAATAACTTACCTGTATAGCTGGAGATGACAACCAAATACATAAAACAGAGATCTTCAAAGGCATGAAAGCACGAATACGATTTGAGTGTGGGAGAGCCAAGGCAACCAAAGTGGATTTCAATGCAACACAAGTCACGACCAAGGCAAGCATGGTCACGGCCAGGCCTGGTGGGGTCAGGAGGTGATGTGGCAAAGGTCTTAGGTCATGTAGGTGGCTGGTGGTGATGAGGTCAGGGCCGGCCAAGGTGGTGTGGTGAAGTATTGATGGCATGGGAGCTCGGCTATGGAGATTTTCATGTGGATAATGCAAATTTTGGTGGAGTTGTTCAACTAGTGGTGCATGGCCAGGCTTGGGCAGAGGGCTGGAGGTGATGGCAGCCTGATGTGGTGTTCGTGGAGGCAGCCATGGTGAAGGAGGAGGAAGGGCTGAGCTACAAAGGTGAAGACAAGTGCAAAGAGATAAGAAAAACAAGATGAAAATGAGAAGAAAAGAAGAAGAATTTTACCAAACTTTGCCTCAGGAGATGATGGCCAAAATTTTAGGTTTGAGAAAATTTCCTATACATGAAATGAAGTGGGTATGTGGCTGAAGCAATGAGATACGGCCAGCAATTGAATGCATGTGATGTTTGGTTTGAAAAGCTAAGTTGAAATATGAAAAGGCAAGGTATACAAAAGGTCGAAACTCTTCATATTTTCAAAATTCTTTTTAAATTTTTAAATACATGTAAAATACTTATAAATACGGATAAAAACACAAAAAATATGATAAATGTACAAAAATAAATAAATATTAATTAAACATAATTAAATTAGGAAAAATAGCAAAAATTGGAACTAGGCTAAAAAATTTGAAAATAAATGCAATAAACTTTGGAAAAATTTAAACATCACTTTGAAAATGTTTTAAAATAAAATATATACCTAACATGTCATATAACACATATTAGAACATGCTTTGACAAATAAAAATATTATTTATATAATTTAAAATAAACAACATTGTTAAATAAATTAATGTACGCACAATATTGTAAAATGCATAACTTTCACAGTGTAAATCAATTTTCAACAAAAGGAAAAGCAGTATTCTAAAAATTTAATATATTTTCATAATAAATGATAAAATTCAAAAATTCAAAAATTTAAATTTTAAATTTAAAAGTCAAAGTTTGACCAGATTGACCAAAAATCCACATTTTTGGAAAATATACAACTTATTCAGCTTTGAAATTATAATTCACACAAAAATCAAAATATACTTTTAAAATTACAAAATTTATTCATTTTAATAATAAAATAAAGTTTTTAAATCAAGATTTTAAATTTAAATAATTAAAATAAACAATTAAAATAATCATAAAATACTGGGTTGTTACACTCTCCCCTACTCAAATCTTTTCGTCCTCGAAAAGAACGAACAAGGAAAAAAGAAAAAGCAGATAGACAACAAATAGTACCTAGAAAAACAATTTCGGATTCGAAGCACAAATGCTCTCCTCCGTTTCCCAGTACAATCTCGATCATCAGTACCCATTGTACTTCGATCAAACTAACTGATTTCCTTCTTAGCTGCTTCGTACCTTTGTCGACAATACGAAGTAGCTTACTCTCGACAGTTAGATTAGGCTCTATATCCCAACCATCAAGAGCAGAAGGCTGAACAAAAGAGATAGGCCAGGAAGATACCAGAGAAGATGTGAGACGTGGAATACATCATGCACTCCAGAATGCTTCTTGGGCAAATCCAAACGATAACCCAAAGAACCAACTCTTCCCATAATGCAGAAAGAACCCTTGAAGAGGAAAAAGGTAGGAATAGCTAGAAGAAAAAAAATAGGTTGGAACACAAGGATGGACCATTATTTTAAAACCATATACATTTCAATTTAAAATTTTATACTTACAACATTTTAAACATTTTGTAATATGATAGATAGTCATTTGATTCAAATTTGATAGTTCGAAGTAAAAATATTTAAAACATTTTTAAATTTTTTAGACAAGTAAAATAAATGATCAAAATATCCTTAATATAATATACTTTATCAAAATACTTTTATAACTCGATGTCTTAACAAGTTTACTTTCGTTCCTACAGACTCTGGCTATGCGTTGATCAAGCGCAAAGCTAGAATTCTCCGGTTACTTAGCAGACATGTTTCAACACCCAGTGAAAATACTGAAAAACCTTTAAAAATAGATATGGAAAGTACAATCCAAACAAAACAACCAAACATTTTTCTAACCATGGATCGCAGATACACAATGGTTACGCCTGGATCCCCCAGGAAACATCCGTACCTGTAAGCTATCTCAGCCCGCGAATCACGCCATGATGACTAGTAGACCGTAGATACACAATGGTTACGCCTGGTTCCCCCAGGAAACATCCGCACCCTTAAGCTATCTCAGCCAGCGGATTTCGCAACTAATACGACCTATGTTGATCGTAGGATACACAATGATTACACTTGGATCCCCAAGGAAACGTCCGTATCCCCAGGCCATCTCAGCCTGGCGAATACGCTATGCAGTCGCGATCATAAGACCATGGAGATCGCCATGGAATTCGATGTACACTCGAGTATCATATCCGGAAAACCCAAACAAGAGAGAATAATATCGATAGAATGAATCCATAGTGTGGCCACAAAGCGGATATCAAGCAGAAGGCACTTTCCATATCTTTATTTCGAAAATATGTATCATATAGTAGCTTTCAAAATCACTTTCAAATATCATACTTATATAAAGTCCATTATATATACGATTTCATTTCCAAATCAAATACTTTCCAAAATCAATAGTATATCAAATCATACATATATAGACTTCGATTACATAAGATTTCTCTTTCCAAATTGAGCATCTTTTCAAATCAACAGTTTCAAATTAACTTCATACTCATACAAATCAATTTTATATAAGTTCGATAACTCCTAAATCAAGTTTTTTTATAAAATAAGATTCTCAAATTTCAATTCCATTCAATATCAATTCAGTTTCAAAATCATATATGATTTCGCCAAATCATTTCTTTCAAATTATATATGCTCAGTTTCAAAGTTTCTTAAAACAATAGATTTAGAAAATAATCCAAATTTCCAAATCAACAAAATTTGGGTCAAACAAATTCATTTCCATTTCAAATATGTATTCACTTTCAAAATCCTAACACTTTCAAAGTTATAAATCTTTCAAAACCAAAATACTTGAAATCATTTCATTTTGAAAATCATAACATTTCAAAATCATACATTTGAAATCATATAACATTCCTTTAATTCTTTACATTTCACAAATTTATTCAATTAAATCCAAATCTAAAATTTCCAATTTTAATTCAATTCAAACCATCAGTTTCAATTCAATTTAGTTTTTCAACAAAACCATTTCAAATATTATCAAATTTCAAATAAAGATTTGATCCATAAAAAAACTATTAAATCTTTAATATATTTCAAAGCTTAAATATACCATATTCCAAAACTAAATTTTATAATTTCATATATCTCAAATTTTACTTTATTATTACTTAGTTTTGAAATGTTCATTTCATAAATCCATCATTTTTAAATAAACTCAAATCACAAGTAAACCAAATATCATTTCATACAAATATAAACTTCAAATATTCATTTATCAAAATCAATTATCATTTCAAATTCACATTCTTTATCAAATAAAGATTATATCATTCAAAACCATTTCATAATCATTAAAGTATCTAAAATGGTTACAAAGTTTAAAACCATCTGTTTTTAAAACCTTAAAACTATTTATTTCTATATGAAAAATCCAATTTACCATTGGAAAGATTATTATTCTATATATATACTTTATTCAAAACATTTCAAATCAATATTTCATACCAGAATAATTCAAAGTAGTCATATTTATTTCACTCAATAAACAGTTTCAAACTTATATAAATCATATTACTTTATACATTAATCATACCAAACTAAACTTATATTCTTTATCAAATACCCTATACCTTTCAAAATTACCTGGCTTTGAAAAGTTAACCTTGATTTGGAAGTGCTCGAATCTTCAAAATAGTCGAAGAAATCATATTTTCAATCCAAGAGTTGGAAATCACCAACAAATCAGTAAACCAATTCCAAAAGATAAGGTTATACCAAAACAGATCTAAGTCTCGAGGACTGAACACTGGCTTATTTTAAATTATTTCAAATATATATATATACGTATACATATATCTTTCAAATGTCAAACCGCACTTCAAAATCTGAAATCAAAATTTGGTTTCACAAAATCACTCACATAGCAAAGCTACTAGAGTGGCCTCTCCCCCGCTCAAAAACTCGAAAACCAATGTCGATGATATATGCATTCATCACCAAAATTTATTTTCCAGCGACATAAGTGGATTCTGGACTTTTATTTTCTTGAAACTTCTTTGAAATCACTTCGAAATCATTGGGATTAGTTTGAATACATTGGAAACATTTTTTATTCAAAAAAATATCTTTAAATCATATTAATATTATATATTCCAAAATCTTAAAACCGATTTCAAAACACCAGAGTTCGATTCCTCGAAATTCAAATTCGAAAATGTTTCGGTTCTAAATCATTTTTATATAAATCAAATTCTTATAAATTTTAAAATTTCAAATCCTTTCAAAGCTTCAAATTCTCATTTTCAAAAGATATAAAATCCTTATTGAAAATATTTCACTTTTATATACAAAATATGGTCATCCTTATCAAAATAATAATTTCGATGTATGCACAAATTCAAAATACAATCAAACACAAATTTCCAAAGAATGATTCAAGGTTAGATTTCAAACAATACGGAGATTCGAATTTAGAGGAACTCTAATCAAATAGAATTCTGGTTCAAAGATAAGCTCGAACGAAGATAAGATAACTTAATTACCAAATAGAAGATGGATAAGCCTTTATAAATTGTGGGCGACCTTAATCGGTCAACCGTGATTTCATGAATATAATCAATTCGAAAATCTAAGGCAAATCAACATTTGACCGCTAGAGATAGAATCCAAATATTAGCAGAAGGTAGGCAGCATCGTAAATCGAGGATACAGAAATATCCGGTTAATCAATACCAATTGTAAAGGAGTTTCACCCCTTTACCAATCATTCAAAGATTTACGGAACCACCAATCTTAAAAGTGGTCATTCCAAGTGGGGTTATACTGGATTTCAGAACTAGTGGGAGCGTTCAAAAGTTCAAGGAATCCTAATCAATAAGAATCCTAACCAAGAGATTTCTAACAAGGTGGATACCGAAGATATGAAGTTTGGAAAATTTTGGTTTCAAAATAAGGAAAGTTTTATACCAAAATAATCTTTAAAATCATTTTATACTTCAAAAATACGTTCTCTCACAAGCAAAAGATTCTGAGATTGATTTCACTCATTCTAGGGTATTTCTATCCTATTTCTAATGAGTTTTTGCCCCGTAGGCTAAGATTTGCCTAAAACCAAAGCTCTGATACCAACTGTAACAACCCGATATTTTTAGCCATTCACAACCATACAACCGCACTTGAATTGCTCAAAATACCGCATTGTAAATAAATTTGGAGCAAATGAAATACAATCACAAAATCATAGAAATATCAGAATAACTCGCAGCGGAAATTAAAATACCATAGTAGTTCATGAAGCTACTATAACAAACTTTCAAAAAAAACATAATACATATATCAGTCTGAAAAAACCATATACAATAGAAATCTCAAATACATAGAAGTTTATATATACCAGAGCTAAATAGAACAACTGAAACTGAAAGGGAATAGATAACTAGACAAGCAGAATCTCCAGCGATTCCTAGCTCCAGAAAAGAAATCAAAAGCTAAGCTATAAATACTCAGGCTGACTCGAGCGTAAAGTAAAACACAAAACACTCGGGTCGGGACATATATACTTATATAATGTAAACCAACTCAAGTGAACTGTAGTAGTAATGTACAATAACTTAAAGGATGCTTGGGATCGCCCATCCTTTAAGGATTAGTTAAACTATAAATTAAATACATCCCGTGGTTAAAATTTCAAAATAGTAATTTATACTTCGAAATCAAATATCATTTCAAAATTCAGTATCATTCAAAATCCATTTCAAAATATCGTATCTTTTCAAAACCATATTCATTTTATTTAAAATACCATTTCAACACACATTTCAAAATAGTTTAGATTTCAAAACAAATTACTTCATTTTACATCATTAAAATGAAGTTATTATATTTAATAATTAAATTATTAAATTTCCAAAATTTTAATCTTTCAAAGTTCATTTATTCACTTAAATTTATTAAGACAATGAAAATTCAACTTTCACAGCATTTAGAAAATGCTATGGAAAGTTACTTTTAAAACAATTCAATTTAATAAAAGATAGCATTTAAAAATGCTGTAATAGGATCACTTCAGTTCAAATAAAGCCTTGGTTAATTTCAGCAACTACAGCACTTACAAAGTGCTATAATAGCCCTTAATTCAATTTAGCCATTTAGTTCATTTCTATCAACTACAGCATTTACAAATGCGGTAATATCCTTTAGATTAGAAATAATAACATTTCAAAATATTGTTAATTAAATTCCAAATATTCAATATAATTTCACAAATAATTAAATTTTATTTAAATCATTTAAACTTATAAATTCATATATTTTTTACTTTTAAAACAATCATTTACATACCCATATATTCATGATTTTATAAAGTTAAATTTCATTCAAAAATCAATTTAATAATAATTTGCTTATATAATTCAACATTCAATTTCAATTCTTTATAATTAAATTTTTAACTTAACACTTAAGTTTAAATTTTCAAATATAACTTATTTTTCATCTTATTTACTTAACTTAAAATTCACTTTTAAACAAAATTCACAAATTTCCAATTTAAGTTATATTTCAAAATTCAACTTAAATATTCATTTATTTCACTTTTAACTTATTCAAAAATTATTAACACTTAACAAAAATAATTTACATTCATTTTAAATCAAATTTTAAATATATTTTCATATTTCCTACTTAATTTAAATTCCATTTATAACCAAATCATAATTTCTAAAATAACTTATATTTCAAATTTCTAACTTTACCATTAATTTATTTCACTTATAAATTTTTAGAAAATCAATAATACTTCATAAAATCATTTTTAATTAAGTTTAAATCAAAGTAATATAATATTTACATTTCTAAAATATTTAAAAAAAATTAGAAAAATATATTTTAGCCACGGGTCTGTATATCATTTTCTAGCCTAGGTAAAGTGACACAGATAATATATCATTTCAATCCGTAATTTACAAAGAAAACCTGGGTTCTATCATTTCAAACTCGCAATCCCAAGTAAAAATGAAATAAATAAAAATCGCTCAGGCCTATCATTTCAGCCCATAACGATTTTTCTCTATTCTTAAGTCCGTTCGGATATGTATCATTTCAACCCATAGTGATTCTAACCTAAAGGGAACTTGCAGTGTGATAAACTGATATAAATAACAGAATAACATAATATAACAGTAACAAATGATATAACAGGTAAATAAGCATGGGTGAACATAATATAAAAGTGTCTGGTCAGAATAACTCACTTGTATAGCTGGAGATGACAATCAAATATACAAAACAGAGATCTTTAAAGGCACGAAAGTACGAATACGATTTGAGTGTGGAAGACCAAAGTTAATTGCCTTGAACATATGAAACAAAACAATATACAACACATGAATATACACTTAAAAAATTTAGACAACACTAGAAATACATGCACAAAAAGTCACCAAATCTCTTGCACTTGCTTTCAACCACCCCTAGGCTCAGCCATAGGTTATAATACACGGCCATGGTAAGGACTTGGATCTGGTTTTGGGTTCAATAGGTTGGCCACAACATGGAAGATGATGTATAAGGATATATGCATGAAACTACAAATAGAAGGCAACCAAAGTGGATTTCAATGCAACACAAGTTACGTCTAAGGCAAGCATGGTCACGGCCAGGCCTGGTGGGGTCAGCAGGTGATGTGGCAGAGGTCTTAGGTCATGTAGGTGGATGGTGGTGATGAGGTCAGGGCTGGCCAAGGTGGTGTGGTGAAGTATTGATGGCATAGGAGCTCGGCTATGGAGTTTTTCAAGTGGATAATGCAAATTTTGGTGGAGTTGTTCAACTAGTGGTGCACGGCCAGGCTTGGGTAGAGGGCTGGAGGTGATGGCAGCCCGATGTGGTGGTGGTGGAGGCAGCCATGGTGAAGGAGGAGGAAGGGCTGAGCTACAAAGGTGAAGACAAGTGCAAAGAGATAAGAAAAACAAGATGAAAATGAGAAGAAAAGAAGAAGAATTTTACCAAACTTTGCCTCAGGAGATGATGGCCGAAATTTTAGGTTTGAGAAACTTTCCTATACGTAAAAATGAAGTGGGTATGTGGCTGAAGCAATGAGATACGGCCAGCAATTTAATGCATGTGATGTTTGGTTTGAAAAGGTAAGTTGAAATAGGAAAATGCAAGGTATACAAAAGGTCGAAACTCTTCATATTTCCAAAATTATTTTTAAATACATGTAAAATACTTATAAATACAGATAGAAACACGAAAATATGATAAATGTATAAAAATAAACAAATAAATATTAATTAAATATAATTAAATTAGGAAAAATAGCAAAAATTGGAACTAGGCTAAAATCATTTGAAAATAAATGCAATAAACTTTGGAAAAATTTAAACATCACTTTAAAAATGTTTTAAAATAAAATATATACCTATCATGTCATATAACACATATTAGAACATGATTTGACAAATAAAAATATTATTCATATAATTTAAAATAAACAACATTGTTAAATAAATTAATGTACACACAATATTGAAAATGCATAACTTTCACAATATAAATTAGATTTCAACGAAACGAAAAGCAGCATTCTCAAAATTTAATATATTTTCATAATAAAAGATAAAATTTAAAAATTTAAAATTTAAATGTAAAAGTCAAAGTTTGACCAGATTGACCAAAAATCCACATTTTTGGAAAATATACAACTTATTCAGGTTTGAAATTATAATTCACACAAAAATCAAAATATACTTTTAAAAATAACAAAATTCATTCATTTTAATAAATAAAATAAAATTTTTAAATCAGGATTTTCAATTTAAATAATTAAAATAAACAATTAAAATAATCACAAAATACTGGGTTGTTACAAAATCATGGTTTTCCTTGGGTGGAAACGAGTCAATAGCTGTATTTAGGACTTTATAATGCATCATGCATTTTATTATAGAACTCATATACTTTTTATTATTATTACTTCATGCTATTCTAGCTACTTTTTAAGAGTTGAAGCTTTCATAACCGGAAATAGCGGTTTGACTATGGTTTGGAGTCTTACTACATACATAATATCATGTCCTGAGACATGGTATTATCAACTTAAAAGAAGCATGTAATGCTAACTTAAACAACTGCATGCCTACATGTGTCTAATATATGTAAGGACAATATCTACACATAATTTTTAGCAAACTTAGAATAGTTCTATAACAACATAAGTCAGTTTTGGCCACATCAGTTTAGCCATGTATCGAACAAGAATAGATTGCATCAGACTAAAAACTGTTGATTAAGCTCACCAAACTTCACTAAATCGTATGCGTTAATATCATGGCGATGGTTCGATTTTTGGTAATTTCCATCCAAAGAAAATCATATTTATCCTAGAATAAATGCAAATATATTAAAAGAATTATAAATAGAACAACCAATTCTTTCTACACATTTCTATAATTAACGAAATTTGAACGGGGCAAAATATACACTGCACAAAGTTAATTCTTAGCACTTATTCTTGGACACACTGATCGATTATAAGAAAAACTTATCAACGACTAGCATGCATAGAGATAAATGTAGTTATAGCTTGAGATTAAGAAATCTATGCAGCTCCATACTTGAGTCTATAATTATATATTAAGTTAAATTATTAAAAACCATGTTAGTGGAAAAGTAACAAGTATAAAATCCATTTGAGAATTAATAGTTAAATGCTTTAGCTTTTATTAATAAGGCTTCTAGTTCTATTAAAAATTGTTTTTGAAAATATAAAAAACAAAAGGTCAAGCTGTAAATATACTTACTCTTAAGTCATGAGTCAAAATAACAATGATAACAAGAGTCAAATCTACTTATCAGAAACAAAAAGCAAAAATTCCATGACTTTGACTAAATTAAAATTAGCTTCTAAGAATCATTTATTTTTCAATAACTTTGATAATGTATTTATGTGTATCTTTCATTTTCAAAAGAAGGTTCATGCAATATCCTTTGATTCGACCATTATTTAAACAGCTGATATTTCTATGAACTTTCTTAAAGAGAAAATGTAACAATTATATGCTCTAGACCTGTTTATTATGGTGTAATAAATTTTTTAATCTTATGATACAGTAGAAAAAATGGCTTACTTATATCTTGAAAATGAGAAATTATATGAAGAATATTTAAAATATTTCCCAATCGCTAAAGCAATGGGTATACAAGTTTAATACTGATACTAAACATTACCTTGGAACTGTGAGTGATAGAAAGCATTCAATATATAAGGAAAAGCTGAATAAAAGTTATCAAATACCAATCCAGACTAAAAATTCTACAAACATAATCAACTTGCAGTTATGTTTTAGTTAAAAGTTTAGTTCTAATCTACAATCCAAATTACCAAACACATCACATGGAATTATTTAAATTTATAGTGCACCTACTAACTGGAGCTTTAATTCCTCCAAGCTATGCAAACTTTACACCATAATTACTTTAATTCCCATCCAAAATACTAATTTGCAACCTAAACTCAACCCACAACTAATAAATCATCAAAATTGCATAACTATGTAATACTTGCAAGAAGCACGTGAAGTGATTGTAGCAGGTGGCGAGTTTATTGGTATTGCAGATTGAGAAGCAGGTTAAACCTCACTCCAAAATCTAATCCCTCCATGCTTAGGGCTGTGGAGGAGTTGATCGGCTTAGGGCTCATAAAGAGGAGATCGACTTAGGGTTTGTGTAGAAACGGGAGTAGATCGATGGAGGAGTGAATTGATGAAGTAGAGAGGAGCAGAGTAATGGATGGGAGTAAAGCAACGATGGAGGAATCGCGAGGCGAGACAAAAATTTCTGAAGTGGAGAGAAAAAATAGAAGCAGATTTGGGAATGGAAAGGAAAAAACACAGTAAATGTTTTATTAGCAGGGAAAGGCGATAAATTTTGGCAGCTCTGAAAAAGCAAAATATACATGTAAATTAAAAGTGTGAAATAACATTGGTTGCACTTACATTTCAAACGTAGTGTCAGTATTAAATAAAATTTATACATTAGTTAATGAAGCATTTTACCTCTTGTTTTCCGTAACGGTAATGCTTATTTTGTGGAGGAGGGTCACTCAAAGCATCCTATATGCGGTTCGACTCCTCCAGGGTCAACTCACGACCAATGGACCATGCCCCTTGAGCTTGCGCCGCTTTATATTATTCCTACGATAACAAGCGAAAGTTTGCTACAATAAATATTCAATTTAAAACTTATGAAATGTGAACTAAAACCATTAAGCATGATTACCATTATGGTTTGAGATTTATTATCCATCCAAACATGTGAAACATTGCCATCCTCACATGCCTTCTCAACGGCATGCGTGTGTGTGAAGATCTCTGCCATTGTAGGCACACAATTTTAGCTATTATACTAAAATTATATAAATATATAAATACACACACACACACACACACACACATATATATATATATAAAATGTTACCAATATGATTAAATGTCAATAATCAATTTATAATCGCAATGAATTTGGACGTAGAAACGGAAACAAAAATCAAGGTGAGTAAATGTGACGACCCGCCTTTCTCTAACCCAGAAAGACGTTTCATCATTAAGAAAGAAAGGGATAGAAATAGAAAAGAATAGAAAGAAAGAACAACAACATCAGAATCTCACAGCGGAATGGAACAAAATATAATACATCACATATCTATTACATAGTTATACATACATCAGAGTCTTACAATATCAGATAACAGTACTGTCATATACATACATGTCCATACATACATCCAAAATACAGCATCACTAACTACACAACGGAACTACATATATAGATACATACGTCTGGTCTTCTCCCAAAATAGCTCCTCCAGAAAAGCAACACTTCTAGATACCTATCACTTAGCTACTCATAAAAATTAGAGTACCCAAGAGTTTATGAAAACACAAAATATAAACTCCGGGTCAGACATGGGTCTGGTATGAGTAAACAGGTTAAAATTGCTTAACTTTGAAAATCATTTGAAAATAAAGGTATCACGTAAGACTCCCCACAAATAAATACGGGTAAGTTTTTACCTTACGCTAACCAAAACATTTTATAGGAAATTCTGTGATATTGTAATAGTGTCTAGGGTTTTCATGTAAATAGAAAATAGCCGAAATTGTTACATCTATTAAATTCCAGCTACTAGCCACGAAAGTGGGTAATACAAATCAAAACCGTAGGGTCTCGTAGGGTAAATGGATTTCCAACAATGGCAGGGCTACTGGGGTACCGCCCGTCACAGTACGGGGCCTAGATCACCGTACCGAGGATTACTCCCTTCATCCCCTACAACAAAAGGCCGGAACCATTCCTTACTGAATAGTCCCGAACAAGATAACCCCGCAGTTGTGGCCAACAACTGCCCACTAAGCCGGAATAAAAAGGGACATCTAGACAGGGGAAAATCTTGTCCTGCTTGGGCATGACCCACCTAACCTTGCTGCATCTCCCCTGTTTTAGCCATTCCCGGTTGATGAGGCTTGAGGCTACGATTACCTTTATCGAACATTATCTTAGAATGCTCATCGTCCGCCTGACGATGTGTTGAAAGCATTCAATCCATACAAGTTCGTTCCGGGTTCGAACGAAACCGAAGGCATTATCTCGTTACACTCATTTTTAAATCACCCTCAGAGTTAATAACGATAACCCTTGCATTCTGAAACTCCATCTCAATCTCCATTTGATAAGTTACGACCTATCGTTTAATTTGGATCGATGTGGTTTTCGGAGAATCAAAATTGATTCTTCCGATCCCGGTCTCATCGGATCCAAATGCCATTTTAAGGGCCAAGTTGTCTATTTAACTTAACAGTTCAATTTAATATCAAGAATTAACATAACAGATATATTAGATAAATCATATACAGTTAACACAGATATCCATAATACATCACAACATATCACAGAAATATCATCAACAGATATCAAAGTCAATCAATCATGATTATCAATGCATACCAAACAGTTTGGTTTTACTTAACTAAATTATTTGCTTAAGAATAAACTATTTTATTCTGTAAATTAATTACTGATTAATTAGCTGATTAACGATTAATAAATTAATTAGTTAATCATTAATTTGTAATTTATAAATTATCTAACGTTTACTTAATTATTTATCTATTCATTAACTATATCTCATTTAAACAAATAATTAGTTAATTCTTAATTATCACTTAATAATTAATAACTTACTTATTAAAAGGAATTAATTATTTAATTATTATAAATTTCTTTAATTATCAATTTAATTAAAATGTAATATCTTTAATTAATCTCGTATGTTAACTTCCATTCACTAACTAACTCTTTAATGATAAGCTTATGTTCTTGATATTTTATTTGATTAAATATTTATTTCAAAATCAGCTTAAAGTTATTAATTTAAAAATTCAAGTAAAAATTTTAATCAACATTCCACTATTTACTGACCAATCTTCTACCTTTATATAATTACTTAAATCAAGTCTTTAATTAAAACATTAGCTTAACAATTTAACGTTTGTTTATTGATCCAGTAACTCACCTGTACAAATCAGTGCAGGCCCATTTTAAAACACCGAGACAACATTGTACATTACTCGAGAAAAACTCGAGTTTCCCCGCGTCTCACCCGTGTAACTCTCCTTCCCTTCTTCTTTCCAGTTCTTTTCTTCTTCTTCTTGTTTTTTTTTAGTTAAGTTGAAATCGTACCTGAAGCTACTCTCACACGCTACTCGAAGAAACACGGGAATTTACTCGAAGCATTCCTCACAAATGTCTCGAGCAACCCACGCGTTAACCCAGAACCCAAAGAAAAACAACACGACATTGATCACCGAACCCCACTTCGCCACCGTGCACGTGCACGGTGGTCTCCCTTGCCTGCGGCGACTCCCTACAGTCCCCACACACCACAAAACACCCACTTAAGTGAAATCGAAGCCCAAAATCCAATTACAAGTCGAAATGAAGAATTCGACCTGTAGCTCCAAAAACAACATCAGCTATGCCACTGTAAAAACGACCGCGTGGCCACCACACATCACCAGAGGTGATGAAAATTCACCAAGACGTCGCCTACACCACCACCTAGCTCCTCCTACAGTCGCGCTTCACTCGGTTACATATTTGAGCCGAAATCAATTTTTGTACAGAGCTTTGAAAAAAAATGGGTTTAAACCCTATTTATGATTCGAACTCAAAATATATGAATTCGAAAAATAATTTACTATTTTTCTAGTGTTAATACCTCTTAAATCTTGCTTCATACCAAATTCCAGGAATTAACATTTCATTAATCTTCCAAATTTGACAAATATGCAGTGAAACTTAAAAGCAAAACTGCTCAACAAATCTTTGATTATAAATTACAATTTTTATGTGTAAAATCATAATTTTGTTTATGAAAACTAATTATACTATTGGATTTACAAATTTTGACATTTGAATTTTAAAGCTAAATCTTCTTTTTAAACCTGTAGTTTGGAATACAGGGTTAATATCCTACTGTGAACATCAAACATGCTTACAGGCTTTGTTTTCATATAACAACTTGAATTTACAAAATTTTAAATAGTTAATATGAATAAGATTTGTAAATTTATATTGATTCACTTTGTAACAACTTAAAGTATTGATCAAGAACAGCTATATGAGTTTCCAGATCAACAAACATACACAGAGCAATATGTTAAACAATATCAACAAATATCATTAATAAGCAAAACATATAAACTAAAGTTGAAATTAATTCGTTTACTCACTTAAAACTGTTAGTTGAACAGAAAGTATGTTGAAGAACTTGCAGATGAATTTCTCTGAAACTTTCCTTTGCTTTTCTCTGTTTCACAGGTTTGTTTCTAAAATTTTTGTAGACAACACAATAACATGATGCATATAAATAAAAAGACTTTGAACAACAGCTGTAGGTTAAATGGTACAAGTTTTCACTTGTTTGACCAAGTTTGAATACACTGCTAAATGAAATTATCACAGGGATCGGCTGTAGTACTTGCTTGAACAAGAATTTGTGCTAATTTAATGCTTGTCTTCATATTTGTTAACATATAATTAATGTTTGCTGATACTTGCTGTTTGTACAAAGATATTTTTGTTTACAGCTTTTGTACAAAGCTTTCGTTTACATGCAATTAATGTTGGCTGGAAGTTTATTTATCTTGGCTACAGGTTCTTAGTGCAAAGATATGTTGTACTTGATGTAAATATTTTGTTACACTAGTTTGTACATCCTAGTTTTAGAGGTTGCTGAGCATATATGTTACTTTGTTCATTTTATACTTAGATCATTTCTTTGTTTTTGTGAGCATATATGTGTATAGCTTGTTTTGTTTAAAAGTTATTGTTAGCATATTAGTTGTATTCTATTTGTAATTAAATTTTAAAACACTTGATTTATAACATTGTATTTGTACTTATATATTTATCTCTTATGTTCAAATCATAGTTTTATACTTATGTTAAATATTTACAAGCTTTATTTTATTTTTAATTATAAGAGTTGTTGTTAGAATCATTTCTTAATCTTATTTTTTTTATTTAAAGTTTAACTTCAAATATTCGATCTATAACTTATATTTACATTAATATATTTTATATTTATTTAATATGGGTAGACTTGTGCCGTTTTAACATTATTATTATTAGCTATATTTAAATTAGATTAAATTCTTATTATAAAAATATGGTCAAAATCCTGGGTCGTTACATTCCTCCCCCCTTAAAAGAATTTCGTCCCCGAAATTTAAACAACAGTAAATTCAAAAGCTTTTATATTAACAATCCAAACATACATATCATTCATACAATAACAAACAAACAAGCAGTCTATTCTAACAAACAACACTAGTTATCCGAACATAAATCTGGATAAGCACTCCTAAAACTATCAAGAGTTTCCCAGGTACAATCCCTGGGATCCTCACTCCATTGCACCTTAACGAGTTTCACCACTTTGTTCCTGAGTTGCTTCTCATCACGGTCCACAATCTGAACTGGATTTCTGACCACAGTTAAATTGGGTTCTACTTCCAAATCTTCTTGAATTACCGGTTCCACAACCAGTGAGGGATCATGAACCAATTTCCTCAAATGCGATACATGAAACACATTGTGAATCCCAGACATCCGCTCTGGTAATTCAATCCTGTAGGCTACAGCTCCAATTCTCTCCAACACTCGGAACGGTCCAGTGTATCTCGGAGCAAGTTTTCCCGTCTTTCCGAATCTTATAGCACCTTTAATTGGGAAACTTTAACAAAAACCAAGTCTCCGATCTCAAATTCTAATGGCCTTCGTCTTCTGTCCGCATATTTCTTCTGACGATCTTGAGTAGCTTTCATTCTTTTCTTAATAAGCTTAACCTTCTCAGAAGCTTCACGAATAAGATCGGGTCCAATCACAATACAATCCTTCGATTCAATCCAACAAGATGGAGATCTACATGGTCTTCCGTATAGAGCTTCATAAGGAGCCATCTTAATACTCGCTTGATAACTGTTATTATAAGAAAATTCCACCAGGTGAAGTCTTCCCAAGATCCCCCAAAGTCTAAAACACAAGCCCGTAGCATATCCTCAAGAATACGATTCAGCCTCTCTGTCTGTCCGTCCGTTTGAGGATGGTAGGCTGTACTCAATCTCAAATCTGTTCCCATTGCTGATTGCAGAGCTTCCCAAAATTTGCTAGTGAAAATAGGATCACGATCACTTACTATGCTGATTGGGACACCATGCAATCGAACTATCTCCTTCAAGAAAATTTCCGCCAAAGAAACTGCAGTACGGGTTGCCTTAACTGGTATAAAATGGGCACTCTTAGTTAAACGATCTACAATAACCCATATACCGTCATTTCCTTTCCTGGTTCTAGGCAAACCATCAATAAAATCCATCGAGATCATTTCCCATTTCCAATTCGGAATTTCCAGAGGTTGCAATAACCCGGCAGATTTCTGCTGATCACCTTTCACTTGTTGACAAATGGCACAACTGTTCACAAATCTAGCAACATCCTTCTTCATATTCGGCCACCAGAATGCTCTTCTCATGTCCTTATACATCTTCGAGATTCCAGGATGAATATTTAATTTGGAGCGATGACTCTCGGATAAAACTTCCTGCCTCAACTCCTTGTCATCCGGAACACAGATTCTCCCATTGATCCTTAGCGTTCCTCGGTCATCGATGTCAAAACTAGGACACTGACCCTTCCTGATTCTCTTGATGATCCTCCTCAACATCTTATCAGATTCTTGCTTGCTTGATATACTTTCAATAAGAGATGGAACCACTTCCAGAAGAGATAAAACTGCATTTCTACTGAGAGCATCAGCTACGACATTCGCTTTCCCCGGAGTGTACAGAATATCCAGATCATAAGATGCAAGAAATTCAACCCACCGCTGCTGTCTCAGATTAAGTTCTTTTTGAGAGAATAAATATTTCAATGGTTTGTGATCCGTGAACAATTCGAATTTCTCTCCTAACAGATAATGTCTCCAAATCTTCAGAGCAAAAACAATGGCAAGCAATTCAAGATCATGCGTAGCATAGTTTTTCTCATAAGGCTTTAACTGTCGACTAGCATACGCAATAACCCTTCCGTTCTGCATCAGAACTGCTCCCAAACCAACAATACAAGCATCAGTGTAAACCTCGAATTTGCTCTTCCTATCCGGAACAGCAAGTACTGGTGCACTCGTGAGCCTTATCTTCAATTCCTGAAAAGCTTCTTCACACTGAGGCGTCCATTTGAATTTTGCTCCTTTTCTGGTCAGCTTAGTCAAATGCGAAGAAATCTTGGAATAATCTCTAATAAATCTCCTGTAGTAGCCCGCCAATCCTAAGAAACTGCGAACTTCCGTCGGTGTCTCTGGCTGTTTCCATTCCAGAATAGTTTCCACTTTCGCTGGGTCTACAGAAATGCCTTCACCCGAAACAATGTGTCCTAGAAATTTAACTTCCGATTTCCAGAAGTGACACTTCGAAAACTTCGCCTTCAGCACATTCTTTCTCAGAGTCTCCAATACAATTCTCAAATGCTCTCTGTGCTCTTCTTCGGATTTTGAATAGACCAAGATATCATCAATGAATACCAGCACAAACTTATTCAACACATCTCTAAAGACTCGGTTCATGAGATCAACGAAATAAGCAGGAGCGTTGGTTAATCCGAACGGCATAACCAACCACTCATAGAAACAATTCGGTCCCCTAAATGCAGTCAAGGGAATACTGTCTTCAGCTACCCTCAACTGGTGGAAACCTGAAGCTAGATCCAATTGAGAAAAGATAGAAGCACCATGCAACTGGTCGAAAAGATCATCGATGCGAGGAAGAGGATATTTATTACGGATAGTCACTTTGTTCAATTCTCTATAATCCACACAGAACCTCAGTGATCCATCCGATTTGGTCACAAACACTGCCGCTGAACCCCAACAAGAAAAACTAGGTCTAATC
The DNA here is from genome assembly GCA_030765085.1 of Allium cepa. NCBI lineage: Eukaryota > Viridiplantae > Streptophyta > Magnoliopsida > Asparagales > Amaryllidaceae > Allium > Allium cepa. Next base: position 1,041,438,846 of record CM060928.1, read on the forward strand.
AATCCCTTCTCTAAAAGATCCTGCGTCTGCTTAATTAACTCTTCTCTTTCCCTGGGAGCCATTCTCCTACTGGGTTGAATTACTGGCACAGCTCCTGGAATCAAATCAATACGGAACTCTATCTCTCGATGTGGTGGCAGACACTTAACTTCTTCAAAAACATCAGCAAAATCCCGAACCACATCAATAACTTCAACACTCTCTTCAGATGTCTCCATTCCATGCAGAAGACTGCTTAAGTGCATTCCAGAATTACCACACGACACTCTGGCAATTCTACCCAAATCAGTTTCCAACGAAACTACTCTCTCATCACAATTCAAGACGGCTTTATACTTATCCAGCCAATCCATACCCAAAATAAGATCAAATCCCTTAAAATTCAACACATACGGGTCACAAGAGAAACTATGGGATAGATAAGAAATCTTCAAGTCCTTACAAATAGAGTCTAATTTGTCACCCCCCCTATAGGATTAGACACCAAGATAGAACTATCTACTGAACTAGGGGTAAGAGAAAACTTTTCCACAGAGTCCAAAGAAATAAAACTCAAGGAAGCACCCGAATCAAACAAAACTCTAATATACTTTCCATCTAAAAGTAAAGTACCTTCTAAAACTCCTTTGCCCTTCGAAGATGAAGATGGTCCGGCTTCCAAAGCAAAAACTTTATTCTGAGGTGCTCTCTGTAGAAGTGGACAGTTCTTGATCATGTGCGCTGGCTGATGACAATTAAAGCACAATGATTTCTGAACCATAGCTGATCCTGGGCCACTCTGCTGCGGTTGCTGCTGTTGCTACTGGAATCCCTTCCTAGAACACTTATTCGCCAAATGCCCTTCCTGATGACAAATGTAGCACTTTCGGGGTCCGTTGTTATCCCCAGGTTTCTTCTTATTCGGTTTCCTCCATTTAGGATCAAACTTTCGCTTATTCGGATTAGTAAAATTCCCACTTGAAGTTGCAACTGAATCCACCGGCTTCTAACTCATCAAACTTTCATACCTCAATGCCATATCAATCAAATCAACAAAAGATCCCTTCAGAATCACCGTCAACTTTCCATGGAATTCAGGCCTCAACCCTTGCACAAATTTCTCATTCTTTTTCAGAGGAGTATCGATGAGTCCTTGACCATAACAAGAGAGCTCGTTGAATCTGGTTTCATATTCCGAAATAGACATACTACCCTGCTTCAAATTCAGAAAATCTTGATACAGTTGAGTTTTCCCTGCCGTCGGCACATACTTCTCTTCGAACAACTCCTTGAATCTGCCCCAAGAAATATCATCCTCAGAAATATTCGCAATAGTTGAATCCCACCATGCTGCTGCACCACCTTGCAACTGCCACGATGCCATATGCCTCTTACGCTCATCAGACAATCTCATGCTCTTGAAAATACGCTCGCAAGAGCGTAGCCAGTCCTGAACTTCAATTATAGACTCCGAACCTTTGAATGGTTGACCTCCAAGATGTTTGAAATCCTTGCATAAGGCTGCAAAGCTAACTTGAGATGGTACTGGGTTGACAGCCTCACTAACATTCTGACTCCGTCCATTATCTATAGAAGTACTGGCCCTAACTCTGCCTCTTCTTCCTGAACTCATGTCGGTCACCTGAAAAGGTAACTCAACCAATTTAGATAGATAGATAGATATATATATATAATATTATATGAAAATACAAATACGCACTCTCTAGAGAACTATAACACTAGAGCCTAGGTACTCGCTTTACCTAGCGCTCTGATACCAACTGTGACGACCCGCCTTTCTCTAACCCAGAAAGACGTTTCATCATTAAGAAAGAAAGGGATAGAAATAGAAAAGAATAGAAAGAAAGAACAACAACATCAGAATCTCACAGCGGAATGGAACAAAATATAATACATCACATATCTATTACATAGTTATACATACATCAGAGTCTTACAATATCAGATAACAGTACTGTCATATACATACATGTCCATACATACATCCAAAATACAGCATCACTAACTACACAGCGGAACTACATATATAGATACATACGTCTGGTCTTCTCCCAAAATAGCTCCTCCAGAAAAGCAACACTTCTAGATACCTATCACTTGGCTACTCATAAAAATTAGAGTACCCAAGAGTTTATGAAAACACAAAATATAAACTCCGGGTCAGACATGGGTCTGGTATGAGTAAACAGGTTAAAATTGCTTAACTTTGAAAATCATTTGAAAATAAAGGTATCACGTAAGACTCCCCACAAATAAATACGGGTAAGTTTTTACCTTACGCTAACCAAAACATTTTATAGGAAATTCTGTGATATTATAATAGTGTCTAGGGTTTTCAAGTAAATAGAAAATAGCCGAAATTGTTACATCTATTAAATTCCAGCTACTAGCCATGAAAGTGGGTAATACAAATCAAAACCGTAGGGTCTCGTAGGGTAAATGGATTTCCAACAATGGCAGGGCTACTGGGGTACCGCCCGTCACAGTACGGGGCCTAGATCACCGTACCGAGGATTACTCCCTTCATCCCCTACAACACAAGGCCAGAACCATTCCTTACTGAACAGTCCCGAACAAGATAATCCCGCAGTTGTGGCCAACAACTGCCCACTAAGCCGGAATAAAAAGGGACATCTAGACAGGGGAAAATCTTGTCCTGCTTGGGCATGACCCACCTAACCTTGCTGCATCTCCCCTGTTTTAGCCATTCCCGGTTGATGAGGCTTGAGGCTACGATTACCTTTATTGAACATTATCTTAGAATGCTCATCGTCCGCCTGACGATGTGTTGAAAGCATTCAATCCATACAAGTTCGTTCCGGGTTCGAACGAAACCGAAGGCATTATCTCGTTACACTCATTTTGGAATCACCCTCAGAGTTAACAACGATAACCCTTGCATTCTGAAACTCCATCTCGATCTCCATTTGATAAGTTACGACCTATCGTTTAATTTGGATCGATGTGGTTTTCGGAGAATCAAAATTGATTCTTCCGATCCCGGTCTCATCGGATCCAAACGCCATTTTAAGGGCCAAGTTGTCTATTTAACTTAACAGTTCAATTTAATAACAAGAATTAACATAACAGATATATCAGATAAATCATATACAGTTAACACAGATATCCATAATACATCACAACATATCACAGAAATATCATCAACGGATATCAAAGTCAATCAATCATGATTATCAATGCATACCAAACAGTTTGGTTTAACTTAACTAAATTATTTGCTTAAGAATAAACTATTTTATTCTGTAAATTAATTACTGATTAATTAGCTGATTAACGATTAATAAATTAATTAGTTAATCATTAATTTGTAATTTATAAATTATCTAACCTTTACTTAATTATTTATCTATTCATTAACTATATCTCATTTAAACAAATAATTAGTTAATTCTTAATTATCACTTAATAATTAATAACTTACTTATTAAAAGGAATTAATTATTTAATTATTATAAATTACTTTAATTATCAATTTAATTAAAATGTAATATCTTTAATTAATCTCGTATGTTAACTTCCATTCACTAACTAACTCTTTAATGATAAGATTATGTTCTTGATATTTTATTTGATTAAATATTTATTTCAAAATCAGCTTAAAGTTATTAATTTAAAAATTCAAGTAAAAATTTTAATCAACATTCCACTATTTACTAACCAATCTTCTACCTTTATATAATTACTTAAATCAAGTCTTTAATTAAAACATTAGCTTAACAATTTAACGTTTGTTTATTGATCCAGTAACTCACCTGTACAAATCAGTGCAGGCCCATTTTAAAACACCGAGACAACATCGTACATTACTCGAGAAAAACTCGAGTTTCCCCGCGTCTCACCCGTGTAACTCTCCTTCCCTTCTTCTTTCCAGCTCTTTTCTTCTTCTTGTTTTTTTTAGTTAAGTTGAAATCGTACCTGAAGCTACTCTCACACGCTACTCGAAGAAACACGGGAATTTACTCGAAGCATTCCTCACAAATGTCTCGAGCAACCCACGCGTTAACCCAGAACCCAAAGAAAAACAACACGACATTGATCACCGAACCCCACTTCGCCACCGTGCACGTGCACGGTGGTCTCCCTTGCCTGCGGCGACTCCCTACAGTCCCCACACACCACAAAACACCCACTTAAGTGAAATCGAAGCCCAAAATCTAATTACAAGTCGAAATGTAGAATTCGACCTGTAGCTCCAAAAACAACATCAGCTATGCCACTGTAAAAACGACCGCGTGGCCACCACACATCACCAGAGGTGATGAAAATTCACCAAGACGTCGCCTACACCACCACCTAGCTCCTCCTACAGTCGCGCTTCACTCGGTTACATATTTGAGCCGAAATCAATTTTTGTACAGAGCTTTGAAAAAAAATGGGTTTAAACCCTATTTATGATTCGAACTCAAAATATATGAATTCGAAAAATAATTTACTATTTTTCTAGTGTTAATACCTCTTAAATCTTGCTTCATACCAAATTCCAGGAATTAACATTTCATTAATCTTCCAAATTTGACAAATATGCAGTGAAACTTAAAAGCAAAACTGCTCAACAAATCTTTGATTATAAATTACAATTTTTATGTGTAAAATCATAATTTTGTTTATGAAAACTAATTATACTATTGGATTTACAAATTTCGACATTTGAATTTTAAAGCTAAATCTTCTTTTTAAACCTGTAGTTTGGAATACAGGGTTAATATCCTACTGTGAAACATCAAACATGCTTACAGGCTTTGTTTTCATATAACAACTTGAATTTACAAAATTTTAAATAGTTAATATGAATAAGATTTGTAAATTTATATTGATTCACTTTGTAACAACTTAAAGTATTGATCAAGAACAGCTATATGAGTTTCCAGATCAACAAACATACACAGAGCAATATGTTAAACAATATCAACAAATATCATTAATAAGCAAAACATATAAACTAAAGTTGAAATTAATTCGTTTACTCACTTAAAACTGTTAGTTGAACAGAAAGTATGTTGAAGAACTTGCAGATGAATTTCTCTGAAACTTTCCTTTGCTTTTCTCTGTTTCACAGGTTTGTTTCTAAAATTTTTGTAGACAACGCAATAACATGATGCATATAAATAAAAAGACTTTGAACAGTAGCTGTAGGTTAAATGGTACAAGTTTTCACTTGTTTGACCAAGTTTGAATACACTGCTAAATGAAATTATCACAGGGATCGGCTGTAGTACTTGCTTGAACAAGAATTTGTGCTAATTTAATGCTTGTCTTCATATTTGTTAACATATAATTAATGTTTGCTGATACTTGCTGTTTGTACAAAGATATTTTTGTTTACAGCTTTTGTACAAAGCTTTCGTTTACATGCAATTAATGTTGGCTGGAAGTTTATTTATCTTGGCTACAGGTTCTTAGTGCAAAGATATGTTGTACTTGATGTAAATATTTTGTTACACTAGTTTGTACATCCTAGTTTTAGAGGTTGCTGAGCATATATGTTACTTTGTTCATTTTATACTTAGATCATTTCTTTGTTTTTGTGAGCATATATGTGTATAGCTTGTTTTGTTTAAAAGTTATTGTTAGCATATTAGTTGTATTCTATTTGTAATTAAATTTTAAAACACTTGATTTATAACATTGTATTTGTACTTATATATTTATCTCTTATGTTCAAATCATAGTTTTATACTTATGTTAAATATTTACAAGCTTTATTTTATTTTTAATTATAAGAGTTGTTGTTAGAATCATTTCTTAATCTTATTTTTTTATTTAAAGTTTAACTTCAAATATTCGATCTATAACTTATATTTACATTAATACATTTTATATTTATTTAATATGGGTAGACTTGTGCCGTTTTAACATTATTATTATTAGCTATATTTAAATTAGATTAAATTCTTATTATAAAAATATGGTCAAAATCCTGGGTCGTTACAGTAAATCTCACTCTTTTGGAATAACTGTTTTAATTTATAGTAATCAAAATGAATTATTGTTTGACTGGATTAAATATATATAGTAGTATATAGATTAGTAGTTGGGTTGTTATTCCCGCACATTTTAGCGGATGAGACCCTATACATCGTGCATAATAATGGACGACCCTATATACCACGATATCCCCCTCCAAGTGGAATTGGTATTATTTTTTTATTTTGTGTTAACGTCCGTGGACGCAGGGAAATATGTTGGAGAGATCTAACTGAATTCCTCAAATATATTATTTATTTTCAAATATAGTGATATATGATTTGTGTAGAATAATCTATTATAGATTATTGTAGTGATTGGAATTATTGGATGATATTGTAGCACTGGCATGGATTTTTATAATTTAGTTCCATAAGTATATTTTCAAAATTTAAGGAATCACAGGAAATTTTATATATATATATATATATATATATATATTAGAACTAGAGTTATTTTAAAGGATCTAATTAGAAAAATATATTTGAGTTTTCGTTATACCTAACTATTGTGAATTCATAAATGGACATTTTGAAAAGAAAAAAAAGAAAAGAAAAAAAGAAAAAAATGAACTATATAAAAAATTTATATATGATATTCTAGAAATAAAAAAGATTTAAAATCAATATTGAAAATAGATCGAAAGTGTAATGCAATTTATAAGAAAAGAATTTATATAATGGAATTTGATAAATAAGATTCGTTTATAAACAGATAAAAACCCAAAAGGGTTATAAATTATTTTAGCGATATTTATAAATAAAGAGGTTCGATATCAGATGAAAATGAGGAGAATATGTAAAACAAGGTTGAGAAAAAAAGTTGGTTCTATTTTTGAAATAAGAATGGTTAGGGAATCGAAGATAAATCAATATGTTGTGAAATTTAGAGGAATTTATTAATTAAATTGGTTATTGAGATTTTAAAAATATATTTTCAAATTTTAAGAAGTGGGTTGTTTTGAAAGGAAGAATTTATTATTTTAAAACTATGGAATTTCAAACTAGTTGAGATTGAAATATTTCGGTAAGTAGTTTTTCAAAAGTTAAATATTTCTTTTATAAATTCCAATTTTTTAATTCAGCTTTGGAAATTTATTGGTTCACCTAAAAATGAGTTATATATGTTATCGAAGTGTTTTAAATATTTTAAATAATAACTTAAAAATATTTTTAAATAAACTACTATTCTTTAAAGAAAATACTTGTTATATATATATCGTTTGAAATGATTGTAAATTTATTTATAAATTTTCTCAAGATGTGTAGACGGGTTTATTAAAGGATGAGGTTTTTGTAAGAGAAATCTTATAAATGGATTGTTTGAGACTTAAGAGAATTCTTGATGTCTAGCCGCGATAACTTCGAAAAGATTTTGAATTCATTTAAAGGAGTTATAAATGGTGGATTTGGATTATAAACAAGGATAACTGATTTGGATATCGCAAGATGAATTTGTTAAAAATTCCGAAGACTTATGATATATGTATGAAATATTTCCAAGATAAATATAAAAATGATTTTGAAAATTATACCTAAATATTTTCCGAAGTATCGAAAGGAAGGTTTTGGAAACATTTTAGTGGGAAAGTATTTGGAATAGAAATATTTTTTAAATGTTGTAAAAATAGAAGTTGGAAATATTTCTAAGTATTGAAATGGTAAAATATACAAGAGTTGAAATTGTTTTTCAAATATATATTATTGAAAGATTGATTATATGTATAGCTTGGTGAAGATGTTTGAAATATATATTTTATAAATTTATAAGATAAGGCCTAGTGTTGCTTTGGGATATTATTTGATAGTTAAATAACTGATTATCAATATTGGCCAATTTCATTAATCTTTTTGAAGAGACCGGGACCGAATTTAATGATCCGAAAACCACTTCGATTTGGTTTGAACGTTACGAATAAATACCGTGAAGATGACGAAGATGGTGATTCGGTTTGTCTAGACCCAGGAAAACTTGTATGGACGGATGCTATCAGAGCATCGTCATTGGAGGACGATGAGCAATATAAGTAATATTTGTTCTTGAAAGGTAACGCTTAGCCTCGAACCTCATCGAACAGGAATGACTAATACCGAGGAGATGCAGCAAGGCTAAGTGGGTCGCACGCAGTTAGGGTATGTTATCACCTTTCTAGATGTCCTCGAAATCTTTTATATCATGGGTATGGTTATGCATGGAAGGAGCGCTCGATAGTAAGGGTGGAAACACCCGGGGTGATAACATATTCAGTCTATCTTGGTTAGGGGTAGGCCGGTCTTGTATAGTAGAGGATCCCGATGTGGTCCTCAGTATATTATTCTAGAGGTGTATTGTTGTGGACGGTACCCCAGTGGCCCAGTCATTCATTGGAATTCATTCTCCGATACGAACTTACGGTTTTGTTTATAGAGCCTAGTATGCTGGAATTTAATTAACGTAACAATTTCAGCTATTTGAAATAGTATTTGTATTTATACACTATTATAATATCACTGGATTTCCTATAAAATGTTTTGGTTATCGTAAGGGAAAAACCCGCCATTTTTATGTGTGACATGGTCTTATGAGATACCTTTGTTTTTCAAAGGATTTTGATAACTCTAATAATTCAAATTGAGTTTGTTTTCTCATCTTGGTTTTCCAAACTGACTCGGGTGTTATTTTATTATAATGCTCGGGTCTGACCGAATATTACAGATTCAGGTTAGGTGCTATGGAGCTCCGAAGATGAGCTGGAGGATTTTTGACGTATATCACGTACTTGTTACTCCACTTTGTGAGGATAAGTTATTATAACTATCCGGATTTATGTATTGATTATTGTACTCTGATGATCGAAGTATAAATAGTTACACATTCCTTTGTATAAAATCTGTTATTATGTATATTATATTTTGTTTGGTTGCGATCGTGGGATTTTATGTTGTTATTTATTTTCTTCTATCTCCTTCATCTTCTTTACCCTAAAGATTCGCATCTCCATCCAATTTGAGTTGAAATGATGTGAATTATGGTCGATTCAAGGGGTATGGATTTATGAGCCTTTACACTTGGTATCAAAGCTGAAGGTTAAGCGAGAACCTTGGCTCTAGTGGGGACTTATTAGAGATAGATTCAATAATACTCTAGAATGAGTTGAGAGTATTAATAGATATGAGTGCGTATTTGTTGGTGAATATAAATGGTTTTATATTGTGCTAATTTATCCATTGAGTGGTATATAAACTCTGATCGAATAGTGGGACACCACATAAATCAATAGGAGTTTCTAAACACTTGAATAGAGTAATTCGACACAGTATGGTTTTGAAGCAGGTAATTGAAATAATTTTACCCAAATTATATTTTGATATAAAAGAAATAATTTTCGAAAAATTATTATAGTAGTGTGTTTGGTTATTATTATATAGTCAAAATATGATTATAAAATTGGAAATGGTTTATAAAACCAAATTAGATTGCATAAAATGAATTATACAAGTGAATAAAACTAAAAACAAATTCAAACCTGAATTTGAAAAATTAAATCCTAGAGATATTTAGGGAATGATTTCAGAAGTGTTATGGGGTGATACTATTTTGAAAATATTTTTGGAGATGAGTAATAGTAATGTTATTGAAATACTTTAAATGGAAAATGCTTGAAAATGGATTTTTTTGAAAGGATGTAGCACTGAAATCACTTCGGTCGCTGGAAAATAATTTCGATGATGATCACGACATCATTGGTGTTCATTTTCGAGTTTCTAAGTGATGAATTGTTGCCGTGATTCTTGTTTTTGGATTGTTTTGAGAAAAAATAAATTTGTTTTGAAAATTCTGAAGGGAATTCGTTTTAAAATTTAAAAAAGTGTGATTTGGAATACTGAGATTTCAAAATGATTTGAAATAAATACCGGGTGTTTGAACTCTGGAATCTCTATTTAAAATGTTTAGAAAATATCTGGAAATAAGTTATAAACTTATAAAATTGAAAATGATTCTAAATAGAAAAGAAAAATATGAAATTTGAGTTTTGGAAATGGATTTTAACTAGAGTAAGGTTAAAATGGATAAAATTAAACTCAAGCAAAGTAAATGGAATAAATAAATGAATTGAATATAATAAATAGGATTTAAACTTAAGTGAGTTAAATTAAATTGAATAAATTGAAATTTAACTTAAGATAAGTCGAATAAAAATTGGGTTGAATTGAAATAAAATTGAATTGAGTTATAGATGATTTTGAATGGAACAAACAAACTTCAATGGCTTATAAAAATTGAAAACAATTGAATAAAAATATATTTATGCAATAAATAAATGTATATTCTCGAGTTAAAAATAAATTAGGAATATACTTGAGTATAAAATTGACGGAAACATGGAAAAAATAGTTGTGTAACTTATAAAAATTGAAAAGTAAAATAGAAAACCTGAAGTAAAAAATGGTGTAATATTTTAAAGTGAAGAAATAATGTCCAAACTTGAATTATAAAATAAATTTGAACTCGAGTAACTTTACTGAAGTGATGTTTGAAATAAAAATTAGATATTGGATTATAAAGTGGAAACAAACTAATTAGATGATTATTAAATTAATTGAATATAGAATGGATGTTAGCTTGGTTAAATATATTTGATTGTGGATTGAAAATGGATTTAGAAATGAAACCCGAGTTATAAATAAAATTCGACTAAAATTGTAAGCAAATTAAATATAATTGGAAACATGTCGGATAAAATGGAATTGGATTGAAATCGTAATGACACGAGTTATAAATAAATCCAATTGAAGTGTAAATGAATTAAATATGGCCTTGATATCATTCAAAATAATTAAAGAATGAATTCGAGTATGGAATTAGAAATATGAAGTGGATTGAGTGAATGAACTAATTAAATAATTAGTAAATGGAATGGAATTAATTGGATAAGAAAAAAGTAAATTAAAATGGAGTTTTTTGCAAATAGAAATGAACTTAAGTTGTCGGTTAAAATGATTGAAATAAACAACTTAAGTTATATAATAGAAGCTTGGCTTCGAGTAAATTTGCGAAATGGCCATTAAATAAAATTGCATGGAATGATTTCAAGCCAAGTAAAAGTGGATTTAAATGGAACGCAAATGAATTCATTGAGAATGAAATAGAAATGGAATAGAATTAAGTATAAATTGATTTGAAATCAATTTAAAATAGCTATAAGATGAAATGATTATTTTATTAAATGAATATCACCGAATAGGCATAGAAAAAATTGGTTTTTTGGCATAAACGGAGAAAATAAAATTATACGAATCAAATAGAAAGTAAATCAATTGATTTTTAATCAATTTGGAATGGATGTGAGTTTTTTTGGTTTAAAAATAAATTGAATGCACATAAGATGAGTTGAAAATCATCTAAAACTGAATAAAATGATATATATATGGACCGACTGAAAGTGATTAAATTGGTATCTGAACCTTATAGATTGCTTATGATACATGTTTAGCATGCTGGTTTATGAAAATTATGTGTTTATACTAGTTAAATAAATGAAATATCATGGAATTTCATATATTTGGTGCTTAAGTGTTTAAATTGAGTAAGTACAGGTATTTGGAGCTATTTTGCATGACTTTGATTGCACGAATTGCAAAATAAATAAGTCGCTTTCTTAAAAATGATAAAATAAGGTACGTTTTCAGATTAAATTCTACAAAAATATAGAATATTGATATATATTGTTGTTTTTCGACCATGTAGGTCGATGTGTGTGTGTGTGTATATATATATTTATATCTCTTGTCATATAGCAAAAGGCTCTTTGTACAAAGGAGACTCCGCCCAAAAATTTAGGGTGTTAGAAAAATTTTGAAAAATTTTGAAATTTTTTTATCAATGATAATTTGTTTTCGAATTGTAATTAGAATGAAGGATTTTGGGCATAAAATTTATAACTCATTCTTTTGATCAAACTAAAGGGTTTAGAAAAAGTGAATGTCGATTTTTAACTAAGTGGGTGTGACGAGCCGGAATTTTAGACAATTTAAATCGGAATATTTAATTGCTTTTAAATATTTAAAAGTTAATTTTCAACTTGAATTCAAATATTACTATTATTTAGCAATTAAGTTATTGGATTTAATAAACTAAAATTGGGTAAATTGTTGAATCTTTTGTTTTAATCCTGTTAAAAATAATTTGAAGGCTTATAAAAATTTATATTGATAATACTGAAAATAGTAGAAGTGTTAAAATTGAATTTGGAAGTGTTTTGTTCAGTTTTGAAAAAATTACATTTAAATCGATATTTCAAAAAAGAGCCTTCCGAGGCACAGACTCAGAATTTGACGAAACCAGTTCCATTGGATTCGTAATATTATACTATTATCGGATTTCAATTTTCGTAGTGTTTGGAGTTGTTGTGTGAGCGTACGATATACAAACGCGCTTAAATCTATATCTAAAATTCAATATAATAACTGGTTCAATAAGCTATCTTCTCCATACGATCGAATCGAGACTCAAAACTTTTTCCATTACATTCGGAATAGGCGTATAACATTATAAATGCCTAGCGGCACGTCACGATAGGAGGTCGAGATTTTGAGTTTCGATATCGGGACAATTTAAATTTAAATTCAAATATATTGGTTGATAAGTCAATTTTCTTCAGTTGAAATTCTTTCCCTTCAGACCTTTTCACTTCTTCATCACTGTAGTAGACTGAGCTTTCTCATTCCTTCTCCATCACGCTTCCCATTCTTTTAAGTTTGCCTGCCCCTCTTTCCTTTCAAAGGATGAAACAGAAAAGAAAGAAAAAAAATCAATTGTCTCGGCCTTAATGAAAATTAAGGGGGGAAACCTAAATTAATGGCCGCTACTTTTAATTCCTCTTCCCTCAAATTCAAAATTTATCGAAATCGAGGAGCTCGACCAAATGAACGGCGACCGAGATTCGCGTGGTAACGGGAAGCTCGCGAGTGATGAGCGATGGAAAGGACTCGATTGTGGTGGCATCAAAGTCGAACTGCTTGAATCTTGAGACCTTGACGCGAGTGCTTTGGTGATATTGTGGTGGCGATCGACGAAGTGATGCTCGTGGGTTCAAGGGCCATTGATGGTCTGGTGCAAGGAGCTCGAGTCGTGATTGATCAAAGATGGGTTCGCGTTCGATTTGGGGATTCGTGGGGATGTTGATGGCAGCAGAACTGGTAGATTAGGTGGTTTGGTCCAAGCGTGGTGGCTCTCGCAGCGGCTCAGAGGAAGGGGTCGAACAGAGGAATTCACTCTTGCGATGGTGAGGTTTCTATTTTTTTTTAACTTAGGTTTTTACTTAATCAAATTTTAGTTTGAGAAAAAAAGAGAAGTCTATAGTAGAAAGAAAAAGTATAATACATATATTTACAGAAAACAGAAAATTGATTTTGCAGATAAGGTTTAGAAAAAGAAATATAGGAATTTTATAAAATTGTTAAAGGATTATATAAAATTAGATTTTTGAAATCTATAGATTATTTTTCTAAGTATATGTGTAGTTTTAAATGAAGAAAATAAAAATAAATATACATATTCACATTTCAAGTCTATTAGTTATTTTAAAAATATAGTATTATGGTGACTAATCTATTTAATAAACTTATTTAAATATTTCAGCCACTAAAATACTTAATTTTTTTAAAATTTAATCATTAGTTTAAAACCAAATTATTAGTTTAGATTAAATTAATGAATGACAATTGATTATTCAATTTATTTCGAATATTAACAAAATCATATAATATTTATACAAGGACAAAATTTGAGAAGTTAGTAAGTTGGATTTGGGAATGGATGCTAATAAAATAAAAAGTGAGTTAATTTCACTCATCGGGTTTGATTTAAATTTTAAATAGTTAAATTTAAATATCTCGTTGAATAATTGAATTGATTGATGTGCTATATTATAGTATATAATACATCTTGGAATGATTGATTTCCTGCATTATATAGCGGATGAGACCCTATGCGCCGCATAATAGCGGATGATATTATATTTAAATCCCATATACCACGACATTCCACCTCGAAGTGGAATTGGTATTTTATGTTGTGCTAACGTTTGTGGATGCAGGGAAACAGGTTGGAGGGATGCAATTGGATTCCTCAAAATTATTTATGCTGTTTAATATTCTTTGTTATGAATATTCGATATTCTATGATGAATATTATTGACATTTGGAATATTGAATGCTATGGTTTACTTGAATATATATCGGTATGCTCAGTTATCAAAATATATAGAATCGGATTTTTGAAAGAAAACAAAAGGAAGAGAATTTATAAGTGAAATAATTATAGAGAATTTAAATAAATTAAGAATGAACCGGATAAGAATATTAGTGGTTTTAAAATTCTAATAAATAAATTCCGTATATGAAAAGGGAATTTTGAATAAACAAGAAGATAATGAATTTTAAACTTCAGTGATATTATTTAAAAGAATAAAGCATTTATTTTAAATTTAAGATTTAAATTATTGAAGAGAATAAAGAAGAAATTTGGAACGTCTAAATTGGTATGTTTCAGTTAAAAGATTTAAAATCAAAATGAAAGAAAAATAATAATAGTCTATAATTAATGGATTTTGAAATGAATTGAGTAAGTAAAGGAATTTATTTCAAATGGAGTAAATTGGAAATCATTTGGAAATTAATTTAAATATTTGAAATTGGAAATTTAAAGAAGAATGTGACTATGAAGTTTATAAACTGTGTTTATAAAAGTAAAGCAATATATCAGTGGATATTTGAAATAATAAATTCACGGTGAGAATTTATTTAAGGAATGGGAAAATCTGTTTAAAAATAATTAGTGATTTATTTTAAAGGATGTGAAGTGAAGTATATTTCCCTGAATAGTCAAGTACGGTTTTAAAGTAAATTTTTAAATATAAGTTAAAGTTTTTATGTCGTTTTAAAAAGCATGTTTTAGAAAATTTATTATTTTTAAAATGCTATAATTCTAAAGTAAGTATTTTTTATCAAATCTATTATCGTAGTAATTACTTAAAGGTGATTTGGTATTATTTAACATAGAAATCTAGTTTCATATTTTATTAAGTAGCTTCATTTAAATATTCCCATATATATATATATATATATATTAATAAAGTATTGAAGTAGTTTTTAACTTAAATGTTTTAAAGGATAATTTATAATAAAGTGTTTTAAGGTTATTTTAAAAATATAAAGCTTTGTACTTGGTATTTTCAGTGGAAATAAATAGTTGGAAAATTTATTCTGTAAAAGGGAGATGGTATAAAAACTATTTTCAAAAGGAATGAAAATGGAAATATATCTTGCGAAGATATTTTGAGGTTAATAAATAATTTGGTGAAATTATTTATGATGATGGATGTTGTGTATGTTAATTGATAGTTAAATAACCGACTATCAATATTGGCCAATGCGCTGATCGTTTTGAAGATACCTTGATCAGGATTAATTTCTTAATAACCACTTCGATCCGGTTTGTACGTTTATGTGGAAAAACGAGTTCGGAGTCGAAGGTGGAGCCATGAAGTGCGAGGGCTAGTCGCTACTAATCCTGAGGATGTTTCCAAAATGGATGTAGTAGGAATAGTGCCTTCGGTTCCATTCGAACCCGGAACGGACTTATATGGACGAATGCTTTCGGAACATCGTCAGGTGGACGATGGGCATTCTAGGTGAAACGTTCTAAAAAAGTAACGCTTAGCTTCATGCCTCATCAACCGGGAATGACTGAAAATCAGGGGTTATGCAGCAAGTCTTGGTGGGTAGCACCCATTTCCAGTGAGATCATCCCAATCTAGATGTCACTTTATTTTGGCTTAAAGGTGCGGTTGCTGATCCCAACCTTGGGGTGATCTTACTCCGGATTATCCAGTAAGGGGTAGTCCGGGTCTTGTGTTGCATGGGATCGGGAGTGATCCTCGGTACGCTAATCTAGACCAGGTACCGTGACAGGTGGTACCCCAGTACCTAGTCATTAGTTGGAAATCCATTCTCCCTACGCGCTCGTACGGTTTTGATTGTGCCCAACTATTGCTGAAACGTGAGATGCAAGCATTTCAGCTAGATTCTATTTTACTTTCTATAGACACTATTATATTATCAATTTTTTTTAATAAAAAGTGTTTTAGTTATCGTAAGGTAAAAACCCAACATGTTTATTTGTGGCGTGGTCTTACGAGATGCTTTTGTTTTCAAAGGATTTTGAAACTTTAACAATCAATTTGAGTGTGGTTTTCTCACGTTAGTATTCCAGACTGACTCGGGTGTTATTTAACTGTAATGCTTAGGTCAGACCGAGTATTATAGAATACAGGATATGATGCTGAGGAGCTCAAAAGACGAGCTGGATGGCGATATGTACTTCCGTATTTGATTATTATTCCGTCGTGTATCCAGTTGTATGTTATTGATGTTGAACTCTGATGATGTACTCTGATGATGTAATGTATAAAAAGACATATTTGTTTGTGTGTAAAGATCATTTATTATCTATTATATTTTATTCCGCTGCGATGGTTAGATTCTGATGATGTTTTCTATCTTCTTCTTCTACCTCTTCTTCTTTAAGCCAAATGGTTCGTGTTTCCGTTCATCTTGAGTTGATTGATGTAGAGTAGTGTTGACTCAAGGGGTATGGATTTACGGGTCATTACAGTTGGTATCAGAGCTTAGGTTGGTGATAACCTTGGCTCTGGTGGGAATTACTCATTTGAGATAGAGTCCGTAGCACTCTAGAATGAGTTTGAGCGTATTAACAGATATGAGCGCGTATTTGTTAGTGGATATAAAAATGGTTTTATATTGTGTTGATTGATTTATTGAGTGGCATATGAACCTTTGTCGGCACAGTCTGGACAACTATATCGAAGGGGTTTCTAAACACTTGAATGGAACAATTCAACACGGTATTGTTTTAAATGTGGATGAATGAAATCATTTTACCCAAAATATATTTTGATATAAAAGAAAAGTTTTTGTAAATTATTTTAGCTAATATATGGTTGCATGGATGTAGGAATGATAATATTAAATTATTATCATTGTTGTGTAACAATTTAAATAGAAATTGAAAATATAACCAAAGGTTAAGGGAATAAATTCATTTATAAAATGAAATTTATAAATGTGAATTATAACTTTGATTTATAAATTGAAATATAATCAAATGGGAATTTGTACGAGCATAAATCATACAAATGAATTATAGTTAAAATTTGATTTAAGCCAGAATTTGAAAATTTAAAATCTCGGAGATTTTGGAAGTGTTTTTCGAAGTGTTTTGAAGATAAATAATAGAATAATTATTTTGAAGGTATTTCTGAAAGGAAATTGTTTCAAATAAAATTTTGGGAAGGGATATAGCATTGAAATCACTTCAGTCGCAGGAAAATAATTTCGGTGATGACTGTAGCATCATTGATGTTCATTTTCGAGTTTCTAAGTGACGGATTGCTGCCAAATTGATTTGTTCAGAAGAACCAGTTATTATTGTAATTTCAAAGGAAAATTGTTGGAGTAAAAAACCAGGATTGGTTTAAAATTTGAGAAGTTTGATTTTGGGATAATGGTAATAAGCTTATAAATTGAGGTGATTTGTAAATCAGAAAGGAAATATGATCTTTGAATGTTGAAATTTAAACTTAAAGTGAAAGTTAAAAATGAAATTAACTTGGATTGAGGAAGAAAATTGAATCGAATCGAATTAAATAAATCTGAGTTAAAATAGAATTAATTTGGTGTAAAATTCAGTTGATTTATAGGTGATATTGAATGGAATTAGATCCTTACTTAAATAAACGGAAATAAGTTGGATAAGAATTGGTTTGGAATAAATGAATTATAATAACTTATAAAAGAATTAAAAATCCATGGAACAAAAATATGCTTGGGTTAGAAATAAACATAAATCTTGAGTTAAAAGTAAAAAATGAATATATTCATGCCTAGAATGAATGAAAATGTGTAAAATAATAAGTTGTGACTTATAAAATTTAAAAGTGGAATAGAAAACCCAAAATAAATATTGTTTGATGTTTTGGAAAATGAAATAAAAATCCAAACTTGAATTATAGAATAAATTAAACTTAAGGAAATTAAATGAAGTGATTTTTGAGATTAAAAATTAAGTATTGAATTATAAATAGGGGAAGATAATAAATTAGTTAATGAAATATGTAAATGGAACCTAATGTAGATAAATAGAAGCTGAATTGTAAGCTAATAATGAAGTTTGGAAATAAAACTCGAGTTATAAATCAAATTCGACTTGAATCGTTAGTGAGGTAAGTATAATTGAAAATGTTGCCAAATAAAAAGAAACTGGATTAAAATAGGGATGGTTTTAGCTGCAATAAAACCCAGATGAATTTGAGAATAAATTGAAAATAGTCTTGTAATCAATTAAATGAATTGAATCTGAAAATTTAAAATTTATAATAACTAATCAAATAAATTTGAAGATGGAAATGAACTCAAGTTATTAACTTAAGTAAGTGTTGAATGAAAGTTGAACTCAAATAGAAGCATGATTTAAATAAGTTGAGAAATAGTTATTGAATGAATTAGCCTGGATTGTTTTCAAGCTAAATAACATAGTTTTGGATAAACAAATACGGATATGAAATGAAAATGCAAGTGTGTGGGTTGTGAGTAATGTAGAATGGAATAGAATTAATATAAAGTGGGTGGAATCAATTTAAAATGGTTATAAGCTAAAGTAATTGTTATTTGCATGAATAACATCAAATTTGCACAGAAAATTTGTCATTTTTTCGTAAACGAAAGTAAATATATTAACAGAGGTGAATAAAACTGAATTTTAATAAATATGAATAATATGGGTTTGTTTAAAATTAAAAATGAATTGAATGTAAACAAGTGGATTGTAAACCGTTCAAATTGAATGAAAATGGTATATGAATTGATTAAAAACAGTTGAATTAGTATTAAAACTATATAAATTGCTTACGGAAAGTGTTTAGTATGCATTGCTTTCAGAATTCATGTGTTTAACTATTGCAAATAAGTGAAATGTTGTTAAACTTCATATATATGACACTTACATATTTTAGTTGAGTAAGTACAGGTTCAGGGAAGTCGTTGGGCTGGATTTGATTGCGCAAAATGCTAATTAAATAAGTCGCTTGCTTAAAAATGCTAAATAAAGGTACGCCTACGCAATTAAAATAGGAAATACGTACTGTTTTTGTTTTTCCGACCGTGTGGGTCGATGTATATATATTTATATCTCTTGTCAAATTGTAAAAGCTCCTCCATACAAAGAGACTGCCAAAATTTTCCATAAATTTTGGGAATTTGAAAAATTTAGAAAAATTTAGGGAAATTTTTGTTAGCGAAAAAACGATTTCGAATAGGAATTAAAACAAGGAATTTTGGAAATGGAAATTGAAACTAATTTAAAATAATGATATGAATCAGTTATAAATGGAAGACAAAATTTTATATTCAGAGTTAAAGAAAATTGAATTCATATGGAAATGAGAAAACTAATTTGGATAGAAGCAAATATGAAAACTTCTGTAAGGAAATGTATAAAATAATTTTAAAAGCTATGGTTAGATATTATTGCTAAATAGGATATGCAGGTATTATAAAGGGAAAGGAAAATTGGGTTTGATTTTAGAAGATAAACTTGAATTACTCGACCAAAAAGGTATGTATTTAAATTTCTGTATGAAATTTGATTGGGTTTTTGATCTAGCCACTTGGCCTTTTGTTTTCTTTTGGAATTTAGGAGCCGTAGATGGCATTTTGTAGTTGTACCGAGTTAGCCGCGCAAAAGAGGCGCTGGTGAAATTTTTCAAAAATTTAGAGAGCTAGAATTTTTTTGAGAAAATTATGATAATTTAAATTTGAATTTAAATTTAAGTTTGAATAAATAATAAAGAATGTTGTTGGGAATAGTGGAAAAGTTTGGAAAGTTAGTAAGATGGATAGTGTGTCTTTAATAAAGATTGTTGGGTTGTTGTTAAAAACTGTTTGGTATTGGAAAATATTAATGGGTATTGGATCATTCTTCTTAACTAGTAATTTCGAGGATGAAATTCTTTTAAGGGAGGAGGAATGTGACGACCCAGAATTTTAGACAATTTAAATCGGAACATTTAATTGATTTAAAATATTTAAAAGTTAATTTTCAACTTGAATTCAAATATTACTATTATTTAGCAATTAATTTATTGGATTTAATAAACTGAAATTGGGTAAATTGTTGAATCTTTTGTTTTAAGCCTGTTATAAATAATTTGAAGGCTTGTAAAATTTATATTGATAACACTGAAAATAGTAAAAGTGTTAAAATTGAATTTGAAAGTGTTTTGTTCAGTTTTGAAAATATTACGTTTAAATCGATATTTAAAAAAAAGAGCCTTTTGAGGCATAGTCTCAGAATCTAACGAAACCAGTTCTATTGGATCCATAATATTATATTATTATCGGATTTCAATTTTCGTAGTGTTTGGAGTTGTTGTGTGAGCGTACGATTTACAAACGTGCTTAAATCTGTATCGAAAATTCAATATAATAACTGGTTCAATAAACTATCTTCTCCATACGATCGAATCGAGACTCGAAACTCTTTATATTACGTTCGGAATAGGCATATAACGTTATAAACGCCTTGCGGCACGTCATGATAGGAGGTCGAGATTTTGAGTTTCGATATCGGGACAATTTAAATTTAAATTCAAATATATTGGTTGACCAGTCATTTTCTTCAGTTGAAATTCTTTCCCATCGGACCTTTTCACTTCTCCATCACTATAATAGACTGAGCTTTCTCATTCTTTCTCCAACACGCTTCCCATTCTTTTAAGTTTGCTTGCCTCTCTTTCCTTTCAAAGGACGAAATAGAAAAGAAAGAAAAAAAATCAATCGTCTCGACCTTAATGAAAATTAAGGGGGAAAACCTAAATTAATGGCCGCTACTTTTAATTCCTCTTCCCTCAAATTCAAAATTTATCGAAATCGAGGAGCTCGACAAAACGAACAGCGACTGAGATTCGCATGGTAAAGGGAAGCTCGCGAGTGATGAGCGATGGCGAGGACTCGATTATGGTGGCATCGAAGTCGAACTGCTCGAATCTTGAGAGCGGGAGGCGAGTGCTTCAGTTATATTGTGGTGGCGATCCATGAAGTGATGCTCGTGGGCTCAAGGGCCGTTGATGGTCTGGTGCTGGTATCTCGCGTCGCAATTGATCAAAGATGGGTTCGCGTTCGATTTGGGGATTCGTGTGGGTTGTTGATGGTGGCAGGACTGGTAGATTCGGTGGTTTGGGCCTCGCATGGTGGCTCTCGCAGCGGCTCAGAGGAAGGGGTCGATAAGAGTAATTCACTCTTTCGATGGTGAGGTTTCTATTTTTTTACTTAAGTTTTTAGTTAATCAAATTTTAGTTTGAGAAAAAAAGAAGTTTACAGTGGAGAGAAAAAAGTATAATACATATGTTTATAGAAAATAGAAAATTGTTTTTACAGACAAGGTTTGGAAAGCAAAAAAAATATATAAGAATTTTATAAATTTTTTAAAGGATTATATAAAATTAGATTTTTGAAATCTATAGATTATTTTTCCAAGTATACATGTAGTTTTAAATGAAGAAAATAAAAATAAATAACATGGCTATTAGTTATTTTAAAAATAATGTATTATGGTGACTAATCTATTTAATAAACTTATTTAAATATTTCAGCCACTAAAATATTTTATTAAAAGAAAATTTGTTTAAAATTTAATTATTGGTTTAAAACCAAATTATTAGTTTAGATTAAATTAAATATGACAATTGATTGTTCGATTTATTTAGAATAATAATAAAATTATATAATATTTATACAAGGTCAAAATTTGAGAAGAAAGCAAGCTGGATTTGGGAATGGATGCTAATAAAATAAAAAATGAGTTAATCTCACTCATCTGGTTTGATTTAAATTTTAAATAGTTAAATTTAAATATCTCGTTGAATAATTGAATTGATTGATGTGCTATATTATAGTATATAATACATCTTGGAATGATTGATTTCCCGCATTATATAGCGGATGAGACCCTATGCGCCGCATAATAGCGGATGATATTATATTTAAATCCTATATACCATGATATTCCACCTCGAAGTGGAATTGGTATTTTATGTTGTGCTAACGTCTGTGGATGCAGGGAAACAGGTTGGAGGGATCCAACTGGATTCCTCAAAATTATTTATATTGTTTAATATTCTTTGTTATGAATATTCGATATTCTGTGATGAATATTATTGATAATTGGAATATTGAATGATATGGTTTACTTGAATATATTTCGGTACACTAAGTTATCAAAATATATAGAATTGAGTTTTTGAAAGAACATAAAAAGAAGAGAATTTGAAAGTGAAATAATTATAGAGACTTTAAATAAATTAAGAATGAACCGGATAAGAATATTAGTGGTTTTAAAATTCTAATAAATAAATTCCGTATATGAAAAGGGAATTTGAATAAACAGGAAGATAATGAATTTTAAACTTCAGTGATATTATTTAAAAGAATAAAGCATTTATTTTAAATTTAAGATTTAGATTATTGAAGAGAATAAAGAAGAAATTTGGAACGTTTGAATTGGTATGTTTCAGTTAAAAGATTTAAAATCCAAACGAAAGAAAAACAATAATAAAGTCGATAATTAATGGATTTTGAAATGAATTGAGTAAGTAAAGGAATTTATTTCAAATAGAGTAAATTGGAAATCAATTTGGAAATTGATTTAAATGTTTGAAATTGGAAATTTAAAGAAGAATGTGACTATGAAGTTTATAAACTGTGTTTATAAAAGTAAAGCAATATATTAGTGGATATTTGAAAGAATAAATTCACGGTGAGAATTTATTTAAGGAATGGGAAAATCGGTTTAAAAATAAATAGTGATTTATTTTAAAGGATGTGACGGAAAGTATATTTCCCAGAATAGCCAAGTACAGTTTTAAAGTAAATTTTAAATATAAGTTAAAAGTTTTAATGTCGTTTTAAAAAACATGTTTTAGAAAATTTATTATTTTTAAAATGTTAAAATTCTAAAGTAAGTATTTTTCTCAAATCTATTATCGTAGTAATTATTTAAAGGTGATTTGGTATTATTTAACAGAGAAATCTAGTTTCATATTTTATTAAGTAGCTTCATTTAAATATTCCCAAAGTATATATATTTTTTAATATAGTTTTGAAGTAGTTTTTAACTTAAATGTTTTAAAGGATAATTTATAATAAAGTGTTTTAAGGTTATTTTAAAACTCTAAAGCTTTGTACTTGGTATTTTCAGTGGAAATAAATATTTGGAAAATTTATTCTGTAAAAGGGAGATGGTTCAAAAACTGTTTTCAAAAGGGTTGAAAATGGAAATATATCTTGCAAAGATATTTTGAGGTTAATAAATAATTTGGTGAAGTTATTTATGATGATGGATGTTGTGTATGTTAATTGATAGTTAAATAACCGACTATCAATATTGGCCAATGCGTTGATCGTTTCGAAGAGACTCGAAAACCACTTCGATCTGGTTTGTACGTTTTTGTGGAAAAACGAGTTCGGAGTCGAAGGTGGAGCAGTGAAGTGCAAGGGCTAGTCTCTACTAATCTTGAGGATGTTTTCAAAATGGATGTAGTAGGAATAGTGCCTTCGGTTCCGTTCGAACCTAGAACGGACTTGTATGGACGAATGCTTTCGGAACATCATCAGGTGGACGTTGGGCATTCTAAGTGAAACGTTCTAAAAAAGTAACGCTTAGCCTCAAGCCTCATCAACCGGGAATGACTGAAAATCAGGGATTATGCAGCAAGGCTTGGTGGGTAGCACCCATTTCCTTTGAGGTCATCCCTGTCTAGATGTCCCTTTATTTCAGCTTAGTGGTGCGGTTGCTGATCCTAACCATAGGGTGATCTTACTCGGATTATCCAATAAAGGGTAGTCCGGGTCTTGTGTTGCAGGGGGTCGGGGTGATCCTCGGTACGCTGATCTACACCAGGTACCGTGATAGGTGGTACCCCAATGCCTAGTCATTCGTTGGAAATCCATTCTCCCTATGCGCCCGTACGGTTTTGATTGTGCCCAACTATTGCTGAAACGTGAGATGCAAGCATTTTAGCTAGATTCTATTTTACTTTCTATAGACACTATTATAATACCAGAGAATTTTAATAAAAAGCGTTTTAGCTATCGTAAGGTAAAAACCCGACATGTTTATTTGTGGCGTGGTCTTACGAGATGCTTTTGTTTTCGAAGTATTTTGAAACTTTAATAATCAATTTGAGTGTGGTTTTCTCATGCTGGTATTCCACACTGACTCGGGTGTTATTTAACTGTAATGCTCGAGTCAGACTGAGTATTATAGAATACATGATATGATGCTGAGGAGCTCAGGAGACGAGTTGGATGGTGATACGTACTTCCGTATTTGATTATTATTCCGCTGTGTATCCAGTTGTATGTTATTGATGTTGAACTCTGATGATGTACTCTGATGATGTAATGTATAAAAAGATATATTTGTTTATGTGTAAAGATCATTTATTATCTATTAGATTTTATTCCACTACGATGGTTAGATTCTGATGTTGTTTTCTATCTTCTTCTTCTACCTCTTCTTCTTTAACCCAAATGGTTCGTATTTCCGTTTATCTTGAGTTGATTGATGTAGAGTACTGTTGACTCAAGGGGTACGGATTTACGGGTCGTTACTGTTGGTATCAGAGCTTAGGTTGGTGATAACCTTGGCTCTGGTGGGAATCACTCATTAGAGATAGAGTCAGTAGCACTTCAGAATGAGTTTGAGCGTATTAATAGATATGAGCACATATTTGTTAGTGGATATAAAAATGGTTTTATATTGTGTTGATTGATTTATTGAGTGGCATATGAACCTTCGTCGGCACAGTCTGGACAACTGTATCGAAGGGGTTTCTAAACACTTGAATAGAACAATTCAACACAGTATTGTTTTAAATGTGGGTGAATGAAATAATTTTACCCAAAATATATTTTAATATAAAAGAAAAGTTTTTGTAAACTATTTAAGCCAATATATGGTTGCTTGGATGTACGAATGATAATATTAAATTATTATCATTGTTGTGTAACAATTTAACTAGAAATTGAAAATATAACCAAAGGTGAAGGGAACAAATTCATTGTTAACGCTAAAAATTGAACGCTAACACCTCGGTGGATGTAAAGTTTAAATGAAAGCACCACCCATGAACATGGGAATTAGAAACAAGTAAGAAAGTCCAGAGAAAGCAGCAAAAGACAACAATTTCATAGTGGTTCGGCTTTAGATTAAGCCTACGTCCACATTAATCCTCTTTATTACTGAATCAATTACAACTTTACAACAATCCTCAATTACAATACGGATGAACCAAACAACTAGGACTTCGACGTAGAAGAATTCTTTAAATCCATCTTGATTGTGTTAGATTTCCTCTTGAAGTTAGTTGAGATGCCTTTTGTGTTTGAAGTGTCGAGTGAGTCGAGAATTCAGCAGAGTGTGGATGTTCCAGGAATGAGCCAAAAGATCCCACCATGTTGGAGTTAGTGTCGTATTTATAGGGTGAGCTCGGAGTTAGGTCATAGATCGTAGGTCGAGGGGTTACAACCTAAAGTAGGTCGTAGGTCGAAGGTTGCGACCTAAAGGAAACGAGCTACGGCCCATTCTAGTTGCACTTGGCTTCTCCTGAGCAGGTCAGCAGGTTGCACGCGACCTAGGATAGGTCGCTGATCTCTTCTGAGTGATTGGAGCGACCTAGGAGAGGAATGTCATAAGATGCAGCGACTTACGGAGCTGTCTCGGCCTTGTTTCGGTCGTGAGTGACCTTATGAAGAGGCATGCGGTCTTGTACTACCTTAACCCGTTAGGTCATAAAAATCTAACTCATTAGGTCGTTGGACCAGTAAGTCGCTTAGCCCATTTAGGTAGTTAGGACGTAGATTCTTAGGTCGGGGTTGCTCTAAACCGCTCTATGCTTTAACTCGTGGATCGCTGATCTTCTTAGGTCGCTAGGACCGCTTCATTCTTAGGTTACTAGGACCGCTTCATTCTTAGGTGGCAAGGACCGCTTCATTCTTAGGTCGCTAGGACCGCTATCCTGTTAGCTCGTTAGCTCGTTGGGTCATTGATGAAAGAGAGTTAACATTTGCCCCTCGAAGTATACGCCTAAGAGTTAGGTCGTGTGCTTCGATATCTATTAACTCGTTCCCTCCTGAGTCGCTAGGTCGCAAGCGACTTAAAGGCTTGGTTAGGTCGTAAGCGACTCAAGGGATTTGATAGCCCGCATGCCCGTTCACCTCCTTATCTTTTGCCCCATATAAACCGTTGGCCCGCTTATTCGTCTTTACTAAACTGCTCCAACAGTTCGCTCCGCCATTAACGATCTTTCAAGCTCCTCAAAGGTGAACTCAAACTATCAGGCCGCTGATTCCTCCTTGCCATAACATTGTGTAAGTGAAATTGACCTTTGTTCCAATCTACGATCGCTGTCAAATCCTGAATCCCCTAATTTTCAACCCTTCCCCGATTTTGCATTTCGCATTCCACCATGGATCATGTTATGATTAATTTGTGATCATTTTTGGACACATTGTTGCTGTAACTCACGAGAGAACAACAGTACATCGGGTTTACAATGGATCCAAAGTGATTTGTATTGGCTTTGGGTGATTTTACGATATGGGGAGATGGTGGATTTTTGGTGTACAGTGGCTAACAGGTTGCTGGGTTAACAGATTAGCGAGTTATGGAAGTTAGGAGGTTTGGTAAGTGGAGAAAAGCTTAATGGGTTGAGGAGAGATGTCGAGCGACTTACGGCTCAAAAGTTTGGATGTGAACCATGCAACCCAATTCGCTTGTGACCTAGCATGCTCGCGACCTTCCTGCCTCGCGACTTATCATGTTTAAACAACATAGGGCTTAAAGTAGAACGACCTAGTAATTAAACGACTTAACCATCAACGACACTAGTTTTAGGTCGTAGCCGAGCTAGGTCTTAGAGAAATTTGCGTTATTTTGACTTGAGGCTTTTTCCTTCATGTGCGTTACGACTTAAAGAATTAACGGCCTAGGTCAACTCGCAACGTAGCATTTAGGTCGTGGACGAGCTAACACTTAGTTTAAAAATTCTTTGCCTGCCTTGAAGCATAATTTCGACTTGAATTCTCAACTTGAATTGTTGGAATGAATTGCCTGAATTTGTAATCGTTTGAACTTTGCTGCACTCCTTTACAGACTACACTAACTTTAATGCTAATGACCTGTTAAACACAACATTTGCAGAAAAATGGGACGAATATACTGCCACTGATCGCCCATATCGATTGGCAGATTAGTCGATAAAATATAATCAACTTAAGGAGACCATATGAAATGCTGTGAACCAACAAATTCAAGTGAAGTGATAAAGCAATGTTAATCAACCAAAGCCGATTTGTATGCATCAATACTGCACTTGCATTTGGACTTAAGGCGACAAGTCCTGAAATTTTACAATTGTCATGTGTTTATTAATTTAATTCCAGTTATACTTGCTTGTCACTTTGTTAGTTTTACACAAGACTTCACACATTTAGGAAACGTGCACCTTCACATTTGAATATCCAGTTCCTTGTGTAGAATGTCTTCTCAAGAAGAGATAATCGAGCAATGGACACATCTGAAGGAGTCTTTCCGATAGCCGACCCATTGGTTGATCCTCCGGAGAGAACTCCAACTACCCTGAGTCAATGGACATTCAATCAATTACGTATTCAATTTGGGATCGCCGAAGCGGATGCTAGATTTCCTGGCCCAAATGATACTGCTGACAGGCCACCTCTTGGTTTTGTCGCCATCAACCGTCAGATGTGCCTTTGTGGTGCCATTCCTCCTTTCAATGAATTTCTTCATCAACTCCTTTTCCGGCTAACCATCTCTCCCTTTGAACTACATCCCAATGGCTACGCCATCCTGATGGGATTGTGTATTTTATTAAGGAGGACACTTAACCATCTTCCGAGCTTCGAAGAAATTTTCTACTTATGCTCATTTGCAAAGAATAAAGACCACCCCTCCTTTATACTCGTGAGAAGTGCCAGAAATCATAAACTTATCACTGATCTTTTCGAAAGTGCTCACGGTTTTCTGAATCCATTCTTCTTCGTCCGCTGTCCCCTAGGGTTTTATGGAATCTGGAGAAAAGGAAGTAAGATTGCTCATGCCCGTTCTTTCCGTTTCAGCTTTTCAAGATCCGAATTGTTAAGTGCTAACATCATTCTTTTCTTTTACAGCACTTCCTCCTCCCTCTAGAAATCCCAGTCACAAAACGATTTTTGATAGATTAAATGCCGTGCCGGTTGAAAAAAGAAGTATTAAGTTTTTGCTGAAGGATGAACTTCTGCACCAGTACGGGCTTTTGCACCCTTCTCGTTCCACTCAACCTCATGGAGTACCCGACTCTCATGTAGAGGCACCGGATGCCCCAGTTTCCGCTGGAGAACTTATGCCGAAAGAACGCACTGTTAAGGCTTTATTGGTAAAGTGTTCTACTTCAACTGATGTTGCGGGGTCATCCGTCAAGCATGTACTTGCCCCATTCATCGAAGAAGAAGAGCCTCCACAACAACCCGGGCAATCTGGTGACGAAGGGACTGAGAGAACAAGTCCCGCTAGGCACAGCGGTGATGATACTTTTGAGGGGTTGAGCGACCTGATGATTACTTCACAGGAGCTTTTCAAAGATGATCCTATCACTGCTAAAGTTACTTCTTCAGCAGTCGAAGCGACATCCGTTCTGCAACAAACTCCGTCAGCCCAAGAGTTAACACTGGCTGTTAGACCCATCATCACCCCTCAACCCAGGAGTGGTTCGTGATTCGATGCACGTAGTTTGCACGTTACACACACTTAGGACTTTTCAGCACTTATATGCATTCAACTCTCTTTCTTTCAAGATTTCTAAGTTTATCTTTTCTTCATTTTCAGATTCTCCAATGGGAAGAAGTGGCTCCTACTACGACGATTTCCAACGCTATGGGAAGCATGGTTCTTATGACCCTAGGAGGTATCTTCCTGCCACTTGGCAAACTGACGAAGAAAGAGCTGTGAGGAAGGCTCGTGAAAGGCGTGCCTATGAAGAACGCCACGAAAGACGAGATGAGCGACATGACTCTTCCTAGAGGGAAGATGATTCTCATAAACGGAAATCCCGTGATGATAAAGGGAAAAGCCACATCCCTGAAGATGCAAGTAAAAGGGCCAAACATGGCGAAAAGCCAACGTCTGAACTTCCTGGAAAGCCCGCTGCTCCTGCACCTTCTCAATCTCCTGCCCTTTCTTGTACTGATATTCAAACAATTATTGGCAGGCCCTCATATCAGGTTGGACAAGGCCCGGCCACCCTTCAAAGTCGATTTCCGCATTGGTGCTTGAAGGGAGTACGCTTTGATCTTGATTTGGTCCCGATTGACAAGTAGGCTATGCTGCGCAATCTTGATGCTGTGAAACTAGATATGGAGAGAATGTCTAGCTGGCAGAAGCTTGTTGACGAGCTTCAGAGAGTAAATCGTGCGAATCTTGAGGCCATGCTAACAATGGAAAATGACAAATCTGAATGGCAGAAAACTCTTGAGCAGCTTGATGCGGAAATGAGGAGCATAGCCACTTATAATGAAAAGCTTGAAGCAGAGGTCGAAAAACTTAAGGAAGAGCTCGCCACTTCTTCCACTTCTTATTCTCAGAGAGAAGAAGTGCTTCTAAAACAAGTGAGAGATGCTCACGCGGCACAGAGAGATGCCGAAGCCAAATTTGAAGCACAACAACAAGCTGTAGAAAACTACCGGGCTGATGTTGCTCAATTTCGAGAGAAAACTAACGCCCAGAATTTGGAGATTGAACTGCTCAAAACTCGACTTTCTGAAGTTGAGAAGGAGCATGACGAAGATGTTGCCGGCAAAGCTGTAGCCGAAGAGTCTCATATAGCAACTAAAGCTGAAGTCAGCTCCACTCTATTCGAGTTTTACATCCATAGCGTTCTGGGCCGTGGTAGCCTTAAGTTTTTGGGGCCGGCATATGAAATCACTTTGGCCAATGTGTGGGAGGCCATACTTGATATGTTTGGAGGAGCCGGATATGCCGAAGTAGATTTAATGGCGCATTATCTAGATGATGATGCATGTGCCGCTTTTGCAAGGGGAAAGGAGCAGCTTGCCAAAGAGAGAGCTGAAACGACAGAAGGAGAACATTTAGGAAAGACAGTTTCAACCGACCCAGTTCTTCCTTCAGTTTCAGCCGATACCAATATTGCTGGCTCCAGTTCCCATTCTCCTCCTCCTGCTAAAGCCGTTATTGAAAGCACCACCGCCCACACTGGAGACGAGGCTCAAGGAAGCGCCGAAGCGCAGGACTTTGAAATTGACATAGTGAAGTCTACTTCTCCAGGTAACCTCAATGTTGATCTCGCTCAAGTGGACTGCTTGTTCGCTTCGACTGAGTTCGATGAGCTTCTTGCTTATTTCTTAAGTGTCGATGAGCCATTATCCCCTCTTTTTATGAGGAATACTAACTTTAACTTTTCTTCCCCTGTAGAGAAAGCACCAAGTATCGTTCAGACTTCCCCTCCTCCGACTATTTCTTCTCAATCTCTTCAGATTACTCCCTCTTCTATCTCTCAACCGGGGTCGCAAGAAGAGGAGATAGAAGCTCTCCGTGATTTGGACGATCCTGTTGCTTCTCAAGAACAAAAGGTCGAAGAACCTGAAGAAGGGGAGAGAACTCTGGAGCAGAGTGCTTCTGATGACATAACATTATCCACTCTTTTCTCTCCGGGCAGTGATCCTTCCTCAAGGAAGAAAGGGAAGCGTGTAGTTTTAAAGAGAAGGAGGGAAGCTTCTGCTAGCGAAGCGAAAACAGAAGAAAGTCCGATTGCGCCCCTTCCTCTTTCTTCCGCTACCCCCACAAGCCGGCCCAAAAGGTTAATTATCCGGCCAGGCGAAGGCTCAAAAGGTGGTAGGAAGAAGAAATGATTGGTTTAGGACTTATGCTTTTCACCTTGCTTTTTTCTTTTGAGCTTGTATATACAAAGATTTATGTCAACCGGTGATTGTGCGGGTACCCGTCCCCGCCTTCTTTTGTTTTGAAACCTGCTTGTGCCTCCGAAGAGGGCTTTTGTTTGATTGTGCCTCTGGGAAGAGGGCTTTTTTTTTTATTATGCCTCTGAGAAGAGGGCTTTTTGGTTGTGCCTCCGGGGAGAGGGATTTTTTATTTGTGCCTCCGGGGAGAGGGCTTTTTTGTTTGTGCCTCCGGGGAGAGGGATTTTTTATTTCTGCCTCTGGGGAGAGGCTTTTATCTTTTCCCTGTCCGCTGGGAAGCGGGCCTCCGAAGAGGGCTTTTCACATTTCGACTCATGTGAAGTTTTATTTAAGATCAAGGTGAAATGTGTGCCTCTGAGTAGGGCTTTTGCCTGGAAGTTTGGATTTTCCTTCTCTCGGTTGGATGGATTCACGGGGCGGACACAAATTAATGAGTGTCCTGTGCCACCGATCAGTCCACAACTTTCTATCGAGAAAGAGCTCTCTTTTTCTGGCGAGGCCCATTAGAGGTCTTTATCCTCCGAAGAGTTGTGCCTCCGAAGAGGGCTTTTCACATTCCAGCACTTGTGAAGTTTTATTTCAGATCTCGATGGAATGCGTGCCTCTAAGTAGGGCTTTTGCCTGGAAGTTTAGAGTCTCCTTCTCTCGGTTGGATGGATTCACGGGGCGGACATAAGTTAATGAGTGTCCTGCGCGACCGATCAGTCCACAACTTTCTATCGAGAAAGAGCTCTCTTTTTCTGGCGAGGCCCATTAGAGGTCTTTATCCTCCGAAGAGGGCTTGTGCCTCTGATGAGGTCTTTTGCTGTTTGATGCCTGCTCGCCCATGTCTTTTTGCCATTTGCTCATATCAGTGGTTTCCTGTTATCATTTCCAAGCGCACATTCCTTTCTTTTGCAAGTAGCTTATTCTATCCAAAGAAGTGTACTTCATTGTTAAATGATTTCGCAGGGGTAGACATAGGCAAATTAATTGAATGTTTGTTTGCACAAACGATCACAATTAGTTAGGAAGAGTCTACTTCTGGCGGAACCACTAACTATTTGCTTGAAGCACTTCTTATATAGGATTCGAATCTGGAATTTTTGTGGCTAGATATTCATTTTTTGAGTGATGTCAGGGATTGCTTGGTCTTATGATGGGTAAGCTTTGTTTTAATGGCCTGCAGTATTAAATCGACATTTTAGCAATACAATTGACGTACTTTATATATCGAAATAAAACAAGCAGTTTATAATAGTAAAGAACACAAGATTTATAGTGGTTCGGCCAAGAACTGGGCCTACATCCACTTTATAGTTCTTATTATTCACTTGCGCTAGCTTTACAATGGCTTTCAATACAAGAATCATACATTCATCATTCTTTTACAATATTTCATTAAAGCCTTTAAGTAAAATATGGGCACAAATGATTGCTGTTCCAAGCTCTTGGAATTGGATCTCCTTCGACAGTTGTTAGTTTGAAAGTGCCATCAAGAAGTTTTTTGCCTTTGACATATGGCCCTTCTCAGTTTGGCGCAAACACTCCTGTTGCTGTCATGACCCTCTTCAAGACTAGATCTCCAATCTCAAAGCTGTGTTGGCGAACTTTGGAATTGAAGTACCTGGCAATTCTTTGCTGATGGGCTGCAATTCTGAGCTGAGCCTCTTCCCTTTTTTCATCAAGGAAGTCAAGTGCTTCAAGTTGCAACTCTTCGTTTTTTGCTTGGTTGAAATGAATTCTTCTATATGAAGGGACTTCTATTTCTACCGGAATCATTGCGTCTGATCCATATGCCAATGAAAATGGAGTGTGCCCCGTCGCAGTTTTTTGTGTAGTTCTATATGCCCATAGTGCTAGTGGAAGCTTATCGACCCAACCACCTTTCGCTTTTTCCAGCTGTTTTTTGATGGTCGATTTGTTAATTTTTTTTACTGCTTCCACTTGCCCGTTTGCCTGCGGATGAGCCACTGTTGAGAAGCTTTTCTGGATCTTGAATCTCTTGCAAAAATCTTGGAACTCTTCACTTTCGAATTAGGTTCCATTGTCTGTGATTATCTTTTGCGGCACACCATACCTGCAAATGATATTCTTATTTACAAAGTTTATCATCTTCTTAGAGGTAATAGTAGCTAATGGTTCAGATTTAGCCCATTTAGTAAAATAATCAATAGCAACAATAGCATATCTGATTTCGGATTTGGCAGTCGGCAAAGGCCCGATGAGATCTATTCCCCAAATAGCGAATGGCCACGGGCTGACCATCTCTGTTATCTCAGTGGATGGTGCTCTTGGGTTTTTTGCAAATCTCTGGCATCGGTCACATTTTCGGGCATAACTTGCAGCATCACGATTAATGTCTGGCCAAAAATACCCATAACGGAGAATTTTCTTTGCTAGAGTTTGACCACCTGAATGATCTCCACACTCTCCTCCGTGTACTTCAGCTAGAATTGTCTCAGCTTCTTCCTTGGTCACACATCGTAGTAATGGCATTGAGAATCCCCGCTTATACAATCGGCCATCTTGAATTATGTATCTGGAGGCTTTTCTTAACAACTTCTGCCGTTCTTTTGAATTTTTCGGTAGAGAACCGTTGAGCAGGTATATAATTATTGGAGTCATCGATGATTCTTGCTCCTGTGATATAGTCAAGATCCAGTCAATATCTATCTCATCAACGCTTGGAGCTGACAGGACTTCCATAGGAACTAATCCCAATAATTGAGCTTCGCCAGTGCTTGCGTACTTTGCGAGAGAATCTGCCTACATGTTTTCTTCCCGGGGTATATGATTTATCATATAATGGTCAAGGTTATCAAGAAATTCCCAGGCTCTTGACAAGTAAGCGGGCAGATTTCCTCCTTTAGTTTGAAACTCTTTCTTGACTTGACATACAATAAGCTGTGAATCACTGAAGATCTGCAACACTTTGACATTCAATTCTTTAGCAATTCTCAAACCGGCAATAAGAGCTTCATATTCTGCTTCATTATTTGTCGAAGGGAATTCCAATCTCAAAGCATAGCACAATGACCGCCCTTCAGGGGTTTCAAGCACAACCCCAGCTCCAGAACAGTAATCGTTTCTTGCGCCATCAACATACATTTCCATCGAATTGGGGGATTATCAGCCACTACTTACTCACTATCACCTTTGTCCATACATTCTGCGATGAAATCTGCCAATGCTTGTCCATTGATTGCTCTCCGGGGATGATAAGTGATGTCGTATTGGCTGAGTTCAATATTCCACTTCAAAAGGCGACCCGAAGTCTCAGGGTGAAAGAGGACTTGCTTCAGAGGCGATCAGTGAGGACTTTGATTGGGTGAGCTTGAAAATACGGCCTCAATTTTCTTGATGCAATCAGTAGACAATGGGCGAGCTTTTCCAACTTCGAATAATTCACCTCTGCCCTAGTGAATCTTTTGCTGATATAATAGACCGGGCGTTGAATTTTTGCATCTTCTCGTACCAAGGCTGCACTGAGAGCATGAGACGAGATTGCCAAATATAAAAAAAGATCTTCACCATTGTCCGGCTTAGAAAGTATTGGAGACGTTTCCATATGACGGATCAACTCATCGAATGCTTTCTGGCATTCAGGGGTCCAATCAAAATTCTTCCTTCCTTTCTTCAGTGCATCAAAGAACGGAATGCATTTATCAGTAGCTTTGGAAATGAATCGACTCAAAGCAGCGACTTTCCCATTAAGACTCTGTAGTTCCTTCTTTGTCCTAGGGACTTTGACTTCTCTTACGGCAGCAATTTGAGCAGGATTAGTTTAAATGCCCCTAGCACTCACAATGAAACCCAAGAACTTTCCGGACTCCACCCCAAACGAACAGTTCAAAGGATTAAGCTTCATTCCTTACTTTCGGAGGATTGCAAACATTTCCGCCAAGTGGCCCATATGGTCTACTGCTTTCTTTGACTTCACCAACATATTGTCAACATAAACTTCCATAGTTTTGCCAATCTGCGGTTTGAACATAGCATTGACGAGTCTTTGGTAAGTTGCCCCTGCATTCTTAAGTCCGAAAGGCATGACTCTATAGCAGTAGAGACCAACATCGGTGATGAAGCTTGTATCCTCCTGATCTGGGTTATGCATCATAATCTGGTTGTATCCGGAGTAAGCATCCATGAAAGATAACAATTCGTGCCCCGCTGTTCCATCCACCAACTGATCTATCCTGGGTAATGGAAAGCAGTCTTTGGGGCAGGCTTTGTTTAAATCTGAGAAGTCAATGCAAACTCTCCATTTCCCATTATCTTTCTTAACCAGTACTGGATTTGAAACCCAATTCGGATAAGTAGACTCCTTGATGAAACCATTCTCCATAAGCCGGTCTACCTCTTCTTTCAACGCTGACGACCTTTCAAGACCCTGGGTTCTTCTTTTCTGTTTTACCGGTGTAAACTTCGGATCAATCTTCAGAGCATGTACTGCAATCTCTGGGGATATTCCGCACATATCAGCACGAGTCCAAGCGAATACGTCCAGATTTGCCTTCAAGAATGATATTAAGGAATTTTTAACCACCACATTAAGTTGCGAACCCACATTCAATACTTTTTTCGGATCTTTCGGGTCAACAGGTATCGGCACCGTTACTTCAATTGGCACCACTCTATTCTCCCCTGCACTAGCTTTACTGGGATCCATTTCTCTTCGTGCCCCGCTATGCTCGCCAGTGCAGGGTCCACCCTGTAATTGCTACAAGGTTGGTTCTTTTATGCGGACTGGGGCTGCCGCATCTTTTCCCATCTCTCTCTTCCTTTCTTCATGCAACTCTATTAGATAACATTCTCGCCTAGCATTCTGATCCCCTTTAATAACTCCAACGCCATTATCTGTGGGAAACTTCATAGTGAGGCACCATGGGGCGAGAATTGCTTTAAAAGCCGTAAGAGTTGTTCGGCCCAGGATGGCGTTGTAGGCAGAAAATTCATCAACAATTACAAAAGTCTGTTTCCGAACTACCTTTTTCTGCCCCTCTCCAAGCTCCACAAACAGGTCGATAGTTCCAATGGGCTGCTTCGGTTCCCCAGTGAACCCAACAATCTTCTGAGATGAGGCTTGAACATCAGCCATTGGAATTTTCATTTGATCGAACGTCTTCTTGAAGAGAATGTTGCAAGAAGTGCCACAATCTACCAGCACTCTTCTCACAATAGCCGGCCCAATGCCTGCAGAGATAACCAAAGGATCCATGGTTGGAGCTTCAATGCCCATAGGGTCCCTGGCTCTGAACACAATATCATCATTAAAAGTTTTCTGTTGCTTCAAAGGTGCAGCATCTTCTAGCAAAAAAACACTTTCTTCTGTTGGTGCATATTTCAAGGCACATGCATATCTTTCCATCTCGCCCCAGCTTCTGCCTACTGGGTGAGGCCCTCCTGTAATCACATTAATAACAGGCCTTTTTGATTCATGAACAGTGTTCCTCTCACCCGAGCCAGATGGTTGAGCAGGAAGTTGCTGACCCTTAGTAGAGGAAGTTGGGTCATTTCTACTTCTCTTAACATATTGCTGCAACTTGTTTTCTCTCAACAGTTCTTCAATTAAATTTTTCAGATGGCGACATTCGTTGGTATCATGACCGGGTTGATTATGAAACCGACAGAATCTCCCACTTTGAGCGGCTTTTTTCCCAACTCTCATCCCAGGCGGTTTAGGATATTCTACCGCATCTTTGGTAGCAAAAAAGATATTCTCCGGGGTGTCAGTCAAAGGAGTGAAATTTGAAGGTTTTAAGAAGTGAGGTTTCTTCATATCTTTCTGTTTCTTCCCACCATTGTTCTCCCTTTTCTGACTTCCGGATTCTCTTTTGGTAGGAGCAGTAGTGTTATCCTTAACCTCCGTCAATGCCACTTTAACTTGTGCCCGAAGGCTTTCCAAACGCATGAATTCATCAGCTTTCTTATAGAATTTGTCAAGTGAATTCTGTTCTTTCATCTTCGGCCACTTCCCAAATTCGCTTGATTTATCGATTGCCCTCATCAAGTATGTCAAGACCATCCGTGGCTCCGCATTGTCCACTTCAGCCAAAGCTATGTTGAAGCGGTTCAAGAAAGACCTGATAGATTCCTCAGGGTTCTGTTCCAAGCTTGATAGCGACATAATATCCTTTGCTTTTGAAGCATACAACCTGAATTGCTCTTTAAAGAGTCAAATCGGCAAACTGATCTATGGATAGGATCGGAAGTTTTGTGAACCAGAGCAGAGCCACTCCTTCCAAGTATACCGGAAAGTACCAGCATTTGATCTCATCAGACGCTCTAGAACCAGTCATGTGCCAATCATACTTATACAGGAATTGATTGGGGTCACTTGTTCCCTTATACGCCGGGATGGTCGGAGGAACAAACTTCCTTAGGAATTTTTCCTTTAGAATCTTCTCAGTGAACGGAGTTTTTCTCGGAGTGAATCCCCATTCCTTCTCATCTTCATCTCTCTGCATACTTTCTTTCATGATTTGTCGCACCATGCCCGAAAGATATTCCTCATCATTTAAAGGATCTGTAGGACAAACTTCTGCCATTTTCTCGGAAGTTTGTCGGGACAAACGTTCGCGGAGAGTTGGCTGTGGTCTCGATCCTCCAGCTTGAGGAGGTGTTTCTTTGACGGGGCTGGCTGCTCTTTGAGGAATATTCCTCTCTTCAGGATCATGAACATCATCTGCAAGGTTTTCTTCGTTATTCACCGGTTGACGGTTTGCTCCAAGCAATGCATTTATCCTCTCATGCATTAAAGCATTCTGAGTTTCCATCTGCTGGTATAATCCAGATACTGCAGCATCTAACTCTGCTCGTGTAATTCCGGCACTTGGTGCTGCTTGACTTGATGAAGGGGAAGTGGCAGTATTTTCATGGACATTACTAGGTCTTGTATATCTACACTTTCTTCCAGGAGCCATTATTTCCGATAGACTTCTGGTTTTCAGAGAGACTTTTTCAACAAACTTTTGCGAAGCAATGATGAAGGTATCCTAAGTTGGGTTCTCAGTGAAAGCACCAAAAATGTTAACACTAAAAATTGAACGCTAACACCTCAGTGGATGTAAAGTTTAAATGAAAGCACCACCCATGAAAACGGGAATCAGAAACAGGTAAGAAAGTCCAGAGAAAGCAGCAAAAGACAACAATTTTATAGTGGTTCGGTTTAGATTAAGCCTACGTCCACTTTAATCCTCTTTATTACTGATTCAATTACAACTTTACAACAATCCTCAATTACAATACGGATGAACCAAACAACTAGGACTTCGACGTAGAAGAATTCTTTAAATCCATGTTGATTGTGTTAGATTTCCTCTTGAAGTTAGTTGAGATGCCTTTCGTGTTTGAAGTGTCGAGTGAGTCGAGAATTCAGCAGAGTGTCTATGTTCCAGGAATGAGCCAAAAGATCCCCCCTATGTTGGAGTTAGTGTCGTATTTATAGGGTGAGCTTGGAGTTAGGTCGTAGGTCGTACGTCGAGGGGTTGCGACCTAAAGTAGGTCGTAGGTTGAAGGTTGTGGCCTAAAGGAAACGAGCTACGGCCCATTCTAGTTGCACTTGGCTTCTCCTGAGCGGGTCAGCAGGTTGCACGCGACCTAGGATATGTCGCTGATCTCTTCTAGGTGATTGGAGCGACCTAGAAGAGGAATGTCATAAGATGCAGCGACTTACGGAGCTGTCTCGGCCTTGTTTAGGTCGTGAACGACCTTATAAAGAGGCATGCGGTCTTGTACTGCCTTAACCCGTTAGGTCATAAATTGCTAACTCGTTAGGTCGTTGGACCAGTAAGTCGCTTAGCCCATTTAGGTAGTTAGGTCGTAGATTGTTAGGTCGGGGCCGCTCTAAACCGCTCTATGCTTTAAATCGTGGATCGCTGATCTTCTTAGGTAGCTAGAACCGCTTCATCCTTAGGTCGCTAGGACCGCTTTATCCTTAGGTCGCTAGGACCGCTTCATCCTTAGGTCGCTAGGACCGCTTTATCCTTAGGTCGCTAGGACCGCTTCATCCTTAGGTCGCTAGGACCGCTTCATTCTTAGGTCGCTAGGACCGCTATCCTGTTAGCTCGTTGGCTCGTTGGGTCATTGATGAAAGAGAGTTAACATTCATTTATAAAAAGAAATTTATAAATGTGAATTATAAATGTGATTTATAAATTGAAATATAATCAAATGGGAATTTGTATGAGCATATATTATACAAATGAAATATAGTTAAAATTTGATTTAAGCCAGAATTTGAAAATTTAAATCCCGGAGATTTTGGAAGTGTTTTGAAGATAAATAATAGCATTATTATTTTGAAGGTATTTCTGAAAGGAAATTGTTTGAAACAAAATTTTGGGAAGGGACATAGCATGGAACTCACTTCAGTCGTTGGAAAATATTTTCGGTGATGACTGCAGCATCATCGATGGTCATTTTCGAGTTTCTAAGTGACAGATTGTTGCCAAATTGATTTATTCAGAAGAACTAGTTGTTTTTGAAATTTCAAAGGAAATTTGTTGGGAATAAAAAACCTGGGTTGGTTTAAAATTTTGAGAAATGTGATTTTGGGATAATGGTGATTTCAAATGAATTGAAACCAAAAGCCGGGTGTTTAAATATCCTGATGAGATAGGTTATAAACATATAAATTGAGGTGATTCGTAAATCAGAAAGGAAATATGAGCTTTGAATAATGAAATTTAAACTTAAAGTGATAGTTAAAAATGAAATTAACTTGGATTGAGGAAGAAAATTGAATCGAATTGAATTCAATAAATCTGAGTTAAATAGAATTGAATTGGTATAAAATTAAGTCGAGTTGTAGGTGATATTGAATGGAATTAGATCCTTACTTAAATAAACGGAAATAAGTTGGATAAGAATTGGTTTGGAATAAATGAATTATAATAACTTATAAAAGAATTATAAGTCCATGGAATAAAAATATGCTTGGGTTAGAAATAAACGTAAATCTTGATTTAAAAGTAAAAGATGAATACATTCAAGCCTAAAATGAAAGGAAATGTGTAAAATAATAAGTTGTGGCTTATAAAAATAAAAAGTGGAGTAGAAACCAAAAATAAATATTGTTTGATGTTTTGGAAAATGGAACAAAAATCCAAACTTGAATTATAAAATAAATTGAACTTAAGGAAATTAAATGAAGTGATTTTTGAGATTAAAAATCAAGTGTTGAATTATAAATAGAGGGAACTAATTAGATAATAAATTAGTTAATGAAATATGTAAATGGAACCTAATGTAGTTAAATAGAGGCTGAATTGTAAGCTAATAATGAAGTTTGGAAATAAAACTCGAGTTATAAATCAAATTCGACTTGGATCGTTAGTGAGGTAAGTATAATTGAAAATGTTGCCAAATAAAAATAAATTGGATTAAAATAGGGATGGTTTTAGTTGCAATAAAACCCAGATGAATTTGGGAATAAATTAAAAATGGCCTTGTAATCAATTAAATGAATTGAATCTGAAAATTTAAAATTTATAATAACTAATCAAATAGTTTTGAAGATGGAAATGAACTCAAGTTATTAACTTAAGTAAGTGTTGAATGAAAGCTGAACTCAAATAGAAGCGGGATTTAAATAAGTTGAGAAATAGTTATTGAATGAATTAGCCTGGATTGTTTTCAAGCCAAATAAAATAGTTTTGGATAAACAAATACGGATATGAAATGAAAATGAAAGTGTATGGGTTGTGAGTAATGTAGAATGGAATAGAATTAATATAAAGTGAGTGGAATCAATTTAAAATGGTTATAAGATGAAGTAATTGTTATTTGCATGAATAGCATCAAATTTGCACAGAAAATTTGTCATTTTGTCGTAAACGAAAGTAAATATATTAACGGAGGTGAATAAAATTGAATTTTAATTAATTGGAATAATATGGGTTTGTTTAAAATTAAAAATGAATTGAATGTAAGTAAGTGGATTGTAAACCGTTTAAATTAAATGAAAATGGTATATAAATTAATTGAAAACAATTGAATTAGTATTAAAACTATATAAATTGCTTACGGAAAGTGTTTAGTGTGCATTGCTTTTAGAATTCTTGTTTTAACTATTGCAAATAAGTGACATGTTGTTAAACTTCATATATATGACACTTACATGTTTTAGTTGAGTAAGTACAGGTTCAGGGAAGTCGTTGGGCTGGATTTGATTGCGTAAAATGCTAATTAAATAAGCTGCTTGCTTAAAAATGCTAAATAAAGGTACGCCTACGCAATAAAAATAGGAAATATGTAATGTTTTTGTTTTTCCGACCGTGTGGGTCGATGTATATATATTTATATCTCTTGTCAAATTGCAAAAGCTCCTCCATACAAAAGAGACACTGCCAAAATTTCCAAAAATTTTGGAAGTTTGAAAAATTTAGAAAATTTTTGGGAAAATTTTTGTTAGCGAAAAAACGATTCGAATTGGAATTAAAACAAGGAATTTTGGAAATGGAAATTGAAAGTAATTTAAAATAATGATATGAATCAGTTATAAATGGAAGAGAAAATTTTATATTCAGAGTTGAAGATAAATTGAATTCATATGGAAATGAGAAAACTAATTTGGATAGAAGCAAATATGAAAAATTCTGTAAGGAAATGTATAAAATAATTTTAAAAGCTATGATTGGATATTATTGCTAAATAAGATATGCAGGTATTATAAAGGGAAAGGAAAATTGGTTTTGATTTCAGAAGATAAATTTGAATTGCTCGACCAAAAAGGTATGTGTTTAAATTTTCGTATGAAATTTGATTGGGTTTTTGATCTAGCCACTTGGCGTTTTGTTTTCTTTTGGAATTTGGGAGCCCGTAGAGGCATTTTGTAGTTGTACCGAATTAGCCGCACAAAGGAGACGCTGGCGAAATATTTCAAAAATTTAGAGAGTTAGAATATTTTTGAGAAAATTGTGATAATTTAAGTTTGAATTTAAATTTAAGTTTGAATAAATAAAGTAAAGAATGTTGTTGGGAACTATGGAAAAGTTTGGAAAGTTAGTAAGATGGATAGTGTGTCTTTAATAAAGATTGTTGGGTTGTTGTTAAAAACTGTTTGGTTTTGGAAAATAGTAATGGATATTAGATCATTCTTCTTAACTAGTAATTTCGGGGACAAAATTCTTTTAAGGGGGGAGGAATGTGACGACCCGGAATTTTAGACAATTTGAATTGGAATATTTAATTGATTTTAAATATTTAAAAGTTAATTTTCAACTTGAATTCAAATATCACTATTATTTAGCAATTAAGCTACTGGATTTAATAAAGTGAAATTGGGTAAATTGTTGACTCTTTTGTTTCAAGCCTGTTAAAAATAATTTGAAGGCTTGTAAAATTTATATTGATAATACTGAAAATAGTAAAAGTGTTAAAATTGAATTTGAAAGTGTTTTGTTCGGTTTTGAATATATTACGTTTAAATCGATATTAAAAAAAAGAGCCTTTCAAGGCACAGTCTCGGAATTTAAGTAAACCAGTTCCATTGGATCCGTACTATTATATTATTATCGGATTTCAATTTTCGTAGCGTTTGGAGTTGTTGTGTGAGCGTATGATATACAAACGCGCTTAAATCTATATCGAAAATTTAATATAATAACTGGTTCAATAAGCTATCTTCTCCATACGATCGAATCATGACTCGAACTTTTTCCATTACGTTCAGAATAGGCGTATAACATTATAAACGCCTAGCGGCACGTCACGATAAGAGGCCAAGATTTTGAGTTTCGATATCGGGACAATTTGAATTTAAATTCTAATATATTGGTTGACCAGTCAATTTTCTTCAATTGAAATTCTTTCCAATCAGACCTTTTCACTTCTCCATTGCCATAATAGACCGAGCTTTCTCATTCCTTCTCCAACACGCTTCCCATTTTTTAAGTTTGCCTGTCCCTCTTTCCTTTCAAAGGACGAAACATAAAAGAAAGAAAAAAAATCAATCGTCTCGGCCTTAATGAAAATTAAGGGGAAAAACCTAAATTAATGGCCGCTACTTTTAATTCCTCTTCCCTCAAATTCAAACTTTATCGAAATCGAGGAGCTCGACCAAACAAACGGCGACTGAGATTCACGTGGTAATGGGAAGCTCACGAGCGATGAGCGATGGCGAGGACTCGATTGTGGTGTCGAAGTCGAACTGCTCGAATTTTGAGTCCTACACGCGAGTGCTTCGGTGATATTATGGAGGCGATTGACGGAGTGATGCTCGTGGGTTCAAAGGCCGTTGATGGTCTGGTGCATGCAGCTCGAGTCGCAATTGATCAAAAATGGGTTCACATTCGATCTGGGGATTCGTATGGGATGTTGATGGCGGCAGGACTGGTAGATTCGGTAGTTTGGGCCTCGCATGGTGGCTTTCGCAGCGGCTCAGAGCAAGGGGTCGGAATTCACTCTTGCGATGGTGAGGTTTCTGTTTTTTTACTTAGGTTTTTACTTAATCAAATTTTAGTTTGAGAAAAAAAAGAGAAGTCTACAGCAGAAAGAAAAAGTATAATACATTTATTTATAGGAAACAGAAAATTGTTTTTACAGATAGGGTTTGGAAAGCAAAAAAAACTATAGGAGTTTTATAAATCTTTTAAAGGATTATATAAAATTAGATTTTTGAAATCTATAGATTATTTTTCTAAGTATGCATGTAGTATTAAATGAAGAAAATAA
This sequence comes from Allium cepa, assembly GCA_030765085.1. Taxonomy (NCBI): domain Eukaryota; kingdom Viridiplantae; phylum Streptophyta; class Magnoliopsida; order Asparagales; family Amaryllidaceae; genus Allium; species Allium cepa. The sequence continues at coordinate 1,041,482,594 of CM060928.1, forward strand.
AAATAAATAACATATTCACATTTTAAGGCTATTATTTATTTTAAAAATAATGTATTATGCTGACTGATCTATTTAATTAACTTATTTAAATATTTCAGCCACTAAAATATTTTACTAAAAGAAAATTTGTTTAAAATTTAATTATTGGTTTAAGACAAAATTATTAGTTTAGATTAAATTAATAAATGATAGTTGATTGTTTGATTTATTTCGAATATTAATAAAATCATATAATATTTATACAAGTCAAAATTTGAGAAGAAAGCAAGTTGGATTTGGGAATGGATGCTAATAAAATAAAAAGTGAGTTAATCTCACTCATCTGGTTTGATTTAAATTTTAAATAGTTAAATTTAAATATCTTGTTGAATAAGTGATTGATGTCCTATATTATAGTATATAATACATCTTGGAATGATTGATTTCCCGCATTATATAGCGGATGAGACCCTATGCGCCGCATAATAGCGGATGATATTATATTTAAATCCCATATACCACGATATTTCACCTCAAAGTGGAATTGGTATTTTATGTTGTGCTAACGTTTGTGGATGCAGGGAAACAGGTTGGAGGGATCCAACTGGATTCCTCAAAATTATTTATATTGTTTAATATTCTTTGTTATAAATATTCGATATTCTGGGATGAATATTATTGATATTGGAATATTGAATGCTATGGTTTACTTGAATATATTTCGGTACACTGAGTTATCAAAATATATAGAATTGGATTTTTGAAATAAAATAAAAAGAAGAGAATTTGTAAGTGAAATAATTATAGAGAATTTAAATAAATTAAGAATGAACCAGATAAGAATATTAGTGGTTCTAAAATTATAATAAATAAATTCCGTATATGAAAAGGGAATTTTGAATAAACAGGGAGATAATGAATTTTAAATTTCAGTAATATTATTTAAAATAATAAAGCATTTATTTTAAATTTAAGATTTAAATTATTGAAGAGAATAAAGAAGAAATTTGGAACGTCTGAATTGGTATGTTTCAGTTAAAAGATTTAAAATCAAAACGAAAGAAAAATAATAATAAAGTCTTTAATTACTGGATTTCGAAATGAATTGAGTAAGCAAAGGAATTTATTTCAAATAGAGTAAATTGAAAATCAATTTGGAAATTGATTTAAATATTTGAAATTGAAAATTTAAAGAAGAATGTGACTGTGAAGTTTATAAACTGTAAAAGTAAAGCAATATATCAGTGGATATTTGAAAGAATAAATTCACGGTGAGAATTTATTTAAGGAATGGGAAAATTTGTTTAAAAATAAATAGTGATTTATTTTAAAGGATGTGAAGAGAAGTATATTTCCCTGAATAGTCAAGTACGGTTTTAAAGTAAATTTTTAAATATAAGTTAAAAGTTTTAATGTCGTTTTAAAAAGCATGTTTTAGAAAATTTATTATTTTTAAAATCTTAAAATTCTATAGTAAGTATTTTTATCAAATCTATTATCATAGAATTATTTAAAGGTGATTTGGTATTATTTAACAGAGAAATCTAGTTTCATATTTTATTAAGTAGCCTCATTTAAATATTCCCAAAGTATATATATTTTTTAATAAAGTATTGAAGTAGTTTTTAACTTAAATGTTTTAAAGGATAAGTTATAATAAAGTGTTTTAAGGTTATTTTAAAAATTTAAAGCTTTGTACTTGGTATTTTCAGTGGAAATAAATATTTGAAAAATTTATTCTGTAAAAGGGAGATGGTTTAAAAACTGTTTTCAAAAGGGTTGAAAATGGAAATATATCTTGCGAAGATATTTGTGGTTAATAAATAATTTGGTGAAATTATTTATGATAATGGGTGTTCTGTACGTTAATTGATAGTTAAAAAACCGACTATCAATATTGGCCAATGCACTGATCGTTTCGAAGAGGCCGGGATCGGGATTAATTTCTCGAAAACCACTTCGATCCGGTTTGTATGTTTTCGTGGAAAAACGAGTTCGGAGTCGAAGGTGGAGCAGTAAAGTGCAAGGGCTAGTCACTACTAATCCTGAGGATGCTTCCAAAATGGATGTAGTAGGAATAGTGCCTTCGGTTTCGTTCGAACCGGAACGGACTTCTATGGACGAATGCTTTCGGAACATCGTCAGGTGGACGATGGGCATTCTAAGTGTAACGCTGATCTAGCCTCAAGCCTCATCAACCGGGAATGACTGAAAATTAGGGGTTATGCAGCAAGGCTTGGTAGGCAGCACCCATTTCCGTAGGGTCATCCCTGTCTAGATGTCACTTTATTCCGGCTTGGTGGTGAGGTTGCTGATCCCAACCGTTGGGTGATCTTACTTGGGATTATCCAGTAAGGGGTAGTCCGGGTCTTGTGTTGCAGGGGGTCGGGAGTGATCCTCCATACGCTGATCTAGACCAGGTACCGTGACAGGTGGTACCCCAGTGCCTAGTCATTAGCTGGAAATCCATTCTCCCTACGTGCCCGTACGGTTTTGATTGTGCTCAACTATTGCTAATACGTGAGATGCAAGCATTTCAGCTAGATTCCATTTTACTTTCTATGGACACTATTATAATATTAGAGAATTTTAATAAAAAGTGTTTTAGTATCGTAAGGTAAAAATCCGACATGTTTATTTGTGGCGTGATCTTACGAGATGCTTTTGTTTTCAAAGGATTTTGAAACTTTAATAATCAATTTGAGTGTGGTTTTCTTACGCTGGTATTCCAAACTGACTCGGGTGTTATTTAACTGTAATGCTCGGGTCAGACCGAGTATTATAGAATACAGGATATGATGCTGAGGAGCTCAGAAGACGAGCTGGATGGCGAAACGTACTTCCATATTTGATTATTATTCCGATGTGTATCCAGTTGTATGTTATTGATGTTGAACTCTGATGATGTACTCTGATGATGTAATGTATAAACAGATATATTTGTTTATGTGTATAGATCATTTATTATCTATTATATTTTATTCCGTTGCGATGGTTAGATTCTGATGTTGTTTTCTATCTTCTTCTTTTACCTCTTCTTTTTTAACCCAAATGGTTCGTATATCCATTCATATTGAGTTGACTGATGTAGAGTAATGATGACTCAAGGGGAACGGATTTACGGGCCATTACAGTAGGTTTTGTTAAGTTAATGAGTTTGGAGCATTCTTCTTGCCTTAGCAATTTCGGGGATGAAATTCTTTTAAGGGGGAATGTAACGACCCAGATTATTCATTATTCGATTTTAAATATTTAAATGGTTTAAATATTTGATTTGGAATTTTAATTGAGTTAATAAGTTTTTACAACTGGGATTTTAAGCGATTTTGTAAATTTATGAAATCGTTGATTTAATCGACGCGTTAAAATAACGATCTGGGGTGTGGTCTTGGAATTCGATGAAACCAGTTCCATCGGATTCGTAATAGTGTATTATTATCGGATTTCAAATTTTATAGTGTTTGGTGTTATCGTTTGATCGTACGTGATATAAACGCGCTAAAATTTATATCGAAATTCAATATAATAATTGGGTCCAAAAAGCTTTCTTCTCCATATGATCGAATTAGGACTTGAAATCTTCTCTATTGCATTCGGAATAGGGGTATAACTTTATAAACGCCTAGTGCCATGCCTCGATAGGAGATCAAAATATTAAGTTGCTAAAACGAGATATTTTATAATTAAATAAAAATTTATAAAATCAAATCAAAGCCAAATGCATAGCCGACCTACCCTTTCTCTTTTTGTTCAAATCAATATTTTTTCTTTCTTTTCACATTCAAACCAATTCACTTCATCCCTCTCTTTTTTCGTTATAAAATTAGGTTCGACTTTTCACTTTCTTCTCTTCAATCAAAAATTCCAAAATCAATTCAATTGAGATATATACTGAACAAAATCTATTTAAACTATAAAAAAAAATAAAAGAGGCAAGCTTTGCAATTTAAATTGGAGATCTATCTTTTGATAAGTATTAAGGGAGGCGCCAACATTTTCGATGGTTCGATAGCTTGGAGCAGGAGGATGACTAAGCTAGGGTTTGTCATTTCTTGGGATGAAGGAAGAGTTAGCTCGAGGCAAGAGCAGTTTGAAGTTTTAAGGGATAATTACATCGGCTGGTGGAGTTTGGGAAGGCGCGGCACTTGGTAAGGGGTTGTGACATCGACTTAGGCTAGTAGGATATGACGCGATTGACCTCAGTTGTGATGGGCATGATGTTGGCATGGTCAAAATAGGTTTCAATGCAACAGTAGTCTTTGAGTTGTGATGGCAGTGACATTTTTGAACGTGAGTAAATGGGGTTGGCAAACTGTTCTACCGCAACATGGTGAGAATGTAGTTGGCTGTGCGTGCTCTAATAGTGGAATGTCAACATTTTTTTTTGGCTGCATTTTGGGTAATGGTGGATGTTGAGATGGTGAAGGCCGTTGGCTGATATTGATGGTGGTGGCAATTTAAAAGGGTGAAGAGAGATGCTTGATGAAGCTTAGCATTCATTGAAGGGTAAAGCTTGCATGTCAATGACGGTCGCAAATCGAATGGTTAGGGCATCGGTTTTCGAGTCTTGTCAAATCCAGGACGCAGAAACAGGAATAAAAATCATGGTGTGTAAATCTCACTCTTTTTGGAATGACTGTTTTAATTTATAATAATCAAAATGAATTATTTTTTGACTGGATGAATAATATGTTTATCATTTGAATGTTAAATATATATAGTAGTATATATGTTAGTAGTTGGATTGTTGTTCCTGCACATTTTAGCGGATGAGACCCTATACGCCCCGCATAATAGCGGATGGCCCTATACACCAGGATATCCCCCTCGAAGTGGGATTGGTATTATTTTTTATGTTGTATTAACGTCCATGGATGCAGGCAAACAGGTTGGAGGGATCCAACTGGATTCCTCAAATATATTGTTTATTTTCATATATAGTGATATATGATTTTTGTAGAATAATCTATTATAGATTATTGTAGTGATTGGAATTATTGGATGCTAGTATAGCACTGGCCTAGATATTTATAATTTAAATACCATAAATATATTTGTAAAATTTAAGGAATCACATGAAATTTAAAATAAAAATATATATTGGAACTGGAGTTATTTCAAAGAATTGAATTAGAAAAATATATTTGAATTTTGGTTATACCTAACTATTGCAAATTCATGAATGGGGATTTTAAAAGAAAAAAAAAAGAAAAAAGGAATAATATTAGAAATTTGTAAATGATATTATGGAAATGAAAAACAGAGTTAAAATCAATATTGAAAACAGATCGGAAGTGTAATGGATGTAACGACCTGGAATTTTCGATCCCGAAAATTCGAAATAGTTAAGGAAACGAAAGAAAAGAGATAGAAAAAGAAGAAGAATCAGAAACACCAAAACACAAAAATTCGTAGCGGATCAAAATATAATATCACATAAATAACAGTTTTACAAAGAAGAACTGTACCAGTACACTTACATTTTTATACATAAGAGTTACAACCAAAACAACACTGAACAGTTTAAAAACAACATGACCTAGATATACAACAATATATCATAACGAAAACACTCCATACGTTCCTGTTAACGCAAAATTGAACGCTAACACCCCGGTGTAAGTAGAGATTAAGTGAAAGCACCACCCGTCAATACGGGAATTAGAAACAAGCAAGAATTACAGAAAAAACAGTAAAGAGACAACAGTTTTATAGTGGTTCGGCTTCAAGTTAAGCCTATGTCCACTTTAATCTTCTTTATTGCTGATTGGATTACAACTTATACAACAATCTTCGATTACAACACCACTTAGACAAATAGCAAGAACTTTGATGTAGAAGAACTCTTTGAATCCATGTCGAATGTGTTAGATTTCTCTTTGAAGTTCGCTGAGGTATCTTTGATGTTTGAAGTGTCGGATGAGTCGAGAAATCAACAGAGTATAGGCGTTCTAGAAATGAGCCAAAAGGTCCCCTTTTCTGTTGAGGCAGGTGCTGTATTTATAGGGAAAAAGCTGGACAAGTCATAGGTCGTGCGCGACCTAAGGTAGGTCGTAGGTCGTGAGTGACCTAAGGTAGGTCGTGGGTTGTGGGTGACCTAGGACAGATTTGTTGGCGACTTAGTAAGGCCATCCTGGGAGAGCTATGAACTATGAGCGACTTAACATGTGTAGCGCAGGACCACTTTTGACTAACTTAGGTCACGGGCGACCTAATGCAAGAGGTGACGTGTACGCGGGCCATCTTTGAAGCTTGCTGAGTCATTAGGTCGTTCTTCCTTTAGCTTGGTAGGTCGTTTCCTTCATCGAGTCACTAGGTCGTTAACTCGCAAGTCTTTAACCCATAGAATCTCTAGAGTCTTTAGATCGTTAAGTCATTAGGTCGCTATATGCTTAGGTCGTTAGATTGCTTATCTTGTTAGGTCGTTAGGTCGCTATATCACGCTAGGTCGCTAGTTCCCTTCGAGTGTTTGAGTAGCTGTCCATAATGATATTAACACTTCTTAATCTCTACTTAAACCGGGGTGTTAGCGTTTAATTTTTGCGTTAACATTTTTGGTGCTTTCACTGAGAACCCAACTCAGGCTGTTTTCATCATTGCTTCGCAAAAGTTTGTTGAAAGAATCTCTCTCAAAACCAGAAGTCTATCAGAGATAATGGCTCCTGGAAGAAAGCGCAGATCTACTAGATTCGGTGATGTCTAAGAGAATACCGCCACTTCTCCTCCGTTAAGTCAAACAGCTCCGAGTGTTGGAATTACACGAGCGGAGTTAGATGCTGCAGTTTCTGGCCTACATCAGCAAATGGAAGCCCAAAACATTTAATGTTGGAAAGGTTGAACGCTTTGCTCGGAGCCAACCATCAACCGGTGAATAATGAACAAAACTTTGCCGATGATGTTCATAATGTTGAAGCAAGAAATATTCCGCAAAGGGCAGCTGGCCCCGTTGAAGGGACACCTCCCCAAGCTGGAGGATCAGGGCCGCAGCCAACCCTCCGCGAACGCTTGTCAAGACAAACTTCCGAGAAAATGGCTGATGTCTTTCCTGCAGAGCCTCTAAATGATGAGGAATACTTCTTTGGAATGGTTCGACAAATCATGAAAGAGAGCATGTAGAGGGATGCAGATGAAAAAGAATGGGGTTCGCTCCAAGCAAGACTCCGTTCACTGAAAGGATTTTGAAAGCAGAATTTCCAAGGAAGTTTGTTCCTCCCACCATTCCGGCTTATAAGGGGACAAGCGACCCTAATCAATTCTTGTACAAGTATGACTAGCACATGACTGGTGCCAAGGCATCGGATGAGATCAAATGCCGGTACTTTCCAATATACGTGGAGGGAGTGGCTCTACTTTGGTTTACAAAGATACCAGTCCGATCTATAGACTAGTTCTCCGATTTAACTCGGAAGTTTAAAGAACAATTCAGGTTGTATGCTTCAAAGGCGAAGGACATAATGTCACTGTCCAGCCTGGAACAGAATCCCAGAGAATCTATTAGATCTTTCTTAAACCGCTTCAACATAGCTTTGGTTGAAGTCGACAATGCAGAGCCGAGAATGATTTTGACATACTTGATGAAGGCTATCGACAAATCAAGTGAATTTGGGAAGTGGCTGAAGATGAAAGAGCCGAATTCGCTTGAGAAATTCTATAAGAAAGCTGATGAGTTCATGCGCTTGGAAAGCCTTCAAAAACTGGCGAAAGTGGTATTGACATAGGTTCGGAACAATAATGCTGCTTCGAATAAAAAAGAATCTGGTACCCAGAAGAGGGAGAACGATGGAGGGAAGAAGCAGGGAAATGCGAAGAAAAATCGTCCTTTTCACTTCACTCCCTTAACCGATACACTAGAAAACATTTTCTTTTCAACCAAGGACATACCCCACACCAGCTAAATTGAGGCCGGAAAAATGCTGAGAAAATTGGAAGATTTTGCCGATTCCACAATCAACCCGGCCATGATACTAATGAGTGCCGTCATTTGAAGAATTTGATTAAGGAACTATTGAAAGAAAATAAACTTCAGCAGTATGTGAAGAGGAACAGGAACGACCCAACTTCGTCAATTCAGGAGCAACAAGTTCCTGTTCATCAACCTAGCTCGAGTAAGAGGGCGGCAGCGCATGAATCAGAGAGGCCTGTTATTAATGTAATCATGGGAGGTCCTCACCCAGCAGGCAGAAGCTGGGGCGAGATGGAAAGATATGCCCATGCCTTGAAGTGCACACCAGTAGAAGAAAGTGTTTTTGTGTTGGAAGACGCTGCACCTTTGAAGCAGGAGAAAACTTTTAATGATGATATTGTGTTCAGGGCCAGGGACTCTATGGGTGTTGAAGCTCCTACCATGGATCCCTTGTCCATCTCTGCAAGCATTGGGCCGGCTATTGTAAGAAGAGTGCTTGTTGATTGTGGCGCTTCTTGCAATATTCTCTTCAAAAAGACGTTCGATCAAATGAAAATCCCGATGGCTGATGTTCAAGCGTCATCGTAGAAAATTGCTGGGTTTACTGGGGAACCGAAGCAGCCAATTGGAACTATTGACTTGTTCGTGGAGCTTGGAGAGGGGCAGAAAAAGGTGGTTCGAAAACAGACTTTTGTATTTGTTGATGAATTTTCTGCCTACAACGCCTTCCTAGGCCGACCAACTTTTGCGGCATTTAAGGCAATTCCCACCCCGTGGTGCCTTACTATGAAATTCCCCACGGATAGTTGGCACTATTAAAGGGGATCAGAATGCTGGGCAAGAATTTTATCTGATAGAGTTGCAGGAAGCAGGGAAGAGAGAGATGGGAAAGGATGCGTCGGCTCCACTCCGCATCAAAGAACCAACCTTGTAGCAATTACAGGGTAGACCCTGCACTGGCGAACACAGTGGAGCACGAAAAGAAATGGATCCCAGAAAAGATAGTACAGGGGAGAATAGAGTGGTACCAGTGGAAGTAACAGTGCCAGTACCTATTGACCCGAAAGATCCAAACAAGGTGCTGAATGTGGGTTCGCAACTTAGTGTGAAGTTTCAGAATATTTTGATAAGATTTCTGAAAGTAAATCTGGATGTATTCTCTTGGAGTCATGCCGATATGTGTGGAATTTCTCCAGAAATCGCGGTACACACTCTGAATATTGATCCGAAATTTACACCTGTGAAGTAGAAAAGAAGAACCCAGGGTCCGGAAAGGTCAGCAGCATTGAAGAAGAGGTAGATCGGCTCATGGAGAATGGCTTCATCAGGGAGTCTACTTATCCGAATTGGGTTTCAAATCCAGTACTGGTTAAGAAAGCTAAGGGAAAGTGGAGAGTATGCATCGACTTCTCAGATTTAAACAAAGCCTACCCCAAAGACTGCTTCCCGTTACCCAGGATAGATCAGTTGGTGGATGGAACAGCGGGGCATGAATTGTTATCTTTCATGGATGCTTATTCCAGAAACAACCAGATCATGATGCATGAGCCGGATCAGGAGGACACGAGCTTCATTACCAATGTTGGTCTCTACTGCTATAGAGTCATGCCCTTTGGACCTAAGAATGCAAGGGCAACTTACCAAAGACTGGTCAATGCTATGTTCAAGCCACAGATTGGTAAACTATGGAAGTCTATGTTGATGATATGCTGGTAAAATCAAAGAAGGCGGTAGACCATATGCATCACTTGGTAGAAATGTTTGCAGTTCTCCGAAAGTACGGAATGAAACTTAATCCTTTGAAATGTACGTTTGGGGTGGAGTCCGGAAAGTTCTTGGGTTTCATTGTGAGTGCTAGGGCATTAAGCTAATCCTGCTCAGATTGCTGCCTTAAGAGAAGTCAAAGCTCCTAAATGAAAAAGGAATTGCAAAGTCTCAATGGAAAAGTCGCTGCCATGAGTCGATTCATTTCCAAAGCCACCGATAAATGCATTCCATTCTTTGATGCTCTAAAGAAAGGAAGGAAAAACTTTGACTGGACTCCTGAATGCCAGAAAGCTTTCGATGAGTTGATTCGTCATATGGTAACGCCTCCAATACTTTCTAAGCCCGACAATGGTGACGATCTTTTCGTATATTTGGCAATCTCATCTCATGCTCTCAGTGCAGCGTTGGTATAAGAAGACGCAAAAATTCAGCGCCCGGTCTATTATATCAGCAAAAGATTCGCTAGGGCAGAGATGAATTATTCAAAATTGGAAAAAATCGTCTATTGTCTACTGGTTGCATCAAGAAAATTGAGGCCATATTTCCAATCTCATCCTATCAAAGTCCTCACTGATCAACCTCTGAAGTAAGTCCTGTTTCGCCCTGAGACTTCGGGTCGCCTTCTGAAGTGGAATATTGAACTCAGCCAATACGACATCACTTATCATCCCCGGAGAGCAATTAATGGACAAGCTTTAGCAGATTTCATCGCAGAATGTACAGACGAAGGTGACAGTGAGGAAGAGGTGACTGATAATACCCTAATTCGATGGAAATTATATGTTGATGGTGCAAAAAACGATTACTGTTCCGGTGCTTGGGTTGTGCTTGAAACCCCTAAAGGGCGGTCATTGTGCTATGCATTGAGATTGGAATTCCCTTCGACAAACAATGAAGCAGAATATGAAGCTCTTATTGCCGGCTTAAAGATTGCTAAAGAATTGAATGTCAAAGTGTTGCAGATCTTCAGTGATTCACAATTTATTGTATGTCAAGTCAAGAAAGAGTTTCAAACTAAAGGAGGAAATCTGCCCGCATACTTGTCAAGAGCCTGAGAACTTCTCGATCATCTTGACCATTATACGATAAGTCATATACCCCGGGAAGAGAACATGAAGGCAGATTCTCTCGCAAAGTACGCAAGCACTAGTGAAGCTCAATTATTGGGATTAGTTCATGTGGAAGTGACGCAGCGGATTAATCAAAATAAACTTCAATCGGTGAAAGTAGCAATCGGTGAGTTGAGAATACCGCAAGGCCCAAATCCGTTGATCCAAAATACCGGATTCAAGCTATCTTCGTCTCGTTGATCGCGCACGATGCCGAGAAAGAAGATCTACGATTCTTCGCACGTTGATCTAGCGCACTAGATACCGTGAATCGGCTTCTACGATCGTTGAATCGAGCGCACTCGATTAACCGAAAGAGGAGATAGGAGATCACACTCAACTACCAATTTGTATGAAAGCACAAAGCTAACAAAAGAGAATTTTATTCAAATATCAACCACTTTACAAATGACACAATCGGCCTATTTATAGGCTTACAACTCACGCACCACTAGGTCGCATGCGACCTAACACAGTTCCCCGACCTAACAAACACCCACCGACCTAACTCAGAGCGGCCTACGACCTAAGTAAGGTCGTTAGCGACCTATCACAACATCATATATTCACATATATACAATACAGCGACTTACAACACAGTACAAACAAAAGCATACGACCTACGACTTACAAAGGTCGTTAGCGACCTAACACACATATGTACAACACATAGTGACCTAAAGGAGCGGCTTCAGCGATTTTCTTGCGACCTATATGAGTTAGGTCGTTCGCGACCTAAAAGATGCGGCAACAAAGAATCACGCAACCTATTTTCCTTCACGCGACCTATCTCCTCGCGACCTAATTTCAGCTCACTTTCAGCAAAAGGTCGCTGGAGCGACTTACTGGACGTGTTAGGTCGTTCGCGACCCATATTTGCTTCCTTTTGTGTTATCTCGTTAGGTCGTTCCTCGTGACTTATCTTAGGTCGTGAACTTCCTCCTTCAGCATTCCCACTAGGTCGTAGACGACCTAAAATGCTTCTCTTAGGTCGCAGCTGACCTAAAACCGAGTCTTCCTCCTTACGACCTATAAAACCCGAACGACTCAGGCCTCTGTTAGGTCGTTGCTTCTCCTCTCGTGAGCCATTAGGTCATGGCCGACCTTCATTAGGTCGTGAGCAACCTATAACTTGAGAATTTTCAAAGTTTTCAGATTGCACTGCATCATCCTCTCCGGGTTGACAAAAATTCGACCTCGAATTCTCAACATATTCTTCCACAACAATTTCATTTCCACGATACGGAATTAAATGTTTGACATTGAAAACATCAGAAGTATGAACATCGTCTGGTAAATTCAATTGATAAGCATTTTCATTGATTTTCTTCAAAATTTTAATTGGACCAATTTTCCGTGCCTTCAATTTATTATAGGTTCCAACCGGAAAACGATCTTTTGTCAACACTACATAAACCAAATCACCTTCGTTAAATTCAACACTTCGTCGCTTCAAATCTGCAGATCGTTTATACTTCTCATTTGACTTTTCCAATCGTTCTTGAACGATTCTATGACATTCCGTCAATCCTTCAACAAAATCAGCAGCTCGTTTAACCGTCCCCTTCGGTTGTGGTACCATCGCTAAGTCCAACGGTCCCCTGGGTAAATTTGAATATACAATCTGAAATGGACTGAATCCCGTGCTACGATTCACTGCATGATTATGTGCAAACTCAGCTTGGCATAACTTCATGTCCCAACTCTTCAGATTGTCCTTCACAAGACATCGCAACAAATTTCCCAACGATCTGTTAAGAACTTCGGTCTGTCCGTCTGTTTGTGGATGATAAGCACTGCTAAAATTCAACTTCGTTCCCACCATCTTCCACAAACTTAACCAAAAGTGACTCAGAAAATGAGTATCTCTATCCGACACAATAGACTCTGGCAATCCATGAAGTCGATAGACCTCCTTGAAAAATAACTGAGCAACTCGAGCAGCATCCGCCGTCTTCTTGCAAGCAATAAAATGTGCTATTTTAGAAAATCTGTCAACCACTATATATATAGAATCATTACCACGCTGCGTTCTCGGCAATCCCAATACAAAGTCCATACTCACATCAACCCATGGTTTAGCCGGTACAGGCAACGGCATATACAACCCAGCATTGGTCGCGGTTCCTTTCGAAACTTGGCAAATATGACATCGCTCCACAAACCTTCCCACTTCTTTCCTCATCGACGGCCAAAAGTAAGACTGTGAAATCAATTGCAAAGTACGATCACGGCCCACATGCCCTTCCTCGTGTAACTCCTTGATAATTTTCAATCTCAAACTACAATCTGGAATACATAATTGACTCCCCTTGAACAAGAATCCATCAACCATCACAAATTCATCGGTATTTCCTTCCTTGACTTTCTCTACACATTTCACAAAGTAAGGATCTTCTTCAATCAGCTCTGGCAACATTTCAAACCCTGTCACCTCAACCTTCAATGTCGTTAATAAATGACTCCTCCTGCTTAATGCATCTGCTACACGATTCGTCACCCCTGACTTATGTTTCACGACAAAAGTAAACTGTTGTAAATAAGAAATCCATGATGCATGTCTCGCTGAAATCTTGTCTTGCCCCTGTAAATGCTTCAATGCCTCATGATCAGTGTACAGAACAAATTCTTTCTGAAATAGATAGTGCCTCCAGTGCTTAACAGCTTGTACCACAGCATAGAATTCAACGTCATATGTACTGTATCTCATCTATGCTCCTGATAACTTTTCACTGAAATAAGCAACTGGCTTCCCATTCTGACTCAGAACTCCTCCAATACCGACCTTCGATGCATCAGTATGCAATTCAAACAATAACTGAAAATTCGGTAAAACAAGAATTGGTGCAGACGTCAACAATTCCTTAATCTTCTCAAAAGCAACCCCCGCTTCCTCTGACCATACAAACTGTTTCCCCTCCATGCAATCAGTAACTGGAGCCATCACACTACTGAAGTGCGGAATGAATCTTCAGTAGAATGATGCTAGCCCATGAAAACTTCTCACCTCTGTAATCGTCTTTGGCTGTGGCCAATTCCTGACTGCTTCAACTTTATTCTGGTCCACCTGTATACCTTCTCCTGACACAACATACCCTAGAAATAAAACACTATGTGTCATGAACACGCATTTCTTTGTAGCAGCATAAAATTGTTCCTCTCGAAGAATAATCAACACCTTTCTCAAATGCTCTACATGCTCCTCTGTTCTCCTGCTATATATCAGAATATCATCGAAATAAACCACCACGAACTTCATAATGAATGGTCTAAAGATTTGATTCATCACCCGCATGAATGTACTAGGTGCATTTGATAAACCAAATGGCATAACCAACCATTCGTATAACCCCTCTCTCGTCTTGAAGGCTGTCTTCCATTCGTCTCCAGGTCTAATTCGAATTTGATGATATCCGCTTTTCAAATCAATCTTCAAAAAGATAGTAGCTCCACTCAACTGATCCAGCAAGTCATCCAACCTCGGCATAGTAAATCTGTAGCGAACAGTAATCTTGTTCAAAGCTCTACTATATGTGCACATCCTCCATGTTCCATCCTTCTTCGGCACTAACAAAGCTGGCACAGCACAAGGACTCAAGCTTTCCTGAACACGTCCCTACTCTAACAACTCTTCCACTTGCCTTCATAACTCTTCATGTTCCTTCGGACTCATTCGATAATGTGGTCGATGTGGTAACACTGATCCCGGAACAAGATCGATTTGATGTTGAATGTCTCTCAGTGGCGGTAACTCCTTAGGCAATTCCTCTGGAAATACATCTTCGAATTCTTTCAAAACTGGCTTTGCTTCTTCTGGAATCTCAACCTCTTCATGACTCTCTCGTCCAATCAACAAATAGACTTCAGGCTCATCTTCAACTTCCTTAACAAACTCCTTCAAAGTCAACAAAGTTTTCAGTTCTTCGATCTCCTCCAACTTTCTCTCCTTCTGTTGTTGCTTCTTAGGAACCAAAATGATTTTAGTACCCTCGAACATGAAACTGTAGCTATTAGCTCGACCATCATGTTATACCACTCTATCAAACTGCCATGGCCTGCCCAACAACAGATGACACACATCCATGTCTACAACGTCACACCAAATTTCGTCTTTGTACTTCTTCCCAATAGAAAAATCCACACAAGCCCTTCGACATACCTTCACTTCACCTCCCTTCCTTAACCCTGCTAGCTTGTACGGTTTAGGGTGCTTCTCAGTCTTCAAGTTCAACTTCTTCACAGCCTCTGTAGAAATAATATTATCGCAACTTCCAGCATCAATAACGAACTTGCAAACTTTTCCCAGAATAGTGCATGTCAACTGAAAAATATTGCTTCTCAACCAACTACAATCCTCCTCTTGCTTTGGTGTAAGACATGACCTCCTCATCATAAGATTACAACCTTCATCCCCAGATAATTCTTCTTCCTCCTCAACATAAGGTGCATTTGAACACTCTGCCTCCTCACCATCATCCTCAATCTCAGCAACCATTGCTCTCTTCTTCGACTTTGGACATTCATTGCTTTTGTGACCCAACTCCTGACAATTATAACATTTGAAGCCACTGCTAACCTTCGCCTTCTCAGCCTCCTTCACCACTGGCTTATTGACAGGTTTAGGAACATTAGAACTCCCACTAACACCCTTCGCTTGATTATTGGAATTAGTAAACACACCACCTCCACGCCTTCCTTGCTTCTCCCAAGCCAATGCTTTCTGATGTGCCTCCGCTACAGATCTAGGATCAAACATATTAACCATATCCTAGATCTGCATTCTCAATCCCCCAATGAATCTAGCAGTTAGTTGTTCTTCCGTTTCCATGATATCATTTCTGGCAATGAGTTGGTAAAATTCATCAGCATAATCACTAACAGACTTCGTCCCTTGCCTCAGATTCTGCAACCTCTGGTACATAAGTGATTGATAGTTATAAGGTAAAAATGTAGCTCGCATTAACTTCTTCATCTTCTCCCAAGATTCTATCTTTGACTTTCCCATTCGCTCACGAGTAAGTTTAGTTTGCTGCCACCATGCCAAAGCTCTCCCCCTCAACCTAGTAGCAACCAACTTCACTCTCCTATGCTCAGGAACCTCCTTGAAATCAAAGATATCTTCAACATTTGACACCCAATCAAGAAATTCTTCAGCCACCATTCCACCCTTAAACTCTAGAATTTCCATCTTCATACCCGATTCCCAACGACGATCATCTTCAACATCCCGATAAGAATTTCGAACTTGGTCTCGATCTCGATAATGAATACTAGCTCTATCACCCTCTTCTTCAAAATCAAAAGTTCGTCTATATCGATCTCGACCATCAACATCCCTTTGATCACGCATGCTTCTTCTACTATGTCTCTCTTCATCTCTATATGGCTCATTCTCAAATTCTCGTGGACTTCTTCTCTCTTCATGTCTATACTCATGGTGATCTCTTCGTGATGAAATTGATGTCTCTCTTCTCTCTCTAAAAGAATGCGGTGATACCCTCCTCGCTTCCGTAACCAATGGCGAAACTCTGTTTCCTCCATGGTTCGAGTTTGGTGATCTCCTCCTTTGAGTTTGATTCAAATCATTCATCAGCTTCTCTAACTTTTCAATGCCTTCATCAAATCTCTCGTTAATACGTTGTTCCATAAGCTCGGCTTCTTCTCTTCGATACAAAGCTTCAACGTTTTGATGACGATTAGCTCTCCTTGGTGGCATGATTGAAAACTCTTCACAAATACTTCAAAGCTTCTCAAACAACAAGTCACGGCTTCAAACTTACACAAGGTGAACGACTTAAGGCTTACGTTGCTCGGCACAACTCCTTAGCTCGGCCACAAATCCTCACGACTTAACTTGCTCGGCTTGGTCTTGAACTTGGCTCGACCTCTAACTTCAATACTTGGCGCGCAAACTTCCAACAAGTCCAAATTCAAACACTCTCCAACACTTTGATCCAAAATGCTATGGATCAAAATCTTCAAATTTGTTGCAACTTCAAGATGAACATGACGAACAACTTCAAACTTCAAATACTTGGCTCCAAGAATCAACTTAGCTATGATTGGCTAAGTATGGCTCTGATACCAAACTGACGCAGCGGATTAATCAAAATAAACTTCAATCGGTGAAAGTAGCAATCGGTGAGTTGAGAATACTGCAAGGCCCTAATACGTTGATCCAAAGATACTGGATTCTAGCTATCTTCGTCTCGTTGATCGCGCACAATGCCGAGAAAGAAGATCTACGATTCTTCGCACGTTGATCTAGCGCACTAGATACCGTGAATCGGCTTCTACGATCGTTGAATCGAGCACACTCGATTAACCGAAAGAGGAGATAGGAGATCACACTCAACTACCAATTTGTATGAAAGCACAAGGCTAAGAAAAGAGAATTTTATTCAAATATCAACCACTTTACAAATGACACCATCGGCCTATTTATAGGCTTACAACTCACGCACCACTAGGTCGCATGCGACCTAACACAGTTCCCCGACCTAACAAACACCCACCGACCTAACTCAGAGCGGCCTACGACCTAAGTAAGGTCGTTAGCGACCTATCACAACATCATATATTCACATATACACAATACAGCGACTTACAACACAGTACAAACAAAAGCATACGACCTACGACTTACAAAGGTCGTTAGCGACCTAACACACATATGTACAACACATAGTGACCTAAAGGAGCGGCTTCAGCGATTTTCTTGCGACCTATATGAGTTAGGTCGTTCGCGACCTAAAAGATGCGGCAACAAAGAATCACGCGACCTATTTTCCTTCACGCGACCTATCTCCTCGCGACCTAATTTCAGCTCACTTTCAGCATAAGGTCGCTGGAGCGACTTACTGGACGTGTTAGGTCGTTCGCGACCCATATTTGCTTCCTTTTGTGTTATCTCGTTAGGTCGTTCCTCGCGACTTATCTTAGGTCGTGAACTTCCTCCTTCAGCATTCCCACTAGGTCGTAGACGACCTAAAATGCTTCTCTTAGGTCGCAGCTGACCTAAAACCGAGTCTTCCTCCTTACGACCTATAAAACCCGAATGACTCAGGCCTCTGTTAGGTCGTTGCTTCTCCTCTCGTGAGCCGTTAGGTCGTGGCCGACCTTCATTAGGTCGTGAGCGACCTATAACTTGAGAATTTTCAGAGTTTTCAGATTGCACTGCATCAGGAAGTCCCATCAGCACCAAGCACTGATGAGATGGATATTGATTGGATCATGACCATATCTCAAGAGCAAGAATCATAGATGACTCTGATAATGGAATATCTGCTCAACGGTTCTCTACCAGGAAATTCAAAGGAGCGTCAGAAGCTGTTGAGAAAAGCCTCTAGATATATAATTGAAGATGGCCGATTGTACAGGCGGGGATTTTCAATGCCATTACTCCGATGTGTGACCAAGGAAGAGGCTAAGACAATTCTAGCCGAAGTACACGGAGGAGAGTGTGGAGATCATTCAAGTGGTCAAACTCTAGCAAAGAAAATTCTCCGTTATGGTTATTTTTGGCCAGACATTAATCGTGATGCTGCAAGCTACGCCCGAAAATGTGACCGATGCCAGAGATTTGCAAAAATCCCAAGAGCACCGTCCACCGAGATAACACAAATGGTCAGTCCATAGCCATTTTCTATTTGGGAATAGATCTCATCGGACCTTTGCTAACCGCCAAGTCCGGAATTAGATATGCCATTGTTGTTGTTGATTATTTTACTAAATGGGCTGAATCTTAACAATTAGCTATTATTACCTCTAAAAAGATGATAACCTTTGTAACTAAGAATATCATTTGCAGGTATGGTGTGCCTCAAAAGATAATCACAGACAATGGAACCCAATTCGAAAGTGAAGAGTTCCAAGATTTTTGCAAGCGATTCAAGATCCGAAAAAGCTTTTCAACAGTGGCTCATCCGTAGGCAAACGTGCAAGTGGAAGCGGTAAACAAAATTATCAAATCAACCACCAAAAAACAGCTGGAAAAGGCAAAAGGTGGTTGGGTCGATAAGCTACCACTAGCACTATGGGCATACAAAACTACCCACAAAAATGCGACTGGGCACACTCCGTTCTCGTTAGCATATGGATCAGAAGCAATGATTCCGGTGGAAATAGAAGTCCCTTCACACAGAAGATTCCATTTCGATAAAACTGAAAATGAAAAGCTGCAACTTGAGGCACTTGACCTCCTTGATGAAAGAAGGGAAGAGGCTCAGCTCAGAATTGCAGCCCATCAACAAAGGATAGCCAGGCACTTCAATTCCAAAGTTTGCCAACGCAGCTTTGAAATTGGAGATCTAGTCTTGAAAAGAATTATGACAACAACAGGTGTGTTTGGGCCAAACTGGGAAGGGCTGTATGTCGTAAGCAAAAAACTTCTTGATGGCACATTCAAACTCACAGCTGTCGAAGGAGATCCAATTCTAAGGGCATGGAACAGTAATCACTTGTGCCCATATTTTACTTAAAAGCTTTGCTGAAATACTGTAAAAGAATTATGAATGTATGACCCTTGTATTGAAAGCCATTGTAAAGCCAGTGCAAGTGAATAATAAGAACTATAAAGTGGATGTATGCCCCGTTCTTGGCTGAACCACTATAAATCTTGTGTTCTCTACTATTACAGGATGCCTGTTTTATTTCGATATGTAAAGTACTTTAATTGTATCGTTAAAATGTCGATTTAATATTGCAGGCCATTAAAACAAATCTTGCCCATCACAAGACCGAGCGATCCTTGACATCACTCAACAAACAAATGATAAGCCACAAAAATTCCAGACTTAAATCCTATATAAGAAGTGCTTCAAGAAAACAATTAGTAGTTCCGCAGAAGGTGGGCCCTTGTTAACTAATTGTGATCGTTTGTGCAAACAACATCCGATTAATTAGCCTGTGTCTGCCACTGCGAACTCACTTAACAATGAAGTATACTTCTTTGGATAAAACAAACTACATGCAAAAGAAAGGAATGTGTTCTTGAAAATGATAACAAGGAGTCGCTGATATGTGCAAATGGCGAAAAGACATGGGCAAACAGGCAGGAAACAACCGAAGACCTCCTCGGAGGCAGAAGCCCTCTTCGGAGGCACAACTCTTCGGAGGATAAAGACCTCTAACGGGACTTGCCTGAAAAAGAAAGTTCCCTTTCTCCAGCCAAAAAAGATTGGTGGAATGACCGGAGGCACCTTCCCAAGTGGAAGGCATGGCACTCGTTAACTAGATGAGATCGTTTGTGCAAACGAACATCCAATTAAATAACTTGCGTCCGCCCCGTGAATCCATCCAACCATGAGAAAGAAACTTCCAGGCAAAAGCCCTACTCGTAGGTACACATTTCACCGAGATTTGAAGTAGACACTTCACAAGAGTTGAAATGTGAAAAGCCCTCTTCGGAGGCCTATTTCACCAGAGTTGAAATGCTAAAAGCCCTCTCCGGAGGCACACATTTCATCGAGATTTGAAGTAGACACTTCACAAGAGTTGAAATGTGAAAAGCCCTCTCGGAGGCCCATTTCACCAGATTTGAAATGCTAAAAGCCCTCTTCGGAAGCACACATTTCACCAGGATTTGAAGTGCAAACATCTGTCTTCGGAGGCACACTTTACTAGAGTTGGAATGTGGAAAGCCCTCTTCGAAGGCCCATTGCACCAGAGTTGAAATGTCAAAAACCCCCTTCGGAGGCCCACTACCCCGCATAAAAAGAAAGAAAGGGAAAAGCCCTTTCTAGAGGCGTACTTCTACTTTCAAGAAAAGATCGATCTCTCCACAATAAGAATATTTTTCTCCGAAGATTCAAGTACCAAATCAAAGCCTTCTTTTGAAGGCCACTTCGCCGCACAGGAGAATTCACTACTTTTCTTTTTAAAAAAAAGAGAAAGAGAACACTTCTCCAATACAAGACGCATTCTACTAAATCTCCCTTAAAATGGAAAAATTATTCTCTAAAGTACAGATGCAAGCCTTCTTAAAATGGAAAAGTTGTTCTCTAAAGAAAGAGTACAAGTTTTCTCGAAACAGAAGAGTTGTTCTCCAAAATCTTGCCAATGTGAATGAGATTGCAATAAACCATGGTATGGGAGCAATATAATATAGTTACAAAAATGAAAGCAATGCTCAAGTAACATACCACAGGCTTACTGCAACATCACACAAAGAAAATAAAGAAACTTGTAAAAAAAAAAAGAATAAATGCATTCTCAAATACAGACAGAATTTGTACAAGTAAAAGAATCATTTTATTCCATATTATGAAAATTTTATACATGTGCAGGTTTCAAAATAAAAGAAGGCGGGGATCGGTACCCGCACAATCTCCGGTCATCACAAGCCTTTATATATACAAGCAGAAAGCAAAAAGCAAGACGAAAAACATAGGAACAAACCCATCACTTCTTCTTCCTGCCACTTTTGGAGCTCTCACTTGGTCGGATATTAACTTTTTGGGTCGGCTTGTAAGAGTAGGGGAAGAAGGAGAAAGGGGTGCAATTAGATCTTCTTCTGCTTTTTCTTCGCTGGCAGAAACTTCCCTCTTTTTCTCTGAGATTCCACGCTTCCTCTTCTTCCTTGAAGAAGATTCACTTCCCTGAGTGAAAAGTGCAGACAACTTTATGTCATCAGAAATAGTTTGCTCCGGAGTTCTTTCGCCTTCCTTAGGTTCCTCGGCCTTCTATTCTTGTGAAGCGACCGGGTCTTCCAGGCCTTGAAGAGCTTTTATCTGCTCCTCTTGTGACCCCTGTTGAGAAACGAAAGGAGGAGTAATCTGAAGAGGCGGAGAGGGAACAACTGGAAGAGGGGAAGTCTGAACAGCACTTGGCGCTTTCACTATAGGAGAAGAGAAGTTAAAATCAGTATCTCTCATAAAGAGAGGAGAAAGTGGCGCGTCACGATTTAAGTAATAATCAAAAAGTTCATCAAGCTCATGTGAAGTAAACAAGCTGCCCACTTGAGCAAGATCAGCATTAAGGTTACCTGGCGAAGTAGGCTTTACTACGTCAACTTCAAAGTCCTGTGCTTCAGTGCTTTCTTGAGTCTCATCTCCAGTGCAAGCGGTTGCACTTTCAATGACAGCTTTAGAAGGAGGTGGAGAATGGGAACTGGAGCCAACAATATCGATGTCGGCTGAAACCGAAGGTTGAACTGGGTCGGTTGAGGTTGCCTTCCCTAAATGTTCTCCTTCTGCCATTCCGGCTCTCTCTTTAGCAAGTTGCTCCTTTCCCCTGGCAAGAGCAGCACGTGCACCGTCATCTAGATAGTGCGCCTCCAAATCTGCTTCAGCATATCCAGCGCCTCCAAGCATATCAAGTGCGGCTTCCCACACTTCGGCCAAAGTGATTTCATACTTCGAACCCAAAAACGAAAGGCTACGTCGCCCCAAGACATAGTGTATATAAAACTCGAATAAAGTAGAGCTGATATTGGCTTTAGTTGCCTTATGAGATTCTTCGGCTGCTGCTTTGCCGGCGATAGCTTCATCACGCTCTTTTTCAACTTCAGAAAGTCGAGCTTTTAACATTTCAATTTCCAAGTTCTGGGAGCTGGCTTTTTCTCGCAACTGAGCAATGACAGTTCGGTAGCTTTCTACAACTTGCTGCTGTGCTTCGAATTTTGTTTCAGCGTCTCTATGACTAGCGTGAGCATCTCTCACCTATTTTTGAAGCACTTCTTCTCTTTGAGAATAGAAAGTGGAAGAAGTGGCAAGCTCTTCTTTAAGTTTTTCAACTTCCGCTTCAAGCTTCTCATTGTAAGCGGCGATGCTCTTCATCTCCGCAACATGCTGATCGAGAGTTTTCTGCCACTCGGATTTATCATTTTCCATAGTTAGCATGGCTTCAAGATTTGCACGGTTTACTCTTTGAAGCTCATCAACAAGTTTTTGCCAACCAGACATTCTCTCAATATCGAGTTTGACGGCATCAAGATTTTGCAACATAGCCGGCTTGTCGATTGGGACCAAATCAATATCGAAACGCACTCCTTTTAAGCATCAATGCTGAAATCGGCTTTGAAGAGTAGCCGGACCCTGTCCAACTTGATACAGGGGCCTACTGATGATTGTTTGAATATCATCTCTTTGAAGGGCAGGAGAGCTGGAAGGGATTTCCAAAGAGATGGGAGCAGCGGGCTTTTCAAAAATTTCAGATGCCGGCTTTTCGCTAAGTTTGGCCCGTTTACTCGGATCTTCAGCGACATGACTTTTTCCTTTGTCATCACGAGATTTTCATTTGTGAGAATCATCCTCTCTCTGGGAAGAATCATGTCGTTCATCCCTTCTCCCGTTCCGTTCTTCATAAGCACGCCTCTCACGAGCTTTTCTTGCAGCTCTTTCTTCGTCGGTCTCCCAGGAGGCAGGAAGATACCTCTTGGGGTCATAGAAGCCGCGTCTTCCGTAGCGCTGGAAATCATCAAAGTATGAGCCACTTCGCCTCATTGGAGAACCTGAAAATGAAGAAGAAACAAAGTTCAGAATCTTTAAAGTAAAGAAGCAAAATGCATATAAGTTTCGAAAAATCCTAAGTGTGTGTAATGTGCAAACTATGCGCGTGAAACTACGAACCACTCCTTGGTTGGGGGGTGATGACATATTTTATAGCAAGTGTCAACTCTTGGGCTGACGGAGTTTGTTGCAAGACAGATGTCGCTTCAACTACTGGAGAAATAACTTTAGTAGTAGTGGTATCGTCTTTAAAGAGCTCCTGTGATGTAATCATCAAGTCGCTCAATCCCTCAAAAATGTCGTCACCATCGTGCCCAGCGGGACCCTTCCCCTCAGCTCCTTTATCAGCAGTCTTCACGGATTGTTGAGGAGGTTCCTCTTCCTCAATGACCGTGGCAAGTGCAAATTTTCCGGATTACCCCGTAACGTCAATAGAAGCAGAACACTTCACCAGTGAAGCCTCGGCAGTAGGTTCTTTCGGTGTAAGTTCTTCGGCGGAAACTGGGGCATCTGAAGCCTCTATTTGAGAACCGAGGGCATCATGAAGCTGAGTAGATCGGGAAGAATGCAGAAGTACGAATTGGTGTAAAAATTCATCTTTCAGCAAAAATTCAATGCTTCTCTCCTCAGCCGCCACAACATTTAGTCTTTCAAAAGTCGGCTTGTGGCTGGGATCTTTAGAGGGAGGAGGAAGTGTTGTAAAAGTAAAGAATGAAGTTAGCACTTAGCAACTCGAACTTTGAAAAGCTCAAATGGAAAGAAAGAGGATAAGCAATCTTACTTCCTACTCTCCAGATGGCATAAAATCCTGGGGGGCAGCGAACGAAGAAGAATTGATTCAAAAAACCGTGAGAACTTTCAGAAAGATCGGTGATAAGTTTACGGTTTCTGGTGCTTCTCACGAGAATAATAGCAGGATGATCTTTGTTTTTTGCAAATGTGCATAAGTAACAAATCTCTTCAAAACTCGAAAGACGATCAAGTGTCCTCCTGAATAGTACGCACAGTCCCATCAGGATGGCGTAGCCATTGGGATGCAATTGGAAGGGAGAGATGGTTAATCGGAGAAGGAGTTGTTGAAGAAATTCATTAAAGGGAGGAATAGCTCCACTCAAACACATCTGGCGATTAACTGCGATAAAACCGAGAGGTGGCCTGTCAGCAGTATCGTTTGCCCCAGGAAGTAAAGCATCTGCTTCAGCAATACCAAACTGAATACACAGTTGGCTGAACACCCGTTGATTCAGGGTAGTTTAAGTCCTCTCCGGGGGATTATCCAGTAGATTGACTATCGAGAAGGCCTCTCCAGCTTGTCCCACTATTTTTTCTTGTTGAGAAGATATTCTACACAAGGAACTGGATATTCAAATATGAAGGCGCACGTTTCCTAAATATGTGAAGTGTTGTGAAAAACTAATAAGACGACAAGCAAATATAACTGAAATTAAACTAATAGGCATTTGTCAATTATAAAGTTTCAGGGCTTGTTGCTTTAAGTCTAAATACAAGTGCAGTGTTGATGCAAGCAAATCAACTTTAATTGATTAATATTGCTTTGCTTTAATACTTCACTTGAATTTGTTGATGCATGGCACTTCATATGATTTCTTTAAGTTGATTATCCTTTATTGACTAATCTGTCATTTGATGTGGGCGACAGTGGCAGTATATTCGTCCCATTTTTCTGCAAATGTTGTGTTTAACGGGTTATTAGCATTAAAGTTAATATAATCTGTAAAGGAGTACAACGAGTTCAAGCAGTTCATTCTAGCTGTTCAAGTTGGAAATTTAATCAAGTCCTATCATATTTTTGTAATTGTTCAAGTTCTGTTCAAGTCCTTAAGTCGCAGGAACGACTCAAGCTGGCTCGGGGATTATTTAGGTCGTCCGGATCAAATCCAACAACCTAACATAAGTCAAACTCTCTTAAGTCGCATTGTTCGAGCCAAGGAGTTCAAGGCAGTGCAAAACTGGCTAAGTTCTAGGTCGCTTGAGTGTATACACGACCTAAGACTTATATCGCAAGAAGTTAGGTCGTTCGATTAGTAAGGTCGCAATTTGATGGTTGTTCGGCATCCCATAGGTCGCAAGTGATCTTAAGTTGTTCAATTAGTTAAGTCGCAGATCTGAAGGCCGTTTAGCTTTCCTTAAGCCGCAAGGTTTCTTAGGTCGTTCAATCTACTAGGTCGCTTTCGAAGTAACTCGAAAACATTGAGCTATCTCCCATCAGAAACCCTAAGCCCTATTCTCCAATCATGCTTCGCCACATATCTACAACCATTGCATCACCAGAAGTATCACATCATAACCCGCTATCCACTAACCCTTTAGTATCACAATCTCCTCGTCTTCCCCAAATGCCTAAAAAAACTCCATCATCTCGTCCGTGGTTCCAGAAAACGCATTCAATCATAGGCCAAATCATTTTTAAAGCAATTGCAAACAGGTCAATGGCGATCGGAGGGAATATCAGGAGGAAATTTTACGGCGAGATAATAAAAACCGTGTGGAAGCGATTATGGAGAAATCGATGGCAGATATAATGGATAGGCAATTGATTTACCTGGATTGTTGTTGGAATGATGATCGAAGCAACAAGTGGTTTCGCTTTGAAGATTCTCAAGCTTCAGAATGGCAATGGCGGCAGAAGTAAGCAATTAAATGGTGGAGAGGACGCGAGCTAACGGCTTATATAAAGGAGAGAGAGGAAGACGCATCGGCCGCGAGCTAGCGAGCTAGTTGAGTCGCTCACGACCTAGAGCAATTAGATCGAAGCACACAGCCTATGACATAGGCGTATACTTCGAGGGGCAAGTGTTAATATCATTCTGGACAGCGACTCAAACACTCAAAGGGAACTAGCGACCTAGCGTGATATAGCGACCTAACGACCTAACGAGATAAGCAATCTAACGACCTAAGCATATAGCGACCTAATGACTTAACTATCTAAAGAATCTAGAGATTCTACGGGTTAAAGATCTGCGAGTTAACGACCTAGTGACTCGATGAAGGCAACGACCTACCAAGCTAAAGGAAGAACGGCCTAACGACTCAGCAAGCTTCAAAGATGGCCCGCGTACACGTCACCTCTTCCATTAGGTCGCCCGCGACCTAAGTTAGTCAAAAGTGGTCCTGCGCTACACAAGTTAAGTCGCTCATAGTTCATAGCTCGCCCAGGATGGCCTTACTAAGTCGCCAACAAATCTCTCCTAGGTCACCCACAACCCACGACCTACCTTAGGTCGCTCACGACCTACGACCTACCTTAGGTCGCGCACGACCTATGACTTGTCCAGATTTTTCCCTATAAATACAGCACCTGCCTCAACTGAAAGAGGGACCTTTTGGTTCATTTCTGGAACGCCTATACTCTGCATATTTCTCGACTCATCCGACACTTCAAACATCAAAGATACCTCAGCGAACTTCAAGGAGAAATTTAACACATTCGACATGGATCAAAAGAGTTCTTCTACATCAAAGTTCTTGCTGTTTGTCTAAGTGGTGTTGTAATCGAAGATTGTTGTATAAGTTGTAAACAGCAATACAGAAGATTAAAGTGGACGTAGGCTTAACTTGAAGCCGAACCACTATAAAACTGTTGTCTCTTTACTGTTTTTTCTGTAATTCTTGCTTGTTTCTAATTCCCGTATTGACGGGTGGTGCTTTCACTTAATCTCTACTTACACCGGGGTGTTAGCGTTTAATTTTTGCGTTAACTGTTCCTCCCATCCAGCTCGCTTCCTGAGCTCCAGAACGTCCTTACCTGAAAATATGTAATACTCGGTCTGACCCGAGCATTACATCAAAGTAACATCCGGGTCAGGCTGGAAACCAGCGTGAGTAAACCCAACTAACATGAAATACCAAAGCATAAAACTTATTTAAAACCCAAGGTAACTTGTATCAATTTACAAATTCACAATTGTTATAGACAATACTAATTTCACACATCAATATCTAAGTACCAAAACTTAGATTAAATTAAAAATCATTCCATTCCAGCCTATTGATTTCACATATCAATCTATAAAGGATCGAAGTGGTTTCAGATATTAACTAATACCCGACTCCGGTCTCTTCGAATCCAATGACATCTTTACCCAAGTTATTCAAGTGATTAAATTTTAAATATTGGATGACACATTTACACATCAATTGATTATAGATAATCACATTGTCTCTATTCAACCCAACATATCATATTACAAAAACATTTCATTTCACAGAGCATCATAATCACATATCAGGGATAACAAATAATCCAAGGCATTCAAATATCATTTAATCATTCATAAGCAAGATTAATTAGTCATACCATTTTTAATTCATTTAATTAACTACCAGTGAATTAAATTAATTACTTTATTACTTAAAACCTTGCTTATTAATTAATTATATTTAATTAATTAATCATCCCTTAATTATTCATCTTGATTAATCATTCTTTAATTACATTAAGTAAATAACCTTTAAATTAATAACACAATTTAATTTACCCTCACCCATTCACATTAATTACATTTACCCTTAATTGATTACTCAAATTAATTATGCTATAATCACTTACATTGACTAATTATCCTTTAATTAATCCCACTCATTAATTAACTAACCCTTAGTTAATTCCTTTAATTAATCTTTCCTTGATTAATCAATCCTATAATTAATCACACTAAGTAATAATTCTTAATTATTTCCCTTAAGTAATTTACCTTTAATTACATTCATCAGGTAATTATCCCATTGGTTAGTTATCCTTAATTAATTAAGTAAAATTACTCATCAATCATCCTTAAATAATTAGTTAAATTGATTAGCCTTCAATAAAATAATTCTTTAATTACTTATTTAAGTAATTATCATTTAAGTAATTAACCTCTAATTGCTTACATTAATTGATCCCTAAATCCCAATAAATTAATCTCTAATTAGTTCTATAACCCTTAATTATAATTAAATAATTCTTAACCATTAATTTAATTAATCATTAATTATCCAAGACCTTAATTTGCTATAAAATAAACCATTTATCATAAACACTTTATCCTTTTTAATTTACGCATAAATACACTTAAGTTTAAAATAAATTAAAATTTTTAAACTTAACAGCTTCAAATTAACAAATGATAAATTTCTTAATCCACTATTTAATAACATTTGTTATATAAAGAAAAGGTTTAAGAAATAGTTCAACCTAGATCTATTTAAAAAAAACTACTTATATTTTAGATTTCAAAACTGTTAGGTTAACTCCGAGACCATCCCAATTCTCACCCGAGAAAAGCTCACGCAGTCCCGCACCCAACCCGAGTCCTTTTTTTACAAGCTTACTTAAATACGTCTCCACCTGCACACCCATACGAACTCAAAAATGACTCGAGCAACTCCCCTATTTTCCCGAGTGTTCCTTTAGAGGGCTTCCTCTTCTCCCCTTGCAACAAAATTGATACACGGCCGCCACCGTGCACATGCACACAGCGCCACTTCCACTCCGATCATCGCTCAGGCCACCTTTACATTGACAATCCATTCTCCGATGCTTCTAACCTTCCAAAATGACACAATCAACTGAAATTCAAAAAAGGAACACATTGCTCAAACTTGTAACCATCCTGACCCAAAGATTCGCCAACAACCAACATCTCCGACCATCAGTAACTTCGGTATTGAACCCTAACCTTCACCTTGACTCCCCCTTCCATTTCCCCCGTACTGATCACCTATAGATCGACCAAGGCGACAAAAACACTCCGAACTCAACATTAACCCCTCGAGCTCCTTAAACCCTATTTGATCGCCGCCTCGACTCCGCGGCGATCAATAAATCCAAAGGCTATTTTTGCCGAGACCGTCCACTCACGAACTCCTTCTGACCCCAAACCCAAGGCCAACCTTCAACGTGATCGCCGGAGTTCGACGAATTTGCAATTATTAATCAACTCCGAAATTCTTCCCAAACAAAGACGTAAAAATTTGAAACCACTTTCTAAAATCACTATTTCCCTAAACGAACATGATTATGAAGTCCAATCTCCAATTTAACATCATCGAATTTTTATTTATATTTGGATTCTATTGTAACTTGTCATTTTTGAAATGGTTCTTAATAAAAATTCTTGATACTATTTTTACAATAGATGTTAAATCTTATAATCAAATTCCATTTAGAGAATCAGACCCTAAAACGAATTAAAATGATAGTTTTAGGATTTTGAACAAAATTTGAAACCTGACATCAATAACAGAGGCATCTGCCTGAAACCAGTCATGAATACTCAAATTTTTTTGTATATATTTATACATACAAACATGATATATATATATATATATTCATACATATATTTTCCATAATTAAACTTCAAACCTTACATGCATCAGGTTATTTCAACCAATAAAGGGTTTTGAAGGAAAAGATACTCACCTTTGTACAGTTAGAACAGAAAATAGAGAATAGCCTGGTAATTGTTTACTGATCCGGAATCTGAACTTGATGCCGATCTGATCTGCCTTCTGATTTGAAATGAATTTGAATTTGATCTTAAATTTGTTTCTGGTTTGAACAATTTTATAGGCTATTGATTATAGGTTGAAGCTTGCTTTGTTTTAGTGATTTCAGGTTTTGGTTTGCTGTTTTGAATTTCTGGTTTTAAAGTTGTTAACAGCCTTTTTTTTATTTTCTCAGGTCAGTTTGAAAAAAAATAAGAAAATGGCCTGGCTATCTTTTCTTTTGTTTTACAAATTCAAATGGGAAAAACTTGCCACTTGTTGTCATAAGTTTACAAGTGTTTATTCCCTATATTCATGGTTTTACAAATGTCCTTTGCTAAATAAATGTGTTTAAGTCCTTGTTTAAATAAATTTTATAACTTTGTATTAAACATTTACTTAAATTTTATTAAAATTTTAAACTTAACCCATTTTCATTTAATTAATTTACGAATCATGTTTTCTTAAATGTTTATATATATACTAAGAAAGTGTAATATGTTTACAAATGTATATTAAATCTTTTATCAAATTCTATTCAAAGCTAGACTATTATGTTCTTATGTTTTTAAACTCAATTATATTTATATCTCTTCTTTATTTGTATTTTTATAATCTTTAGGAGAAAATTTTTGAAACTAATTTATGCATAAATAAATAATCACATTCTCATATATATATATATATATATATATATATATATATTTAAATCCAATTTCATTTTAAGATAATTATCTTTTAGATTTCAAATTTAAATCCAAATTCAAATTCAAATTCTATTTAGAATCAACAAAAAAATACAAATTCAATTTAAAAAAATCTATTTAAAATCTATTTATATCTATATATAATCAATCATTATTATTTGTTTTGAAATAAATAACAGTTTTACTAATCTTAAATAACTTATAGAAGAGATTATCACATTTGAATTTGCTTGAAATTTTCTGGGATATCATAGATATCTTTATTTCCAAATTCATTTACATATCTAGATATGTTTTATTATGAAAATTCTTATTTGTTCAATCTATAAACCAGATAATTATTCAACTATCAGATATTCAAATATCCAAGTTATCACATTGGAATTTATAAGAAAAGAATTTATATAATGGAATTTGATAAATAAGATTTGTTTATAAACAGATAAAAACCCAAAAGGGTAATAAAATTTATAACCGATGACTTTAAATAAAGGGGTTCAATATTAGATGAAAATTGGGAGAATATGTAAAACAAGGTTGAGAAAAATAGTAGATTCTATTTTTGAAATAAGAACGGTTAGGGAATCGAAGATAAATTGGTATGTTGTGAAATTGAGAGGAAGTTATTAATTAAATTGGTAATAGAGATTTTAAAAATAAATTTTCAAATTTTAAGAAGTGGATTTGTTTTAGAAGAAAGATTTTATTATTTTAAAACTATGGAATTCCAAACTAGATGAGATTGAAATACTTTGGTAAGTAGATTCTCAAAAGTTAAATATTTGTCTAATAAATTCTAACTTTTAAATTCAGCTTTGGAAATTTATCGGTTCACCTAAAAATGAGTTATAGATGTTATAAAAGTGTTTTAAATATTTTAAATAATAACTTAAACATACTTCTAAATAAACTACTATTCTTTAAAGAAAATACTTGTTATATATATATCGTTTGAAATGATTGCAAATTTATTTATAAATTCTTTGGAGATCTGTAGACGGGTTTATTAAAGGATAAGATTTTTATAAGAGAAATTTTATAAATTGAATGTTAGAGACTTAAGTGAATTCTCGATGTCTAGCCGTGATAACTTCGCAAAGATTTTGAATTCATTTAAAGGAGTTATAAATGGTGGATTCGGATTATAAACAAGGATATTCGATTTGGAAATCATAAGAAGAATTTGTTAAAAACTTCGAAGACTTATGATATATGTATGAAATATTTCCAAGATAAATATAAAAATGATTTTGGAAATTATACGTAAATGTTTTCCTAAGTATCGAAAGGAAGGTTTTGGAAATATTTTTAGTGGGAAAGGATTTGGAATGGAATTATCTTCTAAGTGTTGTAAAATAGAAGTTGGAAATATTTCTAAGTATTGAAATGGTAAAATATCCTTTTATGGATACAAGTGTTGAAATTGTTTTTCAAATATAGAATATTGAAGTGATTGAATATATGTATATCTTGATGAAGATGTTTGAAATAAATATTTTGGAAATTTATAAGATAAGGCCTAGTGTTGCTTTTGGATGTTATTTGATAGTTTAATAACCGACTATCAATATTGGCCAATTATATTAATCATTTCGAAGAGACCGAGATCGGATTTAATTATCCAAAAACCACTTTGATCCAGTTTGAACAGTACGAATGAATACCGTGAAGATGATGAAGATGGTGATTCGATCTGTCCAGACCCAGGACAACTTGTATGGACGAATGCTATTAGAACGTTGGCATTGGATGACGATGAGCATTCTAAGTAATATTTGTTCTTGAAAGGTAATGCTTAGCCTCGAACCACATCAACAGGGAATGACTAAAATTAGGGAGATGCAGCAAGGCTAAGTGGGATGCACCCAATTAGGGTATGTTATCACCTTTCTAGATGTCCTCGAAAACCTTTATATTATAGTGTGGTTGTGCATGGAAGGAGCGATCGATAGTAAGGGTGGGAACACCTGGGGTGATAACATATTCGGTCTATCCAGGTTAGGGGTAGGCCAGTTTTGTGTAGCAGGGGATCCCAGCGTGGTCCTCTGTACATTGTTCTAGAGTGTACTATGGCGGGCGATACCTCAGTGGCCCAGTCATTCGTTGGAGTCCATTCTCCAATATGAGCTTACGGTTTTGTTTATAGAGGCTAGTATGCTACAATTTAATTAATATAACAATTTCAGCTATTTAAATAAGTATTTGTATTTAGACACTATTATAATATCATTGTATTTCCTTTAAAATATTTTAGTTATCTTAAGGGAATAACCAGTCATGTTTATGTGTAACGTGTTCTTATGAGATACCTTTATTTTTCAAAGGATTTTGACAACTCTAATAATTCAAATTGAGTGTGTTTTCTCACGCTGGTTTTCCAGACTGACTCGGGTGTTATTTTATTATAATGCTCGGGTAAGACCAAGTATTACAGATTCTGGTTAGGATGCTATGGAGCTCCGGAGACGAGCTGGAGGATTTCTGACATATATCACGTGCTTGTTACTCTGTTGTGTGAGGAAAAGTTATTATAATTGTCCAGATTGATGTATTGATTGTTGTACTCTGATGATTATAAGTATAAATAGTTACAGATTCCTTTGTATAAAATCTGTTATTGTATATATTATATTTTGTTCTGCTGTGATTGTGACATTATTTGTTGTTGTTTATTTTCTTCTATCTCCTTCATCTTCTTTACCCTAAAGATTCGTATCTCCATCCAATTTTGAGTTGAACTGATGTGAATTATGGTCGATTCAAGGGGTTCGGATATATGGGCCTTTACAGGTTTACCAGACTGATCCGTATGTTATTATTTTATAATAATGCTCGGGTCGGACTGAGCATATTATAGATTTAGATTGGACTTCTTTGGAGCTTAGGAGACGAACGGGAGACTGAGACGTATTCTCGTACTTGATTATTCCGCTGCAGTATTTGTGTGAAATTTTTAGCAATTATAAGGACAGGCTACTATAACTGTCCAGGCTGGTAATTATTAATTTGTGTACTCTGATTTGAGTTATGTATATTACTGCTTTGATTTATGTAAAGAGCTATTGATATTATATATTATTCAGTCGGCTGTGAGATTTTGTATTTATTTAGTTTCTTCTTTCTTCTACCTTCTTTCTTTTTCCCTAACAATCTACCTTTTCGGCACTCTATTGTTCGGCATGCTATTTAGTGAACATATTGGTATCGATTTTAGAGGGTCAAAAATTGAGTCGCTACAGCAAACACACCCACTCAACCAAGACCTAAGACTTGGTGAAATCATCTACTTAAGCCTCTGACAACTGTTTGACATCCTCCACCATTGTTTTCGATGACTACAAGGCCAACTCAGGTGAATCTTTCCTGAATTTGGTTTCTTCCACCTTTTCTACCTATGCACTTTAGCTCTCCCTCTTCAAGATCATGGCAATTAAGGCTTGGTTGTTACATACAGATCCAAATTTCGAACACAAATAATTTTAACTATCACCTAAAAAATTAATTATGAAAAACTGGTTTCAAATTTCGAAAACTTGCTTCAACTAAAGATGCAAATTTCGAATTATAAATTCTTTCAGATTTGAAGGTATTCAAAAGATTGAATTCCTTAAATTTAGAAAATTATTGATTCAGATTCATGTAAAAAATGTTTATTGATGAAGTGGAAGTCGAAAAGATTATGATGGTTGCTGCATCAAATGAAGTCAGCACAGTTGTGAATGAATTTTGGGACGTTGCACTAGAAAATGCAAGGTAGGGTTTGAGTTTATTTAGGATACATGGATAGGAGAAAGAGTCAAGCGTATAGGGTCTTAATTTTGGGGAGATAGGCATAAATGGGAGCGGATTACAAAGTAGCGGACATGGAATATTTTGGTTTCCCTTCATCTCAATTTTTCTGAACAACCTTCTGGGCTATACCTTTTTACTCGTATAACTGAATTTTGTATAAATTTTTGCTAATTCAAATAATTAGAATTATATGAAAAATCCAATTCGTACTCTTATACTATTAGGAAAGTATGAATATTTTAGAATTTCATAGTTCTATGAATAAATTGTAGTTCTGTGACGACCCGGAATTTCTAACAATTTAAATTTGAATAGTTAATTGATTTTAAAATATTTAAAAGTTAATTTTAACTTGAATTCAAGATATCAATATTTACTTGATAATTAAATTATTGAATTATATAATTCGAAATTGGGTAAGATGTTGAATATGGAATTTTAAGCCTGTTAAAAATAATTTGAAGGGTTATAAAATTTATAATGATGATACTGAAGATGATAGAATGGTTGAAATTTAATTTAAGGGTGATTTGTTCAATTTTGAAAATATATCGTTTAAATTGAATTTAAAAATAGCCTTCCGAGACACAGTCTCGGAATTCGATGAAATCAGTTCCATTGAATCCGTAATAGTTAGTTATTATCGGATTTCAATTTTCGTAGCAATCGGAGTTGTCGTTTGACCCTGGCAGCTCAAAACGCTTAGAACTATTTTAATCGGTTTAATTTAAAATCAATCGTTTACTTCTGTAACTCGCGCATATAATCAAATTAGCCTTCGGAACACGTTCCATTGTGTTCGAAATGCGGATAAAATCTTATAAACGTCTGTCGGCATGTCTGATTCGGGGTTTGGGATTTCGCGTTATACAATGCGAGATATTTTCACTATTTAATTATATAATAAAATTTTGAAGTACAAACAGTCAAAGATATTTTTATCTAACGCGTACTCGTGAAGCTTCCCAACCGATATTTTATCTCCGTCTTCCTCTCTAATCCCACAGCTGAAATCAAAATTAAACTCTTATAAAAGAAAAAGAAAAAAAAAGAATTGCCGAGAGCCCTTCTTCTTTCTACGATATCCCTATTTCTTCTTCCAGTTGAAACACCGCTCCCTCTCTCCTCATTTTCGAAAGGAATTTTCGCTGCAAAGTAAATCATGGCCGCTCCCTTCTTTAAACCAAATCGAATTAACGAATGAACGAATTCTCGTTCGAATCTCGTATGATCAGACCGAGTATTACAGATTTTCAGGTAGGACGTTTTGGAGCTCAGGAGGGAGCTGGATGGCGAGAACGTATAGAGTATGTCCGTTGTAGTATATTATTGTGTATCTGAGACATGATAATAGTGTATATTCTGTGACTGTGAAACTCTGATGTATATTAAATGTAATGGACAGATATAGTATTCTTTTGTAAACTGTATTTATTTATTTTTATATTTTATCCGCTGCGAATGTGAGATGTTGGTGTTTCTGATCTTCTTCTTCTTCTTCTATCTCTTTCTTCCTTTTCATAACTATCTGGAATTTTCGGGTTCGAAAATTTCGGGTCGTTACAAGTTCATTCACTTTTTTTAATTCTACGAACTGAGTAATTCTTCAATTTGTTGAAAATTTGAATTTACCTAACATAAATTAGAGGAAAACTTCCAGCATAACATAAATTGTTGGGGAGATGAAATATTTTCATATTTAACTAGGTTGTATGAAGTTAGGAAAATAAAATTGAATTAAGTTTGGGGTAATATTTTATTCTACGCATAATCTGTTAGCATGAACAATAGAAATATCCAAGTGGAAATCTTTATATCTACTTAGAATTTTGGATTGATGTTAATAACGTTTCTTTGAATGTGGGTACCCGATCACTTACAACCCATGAGTAAGACAATTATATATAGTAGGTGTTATAAATTATGATTTTAAAATGGTTAAGAAAAGAAAGTGGTTAAAAAAGCTTAATACAACTTCTAAACAAAAATAGTTGTTAAAAACAACTTTATTGCAACTTTCAAGAAACAACTGTAAAAAACATTTATCACAAATTTCATTTGCAAAGCTGTCAATGAAAAGTTGGAATAGGGTCATTTCGTTGTGCTGATTTATTTCTCAAAACTTTGGCTTAGTCCATAATTTTAAAATAATTGTAAAAATATCTGATACTTCGGTATTTTCTAATGTATTACTTTTATTATGAAAACAAATATCATTTTATAGTTTTATCTTATAACAAATATTCATAATACTCAAATAAATTTATGTCTACTTTCAATCACCATCGGAAACAGTTACTATTTCAGAAACAATATTTGGTATGTTTACGAAAATAATTTTCAAAATTGATCAATCTATTTCGAAGTGTTACATAATGTGCTCCTACTATTTCCACCATTTCTACAGTGGCATGCGAAACACAAAGTTACATTTAACCACTTATTATCAAATATTATTTCATATATTATGACCAAGATACCTAAGTGACCAAGGTAAGAATATATTTAGTGGTTGTATAATTTGACTCATGCATTGGCCGTGAATGGACAACATGCAAAATGATTAATTGGTAAGTATATTTTATATTTCTATGTCAATCGTAATTTAATTCAACTGTATGATTTGATGAACATTTTATCAATTATATTTGCTGCAAAAATTTATCAAAATATATTACTTGTACAACATATATTTTTACATTATTAAAAAAGTTAAATGTTATCACTTTATTTTTCTAATAAGGCTCCCCTTAGATTTTTATGTTTCTCGAAACCCTAAGGTAAAACAAAGAAATCTATTGATTTCTTTAGTGGATGTCAAGACTCGCTTGCCTTGAGATTCAGACCTAGAGGAAAGCTCAACAAATCATCGGCCCACAAGTGATGGATAACGCCTTATTGTTTGTATCGTTTTGTATCATATACAACTTCTAACCAGTTTTCTTTGTCCTAATCTCATCTTTACCATGAGCAAAGCTCAAAAAATCAAGAGGAATTATTCACTCGTACCTACATTTTACGACATCCTAAGTATAATACACGTATCTTAAGGAGAGCTCAACAAATACGCATATGCATCTTACCTCCTCTAGTCAATATATTAAAAATCCTTGTAGGCTCCTGCATAGGCCCTTCTTAGGTGTTATGCTAGCCTTACCATCTTGGTATTTTTCTGATCTTCCTAGTTAAGACTTGATTCATTATCTAAGCCTATAACAGGTTCACAGGCACCAATTATGCACCAATTTAGGCTTGATGGCTTTTATAAGCATCAAAATGCTTATTACAAACGATTTTGTCTCCATGATTGCTTTCAAACCAACCCTAATCTATGATATCCCATTATGGATAAGTTAATATTAAATAAAATACTAAAATTTTATCCTAAATGTATGAGGTTCTCGAAAGCACCTAGTCAATAAACAATTGATTAATCCCCGCCTCGGTGATTAATCCCTAGTTCATGCTTACAGCCTAGCATCTATCTAGCGAATTTACAACCTTGATATTAATAGTACTCTACAGAACATTTGTAACTTATGGAAATATCAACAATTAAAGAGTATGCAAGCAACCTATTAATATTTAAATCTAAGAACAATTTATAATAAACATTCATAATCTATAATAAACATATTTTGAATAGTACCGATTTGGGGAACAATATATCTCTTATGAAACACTATCGTGCTTAAGTTTCGAACACATCTTAAATTATGGTTAACGTACAATATTGTACTTGTTCCTAAAATCTAAATTGGGTTTCCTATAGTTCCATTTATATTATATATTCATATTATACAAATTTAATTCATTTATGACCTTTTATAATTTAATTTACTTATATAATTATAAGGAATTGGAATTTCAAAAACTTTTTATTCAAATATCTAAATTATTTAAATATTTGAATCATAGATATCACTTTGATTAAATTGATTTAATAATATTATTAACCCCTTTTGAATAATAACTAATGCCGATAAACTTTATTTTGAAATTTATTTATAAAAATAAATACTTCAAATAAA
Organism: Allium cepa; assembly: GCA_030765085.1. NCBI lineage: Eukaryota > Viridiplantae > Streptophyta > Magnoliopsida > Asparagales > Amaryllidaceae > Allium > Allium cepa. The sequence goes on from CM060928.1 coordinate 1,041,520,823, forward strand.
TAATTATAATATGACCAAAAAATATTTTGTCAATAAATAAATTTTTATTCAATAATTCAAACTTTTTCTACATACACTAAAACACCTAGGAGATCAATAATAAAAAATAAAAATATTTTGCTAGTTTATGTTAACTAAAATGTGGCGGGGGGACAAGATAAGGATGATATTTTGAAAAATGAGAATTTAAGGAAAATCTTAGGTGTTAAATAAGAAGTGTAAAGGTTGAAATGTGAAGTGATGTGCATATGGGCTAAGCATATGGTTGGATTGTTTGAACGACTAAAGCAAGGGAAAGGGAGGTCATTTTACATTGGTTAAGTCCATAGAACATATCTCTTTCATTTCATATTTTATTCCTAAGGATTTGTAAAAAAAATTAAAGTATTCATCTGACGCCCTACCTCTACACTCACACTAGCAAAGGCCACTACTGGGTAATGCCGCCAATTAGCGTGAAGAATAAAGTTGTTGAGGAGCGACCATCTGTATAATTGCTTTATGCGAGTACCGATATGTCAAATAGTATGATGTGTATTGCATTTCAAGAGGAAATCTGACATATCAGATACAAACTCAAAGCTACTACACATTGGCTATGTGGTCTTCGAAAACAAATATAAAATAAGCGTAACACAAATCAGTCATAGATATTCATATCACTAAGACGGAAAAAAATACCAATATATTAATAGAAGTGCATCAAAGTAGTGGTCATACAAGAGCCATTACATCACAAAAGAATAGGTACAAGTGCTAGACAAAAGAATATGTATACATCAAGAAGTCTCTATCTCGAATGTACAAAAGCAAAAACTACTAAGCCAAAGTAGTTAGCCAAAAGTCAGAAGATAGTCCCTGCTAAGAAGTCAAGTGGAAGCAACTGAAACACCTCGGTCTGACTCAAGTATTATTTAAGAAGAAAAATAATCAATAGATCAGTCTAGCTATAAATATCATATAAGATGAGATAAGATAAGAGATATGACAAATATATATGATAACAACAAAAATCATATAATATATCAGATTTTCTCATACACCAAAAAGAATGTCCTTTTCTTTATTTTTATTCACCATACCACAAATATTGATAGAGCTTATCAATGCATATCATCAAAATTGGTGAAACACAAATTCTAGAAATAAATAACTAGAAATCCAAAAAACACATAGGGGGAAGCCTATCATAAACGGGAGTATGAAAACTCACCAACACGTGTATCACAAATGAGACACTATCCCATGGGTCTCTAACCTATAAAAATACGGGGTACAGTCCCCTCCTTAGGGACGAATGAGACGAACATTGACGCACCTAAAAGATACGCCCCATGCACAGCTGAACATCGATGCGCCTAAAAAGATACACCCCATGCACAGATTTATCAAGCTGATTGCTCCACAAACGATCAAAAGACCATGGGCCATTAGCCTATAAAAATGAGTCGAAGTTCTGCAAATCAGGGTATAGTTCCCCGCGCGGACAAAGAGACATCGCATATCGCTAGTCTAAACCATAAAATGATTATCATTGATCAATAAGAAGTGTAAATTACACTAAGCTAGTAAATAAATGAGTTTAGCTTCATGTCCCATAACCACCGGCTTAACTTAAATATTTACGAACAAATTATAAATTTCTACTCGAATGTCACAAGATTTCGATCGAACAAGTCTAAGAATTAACTGACAAAGTAAAAGCAAGTGTTTCATACCACTTGTTTTGCTAAGCCCTTTAATTGGATTTCTCATACGAATGAGGCAAAGGTTTGTATTTCCTAATAGATTGGAAAATGGTTTTAAAAATGAGCTTTTTATCTAAAATAGCGTTGAAAATATTTTCATGAAAGAGTTTGTGTATTTACAACTAGTATAGAAATCTTTGTATTTTAAAAGTGACAAATCATATAAGCGATTGTAAATGCAATCTATCATCAAAAATTCACATTCGGCGACATGAATTAAAATCATGAAAATCGATATCATATCCATCAAATAGATATTCCCAAAAATTCAAAAAAGAAGTCATTAAAGTTGATAATAAATGGCAACAACTAATCGGATCAAAAAAAATCGATTAAAACGAAAATCCACTCAAAATAGGAAAATTGGCTTAATTTATCAAGGTCAAATGCCTAGTTGTCTTCCCTAGACATATGAACTGAAGGTCTTGAAATTTTCTTCCAGATCGCCTAGACGTATGGGGAACAAATTCTGACGTCTGAGTTGTAAGTCCAGAATTTTTATTCTGATGACTCAGACGTCTATGTTCTTTCACAGACATTTGAGCTGAAGCACAGGGCAAAAAATCAATCTAGGCCACTAATGGCCAAATTGGTTCGGAAGCGATCAGACGAGCAACGAAGGCCAGGGATTTACGCCAAATGACAACCCAGCCCTATAGGCTCTTCAACAAACTCCAAACGACATGTCCAAACGTCTTTAGTAGGATTTTCATAAATTTTGGCTTTAAAATACCAAAAATTGGAAAATTCACCAAACAAATTCAATCCAAAAGCAAATGAACATGAGATAGATGTTAATAATTCATACCTAACTGTGATAACCCGCCTTTCTAACCACAGAAAGGCATATCATCAATAAGAAAAGAAAGAGATAGAAATAGAAAATATAGAAAGAAAGAATAACAACATCAGAATCTCATAGCGGAAATGGAACAAAATATAATGCATCACATAACTATTACATAGTTTTTACACATATCATAGTTACACAACTAACACAACAAGACAGTCATATATATATATATATATATATATACACACACACACACACACACAACATACATCAACTAACACAGCGAAACTAGATAAGTAGATACGTCTGAACTCCTGCTTCAAGCTCCTCCAGAACTCAACAATTCAAAACCTATCACTTGGCTACTTATAAAATTTTAGTACCCAAAATTTTATGAAAAACAGAAATAAACTCCGGGTCAGACATGGGTCTGGTGTGAGTAAACGGGTTAAAGTTGCTTAACTTTGAAAACCATTTAAAAACGAAGGTATCACGTAAGACTTCCCACACATAAACACGGGTAAGTTTTTACTTACGCTAACCAAAATATTTTATAGGAAATCCAGTGATATTATAGTGTCTAGGATTTTCAAGTAAATAGAAAATAGCTGAAATTGTTACATGATTAAATTCCAGCTACTGGCCACAAAAGTGGGTAATACAATCAAAACCGTAGGGTCTCGTAGGGAAAATGGGTTTCCATCAATGGCAGGGCTACTGTAGTACCACCCGTCACAGTACGGGGCCTAGATAACCATACCGAGGGTCACTCCCGATCCCTCTACAACACAAGGCTGGAACCATTCCTCACTAAACAGTTCCGAACAAGATAACCCGACAGTTGTGGCCAACAACTGCCCACACAGCCGAAATAAAGGGACATCTAGACATGGGTAAATCTCATCCTGCTTGGGTGCTACCCATCTAACCTAGCTGCATATCCCTTGTTTTAGCCATTCCCGGTTTATGAGGCTTGAGGCTACGATTACCTTTATAGAACACATCTCTTAGAATGCTCATCGTCAGTTTGGCGATGTTCTGAAAGCATTCAATCCATACAAGTTTGTTCCGGGTTCGAACAAAACCGAACGCATTATCTCGTTACACTCATTTTGGAATCACCCTCAGAGTTAACGACAATAACCCTTGCACTTTGAAACACCATCTCGATCTTCACTTGAGATGCCACGACCTAACGTTTAATTTGGATCGATGTGGTTTTCGAATAATCGAAATTGACACCCGATCCCGGTCTCATCGAAATCCAAACGCCATTTTAAAGGTTAAGTTGTTTAATAGTTTAAACAATTTAATTCAACACTTTGAATTCACATAGCATTTATCACAGATAAATCATACTCAACATCATAGATATATCAAAGCATATCACAGAGTATCATAGAATATCACCAAATAGATATCACAAATTCAGATATTCTACTTATATAATCATCCAAACAGGAATTATTAATCCATGGTATAATTACTTAATTCATTACTCCTTAATTATCAATTAATTAATCGTTAATTACTTCATTAATCAATTATTAATTCTTAATGGAATTATTTACTTAGTTAACTACTAATCATATATTAATTAACTTCAAGTAGTTAATTTACAACTCTCAATTGCAAATTAATTAAACACTTAATTATTAATTAGCCAATCTTTAATTACAATTATAAATTAATCATTCTTAATTACATTCTAAAACATTTTATCAATAATAATTCATCTCAATTAACATTTTAAAATCTTCTTTAATAACTTTGAAATCAAATTATTACTAACTTAAAAACTTTAGTTTTAATTAAATTTAAAACTTACCTTATATTAACTACTTAATTAAAATGTTAATTAGACTTTAAAACATCGTTAAGTATTTACTAAATTCATTAAAACTTGAAATAAATTCTTAACTTAATTTGTCAAACATTAATTAAGTCATTAATATTCAAAATTGTTTAAGGTGACATAACTTCAATTTTTATTAAGCTGAAGGTTTCGAAACTACACCCGAGAAAATCCCTACGTTTACTCGAGTTAAAGCTCGAGTTTCTCTTGTTATTTCCCGAGTCCCCTCTTCTACTCATACTTTTCTTCTTCCTTTTTTTTCCCAGTTTAGTTTAAGTTAAACTAAAGTTTAAACTATAATAATAGGTAATTATGCTCACGTACTCGAGTTCCAAACCGAAGCAACGCGTTTATTTTCTCGAGTATCAACTCGAGTTGCTCACAACTGATTTCCAGACACTAATTCGTTTCCGTGCACGTGCACGACACCTCGCCGTCGTTCTGGTGAAACATGGTACCTCCAGCAAGTCGTGAAACAACACTACACTCAAAAGCAAAGTTCAATTCGACGCGAAAAAATTCCAGAATGAAATCAAGCTTCCAGTTCGAAAAACTCGAAATCGACCCATTCAACAAATCACTTCGCCCCAGTTGCTCCGACCATCGAAGATGCTCCAACTCCGTCTACACCTCGCATATCCCCCATTCTACTCTCCCCCTCAATTTTGTACAGCTCGATCAATCAGAGGTGATGAAATCACCTCGCTTCTGACCACGTTCAAAACTCGAGCATAAACCCTAAATTCTCCTCGTTCGCTCAATTCTTGCAATAGATAATTTTTTTTTACAATTTTCCTGAAATCATCGATTGCCGAACTAGCTTCGAGCAAATTTTCAACATCCAAAAATTTTTCGGCCACCAGAAATTGATCAAAATGCATTTCCAGTTCATCTATGAACTGCTCCTAGTATTCTTAACTAAAAATTCCCATTTTTGTTTTAAAAATCTTATTTTTGTATGTAGATTCAAGCTATATAACTGAATTAGCAATTTACAATACTCGAATTCAACATAAAATTATTTGTTGCTCTATAAATCAAATTTCCCAATTGATATATTTCTCCAACATGTCTAAAATAATTTTTTATAGCTTCATCTATGTTTATCGAACTTATTTTGTTTTAAACTGTAAACCTATAAATGATTAGATGAAGATATTTTGTATTTTGATCAACTATTCAATTCTAAAATTGAAAACATAGAAGACGGGTAAAATAAATTTGCACAGGACACTCATATATAAATAAAGAGCTATATGAACAAAATACATTCGCAAGCATATTATTATCAATGAATCATACACACAGATTTAATTTAACTTAAGTCTTTAAAAAAAATACTCATCTAAAAAGTGTTTTTACAGAGAGGAACTTTTGTTTTGAAGGCTACAGTTTGATTTTCCCTTAAACCTTCCTGTTTTGTTGTTGAATGATGTTTAAGTTTGTAAAAATAATGATGTTTATTTTTCTTCTTTTCCTGATTTTCCGTGTTATGAACAAACTAGAATAAAAGGATGTATATATAGAAACAGTTTTACAGGGGTAGGCTTCTGGTACAAGCTTTTCTTTGTTTTCAATACTTTTGTCAAAGATTTTTTCTGAAAATTGAAATGATTTTTACATATTTCGACTGACCTTATTTTTGTGCTGAGATGATAATATTAAATGTATATGTTTCCATGTAAGCTTACAGCCTTATCCCATTTGATTTTTGTATGTAGATAGATTTTGTTTGTAGATATTCTTTTTTTAAAATTATCTTCTTGCCTTGCATAATTCACATACATACTTGCCTGGTTTTGCTTTATACTTTTGTCCTTACAAGTTTTAACTTGCGTTGCATATAACCATATAGTTTATTACTAACATAAATCCTTAGTTTTTATTTCTATTTAAAGTTTACTATCAATCATTTAATTTATAACATATATTTTATTTTATACTTATATTTAATATTGATAGGATTGATTTTATTTTAAACATTTATTTAGATTACATTCATATATATATATATATATATATATATATATACATATTATGTCAAATGTTAATAATGTAGAGCATTAATTGAATAAGGTATATTTTATTGTAAATATTTTTGGAAGTCTTCATTTTAAATTTTCAAATCATAACTTTCTTCCAAAAGACATATATATATATGTATATATATATATAACTTGTAAACATCCAAAGTCCCATCTGTTTATAAAATGAAAAGCTTGTATCTTATTTAAAATAGATTAAATGCTTATTATAATAATATGGCCAAAATCTCGGGTCGTTGCATTCCTTCCCCTTAAAAGAATTTTGTCCTCGAAATTTAAAAAAAAAGTTAATTCAAAAGCTTTTATATCAACAACCCAAACATACATATCATCCATACAATAACAATCAACAAAACAGTCTATCCTAACGAACATCACTAGCTATCCGGATACAAATCCGGATAGGCTTTCCTAACGTTATCCAGAGTTTCCCAAGTACAATCTTTGGGATCCTCGCTCCACTGCGCTTTGACGAGCGTCACTACTTTGCTCCTGAGTTGCCTCTCGTCTTGATCAACAAACTGAACAGGGTTCCTGACCATAGTCAAGTTTGGCTCGACCTCCAAATCTTCCTGGACTACTGGTTCTAGAACCAATGATGGGTCATGGACAAACTTCCTTAGATGGGATACATGAAATATATTATGAATTCCAGACATCCGTTCTGACAATTCAATTCTGTAAGCTGCAGCACCAATCCTTTCCAATACCCGGAATGGTTCAATATATCTTGGGGCAAGTTTTCTATTCTTTCCGAATCTAATAGCTCCTTTGATCGGAGGAACTTTGACAAAGACTAAATCTCCGATCTCAAATTCCAATTGTCTACTTCTCTTATCTGCATACTTCTTCTGACGGTCCTGAGCAGCTTTCGTCCTTTTCTTGATAAGCTCAATCTTTGTAGAAGCTTCACGAATCAAATCTGGTCCACGCACAAGGCGATCTCTCGACACTATCCAACAGGATGGGGATCTACACGGTCTTCCATATAAAGCTTCATAAGGAGCCATCTTAATACTCTCCTGATAACTATTATTATAGGAGAATTCTACTAGATGAAGATGGTCTCCCCATGATCCACCAAAATACAATACATAAGCTCGCAGCATATCCTCTAGAATATGATTAAGCCTCTCCGTCTGTGTGAGGACGATAGGCTGTACTCAACCTCAAACTCGTTCCCATAGCTGATTGCAGAGCCTCCTAGAATTTGCTGGTGAAGATAGGATCTCGATCACTTACTATACTGACAGGAACACCATGCAATCGGACTATCTCCCTCAAGAAAATCTCTGCTATAGAAGCTGCAGTACGAGTTGCCTTAACCGGTATAAAATGGACGCTCTTAGTTAAACGATCCACAATCACCCATATTCCTTCGTTTCCTTTCTTGGTTCTAGGCAAACCGTCGATGAAATCTATTGAAATCATCTCCCACTTCCACATTGGGATTATCAAAGGCTGCAATAAACCTACCGACTTCTGTTGAACTCCATTAACCTGCTTGCAAATGGCACAACATTGACAAAAGCAGCTACATCTTCCTTCTTGCCCTTCCACCAAAAGACTCTCTTCATATCCTTATACGTCTTTGACATTCTTGGGTGGATATTTAATCTGGAACGATGACTCTTTGACAACACCTCCTGCCTCAGATCCCTATCATTCGGAACATAAATCCTCCCGTTAATCCTTAATGTTCCTTGGCCATCAATTTCAAAACTTGAACACTGACCTTTCCTAACTCTTCTGATGATTCTTTTCAACATCTTATCAGATTTTTGCTTGCTTGAAATCCTTTCCAGAAGAGATGGAACAACTTCCCAAAGAGACAAAACTGCAATCTTGCTAAGAGCATCAGCCATAACATTTGCCTTTCCCGGGGTATACAAAATATCCAAATCATACGATGCCAGATACTCGACCCATCGCAGCTGCCTCAGATTAAGATCCTTTTGAGACAAAAGATATTTCAACGGTTTGTGATCCGTGAATAACTGGAACTTCTCTCCCAAGAGATAGTGCCTCCAGATCTTTAAAGAAAAAACAATGGCTAATAACTCAAGATCGTGCGTAGCATAGTTTCTTTCATGTGGCTTTAATTGTCAGCTCGCATACGCAATTACCCTTCCATTCTGCATCAACACTGCTCCTAGTCCAACTATACAAGCATCTGTATAAACCTCAAATTTTCGTTTCCCATTCGAAACAGCTAGCACAGTTGCACCGGTTAGCCTCATCTTCAACTCCTGGAAAGCTTCTTCATACCGTGGTGTCCATTTGAACTTAGCTCCTTTCCTTATCAGATTAGTCAGCTGTGAAGAAATCTTAGAATAATCCTTGATAAACTTTTTATAGTAGCCGGCTAACCCTAGAAAACTACGAACTTCAGTCGGTATCTGCGGTTGCTTCCACTCCAGAATAGTCTCAACCTTCGCTGGATCTACAAAGATACCTTCTCCAGAAACAATGTGCACCAAAAATTTGACTTTCGATTTCCAAAAAAGGCACTTAGAGAACTTCGCCTTCAAAACATGCCTTCTCAGTGTCTCCAACAAAATTCTCAAATGCTGCTTGTGCTCTTCTTCAGACTTAGAGTAGACCAGAATATCATCGATGAACACCAGAACGAACTTATTCAATACATCCCGAACGACTCGATTCATTAGGTCAACAAAGTAGGCAGGAGCGTTGGTTAACCCGAAGGCATAACCAACCACTCATAGAAACAATTTGGTCCCCTAAATGCGGTCAAGGGGATACTGTCCTCAGCTACCCTTAACGGATGGAAACCTGAAGCTAAATCCAGTTGAGAAAAGACACAAGCTCCATGTAGCTGGTTAAATAGATCATCAATACGAGGAAGAGGATATTTATTACGGATAGTCACTTTGTTCAATTCTCGATAATCCACACAGAATCTTAGCGATCCATCCGATTTAGTGACAAACACCACAGCAGAGCCCCAACAAGAAAAACTGGGCCTAATCAACCCCTTCTCCAAAAGATCATGAGTTTTCTTAACTAACTCCTCCCTATCTCTAGGAGCCATCCTCCTACTAGGCTGAATCACTGGTACTGCTCCTGGAACCAAACAATGTGAAACTGTATTTCTAGATGCGGATGTAAACATTTGACTTCCTCGAATACGTCAGGAAAATCTTGGACCACATCGATATCTTCAACCTTCTCCTGAGAAGTCTCAACTCCATGGAAAAAACTACTCAAGTAAACTCCAGAATTATCACACGTCACTCTAGCAATCTTACCCAGATCGGTTTCCAACGAAATTGTCCACTCATCACAATTCAGGATAGCCTTATATTTATCAAGCCAATCCATCCCAATATAAGGTCAAACCCCTTAAAATTCAACACATAAGGGTCACAAGAAAAACTATGGGACAGATAGGAAATCTTCAAATCCATATAGATCATGTCTAATTTGGTTACCCCTCCTATAGGATTAGATACAAAGATGGGATAGTCTACAGTACTAAGGGTATGAAAGAACTTCTCTACAGATTCCAGAGAAATAAAACTCAAAGAAGCACCCGAATCAAACAAAACTTTAATATACTTGCCATCTAAAAGTAATGTACCTTCCAATACTCCCTTGCCTTTATATGAAGTAGGTGGTGCACCTTCCAAAGCAAATACCTTATTATGCTGAGCTTTATGAAGTAACGGGCAATCCTTGATCATATGACCTGGTTGCTGGCAATTGAAGCATAGAGATTTCTCAACCAAGGCCGAACTCGGTCCATTTTGATACGATTGTTGTTGCTGATATCCTTTCGTAGGACACTTATTCGCCTAGTGACCTTCTTGTTGACATATATAGCATTTGTAAGGTCCGTTGTTACTTCCAGTCTTCTTCTTGTTCTGCTTCCTCCAATTGGGATTGAACTTCCTCTTATTCGGATTAGCAAAATTCCCTCTCGATGCTGCTACCGGTGCCACTGATTTCTTGTTCATCAAATCCTCATATCTCAGAGCCATATCAATTAAATCAACAAAAGATCCTTTCAAATGTACCGTCATCTTTCCAAGAAATTCTGGCCTCAATCCTTGTACAAACGTTTCATTCTTTTTGAGGGGAGTATTAATGATTCCTGTTCCATAGCAAGAAAGTTCATTGAATTTGGCCTCATACTCAGATATAGACATGCTACCCTGCTTCAAATTCAGAATATCCTGGTACAGACGAGTTTTCCCTGCTGTTGGCATGAATTTTTCCTTAAATAACTCTTTAAATCTTTCCTACGAAATGTTGTCCTCAGGGATATTTGCTATTGCTGCATCCCACCAGGCTGCAGCGCCTCCCTGCAATTGCCATGAAACGATTCCCCTTTTCCATTCATCAGACAACTTTATACTCTTAAAGATCCGCTTGCAAGAGTGTAGCCACGCTTGAACCTCAATTATCGATTCTGGCCCTTTGAATGGTTTACCTCCAAGGTTGATGAAGTCCTTGACCTGAGGCGGTACTGGATCTACAGCCTCACTAGCAGTTTGACTTCATTCATTATCAGTCGAGGTATTGCACCTACCTCTGCCTCTCCTTCTAAAACTCATGTTGGCCACCTGAACAGGTAACTCAACAAATTTAGATAGGTATATAATTATATGAAAATACAAATACGCACTCTCAAGATAGATATTACTCCAGAGCCTGGATATTATCTCAACGTATGCTCTGATACCAACTGTGATGACTCGCCTTTCTAACCACAGAAAGGCGTATCATCAATAAGAAAAGAAAGAGATAGAAATAGAAAAGATAGAAAGAAAGAATAACAACATCAGAATCTCACAGCGGAAACGGAACAAAATATAATACATCACATAACAATTACATAGTTTTTACATATATTAGAGCTACACAACGTCATACAACAAGACAGTCATATATATATATATATATATATATATATATATATATATATATATATATATATATATATATCATTACATACATCCCAAAATACAACATACATCAACTAACACAGCAGAACTAGATAAGTAGATACATCTGGACTCTTGCTCCAAGCTCCTCCAGAACTCAACAATCCAAAACCTATCACTTGGCTACTCATAAAAATTTGAGTACCCAAGAGTTTATGAAAAACAGAAATAAACTCCAGGTCATACATGGGTCTGGTGTGAGTAAACGGGTTAAAGTTTCTTAACTTTGAAAACTATTTCAAAACAAAGGTATCACGTAAGACTTCCCACACATAAACACGCATAAATTTTTACCTTACGCTAACCAAAACATTTTTTAGGAAATCCAGTGATATTATAGTAGTGTCTAGGGTTTTCAAGTAAATAGAAAGTAGCCAAAATTGTTACATGATTAAATTCCAGCTACTAGCCAAAAAAGTGGGTAATACAATTAAAACCTTTGGGTCTCGTAGGGAAAATGGGTTTCCATCAATGGCAGGGCTACTGGAGTATCGCCCGTCATAATACGGGGCCTAGATCACCATACCGAGGGTCACTCCCGACCCCCTACAACACAAGGCCGGAACCATTCCTTACTGAACAGTTCCGAACAAGATAACCCCGCAGTTGTGGCCAACAACAGCCCTATTCAGATAAGTAGACTCCCTGATGAAACCATTCTCCATAAGCCGGTCTACTTCTTCTTTCAACGCTGCTGACCTTTCAGGACCCTGGGTTCTTCTTTTCTGCTTTTCCGGTGTAAACTTCGGATCAATATTCAGAATATGTACTACAATTTCTAGGGATATTCCACACATATCAGCATGAGCCCAAGCGAATACGTCCAGATTTTCTTTTAAGAATGATATCAAGAAATTTTGAACCGTCACACTAAGTTGCGAACCCACATTCACCACTTTGTTCGGATCTTTCGGGTCAACAGGTACTGGCACCGTTACCTCCACTGGCATCACTCTATTCACCCCTACACTAGCTTTTCTAAGATCCATTTCCCTTCGTGCCCCGCTATGCTCGCCAGTGCAGGGTCCACCCTGTAATTGCTACAAGGTTGGTTCTTTGATGCGGACTGGGGCTGCCGCATCTTTTCCCATCTCTCTCTTCCTCGCTTCATGCAACTCTATTAGATAACATTCTCGCCCAGCATTCTGATCCCCTTTAATAACTCCAACTCCATTATCCATGGGGAATTTCATAGTGAGGCACCACGGGGCGAGGATTGCCTTAAAAGCCGCAAGAGTTGGTCGGCCTAGGAAAGCGTTGTAGGCAGAAAATTCATCAACAATTACAAAAGTCTGTTTCCGAACCACCTTTTTCTGCCCCTCTCCAAGCTCCACGAACAAGTCGATAGTTCCAATCGGCTGCTTCGGTTCCCCAGTAAACCTAACAATTTTTTACGATGAAGCTTGAACATCAGCCATCGGAATTTTCATTTGATCGAATGTCTTTTTGAAGAGAATATTGCAAGAAGCACCGTAATCTACAAGCACTCTTCTTATAATAGCCGGCCCAATGCCTGCAGAGATGACCAAGGGATCCATGGTTGGGCTTCAATGCCCATAGAGTCCCTAGCTCTGAACATAATATCATCATTAAAAGTTTTTTGCTGCTTCAAAGATGCAGCATCTTCTAACACAAAAACACTCTCTTCTGTTGGTGCATACTTCAAGGCACGGGCATATCTTTCCATCTCGCCCCAGCTTCTGCCTGTTGGGTGAGGACCTCCCATAATCACATTAATAACAGGCCTTCCTGATTCATGAACAGTATTCCTCTCACCAGAGCCAGATGGATGAGCAGGAAGTTGCTGGCCCTTAGTAGATGAAGTTGGGTCATTCCTATTTCTCTTAACATATTGCTGCAACTTGTTCTCTCTCAGCAGTTCTTCAATCAAACTTTTCAGATGGCGACATTCGTTGGTATCATGACCGGGTTGATTATGAAACCGACAGAATCTCCCATTTTGAGCAGCTTTTTTCCCAACTCTCATCCCAGGCGGTTTAGGATATTCTACCGCATCTTTGGTAGCAAAAAAGATATTCTCCGGGGTGTCCGTCAAAGGAGTGAAATTTGAAGGTTTTAAGAAGCGAGGTTTCTTCACGTCCTTCTGCCTCTTCCCACCATTTTTTTCCCTCTTCTGACTTCCAGATTCCTTTTTAGTAGGAGCAGCAATATTATCCTTAACCTCTATCAATGCCACTTTAACCGGTGCTTGAAGGCTTTCCAAGCGCATGAATTCATCGGCTTTCTTATAGAATTTCTCAAGCGAATTCGGTTCTTTCATCTTCAGCCACTTCCCAAATTTGCTTGACTTGTCAATTGCCCTCATGAAGTATGTCAAGACCATCCGTGGCTCTACATTGTCCACTTTAGCCAAAGCTATGTTGAAGCGGTTCAAGAAAGATCTAATAGATTCCCCAGGATTCTGTTCCAGGCTTGATAGTGACATAATATCCTTTGCCTTTGAAGCATACAACCTGAATTGCTCTTTAAACTTCCGAGTCAAATCGGCGAACCGGTCTATGGATCGGACCAGAAGCTTTGTGAACCAGAGTAGAGCCACTCCTTCCAAATATACCGGAAAGTACCGGCATTTGTTCTCATCAGATGCCCTAGCACCAGTCATGTGCCAATCATACTTATACAGGAATTGATTAGGGTCGCTTGTTCCCTTATAAGCCGGGATGGTGGGAGTAACAAACTTCCTTGGAAAATCAGCTTCAGTGAATGGAGTCTTGCTCGGAGCGAATCCACATTCTTTTTCATCTTCATCCCTCTGCATGCTCTTTTCCATGATTTGTCGCACCATGCCCGAAAGGTATTCCTCATCATTCAAAGGCTCTGCAGGACAGACTTCAACCATTTTCTCGGAAATTTGTCTGGACAAACATTCGCCGAGAGTTGGCTGCGGACTCGATCCTCCAGCTTGGGGAGGTGTTTCTTTGGCGGGGCTAGCTGCTCTTTGAGGAATATTCCTTTCTTCAGGATTATGAGCATCATCAACAAGGTTCTCTTCATTATTCATTGGTTGACGGTTAGCTACGAGCAAAACATTTAACCTATCAAGCATTAAAGCATTCTGAGTTTCCATCTGCTGGTATAACCCAGATACTGCAGCATCTAACTCCGCTCGTGTAATTCCAGCACTTGGTGCTGCTTGACTTGACGAAGGAGAAGTGGCAGTAGTCTCTCGAACATCACTGGGTCTAGTAGATCCGCGCTTTCTTCCGAGAGCCATTATATCTGATAGACTTCTGGTTTTGAGAGAGATTTTTTCAACAAACTTTTGCGAAGCAATGACGAAAGTAGCCTGAGTTGGGTTCTCAGTGAAAGCACCAAAAATGTTAACGCTCAAAATTGAACGCTAACACCCCGGTGTAAGTAGAGATTAAGTGAAAGCACCACCCGTCAATACGGGAATTAGAAGTAAGTAGGAAAGTCATAGAAAAAGCAGTAAAAAGAGAACATTTTTATAGTGGTTCGGCTTCAATTTAAGCCTACGTCCACTTTAATCTCCTTTATTGCTGAATCAATTACAACTTTACAACAATCTTCGATTACAACACTGCTAAGACAAATAACTAGAACTCCAATGTAGAAGGACTCTTTAAATCCATATCGAATGTGTTAGATTTCCTCTTGAGGTTCGTCGAGATGCCTTCGTGTTTGAAGTGTCGAGTGAGTCGAGAATTCAGCAGAGTATAGGCGTTCCAAAAGTGAGCCAAAAGAACCTTTTCCACTTTGGAGTAGGTGGGGTATTTATAGGGAGTTTTCTGAATTAGGTCGTCGGTCATGAGTGACCTAGTGGATGCGGTCTTCGACTTAACAAGAGTGCACTTGATCACTTTGAATAAACCGGCAAGTCATAGGTCGTCAATGACCTAAGGAGGAAGCGACATAAGAATTTATTTTGGTATTGTTTAGGTCATGAGCGACCTAGGGGAGGACAGTTGGTGACTTAAGGTTGGAGGCAGCCTATAAGCATGCGGCTTCTGTGATAACTCGCTAGGTCGCTTCAGTCCATAGGTCGTTAGGTCGCAGATCTCTTGTACCTTTAGCCAGTTAAGTCGCTAAGTCTCTCTATTGTGATATGTCGTTGCCCGGTGTTGATGGTTAGGTTGCTAGGTCGTGATATTTTTAGGTCGCTAGGTTATTGGGGGTATTTAGGTCGTTAGGTTGTTCATACTTTAATTCTTTCAGGTAGCTTATTTCCTTAGGTCGCTAAGCCATGGAATAAAGGAGTTAACAAGTATTTTGAGATTTCTGAGGTCTGCGATTTTATTTTTATGATGTGGATTTAACTAGCGATTAGCAAACTGTTTAGTGTGAACGTGTAGTATGGGACGCACATTAACACTTTTCGGGTTCCTTTCCGAGAGTTTGGGACACATCCACGAGTATGTCGGTGCTATAGACCTTCGGGTCATCGGAGTTATATGACTTTGGTCACCACTAGTAAGTGACTTTGGTTACCACGAGTTATGGGACTTCGGTCACCATGAGTTATGTGACATCGGTCACCATGAGTATGACCTTCGGGTCCAAGAGTTAGGTACCTAAATTATAAATAGCACTGGACAAGAGTTTAGCATGTGCAGCATTGCTTCAGCTTTGCAATCAGGGATCTGGCCAATCCGGGGTTCTTTTGAGTTTTCTGAGTTTTATATGATTTCACCATTTTGAGATATTTTTGTTACATCGATAGCCTAGTGCTACATGAGATGTTATATAGGGTGATTTGGTTTTTATGAGATTTGAACTCTATCTTGAGCTCCATGAGATTCATATTGGGATTTTGATGAGTTTCTCTTATGACTTTTGCCTAATTCTTTGCACTTGAGTTGAGTGCCATTAAGTATGGATTTCTTGTGTTGTGTTAAACCTATACATGTGACAACCCTTGGTGAACATATACCATGCATTAAGATTATACTATACTTGTACCCTTCCTTTATAGCTAAAGGAAGAATTCCCTTATGCACTTATATTCCTCACATCTCATACTGATATCAAGTTCTAGCTAGCCTGACCCGTGTATTTATTACTCGGGTCAGACCGACTTGTAGGTTAGGTAGTTGGACTCTTAGCTTGCTTTACCTTTTGGGCTTCACCGTCGACTTGGGATATGGCATAGTTTTTGTGTAGTAGTCTTTTTGTTGGGAACTTGTGATGCATATACTCTTTTATGGGGAATATACGTATATATTGTGGTTGTATACCACTAGTGGCATGTTGTATTACATTTGATGTATGTATTTATATGTATCATTTCTGTGTTGCTGTTCTGTGACTTGTAATTGATATAGTTATTACGTTTTGTTTCTGAATCGATCCTGTAGCCACCATAATAGTGTATTAGATGGGAATTAAGTATGTCGCATACTCTAGATGAAATGAAAAAAAAAGAGCATAAATATCGACATACTTAGCTCTTATCTAACATAAGACTATGATGGTCCCCCTTAACCAGCCCTATTCTCCGCATTAGCAGACAGAATTACTAAGTAATTCTCTTTGTTAATGTGGATCTTGGGGTGCGCGTCACAAAAATGGTTAAATTAACATATATTTATGTGTATATTTGGAGTTAATGAAATGTATTGAAAGGAATATACCTTTTAAAATTAAATTTCAAAAGTTGTTTGTAGTACACTAATTCTTCCATCCTCATTAATTTATTATCTTACTTTATTCTGCCGCCATCTCACATTTTCGTTGACCTATCTCTTTTGCATATTTCATTCCATTTTTCTTTTATTTCTTGCCATAAATTGAATTATTAATAAGGCATTACTTTACATTTGAAATAAAATGTGTATGTGTATTAATTCATGAATTCATTTACATACACTATTCACTCATGCTGCATTCATTTAGCTTCGGAAAATAAAAACTATTCACCTAGCACGTCTGTCAAAACTGAATATGCTCTATATTTTCTTTGTGTAACGAATAGTCTTAAATATTTTGTAATTTCATATTCCACTATTCACATTCATTAATCTTTTCATTTATTTATCTTCTCAGATTTCAACCACCCCTTTCATTTATTTATTTCTTTTATTAATACATGCCTCTTTTGGTTTTTCTGTAAGTTTCATTTATTTACACGTGGGTCTTTCCTTGAAATGTTTCCTGTTAATGAAATTAATTGAGGTAGCACACGTTATGAAATTTAATACCAAATGTTTGCTTGCTTTATAGACATATCTTTTAAATTCAAATGTGTATTCTTCTTTCTTTATTTAATACCTGCCATATTTCTTTTCTCATTATTGTTTGTTTCTTCATTTTCAGTTGTTCCTTCTTCTTTTCTCTGAAGCTGCATTTTTTTCGAACCTGAGTTTGATTTTATATTATATATATATATATATATATATATATATTTAACCTTTCTTTACCTTCCTTTTTACTCCCTCCTTCTTCACTTTCTTCTTATTTCCAAAAAAAATTTCTTCAAATCTACATTTTTCTTCTTCTTTTTTCAAAATTTCTCCTTCAAATTTAGACAAATCTACATTTTTCTTCTTCTTTTTTCAAAATTTCTCCTTCAAATTTAGATATACAAACTTCTCTGTCTCCTCCAAAATCTTCAGATATAAAAAAAATAGAAAATCAAAGTTAAAAGAAAGAAAGTAGTGGAGGATCAAAACCTAATTAGAGGAAGGAAAGCTAAAAGGGTGACTGATTCAACCCACACACACAATACTAAAATTTCCATTTCAGGTTAAATAAAATTTATAATGAGATATATAAAAAAATTATTGCTGTTTGTTGGTTTAAATTGACATTTAAATTGATATTGATTCTGAATTTACAATAAATTAAATTGACATTTAATTTTATGTTAGGATTTAACTGATTGTTAAAACGTTGATATTGATAACTATTAGTTGTTGTAATATATTAGCTGATTTGGATGTTGTCTGAAATGGATGCTTATTGATTGATATATTGGATGTAAGGTTTTTATTTATTTTAATATGTCCTCGTTATCACCATGTATGTTATCGACAACATTTAAATGGTCATCTAAATTATTTGAGAACTGGATAACTAAGACATTTAAATTATGGGTTGAAATGATGTATACCCATAGAATTTCTTGAATTTTGATTATGTATTGGAATTGAATTATTTGAAAGGTTTAAGTTTTAATTTAAACTTCAGATTTATTTTAATTAAAGTAATTAAAATTAGTACTTCGAATTATTTGAAATCTCTTAAATAATTATATTCACTTTGTACACCTGATAGGAAGTGGAAAATCCCGTAACATCTCTGAAGCCATTGCACTTATATTTTATTTGAGATTGATGTGACTTACATAGGAATTTTTTTAGTTCTAACTCGAGTGTATTGTTTTTCATTATGCTCGATCAGCCTGAGTTTTTAAATGTTGAAGACGTTATTTTAGAGGATGAAGATGGAGTTTAGTATTATATCATTATTTTATCCCACTGCATCATGTTGTTCCACCACCTTATTTTATTATTATTCTTGCTGTATGCATAACTCTGATATATGTAAAAGTGTAATCAAATGTTATTTGTAAAATAACTCCGTGAACTATTTGTTTGATTATTATATTTTGTCATTCCGTTGTGAGATTCTATGTTTTGTTTTTCCTTCTTTTCTTCTATTTTCTTATTTACCCCATTAACAATCCTCCCTTTTGAATGGTTTGAGTTGACATGTACGGTTTATTGTTGATTTAAACCATCCAAAAAGGTGGGTCTTTACAAACCTGGTGTTTAGTTATTAAGTTCTATTAATCAATGATTTTCAATTATTATAATAGAATGGAATCTTCGACTATTTTAATAGTTGGAAACTTCCAAATTGAATTCTGAAATGAAATCTACAAGTTTAATGAAAATAAAAATAAAAATTTTTGTACTTGTAAATTAAAATATAATGGAATATTATATAAGTAAAAACTTAAGTAATAATAATGTATCAAAATGAAATTTTGTCCATATGTAAATAAAGAATTAAGATGTACAAGAAATGTTATAAACTTAAGTTAATGTTTTAAAATGCTTAATAATTAAATTGAATATTAAAAAGTGAATACTATTTAAGTAAATGATTAAAAAATAAAGTATGAAATGATTCATTAATGAATATTAATATTAAATGGAAATCAAGTTATATAATAATAGTTGTAAATTAACTACAAATAAACATATGTCATACTTTAAGAATTTATTCATTGATGATTTTAATTATTGAATGGGAAATAATTTATGTAAGTAAATGAATATAAATTAATAAAAGATGACCTTGGAATGAATGAGAATTAAAATAAATGAAAAGTAAATGATGTGTTAAATAAACCAGTAGAATAAAATATGTAAGTCGTGCGTAAATCATTTTATTCACATAACAGTGCTGATCCGGATTTGAATACATGATTTGCGAAAGTTCGCACCAGTTCGGATTAGGATTTTTCACTCGATTCTTGACGGCAAACGCTTGATATGGATTTTTAATATAAATTTTCAATAATTCAAAGTTTTATATCATTGTTTATGGTTGTGATGATCCGGAATTTTTAGGCATTTGAAATTGGAATATTTAATTAATTTTAAATATGTGCAAGATAGTTTAACTTGGATTTCAAATATCAGTTTGAATCTGCGATTGAATTTATTGAATTTAATAATTTGAATCTGGGTAAAATATTGAATTTTCAGTTTTAAGCATGTTAAAAATAATTTGAAGGCTTATATAATTTATAATGTTGATACTGAAGATAATAAAATGGTTAAAATTTAATTTAAAGGTGATTTGTTCAGTTTTAATAATATATCGTTTAAATTGAATTTAAAAATAGCTTTCCAAGGCACAATCTCTGAATTCGACAAAACCAGTTCTATTAGATCCGTAATATTGTACTATTATCGGATTTAAAATTTCATAGTTATTGGAGTAGTTGTGTGAGCAAACGATATGTAAATGCGCCGAAATTTTATATCGAAATTCAATATAATAACTGATCCAAAAAGCTGTCTTCTTCATACGATCAAACTAGGACTCGAAACCTTTTCCATTGCGTTCGGAATAGGGGTTTAACATTATAAATGCCTAGCGGCACGCCTCAATACGATGTCAAGATTTAAGACTTGAATTGAAGATGGTTTAAATTTAAATTTGAAATTTAAATATAATATATATTGTTGGACTGGTCAAACTATTTCAACAGCAGCCTACTTTCTGTCAATATCAAAACTTTATTCCTATCACTCCAGAGTTACTGTAGCTTATCCATTCAAACACGCAAGCTTTCACACCTCGTCCATCTTTTACGATGGCCACGTCTTTTAATTTAAAAAAGCACGAGCCTTCCTCCTTTCGTCAGTGAAACAAAACTAGAACTCTGAAAGAAAAGAAAATATGGCAGATCGAGTGGAATAGGAGAATCTAAATTTCCCTCTTCCTAAAAATCATTCTAACAAAATGAATCGAAACCCGGTCCTCCAATTTCTCTATCAAATTTTCGCAGATGCTCCTTTAGTAACGACGCAACGGATGAAGGTGAGGGCATGTCGTGAGCTCATTAGAGCTGCTTGGAGCTCAGCCACAAGTCCAGGTGGGGGAAATTTTGGGTGTTGACGATTCAATGGCTCGACGTGGTTCGATTTGGGTAGCGCTCAGTATGGGTCGGCAGCATCGATTAGCCAAGGTGTTTTGAGTATGCTCGCGTTTCGATTGTGTGAAGTTGTTTAGGCGAGGCTTGGTAGTGGATTTGCGACTGGTGGAGACAGAACGGTGGAGTGGCTTCGTGGTGGTCGTCAGTGATGTGGCGAGTTATCCCTCACGTATATTTGCGCATGTTGATTTCAAATTTATATTTTAGTTAATTCTGGATATGGTTTGAAATAAAGATAGAGGAATTAGAAAGAATATATATTAGAGTAGTATCAGAATGATTTCTGCTTTTTATAAATATGTATATACAGGAATATTTATTTACAGTGAGTTTTAAAAAAAATGGCGTTTACAGTAAAGGAAAATATATATATCTGCATGCCTATCTTAATTTAAATATATATATATAGGTAAACAGAGATTTTATATAGGAGAGATTTTTAAATATAGGAATTTTATAGGTGTTGTAAAGTAAAAAAAAAAATTAGATTTTTAACCTATATAAGAAATTTTTACAAGTATATATATATAGGTAGTTTCAAAGAAAGAAAATATAAATATACATATCTATATTTTTAATGTACTAGGTTATTTTAAGATAATTTATTAAGATGATTTATTTGTTTAATTTACTTAATTAATTATATTAGTTATTAAAGATCTTTAAAAGGAAATTTAGTTCAAAATTTAATTATTTGTATAAAATAAATCATTAGTTTAAATTAAATAAGTAAGTAGTAATTAATTGTTCGATCAATTTAAATATTAATAAATTGTATAAATATTTATACAATGTAGCTAATAGTGGAATCAAATCGATAATGAAGTGGATTTGCAAATTTAAGGGGCAAATGTGAGTTAATCTCACTCATCTGGATTTTATTTAAATTTAAACGGTTAAATTTGAATGATTGGTTGAATGATTGAATGGATTGGATGTGGTATAATATATAGTATATATTAGAGTGATTGATTTCCCGCATTATATAGCGGATGAGACCCTATGCGCCGCATAATAGCAGATGATATTATATTAATCCCATATACCGCGATATTCCACCTTGAAGTGGAATTGGTATTGTGCTAACATCTGTGGATGCAGGGAAACAGGTTGGAGGGATCCAACTGGATTTCTCAAATTTATTTGGATTAATTAATACTCTATGATATGGTTTATGTGGTAATCTGTGATAGATTATGTTGGAAATTCAAATGTTGGATGTTATGGTTTGATTGAATATATTTGGATATATATCAAATTGTATAGATTTGGATTTTTAGGAGAAAATAAAAGAGAGGAATTTAAATAAACAATTATAGGAATTTGAATAAATTAAAGAATGAGTTAGGAAAGAATAAAAGTTGATTTTTGAATTCTAATAAATAAATTCCAAGTATGGGAAAATGAGATTTTGAATAAATGGGAATAAGTGATTTTTCTTAAAAAAATCAAGTGTTATTATCAATAAAGAATTTATTTTAAAATTCAAGGTTTAAATTTATTTAAAAGAATAAAGAAGGAATTTGAGAAATCTGAAATTGGTATTTTTCAGTGAAAAGATTTAAATCATAATTATGAAATAAAATCTGAAGTTAATGGGTTTTGGAATAAATGAGTAAGTAAAGGAATTTTTTTCAAAATGGAGTAATTTGGAAATTGATTTAAGTTTTTGAAATTGGAATTGTAAAGGAGGATGGGACTAAGAAATTTATAAACTGGGTTTATAAAAGTAAAGGAATATATTAGTGGATATTTAGAAGAATAAATTCAAGGTGGGAATTTATTAAAGGAATGGGTAAAAAAATTTAAAAATAAATAGTGATTTATTTTTGAAGGATGTGAAAGAGAAGTTTATTTCCCTGGATAACCAAGTACGTTTTCAAAACAAATTTATAAGTATAAGTTTAAAGTTTAAAGTTGTTTTAAGAAGTATGTTTTGGAAAATTTATTACTTTTAAATGTTTAAATTTTAAAGTAAGTCTTTTTCAAATTTATTATAGTAGTAATTATTTAAAGGTGACTTGGTATTATGTTTTAAAAAGAGAAAAATTTAGTCTATATTTTATGAAGTAGCATTATTTTAAATATTCTTAAAGTATATATTTTTTAATAAATTATTAAAGTAGTTTTTAATTTAAATGGTTTAAAGTGTATTTTATAGTAAAGTGTTTAAGAATTATTTTAAAAATCTAAAGTATTTGTACTTGATGTTTTCAGTAGATATAAATATTTGGGAACTCATTCCATGAGAAGAGTGTGGTTTGAAAACTGTTTTCAAAGGATTGAAAAGTGGAAATATATCTTGTGAAGATATTTTGAGATTAATAAATAATTTCATGAAATTATTTATTAATCTCAATATATCTTCACAAGATGAAATTATTTATGTTGGATGTCGTTTGTGAATGTTAATTTATAGTTAAATAACCGACTATCAATATTGACCAATGCGCTGATCATTTCGAAGAGAACGGGATCGGGATTTATTTCCTGAAAACCACTTCGATCCGGTTTGGACGTTTTCGTATGGAAAACAAGAGTTTGGATTCGAAGGTGGAGCACCGAAGTGCAAGGGCTGGGCGCCACTAATCCTGAGGTGATTCCAAAATGGATGTAGTAGGAGTAGTGCCTTCGGTTCTGTTCGAACCTGGGACGGACTTGTATGGATGAATGCCTTCAAAACATCGTCAGGTGGGCGATGAGCATTCCAAGTGATATGTTCTAAAAAAGAAATGCTTAGCCTCGAGCCTCATCAACTGGGAATGACTGAAAATCAGGGGTTATGCAACAAGGCTAAGTGAGTAGCACCCATTAGGGTGAGGTCATCCTTGTCTAGATGTCCCTTTTTTATTCGGCTTAGTGGGCGATTGCTGATCCCAACCGCGGGGTGATCATACTCGCGATTATCCATTAAGGGGTAGTCTCGGTCTTGTGTTGCAGGGGATTGGGAGTAATCCTCGATACGGTGATCTAGGCCACGTACTGTGGTAGGCAGACCCCAGTGCCTAGTCATTAGTTGGAAATCCATTCTTCCTATGCACCTTTTACGGTTTTTGTTTGTAGAACCCACTATGCGGCTAGTACGCTGGAATTTAATTAATGTAAAAAATTTAGGCTATTTGAATAAGTATTTGTATATAGACACTATTATAATATCAGAGGATTTTATAATAAATTTTTTAGCTATCGTAAGGTAAAAACCCGACATGTTTATTTGTCGCATGGTCTTACGAGATGCTTTTGATTTTCAAAGGATTTTAAAACTTTAATAATCCAATTGGGTGTGATTTCTCACGCTGGTATTCCAAAATGACTCGGGTGTTATTTTACTATAATGCTCGGGTCAGACCGAGTATTATAGAGTACAGATTCTGGATGAACTGCTATGGAGCTCAGGAGACGTGCTAGATGGTGAGACGTATCCGACGTATATGATGTATATTCCGCTGTGTATTCAGATTTGGAAGGATGGGATATTATAACTGTGCTACGTGTGTTTTTGATTGTATTGAACTCTGATGTTGTATTCTGATGATATATGTATGAAATAGATATATTTTTCTTTTGTGTAAAGATCTGTTATTATCTATTATATTTTATTCCGCTGCGATGGTAAGATTCTGTGTTATTTGTTTTCTCTTCTTCTATCTCTTTCTTTCTTAACCTCAATGGTTCGTATTTCCGTTCTCTTTGAGTTGATATGTTGAAGAATAGTGTCGACCCAAGGGGTAGGGAACTGTGGATCATTTCACTTGGTATCAGAGCTGAAGGTTAAGCGAGCACCTTGGCTCTGGTGGGGATTACTCATCGGAAATAGAGTCCGTAGTACTCTAGAATTGAGTTTGAGTGTATTAATAGATATGAGCATGTATTTGCTAGTGTATATAAAAATTGTTTTATATTGTGTTGACTTATCGGTTGAGTGTTTATGGATTCTAGTCGATGTGTGGGACGCCATGTCATCGATAGGGATTTCTAAACTCGTAAGCAAGATAAACCGACACAGTATTGTTTTAAATAGTGTAAATGAAATAATTTTACCTAAATTATTTTTGTATATAAAGGAAATAATTTTTCGTAAATTATTATAGTTATATATGGATTCTTGGTTGTTAGAAAATGATAATATTAAATTATTATCATTGTTGTGTAAAATTTATATTGAGAAATTGTAATCATAACCAAAAGCTAAGAAATAAATTCATATACAAATGGGATTTGTAAATATGATTTATAATTTGAAATAGAATTCCACAGAAATATTTGAAAATAACATTTCAGAGTAATATTTGAATACGAATTGAAATAATTAGGAAGTTTGAATTTTGGGAAAGTTAAATTCCTTTGGGTTTGAAAATGGTTTTCAAAGGTTTTGGAAAAATAACAGTGATAAGATTTCGAAAATATTTTTGAATTAGATTTGAAATATGGAGAGGTTTGGAATTTAAAAATATTTGAAGGGTTTTAAAGAGATAAAAGCATTTAACTATCTTCGGTCGCTGGAAAAAACTACTGTGATGACTGTAGCATCATCGATGTTCATTTTCGAGTTTCCAAGGGAGGAATTGCTGCTTGGAAATTTTTAAATTGGAATTGTTGCAAAACTGGGTTTGGTTTTGAAATTTAAAAGAAATAATTGATTTCAAAGGTGATTTTGAAATAATGCTTAAACTCTGGAAGATAATTTAAAATGCTTATAGAATTTAAATAAGTTGGAAACTTAAGGAAGTTTTAAATTAAAATGGAAATTGTAGAATTTTGGCCCAAGGAACTAGAGAAGCAAAAGTTTAGAAATAAACTTTTTATTAAGATTTGAAATTAAATTTGAGAATGTAGTGATAAATAAAATTAGTAAGTTAAAAATTGATTGGAAATTGATTAAGCTGGTAAAGAAAACCAATTAGATGTAATAAATTAGAAAGATTTGTTAATAAATGTAACTAAATTTGAAAAACTTATAGAAGTTTAAAATTCGAATATAATCGGAGTGTAATTAAATATAGATAAGTAACGATGAATGTCAAGAAAAGTCTAGGTGGACTAGGTGGAGGAGTTAAATAAAAGTTAAGTTGGAAATAAAATTATGAATGGACAAATGAATTTGCATTTGTAAGTAAATAGGAGCTAAACTGAGTATTGGAAATTAAAAAAATTGAATTGTTTTGAATTATGTGGAGTGGGAAAAATTGTCAGGTTGGACTGATAAAACAAGTATTGAAATTAAGATTTGTAAATACTAATTTATTCAAGCAGGTAAGCGCATGAATTGAAATTTGTATGTTGGATGATATTTAACTTAAATTGTGTAAAATATAAAGCAAAGTTATAGAATTAATTCGAAGTGAACCAAAATAATAAATTAGTAGCGAGACTAATTAAAGAAATGATTAATTGAATATGGTTTGAGATAAAGGTAAATAGAATTCAATATCTAAACTGAAGGTACATTGAATTCGTATGGAATTGGAGATCCAGTTTAAAAATAAGTGGATGTAAAGGCTAAAGTGGTAGAGTAATAATATAAGAGTATATAAAATGCTTATATCAAGCTTTAGGAAAATTAAGGGTGAAAGTTCTTACGTAAATTTGGTATTGAAATGTACTAAGTGAATATTTGAATGAAGATTTAAAACTGGAAGTTGTGAAATGGGATAATTGTGGATAAGTGAAGAGAAGTCAAATTGAATGTGAATAAAAAGGAAATTGATATAGTTAAAAATCGATGGATATAAATACATGGGATGTACGTATATTATTTTATTCGCATAGCAGTTTGATCCAGATTAGAGCATAGAATTTCGAGATAGTTATATCGATCCGAGTTAGGATTTTTCAGTCGATTTTCGACGGCGAACCCTGGATATGGATTTTTGATTTGTTCTGAAATTCTCTATCACAGTTTGTGGCTATGCAAGGAGAATGACAGTTTCTGATCAAGAAACCAGATCTGAGTCCGCACTAGAAAGTCGGGTGGACGATACTAGTTCGGAAGTGAAATTGTGTGATCGAGCGAGTGATCGAATTTGATATTGCATATGGATGATATATGTACATCGTACGGGATTGGATGGATAAATATTGAAATTTTGTAAGGGAGTCAATAAAATGATTTTGAATGTTGTGATTGGATATTATTGCTAAGTAAGATATACAGGTATTATAAAGGAAAAGGAAAATTTGTTTTGATTTCAGAAGATAAATTTGAATTGCTCGACCAAAGGTATGTGTTTAAATTTCTGTATGAAATTTGTTGGGTTTTTGATCTAGCCACTTGGCATTTTGTTTTGTTTTGGAATTTGGGAGCCCGTAGAGGCATTCTATAGTTGTTCCGAGCTAGCCGTGCAAAGGAGATGTTGGCGAAATTTTTCGAAAATTTAGAGAGTTAGAAATTTTTTTAGGAAGTTTTGATAATTTAAATTTGGAATTAAATTTAAATTTGGATTTAAATTTAAATTAGGATTTAAATTTAAATTTGAATAAGTCGAGTAAATAATGTTGTTGGAAACTATGAAAGATTTTGGAAAGTTGGTTGAAGTAATAGTAGGTCTTTAATAAAAGATATGTTATGGCAAGTTGATAAAACTGTTTGGTTTTGGAAAATAGTAATGGGAATTGGATCATTCTTCCTAACAAGTAATTTCGGGACGAAATTCTTTTAAGGGGGAGGAATGTGACGACCCAGAACTTTTAGGCATTTGAAATTGGAATATTTAATTAATTTTAAATTTGTGCAAGATAGTTTAACTTGCATTCCAAATATCAGTTTGAATTTGGCGATTGAATTTATTGAATTTAATAATTTGAATTTGGGTAAATATTGAATTTTCAGTTTTAAGCCTGTTAAAAATAATTTGAAGGCTTATAAAATTTATAATGATGATGTTGAGGATAATAGAATGGTTAAAATTTAATTTAAAGGTGATTTTTTAAGTTTTAATAATATATCGTTTAAATTGAATTTAAAAATAGCTTTCCGAGGCACAGTCTCGTAATTCGATGAAACCAGTTCCATTGGATCCGTGACATTGTATTATTATCGGATTTCAAATTTGTAGTGATTGGAGTAGTTGTGTGAGCATACGATATATAAGCGCGCTGAAATTTTATATCGAAATTCAATATAATAACTATTTCAAAAAGCTATCTTCTCTGTACGATCGAATTAGGACTCGAAACCTTTTCTATTGCGTTCGGAAAAGGGGTTTAACATTATAAATGCCTAGCGGCATGCCTCAATACGATGTCAAGATTTTAAGACTTGAATTGAAGACGGTTTAAATTTAAATTTTAAATTTAAATATAATATATATTATTGGACTGGTCAAACTATTTCAATAGCAGCCTACTTTCTGTCAATATCAAAACTTTATTCATATCACTCCAGAGTCACTGTAGCTTATCCATTCAAACATGCAGGCTTTCACACCTCGTCCATCTTTTACGCTGGCCACTTCTTTTAATTTAAGAAAAGCACGAGCGTTCCTCCTTTCATCGGTGAAACAAAACTAGAACTCTGAAAGAAAAGAAAATAGGGCAGATCGAGTGGAATAGGAGAATCAAAATTTCCCTCTTCCTGAAAATCATTCTAACAAAATGAATCGAAACCCATTCCTCCAATTTGTCTATCAAATCTTCGCAGATGCTCCTTCAGTAGCGACGCAAAGGATGAAGGCGAGGGCATGTCGCGAGCTCGTTTGAGTTGCTTGGAGCTCAGCCGCAAGTCCAGGTGGGGGAAATTTTGAGTGTTGACGATTCTATGGCTCGACGTGGTTCGATTTGGGTAGTGCTCAGTATGGATCGGCTGCATCGATTAGCCAAGGTGTCTTGAGTATGCTCACATTTCGATTATGGGAAGTTGTTTAGGCGAGGCTCGGCAGTGGATTTGCGACTGGTGGAGACAGCATGGTGGAGTGGCTTCATGGTGGTCGTCGGTGATGTGGTGAGTTATCCCTCACGTATATTTTCCCGTGTTAATTTCAAATTTATATTTTGGTTAATTTTGGCTATGATTTGAAATGCAGGTAGAGGAATCAGAAAGAATATATATTAGAATAGTATCAGAACGATTTCTGCTTTTTGGAAATATGTATATGCAGGAATAGTTATTTATAGTGAGTTTTAAAAAAATGGTATTTACAGTAAAGGAAAATATATATATGCATGCCTATCTTAATTTAAATAAATATATATAGGTAAACAGAGATTGTACATAGGAGAGATTTTTAAATATAGGAATTTTATAGGTGTTGTAAAGTTAAAAAAAATTTGATTTTTAACCTAATATAAGAAATTATTACAAGTATATATATAGGTGGTTTCAAAGAAAGAAAATATAATTATACATATCTATATTTTTAATGTACTAGGTTATTTTAAGATAATTTATTAAGATGATTTATTTGTTTAATTTACTTAATTAATTATATTAGTTACTAAAGATCTTAAAAAGGAAAGTTAGTTCAAAATTTAATTATTTGCTTAAATAAATCATTAGTTTAAATTAAATAAGTAAGTAGTAATTAATTGTTCGATCAATTAAAATATTAATAAATTGTATAAATATTTATACAAGGTCAATAATCGTGGAATCAAATCGAGAATGAAGTGGATTTGCAAATTTAAGGGGCAAACGTTAGTTAACCTCACTCATCTGGGTTTTATTTAAATTTAAATGGTTAAATTTAAATGATTGGTTGAATGATTTAATTGATTGGATGTGGTATACTATATAGTAATATATAGTATATATTGGAGTGATTGATTTCCCGCATTATATAGCGGATGAGACCCTATGCGCCGCATAATAGCGGATGATATTATATTAATCTCATATACCGCGATATTCCACCTCGAAATGGAATTTGTATTGTGCTAACATCTGTGGATGTAGGGAAACAGGTTAGAGGGATCCAATTGGATTTCTCAAATTTATTTGGATTATTTAATACTATATGATATGGTTTATGTGATAATCTGTGATAGATTATTTTGGAAATTCAAATGTTGGATGTTATGGTTTGATTGAATATATTTGGATATATATCAAATTGTATAGATTTGGATTTTTAGGAGAAAATAAAAGAGAGGATTTTAAATAAACAATTATAGGAATTTGAATAAATTAAAGAATGAGTTAGGAAAGAATAAAAGTTGATTTTTGAATTCTAACAAATAAAATTCCAAGTATGGGAAATTGAGATTTTGAATAAATGGGAATAAGTGATTTTTCTTAAAAACTCAAGTGTTATTATCTAAAGGAATAAAGAATTTATTTTAAAATTCAAGGTTTAAATTTATTTAAAAGAATAAAGATGGAATTTGGGAAATCTGAAATTGGTATTTTTCAGTTAAAAGATTTTAAATCATAATTATAAATAAAATTTGAAGTTAATGGGTTTTGGAATAAATGAGTAAGTAAAGGAAATTATTTCAAAATGGAGTAATTTGGAAATCAATTTGAAAATTGATTTAAGTGTTTGAAACTGGAATTATAAAGGAGGATGGGACTAAGAAATTTATAAACTAGGTTTATGTAACAACTCGCATATTTATTGATTGTATATTTAAATATTTTATTTAAATATTTCATCGTTCGTCGGATTTTAGTCCGAAAAGCTACTTTTTGCAAAGAATCGAATTGGGACTCGAGACCCCTTCCATTGAGTTCAAAATGTCGTTTGCAACCTTTTTGAGTATAAACATCGATATGTTTGGGGCTAGCTAAAAATTTGACCTTTTTCACTTAGAGTTTGGGTTTGGGTTCAGCCAACTAGCCATCATTATACCCAAACTGAATCATCCCTCCCCATTCACTCTCGCTTCATCCTCTTTTCAGTTCTAAAGTAAAAATGGTGGAAGAGATTGGAAATGGAAATTCCTAAGCCCTAGTTTTCTTTGCAAATCCAACTTCTAGCTCCAAATTCAAGAGAACCCATTGGTAAGCCTTCTCTTCATCTTCCCCAACTCATCCTCTCTTTGATTTCAGAAAATTCTTAAACCTAATTTGGGAAATATTTCTCTTTTAAGCTTAGAATCAAGCTTCTTGAGTTGGGATTGAAGTGTGGTTGATCTTCCTTTGTTTTCAAGCTTCTCAATCTTGTGCTTTTGGGTTTAAAGGTGAGATTTTTATCTCACATCTTAGTCTATAATTATCTTCGATTGTTAGGTATGAATTCCTAACACTTATTCTTATGCAATTGATTTTGGTTTGGTTTGATTTGGTGTATATTCCAATTTTTGGTGTTTTGAAATCAAAATTTATGAAAATCCTATTATGGATATTTGGACATTGATATTTGAGGCGTATCGAAGAGCCGTTAAAGCTGGGTTGTCGCTTGGCGTAAATCCTTAGTCATTGTCGCTCGATCGATCGCTTCCGTTATTCGTTTGGCCATTTTTGGCCTAGGTTTAGGGAATGCCCTGAACCCTTGATTCAGACGTCGGAAACGTTAGATTCAGACGTCTGAATATTATACTGGGAATTTTTATTCCCTAGTATTCAGATGTCTGAATCATATTATCCAGACGTCTGAATTGTTTCGTTTTGAGCCAGAAAGAAAATAGGCTTAAAAAGCCATTTTCAGACGTCTGAAATATAGGGTTTAGACATCTGAATAAGTATTCTGGAAAATATTTAATTTCCCAGATTCATACGTCAGAATCCTTGATTTCAGACGTCTGAATCTGTTGTTTAGGCTTATTTGCCTATTTGCTTGAGAATTCCAATTTTATCGATTCGTGATTATCCGATTTGTTGATTATCATTTATTATCGACTTTGATGACTTTTATATCGGGATTTTTGGGAATATCCATTTCGATGGATTCCGTAATCGATTTATTTGGATTTTATTCACGTCTTCGAATGTGAATTTTGATGATTGATTGTTTCTACAATCATTTCTATGATTTGTCACTTTAAAAATATAAAGGGTTCAATACTAGTAGTAAATATCAAAACCCTTTCATCAAAATAATTTCAACACTATTTTATTACAAAGCTCGTTTCTTAAACCATTTTCAAATCTACTAGTATGTACAAACCTTTACCTCACTCGTATGAGAAATCTAATTAAACGGCTTAGTAAAACAAGTGGTATGAAATGCTTGCGTTTACTTTGTCGGTTAATTCTTGGACTTGTTCAATTGAATCTCTTGTGACAATTTTCTAGTAGAGATCTACAATTTGTTCATAAATATTTAAGTTAAGCAAGTGGTTATGGGACATGAAGCTAAGCTCATATATTTACTAGCTTACTGTAATTGACACTTCTTGATGATCGATGATGATCATTTTTTGGTTTAAACTAGCAATGTGCGATGTCTCTTTGTCCATGTGGAGATCCGTACCACCATCCATCGAGCTTCGTCTCATTTCTTTATGGAATAGCGATCCATGTACTTCTAATGTGCTTTTGGATTCATTGGATGTACCGTTTGTACTACACCAATGTCTTTGCTTCTGGATTCATTGGATGTACCATTTGTACTACATCAATGTCTTTGCTTTTGGATTCATGGGATGTACCGTTTGTACTACATCAATATCTTTGCTTTTGGATTCATTAGATGCACCGTTTGTAATACATCAATGTCTTTGCTTTTGGATTCATTGGATGTACCGTTTTTACTACATCAATATCTTTGCTTTTGGATTCATTGGATGTACCGTTTTTACTACATCAATGTCTTTGCTTTTGGATTCATTGGATGTACCGTTTGCACTACATCAATGTCTTTGCCAACCTTTTCTTGTGATTTCTGGATTTCTATATGATGATTTCTGGAATTTATGTTTCACCACCGTTTTCAGTTGGAATTGATATGTATGTCTTTTATTGTGGCTTGGTGAATTAAATAAGGAATATGATATTCTTTTTGATGTTATGAGATTCTTGGGATTTTGTATGACTTTCGTGGTTCTCGAATGTATGCTTGTCGTAGTATGACATTTTTGGTTATCATACGTCTTTTTATTATATCTCTTATTATATCTCATTTTATCTGATAATTATAGCTAGACTGATCTGTTTATTATTTTCTTCTTAAATAATACTCGGGTCAGACTGAGATATTGCAGGTGCTTCCTCATGACTTCCTATCTGGAACCATCTTCTGACTTTTGCTTAACTACTTTAGATTAGTACTTTTTGTTTGTTATACATTTGAGATATAGACTCCATGACGTATGACTAATCTTTGTCTTGCACTTGTATCTATTCTTTTGTGATATTGTGGATCTTGTTTGACCACTACTCTGATGTACACTTCTATGTGTTATATTCATATCTATTTCCGCCCTTGTGATATGAATTATCTGTGACTAATTTATGTTATGCTTATTTCTATATTTGTTTCCGAAGATATTATAGCCACTGTATAGAAGCTTTGAGTTTGTATCGGTATGTCGGATTTCATTCTATCTGATATATCGGTGCTCGCACAAAGCAATTACACGGATGGTCGCTCCTCAACAGCCTTATTCTCCATGCTATTTGACGGCATTACACCGTAGTGTCCTTGGCTAGCGTGGGTATAGAGGTGGGGCGTCACAATTTATAAAAGTAAAGGAATATATCAGTGGATATTTGGAAGAATAAATTCAAGGTAGGAATTTATTGAAGGAATGGGTAAATTTGTTTAAAAATAAATAGTGATTTATTTTCAAAGGATGTGAAGAGAAGTGTATTTTCCTGGATAGCCAAGTACATTTTCAAAACAAATTTATAGGCATAAGTTTAAAGTTTAAAGTTTTTTTAAGAAGTATGTTTTATAAAATTTATTACTTTTAAATTTTTAAATTTTAAAGTAAGTCTTTTTAAATTTATTGTAGTACTAATTATTTAAAGGTGACTTAGTATTATGTTTTAAAAAGAGAAAAATTTAGTTTATATTTTATAAAGTAGCATTATTTTAGATATTTTTTATAAAGTAGCATTATTTTAGATATTCTTAAAGTATATATTTTTGAATAAAGTATTAAAGTAGTTTTTAATTTAAATGGTTTAAAGTGTATTTTATAATAAAGTGTTTAACAATTATTTTAAAAATATAAAGTATTTGTACTTGTCTTTTCAGTGGAAATAAATATTTGGGAACTCATTCCATGAGAAGAGTGTGGTTTGAAAACTATTTTCAAAGGATTGAAAAGTGGAAATATATCTTGTGAAGATATTTTGAGATTAATAAATAATTTGGTGAAATTATTTATATTGGATGTTGTTTGTGAATGTTAATCGATAGTTAAATAACCGACTATCAATATTGGCCAATGCGCTGATCGTTTCGAAGAGACCGGGATCGGGATTTATTTCCTGAAAACCATTTCGATACGGTTTGAACGTTTTCGTGTGGAAAACAAGAGTCTGGATTCGAAGGTGGAGCATTGAAGTGCAAGGACTGGTCGCTACTAATCCTGAGGTGATTCCAAAATGGATGTAGTAGGAGTAGTGCCTTCGGTTCCGTTCGAACCCGGGACGGACTTGTATGGATGATTGCTTTCAGAACATCGTCAGGTGGGCGATGAGCATTCTAAGTGATATGTTCTAAAAAGGTAACGCTTAGCCTCGAGCCTCATCAATCGGGAATGGCTGAAAATTGGGGGTTATGCAGCAAGGCTAAGTGGGTAGCACCATTAGGGTGAGGTCATTCCTGTCTAGATGTTCCTTTTTTATTCGGCTTAGTGGGCGGTTGTTGATCCCGACCGTGGGGTGATCTTACTCGGGAGTATCCAGTAAGCGGTAGTCCCGGTCTTATGTTGTAGGGATTGGGAGTAATCCTCGGTACGGTGATCTAGGCCACGTACGGTGATAGGTGGTACCCCAGTGCCTAGTCATTAGTTGGAAATCCATTCTCCCTACGCGCATTTTACGGTTTTAGTTTGTAGCCCACTTTGTGGCTAGTATGCTGGAATTTAATTAATGTAACAATTTCGGCTATTTGAATAAGTATTTGTATATATATACTATTATAATATCAGAGGATTTTATAATAAATGTTTTAGCTATCGTAAGGTAAAAACCCGACATGTTTATTTGTGGCGTGGTCGTATGAGATGCTTTTGATTTTCAAAGGATTTTGAAAATTTAATAATCCAATTGGTGTGATTTCTCACGCTGGTATTCTAGACTGACACGGGTGTTATTTAACCATAATGCTTGGGTCAGACCGAGTATTATAGAGTACAGATTCTGGATGAACTGCTGTGGAGCTCAAGAGACGAGATGGATGATGAAACGTATCGGACGTATATGATGTGTATTCCACTGTGTATTTAGATTTGGAAGGATGGGATATTATAACCGTCCTGCGTGTATTGTTGATTGTATTGAACTCTGATGTTGTATTCTGATGATATATGTATGAAATAGATATATTTTTCTTTTGTGTAAAGATCTGCTATTATCTATTATATTTTATTCTGCTACGGTGGTAAGATTCTGTGTTATTTGTTTTCTCTTCTTCTATCTCTTTCTTTCTTAACCCCAATGGTTTGTATTTCCCTTCTCTTTGAGTTGATATGTTGAAGAATAGTGTCGACTCAAGGGGTACGGAACTGTGGGCCGTTTCAATGGCTATGTAAGGAAAATGGAGATATCTAATCAAGAAATAGGATCAGAGTCTGCTTTAGAGCAGTCGAGTTAATAATACTAGTTCGAAAGTAAAATTTGTATATTTAAGTAAGCGATTAGAATTGATATTGTGATCTAATGATAATTGTACGTCGCATAAAATTGAATAATATTAAAATTCTATGTTGTTTGGCTTATGGAAAGTTTGAGAAATGATACTTCGAATCGTTCGAGGTTGAATGAATATTCTATTGGGTAACTAACTAAGGTTCTTGCGTGTACGGTGCACTTGATAGTTATTTATCACACTTTTACGATGAAAAGTTTCTCAACCTGGACAAACCATTAGTTTTTTATTATTATACATGCAAGATGGATTCTTTTGTTGCATATAACGGTCATACTACTTTTGTTTTCGTATGATTATTATTTATGTTGTGTTGCTTGTGTTTTTGATTGGAACAACTAATATATTGTTCTTTTACATAGTTTTAACTCTTTTGGATTATGTAAGTAAAATATAGGTTTATGGAAGTAATAGGTTTACTAAATAGAGTTTGCTAGACCGTATTTACTATTACTATTCCGCTGCATTATATTTGGTATGTTCGTTGATGGTACTCTGATTATGTTGTATAAATAAATTTGAAATCAAATGCATATTGTAAAACAGCTTCATGAACTGTTTATTTGATTATTATATTTTTTTCGTTCCACTAAGAGATTCTATGTTTGCTTTCGTTCTTTTATCTTATTTTCTAATTAAATCCCATTGAAAACCCTCTCTTTTGAATGGTTTGAGTTAGATATATATGGTTTATTATCGACTTGATTCGTCCAAACAGGTTGGTCATCATTGGTAGATTGTGGGAATATTAGACATAACAATAATAATTTTCAAGATAAAAACAAAACCATTAAAGTAATATGGACTCCAAAAAGTAAAAAAGTGAATTCTTAAAATTTAAACAAGTTTGTGTTCCTAAGAAATGCAATTGTTAAAATTAACAGCTTGCCGTAGAAACAAATTTGGATGCCAAAGATTTCAATTATAAACTATGTTGTCTTACATCTCTTTCTAGACCACTCACTTCCTTCTCTAATTGTAGGTACGAAGTCAGGCTAAGGAGCAACTACATGGAGGCAGATTTTCATTGTTCTACACATTTAATGAGCGATAATTATAACGTTCTTTAGCCTAGGAAAATAAAGTGGAGATCCACTTTTTGGATGAAAATGATGAATACAAATGCAACTTCAAAGACAATCTTGGTATTGGACGTAAAACTAGTGTTTCTGAGGTATCATTGTTCAACACCACTTGCATGTAAAGAGTACAAGTAGTATCATTGTTTGCTACCATCGGCAGCCTAGTTAATAAGTGGTATCATGATAAGGTAATTTGTTCCTTCTTTTCAGAACATTCGTCTAAACTTTGTAATTTCTCCAATCTAATATTTTCTTTTTGATTGCTCATGTCTTATGTATTGATTGATATTTCATATAATTTTCATGCACATGTGGAGAGTTTGCATTTTGTTCTCTGTTTATTTTATTTCGAAAACCCAAAAATATGTTTTTTTTTTCTTAGAAATTTTCTATCGTTTGAAAAAAAATTAAACCCAAAAATATGTTTTGCTTTCTTAGGATTTTTTTGCTCTTAATATTTATTCATGATGTGAGTATTTTGAAATGTGACTTTTTGGCTAAATTTTTGACACAAATTTTTGATGAAAAACTTGCTTCTTATGAGATGAGCATTGACATTCTACATTTTACATGACTTGTTGCAAATGATTCTATGAGATGAAAGTTTTAAACTTCTGATGAACTTTTTAAGTTGGGTTATTAGTATTTAAAACTTGAGAAGACTGGTGGAGAATTTTTTTCGAGATTTGCGATGAAATTCTTTGAGAACTGAGCATTTGATTTTTGTTTTGATATAATAATGTGAATACCCTTAGAACTTGTGCTCCTCTTTACACAAGTAGTTGTAAAACCAATTCATATTGCATATTCAAGGATAGAATTTAAAAATGAAAATACATTTGAGATATTTATTGAGAATTTACTTTTGAAATCATATCATGATCGATTGAACTTCCTTATGGGATTTTCAAAAGTATTCATATTGACTACATAGATGATTAAGGATATTGCATCTTGTACTTGAATAAATAATAACATTATGATACTTTTTGACAGTTAAACTACGTTATTATTTCTACTTTTGACAACTACATATCCCATATCATCTCTGAATCTCCCATTTATATTCTATCGAACCATCTTACATTCTTTCTTCCTACTATTGTTCTTGTTATTACATGAGTTGGCAAAATTGACATACCTGAACTTGTTTGGTGAAAGCCGATGAATTTTTTATACTCCCTAAACCCCAACATGCCTATGAAATTCGGTATTCGTCAAGTAGCATCCATCCTCATCTAAGAGACCTCGCACTAATTCATGGATGTTCTTGATCTCATCTATGATGAGTTAGGGAAAAGTTGTTCTAACTTGATTTCACAATGAACTAAAAATAAAACATTTACTTATATAACATCTTATGGGCTATAAAATTTGAACCTCGCTACATATTACTACACTTATTTTGTCACTCCCTTTCCCTCATGGGATATGACTTAGATCGATATAGTTACTATGGTTTATAGTTGATTTTTGATTAAATATTTATTATCATATTTTCATCGAGCTTCATTGTTAAGTATCACTTTCTCATCATGTTAATTTGATATTTACACTTTTGATGAAAATAAAAGGGGGTGAGAGCAGTTAGTGTTTGATTACATTATGTTAATCATAAAAATTCACTTAAGAATAAGGGTATGAAAGAAGACCTATAAAAGTTATGGGCTCTATAAAAACTGAAGATATGGGTTTCGTTAAAGATCAAAAGCAGCGTTTCGAAGATATTGAGATGGCTTTCGAAGGAGTCGCAAGCGCCAGGTGCCATTATAAATGGCAAGCAAAACAAAAGCTTTCGAATCAGTAGAAAAGAAGGCAAGGTTACCCTTCCGCTTCATCTAGACCCTTCGACGTAGATGGTCCACATATACAAGAGAAGCAAGTATGGATTCCAAACACTTTTAGAAGATATTGAATGATTGACCCACAAACAAGAAACAACTCCTTCAAAATTATAGGCTTCATCATTGTCAATCTACTACACGAAGAGATCATTCTAATTCACACCCTTCAAAAACAAGAACAAGCCTTTCGAAATGGTTGGAACCATTCGAAGGCATGATGAAGAACTTCACATGAAGGCCCAACATCCTTCCGCTATGATCCAAATCATCATTCACCATTCCTTTCGAACAAATGAGAAAACCCGACTCATCTTCCACCTGCAACGGCATAGCAACACAAAGCAAAAGGCGCTCCTACACCCCTTTCGATGAGGTTGAAAGTCACCCAGTAAGAAGAAAGGTAAAAAAGGGCTCAAGCTTAAATGGCAGCGAGGAATTATCAAGGTAACCCTTTGGACTAGGTCGAAAGGTCTGATATAAGAAGGTG
Source organism: Allium cepa (assembly GCA_030765085.1). NCBI lineage: Eukaryota > Viridiplantae > Streptophyta > Magnoliopsida > Asparagales > Amaryllidaceae > Allium > Allium cepa. Next base: position 1,041,559,992 of record CM060928.1, read on the forward strand.
GAGGCATAAGTATGGATAATAAAAATCAAAAGAAATACCTATCGACTGCATCGAAAGAAATCATGCGTAAGGAGAAAGGAAGGCCTTTAACCATGTCGAGAGGATATACACAGAAGGTCAACTACATAATGACCGTGCGATTTTCGAACCTTGAAAATCGACGCTAATACATTTGCTGTATAGTGCGCTAGGAAATTGAGTACTGAATATACCAGGTGTTAAAGTTTAAGAAGAAAAAAGATAGAAGAAGAAACAGAAATAACAAAAACACAGAATCTCACAATTGCAACAGAACAAAATATAATATACAATAACAGCTTTTTATAAAAAAGAAAACTGTAACTGTTAATATACATGCAAATTATTAGAGTAAAAATATCAACATATAAATCTGGATAGTTATAATGACTTGTCCTCAAAACGCTGGATACACAACCTACAACATGCAATGGAATTTAATCAAATACCTGCGATACATCTTTTCCATCCAGGTCATCTCCTGAGCTCCAAAAGCGTCCTAACCTGAAACTGTAATACTCGGTCAGACACGAGCATTACAACAAAGTAACACCCGAGTCAGGCTGGAAACCAATGTGAGTAAACACACTTAATTTGAAATACTTGAGTTATCAAATCCTTCGAAAACCAAGGTAACTCGTAAGACCATGTCACACATAAACACGATGGGTTTTTCCCTTACCATAATCAAAAGCACTTTTATAGAATAATCCATTGATATTATAACAGTGTCTAAGTATAAAATACTTATTAAATAATCGAATTTGTTAAATTAGTTAAATTCCAGCATATTTAGACTCTATAATCAGGACCGTAAAGGTTCATAATGATTATTAAATCGAAGTAGTTCCGGATTACGCTGATATCCATCCCGATCTCATCAAATCCAAGCAATAAATTTTATGGGATAAGTGGTTAAATAAACAATTTCACAATCAGGGTATTCACAATCACATTTGGAAATTCATTCCGTAACCACTTTATCGAGATTTACTTGCTTGTAATCATTCCATTTTTTCAGAAATTGAAATAGTGGTCAGTATGAGTCGATTTACTTTCAAGTAAAAACATGTCAACAACTTATTCTATTTATTTTGACTTATTTGGCTACCTAATAGCACCCACAATAAATGAATGAAATCAATATCAAGAACACTATTGGTTAACATAGATCATTAAATTAATCAACGGTTTATAATTGACATTTAATCAAATTATAATTTAGAATTGGGTTAGTTCCAAATAGTTGAATCGAGTAATATATTTCAATCTAAATTACTTATTAATCAAAGAAATTAAGTAAAATAATTATAATTAAAATAGATCATTTCTAATTAATTAGTTAAGTAACATATAACTAAATTTAAACAAGAAATTACTTATTTATTTACCCTAAATATTTTATCATAAAATATTTGCACTTACAGAAAACTCAAAGATATTGTTTCAAGTGGAAGTATTTGACGATAGGACTTAACGTAAAATCGATTCGCCAATGTCATTCAAAAAGGAGTTGATATATTTTTTTAAAATATTTAGATTTTAAAATGAGATAGTTGTTAACTTCCCTTTTAATAAAACAAACCAGCCCAAAACATTTAGATCCAGGCCCAAATAAGAAAAAGAGAACCTGACCCATCCGATCTTATTCCCTTCCATCTTCCCTTGTTCTTCCTCTCCTCTCTTATATCTTCTTTCTTTCATATACGAGCCTACCCACTGTGCGCCCAATGTGTGCACGTACACACCACCCATGACCAGCCTCTACAACCGTCGACTAACTCCCTATATCATCCACAACTGCGGTGACCCCTTCCACCACCTTGTGACCACCGCACCACCTTTGTTTGAAATCGAACCATTTTCCAAAGCCTGGAACCCACCTGAAACGAACATGCGTCGACAAAACTGCCTCGGCTAGCCACCTCATCCCATTGCTCATCACCAAACTCGCTCATAACTTCACCACGTCCTTCTCCTTCTAATTCCTCCACGACCGCACCCCTACTTCGCCTTCTCCTTATCACCATTTGCATCGAACCGAAGACCAAATATAAAACACCTTAAACCTTAAAACTACCTCAACCCATGTAACAACCCTGTATTTTGTGATTATTTTAATTGTACATTTTATTTATTTTAAATTAAATCTCTTGATTTAAAAACTTTATTTTATTTATTAAAATGAATATTTTTTTATTTTAAATATAAATTTTGATTTTTATGTGAAGTATAATTCTAAACATGAATAAACAGAATATTTTCCAAAAAAGTGGATTTTTGGTCAACATGGTCAAACTTTGACTTTTAAATTTAAAATTTAAATATTTTAATTTTTGAATTTTATCTTTTATTATGAAATTAGATTAAATTTTACGATACTACCTTTCGTTTTGTTGAAATCTAGTTAATATTGTGAAAGTTATGCTTTTTACAATATTGAGTGTAAATTGATTTATTTAACAATAGTGTTTATTTTAATTTATATAAATAATATTTTTGTTTGTCATTTCTTGTTGTAATTTTTGTATATATATGTGTAATATGACATGTTATATATATATTTTATTTTTTAAAAACATTTTAGAAGCATAGTTATAATTTTCCAAAGTTAATTGTATTTTGTTTGTAATTTCTAAGTCTAGTTTCAATTTATTAAACTATTTCTTTATTTCTTTTTCTATTTTTATTAAATTATTTATCTATTTTCATTTTTATTTTATTTTTGTTTTCATTTTCTGTTTCATTTGCTAAGTTCCATGTAACAACCCGCATATTTATCGATTATATATTTAAATATTTTATTTAAATATTTCACCGTTCATCGGATTTTGGTCCGAAAACCTACTTTTTGCAAACTGTCGAATTGGGACTCGAGACCACTTCCATCGAGTTCAAAATAACGTTTGCGGCCTTTTTGAGTATAAGCTTCGATATGTTTGGAGAAAGTTGATTTTTGCCGCTTTTTACTTAGGGCTTTGGTTTGGGCTGAGCTCATTAACCCCACTTAACTCAGTTCCAACCCTCTCCTCTTCATTCACTTCTCTTCTATTTTCCTAATACTCAAGCTTTTATGTTAATGGAGGGTGGAAGAGGAAATTAAAACTCCAAGCCCTAGCTTTCTTTGCAAATCCATGTTCTTGCTCCAAAGTTCAAGAGAACCCATTGGTAAGTTCTCTCTTCTTCTTCTCCAACTCATTCTCTCTTTGAATTTCAGAAAATTTCTAAATCTAATTTGGGAAATATTTCTCTTTTAAGCTTAGATTCAAGCTTCTAGAGTTGGATTTGAAGAGTGGTTGATTCCCCTTTGCTTTCAAGCTTCATCTTCATAAATTTAGTTCAAAGGTGAGATTTTTAATCTCACATCTATGTCTATATCTATCTTTGTTGTTAGGTATGAATCCCTAACATTTATTCATGTGCAATTGCTTTTGATTTGGATTGGTTTTGTGAATATTTCCATTTTTGGTGTTTGAAGCCAAATCTTTAAGAATCATAACTTTGATGTTTGATCATGCTTTAAGAGGTGTTTCGGAGAGCCTATAAGACCGGGTTGTCGCTAGGCATAAATCCTTAGTCGTCGTTGCTCGTCCGATCGCTCCCGATACGTTTTGGCCACTTTGGCCTACGCAAATTGTTGCCTAGACCAGGTGACCAGACGTCTGGTGACCAAGTCCAGCGTCTGGTTTGGACTTGGAAAGTAAAAATGTATGCACGCATGTTATAAAAAAAAGCCAGAGACTATTTTCAGACGTCTGAACCATCAAACCAGACGTCTGGATAGGTATCAGACGTCTGACTTGAGGTTTCAGACGTCTGGGCGTTCTCTGGGTTATTTCCAGAGAACAAATCCAGACGTCTGGATTCAAAACCAGACGTCTGGCCATGGCTCAGACGTCTATTTTGGCTATTCCAGACGTCTGGGTAACTTTCTGAACTATTTTTCAGAAAACAAATCCAGACGTCTGGATTCCAAATCAGACGTCTGGAAATGTTTATTTTTGCCTATTCAGGCTGTTTTGTGTGAATTTCCATTGTTTATCGCTTTTTGCGATCCTATTAATCGTTATCACTTATTGTCGACTTTGATGACTTCTTTTTATGGATCTTTTTGAAAATATCCATTTCTATGGATTTGGTATCGATTTCTTTGGATTTTATTCACGTCTTCGAATGTGAATTTTAGTGATTGATTGTTCTACAATCATTTTTTGTGATTTGTCACTTTAAAAATATAAAGGTTTCAATACTAGTATTAAATATCAAAACTCTTTCTTCAAACGATTTCAACTATATTTTCAATATCAAACTCGTTTATAAAACCGTTTTCCGATCTACTAGTATACACAAACCTTTACCTCACTCGTATGAGAAATCTAATTAAATGACTTAGTAAAACAAGTGGTATGAAACGCTTGCGTTCACTTTGTTGGTTAATTCTCGGACTTGTTCGATTGAAACTCTTGTGACAATTTTATAGTGGAGATCTACAATTTGTTCGTAAATATTTAAGTTAAGCTAGTGGTTATGGGACATGATACTAAGCTCATATATTTACTAGCTTACTGTAATCGACACTACTCGTTGATCATGACGATCATTTTTGTGATTTAGACTAGCAATGTGCGATGTCTCTTTGTCTGCAAGGTAGACTAAACCCCGTTTTGTGGAGTTTCGACTCAAATTGGTGGGGTAGCAACCCACGGTCTTCGGACCATTCGTGTGTCAAATTAATGGCTAGCTACCATGAGATAGCTTCTCGTTCGTGTGTTACAGCTGTTGGTGAGTTTTCATGCTCCCGTTCGTGTGATAGGCCTCCCCCCTATTTTGTGTGATTTCTGGTTTTCGTGTGTCGAATTCTAGAATTTCCTTCTTCATCTATTTTTGTGATTTCTATTGATATGATTTATCAGTATTTGTGCATAGGTGAATTTGTGTGTCATTTACTGGATTTCTTGAGATGATTTCTAGAATTTGTGTTTCACCAATTTTCGTGATTTCCATTGATAAGTTTTATCAATATTTGTGCATTGGTGAATTTGTGTGTCATTGACTTTTGTGATTGACATTGATATTATTGTCAATATTTGTGCATTGGTGAATTTGTGTGTCATTGACTTTTTAGATTGACATTGATATTATTGTCAATATTTGTGCATTGGTGAATTTGTGTGTCATTGACTTTTGTGATTGACATTGATATTATTGTCAATATTTGTGCATTGGTGAATTTGTGTGTCATTGACTTTTGTGATTGACGTTGATATTATCGTCAATATTTGTGGTTTGGTGAACGAAATAAGGAGTATGACATTTCTTTGATTCTTGTGTAGATTTGGTGATATTGATTAATCTCTTGTTGATTTTCAATTACTTATATATATCACAGCTTGGCATGGTGATTATTATGTGTTTAGTCAAATCTCTTATTCTATATCATTTCACCTGATATTATAGCTAGACTGATCCGTTTATTATTTTCTTCTTAAATAATACTCGGGTCAGACCGAGATGTTACAGGTGCTTCTGCTTGACCTCTCACTTGGGATTGATTTCTCTGACTTTTGGCTTACTACTTAGATTAGTAGTTTGTTTTGGTGTATATATTCGAGATATAGACTCCATAATGTATACTTATTCTTTTGTGTAGTTCATGTAACTATTCTTTTGTGATATTGTGGATCTTTTTAGACCGCTACTCTGATGTACACTTATTAGTGTAATATTCATATCTATTTCCGCCTTTGTGATATGAATTGTCTGTGACTGATTTATGTTATGTTTATTTCTGTATTTGTTTCCGAAGATATTATAGCCAATGTGTAGTAGCTTTGAGTTTGTGTCGGTATGTCGGATTTCCTCTTGATAAAGTATTGCATGTTATACTATCTTACATATCAATGCTCGCACAAAGAAATTACACGGATGGTCGCTCCTCAACAGCCTTATTCTCCGTGCTAGTTGACAGCATTCACAGTAATGTTCTTGGCTAGCGTGGATATAGAGGTGGGGCGTCACAGCTTGGTATCAGAGCCAAATTTCGAAACAATATGGAATATTATAACAAGGATCATCGTCCTAAGTCCATCTTAGGAGTCGTGCTTTAGGATTTAATTCGTGTCTTCGTACCGATTCATCCTATTTTCTTTATGATTCCTTGTTTTATCAATCAAGTTTGATTGAAATTTATTCTGAGAATAACTTTTTCCACTTCTTTCTTTCTTTCTTAAAGAAGAGAAATGGTTAGACCAGGCCGTCCCAGCGCCGGTCAATCTAGTGCTACTCCCCTGGATGGAGTATTCATGTCTGCTCAACAACTTTTGGATCTTGTAAAGAATCAAGAGTTTATTTATGCTTTGAGTAAGAACCCCGAAATGGTTCTACCTTTGAAACTTGAAGTTTCTTTCAATCAGCTTGTGGATGTTACTCTTCTTCATTGAGAGGTTGGTAAAGGAAGTGTTTGTGATATTGGGACTTCCAAGAAGAGGCATATTAAGTTCAAGAGCCTTAATCCCAATAAGAGAGTGAAGCAAACTACTTTTGTAGCAAAGACTCCAATCCCTAATCATGGAGGATGCTACAATTGTAATTCTAAGGAACACTATGCGAATATGTGTCCAAAACCCCATTCTTGTCGCTATTGCAAGAAACCGGGTCATCTTTTATCTGCATGTCCCAAACTTTTGAATAAGGACATGAGAAAGCTAAATATTGTGCAAGCCCCTAGCAACTCTTCTCTTGGTCAAGGTATTTTTCACTCAATCTTTGATGGCATTGTTTTATTTCGTGATCTTCTTATTCGAGTTCTTTTTGATATGGGTTTCATCTCATTATTTTTATATCAAAAGAACTTGTCGATTCTTTTTCTTTGAATATTATGGGCTTGTTGACTTCTTTGAGGATTGTGAATCCGGATGGTAGATCCGCAACACTCAATTTGCTTTTGGTTAGATGTCGAGATTGTTTTATGTGATTTTTCTTTCCGAGCCGATATTTTTACTTTGGCTTCGAAATTGACTTTTTCTGTAAGGATTGGCTTAATCATTGTGAAGCCCATATCCTATTTTTCCGAGTGGATTATTCATCTTCGACATTTTTCAATCTGTTAAGCAGATTTCTATTTTTCCTTTGTGATTTTGATTCCAATTTGATGGCATCATTTTATTCCTTAAAACCCGCATGATAAGGAAAGATTATTTCTCTCAATCATATCGTTTGAAAAAATTTCTGGTATTTTTGAGCTTGTCTTAGGATCATCACCTAAGAAATATCTTTTGTGTGGTGCTAAGGTCTTTTCAGTCTGACTTTATCACCGGTTTTCGTTTGCTACGAGTTGCGGAAGTTAGCATTCCACTTACTGCATTCCACACTTGTTATGATTCTAATGAATGACTTTTTTGTCATTCAATTTGTCCAGCTTATTTCATCCATTTTATAAATCGAATATTCTATGAATATTTCGATGAGACCATTCTTGTATTTATTGATTTTGGATGAAAATGGTAATTTAAAATTTTGCAAATCTTTTTCATAAGATTTATTTATAAGTAAAACTGGATTTTGTTCTTGAAACGAACAAAGAATATTCTTAAAACTTTTTAAGAGATTTATTTATCCTATAAAAGATGATTTTGTGATTGTATTGCCCGTTGAGTGCTTTAAGAATTTTGGTCGATGCGCTTGATCAACGTTATCGATAGGAATTTCCTAAACGCTTTGATGTGACAATCAGACACGATATATTAACTTGTAAAATGTAAATTCTTCTATAAATAATTTTTTTACATTGAAATAAATGTAATTTTGAAAGTTTTAACTTTTCGGGGAAGAGAATTATTTAAAAGAAGTTCTTTCTTTTCGATACTCTTATTCTTTCTTGTGATTCCTGAAGGGGAACCAAGACTTTGCTATTTGTACCGATACTAGTCGTATTGGTTTGGATGCCATTCTCTTGCCATAGAGAACGTGCTATCACTTGTGCTTCTAAATCATTATAGTTTATCGAGACTAGATATGCCACTTATGATCTAGTGCTCTCGGCTATTGTTTTTGCTTTTGGAATTTGGCATCATCATATTTGGATGAGAAATTTGTTCTCCATCTCGATCATAAATCTTTGGAATATTTATGTTCTCTTAAGGAACTGCATGATGACTCGAGTTCCTAGCTTCTTATGATCTTGATATTCTTTTTATTCCCGAAGGGGAAATCGTGTTGCCAATGCGTTTAGTCGTAAGCAATAAGGGGTTGTTTCTTTGTTGATGACTAAATGAAATTATCTTTTTATCAAGTCCATCGGGCGTTTTGATGTACTTCGTTTTATTGAGTTTCATATCATTTCTTTTATGAGCTTGCGTCCGATGTTCTTTTATTGTGTTCGGTTCATTGGACGTACCGTTTTTGTACTACGTCGGTGTTCCGAAATCATTCGGGCTTCGGTTCATTGGACGTACCGTTTTTGTACTACGTCGGTGTTCCGAATTATTTGAGTTTGATTCATCGGATGTACCGTTTGTACTACATCGATGTCTTTGCTTTTGATTCATCGGATGTACCGTTTGTACTACATCGATGTCTTTGCTTTTGATTCATCGGATGTACCGTTTGTACTACATCGATGTCTTTGCTTTTGATTCATTGGATGTACCGTTTGTACTACATCAGTGTCTTTGATTCATTGGATGTACCGTTTGTACTACATCAATGTCTTTTCTTTTTGGATTCATTGGATGTACCGTTTGTACTACATCAGTGTCTTTGATTCATTGGATGTACCGTTTGTACTACATCAATGTCTTTTCTTTTTGGATTCATTGGATGTACCGTTTGTACTACATCAGTGTCTTTGATTCATTGGATGTACCGTTTGTACTACATCAATGTCTTTTCTTTTTGGATACATTGGATGTACCGTTTGTACTACATCGATGTCTTTTCTTTTGATTCATCGGATGTACCGTTTTTCCTACATCGATGTCTTTGCTTTTGATTCATTGGATGTACTGTTTGTACTACATCAATGTCTTTGCTTTTGATTCATTGGATGTACCGTTTGTACTACATCAATGTCTTTTCTTTTTGGATTCATTGGGCGTATCGTTTCTGTACTACGCCGTTGCACCGGCTCAATTTTCTACTATTCTTGAGTTCCCAACGTCTTTTACCTACGAAAATGCCTTAGGGATTCCGGTTTTCATTCTTGAGCCCGGTGATATTGTGGAGATTGAAGTTTCACCAAATTTGACTTTTGAGCACCATTCCATTCACATCATTGCTTCGGAGGTTGAGCGCCTTCGATATAAAGATATTCTTTTTGATAGAGGTTCAATGGTTCTCAAATCCTAAGGATTGCTCATGTGAAATCTTGAGAATTCATCGAACGAAAACTTTCGGATTTACTCCTTCGTGCTCTTTATGGTGAACTTCTTGATTCAAATTTTCTTTTGTGTTAATATGCTTCTATGGTTGTTACTTCTTATATTTCCTTCTTAATTATTGCGAGGACGCAATTTCTTTAAGGAGGGGAGTCTGTAACAACCCGCATATTTATCGATTATATATTTAAATATTTTATTTAAATATTTCACCGTTCATCGGATTTTGGTCCGAAAACCTACTTTTTGCAAACTGTCGAATTGGGACTCGAGACCACTTCCATCGAGTTCAAAATGACGTTTGCGACCTTTTTGAGTATAAGCTTCGATATGTTTGGAGAAAGTTGATTTTTGCCGCTTTTTACTTAGGGCTTTGGTTTGGGCTGAGCTCATTAACCCCACTTAACTCAGTTCCAACCCTCTCCTCTTCATTCACTTCTCTTCTATTTTCCTAATACTCAAGCTTTTATGTTAATGGAGGGTGGAGGAGGAAATTAAAACTCCAAGCCCTAGATTTCTTTGCAAATCCATGTTCTTGCTCCAAAGTTCAAGAGAACCCATTGGTAAGTTCTCTCTTCTTCTTCTCCAACTCATTCTCTCTTTGAATTTCAGAAAATTCCTAAACCTAATTTGGGAAATATTTCTCTTTTAAGCCTAGATTCAAGCTTCTAGAGTTGGATTTGAAGAGTGGTTGATTCCCCTTTGCTTTCAAGCTTCATCTTCATAAATTTAGTTCAAAGGTGAGATTTTTAATCTCACATCTATGTCTATATCTATCTTTGTTGTTAGGTATGAATCTCTAACATTTATTCATGTGCAATTGCTTTTGATTTGGATTGGTTTTGTGAATATTTTCATTTTTGGTGTTTGAAGCCAAATCTTTAAGAATCATAACTTTGATGTTTGATCATGCTTTAAGAGGTGTTTCGGAGAGCCTATAAGACCGGGTTGTCGCTAGGCATAAATCCTTAGTCGTCGTTGCTCGTCCGATCGCTCCCGATACGTTTTGGCCACTTTGGCCTAGGCAAATTGTTGCCTAGACCAGGTGACTAGACGTCTGGTGACCAAGTCCAGACGTCTGGTTTGGACCTGGAAAGTAAAAATGTATGCACGCATGTTATAAAAAAAAGCCAGAGACTATTTTCAGACGTCTGAACCATCAAACCAGACGTCTGGATAGGTCTCAGACGTCTGACTTGAGGTTTCAGACGTCTGGGTGTTCTCTGGGTTATTTCCAGAGAACAAATCCAGACGTCTGGATTCAAAACCAGACGCCTGGCCATGGCTCAGACGTCTATTTTGGCTATTCCAGACGTCTGGGTAGCTTTCTGAACTATTTTTCAAAAAACAAATCCAGATGTCCGGATTCCAAATCAGACGTCTGGAAATGTTTATTTTTGCCTATTCAGGCTGTTTTGTGTGAATTTCCATTGTTTGTCGATTTTTGCGATCCTATTAATCGTTATCACTTATTGTCGACTTTGATGACTTCTTTTTATGGATCTTTTTGGAAATATCCATTTCTATGGATTTGGTATCGATTTCTTTGGATTTTATTCACGTCTTCGAATGTGAATTTTAGTGATTGACTGTTCTACAATCATTTTTTGTGATTTGTCACTTTAAAAATATAAAGGTTTCAATACTAGTATTAAATATCAAAACTCTTTCTTCAAACGATTTCAACTATATTTTCAATATCAAACTCGTTTATAAAACCGTTTTTCGATCTACTAGTATACACCAACCTTTACCTCACTCGTATGAGAAATCTAATTAAACGACTTAGTAAAACAAGTGGTATGAAACGCTTGCGTTCACTTTGTTGGTTAATTCTTGGACTTGTTCGATTGAAACTCTTGTGACAATTTTATAGTGGAGATCTACAATTTGTTCGTAAATATTTAAGTTAAGCTAGTGGTTATGGGACATGATGCTAAGCTCATATATTTGCTAGCTTACTGTAATCGAAACTACTCGTTGATCATGACGATCATTTTTGTGATTTAGACTAGCAATGTGCGATGTCTCTTTGTCTGCGAGGTAGACTAAACCCCGTTTTGTGGAGTTTCGACTCAAATTGGTAGGGTAGCAACCCACGGTCTTCGGACCATTCGTGTGTCAAATTAATGGCTAGCTACCATGAGATAGCTTCTCGTTCATGTGTTACAGCTGTTGGTGAGTTTTCATGCTCCCGTTCGTGTGATAGGCCTCCCCCCTATTTTGTGTGATTTCTGGTTTTCGTGTGTCGAATTCTAGAATTTCCTTCTTCACCTATTTTTGTGATTTCTATTGATATGATTTATCAATATTTGTGCATAGGTGAATTTGTGTGTCATTTACTGGATTTCTTGAGATGATTTCTAGAATTTGTGTTTCACCAATTTTCGTGATTTCCATTGATAAGTTTTATCAATATTTGTGCATTGGTGAATTTGTGTGTCATTGACTTTTGTGATTGACATTGATATTATTGTCAATATTTGTGCATTGGTGAATTTGTGTGTCATTGACTTTTGTGATTGACATTGATATTATTGTCAATATTTGTGCATTGGTGAATTTGTGTGTCATTGACTTTTGTGATTGACATTGATATTATTGTCAATATTTGTGCATTAGTGAATTTGTGTGTCATTGACTTTTGTGGTTGACGTTGATATTATCGTCAATATTTGTGGTTTGGTGAACGAAATAAGGAGTATGAAATTTCTTTGATTCTTGTGTAGATTTGGTGATATTGATTAATCTCTTGTTGATTTTCAATTACTTATATATATCACAGCTTGGCATGGTGATTATTATGTGTTTAGTCATATCTCTTATTCTATATCGTTTCACCTGATATTATAGCTAGACTGATCCGTTTATTATTTTCTTCTTAAATAATACTCGGGTCAGACCGAGATGTTACAGGTGCTTCTGCTTGACCTCTCACTTGGGATTGATTTCTCTGACTTTTGGCTTACTACTTAGATTAGTAGTTTGTTCTGGTGTATACATTCGAGATATAGACTCCATAATGTATACTTATTCTTTTGTGTAGTTCATGTAACTATTCTTTTGTGATATTGTGGATCTTTTTAGACCGCTACTCTGATGTACACTTATTAGTGTAATATTCATATCTATTTCCGCCTTTGTGATATGAATTGTCTGTGACTGATTTATGTTATGTTTATTTCTGTATTTGTTTCCGAAGATATTATAGCCACTGTGTAGTAGCTTTGAGTTTGTGTCGGTATGTCGGATTTCCTCTTGATAAAGTATTGCATGTTATACTATCTGACATATCGATGCTCGCACAAAGTAATTACACGGATGGTCGCTCCTCAACAGCCTTATTCTCCGTGCTAGTTGACAGCATTCACAGTAATGTTCTTGGCTAGCGTGGGTATAGAGGTGGGGCGTCACATTCCATTTATTTTATTTGATTTAAAGAAAATGGAAATTCTAAGAGGCAAAAACTCTTCATTTACTTTTGACTTTTCATCTACACATCTCTTCATAATTTTGGGCCGTCTTTCCCAAGCTCATAGCCGTGTGTTTTTTTTGAAATTTCACGTAAAAATCACTTCTCATTTCATCAAAAAATTCAGCCATTTCAGATCTGAAAGAAAGGTAATGGCTTCTTAAAAAATTTCTACGTTTTCTTATCATTTAATTGATTTATCTATTAGATTTATGCCTTGCCTCTCCTTGTCTTGATCGGCCATAGCCCCTCCATCACCTCCACCATCCAGCACCACCACATCCATGGCCGCATCACTCTCCTCTCCACTTGTCTTGACCTGGCCATGAGCACCACTTGAAGCAATCACCACCAAAAGTTGAAAAATCTCCATGAGCACTAGCCTAGCCGACCTTATTTTGCACCTATCCTTCATTTTCCACCTTGACCACCTCTATAGCCATCGCCACCGGCTCCCCACCACCTCAGACCGTAGCACCAAACATCACCTGACCACCCCCTTGCATGGTCGAGCCCACATCACCTCAGGCCGAACCCAAAGTTTGCTCCAATATCCACTTATTTGCCTTAAACACTTAGTATTCCCCACCTTGTAACTTCCACCACTTCACACTTGCTAGCCATGCCTATTTGAACCTATACGTGATCGAATACACCACTATAGCTAAGCACATTACACCCCTAGGCCGAGCTTATGATGGTTGAGGCAATGGTCAAAACATGTTGTGATTTGTCGCTTTTATTTTAAATTGTTTCCATATGTATTTGGTGTTGAAATTGTATTTATATTTGTCTTGTTTTATTGGTTGTGTACAAGATCACTAGCTTGGTTCTCTTCCCACTCGAGTCTTAAGTCGTGATATTGTGCTTTCTGGAATTCGTTTGTGTGCTTTTTCTTGCTATCTCCAGCTTGAAACAAGTGAGTAATCACACATGACATATTTACTTATATAAACTATGAAGTGACACCAAGTGAATTTGTAAACTGCTATATCATGTTATACCTGCCTGTGATATGATTTATATGATATTCACCCTGTTAACAAACCTGTTATATCATTTGTTACTGCCATATGTTGTATTGTTCATTTATATCTGCTTATTACACTGCAAGTTTCCTGTAGAATAGAATCACTATGGGTAGAAATGATACATACCCGAACGGAATTTAGAATAGGGAAAAATCTTTATGGGCTGAAATGATAGGCCTGAACGTTTTTTATTTTATTTTAATTGACTTGGTATTGCGGGTTTGAAATGATAAAACCCGGATTTTTTTTGTAAATATGAATTGAAATGATATATTATCCGTATCACTTGACCTAGGCTAGAAAATTATATACAGACCCATGGTTATTATATATATATTTTTGGAATTTTTAAAGTATTTTGAAATTTTGAAATATGATAATTTGATTTAAATTTAAAATGATTATTATAAAGTGTTATTGATTTTTCTATGAATAAAATGGTTAAATAAATAAATACTTTAAAGTGTTATTTGAAATATAATTTAAATTTGGAAATGTGAAATTTGGTTTAAAAATGAAATTAAGTTATATAAATAAAATGGAAATTAAGTTTAACTTATGAAATGGTTAATTTAATTAAAACTGTAAAGTAAATGCAAGAATAGAAAATTTTACACTTGAGTTTGTTAAGTGAATTATTGAAAATTTGATTTTATTTATAAAAACTTACTTTATAAAAATCATAAGTTAAAGGTATTTTAATGAACATTTGTGAATGTTAAAATATGATTTTTATGATGTTTAAAGGGTTAAAATCAAAGTTTATTTGTTGCTGGAATTACCTTGAAAATCTAGAAGTTTAAATAACAGCACTTCAAAAATGCTATCGTTTCTGAAGTTAACTTAAAATCTGCAATAAATGATATTACAGCACTATTTAAGTGATGTGGTTGATACAAATGAACTATGGCTAAATTTTAACTAAGTGATATTACAGCACTTGGTAAGTGCTGTGGTAGAAAAAAGATAACTAAAATCTGAAACTAAATAAAGGTCTACAGTAGCACTTAATAAGTGCTGCGGTATGCTGAAATGAACTGTTTTCAAATGAACTAAACTATTACAACAGTTTATTTAAATGCTGTCTTTTCTGAATAAACTGTTTCAAATGAACTAAACTATTACAGCAGTTTTGTTTAAATGCCGTCTTTGCTGAATCGAACTGTTTTCAGTTATAACTTACAGCAGCTTTTTCTAAATGCTGTGAAAGGCTGAAATTTTCAATGTTTATGGTTTTTAACTAAATAAATGAGCTCAAAATTGTCTAAAATTTTAGGAATTGAATACTTGATTTGTAAATATAATAACTTCACTTTTAAATGGTTTAAATGAATTGTTTGATTTAAATATAAACTATTTGAAAGGTGATTTGAAATGATAATAAATGAATGATATCTTTGAATTAAAACGAGTATTTAAATTTCAATATTTGGATTTGAACTCAAATAATGGTTTAATAATGAATTTTGAAAAGATATGGTATTTTGATATATTGAATTGATTTGTAAATGATTTGATCTTTATTTTGACAAAGATTTTGAATTTGAAAATGATATTGTATTTTGAAATATAAACTATGATTTTTAAATTATAACCACGGGTTATAATAACGATTGGTTGTTAAAGAGACCGGGATCGGATATGGACATACTCTCTGTCGATGCCGAAAACCATTTTAACAACTATGTACGTGGTGGAGATTCCAGAAAGAAGTAAGATGGTGGCGAAAATCCTATTGAGGTATGAATGTCGACCCGACTCCCGTGAGTTGGCTTAAGGTGGCTAAAACAGGAGCGATCAATGGGCCAAGTGAGGTAGCTCCTCTAATCGGACACATTCCTTCGATATTATACTCTTACTTGTAATTGAATTTATGTACATCCTTGATTTTGATTGGGAGTGTGTTCCAAGGTGGGCGGTAGTGGCTGCTATGCGTTACCACCTGCCCGGAAGCGTAATTAGTATATCTACCCTGGCATTGCCTAGTTGTGCCATGTCACCTACCATATCGAGCCTTACTACTAGTTTGTTTTTCTCCCGTAGCCATGGAGTATTTAGGGTAGTCTCTCGATCTGGAGATATGCTGATACCTGATGGATCATTGAGACTATTACGTGTTAAGGGGAATATTGTGTCACTCTTTAACGCTATTTTAAAGTAAGTTTATTTTACTGTAGACATTATTATAATAGCACAATATTACTACATAGTAAATAGTTTAACGGATCCTCAGAGGATGTGTCATCCCAAGCATCCTTTAAGTTACTTGTACTTTATTACAGTTCACCTGAGTTGGTTTACATTGTATAAGTATGTATGTCCTGACTCAAGTGTTTTGTGTTTTGGTTTACGCTCGGGTCAGCCTGAGTATTCACAGCTTAGCTTTGGATTCTCTTTCTAGAGCTAGGAATCGCTGGAGATTATACCTACTAGTTATTTATCTTTTTCAGTTTCAGTTGTTTCTGTTTCAGCTCTTGTATTAGTGAACTTCTATGCATTTGGGATTTCTATAATGTTATTTTCAGACTGATATTATGTATTTGTTTTGAGAGTTTGTTATAGTAGCTTCATGAACTACTATGGTGTTTTATTTCCACTGCGAGCTATTCTGATATTCTGTGTCTGTGATTCTGTGAATGATTTCATTTGCTCCAAATTTTATTACAATCAGTTATTTTGCATCATTCAAGTCTGACAGTGTGGATTATTGTCGATTTAAATGGTAGAAAATAGTGGGTCCCACCTTCACAAGCCCCAGAAAAATGCCACGCCATTTTTCATGAGTGCGCCTCCACCTAAGCCTCCTACATGACAAATTCCATGCCACAACTCGAGTATATCACATGAATTTCACCTTAGGCCCAAATCTATTCGACTCCCTTTATCTCACTCATTACTCGCTTAAAAATCACCTAAACACTTTTAAAAATCGTCATTTCTAGAGACAAATCCACTTATATAAACCAAAGATTAATTTCTGATATTTAAATATTTGTCATTCCTACGTTATTTACTGTAAATTAAGCTTTTCATCTTCTAATCTTAACAATAACTAACGAAACAAATTTTAGAATAAACTATATTTAAAAACACACAACTATGCCTTTAGAATCATAGTCTAAAACCAATTGGAAAAGAGTTTAATGTTGTAGGTTCTATTTTTTTCAAAGAAACAAAGGCTGTACCAGCTCCTTGAGATTTTATAGGTTTATTTCCATGATCAACACATATGTATAGGGCATAGAAACTCATTAATCATGTATGCTTGGCAAATAAATGTGTTCAATTCAAATATGCAATCATATAGAGGCATATAAGATTCACAGCTAACAAATTTTTTAAGTTTTACTTACTGTTTTTTAACATAGGTGATTGTTGCTGCAGCTTTTCCAAGCTTCTTCCTTCTGGCTCTAAGCTTTAATACTTAAGATGATTCTTGTTTTTATAACAGTGCCTTGTTTCTTTCTATTTTTATATATGGTAGATGAACCAGTGAACAACATGGCCGTATATATATAGGAGAGGATGGGAGAGATAGTGACGAAATGTAGAGGCTACAAAAGCGTGTACGTGCTTCCATTTACAATTTTTGTTTTATTTTTCTATTTTCTTTTGAGTGATTTGATTTTAGGTGTGATTTGATTTTAGGTGTGATTTGATTTATTATGTTGATTAGATTTTATAGGCATGATGTGATTTACTATACGCTAGATTTAATGTTTTGCAATGATGATTTTTTTTCTTCATATTTTTATATATACATATACTCTATTTACACTTAAATATACACACTTATATGCACATATTCTTACTATATTTATGTATATACTGATGTGCATAAATAAACACTATACATATTTTTATCATATGCATATTTACATTTTTTTATATTACATATTTATATTTTGTGAAAAATACACACACACACACACACACACATATATATATATATATATATGCATATCTATACAATGTACATATTTATTTTACTTCATATCTTACATCTTTATATATATTACTTTCATAAACATATATAACTATATATATATATATATATATATTTCATTTTAACTTTTGTAACATAAGTTTTTCATATACAAACATATATATATATATATATATAATCCTATAATTGAAATGAGAACTTATTTAAATATTTTTCAGAAAACTAGATTTTAAAACTTTTATATCAAAGCCTTTAATATATATATATATATATAAGTTATACAGATATACCATATACCATAAATTATTATTTAACATATAAAATTCAATATTTCAATATTTAAAATCAGTTAAATATTCAAATAACAGGTGTCAAAAATCCAGATCGTTACATTCCTTCCCTCTTAGGACTTTTCGTCCTCGAAAAGGAATGAAACAAGAACTTGAATTTTGAAGTATATTACATAAATAATCATCTTTAAAATGTACTCTTTTATTCTACAATTTAAAATACATACTCTTTAAATTACATAGCATTATCAAGCTAGTTCTATATTAAAACATTTTTCATAACTCGATGTCTTAACAAGTCCATCCTTGTTCTTACAGAAATTTAGTCATACGTTGATCAGGCATAGGACTAAAAATCAATAATTACTCAGTAGACCCGTTTCAACATCCAGTGAAATACTTGAAAAACCTTTTCAAAAATGATATGGAAAGTATCACCCCACCTCCTTCTTTACCACCATGGATTGCAGTTAGCATGATGATTGCGTCGCCATCTCGGCGAAATCATAAGTAAACTTTAGGCATAAGCACCTCTCGACTTACGCCATGGGAACATAATAGTTCGCAGCTATACAAGGGTAGCGTTGCTATCACAGCAAAACAGTAAGTAGTCTATAGGCAATTTCCGCCCCTCGAATTATGCTATCAAATGAAACTAAACCACATATATAGCAGCTACACAAAGGTTGCATCACTATCCCAGTGAAACCAAACGTAGACTATAGGCAATCGCAGCCTCTCGAATTATGCTATGGAACCAAACCACATATATTGCAATTTATCGATGTTACGATGCTATCATAGTCAAATTAAATGTAGATTATAGGAAATCACTGCTTCCCGAATTACGCTACGAAACCACGATAGATCGCAGTTACAATAAGGTTATGTTGCTATCACAGCAAAACCAAACATAACTGTAGCCATAATACCCCTCGATTTACACTATACAACAAATGACCACTAGGAACTCATGAGTTTTGTCCGGACATCCTCTAGGATCCCAATTCTCATTGAACACACCCTGTGGATTCCTAAGTAGAACCACCCAGTGGATCTCCTACTCTAAGTTTCAACTTTCGTGGTGGTTCCTTTCCATACTTTTAGTTTCAAAACATATCATACTACATATATAGTGCCTTTCAAATCATACACTTCATATGTATCGCATATAAATTTTATCTAAAATCGATATCATCTAATCGATAGTCTTTAATTTTGGTTTACCCAATTTCCCAAAGTTGTTTATTTCCCGAAATTAAATGTCTTTAAAAAGTCAATAGGTTCCAAAATTATTTCAGTTTCATTCATATATACTTATAAGATTATTCTTTCCAACTCAAAAAATTTTAGGACCAATAATTTCTAAGTCCGCTTCATACTTATATAAACTCCATTTAGTATTTCAAATATCTTTCAAAGATCATTTTTTTTGGTAATAAATTCAAAATGGGGAGTTTGAATATATAATTACCTGCAATCTCATTAATGCCAATCAAAAATTTCCAAGTTCGATTACTTTTCAAAGCTATTGGTAACATTTCTTACTTCTTATAAAGTAAATTTCAGTTACAGTAACAAGTCAAAAATTATCGTATTTTCTCAAATAATACTATTTCACTTCAAAACCACTTTGCCTTTATATTTTGATTTAGGTTCCAATTCAAAATTGCTTCTAATTTCCATTTGGGTTATGACCTCAATTTGCCCAATTTGTACTTAAATCCATGATTTAAATATAAACAATTTCCACTCTGACCAGTTTTAATTTAGAAAATGACTTGAATAGCTTTAAACTAGTTAAATAGTTAATATAAGATAGTTTGAGTTTTTAAAAAATAGTTTATATTGTAAAATAGCTTGGAAAAATCAAAATAAGTTGAATATTTAAGAAGATAGATTTTAAACATTTTTATATTAAAATAATTCATTTGAAAAAAGTTTCAAAGTCAAACTAATTCAATTCCCAATCTTCCAATTGAAATAAATTTCAATTTCATTTCCATTTAAACTGATTCAAATTTCGATTTCAATTCGAATTAACTTCGATTCCAATTTTAATTCAAATCAATTTCGATTTTGATTTTAAATTAATTCAATTCAATTTCAATTTGAATTAATTTCAATTCAATTCTCACTTTAAACCATTTTGATTTGTATAAAATGGAATTCGATTTTCAAAATATCGATTTAAATCAAGTTAACTTTTACTATTCAATTTAAGAATCCAAATCTTTAAAAATAATTCAAATCCGAGCTGAAATGTCGAAACATCCACTTAAATTACTTTTTACTTGGACTTATTTCAAGGTTCGAGTAAGAGTTCAAATCTTTTTAAGACAATCATTTTCCAGAATTCAAGTGATTTCTCAATTATAACTTCAAAATTTTAACCCTGGTTCTTTAAACAATTCTGGTTGGCAAGTTCATTTTTAACATTTCAAACTCAAGTTCAAAAATGATCCCATTTCCCGAAATTCGATTTTATTTCTTAAAATCAAAATCATTTAAATAATTTCAAATAATTTCAGGGATGGATGTATATCATTTCAATCCAAAATAAATGTCATAGGTATACGTCATTTTAACCTATTTCTTGATTTATTCGAAATAATTCGATTTACAGTTTTATATACTATAAATAATATACAGGATGATAGTATGAAATATCAAAATAAATAAACATCCAAATCATCTAAAACATCAATCAATAGCATTCATCACAAATTTTCAGAATTCAAATGCATTTTGTTTCAAAAATCGTTTTGAAATCATTCATACATACATAAATTTCTTTGCTTCCTTTATCAAATCGATTCATTTCCTTTTACAATTTGACCTATTTAAATTCCATAAGTTAAATGTTAGTTTCACCATGAAATTTCCAACTTCGGGTTATAAGTTTAAAATTCATTTAACTTGGCCTGAGTTAATTCCCAATTCATTCAATCCATTTAAACTTACCCAATTTAAATTTTACATTCCAAGATTCAATCCTTATTTATATCACTCCCCGCTTATAGGTTCAAAAACTTACTTTTCCTTTGGTTACACTTCTCATTTCAATGGTGATCCTATAATTCAAACACCCAGTATTCATTTCAAATCAACTTTGGAACTATAGACACACACACACACATATCCCATTTGCATATCAAATCACACTTTTAAATTTTAAACCAACCTTGATTTTTGTCTAAAACAAATTTCTTCAGAATTTTCAAAACATCCCTTGTTTTCAAAACAAAAGTTTTCATAAAAAAATCTTCTAAGTAATCTTACTTATTATTTCCTTAAACACTGTGAAACACATTTTAAAATTTTCAGGACTTAGATTCAAAACTTCTCAATTTAGATCCATTTTGATTTATCAGTCACATTTATGAATTATGCTTATAAAATTCCACTTCCGTAAATCATTTCACCATGTTTTATCGTGGGTTATTTTGTAATAAACATCCATCATTAATACCCAACAACTAATTTATGATAACAATCAATATTATCATATCTAGAAACCAAACACACCACATATTCCACAAAAATTTTGAAAAATTATTTCTTAAAAATATAATTAGGGTACACTTATTTTGTTTTAAAACACTTTTAGAAGAACTTTTGAAATTTCTGAAATTTAAGTACTGGTTTGAGTTTATTTTCGGCTTAATTCATTTGTAAGGTTCGTTCTCATCAATTTCTATTTGGTTATATATATATATATATAAAACCATTTAAATTTTGTAATCTTTACTTGATTATAATAACTAAAACCTATCGCCTTAATATACTATAATAATTCAGAAAAATTATTTCCCTTCTTTTAAATACCAAAATATAATCTTGTATAAAAATTATTTTAAACGTTTTTGAAATCATTATGTAAAAAATAGCAAGTACTCCCTCATATATGATACATCTACTCATTCTAGGGTACTACTGACCTTATCTCAAATGAGTAATCCCAACCATAGCCAAGGTTCTCACTTGACCTCGCTCTGTTACCACGTGTAATGACCGGACGATTTTCAATCTTCGAAAATCGAGACTAATACGTTCACTACATAGTGTACCGAGCAATCGATTGTCGGAAATACCAGGTTGTTAGGGTTTAAGAAGAAAAAAGATAGAAGAAGAAATAGAAATAACAACAACATGGAATCTCACAATCGCAGTCGAACAAAATATACAATAACAACTTTTTATACAAAATAGAACTGTAACTATTAATATACATACAAATTATCAGAGTACAGTCATCAATATATAAACCTGGACAGTTATAATAACTTGTCCTCAAAATGCTGGATATACAGCCTATAATACACAGCGGAATATAATCAATCACGTGCGATATGACTTTGCCATCCAGCTCATCTCCTGAGCACCAAAAGCGTCCTAACCTGAAACTGTAATACTCAGTCTGACCCGAGCATTACAATAAAGTATCACCCGAGTCAATGTGGAAACCAACGTGAGTAAACACACTTCATTTGAAATATTTGAATTATCAAATCCTTCGAAAACCAAGGGAACTCATAAGACCATGTCACACATAAACACGATGGGTTTTTTTCCATTACGATAATCAAAAGCAGTTTTATAGAATAATCCATTGATATTATAATAAAATACTTATTAAATAATCAAATTTATTAAATTAATTAAATTCCAGCATATGTAGACTCTATAATCAGGCCCGTAAAGGTACGTAATGATTATTAAATCGAAGTAGTTCCAGATAACGCTGATATACAATCCCGATCTCATCAAATCCAAGCAATAAATTTTATAGGCAAGTCATTAAATAAACAACTTCACAATCAGGGTATTCACAATCACATTTTGAAATTCTTTCAATATGTTTACTTTATTATAACCAGTTTATCGAGATTTACATGCTTGTAATTATTACATTTTTCAAAAATTGAAATAGCGGTCAATACGAGTCAATTTACTTTCAAGTAAAAACATGTCAATAACTTATTCTATTTATTTTAACTTATTTAGCTATCTAATAGCACCAACAATAGATGTTTTTAATCAATATCAAGAACACTATTGGTTAACATAGATCATTAAATTAATCAACGATTTATAATTGACATTTAGTCAGTTTATAATTTAGAACTGGTTTAGTTCCAAATAGTTTAGTCAAATTATATATTTCAATCTAAATTACTTGTTAATCAAAGAAATGAAGTAAAATAATTAAAACTAAAGTAGATCATTTAATAATTAATTAAATGTTAACTAACATATAATTAATTTTGGCAAGAAACTACTTATTTATTTACCCTAAATATTTTACTCATAAAATATTTGCACTTACAGAAAACTCAACGATATTATTTCAGGTGGAAGTATTTGATGATAGAACTTAACGTAAAATCGATTCGCCAATGTTATTCATTAAGGAGTTAATATTTTGTTTTAAAATATTTAGACTTTAAAATGAAATAGTTGCTAACTTCCCTTTTAATAAAACGAATCAACCCAAAACATTTAGATCCCGCCCCAAATAAGAAAAAGAGAACCCGACCCATCCAATCCTATTCCCTTCCATCTTCCCCTGTTCTTTATCTCCTCTCCAATTTCTTCTTTCTTTCATATACAAGCCTACCCACTGTGCACCCATCATATGCACGTGCACACCACCCACGGCCAGCCTCCACAACCATCGACTAACTCCCTACATCACCCACGACTGTGGTGACCCCTTCCACCACCTGGTGACCACTGCACTACCTTTGTTTGAAATCGAACCATTTGCCAAAGCCTGGAACTGTGATAACCGGGATTTTTGGATATCTGTAAATTGGTAATTAACGGTTTTAAGATTTTTAAATTGTCAATTTGCAAATTTAATAAGTAAAATTCTTATAATATATGGATGTATAAAGTGGATTTGAAACCATAATTAATGTGTAATTGGAAAATCAACTGATTTTCTCTTTGAGATACTTATTTTATTTAGTTGAACAAAATAAATTTTGGAAAAAAATATAAATAAATATGGATGATATTAAGTTTGATAATCTTCTAATAAAAGAATTTGGATTTCGAAATAATATATGTATGATTTTTATTAATGTATAAATTAGTTTTAAACCATTTTCATTTAACTTGTATAAATATAAAACAAAGGGAATGTATTTAAGAAGGATATAAGTTATAATCAAGCAATTTCCAGGTTCCTAGAAGGAAACATTTTCCCAGGGTTCGTTGGTTTTCAGAAATTGGTAAGTAAACTTTGGAATCGGGATTTTTAGATTGTTGTTTAATAAGCTTGTTAAAGTAAAAAGTGATAAAGAATTGTATGCTTGCAAATATGTATGGATATGAGTATGAGTGGTCTAGGCATGTCAGAGAACAAACATGGTTCTCTGTTGTAGCATAACAGGTTTTCAAAACCTGTTAGAAATCAAAATCCTCCTTTTCTGATTTTTATTAAACTTTAGAATTCAAACAAGAGTTGATAGTTTTAACATGATTCAAATTTTGAAGATTTAAGTAATAAAAAAATTATATATATGTACATAAAAAATCAAATAGGATGAGTATGTAAATAGGATGGGAAACATTTGCATTAAATACTATCAATTCTAGCACAAAAGCAAAGACATTTCGCAACCTGTAAAAATCATTTCAGTTCAGGAAAAAAAATCTTATTTGGTCAAAGAAGAAGAAAATATCTCTGATCAAACCAAAGAAAGTATTTGTACCAGCAAATACCAACACCTGTATATTTTCTCTAGATATATCCTTCTTGTTCATGTGCGTTTTCAAACATAAGCAAACCAAAAAAAAGTAAACATCATCATTTTACCAACTCAAAAATAACTCAAACTAAACAATAGCAGGAAGATTTAAAGGAAGATCAAGTAGTAGTTTTTTTTCCAAAACAGAAGTCGTTCTCTATTCAAGCTTTTGTCAGGTGAGTAAAGTATTTTAAAAACAGTTTTAAAACCTGAATTTTTCTGTGATATCTGGATATAAATCATGTTGTTAGCCTGAGAATTTGGTTTGAAATGGATGCGTGTATGTGTGAATATTGAATGACTGTGTAGTTTTAAAATAGGCTCTATTGATAAACTACAGCTTTTGATTTCTCTCAAAATCCAATATCTCATCATTTAATCTCTGATAGCCATTGATTGGTAAATGAAAGATGTTTGCAAACAAGTAACATTCCTCCTAAAAATAATTACAGGAATTGAAAATGAATATCTGGTTTGAAATTTTATAATTTACAGCGAAATTGTAAATTTGGTCAAAAATTTATGAATTCAATTCTAAGAATGGATTGCACAGCTGAATTAGGGATAGGAAATCATGATTTTTGGTATGCATATCATAATTTTAGTTTGAAAATTTGGGTGCATTCTCGAGTTGTTCATTTTGGACGAATTGATCGATTTCAGTTGTTCAACGGCGAACTAGTCGTCGTGGTTGGGCTTGCATGTAGAGGGGAAATCATAGATCATGGGAAAAATGCTATCATGATTTTTCAGGGGTCGTGATAATCAGAAAGGATCGAGATAGGGTTTTACTGCTTGGACGTGTCGACGGTGTTCAGATGGGTTTCACGATGCCTAATGGCGATCCGGATCGATCGCGAGTTGAGCCGTGGTTGCTGGAAGGTGTGATAAAGAAACAAAGAGAATGGCGTGGGCTCTCGAGTGCTTATCGGTGGTGGTCGATAATTTCGGTGAGGTCGTTTCCAGGTTGATGGGTTTTAGGGTCGATTTCGATTTTGCAATGAATCGATGTGATGGGTTGATCTCGTGAAATTGCCGTGGTTGTTGTCGACTCGTCTGAGGGTAGGGTGGAGATCATCGGCGATCGGAGACGATGTGCATGTGGATGTGCACGTTTCGTGCATCTGGAAAGTGGGTTTGGGGGAAGATGTTAGGCTCGGGTTTAAGCATGAAGGAGTATGGGTTTTATTCGAAGCAAGAGATCGTGGTTTTGTCTCGTGTTTGAATCGGGTTTTGAAGGGTTTTTGCTTGGTTTTCTAGTGATGGTCAAATTTATGTTGTACAGGAAATGTTTTAGAATTTTAAACAATGAAATTTTGATCTTTGAAATGTTCTAGGTTTAAAAGCAAAGTAAACTAAGTTTTACTTGTGGAAATAATTCGTTTACAAAGAATAAATGTTTTACAAGTTTAAATATGATAAAGTATATAAGATTTTAGAGAATAGTATAGGTAGGTTTCAAAATGGTTTCTGTATTAAATTTTATTTAATAACTTTGAAAATTTTCAAAGATTTTAGAGGTTAAAATTAGATGTATATATTGTTTAAATTATAATTTATTTCTAAAATGTTTATTTTAAATAAAGTTTAAAGATAAGAATTTAGTGAATCAATTAAAATAAAGAGTTTATCATTAAGTGATTAAGAGTTTTGATTAATTGAAGATAAGTAATTTTTCTTAATTAAGAATCTTTTAAGCATAAGTAATTAAGAAATTATTTAATTGATTTTAAGTTAACTAAGTAATTAATTAGTTATTAATTAAAGATAATCACTTATAAATTAAGTAAGAGTAATTACTTAATGAAGTAATTTAAGGGATTAATTACTTGGTGCAATTAATTAAGTCATATGATTAATTTTAATTAATTTTAATTAATTAAAAAGGATTACTCGATGATGAGATTAAGTATAATTACTTAACGCAATTAATGGAGTGTAATTACTTAGTGAAGTAATTAACGAATAATTGCTGGATGTAATTAATTAAGGGAAATTACTTGATGGATATTATTTAAAGGATAATTACTTGAGGGAAGTAATTAAGTGGTGCTTACTCGGTGCAATTAAAGGATTAACTAATGAAAGTAATTAGAGGATCATTAATTAATGTAATTAATGAAAGAGATCAATCTTGCTTATGAATGATTGAATAATGATAAGTGCTTGGATTGGTTGATATCTTTTATTTGAATTGCTTTGTGATATGATAAGTTTGATGGACGGTGATTATGATATTATCTATCAATTATGAATTGCTGTGTAAAAGTGTTATTTGGTAATTAAAGTTAAATTGTATTTAATTGAATAACTTGGATTTAGATGACATTGGATTCGAAGAGGCCGGAGTCGGGTATTAGTAAATACCCGAAACCACTTCGATTCTTTATAGATTGATATGTAAAACCAATAAACTGGAATGAAATGATTTAAGTGAATAGGACTAATCTAAGTTTTGGTACTTAGAATTTTATGAGTGAAATAAGTAATGTCTATAAAATTGGTGAATTTGTATTTGATACAAGTTATCCGGGTTATATATATATATATATATATATATAAGTTGTATGCTTTGGTCGTTCATGTTAGATGGGTTTACTCATGCTGGTTTCCAGCCTGACCTGGGTGTTACTTTGATGTAATGCTCGGGTCAGATCAAAGATTACAGATTTTTAGGTAAGGACGTTTTGGAGCTCAGGAGGCGAGCTGGATGGCAGGAAGATATGGAGTGTTTCCATTGTAATATATTTCTGACTTTCTGAGACATGTTGATTTGTATATGTCCAGTGTTTGAGTATGTGTGTAAATCTGATGTATTAAAATGTAACTGATAGATATAGTATTCTTTTGTAAACTGTTTTTATTTGATATTATATTTTGATCCGCTGCGAATGTAATAATCTTTGTTGTGTTTCTTCTTCTTCTTCAATCTCTTTCTTCTTTCCCTAACTATCTGGAATTTTTAGGATCGGAAATTCTGGGTTGTTACAGGAACCCACCTGAAATGAACACACGTCCACAAAACTACCTCGCCACCTCATCCCATCGTTCATCACCAAACTCGACCATAAATTCACTATGTCCTTCTTCTTCTAATTCCCCCACGACCGTACCCCTACATCGCCTTCTCCTTATCACCATTTACATCGAACCAAAGACCAATTACAAAACACCTTAAACCCTAAAACTGCCTCCACCCACCTCCATTAGCCCTAGAAAAATGCTATGCCATTTTTCGTGAGTGCGCCTCCACCCAAGCCTCCTCCATGACAAAACCCATGCCATGAAATCGAGGTATCACCTGAATTTCACCATAGACCCAAATCCATTCAACTCCCTTTCTCTCACTCATTACTCGCTTAAAAATCACCAAAACACTTCTACAAATCATCATTTCCAAAGATAAATCCACTCATATAAACCAGAGATTAATTTATGATATTCAAATATTTGTTATTCCTAAGTTATTTACTGTAAATTAAGCTTTTCTTCTTCTAAACTTAATAATAACTAACGAAACAAATTTAAGAATAAACTACATTCAAAAACACACAACTTTTCTCTTAGAATCAAAGACTAAAACTAATTGCACAAAGAGTTTAAAGTTGTAGTTTCTATTTTTTTCAAAGAAACGGAGGCTGCACAAGCTCTTTGAGTTTTTATAGGTTTATTTCCATGATTAACACATATGTATAGGGCACAATGTGATATCCCGGAATTTCAAGCAAATTTGAATATGATAATCCCTTTTATAAATTAATTAAATTTGGCAAAATTTGTTATTTTAAAACAATAATAATAATGTGTTGTGTGTATATATATATATAGATTTTAATGAAATTATTTTATACAAGTTGAAATTGTATTTGTTTAAATATATGTACATATCAAATTGACTTTTAAATGGGGCATTTCATTAGAAGGACAAACTTTGCAGTGCAATTAGTTTCTAGGACACACATCCGTAGAAACTAATTTTAAGGCCAAAGTCAGCACAATAATTACTTTTAAGGACAAAGTCAGTAGTCCACTTACTTCCAAGGAAATAGTTTAATAGGTTTTTAAGCCTTAGAAATTAATTATTTTGCATTTTGTCCTTAAAAGTAATTATTTCAGTTGTGTGTCCCATAAACTAATTGCACTTGCTAAAGAGGCCCTTGTGGCTAATTTCCACTTTTTAAATTGGATTTGAAATTTAAATTTGAATTTGGATGTTTAAATTTGAAATTCAAAAGATAAATATACATATCTTTAATTATGCTTTGGTTTTAAAATGTATTTTATATGATTTTATTTAGAACATAAATTGTTTTATATTATTTTCTTTTTAAAGAAATTTATTTATGTAAATTAAAATATGTGTTTATAAATTGGAAAACTAATTATAAAAGCTTTTTAAAACATTTAAAAATTTATTTATGCATGCAAGTTACATGTGTGAAGATTGAAACCTCTCTAATAACATGTATTAACAAATTAAATAAGTTTTGAGACAAGTCTTAATTCTTTTTACAAGTATCACATTTTTTTCATTTTATTTTCCTTAATTTTAGTAAATCAAAATTAAATCTATATAAACATACTTCTTCTTCTTCATTCTTTTTCCCCTATCTCATTTTCAAAAAGCAAGAAAAATAAGCCACTAAATTTACAAACCAGAAAATTGTATCAACTTCTACTCTTTCAACCTAAAATTTAAAACAAAGAATCAAATTTTGTTCAAAATTCTCAAATCTGTAAACAATTTTCAAAAGCCTGGATTATCAAGCAAGCATTCTTCTTAGATTTTAAAAGCTACATCAATTCAGTTTTTTTAAAAGAGCTTGATCATTTTAACAAAGTAATTCAGTTTCAAATCAAAGTTCGGGCATCTCTATTACAACAGATTTCTAGCATTTCTTTAATCAAAAGCTCTCTAATTTTTGCCTTCTGTTTCAAATAGTAACAGGTGAGTAAACTTATATTTAAAAGTGCTTAAGTAAAACTAAATCTCTGCATGTGATTATTGGATCATATTTGTGCTTGCATGTGCGTATATATATGTGAATCTATGTATATAAGTATGATTGATCTGTGCATGTTGGTTGTATCTGTTCTTTTCTGTTTCCAGACCGCAGAGTTAAAAAACAAAGCAAAAGTCCAAAAACTCTTTATCTAATTGTTATTAGGCTTTAAGTTCTAATCAAAATAAGTTTGTGTAAATGTAATTTAGGTTTTAAAAATAAGTTTAAATATTTTATGTTTAAATTTCTTCTGGAATCAGTAAAAACAATAAGATTATTAAAAAATTGATAAAAATTAAAAAATTTAATTTGTTGATTCAGTTATGCAACTTGAATCTTCTATGGGAAACTTGATTTTTAAATCAAAAATCATGAATTTTAGTTTGGATTTGAGGTTGCATTTCTGTGATGACCAGAAATGGGTGTTTCAGCAAATTTCAGCGACTGGGTGGTCTTTGGATGTCATGGCTTTCGTCGAAGCTGGGTTGTCGACTGGAAGGTCGGGTAAATGGTGATGGTGGTGATCGATGGTCGCGGTGTCTACTGTGGTGGAAATAGGGTTTTAAAACCCAGTTGGGTCGAGGTCGGTTTTTAGGGTCGTTCGCCGTTATCGGAGCGTCGAGTCAGGCCTAACATGGAGGAGGGGTGCTGGAGTCGTGGAAGCAAACGTTGGTGACGTCACGGTGGCGCCGGTGGTCGGAATGGCCTTGTCAAGGTCAGTTTCTGATGAGGTCTAGGTTTCCAGTTTTCAACTGAAAGCTCGATTTTGTTTTGGTGTTCGATCGAGGTTGCTGAGTAGTTCGATTGTTTGAGGACGTCATGGTCGACTTGGCAATGGGGTCGAAGGTGCCGGAGGGTCGCCGGTGGCATGTGCATGTGTACCGGATCGATCTGTGCACACGAGTTTGGGTGGGAACGAAGAAGATTTTACTTAGGCTGATGCTTGAGTGGGATAGGAATTGGCTCGGGGATGAGCTCGTTTTCATGAGAGTTGCATAACAGTTTTAAAAATTTTAAACTAAGTTTTTAAAAAAATGGAAAGAAGATGGAAATTCGAGTCTGCACTCGAATCAGAGGCGGGTCGGACCCGAAGCGTAGTTTGAAATGTTTTTAAAAGTTTTAAAAAGCTAATTTTAGAATTTAAATTTAAAACTGGTTTGAACTATTATGTTTAAACTATTTTGATTAAAAAGTTTTATGCTTTGTTAACATAAATTTGAGAAATTTTTAGTATTTTAAAAACTAATTTTTTAAATAGAAAAGGATGAAATGTTTTTAAAACATGTATTAATTAAAGTTAAGTAATTAATGTAAATGTTTTATCTTGAAGTTAATTAAGATTTTAATGATTAAAGATTAATTTATTTTAAGTATAATTAACTAATTTAATTAATAAATATATGGTTTATTAATTTATAAGGGATAGTTAATTAAATAAGGATTAATTAACTAAGTAAATAAGATTAGTTAATTTATAATTAGAGGTTAATTAATTAGACAATTAAAGATTAATTAATTAATATTTAGGAATTAATTAATTAAGTGATTATTGATTAATTAATTAATAATTAAGAATAGATTAATCATGTAATTAAGGTTAATTAATTATGGATAATTAATTAAGTAATTAAGATAAATTATTTATAATTTGAAATTAATTAACTGTTAATTAAGGATTAATTAACTAATAATTAAGGATTAATTAACTAATAATTAAGGATTGATTAACCAGTAATTAAGGGTTATTTAATTTATAATTAAGTTTTATTAATTAATAATTAAGGTTATTGATTAATAGTTTAAGGATTATTAATTAATTAATTAAAGATTAACTAATTGATTTTAAGGTTAATTAAGAAGTGATTAATTAATTAAATGATTGTAATCAATTAATGATTGATTAAGAAAGGTTAAGTGATTAATTCTTAAGTAATTAATTTAATTTGAATAAATTAAATTAATTATAATATGGATCAAAAATGCTTAGTTATGGATGATTGTTTTGAGTAGAATGTCTGCATTGGTTGATATCTATTGGATGATAATCTGTGATATTATGTGATGAGATATTGAATATATCTATGATAGATATATGTTGTTATCTGTGAATAATATCGTGTGAATTCAATGTTTTAAATTGATTGGTATTGGATTGTTTAACCTTAAATAACTTGACCTTTAAAATACGTTTGGATTTCGATGAGGCCGGGATCGGATATCAAGTTTGATTATCCGAAAACCACATCGATCCAAGTTAAACGTTAGGTCGTGACATCTCAAAGTGAAGATCAAGATGGAGAATGCAAGGGTTATTGTAATTAACTCTGAGTGTGATTCCAAAACGAGTGTAACGAGATAATGCCTTCGGTTTGGTTCGAACCCAGAACGAACTTGTATGGATTGAATGCTATCAGACCATCGTCAATGGAGGACGATGAGCATTCCAAGATGTGTTCTTGTGAAAATTGTAGCCTTAAGCCTCATCAACCGGGAATGGCTAAAACAGGGGAGGTGCAGCAAGGCTAAGTGGGTAGCACCCAAGTAGGATAAGATTTTCTCCTGTCAAGAGTCCCTTTTTATTCGGCTATGTGGACGGTTGTTTGGCCACAACCGCAGGGTTGTCTTATTCGGACTATCCAGTAAAGGGGTAGCTCCGGCTTTGTGCTATAGGGGATCGGGAGGGATCCTCGGTACGTTGATCTAGGCCACGTACTGTGATGGGCGGTACCCTAGTAGCCCTGCAATTGTATGGAATCCAATCTCCAATAAGTGGCCTTGGATTTGATTGTATACCTTTGTATGCTGGAATTTAATAAATGTAACAATTACGGCTATTTTTTAGTTATTTGAAAACCCTACACCCTATTTTAATATCACTTGATTTCCTATCAAGTGATTTGGTTAGCGTAAGGTAAAAACTTACCCATGTTTATGTGTGGGAAGTCTTACATGATACCTTCTGTTTTCAAATGATTTTTGAAAGTTAAACAACTTCAACTCGTTTACTCATACCAGACCCATGTCTGACCCGGAGTTTATTATGTTTTTCTTAAACTCTTGGGTACTCAATTTTTTATGATTAGTCAAGTGATCAGGTTTGGATTGCCAAATATTTTGGAAGCTTGGAGCTGGAGTTCAGAAGTATCTATCTATATCATTCCACTATGTTGTGACTTTTGGTTGTTGTATTTTAGATGTAATAGTTAGACAGACCTTTATAACTGTCTAATGTAACGAAGTTGTATTACTGTGTACACTCCGATATGTAAGACTATGTAATGGATATGTGAAATATTATATTTTGTTTCGTTTCCACTGTGAGATTCTGATGTTGTTGTTCTTTCTTTCTTTTCTATTTCTATCTATTTCTTTTCTTATTGATGATACGTCTTTCTGTGGAACGAGAGGTGGATCATCACACATAGAAACTCATTAACACATGTATTCTTGGCGTATAAATGTGTCTATTTCAAATATACAATCATATAGAGGCATACAAGATTTACAGCAAACAAAATTTTTAAGTTTTACTCGATGTTTTTAAACATAGGTGATTACTGCTAATGCTTTACCAAGCTTCTTCCTTCAGGCTTTAAGCTTTAATACTTAAGATGATTCTTGTTTTTATAACAACACCTTATTTCTTTCTTTTTATATATGGCAGATGAACCGTGAACAACATGGTCGTGTATATGTACAGGGGAGGATGGGAGAGAGTGATGTAATGTGGAGGCTACAAAAGCGTGTACAAGCTTTCATTTACAATTTTTATTTTATTTTTCTATTTTATTTTGAGTGATTTTATTTTATTTGTGATTTGATTTATTATATTGATTAGATTTTATAGGCTTGTTGTGACTTATTATATGCTTGATTTAATGTTTTGCAATGATGACGTTTTTTTTCATATTTTTATATACTTAGATATATATACTTACAAGCACATATTCTTACAATATTTATGTATATACCGATTTGCATACATAAACACTATACATATTTTTATCATATGCATATTTTTACATTTTTTGTTTTACATATTTATATTTTGTGAAAAATACATACATACATACATACATACATACATATGCATATCTATACAATGTACATATTTATTTTACTTTATATCTTACAACTTTATATATATTACTTTCGTAAACATATATAACTATATGTGTGTGTGTGTGTGTGTGTGTTTCATTTTATCTTTTATAACATAAGTTTTTCATATACAAACATATATATATAATCCTATAATTGAAATGAGAAGCTAATTTAAATATTTTCAGAAAATTAGTTTTTTTGAACTAATCAAAGCCTTTGATGTGTATATATATAAGTTATATACAGGTGTACCATATACCATAAATTATTATTTAACTGATAAAATTACATATTTCAATAATTAAAATAAGTTAAATATTCAAATAACAGGTGTCAAAAATCCGGGTCGTTACATTCCTTCCCCCTTAGGACTTTTTGTCCTTAAAAAGGAATGAAACAAGAACTAGAAATTTTCAGTATATTACATAAATAATCATTCCTTAAACATTTTACAGTCTATGCTCTTTTATTATACAATTTAAGATATATACACTTTAAATTACATAGTATTACCAAGCTAGTTTTATATTAAAACATTTTTCATAACTCGATGTCTTAACAAGTCCATCATTGTTCTTATAGAAATTTAGTCTTACGTTGATCAAGCGTAGGACTAAAAATCAATAAGTACTCAGTAGACCCATTTCAACACCTAGTGAAAATACTTGAAAAACCTTTTGTGATGACCAGCCATCCGTCTCCACAGAATGATGCATCATTAATAAGAAAGAAAGGGATAGAAAAGAGAAAAGAAAGAAGAGAAGAAGAAACAACATCAGAATCTAAACAGCGGAACGAATAAATTATATTAATAGCATAAATATTACATAGTTTACAACCATTATCAGAGTTACACAGATTACACATCACATACTAGACCATTATAAACACCTGTCTAGTTATACAACTCAATACAACTCAACAAAACAATACTAACACAGAGAACACACAGTGGAACCAAATATATCTACACGTAGAAGCCTCCTGCTTCATTGCTCCTCCATAATTCATCAAAAGCAAACCTGAATTCCCTTGGCTACTCGTAAAAATTTGAGTACCCAAGAGTTTAAGAAAACAGAAGATAAACTCCGGGTCAGACATGGGTCTGGTGTGAGTAACAGGTTAAAGTTGCTTAACTTTGATAAAAACCTTTTGAAAAGAAAGGTATCACGTAAGACTTCCCACACATAAACATGGAAATTTTTTACCTTACGCTAACCAAAACATTTGATAGGAAATCCGATGATATTATAATAGGTTTAGGGTTTTCAAATAAATATGAAATAGCTAAAATTGTTACATTATTAAATTCCAGCTACTAGCCACGAAAGTGGGTAATACAATCAAAACCGTTGGCTCTTATTGGATTTTGGATTCCATAGCTACTGGGGTACCGCTCGTCACAGTACGTGGCCTTGATCAACGTACCGAGGAGTACGCCCGCTCCCCTGCAACACAAGACCGGAACCATCCCTTACTGGATAGTCCCGAACAAGACAACCCCGCAGCTGGCTTACGTTCCAACCGCCCACACAGCCGAAATAAAAAGGGACCCCTAGACAGGGGTATATCTCGCTCTCCAGTGGGAGCTACCCACGAAGCCTTATTGCACCTCCCCTGTTTTAGCCATTCTTGGTTGATGAGGCTTGAGGCTACGGTTACCTTTAGAGAACACATCTCTTAGAATGCTCATCGTCCACCTGACGATGTTCTGAAAGCATTTAATCCATATAAGTTCGTTCCGTATTCGAACGAAACCGAAGGCATTATCTCGTTACACTCATTTTGGAATCACCCTCAGAGTTAACGACGATAACCCTTGCACTCTAAATCACCATCTCGAACCTATAAGAACTATCTCCTCAAACTCATCATGGAATCACCCCCAGAGTTATACTGACGTATAGTCCTTACACCTCGAATCTTCACTCTTCACGAGAGATTCACGACCTATCGTTAATTTGGATCGATGTGGTTTTCGAATATCTAAATAAGGAAACCCGATCCCGATCTCATCGAAAATCCAAAGCATGTCTTTTAGGCCAAGTTGTTTTAAGGGTTTAAAACATTTCAATTATCTATATACACAGATAGATAAATCACAAATTCACAATAGATAATCAGTATAATAAAAACACACAGATAATCCATATTATCATTATCAAAGATAATCTATATCAACATCACAGTGCAATCAATGCATCCAAATCACTCAACATTATCTATCTCATATCCGAGATCAAACCAATCAAGGCAAAAAACATTATCCAACCATATAAGCCATGATTTAATATCACACCAAATATAATTAATTTAAAATGAATTAAATTAATTACATCATTCAAATTAATTTAAAGTAAATTAAATCAATTACTTCATCAATATCGACTTGCTTATATCACTTATTAATTAATTATCAATCAATTAATTAATTAATCATCAATCAATTATTCATTCTAATTAATCATCCCTGAGTAATTAACCTTTAATTACATTCAAGTAATTATTTACTATTTAATTTCTCAAATTAATTATACTTAACCAAATACAGTAATTAATCTTTTAATTACTTCCTTAATTAATTAACTATAATTAATTACATTACTCTTTAATTAATTACATTAATTAATTCCTCATTTATTAATTATTTCTAAATAACTCATTCTTAATCACATCATTAATTATAATAATCAATGATTTCTAATTACATTAATTACCTTAAGTAATTAATCTTTATTTAATCCATAATTGTTAATCACCCTTGATTAACTCCATTCAGTAATTAACTACCCTTAATTACTTCCCAAATAAATTAATTACTTCATAATTAATTATCTCTATTTAATCCCTTGATTAATTTACAAAGTAATTATACTCAAATTATTTTCATCGATAAATCACCTTCAATTAATTACATGCAGTAATTACCCATTAATTACTTCTCTAAGTAATTTTCCTTCATTTAATTACATTAAGTAATTATACTCCACAACCCTCAAATGATTAAATTAAATTAATTAAACTGGATTAATTAACTTAATATAATCATATTAAACTCAAATAATTACAGTAAGTTATTAATTCCTTAATTACTTCCATAAGTAATTATACTTAACAACTTACACAAATGATTATTTTTGAATTAATTAATCTAATTAATTATTAAAATTAATCACATTAATTAATTATTAAATAATCCTTAGTTAATGACCTTCTTTAATTATTAAACAATTCATTAATTATTTTCTAAAATAATTAACTTATTTTAATTAATATAAATTACAAATTAATTTATCATTAATTAACCCATTAATTAATCCCAAATTAATTAAATAATTAAGTGTTAGCTAAAACTTAATTAATCCATTATTACTTGATTAATTAATTATTATTCATTAATTAAAAACTAATCTTATTTAATTAATTATTCTTAATTACAATTTAATTACTCTAAATAATTAATCTTAAACCATTAAGATTAATCCCTTAATTACTGAGTAATTATTTATTTCATAAATTTATTAAATTAATTAATTATTCATTTAATCACCCTAATAATTAAATGAAATACTTAACATTAAATTATTATTTAACTTTAACAAGTTTTAAAATCAATCTAAAACCTTTAATTGTTAAATAATACTTTTATTATAAAAGAAATTTTACGAAAGTTAAAACAAATTTCTTTTTAAATTAAAACCATTTAAATTTTTACATTATCATTCAAATTTGTTTTAAACACTTAAATTTATAAAACTTAAATTTATTTTGAAACAAAGATTCAAATCCAAATTTGAATCAAATTTAAACTTTGTTTAAACATTACTTTATATTTCAATTTCAAATTTAAATTCAAATTTCTTCAAAAACATTTTGAAACAATAAACTCCTTTAAAGTTATTTTAAAGCAAATTTGAAAGTTAACTTATTTATTTCCAGCTATGATTCAATTCAACTTGAATCCATAATTTAAACTAGATTTAACTTAATTTAAATCTTTGATTTACCTTAAAAATTTAGTTTAAAATTTGAAAACATGACAAATCTCTAAACTGCAAACTAACCCGTACCCAAATGATTCACTCGAGTAAAACACTAATAAACTCGAGTAAAACTCGAGTAACCTTCATTTGTATTTACAGAACTTACAATATGACAGGTTTAAACTAAAACCTGTAACATTCAAAATACCCGAGCGCTCACCCAAAATACTTCGAGTTCCAAACCCCCCTGCTTCGAGCATAACACACTTCAACCCGATAAAACTCGAGAACTCAATCATCCCAAACCAGCTGATACCCAAGAACGCCGTGCACCCACACCGCCACAGCCATCACCTCTGGCCTCTCACGACCTCGCGAGCAAGTCGTCGACCACCTTCCAACTAATTTCCGACCACCCAGTGAACTGCAGAACCCCTAAATCGAATTTAAGCATTCGAGCTCAAAAATACAGCAATGTCAAAACCTGGAATTGGTTCAACACTAAAATCCGATCATCTGGAAAACTTTACCTCGGGCCTCAAACTCCTCCTTACCCCATTTATCACCAGCTAGAATCTGGTCGAGCTCGATCACATATTTCGATCGTGGTGACCAATTGCTTTTGCTCACAGAAACTAGGGTAAAAAAAATAATCCCAAATCACCACTGCCTCATACTTTAATCCATCATCCGGCATTTTTTTCACCAACTTCGATCCATACTCCATTAGAAAAGAAACTGGCCACTCAATCTTTCTAAATCGACAGAATCAACCCAAATCATGATTTCTGGTTAAACCAAAATTACTTAATCAAAAACAAACTAACAATTCTAATTTTAATTTTAAAATTCAAGTTTTTGATCATGTAACCTATTGATAATCTTAAATCAAAGAATTTAAATGATTAAATTCTATATTTTCAAAAGATTACTCTGTTGACTTAGTGTTTTCCAGTGACAATACAGTTTCATTTATTTTTATATTTAATAAAAATTAAATCTTTAACTTGTGTTACATACAATACCTGTTTAAATCTTAAGCCATAATAGGGTTTTGAATATAAGATTATGATTTTGATCAGTGTTTAAGCTTGGAATGCTAGAACAGGCAATAGTAAACATGCATTCAACCATATATATACAGGAGATTTAATCATATTTATCATCACACAAATCATGTTTAACTCAGGAAAAAAACAATCAACAAATATATTTACTCAAATTAACTTTTAAAATAAAAATGTTACTCACTGAATTATTAATGAGCAGAGCCTCATACTTAAGCAAAGCTGGAACCTGAATGGTGTTTTACATTTGAAGCTTCATATTTCTCCTAGTTTTGCTTATGACTTTTGAACTTCAATTTGCTTTTTAAAAACTGCAGATTGCTATTAAAACTTCACCTTATTCTTGCTGGAATGTTCTGCTCCTTGATGTATGCATGTTTCCAGATTCATTTGCATGTTTGCAGAAAACAATGCAGGTTTTGTCTGATTTTAAAAATAGAAAAGAGATGATCTTCAGTTGCATGTTTCCAGATATAACAAAGAATTTCAGGCTTGTTTCCAGGTTGATAAAAATGCAGACTGCAGATGCATACATGATTTTGAAGTTGCAAATTAATTTCAGGTATTTGAATTGAAGGCTACAGTTTTGAGGATGGTTTCATTTTCAGATTCACAAGCATTTCAGTTTTGAAGATAGTTTTGGATGATTTTGGGTGGAGGAGATATTAGTGCAGGGATTACAGATGGTTTATGAGGAGGTTTCCAGATTTTACTAGAACAGATTTTTGGTTTTCTGTTTTGAAGAATAAGTACGCAGCTTTTTTTATTTTCTCTTAGACTGAAGATCTTAAATTTTGGAAGAAAAAAAAAGAAGAATAGAAAGGAATATGAAATGAGGAGAGATGTATTTTTGTAAGTAGATTTTGATTTTAATAAAAATAAAATGAAAAAGAAAATTTAAATATTACACTTATTCAAATTTTAACATTTGTCACTTGGATAGCTTTATAACTTAACATATGTCTTTTAAGATGTTAAAAAATTGACACATGTATTAAGTATTTTAAATTTTAATTCTAAATTGTTTATAAAACTCTAACCTATTTTATAAAAGCTTTTAAATCTTATTTTACTATTTCCTATGTATATATAAATCTCTCCCTTATTATTTTTTAGGAAAAACAAAACAAAACAATTTGTAATTAAAAGCTTATTCAAATATTTTGAACATTTACTCTTTTAAATTTTCAATATTGAATTCAAATTTAAATTAATTTATCAAATTCAATTTTAAAATCAAGTTATATATAGATGCATATATAACTCTTGTTAAAATTAAAATAACAAATCCTATTTTCTAAAAATCTATTTATGTTTTATGAAAAACTAAGTATTATCATTTTTTTTTAAAATAACAAATTAAACCATATTAAATAATTTATAAAAGAGATTATAAACAAATTAAGATCATTTATAATTTGTATTTTAAATTCTTATATACAAATTTCAAATAATATAGAATAAAACTTAGCTTTCATATTTATCTAATTTTAAATTCATATTTTTAAGCTAAATAAAATTTTAAAACAGATAAGATTTATCATAAGTATAAACATAACATTATTTATTAAATTGTGTTGAAAAGACAATTGTTAAATTTAGATCAAATTTTTAATTTACTAAAAATAAATTAGAGTTAGAAAATTAATTCATTTACTAAATTCAAAAATCAAAGTTTATCAATTTACAATATATACAATTATATATATTATAAACAGAAAACAATTTATTAGCTTTAAAAAGATGAAACTTACAAATTTAAATATTTATTAAAAGATGATTAGTAGATCAATTCAAAATTTTATTATCAAAAATTATTAAATCAATTAAATTTTTAATGCAGATTATTAAATTTATATTTCCCAATTTCTGGGATATCACACCTTTTCAAAAATGATATGGAAAGTATTACCCCCTTTCCTTCTTTACCACCATGGATCGCAGTTAACATGATGATTGCATCGCCATCCTGATGAAATCATAAGTAAACTTCAGGCATAAGCACCTCTCGACTTACGCCATAGGAACATAATAGCCCACAGCTATACAAGGGTTGCGTAGCTATCACAGCAAAACCATATGTAGTCTGTAGGCAATCTCTGCCCCTCCAATTACGCTATCAAAAGAAACCAAACCACATATGTGACGACCGGAAATTTTTGGATGTTTGAAATTGGAATACTTAATTAATTTTAAATATTTGCAAGTTAGTTTAACTTGGATTTCGAATATAAGTTTGAATTTTGGTGATTGAATTAATTGAATTAAATAATTTAAAGTTGGGTAAAATATAAAATATGGAGTTTTAAGCCTGTTAAAAATAATTTAAAGGCTTATAAAATTTATATTGATAGTGATGAGGATAATAAAAGTTTTAAAATTGAATTTAACACTGATTTGTTCAGTTTTGAAGTTTTATCGTTTTAAATTGAATTTAAAAATAGCCTTCCGAGGCACATTCTCGGATTTCGACGAAACCAGATCCATTGGATCCGTAATATTGTATTATTATCTGGCTTCAATTTTTGTAGTATTTGGAGTTGTTGTGTGAGCGTACGGTAAATAAACGCGCTGAAATTTATATCGGAAAGCTATCTTCTCCATACGATCGAATTAGGACACGATACCTTTTCCATTGCGTTCGGAATAGGGGTTTAACATTATAAATGCCAAGCGGCATACCTCGATAGAAGATCGAGATTTTGGCTCCGTTTTTGAGACGATTTATAATTTAAGCAAGTTAAATGTGTTTGGACCAGTCAACCTATTTTCATTCCTTCTCCAATACGCCAACTTATACTCATACTAACACGCTATCTTTCCTTTCTTTCTTTTCAATCAGATCATGCCTTGTTCCTCTTTAAAAATCATGATCTAGTTCTCAAATAAAATGGAGTGAAACATGTTTCCCCTACTGCTTTCTTTCAGTTGAACGAAGACGAAATTAAATTCATTTCGTATAAAAAAATAAAACGCAAATCTCTCAAAACATTCATAGCCGGCAGAATCCTCTAATCTAAAAAAAATCAACGAAGAGAATCGCACGATGTTCCTCTGCTCAGTATTCGAAGTCGGTTCTTTATTTTGAAGAAGGGAGATTTCGGCATCGCGTCGAGGAGGTAAGGTGAAGTCGAGTACGAGGAGGGCTATGCGCGAGTGCATTGAAGGATTGGGCAGCGTGTTGTTGGCAGCGATCCTGAGTCACGCGAATCCCGAGGAGGAAGTCGAAGGCACTGTTGAGGGTTCGAGAGTGGTTCCTTTGAGCGGCAATGGCGATTTCAACTCGAGAGAGGGGTCGCGTACGCAGGCGGCAACTGGTCGATTTTCGAACTGGGTTCAAAGTGCTGTTGAAGTCGTCAACCCGAGCGAGGCAATGAGGGATCGAGACGTTGGCATCCAGGGCTTCGAATTGGGGAAGAAGCAGGATGTTGGAAAGAGAAGAGGGATAAGGTTTTGGGCATTCTCGGGTTCGAACCTTTTTGCGAGGTATATTTGGATTTATTTTCAAATCTAAGTTTGATAATAAACCTTTACAGTAAGTTCGAATGTTTATTTTAAATACTGATAATTTTAAAGATTAAATAAAATATAAATATAATGGGACTTACTGTCTTGTTTAAAAATATAAACACATATCTGTTCTAATTTATATATATATAATTATAGACAGAAAGGAGAATATGTATATATTTAAGATTTTGAAAATATATGGGGATTTTTAAATATTTGAGGAATTTATAAAAGTAGATTTTTGAAATCTATAATTTATTTTTATTAGTATATATGTAGTTATAAAAGGGAAAATTAATAGTTTAATTAAATCATTTGTCAATTTAAATTTTTACTTGGAAATTGATTATTAATTTAATTCAAATGTTAAGCAATCATATAATGCTTATACAAGGTCAAATCGTAAAGAAAACAAGACGAGATGGATCAGATTGCAAGCAACAAAATCAAAGGTTAGTTAATCTCACTCATCTGGGTAATATTCAAATTTTAAATAGTTAAATTTAAATAATTGGTTGAATGGTTGAATTGATTTGATGTGATATATTATAGTATATAATATGTCTTGGAATGATTGATTTCCTGTATTATATAGCGGATGAGACCCTATACGTCGCATAATAGCGGATGATATTATACTAATCCCATATACCGCGATATTCCACCTCGAAGTGGAATTGGTATTTTATATTGTGCTAACGTCTGTAGATGTAGGGAAAACATGTTGGAGGGATCCAATTGGATTCCTTAAAATTATCTAGATTATTCTAATAATTCTATGTTATGATTATTTGCGATTCTGGGTTGAATTATATTGATAATTGGAAATATTAGATGTTATGGGTTGATTTAATATATTTTGGTACTGAGTTATCAAAATATATAGAATCGGATTTTTGGAAAGAAAATAAAGAAAAGAATCTATAAGTAAAAATAATTATAGAGAAGTTGACTAAATTTTAGAATGAATTGGAAAAGAGTAAAAGTGAATTTTAAATGTTAATAAATAAATTCCGAGTAGGGAAATAAGATTTAAGTAAACATGGAAATAATGAATTTTTAAAACTTAAGTGGAGCATTTTGAAGAGCAAAAGAATTTATTTTAATGATTTAAGCTTTAAATTTATCAAAGGAACAGAGAAGGAATTTAGGGAAATCTGAAAATTGGTCATTTCTGTAACGACCCACCTTTCATTACATAGAAAGACGCATCATTAAGAAGAAAGAAAAGGATAGAAAAGAGAAAAGATGGAAAAGAACGGAACAAACAACATCAGAATCTCACAGCGGAACGAATAAATTATATTATATCACATAAAACATTACATAGTATCATATACATCAGAGTTATATATCTAATACAACACAAACTAGACAGTTATAAACATCTGTCTAGCAATTACAATTCCAGTACATCAGAGAAAACAGATACAACTCAAACACAGTGGAACCACTATATATATATATACATCTACATGCTGAAGCCGCCTGCTCCATATTTCCTCCAGAACTCGTCAAAGTAATCCTGAATCACTTGACTACTCATACATAATATGAGTACCCAAGAGTTAAATAAAACAGAAAATAAACACTCGGGTCAGACATGGGTCTGGTGTGAGTAAACGGGTTTAAAAGTTGCTTAACTTTAGAAAATCTTTTGAAAACAAAAGGTATCACGTAAGACTTCCCACACATAAACATGGAAAAGATTTTACCTTACGCTAACCAAAACATTTTATAGGAAATCCAGTGATATTATAATAGTGTCTAGGGTTTTCAAGTAAATAAGTAATAGCCGAAATTGTTACATGATTAAATTCCAGCTACTAGCCACAAAAGTAGGTAATACAATCAAACCCGTATGGTCTTGTAGGAAGAATGGGTTTCCATCAATGGCAGGGCTACTGGGGTACCGCCCGTCACAATACGTGGCCTAGATCATTGTACCGAGGAGTACGCCCGCTCCCCTGCAACACAAAGCCGAAACCATTCCTTACTGAATAGTTCCGAACAAGACCACCCCGCAGATTGGCCGTCGCCAACTGCCACACAACCGAAATATAAAAGGACCTCTAGACAGGGGTAAATCTCGTCCTACTTAGGCATGACCCACTTAGCCTTGCTGCACCTCCCATGTTTTATCCATTCTCGGTTGATGAGACTTGAGGCTACGATTACCTTTATAGGACATATCAATCTTAAAATGCTCATCGTCCACCTGACGATGTTCTGAAAGCATTCAATCCATACAAGTTCGTTCTGGGTTCGAATGAAACCAAAGGCATTATCTCGTTGCACTCATTTGGAATCACCCTCAGAGTCAATGA
Source organism: Allium cepa (assembly GCA_030765085.1). Classification (NCBI taxonomy): domain Eukaryota; kingdom Viridiplantae; phylum Streptophyta; class Magnoliopsida; order Asparagales; family Amaryllidaceae; genus Allium; species Allium cepa. The sequence goes on from CM060928.1 coordinate 1,041,604,875, forward strand.
CCATAGCCCTTGCACTCTAAATCACCATCTCGAACCTGTAAGTACTATTTCATCAAACTCATTACGGAATCACCCTCAGAGTTATACTGACGAATAGTTCTTACACCTCGAGTCTTTACTCTTCACTTGAAATTCACGTCCACGATTAATTTGGATCGATGTGGTTTTCGGAATTCTAAATTTAGAAACCCGATCCCGGTCTCATCGAAATCCAAACGCCATCTTAATGTCCAAGTGAATTTAGTTTGAACAATTAATTCAATTCATCATTATCTATTACACACAGATGGATAAACTACATATCACAATAGATGATCACATTCATCATAAACAGATAAACCATATTATCTTACTTTAACTAAGCATCCATATCATATAGATACCACTCATCTCATTACTGAGATCACAACCATCCAAAGAAACATCAACATCATCCATAAGCAATGATTTATTAACCATCATCTGTAACTAATTTAAAATGAATTAAATTAATTACTTCTATTATTAATTAATTTAAAATAAATTAAATTAATTATCACATCTATAAATCCTGCTTAATATCCATTAATTAATTAACCTAGTTAATTAATCATTCTCTATTCAACTTGATTAAACACATTTGATTAATCATTCTCTAATAAAAATAAGTAATTAGTCTTTAATTAATTTCACAAATTAATTAACCTTAATCACTAGTAATTAACATTTAATTACTTCACTTATTAATTAATTATAAATAATTACATTTATCCTTAATTAATTACATTAATTAATCACTTATTAATTAATTGTTACTTAATTAAGCAATTCTTAATTACATCATTAATTATATTAATTAATGATCTCTAATTTATATTTAAATTAAATACTTAAAATTAATTACATTTAGTAATTAATCTAAGATTTAAAATACAATTATTAATCACCCTTGATTAATATTCAGTCCAGTAATTAACTACCCTTAATTACTCGTAATAAATTAATTATCCCATAATTAATCATCTTCATTAATTAATCCCTTGATTAATTACAAAAGTAATTACCCAAATTACTTTATTAAAAATCATCTCCACTAATTACATTCCAGTAATTATCATCTATTACATCTCTAAGTAATAATGCTCCACTAATTACATTATAAATTATGCTTATTAAATCATCAAATGATTTATTTAAATTATTTAAACTAAATTAATTAAGTTAAACAAATCACATTTATCATAATTAATTATGATAAGTAATTAATTCCTTAATTACTTTATCAAGTAATTATACTTAACAAATTACAATTGATTATATTCAATTAATTAATCTAACTAATTATCAAAATTAATTACACCAATTAATTACTTAATTATCCTTAGATAATCATCATTATTATCTAACAACATTTTCTTTATTAAGAAAAATTATCTTAGATTAATTATCATTAATCATCTCTAATTAAATTAATCTAAAACATAATCTAAAATCAAATAAATATGTAAATACTTTAATTGAATTCTTTTATTATCTTAATTATTCTAAGATTATTTATTTACTTACTAAATGACTTCATTAACATTCAAGTGAATTTAAAACATTACATTTCTAATTTTAAATTCAAATTTCATTTTACAAATTTTAAGATTCAAAATGTTTAACTATTTAAAACATTTATCCAAATTTAAATAAATTTATAATCCTAAAATAAAAGTGAAAACATTCATTACTTATATAAGAAAAGTTTAAACCAAATTACTTAATTTTATTAAGGAAATCAAGCTTTTAAAATAAACTAATTATTTAACCTTTCAAATTAAAGTTAAACACATCATAACTTTAATTCAAATACTAAAGAAAAGAATTTAATCAAGTTTAAGACTTATTTGAAAAAAAACTCATTTTTAAAAATCTACTTTAAAACATTTTAAACGTGATCAATATATTTAAAATTCTCAACCTGATCTAAATTAAAATTATGGATTCATGGTAATTTGAAAACCATATTGAAATTTGATTTTTAAACTTGATTTAAAAAAACTAAATTCAATCTTACTTAAATTTAAAATATTCATTTTAAAACTTTGAATTCAAAAGTTCATTTGAATTCAGATTCAAACTTTGTATTTAAAAAAAACCTGCTTTAAAACAATTTGTATTTCATTCAGATTTTAAAACCCAAGTACTGTCAGGTTTATAACCTGCAACAAATACTACCCGAGACACTACAAATAAAACTTCGAGTCGCAACCCAATTGCTTCGAGTAAAAACTCGTTCTACTCGAGTAATACTCGAGACCCAATCCTGCACCACCCCACAAGTTCACCAGAACTTCAAATATGCACGGTGCATATGCACCGATGCTCAGGCCATCTCCAACCACCCTTAACCCCTTCACCACATCGCAGACCAACCCCACACCTGACCACGACCACCAGAAACCCCTCTGCAGTACGAAATCAAAATTCAAGATAACAATGCAACCTGGAAACACAACTGCACCGAAAATTCCAAAACCTGTCAACATCACTCACACCCAACTCCGACTATCATCATCGCTGCGACTCCGGCCATAGCTCCATCTACGACCCCTCTTCCAATCCCCTAAGTATGGCAACACTCAATGCGTCATAAATGAAGAGAAGCAACAAAGTTACTACTTCCAGCAAAAATAGGGTTAGAACCTGTAAATAGCTATTGCTGTCGCCACCCACCTCTGATCATCTACTTGAAATTTTTCCCTCCCTCTCCAATCAACACTCCACCTCCATGAAGAATTACAGCTTCCAAAATCCACTAGATGATCAGATAGACCCAAAAACCCCAATTTGGTTCAACTCAGTAATGCTCACTCCCTAGTGAATTTAAAATTTTGATTTTTGTTTTAAATTCATAATTTCATACTTGCATTCAAATTATATAATTGTTTCAATGATTTCAGAAGTTTGATGTTGGCTTACTAAAATAATAATGACTGTTATAGTTATTTTCGGAGGCAACAGTTTTTAATAAATCTTAATTTTGATTTATAACCATAATTTCATACTAAACAAAAAAAATTTGTTTACAAAACAAATCCTAACAGAGAATCAATCAAGAGGAAATGGGTTTTATTTAAAGATTCTTAGTTTTTAAAAGCAGAAACAGGTATCTGGCAACACGCATATGTATATTTATACATGTACACACAGAACATCATCACACTACAATCAAACAAACATGCTTGTTTCTATCAGTACACATGCACAGAAAATTTAGGCTTTTTGCATTATGAGGTTATTCATTTTTAATTAAAAACAGAGCAGTTTTCATCACGACAGTTTCTGATTTATGAAAAAAAACAGTTTAAATTTGAAACCTAAGTGTTTGTAAATTTACTTTAGCTTTGATTTTTAAAGAAAAACTGTTTTAACGAAGAAATTTACTCACTTAATTATTGAAGAGGCAGAGAACAATTTCTGATGCAAATTCATTTTCCTGGAGCTTATTTGAATCTGCTGGAACTGTTAAGTGCTATTTGAATCTGCTTGTTGAAGTAGATTTAAAAACTATATTTGCTTGGTGATTCTGGGTTTGTTTGCTGCAGAAGTCCAATTCTTGTTGCTTAGAGTTGAAGTTGAATTTCCAATTTAATGTTGTAACTTGATTTCAGATTTGCAGATTTGCTTGCCAGATTGGTTTTGCAGATCTGGTTTACAGATTTTAAATTGAATTTGGTTTTCAATTTTCTTTTCTAAAGTCTGATTTTCAGATTCAATTGAAGATAAAGTTTGAGCAAAATGCATTGTTAAGTTTCTTATCTATAATTTCAATAAAATACTTTTAAAAATAAATTGCCACTTGTTACCTTATAGTGTAGATTAATTACAAGTGTCTTATCTATGATTTAAAAGCTTAACACATGTACAATTTTAATATAAAAATAAATTTCTTAGTTTATAAATGTATTTAAATTTTCTAAATCAATTTCTAATTAATTTAATATGTTTTAAATGTTTTTATCAATATTTGGCCTTACATGTATACAAATAAATTACCTTTACGCAATTACATGTTTTAAATTTTTATTTGAATATTTTTAAAGCTAAATTTTCAAAAGAGAAAATTTAAAAAGAAAAAGAATGTTGAATACAATTTAGTTCCAAAGTTTTCAAACTAAAATATTGCTTTAATATATAAGAACTAAGTCTATTTCAAAATAATTTTTAAAATAAAACCAAAATAAACTTTTATTATAAAATACAATTTAAAATATTTTATTTTTAAACAAAATAAATATTAACTTATATTTCCTTTGAAAATATAAGATAGATTTTTAAATTAACTTATGAAAAGTTTTCAATACTATTTTAAATCAAATTAGACAATTTACAAGTTATACACATATATATTTTATAAATTTGAAAATATTCGTATTAAATTTAAATTTAAATTAAAATCAAATTCTCTATTTACAATGTATACACATATATACATTATAAATAAAATATTCTTTAAATAAGCTTAGAAAGATAATTTTATCATTTAAATATTTTTAGCTTTAGAAAAGAATAAAATTCCAAATTAAATTATCATTATTATAAATTTTGAAAAGAATATCATTTATCAAACTAAATAATTATTAGTTTTCAAAAGAATATTTCTGTTTTAATTAGTTTATTAAATCAATATTTCATATTTTAAAATAATTATTAATGGAAATTATTAAATAAATATTGCCCAAATTTCTGGGACATCACATTCCTCCCCCCTTAAAAGAATTTCGTCCCTGAAATTTAAAAGCAAAGGTAATTTAATAATCCCATACAGATTTTAATTTAAAAATAGCAACCATATGCTGTCAACCGAAAACTAGCAACCACAGCAACCAATTCAAACAAACAATTCTAACTATCCAGACAAAATTCTGGATAGGATTCCCTAGAGTTTCCCAGGTACAAACACCAGGACACTCGTCCTATAAAATCTAAACTAGCTACACCACTCAGATCTAGAGCTCCTATGTATCTAGATCTACAAATCTAAACAGGATACTGGACCACAGACACGTCCTGATCGACTTCCAAATCTCCCATAACTACTGATTCTAAAACCAGTGATAAACCATACACGTACTCCCTCAGAGATACGTGATATGCATGACAAATTCCAGCCATCCGAACTGGAAATTCAATCCTGTAGACCAAACACTTAACCCTCAAGAGAAAACAGAAAGATCCAATACTCTTATCCACAAATCTCTCATATCGATCCTGGGCTGCCTTCGACTTCTAGATCAATCCAATCTTCGCAAATGCTTCACGGAACAAATCTGGACAAAGAAATAAACAATCTCCGGATCCTACTCAACAAAAATGGTTCTCCCAAATTCCATCAAAATCCACCACACAAACTCTACTACCCAAACATCAGAAGACTTCAAACATATTACTCCTATAGAAATCCTCTGATCCCCACCAAAACACAAATTCCCAATGAATAGGGTGTTTCTTCTATTCTGGAATAGCTACCACTATGCTTCCGCTGCACAACTCTGATCCGAGAATGCTGTTGATGAACACAAGTATAGACTTGATCAATCCACTCCGGACCATTGTTCATCAAATTCCATAAATTCTCAGTGACCTATCCCATTCGGTCACAAACACCACAACAAAAATTCAACCAGAAAACTTGATCTGATAAATCCTGCCATCCTAAACAGATCTCTCTCTCAAAGAACCTCCTACTATGCTGAATCACCGGTAAAGCTCCAAGAACCAATTCGATTCAGAACTCAATCTCTCGATACGGATGCAAATCTTAATTCCTTCGAAGATATCCCGAAAATACCAAACCGCTTCGATAACTCAAACATCCTCTAGAGATGCTTCAATCCAAAAAAAGATTACTCAGAAAACTTCCGAACCATCGCAAGTCACTTTTGCGATTTTCTTTAGTTCAGATTCCAAGAAACCGTTCTCACTTCACCAATCAGAACAGCTAAAGCCTTCTAACCAAAGAAGAAACTAGTGGTCCACCTTCAACCACAAACATCACACTCAGCTAGGCTTCCAGAAGAAATGGACAAGCTTCACCATCTTCCCTGCCTACTAACAGAAGATCACAAAGACTTCTGAACCAACGAAGAAATGGTCCTCACTGCTGCTACTACTGCCAAAGACTTCTCATCCAAAAGCTCATCGAATCACAAAGCTACATCAGCCGCTTCCACAATAGAGCCTTCAGTAGACAGATATCCCTTAGGAAACCCACTCTCAAATCAAGCACAAAACACTCTGCCAAACTGAGTCTCAAACTCAAATACAGACAGAACTCCTCCCTAAGGTTGCCAAGATGCTATTGCTGGCTTCGGCACTTCCGACTGATCCAAACTCAAGAAAATCCACTCGCATGAGTGCAACCAAGCTTACAATCCAAAAATGAACTCCGAACCTTGAAAAGATTTCCTTCAAAGATCGGTTAAATCCTTCACACCAAACTGCGAAACTACACAAGATGCCCAATACCGCCCTAGAAGATTCACTTCCAACCTCAAACATTCGGATTCCAACCATTAGTAGTTGTGTTACACACACCACTACCCTATCTACCTTTATTACTTATATTGGAAAACCCGAACAGGTAACCCAACAGATAGGTAGAAATAAATAAACATATAAATATATATATATATATATATTATTCAAAATTACAAATACGCTTTCTCAAGAAGGACACCACTCCAGAGCATAGGTATTCGCTCAACCTAGTGCTCTGATACCACAATGTAACGACCAGCCTTCCATTCCATAGAAAGACGCATCATTAAGAAGAAACAAAGGGATAGAAAAGATAAAAGATAGAAAAGAAAGGAACAAACAACATCAGAATCTCACAGCGGAACGAATAAATTATATTATCACATAAAACATTACATAGTATCATATACATCTAATACAACACTAACTAGACAGTTATAAACATCTGTCTAGCAATTACAATTCCAATACATCAGAGAAAACAGATACAACTCAAACACAGCAGAACCACTATATATATATATATATCTACACGCTGAAGCCTCCTGCTCCATATCTCCTCCAGAACTCGTCAAAGTAATCCTGAATCACTTGACTACTCATACATAATATGAGTACCCAAGAGTTTAATAAAACAGAAAATAAACACTCGGGTCAGACAGGGGTCTGTTGTGAATAAACGGGTTTAAAAGTTGCTTAACTTTAGAAAATCTTTTGAAAACAAAAGGTATCATGTAAGACTTCCCACACATAAACATGGAAAAAATTTACCTTCCGCTAACCAAAACATTTTATAGGAAATCCAGTGATATTATAATAGTGTCTAGGGTTTTCAAGTAAATAAGAAATAGCCGAAATTGTTACATGATTAAATAACAGCTACTAGCCACAAAAGTGGGTAATACAATCAAAACCGTAGGGTCTCGTAGGAAGAATGGGTTACCATCAATGGCAGGGCCCCCCTAGGGCACCGCCCGTCACAGTATGTGGCCTAGATCACCGTACCGAGGAGTACGCCCGCTCCCCTGCAACACAAAGTTGGAACCATTCCTTACTGAACAGTTTCGAACAAGACCACCCCGCAGATTGGCCGTTGCCAACTGCCACACAACCGAAATATAAAGGGACCTCTAGACAGGGGTAAATCTCGTCCTACTTGGGCATGACCCACTTAGCCTTGCTGCACTTCCCCTGTTTTAGCCATTCTCGGTTGATGAGGCTTGAGACTACGATTACCTTTATAGGACATATCAATCTTAGAATGCTCATCGTCCACCTAACGATGTTCTGAAAGCATTCAATCCATACAAGTTCGTTCCGATTTCGAACGAAACCGAAGGCACTATCTCGTTACACTCATTTGGAATCACCCTCAGAGTCAACGACCATAGCCCTTGCACTCTATATCACCATCTCGAACCTGTAAGTACTATTTCGTCAAACTCATTACGGAATCACCCTCAGAGTTATAATAAAGAATAGTTCTTACACCTCGAGTCTTCACTCTTCACTTGAAATTCACGACCTAACGTTTAATTTAGATCGATGTGGTTTTCGGAATTCCAAATTTGGAAATCCGATCCCGGTCTCATCGAAATCCAAACTCCATCTTAATGTCTATGTGAATTTAGTTTGAACAATTAATTCAATTCATCATTATCTATTACACACAGATGGACAAACTACATATCACAATAGATGATCACATTCATCATAAACAGATAAACCATATTATCTTACTTTAACTAAACATCCATATCATATAGATACTACTCATCTCATTACTGAGATCACAACCAGTCAAAGAAACATCAGTATCATCCATAAGCAATGATTTATTAACCATCATCTGTAATTAACTTAAAATGAATTAAATTAATTACTTCTATTTCTAATTAATTTAAAATAAATTAAATTAACTATCACATCTATAAATCCTGCTTAATATCCATTAGTTAATTAACCTATTTAATTAATCATTCTCTATTCAACTTGATTAAACAATTTGATTAATCATTCCCTAATTAAAATAAGTAATTAGCCTTTAATTAATTTCACAAATTAATTAACCTTAATCGTTACTAATTAACATTTAATTACTTTATTTATTAATTAAATATAATTAATTACATTTATTCTTAATTAATTACATTAATTAATCACTTATTAATTAATTTTTACTTATTTAAACTATTCGTAATTACATCATTAATTATATTAATTAATGATCTCTAATTTATATTTAAATTAATTTCTTAAAATTAATTATATTTAGTAATTAATCTAAGATTTAAAATACAATTATTAATCACCCTTGATTAATATTCAATCCAGTAATTAGCTACCATTAATTACTCATAATAAATTAATTATCCCACAATTAATCATCTTCATTAATTAATCCCTTGATTAATTACAAAAGTAATTACCCAAATTACTTTATTAAAAATCATCTCCACTAATTACATTCCAGTAATTATCATTTATTACTTCCCTAAGTAATAATGCTCCATTAATTACGTTATGTAATTATTCTTATTAAATCATCAAATGATTTATTTAAATTAATTAAACTAAATTAATTAAGTTAAACAAATCACATTTATCATAATTAATTACAATAAGTAATTAATTCTTAATTACTTTATCAAGTAATTATACTTAACAAATTACAATTGATTATATTCAATTAGCTAATCTAATTAATTATCAAAATTAATTACACTGATTAATTACTTAATTATCCTTAGATAATTATCATTATTATCTAACAACATTTTCTTTAACCACTTACTTAAGAAAAATTATCTTAGATTAATTATCATTAATCATCTCTAATTAAATTAATCTGGAACATTATTTAAAATCAAATAAATAAGTAAATTCTTTAATTAAATTCTTTTATTATCTTAATTATTCTAAGATTATTTATTTACTTATTAAATGACTTCATTAACATTCAAGTTAATTTAAAACATTACATTTCTAATATTAAATTCAAATTTCATTTTACAAATTTTAAGATTCAAAATGTTTAACTATTTAAAACATTTATCCAAATTTAAATAAATTTATAATCCTTAGAATAAAAGTGAAAACATTCATTACTTATATAAGAAAAGTTTAAAACAAAATTACTTAATTTTATTAAGGAAATCAAGCTTTTAAAATAAACTGATTATTTAACTTTTCAAATTAAAGTTAAACACGTCATAACTTTAATTCAAATATTAAAGAAAAGAATTTTATCAAGTTTAAGACATATTTGAAACAAACTCATTTTTAAAAATCTACTTTAAAATATTTTAAACTTGATCAATATATTTAAAATTTTCAAACTAATCTAAATTAAAATTCTGGATTCATAGTAATTTGAAAACCATATTGAAATTTGATTTTTAAACTTGATTTGAAAAAAACTTAATTCAATCTTACTCAAATTTAAAATCTTCATTTTTAAACCTTTGAATTCAAAAGTTCATTTGAATTCAGATTCAAACTTTGTATTTTAAAAAAAAACCTTACTTTAAAACAATTTGTATTTCATTCAGATTTTAAAACTAGAGTACTGTCAGGTTTATAACATACAACAAATACTACCCGAGACACTACAAATAAAACTTTGAGTTCACAACCCAATTGCTTCGAGAAACAACTCGTTCTACTCGAGTAATACTCGAGACCCAATCCTGCACCACCCCACAAGTTCACTAGAACTTCAAATATGCACGGTGCACATGCACCGATGCTCAGGCCATCTCCAACCACCCTTCAACACATCGCAGACCAACCCCACACCTGATCACGACCACCAGAAACCCCTCTGCAGTACGAAATCAAAATTCGAGATAACAATGCAACCTGGAAACACAACTGCACCGAAAATTCCAAATCCTGTCAACACTTCTCACACCCAACTCCGACCATCATCATCGCTACGACTCCGGTCATAGCTCCATCTACGACCCCTCTTCCCATCCCCTAAGTATGGCAACACTCAGTGCATCATAGATGAAGAGAAGCAACAAAGTTACTACTTCCAGCAAAAATAGGGTTAGAACCTGTAAATAGCTATTGTCGTCGCCACCCACCTCTGATCATCTACTTGAAATTTTTCCCTCCCTCTCCAATCAACACTCCACCTCTAGGAAGAATTACAGCTTCCAAAATCCACTAGATGATTAGATAGACCCAAAAACCCCAATTTGGTTCGACTCAGTAATGCTCACTCCCCAGTGAACTTAAAAATGTGATTTTTGTGTTAAAATTCATAATTTCATACTTGAATTCAAATTACATAACTATTTCAATGATTTCAGAACTTTGATGTTGGCTTATTGAAATAGTAATGACTGTTATAGTTATTTTCAAAGGCAATAGTTTTTAATAAATCTTAATTTTGATTTATAACCATAATTTCATATTAAACAAACAATTTTTGTTTACAAAACAAATCCTAACAGAGAATCAATCAAGAGGAAATGGGTTTTATTTAAAGATTCTTAGTTTTTAAAAGCAGAAACGGGTATCTGGCAACACTCATATGTATATTTATACATATACACACAGAACATCATCACACTATAATCAAACAAACATGCTTGTTTCTATCAGTACACATGCGTAGATAATTTAGGCTTTTTGCATTGTGAGGTTATTCATTTTTAATTAAAAATAGAGCAGTTTTCATCATGACAGTTTTTTATTTCCGAAAAAAAATAGTTTAAATTTGAATCCTAAGTGTTTGCAAATTTACTTTAGCTTTGATTTTTAAAGAAAAACTGTTTTTAACAAAGAAATTTACTCACTTAATTATTGAAGAGGCAGAGAACAATTTCTGATGCAAATTCATTTTCCTGGAGCTTGTTTGAATCAGCTGGAACTGTTAAGTGCTAGTTGAATCTGCTTGTTGAAGTGGATTTAAAAATTGTACTTGCTTGGTGATTTAGGGTTTGTTTGCCGCTGAACTCCAATTCTTGTTGCTTAGAGTTGAAGTTGAATTCCAATTTGATGTTGTAACTTGATTTCAGATTTGCAGATTTGCATGAATTTTGTTACCAGAATGGTTTTGCAAATCTGGTTTACAGATTTTAATTGAATTTGGTTTTCAATTTATTTCTAAAGTCTGATTTTCAGATTCAATTGAAGATAAAGTTTGAGAAAAATGCATTGTTAAGTTTCTTATCTATAATTTCAATAAAATGCTTTTAAAAATAAATTTCCACTTGTTACCTTATAGTGTAGATTAATTACAAGTGTCTTATCTATGATTTAAAAGCTTAACACATGTACAATTTTAATATAAAAATAAATTTCTTAGTTTATAAATGTATTAAAATTTCTAAATCAATTTCTAATTAATTTAACATGTTTTAAATGTTTTTATCTATATTTAGCCTTACATGATTACAAATAAATTACCTTTACACAATTACATATTTTAAATTTTTATTTGAATATTTTTAAAGCTAAATTTTCAAAAGAGAAAATTTAAAAAGAAAAAGAATGTTGAATACAATTTAATTCCAAAGTTTTCAAACTAAAATATTACTTTAATATATAAGAACTAAGTCTATTTCAAAATAATTTTTAAAATAAATCCAAAATAAACTTTTATTATAAAATACAATTTAAACTATTTTATTTTAAAAAAAAATATTAACTTATATTTCCTTTGAAAATATAAGATAGATTTTTAAATTAACTTATGAAATGTTTTCAATACTATTTTAAATCAAATTAGCCAATTTACAAGTTATACACATATATATATATTATAAATTTGAAAATATTCTTATTAAATTTAAATTTAAATTAAAATCAAATTCTCTATTTACAATGTATACACATATATACATTATAAATAAAATATTCTTTAAATAAGCTTAGAAAGATAATTTTATCATTTAAATATTTTTAGCTTTAGAAAAGAATAAAATTCCAAATTAAATTATCATTATTATAAATTTTAAAAAGAATATCATTTATCAAACTAAATAATTATTAGTTTTCAAAAGAAAATTTCTGTTTGAATTAGTTTATTAAATCAATATTTCATATTTTCGGCCATGCCAAAAAAAAATATTTCATATTTCAAAATAATTATTAATGGAAATTATTAAATAAATATTGCCCAAATTTTCGAGACATCACAATTTCAGTTTAAAAGATTTTAAATCATAAATTAAGGAATAAAAATCTGAAGTCAATGGGTTTTGAAATAAATGAGCAACTAAAGGAATTTATTTCAAATGGAGTAAATTGGAAATCAGTTTGGGAATTGATTTAAGTGTGTAAAACAGGGATTTTTAAAGGAGAAGCTAGATTTGAAATTTATAAACTAGGTTTATAAAAGTAAAGTAAAATATATCAATGGATATTTAGGAAGAATAAATTCAAGGTGGAAATTATTAAAGGAATGGGTAAATTTGTTTAAAAATAAATAGTGATTTATTTTTAAAGGATGTGAAAGAAAAGTAAATTTCCCTGGATAGCCAAGTACGTTTTCAAAGCAAATTTTTAAGCATAAGTTAAAAGTTTTAAAGTTTTTTAAAAGTATGATTTAGAAAATCTATTATTTGAAATGTTTGAAATTTTAAAGCTCGTATTTTTCAAATTTATGTTAGTAGTAATTATTTAAAAGTGACTTGGTATTTTGTTTTAAAAGAGAAATTTAGTTTTATATTTTATAAAGTAGCTTTATTTTAAATATTCTTAAAGTGTGTATATATATATTTAATAAAGTATTAAAGTATTTTTAATTTAGCTATTTTTAAAGTATATTTTATAATAAAGTGTTTTTAATTTGTTCTAAAATCAAAGTGTTGTACTTGGTTATTTCAGTGGAAATAGAAAATATTTGAAAACTTTATTCCGTAAAAGAAGATGGTTTGAAACTGTGTTCAAAGGGTCGAAAATGGAAATATATCTTGCGAAGATATTTTGAGAATAATAAATAATTTGAAGAAATTATTTATGTTTGATGGATGTTTGTGAATATTAATTGATAGTTAAATAACCGACTATCAATATTGGCCAATGCACTGATCGTTTCGAAGAGATCGGGATTGGGATTTATTTCTCGAAAACCACTTCGATCCGGTTTGTACATTCTCATGAGGAAGACGAGTTTGGAGTCGAAGATGGAGCAGTGAAGTGCAAGGGCTGGTCGCTACTAATCCTGAGGATGATTCCAAAATGGATGTAGTAGGAATAGTGCCTTCGGTTCCGTTCGAACCCGAGACAGACTTGTATGGATGAATGCTTTCAGAACATCGTCAGGTGGACGGTGAGCATTCTAAGGGATATGTTCTAAATAGGTAACGCTTAGCCTCAAGCCTCATCAACCGGGAATGACTGAAAATCTGGGGTTATGCAGCAAGGCTAGGTGGGTAGCACCCATTTCAGGGTGATGTCATCCCTGCCTAGATGTCCCTTTTATTTTGGCTTAGTGGTGCGGTTGCTGATCACAACCGTGGGGTGATCTTACTCGGGATTATCTAGTAAGGGGCAGTCCCAGCCTTGTTTCGCAAGGGATTGGGAGTAATCCTCGATACTGTGATCTAGACCAGGTACTGTGAAGGTGGTACCCCAGTGCCTAGTCATTAGTTGGAAATCCATTCTCCCTACGAGCCTTGTAAGATTTTTGTTTGTATTACCCACTTTGAGGCTAGTAGCTAGAATTTAATCATGTAACAATTTCGGCTATTTTAGTAAGTATTCGTAAATAGACCCTATTATAATATCAAAGGATTTTAATAAAAAGTGTTTTAGCTATCGTAAGGTAAAAACCCGACTTGTTTATTTGTGGCGTGGTCTTACGAGATACTTTTGTTTTCAAAGGATTTTTGAAACTTTAATAATCAATTTGAGTGTGATTTCTCACGCTGGTTTTCCAGACTGACTCGGGTGTTATTTAACTATAATGCTCGGGTCAGACCGAGTATTATAGAATAAAGGATAGGATGTTGTGAAGCTCAGGAGACGAGCTGGATGGCGATATGTACTTCCGTATTTGTGTTACATATTCCGCTGTGTGTATATAGATTGTGAGGATAGATTATGATTACTGTCCAGTTGTGTGTTATGTATACTCTGGTGATGTATGTATAAACAGATATATGTAAAGATCGGTGATTATTTATTATATTTTATTCTGCTGTGATGGTTAGATTCTGATGTTGTTTTCTATCTTCTTCTTCTTTAACTCAAATGGTTCGTATTTCTGTTCATCTTGAGTTGAATAATGTAGAATAGTGTTGACTCAAGAGGTACGGATTTGCGGGTCGTTACGGTTGGTGATAACCTTGGCTTTGATGGGAATTACTCATATAATAGAGTTCGTAGTACTCTAGAATGAGCTTGAGTGTATTAATAGATATAAGTGCGTATTTGTTAGTGAATATAATTTTTTTTATATTGTGTTGATTTATCGGTTGAGTGTTTATGGATTCGGGTCGATATGTGGGACGCCATGTTATCTATAGGGATTTCTAGACTCATAAACAAGATAAACCGACACAGTATTGTTTTAAATAGGGTAAATGAAATAATTTTACCCAAAATTATTTTTGTATATAAAAGAAATGATTTTTTGTAAATTGTTATGGTTATATATGAATGTTGGGTTGTTAGAAAGTGATAATATTAAATTATTATCATTGTATGAGAATTGAATAAGAAATTGAAATAATAACCAAAGATGAAGGAATAAATTAAAAAAATAAATGGGATTTGTAAATGTGATTTATAATTGAATAAGGAATTGAAATCATAATTAAAAACTAAGAAACAAATTCATATACAGATGAGATTTGTAAATATAAACTATAAATGTGAATTATAAATGTGATTTATAATTTTAAAATTGTATTCCAAAGAAATATTGAAAATGTTTCCGAAAGAATTTGGGATTTGAAATTTGGAAATTTAAATTCCTTTGAATTTGAAAATGATGCTAAAAAAAGGTTAGGAGAAAATAATATATATTTGAGAAATATTTTTGAACCGGATTTGAAATCTAGAGAGATTTGGAATTTAAAAATATTTGAAGGGATTTTAATGTGATAAAAGCATTGAACTCTTTTCAGTCGCTGGAAAATAATTCCTATGATTATCGCGACATCATCGGTGTTTATTTTCGAGTTTCCAAGAGGAAAATTGCTACATGAATGTTTTGGATTGCTGTTTGTTTGAGAAATTGAGTTTGATTTTGGAAGTGAAAGGGAATAGTTTGGTTTAGATATACATGTTTTCAAATTTTAGTTTTGGACATTTTAGTAATGGTTTAAACTCTGGAGTTGGTTTGAAATGTTTTGGTATGTTTAAGCAAAAACTATGGAATCTTATTAAAAATGTTCTGGAATAATGAATGAGTTAGGAAACTTATAAAATTTGAAGATTTGTTTAGAGTAGAAAAATTTAACTGGAAAAAAAAAGTTAAAAATTTTAAGTAAGTAAGAAAATGAAAGTAAGTTAGAATGTAAGCCAATTAAATTAAGTTAATTAAAGTTAGTTAGCAACAGAAGGTAAGGAATTGGAGAACTTATAGAGACTTAAAATTTGAATTAAATTAGAATGTAACAAAACCAAGTTAAATAAAAAGTGAATGTTGAGGAAATAAATCTAAGTAGGCTGAATGAAATAAGTTAATGAAATAAATTTATTAGTTAGGAATGAATAAATGAGTTTAAACTTGTAAGCAAAAAGGGAATTAAAACTGAATGTCGAACTTAAGTTTGAATGGAAAAAATTAGTTAAGTTGGACTAAATAAGACAAAGTTTTGAGATTAAAATTAGTAAGTAACTGATTGATTTATATGGTATGCAAATGAAATGAAATTGAATGTTGGACGATGTTTGATTTAAAATTGTGTAAACAAATCCAATTCAAGCATAAATTGAGTGACCTTATTACTAATGAATTCAATAATGAATTGTTAATGTGAATTAAAATTTAAAAATGGATAAAAGAATAAACTAATCGAATAAATTAGTAAAATGGTTGGGATTTGATCAAAGGAAAATCAAATCAAAGATTTAAATGAAGGTCGGTGGAATAAAATAAACTTAAGTTATTGGGTGGAATAGTTTGAAGAAAATAAATAACTTAAGTAAATTGTGAGATGGTAATTTAATATTGGTTATTTAATATATTGGTTGTAGGGTTTAATAAAATGGTTTAGGGTCAAACTTTTTGGATATGAAAGAAAGTGCAATGAAAAGATTGTGAATAAATTAAAATGGGATGGAATCAAGTGTAAATTGAGTTGGAATCAATGTAAAATGGTTATAAGCTTAAGTAATTATTTATTCACATTAATATTGTCGAATTGCATAAGAAAATGGGTCATTCGATGTAAACGGGATTAGATAAAATTCTATGAGTTATTAGAAGTGAAATAGGATGATTTTGAAATCAATGGGAATGAATATGAGTTTGTTCTGCTTAGAATGAATTTAATATAAGCGAGTAAGTTGTAAATCACTTAAACTGAATGGAATGGTTTGAGAATTGGTTGTAAGCAATTGTAATAAGTGTCGGAACCTTATATGTGCTTATGGAAATCATATAACGTTCATTATATGTGAAATTTATGTGTTAGCTATTGAAAGTAAGTGAAATGTAAAGACCCGAAAATTCGAACTCCTTTGAGCTGGCAACTTCCACAACAATCCAGCCAAAGAGGAACGAACTCCCGAATCTTTAGGGTTTAAGAAGAAGAAAAAGGCAGAAGAAGAGAGAAAAAATAGAAAATAGGGAGGAAAGAAAATAGAAAATAGAACGGAACAGAAAACAACAGAACAATATCAGAATCTCACAATTCGCAGCGGAACAACATATAATAATAAATGAATAATCTTTAAACAAAGAACTATATCAGTTATTACATTTTATACATTTCTTTACATTACATCATATCATCAGAGTGTACAACAACAACTGACAGCGGAAAAGAAATACTATATACTAGTAATACGCCATGTCATCCAGCTTGCCTCCAGCAACTCCAGAATATCCAGAATATCCTGATAAACCTTAACTCTTGACAGCCCGTGTGGAAATTGGTGGGCACCCAGAGTTTAGGAAGGAAAACAATAAACTCCGAGTCAGTCATGTGACTGGTGTGGGAACTCAAAACAGTTTATTTATCTTTAAAATCAAAATAGAGGAATATTTTTAAAGTCACTTCGCAATGCTTTTAAAAATGAGACTACCATAAGGCCTCCCGCACACACACACAATGCAAACGCAGAATCGGAGGAGATTTCTCCTTATGATTGTCAAAGATGCTTGATACGCATTAAAAAGAACATTTGATATTATTATTAGTGCATAGTGTAGGAAAAATTTATTTCGAAAATAAAGATATAAATCTTAGCCAGCATAGACATTCCGCACTTATGCCTACTATAGCTACCATGTTCAATAGCAGGTTACCGCCACATTCCATGGCAGGTTATACAACTAAAACCGTACAAGTCTCGTATTGTTTCTTTGGATTTCCAACGAATGATCAGGCCAAGGAACTTCCCATTGCCATATGGAAACGCCTCTAGATGGACGTCCCCAGAACTTAACTAGCTCTCTGCCAACACAAGGCCGGGTTACCTTTATCACTAGGTAACTACTACACGAGTATGCCATCCCCCGGTCCTTTGGGACCTTTAACCGAGTGCTCGTAATCAATTCACACAATCATAAAGTGTTTTCAACATGAGTAAGTATTTGGGCTCCATACCATGATACCACCCTTTACCAGAAGGAAATGCACATACCCTAAAGGGAGCTACCCCTCATAACCTTGCTGCATCTTTCATGTTTTGACCATTCCCGGGGTGTGAGGCTCGACGAAGTCACGTCCACAAAAACATACTTTATTCAAAAGCCCTGCTTTGGGTCAACAAATGATCATAGAAATGATCACCAGGATAGACGATCAAATAAATGATCCTATCACAAATAATCAACACAATGATCATTTCACAGCAACACTCAGCATGTCACATTACCAAATTGGGAATATATCGCTGATAACCTTCAACTACATAACCTCTAAGGGTGTTAAGCTAAGAGAATAAATTCTCCGCCACCAACAGAAATATATTTGTAAGAAATCTGCTTTATATCTCAATTTGTAACGTCAGAGATACAATCCATACAAGTCTGTTCCGGGATCGAACAGAACCGAAGGCACTTACAAAGAAGTCCTTGCAATCCGGATAATCTCTAATCACGTCCGGACTTCCCATCACATAGGGAGTCTCTATACCGTAGCTACTCGGTGCAAAGACAATCGACGAGTTGTCCTTTCGCTTTCAAAAATATCTGGTCTTCAACACTAGTCATCAATGCTATCCATTACGTCGTATCACTATTCGGAATGGGTAATCCGAATAACGAGCGCAATAATTTAAAAATAAGTGTAGCATTCAAATCCAAGCAAATCACACAAATACCTTTCAAAGGTAAATATTGATAGTCGGCTATTGAACTATCAATGGATATGCACAACATCACCAGATTCCAAATAATTTTCCAAATTATTTATTTCCCGAAAATATCTTTACAAGATATATAATTTTCAATACTTCAAAAATAAATCAATATTTATTTTTAAACAACTTCCCTTTTCATTCATAAATTCCATAGTGAATTTATATTTCAAAATATCCATGCATATACGATTTCAATTATTCATTTCAATTTATCTTCAAAAAGATAAATTCTCAAAATATTCACTTTATATTGGAAAACATTTCCATACTTACTTAATAAGTTATTCACAAATCCATTTATTTTCAACTCTTGGAAAATATTCAATATACTTAAATCGAAATTAAGTATATATTTCATTCTTTAAGGAAATCATTCTCTTAACCATATTTATTTGGGCCAAAACGAATGTTGCGTAAAACATCGTTACGACGTCCCAAAATCACTAGTATAGGGATTCGAAATTAAAATAGATATATAAATCCCAATACTATACAAAACATTTCCTTTTGGAAATCATTTACTATAACAACAGTGTTATAGTCCATCATTTCCTTCTATTTCTCGAAAACATCTATTTCAACAATAAATGTTGAAATCTATGGTTTTGAATCTCAACATATTTTAAAACATCGTTAGATCGTTTTAATTCTATTTAAAACATCACATTCAAAACAATTTCTTTAACATATTATTCACTATTTAAAAACGTGAATATACTACGTTAACAATTTCATCATTTCTATTCATTTTGTTTCAAAGGATTATTCACAGTCAAAAACGTGAATATAACTCCATTAATAGGTTACAACAATTTACTTCTTAAAATAAGTCGTTTGCGAATTTATAAAACAACGTTTATAAATTCTATTTTTATTTATCTTATAACATCTTTCTTTATAAATTTTCTTTATTAACCTACTCACTTTATATCTCAATTATGAACCAAAAGTCCATATTATAAGTTAAACACTTATAATTTATTTCTTTGCAAAATCGTTCCTTTAACTTCCCAAATTACAAATCTTATAACTTATCAGATTTATTTATTTATCCAAAACCATTCTTTTAATTACTTTACAAATTTTATAAACCTACTGCTTATAAAATTCCATTTATAACTTCACCGTTTATAATTCTATAAATTTCATTCGTTTATGAAATTCATTCACAATTCATTCTAACACTTATAAAAACTCGTTTTATAACTCAAATATTTTTAATTTATAAATATCAATTTATAAATTCTTTTATATAAATCAATTTATATTAATATTTTAAAACGTCTTTAAACTCCTTTATAATTTCACCATTTTGATTTATAAAATAATCAAATTTTATAAATCCTATATTTAAACTTTTTACAATAGATTCAAAAATCCCGATTAAACTATTTTATAAAATCATTAGCCTCATATTTTCAAAAATCAATCTTTAACTGTATTTCTCAAAAATCATAATTTTTATAACATTAAAAATTATAACGTTTATTTATTTAAAATGAATCAATTTCCAAACATATAATATATTTTCAAAAATCACTTAAAAAATCATTTTTAAAATTCCAAAATTTGGCCCAATGATGCTACATACCAAATAGTCAATCACGACAACAATGATATCATATATCGATATGATAATCAACGAATATCAAAATATCCATAATCAAATAAATACTGTTGAGGAATCCAGTTGGGTCCCTCCAACCTGTTTTCCTGCATCCACAAACATTAGCACAATACCAATTCCGCTCCAGTACGGAATTATCGCGGTATATGGGATTTAAAATATTATCCGCTTAATAGACGGCGCAATAGGGTCTCATCCGCTATACAAATGCGGGAAATCAATAACTCCAATATATACATATGCCAATATATATATATATTGCTATTATATATAATACCAATTTCACTGTTTATGAAATATTCGCGGTATATATTTTTAATAAATAACATCCACTTACTAATGGCGCATAATGTCTATTTTAACAATCAATAGATAACAATCATCATTCAAACATGCATTCAAATATTTTAAATCTAACTATTTAAAATAAAAATCGAAACTGATTCGATTGAGTGAGAAGTTCTCACTTTGATTTCAATTTCGTTTTAGCGATTTATTTCGAATAAAATTAAACGGACGTTTAATTTTACCCGAAATTCTCACTAACTCCAAACGACTCCAATCCATTTTCATCGCGTAGTTCTCGTCCATACGATTCCAACGCAACTGGTTTCGCGCGTTTTCGACCTCGTATGAAAAAGATATGCATTTTTGAAGTTTTATACGAATTTTATATAAATAATTACAACATAATTTAATTATACTAAACCCACACTTGATCACTGCCGTTAGATCCAAGCAAAACCCATCAGGGCCGCACGTTCCTTCCCTTCTTCTTCCTCTCACGCACGTTACTTACAGGACCGAACATGAACCCATTAGGCGAAACTAGGTTTTCAAATTCGAGCCTCCTCTCTACACGAAACTTCATCAAACCACCTCCATTCGAACGCCGACGCCAAAAGCTACCCACGGCCAGAGGCCGCACCCCCCTAGCGCCTCGATTTACACGAAAAACGTAACCAAAGCCGGCCACTTCCAGCTCAATTTGCCGCCAATCCGCTTCGAGTTAAACAATCATAACCGTTGGATCTCGAGATCTCAGAGTGCTCTACGAGATTGTAGTTGGGAGTTTCCTACGATTGTTGATGGATTGAGAGATCGGACGGGAAGAAGGTCGCGTGTTTCTGGCCTTTGAATCTGAAAGTGGCGGCTACGTTTAGGGTTAGGTTAAATTTTTTTTTTTTTTTTGTGAAGGGTGTTGGTCTATTTATAGGGAATAAAACGACACTATTCATCCGGGTTTTCAAAACTCCGATTCACGCGCAGTGACCGACATTTCTAGGGTTTACCCCGCGTTCCGGACACAATCGAACAGGTTTCGGAAGCTAATTCGGTCATCTGTGCGAGTTATGGCAATAAACGTTCAATTTAAATTAAACCGATTTAAACGATTTTCTAGGCGTTTTAATTTGTACCGGACAAACGGTAAATCCAATTGACACTAAATTTGAAACCTTACAATAATATCACATTACGGATCCGATGAAACTGGTTTCGTCGAAATCCGAGACTGTTTGAAAAATGGCTATTTTAACTCGCCAAGTTAATATTAAAAACAATTCGATGCGTTTCGAGCTGCTACGATCAAACGGTAACTCCGATTGCTACAAAAATTGAAATCCGATAATAACTAACTATTACGGATCCAATGGAACTAGTTTCGTCCAATTCTGAGACTGTTCAAAAATTGACTAATTTCACTAGTCGATTAAATATTAAAATATTCAATTTTCACAAATTAACTTTTAATTCGATTTTAAAAGTTCTAAAATATCATTCTAACTTCAACATGATAAAATAAAATTTTACAAATCATTTTCATATTTAACCCAATTTTCAATTAATTCCATAATTTAACATATTTAATTATTGATTTAATTATCCAATTAAATCCAATTATTCAAATTAAAATTTATTCGACTTATAAATTCACTTATTAATATTTAAAATTAATTAAATATTCAAATTTTAATTACTAAAAATCCTGGGTCGTTACATGAAATATTAATAAATTGCATATATTTAGTACTTATATGTTTGAATTGAGTAAGTACAGGTACCGGGAAGTCGTTTGGCTGGATTAGATCGCACAAAATGCTAAATAATAAGCCGCTTGCTTAAAAACGCTAAATAAAGGTACGCCTACGCAATACAATAGGAAATATGAACTGTTTTTGGTTTTTCCGACCGTGTGGTCGATGTATATCTATTTGTATCTCTTGTCAAATTGCAAAAGCTCCCCCGTACAAAGGACACTCTGCGAAAAAATTTCGAAAATTTTAGGAGCTAGAAAAAAATTGAAAATTTTGGGAAATTTTTTGTTAGCGATAAAACGATTTCAGATTGGAAATTGAAATAAATTAGGGAATGAAACTAATTTAAAATAATGATATGAATCCGTTATAAATGAAAGATAAAATTCAATATTCGGAGTTGAAGATAAATTGAATTCATATGGAAATGGGAAAACCAATTTGAATAGAAGTAGATATGAAAACTTCTGTAATGAAATGTATAAAATGATTTTAAAAGCTATGATTGGATATTATTGCTAAGTAGGATATACAAGTATTATGAAGGAAAAGAAAAATGGGTTTTGTTTCAGAAGATAAATTTGGATTGCTCGACAAAAAGGTATGTGTTTAAATTTCTGTATGAAATTTGATTGGGTTTTTGATCTAGCCACTTGGCGTTTTGTTTTCTTTTGGAATTTGGAAGCTCGTAGAGGCATTTTGTAGTTGTATCGAGCTAGCCGCGCAAAGGAGACGTTGGCGAAATTTTCCAAAAATTTAGGGAGTTAGAAATTTTTTTAAGAAAATTTTGATAATTCAAAATTTGGTTTTAAATCGAAATTTGAATGATTGAGCAAATAGTATCATTTGAAAACTATACGAGAGTTTGGGAATTTAGTAAGAATGGTAATGAGCCTTTTATAAAAAGATAAATGGGTAGGATGTTGAATTGTTGGTTTTGGGAAAAAGTAAATGGGTATTTGGACCATTCTTCCTAACTAGTAATTTTGGAGACGGAATTCTTTTAAGAGGGGAGGAATGTGATGACTCGGAATCTTTGGATGTTTGAAATCGGAATATTTAATTAATTTTAAATATTTGCAAGATAGTTTAACTTGGATTTCAAATATCAGTTTGAATTTGGCGATTGAACTTATTGAATTAAATAATTTGAAGTTGGGTAAAATGTAAAATCTGGAGTTTTAAGCCTGTTAAAAATAATTTGAAAGGATGTAAAATTTATATTGATAGTGTTGAGGATAATAAAAGTTTTAAAATTGAATTTAACACTGATTTGTTCGGTTTTGAATTTTTATCGTTTCAAATTGAATTTAAAAATAGCCTTCCGAGGCACAGTCTCGGATTTCGACGAAACTAGTTCCATTGGATCCATAATATTGTATTATTATTGGATTTAAATTTTCATAGTATTTGGAGTTGTTGTGCGAGCGTACGGTAAATAAACACACTGAAATTTGTATTGGAAATTCAATACAATAACTGATCCAAAAAGCTATCTTCTCCATACGATCGAATTAGGACACGAAACCTTTTCCATTGCGTTCGGAATAGGGGTTTAACATTATAAACGCCTAGCGGCATGCCTCGATAGAACATCGATATTTCGGCTTCGTTTTCGAGACGATTTATAATTTAAGAAAGATAAATGTGTTTGGACCAGTCAACCTATTTTTATTCCTTCTCAGTACGCCAACTTATACTCATCCTAACACGCTACGTTTCCTCTCTTTCTTTTCAATCAGATCGTGCCTCGTTCCTCTTTAAAAATCATGATCCCGTTCTCAAATAAAATGGACTGAAACACGTTTCCCCCACTGCTTTCTTTCAGTTGAACGAAGACGAAATTAAATTCGTTTCGTATAAACAAAATAAAATGAAAATCTCTTAAAACATTCATAGCCGACAGAATCCTCAAACCTGAAGAAAAAAAATCGGCGAAGAGAATCGCGTGATGTTCCTCTTCTCAGTATTCGAAGTCGGTTCGTTTTTTTTTAAGAAGGGAGATTTCAGCTTCGCGTCGAGGAGGTTAAGGTGAAGTCGAGCACGAGGAGGGCTGTGCACGAGTGCGTTGAAGGATTGGGCAGCATGTTGTTGGCGGTGATCCCAAGTCACGCGAGACCTAGGGAGGAAGTCGAAGGCACTACTAAGGGTTCGGGGGTGGTTCCTTTGAGCGGCAATGGCGATTTCAACTCGAGTGAGGGGTCGCATACGCACGCGGCAACTGGTGGATTTTCGAACTGGGTTTGAAGTGCTGTTGAAGTCGTTAACCCGGGCGAGGCATTGGGGGATCGAGACGTTGGCATCCAGGGATTCGAATTTAGAGAAGAAGCAGAATGTTGGAAAGAGAAGAGGGATAAGGTTTGGGCATTCTCGAGTTCGAACCTTTTCGCGAGGTATATTTGGATTTATTTTCAAATCTAAGTTTGATAATAAACCTTTACAGTAAGTTCGAATGTTTATTTTTACGTACAGATAATTTTAAAGATAAAATAAAATATAAATATACTGGGACTTACTGTCTTGTTTAAAATATAAACACATACCTATTCTAATTTAAATATATATATATATATATATATAGACAGAAAGAAGAATATGTATATATTTAAGATTTTGAAAATATAAGGGGATTTTTAAATATTTGAGGAATTTATAAAAGTAGATTTTTGGAATCTCTAATTTAATTTTATTAGTATATATATGTAGTTATAAAAGGGAAAATTAAT
The DNA here is from genome assembly GCA_030765085.1 of Allium cepa. Taxonomy (NCBI): domain Eukaryota; kingdom Viridiplantae; phylum Streptophyta; class Magnoliopsida; order Asparagales; family Amaryllidaceae; genus Allium; species Allium cepa. Next base: position 1,041,630,266 of record CM060928.1, read on the forward strand.
AGTTTAATTAAATCATTTGCAAATTTAATTTTTTACTTGGAAATTGATTAATTTAATTCAAATGTTAAATAATCATATAATGCTTATACAAGGTCAAATCGTGAAGAAAACAAGACGAGATGGATCAGATTGCAAACAGCAAAATCAAAGGTGAGTTAATCTCACTCATCTGGGTAATATTCAAATTTTAAATAGTTAAATTTAAATAATTGGTTGAATGGTTGAATTGATTTGATGTGCTATATTATAGTATATAATATATCTTGGAATGATTGATTTCCCGCATTATATAGCAGATGAGACCCTATGCGCTGCATAATAGCGGATGATATTATATAATCCCATATACCGCGATATTCCACCTCGAAGTGGAATTGGTATTTTATATTATGCTAACGCCTGTGGATGCAGGGAAAACAGGTTGGAGGGATCCAACTTGATTCCTCAAAATTATCTAGATTATTAAATTCTATGTTATGATTATTTGTTATTCTGGGTTGAATTATATTGATAATTGGAAATGTTGGATGCTATGGGTTGATTTAATATAGTTCGGTACTGAGTTATCAAAATATATAGAATCGGATTTTTGGAAAGAGAATAAAGAAGAGAATCTATAAGTAAAAATAATTATAGAGAAGTTGACTAAATTTAAGAATGAATTGGAAAAGAATAAAAGTGGATTTTAAATGTTAATAAATAAATTCCAAGTAGGGAAAGAAGATTTAAATAAACAGGGAAATAATGAATTTTTAAAACTTAAGTGGAGCATTTTAAAGAGCAAATAATTTATTTTAAAGATTTAAGCTGTAAATTTATTCAAAGGAATAGAGAAGGAATTTGGGGAAATCTGAAAGTTGGTAATTTCAGTTAAAAATATTTTAAATCATAAATTAAGAATAAAAATATGAAGTCAATGGGTTTTGAAATAAATGAGTAAGTAAAGGAATTTATTTCAAATGGAGTAAATTGGAAATCAATTTGGGAATTGATTTAAGTGTGTAAAACCAGGATTTTTAAAGGAGAAGCGAGATTTGAAATTTATAAACTGGGTTTATAAAAGTAAAGTAAAATATATCAATGTATATTTGGGAAGAATAAATTCAAGGTGGAAACTATTAAAGGAATGGGTAAATTTATTTAAAAATAAATAGTGATTTATTTTTAAAGGATGTGAAAGCAAAGTAAATTTCCCTAGATAGCCAAGTACATTTTCAAAGCAAATTTTTAAGTATAAGTTAAAAGTTTTAAAGTTGTTTAAAAGTATGATTTAGAAAATCTATTATTTGAAATGTTTGAAATTTTAAAGTGTGTATTTTTCAAATTTATCTTAGTAGTAATTATTTAAAAGTGACTTGGTATTTTATTTTAAAAGAGAAATTTAGTTTCATATTTTATAAAGTAGCTTTATTTTAAATATTCTTAAAGTATATATATTTTTAATAAAGTATTAAAGTAGTTTTTAATTTAAATATTTTAAAGTAAATTTTATAATAAAGTGTTTTTAAATTGTTCAAAAATCTAAGTGTTGTACTTAGTGGTTTCAGTGGAAATAGAAAATATTTGGGAATTTTATTCCATAAAAGAAGATGGTTTGAAACTGTGTTCAAAAGGTTGAATATGGAAATATACCTTGCGAAGATATTTTGAGAATAATAAATAATTTGGAGAAATTATTTATGGTTGATGGATGTTTGTGAATATTAATTGATAGTTAAATAACTGACTATCAATATTGGCCAATGCGCTAATCGTTTCGAAGAGACCGGGATCGGGATTTATTTCTCGAAACTGCTTCGATCCGGTTTGTATGTTTTCATGAGGAAGATGAGTTCGGAGTCGAAGATGGAGCAGTGAATTGCAGGGGCTAGTCGCTATTAATCCTGAGGATGATTCCAAAATGGATGTAGTAGGAATAGTGCCTTCGGTTCCGTTCGAACCCAGGACGGACTTGTATGGATGAATGCTTTCAGAATATCGTCAGGTGGACGGTGAGCATTCTAAGGGATATGTTCTAAAAAGGTAACGCTTAGCCTCAAGCCTCAAGCCTCATCAAACGGGAATGACTGAAAATCAAGGGTTATGCAGCAAGGCTAGGTGGGTAGCAGCCATTTCAGGGTGAGGTCATCCCTGTCTAGATGTCCCTTTTATTTCGGCTTAGTGGTGCGGTTGTTGATCATAACCGTGGGGTGATCTTACTCGGGATTATCCAGTAAGGGTAGTCCCGGTCTTATGTTGCAAGGGATTGGGAGTAATCCTCGGTACTGTGATCTAGACCAGGTACCGTGACAGGTGGTACCCTAGTGCCTAGTCATTAGTTGGAAATCCATTCTCCCTACGAGCCTTGTACGATTTTTGTTTGTATTACCCACTTTGTGGCTAGTAGCTGGAATTTAATCTTGTAACAATTTCGGCTATTTTAGTAAGTATTTGTAAATAGACCCTATTATAATATCAGAGGATTTTAATAAAAAGTGTTTTAGCTATCGTAAGGTAAAAACCCAACATGTTTATTTGTAGCGTAGTCTTACGAGATGCTTTTGTTTTCAAAGGATTCTTGAAACTTTAATAATCAATTTGAGTGTGATTTCTCACACTAGTTTTCCAGACTGACTCGAGTGTTATTTAACTATAATGCTCGGGTCAGACCGAGTATTATAGAAAACAGGAAAGGATGCTGTGGAGCTCAGGAGATGAGCTGGATGGCGATACGTACTTCCATATTTCTGTTACATATTTCGCTGTGTATACAGATTGTGAGGACAGATTATGATTACTGTCCAGTTGTGTGTTATGTATACTCTGATGATGTATGTATAAATAGATATAGTATTTGTTTTTGGTGTAAAGATCGGTGATTATTTATTATATTTTATTCCACTGCGATGGTTAGATTCTAATGTTATTTTCTATCTTCTTCTTCTACCTCTTCTTCTTCTACCTCTTCTTATTTAACTCAAATGGTTCGTATTTCTGTTCATCTTGAGTTGATTGATGTAGAATAGTGTTGACTCAAGAGGTATGGACGGGTCGTTACAACATATAGCAGGTACACAAAGGTTGCGTCACTATCCCAGTGATTACAAACGTAGACTGTAGGCAATCGATTCCTCTCAAGTTACGCTATGAAACCACATAGATCGCAATTTACAAAAGTTATGTCGCTATCACGGTGAAATCAAACGTAGATTGTAGGAAATCACTGATCTTGAATTACGCTACAGAACCACGATAGATGGCAGTTACACAAAGGTTATGTTGCTATCACAGCAAAACCAAATATAACTGTAACGACCCTGGATTTCGGCCCGGTTATTTTAATGAATGTTTAATCAAATTAATATAAAATGTGAATTGATCATATTAAAATGAATATGATCTTGGAATTTTTGCTATTTATTTATATAAATTGTATTCTGAAAAGAGATTGATTTGGGAATTTAAAATAAAATCTTCTAGGAATATTTAAAATAAATTTATCTTGTGTATTTAAGGAAATTATTTTTCTTGTTACAAATATATAAATGCAATATGTAGAAAATAATGTTCAATATAAAATCTAAGCTTGTTAATATAAAATATAAAATACAAATAGATGATAATGTTCAATATACAATGTTTATGTTAATATAAGCCAAAATTAAATATAAATAAGTAAGTAAACACATCAATCGAAGTTTAATATTAATAGTCAAATATAAAATACAAATCAAAATGTAAATATAAATCGAAACAAGAAATAAGTAGTAAATACTTGCAATATCATTTTAACTTTGCAAGACCATAGAAAAATATATAATATAATAAGTATAAAATGTAACTAAATTATATTGTACATATTTAAATATTGTTAACTAAAGCACAAATACAAATAAAAATGGGTAAGTAAATTTATGAAATGTAACTTAAATGATTGATAGTTAAAGTACAAATAAGAAATAAAAAAAAATATAACTACAAGCAAATATAAAAGTACAAGATACATAATAGACTTTAAGAGCAAAGCATATGATAAAATGAAAAAAAAGGAATGACATAAATAACAAAACAAATATTTTATATAAGACCATAGTAAGGTAGAATCTGGCAATTTTATTTACATAGACATATATGTACTTTGAAGTTTAAACTAGGAAGGGTAAGACAAATATTCATACATAAACAAATCTTCATATACACAAGAAAAGGAACCTGACAACAGATGTATGTTACAGTTCAAGCTAGAAAAGCAATAAAGCACATATTTATTAATAAGTAGCTTTTTATTCAAGCCATAAGTTAACTGCAAAGTGAACAAGTTTATACAAATATCTAGTTGTACAGATAGACATAATAAGTATGTATATAGTCATTCAAGCTGGGAAATAATAAAAAAATAAAGTAACAACCATGTGTACATAAGACAATAAGTGTTTTACCAATAGCTTCATTCACAAGCCAAATTTTGACCTGAAATATATGTCTGCCTACAATATTATGTACAGCTAAAACATAATAAGTATGCAAACATATTATGAAACAAAACATGTACTTGATAATATCTCAGCCAAACTTTTTGACAAGTCAAGAATATTTACAAATCTAAAAAAAAAATCAGAAACAACATCTGATCAAAGTCAAATGCAGGGGACAATAGTACCAGCTACCATCTTCCTTAAACACTGTCATCTTGTATTTAAGTGATACATCTGTTTTAATTCGTGGAGTATGAACTTGAGAAAAAGCATAGAAGGTAAGCCAACAAAGCTCAAATTTAAAATCAAATACAGAAAAACAATATAAAGTAAAATTCAAGACAATTCAACTGCTGATTCAAGGAAGAAATCAATTATATCAGGGTGTGCCTTCTGTTTAAAAGAATTGGAGGTGAGTAAACTAAATTTAAAAAAAAAAGTTTAAGCCAATTTATATAGTGCAAATTTATCTGATGAATTGATTGTATATGCTTCAGTTGTATGTGTTAAAATGCATTGTGTTTCCTGTAAATTGGTACAGGGTTCATATTTGAATCATTAACTTAAGATATCCTTATTTGATCATGGATAAATTTTGATTTCCTTAGCAAACAAGATGTAAACTTAACTAGGATTTCTAAAGGGGCAATTACAAATCACCTCATCAAGTACTTCACTGTCTTATAGAGATACAGGTAGATTAAGTGATCATTGAAAAAAAATCGAATGTAGCAGAATGTGGATTCAAGATTGTATATTGAATATATACTGCAAATCAAAGTTTTTACAACAAGAATTAAGATTTATAGATTGATATTTAAGTAGCAGTTTGTAAATAGACCAAAATTTGTATTTTGCAAATTCCTAGTTACAGATTCAATTTAAATTGATGAAATTTGTTATGGAGGTAGTTCGAATACTCAAGATGATGGAAAAAATACTGGATAATTTTTCAAGTTTCAGAATTTGTCGAACGAAGGCAAGTTAGTGCTTATGTTCATGTTTTTAGTTTTAACTGCAGTATGACGAATTTCTTTTTATTCACGCGATCGAGCTTTACGTGGATTGGAGGAATGGGAGAGTGACGAGTGGTAGTGGTGTGGTTGAAGTATGAGTGTCTCCAGTAGCTTAGGCGGCGGTGGCGGGGCAAGTTAGTGGTCAGTCAAGCTTACAATTTCTTTGAGCTGGAGGTTTTTTTTTTCGATTCGATATTTTAGGGTCGAATTGAATTGAGTTTTCGAATATTGGGAGGATTTGTGACTTGCAGGGGTGTTGGGTGATCGCCGAAGTTAGGCCGCGCCGCCGTGCACGTGCACGGCAGCGGTGTCGGCATCAGTGCCGTGAGGAGGAGTTTTGACTCGGGTCGCGCTCGTGAAAAATTGGGATCTGCTTCGAGTTTTATCGAGAGCGAGATGGGTGGCCTGTTGCTTTTCATCATTTGTTTAATTGAAGTTTAAACTTTTAGACATTTTACTGTTAAAAAAACAACAAAGAGGAAGAAAAAATCAGTAGAAGAAAATGAAGAAAGGGAGAGAGGGACGCAAGTAACTGAATTTTTCGTGCGGGGTTTACTCGGGTTCATGCGAGTTTAAATTTTCCAGTAGTAACTAAAATATATATATACAAGGAGAGAGGAGCAGGGAGCAACCCGGGGAAAAGAAGTGAAATCACGAACTGTTACTCGAGCAATCTGAGGTGTTCTCTCGGTATTTATATAACAGGTTTAAGCTTATGTAACATTTTGCTAATGATGGTAGACAATTCGTATTAATAAAATTAAATGTAGCACAAGCATGTTTAACATTTAAGTTTCCAAATTAATACTAAGTTATTTGAATTTATTAAAGAAGATTTAAAATGTAGGATAAATAATATGTAGCAAATTAATTATGTTGTAAGTAAAGTAAAAATGTTAACTAATGTGTAATCGTAATTAACTAAATAATCCAAAAATAAAATAAAATAAATAGTTGATTTGGTAAGTAAGAGTTAAGAAAATTTATTAAGTAATAATTAAATAAGAAAATTACGAAATGGTCAAATAGATGTTTCAAACAGATTGATAAATAAATTAAATGATTAATCAAAGTTAAATATCTGGGTTAAGAAGTAATTAAGCTGAATAGTGTGAAATACAATAAGTTATTAATTAAGTAATTAAGAAATTGATAAATTGTGATCAATTAAACAGAGTTAAGTGATTAACTCTCAAGTAATTAGTTCTACATTGAATTAATTACAAATAAGATTTAAAGGTGACTGCTTATGGACCGTTGTGATTGAATACCTGATTGTGATATTTATGAGATGATATTATATGTTACTCTGTGATATGCTGTGTTATATCTATGATGCGTGTATATGTTTTATCTGTGATAACTGCTATGATAATTTGTGTAACAACCCACATATTTAACGATTTTATATTTAAATGTTTAATTTAAATATAGCGTCGTTAGTCGGATTTTGGTCCGAAATGTTACTTTCTGCAAATGGCCGAACTGGAACTCGAAACTACCTCCATTGGTTCCAAAATGGCGTTTGCGATCTTTTTGAGTATAATCTTTGATATGTTTGGAGTAAGTGAAATTTTGACCTTTTCTATTGGGCTTTGGGCTTGGGTTTCACCCAAACTGTTCTATTAACCTCAACTCAGCCCTTCTCTCCTCTCATTCACTTATTCATTTCATTAAATTTAAGCTAAAACTGATAATGGTGGAAGAGAATGGGAATTAGAGACTCCTAGCCCTTGTTTACTTGCAAATCCAAATTCTTGCTCTAAAATCATAGAGAAGCTATTGGTAAGTTCATCTCCATCTTCTCCATCTCTTCTCCTCTTCAATTTCAGTAATTTCCTAACCCTAACTTAGGAAATACTTGCTTTGATTCTAGATTGAAGCTTGTAGTGTTGAAGTGGAGTATAGTTGGTTGATTCCTTGAAAAAAGGTGAGTTTTTAACTCACATCTACCTCTCTTGCTATCATTGATGTTGGGTATGATTTCCTAACAAATATTCATGTGCTATTGCTTTGATTTGAAAAAGGTTGGAATTCATTTGAAATAGGGCAAGAAGTGCTGGAAAACAGCCTTCGGCCGACCGAGCGTAGGCTTCGGTCGACCGACCTGCTGCCCCGAGCCATAATTGGTTTTCTACATCTGGCCGGCCGACCGAGCTCTGTAGTCCGGTCGACCGACCTGCTCTGTTCTGTCTGTTTTGCCTATTTTGCATATTTGATTGATTTTTCGGATTTTATCAATTCAAGTTGCTTTTTAGTGGTTGTTATTGCATATTTGGCTTTGATAACTTACTCTTGACTTCATCCACGGGTTTTTATAAAATAATCTCTCGAATCGTATTTAAAAGCTCGTTTCTCCTATTTATAAATTCTATTTAAAACACACACTTTCGCACGTCGAGCGAAGTGGAAGGGTGATTAAATGGTTGGGCAAACCACGGACCATGAATCTGTGCGTTTATCCTTTCGATTAATCCCCGACCTATTCAATTGATCGTTTTGACCTTCGGGTTTGGTTTATCGATGATATGAGGTAAACTTTATACTGCTTTGAGTGTGGAAGTGACTGACGGATAGTAAACTGTTTAGTGCGAACGAGTGGTTATGGGACATACGTTAACACTTTTCGGATTCCTTTTCGAGAGTTGTGACACATTCCGCCAGTTAGTGGTGTCCAGAACTGGGTCTTCGACCTTCACCACTACGGTTTGCCGCCCTATAGTATCGCTTACGATGTTGGTCTTTATGAGCCGCATGGGTGATATTGGGTTTGTGCCTTTAGTATCGCTTTTGGAGTTGGTCCTTTACCCTAGCTCAAGAGATATTGGAGTGGTTTCTTCACCACCGCTCAAGAGATATTGGAGTGGTTTCTTCACCACGCTCAAGAGATATTGGAGTGGTTTCTTCACCACCGCTCAAGAGATATTGGAGTGGTTTCTTCACCACCGCTCAAGAGATAACGGAGTGGTTTCTTCACCACCGCTCATGATGTTTCATTTATATGTATATTCCCTAGGTATTGCTTTTCTGTATTGGTTCTTTGGAGCCACACGAAATATAGCGTTTACCTTGTGGAACTCGTATTTATCGGTATTTGTTGTTTGCCTTTATGGCTTGCTTTGGGATATTCTTATCCTTTGTTTCTATATGTTGTCGATGATATGAGGCTTGTTCTATATGATTCATCTTTCGTTAGATGATTGTGTTATCTCTTTTAGAGATATCTATTATGCTTTGTAACCTTGCAGGTTTATTATTGTTCAGTTTATCTAACTGATTTGTTATCTAGACTGACCCGTGTATTTTATACTCGGGTCAGACCGAGATGTTTCAGGTTAGGTGCTTTGGACTTAGCCTCTTTTGCTTCCGCATGGACTATTCCGCTAGTTTCTTTTTGTCTTAGCCTTCTTGTAGTCCTTATATGTTGTAACTCTGATATGTATTCTTGTGAACTCGTCTGTATATTGTGGTTTGCTATACCACTTGATGTGTATCATTTTGTATACTCTGTTATGTATCTATATATGTGTATGTGATGATTTACTGTTCTGTGATGTATATTACATTTGAGTTGTTATATTCTGTTCTGATAGATCCTATAGCCATTGTAGTCTTGCTTTAAATATTTATTGAATACGTCGAACTGTTTGTGATTCTACTTTTCGACGTGTTTAGTGAATAGTTAAGGTAAGATTACACATGGTCGCTCCTATCCAGCCTTATTCTCCGTGTTAGCAGACGGTATTATCTATACAATACTCTTTGCTAACGTGGGTATAGAGGTGGGGCGTCACAATTCGATTGTTGAATTTAAATTGTCTTAACTGTTAAGTTAATTAGACAACTTGGCCCTTAAAATGGCGTTTGGATCCGATGAGACCGGGATCGGAAGAATCAATTTTGATTCTCCGAAAACCACATCGATCCAATTTAAACGTTAGGTCGTGAATCCTGAAATGAAGATCAAGATAGTGTTTCAGAATGCAAGGGTTATCGTCGTTGACTCTGAGGGTGATTCCAAAATGAGTGTGACGAGATAATGCCTTCGGTTTCGTTCGAACCCGGAACGAACTTGTATGGATTGAATGCTTTCAGCACATCGTTAGGCGGACGATGAGCATTCTAAGAAATATGTTCTATAAAGGTAAACGCAGCCACAAGCCTCATCAACCGGGAATGGCTAAAACAGGGGAGATGCAGCAAGGTTAGGTGGGTCATGCCCAAGCAGGACAAGATATTTCCCCTGTCTAGATGTCCCTTTTTATTTCGGCTTAGTGGGTGGTTGGTCGTGCCAACCACGGGGTTTATCTTGTTCGGGACTGTTCAGTAAGGAATGGTTCCGGCCTTGTGTTGCAGGGGATGAAGGGAGTAATCCTCGGTACGGTGATCTAGGCCCCGTACTGTGACGGACGGTACCCCAGTAGCCCTGCCATTGATGGAAATCCATTTTCCCTACGAGACCCTACGGTTTTGATTTGTATTACCCACTTTTGTGGCTAGTAGCTGGAATTTAATCATGTAACAATTTCAGCTATTTTCTATTTACTTGAAAACCCTAGACACTATTATAATATCACTTGATTTTCTATGAAATGTTTTGGTTAGCGTAAGGTAAAAACTTACCCGTATTTATTTGTGGGGAGTCTTACGTGATACCTTTATTTTCAAATGTTTTTTCAAAGTTAAGCAACTTTAAACCGTTTACTCATACCAGACCCATGTCTGACTCGGAGTTTATTTTTGTTTTCATAAACTCTCGGGTACCCAAATTTTTACGGGTAGCCAAGGGATTCAGGTTAGATTTGACGAATTCTGGAGGAGCAATGGAGCAGGAGGCTTCTACGTTGTAGATATATGTATATATAGGGTGTTCCGCTGTGTTGATATCTCTGAGCCGATTATCTGTATTGTATATTGACTTGTGTTAACTAGACAGGTGTTTATAACTGTCTAGTATGTGATGTATGATATGTATAGCTCTGATATATGTAAAATTATGTAATATTTATGTGATATATTATATTTTGTTCCGTTCCGCTGTGAGATTCTTATGTTGTTGTTCTTTCTTTCTCTTCTTTTCTATTTTCTATCCCTTTCTTTCTTATTGATGATACGTCTTTCTGGTAGTAGAAGGGTGGGTCGTCACAATAACTATAGCTATGATACCCCTCGATTTGCGCTATACAACAAATGTTCACCAGAAACTCATGAGTTTTGTCCGTACGTCCTCTAGGATCCCAATTCTCATTGAACCTACCCTATGGATTCACAGGTAGAACCACCCAGTGGATCTCCTACTCTAAGTTTCAACTATCATGGTGGTGTCTTTCCATACTTTTAGTTTCAAAACATATCATACTATATATAGTACCTTTCAAATCATACACTTCATATGTATCACATATAAATTTTATCTAAAATCGATATCTTCTAATCAATAGTCTTTAATTTTGGTTTATCCAATTTCCTAAAGTCGACTATTTCCTAAAATCAAATGTCTTTAAAAAATCAATAGGTTCTAAAACTATTTTAGTTTCATTCTTATATACTTATAAGATTATTCTTTCCAACTCAAAAAATTTTAGGACCAATAATTTCTAAGACCGCTTCATACTTATATAAACTCCATTTAGTATTACAAATATCTTTCAAAGATCATTTTTTCTGGTTATAAAATCAAAATGTGGAGTTTGAATATACAATTAACATATGTAATATCATTAATGCCAATCAAAAATTTCCAAGTTCGATTACTTTTCAAAGTTATTGGTAACATTTCTTACATCTTAAAAAGTAAATTTCAGTTACAGTAACTATTCAAAAATTATCGCATTTACTCAAATTATACTATTTCACTTCAAAACCACTTTGCCATAATATCTCGATTTTTTAAAATTACTTCGAATTTCCATTTGGGTTATAACTTCAATTTAACCCAATTTGTATTTAAATCCATGATTTAAATATAAACAATTTCCACTCTGACCAGTTTGAACGTAGAAAATAGCTTGAATAGTTTTAAACTAGTTAAATAGTTAATATAAGATGGTTTGAGTTTTTAAAAAATAGTTTGTGTCGTAAAATAGCCTGGAAAAATCAAAATGATTTGAATATTTAAGAAGATAGATTTTAAACATTTTTATATTATAATAATTTATTTGAAAAAAGTTTCAAAGTCAAGCTAATTCAATTCTCAATCTTCCAATTCAAATCAATTTCAATTTCCATTTCCATTTAAGTTTATTCAAATTTCGATTTCAATTCGAATTAACTTCGATTCCAATTTTAATTCAAATCAATTTTGATTTTGATTTTAAATTAATTCAATTCAATTCCAATTTGAATTAATTTCAATTCAATTCTCACTTTAAACCATTTTGATTTATATAAATTGGAGTTCGATTTTCAAAATATCGATTTAAATCACTTGAATTAAATTAACCTTCACTATTCAATTTAAAAATCCAAAACTTTAAAAATAATTCAAATCTGAGCCCAAATGTTGAAATATCCGCATAAATTACTTTTTACTTGGACTTATTTCAAGGTTCGAGTAAGAGTTCAAATCATTTTAAGAAAAATCAATTTTTGAAATTCAAGTGATTTCTCAATTATAACTTCAAAATTTTAACCCTGGTTTTTTAAACAATTCTGGTTGACAAGTTCATTTTTGACATTTCAAACTCAAGTTCAAAAATGATCCCATTTCCATAAATTCGATTTTATTTCTTAAAATCAAAATCATTTAAACAATTTCAAATAATTTCAGGGATGGATATATATCATTTCAACCCAAAATAGATGTCATAGGTATGCATTATGTCAACCTATTTCTTGATTTATTTGAAATAATTCGATTAACAGTTTTATATACTGCAAATAATATCTAGGTTGATAGCTGGATATATCAAAATAAATAAACATCAAAATCATCCTAAACATCAATCAATAGCATCCATCACAAATTATCAGAATTCAAAATCCGTGTTGTTTCAAAAATCATTTTGAAACCATTCATACATACATAACTTCCTTTGCTCCCCTTATCAAAGCGATACCTTTCCTTTTACAATTTGGCCTATTTAACTTCCATAAATTAAATGTTAATATCACCTTGAAATTTCTAATTTCAGGTTATAAGTTTAAAACTTACTTAACTTGGCCTGAGTTAATTCCCAATTCGTTCAATCCATTTAAACTTACTCAATTTAAATTTTACATTCAAAGATTCAATCTTTTTTATATCACTCCCCACTTATAGGTTCAAAAACTTATTTTTCCTTTGTTACACTTCTCATTCCAATGGGGATTCTAGAATTCAAACACCCAGTATTCATTTCAAATCAACTTTGAAATCATACACACACACACATATATCTCATTTGCATACAAAATCACACTTTTAAATTTTAAACCAATCTTGGTTTCTATTCAAAACAAATTTCTTTAGAAATTTCAAAACATCCCTTGTTTTCAAAACAAAAATTTTCATAAAAAAATCTTCTAAATAATCGTACTTATTGTTTCCTTAAACACTTTGAAACACATTTCAAAATTTACAGGACTTAGATTCAAAACTTCCCAATTTAGATCAATCTAATCTATTAGTCACATTTATAAATTATTCTTATATAATTCTACTTCCTTAAATCATTTCACCATGTTTTATCATTGTTTATTTTGTAATAAACATCCATCATTAATACCCAACAACTAATTTATGATAATAATCAGTATTAGCATATCTAGAAACCAAACACAACATATATTCCACAAAAATTTTGAAAAATTATTTTGAAAAATATAATCACGGTACACTTATTTTGTTTTAAAACACTTTGAGAAGTACTTCCGAAATTTCCGGAGTTTAAGTACTAGTTTGAGTTTATTTTCGGCTTATCTCATTTGTAAATTTCATTCTCGTCAATTTCTATTTGTTTACTTATGTATATGTATATGTATATGTATATATATATATATATAACCATTTAAATTTTGTAATCTTTACTTGATTATAATAAAAACAACCTATTACCTTGATATACTATAATAATTTAGAAAAAATATTTCTCTTTTTTAATACCAAAATATAATCTTATATAAATATTATTTTAAACGTTTTTAAAATCACTATATAAGAAAATAACAAGTATGCCCTCATATATAATACATCAACTCATTCTAGGATACTATTGACCTTATCTCTAATGAGTAATCCCCACCAGAGCTAAAGTTCTCGCTTAACCTCACTCTGTTACCACGTGTAACGACTGAGCGATTTTCGACCATCGAAAATCGATACTACGTTCACTGTATAGTGTGCCGAGCAATCACTTGCCGGAAATACCAGGTTGTTATGGTTTAAGAAGAAAAAACATAGAAGAAGAAATAGAAATAACAACAACATAGAATCTCACAATCACAGCGGAACAAAGTATAATATACAATAATAGCTTTTTATACAAAATAAAATTGTAACTGTTAATATACATACAAATTATCAAAGTACAGTCATCAACATATAAATCTGGACAGTTATAATAACATGTCTTCAAAATGTTGGATATACAGCCAGCAATACACAATGGAATATAATCAAATACATGTGATATGTCTTTGCCATCCAGCTTATCTCCTGAGCTTCAAAAGCATCCTAACCTGAAACTGTAATACTCGGTCTGACCCGAGCGTTACAATATAGTAACACCCGAGTCAGGACGGAAACTAACGCAAGTAAACACACTTAATTTGTAATACTTGAGTTATCAAGTCCTTCGAAAACCAAGGTAACTCATAATACCATGTCACACATAAACACAACGGGTTTTTCTTTTACAATAACCAAAAGCATGTTTATAGAATAATCCATTGATATTATAATTGTGTCTGAGTAAAAAGTGCTTATTAAATATTCGAATTTGTTAAATTAATTAAATTCCAGCATATTTAGGCTCTATAATCTAGACCGTAAAGGTTTGTAGTGATTATTAAATCAAATTGGTTACAGATAACGCTGATATCTGATCCCGATCTCATCGAATCCAAGTAATAAATTTTATAGGCTAAGTCGCTAAATAAACAACTTCACAATCAGGATATTTACAACCACATTTGGTAATTCATTCCATATGTTTACTTTACCATAACCATTTTATCGAGATTTACTTGTAGTCATTACATTTTTCAGAAACTGAAATAGTGGTTAGTACGTGTCGATTTACTTTCTAGTAAAAAACGTGTCAACAACTTATTCTATTTATTTTAACTTATTTGGCTATCTAATAACACCCATAATAGATAATTGAAATCAATTTCAAGAACACTATTGGTTAACATAGATTATTAAATTAATCAACGGTTTGTAATTGACAATTAATTAGTTTACAATTTAGAATTGGGTTAGTTTCAAATCGTTGAGTCAAATTATATATTTTAATCTAACCTATTGATATTTATCTTACTTACCATTTTAATTCGATTAAACCAGGTACCGACCGAATTAACCGTAATTAACTTGGTTTGATTCGGTTCTGATTTTTTTCGGTTCGAGTTCGATTCAGAATAGATGCTGGGTGGTCGGACGTCGAAGGCATATTTTATTTGATGGCCAACGGAATCAAGTTTAAGAGGCCCAAAAATAACACAAGTCAAATGCAAACTTGAACCCCGTTGCTTATTTTTAGATAACATGCTTAATCACTGGGCTAGAAATATTGCTTATTTATAGATAATATACTGTATATAAAATATTTTCATACTTTGGCTTCGAAATTTCAAGAGCGACCGGGCCTGGTTCGGTTTGACCTTTTTATTATGACCCTCACCCCCGAAAAAGAACATAATCACGTTCAAAGGAAAGAGAAAAGAGCCGACTTAATCAAATTTGTTTCTTTCACTCCTGCGATTTTGACGCTCATCAGATTTGCTGATAAATTCGGTCTCAAAATTAGTTGACCCGGTTTAAACAGATTTTAAAAATTCAAATTGAGATATTTATATCTAGCATGCGTGCAATCCTCAACAAAACTTTACTCTTATAAATACCGAGATGTATAAACAGAGATGGTTCATACGATTCAGCATAAAATGTCTCCAATCAGTAAAAATAATGGACACAGAGAGGTGAAGAAAAAGATTGGTCGGCAAGAAGAAGGAGGGGTATGAATCATCCTTCTCCTTCCCCACCAGTCTATTTCCATTCTTACTTTGTTATTACTGTATATGTCTCTCCCTGTTATTCCTTTCCAGTCCTTTATCCATAATTTCAGGTACTGTATAGTTCATTTTCTATGCAGTAATATGTGATATTTATGCTTACATGCATATAACTGTTCCATTTTTTTTGTTTTCTGTAGGGACTTCTATTATGCCGGCTATGAAAAGTGCTTTTTATTTGTTGATGTAGAAGAAACCTTTTGTCTTCTCAAACTTTTGGACAAGCAGTGTCAGAGAAGCATTGGTTTTAATGGTGGCTTTAATCGACTTTTAATGTATATTGATTCAGGTGCTTTTGCACAAATCCTTACGTAAGTATGATGTTACATCAATGTAATCTTACTGTTTCTTTTTTTATCCTTTTGTACATCTGTGAGGTTGAGGATTTAATGTATATTTATCATAATTCAAGTTTACTGCGCGCTGGTGTGTATGTTTGTATTGAAACTGTTTATAATTTTGTCTATAGAACCTATGAAATTAAATTTGAATTTTAAATGTTAATTTTTATAGCTTTAAATTCACATTTGTATGATATTAAAATTCCTTGTAATTTTGTTTTAATGTACATTGATTGAGGTGCTTTTACTCAAAACCTACTGCATTATTTAGCAGGTTGATGAATCATTCATTAATAGTGGAGAAGATGCATTATTGATAATAAAGAAGAAGGCAGAGCTGTGTTTTCTTTAATAGTTGCAACTTCTGTCAAAAATGGAGGGTGACTGCAGCCTGCAGGTTAAGATATTTGCATATCTCCAGACATTGAAAGCTTCCTTCATGTTTTAGAATACAAGTTACAATTTGCAATTAATTGTATAGATAATGTATTAAAGAGTGTGCATAACGTTTGTAAGTGGGTGGAATATAAGTTACTTACCATTTATAATGCTCTGCTCATTAATAGGGACGTTTCAAATCGTTTAGTCAAAAAATTTCGAACCCGGTCCAAATAAGAAAAAGAGAACCCGAGCCATCCGATCCTATTCCCTTCCATCCTCCCATGTTCTTTCTCTCCTCTCTTATTTCTTCTTTCTTTCATATACGAGCCTACCAACTGTGCACTCATTATGTGCACGTGCACACACCCACGGCCAACCTCCACAACCGCTGACTAACTCCTTACATCACCCAGGACTGCCGCGACCCCTTCCACCACCTGGAGATAAACGCACCACCTTTGTTCTAAATTGAACCAATCTTCCAAAGCTTGGAACCCACCTGAAAAGAACACGCGTCCACAAAACAACCTTGCCTCGCCACCTCATCCCATCATTCATTACCAAACTCGGCCAAAACTTAGCCACGTCCTTCTCCTTCTAGTTCCCCTACGACCGCACCCCTACCTCGCCTTCTCCTCATCACCATTTACATCGAATCGAAGACCAAAAACAAAACATCGTTACACCTCAAGCATGTTCGTGAGTGTGCCTCAACCCAAGCTTCCTCCATGACAAATCCTATGCCATGAAATTGGGTATATCGCCTGAATTTCACCTTAGGCCCAAATCCATTCAACTCCCACTATCTCACTCATTACTAGCTTAAAAATCACCAAAACAACTTTAAAAGTCATCATTTCCAAAGACAAATCCACTCATATAAACCAGAGATTAAATCATGATATTCAAATATTTGTTTTTCCTAAGTTATTCACCGTAAATTAAGCTTTTCTTCTTTTAAGCTTAACAATAACTAACAAAACAAATTTTAGAATAAACTACGTTCAAAAACACACAACTTTTCTTTTAGAATCATAGCCTAAAACCAATTGTATAAAGAGATATTGATTCTTAAAGTTGTAAGTTCTATTTTTTTCAAAGAAACAAAGGCTGAACAAACTATTTGAGTTTTTCTAGGCTTATTTCCATGATCACATATGTATAGGGTATAGAAACTCATTAATACATGTATGCTTGGAAAATAAATGTGTTCATTTAAAATATACAATAATATAGAGACATACAAGATTTACAGCAAACAAATATTTTAAGTTTTGCTCACTATTTTTAAACAAAGGTGATTACTGCTGCTGCTCAACCAAGCTTCTTCCTTCAGACTTCAAGCTTTAATACTTAAGTTGATTCTTATTTTTATAACGACACCTTGTTTTTTTTTATATGGTAGATGAATCAGTCAACAATATGGCCATGTATATATATATATAAGGAAGGATGGGAGAGATAGTAATGAAATGTGGAGGCTATAAAAGCATGTTCAGGCTTTCATTTCTTAGCTATACATACATACATGTATATATATTACTTTAGCTTTTATAGCGTAAGTTTTTCATATACAAAAATATATCCATACATACATACATACATACATACATACATACATACATATACATACATACATATATATATATATATATATATATATATATATATATATATCCTATAACTGAAATAAGAAGCTTATTTAAATATTTTCAGAAAATTAGACTTTTAAGCTTTTAAATCAAAGCCTCTAGTATATATATATATATATATAAGTTATATAAAGATATACCATATATCAAAAATTATTATTTAACTAGTAAAATTCAATATTTCAATAATTTTAATCTGTTAAATATTCAAATAACAGGTGTCAAAAATCTAGGTTGTTACAGTTAAAGGAAATACCTTTCGACCACATTGAAAGAAAGCGTGAAGAAGGATAAAGGAAGGCCTTTTGACCATGACGAAAAGTTGCACACAGAAGGTTGAATGAAGGCCTTCGACTAAAGGAAAAGGACATATACAAATACGAACCTAAGGGTCCGAGTTTGGGACCAAATTTTGGAAATCCTAAATTCTTTCTTCTATTTCTTAGCTAATCAAATCTTTATAACCCTAAATCAATTTGGAAAAAGCTCTCTTACTTGTAACTTAATTTAGATTTGTGGTAAAAGGGGAAGTGCATGGATTTAATAAAGATTTTGATCATGAGAGATCATTTCGATCGTTAGCTTGACTAACGATCAAATGCGTATGATGCTTGTTTATCTTCTTAATTCCTATTTGTCATATGTGATGAAATGGGAACAACTTGCATGATATATATACCAATCACGTTACCATCATATTTAATGATATTAGCTATTAAACGAAGATGGTAATGGTGTGTTGATATATATAAATTCATGGAGTTTATATTTTCCAAGATGTTATACCATTGCGTATAGAACATAGAGTTTATATATGGTATATTGAGTCCACTTCAAAAGGATAAATACCCTGATAGAAAGGGATGTTTCGAAGTATACACATAATGATGCATATAACCCTTTCGAATGAGTTCTTTTCTAGAAGAGCTAAACAATGTCATCAAAAGAAAATGCTCTTTCTTAAGGGAAGAATGGACCTTGCAACACAATCAAAAGAGACAAATATTCAATATAAATAACCTATTTCAACTCACTCAAAAGGAAGCTTCAAAGAGGATGCTTTCTCCTTAGTCTTCGTTTCAATGAGGTGGATTGGACCTATTAACTACAATTATACTTCATTAACACCACCCTCCGCAGGCAACTTGTCCAAGCCAACTCATTTGAAAGGGGTTTCGAAGAGTGTGGCCACTTCTAAAAATTCACTTTTGAAGTGTTTATAGCGTGTCTTGTAAATCA
Source organism: Allium cepa (assembly GCA_030765085.1). Lineage (NCBI taxonomy): Eukaryota > Viridiplantae > Streptophyta > Magnoliopsida > Asparagales > Amaryllidaceae > Allium > Allium cepa. Next base: position 1,041,649,564 of record CM060928.1, read on the forward strand.
CTTAGCTTTGGCGATGTTAACAAGTTTTCTTGTTAACGCATTACGAATTCATTATTGCTATCGAAAGAAATATATCGGTTTAATATTTTATTTTAGAACATATATACCATATATGTAGGGGGGGCATATCAAGAAGGGGAGCGTAACAACAAGGGGAGCATGTTATACATATTGAACATTATGCTATGATTTTTTTTATGATCTTGAGTATATTCTCAACATATATTACACCTGAAAAATCTTAACATGTTGTTAGTTATTATTAAAAGGGGACGATCGTGAAGTATACGTCTTATTTAATAATAATAAATCTAATTTTAAGATTTTCTAAGTGTAACGTATCTTAAGTGTGTACTTAAGATCATACAACAAAATCATAGCACAATTTTCAATATATATAATATGCTCCCTCTGTTGATATGCTCCCCCTAATAATGTTATGTATATGTTCTAGAATAAAATAGTAAAGCGGTATATTTCTTTCAATTCAAAGAATTCACAATGTAACTAAATCTTAAGTATACACTCAACATACGCTACACCTGGAAAATCTTAACATATTGTTTATTATCATCAAAAGGGAGAGATTGTGGAGTATGCATCTTCTTTGATGATAACAAAAATAATTTAATTTTGATTTTATTTTCAGAGTGTGTTGCGGTTTAGAAATAAAAATGTCACAATTTTGTTTCTTGGTGAATTTTAGTTGATATATCTCATTTGCTTAATTTACACACATCACATAGCAAAAAATACACTCCTATTTTTATCTTTAAAAATAATATGTGTTTTATTATTATTAAATAGGAGTTATTGTAAGAAATTTCCATTTAATATAAATAAATATATATTGTGTATAATGTGTGTCTAGTGTTATATAGTTATAGGGTTATAGTGAAGTTTCTTTTTCAGAAAGGGAAACAAATAAAGATCATGTGACAGAAAAAGAAATATATCATGTAATCCAAGTCACGTAGTATTCCCTAGGGGATTGTGACGACCCGTAAATTTAACTGGTTTTAATAAAGTTATTAACTGAAATTTTGTGGAATTTTAAACGATAAAATTTTAAAATATAAATTTGATATTTGGAATGCGTCTAGTTAAACATAGCAACTGGTAAATTTTCGTCCGAAAATATGAAGTTTATTTTCGTGCGTAATATTTCAATTTAATCAGTTAAAAATCGATGAAAATAAAACATTTTCGAAACCTAAATATTTTTACATAAAAAAATTCTATACAGTCTTTTGAGCAAGGTGTCATTTTTCGTTATTCAAAATTCGGACTTGTTTAGCTCCGTCGATCTTATTTTGCGGCGTTTTTCTTGCATTTTCCGCCAGTAGAAAATTCGAATTTTTAAAATCTAATCGTACCACAGATATCTGTATATCGTTTTGATCGTCTCGTCGTGCTGATCTCAACGGTATATTCAGTTCTGTATTTTGAAGTCCGGAAACGACGAATTCTACGGAACATTTGCCGTATTGGTTCCATATTCGGATTTTGTACCCATTATCTTTGAATTTCCAACTGTATAAATTTTAACAGCCATTAGCATTTATGATTTTTGCATATTCAACGATGGCTTTTGTTTTCCTAGATTTAGCTATTTTGAGGCGTCACGTTTCTCTTGGCTTTTCTATTTCCCAATGCATCTCGGTTTGCTGGCACTCTTCTTTTCTTCTTCATATTTTTTTAGAGAAACACTTATACAGTATTTCATCTTCTCCTCTGCTTATTCCCTCCCCTGCTTATTCTCCTCCACCGTATCTCACATCCGCCAGCCTTTATCATACCACGCCAGCCACGTACCCAGGCCGAGCAGCGCCCTCCGTCCCTGTCGCGTCTTCGCCTATCTCGCTTACATAGCCTCACACACATCACGCACGCAACGATCGGCCATCCCTTTTGCCTTCAACTGTGTTTGCCTCCATGCTCAAGCCCTAACCACCAAGCCTTCCTTGGCCTTCACCACCAAAGCTCAGCTCACTGGCCACAGAAATGCGTCAGCCTCCTCTATTTGTTCCTCTATTTGTAATAGGTAATATAAATATTGCCTCTTTATAATCTGTTTTTTACTGGTTAATATAAGCATGTGTATAAGTTTATATATATATTAGTGTATTTTTTTTTCTTCTTTCGGCAGTGAGGTTATATATTGTTTATACCTATAAGTTTGTATATACACGTATGTTTGGTTGAATATATACACATATACTAGATTATATAAATTTTATAATATGGTAGTAAGTATAAATGAGTTATATATTTATATATTAGTTTATGAATGTTTATATACCAGTTAGTAGTATTAGTTTATATATATCAGGCTTTTACGTTGTTTATTTCTATGCAGGTATATATAATGTTTACGTGTACAAGATTTTGTGTTTCAGTGGAATTTTATATGTTATATTATATAGATGTACACATATAGTTTACTGTATATATATAAGCTACGTTTTACATAAGTCTATTATGTATATAAGATAAGTTTATTATGTATATTTGTATGAACCTATATGCTACAGCATCGGTTTATATATATATATATATATATATATATATATCATAATTTTAAATATAAATAGATATAGTGTTATCTATATAGGCATGCTCGAGCCTGAGAACTTGAGTCTACCGCATGTATATGTATGAACTTTAAGGTAAATTATTTTCTATTTTATAATTTTTTTTATATTTGGTTATATAAGTATACTGTTATATATCGTTTTATAAGTAAAGTTGTAACAGCATTTTATTTTTTAAAACAGTTTTGACAAATATAGTATACTTGCTATTGTATATATAAAAAAAAGTATACTGCTGTATAAAATGACATGACTGCCTATATATAGACGTTATTTTGTTGTTTTGGGTAGTCTTAGCTGTGCTGTTTATATTTATGATTTTACAAACTATATTTTACTGATTTTATAAGTTTATAAGCTGTCAGATATATTTTTTATAAAATATATTGTATTTAGAAGAAACATCAAATATGGCAATATATATGAAAATGTTGACTGATGGTGCTGCCTGCTTTTAACATTTATTCTCTGGTTGCCTTTGCCTTACCCCTATGTTTTTAAATTATGTATGTTTTGCATAGTCTGTGGTCCAATGTATAACTTTCAGCATATATACATTGTTTTAGATTTGTATGAGTTTGTAGTTAAGGTGTATATTAGTTGTTTACGTGTATATATAATTAGAGCCGTACATATAATTCGTATAATTAGTTATAAGAAGTCAATGTATATGTTTGTTTATGAAAATGTATATATACTTGACTTGTATTTTATATTTCAATTTGAGTTATAAATATTGTTCTAGTGATGCCTTGTGTTAAATATGTATATAAAGTTATACATTGGATTTATTTAATAGTTTATAAATACGGATATCCTTATGTGATGGAAGTTAATATAGATTTGAAATTTTATGTATATCTTATTTTAAAATGTGTATTTTAAAAGTTTGGTTTTAAGGAAATTTATAACATATATTTGTTTCAGTTTATCAAGATGGTTCTAATTCGTTTTATCAATTCCTATTTATCAGCTTGTCTGTCGAACCCACGTCCATCTTGCTTTGCTTCGAGACCTTGCCTATCTAGCATTGCTTTGAAATTCGTAGCTTATTTCTTTGTCAAATCTATCCGCCTCGAAAGGTGAGCAATCACTCATGGTTAATGTTCTTTTATTTATTAAATTTGATTTCAATTGAAACGACAATTGAAATATGTTGCTGTTAGTTAATTACATTATTATATATGCTATTACCTGTATCAGTTCACTTGTGACATCTGACACCATTATATGTTATTCATATAATGATAATCCAGTTTGGTTGATAATTGATTGATTGTTGATGGTTGACATTGGACATTAAATTGTTAATGTTGTAAGTGATAAATAATTTGAAATTGAAATTGACGTAGGATAGTTAGATTTGATATATGTGTTGAATTTGATTAGTTAAATTTGCATAATATAACCATTTTAAATGTTAAATAAATTGAAACGTAAAAAATAGTGTTAACCACACCTTGAACCATTTAAATGTATGTTGTATAAATTGATATGGTTTGAAATCGAATAATAAATGTTAAGTGTAGAACTGCATAAAAATAATAGTGTAATAATCTTTAATCTACATGAAACGATAGTGTAGATTCTAGAAATAATTATATTAATTTGTATAAACAACAAATGTAAATTAATACGATTACTTCGGGATTATTTGAATTAATTATTGAATTGTTGTTATTGATTGCTGTTATTGTTTGTTTATTTACTTTGACACCATCCCAGTTATCACACTACAAGTTCCCTTTGCTATGCTTTGATTTTTGAATTAAATGGAATCGGGTTGAAATGATAAATACCTAAATAACTTGACTTAGGATAGAAAATTAAATTAAACCCGATTGGTAAATAATTTGATTTGAAATAAAATAAAAAATTTATTTGAATAATAATAAGGTTTGAAATAAAACTTGAATTTAAATTTTAATGAAAGGAAATTGTGAATATTTGAAATAAAATATTAATGTAGTAATTGACGAAAAAACATTGTTTAAAATTTAATTGATTAATAATTAAGTTTTGGAAATTATTAATAATTAAGCTTTGAAATTATTAATAATCAAGTTTTGAAATTATTAATAATTAAGTTTTGAAATTATTAATAATCTAGTTTTGAAATTATTAATAATTAAGTTTGAGATTAGCAATAATTAAGATTTGAAACTATTTGATAATTTAATGAGATTGAATTGTTTAATAATTTAATTTAAATCGAATTCTTTATTAAGAGAAATTGAACTTCTGAATAAGTGAATTTGAACTTCATTAATAAGTGAAAATTGAGTTTCTTTATTAATTAAGTTTTGGAAAATTATTTAAAGTAAGTAAATAAATAAGTGGAATTGAATTTCTTGAACAAGAAATAAAAATGTGATTTATTGGAATTAATGTAAGACTTGAAATTTAAAGAATTTGATTTGACGAATTTAATTTAATTCAATTTGTAAGTTTTGATATAATAAAGTTGAACTTAAGTAACTGATTTAATGAATTGGTAATTTAATAGAAATTGTTTGAATGGTAAAGTAACTTAACGAATATTGAATGAAATCGATCGATGAATTTAAATTGATTTAAATGTTAAATTAAATTAATTTAAATAATTTCGGAATGAAACTTATATACGAATTTGAATCAATATTTGAATTGTTTTACATAAAAAATTGAAATTGAATTATAAGATTTTGAAATGGTAATTTGGAAGTTTGAACGTAAATTATGGAAATCGATTCAGAAAGACAAATGGAATATTGGTTTACAAATTCTAATTGAAATTGATTTGGTTTTGAAATATATTAAACGATCAATCGGTGTAATAATTACAAAAGTTATTCAAGAAACCGGAGTCGGTTATGGACATACTCTCTGTCTAAACCGAAAACCACTTTAATAAGTATACGCGGAGTGTGATCCAGAATGAAGTGGTTGGAATGATGTACGTGATGACTGAAGAAAGAGAACGATAATGGATAGGCTTGACACTTGTGTCAAATTGGAAATGACTAAAACAGGAGCCGTGCCGGGCCAAATGGGGTTAGGCACATCGAGCGAACACACTTCTTCGTAAACTACTCATTACTTGTTATTGATTGGTGCACCCTCGAAATTTCGGGAGAGTTATTTCGCGGTGTTGCGATCGTTGCGGAGATGCGTTTTCACCAGTCCGGATCAGGCAAACGGTAGTTTCACTACCTTAGGTATACAATAGTCTCGAATACAATAGTTTCACTACCTCAGGCAAACGGATCGTGAAGCTACTATATATATAACAGAGTTGAATAAGTTACAACAGAAGTCTCGAATACAATAGTCAAATAAAATATCAGAATACATCACTGGAATCCACTGAATATCTGAAAGCTGAACATATAGCTGGATCTCCAAACGAAGCTCCAACTTCAAAGGTGAGTCTCGAAAGCTGAACCATTCAGTCCAACCCAGGCGTAAAGCAAAACACAAAACACTTGAGTCAGGATTAACATTCTTATATCAATAAATCCGACTCAAGTGAAATAACAATTGAAATACAAATAACTCAAAGGACGTTGGAATAATCATCCTCTAAGAATCCGTTAAACTATACTATGTAGTAATATACGCTAAATAGATAATGTCTATCATAATATAAAATATCAAAATAGTGTTAAGGCATTACCATTATTCCCCTTAACACATTTTATATAAGCGTTATAGTCTATACAGCACTGTAAACTCCACCGTAAACTAGTGGGATATCAGGGAGTACTCCATAGGTACAATAAAAAACAAATCTGTAGTGGTCGCGTATATAGGGATACAAGTATGACAAGGCACACGAGGCAATATCCAAGGTAGTGAAACTACCGTTTGCCTGATCCGGACTGGTGAAAACGCATCGCCGCAATGATCGCAACACCGCGAAACAACACTCCCAAAGTACGAGGGTGCACCAATCAATAACAAGTAATTAGTAGTTTGCGAAGAAGTGTGTTCGCTCGAGGTGGCTAACCCTATTTGGCCCAGCACGACTCCTGTTTTAGTCATTTCCAATTTGACACAAGTGTCAAGGCTATCCATTATCGTTCTCTTTCTTCAGTCATCATGTACATCATACCAACCACTTCATTCTCGATCACACTCCGTGTATACTTATTAAAGTGGTTTCCAGTTTAGACAGAGAGTATGTCCATAACCGATTCCGGTCTCTTTAATAACTTTCGTAATTATTACATCGATTGGTCGTTTAATAAATTTCATAAAAAAAACCAAAACAATTTCAATTTCAGTTAGAATTTATAAATCAACATTTCATTTGACTTCTATATCAATTTCCATAATTACGTTTAAAACTTCCAAATTACCCTTTTCAAAATCCTATAATTCACATCTGAACTTTAATTTTAAGCAATTCAATTATTGAATCAAGTTTGTATATGAGTTTCATTCCGGAAACATTTAAATTAACTTAAAATTATCTTTCAAATCAATTTAAGTTCATTTATCTATTTCATTCAATATTTGTTAAATAAATTTATCATTCAAAACAAATTTCTATTAAATTTCCAATTCATTAAATCAATTACTCAAGTTCGTCTTTATTATATGAAAACATCAATTTGAATTAATTAGATTCGTCAAATCAATTTCTTTAAATTATAAGCCTTTCATTTGTTTCAATAAAACGCATTTATTTCTTGTTAAAGAAATTCAATTTCACTCATTTATTTACATAGTTACAAATTTAGAAACTCAATTAATAAAGAAACTAAATTTCACATATTCAAGAAGTTCAATTTCACTTATAACTTAAATAATTTTCCAAGCTTAATTAAATAAGAAACCCAAGTTCATTTATTAACGTAGTTCAAATTTGCTTATTCAAATGTTCAATTTCCCTTATCAAAGAATTCAAATTTTTATTTAATTATCAAATAGTTCAATTTTATTTAATTTTTAAATAATTTCAAATCTTAATTATTAAATGATTTCAAAACTTAATAATTTTAAACATAGTTATAAATTCAAACTTAATTATTAAACCGTTTCCAACTTAATTCAATGAATATTTCCAAATTTTATTGTCAAATAATTTACTTAAAACAACATTCTTCCAATAACTACTATGATAATATTTCGTTTCATATTTTTAAATATTAACATTGCTTTTCATAAAATTTCAAATTCCAACTTCTTTCAAAACTTTATTGTTTATTCGAATAAAATCTTTATTTTATTTTAAAATAAATTATTGACCAATCGGGTTTATATTTAATTCTCTATCCTAGGTCAAAGTCATTTGGGTATATATCATTTCAAACCGATTCCATTTTAATTCAAAAATCAAAGCATAGCAAAAGGAACTTGCAGTGAGATAATTGGGATGGTGTCAAAGTAAATAAACAAGCAATAACAACAATCAATAACAATCCAATAATCCCGAAATAATCGTATTAATTCATATTGTTATTTGTGCAAATTAATATAATTATTTCTAGAATCTACACTATCATTTCATGTAGATTAACGATTAGTCCACTTATTATTTATACGGTTCTTCACTTAATATTTATTATTCGATTTCATACTATATCAATTTGTACAACATACATTCAATGGTTCAAGGTGTACTTAACCAATTTCTACGTGTTAATTAATTTAACATCTAAAGAGGTCATATTATACCAATTGAAATTGAAATTAATTTGGTTTTGAAATATATTAAACGATCAATCGGTGTAACAATTATGAAAGTTATTCAAGAGACCGGAGTCGGTTATGGACATACTCTCTGTCTAAACCGAAAACCACTTTAATAAGTATACGCGGAATATGATCCAGAATGAAGTGGTTGGAATGATGTACGTGATGACTAAAGAAAGAGAACGATAATAGATAGCCTTGACACTTGTGTCAAATTGGAAATGACTAAAACAGGAGCCGTGCGGGCCAAATGGGGTTAGCCACCTCAAGCGAACACACTTCTTCGTAAACTACTCATTACTTGTTATTGATTGGTGCACCCTCGAAATTTTGGGAGAGTTGTTTCGCGGTGTTGCGATCGTTGCGGAGATGCGTTTTCACCAGTCCGGATCAGGCAAACGGTAGTTTCACTACCTTGGGTATAGCCTCATGGGCCTTGTCATACTTGTATCCCTACATACGCGATCACTACGAATTTGTTTTCTGTTATATCTATGGAGTACTCCCTGATATCCCACCAGTTTACGGTGGAGTTTACAGTGCTGTATAGACTATAACGCTTATATAAAATGTGTTAAGGGGGATAATGGTAACATCTTAACACTATTTTGATATTTTATATTACTGATAGACATTATCTATTTAGCATATGTTACTACATAGTAGATAGTTTAACGGATCCTTAGAGGATGGTCATTCCAACATCCTTTGAGTTACTTGTATTTTAATTGCTATTTCACTTGAGTTGGATTTATTGATATAAGAACGTTAATCCTGACTCGAGTGTTTTGTGTTTCTCTTTACGCTCGGGTCGGACTGAGTGTACCCGTATTCGAGACTCACCTTTGTAGTTGGAGCTTCGCCTGGAGATCCAGCTATCTACCCAGCTTTTAGATATTTAGTTGATTTCAATGATCTATTCTGATTCTTGTATTTGACTATTGTATTCGTGACTTCTGTTGTAACTTATTTAACTCTGTTATATATATAGTAGCTTCATGAACTACTATCTTTGCTTCCGCTGCATATTATTACTCTGTGCCTGTGATTCTGTGATTATTTATTTACTATATATCTGAGTCTTGCCAAATTTAAATTAACAATCGCTATTTTGAATTATTCAAGTCCGACATGTGCGGATGCGAATAGTAAAAAATAGCGGGTCATTAAAGTTGGTATCAGAGCTTTGGTAGCTCTAGGCAAAACTTAACATATAGGGTAAATGTATTTACAAAATCACTCTGATTCGAGTTTCAATCTCTTCCTTTTGACTTGATTCCTTTGAATCTTGGAACATTCCCTGCGGTTCCAAAATCCATTTGTGTCCCTCACTATTCATCTTCTTTCAATTCTAGAGCATTCCATAACTCCACTTCGAATGATCTTTATAATGAATCGGCGGTCTCGCCAGTCATCGAATTATTTGTAAAGGGGTGAAACTCCTTTATAATAGGCAATGATTTATCATAGATTTCTATGTCCTCGGTTACGATGCTAGTTATCTCCTGCTATACCTGAATTCAATCTCTTGAGATCAAATGTAGATTTGCCTCGGAATTCTGCATCGATCTTATTCTTTAATTCACGGTCGACCTGGTTAAGGTTGCTCGCGATTTATACAAACTTATCAATCTTCCTATTTTGTTATTTAATCATCTTATCTTTGTTTCAAACCTATTTTCGGACCAACTCTTTGTTTTGAGTTCCATAAAATTTGAATCTCTATACTTGCTTTGAACACCATTCTTGTATCGTCGAGCGAGGAAGTGTATTGGAAATTAATATTAAAAATGTTTTATATATTGTGTTGTTTGAGTTGTTAAAGTTGATTTAGGTTCTCGATCGATTCATCTGATCAACGTTATCGATAGAATTTCTAAAACACTTGAGCAAAGCAAACTGACACAATATGGTTTTCAAATTTGGTTAATGTAATAAATTTTTGTATGATTATATTATATATATATATATATATATAAGTTTGATTTTCTGAAATTGAATTGTTAACTGAATTGGTTGTTAAAAAAAATTGATTTTCATTTATTGTTGTAAACCATTGACTATTGCATAATATATATAAATGAATTTATAAAACTTAGTTATAATTTGATTTGGAACTTGAAGTGAATATAAAATTAGAATTTGAGAACTTAACTTCCGATAATTTCGAAATTATATCAGTTCGAAATTATACACATATACTAGATTATATAAATTTTATAATATGGTAGTAAGTATAAATGAGTTATATATTTATATATTAGTTTATGAATGTTTATATACCAGTTAGTAGTATTAGTTTATATATATCAGGCTTTTACGTTGTTTATTTCTATGCAGGTATATATAATGTTTACGTGTACAAGATTTTGTGTTTCAGTGGAATTTTATATGTTACATTATATAGATGTACACATATAGGTTACTGTGTTTAAATAAGCTACGTTTTACATAAGTCTATTGTGTATATAAGATAAGTTTATTATGTATATTTGTATGAACCTATATGCTACAACATCGGTTTATATATATATATATATATATATATATATATATATATATATGGATATCATAATTTTAAATATAAATAGATATAGTGTTATCTATATATAGGCGTGCTCGAGCCTGAGAACTTGAATATGCCGCATGTATATGTATGAACTTTAAGGTAAATTATTTTCTATTTTTTTTTATATATTTGGTTATATAAGTATACTGTTATATACCGTTTTATAAGTAAAGTTGTAATAGCATTTTATTTTTTAAAACAGTTTTGACAAATATAGTATACTTTCTATTGTATATATATAAAAAAGTATACTGCTTTATAAAAAGACATGACTGCCTATATATAGACGTGTACTTTTATTTTGTTGTTTTGGGTAGTCTTAGCTGTGCTGTTTATATTTATGATTTTAAAAACTATATTTTTTATAAGTTTATAAGCTGTCAGGTATATTTTTTATAAAATATATTGTATTTAGAAGAAACATCAAATATGGCAATATACATGAAAGTGCTGACTGATGGTACTACCTACTTTTAACATTTATTCTCCGGTTGCCTTACCCCTGTGGTTTTAAATTATGTATGTTTTGCATAGTCTGTGGTCCAATGTCTTACTTTTAGGATATATACATTGTTTTATATTTGTATGAGTTTGTAGTTAAGGTGTATATTAGTTATTTACGTATGCATATAATTTACAGCCGTACATATATTTCGTATAATTAGTTATAAGAAGTCAACGTATACGTCTGTTTATGAAATTGTATATATACTTGACTTGTATTTTATATTTCGATTTGAGTTATAAATATTGTTCTAGTGATGCCTTGTGTTAAATATGTATATAAAGTTATACTTTGGATTTATTTAATAGTTTATAAATACGGATATCCTTATGTGATGGAATTTATATAGATTTGAAATTTTATGTATATCTTATTTTAAAATGTGTATTTTAAAAGTTTGGTTTTAAGGAAATTTATAACATATATTTGTTTCAGTTTATCAAGATGGTTCTAATTCATTTTATCAATTCCTATTTATCAACTTGTCTGTCGAACTCATGTCCATCTTGCTTTGCTTCGAAACCGTGCCTATCTAGCATTGCTTTGAAATTCGTAGCTCATTTTTTGTCAAATCTATCCAGTCTCGAATGGTGAGCAATCACTCACGGTTAATGTTTTTTTACTTATTGAATTTGATTTCAATTGAAACGACAATTGAAATATGCTGCTGTTAGTTAATTACATTGTTATATATGCTATTACATGTATCAGTTCACCTGTGACATCTGGCACCATTATATGTTATTCATATAATGATAATCCAGTTTGATTGATAATTGATTGATTGTTGATGTTGACATTGGACGCTAAATTGTTAATGTTGTAAGTGATAAATAATTTGAAATTGAAATTGACGTAGGATATATAGATTTTATATATGTGTTGTAACGACCCGTTATTTTGGACTATTCGCATCCGCATATGTCGGGCTTGAATAATTCAAAATACCGAATTGTTAATTTAAATTTGGCAAAACTAAGATATACAGTAAATGAATAGTCACAAAAACACAGACACAGAGTAATAATATGCAGCGGAAATAAAAGAGATAGTAGTTCATGAAGCTACTATGTAAATATATAAGATACATCAGAGTTTACAACAAAAGAGTAATACGATACATCAGATACAAATCAGAATACATCACTGGAATCATCGAATACTGAAAGCAGAATAGATGGCCGGATCTTCAAGCAAAGCTCCAACTCCAAAGGTGAGTCCCAAATACTGGTACACTCAGTCTGACCCGAGCGTAAAGCAAAACACAAAACACTCGAGTCAGGATTAATATTCTTATATCAATAAATCCAACTCAAGTGAAATAGCAATCGAAATACAAGTAACTCAAAGGATGTTGGAATAACCATCCTTTAAGGATCCGTTAAACTATCTACTAGGTAGTAATGTACGCTAAGTAGATAATGTCTATCAGTAATATAAAGTATCAAAATAGCGTTAAGGCGTTACCATAATCCCCCTTAACACATTTTTATAATGTCATAGTCTATACAGCACCGTAAACCCCACCGTAAACTGGTGGTTATCAGAGGGTACCCCATAGGTATAACACAAAACAAAACGTAGTGGTCGCGAATAGGATAATCAGTATGACAAGGTACATGAGGCGATACCAACTAGGATACTAGTAGTTGCGTGATCCGGACTGATGTTGAGCATAGCCAGCAGCTACCTCAACACCGCGAAACAACACTCCCAAATCGAGGGGTGCACCCAAATCGAATCACAAAAGTAATAGATATGGTATCGAAGAAGTGTGTCCGCTAGAGGTGGCGAACCTCAATGGCCCGGCGCGGCTCCTGTTTTAGTCATGTCAGGGGTCATCCAATATCGTTCTCTTTCTTCAGTCAACGCGTTCACCAAACCATCCACTTCATTCTGGATCAACACTCCGCGTATAATAGTTATTAAAGTGGTTTTCGGTATCGACAGAGAGTATGTCCATATCCGATCCCGGTCTCTTTAATAACTACGTATTATTACATCGATTGGTCGTTTAATATATTTCAAACAATCAATTTCAATTTAAATTAGAATTCGAAATAACATTCCATTTGTCATTCTATATCAATTTCCATAATTTACATTTCAAAACTTTCAAATTACCATTTCAAAATCTTATAATTCAATTTCAAATTATATTCAAACAATTCAAATGTTGATTCAAGTTCATACAAAAGTTTCATTCCGAAATTATTTAAATTAATTAAATTTAACATTCAAATCAGTTTAAATTTATTTATCGATTTTATTCAATATTCGTTAAGTTAATTTAACATCCAATACAATTCTTTTTAATTTCCAAGTCATTAAATCAATCACTTACGTTAACTTCATTATATCAAAATTTCATATTTAATTAGATTAAATTTGTCAAATCAAATTCTTTAAATTACAATTCTTACATTTATTCCAATAAAACGCATTTTTATTTCTTGTTACAGAAATTCAATTTCATTTATTCACTTACTTAAATAATTTCCAAAACTTAATTAACCAAGAATCCCAATTTCAATTATTTCCGAAGTTCAAATTTACATATTCAGAGTTCAATTTCTCTTATCAAAGAATTCAATTTTTTTATTCCATTTCCAATAATTCAATCTTATTCAATTATTAAATAATTTAAATCTTAATTATTAATAATTTCAAAACTTAATAATTTCAAACCTAATTATAAATTCAACCTTAATTATTAAATCATTTCAAACTCATTCATTAATAATTCCAAACTTAACTATTACTAATTTCAAACTTGATTATTAACAATTCCAAATTTAATTATTAATAAAGTCAAACCACATCCTTTCATCAGTTATTACATTAATATCTTATTTCAGATTTCAATATAAACATTTTCCTTTTATCAAAATTTACGTTCCAATTTTATTTCAAAACCTTATTATTCAAATAAAATCTTTATTTTATTTCAAATCAAATTATTGACCGATCGGTTTATTTAATTCTCTATCCTAAGTCAAGTTCATTTTTGGGTATTTATCATTTCAACCCGATTCCATTTCAATTCAAAAATCAAAGCATAGCAAAGGAAACTTGCAGTGTGATAACAGGGATGGTGTCAAAGTAAATAAACAAGCAATAACAACAATCGATAACAATTCAAAATCAATTCAAATAATCCCGAAATAATCGTATTAATTCACATTGTTATCTGTGCCAATTAATATAATTATTTCTAGAATCTACACTGTCATTTCATGTAGATTAAAGATTATTACATTACGTTTTCCACTTGTCGTCAAATTTCAATTTCAATTTTTATACTACAACAATTAATCCAATATATGTTCAAAGGTTCAAAGTGTAATTTATCAAATTCTACGTGTTAATTACTTAACAATTAAAAGGGTCATATTTAACTAATCAAATTCAACACATATGTCGATTCACATTTTAAACTATCCTACGTCAATTCAATTGCATAATATTTATCACTTAATACATTACAATTTACATCCAATATAAACAACAATCAATCAATCAATTATCAACCAAACTGTATTATCATTGCATAAATAATTAACAGATCATGGTGTCAGATGTCATAGGTGAACAGATACAGGTAATTGCATATATAACGGTGTAAATAACTAACAGCAGCATATTTCAATTGTCGTTTCAATTGAAATCAGATCTAATAAATAAAAGAATATTAATCGTGAGTGATTGCTCACCTTTCGAGGCTAGAGAAAATAGGAGATGGCACGGATGCGCACACTGATACGGATACTGAAATGGAGTTACAAATCCAAGCATGATTCTCAGAGCAAAGTAAGATTGGCACGAATCGACGAGCAAAACTGTTAAATAGAAATTGCCGAAATCAATCAAAACATTCAACATAGCAACAATTACAAAACATGTCCTACGTCAAAGTTTAACAATATAATTCTATGTGCTACCGAGATTGAAATGATCTGAAATTTGGTGTGAATAAAGATTAAAACTTGTGTTTCAAAACTGCAAAGAATCACTTGATTCCGACATAAGACGGAGGAGATACGATACGTCAAACATGAACTCAGGTCGTGTTTGCATCAGTGTAAAATAATTTTAAGTACAAAAGAACATCTGTCAGGGTCAACTTCTAGATCCTCGACCACTAATCAAACGATGTCGGATTTTGCTGAAATTTGACATGCATAAACTAGGTAACTTCGACTCTTTTTTAAAAATAGAATCAATCCATTCCGATAAAACATGAGTGAGATATGATATCGTGAACATGAAGCCTAACTGATGTTCAGAAAGAAAAAAAAATGAAATGCAAGCTTCTTATATTTTCCAAAACACTCATATGCTATAACTTAAACATATAGTTATAAAATTCTTCGTTCAATGCAGTAGTAGCATGCAACATACATAATTAATACATATAGATTAGAAACATTCTATACAATATATACACACATATATAATATATAAAGTATACGTACTGTAACCTATAACTAAATATCCAAAACTTAGCAATATATTATCATATATGCGACATAAACATGTGCAGACCAGTGAACCAAAGTGCTCGGCATGAAAACATTGAATGCTTTTATAAGCTATGCAATTTTTTTTTTCAAACTACTGTATATATACTTTATAAAACTAATAGAGTATATAAACTTATGTGCCAATATCCAATGCTCTTAAAATCTACTACTGTATATATAACTTACAAGTACTGCAAATTTAATTATAAAATTTGTAGTATATATATAATCAAAACTTGCATACCAACAAGAAGGAGGAGGCCGAGACTAATGGCCGCTGGGGGCAGAGGGAAAATGGTGGCTATGTGCGCGTCATGGCTGATGGAGGCTGACTGCGGAAGTGGTGAACTTGGTGAAAGAGGAGAGGGCGGATTCGAGAAGGTTGACGCGCGGTTTGGTGGGTTGTCGGAGAGGCAGTTTGAGGTAGAACAGGCGGCTACATGAGGCTATTCTCGGTTGTTGGAGCTTCGGCAGCAAGAAAAGAGGAGGGGAAGGGATATAGTGAGGTGATTGTGCAGCATTGCATTGAGATGATGGTTTCTCGGTTTCAGGGAAGTGGAGGCTCGGCTAAAGCTTCAGCTTGTGTGGTGGAGGGGGAATCAGTGGAGGGTCCGGTGATGAAGAGTGATGCGGCAGTGGAGCTCGGAGGCGATGGCTGCGCGTAGCGGTGGTGGCTAGGGCGGACAGCGGATGAGGCGATTGCGGTGGTCGGCCGACTTTGTGTGAGTGGCGGCGTAAGCGTCGGTGTGGGCCGGCGTTGGACTGAGCTGAAGCGGCCATGGATGTTGTCTCGGCTTTGCTTGACACTGACCGAGGCGGTCGTCGATGGTCGGGAATAGGCGGAAGGGGTAGCGGAGGAAGTTTGGGTGGTTTGCTCGGTTGTGGAGGGGTGGAGCACAAATGGCCGAGAGGGAGATATGTAGTTGGATGGTGAAGAGATTTGCCTAAGCTCGGTCTACACGTGACAGAGGTACAAGTTTATGTGAGTTTTTTTTTTAGAGAAGGCATGAAGAGGTAAGGTGGAGGGCAGTAGGCGCACAGGGGAGATGGTCGGTCAGGTTAAAGTTGAAGGCCGAGGGGTGAGGGTGCTGTTGGACGAGGTGACAGGGCGGGCTCGCTCGTGTGGGCTGTTGGTGGTTGTTTGGTGCAGACTGCGGAGCGGAGGCGTCGGCGAGTGGAGGCGGTTGCTGCTTGATGTTGGATGGCTGAGCCGCATATGGTGGAAGCCAAAATGGCGGAGGTGGTTGACAAAGGGAGGCCGAGCATGGGTTAATACTGCGGCAGGTGGTGCTCGAACAGGAGGAAGCTCGGTGTGCGTGTATAGTTTCAGGGCAGTGACGTTTAAGTGGAGCAGACATGTTTCGCTGTTTTCATTTATTTATTTATTTATTTTATTTTACCTTCTAGCCATGGCCAAAAAGGAAAGGAAAGGAAGAGCAAGGAGAAATTGGATAGATGACTAGGTAACGCATATAAAAAGCAAGTTTTAAAATATAACAACTTTCCAAATGAAACATAAAAGAGAAACAGAAGTTGAACCGAAAAACAAACATACATCAATATAAGTTGGAATGGTGGCATAGAGAACGTCTCTCACAATTTAAATTCAGGGATTTTAAATGTTAAGTGGCCATTTGTTTTCTTAGGGTGGGTAAACGAATGGCCAAATGAAAACCAAAAGCTGAATATGGGCACCGCTACGAAGTCGTTTTTCCGCAGATTCCGCTGTGCACCGAACTTCAAAACGCAGAATTGAATATACCATGGAGATCAGCGTGACGAGACGATCACAACGGTATACTGATATCTATGGTACGATTGAATTATAAAAATTCGAATTTTCTAATAGCGGAAAATGCATGAAAATCACAGAAAAATAAGATCGACGGAGCTAAAAATGTCCGAATTAGGAAAAACGAAAAATGACCCTTGCTCAGAAGATGGTTTAGAATTTTTCTATGTAAAAATATTTAGGTTTTGAAAACGTTTTATTTTCATTGCTTTTTAACAGATTAAATTGAAGTAAATTTACGCACGAAAATAAACTTCATATTTTCGGACGAAAATTTACCAGTTGCTATATTTAACTAGACGCGTTTCAAATATAAAATTTTTATTTTAAAATTTTATCGTTTAAAAATCCCACAAAATTTCATTTAATAATGTTATTAAAACCGATTAAATCTGCGGGTTGTTACAATAATCAAGTTGTGAAATTATTAATAATTAAGTTTGAGATTAGCAATAATTAAGATTTGAAATTATTTGATAATTTAATGAGATTGAATTGTTTAATAATTTAATTTAAATTGAATTCTTTATTAAGAGAAATTGAACTTCTAAATAAGTGAATTTGAACTTCGTTAATAAGTGAAATTGATTTTCTTTATTAATTAAGTTTTGGAAAATTACTTAAAGTAAGTAAATAAATAAGTGGAATTGAATTTCTTGAATAAGAAATAAAAATGTGATTTATTGGAATTAATGAAAGACTTGAAATTTAAAGAATTTGATTTGACGAATTTAATTTTATTCAATTTGTAAGTTTTGATATAATAAAGTTGAACTTAAGTAATTGATTTAATGAATTGGTAATTTAATAGAAATTGTTTGAATGGTAAAATAACTTAACGAATATTGAATGAAATCGATCGATGAATTTAAATTGATTTGAATGTT
Organism: Allium cepa; assembly: GCA_030765085.1. Taxonomy (NCBI): domain Eukaryota; kingdom Viridiplantae; phylum Streptophyta; class Magnoliopsida; order Asparagales; family Amaryllidaceae; genus Allium; species Allium cepa. The sequence continues at coordinate 1,041,668,113 of CM060928.1, forward strand.
AAATTAATTTAATTTAAATAATTTCGGAATGAAACTTATATACGAATTTGAATCAATATTTGAATTGTTTTAAATAAAAAATTGAAATTGAATTATAAGATTTTGAAATGGTAATTTGAAAGTTTGAACGTAAATTATGGAAACCGATTCAGAAAGACAAATGGAATATTGGTTTACAAATTCTAATTGAAATTGAAATTGATTTGGTTTTGAAATATATTAAACGACCAATCGGTGTAATAATTACGAAAGTTATTCAAGAGACCGGAGTCGGTTATGGACATACTCTCTGTCTAAACCGAAAATCACTTTAATAACTATACGTGGAGTGTGATGCAGAATGAAGTGGTTGGAATGATGTACGTGATGACTAAAGAAAGAGAACGATAATGGATAGCCTTGACACTCGTGTCAAATTGGAAATGACTAAAACAGGAGCCATGCCGGACCAAATGGGGTTAGCCACCTCGAGCGAACACACTTCTTCGTAAACTACTCATTACTTGTTATTGATTGGTGCACCCTCGAAATTTTGGGAGTGTTGTTTCGCGGTGTTGCGATCGTTGCGGCGATGCGTTTTCACCAGTCCGGATCAGGCAAACAGTAGTTTCACTACCTTGCGTATAGCCTAATGTGCCTTGTCATACTTGTATCCCTATATACGCGACCACTACGAATTTGTTTTGTGTTATACCTATGGAGTACTCTCTGTAATCCCACTAGTTTACGGTGGAGTTTACAGTGTTGTATAGACTATAACACTTATATACAATGTGTTAAAGGGGATAATGGTAACGCCTTAACACTATTTTGATATTTTATATTACTGATAGACATTATCTATTTAGCGTATGTTACTACATAGTAGATAGTTTAACGGATTCTTAGAGGATGGTTATTCCAACATTCTTTGAGTTACTTGTGTTTCAATTGCTATTTCACTTGAGTTGTATTTATTGATATAAGAACGTTAATCCTGACTCGAGTGTTTTGTGTTTTTCTTTACGCTCGGGTTGGACTGAGTGTACCCGTATTCGAGACTCACCTTTGGAGTTGGAGTTTCGCCTGGAGATCCAGCTATCTACCCAGCTTTTAGATATTTAGTTGATTTCAGTGATCTATTCTGATTCTTGTATTTGACTATTGTAACTGTTGTAACTTATTTAACTCTGTTATATATATAGTAGCTTCATGAACTACTATCTTTGCTTCCGCTGCGTATTATTACTCTGTGCCTGTGATTCTATGATTATTTATTTACTGTATATCTGAGTTTTGCCAAATTTAAATTAACAATTCGGTATTTTGAATTATTCAAGTCCGACATGTGCGGATGCGAATAGTCAAAAATAGCGGGTCGTTACAGGGATTTTTACTTCAATGGCTTGTTTCTGCAGGATAATAAGTTTCAAGGACACTATTTCTAAAAAATTAGTTTTAAGGACATCTTACAGAAAAAAGATAAAAGAATTTATCATTTTCAGTTAAGTAGAAATAATGATAAAGGGATTTATCATTTTTCTATATAATTTAAAAAGATAAATGAATTTATCATTATGCTGTAAATTGTCCTCAAAACTAATTATTTAGAAGTGTTGTCATTAAAACCTATTTTTCTGCAAATAGAAACCCTTCAACCTTATTTCCACTATTCCCTATCCCTGGTTGATTGAAAATAGTCTACACATGGAAGGATAATTGTATTATCTGATCAATTAGAAATATTTGAGCAACAAATATCAAAGAAAGAGGATCTCTCAAAGGCAATGCATATGATATCAATCATTCAAAATGGGAAACTAAATCATTTTAAAAAGAGAATATTTTTTTTTTCCATTAATTGGAAATGTTCAACAACAACAAAAAAGGAAAAATTATTTCATAATCTTTCCAAAAAAAGAACACATCACGTATAGGTTCATTCAAATGCTCAATCATTAGACCAAGATTCTTAAGCAAATATTCTGGCTAGCTTTAAGTTTCTTATATATATATATCATCTCTTGTACGCTGTTTTTTGACTATGGGATTAAAAAGTATACAGAGCTCTTATGCCATCATAACTACAACTAACTTTTACATCATGTACTCACGCAAGCAAATTAAAGCGTAGAAATCTTGGGTGATTTAAGCATCTTTTTTTCACACAACCAAGCACCAATTACAACTCCGAGCACTCCAGACCGCAGCATGATTTTCTCTAGGCATCTACAGGGATGGGATTGAATACCCAACAGAGAAGTAGCTCACAATTTTTTTTGAGGACTTATGCGATAGGAGCAATGAAGTATTTTTTGGGAGAAGAAAACATGATTATTTGAGGAAAGGAAAAATGATTCGGTGAAAAGAATGTTATTGGACAATCATGTGACAAAATAGAGGGGAGTTTGCTTTTAAGTTTGTAATTTGTTTTCCTTGTTTATTATTTTTATTTTCTTTTGTTATTTGAACTCTAGAATTTTTTCTGGGATTGAGCTACAAGGTTTTGTTGTTTAGGTATTTTGATCTCAAATGATTGAGTTCAGGCAAAGTTATTAGGCTTAGAGTTAGAATATTTGTTTACAGTGTCCATGAGTTTACTGTGTGTATGCGTTTGAACATTTAATTCTAGTAATAACTTTGGAGGCAGCAGTAGACGGCCCAAACTGTGTATATCTTGTGTGCCTTACCTTCTTCATTTACGTTTTCGCATTATTTTATTTATTTATCTGCAAAATATTTTAAATACCCTATTCACCTCCCTTTTAGGGTATATTACTCGATCGTACATGATATACTTTCAATGTTAACCCTACTGATTTCATCGTTCCATTCAATTGTCTTTCCAAAACCCATGTATTTTCAGGCCAGGGAAACCGTTAATGCTGAAATAAGATGAGATTTTGTTTATTTCTCTTCAATTCTTCAGTCAGTTGCTTCTAACAGCACTATTTTCTTTGTAATTTGATCAATTGTAAATTTTTCGTGAATTATAACGACCCTAAATGCTGAAATAAGGTCTAATAACACCATAGCTACTGCTTTCCACCTGTTTACAATTTTAAAACAGGTTGTTTGAGATTTGATGTCTTTATACGTTTATAATTTATCTATATATGTCAAATGGTTTGCAAATTGTAACCTGTATTAGCAAACTTGTCGCTATTAATTACATTACTGCATAAAGCAATTAGGATGAAATATTAAATTTTGTTTTAGCATTTAGAAAATCAAGCAAATTAATACTATTTTCTCTTTGCTTTAGCAATTAGAATGAAATATTAAACTACTTTAACCCAACTTGCTACTAGTATGAGCAAATTTGTCTATCAGTATTTAACTTCTGCGTTATTTTAGGTGATGCTGATATGAGTAACAAATAGCCTCAAGAAGAAATGATCAGCGATGATGACAATCAAGTTGAGAAAGTTGGAGATGGAGAAAAAACAAATCATAAAGTTAAGGATGCTACCAAGGAGATTGAAGGGAAAACACAAAAAAGTAAATCAGAAGTTTGGCTTGAGTTCGAAAGACATACAGAGGAAAGTAAAGATGGCACAATTAGAAGGTACATTATGCATATCCATTGTAAACAACTATTACAAAAGAGGGATGTATAACTACGTTTAAAAGAAATTTAAGTAGATGTCATGTTCACGTTGATAGAAAAATGTAATAATAAATTTCGGGGAAAGAAATTTTGAAAGAAAAAACACCCGTGGACAACGATTTGATTGAGAAATTAGCTCTTCATAACTATGACAAGGCAATAATGAGGAAATTATTGCTATCATAATTGTCATGCATGAATATCCATTTAAGATTGTTGAATATGAATTTTTTATCTTATATTTTCAAAAGTTGAATCTTGAATTTGAGCAAATTTCAAGGTTAACCATTAAAATTGAACGTATGAAAGTATGTGAAATTGAGAAGAAGAAACGGAAAGAGACGCTAACGGCTGTGCGAAGAGTAAGTTTAACAACCGACTTATGAACATCAAATCAAACTATAGGATATATGTGTCTTACATGTCATTTTTTGGACTAAAATTGAGAGCTACAAAAGTCTATTCCAAATTTAATAGTCTAGCGCCACCATATACCAAGCATGCTATTGCTGATGCTGTTTTTGCATGCCTTGTAGATTGGGGGATAGAGAATAAAATATCTTCAATTACACTTGATAATGCATCATCTAATGATTCAGCCGTGAGAACATTAAAAAGAAAGTTTTTCATTAGATAGTGGACTTTACCTCAATGGGAAGATCTTCCATGTTAGATGTGTGCATACATTTTGACCTAATGGTGCAAAATGGATTGACTGAAATAAAAAGTGTATTACAAAATATTTGAGAAAGCATGAAATATTTTAAAATGTCTCCCAACGACTTAGCAAGTTTGTAGGTATAGTTAAACAACTACAACTTCTAGTCTTTAAACCCATAGTCCTTAATGTTTCTACTCGTTGGAATTCAACATATGAAATGCTAGAGTGGGCGATTCAATTTAAGAAAGTGTTTTCTATGTATCAAGGAGAGATCCATCTTACACTTGGCTTCCTTCTACATTGGATTGGGAGAAAGCCAAATTGGTATGTAAAATTCTAGAAACCTTTAGTGAAGCTTTCCATATTTTTTTGGTACTTCATATCCAACTTCAAATTTATCTCTTCCTGAACATTGAAAGATTAAACAAATATTAAATGATGAGTTGGTGGAGTTTGAAAATTATTTTTATATGAGTGAAATGGTGAATAAAATGAAGATAAAGTTTGACAAATATTGGGATGAATGCAATCTTTTAATGCTGCTGTCCTAGACCTAGATACAAAATGAAACCACTTGAGTTTTGCTTTCCAAAGATTTTATCATGCCACTGAATCAGACCAAAATATGAAATATATCGCTTCTTCTTTGCAAGATCTACATTATGAGTATGTTTTGAATACGCCATTGAATATTAATTGTAGCAGAAAGAGTGATAACAATGATTCTAATAGTAGATTAATGACAAAGCGTATATCTGAATCTGAAATATGGGCCGAAGAGTCTGATATTATAGAACCGTCTGAATCAGAGTTGGATGAATATTTGAAGGAACCTCATTACAGATTTAATGGATTAGATGATAAATTCAATATGCTGGACTGGTGGAAGTTCGGTCATCAGTGCTTCAAAATATAAAATATTATCGAGAATGGCTCATGATATACTTTCTATTCCAGTAGTGTTGCTTTTAAACCTGCATTTAGTGCTGGTTGTAGAGTTCTTAATCGGTTTAGAAGTTCTTTGAAGTCTGAGACGGTTGAAACTTTGATATGTAGTGGTGATTGGCTGTGATCCAACTATTCATTGAAAGAGGTAAAATATATCTTCATCTTCTGTTAGTATAATATTCAGAAATTTCTTATTTAATTATAGTCATTGTACTGCCACTAAACTTAGCAATTTGATACCTGCTCTACTCTTTTTTCAATAGCGTGCAACATGAAGAAGAAGATACCCAGTACATCAAATTTGACCGAATGGAATTGAAAACAAGCTCATAGGTAATCAAACTTTTACATCCCTCTTATGATCATCCGTACTAGTTACAAAGTGGACTGTTCGAATTCACATGAATCATTCGAATTTGAACTGCAATTCAATATATGTGGGCTTACCCATGAATATAGGCAAACAGTAGAATTATGCGGTGGCAAAGGGAAGACAGTGGTTAGGAGTTCTAATTTTTTATATTTTATTTTTGAGATAAGGCATGTGAATAAAATTAAATACTGTCGTTGTCAAGTCAAGTGAGTACGCCAGCTAAAACTTGTCTCCTCACCATGACTGCAACTTCTCATCATGTTCAATAGAAAAATCTTTGTCTAATGAAATCTAAATTGAACCAAGCATACATGTCCTTGCAAATACACATAACTTGCATATAGGTTTTTCTCGGTGTGCCTCAAGGTGTACATAATCACATTATTTATGTTCGCTGGATGCAGACCTTGTTAAATGGGAGTTTGTACCATTGTTTTCTACTTCTTGAAGTTGTGTATGCCTTTTGATCCAAGTTGCATGCACAAACCTTATATCCTTCAGTTTAAGCACAAAAATTTGAGCTTTGCAAGATTTAACTTATGTCGTGCTTACATGTTTTTAAACATCCATCTGCTTGCAAAATTTAGAAACTTTCATGTGATGTTGGTGTTTTAAATTTTTTTTTTTTTTTACATGAGAGCAAGTGCTTGTTAGAATATTTTGTTTGATTTTTTTTTTCATGAACGCTTATATTTCATAATCTTCCATAATAATACACCTCAATAATCATATATTTCCTGGTTATATTTATGCTATTGTAAACCTATTTTTTTAGTACATATTGCAAGTAAATGGTTGTAAATGCCTGTATATGTCATAGTTCATGTTTATTAGTAGTTGATTTCTTTACTAGTATTTTCTATGAATGTTTCTAATTTTTTTTTTCTGATGTAAGAAACTTGCAAGGCTAAATTTGCACTTTTTGTCATTGGGAAACTGGATCTACTGACATTCTGTTAGCTAATATGCTAGTGTAGACAGTGGAATATTATATCCAAACTATCAATGTTTAGTTGGATTAAAGTCAAACATTTGCCGATGCCTTGAATATTTCTATTTGTACTTTGTTTGGATGTTTTGTACTGTATGCAACATTATCAGTTTTAATCTATGAATGATATCATACTTTAATGGAATATTTGCTAACCTAGGCTTGTTTCTGCAAACAATAATAGAAATAACCTACTTTTGAAAATATTTACAAACGTAGACCTATTTTTGGCAGGTAGACATTGACGCATTTTCAAAATGCGCCTTCGGACGAATTTTGAAAATGCGCCAAAAGACGACTTCTCAGAAGTCGCCCAAAGGCCCATTTTGAAATTTCATCCAAGTGAAAACCCTGCACAAAACAAGACCAGAGGGCAAGACCCCCCCCCCCCCCCCTTCATTCTCACTCTCTCCCAACTGAACCCAATATCCCCAAATTCCTCAAAACCTTCCTCCATTTCCATTTCTTTAATTTTTAATCAAATTCGTCTAAAAATTTGTCAATGGCAAGCACGTCGGGCGTAGAACAAGAAATATGTATGAATCTATACTCATAATTTGTCATTTCAAATTTAGGGCATAGATATTTTGCTTTGTTTCTTCATGAACAAAAAAATGCTTGTAAAGTAAAGCATTTTAATATCAATGTTGATAAAGCATTTACAAAACTATCATTACGAGTATTTGTACACGGTTTAGTTTTAAATTAAAAGCAATTTGAACTAGGTTAGAAGTAGTTTATAAAAGAAATAGTAAAAAAGGTTCTTAAAAGCAACTTAAGATTATTTTTATAAGCAATCTATATAAACGACAAGGAGTTTACATGCATTCATACTATATTGTGGGTTAGGGGGTTATCAATTTTTGGTTAGTGTATAATTTTTATCGAAATGAATTGATTTGTAATATTTGTATTTTGTAGAGTACATTGAGATGGAGCCCGAACCCGTTGATGGTAGGGTAGTATTTCTTCAAGCCCATGATCGTACTTCTAACAACATATGGATGCATGTGGTATTAAAAAAATTAAAACTTTGTGTCAGTTGGTATAATTCCTACTTTTTAATTATGTATTTATCATTTGATCAGCGTGATGATCCAGATACCACTATAGATCACTCTAAGTCGCTGAAGAAAGTGACTTCAAACCATCCAGGATTGTTGGCTGAGATTGAGAGGACTGGTTTTTTTTACATATAATGAAGTTAGGATACATCCAGCTTAACCACTATCTTATCACTGCTTTGGTAGACAGATGGTGACCGGAGACCTCCACTTTTCATTTCCCTTTTGGCGAGATGACGATCACAATATGAGATGTAGCAGTGTTGTTAGGTTTGCATATTGAAGGTAATGCAGTGGCTTATGGAGGAGTGGCATATGACTATATGCAATTGTGTCGTGATTTACGTGGTCTTGACCCACCCCCTGAACAAACAAGGGGCAATGACTTCATGGAAGTCATGTGGTATCGACGTCAATTATCCCACGATATTTGTGTTGATACTACAGAGGCTCAGATTCAGCAGCGAGCACGTGCTATTATTTTACACATCATTATTTCCCGACTGAAGTGCGACCATACAAAGACTCGAGTGGATCTGAAATGGCTACCGTATATTGCTGATTTAGGGGAGTGTGGTAAGTTTTCTTGGGGCAGTGCTATGTTATCTTATACATATATAGAGTTATCCAGGCTCTCTCTTTTGGAGAATAAACCTATTGGTGGATGTCTGACACTAGTACAGGTTTTAAACAAATTTCAATAGTTTACTATTTTACATGATTTGTCTCATTTTTTGTCGTAATATTTTCTTTTAAATGCAGCTTTGGTCGTGGACTTATCTTCCGATCGGAAGATTGTTAGTAACAAACGTTGTTATCGATCAGTCGATGCCGCTTGGGTCTCGGTATATTTTTTATCCTTTTAATTTAATTAAACAGTGAAACTTTCATGTGTAATATTCAATTGTTAACATCTTATAACAGGTGGGTGGGACAAAAAAAGGCGCCAAACTCCAAGACGGAGTGTGAAGTTCTACCGCAATGAGTTAGATGTTTTGGAGGATGACAAGGTGACATGGACACTGTACACACAGGATGTGCTAGCATAGCTTCCAGCCATGTGTACAGCTGTTAGATACTTGTGGACTGCAAGAGTACCAGTCATATCTTATACCCAGACTGCATTTCACTTACCCGACAGGGTCATGAGACAGTTCGGTATGATGCAACTTATACCGGATGATGCGCCACCCTACATGTCTACATGCAATGTAGAAGAGTATGGAACCCATATTCAGTTGTGGAATGACCGCCATACAGCTACCCAGATTGAGAGGGAGCCCGCCATTATGCTAGAGCAGTACAAAAGGTGGTACGGGAACATAACACGGCGATATGTTCTTACGGCGCCAGTAGAGGCAGTGTATAGAAGTCCATACGTTCCTAGAGCACCAGTTGAGAGGAACGTGGAAAGTTGATGTTGTAAGTAGTATATCAATTAGTTATGATGTTTGCGTGTGATGCTAATTTTCATTCAATTTTACAGGCAGCTGGTATAAGTAGGGCTTGGGAAGAAGCAAAGAATCTTCGCAAATGACAAAACGATGAGGAGGGTAGGAGGATGTGCACTAACATCCAAAGGATTCTAAATGTTGTGTTGTGTAGGAATAAACTTGATAGGCCGAGACCTCCATCTCCACCTCCAGTGCTTGTGTACACACGACGTCGTGCTAGAGTAGGTGTAGGTTCATCGTCATAAGCCACCTCATCACAAGCAGCACCGGTACACGAAGAATTTGTTCCTGACCCATCTCAACCAACGGCTGCATTACCTTCGTCCTCCACTACACGCAGAGAACGGAGCAGCAGCAGTAGTTTGAAAGCACTGGTAACGTGTCGGCAAAGAAGAAGCCCACGCGAATTTCATGAGCTTCATGACTAAATCGATAATGTTATTTGATGCGAATAGTTAGTGGTGATGTGGAAAGTGATATGTAATGTACAAACTAATGTTGTTTGGATTTGTAAAATGATGTTGAATTTGCGTAGTTGTTTTTTGTTTGTGGGTGGCTAAACTAATGTTGTTAAGATTGGCATTGGTGTATGACTTTGTGTTATATGGTGTAGTCGGGGGTTTGTAATTGTTGCTCTGTTTGCAGTAGCAGGCTTTCTATAGGCGAATTTTCAAAATTCCCTAATGGGAGAATTCTGAAAAATTGCCCAAAGGAGAATTTTGGGAATTCGCTCATTGGTGAATTTTGAAAATTCGCCCATTGGTGAATTTTGAAAATTCGCCCATAGAAACCTGTTATATAAAATCCTGTTGGCCCCATCTTCCTTTTTCACTTTTTTTGCTATAGATCGAACCAAAAACCCAAATTTACGCAAAATCTTTCGCATAAGTCACTAAGGTTGGTGTTTTGTCCAATTTTTTCCTCTATACTTATATTCGTAGATGTATAGTATGCCCTTCTTCAATTTTGTTAAACCGGAAAGTAAATCGACCCAACCCATGGTTGTAAGTTTGTGAAATTTTGGTATTTTATTCAACTTTTCTTTTAGGCGAAAATGGATAATTGGGAGCTCGATGATCAAACAATGATGGAAATATATGGTGATTACGAATAGAACAAGGGCATGGACGATGATGTAGAATTTTTTCCGAAGACCCAAGTGGAAGATCTATCAAGAGTGGATGCTACATAAACAAATGAAGAAGTAGAGACCGAACTTGTTTGTGCTACGCAGGCAAATGTCGTAATTGAGAATCCCCAACTGGCTCAACAATCATTGTATTCCAGGCTGAGGACTGTACTTGCCCATCAAAACCCTAATAGTTCAAGTTCTAGCGTCATGGGACGCTCGGCACTTTGCTATTGCAGAGTTGAATGCAACGTTGTTGTTTCCAAAATTGAAGGAATGCAGGACGTCGCTTTTACGGCTGCAAAGCGTATGTCGATGCACAGACGCGTCAGAGGGTTCATAGTTGTAAATATTTTGATTGGGTCGGTCCTCCACTGGTAGAAAGGGTAGTCCAATGCACATTTGAGATGTAAGCTAAGGTTAGTCGCTTGGAGAGGATGAATATTGCAATTTGAATTGAAATGCTTGCAGGGTGCTACCAGTTACCAGTGATTGACCGTATGTTTTGCTGTATTGGTAGTTAAGTAGTATCAGGTGGTAGTTGTTTGTGTAAACTTGTTTTTTATCATGTGTCAGTCCTGTATTTTCTATTGGTAAGTATCATGTAGTTGAAATGACTAATATTCTGTTTTATGTCCTATTATAGGGTGTTTTTGATTTGGTGACTTTTTGAAAGTCGCCAATAGGCGAATTCTCAGAATTCGCCTTCAGGCAAATTTTTTGAATTAGCACAAGGCGAATTTTGAGAATTCGCACAAAGGCGGCTTTCAAAAAGTTGCCAATTCAGAAACTGGTTTATATCCACTCAGCTTAAGCACTCACATCCTCATAACATACCCCTATTTTTTTAAATCTGAAGAACCCATTTTCTTTCAGCTTACATCCCCAAACACTAAAACTTAATTTATTTCGATAATCTGTTGGCTGTTTCCATAGAGTCCTTGTTGACCTATGCAAACGTCTTCACTATATCTTAGCATCGAAATTGGTAATAAAATTACAAACCCTAGCTTTGTTACATCTATTCAAATATTTCCAAATGATTGGCTAGAAATTGGTTGGTCAAATAAAAACTATTTGTTTGTAGAATGGTTAGAAATCTCATTCCTACACTTTGCTACTACGACGGTGAACTGATCATGGATGAACAAAAAAGCGGGAAGTATGTCGATGGTTTTTGTAAACCGGGGAGAGTAAGCAAAGGTTGCACACTATTTGAGTTAAAATAATCTGTGTATAAAGCGACAAAAATAAGCGCAATCGAATTTGATATTGAGTTGGTCATTAACTGGCCTACGGATTCGAGTTCAAAAGCAATAACACTTTCAGACGATGAGGATGTTGAAGTTATGTTTTCTATAGTTACCAAATCCATTGAGTTGTACGTTGGAAAAGTTGCAAAAGAAAATCTACAAGAACATGTACCATCTTCTGTTGTAAGCAGAGGAATAGGGTATTTTACAAATATGTTGGAAACCGATAATCCTTCATCAAAACTTAGGTTCTCCTACTTACAGTAATCTATATGTACATGCCGAGGGTCATGGTCATCCTTCCATAAACTATGGTTTCATGGCTTACATGATGTCGCAACCAACTCCTGATCGGTACTTTCCATACTACATACCACCTACGATGCTTCCAAGGTATCTTTATTAACATTGGTATTTTGCATGTACTTTTTTTAATTACAATTGCCTACTAGTTTCTTATTGCATATTTAGCTTCCAACAACAAATGCATCTACAAAATGTCCATCCTAAACAACAAAATATTCATTTGTCACAACCAGTATATCCTACTCCATCAGAAATGTATGATATGAGCAAAGATTTGTATAGCAATTTATTTGGGTAATGTTTCCTATCTACTATAGTTTCGTACTAAGTTACTTTTGTAGACAGGTTTACAAGGCATGAGGATATGGCTACAGAATGTGGTGCTGAACCGTCACAACACTCATATGATTCCAATATTGACATTGATATGGATGCTGATATAAATAGAGACACCGGACATGTTCCTCCAATTGATAGTATGGTTGTTGCGACGAGAACTAATAATGATGCATGATGGGTAGAACGAATGCAGGTAAACCATGAATCGTTAAACTAGACTTTTTGAACGTAGATGATGTTTAAGGTGATAGTGAAGAAGCTCAAATGGAAGTACCATTGGATGATGATCTACGTAGTGCAAAAATGATGGCAAGATCGGTTGTTGCTAATCTGCAATTTGCTGGGGGAAAATTTTCAACCGCGTATAAACAAAATGGATTTGTTATTGGGATGGTATTTGAAATTAAACAAAAGCTACTACACCAATTAACCGAATGGTCAATTCTACATTGAGTTTCGTACAAGCCGATCAAGTCGAATAAAACTATATACACTGCTATCTGTGATGTTGACACTAATTATCCATGGAGAATACACACAATAGCTCAAAGAAATCATAGTTTGGCTGGTGGGAAATCAGAAAATTGCCTAGTGAACATACCTGTGTCAATCCTACAGTCAATTCCAACCACAAGCAAGCCACTTCTAATTTTCTTGTGTCAAAAATCATGTCATTTGTCAAGGCCGATTTAGATATCTCAGCACGTACAGTCCAAATGCTGGTCGACGACCAACTGTTCATCAAAATTAGTTACGTGAAAGCTTGGAAAACATTAAACAAAACAACAGAAAGAATTTATGGTGATTGGGCTGAATCGTATGCGACTTTGCCTCGATATTTCACGGAAACAAAGAGAAGTAGCCTAGGGACTGTAGGACATGTGACCCACGATGAAGTTGGAGTATTTGATCGTGCGTTTTAGGCATTTGGCCCTTGCATTACAGTTTTCTACACTACCGGCCATTGCTATTATTGACGGGATATATTTGTATGGTAAATACAAAGGGACGTTGCTTGTTGCTACTACTGTAGATGCAGATGACTGTCTATATCCATTAGCTTATGCAGTTGTCGAATCCAAGTCATATGGGTTTTTTCCTTGCATGCATGAATTCATTCATAATGTTCTCAATCATCGTATTACTTTCGTATCGGCTTAAATGAAAGGAATTCCGAAGGCTTTACATGAGAAATGGCAAGAACCACACAAACATAGGTTATGTGCATGGCAACTTAAAGCTAATTTTAAAATAGTGGGTTTAGGGATAAACGACTTACATCTTTGTTTTATTTAGCTGCATGTGCTATAGAAGTAGTTGGGTACAACAAAATTAGAGAAGAAATTAAAGCTACAAATCCATAGGCTCATGAATGGATTGAAAGAAGTTTAGGGAATTTTGAAGAAAATTGGGCCCTATGCAAAGACGATGGAGGACGCTTTCATGTTACGACCACCAATGCATCCGAAAGTTTTAACGATGTACTGAAGGGTGCTCGATCATTTCCTTTAAAGGCATTGGTTGCACAAACCTTCTTTCGATCAGTTGAATATTTCTATAAGAGATGAGAAACCGCGGATGCTATTACAACACGTTTGACTCCAAAATGGAAAGCTAAAATAGCAGATCGGGCTATTGAAGCACATCGTTGTAGACTAGTTCAATTTGGTCGAACAGAATAGCAAGTGATTCATTGCTACAGCGATGAATTTATAGTGTTAATTGATGGTCCTAACTGATCATGTATATGCAACATCCCCCTACTTCAAAAAATTACCTTGTGCCTATGTAATGGCGGCTTGTTCGGCACACGATTACTGTGCTAACAGAGCACATCATGAGTTTGCATCCGAGTGGTACTCTATTCAAAGTTACAAAGCTTTATATCAGCCAGAGTTTCATCCTGTGCGTGATAAGAGATACTGGACACCATACATCGGTCCACATATGCTGCCTCCACCTATAAGTAGACAACCTGGGCAGCCTAAATCTACGAGGATAAAAAATGTAACGGACGAGCATTAAACGCCTAAAATAAAAAGGTGCAGCAAATGTGGATTGCAGGGCCATAACAGAAAGCGATGCACTTCAGCGATCTAGACTTCCATTATCAAATGTATGACTACATAACGAATTAAGACTTCTGTGTATTCGAATTTAAACAAATGTAATTTCTATGTACCAAACTAACTAGTTATGTATCAGACTTAAATGAACTTCGCAATTGTTAGATTTAAAAGCTAATATCTATGAAAGTTGTTATATTTGGAAGTACATATTTATGCAGTTGTTAGATTTGATAAACCCTCTTCCTGCTGTCTTATTTTGTGCAGGGTTTTCACATAGGCAAAATTTCAAAATGCACCTTTGGGCAATTTTTGAGAAGTCGCCTTTTGGCGCATTTTCAAAATTCGTCCGAAGGCGCATTTTGAAAATGCGCCAACATCTACCTGGCAAAATCAGGTCTACGTTTGTAAATATTTTCAAAAGTAGGTTATTTCTGTTATCGTTTACAGAAAAAAGCCTAGGTTAGCAAATTTCCCTACTTTAATTGATATATTCGTTTTCAATTCTGTGTTCATTGCATTATAATTTTATAATCACTGAACGATATGATGTTCAACCTGCACTTAATGTATTTTACTTAGTTTGTAAGCTTGTACACACTTCCATGCAGTTTATTTGCTGAATGGAATTCTTTGATAATAGCATTGAAAGCTTAGCCTTGTTCAGATAGCTGATATACATGCTTTAAATGTAGTTTATTTTGTTGGTGTTGACTTCCTTAGTAATGTGATGGTGTGGACTTCCTTTATAATTATGCAGGTGTGCATGTACCGACATAAAAGATTTTATGTGCGTATATACATATTTACATGCAACTCCTACTTTCACCCGAGTTTGTGCGAGTCTGTCCCAATTCGAATGGTTAAAATGGCCAGACATGGTCGCTATAAATTTTTAATGAACCAAGCTCAAACATAATATTTGTCATCCGCATTTTATCAAGTCGGACATTTATCCGTCCAATTTGTAGTTTAGTCCGAGTTCATATGCTTTTTTGCACGATCTGACCCGTCCGTTTTACAACCCCAAGCTTGGATTTGATGAGCTAGCTCACTATTTGATATGCATGAAATGTAATTAATTCTTTCTTATATATTATAATGTATGTTTCTTCAAGCTATATTGATTTTATATTGTGATATTGGTTTTGATTCTTGATTTGAAAAGCAAATAGCATATGTAATCCATATGTATGAAGTTAAATGGACTTGTATGACAAGTTGCATAGTCTTGCAACAAAGGACATAGGTTGTAATTGGACTTGAGCTTAGATTGGACTTGGATATAGAGCTTTTATAGTGATAGTCACTATAGATGCACTTAGAAATTACCTTGTGTTCGGCAATTTCTAAAGAACTTTGTAGAGAGATTCGTAGAGGTTTCTCGTCATATTTTTGAAGTATTCTTTCTGTTATATAAAAAATTGGATAATATAAAGTTAATTAACATATCGAAAAGTGGTCAAACTTTCACTTGTGCAAAACTGCCATGTTTTAGCCATTGTTTTGTATTTTAAAGTTTAGAAATGGCCTTAGATTTGAGTATTTGGTTTCATTCTCTTTAAATAATATTTTCTTACTTATGTTATAATATTTTAAAAGTAGTTTAGGGTTTTTATGAATTTTTAATAATTAGCTATGAATTTTTAAAGTAAAAGATTTACTTCTAATATAAGAAAAACATGGTTTTTCCAAAGTTTTAAGTAAATTATAAGCTTGTTATTTTTACATAACATTTTGAATGAATGTTTTTAAACCTATTATAAGTATTATTATTTTTAAATTAATTATATGTATTTTTGGACAATTTGTTAATTATTTTATTAAAGTACAAATAACTTATGTAATACAAAATCTTTTAAAATGTTTTATTAATTATGTTAGTTTATAAATAAAAAATATATATGTGTGTGTGTGTGTGTGTGTTTCATTTTTAAAAAGGGTTTTCTATTTATAAAAAAATGATTAGAAAAAGGTTAGGAATTACTTAGTGGCTAAATCATGATTATTTAATTACTTTTAGAAAAAGGTAATTAACTATGCTTAACACTAAAAGTCGACGAAGTAGACTTATCTATTTATAAGAATTAAGATAGTTGTTCGAGTAGAGTTTAGAAGCAATAGTGCACTAACCTACCTTCTTCACTCATGACCGAGGAATACTTGAGTAGGAAATGTTGAAAATGCGTTAATTGTATTGTTTTACTCGTTGATGGAAAATACTTAATCGTGTACTTAACACTAAATGCCAATTAAGTAGCCTTCTCTATCTATAAGCGTTAAGAATGAAGTGTCTAGGCAAAACTTTGATATGTAATGCTCTAACCTGCCCAGCTTCACTTTTAACTGAGGGATAGTATAAGTTGCAAAGTTCAAAAATGTGATAAGTATAAAATCCTTGATTTCCATAAGCAACCGTCTTTGGAACTAGATAGTAGACTAGTCAAATACCCAACTTAACCGTATATTAACTTAAATCTTTAAATGAATGATTTTAAAGATAATAACAAGTACAAAATTTATTTTGGTTTGTTGTAACAATGTATTAATAACATTGGTCTTTAACCCTTCTTTATTATACTTAGTAGAGTAATTAGACCTTTAAAAAGAACGTCTTAAAGATAATTATAAATGGAATGGTTTTGGGTTTATAGTAACGATGTTTTGATGACATTTTTTTTACCCCAAGAAAGTATACTTGTGAAAATGTGAAATCTTATTTAAGATTTGTGAATATTCTTAAACCATTCAGGATAGGAATATGAGTAAATTTATAAGTATTGAAAAAAGTAGATATGAATAGAGAATAGTTGAATATAGGTATATATCTTTTATAAACGTATTTTTAAAGGAGTTTTTAATTAACAAAAGGATTACGAAACTAGAAAGGAGTTTCTTAAGTACTTAATCGTACTTTGTAACATCCCAAATTTTTCAATTTTAAAATTTGTAACTTGTTTAGATTTTTAAAATTTAATTTGAGAAGTTTCAAAAGAAATAAATTATTATTAATATTAATACTACAAAGTTATATGGATATAAATAAATATTTGATAGTTTAAGCTTTATATAAATAATAATAATAATAATAGATAAAGAGAATAAAATATATAACAAACAAGAATTGGTCATAAACCATAAAATAAAATATATATGATAAATTAAATGTTGATAGTTAAAACTTCAAATAGAAATAAAAATTCAAGAGTGTGTTTGTAATAAAATCATATGGTTATAAAATGACATATGAAATACATATAAACTTGCATGTAAATTTGTAAACCAGGAAACAAAAAATAATAAAACAGAAGTGTAGGCAGGAAGATAAATATCTTTAAATAACTAGAACAATTTTGTATAAGCAAAGCAAATCAGACAAGTAGATTGTAAACAAAAATATATGCAAGGGAAAAAAATCTGCAAAAAAAAAAATTGTACTTACAAAAAAATCAAAATAGGATTATATGTTAACAAAAATGGGAACATAAGCAATTAATGCTATCTATTCTTAAGCCTAAATCAAAATCATATCAGCCGAAATCAAATTTACATAGTCAAAATAAAAAAAATAAAGAAGGGGAAAGGAAACAGAACTTGCCAACACCATAGAATACCTACCTGATACAACACTGCCTCCTATATATATATATATATATATACACCCACCCATATTCATTTCATTTCGTTCATCAAAATATAGCAAAGCCAGAAAGAAAAGGAAGTAAAGCATCACCATAATTTTAAACTCAAAAACCATCTGCTGAAAGAAAAAAAGGAGGGAGGATCAAGACTGTTGTTTTTTCAAAACATAGAAGCAGTTCTGTTCATCAATATTTTCTATGAGTAAAACTATTTTTTTTAAAATGGAAACCTAAATATTTAGTTTACAAAATCTTGAGCTTTGCTGCATATTGAAGAAAATTTGTTCTGTATGTTTTTTTGTGTTACTGGAAACTCTTACATAGTTGTTCTTCAATATTTTGTTTCAGAGCAAGTGAATTAGAAAAAAAATTCAAATAAACTTCATACAAACCTTTTTAGCTTAGGATTTTTACACAAAACAAGGTTGTTTAAACTTGAATCAAAGCTTAAAATTAAGCTTGAACATGAAGGATTTGTCTTTGTAACCTAAAATTTACAGTAAAAATAAAATTTTGTGATGAATTTCAAGAACTTTAAAACATTTATTTGATTACATAATTTGAATAAACATACAAAGTTATGATTTTTAAAATAAATATGATGATTTTTAATTAAGTATTCGATGTGCAGTTCGTATGTGAACCAAATAGGCATTTTGATCATTTTTCGATGATCAATTCAATATTTGATATTGAAGTTTTGCATGAAGCAAGGTTGAACGTCATTGATTTCAGGAAAATTAGCAAATAATTTTTCTATTGTATAAATTGGTAGTTCGAGTTCAATCTAGGGTTATATTCGAGTTTTGTTTTCGCGTCTGTAAATAAGGTGATTTCATCACCTCGGAGGCATCGAGCTTTGCGTGGTTCTAGAGGATGGTTGCTTAGTGTGTTGACACGATGTGGACGAAGTTGTGGCATCACTGGTGGTCTGAGATGCGGCGGCGAGGCATTTTTTTGGTTGGTGGTGTCGATTTGCAGTTTTTCGAGCTAACAGCTAAATTTCAATTTCGAGTTTTCTAGGTCGAATCGAGCTTTAATCTCGAGTACAGGGAGTGTTTGCGACTTGCTGAAGCTTGCGACGTTCGCCAGAACGGTGGCGTGACGCCATGCACGTGCACGACATGTGTTTGGGTGTCAGGAAGTTTGCGTTTGGCCACTCGAGTTGATACTCGAGGAAGATGATGTATGGCTTCGGTGAGGAACTCGAGCATGCGAGTATCCTTTCTGTTATTTTAGTTTGAACACTTAAGTTTAACTTAAACTCTGAAGAAAAAAAGTAGAAGAACATGAAGAAGAAGAGTAAGTGGGGGAAGGAGATAGACTCGGGAAAGGATGGTAAGAAACTCAAGTTGAACTCGAGTAAAAACCTGGGTTTGCTCGGGTTATTTCCAAAATGGGTTGAGCCTAATTTATTTAAAGTTTATAATATCAAAGTAAATAACATTGACTATTTTTAAGTTAAAAACTTATTTAAGTTATCGACTAAGTGAGTACATATCAATGCTTTCTAAAACCTTAATTAATATTTTAATTAAGTAATTAACTTAAGTCAAATATCAAAATTTAATTACCATTAAAGCTTTCAATATAACAATAAATTGATTTTCAAAGTGCAAAGAAGATTTTTAATGATAATTAAGGTAAATAATTTCTATTAACTAATGGTTTTGAAAAGTAATTAAGAATTATTTATAATTCATAATTAAAATTGATTAATAAACAATTAAGTGTCTAAATTATTTATAATTAAGAACTGTTAGTTAGATACGTTAAGTTAATCAATTTATAATTAGTAGTTAATTAAGTTAATTGATTGAGGAATAATTTATTAACAAAGTTAATGGGGATTTAATTAGTTTGTTTATCATTAAGAATAACTAATCATTGATTAAAATAATAATGTGGTTAATTCACTTAAACCACATTGGAAAATAATTAACTATTGTTCTGCACTGGATTGTAATTTCTGTTGTGATCGTAATACTATGTGATATAGATTGCTCTGTGCTGAACTATGATTTGTGATTTAATGCTGTATTGATGTGAAAACCCTTTTTGCCCGTAAAAAGGCATTTAAACTTCGGTGCGACACGGAGTCGGATCTCAGTTAGTTATCCGAAACCCACATCGAACCCTGAATGTGAATCTTTGTGATTAATATGTCCACGTGTTTGAAAAGTAAACGTTCACTATTCGGTTTAGCCGGAAGAGGACCTTTGTGTCATATAACCCATTCCGAATAGTGCTACGTCGAAATGGATAGCATTTGAAAACCAGTCTTCGAAAACGATAGGATAACCTATCGATTGTCTCTGCACTGAGTTGCTCCGGTATAGAGATTCCCCAAGTGGTGGGCAGTCCGATCGGGATTGTGGATACCCGGATTTGCAAGTTCTTCTTCTTTATTGGATGAAGTGCTTTCGGTTATGTTCGAACCCGGAACAGACTTGTATGGTTGTGTGTCTGACACTACACTTTGAGATATAAAGAAAATTTCTTTCAAATACATATATGTTGGTGGCGGAGAATTTATTCTCTTAGCTTAACACCCTTCTCTGAGACGTACGAGCTCAGAGGTTATGTAATTGAAGGTAATCAGCGATATACTCCCAATTTGGTAGTGTGGCATGCTAAGTGCTGCTGTGTGTTGATGATCATTTGTGATCAAAGCATGGCTTTCGTGTAAAGCGTAGCTTTGTGGACAAGACCTCATCAGAACTCACAACCCGGAAATGGTCGAAACAAGACAGATGCGGCAAGGTTATGAGGGTCGCGCCCTTTAGAGTATGTCATTTCCTTCTGGAAAAAGGTAGTATCATGGTATGAAGCCCAGATATTTACCTATGTGGTTGCTCCAATCTCATTTACTGTGTGGTTATTGCTTTGTGGTAGAGGGCCCTCGAATAAAGGTCCCAAAGGACCGGGGAGTGGCATATTCGTGTGGTAGTTGCCTAGTTACAGAGGTAACCCGGCCTTGTGTTGGCAGAGAGCTGGTTAAGTTCTCGGGACGTCCCGCCAGAGGCGTACCCATGTGGCAGTGGGAAGTTTCTTAGCTTGACCATTTGTTAGAAATCAAAAGAACAATACGAGCCCTGTACGGTTTTAGTTGTATAACCTGCCATGCAGCGTGGCGGTAACCTGCCACAAAACATGGTAGCTATATTAGGCATACAATAATGGTTGTATGCTGGTTAAGATTAATATTATATTTTCGAAATGTTTTCTACACTATACACTAGTAATAATATCAAACGAATTTTTCTCGTATCAAGCATATTTGACTATTGTAAGAAGAAATCTCCTCCAATTCTATGATTGCATTGTGTGTGTAGTGGGAGGTCTTATGGTAGTTTCATTTTCCAAAAACATAGCGATTTTTCCTTATAAATCTTGTTCTATTTTGAAGCAACTACTTTTGTTTATTCATACCAGTCCCACGAGTGACCTGGAGTTTATTGTTTCCTTTCTAAACCCTGGGTGCCTATAATTTCCACACGAGCAACCTAGTAGCAGATTTCCATGTTCTGGTGTTAGTGGTATTTTGAAGCTTTTGCTTTGAAGATATTTTAGAAGCTTTTGGGATCTCAAGTGCTTAGTTTTTGGAAGTTCGCTGTCGCTTCATTTCATTTGAAGACTTTTTGGATATATGATCGCTTGTTGTACCATCATGATGTTTTATTAGGAGTTGTGATATTTGTATAAAAATACTCTGATGTAGTAATGGATATTATGTTGATGTTATATCTGTGATTTGATGCATGATATTCATTCTGTTTTCGCTATTTTATATTCATCTGATGTTGTTATAAGATCCATCCGACTAGAGTTCGATGTTTGAATCTTTGGCTCGAATACAAGTGAGGTATTTAGTGTCAATTTTCGAACATTGGATTTCGGATCGTGACAAAGTGGTATCAGAGCTGAAGGTTGAGTAAGAACTTTAGCTACGGAGTATGACACATTAGATGGCTCATTAGAGATAGGGTGAAGTATACCCTAGAATGAGTATAACCAAGACTGAAACTCCAAATTTTCTTAGTCTATTTCCTTTTTACTGCTGATATTCCTTAAGATATCTCATCCGTATATCTAAACCAAATTTCTTACTAATTACAGATAGTAAGAATGAGCAGACGAAGAGGAAGATTTAGGGGTCAAGGAAATGCCACAGCACCTAGCCAAGTTCCCCCAATAGCAGTAGCAGCAATACCTATTCAGCAGCAGCCGAATCTGGCTGATTTATATAAGAATTTCTCAGCGCTTGGTGGTAAGCCGTTCACTGACAAGGAGTCGATTGTTGATGCTCAAGTATGGATCTGCTCATGTGAGAAAATCTTTAGAGGGCTTAAGTTGCAATACGATCAGAAGCAACTCGTAGCTTCTTGGCAACTTCAACAAGAAGCCTTAGCATCGTGGGAGACAGTTATTGTAGATAAGCCAGAAGACGAGTTTACTTGGGAGAAATTTAAAGTAGTATTTGAGAAGCGTTATCTGCCGTCAGCTGGAATTTCTTGAATGTATTAGGAATTCATGGACATAAAGCAGGGGAGTTTGTCATTCGAGGAGTATCTAAACAAATTCAATGAATTGTCTCGCTTTGGTCCAGAATTGGTGAACACACCTTTAAAGAAGAATGAAAGATTAATAAGAAGTTCCACGAAAGGATGACTGGTCACGTTAAGGAATCCTTTTCAGATTTGGTTGATATGGGGTACAGATATGCTACACTCGATATGCAAGAAGCCTCGGTAGAGAAGGGAAATTCGAGCAATCAAAATTGAGAGAAGAGGAAATTTGGAGGCAAGAAACCCTGGCAGGGTAAGGAGAAAAAGAAGACCATTCAAGGAAGCACAGCAGAGAATGTCACTTGCTATAATTGCTTGGAGAAGGGCCATTATTCGAGCAGGTGTACGAATCCTAAGAGACAAATCAATCAATCCGTTCAAGTGAAGCCCAGGAAATGTTGTTATTGTCAGAAACTTAGACACGAAGTTAAAGACTGCCCAGTTACGAAGCAAGCTCGGACAGCAAAGGTGTACACAGTCAAAGACCAACCTACATCTTCCAAAGCAGGAAAGGGGAAAGGAGTTCTGGAAGGTAATCTCATTATTTATGATAGCATTGTTAGAGTTCTATTTGACACGGGCTACACATATTTTTATCTCTCAACAAGCTATAAATGAATTAAATCTTGACCCCGATTTGGTCGATGAGCCTATATGCGTAAAGAATCCAGTTGGAGGTCCCGCAAACCTTTGTCTTCGATGTAGAAACGTTCCTATCTCATATTCTTGTTATCAATTCCCCATCAGTCTCTTTATTCTTGATTTTAACGAGTTTGAAGTCCTACTCTGAAAGGATTAGCTAGCAAAATACGAAGTCAAATTGGATTGCATTAATCGATTGATTTCAATCAAAACCGGATTTGGAGATTTCATCAAGATTTCTTGTGAGGACCCTAGCCCAAAAAAGGAAGGGTAGATGTATAACTTAGGTTGTCCCAAACCCAGTTTGGAGTCTATACCAATTGTTAGATATTTTCCGGACGTGTTCGAAGAAGTGAAATCTTTACCTCCACATCGGGAAATAGAATTCAGAATCAACCTAGTACATAATGCTCGTCCTATCGTTCACGCAAGTCGCAGGATGGCACCTAGGGAAAAGGTTGAATTAGTTCAGCAAACCGATGATCTACTAGCAAAAGGGTTGATTCGACCCAGTGTTTCTGTATGGGGCTCAGCGGTCGTATTTGTTGCTAACTCGGACGTTTTTTGAGATTGTGTGCAGATTACCGAGATCTCAATAAGCTAACTCTCAAGAATAAATTTCCACTACCTAGGATTGATGATCTATTTGATCAATTGCACGGCGCTCGTTTCTTTTCGAAGATGGATCTAGCTCAAGGGTTCCATCAACTACGAATCGCCGAAGATTGTGTTCATTTGACCGCTTTCAGGGGTCCTAATATGTTCTACGAATGGTTAGTCATGCCTTTCGGACTAACCAATGCCCCAGCATACTTCGTAGATCTTATGAATCATGTGCTTTGGGATGTATTGAATAAATTTGTGCTTGTGTTTATTGATGATATTTTGATCTATTCCAAGACCGAAGAAGAGCATGTCGAGCATCTTAGAATCGTTTTGGGGATTTTAAGGAGAAATATTCTATTCGCAAAATTTTCCAAATGCCACTTTTGGGTTAAAGAAGTTAAATTTCTCGCCCATGTTAACGAAGAAGGAATTTCTGTTAATCCTAGCAAGATTTCCGCTATTCTTGATTGGAGAAAACCCACTACCCCAAAAGAAGTTCGAAGCTTTTTGGGTTTAGCAGGTTATTATCGGAAATTTGTTCAGGACTTCTCTAAGACAGCTAGTCCGTTAACTAAGCTAACAATGAAGGATGTAAAATTCAATTGGACTCCAAAATGTGATGAAGCTTTTCAGGAGTTGAAGAAGAGATTAACCACTGCTCTTGTTCTCGCTATTATCAACGGGAACCACGGTCTATCTGTTTATACCGACGCTTGCGGTGATGGTCTGGGTGCGGTACTAATGCAAAATGGAAAGGTAATTTCCTACGCGAGCAGACAATTACGTCCTCATGAAAGAAATTAGCCAACCTATGATTTGGAACTCTTAGCTGTTATCTTCGCTTTGAAAATATGGCGACATTATCTTCTGGGTAAGAAACTTTTCATATTTCTTAACAATTTATGAAATTAACTTAACTTAACAATACGCCTAATGAACTCTCTTCCTTTAGGTAAAAAAATTGAATTATTCACCGACCATAAATCTTTGAAATATCTCTTTACCCAGAAAGATCTGAATCTGCGACAACAACGTTGGTTGGAATTTCTGGCATCTTGTGACCTAGATATCCAATATACGCCGGGAAAAGCCAATGTAGTTGCCAATGCTTTAAGTAGGATACATGTTGTTCTTGCATATCTTGTTATCACTCCTACTCTCCTTGAGAAGATCGCCAACAAGCAAACTGAAGACAAGTTTCCTCGGGAAATTCGTAGAATAATATGTCAAGGTGAAGATTCTAGTTTTGAAATTGATAGTAATGGAGTTATAAGGATGAAAGGAAGAATTTGTGTCCCTGACATCCCGAAGCTGAAACGTGAAGTTTTGGACGAATGCCATAAATCTAAGCTTTGCATCCACCCAGGTGTTAATAAAATGTATCGAGATATCAAAAGAACTTTCTGGTGGAAGACGATGAAAAGGGACATATCTATATATATGAGTCGTTGTACTACTTGCCAACAAATCAAAAGCGATCAAAAGAAAATGGTGGGTTTACTTCGGCCTTTAGAGGTACCCAAGTGGAAATGGGACCAGGTACCGATGTATTTCATCGACGGGTTGCCTCGTACTCGAAAAGGCAATGAAGCAATTTGGGTTATTGTGGACCGTTTGACTAAGCAGCTCACTTTTTGCCAGTGAAATCTACCTGCATGGCTGCAAGTTTAGCCGAATTATATGTGAAATAAATTGTTCATCTCCACGGTATTCCTAACAGCATAGTGAGTGATCGTGACCCGATCTTCACTAGTAGATTTTGGGAGGCATTTCAAGGTGCATTGGGAACAAAACTGAATTTCAGCACTGCTTATCACCATAATCTGATGGGCAGACTGAGAGGATTAACCGAATTTTGGAAGACCTATTGCGTGCTTGTATACTTGATTTTGGTGGTTCTTGAGAGGACCATTTACATCTGGTCGAGTTTTCATATAACAATAGCTATCAGACCAATATATAGATGGCTCCTTTAGAAGCTTTATATGGTCGTCCGTGTCGATCACCTACATGCTGGATTGAGACTGGTGATAGACTCGTCCTTGGACCAGATATGATTAAAGAACCCACAAAAAAAGTTGATTTTATACGGAAGAAACTGAGGACGGCTCGAAGTTGTCTAAAGAGTTATTATGGTCGCAGGCGAAGGGATTTGGAATTCTAGACTGGAGACTATGTTTTTCTGAACGTATCTCCAATGCGAGGAGTATTGACGTTTGGGAAGACTGGAAAGGTGGCACCACGATATATTGGTCATTTTCCTATTCTGGAGAGTGTCGGTTCTTTAGCCTATCGAGTGCAGTTGCCTAGCTGGTTGTCTGGCGTGCATGATGTGTTCCACATTTCTAGTCTTCGAAAGTATGTGCATGATCCAGATAGTATTATTGAAGAAGATGCTCAACAGGATCTCGAAATCACTCCTAATTTAACAGTTAGAAGAGAACCAATAAAGATTGTAGATCGTGATGAGAAGCGATTGAGAAACAAACTTGTGGAACTGGTTAAAGTTCAGTGGAGTGGCGATCCAAAGGACTATACTTGGGAAACTGAAGATAGTATGCAAAAATCATATCCCAATTGCAGAGTGGATAACTCGTCTTAAACTGGTAAGCCATTTCCTTAATTTTTCTGAATTCGTATATTCTTTGTTTGCTTTCCTCTCTCTTTCAAATTTCGAGGACGAAATTTTCTTAAGGGGCGATATTTGTAACATCCCAAAATTTTGAATTTTAAAATTTGTAGCTTGTTTAGATTTTTAGAATTTAATTTGAGAAGTTTCAAAAGAAATAAATTATTATTAATATTAATACTACAAAGTTATATGGATATAAATAAATATTTGATAGTTTAAGATTTATATAAATAATAATAATAAATAAAGAAAAGAAAACATATAACAAACAAGAATTGGTCTTAAACCATAAAATAAAATATATATGATAAATTAAATGTTGATAGTTAAAACTTCAAATAGAAATAAAAATTCAAGAGCATGTTTGTAATAAAATCATATGGTTATAAAATGACATATGAAATACATATAAACTTGCATGTAAATTTGTAAACCGGGAAATAAAAAATAATAAAACAGAAGTGTAGGCAAGAAGATAAATATCTTTAAATAACTAGAACAATTTTGTATAAGCAAAGCAAATCTGACAAGTAGATTGTAAACAAAAATATATGCAAGGAAAAAAATCTGCAAAACAAAACAAAAATTTGTACTTAAAAAAAAAATCAAAATAGGATTATATGTTAACAAAAATGGGAACATAAGCAATTACTGCTGTGTATTCTTAAGCTTAAATCAAAATCATATCAGTCGAAATCAAATTTTCTTAGTCAAAAAAGAAAAGG
Organism: Allium cepa; assembly: GCA_030765085.1. NCBI lineage: Eukaryota > Viridiplantae > Streptophyta > Magnoliopsida > Asparagales > Amaryllidaceae > Allium > Allium cepa. The sequence continues at coordinate 1,041,695,100 of CM060928.1, forward strand.
GGAAAGGAAACAAAACTTGCCTACACCATAGAACACATACCTGATACAACACTCTCCTATATATATATGTATGTATGTATGTATGTATGTATGTATGTATGTATGTATGTATGTGTATATGTATATGCCCACCCATATTCATTTCATTTTGTTCATCAAAATATAGCAAAGCCAGAAAGAAAAAGAAGTAAAGCATCACCATAATTTTAAACTCAAAAACAATATGCTGAAAGAAAAAAGGGGGAGGATCAAAACTGTTGTTTTTTCAAAACACAGATACAGTTTTGTTCATCAATATTTTCTGTGAGTAAACCTATTTTTTTAAAAAGGAAATCTAAGTATTTAGTTTACAAAATCTTGAGCTTTGCTGCATATTGAAGAAAATTTGTTCTGTATGTTTTTTTTGTGTGTTACTGGAAACTCTTACATAGTTGTTCTTCAATATTTTGTTTCAGAGCAAAGTGAATTAGAAAAAAATTCAAATAAACTTCATACAAACCTTTTTAGCTTTGGATTTTTAAACAAACAAGGTTGTGTAAACTTGAATCACAGCTTAAAATTTGTTTGAAGCTTGAACATGAAGGGTTTGCCTTTATAACCTAAAATTTACAGTAAAAACAAAATTTTGTGATGAATTTCAAGTATTTTAAAACATTGATTTGATTACATAATTTGAATAAACATACAAAGTTATGATTTTTAAAATAAATATGATGATTTATAATTAAGTATTCGATGTGCAGTTCGTATGTGAACCAAATAGGCATTTTGATCATTTTCCGATGATCAATTCAATATTTGATGTTGAAGTTTTACGTGAAGCAAGGTTGAACGTCATTGATTTCAGGAAAATTAGCAAATAATTTTTCTATTGTATAAATTGGAAGTTTGAGTTCAATCTAGGGTTATATTCGAGTTTTGTTTTCGCGTCTGTAAATAAGGTGATTTCATCACCTCAGAGGCATCGAGCTTTGTGTGGTTTTGGAGGATGGTTGCTTAGTGTGTTTATGCGATGTGGCCGAAGTTGTGGCATCGCTGGTGGTCTGAGATGCGGCGGCGAGGCATTTTTTTGGTTGGTGGTGTCGATTTGCAGTTTTTCGAGCTAACGACTAAATTTCGATTTCGAGTTTTCTAGGTCGAATCGAGCTTTAATCTCGAGTACAGGGAGTGTTTGCGACTTGCTAAAGCTCGTGAGGTTCGCCACAACGGCGACGCGATGTCGTGCACGTGCACGACATGTGTTTGGGTTTCAGGAAGTTTGCGTTTGTCCACTCGAGTTGATACTTGAGGAAGATAATGCATGGCTTTGGTGAGGAACTCGAGCACGCGAGTATCCTTTCTGTTATTTTAGTTTGAACACTTAAGTTTAACTTAAACTCTAGAAAAAAAAGAACAGGAAGAAGAAGAGTAAGTGGGGGAAGGAGATAGACTCAGGAAAGGATGGTAAGAAACTCGAGTTGAACTCGAGTAAACACCTGGGTTTGCTTGGGTTATTTCCAAAATGGGTTGAGCCTAATTTATTTAAAGTTTATAATATTAAAGTAAATAATGTTGACTATTTTTAAGTTAAAAACTTATTTAAGTTATCGACTAAGTGAGTACATATCAATGCTTTCTAAAACCTTAATTAATATTTTAATTAAGTAATTAAGTTAAGTTAAATATTAAATTTAATTACCATTAAAGCTTTTAATATAACAATAAATTGATTTTCAAAGTGTAAAGAAGACTTTCAAATGATAATTAAGGTAAATAATTTTTATTAACTAATGGTTTTGAAAAATGTCTAAATTATTTATAATTAAGAATTAATAATTAGATAATTTAAGTTAATCAATTTATAATTAGTAGTTAATTAAGTTAATTGATTGAGGAATAATTTATTAACAAATTTAATTGGGATTTAATTAATTTGTTTATCGTTTAGAATAATTGATCATTGATTAAAATAATAACGTGGTTAATTCACTTAAACTACATTGGAAAATAATTAACTATTGTTCTGCACTGGATTGTTATTTCTGTTGTGATCGTAATACTGTGTGATGTAGATTGCTCTGTGCTGAACTGTGATGTGTGATTTAATGCTGTATTGATGTGAAAACCCTTTTTGCCCGTAAAAGGGCATTTAAACTTCGATGCGACAAGGAGTCGGATCTCAGTTAGTTATCCGAAACCCGCAACGAACCCTTAATGTGAATCTTTGTTATTAATATGTCCACGTGTTTCAAAAGTAAACGTTCACTATTCGGTTTAGCCGAGAGAGGACCTTTGTGCCATATAACCCATTCCGAATAGTGATACGTCGAAATGGATAGCATTTGAAGACCGGTGGTGAAGACCGGGTGTCTTCGAAAATGATAGGATAACCTATCGATTGTATCTGCACTGAGTTGCTTCAGTATAGAGATTCCCTAAGTGATGGGAAGTCTGATCGGGATTGTGGATACCCGGATTTGCAAGGGATTCTTCTCTATTAGACGTAGTGCCTTCGGTTCTGTTCGAACCCGGAACATACTTGTATGGTTGTGTGTCTGACACTACACTTTGAGGTATAAAGCAGATTTCTTTCAAATACATATCTGTTGGTGGCGGAGAATTTATTCTCTTAGCTTAACACCCTTCTCTGAAACGTACGAGCTCAGAGGTTATGTAATTGAAGGTTATCAGCGATATACTCCCAATTTGGTAGTGTGGCATGCTAAGTGTTGTTGTGTGTTGATGATCATTTGTTGATCATTTGTGATCAAAGCATGGCTTTCGTGTAAAGCGTAGCTTTGTGGACGAGACCTCATCGGACCTCACAACCCGAAAATGGTCGAAATAGGAAAGATGCAGCAAGGTTATGAGGGTCGCGCCCTTTAGGGTATGTCATTTCCTTCTGTAAAAAGGTGGTAGTATCATGGTATGGAGCCTAGATATTTGCCTATGTGGTTACTCCAATCTCATTTACTGTGTGGTTGTTGCTTTGTGGTAGAGGGCCCTCGGATAAAGGTCCCAAAGGACCGGGGAGTGGCATATTCATGTAGTAGTTACCTAGTTACAGAGGCAACCCGGCCTTATGTTGGCAGAGAGCTGGTTAAGTTCTCAGGACGTCCCGCCAGAGGCGTATCCATGTGGCAGTAGGAAGTTCCTTAGCCTGACCATTTGTTGGAAATCCAAAGAAACAATACGAGTCATGTACGGTTTTAGTTGTATAACCTGCCATGTAGCGTGGCGGTAACCTGCCACAAAACATGGTAGCTATAATAGGCATACAATAATGGTTGTATGCTGGCTAAGATTAATATTATATTTTCGAAATGTTTTCTACACTATGCACTAGTAATAATATCAAAAGAATTTTTCTCGTATCAAGCATATTTGACTATCATAAGAAGAAATCTCCTCTAATTCTGCGTTTGCATTGTGTGTGTGGTGGGAGGTCTTATGGTAGTTTCATTTTCCTAAAGCATAGTCATTTTTCCTTATAAATCTTGTTCTATTTAAAAGCAACTACTTTTGTTTACTTATACCAGTCCCACGACTGACCTCGAGTTTATTGTTTTCTTTCTAAACTCTGAATGCCCATAATTTCCACACGGGCAGCCTAATAGCAGGTTTCCGTGTTCTGGTGTTAGTGGTATTTTGGAGCTTTTGCTTTGAAGATATTTTAGAAGCTTTTGGGATCTCAGGTGCTTAGTTTTTGGAAGTTCGTTATCACTTCATTTCATTTGCAGACTTTTTGGACATATGATCACTTGTTGTACCATCATGATGTTTTATTAGGAGTTGTGATATTTGTAAAAAAATACTCTGATGTAGTATTGGATATTGTGTTGATGTTATATCTGTGATGTGATGCATGATATTCATTCTGTTTCCTCTATTGTATATTCATCTGATGTTGTTATAAGCTCCATCCGACTGGAGTTCGATATTTGAATTTTGGCAGTCGAATACAAGTGAGGTATTTAGTGTCAATTTTCAAACATTGGATTTCGGATTGTGACATAATGTGTGTGACTTAATAGTTCTTTATTTGTTCACTTATTTATGGAAATTATTTAGTCATCAATTTGGCACTAAAAGCCGATAAACTAGGCTTATCTATCTATGGGAGTTAAGAATGATGTTTGGGTTCGGTGTAGAAGCAATGGTGCTCTAACCTACCAGCTTCACTCTTGACCGAGGGGTGGTGTGAATTGAAAAGATCGAAAATATGATATGTATATAAGACTTGGTTTCCATTTACGATCGGTTGTCTTGTACTTGATATTCGATTACTCAACTATCAAAATTAACCAAATTAACGTAGGAAGTATCTAAACGCTTTATGGTTTCATACAACTTGGGAACCTACAAGGAGGAGCATTGGTATGAAATTTCCCAAGCTTTAAGAACTTATATATACGAGATCCTACGAATAGGACTCCTCTTTATATATTATTTGCTTACTTCTAAAAGAACTGGAATTAAGTTGATCGAAAATTCATCGATTTAGTTTTGAATAGTCCGGGATCAAAAATTGTTTTACTTACTGAATACCACATCAAAACTAATATAAGGGTTATATGTTTTGGAAGGGTTGTGAAGTAAAATGCTATAGAGTTGAACTATCTATCCGGTGGTTAAGTCTGAGGGAGAGATCAGCGCGAGCACTCGTCAGACGACTTACGTTGGAATTTACATGGGCATTCGAAACATGTTCAAGATGATTGAATCCCTATAGAGATTCGTGATCTGTTCAAGATGCTAAAATCTATTTAGGGATTCATGTTTCTTTCGCGTGATGAAAACTTGTATGAGAGATTTTGAGCATGACATCGACATCGATAAATGACTAAAGAAAGAGTATGATACACAATATCGGGTTTGGCTAGCGTATAAGGGTATATTAACTCCAAATCTAGATATGCTTTCGATTGTTGGATGTCGGGAGTAGTTGAAACTTGGTTCCACATAGTTCATGCGATGGGATAGTTGTTTTTTATGGTATATTCTATCTAGAGATATACGACGCTCGAAAGGTAGTTTCTGATCCTTGTCATGGAGACCCGCTTTAGTTTATTGGAGGCTTCTCTATGAAAAATCAATATGCGAACGTACCTTAGCGATATAGATTGTACCGTCAATATTGTTGTAGTGTGATCAATTTAAGCATCATGGCTATTTGATCTGCTTCATATTCTACACCTTAGACATTATCTATCATGTCACCATTTGCACGTATTAGATGAGTGGTTCTTTTAAGGGGATAACCGTTTCCGAATGGTCTCAAAAGTACCATTATATATTGATTGCGTATTTCTTGAGTTTTTCACACCAGACTTATGTCTGGCTCATGGTTTTATATTTCCTTTATTTCCATTGGTGCTCTTACAAGTAGTCTGAGAAAGGTAAATTTTCATTGATGTCCTTTGGAGCTTCTGAAGATGAGCTGGATGCTTCCATTCACCTATTGTAAACCCACCTTTTTCCAAGGAAGTATATAGATGGATTTAACCCCACAGGAATCACAATTATCAAGGTTGATGAGTATAGAGCAATGATTGTAGGGTCCAGAAATCAAGTATAGATAGTAACATGAAGTCAAAATTGAATGGAATTGGTAGATAAAAAATGTAAAAGCTTAAAGTATGGAGTATAATTTAGTGAATGGAAGGGATCAGTATGGGTTGGCTTCTATAGAGGGTTCAGCATGGTTTAATGAATAGGGATCTGCATAGTTCATTAGTATGGATCGATAATGTTGGGGGTAAATGAAGGAAGAGGTCGGTATGGAAGAACATTGCAGAAGCAGGGATCGGCTACATAGGGATCTGAGGTGATGGGTTAAAAAGGAAGAGATCGGTCATAGTGAGCCTGGGCGAGGGATCGGTAGGGTATGTTTTCTTGAAGGGATCGGTCATGGTGGTAGGGCTCGACATACTTTAGCTTATAGAGGAAAGATCAGCATAGTTAACTAATAGGGTTCGACATGCTTTATGGAAGAGGACGGATTGGCATACTACTTTAGATAAAGGTCGACGTTCATCAAGGTCCGAGTACATTCTTACATACAACAATCAACATCTCGAGATCCATAAGTTCAAAGCACACAAAATTTGGAGAGCAAGGCATATGGACCCTTAAGAACATACCCTAAGGATCGCACATCAAATAGAAAACGATGGAGGGATTGGTATACATCCCATTAGGGGGATCGGCAGAAGATAGCACACAAGTAATGTTGAATCAAAGATTGTGCAGTAACTTGAGCTCCTTTGGTCCAAATGATATGAGAATTAAAGGGCTAACATATTTAAGCATGTAGAAGACACTATAGGAGTCGTTGTCTAAAAATCAAAAAATGAAGGGATCGGTATCGATCCCTCTTCATTCGGACTTGGTCCTAGCAACCCCTCTGGTGGGCCCATATGAATTAGGAGGTCCTATAAAAGAAGTTTCAAAGAGATTGGTGGTCGTCTTCCCTTATAAATACAAAGGACATGGCGTCAGAAAAAGGGATCTTCTTTCTGCTTTTCTTTATCTTCAACCTAGGCTAAATTTTGTCAATTTTATTCTTGAATTTCAGATTGCAACTATAAATAAACTTCCATATAATAAAAAGGATTATTTAAGAGTGGACGTAGGCCAGAGTTAGCCGAACCACTATAATTCTTGTCTCCTTTTACTTGCTTTCTAATTATTTTAATCTGTTTCTTCGTTTATCTTCATATTTCTGTTATTGGATTGAATATTGGAGTTTTGGCATAATTAGGTGTTGGTGGCCAATTTTGACACCAATACCTACCATAGTATTCTTATTTCCACCACATTACAATTATTGTATATATCAATATTTGTGAGGACAGACTGTTATAACATTCCAAGCTGATATATTATATAGGACTGTAACTCTAAAATGCTATGTACCACAAAGTGATAGTTTGTATTATTATTTGATATTATATATTATCGTTCTATTGTGAGATTTTGATATGGTGTTATCTTTTCTATATTCTATTTCCTTTTTCTTTTCTTTTACAGTAACCATCTGTCTTTCCTGCACTTGTGTGCTCAACGCATGAAAATTGTGGATATATTTACTGTCGATATTCGAGGATCGAAAAGGTGGATCGTTACGTATGGTATCAAAGTGAGTTTAAGCGAGAACCTTGGATTGGTTGGGTACGATTCATTTAAGGTATGGTAAACAACACCCTAGAATGAGTTAAGTGTATTATACATTTGAGTGGGTATATGTAATGGCCATATATTAGTTATATATAAGTAAGTTGATAGTGTAGTCTAATTTATGTATGGATTAATGATGTTTATCTATTATCCCTCAATGATTAGCTTAGCCATGCTTGGCCAGCTTATGATCATTGAAATCCCTTGTGGAATGATTTGATATGCTCGAGCAGTACTGAGTATTATTATAATTTGTAGAATTATCAGCTTAATATTGCTCAGCAAGTTTACGAGCATTGTTATCGTGTGTTGATTGGTTAGTTATGCTCAGTCAGTTTATGAGCATTAACTATTTTTTGTTTATTATTGATTTGTTAACATAGTATATAGTATGTTAACAATACTAGTTTCGGAGTAAAATTTATGTGATTGAGCAAGTGATCCGATCGGATATTGCGTATAGGTGGTCCATGTGCATCGTACGGGCTTTAGTATGTTTTTATATTTGTTATGTTGGCTTATGGAGTGTTTAGCGAATAGCTCCTCATTTTATTTTCTGGTGGCATAAATGATCATCTAAGTAATAAACTAAGGCTGTTGAGCATTAGGTACGCTTAGTAGGCTGTTTACCGTTCATGAGCGATGAGAGGCCTTTTGAAATTTTTTTGCTAATTGTTTTGAATACTCTAAGTATTGATTTAGGATAGTTTCTTTTGTGTGTCAGTCATGTTGGAATTTTGAGGATGAAATGTTTTAATAGGGAAGAAAGTAACGACTTGGAATTTCAAACACTTCGTATTTACATACCTTAATTATTTAAATATCTGAATCATAGATTTAAATTTGATTAAATTTATTTAATAACCTTATTGAACCTCTTTTAAATAACAACTAATGATGGTAAAATTATTTTTGAAATTTTTTTACAAAAATAAATACTTCGAAGAAATATCGATATGTGACCGAAAATCGTCTTATCAATAAACAGCTTTTTATTCAACAGAAGGTATTCAAACTTTTTCTGCATACATTAAAACACTTAGGAGTTTATTGATAACTAATAAAAATATTTTTCTAGTTTATTTTAACTAAAATGTGGTGGGGGACAAGATAAGGAAGATATTTTGAAAAATGAGCATTTAAGGGAAGTATTACATGCTAAGTAAGAAGTTTAAATATGGAAAGGAGAAGTGATATGCATATAGGCTAAGCATACGAAGGGGTGTTTTGAAAGGCTAAACCAAGGCCAAGGGATGTCATTTTACCATGGTTAAGTCCATAGAACATATTTCTTTCATTTCATAATTTAATTCCTAAGGTTTTGTGAAGAAACTATAGTATTCAAGCTTTTTCTCTCTTCGCAAACTCATAGTAAATCAACTCAAATCTCTACTAAGTTTGGAAATGACACTAGCACAATGTAGCAACATGGTTTATTATCTCAAAGTTGAAGAAAAGAAGAAAAGTGGGGCACTTTGTAGTAGGTCGTGAGCAATAAAGGAAGGGGGAGGAGGATCGAACACTAAAATGGACTAAAGATGGAAGCTTTGGATGTTTGGTGATGATAGGAAGTTTATCATAGGTTCATGTGTGCATAAGCTTGTTTTTTGGCTTAGATTTGGTGAGCTAACTCACCATTTAATGTGCATGAAGTATATGTAAATGCTTGCTTATATTATAGTGTATGTTGTTTGAAGTTATATTGATTATATGTTGTGATATTGGTTTTGATTCTTACTATGAAAAGAAAATACATATGTAATCCATATGTGTGGACTTTAATGGAATTATTGCATAGCCTTGAAACAAAGCACATAGCTTGTAGTTGAACTTTGGTTTGATTAGACTTGGATTTGATAGTGCTCTCATAGTGATAGTCACTATAGGTGCACTTAGCAGTTGCCTTGTGTTCGGCAATTTCTAAGGAACTTTGTAAATAAATCCTTAAGAGTTTTTCATCATATTTTGATGTATATTCTTTCTGTTATAAAAATATTGGACCATAAAAAGTAAATTAACATATTGAAAAGTGGTCAAATTTTCACTTGCGCAAAATTGCCCCATTTTAGTCTTTATTTTGAATTTTAAAAGTTTAGAAATAACTTTAGATTTGAGTATTTTGTTTCATTCCTTTTATAAGTGATTTTTAACTCATATTAGAGTATGTTAAAAGTAGTTTGGGATATTTATGAATTTTTAAGAATTATTCATGAATTTTTAAAGTGGAATGTTTACTTTTAAATATAAGGAAAACATGGTTTTTCCAAGTTTTTAGTAAATTATAAACCTGTTAGTTTTAATAACATTTTAGACGAATGTTTTTAAAACTATTATAAGTATTTTAAAAGCATTATTAAGTATGTATAGTTTATAAAAAAATTTGATTATTTTATTAAAGTACTAATAACTTATGTAAAATAATATCTTTTATTAGTTATCTTGTTTTACAAATAAATTAGTGTGTATGTGTGTCATTCTTAAAAAGGGTTTTATCTTTATAAACAAATGATTTACAAAGGGATTAGAAATTTCTTTATACTCTAATCTACCGGCTTCACTCTTGACCAAGGAATAGTTAAGTCGAGAGTGTCGAAAACGTGTTAATGATGTTATTTCACTTACTCGTTAATGGAAAATATTCAGTCATGTACTTCGCACTTATAGCCGATTAAGTACATTGTCTATTTGTGAGAGCTAAGAACGATGTGTCTAGGTAGGGCTTCACCCTTGACCGGGGGATGGTATAAGTCGAGAAGTTTGAAAATGTGATAAGTATACCAACCTTGATTTCCATAAGCGATCGTCTTTAGAACAAGATATTAGATCATCTATCTTGTATTTGATAGTCAATCAGTCAACTATCGAAATTGATCAAATTAACTTAGGAAGTCTAAAAGCTTCACGGTTTCATACGATTTGAGAACCCTCAGGGAGGAGCATGGGTATAAACCATCTTTAGCTTTAAGAACTTACATACATACATACATACATACATACATACATATATATATATATATATATATATATATATATATATGAGATCCTCTATAGAGGACTCCTCTTTATATATTGTTCATTTACCTCTAAAAGAATCGGAATTGAGTTAATCGGAAATTCATCGATTTAGTTTTGGAGAGTCTGGGATCGGTAAGTGTCTTACTTTCCGATTGATATATGGGTTCGATGTTTTGGAAGCTGTTATGAATTGAAATGCTATAGCGTTGAACTGTCTATCTTGAGGTTAACTTTAAGGTAGAGGTTAGCATAAGCATTCGTCAGAAGACTTGGGTTTGAATCTATATGGAGATTAAAGATCTATTAGAGATGTTTTAATCCCTATAGAGATTCTTGATCTGTTTGAGACGCTGGAATTCATTTGGGGATTCGTGTTCTTTTTGAGTGATGAAAACTAGTGTGAGAGATGCCGAACGCGACGTTGACATCGATAAATAACTAAAGACAGAGTTGGATGCACAATCTCGGGTTTAGCTAACCCATAAAGGTATATCAACTCCAAATCTAGAGATGCTTTCCATTGTTGGGCACCGAGAGTTATTGATACTTGCTTCAACGTAGTTCATACTATGTACAAACGATGGGATGATTGTTTTTACCTTATGGTATATTCTATCAAGAGATATACGGCGTTTGGAAGGTAGTTTCCATTCCTTGTCATAGAGGTCCACTTCATTTTATTGTAGGCGTCTACTCGGAAAATCCATATGCGAACGTATCTTAGCGGTTTTGATTATACCCTCAATATTAGTGTGGTGCGATCAACGTAAGCATCACAACTATTTGATTTGATTTATATTCTACACCCTAGGAAGTATCTATTATATCACATTATGTACTTACTAGATGAGTGGTTCTCTTATTGGGATAACCTTTTTCGAACAGTCTAAAAATACTATTATATATTGGTCGTATATTTCTTGAGCTTCTCACACCAGCCTTATGTCTGACTCATGGTTTTATATTTCCTTTATTTTCATGGATGCTCTTTCGAGTAGTGTAACAACCCGAATTCCAGTGGGTCCGGTTTTTTCACAAAAATGCTAGAAACCAAGCCCACTGAAGCCCGGATTGGATTTTTTGGTATCCTGCAAATGGGCAAAGACAAATATATCAGAGCTCGGATAAATATCTAATAGAAGAGCTGACTAAAATATAATAGTAAGTAAATAATCACCAAAATAATTACACTTTCTAATGAATATCTCAAAGCTGGAAAGTCTCTGCCATCTACCTAACCAATAGAATGTTATGAGGAGGTGGTTAGAACTAAATTTTTGATGATTGGAAAAATTATATGCTTTTAAGTTTAATTCTAAATGTACCATTTTATTTCTATTTATTGTTATATTAGGTTTACCGGGTTCATAATACTCTCGCCTCTGTGCGTGAATCGTACCCTTTTACTCCCTGGTAGATTAAAACATAATAATTAATATATATGTAGCTATATGCCCAATGACTGCATCGGTCCTAGGTACTACCCCTTGTACCCTCCGTACTCTCCTCGCAAAGGACTCCATTGTCCTGCTCTTATAGCGTTCTATGACTACATTTGTAAAGGACTGCCTCATAAGGCCTACAATATAGATATTCTGTCATCTACTATAAAAACGTAAAATTACGTCTGCACTAGTCTATACTAATGCGCGGACATCCACAATGTACCACCTAGTGCGTACCTTGAGGACTATACGTAATCGTTCTGTCTACTCCCTGAATCCCGCTTAACAAGGTCTACGTTGTACGGAACTCGGTCAAGGATTTTCTATTTCTGTAAAGGAGTGCCCTGTTAGGCCCACAACAAAAATATTTTATTTGATCGATCTCTTTCTTATCGTGGTTATGGCCCTACCCAGCTACCCCTCAACTAATCGAAAGACGTCCAAAGAGCTAAGTGGTTGTGCCCTATTGCCAACAATCTAAACATCCAATTGGTTGCGCCCCTCATCCAATGTTTCGATAGTGAAAGGTTCATTGGACTATTGGTTTAACTCTACTCTTTCCCGAACTCACTTCTTAGTTTTGATGCTGGCCCAATATCTGCATGCAACTATCCTTTTGGGTCATGCCCACTAAAAATTACTTGCACGTGCTGGGACATATGAATATCATACTTCAAACATCAACCCCTTTTGACTTCCTACAATGGTCCTACCATGCAAAATGCAGTCAAGGCATACTCTTTTGATGGAACACCTACAGAGCTGCCTCTGGAGGACTGCTTCGCTGTGCCTACCCCAAAGGGCCATCCTAGAGTACCCTCACATCTCGTTGAAGTCTCGTACTTCCTTCTAGCATAAAATAACTAAATTGGGTGTGCTTCTTCCATGTTGAAGTCTGTGATGAAATGCTTCGTTTTTCTCTTCATCCTTTGGGCTGCTCCAAACGCATCTTACTCGTTTGTTAGACCCTAAGTCTAATCTTTTATTTTTCATTTAGTTTACTTTTCTTATTCTGTTGGCTACTTATTTACTCTTATTAGCATAATTTTGTCCCAGCATCACCTAACTATTGTGAGACCAAGAGTTCCTGACTGAAAGGGAATGCTATTGGTATGGGCCACTTCTATTATCTTGCCTATTAACTTAATCCAATATCTAAGTTTATTAAAATAAGCCTCTTCTATTATTTCTGCTGTATTTGCTTATTAACTTCATTTAAGTCTTAAAATAAGATTTTTCTGTTCTTTCTACTTAATTATAACCTATGTTATAATTTTACTTGTAATTGTCTCTTTTACTCTCTTTTACAATCTATATATTATAAATATAATTACAAGTGTCTCTTTTCTATTGTAGTCTGTCCTCTTTTATTATGATATTGAATTCTCTTTAATTCTCTTATGTTATATGACAATCTTGGCATGAGACTACGTCTGATTGTCACAAATTTACTTATCATAATAATTGATTTACTTTTATTCTATTACCTGCAAAGTGAATGTAGAGCTTCTAGTCATGTCTAATAATTAACTTGAATCCTTCTTTAATTCTTTTAATTCTTCGCTTTAACTTTTTATATTCTAGGAAGTATTTCTATTCTACTTGGTTGGTTACAAAAGCTGTGCTAAAAATCCATTTCCATATTTTAATACCAAATAATGCTATAACAATAATCTGTAACTGCAAGATATCTCTTTTATTGTTGCTTTACCTTTTGGATTGTGTAAAATATAGTAGTTTCTCTATTTTACACTAATTCCCTTTTTCTTTTTTTTTATTCTTGCAATTTCGTTATCTTTAAAATATTAAACTATATAAATGTATTCTCTTTTCTAAACCAACCAAGTAATCTATCACTTATTTCCAAATCAAGTTATTTGATTTTCCTTTTTCTTATTTTTCCCTGTTTTAGCACAATTTACTGCAAATTTCTATCTTTCTCTTTTTATTTTAGCTTTTCTTATTTACATCTAATTTATGTGAATCTAGTATTCTTCTATTCTAGTCCATAATTGTGAATCCTTCTCTTTACTATTTTATTCATGTAAAAAGGAATAAAAGAAGCTAACATTTATAGGCTAAATTTCAACTTTAAAATAGATGTAAATAACTGTAAATTTCTTACTTTTAGGAATACGCCTTTCTCAAACTATCAAGCCTAATATTAATTATATATAAGCTCTCTTATAGAATTTGTAGTTTCAGCATAACTAATTAACAGAATTAGTTACTGAAATAAATACTGAATGTAACAACCCGCATATTTATCGGGTTGTATATTTAAACATAGCATCGTTCGTCGGATTTTAGTCCGAAAAGCTACTTTTTGTAAAAAATCAAATTAGGACTCGAGACCACCCCCATTGAGTTCAAAATGACGTTTGCGACCTTTTTGAGTATAAACTTCGATATATTTGGAGATGGTAGAATTTTGCTACTTTTTCACTTAGGGCTTTGGTTTTGTTTCAGATCATTAGACCCAAGCTTCACCCCTCTTCTCTTCATTACTTTACTTCTATTTCCTAATACTCAAGCTTTAGCAACAACGGAGAGAGGAATGGGAAATTAAAACTCCAAGCCCTAGTTTCCATTTGCAAATCAAGTTCTAGCTCCAAATTCATAGAAGAAGCTTAGGTAAGCCCTCTCTTCTTCTTCTCCAACTCATTCTCCTTCCAATTTTAGAAATTCCTAAACCTAACTTAGAAAATGTTTCTCTTTTAAGCTTAGATTTAAGCTTGTTGAGTTGGAATTGAAGAGTGATTGCCCTTTCCATTGCTCTATAACTTCTTCTTCATAGTTTTGGGTTTAAAGATGAGATTTTTATCTCACATCTATACCTATATCTATCTTTGATTGTTGGGTATGAATTCTTAACACTTATTCATGTGCATTTGCTTTTGATTTGGATTGAATTGGAGAATATTCCAGTTTTTGGTGTTTTGAGTTCAATTCTTTAAAAATCCTAACTTTGTTGTTTGATCATGTTTTTGGTGATGAATCGAAGAGCTTATAGGACCGGGTAGCCGATAGGCGTAAACTCTAGCGTCCGTGCTTGTTAGATTGCAAATTGAGAGAGTTTGCACTTCATTTACAGGTTCAGTCGACTGAATTCTCTGAGTCAGTCGACTGAGCTGAAGCCCGAGAATTTTTCAATTCTGTGTTCAATCGACTAACTCAAGGAGTTTAGTCGACTGACCTGCTCCTGTTTTGCCTGTTTTGCCTATTTATGCTCAATTTGCTTTTTTTCCAAGCTTTAATCGATCCTTCCTCGCCGATTAGTTGTTATCACCTTTTTCGACTTTGATAACTTCTATTTTAGGAATTTTTGGGTATATCCACTTTGATGGATTTGGTATCGGTTTCTTTGGATGTGATTCACGCCTTCGTATGTGAATTTTGATGATTGATTTTTCCTACAATCATTTTTGTGATTTGTCACTTTAAAAATATAAAGGTTTTAATACTAGTAGTAAATATCAAACTCTTTCTTCAAAATGATTTCAACACTATTTTATTACAAAGCTCGTTTTCTCAAACCGTTTTCCAATCTACTAGTATATACGAACCTTTACCTCACTCGTATGAGAAATCTAATTAAACGACTTAGTAAAACAAGTGGTATGAAACGCTTGCATTTACTTCGTCGGTTAACTCTTGGACTTGTTCGATTGAATCTCTTGTGGCAATTTTCTAGTGGAGATTTACAGTTTGTTTGTAAATATTTAAGTTAAGCTAGTGGTTATGGGACATGAAGCTAAACTCATATATTTACTAGCTTTGTAATTGACACTTAACCTCGAGTGGAAGTCTACAATTTGTTCGTAAATAATTAAGTTAAGCTAGTGGTTATGGGACATGAAACTAAACTCATTTATTTACTAGCTTAGTGTAATTTACACTTATCGATCAATGATGATAATTTGTGATTTAGACTAGCAATGTGTGATGTCTCTCTGTCTGCGAGGGAAACTAAACCCCATTTTTAGTGGAGCTTTGGCTTGGTGGGGTAGCGACTCATGGTCTTCGGTCCGTTTTAGTGGAACTTTGGCTCAAAGGTCTTCGAACCGTTTTAGTGGAGCTTCGGCTCAAAGGTCTTCGGGCCGTTTTTGTGGAGCTTCGGTTCAAAATTAATGGTTAGCAACCATGGAATAGCGTTCCGTTTTGTGATACACGTGTTGGTGAGTTTTAATGCTCCCGTCTTGTGATAGGCCTCTTTTCCCTTTTTTGTGATTTCTGGATTTTTGTTGATCATTTCTAGAATTTGTGTTTCACCAATTTTCGTGATTTACATTGATAAGATTTATCGATTTCGTGCATTGGTGAATTTGTGTTTCACTAACTTTTCTGATTGGCATTGACGTGATCTTCAATATTTGTGGTTTGGTGAATAAAATTAAGAATATGACATTCTTTTTAATGCTTTGAGATTCCTTGTGATATTGTATGATTTTTGTTGTCATTTAATGTATATTTATTGTAGTATGACATTTTTATTATCATGTTTGTATCATATCTCTTCTTATATCTCATTTTACATGATAATTATAGCTAGACTGATCCGTTTATTATTTTCTTCTTAAATAATACCCGGGTTAGACCGAGATATTACAGGTGCTTCTACTTGACTTCTTATCAAGGTTCATCGTCTGATTTTTGACTAACTACTTTGTATTAGTAGTTTTTGTTTTGTATACATTCGAGATAGAGACTCCTTGATGTATACTTATTCTTTTGTCTAGCACTTGCATCTATTCTTTTGTGATATTGTGGATCTTGTTAGGCCACTACTCTGATGTACACTTACATATGTTATATTCATATCTGTTTCCGCCTTTGAGATATGAACTTCTATGACTTATTTGTGTTATGTTTATTTCTATATTTGTTTTCGAAGATTATATATAGCCACTGTGTAGTAGCTTTGAGTTTGTATCGGCATGTCGGATTTCCTATTGAAATGAAATGCATCTTAAACTATCTGACATATCGGTGCTCGCACAAAGCAATTACACGGATGGTCGCTCCTCAACGGCCTTATTCTTCGTGCTAGTTGACGGCGTTACTCCGTAATGTCCTTGGCCGGTGTGGGTATAGAGGTGGGGCGTCACAACTTGGTATCAGAGCCGAACTTTGGAACAATGTAGAATAATTTAATAAGGATCATCGTCTTAAGTCCATCTTAAGAATCGTGCCTTAGGATTTTAATCGAGTCATTGGACCCGTTCTACCTTATTTTCTTTGTGATGCCTTGTTTTATAAATCATGATTGTTTGATATTCATTTTGATAATAACCTTTTTCCTCTTCTTACTTTCTTTCTTAAAGAAGAAGAGATGGTTATTTCTGGCAGTCCTAGCGCTGGTCAATCCAGTAGCCTTCTTTGGATAGCGTATTCATGTCTGCCCAACAACTTTTGGATCTTGTAAAGAATCAAAGGTTTATCTGTGCTTTGAGTAAGAACTCCATAAAGTTTTTACCTTTGATACTAGAAGTTTCTTTCGATCAGCTTGTAGATATCACTCTTCGACATGAAGAGGCTGATAAAGGAATTGATGGTGATATTGGGATTTTCAAGAAGAGGCATATAAAGTTCAGAAGCCCTAATCACAATAAGAAAGTGAAGCAAACTGCTTCGGTAGCAAGGACTCCAATTCCTAATCGTGGAGAATGCTACAATTGTGGCTCTGAGGACCACTATGCAAAGGAGTGTCCGGAACCACTCTTTTGCCGTTATTGCAAAAATTCAGGTCATCATATTTCTGCATACCCCAAACTTCAAAGCAGGAAGAAATGAGAACAAGAAACTTCAGTAGCAAAGACTCTTACTTCTAGTCGTAAACAATGCTACAATTGTGGTTCCACGGACCATTATGTAGTTAAGTGCCCGAAACCCCTTTATTGCCGCTATTGCAAAGGCTTGGGTCATTACTTATCTACATGTCCTAAACTTCAAAGTAGGAGAGAGGAAAAGCTAAAAGCTCTTAGTGACACTTTTCTCGGTCAAGGTATTTCTCATTCAATCCTTGATGACATTTTGTTTGTGATTATCTTTTTCGAGTTCTTATTGATATGAGTCCATCTCATTATTTTTATATCAAAAGAACTTGTTGTTTTCTTTTCTCTAAATATTTGGGCTTGATGACTTTGCTGAGAATTGCGAGTCCGGTTGGTGGATCCACAACACTCAATTTTTTTTTTTATTGATGTCAAAATTATTTTATGTAATATTTTTTTCCGGGCCGGTTTGCATGTTATGTGATACATAGACTTCGGAATTGATTTTTTGTGAAAGGATTGGCTCGATTTTTATGAAGCCATATTCCATTCCCCGAGTGGACTATTCATCTTCGACATTTTTAATCTGTTAAGCAGATTTCTATTTTTCATTATGATTTTGACTCCAATTTTATGACATCATTTTATTCTTTAAACCCACATGATGAGGAAAACATTATTTTTATCATTCGGGTAGTTTATGGAATTTTTTTGGTGATTTTGAGCTTGTCTTAGGATTATCACCTAAGAAATTTATTGAGTGGTGTTAAGGTCTTTTCATCTCGACCTTGCCACCGGTTTTCATTTGCTACGAGTTGTGGAAGTTAGCATTCCACTTACCGCATTCCGCACTCGTTATGATTCTTATGAATGACTTATTATGTCATTCAGTTTGTCCAGCTTATTTCATCCATTTTATAAATCGAGTATTCTATGAATATTTCGATGAGACCATTCTTGTATTTATTGGTTTTGGATGAAAATAGCAATTTAAAAATTTTACAAATCTTTTTCATAAGATTTATTTATATATATAGTTGGATTTTGTTCTTAAATAAGCAAAGAAAATTCTTAAAACTTTTTAAGAGACATTTTTGTCATATAGAAGATGGTTTTTGTGATTTTATTGCCCATTGAGTGCTTTAAGAATTCCGGTCGACGCGCTTGATCAACGTTATCGATAGGAATTTCCTAAACGCTTTGATGAGACAATTTGACATGATATTGACCAGTGAAAATGTAAATTTTTCTAGAAATATTATTACATAAAGATAATTATGATTTTGAAAATTTTAGCTTTTCGGGAAAGAGGATCAATCAAAAGAAATCTTTTCCGATACTCTTATTCTTGTGAATTCTCGAAGGGAACCAAGACTTTATTGTTTATACCGATGCTTGTCGTATTGGTCTGGGTGCCATTCTCTTGCAAAGGAGAACGTGCTACCACTTTTGTTTCTATACAATTAAAGCCTATCGAGACTAGGTATGCCACTCATGATCTTGTGCTCGTGGCTATTGTTTTCGCTTTTAGAAATTCGGTATCATTACTTTTGGATGAGAAATTTGTTCTCTATACTGATCACAAATCTTTGAAGTATTTATTTTCTCAAAAGGAACTTAATTTGCGTCAACAACATTGGCTCGAGTTCCTTGCATCTTATGATCTTGATATTCTTTGTATACTCCCGAATAGGGAAATTGTGTTGCCATTGCCCTTAATCGTAAGAAACAAGCGGTTATTTCTTTGATGATATCCAAATGGAACGATCTCGAGACTTTATCCACTTATGAGATTCGAGATCGTGAATCCAATTTATGTGCATCTCTCGTTTTATGTAGCCTTGAGGATCATCCTTCTCTTTTAGACCGCATTTTTGAAGCTCAAAAGCTGGATCCCGAATTGGCTCTTCTTAGCCAAAGTTGTAGGGATAAAATTGATATTGAAGGTTTGAAAGACTTTGATATTGATTCTCGTGGCGGTGTTCGAAAATTTGGTAGACTTATCGTGCCAAATATTAGTGATCTTTGTAAAGACATTTTAGAAGATTCTCATCGTTCTAAATTCACCATTCAACCCGGTAGTAGTAAAATATACGCGGATATGAAGCGACTTTATTATTGGGATGGGATGAAATTTGATATTGCTAACCTTGTTCAGTGTTGTATGACTTGCTAACTCGTTAAAGCCGAGCATCAAAGGCCCAGTGGGTTATTACACCCTTCGGACATTCCAATTTGGAAGTGGGACCAAATTTCCAAGGGTTTTATTGACGACCTTACCCGTTCTCGTTCGGGTCATGATAGCCTTTGGGTGATAGTTGATAGACTTACAAAAATCCACCCATTTTATTCCTGTTCAGTCCAACCGAACCGTACCTCTTTTGGCCAAACTCTTTATTAAAGAAATTATTAAATTGCATGGAATTCCTACTTCTATTGTTAGTGGTCATGATCCACTGTTTACTAGTGGATTTTGGAAGAGTCTTCAAAAAGCTTTGGGAATGAAGCTTAATTTTAGCACCGCTTATCATCCTCAGTACGATGGACAAACCGAACGTGTGAATCAAACTCTTGAAGATCTTCTTCGGGCATATGTTCTTGATTTTGGTTGAAGTTGGGAAGATCATATTTCTTTTGTTGAGTTTTCCTATAATTATAGCTTCCAATATAGTATTAGTATGGCACCTTTCGAGGCACTCTATGAAAGGCCATGCCCATCTCCTTCTTGTTGGCTTAAGGCGGGTGAGAAGCTGGTTTTAGGTCCAGACTTTATTCATGACTCCACAGAAAAGATTGACCTTATCCGCCATAGGATGAAAGAAGCTCAAAGTAGACAAAAATCCTATGTCGATGACCGAAGAAGGAAATTGGAATTTTATGTGGGAGATTTTGTGTTTATTCGTGTTTCTCCTGTGAAGGGTGTAGTGCATTTCGGTCGATCGGGAAAATTGGCACCTCGATATATTGGTCCATTTCCCATCACCGAACGTATTGGTCCAATGGCTTATCGTCTTTTATTACCGGCTCAGTTTTCTGCTATTCATGACGTGTTTCACGTTTCTCAACTACGGAAATGCCTTCGAGATTCCGATTCTATTCTTGAGCCCGGTGTTGTGGAAGAAATAGAAGTTTTGCCTAATTTGACTTATGAGCAACATCCGATTCGTATCATTGTTTCGGAGATTAAACGCCTTCGAAATAAAGATGTTCCTCTTGTGAAAGTTCAATGGTCCTCAAATCCTAAGGATTGTTCTTGAGAATCCAGAGAATCCAGAGAATTCAACGAGCGAACACATCCGGACTTACCCTTTCGTGCTCTTTATGGTGAACTTCTTATTTCAAATTTTCTTTTGTGTTGATATGCTCTTATGGTTGTTACCCTTTATTTTCTTCTTAAATATTACGAGGACGCAATTTCTTTAAGGAGGGGAGTCTGTAACAACCCCATATTTATCGAATTGTATATTTAAATATAGCATCGTTCGTCGGATTTTAGTCTGAAAAGCTACTTTTCGCAAACAGTCAAACTAGGACTCGAGACCGCCCCCATTGAGTTCAAAATGACGTTTGCGATCTTTTTGAGTATAAACTTCGATATGTTTGGAGATAGTAGAATTTTGCTACTTTTTCACTTAGGACTTTGGTTTTGTTTCAGGTCATTAGACCCAAGCTTCACCCCTCTTCTCTTCATTACTTTACTTCTATTTCCTAATACTCAAGCTTTAGCAACAATGGAGAGAGGAATGGGAAATTAAAACTCCAAGCCCTAGTTTCCATTTGCAAATCAAGTTCTAGCTCCAAATTCATAGAAGAAGCTTAGGTAAGCCCTCTCTTCTTCATCTCCAACTCATTCTCCTTCCAATTTTAGAAATTCCTAAACCTAACTAGGAAATGTTTCTCTTCTAAGCTTAGATTCAAGCTTGTTGGGTTGGAATTGAAGAGTGATTGTCCTTGCCATTGCTCTATAGCTTCTTCTTCATAGTTTTGGGTTTAAAGGTGAGATTTTTATCTCACATCTATGCCTATATCTATCTTCGATTGTGGGTATGAATCCCTAACATTTATTCATGTGCATTTGCTTTTGGTTTGGATTGAACTGGAAAATGTTCCAATTTTTGGTGTTTTGAGTTCAATTCTTTAAAAATCCTAGCTTTTTTGTTTGATCATGTTTTTGATGATGAATCGAAGAGCTTATAGGACCGGGTAGCCGATAGGCATAAACCCCTAGCGTCCGTGCTTGTTCGATTGCAAATTGAGAGAGTTTGCACTTCATTTAAAATGGGATAGGAAATGCAGGAAATCAGGTTCAGTCGACTGAATTCTCTGAGTCAGTCGACTGAGCTGAAGCCCGAGATTTTTTCAGGTCTATGTTCAGTCGACTGATTCAGGGAGTTTAGTCAACTGACCTGCTCCTGTTTTGCCTATTTATGCTCAATTTTCTTTGTTTTCCAAGCTTTAATCGATCCTTCTTCTCTGATTAGTTGTTATCACCTTTGTCGACTTTGATAACTTCTATTTTAGGAATTTTTGGGTATATCCACTTTGATGGATTCGGTATCAGTTTCTTTGGATGTGGTTCACGCCTTCGTATGGGAATTTTGATGATTGATTTTTCCTACAATCATTTTTGTGATTTGTCACTTTAAAAATATAAAGGTTTTAATACTAGTAGTAAATATCAAAACTCTTTCTTCAAAATGATTTCAACACTATTTTATTACAAAGCTCGTTTTCTCAAGCCGTTTTCCAATCTACTAGTATGTACAAACCTTTACCTCACTCATATGAGAAATCTAATTAAACGACTTAGTAAAACAAGTGGTATGAAACGCTTGCATTTACTTCGTCGGTTGACTCTTGGACTTGTTCGATAGAATCTCTTGTGGGAATTTTCTAGTGGAGATTTACAGTTTGTTTGTAAATGTTTAAGTTAAGCTAGTGGTAATGGGACATGAAGCTAAACTCATATATTTACTAGCTTAGTGTAATTGATACTTAACCTCGAGTGGAAGTCTACAATTTGTTCGTAAATAATTAAGTTAAGCTAGTAGTTATGGGACATGAAGCTAAACTCATTTATTTACTAGCTTAGTGTAATTTACACTTATCGATCAACAATAATCAATTTGTGATTTAGACTAGCAATGTGTGATGTCTCTCTGTCTGCGAGAGAGACTAAACCCGTTTTTAGTGGAGCTTCGGCTTGGTGGGGTAGTGACTCATGGTCTTCGGACCGTTTTAGTGGAACTTCGGCTCAAAGGTCTTCGGATGTTTTAGTGGAGCTTCGGCTCAAAGGTCTTCGGGCCATTTTTGTGGAGCTTCGGTTCAAAATTAATGGTTAGCAACCATGGAATAGTGTTCCGTTTTGTGATACACGTGTTGGTGAGTTTTAATGCTCTCATCTTGTGATAGGCCTCTTATCGCTTTTTTTTTATTTCTGGATTTCTATTGATCATTTCTAGAATTTGTGTTTCAATAATTTTCGTGATTTACAATGATAAGATTTATCGATTTTGTGCATTGGTGAATTTGTGTTTCACTAACTTTTCCGATTGGCATTGATGTGATCGTCAATATTTGTGGTTTGGTGAATAAAATTAAGAATATGACATTCTTTTTAGTGCTTTGAGATTCCTCGTGATATTGTATGATTTTTGTTGTTATTTAACGTATATTTATTGTAGTATGACATTTTTGTTATCATACGTTTGTATCATATCTCTTCTTATATCTCATTTTACATGATAATTATAGTTAGACTGATCCGTTTATTATTTTCTTCTTAAATAATACTCGGGTCAGACTGAGATATTACAGGTGCTTCTACTTGACTTCTTATCAAGGTCCATCGTCTGATTTTTGACTAACTACTTCAGATTAGTAGTTTTTGTTTTGTATACATTCGAGATAGAGACTCCTTGATGTATACTTATTCTTTTGTCTAGCACTTGTGTTAACCCCGTTCCAGCCTACGAGTTAAAGGAGTTAACGACTTAAGGCCTGGGACGAGCCACGACTTAAGGTGTTTAACGACTCAGGAAGCCTCACGACTCAGGAAGCCTCACGACTCATCGAGTCACCGACTCAAGGAGTTAATGACCTAAAGCTCAAAGCGACTTAAAGGGTTACGACTCAAGGGGTTAACGGTTCACAAGGCAGGACCGACTCAATGCATTACCGACTCATCAAAGGCTTTGCCCCAGCGACTCAACAGGTTCACGACTCATCATAAGAAACGACTCAAGAGAATTGACGACCTAAGAAATGACTTGATGACTCATAACTCAGGATGACTCATCCGCGACTTAAAGCCACTGAGTCGTACTCCGTTGCTACAATGCATGACCCAGTGAGAACTGACTCGCCAACGACTCAGGACTTGACTTAGAATCCAGCAAGAGAATGAGCTAGTGAGAAGACCAAATGAGCCGGCCACGACTCAACTTGACTCGGCCACGGCTTAGCCTGAGTCGGTCACGACTCAGGACTTGGGCAAAAAACTTCTATCCAGATTTGCCTATAAATACATGGCCACCCCCAACATTCAGGGGACTTTTTTGGCTGATTCATTTCAAGCGTCGTTACTTTGCTGCATTCTAAACTGCTTCGACACCTTCAAGAAACTTCATGAAGAAATCAAACATGTCAAACATGTGTTCAAAGATTCGGATCGACATTGAAGTTTAGGCTACTTATTCAAAGTCACTTGAAACTCAAAGTGTGTTGTAATCAAAGTGTAACTGCATTGACTTGTAATCAAATCGTCAATAAAGATATTCAAAGTGGACGTAGGCTATCTCTCAAGCCGAACCACTATAAAATTGCTGTTGTTTACTGTTTTTTCACTATTATCTGCTTATAATCTGTTCCCGAGTTATCGGGTGGTGCTTTCACGATCTTACTTTACACACCGGGGTGTTAGCGTTCAAATTCCAGCGTTAACATTTTTGGTGCTTTCACTGAGAATTGAACTCAGGCAAGTTTTCATCATTGCTTCACAGAGGTTTGTAGAGAGAATTTCCTTGAAAACCAGAAGCCTATCCGAGATTATGGCTCCTGGAAGGAAAAGTAGATCTGTCAGATCTGGGAATATTCAAGAGGGAACCTCCGCTTCCCCCATATCGAATCAAGCCACTCCAGCTGTCGGAGTTACAAAGGCAGAGCTGGATGCTGCAATCTTAGGGCTGAACCAACAGATAAACGCCCAAAATGCACAATTCGAGGCTCAGAATGCCCAGAATGCTCTAATTATGAATAGGTTGAACGATTTGCTTGGGGCAAACCGTCAACCAGCAGGTAATGAAAGAAATTTTGCTGGCAACGTTCATGATGCTGAAGAAAGAAATGCTCCTGAAAGGGCTGCTAGCCCCTTTGAACAAACACTTCCAGAGGTTGGTGGATCTAGAGTTCGACATGATGAGGAGTATCTTTCTGGAATGGTCCGACAAATTATGAAAGAGAGTATGCAGAGGGTTGAAGACGAGAAAGAATGGGGTTTCGCCCCAAGTAAAACTCCGTTTACTGAGAAAATCTTAAAGGCTGAATTCCCAAGGAAGTTTGTCCCTCCAACCATTCCAGCTTACAAGGGGACAAGTGATCCGAACGAATTCTTATACAAGTATGATTGGCACATGACAGGTGCCAGAGCCTCTGATGAAATAAAGTGCCGATATTTTCCTGTGTATCTCGAAGGTGTAGCTCTGCTTTGGTTCACCAAACTTCCCGTCCGATCTATCGATCAGTTTTCTGACTTAACCCGGAAGTTCGAGGAGCAGTTCAGACTATACGCCTCAAAAGCCAAGGATATCATGTCACTGTCAAGTTTGGAGCAGAATCCAGGGGAGACTATCAGATCTTTCTTAAACCGCTTTAATATAGCGCTAGCTGAGGTGGACAATGCAGAACCGCGAATGATATTGACTTATCTGATGAAGGGTATTGACAAGTCGAGTGAGTTTGGGAAATGGCTAAACATGAAGGAACCAAATTCCCTTGAAAAGTTCTATAAAAAAGCAGATGAATTCATACACTTAGAAAGCCGTCCCGTACCGGTAAAGGCAGTGTTGGAAAAAGCCGAAGATAACACTGTTGTTCCACGCAAGAATGAATCTATAGGGCAAAAAAGGGAAAATAACAACGGGAAGAAGCAGAGTAATCTGAAGAAGCCCCGATCCTTCAAGCCATCAGAATATACTCCTTTATCAGATACGCCGGAACGTATATACCTTGCCACTAAAGATTCTATTGACTTTCCTAAACCTCCTCCTCTAAGGACCGGAAAAAAGGCTATATAAAGTGGGAAGTTCTGCCGCTTCCATAATTAACCCGGTCACGAAACCGACAAATGCCGCCAGTTGAAAAATCTGATTGAAGAGTTGCTAAGATAAAACAAACTGCAGCAATTTGTGAAAAAGAATAGCAACAATCCTGCTTCATCTAGTCAGGGGCAACAGGCTCCTACTCACCAGCCTAGGATGACTGAGAAGGCTGCAGGGCATGAATCTAGAAGGCCCGTTATCAATGTCATTACAGGAGGACCTCACCCAGCAGGCAGAAGCTGGGGTGAGATGGAAAGGTATACCCGAGCTTTAAAGTATGTACCGACAGAGGAAGATGTATTCGTTTTGGAAGGTGCTACGCCCTTGAAGCAACAAAGAACTCTTGATGATGATATTGTATTCAAAGCTAAGGATTCCGCAGGTATTGAAGCTCCTACCTTGGACCCCTTAGTCATCTCGGCTGGTATCGGGCCAGCTATTGTCAGAAGAGTTCTCATTGATTGTGGCGCATCCTGCAATATCCTCTTCGAGAAAACATTCGACCAAATGAAGATCCCTATGGCTGATGTGCAAGCTTCATCGCAGAAAATCGCTGGCTTCACTGGGGAGCCAAAACAGCTGGTAGGAACCATTGATTTGTTTGTGGAACTTGGAGAAGGAGAGAGAAAAATGGTCCGCAAGCAAACTTTTGTGATTGTCGACGAATTTTCTGCTTACAATGCTTTCCTTGGTCGTCCAACTCTGGCAGCGTTCAAAGCTGTTCTTGCCCCGTGGTGCCTCACTATTAAATTCCCTACAGACAATGGGGTGGGAGTTATAAAAGGGGATCAAAATGCTGGGCGAGAGTGTTATCTGACAGAGCTACGAGAAACCAGAAAAAGAGAAATGGGAAAGAATGCGGCAGCCCCAGTCCGCATCAAAGAACCAGCCTCGTAGCAATTACAGGGCGGACCCTGCACTGGCGAGCACAGCGGAGCAAGGAAAGAGATGGACCCTAGAAAAGTCAGTGCAGGGGAAAATAGAGTGGTACCAGTGGAGACGACAATACCAATACCTGTTGACCCAAAGGACCCAAACAAGGTGTTGAATGTGGGTTCACAACTTAATGTGTCAATTCAGAATATCTTAATATCTTTTTTAAAGACAAATCTGGATGTTTTTGCTTGGACTCATGCCGATATGTGCGGAATATCCCCAGAAGTTGCAGTGCATGCTCTAAATATTGATCCAAAATTTACACCTGTGAAACAGAAACGGAGAACTCAAGGTCCAGAAAGGTCGGCGGCATTAAAAGAAGAAGTTGATCGGCTCATGGAGAATAATTTTATCAAAGAATCTACCTATCCGAATTGGGTTTCAAATCCAGTACTGGTTAAGAAAGCCAACGGAAAATGGAGAGTATGCATCGATTTTTCAGATCTAAACAAGGCCTGCCCCAAAGACTGCTTCCCATTACCCAGAATCGACCAACTGGTAGACGGAACAGCGGGACACGAATTGTTATCTTTTATGGATGCTTACTCCGGATATAACCAGATCATGATGCATGAGCCAGATCAGGAGGATACGAGCTTTATCACCGACACTGGTCTTTACTGCTACAAAGTTATGCCCTTCGGGTTGAAGAATGCAGGGGCAACATACCAAAGACTCGTTAATGCTATGTTCAAACCGCAACTGGGCAAGACTATGGAAGTCTACGTCGATGACATGTTAGTAAAGTCTAAGAAAGCAGTGGATTACATAGAACACTTAGCAGACATGTTCGCAGTCCTCCGGAAATACAGAATGAAGCTCAATCCTTTAAAATGTTCATTTAGAGTGGAATCCGGCAAGTTTTTAGGTTTCATCGTGAGCGCTAGGGGCATTGAGGCCAGTCCAGCTCAAATTACTGCATTAAAAGAAGTCAAAGCTCCTAGAACAAAGAAGGAATTGCAAAGTCTCAATGGAAAAGTCGCCGCCTTGAGTCGGTTCATTTCCAAGGCCACAGATAAATGCATCCCATTCTTTGACGCCCTAAAAAAAGGAAAGAAAAACTTCGATTGGACTCCCGAATGCCAAAAAGCTTTTGATGAATTGATTCGCCATATGGAAACGCCTCCAATACTTTCTAGGCCTGGCGATGGCGAGGATCTTCTTATATACTTGGCAGTATCATCTCATGCTTTAAGTGCAGCGCTGATACGAGAAGACAAAAGGATTCAACATCTAGTTTACTATATCAGCAAAAGACTCACTGGGGCAGAGATGAATTACTCTAAGTTGGAAAAACTCGCCTATTGCCTACTAATTGCATCTAGAAAATTGAGGCAATATTTTCAAGCTCATCCTATCAGAGTCCTCACTGATCAACCTTTAAAGCAGGTCCTGTTTCGCCCTGAGACTTCGGGTCGTCTTCTAAAGTGGAATATTGAAATCAGTCAGTATGACATCACTTATCATCCCCGAAAAGCAATCAATGGACAAGCTTTAGCGGATTTCATCGCAGAATTCACAGATAAGGGTAACAGTGAGGAGGAAACGGACGACGATTCCACAATTAAATGGAAATTATATGTTGATGGTGCGAGAAACGACTACTGTTCTGGAGCCGGAATTGTACTTGAGACCCCTGAAGGCCGATCATTATGCTATGAGCTAAGATTGGAATTTCCTTCGACAAACAATGAAGCAGAGTACGAAGCCCTTATCGCTGGCTTAAGGATTGCTAAAGAATTAAACATCCAAGCGTTACAGATATTCAGTGATTCTCAGCTTATTGTATGCCAAGTCAAAAAGGAATTCCAAGCAAAAGGGGGGAATCTGCCCGCCCACTTGTCAAAGGCTTGGGAACTCCTGGGTGATTTCGATCATTACATGATAAGTCACATTCCTCGAGAAGAAAACATGAAAGCAGATTCTCTCGCAAAGTATTCTAGCACAGGCGAAGCTCAATTTCTGGGGTTAACTCCGGTGGAGGTCCTGTCGACTCCTAGCATTGATGAGATGGACATTGATTGGATCATGAGCATGTCTCAAGAGCAAGAATCATGGATGACTCCGATAATAGAATATCTGCTCAATGGATCCTTACCAGGGAACTCAAAAGAACGACAAAAGCTATTGAGAAAAGCCTCTCGATATATAATCCAGGATGGCCGATTATACAGACGGGGATTCTCAATGCCATTACTTCGGTGTGTATCCAGGGAAGAGTCCAAAGCAATCCTAGCGGAGGTACACGGAGGAGAATGTGGTGATCATTCAGGTGGTCAAACATTAGCAAAGAAAATTCTCCGATACGGATATTTTTGGCCAGAAATTAATCGAGATGCAGCAGAGTATTCCCGAAAATGTGACAGATGCAAAAGATTCGCCAAAATTCCTAGAGCTCCTTCCACTGAACTCACACAGATGGTCAGTCCATGGCCGTTTGCAATATGGGGGATAGACCTTGTAGGACCGTTACCAACTGCCAAATCTGGAATTAAATATGCCATTGTTGCTGTAGATTATTTTACTAAGTGGGCAGAAGCTGAACCACTGGCCACTATCACCTCAAAGAAGATGATAAGTTTTGTAACTAAAAACATCATTTGCAGATACGGTGTGCCTCAAAAAATAATTACAGACAATGGTACTCAGTTTGAAAGTGAAGAATTCCAAGATTTTTGCAAGCGATTCAAAATCCGAAAAAGCTTCTCAGCAGTGGCTCATCCGCAGGCAAACGGGCAAGTGGAAGCCGTGAATAAAATTATTAAGTCAACCATCAAAAAGCAACTTGAAAGAGCAAAAGGAGGTTGGGTCGATAAGCTACCACTGGCACTATGGGCATACAGAACCACTCACAAAACTGCGACTGGGCACACCCCGTTTTCATTAGCATACGGGTCAGAGGCAATGATTCCGGTAGAAATAGAGGTCCCTTCACATAGGAGAATCCATTTCAATCAAGCAGAAAAAGAAAAGCTACAGCTTGAAGCGCTAGATCTCCATGATGGAAAAAGAGATGAGGCTAATCTTAGAATTGCAGCTCATCAGCAAAGGATAGCCAGACATTTCAACTCCAAAGTTCGCCAACGCAACTTTGAGATTGGGGACCTAGTCCTGAAAAGAATTATGACAGCGACAGGTGTGTTTGGGCCAAATTGGGAAGGACCATATGTCATAGGTCAGAAGCTTCTTGACGGCACATTCAAACTCACTACTGTTGAAGGAGATCAAATTCCAAGGGCATGGAACAGCAATCATTTGCGTCCATACTTTACTTGAAAATTTTATTGAAATATTGTAAAAAGAATTATGAATGTATGATTCTTGTAATTGAAGGCAATTGTAAAACTAATGCAAGTAAATAATGAAAAAATATAAAGTGGATGTAGGCCCAATTTCCTGGCCGAACCACTATAAATCTTGTGTTCCTTATTATTATTACATGTTTGCTTTATTTTCGATATAAAAAGTACATAGAATGTATTGCTGAAATGTCGATTTAAATTTTTGCAGACAATGGAAGTGAAACTTGCACATAATAAGACCCAGTGATTCTCGCCAAATTTGAAGTCACAAAAGCTCCAAATTCAAATCCTAGATAGGAAGTACTTCAATTGAACAGCCTATGATTTCGACAGAAACGGGCCTTTGCTAATAAATTGAGATCGTTTGTACAAACAAACATCCAATTAAGAAGCTGATGCTCGTTCTCACGAACTTGCCTGGCAATGAAGTACATTTCCTTGGATTAAACGAGTCACTTGTAAAAAAAAAAAAAAAAAAAGAGGATCCCTGAAAAAGCATAAGCAAGTGGACAAGGGAACAACCAAAGCCATCATCGGCAGCACAAATCCTCTTCGGAGGCACAACTCTTCGGAGGATAAAGACCTCTAATGGGTCATACGCCACAAAAAAGAAAGTTCTCTACTCAACAAAAAAGATTGGAGGAGTCATGACCCTCCAACCATGAGAGAGTAACTTCCAGGCGATGAAAACCCTCTTTGAGGCACATTTCACCAGGAGTTGAAGTGTTACGACCGCTCTTCAGAATTTCACTTCACCAGAGTTGAAATGCAAACAAAATAAAGACCTCTTCGGAGGCACATTTCACCAGGAGTTGAAGTGTTACGATCGCTCTTCGGAATTTCACTTCGCCAGAGTTGAAATGCAAACAAAATAAAGACCTCTTCGGAGGCACATTTCACCAGGAGTTGAAGTGTAACAGCCGCTCTTCGGAATTTCACTTAACCAAAGTTGAAATGCAAAACAAAATAAAGACCTTTCTGGAAGTCCACGTTTCACCGAGATTGAAATAAAACTTCCAAGTGTTGAAACGTGAAAAGGCTTTCTTCAAAGGCACAACTCTTTGGAGGTACACGTTTCGCCAAGATTGAAATAAAACTTTCAAGTGTTGAAACGTGAGAAATCCCTCCTCAGAGGTACAACCCCCTCCCGGGGACACAAAAAAAAAGAAAAAACTTCTTCGGAAGCCCACGTTTCACCGAGATTGAAATAAAACTTCCAAGTGTTGAAACGTGAAAAGGCTTTCTTCGAAGGCACAACTCTTTGGAGGTACACGTTTCACCAAGATTGAAATAAAACTTCCAAATGTTGAAACGTGAAAAATCCCTCCTCAGAAGTACAAATTTCTATTTTAAAAAAAAAATATCCTCATCAAGAACATACTTTAACTTTCAAAGGAAGAGTGATTTACCTATTCTAGAAAATAACCTTCCTCCAAAAAAAAAAAAGGAGGGGAAGAAAGTTAAAGTACTCTTCAGAGGCCTGCTTTACCACATAGAAGAATTCACTTGGCAAAATGTGTACTTAAGAAAAAGGAAAAAAGTGATTTCTTCGAAGGACAAAGCGTAAAAACTTATATGAAGGAAGTTGTACTCTACGAAAAATTTCTTCAAGAATGAAGTAATTATTCTTCAGAAAATAAGAGTGCGAGTCCCCTCAAAGTATAAAATATTGCAGCAAACTTATGGTATGGGGGCAACATGGTATAGTTACATACAAAATGGTATAGCTACATCGGTAAAGTACGCTCAAACAACATACCACAAGTTCACCGCAATATTATATAAATAAACTTGTGCAAAAATGAATAATAAATGCATTCTCAAATTCAAACAAGAGTCTGTACAAATAAAGGATCATTTTATTCAATTGCAGATACAGGTTTCAAAATAAAAAAAAAGCAGGGGCCGGTGCCTGCACAACATCTGACCATCACACAAAAAAGGAATCAAAAAGCCCGAAGTCCGACTCTTCACTTCTTCTTACCACCTTTGGACCCTTTGCCTGGCCGAATGATTAGTTTTTCAGGTCTATCTATAGGCATAAGGGAAGAAGGAGAGGGAGGTGCAACCGGTGCAACTTCCGGTTCCTCTTCAGTAGTGATGATTTTCTTCCCCCTCCTCTTCGATGTTCCGTGCTTCTTTCTTCTCTTCGAAGAAGACTCATTCCCTGGAGTAACAAGAGCGGACAAAACTACGTCATCAGAGGGAGTCCGCTCCGGAGAGATCTCGCCTCCTTCAAGTCCCTCGTCCTTCTGCTTTTGCGAAGCGATAGGGTCATCCAAGCCATGAAGAGCCTCAATCTGTTCCTCTTGTGACCCGGGCTATGAAGCAGAAGGAGGAGTCACCTGAAGAGACGGAGGAGGGATAACCGGAGGAAGTGAAGTCTGCACAGCACTTGGTGTTTCAACTGCAGAAGAAGAGAAATTAAAAATATTAGTATCTCCCCGAAAGAAGGGAGATATGGGTTCGTCGAGATTCAAGAAGTAATCGAGAAGCTCATCAAACTTTTGAGGAGTAAGCAAGCGATCCACCTGAATCGGACCAATGTCAAAATTACCTGAAGATGTTTGCTTCGTTAGTTCAATCTCATAATTCTAAGCCCCGATATCCTTCAAAGCCTCATCATCAGTAGGGGTGATTACCCCGGTTCTTGTAGGAGGCAGCGAATGAGCACTGGAACCTGTAATGTCCACTTCGGAAGAAACTAAAGGACGTTCAGAAGTGGTAGGTGGTATTTCTTTCTCAGAACGTTCCCCTTCCGCCATTCCGGCCCGTACCCTGGCGAGTTGCTCTTTTCCCTTGGCAAGAGCGGCGCGGGCATCATCATCGAGATAATGCTCTTCAAGAGCTGTCTCAGCGTAGCCAGCACCTTTACCACCTAGCATATCGAGTGCTGCCTCCTAAACTTCAGCTAATGTAATTTCATACTTAGGGCCTAGAAAGGCAAGGCTGCCACGCCCCAAAATGTTGTGCAGATAGAAATCAAATAATGTGGAGCTAATGTCAGCTTTGGTTGCTTGATGGGCCTCTTCGGCCACGAGTTTACCAGCAACAGCCTCGTCACGCTCCTTTTCGGCCATAGCAAGTCGAGCTTTTAGCATCTCTATCTCCAAGCTTTGAGAGCCGGTCTGTTCTCGCAGCTGTAAGGTTTCAGCGCGATATTCTTCTATGACCTTCTCCTGGTGTGTAAGATTATCTTCGACTGCCCTTTGACTGGCATGCGCATCTCGTACTTGTTGCTGAAGCATGCTCTCCTTTCGAGAATGGAAAGTAGATGAAGTAGCTAATTCTTCCTTAAGCTTTTCTACTTCTGCTTCCAGTTTTTCATTATAGGAAGCAATACTTCTCATTTCGACGTCATGCTGTTCGAGAGTCTTCTGCCACTCAGCCTTATCGTTCTCCATTGTGAGCATAGCCTCGAGATTGGCTCGGTTAACCCTCTGAAGCTCGTCGACAAGTTTTTGCCAGTTCGACATTCTTTCAATATCGGTCCTGACAGCGTCAAGATTTCGTAGCATAGCCGATTTGTCAAGAGGAACCAAGTCGAGATCAAATCGAACCC
This sequence comes from Allium cepa, assembly GCA_030765085.1. NCBI lineage: Eukaryota > Viridiplantae > Streptophyta > Magnoliopsida > Asparagales > Amaryllidaceae > Allium > Allium cepa. The sequence goes on from CM060928.1 coordinate 1,041,728,610, forward strand.
CTCTCGGGCTCCACTGAGGGAATCGACTTTGAAGAGTGGGAGGACCTTGCCCAACTTGGTATGCGGGCCGATTGATGATTGTTTGAATGTCGGAACGAACGGGGGCAGGAGATTCAGCAGGAACATTTTGAGAAACTGTCGGCATTATTTCTTCAGTAAGTTTAGCCCGCTTGCTAGAAGAATCGTCCATGTGACCTTTACCTCTCTCATCATGAGTCTTTTTTTTTTGGGCATCATCATCTCTGTGGGGAGGGTCATGTCTTTCTTGTTCTCTTCGGTGACGTTCTTCATATGCTCGTCTCTCGTCTGCTTTCCTGATGGCCCTCTCTTCATCCGATTCTCTGTAAGAGGGGAGGTGACGCCTGTAATCATATTGGCTACGCCTCCCGTAGCGCTGGAAATCATCATAATATGAACTGCTGCGCCCCATTGGAGAATCTGGAATAAAAATAATAAGCCTTAGAAATCTTTAAAGTATAAGAAGATGAATGCGTAGAAGTGCTGAAAAATCCTAAGTGTTGTGTAACGTGTAAACTACACGCATCAAGTTACAGACCACTCTGTGTAGTAGAGGTAGTGATAACTTGAGTGGAAGGAGTTGACATTTGTTGTAGAGAGGATGTCGCCTCAATTACAGAAGAGATAGTTTTGGAAACATCATCTTTGAAAAGTTCTTGAGAAGTCACAATTAAATCGCTCAACCCCTCGAAAACATCATCGCCATCATGTTTTTTGGGACTGGCTTTCTCAACTCCTTCGTCAGCAAATCTTCCGGAAGATCGTGGAGTTTCTTCCTCTTCGATAACTGGGGCAAGTGCGGACTTGTCGGACGGCCCCGCAACGTCCTTCGGAATTGAACACTTCACTAGTAGAGTTTCTATAGAGGTTCCTCCCTGCGTGTGCTCTTTAGTAGAGACCAGGGAATCAGGAGTTTCCGTCGGAGAATCAGGAATTTCAGTTGGGACTTCACGAAGCTGAGTGAAGCGAGAGGAATGAAGAAGTCTATATTGATGTAAAAATCCATCATTTAACAAGAACTTTATACTCCTCTCTTCTGCCGCCACGGCGTTCAATCTCTCAAAAATTTGTTTATAGCATGGATCTCTATAGGGAGGAGGAAGTGCTAAAACAGGAAAAAAAGAAGCCAAGTTAGCGTTTAGCAACCCAGATTTCGAAAAGCCCAAGAATGGAGAAATAAAAGCAGGAAAATCTTACTTCCTACTCTCCAGATGGCATAAAACCCTGGAGGATAGCGGACAAAGAAGTACTGATTTAGAAATCCATGAACGCTTTCAGGAAGATCGGTGATGAGCTTGCGGTTTCGAGCACTCCTTATAACTACGATAGAGGGATGATCTTTAATTTTTGTGAATGAGCAGAAGTAGCAGATTTCCTCAAAGCTCGGTAATCGGCCCAGAACTCTACTAAATAGCACACATAACCCCATCAGAATGGCATGACCATTGGGGTGCAATTGGAATGGAGAGATAGATAGTCGAAGCAGGAACTGCTGAAGGAAGTCATTGAAAGGTGGTATGGCACCACTCAAGCACATTTGGCGGTTGACAGCAATAAAGCCAGAAGGGGGCCTATCTGCAGTGTCATTTGGCCCCGGCAGTAAGGCATCAGCTTCGGCAATGCCAAACTGGATGAGCAATTGGTTAAACACCCGCTGATTCAGAGTTGTGGGAGTTCTCTCCGGAGGGTTATCCAACAAGTTGGCTACTGGGAAGACATCTTCAGCCTGGCCCATCGGTTCTTCTTGTTGAGATGTCATTTTACACAAGCAACTGGGTGTTCAAATGCGAAGGTGCACGTTTCCTAAAAGTGTGAAGTGTTGTGCAAAACTAATGAAAATAACAAGTAAATATAACTGGAATTAAACTGGTTGACGATTGATCGACTATGGTAATTTCAGAACTTGTTAATTTAAAGTCCAAGCATAATATTAGTGCAGACTGGTCAGTTTCAATTGACTGTTTCAGTCTTGCTTTAATATTCTACTTGAAATCGATAGCACTTCGTTCACATGATTTGTTTAAGTTAATTATCTGTTATTAACTAATCTGTCATTTGATATGGGCAGTCGATGACAGTATATTCGTCCCAGTTTTCTGTGAATGTTGTATTGAACAGATTGTTAGCCTGCAAGTCAAAATAACCTGTGAATGAATGCAATAAAATTCAACAGTTCAAAGTTAATGCAATGGTCCAAAGTTCAAGCAGAATTCACGCAAGTCCTAACTCGTCAACGACTCAAAAATTTTGAGTCGGTAGGCCGTAAGTCGTAAGTCGTATAAAAAGGGAGAAGCTCTGGTTCAACTCAAGGCTTAGGCCGTAAGTCGTAAGTCGTATAAAAAGGGAGAAGCTCTGGTTCAACTCAAGGCTTAGGCCGTAAGTCGTAAGTCGTGAGTCGTGAGTCGTAAGCCGTGAGTCGTAAGTCGTATCTCGGCCACGACTCAAGGCTTAGGCCGTGGAGCATGTTGGGTCAGATTATGGTTGTTGGATCATACAAAAATGACCGAGTCGTACCAAAAGCAGTATTCGAATCAATCTGACCAACTAATCACCTAACTCCTAAACCAGGTTGCCTTCTAACCCATAAACCATTTCACTCCTAACCCGTTAATCTTCCAACTTTTAACCCATTAACCCAATAAAACTCTCAATAAACAACCCCGGTCTTATCACGCCGCTAAATCACCTCAAGACGAAAATCATCAGATCAAACAACCCTACATCCATTGATGGTTAGAATGACCGAACTCGCAAGACTCGAGGGAGTAAAATGAAGGTAGGGACAGAGCGCATAGGTTAACGATGATCGATAATCGGAAGGGAAGCAAGATTGCTTACGTAATGTGGTGTCAAAGATGATCAGAGGAGAGTCGAGTTGGAATCGCCTGTGAGAACTTAGAGGTGCGTTAATGGCGGATGCGGTTTAGAAGATCGCTGATAAGAAGTGGGAGATAGGAGGAACGAGTCAAGCGTTTTATATCCGGAAGAGCTGAAACTCGAATCGGCACGCCCGAGTTATGATAAGTCGAAGCACACGACTTACGACTTAAGCGTGTGCTTCGAGGGGCAAATGTTAACCCCGTTCCAGCCTATGAGTTAAAGGAGTTAACGACTTAAGGCCTGGGACAAGCCACGACTTAAGGTGTTTAACGACTCAGGAAGCCTCACGACTCAGGAAGCCTCACGACTCATCGAGTCACCGACTCAAGGAGTTAATGACCTAAAGCTCAAAGCGACTTAAAGGGTTACGACTCAAGGGGTTAACGGTTCACAAGGCAGGACCGACTCAATGCATGACCGACTCATCAAAGGCTTTGCCCCAGCGACTCAACAGGTTCACGACTCATCATAAGAAACGACTCAAGAGAATTGACGACCTAAGAAATGACTTGATGACTCATAACTCAGGATGACTCGTCCGCGACTTAAAGCCACTGAGTCGTACTCCGTTGCTACAATGCATGACCCAGTGAGAATTGACTCGCCAACGACTCAGGACTTGACTTAGAATCCAGCAAGAGAATGAGCTAGTGAGAAGACCAAATGAGCCGGCCACGACTCAACTTGACTCGGCCACGGCTTAGCCTGAGTCGGTCACGACTCAGGACTTGGGCAAAAAACTTCTATCCAGATTTGCCTATAAATACATGGCCACCCCCAACATTCAGGGGACTTTTTTGGCTGATTCATTTCAAGCGCCGTTACTCTGCTGCATTCTAATCTGCTTCGACACCTTCAAGAAACTTCATGAAGAAATCAAACATGTCAAACATGTGTTCAAAGATTCGGATCGACATTGAAGTTTAGGCTACTTGTTCAAAGTCACTTGAAACTCAAAGTGTGTTGTAATCAAAGTGTAACTGCATTGACTTGTAATCAAATCGTCAATAAAGATATTCAAAGTGGACGTAGGCTATCTCTCAAGCCGAACCACTATAAAATTGCTGTTGTTTACTGTTTTTTCACTATTATCTGCTTATAATCTGTTCCCGAGTTATCGGGTGGTGCTTTCACGATCTCACTTTACACACCGGGGTGTTAGCGTTTAAATTCCAGCGTTAACAACTTGTATCTATTCTTTTATGATATTGTGGATCTTGTTAGACCACTACTCTGATGTACATTTCCATGTGTTATATTCATACCTGTTTCCTCCTTTGAGATATGAACTTATGTGACTGATTTGTGTTATGTTTATTTCTATATTTGTTTCCAAAGATTATATATAGCCACTGCGTAGTAGCTTTGACTTTGTATCGGCATGTCGGATTTCCTCTTGAAATGAAATGCATCTTAAACTATCTGACATATCGGTGCTCGCACAAAGCAATTACACGGATGGTCGCTCCTCAACGGCCTTATTTACCATGCTAGTTGATGGCATTACTCTGTAGTGTCCTTGGCCAGTGTGGGTATAGAGGTGGAGAGTCACACTGAAGAAAATTATTTAACGGGAATCTAACGATAATATATCAGAAAGGTAAAAGATATATAATTAAATCCACTCACCAGTCATCCTTAACTTTAAATCTCTATCTTTTAAGATTACTACGTCGTTCTACAACTTCTCTCCTTTAATTTGTTGCAATTTCTCTATTTTGTTCAAATATATTTTATTTTGATTTATTTGGTGAAGATTTGTGTGAAATAGGAGTAAAGAATAAAGAAAGAAGCCATTGTTTACTATAAAAGAGGGATGAAGAAAGTAATGGTTGATCGAACGAATTATATTACATTCTCTCATATATAGATGCATCCCACCAATTATCTAATTAATCCTCTACTTGATTGATCCTTCAATTAATTTTTATGTGCAGCAATATACTGCCTATATGTACTCCATATCTTGAGCTCTGTTTTGATTTTTTTGAGAGTGTGAATGAGTTGATATAAAGGTCTATCTTCAGGATTAGGAACCCAAAATTTTCAATTAAGGGGAGATATTCCTCATTTAAAGGCCAATGATTCATATATCTGAAAGGACTGATCTTATCCCTAGACTTGGGAACTAGGGATACTAGGATTGCATTATGATCACTCACTGAAGGAGGCAGATATTCAGCTGATAAATCTGGAAAAACATTGATCCGGTCTAGATTAGCAAAAAATCTATCAATCTTAGAGAATATATTTCGACTAGGACCAGACCACCAAGAATATTCATAGCCTTTAATGATTATCTCATTAAGGCCTGTATCTCTAGACATATCCTCTAGTTCAAAAAGATTACCAAATGTCACTGGATTGCCTCCCTTCCTATCTGAAGGGCTACTTATGCAATTAAAGTCTCCAAGAACCATCCATGGTCTAAAAATGTTTATAGCATCCTCCTGCAAATTGTTCCATAGTCTTTTCCTAAGGGATGCATAATTTTGAGCATAAATGAATGTTAAGTTACATTTGAATTTTGAGATGTTGATCAGTTCTATAGAAATATGTTGGTCACTCATGCTAATGTAGCTAAAGTCCCAAATATTTCGATCTATTAGGACGAGGATTCTGCATTTAAAATAACAGGAAACATTGCTTATTATTTTCCATCTTTCTTCCAACTCTCTTTCCAACTTCAGGATATCCCGATACAGCAACTTGTTTTCCAGTATTCCAAAACAACTTATATTATGTTTGTCAATAAGTTTTCTCACTTCTCCCATTCTATTGGGGTTGTGAAACCCTCTTACATTCCAGCATGCAATCGACATTAAGTTGTTTTGTTGTTTCGGGTCCTCAGCGACCTGGATGTCTCTCCTATGCCTTGGATATCAATTCCTAGTTTCTGAACCCACTTAGGGTTCTTTCGAACCAGCTTCTCTTTTTGAATGCTCTCACTTTCTATTTCATGAGGTTTGAGCAATTGATGTTCCTCTTGGTTTGCATCTACATTATCATTTGTGTTCTGTTCCTCTATGACTTCTGTTAATTCTGAGTCCTGACCTTGATTTTCTTGTACCTGTATATCATAACAAGGTTCAGTTCCTCTGCTATAATTAACATTATTAGTTAAACAATTATCAATACAAATATCATTAGGAAGCATAGGTTTTGATAATGAAATATCATCCGTTATACTCAAAGGGCATTTGAGAATAGAAATATGGGGCGAAGGTGACGTCGGAGATGCTATGCTTAGATCTCTATCTGCTGGCTTGGACATGGTCTCAGGGGAGTGCAAAACGCAGTTTACTGTATTTGGTGAGGCGTCAGCTCTGACCACGTCTTCTGTCTCTAACGAAGTTCTTTCTACCTCCGCCTCATTTTTGTTGAAATCCTCTTTAGATAAATGGTCTTTTGCATTACTTCAGTATTAGGGGAAACATTGGAGCATTCATTTTCCAATTGTTTCTCCAATTCGTTAGAACTATCTTTGACCCCTTCCTCCCTCACCAGTTCTCGACAGTCGTCTAGGCTTGAAGTTTCAGGTCTTTCCTTTTCCGAATCATTAGCTTGACTCGGTTTAGGGACCCAAGTTTTAATCAGTGGGCATTCATCTATCACGTGTCCAAAACACACACACTTGCTGCAAATGTGGGGGGATTCTCATATTCCACTTCCTGAGTAAAACTCCTCCCTTTATCATTCATACCTCCAATGATTTTAGGTAAACCATATGATGCGTTTACCTCAATCATCACCCTAGCATAGGCTAATCTGGTTTTGTTTTTTGTAGCCTCGTCCATCTTAATAGGAACCCCTATTGTGCTTGTTAAAGCACTAATAGCCTTATTACCCCACAACTTGAAACTTAAACCAGGTAGTCTAACCCACATAGGTAGAGATGTAAGTAGATCTCTGTCTGTTTTCATGTTTGGGGTCAGTCTTTTCATTATAATCAGATTGCGATCCATGAACCAAGGTCCTGACTTCAAAATTTTATTACAATCCTCCTCACATCCAAATCTAACCACGAAGAAGCCGTTGTTCCTTGAGTGAACAGAAAACGGCTTCTGCGTTGACCAAACCCTTTTCGCGTAACCTTCAAAAGATTTAAACCATGGTTTGTAACCAACCACATAGAGTAGAATGCATAGGTCCCATCCTCCCTCTGCTTCTTCAATAGCTTCTGGCGAAAGATTACCGATCCTCTTCCCATCAACTGTTTTTGGTTCAATAAATTCCAGATCTAAGTTACCTAAATCTCCGACTGCACCTATTTTAACTGCCTCGCTATATGAAAAAAAATTGCGTCTTCTGGAACCGTAAATTTGATTTGATTTCTTCTGGGTTGAGAGGCGACCTGTTTTGACATTGATCTTCCAGCTGTAGGTTCCTGCGCCCTTCTACCTGAGATCTGATCTGTTTTGATCTCAGCTTTACTCGAAGTGTTGCCCCCCAGCTGCAGCCTAGGTTCTGATTCCGAAATTGGGGCCTTGTCCCTTTTCCTCCTAACTTCCTCCTAGCCTTCCTCGTCTCGCAAAAACCCCATGTATGGCGTTCCAGTTGTGTAGAGTAAGAATTGAAGAAAGAAAGTAGAGCTAGGAAGTTTCAGAAGAGAGTGAATTGAAGAGATTCAAAAGGAGATGAGGGGAGAAACCCTAATCTCCTGATCTGTATTTGGGAGCCGCCATTAAAATCCACCTAAAAATTAATTTTTCTGTGCAATAATATAATGCCTATATGTACATATTCAAATCTAGGTCAACTATTGTTTCTTTTCCTTATTAATTGACATTTTCTACTGATTACGTTACAATCCTAATTAAAAGTCCCGTTAATAAATTAACATGCCACCTCTATTAGTTAATTTCCTTTATTAATTTTTACACATTGTAACATTTTATTAATTGGCATGTCAATTAATTCCACCATTCAATTAACATATATATTTAATATGCATATATTTTTTATTCGGATTTGAATTTAAACATTTATCTGTTACATCTATATACAAACCTCTTTAAATTGAGGGATCTGATATGTATACACACATTATATATTAATCTCCAATATTGATACACATATTAATTAATTGCACTTTTTAGCTAATTCTATTTGCAATGTTAATTATTCCCCTTATTATTTTCCTCTTACATCTAATTCTCTTAACAATTTACATTCATTACAGACATAATAAATTTGTTACTACTTTTATAAATATCCTATGAATTAATTTCAAATGTTTATAATTGCTACAATTTCCATGTTTGCATATGTAATTGTTTCTGACGCTAAAACTTCAAATGGCTACAATTTCTCTGTTTGAAGTCAATTCAGAAAACATTATGTATGGAAGTTGACCAGAAAATTGCAATGAACACAATGGTATAAGTTTCATGGTCAAATTCCAACCTTAGAAAAATATTCATTTTTCACTGTTTTCATAGTTATCAATTAAATTTATTTTTCTATATAAAAATGCGGGGTGTTACAAGTAGTTTGAAAAAGACTGGTTTTCACTGATGTTCTTTGGAGCTTTCGGGGATAAGCTCGAAGCTTCCATTCACCTAACATGATATTCTTATTTCCACTGCATTACTATTACTGTATATATTAGCATTTATGAGGATGAGCTATTATAACTGTCCAAGATGATGATAATACTTAGGATTATAACTCTAAAATGCTATGTATCTCAAAGTGAAAATTTTTATTGACTTTTGATATTATATATTATCATTTCGTTGTGAGATTCTGATATTGTATTCTCTTCTTTTTTATTCTTTTTATTTTACCATAACTAGCTATCTTTCCAACACTTGGATGCTTGGTACATGAATACCGTGGATGTATTTAGTATCGCTATTTGAGGGTCGAAAAGACGGATCGTTACAATAATATTCGTGTGTATATTATTTACTAAATTTTATTTAATTATGTTTAATATATTTATTTAATTAACAAATAAATTAAATTGTTTTAAAATCAAAAAAATATCCATCTTAAAAAATTTATAATGAATGCCGACTGTAACATTTATAGTTTATATATGTTACTACCAAAATCTCCTTTCGACCTAGTCGAAAACCAAGTTGAGCAGAGGTCAAAGAAGAACAAGAGGAAAAGGTTCCAGCTAAACCTTTCAAAGGTGTCTAAGGGATGCCAAAGCCAAAGTCTGAAAACTTCAGAACCTTTCAAAGGTGTCGAAAGAATGCTATAATCAAGATCCAGTAAGTTCTTCCCTTTCGAAGGAGTCAAAGGAGTCGAAAGCATCCTTCCACCTTCAGTAACTACCTTTCCACTAGGTGAATCTATATGCATGAAATCCTTTCGAAAGAGTCAAAGCAACACCTTTTGAAGACAATGAAGAACAACTCTTTGTATATGCACCAAACTTTTCAAAATCGAGGGTTTCGCCATCATTCAAATCACTCGAAAGAAAGTATTGTCCTGAAAAACCCCATCGAAATCCATAATAATCCTTTCGAACTGGTCAAAGCCATTGTGATCCAGAAGATTTTTGCATCAAGTCACAAACAAGTGTTCGGAGGTAACCATCATATTCGTAAATAGCGGCACCTCAACACCATCAAAAGTACTAAACAAAGCCTATCGACAAAGTCATACAAGGCAATACAAATAAGACAAGTGAAGTCGTTCCTTCCAATAAAGGCGGAAGCATACTTGAGTTATTCGACAGCCACCTTTTAACTAAATCAAAAGCTTTAGGGTCAAACGGTGCTAACCCTCGTCTATAAATAAGATCCAAAGGGTCATGTTTTGAGGATTTGGATCTTTCCATCCTAAACCTGTATTTTCTTAATTAAAGAGCTGTAAACCCAAATTTTCCAAATTGATTTGGGGATTTTGAGTAATAAAATCATCTTTAGCTCACGAAAGGGAAGTTGTCAATTTTACAGATTACTTTACTATTCTTAAAGCTTTTATCAGGTTTAACATTGTGTTTCAATTGTCGCTTATATCGAAAGGACCCTTCCAAAAACACCGCCGAAACCTTGTACATTCAAATAACTTCGGACTAAATGCTTCGAGCTATCTTTTCCTAGGCTACCGCTTTAGACAAGGTCAAAACCTAACCATATTCCACTTAAACATTGGATTGACATAAGAAATATAAAGAACCTGCTTTTGACGGAGTCGAAACCTGTACCTACATCATTGTAATTTGAGATTACTAATCCAAATCCAAGAGGATAAGTCCATAGCTTTCGACAAGATCAAAACCTCCACCTCAGACGCTTGAATAAAGTCCTAACCACACAAGAAGTAAGGCCTTCAACTAGGTCGAAACCCTCTAAGTCAACCTTTATCTAGTGATCCTAGAAACAGTCTATTTGGATTCTGCTTCCACTTCGAAAGGAGAGTTTTCGAAGGGAAAACCATTTATCTCAACAAAGTCAAAAGGTTAATAAGGAAAGGAAATAACCGTTTTGAATGAGTCAAAAGGTTGGCTCAAGCAAGTTTTCATTACAACAACCTGTTTCAAAAGGATACCAAAGTAAATACACACATTCCAACCTTCTTAACTCTTCTAAAAGAAACCAAAAGGAATTGATCCTGCCCTAAAAACTCTACTTGGGGTGTTGATAAGATTTCTTGTTAATATTTTGGCGCTAGAAGAGGGCTCAAACCTTCGACTTAGTTCAACGCATAACATTACTTGTGTCTAACCCCACTTAACTCGATCTCAGGTTCATCTACTTTGGTCTACTCATGGCTGGAAGAATCGTAAGATCTGAACAAGGATCCTTTGAACCACATGAGATAATATTCCCCTCAAAATTCATCAAGGACTCCAACCAAAATGAAGAGCAAAAGTTAAGGCTAGAAGCTCTAAAAATCATAAACAAGAAAAAAGTGGAATCGTATGATCCTGAGAAATAGAGCTTAAACCCCTTTCATATTGGCCCTACCCCTATCTTTGTCTTAGGAAGAAGGACAAATGGAAGCGACAATTTATTCAACCAAATGAGGAAAAACATTCTACGTTATTTCAAAGGAACGATCTTTAAAGAAAAAATAATGGATGACTACAATGCCTTTTCACATAAATGGCAACTAACTACTACAAGAATGCTTCCAACACAAAAACTATAAAGGGTGGCAAAAAGAAAAGCGATCAAGGAATGTGAAACTACAAGGCCAAGGGACAAAAGGTCAAAAAGCCATCTTCAAGAATCAAGCTTCAAGTCTAGACTTCCAAAAGAATGCAAGTTAACAACATCCATAGAGATAGTTTACTTGCTTACTAAGGATGAGCTTAACTATTGGCCACCATAGAAAAAGAAGCCAAAACATGAAAGGAATCTAGAAGGATCGTACAGCTACTACCATATGATGAATGGCCATGAAACCAATCATTGTAGAGCCCTAGAGGTGATGATTATCAATTTCTTCCGACAAGGAAAGATTCATGAAATTGTAAAGAAAACTTGAGAAAAATCAATATAGAGTTACTTTTCTTAGAAACTATACATGGTTGGGAGTGAAATGCTCCTTACATTTAGAAACTACCTAAGATGTAGAAAGCATCTATCCACGCCAAGATGGCCAAGGTAGAGAACCTCCTGGAGGGAGAGCAAAGTAAGAATTTATTCGTGCCATAAGATGACTAGGTTAAAGCACTGGTGTTAACGCTAAAATTTGAACGCTAACACCTCGGTGTATGAAGTGAGATTGTGAAAGCACCACCCGATAGCTCGGGAACAGATTATAAGCAGATAACAGTGAGAAAGTAGTAAACAACAGCAATTTTATAGTGGTTCGGCTTAAGAGAGAGCCTACGTCCACTTTGAATATCTTTATTGACGATTCGATTACAAATCAATGCAGTTACACTTTGGTTACAACACACTTTGAATTTCAAGTGACTTAGAACAAGTAGTCTAAACTTCAATGTTGATCCGAATCTTTGAACACAGGTTAGACATGTTTGATTTCTTCGTGAAGTTCCTTGAAGGTATTGAAGTAGTTCAGAATGCGGCAGAGTAACGGCGCTTGAAATGAATGAGCCGAAAAGTCCCTTGAATGTTGGATGTGGCCATGTATTTATAGGCAAATTTCTGAGCTGGAATTGTTAAGTCATGAGTCGTGGGCGACTCAACTGGTTGAGCCCAGGCCTCGTATCAGATCGTCTTCGGTCCTCTGTATATAGCACAAGTCCTAACTCGTCTGCGAGTTAAAAGGTCATGGTCTAAAATGAGGCGGCATTGGATTTCTACTTAGTAGCTTTAAGTCGTGGACGACTCAAGCTAGGTCGTGAGTCGTGGCCTAACCGGTTAGCTTGCTTACCGAGTCGTGTACGAGTCAATGGGCCACGATGTAAAATGAAGTGGTATCGAATTCTTTTGCTTAGGTCGTGAACGACCTACCATAGGTCGTAGGTCGGTCCTTTGTTATTTTGGGATTTTAGTCAGTTAGGTCCCTTGACACCTTAGGTCGTTGAGTCGTCAGAGAACTTGAGTCGGTCTATCCCATACTCCGTTAATCCCTTGAGTCGCTCCACTCCTCTAAGTCGCCTTAAGCTTTAACTCGTTAACTTGTTGAGTCGGTTGCTTGTTGAGTCGGTTGCTTGTTGATTCGGTTGCTTGTTGAGTCGGTTGCTTGTTGAGTCGGTTGCTTGTTGAGTCGGTTGCTTGTTGAGTCGGTTCACCCTTTAAGTCGTGAGGCTTCTTGAGTAGTGGGTCCCTCCTGAACCGTTAAGAACCTTAAGTCGTGAATCGGCCCAGACCTTAACTCGTTGCCTAAACGGAGTTAACATTTGCCCCTCGAAGTTCACGCCTAAGTCGTAGGTCGTGTGCTTCGACTCATCTTAACTCGTGTGCCGATTCAACTGCCACTGCTCAAAGCTATAAAAGACTTGAGTCGTTCCCCTTACTTCCTTCTTCTCATTTCTTATCCTTTGAACCGTGTCTGCCATTAACGCATCTTCGAGCTCTCAAAGGCGATTCCAACCTGATTTATTTTCGATCATCTTTAGCATTACACCGTGTAAGAGATTTTGCATCTTTTTTCAATTGCTGATGACTGCCGATCTCCGCCTCTGTTTTTCCCCCTTGATCCTTGCGAATATTATTTCATCGGACATTGATGGATTAAAGGCAGGCGGTTTGATCTTACTTGTAACGATTCGAGATTTGAGGCGACCTAGTGGTGTGATGGAACTGGGGTTAACCATTGCGAGGTTATTGGGTTATCGGGTTAGGGATTAGATGGTTAATGGGTTAGGAGTTAGATGGTTAATGGTGTTAAAAGTTGGAAGATTAACGGGTTAGGAGTTAGGAGTGAAAAGGTTTATGGATTAGAAGGTAACCTGGTTAGGAGTTAGGTGATTAGTCGGTCAAATTGATTCGAATATTGCCGTAGGTACGACTCGGTCATTTTTGTATGATCCAACAACCATGATCCAACCCACATGCTCCACGGCCTAAGCCTTGAGTCGTGGCCGAGATACGACTAACGACTCACGTCTTACGACTTACGACTTACGGCCTAAGCCTTGAGTTGAACCAGAGCTTCTCCCTTTTATACGACTTACGACTTAGGGCACTGCCGACTCAAGCTTTACTGCCGACTCAAGATTTTTGAGCCGTTGACGAGTCAGGACTTGCGTGAATTCTGCTCGTACTTTGAACCATTGCATAAACTTTGAACTGTTGACTTTTATTGCATTCATTCACAGGTTATTTTGACTTGCAGGCTAACAATCGGTTCAACACAACATTCACAGAAAACTAGGACGAATATACTGTCATCGACCGCCCATATCAAATGACAGATTAGTTTATAACAGATAATTAACTTAAACAAATCGTGTGAACGAAGTGCTATTGATTTCAAGTAGAATATTAAAGCAACACTGACACAGTCAATCGAAACTGACCAGCCTGCACTAATATTATGCTTGAATTTTAAATTAACAAGTTCTGAAATTACCTTAGTCGATCAATCGTCAACCAGTTTAATTCCAGTTATATTTACTTGTTATTTTCATTAGTTCTGCACAACACTTCACACTTTTAGGAAACGTGCACCTTCGTATTTGAACACCCAGTTGCTTGTGTAGAATGACATCTCAACAGGAAGAATCGACGGGCCAGGCTGAAGATATCTTCCCAGTAGCCAACTTGTTGGATAATCCTCCGGAGAGAACTCCTACAACTCTGAATCAGCGGGTGTTTAACCAATTGCTCATCCAGTTTGGTATTGCCGAAGCTGATGCCTTACTGCCGGGGCCAAATGATACTGCAGATAGGCCCCCTTCTGGCTTTATTGCTGTCAACCGCCAAATGTGCTTGAGCGGTGCCATACCACCTTTCAATGACTTCCTTCAGCAGTTCCTGCTTCGATTATCTATCTCTCCATTCCAATTGCACCCCAATGGTCATGCCATTCTGATGGGGTTATGAGTGCTATTTAATAGAGTTCTGGGCCGATTACCGAGCTTTGAGGAAGTCTGCTACTTTTGCTCATTCACAAAAATTAAAGATCATCCCTCTATCGTAGTTATAAGGAGTGCTCGAAACCGCAAGCTCATCACCGATCTTCCTGAAAGTGTTCATGGATTTCTAAACCAGTATTTCTTTGTTCGTTTCCCTCCAGGGTTTTATGCCATCTGGAGAGTAGGAAGTAAGATTTTCCTGTTTTTATTTCTCCATTCTTGGGCTTTTCGAAATCTGAGTTGCTAAATGCTAACTTGGCTTCTTTATTTTTTCCTGTTTTAGCGCTTCCTCCTCCCTCTAGAGATCCATGCTATAAACAAATTTTCGAGAGAATGAACGCCGTGGCGGCAGAAGAGAGGAGTATAAAGTTTTTGTTAAATGATGGATTTCTACATCAATACGGGCTTCTTCATTCCTCTCGCTTTACTCAACTTCGTGAAGTCCCAACTGAAATTCCCGATTCTCCGGCGGAAACCCCTGATGCCCCGGTCTCTATTAAAGAGCACATGCAGGGAGGAACCTCTATAGAAACTCCACTAGTGAGGTGTTCAATTCCGAAGGACGTTGCGGGGCCGTCTGACAAGTCTGCACTTGCCCCAGTTATCGAAGAGGAAGAGACTCCACGATCTTCCGGAAGATCTGCCGACGAAGGAGTTGAAAAAGCTAGTCCCAAAAAACATGATGGTGATGATGTTTTCGAGGGGTTGAGCGATTTAATTGTGACTTCTCAAGAGCTTTTCAAAGATGATGTTTCCAAAACTATCTCTTCTGTAATTGAGGCGACATCTTCTCTACAACAAATGTTAACTCCTTCCACTCAAGTTATCACTACCTCTACTCCACAGAGTGGTCTGTAGCTTGATGCGTGTAGTTTGCACGTTACACAACACTTAGGATTTTTCAGCACTTCTGCGCGTTCATCTTCTTATACTTTAAAGATTTCTAAAGCTTATTATTTTTATTCCAGATTCTCCAATGGGGCGCAGCGGCTCGTACTATGATGATTTCCAGCGCTACGGGAGGCGTAGCCAGTATGATTATAGGCGTTACCTCCCTTCTTACAGAGAATCCGATGAAGAGAGGGCCATTAGGAAAGCAGACGAGAGACGAGCATATGAAGAACGTCACCGAAGGGAACAAGAAAGACATGACCCTCCTCACAGAGATGATGATACTCAAAAGAGAAAAGCTCACGATGAGAGAGGTAAAGGTCACATGGACGATTCTTCTAGCAAGCGGGCTAGATTCACCGAAGAAACAATGCCGACTGTTTCTGAACATGATCCTGCTCAATCTCCTGTCCCCGTTCGTTCCGACATTCAAACAATCATCAATCGTCCCGCATACCAAGTCGGGCAAGGTCCTCCCACTCTTCAAAGTTGATTCCCTCAGTGGTGCCTGAGAGGGGTTCGATTTGATCTCGACTTGGTTCCTCTCGACAAATCGGCTATGCTGCGAAATCTTGATACTGTCAGGACCGATATCGAAAGAATGTCGAACTGGCAAAAACTTGTCGACGAGCTTCAGAGGGTTAACCGAGCCAATCTCGAGGCCATGCTCACAATGGAGAACGATAAGGCTGAGTGGCAGAAGACTCTCGAACAGCATGACGCCGAAATGAGAAGTATTGCTTCCTATAATGAAAAACTGGAAGCGGAAGTAGAAAAGCTTAAAGAAGAATTAGCTACTTCATCTACTTTCCATTCTCAAAAGGAGAGCATGCTTCAGCAACAAGTACGAGATGCGCATGCCAGTCAAAGGGCAGTCGAAGATAAGCTTGCATACAAAGAGAAGGTCATAGAAGAATATCGCGCTGAAGCTTCACGGCTGCGAGAACAGACTGGCTCTCAAAGCTTGGAGATAGAGTTGTTAAAAACTCGACTTGCTATGGCCGAAAAGGAGCGTGACGATGCTGTTGCTGGTAAACTCGCGGCCGAAGAGGCCCATCAAGCAACCAAAGCTGACATTAGCTCCACATTATTTGATTTCTATCTTCATAGCATTTTGGGGCGTGGCAGCCTTGCCTTTCTAGGCCCTAAATACGAAATTACATTAGCTGAAGTCTGGGAGGCAGCACTTGATATGCTAGGTGGTAAAGGTGCTGGCTATGCTGAGACAGCTCTTGAAGAGCATTATCTCGATGATGATGCCCGCGCCGCTCTTGCCAAGGGAAAAGAGCAACTCGCCAAGGTACGGGCCGGAATGGCGGAAGGAGAGCGTTCTGAGAAAGAAATACCACCTACCACTTCTGAACGTCCTTTAGTTTCTTCCGAAGTGGACATTACAGGCTCTAGTGCTCATTCGCTGCCTCTTACAAGAACCGGGGTAATCACCCCTACTGATGATGAGGCTTTGGAGGATATCGGGGCTCAGAATTATGAGATTGAGCTAACGAAGCAAACATCTTCAGGTAATTTTGATATTGGTCCGATTCAGGTCGATCGCTTGCTTACTCCTAAAAAGTTTGATGAGCTTCTCGATTACTTCTTGAATCTTGACGAACCCATATCTCCCTTCTTTCGGGGAGATACTAATATTTTTAATTTCTCTTCTTCTGCAGTTGAAACACCAAGTGCTGTGCAGACTTCACTTCCTTCGGTTATCCCTCCTCCGCCTCTTCAGGTGACTCCTCCTTCTGCTTCACAACCCGGGTCACAAGAGGAACAGATTGAGGCTCTTCACGGCTTGGATGACCCTATCGCTTCGCAAGAGCAGAAGGATGAGGGACTTGAAGGAGGCGAGATCTCTCCGGAACGGACTCCCTCTGATGACGTAGTTTTGTCCGCTCTTGTTACTCCAGGGAGTGAGTCTTCTTCGAAGAGAGGAAAGAAACACGGAACATCGAAGAGGAGGGGGAAGAAAATCATCACTACTGAAGAGGAACCGAAAGTTGCACCGGTTGCACCTCCCTCTCCTTCTTCCCTTATGCCTATAGATAGACCTGAAAAACTAATCATTCGGCCAGGCAAAGGGTCCAAAGGTGGCAAGAAGAAGTGAAGAGTCGGACTTCGGGCTTTTTGACTCCTTTTTTGTGTAATGGTCGGATGTTGTGTTGTGCGGGTACCGGCCCCTGCTTTTTTTTTTATTTTGAAACCTGTATCTGCAATTGAATAAAATGATCCTTTATTTGTACAGACTCTTGTTTGAATTTGAGAATGCATTTATTATTCATTTTTGCACAAGTTTATTTATATGATATTGCGGTGAACTTGTGGTATGTTGTTTGAGCGTACTTTACCGATGTAGCTATACCATTTTGTATGTAACTATACCATGTTGCCCCCATACCATAAGTTTGCTGCAATATTTTATACTTTGAGGGGACTCGCACTCTTATTTTTTGAAGAATAATTACTTCATTCTATAAGAAATTTTTTGTAGAGTACAACTTCTTTCATATAAGTTTTTACGCTTTGTCCTTCGAAGAAATCACTTTTTTTCTTTTGCTTAAGTACGCATTTTGCCAAGTGAATTCTTCTATGTGGTAAAGCAGGCCTCTGAAGAGTACTTTAACTTTCTTCCTCTTCTTTTTTTTTTGAGGAAGGTTATTTTCTAGAATAGGTAAATCACTCTTCCTTTGAAAGTTAAAGTATACCCTTGATGAGGATATATATTCATTTTTTTTTTTTTTTTTGAAATAGAAATTTGTACTTCTGAGGAGGGATTTTTCACGTTTCAACACTTGGAAGTTTTATTTCAATCTTGGTGAAACGTGTACCTCCAAAGAATTGTGCCTTCGAAGAAAGCCTTTCCACGTTTCAACACTTGGAAGTTTTATTTCAATCTCGGTGAAACGTGGGCTTCTGAAGAAGTCTTTCTTTTTTATTGTGTCCCCGGGAGGGGGTTGTACCTCTGAGGAGGGATTTTCCACGTTTCAACACTTGGAAGTTTTATTTCAATCTTGGCAAAACGTGTACCTCCAAAGAGTTGTGCCTTTGAAAAAAGCCTTTTCACGTTTCAACACTTGGAAGTTTTATTTCAATCTCGGCGAAACGTGGGCTTCCAGAAAGGTCTTTATTTTGTTTTGCATTTCAACTTTGGTGAAGTGAAATTCCGAAGAGCGGTCGTTACACTTCAACTCCTGGTGAAATGGGCCTCCGAAGAGGGCTTTTATTTTGTTTACATTTCAACTCTGGTGAAGTGAAATTCCGAAGTGCGGTTGTTACACTTCAACTCCTGGTGAAATGTGCCTCAGAGAGGGTTTTCATCGCCTGGAAGTTACTCTCTCATGGTTGGAGGGTCATGACTCCTCCAATCTTTTTTGTTGAGTAGAGAACTTTCTTTTTTGTGGCGTATGACACATTAGAGGTCTTTATTCTCCGAATAGTTGTGCCTCCGAAGAGGATTTGTGCTGCCGATGATGGCTTTGGTTGTTCCCTTGTCCACTTGCTTATGCCTTTTCAGTGATCCCCTTTTTTTTTTTACAAGTGACTTGTTTAATCCAAGGAAATGCACTTCATTGTCAGGCAAGTTCGTGAGAACGAGCATCAGCTTCTTAATTGGATGTTTGTTTGTTCAAACGATCTCAATTTATTAGCAAAGGCTCATTTCTGTCGAAATCACAGGCCGTTCAATTGAAGTACTTCCTATCTAGGATTTGAATTTGGAGCTTTTGTGACTTGAAATTTGGCGAGAATCACTAGGTCTTATTATGTGCAAGTTTCACTTCCATTGTTTGCAAAAATTTGAATCGACATTTCAGCAATACATTCTATGTACTTTTTATATCGAAAATAAAGCAAACATGTAATAATAATAAGGAACACAAGATTTATAGTGGTTCGGCCAGGAAACTGGGCCTACACACTTTATATTTTTTCATTATTTACTTGCATCAGTTTTACAATTGCCTTCAATTACAAGAATCATACATTCACAATTCTTTTTACAATATTTCGAAAAAAAATTCAAGTAAAGTATGGACGCAAATGATTTCTGTTCCATGCCCTTGGAATTTGATCTCCTTCAACAGTAGTGAGTTTGAATGTGCCGTCAAGAAGCTTCCGACCTATGACATATGGTCCTTCCCAATTTGGCCCAAACACACCTGTCGCTGTCATAATTCTCTTCAGGACTAGGTCTCCAATCTCAAAGCTGCGTTGGCGAACTTTGGAAATGAAATGTCTGGCTATCCTTTGCTGATGAGCTGCAATTCTGAGATTAGCCTCATCTCTTTTTTCATCAAGGAGATCTAGCGCTTCAAGCTGTAGCTTTTCGTTTTCTGCTTGATTGAAATGGATTCTTCTGTGTGAAGGAACCTCTATTTCTACCGGAATCATTGCCTCTGACCCGTATGCCAATGAAAACAGGGTGTGCCCAGTCGCAGTTTTGTGAGTGGTTCTGTATGCCCATAGTGCCAGTGGTAGCTTATCAACCTAACCACCTTTTGCTCTTTCCAGTTGCTTCTTGATGGTTGACTTAATAATTTTGTTCACGGCTTCCACTTGCCCGTTTGCCTGCGGATGAGCCACTGCTGAAAAGCTTTTCCGGATTTTGAATTGCTTGCAAAAATCTTGGAATTCTTCACTTTCAAACTGAGTACCGTTGTCTGTAATTATTTTTTGAGGCACACCGTATCTGCAAATGATGTTTTTAGTCACAAAACTTATCATCTTCTTTGAGGTGATAGTAGCCAGTGGTTCAGCTTCTGCCCACTTAGTAAAATAATCTACAGCAACAATGACATATTTAATTCCAGATTTGGCGGTTGGTAACGGTCCTACAAGGTCTATTCCCCATATTGCAAATGGCCATGGACTGACCATCTGTGTGAGTTCAGTGGAAGGAGCTCTAGGAATTTTGGCGAATCTTTGACATCTGTCACATTTTCGGGAATACTCTGCTGCATCTCGATTAATTTCTGGCCAAAAATATCCGTATCGGAGAATTTTCTTTGCTAATGTTTGGCCGCCTGAATGATCACCACATTCTCCTCCGTGTACCTCCGCTAGGATTGCTTTGGACTCTTCCCTGGATACACATCGAAGTAATGGCATTGAGAATCCCCGTTTGTACAATCGGCCATCCTGGATTATATATCGAGAGGCTTTTATCAGTAGCTTTTGTCGTTCTTTTGAGTTCCGTGGTAAAGATCCATTGAACAAATATTCTGTTATCGGAGTCATCCATGATTCTTGCTCTTGAGACACGCTCATGATCCAATCAATATCCATCTTATCAATGCTAGGAGTCGACAGGACCTCCACTGGAGTTAATCCCAGAAATTGGGCTTCGCCTGTGCTAGAATACTTTGCGAGAGAATCTGCTTTCATGTTTTCTTCTCGAGGAATGTGATTTATCATGTAATGATCGAAATCACCCAGGAGCTCCCAAGCCTTTGACAAGTAGGCGGGCAGATTCCCCCCTTTTGCTTGGAATTCCTTTTTGACTTGGCATACGATAAGCTGAGAATCGCTGAATATCTGTAACGCTCGGATGTTTAATTCTTTAGCAATCCTTAAGCCAGCGATAAGGGCTTCGTATTCTGCTTCATTGTTTGTTGAAGGAAATTCCAATCTTAGTGCATAGCATAATGATCGACCTTCAGGGGTCTCAAGTACAACTCCGGCTCCAGAACAGTAGCGTTTCTCGCACCATCGACATATAACTTCCATTGGATTGGGGAATCGTCGACTGTGTCCTCCCCACTGTTACCCTTATCTGTGAATTCTGCAATGAAATCTGCTAAAGCTTGTCCATTGATTGCTTTTCGGGGATGATAAGTGATGTCATACTGACTGAGTTCAATATTCAACTTTAGAAGACGACCCGAAGTCTCAGGGCGAAACAGGACTTGCTTCAAAGGTTGATCAGTGAGGACTCTGATAGGATGAGCTTGAAAATATTGCCTCAACTTCCTAGATGCAATTAGTAGGCAATAGGCGAGTTTTTCCAACTTAGAGTAATTCATCTCTGCCCCAGTGAGTCTTTTGCTGATATAGTAAACGGGATGTTGAATCCTTTTGTCTTCCCATATCAGCGCTGCACTTAAAGCATGAGATGATACTGCCAAGTATATAAGAAGATCCTCACCATCGCCAGGCCTAGAAAGTATTGGAGGCGTTTCCATATGGCGAATCAATTCATCAAAGGCTTTTTGGCATTCGGGAGTCCAATCGAAGTTTTTCTTTCCTTTCTTTAGGGCGTCAAAGAATGGGATGCATTTATCTGTGGCTTTGGAAATGAACCGACTCAAGGCGGCGACTTTTCCATTGAGACTTTGCAATTCCTTCTTTGTTCTAGGAGCTTTGACTTCTTTTAATGCAGTAATTTGAGCTAGACTGGCCTCAATGCCCCTAGCGCTCACGATGAAGCCTAAAAACTTACCGGATTCCACTCCAAATGAACATTTTAAAGGATTGAGCTTCATTCTGTATTTCCGAAGGACTGCGAACATGTCTGCTAAGTGTTCTATGTGATCCACTGCTTTCTTAGACTTTACTAACATGTCATCGACGTAGACTTCCATAGTCTTGCCCAGTTGCGGTTTGAACATAGCGTTAACGAGTCTTTGGTATGTTGCCCCTGCATTCTTCAACCCGAAGGGCATAACTCTGTAGCAGTAAAGACCAGTGTCGGTGATAAAGCTCGTATCCTCCTGATCCGGCTCATGCATCATGATCTGGTTATATCCGGAGTAAGCATCCATAAAAGATAACAATTCGTGTCCCGCTGTTCCGTCTACTAATTGGTCGATTCTGGGTAATGGGAAGCAGCCTTTGGGGCAGGCCTTGTTTAGATCTGAAAAATCGATGCATACTCTCCATTTTCCGTTGGCTTTCTTAACCAGCACTGGATTTGAAACCCAATTCGGATAGGTAGATTCCTTGATAAAATTATTCTCCATTAGTCGATCAACTTCTTCTTTTAATGCTGCCGACCTTTCTGGACCTTGAGTTCTCCTCTTTTGTTTCACAGGTGTGAATTTTGGATCAATATTTAGAGCATGCACTGCAACTTCTTGGGATATTCCGCACATGTCGGCATGAGTCCAAGCAAAAACATCCAGATTTGCCTTTAAAAAAGATATTAAGATACTCTGAATTGACACATTAAGTTGTGAACCCACATTCAACACCTTGTTTGGGTCCTTTGGGTCAACAGGTATTGGTATTGTCGTTTCCACTGGTACCACTCTATTTTCCCCTGCACTGACTTTTCTAGGGTCCATCTCTTTCCTTGCTCCGCTGTGCTCGCCCGTGCAGGGTCCGCCCTGTAATTGCTACAAGGCTGGTTCTTTGATGCGGATTGGGGCTGCCGCGTTCTTTCCCATTTCTCTTTTTCTGGTTTCTCGTAGCTCTGTCAGATAGCACTCTCGCCCAGCATTTTGATCCCCTTTTATAACTCCTACTCCATTGTCTGTAGGGAATTTAATAGTGAGGCACCACGGGGCAAGAACAGCTTTAAACGCTGCCAGAGTTGGACGACCAAGGAAAGCATTGTAAGCAGAAAATTCGTCGACAATCACAAAAGTTTGCTTGCGGACCACTTTTCTCTCTCCTTCTCCAAGTTCCACAAAAAAATCAATGGTTCCTACTGGCTGCTTTGGCTCCCCAATGAAGCCAGCAATTTTCTGCGATGAGGCTTGCATATCAGTCATAGGGATCTTCATTTGGTCGAATGTTTTCTTGAAGAGGATATTGCAGGATGCGCCACAATCAATGAGGACTCTTCTGACGATAGCTGGCCCGATACCAGCCGAGATGACTAAGGGATCCAAGGTAGGAGCTTCAATACCTGCGGAATCCCTAGCTTTGAACACGATATCATCATCAAAAGTTCTTTGTTGCTTCAAGGGCGTAGCACCTTCCAGAACAAATACATCTTCCTCGGTCGGTACATACTTTAAAGCTCGGGTATATCTTTCCATTTCACCCCAGCTTCTGCCTGCTGGGTGAGGTCCTCCTGTAATGACATTGATAATGGGCCTTCCAGATTCATGCCCTGTAGCCTTCTCAATCGTCCTAGGCTGATGAGTAGGAGCCTGTTGCCCCTGACTAGATGAAGCAGGATTGTTGCTATTCTTTTTCACAAATTGCTGCAGTTTGTTTTCCCTTAGCAACTCTTCAATCAGATTTTTCAACTGACGGCATTCGTCGGTCTCGTGACCGGGTTGATTATGGAAGCGGCAGAACTTCCCACTCTATATAGCCTTTTTCCCGGTCCTTAGAGGAGGAGGTTTAGGAAAGTCAATAGAATCTTTAGTGGCAAGGTAGATACGCTCCGGCGTATCTGATAAAGGAGTATATTCTGATGGCTTGAAGGATCGGGGCTTCTTCAGATTACTCTGCTTCTTCCCATTGTTATTTTCCCTTTTTGCCCTACAGATTCATTCTTGCGTGGAACAACAGTGTTATCTTCGGCTTTTTCCAACACTGCCTTTACCGGTACGGGACGGCTTTCTAAGCGTATGAATTCATCTGCTTTTTTATAGAACTTTTCAAGGGAATTTGGTTCCTTCATGTTTAGCCATTTCCCAAACTCGCTCGACTTGTCAATTCCCTTCATCAGATAAGTCAATATCATTCGCGGTTCTGCATTGTCCACCTCAGCTAGCGCTATATTAAAGCGGTTTAAGAAAGATCTTATAGTCTCTCCTGGATTCTGCTCCAAACTTGACAGTGACATGATATCCTTTGCTTTTGAGGCATATAGTCTGAACTGCTCCTTGAATTTCCGGGTTAAGTCAGAAAACTGATATATAGATCGGACTGGAAGTTTGGTGAACCAAAGCAGAGCTACACCTTCGAGATACACAGGGAAATATCGGCACTTTATTTCATCAGAGACTCTGGCACCTGTCATGTGCCAGTCATACTTGTATAGGAATTCGTTCGGATCACTTGTTCCCTTGTAGGCTGGAATGGTTGGAGGGACAAACTTCCTTGAGAATTCAGCCTTTAAGATTTTCTCAGTAAACGGAGTTTTACTCGGGGCGAAACCCCATTCTTTCTCGTCTTCAACCCTCTGCATACTCTCTTTCATGATTTGTCGGACCATTCCAGAAAGATACTCCTCATCATGTCGAGTTCTAGATCCACCAACCTCAAGAAGTGTTTGTTCAAAGGGGCTAGCAGCCCTTTCAGGAGCATTCCTTTCTTCAGCCTCATGAATGTTGCAAGCAAAATTCCTTTCATTACCTGCCGGTTGACGGTTTGCCCCAAGCAAATCGTTCAACCTATTCAGAATTAGGGCATTTTGGGCATTCTGAGCCTCGAATTGTGCATTTTGGGCATTGATCTGTTGGTTCAGCCCTAAGATTGCAGCATCCAGCTCTGCCTTTGTAACTCCGACAGCTGGAGTGGCTTGATTCGATATAGGGGAAGCGGAGGTTCCCTCTTGAATATTCCCAGATCTGACAGATCTACTCTTCCTTCCAGGAGCCATAATTTCGGATAGACTTCTGGTTTTCAAGGAAATTCTCTCTACAAACCTCTGTGAAGCGATGATGATAACTCGCCTGAGTTCAGTTTCTCAGTGCAAGCAACAAAAATGTTAACGCTAAAATTTGAACGCTAACACCTCGGTGTATGAAGTGAGATTGTGAAAGCACCACCCGATAGCTCGGGAACAGATTATAAGCAGATAACAGTGAGAAAGTAGTAAACAACAGCAATTTTATAGTGGTTCGGCTTAAGAGAGAGCCTACGTCCACTTTGAATATCTTTATTGACGATTCGATTACAAATCAATGCAGTTACACTTTGGTTACAACACACTTTGAATTTCAAGTGACTTAGAACAAGTAGTCTAAACTTCAATGTTGATCCGAATCTTTGAACACAGGTTAGACATGTTTGATTTCTTCGTGAAGTTCCTTGAAGGTGTTGAAGTAGTTCAGAATGCGGTAGAGTAACGGCGCTTGAAATGAATGAGCCGAAAAGTCCCTTGAATGTTGGATGTGGCCATGTATTTATAGGCAAATTTCTGAGCTGGAATTGTTAAGTCATGAGTCGTGGGGGACTCAACTGGTTGAGCCCAGGCCTCGTATCAGAGCGTCTTCGGTCCTCTGTATATAGCACAAGTCCTAACTCGTCTGCGAGTTAAAAGGTCATGGTCTAAAATGAGGCGGCATTGGATTTCTACTTAGTAGCTTTAAGTCGTGGATGACTCAAGCTAGGTCGTGAGTCGTGGCCTAACCGGTTAGCTTGCTTACCGAGTCGTGTACGAGTCAATGGGTCACGATGTAAAATGAAGTGGTATCGAATTCTTTTGCTTAGGTCGTGAACGACCTACCATAGGTCGTAGGTCGGTCCTTTGTTGTTTTGGGATTTTAGTCAGTTAGGTCACTTGACACCTTAGGTCGTTGAGTCGTCAGAGAACTTGAGTCGGTCTATCCCATACTCCGTTAATCCCTTGAGTCGCTCCACTCCTCTAAGTCGCCTTAAGCTTTAACTCGTTAACTTGTTGAGTCGGTAGCTTGTTGAGTCGGTTGCTTGTTGAGTCGGTTCACCCTTTAAGTCATGAGGCTTCTTGAGTAGTGGGTCCCTCCTGAACCGTTAAGAACCTTACGTCGTGAATCGGCCCAGACCTTAACTCGTTGCCTAAACGGAGTTAACAACTGGACAAGTCCTTAGCCGCGCCTCTGGTCAGGTCAAGGCCCCTCCCAGAGGAAGGACGGATTAAGCCTTTATTCGTGCCATAAGATAGCCATGGTAAAGCACTGAACATGCCCTTATCCACGCCACGCTATGGCTAGGGCAGGGCACCTCGTGGAGAGATGTCGGAGTAAGCCTTTATCTGTGCCATAAGATGGCAAGTTAAAGCACCGGCAAGCTCTTGACTACGTCTCTAGCCAGGTCAAGGCGCCTCCTAGAGGAAGGTTGGGTAAGTCCTTAGTTCTAACCTCAAAGTTGAGCTAATCAAGAGCACCAGACAATGGACTAAGATGTCCAAGCCAAGAAGAGGCTTATACAATAATGGACTAAGATGTCCAAGCCTAAGAAGAGGCTGATCCAATAATGGACTAAGATGTCCAAGCCTAAGAAAAGGCTCTCCAAATCATGGACTGAGATGTCCAAGCCGGAGAAGCGGTGCATTAAACAATGGACTAAGATTTCTTGGCCCAAGAAGAGGATTATCAAACAATGGACTAAGATGTCCAGGCCCTAGAAGAGGCTTATCAAATAATGGACTGAGACATCCAATCCCAAGAAGAGGCCCATCAAATAATGGACTAAGATGTCCAAGTCCAAGAGGAGGCTCACTAAGTAAAAGACTAAGATGTTCAAGCCTGAGATACGGCATATCCAATAATGGACTAAGATGTCCGAGTTCAAGAGGCATCAAATCAAATTACTTCTACACAAGACCTAAAGGGCTCATGCATTAAAGGAGTAGAACAGAATTCCACTTATTAATACCCAATCTAGGTTTTGGGACTTCCATTTCTAAAACATCATCTATTAACACCCGAATCTGGGCTTCGGGTCTCTCAAATCGAAATTTCATCAGTTAATACCCAATTTGGGTTTCGAGACATTCATTTCAAAACTTCATTTATTAATACCCGAATATGAGTTTCTGGCCTTCATCAATAACTAACTATCTTGATTATACCCGAAACTAGGTTACGAGACTATTAATTATTTATGCCCTAATCTGGGTGAAAGATTTCAATAACGGATTTCTATTTATGCATCACAAATGCCCAAATCCGGGTTAAAGAATACTCTCAAGAAGATCATTATTATAAGTTTCCATTAATACCAAAATCTACGTCTTGGATTTCAAAGTATTCAAATTTCAGTAATACCCAAGAATGGGTTAGTGGGTTTTTACTACAAATATTTAGATAATGATTTCTGCATTTAGCTCCTCGTTAAATCTCTCTTGAAAATCACTGTCCACCATTTGTATCCTTATGATAGGGAGGAATTTCCTATCAACAAACATAAGACATTCCAACCAAACAGTTAAAGTAAAATTCTTGAATATTTCTCATCATGGATAAAGATGGGATTTAGACATTTAATATAAACTATTTTTCATGCAATTACAAGATTATTTGTTAATCTAAGCATACGTGGACTAGTATTCCATTTTCAATCTAACAATTAGAAATATTGATTTCTTCATACTTATCAGGGAAATCATCACAACAAGGAGAATTGAAAGATTTAGCAAGTACAGAAATCAATGTACGAGCTATCAAAAAGCATTTTAGAAGTGACATTACAGAGAAAAATTACAAATTAGGTGATATTCACAAAGTTTATATGATTTACATAACTTATGAAGTTACTTACAAAACTTATGAAGTTAATTCACATATATACGAGGCAAGTCTATACATTTCAAGGTATAAATATGTCATAAATCTTGAGTAGCCTCGTTAAGATTCTCAGCAATTAAAGGATCAACTATGTGATGAATTACGGGGCAGAGAACTTCTTTAAGTTTATTTTCCTTCTTCCTTACCTATCTGCATCGTCGATTGCATCAATATGTGTCTTCAGAGCGAGGTTTAAAGCTCTTTTTGCACCTTTAAGGGTAATGTTTTCCCTTTCAAATTCTGCGACACACTTTATTTACTATGTTCAAGATTTTGAATCTTAGCGGCATACTCATTGATACTTTGCAAATATCTTACTTTTTTCTACTCATTAAAATACCTAGCTATTTCAAACTTAACTTTCCTGCACCATTCACCCATAACGTTCTTGTCTAAGACAGGAGGAGGGGTGAACATTGTGGGGAATTTTTGGGTAGTAAGGGAAGTAGACCTCGTAGGTCTAGAAAAGGAGGGAGAAGTGCGAGGAGCCGCTAAATCAATGCTCGAAACCTTGTCTCCCATAATGTATTCCAATGATTCACACTGTACTTGACTGTCCTTCAATTTCAACTCCAAGTCGCTAATTTGTTGAATAAGCTCTGACATCTTATGATCGAAGTCGATTGAAGGGTATGACTTTACCTGTCACTTCAATGAATAAATGATTTCATCTTTGCTTTTTACATCAGCCTCGAGATAGGCAATTTGATCTTTTAGATTGCTAACAATGGCTTTCTAAAGTAAATATCTTTTATGACATTTCAAGACTTCGGCATTGCCATGGAAACATGCCAATAAGATATTATCAAGAGGTTCGCTCCTTCCACATTCTTTTAACAGTTTATCTCTAAGATTAGTGATGTGTGTTGTTAAATCAAAGGGGAGAGGAGCTGTAGATAATTGTAACTCCTATTTAATCAAAAAAACAAAATAAAGTCAAAATTAAGATGAAAAATCTCTTTATTATTATAATAACATATTATAACTCAAAAAACAACGAAGTTAAAAGATACATTAAACAATTGATTTACATCTAAAGTTGAGAAACTACATTTCTAACCTTATATATTGAATTAGTAGAAAGGGTGACTATTGAATCAAAAGAATATTAACTCCTTCAGGAGTAATAACTGGTGAACGTCTGCTATAGTCCCACTTTCCAGCTAGAGGACTATCACGACCACAAATTAATTTAGAATGGAATGTCCCAATTTCCTTAAGAAATTTCTCTTAATCATCACCAAGAAAATCAAAGCGAAGACAAGAATATTCCAAGTAAAGTTTTGGTAAATCTCTTAGAAGCAGTATTTTGCTGTTTTGAAGATTTTAAAATTGATGCCTTTGCAAGATAAAATCATCTCAATTTGATGTACTGACTTAAATGGTCTCTAGAAACAAGTTGGCTACATGAAAAATCATTTTGTGATAATATAATAAAATGAAGCTAAGCATAAAAGGCAAAACTAAAACAAATATTTATAAGTCAATACATTGTTGCATGTTTACAATTATTCGCCTGGTTCATACAAAATAGACTTAGAAAATAATTCAAAGGCAAAAATTTTCTTATAACACTTAAGCTTTTCAGGGGGGAGATCTTGGGGAATCGATCTGACCTGTGGTAAGTTCCAACAAGCTCCAGGGCGCAAGTCAGATCTGCATTCGTCCAAGTATCTCCCATGGAAACGTCTAAGTTGACCCCCACTAAATTCGCCTAAATATGAAAAACCAATAATTGAATTTCTATAGTAAGCCTTTATAAGAAGTTGATTAAAATATCTCTTTCTTCAATCAGCATCCAAAATAATGTGCTCTTGGTTTTCTTTTAAGAGAGCGTCGTAGCAGAGACATGCTCTCTTTAGTAAGGGGCAGCATTTTGATGCTTAAAAGATGCCAGTACTTATGCACTTCATCAAGCCTATGATACTTATCGAAAAGTACATTATGCTCCCTTATTTGCTTGTCTAACTCCCTATATAATATGTTTATTTTTATTGTTTTCTCTAGAGTTTGGTTTTATGGAGGAGGATGGATTTTTTCCTTATCTAAATAAAAGAATTACACTATTATTGCTTTCAAAGTAAATGTTGTTTAAACAAAGAGCCTCATACCAAAGTTACCGGGATAGGAGATTGAGAAACCTGCTCCAATTCTCTTGGTTCTTTGACATTAATGGAAGCAGGATCCTCTTGAGGAATTCAGGCGGGGTAGCTTCATGAGGAGATGGTTCTTTTTCAAAAGCTCTTGCTTTATCATCTCCGTCTTTATTAGAGACTTCAATGTGGCCTCCTCCATCACCCCCAAGCCTTAGCCACCGTTGTTGTTGTTATCATCGTCATCATTGTTATCATCTCCGTCCTTGAAAGAAGTAACGTCAAAAGAGAGAGCCTTGGAGGCGTCGATTTCCTTCTCTTCTACAACTTCAATCCCCTAGTTCATTTGGTTAATCTTTCCCATACTCTATCAAACAGAGAAGAGTCGAGTGAGGGGAAGCTTAGCTCGGGGTACTTGTCAAATATTATGAGCATAAGTGAGCATAGGGCTTCTTTATAAGAATTCAGCATGATTTCCGCAAGTGTAGTGTCAAGAAACTATGACACTCACTGTTTAGCATCAGAAATAGTGTTAATGGCAAGTTTCAGGGAAGACCTATTGTTCTTAAACTACTCATTCAATGAGGCATTCTTTGGAGCAACACGGCCCTTTTCCCGGTCGGATTCTTTCAGGGTTGATGCATGGCAAAATTTTCATTGGGGAGGAGTTGATGAACCCTTCTTTCTTTCGAGAGATCAGATTCTGACCGGGCAAGAGAAGATCTTAATCATTTCAATCGAAGGTTGCCTCATCTTGCTTCGAAGATAAAGAAGACGCCTGATTCTTTAGAGAAGAAATTTCCTCCTAGAACTTGTAGGACTCAACGGAAGATTTAGAAGCTTGCTCGTGTAGAGTTAACCAGCTTTTGGAAATCTAAAAGAGGAAGAGCAACTAAAGTTAGAGATTTAGAGAAAATTAGTAATAATAAAGTCAACTGAAGTATAACTTACCAAGAATTATTTTCTATCAAAGAGCGTTAGTGCCCTGCTAATTCAGGAATGGAGGAAGGCGGGTGGATAGAAGTGAAGGACTCAAAATGTAAGATAGACTAGGCTATCTCTTCAAATTTTATAGAAGGAGAAGAAGATGATGGCTTCAGAGGACTACACTTTGGAGCAGGGGTCACTTCCAAAGCTTGTTGCATTTTTTTAAATGCAACCGAAGAGCTGGAAATAGTAATTCGAGAGAGGGGATCGGTAGCAGTAGGAGTCTACTCAAGTTTATCTTAGAGAGCTTCTACTATTGGGCTCTCCAAAGCTTTATCGAAATAAGATTGTTCCTTCTCTTCTATATCAACAATTTTTCTTATCTTAAGAGGAGGTTCTGCTTTTCTTGATAATGCCAACTTCCTTTTGATGTCTCTCTTAGTGTTAGCGAGAGATTGGACGATGGATGGCGCACGGGAAGCAGTTGGTGGGGGAACAGTACCACTAATAAGTTTTATAGCCTAGGATGCAGGCGTAAAAAAATTCATATAGATTAAAAGTCAACAAAAATAATTCAGAAGGAAAAATAGGAATAGAAAACAAATGCAGTGTTTAAAACTTAATCGAACGGTCAGAACAAATAAGTGACATGGGAGAGAAACATTCAGGGTCTCCCAAGGTGAGGAAAAGTTTACTCTTTGATTTATGTTGGATCAAAGGGGGAAGCCCCAAAATCCTTTGACCAGGGCGGAGAAGAGAATGTTTCTTCAAGTTAGAAGGGATCAGCAGCCTTAGTCGGTTTCCAGTCTTATTAGAGGCTACAGTCAGAGACTCCATCGTTCTTCCATCTGCCTCATTAAGTTCTTTAGCAGGAGAACCTGGCATAAGACAGAGATTAGACAAAAGAAGTAACAAGATGGAAGAAAGACAGTGAAAATATGAACTTCGAGGAGTAGAAAAGGTCCCACTGGTATTTGGGAAGCATCTAACGAAGAAAAACTAGTTCTCCCAGTCTTTAACTTGTTAACCCCCTCCGATATCAGCTTCTTTGGGGGTGCTCTAAAGATTTGATGATTAAGATTGTTGAGCTTTACGGATCTGACCAAGTAATACAAGACTTCAACATTTAGAGAGGAAAGGCCAGAGTCTAGTGCCATTATATCTAGAGACGGGAGGTAGGTGTAGACTTTGGGGACAGCTGGATTAGAGAAATCCCAAGATAAGAAAGAAATCTGGACTGGAAGTCCAAAAAAGGAAGGTACCCCCATGCCATATATGGATGGAACTGTAGGCAAAGAACCCGTTGGGAGGGTCGTTGACGGTATCAGATTCATGAGGTAGGATAGTGTGACGCCCCACTTCTATACTCACACTAGCCAAGGACACTACGGGGTAATGCCGTCAACTAGCACGAAGAATAAGGCTGTTGAGGAGCGACCATCTGTGTAATTGCTTTGTGTGTACCAATATGTTAGATAGTATTATGTGCGTTTCGTTTCAAGAGGAAATCTGACACATCAATAACAAACTCAAAACTACTACACAATGGCTATGTGTTCTTCGGAAACAAATATAAAATAAGCATAACATAAATCAGTCATAGATATTCATATCACTAAGGCGGAAACAGATATGAGTATAACACATAAAATTGTACATCAAAGTAGTGGTCATATAAGTTCCACTACATCACAAAAGAATAGGTACAAAAGCTAGACAAAAGAATATATATACATTAAGGAGTCTCTATCTCGCATGTATAAAAGCAAAAAATACTAAGCCAAGTGGTTAGCCAAAAGTCGGGTGACGGTCCCCGATAAGAAGTCAAGTAGAAGTACCTGAAATACCTCGGTCTGACCCGAGTATTATTTAAAAAGGAAATAATTAACAGATCAGTCTAGCTATAAAATCAGATAAAATGAGGTAGGATAAGCGATATGACAAAAAAATTATAATAATAATGCCATACTATGACAAGTATACATTAAATAACAACAAAAATCATACAATATTTCAAATTGTCTCAAACACCAAAAAGAACGTCAATTATTCAATTTTTCAAACCCCAAATATTGACAAAAATATCAATGCACATCACAAAAATTGGTGAAACACAAATTCTAGAAATTATCAATTAAAAATTCAGAAATCATAGAAGGGGAGGCCTATCAAAGACGGGTCTCTATCCCATGGTAGCTAACCATAGAGCCGGTGCAACGACGTAGTACAATAACGGTACGCCCGAGGAATCTGAAACTCGAATAATTTGGAACAACGACGTAGTACAATAATGGTAGGCCCGATGAACCGATAAGCTAGAAGAACGACGTTGTACAACAACGATATGTCTGATGAACCAAACTCCATAAAAGAACGTGGGTCGCTAGCCCATAAAAATAAGTCGAAACTCCAAAGAACCCATAGGTCGTTAGCCTATAAAAGAAATGAGATGTAGCTCAATAAAACAAGGTACAGTCCCCCATGGACACAGAGACATCACATATCACTAGTCTAAACCATAAAATGATCATCATTGATCAATAAGAAGTGTGAATTACACTAACCTAGTAAACAAATGAGTTTAGCGTCATGTCCTATAACCACTGGCATAACTTAAATATTTACGAACAAATTACAGATTTTCACTCGAAAATTGTCACAAGATTTCAATCAAACAAGTCCACGAATTAACTGACAAAGTAAACACAAGCATACCACTTATTTTTGCTAACACGTGTATTATAAACGGGTCGCTATCCTATGGTCGCTAACCA
Source organism: Allium cepa (assembly GCA_030765085.1). Taxonomy (NCBI): domain Eukaryota; kingdom Viridiplantae; phylum Streptophyta; class Magnoliopsida; order Asparagales; family Amaryllidaceae; genus Allium; species Allium cepa. The sequence continues at coordinate 1,041,762,031 of CM060928.1, forward strand.
TAGAGGCGGTGCAACGACGTAGTACAATAACGGTACGCTCGAGGAATTTGAAACTCGAATAATTTGGAACAACGACATAGTACAATAATGGTAGGCCCGATGAACCGATAAGCTAGAACAACGACGTTGTACAACAACGATATGTCTGATGAACCAAAATCCATAAAAGAACATGGGTCACTAGCCCATAAAAATAAGTCGAAACTCCAAAGAACCCATAGGTCGTTAGCTTATAAAAGAAATGAGATGAAGCTCAAAAAAACAAGGTACAGTCCCCCATGGACACAGAGACATCACATATCGCTAGTCTAAACCATAAAATGATCATCATTGATCAATAAGAAGTGTGAATTACACTAACCTAGTAAATAAATGAGTTTAGCTTCATGTTCCATGACCACTGGCTTAACTTAAATATTTACGAACAAATTACAGATTTTCACTCGAAAATTGTCACAAGATTTCAATCAAACAAGTCCAAGAATTAACTGACAAAGTAAACACAAGCGTTTCATACCACTTGTTTTTGCTAAGTCATTTAATTAGATTTCTCATACAAATGAGGTAAAGGTTTGTATATACTAATAGATTGGAAAATATTTTTAAAAATGAGCTTTGTATTAAAAATAACGTTGAAATCATTTTTGTGAAAGAGTTTGAATATTTACTACTAGTATAGAAACCTTTGTATTTTACAGTGACAAATCACAGAAATGATTGCAGAAACAATAAATCACCAAAAATTCACATTCGATGACGTGAATCAAAACCATAGAAATCGATACCAAATCCATCAAAATGGGTATTCCCAAAAATCCAGAAAAGAAGTCATCAAAGTCGATAATAAATGACGACGACCAGTCGGATCAACCAAAAAACCACATAAATGGAAAGCCACATAGAAAAGGCAATTTTCTTGAATTTAATAGTGTTAGGTATCTGGTGGTTTCCCCTGACGTCTGAGCTGAAGGTCTGGAACTTAACAGTGTTAGATTTCTGGTGGTTTCCCCTGACGTCTGAGTTTAGGGCAGTATTTTAGCTAGGCCTTTAATGGCCAATTCATATCGAAAGCGATCGAATGAGCAACGATGGCTAAGGATTTATGCAAAGCGACAACGAGTCCTATAGACTCACCAATACACTTCGAACAACATGTCCAAACATCCATATAAGGATTTTCATAGATTTTGACTTCAAAATGCTACAAATTGGAAAATTCGCCAAACTAATTCAATTCAAAAGCAAATGGACATGAATAGGTGTTAGGAATTCATACCTAACAACTATCAAAGGTATAGACATAGATGTGAATTCAAGAACTCACCTTTAAATCGAAAAACAACAAATGAGAAGATTTAAATCAAGGCAAGATCAATCTCTCCTCCTCTAAACTTTAAGAACCCTCAATCTATGATCAAATGCAAATATTGCCTAAATTAGATTATAGGATTTTCTGGATATTGGAGAGAGATTGAGGTGGAGAAGAAGAAGAGGATGCTTACCTAAGCTTCACTTTGATTTTTGGAGCTAGAATCTTGAATTTTCAAAGAATTTAGGGTTTGGAATTTTAATTTCCCTTTCTTTCCCTCATTTTTACTTTAGCTTGAGAGTGTTAGGAAATGAAAATGAATGAATGGGAGAGGGGGTGGAGTTAGGAAATTATGTTGGATTAAGGGCTGAAACCCAAACCCAAATACCAATAGAAAAATAGCGAAATTCTACTCAACTCCAAACATTTGGATTTTTATACTCAAAATGGTCGCAAACGCCATTTTGAACTCAATGGGAGTGGTCTCGAGTCCTAATCCAACTATTTACAAAAAGTAGCATTTCGGACTTTAATCCGACTAACGATGCTATATTTAAATAAAACATTTAAATATACAATCGTAAAATATGCGGGCTGTTACAAATAGCCTCCACAGCATAAATTCCAAAGTCTTTGAGGATGGCATCTACCTCATCTTGTGAAGATATCAAGGAGTGCTTTGAAATGGGTTCAAGCTTCTTTGGGGAGCTCATGGTTCTACCAGATTAAAATGTTTCAGTTAAAATTTTCAGTTTATTATGAACTTAGAACTTTTTAAGAATTAGTAAAAACTTACTGAAGTAACTTAAACACAACACCAAATATAGAACTACAAATTCTTGGAAGAATGCTAAATTAAAAATCAAAGATATAAAGCTTTCGACCGAGTCGAAAGGGGAAGAAAGGTTCATCTTTGACAACACCTTTCGGCGATGTCAAAAGTTTACATATGAGCATTCATTGATCTTACGAAAAGGTAAAAAAGAAGGGTTGAAATATGCATCCTATTGACACTCTTCAACAATTTCGAAAGCTCAATAAAGAATCAAGATGTTAAAAGTGAATAGTTAAAGTTAACTCAAAAACTTAAGTAAAGTATACGCAACTAGTATTCCATAAACAAGATAATAAGACCCTTCTACACTTTCGAAACCTATGATTTAATTTTTTCTGAGGGATATATGAATGTCTTTGAAACCTTATATTCTCATTGAGTCGAAAGGTCCTAAGTTAAAATCATAAGTACTTAGAACGTTTCGACAATGTTGGAGAAAAATGATTTTAGAGGGTTTCGACTCATTAGATACAAAGAGTTTCGAAAGGGTTGAATGGGCATTACGGTTTCGAAAGCATACTAAAGAGAAAGCATTTCAATCGGCACAAAAGGTTTCAACTAAGTCGAAACGTTTTTTCTTTCGAGAGGGGTGACTGCATTCTGCTTCACTATACAACTTTTCGACACGGTTGTTCAAACTCACGCTACAATGTCTTTCAACCCTATTGAAAGGGGCTAAGAAAGCAAAACCGATGTTTTCGCCTTAATCCCTTTCGAAGGGGCAGAAAGGTCAATGTTGGCGCCAATTTTTTATCCATACAACTCGAAACTTCCAGAAGAAGAAAACAGAAGCTTCTGTCTTTCCCAAACCCGATTGCAAATCTAGGATTTCAAAAGTTTATTAAATAAATACTTCAAACCCGTTAAGAAAACGAATTTCAACATGAATAAACCATTTTCAATTTCAAAAGTTTTAAAAAGAAAATTTAAATTCTCTCAAAACTAGAAAAAATCACGAACATTGAAATAAAATTCCAAAAACGAGAAACAAATCCCATTGATTCAAAAAATAGTCTCTTGGATAAATCGAATTTTGAACCTCATACAATTCCAGAAACAAACATGCTTTTTAACAAAGTCAAAATTCAAACAGTTTTCAAATCGGAATCTCGATTATGAGATCCAAAAGATTAAAATTCACCATAAGGTGTAAAAAGTAAAATAAAGTAACGGAGATAAAGATTTTAAAAGCAGAAATAAACCCAACATACGATTAAATCTGGTTAATCTTTGATTCAGGAAAAGAAAGTTTGAGAATCTTGGGATTCTTTTACTTATACTTGGAATTTGGTTCGCAATAAAGTGAAAGGGGAAGAGGAAGAAGAGCGTACTTTATAAGAAAAGTCATCAAGAACTACCAACCATTAGATTAGATTTAAATAGATGGTCCAGATTTACGTAGGAAGACCAAGAGATGAGAAGTTTCTAGGTTTCAACAAAGTTGACTTGGAAAGTCAAGTGCATTAATGTTACTACGGAAATCTCCCTTCGACTTAGTCAAAACAAGCTTGAGCAGAGGTCAAAGGATAACAAGAGGAAAAGGTTCCAGCTAGACCTTTTGAAGGTATTGAAGGGATGTTACAACCAAAGTTCAAAAACTTCAGAACCTTTCGAAGGTGTCGAAAGAATGCTACAATCAAGATCCAGTAAGTTCTTACCTTTCGAAGTAGTTGAAAGCATCCTTCCGCCTTCGGTAACTACCTTTGGACTAGGTGAATCCATATGCATGAAGACCTTTCGAATGAGTCAAAGCAACACCTTTTGAAGACAATGAAGAATAGCTCTTTGTATATGCACCAAACCTTTCGATACCAAGGGCCTTCATTCGAACCACTCGAAAGTAAGTATTGTCTTGAATAACCCCTTCGAAAGCTATAATAAGCCTTTCGAACCGATCGAAGCCATTGTGATCCGGAAGGATTCCGCATCAAGTCACAGACAGGAGTTCAGAAGCAACCATCAGTGTCGAAACCAGAAGGCACCTCAACACCGTCGAAACCACTAAACAAAGCATATCGATAGAGTTGAAAACTCTTACAAGGAAATAAAAAGAAGACAAGTGCATCCGTTTATTTCGACAAAGGCAGAAGCAAACTTGAGTTATTTAGCAACCACCTTTCGACCGAGTCAAAAGCTTTAGGGTCAACAGGTGCTGATCCGCATCTATAAATAAGACCCAAGAGGTCATGTTTTAAGGATCCAAGTCATTCCATTCTAAACTTGTATTTTCTTAATTAAAAGAGCCGTGAACCCTAATTTTCAAATTGATTTGGGGATTTTGAGTAATAAAATCATCTTTAGCTTGCGAAAGGGAAGTTATCAATTTTACAGATCACTGTTCCTAAATCTTTTATAACATTGTGTTTCAGGTGTCGCCTATATCGAAAGGACCCTTCCGACACAGTCGAAACCTCGTATATTCAAATAGCTTCAGACTAAATGCTTTAAGCTATCTTCCCCTAGGCTACTGCTTTCGACGAGGTCAACACCTAACCATAGTTCACTTAAACCTTGGATTAACACAAGAAACTTAAAGATCCTGCTTTCGACGAGGTCGAACCTTATCCCCAGATCATTGCAATTCGAGACTACCAATCCAAATCTAAGACGTATAAGTCCATAGCTTTCGACAAGGTCGAAATCCCCACCTCAGACCCTTGGTTAAAGACCTAACCACACAACAAGTAAGGCCTTCGACTAGATCGAAGCACTCTATGTTAACCTTCATCCAGTGATCCCAAAGACCATCTATTTGGATTCTGCTTCCACTTTGAAAGGAAAGCTTTCAAAGGGAAAACTCATTTATCTCAACAAAGTCGAAAGGTTAATAAGAAAAGGAAATAACCGTTTTGACTGAGTCGAAAGATCAGCTTAAGCAAGTTTTCACTACAACAACCTATTTCAAAAGGATACCGAAGTAAATACACACATTCCATCCTTCTAAAAGAAACCACAAGGAATTAAACTTGTCCTAAAAACTCTACTTGGGGGTTTTAACAAGATTTGTTGTTAACAATATACATATATCATTATATATATTGATTTATTAATTAACATTTAATTAAATTATTTATCAAATAAAAGTTTGTTTAATTAAAACATTTTTAATCAAATATTTTTAATAATGTCTATAATTTAATTTACTAGTTATCTTAAACAATATTAGATAAATGTATATATACATGTGCCATTATGTATGTTTTACACTAAATATTTAGTTACTTAATCCAATTAAATTAGTAGTTATTAAAAAATTATTTTCAAAACAATCATTTTATAACTTTCATAAAATATCATATTATATTTTAAGCTTAACCTTCTAAATTAAAATATATTTTTTATTTTCATACTTAACTATAAAAATTAGTCCAAGACCCAAAATCAATTTGAGCCTTTATTTTATATTGGGGATTTTTGGGCTTACATCATCTTTCGGACTAGGCCAGCGGCCAAGTAAGGTAGAGCATTTAATTACCCAAACTCAATCTTAAATACCACCTTTCTAGACACCATACTAAATAGGTAGGCTTTAATAAATTATCTCTAATATTACTAATTAGACCGCATACACCATTAGGCTTGAATTTCTTTGAAGGAACCGGGCCTGTGAAAGAGGATAAAATGGATGAATCTCGATTTTTTTGATTGATCCAAACAAAAGAGGTGTTGTTTTCCTTGAACTAGATCTATTAAAACATAAGTTTTGATTCACAAATGGAAAGAGAGTTTTAAAAAGAACAGGAGGCGTATGGGGTCTTTTTTATAGAAGTTTGGCAAAGTGATAATGAAGAGAGAAGAATAATGACTCTATTTTACAGGGTGCATAATAGTATATGCAATTTGAAATGAGGTCATATGATGATTTAGGAACGGTATTGGAATATTTTGTAACTATGCGAAATTTGAAAATGCGACTTTGTCAATTTTACAAAAAAGTGCGAAATCCCAAACTGCGCCTGTACAGTTTTTCTACGAAATAAAACAGCGACATTTCAAATTGCGCTTGTATAATTTTGTATAAAAATATACAAACGGCATTTGAAATGTCGTCTATATGTTTTGACCAGCGTGGACCGAGCCGATCAAAAATGACATATTTCTATAATTTGTTTGGAAATTAGCATATTCACTTAATAAGTTAGTAAAGTAGAACCAAATTGAAAAAATCTTCTTTGTTTCATTTGTTAATATACAAACGCTATTTAAGATTGCGTCATTGAATATATATATAAACACACACACACATACATATACACAAACACGCACGCACGTGAGCATTACGGTATGCATTTCACGCGTAAATTATTTTTCCATAAATTATATACGTTCAACATATTTAAGATGAATGATTTATTCAAATATTTAGTCATATTTTTGTGATGAAATAATGTGTACTTAGTTGGAATTTTCATTCAATGCTTTAACATTTAATTTTTTGTTAGTTTGAATTTTTATTTCTACCATTAATTAATAAAGATCAAATTTGTAAAAAAAAAAAAATTGTGAGATCTATTTTTTACGTGATATTAAGATTCGGTAATACTTGCAGGTATGAGTTTTGAATTGGTAAAGAAAATTATTTATTTGATTCTATTTTTAAGTGATAGTGAGATTTAATCGTATTTATAAAAGAGCATTTTAAATTGGTAAATGAAGTTTATTCGTTAGATCATACTTTTAGGTGATATTAAGGTTTGATAATACATATAGAGAGACATTTTTGATAGTTCACGCTTATACTAAAAAAAATGTAACATTAAAGGTATTGCAACTATTATTAAAGAAAGAAAAGATATATATATTTACACACTAAAATCACATCTGTATTATCGACCATCGTTTCTGAAATCACCCCAACCAGAAAACCTTTAAATATAACCCATCTATATCGATCTTTTTTTTTTTGGAACGATGTAACAATGATTAATCAACAACTAGTCAACAAATTGAACAGCACATCAAATTTGTCGAAAATAACGGCATTGTTTGACATATTGGAAAAGCAGTAGATTCATCTGGAAACATAGCCGATATATGGGTAGATGTTACTTAATGCTCTATATAACAAAACCATCTGGAATCGTAGAGTTCTTTAATATGACTGTAATGCCTGAACGAATGCAGAATCCATCCATGGCTCTTTCGGCCTCTTGAACTCCCTGCATTCACAATGAAAATCTAGCAATTAACTAATTACAACAGCAAATATAATTTTCCACATTAATGAAATATAAATTGACAGGTGAATATTTCTAAGATAGAAGTGTGCTGCATTCTTTAAATCAGCAATGACTAACAGATTTACATTTTTTCAAACGCCTTCCAAAAGTTTCAAAATTCACATCCGCTTTCTCTCACGAAAGGTTTCACTAGACACTCCTATCAAATTTTCCAGCGAAAATGTGCATTTTAAACCGTATATATTTTGCAGTTTAAACTCCAAATATTTGTATTCTACACTCCAAATATTTGTAATTCCAACTGCGCATTTTTGTAAAATTAAAATTTTGTAGTCCACACTGCAAGAATGTGCATTCTACACTTTTAACATTTGCTGTTTGCACCGCAAATTTTCATTTTATAAAAATGTACGGTTAGAACTGCAAAAATATATTTGCATTTTAAACTACAAATATTTACAGTTCTAGCTGCAAATATATGCGTTTTAAAATGTATATATTTATTGAAAACTTTGACAGGATGCTTCGTGAAACTTGTTTTTGAAAAGGATTTTTTTTAGATATTAAGTTTGAAAATAAATGGCGGATCCTAATTTAGACTTAATCTTAATCTTAACCTCAGTACTAAACACTATGCTTTTCTTTTCTTTTATTAAAAAAAAAAGGTAATGCATATGGGGCTGTGGTAGTCATAGTAGATACCTCTGAGTTTGCTATTGTCACATTCTTTCCTATCCTTGCATTTTTATCAATAATGCAATCCCTGAAGAAAAATGAGATTAAATATGGGAAATTTGTCGCCCCTTCGATGATACATCCTCCTTCAATATCAAAATTTTATACCTACAGAACTAGAATCATCTTCATAAAAATTGAAATGGTTTATAAATTCCTGAACAAATTTATAAACTAATTGTTAAAATAACTGACTTCTACAATTTATATTAAATCACACTTTCGATAACTTTATAATTCCAAAACAATTTCAATTTACTTTAAAGATTCTAAAGTATGAGAATAACATATCTACAAAATCTTAATAAAATTAGCTTTGTGTAGAAATAAATATTGGATAATGACAAGGATTTTGGTCCTTCAAGTGAAGGTACAAAATCGATACCCACAAAATTAAGGAAAAAACTGATATTCTTACTTAATCTTAGTGTTTTCTCCGATGCCAATACGAACTCTTCCTTCAGCTAATAATGAAGCTGCTTCAGCATCCGTTTCATAATAGTCTGCACCAAGCATTACTGTATCCTGCATTTACGGTACTATAGTAATGTTAATATATACACGCTAACGAAACTTGAAATACAAGCTGTATTAATATCTCTCAAATATAGATGACCAAACGCCTGCACGCTTCTGTTAAAATTTTCCTATATGGCACCCTGATGGTCATGTAGAGGTTTTATGCTCTTCTGTATCTTTAGATGATAATGACTTGGAATTTTTTTTACCATTTTAACCCGCTTTTTGAAACTTATAACAAATTCATGCCAATTTCAAATCATATCACTGACATAGATTATAACCCTGTTTTTGTCATGCTGGTGGTGATTCAACCATTTATATTGGATCATTTTGGGAATGCGTCAACAAAATTTCATGAATTTTTTACATTGGAGCACTAAATGCAATTAATATTAAGTTTTATTTTTTATGCTGCAATCTGAGAATGCATTAAAGATTCTTCATATGGAAGGGGGAAAAACTGACGCATTCACAAAGTGCTCCAATAAAAATTATTAAATCAACATCAGCATGGAAAAGATATATCTGTATGTGTTTTAAAATAGTGTATATACATTATATGTTTTGGAAAATGAGGTAACCTGCCACAAAATCCTAATAATTTAGACTGGTCAGTGAATGGTTAGGTTGGTTCGTAAGTAACAACTCTAATCCAATTCCAAGCGCTAGCTCATTTAAAAATGCAAATATCTATCTCTATCTCTACTATTAACAAAGAGAAATCAACGAATAGAATTTCCACGGTATTTTTTTGAAATTCGAAAATACCCTTATCCATCAACAGAATGTCACCACCAGTTTGCAACTTCCACCACCTCTTCTTTCCAACTACCTACTAAAAGAATTTTACTACCAATTTATCACCGACACCACTAACAAACAATTTAAAATAAGAATACCGTGGCTAGCAAAACATTTACACTTACAACACACATTCGTCCACTCATTTTTTATGTCAAAGTAAAATGTAAATATCTATATCTATTAGATGCACGAACGTGCGGTTTATACTAGTAATTTTAATTACGACTCTAGACGAGTCGACTCGGGCCTTAATATAGCTGATGCAAGTAAACTTAGCAACATAAACTATATAATCCTCGAAAAGCATGCTGTAACATATACTCCAGAAAATTAGCAATGGAGCACCTCTCACTACTTATCCCGGTGTTTTGTTGAAGGTTACAATTTATATGCCTATAAAATGAACACTGAATAAATCAAAATAAATTTTATTATGCAAGATAATATACAAACTTCTATTGCCTAAGCTAAAATATTTTGAAAAAAAATAAAATATAAGACTCTACTATGGTTAGATTTGTGTATGTATATAATTATTAGTACCATGTTTTTTAAGGATAAATGCAAACAGAGCCAAGTTAAATCATACTATTTCTTTAATTAGATGTGATATTCTTTATTTGAAAACAATAAATATGTTAATTACAAAATGAGTTACAGTAAAATCTATATGAATTTTAAGTATGCTAAAACGATATAAACATAATTTTTAGCTCAAGGTTAGTATATATGTAAAAATAAAATGCCTAAATTTTATGTGTAGTTAGTAGCATCATGTTCTTTAAGCTTAAACGCGAATCAGGATGAGCTAGTCTAAATCCACAACAGGTCAACAAACATTAATTTTGACTTAACTCATATCATGGACCGAGGCAGAGCAGGTCCATATTAGCGTACCAATCAGACGCCTTTTTTCAAGTCTAATTATGTCAAAGCCCCCGGTTGACCAGTTCCAGAATTATGCATGCCCTTTTATGTCTTTCCAGCAATCATACATTTGGAGGATACGTTCAGAAATACAGAAAATTATGGAAACTATTTGTAACTGCTAATTTAAGGCATCCACACAGATAAACAAACATTAATCATTTAGATCGATTTGATAAGTTTACCTTCAAGTGAACATTAGCATTGACTCGTGATCGAATACCAACAACACTGTGCTCTATGAAGCAGTTGTTCAAGAAACTACCATGAGAAATAATTGAGTCGACAATCTGACATCAAAGAATAGTAATCAAAATAAAAATAGTTATTCGTATAACTAAGTTTAGATCGACAATTGAGGGTGACGTGTTGAATTGATTTATGTGAATGATTCTTTTGGGAACTGAAGATGAATTCAAATCCGTCATGATGGATAATTAAATTTTATATAGCTTTATATTAAGCATGCGTGCTATATATACATACACACATACATAGATGATTCCATCACTCTTTTATAGTCCACACATTCAACATAACCACACTACTACAAATACTGTAAAATTTTGGATATATATAATAAACATTATGTATATCATTTTCCACAAAAAATGACACTATCTAATTATTAGTCAATGTTAGTCTTTAAAACTACCATTTTAGCCATTGATCTGAAATGTCAATTCACTGTGCTATGAATATTATAATTCTTCCATTTTCTGCAGATATGGTATCATGTATGATGTGAATGTATGTTGAAAATTTTATAATATTTAAACAATATAGCTCATAATATAATATGGATGGTGTGGGATGCTGTAAGAAGAAATGTCATATATTCTTCCATATATATGTGCGCGCAGGCGCACGTGAGCGCATTTCTGAGTGTGTGCATATTGAAACTTCAGAGAATCAAGTTTTTGTTTGCGAGTCCAAGGAAATGTGCACTGAACTCCAACATACATTCTGAGTAAATCATAGGGTGAGCAGTAGCTGCTAACAAAGTAGTTATATATCTGTACATATAAAAAACAAATATACATATACGTATATACTTAATGCATACTTATACATTTATGCCAAAGTATTCAATATTGATATCAAACAAATATCATTCAAGCACTCACATGTGTATATTTAAAAAATATCAGGATAATACCAGTCAACTAATAAATCGTATATTCTTTTAAATTATATGAGATACCATAAATGTATTTTCATTTCAGCGATGCCAATTGAGTTTTGAACTGAAGAGATTTAATTCGAAAGAAAGAAATGAAGCAAAGTTTATTTTCTCAAATACTTTGTTACAAACTTTTGATACAAATACAATTGAAAATTGTAAAAGAAGTAAGTTACAATTACATTCAGTCTGTAATATATATAAAGTGTATTATGCTAATGGGCTAAGCATGGCCCAAAGCCCAGAGTTCTCTTGTGATGTCTATATTGTTATATTGTCCATTGATTCATATCTTGATGGCTCATATTGTAGATAACTCCTTGATATTGAAATCCAAGTGATATTTTCTGAATCATTTCGATACTCTCCCTCAAACCCTACCTCTTCTAGGGTTTGCGGTGATTTATTTACTTATCCTCAAATGCCCAAATTATATGATTTTTTCATGAATTCCTTCTGAAAAATGAGAGAGAGAATGAGATCTGAAAGGATCCAGCTTTATAGACAGAGCTTGATGCATGTGTGTCGTATCGAGACAAAATATTGTCTCTTTGCTGGATCTTCATGGTTGAAACATGAGTATCCTCAGGAGTTTATGCTTCAAATGCTTTTCTGATGAAAAGAAATGAGTAAGTGTTAAAGTCTTTGACTTGAAGCTTCGTCGAAGACTTCAACTTGAAGCTTCTTCCTGAGCAGCATGAAAGTCTTCTGCTTTATCATCCTTCTGACTGATGGCTTGAGTGTTCTTGTCGAAGTCTTCAACAAGTCTTTGACTTGAAGCTTTTTATGAGCAGTATGAAGATTTTCAGCTTTATCATTCTTCTGACTGATGGCTTGAGCGCTGTTGTCGAAGTTTTCAACTTTGAGACTCTGTCTGAACCAGGTGAAATTTTTCTTTGACAAAGCCTTTGTCAAAATGTCTGCAATTTGGTAAGTACAAGATACGTGGTTGACACTTAGTTTTTCTTTACTCACTTGTTCTCTAACAAAGTATAAGTCCAACTCGATATGCTTAGTTCTTGCATGTAAGATAGGATTGGCAGTAAGGTGTGTTGTACTTAAATTGTCGCATCATATGATTGTCTTGTTTTCTGTCTTGATTTGTAATTCACTTAATAGTGATTGCATCCACATAATTTCGGCAGTAGCATTTGCTACGCTTCTGAACTCTGCCTCTGTGCTCGATCTCGACACAGTTGGTTGTTTCTTTGAACACCAGGAAACTGGATTTTTACCTAAGTAAATACAGTAACATGTAGTTGATCTTCTATCATCTAGGTCAGAGGCCCAGTCAGCATCAGCATAGCCTGTGATATTTATGACCTTACTTGATTCTAATATCAGACCAAAGTTTAATGTCCCTTTAAAATATCTTAAAATCCTTTTTACTGTCTTCCAGTGAATGTCTGTTAGGACTTTGCATGTATTGAGTTGCCTTATTGACACTGTAGCAAATATCTGGTCCGGTAATTGTTGCATACTGAAAAGCACCCACTATGCTTCTGTACTGACTGTCATTTTGAATAGTTTCACCTTTATATTTGGACAAGTGAGCATTGCTTATCATTGGTGTAGAAATTGAGTTGGCCTGATTCATTTTTGCTTTCTCCGGTATTTCAGTGATATACTTCTTCTGATTTAGTTGGATAGTTGTGTCAGATATCCTTTTGACTTCTACACCCAAGAAGTAATTCAGATCATCTAGATCTTTGATTGTAAACATTTGATTTAAATGCTTTGTAAGGTTGTTGATCTCTTGCTTGTTGTTACCTGTAATGATAAAATCATCAACATATATCAGCACATATACTATTATGTTACTGCTAAATTTAGTAAACAATGAATTGTCTGATTTTGTTGGATGATATCCCAATCTGATCATTGTATCCTTTAGCTTTTCAAACCACAATCTTGACGCTTGCTTTAGACCATATATTGCTTTATGTAATTTGCAGACATAGTCTTCTTTTCCTTTTTGTCTGAAGCCATGTGGTTGTTCCATATATACCTCTTCCTGTAAAACACCATTCAAAAAAGCATTGTTAACATCTAATTGTCTGATGCTCCGATTTCTGCTCAGGGCAATTGTAATAACAATTCTGATAGTAGTAGGCTTCACAACGTGAGAAAATGTTTCATGAAAATCAAAGCCATGCTGTTGTGAATAACCTTTAGCTGCTAGTCTTACCTTGTGCTTAGAAATTGAACCATCAGCATTTCTCTTTAAATTATAGGTCCACTTGCAGCCTATAATGTTCTTATTTTTTGGCTTAGGAACAAGACTCCAAGTCTTGTTCCTCATTAGTGCCTCATATTCATTGAGCATTGCTGCTTCCCAGTTTTTATTCTGTATGGCTTGTTCATGTGTACTTAGTTCCACTGTGTCTAGAACAACATTAAAGGTTTTTGGTTTGAATATCTCACTTTTTGATCTTGTAATCATATGATGTCTGATATCATCTGGTTTTTGCTGATGACTGGACCTCTCTATTTCTGCTTGCGTATCAGTGTCATTGACTTGTGAATTAACTGAAGATTGTTGAGATATGAGTTGTGCATTTGTTCCTTGTTGAGATGGTTGATCAGGTGCAGTCACTGACTCAGTTTGAGTGTCATCTAATTCCTGTCTGCATTCATGACTTTGGAAGTCAGGATGATTTGCCTTCTGTCCCTTATTCTGATAAGCAGCTTCATTCTGAGGCTGTATTACTGCAAGTGATGGGCAGGATATTGGTGGTAATGACTCTTTTGTATTATATACTTTACATGTGGTTTTGATATTCTCTTCTTTAAAAGGAAAAGTTCTTTCATTAAATACCACACGTCTAAAGATAAAAATTTTACCATTACTATCTATGCACTTGTACCCTTTTTTATTTGATGCATATCCTAAGAATGTACATGGTGATGATCTAAAGTTTAACTTATGTGTATTATAAGGTCTGATGTAAGGAAAGCATAGACACCCAAAAACCCTAAGACTTGAATAATCTGCGTTAATATTAAACAATACTTCAATAGGACATTTAAAATGTAGAACTTTTGATGGCAATCTATTAATTAGGTAAACTGCAGTAGCAAAAGCATCTGGCCAAAATTTTAAAGGCATAGATGCTTGTGCTAATAATGTGAGTCATGTTTCAACAATTTGCCTATGTCTCCTTTCAATGAGACCATTCTGTTCAGATGTATATGGACATGTTGTTCTGTGATTAATCCCTCTGTTTTGAAAGAACTCCTTTAGAGGGAGATACTCTGTTCCACCATCAGACTGAAAGTTTTTAACTTTGCAGTTAGTTTGATTTTCAGCAAAAGCTATAAATTGTAAAACTGCATTATGAGTTTCAGATTTTGACCTTAAGAAATATATTCATACAAATCTAGAGTAAGCATCAACAAAGGATATATAATATTTATATCTATAATCTGTATGTATAAGAGCAGGCCCCCATAGGTCAGTAGCTACCAATTCAAGTGGTTGGTTGTATTGAATTGTTGAGTCTATGAATGGTAGCTTATGACTCTTGCCCATTTGACAATATGTGCATATATATGGCAATGATATATTATCAACAGAAATATTACTCTTATTCAATACATGCTTAACAATTGTGACATTTGGATATCCAAGTTTACAGTGTCATCTATCAAAAGTTTCATTATTTTCAAACTTTCTGACTTCTGAGTTATTACACCAATTTCTTTTAATGCTTGATTTTCTTGAATTATCCACACTGAACTTGTACGGTCCCCTACATTGTTTACCCTGCAAAAGTATTTCCTTAGTTAGGATATCCCTAACTAAACAATGATTAGGGTAAAATTCAAAATAGACATTGTTATCTCTTGCAAATTGAGACACACTTAGTAAGTTCTTTTTGATGAGTGGTACCCTCAACAAATTATTAAGATAAAACTGTCTTTTACCTGTGATATAAGACCTACCAGTGTGTGTAATTGCAACAGATTTGCCATTACCCATATGTATTGTGTTCATACCTTTGTACTCTTTGTTTCCAAGGTTAAGATTGGTCAGATTGTTGGTGATATGATTGGTTGCTCCTGAATCTGGATACCAATCTTCATCTTGAACATGTTCTGCTCTTGCTATTTCAGTTTGTGATGCTTTCATATCTGATATGTTGCCTGTGTCTTGTTGCATGTGAGCTATATTAGCATTGTGATTTTGATTTCTTTGACTATTTGATCCTTGACCTGGAACATAATTGAGATTGAGTCTAAAATAGCACTTTGCTACTGTGTGACCAAGTTTTTCACAAATTTGACATTTGGGTCTGTTATTTTGTTCCATCTCCCCCTTCCTCTTGATCTATTTGAGTATGCTCCTCTCTGTGTAGGCTGATCATTTTTATTGTTATTCTGGCATTTGCTCTTGTAACTTGCAGCAAAGTTAGCAGATAAATCAAAATATTGTGGTTTCTTTATATCTATTCTTGCCTCATGTGACAACAAGATAGCATGCACATCATCTATTGATGGTAAATTTCTTTGAGATGTTATAATGGCCACCACGGCTTCATATTCATCACTTAGACCATTTAATATGGTCACGATCTGCTCCGAATCAGATACTCTCTGTTTGGCTGCTTCTAATGTGTCACATATGGATTTAATCTTAAATAGATACTCCCTCATACTGTGATTATCTTTCTTGATATTATGAAGTTATCTTTTATAAAACAACACTTTTGCTGCTGATTGAGAATTAAAGACTTTTTCAATAGTTGACCACATATCACTTGCTGTTTTGCACCCAATAACATGTGGCAACAGATTTGCATTAATTGAGGATAATAGCCATGAGCATATTAATCTGTCTTGTCTATGATGTTGAACATAATCTTCATTACTAACAATCTTGTTTTCTTGATCAGTAACACACTTTGGAGGGATTGAAAGTGTTCCAAGAATGAATCCTTCAAGGCCATATCCTTGAATGGCTGTCTCTACTTGCAGTTTCCACAACAGATAGTTATCATCATTCAGATGGACAGTAATTAATTGACTTTGAGGGCTAATCACAGTTTTAACCAACTGCTCCACATTGTTGGTGATGTGTTGTGATACACTTCCACTGACTGGGGTTTCAGAATGTTCTTCTGACATGATGATCACAGAAAGATACCAAAACTAGAATTAGAGGGATAAAGACAGTATTCTCTTGATGAAGATCAGAATCTTGAATGAGGAACTAATCACAAACAGGTTTGTTGCACCCAGAAAACTCAAATGATGAGGCTCTTCTGATGGGTTTTTTATGGAATGGCACTTTCTTGATTTGTGTTGATGATTTCTGAAATCTTGACTCTGATTTCTTGATTTTTTGATTCTGTTTCAAAAAAATTGATTCACTGATGAACACTAGTGCAGCCAGAAAGTAAAAACTGGCGAGGCAGTGGTATTTGTTAGATGGATCTTCTTCTCAAGTGATGAGAATTTATCTGATGAGAAGAAATCAAAAAAAAAAAAAAAATACTCTGCTGCTGTATTTCCTTTATTTTCCTTTCTGAGATCTTCTTGATGCTGTTAAGCTTCAAAGCTCTGATACCAAATTGAGTTTTGAGCTGAAGAGATTTAATTCGAAAGAAAGAAATGAAGCAGAGTTTATTTTCTCGAATACTTTGTTACAAACTTTTGATACAAATACAATTGAAAATTGTAAAAGAAGTTACAATTCCATTCAGTCTGTAATATATATAAAGCGTATTATGCTAATGGGCTAAGCATGGCCCAAAGCCCAGAGTTCTCTTGTGATGTCTATATTGTTATATTGTCCATTGATTCATACCTTGATGGCTCAGATTGTAGATAACTCCTTGATATTGAAATCCAAGTGATATTTTCTGAATCATTTCGATAATGCCATATAAAATTGCATATGTTTATTATTTTTGTAAGTATGTTTTGAATGATAAAATTATGGTTTCAAACATAAAGATTAAGATAAAAATTTAATACAAGTTCGAGGAAGAATTATCAAAACGATACATAATCTAAAAGGAAATCTTTATGAATTTGTTTTAGAAAAATAAGAGAAACTCTCAGCAGTGTAACCAAATTTGTTAATTATAACAACAATTAATATTAAAGAGATACGTGACTATAATAATTTTCCTGAATTTAAACTTCAAAGTTTGATTAAAATTTCATTATCAAGTATGTACAGTTTCTATCTTTAGAAAAGTAAATTATTTATATTTCAACTAAAATAGTGCGACAAAACATTACAATATTTAATCCAGGATTTCAGTAAACAAAAAGTTTTTTTTTTATTTCCGTAACTTCTTAACATAATCGAGTAAAGTGTCAATGTTTTTTATATCTTCGCCCTTATTCTGCAACAAGTTCTGATTTGATCTGTCGGCATATATGGTGCTATATATCATAGTACTACGTATGTTATAAGCTATATTTTGCTAAAAAACGTTCCTAAAGGCTAATATGTGATATGGTGTCAACTGCGTAGAAATTTACATATACATATTGCCATATACATGTATGTATATGTTTATGTCTATTTCTAAAATTTTCTGTCAAAAAAAAGTCTAAAAATCTGTAAAGGTGACATAAATAATAACATCGTCGTCGTCAACAACAACAGAAAAAAACATCTATAAATATTTAATTCAGCTCAAAAGTTCAGGATGTCAAAATCAAAAAACAAATAGGATAAATGCGAATAAAAGGAGAGCCTATATATGGTGCAATTGTTTGAGGAAATGCAGGATAATCATGTTAGAAGAAAGTGGCTGTTTACATAAAAGAATTTACTAAAATCATTATGACCAATCAATTATCAACTACGAAGTTCAAATTGTTTTTGCAAGAAAATATGTACTTCCTTTTATGACCTCGTGCATCTAGGAAATCGTCAAAGGCAGTTATCAGCTGTATTATTATATCCCACTTTAACAGTCAAGGAAAATGTTAATAGCTACTACTTCACTGAACATGAAAGCGCACATGTGAAAAAGATTGATCAAACTACATGAAAAGTACAAGTTCAGAGTTTTCTGGCAGGTGACGCACCTTACTACCATCAATTTTTGAGGGGGGTAAATTTCTTCTTGATGTATAAATTGGCTTTGCAGCGTCATAGAAGCTGAAGCTTGGCGGCTGTAAAAACATAAACAAATTATGCATTTTTATAGTCAGCACATTCATATCTCAACATCTTTCTATCACTATTCCCAATATCCTAAACTTTACGCCTCCAAAGAATAGCATGACAAGCTGAAGCATTAGCTAGGAATTGAATGAAAAGTGCAAGAATCCAATTTCAATGACAACAATGAGGTTTTTTATTGATAACACAGAACTTTATGACCTATGTAGTTAGTACTATATGATTTGGTGATTCGTCGCCTATATATTATTAATACATTGTACTCCAGAGTTCAAGCCTGCAGTTAAAATATTGATCATCAACGTATCTATGATACTTCGAAGATATTTTCCAACACACATGAGATTTTACATCGGTATTTAGTGCAGATATTAGTAAAAGTTGCCAGATTTCGACATTTTTAAAGAAGTAATGAAATATCTCTTGTTTCAAAAATTGTAAAGCATATATGTGAAAAATTAAATTTTGATTTTCACAACATATCCAAAAGTGCTAAAGGACTTCTTTTGTTATTATAATATCTTTAACTTGCTAAAAGAAAAAAGAAAAATACTGTTATTACCTCAAAATAGTGCATATCAATCCTTAGCCGATGTTTTAAAAATACTAATAATTTAGTTTATAGCATATTCTCTCAAACGTAACAATTTTGATAACAGCCTATCTAAAAGTGCTAAAAGAACAGCTTGGATTATTATCATATTTTATAACTTGCTAAAAAAATATTATTATTACTTCTACATTTTCAAAATATCGCACATCGATCCTTAGCCATGGTTTTACCTATACCGGTATTAACTGTTTAGTTTACAATATATATATATATATATAGTTTCAATGGTTCATGAATAGTGTCTGATCAATTTGAACATTTGAAAAAAAAAAACCATTTCAATTTTAACCATCAACAAAAGGTATATTAATCCTTTTTATTTCATGTTTTCAACAATCAATGTTATTTCCAATTGCTATGAGTTTGATGGTTAGGTTTTATTTTTTAAGTTGAAATTTGTTTTACGTTCAACTTTTTGCTCAATTTTCGAAATACGATATTGGGATTAGTAGAACCAAAACTTATTCTTGGATGCCTGCTAAGTAAAACATAATTAATTTTTCACATATATGCATGTAAATAAAATATATGTAATCATGGATGATATGTACATACATGTTTGCATTTAATAAAAGCATGTCAGTACAAAATAAGCATGCCAATATGCTAATTTGGATTAACAATGAAAATCATTCAAAAAGCAATCTGAAAAATCAGTTCGAGAACTAAACTAATAAACAAAACTCAAACAAATTCATTGGAAAAAGATTGAGTTACTTTGATGAACATAATTAAAGCTTAACCAACCATGCACACATATTTCCAAAAAAAAAAAAAAATGAAATTTTGTAAATATGCAGTAAGTTTATACTTTCTAATCCTTACCAACTATAGGTTATCATAGTACACACTTTCTTATCGTTTTAAATTGAAATGTGAATTCCAATCGCAGAGAGCTATAGATTTAGAACGCATCATGATGACGATTCGGAATGTTGATTCCACTGATTCGGAATGTTGATTCCACCGCTTTTGAACAAGGATTCCAATAATTTAGAACATCAATTTCAACAATCTGAAATACTAGTTTCAATGATTTGAAGTGTCGAGTTCTAACAATCTAAAACGTGTATTACACGTATATACAATATACAAAAGGATTATGTAACTTCATAATAATATTTAACTAAAGCTATTAAAAAGAATCAATTGTTTAAGAAAAATAAAACCATCAAAACTGTAGGCTACAATATTCCAATGCTATGTAATTTTGCTTTGGCGTCAATTGTTTCAAGTTATAATTGGTTGAAATGGAACGTTAGCTGTATGTTAGTTTTTTTTTTTCTAGAATTTTGTAGATAATGCTACATGTGCGTATTTGAAGGGGTTAAAAGAATCACTCATATTTACAAACAAACCAAAATTTAAAAAAAAAAAAAAAAAAAAAAAAACCTTCCACCTTTTGATTAAATGTATTTCAATCCAATTAATCGACCATATTAAACCTACTTATATTGGATCTCATTCGTTGTTTATAACATTCTATGTTTTCGTATCATGGACAACGTTGATCGACATTAAAAGAAATCTGGACCTAACCAAACTATTACAATCCCTTGTCTCATAACTTGTACCTGTGAAATATACAATAAAATTTCATTGAACTTGTTAGTTGGTTTATTTTTGGAATGCTATAGACATATGGTATAAAAATTTAACATTTTATTTTGTCGTTTCGAAATTATAAATTAGTTGCTATTGGAATTTTAAAATTTTAAGTGAATTAATTTTTTAAAAAAAATTAATCAATGGTAATAAAATTCATAATGAATGACGTTGTATAACGGTAATATATTTATGAGCTATTATTATTAAGCTGTTGCAAAAAATAATTGTAATAAAATTCACAATAAATGACATGTATAATGATAATATATTTATGAGTTATTATTATTGAGTCATTGTAAAAATTAACGGTAATAAAATTCGTAATGAATAACAATAATTTCAGATCTGTTAACAATCTCTCATTTCAGTAACGCACACAATTTCTATTCTACATATTTAAATGATAGATAGGCTGGAGGAAAATAGGAAAAAGCAACAGACAATTTTCTTCCTTTTGATATCCCTCTGTCATTTCTCTACACACATCATACTTGAGGAAAACATAATTTACTTTTAATGTTTTTACTTAGGGATTTTTCCTGTTATATTTCGACCGGATTGTTTTCTAGTCATTATTCTATGATATTGTGACGATAGATAGAATTTCAGGCTCTGATACCAAATGAAAGTGGCAATGCTCTGATACCAAACGAAAGTGTGTTATAGATCGTGTAATATAGATATATGATAATACAGAGTATAGTGATGATAACAATACAGTAAATAGTGCATAATATAAAAGCAGTATAATATAAATAACACCAGAGATTTTATACTGGTTCAGAGCTCCATCCTACATCCAGTCTCTGACTTCTTCTAGAAATTCACTAAAACAACAACCCTAACATAACTCAGAGGAACAGGCCTATACAATCCATGAGCAGCCGAATAAGGACCTGAGCAGCAGAATAGGAATTCGCCTCAGCAGCCGAAGAGGACTTCTCACGCCTAAACAGCAGAATTGAACTTCAACAAAAACAAAAGATTGTTTTGACCTTGTGTGTTCTAATAACACGGATTTGTCACTCGTAGCACACCCTTCCTATAATCTTTTCCTCAAGTATGATGTGTGTAGTTTTACTTTTAATTTAGAGCAGGAAGAAATTGGTTTCAGCTCTAAATTCAACGTTTCGTATGAGTAAAAACATTAAAAGTAACTTTTCAACGTGGTTAGTTTTTACTTATCTGAAAAAAGCAACAGACAATTTTCTTTCTTTTTGATATCCCTCTACCATTTCTCTCTACAAACTTCTTTCAAGCAATTAAATTAGAAAGTGTTAAATTCAGAACGATTTGTTATCGTACAAACAACAAATCTACCAAATTTTAAAGGCTGTTTTATGCTAAGGACGGAGCGGTCAATCACTAGCCTTTTACCTTGAGGTTAAACCGTGAATCATCTTAAAGAAAGTGATGAAGTACACGACTCGGTCATTTTCAACAGTCAAATCCCACAATTTAAGACATTTCCACCTACTCCAAATGGCTGCAAACGACGAGTTTATTGGAATAGTACTCCAGACACTAATAGACCTATAAGATTCAAGGGGTTGCACTTCAAAAGATGGAAGCAGAAAATGCAAATTTTCTTGACAATGAAAAAGGTGGTCTATGTTCTGACCTGGCCTATGTTCTGACCACTGATAAACCACCACTGTCTAATCCACCCACTAAAGCAGAGAACAAGGAGCAACAATCCTATATCAAGCATAACTACCTATCCAAAAAGTTCATTTCGAATGACCTCTACAATGACCTATATGACTGCTGCAACGCAGAGGATAAATCGACTAAGGAGAACTGGAGAACCCTGCAGAAGAAGTATGACATGGAAAAAGCTAAAGGAAAGAAATACGTAGTCAGCCGCTACATCAAATATCAGATGTCCGATGATAAATCAATAGAGACGCAGTCTTATGAGATTCAAAAAATATCTCATGAGATTGTCTTTGAAGGTACGATTATTGACAAACAGTTTCAAGTTGCAGTACTTATCGATAATTGCCCTCCTAGTTTGGTCAAAAATAAGCTTAGACATAAAACTAAAAAAATTCACTTGAAAGTTTGATTACTAACCTGAAAAGGATAAAGAAAGAGGAAGCGCTTGTGCTTTCCAGCAACATTAAAAAGGCTGTGATTCTAAAACCAAATCTCAAACGCTTTAAGAATTAGAACCATAAGCATAATCAGAACTGCAACAAGAATGAGAACCTTCAAAGAAACCATACTGTACTACAGCAACAACCACCCTTAAAGAATGATTCTGGTCAGTTTATTTGTTATAACTTTAACAAAATTGGTCATATGGCATGAAAGTGTCGGAACAGGCCTCGTCCTGCTCAGACGAATTTGACTGCAGAGCAGCCACTAACTGCTATGATTACATAAATCAACTTTATAGGGGATCAGAAAGATAGTGGATAGATACAGATGCTACACGTCATGTCTACTATGACTGTGATATGTAAATATGTTCAAAATATACATGGATGTTGAGGACAAGAAAATGATGTCGGGAGACTCTCACATCACTATTGTTGCTGGGATTGCAAGCATTGAGCTGAAGTTTATCTCTAGAAAAACTATCATATTGAAGGACGTAATGCAAACTTCAGAAATGAGAAAGAACTTAGTTTCGGATTATCTTCTTAATAAGGCTGGCTTTACTCAAACTATAGGAGCTGATTTGTACATCATCACTATGAATGGTATGTTTGCGGGAATGGACTATTCTACTGAGGGCATGTTTAAGCTGAATGTTGAAAGTAATAAAGTATCTCCCCCTATTTATATGTTGTGTTCATTTAATACATGGCATGCTAGACTCCGTCACATTAACAAACGTATAATGAAGAATATGATTGGCTTAGGATTAATTTATAATATGTCTTTAAAAGATCTTGAAAAATATGATTTTTATAGTCAAGCCAAAATTACAAAACTCCACATAAATTTGTAATTAGAGAATCTGAAACTTTAGAGTTGATTCATTCTGATATTTGTGAACTGGATGGAACTTTAACTAAAAATGGACATTACTATTTTATCATATTTATTGATAACTACTCTGATTTTACTTATGTATACCTCATGAAAAATAACAGTGATGCATATGAAATGTTTGATTTTTTTTATAACTAAAATTGAAAATCAATTAATAAGAAGGTTAACAGATTACGTAGTGATAGAGATATTGAATATTAATCCAGTATGTTTATTGAATTTTATAATTCACATGGTATAATACATGAACGAACTATACTCTACTCACCCGAAATGAATAGTAAAGCTGAAAAAAAGTATTTTAACTGAATTAGTTGTAGCTATTTTACTTAATTCAGACGCAACATTATCTTGATGGGGGAAATCTTGTTAATTATATGTTATGTGTTGAACAGAATTGCAAAATTTAAGAGCGAACTTTATCCCTATGAGATTTTGAAAAATCATAAACCAAATGTGTCATATTTTAGAAATTGAGGTTATTTAGCGTATGTTCCGTATACCTGGCCCTAAAAGAATTAAATTAGCAAGTAAAGCATACAAATGTGTATTTATGTATTTATTGACTATGCTATTAATAGCAAAGCATATAGATTTTATGATCTGAATGCACATAATATAACAGAATCTAATGACACTGATTTTTATGAACTAAAATTTCCTTTTAAATTAAGGAATACTGGAGCACATATAGTAATATTATTCTCGTAAGAAATGAACAAAATGACTCTGTTGAGAACGAACCTAGGAGTAAATACTAGAATTGCAAAAGGTTATGTGTCAAATTTTTGTGCTTACGCTTTAGAAGAAGACCCCTTAAACGTCCAAGAAACCTTATCTACATTAGATATCGATTTTTGGCAAGTTGTTATAAATGATGAGATGGATCCTTTTGAATCCAATAAAATTTGACACTTAGTTGGTTTACCACTTTGGTGTAAGACCATAGGCTGTAAATGAGTACTTAAAAAGAAATTAAAACCCAATGGAACAGTTAACACATATAAAGCACGTCTAGCAGGGTTTTAAGCAAAGAGACAATGCAGATTTTTTGATACATTTTCACATATAACTAGAATTACATACATTCGAGTATTAATATCACTTATTTCTATTCATGATTTGATAATATACCAAATGGATGTAATATACGGACAAGAACATAAGTTTTGTAAGTTAGATAAATCTTTATATGGTTTAAAATACACACCTAAACAATGGCATGAAAATTTTGATATCTTGGGTATTTCACATGATTTTAAAGTTAATGAGGGTGACAAATGTATTTACTAAAAATATAAGAACGACATTTGCACTATTATATGTTTGTATGTAGATGATCTGCTTATTTTTGGTTCAAACATTCATACTATTAATACGGTTAAATCTCTTTTAAGTACAAACATTGATATGAAAGATTTTGAAAAAGCAAGTGTAATTTTTGGTATTAAGATCATTATGTCTAGTAAAGAATTTCTTTGGATCAATCTCATTATATTGAGAAATATTAAAAAAAATTACTTTGACTGTAAATCTGCTCGTACATCATACGATCCAAGTATAAAACTATTTAAGAATACTGATAAAGGTATAAGACAGTCTGACTATGCAAGCATCATTGAAAGTCTTCGGTATGCCACTAATTGTACTAGAACCGTAGCATATTTCGTGGGATTGTTATGCAGGTTCACTAGTAGACATAGTATTGAACATTGACATGTTGTTGAAAGGGTCATGAAACACCTAAAACGAATCAAGAACTTTAGATTACATTATGAAAAGTTTTTAGCTTACTTTGGATTACATTATTCCTTTATATATCTCAGAAAAGAATGATTTTGGAACTCAAAAATACATACAAACATGTAATCTCCATTGTATTGTTGGATAGGAATTGTTGTACATAATACCTTGTTCACATAAAGTACACTTGTAATCGAGTGGGATGATCTCTGTATGATGGAAGAACTTCTCTAAGGTTGTGAAAGGAAGTTTTCTGATAGATGCTAATTTGTAGTTTGCATATTGAGAAACTATAAAGGAGTTGCTTTGAAACCCGACGAATGCCCAGATAAGGATATATCATATTGTATCATTTGCTTTCGGATTTGTTGTCAAACTCCAACTGTACTTATTGTTTACTTATCCGCGGTTGTGATATTATGGAATTGTGATTGTTGCTACTCTCATAATTGTCAATGTATAAGTTCAAATGTTATTGTTACTGTTACAACTATCACTTATCTCAGAAAGAAAGTTAAAAAGCAACAGCCAAGTACAATTCACACACTCCTCTGGTACTTAAACATGTCATGTGCATTTTCACTCATGGCTACTAAGAAAACCACTCAAAATATCTCAAAAACTTAAAGTATGAAGTAGCTTATGGATTTCGTTCCCATAGTTGTCCAGGAATGAGTTCAGGAGAATTTAAATAAAATATTTAATGAATAACAATAGTTTTATAGGAATTCGTTTAAATCTAATTTCGCTATGTAATCACATTTTTGCAACCGGTATAACTATTAAAACTAGGTACTGGTGAATTTAGTTGCATTTTAACCACAGACTTGAAAGGACATTAAAAATTTTGAAAATGTTTCAAGCTCCCAATTCACTAACTTCCAGGAGAATATTACTCGAAGAAAGAATGTTACTTGTACACCCAAAGATATATTCCATTATTAAGCAGAAGTTGTAACAATCTAAAAGTGGTTGTTATGATGATCAGGAATATTTCAGAAGAAACAAATACTTACATGGGCAGTAAGAGAAAGATTTGCTTCAAAGAAAGATCTAATGGTGCCAATGTCTTCCCAGTGATCATTAAAAAGATAAGCCTGACAAAAAGGGATGTATCAATTTATTATTCTCAG
This sequence comes from Allium cepa, assembly GCA_030765085.1. Classification (NCBI taxonomy): domain Eukaryota; kingdom Viridiplantae; phylum Streptophyta; class Magnoliopsida; order Asparagales; family Amaryllidaceae; genus Allium; species Allium cepa. Next base: position 1,041,788,773 of record CM060928.1, read on the forward strand.
TAATAAAAAAGTCATATAAATAAGGATGTAGCCAATACAAAACTTTAAACATACCCTGGTAAAATACTCTCTAGCGGATGCCGGGATTACTTCAGATCCAAAATCATTAGCAGTAGGAAAACGCCATCTGGCCCAACAATGATCTAAGATAAAGAAATTACACTAGCCACATATGTATGTAGGTACGTGTATGTATTTGTGTGTATACATATATAAGGACAGTTGCTGATGTAGTAAGCTTTTAGATTATGGATCCAATTTTTTGAAGTTGAATCTTCTATCACAACATTACCTTATCTTTGTATTTCAATACATGTGTATGTGCTCGATTGCATGTGCTCATTTCTTACTAATAATGCAGAAACTTTTTTCAGCGGGGTAGTCAACCATTCCAAATTTTGGATGTGAGAACAGAGCAAAGGGAGAAATCGGTATGTATTGGTTTTGGTGAAGACATCAAAATTATGAGCATTGTTTGGAACTAATGGGTGGTACAATTGAAGACAAAAATCCAATGAATGAGTAGAGGAAGAAATTAGTTTTTACGGATTTCATCACTTAGTAACCAAGCATTAAATTTCATCACCCCAATGGTTATAGGGGGAGTTAGCAAACATTGTTGCAACAAAACAAACTCCCAATGTTTCATACCAGCTCATAACAATACAACATATTATTCAGCTTATTTCACAGTGTGTAGACAAATTCAATCGTAGGACTAATTCAAATTCAGCAAGTGTTTTTTTAAAAGATGTTTTGCACCCCTCAACAGTCTCCATGTTCACTCTCATTGATTCGAGTTTTCTTTCTTGGACATGATGTGTGCGAGGTTTGATATTTCAGCATTCGTTTCAGTTTTGGACATCCAAAATTCCAGAAATTTTAGTTAATTTTGTCGAGTTGATTTATTATCGATTTTGGTTTCAGATTTTGATGATTCATCTTTGTAATACCTAATAATTGATGGCATGTCCACTAAAATAAAAAAACTGTATTACATTTTAAAATAATATCCTTGCACCAAATGGATTTCTTGATCAGTTTCATTTTGGGATCGGCCAGAATCGACTAAAATGCCAGAATTTGTAAGCTCCGATCAAAATCTTGAATCATGGTTATGTATTAATGCCATGCTATTGGATCGTACACGTAAATGTTGGCAAACACTAATTTAGAAATGCTAAATTCTATTAGTAGACCTAAAATACTTTTCACAAGCCACTGGTGTTAAAGTCAAACATATATGTTAACTCCTATTATTGCCGCGACCTAAAAGTAAGCAACCTAACTGAAGACGCGACCTAGTGACCCAAGAGATGAAACGATTTAGCGGCCTAATTAGTGAAGCGACCTAGCGATCTGAAGAAGGTTACGACCTAGCGGAACCCAGCGACCTAAGAGTAGCTGCGACCTAAAGTGTTGCGACCTAAGATTGTCTCGACCTAAAGGCAGCAGCGACCCAAAAAGGCCGCGACCTAAAAGAACAAGCAACCTAAAAAAGGGCGCGACTTAACTGCAGAAGTAACCTGGCGATCTAAGGATTGTTGCGACCTAACAGAAAGCTGCAACCTAAAGGAGGCCGCGACCTAAGAGTGAGTGCGACCTGAAGATGGACTCGACCTATGCAGCTCCGCGACCTAACTATCCACCGACCTAAGAAGCTCCGCGACCTAAGGAAGGTCGCGACCTAAGTGACTCAGCGACTTAAGATTAACTATAGCTGCAGGAAAGTACTCGCGACCTAGGTTAGGTTGCTAACGACCTAAATACCAGAATATAGAAGACTATGCAATGCCACAGGAGGATAGGTCGCTCACGACCTAGGACTTGTGCAAATCAGCATGCGTGAGGAAGGAGGGGCCAATACTCTTCAGGTCGACTACAACCTTACTTAGGTCGGTCACGACCTACGACCTTACTCTGAAAAATGCCTATAAATATGACCCTAACTCCAACTAGCAAATGACCTTTGGGCTCATTCTCTTCAAGCGTCGTTACTCTGCTGCATTCCAAACCAATCCAACACTTAAAGCTCTCAAGACACGAAGAACGCTACAAATAACTTCGAGAAAAGATCACACACATCCAACATGGATTTGAAGACTCTAATCTCCATTGAAGTTTAGGCTACTTGTTCTAAGTGACTTGTAATTCAAAGTGTATTGTACTTGGAAAGAATTGTATCAGCTTGTAACGAGATCATCAATAAAAGTACTTAAAGTGGACGTAGGCCATACCCTTAAGCCGAACCACTATAAAATTGTTGTTGTTTACTGCTTTTCCGCTATTATCTGCTTGTAATCTGTTCCCGAGTTATCGAGTGGTGCTTTCACAACTATAACTCATACACCGGCGTGTTAGCGTTCAAATTTTAGCGTTAACATTTTTGGTGCTTTCACTGAGAATTGAACTCAGGAAAATTATCATCATTGCTTCACAAAGATTTGTAGAGAGAATTTCCTTGAAAACCAGAAGTCTATCTGAGATTATGGCTCCTGGAAGGAAGAGTAGATCTGTCAGATCCGGAAATGTTCAAGAGGGAACCTCTGCTTCTCCTGTACCTAATCAACCCACTCCGTCTGCTGGGGTTACGAAAGCGGAGTTGGATGCTGTAATATTAGGGCTGAACCAGCAGATAAACGCCCAGAATGCACAATTAGAGGCTCAGAGTGCCCAAAATGCTCTAATTCTGAATAAGTTGAACGATTTGCTTGGGGCAAACAATCAACCGGCTGGAAATGAAAGGAATTACGCTGGCAACATTCATGATGCTAATGAAAGGAATGCTCCTGAGAGGGCTGCTAGTCCCTTTGAGCAAACGCTTCCTGAGGCTGATGGATCTAGAACTCGACATGATGAGGAGTATCTTTCTGGAATGGTCCGGCAAATCATGAAAGAAAGTATGCAGAGGGTTGAAGACGAAAAAGAATGGGGTTTTGCCCCAAGTAAAACTCCATTTACTGAGAAAATCTTAAAGGCGGAGTTTCCGAGGAAGTTTGTCCCTCCAACTATTCCAGCTTACAAAGGGACAAGTGATCCGAATGAATTCTTGTATAAATATGATTGGCACATGACAGGTGCCAGAGCCTCTGATGAGATAAAGTGCCGATATTTTTCTGTATATCTTGAAGGTGTGGCTCTACTGTGCTTCACTAAGCTGCCAATCCGATCTATTGATCAGTTTTCGGACTTGACCCGGAAATTCAAGGAGCAGTTCAGACTATATGCTTCAAAGGCCAAGGACATCATGTCGCTGTCGAGTTTAGAACAGAATCCGGGTGAATCTATCAGATCTTTCTTGAATCGCTTCAATATAGCGCTGGCTGAGGTGGACAATGCAGAACCGCGAATGATATTGACTTATCTGATGAGGGCTATTGATAAGTCGAACGAATTTGGGAAATGGCTAAACATGAAGGAACCAACTTCCCTTGAAAAGTTTTATAAAAAAGCAGATGAATTCATACGCCTGGAAAGCCGTCCCGTACCGGTAAAGGCAGTGTTGGAGAAAGCTGAAGATAACACTGTCGCTCCACGCAAGAATGAATCAGTGGGGCAAAAAAGGAAGAATAATAATGGGAAAAAACAGAGTAATCTGAAGAAGCCTCGATCCTTCAAGCCATCAGAGTATACTCCATTATCGCATACGCCGGAGCATATCTACCTTGCCACTAAAGATTCTGTTGATTTTCCTAAACCTATCCCTCTGCTGACCGGGAAAAAGGCTATACAGAGTGGGAAGTTCTGCCGCTTCCATAATCAACCCGGTCATGAGACCGATGAATGCCGCCAGTTGAAAAATCTGATTGAAGAGTTGCTAAGAGAAAACAAGCTGCAGCAATTTGTGAAGAAGAATAGCAACAATCCTGCATCGTCAAGTCAGGGGCAACAAGCTCCTGTTCATCAGCCTAGGACAGGTGAGAAGGCTGCAGGGCATGAATCTGGAAGACCCATTATCAATGTCATTACAGGAGGACCTCACCCAGCTGGCAAGAGCTGGGGTGAGATGGAGAGATATACCAGGGCTTTGAAATATGTTCCAGCCGAAGAAGATGTCTTTGTTTTAGAAGACACTACGCCTCTGAAACAACAGAAAACTTTCAGTGATGATATTGTTTTCAGAGCCAGAGATTCCACAGGTATCGAAGCTCCTACCCTAGATCCCTTAGTCATCTCAGCTGGTATCGGACCAGCCATTGTCAGAAGAGTTCTCATTGATTGCGGAGCATCATGTAATATCCTCTTCAAGAAGACATTCGACCAAATGAAAATCCCTATGGTCGATGTACAAGCCTCATCGCAGAAAATCGCTGGCTTCACTGGGGAGCCAAAGCAACCAATAGGAACCATTGATCTGCTTGTAGAACTTGGAGAAGGAGAAAGGAAAGTAGTCCGCAAGCAAACATTTGTGATTGTCGATGAATTTTCTGCTTATAATGCTTTCCTTGGCCGTCCAACGCTCGCAGCATTCAAAGCTGTTTTAGCCCCATGGTGCCTCACCATTAAATTCCCTACAGACAATGGAGTAGGAGTTATAAAAGGGGATCAAAATGCTGCGCGGGAGTGTTATCTGACAGAGCTGCGAGAGGCAAGAAAAAGGGAAATGGGAAAGGATGCGGCAACCCCGGTCCGCATCAAAGAACCAGCCTTGTAGCAATTACGGGGCGGACCCTGCACTGGCGAGCATAGCGGGGCACGAAAAGAGATGGATCACAGAAAAGCCAGTGCAGGGGAGAATAGAGTAGTACCGGTGGAAACGACAGTACCGGTACCTGTCGACCCGAAGGACCCAAATAAGGTGTTGAATGTGTATTCACAGCTTAATGCGTCAATTCAGAATATCTTGATATCTTTCCTAAAAGCAAATCTGGATGTCTTCGCTTGGACTCATGCCGATATGTGTGGAATATCCCCAGAAGTTGCGGTACACACTCTGAATATTGACCCAAAGTTTACGCCAGTTAAACAGAAAAGAAGAACCCAAGGTCCAGAAAGGTCAGCAGCATTAAAAGAAGAAGTTGATCGACTCATGGAAAATAACTTCATCAAAGAATCTTCTTACCCGAATTGGGTGTCAAATCCAGTGTTGGTTAAAAAAGCTAATGGAAAATGGAGAGTGTGCATCGATTTTTCAGATCTAAACAAGGCCTGCCCCAAAGATTGCTTCTCATTGCCCAGGATCGATCAACTGGTAGATGGAACAGCGGGACATGAGTTGTTGTCTTTTATGGACGCCTATTCCGGATACAACCAGATCATGATGCATGAACCTGATCAGGAGGACACGAGCTTTATCACCGATGTTGGTCTTTATTGTTACAGAGTTATGCTCTTTGGATTGAAAAATGCAGGGGCAACCTACCAAAGACTTGTTAATGCTATGTTCAAACCGCAATTGGGCAAAACTATGAAAGTCTACGTCGACGACATGTTAGTAAAGTCTAAGAAAGCAGCGGATCACATTGAACACTTAGCAGAAATGTTTACAGTCCTTCGGAAATACAGAATGAAGCTTAACCCTCTAAAATGTTCATTTGGAGTGGAATCCGGCAAGTTTTTAGGCTTCATCGTGAGCGCTAGGGGCATTGAGGCCAGTCCAGCTCAAATTACTGCATTGAAAGAAGTCAAAGCTCCTAGAACAAAGAAGGAATTGCAAAGTCTCAATGGAAAAGTCGCCGCCTTGAGTCGGTTCATTTCCAAAGCCACAGATAAATGCATCCCATTCTTTGACGCCCTAAAGAAAGGAAAGAAAAACTTCGATTGGACTCCCGAATGCCAAAAAGCCTTTGATGAATTGATTCGCCATATGGAAACGCCTCCAATACTTTCTAGGCCTGGCGATGGCGAGGATCTTCTTATATACTTGGCAGTATCATCTCATGCTTTAAGTGCAGCGCTGATACGAGAAGACAAAAGGATTCAACGTTCAGTTTACTATATCAGCAAAAGACTCACTGGGGCAGAGATGAATTACTCTAAGTTGGAAAAACTCGTCTATTGCCTACTAATTGCGTCTAGAAAGTTGAGGCAATATTTTCAAGCTCATCCTATCAGAGTCCTCACTGATCAACCTTTAAAGCAAGTCCTGTTTCGCCCTGAGACTTCGGGCCGTCTTCTAAAGTGGAATATTGAACTCAGTCAGTATGACATCACTTATCATCCCCGAAAAGCAATCAATGGACAAGCTTTAGCAGATTTCATTGCCGAATTCACAGATAAGTGTAACAGTGAGGAGGAAATAGTCGACGATTCCCCAATCCAATGGAAGTTATATGTCGATGGTGCGAGAAACGACTACTGTTCTGGAGCCGGAGTTGTACTTGAGACCCCAGAAGGCCGATCATTATGCTATGCACTAAGATTGGAATTTCCTTCAACAAACAACGAAGCAGAATACGAAGCCCTTATCGCTGGTTTAAGGATTGCTAAAGAATTAAACATCCGAGCGTTACAGATATTCAGTGATTCTCAGCTTATTGTATGCCAAGTCAAAAAGGAATTCCAAGCAAAAGGGGGGAATCTGCCCGCCTACTTGTCAAAGGCTTGGGAGCTCCTGGGTGATTTCGATCATTACATGATAAGTCACATTCCTCGAGAGGAAAACACGAAAGCAGATTCTCTCGCAAAGTATTCTAGCACAGGTGAAGCTCAATTTCTGGGGCTAACTCCAGTGGAGGTCCTGTCGACTCCTAGCATTGATGAGATGGACATTGATTGGATCATGAGCATGTCTCAAGAGCAAGAATCATGGATGGCTCCGATAACAGAATATCTGCTCAATGGATCCTTACCAGGGAACTCAAAAGAACGACAAAAGCTACTGAGAAAAGCCTCTCGATACATAATCCAGGATGGCCGATTATACAGACGGGGATTCTCAATGCCATTACTTCGATGTGTATCCAGGGAAGAGTCTAAAGCAATCCTAGCAGAGGTACACGGAGGAGAATGTGGTGATCATTCAGGTGGCCAAACATTAGCAAAGAAAATTCTCCGATACGGATATTTTTGGCCAGAAATTAATCGAGATGCAGCAGAGTATTCCCGAAAATGTGACAGATGTCAAAGATTCGCCAAAATTCCTAGAGCTCCTTCCACTGAACTCACACAGATGGTCAGTCCATGGCCGTTTGCAATATGGGGAATAGACCTTGTAGGACCGTTGCCAACTGCCAAATCTAGAATTTAATACGCCATTGTTGCTGTAGATTATTTTACTAAGTAGGCAGAAGCTGAACCACTGGCTACTATCACCTCAAAGAAGATGATAAGTTTTGTGACTAAAAACATCATTTGCAGATACGGTGTGCCTCAAAAAATAATTACAGACAACGGAACTCAGTTTGAAAGTGAAGAATTCCAAGATTTTTGCAAGCGATTCAAAATCCGGAAAAGCTTCTCAGCAGTGGCTCATCCGCAGGCAAACGGGCAAGTGGAAGCCGTGAACAAAATTATTAAGTCAACCATCAAGAAGCAACTTGAAAGAGCAAAAGGTGGTTGGGTCGATAAGCTACCACTGGCACTATGGGCATACAGAACCACTCACAAAACTGCGACTGTACACACCCCGTTTTCATTGGCATACGGGTCAGAGGCAATGATTCCGGTAGAAATAGAGGTCCCTTCACACAGAAGAATCCATTTCAATCAAGAAGAAAACGAAAAGCTACAGCTTGAAGCGCTAGATCTCCTTGATGAAAAAAGAGATGAGGCTAATCTCAGAATTGCAGCTCATCAGCAAAGAATAGCCAGACATTTCAATTCCAAAGTTCGCCAACGCAGCTTTGAGATTGGAAACCTAGTCCTGAAGAGAATTATGACAGCGACAGGTGTGTTTGGGCCAAATTGGGAAGGACCATATGTCATAGGTCAGAAGCTTCTTGACGGCACATTCAAACTCACCACTGTTGAAGGAGATCAAATTCCAAGGGCATGTAACAGCAACCATTTGCGTCCATACTATACTTGAAAATTTTGTTGAAATATTGTAAAAAGAATTATGAATGTATGATTCTTGTAATTGAAGGCAATTGTAAAACTAATGCAAGTAAATAATGAAAGAATATAAAGTGGATGTAGGCCCAATTTCCTGGCCGAACCACTATAAATCTTGTGTTCCTTATTATTATTACATGTTTGCTTTATTTTCGATATAAAAAATACATAGAATGTATTGCTGAAATGTCGATTTAAATTTTTGCAGACAATGGAAGTGAAACTTGCACATAAAAAGACCAAGTGATTCTCGCCAAATTTCAAGTCACAAAAGCCCCGAATTCAAATCCTAGATAGGAAGTACTTCAATTGAACGGTCTATGATTTCGACAGAAACGGGTCTTTGCTAATAAATTGAGATTGTTTGAACAAACAAACATCCAATTAAGAAGCTAGTGCTCGTTCTCACGAAATTGCCTGACAATGAAGCACACTTCCTTGGATTAAACAAGTTACTTGTGAGAAAAGGGAATGAATGCTAAAAAAGAAAAAAAAAAGAAAAAAAAAGAAAAAAAAAAGAGCAGAGAATCATTGAAAAGGCATAAGCAAGTGGACAGAGGAACAACCAAAGCCATCATCGGCAGCACAAGTCCTCTCCGGAGGCACAACTCTTCGGAGGATAAAGACCTCTAATGGGTTATACGCCACAAAAAAGAAAGTTCTCTACTCAACAAAAAAAGATTGGAGGAGTCATGACCCTCCAACCATGAGAGAGTAACTTCCAGGCGATGAAAACCCTCTCTGAGGCACATTTCACCAGGAGTTGAAGTGTTACGACCGCTCTTCGGAATTTCACTTCACCAGAGTTGAAATGCAAACAAAATAAAGACCTCTTCGGAGGCACATTTCACCAGGAGTTGAAGTGTAACAACCGCTCTTCGGAATTTCACTTCACCAAAGTTGAAATGCAAAACAAAAGAAAGACCTTCCTGGAAGCCCACGTTTCACCGAGATTGAAATAAAACTTCCAAGTGTTGAAACGTGAAAAGGCTTTCTTCGAAGGCACAACTCTTTGGAGGTACACGTTTCACCAAGATTGAAATAAAACTTCCAAGTGTTGAAACGTGAAAAATCCCTCCTCAGAGGTACAACCCCCCCTCCGGAAGCATAATCAAGAAGAAAGACCTCTTCGGAAGCCCACGTTTCACCAAGATTGAAATAAAACTTCCAAGTGTTGAAACGTGAAAAGGCTTTCTTCAAAGGCACAACTCTTTGGAGGTACACGTTTCACCAAGATTGAAATAAAACCTCCAAGCGTTGAAACGTGAAAAAATCCCTCCTCAGAGGTACAAATTTCTATTTAAAAGAAAAATCCTCATCAAGAACATACTTTAACTTTCGAAGGAAGAGTGATTTACCTATTCTAAAAAAAAAAAGGGGAAAGAAAGTTAACGTACATTCAGAGGTCCGCTTTACCACACAGAAGAATTCACTTGGCAAAATGTGTACATACGCAAAAGGAAAAAGTGACTTCTTCGAAGGACAAAGCGTAAAAACTTATATGAAAGGAGTTGTACTCTATGAAAAATCTTTTCACGAATGAAATAGTCATTCTACAGAAAATAAAAGTGCAAGTCCCCTCGAAGTATAGAAAATTGCAGTAAGCTTATGATATGGGGGCAGCATGGTATAGTTGTATACGATATGATATAGCTACATCGGTAAAGTACGCTCAAACAACATACCATAAGCTCACTGCAATGTCATATAAATAAACTTGTGCAAAAATGAATAATAAATGCATTCTCAAATTCAAACAGGAGTTTATACAAAGAAAGAGGAATCATTTTATTCAACATTACTTTATATACAGGTACAAGTTTCAACAAAAGAAAAGCGGGAGGCCGATACCCGCACAATTCTCGACCAATACATGCAAAAGACGAGAAGCTAAAAGCTGAAGTCTTCATTTCTTCTTGTCACCCTTGGACCCTTTGTCTGGCCGAATGATTAGTTTTTCAGGTCTATCTATAGGCATAAGGGAAGAAGGAGAGGGAGGTGCAACCGGTGCGACTTCCGGTTCCTCTTCAGTGGTGATGATTTTCTTCCCCCTCCTCTTCGATGTTCCGTGCTTCTGTCTTCTCTTCGAAGAAGACTCACTCCCTGGAGTAACAAGAGCGGACAAAACTACGTCATCAGAGGGAGTCCGCTCCGGAGAGATCTCGCCTCCTTCAAGTCCCTCGTCCTTCTGCTCTTTCGAAGCGATAGGGTCATCCAAGCCATGAAGAGCCTCAATCTGTTTCTCTTGTGACCCGGGTTGTGAAGCAGAAGGAGGAGTCACCTGAAAAGACGGAGGAGGGATAACCGGAGGAAGTGAAGTCTGCACAGCACTTGGCGTTTCAACTGCAGAAGAAGAAAAATTAAAAATATTAGTATCTCCCCGAAAGAAGGGAGATATGGGTTCGTCGAGATTCAAGAAGTAATCGAGAAGCTCATCAAACTTTTGAGGAGTAAGCAAGCGATCCACCTGAATCGGACCAATATCAAAATTACCTGAATATGTTTGCTTCGTAAGTTCAATCTCATAATTCTGAGCCCCGATATCCTCCAAAGCCTCATCATCAGTAGGGGTGATTACCCCGGTTCTTATAGGAGGCGACGAATGAGCACTAGAGCCTGTAATGTCCACTTCGGGAGAAACTAAAGGACGTTCAGAAGTGGTAGGCGGTATTTCTTTCTCAGAACGTTCCCCTTCCGCCATTCCGGCCCGTACCTTAGCGAGTTGCTCTTTTCCCTTGGCAAGAGCGGCGCGGGCGTCATCATCGAGATAATGCTCTTCAAGAGCTGTCTCGGCGTAGCCAGCACCTTTGCCACCTAGCATATCAAGTGCTGCCTCACAGACTTCAGCTAATGTAATTTCGTATTTAGGGCCTAGAAAGGCAAGGCTGCCACGCCCCAAAATGCTATGCAGATAGAAATCAAATAATGTGGAGCTAATATCAGCTTTGGTTGCTTGATGGGCCTCTTCGGCCGTGAGTTTACCAGCAACAGCCTCGTCACGCTCCGTTTCGGCTATAGCAAGTCGAGCTTTTAGCATCTCTATCTCCAAGCTTTGAGAGCCAACCTGTTCTCGCAGCTGTAAAATTTCAGCACGATATTCTTCTATGACCTTCTCTTGGTGTGTAAGCTTATCTTCGACTGCCCTTTGACTGGCATGCGCATCTCGTACTTGTTGCTGAAGCATGCTCTCCTTTTGAGAATGGAAAGTAGATGAAGTAGCTAATTCTTCCTTAAGCTTTTCTACTTCCGCTTCCAGCTTTACATTATAGGAAGCAATACTTCTCATTTCGGCGTCATGCTGTTCGAGAGTCTTCTGCCACTCAGCCTTGTCGTTCTCCATTGTGAGCATGGCCTCGAGATTGGCTCGGTTAACCCTCTGAAGCTCGTCGACAAGTTTTTGCCAGTTCGACATTCTTTCAATATCGGTCCTGACAGTATCAAGATTTCGCAGCATAGCCGGTTTGTCGAGAGGAACCAAGTCGAGATCAAATCGAACCCCTCTCAAGCACCACTGAGGAAATCGACTTTGAAGAGTGGGAGGACCTTGCCCGACTTGGTATGCGGGCCGGTTGATGATTGCTTGAATGTCGGAGCGAACGGGAGCAGGAGATTGAGCAGGAACATGTTCAGAAGCTGTCGGCATTGTTTCTTCGGTAAGTCTAGCCCGCTTGCTAGAAGAATCGTCTATGTGACCTTTACCTCTCTCATCGTGAGCTTTTCTCTTTTGAATATCATCATCTCTGTGGGGAGGGTCATGTCTTTCTTGTTCCCTTCGGTGACGTTCTTCATATGCTCGTCTCTCGTTGGCTTTCCTGATGGCCCTCTCTTCATCCGATTCTCTGTAAGAAGGGAGGTAACGCCTGTAATCATACTGGCTACGCCTCCCGTAGCGCTGGAAATCATCATAGTACGAGCCGCTGCGCCCCATAGGAGAATCTGGAATAAAAATAATAAGTTTTAGAAATCTTTAAAGTACAAGAAGATAAGTGCGTAGAAGTGATGAGAAATCCGAAGTGTCGTGTAACGTGTAAACTACACGCATCGAGTTACAAACCACTCTGTGGAATAGAGGTAGTGATAACTTGAGTAGGAGGAGTTGGCATTTGTTGTAAAGAAGATGTCGCCTCGATTACAGAAGAGATAGTTTTGGAGACATCATCTTTGAAAAGTTCTTAAGAAGTCACAATTAAATCACTCAACCCCTCGAAAACATCATCACCATCATGTTTTTTGGGACTTGCTTTCTTGACTCCTTCGTTAGTAGATTTTTCGAAAGATCGTGGAGGTTCTTCCTCTTCGATAACTGGGGCAAGTACAGACTTGTCAGATGGCCCCGCAACATCTTTCGGAATTGAACACTTTACTAGTGAAGTTTCTATAGAGGTTCCTCCCTGCATGTGCTCTTTAGTAGGGACCGGGGCATCAGGAATTTTCATCGGAGAATCGGGAACTTCAGTCGGAACTTCATGAAGTTGAGTAGAATGAGAAGAATGTAAAAGCTCAAATCGATGAAGGAGTTCATCTGTCAATAAAAATTTTGCGCTACTCTCTTCAGCAGCCACAATGCTTAGCCTTTCAAAGACTGATTTATGACTAGAATCTCTAGAAGGAGGAGGAAGTGCTGTAAAAATAAGGAATGAAATCAGCATCTAGCAATACGAACCATGAAAAACTTGGAATGGAATTGAAGAAAGAAGGGAAAAAAAATCTCACTTCCTATTCTCCAGTCTGCGTAAAATCCTGCGGGGCAACGGATATAGAAGAATTGATTCAAAAAACCATGTGCACTCTCCGGCAAATCCAAAATTAGTTTACGGTTCCTCGCACCTCTTACAAGTACAATCGAAGGGTGGTCCTTGTTCTTCGCAAAAGTGCACAAGTAACAGATTTCCTCAAAACTCGGAAGACGGTCAAGAGTTCTCCTGAACAGAACGCACAATCCCATCAAGATGGCATAGCCATTGGGATGCAGTTGGAAAGGAGAGATCGTCAGTCGAAGAAGGATTTGTTGAAGCAATTCATTAAAGGGAGGAATTGCTCCACTTAAACACATTTGACGATTAATGGCAACAAAACCGGAAGGTGGTCTATCAGCGAAATCATTTGGTCCAGCGAGTAAAACTTCTGCCTCGGCAATGCCAAATTGAATGCATAATTGATTAAGCACCCGCTGTTTCAGAAGGGTAGGAGTTCTTTCCGGGGGGTTCTCTAGTGGAATAGCGACCGAGAAAGCCCCTTCGACGCGTTCTATCATCTCTTCTTGTTGAGACGTCATTCTACATGAGTAACTGGATGTTCAGGTGTGAAGGTGCACGTTTCCTAAAAGTGTGGAGTGTTGTGCGAAACTAATAAAGGTAACAAGCGAAATAACTGAAAGTAAACTAATTGACAACTGATCGATTGTGAGATTTCAGGACTTGTTAATTTAAAACTCAAGCGCAGTGTTAATTCAAACAAAATTTTAGCTTTGCTTTAACACTTCATTTGAGTCGGTTGATTCACAGCATTTCACTCACACAGTTCATTTAAGTTGATTATTCTTTATCGACTAATCTGTCATTCGATGTGGGCGGTCAATGACAGTATATTCGTCCCATTTTTCTACAAATATTATGTTTAACAGGTTATTAGCATTAGAGATAACCTACAACAAAGTGCAACAGAATTCAAGTTCAAACAATTCAACCAAGTCTTCACAGAATTTCACAAGTCTTAGGTCGTCCAGCGACCTAGCATAGGTCGGGCTTCATTAGGTCGCACTATGCAAGTTAAAAGGTTCAAGGCAGTACAAACTTTCCAAGTCCTAACTCGGCCGCGACCTAAAGTCTATGCCGCAAAGTACAGGTCGTTGATATATTAAGTCGCTATGCAGTCATTCAAGAATGATAGGTCGCTAAATTGTTAAGTCGTTCTGTTCAAAGTGCATGTGCAAATTTGCCAAGTCCTAGGTCGTTCAAATCCCAACGCAGTCCTCGAGCTTCCCTTAGGTCGTAAGTTATCTTAGAATGCTCAGATCTACTAGGTCGCTGACTTCCTATCCACGCTAAAGCACATCGGACCCAGTAACCCGTTAACACTAATAGCGCAGAATCCCTCATTCTATTCGTGAAGATCATCGTCTTTTCATACCACCAAGTCATTCGAAAAACGACTCCATATATCTCTGATCTGTCATAGACCTAACTCACTGTTGTGCGTTCGAGAATCACAACAACAATAGCCAGTGACGAACAGGAATCGATCACAATGCAACTCAGAGTGAAGCACGACGTACAAAATCGATTTGGGGTTGAGAGGTTAGAATTCGTGATTCGATGGTGATTAGGGAATGAATAAGGATCGAAGATGCTTACGTGATTTGATAGCAAGAATGAATTGCTGAATGATTTGCTTGAGTTCGTCTTTAAAATCGCGGAATTCTGTTAATGGCAGAGCAAGAAATTGAAGCAATTAGATAATGAAGAAGAAGCTACCTAGCAGTTTATATGGAGCTGAAAGAAGAAGGCGAGTAGACACGCGAGTTAGCATATGTTTTAGGTCGCTCACGACCTAGCAAAGATAAGTCGAAGCATGCGACCTATGACATAGGCCTATACTTCGAGGGGCAGATGTTAACTCCTATTATTGCCCCGACCTAAAAGTAAGCAACCTAACTGAAGACGCGACCTAGTGACCCAAGAGATGAAACGATTTAGCGGCCTAATTAGTGAAGCGACCTAGCGATCTGAAGAAGGTTACGACCTAGCGGAACCCAGCGACCTAAGAGTAGCTGCGACCTAAAGTGTTGCGACCTAAGATTGTCTCGACCTAAAGGCAGCAGCGACCTAAAAAGGCCGCGACCTAAAAGAACAAGCAACCTAAAAAAGGGCGCGACTTAACAGCAGAAGTAACCTGGCGATCTAAGAATTGTTGCGACCTAACAGAAAGCTGCAACCTAAAGGAGGCCGCGACCTAAGAGTGAGTGCGACCTGAAGATGGACTCGGCCTATGGAGCTCCGCGACCTAACTATCCACCGACCTAAGAAGCTCAGCGACCTAAGGAAGGTCGCGACCTAAGGGAATCAGCGACTTAAGACTAACTATGGCTGTTGAAAGTACTCGCGACCTAGGTTAGGTTGCTAACGACCTAAATACCAGAATATAGAAGACTATGCAATGCCACAGGGGGATAGGTCGCTCACGACCTAGGACTTGTGCAAATCAGCATGCGTGAGGAAGGAGGGGCCAATACTCTTCAGGTCGACTACAACCTTACTTAGGTCGGTCACGACCTACGACCTTACTCTGAAAAATGCCTATAAATATGACCCTAACTCCAACTAGCAAATGACCTTTGGGCTCATTCTCTTCAAGCGCCGTTACTCTGCTGCATTCCAAACCAATCCAACACTTAAAGCTCTCAAGATACGAAGAACGCTACAAACAACTTCGAGAAAAGATCACACACATCCAACATGGATTTGAAGACTCTAATCTCCATTGAAGTTTAGGCTACTTGTTCTAAGTGACTTGTAATTCAAAGTGTATTGTACTTGGAAAGAATTGTATCAGCTTGTAACGAGATCATCAATAAAAGTACTTAAAGTGGACGTAGGCCATACTCTTAAGCCGAACCACTATAAAATTGTTGTTGTTTACTGCTTTTCCGCTATTATCTGCTTGTAATCTGTTCCCGAGTTATCGGGTGGTGCTTTCACAACTATAACTCATACACCGGGGTGTTAGCGTTCAAATTTTAGCGTTAACAATATAATAAAATACTCTTTCCATTATCTGAAACTGTTTGTAATTTTTCTTAAGTATTTATGTGCAACCTAGTTAAATCTTATAGAAGAACTCTAAAAAAAAATTCCTCAAATCTGAATTTGATATGTACAAAACTGAAGAAAATTAAAAGAGGTATAAGTTTTCACAAATTTCCTCCTCTTAGTAAATTTTCTATCTGTAGAGTTTATTATAGCACTGGTAGCCAGGTGGACAAAATTTCCCACACAGGGCACCACTAGGTTGTATTTTTTACCTTGCAGTAAGCAAAGCAGGAAACTATTTTATGTATGCATTACATGCCATAGAAAGTTATTTATTGGGCACATTAGGTCTCCAAGAAAAGTAATTTTGACCGATCAAGGGTGAAATTTGAATAATGTGCATTAAAAACCTGATGAAAACAGGGATTTTGAATGGTGAACGTTTAGCTGTTTAGAGTATAATTATGAAAGGGAAGGATAAAGAAAGAACATATTCTGTGGTAGCAGCATAATTTCTTTCAAAGAGAGTGTAGTTTTGTCATTTATTTGAGTAGATTAAGTAAAAAAAAAAATGGTGTATTGTGCAAGTTTTTGTGTACAATGAAACTATTTTGGTCCACAAATTAATGTCTTAACAAATAAAATTTCCGATATTACATGTCGACCAACTCGTATCAAACGCCACATCCTTCATGTTATTCCCCAATGCGAGACTATCCAAATCCAACTGCTCATTTGTAGATGTGAGGCACTCTATTACAACTTACAGGTTTAATATCTAAGTACTCAAGCAATTTTGAAGAATACTTTTGTTGTAAGGATGCAAAAAAGGAATGGCAATATTCCACTTTTTTCCTTAGTTTACAAAGGAATTAATGTGGTATTATCATGCAGACACGCAATTTCACAATGGTTGGCTTTGACCCAAGATGGTTGTCTCTAAGATCGTTGTCAATCGATGATAAAACTAGGCAACATTTATGCTCCCCTGATCTTTGTCATTAGAAAAATATGGATGTTCAAAGTTCAATCTACACTTGATTGATGTTTGAGTTAAATTTAAACTGACCAATTGGGAATTGATATAATATAGTACAGAAGTTTTATTCTTCTTTGAAGCCTTGAATTGAACTAGTATACCTCAGTATATTGAAAAGTAGTTCCTTCTTAAATAAATATACACCCATGGAAGCAATGTATGGCTTCTTGTCGGCCTCTTCTCGTGACAACCCTAAGATGGTAGTATCTACTGCCTATAATTCAATTGACAGAATCATTTACTTTTAAGACAGGCATGTTAAGTAACTTACAGAACATACATTACTGAAAATATAATGTTGCAGAATGTACCACAGCCTTTAAATCCTGTCCTTTAGGCTTTTCACTGAATGAAAGGACCTTTCCTTTATTGTCGATCTTCATTAAACCAAAATCAGATGCCCGTCTAGCATTATAACATATGTGAAGTCAAATAACCTTTATCGCTTTAAGATAAATACTGATAAATTAAATCATATCATGAGCCGCTCTGTAGTCCAAAAAAAGACAAATATTATGTTGCAAACCCATCATTTTCGAATAATCAAAACCTGAAATATAAATTAATTTGTTCGCCTTGGAATAAACCTATGAAGTGGTGTCATTAGAGCTATTATTGTGTTAGAACAAGAGCCATAAAGTAGCCATTTTGAACAAATTTATATATAACAGTCTTTAATGCTCAACTCAAAATAGCTAACACAAAAATACTTCCAAATACATTTTCTTTATAAGAGAAGATTAATAATAACAGAGGATGATAAAGTAGTAAATGGCACCTGTCATCCACAGGAACACAGGAAATTGTGATATCAGCACCACTTTGACGATGATTCTGTAAATGAGTGAAGTGTTAGTTTCTCCTCTCAATTAGCAAGTACCTAATTATAATGCTTTATACCCATAGCTTACCTGAACAAAATTCATATAGTCCATACGATAGAGATGATCCCCCGATAGAATCAGTACATCTTCGATGTTCTTATTTTTTGGATCCTATGAGTTTACAAACCCCATCTGGCAACATATCAGTCTTATGGCAGAATTTATCCCCATAAGTATATATTAAGTTAATAAATCAAATTTGCTGTATTATCTGTTTCCTGTCCATAGATGTCAAAAATGCCTCTCCATAAGAGTGGTTCAATGCGACGTAAGGGCAGTTTCTTGGAACAAGAGATAGAGAATACAGGAAGAAGGGGTGGAGAATCAGTTTACTCAAAAGTGTATAGTGATGTATCCAGCCACCCCAAGAGAAAAAGTGGTTTTATTTCTAACTTCTACAGATATAACTCGTATTATCGCTTGAGACAAATAAGTGATAAGGAATCATTACATGCCTCAAAAAGCCAATGAAACTGCCTAACAGTATCTGCGGTGCCATGAAACCAATCTTTTCCTGCTTCGCCTGGATTCTGAGTAGCTGCTAATACCTGGAGCGGAAGAAAAAGAAAATATGAGAAAAGAATACAACTTCTGTAATAACATTATCAATCTAAAACACTGCAATCTGAGCATTTGATCGTGTTTAAAGAGTACATCCATTTCATTACTGGTAAAAGCTGAAACTGCTGATGCTAGTATATCTTAAAATCTAAGCTTTTCTTACCCAAATTTATTATATAATGCATAAAACAGTACATCAAAGGAATTTTCTTAATTCTCTCATTAATAATTATACTTTTCTTCAGGTCTTTCGCAACTTCAAAATCGGCATCCACTTTCCTTAATCTCTTATCACTTTTTTTCCCCTCTCAATCCCTCGTATAAAAATTCTCACTTGCACTCTTTAATACAATCATCAATATTTTCACTTGAGTCGTTCACATCTTCAATATTACCATTCATTTAAGTCATTAATTTCTTTGAAATTATCATATATTTAAATACAAAGTTCTTGATTTCAGAAACATTAATAATTTAAGTAAAATATTTACACATCAGGTAAAAATTCAAAATTTATCCAAATAAACATTTATGTTAACAAAAAATAAAAAGAATGAATTTGAATTAAATTAAATAAACATAATTAATCCATCTTCATTCAATCATGTAGCAAATATTAAAAAATCACCTGAAAAATAAAATAACAAAATCAATATATGCCTCATTCATCTTAACAAAAACAACAGATTTAATTTGTTTCCACATATAAACCGTATCATTAAGTAAGAAAGATTAAGTCTTTGAAGAACATAATAATAAAAATTACTTTGTTTCTTATGATATTAAAATGTGCAAAGCATCAAGTAGAGTCCACTTTTGACAAAAATCATACCACCTTATATGCATTCAACTAAAACATATCACCTTATATGTGCTCAACAAAATCATATGACCTTTGTATGTATGCCTACCAGTTAAACATGCACTTATGCTCAATTATTATAATTCGAAAAAGAGTTATATATCACCATTGAGGATTTCTTTCATCTTCTTTTCCACTCAATGTTAATTTAAGTCGACTTCTCCACCTTGACTTGAAAACCAATTCTTCACTCTCCGTCGTCTTTCAATCCCTTTATATCAACTAACTCTATTCCATCCTTGCCTACCCCAAATAACCTTAATTTTGTAATTCTGCATCTTTACAATAGCATCTTGAGCTGAAAATGTGCAACACGCTATCTCCCATTCACTTAATTGAAATAAGAATTTATCATTATTTTATTTTTGTAATTAAATGTGTCTCACGGTTATTGATATTCGGTATTTTTCCATCAAAGGTTCTCAATTTAATTGAGCTAATCCTCTTTACCTCCAAATGTTTAATATTAAATGACCTTACATTTTCCACATCTTCATATTCCATAAAGTCTATAATGCATACATGAAACTAGGCATCAGACTTAAACATCCCTTCATTTGTTTGGTTTTCTTCAAGATATAGAACAAAACCTTCATTTTTCAACTTCAAGAATGGTTTGTTCAACTTTGCTATCATGATGATGGTTTTGTCCTTAAGCTTCTTGCAAAATCTTGGCCAGTGTCTAACGTTCTTCTCTGTTATTTCTTCAACTAGGTGAACACCCCTTTTCTTTAAGATATCTCAATCTTCAACCATAATTTCATCCTTTGAGATTTGAGTACTCTTGGTTTGCTACATAATAAACCTCCTCCAAAGGATTGTATCTTCATTTTTTATCATTCATATTCCCTTTTATCATCTCCTTATTAAGTAGACAACTCATTAGTGAGTTCGATAAGGCTCGTTTCAGAGTTTCAGATACAATATAACTACCCAGCAAAGATATCATTAACATCAAAAAAATCGTCCTATCGTCTACTGTGTATTTGATGACTATCAATTGATTCACCAAAACTTGAAACTTATTCAAATGTTTACTAACTGAATTTTTAACTTTACGTTGACTAATTTCCATTTAAGAAGAGTCAAAATTGTCACTTATTCATTGCAATCTTTCAATTGCGACTCTATATCTGTTACTTTTCTACATTAAAATTCCAATTAACCATCTTCTGATTCACCCTCTCATCTATTCTAATTTATTCAAAAGCACTCTGATTACACTTGTTTGATTTTTACCCATGGCCACTATACATTTAGATTAACAAAGTACAAAAGCAAAACAATATCCGATGTATCTCCATTGACATTTTCTTTTTTCTTTTTTGAATAATCGATAATAATATTTTAAACAATATAGACCAAAACATTCTCACTTGTTTTTTTGTAAATCACTATCACATGTCCCCCCTACTTAGGGCAAGGGAACTGAAAGTAGCCTGTATTTTTTACAGTTCTTGCTAGAAGTGGCTTCTAGTTGTTGCTTCTTCTTTCTTTTTTCATAGTGTCATCTAATTTCAACAGATAAATATGCATCCAACGAAACAAGAACAAAGTACCTCAAAAAAGCCATCTCCAAAGCTTATTCCATTATTGATGTTGTATGCACGTCCCAGGTGTCTATTTAATGATGCAGAATTGAACTGAGTAAGAATATACACTTTATTAATTCCACTATTTATGCAGTTGCTCATTGGAACATCAATCAAACGATAAGCTCCACCAATTGGTACCTGTATAAGAAATGAAGTAGAATATTTTGTTTTTGGTATACAACTAACATGAAAATTTCATTAACAAACTCAATAGCATATATAATTGTTAAAAGCTATGTTCCGGTGTGTTTGTGGGCATCTTCCTAACATTGGCTTGTTGATGATTGATATGAATGGATGGTTGGTTAATGGGTTTTGCAGATATTTTTCAAATAAATGCCAGTGAGAGAGAGTTAATCAATTAATTGATTGTATATACTTAATTCAACAAGCTTTTGCATTATAGTTTTCTTCTTGAGAAGGACATAATGATGCGTTCTGATGTCCTGCACTGATAGAAAATATTATAACTCTTAAATGTTTGTTAAGTTGTCCATAACTGACACTGCCATAGCAACTTTGGGGACCCTTTGTCAACCAAAAGCAAAATTATGTTTCTTTTTTTTAAAGGCATTTTGCTTTGAAAAGGTAAAAAGGTCAATCTGGCCAAATACAAGTATAATTAGAAATTTAAACTAACATTAATCAAATATTTAAATATGCTTTCAAAGTCAAAAGCAAAATTAATTGATTACAAATTAAGTCAAAAAAGTAACTTTTCAAAGTGGTTAGTTTTTACTTATCTGAATTTAACTTCCAAAATTTTCTTTTATACTTTAGTTAACAAATGATGTGTATAAGAATTTGAATCAAGCACTTACGGCTGGTTTTGCTCTTCTTTCAGTAAGAGGGAAAAGGTTGGTCCCAGCTCCATCCAATATAATTGCAACAACTGTAGCCGGATCCCTCCTTTCCATTTCCAAATCTCTAAGCTGCTCTAATGTAGACAGTAAAGGAATGAAATCACAGAAATTTAATATGAAGTTAATGATTATTAACTTAAAGAAACGTTGAATATAGAGCTGAATTTCTATAACCCACACTTACAATTAATGTTAGTTTAATTTTCTTTAAACAGTATCTGCGATGCCATGAAACCAATCTTAAAAGTAACTTCTAATTCAACGTGATATTACTTTTCAAATTTTCAGCTCTAATTTCAGCTCTAAATTCAACGTTTCCAAAAAGTAACTTTTCAAAGTGGTTAGTTTTTAAAACAAGCTATTAATATGACAAGAAAAGGATAGTGCAAATTTTACCTTAGCTTCTGAGCCAGCATCGGTGATGAAAATACTCATTTTGATAGCATGTTTCCTCATTGAACAGACACCACTTCTGCTTCTAGATCGTTTGCTGTAAAACTGCAACTTCTTTCCCATTAATTCAGCACTACCAAATTTGTCGTTGCTTCTTCCCCTGCTACACATTTGGTAAGCAGAGGAACAGAAGTTCGGTCCAGTGTTCATACACAATTCCATTTTGTCTTTGCTAACTTATTAGTGGTAATATTATTCTGAAGTATAGGTGAGAACAAACAGAGATGAGAAGGAGAAGAAGATGAAAAAAAATGCAAAACTTGAAGGATGCATTATCCTTAAGAGTTCGTGGTGGCCACTAAAATATATTTACCAGTGGGCCCTACGTTCCATATTCCATATGCTGCTTTCATAAGTTTGTATAATAGTGTTGATGTTCATAGCATAACTATACAGGCCATAAATAACTGTTACTTTTGGCAATTAACAAATACTGCAATTTTCACTGCCAATATAAGTTAGTAAATTCACAAGTGAGGTTAAACAAAGAATTCCCAGTAACCCAACGTAAACAAATCATCACCATATCCATGCATAACCACGGTAGTAACTCTGAATTTTATTTTAATATGCAGGACTACTTTTTCAGCTAATAGCAGGATATAAAATAAAGAATGTCAAGTTTGGAGCACATCCAATATTTTGCTTAATTTTATTTTATTTAAATAAAATAAAATAAAATAAATATTCTTCTAAAGTAGTATGATACAGCTGCTCCATGTAAACTCTACTCTATATAATGTGTATCAAAAGATTGCACTGACAAGCAAAATAAAATATGGTATACAGAAAGTACTCTCAATACATATGGTAGTTTAAAACTTACACAAATTTTCGGAGTAGAAGTTAAATTAACAATACAGAAATACAAAATTAATCTAATCACAGTAATCAACTCAGTTAATTCCACTCATCCTTAAATAAAACAAAAATCATAAGAAACATAGTTAGATCAAGAAGTAAAGTGATCAGCTCTTCCATCTTCATAGCAGAAAGGAAAATTTCCTTTCCGCCCATCAGTTTCTTCTGTGATGCTGATATTCTTAATTGCAACAACAAATTCAATATAAGAAAGCAAATCAGCATAATGGAAAAAATGGATACAAGTAAAAGAAGCATACAGCGACATGAAGTTTAGCCAAATAATAATAGATCACTCTGACCAGCCCCTGTGCATTAAAACCCACACAGAAACAAAATGTCAGTTCCCGTATTCCTGACCTAAGTCTTGCATTCCATAAAGATGCAAGATGTTTTCATGATCATTCTCATGGATATATTGACGAGAATTATGGATATTATCAATGTCGTCTTTAGTAGTCATTCCTTCATGGTGATCTTTATTTGTTGGAGAGACAGATTTTGGTAGAGACAACACAAACTGAGCAATCGCAGTAGCAATCTCCTCTGCAGCATCTTCCTATAATCACCGGCATCGCATGAAGTTTGTACTATATAAAAAAAATGTAAAAAAAAATAACAATGGTGGTTTGGTACATACGAAATATAAATTAACTTTTTTCTTTAAGTGTTAAAAGAGACATACACATACACACAATTTTCTAGTATTGGGGGTCATACAATTTCTTTAAAATAGACTCAAGATTCCATAAACCAATGTTATGATAAATGCACATAAGCAGCACTTGCAATTTGCTAGTCCATCGTTTTAGATTTGAAACATCAAGAACATGAAGTGAAAAGCATGCTTAAGTGGCATTTATTTGTACTGCGGCTAAAAATAAATAAAATTAAGCACAAGAAAAAAACTGAAAAATTTGTGTTGCTTTTTGGGAAGGAAATTGGATTTTGTTGTTATTTATTTTCTCATAGAAGCATACATGATGCACTAAAAATAGCGTCACCGCTTCAAAAAATAGTTAATATTAACTTTAAAACTCATAAACTTTGAACCATAATTTTTCAAAAGAAAAAAACTGAGTTTAGAAATTTTAACCAGTGCTAAAGAATTGCCAAAGGACCACTTAAAGTAAGACTAGGCATGGGGAGACATTTATCGCCTCACATAGCGCTTAATATAGCTAGCAACAAACAAGTTCTAAATTCAAATTCTACTAAAAGACATTTTAGGGAACTGATATATACTCCAAGTCATAAGTCAGTGTGAAAACGTCAAACTAAGTTTTACAGGTTTCTCTAAATTTTAATTTTCTTTGATTTCTTTTGGAAAGAAATTAGGTTGGCAAACCACAAGCGATAAAAAATTCAGTAATCTTCAACTATTGTTGCAATTACATGCTAACTATTTGTCCCATCGTAGAAACTCCAAATTGCATATGATATACAAAAGAGTATAGGAGTTTGAATCTCAATCATGATAAAAGTTGATCTTTATTCTCAATTAAAAATATTTATATCTAAACCAAGGTTCGAGAACTCGGTTTCGGTCTCGGTTTCACTTATTTGAAATTTTCTTAGTTTCGATCAATTTCGGAAGTTTCAATTTTAGTTTTGATTTCGGTCCCGCTATCACATTTTCGTATTTTTAGCGAAAAAGTGACAATAGATGTTGTAAATAAAATAAAAGAATATAGTCCGATTTATTTAAGCCTAATCTAAATAATTAATACAATGAACATTGAATTTAGACACATGGCATACGTTGTATATAGCCTAATCAAAATAAACAATATAAAAAGCCCAACCCATTAGCGTTCAACCCACTCAATAATTAGTATCCAATATCAGATATCCTAACTCAAAACTAGATTTATTATTCCTTCAATCTCCAACCCAGTTCAGCAAAAAGGAAAAAAAAAAAAAAAAACATCGCTCGCAATCAAAGATGAGAAAAACGAGAACCGAGAACCAAAAAGGCAAGATCAACAAATTTACGCTCGAATGAAGACGACGAACATGAGAACAACAATCGATTAAGATTTTGAAGCTCGAATTGATTACAAGGTAATTTATGATTTGGATTTACTGCTTTCATAGACAAATTTTGGTTTCTCTCCCGCTTTCTCCCACCTTCTACAGCAAGTGCGGCTATTTTTTTTTCAAATTTTTTGATTTTTTTTGGTCAGCAGCGACGGGACGAGTTTTTGCCTGATTCCGTCCAGACACCGGCCGGAACCGAACCGGGTTGGCCGGAATCACGAGGTTCCGGCCGGAACCTGTTACCATAATCTAGACGAGGTCAGAAGTTTGAATCCCGACCAAAGAAAAAATATTGTGTCTGATTTATTTACATTTATTGTATTCACAATAGCAACAAATGTCCATTCTTACTAGTTTGTTTTACAGTCAGTGTTCTACTCACCTTACCTTTCATTTTCATGTCCCATATTTCTTTATTAATAACTATAACCAGAATTATGATTTGATTTTTAAAATCATTACATATTTTTCTCAATGATATTAGCAAGCATGCATGCATGCATGCATCAAACGCGCAGAAGTCGAAGTAAAGAAAAAAACTGAATAAGGAGGAACAACTTGTTATGTTTGATGACCACAAATGGGTAAGTGAATATAACAGTTGGTGGTTTTGAGAATTTTAAATTTATGAATACAAATACTAAAAATACTTGTTTTGGTATCATTCAACTTTGAAATTGAGAATTTTGACTCTAGAGAATAAATCTTAACCAATGCATATCTTTCCCTAACATGCATCCATAGTTATTAATGACACAAAAAAGCGCAAAGCCACCCCGAAGGCTTGGCACATGGTGCGAAATGGCTTGCTTTTTCAATTCACTGCGCATGTTTAGAATTTTTTTATATAAATTTAATGTGTATAACAATGAATTTAAAATTTCCAGTATAACTTATATATTTTTTACTAGAACATATGTAACAAAGATCTTTTGTAGGCATTTTGCAAAAAAAACATCATTAGATAAAATATTATAAACATAGAATTTCAAGCACAATAGTCTTCAAAAGCCAAAATAAGGTTTTTAAAATGGGATTTGAATTGCAAACAGTAAAGTTCAAACTTCAAATCAAACCCAGATTTAAATCATAAGTCATAGATTCAAAAGACCAAAAATTTTAAGTTCGTACATAATTTTAATCGATTTTGATGTTTAAACATCTATATCTAGACCAAAAACTAAAATCACGTTTTTCTTCAATTTCATTTCGCTTAGAAAACATTAGAATTGGAATCGTGATCCAAATAATACTAATTATATTTTTCAAATCAATATATGCATCCAAAGCATACTAATTTTTATGCAGTTTGGATTGTGAAAAATGAAAAGTAAATATAAAAAAAAAGTAAAAACGATAAAATAACAAAGAGATGTGTCATTTCTGCATTGTTCGCAATTTGCGCCTTAGGCACAATTTGTGTCATTTGTTGCGCCTTTTCATGTGCGTTGCACCATAAGGGAGAAAGGCACAAATGTCGTGCAGTGCCACAGCTTGTGCCATGGTGCAAGCCTTGGCTCGCCTTTCATAACTACGCATACATCTAATTGCAACAATTTGTGTACATTTGTCAGCACTATCGTTCAAACTCTACATATTTCTCTTCAACTAGGTACTTAACAATCACCCCTTCCTTGGAGCTTGACTCTTTAATGTATCAAAATTGAGAAAGTCTTGCCAGTTAACATGAGGTTTATCAATATTTTGAGTGAACTATCAATATACATTTACAATGCTTCTGAATCGAATAGTGTTATGCTATCAGTTTTTTTACTATTTATTAAATATTATACGGTTGGGTCAGTATAAGTACTGTTGCACAAGGACTCAATAATAATAACTAATTAATGGCAGATATATCTCACCTGAGGCCATCTTCCACCATAATGCCAACTAAACCTTAAGTCTGGAAACACTTTACTGATCCTTTTCCCTTCATCAATCCATCTATCCGACCACATCCTTGACCAAATGACTTGAAAATTCAAATCATTTGCCCTGCTTAAGGTCATCCACTCTCCCAAATCAAAACTGTAGTTCAAACCCTTACCAAATCCTACAATTCCTCTCTTCAGATTTCTCTCATTCAACAGCAATCTATAAACTTCAGCCACGTCGTTCGCCCTTTCCGACCTTAAACAACACAGCTTTATCAACCAGCCATATAAAGTCTTCGACCTCAAAACCAATTCACCTAAAACCGGAGTATCAAGAACCCTAAATGGAAATGCTGGAGCTTCATTAGGTGAAGAATCGATAAAAGTAACGCTCTTCACTGAGCTTGGATTCTTTGCAACCCAACCAAGCACAGCTCCCCACGCTGAATCATGTAAAACCAAATGAAAAGGTTTTCCTTCCAGCATTACATCAAACACCTCACCTACAATATCACCCATTATTTCACTGAAAAATACCTCGTCTTTCTTATTAAAGTTTGAGTCTTTTCCTCCATTTGGAACCTCACCAGTTTCTACAAGTTGATCAAAACCCCAAAAAATCCCCTTTTCTCTTATCTCAGTTAAGACACTAAAAACCCAACCGAAGAATCCAACTTCTTTTATCTCAAATGGCTCAAACTTATCAGAAAAGCCAGATCCAGGCAAATCTATGGCAATAGCGTGAACCCCACGAGAACCAAGAAGTTTGATTATGTGCCTGAATGAGTAAGAGCTGCAAGCAAGGCCATGGAGCAAGAACACGTGCTCTGGTTCGGTATCTCCGTCAGTGTTTTGTTCTGTGGCGAATATTTGAGAGTTCTTTAGCTTGACGAACTTGCCGGAGAAGTAATGATGACGTAGGTCATTAGGGTAGGTGAGGAAGTCAGAGTTTTGAGAGGCGGGGATTGAAAGGGAGATGAAGAGAATGAGGAGGGAGGTGGAAAGGGTAAGGTAGAACCAGAATGAAAGAGTATTAGTATATGCCATTGAGATAAATTTTGTTCAAATAAATTCGGACATAGAAAGGAGGATGTAGAAGGTGGAATTGCCGGAAAAAGTGAGAGCATCAAAGCACTTTCCAAGAGTAAAACAACATGCAAATAAGTGCCTTTAAAATCGAGTCCATGGGTGGGAAAACTGTTAAAGCTGAAAATTGTCGTTGACAAGGACTACAGGACACAAACAGAGTAAAAATCGTTAAAGATAGAAAATTTTATCAACTAAATAGGTCAAAACTAGTAACTGTCAACATTATTCATTTATTTACCCAATTAACGTGACGATAGAAATGTCATTTTTGTAAGAATAATAACAGGGGCCCATTTTGAGAATTCATCATTCATCCGTATTAAACCGACTGTTGTCTGTGGTTTTTGATAATGTGCTACAATCAGTGCTCTACACGCTATTTCAAAAGTGGTCTGGCATTCTATGAATACTAGCTAATTTGAATAATTGGATCTCTAACGATAAAATGTTGATTAAATTTGCGACGTTTTAAAGTTTGACTACAATGTTGTTCCAACGATGGACGTGGGACGAAACAGATAATTTCCTGAAACACAATGCGTAGAAAAATATCAGAATATGGATTGTGGAAGGTCTCATTTAAAGATATGTTATGATATAGAGCCGGTGGAGCGTAGATCAAAAAAGAAGTTTGTGGTGATACGAAGTTTGGTCTTCATATACCCATGAAAGAAAGTTTATATAGTGATATTGGTATGAACAGAAAATGATATTGATAAGCCTATGAACCAAAGAAAAGAGATACATTTAAGAAAGCACCACCCAATGGAAAGGTTGCTATGGATTTTATACTGAAGTGATAGTTTGTAGGAGTAAGAAAAATGCAGGACGTCGTTTTTATGAATGTATTCGGTATTCAGATCATTAAATAATTTCTCATATTTTCTCATGATATAATTTCTTCGAAAGGATGGATCCTCTTATGTGTCCCAAAGGAGTTCAGTATGCTCTTGAAATGCAGACTAAAGTAATTTGATTGGACAAAGACAATCAGAGGATATTACGAGATAATTCGTACGTACAGTAGAAAGTTCTCGATGAAGCATGACTTGATCGGAAGAGATATGCAAACAAGCAGTGGCGTTGCTAAGGTTGCAAACAAGTAATGTTTTTTTTAGTCAAGTTGGTAGTCCGTAGCCACTTGTTTTATTGTTGTTTCGCATGTTGATGTTTGTAGTTGTAATTGTTTACTGAACTTATGTTATATTTGGTATGAAGATGTTTAAGTACTATTTGTTAACCATGTTAAAGTTGAATTTATATATTCTATTATTTCAAAATGTTTGTTGAATCTAAGCATATGTATGTATATAAAATAGTTTAGAATTTACATACATAACATGAGATAAGGTGAAATTTGGAGAAAAGCCAAGAAGGCGCATTTTGAAAAGTCACATCAATGTGCTTTTTTAGAAGTTACTAGAACCGGACGTTATTTCAAATTACGACTACCACTTTTACTCACTATAACTCAAGAACAACTGAAATGTTACCTTCTTGTTAGCCTTTATTTTAGACTCACGCCCCTAAATGATAGAGGATCAAAAGGTAAATGAAAAATAGTAAGAATCAAATATAAAAAGAGATAAGATGCAATAGTTTTATAGTGGTTCAGCAAATCGCTGTCTCACGTCTATTTTATCTATTTTATTGCTTACGTTTGCTAGATCTACGAAGATTACAATGGATTGTCGAAGTTATATCTTAAGATACAAAAGTGATAGTGTTTCCCCTATAAAAGATCAAGAGTTCAATAAGAAAATGTCTAAAAGTCTTCTTATTCGAGGTAACCTTCTATTTGTAGTCGAATCAAGCTATTTAGGGGTTGCAGATTTGTCGAATCCCGTTTGAATTCAACCGTCAAATGAATCCAGAATAATAGAAAAGAGATTAGGTCAAATTTATAATAATTCTTAAAGCTTGATGGATCGGTATCGATACATGGCATTGGTCCAAATGTTTGTGCTTTTCTCCAACGCGCTTTAGTCTTCACCATCTAGGGACAAAATGGTATTTATTCCTGAATATTTATCTTTTTCTTCGCTTGGGCTAGAGATCCATTACACTTCGGTTTTATGGGAAATCTGGGCATTTTGATGGATTTGTACTGATCGATGGACTTAGCCAAATTTCCTCCTTTCTTCCTTTACTTTTCATAGTGATTGAATCTGAGTTTCAAAATCTATTCCTTCATCATTTCATAGTTCAGTTCCATCGAAATGTCATTTGGGTAAAATATCAGATAACACTTGCCCATCCCAAAGTATGCTTCTGTGAACAAAGCACGCTTTAAATCGCGACAAGCAACCAAGTCCAGATCTACATAGATGCCTCCTGACTCGATGAGCTTCTATGGAAGCCCTATGTTCTCTGGGAATTTAAATACTTCATTTCCAAACAATAATTTAGTCATGTCTTCACGATATATATACACACACACACACACACACACACACACACACACACTATAGTTCGCTATCTAGAAATATTATTTATTTCGCTCATCGTTGAGAATTATCAAACAGTTGCTCTAGTCCATGGTTAGGTTGATATATTTTTAATTTTTTCAGACATACTACTTGATGAATCAGTACAAATCCATGCTCCTCCTTGACTACACACAAACACATACTGAACACTTAGTAATTTCTCATTTTACTTGATCTGTTACGCAATCGAGCCTCCTTTCATTCTAGACTTTAAATATAAGGCTTCTCATGCAATCTCGGCTTCAAGCTCCAATCGCCAACTCCAATCGGTCTAGTATAGAACTGTCGATCATCGTTGTTCTTCTCTCCACAATACCGCACTCTACCCCCATGATATCTCCACGACCTTTGGTGCCATGTTGGCACTGATCCCGCCGCTTTGATTAAAGTTACCACCGATCTATCCCATTAAATCGATTTTGATCGATTTTGGCTAGGGTGACAAGGCCTTGGTAGTGGCAAGGGCAAAGGGTCGATGAAAGATTGACTTGTTGGTGGTCGTGGGTGGAGTGTTTAGGTTTGGCTATGGATTGGGTTGAATTGATTTTGGGCAATGTTCCATGAAATCATTTCCACTCTTCAACAAATTCGAGTGTAGAAACTTCTCGGGACACAAGTCCCATCAATGCTTAAATTCGCTAGCCAATAATCCTTTATTTCACGAAGAACGCAATATCCCTTTGAAATTGCCAACCAAAGAGTTTGAGTTCCGATACGCATTGAGATCCATCTAGTACCATTAATGCAGTTCTAATGTTAATAGGCAACATCCAACACACAGTTCCATCACGTGTTAGAGCTCCTTTGCCACATTGAGCTAGATTTTTACACATAGTGCTTCTGTACACTAGCACAAGTCATAGGAGACACACTCTACATAAAACACAAATATTTCCATCGGTCGATGTACAAAATCTGGTGGATCAATGGACATCAAAGTTCATTGGACGTTATACATCGTCCACATGAGGATGGAATATAGGTACACACGAGCATAGGAATTTAATAATAAAAAGTACCTGACCGTACTCGTCATCCAACATTTTAGTTTGGTTATAGAGTCTCTAGTACATGCTTCCTACATCTCTCAATAACTACAGCAGCCGCTTCTATTTCTACCTCACCCCTGACAGCCTCCAACTTATCTTCCCTTTCCACATCTGCTATTGTAGGCTTTTCTCATCCTCAACATTCTCTTCAACCTCCATCTTATGTTGCTCTGTTAATGATCATGGAAAATACATGCAACGAGATTCCCAATGTCAATCTATATGGGTTGATGGTTTGGACAATCCGCTATACTCCCTTGATTCTCATCTATCTTCCTTTAAGATTCAACAAATTTGCAATAGGCAATTCCGCTTAACAAAATTAAGCTCTCGCTTTCTCATGAGTGAGCCCATAATCCTTTAGTCGGTTACACTACCTATAACCTTTATGTTTCTATTTGGGATGGTACCACCCTCCAGTCCATTCCTTTTCCATGTCCTATGGGAAATGGGGCTTGCTTTATCGTGTTGCAACTGAACTCCTTTGTAGTCTTCTGAGCCTCTACGTGCTTTTTATTCACCATCTATGTAGAGAGCCGAGCTAGTTGATTTCATTTTTTTTTAAGACATCAAGCACCGCTCCTTGAAACCTTCACTAACCTTCTTTGAAGCGTTCTGCAATTGTAAAGCGGTAATTGATCTAGACAACAAGCGTAATTACTTTAAAGAAGGTATTTTTTCATCTGATGTCAAATCGAATTTGCACAGAAGTGGTGTTGAGATGTAAATCTCACACTTTTGACTCTAATTTTCACCTTATTTGGATTTACTTCATCCAATCACTTAATTGTTTATTCATTGTAGTCATCCCTCCAAGAGTAAATAGTGATGACATAGGGTGGATGGTCATAGGACATCAGCCTATCCTAAAGGGGAATGTAGTTTGACTCGCCCGATCACAAACTTGTGCCACTGTCTCCTATGTCTTCTATATAATGATCATCAAGTCTTTTATAAACTCGCTGCTCCTCAAGCCGATGTTCCACCTCCAAATCAATATGGTGATCATATTACACCTCTGGTATCCAAATACCATAAATTGTGCATTGTCACGGTACCCGACTGGTATGGAATGGTGGACAGGATAAAGTAATAGCAATCCAAAGTAGAACTTTCCATATACCTTATAATGCATAGGGTCAAATATAATAACCACATAGATATAAAATAGGCGAGAATAATATATAATTAAATGAATTGAAATAAACCAGGGTGCATTGGGTCCATCATAGTTACACAAAACAAGTGGAACTAAGGTTTATACATCTGAATAATAAGCTCCATATAGAAAACTTTTGAAACAAAAACGTGCGGCATTATGCGCTTCGTCGACAATGACAACGCCAAGCTCCAAAAACATAAGCTATATGTCTACTTTCTTGCTTGCATCGACATTATCAACTTCAGCAATATAATAATACGGCAACTCGATAAAGCGACATCATCATAATGTGGCATCATGAAGCATGTTAATGCTATCT
The DNA here is from genome assembly GCA_030765085.1 of Allium cepa. Lineage (NCBI taxonomy): Eukaryota > Viridiplantae > Streptophyta > Magnoliopsida > Asparagales > Amaryllidaceae > Allium > Allium cepa. The sequence continues at coordinate 1,041,821,659 of CM060928.1, forward strand.
AATTCTTGACGAAGTAATTTGCGGCATGGTATATAAATGTTACTGCCTTTTTGACCTCGACGAGTTCGAAAACGCTCTACACTATCGTAATAGTGCTTTGTGTTTTTGCCTCCTCGACGTAGAAGATTATAGGCTCTTCAATGTCATAAAGGGGAGTGGAATCATCGTAAATATCAGAAAAAATGCATATTTACTTAACCAAGTATTCTCTTTTTACCTAATCCTCTCTGTTGGGTGCCTTTCTCGCCACCACCGGTCCAAGAGAAACCGAATCCAACTATCGCCTGCCGAACCAGTTCCCAGCCACCTCCCACCAAACCAACTCAATACCGAACCAGGCCATCCCCTTCCAATACCGAACCAACTCACTGCCGAACCACCCATCACCGAACGACTCCCCACCGAGTCAAAGCATGGCCGAACCAACCTCACCTCCATCTCACCACCGGATCAACCAATTGCCGGACCAAACCCCAAGTCAAAGCATGGCCGAACCAACCTCACCTCCATCTCACCACCGGATCAACCAATTACCGGACCAAACCCCAAGTCCAATAATGCCGGACCAACTCCCCTTTATCTCACCACTGGACCAACGCCCTACCGGACCAAAGCCACTCCAACCACGACCGAACCAAGCTCCGTCGAACCAGATGTGCCAGGCCAGATTGCTTCAGCCCAGGCCCACCAGCAGCTATATACATCCAAGACCCCTGCCCCCAGCCTCACTCTATAAATAGAGGGGCAGGGGTACAACAATGGCGGACAAGTTTGAGAGCTCAAGCACGGAAGAAACTTTCAAACAACTTTCATATATTTGTATACAAAGCTTTGTACTTGTAATCTGAAAGAAAAGAGAGAATAACATATAAAGTGGACGTAGGCACGTTCTGGCCGAACCACTATAAATCTGCGTGTCTTTTACAGTTTAGCCCCTGTTTTTTTATATATTTGCATAAATCACCCAAACCGCTAAGAACAACATAAAATCCACTAAATCATACGACTTTGAGGTGTTTGTCCATTTTTTGTGCAAACATTTTTGGTGCTTTCACTGAGAACTTGGAACTCGAAGCTTCAGCTTCCCTCATTCAACCTTCTTTCCCCGATAGCACCCTTCATTGCCTAGGAAACATGACTTCCAGGCCGAGAAAAGACGCCAACAAGGGAAAGAACGTTGCAACCAGCAGTGCTCCAGATCCAATGGATCCAGATCAAGAGAACCATCCCACTACGACAGCAGTGCCAAATGTAGATCAGGCAATTCCGACAGCCCCTGCCATGGAACAACCGGCAGCAATCACTAGGGCAGACCTAGACAGAGTTGTGGTTGAAGTGACTAACCGCTTCGCATCCCAACAAGAAGCTTTGGTGAACCAACTCATGTCACGCTTGAGGGATGCCGAAGAATCCAACCGCAACACTGAATCATGGGGTGAGTCTCAATCTGGAGGATCTCGGAGACAACAAAGGTCTTCCCTCTTCGAAGAAGCTATCAACAGGAACAACAATGATAGGGGCCGCGCCCGGACTCAGCCTGAACTCCGACTCAAGGAAGCGCTTGGAACCGAACCCAATGGGGGAGGCACCAGGCGAGGGTCGGATGTAGCTGAGCTAGTCATGCCGCCTAATCATAGAAACCCCGCTGAATGGAGCCGAGCTAGAACCCAGCCCGAGGTTGACCCCATGGAAATGCTCGAAACAGAACCCCATAGGGGAAGATCAAGGCAGGGGCCAACTGTAGCTGGTCCTAGCATGCATTCGAGCAGCCAAAGACAACCACTGGATAACGTCATAAGTGATAGACTATACCATCCCTACAGGTCATCTGGACGAGATCGATCCCGCAGGGAAGAACCAAGCTCATTTTTGTCCGCTCCAAATTCTGATGAAAGAATGGCATGATTATTCAGGGAATGCGTCCGACGGGAGCAAAGGGATCGAGGGATAGGCGCTAGGGTAACCAGCCCTTTCACCCGCGACATAGAAACCGCCATCAACCCTCGAGAATGGAAAATGCCGACGATGGAACCATACAAGGGAACTTCCGACCCCGTTGTACACTTGCAAAGATACACACCGTATATGCTCATGAGCGGAGCAACGGAAGGAGTGTTGTGTAAATGCTTTCCGCTATTCCTAGCAGACCTAGCTACCTCCTGGTTCTGCCATCTACCCCAAGGATCTATCAGCTCATGGGAGATGTTGAAAGAAAAGTTCATTAGCCAGTTCCGCATTCATGTGGAACAACCCAAGGATGCTTATTCTCTATCTACTGTCAAACAGAAATCCGGAGAGATACTGCAACAATATCTAACCCGGTTCAACGCCGCAGCGGCCCAGTCCAAGATGCCGATGAGAAACTCACCCTAATGGCCCTCTGTAGTGGTGTGCACCCAGATACCAAGTTTGCTAGAAGACTAATTGAAGAAAAACCAGCTACCTTGCCCGATTTCTTCCATGAAGCTGGGAAGTACATGAGACTCGAAGAGGCTGCCACTGAAAGGCAGACAGGACCACAGGCTAAGACGGCTCATGGAAACGCCCCCGCCGCAGGGAAGGACATTCGGAGAAACGACTCCAGAGACAATGCAGGGGGCAAGAAGGGAGAAAAGCGCTTATACCGACCAGGACCGAGATTTGACGCTTACACTCCCTTGAATGAAACAGTCGAGAACATCTTCTTGGCCACCTAGGACGAACTTACATACAAGCGCCCCCCGTACAAGAAAGAGTCAGATCGCGCAATCCAGTCCGGAAAATTCTGCCGTTTCCACGAGTCTCATGAGCACGATACCAATGAATGCCGCCATCTCCGAGACCTAATTGAAGAACACATCAGGAGAAGGAGGTTGGAACGCTATGTAAAGGGCCAGGACAGGACTCCAGCTTCCGCCAAGGAAAACCCAGGGCAGCTCCACCCAGAGACAGGCGGAGGAAATCGCAACACCAGCGGTTCCAGCCAAAAGAAGATAGTGGTCCATACAATATCAGGAGGGCCACACATCGCCGACAAGAGCTGGGCAGAAATGGAAAGATATGGAAACTCGCTCAGAAGCGAGGGAGACTGCGGCAATTCTGTTATGGAAGAACGCCACCCTAAGCGGAAGGAAAATAATGACATCACATTCAGTGGGCGCGACCTAGAAGGAAGGCAGTACCCTCATATAGATCCTATGGTCATCTCTGCCTGGTTCGGCCTAGCTGAAGTTTTTCGAATCCTAGTAGACACTGGCAGCTCAGTGAATATTCTGTTCAAGCATGCTTTCGATAAAATGAAGCTGTCAATGAAGGACGTGTCTCCCTGCAACAAACCGCTACACGGTTTCACTGGAGAAGCAAATATGCCCCTCGGACAATTGGATCTCTTTGTTGAATTGGGAAGTCATCCCCGCTCCGCCGTTCGGAAACAAACATTCGTGCTAATAGACAACCACTCGGCCTACAATGCCTTTTTAGGAAGACCAACCTTGTCCGACTTCCAACTTGTCCTTGCCCCATGGTGCCTGAAGATGAAGTTCCCCATGGATAATGGAGTGGGAGAAGTAGAAGGGGATCAAGTCGCCGCTCGGGACTGCTATGTAACCGAACTTCGTAATAATCGCAGGAGAGATAAAGGGAAAAATGCAAAGACTATTCTCTGCATGAAAAGCTTGGAAGCATAGCAACTAAAGAAAGCCCCTCCTCTTCGGTATACCAGTGATCCTTTCAATGAATTAGACTCCAGGGACAAAGAGGAGGAGGCCATCGCCGAGCCTGCAGAGGCTATGGAATTCGTATCTGTAGAAAACGCGACCCAAGTAAACTGCTGAGAGTCGGATCTCAGTTAAAAAGAGAATTAAAGAATCAACTCATTGATTTTCTTCGCCACAACATGGATGTATTTGCATGGACGCACGCTGATATGACTGGAATCTCCCCGGACATAGCATGCCACGCACTAAACATCGATCCTACCAAGGTACCGGTAAAGCAAAAGAAGAGAAGTATGGGGGCAGAACGATCAGCAGCCCTCGAGGAAGAAGTAAAGAACTTACTTGCCAATGACTTCATACGTGAAGCCATCTACCCGGAATGGATCGCCAACCCGGTACTGGTAAAGAAAGCTAATGGGTAGTGGCGAACATGCATCGATTTCTCCAACCTAAATGACGCTTGCCCGAAAGACTGCTTCCCACTCCCCTGAATCGACCAACTCGTGGACAGCATTGCCGGACACGAACTTTTATCCTTTATGGACAAATACTCAGGATATAACCAGATCCCTATGCACGCCCCCGATCAAGACCACACTAGCTTCATCACTGACCGAGGATTGTACTGCTACAAGGTAATGCCATTTGGACTTAAAAACGCCGGAGCTACTTATCAGCGCCTTGTCAACAAGATGTTTGCAGAACTGATAGGAAGAACTATGGAAGTTTATGTGGATGACATGCTGGTAAAATCGAGGAAAGCCAACGACCATGTAATCCACCTGGACGAGATGTTTCGAGTACTTCGCCAATATGGAATGAAGCTGAACCCTCTAAAGTGCTCCTTCGGAGTATCATCGGGAAAGTTCTTGGGATTCATCGTTCATGCCAGGGGGATTGGAGCAAACCCCGAACAAGTCCGAGCTTTACAAGATATCAAGACACCATCTACTCGAAGAGAGATGCAAAGCCTAAACGGGAAAGTGGCCGCCCTGAGTAGGTTCATCTCTAAAGCAACCGACAAATGCATCCCTTTCTTCAAAGCTCTAAAGAAAGACAAAGGAAAGTTCGAATGGACTGACGAATGCTCGACAGCCTTCCTTAACTTAATCGGACACCTCCAGAGACCACCGGTACTTTCAACTCCAAATGAAGGCGAGGAACTATACCTATACCTTGCTGTATCATCCCACGCTTTGAGCGCCGCTTTGGTGAGAGAAGACAACCGCGCGCAACGGCCTGTATACTTCGTAAGCAAGAGATTCACAGGGGCAGAAGTCAGATACCCTAAACTCGAAAAGCTAGCATATTGTTTGCTTATCACGTCGCGGAAACTGCGACACTATTTCCAGTCTCATTCCATCAGAGTTTTAACCGATCAACCGCTAAGGCAAGTGCTCCATCGCCCCGACACTTCTGGGCGATTACTTAAGTGGTGCATCGAACTAATTCAATATGATATCACTTACCATCCTCGCACCGCTATCAAGGGGCAAGCCATAGCTGATTTCATTGCCGAATTCACTACTAGCGAAGATAAGGACCAATCTGAAATAGCAAAAGATATCAAGTGGAATCTCTTCGTAGATGGAGCGTCGAACGAGCAAGGCTCGGGGGCAGGTGTTGTGATAATCACCCCCAGGGGAAAGAAGCTGCACTACGCCCTAAGATTGGAATTCGCTGCCACCAACAATGACGCAGAATACGAAGCAGTGATAGCCGGATTAGAACTTGCACTGGAAATTGGAGTCAGTTCTTTATGTCTCCATAGTGATTCTTAACTTATTCTAAATCAAATACTGGTAGACTTCCAAACTCGAGGAGAACGACTCACAGCGTATCTAAAGAAGACCAGGCTACTGCTTAATCAATTAGATCACTATTTAATCAAACACATTCCCCGAGAAGAGAATCAAGAGGCCGACGAACTAGCAAAACAAGCTAGCATGAAGAACATCACTATTTTCGGTGCATTAACCATCTCAAAACAGCTGGCACCAAGTTTCGAGCAAGTAAATCTGATAGCTGCAACCGAAGAAGAAACATGGATGACCCCTATCCGAGAATACTTACAAAACGGCACCCTACCCGACGGGCGAAATGAAATTAAGAAAATTCTAAGGAAAGCTTCCCGCTACACAATGCAAGAAGGCATCCTCTATCGGCGCGGCTTCTCTAACCCCTTATTGAGGTGCGTTGCTGGAAGAGAAGCCAAGGAAATTCTATCCAATATCCATCAGGGAAGTTGTGGAGACCACACCGGAGGGCAGACCCTAGCAAAAAAGATACTCCGATATAGGTATTTCTGGCCCACTTTAAACAAAGATGCCTTAGACTTCGTCAGAAGATGAGACAGATGTCAGAGATTTGCTAAGATTCCTCGACCACCAACCAATGAAATTACTCAGATGACTAGCCCTTGGCCCTTCGCAATATGGGGAATTGACTTAATTGGCGAACTGCCGATGGGCCGAGGCGGGGCCAGACATGCTATAGTGGCAGTTGACTATTTCACCAAATGGGTGGAAGCGGAGCCTCTGAATAAAATATCTTCAACTAAAGTTATCAACTTCTTAATCAAAAACGTTCTGTGCAGGTACGGGGTTCCACTCAGAATCATATCAGACAACGGGCTTCAATTTGACAGCGAGGAATTTGCCGACTGGTGCCAAGAGCACGGAATTCATAAGGGCTTCTCATCCGTAGCTTATCCCCAGGCAAATGGACAAGTCGAAGCTGTCAACAAGATTCTCAAGACTCTAATCAAGAAGAAGCTTGAAAAGTCAAAAGGTGCTTGGGTGGATGAACTTCATACAGCACTATGGGCCTACCGCACTTCTTTCAGAACATCAACAGGGCATACTCCGTTCTCTTTGGCATACGGATCAGAGGCCATGCTCCCAGTTGAAACTATTGTACCTTCCCATCGTAGGATCCACTACAACCCCGAAGAAAACGAAGAACTCCTCCACATGTCTTTGGATCTAATTGAGGAGAGAAGAAATGCTGCAGCACTCAAGGCAGCAGCTCACAGACAAAAAGTGGCAGCACTATACAACTCCAAAGTCAAACATCGCAGCTTGCAAGAAGGAGATCTTGTCCTCAAGCGAATCTTTCCGCGTCCAGGAGCGCTGGATCCAATCTGGGACGGACCATATGTAATTCATAAAGATCTCCACAACAGAGCTTATATTTTGTCAATAGTGGACGGAGAGGTGTTCCAGAGGGCATGGAACATCCGACACCTCCGTCGATACTTTTCTTAACTTGTACTGCCCATATGAAGTGAATTAACAAAGAGAATCAGTGGACGTAGGCATTTTCGTGCCGAACCACTTTAAAAACTTGGCTCTTGTTAACTTGTTCCTTTATATCTTGGTTACTTGTTAAGCTTTATCCTTTGCTGTTGAACAAAATTCTTTGCAGATGACATTTCAATTCAGAGCTTCACAACACAACTCCACCTGGACAAAATCTAACAGGTACGCTACGATCCTATGCCCTCGCAAATGAGACACTTTGCTCCGGTATCCCTATACCGCGAGTTAACTCATTGTTTGCCTCGGCCCTTAAAGCCAACTGTAATAAGCCGAGTATAAGCCATCGAGAAGGCCGATTATGCCATGGCAGCTCATTACAGCGATTCGGCTCGCCGGCAACTGTGAACCGATCATAAGCCCCAACATAAGGTGTGGCCAGCCAGGGGCAGTTCACAGTTGACGATCGGCCCCCACGCTAGCCGGCCACAGTAAATCGAATAATACCCGCGATTACGGGCCATAATGGCCCGGGTAGTTACTATGCGCGATCGGCGCCCATGTGTCTTAAGTGCGGCTGTGGTAAAAAAGAAAACTCCCCGTAGAGGCGTAAGATGGGTGACAAATGTCTCCAAGACCCACAACTAGGGAAAGTGACTATAAAACCCGTTTGCCACGAACTTAAGCACATCGACGACCTTCCGTGACTAGAAGTTTTACTTTTCCTATATTTCCATTTCATTTAAAACTTTTCTCCTATTCTCCGTAACGGTGCTTGAAAATACAGGACATGAAATAGGGAACGCTCGCTAATGGGAACAGAAACTTACAATCGGAGGACGAGAACTCAACAGCATTCCGTGCTTAGTCTTACAGGGCGCACAAAGTTGCCGTCCACAGCCAAAACATGAAGGGCGGTACCTTCTACTTTTATACCTTAATGCATAGCTGCAGTTCATATCCACACATCACATTTACGTTGCAAAATGAGAAAATTATACTTTAAGCAAAAAACTTGGCATCAGGTATAGTCAAGCCACTAGTAACATGCATAGTTACATCACTTACACAGCACAACAAAATAGCGATAACATTCCAACATAAAGGAATCAGCTTATGTTATGAAATTACATAAAGTCATTCATCACAAACAATATTATTACAGTCATATCAATGTTTTGGACTAACATAAACAGCAATAAAAAGAAATCAAAAGGTGGCTGAATCCGGACAAGGAACCAGCTGCGTCCACGCTTCGCCCTCATCCTACCAACTCTCCAAGCCTACTTAGCCGCAGGGTCGGAGCTCCCAGCATGTTGATCGGAAGTCCCACCTGTCTAATTCAGAAGAGGAATTCATTAAACAAACAACGAACGATCAAGTTATGAAAAGCTAAAAAGGGAAAACTCACCAACACCCGCTTCTTGGTCCTCATCCCCCAACTGCACACCGGCTTCCTCCGCAGCAAGTAGCCGCATCCCCTCCTTCACCGCTACCTTCTCCTCCTTTGAGAACTGGGCGGTAACCATATCCATCCTGAATGCCGCTCCACCTTCCTTATCCGCATCGGCCTTGGCCTCCTCCAAAGCCCGAAGATACATCCTAGCCATGATCCGGGGATAGTCATCCATCCAGGATAGATTACCCTGCTTCCAGGTACGGAAGTACATATCCTGCAACATCTTATCCATCATCCCCTTGTTCTCCTCAAACTCCCTCACCCGGGCCTCGGAGGACAGCAACTTAGCAACGGCAACATCTCTCTCCGATCGATATCTCAAGCGGTCAGCCTGGAGAGACCTCCTTATTTCCTCCATCTCTTCCTTTAGCCTGGCCTGGGCAAGCTCTGCGGCCTCAAGCCTCTCGGATAACTCCTCTACTTGCTCGAGATCCGCCCTCCGAACCTCGTCCACCGTAGCAATAGCTATATCAATCCGCTCCTTGCAGGCGGCCTCCATCTTTCGGAACTCAGCCTTGCTAGCCTCCTCCATGGTTTTCTTTAGTCGTCGGGAGGCCGCCTCGTGCTGGGATATCTGGATAGCCTGATCGGCAAGCTGTTTGGCCTGATCAGAAACCTGTAGCCGCAACCGGATGTTAGCACTTCTGATTTCCTCCCCAGCCCTGGCCAGTCGAGCATGATGCTCCATTAACCTCTTGGTTTCCTCAGCCACCCGATCGATGCTTGCCTTGGCCTCATTCCCCATGGTCACAATCCGAGTAGTAAGCAAATCGAGGTCTAGCGACTTAGCCTCGTCAAGCACCCGTACCATGGGGTTGCGGGGAAGAAGGTGCTCACCCGTGACCTCGTCAAAAGAGATATCCTGAAAACTCGGGTCCAGATCCGGGTGGCCGGCAAATGGGATGCGATCCAAACCAGGACGGTCTATCGGAGTGACGGTTGGATTTTCGGACGGATGAGGGGAAGGCATAAACTCAGTATCCTCTTCAGTAATATCATGGATGGGCTGGACTGGAGGCTGAGGGCCAAGTGAAGGTTCAAACGAAGATCGGCCCCTCTTCCTCCTCTGCATATCTTCTTCAATAACTCCAAGAAGAGGGCGATATCTAACTTCATCCCCAGGACGGCTGGTTGGCGGCTTTGGTTTGGCAGAAGCTTTGAGTAGCTTATACTGTTCGAGGCGGTGCCGGATATCTGATGACTTGGTCGTCCTACCTGCTCCTGGAATAAAAACCAAGTGTTACGACAATGCAATGATCCATAATTCAAGAAATATGTTAAGTTAAAAAGAATGAGAAGGCACGTTTGTTATACAAACCCTGCGGAGGAGTAGGATACTACAATAAGTCCTGAATCTCAGTACAGGACGGAAGCGAACCATAAAATATTCCTAAGTCCCTATCATAAATGGAGTCTGCAGAAGTCAAAAGTTCACCTTGAATCGCTGGAATCGCCTTAGCTGAAGAACTCTCAGAAAATGGATCGGCGCCAGCCCCAGTCTTGTCAACCCCTTTTGCCTTCTCAACCAAAGCCGATCCTTCCTCCGACTCCCCAAAAGCTTGACGGAAAGCATCATCCGTCCACTCATGAACCTCTCCCGCTTGCCCGGAGGTTAAGGCACCAACGCCACTACCGCTCTGTCCATCTCCTCCTTCACCTTCACCTCTATCTTCCTCCACATCTTCCTCTCCCGGAGCAAGTGGGCAAGTACTAGGAGAGGGACCGTCGGACTTCTTAAGTTTCTTACCTCCAACAACGGGAGGCTTTGTAAAAGGTTCCCTCTTGCCACTCTTCACCGTGGCCCCTTCCTTGGCTTTGGCGGCCTTCTCCTCAGCCGTGTCTCTCTGCTTAACCACGGACTGGTGTGGCAGGATCAAGTTGTGCTCCAGGAGAGTAGCATTCCTGATCAGGAAAGAAGCCGACCTGTCCCGTCCCGAAATGGCCTTTATTTCCGCAGCCATTTGGACCAGGGAATCACTCTCTACGACTGCAAAGCCACCTGTTGCTAGCAAGAAATAGAAGCATATCAGAAGGAGCACTGCAGTCGGAACAAAGAAACTGTAAATAAAGTTCAACTTACAACCAGAAGTGAAGAGGCGGAAGGAGACAGAATCGTCCCTGATAAAAAACCATTCTTTCTTAAACATGGTGAACTTTGAGTATAAGTCCAAGACCGGTTTGAAGGGCACGGCCGCTTCTAAACTAACATACGGAGACCCCTTCTTGTAGCCTCTCAGATTATACAAGTATCGAATTTCCCGGTTAGAAGGAGGGCGCCCATACCTCCTCTGGAAGATAACGAATAAGCACACCAGAATAGCGTAGGAGTTGGGCTGGACCTGGAGAGGGGCCACCTTCAGATAGGTAAGGAAGCTGACTATCCATGCATTGATCGGAGGAATGGCCCCACACATACAATGGTATCTGTTGTAAGCAAAATATCCTTCAGGAGGGTCATATGGCATGACCCCCTCTCCCGGCAACAGCATGCGAGCCCTGTCAATCCCAAAGGAACGAGAGATGACATCAAGCTGCTCCTCCCTGAGGGAGCTAGGAAAACAATCGGGCGGGGAATTCAAGAGCTCCTGGGGGCCATACCCATCTACTAGCGATCTAGGAGCAGGCCCAGGACGTTCGGCTCGAACTGGGGGCACTATGGAGGACTCTGCTCTGTCCTTGGACTTCCGTTTATCGGATCGGGTTTCCACTTTTTGAGACATTTTATCTGCATACACAAAAGCGAAAGACATGTTGTTAGAACAAGAAGTATGGAAATATAAGCAAGCATGTGTATATAGTCTTAAGATTTCACTCATGATTCAAGTATAAAAATCCATCCGGCATTAAAGGTTTAAAGATTCATTCGGTGGTACATCACATATCTCATTCGGCATAGCTCATTCGGCACTCAACACCCCAATCTCGTTCGTGTTCATTCGGCAAAAGAAAACATACCTGGTTCGGTACCAGTTTGATTCGGCACCTGCTTGATTCGGCATTTGTTGATTCGGTACTTGTTTGATTCGGTACAAGGTTGATTCGGCACTCAGATTGATTCGGCTCTCTCTAAATTCGGTAAGGAATAACGAAGGGGTGTAGCCCCTATTTATAAACATGCACAAGACAACCTGACCAGCCGGCTCAGCACCCACACCCGAATGAAGCTACACCAACGGAAAGAAAAAAAAGCGCGACACATGCAAAGCACGTGCCCCACTTTGGGGGGCAAGTGTTGGGTGCCTTTCTCGCCACCACCGGTCCAAGAGAAACCGAATCCAACTATCGCCTGCCGAACCAGTTCCCAGCCACCTCCCACCAAACCAACTCAATACCGAACCAGGCCATCCCCTTCCAATACCGAACCAACTCACTGCCGAACCACCCATCACCGAACGACTCCCCACCGAGTCAAAGCATGGCCGAACCAACCTCACCTCCATCTCACCACCGGATCAACCAATTGCCGGACCAAACCCCAAGTCAAAGCATGGCCGAACCAACCTCACCTCCATCTCACCACCGGATCAACCAATTACCGGACCAAACCCCAAGTCCAATACTGCCGGACCAACTCCCCTTCATCTCACCACTGGACCAACGCCCTACCGGACCAAAGCCACTCCAACCACGACCGAACCAAGCTCCGTCGAACCAGATGTGCCAGGCCAGATTGCTTCAGCCCAGGCCCACCAGCAGCTATATACATCCAAGACCCCTGCCCCCAGCCTCACTCTATAAATAGAGGGGCAGGGGTACAACAATGGCGGACAAGTTTGAGAGCTCAAGCACGGAAGAAACTTTCAAACAACTTTCATATATTTGTATACAAAGCTTTGTACTTGTAATCTGAAAGAAAAGAGAGAATAACATATAAAGTGGACGTAGGCACGTTCTGGCCGAACCACTATAAATCTGCGTGTCTTTTACAGTTTAGCCCCTGTTTTTTTATATATTTGCATAAATCACCCAAACCGCTAAGAACAACATAAAATCCACTAAATCATACGACTTTGAGGTGTTTGTCCATTTTTTGTGCAAACATTTTTGGTGCTTTCACTGAGAACTTGGAACTCAAAGCTTCAGCTTCCCTCATTCAACCTTCTTTCCCCGATAGCACCCTTCATTGCCTAGGAAACATGACTTCCAGGCCGAGAAAAGACGCCAACAAGGGAAAGAACGTTGCAACCAGCAGTGCTCCAGATCCAATGGATCCAGATCAAGAGAACCATCCCACTACGACAGCAGTGCCAAATGTAGATCAGGCAATTCCGACAGCCCCTGCCATGGAACAACCGGCAGCAATCACTAGGGCAGACCTAGACAGAGTTGTGGTTGAAGTGACTAACCGCTTCGCATCCCAACAAGAAGCTTTGGTGAACCAACTCATGTCACGCTTGAGGGATGCCGAAAAATCCAACCGCAACACTGAATCATGGGGTGAGTCTCAATCTGGAGGATCTCGGAGACAACAAAGGTCTTCCCTCTTCGAAGAAGCTATCAACAGGAACAACAATGATAGGGGCCGCGCCCGGACTCAGCCTGAACTCCGACTCAAGGAAGCGCTTGGAACCGAACCCAATGGGGGAGGCACCAGGCGAGGGTCGGATGTAGCTGAGCTAGTCATGCCGCCTAATCATAGAAACCCCGCTGAATGGAGCCGAGCTAGAACCCAGCCCGAGGTTGACCCCATGGAAATGCTCGAAACAGAACCCCACAGGGGAAGATCAAGGTAGGGGCCAACTGTAGCTGGTCCTAGCATGCATTCGAGCAGCCAAAGACAACCACTGGATAACGTCATAAGTGATAGACTATACCATCCCTACAGGTCATCTGGACGAGATCGATCCCGCAGGGAAGAACCAAGCTCATTTTTGTCCGCTCCAAATTTTGATGAAAGAATGGCATGATTATTCAGGGAATGCGTCCGACGGGAGCAAAGGGATCGAGGGATAGGCGCTAGGGTAACCAGCCCTTTCACCCGCGACATAGAAACCGCCATCAACCCTCGAGAATGGAAAATGCCGACGATGGAACCATACAAGGGAACTTCCGACCCCGTTGTACACTTGCAAAGATACACACCGTATATGCTCATGAGCGGAGCAACGGAAGGAGTGTTGTGTAAATGCTTTCCGCTATTCCTAGCAGACCTAGCTACCTCCTGGTTCTGCCATCTACCCCAAGGATCTATCAGCTCATGGGAGATGTTGAAAGAAAAGTTCATTAGCCAGTTCCGCATTCATGTGGAACAACCCAAGGATGCTTATTCTCTATCTACTGTCAAACAGAAATCCGGAGAGATACTGCAACAATATCTAACCCGGTTCAACGCCGCAGCGGCCGCAGTCCAAGATGCCGATGAGAAACTCACCCTAATGGCCCTCTGTAGTGGTGTGCACCCAGATACCAAGTTTGCTAGAAGACTAATTGAAGAAAAACCAGCTACCTTGCCCGATTTCTTCCATGAAGCTGGGAAGTACATGAGACTCGAAGAGGCTGCCACTGAAAGGCAGACATGACCACAGGCTAAGACGGCTCATGGAAACGCCCCCGCCGCAGGGAAGGACATTCGGAGAAACGACTCCAGAGACAATGCAGGGGGCAAGAAGGGAGAAAAGCGCTTATACCGACCAGGACCGAGATTTGATGCTTACACTCCCTTGAATGAAACAGTCGAGAACATCTTCTTGGCCACCTAGGACGAACTTACATACAAGCGCCCCCCGTACAAGAAAGAGTCAGATCGCGCAATCCAGTCCGGAAAATTCTGCCGTTTCCACGAGTCTCATGAGCACGATACCAATGAATGCCGCCATCTCCGAGACCTAATTGAAGAACACATCAGGAGAAGGAGGTTGGAACGCTATGTAAAGGGCCAGGACAGGACTCCAGCTTCCGCCAAGGAAAACCCAGGGCAGCTCCACCCAGAGACAGGCGGAGGAAATCGCAACACCAGCGGTTCCAGCCAAAAGAAGATAGTGGTCCATACAATATCAGGAGGGCCACACATCGCCGACAAGAGCTGGGCAGAAATGGAAAGATATGGAAACTCGCTCAGAAGCGAGGGAGACTGCGGCAATTCTGTTATGGAAGAACGCCACCCTAAGCGGAAGGAAAATAATGACATCACATTCAGTGGGCGCGACCTAGAAGGAAGGCAGTACCCTCATATAGATCCTATGGTCATCTCTGCCTGGTTCGGCCTAGCTGAAGTTTTTCGAATCCTAGTAGACACTGGCAGCTCAGTGAATATTCTGTTCAAGCATGCTTTCGATAAAATGAAGCTGTCAATGAAGGACGTGTCTCCCTGCAACAAACCGCTACACGGTTTCACTGGAGAAGCAAATATGCCCCTCGGACAATTGGATCTCTTTGTTGAATTGGGAAGTCATCCCCGCTCCGCCGTTCGGAAACAAACATTCGTGCTAATAGACAACCACTCGGCCTACAATGCCTTTTTAGGAAGACCAACCTTGTCCGACTTCCAACTTGTCCTTGCCCCATGGTGCCTGAAGATGAAGTTCCCCATGGATAATGGAGTGGGAGAAGTAGAAGGGGATCAAGTCGCCGCTCGGGACTGCTATGTAACCGAACTTCGTAATAATCGCAGGAGAGATAAAGGGAAAAATGCAAAGACTATTCTCTGCATGAAAAGCTTGGAAGCATAGCAACTAAAGAAAGCCCCTCCTCTTCGGTATACCAGTGATCCTTTCAATGAATTAGACTCCAGGGACAAAGAGGAGGAGGCCATCGCCGAGCCTGCAGAGGCTATGGAATTCGTATCTGTAGAAAACGCGACCCAAGTAAACTGCTGAGAGTCGGATCTCAGTTAAAAAGAGAATTAAAGAATCAACTCATTGATTTTCTTCGCCACAACATGGATGTATTTGCATGGACGCACGCTGATATGACTGGAATCTCCCCGGACATAGCATGCCACGCACTAAACATCGATCCTACCAAGGTACCGGTAAAGCAAAAGAAGAGAAGTATGGGGGCAGAACGATCAGCAGCCCTCGAGGAAGAAGTAAAGAACTTACTTGCCAATGACTTCATACGTGAAGCCATCTACCCGGAATGGATCGCCAACCCGGTACTGGTAAAGAAAGCTAATGGGTAGTGGCGAACATGCATCGATTTCTCCAACCTAAATGACGCTTGCCCGAAAGACTGCTTCCCACTCCCCTGAATCGACCAACTCGTGGACAGCATTGCCGGACACGAACTTTTATCCTTTATGGACAAATACTCAGGATATAACCAGATCCCTATGCACGCCCCCGATCAAGACCACACTAGCTTCATCACTGACCGAGGATTGTACTGCTACAAGGTAATGCCATTTGGACTTAAAAACGCCGGAGCTACTTATCAGCGCCTTGTCAACAAGATGTTTGCAGAACTGATAGGAAGAACTATGGAAGTTTATGTGGATGACATGCTGGTAAAATCGAGGAAAGCCAACGACCATGTAATCCACCTGGACGAGATGTTTCGAGTACTTCGCCAATATGGAATGAAGCTGAACCCTCTAAAGTGCTCCTTCGGAGTATCATCGGGAAAGTTCTTGGGATTCATCGTTCATGCCAGGGGGATTGGAGCAAACCCCGAACAAGTCCGAGCTTTACAAGATATCAAGACACCATCTACTCGAAGAGAGATGCAAAGCCTAAACGGGAAAGTGGCCGCCCTGAGTAGGTTCATCTCGAAAGCAACCGACAAATGCATCCCTTTCTTCAAAGCTCTAAAGAAAGACAAAGGAAAGTTCGAATGGACTGACGAATGCTCGACAGCCTTCCTTAACTTAATCGGACACCTCCAGAGACCACCGGTACTTTCAACTCCAAATGAAGGCGAGGAACTATACCTATACCTTGCTGTATCATCCCACGCTTTGAGCGCCGCTTTGGTGAGAGAAGACAACCGCGCGCAACGGCCTGTATACTTCGTAAGCAAGAGATTCACAGGGGCAGAAGTCAGATACCCTAAACTCGAAAAGCTAGCATACTGTTTGCTTATCACGTCGCGGAAACTGCGACACTATTTCCAGTCTCATTCCATCAGAGTTTTAACCGATCAACCGCTAAGGCAAGTGCTCCATCGCCCCGACACTTCTGGGCGATTACTTAAGTGGTGCATCGAACTAATTCAATATGATATCACTTACCATCCTCGCACCGCTATCAAGGGGCAAGCCATAGCTGATTTCATTGCCGAATTCACTACTAGCGAAGATAAGGACCAATCTGAAATAGCAAAAGATATCAAGTGGAATCTCTTCGTAGATGGAGCGTCGAACGAGCAAGGCTCGGGGGCAGGTGTTGTGATAATCACCCCCAGGGGAAAGAAGCTGCACTACGCCCTAAGATTGGAATTCGCTGCCACCAACAATGACGCAGAATACGAAGCAGTGATAGCCGGATTAGAACTTGCACTGGAAATTGGAGTCAGTTCTTTATGTCTCCATAGTGATTCTCAACTTATTGTAAATCAAATACTGGTAGACTTCCAAACTCGAGGAGAACGACTCACAGCGTATCTAAAGAAGACCAGGCTACTGCTTAATCAATTAGATCACTATTTAATCAAACACATTCCCCGAGAAGAGAATCAAGAGGCCGACGAACTAGCAAAACAAGCTAGCATGAAGAACATCACTATTTTCGGTGCATTAACCATCTCAAAACAGCTGGCACCAAGTTTCGAGCAAGTAAATCTGATAGCTGCAACCGAAGAAGAAACATGGATGACCCCTATCCGAGAATACTTACAAAACGGCACCCTACCCGACGGGCGAAATGAAATTAAGAAAATTCTAAGGAAAGCTTCCCGCTACACAATGCAAGAAGGCATCCTCTATCGGCGCGGCTTCTCTAACCCCTTATTGAGGTGCGTTGCTGGAAGAGAAGCCAAGGAAATTCTATCCAATATCCATCAGGGAAGTTGTGGAGACCACACCGGAGGGCAGACCCTAGCAAAAAAGATACTCCGATATAGGTATTTCTGGCCCACTTTAAACAAAGATGCCTTAGACTTCGTCAGAAGATGCGACAGATGTCAGAGATTTGCTAAGATTCCTCGACCACCAACCAATGAAATTACTCAGATGACTAGCCCTTGGCCCTTCGCAATATGGGGAATTGACTTAATTGGCGAACTGCCGATGGGCCGAGGCGGGGCCAGACATGCTATAGTGGCAGTTGACTATTTCACCAAATGGGTGGAAGCGGAGCCTCTGAATAAAATATCTTCAACTAAAGTTATCAACTTCTTAATCAAAAACGTTCTGTGCAGGTACGGGGTTCCACTCAGAATCATATCAGACAACGGGCTTCAATTTGACAGCGAGGAATTTGCCGACTGGTGCCAAGAGCACGGAATTCATAAGGGCTTCTCATCCGTAGCTTATCCCCAGGCAAATGGACAAGTCGAAGCTGTCAACAAGATTCTCAAGACTCTAATCAAGAAGAAGCTTGAAAAGTCAAAAGGCGCTTGGGTGGATGAACTTCATACAGCACTATGGGCCTACCGCACTTCTTTCAGAACATCAACAGGGCATACTCCGTTCTCTTTGGCATACGGATCAGAGGCCATGCTCCCAGTTGAAACTATTGTACCTTCCCATCGTAGGATCCACTACAACCCCGAAGAAAACGAAGAACTCCTCCACATGTCTTTGGATCTAATTGAGGAGAGAAGAAATGCTGCAGCACTCAAGGCAGCAGCTCACAGACAAAAAGTGGCAGCACTATACAACTCCAAAGTCAAACATCGCAGCTTGCAAGAAGGAGATCTTGTCCTCAAGCGAATCTTTCCGCGTCCAGGAGCGCTGGATCCAATCTGGGACGGACCATATGTAATTCATAAAGATCTCCACAACAGAGCTTATATTTTGTCAATAGTGGACGGAGAGGTGTTCCAGAGGGCATGGAACATCCGACACCTCCGTCGATACTTTTCTTAACTTGTACTGCCCATATGAAGTGAATTAACAAAGAGAATCAGTGGACGTAGGCATTTTCGTGCCGAACCACTTTAAAAACTTGGCTCTTGTTAACTTGTTCCTTTATATCTTGGTTACTTGTTAAGCTTTATCCTTTGCTGTTGAACAAAATTCTTTGCAGATGACATTTCAATTCAGAGCTTCACAACACAACTCCACCTGGACAAAATCTAACAGGTACGCTACGATCCTATGCCCTCGCAAATGAGACACTTTGCTCCGGTATCCCTATACCGCGAGTTAACTCATTGTTTGCCTCGGCCCTTAAAGCCAACTGTAATAAGCCGAGTATAAGCCATCGAGAAGGCCGATTATGCCATGGCAGCTCATTACAGCGATTCGGCTCGCCGGCAACTGTGAACCGATCATAAGCCCCAACATAAGGTGTGGCCAGCCAGGGGCAGTTCACAGTTGACGATCGGCCCCCACGCTAGCCGGCCACAGTAAATCGAATAATACCCGCGATTACGGGCCATAATGGCCCGGGTAGTTACTATGCGCGATCGGCGCCCATGTGTCTTAAGTGCGGCTGTGGTAAAAAAGAAAACTCCCCGTAGAGGCGTAAGATGGGTGACAAATGTCTCCAAGACCCACAACTAGGGAAAGTGACTACAAAACCCGTTTGCCACGAACTTAAGCACATCGACGACCTTCCGTGACTAGAAGTTTTACTTTTCCTATATTTCCATTTCATTTAAAACTTTTCTCCTATTCTCCGTAACGGTGCTTGAAAATACAGGACATGAAATAGGGAACGCTCGCTAATGGGAACAGAAACTTACAATCGGAGGACGAGAACTCAACAGCATTCCGTGCTTAGTCTTACAGGGCGCACAAAGTTGCCGTCCACAGCCAAAACATGAAGGGCGGTACCTTCTACTTTTATACCTTAATGCATAGCTGCAGTTCATATCCACACATCACATTTACGTTGCAAAATGAGAAAATTATACTTTAAGCAAAAAACTTGGCATCAGGTATAGTCAAGCCACTAGTAACATGCATAGTTACATCACTTACACAGCACAACAAAATAGCGATAACATTCCAACATAAAGGAATCAGCTTATGTTATGAAATTACATAAAGTCATTCATCACAAACAATATTATTACAGTCATATCAATGTTTTGGACTAACATAAACAGCAATAAAAAGAAATCAAAAGGTGGCTGAATCCGGACAAGGAACCAGCTGCGTCCACGCTTCGCCCTCATCCTACCAACTCTCCAAGCCTACTTAGCCGCAGGGTCGGAGCTCCCAGCATGTTGATCGGAAGTCCCACCTGTCTAATTCAGAAGAGGAATTCATTAAACAAACAACGAACGATCAAGTTATGAAAAGCTAAAAAGGGAAAACTCACCAACACCCGCTTCTTGGTCCTCATCCCCCAACTGCACACCGGCTTCCTCCGCAGCAAGTAGCCGCATCCCCTCCTTCACCGCTACCTTCTCCTCCTTTGAGAACTGGGCGGTAACCATATCCATCCTGAATGCCGCTCCACCTTCCTTATCCGCATCGGCCTTGGCCTCCTCCAAAGCCCGAAGATACATCCTAGCCATGATCCGGGGATAGTCATCCATCCAGGATAGATTACCCTGCTTCCAGGTACGGAAGTACATATCCTGCAACATCTTATCCATCATCCCCTTGTTCTCCTCAAACTCCCTCACCCGGGCCTCGGAGGACAGCAACTTAGCAACGGCAACATCCCTCTCCGATCGATATCTCAAGCGGTCAGCCTGGAGAGACCTCCTTATTTCCTCCATCTCTTCCTTTAGCCTGGCCTGGGCAAGCTCTGCGGCCTCAAGCCTCTCGGATAACTCCTCTACTTGCTCGAGATCCGCCCTCCGAACCTCGTCCACCGTAGCAATAGCTATATCAATCCGCTCCTTGCAGGCGGCCTCCATCTTTCGGAACTCAGCCTTGCTAGCCTCCTCCATGGTTTTCTTTAGTCGTCGGGAGGCCGCCTCGTGCTGGGATATCTGGATAGCCTGATCGGCAAGCTGTTTGGCCTGATCAGAAACCTGTAGCCGCAACCGGATGTTAGCACTTCTGATTTCCTCCCCAGCCCTGGCCAGTCGAGCATGATGCTCCATTAACCTCTTGGTTTCCTCAGCCACCCGATCGATGCTTGCCTTGGCCTCATTCCCCATGGTCACAATCCGAGTAGTAAGCAAATCGAGGTCTAGCGACTTAGCCTCGTCAAGCACCCGTACCATGGGGTTGCGGGGAAGAAGGTGCTCACCCGTGACCTCGTCAAAAGAGATATCCTGAAAACTCGGGTCCAGATCCGGGTGGCCGGCAAATGGGATGCGATCCAAACCAGGACGGTCTATCGGAGTGACGGTTGGATTTTCGGACGGATGAGGGGAAGGCATAAACTCAGTATCCTCTTCAGTAATATCATGGATGGGCTGGACTGGAGGCTGAGGGCCAAGTGAAGGTTCAAACGAAGATCGGCCCCTCTTCCTCCTCTGCATATCTTCTTCAATAACTCCAAGAAGAGGGCGATATCTAACTTCATCCCCAGGACGGCTGGTTGGCGGCTTTGGTTTGGCAGAAGCTTTGAGTAGCTTATACTGTTCGAGGCAGTGCCGGATATCTGATGACTTGGTCGTCCTACCTGCTCCTGGAATAAAAACCAAGTGTTACGACAATGCAATGATCCATAATTCAAGAAATATGTTAAGTTAAAAAGAATGAGAAGGCACGTTTGTTATACAAACCCTGCGGAGGAGTAGGATACTACAATAAGTCCTGAATCTCAGTACAGGACGGAAGCGAACCATAAAATATTCCTAAGTCCCTATCATAAATGGAGTCTGCAGAAGTCAAAAGTTCACCTTGAATCGCTGGAATCGCCTTAGCTGAAGAACTCTCAGAAAATGGATCGGCGCCAGCCCCAGTCTTGTCAACCCCTTTTGCCTTCTCAACCAAAGCCGATCCTTCCTCCGACTCCCCAAAAGCTTGACGGAAAGCATCATCCGTCCACTCATGAACCTCTCCCGCTTGCCCGGAGGTTAAGGCACCAACGCCACTACCGCTCTGTCCATCTCCTCCTTCACCTTCACCTCTATCTTCCTCCACATCTTCCTCTCCCGGAGCAAGTGGGCAAGTACTAGGAGAGGGACCGTCGGACTTCTTAAGTTTCTTACCTCCAACAACGGGAGGCTTTGTAAAAGGTTCCCTCTTGCCACTCTTCACCGTGGCCCCTTCCTTGGCTTTGGCGGCCTTCTCCTCAGCCGTGTCTCTCTGATTAACCACGGACTGGTGTGGCAGGATCAAGTTGTGCTCCAGGAGAGTAGCATTCCTGATCAGGAAAGAAGCCGACCTGTCCCGTCCCGAAATGGCCTTTATTTCCGCAGCCATTTGGACCAGGGAATCACTCTCTACGACTGCAAAGCCACCTGTTGCTAGCAAGAAATAGAAGCATATCAGAAGGAGCACTGCAGTCGGAACAAAGAAACTGTAAATAAAGTTCAACTTACAACCAGAAGTGAAGAGGCGGAAGGAGACAGAATCGTCCCTGATAAAAAACCATTCTTTCTTAAACATGGTGAACTTTGAGTATAAGTCCAAGACCGGTTTGAAGGGCACGGCCGCTTCTAAACTAACATACGGAGACCCCTTCATGTAGCCTCTCAGATTATACAAGTATCGAATTTCCCGGTTAGAAGGAGGGCGCCCATACCTCCTCTGGAAGATAACGAATAAGCACACCAGAATAGCGTAGGAGTTGGGCTGGACCTGGAGAGGGGCCACCTTCAGATAGGTAAGGAAGCTGACTATCCATGCATTGATCGGAGGAATGGCCCCACACATACAATGGTATCTGTTGTAAGCAAAATATCCTTCAGGAGGGTCATATGGCATGACCCCCTCTCCCGGCAACAGCATGCGAGCCCTGTCAATCCCAAAGGAACGAGAGATGACATCAAGCTGCTCCTCCCTGAGGGAGCTAGGAAAACAATCGGGCGGGGAATTCAAGAGCTCCTGGGGGCCATACCCATCTACTAGCGATCTAGGAGCAGGCCCAGGACGTTCGGCTCGAACTGGGGGCACTATGGAGGACTCTGCTCTGTCCTTGGACTTCCGTTTATCGGATCGGGTTTCCACTTTTTGAGACATTTTATCTGCATACACAAAAGCGAAAGACATGTTGTTAGAACAAGAAGTATGGAAATATAAGCAAGCATGTGTATATAGTCTTAAGATTTCACTCATGATTCAAGTATAAAAATCCATCCGGCATTAAAGGTTTAAAGATTCATTCGGTGGTACATCACATATCTCATTCGGCATAGCTCATTCGGCACTCAACACCCCAATCTCGTTCGTGTTCATTCGGCAAAAGAAAACATACCTGGTTCGGTACCAGTTTGATTCGGCACCTGCTTGATTCGGCATTTGTTGATTCGGTACTTGTTTGATTCGGTACAAGGTTGATTCGGCACTCAGATTGATTCGGCTCTCTCTAAATTCGGTAAGGAATAACGAAGGGGTGTAGCCCCTATTTATAAACATGCACAAGACAACCTGACCAGCCGGCTCAGCACCCACACCCGAATGAAGCTACACCAACGGAAAGAAAAAAAAAGCGCGACACATGCAAAGCACGTGCCCCACTTTGGGGGGCAAGTGTTGGGTGCCTTTCTCGCCACCACCGGTCCAAGAGAAACCGAATCCAACTATCGCCTGCCGAACCAGTTCCCAGCCACCTCCCACCAAACCAACTCAATACCGAACCAGGCCATCCCCTTCCAATACCGAACCAACTCACTGCCGAACCACCCATCACCGAACGACTCCCCACCGAGTCAAAGCATGGCCGAACCAACCTCACCTCCATCTCACCACTGGATCAACCAATTGCCGGACCAAACCCCAAGTCAAAGCATGGCCGAACCAACCTCACCTCCATCTCACCACCGGATCAACCAATTGCCGGACCAAACCCCAAGTCCAATAATGCCGGACCAACTCCCCTTCATCTCACCACCGGACCAACGCCCTACCCGACCAAAGCCACTCCAACCACGACCGAACCAAGCTCCGCCAAACCAGATGTGCCAGGCCAGATTGCTTCAGCCCAGGCCCACCAGCAGCTATATACATCCAAGACCCCTGCCCCCAGCCTCACTCTATAAATAGAGGGGCAGGGGTACAACAATGGCGGACAAGTTTGAGAGCTCAAGCACGGAAGGAACTTTCAAACAACTTTCATATACTTGTATACAAAGCTTTGTACTTGTAATCTGAAAGAAAAGATAGAATAACATATAAAGTGGACGTAGGCACGTTCTGGCCGAACCACTATAAATCTGCGTGTCTTTTACAGTTTAGCCCCTGTTTTTTATATATTTGCATAAATCACCCAAACCGCTAAGAACAACATAAAATCCACTAAATCATACGACTTTGAGGTGTTTGTCCATTTTTTGTGCAAACACTCTCTATTTGTCAAAACATGATTGGGTATTACAATGTTTTTCAGTTTCTATTCTGTATTGCCGCCACACTTACATTTCCAAAGTTTACAAATATATTAACAAATTAATTTCACAAAACTAATTAATTAACCATTTAAAATGAGGTTCTTGCATTTTAAATTCACATCTATTCCACAACAATGGGGCAAAATCCTAAAAAATCATATAAATTTCAAAATGATGATTTCTTCACTATATAAAAATTTCAGCTCGAAAACCAATATTTGATTACCCAGTTAAATTTAAAATCCAAATTTACCCATATTCCTTCATATAAAAATTCATCATATATTCCCCATGCATCGAATTTTTTTGAAAATTACACTACATATTCAAAAACCATGATATGTGGAAACCATTTTTTAACATTCCCTATCTAGAACCGCAAAGCTAAGCGCTACTGATGCTATAGTCATTCATAGTATTAACTTCTAACGACTAGATGCGGCTATGTTAATGGTATCTATAATATCAGAAGCACTTGAATATGAAACAAATCATATAAATTTCAAAGCAAAATTTTTCATTACATTCCAAAACACTTGTTCCATATTCAAATTACAAATCCCAATCTGTTCCGAAGAAAGGATAAAATATAATTATTACAAAATATGCCAAAAGCGGCATATGAAGATGCCCCTTGGATGACGAGAGTAATATTGTCATAATTGACATAATACACAGCGAAAATAAACATAAAACAAGAACTGCAACTCTTAAATAGCTATTGTCATCTGACTAAACCTGTAAAGCCTTAATCTCTCAGCGTACTCAAATCAATTTTGAGCACCCGAGAGTTTGGGGAGAAAACATAAACTTCGAGTCAAACATAAAGCCTGGTGTGAATAATACTATACATCCGGTTATCTGATATTAAGTGAGATCACGCCGCTTAGCGAAACGGGTTTCCCCTCACTAATATCCTTTTAAATTATATCCTTTCGTAAATCTTTATGCTGCAACCAAAATTGGTTAAAACTGTAAGGCATCATTATCTAAACACACACACACACATATATATATATATCAGGTAACAAATGGACTATCTATACGAATACTATAATTTTGTTTAGCTGATTATTAACCATTGGCTGACTTGGGCCAACCAGACAAAATCTTGAAATAATCTAACAACTGTTGGACACTTCTCTTTTGGAATGTCTGTCCTTGATCTATCTATTAAATACTTCTCTTCTAGACGGTCTATCCCTAACTTAATATCTCCCAAGCTTACCTGATCTAATGGTTTTGTGGGCTCACCAATAACCTATCTGTATACAAAACACATTCCTTTTTTTATGTAACCATAATTTAGTCTTACCTGCGACAAACACCTACACATTCGAATTTTAGACTAAATTAGCCATGGCTAAAACCTAATGTATAGGGAGCGATCCTATATCAGTCACATATGGTATTCTAATATCTGAGTCATTTTACATAGGGATAACCTCCCATAATTTTCCTTGAAAACTTTTCATCTGAAAATTGATTTAAACTTCTTTTAAATCAAACTTAAACAAGGTAAATACTCATACTTTATACTTTACTCGAAATTACATTGCCACGCTATATTTATACCTT
Organism: Allium cepa; assembly: GCA_030765085.1. Classification (NCBI taxonomy): domain Eukaryota; kingdom Viridiplantae; phylum Streptophyta; class Magnoliopsida; order Asparagales; family Amaryllidaceae; genus Allium; species Allium cepa. The sequence continues at coordinate 1,041,847,149 of CM060928.1, forward strand.
AAATCCATGTTGATGAAAACCTTTAAATATTTGAAAGTACCCCTTTCGATCATATTGAAATTGCCCCTTTTGAAACCATGAAAAACACTTTCTTTCATTTAGGACAAAAGGCCAAATCTTCCTTTCGAAACCATTCATTTAACCCTTTCGAAACCATTGAAATTCCTTTTCCTTTGAAAGCTAAAACCTTAGACATCCCTCTTTAAAATTAATAAACATTGCCTTTCGAAACCATAGGAAAAACCTTTTCCTTCAAACTTATTCAAAACATTGGAAAACCTTTCTTTTAGACCTTTCGAAATCATTGGGAACAACCCCTTAGAAAGCAACTCATAGCCTTTCAATAACATGGAGGAACCTCCCCTTTGAAACCTTTTTTAAAACCTTTCGAAGGCATCAAATCCTTAAACCCTTCAAAAGTATTTGGATTCAGTTTTAAAACATGTGAAAATCACCTTTCGAAAACATTCAACACAAAACTAGTCGAAACCTTTGAGTTATTCATTAAAATCATTAGGGTCACAAGCAAGTAGGTCGAAAGCATACTCTTTTGAAAGCTAAAACTTGTTGGATCATATGTTTTGATTGCTGACAAAACACAACAATTCACGAATCTACGACTATGATAACATCCATCGGCTCAATATATGGTTTATATAGTTATATATTTTAACAAGAGTCATCAAATGTGTATATAAATCTAGTTTTAGTGCTTTGTTAAAATCTTTCCTCAAGAATCATCATTCACATTCAAACAAACTTGCATGCATATTTTAATCGAAATCAAGTTTCCAAAAATTGCATGGACGGGGCACAAACCCAGTTCACTAGTTTGGAAGGCAAGTACTCTAACCAAATGAGTTACTATAGTTTTTACTGAACAATAGAATTTAGTCGACCGAATACAGTCAGTCAGTCGACTGAATTTGTGCATTTCAACATATATGTGCATGTTCTTAAATTCAGCCGACTGAATGACCCGAGTCAGTCAATTGAATTCTGCAACAGTCATTTTTTTTGTGAAAAGTCACTTCCTTTTTGAATAGCCTTCTTCCTCGCCAAGGGTTGCAACCCTTGCTATTCGCAGAGATCACTTCACTAGCAGTTGCAACTCCTTAACTACTATATATATGCATGAATTTCAAGATCAAATTACTTCACTTTCTTGCTTATACTTCAGTCATATTTTCTGAATTAACCACTCTCTTGAATTCATACATTCATTGCTTACGTATTCATTTCCATATTCTTCAAGCAATCTGAAACTTCCTAATCTTCATATACACACAACTACACACATCATACTTGAGGAAAAGATTATAGGAAGGGTGTACTACGAGTGAAATCCGTGTTATTAGAACATACAAGGTCAAAACAATCTTTTATATTTGTTGAAGTCATATTCCGCTGCTCGGGCATGAGAAGTCCTCTTCGGCTGCTGAGGCGAAATCTTGTTCTGCTGCTCAGGTCCTTGTTCGACTGCATAGGGGTTGTATAGCCCTGTTCCTCCGGGATAAGTGAGGATTCATAATGAAGTGAGTGTTTAAAATTAAATTTAATAAGATTTTTGTAATTAAATTTAAGAAGAAAAAAAAACCTTTATAATTTATAATGAAGTGAGTGTTTAAAATGAAATGAAAATAATAGGGATATGCTAACGGTTGTAAGTTACTATTTAATTGGTCTATTAATGTAGTTTCAACTGTTACAATTGGGTATTAAATTGAATATATGCAAATAAACGTATGGTAATGGAGTGAATTCAACATTATATAAGCAATTCAACATTATATAAGCAATTCAACATTATATAAGCAATTCTGATAATTAGTGGAAATAATAAACTTGAGTGTAATATAAAGTTAGTGACAACATTTATGCAAGTCACCTTTTTATTTAGGGCTGTTAAATTCAGAGTAGGAAGTCAATTACATTCAAATGTAGGTAAATGTTCATTAATGTGAGATAGGACTATAACTGTAATGTGTGATTGTAAATGAAATGACATAAATGGAAATTTATATTTTATGCATAAGATGAAATAAAGGAATGAAACCAAGTTGAATAAATTGATTTAGGTTTTATTTATGATAAATGTATATATTTGGGAAATTCAATATAATTGAAAATAACAAGTTATTACAAAAGAAAGATGAAAATTGGAATATGTATTTTTGTAAGGAAAGATAAACAAATAATAACTAGGTTTATAAAGTGATAACAGATTTAATAAAAGAGTAGGATTAAAGCATGGTAGTTATTGGAAAGTAATTAATTGAAATTTGGATGAATTGGGAATTTTTTTTATGTATTAGTATAAAAACCAATTTTAATATTACCCATAAGAGGATAAGTTAATAGTCGATTCAATAACATGATTGAGAAATCAAATATATGGATTTATTGGGAATTTAAAACTTATACTTTTTTTTGATAAAATACAGCGTTTTACACGCAATAAATTTTTCTACTTTTATTACATATTATATATATATATATATATATATATATATGTTCTTCTTATTATTATTTCATATATCCACCTCTATTTTATCTTTCTATTTTTATTTTTGACAGTCATGTTTATTTATTAGATTATTGCTTGTTTATATCTTTTATTTATGGCTTGGAAGAAACTAAAAGGGTATGCGTTATATTGTCTTAATTGTTTGCCGTTTTAATTGCCTACTCTTTATTTCTTTTTATTTATAAAACCTTGAAATTTAATATAAATTTTAACTTGATTTAATCATTTCCTAAAAGTATAAATATAAAATTGGAAGTTTTGAAATTTTTACTTTGTTAAAAGACAATTCCAACTGGAATTTTAATAAAAATGAACTATGTATATTTTAAATACGAAGAATGTAAACAAGTTAAAATTTTAGTTAAGTAATAACTTTGTAAAATCCAGTGTTTTATAGACTGTTAAATTTCGCATTTAAAAAAGGTACGCATTGTAATGATATAAGTAACGTAAAAACGTATAAATTAAAAACGTTACTTTTGTATAAATTTTTGGGTGTATTGTAATGCGTCAGTTTGGCGTATTTTAAAAAATTATATTTCAATATCTATATGGATTAATAAAATCAGTTAGGAGATTTCGAACCAAAACGTATTGATTTCGTTCCTACCCGTTTCTCTAAAATCATGCACTGATTAAGGAGATTCACACTACCAATATTGTTTTCAAAATTCGTGCTTCCCTTTCACGCAAATATCATCTGGAAAGAAATCAAACTTGCTTTCCTTGCGCGTGACATATCAGTGAAATTTATTTCCTTTAACATCTTTGTCATTTGCCTCTTTATAGAGATTTGATTTAAAAACTTTCACAAATAAATTTTATTCCACTTGCCATTCATTCCTCTCAATCAAATATAATTGCTTGCCTTCTAAAATTCAATCAATCGGAAAATTAAATTTCTTACCATTTTCTCTCCATGACATAAATCAACGCATGCATTCAAATCTGTCCTTGAAGTAGCATCCAAAGCAAATTAATACTTGCTGATTCTTTGTATACAAATCTCTCAGACTATAAAAATAGCACGCAACTATTAATTGGAAAAAATAGAGATATAACATTGCAATCAAATTTTTCGTATATCTGGCAATAAATCACGCATAATTATGTAAACATTATTTCGCTTGCCTCCTTATATTCGTTTCCCTTTACCATTTATCTCTTACGTTTTTTTTCTGGTCAACAAAAATAAATTCAAGCTTGCCTATTTGATTTCCTAGATTTCGCAAGTTTTATCATCTATAAATACCCTACTCGTTCACCTAAACTTTCATATACCTCCTCTCCTCTGATCTTCTCGAGCTGTTGCGTACAAGCTTCAGGTAATGGTTTTACTCTTTCTTCTTCTTTACATTTCCTTATGATCAGTTTATATCGTTTGTTCCACTGCTTCAAAAAAATGCTCGGCCTACACCCCATTTTCCCCTCCACCACGTCACGTCCCTCTAAGTTTTCATAACCGAGCTTATATCCCGAACAACCCCTGATAGTGTTGCCATGTTTTGCCGTGCATACCATAGTGATAAAGGAAACCAAGATTTGTTCTTTCTTTTGCACTCTGTTGAGAAATGTTGCATGCGTACCTATAGGTTGGGCCACGTGACCTTTAATGTGAGCCATATTGATGTGTGTTAGCAAATGGGGATATATTTGGAGCCATCTGGAATACTTTGTGATATAGTAGTGCCTGTGAAACAACCCAGGACCGTGCCATGTGTAGGATCTAGATTAACCCTAGAGGGGGGGGGGGGTGAATAGGGTTATAGCAAATTTTCTCGATTTAAACACAGAAATAAACTGCAGAAATAAATATGCTGAAAAATAAATCACACACAAAATTTACCCAGCTTCGGCAACCCCTGCCTACTGCTGCATTCACAGATTTCTATTAGAATTAAACAGTATCACGCTTACAACAACTCTACTAGACTCGCAGACCCTTTTGCTCCCGCTCACAAACACTCTACTAGACTCGCACACCCTGCTCCCTCCTATAGAGTTTCGCTCACTTGCAAACACTGCTCCCGCCTATAGAGCTTTGCAAACTCGCACGCTCTGCTCACTGAACTAATTCAAAATAGACAATCTGACACTACCTAACCTAGGTGGTGATTTACTAACTTTTTGGTTCGTAAAATAAAAAACAATAAATCAATAACCCTAAAACAATATTAATAAAAGCCTTAAACAAAACAAAACCCCCTTTTTATTTTTAAGAACCGGCCCACTTCCTTATTTCACCCGATCCTCTTTTTTTTTATCTTCGTTCGTGAGAAATAATGGCGGCTTCGTTCCAGTTGGGGCTTCGTTCCCTTTTGATCCAGTTAGGGCTTCGGCTCTTCGTTGCAATTAGGGCTTTGGTTTCTTCTATTGATCTGTGATTGGTTGCCCTAGCTTGCTTGCAGTTGCTCGATCGAGTTTTGATGCTTGTGAATTCGGTATGTACTGTGTCCTTTCGCTTTTCTAAATTGATACTTGAACTCGATCCGTGATTCGAGTTGGATGATTTTGTTCTTTGTTATGCTCGAACTCGAATTCAATTTGCCGATGATGTTTCGTGGTTTATATAGGGTTTGTAACCCTAGATTTGCGTCGTATATTCTCTATTTGAATTTGTCATATTATTCACCTCGGCCGTTCGATTAATTTCTGATGTTTGATGATTTCTCTGACTAATTCATATGTGAATATTCTGGTTGCTTGATGATTACGCCTTTGAATTAATTTCGTGATGACTTTCGACTTTGACTTGTTCAACATTGAGATTTTGACACGAACTTGATGCTGGATAATGTTTGACATCAACTTGGTTTTTAACTTGTTCCAATTTTGCAATTTCGGCTTCTTGAATTTCTGGCCCCTGTGTAATTTAACTCTGGTCATCTTTGTTTCAATGCTGATCTTGATTTCATGAATTTAATATTGACACTATTATGCTTCCACGACTTCGACATTTACATTGTTCATCTGTGTATTGCTGCAATCTTCATTGAGCTTGTATGCTTCAAGTTGCCTTGACTGGTTCATACTTGTTTAACTGGTTTTGATTGTTGCAGTATGTTACTGCATTTGGTCTGAGTCACTTGTTGTAACAACCGTGGTATTTTCAACCATTCGCATCCATTATAAGTGTATAGGTAGACACTCATGCCGGAATTAAATTGCTCAAAATACCGCGTTGTAAATAAAAATTTGGCAAATCTCAGAATATACAGTAAATAAAAATCATAGAATCACAGACACAAAGTAATAATAGTGCAGCGGAAGCAAAAGAAATAGTAGTTCATGAAGCTACTATATAAAAACATCAGAGTTACATAAAATACAACAGAGGAAATAAGGTACAAAAGAAGTCTCACTTCGTAGAAGTCAACTAATACAAGCGCTGAAAGGAACAACAGGTTTCAAAAGATAAACATGACAAGTAGATAATCTCCAGCGATTCCAACCTCCAGAAAGTGGAAATCCAAATCTGTGAATAACTCAGGCTGACCCGAGCGTAAATAAAAATACAAAAACTCGAGTCAGGACATACATACTTATACAATGTAAACCAACTCAAGTGAACTGTAGTAAAGGTACAAGTAACTTAGAAGATGCTTGGGACCGCCCATCCTCTAAGGATCCGTTAAACTATTTACTATGTAGTATATTGCGCTATATACAGTAGTGTCTAATCAGTAAAGTATAACCATATAGAAAATAGCGTTAAGGGGATGGTGAACCTTAACGCGGTCGGATCTTTAAAACCAAAATCGTAGTGGGCTCGATATAAGGATATGACACGGCACGCGAGGCAATGCCAGGGTGGATACACCGTTTGCACTCCCGGACCGGTGGTGACGGCAAGCCAGCAGCTTCCGCCCACCTCGAACAATACCCTCGAATCAAAGTGGCGCCACCGAATCGAATCACAAAAATAATAGAATGGTTTCCGATGGAGCATGCTCGATGAAAGGGTGCGACCCTTTGTGTAGCCCGGTATAGCTCCTGTTTTAGTCATATATGCCAACTCACGGGAGTTGGGTCCACGTAATATACCTCGAGAACGTCGCCACCATCCTACTTCATTCTGGAATCTCCACCGCGTACACAGTTGTTAAAGTGGTTTTCGGTATTGGCCGGCTATAAGACAATATCCGATTCCGGTCTCTTTAACAACCAATCGTTATTATAACCCATGGATATTTATTTCAAAATAATTTATACTTTCAAAACCAAACTAACATATCCATTTCAAAATCATATAATTTCTTTCAAAACAGTATATACTTTCAAAACCAAATTATCATACTCATTTCAAAACCATATCACAATAGTATCATTTCCATTTCAAAAATAATTCAATAATATATCATTTAAATAAAACCCAAATTTCCAAATCATTGAATATTTCTTTCAATTTATTAAACTTGAAATATTCCTTTAAATTATCATAGCATTTTGGAAATGTTACCTTAAGAAATCATAGCATTTTTTTTTGAATGTGATACTTTCCACTTTAACATTTTATATAATCAAGGTATTTATAAGCTTACAACTTTAACATGGTCAATTTATCATAGCCTTATAGTTAAATAAACTTTCTTACTGTAATATCCAATTTAAAACCAAAATTCTTATGTTAAGTTAAAAGTACCTTATAACTTACATTATTATTACAATAAAGAAACTTTACTATTTTAATCATTTAAAGTACGCCATTTACATAAATTAAAACTTGCTTATCAAATGTACGTTATCAACTTACATTTTATTATTACAGTAAGTAACATTTATCAATTTAATCAATTTAAAATACACCATTACATTGATTAAAATCTACATGTCAAATGTGCGTTTTAACTTACATTTATTATAATAAAGAGCATTTATCATTTTTCAATATTACACTAATTAAAACTTATATTATCAAATGTATGTTTTAAATTTACATTCCTATTACAGTAATGAGCATTTATTAATTTAATCAATACCATACTACTTAAAACTTTACATGTTTCTTTCCTTAATTAAAACTTGCACTATTTCTTTCATTAATTAGGAATTTACATGTTTCTTTCATTAATTAAAAACTCATACGTTTCTTTCATTAATTAAAACTTACCCTTTTCTTTCATTAATTAAAACTTATACGTTTCTTTCATTAATTAAAACTTACCCTTTTCTTTCATTAATTAAAACTTATACGTTTCTTTCATTAATTAAAACTTACCCTTTTCTTTCATTAATTAAAACTTGCACTATTTCTTGCATTAATTAAAAACTTACCAATTTCTTTCATTAATTAAAACTTACACCTTTCACATGTGTGTTTAACTTACATTTTTCCATTTCAAAGTCATAGTTATTACCTTACAAAACATAACATTTTACAAAAGAATATTTTATCATAGTCAAACAATCAAATTCTTTACAAATTTTATTCCTTTAGACATCAATTCCACCATGATTCCAAAACTTATTACAAGATGTCACATATAAGTGTATTTCATTTTATTTATTCAAAAATACATTGTTTATTTTACAAAATATGTCCATCGTGGGAAACAACCTTTATTACAATTACTAGGCTAGACTTAAGATTCCAAATTTAATCAAACTTAATTATTAAGTTATTTATCATAAATAAGACTCTTTAAATTCCATTCAAAACCAATTAACTTATAAAAAATTTAACTTATATAAAAACAATATTTCTTTACACTTTAAAGCATTAAATCAAATTAAGTTAAAATTTTCATATATTTATAATTCAAAATACTTAATAATTTTTTGAAATATTTAAAGTACTTACTAAATTTTTAGGAAAATATCATTTAAAAATATAACCATGGGCCTGTATGATATTTTCTAACCTAGGTCAAATGATACGGATAATATGTCATTTCAATCCGTGATTTAAGAAGAAAAATCCGGGTTCTATCATTTCAAACCCGCAATCCCAAGTAAAATAAATACAATAAAATCACTCGAGCCTATCATTTCAGCCCATAGTGATAGGGAATTTGCAGTGTGATAAACAGGAAATAAATAACAGTATAACAAATAAAATCATAACAGATGATGTAACAGGGATATAGCAATATTTAACATCATATAGATTTATCACATGCATATATGAACATAATAACATAACATATTAATTTATACAATTCACATGTCATCGTTTCACAAATTAAAAGTACGTATGTCTAAAGAGATAAAACTCACCTTTTTAAAGCTAGAAATCAAATTCAACACACAAATCTAAACCCTGCAAAGCACGACAAGGCACGACAAAGCACGACTATACTTGAGTGATGGAGAGTCAAGATCCAATCTTGTACATAAACAAATACACAAATTATAAGGATATAATTCAACACAAGATTGTAAATCAAAAAAATAAATAAAATGAAAAGAATATGGATCAAATGGCATAACCTTGACCTTAAACATCATGGGTCTTGGCCATGATAGTTTTGGTGGCATGCGAGACCGGTTATGGAGGTGGTGGAGAGAGGATGAGGTCGGAATTATGGTGAAGAGGTGAACAAGGTGGTGGCTGAACTAGCATGAAGAAAACAAAAGGAAAACAAAATGAAAAAGAGGAGAAAGAGAAGAAAGAAGAAGAGGAGGCCATTACTTAAACAAAATAGAAAACAAAAGAAAGAAAAAAAAAAGGGAAGAGAGAAGGAGGAGAAGCCATGGAATTTTTTTTCTCAAAATAGAAATGAACGTGAGAATGAGATGTAGGAAAGCTTTGTACGTAAATTGCAAATATGATATGGCGGCTAGGGTTATGAAGATAAATGGCCAAAAGAATGGCAAGAATTAAAAAGGCTAGTAAATGAGGGGATTTATTCCCTATTTAATCAAATAGCTTAATGGATTTAATTAAATTTCCTTTTTTTTTTTTAGCCGTGAATAAGAATGAAGAGATATGGAAATGAGATGTTTCTCATGGCTAATAGATGGAGTTATGCACGGCTAGAGATGTGGGAAGTAATTTGCTAAGGTTTGAAATAAAGAGGGTAGGAAAAAAAAAGGCAAGAAATTAAAAAGGCACAAATTAAGGAGGAAGAATCTTGTGAAATTTTTCCTTTGTTTGCATGCAATGAAAATGCAATAAATGTACAAAACAGGTAACCTATATCTCTTGAAATTCCTAAGCTATTATTCAAAGAAAAAATCAATCAAAGAACAAATGAATATATTCAAAGTTTATACAAATAAAATAGAAAATAAAAATTAGAGAAACAAACATAGGGAAATAAAATATAGAAAGTCATTGTGTGCAAACACTGTATTTTTATCTAAATTAAAAGTATAAGTTTAAATTCAAAAAAAAATCCATATTAACATTGGTTTAGATACTAATACATTAATAACTTCCAATTCATTCAAATTTCAGTTTACATAGTAATTAATTTCATTCTCTTACCATAAATCTATTTGTTATGAAATTGAATTCACATTTAATTAAATTTCCAATAATTGCCTTGCTTCAATTCTTTTCTTCTAATAAATATATTATCACTCTATAAACCTAGCTATTTTTTTTTATCATTCATTACATAAATATATATTCAAATTTTCATCTTTCTATTATAATAACTGTTATTTTCAATTATATTGAGTTTGCTAAATATATACGTTTATTATAATTAAAACCTCAATCCATTTATCCAACTTGGTTTCATTCCTTTATTTCATCTTATGGATAAAATATACATTTCATAAAATATACATTCCCATTTATGTCATTACATTCACACTTTACAATTACTGTCCTATCTCATATAAATGAAAATTTACTTACATTTAAGTGTAGTTGATTTTATACTTTAAATTTAGCAGCCTAAATAAATGTAACTTGCAATAAATGTTATCCTTATCTTTATATTACACTCAAGTTTATCATGTCCACTAATTATCATAATTGCTTACATAATGTTTAATTCATTCAATTACCATAAATTATACACTAATTCATTTACCCACACAACTTACATTTATTTACTTATATCCATTTTACACCTAAATGTAACATCTACAACTAGATTAATAGACCCATTAAATAGTAACTTACAACCGTTACTATAACTTTTAATCACACCTTTGAATTCACTGTTCACAAACATACGTTACCATTCTTATATACCAAATCTTTATTCAATGGTCATTTTTCATACTAAATCATTTATAAATTTTAATGTTTGCATTTTTTTTCTTACATAAATTTATAGCCATGTATAACAATTTACATTACTTCAATAAACTGTAATTTCATTTCAATTTTTATTAATTAGTTTTTTTTTTAAGTACAAACTTACATCTCATTTTGGCATTCATTTCATTATTAAATTACAAATTTTTTTTTTCCAAAATATTTATCAAAATCTTATTAAATTGACAGCTTTAATTATTGAAAATTTACGGGTCGTTACACTCTCCTCCACTCAAAACTTTTCGTCCCCGAAAAGGAAGAGGTGGGAGAATAGAACAACCTAACAGAAAAAGATTAGACAGCAAAGAAGATAATAAAATTTAAATCCATGGAAACTTCAACTTAAATTAATAATTGATTTCATTCATTTGGTTTCACTTAAGTTAAATAAATCTTAACTATTTCAAATTTTATTTTCTTAAATTAACAATTTTCCAAAGTCATGAATTTGAAAATCATTTATTATACTCATAATTTATTCAATAAATTTAATTCTTCTTTATTCCATAATTATTATTAAATTTATTCCACTTAATATATCTAATCATATATATTAAGTTTATTGACACTTATTATATCTGCTCCAATTTATTTATAAATTCCTTTATCACCATTATATTGTAAATTATTCAATTAACTTTTATTCTGTTTACCCCTATTAATCTTTTATAACTAAAATTTAAGTGTATAACATTTATTATAACTACTTAAATTTTATTTATAAAAATCCTTTTATATTGTATTTTATCCAATTACATATTCACTTCTGAATAATTTTAGGTACGTTATATTACAATGTAATTGAGTATTATACAAACAAACCTTCTAATTCAATTATTCAAGCTTAAGTATTTATTCAAAATTTTGATCATTTAAAATTTTAAATCATCCTTTAAGATAAAATTCAAGAATTCATTTTCCGATTAACTTCAAACAAATTTTTTTTTTAGAGGTAAATAACTAAATATATACATACACAATATATATATATATAAAATAAAATTTACATCATATATTAATATATAGTATAAGTCAAGTCATATTTTAGAAATCCAAATCAATTTAATTCTCCAAAGCAAGACTGTAGCAAAACTACAGAATGGTCTCTTCACTTCGAAACTCGAAAATGAATGTTGATGATGCTGCAGTCATCACCGAAACTATTCTCCAGCGACAAAGAGAAGAGCACTGATTTAAAAACTTTAAAATTCTTTGAAAACAAATTCTATTCAAAATACTTTAAATAATATAACCCTTTTAAAACTTTTAAACCAAAGTTCGAGATCATCGGAAAATAAATTCTCAGATTTCTTTTCTAAATTCATTTAAGTTCCCAAATCAATTTATAAACAATTATTTATAAATTCATTTATAGAACAATAAATGATAAATCAAGTATTATCATTTCAAATTATCAATTTGAATCATTTTATTAAGTTCCATAGATATATATATATCAAAATTTTATTTCATTAACCAAATTTTAAAATAATATTGTGTCAGTTTGTTCTATCAAAGTGTTTTAGAAATCCTATCGATAGCGTTGATCAGACGAATCGATCGGAAACCCAAATCAACATCAACAACTCAAACAACACAATATATAAAAAAAATATAGATTGACAAATACAATTCAAAATGTTTGAAAATATGTTGGAAACAAAAGACAAGATGATTAAATATAGAGTAGGGAGGTGGATTAGCTAATATAAATCACGGGCAACCTTAATCGGGTCAACCGTGACTTAAAGTATAAGGTCGAAGTGGATTTTTTGGGGTAAATCTACATTCAACCTCATAAGATAGAGTTTTGGATAATAGGAGATACTAGCATCTAAACTGAGGATATAAAATCTTTGGTGAATCGATGCTGTTGTAAAGGAGTTTCACCCCTTTTACAAGAAAATTTTTGAGATTGGCGAGACCGCCAATTCACTATAAAGATCATTCGAAGTGGAGTTATGGGATACTCCAGAATCAAATGAAGATGAATGGCGGGGAATAAGAATGGATTTTGGAACCATAGGGAACGTTCCAAAATTCAAAGGAATCGAGTCAAAAGAATGAGATTCAACTCGAATGAAAGTGATTCTGTAAATACATCTACTCCATATGCTGAGTTTTGCCTAGAGCTACCAAAGCTCTGATACCAACTGTAACAACCGTGGTATTTTCAACCATTCGCATCCATTATAAGTGTATATGTAGACACTCATGCCGGAATTAAATTGCTCAAAATACCGCGTTGTAAATAAAAATTTGGCAAATCTCAGAATATACAGTAAATAAAAATCATAGAATCACAGACACAGAGTAATAATAGTGCAGCGGAAGCAAAAGAAATAGTAGTTCATGAAGCTACTATATAAAAATATCAGAGTTACATAAAATACAACAGAGGAAATAAGGTACAAAAGAAGTCTCACTTCGTAGAAGTCAACTAATACAAGCGCTGAAAGGAACAACAGGTTTCAAAAGATAAACATGACAAGTAGATAATCTCCAGCGATTCCAACCTCCAGAAAGTGGAAATCCAAATCTGTGAATAACTCAGGCTGACCCGAGCGTAAATAAAAATACAAACACTCGAGTCAGGACATACATACTTATACAATGTAAACCAACTCAAGTGAACTGTAGTAAAGGTACAAGTAACTTAGAAGATGCTTGGGACCGCCCATCCTCTAAGGATCCGTTAAACTATTTACTATGTAGTATATTGCGCTATATACAGTAGTGTCTAATCAGTAAAGTATAACCATATAGAAAATAGCGTTAAGGGGATGGTGAACCTTAACGCGGTCGGATCTTTAAAACCAAAATCGTAGTGGGCTCGATATAAGGATATGACACGGCACGCGAGGCAATGCCAGGGTGGATACACCGTTTGCACTCCCGGACCGGTGGTGACGGCAAGCCAGCAGCTTCCGCCCACCTCGAACAATACCCTCGAATCAAAGTGGCGCCACCGAATCGAATCACAAAAATAATAGAATGGTTTCCGATGGAGCATGCTCGATGAAAGGGTGCGACCCTTTGTGTAGCCCGGTATAGCTCCTGTTTTAGTCATATATGCCAACTCACGGGAGTTGGGTCCACGTAATATACCTCGAGAACGTCGCCACCATCCTACTTCATTCTGGAATCTCCACCGCGTACAAAGTTGTTAAAGTGGTTTTCGGTATTGGCCGGCTATAAGACAATATCCGATCCCGGTCTCTTTAACAACCAATCGTTATTATAACCCATGGATATTTATTTCAAAATAATTTATACTTTCAAAACCAAACTAACATATCCATTTCAAAATCATATAATTTCTTTCAAAACAGTATATACTTTCAAAACCAAATTATCATACTCATTTCAAAACCATATCACAATAGTATCATTTCCATTTCAAAAATAATTCAATAATATACCATTTAAATAAAACCCAAATTTCCAAATCATTGAATATTTCTTTCAATTTATTAAACTTGAAATATTCCTTTAAATTATCATGGCATTTTGGAAATGTTACCTTAAGGAATCATAGCATTTTTTTTTGAATGTGATACTTTCCACTTTAACATTTTATATAATCAAGGTATTTATAAGCTTACAACTTTAACATGGTCAATTTATCATAGCCTTATAGTTAAATAAACTTTCTTACTGTAATATCCAATTTAAAACCAAAATTCTTATGTTAAGTTAAAAGTACCTTATAACTTACATTATTATTACAATAAAGAAACTTTACTATTTTAATCATTTAAAGTACGCCATTTACATAAATTAAAACTTGCTTATCAAATGTACGTTATCAACTTACATTTTATTATTACAGTAAGTAACATTTATCAACTTAATCAATTTAAAATACACCATTACATTGATTAAAATCTACATGTCAAATGTGCGTTTTAACTTACATTTATTATAATAAAGAGCATTTATCATTTTTCAATATTACACTAATTAAAACTTATATTATCAAATGTATGTTTTAAATTTACATTCCTATTACAGTAATGAGCATTTATTAATTTAATCAATACCATACTACTTAAAACTTTACATGTTTCTTTCCTTAATTAAAACTTGCACTATTTCTTTCATTAATTAGGAATTTACATGTTTCTTTCATTAATTAAAAACTCATACGTTTCTTTCATTAATTAAAACTTACCCTTTTCTTTCATTAATTAAAACTTATACGTTTCTTTCATTAATTAAAACTTACCCTTTTCTTTCATTAATTAAAACTTATACGTTTCTTTCATTAATTAAAACTTACCCTTTTCTTTCATTAATTAAAACTTGCACTATTTCTTGCATTAATTAAAAACTTACCAATTTCTTTCATTAATTAAAACTTACACCTTTCACATGTGTGTTTAACTTACATTTTTCCATTTCAAAGTCATAGTTATTACCTTACAAAACATAACATTTTACAAAAGAATATTTTATCATAGTCAAACAATCAAATTCTTTACAAATTTTATTCCTTTAGACATCAATTCCACCATGATTCCAAAACTTATTACAAGATGTCACATATAAGTGTATTTCATTTTATTTATTCAAAAATACATTGTTTATTTTACAAAATATGTCCATCGTGGGAAACAACCTTTATTACAATTACTAGGCTAGACTTAAGATTCCAAATTTAATCAAACTTAATTATTAAGTTATTTATCATAAATAAGACTCTTTAAATTCCATTCAAAACCAATTAACTTATAAAAAATTTAACTTATATAAAAACAATATTTCTTTACACTTTAAAGCATTAAATCAAATTAAGTTAAAATTTTCATATATTTATAATTCAAAATACTTAATAATTTTTTGAAATATTTAAAGTACTTACTAAATTTTTAGGAAAATATCATTTAAAAATATAACCATGGGCCTGTATGATATTTTCTAACCTAGGTCAAATGATACGGATAATATGTCATTTCAATCCGTGATTTAAGAAGAAAAATCCGGGTTCTATCATTTCAAACCCGCAATCCCAAGTAAAATAAATACAATAAAATCACTCGAGCCTATCATTTCAGCCCATAGTGATAGGGAACTTGCAGTGTGATAAACAGGAAATAAATAACAGTATAACAAATAAAATCATAACAGATGATGTAACAGGGATATAGCAATATTTAACATCATATAGATTTATCACAGGCATATATGAACATAATAACATAACATATTAATTTATACAATTCACATGTCATCGTTTCACAAATTAAAAGTACGTATGTCTAAAGAGATAAAACTCACCTTTTTAAAGCTAGAAATCAAATTCAACACACAAATCTAAACTCTGCAAAGCACGACAAGGCACGACAAAGCACGACTATACTTGAGTGATGGAGAGTCAAGATCCAATCTTGTACATAAACAAATACACAAATTATAAGGATATAATTCAACACAAGATTGTAAATCAAAAAAATAAATAAAATGAAAAGAATATGGATCAAATGGCATAACCTTGACCTTAAACATCATGGGTCTTGGCCATGATAGTTTTGGTGGCATGCGAGACCGGTTATGGAGGTGGTGGAGAGAGGATGAGGTCGGAATTATGGTGAAGAGGTGAACAAGGTGGTGGCTGAACTAGCATGAAGAAAACAAAAGGAAAACAAAATGAAAAAGAGGAGAAAGAGAAGGAAGAAGAAGAGGAGGCCATTACTTAAAAAAAATAGATAACAAAAGAAAGAAAAAAAAAGGGAAGAGAGAAGGAGGAGAAGCCATGGAATTTTTTTTCTCAAAATAGAAATGAACGTGAGAATGAGATGTAGGAAAGCTTTGTACGTGAATTGCAAATATGATATGGCGGCTAGGGTTATGAAGATAAATGGCCAAAAGAATGGCAAGAATTAAAAAGGCTAGTAAATGAGGGGATTTATTCCCTATTTAATCAAATAGCTTAATGGATTTAATTAAATTTCCTTTTTTTTTTTTAGCCGTGAATAAGAATGAAGAGATATGGAAATGAGATGTTCCTCATGGCTAATAGATGGAGTTATGCACGGCTAGAGATGTGGGAAGTAATTTGCTAAGGTTTGAAATAAAGAGGGTAGGAAAAAAAAAGGCAAGAAATTAAAAAGGCACAAATTAAGGAGGAAGAATCTTGTGAAATTTTTCCTTTGTTTGCATGCAATGAAAATGCAATAAATGTACAAAACAGGTAACCTATATCTCTTGAAATTCCTAAGCTATTATTCAAAGAAAAAATCAATCAAAGAACAAATGAATATATTCAAAGTTTATACAAATAAAATAGAAAATAAAAATTAGAGAAACAAACATAGGGAAATAAAATATAGAAAGTCATTGTGTGCAAACACTGTATTTTTATCTAAATTAAAAGTATAAGTTTAAATTCAAAAAAAAATCCATATTAACATTGGTTTAGATACTAATACATTAATAACTTCCAATTCATTCAAATTTCAGTTTACATAGTAATTAATTTCATTCTCTTACCATAAATCTATTTGTTATGAAATTGAATTCACATTTAATTAAATTTCCAATAATTGCCTTGCTTCAATTCTTTTCTTCTAATAAATATATTATCACTCTATAAACCTAGCTATTTTTTTTTATCATTCATTACATAAATATATATTCAAATTTTCATCTTTCTATTATAATAACTGTTATTTTCAATTATATTGAGTTTGCTAAATATATACGTTTATTATAATTAAAACCTCAATCCATTTATCCAACTTGGTTTCATTCCTTTATTTCATCTTATGGATAAAATATACATTTCATAAAATATACATTCCCATTTATGTCATTACATTCACACTTTACAATTACTGTCCTATCTCATATAAATGAAAATTTACTTACATTTAAGTGTAGTTGATTTTATACTTTAAATTTAGCAGCCTAAATAAATGTAACTTGCAATAAATGTTATCCTTATCTTTATATTACACTCAAGTTTATCATGTCCACTAATTATCATAATTGCTTACATAATGTTTAATTCATTCAATTACCATAAATTATACACTAATTCATTTACCCACACAACTTACATTTATTTACTTATATCCATTTTACACCTAAATGTAACATCTACAACTAGATTAATAGACCCATTAAATAGTAACTTACAACCGTTACTATAACTTTTAATCACACCTTTGAATTCACTGTTCACAAACATACGTTACCATTCTTATATACCAAATCTTTATTCAATGGTCATTTTTCATACTAAATCATTTATAAATTTTAATGTTTGCATTTTTTTTCTTACATAAATTTATAGCCATGTATAACAATTTACATTACTTCAATAAACTGTAATTTCATTTCAATTTTTATTAATTAGTTTTTTTTTTAAGTACAAACTTACATCTCATTTTGGCATTCATTTCATTATTAAATTACAAATTTTTTTTTTCCAAAATATTTATCAAAATCTTATTAAATTGACAGCTTTAATTATTGAAAATTTACGGGTCGTTACACTCTCCTCCACTCAAAACTTTTCGTCCCCGAAAAGGAAGAGGTGGGAGAATAGAACAACCTAACAGAAAAAGATTAGACAGCAAAGAAGATAATAAAATTTAAATCCATGGAAACTTCAACTTAAATTAATAATTGATTTCATTCATTTGGTTTCACTTAAGTTAAATAAATCTTAACTATTTCAAATTTTATTTTCTTAAATTAACAATTTTCCAAAGTCATGAATTTGAAAATCATTTATTATACTCATAATTTATTCAATAAATTTAATTCTTCTTTATTCCATAATTATTATTAAATTTATTCCACTTAATATATCTAATCATATATATTAAGTTTATTGACACTTATTATATCTGCTCCAATTTATTTATAAATTCCTTTATCACCATTATATTGTAAATTATTCAATTAACTTTTATTCTGTTTACCCCTATTAATCTTTTATAACTAAAATTTAAGTGTATAACATTTATTATAACTACTTAAATTTTATTTATAAAAATCCTTTTATATTGTATTTTATCCAATTACATATTCACTTCTGAATAATTTTAGGTACGTTATATTACAATGTAATTGAGTATTATACAAACAAACCTTCTAATTCAATTATTCAAGCTTAAGTATTTATTCAAAATTTTGATCATTTAAAATTTTAAATCATCCTTTAAGATAAAATTCAAGAATTCATTTTCCGATTAACTTCAAACAAATTTTTTTTTTAGAGGTAAATAACTAAATATATACATACACAATATATATATATATAAAATAAAATTTACATCATATATTAATATATAGTATAAGTCAAGTCATATTTTAGAAATCCAAATCAATTTAATTCTCCAAAGCAAGACTGTAGCAAAACTACAGAATGGTCTCTTCACTTCGAAACTCGAAAATGAATGTTGATGATGCTGCAGTCATCACCGAAACTATTCTCCAGCGACAAAGAGAAGAGCACTGATTTAAAAACTTTAAAATTCTTTGAAAACAAATTCTATTCAAAATACTTTAAATAATATAACCCTTTTAAAACTTTTAAACCAAAGTTCGAGATCATCGGAAAATAAATTCTCAGATTTCTTTTCTAAATTCATTTAAGTTCCCAAATCAATTTATAAACAATTATTTATAAATTCATTTATAGAACAATAAATGATAAATCAAGTATTATCATTTCAAATTATCAATTTGAATCATTTTATTAAGTTCCATAGATATATATATATCAAAATTTTATTTCATTAACCAAATTTTAAAATAATATTGTGTCAGTTTGTTCTATCAAAGTGTTTTAGAAATCCTATCGATAGCGTTGATCAGACGAATCGATCGGAAACCCAAATCAACATCAACAACTCAAACAACACAATATATAAAAAAAATATAGATTGACAAATACAATTCAAAATGTTTGAAAATATGTTGGAAACAAAAGACAAGATGATTAAATATAGAGTAGGGAGGTGGATTAGCTAATATAAATCACGGGCAACCTTAATCGGGTCAACCGTGACTTAAAGTATAAGGTCGAAGTGGATTTTTTGGGGTAAATCTACATTCAACCTCATAAGATAGAGTTTTGGATAATAGGAGATACTAGCATCTAAACTGAGGATATAAAATCTTTGGTGAATCGATGCTGTTGTAAAGGAGTTTCACCCCTTTTACAAGAAAATTTTTGAGATTGGCGAGACCGCCAATTCACTATAAAGATCATTCGAAGTGGAGTTATGGGATACTCCAGAATCAAATGAAGATGAATGGCGGGGAATAAGAATGGATTTTGGAACCATAGGGAACGTTCCAAAATTCAAAGGAATCGAGTCAAAAGAATGAGATTCAACTCGAATGAAAGTGATTCTGTAAATACATCTACTCCATATGCTGAGTTTTGCCTAGAGCTACCAAAGCTCTGATACCAACTGTAACAACCGTGGTATTTTCAACCATTCGCATCCATTATAAGTGTATATGTAGACACTCATGCCGGAATTAAATTGCTCAAAATACCGCGTTGTAAATAAAAATTTGGCAAATCTCAGAATATACAGTAAATAAAAATCATAGAATCACAGACACAGAGTAATAATAGTGCAGCGGAAGCAAAAGAAATAGTAGTTCATGAAGCTACTATATAAAAATATCAGAGTTACATAAAATACAACAGAGGAAATAAGGTACAAAAGAAGTCTCACTTCGTAGAAGTCAACTAATACAAGCGCTGAAAGGAACAACAGGTTTCAAAAGATAAACATGACAAGTAGATAATCTCCAGCGATTCCAACCTCCAGAAAGTGGAAATCCAAATCTGTGAATAACTCAGGCTGACCCGAGCGTAAATAAAAATACAAACACTCGAGTCAGGACATACATACTTATACAATGTAAACCAACTCAAGTGAACTGTAGTAAAGGTACAAGTAACTTAGAAGATGCTTGGGACCGCCCATCCTCTAAGGATCCGTTAAACTATTTACTATGTAGTATATTGCGCTATATACAGTAGTGTCTAATCAGTAAAGTATAACCATATAGAAAATAGCGTTAAGGGGATGGTGAACCTTAACGCGGTCGGATCTTTAAAACCAAAATCGTAGTGGGCTCGATATAAGGATATGACACGGCACGCGAGGCAATGCCAGGGTGGATACACCGTTTGCACTCCCGGACCGGTGGTGACGGCAAGCCAGCAGCTTCCGCCCACCTCGAACAATACCCTCGAATCAAAGTGGCGCCACCGAATCGAATCACAAAAATAATAGAATGGTTTCCGATGGAGCATGCTCGATGAAAGGGTGCGACCCTTTGTGTAGCCCGGTATAGCTCCTGTTTTAGTCATATATGCCAACTCACGGGAGTTGGGTCCACGTAATATACCTCGAGAACGTCGCCACCATCCTACTTCATTCTGGAATCTCCACCGCGTACAAAGTTGTTAAAGTGGTTTTCGGTATTGGCCGGCTATAAGACAATATCCGATCCCGGTCTCTTTAACAACCAATCGTTATTATAACCCATGGATATTTATTTCAAAATAATTTATACTTTCAAAACCAAACTAACATATCCATTTCAAAATCATATAATTTCTTTCAAAACAGTATATACTTTCAAAACCAAATTATCATACTCATTTCAAAACCATATCACAATAGTATCATTTCCATTTCAAAAATAATTCAATAATATACCATTTAAATAAAACCCAAATTTCCAAATCATTGAATATTTCTTTCAATTTATTAAACTTGAAATATTCCT
Organism: Allium cepa; assembly: GCA_030765085.1. Taxonomy (NCBI): domain Eukaryota; kingdom Viridiplantae; phylum Streptophyta; class Magnoliopsida; order Asparagales; family Amaryllidaceae; genus Allium; species Allium cepa. The sequence continues at coordinate 1,041,868,661 of CM060928.1, forward strand.
TTAAATTATCATGGCATTTTGGAAATGTTACCTTAAGGAATCATAGCATTTTTTTTTGAATGTGATACTTTCCACTTTAACATTTTATATAATCAAGGTATTTATAAGCTTACAACTTTAACATGGTCAATTTATCATAGCCTTATAGTTAAATAAACTTTCTTACTGTAATATCCAATTTAAAACCAAAATTCTTATGTTAAGTTAAAAGTACCTTATAACTTACATTATTATTACAATAAAGAAACTTTACTATTTTAATCATTTAAAGTACGCCATTTACATAAATTAAAACTTGCTTATCAAATGTACGTTATCAACTTACATTTTATTATTACAGTAAGTAACATTTATCAACTTAATCAATTTAAAATACACCATTACATTGATTAAAATCTACATGTCAAATGTGCGTTTTAACTTACATTTATTATAATAAAGAGCATTTATCATTTTTCAATATTACACTAATTAAAACTTATATTATCAAATGTATGTTTTAAATTTACATTCCTATTACAGTAATGAGCATTTATTAATTTAATCAATACCATACTACTTAAAACTTTACATGTTTCTTTCCTTAATTAAAACTTGCACTATTTCTTTCATTAATTAGGAATTTACATGTTTCTTTCATTAATTAAAAACTCATACGTTTCTTTCATTAATTAAAACTTACCCTTTTCTTTCATTAATTAAAACTTATACGTTTCTTTCATTAATTAAAACTTACCCTTTTCTTTCATTAATTAAAACTTATACGTTTCTTTCATTAATTAAAACTTACCCTTTTCTTTCATTAATTAAAACTTGCACTATTTCTTGCATTAATTAAAAACTTACCAATTTCTTTCATTAATTAAAACTTACACCTTTCACATGTGTGTTTAACTTACATTTTTCCATTTCAAAGTCATAGTTATTACCTTACAAAACATAACATTTTACAAAAGAATATTTTATCATAGTCAAACAATCAAATTCTTTACAAATTTTATTCCTTTAGACATCAATTCCACCATGATTCCAAAACTTATTACAAGATGTCACATATAAGTGTATTTCATTTTATTTATTCAAAAATACATTGTTTATTTTACAAAATATGTCCATCGTGGGAAACAACCTTTATTACAATTACTAGGCTAGACTTAAGATTCCAAATTTAATCAAACTTAATTATTAAGTTATTTATCATAAATAAGACTCTTTAAATTCCATTCAAAACCAATTAACTTATAAAAAATTTAACTTATATAAAAACAATATTTCTTTACACTTTAAAGCATTAAATCAAATTAAGTTAAAATTTTCATATATTTATAATTCAAAATACTTAATAATTTTTTGAAATATTTAAAGTACTTACTAAATTTTTAGGAAAATATCATTTAAAAATATAACCATGGGCCTGTATGATATTTTCTAACCTAGGTCAAATGATACGGATAATATGTCATTTCAATCCGTGATTTAAGAAGAAAAATCCGGGTTCTATCATTTCAAACCCGCAATCCCAAGTAAAATAAATACAATAAAATCACTCGAGCCTATCATTTCAGCCCATAGTGATAGGGAACTTGCAGTGTGATAAACAGGAAATAAATAACAGTATAACAAATAAAATCATAACAGATGATGTAACAGGGATATAGCAATATTTAACATCATATAGATTTATCACAGGCATATATGAACATAATAACATAACATATTAATTTATACAATTCACATGTCATCGTTTCACAAATTAAAAGTACGTATGTCTAAAGAGATAAAACTCACCTTTTTAAAGCTAGAAATCAAATTCAACACACAAATCTAAACTCTGCAAAGCACGACAAGGCACGACAAAGCACGACTATACTTGAGTGATGGAGAGTCAAGATCCAATCTTGTACATAAACAAATACACAAATTATAAGGATATAATTCAACACAAGATTGTAAATCAAAAAAATAAATAAAATGAAAAGAATATGGATCAAATGGCATAACCTTGACCTTAAACATCATGGGTCTTGGCCATGATAGTTTTGGTGGCATGCGAGACCGGTTATGGAGGTGGTGGAGAGAGGATGAGGTCGGAATTATGGTGAAGAGGTGAACAAGGTGGTGGCTGAACTAGCATGAAGAAAACAAAAGGAAAACAAAATGAAAAAGAGGAGAAAGAGAAGGAAGAAGAAGAGGAGGCCATTACTTAAAAAAAATAGATAACAAAAGAAAGAAAAAAAAAGGGAAGAGAGAAGGAGGAGAAGCCATGGAATTTTTTTTCTCAAAATAGAAATGAACGTGAGAATGAGATGTAGGAAAGCTTTGTACGTGAATTGCAAATATGATATGGCGGCTAGGGTTATGAAGATAAATGGCCAAAAGAATGGCAAGAATTAAAAAGGCTAGTAAATGAGGGGATTTATTCCCTATTTAATCAAATAGCTTAATGGATTTAATTAAATTTCCTTTTTTTTTTTAGCCGTGAATAAGAATGAAGAGATATGGAAATGAGATGTTCCTCATGGCTAATAGATGGAGTTATGCACGGCTAGAGATGTGGGAAGTAATTTGCTAAGGTTTGAAATAAAGAGGGTAGGAAAAAAAAAGGCAAGAAATTAAAAAGGCACAAATTAAGGAGGAAGAATCTTGTGAAATTTTTCCTTTGTTTGCATGCAATGAAAATGCAATAAATGTACAAAACAGGTAACCTATATCTCTTGAAATTCCTAAGCTATTATTCAAAGAAAAAATCAATCAAAGAACAAATGAATATATTCAAAGTTTATACAAATAAAATAGAAAATAAAAATTAGAGAAACAAACATAGGGAAATAAAATATAGAAAGTCATTGTGTGCAAACACTGTATTTTTATCTAAATTAAAAGTATAAGTTTAAATTCAAAAAAAAATCCATATTAACATTGGTTTAGATACTAATACATTAATAACTTCCAATTCATTCAAATTTCAGTTTACATAGTAATTAATTTCATTCTCTTACCATAAATCTATTTGTTATGAAATTGAATTCACATTTAATTAAATTTCCAATAATTGCCTTGCTTCAATTCTTTTCTTCTAATAAATATATTATCACTCTATAAACCTAGCTATTTTTTTTTATCATTCATTACATAAATATATATTCAAATTTTCATCTTTCTATTATAATAACTGTTATTTTCAATTATATTGAGTTTGCTAAATATATACGTTTATTATAATTAAAACCTCAATCCATTTATCCAACTTGGTTTCATTCCTTTATTTCATCTTATGGATAAAATATACATTTCATAAAATATACATTCCCATTTATGTCATTACATTCACACTTTACAATTACTGTCCTATCTCATATAAATGAAAATTTACTTACATTTAAGTGTAGTTGATTTTATACTTTAAATTTAGCAGCCTAAATAAATGTAACTTGCAATAAATGTTATCCTTATCTTTATATTACACTCAAGTTTATCATGTCCACTAATTATCATAATTGCTTACATAATGTTTAATTCATTCAATTACCATAAATTATACACTAATTCATTTACCCACACAACTTACATTTATTTACTTATATCCATTTTACACCTAAATGTAACATCTACAACTAGATTAATAGACCCATTAAATAGTAACTTACAACCGTTACTATAACTTTTAATCACACCTTTGAATTCACTGTTCACAAACATACGTTACCATTCTTATATACCAAATCTTTATTCAATGGTCATTTTTCATACTAAATCATTTATAAATTTTAATGTTTGCATTTTTTTTCTTACATAAATTTATAGCCATGTATAACAATTTACATCACTTCAATAAACTGTAATTTCATTTCAATTTTTATTAATTAGTTTTTTTTTTAAGTACAAACTTACATCTCATTTTGGCATTCATTTCATTATTAAATTACAAATTTTTTTTTTCCAAAATATTTATCAAAATCTTATTAAATTGACAGCTTTAATTATTGAAAATTTACGGGTCGTTACACTTGTATCCATTTTCAAGTTGCACACTTTGATTTCACCTTGTTGAGTACCTGTAGTTGCTGTTATATCACTTCCTATTGCATTTATTTGCTTGTACTTGTGTTCTGGTCATTGCTTTGTTGTGTAGCTGCTATGCAGTTGCTATGCATCACTGTGTATCATGTAGCTTTCATACTTGTGTACCTGTTCAGGTTCACCTTTGCTTCAAATTTCTTCATACTGCTACTTGGTTTATTGATGTATTCATGTCAGTTGTGTTCCTCACTGATGCATTGTTGTAACTTCATCTTGACTTAGGCTTTTCACTGTAACAGATGCTACACTTGTTCATGTATATATTCTTGGAGTCTGCAACTACACTGTGTGCTGATGGTCTTGAGCATTTGTACATTTGTTCACAACTGCTTCGAGTCATTCTCTTCTATGTTCACTGGCCTGTACTGCCTTCACTGTCCACTTGAACTGTTTCACTATGGTTTCATGCCTTGTAGTTGTATTTGAGTCAGTGCTTCACCATATCACTTTTTGATTGATGCTGCATCACTTGTAGCTTTGATCATGTTTCTGTCATGTTTGAACATAGTTGCATTATGTTGGCCAAGCTTTGATCAGTTGCATTGTTCATGTCATGTTCTCTGTTCATTGTTCATTGCATTGTGTTGCATTACAATCATTACTTCCTGTTCCCTTCATGTAGCTTGTTCTTTACTGCCTCTATTATGTATGCATTTGCATACTGCTGTTGTTTGAATATTGTTGGATGCCATCTTCATGTAGCCTATGTATCACTGCAGTTTCACATTGCTGCTTGTAGCATTGGTCGAGTCCATTTGCATTCTGCAGGCTTGTACTGTCCACTGCCATCTGTTGTACTGTTGTTTCATTATCACTGCTCTGTGTTGTCACTTGATCTTGTATTACTGCCCTTGTGTCTGCACTTGTGAACTTTGTTGCATTCATGTCTTCGACTGTTTGGTTTACTGTGTCATTGTGCACTTTTGTGCTTTGCCCCATTCACTGTTGCTGTTTGGTCATTTTGTACTTCTCTTATGTACACTTGCACCTGTACTTTGACTGTTTGCAACTTGACACTGTTGTACACTTGCTCTTGTTGGCTGCGCATACGATTTGGCGAGGCAGTGCACACGTGTATGAATGTACACGTGTGTATTGCAGCCACTTATGGTTACCTGTCCCTGTAATATCTATCAAGTGTATATATCGGCGTTCACGGCCTTGTGGCATATACAGTAATATACTGTGTATGTCACAAGTTGTTCGTGTATGATGAATTCAAATTTAAATGATGACGAACAACCCAAATAACTGAGGCAAATATTATTTTCAAAAACCATATTTTATTTTTGAATTGCAAAAATATTTCTTTTTCAATTTTACTGCGTTAGTTTATATTTTTGCAGGTTGCTCAGATGCTGGATTCAAACCGGAATGCAGTTGAAGACAAAAATATGAGTGTGAGTGATATGTAGTGAGGTTATCAATGTAAAAATATTTGTGATGTAATCGTGATGTAATCAGAAATGTATATGTATAGTGAGAGCATGAATTTGTACTATTCAAGTTTGTAATAAATATTCGTTTGAATAAAATATTCGTTTGAATTCAAAAACTGTGTAACTTGTTCTGTTTGAATTCAAATTCAAACTCTGTGTAATTTATTTTATTCAACAGATATTTATTTAACCAAATACATACTATACAAAATATTTGTTTGAATAAAATTTCTGTTTGAATTCAAAATCTGTTTAACTTGTTTTGTTTGAATTCACATTCAAATTCTGTGAAATTTAATTTTATTCAACAAATATTTATTTAAACTATGAAAAATAAAATAGTACATTACCAAATACATTTATATGAATGTATATATGTTTATTATCATCAAACAAAAATCATATAGCGCAAAGCGCATATTCAACAATCTCCCCCTTTTGATGATAACAAACATATATTTAAGATTTTGAATATATTAAATGTATTTGATAATTTCATTTGCTCCCCCTATTTGAATGCTTCCTTTATATGTGATACTCCCCCTACATATATGGCTCCCCCTACATATATGCATACAAATAAAAATATGTAAATGAGCCTATATGCAAATTGAAAGTTATTTGACCTTTGCTTGATTCTATTTGACACCTTTGCTTGATTCTATTTGACAAAATCTTAACTTTTCTCTCCCCCTTTTGTTATCAGCAAAAGAATAGCAGTGTTATAAAAATAGGGATGAAGTGATAGACATGAATCAAACATTTAACTCAATTAAATATAAATATCAAATTTCAATAAAACTCAAACAAAAATCATAATTACCCTTGTCAAACGCATATTCCACTTTCAGAAGTGATGGAGATAGAATCATCAAAAATTCATATAGATATGTCTATTTGTGGTATATTTATTTCTGGAAATTTGAATATCTACTAACCATGCATAACCGTTAGGACTTTTAAATGAGATTAGTAGTATTCCAATTTAATTTAAAAATGAAATCAAGTATCTTCTAACCACGCATGACCGTGAGGACTTTTAAATGGGATTAGAATCAACTTGTCTATTAAATCAATTATTTTTAATATGCGTTCCATACATGCATAACCGTGAGGACTTTTAAATGAGCATGGAAGCACATAATCAAAAATCCAAGTAATTCACCCATGCATGACCGTGAGGACTTTTAAATGAGAATGAATACTTTGGATATTTATTTTTAATTGCTGAATATAAGAAATTGAAGCACAAATAATTTCCTTCACCGATTTAAAGATATTGAAGAACAAATGATTTCCTTTGTAAACTACCACAAATTTACATATTAAATATGATTTTGATGAGTGATGTTCGATAGAAAGATGATAGAAATAGAAATGGTCATGGAATTATTATCCAACAAAAAGTTTTTATAACTCTTGTTATGAAATTCTAAAGAAATTTTTAATTATACTTTCTCGAGTTATAATATATGATAGATATCAACACTTATCTCTTTTTCAATCACTATTTATCTTTTCGATAATCAAAGGGAGTCAGATTAGTCAAACTTTTCATTTAAAATCAAATTAAAAATTATAAAATCAATTTTTCAAAAATAATTAAGCTGTAAATATGGTCAAACATGATTTCTTGAGGGGAGTTTTATAAGAAAATTTTCTGCTATTTGAAAATTATTTCAAGTGAAAAATATGCAGATATTTTCTTTTTTAAAAAAAACGATGCAGCAAATAAATGTTTCACAAATTAATCACGTTACACTAATAATTTTTCTATCAACTATATTACCAGTGTAATCCGCATCTGAATTTAAATTTCACTCAATATTCACTTGTTGAATCAAACCATGAGATGTGCACCAAAAATTTCAAAACATCATTCTTTTGAATTTTGAATTTAAGCCGTGTTAACACTCAAAATAAATATCATGATGATAAATTCAGAAACCAGAGGATAAACAATTATTTTCATGAGTAATCAACAGTCAATCAACATCATAATTATTTCAAAAACAATTTCTTAAAATCCTTTTTCTCATGAATTTAAAATCGTGCAAATTTACAAGCAGTGATCAAAATGTCAGAACCAATATATCTACGTGTAGCATGATTAACCAGCATTTGACTGAACAAATTTATATAAATTAGTTCAAAAATTTAAAATCTGGTTGGTCATCAATTAAGCACAAATTAATGTCATAAATAAGAACAAGTCAAAAAATCATATCAATTAAGTCCGAATCAGTCAACCATCATAATTACTCCAAGTAATTCTATTTAAAGATGGTTAGTCATTATTTTTTTTTAAAAAAAATCATAGCATCAAAATCATCATCTTTTGTTCATCTCAATATTGACTGATTTTAATTTAGAGTATGGTGCAGATAATCACATTTAAAAAACAATTACCTGTTTTACCTTTACGATAATTTTTCATGATTGCCCATTGTGATTCTGTCACCTTTATACTAGGCTAAGGAACTTTGTTTTGTCGCCCGTTGTGCTTCTGGAACAGCCGAAATCCAGAGAACACTGTTGTTGTTCCTTAGCCTGCCACCACACCTACACGATAAAAGATTTATGTGACCTATTTGTTTTTATAGGTCCATTGTTGTTAGTGGCAGAATATGAAAAATATGTTTTTGGAGACTCAAAACTATTTATACATGTTCCTTTTGGCACCCAAATTTGTTTGACTTTCAAAGATTTTATATTTGTGCCTTTTGGAACCCAAATTGGTATAGTTTTCACGTGTTTGGGTCTATACCAACAATTATTTGGATTGTGTCCAAATTCTCTGCAAAACGTGCTCACTAAATTGACTTGATTAAATTTTTTGTTCCTATGACTATGATTTTCAACCTGATTTCCAATTATTTCAGACCGAGCAGCACTTTTACCTTTATCATCATCTTGTGATTTTCCAAAACCTAGTCCTTTTCTATTGTTAGCAAAAATTTGGTTTCCCAATAGCATGTTGAAAGATTTTTCGCCTCTTGAAAAGTTATTCAAAGATTTCTCAAGATTTTGGACTTTGGTTTTTAATGTTGTATTTTCAGCGACAAGTGAGGTGCATCGATTTATAAAGTCCTTTTTTCTAGTGTCAATGTTTTCTTTAAGACTCAAGTTTTCTTTTTCAAGATTCTCAGAGTTATTCCTAATTTTTGATAGTTCCGAATCTAAAATTTTACATTGGTTACATTCTAGGTTTTGAATATTTTCAAGTTCAGTTTTTAACCTAAAATTTTCACGAGCAAATTCTCTCCTATCAGATTTCAGTTTTTCAATTTAAGATTCAAGAGTATCCACTACCTTAGTAAGGTCAGAACACATAAAAACAAGTTCTTTATAAGAAAACTCACCTGCCTCACTAGATTCGTCGGAGGTTGCTTCTGATTCTGATTTTGCCATGCAACACAAGTTAGCCTCCTCTGGGCTGCTATCCGAAGCTTCCTCTCCTTCTTCATCATCCCAAGTCGCTGCAAATACCTTCTTCGCCTTTTTCTTTTCTTTGTTGTTTTTGAGAAGTGGGCATTTTGGTTTGATGTGGCCATGCTTGTTGCAGTTATAACATATCAGTTCATTATCAGAATTTTCGGAATCTTTTGACCTATTGCCCTTTGTTTTCTTCTTGCGTGGCTTGAATCTAGACCATCTTCTAAGATTATTGACAGCCATTGCAAGCTCTTCAATTGGATCTTCTTCATCGCTTTCTTCTTTACTTTTTAAAGCAATCATCTTCTTCTTTGGTTCGGAGTTGTTGCGTTCTTCCTTTGCTTTTAACTCAAGCTCATATGTCATCAAGTTGCCAATCAACTCCTCCATGCTTAGTTTGCTCAGATCTTTTGATTCTTGGATTGCTGTGACTTTTGCCTCAAAGTTCATTGGTAAAACTCGTAGTATCTTCCGCACAAGCTCTACCTCAGTGAATACCTTCCCAAGCGCTCTAGCATTGTATACCAAGGTTGAAAAGCGTCCAAACATATCCTTTATGCTCTCGTCTTTGTCCATCACAAAGTTTTCGTATTCATTGCTGAATAGGGCTAGCCGAGACTCCTTGACTTGAGAAGTTCCTTCGTGTGTCACCTCCAAAGTATGCCATATTTCCTGTGCTGTTGTACAATGAGAAATTCTATTAAATTCATTTTTATCAAGAGCACATATCAAAGCATTCATGGCTTTAGCATTTGTCGTTTTCAATTTCTTATCGTTTGCATCCCACCTATCCTTAGGTTTAGGAATCTCAGTACCACCAACGATTATAGTGGGAGGTTTATAGCCAGTTTCAATAATATCCCAAACATCATAATCAACGGAACTAAGATAAATACTCATCCTAACTTTCCAATAAGCATAATCGTTCCCGTTAAACATGGGTGGCCTAGCAATAGATTGTCCCTCAGAAAAAGCATTATTTTGTAGACTCATGACTCTAGAGTTAAAAAATATATACCGGGCTCTGATACCACTTGTAGGATCTAGATTAACCCTAGAGGGGGGGGGGGGTGAATAGGGTTATAGCAAATTTTCTCGATTTAAACACAGAAATAAACTGCAGAAATAAATATGCTGAAAAATAAATCACACACAAAATTTACTCAGCTTCGGCAACCCCTGCCTACTGCTGCATTCACAGATTTCTATTAGAATTAAACAGTATCACGCTTACAACAACTCTACTAGACTCGCAGACCCTTTTGCTCTCGCTCACAAACACTCTACTAGACTCGCACACCCTGCTCCCGCCTATAGAGTTTCGCTCACTTGCAAACACTGCTCCCGCCTATAGGGCTTTGCAAACTCGCACGCTCTGCTCACTGAACTAATTCAAAATAGACAATCTGACACTACCTAACCTAGGTGGTGATTTACTAACTTTTTGGTTCGTAAAATAAAAAACAATAAATCAATAACCCTAAAACAATATTAATAAAAGCCTTAAACAAAACAAAACCCCCTTTTTATTTTTAAGAACCGGCCCACTTCCTTATTTCACCCGATCCTCTTTTTTTTATCTTCGTTCGTGATAAATAATGGCGGCTTCGTTCCAGTTGGGGCTTCGTTCCCTTTTGATCCAGTTAGGGCTTCGGCTCTTCGTTGCAATTAGGGCTTTGGTTTCTTCTATTGATCTGTGATTGGTTGCCCTAGCTTGCTTGCAGTTGCTCGATCGAGTTTTGATGCTTGTGAATTCGGTATGTACTGTGTCCTTTCGCTTTTCTAAATTGATACTTGAACTCGATCCGTGATTCGAGTTGGATGATTTTGTTCTTTGTTATGCTCGAACTCGAATTCAATTTGCCGATGATGTTTCGTGGTTTATATAGGGTTTGTAACCCTAGATTTGCGTCGTATATTCTCTATTTGAATTTGTCATATTATTCACCTCGGCCGTTCGATTAATTTCTGATGTTTGATGATTTCTCTGACTAATTCATATGTGAATATTCTGGTTGCTTGATGATTACGCCTTTGAATTAATTTCGTGATGACTTTCGACTTTGACTTGTTCAACATTGAGATTTTGACACGAACTTGATGCTGGATAATGTTTGACATCAACTTGGTTTTTAACTTGTTCCAATTTTGTAATTTCGGCTTCTTGAATTTCTGGCCCCTGTGTAATTTAACTCTGGTCATCTTTGTTTCAATGCTGATCTTGATTTCATGAATTTAATATTGACACTATTATGCTTCCACGACTTCGACATTTACATTGTTCATCTGTGTATTGCTGCAATCTTCATTGAGCTTGTATGCTTCAAGTTGCCTTGACTGGTTCATACTTGTTTAACTGGTTTTGATTGTTGCAGTATGTTACTGCATTTGGTCTGAGTCACTTGTATCCATTTTCAAGTTGCACACTTTGATTTCACCTTGTTGAGTACCTGTAGTTGCTGTTATATCACTTCCTATTGCATTTATTTGCTTGTACTTGTGTTCTGGTCATTGCTTTGTTGTGTAGCTGCTATGCAGTTGCTATGCATCACTGTGTATCATGTAGCTTTCATACTTGTGTACCTGTTCAGGTTCACCTTTGCTTCAAATTTCTTCATACTGCTACTTGGTTTATTGATGTATTCATGTCAGTTGTGTTCCTCACTGATGCATTGTTGTAACTTCATCTTGACTTAGGCTTTTCACTGTAACAGATGCTACACTTGTTCATGTATATATTCTTGGAGTCTGCAACTACACTGTGTGCTGATGGTCTTGAGCATTTGTACATTTGTTCACAACTGCTTCGAGTCATTCTCTTCTATGTTCACTGGCCTGTACTGCCTTCACTGTCCACTTGAACTGTTTCACTATGGTTTCATGCCTTGTAGTTGTATTTGAGTCAGTGCTTCACCATATCACTTTTTGATTGATGCTGCATCACTTGTAGCTTTGATCATGTTTCTGTCATGTTTGAACATAGTTGCATTATGTTGGCCAAGCTTTGATCAGTTGCATTGTTCATGTCATGTTCTCTGTTCATTGTTCATTGCACTGTGTTGCATTACAATAATTACTTCCTGTTCCCTTCATGTAGCTTGTTCTTTACTGCCTCTATTATGTATGCATTTGCATACTGCTGTTGTTTGAATATTGTTGGATGCCATCTTCATGTAGCCTATGTATCACTGCAGTTTCACATTGCTGCTTGTAGCATTGGTCGAGTCCATTTGCATTCTGCAGGCTTGTACTGTCCACTGCCATCTGCTGTACTGTTGTTTCATTATCACTGCTCTGTGTTGTCACTTGATCTTGTATTACTGCCCTTGTGTCTGCACTTGTGAACTTTGTTGCATTCATGTCTTCGACTGTTTGGTTCACTGTGTCATTGTGCACTTTTGTGCTTTGCCCCATTCACTGTTGCTGTTTGGTCATTTTGTACTTCTCTTATGTACACTTGCACCTGTACTTTGACTGTTTGCAACTTGACACTGTTGTACACTTGCTCTTGTTGGCTGCGCATACGAGTTGGCGAGGCAGTGCACACGTGTATGAATGTACACGTGTGTATTGCAGCCACTTATGGTTACCTGTCCCTGTAATATCTATCAAGTGTATATACCGGCGTTCACGGCCTTGTGGCATATACAGTAATATTCTGTGTATGTCACAAGTTGTTCGTGTATGATGAATTCAAATTTAAATGATGACGAACAACCCAAATAACTGAGGCAAATATTATTTTCAAAAACCATATTTTATTTTTGAATTGCAAAAATATTTCTTTTTCAATTTTACTGCGTTAGTTTATATTTTTGCAGGTTGCTCAGATGCTGGATTCAAACCGGAATGCAGTTGAAGACAAAAATACGAGTGTGAGTGATATGTAGTGAGGTTATCAATGTAAAAATATTTGTGATGTAATCGTGATGTAATCAGAAATGTATATGTATAGTGAGAGCATGAATTTGTACTATTCAAGTTTGTAATAAATATTCGTTTGAATAAAATATTCGTTTGAATTCAAAAACTGTGTAACTTGTTCTGTTTGAATTCAAATTCAAACTCTGTGTAATTTATTTTATTCAACAGATATTTATTTAACCAAATACATACTATACAAAATATTTGTTTGAATAAAATTTCTGTTTGAATTCAAAATCTGTTTAACTTGTTTTGTTTGAATTCAAATTCAAATTCTGTGAAATTTAATTTTATTCAACAAATATTTATTTAAACAATGAAAAATAAAATAGTACATTACCAAATACATTTATATGAATGTATATATGTTTATTATCATCAAACAAAAATCATATAGCGCAAAGCGCATATTCAACACCATGCATAAGTGCTTGCCTGCATATTTTTCCCCAAAGTGTTTTATTATTTTGCAAATCTAGTTCACGTGTTGCGTAGAGGTAGTTGAAAAGGAAATTGATATATATGGTAGAGAAAGAAAATAGGATATGAAATAAGCCTGGGCGTTAGTGCATGTGTGCATGTTTTGAAATTGAAGTGGCAGAGACGTGTTGTAATTAAGAAACAGAGAGAGTTTGCATTGAAGAATAGTTTAGGAAGAGACGCAAGTTTTGCACAAATACATATTTTCAAAACTAGATAAGTTAGGACATGCTGTTGTAAAAAAAGTATATAATAATAATAAATAGTATTGCCAAGCCTATGAAGTTGGGGTCGGGAGATGGGGTGAGTAACCAAAATTTCTTTTACTCTATTCGTTCCAATTGTCTCAAATTTTTTGCTTTGACCGTAATTTTTAAAGTCACGTATTCAGTATTTGGATCTTGAATCTAGGCGTGACATCAGGGGAAAATTTGATAGTTACCCACTGTGCGATTCTTTTTCGGGGAATTTTCATTTTGAATCAAAATTTCTGCAGCTTTAAGGTGAGTATTTCTCACCAGACAAACATACCTATATATCCGTGATTTATCACAAGTGTATTTGTAAATTATTTATTAAATTTTATCTGCCTGTGATATAACGTATGATGTTAAACCCCATTTTAAATTGACACCTCATCAGTTGTTTATCTATTGTAATATTATTGCAGTTATACTATGTAATGCTTATTTACTGATTAAATCATCACTGTAAGTTCCCTGTAAATTTGAGATCGTTATAGGCTGAAATGATAGGCCTGAACGATAATCATTTGTTCATTTATTTAATTGTTTAATTATTTATTGTTAACTTGGGATTACGGGTTTGAAATGATAGAACCCGGGATTTTGTAAATTGCGGATTGAAATGATATAAATTCGTATCACTTGACCTAGGCTAGAAAACTATATACAGACCCATGGTTTATATAATATTTTTCTAAAATGTTTAAAAGTATTTTAAATGGGAATTTATAAATTCTGGTTAAAATGTAAAGGATTTTTATAAAATTTATAATGATTTTTGAATAAGTCAAAATGTTAAAATAAATAAATGTTTAAGTAAAATTTTTGGAATATAACTTATTTTGGGAAATTCTGAAATTTTATTAAAAGTGAGTTTTAGTTAAGGAAATAATTGATAATAAGTTATATTTGGGAATTTAAAATTTGATTGTTAAGTTAATAATTTATTACAGCACTTAAATGCTGTCTTTTATAAATGAACTGTTTTGACTTACAGACTTTAGGTGGCATTTCATAAATGCTACGGAAACTGAATTTTCGGATTGTTTAAAATAAATGGAAATAATCTTTAGGGAAAAAGGCTTAAATTTTGGAATTTAATATGTAATTAATAAAAAATAAGGAATTGACTTTAAATGGTTTTAAATGGAAGAATTTAACTTTTAAATGTGAGTTGAAAGGCAAATTAATTCCTAAATAAATTGAATAGATTTAAAATGGCATTTTATATTAAAAAAAATGACTGATGTTTAAATAAATGATGGATGAAATGATATTATGGTATTGAAATGTATTTGAAACTTATTTTGATTTTTAAAGTATAAATACCATTTCTAAAAGTTGTAACCACGGGTTATAATAACGTTTGGTTGTTAAAGAGACCGGGATCGGATATCTTGCATACTCTCTGTCGATACCGAAAACCACTTTAACAACCGTGTACGCGGTGGAGATTCCAGAATGAAGTAGGATGGTGGTGATGTTTCCTTTGAGGTATATACGTGGACCCGACTCCCGTGAGTTGGCATAAGGTGGCTAAAATAGGAGCGATCGACGGATTAATGAGGTAGCACCTTTGATCGGACGCACTTTTTCGTATGCCATTCTATTACTTTTGTGATTGTTTGGTGCGCACCTTTGATTTGGGAGTGTTGTTCGAGGTGGGCGGCAGCTGCGCGCTGCGCGTTTCCATCGGTCCGGAAGCGTAATTGGTATATCTACCCTGGCATTGCCTAGTTGTGCCGTGTCACCTACCCTAGCGCGCCTTATACGATTTTGGTTTTGTACCATACCTATGGAGTGCCCTCTGACGACTCCTATTCCGGGGGAGATTACGGTACTGTATAGACTATGGGAATATATTATGTGTTAATGTGGAAAATGTAAAGCCTTAACGCTGTTTAAAAGTAAGTTTATTTTACTAATAGACACTATTATAATAGCGAAGTATTACTGCATAGTAAATAGTTTAACGGATCCTTAGAGGATGGACGGTCCCAAGCATCCTTTAAGTTACTTGCTTTATATTATAGTACACTTGAATTAGCTTACACTATATAAGTATGTATGTCCTGACTCGAGTGTTTATGTTTTATTTTACGCTCGGGTCAGCCTGAGTTGCAGTTCAGTCATCATCCCGGAGCTAGGACTTCTATAGATCCTTTCAAGCTGTTGGCTTCTTTTTGTCCGTTATCTTATTTATGAAATCAAGACTTTGGGATTTTTGGATTTTCTATTTGATGATTTAAACTATATTTGGGATGAAAGACTTTGTAATTTGTATTTGTTGAGACTATTTATAGTGGCTTCATGAACCACTAAGTATTTTTAAATTCCGCTGCGAGTATTCTGATTTTGTGTCTGTGATTCTGTGATTAATTATTACTGTATATTTTGAGATTTGCCAAATTTTATTTACAACGCGGTATTTTGAACAATTCAAGTCCGACATGCGCGGATGCGAATGGTTGAAAATATCGGGTCGTTACATTTGGTATCAGAGCTTTGGCTCTAGGCAAAACTTAGAATGTATGGTAAATTTGATTTACAGAATCACTTTCATTCGAGCTTGAATCTCTCCCTTTTGATTCGATTTCCTTTGAATTTTGGAACGTTCCCTGCGGTTCCAAAGTTCATTCGTGTCCCTCTCTATTCATTTTCTTTCGATTCTGGAGTATCCCATAACTCCACTTCGGATGATCTTTACAGTGAATTGGCGATCTCGCCAATATTCTAATAAAGGGGTGAAACTCCTTTACAATTAGCATTGATTCACCAAAGATTTATATTTAACCTCGGTTTAGATGCTAGTATCTTTGGTTATTCCGAACTCTATCTCTTCGGATCGAATGGTAAATCTACATTCGATCTGACTCTTTAAGTCACGGTTGACCAGGTTAAGGTTGCCCGCGATTTATATAAACTTATCTAGTTCCTTGTTCTGTTATGTAATCATCGGATCTTCTGATTCCAATTTATCTTTAAATCAAAATTCTCTTTGATTTGAATCCATCAAATTTGAATCTCTATCCTTGTTTTGAAAAATTTATTCCTATATTTGGGAAAAATCTAATATTGTATATAAGTATAATTTTCAGAATTTTATAATTAATTTAACTAGTTGTCAAGAGATAATAGTGTTTGATTTTATTTATGGTTTTGTAAACCATTGGTTTTGTCTTATATAAATAATTGAACTATAAAACATGGTTATAAATTTATTTGGAAACGGAAATGGATTTAAAACAAGAATTTAAGAATTTAATTTCTGATAGTTTCAAACCTTGTGTTTAAAGTCTTAAAAGGATATATTATTATTTAAATTATTTTCGAATATAAATTTGTTTCCAAAGAATTTTAAAGTTTTAAAAATTAGTGCTCTTCTCTTTGTCGCTGGAAAATAATTTCGGTGATGACTACAACATCATCGACATTCATTTTCGAGTATCGAAGTAAAGAGACCACGTTGTAGTTTTGCTTCAAAAATTTAATTGATTTGAATTTCTAAATATGACTTAATTTATAATATATATAGATATATTATATAAATTTGATTTGACATATGCTATATGTATGTATTTATTTATCTCTAAAGGGTTTGAAGTTAATTGGAAATTTAATTCATAAATTTATGTTAAAAGGTGATTCTAATGATAAAATAAAGTCAAATTTTGAATGAATATTTAAACTTGAATAATAAGAATTGGAAAATTTTACTTGTATAATTGCATGCCAATATAACTTACCTAAATCATTCAGAAATTAACTATGTAATTGGATAATGTACAATATAAAAGGATTGTATAAATAAAATTTGAGTGGTTATAATAAATGTTATACACTTAAAGTTTCAGTTACAATAAGACAAATAGAGGTAAATAGAAATAAAATAATAATTGAATAATATACAATATCAAATGGTGTTAAAGGAAATTTAGAAATATATTGGAATAGTTATATTAAATATAATCTACTTAATATGTGCGATAAGATATATTAAGTAGAATATATTTAATAATAATCTGGAATAAAGAAGAATTAAATTTGTTGAATAAAAGATGATTATTATAAATGACTATACAAATTTCTGATTTTAGAAAATAATTGGATAATAAGATAATTAATTTGGAAATAGTTAAGATTGATTTAACTTCAGTAAAAATTAAATGAATTAAATCAATTATTGAATATTAATTAATTTAAATTGAATTTATATGGTTTAAATAAATGATTCCATTTTGAGTTTCAATTTAGTTTTCTTTCAGGGTGTTCTATTCTCCTACCTCCTTCCTTTTCGGGGACGAAAAGTTTTGAATGGGGGAGAGTGTAATGACCTGTAAATTTTGTTGGGGATATTGCCACCAAGCTATTACAGGGAGGGTCCCACCGAATCAAACGCACTTCTCAAACCTTCCCTTTAGCCACTGCCGAACCAACCCCTGCCGAACGAAGCAAGGCCGAACCAACCTTCCCTCTAGCCACTGCCGAACCAACCCCTGCCGAACGCTCCCTCTAGCCACTGCCGAACCAACCCCTGCCGAACGAAGCAAGGCCGAACCAACCTTCCCTCTAGCCACTGCCGAACTAACCCCTGCCGAACCAACCTTCTCCAAGCACGGCCGAACCAAGGCATGCCGAACCGGATGTGCCAGACCAGATTGCTTCAGCCCTGGACCACCAGCAGCTATATACATCCAAGACCCCTGCCCCCAACCTCACTCTATAAATAGAGGGACAGGGGTACAACAATGGCAGACAAGTTTGAGAGCTCAAGCACGGAAGGAACTTTAAAACAACTTTTATATACTTGTATACAAAGCTTTGTACTTGTAATCTGAAAGAAAAAGGAGAATAACATATAAAGTGGACGTAGGCATGTTCTGGCCGAACCACTATAAATCTGTGTGTCTTTTACAGTTTAGTCCCTGCTTTTTATATATTTGCATAAATCACCCAAACCACTAGAAACAACCTAAAATCGACTAATTCACACGACTTGGAGGTGTTTGTCCATTTTTTGTGCAAACATTTTTGGTGCTTCCACCGAGAACCAAGCTAGAAGCTACAGCTTCTCCTACTCAACTTTCTTCCTCACAGCATCGTTCCTTGCTCCGACAACATGACTTCCAGGCAGAGGAGAGATGTTAACAAAGGAAAGAACGTCGCAACTAGCAGTATCCCAGATCCAGTGGCCCCAAATAAAGAGAATCATCCCGTTTTAACAGCAATACCAGATGAAAATCAGGCAAATCCAACAGCCCCCGCTGCGGAACAACCAATTACTAGGGCAGATCTAGACAGGGTTGTGGCTGAAGTAACTAACCGCTTCGCATCTCAACAAGAAGCCTTGGTGGACCAACTCATGTCATGCCTAAGGGATGCTGAAGAATCCAACCGCAACACCGAATCATGGGGCGAGTCCCAATCTGGAGGATCTGGAAGGCGACAAAGACCTTTCTTCTTCGAAGAGGTTAACAACAGAAACAGCCATGGTAGGAGCCGAGCCCGGTCTCAGCCCGAAGTCCGACCCGAGGAAACACTTGGAACCGAACCCAACGGGGGAGGTGCCAGGCAAGGGTCGGATGTAGCTGAGCCTGTCATGCTACCTAACCATGAAAACACCAGTAGACGGGGCCGAGCTGGAGTCCAGCCCGAAGTTGGACCCGAGGAAGCGCTGAGAACAGAACCCAGCAGGGGAAGATCAAGGCAAGGGCCAACTATGGCTGACCCCAGCATGCCCCCAGAAGAGCAGAGACAACCTTTGGAGAATGTTAGGAGTGACAGACGATACCATCCCTACAAGTCATCTGGACGGAATCAATCCCGCAGGGAAGAACCAAGCTCATTTTTGTCCGCTCCAAGTTCTGATGAAAGGATGGCGCGATTGTTCAGAGAGTGTGTCCAACGGGAGCAAAGGGATCGGGGGATAGGTGCTAGGGTAACCAGCCCCTTCACCCGTAATATTGAAACTGCCATCACCCCCCGAGAATGGAAAAAGCCAACGATGGAACCTTACAAGGGAACCTCTGACCCCATCGTACACTTACAGAGGTACACCCAGCATATGCTCATGAGCGGAGCAACAGAGGGAGTGTTGTGTAAATGCTTCCCACTATTCTTGGCAGATCTAGCTACCTCCTGGTTCTGCCACCTACCCCAAGGGTCCGTCAGCTCATGGGAAATGTTGAAAGAAAAGTTCATCAGTCAGTTCCACATTCATGTGGAGCAACCCAAGGATGCTTATTCCTTATCTAATATCAAACAGAAACCCGAAGAGACATTGCAACAATATCTAACCCGATTCAACGCCGCGGCAACCGCAGTCCAAGATGCCGACAAGAAACTTATCCTAATGGCCCTTTGCAGTGGTGTACATCCAGATACTAAATTTGCTAGAAGACTAACCAAGGAAAAACCAGCTACTTTACCTGATTTCTTTCATAAAGCTGGAAAGTATATGAGACTTGAGGACGCTGCCACTGAGAGGCAATCAGGGCAACAGGCTAAGACGGCTACAGACAGGTTCCCCGCTGCAGCAAAGGATGTTCGAAGAAATGACTCTAGAGACAATGCTGGGGGCAAAAAGGGAGAAAAGCGCTTATATCGACCAGGACCAAGATTTGACTCTTACACTCCTTTGAATGAAACGATTGAAAACATCTTCCTAACCACTCAAGACGAAGTTAGGTACAAGCGCCCCCCGCACAAGAAGGAGTCAGATAGTGCACTCAAATCTGGAAAGTTCTGCCGCTTCCACGAATCCCATGGACATGATACCAATGAATTCCACCATCTCTGGGACTTGATTGAAGAACACATCAGAAGGAGGAGACTGGAGCGCTATGTAAAAGGCCAGAACAGGACTTCAACTCCGGCCAATGAGAATCCTAGACTACCCCCCAGAAGCAGGTGGGGGAAATCGCAACACCAGCGGCTCTAGTCAAGAGAAGATAGTGGTCCACACCATATCAGAAGGACCGCACATCGCCGACAGAAGCTGGGCGGAGATGGAAAGATACGGTAAGTCACTGAGGAACGCTGAAGGCCGCGTTAATTCTGTTATGGAAGAACGCCACCCGAAACGGAAAGAGAATTATGACATCACATTCAGTAGGCGTGATCTAGAGGGAAGACAATACCCGCACATGGATCCTATGGTCATCTCTGCATGGTTCGGACCCGCCAAAGTTTTCCGAATTTTAATAGACACTGGAAGCTCGGTGAATATCCTATTCAAGCATGCTTTCGACAAAATGAAACTATCGATGAAGGATGTGTCTCCCTGCAACAAGCCACTACATGGTTTCACTGGAGATGCGAAGATACCCCTCGGGCAACTGGACCTTTTTGTTGAAATAGGAAGTTATCCCCGCTCCGCTGTGCGAAAACAAACATTTGTGCTAATAGATAACCACTCGGCCTACAACGCCTTTTTGGGAAGACCAGCCTTGTCTGACTTCCAAATTGTCCTAGCCCCATGGTGCTTGAAGATGAAATTTCCGACCGATAACGGAATAGGAGAAACGGAGGGAGATCAAGACGCTGCTCGAGACTGCTATGTAACTGAACTTCGCAATAACCGCGGAAAAGATAAAGGGAAAAATGCAGAGACTACTCTCTGCGTGAAGAGATTGGAAGCATAGCAACTAAAGAAACTCCCCTCCTCTTCGATATACCAGTGATCCTTTCAATGAATTGGACCCTAGGGACAAAGGGGAGGAGGCTACCACCGAGCCTACAGAGGCTATGGAATTCGTATCTGTAGACAAACACGACCCAAGTAGACTGCTGAGAGTCGGGTCTCATTTAAAAGAAGAATTAAAAAATCAACTCGTTGATTTTCTTCGCCACAACATGGATGTATTTGCATGGACACACGCTGACATGATAGGAATCTCCCCAGACGTAGCATGCCACATGCTGAACATCGATCCCACCAAGGTGCCAGTGAAGCAGAAAAAGAGGAGCATGGGGGAAGAACGATCAGTAGCCCTCGAGGAAGAAGTAAAGAACTTACTTGCCAATGACTTCATACGGGAAGCCATCTACCCAGAATGGATCGCCAACCTAGTACTGGTAAAGAAAGCTAATGGGAAGTGGCGAACATGCATCGATTTCTCCAACTTAAATGACGCCTGCCCAAAGGACTGCTTCCCACTCCCCCGAATCGACCAACTCGTGGACAGCACTGCCGGACACGAACTTTTATCCTTCATGGACACATACTCAGGATATAACCAGATCCCTATGCACTCCCCCGATCAAGACCACACTAGATTCATCACTGACCGGGGATTGTACTGCTATAAAGTAATGCCTTTTGGACTTAAAAACGCCGGGGCTACTTATCAGCGCCTTGTCAACAAGATGTTTGCGGAACTAATAGGACGAACTATGGAAGTTTATGTGGATGACATGCTGGTAAAATCGAGGAAAGCCAACGATCATATAAACCACCTGGATGAGATGTTTCAAGTACTTCGCCAATATGGAATGAAGCTGAACCCTCTAAAGTGCTCCTTCGGGGTGTCGTCGGGAAAGTTCTTGGGATTCGTCGTTCATGCCAGAGGGATTGAAGCAAACCCCGAACAAGTTCGAGCTTTACAAGATATCAAGATACCATCCACTCGAAGGGAGATGCAAAGGCTAAACGGGAAAGTGGCCGCCCTAAGTAGGTTCATCTCTAAAGAAACCGACAAATGCATCCCTTTCTTCGAGGCTTTAAAGAAGGACAAAGGAAAGTTCGAATGGACTGACGAATGCTCGACAGCCTTCCTTAACTTAATCGGACACCTCCAGAAACCACCGGTGCTCTCAACTCCAAATGAAGGCGAGGAACTGTACTTATACCTTGCTGTATCGTCTCATGCTTTAAGCGCCGCTTTGGTGAGAGAAGACAACCACGTACAACGGCCCGTGTACTTTGTAAGCAAGAGATTTACAGGGGCAGAAGCCAGGTACCCTAGACTTGAGAAGCTAGCATACTGTCTGCTAATCACGTCACGGAAACTGCAACACTATTTCCAGTCTCATTCCATTAGAGTTTTAACCGATCAACCGCTAAGGCAAGTGCTCCATCGCCCCGACACTTCTGGACGATTACTTAAATGGTGCATTGAACTAAGTCAATATGATATCACTTACCATCCTCGCACCGCTATCAAGGGGCAAGCCATAGCTGATTTCATTGTCGAATTCACTACTAGCGAAGGTAAGGAGCAATCTGAAATAGCAAAAGATATCAAGTGGAATCTCTTCGTAGATGGAGCGTTGAACGAACAAGGCTTGGGGGCAGGTGTTGTGATAATCACCCCCAAGGGAAAGAAGCTGCACTACGCCCTAAGGTTGGAATTCGCTGCCACCAACAATGACGCAGAATACGAAGCGGTGATAGCTGGATTAGAACTGGCCTTGGAGATTGGGGTCGGCTCTTTATGTCTCCATAGTGATTCCCAACTCATTGTAAATCAAATACTGGGAGACTTCCAGACTCGAGGAGAACGACTCACAACATATCTAAAAAAGACCAAGCTGTTGCTCAGTCAATTGGATCACTATCTAATCAAACACATTCCTCGAGAAGAGAACCAAGAGGTCGACGAACTAGCAAAGCAAGCTAGTATGAAGAACATCACTATCTTCGGAGCATTAACCATCTCAAAACAGCCGGCACCAAGTTTCGAGCAAGTGAGTCTGATAGCTGCAATCGACGAAGAAACTTGGATGACTCCTATCCGGAA
Source organism: Allium cepa (assembly GCA_030765085.1). NCBI lineage: Eukaryota > Viridiplantae > Streptophyta > Magnoliopsida > Asparagales > Amaryllidaceae > Allium > Allium cepa. The sequence goes on from CM060928.1 coordinate 1,041,892,004, forward strand.
ATATTTACAAGATGGCACACTGCCCGACAGGCGTAACGAAATCAAGAAAATCTTGAGGAAAGCTTCCCGCTATACATTACAAGAAGGCATCCTCTATCGGCGCGGCTTCTCTAATCTCTTATTAAGGTGTATCGCTGGAAGGGAAGCCAGGGAAGTCTTATCCAACATCCATCAAGGAAGTTGCGGAGATCACACTGGAGGACAGACTCTGGCAAACAAGATACTCCGATATGGATATTACTGGCCCACTTTAAACAAAGATGCCTTGGACTTCGTCAAGAGATGCGACATATGTCATAAATTTGCCAAGATTCCTCGACTACCCCCAAATGAGATTACTCAAATGACCAGCCCTTGGCCCTTTGTAGTATGGGGAATTGACTTAATTGGCGAACTGCCAACGGGCCGAGGCGGAGCCAAATATGCTATAGTGGCAGTTGACTATTTCACCAAATGGGTGGAGGCGGAACCTCTAAATAAAATATCTTCGGCAAAAGTTATCAACTTATTGATCAAAAATATTCTGTGCAGGTACGGGGTCCCACTCAAGATCATATCAGACAACGGACTTCAGTTTGACAGCGAAGAATTCGCCGATTGGTGCCAAGAGCACGGAATTCACAAAAGCTTCTCATCTGTAGCTTATCCTCAAGCAAACGGACAAGTCGAAGCTATCAACAAGATTCTCAAAACCTTAATCAAGAAGAAACTTGAAAAGTCGAAAGGCGCTTGGGTGGACGAACTTCCTACGGCACTTTGGGCCTATCGCACATCTTACAGAACTTCAACAGGGCATACTCCTTTCTCTTTGGCATACGGATCAGAGGCCATGCTCCCAGTTGAAACTATAGTGCCCTCTCACCGCAGGATCCACTACAACCCGGAAGAGAACGAAGAACTCCTCCTCATGTCTTTGGATCTAATTGAGGAGAGAAGAGACGATGCAGCACTCAAAGCAGCAGCTCACAAGCAAAAAGTAGTAGCACAATACAACTCTAAAGTCAAGCACCGCAGCTTACAGGAAGGAGATCTTGTCCTCAAGCGGATCTTCCCGCGCCCCGGAGCGCTAGATCCAACCTGGGACGGACCCTATGTAATTCATAAAGATCTCCGCAACGGAGCTTATATTTTGTCAACAGTGGACGGAGAGGTGTTCCAGAGGGCATGGAACATCCAACACCTCCGTCGATACATTTCTTAACTTGTACTGCCCATATGAAGTGAATTAACAAAGTGAATCAGTGGATGTAGGCGTTTTCATGCCGAACCACTTTAAAAATCTTGTCTCTTTTTAACTTGTTCCTTTATATCTTGGCTGCTTATTAAGCTTTATCCTTTTCTGTTGAACAACTTCGTGTACAACGACATTTCTATACTGGAACTTCATGGCGCAACTTCACCTGGACAAGACTCAACAGGTACTATGCGATTCTATGCACTCGCCAATGAGACACTTTTGCTCCAGCATCCCTCTGCTGCGGGTTAACTCATTGCTCGCGACTTCCCTCAAAGCCAACTGTAATGAGCCAATTATAAGCCATCGCGAAGGCCGACTATAGCCGATGGCAGCTCATTACGGCGTTCGGCTAGCCGGCAACTGTAAACCTACTTTAAGCCCCAACATAAGGTGTGGCCAGCCAGGGGTAGTTCACGGTTGACGATCGGCACCCACGCTAGCCGGCCATAGTAAATCGAATAATACCCACGATTACGAGCCATAATGGCTCGGGTAGTTACTGTGCGCGATCTCGGCTCCGATATGTCTTTAGTGCGGCTGTGGTAAAAAAGAAAACTCCCCGCGGAGGCGTAAGATGGGTGACAAATGTCTCCAAGACCCACAGCTAGGGAAAGTGACTACAAAACCCGTTTGCCACGAACTTAAGCATATCGACGGCCTTCCGTGACTGGAAGTTTTACTTTTTCTATATTTCCATTCCATTTAAATACTTTTCTCCTATCCTGTGTAACGATCCCTAAAGTACAGAACACCGACTAGGAGACATTCGCTCATAAGGATCGGAGCCCGCAAACTGGATAACAAGACACTCAGCTGTATCCATGACCAATTACACAAGACGCTCAAAGCTACCCCCCTGCAACTAAGACATGAAGGGCGGTACTCTCTTCTCTTGTACATAAACATGTAACTATAACTTATTCATACATCACACTAACATTGCAAAACATGAGATTATATTTCCAGCAAGAGCTTAGCATCAAACACAACTAAATCACAGGCATATGCATAGTTATACTTCTTATGCAGCACATTAAAATAATGACAACATTCAAAATATAACAGAATCAGCTTGTGTTATAAACTTACATAAAGTCGTTCAATGACATAATTACAGCTCGAAAGTACATTAATGTTTTTGAACTAGCATATACAGGAATGTCAGGCAGACCAAATAAAATAACCAGCTGCATTAGTGCTAACCACTACACCTCAGAACCAGCTCTCCGAATCTACTTGGTTGCTGGATCGGAACTCCCAGCGTGTTGACCAGAGGTCCCACCTGTCCAATTCAGGAAAAGAATCCATCAGATAAACCGCAAATGATCAAGTTATGAAAAGCTAAAATGGAAAAACTCACCAACACCCGCTTCTTGGTCCTCATCCCCCAGCTGCACACCGGCTTCCTCCGCAACAAGTAGCCGCATCCCCTCCTTCACCGCTACCTTCTCCTCCTTTGAGAACTGGGCGGTAACCATATCCATCCTGAATGCCGCTCCACCTTCCTTATCTGCATCGGCCTTGGCCTCCTCCAAAGCCCGGAGATATATCCTAGCCATGATCCGGGGATAGCCATCCATCCAGGATAGATTGCCCTGCTTCCAGGTACGGAAGTACATATCCTGCAACATGTCATCCATCATCCCCTCATTCTCCTCAAACTCCCTTACCCGGGCCTCGGAGGACAGCAACTTAGCGACGGCAACATCCCTCTCCGATCGATATCTCAAGCGGTCAGCCTGGAGAGACCTCCTCATTTCCTCCATCTCTTCCTTTAGCCTGGCCTGAGCAAGCTCTGCGGCCTCAAGCCTCCCAGATAACTCCTCTACTTGCTCGAGATCCGCCCTCCGAACCTCGTCCACCGTAGCAATTGCTATGCCAATCCGCTCCTTGCAGGCGGCCTCCATCTTTCGCAACTCAGCTTTGCTAGCCTCCTCCATGGTTTTCTTTAGTCGTCGGGAGGCCGCCTCATGCTGGGATATCTGGATAGCCTGATCGACAAGCTGTTTGGCCTGATCAGAAACCTGTAGCCGCAACCGGATGTTAGCACTTCCTATTTCCTCCCCAGCCCTGGCCAGTCGAGCGTGATGCTCCATTAACCTCTTGGTTTCCTTAGCCACCCGATCGATGCTTGCCTTGGCCTCATTCCCCATGGTCACAATCCGAGTAGTAAGCAAATCGAGGTCTAACGACTTAGCCTCATCAAGCACCCGTACTATGGGATTGCGGGGAAGAAGATGCTCACCCGTAACCTCGTCAAAAGAGATATCCTGAAAACTCGGGTCCAGATCCGGGTGGCCGGCAAATGGGTTGTGATCCAAACCAGGACAGTCTATCGGAGTGACGGTTGGATTTTCGGACGGATGGGGGGAAGGCATAAACTCAGTATCCTCCTCAGTCATATCATGGATGGGCTGGACTGGAGGCTGAGGGCCAGGAGAAGGTTCAAACGAAGATTAGCCCCTCTTCCTCTTTTGCATATCTTCCTCAAAGACTCCAAGAAGGGGGCGATATCTAACTACATCCCCAAGACGGCTAGTTGGCGGCTTTGATTTGGCAGAAGCTTTGAGTAGATTATACTGTTCGAGGCGGTGCCGGATATCTGATGACTTGGCCGCCTTACCTGCTCCTGGAATTAAAACCAAGCCGTATCCCTCTACTTAACCACGGACTGGCGTGGGAGGATCAAGTTGTGCTCCAGGAGAGTAGCGTTCCTGATCAGGTAAGAAGCCGACCGATCCCGTCCCGGAATGGCTCTTATTTCCGCAGCCATCTGAACCAAGGAATCATTCTCCACGACCGCAAAGCCACCTGTCACTAGCAAGAAATAAAAGCATATAAGAAGAAGCGTTGCAGCCGAAACAAGGAAACAATAAATGAAGTTCAACTTACAGCCAGAGGTGAAAAGGCGGAAGGAAACGGGGTCATCCCTGATGAAAAACCATTCTTTCTTAAACATATCAAGCTTCGAATATTGGTCCAGGACCGGTTTGAAGGGAACAGCCGCTTCCAAGCTAACGTACGGAGATCCCTTCTTGTAACCCCTCAAGTTATATAGATACCGAATCTCCCGGTTGGAAGGGGGCGCCCGTACCTTCTCTGGAAAATAATGTATAAGCACACCAAGATGGCGTAGGAATTGGGCTGAAGCTGGAAGGGAGCCACCTTCAAATAAGTGATGAAGCTGACAATCCAGGTATTAATGGGAGGAATGGCCCCACACATGCAGTGGTACCTACTATATGCAAAATATCCTTCAGGGGGATTGTACGGCATCACTCCGTCCCCCGGCAACCGCATAAGCGCTCTATCAATCCCAAAGGAGCGGGATATAACATCAAGCTGCTCCTCTCTGAGAGAGCTAGGAAAGCAGTCAAGAGGAGAGTTTAAGAGCTCCTGAGGACCGTATCCGTCCACTAAAGACCTCGGGGCAGGTCCCTATCGTGCTGGTCCTGACTGGGCGGGGGCACAACGGGAGGCTCACTTCGGTCCGTAGATTTTCTCTTTTCTGATCGAGTTTCCACTTTGCGAGACATTTATCTGCATACGCAAAAGCGAGAGACATATTGTTAGAACAAGAAGTATGGAAATATAAGCAAGCAGGTGTATGAAGCGAGCAAGCATATATGAGTCCAGGATTTCACTTAGGATTCAAATATAAAAGTTCATTCGGTAAAGCAATGCGAGAGTCCATTCGGCACTCCAACCCCCAAGCACATTCGGCAAGGTAAGGTGAAATCTCATTCGGCATTCCCAATGCCGGACATTCGGCATTCAAAAAAAAAAAAAAAAGAGAAGGGGGGACATTCGGCAGTCACCTGATTCGGCAACCAAGAATTGATTCGGTGAAATGTTGATTCGGCAGAGAAATTCTTATCCGGCTATCTCGTTCGGTGGGGAAAGACGGAGGCCTTAGGCCCCTATTTATAAGCAAACGACAACGACCAGACCAGTTGGTTCGGCGCTAGAAACTGGATGTAAACTCCCAAGATCAAAACAAAGCACGCTATGTACATGCACATACCCTACTTTGGGGGGCAAGTGTTGGGGATATTGCCACCAAGCTATTACAGGGAGGGTCCCACCGAATCAAACGCACTTCTCAAACCTTCCCTCTAGCCACTCCCGAGCCAACCCCTGCCGAACGAAGCAAGGCCGAACCAACCTTCCCTCTAGCCACTGCCGAACCAACCCCTGCCGAACGAAGCAAGGCCGAACCAACCTTCCCTCTAGCCACTGCCGAACCAACCCCTGTCGAACGAAGCAAGGCCGAACCAACCTTCCCTCTAGCCACTGCCGAACCAACCCCTGCCGAACCAACCTTCTCCAAGCATGGCCGAACCAAGGCATGCCGAACCGGATGTGCCAGACCAGATTGCTTCAGCCCAGGACCACCAGCAGCTATATACATCCAAGACCCCTGCCCCCAACCTCACTCTATAAATAGAGGGACAGGGGTACAACAATGGCAGACAAGTTTGAGAGCTCAAGCACGGAAGGAACTTTAAAACAACTTTCATATACTTGTATACAAAGCTTTGTACTTGTAATCTAAAAGAAAAAGGAGAATAACATATAAAGTGGACGTAGGCACGTTCTGGCCGAACCACTATAAATCTGTGTGTCTTTTACAGTTTAGTCCCTGCTTTTTATATATTTGCATAAATCACCCAAACCACTAGAAACAACCTAAAATCGACTAATTCACACGACTTGGAGGCGTTTGTCCATTTTTTTGTGCAAACAAATTTCGATAATTAAACTGGTTAATTTAATAAGATTTTTGTAATTAAATTTAAGGAGGAAAAAAACCTTTATAATTTATAATGAAGTGAGTGTTTAAAATGAAATGAAAATAATAGGGATATAGTAACGGTTGTAAGTTACTATTTAATTGGTCTATTGATGTAGTTTCAACTATTACATTTGGGTATTAAATTGAATATATGCAAATAAACGTATGGTAATGGAGTGAATTCAACATTATATAAGCAATTCAACATTATATAAGCAATTCTGATAATTAGTGGAAATAATAAACTTAAGTGTAATATAAAGTTAGTGACAACATTTATGCAAGTCACCTTTTTATTTAGGGCTGCTAAATTCAGAGTAGGAAGTCAATTACATTTAAATGTAGGTAAATGTTCATTAATGTGAGATAAGACTGTAAATGTAATGTGTGAATGTAAATGACATAAATGGAAATTTATATTTTATGCATAAGATGAAATAAAGGAATGAAACCAAGTTGAATAAATTGATTTAGGTTTTATTTATGATAAATGTATATATTTGGGAAATTCAATATAATTGAAAATAACAAGTTATTACAAAAGAAAGATGAAAATTGGAATATATATTTTTGTAAGGAAAGATAAACAAATAATAACTAGGTTTATAAAGTGATATCAGATTTAATAAAAGAGTAGGATTAAAGCATGGTAGTTATTGGAAAGTAATTAATTGAAATTTGGTTGAATTGGGAATTTTTTTTATGTATTAGTATAAAAACCAATTTTAATATTACCCATAAGAGGATAAGTTAATAGTCGATTCAATAACATGATTGAGAAATCAAATATATGGATTTATTGGGAATTTAAAACTTATACTTTTTTTTGATAAAATACAGCGTTTTACACGCAATAAATTTTTCTACTTTTATTACATATTATATATATATGTTCTTCTTATTATTATTTCATATATCCACCTCTATTTTATCTTTCTATTTTTATTTTTGACAGTCATGTTTATTTATTAGATTATTGCTTGTTTATATCTTTTATTTATGGCTTGGAAGAAACTAAAAGGGTATGCGTTATATTATCTTAATTGCTTGCCGTTTTAATTGCCTACTCTTTATTTCTTTTTATTTATAAAACCTTGAAATTTAATATAAATTTTAACTTGATTTAATCATTTCCTAAAAGTCTAAATACAAAATTGGAAGTTTTGAAAATTTTACTTTGTTAAAAGACAACTCCAATTGGAATTTTAATAAAAATAAACTATGTATATTTTAAATACGTAGAATGTAAACAAGTTAAAATTTTAGTTAAGTAATAACTTTGTAAAATCCAGTGTTTTACAGACTGTTAAATTTCGCATTTAAAAAGGGTACGCATTGTAATGATATAAGTAACGTAAAAACGTATAAATTAAAAACGTTACTTTTGTATAAATTTTTGGGTGTATTGTAATGCGTCAGTTTGGCGTATTTTAAAAAATTATATTTCAATATCTATATGGATTAATAAAATCAGTTAGGAGATTTCCAACCAAAACGTATTGATTTCGTGCCTATCCGTTTCTCTAAAATCATGCACTGATTAAGGAGATTCCCACTATCAATATTGTTTTCAAAATCGTGCTTCCCTTTCACGCAAATATCATCTGGAAAGAAATCAAACTTGCTTTCCTTGCGCGTGACATATCAGTGAAATTTATTTCCTTTAACATCTTTGTCATTTGCCTCTTTATAGAGATTTGATTTAAAAACTTTCACAAATAAATTTTATTCCACTTGCCATTCATTCCACTCAATCAAATATAATTGCTTGCCTTCTAAAATTCAATCAATCAGAAAATTAAATTTCTTACCATTTTCTCTCTGTGACATAAATCAACGCATGCATTCAAATCTGTCCTTGAAGTAGCATCCAAAGCAAATTAATACTTGCTGATTCTTTGTATATAAATCTCTCAGACTATAAAAATAGCACACAGCTATTAATTGAAAAAAAAAAAGATATAACGTTGTAATCAAATTTTTCGTATATCTGGCAATAAATCATGCATAATTATGTAAACATTATTTCGCTTGCCTCCTTATATTCGTTTCCCTTTACCATTTATCTCTTACGTTTTTTTTCTGGTCAACAAAAATAAATTCAAGCTTGTCTATTTGATTTCCTAGATTTCGCAAGTTTTATCATCTATAAATACCCTACTCGTTCACCTAAACATTCATATACCTCCTCTCCTCTGATCTTCTCGAGCTGTTGCGTACAAGCTTCAGGTAATGGTTTTACTCTTTCTTCTTCTTTACATTTCCTTATGATCAGTTTATATCGTTTGCTCCACTGCTTTAAAAAAATGCTCAGCCTACACCCCATTTTCCCCTCCACCACGTCACGTCCCTCTAAGTTTTCATAACCGAGCTTATATCCCGAACAACCCCTGATAGTGTTGCCATGTTTTGCCGTGCATACCATAGTGATAAAGGAAACCAAGATTTGTTCTTTCTTTTGCATTCTGTTGAGAAATGTTGCATGCGTACCTATAGGTTGGGCCACGTGACGTTTAATGTGAGCCATATTGATGTGTGTTAGCAAATGGGGATATATTTGGAGCCATCTGGAATACTTTGTGATATAGTAGTGCGTGTGAAACAACCCAGGGCCGTGCCATGCATAAGTGCTTGCTTGCATATTTTTCCCTAAAGTGTTTTATTATTTTGCAAATCTAGTTCACGTGTTGCGTAGAGGTAGTTGAAAAGGAAATTGATATATATGGTAGAGAAAGAAAATAGGATATGAAATAAGCCTGGGCGTTAGTGCATGTGTGCATGTTTTGAAATTGAAGTGGCAGAGACGTGTTGTAATTAAGAAACAGAGAGAGTTTGCATTGAAGAATAGTTTAGGAAGAGACGCAAGTTTTGCACAAATACATATTTTCAAAACTAGATAAGTTAGGACATGCTGTTGTAAAAAAAAATATAATAATAAAATGTATAATAATAATAAATAGTATTGCCAAGCCTATGAAGTTGGGGTCGGGAGATGGGGTGAGGCAGTCGAGCAAAAGCTGAACCAAAATTTCTTTTACTCTATTCGTTCCAATTGTCTCAAATTTTTTGCTTTGACCGTAATTTTTAAAGTCACGTATTCGGTATTTGGATCTTGAATCTAGGCGTGACATCTGGGGAAAATTTGATAGTTACCCGCTGCGCGATTCTTTTTCGGGGGATTTTCATTTTGAATCAAAATTTCTACAGCTTTAAGGTGAGTATTTCTCACCAGACAAACATACCTATATATCCGTGATTTATCACAAGTGTATTTGTAAATTATTTATTAAATTTTATCTGCCTATGATATAACGTATGATGTTAAACCCCATTTTAAATTGACACCTCATCAGTTGTTTATCTATTGTAATATTATTGCAGTTATACTATTAATGCTTATTTACTGATTAAATCATCACTGTAAGTTCCCTGTAAATTTGAGATCGTTATAGGCTGAAATGATAGGCCTGAACGATAATCATTTGTTCATTTATTTAATTGTTTAATTATTTATTGTTAACTTGGGATTGCGGGTTTGAAATGATATAAATCCGTATCACTTGACCTAGGCTAGAAAACTATATACAGATCCGTGGTTTATATAATATTTTTCTGAAATGTTTAAAAGTATTTTAAATGGGAATTTATAATATTCTGGTTCAAATGTAAAGGATTTTTATAAAATTTATAATAATTTTTGAATAAGTCAAAATGTTAAATAAATAAATGTTTAAGTAATTTTTTTGGAATATAACTTATTTTGGGAAATTCTGAAATTTTGTTAAAAGTGAGTTTTAGTTAAGGAAATAATTGATAATAAGTTATATTTGGGAATTTAAAATTTGATTGTTAAGTTAATACAGCACTTAAATGCTGTCTTTTATAAATGAACTGTTTTGACTTACAGACTTTAGGTGGCATTTCATAAATGCTACGGAAACTGAATTTTCGGATTGTTTAAAATAAATGGAAATAATCTTTAGGGAAAAAGGCTTAAATTTTGGAATTTAATATGTAATTAATAAAAAATAAGGAATTGACTTTAAATGGTTTTAAATGGAAGAATTTAACTTTTAAATGTGAGTTGAAAGGCAAATTAATTCCTAAATAAATTGAATAGATTTAAAATGGTATTTTATATTAAATAAAATGACTGATGTTTAAATAAATGATGGCTGAAACGATATTATGGTATTGAAATGTATTTGAAACTTATTTTGATTTTTAAAGTATAAATACCATTTCTAAAAGTTGTAACCACGGGTTATAATAACGTTTGGTTGTTAAAGAGGCCGGGATCGGATATCTGGCATACTCTCTGTCGATGCCGAAAACCACTTTAACAACCGTGTACGCGGTGGAGATTCCAGAATGAAGTAGGATGGTGGTGACGTTTCCTTTGAGGTATATACGTGGACCCGACTCCCGTGAGTTGGCATAAGGTGGCTAAAACAGGAGCGATCGATGGATTAATGAGGTAGCACCTCTGATCGGATGCACTTCTTCGTATGCCATTCTATTACTTTTGTGATTGTTTGGTGTGCACCTTTGATTTGGGAGTGTTGTTCGAGGTGGGCGGCAGCTGCGCGCTGCGCGTTTCCATCGGTCCGGAAGCGTAATTGGTATATCTACCCTGGCGTTGCCTAGTTGTGCCGTGTCACCTACCCTAGTGCGCCTTATACGATTTTGGTTTTGTACCATACCTATGGAGTGCCCTCTGACGACGCCCATTCCGGGGGAGATTACGGTACTGTATAGACTATGGGAATATATTACGTGTTAAGGTGGAAAATGTAAAGCCTTAACGCTATTTAAAAGTAAGTTTATTTTACTAATAGACACTATTATAATAACGAAGTATTACTATATAGTAAATAGTTTAACGGATCCTTAGAGGATGGGCGGTCCCAAGCATCCTTTAAGTTACTTGCTTTATATTACAGTACACTTGAATTAGCTTACACTATATAAGTATGTATGTCCTGACTCGAGTGTTTATGTTTTATTTTACGCTCGGGTCAGCCTGAGTTGCAGTTCAGTCATCATCCCAGAGCTAGGACTTCTGTAGATCCTTTCAAGCTGCTGGCTTCTTTCTGTCCGTTATCTTATTTATGAAATCAAGACTTTGGGATTTTTGGATTTTCTATTTGATGATTTAAACTATATTTGGGATGAAATACTTTGTAATTTGTATTTGTTGAGACTATTTATAGTGGCTTCATGAACCACTAAGTATTTTTAAATTCCGCTGCGAGTATTCTGATTTTGTGTCGGTGATTCTGTGATTAATTATTACTGTATATTTTGAGATTTGCCAAATTTTATTTACAACGCGGTATTTTGAACAATTCAAGTCCGACATGTGCGGATGCGAATGGTTGAAAATATCGGGTCGTTACAGGTCCTTGTTCGACTGCTTAGGGGTTGTATAGCCCTGTTCCTCCGGGATAAGTGAGGATTGTTGTTTTAGTGAAATTCCAAAAGAAGTCTAGGACTAGATGTAGGATGGAGCTCCGAACCAGTATAAAAATCTCTGGTGTTATTTTTATTATACTGCTTTTATATTCCGTACTATTTAGTGTATTGCTATTATCACTATACTCTGTATTATCATATATCCATATTACACTATCCATAGCACACTTTCATTTGGTATCAGTGCATAGCCACTTTCATTTGGTATCAGAGCCTGGAATTCTATCGACCGTCACAACATCATAGAATAATGACTTGAAAACGATCCATTCAAAATACAGCAGGCAAAATTCCTGTAAGAGCCATCAGTGAGGACTACAAAAAGGTACTTTCTGATTTACAAATTTCAGTAAAAGATAATAATGAATTAGTTTGTATAAGCAATAAGATTTCAAAGCTTAATTTTATTATTTCAGAAAAGATGAAATCTGTTGAACTTGAAAATGAGAAATTGAAGAATGAAAATTTAAATTTAGAAACCAACTTGGTGTTTTAAAGAATAATTTTATAACTGTTAAAAATTTTCTAGATTAACAAAACACCATATTTGAAAAAGAGAGAGAAAAATTTTCAAGAGAAAATTTTGATTTGAAATGACAAAATGATTTATTTCAATCCTCTTTAGATAATTCAAAATCTCAAAATTCTCTTCTCAAAAATGAGAACCGTACGTTAAAAAACGAGAATTCTGACTTAAATGAGAAAATTGGTATTTTGAATAATAGTAATATTTCTTTTGAAAATAATAATTATGACTTTAAGGCTAAATTGATAAACTTAACACTTAAGTCACAAAATTTAGTAAAGGTCAAAACGATTTAAACATGATTTTATCTAGTTTTAGACCTTTAGATGATAAAAGTGGTTTAGGATATAATAAAACAGATCGTAGAAACTGCACTAGACATGCTTTCATGTATAATAAATATGTTAGTGCTAGTACCAGATTAAGAGAAAAGTCTGAATCCAATTTTTATAGAAATTCAAATACTGCTATGACCAATTATTTTATAATTTCTTTAGTAGTACAAAATCATTGACGGGAAATATGAATAAAAATTATCTAAATATTTGGGTTCCTGTTAAAAACGGAGAAAAATACATTGATGAATATTTTGATATGGTAGTTAATAGTGAAAATTATATTTATAAAGGTTCGACCACACACAAAGGGATATGGCTTCTTAAAAATTAGGAAATTATAAGAACCTTGGATATCGCATGCTTTAAATGTTAATTTTTTTCTGATACCTTACATTATAAGTAGTAGTTATTTTATTTTATATTGTTCTATGTTAACACTTATGTGAAATATAATTTATATCATCATATAAACTTTCCTTTTTGTCGATGACAAAGGAGGAGAAAGATATTGCTCTAACACTATTTGCAGGAATGAACCATGCAAGCACAGATTAAAGGGGAGAAAAGTTTAATTACATACAGGAATATATAGCATAGATTCAGGGGAGAAATCTGTAGCACAATTATCGGAATATATTCATTGAGAGAGATAAGATCAACAAAGCTTGTCAAAGATTTGTTCGTAGCAAATGAAGTTGTCATCACCAAAAAAGGGGAGAATGTTGGATTATAGGTTTTGATTGCTGGCAAAACACAACAATTCACGAATCTACGACTACATAACATCCAGACTCATTGGCTCAATATATGGTTTGTATAGTTACATATTTTAACAAGAGTCAACAAATGTGTATATAAAGTCTAATTTAGTGCTTTGTTAAAATCTTTCCTCAAGAATAATCATTCACATTCAAATAAACTTGCATGCATATTTTAATCAAAATTAAGTTTTTCAAAAATGCATAGAGCAGGACTCGAACCCGAGCCACTAATTTGGAAGGCAGGTACTCTTACCAAATGAACTACTGTAGTTTTTGCTTAACAAAAGAATCCAATCGACTGAATACAGACTGAATCTATGCATTTTAACATATATATGCATGTCCTTAAATTCAGTCGACTGAATGACCTGAGTCAGTCGACTGAATTCTACAACAGTCGTTTTTTGTGGAAAGACGCTTCCATTTTGAATAGCCTTCTTCCTCGCCAATGGTTGCAACCATTTCTTTTCATAGAGATCTCTTCACCAGAAGTTGCAACTCCTTAACTACTATATATATGCATGAATTTCAAGATCAAATTACTTCACTTTCTTGCTTATACTTGAATCATATTTTCTGAATTAACTACTCTCTTGAATTCATACATTCATTGCTTACGTATTCATTTCGATATTCTTCAAGCAATTTGAAACTTTCTAATCTTCATATACACATAACTACACACGCCATACTTGAGGAAAATATTATAGGAAGGGTGTTACGAGTGACAAATCTGTGTTATTAGAACACACAAGGTCAAAACAATCTTTTGTATTTGTTGAAGTCATGTTCTGCTACTCAAACGTGTGAAGTCCTCTTTGGCTGCTGAGGCAAAATCCTATTCTGCTGCTCAGGTCCTTGTCTGGCTGCTCAGAGGTTGTATAGACCTATTCCTCCGGGTTAAGTGAGGGTTGGAATTAGTGAAATTGTAGAAGGAGTCTGCGACTGGATGTAGGACGGAGCTCCAAACTAGTATAAAAATCTCTGGTGTTATTTTTATTATACTGCTTTTATATTCCGTACTATTTACTGTATTGCTATCATCACTATACTCTGTATTATCATATATCCATATTACACGATCCATAACACACTTTCATTTGGTATCAAAGCATAGCCACTTTCAAAACTAAGCAAAGAAGTGATGCTGTCAAAACCACCCCTTTCGAAAGCATTCGAGAAGCAGTGGGGTTTTTAGTAAACAAAACCATCCCCTTTGAAAGCTCTGTTTCAAAAGGTATAATGTGACAGTAAGGGTTTCGACCTAGTCGGAAGCTGTTATTTAAAAACTATTTCGAAACCAACCTTTCGACTTAGTTGAAAGCATCTCGGTCGAAAGCTATTTCTTAAAACAAAGGCGCAACCATAAACTTTCTTTAAATCAATTTTGACCTAGTTGGAAGCCAACTAAGTCGAAAGTTATATATTCGAAAGCATCTTGGTTAAAAGCTATATAGTCAAAAGTAAGTAGGCGCTCATTTCTTTTAAAACAAACAAGTGCTTTTTAACGATCCCGATTTTTAGTTAAATTTAATTTGGAAATTAATGTTAAATTGTGAATTTAATGGTGAATTAATTCAAAATTTTCCAAATTAATAATGATATGTTTTGTTATTTGTTTATATTTATAAATTTATTTTAAATTAAATCTTGGAATTGAAATTCAAAATTAAAAAATCTTATAAGATATATTGGATTTGAAATCATTTTATTTTCAATTAATAAAGATTTGTTTTTCCAATTTCATTAAATAGGCATTTTGATTTAAAAGTAATATTGTGAAACTGATATAAATAAAATTTATAAAAGCAATTTAAAGAACTAAATTCAAATGTATACATATTATATACTTATTTATTAATGTTTGATTTATTTTAAATCCCATTCTTTAAAGTTATATATATATTTACTAGATTTGATAAAAAGATTTAAAACACATTTTATTCTGAAATAAATAAGTATAGTTTGTATATTCATGAATTTAAATGTAAAACATTTACGTATGTTAAGATATAAAATATAAATAATTAAAGGGCTTAAAATACAAATAGCAAATTATAATATGACAAGGGTTTAACATAAATTTTAAACTAAAATTTGACAAAAGGATTCAAACACAAATTTATTTCATTTAACATTCATAAGACATGTAACTTAAAATCTAACAACTGTAAAAAAATTTTAAATTTAATTAACAAGTGTCAAAACAAAGAATTACAAGTAGCAAAGCTAGTATTTCTTTTTAATTTGAATTAGACATAGAAAATAATATGTTTAAAGAAGAAAATCAGCTTTATCAAATTTTCTTTCATAACTTCACAAACCTAAGAAGGAATTAAAAACCAAAAAAAAACAAAAATCATTTCAAACTCACAATCAAATCTAAAAAGCAAGTTTCAGATTTAAATTCAAAAGCATGAAGCAGTGCAAAGCAATTATGTGGTTCCAGTTTAAAATTCAAACCTGAGAAGAAAATAAAATCAAAAGGGCAAAACATTTCAGGTTTTCACAACAAACATCTCTTCCTATTTTCAAATTGAAGTTATAAATTCGAAATAAGATCATCTCAGCATAGTTTTCAACTTCAATCTTCATCCTGGAAACTCAAAGATCTGAGGCAACTAAACAGTGCAAAAGGATAAAAAACAAACAACAGTTTTTCTAAGCAACTTCAATCTGAAAGATTAAACCCAGAAGGTCGGAATCAAAGTTCAAGTTCAATGACCAAAGCAAAGCAAAATTAAAACAAATCAAATAGCAAATTCAAAGTTCAAGTACAAAACTAGTTTCCAGTTTCAAAAATCAAAATCTGCTCCTCTGCCTTCACATCTACAGGCGAGCAAACTTTCAAAACCCCAAATATATTTATATGCTTTTGCATGACTGTGACGACGACGACGATGACTTGAAAAATGTTTGTATAGATGCCTGCAATGTCCCTATATATGTGTGTAAATCTGTGTACAGGCAAATATGATGTGCGCTAGTTTTACAGGTTTTAAACTTGATCGAAATCCAATTTCTCTGCCCCTGATTCTCTTTTGATTTTAATGAATAAACAAATTATGTTTAAAATAATAAGATATAAGTTTTAAAAATATTTTTAAGTTGAATTAAAAAGGTTTTCTTTTGCTGGAAGAAGTTAATACAGTAAAATCTTCTTAAACCAAAAAAAATCAAAGTTCATAACTTTCTGATTTAATTATATAATCTGATTTGTACATGCAAATAATGATTTTTGAGGTAGGTTTCATGATTTTTAAGTAAATAAATAACAATGTGAAATCTCGAGTTAAACGGAGATGGAACTTTGCTCTAATTTTGGTGATCAGTGAATTGTGGTAGACCAGGTTTGATGTCAGAGGAAGTGTGAAGGAAGGGGAACACAGGAAAAATAGTGGTTGGATTTATTAATGGCCGAGGTGTCGTATCAGTGACATTGTAGGGTTTGAAGCTCTGATGGGTTTGACAATGTTTTCGAGTTGAATGTTGTGGCATAGGAGCATCGGACTGAATTGGGTCAAGGGGGATCGGAGCGTGGTGATGTGGAGGAGCTAGGGCCGGAGTTGCGAGGTCTTTGGTTACCTGAGGCGATGGGTCGAAGGAAGTTTTTGATGAACTATTTTGTTTTGGGGAAAGTCGAGTAGCTCGATTTTGGTTTCTTGATCGAACCGTCGATCTGGGTAGTCAATTGGGTAGAGGTGGTCGATGGTAATTTGCTGGTGGTAGCAAATTTAGTCGGAGGGAGGTCGATCATCGGTGCATGTGCACCTGTTCACATGCGTGTCATTGATGAGCCAGTTTTGTGGGAAGGTTGTTTGAGTTGTTCACATGAGATGCTAGGGTTTTGTCTCGAGAAAATTTGGCTTTGGCTCGAGTGTTTTCAGCTTTAGACTCGGGTTCATTTTTCTTCTTCAGGTTTTAAGTACAACAGTTTCTTTTTTCCGTTACAGTAAATTTTTATTTAAGCAAGGTTTTAAAGTTTATTTAAAATAAATAAGTTTCCAAAAGGAAAATAAACCAAGTTTCAAACTAATTTTTTTAAACAACTTTCAAAACAAATTTTTAAGAAATACAAACTATGTTTCCAAAAGTAAAAGTATGAAGCAAGCTTTCAAGAATTTAAATTTTTAAGTTAAATTGTTTTAAACTTGTTTGGTTTATATAATTTTTGTATAAAGTCAATTATCTTATTAAATCTTTGATTGTTTTCAACTATAATTAAATGAAAGATTAATTACTTGATTAATTGAAGGTTGGTTAATTAAATAGACAATTTATCAAGGTGATTAATTAAGTAAGATGATTTATGTAATTTTATAATTAATTAAAGGTTGACTTTCTAATTTAATTAATTAAAGAACAATTAAGTAAGGAAAGTAATAAAGGTTGATTGCTCAATTACTTAATGTAATCAATAAATGATTCTTACATAATGTAATTAAGGTAAAATTAATTTATGTGATAAATTAAAGGTTAATTAATTTATTTAGATTAATTAATAAAGGTAATTAAGGGTAATTAATTACTTAAAGATAATTACATAGTTAAAAGTAATTAATTAATGATTAAAATTAGTTAATCAAGTGATTTTGTAATAATTACTCAAAGTAATTAATTTGTGATTTATTAATGAAAGTGAATAGGGATAATCACTTATTATAATTAAATGATAATTAATTAATTAAGGAAAATTAATTAAAGGATAATTAAATAATTAAAAGTTAATTATGTAATAATTAAAAGTTAATTATGTAATAATTAAAAGTTGATTTAATTATTAACCGAGGTTGATTAATTAATTAATTTATTATTAAAGATTGATTAATAAAGGATTAAATGTTAATTAATAATTTGTAATTAATTAATGTTAATTAACCAGGATTAGTAATTTATTCATAAAGTGATTAATCTGATTTAATTTAACCAGATAATAAATTGATCTTATTTGTGGATGTTTGGATTATATTAATGTTT
Organism: Allium cepa; assembly: GCA_030765085.1. Taxonomy (NCBI): domain Eukaryota; kingdom Viridiplantae; phylum Streptophyta; class Magnoliopsida; order Asparagales; family Amaryllidaceae; genus Allium; species Allium cepa. Next base: position 1,041,910,113 of record CM060928.1, read on the forward strand.
AAATTGTTTGATATCCCTGAGTTGTGATACTATGTTTTTATTTGAGCTATGATGAATATTTATCTGCGATGAATGTAATTCATATTATCTGTGAATCTGTGAATGAAGATAAGCGTTATAGATTATATCGCTTATCAATATTGATATGATTGAATCTGTGATGATTGATGTTGTGGCACTATTGCGTAAAACCCTTGGACTACACTATACACATACACAAATATGGATTGCACAAGGAAATTGCTTAAGTCCCAGATTTTTGAAATGATTTTAAATTGAATTTTGAATCCAAATGATTTTGGAAATGGAATTGAGTTGAAAAGCCTTTGAAAAGGGTTTTAAAGATAAAAGTTATTTTGAATAACTTGATAAAGTTTTGAAATTTAAATAATTTGATTTAAATTTGAATTCAAAATTTGAAATTGAATTCTATGTTTGGAAATTATGATTTAAAAAGGTTATACAAGTTATAAATGTGTTTATATGGGTTTAAACCACTTTAAAAGTATTGATTTGGGAATTTGAATTTAACCAAGGGCTTTAACTTGTATAAATGAAATCGGATTCTTCAGAAACGAAAACTATTTGTTAATAAAAGCTTTCATATAAGGAAAAGAATTTCCAATTTATGTTGAAAAGTTTTCAAGTTCAAAATGAAAATGGGATTCCAAGTTATGAATGAACCATCAGAAATGGTCTGAAAGCTATGAATTAAATCTTCGATTTAAAGATTGGATGAGTTAATCCGATTTGAAGTGGAAATTATTTTGAAATCTGTGAATGAATCTTTGTGAAAGATTGGTGAACTTTGTGAAGTAAATCATTTTGTTTAAAGATTTGAAAACGGTAATTTGTTTAAACCATTTGAAGAAAGGTTTTTGGGTAATAAGTTATAACTTAACTGAAATCCCAATATCCATTTGTTTTTAAATATTGCGCTCATTATTCGGTTTAGCCGCGAGAGGACTTTGTGTCATATAATCCATTCTGAATAGTGATACGACGAATGGATAGCAACAAAAGACGGTGGTGAAGACCGGGTGTCTTTAAGAACGATAGGATAACCTGTCGAATGACTCTGCACTGAGTTGCTCCGGTATAGAGATCTCCATATGTGATGGGGACTCCGATCGGGATTGTGGATACCCTGATTGTAAGGGCTTTTACCTTTATTGGACGAAGTGCCTTCGGTTCTGTTCGAACCCGGAATGGACTTGCATGGTTGTATATCTGAATTACACTTTGAGATATAAAACTGACCTCTATCAAATACATTTCTATTTAGTAGTGGAGAATTTATTCTCTTAGCTTAACACCCTTCTCTGAGACATACGAGCTCAAAGGTTATGTAATTGATAATTATCGGTGATGTACTCCCAATTCGATAGTGTGGCATGCTGAGTGCTGCTGAGTGCTGCTGAGTGTTGTTGATCATTTGTTGATCAAAGCATGGCTTTTGTGTAAAGTGTAGCTTTGTGGACGAGACTGCATCAGGACCTCACACCCCGGAAATGGTCGAAACAGGAAATATGCGGCAAGGTTATGAGGGTCGCGCCCTTTCGGGTGTGTCATTCCCTTTTGGAAAAAGGTAGTATCATGGTATGGAGCCCAGATACTTAACTCATGTGGTCACTGCAAATCTATTACTTTGTGGTTGCTATGTGGTTGAGAGTTCTCGAATAAAGGTCACAAACGGCCGGGGGATGGCATGCTCGAGTAGTAGTTACCTAGTTACAGAGATAACCCGGTCTTGTGTTGGCAGAGAACCGGGTAGGTTCTCAGGACGTCCCTCCAGAGGCGTACCCATGTGGCAGTAGGAAGTTCCTTAGCCTGACCATTTGTTGGAAATCCAATCTCCAATACACGCCTTGTACGGTTTTAGTTGTATAACCAGCCATTTACTTATGGTGGTCACCCTTGTTTAGATGGTAGCTATAGTAGGCATACAATAATGGTTGTATGCTGGCTAAGATTAATATTATACTTTCAAAAGGTTTTCTGCATCATGCACTAATAATAATATCAAAAGGATTTTGCGTATCAAGCATGTTTGACTATCATAAAGAGAAATCTCCTCCAATTCTGTGTTTGCATTGTGTGTGCGGTGGAAGGCCTTATGGTAGTTTCATTTTCCAAAAAGCATTGCGGATTTCAATTTTTAATTCTTTTGCTAATTGTTTCAAAGATAAACTGTTTTTGTTTGCTCATACCAGTCCCATGACTGACCTGGAGTTTATTGTTCCCTTCCTAAACTCTAGGTGCCCACAATTTTCCACACGGGAAGTCTGGAGTTAGGTTTTCAAGATATTCAAATAATAGGTGTAGAATTCGATAGCATCCAGCCTTTGGATTTTGCGATCGGATTTGCTTCTTTTCAGCATTCGGGCTGACCTTACTTTATACAACGCGATTGAGGGTTTCTTGCTTCGCGTTCGGAAAGCATGTTGGTGAATCTAGCTTTTAGAGTTTTTGGAGCTTTAGCTATGGAGTTGAAGTTACAGTTGATGTTGGAGTTCTCTTTTGGAGTTTCTCTATTGATGCTTATCTTTCCGCTGTTGTATATTTACCTCTATTGTTGAGATTCATATTGTATTAGATATTGTATCAATGTTGTATATATTTATATTCATTTCCTTTTTCTGCTATGTTGTTATACTTAATGTGTTATAAGCTCCAGCGAACCGGATTCAATGTTTGAATCTAGGACATTGGAATACGAGTGTTGTATTCGGTGCCGATTTTCGAAGGTCAAGTCAGGATCGTTTCATTTGGTACCAGAGCAGAAGGTTGAAACTTTAGCTCAGGAGTATAACACATTAGGTGACTCATTAGAGATAGGGTGAAGTATACCCTAGAATGAGTATCCCTAAGATATCTGTCTATGTGCCTCAGTAAATTCTCTTACTATCACTGATAGTGAGTATGAGTGCAAGAAGAGGACGAGATAAGGGATAGGGGAGTACCATTATAAATGGTCGATACCCTAAAACAACAAGGAATAACTTTTCTCCTCAATCTCTTTTTATCCAATTTCAGTTCTTTGATTGCTTCGTAGCAGCTCAAGGGAGAAGCTTCGATATGATGATGGCCTTGCGAATCGTTATAGAAAAGATTCTAGTTCCTATCTCGTATTCTCTTCATCAAATTTCTATCAGCTTTTCATTTTTAACTTTAATGAAATTGAAATTTTATTGGAAAAAATTGGTAAATTAAATATGAAGTTAAATATGAAGATTCGTATTGATAAAATGATTTCGATTAAAATCAAATTTGGAATTCTGTTGTAATTTCTTATGAGGATCAAAGTCCAAAAAACTACAAAATTGATGTAAACTTTGGGATATTCCAATCTGAGTTGGAATCCATACCTAGTGTTTGAGAATTGTGGAAGATTGAATCTAATTGTAATAACCCGCATATTTTACGATTGTGTATTTAAATATTTTATTTAAATATAGTATCGTTAGTTGGATTTTTAGTCCAAAAAGCTACTTTTTACAAACAGTCGAATTAGGACCCCGAGAGCACTTCCGTTGAGTCCAAAATGATGTTTGCGACCTTTTTGAGTATAAACTTCAATATGTTTGGAGCTAGCTAAAATTTGACCTTTTGCACTTTGGACTTTAGGTTTTGGTTAGCCTAAACTATTAACTCTAGCTCAACCCCCACTTCTCTTCATTCACTTTCATTTCCTAATACCTTCAAGCTTTAGATAAAAATGGGGGAAGAGAAAAAGAATTAAAATCCTAACCCCTAGTTCCATTGCAAATACAAGTTCTAACTCCAAATCAAAGAGAAGACATTGGTGAGCATCCTATTCTTCTTCTCCAACTCATTCTAACTTCAATTTCAGAAATTCCTAAACCCTAACTTAGAAAATGTTTTTCTTTTAAGCTTAGGTTCAAGCTTCTTGGGTTAGAATTGAAGAATGATTGTTCTTGCTTGCTCTATAGCTTCCTCTTAGTTGTTTTTGTGTAAAAAGGTGAGATTTTTATCTCACATCTATGTCTATAACTATCTTTGATTGTTGCGTATGAATTCCTAACACTTATTCATATGCATTTGCTTTTGGTTTGGATTGAATTGGTGAATATTCCAATCTTTGGGTGTTTTGAAGTCAAATCTTCAAAAATCCTAACTTTGATGTTTAAACATGTTTTTGGTGATGCATTGAAGAGCCTATAGGGTCGGGTTGCTGATTGGTGTAAACTTCTAGCGCCATTGCTCGTTCGGTTGCATTTTGGAAGAGTTTCCTCTTCAATTGATAGGTTGGAAATTTGCTCCAGTGCCAGTAAGTTGACTGACATTTTCAGTCAGTCGACTGGCTGTAGCTCATGAGCGTTCCAGGGGCTGTTTTCAGAGACAAGGAGTCTCTGTTTCCTGCAATCAGTCGACTGGCCACTGTAATCAGTCGACTGACTGCAGGAAATGAAAATTTCAAGTTTCTGGTTCAGTCGACTGGACATTTCCAGTCAGTCGACTGACCTGCTTCTATTTGCCTATTTAGCCTATTTTGTGTTGATTTCCAATTTTAATCGATTCGTGGTTATCCGATTTGCTGTTATCATTTATTATCGACTTTGATGACTTCTATTTTGGAATTTTTAGGTATATCCATCTTGATGGATTCCGCATCGATTTCTATGGATTTGATTCACGTCTTCGTATGTGAATTTTTGGTGATTGGTTGTTTCTATAATCATTTTTGTAATTTGTCACTTTGAAATACAAAGGTTTTTATACTAGTAGTAAATATTCAAACTCTTTCATCAAAACGATTTCAACACTATTTTATTACAAAGATCGTTTATAAAACCGTTTCCAATCTATTAGTATATACAACCCTTTACCTCACTCATATGAGAAATCTAATTAAGCGGCTTAGTAAAACAAGTGGTATGAAATGCTTGCGTTTACTTCGTCGGTTAATTCTTGGACTTGTTCGATTGAATCTCTTGTGACTATTTTTGAGTGAAAATCTACAATTTGTTCGTAAATATTTAAGTTAAGCTAGTGGTTATGGGACGTGAAGCTAAACTCATATATTTACTAGCTTAGTGTGATTGACACTTATTCTCGAGTGGAAGTCTACAATTTGTTCATAAATAATTAAGTCAAGCCAGCGGTTATGGGACATGAAGCTAAACTCATTTATTTACTAGCTTAGTGTAATTTACATTTACCGATCAATGATGATCATTTTGTGATTTAGACTAGAAATGTGCGATGTCTCTTTGTCTGCAAGGGAGACTAAACCCCCTTTTTAGTGGAGCTTCGGCTTGGTGGGGTAGCGACCCATGGTCTTCGGGCCGTTTTAGTGGAGCTTCGGCTCAAAGGTCTTCGGGCCGTTTTAGTGGAGCCTCAGCTCAAAATTAATGGTTAGCAACCATGGAATTGCTTTGCGTTTTATGATACACGTGTTGCTGAGTTTCTACGCTCCCGTTTTGTGATAGGCGTCTTTCTCCCTTTTTGTGATTTCTGGATTTCTATTGATCGATTTCTAGAATTTGTGTTTCACCATTTTTCGTGATTTACATTAATAAGCTTTATCAATATTTTTGTACTGGTGAATTTGTGTTTCAACAACTTTTATGATTGGCATTGATATGTTTGTCAATATTTGCTGTTTAGTGAATAAAGCAAAGAATATGACATTCTTTTTAGTTCTTCGAGATTTCTTGAAATATTGTAAGATTTTTGTTGTTATTTAATGTATACTTGTCATAGTATGACTTTTTTTGTTATCATACGTTTTTATTATATCTCTTCTTATATCTCATTTTACCTGATATTTGTAGCTAGACTGACCCGTTTATTATTTTCTTATTAAATAATACTCGGGTCAGACCGAGATGTTACAGGTGATTCCACTTGACTTCTTATCTGGGACCATAATCTGCCTTTTGCTAACTACATTAGATTGGTAGTTTTTGTAGTTATACATTCGAGATAGGGACTCCTTGATGTATACATTTTCTTTGTCTAGCACTTGTATCTATTCTTTTGTGATGTTGTGGATCTTGTATGACCGCTACTTTGATGTACACTTACATGTGTTATATTCATATCTGTTTCCGCCTTTGTGATATGGATATCTGTGACTGATTTATGTTATGCTTATTTCTGTATTTGTTTCTGAAGATCGTATAGCCACTGTGTAGTAGCTTTGAGTTTGTATCGGTATGTCGGATTTCCTCTTGAAATGAATGTTATACTATCTGGCATATCGGTGCTCGCACAAAGCAATTACATGGATGGTCGCTCCTCAACATCCTTATTCTTCGTGCTAGTTGACGGTATTACCTTGTAGTGTCCTCTGCTAGCGTGGGTATAGAGGTGGGGCGTCACAGCTTGGTATCAGAACCAAACTTTGGAACAATGTAGAATAATCTAGCAAGGATCATCGTCCTAAGTCCATCTTAGGAGTCGTGCATTAGGTTTTATTCGAGTCACTAGACCCGTTCTATCTTATTTTCTTTATGATGCCTTGTTTTATCAATCATGATTGTTTGATATTCATTCTGAGAATAACCTTTTTCTTCTTCATTCTTTCTTTCTTAAGGAAGAAGAGATGGTTAGTTCTAGCAGTCCTAGTGCTGGTCAATCCAGTAGCTCTTCTCTGGATGGCGTATTCATTTCTTCCCAACAACTTTTGAATCTTGTAAAGAATCAAGAGTTTATATGTGCTTTGAATAAGAACCCCGAAATGGTTTTACCCCTGAAACTTGAAGTTCCTCTCAATCGGCTTATGGGTTTCACTCTTCGACATGAAGAGGTTGGTAAAGGAGGTGATAGTGATATTGGGATTTCCAAGAAGAGGCATATTAAGTTCAATAGCCCTAATCCCAATAAGAAAGTGAAGCAAACTACTTTGGTAGCAAAGACTCCACTCCCTGATCGTGGAGAATGCTACAATTGTGGATCTACGGACCACTATGCCAATATGTGCCCAAAACCCCTTACTTGCCGCTATTGCAAAATTTCGGGTCATTATTTATCTTCTTCCCCAAACTTCATAGTAGGAGAGAGGGAAAGTTGAAAGTTGTGCAAGCCCCTTGTGACACTTCTCTTGGTCAAGGTATTTCACATTCAATCCTTGATTACGTTTGTTCTTTGATTATCCTTTTCGAGTTCTTGTTGATATGAGTTCATCTCATTATTTTATATCAAAAGAACTTGTTGATTCTTTTTTTTTTCTTTAAAACATTTTGGGCTTGATGACTTCTTTGAGAATTGCAAACCCGGTTGGTGGATCCGCAACACTTACTGTGTTTCTTTTTTAGATGTCGAGATTATTTTATATGATTATTCTTTCCGAGCCGATTTGCATGTTATGCGTTACTTAGGCTTCGGAATTAATTTTTTTTGTGTGAAAGGATTGGCTTAATCTTATGAAGCCATATCCTATGTCTCGAGTGGACTATTCATCTTCAACATTCTTAACCTGTTAAGCAGATATCTATCTTTCTTTGTGATTTCGATGACATCATTTTATTCTTTAAACCCACATGATGAGGAAAACTCTATTATTTTCATTTGGGTAGTTTGTGGAATTTTCCGGTACTTTTGATCTTGTCTTAGGATTATCACCTAAGAAATCTTTTGAGTGGTGTTAAGGTCTTTTTAGCTCGACCTTGCCACCGGTTTTCATTTGCTACGAGTTGCGAAAGTTAGCATTCCACTTACCGCATTCCGCACTCGTTATGATTCTTGTGAATTACTTAGTATGTCATTTAGTTTGTCCAGCTTATTTCATCCACTTTACATATCGAGTATTCTACGATATCTCGATGACTCCATTCTTGTATTTATTGATTTTGGATGAAAACAACAGTTTAAAATTTTGCAAATCTTTTTCATAAGATTTATTTATAAGTATAATTGGATTTTGTTCTTAAAACGAACAAAGAATGTTCGTAAAATTTTTAAGAGACATATTAATCATATAGAAGATGATTTGGTGATTGTATTGCCCATTGAGCGATTTAAGAGTTCTGGTCGATGCGCTTGATCATTATTGATACGAATTTCCTAAATGCTATGATGAGACAATCAGACGCAGTAAATTGACTTGGAATAAGTAAATTTTTTTAGAAAGATGATTATATAAAGTTAATAGTAATTTTGAAAGTTTTAGCTTTTCGGGAAGAGGATCAATTAAAAGTACTCTTTCTTTTCTATACTTCAATTCTTGTGATTCCCGAAGGGAACCAAGACTTCATTATGTATACCAATGCTAGTCGTATCGGTTTGGGTGCCATTCTCTTGCGAAAGAGAACATTTTAACATTTATGCTTCTATATAATTAAAGCCTATCGAGACTAGGTATGCCACTCATGATTTAGAGCTCGCGGCTATTATTTTTGCCTTTCGAATTTGGCGTCATTATCTTTTGGGAGAGAAATTTGTTCTATATACTGATCATAAATCTTTGAAGTATTTATTTTCTCAAAAGGAATGTAATTTGCGTCAACAACATTGGCTCGAGTTCCTTGCTTCTTATGATCTTGATATTCTTTATACTCCCAGAAAGGGAAACCATGTTGCCGATGCCCTTAATCGTAAGCAACAAGCGGTTATTTCTTTGATGATATCCGGATGGAATAATCTCGAGACTTTGTCCACTTATGAGATTCGAGATCGCGAATCCAATTTATGTTCATCTTTTGTTCTATGTAGCCTTAAGGCTCATCCATCTCTTTTAGACCGCATTCTTAAAGCTCAAAAGCTAGATCCCAAATTGGCTCTTCTTAGCCAAAGTTGTAGGGATAAAATTGATATTGGAGGTTTGAAAGACCTTGGTATTAATGCTCATGGCGGTATTCGAAAATTTTATAGACTTATCGTGCCAAATATTAGTGATCTTCGTAAAAATATTTTAGAAGATTCTCATCATTCTAAATTTGCCACTCATCCCGGTAATTGTAAAATGTACGCGGATATGAAGCGACTTTATTTTTGGGATGGAATGAAATTTGATATTGCTAACTTTGTTAAGTGTTGCTTGACTTGCCAACTCGTTAAGCCGAACATTAAAGGCCCGTTGGGTTATTGCAACCTTTGGACATTCCAATTTGGAAGTGGGATTAAATTTCCATGGACTTTATTGACGGCCTTCCACGTTCTCGTTCAGGTCATGATAACCTATGGGTGATAGTTGATAGACTTACCTAATCTGCCCATTTTATTCCCGTTCAGTCTAATCGGATCGTACCTCTTTTGGCCAAACTCTTTATCATAGAAATTGTTAAATTGCATGAAGTCCCTTCTTCTATTGTTAGCGATCGTGATCCATTGGTTACTATTGGATTTTGGAAGAGTCTTCAAAAAGCTTTGGGAACGAAGCTTCAATTTAGCACCACTTATCATCCTCAGTCCGATGGACAAACCGAGCGTGTGAATCAAACTCTTGAAAATCTTCTTCGTGCACGTGTTCTTGATTTTGGTGGAAGTTGGGAAGATCATATTTCTCTTGTTGAGTTTTCCTATAATAATAGCTTCGAATCTAGTATTGGTATGGCACCTTTCGAGGCATTCTACGGAAGGCCATGCCGATCCCCTTCTTGTTGGCTTGAGGCTGAGAGAAGCTGGTTTATGGTCCATATTTTGTTCATGATTCCATAGAAAAGATTGACCTTATCCGCCATAGGATGAAAGAAGCTCAAAGTAGGAAAACATCCTATGCCGATAACCGAAGAAGGAAATTAGAACTTTCCGTGGGAGATTTTGTGTTTATTCGTGTTTCACCTATGAAGGGTGTTGTATATTTCAGTCGATCGGGAAAATTAGCACCTCGATATACCGGTCCATTTCCCATAACCAAACGTATTGGTTCCCTGGCTTATCGCCTTTTATTACTGGCTTAATTTTCTGCTATTCATGACGTTTCCCACGTCTTTTAACTACGGAAATGCCTTCGAGATTCCGATTCTACTCTTAAGCCCGGTGTTGTGGAAGAAATTAATTTTTCACCTAATTTGACTTATGAGCAACATCCTATTCGATAATTGCTTCGGAGGTTAAACGCCTTTGAAATAAAGATGTTCCTTTCGTGAAAGTTCAATGGTCCTCAAATCCTAAGGATTGTTCTTGGGAATCTAGAGAATTCATCGAGCGAACACATCCGGACTTACTCTCCCGTGCTCTTTGAGGTGAACTTCTTATTTCAAATCTCTTTTGTGTTGATATGCTTTTATGGTTGTTACATTTTATTTTCTTCTTAAATATTGCGAGGATGCAATTTCTTTAAGGAGGGGAGTCTGTAACAACCCGCATATTTTACGATTGTGTATTTAAATATTTTATTTAAATATAGTATCGTTTGTTGGATTTTTAGTCCAAAAAGCTAATTTTTGCAAACAGTCGAATTAGAACCCGAGACCACTTCCGTTGAGTCTAAAATGACATTTGCAACCTTTTTGAGTATAAACTTCAATATGTTTGGAGCTAGCTAAAATTTGATCTTTTGCACTTTGGACCTTGGGTTTGGGTTTGCCTAAACTATTAACTCTAGCTCAACCCCCACTTCTCTTCATTCACTTTCATTTCCTAATACCTCCAAGCTTTAGATAAAAATGGTGGGAGAGAAAAAGAATTAAAATCCTAACCCCTAGTTCCAACTCCAAATTCAAAGAGAAACCATTGGTAAGCATCCTCTTCTTCTTCTCCAACTCATTCTAACTTCAATTTCAGAAATTCCTAAACCCTAACTTAGAAAATGTTTTTCTTTTAAGCTTAGATTCAAGCTTCTTGGGTTAGAATTGAAGAGTGATTGTTCTTGCTTGCTCTATAGCTTCCTCTTAGTTGTTTGTGTGTAAAAAGGTGAGATTTTTATCCCACATCTATGTCTATAACTATCTTTGATTGTTGGGTATGAATTTCTAACACTTATTCATGTGCATTTGCTTTTGGTTTGGATTGAATTGGTGAATATTCCAATTTTTGGGTGTTTTGAAGTCAAATCTTCAAAAATCCTAACTTTGATGTTTAAACATGTTTTTGGTGATGCATTGAAGAGCCTATATGGTCGGGTTGCTGATTGGCGTAAACCCCTAGCGCCATTGCTCGTTCGGCTGAATTTTGGAAGAGTTTCCTCTTCAATTGATTGGCTGGAAATTTTCTCTAGTGCCAGTCAGTTGGCTGGCTGTAGCTCATGAGCGTTCCAGGGGCTGTTTTCAGAGACAAGGAGTCTCTGTTTCCTGCAATCAGTCGACTGGCCACTGTAATCAGTTGACTGACTACAGGAAATGAAAATTTCAAGTTTCTCGTTTAGTCGACTGGACATTTGCAGTCAGTCGACTGACCTGCTTCTATTTGCCTATTTAGCCTATTTTGTGTTGATTTCCAATTTTAATCGATTCGTGGTTATCCGATTTGCTGTTATCATTTATTATCGACTTTGATGACTTCTATTTTCGAATTTTTAGGTATGTCCATCTTGATGGATTCGACATCGATTTCTATGGATTTGATTCACGTCTTCGTATGTGAATTTTTGGTGAATGGTTGTTTCTACAATCATTTTTGTAATTTGTCACTTTGAAATACAAAGTTTGTTATACTACTAGTAAATATTCAAACTCTTTCATCAAAACGATTTCAACACTATTTTATTACAAAGCTCGTTTATAAAACCGTTTTCCAATCTATTAGTATATACAAACCTTTACCTCACTCATATGAGAAATCTAATTAAACGGCTTAGTAAAACAAGTGGTATGAAAGGCCTGCGTTTACTTTGTCGGTTAATTCTTGGACTTGTTCGATTGAATCTCGTGTGACTATTTTTGAGTGAAAATCTACAATTTGTTCGTAAATATTTAAGTTAAGCTAGTGGTTATGAGACGTGAAGCTAAACTCATATATTTACTAGCTTAGTGTAATTGACACTTATTCTCGAGTGGAAGTCTACAATTTGTTCATAAATAATTAAGTTAAGCCAGTGGTTATGGAAAATGAAGCTAAACTCATTTACTTACTAGCTTAATGTAATTTACACTTATCGATCAATGATGACCATTTTGTGATTTAGACTAGCAATGCGATGTCTCTTTGTCTACGAGGAGACTAAACCCCGTTTTTAGTGGAGCTTTGGCTTGGTGGGGTAGCGACCCATGGTCTTTGGGCCGTTTTAGTGGAGCTTCCGCTCAAAGGTCTTCGGGCCGTTTTAGTGGAGCCTCGGCTCAGAATTAATGGTTAGCAACCATGGAATGGCTTTCCATTTTGTGATACACGTGTTGGTGAGTTTCCATGCTCCCGTTTTATGATAGTCCCCTTTCCCCCTTTTTGTGATTTCTGGATTTCTATTGATCGATTTCTTGAATTTGTGTTTCACCAATTTTCATGATTTACATTGATAAGCTTTATCAATATTTGTGTACTGGTGAATTTGTGTTTCAACAACTTTTATGATTGGCATTGATATATTTGTCAATATTTGCGGTTTAGTGAATAAAACAAAGAATATGACATTCTTTTTAGTGCTTCGAGATTTCTTGAAATATTGTATGATCTTTGTTATTATTTAATGTATACTGGTCGTAGTATGACATTTTTATTATCATACGTTTTTATCATATCTCTTCTTATATCTCATTTTACCTGATATTTATAGCTAGACTGACCCGTTTATTATTTTCTTATTAAATAATACTCGGTTCAGACCGAGATGTTACAGGTGATTCCACTTGACTTCTTATCTGGGACCATAATCTGACTTTCGGCTAACTACATTAGATTGGTAGTTTTTGTAGTTATACGTTCGAGAAAGGGATCCTTGATGTATACCTTTTCTTTGTCTAGCACTTGTATCTATTCTTTTGTGATGTTGTGGATCTTGTATGACTACTACTCTGATGTACACTTACATGTGTTATATTCATATCTGTTTCCGCCTTTGTGATATGGATATCTGTGACTGATTTATGTTATGCTTATTTCTGTATTTGTTTCCGAAGATCGTATAGCCACTGTGTAGTAGCTTTGAGTTTGTATCGGTATGTCGGATTTCCTCTTGAAATGAAATGCATGTTATACTATCTGGCATATCGGTGCTCGCACAAAGCAATTACACGAATGGTCGCTCCTCAACATCCTTATTCTTCGTGCTAGTTGACGGTATTACCTCGTAGTGTCCTCTGCTAGCGTGGGTATAGAGGTGGGGCGTCACACTAATTGTCTGTTCTTTTGGGTCCCGATATAGTCTACAAATGGTTAGTTATCCCTTCGAACTAACCAATTCCCTGTATATTTCGTAGATCTCGTAACCCGAGTATCTTGTGTAATATTGAATGTGTTTGTTCTCATATTCATGATATTCTGATTTGGTAAGCCAAATGTAGAATAGATATTCAGTTTGATCAGTAAAGATATTTCTCTATCTTTTATCTATTCTTGGTTGTCTCCTAGGAAAATTTAGAGGACGAAATTTTTTTAAGGGGGGGTAGGGAATATCTAAAGATCCTGATTTTTCGTTAAATTTAATTTGGAAATTAATGTTAAAATTGTGAATTTAATGGTGAATTAATTCAAAATTTTCCGAATTAATAAAGATAGGTTTTGTTATTTGTTTATATTTATAAATTTATTTTAAATTGAATCTTGGAATTGAAAACCAAAATTGAAAAAAAAATCTTATAAGATATATTGGATTTGAAATCATTTTATTTTCAAATAAAGAAACGTTTTTCCAATTTCATTAAATAGGCATTTTATCTAAAAGTAGTATTGTGAAATTGATATAAATAAAATTTATAAAAGCTATTTAAAGAACAAAATTCAAATATATACATATTATACACTTATTTATTAATGTTTGATTTATTTTAAATCCCATTCTTTGAAGTTATAAATATATATTTAAATATTTATTAGATTTGATAAAAAGGTTTAAAACGCATTGTCTTTTGAAATAAATAAATATAGTTTGTATATTCATGGACTTAAAATGTAAAAAAATTACATATGTTAAGATATAAAATATAAATAATTAAAGGGTTTAAAATACAAATAGCAAATTATAATATGAAAAGGGTTTAACATAAATTTTAAACTAAAATTTAACAAAAGGATTCAAACACAAATTTATTTCATTTAACATTTGTAAGACATGTAACTTAAGATTTAACAAGTGTAAAGATTTTTTAAATTCAATTAACAAGTGTCAATACAAAGATTTACACGTGGCAAAGCTTATATTTATTTTTAATTTGAATTAGACATAAAAAATAATATGTTTAAAGAAGAAAATCAGCTTTATCAAATTTTCTTTCATAACTTCACAAACCTGAGAGGGAATTTAAAACCAAAACAAAAACAAAAATCAATTCAAACTCACAATCAAATATGAAAAGCAAGTTTCAGATTTAAATTCAAATGCTTGAAGCAATGCAAAGCAATTATGTGGTTCCAGTTCAAAATTCAAACCTGAGAAGAAAATAAAATCAAAAGGGCAAAACATTTCAGGTTTTCACAACAAACATCTCTTCCTATTTTAAAACTAAAGTTATAAATTCCAAATAAGATCATCTCAACATAGTTTTCAACTTCAATATTCATCCTGGAAACTCAAAGATTTGAGGCAACTACAACAGTGCAAAAGGATCAAAAACAAACAACAGTTTTTCTAAGCAACTTCAATCTAAAAGATTAAACCCAGAGGATCAGAATCAAAGTTCAAGTTCAATGACCAGAGCAAAGAAAAATTAAAACAAATCAAATAGAAAATTCAAAGTTCAAGTACAAAAGTAGTTTCAAGTTTCAAAAATCAAAATCTGCTCCTCTGCCTTCACATCTGTAGGTGAGCAAACTTTCAAAACCCCAAATATATTTATATGCTTTTGCATGCCTGTGATGATGATGATGACTTGAAAAATGTTTGTATAGATGCCTGCAATGTCCATATATATGTGTGTAGGTCTGTATACAGGCAAATACGATGTGTGCTAGTTTTACAGGTTTTAAACTTGATTGAAATCCAATATCTCTGCCCCTGATTCTCTTTTGATTTTAATGAATAAACAAATTATATTTAAAATAATAAGATATAAGTTTTAAAAATATTTTTAAGTTGAATTAAAAAGGTTTTCTTTTGCTGGAAGAAGTTAATACGGTAAAATCTTCTTAACCAAAAAAAAAAAAATCAAAGTTCATAATTTTCCGATTTAATTATATAATCTGATTTGTACATGCAAATAATGATTTTTGAAGTAGGTTTCATGATTTTTAAGTAAATAAATAATGTGAAATCTCGAGTTAAACAGAAATGAAACTTTGCTCCAATTTCGGCGATCAACGAATTATGGTGGATCGGGTTTGATGTCAGAGGAAGTGTGAAGGAAGGGGAACACAAGAGTAGTTGGATTTATTAATGGCCTAGGTGTCGTATTAGTGACATTGTAGGGTTTGAAGCTCTGATGGGTTTGACAATGTTTTCGAGTTGAATTCTCTGGCATAGGAGCATCGGACTGGTTTGGATCAAGGGGGATCAGAGCGTGGTGATGTGGCGGAGCTAGGGTCAGAGTTGTGAGGTCTCAGGTGACATGAGGCGATGGGTCGAAGGAAGGTTTTGATGAAATATATTGTTCTGGGGCAAGTCGAGTAGCTCGATTTTGGTTTCTTGATCGAATCATCGATTTGGGTAGTCAATTGGGTAGAGGTGGTTGATGATAATTTACTGGTGGTAGCGAAGTTGGTCGGAGGAAGGCAGATCATCGGTGCACGTGCACTTGTGTACATGTGTGTCAGTGATGAGCCAGTTTTGGGGAAGGTTGTTTGAGTTATTCACGTGAGATGCTAGGGTTTTGTCTCGAGAGAATTTGGCTTTGGCTCCAGTGTTTTCAGCTTTGGACTCGGGTTCATTTTTTTTCAGGTTGTAAATACAACAGTTTTTTTGCTACAGAGTAAATTTTAATTTGAGCAAGGTTTTAAAATTTATTTAAAATAAATAAGTTTCCAGAAGGAAAATAAACCAAGTTTCAAACTAAATTTTTTAAACAAGTTTCAAAAAAGTTTTTAAGAAATACAAACTAAGTTTCCAATTTCAAGAATTTAAATTTTTAAGTTAAATTGTTTTAAAATTGTTTGGTTTACATAATTTTTGTATTAAGTCAACTAACTTATTAAATCTTTGATTGTTTTCAAATATAATTAAATGAAATATTAATTACTTGATTACTTAAAGGTTGGTTAATTAAATAGATAATTTATCAAGGTGATTAATCAAGTAAGGTGATTTATGTAATTTTATAATTAATTAAAGGTTGATTTTCTAATTTAATTAATTAAAGAACAATTAAGTAAGGAAAGTAATAAAGGTTGATTACTTTATTACTTAATGTAATTAATAAATGATTCTTACTTAATGTAATTAAGGTAAAATTAATTTATGTGATAAATTAAAGGTTAATTAATTAATTTAGATTAACTAATAAAAGTAATTAAGGGCAATTAATTACTTAAAGACAATTACTTAGTTAAAAGTAATTAATTAATGATTAAAGTTAATTAATCAAGTGATTTTATAATAATTACTCAAAGTAATTAATTTGTGATTTATTAATGAAAGTGATTAGGGATAATCACTTATTATAATTAAATGACAATTAATTAAGGTTTAATTAATTAATTGAGGAAAATTAATTAAAGGATAATTAAATAATTAAAAGTTAATTATGTGATAATTAAAAGTTGATTTAATTATTAATTTAGGTTGATTAATTTATTTATTTATGATTAAAGATTGATTAATAAATGATTAAAGGTTAATTAATTAAAATAATTTGTAATTAATTAATGTTAATTAACCAAGATAAGTAATTTATTTATAAAGTGATTAATCTGATTTAATTTAATCAGATAATAAATTGATCTTATTTGCGGATGTTTGGATTCTATTAATGTTTAAATTGTTTGATATCCCTGATGTGTGATCTAGTTTGATTTGAGCTGTGATGATTGTTTATCTGTGATGAATGTAATTTATATTACCTGTGAATCTATGAATGAAGATAAGCGTTATACATTATACCGCTTATCAATATTGATATGATTGAATATGTGATGAATGACGTTGTGGCACTATTGTGTAAAACCCTTGGACTACATTATACACATACACAAATATGGATTGCACGAGGAAATTTGTTAAGTCACAGATTTTTGAAATGGTTTTAAATTGAATTTCGAATCCAAATGATTTTGGAAATGGAATTGGGTTGAAAAGCCTTTGAAAAGGGTTTTAAAGATAAAAGTTATTTTGAATGACTTAATAAATTTTGAAATTTAAATAATTTGATTTAAATTTGGATTCAAAGTTTGAAATTGAATTCTATGTTTGGAAATTATCATTTAAAAAGGTTATACAAGTTATAAATGTGTTTATATAGGTTTAAACCATTTTAAAAGTATTGATTTGGGAATTTGAATTTAACCCAAGGGATTTAACTTGTATAAATGAAATCAGATTCTTCCGAAACGAGAACTATTTGTTTTCAAATAATAAAAGCTTTCATATAAGGAAAAGAATTTCCAATTTGTGTTGAAAAGTTTTCAAGTTTAAAATGAAAATGGGATTCCAAGTTATGAATGAATCTTTGGAAATGGTTTGAAAGCTATGAATTAAATCTTTGATTTATAGATTGGATGAGTTAATCCGATTTGAAGTGGAAATTGTTTTGAAATTTGTGAAGGAATCTTTGTGAAAGATGGGTGAACTTTGTGAAGTAAATTGTTTGTTTAAAGATTTGAAAATGGTAATTTGTTTAAACCATTTGAAGAAAGGTTTTGGGTAATAAGTTGTGACTTAACTGAAATCCCAATATCCATATGTTTTTAAATATTGCGCTCAATATTCAGTTTAGCCAGGAGAGGACTTTGTGTCGTATAACCCATTCTGAATAGTGATATGACGAATGGATAGCAATTGAAGCCAGTGGTGAAGACCGGGTGTCTTCAAGAACGATAGGATAACCTGTCGAATGACTCTGCACTGAGTTGCTCCGGTATAGAGATCTCCATATGTGATGGGGAGTCCGATCAGGATTGTGGATACCCGGATTGCAAGGGCTTCTTCCTTTATTGGGCGAAGTGCCTTCGGTTCCGTTCGAACCCAGAACGGACTTGTATGGTTGTATGTCTGACATTACAGTTTGAGATATAAGACTGACCTCTATCAAATACATTTCTATTTAGTGACGGAGAATTTATTCTCTTAGCTTAACACCCTTCTTTGAGACATACGAGCTCAGATGTTATGTAGTTGATAGTTATCAGTGATATACTTCCAATTTGGTAATGTGGCATGTTGAGTGCTGCTGAGTGTTGTTGATCATTTGTTGATCAAAGCATGGCTTTTGTGTAAAGCGTAGCTTTGTGGACGAGACTACATCAGGACCTCACACCCTAAAAATGGTCGAAACAGGAAAGATGCGACAAGGTTATGAGGGTCGCGCTCTTTAGGGTGTGTCATTACCTTCTGGAAAAGGGTGGTATCATGGTATGGAGCCCAGATACTTAACTCATGTGGTCACTACAAATCTACTACTTTGTGGTTGAGAGCTCTCGGATAAAGGTCACAAACGACTGGGGGATGGCATGCTCGAGTAGCAGTTACCTAGTTACAGAGGTAACCCGGCCTTGTGTTGGCAGAGAACCGGGCAGGTTCTCGGGACGTCCCTCTAGAGGCGTACCTATGTGGCAGTAGGAAGTTCCTTAGCCTGACCATTTGTTGGAAATCCAATCTCCAATACGCGTCTTGTATGGTTTTAGTTGTATAACCTGCCATTTACTTATGGTGGTCACCACTTTTTAGATGGTAGCTATAGTAGGCATACAATAATGGTTGTATGCTGGCTAAGATTAATATTATACTTTCAAAAGGTTTTCTGCACTATGCACTAAAAATAATATCAAAAGGATTTTGTGTATCAAGCATGTTTGACTATCATAAGGAGAAATCTCCTCCAATTCTGCGTTTGGATTGTGTGTGCGGTAGGAGGCCTTATGGTAGTCTCATTTTCCAAAAAGCATTGCGGATTTAAATTTTTAATTCTTTTGCTAATTGTTTCAAAGATAAACTGTTTTTATTTGCTCATACCAGTCCCATGACTCACCCGAAATTTATTGTTCCCTTCCTAAACTCTAGGTGCCTACAATTTTCCACACGGGCAGTCTGGAGTTGGGTTTTCCAGATATTCAAATAATAGGTATAGAATTTGATAGCATCCAGCCTTTGGATTTGGCGACCGGATTTGCTTTTTTTCAGCATTCGGGCTGACCTTACTTTATACAATGCGATTGAGGGTTTCTCGCTTCACATTTGGAAAGCATGTTGGTGAATCTAGCTTTTGGAGTTTTTGGAGCTTTATCTATGGAGTTGCAGTTGCAGTTGATGTTGGAGTTCCCTTTTGGAGTTTCTTTATTGATGCTTATCTTTCCGCTGTTGTATATTTACCTCTGATATTGTTAAGATTCATATTGTATTAGATATTGCATCTATGTTGTATATATTGATATTCATTTCCTTTTTCCGCTGTGTTGTTATACTTAATGTGTTATACGCTTCGGCGAACCGGGTTCGATGTTTGAATCCATGGCATTGGAATACGAGTGATGTATTCAGTGCTGATTTTTGAAGGTCGAGACAGGATCGTTTCATGCTTCAACCCCTTCGGAACCCCTTGGGTTTCTACCCTTACCTTCCCCTTTTGATCCAATTCACTATGTACCAACAGGTTGATACTTTGTGCATTGGTTTGAGGAAGGAGGTGGTGGGTCTCAATCGAAAGCTACCTGGGCGAAACCTTACTGTGAGAAACATGCTTTTAACATGAATTTCTGATTTTAAACTTTTTTGAGTAAAACTTTCTAACTAACCTGCCTTGTTTATCAAACTCTTATTGGTTGCAAATTTTCTTTTCTAAAAGTACTACCATAATTTCAAAATTTATTTAATTTAAATCATTTTCAAAATACCCCTTCTCCTTAATTAAATATATAAAACGTTTAAGTCCCATATCTTAAATAATTTTATATATTCATCAAAACAACTTGGAAAATTCTACAAAAATTCTAGAAAATTCTTTCCAATACGTTTTCTAACATATAAAAATTCCAGACCCAAATAATTAATTATTTAGCCGTAAATAATTTATAACCCAATAATTCATTTTATTCACTAGAAAATTAATATTCCATATTAATTAGAAAATTATGAAAATTGAAACCATCCCTAAAATAACATTTCTGATCTATATCTAAAATGCAAGGCATTTGGATGCCATTAAATACGGTTTTCACATCAAAACATATCATATAATTTATATATATAGGCATAAATCATCAACATGTATATATAAACATTTTGCTCTTCAAAATCATGGCTAAACTTGCAACATAAATTCGGAATTCATCTTAAAATCGAAATATAAGAAAAATGAGATGTAGTTATTATTCACCTTAGCCTTTGTGATGAAGGATATGATATTTGATCTTGATTAAGTTGATTTACTTCTTCCTCTTTGTTAATCTTACCTTTATCTTCTTTTGAGATTAAAAATGGTGGCCGGCCTCAAAATGTTCTTTACTTGAGAAAATGACATGAATATGTGTTGATTTCCTAAGTGTTTAGGGTATAAGTCTGATCATTTACGTATTATGCCCTTCCTTATTTCCTAACACTTATTTCCCTTTTATTTCTTTAGTTCATTTTAATATAGGCATGGCTTCCCTTTAATTATAGTCAATTCTCAACCCATTAAACATTATTTTATTTTATTTAACTAATTAAATATCCTAAATAATGTCACTGAAAATACGAGGTGTTACACGTTTACTACAGTTTTACCCTCAAAACTGAATTAATCCACTTTTTAAAATCCTTATAACTTTATCGCTTAAATCAAAACATGGCAAACATCAATCATTGCATATCATCCATATCCATACATTTAGGTTTAGTCCTAAACTATATTAAATCAATCCATAAAAAATAATTTAAGATGGTATAGATCATTATTCACCTTGGTTTGATAATGGGTTGAGACTTGAATATTGTTTAACCTTCCTAGCTTTCCTCCTAGAATCTCTACTTGAATTCGTGACTTAGGTTGCAATTGATGGCTGGCCTTTCTTGAGCTCTTTAATTGTATTGATTTATGAAAACATGAATATAGTGAAATAAGGTTTCAGGGGCTATAAGATCTATTTATTCCTATTTTACCTTTTCCCTATTCAATTATGTGTTTAACTTATAAAACAAGCTTACAGATTTATTTGTTTAAGGAACGACTTTAATTATTTTCAAATCTCAATTCCCTTATCACTCTAATCACCACGCTATTCTATTTAATGTACCAAATTAAATCTCTCAAATAATTCTAATTAAAATTATGGGTGTTACAACTCACTTCTGAAAGAACTGGAATTGAGGTAACTAAAAAATCATTTGTTTTGAAGAGTCGGGTAAGTGGGAAGAGTATACTTATATGAGATAATCCAAACCTGTAATCACTTCAAAATTGTATATGCGATCTATGTTCTGAAGAAGCTTCGAGGTGAAATGTTATAGAGTTGAACTATCTATCCTAAGATTAAGTCCAAGGGAGAGGTTAGCATTATCATTTCGAACGATGCTATCATGTGGAACTGTCTATCTTAAGGATTATTCCAAGAGAAAGGACAATTTTAGCATATGTCAAAGGACTTATACAGGGAACCTATATTGAGGTTCAAAATGCTCGAATCCATGTAGTGATTCATGATCTGTTTGAGATGAAGGAATCCAATTAGAGATTCGTGTAATGCTTAAGTGATCAATACTCATGTGAAAGATGCCGAACGTATCCTCGACATCGGAAATGACTAAAACTACAGCAAGATGCACAATCTTGGGTTTAGCTTACCTGTGCGGGTGTGTCAACTCTAAATCTATTGTATGCTTATTGATATATTATGCACGAGAGTTGTTGATACTTGGTGCCACGTAGTTCAACGTTAGGCTAGTTGTGTTTACCTTAGAGTATATCCTATCTAGAGATATATGATACTTGGAACGAAGTTTCTAATCCTGGTCATGGAGTTCGAATTCGGCTTGATCCGAGGACAACTCCATGGAAATCCTAACACTTGTACAAATGCATCTTAGCGGTATTAATTGTATACCTATTGTTATGTGGCATTCAATAACTATTTGATTGATTTATGCGCTAGGCATTAGACATTATCTGTCATATCACTATATGTTAAACTTAGTGAATAGTTGGTTTCAATTTGAGGGAAAACAGTTACGGTAATCTGTACGCTCTCAAAAAGGTGATATATATATATTACTTTTATTTATTGAGTTTCTCACAATGGTTTACCATACTGATCGAGATGTTATTTCCTTATAATGCTCGGGCCAGCCTCGTGTATGTTTGTAGATTTAGCTACGGACGCTTTCGAGCTTATGGAGATGAGCTGGATGTTCACCTACCTTAGTATTCTAATTTCCACTGCAGTACTACATTGTATATATTAATATTATAAGGGCAGGCAGTTATAACTGTCCAGGCTGATGATATACTTAGGTTTTGGTAACTTTGAAATTTTTATATTTGGAGAAACCCTTCGTGCTATTCTTTTGATACTATATGTTATCATTCCATTATTAAATTATGATATTTTGTTCTTTCCTTCCTTATTCTATTTCCTTTTCTTTTATTTTGCCCTAATAATTTGTCTTTCCTGCACTTGATTATTCGACACATGAATACCATAGATATATTCGTGTCGAAATTTGAGCATCGAAAAATTAGGTCGTTACATGTCATGACCTTGCATTCATGCTAGGATTGAGCTCACCTATAATATGTTTGCATATGTAATCACTTTGAAGTTTTTGGTTGAGTATATGGCTGTGTAGATTACTTGATTGTATAACCTGGATGCTTAGTGTGCGTTACACTCTTCATCCATTAGGGATTTCGAAGGCGAATCCTTTTTAGGGGGGAAAGAATATAACACCTCGTAAAATTTTTAATAAGACATTAATAAATTAATTAAAAATTATACTAAAAATCGAAATTTTGCTAATGTCAAAATTTGGCTATGGAAGTCACACCATTGCATTCATGGTGATTTTCTAATCAATTTCCATATATAAAGTTCCGTAATCAGAGCTCAACAGAAAATTTATTGACATTTGATGTTTTAGAATTCAAAATAATTCAAATGGAATTTATGAATTCAATTTTATAATCAATGTTAAGAATTTGAAATTTCGAAATAAACATTGGTTAGTATTGCGTTAGGGAAAATGTTTAAGTAAACATTATCATTAAATTTAATTAACCAATTTAATAAACATTTAATAAACGGTATACAAAACAATTAATATGTCCAAAAATAATCAGCCAGTCGACCACCTCCCTAGGGCCAGTCTACTAATAGGTAGGAGCGGTCGACCAGTGGGTGTTATGATGGGGAGGGTTATTTAGATCGTGAACGACCCAGATTATATTATTTTAAGCCGACTTAAATTAGACTGTTTTGGTGATTTCTAATCGCTATAAATTAGAGTCCAGCCCCCTTATTTTTATTCAAAAATTATTTAGGAATGTAAGCGGAGCTCTGTCATTCTCTTTCTTCTATATGATTCAGAATTTCATAAGATCTTTAGGAAAGAAATTTTCAATATTAATATTTATCTTCTAATCCCAGATTCGGAATCTAATTCATATACAATCCAGTTATTATATATTTCAAAAGAAAGAGGTTTGAAAGGAGAGAAGAGAGGCAGGTATATTCAAATCCAGAGGAGAAAGCTAAGAATTATCTATGATTGGAAATCTTAGTTTTTCTCATTTTAGTAATTGTATAGTATAGGTTGGATTTGATATATTCCTTAGGGGTTTTTGTTCATGATAACAACAAACTAAAACGCTCAAAATTCCCTTAAAATTCACTCAAAGCCAATTCTTATGTTTTGGAATTCAAAAGCCATAGTTTGTGTAGTTAATGCAATTTTAATATTTTACATTCTATTCCAGTTCTCACTTTTCTCTTTTGACGTTATTAAGGGTTATAAAAAGAAAATAAGTTAGGAAATGATGTGTAAAGTATGGATTCTTCTGTCCATAGTTTACATTGCTTATTTTTTATAGTTTAAACATGAATCCCTTTCCATTTTGTATGCTGAAGTTGAAAGAGTGTACAGGATTTGAATTATAAATTCTATTGATGTTGATTCAACTATTTTAATGTAAAATAAGTTTGGTAATTGATTCTATTTTCTTATACAAGTCTATTATTGGGCTAAGGATATTAGCTAATTATATGATATGGTATGGAGTTAAACTTTAATAAATTGGATGTTTTCACATTTAATGATTAGATAGGACGTAATCTTTGCACGTTTAGGAATATTTTAGATACATACATTTATACATACATACATACATACATACATACATACATACATACATACATACATACATACATACATACATACATACATACATACATACATACATACATATATTGGCATATAAATAACATATAATTAATACGTATTAATTATGTAGTAAATATGTTAGTAATTAACGTTAAAACCCCATATAATGGAGATTATTGATGATTATGATTAGTGGTGGAATAATGGAACTTTCATTATTGCTTTAGTAGAATGCGGTGAGGTATGTGGTAGTATGATTAGGGGAGTGTAAATTATGACTAAATTATAGGTATGCGAGGTCAGCTAAAGCACACAAATGTCTGCCAAGCTGATCTAGCTACAAATAGTGTGACTTTAGCGCTAATGTGCGACATCGCCTATAAATACTACTTACGGAGGATAAGCAGTTAGTTTGAATTCTATAGGATAAGTCTGTCCAGTTAATCTGGTTACCAATGCCTAAGAATATCCAGACTAATGTGAGATGTCGCGGTTTGGATTACGAGTCATAATACATAGGACCTGCTAGAGGATCTGGGATAGAAAGTGGCTGTTGTAGGGTATGCCTCCCCCGTAATTAGAAAGTATTAAATGGTCGAAGATATTTTTTTGGGCATGGTAGATGGAAATCTCAGGAAGGGTCCACTTTGTCTTTGAGGTATTAAGTGGCTATTGTAGGGTCTGCCTCTTTTAAAAAGAAGCATTGAGCGGTCTGATGAGACTCTATGCAATGTCAGCTAGAAAGTACCGAAAAGGGGTTTATCTTGGGTTAGGTATTAAATGACGAGGACCTACATGCGGTATAAGTATTAAATGTCTAGAGTCTACCTAATTCCCATTGAAAAGAAATTAAGTAGCCTCGGTACTTTCTCTCACATTGTTAGGATATGATTGGCCGTAGACGCATAGGACTGGAAATGGCCTTGGGCCTATAGTTAATAGTAGGTTATATAGTTGGGTTAGAAAAGTGTAAGCTAAAGAATTAAACTAGGAAAGCTTTTGGGCTTACAATTGGAGGTATTTTTAAGTAACACAGCTAGGATGCATAAGACATATTCTTATCAAAATTATACTACCCAAGTACTATTATGGAAAGGCTCTAGATTGTTATTCATAAAACATTGTTGTCATGAGTCCCTCCTCATTACAACACAGGTTAAAGAAGACGATTTGGATTTAGGAGATAAAGGCGAAGATGGAGTCTTATAGCAGTTATCTATCTACTTATGTTTTTTTTTTTATATTTTGATGTACCCATTTCAAACAAGATGTTATTGTATTTTGAGATATTGTACTATGGATATTGGGATGTTATGTTATGTTTTGTTTTGGAATATGATTTTTTATAAAATGGGTATTATTTCTGATATTGTATTTTATCCTTTCCTTTATAGGATCCTGATAGCATTAGTAGATAGCACTGTGTATTGTTCAATTTTACCAACCAACAACAAGCTTTGGAATGGGCGCAATGATCGATATGACTTTTTTGGATCGAAAATTAAGCCTGTTTTGATGTGGGTTATTACAGGATAGTTCAAATCCAAAGTTGTATGTTAGATCCAAAATTGAGAACCTTGTCTCTCATCGAGAACGCCAAAATTTTTGCATCAAAAATGGTACACACCCAATCAATTAACAAACAGAAATTATAAGGCTTAAGAAATTAAAAGGTTATAATAACACACAAGAATTAGAGGGGTTGAGCCAAAACCAATAGTCTGCGTTCATTATCAAATTTTTTGTTGATTATACTTTTATTTTACAATGAGGCTCTTACAACATGGTATCAAATAAATTGGGTAAGGATGTGATAGAGTTTTGGAGTAAAATCAACAAAAAAGATCAGGGGAAGATCTTTTTTGTGCACATTCTCTTCTATTTATAAAGAAAACCATAATTAAATCACTAGAATTAGCTTGCCTACACTCTCCACTTCAGGTCCAAAGCTCTAGGCAAAAGATCGCGGCCAAAACCATTTATAATGATAGATTTGTAATGATCTTAAAGAATTGGTACCGAGTCATGCAACTTTTGTCTTCCTCTATTTTACTCTTGCTTTATCTTCCACTTCTTGACTAAACCATGCCAACTCATTATGGATCACAAAGGATCACTACCAAGTTGAGTGCCGAACTTATAACTTCTTTTTTGCTTTTCATCACTCGACTTGTTCAAAAAGTAGCTAAGTACTTTTTCATAGTCAGTAAGGATCAGTTCCGACCCTTAGAAGCTCATTTGAATTTTGGAATTATGTTCGTATTCTTGACTTCTAGTTTATCTCATAATCATTTCCCGACTCTGATATAATAAGCATTGGGGAAAATCCCTTCAGATGATCAATCTAAGGGAATAAAAGACCCAACGCAGTGGAAAATGATTGGATCACGACTGTAGTGAGATGAAACAAACAAAGATAAACATCAGAACAGGCAGTCATAGATCTATGCAATGCAGAAAAAATAATTAACACCAGTATTTATAGTGGTTCCACTACCGCGAGGCAACGTACGTCCTTTTGGGGAGAGGAGATTTTATTAATCAATGAAAGAATAGAGTTACAAGATTGATTCACTTTTGAAGGCTACACATAAGAAGAATTAACAATGTAGATAAAATTCTAGAGATTTTCAGCTCTCTAGAATGGCTACCATTGTTGTCCATAAGCTCCAATATTTATAGAGTAAAGAAATAAGGAGGGGTAGCTGCTATATAATAGCCTTGGGTTTGGCTCGGTAGTCATGGTTCGGCAAACACTTAAGATCTGGCCCAGCACCACTTGATTCGACACATAGCATTTGGACCGGCATGCCCAAATGCTGAAGGAGATATTTCATTCGGCATCACCAAATCACCGAACAAAAACATTGGATCGATCTTCATCTTTACTGCTCCAAGCCCTTTACCTCTTCACCAAAATAAACTTTTCCGCTCCAACTTCACACAAGACCGAACGAGATTTCTCGTCTGGCACTTCCACTTCTCTACTTTACCGATTGAAATCAACGTCTCCCAAATTTCACCATTCCAAACTCCACCTTCCTCTTTGCCATCGACATCGAACGAGATCCCATCTCCAAGTTTGGAAAATTCAACTTCACAACCTAGGATTTCAGCATCAGCCTTCCACGAGCTTCTCCAATGGCTTCTTCCCAAATTAAGGTATCGTCTCTAACACTAAGATTTTGGTTGGTTTTAAAACATAACAGTAGAGATAATATCTCAAAAAATAGATATATAAAAGCCTAAAGTACCCACTCATTGTCTGCATAACTCCATATGCTATCTCCTACCAACTATCTCTAATCTACACATTTTATATTACCCAAGATTCTAAGAAGCAAAGCAAATAGCCTTAGGTTAGATGAAAGTCTAATATGAGCATTCGATAACCTACATCATGTGACATTCATATCAAATGTAACAAATATGGCAAACATCATACAATCTAGCACCATTTAACAAAAATGTCATACGATATGTGATAACCCATATGATCACCCCATATTGTTCGACCAATACTCAACATCGGAATCACATTGATGCTCGAATCCATGCCACACTACAAGAATTTATGCATTTAGTTGCAAATATTAGCAGTGTTTTTGCCTAAGTGCAACTATTAATGTAAAAGCGGCGACTACCAAAATATTCTGTCTCCCGCCAATTAAAACGTGGTTATGTTTCTTACTTTTCACGTTTCCCCCATATTCATTTTTCCTCTTGCTTTGGAAAAATTTCACTAAGTCTTAAATTATCATCCTCTTCATCATCACTGAATTTTTCCTCCATCATCACCATCACGCTCCTCCTCTCCTCTCCACTAATCGATCGACTCCTTCTTTAATCTTTTTACATTTGTTTGAGAATTTACATGAACCTTAAATCGTTGTGGATTTTATACTTTATTTTGTGATTATATATTGGTTTATGTAGTTTAATATTGATTTTTATTAATTGAATTTCAAAAACCTCAATTTGATTTAGATTCACGATTTTTCCATCCATTGCTAAAAAAATGTCGTTCTATGGTAGTACACCTATGCATGTCTAGTGTGCTCGTTTCATCGTTCGCAGTAGGCAGTTATTGGTAGCATCCCATAGCTAAACGTCCAAATTGTTTAAATCAATCTCATGTCTCCGTGAATCTTTTACTACTTAAAACAATTTGATTATACAGGCATTAATGCAAACTATATCAAGGTAATTGCTACTTTGTTACCCTGAATTTGAACTTCATTTAGATTCGAATGTCATGTATCAATCTTTATGCGCTAATTTTTATTTTAAAGCATACAGTCAGTTAATGAATTTATTGTTACCGGTGTAGTAGAGTTACAGATGAAATGAATCATAGGTTTATATATTTTTTCATGGGTAGATTAATGAATGTATATGTTATAGATGAATGATTTATTTTCTCTCTTTTGGAATGTGTTGATTTATTTTCTCTCTTTTGGAGTGTGTCAGCTACACTATAATACATTTAAGAAATATACAGTCATAAAGTAAAGTACATATTAGACATTGTGATAACAGGTCAGCAATGAACAATCTAACTACCTATTGCATTTTTTGATCTGATCTGCTACCCTCTATGTACATTATAGTTATTTAATGTTAATGATCTTTACCTTATGTACTTTCCCATAGCATGAAATACATTTTCCTCTTGGGAGTCTTGGTAAATTATAGCATTATTATTGATATTCTTAGGTCTGCTTGATTATTTATGAATACCTATTTTGACTTTTGGATTTGTTATTAATTCTATTAAACTTTACTATTATGACAAAATGATAAATAGCTTTGAAAATGATTCTGACTATGATATGCCGGTCATATATGAATACCTTTTCAACTATTTAGTGTTTATATGTATAGAAATAATAATAATGACCAATGTTATCTTAATAAATATCTTGTATTAAGTTATATTATTAGCTAATAGTTGTGTTTTTGTTGAAGCAACTAGCATTTAAAAAATTTAGTTTGAATTTTTCATATTGGACAGAAACATACTTATGATATGTTAATTGCACTATGGAAGAATGATGCACAGCTAGTAGTTATAAGAGTGAAGTGGAGAGTTGTTGTAGGAATGAACACTGGCGGTAGGTTGGGAGAGACCATAACTATATTACACGAATGCAACATTGCTATATGTGAGTCATTGGTTTGGAAAAAAATGACGTTGCAGATAGCTTGCTAAGAAGAGAGTGTTGAGTTGAATAGCTTGCATATAGGCAGTAGTAAATTCTAAGAAGATGTGCTAAATGTGAGTTGTTGAACTGAATTACATGCATTCAAGCTGAGAATATGGAGCATAAGGAACTAATATGAGAGAGAGACCATAAATGTGCCGGTAGTATACAAGTGATGTTTATCATATATATAACCAAATATATACTTTTGCACAAGCAGACTTCTGGTGAGCATCTTCCAGCTTTTTAAATCAACATCTTCTATTTGTACATATAATTCATTATCACTGTCTTCTTGCTAACTAGTTTTTTTAATAGACACTTATATATACAGAAGTTGGTTAGGTTTAGACAAAATGTGACAGCTCATTCGGTTAGGCTAGAACTACTGAAGTAAAACGGACTTAAGTTTGAAATATTTCCATTAACATGAGCTTCTGTTGCTAGTGAAGATTATTCTTATGCTGGTGATCTAGTTTGGAAAAAGGAGAATCTTGAAACTATAATGAGCATGAGTGGAGTGTGAAACAATAGATGATACACTTTGATTGAAGCTGGAGTTTGACATGTATAGCCGGGTATGAAACAAACAAAAATCCTTTATATGAACCAATTGCACTCCAACCAAAGCAATTAATTCTCGTATTTCATAGTAACATTATTTATTAGTTCTAATAGGAAATTTGGCTTTAAAATTTGGATAGCTTGCTATAAGAAATTGGCATATTACTGCAAAGTAATAGTTAGGCCATTCTACAAGTGTATTCGATACTTTGCCTCAAGTTCTAGATGAAAGTTGACTTATAGATAGGCATGGCAGAACGATCAACTTCACAAACCGTGTTACAGTAATGACTTTGAACCTAGGTGTTGAACGCTTGTTTTCTGGCATGGCGGGTAAATCTTCATGAAAATAGCAAGGGAGAGAGCGATGGAGGAGGTGAAATTTCAAACCAGAGCTGCCGAACAGGCTTGATAAGATTGTGATGTTCGATCCACTTTCTCATGAGTAGTTGAGGAATGTAGCTAGGCTTCAAATGAAGGGTGTTGCAGTTCCACTGGCAGAGAGAAGGGTTGCTCTGGTTGTCACAGATACCACCTTGGATACTATTCTCTCTGAATCTTAATACGTTGTAATTTTTTCTACTTTCATCATGTTGTTCATGTTGCGTAAACCATACTGTTGATGTATAAATATGTACAGAGTGTACTAAAATTTCATGATATTGTTCATATATTTTATTATTAGTTTCTTAAATATAAAAGCACGTCTTATGATTTTTACTAGATTAAATAGTCCTAGTGTTTTCGTGAATTCGGGTATGTCTTATATTGTTTAGGAGGAATTTGTAAATTTAGATTAGTTACCTTGGTGTTTTGATTATTTTGCAAAGCAGTGTGCATCAGCAATAACACTTTTCACAACCCATGTTTCATATATGTTTAACAAACTATTATATGTTTTTATTGTATGTTAAACACTTTTGTGTCTTATTACAAAAACGGTAAACTTTTCAGGCAGGTAGCAAAAGTAGTTCATTCCAATAAGGATAACCACCTCTGTCAAATCAGCCACCACCTCTGGTATGTCAGCCGCCACCACAACAATTTTATCAAGTGTGCTTTATATGTATTATCAGCTTTTTATGCCATTTGGTTAGTATTTCTTGATAGCTTAGTATATATGTTGATTTAAACCTGTAAGTATGTATCCAAAATCGACGAGATAATGTTTTATACCATTTGATCTATGGTTGTTCAAACATTTATAATAGCAATTTAACTTAGCTAACCGAGTTTTATAAACGATGATAATAGTAATAATAATAATAATATAACTAATTTAACTAATTTTTATAAATAATAATAACAATAAATTAACTAAGATAATAAAAATTAACTAAGTTTTATAAAATTAACTAGTTTTAAGTTAATTACTTTCTATAAATAATAATAATATAATTAATATAGCAGAGTTTTATAAAAAATAATCATGATGATGATGATGATGAATTAATTAAGTTTATAAATATCAACTAAGTTTATAAAAATGGACTAAGTTTATAATAATAATAAAATAATAATAAAATTAAGTTAACTAAGTTTCGATGATGATAATAATAATAAATTAAATAAGTTAACTGAGTTTTATAAATAATAGTGATAATGATAAGTTAACTAAATTAACAAAGTTATTAAAAATTAACTAAATTTTTATCAAAATTAAGTAAGTTTTATAAAATTAAGTAAGTTTAAATTAATTAAATTTTATAATAATAATAATATAACTAATTTTTTAAAAGTCTTATAAGTAATAATGATGATGATGATGAATTAACTAAGTCTAAAAATTAACTAAGTTTATAATAAAAATAATAATATAATTAAGTAATTGAGTTTAATTAATAATAATAATTAACTAAGTTAATCAACTTAAAAAAAAATAACTAAGTTTTGTTAAAATTAAACAAGTGTTATAAAATTAACTAGGTTTAACTTAACTTAGTTAAAATAGTGAAATTTGTATTAAATTTGCGTAATATCAGATTTAGGTAGTAATGCCGAAGCTGAGGCATATGAGAATTTTTGTCGAGGCTGAGGCAATATCAGTTTTAGGTAGTAATGTTAATTCAGAATGTGACATTTATATTAAATTTATGTTCCAAGTGTTGAAGAAGTGTAATATTTTTGTTCCGCTTCTCATTTCATACAATATGTTAATAATATCATTTATGGTTTATAATAATCCTCTAATCTGTTGCTAGGATTGTTGTAAAGAACCATTTTGCTGAATGAATTCCAAATCAATTGTAGGGAATAAGTAATCTTAAGTATGAATTTGTTAGTCTTTTTAGAAGTTCCCTGATAAATATGTATCAATTATGTTGCCTTGTTTTGTAAGTGATATTCATATCAATATTTTCACTATGTAGGTTTTTAATTAGCATCTGTTTCAGCCACAGGTTAGTTACAAGCCAATAACTAAATATATGACTTTCGTGCTTCTTTTATGTAAATAGGGTTATTTTGTAAGAGGCTAAAGAACCTAGTCTCTCCCTTTAAGCACTCAATGATTTGCAATTTGATTATGAATTTTATGTAAACGTTGTTATTTAGTTTAAAATATTTGTATCGAGGTCTTAGTGTATCATATTTCATTATGTGATTAACGTGTTTTCCGTTGTTTGTATGTGATAATTATATGAGTGATTGTTGGTTTGATACTAAAATATGTTAATTATTAGTATATATATAATACACACACACATATGTGTATGTATGTTTATTGTGAACAAAATGGATTAGAAACTGAACAAGCCACCACAGCAAGGGAGACCTGCATGAAAAATCAACAATTTTTAGCAGCGATCATTAAACGCTGTTAAAATATATATGGGTGGCAAACAAAAAGGCTACTAAAATATATTTTTGTAGTGGATAGTACTTTTCGAAAGCATTTCCCAAATGCTGCAATAAAGATATTTAGTAGAATTTGTAGTAGCGTTTACTAAAATGCAACAGAAAATCTTAGATTTCTAGTTGTATGTTTTAAACACTATCGCAAGTTATTGTAGCTTTTTTATATGCCACCAAAAATACTTTTTGGTGCAGTACCAGTCCATAAGACTAGGAAATTAGACCAGCCTGTAAAGGTTCTGGGTAAAACTTATCTTCGGTATCGATCTTCAATGAGTGTCCTCATCGACCTCTTCTCCTCGAGCATACACCAAGGCTTCCAAGTTACCAATTATCCCTCTGGCATATGTCCAGATAGTAGAAACCCACGTATGTTATAATCCATCAGTTACTCCATATCAAACTTGCCTTATTGGATGATATCTAGATATTCACATTTTGGTTGAAGCGTTCGATCCAAATCACTCATGCCATTAAGTCATTGAAGTTCTAAAAACTTCCATTAGTTGCCTTGTAGAAATCCCAAAGTCGCCATCATGTAGATCATGAGGTTTCCCTCTACCAAGCCCGAAGCATGCCCCATATAGCTTCATAATTTGCTCTTATCCTCATTATTATAGCTAGACCAATTAGAGATGGATATATCTCGAAGATCATACATCAAAATATTGTCCAATCAATTATGGGAGCTCCCTATACCATGTCAAGATCCTCCACGAATTTTAGATCAATCGATGGTCAAGTGATTGATCGGCATTGATCGATCCCAACCCTTATGAACTTGCTTGAGTCACTTCTGAATCTATTTGTACGTCATCATGCCTTAGCCCCAAAATCACTTCAAAAATCAATACACTTCAGATTGATTGGCAGCTGAACTCGCTTGGGTTTTTCCATTAGAACCCTAAAGAAAACATCGTGCTTCCCATATGCAAACCAAAGTCAGTCAAACTTCCTTTATTAAGTGCAACTTTGCACTTTACACCTCCACCATCAATCGGTACGACCCATACGGGTCAGTTTCGATTAATTCAATTTTGATTTGGCTAAGTCAATTTCTAATGTCCTACATTGATTGCCTTTCTAAATCTAGCTTCGTTCTCTGTGTGACCTTTTCTACACAGATATTTATTTTGTTGCTCTATAACAAATTCGTCTAATAGTTCCATCAATTTGGATCTTCATTATTTATGCAACCATCTTTAATGACTCGTCACCTTAATTAAGATCCCTTCTTTTGGAAACATCCTTCCCAATTTTTCTATTGATAAACATTTTCAAACAATACTTCCATATAAACATAACATTTATATCATTACTCAAAGCATGTGTCTATGTGATAAAATCAATATGAAACCAATGAAATTCACCATCAAACCATTGTACATATAGATTAATTCAAAAATCACACTTTTAGGTTTAATGCCATTTTAGAAACTAACTTTTAATAATAATATGAAAAGCTTGTGAGGTTATAGAACATTTAACCTTGTATAAAATCCACCAAATCACTAGAATCAAGCTCAATTTGATCTTAAGAGCCAAGCATGAATTTTAAGACACCTAATTTTGAAATCCTAACAACACCCTTGCTAATATCTAAATAGCCAAGCATGGATTTGGTGGAGTTTTAATGAGAAGAGGCTTATGGAGGTAAGAGATATTTTTTGGAAGAACATAAGTTACTAGTGGCTGACAGGGATGCTGCACTTAACCTTAACCCCGAAACCATTAGTAGGCCTAATTGTGGGCTCGGGTTAGCTACCTACTAATCTGCCTTAAAACCATCTAGCCTAAAACAACATATCTCCTAAACCGTAAGTCCAAAAATCTATAATGGCCACTTTACTCAAATCTTTCATTTTTTGAAGAGGTTTAAGTACTTAATTTTGCTTCTACAAAAATTTATAACTCTTACAAGTTTTCAAGGTCAAAACCATCCACAATTCATTCTAAGGGTAAAAAACATCAATACTAAAAATCCCATAAAGATATAGGTCAGTTAGGTCCAATTTAGTTATAAAATAATAATTTTACGTTCCTCTAATATGAAAAAATTGGGTCATTACCCTCCAGATAACCAAGGTGTCATCAACGACGACTATGAGGAAGACTACATTGGGGTTGAATACAAAGAAGAATGAGAATAGGAGGAAGAAGAGGGGTCAAGATGAAGAATAAGAAGAAGGATTAGATGCTTAATCCACTAGGGAGAATGCCGAGAGGGAAGGCACTTCTTTTCTTACTCCTTACTTCAAACGCCTAAGGAGGGGCTTCCCAAAGCAACTCATCGTCCAACTCTTACCCTGATCAAGGAAGCAACCTCCATCCACCAAAATGATGAAGTAATGTGCATGTCCTCTGACTTCGACTGCATTTAAGTTCTTGACTTTATAGACCTCAAAGTTGATGGGGTGTTGCGTGAATGAGGTGATGCTACTTTCCTTCCATTCATGGGCTTAGCCACTCCCTCATCCATACCGATCAAGCATGGTCCATAAGATAAATTAAATCACACTGCACCTATAGCACTTAAGATCATGCTCACATGCAATTGAAATGTCCTTCAATTTCAATTTCAATTTCCAGTAATAACTCCTGCTTTCTTTTCCATTTTAGATACAATATGAAAATTCGGCTACTTTGATGATCTTAGCAATAAGAATTCTAGGGAATTTTCCAATTTTTGGAGGCACTGCAATCGCCATTATTCCAGTGATTCTCATCGTGATAGAGAAGTTATGGAGTGCCAACATAAAGCTAAGCATCGAGATCATAATAAATAATCCTATGAGCATCCATGCTCATCCCGTGTCTATCTCGTACCATTCCCAGCATCCATATTATCCACATGATTCCAAGAGTTCTTTAAAAAAGTTCGTTCTCCTTCCAGCTAAAGTCCTCCACCTCCAATTGTATATTCTCGTGCTCCAAACTTTAATTCGGCTCTTGCTGCATCGGCTGCACTTGTCACATTTAAAAGGACAAGCATACCACTCTAGGCCCTTTGTAATAGTTTTTGAGGACTTTTCTTGCCCCCTTGGCCACTACTTTAACTGAATGCAAATAAAAGTTAGGGCAAGGATACTACCGTTTCCTATTTCCTCATCTTCCACTGCAATTCCAATATCCTTATGGTTGAAGTATCCTATTCTCCATCTCACTAGGGTTCTTTTTGACTATAATCTAGATGATATTCTAATGGATGATATACAACATGTCCACTACAACTATGACACATGGTGAAGAGATATCTTACTTAGAGGAGTTTGGCTAAAATAAATCAGCAATCTCAATGCCAAGAACTACCTCCTCATTGCTGAAAGTGAGAGAAATGCATTGCGGGATCAAAAGATAATCGTTCTACTAGGCAATATAACCACCACTAAAGAAGAATTGAAAGATGAGAGAAAAGCCTTCGAGGAAGAGAAGGAGTAAAACTAGAAGAAGATCTAGGAATTGGAGTTTAAGATCAAACTATTGGGGAGTAGCTTGAAAATACCACATCCATAATAGTGATCTAGCCAAAGAAATAGAACTACTAAAGGCTAGTATCACCACCTCTAATGCTCAGCTCATCGC
This sequence comes from Allium cepa, assembly GCA_030765085.1. Classification (NCBI taxonomy): domain Eukaryota; kingdom Viridiplantae; phylum Streptophyta; class Magnoliopsida; order Asparagales; family Amaryllidaceae; genus Allium; species Allium cepa. The sequence goes on from CM060928.1 coordinate 1,041,946,746, forward strand.
TATCAACATAGAAATTTCCCAGCTTAAAGCTAAAATGGATAAATCAATAATAGTAAATGAAGAAGTCAGATTCTCCAGTTGAAGAATGCATAGCTTCAGGCCAATGTAGCTAGTTGAAAAATCACCTTGGTTGAAGCTGCAGTTGAAAAGGAATTTATTGCCGAAATGGTTGTAAGAACCATCTTCAAATTTTACGTAAATGTGTTCTAAATAATAATCTTGAAGTGGTCGAACAATTCATACTCTTGGGTCCTAGTGTATATCCATAATCATATCGTGAAAGAGGAGAGAGAAGGATGAAAATGAGGGCACTGAATATGGTTGCCCCTGAGGAGGGCAAGTTATTCCACATTGTTGAGGGGGTTCTATAGACACCCACTAACATCCCATCCATAGAGTAAACCAAAGTTTTGCTTGTTTCAAATCCATGGAAATTTCGGATGTAATCCCAATCATCACGATTACAAGCTATAAGGTCGTTGATGCTTCCATGTCTGCACCACTTACATCTATTACACCTTCCTCCTCTATTGAAGAGTACATGGATATTTTTGTTTTTGTCCCAACTAATCCCACTTTATATCATATTTCAAGTGGGGTAGATTGCTTTTGTGACCCCTCTTTTTGGCTACTCCACTGAAGGTATTTCAATCAACTCTCCAATCTTTGACGGGCTTCAAATGAGTCCTAAATCCATCGCTACCTTATACCATCATGTTTACATACTTTGGGTCAACCCATAATCATTATGATTCCTATAGTGATTCACTCTCCTAGGCCTTCAGTTGAAGCCGTCACCACTACAACTATATTCATTACCACATCCATTGGGATTTGTCCCGGCCCTGATGCTAAAAAGACAGGAGCTCTATCAGAAGGTGACAACCATAATACATATCTAAAGGAGGATAAGGAGGTCATATTTACCAATACTTCTGCCCTCGATCCTTCTGTTGTCATTACTTTCAAAGGCCAGAAGACACGGCTTGTCAAAGTGAAAATCAAAAAGGATACTGACCTTCCTCCTCTCTCCGGAGCTATGACTTCTCAACCCTTTATTTCTTCTTCGCAGATATTCAATCCCTCCACTGCCTTAGTTTCCCATTCACCAAATGTTAACACATTATATCTAACGATTAGCCTTTGCTCATCGAAAAGGACAACCCCCACGAAGGTAGCCAAAGAAGAGAGTAATGAAAAAGGTGATTCGCAAGGGAAGAAAAAAGTATTTCTCTTTCCGTTTCTTAGTTTTTTTGATTTTACATGTACATCGATCGTTGAGATGTATGGATCCGCCCCTCGAATGATCGTAACCACTATAAAGGTGAGGCGATGAAAAAAATATATCCTTTTATCCATTTTATGTCATCTACTTTAATCATACTTTACTTTGGCACCCATTTGCTATTCATGCAAAAGCATGTATATAGAAATGCCAGTAATGTTTTACTTAAGCCAAGTCAATAGGCAATCATCATTTAACAAACAGATGTCGAACCTCTAAGGAAAGAAGGGTGTCGAATGTTCAAGTAGTTGGCAAATATAAAGACTGTCGAGCTTGAGTTAAGAAAAGAGGAGGTGTGAAGCCTCAGCAACCATAAAATTTGTCGAGCTTACAACAAGAAAAGGTACATCAAACATCAACAACAAATCAAGGTATCGAGTTTACAAGATATAAAGGTGCCAAATCACCAAACATTAATAGGTATCAAGACTCTACAATGCGAAAGCTACCGAGCCTAGAGATAACTAGATTGTTAAAGACAAAGGGGGAGATATCGAACCACTACAATAAGGAGTGTTGAAGAAAAAGTGAAAAGGAAGATGTCAAGCATCTAGCCTCAGAATGAGGATGTCGAGCTTCCAAAGATAATGAACCTATGATACATCAACTATCACTAAGCTATTGCCACGGTAACTATTATCGAATACCTGTCGTAATGAGGGATATTGAGTAGCTACAAAAGGAGGGATTGCATTACAAAATTTATGAAGGCAAGTGATATCGAATTTCATCAGCACTAAGTGATATCGATTTTTACCAATGTTAAGAATATGTCCAATCCCAAAGGAAGGTGGGATGTCGAATACCAACAGTTTGAATAGATAACACACATTAAGCCAAGTGGACATATGGTAGCCAATATGCCTGCCACTACCTCTATAAATAGGCACCCCTCTGCTACTTTAAAAGGGTGATTAATTTTTCACTCTTTCTCAAATTTTTAAGTTGTAACCCTAAATTGAATTAGAGATTTTCTTAGAGCTGATTGCAACACTCGAACTTTTGCATATAAGACCTTGGATAATAAACATTTGCATAGCATACTCTTCTTGTATAATAATATTTGACTTGTATAATAATATTTGACTATCATGTGACTTCTTTCTATATGTGAACTTGAACCATGAACATTTATATTATAAATCCTTAGACTCGGATTCAAACTTAGACTCGCATATCTCACTTGAGCTTGCATAGGGCTACCTATGCTCTAGTTTAAATCAACCTATCATGCCTTGCATAACTGGTTAGTGAATAAATTTGCTAAAATTTTAGAAGGAAGGATGAAACCTTCGCTTTCCTACATATCCCTATAAAGGACTTTAGGAACTTTCAATTTCCTATATATATCCCTACTGAGGGCTTTTGGGACTTTTAATTTCCTGCTTATCCCTACAACGGACTTTAAAATCTCTCCATATCAATACATTCCTATAGAGGACTTTCAATATCCCACATAACCTATCAAGCCGCATAATGACTACCTTCGAACAGGGATCCTTCGAACCTTACTTCCATAAGTCAACTTATCGAGTGACCCATAATTTTCAATTCTATGAGGAAGAAGTGTTAAGGGAATTAACATTGATGAATTTAGCTAAAAAGAGATGAGAAATTCCTTATGACCTGTATAACTGGGGTATAAATACATTCCATTTGGGATCTTCCCCAATCTTCGCATATCATTATACCCTAAGAAAAGAAAATAAGAAAAGGAATGATCCATTCCTAGAATTAAGAAAAACTATACAACTTCAAGCTAAAGGAGCTATCTTCAAAAATGAAATAATAAAAGATTTTAGTAAGTTTTCCCAAAAGTGGAAGGGGTAAAATGTCGCTCTTCCATATCAGTCAGAACTCGAGAATTTTTAAATAGAAAACTTGTCGTTAAAACTAAAGAGCACACCCAATGATACAAGAAAGTTAAATGAGGACCAATGACACAAACCCTTAAGAATTTCCATTCTGCAGGAGCCTATTCCTATACCAACTCCTATGAAAACATCTATCTTTTAACCAAAGAGAGGTTGGACTATTGGCCTTGAAAGAAGAAGCGACAATGGACTAAAAGAAATCTCGGGGCGTTTATTTCCAATATCACTAAACGAATGGACATGAAACTAATCAACATCGAGCCCTTAAAGGGATGATTGAGAATTTCATAGGAAAAGGAGAACTACGAGAGTTTGTTAAAGAGATTTGAGAAAAAGATTGCATGAATGAACAATGATAAAGTGATTGATAAAGGGAAATACTTCATGGAGAGGACTTATAAAATAAAGGAAAAGCCTTTGATCCTACCACAAGGGCCTTGTTAATGCATCTTCTAGAGGGAGGATAGAGTAAGCCTATGGTCCCGCTTATAAGACCAAAGCACTACAAGCCTTCTGTTTTGTCTACGTGGCCCGCTCGAAGTACCTCCTAGAGGGAGGTTAGGGTAAGCCTTTGGACTTTCCTAAGATGGCTTGACCAAGACACCGTAAGCCTTCGCTCCTGCCTAAGTGGCTTGATCGAAGTGCCTCCTAGAGGAAGGATGGTGTAAGCCTTCGGTCCCACATAAATAGCTTGGCCAAAGCACCGACCAGCCTTCGGTTCTTCCTATAAGGCATGACCGGAGCGCCTCCTAGAGGGAAGATGGGTAAGACATTGGTTCTATCTACAATGACTAACCAAATGCACTGACCAGCCTAAATAATTAGTTATAAGGTAATTAGGGGATTAATTAAAGCCTACAACATTACCTATATGATAACAAGGGGCCAAAGGATTTAAAGCCTAAATCATTTCCTATAAGCTAATAAGGGTTATAGGTAATGAGGGACGAAAGGATTTAAATCCTAAATCATTACGTATAAGGTAATAAGGAGGGAAAGATGTAACATGTCTCATTTTGAGACCCGAAATTAAGCACCATAGATGCTGCAGTCATCCATAATATTAATTGTGGATGACAAAATTAGGTCAGCTAATTATATCTAAAACACCAAGAGCACGAGAATACTACAATTTTCAAAACACATTTCAACTTTCATATTCATTACATAATTCCATCGATTCCACGTTTAGAGAAAATATAATATTTACAAATATATTCCAAGAAGGACATATGAAGATGCCCCCTTGGATGATCAGAGCCTGACTACGTGATAGTTATAGTTTCTATCATTGCATCCATTCAAACAAAGCATAAACTTTAAAAACACAATAGAAATAAACTTCTAATATTTGCTTGCCTTCTGCATGTCTCTGGAGGCTTATTGGTCTAATCTAAAAACCTATTCCCAAACTACTCAAATGAGTACCCAAGAGTTCAAGGAAAAAACCAAAAACTTCAGGTCAGACAAAAAATCTGGTATAAATAATAACATACCATATTGAACCAAATAGATATCTTGTGAGACCATGTCACTAAGCGGAATGAGTTTTCCCCTAACTAGTATCTTATACAAATATGTCAATTCCAAATCATGCACCTACAACCACAGTGGTTTAGAACAAATGTAACATGATCATATGCATGTATGCAACATGGGTAAGTATGACTAGTCTATCATCCTAGGTTTATACATTCCCAAAGTTTACCCATCCCATAAAATGGACTATCTATCTCAAATAAGAGTACTATCTATCCCCATATCGTAGTTTTCCTAGGGTTACTATGGACCTATTAGTTTTTAAACCACAAGTAACAACCAATTAAGTTGACTTAGGTTATCAGATATAACAAAATCATCAAATATAGTTAGTAGGTCTCAAGATACAGTTAGGAGGAAACTGGACTTGCCGCCCAAATCATATTTTTCTTAGGGTTACTTTGAACCTAATGATTTTACAGGCCAACCAACAACCTATAGGGCTGATTCGAGCTAAAACATATCCAAATATAACAAAATATCCAAATATGGTAAGGAGGTAGCAGGACTGTCTATCCAAATCAGAAGATTATCTGTCCATGAATCATAGTTTTCCTATGGATACTAAGAACCTATTAGTTTTCACAGGACAACTAATAACCTATCCGAAATCATACAGACTATATATTTTTCATAGTTATCTTAGGATACTATGAACTATTAGTTTTCACAGGACAACTAATAACCAATCCGAATCATATTAATGACCTGTCTCATATATCATTGTTTTCCCAGGGTTTCTATGAACCTAAAGGTTTTGTGTGACTAATAATGTATCAGGCCATTAAGCTTACGATTCATGTTTTTTGATCAGTTTAAAACATCCTAACACCATCTGATCTTCTAGACATAATTCTACCTAGTTAGGAGTTTCGTTTGTCCATACTCACTACTGGAATAAACTAATCATAATTTTGTCCCTAAATCGCAAGTGCAATTTTGGGTCTTGTTGTTGTGAGTATAATAATGATAAAAATTCAAAAGTAACTAATCGAATGATAAAAAAAACATAAAACATCATTCATCAAAATATTTCAATCAATAGGCAAATCCATCCTAAAATTACTTGCATTTAAGAAATAATTCCCCATAGAAAAATCCATATAAAATTGGGCTTAAACATTATTTCATTTCCTTGAAAACTTTTATCACTAAAAAGATAAATCACTTGAACCTCTTCTTTAAAAACAAGGAAAACATTGCCTTTATACTTTGCCGAATTTTTAGGTCGAATCACTATCTTCTTTACATAACATCTAAAATATTTGCTATCAAAAGAAGGATGTTGTGCATCTAAAATACATGGGATATAGAGCCTCCAAAGCATAGCTTTCCAGTTTATAAACATATAACCATATATGCTTGTGCACCTAATCAAAAAGGTATTGAATCCTTAAAATATAGTAGATGTCGAATTTGTTAAAAAGTTAAGGTTCAAAGCCTCTAAGTAATATTATGTCGAGTAGCTATATCAAAGCTGTCGAATCACTATAAGACAGGAGATGTCGAGCCTTAAAAACTTAAAAGGGTTCCAAGCCTTTAAAAGTTAAGATTATCAAGTTCTTAAAAACAAGAGAATTTCACTTTTATAATTGTCGAGTCTCTAAACCCTGAGGGTTGTCGAGCCTCTTCAATACATGAGAGATCAATCCCCTAAAAATACGAGATGTCGACTGTCTATAAAAGTAGATGCACCACATAGTTATCAAGTAGCTATCGCATGAATCAACTCTTGTCGAGTCTCCGTAAATGCGGATGCATCACGTAGCTATCAAGTAGCTATCACATGCATTAACTTAAGTCAAGTTCCTATAATCTTCAGGATATCAAGTCTCTATGTTATCAATGGCACTTTTGTAATTTAGATAAAAACTGATATGTTTCTCTTTAAAGATTAAACTTTCCACTCATTCTTGCCCCACGTTAAATTATTAGATAACAAAATACTTTTCTTGTTCCTTTTTGGAAAAGTTGGTAGATCACGTTCTGCCTTCTCAGATATCTTTACAAACCCATATATGCAATATATTTAACTTATATTAATTAAACACTTTTCTAGAATAATAATTTAAGAGAGAATCAAAACCATCAGAGAAATATCACCAAAAATCCAAATTTCCTTCTTCTTTCATATATAAAATTTTTGAGACCAAAACATAAATTTAATTATTTTCAATAATTAAAACCCGAATTATACATACTTTTTTCTGAGGAAATTCGTAAAATATTCATATAAGCTTGGAAAATTATGAAATCGAAAATCCACCTCCAAAACAATGTTTTACACAACATAATAAAATTTCAAATCAATAGAAGATGAAAAACTTATTATGCCTTTAAAACCCATTAAAACGATTCCATAAAATTCCAATAAATCATTACTCAAATCAAATAAAGATTTTAATAATTTAGACATGACATATTATCACAACAAATTTGAAATTCAGTCATAAATCCGACAATAAAACATGTATAAATAAGATGGGTAACTATTATTGACCTTTTATTAGATAAGTGAGATTGAGATTTGATGTTGATTAGTTTCCCTAAGCTCATCCCTTTGACTCCCTCAGGTTTCTCCTTCTTTTCCTCTATGTAATGACCGCCCAGTTCCTTTTGTTTTGTTTAGATTTTAGAAAATGAAATGAGAATGAATGATAGAGGAAAGTTGAGGAATGAAGTAAGGAATTATTCCCATTATGCCTTTCTCATTAATTCTATTCAATGTTTAAAACAATCTTTGTAATTGACTACTTAGCATGACCTAAATTAGTTAACAAATCTCACTCTCCTTATCTACTCACATTATTCTATTTAATTTATCTGATTAAATTCCCTGAATAATGTTAAACTAAAATTAAGGTAGTTACAAGCTCCTCCTTAAAAGAATTTCATCATCGAAATTGCGATAAGCTAATCAATATGCATACCAATCATGCAAACATATGCGACAAGCATATAACAACAATACTAGTATATCCTACTAGCTAAAAGTCAATATGACATATATAGAACATACCATCAAAACAACTCAGTATAAGTATCTCCAATTTTGTCTTCTATCTCACAAGTACAGTCTTCCTCAATATCACCCCATTGTACTTCCACCAATTTAACTGTCTTGTTTCTTAATCTTTTCTCATCTCTTGATATAATATGAACTAGTTACCTGAATAAAGTCATATCGAGTTCTACTACTAAATCTTCCAATTCAGTCGGCGCTATGTAGTCTCTAGATGATGCACAAACTTGTTAAGTTGAGAAACATGAAAAAACATTACGGAATCCTACATAACTTTTTGGTAACTCCATTCAATAAGCGTGTTCCTTGATCCTTTCTACAATAGAAAATAGACCAACATATCTAAGTGTCAATTTTCCTGACTTTCCAAATCGTAGCACACCCTTCATCGATGATACTTCAACAAAGACATGGTCTCCAACTAAGAACTCAAACTGCTTACACCTCTTATCTGCGTAAGTTTTCTGCCTAGATTGAGGTTCCTTTACCATGATCCAAATATATTATTTTCCCTTATTCGACCTTGGCAACCCATCAATAAAATCAATAGATGTAGAATCCAACTTCTAAAGTGGTACATCTGACGGTTGAAGTAGCTCACTTGGCTTTTGATGCTCGGCTTTTACTTGTTGGAAATTCAAGTGTTGTTTCACTTATAAGCATACTTCACTTTTCGTTCCTCCCTAGAAGAAACCCTTCTTCAAATCCCAATACATTTTAGTTCCTTCAGGATGAATAGTTAACTTCATTGATGACACTCATTAAGAACTTCCTTCCTTAGGTTCCAAACATTTGGAACACACAACCATCTCTTCTTCCTCAACCATCTATTCTGGTCAAGACTATAACCTTCTAAATTATCAATTTCGGTTTCATCTTCAAGTCTCCTTATCCGTTTATCTAGTAAGGGATCATCCCTTTGTTTATAAGCAATTCTTTCGGTCATTACTTGTCGAACTTCAAAATCAGATAACATTCTGGTATTCTGACTAGAACTAGCCATTGACCTTAACTGCACACCACAAGTAGTTAATGCATCTAGATCTCTCCATTCTGCTAACATGGCTAACACCACATTCTAATATTTCCTACTAAGTGCATTTGGAGCTTTATTCCCTGTCCCTGGTGTATACTCAATATAAAAATCATAAGCCATCAAAAACTCCAGCCACCTTCGTTGTCTCATATTCAACTTCTTCTATGAAAGATAAATACTTCAAAGATTATGATCCGTAAATAACTCGAATCATTCTCCCTAAAGATGGTGCCTCCACACTTTCAAAGCAAAGATCACCGCTACCAACTCTAAATCATGAATCGGATATATAACTTTATGTGACCGAAGTTATGGAGAAGTGAAGGTAATATCTTTACCTCTTTGCATTAACACAACTCCTAACCCTATCAAAATGCATCAGTATACACCGCTAAATTTTGATTGCCATTTGGAACAACTAACACGAGCGCTATGGTCAATAAATATTTTAGCATTAAGAATGGGTCTTCACATTTATTAGTCCAAACAAACTTTATGCCCTTCCTTGTTAGTTTAGTCATAGGTCCCGCTATACGAGTGAAATCCTTAATCAATCTTTGATAATAGCCAGCTAACCCAAGAAATCTTCTTATCTCGATCACAATCTCGGGACTTTTCCAATTATTAACTGCTTCAATCTTAGTTGGATCTACTGGTAACCCTTTTTCTAAAAACAAATGACTAAAGAACTTCACTTCTTTCTTCCAAAATTGACATTTGGAAAACTTCGCTTTTAGTTGATGCCGACTAAACATTTTTAGCACTATTCTAAGATGAATCTCATGATTTCTTTCATTCTTAGAATATATCAAAATATCATCTATAAACACTAACATGAATCTGTCAAAATGCTTTTAGAAGATCCGGTTCATCAATCCACAAAAATAGATGGTTCGTTGGTCAATCCAAAGGCATGACTAACCATTCATATGAACCATATCTTGTTCGAAACGACGTTAATGGAATGATGTCTTCCACGACTCTCAATTGATGGAACACTATTGCTAAATCCAATTGGGAAAATACATTGGCCCCACTCAGTTGATCAAACAAATCACTTATTCTCGGCAAAGGATACCGATTCTTTATCGTTTTCCCATTCAACTTATGATAGTTAATAAACATCCTAAATGAATCATTCAGTTTCTTTACGAACACCATAGTAACTCACCAAGGCAAATTTCTTGGTCTAATAAATTCTTTCCTTCCATGTCCAACAGTTACACCTTTAAGTCTTTCATCTCAGTTGATGTCATTTGTTTAGGAAGCCTACCCATTGGTTCAGCTTCAGGTATAAGATCTATTTGAAACTCAATAGCTCTTTTCGATGATAGTCCTGTAACTGGCACAAAGATATTCGCATACTCTCTTACAATGAAAACCCAATTCACGTCAACTTCCACTTCCGTTAAACCTAATAAAGCACATACATATAAACTCTAATTCTTTATCGAGCACAAAATGTGATTATGGTTATTAGAGTAACTTAATGATATCCTCGCATCATAGTTGCTTAATCAATCCATACCAAAAATAATCCTGAAATTCAAAAAATTAACGTGTAAATTGCACGTAAATGCATGACCTAATAGCCCAATTTCTAAGTAGTCACATCTCATTCCAAGAGTTGCATAAAATCCTATTAGATTCACAACCTTTAAAGAAATAATTAGGTATGATGGTTCTAGATTTAACTTATTACCAAACATTGCGAGATAAAAGACTGTGATGCACCAGTAAAAAATAATACTTTAACAGGCATGTCATGAGTCCAAAGTGTATCTCCCATCACAGACTTTCCTTTCTCTTTTATAGTCAGTCTAAAAGCTAATGGCTTCAGATCAAAAAATTTCCCTTTATCAGCTTTGGCCAATTCTAGGCATTCATTCTTGTAATGCCCTATTCGGTTGTTGTTGAAAGACTTCACACTATTCTTTCCCACAACCTTATTTCCATTACATGATCAATGCTCATTAGCAAAGTGCCCTTTCTTATTACACTTAAAGCAAACGATATTAGCTTTTCCTTTCTTGGCAGCTCTACCCTTCTGAGCTCCCTTCTTCTTGAAGAACTTCATTTTCTTGCCTTGAGAACCTTGAGTCTCCACAGGTTTGTCACTTCCACCTGTAAAAGCAATCCCTATGACCAAACTAGCTGCAACTCCAGCTTACACCATATTCATGAATAACTGGTACATAATCCCTATATTTACTGGTAAGGTCACAACACTCACATTAGCATTTGCTTATCGGTTAGGATATTTTCATTTGTTAAGATGAACATTTTCATTTGTTGTTGTGCATCTCTACCTAGATTCATTCTTCCATTTCCTGCCTCCATATCTTACTTTCTCGCAATCTATATATGAGTTTTCATAAGACTCAAAAGAATGGTCTAAGAGAGAGGGAAGAATAAAGATAGAATACACATATATATATATTAAATAAAAAGTATGTTACTATACCGTTATTCCATACCCGAATCTTATTCTTTGATTTATTAGTTTAAAATCTTTTAAGTTTTACATAAACCTATGTTTTGATACCAAATAGTAACATCGCTCATTTTAAGGCCCAAAACTAAGCACTATGGATGCTGCAGTATCCATGGTATTAATTTTCGGTGACAAGATGGGATCAGTAGATTGTATCTAAAACAACATAAGAACAAGAATATGAAAATTTTCAAAAGCACATGTCATTAATAACTTCCATATTCCTTACAAAATCACATCGATTTCATTTTAGGGAAAATATAATAATTACAAATATATTCCAAGTGCAACATATGAAGATGCCATCTAGGATGATCAGAGTCTAACCACTTGACATTTATAATTTCTCTTTGCATCCATTCAAACAAAGCATAAACTTTAACAACACAACAGAAAAAAGATTCTAATATTAGCTTGTCTCATACACATCTCTGGAAGCTTATCCATTTGACAAAAAAAAACCAGCTTCCAAATTACTCAAATGAGTATATGAGAGTTTAAGGGGAAAAAACATAAACTTCGGGTCAGACAAAAAACTATGTGAATAATATTATACCATCTCGAACCAAATAGCTATCTAGTGAGACCACCCGCTGAGTGGAACAGGTTCTCCCCTCATTAATATCTTATCCAAATATGTCTATTCCAAATCATGCATCTGCAACCACAATGGTGTAGAGCAAACGAAACATGATCATATGCATGTATGCAACATGAGTAAGTCCGACTAGCCTATCATCCTAGGGTATGCATTCCCAAAGTTTACCATCCTATAAAATGAAATATCTATCTGAAATCAGAGGACTATCTGTCCCTATATCATAGTTTTCCTTGGGTTACTATGGACATATTAGTTTTCAAAGCACAAATAATAACCTATCAGTTTGATTCAGGCCAAAAGATAAACAGAGATACCAAAATCTCCAAATACTGTTAGGAAGTATCCAGACAAAGTTAAGAAGAAAATAGACTGCCTATCCAAATCATATTTTTCCTAGGTTTACTTTAAACCTAATGGTTTTGTAAGCCAACCAATAGCCTATCGTCCTGACTCGAGCTAAAACATAACCAGATATAACAAAATATCCAAATATGTTTAGAAGGTAACAGGAATGTCTGTCCAAATCAAAGGAATATCTATCCCTGAATCAAAGTTTTCCTAGGACTACTAAGAAGTATTAGTTTTCACTAAAGAAATAATGACCTACCCGGAATCATATGGACTATATGCCTCACTTATCATAGTTTTCTTGGGGTACTATAAACTATTAGTTTTAATGGGACAACATATAAAATATCCGAAATCATATGGACTATCTATCTTATATATCATAGTTTTCCTAGGGTAACTATGAACTCAAAGGTTTTGTAGAGCGACTAATAACATATCTAGCTATTAAGCCGACGGGTCATGTCTTTCTGATCAATTCAAAGCACTCTAACATGATTGATTTGTCTGATCTTCTAGATGTAATTCTACTCACTCGAGAGTTATGTCTGTCCATACTTACTACTGGAATAATCTAATGGTAATTTTGTCCCTAAATCCCAAGATGTTGGGACATGTTGTTGCGAGTATAACAATGATAAATATGCAAAAGTAACTGATCGAATGATCCCAAAAACATAAAACATCATTCATCAAAATATCTTCAATTAATAAGCACATCTATCACCAAATTACTTGGGTTTAAGAAATATTTCCCCATAGAAAATCACATAAAATTGGGTTTAAACACTATTTCATTTCCTCAAAAAAATTTAACATTAAAATGATAAATCGCTTAAACTCTTCATTAAAAACAAGGAAAATATTGCCCAAATACTTAGCCAAATTCATGTGTCAAAGCAATATCTTTTTTACATAACATCTAAAACGTTTGCTATCAAAATAAGGATGTTGAGCATTTCAAGTACATGGGCCATAGAGCCTCTAAAACATAGTTTCCAGTTTACAAACATATAACTATACATGCCGCTAAAATATAGGTGTGTGCACCTACTCAAAAAAGGTATCCAATCCCTATAATATAGTAGATGTCGAATTTCTTAAAAACTTGAGATTCCAAGTCTCTCAACAGTGTTATTGAGTTTGTAAACATATGACGATTAATGCTGCTTAAAACATAGATACAGAGTTGCTATATCAAAGTTATTGAATCTCTATAAGGCAGGGACTGTTGAATCTTGAAAACTTAAAGGATTCTAAGCCCTAAAAACTTAAGGGTATCAAGTTATTAAAAACAAGATAATATCACTTTTATAATTGTCGAGTCTCTAAAACCTAGGGGTTGTCGAGTCTCTTCAGTATATGAGATGTCAATCCCCTAACAATACAAGGTGTCGCGTCTCAACAAAAGTAGACGAACCACATCGTAATCAAGTAGCTATCGCATGCATGAACCCTTGTTGAGTCTCCATAAATGCGGATGCTTCACATAGCTATCAATTAGCTATCACATGCATTATCTCAGGTCGAGTTTCTACAATCTTCAGGGTGTCGAGTCTCTATGTTATTGTATTAATGGCTCTTTTGTAATTAAGATAAAAACCAATTTGTTTTTCTTTGAAGATAAAACTTTCCACTGACTCTTTCCCCATATCAAATTGTTATTAGATAAAAAAAATGCTTTTCTTGTTCTTTCCATGAATTGCTGTTAGATCACGTTCTACCATTTCAAATATCTTTACAAACCCACACACACACACACACACACACACACACACACACACACACATATCATATTTTTAACTTACATTAATTATATACTTTTCTAGATTAATAATTTCATATAAAATCAAAACATTTCTGAAAATCCCCAAAATTACCAGAAATCCAAATCTCCTCCTTTCGTATATAAATATTTCAAGACCAAAATATAAATTTAATCATTTTAATAATTAAAACACGAATTATACACATTTTCCTCTTAGGAAATTCGTATAATATTCATGTAAACTTGAAATTTTTTGAAATCGAAAACCCATCTCCAAAATAATGTTTTACACAACATATTCAAATTTCAAATCAATAGGAAATCAAAAATTAAGGTTTTTCCTTTAAAATCCATTAAATCAATTCCATGAATTTCCAGCAAATCATCATTCAAATCAAATAATGATTTAATAATCCAAACATGACATATTGTAACAACAAATTTGGAATTCAATCATAAATCAAAGAAAAAACATGTACAAATGAGATGGTTAACTATTATTGACCTTAGATTGGATAAGTGAGATTGAGATTTGATGTTGATTAGTTTCCCCCAGCTCTTCCCTTGACTCCCTCGGGTTACCCTTTCTTTTCCGTTATGCAATGACCGGCCCCTTCTTTTAGTTTTGTTTAGATTTTAGAAAATGAAATGAGAATGAATGAGAGAGGAAGAGTTAGGGAATGAAGTAAGGAATTATTCCCATTATGTTTTTCTCATTAATTCCATTCTATTTTATGTTTAAAACAATCTTTGCAATTAACCACTTAAGACACGACCTAAATTAATTAACAAATCTCTTTCTCCTTATCTACTTGTATTATTTTATTTCATTTATCTCTAAATTCCCTGAATAACGTTAAACAAAATTTAAGGGTGTTACAAGCTCCATCCTTAAAGAATTTCGAAATTGAAATTACGGTAAGGGAATCAACAAGCGTATTAATTAGCAAACATGTGTGACAAGCACATAACAATAATACTAGAATATTCTACCAACTAAAAGTCAATATGACATATATAGAACATACTATCAAAATAACTCGGGATAAGTGTTAACCCCGTTTCGTCTACGAGTTAAGGAGCCTACGAGTTAAGGAGCCTACGAGTTAAAGAGCACACGAGTCAAGGCGTCTAAGAGTTAAAGAGCTTACGAGTTAAGGAGCTAACAACCTTACAGGTTAAGACCTAAATGACTTAGGGAATGTCACGACTCAACAGCCTTAGCTCGTTGCCAACCTAAAATGAATGACGACTCAACTGATTGCCGACTTAACGACTCAAGGTACTTAACGACTCAAGGTATTTCACAACTCAGCAAGTTGCCGACTCAACAATTGAGGAGTTGCACGAGTTAAAGAATTGTGCTTACGACCTACCTTGAATCGTCAGCGACTCAAGCAAGCAAATAAGGAGCTACGATTGGTTAACTCGCGCGCGACCACAGCGTTCAGCTTACGACTTAAGAAAGTCCACGACCTAAAGGAGTGACGACTTAAAGCACTAAAAGGAAGAGTCAACAACACTTAAGTCGCTGCTGGCTTATAATTGCAGATAAGTCGTTCATGACCTAAGACTTGAAGACAAGTTCAATACCATGCTGTAATGAAATGACTCGTTGACGACTTACGACTTATGATGAGTCGTGTACGACTCATGCTAGCATAAAGGAAGTTGCATTTGGTTAACTCAGGGACGACTTAGAACTTGTATCATTCATTCAAATGGGTGCATAACTTTGGACCAAGCCAGGAGCTAAACCCAATAGGTCGGCCGCGACCTATCATGAGTCATGTACGAGTTACGACTTATTATGAGTCGTGTACGAGTTACGACCTAACTCCGAGAAATGTCTATAAATACGACCCTAGCTCCAACTAGAAAGGGACTTTTGGCTCATTCTTTCCAAGCACCGATACTCTGCTGCATTCCAAACCAACTCGACACTCAAAGCTTTCAAGACACATAGAACGCTACTAACAACTTCAAGAGGGAATCTCATACATCCGACATGGATTTGAAGACTTTCACTCACATTGAAGTTTAAGCGATTCGTTCAAAGTGTTTAGTAATTCAAAGTGTATTGTGCTTGGGAAGAATTGTATCAATCTGTAACGAATTCATCAATAAAGATATTCAAAGTGGACGTAGGCAAACTATTAAGCCGAACCACTATAAAATCGCTGTTGTTTACTGTTTTTTCTGCAGTTTTCTACTTATATTCTGTTCCTGAATCATCGGGTGGTGCTTTCACAACTACACTTTACACACCGGGGTGTTAGCGTTCAAATTTCAGCGTTAACATTTTTGGTGCTTTCACCGAGAAGACTGAACTCAGGCGAATTACCATCATTGCTCCATGAAAGTTTGTTGAAGTAATCTCTCTAAAGACTAGGAGTTTATCTGAAATCATGGCTCCGGGGAGAAGGAGTAGATCTGTTTGATCTGGAAATGTTCAAGAGGGAACCTCCGCTTCCCCAGTACCTAATCAAGCCACTCCACCTGTTGGGGTTACAAAAGCGAAGTTGGATGCTGTAATCTTAGGGCTGAACCAGCAGATAAATGCCCAAAGTGCACAATTGGAGGCTCAGAATGCCCAGAATGCCCTAATTTTGAATAAGTTGAACGATTTGCTTGGGGAAAACCGTCAACCAACGGGTAATGAAAGGAACTTTGCTGGCAACGTTCATGATGCTGAAGAAAGGAACGTTCCTGAGAGGGCTGCCAGCCCCTTTGAGCAGACATTTCCTGAAGTTGGTGGATCTAAAGCTCGAAATGATGAGGGGTATCTTTCTGAAATGGTTCGACAAATCATGAAAGAGAGCATGCAAAGGGATGAAGATGAGAAAGAATGGGGTTTCGCTCCAAGTAAAACCCCGTTTACCGAAAGGATCTTAAAGGCTGAGTTCCCGAGGAAGTTCGTCCCTCCAACTATTCCAGCTTACAAGGGGACAAGTGATCCGAACGAATTCTTGTATAAGTATGATTGGCACATGACAGGTGCCAGAGCTTCTGATGAAATAAAGTGTCGATATTTTCCTGTATATTTGGAAGGTGTAGCTCTGCTTTGGTTCACCAAGCTACCAATCCGGTCTATAGATCAGTTTTCTGACCTAACCCGGAAATTCAAGAAGCAGTTCAGACTATATGCTTCAAAAGCCAAAGATATCATGTCGTTGTCAAGTTTAGAACAGAATCCAGGGGAAACTATCAGATCTTTCTTGAATCGCTTTAATATAGCACTGGCCGAGGTAGACAATGCAGAACCATGAATGATCTTGACTTATCTGATGAGGGCCATCGACAAGTCGAGCGAATTTGGAAAATGGCTAAATATGAAGGAACCAAATTCCCTTGAAAAATTCTACAAGAAAGCAGATGAGTTCATACGCCTGGAAAGCCGACCTGTACCGGTAAAGGCAGTATTGGAAAAAGCTGAAGATAACATTGCTGCTCCACGCAAGAATGAATCTGTAGGACAGAAAAGGGAAAATAACGATGGGAAGAAACAGAAAAATCTGAAGAAGCCTCGTTCCTTCAAACCATCGGAATATACTCCTTTACCAGATAATCCGGAGCGTATTTACCTGGCCACTAGAGATTCTGTTGATTAACCTAAACCTCCCGTTCTGAGAACCGGGAAAAAAGCTGTACAAAGTGGGAAGTTCTGCCGCTTCCATAATCAACCCGGTCATGATACCGATGAATGCCGCCAATTGAAAAATTTGATTGAAGAGTTGATAAGGGAAAACAAGCTGCAGCAATTTGTGGAAAAGAATAGCAGCAATCCTGCTTCGTCTAGTCAGGGGCAACAAGCTCCTGCTCATCAGCCCAGGACAAGTGAGAAGGCTGCAGGGCATGAATCTGGAAGGCCTGTTATCAATGTCATTACGGGAGGACCTCACCCAGCAGGCAAGAGCTGGGGTGGGATGGAAAGGTATACCCGGGCTTTGAAATATGCACCGGCCGAAGAAGATGTCTTTGTTTTGGAAGATGCTACGCCCCTGAAACAACAAAGGACTTTCAATGATGATATTGTGTTCAGAGCCAGGGATTCCACAGGTGTTGAAGCTCCTACCTTGGATCCCTTAGTCATCTCGGCTGGTATCGGGCCAGCTATTGTCAGAAGAGTTCTCATTGATTGTGGCGCATCCTGTAATATCCTCTTCAAGAAAACATTCGACCAAATGAAGATCCCTATGGCTGATGTGCAAGCCTCGTCACAGAAAATCGCTGGCTTCACTGGGGAGCCAAAGCAGCCGATAGGAACCATTGATTTGCTTGTAGAACTCGGAGAGGGAGAAAGAAAAGTAGTCCGCAAGCAAATTTTTGTGATTGTTGATGAATTTTCCGCTTATAATGCTTTCCTTGGCCGTCCAACTCTTGCAGCGTTCAAAGCTGTTCTGGCCCCATGGTGCCTCACCATTAAATTCCCCACAGACAATGGAGTAGGAGTTATAAAAGGGGATCAAAATGCCGGACGGGAGTGTTATCTGACAGAGCTGCGAGAGGCAAGGAAAAGAGAAATGGGAAAGGATGCGGCAACCCCAGTCCGCGTCAAAGAACCAACCTTGTAGCAATTACAGGGCGGACCCTGCACTGGCGAGCACAGCGAAGCACGAAAAGAGATGGATCCTAGAAAAGCCAGTGCAGGGGAGAATAGAGTGGTACCAGTGGAAACGACAGTACCAGTACCTGTTGACCCGAAGGACCCAAATAAGGTGTTGAATGTGGGTTCACAACTTAATGTGTCAATTCAGAATATCTTAATATCTTTTTTAAAAGCAAATTTGGATGTTTTTGCTTGGACTCATGCCGATATGTGCGGAATATCCCCAGAAGTTGCAGTACACGCTCTGAATATTGATCCAAAATTTACGCCTGTGAAACAGAAAAGAAGAACCTAAGGTCCAGAAAGGTCAGCAGCATTAAAAGAAGAAGTTGATCGGCTCATGGAGAATGACTTTATCAAAGAAGCTACCTATCCGAATTGGGTTTCAAATCCAGTGCTGGTTAAGAAAGCCAACGGAAAATGGAGAGTGTGCATCGATTTTTCAGATCTAAACAAGGCCTGCCCCAAAGACTGCTTCCCATTACCCAGGATCGATCAACTGGTAGATGGAACAGCGGGACATGAATTGTTATCTTTTATGGATGCCTACTCCGGATATAACCAGATCATGATGCATGAGCCAGATCAGGAGGACACGAGCTTTATCACCGATGTTGGCCTTTACTGCTACATAGTTATGCCCTTCGGGCTGAAGAATGCGGGGGCAACCTACCAAAGACTTGTTAATGCTATGTTCAAACCACAATTGGGCAAGACTATGGAAGTCTACGTCGACGACATGTTAGTAAAGTCTAAGAAAGCAGTGGATCACATAGAACACTTAGCAGAAATGTTCGCAGTCCTCCGGAAATACGGAATGAAGCTTAACCCTTTAAAATGTTCATTTGGGGTGGAGTCCGGAAAGTTCTTAGGTTTCATCGTGAGCGCTAGGGGCATTGAAGCTAGTCCAGCTCAAATTACCGCCTTAAAAGAAGTCAAAGCTCCTAGAACGAAGAAGGAATTGCAAAGTCTCAACGGAAAAGTCGCCGCCTTGAGTCGGTTCATTTCCAAAGCTACTGATAAATGCATCCCATTCTTTGACGCTCTAAAAAAAGGAAAGAAAAACTTTGATTGGACTCCCGAATGCCAAAAAGCCTTTGATGAATTGATTCGCCATATGGAAACACCTACAATACTTTCTAGGCCCGTCGATGGTGAGGATCTTCTTATATACTTGGCAGTATCATCTCATGCTTTAAGTGCAGCGCTGATACGAGAAGACAAGAGGATTCAACATCCGGTTTACTATATCAGCAAAAGACTCACTGGGGCAGAGATGAATTACTCCAAGTTGGAAAAACTCGCCTATTGCCTACTAATTGCATCGAGGAAGTTGAGGCAATATTTCCAAGCTCATCCTATCAGAGTCCTCACTGATCAACCTTTAAAGCAAGTCCTGTTTCTCCATGAGACTTCGGGTCGTCTTCTAAAGTGGAACATTGAACTCAGTCAATATGACATCACTTATCATCCCCGGAAAGCAATCAACGAACAAGCTTTAGCGGATTTCATCGCAGAATTCACAGATAAGGGTAACAGTGAGGAGGAAACGATCGATGATTCCCCAATCCAATGGAAGTTATATGTTGATGGCGCGAGAAAGACTACTCTTCTGGAGCCGGAGTTGTACTTGAAACCCCTGAAGGTCGGTCATTATGCTATGCACTAAGATTGGAATTTCCTTCAACGAACAATGAAGCAGAATACGAAGCTCTTATCGCTGGCTTGAGAATTGCTAAAGAACTAAACATCCGAGCATTACAGATCTTCAGTGATTCTCAGCTTATTGTATGCCAAGTCAAGAAGGAATTCCAAGCGAAAGGGGGAAATCTGCCTGCCTACTTGTCAAAGGCCTGGGAACTCCTGTGTGACTTCGACCACTGCACGATAAGCCATATTCCTCGAGAAAAAAACATGAAAGCAGATTCTCTCGCAAAGTACTCTAGCACAGGCGAAACTCAATTTCTGGGGTTAGCTCCAGTGGAAGTCCTGTCGGCTCCAAGCATTAATGAGATGGATATTGATTGGATCATGAGCGTGTCTCAAAAGCAAGAATCATGGATGACTCCAATAACAGAATATCTGCTCAATGGCTCTTTACCGGAAAATTCAAAAGAACGACAGAAGCTACTGAGGAAAGCCTCTCGCTATATAGTCCAGGATGGCCAATTATACAGACGGGGATTCTTAATGCCATTACTTCGATGTGTATCCAGGGAAGAGTCCAAAACAATCCTAGCTGAGGTGCATGGGGGAGAATGTGGTGATCATTTAGGTGCTCAAACTTTAGCAAAAAAGATTCTCCGATACGGATATTTTTGGCCAGAAATTAATCGAGATGCAGCAGACTATTCTCGAAAATGTGACAGATGCCAAAGATTTGCCAAAATTCCTAGAGCACCTTCTACTGAACTCACACAGATGGTCAGTACATGGCCGTTTGCAATATGGGGGATAGACCTTGTAGGACCTTTACCAACTGCCAAATCTGGAATCAAATATGCCATTGTTGCTGTAGATTATTTTACTAAATGGGCAGAAGCTGAACCACTGGCTACTATCACCTCTAAAAAGATGATAAGTTTTGTGACTAAAAGTATCATTTGCAGGTATGGTGTGCCTCAAAAGATAATTACAGACAATGGTACTCAGTTCGAAAGTGAAGAATTCCAAAATTTTTGCAAACGATTCAAAATCCGAAAAAGCTTCTCAGCAGTAGCTCATCTGCAGGCAAACGGGCAGGTGGAAGCAGTAAACAAAATTATCAAGTCAACCATCAAGAAGCAACTCGAGAGAGCAAAAGGTGGTTGGGTCGATAAACTACCACTAGCACTATGGGCATACAGAACTACCCACAAAACTGCGACTGGGCATACTCCGTTTTCATTGGCATACGGGTTAGAAGCAATGATTCGAGTAGAAACAGAGGTCCCTTCACATAGAAGAATCCATTTCAATCAAGCGGAGAATGAAAAATTGCAGCTTGAGGCACTAGATCTCCTTGATGAAAAAAGAGAAGAGGCTGAGCTCAGAATCGCAGCTCATCAGCAAAGGATAGCCAAACATTTCAATTCCAAAGTTTGCCAACGCAACTTTGAGATTGGAGATCTAGTCCTGAAGAGAATTATGACGGCGACAGGTGTGTTTGGGCCAAATTGGGAAGGACCATATGTCATAGGTCAGAAGCTTCTTGACGGCACATTCAAACTCACTACTGTTGAAGGAGATCAAATTCCAAGAGCTTGGAACAGCAACCACTTACGTCCATACTTTACTTAAAAGCTTTGTTGAAATATTGTAAAATTTTTTATAAATGTATGATTCTTGTAATTGAAAGCAATTGTAAAGCCGATGCAAGTGAATAATGAAAGACTATAAAGTGGATGTAGGCCCAAATTCTTGGCCGAACCACTATAAATCTTGTGTTCCTTATTATTATTACATGTTTGCTTTATTTTCGATATGAAAAGTACATTAAATGTATTACTGAAATGTCGATTTAAATTTTTGCAGGCAACGAAAATAAAACTTGCACATTACAAGACCAAGTGATTCTTGTTATCATTCAACAAACAAATTTCAAGTCACAAAAGCCTCGAATTCAAATCCTAGATAGGAAGTGCTTCAATTGAACGGCCAATGATTTTGCCGAAAACGGGCCTTTGCTAATAAATTGAGATCGTTTGAACAAACAAACATCCAATTAAGAAGCTTATGCCCGTTCTCGCGAACTTGCCTAGCAATGAAGTACACTTCTTTGGATTAAATAAACTACTTGTAAGAGAAGGGAGTGTGAGCTTGAAAAGAAAAACAGAGGATTGCTGAAAAGGCATAAGCAAGTGGACAAGGAACAACTAAAGCCCTCTTCGGAGGCACAAGCCCTCTTCAGGGGCACAACTCTTCGGAGGATAAAGACCTCTAACGAGGCATATGCCGCAAAAAAGAAAGTTCTCTACTCAACAAAAAAGATTGGAGGAGTCATGACCCTCCAACCATGAGAGAGTAACTTCCAGGCAATCAAAGCCCTCTTCGGAGGCACATTTTACCAGGAGTTGAAGTGCAACAGCCACTCTTCGGAGTTTCACTTCACCAGAGTTGAAATGCAAAACAAAATAAAGACCTCTTCGGAGGCACATTTCACCAGGAGTTGAAGTGCAACAACAGCTCTTCGGAGTTTCACTTCACCAGAGTTGAAATGCAAAACAAAATAAAGACCTCTTCGGAGGCACATTTCACCAGGAGTTGAAGTGCAACAGCCGCTCTTCGGAATTTCACTTCACCAAAGTTGAAATATAAAAAAAAAAGAGCCTCTCCCAAGGGGCAGAAACAAAAAGACCTCTTCCCAGAGGCACAATAAGACAGAAAGACCTCTTCCCAGAGGCAGAAATGAAAAGACCTCCTCCCAGAGGCACAATCAAGCAGAAAGACCCTTCGGAGGCACACGTTTCACCAAGATTGAAATAAAACTTCCAGGTGTTGAAACGTGAAAAAGCCTTCCTCAGAGGTGCAACTTTTCAAAGAAACAAAAAATTAAGAAGCCCTTTAATGTGGCAAGTAAAAAAAAAAAAACATCTTCAAAGGCACACTTTAACTCTCAAAGGAAGAATGATCCACCTATTCTGGGAAATTCCCTTCCTCAGAACGAAGTTAAAGTACCCTTCAGATACCCGCTTTACCACGTAGAAGAATTCACTTGATAAAATGTGTATATGCACAAAGGAAAAAGTGATACCTTTGAAGGATGAAGCATAAAAACTTATGTGGAGGGAGTTGTACTCTGTTTTTTAACGAAATAATATCCCTCCAAGTAGGGAATGATTATTCTCTGAAAAATAAAAGTACAAGTCCCCTCAAAATATAAAATATTGCAACGAGCTTATGGTATAGGGGTAACATGGTATAACTACATCGGCAAAATTGCGCTCAAACAGTATACCATAAGCTCACTGCAATATCGTGCAAAGAAACTTGTACAAAAATGAATAATAAATGCATTCTCAGATACAGACAGAAGTTTGTACAAAGAAAAAGAATCATTTTATTCAACACTATTAGAATTTTATACAGGTACGGGTTCCAAAGTAAAAAGCAAAAGAAAAACGGGGGGTCGGTACCCGCACAATTTCCGGTCAGTACATGCAAAAAAAAAGGCAAAAAGCGATATGAAAGCCACAGAACCTGAGCCATCATTTCTTCTTCCGTCCACCTTTTGAGCCCGCACCCGGCTGGATAACCAACTTCTTAGGCCGGCTTGTAAGAGTAGGGGATGAAGGAGAAAGAGGCTCAGTCGGACTTTCTTCCGTTTCTTCTTCGCCAGTTAAGGATCCCTTCTTCTTCTTCTTCTTAGAGACTCCCTGCTTTCCCCTCTTTTTGGAGGAAGACCCACTCCCTGGAGAAAAAAGTTTAGCTAGCGGTTCATCATCGGAGCCAGTAGGTTCTGGGGTCTTCTCGCTTCCTTCAGTTTCTTCTCCTCTCGGATCTTGAGAAGCAGCGGGATCATCCAAGCCGTGAAGAGCTTCTATTTGCTCCTCTTGTGACCCGGGTTGCGAGGCAGAAGGAGGAGTGACCTTAAGAGGCGGAGAAGGAATAATTGGAGGAGGAGAAGCCTGAACAATGCTCGGTGCTTTCTCTATAGAGGAAAAGAAGTTAAAGTCAGTAAAAAGCGGAGATAAAGGTTCGCTGAGGTTCAAGAAGTAGTTAAAAAGCTCATCAAGCTCGTAAGAAACAGATGAGCAGTCTACTTGGGCAAGATTAACAGTAGGGTTACCTGCAGAAGTCGGTATTCTGACATCAACCTCGTAAGCCTGTGCCTCGGCACCCTCGTCGCCTTCATCTCCACCGTGTATGCTTGTGATCTCGGTGGTAACTTTGGTAGGAGATAGAGAATGAGAACTAGAACCGATAATGTCAATTTCGGCCGAAGGAGAAGGCTGAAGTGGAACAGTTGAGACAGTTTTTCCTGAATATTCTCATGCCGCTGTTTCGACCCTTAATTTTGCAAGCTGTTCTCTCCCCCTGGCGAGAGCGGCGCGTGCATCATCATCAAGATAATGCTCCTCAAGAGCTGACTCAGCATAGCCAGCGCCTTTACCGCCAAGCATATCGAGTGCGGCCTCCCAAACTTCAGCCAGAGTAATTTCATACTTGGGGCCTAGAAAGGTGAGGCTACCACGCCCCAAGATGCTATGCAGAAAGAAATCAAATAATGTTGATCTGATGTTGGTCCTCGTTACCTCGTGAGATTCTTTAGCTGCAATTTTGCCGGCAACGGCCTCATCACGTTCCATTTCAGCTTTAGAAAGTTGAAGCTTAAGCATTTGAATCTCCGCCTCTTGGGAGCTGTTTTTCTTCCGAAGCTCTTCAATATCAGCAACATAGCCCTCACTAATTCTTTTCTGCACTTCAAGCCTGTCTTCGGCATCTCTTTGGCTGGCATGAGCATATCTCACTTGTTTTAGGAGCACTTCTTCTTTTTGAGAATAGGAAGTAGAGGAAGCAGCAAGCTCTTGTTTCAGTTCCTCAACTTTTGCTTCAAGCTCTTCATTGTAAGAAGCGATGCTCCTCATTTCAGTGTCATGTTGCTCAAGAACCTTTTGCCATTTGGCTTTGTCATTTTCCATAGTGAGCATGGCCTCTATGTTTGCACGATTAACCCTTTGGAGCTCGTCAACAAGTTTTTGCCAGTTTGACATCCTCTCAATATCAAGCTTGACGGCATCGAGGTTTCGTAACATGGCAGACTTGTCAATAGGAACCAAGTCAAGGTTGAACCTTACTCCCTTCAGACACCACTGTGGAAACCGACTTTGCAAAGTGGCCGGGCCCGGTCCAACTTGGAATTTGAGCCTGCTAATTATTGTTTGGATGTCTGTCTTCCCGAGTGCGGGAGAGCCGGAAGGAATGTCAAGCGAGGCGGGGGCAGTAACCTTTTCAGGAGTTGTAGAGGTGTGCTTCTCACCATGTCGGGCTCGCTTGCTCGAATCTTCAACCATATGACTTTTTCCTCTGTCATCATGGGATTTTCTTTTATGGGAATCGTCGCCTCTCTGCGAAGAATCGTGGCGCTCCTCCCTCTCTCTTCTTTCATAACGCTCCTCTTGAGCCCTCTTCTTTTGAGCCTTTCGGGCGGCTCTTTCTTCATCAGATTCTCTGTAAGAGGGGAGGTAACGCCTGTAATCATATTGGCTACGCCTCCCGCAGCGCTGGAAATCATCATAGTAGGATCCGCTGCGCCCCATCGGAGGATCTGAAATAAAAAGGAGCTAAATTTTAGAATTCTTCAAAGTACAAAAAGTCAGAAGCATAAAAGTGCTGAAAGATTCTAAGTGAGTGTAATGTGCAAACTACGCGCATCAAACTACGAACCACTCTTTAATTGTGGAGTAGTTATGGGTGTAGAAGTTAACATCAACTCTTGAGTTGACGGAGTCTGTTGCAGAGTAGAAGTAGCCTCGACTACTGAAGAAGAAATCCCGGTAGTGATAGGATCATCTTTATCTCTTGTGAGGTGGCAAAGAGGTCGCTCAGTCCTTCGAAAGTATCGTCCCTGCTCTGCTTGACAGGAGTGGTTTTCTTAGCTTTTTCACCAGATTTCTGTGAATATTGAGGAGATCCCTGAGGCTCTTCTTCCTCAATAACCGGGGCAAGTTTGTCAGATGGCCCCGCAATATCAACAGAGGTGGAGCACTTCACTAGCAAAGCCTCGGGAGCAGGTCCTTTTGGTATAGATGTGTCAGTAGAAGCTGGGGCATCCGACGCTCTAGCTGGGGAGTCTGGGATTTCATGAGGATGTGTGGAACGGGAAGTATGCAAAATTCCGTACTGATGCAAAAATTCGTCTTTCAACAGAAATTGAATGTCGCTCTCCTCAACTGGCACGGCCTTGAGCCTCTCGAAAGTTGGCTTATGACAGAGATCCTTAGAAGGAGGGGGGAGCGCTGAAAGTAAAAAGATGCGGAGTTAACACTTAACATTTCATTCTTGCAAAAGTCGGATAACAAACGTAGTAACAAAGATGGATGATCTTACTTCCTTCCCTCCACATAGCATAAAACCCCGGGGGGCAACGAACAAAGAAGAACTGGGTTAGGAACCCATGAGTAGTGTCTGGAAGGCCAACGATCAATTTGCGGTTTCGGGCGCTTCTCACAACAGTAATAGAAGGATGATCTTTGGTCCGGGTAAAGGAACATAAGTAACAGATTTCATCAAAGCTCGGAAGTCGATCAAGCGTTCTCCTAAATAGCACACCCAACCCCATCAGAATGGCATAACCGTTGGGATGTAGCTGGGATGGAGCGATGGCCAGTTGACGAAGAAGATGCTGGAGAAAGTTGTTGAAAGGAGGGATGGCCCCGCTCAGGCACATTTGTCGGTTAACTGTCACAAAGCCAGGGGGTGCTATGTCAGCAGTGTTACTTCTCTCAGGAAGAATGGTATCTGATTCGGCAATGCCAAACTGAGCGCACAACTGGCGAAAAACTTTGTATGATAGCGTGGTAGGGGCTCTTTCGGGAGGATTGACTAGTGGAGCCGGAATAACAGTTGCCTCTCCAGCCTAAACTGTTGTACCTTCTTCCTGAGAAGTCATTCTACACAAGCAACTGGATATTCAAATGTGAAGGTGCACGTTTCCTAAAAGTGTGAAGTGTCGTGCAAAACTAATAAAAATAGCAAGTAAATATAACTGGAATTAAACTAGTCGATGATTGATCGACTACAAAATTTCAGAACTTGTTAATCTAAAGTTCAAGCATAATATTAGTGCAGGCTGGTTAATTTCAATTGACTACTTCAGTGTTGCTTTAATATTTTACTTGAAATTGATGAAAGCACTTCGTTCACACAATTTATTTGAGTTAATTATCTGTTATTAACTAATCTGTCATTTGATGTGGGCAGTCAATGGCAGTATATTCGTCCCAATTTTCTATAAATATCGTATCGGACAGATTGTTAGCTCGCAAGTTAAGGTGACCTGTGAATGAATGCAATAAAGTTCAACAGTTCAAAGTCCATGCAGCGGTTCAAAGTTAGGTCAGGTCATTGGTTTTCTGGCTTGCTTGCCCACGACTTAAGGATTAAGGGGCGAGTCAGTTTAAGTTGCTTCAATTATAAATCAATGGTGTTCTAAGTCGACAGTGCTTTGGGTCAAAGACTGCGAAACAGAGGAAGGACTCCAGTGGAAAAGCAGTGGGAAATTTCCTAAGTACTAACACGACCACGACTCAAGATTTCAAAGCTTTAACTCGGCTACGACTCAGGGTTTGAGTCGTAAAGGTTGCTAAGTCGCAGAGAATACTTGGTCGCATAAGACTGCTGAATAATACTCAAAACAACAGTTCACTCTTAACCCGTTAACTTCTCCTCCTAACCCATCAGTCTTTTCTCCTAACCCACAAGCTTTTTCCTCCTGACCCATTAATCCAGTAACTTCACAATCCTTAACTTTAATCTTATCACACCACGAAATCGTTATAAATCGCAAGTTATCCTGAATCAAATCAAATAGCCTTAAGTCCACCGATGATCCATGCAGTAGTATTTGCAAGGCTCAAGGATGTAAATCATGGGCGGAGATCGATGATGGTGATCGGCGATTGGGAAAAAGAGAAAGTTGCTTACGTGGTGTGAAGCTAGAGATGGTTGGAAGTGAAATTGGGTCGAGATCGCCTTTGGAAGCTTGAAGACGTGATAATGGCAGGAATGGCTCAAGGGGTAAGTAATGAGAAGAGTGAGATAGGAGGAACGGCTCAAGCATTTTATATCTGGAGGCACTGTAATTCGAATCGGCGCGCCCGGGTTATGATGAGTCGAAGCACACGACTTACGACTTAAGCGTGTGCTTCGAGGGGCAAATGTTAACCCCGTTTCGTCTACGAGTTAAGGAGCCTACGAGTTAAGGAGCCTATGAGTTAAAGAGCACACGAGTCAAGGCGTCTAAGAGTTAAAGAGCTTACGAGTTAAGGAGCTAACAACCTAACAGGTTAAGACCTAAACGACTTAGGGAATGTCACGACTCAACAGCCTTAGCTCGTTGCCAACCTAAAATGAATGACGACTCAACTGATTGCCGACTTAACGACTCAAGGTACTTAACGACTCAAGGTATTCCGCGACTCAGTAAGTTGCCGACTCAACAATTGAGGAGTTGCACGAGTTAAAGAATTGTGCTTACGACCTACCTTGAATCGTCAGCGACTCAAGCAAGCAAACAAGGAGCTACGACTGGTTAACTCGCGCGCGACCACAGCGTTCAGCTTACGACTTAAGAAAGTCCACGACCTAAAGGAGTGACGACTTAAAGCACTAAACGGAAGAGTCAACAACACTTAAGTCGCTGCTGGCTTATAACTGCAGATAAGTCGTTCATGACCTAAGACTTGAAGACAAGTTCAATACCATGCTGTAATGAAATGACTCGTTGACGACTTACGACTTATGATGAGTCGTGTACGACTCATGCTAGCATATGGGAAGTTGCATTTGGTTAAATCAGGGACGACTTAGAACTTGTATCATTCATTCAAATGGGTGCATAACTTTGGACCAAGCCAGGAGCTAAACCCAGTAGGTCGGCCGCGACCTATCATGAGTCATGTACGAGTTACGACTTATTATGAGTCGTGTACGAGTTACGACCTAACTCCGAGAAATGTCTATAAATACGACCCTAGCTCCAACTAGAAAGGGACTTTTGGCTCATTCTTTCCAAGCACCGATACTCTGCTGCATTCCAAACCGACTCGACACTCAAAGCTTTCAAGACACATAGAACGCTACTAACAACTTCAAGAGGGAATCTCATACATCCGACGTGGATTTGAAGACTTTCACTCACATTGAAGTTTAAGCGATTCATTCAAAGTGTTTAGTAATTCAAAGTGTATTGTGCTTGGGAAGAATTGTATCAATCTGTAACGAATTCATCAATAAAGATATTCAAAGTGGACGTAGGCAAACTATTAAGCTGAACCACTATAAAATCGCTGTTGTTTACTGTTTTTTCTGCAGTTTTCTGCTTATATTCTGTTCCCGAATCATCGGGTGGTGCTTTCACAACTACACTTTACACACGGGGTGTTAGCGTTCAAATTTCAGCGTTAACAATAAGTATCTCTAATTCTGTCATCTATCCCCCAACTATAGTCTTTCTCATTGTTTACCCATTGGACTTTCACTAACTTGACTGTTTTGTTTCTTAATCTCTTATCATCTCTTGCGATAACACAAGCTAGTTATCCGACAAAAGTTTTATCCTATTCTACTATTAAATCTTCCAATTCAGTCAGTGTGATAGTAGACTCTGGATGGTGCATACACTTTTAAGATGAGAAACATGAAAAACATTATGGACTCTTACCTAACTATTTGGTAACTCCATCTGATAAGACTGTTACTTGATCCTTTCTACGATAGGAAACAAACCAACATATCTAGGTGCCAATTTATATGACTTTCCAAATCATAGCACACCATTCATTGGTGATACTTTAACAAAAACATGGTTTCCAACTGGGAACTTAAACTCCTTACGCTCTTATATGCATAACTTTTCTGCTAAGATTGGCGTTCCTTTATCCTTGCTCGAATCTACTCAGTCTCTTTGCGGCTTCTCTCACCATATCTGGACCAAGAACCAGTCCGTCTCTGGTCTCTAACTAACATGTTAGTGATTTGCATGATCTTTCGTAAAAAGCTTCAAAAGGTGTCGTTACTATACTAGTTTGGCAATATTATTACAAGAAAACTCGACTAAGTGCAAACGGTCTTCCCATGATCCTATAAAGTCTAGTACACAAGCATTTAACAAATCCTCGAGAACTTATCTCTTTCTATTCCGTCCATCCATTTATGGATTATAAGCGGTACTCATCTTCAGCTTAGTGTTTAAAACTTCTTGTAGACTTATCCAAAATTAACTAATTGACAAAGTATATCTATCACTGACTATACTACTAGGAATCCCATATGTTTTAGAATATTCTTCATAAACAACTTTGCCACCGTAGGTGCCATCCTTGTTGACTTAACCTGAATAAACTAAGCGCTCTTGGTCAGTCTATCTACCATAACCGAAATTTATTCATTACCCCAATTCAACCTTGGCAAGCCATCAATAAAATCCGTAAATATAGAATCCCATTTCCAAAGTGGTACATCTAACGGTTGAAGCAACTCACTTGGCTTCTGATGCTCGGCTTTTACTTGCTCACAATTCAAGAATTGTTTAATCCATAATCCTACATCACTTTTCATTCCTTCCCAAAAGAAACCCTTCTTCATATCCCGATACATTTTATTTCCTCTAGGATAAATAGTGAACTTCGATCGATGACGCTCCTTATGAAATTCCTTCCATAGTTTACAAACATCAAAAACACATAGCCATCCCTTCTTCCTTAATCATCCATTTTGGTCAAGACTGAAACCTTTTAAATTATTAATCTTAGTTTCATCTTTAAGTCTCCTTATCTGTTTAGCTAGTAATATCATCCCTCTGTTTAGAGGCAATTATTTCAATCATTCCTAGTCGAACTTCTAAACAAGATAACAGTGTAGTGTTCCAATTAGAACTAGCCATTGACTTTAACTGCACACCACAAGTAGTCAATGCCTCTAAATCTCTCTATTCTGCTAACATGGCTAACACCACACTTTTATGTTTCCTACCAAGTGCATATGGGACTTTATTTCCTTTCCCTAGCATATAATCAATACTAAAATCATAAGCCATCAAAAACTCCAACCACTGTCATTGTCTCATATTCAACTCCTTCTAAGAGAATAAACACTTCAAAGACATATGATCCATAAATAAGTCGAACCTCCCAAAAGATAGTGTATTCACGCTTTTACAGCAAAGATCACCACTGTCAACTCTAAATCATGAGTCAGATACATAACTTTATATGGTCGAAGCTGTCAAGAACCAAAGGTAATCTCTTTACCTCTTTACAGTAACACATCTCCTAACCATGTCCATATGCATTGGTATACATTGCTAAATCTAGATTTCCATTTGGAACAACTAACACGGGCACATTGGTTAATAAATGTTTCAGCTTTAAGAATGGTTCTTCACATTTACTGATCTAAACAAACTTTACTTCCTTTCTTGTTAGTTTAGTCATAAGCGCCGCTTTATGAGAGAAATCCTTGATGAATCTCCGATAATTGCTCACTTACCCTACAAATTATCTTATCTCGATCATAATCTCGGGATTTTTCCAATTAATAACAGCTTCAATCTTAGATGGATCTACTAATAACCCTTTTTCTAAAACTAAATGACTAAAGACTTCACTTCTTTCTTCCAAAAATGACATTTCAAAAACTTCTTTTTTAGTTGATTCCGCCTCAACGTTTTTAGCACTATTCTAGGATGAATCTAATGATCTCTTTCATTCTTTGAATATATCCAAATTTCAACTTTAAACACTAAAATGAATGTGTCAAAATGCTCTCGAAAGATCTGGTTCAACAAATCCACAAAGAAAGCATGCACATTGGTCAGTCCTAAGGGCATGAATAACCATTCATATGAACAATATCTTGTTCAAAACGCCATTAATGGAATGATGTATTCCACCACTCTCAATTGGTGGAACCCTTTAGCTAAATCCAATTTGGAAAATACGTTGGCTCCATGCAATTATCAAACAAATCACTTATTCTCGAAAAAGGATAACGATTCCTTATCGTTTTCTCATTTAATTACGATAGTTAATATACAACCTCAATGAACCATTCAGTTTCTTTACGAACACCACAACAGCTCCCCAAGGCGAATTGCTTGGTATAATAAAATTCTTTCCATCTATGTCCACCAACTGCATCTTTAACTCATTTATCTCAGTTAATGCCATTCAATTAGGAAGTCCACTCATCGGTTCAACTTTAGGTACAAGATCTATTTGAAACTCAATAACTCTTTTCAGTGGTAGTCCTGTAACTGTAACTGGTTTAAAGGCATCTGCATACTCTCTTACAATGAAAACCCAATTCACGTCACCTTCCATTGCACTAAATAAAGCACATATATCTAAGCTTTAATTCTCTACCATGTATATAATTTCGTTGTGGTAACTAGAGTGTCATAATAATAACTCCACATCCTAGCAAAATATCCTAGCATCAAACCTTCTTAACCAATACATACCTAAAATAATACCAAAACCCCCAGAATTAAACACGTGTAAATTACAGGTGTACGCATGACCTAACAACTCAATTTCTAAATGGCTGCATCTTATCCCAAGAGTTTCACAACCTCCTATTTCTTTCATAACTTTTAAGAAAGCAATAAGGTATGATGGTTCTAGATTTAACTTTTCTACCAAACAGTGCGAGATGAAAGAATATGATGCGCTAGTATAAATAGTACTTTAACAAGTATGCCATGAGTCCAAATCGTACCTCCCATCACTGACTTTCTATCACGGTCCAAATTTCAGCGTTTGAAAATCGACACCCATACTTCACTTGTACTTAAATGCCATAGATTCAATCGTTGAAATCTGACTCGTGCCGGAGCTTATAACACATTATGTATAACAATACAATGGAAGAAACGATAATATCATCGATATACAACAGTTGATACAACAATAATATAACATATTAATACAATTGGTATCAACATCAGAGATACAAGGATAATAGCAGAAAATAACACAAGTAGATGGTCTAGACTTTGCAACCATCGACAGCGGAAAGATAACTTAAATATGATTTCAAGTGAGAAAGCGAGAATCCAATATCTAGCAACTCCATTGCCAAAGCTCCAAAGCTAGAAAGACTCCAAACCAGAAAGTGAGAATCGCCATCCATGCTGAAGTGAATCTATTTGACCCAAATGCGATTGCCAATATCCAGAGATTGAATGCTATCGAATCTACACCTACTATTCGATTATCTGAAAATCCCAACTCTAGACTGCCCGTGTGGAAAATTGTGGGCACCTAGAGTTTAGGAAGGGAACAATAAACTCCGGGTCAGTCATGACTGGTATGAGCAAACAAAAACAGTTTATCTTTAAAACAAACAAAAAAAGAATTTTAAAACATTGAAATTCACAATGCTTTTTGGAAAATGAAAGTACCATAAGGCCTCCCGCCGCACACACCATGTAAATGCAGAATTGGAGGAGATTTCTCTTTATGATATTCAAAAATGCTTGATACGCGAAAACCATTTTGATATTATTATTAGTGCATAGTGCAGAAAACCTTTCGAAAGTACAATATTAATCTTGGCCAACATACAACCATTATTGTATGTCTACTATAGCTACCATCTAAACAGTGGGGTGCCACCATAAGTAAATGGTAGGTTATACAACTAAAATCGTACAAGGTGCGTATTTGTAATTAGATTTCCAACAAATGGTTAGGCTAAGGAACTTCCTATTGCCACATGGGCCTCTTGAGGGACGCCTCGAGAACCTACTCGGCTCTCTGCCAACACAAGGCCGGTTTACTCCCTGCCCGGGAGTAACACCTAAGATACGCCATCCCAAGTCATTAGCGACCTTTATCCGAAGATCCTCAACACCAACTACCACAAAGCAATGTATTTGCAGTAACCGCATAGGTTAAATATCTGGGCTCCATACCACGATACCACCCTTTTTCAGAAGGAATGGACATACCCTAGGGGCGCGACCCCTCCAACGTAATCGCATCTTTCCTGTTTTGACAATTTCCAGGGAGTGAGGTCCGACAAGGTCTCATCCACAAAGCTACGCTTTTCACAAAGCCATTCTTTGATCAACAAATGATCAGCAGCACTTCGTATGACACATTACCAAATTGGGAATGTATCACTACTAACCATCAACTACATAACCTGTAAGCTCGTACGTCTTAGAGAAGGGTGTTAAGCTAAGAGAATAAATCTCCGCCACCAAACAGAAATGTATTCGATAGAAACCAGCTTTACATTTCAAAGTGTAATGTCAGACATACATCCATACAAGTCTGTTCCGGGTTTGAATAGAACCGAAGGCGCTTCACAAAGAAGCCCTTGCAAATCCGGATAATCCATAATCACATCTGGGCTTCCCATCACAAAGGAAGAAGAAAGTGTATATACCCCTGTAACAGAAATGCATCCACACGTTTATATATCCAAACAAAAATGCATATCTACAACTATACAAAGTATTTCTAGATCATTTCACTCATCAACACAGGCATTTCAAAATAAAGAAGGTGAAGTTTGCTCACTTGAGAGATGAAGACAGAGGACGGGAACTGGAAATTAGTTTTGTACTTGAAACCCGAAAACTTTGAATTTTGATTTGGAGCTCTAACTTCCCTCTGATACCAGATTTGTGTTGAAATTTGAGTTTGAATCTAATCCTGTTGTTGCACTTGAACTTGGATTGGTTGCATGCTTTTGTTTCTAGATTTTTAAATCTAGAAATGCTTTTTAAATCTGCTAGCTTGAATTTTCTTGCTTTAATTGTTTGCATCAGATTGAAACTGAAGCCTTTTGATGTTGAACTGATCTTTGCTTGATCAGGTTTTGATTTCAAATTGAGAGCTTTCAGGTTCTATTTTGTTTTCAACTTTGATTTTCAGTTTATGTTTTGAAAGCTTTCGGGTTCTAACTTCCAGGTTTGATCTTCTTTTCATTGTTTTGATTTCCTTCTAAACTATTCTGTTTTTCAGGCTGAAGCTTGAATACTGATTTTGATTTTACTTTAATTTGCTCCATGTTTTTTTTTCTTCTGAATTAAGAAATCAGGTTTCTTTTCTTTATGCATGTTTTATATAATTCTTAATTAAGAGAAAATTGTTATATTGCCACTTGTTAAAATATGTTAACACTTGTAATATGAATGCATTCCCTTATTTTACAAATGTCACAAACAAAGATATTGTGTTTTAAACCCTCACTTCAATTTTATTTATAAACTTAAGTTTACCCCTTTATTGTATTTAATTTATAGATTTCATTTTAAATTCTTTATTAATTTGTGAATTAATTTATCTTATGTTTACTTTAATTCTTACACTTATATTTCAAAAGATATATTCATATCAAAGCTTAAATATTTATTTACATATGTATACTTCAAAACATTTATCCATTCTTGTTTTACATTTTGTACTTATATAAAGAAAAATGATTTGAAAACCAATTATACACAAATAAATAATCTTATATATATACTTTAATTTTTTCAAAATACAGAGTTAACAAATCCAATATATAATTCAAAACATTTATTTTTAGTATTTAAATTAAAAAATTAATATATAATCCATTTGTATTTATAAACGAATAAACAAATAATATCTATTTAATTTGGAAAATAAAAAATTAATTCACAATTTAATTTCAAAAATTAAATAAACTACCAATTTAAATTTGATTTAAAAACGGGAATGTTATAGATTTCCCCCCTTAAGAAATTTCATCCTCGAAATTTGCAAGATAGGGAGACAACAAAGTCGGATATACGAAGATAGAGAAAGATTTTTCAGAGCAACTGAGATATCTATTTTGCACTTGGCTTACCGAATCAGAATATCACCAATAATTATGAGTACAAACTCATTCAATATTACACAGGATACTCGAGTCATCCAGTCTACGAAATATGCAAGGGCAACGGTTAGTTTGAACGAATAACTAACCACTCGTAGAATATATTTAGACCCCAAATAATAGATAAATGGACTTAATCTTCCATAACTCTTAAATACTAGGTATGCATTCCAAACTCTGGTCGGAATACCCTAAAGTTTACATCAACTTGTCCCTCTTTGGACCTTGACACTCACCAAAAATTACAATAGAATTTCAAATTTGGTTTTCATCGAAATTGTTTTATCAATATAAATAAATTTTAACTTTATATTTATTTAGCCAATTTATTTCAATTTAAAAATTTCAAATTTATTGAAGTTAAAAATAAAAAGCTCATATGGAACCGATGAAGAGAATACGAAATAGGAGCTTATCTACATGATTCATAGGGCACCACCACACCAAAACTTCTTCTTGTAGCTGCCATGAAGCCTTCAAAGAATTTGGAATCGAATGGTGATCAAAAGAGACTGATAGGAAAAGATTGTTTCCATTGTTACAGGGATTGACCTTTTATAGTGGTACTTCCCTGTCCCTTACCTCGTCCTCTTCTTGCACTCATACTTACTATCAGTGGATATCAAGAGAATTTACTGAGGCATACAGACGGATATCTTAGTGATATACTCATTCTAGGGTATACTTTACCCTATCTTTAATGAGCTACCTAATGTGTTAATACTCCAAAAGCTAAAGTATAACCTTCAGCTCTGATACCAAAATGTCACGGTCCAAATTTCAGCGTTCGAAAATCGACACCCATAATTCACTTTTACTCGAATGCCGCAGAAATCTGACTCGTGCCGGAGCTTATAACATATTAAGTATAACAACACAGCAGAAGAAAAGATAATATCATTGATATACAACAGTTGATACAACAATAATATAACATATTGATACAATTGATATCAACATCAGAGATACAAGGATAACAACGGAAAATAACACAAGTAGATGGTCTAGACTTTGCAACCATCGACATCGGAAAGATAACTCCAGTATGATTTCAAGTGAGAAAGCGAGAATCCAATATCTAGCGACTCCATTGCCAAAGCTCCAAAGCTAGAAAGACTCTAAACTAGAAAGTGAGAATCGCCATCCATGCTGAAGTGAATCTACTTGATCCAAATGCGATTTCCAATATCCAGAGATTGAATGCTATCGAATCTACTATTAGATTATCTAAAAATCCCAACTCTAGACTGTCCGTGTGGAAAATTGTGGACACCCAGAGTTTAGAAAGGGAATGATAAACTCTAGGCCAGTTATAGGACTGGTATGAGCAAATAAAAACATTTTATCTTTAAAACAAACAACAAAAGAATTTTAAAATATTGAAATCCGCACTGCTTTTTGGAAAATGAAGCTACCATAAGGCATCGCACCGCACACACCATGCAAATGCAGAATTGGAGGAGATTTTTCCTTATGATAGTCAAAAATGCATGATATGCGAAAACCATTTTGATATTATTATTAGTGCATAGTGCAGAAAACCTTTCGAAAGTACAATTTAATCTTAGCCAGCATACAACCATTATTGTATGCCTACTATAGCTACCATCTAAAAAGTGGGACGCCATTATAAGTAAATGACAGTTATACAACTAAAACCGTACAATGCCCGTATTAATAATTGGATTTCCAACAAATGGTCAGGCTACGGAACTTCCTATTGCCACATGGGAATGCCTCTGTAGGGACGCCCCGAGAACCTACCCAGCTCTCTGCCAACACAAGGCCAGTTTACTCCCTGCCCCGGAGTAACACCTAAGATATGCCATCCCCGGTCATTTGTGACCTTTCTACGAGGATCCTCAACACCAACAACCACCAAGAAATGTATTTGCAGTA
The DNA here is from genome assembly GCA_030765085.1 of Allium cepa. NCBI lineage: Eukaryota > Viridiplantae > Streptophyta > Magnoliopsida > Asparagales > Amaryllidaceae > Allium > Allium cepa. The sequence continues at coordinate 1,041,984,780 of CM060928.1, forward strand.
ACCAAATATCTGGGCTCCATACCATGATACCACCCTTTTCTAGAAGGAATGGACATACCCTAGGGGCGCGACCCCTCCAACCTTGCCGCATCTTTTCTGTTGCGACCATTTTCGAGGAGTGAGGTCCGACGAGGTCTCGTCCACAAAGCTACACAAAGCCATGCTTTGATCGACAAATGATCAACAACACTTCATATGCCAAATTACCAAATTGGGAATGTACCACTAGTAACCATCAACTATATAACCTCTAAGCTCGTACGTCTCAGAGAAGGGTGTTAAGCTGAGAGAATAAATCTACGCCACCAAACATAAATGTATTTGATAGAAACTAGCTTTACATCTCAAAGTGTAATGTCAGACACACATCCATACAAGTCTGTTCCGGGTTCGAACAGAACCGAAGGCACTTCACAAAGAAACCCTTACAAATCTGGATAATCCCTAATCACGTCTGGACTTCCCATCACAAAGGGTGATCAAATCTCTATACCGAGGATCAGCCGATGCAGAGACATTCGATGAGTTATCCTTTTGTTTTCGAAAATATCCGGTCTTCACCATCGGTCTTCAAATGCTATCCATAACGTCGTATCATTATTCGAAATGGGTTTTATAACACAAGGTCTCTCCAGGCTAAACCGAATAATGAGCGCTCAATTTTAAAAACATATGGATATTAGGATCTCAGTCAAGTCACAAATTAAAACCCAAAACGTTTCTTCAAATGGTTAAAGCAAATTACCATTTATAAAAATATTTAAACAAAAATATTCACTTCACCAAGTTTACCAATCTTTCATAAAAATTTATTCACAACTTTCAAACCAATTTCTTTGCAAATTGGATTATCTCATCCAGTCATTAAATCAAAGATTCAATTCATAGCATTCAAAACCATTTCCAAAGATTCATTCATAACTTTCAAAACAATCCCCAATTCAAATCTTTTATATAAAAGATACACCATTTAAAATCCTCTTCAATTTCAAAACAAGGTTCAATCATCTTTCACAAAGATTCATTCATAGCTTTTAAAACAATTCACTTTCAAATTTGAAATCTTTATAACACAAACTGGAAGTTCTTTCGTTATGTGAAAGCTATTATTATTTGAAAACAAATAGTTTCGTTTTGGAAAAATCCCATAACATTTAAACAAGTTAAAGCCTTGGGTAAAATTCAAATTCCCCAAACAATCTTTTAAAAGTGGTTTAAACTCATATAAACATATTTATAACTCGTATACCCTTTTTGAACCATAATTCTCAAAAACAGAATTCAATTTCAAATTTTGAGTTCAAATTTAAATCAAATTATTTAAATTTCAAAACTTTATCAAGTTATTCAAAAAAAGTAACTTTTATCTTTACCTTTTCAAAAGCTTTTCATACTTAACCCAATCCCATTCCCAAAACCATTTGGATTCAAAATTCAATTATAAAACCATTTCAAAAATCTGCGACTTAACCAATTTCCTTGTGCAACCCATATTTGTGTGTGTATGGTGTAGTGCAGGGGTTTTACACAATAGTGCAACAACATCAATCATCACAGATTCAATCATATCAATATCGATAAGTGGTATAATCTATAACGCATATCTTCATTCATAGATTCACAGATAAATAATATACATTCATCATGGATAAAATAAATTACATCATACTTCACAGCTCAGATTAGTACAACTCACATCACAATGCATCACACATTAAACGTACCAACAATACAATGCATCCAGTACAATCAAAGCGTCCATAATTAAGTTCAATTAATCACCTGATTGATCTAAACCAGATTAATCACTAATCCTGGTTAATTAACATTAATTTATTACAAATCATTTTGATTAATTATTTTTTAATCATTTATTAATTAACCATTAATAATAAATTAATTTAACCTTTAATTAATAATTAATCAACCTTTAATCATTAAATAATTAACCTTTAATTATTTAATTTACCATTTAATTAATTATCTTTAATTAATTAATTAATTAACCCTTAACTAATTACCATTTAATTAATTAATCTCAACAAGTGATTATACCTATTCTTAAATTAATTTTAATCACTTGATTAATCCACCTTTAATCATTAATTACTTTTAATTAAGTAATTATCCTTTAGCAATTAATTACCTTTAATTGCTTTCATTAATTAATCTTAAGAAAAAAATCAGTTAACTTTTAACTATTAATGTTTAATTAATTAAGTGATTGTAATCATTTATCTTAATTAATCATTTAATCATTAATAAACCACATAGTTAACATCATTAACACATACATTACTTCAAGGGATTAAGATTAATTAAAACGTTATTAACTTTTTAATTTTATTATTTACTTGAAATAAATCAAGAATTAATTTATAATTAATGGTCACATAATTATTAAATTAAACATAATCACTTTTAAAAATAACTTACTTAAAACCCTTATTAATCCAAATTTTAAACCAAAACAATTATCTTAAAACATGGGTTAAAAATGTTTAAACTTTGAATTTATTTTAAAGTCAAGAAAACTGTTTATATGAAAACCCCAGTCCCACTTGGGGTGTCCCCCGAGTTAAAACGTCCCTTGCTTCGAGACTTCCCCGAGTTCTTCCTTTCGTCTTCTTTTTAACTCTCTTTTTATTTTAAAATTTTAAAATTACTGTATATCTTAAATGCTTGCAAATGAAACGGAAGTAAACTCGAGCAACATCTTAAAATTTTCGAGTCCATCTTCGGGTTTCACCTCCAACTCCTTCTTCCCAACCCACTACAACCAAATCAAACCCAAACTTCAACGTGCACGTGTGCGTGTACAACCGTCTCGACGACTTTTGGTCACTCCCACGACCACACATACGTCGACAACGTTCCCTCAAGTCGAGTCAACCATTCAACAAATCGATCGTGTTTGGAAATCAAAATTGAGCAGACGAGCACCAAACTGGAACCAAACCCCGATCCATAAATCCACCTCGTAAAGCCACCACCGGCCACCAAAATCAACATGAGCTTGACCAAAGCTTCGCCACACGACAACCATTCCATCCCCCCAGGTCCGATCGACCATATAGCTTCGACGACATTACAACTTCCTCGGGAACCATGACCAAAAATCCAGTTCAAACCCTAAATCCACATTGTTCTATTTCCTTGATCGTTTATAAATTCCATTTGTATTTTTCATTGATCCTTGATGCTCAAACCATCATCTGACCCAAGCACGATGAAGTTCATCTCGTCGTTCGACGGAATTTGACAATTTCTCAAAATTTAATAAACAAAAAATCTCGATTTTATTATCTAAACTCATCATTCTGTAATACAATTCAATTTATGAATTCCAAACTAGAGATTAAAATGATTTATTTTTATCATTTTCAAGAATTTCACTTTAATAATTTATTTTGGAAATAAATCCTTAACAAATATTGCTGGAATTATTTCTTAAATTAGTATTATGTTGTTAGAATCAACTTTTATTCAAAAATTATAACCTAAAACAAATCGAGGATGAAGTATTTGAATTTCTTTATGGGTTTAGTCCGTTAAAATGTTAAACAGAGGTAGAAGAAAGTTTATATACCCCTGTAACAAACATGCATCCGAAACATTTACATATCTAAACAAAAATGCATATCTACAACCATACAAAGCATTTCCAGATCATTTCACTCATCACCATAGGCATTTCAAAATAAAGAAGGTGAAGTTTGCCACCTGAGAGATGAAGACAGAGGACAGGAACTGGAAATTTGTTTTGTACTTGGAACTGAAAACTTTGAATTTTGATCTGGAGCTCTAATTTCCCTCCAGTACCTGATTTGTGTTGAAATTTGAGTTTGAATCTAATCCTGTTGTTGCACTTGAACTTGAATTGGTTGCATGTTTATGTTTCTAGATTTTTAAATCTGGAAATGCTTTTTAAATCTGCTAGCTTAAATTTTCTTGTTTTAATTGTTTGCATCAGATGGAAAATAAAGCTTTTTGATGTTGAACTGATCTTCGCTTGATCAGGTTTTGATTTCAAATTGGAAGCTTTCAGGTTTTATTTTGTTTTCAACTTTGATTTTCAGGTTTGTGTTTTGAAAGATTTCAGGTTCTAACTTCCAGGTTTGATCTTCTTTTCATTGTTTTGATTTCCTTTTGAACTATTCTGTTTTTCAGAATGAAGCTTGAATACTGATTTTGATATTATGCTCCGGTTTTTTTTTCTTTTTTTCTGAATTAGGAAATCATGTTTCTTTTCTTTATGTATGCTTTATATAATCCTTAATTAAGAGAAAATTGCTATATTTCCACTTGTGAAAATATGTTAACACTTGTAGTATGAATGCATTCCCTTATTTTACAAATGTCACAAACAAAGATTTTTGTGTTTTAAACCCTTACTTCATTTTTATTTATAAATTTAAGTTTACCCCTTTATTTTATTTAATTTATAGATTTCATTTTAAGTCCTTTATTAATATATGAATTAATTTACCTCATGTGTACTTTAATTCTTACACTTATATTTCAAAAGATATATTCATATCAAAGCTTAAATGTTTATTTACATATGTATAATTTAAAACATTTATCTATTCTTGTTTTATATTTTGTACGTACATAAAGAAAAATGATTTGAAAACCAATTATACACAAATAAATAATCTTATATATATATACACTTTAATTTTTTCAAAATACATAGTTAACAAATCCAATATATAATTCAAAACATTTATTTTTAAATTTCAAATTCAAATATTAATATACAATCCATTTGTATTTATAAATGAATAAACAAACAATATCTATCTAATTTGAAAAAGTGCAAAATTAATTCACAATTTAATTTAAAAAATTAAATAAACTACCAATTTAAATTTGATTTAAAAACGAGAATGTTACACTTTCCTTTCTCTTCTATAGTTGGTCCAAATGCTAATGGCTCTAGAGAAAAACTTTCCCTTTATCAGCTTTGGCCAATTATGGGCATTCATTCTTATAATGGCCTATCTGGTTGCAGTTGTTAAACTTCACATTATTCTTTCCCACAACCTTAATTCCATTACCAGATCGACATACATTAGAAAAATGCCATTTCTTATCACACTTGAAGCAAACGATATTAGCCTTCCCTTTCTTGATAGCTCTGCCTTTTTGAGCGCCCTTCTTCTTGAACATCTTCCTTTTCTTGCCTTAAGAAACTTGAGTCTCTACAGGTTTGTCACTTCCACATGTTAAAGCAATCCCTCAAACCATAACTGCTATAACTCCAGGTTAGACCATTTTCATGAAGAACTGGTACATAATCCCTATATTGCCGGTAGGGCTTCAGCACTCACATTAGCATTTGCTTGTCAACCTAGAATCCTTCTAGTATCGGGTTGAACATTTTCATTTATTGTGCCCAAGATGCACTCTTCCATTTTATGCCTCCATATCTCTCTTTCTCGCATTCTACATACGAGTTTTCAAAAGATACAAAAGATTGGTCTAAGAGAGAGGGGAGAATAGAGATAGAATACATACTTATATATAGCAAATAAAAAGTACATTACTATAGCATTATCCTATACCCCAATCTTATTCTTGGATTTATTAGGATTATGTTTTTTAAATCTTTTAGGTTATACATAAACCTATGCTCCGATACCAAGTTGTAACATCCCCCATTAAGCACTATAGATGTTGCAGTATTCGTGGTATTAATTTTCGTGACAAAATGAGATCATTTAATTGTATCTAAAACATCAGGAGCATAAGAATATGAAAATTTTCAAAAACACGTTTCATTAATAACTTCCACATTCATTACATATCCCATCGATTCCATGTTTAGAGAAAATATAATAATTACAAATATATTCCAAGAGCAATATATGAATATGCTATCTTGGATTATCAGAGCATGGCTACTTGATAGTTATAATTTCTCATTACGTCTATTCAAACAAAGCATAAACTTTAACAACACAATGCAAAAAAATTATAATATTAGCTTGTCTCCTACACATCTCCAGAAGCTTATCCATCTAACTAGAAAAACATACTCTCGAACTACTCAAATGAGTACCCGAGAGTTTAAGGGGAAAATAAAAACTTCGGACCAGCCAAAAAGTCTGGTGTGATTAATAATATACCATATTGAACCAAATAGATATCTAGTGAGACCATGCCGCTAAGCCAAATGGGGTTTCCCCTTACTAATATCTTATCCAAATATGTTAATTCTAAATCATGCACCTGCAACCAAAATGGTTTAGAACAAACATAACATGATCATATGCTTGTATATAACATGAGTAAGTCTGACTAGTCTGTCATCCTAGGGTATGCATTCCCAAAGTTTACCGATCCCATAAAATGGAGTATCTGTCTAAAATCAAAGGATTGTGTATCACTGTATCATAATTTTCTAGGGTTATTGTAAACTTTTTATTATTCACAGGACAAATAATAACCTATCAGGTTGACTTGGACCAGAAGATAATCAGATATACCAAAATTTCCAAATACAGTTAGGAGATCTCCAAATACAGTTAGGAGGAAACTATAATAGTTGTCTAAAATCAGAGGATTGCCTATCCCTCTATCATAATACCTAGGTTATTGTAAACCTTTTAGTATTCATAGGACAACTAATAACCTATCAGGTTGACTCAGACCAAATGATAATAAGATATACTAAAACCTCCTAATACGGTTAGGAGGTCTCAAGATATGGATAAGAGGAAACTAGACTGTCTATCTAAATCATAATTTCCCTAGGATTACTATGAACTAATGGTTTTGTAGGCCAACCAATAATCTATCGAACTGCCTCGACCCAAAATATAACCAAATATACAAAAAACTCCTAATACGGTTAGGAGGTAATAGGACTGTCTATCCAACTCAGAGGACTATCTGTCCCTGAATCATAGTTTTCCTATGAATACTAAGAACCTAATAGTTTTCACAGAATAACTAATAACTTATCCAAAATCATATGGACTATCTGTCTCATATATCATAGTTTTCTTAGGGTTACTATGAACCTATTAGTTTGTACACAACAACTAATTGCAAGTCTGAAATCATATGGACTATCTGTCACATATATTGTAGTTTTCCTTGGGTTACTATGAACCTAATGGTTTTCCAAGGCAACCAATAACCTATCTGGATGTTAAGTCCATGAGTCGTGTCTTTTTCATCATTTCAAAGCATCCGAACTCATTTGATCTATCTAATATCCAAAATGCTATTTTACTTACTTAGAGTTTAGTATGTCCATACTCACTACTGAAACAACCTAATGGTAGTTCTGTCCTTAAATCCCAAGATGCAATGTTGGGTCATGATGATGTGAGTACGACAATGATAAATATGCAAAATTAACCGATCGAATGATGATGAGAACATAAGACATCATTAATCAAAATATGTTCAATCAATAGACACATCCATCACAATATTACTTTGGTTTAATTAATAATTCCCCATAGAGGAATCCATATAAAATTGGGCTTAAACATTATTTCATTTCGTTGAAATCTTTTATCTTCTAAATGATAAATCACTTGAAACTTTTCTTTGAAAACAAGGAAAACATTGCCTAATTACTTAGCCAACTTCCTATGTCAAAGAAATATCTTCTTTACATAGCATTTAAACATATGCTATCAAAATAAGGGTGTCGAGCATCTCAAAAACATGGGATATAGAGCCGCCAAAACATTGTTTTCTAGTTCATAAAAATATAAGTATCATTGAACAATAAAACCCCAAAATAGATCTAAGAGACCTAAGTAAATTAAATTATATAATTTATATAATAATTAAAACTTATATAATATGACTATATAATGCGAGGTAGAGCAATAAAAACCATTAAATAGACTTAAGAGATAAATACATACGTATAATACATATACTATGATTTCTGCTATGTTTGACACCTAAAGCACAAGGGTATTTCATAAGAAATATATTATTCCATTAGTTGATATCACTGAATTTAATATATTAAAGATCACTGATCTTGAATATAAAGTTGTACTCTACCATTTATATGTTAATAAATTACTTGCCTACTCCCTTGTTGTTTAGCAAACTCAAAGTGAAAGATGTTATTTGTAGTATTATTAATATATAGAATAGATGAGGTAAGACAACTATAAGTTTCCATTAATCAAACTCAAGGTACATATACTATCTTTGGTCATCGTTAAATGATGGGTACGAGTGAATAATCTCGTTTGATTTGTTGAGAAAACTCAAGATCGAAATGAGATTAAAACAAGGAACCACTGGTTATGAGTTATATATGATACAATCGATAAGGCGCTATTCATCATTTGTGAAGCTATGACTGGTTAAGCAAACGAAAGGTCAAAATCCAAAAAAAGGATCCTAACACCCACTAGTGAAGTTGAAAGATTTTTATGCTTTGTTTTAGGGTTCGGAGAAACAAAAAAGACTAGTGGGAGCTTATTAATAAAATGAAATGTAATATTTAACCTTATAGTATTCTAACAACATTTACTATGAAAATGTCCTAATCTACTAATTTAAAATTTGTAGAAAAATGTCAACACCCATGTTGTTTTCTAAAAATGACAAACTTAGCGAACCTAACTATGTTGACTAGCTAAGAGTGACAAAGATAGAATTGACTTATGAATATCTATGGTCATCAATGACAAAACCTCCTAAGGTTAGACTTATTGATGATGCAGACCTTGAACTCTAATTATCTTATACCAAATGGGCTTAAACCTCAAAATCACCCAAGTTTTAGTTTTGTCTACTTTTGACAAGCCATTGTAGAGGTAACATGAAAATATGTCTATCTATGAGACTTTTGATGGTCTCAAAGCTCTATTTGATGAATAGTCCAATTACTCAAGGTACAAACTTATAAGGGAACAGTTCAATGCCAAAATGACTAAGAGATAGAAAATGGATGATCGCATTCTAATGACGAAAGGCTATATTAATAGACTTGCACAGTTAGACGTAATGATAAGCAACATGATGAAAGTAGACTTTATTCTTGGGTCTCTTACTCCATAGTATGAGCCATTTGTACTAAACTACAATATGAACTAGTTGAACATAAGCCTCATGGTGCTCCTCAATATGTTAAGGTCGGCCGAGTTTTTATCCAAGGATAAAGGGATTGTATATGATGTTAAAGGGAACTCTCATCTTTGAAAGGTTCAAAGAAGTAGAAAAGGGTTGATAAGAAGAACAAGAAGACTGTTCCAACTGATAGGAACTAGAAATGGAACTATCTGGAGTGCTTAAAGATTGTTAGAGAGAAGAAATAGAATGGTTCTACTTCTCTTATAAGTATACTTATGACTCAATTTGTTTTCAATCGATAAATTATCTTGTGTTTTAATACTGGATCTAGAAGTCACATCTGTAATTCGTTACAAGTGCTTAAGAATAGGCATCATGGGCAAAAGGGAGAGATAACGCTTCAAATTGCTGATGAATCTAAAGTGGATGCAACAATAGTTTATGATTTTAATTCAAGTTTTCCTAGTGGATTAGTTTAAATATTAAATGATTGCAATTATGTAAAAGACTTTACTTATAACATTATTTTGATGTCTAGTCTCTCTAAGACTAATTATATTCTTTACTAAGCCAATAATGTTATGAACATTATGTTAGATGGTAATCGTAATGACCCGGAATTTTCGATCTCGAAAATTTCAGATAGTTAGAGAAAAGAAGAAAGAGATAGAAGAAGAACAGAAAAGAAACACACAAACTCACATTCGCAGCGGATAAAATATAATATCAATAATAGTCATACCAAAGAAAACTGTATCTATCAATTTACATTGATATATCAGAATTACAACAATTTTATACAACATTGGATAGATACAATTTAACATGTCTCAGATATATACAATATCGTAGTGGAAACTCTCCAAACGTCCCTGCCATCCAGCTCGCCCCCTGAGCCCCAGAACGCCCTTACCTGAAAATCTGTAATACTCGATCTGACCCGAGCATTACATCATAGTAACACCCGGGTCAGGCTGGAAACCAGCGTGATTAAACCCATCTAACAAGGAATACAAAAGCATACGACTTATATAAACCCGGGTAATTTATATCAATTTACAACTTCATAAACTGTTATAAACATTACTTATTTCACACATCAATTTCTAAGTGCCAAACTTATATTAAATGGTCCAGTTCTCTTAAATCATTCCAAAAAGACTTATCAATTTCACATATCAATCCATAAAGAATCGAAGTGGTTTCGGGTATTTACTAATACCCGACTCCGGTCTCTTCGAATCCACTGTCATCATAACTCAAGTTATTCAAGTAAATACAATTTATTCTCAAATACCTGATGTCGCTCACATAGCATTTCATCATAGATAACCACATTATCACTGTACAACCCAACATATTGTATTTCAGAAACAATTTATATCACATAGCATCACGATCACATACCAGGGTAACAATCAATTCAAAGCATTCAATATCGTTCAATCATCCATAAGCAAGATAAATTGGTCATACCATTTCTAATTAATACAATTAATTACCAATGAATTATATTATTTGTAAACTTTCTTATTTAATCATAAGTTAATTATTCATTTAATTAATCATCTTGATTAGTCATCCTTGATTATTCATTCTCTAATTACAATATGAAATTAATCCTTAATTAATTATATAAATTAATTATTCTCAAGCAATTATAGTAATTAACCTTTAATTAATTAACTGTACTTAATTACATTAATCTCTAGTTACTTACATTGATTAATTATTTTTTTATTTACTACATTGATTAATTAACCTTAATAAATCAATCCCTTAGTTACTTCATTATTGCATTAATTGATGATTCTTAATTACTTCTTTAATTTATATTTTCCCTAATTAGTCAAATTTCTATTCATTTATCAGCCTGCTTAATCTTTAATTACCCTATGAACCAATTAATCTTTAATTATAGATTAATTATTCTTTAATTATTAAGTGATAAACCTTAATTATCAATTACTGTCCTGAAATACAAATGATCAATCCTTAAATACCTTATTAAGTAAATTTATTAATTTATCATGCCTTTAATTAATTACATTTAGTAATTAATCTTAAATTAATCACATTCATTTCTTCGATGATTGGCTAGATAATTTGAAGACAGTAGATTAATCTAAGTTCTGTTTTACCTATAATTTAACTAAAGCAAGACTTATAACCAAAACTATTTTTAAACAAAAGTTTAAAATTTGAAAATCCACACTTGAAAATTAAAATTATTTTCAAACATCATACTCTAAAACATATTTTATTTTTCCTTCTTAATTTGTTCTGCTTTAAGACTTCATATTGTTAGAAAACAATACAGGGTTTAACTCCTGGACTCCAAACTTCAACACGAGCCCAACATGCGCACCCATCTCCTCAAGACTTCTGGTTACTCACCCCAAAACGCGAGAACCCACCCGAGCCCAGTCCCTTCTTCTCCACCAACAACTTAGATGCACGAAAACAACCTCGTGCACGCGCACGCCCATCCTGGTCGTCGGCAACCATAGCAGCGATGCACCACAAATCAACACTGAGCCTAGCGATCACCTCGAACCTTGAGATCGACGCTAACGCCATCGATTCAAAAAAAGGGGTCAACCACAACACTTCAACATGGCACGAAAAAGAAACATGATCGACAAAATACCCTGCCGACGTGGAATCCCATCACCAGAGAACCCACCGCATCGCCTACGAACGCGCCTCGAACTAAAGAAACTCTTCCTCCACAAACGATTCATTCCGATGAGAAGTCGACGCCACAATCTCCTCAGCAAACAACTCGACCAAACCACATCATCTAACCCTAGAGCGCCACTAACCTGCCACCATGATCATCGGTGACATCCTCCCTCATTTTTCCCATATCCTCTGATACCACAACCACCTCCATGCCTAACTTTGACCCTCCTCTTGACTCTGATCAACGACAAAGGACAAATGTCCCAAAATTGATCAACACCGAATTTCACATTCAATACTAAGTTAAAAATCACAAACTTTACTTTAAAATTCATGATTCGTTACTTCAATTTAGATTATATAATCAGAAGTTTAAATTATCTTGATTGATTTTGACATATAATAGGATTTCACTGTTGTTGCTATTACAAAGCTAATTGCTAAATAATATTTTTATTTTTATTTTTTTAGAGCTGATATCATGATGTTATAATCAAACTTCATTCAAGGATCTTAGTTTGAACTTACTTATATTTAGAGTTTTGGATTTTCCCAGGGATTCAAAAAGACTGTAAACCAAACAGTGGCCATCTTAAATATATACAGGAAAATCCAAAATATGAATATCAATTCAGGTTATATCCATGCTAAAACATCAATACAATCAATCATTATCTCACACGTTTCAATTATAAAGATTTGAATCTCAGATTCAAACTGTTTTTTTTAAAAGAAAGCAGATTTTATTTACAGGAATTTCCAAAAAACAACAGAGGTGACCGGATTGAAATACTCACATAATATCCCAGAGCAGAGGACTGAAATGCTTTGATTACTTCAGGTTTGCTTGCTTGATTCTGTAGTCCTGAAGTTTTCTTTCTTGATGATGTTTTCTTTTAGGTTCATTTTATTTAGATTGAATTCCCAAGTTTGAAGATAAAATATAACAGGCATGTTTACAGGTTATCTTGCATGGACTTCCTTTGGTTGAAAATTTTACAGGTTTGATTCCTTGAAGATTTCTGTTTTGAAGATAATTTCCAGGTCGAGTTTTCTTTGTTTACATTAATTTACAAATTAAATTAAGAAAAAACAATGTTGCCACTTGTTGATTCAAATGATACATAAGTGACAAATGTATTTCACATGAGTCCATTTATTAACAAATGTTTAAATCTTGACTATTGTATTTACAATTGTTAAAACCAATTTAAATTAATAATACAAGTATTTATTTTAATATGTTATGTTTGCATTAATTTATATTTAAGGTTTAAACTTATATATATATATATATTTATAAACTATGTTCATGTGTTATTTAAAGATGAATTTTGAAAGCAAAGAAATGACAAAAATTTAAATCTTATTTTAACTCAAGCTAATGTATTCTTGATTAGAATAAATTTTAACTAGTTTTGAAAATTATTAACTTGAATTTTTAAAACAAATTTTCCAATTACAACATACACACACACACACACATATATTAAGATTAGACAACATATCTTTTATTAAATTTAAAACCAAAGACTTCCTTTAATTATCAAAGCTTCAAATTCATCCAAATATCAGAATTTGATTTGTTCAACTGAATAAAACTTGTCAATTATTCAATTATCAGATATCAAAAATCCGGGCTATTACATTCCTTCCCCCTTTGAATCTTTTCGTCCTCGAAAAGGATCGAAGCCAGAATTTTAAAACATTTATTATCAGTAACACTATTCTTTTATTAAGAATTTTGAAAATACTTTTAAAATCTACATAGTATTACAAAAATAGTTTTATATAAAGATATACTTATTTTTTAATCGATGTTTCAACAAGTCCATCTTCGTTCTCACAGAAATTCAGTCATACGTTGGTCAGGCGTAAGACTGAAGTTCTATAAGTACTTGGCAGACCCATTTTCAACATCTAGTGAAAATACTTTGAAAATAATTTTATTGAAAATATCGAAAACACTTTTGAAAATTGAGGAAATATCTTTGGTGAGAATGCTCTGGAAATCATCACCCCCATCCATGGTCTTAGTTACATTCCAGGGTTACGTTGTTGTCACAGCAAAAGTCCATGTAACTGCAGGCACTCCGCCGCCTCTCGATTATGTCATGGAATCCCACAACAGATCACAGTTACATCCAGGATTACGTTGCCGTCACAGCAAAAGTCCATGTAACTGCAGGCTCTCAGCGGCCTCTGATTTTCGCTTTCGAAATGAAACCTCTCCACTCCTACAAAGGTCGTAGTCTACCGATATAAAATCGAACGCAGACTGTTGGCTCTCAGCAGCACACACGACTTTCACTACGTTATACCGTAGGTCGCAGTCTACTGATATATAATCAAACACGGACCGTCGGCTCTCAGCGACGCACACGACTTTCGCTATGGTGTACTCTACTCATAGTCCTCAGGAACTAGTTTTTTCCGGACTCCTCACAGGATCAACTTTAGAACCCTCCCTTGGGGCTCAAGGCAGCACCACGCGGTGGTACTCCTGAGAAGTTCATTTCAAGGGAGCGCCTTTTTCTCCAAAGCCATCATCAAAACATTTTATACTATACACATACAGTATCTTCAAATCATACACCTAGTATGATCTCATACAAAGCTCCTTTACACAAAATTGATTATTCCAAAAATCGTTAATTCTCAAACTAGGCTTCTCAAATTCAATATTGATTTTACCCAAAAATCAAAAGCCTTTCCAAATCCAAAGGTTCACAAAACCTTTTTCCAAAATCCTCATAAGATCCTTTATATATATACAGATATATATAATTTTTTTTTTAAATTTTGGATCATTTCAAACTTGTATAAAACTCCTTTTATACTTCAAAACACCTTCAAAATCTTTTTCTTCTGGTAAAAGATTCAATAAGGGGAGTTCCATTCTATAAAACAAAGATATTTAACTTTGTTTACTCAAAATCAAATATTAAAATTTGATTACTCTATCCAATATAATTTCATTCAAATCCGTACGATGTACACATATCATCTGTAAGCTATACCAATCTGATCGCTCACTCGACCACACAATTTCATTTCCGAACTAGTATCGTCCACCCGACTTCCTAGTGCGGACACAGATCTGGTTTCTTGATCAGAAACCATCATTCTCCTTGCATAGCCTAACTATGATAGAGAATATCCAGAACCAATCAACAATCCATATCCAGGTTCGTCATCGAAAATCAAGTGAAAAATTCCAACTTGGATCGACATACTATTCCGAAATTCTATGCTCGAATCTGGATCACATTACTATGCGAATAGAATAACATACATACACCCTACGTATTTATCTTTATTGGTTATTAGCCAAATCAATTCCATTACTATTCACTTTCACATAAATTTTCATTCACTTACTCAAAATTGCTTCAATCCATTTGGATTATCACCTCTATTCTTATCTCGATTGGGTATTTAACCAATAACAGTTTGAACTCCGACCAGTTTATTTAGAAAATAGCTTGAAAAATTTAAAAATAGATAAGTAGTTGGAAAATAATTACTAGTTTTTTAAAATAGGTGTAAAATAATTAGGAAATAGTTAAAATAATTATAGAAATTTTAGATAATTGCAAAATAATAGTAAGATAGTAATTAGTTTTGCAAAACAGTTGAAATATAGTAATTAATTTATAAAACAGTTGGAAAATTGTTAAACAATTTCAAAAATAATTGTAAAACAGGTATAAGATAGTTTGGCTTTTAAAAGAAAGGTTGTATATATAATGAATAGCTTGGAAAAACAAGTTTATATTAAAACAATTTATATTAAAAATAGTCAAAATTACTCACTTCCCAATCTCCATTTTCATCAATTCAATTTAAATTTCTACTTCCATTTAAATTGACCCAATTCCAATTTAAATAACTTCAATTTCTATTGAAATTGATCCAACCCCAATTCAAGTTGAATTAACTTCAGTTTCTATCCAAATTTAACTTTATTCAACCTTGATCTCAAATTCTACTAATTCAAACAAATTTCAATTGAACTAGTTCCAATTTCAATTCATTTCAACTCCAATTTGAATTAACTCCAATTTCAAACTCCATTTCCAAATCAAGTTGAATTATTCCTGATTTCCTCCCAAATTCAATTCAAATTCCATTTGAATTTAAAACTATTCAACTTTAATTACAACTCCAAATTATTCAAATAAATTCGAACTAATTTCAAATTGAACCCATTTCAGTTTCAAATCGTTTCAAATTAATCCAATTCAAATTTTCCATTTAAATTTGATATCTATACATCTTCAATCACAATTTCAATTAATTCAAATCAAATTCAATTTGATCTAATATCAAAATTTAAGTCCACATTCCAGAATTTCATTTTAAATCAATTTAATCTTTCAAAAACCAATTTATTATCCAAATTCAACCTTAAAACCAATTTTCAACAATTTCAGTTGAAACTCTATTTTAAACACCCAAATCTCAAGTCCAAAGTGATTCCATTTCTCTATTTTCAAACTAAAGTTAAATTTTCTTTTTATCTCAATAATAGATATATTACTATAGTCCACTTCTTCATTCATTTAAACAAATCCAATTTATAATTTAAAGATATTAATAACACTAGGAATGATATCATCCAAATTATTTAAAAACATCCATCCAATTCAATTTCAATCTCAATTTTAAACAACTAAATATTGAAATTCAATTTATCACCAAACTTAAATTTTTATAACCCAACCTTTGAAATTTCATCTTAAACATTTCAGTCTTAAGTCCAAAATGATTCCATACATTAATTCACTACATATTAGTAGTTCTTACATTATATACATTAATCCAAAATAAGAGTCTTATAAAAGTCATAATGTAACGACCCATAAATTTAACCGGTTTTAGTAACGCGTTTATTTGAATTTTTGAAATTTTACACGATAAAATTCTGAAATATAAATTTAATATTTGGAATGCGTCTAGTTAGACATAGCAACTGGTAAATTTTCGTCCAAAAATACGGAAGTTTATTTCGTGCGTAAAATTGCTTCAATTTAATCGGTTAAAAAGCGATGAAAATAAAACGTTTTCAAAACGAAAATATTTTTACATAGAAAAATTCTAAACCATCTTTTGAGCAAGTTGTCAGTTTGTCGTTTTCCAAATTCGGACATCTTTGGCTCCGTCGATCTTAATTTTCTGCGATTTTTACGCATTTTTCGCTGGTAGGAAAAATCGAATTTTTATAATTCAATTGTACCACAGATATCAGTATACCGTTTTGATCACCTCGTCATGCTGATCTTCATGGTATATCCAATGCTGTATTTTGAAGTCCGGAAAACGGCAAGGTCTACGGAACGATTTCCGTTTCGGTTTCGAAATTTGGCCTTTAAAAAAAATTCCCGTGACCATTCATTTACTTACGAATTTCGAAATCATCTTTTTATATTTCCTGGAGAATTTAATTTTGCTATTACTATGCCAGGTTTCAACTAACGTGACTTTTGGATTTTAAATTGGTTCCAATATTTGGTCGGTTCGTTCATTATTCCAATCTGCAGAATAATAATGTTATAAGCTATTTTGCATGTATTCCTGATTGTGAATCCATTACATCTTCCCTGTTAGCTCACCTCTTCATTTGTATACCCTTCTGCCCAGAGCTTCATTCTCCTCCAAACCATTCTCCGCTTCTACCCATGCCACCGCCTCCATACCCACACGGCCCCTCCCAAACTGCCTCTTCCACCTCGCGCACCGCCATGAACCGGCCACGCACCCTGACCGAAACAAAACCCATCATCGCCTCTCTCCACCTTGTAGATCACCGTCTTCACCTATGCGAAGTCACGCCCACGTCAAAACCAAGCAGCACCTTTCCATTACCGTCTCTCCTCTACCCCTCACCGACTATGCCTTTTTCTTCTAGCTGCGACCCACTAAACACTCGAGCATCCTCCTTCACGCGACTGCAACTGGCCTTTGGCTTCCGCATCCATCACCCGCACCTCATTTGCACTCACGTCGACAACCAGCCACCAGTAGCCACGAACCCACTACCCTCCGTTCAACTCGCTCTCGCCTGTGCTTGAGTCTCCGCCCCGATCTCCTGGTGACACACACACACGTGAGCAGCCCTCCTTCCTCTCTCACATGATGCCACAAGCCAGCCTAAACCGAGCAACTCATGGCCGCGAGTCTCCTCTTTTATATATATAAGGTATATTTAGACGTGTGGTATATGATATTAGCTATATCGGTTTTATATATAAGTTAATGTATATAGTGTGGTCTGTTGCCTATAAGATCCTATAAGTATGAATAGTGTATAAGGTCAGTTGTGTTGAAATTCTATGTTGAACTATAAAAGGTTTATATATATTTCTCATGTCAATCTATACTTTAAATTTTTTTGTTTAAGCATGTTAAATTTTTTTTATATGGGGTCTGTTAGTTCATAAAGCAGATATAAGTATAATATGTTATTTTATAAGTACGTGTTACCGATATTGTACAGTAATAATATACTTTATGTTAGGTTTACAGAGGTTAAGTTATATAAATATTTTGTAACTTCAACAATATATGCTTTCAAAAGTTATTCCATGTCAGTTTTAACTTTGTATTCACTGTTTGATGTACAATTGATTTTATAATAAAGTATGTTGATAGCCGCACTTATTTTATATACTATATGCTGTGTTTCGAATATTTATACCTTATGTTGCGTTGTACTTAGCAGATTTTTAGTAATAATAATATATATATATTGTTTATTTGTATATATAGATATGTAAAAAAAAAAAAACTGGATGTCTTATAGGTTGGGGTACATACAGGCTATACGGATTCAATTGATTGTTTAAAGTATTGTGATAAAGCTTATTAAATTTTATACATAACTTATATAGTAGCCTGCATACATATATCTGTTTCGTATGCATATTCAGCATGTAAGTTGGGTAGCTGTCTGCACTAAATAGGTTAGTTTATATGTGTCAAAGGAGGCAAACTTACATAAATTGCAAGATATAACTTGTATGTGAGTATTTTCCATTTTTTTTATATATACGTATTTATGTCAAATATATATTGCATGTTTGATTTTGTGTTTTAATTTGAACCATGAAGTTTTGAAATACTTATACATTTAGTTTAATATGGGTTTGGAGCTTAGAAAATGAATATAGTATGTATAAGTCCACTTGTACCAATTATCTTCATCAATCTAGTTTGATTAGATTTCGTCAATTTCTATTTATCAGCTTGATCGTTGAATTCGTGCCATTCTATCATGCTTTGAAAGTCGCACTTGGATTTGCAACTCATCTCATTCTCGTTCATCTCTAACCTCGAAAGGTGAGCAATCACTCACGATTAATGTTCTTTTATTTATTAAATTTGATTTCAATTGAAACGACAATTGAAATATGCTGTTGTTAGTTATGTACACTATTATTCCCTGTATCTGTCCACCTATGACATCTGACACCATTATATGTTAATCACTTATGCGACGATAATACTATTTGGTTGATAATTGATTTATTGATTGTTGTATGTATTGGATGTTAAATTTGAAATGTATAAAGTGATAAAAATTTATGCAATTGAAATTGACGTAGGAGTTAACAAGTTAAATTGATATATATGTTGAATTTAATTAGGCGAACTTGTATAATATGACCCCTTTAAATGTTAAATTAATTGACTCGTAGGATTTGATTAATTACACCTTGAACCATTGAATGTATGTTGTTTAAATTGGTGAAACTAAAATTGAAATTGAACGACAAGTGAAAATCGTAATGTAATAATCTTTAATCTACATGAAATGATAGTGTAGATTCTAGAGATAATTATATTAATTCGCACAAACAACAATGCGAATTAATACGATTATTTCAGGATTATTTGAATTAATTTATTGGATTGTTATTGACTGTTGTTATTGCTTGTTTGTTTACTTTGATACCATCCCAGTTATCACACTGCAAGTTCCCTTTATTATGCTTGATCTTGAATTGGAATTGGAATCGGGTTGAAATGATATATACCCAAATGAATTTGACCTAGGATAGAGAATTAAATAAAAATCCGACTGGTCGATAATTTGATTTAAAAATAAAATAATGATTTTATTTGAATAAAGAATAAGTTTTGAAATGAAATTGGAATTTGAAAGGAAAATTTAAATATTGAAATTTGAAACAAATATTAACGTAGTAATTGATGAAAGAACGTTGTTTGAAATTTAATTATTTAATTAAATTTGAAATTATTAATAAATAATTTGGAATTAGTATAATCGAGTTTTGAAATTAAGTTGAAATGATTTGATGATTAAGTTTGAATTCATAATTAAGTGGAAATGATTTAATAATTAAGTTTGAATTGATAACCAAGTTAGTAATTATTAAGTTTTGAAATTATTAATAATTAAGATTGAAATTATTTAATAATTGAATAAGATTGAATTAATTGTTAATTGAATAAAAATTGAATTCTTTGATAAAGAGAAATTGGACTTTTGGAAAAGTGGATTTGAACTTCGTTAATAAATGAAATTGAGTTTCTTTATTTATTAAAGTTTTGGGAAAATTACTTAAGTAAGTTAATATGTGAAATCGAAACTTCTCGATTATGTGGAATTTAGTTCTTTATTACTTGAGTTTGAAATTTGTAACGAAGTCAATAAATAAGTGAAAATAGAATTTCTTTAACAAGAAGAAAATGTGATTTATTGAAATGAATGGAATTTATTGAAATTAACGTAAGACTTGTAATTTAAAGAATTTATTTGACGAATTTGATTTATTTCAATTTGAAGTTTTGATATAATGAAGTTGAACGTAAGTAATCGGTTTAAATGAATTGGAATTTAAATAGAAGTTGTTTTGAATGACAAATTTACTTAATGAATATGGAATGGAATCGATAAATGAATTTAAATTGATTTAAATGAAAATTAAACCATTTTAAATGATTTCGGAATGAAATTTCTATATGAACTCGAATCAATATTTGAATTGTTTAAATAAAAGTTGAAATCGAATTATAAGATTTTTATATGGTAATTTGGAAGTTTTGAAACGTAAATTTTGGAAATTGATTTAGAAAGACAAATGAAATGTTGATTTACAAATTCTAATTGAAATTGAAATTGATTTGGTTTTGAAATATATTAAACGACCAATCAGTGTAATAATTACGAAAGTTATTAAAGAAACTGGAATCGGTTATGGACATACTCTCTGTCTAAACCGAAAACCACTTTAATAACTATACGCGGAGTGATGATCCAGAATGAAGTGGTTGGAATGATGTACGTGATGACTGAAGAAAGAGAACGATAATGGATAGCCTTGAGACTTGTGTCAAATTGGAAATGACTAAAATCAGGAGCCGTGCCGGGCCAAATGAGGTTAGCCACCTCGAGCGGACACACTTCTTCGTAACTACTACTCATTACTTGTGATTGATTGGTGCACCCTCGGAATTTTAGGAGTGTTGTTTCGCGGTGTTGCGATCGCTGCGGCGATGCGTTCTCACCAGTCCGGATCAGGCAAACGGTAGTTTCACTACCTTGGGTATTGCCTCATGTGCCTTTTCATATACTTGTATCCCTATATACGCGACCACTACGAATTTTTTTTGTGTTATACCTATGGAGTACTCCCTGATATCCCACCAGTTTACGGTGGAGTTTACAGTGCTGTATAGACTATGATGCTTATAAAATGTGTTAAGGGGGATAATGGTAACGCCTTAACACTATTTTGATACTTTATATTACTGATAGACATTATCTATTTAGCGTATACTACTACATAGTAGATAGTTTAACGGATCCTTAGAGGATGGTGATTCCAACATCCTTTGAGTTACTTGTATTTCGATTGCTATTTCACTTGAGTTGAATTTATTGATATGAGAATATTAATCCTGACTCGAGTGTTTTGTGTTTTGCTTTACGCTCGGGTCAGACAGAGTGGTTCAACTTTTGAGACTCACCTTTGGAGTTAGAGCTTTGCTTGAAGATCCAGCCATCTATTCTACTTCCAGTATTCGATGATTTCGGTGGTATTCTGATTTGTACCTGATTGTATCATATTACTCTTCTGTTGTAAACTCTGATGTATCTTATATATTCATATAGTAGCTTCATGAACTACTATCTCTTTTACTTCCGCTGCATATTATTACTCTGTGTCTGTGATTCTGTGATTATTTATTTACTGTATATCTGTGTTTTGCCAAATTTAAGTTAACAATTCGGTATTTTGAATTATTCAAGTCCGACATGTGCAGATACGAATAGTCCAAAATAGCGGGTTGTTACACATAAATCTAGATGTCTTCCAATTACCTAGAGGTTTGGAAAGAACAGAGCCCTAATACTTCTACAAGTATTCTTCCTATGGATTTCCTTCCAAAGGGCAGAGCCCGAACATACACTTCTCAACAGGGTGTCCCCACTTATAACATTTACCACAAAATGTTTCTACCATGTCATCAATCTGGATAACATTCATGCCTCCAATAGTGCGTTCTTCAACCTTACTCCTCTTCTGTCTCTTGGAACAATTTCTAGCAATGTGTCCTGTCTTCTCACAGTGGTAGCAGATAGTCGACTCATTGACCGGTTCCACAGGTTTATGCTTCGCCTTTCTCACTTCAGGGCAATGATTTAGAAAATGTCCTTTCTTATGACACTTAAAACATACGATCTCAGAGCGAAACCGTCGGATCCTTGTTTTACTGCACTTAGCTGCGTAATGTCCCTTACTCAAACATCTGTAGCAGGTGACATTATCATAAGGTCCTGGTTCAGCCTTTTCCTTAACCTGTTCCTCATTCTCTCGAATTCCTTCTTCTTGATCCCTACATGTAGCTGCTCTTTTCTCTTTGCTCTTTGCGCCTAACCTTCCCTTCTTCATTCTTAGTCATCTCTCTCAAGGACTGAATTCTAGAGGAGCTTCCTAACCTATAAATTAGACTTAATTAGATTTCTAAGTTATACCTTATGTTTTAACATCTTGGTTTTTTTTAATTCAAATCCAATCTTCAAACAACTCATTGTTTGCAACAAGTCTCTTTTATTCAAATAATACTTATTTATTCGTTTAGCACTTTGAAACACCCTTTTAAATTTATGAACCTAGATTTAAAATTCCACAATTTAGGTATTTTCAATCTAAATTTATAAGTTATACTTTACATAAATGTTTATTTCCTTAAAACATTCATTTTGCTTTCTCATTAATACACAGTTTATTATTAAATACAACAATCATTTATGATAATAACCAAGCTTATCATATCTGGAAACCAATTCATAATTATCTTATTCTAAAACTCCTTCTCTAATTCAAGATTTTGATTTCCATTTCAAACTTGTCTTTAATTTAATTTTCAATTTGGTTATAATTCTATTACCACTTAATTCTTACTATTACTTTTAATTTAATTAATACTGCAACCAATTTCCTTTATATAATAGATAATCTATTTCTTATATAAGATTCATTTACTTTTGAAATCATTTAAAAACCTTTATATAAGAAAATATAAAGTACGCTCTCTCATATATACACACTTAACTCATTCTAGGGTACCACTTACCCTATCCTTAATGAGTAATCCCACCAGAGCCAAGGTTCTCATTTAACCTGGCTCTGATACCAAATGTAACGACCCGGAAATTTCGATCCCGAAAATTTCAGATAGTTAGAGGAAAGAAGAAAGAATAAAGAGATAGAAGAAGAACATAAAAGAAACACACAAACTCACATTCGCAGCGGATAAAATATAATATCAATAATAGTCATACCAAAGAAAACTGTATCTATCAATTTACATTGATATATTAGAGTTACAACAATTTTATACAACATTGGATAGATACAATTTAACATGTCTCAGATATATACAATATCATAGTGGAAACTCTCCATACGTCCCTGCCATCCAGCTCGCCTCCTGAGCCCCAGAACGCCCTTACTTGAAAATCTGTAATACTCGGTCTGACCCGAGCATTACATCATAGTAACACCCGGGTCAGGCTGGAAACCAGCGTGAGTAAACCTATCTAACAAGAATACAAAAGCATACGAGTTATATAAACCCGGGTAATTTATATCAATTTACAACTTCACAAACTGCTATAAACATTACTTATTTCACACATCAATTTCTAAGTGCCAAACTTATATTAAATGGTCCAATTCATTTAAATCATTCCAAACAGACTTATTAATTTCACATATCAATCTATAAAGAATCGAAGTGGTACGGGTATTTACTAATACCCGACTCCGGTCTCTTCGAATCCACTGTCATCCTAACTCAAGTTATTCAAGTAAATACAATTTATTCTTAAATACCTGATGTCACCACATAGCATTTCATCATAGATAACCACATTATCACTGTACAACCCAACATATCGTATTACAGAAACAAATAATATCACATAGCATCACGATCACATACTAGGGTAACAATCAATTCAAAGCATTCAATATCGTTCAATCATCCATAAGCAAGATAAATTGGTCATACCATTTCTAATTAATACAATTAATTACCAATGAATTATATTATTTGTAAACTTGCTTATTTAACCATAAATTAATTATTCATTTAATTAATCATCTTGATTAATCATCCTTGATTATTCATTCTCTAATTACATTATGAAATTAATCCTTAATTAATTATATAATTTAATTATTCTCATGCAATTATAGTAATTAACCTTTAATTAATTAACTATACTTACTTACTTACACTAATCTCTAATTACTTACATTGATTAATTATTTTTTATTTACTTCATTGATTAATTAACCTTAATAAATCAATCCCTTAGTTACTTCATTATTACATTAATTGATGATTCTTAATTACTTCTTTAGTTTATATTTTCCCTAATTAGTCAAATTTCTATTCATTTATCAGCCTGCTTAATCTTTAATTACCCTATGAACCAATTAATCTTTAATTATAGATTAGTTATTCATTAATTATTAAGTAATAAACCTTAAATATCAGTTACTCTCCTGAAATACAAATGATCAATCCTTAAATACCTTATTAAGTAAATTTATCAATTTATCACACCTTTAATTAATTACATTTAGTAATTAATCTTAAATTAATCACATTCATTTCTTCGATGATTGGCTAGATAATTTGAAGACAGTAGATTAACTAATATGATCTAAGTTTAGTTTTACCAATAATTTAACTAAAGCAAGATTTATAACCAAAACTATTTTTAAACAAAAGTTTAAAATTTGAAAATCCACACTTTAAAAATAGAATTATTTTCAAACATCATACTCTAAAACATATTTTATTTTTCATTCTTAATTTGTTCCGCTTTAAGACTTCATATTGTTAGAAAATAATACGGGGTTTAACTCCCGGACTCCAAACTTCAACACGAGCCCAACATGCGCACCCATCTCCTCAAGACTTCGGGTTACTCACCCCAAAACGCAAGAACCCACCCGAGCCCAGTCCCTTCTTCTCCACCAACAACTTAGATGCACGAAAACAACCTCGTGCATGTCCACGCCCATCCTGGTCGTCGGCAACCATAGTAGCGATGCACCACAAGTCAACACTGAGCCTAGCGATCCCTTCGACCCTTGAGATCGACGCTAACGCCATCGATTCAAAAAAAAGGGGTCAACCACAACACTTCAACAGAGCACGAAAAAGAAATATGATCGACAAAATACCCTGCCGACGTCGAATCCCATCACCAGAGAACCCACTGCTTCGCCTACGAACGCGCCTTGAACTAAAGAAACTCTTCCTCCACAAACGATTCATTCCGATGAAAAGTCGACGCCACAATCTCCTCAGTAAACAACTCGACCAAACCGCACCATCTAACCCTAGAGCGCCACTAACCGGCCACCACGATCATCGGTGACATCCTCCCTCATTTTTCCCATGTCCTCTGATACATGGCCACCTCCATGCCTAACCTTGACCCTCCTCTTGACTCTGATCAATGGCAAAGGACAAATGCCCCAAAATTGATCGACACCGAATTTCACAATAAATACTAAGTTAAAAATCACGAACTTTACATTAAAATTCATGATTCGTTACTTCAATTCAGATTATGTAATCAGAAGTTTAAATTATCTTGATTGATTTTGATCATATAGTAGGATTTCCTCTGCTGTTGCTATTCCAAAACTAATTGCTAAATAATATTTTTATTTTTATTTTTTTAGAGCCGATACCATGTTGTTATAATCAAACTTCATTCAAGGATCTTAGTTTGAACTTACTTATATTTAGAGTTATGGATTTTCCCAGGGATTCAAAAAGACTGTAAACCAAACAGAGGCCATCTTAAATATATACAGGCAAATCCAAAATATGAATATCAATTCATGTTATATCCATGCTAAAACATCCATACAATCAATCATTATCTCACACGTTTCAATTGTATTAAGATTTGAATCTCAGATTCAAACTGTTTTTTTTAAAAGAAAGCAGATTTTATTCACAGGTATTTCAGAAAAACAACAGAGGTGACCGAGTTGAAATACTCACATACTATCCCAGAGCAGAGGAGTGAAATGCTTTGATTACTTCAGGTTTGCTTGCTTGATTCTGCAGTCCTGAAGTTTCCTTTGTTGATGATGCTTGCTTTCAGGTTCGTTTTATTTAGATTGAATTCCCAAGTTTGAAGATAAAATATAACAGGCTTATTTGCAGGTTGTCTTGCATGGACTTCCTTTGGTTGAAAATTTTACAGGTTTGATTCCTTGAATATTTCTGTTTTGAAGATAATTTCCAGGTCGAGTTTTCTTTGTTTACATTAATTTATGTTAACCCTGTTCTTCCAATGAGATGAAACTTGGGCCGACTCATCCACTTAAGGTCTTTAACGACTCATTGGATTTACGACTCAAGGGGTTTAAGCAACTTAAGGAAAGGACCGACTCAGCTGGTAGCGACTCAATTGGCTGACGAGCTAAGGCTCAAGGCGACTCAGAGGAATGGAACGACTCATGGAGGTTAGCGGTTCATGATACAGGCCGACTCATTGAGCTACCGACTCAACGAAGTTCACGGCTCATACGAGACGACTCAGGAAGCCTCACGACTCATCGAGTCACCGACTCAATAAGTCAATGACCTAAAGCTCAGAGCGACTTAAAGGGTTACGACTCAAGGGGTTAACGGTTCACAAGGCAGACCGACTCAGTGCATTACCGACTCATCAAGGCTATCGTCTCAGCGACTCAACAAGTCCACGACCCATCACAAGAAACGACTCAAGAGGATTGACAACCTAAGAAGATAAGTCCCTAAGTCGCTTCACCTATGCACCGCTACCTGATAAGTCGTCAATGACTTAGCGACTCATGACTCAGAATGACTCGTCCACGACTTAAAGCCATTGAATCATATTCCATTGCCACAGTACCTATTCCTATGAGAACTGACTCGTAGGCGACTCATGACTTGGAATTCTGGAAAGCGAACTATTGAGAGACCAAAGGCTTAAGCAGATAAACTGGCCACGACTCAACTTGACTCGGCCACGGCTTAGCCTAAGTCGGTCACGACTCAGGACTTGGGCGAAAAACTTCTATCCAGATTTGCCTATAAATGCATAGCCACCCCCAACATTCAAGGGACTTTTTGGCTCATTCATTTCAAGCGCCGTTACTCTGCTGCATTCTGAACTACTTCAACACCTTCAAGGAATTTCACGAAGAAATCAAACATGTCAAACATGTGTTCGAAGATTCGGATCGACATTGAAGTTTAGGTTACTTGCTCTAAGTCACTTGAAACTCAAAGTGTGTTGTAATCAAAGTGTAACTGCATTGACTTGTAATCAAATCGTCAATAAAGATATTCAAAGTGGACGTAGGCTATCTCTCAAGCCGAACCACTATAAAATTGCTGTTGTTTACTGTTTTTTCACTATTATATGCTTATAATCTGTTCCCGAGTAACCGGGTGGTGCTTTCACGATCTCACTTTATACATCGGGGTGTTAGCGTTCAAATCTTAGCGTTAACATTTTTGGTGCTTTCACTGAGAAATCGAACTCAGGCGAGGTATCATCATTGCTTCACAGAGGATTGTAGAGAGAATTTCCTTGAAAACCAGAAGTCTATCCGAGATTATGGCTCCTGGAAGGAAAAGTAGATCTGTCAGATCTAGGAATATTCAAGAGGGAACCTCCGCTTCCCCTATATCGAATCAAGCCACTCCAGTTGTCGGAGTTACAAAGGCAGAGCTGGATGCTGCAATCTTAGGGCTGAACCAACAGATAAATGCCCAAAATGCACAATTCGAGGCTCAGAATGCCCAGAACGCCCTAATTCTGAATAGGTTGAACGATTTGCTTGGGGAAAACCGTCAACCGGCAGGTAATGAAAGGAATTTTGCTGGCAACATTCATGATGCTGAAGAAAGAAATGCTCCTGAAAGGGCTGCTAGCCTCTTTGAATAAACACTTCCAGAGGTTGGTGGATCTAGAACTCGACATGATGAGGAGTATCTTTCTGGAATGGTCCGACAAATTATGAAAGAGAGTATGCAGAGGGTTGAACACGAGAAAGAATGGGGTTTCGCCCCAAGTAAAACTCCGTTTACTGAGAAAATCTTAAAGGCTGAATTCCCAAGGAAGTTTGTCCCTCCAACCATTCCAGCTTACAAGGGGACAAGTGATCCGAACGAATTCTTATACAAGTATGATTGGCACATGACAGGTGCCAGAGCCTCTGATGAAATAAAGTGCCGATATTTTCCTGTGTATCTCGAAGGTGTAGCTCTGCTTTGGTTCACCAAACTTCTAGTCCGATCTATAGATCAGTTTTCTGACTTAACCCGGAAATTCAAGGAGCAGTTCAGACTATACGCCTCAAAAGCCAAGGATATCATGTCACTGTCAAGTTTGGAGCAGAATCCAGGAGAGACTATCAGATCTTTCTTAAACCGCTTTAATGTAGCGCTAGCTGAGGTGGACAATGCAGAACCGCGAATGATATTGACTTATCTGATGAAGGGTATTGACAAGTCGAGCGAATTTGGGAAATGGCTAAACATGAAGGAACCAAATTCCCTTGAAAAATTCTATAAAAAAGCAGATGAATTCATACGCTTAGAAAGCCGTCCCGTACCAGTAAAGGCAGTGTTGGAAAAACATGAAGATAACAATGTTGCTCCACGCAAGAATGAATCTGTAGGGCAAAAAAGGGAAAATAACAATGGGAAGAAGCAGAGTAATCTGAAGAAGCCCCGATCCTTCAAGCCATCAGAATATACTCCTTTATCAGATACGCCGGAGCGTATCTACCTTGCCACTAAAGATTCTGTTGACTTTCCTAAACCTCCTTCTCTAAGGACCGGGAAAAAGGCTATAAAGAGTGGGAAGTTCTGCTCCTTCCATAATCAACCCGGTCACGAGACCGACGAATGCCGTCAGTTGAGAAATCTGATTGAAGAGTTGCTAAGGGAAAACAAACTGCAGCAATTTGTGAAAAAGAATAGCAACAATCCTGCTTCATCTAGTCAGGGGCAACAGGCTCCTACTCATCAGCCTAGGATGACTGAGAAGGCTGCAGGGCATGAATCTGGAAGGCCCGTTATCAATGTCATTACAGGAGGAACTCACCCAGCGGGCAGAAGCTGGGGTGAGATGGAAAGGTATGCCCGAGCTTTAAAGTATGTACCGACAGAGGAAGATGTATTCGTTTTGGAAGGTGCTACGCCCTTGAAGCAACAAAGAACTCTTGATGATGATATTGTATTCAAAGCTAAGGATTTCGCAGGTATTGAAGCTCCGACCTTGGACCCCTTAGTCATCTCGGCTGGTATCGGGCCAGCTATTGTCAGAAGAGTTCTCATTGATTGTGGCGCATCCTGCAATATCCTCTTCAAGAAAACATTCGACCAAATGAAAATCCCTATGGCTGATGTGCAAGCTTCATCGCAGAAAATCGCTGGCTTCACTGGGGAGCCAAAACAGCCGGTAGGAACCATTGATTTGTTTGTGGAACTTGGAGAAGGAGAGAGAAAAATGGTCCGCAAGCAAACTTTTGCGATTGTCGACGAATTTTCTGCTTACAATGCTTTCCTTGGTCGTCCAACTCTGGCAGCGTTCAAAGCTGTTCTTGCCCCGTGGTGCCTCACTATTAAATTCCCTACATACAATGGAGTGGGAGTTATAAAAGGGGATTAAAATGCTGGGCGAGAATGTTATCTGACAGAGCTACGAGAAACCAGAAAAAGAGAAATGGGAAAGAATGCGGCAGCCCCAGTCCGCATCAAAGAACCAGCCTTGTAGCAATTACAGGGCGGACCCTGCACTGGCGAGCACAGCGGAGCAAGGAAAGAGATGGACCCTAGAAAAGTCAGTGCAGGGGAAAATAGAGTGGTACCAGTGGAGACGACAATACCAATACCTGTTGACCCAAAGGACCCAAACAAGGTGTTGAATGTGGGTTCACAACTTAATGTGTCAGTTCAGAATATCTTAATATCTTTTTTAAAGACAAATCTAGATGTTTTTGCTTGGACTCATGCCGATATGTGCGGAATATCCCCAGAAGTTGCAGTGCATGCTCTAAATATTGATCCAAAATTTACACCTGTGAAACAGAAACGGAGAACTCAAGGTCCAGAAAGGTCGGCGGCATTAAAAGAAGAAGTTGATCGGCTCATGGAGAATAATTTTATCAAAGAATCTACCTATCCGAATTGGGTTTCAAATCCAGTACTGGTTAAGAAAGCCAACGGAAAATGGAGAGTATGCATCGATTTTTCAGATCTAAACAAGGCCTGCCTCAAAGACTGCTTCCCATTACCCAGAATCGACCAACTGGTAGATGGAACAGCGGGACACGAATTGTTATCTTTTATGGATGCATACTCCGGATATAACCAGATCATGATGCATGAGCCAGATCAGGAGGATACGAGCTTTATCACCGACACTGGTCTTTACTGCTACAAAGTTATGCCCTTCGGGTTGAAGAATGCAGGGGCAACATACCAAAGACTCGTTAATGCTATGTTCAAACCGCAACTGGGCAAGACTATGGAAGTCTACGTCGATGACATGTTAGTAAAGTCTAAGAAAGCAGTGGATCACATAGAACACTTAGCAGACATGTTCGCAGTCCTCCGGAAATACAGAATGGTGCTCAATCCTTTAAAATGTTCATTTGGAGTGGAATCCGGCAAGTTTTTAGGTTTCATCGTGAGCGCTAGGGGCATTGAGGCCAGTCCAGCTCAAATTACTGCATTAAAAGAAGCCAAAGCTCCTAGAACAAAGAAGGAATTGCAAAGTCTCAATGGAAAAGTCGCCGCCTTGAGTCGGTTCATTTCCAAGGCCACAGATAAATGCATCCCATTCTTTGACGCCCTAAAGAAAGGAAAGAAAAACTTCGATTGGACTCCCGAATGCCAAAAAGCTTTTGATGAATTGATTCGCCATATGGAAACGCCTCCAATACTTTCTAGGCCTGGCGATGGCGAGGATCTTCTTATATACTTGGCAGTATCATCTCATGCTTTAAGTGCAGCACTGATACGAGAAGACAAAAGGATTCAACATCCAGTTTACTATATCAGCAAAAGACTCACTGGGGCAGAGATGAATTACTCTAAGTTGGAAAAACTTGCCTATTGCCTACTAATTGCATCTAGAAAATTGAGGCAATATTTTCAACTTATCCTATCAGAGTCCTCACTGATCAACCTTTAAAGCAGGTCCTGTTTCGCCCTGAGACTTCAGGTCGTCTTCTAAAGTGGAATATTGAACTCAGTCAATATGACATCACTTATCATCCCCGAAAAGCAATCAATGGACAAGCTTTAGCGGATTTCATCGCCGAATTCACAGATAAGGGTAACAGTGAGGAGGAAACGGACGACGATTCCACAATCCAATGGAAATTATATGTTGATGGAGCGAGAAACGACTACTGTTCTGGAGCCGGAGTTGTACTTGAGACCCCTGAAGGCCGATCATTATGCTATGCGCTAAGATTGGATTTTCCTTCGACAAACAATGAAGCAGAGTACGAAGCCCTTATCGCTGGCTTAAGGATTGCTAAAGAATTAAACATCCGAGCGTTACAGATATTCAGTGATTCTCAGCTTATTGTATGCCAAGTCAAAAAGGAATTCCAAGCAAAAGGGGGGAACCTGCCCGCCTACTTGTCAAAGGCTTGGGAACTCCTGGGTGATTTCGATCATTACATGATAAGTCACATTCCTCGAGAAGAAAACATGAAAGCGGATTCTCTCGCAAAGTATTCTAGCACGGGCGAAGCTCAATTTCTTGGGTTAACTCCGGTGGAGGTCCTATTGACTCCTAGCATTGATGAGATGGACATTGATTGGATCATGAGCATGTCTCAAGAGCAAGAATCATGGATGACTCCGATAACAGAATATCTGCTCAATGGATCCTTACCAGGGAACTCAAAAGAACGAAAAAAGCTACTAAGAAAAGCCTCTCGATACATAATCCAGGATGGCCGATTATACAGACGGGGATTCTCAATGCCATTACTTCGATGTGTATCCAGGGAAGAGTCCAAAGCAATCCTAGCAGAGATACACGGAGGAGAGTGTGGTGATCATTCAGGTGGCCAAACATTAGCAAAGAAAATTCTCCGATACGAATATTTTTGGCCAGAAATTAATCGAGATGCAGCAGAGTATTCCCGAAAATGTGACAGATGCCAAAGATTCGCCAAAATTCCTAGAGCTCCTTCCACTGAACTCACACAGATGGTCAGTCCATGGCCGTTTGCAATATGGGGGATAGACCTTGTAGGACCGTTACCAACTGCCAAATCTGGAATTAAATATGCCATTGTTGCTGTAGATTATTTTACTAAGTGGGCAGAAGCTGAACCACTGGCTACTATCACCTCAAAGAAGATGATAAGTTTTGTGACTAAAAACATCATTTGCAGATACGGTGTGCCTCAAAAAATAATTACAGACAATGGTACTCAGTTTGAAAGTGAAGAATTACAAGATTTTTGCAAGCAATTCAAAATCCGGAAAAGCATCTCAGCAGTGGCTCATCCGCAGGCAAACGGGCAAGTGGAAGCCGTAAACAAAATTATTAAGTCAACCATCAAAAAGCAACTTGAAAGAGCAAAAGGTGGTTGGGTCGATAAGCTACCACTGGCACTATGGGCATACAGAACCACTCACAAAACTGCGACTGGGCACACCCTGTTTTCATTAGCATACGGGTCAGAGGCAATGATTCCGGTAGAAATAGAGGTTCCTTCACATAGAAGAATCCATTTCAATCAAGCAGAAAACGAAAAGCTACAGCTTGAAGCGCTAGATCTCCTTGATGAAAAAGGAGATGAGGCTAATCTCAGAATTGCACCTCATCAGCAAAGGATAGCCAGACATTTCAATTCCAAAGTTCGCCAACGCAGCTTTGAGATTGGAGACCTAGTCCTGAAGAGAATTATGACAACGACAGGTGTGTTTGGGCCAAATTGGGAAGGACCATATGTCATAGGTCAGAAGCTTCTTGACGGCACATTCAAACTCACTACTGTTGAAGGAGATCAAATTCCAAGGGCATGGAACAGCAATCATTTGCGTCCATACTTTACTTGAAAATTTTGTCGAAATATTGTAAAAAGAATTATGAATGTATGATTCTTGTAATTGAAGGCAATTGTAAAACTGATGCAAGTAAATAATGAAAAAATATAAAGTGGATGTAGGCCCAATTTCCTGGCCGAACCACTATAAATCTTGTGTTCCTTATTATTATTACATGTTTGCTTTATTTTCGATATAAAAAGTACATAGAATGTATTGCTGAAATGTCGATTTGAATTTTTGCAGACAATGGAAGTGAAACTTGCACATAATAAGACCCAGTGATTCTCGCCAAATTTCAAGTCACAAAAGCTCCAAATTCAAATCCTAGATAGGAAGTACTTCAATTGAACGGCCTATGATTTCGACAGAAACAGGCCTTTGCTAATAAATTGAGATCGTTTGAACAAACAAACATCCAATTAAGAAGCTGATGCTCGTTCTCACAAACTTGCCTGACAATGAAGTACACTTCCTTGGATTAAACAAGTTACTTGTAAAAAAAAAAAAAAAGAGGATCGCTGAAAAGGCGTAAGCAAGTGGACAAGGGAACAACCAAAGCCATCATCGGCAGCACAAGTCCTCTTCGGAGGCATAACTCTTCGGAGGATAAAGACCTCTAATGGGTCATACGTCACAAAAAAGAAAGTTCTCTACTCAACAAAAAAGATTGGAGGAGTCATGACCCTCCAACCATGAGAGAGTAACTTCCAGGCGATGAAAACCCTCTCTGAGGCACATTTCACCAGGAGTTGAAGTGTAACAACCGCTCTTCGGAATTTCACTTCACCAGAGTTGAAATGTAAACAAAATAAAACCCTCTTCGGAGGCCCATTTCACCAGGAGTTGAAGTGTTACGACCGCTCTTCGGAATTTCACTTCACCAGAGTTGAAATGTAAACAAAATAAAAGCCCTCTTCGGAGGCCCATTTCACCAGGAGTTGAAGTGTTACGACCGCTCTTCGGAATTTCACTTCACCAGAGTTGAAATGCAAACAAAATAAAAGCCCTCTTCGGAGGCCCATTTCACCAGGAGTTGAAGTGTTACGACCGCTCTTCGGAATTTCACTTCACCAGAGTTGAAATGCAAACAAAACAAAGACCTCTTCGGAGGCACGTTTCACCAGGAGTTGAAGTGTAACAGCCGCTCTTCGGAATTTCACTTCACCAAAGTTGAAATGCAAAACAAAATAAAGACCTTTCAGGAAGCCCACGTTTCACCGAGATTGAAATAAAACTTCCAAGTATTGAAACGTGGAAAGGCTTTCTTCAAAGGCACAACTCTTTAGAGGTACACGTTTCGCCAAGATTGAAATAAAACTTCCAAGTGCTGAAACGTGGAAAATCCCTCCTCAGAGGTACAACCCCCTCCCGGGGACACAATCAAAAAGAAAGACTCCTTCGGAAGCCCACGTTTCACCGAGATTGAAATTAAACTTCCAAGTGTTGAAACGTGAAAAGGCTTTCTTCGAAGGCGCAATTCTTTGGAGGTACACGTTTCACCAAGATTGAAATAAAACTTCCAAGTGTTGAAACGTGAAAAATCCCTTCTCAGAAGTACAAATTTCAATTTAAAAATATATATATATATATCCTCATCAAGGGCATACTTTAACTTTCAAAGGAAGAGTGATTTACCTATTCTAGAAAATAACCTTCCTCAAAAAAAAAAAAGAGAGGAAGAAAGTTAAAGTACCCTTCAGAGGCCCGCTTTACCACATAGAAGAATTCACTTGGCAAAATGCATACATAAGTAAAAAAAAAAGAAGTGATTTCTTCGAAGGACAAAGCGTAAGGATTTATGTGAAGGAAGTTGTACTCTACGAAAAATTTCTTCAAGAATGAAGTAAATACTCTTCAGAAAATAAGAGTGCAAGTCCCCTCAAAGTATAAAATATTGCAGCAAGCTTATGGTATGGGGGCAACATGGTATAGTTACATACAAAATGGTATAGCTATATCGGTAAAATACGCTCAAGCAACATACCACAAGTTCACCGCAATATCATATAAATAAACTTGTGCAAAAATGAATAATAAATGCATTCTCAAATTCAAACAAGAGTCTGTACAAATAAAGGGTCATTTTATTCAATTGCAGATACAGGTTTCAAAATAAAAAAGCAGGGGCCGATGCCTGCACAACATCCGACCATTACATAAAAAAGTAGTCAAAAAGCCCGAAGTCCGACTCTTCACTTCTTCTTACCACCTTTGGACCCTTTGCCTGGCCGAATGATTAGTTTTTCAAGTCTATCTATAGGCATAAGGGAAGAAGGAGAGGGAGGTGCAACCGGTGCAACTTCTGGTTCCTCTTCAGTAGTGATGATTTTCTTCCCCCTCCTCTTCGATGTTCCGTGCTTCTTTCTTCTCTTCGAAGAAGGCTCACTCCCTGGAGTAACAAGAGCGGACAAAACTACGTCATCAGAAGGAGTCCGCTCCGGAGAGATCTCGCCTCCTTCAAGTCCCTCGTCCTTCTGCTCTTGCGAAGCGATAGGGTCATCCAAGCCATGAAGAGCCTCAATCTGCTCCTCTTGTGACCCGGGCTGTGAAGCAGAAGGAGGAGTCACCTGAAGAGACGGAGGAGGGATAACCGGAGGAAGTGAAGTCTGCGCAGCACTTGGTGTTTCAACTGCAGAAGAAGAGAAATTAAAAATATTAGTATCTCCCCAAAAGAAGGGAGATATGGGTTCGTCGAGATTCAAGAAGTAATCGAGAAGCTCATCAAACTTTTGAGGAGTAAGCAAGCGATCCACCTGAATCGGACCAATGTCAAAATTACCTGAAGATGTTTGTTTCGTTAATTCAATCTCATAATTCTGAGCCCCGATATCCTCCAAAGCCTCATCATCAGTAGGGGTGATCACCCCGGTTCTTGTAGGAGGCAGCGAATGAGCACTGGAACCTGTAATTTCCACTTCGGAAGAAGCTAAAGGACGTTCAGAAGTGGTAGGTGGTATTTCTTTCTCAGAACGTTCCCCTTCCGCCATTCCGGCCCGTACCCTGGCGAGTTGCTCTTTTCCCTTGGCAAGAGCGGCGCGGGCATCATCATCGAGATAATGCTCTTCAAGAGCTGTCTCAGCGTAGCCAGCACCTTTACCACCTAGCATATCGAGTGCTGCCTCCCAAACTTCAGCTAATGTAATTTCATACTTAGGGCCTAGAAAGGCAAGGCTGCCACGCCCCAAAATGCTGTGCAGATAGAAATCAAATAATGTGGAGCTAATGTCAGCTTTGGTTGCTTAATGGGCCTCTTCGGCCGCGAGTTTACCAGCAACAGCCTCGTCACGCTCCTTTTCGGCCACAGCAAGTCGAGCTTTTAGCATCTCTATCTCCAAGCTTTGAGAGCCGGTCTGTTCTCGCAGTTGTAAAGTTTCAGCGCGATATTCTTCTATGACCTTCTCCTGGTGTGCAAGCTTATCTTCGACTGCCCTTTGACTGGCATGCGCATCTCGTACTTGTTGCTGAAGCATGCTCTCCTTTTGAGAATGGAAAGTAGATGAAGTAGCTAATTCTTCCTTAAGCTTTTCTACTTCCGCTTCCAGCTTTTCATTATAGGAAGCAATACTTCTCATTTCGGCGTCATGCTGTTCGAGAGTCTTCTGCCACTCAGACTTATCGTTCTCCATTGTGAGCATGGCCTCGAGATTGGCTCGGTTAACCCTCTGAAGCTCGTCGACAAGTTTTTGCCAGTTCGACATTCTCTCAATATCGGTCCTGACAGCGTCGAGATTTCGTAGCATAGCCGATTTGTCAAGAGGAACCAAGTCGAGATCAAATCGAACCCCTCTCAGGCACCACTGAGGGAATCGACTTTGAAGAGTGGGAGGACCTTGCCCAACTTGGTATGCGGGCCGGTTGATGATTGTTTGAATGTCGGAACGAACGGGGGCAGGAGATTCAGCAGGAACATTTTGAGAAACTGTCGGCATTGTTTCTTCAGTAAGTTTAGCCCGCTTGCTAGAAGAATCGTCCATGTGACCTTTACCTCTCTCATCGTGAGTCTTTCTTTTTTGGGTATCATCATCTCCGTGGGGAGGGTCATGTCTTTCTTGTTCTCTTCGGTGACGTTCTTCATATGCTCGTCTCTCGTCTGCTTTCCTGATGGCCCTCTCTTCATCCGATTCTCTGTAAGAGGGGGGTGATGCCTGTAATCATATTGGCTACGCCTCCCGTAGCGTTGGAAATCATCATAATATGAACTGCTGCGCCCCATTGGAGAATCTGGAATGAAAATAATAAGCTTTAGAAATCTTTAAAGTATAAGAAGATGAATGCGTAGAAGTGCTGAAAAATCCTAAGTGTTGTGTAACGTGTAAACTACACGCATCAAGTTACAGACCACTCTGTGGAGTAAAGGTAGTAATAACTTGAGTGGAAGGAGTTGACATTTGTTGTAGAGAAGATGTCGCCTCAATTACAGAAGAGATAGTTTTGGAAACATCATCTTTGAAAAGTTCTTGAGAATTCACAATTAAATCGCTCATCCCCTCGAAAACATCATCACCATCATGTTTTTTGGGACTGGCTTTCTCAACTCCTTCGTCAGCAGATCTTCCGGAAGATCGTGGAGTTTCTTCCTCTTCGATAGCTGGGGCAAGTGCAGACTTATCAGACGGCCCCGCAACGTCCTTCGGAATTGAACACTTCACTAGTGGAGTTTCTATAGTGGTTCCTCCCTGTATGTGCTCTTTAGTAGAGACCGGGGCATCAGGGGTTTCCGCCGGAGAATCGGGTATTTCAGTTGGGATTTCACGAAGCTGAGTGAAGCGAGAGGAATGAAGAAGCCCATATTGATGTAGAGATCCATCATTTAACAAAAACTTTATACTCCTCTCTTCTGCCGCCACAGCGTTCAATCTCTCAAAAATTTGTTTATAGCATGGATCTCTAGAGGGAGGAGGAAGCGCTAAAACAGGAAAAAACAAAGAAGCCAAGTTAGCATTTAGCATCTCAGATTTCGAAAAGCCCAAGAATGGAGAAGTGAAAACAGGAAAATCTTACTTCCTACTCTCCAGATGGCATAAAACCCTGGAGGGCAACGAACAAAGAAATATTGGTTTAGAAATCCATGAACACTTTCAGGAAGATCGGTGATGAGCTTGCGGTTTCGAGCACTCCTTATAACTACGATAGAGGGTGATCTTTAATTTTTGTGAATGAGCAGAAGTAGCAGATTTCCTTAAAGCTCGGTAATCGGCCCAGAACTCTATTAAATAGCACACATAACCCCATCAGAATGGCATGACCATTGGGGTGCAATTGGAATGGAGAGATAGATAATCGAAGCAGGAACTGCTGAAGGAAGTCATTGAAAGGTGGTATGGCACCGCTCAAGCACATTTGGCGGTTGACAGCAATAAAGCCAGAAGGGGGCCTATCTGCAGTATCATTTGGCCCCGGCAGTAAGGCATCAGCTTCGGCAATGCCAAACTGGATGAGCAATTGGTTAAACACCCGCTGATTAAGAGTTGTGGGAGTTCTCTCCGGAGGGTTATCCAACAAGTTGGCTACTGGGAAGACATCTTCAGCCTGGCCCATCGGTTCTTCTTGTTGAGATGTCATTCTACACAAGCAACTGGGTGTTCAAATGCGAAGGTGCACGTTTCCTAAAAGTGTGAAGTGTTGTGCAGAACTAATGAAAATAACAAGTAAATATAACTGGAATTAAACTGGTTGACGATTGATCGACTATGGTAATTTCAGAACTTGTTGATTTAAAATTCAAACATAATATTAGTGCAGGCTGGTCAGTTTCAATTGACTGTTTCAGTGTTGCCTTAATATTCTACTTGAAATCGATAGCACTTCGTTCACACGATTTGTTTAAGTTAATTATCTGTTATTAACTAATCTGTCATTTGATATGGGCAGTCGATGACAGTATATTCGTCCCAGTTTTCTGTGAATGTTGTATTGAACAGATTGTTAGCCTGCAAGTCAAAATAACTTGTGAATGAATGCAATAAAATTCAACAGTTCAAAGTTAATGCAATGGTCCAAAGTTCGAGCAGAATTCACGCAAGTCCTAACTCGTCAACGGTTCAAAAATTTTGAGTCGGCAGTGCCCTAAGTCGTAAGTCGTATAAAAAGGGAGAAGCTCTGGTTCAACTCAAGGCTTAGACCGTAAGTCGTAAGTCGTGAGTCGTGAGTCGTAAGCCGTGAGTCGTAAGTCGTATCTCGGCCACGACTCAAGGCTTAGGCCGTGGATCATGTTGGGGCGGATCATGGTTGTTGGATCATACAAAAATGACCGAGTCGTACCAAAAGCAGTATTCGAATCAATCTGACCAACTAATCACCTAACTCCTAACCAGATTGCCTTCTAACCCATAAACCATTTCACTCCTAACTCCTAACCCGTTAATCTTCCAACTTTTAACCCATTAACCCAATAAGATCTCAATCAACAATCCTAGCTCTATCGTACCACTAAACCGCCTCGAACCGTAAACCATCAGAACAAATAACCCTAAGTCCATTGACGACCAGAACAACCAAATTCGCAGGGCTCAAAGGGACAAATCGAAGATGGAGATGGGGCTCATAAGCTAGGGATAATCGAAAATCATAAGGAGAGCGAGATCGCTTACGCTATATGATGATAGGGATGATCGATGGAGAATTTGGTCGAAATCGCTTTTGAAAGCTTGAATGCGCGTTAATGGCAGACACGGTTTAAAGGATAGGGAATGAGAAGAAAAGGTGAACGACTCAGGTTTTTATAACGTTGGGCAGTAGAGTTTGAGTCGGCACACGAGTTAAGATAAGTCGAAGCACACGAACTACGACTTAGGCGTGTACTTCGAGGGGCAAATGTTAACCCTGTTCTTCCAACGAGATGAAACTTGGGCCGACTCATCCACTTAAGGTCTTTAACGACTCATTGGATTTACGACTCAAGGGGTTTAAGCAACTTACGGAAAGGAACGACTCAGCTGGTAGCGACTCAATTGGCTGACGAGCTAAGGCTCAAGGCGACTCAGAGGAATGGAACGACTCATGGAGGTTAGCGGTTCATGATACAGGCCGACTCATTGAGCTACCACTCAACGAAGTTCACGGCTCATACGAGACGACTCAGGAAGCCTCACGACTCATCGAGTCACCGACTCAATAAGTCAATGACCTAAATCTCAGAGCGACTTAAAGGGTTACGACTCAAGGGGTTAACGGTTCACAAGGCAGACCGACTCAGTGCATTACCGACTCATCAAGGCTATCGTCTCAGCGACTCAACAAGTCCACGACCCATCACAAGAAACGACTCAAGATGATTGACAACCTAAGAAGATAAGTCCCTAAGTCACTTCACCTATGCACCGCTACCTGATAAGTCGTCAACGACTTAGCGACTCATGACTCAGAATGACTCGTCCGCGATTTAAAGCCATTGAATCATATTCCATTGCCACAGTACCTATTCCTATGAGAACTGACTCGTAGGCGACTCATGACTTGGAATTCTGGAAAGCGAACTATTGAGAGACCAAAGGCTTAAGCAGATAAACCGGCCACGACTCAACTTGACTCGGCCACGGCTTAGCCTAAGTCGGTCACGACTCAGGACTTGGGCGAAAAACTTCTATCCAGATTTGCCTATAAATGCATAGCCACCCCCAACATTCAAGGGACTTTTTGGCTCATTCATTTCAAGCGCCGTTACTCTGCTGCATTCTGAACTACTTCAACACCTTCAAGGAACTTCACGAAGAAATCAAACATGTCAAACATGTGTTCGAAGATTCGGATCGACATTGAAGTTTAGGCTACTTGCTCTAAGTCACTTGAAACTCAAAGTGTGTTGTAATCAAAGTGTAACTGCATTGACTTGTAATCAAATCGTCAATAAAGATATTCAAAGTGGACGTAGGCTATCTCTCAAGCCGAACCACTATAAAATTGCTGTTGTTTACTGTTTTTTCACTATTATCTGCTTATAATCTGTTCCAGAGTAACCGGGTGGTGCTTTCACGATCTCACTTTATACATCGGGGTGTTAGCGTTCAAATCTTAGCGTTAACAATTTACAAATTAAATTAAAAAAAAAACAATGTTGCCACTTGTTGATTCAAATGATACATAAGTGACAAATGTATTTCACATGAGTCCATTTATTAACAAATGTTTAAATCTTGACTATTGTATTTACAATTGTTAAAACCAATTTAAATTAATAATACAAGTATTTATTTTAATATGTTATGTTTGCATTAATTTATATTTAAGGTTTAAACTTATATATATATATATATATATATATATTTATAAACTATGTTCATGTGTTATTTAAAGATGAATTTTGAAAGCAAAGAAATGACAAAAATTTAAATCTTATTTTAACTCAAGCTAATGTATTCTTGATTAGAATAAATTTTAACTAGTTTTGAAAATTATTAACTTGAATTTTTAAAACAAATTTTCCAATTACAACATATACACACACACACATATATTAAGATTAGACAATATATCTTTTATTAAATTTAAAACTAAAGACTTCCTTTAATTATCAAAGCTTCAAATTCATCCAGATATCAGAATTTGATTTGTTCAACTGAATAAAACTAGTCAATTATTCCATTATCAGATATCAAAAATCCGGGCTATCATAGTAATAAAGTCTATGATGTATTTCAAATAATGACATTTATGTGATCAACACTAATTATTCTATGCTATGAGTAATTCTTCGAATGATGATATAAATAAAAAATCATCTTCGGCAATGTTGGCTATGTCATGTAATTGAAAAATGACTACACAGAATGAAACTCTAGGGTTTTCTACCATCATTTGATTTTGAATCATTTGATACATGAAAGTTGTGTCTTAAATGTAAAATGACCAAACACCGCTTCTGTAGGAGCAACAAAAGAGTAAACAAACTTTTGGGTCTCGTACATAGTGATGCATGTGCTCGAGGCCTACAATCATGAAAGATAATTGTTCTTATTTTGTAACCTTTATGGATGCTTTCTCAAGATTAGGATAGATGTATCTTATGATGAACAAATACAATGTCTATCAGAAATTTACTGAATGTGAAATTGAGGTTGAAATTCAAATAAACCATAAGAGTGAAATACTTCAATCTTATCAAGGAGGTGTATACATCAAATAGGGACTCCAAAAATACTTAAAGTATAATGGAATTATCTCTTAGATTACTCCATCGTATACTCAATACACAATGATTTTTCAACGCAAAAGAACCGAACCTTAATATATAGGGTTCGTTCCATGATGATTAAAGCTGAGTTACCACTATCCTATTAAGGATACGCGTTAGAAACTACAGCGCATATGTTGAATTGCATGCCTACTAAATTTTTGCTTAAGACACAAAAGGAACTATGGTATAGGAAGAAACCCTAACTTAAGTATTTGAAGGGGAGAGGTTTTCATGCTTATGTAAGAATGTTGGTCCAAATAAACTCTAGGCAAGATCAGTGTTGTGTAAATTTATAGGATATTCCAAAACCTCGAT
This sequence comes from Allium cepa, assembly GCA_030765085.1. Taxonomy (NCBI): domain Eukaryota; kingdom Viridiplantae; phylum Streptophyta; class Magnoliopsida; order Asparagales; family Amaryllidaceae; genus Allium; species Allium cepa. The sequence goes on from CM060928.1 coordinate 1,042,027,645, forward strand.
GGGATATATTTCCTACGATACGAAGAAACAAAAGGTTATTGTTTCTTGGTAAGCTATCTTTTTGGAGAAGGAATTCATGTCCAAAAAAAATTAACTGTGAGGTTGAAGACTTGGGTGATATATGAGAAATTAACACTAAGGCCGAACTATTGGGAGAACTAAATTCACGTGTATACAAAAACACATAACCTATTAGAATGTCTAGTAGGGAACTTCGTGCGCCAGAGAGATACAATGGTTTTCTCATGGATGGCGAAAAGGAGGACCATATCTTAAACAATGACACTCTTCAATCATTCCAATAAGCATTGCAAAGTAAAGACTTTGCACTTTGGCTTAGAGGAACGAAATCCAAAATGGATTTCATGTATTAAAATAAAGATGGACTTTGTCTAACATACACAAAGGGATAAAACCTATTGGATGAAAATGGATTCTCAAGAAAAAGCTAAATGCGGACGAATAAGTAGAGAATTATTAAGTAAGGCTAGTTGCCAAAGGATTTCTAAAATTCAAGTTATTGATTATGGCGAGATATTTTCACCGGTAGTAATACTTAAGTCCATTCGGATAATGCTAGCTATTGTTATATTCTATGATGATGAAATATGACAAATGGATGTAAAGATAGCATTTTTAAGTAATGGTTTAGCAGATACCATCTATATTTCATAGCTTGAGGGTTTTGATGTCAGCGGGAGTGAGGGCAAGACTTACAAGTTGTTAAGGTCCATTTATAGATGTAAACAAGCTTCAAGGAGTTGGAATAACTGTTTGATAAAGTGATCAAAAGTTTTGTTTTTATCAGAATACAAAGGAAGCGCGCGCATACCAAAAGGAATAGGGATATGCTATTGTATTCTTAGTTTTATATATTGATGATCTTCTATTGATTAGCAATAACATTTCATTATTGCAATTAGTGAATGACTGACTTTCTAATAACTTCTCCATGAAGGATTTAGGAGAAGCAACTTACAAACGAGGTATGAAGATATATAGAGATAGATCTAAGAGTTTTTTGGGATAATCCCAATCCCTGAATATATATACCATACTGAAAAAGTTCGGTATAGAAAAATCCAAGGTGGAAACATTCCAATGCAGCCTAGAATCATCCTTTCTAAGAAGGGAACTCCTCAAATAGATGAGGAGGAGCATATGAAGAGGATACCATATGCTTTAGTAATTAGTTCCATAATGTATACTATGATATGTACTAGACTAGATGTGGCATACGCATTAGGATGCATAGGTTGATACCAGTCAAATCTTGGAGAGAAGCATTAGATAGCTGTAAAATGTATAATAAAGTATTTAAGAAATACTAGAACTTATTCCTAATACATGGGAGTGGTGACTTCCCTATGAAGGGGTATACCGACTCAAGCTTTCAGAGTGATATCAATGATATTAATTCAGTATCGGGTTATATTTTTACTATTAACGATGGAGCTGTCTATTGTATTTTTTCCAAAAAGGAAATGATAGATGATTCCACGATGGAGGCAAGGTACATCGCCCTTAATGAAGTAGCTAAAAAGTGGTCTAGATGCTCAAATTTTTGAGTGAACTAGGAGTGATTTCCAATATGAAGAATCCGATGGCATTGTTTTCTGAAAACAATGTGACGTTGAAAATCATAAATGAGCCTAGAGAAACCAAGACATCATGAAATATTCTTTAAAAGTTCTACCTAATTATAGAATTTATTGAGAAGAAAGAGATCATGATACAAAGAGTAGATATCAAAGACAATATAGCAGATCCATTTACGAAGGAACTGGCTTGGTTGGTTCTTATCAAACTTATTAAGGGGATGGGATTGGGATTACATAATTGGCCCTTAGTGCCAGCAGGATATTGATAAAGTTAAGGGTATGCCATGGAAATTATGTAATTTATTGTAAAGTATTAACATTATAATAAATCTCATTCGAAAAAAGGTGTTTTTCTTTCTATTATATTCTTGTTATAATGTTTTATAATTAATTAATAATTTAATTTAAGTATATTTAACAGAAAATCTATCAATATTGTGTTTTGTGATAGTACTTACAAGGTGTTGTAATCACAGGCAATTTATCACAATGTAATAAAAACATCGTTTTCAATATATCTAGTCAAGATGTATCGAGACTGAATATCGATAAGTCCATCAAATAGGAGTACTTATTTCTTTCCAAATATTAGGTAATGCATTTGGGGGCACTAGCTGATTACATAATGATAGTTATTGGATAAAAATGAAATGACTTAATCGATAGTTTTTGGTTGGTTAATACAACTATGGTCAAACAAAAAATATCGATTTGACAATATTATACAGTTCCCTTGACTTAAGAATACCATCGAGCTTCAATGTGGAAATTCTTATTTGATTATACTTAAATCAAGCTCGGCGTCCATCGAGCGACTATGGTTGGATCAAGTGGAAGCATTAGAAGTGAAACACTATTCAATAGAGGATTCTTCTCCTCGGTTGTATGAGGTTAGTATCATGGTCAATTAAAGTTAACTTAAAGTTAAAGTCTCAAGTCAGAGTAGTTCGATTAATAATAATTTATTATTGAACCAAGGACTTTGACTTTGGACCATAAAGCTAAATATAAGCAATACTGGAATTTTGATCATTACCAAGTTCCATAAGTCCTAATGTAATATAGTTTTGACGAAGAGAATTGGTGTGAATATTTGTCACTACCGGATAATGTTTAAAATAAGTAAAACTGGATTTTACAGAAGTTATGTAAGCGATAAATTTGACCATAATGTCACACTACTAGCCAAGATGACGTGAGAACATCAATATTCGAATTGTTTGAGATTACTCACTGACCGAATTTGCACCTAAGAGTCACACAAATGAAATGTTTAATACTCATATTACCACCTAATTTAATTAATTATAGTTGTTATAAATTAATCAAATTAATTAATATTTATGAACACTAGTCATAAAATTTTATTTGATATGTGTTGATCGGTATTAAAATAGTGTGTACAAAAGTTGTGTACATATGTATCGATATACGATATCGATGTGCATTTGAATTGGATTTGAATGCATATTCTATTTGATCGGGCTTGAAGCAATTTGGGAGCCAAACATGATATATGATGGACGACCATAAGGGGATGATATTAAGCTAAATATTGATTCAAAAAGTGTGAAATAATAAGAGAAAAATGTGGATCTTGATCCACTTTTAGCACCTTTATGTCTCCACTATTTAAACATCTCCAACACCACTTTTCTTTTTTCTAACTTTCGCATCCTCTATCTATTTCTGGCCAACCTCCCCCATAGCCTCCTCTATTGGCTTAAGCCTCCAAACATAAATTTTAAATAAAATAGTAAATTAGTGGTTGGTGCTTTCAGTCTGGTAGCTCTCTAGTTTTGGATATGGATTCAAGGAATTGATTGATTCAACATCTCAACGTATTAAATTTAGGCCATCGTAAGTTAACGATTATATATATATATATATATATATATATCATGTCAATCTAGTGCTTTAGATTGTATATATATACTATCACGAATACACATATGTTTATGCTGTGAACATTGGATGAATACATACTGTTTGTGCCAAAATTGATCACAGACACCCAATTGTAGATGAAAGCACCAAATAACAGTCATAGATTACAGATAGATTATATGTAGTAGATATAAATGTGAAGAACATTTCCAAAATTTAAAAGGAAGCTGGTAGAAAGACAAGAATTATAGCGGTTTGGCATTGTAGCCTACGTCCACTTTGAAGAGTTGCTATTTTATTGATGATTCTCTATTGATTTACAAGAGTACAATCGAGTGTATCCAAATTACAATGGAGTTTAGCAGAGTAACGACATAGAAGAGCCCAAAGATACCTTTCCTATAGGCCTAGGACTGCTATTCATAGGTGTAGGCTGAAAATATCTGTTTCAGATCTCAGAAGGCTCCTTCTCTCACGCGGGTGGGCCAACCAGATCGATCCGAGGAAGATTGGGATCGATACGCATGCATTTTGTATCGAACCAGATTAAGTTTTTTGGGCCGAGATCGATCATGCGATTCTTGAGATGGTACGCAAGCAGATTCATGAGATGGTATGCAAGCTCCCGTGAAACTTTGGGGCATTTGGACATGTGGATTTTGAGTTATGATCGATCCAAGTTTGGATTTGCAAAACACCATTGAGTTTGTATCAATACAATTCGTATGGATGGCATCGTATCGCTTCTAGTTTGTATCGATCCGACGTGGCGCTATAATTTAGGATCGATCCACTTTTCATGCCGAGTGACCGAGTCTTCCTCTTGAACGTGTTCTTATTCGCATCGACCAAATGTATTCTTTTCGTGTCGATGGTTTCGTATCGGTATTTGAGATTACTTCGTATCAACCATTCCCACTCCCATTCATATTAACTGAAGGATGATTTTGTATCGATGCTTTCTAAGTGTTGTTTCGTTTCATTTGTTGATGGCATGCTTCGTATCGATCGTTTACAAATCGATATGAATTGTGTAAATGATGATTGATACATGTTGGTGGGATTGATATGAAACATCCTGAGGTGATGGACACGAACAGGAGTAGATGTGATGGATACGAAGTGGTACTTTTTCCATGGATACGAGTCAGTGCTCATTTGATGGATATGAAGGAACGTGCACTTGATGGATACGAATCGAATATGTTTCACTTGAGATTTGATCTATCCATATCTTGAGCATTTGAACTCCGATTGACTTGAAATTTGGAACGTTGACTTTTATAGCTTTGCTTGTCGTACCATATCAATTGAAATTCGATCCAGACTCGAAAAAAATTTGTCTGTATCCATAGCGAACTTGTGTATAACCGATCTTCCGCACTCATTATCTTCAGTTTTCAATCAATTTTTTGGTGTCACGGCCTTACCAAAAGAAGGAATAACACTTTCCCTCCAAAACATGCCTTGCGATAGGAAGGTGGGTTTTGTAGTTCGATAAGCTGGATGTTCGTATCCTGTTAATTACCTATAAAAAGATTAATGGTCTTACCTGACTGTGAATAGCGATCGTTTGAGATCGTATGCCATTTAGGGCGATAAGTGACCTTTTGAGTTTGGGTGCGTTCAAGGCGAATGGTAACCATTCGTGGTGGGGTGCCGTTTGTGGCGAATGGTGACCATTCGTGGTCGGGTGCCGTTCCCAACGAATGGTGAACGTTCGTGGTCATGTGTCGTTCATGGTGAATGGTGACCATTCGTGGTCGGGTGCCGTTTGAGGCAAATTGTGACCGTTTGCGGTCGTGGTGCCATTCGCGGTGAATTGTGACCGTTCGTGGTCGAGGTTCCATTTGAGGCAAATGATGTATGCCTGAGGGTTATCATTAATGTCAGATTTCACGTTCGAGTGAGTTTCTGAATTGTTTGTTATAGCGGTTCATCACCATCCCAGAGCATGTCCGAGGACCATTTGCGGTCCCGTACATGTGTAAGTGACTTAGCCATTATGGAATTATAAAAACCAGATTTACATTCAAATGAGTGTTACAACAAAAATGTCCAACCAAACCTTGTCCAGATGCAAAAAATAGAAAACAAAAGCAAAACAGAGAAGTCAAAGTGCAAACACCTGCACCGATGTGATTGATAGTCGTCTCAAAGCAAGCTTGAGGACTGTTCATGATCCTGAACATGTGTAAGTGACTTAACCATTTTAGTGTAGAGTTTGCCACTTATTCGTCATTATTCCAATCAGTTGATGACAAGCTGAGGCCTCGATCCGGAGTTGTCCTCATTTAATGTAGATGGTGGTCGCTCTTGTTCCACCGTCGCTTCTCGCCTTTTCACATACTGCAACAGCATACCACTATGGATATGTCCTTCAATTTCATCTTTCAAGTGCCTGCAATCATTCGTGCTATGGCCGCCTAGCTTGTGGAATAAGTAGTATTTGTCTGATTTCTTCTTGTTGTTAGTCGGATCCCTCCTCATTGGCCTCCGGTAGAGAACCTACCCCCTAGTTTCTTGGTAGATCTGTTACAAAGCATCATTCAACTCCATGTAAGCAGTGAATCTCAGTTCCTTTCATGGCCATTTTGGCTCGTCACAGCTATCCTCTATTTTCTGTTTCCCTTTATCTTTTTTTGACCCTTTTCTAGGTGGATTCCTGCCTTGAATTGCATAAACTTCAACATCATCTCCTTCCTCTCTCTTAGCATTTGCATCCTCCTGTCACAGAAACCTTTCTGATCTATAGGTTGATCCCTTGTCGATGAGTTCTTGAATTATGTGCCATCAGCTATGCTAGACACAGTTGCCATTAGAACCATGGATAGATTTGGTCAATCCACTAATGCTGTCGCTGCATTGAATAGTGTCAGAAAACTTCTCAAAGACTCCCCAGTTCTTTGCTTTAGTGCTATCAAACTCATCACATTCTTAGGCCTCGAAATGTGAACTCTGAACTGCCTCAAAAACTTCTCAATCAACTATGTCCATGTTCTAATGCAGCCGCTTTCCATTTGCCTAAACTACAGTGTTGTTATGTCCATCAAATACAATAAGAAGCACCGGGCTATGACCTCCTCCGATGCCCCCAGTACCTCTATGTGCCTCATATACCTCGTTAAATGAATTGCAAGATCCATCCTCCTATCATACGTTTCCAGTATTGGTAGCTTGAATTCTGGTGGATTCCTAGCCTGCCTAATTGCGGGAGCGATGGGGCTCCTGTTCACATCTTCCAGATCTCTATTCACTAATCCGCCTCTTGTGACTCGTCTGACCATCTCCGCCAATCAGTCACTGTCATCAAGTTGTAGTCCTCTCCATTGCTTCTGATCTGCCCCTCGAGTTTATGATAGAATCCTGGTATCTTCTCTCCTGGACGGGCATTTATTCCTCTATCAACGCCATTTTTCATAGTTTCGACTCATATCCTACCTAAGATTGGATCAACATGCTCCTTGGGAGTGCCCCCAGCTCAGGGGGTGGTCCTGATGGTCCTGCTCTATCCGATTGCCTGTTAGGTCCTTCTGGTCCAACTCTGTGGATCTGAACTCTAGCAACTCCTGCTGTCCCAGTCTATCCAAACTGTCCGAGAATGTTCTGCATTATTTCCTCCTACATCAACATGCTCCTTAGGAGTGGCCCCCCAGCTAGGGGCTGGTCCTGATGGTCCTGCTCTATCCGATTGCCTGTTAGGTACTTTTGGTCCATTTCTGTGGATCTGAACTCTAGCAACTCCTGCTGTCCCTGCCTATCCAAACCGTCTGAGAATGTTCTGCATTATTTCCTCATGCATTTTCAACAATTCTTCGTGCATAGCTCCCATCATCATCTCCATCTGACCTCTAGTGATGAAGGCTGAAGTCTGATTTGCTTCTGAAGATGCCTTCTGGCTTCCTTTATGCCGACTTCTTTTATTCTTTTAGTTATTTGTCTCCTTGTTGATTGCTTTGTCATAGCTTTCCAGATCCAAGTATTTATGCCTTCAAATCCAAAGTTCGAGCCGTAGAGTCCCTGAATGCTAGCCTTCTCAGTGAAAGCACCAAAATGTTTGCGTCAAAATTGATCGTAAACACCTAATGGCAGATTGAAGCACCAAATCACAGTCACAGATCACAGATAGATTATATGTAGTAGATTTAAATATGAAGAACACTCAAAAAATTAAAAGGAAAGTGATAGAAATATAAGATTTATAGTGGTTCGGCGTTGTACCCTACATCCACTTTGAAAAGTTGTTATTTAATTGATGATTCTCTACTGATTTACAGGAGTACAATCGAGAGCATCCAAATTACAATGGAGTTCAGCAGAGTAACATCATAGAAGAGCCAATAGATCCCTTTTCTAAAGGCCTAGCACTGCTATTTATAGATGTAGGCTGAAAATATCTAGCTCAGATCTCAGAAGGCTCCTTTTCTTACGTGGGTAGACCCACTAGATCGATTCGAGGAAGATTGGGATCGATCCATGACCGATACGCATGCATTTAGTATCAATCCAGAATAAGCCTTTTTAGGGCGAGATCAATCATGAGCATTCTTGAAATGGTATGCAAGCTCCTATGAAAATTTGGTGGCATTTGGACATGTAATTTTGAGTTATGATCGATCCAAATTTGGATTTGCAAAACACTGCCGAGTTTGTATCGATACAATTCATATCGATGGCATTCCATTGCTTCTGGTTTGTATCGATTAGGTGATGAGGTACTATATTTTAGGATCGATCCACTTTTCATGCCGAGTGACCGAGTCTTCCTCTTGGTCGTGTTCTTATTCGTATCGACCAAATGTATTCTTTTCGTGTCGATGGTTTTGTATAGGTATTTGAGATTACTTCGTATCGATCATTCCCACTCCCATTCATATAGATTGAAGGTCGATTTTGTATCGATGCTTTATAAGTGTTGTTTCGTATCGTTTGTTGGTAGCATGCTTCGTATCGATCATTGACCGATCGATATGAATTGTGTGATACGAGTTGGTGGGATCAATATGAAACATCCTCAGGTGATGGATATGAACAGGAGTAGATGTGATGGATATGAAGAGGTGCTTTTCCATGGATACAAACCAGTGCTCATTTGATGGATACGAAGCAACATCCACTTGATGGATACGAACCAAATATGTTTCACATGAGACTTGATCGATCCATATCTTAAGCATTTGAATTCCGATTGACTTGAAATTTGGAACATTGACTTTTATAGCTTTGCTTGTCATACCATATCAATTGTATCTCGATCCAGACTCGAGAAAAATTTGTTAGTATCCATAGCGAACCTGTGCATAATCGATCTTCAAGACTGATTATCTTTGGTTTTCAGTTAATATTTTGGTGTCACGGCCTTGCCAAAAGGCGGGATAACACATACATACATATCTATACACACATACACACACACACACACATATATATATATATATATGTGTGTGTGTGTGTGTGTGTGTATGTATGTATGTGTATGTGTGCATGTATGTACTAAATAAAAAATCACTATATATAGGTTTATTTATTATTCGGGCAGTAGCTAAAAAAATTACTTCAATATTTGAAAACTAATTAACAAATTTAGAAGCCTTTAAATTAAAATTGAATTTTTAAACATACATATAAGCATACAATATGTGTGCACGCATGTGTGTGTGTGTTTATTGTTGATTTATATACATCATTGAGTTTTCAAAAATTAAAAAAACTAATTTATACATACATATGTATATATTTAAATTAACATAGTGTATATTATATAATATCATTCAAAATATAATACACAAATTTTGTGTAAAGTGTTTGCATATATTATAAAATATATCTATATGAATAAAATAAATTCCTTTTGTTTTGAGATTGTTCTTTGAAAAAAAATTATAATGATTTCTGTATGGTAATCCTTACAAGAAACAATTGTTTTAACCTACAAGTTTTAATAATAAAAAATTAGTTTTGTTTAACATTATTTTTGCCGAATATTTATATATATATATATATGTGTGTGTGTGATTAATTATATATATATATATTAATGTATATATATATATTGTTAATTTATCTTGGATTTCTAAATTTTTATTTTATATGCATTTAACATTAAATAAAATGATTAATTTTGTAATACGTCATATATATATAATTTATTATATTGATTTGAATTTAAATTAGTAGGTATTTATTTGTATGGGTCTAGATTTAAAATTTAAAATCAAAATATTAATATTAATATTTACAATTATTTTATATTATAATGCCATGCATAGACAGATATATATATATATATCTAACTATTTATATTTTAAAAGTATATTTTTATATTGAGTTAAAACTATATATATATATATACATATACATATTTACACAAACACACACACACACATACAGACATATATATATAAGACAACATAAATGTATATGGAGGTTCAAACATGTTTGTTGTAGTGTAAATCTTAGCGTTCATAAAAGGGCATGTTAAACCATGTAAGTTGTATATGTTGTAAATGCACGTACACAAACATGTGCATATAATACGCATGTTATATTATATAATACAAATATAACATGAAAATAAATAACTATTTACGAATCAAATAAAATACTAAGTTTATTTAAACTTAATCTACATTAGATCTACAAAAAATTAAACTTCATAAGCCGAAGAAGATAAAAAACGGAGTAAAATTTTAAAATCTTCCCATTTAACCCTCGGCATGCTAGCGTAGATCCAACAGTAGTAACATGATAAATGGATCCTAACACCTATTGGTGGAAATATAAAAAAAAATCTGTTAATATATACATATATATTAGATTTATTATATACACTAGTATACCACACATGTACGTGCATCTAATATCCAAAGATGTTTACCTTGGATGGATGTGTGTTTTAAGTGAAAATGTTTTGTAGTCACAACAAATTTCAAGTTGTTTTGTTGGCGATATCTATGACAAATTTATGGTAAAATTCCGTTGGTGGATAGACGTAAAGGGTGGTGAAATTCCATTAACAAATGAGGGTAATTTTGGAATTTCAAAACGACACCGTGTAAATCATGTTGGTCGAATTCTCTTTATTAATAGTAAAAATATACATATACATATACATATACGTATTAAACTTAATTTAACTTGAATTTTTCAATTAAATGATTATCGAAATCAATTTATAAAACAATGTATACACATACATACAAACATACATACACGTATATACATATATGTATGTATGAATATATGCATGTAAGTGTATATATATATGCGTGTGTATATTGGAAAATTAAATATAAATATAAATTTTTATCTTTAGTTCTAACCAGTTGTTGACACGTCGTATTACTAGCTTTTCCTCTTTGGAACATGGCTCCTTCTTCCTCCTTTTTTTGTTTGTAAATACCAGTTATGAATTTCAAATTAGTTGGTACTGTAGTTAAGGTTTTTTGGTTAGAATTTGTGAATAAAATGGGAAACCGGTGTAGTACTTATGTAAGAAGATATTCAAAATATCTCTACATGTTTCTCCTATCTTTATCTAGATCAAATATCTTCAAAAAGAGATAGTCAAACCTTACAGGCTTCAATTCTAGAGCTGGGCCCTAGTAAGATTTATTTTAAATATTAGGCCTAAGAAATATCCCTTATTAGTTAATTAATTACTCTTTTAGGCACATTTAATTTATTAAATTAATGTATAACTTTTACATGCTATTTTAATTATCTTAAGGTCTTAAATAAAGAAATAAAAACTGTATAAAGTTGATAAAATATTGATATCAATTTTCTTTGGTATTTATAACATTTAAAAATCAATTTGATCAAGTTAAACTCAAAAAATTGTTAACAAATATTATTGTGTTGAATCTGTGGTATGAACTCAGTCCACGGTAATATTGAACTCGATCCATAGTAATATTTAAACAATTTAAATATTGAACCAAGTATGAACTTTGCTGAAGTACAATATCAGGCATAAGCTTAGTTGCTTAAAATAATTTATGAGAGTTTAAATTTCTAACCCTTATTAAGCAACAACCTAAAAGCATCTCCAGTGGTCTACATATTACAATTATGCAGCTTCCAAACTCAATTACGAATCGTAGCTCCAAAAGTGTTAGTTATTAGGTGCTTGTTAAATAAGTGTCTATTAGTTTTTTAATTATAATATATTCTTAAAACATATTTAGATTAATTTTAAAATTTATATCATTTTTTTTTTAAATTTATAACACTTACTTGATTTTTTATACCTTGTTTATTATAGCCACAAACTAAATTCATTTTTTACGACTTAACAAATTTATGTTTCAAATATATTATAATATAAAATAGGCAAAACATGGAAATAAACGGATGATACTAATACAAATTCTCTACTTGAACCAAACTATTTGAGGTTTAGCGAAATCATCATCGGTTGTAGGATTAGCTTCATATATAGATAAGTCGTGACTTCCTTAAGGTTCATTTGGACTTAAAGTGATGAGTGAGTATGTTGTAATAATGCATGAATTTATAATAATGAGGTTTTAAACTTTTTTAGGAGAAAATAAAACTTACATGGATAGCTTATTTATGACGAAAATGAATGTTTTCTTTCTGAATGCTTCGCATTATAGTTGTACATGGTCTGTGACGACCCACCTTTCTGACCCCCGAGGAACGACACTTAACACATCTTCGGTGTTCTTCTGTCATTGCCCAAGAATCGGTAAGATGAATCGTCATGGGGTAAAAAAAAGAACAGAATAGGAAACCCCACAACGAAATTTCTAAATAAAACATAATAGTCAATAGTACATCACATTACTCTTTAACTGGGAGTTATCATAGTTACACAAAGCACTACAAATCAGTTTTGGCAGTTATAACATTCCGCCTTTACATATCCTGAAACAATATACACTTACACAATTAAGGTAGTGCAGCGTAGTATATAACTAAGAACATGAAAACCTGATGCTTGGATGCCGTCTTCAAAAGAGCCCTCAAAAGATCATCTAGTCTTGGACTACTTAAATAAAATGAGTACCCGAGATTTTAGGGAAACAAATAACTCATATCAAACAATATGTCTGGTATGAGTAAAACTTTTAAAACAATGGGTGTGAAACTAAAACACTAACATCTGAGAACAGGGCGCTAGACGCGGAACGGAAGTATTCCCACATAAATCAGCATCCAAATGAAAATAATGGATAAATAAATAACACCACGAATTGTCATTGACTCTTTCCGATGCAAATAAGGAAATAATTTTGAAGGCTTGAATCAAATAAGAAAAGAAAAATCTCTAAAAAAATGACTAAGAATATGCACCACCATTGAAGTATATCTCTAGTAATATACTTCTGAGAAGCTCATATACTCCGTGGCACTTCTTGAAAATGTATCAGCCGGACCCAACCAAATCTTACCGAGAATTCGAATATTCCACATCTAAATGCGCAAACGAATCCGATTTAGATGAGATATGAAAATAATCTAATGGGAGTAACCCCACATAGCTGGATGCCCTCTCGCGCTTTGGGTTCAGTCATTTACCGACAAAGGATAACAAAACTCAATGGAGTGGCAAATCATCTTAGAATGACATAATAAAAAATCTAAAGTAACCAATAGCCGAGGAACCAACTATCTAAAACGATCATATATTGAAATTAAATCTTGTATACTTACCATCACTCATTTTGAATTCAAACTTGTATTATTTCTTAGTTAACAATAATATCGGACAAGTCAAGGTAGTGTTGCCTCAAAGTCATGTCCCATAGTTATTCTTAACTTTCAAAATGGCAATAAGTCTACATCTTTGATGCTTAGTACTAATTATACAAATACTATTTCCATACTAGTGAATCACTTTACAGAAATTAATTCATTTCATAAACGATTCAACCTTTTTCTTTTAAAAACTCAAATTCGTACTTGGCTTCACATTACAAGTATTAGCTTTAAAACATTTTTTTATATGAGTTTACTGACTTTGAAACACTGTTAAAAAGGATTTAACAACTTAAAACATCCTATTACATTGATAAATAACTTTAAAACTTTATTAACTAGTTAATTAATTTACTTTAATAACCTTTAGTTAAAAAGGGTAAATCTCATTTAGATGTCATTAATGCAAATAATTAATAGTATAATTCAAATTATATAGTAATTAAATATGATTATTTAAAAGTGATTATTTAATTTAAAACTTTATTAAAATAAAGATTAATTAAGGTTAAACATATTTATTAACAATTAAAAGTCAATAATTAAAAAGGTTAATTAATTTTTAAAATGTCATTAATTAATAAATTAATAAATCTTAAACCATCATTATCAAAAGATTTTTTAGCCTTAAAGATAATTAATTAAATTTAAAACATCATTAACTAAGTAATTAGTTAAATTTAAAACACCTCATTAGTAAGTTAATTAGTTAGCCTTAATCCTTATTAATTAATTAATTAATTAAATTAAACAATCATTATTAAATTAATTAATTGAAAACGTCGTTAATCAAAAACATGCTTAACTTGTAAAATAATTCCAAGCATGATAATCAAACCAAACAGTTGCGATCAAAGATGATTTTTTGAATGTGCCGATAAAGTGACTATCACTATACGGGTAGTTTGAAATTCAAGCATATGACATTTGCAGCACAACCAAACATCACATAGCAAGGGAATGAGCATACATACATGATGAATTATGTTAAAAAGAAAACCTATCAACATCCCAAAAGTAATGTCGTTAGCAATTATTTGCGATGTGAAGGAGAAATTGTTAAAGAGATCACTCCCTTAGAAACCCCTCTTTTGATTGGGTTGAATTGACTCAACCAACCTCTTTAGGTTGAAGATTAAGGAGAGAGTATCTCACTCGAAACCCCTTTTTCAAATGAGTCGAAAGTGGCTATTTATACAAATATTCATCCCATTCAACTATGTCAAAAGGTTTGCTTGTCCCTTTCGATCATATTGAAAGGTCTACTTTGCCTTTAAAGAGACGAAACTACTTTTGGCATCATTGGTTTCGCTCCTTTAGGAGGAACTCCTTCAAAAGTGTCATAGGCATTCTAGGGTTCACCTTCCTTTCGAAGGAATCCATTTCATTTAACATTTCTTTACACTTATGCATTTGGTTTTCCCTCAAACATCCCTTTCGACCAAATCGAAAGGGATCTGTCTCTTTCGAAGTGAATCAAATGCATAATATGCAAAGCCTTATTTAATATATGCGATGGAGAATCATCTTAGATAACACAAGTTCTGTAAACTTGTTAAAATTGAGACATCATCATCATCATCATCTTTATTTGTCATAATATATTGTTGACCAGAATGATAATATGTTTCATTTGCCTATTATCCAAGTCGATCCCTTGGCATTACATAAGACAAAAAGGGATTAAGAAGATAAGATAGCATCATGTGCAATTGATCATTAGTCTAGCTAATGATCGAAACAATCTCCCTTATGATTGAAATCTTTATTAAATCCATGCATTTCCACGTTTTCACATTAATCCAAAATGAGTTACACGTTTGAGAGCTTTTTTCCCCAAACCAATTTAGGGTTACAAATATTTGATTTTTACTAAGAAGTAGAATAATAAATTTTGGATTCCAAAATCTGATTCTCAAAATTAGACCCCTAGGGTCTTATTTATAGACGCAGGTCGACCCCCTTCTATGCCCTTTCTTTCGAGTCAGTCGAAAGGTCTTCCTATCTTTCATACCCACCCTTTTGTCTTAGTTGAAAGGTCATTCTATCTTCCACATCCATCCTTTCGACATAGTCGAAAGGTCTTTTAATTTTCTGCATCCATCCTTTCGACGTAGATGAAAGGCTCTCTTTCTTTCTGCAGTGCGCCTGCATTCGATGCTATCGAAAGGCATTCCCTTCGAGTTTCCTCATTCATCCTTACGCTTTCCATTTTCTTAACCCAGACCTTTCGACCAAGTCGAAAGGTTCTATCCTTGTCCACCTTTCTCTATTATTAAGGTCCAAGTGTCTCTTTTCTCTACTTTCTTTTGGATTGCTTTCGACTTTGTCAAAAGGGTGATAGACGAGCCTTTTCTCTTTGTGTTGCTTTGTTGTTATAAGATGTAAAAATATGAGCTTCTGACTCTGTCGATAGGTAATTTCCTAGGGTTTCGAAAGTGCTGAAGTGTGTTAATGGTTTCGACATGGTAGATAGCTTCCAAATGCATGCTTTCAAATTGATGTAGATCCTTCCTTGAATGTTAAAGGCTTCGAGCGGTTCGAAAGGCTTGATTATGCTTTCAAAAGGGTTGTTCTGATCAAGGCATCTTTCTGAGTAACTTGAATGCATGCGAATCCTTTGGTTTCAAAAGGTTTGGCATGTATATGAAAGGTTGTTATCCATTGCCTTTTGAAGGGGGTTTCAAACCCACTCCTGCTTTCCTTATATATGTGAATCCATTTGTATCGAAAGGTTTTTGATGAGCCAGAAGGGTAGCCTTGTTTTCTTTTTTTCATCTTTCTGAAAGCTTTTGCACTATTATCATTGTTACGACACCTAGTGCTTGCAACTCCTTCAAAATCCATCTCAATGCCTTCGAAACATCCTTTTGTGAACCTTGAAGAAACCCATGCTTTCAATTTTAGTAGTGCCTAAAACTTTTATGAACCTTCTTTCGTACCTTTGCTCTTATAGGTATTTTATGGTTAATATTCCCCCTAGTATGAAAGAAGCTTTTGTTCATTAGGATAAAAATTTCACATCTTTTTTTTTAGTAACCTCGCTTTCCTACAAAATTCAAAGCAAGTAACATTTTCTATTGTTAACTCATTGTTTGTTTAAATATATGCTGCATGATTTGAAATAAAATCAATATAGCGGGGCTTCTAAACTCAAATGATTAATTAACGATAATCATGAATTAATAAAGGATATAAAATCTTCAATTGTAAGTGATTGAGAACTAAGGACTTTTGTCTAGCAATATTATGAATCCCACCATTTAACTTTTATTGTTAAAAATGAAATTCATAGTAAAACTCCCATATAATCAATAGTTATCCATGCGTATAATACTTGAAGTACAAAAGCTTTATGTTAGAGATAACTAATATTTGGAAATAAGAGGTCAAAAGCTATCATCTGAAAATAAGTTATTTTGATCCATAAATATTTTATTTGAGGGAATAAGTAATACGTATTTAGAAACTCC
Source organism: Allium cepa (assembly GCA_030765085.1). Taxonomy (NCBI): domain Eukaryota; kingdom Viridiplantae; phylum Streptophyta; class Magnoliopsida; order Asparagales; family Amaryllidaceae; genus Allium; species Allium cepa. The sequence continues at coordinate 1,042,044,332 of CM060928.1, forward strand.
TCTTGGAAATAAGAATGAACCAGGGGCCTAAATTCAGATGTTAATGGACGTCGTTAAGAGTTGCAAATTGATAACCTTGATTTAGGCATTAAGAAGACAAACTCGAAGTTTTTTGGTTGCAGACTTGCATGTCCATTGTAATTCCAATACCACTGCTTTTAAACCTTGATTTGGGAATTGATAGATAGAATCCAAAATTGATGATAAAAAACCTGAAATTCAAATTCAGGTATTAGAAGGTTAAGAATCTAAAACTCATATTAGACCATTAAAAGGCAAAGTTCAGAAGTTAATAGTAAGATGTTCAAAACCCAGATTCGGGTTTTAATAAGTGAAATTCTCTTCGCTCTCAACCCCATATTCGGGTATTAGTGATGGATAATTAGAAATCCATAATAATTTTATTCATGACAGGAATCTCAAGCCCATATTAGGCATTAATAGTGGATAATCAGAAATTCATAATAATTACCTTCATAATAATAATGTGATATCCCGGAAATTTGGCAATATAAATTTAATAATCTGTGTTAAAAATTTAATTGATTTAATAATTTTTGATAACAAATTTTGAATTGATTTAATATTCTTCTTTTAATAAATATTTAAATTGGAAGATTTTATCTTTTTTAAAAGCTAATAAATTGTTTTCTGTTTATAATATATATAATTGTACATATTGTAAATTGATAAACTTTGATTTGGAATTTGGTATATGAATCAATTTTTAATTCTAATTTATTTTTGGTAAATTGGAAATTTGATTTAAATTTAACGTTTAACTTTTCAACATAATTTAATAAATAATTATATGGTTTATCATTAGAGTAAATCTTATTTGTTTAAATTTATATTTTAATTAGCTTAAAAATGAATTTAAATTTGATTAGCATAAAAGCTTTGTCTTATTTTCTTTTTAAAATATTGCTTTAAATTTTATATATAAGAATTTACAATACAAATTACAAATGATCTTAATTTGTTTATAATCTCTTTTATAAATTATTTAATATTGTTTAATTTTTTATTTTTACATAATAATTATAATTTTTAGTTTTTCATAAACATAACTAAATTTTGTTAGAGATAGGATTTGTTATTTTTAATTTTTATAAGAGTTATATATGCATCTATATATAACTTTATTTTTAAATTTGGATTTATAATTTAATTTAAAATTTGAATTTAATGTCTTGAATTTAAAGAATAAATATTTAAAATATTTGAATAAGCTTATAATATTAATTTGTTTGTTTCATTTTTTTAATTTAAAAACAAAAAGAGATAAATTCATTTATATAAGAAATAAAATAAGATTTAAAAGCTCTTATAAAATAAGTTAGAGTTTTATAAATAATTTAGAACTAAAATTAAAATACTTAATACATGTGTAAGTTTATTAACACTTAAAATGACATGTGTTAAGGCGTAAACTAAATTTAGTGACAAATGTTAAAATTGAAACAAGTGTCAATTTTATTTTCCTTTTTCTTTTAATTTAATGAAATTAAAATTTTTTCTTATATAAACACAATACTCCTCATCTTATTCATTTTCTATTCTTTTTTTTTCAAAAACATGAGAAATCTTCAGCTGTAAAAGAATCTGAAATCAATAATCAAAACCAAGATCTGAAATCTAAACTTCTTCATTCAAAAACAGAAAACTAAAATCTGTTTTCCCTTAAAATATATCTGAAATCTCTCTCCAAATTCATTTACCTGAAAAGCAAATTTGCAACTTCATCCAAACCTGCATGCAATTGAAGAGCCTCTACATCTCTGTTTGGAAACCTCAATTCAAATTCCTGCAATCAATTTGCAAATTCCCAAAATCTGCATGCATCCACAAAGTTCAAATTCATGTCTGCATTTTTTTGGAAACAAACATGCATGCATCAGGGAGCTTAAGCAATTAAACAAGATGGAAGTTTTTTTTAAAAATCAAACATGCAAATGGAATCTGGAAGCATGCATCAGGGGGCAAGCATTTGCAGTAAACCAAGATGAATGTTTTAAAAAAATCAAGACAAAAGTTTTTTAAAAAAATGCATGAAACTGTAAATCTGAAAGCAAATCAAGTTCAGGCTTGTCAAAGCGTGGATACTCTGCTCCTAAAATCTGTGAGTAACAATTTTTACTAAATAAACTTAAGTATTAAATTAGTTGCTTGTTTATTTCTGGAAATAAGTGTGTTTGCATGTTATATTTCAAGTTCATTTTTGATAGATACTGAATGTATGCGTGCAGTTGAATATATGATCTTGCCTGTCCAGGATTCAGATTTAAATCCTGTTCAAAAATCATGATATCATACTCAAATCCTTGTTATAGTTTAAGATTTAAACATAGTATGTTATGTAAAATAAGTTAGAGTTTAAAGCTTTATTAATATAAGAAGAAAATAAATAAATCTCTATAATTGACTCTGGAAGTCAAAATATAACAGAACAAATTTTTGTAAATGGAAATTTGATCATGCAGTTTCATTGATTCAAGAGTATGAATTGATTACTTAAACTAATATTTGAATTTTAAAACTTAAATCAGAAATTTTACTTTGAAATTAGAAGAGTATTTCTGGTTTGTCTAAAAAAGTTGTTTTGGTAGGATTGTGTCAACCTAAGTGGATGGAGTGGATAGTGTTTTCTTTGGTGATGGAGTAGTGATAGCAGAATCATGGAAAAATACTGGATGAAGGATTAATGCATTGTGATGATGGGGGTTTCGAATTGAAATTTTAAACCCTAAGTATTCAATTCATCTGAGAATTGATTGCCGCAAACTCGAACAGTGATCGAGTTTGACCAGATTCTAGTAGGAGGTTGAGGAAGTGTGGAAGTGGTTGTGGCCGGAGGTGGAGCTTCCCTGGAGGTCGGAATTTGGTGATTGAGGCGAATTCCAGGTTGCGACATTACTTCTGTTCTTGAGCTTGTATGCTAAATCTTGATTTGGGGTTCTGCAAATTTGTTTGAGGGCCGAAATCGAGTTGGGAGGTGGTCGGCGATGTGCGCAAGTGGTCGCGAAGGGGTCGGAGTTGATGGCGTGACGGTGTAGGTGCACGGCGATTTTGAGTGTATCGGTTTGTTTTGGGGATGAAGGAGTACTCGTGTTTTTGTTCGGGTTTACTCGTATGTGGCTCGAAGCATGTGGGTCGTGAACTCGAAGCATTGTGTTGTGGGCTCGGGTGAGTTTGATAGTTACAGGTTTTCTGTTAAACCTGTCAAATTTTAGTTTGAAAAGATTTCAAGATGGAGGTGTTACTCGAGTTTACTCGAGTTTATTAGTGTTTTACTCGAGTGAATCGTTGGGGTTCGAGATTGTTTTCAGATTAGAAAAACTTGTCTTGTTTCCAAAATTTAAATTAAATTTTAAAAGTGTAAGCAAAGATTTAAAGTGAGTTTTAAATCTAAGTTTAAATTATGAATTCAAATTCATTTTGAATTGTAGCTGTAAATGACTAAGTTTTTCAATTCAAATTTGCTTTAAAATAAATTTAAAGGAGTTATTGTTTAAAAATGTTTTTAAAGAAATTTGAATTTAAATTTGGAAATTGAAATATAAAGTAATGTTTAAACAAAGTTTAAATTTAATTCAAATTTGGATTTGAATCTTTGTTTCAAAATAGATTTTGAGTTTTATAAATTTAAGTATTTTAACAAATTTGAATGATAAAGAAAATGTTTGAATTTAAAAAGAAATTTGTTTTAACTTTTGTAAAATCTCTTTTATAAGAAAAGTATTGTTTATCATTTCAAGTTTTAAATTGATTTTAAAACTTGTTAAAGTCAAATTTTAATTTAATGATTTTTTATTCATTTAATTATTAAGGTAATTAAAGATAATTAATTTATTGAATAAATTAATAAAATGGATAATTACTTAAAGTAATTAAGGGATTAATCTTAAAGGTTTAAGATTAATTATTCTTAGAATAATTAACTTGTAATTTAAGAGTCATTAATTTATAAGATTTGATTTTTTTAATTAATGATTAATAATTAATCAATCAAATAATAATGGATTAAATAAAGTTTAAGTTAACACTTAATTAATCAAATAATTAGGGGTTAATTAATGGTTATTAATTAATAATGATTAAAGTAAGCTAATTATTTTAGAGAAATAATTAATGAATTGTTTAATAGTTAATGAAGCTCATTAACTAAGGATTATTTAATAATTAATTAATGTGATTAATTTAATAATTAATTAGATCAACTAATTTAAAGATAATCATTTGTGTAAAGTGTTAAGTATAATTACTTATGGGAGTAATTATGGAATTAATTACTAATTGTTATTAATTGAATTTAAATTGATTAGATTAAGTTAATTAATTCAGTTTAATTAATTTAAATTAATCATTTGATGATTTGTGGAGTATAATTACTTAATGTAATTTAATGAAGAGAAATTACTTAGGGAAGTAATTTATGGGTAATTACTGGATATAATTAATTAAAGGTAATTTGATGATGAAATTAATTTGAGTATAATTACTTTGTAAATCAATCAAGGGATTAATTGGAGATAATTAATTAATGAGTAATTAATTTATTTGGTGAAGTAATTAAGGGTAGTTAATTACTGAATGGAGTTAATTAAGGGTGATTAACAATTATGGTTTAAATGAAGATTAATTACTTAATGCAATTAATTTAATTTGGAGAATGTAATTAGTGATCATTAATTATTATAATTGATGATGTAATTAAAAATGGAATTAATTAGAAATAATTAATAAATGAAGGAATTAATTAATGTAATTAATTAAGAAGTAATGTAATTAATTTTAGTTAATTAATTAAAGATTAATTACTGTATTTGGTTAAGTATAATTAATTTGAGAAATTAATTAGTGCATAATTACTTGAATGTAATTAAAGGATAATTAATCAAGGATGATTAATTAAAATGAATAATTAGTTGAAGATTACTTAATTGATTTATAATTAATTAATAGTGGTGTAAGAAAGTATTGTAATGATGAAGTAATTAATTTAATTTATTTTAGATTAATTAGAAATGATGTAATTAATTTAATTCATTTTAAATTAATTATATTTGTGTGATTATTAATCATTGCTTATATTTGAATGGATGGTATGATTTGCCATGAATGGTTTGAATCTCAGTTATGAGATAAGTAATGTTGAGTGATATGGATGCAGTGGTTGCATTGTGATGTTGATATAGATTATCTTTTGACAATGATAATATGGATTATCTGTTGTAATGATAATGTTGATTATCTGTTGTGAATCTTTGATTTATCTATTTGGATATATAGATAATTGAATTGTTTTAAATCTTTAAAAAAACTTGGCCTTAAAAGACACGCTTTGGATTTCGATGAGACCGGGATCGGGTTTCCATATTTGGATATCCGAAAACCACATCGATCCAAATTAACGATAGGTCGTGAATCTTATGTGAAGAGTGAAGACTCGAGGTGTAAGAACTATACGTCAGTATAACTCTGGGGGTGATTCCGTAATGAGTTTGACGGAACTAGTTCTTATAGGTTCAAGATGGTGATTTAGAGTGCAAGGGTTATCATCATTAACTCTGAGGGTGATTTCAAAATGAGTGTAACGAGATAATGCCTTCGGTTTCATTCGAACCCGGAACAAACTTTTATGGATTGAATGCTTTCAGAACATCGTTAGGTGGACGATGAACATTCTAAGAGATGTGTTCTCTAAAGGTAATCGTAGCCTCAAGCCTCGTCAATCCGGAATGGCTAAAACAGGGGAGGTGCAGCAAGGCTAAGTGGGTCATTCCTAAGTAGGACAAGATTTTCCCCTGTCTAGAGGTCCATTTTATATTCTGCTTAGTGGGCGGTTGGAACGTATGCCAACTGCGGGTTTGTCTTGTTCGAGACTGTCCAGTAAGAGATGGTTCCGGTCTTGTGTTGCAAGGGAGCAGGCGTACTCCTCGGTACGTTGATCTAGGCCACGTACTGTGACGGACGGTACCCCAGTAGCCCTGCCATTGTATGGAATCCAAAATACAATAAGTGCCAACGGTTTTGATTGTATTACCCAATTTTGTGGCTAGTAACTGGAATTTAATAGATGTAACAATTTTGGCTATTTCTTATTTACTTGAAAACCCTAGACCTATTATAATATCACTGGATTTCCTATCAAATGTTTTGGTTAGCGTAAGGTAAAAACTTTTCCATGTTTATGTGTGGGAAGTCTTACGTGATACCTTTCTTTTCAAAAAGTTTTTCAAAGTTAAGCAACTTTAACCTGTTACTCACACCAGACCCATGTCCGACCTAGAGTTTATCTTCTGTTTTCTTAAACTCTTAGGTACTCAAATCTTTACGAGTAGCCAAGGGAATTCAGGTTTGCTTTGACGAATTATGGAGGAGCAATGGAGCAGGAGGCTTCTGCGTTGTAGATATATAGTTCCGTTGTGTGTTCTCTGTGTTGGTATTTCTTTGTTGAGTAGTATTGAGTTGTAATAACTAGACAGGTGTTTATAACTGTCTAGCATGTGATGTGTATTCTGTGTAACTCTGATTAGTGTTGTATACTATGTAATATTTATGTTATTAATATAATTTATTCGTTCCGCTGTTGAGATTCTGATGCTGTTTCTTCTTTCTTCTATTTCTTTTCTCTTTTCTATCCCTTTCTTTCTTCAAGATGATGCAATTTTCTGTGGTGAGAAAATCGGGTCATCATAGGCTGTATCAGAGCGCTAGGTTGAGTGAATACCTAGGCTATGGAGTGGTGTCTATCTTGAGAGAGCGTATTTGTAATTTTAAATATATATATATACTTCTACCTATTAGTTGGGTTACCTATTCAGGTTTGCCAATATAAATTAAAGGTAGAGACGGCAGTAGGGTGTGCAACACGACTACTACCAACGGTTGGAGTTTGAGTGTTGAGGTTGAAAGTGTATCTGTCGAGACTGTAGACCTAATACTTTCTCGAGTAAGTTGTGCAGAGTGTAGAGATTTCATAGATCTCTGAAGGTAACCTTTTAAAGGTTCAGAGTTTATTTTTGAGTTGGATGAGTAGGGTTTGGATCTGTCGGCTAGGTAGAAGAGAATAATGATATCTTGATACCTCAGGAATTAGTAGCTGTGTGATGAGACGCAGTGACTATAGATGTGTCCAAAGATTTTTCTTTGGGACAAGTTTAAGGAAGTATATATGCTTCGATGTTGTGGCTGGATTCAGCAGGATGTTTCTGTCTAGTTTGAGGCCCGAGTTTCTCGAAGAATTTTGGATTAGGAAGTCTTTGGCGTCGATGTCAGCATTGCAGCTCGGAGTTTTCTGTGTGCCAGCAAGAAGGTCTTCTAGTTAGTAGTTTTCTGAAGATGGAGTTCAGAAGCAACAGAGTGGATCCAATTCTTCGATGGACTGGCTAGTTAAGCGTAAGCTGTTCTGATTGGTAAGGAGAGAAAGCAGTTTTCTTTGAATATTGGACGGGTTGATCGCAAAAGTGACTTGTGATAGTTTGAGTGTTTTCTTGAGTCATCAAAAGTTTGTTCGCTACAGGAGGTTGAGTTTTCTTATCGACTGGATTCCAGGAGTGCTACCAGTGGTTCAGTTTAGTAGAAGGATCAGATGGGACATCTGAGTTTTCTTTTATGGATCTGTTAAACTGTGATGACCCGGAATTTCTGGCAATGTCAATTTAGTAATCTGAATTAAAAATTAAATTGATTTGATAATCTTTGTAATAAGATTTGAATTAATTTAATAATTAAATAAAATAAATAGTTAATTGATAGATTTTATCTTTTTAAATTAAATAAATTGTTTTCTATTTATAATATATATATAATATTGTATATATTGTATATAGATCTTGTTTTAATCTTGTTAACGTAAAAATCAGACGCTAACACTCCATTGTAGATTGAAGTTGAGCGAAAGCACCACCCGTGAACACGGGAACTAAAAACAAGTAGAAAAATCACAGAGAAAGCAGAAAAGACAACAGTTTTTATAGTGGTTCGGCTTAAGGTAAGCCTACGTCCACTTTAATTCTCTTTATTTCTGAATCAATTACAACTTTACAACAATCTTCAATTACAATTCTGATGAGACAAACAACTAGAACTTTGATGAAGAAGAATTCTTCGAATCCATGTAGATTGCGTTAGATTTTCCCTCAAAGTTAGTTGAGATGCCTTTCGAACTTGAAGTGTCGAGTCAGTCGAGAATTCAGCAGAGTATTGGCGCTTAAAGTGATCGGCCCAAAAGTCCATTTCATGTTTGAGGTAGGTTGGTATTTATAGGGAAATCTCCCCTTTAGGTCATAAGTCATGACCGGTCTAAAGTAAGTCGTGGCCGACTTATCTGGCCCAGCCCCATGGTCTCACAAAAGTTCATTTGTACAAGTCCTAAGTCACCCACGAGTCATCATCTAAGTCGCAAATGAGTCAACTGGTCCTTTTGATGCGGCATTGAACCTTCACCCAGTAGCATTAGGTCGTGGACGACTCAAGCTAGGTTGTGAGTCATGTACGAGTTAACTGATAAGCTTGTTCCCTTTAGATAATAACCAAAGTCCTGAGTCGTGCACGAGTTAAGAGGTCACTGTGTCAAGTAAGGAGCAACACCTCATTTGCTTAAGTCGCTCACGACACATGCTAGGTCGTAAGTCGCAGATAGCTCTAAGTCGTTAGCTCATTTCCTTCTTAAGTCGTGCTTTCTCTTGAACCGTTAGGTCATCTTGTCCTTGAGTCGTGGGCTTCCTTAAGTCGTAAACTGTATACCCTCTTAAATCGTAGAAACCTTAAGTCGTGGATGTCTTAGGTCGTAAAGCATCCCTTCTCTTTTAAACTGTTAAGTCGCAGGCTTCTCTATGTCGTAAGTCACCAAGTCCTTCAACTCGTTATTCCGTTAGGTCGTCCATAACTTGAGCCGTAGATCGTCCATAACTTGAGTCGTAGATCGTGGTGACCTTAAGTCGTAAGTCGTTTACGCCTTAACTTGTTAAGTCGTCACACACCTTAAGTTGTGAAGTTTCCTAAGTCGTAGATCACTCTTGAACCGTCAAGTATCTTAAGTCGTGCCAGGCCTTGACTCGTTGACTTAACGGGGTTAACACTTGCCCCTCGAAGCACACGCCTAGGTCGTAGGTCGTGTGCTTCGACTTATCTTAACTCGTGTGCAGGTTCAAATTTCATTGCCTCGAAATATAAAAGGCTTAGGTCGCCTCTTCTTCACCTACTTGCTTCCGTGTTTACTTCCGCCATTAACGACCTTCGAAGCTTTTCAGAGACGAATTCGATCAGTTCACCTCATCACCAATCAAGTTCCTGCCACCTTCATCATCACACTACGTAAGTAAGCTCATCACTTGCTCAATTTCACAACTACTGTTACCTTTCGAACATGGACTTCCCACTTTCCAACCCCCATCCAAATCCTCACACCATGTTTCATCTTGAGTCACGTTATGATTGATTGCTGACAAACTTGGAGCGGTTTGATTGAGTTTTTAGATGACTTACAAGGAGAAGATGATGGGTTACCATATTTCGATTCAGTGGATCCACGAATTTAGAGGAGACGATATTGTCCTACATGGGTTAACGGGTTAGGAGTTAGGAAGATAATGGGTTATTGATTAGATGGGAGGTTTGTTGATGAAGCGAAGTGCTGACTTGGACATGACCCAATAACTTTGGGCGATCTATGATCCCTCTCGACTTAACTAGATACGACATAAGCTTTGAGTCATGGCCGAGCTAAGGCTTAAAGAAATCTTGTTACTTTGAACTGAAACCTTCTCTCCTTAACACGCTTTGCGGCTTATAGGACCAACAATTCAAGGAGCCAACGACTTAACTTGCAGGAAACCTTTTAAGTCGTGGACGATTTATCTTTTAGGTCGTGGACGACTCAACCTTTAGGCCGTGGATGACTCATCACTTGAACGATCTTATACTTGCCAAATTGTTTCCTTTAGCCTAAGCCAATTGCATCCCACCCTGTTAGGTTGTGAACGACTCATGACTTTGAGAACTTTAGACTGTGACTCAATGTCCTGAACAAAAATTTGAAAACTTAGAGATGTTGATAGAACTTGATTGTATTTCCAATTTGAATTGCCAGGATAAACTGCTTGAACTTTGAACTGTTTAGTCTTTAAACTGTTAAACTTTGTTGCATTCTCTCACAGATCACTTTTGACTTGCAAGCTAACAATCTGTTCAGCACATCATTTACAGAAAATTGGGACGAATATACTACCACTGATTGCCCACATCAAATGGCAGATTAGTGAACAACAGATAATCAACTTAAATAGACTGTGTGAACGAAGTGCTTTTAAATCATCAAATTCAAGTAAAGTATTAAAGCAACATTGAAATAGTCAACTGAAACTGCTCAGTTTGCACTAATACTATACCTGAACTTTGAATTAACAGGTCCTGAAATTTGGTAATCGATCAATTGTCGACTAGTTTAATTCCAGTTATATTTTCTTGTTATTATTATTATTAGTTCTGCACAACACTTCACACTTTTAGGAAATGTGCACCTTCACATTTGAATATCCAGTTGCTTGTGTAGAATGACTTCTCAGCAAGAAGATATAATAGCCCAGGCTGGAGAGGCCATTCTTATTCCAGCTCCATTAGTCAATCCTCCATAAAGAGCCCCTACCACCTTATCGTACAAAGCTTTTCGTCAGTTGTGTGGTTAGTTTGGCATTGCTGAGGCAGATGCCATTCTTCCTGAGAAAAGTGACACTACCGATGTGGCGCTACTGGCTTTGTAGCGGTTAACCGGCAAATGTGCCTAAGCGGGGCCATTCCCCCTTTCAACAACTTTCTCCAAAATCTTCTTCGTCGACTAGCTATCTCCCCATTCCAGCTACATCCCAATGGCTATGCCATTCTGATGGGGTTGTGCGTGCTATTTAAGAAAACATTTGATCGACTTCCAAGGTTTTACGAGATTTGCTTCCTATGCTCCTTTACTAGGACTAAGGATCATCCTTCTATCACCGTCGTGAGAAGCGCCCGAAATCGTAAATTGATCGTTGGCATCCCTGACACTGCCCATGGGTTCTTAACTCAATTCTTCTATGTCCGCTGCCCCCCGGGGTTTTATGCTGTGTGGAGGGAAGGAAGTAAGATCATCTACCTCTACCTCTCCTATACTTTGAGTTTTGTGAAGTCCGAATTGCCAAGTGTTAACTTCATTTTTTCATTCAGCGCTTCCCCCGCCTTCTAGAGATCCCAGCCACAAGCCAACTCTGCAGAGGCTCGTAGCTGTACCGGTTGAAGAGCGGGATATGAAATTTTTGTTGAACGACGAATTCCTTCACCAGTTAGGACTTCTTCACCCTTCTCGCGCCACACACCCCCATGAGGTTCCAGACTCCCCACCTAAAGCATTAAATGCCCCAACTTCTTCTGACGAACCAACACCAAAAGAACCTGCCTCCGAGGCTTCTCTGGTGAAGTGCTCTATTATTGTCGATGTTGCGGGGTCGTTTGGCAAATCCGCACTTGCCCCAGTCATTGAGGAAGAAGAGCCTCATGGATCTCCCCAACGTTCACAGAAGTCTGGCGAAGAAGCTGGGAAAACAAGCCCTGTCAGGAAGAGCGGGGACGACACTTTCGAAGGGTTGAGCGACCTTTTTGCCACCTCACAGGAGATCTTTAAAGACGACCCTGTCACTACAAGGGCTTCTTCTTCAGTAGTGGAAGCGACTTCTTCTTTGCAACAAGCTCCGTCAACCCAAGAGTTGACGTTAACTACTACCCCCACAACTACTCCGCAATCGAAGAGTGGTTCGTAGTTTGATGCGCGTAGTTTGCACATCACACACACTTAGAATCTTTCGGCATTTCCATACACCAAATTCTTTGTTCTTTGAAGATTCTACAGTTACACTTCTTTTCTCTGAAGACTTTTAAGACTTGTTTCTTTTTTTATTTCAGATTCTCCGATGGGACACAGCAGCTGTTACTATGATGACTTTCAGCGCTACGGGAGGCGTAGTCAATATGATTATAGGCGCTACCTTTCCGTTCACAGAGAAACCGATGAAGAGAGAGCCGCCCGAAAGGCTCAGGAGAGGAGGGCTCAAGAAGAGCGCTATGAGAGGAAAGAAAAGGAGGAGCGCCACGATTCTTCCCAGAGAGGTGACGACTCTCACAAAAGAAAATCCCATGATGACCGGGGAAAAAGTCATACAGTCGAGGACCCAAGCAAGCGTGCCAGGCACGGTGAGAAGCATGCAACTACCACTCCTGAAAAGGTCACTGCCCCTATCTCACTTGACATTCCTTCTGGCTCTCCTGCTCTCGGGAAGACAGACATTCAGACAATAATCAGTAGGCCTAAATTCCAAGTTGGACTAGGCCCGACTACTCTGCAAAGCCGGTTCATGCACTGGTGCCTAAAGGGAGTGCGGTTCGATCTTGACTTGGTCCCTATTGATAAACAAGCAATGCTGCAAAATCTTGATGCTGTTAAACTTGATATCGAGTGGATGTCAGGGTGGCAAAAGCTTGTTGATGAGCTTCAAAGGGTCAACCGTGCGAATATAGAGGCTATGCTGACCATGGAGAATGACAAGGCCAAATGGCAGAAGGTTCTTGAGCAGCATGATACCGAAATGAGGAGCATCACTACTTACAATGAAGAACTTGAATCGAAAGTTGAGGAACTTAAACAATAGCTTGCTACTTCTTCTACCTCATATACTCAAAAAGAAGAAGTACTTCAAAAGCAAGTTCGCGATGCTCACGCCGCTCAGCGACATGCCGAGGCACAACTTGAAGCTGAGCAGAAAACAGCAGGAAGGTATCGCGCTGAGGTTACAGAGTTACGGGAGAAAGTCAACTCTCAGGAGGCGGAAATTCAAATGCTAAAGCTTCAACTCTCCAAGGCTGAAAGAGAGCGTGATGAGGCCGTTGCCGATAAAATTGCAGATGAAGAATCTAATGAGGCAACGAAGACCAGCATCAGCTCAACATTATTTGACTTCTACCTGCATAGCGTCTTGGGGTGCGGTAGTCTCGCCTTTCTAGGCCCCAAATATGAAGTTACACTGGCTGAAGTGTGGGAGGCTGCACTTGACATGCTTGGCGGTAAAGGTGCTGGCTATGCCGAATCAGCTCTTGAGGAGCATTACTTGGATGCCGATGCTCGCGCTGCTCTTGCCAAGGGGAAAGAACAACTTGCAAAATTAAGAACTGAAATGGCAGAAGGAGAACGTTCAGGAAAAATTACTTCAACTATTCCAGTTCAACCTTCGCCTTCGGCCGAAATCGACATTATCGGCTCCAGTTCTCTTTCTCCATCCCTGGTTAAAGTTACAACTGAGATCACAAGTGCATAGGGTGGAGATGAAGGCGAAGAGAGCACCGAAGCACAAGCTTATAAGGTTGATATCAGGAAGCCGACTTCTCCAGGTAACTCTATTGTTAATCTTGCCCAAGTAGACTGCTCATTTACTTCTTATGAGTTCGATGAGCTTCTTGACTATTTCCTGAACCTCAATGAGCCTTTATCTCCTCTCTTTACTGACTTTAACTTCTTTTCTTCTATAGAGAAAGTGTCGAGCATCGTTCAGACTCCTCCTCCTTCAATTATTCCTCCTCCGCCTCTCCAGGTCACTCCTCCATCCGCCTCTCAACCCGGGTCGCAAGAGGAGCAAATAGAGTCTCTTCATGGCTTAGGTGATCCTATTGCTTCTCAAGAACACGGGGGAGAAGGGCTTGGAGAAGGCAATGAGTCTCCGGAGCGAACCACTTCTGACAACATAAAATTATCTGCTCTTGTTACTCCGGGAAGTGAGTCTTCTTCAAGGAGAAGGAGGAAGCGTGCCACTTCCAAGAAGAGAAGGAAAGACATTCTTGTTTCTGAAGAGGAAACGAAAGTTGATCCGACAGTAACCCTCTCTCCTTCATCCCGACTTTCCCAAGCCGTCCTGAAAAGCAGCCTATTAGGTCAGGTGAAGGCTCTAAGGGTGGTGGCAGGAAGAAGTAAGGGGGTCCTGCTTCGATTTATTTTTACTTTTTTCTTTTTGCATGTACTGGCCGGAGATTGTGCGGGTACCGGCCTCCTCTTTTCTTTTTCTTTTTATTTTGAAACCTGTACCTGTACAAAATTTTGACAGTATTGCATAAAATGATTCTTTTTGTTTGTACAAACTTCTGTCTGTATTTGAGAATGCATTTACTATTCATTTTTGTACAAGTTTCTTTATATGATATTGCAGTGAGCTTGTGGTATGTTGTTCGAGCGTAATTTTTACCAATGTAGCTATACCATGTTGCCCCTATACAATAAGTTCGTTGCAATATTTTATACTTTGAGGGGACTTGTACTCTTATTTTCTGGAGAATAATTATTCCATACTTGGAGGAATATTATTTCGTTAAAAATAGAGTACATCTCCCTCCATATGTGTTTTTACGCTTCATCCTTCGAAGATATCACTTTTTCTTTTGTGCATACACACATTTTTACCAAGTGAATTCTTCTATGTGGTAAAGCGGGCCTTTGAAGGGCACTTTAACTTCTTTTTGAGGAAGAGTATTTTCCAGAATAGGTGAATCATTCTTCCTTTGAGAGTTAAAGTGTGCTTTTGAAGAGGGTTTTTTTTTATATTGCGCCTTAGTGGAGGGCTTTCTGATCTTTACTTTGCGTTTCTGACGAAATGCTTCTTTGAAAAGTTGTACCTCTAAGGAGGGCTTTTTCATGTTTCTACACTTGGAAGTTTTATTTCAATCTCGGTGAAACGTGTGCCTCCGAAGAGTTGTGCCTTTGAGGAGGGCTTTCCACGTTTCAACACCTGGAAGTTTTATTTCAATCTCGGTGAAACGTGTGCCTCCGAAGAGGTCTTTCTGTTCGATTGTGCCTCTGGGAAGAGGTCTTTTTGTTTCTGCCTTTGGGAAGAGGTCTTTTTGTTTGGTTGTGCCTCTGGGAAGAGGTCTTTTTGTTTCTGCCTCTTGGGAATGGCTTTTATTTTTTCCCTGTTCGCTGGGAAGCGGGCCTCCGAGGAGGGCTTTTGACATTTCGTCTCACGGGAGTGTATCACCGATCACTGTGAAATGTGTGCATCTGAGTAGGGTTTGTGCCTGGAAGTTTGGAGTTTCTTTCTCTCAGTTGGACGGATTCACGGGAGTGTATCGACCAATCAGTCCGCAACTTTATGTTGAGAAAGACCTCTCTTTTTCTGGTTAGGCCCGCTCGACGTCTTTTAGCATTTCAACTGTGGTGAAATGGGCCTCCGAAGAGGGCTTTTCACGTTTCAACACTTGGAAGTTTTATTTCAATCTCGGTGAAACGTGTGCCTCTGAGTAGGGCTTTTGCCTGGAAGTTTGGAGTTTCTTTCTCTCGGTTGGACGGATTCACGGGAGTGTATCGACCGATCAGTCCACAACTTTGTATCGAGAAAGATCTCTCTTTTTCTGGCGAAGCCCGCTCGAGGTCTTTATCCTCCGAAGAGTTGTGCCTCCGAAGAGGGCTTGTGCCTCCGAAGAGGTCTTTTGCTGATTGATGCTTGCTCGCCCATGTCTCTTTGCCATCTATTCATGTCGGCGATCCCCGTTATCTTTTGCAAGTGTCATCCTTTTTTAATTGCCAATAATTTCCCTTATCCAAAGAAATATACTTCATAGTTAAGCAAGTTGGTGGTGGTAGACACAGGCTATTTAACTGGTTGTTTGTTTGTTCAAACATTTGCAGTTAGTTAGATATGGTCCACTTCCATCCACATCGCTAACTTTTGTTCGAAGCACTTCTTTTGTAGGATTTGAGTATGGAAATTTTGAATGGTTTGGCGTTTGCTTGCTGGGTGATGTCGGAGATAGCTTGGTCTTGTGACGGGTAAGCTTTGTTTTTATGGCCTGCATGATTAAATCGACATTTTAGTAAAACAGTTCACGTATTTTATATGTCGAAATAAAACAAAGCAGTTTATAATAGTAGAGAACACAAGATTTATAGTGGTTCGGCCAAAAACTGGGCCTACATCCACTTTATAGCTTTTCATTATTCACTTGCTTTACAATTTCTTTCAATACAAGAATCATATATTTGCAATTCTTTTATAACATTTCAGCAAAGCTTTCAAGTAAAATAAGGACGCAAATGATTGCTGTTCCAAGCTCATGGGATTGGTTCTCCTTCGACAGTTGTAAGTTTGAATGTGCTGTCAAGAAGCTACGTGCCTATAACATATGGCGCTTCCCAGTTTGGCCCAAACACACCTGTGGCTGTCATGATTCTCTTCAGGACCAGGTCCCCAACTTCAAAGCTGCGCTGACGAACTTTGGAATTGAAGTGCCTGGCTATTCTTTGTTGATGAGCTGCAATTCTAAGCCTCGCCTCTTCTCTTCTTTCGTCAAGGAGGTCAAGTGCTTCCAGTTGCAGTCTATCATTCTCTTCTTGATCAAAATGGATCCTTCTGTGTGAGGGGACTTCAGTTTCCACTGGAATCATCGCTTCTGATCCGTATGCCAATGAAAATGGAGTATGCCCAGTCGTAGTTTTGTGGGTGGTTCTATATGCCCATAGTGCAAGCGGTAACTTGTCGACCCAACCACCTTTTGCCTTTTCCAGCTGCTTTTTGATGGTTGATTTGATGATTTTTTTTACTGCTTCCACTTGCCCGTTTGCCTGCGGATGAGCCACTGCTGAGAAGCTTTTTCGGATCCTGAATCGCTTGCAGAAATCTTGGAACTCCTCACTTTCAGACTGAGTACCATTGTCTGTGATTATCTTCTGAGGCACACCATACCTGCAAATGATTATTTTAGTC
The DNA here is from genome assembly GCA_030765085.1 of Allium cepa. NCBI lineage: Eukaryota > Viridiplantae > Streptophyta > Magnoliopsida > Asparagales > Amaryllidaceae > Allium > Allium cepa. Next base: position 1,042,061,104 of record CM060928.1, read on the forward strand.
ACAAAACTTATCATTTTCTTAGAGGTAATAGTAGCCAATGGTCCAGCTTCAGCCCATTTAGTGAAGTAATCAACAGCACCGATAGCATATTTAATCCTCGATTTGGCAGTCGACAAAGGCCCAATGAGATCTATTCCCCAGATGGAAAACGGCCATGGACTGACCATTTGAGTTAGCTCAGTAGAGGGTGCTCTAGGAATTTTGGCAAATCTCTGGCATTTATCACACTTTCGGGAATATTTAGCAGCATCCTGATTAATTTCTGGCCAAAAGTATCCATAACGGAGGATTTTCTTTGCTAAAGTTTGACCACCTATATGATCCCCACATTCTCCTCCGTGTACTTCATTCAGAATTGTCTTAGCTTCTTCCTTTGTCACGCATCGGAGTAATGGCTTTTAAAATCCTCGTCTGTACAAACGATCATCTTGAATTACGTATCTGGAGGCTTTCCTCATCAGCTTCTGTCGTTCTTTTGAACTTTCTGGCAAAGAACCATTGAGTAAATATTCAAGTATCGGAGTCATCCATGATTCTTGACCTTGGGATACATTCATAATTTAATCAACATCCATCTCATCTGTGCTTGGAGCTGACAAGACTTCGACGGGAATTAATCCCAATAGTTGAGCTTCACCAGTACTCGAATACTTTGCCAGAGAATCCGCCTTCATGTTATCTTCTCGGGGTATATGGTTTATTGAATAGCTGTCGAAATCTTGAAGGAGCTCCCAAGCTTTTGATAAATAGGCGGGTAGATTCCCACCTTTAGCTTGAAATTCCTTCTTGACTTGGCAAACAATAAGTTGAGAGTCACTGAAGATCTATTATGCCTTGATCTTTAGCTCTTTAGCAATCCTTAAACCAGCGATGAGGGCTTCATATTCAGCTTCATTGTTTGTCGAAGGGAATTCTAGTCTCAACGCATAACATAACGACCGCCCTTCCGGGGTTTCAAGAACAACCCCTGCACCAGAATAGTAATCATTCCTTGCGCCATCGACATACAATTTCCATTGGATTGGGACGCTATCAGTGACTTCTTCCTCACTATCACCCTTATCCGTACATTCTGCGATGAAATCTGCAAAAGCTTGTCCATTGATTGCTTTTCGGGGATGGTAAGTGATGTCATATTGGCTGAGTTCAATATTCCATTTCAAAAGACGGCTCGAAGTCTCAGGACGGAATAGGACTTGCTTTAGAGGCTGGTCAGTGAGGACTTCGATGGGATGAGCTTGGAAATACGGCCTCAATTTTCTTGATGCGATCAACAAACAATAGGCGAGCTTTTCCAACCTTGAATAGTTCATCTCTGCCCTAGTGAATCTTTTGCTGATATAATAGACTGGGCGTTGAATCCTTGCGTCTTCACGTACCAACACTGCACTGAGAGCATGAGACGAAATTGCCAAATATATGAAGAGATCTTCACCATTGTCAGGCTTTGAAAGTATCGGAGGCACTTCCATATGACGAACCAACTCAGCAAATGCTTTCTGACATTCAGGGGTCCACTCAAAGTTTTTTCTTCCTTTCTTCAGAGCATCAAAGAATGGAATGCATTTGTCAGTAGCTTTGGAAATGAACCGACTCAAGGCAGCAACATTTCCATTGAGACTTTGCAATTCCTTCTTCGTTCTAGGAGCCTTGACCTCTCTCAGGGCAATGATCTAAGATGGATTAGCTTCAATGCCCCTAGCGCTCACAATGAAACCCAAAAACTTTCCGGACTCCACACCAAATGAACATTTTAAGGGATTAAGCTTCATTCTGTACTTTCGGAGTACTGTGAACATCTCTGCTAAGTGATCCATGTGGTCCACTGCTTTCTTAGACTTTACTAGCATATCATCAACATAAACTTCCATTGTCGTGCCAATCTGTGGTTTAAACATGACATTAACAAGCCTTTGGTAAGTTGCCCCTTCATTCTTGAGTCCGAAAGGCATGACCTTGTAGCAGTAGAGTCCAACATCTGTGATGAAGCTCGTATCCTCTTGATCTGGCTCATGAATCATAATCTGGTTATATCCGGAGTATGCATCCATAAAAGATAACAATTCATGCCCTGCCGTCCCATCCACCAACTAATCGATCCTGGGCAGCGGGAAACAGTCTTTGGGGCGGGCTTTGTTCAAATCTGAAAAGTCAATGCATACTCTCCACTTTCCGTTAGCCTTTTTCACCAACGCTGGATTTGATACCCAATTTGGATAAGTAGATTCTCTGATAAAACCGTTCTCCATGAGCCGATCCACTTCTTCCTTTAACGCTGCCGTTCTCTCAGGACCATGGGTTCTTCTCTTCTGTTTCACAGATGTAAACTTTGGATCAATGTTTAGAGTGTGTACTGCAATCTATGGGGATATTCCACACATGTCAGCGTGAGTCCAAGCGAATACATCCAAATTAGCCTTCAAAAATGAAATCAGAACATTCTGAACTGTTGTGTTGAGTTGTGAACCCACATTAAGCACTTTGTTTGGGTCCTTTGGGTCAACGGGCACCGGCACTGTTACCTCTACCGGTACTACTCTATTCTCCCCTGCACTGGCTTTCCTTGGATCCATCTCTCTTCGTGCGCCACTACATTCGCCAGTGCAGGGTCCACCCTGTAATTGCTACAAGGTTGGTTCCTTGGCGCGGACTGGAGACGCCGCACCTTTTCCCATTTCTCTTTTCCTTGATTCACACAGCTCTGTAAGATAACATTCTCGTCCCGCATCTTGGTCTCCCTTAATCACACCAACTCCGTTATCTGTGGGGAATTTTAGAGTCTGACACCATGGAGCAAGAACAGCTTTGAACGCAGCAAGAGTTGGTCGGCCTAAAAAGGCATTGTAGGCAGAGAATTCTTCAACAATTATAAAGGTTTGCTTTCGAGCCACCTTCCTTAGTCCCTTTCCAAGTTCTACAAACAAATCTATGGTCCCAATCGGCTGTTTGGGTTCTCCAGCAAACCCAGCAATCTTAAGTGATGAAGCTTGAACGTCAACCATTGGAATTTTCATTTGATCAAAGGTCTTCTTGAAGAGGATGTTGCATGAAGCTCCACAATGAACTAAAACTCTTCTCACAGTTGCTGGCCCAATACCAGCGGATATGACCAAAGGATCTATGGTCGGAGCCTCGATACCCAAAGAATCTATGGCACTAAATACTATAAAATCTATGGAAGTCTTTTGTTGTTTTAAAGGCGCATCATTCTCTACAAAAACATTCTCTTCAGCTGGTACATGCCTCAAGGCCCGGGCATACCTTTCCATCTCGCCCCAGCTTTTGCCTGCTGGGTGAGGTCCTCCAGTTATTAAATTGATAACAGGTCTTTCTGATTCATGCTCTACGGCTTTCTCACTTGAGGCAGGACGGTGAGCTGGAACTTGTTGTCCTTGAGTTGACGAAGGTGGGGCATTTATGTTCCTTTTCACATACTGTTGGAGTTTGTTTTCCTTCAAGAGTTGTTCAATTACCTCTTTCAACAGGCGGCATTCATTGGTGTCATGGCCGGGCTGGTTGTGGAACCGGTAGAACCTTCCACGTTTTTCCATCTTAATTGCAACTCTCATTTTAGGTGGTGTCGGATAATTGACATCATCTTTGGTTGCAAATTAGATGTTTTCAGGGGTATCGGTCAAGGGTGTGAAATTGAAAGAACGGCCTTTCTTAGCGTCTCCCTGCTTCTTTCCACCATCGTTTCCCCTTTTCTGAGTGTTTGGTTCTTTCTTGTTCGAAGCAGCACCATTGTTCCCGGCTTGCACTGATACCACCTTAGTCGGTGTTTGGAGGCTCTCCAAGCGCATGAATTCATCCGCTTTCTTGTAGAATTTGTCAAGTGAGTTTGGTTCTTTCATTTTCAACCATTTTCCAAATTCACTCGATTTGTCAATCGCCCTCATCAAGTATGTCAGGACCATGCGTGGCTCAGCATTATCTACCTCAGCCAATGCTATGTTAAAGCGATTCAAAAATGATCTGATGGATTCTCCCGGATTTTGCTCTAGACTTGATAGCGACATTATATCCTTTGCTTTAGAAGCATACAATCGAAATTGCTCCTTGAACTTCCTGGTCAAATCGGAGAATTGATCGATGGACCTGACCGACAGCTTTGTAAACCACAACAGAGCTACACCTTCTAGATAAACCGGGAAGTATCGACATTTAATTTCATCAGATGCCCTGGCACCAGTCATATGCCAATCGTACATACAGAAACTCGTTAGGATCACTCGTCCCCTTGTAAGCCGGAATAGTAGGGGGAACAAATTTCCTTGGGAACTCTGCCTTAAAGATCTTTTCAGCAAATGGAGTTTTCCTTGGAGCGAAACCCCACTCTTTCTCATCTTCATCTCTTCGCATACTTTCCTTCATGATTTGATGAACCATACCCGAAAAATACTCTTCATCATTTACAGGCTCTGGAGGGCACACATCGACCACTCTCTCTGAATTCTGTCTTGACAATCGTTCACGGAGGGTCGGCTGCGGCCCTGATCCTCCAGCTTGAGGAGGAGTCCTTTCTACAAGATCTGCGGCTCTTTGAGAAATGTTCCCTTCAACATCCTGAACTCCCACAGTAGGGTTCCCATCATTATTACCCGATTGATGGTTTGCCCCAAGTAGATCATTCAATTTACTCAAGATCAGGGAATTCTGGGCATTCTGGGCTTCCAACTGCGCATTCTGAGCATTCAATTGCTGATTCAATCCCAAAACTACAGCGTCCAACTCTGCTCGAGTAACTCCAATAGTTGGAGCTGCTTGACTTGAAGGAGGAGAGGTAGCAGTATTCTCTTGAGCATTGTCGGATCTTACAGAACTTCGTTTTCTCCCAGGAGCCATTATTTCCAATAAACTTATGGTTTTACAAGAAATGCTTTCAACAATCCTTCGCAGAGCAATAGTGGAAGTAACCTGAATTCAATTCTCAGTGAAAGCACTAAAAATGTTAACGTAAAAATCAGACGCTAACACCCCGGTGTAGATTGAAGTTGAGCGAAAGCACCACCCGTGAACACGGGAACTAAAAACAAGTAGAAAAATCACAGAGAAAGCAGAAAAGACAACAGTTTTTATAGTGGTTCAGCTTAAGGTAAGCCTACGTCCACTTTAATTCTCTTTATTGCTGAATCAATTACAACTTTACAACAATCTTCAATTACAATTCTGATGAGACAAACAACTAGAACTTTGATGAAGAAGAATTCTTCGAATCCATGTAGATTGCGTTAGATTTTCCCACGAAGTTAGTTGAGATGCCTTTCGAAGTTGAAGTGTCGAGTCAGTCGAGAATTCAACAGAGTATTGGCGCTTAAAGAGATCGGCCCAAAAGTCCATTTCATGTTTGAGGTAGGTTGGTATTTATAGGGAAATCCCCCTTTAGGTCGTAAGTCGTGACCGGTCTAAAGTAAGTCGTGGCCGACTTATCTGGCCCAGCCCCATGGTCTCACAAAAGTTCATTTGTACAAGTCCTAAGTCGCCCACGAGTCATCATCAAAGTCGCAAATGAGTCAACTGGTCCTTTTGATGCGGCATTGATCCTTCACCCAGTAGCATTAGGTCGTGGACGACTCAAGCTAGGTTGTGAGTCGTGTACGAGTTAACTGATAAGCATGTTCCCTTCAGATAATAACCAAAGTCCTGAGTCGTGCACGAGTTAAGAGGTCACTGTGTCAAGTAAGGAGCAGCACCTCATTTGCTTAAGTCGCTCACGACACATGCTATGTCGTAAGTCGCAGATAGCTCTAAGTCATTCGCTCATTTCCTTCTTAAGTCGTGCTTTCTCTTGGACCGTTAGGTCATCTTATCCTTGAGTCGTGGGCTTCCTTAAGTCATAAACTGTATACCCTATTAAGTCGTAGAAACCTTAAGTCGTGGATGTCTTAGGTCGTAAAGCATCCCTTCTCTTTTAAACTGTTAAGTCGCAGGCTTCTCTATGTCGTAAGTCACCAAGTCCTTCAACTCGTTATTCCGTTAGGTCGTCCATAACTTGAGCCGTAGATCGTCCATAACTTCAGTCGTAGATCGTGGTGACCTTAAGTCGTAAGTCGTTTACGCCTTAACTTGTTAAGTCGTCACACACCTTAAGTTGTGAAGTTTCCTAAGTCGTAGATCACTCTTGAACCGTCAAGTATCTTAAGTCGTGGATCGTCCCAGGCCTTGACTCGTTGACTTAACGGGGTTAACAAATCTGATTAATAAATAAATCCTGTTTTCTATAAAATTTATATCTTTAGTAAAGTTGGAAATTATGATTTTATTTAAAATTTAAACTTTTTAAAAGCCATTTAATAAATAAAATATGTTTTTAAATACTTAAGATAAATATTAAATGATTTAAAATATGTGTAACTCAATTTTAAAATTTAAATAAATAGCAATAAGGTTATTTTGATTTTCTTTTAAATATAATGTGATAAATAAATAATTTATGAATAAAGAAATAATTTCTTTTATAAGTTATTATGGTTATTAAGTATTGTTATTTCTAAAAATATAATAATACATTGTTTAACAAATAAACTTTTAATAAAAATAATTGTTTTCCAAAATTCAAATTTGTAGTTGTATTTGTAAATAAACTGGATTTCAAAAATTCAATTTGAACATGAATTCAAAGTTTTTTTTTAGTTTTTTTTTAAAGTATAAATGTTTTTAATTTGTTTTGATTTTGAAATATTTGTATAAGTTAAATATTTATTCATTTTAAAATTTATGTACATGTAAATAAATACATGATTAACTAATTTATATAAACATAGGTTTATATTTATTTGTATTAACATTTAATAAAATATAAATTAACCTAATTATAACTAATTTAACTCTCAAAGACAAATGTTAATTCCTTAAGACATCTAATAACAAGTGTTAAGTAAATACTAATTCAAGATGACAAGTGTCAATATATTTTATTTTTTCTTTTATTTTAATTAAAATCAAAATTCAGCCTATTTAAAACACCTTCTCTTCTATTTTCTTTTCTATCTTCATCAAGAAATCTTCAACCTGTAATTTTCAAAACAAATCTAAAAACAAAAATCTGTAAATTTCTCTTTAAAAACCCAAAATCATTTTCAAACTGAAATGCAAATAAACCTAAAATATATTTTGCAAATCAAATATAAACCAGTAGTCGTTCAAATACATTAACCTGAAGCAATTTTGCAACATCCAAACCTACATGTAATTGAAGATCTTTGTGTCTCTGTTTGAAAACTTCATCATGCCTGCATATTCTCTGGAAAGCAAGCAAATCTATAAGCAAGCAAGCCAAACTATTTTAAAGCCTGCATTTCATTTAAAATCTGGAGTTTCAAGGCATCTGAATTCTTCTTCAACTAAAGCAACTGCAGTTTTAAGACTTAGAGACTAAGTAGCAACTCTAAGGCATTTCAACACCAAAATTTTCAAAGAAGCAAAGGATTTCAGTTTTAAAGCTATTTTCAAATCTAAGAGGAAGCTCTGTCTTCTTCAAATGAGGTGAGTAACATCACTTATAATGAGTTAATTATTTAAATCTGTTGCATGTTTATTTCTTTGTTAAGTATGTATTATTTTTCATTTATTAGTAGATCTCCTGTGCATATATGGATAGATATATTTTGTGGTCTCTGTACTGTACTGTTCTTAGTTTCCAGGTTAAGAAATTGTTCAATACCCATTATCACATGATGTAATCAATGTTAGTATTTAAGATTCAAACAAAATATGTTTGTTGCATCAGGAATTAAGGTTTAAAAATTTATTCAAATTAAAAGGACTTGGTATTGTCCTTGAAATCAAGAAAAAACAGAGCAAATATAATCTAAGTAAAAATTCAAACTTTTAAATCATGGATTCAAGATTACAAAATGATTACCTAATTAAAAACTAGATTTTTAATACTAATATCAAGAATTTTAGCAATGAGATTTAGGTGAAGTTCTTGTATGAACAGAAAAGGGAAAATTCATGATTTCTGGTTATCTGTTGATTTTGGAGGTCGGGCTTTCTTCTTGGAGGTGGAAGGGTGATCGGTGAGTAGGAAAAAAATGGTGGAAGTGTAGGCGAATCACTGTGGAAGCGGTGGTGGTGGATTATCACCTGTAGCCCTAGTATTAACTAGGCATCTTGTCTGGGTCAGTACGGCCCGTTGGGAGGATCGAGTTCTACGGGGTTTCAGGGTTGATAGTTTGGTCATAGAACAAGCTGTTGCCGAAGGTGGAAGGTCTCTGATGGTCAGAGCACCGTGGGAAAAGGATTGACAGGTTTGGGTTAAAACCCGTATCTTCTGTTCCAGGTTTATGAGTTTCGACTCGAGTTCAAATTCGAGTTGGATATGAGTGGATTGATGATCGAATGGGACTGTGAGGATGGTCGTTGATGATTGGAGGTCGCCGGAGGTGGGTGATGATGGCCGGAGGCACGGTGCACGTGCACCATGCATTTGGATCTGCATTTTTGGGGTTCTATGGAAATCTGGGTATGGCAGTGTTCTGACTCGAGTTTTACTCGAGATTTTTGGAAGTTTGCTCGAAGGAATGGCCTAATTGACTCGAAGCGGAATATTTTTAGCTCGGGTAATTGTAGTTATTACAGTTTTTCTGTTAACTGTCTGAAGTTTTTAATTTAAATGAAATTTAAATGAATTTAAAGTTGTAATGATAAGATTTAAAACAAGTTTAAACCTAAAATGTATTATAGTTTCAAATGGATTTGAAATCTTATAGGTTCTTAAATTTTAAAAGTGGGTTTTTAGTTTTAAATAAAAACAAGAAGAAGAAAACTTGACAGTTTGGAAATTGAATTTCATTTTGGAAATGTGAAACCTGATTTAAACAAGCAGTTTGAATTAGATATTTAAATCTTCAGGGTTTTTAAAAATGAATTTGTATTTTTAATAAAGAGATTTAAAATCAAGGTGTAAAGCAAAAGTTCAATTTCAAGATTAAGTTCAAATGATTTAAATAAAAAATGAATTCAAGTATCTGGAATCAAATCTGGATATTTGAATAAGTTTTAAAATTTTGAATGTTTTCAAACAAGTTTAAATTTAAATTTCTTATTAGAGGTAAATGTGTTTTCAAACAAATATTTAAGTTTGATTCCTTTTTGAATGAAGGCATTTACAAAAGGTTTATAAAGGAAGTTAAATGATTTGTTAACATGAATTTACAATTTAAATGGTAATGTACTTTAAAACTTAATTTTAAATGAAATTAAGCAAATTTAGTAAAGGCTTATCTTATATAAGTTTTAAATGAAAGTAATAAATGTTATTTACATTTATTTTAGAAAGAATATAAATGGAATTTAATTTGGTTTATGCTTAAATAAATATCATTTTGAATTTTAGATTCAAAATGGAATTTGGATTTAAATTTAAAAATGAAATGTTCTAAGTACACAATATTAATAAAATTATTAATAAGAAATGGATCTTCTTAGAAATTATTAAGGTGATAAGATAATTAAATAAATATGATAATTAAGGAGTGACATATTTATTTAATTTATAATTAATAATTTGAATTAATTTAAAATAGAGATTAATTAAGAAGTAATTAAGAAAGTAATTAAAGAATTAATAATTGTTAATGATGGTCATTAACTAGGTTTATTTAGTAATTAATTAATATGATTAATTTTTAATAATTAATTAGATTAATTAATTAATGATATCAATTGTGAAATTTATTTAAGTTAATTACTTAAATGAAAGTAATTAAGACATTAATTACTTAATGTAATTAATGGGGTTTATTGAGGTTGGTTTAAATTAATTAATTAAGTTTAATTAATTTTAAACATTGGATTTGATAATAAATACTTGGTGTAATTAATAAAGTAAAATTACTCAGTGAAGTAATTAAAGGTAATTACTGGATGTAATTAGTGGATAATATTGGAATTGAGAAATAATTAGGATTAAATTATTTTGTATAATTAATTAAGGGATTAATTAAAGAATTAATGAAGGGGTAATTGATTTGATAAGTAATTAATGGTAGTTAATTATAAATGAGATTAATCAAGGTGATTTAATATTATGGTTTAAGTGATATTAATTACTGGAAGTAATTAATATGGAGTAATTAATTAAATATAATTAAGAATCATTAATTAATATAATTAATGATGTAATTAAGATTGATTAATTAATATTAATTAATCAATAATAAGTAATTAAGGATAATTAATTTATTGTAATTAATTAAGGTTAAATGTAATTAATTATAGTTAATTAATTAATGAAGTAATTAAAGGTTAATTACTGTATTTGGTTTAGGGTAATTAATTTTGTGAAATTAATTAAGGTGTAATTAATTAAGATTGATTAATTAAGATGATAAATTAGAGGTTAATTATTTAATTAATTTGTAATTAATTAATAATAATGTAAGCAATATTTATATTGAGATAGTAATTAATTTAATTAATTTTAAATTAATTAGAGATAGTATGATTATAAGTCATTGCTTAAAGATGGTTGATAATTGATTACTTTGAATGGTTTGAATCTCAGAGATGAGATTAGTAATGTTGGTTGATATGAATGCATTGGTTGCATTGTGATATTGATATGGATTGTCTTTTAATAGTGATAATGTAGATTATCTGTGGTTATGATAATGATAATTATCTATTGTGAATCTATGAATTATCTATCTGTGTGTATATAGATGATAAAATTGTATTGTTTTAAACTCTAAAACAACTTGGACCTAAAAGACACGCTTTGGATTTCGATGAGACCGTGATCGGGTTTCCATATTTGATATCCGAAAACCACATCGATCCAAATTAACGATAGGTCGTGAATCTTTTGTGAAGAGTGAAGACTCAAGGTGTAAGGGCTATACATCAGTATAACTATGTGGGTGATTCCGTAATGAGTTTGACGGAATAGTACTTATAGATTGGAGATGGAGATTCAGAATGCAAGGGTTAACGTCGTTAACTCTGAGGGTGATTCCAAAACGAGTGTAACGAGATAATGCCTTCGGTTTCGTTCGAACCCGGAACGAACTTGTATGGATTGAATGCTTTCACAACATCGTCAGGTGGGCGATGAGCATTCTAAGATAATGTATCCTCTAAAGGTAATCGTAGCCTCAAGCCTCATCAACCGGGAATGGCTAAAATAGGGGAGGTGCAGCAAGGCTTCGTGGGTAACACCCACTGGAGTGCAAGATTGATCCCTGTCTAGAGATCCCTTTTATTCGGCTTAGTGGGCAGTCGGAATTGCGCACCAACTGCGGGGTTGTCTTGTTCGGGACTATTCAGTAAGGAATGGGTCCGGCCTTGTGTTGCAGGGAAGTGGGAGTACTCCTCGGTACGTTAATCTAGGCCACGTACTGTGACGGGCGGTGCTCCAGTAGCCCTGCCATTGTATGGAATCCAAAATCCAATAAGTACCAACGATTTTGATTGTATTACCCACTTTTGTGGCTAGTAGCTGGAATTTAATAGATGTAACAATTTCGACTATTTCATATTTACTTGAAAATCCTAGACCTATTATAATATCACTGGATTTCCTATCAAATGTTTTGGTTAGCGTAAGGTAAAAACTTTTCCATGTTTAAGTGTGGAAAGTCTTACGTGATACCTTTCTTTTCAAAGGTTTTTGAAAGTTAAGCAACTTTAACCTGTTACTCACACCAGACCCATGTCTGACCCGGAGTTTATCTTTTTTTTTCATAAACTCTTGGGTACTCAAATTTTTACGAGTAGCCAAGGGATTCAGGTTAGCTTTGACGAATATTGGAGGAGCAATGGAGCAGGAGGCTTCTGCGTTAGATATATAGTATTCCACTGTGTGTCTCCGTGTTGTCTTTGGACTGTATTATGTTGTAAATACTAGACAGGTGTTTATAACTGTCTAGTATATGTTGTATATCTGTGTACTCTGATAGTGGTTGTAATCTATGTAATATTTTATGTTATTAATATAATTTATTCGTCCCGCTGTGTAGATTCTGATGTTGTTTCTTTGTTCTCTTCTTTCTTTTCTCTTTTCTATCCCTTTCTTTCTTATTAGCGATGCGACTTCCTGGAGTTTTGGAAGTTGGGTCGTCACATGAACCATATTTCTGAGATGTGTTATCCAGTTTGCGCTCGAGTTTTTCTTCTACTCCAGATCAGAGTTGTGCAGCGGAAGCAGTTTGGAAATGCTTTTGTTTTGTCTTTTTCGGATAAGGAGAAGTACGTTAGTCTTATGATGTTTGTGGAGTAGAGTTGGTGTTCTTGGTTTGGATTTGATCTTGAGGAGATCATTCTGTTGGATTGTTTTGGCCCAGTTTGTTTCTAGAGACATCAACGAAGGTTGAGCTGATCGGGAGAGATGAAGGCAGCCCAGGATCGCCAAAAGTGTTTTGCGGATAAGAGACGAAGGAATTTGGATTCCGGAGTCGGAGATTTGAGGTTGAGTAAGACTGGGTAAGTCAGCTCCGAGGTGTTTTGGATCTTTTCTGTGTTCTTATGAGGATTGGTGTTTGATTTTCAAGGTTGAATTGCCAGTTTGGATAACTGGTATTCGATGTGTTTCACGTATCTCTGAGGGAGTATATGTATGGTCTATCTCTGGTTGTGGAACTAGCATTTCAGGAGGATGTGATTGTTGAGTCAGACATGTCTGTAGTCCGATAATCCTGTTTAGTTTTGTAGATCTAGTTGGATAGGAGCTTTGTAGCTTAGTGGTATTGATTGTTTGGAATCTATAGAGCGAGTATCCCGATATTTATACCGGGGAAACTCATGGAAATTTTATCCAGAATTTTTCTGGATAATTAGATTTATTTTGTTTGAATAAATTGTTGCTATGGTTGTTAGCATATGATTGATATATGCTTGTGTTTTAAAATAAAATCTTAAGATAGATTATTAAATTACCTTTGCTTTTAAATTTCGGGGACGAAATTCTTTTAAGGGGGAGGAATGTGATACCTCGGAAATTTGGCAATATGAATTTAATAATCTGTGTTAAAAACTTAATTGATTTAATAATTTTTGATAACAAATTTTGAATTGATTTAATATTCTTCTTTTAATAAATATTTAAATTGGAAGATTTTATCTTTTTTAAAAGCTAATAAATTGTTTTCTTTTTATAATATATACAATTATATATATTGTAAATTGATAAGCTTTGATTTTTAATTTGGTATATGAATCAATTTTTAATTCTAATTTATTTTTGGTAAATTGGAAATTTGATTTAAATTTAACATTAACTTTTCAACACAATTTAATAAATAATTTTATGGTTATCATTAGAGTAAATCTTATTTGTTTAAATTTATATTTTAATTAGCTTATAAATGAATTTAAATGATTAACATAAAAGCTTTGTCTTATTTTCTTTCTAAAATATTGCTTGAAATTTTATGCATAAGAATTTACAATACAAATTACAAATGATCTTAATTTGTTTATAATCTTTTTTATAAATTATTTAATATTGTTTAATTTGTTATTTGTAGATAATAATTATAATGCTTAGTTTTTCATAAACATAACTAAATTTTGTTAGAGATAGGATTTGTTATTTGTCATTTTTATAAGAGTTATATATGCATCTACATATAACTTGATTTTTAAATTTGGATTTATAATTTAATTTAAAATTTGAATTTAATTTCTTGAATTTAAAGAATAAATATTTAAAATATTTGAATAAGCTTATATTATTAATTTGTTTGTTTCATTTCTTTTTAATTTAAAAACAAAAAGAGATAAATTCATTTATATAAGAAATACAATAAGATTTAAAAGCTCATATAAAATAAGTTAGAGTTTTATAAACAATTTAGAATTAAAATTAAAATACTCAATACATATGTAAGTTTATTGACACTTAAAATGACATGTGTTAAGGCCTAAACTAAATTTAGTGACAAATGTTAAAATTGAAACAAGTGTCCAATTTTATTTTTTCCATTTCTTTTAATTTAATGAAATCAAATTTTTTTATTATATAAACATAATACTCCTCATCTTATTCTTCTTCTATTCTTTTTTTTCAAAAACATGTGAAATCTTCAGCTGTAAAAGAATCTGAAATTAATAATCAAAACCAAGGTCTGAAATATAAACTTCTTCATTCAAAAACAGAAACTAAAATCTGTTTTCCCTCAAAATATATCTGAAAACTCTCTCCAAATTCATTTACCTGAAAAGCAAATTTGCAACTTCATCCAAACCTGCATGCAATTGAAGAACCTCTGCATCTCTATTTGAAAACCTCAATTCAAATGCCTGCAATCAATTTCCAAATTCCCGAAATCGGCATGCAACCACAAAGTACAAATTCATGTCCGCATTTTTCTGGAAACAAACATGCATGCATCAGGGAGCTTAAGCAATTAAACAAGATGGAAGTTTTTTTTTAAAATCAAACATGCAAATGGAATCTGGAAGCATGCATCAGGGGGCAAGCATTTGCAGTAAACCAAGATGAATGTTTTTAAAAAAAAATCAAGACACAAGTTTAAAAAAAAAATGCATGAAACTGTAAATATAAAAGCAATTCAAGTTCAGGCTTGTCAAAGCATGGATACCCTGCTCCTAAAATCTGTGAGTAACAATTTTTACCAAAGAAACTTAAGTATTAAATTAGTTGCTTGTTTATTTCTGGAAATAAGTGTGTTTGCATGTTATATTTCAAGTTCATTTTTGATAGATACTGAATGTATGCATGCAGTTGAATATATGATCTTGTCTGTCCAGGATTCAGATTTAAATCCTGTTCAAAAATCGTGATATCATACTCAAATCCTTGTTATAGTTAAGATTTAAACATAGTATGTTATGTAAAATAAGTTAGAGTTTAAAACTTTATTAATATAAGAAGAAAAAAATAAATCTCTGTAATTGACTCTGGAAGTCAAAATATAACAGAACAAATTTTTATAAATGGAAATTTGATCATCCAGTTTCATTGGTTAAAGAGTATGAATTGATTTCTTAAACTAATATTTGAATTTTAAAATTTAAATCAGAAATTTTAGTTTGAAATTAGAAGAGTATTTCTGGTTTGTCTAGAAAAGTTGTTTTGGTAGGATTCTGTCAACTTAAGTGGATGGAGTGGATAGTGTTTTCTCTGGTGATGGAGTAGTGATAGTAGAATCATGGAAAAATAC
The DNA here is from genome assembly GCA_030765085.1 of Allium cepa. Lineage (NCBI taxonomy): Eukaryota > Viridiplantae > Streptophyta > Magnoliopsida > Asparagales > Amaryllidaceae > Allium > Allium cepa. The sequence continues at coordinate 1,042,076,232 of CM060928.1, forward strand.
TGGATGAAGGATTAAAGCATTCTGATGATGGGGGTTTCGAATTGAAATTTTAAACCCTAAGTACTCTGTTCATCTTAGAATTGATTGTCGCAAACTCGAATAGTGATCGAGTTCGACCAGATTCTAGTAAGAGGTTGAGGAAGTGTGGAAGTGGTTGTGGCCAGAGGTGGAGCTTCCCTGGAGGTCGAAATTTGGTGATTGAGGCGAATTCTAGGTTGCGACATTACTCCTGTTCTTGAGCTTGTATGCTAAATCTTGATTTGGGGTTCTACAAATTTGTTTGAGGGCCGGAATCGAGTTGGGGGGTGGTCGGCGACATGCGCAAGTGGTCGCGAAGGGGTCGGAGTTGATGGCGTGATGGTGCAGGTGCACGACGATTTTGGGTGTATCAGTTTTTTTTGGGGATGAAGGAGTACTCGTGTTTTTGTTCGGGTTTACTCGTGTGTGGCTCGAATCATGTGGGTAGCAAACTCGAAGCATTGTGGGCTCGGTGAGTTTTATAGTTATAGGTTTTGTGTTAAACCTGTCAAATTTTAATTTGAAAAGATTTCAAGATGGAGGTGTTACTCGAGTTTACTCGAGTTTATTAGTGTTTTACTCGAGTGAATCGTTGGGGTTCGAGATTGTTTTCGGATTAGAAAAACTTGTCTTGTTTCCAAAATTTAAACTAAATTTTAAAAGTGCAAGCAATGATTTAAAGTGAGTTTTAAATCTAAGTTTAAATTATGAATTCAAATTTCATTTTGAATCGTAGCTGTAAATAACTATGTTTTTCAATTCAAATTTTCTTTAAAATAATTTTAAATGAGTTTTTGTTTAAAAATGTTTTTAAAGAAATTTGAATTTAAATTTGGAAATTGAAATATAAAGTAATGTCTAAAAAAATTTTAAATTTGGTTCAAATTTGGATTTGAATTATTGTTTCAAAATAGATTTAAGTTTTATAAAATTAAGCATTTAAACAAATTTGAATGATAAAGAAAATGTTTGAATTTAAAAAGAAATTTGTTTTAACTTTTGTAAAATCTCTTTTATAAGAAAAGTATTGTTTATCATTTAAAGTTTTAAATTGATTTTAAAACCTGTTAAAGTTAAATTTTTATTTAATGATTTGTTATTCATTTAATTATTAAGGTAATTAAAAATAATTAATTTATTGAATAAATTAATAAAATGGATAATTACTTAAAGTAATTAAGGGATTAATCTTAAAGGTTTAAGATTAATTATTCTTAGAATAATTAACTTGTAATTTAAGAGTCATTAATTAATAAGATTTGATTTTTTTAATTAATGATTAATAATTAATTAATCAAACAATAATGGACCAATTAAGTTTTAGTTAACACTTAATTAATTAAATAATTAAGGGTTAATTAATGGTTATTAATGATTAATTAATAATGATTAAAATAAGTTAATTATTTTAGAGAAATAATTAATGAATTGTTTAATATCTAATGAAGGTCATTAACTACGGATTATTTAATAATTAATTAATGTGATTAATTTAATAATTAATTAGATTAATTAATTTAAAGATAATCATTTGTGTAAATTGTTAAGTATAATTACTTATGGGAGTTATTAAGGAATTAATTACTAATTGTAATTAATTGAATTTAATTTGATTAGATTAAGTTAATTAATTCAGTTTAATTAATTTAAATTAATCATTTGATGATTTGTGGAGTATAATCACTTAATGTAATTTAATGAAGAGAAATTACTTAGGGAAGTAATTTATGGGTAATTGCTGGATGTAATTAATTAAAGGTAATTTGATGATGAAAGTAATTTGAGTATAATTACTTTGTGAATTAATCTAGGGATTAATTAGAGATAATTAATTAATGAGTAATTTATTTATTTGGTGAAGTAATTAATGGTAGTTAATTAATGAATGGAGTTAATCAAGGTGATTAACAATTATGGTTTAAATGTAGATTAATTACTAAATGCAATTAATTTAATTAGGAGAATGTAATTAGAGATTATTAATTATTATAATTAATGATGTAATTAAAAATGGAATTAATTATAAATAATTAATAAATGAAGGAATTAATTAATGTAATTAATTAAGAAGTAATATAATTAATTTTAGTTAATTAATTAAGGAAGTAATTAAAGATTAATTACTGTATTTGGTTAAGTTTAATTAATTTGAGAAATTAATTAGTGGATAATTACTTGAATGTAATTAAAGGATCATTAATCAGGGATGATTAATTAAAATGAATAATTGGTTGAAGATTAATTAGTTGATTTATAATTAATTAATAGTGGTGTAAGCAAGTTTTGGTAATGATGAAGTAATTAGTTTAATTTATTTTAAATTAATTAGAAATGATGCAATTAATTTAATTCATTTTAAATTAATTATATTTGTGTGATTATTAATCATTGCTTATATTTGAATGGATTGTATGGATTGCCTTGAATGGTTTGAATCTCAGTTATGAGATAAGTAATGTTGAGTGATATGGATGCATTAGTTGCATTGTGGTGTTGATATAGATTATCTTTTGATAATGATAATATGGATTATCTATTGTAACGATAATGTTGATTATCTGTTGTGAATCTGTGATTTATCTATTTGGATATATAGATAATTGAATTGTTTTAAACCTTTAAAACAACTTGGCCTTAAAAGACACGCTTTGGATTTCGATGAGACCGGGATTGGATTTCCATATTTGGATATCCGAAAACAACATCGATCCAAATTAACGATAGGTCGTGAATCTTATGTGAAGAGTGAAGACTCGAGGTGTAAGAACTATACGTCAGTATAACTCTGGGGGTGATTCCGTAATGAGTTTGATGGAACTAGTTCTTATAGGTTCGAGATGGTGATTTAGTGTGCAAGGGTTATCGTCATTAACTCTGAGGGTAATTCCAAAATAAGTGTAAAGAGATAATGCCTTCGGTTTCATTCGAACCTGAAACGAACTTGTATGGATTCAATGCTTTCAGAACATCGTCAAGTGGACGATGAGCATTCTAAGAGATGTGTTCTCTAAAGGTAATGGTAGTCTCAAGCCTCATCAACCGGGAATGGCTAAAACAGGGGAGGTGTAGCAAGGCTAATTGGGTCATGTCCAAGTAGGACAAGGTTTTCCCCTGTCTAGAGGTCCCTTTTATATTCGTCTTAGTGGGCGGTTGGAACGTACGCCAACTGCGGGGTTGTCTTGTTCGGGACTATCCAGTAAGGGATGGTTCTGGTCTTGTGTTGCAGGGGAGCGGGCGTACTCCTCGGTACGTTGATCTAGGCCACGTACTGTGACGGACGGTACCCCAGTAGCCCTGCCATTGTATGGATTCCAAAATCCAATAAGTGCCAACGGTTTTGATTGTATTACCCACTTTTGTGGCTAGTAGCTGGAATTTAATAGATGTAACAATTTCGGCTATTTCTTATTTACTTGAAAACCTTAGACCTATTATAATATCACTGGATTTCCTATCAAATGTTTTGGTTAGCGTATGGTAAAAACTTTTCCATGTTTATGTGTGGGAAGTCTTACGTGATACCTTTCTTTTCAAAAAAAATTTCAAAGTTAAGAAACTTTAACCTGTTACTCACACTAGAACCATGTCTGACCCAGAGTATATCTTCTGTTTTCTTAAATTCTAAGGTACTCAAATTTTTACGAGTAGCCAAGGGAATTCAGGTTTGCTTTGACGAATTATGGAGGAGCAATGGAGCAGGAGGCTTCTGCGTTGTAGATATAAAGTTCCACTGTGTGTTCTCTGTGTTGGTATTTCTTTGTTGAGTAGTATTGAGTTGTAATAACTAGACAGGTGTTTATAACTGTCTAGTATGTGATGTGTATTCTGTGTAACTCTGATTAGTGTTGTATGCTATGTAATATTTATGTTATTAATATAATTTATTTGTTCCGCTGTTGAGATTCTGATGTTGTTTCTTCTTTCTTCTCTTTCTTTTCTCTTTTCTATCCCTTTCTTCCTTCAAGATGATGCGATTTTCTGTGGTGAGAAAATCGGGTCGTCACAGATAATCTCAACCCCGAATTAGGGCATTAATAAGTGAAGTCTTATAATAGTTTCGAAACCCAAATTCGGATGTGAGGAAGACCATATGTTATTGGTAAAGACCTGAAATCCAGATTTTGGTATTAATGGATGAAGTTTGCAATTAAGAAACCCAAAATTCGGATTCGGGTATTAATAGGCGGAGTTCTGTTTTCCTTCTTAGATTTCGCCTTCTTTGACATGTGTAAACATATATAGTTGTGGTTTGATCGGCTGCTTCTCGATCTTGGACGTCTTAGTCCATCATTTGATATGTCGTTTCTTGGGCTCGGACGTCATAGTCCGTTGTTTGATATGCCATTTCTTGGGAATGGTCGTTTTAGTCCATTGTAGATAGGCTGCTTCTTGGGTTTGGACGTCTTAGTCCATTGTAGATATGCCGCTTCTTGGGCTTGGATGTCATTGTCCATTATTGATTGGTGCGCTTGGTTGGCTTATTCTTCAGCTGGAACCAAGGAATTACCCAACCTCCCTCTAAGAGGCGCCTTGACCTGGCCATAGCATGGCATGATCAAGGACTTGTTCGATGCCTTGGCCAGGCCATATCATGGTGGGACCAAAGGCTTACTCCGTCCTTCCTCCAAGAGGCAGCTTGACCTGGCCATAATATGGTGCGGTTAAGGGCTTGTTCAGTGCCTTTGCCAGGCCATAGCGTGGCAAGACCAAGGGCTTACTCCATCCTTCCTCTAGGAGGCTCCTTTACCTAGCCATAGCATAGCATGATCAAGGGCTTGTCGATGCTTTAACCTGGCCATAATGTGGCATAGATAAAGGCTTACACTTCTTCCTCTAGGAGGTGCTCCGCCTTGACCAAGTCGGCACGGACAGAGGCTTTGACCATTAAAGGTAGTGTCTATGTGAAAGGAGTATTTCTCTCCCAACCATGTACATTATTATTTTTAAAGAAAAGGATGCTTTATTCATTCATTGTAGGAAAATATGGCCTCAAATGTCATACATTCCATGTTCTAGGAACTATATTGTCGTCTGGTTGGCATAGCTTGTAAGCTCCTGGGGGAGTTACCTTGCATATGATTAAGGGACCTTCCTAATTTGGTCCCAGTGGTCCATCCATGGGATTTCTTGTGTTTGCTTTTAACCTTCGGAGTACTAGGTCTCTTTCTTGAAATGACCTTGTTCTCACTTTTGAATTGTAATATTTTGAAATTCTTCTTTGATATTTGCCGTTTGAATTGCTGCTTCATCTCTTAACTCATGTATTAAATCCAACGATTCTCTCTTTAGTTCTTAGTTTAAATTGAATGCATAGCCGATCCTTCATTGTGAGGGTATTTCAATATCAATTGGTAACATCACCTCGCACCCATATGTTAATTAATAGGGAGTATGTCCCATCACTGTTTTGGTACATGATCGATAAGTCCATAGTACAAGTGGCAGCTCTTCTACCCAATTTCCTTTGGCTTTGTTTAGTCGCTTTTTCAAAAGTCTTTATAATCTTATTTACAGGCACAACGGCCCCATTTTCCTTCAGATGTGCCATGGGGAAAAAGCTCTTAATAATCCCATTCTTATGACGAAACTAAGAGAATTCTTCACTTTCAAACTATGTTCCATTGTCTGAGATAATATTACAGGGAATTCCAAATATAGTGATAATGTTTTTAATGATAAATTTGAGTACTTTTCTAGAGTTGATCTTGGGCAGCGGTTCTGCTTCAACCCACTTTGTAAACTAGTCTATGGCGACTATAGCATATTTTGCACCCCCTTTAGAAATTGGCAATTGACCGATTAAGTCAATTCCCCTTATGTCAAAAGGACCATGGACTTGAAGTTGGGGTTTATTGAATTGGTGGTAACCGGGAAATCTTCGAGTATTTCTGGCATTTCTCGCATCTTCTTACATATTCAATGGCTAGACTTACCATTCAAGGCCAATAAAAACCTTTCCTTGTTATCTTTTTTTCTAACTTTGTCCCACTGGAATGGTCTCTGCAGAATCCCTCATGCTCTTCTACTAATAATTTCATCCCATCCTCCAAGCTTACACATCTTAAATAACGTATGCATATTCTTTCTTATAATGGATTCTATCCACTATCATGAAAGTTGGAGCTTGTCGCTTGATTTTTGTAGCTTTCCCCTTGTTATATGGTAATTTCTCTTTTGAAAGACATTCAACAATAGGTGACATCCAAATGTTATTGTAATAGTCATCTGCCCTTGGTTGGTTAACTCTCTCATTTGGGATTTCCCTATTAATTTTGTTTTCTTTCCTTTCTCGTGACATGGCGAGGGATCTAGTTAAGACTAGCAATTCCTTTCCTTGTTCGGACATCCTCTCTTTGGTACTCAAATTTGGTTGATATCCCACTGGCATAATCCAAGTTTCTGGGGCCCCCCTTAAAATAGCCAATTTTGCCAATGAATCTGCCTGTGAGTTTTTCCTCATGGAACTTGATGTATAGAAAAATCTTCAAATAAAGCTAGCATCTTCAATATCTTCTTTACATATAAAGATAGCTTGGCATCTTTAGTCTGATACACTTGTTTCACTTGATTCACCATTAATTGTGAATCACTAAAGGTCTGAACCAGTCCAATTTTGAGCTCCAACGCCAAAGTCAACCCCACCACCATCGAATCATATTTGGCTACATTATTTGTTTAGGAAAATCCTAACTTCATAACATAGTGTGGACGGTGTCTGTTTGGTATTATTATGACATATCCCACACCATCCCCTTATTCGTTTGATGCACCATCAATGACTAACTACCATATAAGTTTTTGATCCCTTACCTTTTCTGATTGTTCCTTAATAAAGTTGGTATATTCATTGATAAAATCAGCTAATGCTTGTCCTTTGATAGCTGCTTGTGGCTGAAACTCAATATCATATTGACTAAGTTCAATTCCCTATTTCATTAGCCTACCTGAAGTTTTTGGCTTACTGAAAACTTGTTTTATTGGAAAATTGGTCAATACCTTGATGGGTTGTGTTTGAAAGTATGCGCTAAGCTTTCACGCTATGAATATTAAGCTAATTTTTCTATTACAGGTACTGAACCTATGAATCCTTTAACCACCTACTTACATAATAGACAGGGACTTGAGTCCCCCTTCCTTCTCTGATCAATACCGAACTCACAACATGTTCTAAGACTGTCATGTATAGATACAAAATTTCACCATTCTTGGGACTATATAGTATTGGCGGTTTCTCTTAGTGATTTTTTAACTCTTGAAAAGCTTTCCTACAATCTTATACCTATTCAAAGTTTTTCTTTTTTCTTTATTTCACTGAAAAAAGGGGATACACTTAGCAGTCACCTTGGAAATGAATCTAATTAGAGCGGCTATCCTTCCATTCAATCTCATTACCTCTTTGCAAGTTTTGGGCTTAGCAATATCCTTGATAGCTTGAATCTGGTCTGGGCTAGCTTCGATTCCTTAAGCACTTACAAGATAGCTTGAAAACTTCCCTAAATGAACACCAAAAGAGCATTTCTGGGGATTCAGTTTCATCTGATATTTCCATAATATTTCAAACATTACTCATAGATATTTAAGGCGACTTTTAGCCTCATAAGACTTTACTAGTATTTCATCAACATAAACTTCCATATTTCATCCAATCCATTCTTTAAACACCCAATTGACAAACCTTTGATACGTAAGCCCCGCATTCTTTAACCTGAATGAAATTTTTTGTAACAATAGATTCCACAATCGGTAATAAAACATGGGTATTCCTCATCTGGCTTGAACATGGGTATCTGATTGTATTCTGAGTGTGTATCTATAGGAGTTAACAATCTATGCCCACTAGTTGCATCAACCAATTGATCAATCCGTGGCAATGGAAAACAGTCTTTCGGACAGGCCTTGTTTAAGTCAATGTAGTCGACACAAGTCCTCGACTTATCATTTAACTTCTTTACAAATACAGGGTTTGCTAGACCTTTTGGGAGTAAATTTTCCGAATAATTCCATTTTCAAGGTGCCTATTAACTTCCACTTTTAAAGCATTGAACAACACATTATCTAATTATCTCTTTTTCTATCTAATGGGGGTTGCTTCTGGATTGATGTTCGATGCATGACACATAACCAATGGGTCAATCCCCACCATATCCGAATGAGACCAAGCAAATACATCTTTATTTGTTTTTAGAAACCGGATTATGTCCTTCTTCAAGTTGCTATCCAATTTCTTTCCCACCTTGAGTACTTTAGTGGAATCATATGAGTCTATGCATGCCTCTTCAAAGTCTTCCAAGGGTTTTATTCTTTCTACTTCCCACGACAATCATATCCAGTGATGATTTGGCCTTCTCCAATAAAATTTGCATCGACTCTCTTCCTCTTGCCTTCAGGGGAAATGTACCTTTCATACATATGTTTGTTAGTCTTATTAGATCTAATCTTTACTTCGAATGTTGGATGTAAAAATCCATCATCTGAAGGATAAAAACAGTAAAAGAATCAGAGCAAGTAGAAGACTCCCTTTTGTATTGATAAATTTTAGGAAAATACATTTGCGATAGCTGAATTGCACTCCAAATATAGTTCCCCGGCCTCTCTTTGTCAAGAATTTCACCATTAGATATTTCAACGAGACAAAAGCATCTGTCTTGCCAAGCGCAAGTCTGCCGAAGAAAGCGTTGTAATAGGATGGTCAGTAACCATCATGAAGAGAGTTTCGAAAGTTCGAGAAGATGGTAGCACGCCCATTTGCACCAGCAATTTTACTTGTCCCACAAGGGTCAATCCTTTATTACTGAACCCAAAGATTGGTTCCATGCTGGGCTCCAGTTTGTTTTCAAAGATTCCCATCTGATCAAAGGTGTGCTTAAAAAGGACATTGACCGCACTACTAGTATCCACAAGAATTTTGGATACTATAGATAGCCCAATCTAAGCTGTAATCATTATAAGATCATTATATGGATAATGGACTCCCTTCTTCGGCACTTGAGGAGAGACGACAGGATTCAACATTTGGATGTTGAGTCATGGATTTTTTGGCAGGGGCTCTTCTTGGAGTGGGAACACACCCTCTCACTCCTCCTTAATATATATCTTCCTTGCCCCTTTGTTGGTCCCCACTGGATATGGATCTCCATGAATTACATTGATCCTATTTAGCGGTGGATTTAAGCTCAAAGGGTCTTCTTCCTCCAGAATATTAACAGCATTAATAGGGAGCTTTTGCGAAACATCCCCTATTCGTGGAGCTTTCTATTTGTCCTAGATGAATTCTTTTAAATGACCCTCACGAATCGACTTCTGGGTGATTCCCGCCAAGAGTCTGCATTCGTCACTCTTGTGACCATTTGCTTTATTATACACACAGTAGTCACCCTCCTTTCTCTGTTTTGGGTGGTTCTTGTCCTTGAAGGAAGTTAGGAAATTTACTTTCTCCTTTACCACAACATAGACGTAAGACAATGGCTTGTTCAAAGTGATTGAATTAGAAATAGGCTCTTCCCATCTTGCTCTTTATTGCCCTCGTTCCAATCCTAATCTTTCCCCCTTCCTTTTTAGGAATAGTTTTCCTTTCAGCGTGATACAGCTCATCCATTTGAATGAACTTGTCTGGCTGAAAATGGAAGTCTTGTAGATCCTTGCACCCTATTAACAAAGAGTTGTTTCCATAATGGGTATTCTCTGTTAGTCCACAATGTGCCGCAATGAGCCTATCATGGTCATTCATGTCCTTAGCCTTTAATGCTTCAGTGTCGAATCTTTAAGATAATCCCATATACACTCTCACTGTCTCTGTTTTATGTTAGCCAGAACCGTATAACGATGGTTGGGTCCTTGAATTTGCAAATTTGAGCAGAGAATTAATAAGAAAATTTCTTCCATGAGTAGATATTCTTTTCTCTGCATTATCAATACCATTTAGCTGTAGCCTCTTGGTGAGACATAGGAAATAATCTACATCGAAAAGCTTCAGATGCATTATACAGATCCATTTGGCTGTTAAAAGCCATCAAATGGTTGTCTGGATATGTAATTCCACGATACTTCATATTTAGGATCTTTACATAAGATGGAATAGCTATTGCCATGATTTCATCTATGAAAGGTGGCACACGCTCGTTATCATTCACATTCTCATCAAAGGTTTTTTTTTCCACTTAGCATTCAGCACACCTTTAATTGCTTTATTTCCCCATCTTTTAGTTAGGCATCGGCGTTAAGATAATATTTCTAGTCTGGATAGTATAATTTCGATGTTAAGCTACTGGACTGTTCAAGTGATTTATCTAGTACTCTTCCTTGATGATCAACTTTAGTCAGACGTCGCCCCTTCTTTTTTGACGATCTTAAATCAAATTTTCTTTTGTCTTCGTTTGCATAAGCCTTCGAATTCCTCCTTGGAGAGATCACCTTATCTCCATTAGTTTATCTTGTTATCTTAGAAGATTTTTGGGACAATTCCATCTTGAGAAGTTCTTGCAACTCGAGCAATTGCTATTCTAAGTGCTTTATTTTGTTGGCATTATCATCTTGTTGAGCAGATGCTGATGGTTGGCCTGGTGCAACCCCCTTCAAGTTGAAAGTTGGAGTGATATTTTCTTCTAAGGTTGCAGTGTGAATAACCTCCTCGTCCATTGTACTAAGTCTTTAGGATTTCATTTTCGTACGTCAAGTCAAACAACCCACAATTAGTCTATAAGATAATCATAATGCCAGAGGTTCAATCCCTCCTTCTAGCGCCAAAAATGCTAACAAGAACATTTGTCAACATCCCGAAAGCTATGTAGTTAGCAAATAAGTTTATTTGCGATGCGAAAGAGAATTGTTAAAGAGATCACTCCCTTCAAAGCCCCTCTTTCAACCAACCTCTTCAGGTTGAAGATTAAGGAGAGAGTATCTCATTTGAAACCCCTCTTTCAAATGAGTCAAAAACGGCCATTTATATCAAATATTCATCTTTTTTGACTACGTTGAAAGGTTCACTTATCCCTTTCGATCATATCGAAAGGTCTGATTTACCTTTAAAAAGGCAAAACTACTTTCGACAACATTGGCTTCGCTCGTTTAGGAGGAACTCTTTCGAAAGGGTCATAGGCATTGTAGGGTTCACGTGCCTTTAAAAGGAATCTATTTCATATAACATTGCTTTGCACTTAGTGCTTCTAGTTTTCCCCAAGACATCCATTTCAACCAAATCGAAAGGGATCTAGCTTTCAAAGTGAATCAAATGTACAATATGCAAAGCCATATTTAATATATGCAATGGAAAATCATCTTAGATAACACAAAGTTCTATAAACTTGTTAAAATTGTGACATCATCATCATCTTTGTTTGTCATAATATGTTTTTGACCACGATGATAATGTGTTTCATTTTCCTATTATCCAAGTTGGTCCCATGGCGTTGCATAAGACAAAAAGGGATTAATAAAATAAAATAACATTGTGCAATTAAACACTAGTTTAGCTAATGATCGAAATGATCTCCCTCGTGATTAAAATCTTTATTGAATCCATGCATTTCCTCTTTTTCACATACTCCAAAATGAGTTACAAGTTTGACACCTTTTTCCCTAAATAAATTTAGGGTTACAAATATTTGATTTTTGTTAAGAAGTAGAAGAATGAGTTGGGATTTCAAAATCTCAACCTTAAAATCAGACCTCTAGGGTCTTATTTTTAGATGCAGGTCGGCCCACTTTCACACCCTTTCCTTCGTCTCAATCGAAAGGTATTCCTATCTTTTGCACCCATCCTTTCGACATAGTCGAAATGTCCTTCTATCTTCCACATCCATCCTTTCAACGTAGTCGAAAGGTACACCTATACTTTGCATCCATCCTTTCAACATAGTTGAAAGGTCCTCCTATCTTTCGCATCCATCCTTCCGATGTAGTTGAAAGGCCATCATTCTTTCTACAGTATGCCTGCTTTCGATGCCGTCGAAAGGCATTCCCTTCAAGTTTCCTTGTTCATCCTCGTGCTTCCAATTTTCTTAACCCAAACCTTTCGACCCAGTTGAATGGGTCTCCTTATACACCTTTCACCATCATTAAGGTCCAAGTGTCTCGTTTCTCTGCTTTCTTCGGGATTGCTTTCGACTTCGTTGAAAGGGTGATAGATGCATCTTTTCTCCTTGTGTTGCTTTGTTGTCATAAGAAGTAGTGATATGAGCTTCCGACTCAATCAATAGGGGATTTCCTGGTGTTTCAAAGGTGTTGAAGTGTGTAGATGGTTTCGATGCGGTAGATAGCACCCAAATGCATGATTACGTATTGATGCGGATCCTTCCCTGGATGTTAAAGGCTTCAATTGGTTCGAAAGGCTTCATTATTCTTTCAAATGGCTTGATTATTCTTTCGAAAGGGTTGTACTGATCAAGGCATCTTTTTGAGTAACTTGAATGCAGGCAAAACCTTTGGTTTCAAAAGGTTTGGCACATATATGAAGGGTTGTTATCCATTGCCTTCGAAAGAGGTTTTGAACCCATCCACTACTAGAAAATGGTTAAAGAGCGATAGGGTAGGGCGGCGGCTTCCGACGGCCACCGACGGGCCATTGGCCGCCGTCGAAAGCCATTGGAAAATCGCGAATTACAGGCTCCAGCCGAGCATTTCTTCCTCATTCCAGCAAAACCTAAAACCTATTTACAAAATCCTAAATTCACTCCCCAAGACTCCAATCACTAATTTCGTATTTTTGCATCCTCCCTGGCTACGAATTCAACCTCTCTTGCTTTCTGGCTCAGGTATAATCTATTATTTTGGCGAAAAGTTCCATTTTTACCCTATTTCTAGATGTGCATAAGTTGATAAATTAGGGCTAATTGGTGATTGAAATTGTTTCCAATAATGTTATAATAGTTTCTAGCATTCCATGGTATACCTATTTCATCTTTTATCGTAAAATTGTGAAAAACATTTATAATTTATGGTTGTTCGTGTATATGTAAATCGTTGTGCATGCCTTGATTCTAAGATTGTATATATGTGTAGCGCTGCAATCATTATATTGTGTTTGTTGGAATAAGATAAAATGAGTGCACGAGCTATGAGTATTATATTGTGCACGTATTGACTAATGCAACAAAAAAATGTATGAGGCTAAATTATAATTATGTGTATTTAAAAATGATACACCAGCCTTAAGTTGATGTACTACGTCGAATAAATGTGTTAAATTAAAATATATTTTTGTAAATGTGTACAGTTAGTAAAACTATATTTTTTCGTAAAATGCGCGCATTTAATTAAGGGGAAATTAATTTAAAGGACAAAGATTTGTATATTTTTTGCCTCAACGACACGACCTCAATATTTTTACCTCAAGGACAAACATTCTTCTAAAAATTATTCATAAGGACAACCATTTTTCAAAATTATTCATAAGGACAACAAAACTGATACCGAGCTAAAAACTGATACCTAAAAACTGCTGCCGATAACTACAAACTGATACCTAAAAACTGCTATCAATAACAAAAAACTGATACCTACAGAAAGTTGTCCTTGGGGATAAAATATTGAAGGTCTGTCCTTGAGGCTAAAAAGCTGTGAAATTTTGTCTTTGACAATAATTTCCTATTTAATTAACTAATGTCAGTTAGAGAGTTTTTGGCCTGATGAGTGTTGTACATGATCGTTATATAAATAGTCATTTTTTTAAAAAAATGACCATTTATATTCATCTGGTACAATGTTTGTTGGATTTGTCCCTGTATTGGAGAAGTTATGAACATAGCAAGCATTTACATTTCGTATACTACTTCGTCTCAAACGGTTCATAAAATTTCGCCTAACTTTGCTTTTTTGTTTCCTACATACATGCATTTGTGTACAATGCAGGGAAGAAAGGGAAATGTTGCCGAAATTTTGCCGAATCGTTTGAGACGAAGTAATATACGAAATATAAATGCTTACCATGTTTGTAATGGGAAGTTGGATGCCTGATTGTGGAAAAAAAATATCTTTTGTACAAAATTTTATATCGATACGTTAAAAAATAAAATGTGTCATATTTGAAAATATTTTTTAATTTGTGAAATAGTTCTTTAAAATCCAAATATTATACGACCATGAAAATAATCTTTTTTGAATTTGTATTCCTGAACATAAATATTAAATTTTGAACTTGTGACTCATTTTCTCAAATAGGAAAAATGATTGATTATTTTGTTGATCGGAGGAGATGGATGTACCAAAGAAAAGGACTGAGAGGCTCAATAAAATAATATTTTTATAATGGTATAAAAATATTTGTTGAATTCGCTTTAAATAATAACGGAAATGATTCAGAAATTCGTTGTCTGTGGAGTATTTGTTACCAGATATTGTGAAAGTTCATTTGTGCCAAAACGGTTTCGTATCCTAGTATTATATTTGGGATCGGTATGGAGAAGTTATAGCAAATAATTCTATAGAGTCTGAAAGTGTCGTTATCGAAGTAGTTACGACGACCCGTATAGAAAATATGGTCGAAGATACAGCACGATCAATGTTTCCTATGGTTGAAGTTGAAGTGATGGAAATGTTGAATAACCAAATACTGAAGCAAATTTTTTTTATGATTTACTAGATGCTGCTAAGAAACCTATTTGGTATGGTTATAAAAGCGGCATTCAGCTGTTAGTAATCGCAGAATATATTGCAATGAAGTCAAAATACAACATCATTGAAGCTGGGTTTACGGCTGTTGTACAAGCTGCAAAAAGACATATGCCGCCCGATAATCTAATGTGTTAAAGTCACTATGAAGTTAAAAAACTTATGTCAGCTTTTGGTTTACCTTATTAGAAAATAGATACATGTTTAAAAGGCTGCATGTTGTTTTGGAAAGAAGGCGCAAACCCTAGAAATTGTAAAATTTGTAATCAAGAGAGATAAAAACCTAGAAAAAGAAGGGAAGGAAATTCCATACAAGTGTATGCATTACTTACCCATCACTCAAAGGCTACAAAGATTATATGCATATTCTATAACTGCATCTAATATGAGATGGCATAGTGTGAGAACGGAGGAAGAGGGTACGTTGACACATCCGGTCGATGGAGAAGCATGAAAGCATTTCGATAAAACGTATCCAAATTTTGCAGTGGAGAGTTGAAATGTTAGATTAGGATTATGTATGGATGGTTTTTCGCCATTTTCTCAATTTGGTTCTAAATTTTCGTCCTGGCCCATTATCATCACACCGTATAATTTACCTCCATGGATGTGTATGAAAACGCAATATATGTTGCTTACTGTTATCGTTCCTGGCCCCGATGATCCGACTGTATTGGAAGGTTTTTGATGAGGTGGAATGGTAGCCTTGTTTTCTTATTTCATCTTTTCGAAAGCGTTTTCACTGTTTATCATTTGTTATGAAACATATTTCTTGCGTCTCCTTTGAAAGCCATCTCAATGCCTTCGAAACACACTTTTGTGAAACTTGACGAAACCCATGCTTTCAATTTTAGTAGAGCTTAACACTCTTATTAACCTTCTTTCATATCTTTGTTCTTAAGGGGATTTATGGTCAATAATTTATAATAGTATAACATATATCAAGCATTTATCTACAATGGGATTGATTTAACTACTTGATTTTCATACAACTTAAGATCCGCTTACTAACTTTCTGAAGCAACTAACTTTCAAGCAACGACCCATCCATCATCAAAATCATTACCACAACTATACAATAAGCATTTGATAGCAACAAGTATGTGTATGAATATAGTTTAAATTTTATGATTTAAAGATGGAAGCTTTACTCACCAAAATGCTTAATAACTTGAATTGAAATCGCACTAACTCTTCAAACAACACTATAACTAAGCTTTCCTATGCACTTGACTTGATTTAGTGGACCTTTTATGGGCTTTTGGGCTCAGCCCAAATTATATAGGACCATGGTGGAAATATGGGAGTATAGGGTCTTGTTTAGTAAGGAGTTTAGCTTGATTTTTGGAAGTGAATTCACTTGTTTTTGACTTTGGTTAGAAGCCACGGAAGTGTTCATGCACATGAAGAGATAAGAAATGAAGATGTAAATGAATATGTAAAGTGGAAAATGTGTGGATATGGTGGATATTTATAGGCAAAGAAGTGGAGTATTATTTAAATTAACCTAAACATTTAAATAATATAAATGTTACGATGTAACATGGAAGCCATGCCTCTCCACCCCACCAAGTATGCACGCACACTCCTAGGTCCTCCCTTTCACCATGCCTTAGGTCCTAGTTTAGGGTATGGTTAGGTTATTTAATTAATTTTTGAAGTTTTTAATATATTATGCATTTTATGTCAAATCAAGGTTTTAAACTAAGCTTGATTATTAACTTTAACACATTGATTATTTTATCACATGTCATATGTGCATATGTATGCATGTGTATATGAGTGATACAAAAATGTGCATAATGTTTTCCATGACTTTCTGATATTGAAAGGTCGAATTTTTGGAAAATATTTTTCTGTTATATTTTCTATTTTTATTTGACCTAATTATTTTGGTAAACAAAATTTGAAAATGATTTTATTATCATTAATTAATATTTAAAATATGTTTATTTGGTTATTAAAATCCATCATTTAAATGTATTTAAAAATTATTTAAACATTCAAATACAAAGCGATAAATTTATGGGTCATTACACTCTCTACCCCCAGGATAATTTCATTCTCAAAATTGATACACAAAAGACAATCCAAAAGGTATATATTATACCAAAAAAATTCATACAACAATGCAAAGAAACTATGCCATACATAATGCATTCAAACAATGAACAACTAACATGACATTACATTATGGTAAGTTTCTCTAATATGATCCTTAGTCTCCCAAGTACAACCGTGTGGATCATCGTCTCACTGAACCTTCAGAAGCTTAACCACCTTGTTTCATAATCTCCTTTCATCTCGATCTACAATATGAATTGTATGTTGGACTACGGTCAAATTCGGTTCTATTTCCAAGTCCTCCTGAACGGACATCTCAATAATCAGAGATGGATTATGAACATGATTTCTCAAATGAGATACATATTATGAACTTCTATCAATCTTTTAGGCAATTCTACTCTATAGGCCAATGTTCCAATTCTCTTAAGGATTCTAAATGGTCTAGTGAATCTAGGTGCTAGCTTTCCTACCCTTTTGAATCTTGTAACTCCTATCATCGGGGAAACTTTTACAAATACCAAACCCCCAACCGCAAACTCTAAGTCCCTTATCTGCTGATCGACATAACTAATCTGTCGATCATGGGTTTCTTTTAACCTTTCCTTGATCATAACCACTTTCTATGATGCTTCTTGAATTATCTCTGGTGCAAGAACTAAATGGTCTCCAATCTAAATCCAACATAAAGGGGATTCACATGGCTGTCCATACAAAGCTTCATAGGATACCATGGCCAATGCTAGCTTGGTAACTGTTGTTATAAGAGAAAACTACCGAAGGTAGATGATCCTCCCAAGAACCTCCAAAATCCAAAATGCATGCTCTTAAGAGACCCTCTAAAATCAGGTTCACCCTTTCGGTTTATCCATCTGTCTGCAGGTGATAGGCTCTGCTCAAATTCAACTTTGTCCCTAAAGCGGCTTGCAATGCTCCCCAAAGTCGACTAGTGAAGACGAGGTCTCGATCACTGACTATACTTACTGGAATTCCATGCAGTCGGACGATCTTCCTCAAATAAATCCCTGCCAAAGAAGCTGCAGTTCTTGAATACTTCATCGGAATAAAGTGGGCACCCTTTAATAATCGATCTACAATTACCCAAACGCCTTCATTACCTCTTCTCATTTTAGGCTACCCAACGATAAAGTCCATGGATACTTGCTCCCACTTCCAATTCGATATCTCCAATGGTTAAAGTGACCCTAATAGTCTTCAGTTGGTCACTCTTGATCTTTTGACAATTTACACACCGGTTCATGAAGATTCCAAATGTCACTCTTTATCCATTTCCACCAAAAGGTTTTCTTCATATTCTAAAACATTTTAGTACTCTTAGGTAGATAGATAACCTTGATCAATGGCAACCTCTCAGCACATCCTATCTAATTCCATTAACATCAGGACACAAATTCATCCATTCATTCTTAAAATGCCTTGAGAGTCAATCTGAAAACTAGAAATAATTCCATCTTCAACATCCTTCTTAAGCCGAGCTATAATAAGGTCTTCTTCTTGGAAATATGCAATTTTCTCCCCACCACATTCCTACTCAAATGTATAAAGAATCTCTAGGTCATAAGACGCGAGAAATTCTAGCCATCTCTACTGCCTTAAGTTCAAATCCTTTTGGGTAAAGAGGTACTCTAATGACTTGTGATCCATAAATAAATCAAACTTTGCACCCAATAGTGCCCCTACACCTTCAACGCAAAGAATACTACCAACAACTCCAAATCGGGCGTAGCGTAATTCTTTTCATGAGGTTTCAATTGTCGACTCTCATACGCTATTACTTTACCATTCTACATCAAAATTATTCCCAATCCAGTCCTACACGCATCCATGTAAACTATTAATCCTTCACTCCCATCTAGAATAGTTAAGACAGGAGCGCTAGTCAATTTCTCCTCTAACTCTATGAATGCTTGATCACATTTGGATGTCCACACAAACTTAGCATCTTTCTTCGTTAATTTTTTAGATGAGAAGCAATCTTTGAGAAATCTTTAATGAACCTTCCATAGAAACCAGCCAATCCTAAGAAACTTCTGATCTCGGTTGCATTTTTAGTTTCTAATCTTGAACTACAACTACTTTAGCTAGGTCCATGGATATGCCTTCGCTCGAAACTATGTGCCCTAGAAATCTAACTTCGGATTTCTAATTAGAAAACCTTGTCTTTAAAACTTGACTTCTTAAAGTACTTAAACAACATAAAGATGGTACTTATTCTCTTCCTCCATTTTAGAATAAACCAGAATGTCATCAATAAAGATGAGAACAAAATTATTAAGAAAATCCTGAAAGGCTGAAACACTGTATTCATCAAATCTATGATATAAGCGGGTGCGTTAATCAACCTAAATGGCATGACTAACCACTCATAAAAAGTATCAGGGATTTTAAAAGTTTTTAAACATACACTCTCTTCTGCTACCCTTAATTGGTGAAAACCAATGGCAATATCCAATTGAGAAAATATCCAAGCTCCATGGAGCTGGTCAAACATGTCATCAATCCTAGGTAAAGGATATTTATTCTTGATAGTCCCCTTATTTAATTCTCGAAAATCTACCCATATCTAAGAGAACCGTCTGCCTTGATAACGAAAATTATTGGCAATCCCCAACTCGATGTGCTGCTTCTGATCAAACCCTCCTGCAACAAATTAAATGTTTACTTCTAGAATTCGTTTCTTTCCTTTAGAGCCAACATTCTAAGTCATTGTACAATAGGTATGGTTCCTTGAACCAAATCAATACGGAATTCCACTTCCCGGTGAGGAGGTAAACTTGCACTTCTTCAAAAATATCCCCGAAGTCCACAATAATTGGTAAATTCCTTATCTCCTATTTAGGTACTTCGAGGGAATAGAGGAAACTGCTCAACAACTTATTAGGCTCTCTATAACAAATATCAATGATTCTGCCTACTGCGTCTTTTATCACAACGATTCTTCTACTATAATTTAGGATGACAATGAACTTAGATAACCAATCATTACCAAAAGCAACCCAAAACCCATAAACCTAAGAATGAATAAGCCAAACGAGAAGTGCCAATCTGGATAAGAAATAGGCACTTTCAAACACACGGTATCAAGATTGGTTGGACCCCCAATTTGGTATGACACATAAAGAGAATTGTCCAAAAGAATGGGTTTGAGGTTAAACTTATAAACAAGATCTACTGAATTGAAACTATGGGAGCACTGGTGTCGAATAATACTCTAATAGGAATATCGAAAATGGATAATATACCTTGCAACGCCTGCTTTCCTTTTGGATCCACAGAAGTAAATGGTATTTCTTCAATGGCAAAAGCTCGTCCATGTGATCCCTTCTTTGAAAAAAAGGCACTAGTTCTTCATATATTAATATCTGTTGCAATTGTAGCAGAGTGGTCCACTAGCTGGACTCGTGCACTAATTTATGAAGTCGCCCATTTTGTCGCACTTATTCAAAGGATCTTGGTCAAGTCTAATTTCTTATTTTGTGTTGGAGCTCCACCTTTAGTGTAACAACCCGCATATTTAACGATTATATATTTAAATATTTTATTTAAATATAGCGTCGTTAGTCGGATTTTTAGATCCGAAATGTTACTTTTTGCAAACGGTCTATTTAGGACTCGGAACAACTTCCATTGAGTTCAAAATGGCGTTTGCGATCTTCTTGAGTATAAGCTTTGATATGTTTGGAGTAATTTGAATTTTGCTACTTTTTGTAGTTGGGTTTTGGGTTTGGGTTCAGCCCACTAGCTAACTAAATACCCTAACTCGGTCCTTCTCCTTCCATTCACTCATTTTCCATTCTAAAACTCAAGCTAAAACTGAAAATGGGGGAAAGGAAGAAGAATTAGAAATTCCAAGCCCTAGTTCTTCTTGCAAACTTGAATTCTTTCTCCCAAATCAAAGCGAAGCTATTGGTAAGCCCTCTATTCATATTCTCCAACTCTTTCTCCATCAATTTCAAAAATTTCCTAAACCTAACTTAGGAAAATACTTGTTTTGATCTTAGATTGAAGCTAGTAGAGTTGAAGTGGAGAGTGGTTGGTCTTTTCCTTGCAATTGAGCTTCTTCTTCTCCTTTGTTCGTGAGTTAAAAGGTGAGATTTTTATCTCACATCTTGTCTATAACTATCTTTGATTGTTGGGTGTGAATTCCTAACACTTGTTCATGTGCATTTGCTTTTGGTTTGGATTGAATTGGTGAATATCCAAATTTTTAGTGTTGTGGGTTTAATTCTTTAAAAATCCTAACTTTGATGTTTGAACATATTTTTGGTGGCGAATCGGAGAGCCAATGGGGCTGGGGTATCGATTTGCAAAGGCTCCTCAGGTCCAGTGCTCGACCAGTTGCGAATTGGGAGAGTTTGCACTTCAATTGATAGGGCAGGAATCGCAGAAATTTGCAGTTCGGCCGACCGAACACCCTGGGTCGGTCGACCGAAGCTGTAGTCGAAACATTTCTGGGCTATTCTGGTCGGCCGACTCAGGAAGTCCGGTCAACCGACCTGCTCTTGTTTCCCTGTTTTGCCTAGTGTGCCTATTTGTTTGTGATTCCGATTTTTATCGATCTAAATTGATTCCAATTAGTTGTTTATGCATATTTGACCTTGATGATTCCTTTTTGACTTCATCCATGGATTTTTATAAAATAATCTTTTGTATTGTATTAAAAGCTTGCTTCTCTAATTTATAAATTCTATTTACAGCGCACACACACAATTTCGCACTTCGAGCGGAGTGGAAGGGAGATTAAATGGTTAGGTAAAACACGGACCATGAATCTGCGCGTTTATCTTTCCGATTAGTCCCCGACCTATTCGATTGATCGTTTTGTCCTTTTGGTCTGGTTTACCAATGAGATGAGGTAAACTTTGTACTGCTTTGAGTGTGAAATTAACTAACGGATAGTAAACCGTTTAGTGCGAACGAGTGGTTATGGGACTCACGTTACCACTTTTCGGATTCCTTTTTGAGAGTTATGACACATTCTTCCAGTTGTGGTGTCCGGTACTGGGCCTTCGGACCTTCACCACTACGGTTTGTTGCCTTCGGGTGTGTTGCCTTCGGGTTTGCACCTTCAGGTTTGTTGCCTTTAGGATAGTGTCTTCGGACTATCTCCTCAGGTTTGTTGCCTTCGGGTATGTTGCCTTCGGGTTTGTGCCTTCGGTTTTGTTGCCCTATTGTATCGCTTTCAGAGTTGGTCACTCTTCACTGCTCGAGTGATATTGGGTTTGGAGTCTTCGGGCTCATGGATGCTTGTTTGTACAGTACTGAGCACGTGCAAATTTTCTGATGTTTCATTGATATGTATATACCCTAGGTATCGCCCTTCGGTGTTGGTCTTTTTGAGCCGCACGATATTTAGCGATTACCTTGTGGAACTTGTGTTACCTTCATTGGTATTTGTTATTTGCCTTTTGGCTTGTTTTGGGATATTCCGATCCTTTGTTCCTCTGAGCTGCCGATGATACGGGGCTTGTTATGATATGATTCATCTTTTGTTAGATGATTGTGTTATCTCTTAGAGATATTTGTTATACTTTGTGACCTTGCAGGTTATTGTTTTTCAGTTTATCTAACTGATTTGTTTAGCTAGACTGACCCGTGTATTTTATACTCGGGTCAGACCGAGATGTTTCAGGTTAGGTGCTTTTGGACTTAGCCTATTTTGCTTCCGCATGGACTATCCAGCTTGTTCCTTTTTGTTAAAGCTTTTTGTGTGGTCCTTTTTGTTGTAACTCTGATATATGTATTCTTTTGGATTCGTCTGTATATTGTGGTTTGCTATACCACTTGACGTGTATCAGTTTGTATACTCTGTTATGTATCAGTATATGTGTATATGATGATTTACTGTTCTATTATGTATATTACATTTGAGTTGTTATATTCTATTCTGATGATTCTCCAACCACCTATGGTTTTGTTTTAAGTACTCATTGGATATGTCGACTGTTAACCCTTGATTCTCTATGACCTAAGAAACGTACGACCCAAGGAGCTGGTACGAGTTAAGACTTAACGAGTTAAGGATATGTACGACTTAAAGCCTCTATGACTCAAGAAGCCTACGACCTAAGAAACGTACGACCCAAGGAGCTGGTACGAGTTAAGACTTAACGAGTTAAGGATATGTACGACTTAAAGCCTCTACGACTCAAGAAGCCTACGACCTAAGATCTGCAACTGAAGGAATGTTACGAGTTAAGAAACCTAGCGGGTTAAGGCCTATATGACTTAAGAAAATGAACGGCCTACGACTTAAAGGTTGTGCGACTTTAAATATGATACAGCCTAATTACAACTACGGTTGAACGACCTAAGACTTCAGGGACGAGTTCAATACCATGCTGAAATGAGATAACTCGTTGACGAGTTACGACCAACGATGAGTCGTGTACGACTCATGCTAGCATCAAGAAAGTTGCGTTTGGATAACTCGTGAACGACTTATCACTTTGGACCAAGCCGTGAGCTAACCCAGTAGGTCGGCCGCGTGTTAACATGAGACGACTCACCATGACTCGTCCACGACCTAAAGTTACTAAGTCGCAGCCCGCTATCATGATACTTATATCAAAGAGGAATGACTCGTATACGACTTAAGACTTGTGCTATATTCAGTGGATCGAAGGCGCTCTGGTAGGAAGCTGGGGTTCAACCTGTTGAGTCGTCCACGACCCAACCTGACTCGGCTACGAGTTAACGATGAGTCGGGTACGACTCACGACTCAAGGCCGAAAACTCCTATAAATACATGACCACTTCCAACATCAAGGGGACTTTTTGCCAGTCATTTCAAGCGCTAATACTCTGCTGAATTCTCAACTCACCCGACGTTTCAAGTTCGAATGACATCTCAACTAAATTCAAGGGAAAATCTAACGCAATCTACATGGATTCGAAGAATTCTTCTCTACCAAAGTTCTAGTTGTTTGTCTTGTCATAATTGTAATTGAAGATTGTTGTAAAGTTGTAATCAGTTTAGCAATAAAGAGAATTAAAGTGGACGTAGGCTTGCCTTGAACCGAACCACTATAAAATCGTTGTTATTCACTGCTTTTTCTGCGATTTTCTGCTTATACTCTGCTCCCGAATCATCGGGTGGCGCTTTCACAACTACACTTCATACACCGGGGTGTTAGCGTTCAAATTTTAGCGTTAACATTTTTGGTGCTTTCACTGAGAAATGAACTCAGGCAAACCGTCATCATTGCTCCACGAAAGTTTGTTGAAGTAACCTCTCTGAAGACTAGAAGTTTATCTGAAATCATGGCTCCGGGGAGAAAGAGTAGATCTGTTAGATCTGGAAATGCTCAAGAGGGAACCTCCGCTTCCCCAGTACCTAATCAAGCCACTCCACCTGTTGGGGTTACAAAAGCGGAGTTGGATGCTGTAATCTTAGGGCTGAACCAGCAGATAAATGCCCAAAGCGCACAATTGGAAGCTCAGAACGCCCAAAATGCCCTAATTTTGAATAAGTTGAATGACTTGCTTGGGGTAAACCGTCAACCAACGGGTAATGAAAGGAACTTTGCTGGCAACATTCATGAGGATGAAGAAAGAAACATTCCTGAGAGGGCTGCTAGCCCCTTTGAGCGGACATTTCCTGAAATTGGTGGATCTAAAGCTCGAAATGATGAGGGATATCTTTCTGAAATGGTTCGACAAATCATGAAGGAAAGCATGCAAAGGAATGAAGATGAGAAGGAATGGGGTTTCTCTCCAAGTAAAACCCCGTTTACCGAAAGAATCTTAAAGGCTGAGTTCCCAAGGAAGTTCGTCCCTCCAACTATCCCAGCTTACAAAGGAACAAGTGATCCGAACGAATTCTTGTATAAGTATGATTGGCACATGACAGGTGCCAGAGCTTCTGATGAAATAAAGTGCCGATATTTTTCTGTATATCTTGAAGGTGTAGCTCTGCTTTGGTTCACTAAGCTGCCAGTCCGGTCTATAGATCAGTTTTCTGACTTAACCCGGAAATTCAAGGAGCAGTTCAGACTATACGCTTCAAAAGCCAAAGATATTATGTCGTTGTCAAGTTTAGAGCAGAATCCAGGGGAGACTATCGGATCTTTCTTGAATCGCTTCAACATAGCACTGGCTGAGGTAGACAATGTAGAGCCACGGATGATCTTGACTTATCTGATGAGGGCCATCGACAAGTCAAGCGAATTTGGAAAATGGCTAAACATGAAGGAACCAAATTCCCTTGAAAAGTTCTACAAGAAAGCAGATGAGTTCATATGCCTGGAAAGCCATCCTGTACCGGTAAAGGCATTGTTAGAAAAAGCTGAAGATAACATTGCTGCTCCACGCAAGAGTGATTCTGCAGGACAGAAAAGGGAAAATAACGATGGAAAGAAACAGAAAAATCTAAAGAAGCCTCATTCCTTCAAACCATCGGAATATACTCCTTTATCAGATACGCCGGAGCGTATATACCTTGCCACTAAAAATTCTGTTGATTATCCTAAACCTCCCGTTCTGAGAACCGGGAAAAAAGCTGTACAAAGCGGAAAGTTTTGCCGCTTCCATAATCAACCCGGTCATGATACCGATGAATGCCGCCAATTGAAAATTTTGATTGAAGAATTGATAAGGGAAAACAAGCTGCAGCAATTTGTGGAAAAGAATAGCAGCAATCCCGCTTCGACTAGTCAGGGGCAAGGAGCTCCTGCTCATCAACCCAGGACAGGTGAAAAGACTGCAGGGCATGAATCCGGAAGGCCTGTTATCAATGTCATTACGGGAGGACCTCACCCAGCAGGCAGGACCTGGGGTGAGATGGAAAGGTATACCCGAGCTTTGAAGTATGTACCGACCGAGGAAGATGTATTCGTTTTGGAAGGTGCTATGCCCCTGAAGCAACAAAGAACTTTCAATGATGATATTGTGTTCAGAGCCAGGGATTCCGCAGGTATTGAAGCTCCTACCTTGGATCCCTTAGTCATCTCGGCTGGTATCAGGCCAGCTATTGTCAGAAGAGCTCTCATTGATTGTGGCGCATCCTGCAATATCCTCTTCAAGAAAACATTCGACCAAATGAAGATCCCTATGGCTGATGTGCAAGCCTCATCGCAGAAAATCGCTGGCTTCACTGGGGAGCCAAAACAGCCGATAGGAACCGTTGATTTGTTTGTGGAACTTGGAGAAGGAGAGAGAAAAGTGGTCCGCAAGCAAACTTTTGTGATTGTCGACGAATTTTCTGCTTATAATGCTTTCCTTGGCCGTCCAACTCTCGCAGCATTCAAAGTTGTTCTGGCCCCATGGTGCCTCACCATTAAATTTCCCACAGATAATGGAGTGGGAGTTATAAATGGGGATCAAAATGCGGGGCGGGAATGTTATCTAACAGAGCTACGAGAAACGAGGAAAAGAGAAATGGGAAAGGATGCGGCAGCCCCAGTCCGCATCAAAGAACCAGCTTGTAGCAATTACAGGGCGGACCCTGCACTGGCGAGCACAGCGGAGCAAGGAAAGAGATGGATCCTAGAAAAGTCAGTGCAGGGGAGAATAGAGTGGTACCAGTGGAAACGACAATACCAGTACCTGTTGACCCAAAGGACCCAAACAAGGTGTTGAATGTGGGTTCACAACTTAATGTGTCAATTCAGAATATCTTAATATCTTTTTTAAAGGCAAATTTGGATGTTTTTGCTTGGACTCATGCCGATATGTGCGGAATATCCCCAGAAGTTGCAGTACACGCTCTAAATATTGATCCAAAATTTACACCTGTGAAGCAGAAAAGGAGAACTCAAGGTCCAGAAAGGTCGGCAGCGTTAAAAGAAGAAGTTGATCGGCTCATGGAGAATAATTTTATCAAAGAATCTACCTATCCGAATTAGGTTTCAAATCCAGTGCTGGTTAAGAAAGCCAACGGAAAATGGAGAGTATGCATCGATTTTTCATATCTAAACAAGGCCTGCCCCAAAGACTGCTTCCCATTACCCAGGATCGATCAACTGGTTGACGGAACAGCGGGACACGAATTGTTATCTTTTATGGATGCCTACTCCGGATATAACCAGATCATGATGCATGAGCCAGATCAGGAGGACACGAGCTTTATCACCGACGTTGGTCTTTACTGCTACAGAGTTATGCCCTTCGGGCTGAAGAATGCAGGGGCAACATACCAAAGACTTGTTAATGCTATGTTCAAACCGCGATTGGGCAAGACTATGGAAGTCTACGTCGATGACATGTTAGTAAAGTCTAAGAAAGCAGTGGATCACATAGAACACTTAGCAGACATGTTTGCAGTCCTCCGAAAATACGGAATGAAGCTCAATCCTTTAAAATGTTCATTTAGAGTGGAATCCGGCAAGTTTTTAGGTTTCATCGTGAGCGCTAGGGGCATTGAAGCTAGTCCAGCTCAAATTACCGCCTTAAAGGAAGTCAAAGCTCCTAGAACAAAGAAGGAATTGCAAAGTCTCAATGGGAAAGTCGCCGCCTTGAGTCGGTTCATTTCCAAACCACAGATAAATGCATCCCATTCTTCGACGCCCTA
Source organism: Allium cepa (assembly GCA_030765085.1). Classification (NCBI taxonomy): domain Eukaryota; kingdom Viridiplantae; phylum Streptophyta; class Magnoliopsida; order Asparagales; family Amaryllidaceae; genus Allium; species Allium cepa. The sequence goes on from CM060928.1 coordinate 1,042,103,449, forward strand.
AAGAAAGGAAAGAAAAACTTTGATTGGACTCCCGAATGCCAAAAAGCCTTTGATGAATTGATTCGCCATATGGAAACGCCTCCAATACTTTCTAGGCCTGGCGATTGCGAGGATCTTCTTATATACTTGGCAGTATCATCTCATGCTTTAAGTGCAGCGCTGATACGAGAAGACAAGAGGATTCAACATCCAGTTTACTATATCAGCAAAAGACTCACTGGGGCAGAGATGAATTACTCTAAGTTGGAAAAACTCGCCTACTGCCTACTAATTGCATCTAGGAAGTTGAGGCAATATTTCCAAGCTCATCCTATCAGAGTCCTCACTGATCAACCTTTAAAGCAAGTCCTGTTTCACCCTGAGACTTCGGGTCGTCTTCTAAAGTGGAATATTGAACTCAGTCAATATGACATCACTTATCATCCCCGAAAAGCAATCAATGGACAAGCTTTAGCGGATTTCATCGCAGAATTCACAGATAAGGGTAATAGTGAGGAGGAAACGATCGACGATTCCCCAATCCAATGGAAGTTATATGTCGATGGCACGAGAAACGACTACTGTTCTAGAGCCGGAGTTGTACTCGAGACCCCTGAAGGTCGATCATTATGCTACGCACTAAGATTGGAATTTCCTTCAACAAACAATGAAGCAGAATACGAAGGCCTTATCACTGGCTTGAGGATTGCTAAAGAACTAAACATCCAAGTGTTACAGATCTTCAGTGATTCTCATCTTATTGTATGCCAAGTCAAAAAGGAATTCCAAGCGAAAGGGGGGAATCTGCCCGCCTACTTGTCAAAGGCTTGGGAACTCCTGGGTGATTTCGATCATTACATGATAAGTCACATTCCTCGAGAAGAAAACATGAAAGCAGATTCTCTCGCAAAGTATTCTAGCACAGGCGAAGCTCAATTTCTGGGGTTAACACCAGTGGAGGTCCTGTCGACTCCGAGCATTGATGAGATGGATATTGATTGGATCATGAGCGTGTCTCAAGAGCAAGAATCATGGATGACTCCAATAACAGAATATCTGCTCAATGGCTCTTTACCGGAAAACTCAAAAGAATGAAAGAAGCTACTGAGGAAAGCCTCTCGCTATATAGTCCAGGATGGCCAGTTATACAGACGGGGATTCTCAATGCCGTTGCTTTGATGTGTATCCAGGGAAGAGTCAAAAACAATCCTAGCTGAGGTGCATGGGGGAGAATGTGGTGATCATTTAGGTGGTCAAACTTTAGCAAAAAAGATTCTCCGATACGGATATTTTTGGCCAGAAATTAATCGAGATGCAGCAGATTATTCCCGAAAATGTGACAGATGCCAAAGATTCGCCAAAATTCCTAGAGCTCCTTCCACTGAACTCACACAGATGGTCAGTCCATGGCCGTTTGCAATATGGGGGATAGACCTTGTAGGACCGTTACCAACTGCCAAATCTGGAATTAAATATGCCATTGTTGCTGTAGATTATTTTACTAAGTGGGCAGAAGCTGAACCACTGGCTACTATCACCTCAAAAAAGATGATAAGTTTTGTGACTAAAAGTATCATTTGTAGATACGGTGTGCCTCAAAAAATAATTACAGACAATGGCACTCAGTTCGAAAGTGAAGAATTCCAAGATTTTTGCAAACGATTCAAAATCCGAAAAAGCTTCTCAGCAGTAGCCCATCCGTAGGCAAACGGGCAAGTGGAAGCAGTAAATAAAATTATCAAGTCAACCATCAAGAAGCAACTTGGAAGAGCAAAAGGTGGTTGGGTCGATAAGCTACCGCTAGCACTATGGGCATACAGAACTACCCACAAAACTGCGACTGGGCATACTCCGTTTTCATTGGCATACGGATCAGAGGCAATGATTCCTGTAGAAACAGAGGTCCCTTCACATAGAAGAATCCATTTCAATCAAGCGGAGAATGAGAAACTACAGCTTGAGGCACTAGATCTCCTTGATGAAAAAAGAGAAGAGGCTGAGCTCAGAATCGCATCTCATCAGCAAAGGATAGCCAGACATTTCAATTCCAAAGTTCGCCAACGCAGCTTTGAATTGGAGATCTAGTCCTAATGAGAATTATGACAGCGACAGGTGTGTTTGGGCCAAATTGGGAAGGACCATATGTCATATGTCATAGGTCAAAAGCTTCTGGACGGCACATTCAAACTCACTACTGTCGAAGGAGATCAAATTCCAAGAGCTTGGAACAGCAATCACTTGCGTCCATACTTTACTTGATAGCTTTGTTGAAATATTGTAAAAAGAATTATGAATGTATGAGTCCTGTAATTGAAAGCGATTGTAAAACCGATGCAAGTAAATAATGAAAGACTATAAAGTGGACGTAGGCCCAAATTCTTGGCCGAACCACTATAAATCTTGTGTTCCTTATTATTATTATGTTTTTGCTTTATTTTCGATATGAAAAGTACATTAAATGTATTACTGAAATGTCGATTTAAATTTTTGCAGGCAACGAAAACAAAACTTGCACATTACAAGACCAAGTGATTCTTGTTATCATTCAACAAACAAATTCCAAGTCGCAAAATTCCCGAGCTTAAATCCTAGATAAGAAGTGCTTCAATTGAACGGTCAATGATTTCCCCGAAAACGAGCTTTAGCTAATAAATTGAGAAGTTTGAACAAACAAACATCCAATTAAGAAGCTTATGTCCGTTCTCGTGGACTAGCCTAGCAATGAAGTACACTTCTTTGGATTAAACAAGCTACTTGTAAGAGAAGGGAGTGCAAGCTTGAAAAATAATAATAGAGGATCACTAAAAAGGCATAAGCAAGTGGACAAGGAACAACTAAAGTCCTCTTCGGAGGCACAACTCTTCGGAGGATAAAGACCTCTAATGAAGCATATGCCGTAAAAAAGAAAGTTCTCTACTCAACCAAAAAAGATTAGAGGAGTCATGACCCTCCAACCATGAGAGAGTAACTTCCAGGCAATCTTCGGAGACCCATTTCACCAGGAGTTGAAGTGTTACAACCGCTCTTCGGAATTTCACTTCACCAGAGTTGAAATGTAAAACAAAATAAAAGCCCTCTTCGGAGGCCCATTTCACCAGGAGTTGAAGTGTTACAACCGCTCTTCGGAATTTCACTTCACCAGAGTTGAAATGTAAAACAAAATAAAAGCCCTCTTCGGTGGCCCATTTCACCAGGAGTTGAAGTGTTACAACCGCTCTTCGGAATTTCACTTCACCAGAGTTGAAATGTAAAACAAAATAAAAGCCCTCTTCGGAGGCCCATTTCACCAGGAGTTGAAGTGTTACAACCGCTCTTCGGAATTTCACTTCACCAGGGTTGAAATGTAAAACAAAATAAAAGCCCTCTCCGGAGGCCCATTCCACCAGGAGTTGAAGTTTTACAACCGCTCTTTGGAGTTTCACTTCACCAGAGTTGAAATGCAAAACAAAATAAAGACCTCCTCCCGGAGACACAATCAAGAAGAAAGACCTCTTCGGAAGCCCACGTTTCACCGAGATTGAAATAAAACTTTCAAGTGTTGAAACGTGAAAAGGCTTTCTTCAAAGGCACAACTCTTTGGAGGTACACGTTTCACCAAGATTGAAATAAAACTTCCAAGTGTTGAAACGTGAAAAATCTCTCCTCAGAGGTACAACCTTCTATGTTTTTTTTTAAAAAAATCCTCATTAAAAGCACACTTTAACTTTCAAAGGAAGAGTGATTTACCTATTCTGGAAAATAATCTTCCTCAAAAAAAAAAAAGTTAAAGTTTCCTTCAGAGGCCCGCTTTATCTCATAGAAGAATTCACTTGGTAAAATGTGTACATAAGCAAAATAAAAAAGTGATTTCTTCGAAGGACAAAGCGTAAAAAGTTATATGAAGGGAGTTGTACTCCACGAAAAATTTCTTCAAGAATGAAATAATTATTCTTCAGAAAATAAGAGTGCAAGTCCCCTCGAAGTATAAAATACTGCAGCAAGCTTATGGTATGGGGGCAACATGGTATAGTTACATACAATATGGTATAGCCACATCGGCAGAAGTAATGCTCAAACAACATGCCATAAGCCCGCTGCAATATCATATAAATAAACTTGTGCAAAAATGAATAATAAATGCATTCTCAAATTCAAACAGGAGTCTGTACAAATAAAGGATCATTTTATTCAATTGTATTGCAGATACAAGTTTCAAAATAAAAAGCAGGGGCCGGTACCCGCACAATTCTCGACCAGTACATGCAAAAGACAAGAAGCTAAAAGCTGGAATCTTCATTTCTTCTTACCACCTTTGGACCCTTTACCCGGCCGAATGGCTAGCTTTTCAGGTCGGTCTGTAGGCATAAGGGAAGAAGGAGAGGGAGGTGCAACTGGTGCAACTTCCGGTTCCTCTTCAGTAGCAATGATTTTCTTCCCCCTCCTCTTCGATGTTCCGTGCTTCTTTCTCCTCTTCGAAGAAGACTCACTCCCTGGAGTAACAAGAGCAGACAAAATTATGTCATCAGAAGGAGTCCGCTCCGGAGATATCTCACCTCCCTCAAGTCCCTCGTCTTTCTGCTCTTGCGAAGCGATAGGGTCATCTAATCCATGAAGAGCCTCTATTTGCTCCTCTTGTGACCCGGGCTGTGAAGCAGAAGGAGGAGCCACCTGAAGAGACGGAGGAGGGATAACCGGAGGAGGCGAAGTTTGCACAGCACTTGGTGTTTCAACTGCAGAAAAAGAGAAGTTAAAAATATTAGTATCTCCCGAAAGGAAGGGAGATATGGGTTCGTCAAGATTCAAGAAGTAATCGAGAAGCTCATCAAACTTTTGAGGAGCAAGCAGGCAATCCACCTGAATCGGACCAATGTCAAAGTTACCTGAAGATATTTGCTTCGTTAGTTCAATCTCATAATTTTGAGCTCCAATATCCTCCAAAGCCTCATCATCAGTAGGGGTAATTACCCCGGTTCTTGTAGGAGGCGGGGAATGAGCACTGGAACCAGTGATGTCAACCCCAGGAGAAACTAAAGGACGAACAGAGGTAGTAGGTGGTAATTCTTTTTCAGAGCGTTCCTCTTCCGCCATCCCAGTCCGCACTCTGGCAAGTTGCTCTTTTCCCTTCGCAAGAGCAGCGCGAGTTTCCTCATCTAGGTAGCGCGCCTCAAGCTCTTCCTCGGTATACCCGGCGCCTCTGAACATGTCGAGAGCAGCTTCCCACACTTCAGCCAAGGTGATTTCATATTTAGGACCGAGAAAAGAGAGACTGCCATGCCCCAAGACGCTGTGCAAGTAAAAGTCGAATAGATTTGAACTGACGTTGGCTTCAATGGTTTGAATAGATTCTTCAGCTGCGATTTTACCAGCCATGGCCTCATCTCGTTCTTTTTCAGCTTTAGCAAGTTGAGCTTTTAACGCTTCAATCTCCATGTCTTGGGCGCTCATTTTACTCCGCAACTGAGCGGCATCAGTGCGGTAATTCTCTACGACCTCTTCTAGCCTCTCGACTTTAGCTTCGGCATCTCTTTGGCCAGCATGTGCATCCCGCACTTGTTTTTGTAGAACCTCTTCTCTATGAGTGTAAGTGTTAGAAGAAGTGGTAAGATCGTCTTTAAGCTGCTTGACTTCAGCTTCAAGTTTCTCGTTATACTCGGTTATGTTTTTCATCTCGATGTTGTGCTGGTCAAGAATCTTCTTCCATTCCGACTTATCGTTCTCCATAGTTAGCATCGCCTCGATATTGGCCCGATTGACCCTTTGGAGTTCATCAACAAGCTTTTGCCATCCATACATTCTTTCAATATCAAGTCTGACGGCATCAAGATTTTGGTACATGGCTTCTTTATCAATGGGACCTAAATCAAGATCGAAGCGAACCCCCTTCAAGCACCAATTCGGGAATCGGCTCTGTAGGGTCGGTGGGCCCCTTTCAATACGATATGAAGGCCTATTAAGAAGTGTTTGAATAGCGCTTCCTTCAAGAGCAGGAGATTTGGAAGGAATGTCGATAGAGATGGGAGCGTCAAACTTTTCAGATATTGCAGATGCGTGCTTCTCACTAGGTTTGGCCCGCTTGCTCGGGTCCTCAATAATGTGGCTCTTCCCTCGACCATCATGTGTTTTACGTTTGTGAGAGTCATTGCCTCTTGAAGAAGACTCATGTCGCACATCTACCCTCTCATGACGTTCTTCATATTCTCTCCTCTCTCTAGCTTTTCGAGCAGCTCTCTGCTCATCGGTTTCTCTGGGACCAGTAAGGTAGCGTCTATAATCATAGTTGCCACGCCCTCCATAGCGCTGAAAGTCTTTATAGTAAGAACCGCTGCCGCTACGCCCCATTGAAGGATCTGAAAGGCAAAAAGACAAGTCTTAAGAGCCTTTAGAGAAAATAAGTCAAACACAAACAAGTGCTGAAAAATCCTAAGTGTTGTGTAATGTGTAAACTACACGCATCAAGCTACAGACCACTCTGTGGAGTAGAGGTGGTGATAACTTGAGTAGGAGGAGTTGGCATTTGTTGTAGAGAAGATGTCGCCTCGATTACAGGAGAGATAGTTTTGGAAACATCATCTTTAAAAAGTTCTTGTGAAGTCACAATTAGGTCGCTCAACCCCTCAAAAACATCATCACCATCATACTTTTTGGGACTTGCTTTCTCAACTCCTTCGTCAGCAGATCTCCCGGAAGATCGTGGAGGTTCTTCCTCTTCGATAACTAGGGCAAGTGTCAAATTTCTAGACGGCCCCGCAACATCAGTGAGAGTGGGGCACTTCACCAGTAAAGTTTCAGTGGAGGGATCTTTTGGCATAAGCTTTTCAGCCTCCGCTGGAGAATCGGGAACTTCACAAAGCTGAGTGGAACGAGAAGGATGAAGGAGTCCAAACTGATGAAGGAATTCGTCATTCAACAGAAATTTTATGTCCCGCTCTTCAATTGGGATAGCCATAAGCCTCTCTAAAGTTGGCTTGTGGCTGGGATCTTTAGATGAAGGGGGAGCGCTGAAATGGAAAAACAAAGTTAGCACTTGATAGTTCAGAATTCGCAAAACTCAAAGAATAGAAGAAGTAGAGATAGACGATCTCACTTCCTTCCCTCCACACAGCATAGAACCCCGAGGGGCATCGAACAAAGAAGAACTGGGTCAGGAACCCATGAGCAGTGTCGGGAAGGCCAACGATTAATTTGCGGTTTCGGGCACTTCTCACAACGGTAATGGAAGGATGATCTTTGGTTCGGGTAAAGGAGCATAAGTAACAGATTTCGTCAAAGTCCGGAAGTCGATTAAACGTTCTCCCAAATAACACGCACAACCCCATTAGGATGGCATAGCCATTGGGGTGTAGCTGGGATGGAGAAATGGCCAGTCGACGAAGAAGATGCTCGAGAAAGTTGTTGAAAGGAGGGATGGCCCCGTTCAGGCACATTTGTCGATTAACTGTCACAAAGCCGGGAGGTGCTACGTCGGCAGTATTACTTCTTTCGGGAAGAATAGCATCTGATTCAGCAATGCCAAACTGACCACACAACTGGCGAAAAACTTTGTATGATAGTGTGGTAGGGGCTCTTTCGGGAGGATTGGCTAGTGAAGTTGGAATAACAGTTGCCTCTCCAGTCTGAACCGTTGTATCCTCCTGCTGAGAATCCATTCTACACAAGCAACTGGATATTCAAATGTGAAGGTGCACGTTTCCTAAAAGTGTGGAGTGTCGTGCAGAACTAATAAGAATGACAAGTAAATATAACTGGAATTAAACTAGTCGATGATTGATCGATTGTAAAAATTTCAGAACTTGTTGATCTAAAGTTCAAGCATAATATTAGTGCAAGCTGGTCGATTTCAATTGACTATTTCAGTGTTGCTTTAATATTTTACTTGAAATTGATAAGTTGAAAGCACTTCATTCACACAATTTATTTAAGTTAATCATCTGTTGTTAACTAATCTGTCATTTGATGTGGGCAGTCAACGGCAGTATATTCGTCCCAATTTTCTGTAAATGTTGTATCAAACAGATTGTTAGCTTACAAGTTAAAGTAATCTATAAAAGAATGCAGCAAAGTTCAACAGTTCAAAATCCATACAACAGTGCCAAGTGCTAAGTCGTAGACGACTTAAGCACTAATTTGCCTACAACCTTGGAATTATGAGGCGAATAAAGTTAAGCCGTTTCAATCTTAAGTCGTCAATGCATTAGGTCGGCCATGCTCTAAGTCGTAAGTCAAGGAACAGAAGGAGGGCTGCGGTTCAAAAACAACAAGAAATCTTCTGAGTTCTAACTCGGTCACGACTCATGACTTAAGTCGCAAAACTTGCTAGGTCGGATTAAAGTTAATTGCAAAGGCCACTGGGTCGCATGGAAGTTGCTAAGTCGTACATGGGGCAATCTCCTACTCTATACGGCCAACTCGCTTCCCCCTCTAACTCTTAACCCGGTAATCCAATGGCCTCTCCAACAGCAACAACCTTAACCCTATCACACTACAGGATCGCCTCGAATGGCGAATCGCCATAAGTCAAATCAGACAAACCTAAGTTCATCAGTGATCAATCCAACGAAACTCATAGGGCTCGAAGGGGTGAACCGGAGGCGGAGAATTAAGCGCGTGAGGTAATAATGATCAACGATCGAAGAGAAAGAAGAAATCGCTTACGATTGTGTGTTGCTGGAAAGGATTGGGTGTGAATTGGGTCGAGATCGTCTTTAAAGGTTTAGAGAATGTGGTAATGGCAGAAATGGCTTAAGGATAAAGTGATGAGAAGGAGAAACGACTCAAGCATTTTATAGTTCGAGACAGTAGAACTTGAGTCGGTACGTACGAGTTAGGATGAGTCGAAGCACACGACCTATGACATAGGCATGTACTTCGAGGGGCAAATGTTAACCCTTAATTCTCTACGACCTAAGAAACGTACGACCCAAGGAGCTGGTACGAGTTAAGACTTAACGAGTTAAGGATATGTACGACTTAAAGCCTCTACAACTCAAGAAGCCTACGACCTAAGAAACGTACGACCCAAGGAGCTGGTACGAGTTAAGACTTAACGAGTTAAGGATATGTACGACTTCAAGCCTCTACGACTCAAGAAGCCTACGACCTAAGATCTGCAACTGAAGGAATGTTACGAGTTAAGAAACCTAGCGGGTTAAGGCCTATATGACTTAAGAAAATGAACGGCCTACGACTTAAAGGTTGTGCGACTTTAAATATGATACGACCTAATTATAGCTACGGCTGAACGACCTAAGACTTCAGGGACGAGTTCAATACCATGCTGAAATGAGATAACTCGTTGACGAGTTACGACCAATGATGAGTCGTGTACGACTCATGCTAGCATCAAGAAAGTTGCGTTTGGATAACTCGTGAATGACTTATCACTTTGGACCAAGCCGTGAGCTAACCTAGTAGGTCGGCCGCGTGTTAACATGAGACGACTCACCATGACTCGTCCACGACCTAAAGTTACTAAGTCGCAGCCCACTATCATGATACTTATATCAAAGAGGAATGACTCGTATACGACTTAAGACTTGTGCTATATTAAGAGGATCAAAGGCGCTCTGGTACGAAGCTGGGGTTCAACCTGTTGAGTCGTCCACGACCCAACCTGACTCGGCTACGAGTTAACGATGAGTCGGGTACGACCCACGACTCAAGGCCGAAAACTCCTATAAATACATGACCACTTCCAACATCATGGGGACTTTTGGCCAGTCATTTCAAGCGCAAATACTCTGCTGAATTCTTAACTCACCCGACACTTCAAGTTCGAAAGACATCTCAACTAAATTCAAGGGAAAATCTAACGCAATCTACATGGATTCGAAGAATTCTTCTCTACCAAAGTTCTAGTTGTTTGTCTTGTCATAATTGTAATTGAAGATTGTTGTAAAGTTGTAATCAGTTTAGCAATAAAGAGAATTAAAGTGGACGTAGGCTTGCCTTGAGCCGAACCACTATAAAATCGTTGTTATTCACTGCTTTTTCTGCGATTTTTGCTTATACTCTGCTCCCGAATCATCGGGTGGTGCTTTCACAACTACACTTCATACACCGGGGTGCTAGCGTTCAAATTTTAGCGTTAACATCGACCTGCTTGGTATGTCTATTGTCGATGTATTCAATAGATAGTTAGAGCAAGGCTATAGATGGTCGCTCCTAACCAGCCTTATTCTTTGTGTTAGTTGACGACATTACTCTGTAGTGTCCTTGGCTAGCGTGGGAACAGAGGTGGGGGCGTCACAGTTTGGTATCAGAGCAAGGTTCAAAAATATATATGATAAACACAGAATAGATGCACATATTCCGGTACATCAAAGTTTATAAGTAATACAAATCTTTGAAACATCTTGCCTCTATTCCTTCCATGCCTTTGGGGGTAGACAGAAATTGGGAATACGTCTAGGAATGCATTTTTGTTCCGTAGTATTCCATATTTGGATTGGTGACATCTAACTTGTGGATAATCTTGTTCTTATCTTAACTTTCAGCGTATGACTGGAAGAGGCAGCGGATGACGTTCAGATGCTAGGCAATCCAGTGGCTCACATTCGGATGGCGTTTATATGTCTGTTGATCAGTTTTTGGGATTGTTTAGGAGCAATCAGCCTCCATTTCTGTGACGACCTGCCATTCTTACCCCAGAAAGATGTATCATCATTAAGAAAGAAAGGGATAGAAATAGAAAAGAATAGAAAGAAAGAATAACAACAACAGAATCTCACAACGGAATGGAACAAAATATAATACATCACATAACTATCACATAGTTATACATACATCAGAGTTATACAATATCATATAACAGGACTGTCATATACATATATTTCCATACATACATCCAAAATACGACATATACTAAATACACAGCAGAACTACATATATTGATACATACGTCTGGTCTTCTTCCCAAAAGCTTCTCCAGAAAATCAACACATTTAAATATCTATCACTTGGCTACTCATAAAAATTTGAGTACCCAAGAGTTTATGAAAAATAAACTCCGGGTAAGACATGGGTCTGGTATGAGTAAACAGGTTAAAATTGCTTAACTTTGAAGATCATTTGAAATAAAGGTATCACGTAAGACTCCCCACAAATAAATACGGGTAAATTTTTACCTTACGCTAACCAAAATATTTTATAGGAAATTCAGTGATATTATAATAGTATCTAGGGTTTTCAAGTAAATAGAAAATAGCCGAAATTGTTACATCTATTAAATTTCAGCTACTAGCCACGAAAGTGGGTAATACAAACAAAACCGTAGGGAATATGGGTTTCCAACAATGGCAGGGCTACTGGGGTACTGCCCGTCATGGTACGGGGCCTAGATCACCGTACCGAGGATCATTCCCGACCCCCTACAACACAAGGGCGGAACCATTCCTTACTGAACAGTCCCGAACAAGATAACCCCGCAGTTGTGGCCAACAACTGCTCACACAGCCGAAATAAAAAGGGACATCTAGACAGGGGAATATCTTGTCCTGCTTGGGCATGACCCAACTAACCTTGCTGCATCTCCCCTGTTTTAGCCATTCCCGGTTGATGAGGCTTGAGGCTACGATTACCTTTATTGAACATTATTCTTAGAATGCTCATCGTCCGCCTGACGATGTGCTGAAAGCATTCATTCCATACAAGTTCATTCCGGGTTCGAACGAAATCGAAGGCATTATCTCGTTACACTCATTTTGGAATCACCTTCAGAGTTAATGACAATAACCCTTGCATTCTGAAACACCATCTCGATCACCATTTTATAAGTCACGACCTATTGTTTAATTTGGATCGATGTGGTTTTCGGAGAATCAAAATTGATTCTTCCGATCCCTGTCTCATCGGAATCCAAACGCCATTTTAAGGGTCAAGTTGTCTACTTAGTCTTAACAGTTCAATTACAAATTAAGAATTCACATAGCAGGTATCACAGATAAATCATACACAGTTATCACAGATATCCATAATATATCACAACATATCACATAAATATCATCAAACAGATATCAAAGTAAATCAAACAGAATTAACATTTCATACCAAAACAGTTTGGTTTACTTAACTTAATTATTTGCTTAAGAATAAACTACTTTATTCTGCTTAATTAATTACGGATTAATTAACTTATTAATGATCAATTAATTACTTAGTTAATCATTAATTATCAATTTATTAATCATTCAATTAATTAACTTTTATTCATTAATTATTACTTAATTACTCAGTTAATTAATTTATTCTTAATTGTTAATTAATAACTTATTTATAAAAATATATTAATTAATTAGTTATTTAATTATCACTAATTATTTAATTAATCAATTATTATCAATTTAATTAAAGTATAATCCCTAATTAATCACTTAATTAAATTTCCATTAATTGACTTTTAAGTAATTAGCTAACGTTCTTAAGATTTAAATTGATTTAACATATGATTTATTTTTAATTACAAAATTAATTTAAAGTTATCAATTTAAAATCTCAAGTATAAATTAATTAACATTCTAATTACTTATTTTAATCTCCTATCTTTACAGACTTTCCTTAATAAACTTTTAAATCAAATATTAATCTAAACTAACTAATTACTTATTTCACTTAGTTATACAAATACTTAAACAAAAAATTATGCTCGTCCATTAAGAAAGGTACCCGAGACAGCTCCCTTTTCTGCTCGAGACAGTCTCGAGTTTTCCCCCCGTGCTTCCCGCGTCTCATCTTTACCATTCCCCTTTCTTCTCCCCTTCACTGTTTCTTTCTTCTTCTCATTATATATATATATATATATTTTAGTTTAAGTAAAGATATAAATAACAGAAGTAGCCAACTCATGCGACCCGGAGACAAACCCACAGCAACATCCAAAAATCTCGGGTACAAGGGCGCGATAAATCATTGACCAACGAACATCACCTCGCCACCGTGCACGTGCACGGTGGTTCGCCTCGCCTTCTCCGGCGACTTGCGCTACCACTAGCAAACCCCAAATCGTCTCGACTACCAAAATTGAAAATCAATTCCCTTCGAAGATTATCAAATCAAAATATGACCTGATGCTCGAACCCAAGGTTCGAACGACACCGAGAAAAATGGCCCGCCCCACAATCCATGACCATCGGAGGCAAAACCACTCTACCTACACCACGTCCAGTCCCTCCTCAACCTCCTCCTTGACACACGTCGCACTCGATCAACCCGGTGAGTCGCAAACGAAAATTTACAGAACTCTGTAAAACTCATGACCAAAACCCTACTTTAATCTCAATCTCAAAATCTATGCATTCGAAAATTTATTTGGCATTTTTCTTATGTTAAATTGTCTTCAAGCTTTCTTCATATCAAATTACAACCACTAAAATTTACCCAATCATCCAGAATTGACAAAAACCCATTTTAGTTTCCTTTTAAAACTGCTCTTAATACCTTTGCTTAAAAATCGTAATTTTTATGTTAAAAGTCCAAACTATGAGTATGAAATCAGAATATGTTATTGAATTTACAAATTTAAACATTCAAATTTTGACCTTTTAATTCTTTTACCTGCAACTTGAATTAACAGTATTTATAAAGTACTGTAAAACTTCAAACTAGGTTGCATGCCCATGATTTAAGATAATCAACTTGAATTAGCAATAATACCAAAGTTAAAAACAAATATATGGAGAAGTGTTTATAAATTTCTTTGCTTTGCTTTGTTCAGATATTCAAAATTTCTGAAGAACTACTTCATATACTACAGAGCAACAGGAAGTACTCAAGGTTATTTTCAAGCAGATATCAAAGCACATACCAATTGTAAGCTAAAGATACAAGTTTAAATTGAAAATAGGTAAGTTTACTCACCAGACAAAACTTTGAACAGATGGTGAGATGTTAAAGAAACTGTAGAAGAATTTTTCCTGAAACCTTTCTTTTGTTTCCTGTTTTTAATTCTATTTAATTTTACAAAGCACAATGTTTCTCAGGTTTGCTTTTAGGTTTAGTTAAGTTTTTATAAACGAACTTAAAAGTATGATGGATATATATAGAAGTACTGAATAATATAGGTTGTATCTAGGCAGCCTTTATTTGTATTGTCATTTTTTTTATTGGCTAAGTATAATATTCTGCAGAAGGAAATCACAGAATTTCGGCTGCGGTACTTTAATTAAACAAGAAGTTGTGCTAATTAAATGCTTATGCTTTATTTACGATAACATGTAACTAGTGTTTACTGATTCTTTCTATTTTATACAAGACAAAGATTTGTTTTTATTATATTGAAGTGAGAACTTTTGTTTTCTTATGCCTATAAACTTACCGCACCACCTAAGTTTTATTTTTAGTTTATATTTTTTTCTGTACAAAAACACTTGATTGTTGTACATATGTGTATACATATTATGCACAAAGATATTTTACATGTAATTTGTTTACTTGTTCAACAACATCTTGATATGATCTTTATTAAAATTTATGTATTATATAAATGGGCTTCACAGGTTAATGTTTTAGGCTAATTTACTCTATATATATATTGAGTAATTTACATAGTCATTGTTAGTATATTAATTTTTATTTTATTTATGTTGTTCATGTATGATTTCCATGTTTATGCTTTCTAAATTTATCCTATTTGTAGTTTAATTATCAAACATTGATTCATAACATATACTTGCATTTTTATATTTTTAAGTTATAATTTATATTTGTAGATTTATCTCTTTAGTTACATTTTATAATTTATAATTATGTTTTATACTAGTTTTGTATGTTTATGTTTATAATCATTTATATTGTTTTATACTTATGTGTTAGATTTCCATGTTTATGTTTAATATTACTATGTTTGTTTGTTTTTAAACTTTATCATTTTAAAAACTACAATTGTATTCATATGTATATTATCAAAAAAAATACAAATATAGAGTCTTAGATTTTTATTGAAGAAGAGAGATTCTATTATAAATAATTTTAAAAGATTACATTTTAAAATTACAAATTCAAAATTTCTTTGCAGTCACATATATAACTGGTAAATAACTAAAATCTCATCAGTTTATAATTTGAGAAGCTTGTATTTAATTCTAATTAGATTAAATATTTATTAAAATATGCTATCAAAAATTCCGGGTTGTTACAAGTTCCTCCTCGAGTATCTCGTCCTCGCAAGTCTGCCTTTGCACGTATGTGCAGCGATTTTGCTCATCTTGGAGGAAAGCCGTTTAAAGGCTCCGAGTCTGTTCTTGGAGTCCAAGATTGGCTTCGCACGTGCGAGCGTATATTCTCTCGCATGGATCTTTCTGGTCATGATAGAGTTCTTGTAACTTCTACTTTATTACAAGAGCGTGCTCTTGATTGGTATGAGCTTCTTGTAGCTGAAATTGATGAGTCTACTCTTTCTTGGACTCAATTTCGGGGACGATTCGAACTCAAGTTCATTCCTGAATCTGAAAAAGTTTTATTGACCCGTCACTTCCTTGAGTTGCAGCAAGGGAAATCTTCTGTTTCTGAGTATGTTGCATCATTCGGGTCTTTATCTAAGTATGGTCTTGAATTCATTAGCACTTCTTATAAGAAGAATTTGAAGTTTGTTTCTGGTCTTAAGAAATATCTTAAGAAGTCTTTGTTGCTCCAGCTTAAGCTTTCTTTTGAGGAGTTGGTTGATTCTGCACTTCATCTCGAAACCGTCGAGAAGGAGTGTGATAGTGGTGATGATGCTGAGGTTTCTAAGAACCCCAACAAGAGGCAGTTTCCATTTCAGAAGTCCAGGTCTTTTCCTTCTAAGAAGAAGAAGACTAGTCGTTCTAGCTCTCAGACTCAGTCTGTTGGAACACCTTTCATTCGAAGTGTTTCAATTGTGGTTCTCCTGATCATATGATTCGAGCTTGTCCTAAGCCTCTCTTCTTTCGTTATTGCAAGAAGGAAGGTCATCATGTTTCCACTTGCCCTACTGTTCCGGCTGGTGCCAAGTCTAGCAAGCTTTATGTTGCTAAGGCTTATGATGGTCCTTCTCAACCCAAAGGTATATCTCCATCTATTTTGGAAGGTTCTATTTTATTTCATGACCATAGTATTCGAGTTCTTTTCGATACGGGTGCATCACATTCTTTCTTATCAAAAAAGCTCGTCGATGATTTATCTTTGGATGTTTCTTGTTTGGTTACTTCTTTAAGGATTGCAAATCCTATTATGGGATCCACGACCCTTAGTATGCTTTGTGATGATGTTGAGATTGTTTTATGTGGCTTTTCTTTTCGTGCGAATCTGCATGTTATTTCTTGTCTGCGATTTGATATGATTTTGGGAATGGACTGGCTAGTGAGATACGATGCCAGGATTATTTTTTCGGAGAGAATTTTGTATTCGACAACCGGATTCTTCTTCTCAGCTATCTCTTGTTCTTCGGAATGTGGATAATTCCATAATGGCTTTGCATTCTCTTGATTCTCAAGATGATGATGATATATCTCGTATTTCTATTGCTTGTGACTTTTCTGATGTTTTTGAACCTGTTTCGGGTTTGCCACCCAAGCGGTCAATTGAGTTTCGCATTGATCTCATTCCAGGCGTGCAGCCAGTTAGTCGTCCTCCCACGAGGATGTCTACAGGGGAAAATGATGAACTCAAGAAGCAGCTTTTAGAGCTTGAGTCCAAGAAGTTGATTCAGTCCAGTTTTTCTCCGTAGGGATCCACGGTCGTCTTCGTGAAGAAGTCTGATGGAACTCTTAGGCTCTGCATTGACTATCATAAGCTTAACGAGTTAACCATCAGGAATAGGTATCCATTGCCTAGGATCTATCATATGTTCGATCTATTGAGTGGTACTATGGTCTTTTCTCAGCTCAACCTTGCCACGGGTTTTAATCAGTTACGAGTTGCGGAGGATAGCATACCTCTTACTGCTTTCCGCACTCGTTATGGTTCTTTTGAGTGGCTCGTTATGCCGTTCGGTTTGACGAACGCTCCTGCTTTCTTTGTCGACCTCATGAATCGAGTATTCCGGGAATATCTCGATAAGTTCGTCCTTGTGTTTATTGATGACATCCTTATTTATTCTAAGTCTGAAGTTGAGCATGCTATTCACTTGAGATTGTCTTGAGTACTCTTCGTCATCATCAGCTTAGAGCCAAATGCTCCAAGTGCCATTTTTGGGAGAATAAGGTTAAGTTCTTAGGCCATGTTGTATCTTCTGATGGCATTTCTGTCGACCCCTCAAAGATCGAAGCCATCCAGAATTGGAAGAGGCCTGAGAATGTGCGTGAGATTCATAGTTTCCTTGGACCGGCGGGTTATTATCGTCAGTTCATTAAGGATTTTTCCTGTGTTGTGCTTCCTCTCACCAGCCTTACTCGAAAAGGCATTCGTTTTATTTGGTCCGACAAGTGTGAAGCTTCCTTTCTGACATTAAAGGAACTTCTCACTAATGCTCCTATTCTTGTGGTTCCCGAGGGGAATCATGATTTTGTTGTCTACACCGATGCTTGTGGTAGTGGTCTCGGTGTTGTTCTTATGCAGAAGGATCGGGTAGTTGCTTATGCTTCTAGGCAACTGCGTCCAAATGTAGTACGCTATGCCACTCATGATCTTGAGTTAGCCGCCATTGTCTTTGCTTTGAAAATTTGGCGACACTATTTACTGGGCGAGCACTTTATTCTCTATACCGATCATAAATCCTTGAAGTATTTGTTCACTCAGAAGGAACTCAATATGAGACAACAGCGTTGGCTCGAGTTTCTTGCTTCTTATGACTTTGATATCCAGTATATCCCTGGTAAGGGTAATCGTGTTGCTGATGCGCTTAGTCGCAAACATTCGGCTTTTGTTTTTATGATGCTTGCCAAATGGGATATTCTTGAGACTCTATCTTTTTGTGAAATTCGTGATCGAGCTTTATTTTCTGATTCTCCTTTTCTATTATTTAGTTTGGGAGCTCGACCCATTTTGTTGGATCGTATTGCCGAGGCTCAGCGGCGTGATCCTGATCTGTTGCATCTTATTTAGCTTTGTGAGTGTGGATCCTGTGATGAGGCATTGCGGGATTTCAGCATAGATTCTCATGGGTGTCTTCGTAAGAAGAACCGTTTTTTGTGCCTTCTAATTTTGCACTTAGACATGACATTCTTGATGACTATCACCGTTCTAAGTATACCATTCATCCTGGTATTAGTAAGATGTATGCAGATATGCGTCGTCTTTATTATTGGGAAGGCATGAAGCGCGATGTGGCGAATTATGTCAGCAATTGTATAACTTGTCAGCGTATTAAGGCCGAACATCAACGTCCTTCGGGTCTTCTTCAGCCTCTAGAGATTCCATTGTGGAAATGGAATCAGATTTCTATGGATTTCATTGATGGCCTACCTCGTTCGAGATCAGGCCATTCTAGCATCTGGGTTATTGTTGATCGCCTCACCAAGTCTGCTCATTTTATTCCTATTACGTCTAATAGGACTGCTTCGCATTTGGCAAAGTTTTATGTCAAGGAAATCGTGAGACTTCACGGTGTTCCTAGTTGTATTGTGGACCGTGATCCTTTATTCACGAGTCATTTTTGGCGGAGTCTTCAGCAAGCTTTGGGAACAAAGCTTAATTTTAGCACAACTTATCATCCGCAGTCTGATGGACAGACTGAACGGGTGAATCGTATCTTGGAAGATCTTCTCCGTATTTCTATTTTTGATTTTGGTGGTAGTTGGGAGGATCACCTACCTCTTGTAGAGTTCTCCTACAATAATAGTTTTCAGTCTAGTATCGGTATGGCTCCTTTCGAAGCCTTATATGGAAGGCCATGTCAATCACCTTCTTGTTGATTGGAATCTAGGGAGAAGCTTATTCTTGGCCCAGATTTTGTTCATGATTCTTCTGAGAAGATTGATTTGATTCGGTTGAGAATGAAAGAGGCACAAAGTCACCAGAAATCCTACGCAGACAACCGTAGGAAGTCTCTCGAGATCTCGATTGGTGATCTTTTTTTTATTCGTGTTTCTCCTTTGAAGGGGGTTATGCGTTTCAGTACGACTGGGAAATTGGCTCCTCGCTTTATAGGACCATTTTCTATTACTGAACGTATTGGCCCTGTGGCTTATAGGGTTTCACTTCCTGCTCATTTATCTGGAATTTATGGCGTGTTTCACGTCTCTCAACTTCGAAAGTGTCTTCGGGAGTTGGATTCTGTTATCGCTTCTCCTAATTTGCAAGAGCTTGAGATCTGACCAGACTTATCTATTGTACAGCAGCCTATTCGCGTACTTGACACGGAGGTGCGACACCTTCGAAACAAGGACGTGCCGCTCGTTAAAGTTCAATGGTCCGCTAGCCCCAAAGACTGTACTTGGGAAACCAGAGAGTTTATCAAGCGATCTTATCCGGGTTTTCTATCTTTGCTTGGCAACGGTGAGAATATCTTTTCATCTCAAGCTTATTTCCTTTTCTTTTGAATGTTGTATGTATGTAGTTGTTACAAATATCGTCTCTAGGAATTGCGGGGACACAATTTTGTAAGGATGGGAGATCTGTAACAACCCGCATATTTAACGATTATATATTTAAATGTTTTATTTAAATATAGCGTCGTTAGTCGGATTTTTGGATCCGAAATGTTACTTTTGCAAACGGCCGATTTAGGAATCAGAACCACTTCCATTGAGTCCAAAATGGCGTTTGCGATCTTTTTGAGTATAAGCTTTGATATGTTTGGAGTAAGTTGATTTTTGCTACTTTTTCTACTTGGGTTTTCGGTTTGGGTTCAGCCCACTAGCTAACTAAATACCCTAACTCAGTCCCTCTCCTTCCATTCACTCATTTTCCATTCTAAAACTCAAGCTAAAACTGAAAATGGGGGAAAGGAAGAAGAATTAGAAATTCCAAGCCCTCGTTCTTCTCGCAAACTTGAATTCTTGCTCCAAAATCAAAGTGAAGCTATTGGTAAGCCCTCTCTTCATCTTCTCCAACTCTTTCTCCTTCAATTTCAGAAAGTTTTCTAAACCTAACTTAGGAAAATACTTGTTTTGATCTTAGATTGAAGCTGGTAGAGTTGAAGTGGAGAGTGGTTGGTCTTCTCCTTGCAATTGAGCTTCTTCTTCTTCTTCTTTGTTTGTGAGTTAAAAGGTGAGATTTTTATCTCACATCTTGTCTATAACTATCTTTGATTGTTGAGTGTGAATTCCTAACACTTGTTCATGCGCATTTTCTTTCGGTTTGGATTGAATTGGTGAATATCCAAACTTTTAGTGTTGTGGGTTCAATTCTTTAAAAATCCTAACTTTGATGTTTGAACATGTTTTTGGTGGCGAATCAGAGAGCCAATGGGGATGGGGTATCTATTGGCAATGGCTCCTCAGGTCCTGTGCTCGACCGGTTGCGAATTGGGAGAGTTTGCACTTCAATTGATAGGGCAGGAATTGCAGAAATTTGCAGTTCGGCCGACCGAACCCCCTGGGTCGGTCGACCGAAGCTGTAGCCGAAACATTTCTGAGCTATTTTGGTCGGCCGACTCAGGAAGTCCGGTCAACCGACCTGCTCCTGCTTCCTGTTTTTCCTAGTGTGTCTATTTGTTTGTGATTCCGACTTTTATCGATCTAAGTTGATTCCAATTAGTTGTTTATGCATATTTGACCTTGATGATTCCTTTTTGACTTCATCCATGGATTTTTATAAAATAGTCTTTTATATTGTATTAAGAGCTTGCTTCTCTAATTTATAAATTCTATCTAAAATGCACACAAACAATCACGGACCATGAATTTGCTCGTTTATCTTTCCGATTAGTCCCCGACCTATTCGATTGATCGTTTTGGCCTTTTGGTCTGGTTTACCAATGAGATGAGGTAAACTTTGTACTGCTTTGAGTGTGAAATTAACTAACAGATAGTAAACCGTTTAGTGCGAACGAGTGGTTATGGGACTCACGTTACCACTTTTCGGATTCTTTTTTGAGAGTTATGACATATTCTGCCAGTTTGTGGTGTCCTGTACTGGGCCTTCGGACCTTTCACCACTACGGTTTGTTGCCTTCAGATTTCGGGTTTGCACCTTCAGGTTTGTTGCCTTTGGGATAGTGTCTTCGGACTGTCTCCTTCAGGTTTGTTGCCTTCGGGTATGTTGCCTTCGGGTATGTTGCCTTCGGGTTTGTGCCTTCGGGTTTGTTGCCCTATTGTATCGCTTTCAGAGTTGGTCATTCGTCACCGCTCGAGTGATATTGGGTTTGGAGTCTTCGGGCTCATGGATCCTTGTTTATACAGTGCTGAGCACGTGCAAATTTTTTGATGTTTCATTAATATGTATATTCCCTAGGTATCGCCCTTCGGTGTTGGTCTTTTTGAGCCGCACGATATGTAGCGATTACCTTATGGAACTTGTGTTACCTTCATTGGTATTTGTTATTTGCCTTTTGGCTTGTTTTGGGATATTCCTATCCTTTGTTTCTCTGAGTTGCCGATGATACGAGGCTTGTTATGATATGATTCATCTTTTGTTAGATGATTGTGTTATCTCTTTTAGAGATATTTGTTATACTTTGTGACCTTGC
Organism: Allium cepa; assembly: GCA_030765085.1. Classification (NCBI taxonomy): domain Eukaryota; kingdom Viridiplantae; phylum Streptophyta; class Magnoliopsida; order Asparagales; family Amaryllidaceae; genus Allium; species Allium cepa. The sequence goes on from CM060928.1 coordinate 1,042,124,924, forward strand.
AGGTTATTGTTGTTCAGTTTATCTAACTGATTTGTTTAGCTAGACTGACCCGTGTATTTTATACTCGGGTCAGATCGAGATGTTTCAGGTTAGGTGCTTTTGGACTTAGGCTATTTTGCTTCTGCATGGACTATCTAGCTTGTTCCTTTTTGTTAAAGCTTTTTGTGTAGTCCTTTTTGTTGTAACTCTGATATATGTATTCTTTTGGATTCGTCTGTATATTGTGGTTTGCTATACCACTTGACATGTATCAGTTTGTATACTCTGTTATGTATCAGTATATGTGTATATGATGATTTACTGTTCTGTGATGTATATTACATTTGAGTTGTTATATTCTGTTCTGATAGATCCTCCAACCATCTATGGTTTTGTTTTAAGTATTCATTGGATATGTCGACCTGCTTGGTATGTCTATTGTCGATGTATTCAATAGATAGTTAGAGCAAGGCTATAGATGGTCGCTCCTAACTAGCCTTATTCTCCATGTTAGTTGACGGAATTACCCTGTAGTGTCCTTGGCTAGCGTGGATATAGAGGTGGGGCATCACATTTAGGCTTCTTTCTCGACCACTTCTTCTTCCCTTTGGTATCACTGACTAAGGTTGGGCATTAAATGCTAGCAATACTCCTTTCTGAACTACTTATTCAATATCATGAGCCTCAAATCTCAAAGCCATACTAATAAGATAGGTAAAGGTTCCATTGAGATGATTAATCATTCCTGATGAAATTATGGTTGCATTTCTTTCACGAACATTTCTTTCTTTTTGAGTGATGTATCAATCAATCCTGGCCCAAAGCGGGACATTGCATTGAACCTATGCTCATACTACACCACTATCATCTTACCTTGTTTCAAATCCATGAAACTTTTGAAAAACCGATTCCTTCATGCTTTTGGGGCAAACTGATCTATAAAAATCTAAACTGTGCCTAAAAGAAATCTTCTTCTGGTGTATTCCACGAAGCGAATTCCTCTAATTCAATGCTTCTATTTGATGAAGATGCAATACCAACAATTTTTTTCTAGCATCTCTCAGTTGAAGATCCCCGAATATCCTTTCACAAGAGCGATGCCATGTCTGAACTCCCAAAATATCTTCAGTTCTATAGAAAGGCTTACCACTTGAAGCACTATAATTCTTGCACAAGGTCGCAATGTTTTGAGGCGGCTGAACTTGCATCACTACTTCTACTACCGTCTCTACAGCTGGCTCATTTCTAGGAGCTCTACCATTTGTAGCCGTGCTGGTTTCAGATCCCCCCTCTTCTTCATTTTGTACTAATTTTCAATAACCTAAGTAAGTGACATGTGTTATTAGAATACAAAAATAGGGTTAAAGATGATAAAAGGGAAACTGCAACAAAGGATCTAAAAAGACTTTTAGGGGAGAAAAGGAAAAGCTCTTTCAAGATTAACTCATTCTAGGGCTCTACTTACCCTATTTCTAATGAGTTGCACCCCAATCAGGCTAAGGTATTTGCTCAACTGAAGCTCTAATACTAACTATGACGACCCACCTTTCTGACCTATAGGAATGACAGTTAACACATCTTCGGTGTTCATGTGTCGTAGCCCAAGAATCGATAAGATGAATCATCATGAGGTAAAATAAAAAACAGAATAGGAAACCTCACAAAAAAATTTGTAAATAAAACATAACAGTCAATAGTACATTAGGTTGCTTCTTAACATGGAGTTATTAGAGTTGCACAAAGTATTACAAATTACCTCAGTTAGATATAACATCCTTCCTTTAAATTTTTTTGAAACATAATACACTTACACAAACAAGATAGTACATCAGAATAGATAACTAACAATATGAAAGTCTCCTGCTCGGACAACATCTTCAAAAGTGCCCTGAGAAGACCTGCCACTCCTGGGCTACTCAAATAAAATGGTACCTAGGAGTATAGGGAAAACAAACAACTCGGCTCAAACGATATGTCTGGTATGAGTAAAACTTTTAAAACAATGGGTGTGAAATTAAAATACAAACATGTGAGACCACGCTGTTAAACATGGAATAAGTCTGCTCCCACGTAAATCAACATCCAAACGTAAAGAATGGATAAACAATTAAACACCATGAAGAGTTGTTGACTCTTCCCGATGCAAACAAGGAAATAAATTTAAAGGTTCAAATCAAGTAAGAAAAGAAAAATCTCCAACAAATGACTAGGATGGTGCGCCACCCTTGGAGTGCACATTTAGTAATATACTTCTGAGAAGCTCATGTGCTCCATGACACTTCTTAGAAATAAACCAGCCGGACCTCGCCAAATCTTATCGAGAATCCAAATATTTTACATTTAAATAAGAAAACGAATCCGATCTAGATGAGATGTGAAAATACCCTAATAGGAGCAACCCCACATAACTGGCTGTCCTTTTGTGCATTGGGTTTAGTCATTTACTGACAATGGATAACAAAGCTCAATGGAGCTCCAAATCGTCTTGGAATGACGATAATAAAGAAGCTGAAGAAACTGATAGCCAAGGAACCAACTATCGAGGATATCAAAGATCGTATATGAAAATTAAGTCTTGTATACTTATCACCATTCATCGAATTCAAACCCGTACTATTTCTTGATTAACAATAATACTAGACAAGTCATGGTAGTTTTACGTCAAAGTCATGTCCCATGATTATTCTTAACTTTTGAAATAGCAAAAAGTCTACTTCTTCGATGTTTAATGCTAATTATATAAATAAATCATTTCTATATGAGTGAATAGCTTTATGGAAATTAATTCATTTCCATAAATAATTCAAAGCTTTTCTTTTATAAAGTCGAATTTATACTTAGCATAACATTACAAGTATTAGCTTTAAAACACTTTGTCATAAGAGTTAACTTTGAAACATCATTAAAAAGGATTTAACAACTTAAAACATCCTTATTACATTGATAAATTAATTTAAAACTTTGTTAACTTGTTAATTAATTTACTTCAATAACCTTAAATTAAAAAGGATAAATCTCCTTTAGAAGTCATTAATTCAATTGATTAATGATATAATTAAATATAATTAAATTACAATTAAATATAATTATTTAAAGTGATTAATTAATTAAAATTTTTATTGAAGGAAAGATTAATTAAGGTTAAATAGATTTACTAATCTTTAAAATTCATTAATTAGAAAGGGTTAATTAATTTTAAAAACTTCATTAACTAATAAATCTTAATCCATCATTATCAAAAGATTAATTAGCCTTAAACATCATTAGATAAAATAGTTAATTAAATTTAAGACATCGTTAACTAAGTAATTAGTTAAATTTAAAACAACTCGTTAGTAAGTTAATTAGTTAATCTTAATCCTTATTAATTAATTAATTAATTAATTAATTAATTAAATTAATTAATTAAATTAATTAATTAATTAATTAATTAATTAATTAATTAATTAATCGTTATTAAAATAATAATTACTTTTGAAAATGTCATTAATCGAAAACTCACTTAACTTGTAAAATAATTCCATGCCCAATAATGAAACCAAACGGTTTCGATAAAAAGTGATTTTCCGAAAGTGCAGATATAGCGACTATCGCTATGGGGGCAGTTCGTAATTCAAGCATATGACATTTGCAACGTGACCGAACATCACATAGCAAGGGAATGAGCATGCATACATGATGGTTTACAATAATACACCATATATCAAGCATTTATCTACAATAGGATTAATTTAACTACTAGATTTTCATATAACTTAAGATGTGCTTAAAAACTTTCTGAAGCGACTAACTTTGAAGCAACAAACCAATCCATCAACCAATCCATTATCACAACTTACAATAAGCATTTAATAGCTACAAATATCAGTATGAATATAGTTTAAACATTATGGTTCAAAGATGGAAGCTTCACTCACCAAAACGCTTACTAACTCTATCGAAATCACACTAACTCTTTGAACAACATTAAACTAAGCTTTGCAATGCACTTGACTTGATTTAGTGGTCCTTTTGTTGGCTTTTGGACTCTCCCTAGATCATATGGATCTCGGTCATGGTGGAAATGTTGGGGTATAAGGTCTTATTTAGTTAAGAATGGTTTTTGGAAATGAAGTAAGGAGTTTAGCTTGATTTTTGGAAGTGAATTCACGAGTTTTTTACTTTGGATAAAATTTTAGATGCCATGGAAATGTTCATGTACATAAGGAGATAAGAATTGAAGACGTAAATAAATATGTAAAGTGAAAAATGTGCGGAGATGGTGGGTATTTATAGGCAAAGAAGTGCAGTATTATTTAAATTAACTTAAACATTTAAGTAATATAAATGTTATCACGTAACATGGAAGCCATGCCTCTCCACCCCTCCATGTGTACATGCACACCCCTAGGTCTCCCCCTCACCATGTCTTAGGTCCTAGTTTAGGGTATGGTTAGGTTATTTAATTAATTTGCTATGTTTGTTTTTAATATATTTTGTGCATTTTATGTCAAATCAAGGTTTATACTTAAACTAAGCTTGATTATCAACTTTAACACATTGCTTATATTATCACATGACATATGTGCATATGTGTGTGCATGTGTATATGAGTGATACAAAAATGTACATAACATTTTCAATGACTTTTCGATGTCGAAGAGTCGAATTTTTGGAAAACATTTTTTGGTCACACTTTCTATTTTCATTTGAACTATTTATTTTAGTAAACAAAATTTGAAATGATTTTAGTATCATTAATTAATATTTAAAATATGTTTATTTGGTTATTAATACACATTATTTAAATATTAAAAATTATTTAGATATTCAAATACGAAGCAATAAATTTATGGGTCGTTAGATGATTTTTCCTGAAATGTGTTAGCAAATGATCAGTTTTGCATCTCGGATCGATGGAGAAATGAAGCAAAATGCAGCGAAGGTTATAACCTTCTTTTAGTTTCCACATCCTAGTAGTGTACAATTCAACAGCATTTGGATTTCGAGTGTTTCCTTCTTTGAAATTGAAATCCTTAAAAAAAAATTGTGTTAGCATATTGAAATCAGGAAAATCAGAATCCATATTTGAGTGTGGCAAAATGTGTTACAGATATAATAAAAAAATTGTTATCTGAAAATAATTTGAATTGTGTGTAGTTATACAAAGGGGCATAAACAAGTCGTTAAAAGCACTGTTTAACAAGCGTCTAGGTTTAGTTGTTTTGGTTGTAGATTCGTAACCAAAATGTCTTTGCCTACGTAACATTATAGAATGTAATCACCTATTGGAAGCTGGTTTGGGGTTTGGATTATGTACTTGTAATCTCCATACTCACTATTGGAGATGCTCAAACAATATTTTGTGCATATTTTCTTTTCATCATCACTATATCCTAAGATATCTAGAGTATGGTCATTCGTCAAAATATTTAACAAAAAATCCATAGTTAATTTTGTAGTGCTACTTTAACATTGTTGGTTGAAACTAGTAACATTTATCAATTAACTATTACTCTAGCTAAAGATTTTGACTTTTATTTTACAACCAATTACGGTAATACTAATCTTCTACGATGAAGGAGATTAACCCTCACTTGAGTAGGGTTTCACTTTAAGTTGTTTAGTGCATACCCAACTATGGTCATCATAAGATCATGATATCACGTGATTGATCATACTCAAAGTACTATACATATATGTAAGGTCAACGGTACTTTAATGTCTAAAGTCTACTGTACATCATGTGACATCTTCTATCTCATCTACTATTTTGACTTAGCTATATTAACTTTAGGAGGCTCTCGTTGAGTCATTCTATAATTGTCCCAAATAATATAAGTACAAAATTTCTTGATATCTCTAGGGTCATGATTAATCCACTACCCATCACACAGACAGCTTTACACGCATTAATTTGAACGGATGTATCAATATCGTTTTTCTTAATACATCTTGACTAGGAACGTGTTAATGTTAAGTATTTTAAGTATTTGATTCAACGGTCATGGTTACGACACATTCATTAGTGTAATCGATTAAATAAATTTCCTAAGATTCTTCATTTTTTTATATTTATCATATTGTGATCATTACTTAAATCGTAATAACAATACCTACAAAAAGAAAAAAAATCATAATTTATTTCAAACAGAATCTTCATACAAGAGTTAAGTTACAAATAAACTACATAATTACCCCTATGACACACTTAACTCTGTTTGATTACCCATATTATGTAATGTTTATTGTAGCAACACTATATTTGTATGATGATTACACATTTAAGTAAGAGAAAATGCATGTAGGGTATTATATCATCTAAGTGTCTTACTCATGTTAAATTTGTATATACGGTTTATATTACTGTATTTTTTGTCAGTTCTGCTCACACCAGAATTATGTCTCACCTGCATTTGTCTTTGTGTATCTCTCTTTTTTGACAACCCTTGGGTCTCACAAGAGTAGGCTGAGAGTTAGGTTTTTTTGGGAACACATTGGCAGGGTGGGTTGAATCTATTGAATGCACGAAGATTGCTAAGTAGGCAATCAATTTATTTACTTTTATGTATTATGGGCATTATAATTCATGCATGAGACTATTGTGTCTTACTTGATGCGCTATTCAATACACTATGCGTGAACAATATGTACTTTGATTAATAGTGGTTATTGACTTTATAAGTTGACTTCTCATATGCTATCTCATGAATGTTATTTCTATCATATCTCACGCACATATATTTCATCATATCTTATTTATACTTCCCCCGTGAGATGATTATCATAAATATCATGTTAGGTGGTTTGGTTTTAATTTACTAGACGATCTGCTACCTAAACATCGAGGGTTGGATGTGGTACTGTAGCATGTACTATTGGTGTTCTAAATTGTAGGTCATCGCATGTTTATCGGCTAATTTTCTATCGGTTTAGGAAAAAGTCGAGAAATTTAAAATTAAATTTAACCATAAGCGCACAACGTACTATCATAGTACGTGGCGAGTACGGGTCGATCTGTAAAGAATTGTTAATTTTAAATTTCTATTCAATCAAATTAACCAAAGTGAAAGTGATTAGCTAGAAAATGTAAGAAAATGACGAAAAGAAGGTGATAAAAATATGAAAGCAGAAAAACAATTTAGAGATAAGTTCACTCTCTAGATCATATAGTTCAACAATTTATGAAATTATGATCTCTCTTTTTCGGTCATAAGTGAATTTAGATGATATATTTATTGCAAGTATGCCTCATTTGTGCTATTACTTAGCTCACGTAAGCCATCAAACAATAACACAACCTTTAAACCACTTTTAATTCTCATGAAAAATAACAAAAATTTTGAAAATGAAATATATTTTAAGCATGACCTATTAACTATTGATTAGAAATATAGACCATCAAATTTTGATTTAATTTCACTTCATTTCCATTATCATATCTAGTTGAAGAGGTATATTGTGATTCATATGACTAAGCATAGTCTATTTGTTTTGAACAACATAGGCTATCAAACTCAATACTAAACATAAAAATTACATAAACATCAACTTTCCGTGAAGCATAAAAAGAGAGCAAAGATTATCAAATTGCTGAAGCTACATGATTAGAGGCTTCATTACCCCTAAATTAAAGCGATTAGCCTCTCATTTGTATTATTATTATATCAACACAAGTAGCATGCAATATGAAACTAATAAGGAAGGAAAATGAAAGCTAATGAAAAAGACAACTAATCTAATTGCATAAAGGAAAATCTACACTACTTGCATAAATAAACAAATCTACACTACTATATGAAAAGAAATAAACGAAAGAAGAAAAGAGCATGTATTGAAAATTGCATAAAAAAAGAATTACATAAAAGAAATTGTTAAGTGCCATAAAAAGAAAGAAGAGAGCTTGATTTATTTTTTAGCCTAAACTAAAACTAAGTGAGACTAAGGAAGAAGAGGGTTACACGAATCATAAGGGGTATTTATACATGTGTTAAACCCTAATTTATATTTTTAGGGAATTTCCAAATTGCCCTTGAGGTAGTGTGGCCACCAAGTAATCATTAGCATGTCTTCATCCCTCACTTAAAATTACATCAAGATTTAATGGCCTTTGAGCAAGTGCATTAGCTCCTAACTGAAAATCAAGATAAGTGGGTAGGTGATGTCCCCCATGTTCATAAGTTTGAATTATTTTCATCTTCATTTGCTTTGTTTCCTTTTGTGCATGCATAACTTCATGAAGCCACTTGTATTTGGATGTAAATTCCTACAAAACAGCTAGAAATTTTCAATTAAATTTTAGAAAATTAATATATGCACAAAAATGACTATTTTTCCCTTGGATGAAGACAATTTGAAATAATTTGAATTTTTGGTTTAAACAGGTTAAAATACCCAATATGATACTTTATCTAATTTAAGTAGAATATGATGGTAAAAATAAGCACATTTACGTGCACATCAAATATCTATTGAATATGTAAGTATATGATTTTTGTTTGATGATAATAAACATATATATATATATATATTCATTTAAATGTATTTGATAATGTACTATTTTATTTTTCACATAATTAAATAAATGTTTGCTAAATAAAATAAATAACACAGAGTTTAAATTCAAATAGATATTTTATTCAAATAAATATTTATTACAATTTTGAATAGTACAAATTTGAGCTATCGCTATAAACACAATTTTCAAACAATACAATTTTTTATTTACAAATGTCCCCACTACATATCTCTCATTCACTCATATTCATCTTCAACTCTACTACAGATTGAATCCAGCATCTGAGCAATTTGCAAAGTAAACACTAACGCGGTAAAATTGAAGAAGAAAATATTTTGCAGTATAAAATAAAATGATTTTTAAAAATATCATTTGCCTCAGTTATTTGGGTTGTTCGTCATCGTTTAATTTTGATTCATCATACATGAACAACTTGTGACATGCACGGTGTATCACTGTACATGCCACAAGGCCGTGCACACCGATATGCACCTGATAAATCTACAGGAACAGGTGAGCACAAGGTCAAAACCAATCAAAAAGACCAGATCAACTCAAGTGAAATACAAATAAAGTCGCACAAGGTCAAACCCGAGCTATAAGCTGAATTCAACACAAGTGCGGACCAAATTTCAAGTCGCATACATGAAATTAGAGGCTAGACAGTGAACTAGACAACCAGACAAAATTGAAGCAAATACCAAATCCGTACAACACGAATGTACTCGATACAACTAAAGATCAAGCAATCAAGCTACAGCGTGGCACAAATGCACATATCACACTCGAGTACACATGTATACAACCGAAGTAAGAAATGGTACAAGTGCAGCCTCAATAGTGTCGACCGATTCAAAATGAAACAACAAGAATGATTCAAGGAAAAGCAACCACAAAATCACTAATGCATATAGACTAGAGACTGCATGAACTGGCTCGAAGACCAATGAACAGCAAGTGTACATATACACATGAACCAACATTATCAATCTATACCAGACTTATACATGAATGACCAGGCCAACCAAGTAGTGAAATAAAAATGTATAAACATATGTATATGTAACCACCACTGACTCAATTGAAATGCAACAGTAGTGAAAATGGAATGCATCAGAGTTTGAACATATCCAGACCAAATGTCAAGGTGACATCATGTACACATGAATCATGGCAGTATGAAAATTCAAGTGCATCAAACCATAATGCATCAGATGTCTAGACCATGAACATACATAAACAAATCGAGCAAAACAGAAAACAATAACATGCAATACAGTGCAACGGGACAACTTGGCTATCATGAACACAGGACCCAGGATGAACTCAACAAGGTATATATATATGTAATGTCGACCTACACACATCAAGTATACAGGAACAGACCACAAGAAGTCATGGAATAACAATGTCAAACCAAAAATAAGGTCGTAGGTGATTTCAAAATCAAGTTCAAAATATAGCCGTGGCAGCCAAGGTGATTCATCAAGCAGGAATTTTCAAAAGTGACCGAAATCAACAAATTTAAATAATAGCAAATTCGAAACCATGAGAGCCAAGAAATCAAACCAATTCAAAAATCAACACCGTGCTAATCAAGTAAACAAGCAACGAAAATATACGAAATTAAAGAAGTCAGAAATCATCTCAATCATCGAAACATAATCAATCGGCTACAAAGATCATTCCAGTTCAGGCATATCACAGATCACAACATCAATTAGGAACTCGAATCAAGTCGAGTACAATATAAATCGAAGAAGGAACGAACGTACCATTTTTTTTCATAGATAAACTTGACTCAAATTGAAGGAGCCATGAGAAAAGTAAGGAGACAGTCGATCGATAGAGTAAGAAATATAGAATCATCATTCGATCGAGCAAATGAAGTCGGCAGCCTTAATTTATCATATGCCCTAGTTTTTGTAAAAAGAAACGAACGCTAAAGGAAGCAGCCATTTTTAAGCTCGAGCAAAAAGAAACGAGGTAGAGGATAAAGGCCGATAGTATAAAAGAATAAAGGGATAACATTTTCTATAACTACTTATTTAGGCCGGTCATTATAAATAAGTTGTGGGCTATAGTTTATAAATTAGGGTTTCATTGTTTTTAAATTGTTTTAGTTTGCATTTTCTCTTTAATCTTTTGTAAAGTCTAGTCGTGTGACTAGGGGATGAACTACAGTGGTGTAGTTCGAAAATTCGCAACTCAGCGGCTGAGTTGTGGCAAGGTTTTGAGCATAGAGTTAGGTTAGTTGGTAGCGGGTGTCGTGAGTTTACGTGTGTAAGCGTCTGACTACTTAATTTCTAGTATAAACCTTGGGGTAGCACGTAGGCAGGGTTTTGCCGAAGCTGGGTAAATCTGTGTGTTATATTTTCTGCTTTTATTATTCTGCTATTATCTGTGCTGCTTTTACTCTACTATATCTATATTGCAATTATTTTACATAAACTTCTAAAATAATTTTTATAATTAATAGTATTACCCTATTCACCCCCTTCTAGAGTGAAATCGATCCTACAAGTGGTATCAGAGATAGGAACAAAAGCAATTTTTTTTAAAAAAAATTGATTTGTTTTCAAAAGCCAATTTTTGTTCTAAAATTTTAATTTTTAAAGTGACTTATTTTAAATAACGCTTTTGCTGAGGGTCAGTCCATAATTAGACCACCACTGTTCAATGGTGAATATGATTACTGGGTAAATAGAATGAAAATTTTTCTAAAAACCATTGATGCTTGGAATATTGTTGAGACAGGTTACAGAGCGCCAACTATAGTAGTAAATAATCAGGAAATTGAAAAACCAATTGATCAATGGACAGATCTAGAAAATAAGTTACATAATGCTAATGCTAAAGCCTTGAATTCTATTATCTGTTCATTGGATCATATTGAATATAATCGTGTCTCACATTATCTAACTGTGCAGGAATCTGGCATATACTTGAAGTGACTCACGAAGGAACATCTCAAGTCAAGGAATCCCGCCTTGCAATTCTTAATAGCGAATATGAGAACTTCACAATGGCCAAGGATGAGAATGTTAAAGAGATGTATGCACGACTTTCCAATCTCATATACAAATCAACAGCTCTTGAAAAATCATAAACAGAGTTGGAAATAGTTCAAAAAATCCTTAGAGTCCTTCCACGAAATTTTGAAGAAAAAGTTACAGCATTCAAGAATCAAAGGATTTGAAACAAATCGATGTAATAGAGCTCATCAAAAATCTCACCACTTACGAGCTAGAAATTAAATTCAAGGAAGAACGAGAAGGAGGTGATACACGAAAGAAATCAATATCGCTTAAAGGAACAATAGAAAGTGATGATGATGATAAAGTAGATGAGCTGGTACTATTAATGAAGAAATTCAAAAAGTGGAATCACAAATACAGAAATCAAGCACTAAATCAGAATTTGAAAAGCAGAATAGCCAAAGTACTAAACAACCCGAAGATCAGGAAATCATCTGTCACAAGTGCAATAAACTTGGCCATATGAAACCTAATTGTCCTCGAAATCGACACGACCAAGAAAAGAATTCAAAAAGGAGAAGTTTTGCAGCCATGTGGAATAAAAATGATGATGATTATAAAAGCACTAGTAGTGACAGTGAGAAAGAAGATCCGTGCCTACGAGATGATATAACTGATAGCGACGATGACGAGCCAAGCGAGGTATCAAAACATACTCACTCAGAATTACTTATATATTTCCACGAAGTAAATGGCTGTTTTGAAAGACTTAGGGAGAAATATTCTAAACTTGAATCACAAAGAGACACTTTGATATATTTAAATAAACAGCTTAATCAATTGGTTAAAAACTATCAAATAAGACCCCTAAGTGTAATAAGTGTCCAACATTCGAAGAAGAAATTAAAAAATCATAAATTAAAATTAAATCACTTGAAAATGAAATTCCGATTTTGAAAAAGAGTGACAATTTTATTAAAAAGTGCACTCAATTATTAGATGAAAATGAATCACTTAAAACAGAAGTCCAACAATTATCAACGACTTTAGGAAAATTTTCCAAAGTTAGAAAGATCGTTGAATACTCTATTAGGGAAATAAACTGTTAATACAGTTAGACAAGGACTTGGGTATAATCAATTTGAATCTGTTAAAAACAAAATCAATCAAGTCAATTCAAAGTGCATAATATGTGGAAAAACTGGACACAATCACATTATTTGCTGGTATAGACCCAAAAATTTGAAAACCATACCAATTTGGGTTTCAAAAGGCATGAATATAAAATCCCTCAAATTTAAACAAATCTGGGTGCCGAAAGGAACATATATAAATAGTTTTGGGTCTCCACAAACATATTTTTCAGAATCTCTTACCACTAACAACCATGGACCTATAAAAACAAATAGGTCACAAAAATCTTTTATCATATAGGTGTTGTGGCAGGCTAAGGAACAACATCGGTGTTATCTGGATTTTGGCTGTTCCAAAAACACAATGGGCGACAAATCAAAGTTCATTAGCCTAGTATAAAGGTGGCAGAATCACAATGGGTTACAACGAAAAATTATCGGCAAAGGTAAAATAGGTAAAGGTATCTTGAATGATAAATGTGATAATCTGCACCATAATCTGAATTAAATCAGCCAGCTATATGATAAAATAATAAATGATGATTTTGATTCCGGCTTATTTGACTTGTTCTTTTTTTATGATTTGAGAAAAAAAAACATTGACCAATCACTTTTCATCTTTGAACTAATAAATTTGTTTGGTCTTATGACGGTGTTTTATTGATACATGTGGATATATTTGACTTGACATTAAATTTTGTGTTTGCTTGTATACACGGCTTAAAATTCAAATTCGAGAGAAATTCATTTAAAAAATGTTAAAATGATTTTAAGGTTTTTTGTTGCACATTTCAAGGTATGGTCTATAACTTCCGTTTAATGATAATCTTGAGTTGAAGGAAAATTCAGATGCAGATTACACTGGTAATCCAGTTGATAGAAAAATTACTAGTGAAATGTGATTTATATCGAGTCATTCATTAGCTCCATCGTTTTTCAAAGAAAATATCTGCATATTTTTCATTTCAAATAATTTTCAAACCGCAGATATTTTTTCTAAAACCCTTCTAGAAAATCACTTTGTTGACCTTGTTTCTGATTAGTCAGATTTGATAATTATTTTTGAATTTGAGCTTAAATGACTACATTAACTAATCTGACTCCCTACTGATAACCGAAAAGACAAATAGCGATTGAAAAAGTGTTAAGTGTCGATATTGATCATATATTATAACTTGAGATAGTATAATTAGTATATCTCTTTAGAAATTTAAACAAGAGTTATAAAAACTTTTTGTTGCCATGACCGTTTCTATTTCTATCATGTTTCTATCGACCATCACTTATCATAATCCAATATGGTATGTTAATATGTGGTACTTTAATTGGGAAATTATGCGCTTTTATTTTATTATTTTTTTAGCAATAAAAAACATCCAAAGTATTCGCTCCCATTAAAGCCTTCATGGTTATGAATGGCTGAATTACTTGGGATTTTTGATTATGTGCTTCCATGCTCATTTAAAAGTTCTCATGGTGCATGTATGGAACACAATGATTGTTTAAATAGACAAGTTGATTCTAATCCCATTTAAAAGTCCTTACGGTTATGCGTGGTTAGAAGATACTTGAATTCATTTTTTAATAGGAATTTGGAATACTATTAATCTCATTTAAAAGTCCTAACGGTTATGCATAGTTAGTAGATATTCTGATTCCTGATATAAATATACCACAAATAGACACAAATCTATAGTTTTATATGATGACATCACCCCTACCATTCTAAAGTGTAATATGCGCGTAACAGAGTATTTATGATTTTTGTTTGATTTTTTATTGAAATTTACTATTTATACTCAATGGGGAATTAATGTTGTATTAATGTCTATTGCTTTATCTCTATTTTTCTAACACTATTACTCTTTTGCTGATAACAAAAGGGGGAGAGAAAGGTTAAGATTTGGCAAATAAAAGTCAAATATTTTATATGCATATAGGTTCATTTATATATTTTTATGCATATATGAAGGGGGAGCTTTGTGTAGAGAGGGAGCATTCAAATAGAGGGAGCAAATTGAATGATCAAATATATTTAATATATTCAAAATCTTAAATATATGTTTATTATCATCAAAAGGGGGAGATTGTTGAATATGCAAGTATTTGATTTTTTTTTCATGATAATAAACACAAACACACACACACACACACACACACACACATATATATATATATTCATTTAAATGTATTTGATAACGTACTATTTTAGTTTTCACATAATTATATAAATATTTGTTGAATAATATAAATAACACAAAGTTTAAATTCAAATAGATATCTTATTCAAACAAATATTTATTACAATTTTGAATAGTACAAATTTGAGCTCTCACTATATGCGCAATTTTCAAACAATACAATTTTGATTACATCATGATTTATTATTTACAAATGTCCTCACTACATATCACTCATTCACTCATATTCTTCTTCAACTCTATTCCAGATTTTAAAAATATCATTTGCCTTAGTTATTTGGGTGTTCTTCATCATTTAATTTTGAATTCATCATATACAAACATATTGTGACATGCAAAGTGTATCACTATACATGCCACAAGGCCCTGCATACCGATATACACTTGATATATCTATAGGAAAAGGTGAGCATAAGGTCAAACCCAATCAAAAGCCGAGATCAACTCCAGTGAAATACAAATAAAGTCACACAAGGTCAAACCCGAGCTATAAGCTGGATTCAACACAAGTGCAGACCAAATTTCAAGTCATAGACATAAAAACAGAGGTTAGACAATGAACCAGACAATCAGAAAAAATTGAAGCAAATACCAAATCAGTACAACATTGTACTCAATACAACTACAGATGCAAGCAATCAAGCTACAGCATGGCACAAATGCACAGATCACACTCGAGTACACTTATATACAACCGAAGCAAGAAATGGTACAAGTGCAGCCTCAACAGTCACGACCAGTTCAAAATGAAACAACAAGAATGATTCAAAGAAAAGCAACAATAAAATCACTAATGCATATAGACTAGAGACTGCATGAACTGGCTCGAAGATCAGTGAACAGCAAGTGTACATATACACATGAACCAACATCATCAATCTATACCAGACTTATACATGAATGACCAGACCAACCAAGTAGTGAAATAACAATGTTTAAGCATACGTATATGTAACCACCACTGGCTCAATTGAAATGCAACAGTAGTGAAAATGGAATGCATCAGAGTTCGAACATATCCAGACCAGATGTCAAGGTGACAGCATTTACGCATGAATCATGGCAGTGTACAAATTCAAGTGCATTGTACCATAATGCATCAGATGTCTAGACCACGAACATACATAAACAAATCGAGCAAAACAGAAAACAATAACAAACAATACAATGCAGTAGGACAACTCGGCTATCATGAACACAGAAGCCAGGATGAACTCAATAAGATATATATATATATATATATATATATATATATATATATATATATATAATGTCGACCTGCACACATCAAGTATACAGGAACCAGACCATACGAAGTCATGGAACAGTATGGTCAAACCAAAAATAAGGTCGTAGGTGATTTCAAAATCAAGTTCAAAATACAGCATGGTAGCCAAGGTGATTCATCAAGCAGTAATTTTCAAAAGTGACCGAAGTCAACAAATTTAAATGGCAGAAAATTCAAAATCGTGATAGCCAAGAAATCAAACCAAGTCAGAAATCAACATCGTGCTACTCAAGTAAACAAGCAACGAAAATATACGAAATTGAAGAAGTCAGATGTTAACCCTCTTCATTCCACGACCCTGCGATCTAGAGAAAGTAGCGACTCAACTAGTCAGCGATCTACAGAGCTCAGCGACCTAAAAGATTGAAAGGTCCATCGACCTAAAGTTATCAATGACCCAGCGACCTAAGGGATGAACGACCTAGCGAGTTAACAAGGGGAGTGACCTAACAGGGATAAAGTTCTGCAGCGAGTTAAGGTGAAACGACCTAACACAACAAGTATTACGACCTAACGGACTAATGGACCAACAGCGGGTTAATGACCTAAAGTGTGAACGAGTTAACTTGGACGCGACCTAACAAGAATGAAGTTCTCTAACGACCTAGCGACCTAGCGAGCTATACAAAGCCGAGGAAACTTGTCCGCCTTATGTCGTTCCTTCCCTAGGTCGCCCACGATCTATGACTTGTTAGAATGATCAAGGGTGCTCCTGTTAGGCCGTAAACCATGTCTACTAAGTCGCCCACGACCTACGACCTATACATAAGTCGTTCACGACCTAAACATACCAAAGGAGCTTCCTATGCCGCTTCCTACCTAGGTCGGCCACGACCTATGACTTGCTAGTTTCTCCAGAACGATGAAGTGTACCTTGTATAAGCCGAAAGTGACTCCCACTAGATCGCGGACGACCTACGACCTACCCAAGGTCGCTTGCGGCCTACGACCTAACACTGAACTCTCCTATAAATACCCCGCCTACTCCAACTAAAGGGGGATATTTTCGGCTCATTTCTGGAACGCCGATACTCTGCTGAATTCTCGACTCACTCGACACTTCAATAACGAAAGGCATCTCAACAAACTTCAAGAGGAAATCTAACGCAATCAACATGGATTCAAATACTTCTTCTACATTGGAGTTCTAGTTATTTGTCCCATTAGTGTTGTAATCAAAGATTGTTGTAAAGTTGTAATTGATTCATCAATAAAGAAGATTAAAGTGGACGTAGGCTTAACCTGAAGCTGAACCATTATAAAACTGTTGTCTTTTACTGCTTTCTCTGTGACTTTTCTACTTGTTTCTAATTCCCGTGTTCACGGGTGGTGATTTCACTTAATCTCTACATACACTGGGGCGTTAGCGTTCTTAAGCGTTAACATCAGAAATCATCTAAATCATCCAAACATAATCAAACGGCCGAGCAGATTATCAGACGAACGAAATTTTAGGGATTCGAATCATATATAAACCATAACATCATCGGTTACAAAGATAATTCGAGTTCAACCATATCATAGATCACAACATTAATTAGGAACTTGAATCAAGTCAAGTATGGTATAAATCGAAGAAGGACCGACGTACTAAATTTTGCTATAAACCCAACTCAAATTGAAGGAGTCGTGAGCAAAGTAAGGGGACGATCGATCGACAGAGCAAACAACGTGCATACATCATTCGATCGAGCAATTGAAGTCGGAAGCCTTAATTTATCATATGCCCTAGTTTTTGTTAAGAGGAATGAATGCTAAAGGAAGCATCCATTTTTAAGCTCGAGCAAAAAGAAAAGAGGCAGAGGATAAAGGCCGATAGTATAAAAGAATAATGGGATAACATATTCTATCACTACATATTTGGGCCGTCATTATAAATAAATTGTTGGCTTATAGTTTATAAATTAGGGTTTCATTGTTTTTAAGTTGTTTTAGTTTGCATTTTCTCTTTTAATCTTTTGCAAAGTCTAGTCGTGTGACTAAGGAACGAAGTACGGTGGTGTAGTTCGAGAATTCGTAACTCGGTGGCTGAGTTATGGAAGGGTTTTGAGCGTAGAGTTAGGTTAGTCGATAGCGGGTGTCGTGAGTTTACGTGTGTAAGCGTCTGAGTACTTAATTTCTAGTATAAACCTTGGGGGCAGCACGTATGCAAGTTTTTGCCGAAGTTGGGTAAACCTATGTGTTATATTTTTTGCTTTTATTATTCTGCTATTATCTGTGCTGCTTTTACTCTGCTATCTGTGTTGCAATTATTTTATATAAACTTCCGCAATAATTTTTATAATTAATAGTATCACCCTATTCACCCCACTCTAGGGTGAAATCGATCCTACAATATCCTCATATTTATCTTTTTATTGGTCCTCGAATAAACTAAAACTAAGATAAATCCGTTTTCATAAGGAGCACGATTGCATCGAGCATATGCAACAAGCCATTAAACCTCTAGGTGTCCCCGGTAGGATGAGTGTTGTCTCGTGAGGATTTTCAACAGATATTACCCACAAAATCCAAATGCAGGATGAAAATATTTACAAAATGCAAGATTTTTATACAAAGAGATGAATGCAAGATTTGAAAATATATACAAATGAAAGGTTTACTGTAAATCGACACAAATAAGTTAAATATTGGTTTTGGTCATTGTCTTGAAAATTTAAGTTATTTGCTTGTGAAAGTTTCCAATAAAAACAAAGTTATCATAACAAATAGACTATAATTTAACTTGTTCTTTCGGTCGATAACAAAGTGTAACTATGAAATAGATCCTTAGTTGATTATCAAAGTTTATCAAGGTGGTACATTCATTTCTTTTCAATAGAAAGTCAAATCAAATAAGTTTAAATAGTGCTTTGATTTCATTTGCTTACTCTCTCTTGTTTTTTTGAAAATTTTATTGATATTTACACTATTTACATATGCCTAACTAAGCTAAACTGAGGCCAAATATATTGCCCATGCACTGCCTTGCAGACTTATGTAAGGGGAATACAGAGCATGGCGAGTGAACACACGAGTGTGAACACCTATTGACTGTTGGTGTTATTAAAAAGAATTTTCATTTGTACACCTAGCTCAGATAAATTGAGGCCAGATATACCAATCGTGCACTGCCTTTCGGGCTTATGTGAGAAAGGTACAGAGCATGGCACGTGTACACACAAGTGTGTACATCTGTCGACTGTAGGTGCTAATAGAAAAATATTTAAATATAAACAAAT
The DNA here is from genome assembly GCA_030765085.1 of Allium cepa. NCBI lineage: Eukaryota > Viridiplantae > Streptophyta > Magnoliopsida > Asparagales > Amaryllidaceae > Allium > Allium cepa. Next base: position 1,042,144,221 of record CM060928.1, read on the forward strand.
GTTTTGTTTGTGAAGGAGAGAGTTTTGCAAAATAATCTTAGCACCACTTAACTTAGAAGACAAAAGTTATATCCTTTACTTTAAATCAACCACTTTTTAAAACAAAGATTTTCAGTTAGGATATAATTCATAATTATCACGTATGAACCTTCCTATATATTAGTTAAGCTATCGTTATTTGTAATCAAACTTCATTTTTATTTTTGTTAAGATAAATAAATTTTCAATAATTTGAATTTAATAACCAAAATCATATATTTATCTTATAGTGTTCCTTTTAAAATAAATCAAAATGCTTAAAAAATACCTTTCTTTTTTTGATTTTTTTAATTTTGGAAAGAAAATGTAAAATAAACATAAAAAATTAAAAATGAATATGAGACTCCCCTCACACTTGATTTTAACTATGTCCACATAGTCAACCCAAGTGAAAGGAGAAAAATAGAACCAAAAAATGACCTATATTTACATGAAAATGAACAATATTTACACGAGATGGGAAAGTATATCGTCAAAAAGTAAAGAAATGATCTTCCAAAGACCGATTCTGTGATATCCTAGAATTTGAAGGAATTTAAAATGTGATAATCTCTTAATTAATTATTAAAAATTGGTAAAGTTTGATATTTTCAAATAATAATAATAATATAATGTTTTTTAAACATAGAAATAGATTGATAGAATAATTATTTAATTTGTGTTATTTTACAAATTTGATTTTAAATAGGCTTATTATTTTCAAATTTAATAAGTATTGTTTAAATGTATATATATATATGTATTTAAGTTGTTTTTAAAATAGAATAATCAATTACAAACTAAATAATGTGTTTATTTAAATATATATATATTTGAGTTGATTTTTAAATTTGATTTTTAAAAGAAAAATTTGAATTTGAATCTGGATTTAAATTTGAATCTTTAGAAGATAATTATTTTAATATATTTGATATGAAATGTAACAACCCGCATATTTATCGATTTTATATTTGAATATTTTATTTAAATATATTATCGTTCGTCGGATTTTGGTCCGAAAAGCTACTTTTTGCAAACAGTCGAATTGGGACTTGAGATCACCCGCATTGAGTTCAAAATGCCGTTTGCGACCTTTCTGAGTATAAGCTTCGATATGTTTGGAGAAAGTTGATTTTTGCTACTTTTTCCCGCTTATGACTTTGGTTTGGACTGCACCCTTATTAGCTCAGCCCAACCCCTTCTCTTCATACTTCTCCTCTTTAATTAAAACACTTCAAGCTAAAGTAAAAATGGTGGAAGAGATGGGAAAAGGAAATTCCTAAGCCCTAGCTTTCTTTGCAAATCCAACTTCTAGCTCCAAACTCAAGTGAACCCATTGGTAAGCACCTCCTTCATCTTCTCCAGCTCTTTCTCCATTCAATTTCAGAAATTTCCTAAACCTAATTTAGGAAATATTTTACTTGTAAGCTTAGATTGAAGCTTCTTGAGTTGTTATTGAAGAGGAATTGATCTTAGTTGTTTTAAAAGTTTCTCCTTCATTAATTTGGGTTCAAAGGTGAGATTTTTAATCTCACATCTAGGTCTATGATTATCTTTGATTGCTAGGTATGAATTCCTAATACTTATTCATGTGTATTTGATTTTGATTTGGATAGGTTTTGTGAATATTCCAAATTTTAGTGTTTTGAGTTCAAATCTTCAAAAATCATAGCTTTGTTGTTTGAACTTGTTTTTGGTGAAGCATCGAAGAGCTTATAGGGCCGGGTAGTCGATTGGCATAAACCCCTAGTGACCGTGCTCGCTCGATTGCATTTTGATGAAGATTGCATCTTCATTTCATTGGCTAAGAAAACAGCCTTGATGACAGTCAGTCAACTGGACCTTTGAGTCAGTCGACTGGCTGTAGCACATAGGCATTTCGAAGGCAACTAACAGAGGCTCGGGTCCTCTGTTTTCCCTGCATTGAGTCGACTGAATTTTTAGGTCAGTCGACTGACTGCAGGAAATTATTTTTTCTTGCCTCTGGTCCAGTCGACTGGACCTTTTAGTCAGTCGACTGACCTGCACCTATTTGCCTAATTGTGCATATTTGTGCATATTTTTGCTTGGTTTCCAAATTCCATCGATCCGTGTTATTTCCCACTTGTTGTTGCTACGACTTTAATGACTTCTATTCTTGGAATTTTTGGGATTACCCATTTTGATGGATTCGGATCGATATCTTTGGATTTTATTCACGTCTTCGGATGTGAATTTTTATGATTGATTGTTTCTACAATCACTTCTATGATTTGTCACTTTAAAATATAAAGGTTTTCTATACTAGTAGTAAATATCAAGTGTTATCCCATTTTTTGGTCAAAACTGGAATATCGACAAATTGGCAAGGAATGATGGAGGTCGAGATTGAAAATCGATTGGAAGCAAGGCAGAAGTGCATTCAACACTCGGAGTCCCCGAGTTCATTCGGCAAATAGAGCCCCATTCGGCAAAGGCAAGCCATTCGGCATATATCATTCGGTAGCCGGACCAGCCATACCGGTCCACCATACTTCACCTCTCCAATACCCTACCGGACCATTCATGACCGAACCATGCCACTACCGAACCAACTCCCATGTTACCACCGATCCAACCTACCACCGAACCATGCTACCACCGAACCATGCTCCCACCGAACCATGTTACCACCGATCCAACCTACCACCGAACCCCTATCTCCACTACCTGCCGAATCACCCATGTTACCACTCACCGCCGAACCAAGACGCTGCCGAACCAGAACGCTGCCGGTCCAGATCGCATCAGCCCAGGCCCACCAGCAGCTATAAACATCCAAGACCCCTGCCTCCAGCCTCACTCTATAAATAGAGGGGCAGGGGTACAACAATGGGGGACAAGTTTGAGAGCTCAAACCTGGAAGGAACTTTCAAACAACTTTCATACACTTGTACTACAAGCTTTGTACTTGTAATCGGATTGGAAAAGGAGAATAACATATAAAGTGGACGTAGGCACACTTTGGCCGAACCACTATAAATCTGTGTGTCTTTTACAGTTTAGCCCCTACTTTTTACGTATTTGCATACACCACCTAAATCAATGCGAACAACATAAAATCAACTAATTCATACGACTTGGAGTTGTTTGATCATCTTTTGTGCAAACATATTTGGGTTATTTGCTGAGATCTGTAATTTGTGTTTGAATATCGCTGAATTATATTCATACACTGGTGCTTTCACGACTTTGGGTGTTTGCGGCCATTTTTTACGCAAACATTTTGGTGCTTTCACTGAGAGCAACCAGCTCCCACTACATCGGATAGAAGTTTGGATTTGGAAGACAATGACTAGGCAAAACAGTAGAAGGCTAAGGGCTGAGAGAAGCCAACAAGGAGGAAGTCAACAAGCATCCTCCGGAGGTGAGGAAGGACCGGCTTCGATCTACATAACCCGGGATGAAATGGAAGCCATAACAAATTCACTGCAAGAGAGGTTGCTGAAAAGTCAACAGGAAATGATGCAAACTTTCTTGGAGCAAATGAGAGCTGCAGGAATGCAGAATTTAGGAATAGCTACAACGGCTATGGATGCAGGACAAGAAGCTAGGGTTATGGAACCCAATGAAGGACAAGATACGGAGCCAGGTGGCAATCAACAAGGGCTTGGGGGCAGGCCCACAGGATTCAACACAGGAGAACCTTTGGAAGGAGTTCAACAGGCTAGAACCAACGTTGCTGCTAACGAGCCACACGAAGAGTATGTACCGGAGTTCCCTCGGGGGCAACCCCCGACAGACAACGGTGGATTGGTAGATATAATCAGGAAGACTGTGCGAGGTGGTTTGACCAACGGAGACTTGGAAGGAGTAAACAGGAGTCCGTTCACTCGGGAAATAAGGATGGCTCAGAACCCACCTAAGTTCAAGCTACCTAGCGTGGAGGTATACAATGGCAAGGAAGACCCTACGGATCACTTGATGAGATACACTAGACACATGGAGGTGCTGGGGGCATCAGAGGAGGTGATGGCCCGATGCTTCCCTTTGTACTTGACGGACTTAGCTGCGATGTGGTTCAGGCAGCTGGAAGAAGGATCTATCGGGACTTGGAGGGAATTGGTGGAAAGGTTTCTGGGACAGTTTCGGGTTCATGTCAAGAGACCGAAGAACGTGATGACATTGACATCGGTAAGGCAAAGGATGGATGAATCGCTTAGAGCTTTTCTAACTCGATTCAGTGCCGCAGTTGCTTCGGTGGATCGGCCCGATCCATCGATGGTTTTAATGGCAGCAGTATCAGGAGTCAGGGAGAACTCGGATTTCAAGGTATCTCTAATACGAGATCCCCCACGGAATCTCGACGAATTCTTTCATGAGGCAGAAAGGTTCCTTCGACAAGAAGATGCGAGTACGGATTTAAAATTGAAAAAGGTTAATGCAGTTGAAGGGGGAGGACCATCCAGCAATGGTTCGGATAAAAACAAAGGAAAAAGGAAGTTGGACGATGATTCTGGAAATGCTAGGAAGCAATGGAAGGATCCAAAGTTTTCCACATACACAGGATTGAACGAAACACTGGAACGGATATACCTGGATACTCGAAATCGCCTTCACTACCGGAGGCCGGCTAGGAGAGAACCAACAGAACGGGAAAGGACATCAGGAAGGCACTGTCTCTTCCATGATTTGGATGGACACGACACCAACAGCTGCAGGCACTTAAAGGACATAATTGAGGAACATGTAAGAAGTGGACAACTGCCGCAATATGTTGGACCTCGGAATGCAACGGCGAGGCAGGAGCAACCGCCGCCTACCTCAAGCTACGATGGTGGGAGGCCCAGGAATGATGGTCGGTTGATCGTCCCTTGACCAGGTTAATATGAAATAAGTAGCAAACTATTGGCAAGCAACCAAGTCATTTACACATGTACGGGGACGGAGATAGCCCCTAGGCATGCTCTGAATGATAATAAACTGCGATGCTATGGTTTGTGAAATTTATCTTTCGCTTTTGGATTGGACACTGCTTTTCTTTTTGGTTTTCGGTTTTGGAGCTTGGATTGAGCTCCTGGTTTTTCTTGCTTTTTGATTTGGATTTTCCTTTGGACAATTGTTTTCGGTTTTGGATGTTAGTTTGGATTTCTGTTTTTATGGTTTTGGATTTGGATTTTGGATTTGGATTCTGGATTTGGATTTTGGATTTGGATTCTGGATTTGGATTTTGGATTTGGATTCTCGATTTGGATTTTGGACTTGGATTTTGAGTTGGATTTTAATTGGATTTTTATCTGACTTTTGATAAACGGTCGTCGGGTATGGATTATGCCTGGCAAGGGGTGAGTCGCTTTGCCCGAACGTGGTAAATTGACTCATTCAGGTCGTCGAGTATGGACTATGCTCGGCAAGGGTCCGGAGTGACCAGGATTCGGCCTAGGACTTAGGCCCTATATTATCAATCGTTATTTTCAGGTCGTCGAGTATGGACTATGCTCGGCAAGGGTCCGGAGAGACCAGGATTCGGCTTAGGACTTAAGCCATGGCATTGTACAACATCCAGGGACACTGGACCAAGGTCGTCATGTGTGGATTAGGCATGGCAAGAACCCGGAGAGGTTAGCTCAAAGTCCAGGGACACTGGATCAAAATCGTCAAGTGTGGATTACGCATGGCAAGAACCCGGAGAGGTTAGCTCAACATCCAGGGACACTGGATCATGGCCGTCAGGTGTGGATTGCGCTTGGCAAGAGCCCGGAGAGGTTATAAATTTGGACATCGACCCAAAGAGGTCCTGGATTCGGTTGTTGGCTATTGGATAAGGATGGTTTGGGACTCGGTTGTCGAGTTCGGACGGACATGGAATTGGCTCAAGCTTTGGTTATTGGATTTGGAACTGGATATCGACCCGGAGCAGTCAAGGATGATCTACTCTGGCAATATGGCTATGAATTTTGGATATTGGATTCGGAACTATTCAAAACACGCCTTGTTATCACAAGGCATGTTTTGGGGGGCAAAGTGTTATCCCATTTTTTGGTCAAAACTGGAATATCGACAAATTGGCAAGGAATGATGGAGGTCGAGATTGAAAATCGATTGGAAGCAAGGCAGAAGTGCATTCAACACTCGGAGTCCCCGAGTTCATTCGGCAAATAGAGCCCCATTCGGCAAAGGCAAGCCATTCGGCATATATCATTCGGTAGCCGGACCAGCCATACCGGTCCACCATACTTCACCTCTCCAATACCCTACCGGACCATTCATGACCGAACCATGCCACTACCGAACCAACTCCCATGTTACCACCGATCCAACCTACCACCGAACCATGCTACCACCGAACCATGCTCCCACCGAACCATGTTACCACCGATCCAACCTACCACCGAACCCCTATCTCCACTACCTGCCGAATCACCCATGTTACCACTCACCGCCGAACCAAGACGCTGCCGAACCAGAACGCTGCCGGTCCAGATCGCATCAGCCCAGGCCCACCAGCAGCTATAAACATCCAAGACCCCTGCCTCCAGCCTCACTCTATAAATAGAGGGGCAGGGGTACAACAATGGGGGACAAGTTTGAGAGCTCAAACCTGGAAGGAACTTTCAAACAACTTTCATACACTTGTACTACAAGCTTTGTACTTGTAATCGGATTGGAAAAGGAGAATAACATATAAAGTGGACGTAGGCACACTTTGGCCGAACCACTATAAATCTGTGTGTCTTTTACAGTTTAGCCCCTACTTTTTACGTATTTGCATACACCACCTAAATCAATGCGAACAACATAAAATCAACTAATTCATACGACTTGGAGTTGTTTGATCATCTTTTGTGCAAACATATTTGGGTTATTTGCTGAGATCTGTAATTTGTGTTTGAATATCGCTGAATTATATTCATACACTGGTGCTTTCACGACTTTGGGTGTTTGCGGCCATTTTTTACGCAAACATCAAAACTCTTTCCTCAAAACGATTTCAACTCTATCTTCAATACCAAACTCGTTTATAGAACCATTTTCCAATCTATTAGTATATACAAACCTTTACCTCACTCGTATGAGAAATCTAATTAAACGACTTAGTAAAACAAGTGGTATGAAACGCTTGCGTTTACTTCGTCGGTAAATTCTTGGACTTGTTCGATTGAAACTCTTGTGACAATTTTCTAGTAGAGATCTACAATTTGTTCGTAAATATTTAAGTTAAGCTAGTGGTTATGGGACATGAAGCTAAGCTCATATATTTACTAGCTTACTGTAATTGACACTTCTTGATGATCATGACGATTATTTTTATGTTTTAGACTAGCATGTGCAATGTCTTTGCTTTTGATTCATTGGATGTACCGTTCGCACTACATCAATGTCCTTGCTTTTGATACATTGGATGTACCGTTTGCACTACATCAATGTCTTTGCTTTTGATAAATCGGATGTACCGTTTGCTCTACATCAATGTCTTTGCTTTTGATACATTGGATGTACCGTTTGCACTACATCAATGTCTTTGCTTTTGATACATTGGATGTACCGTTTGCACTACATCAATGTCTTTGCTTTTGATACATTGGATGTACCGTTTGCACTACATCAATGTCTTCGCTTTTGATTCATTGGATGTACCGTTTGCACTACATCAATGATATGCTTTTGATACATTGAGTGTACCGTTTGCACTACATCAATGTCTTGGCCATCATTTTCTTGTGATTTTTGGATTTCGTGTGTTGAATTCTGGAATTTATGTTTCACCAACTTTTACGATTGGCATTTATATATATGTCATTTATTGTGGCTTGGTGAATGAAATTAGGAGTATGACATTCATTTTTATCTTTGAGAAGTTCTTTGCGATATTGATTAATCTCTTATTGACTTTTCAAATATTTATTTATCACATCTTGGCATTGTGATTATTATACGTTTAGTCATATCTCTTATTATATATCGTTCCATCTGATATTTATAGTTAGACTGATCCGTTTATTATTTTCTTATTAAATAATACTCGGGTCAGACCGGGATGTTACAGGTGCTTCTGCTTGACTTCTCACTTGGGATTGATATCTCTGACTTTTGGTTAACTACTTAGATTAGTAGTTTTTGTTGTATACACTTGAGATATAGACTCATAGTTGTGTTCTTTTGTATAGCACGTGTTGCTATTCTTTTGTATTATTGTGGATCTTTTTGACCACTACTCTGATATACACTTCCATGTGTTAATTATATATTCATATCTTCTTCCTCCTTTGTGATATGAATTATCTGTGACTGATTTATGTTATGTTTATTTCTGTATTTGTTTCCGAAGATATTATAGCCCCTGTGTAGTAGCTTTGAGTTTGTGTCGGTATGTCGGATTTCCTCTTGATAAAGTATTGCATGTTATACTATCTGACATATCGATGCTCGCACAAAGCAATTACACAGATGGTCGCTCCTCAACAGCCTTATACTCCGTGCTAGTTGACAGCATTCACTGTAATGTTCTTGGCTAGCGTGGGTATAGAGGTGGGGCATCATAGCTTGGTATCAGAGCCAAACTTCAGAACAATGTAGAATAATTTAACAAGGATCATCGTCCTAGGTCCATCTTAGGAGTCGTGCTTTAGGATTTAATTCGGGTCTTCATACCGATTCATCCTATTTTCTTTATGATTCCTTGTTTTATCAATCAAGTTTGATTGAAATTTATTTTGAGAATAACTTTTTCCTCTTCTTTCTTTCTTTCTTAAAGAAGAGAAATGGTTAGACTTGGTCGTCCCAGTGCCGGTCAATCTAGTGCTACTCCCCTGGATGGAGTATTCATGTCTGCTCAACAACTTTTGGATCTTGTAAAGAATCAAGAGTTTATCTATGCTTTGAGTAAGAACCCCGAAATGGTTCTACCTTTGAAACTTGAAGTTTCTTTCAATCAGCTTGTGGATGTTACTCTTCTTTATGGAGAGGTTGGTAAAGGAAGTGTTTGTGATATTGGGAATTCCAAGAAGAGGCATATTATGTTCAAGAGCCTTAATCCCAATAAGAGAGTGAAGAAAACTACTTTTGTAGCAAAGACTCCAATCCCTAATCGTGGAGGATGCTACAATTGTAATTCTAAGGAACACTATGCGCATATGTGTCCAAAACCCCATTCTTGTCGCTATTGCAAGAAACCGGGTCATCTTTTATCTGCGTGTCCCAAACTTTTGAACAAGGACATGAGAAAGCTAAATATTATGCAAGCCCCTAGAAACTCTTCTCTCGGTCAAGGTATTTTACATTCAATCCTTGATGGCATTGTTTTATTTCGTGATCTTCTTATTCGACTTTTTTTTGATATGGGTTTCATCTCACTATTTTATATCAAAAGAACTTGTGATTCTTTTTCTATAAAGATATTTTGGGCTTGATGTCTTCGTTGAGAATTGCGAATCCGGATGGTAGATCCGCAACACTCAATTTGTTTTATTTGATGTCGAAAATTATTTTATATGATTTTTCTTTCCGGGCCGATATTTTTACTTAGGCTCCGGAATTGATTTGTGCGATAGGATTGGCTTAATCATTAATGAAGCCTATATCCTATTTTCTCGAGTGGACTATTCATCTTTGACATTTTCAATCTGTTAAGCAGATTTCTATTTTTCCTTTATGATTTTGAATTAAAAATTGATGGCATCATTTTATTCTTTAAGCTCACATGTTGAGTAGAGCGTTATTTCTCTCATTTGGGTAGTTATGAATTTTCCGGAATCTTTGAGCTTGTCTTAGGATTATCACCTAAGTAATCTTTTGTGTGGTGCTAAAGTCTTTTCATTTTGACTTTACCACCGGTTTTCATTTTCTACGAGTTGCGGAAGTTGGCATTCCACTTACCGCATTCCGCACTTGTTATGATTCCTATGAATAAATTATTATGTCATTCAGTTTGTCCAGCTTATTTCATCCATTTTATAAATCGAATATTCTATGAATATTTCGATGAGACCATTCTTGTATTTATTGATTTTGGGTGAAAATAGAAATTTAAAATCTTTGCAAATCTTTTTCATAAGATTTATTTATAAGTATAGTTGGATTTTGTTCTTACACGAGCAAAGAATATTCCTAAAGGTTTTTAAGAAACATGTTTATTATATAGAAGATGATTTTGTGATTGTATTGCCCATTGAGTGCTTTAAGAATTCTGGTCGATGCGCTTGATCAACGTTATCGATAGGAATTTCCTAAACGCTTTGATAAGACAGTCAGACACAATAAATTGACTTGTAAAAAAATGTAAAATTTTCTAGAAAGATTATTACATAAAGATAAATGTAATTTTGAAAGTTTTAACTTTTCAGGAAAGTGGATTATTTAAAAGAACCCTTCCTTTCGATACTCTTATTCTTGTGATTCCTGAAGGGGAACCAAGACTTTGCTATTTGTAACGATACTTGTCGTATTGGTTTGGATGACATTCTCTTGCAAAGGAGAACATGCTATCACTTGTGCTTCTAAAACATTATAGCTTATCGAGACTAAATATGCCACTCATGATCTAGTGCTCGCGGCTATTGTTTTTACTTTTGGAATTTGGCATCACCATATTTGGATGAGAAATTTGTTCTCTACCTCGATCATAAATCTTTGGAATGTTTAATTTCTTATAAGGAACTTCATGTTGACTCGAGTTCCTGGCATCTTATGATCTTGATATTCTTTTTATTCCCGAAGGGGAAATCATGTTGCCAATACGTTTTGTCGTAGGCAACAAGGTGTTGATTCTTCGATGATGTCTGAAGGGAATTATCTCTTTATCAAGTTCATCGAACGTTTTGGTAAACTTCATTTTATTGAGCTTTATCTCAATTTTTTATATGGAATAGCGTCCGATGTTCTTTTACGGTGTTCGGTTCATCGGATGTACTGTTGTTATACTACATCGATGTTCCGTCTTATCTGGATCAATGGATGTACCATTATTATACTACATCGTTGTTTCGGTTTATCGGTTCATTGGACGTACCGTTTTTGTACTACATCGGTGTTCCGAAATTATTTGGGCTTTCATTCATTGGGCGTACCGTTTTTGTACTACGCTGATATTCCAAATTATTTGAGTTTCTAGTTTCTCGAGCGTACCGTTTCTGTACTACGTCGTTACAATGGCTCAATTTTTTGCTATTCTTGACGTTTTCTGCGTCTTGTAACTATGGAATTGCTTTTAGGTTTTCTATTTTTATTCTAGAGTTGGTGTTATTGATGAAATTGAAGTCTCACCAGTTTTAACTTATGAGCAACATTCCATTCGCATCATTGCTTCGGAGGTTGTGCGCCTTCGGAATAAAGATATTCTTCTTGTGAGAGTTCAATGGTTATCAAATCTTAGGGATTACTCTTGGGAATCTAGGGAATTCATCGAGCGATCCCGTTCGTGCTAACTCTTTCGTGCTCTTTGTGGTGAACTTCTTATTTCAATTTTCTTTTGTGTTGATAAGCTTTTATGGTTGTTACTCTTTATTTTCTTCTTAAGTATTGTGAGGACGCAATTTCTTTAAGGAGGGGAGTCTGTAACAACCCGCATATTTATCGATTTTATATTTAAATATTTTATTCAAATATTCTATCGTTCGTCGGATTTTGGTCCGAAAAGATACTTTTTGCAAACAGTCGAGTTGGGACTTGAGACCACCCCCATTGAGTTCAAAATGCCGTTTGCGACCTTTTTGAGTATAAGCTTCGATATGTTTGGAGAAAGTTGATTTTTGCTACTTTTTCCCGCTTATGACTTTGGTTCGGACTGTACCCTTATTAGCTCAGCCCAACCCCTTCTTGTTTGTGTCAAAATTGGGCACAACACTCTTCGGGAGTCGTTGAAGAGATAATAGTCAAGAATGCAAGTTCAAAACAGATATTATCTAACAAAAACTCCAATCAACAGTAAAATAAATGCGTAGACAAGCGATTTATAGTGGTTCGGCGTGTTGCCTATGTCCACTGTGAAGTTTTTTGATGTTTTATTGATTCTCTTTCAATGATTACAAGTTGTTACAGCGATCCACAGCAAGTTACAACGGGAAATTCGAAATCAACAATCAAGTTATGATATAGGATGATGGAGATCTTGATCCGGCAGAGTCTCGGCGTCTCAGAGTCAGAAGATCCCTTTTCTGTTGGCCCTGGGGCTCTATTTATAGGCGTAGGCTGCTGATATTCTGCTGAAAACTCGGGAGACCACTTCTTGCACGTGAGGGGGCCCACATGTACGGTCTCAGGAAGTTTGGGCCCACTTTGGCATCGGTTCGAACTCCATTCGAACCGATCAAGAATCCATCCAATCGAGGTGAAATTTGGCATGGACATTTTTCAACATGTACACAAGCTTCAGTGAAAATTTCGTGGCATTTGGATCAATAGGTTAGGAGATATCATGGGTTCGAAATTGGGTCTTCGGCATAGCTGTCTGGTTCGAACCCCTGTATTCGAAACGATGGTTTCGAATCCATCATGGCACGCGACTTCGTGGTGACGTGGAGCGCAAACTTCGAATCGATCCGGACTTCACTCCATGTTGACTGCTTCGACTCCGTGTATCTCGGTGATTTCGAACCGATGGAAAACACGTTGGTTGACCCAGTGGGTTCGAACAAGGCAACACAGAATGGGTTCGAACATGGCATCACGGATGGGTTCGAAGAAGGCCTTTGTGATGGGTTCGAAGCATGCATGTCCGGTGGATTCGAAATAAGGCAGCCGAGTATGGACGGATCCGATGGGTTCGAAAGTAATGGAGTCGAACCCGTGGGGGATTCGAAGGGTTCGAAGGAGATGGTTTCGAACTGGGGCGTGACGATGGATTTGAAGACAACCATCATTATGGGTTCGAAACCATTGTGTTCCCTCCAAGTTGCTTCGATCATAACTTGAGCATACGAACTCGGATCGACTTGAAATTTGAAATGCTGACTCCTGTGGCCTTTCTTGCCATGTCCTATCAATTGTAGCTCAATCTGGACTCGGATAAAATTCAATGATATCCATGGCGAAAGGAAGTACGATCAACCTCTGAGGCGAACTGTCCTTCGTTTCTGATCGATCTTTTGGTATCGCGGCTTTGCCAAAAAGCGGGATAACATTTTACCCCCCAAAGTAAGTCTTGTGGGAACATGACGTGCTTTGAATAGCTGCCATTTCTATTTGAACAATCATTGCTCTCTTTTTTCGTCGAAACTCGTATGCTGTACTGCTGTAACCTTGCGTTGATGTGATTGATTGCTGTATAATAGTGCTTAGCCGTTGGCTGTCGCATTTGTAATAGGATGAGTGTTCGATCCCTGTGAATATTCAAAATCGAATGTTAGTCCTACATGTGTGCACATATGTTGATTTGAACCTTGTAAACGTCGTGCGTCCACGAGTTGTTGTCAGTTTGGTTTGCCATAGAATTTCGTATTGATTCTCTCCTGAACCAACTTTGAAATTTGAACTGAGACAACGCTTGGTGGTTGTTTTGAAAGGTTCCTTCGTATCGATCCTCTCCTGAACCGATGTAGAAGGTCAAAGGAATCAGATTTGTATTGCGTGAGCGTAATGTTTCGGACCGATGCATTCGAGCATTGATGGGTTCGAAATCCACGTTTGTATGGACGCGGTACGCTTGCTGCTGTGATGGGTTCGAAATTGTCATTCGAACCGGTCTGAAAGGCTGTAATACACTTGGGTAGTGATGGGTTCGAAATTGACATTCGAACCGATGCGAAGGGATGGTTTCGAGACTTTTGTTCGTGACAGTGGTCCGTGCACTTCACACGATGGAGCCTCAAACTGTATGGGTTCGAAAGTGGATTTCGAACCGGCTCTGCATTCTGACCTGTTGTAAACGGTCGAGTCCACCGGCACGCGAATCGATTCAGTCATCCAACTCCCCATATAAATAGCAAAGACCACGGCATTTTTCACTTTTCACTTTTACTGTTGCCTGCTTTTTACTTTGCTCTTCTTCTGCGCAGCGTATCGTTTCGAAGCATAAAAAGGGGAAACACTGTGTCGTATCATCCTCAAGCCTTCAATCTCTCGAATCCATCGTTCAAACTAGGTAATTAGCCTCGGATTCAAACGGCGAAGTGATTTCGAAACCATTTCTGTTTATCGATTGCATGGCCTCGAGGTTGACAAAACCAGATCTGGTTTGGGAAGGATTCGAACCGATGTGTAGGGTCGAGTTCGAATCGATGACGGTGGCATCTTTTTATTAGATTTCGAATCGATCCTTGGAAAGCCTTTGTTGGGATGCGCAGTTCGCACCGATTGGGGGATTCGAGGGATCCATTCGAATCGATGGATTCGAACCCATTGGCTATCGTTTCGAAGTCCTCAACTTCGTATCGATACGAAGCGGATCGGTTCGAAAGTGGATGATGTGGAGTTGAAGTTTCCTTATCGGTTCGAACTCGTCAAGCAGTGACCGGTTCGAACTTGCCTTCTGTCTATCGGTTCGAAGCGCATTTAACTTCATGGTTTCGAAGCGAATTCGGGATGGGTTCGAACGCATGGGTTCGAAACTACGTCAGGATGGGTTCGAACGCATGGGTTCGAACAAAGAGGTGTTCGGTTGGGTTCGAACGAAGTCTTTGTGATGGTTTCGAACCCTATATGATGGATTCCAAAATTCGAAATTTTTCAAGCATAACTCCGACGAGCTTCATTCCCGCATATTTGGACTTGAATATTGAACTGCATATTTGATTGCCTTTTGAAGCTCGTCGATGGAACTATAACAACTTCTATTCGAACGGACTTCCATCATATAAGTGATTTAGTGATGACGGTCAGCGATGACGGTCATTATAGCTGGATTCCGTAACCTTGTCGTTTGCATATTTCTTTAACTCTGCAACATTTATTCAAGTAATGCATGTCACTGCACAACACACACTCATACACGTTACATTGGGGAACGCATGGGTTTTTGTCGTCTAACGATGGTTTCTCGTGAGTTAGCTAGTTATGGAACCGTCAAGTTCACAGCAGCAGGAAACTCAAGTTACCGTCTCTCCGAGGCTAGAGATTCCTGATATTGATCCTGAGATTATTGGACCAGCTCCGGATGAACTTCCCGATGCGTCGTTCATTGCCAATCCATCGGACTCCGTTCCATCGAATATCTCTGAAGACATGTTGGGGAGAATATGTTTGAGGCACGGCTTGTCATTGGATGATGTGTTACTGCCGGGGCCGAATGATAGACCGCATAATCCACCGGAGGGATATACGGCATTTAACCGCCACGCGTGCGCGGCCGGGACACTTCCACCATTCAACGAGTACATAAGGGAAGTATTGTCGTTCTTGAGGATCGCCCCATCCCAGCTGCACCCGAACGGATATGCGTCGATCAATAGCGTGTTCATCGCATTTATGGAATATCTCCATCGACCACCGCTCCCAATTGAGATCAGATACTTGTTCAATTTCAAAACTCGGGGTGATTATCCCTCCTTCACATTCCTGGAAGCGGTGAGAAACTGCCAAGTGGTTACCGGGTCTTGGACCAGGTTGAGCTATTATAGGACAGAATGGTTTTATGTCAGATGTCCTCCTGGATTCGCCCGACGATGGCTATTCGGACGTGAGTATAATTGAGTTCGTAAATAATTACTATGGCAATCGCAGCCGAAGTGGAATTTATGTTTTATCCTTTTTTGCAGCGGTGATTCAGCGACCTGAAGGCGAGCACTTTAGGGAGATGGTGCGAGTGCTTCGAGAAGTCCCGGATGGAGATAGGGATATCGATGTGTTATTGACGGATAGGAATCTCCGGGCCTGCGGTTTGATCGAACAAGGGCAGAGAATAAGCTTTGAAGTGGCATTACGGGTCGTCTCGAAGAAACGAGTCAAGCACAAGAAACCCAGAGTTACCACAGCTGAGGAAGCGAACTCTGAAAGAACCCACACTGATGATGAGCCGCTGACTGGGCCTACTGACGTAGCTCCGGATGTTGCGGAGCAGAGAAAAGGCAAGGCTGCCATGGTTAAGTCAAGTAAGAAGGGGAGATGGAAATCGGTCGTCACGGCCCGTTCTGCTCCCGGAGTTAGAATCTCGGAGACGTCTCCTCCGAGAACTGAAAATCTTTTTGAAGGGCTTGCTGATCTTCCAATCCCGGACGATGTGTCCTTTCAACATGATGCCGGGTTGGAGGAATTCCATCGCACCTTAGAATTGAACGAGCCTCTTATTACTAGCGAGGTCGACACTTCCGGTTGGTCGGGGGGAATGCATATTCATACACATTTCACGACACTACATAACCTTTGACTGAAAACTATCTGTTTTGAAAAGTGATTAATTCTATTTTATTTTGCTTTGCAGATATCATGTCTAAGCGAGGTTCAATGCTTGGGAGTCTTCGACACGCCCGCAAGCCTTCATATTACGATTCGCGTAGACGTGAAGGGGATAGAGGTTATGATCAGGGACGTCCCGGGTATTATGACCAGGGACGCTCTGGGTATTCTAGTCACGAGAGATATGACACGGACAGGGGCTATAAGCGTCGATCGCGGTCGCGTACTCCTCCTCCTTCCAGAGATCCCGTACAGCCTCCTGCTCATGTCCCTCATCCTTCCGAGTCTTCTCGATATGCGTCGGTTTCTCAGGCTTCCCGATCCGAGGCGATGACCCCGATAGTTGCAGAGCAGCCTCCTACAGAGATCTCGGGAGAAGGGGCAATTAGACTCGCGCAATTAAAGAGGGAGTTCCCAAATATCTGCTTCGACAACTACGTCTTTCCCCCGAACCTGAAGAGGGTCCCGCCGGAGGCTGAGCGGTTAGCGCTCGACTATGTGCATGACTTCTATTCTCAATACAAGGCGTGGTATAGGGCGGCCGATAAGGCATCGGCATTGGCCTTCGAACGAGCAGCTACCATTGAAAAGCTTCAAACTGAGCTGGCTCAAAGAGACCGTATCATACAAGTGTTGAATACTGAGGCTGAATCGTCTCGAAAGTCGGAGATGGAGTCTCTTGCAAAGGTTGACGAAGCTCAAGCAGCCATGGATAGAATGAAAAAGGAGCACTATGTTACGGTGGAAGACATGGGCCACCGGAACACTGTCGTCACTGCTGAGCGGGATGCGGCGTTAAAAGAACTTAGCGAGCTCAAGGCTAAATTTGCTGAGATTATTAAAGATAGAGATGACGCGCATAACACGGCGCAAGAGGCCTGCAAGCAAGCCGTAGTGCTTCGCACTGAGAGAGATGCGGCCGTGGCCAAAGTTTAGGCGGTCGAAGCAAAGGTGGAGGAGAAGGTTGAGAATGCAGAGGCCAGGCTAGAGGCCGATATCGAAGATTTGCTCATAACTTACAACGCCAATGTGTTAAAGCACAGAAACTTGGCCTGGCTTCAAGATTATCCAGTTCACCTTCGTAGCGCTTGGGACCGATTGGTTGAGGAGGAAGAGGAAGCGCACCCAGGTGAAGCGGTCGATCGATTCGAACTGGAGAATCGGCTGCTTACAGACGATGAGAAGAAGGTTCTCCACGATGCTATCATCGCTCATGAGAAGGAAATGATCGGTGGTCGTTCCCTGGAAGTCGGAGAGGGGTCAGGCGTTGAGCACCATTCTGCTGTCACTGAAGTCACCACACCATCTTCATCGATGCCTGTATCTGTGGTCAGTTTGCAACCTGTTCCTGCTTACGACCCGGAACAACCGCGCTTATCTCCTATTCATGAGCGTACTTCCGAGACCGTCCAGCCGTCTTCGAGCCAAACTGGGGAAGGTATTCCGAAGTTATCTCAAGCGTTCTCTGAATAGAGTGTTTGTTTTGTAGCAGTTATTAATAACTTCTTATTTTTTGCCTAGTGACTGGAGTTGCGCCGACTGTTGTGGCTGAAGAATCAAGCAGAGGAGATAAGGCCATCGCTACCGAGACTACTGTTGTAACCGCAGTATCTGCTGAGACGACGCAGGGGGGATCCTTATCTGCTGACGAACAAATGGTGAGTGAACTGCTCGGTGAGCAGGGTGGTTCTTTCTCTGACTTGCCATTTATCATCGTTAGTAGCCTCCCGCCGTCTTCATGTTCTTCGATGCAGGCCGAAGATGCCCCCAGCCAAGCCATGCGACTCGTGATGAAGAAATTTTGGCTGAGATTAACGCCGAAATAGAGGCCGCGGGGCATAGCGGTACCGTCAGTGGTAGTACGGCGGCGAAGAGTCCAGCACCTGCTACGGTAGCACCATCGGGTGGCACGGTCTCAACTTCCGTTACGGATCCAGTTCCCCCTACTCCTCCGGCAGGTAGCCTCCATGTGGACTCAAGCTCCGAGGAGGATATTGACATCATGCCCCCAGCCGAAGAGCCACCGCCGGAGAGGAGACATTCAAAACGAAGAATCTCTATCCCTAGTGACACTGATGATGTGCCACTAGTAAGAAGGAAAAAGAAGAAATAAATCAGCTTCTTAAGTAGATGTTTTGGTAGATACGTACTTGTCTTCGTTTCTTGTCAGTAGGTCGTGTATAGATGCAGGTTCGGCCCCTGCTAGTAGGCATTCTTTTTTGGAAGAACTTATCTGCGTGTAAGTCCTTGTTTTAAGTTAGTTGAAATAAAATTTTATTTCTTTGTTTCAACTCTTGTTTCATTTGTGCTTAAGTATTTGCAGTGTCTTATTTTCGGTCCGGTGTACTTGTGGTGTTTTTATTGTTTAAGTAGAGTTCGTCTCATTTTCCAAGTCTGAAGATCTTGGTCACACGTCGTGATTGATGAATGAGTTGAACTTCGGACGTTGCATCACTTCGGTTAGTGATTAATATTTAGCTTTCATGCCCCCCAGTTTTGGGGAACAACATTTGTATTTATGATGGTTGATCGCACTTGTTGCAAGTCTTGAGCAAACGTCCGCCTTCCGGGGACTTAGAGTAATTTGAGATCGACAACCTGGTTTGCATTCCAGGAGTTCAAGTGTTATTGATGCTTGTAACATGGTTCGCGCTCCGGGAACTTGGGAATGGTGTTCACATTCCAACTTGCACTCTACTAACTCGGAGTTAGTATTAACGCTTTAGTTCGCACTACGGGAACTTTGACTTGGTGTTGGTGCTCCAATTCACACGCCGGGAGCTTGGATAAAACATGTATGTTTGGGTTCGTACTTCAGGAACCCGGAATCGACATTTATACTCCAACTCGCACTTCGGGAATATGGAGTTTGCACGGATGCTTCGGTTCGCGCTCCGGGAACCCGTAACTTATGTTCATACACCAATTCTTGGGGATCATGGAGTTGGTGTTGATGCTTAGGTTCGCACTCCGGGAAGTTTGAATTGATGTTTATACTCCAGTCCACATTCTGGGAATTTGGAGTCCGCATTGATGGGTTGGTTCGCGCAGTGGGAACGAATTATTAAATGTTTACACTCCAATTCGCGCTGCGGGAATTCGGAGCCCGTTCGCGCTCTGGGAACGAATTGTTAAGTGTTTATACTCCAATTCGCGCTCCGGGAATTTGGAGTCCGTTCGCACTCCGGGAACGAATTGTTAAATGTTTATACTCCAATTCACGCTGTGGGAAGTTGGAGTCCGTTCGCACTCCGGGAACGAATTGTTAAGTGTTTATACTCCAATTCGCGCTTTGGGAATTTGGAGTCCGTTCGCACTCCGGGAACGAATTGTTAAATGTTTATACTCCAATTCACGCTGTGGGAAGTTGGAGTCCGTTCGCACTCCGGGAACGAATTGTTAAATGTTTATACTCCAATTCACGCTGTGGGAAGTTGGAGTCCGTTTGCACTCCGGGAACGAATTGTTAAATGTTTATACTCCAATTCACGCTGTGGGAAGTTGGAGTCCGTTCGCACTCCGGGAACAAATTGTTAAATGTTTATACTCCAATTCACGCTGTGGGAAGTTGGAGTCCGTTCGCACTCCGGGAACGAATTGTTAAATGTTTATACTCCAATTCACGCTGTGGGAAGTTGGAGTCCGTTCGCACTCCGGGAACGAATTATGGAATGGACTGTCGTGTGTTGTTCCAGTTCAGCCTTCGATGTGTTGGCTTGCCCCCAAGCTGGGGTTTCACTTAGTGAGTGGCCGGTTGTAACGCAGTCACTCGCTATTTGAATAAATTCCATTGTTCGATGGAACTTAGCTCTTCGTGTGTCGTGATTGTTGAATGTTGTATTCGATGAATCACAGCTTTAGATTGAAGAGATAATGTTTTATTGCTGAAATGAGAAAATATGGAAAAGTCAGTGCCTTATTACAAAGTCAAATTTCAGAATGTAAATGAAATTGCAAAATATTCATAGATTGAATGAGCCTGTCATGTGTGACAGTGACGAAGATCCTCGTCGTTCCAGGCTCCTGAGAAAGTCGGTCCGCCACTGATGGCGTTTATCACCAATCTCCCGCGAGGACCATTGGAGTCCTCATGCCTCGGTCGATCGGGTTCATTGTTTGGATTGGATGGGCCCGCATCTCTGGGCTGCGGTGTCCGCACAAACTGTTCCAGTTTCCCTTCCCTGACCAGTTTTTCAACAAGATCCTGTAGGTGACGACACTCGTTCGTATCGTGCCCGTAGCCTTCATGGAACCTGCAAAATTTTCCCGTCTGGATTTGTCTCTCCGACGACGGTCTTGGAGCAGGTTTTTTACATTGAATCGCATTACGGGTCCGCAAATACAAGTCCTCCAATGAAGTATTCAAAGGAGTATAACTGTCGAACTTCGGATTTTTGCGTTGCGGACCGCGATTTTGATCTTGTTTTTTAATTTGATTCACGCTCTCTCTTCGCCGAGCTTGTTTATTTTTAATGTTCAACTGAACTTTTCCGGAGTTCTCACCGGATTGTTTTATTGCAACATTGCTTTGGGTTCCTCCCGCGTTTGATCCTGCGTCAGTTTGCTTCCTAGACTGTTTCGCGTCTTCCCGTCTCAGGAATTGAGCTGCTTTGGCATGGAAACGGTCCAATGACGCAGGTGGTTTTCCAGCTAGCCAATTGCCGAATTCAGAATCGGGGTCGATCCCCTTAGTTAACGCCATAAGGATGGAGTTATCATTTGGATTACTAATATCCGCACATGCAGTGTGGAATCTTTCTAAGTAGTGTCTAAGTGTCTCTCCGGGAGCTTGTGTGACACTAGATAAAGTGTTGACATCTTTCGGCCTTGCGACGTGCATGCGGAATTGCTCGACAAATTTTGTGGCCAGATGGTCGAATGAGGAGATGGATCGAGGAGGCAATCGGGTGAACCACATGGTGGCGATGCCCCCCAAGGATATAGGGAAACTACGACATTTCATAGCGTCGTCGGCTCTGGCAGCCGTCATTGACCATTCATATTTTAGAATATGTTGATTGGGATCAGAGTTTCCCTCATACATGGGCAGAGTAGGCATTCGGAATCGCCGTGGGGGTTCAGCATTAAGAATGTCGTCCGTAAAGGGAGTGTGGCTTTGGGAAACTCCCCAATCGTCGTTCGTGAATCCCTGACTCTCACGGACCATCTGACGTATCATAGTTGAAAGATCCGGCATTTGCGCCGGAGTATGGTCGCGTTCCGTACTTTGGGTTTGAACCGGATATCATTGACGGTTCACATCTTGCCTTCTCGGGTCATAGTCCTCTGGGACGTATGGTTCAGGAGTATGACCGCTTTGACGACGGTCCGGGTCCGACTGATCTCGGGCGTCGACCCCTGGTTCAGCCGCAACGCTAGCGGTGCGGTATTCAGCGGCGTGGTGAGGAATGGCACCTCCTCGGGAGGAGGGTCCGGTTTGGAAGCTGGCCGACGGACCAACTCGTATTTGTCCAACGGTCAATGTTGGTTGGTTTCCAGCGGGTGGCATACGACTCCCATCTAACCGGGGTCGCGGAGGTCAGTTATGATAATCAGAAGAAGAAGAACTTTCGCTGGAAGAGCGAGAAGCACGATCTCTCGTGGATCGATTTCGTTTCTGGCGATCCAGCTGGTTGATTAGCTCAGCGTTAGCGCGTAGCTGTTCTTCTAGTTGTCGCCGACTCTGGGTCAGCTCTTGAAGTAACAACTGCAATTCTTGTCGGGTAACCGGACCCGACGGTTCTGAGTGCCCAGCGGCATCTTGATTAGGTGGAGGCAGAGGGGCAGGATTCTGTCTATCCTGTCCTTCTTGATTGACGGCGTTTGAGGTGGTTCTTGTGCTAACCATCTTTAGAGTTGAGTTCCTTTCCTAGACTTTATGCAAATCTGAATAGAAGGGAAAGAAGTTGGATTTAACGATCTGGATCTCTCTCTTAGATTTATTCAATCCGGTATCGATGACAGATCCAACGAGAAAGAGAAAATCTGGGTTTTCTCAGTGGAAGCACCAAAGTGTTTGTGTCAAAATTGGGCACAACACTCTTCGGGAGTCGTTGAAGAGATAATAGTCAAGAATGCAAGTTCAAAGCAGATATTATCTAACAAAAACTCCAATCAACAGTAAAATAAATGCGTAGACAAACGATTTATAGTGGTTCGGCGTGTTGCCTACGTCCACTGTGAAGTTTTTTGATGTTTTATTGATTCTCTTTCAATGATTACAAGTTGTTACAGCGATCCACAGCAAGTTACAACGGGAAATTCGAAATCAACAATCAAGTTATGATATAGGATGATGGAGATCTTGATCCGGCAGAGTCTCGGCGTCTCAGAGTCAGAAGATCCCTTTTCTGTTGGCCCTGGGGCTCTATTTATAGGCGTAGGCTGCTGATATTCTGCTGAAAACTCGGGAGACCACTTCTTGCATGTGAGGGGGGCCCACATGTACGGTCTCAGGAAGTTTGGGCCCACTTTGGCATCGGTTCGAACTCCATTCGAACCGATCAAGAATACATCCAATCGAGGTGAAATTTGGCTTGGACATTCTTCAACATGTACACAAGCTTCAGTGAAAATTTCGTGGCATTTGGATCAATAGGTTAGGAGATATCATGGGTTCGAAATTGGGTCTTCGGCATAGCTGTCTGGTTCGAACCCCTGTATTCGAAACGATGGTTTCGAATCCATCATGGCACGCGACTTCGTGGTGACATGGAGCGCAAACTTCGAATCGATCCGGACTTCACTCCGTGTTGACCGCTTCGACTCCGTGTATCTCGGTGATTTCGAACCGATGGAAGACACGTTGGTTGACCCAGTGGGTTCGAACAAGGCAACACAGGATGGGTTCGAACATGGCATCACGGATGGGTTCGAAGAAGGCCTTTGTGATGGGTTCGAAGCATGCATGTCCGGTGGATTCGAAATAAGGCAGCCGAGTATGGACTGATCCGATGGGTTCGAAAGTAATGGAGTCGAACCCGTGGGGGATTCGAAGGGTTCGAAGGAGATGGTTTCGAACTGGGGCGTGACGATGGATTTGAAGACAACCATCATTATGGGTTAGAAACCAGTGTGTTCCCTCCAAGTTGCTTCGATCATAACTTGAGCATACGAACTCGGATCGACTTGAAATTTGAAATGCTGACTCCTGTGGCCTTTCTTGCCGTGTCCTATCAATTGTAGATCAATCTGGACTCGGATAAAATTCAATGATATCCATGGCGAAAGGAAGTACGATCAACCTCTGAGGCGAACTGTCCTTCGTTTCTGATCGATCTTTTGGTATCGCGGCTTTGCCAAAAAGCGGGATAACACTTCTCTTCATACTTGTCCTCTTTAATTAAAACACTTCAAGCTAAAGTAAAAATGGTGGAAGAGATGGGAAAAGGAAATTCCTAAGCCCTAGCTTTCTTTGCAAATCCAACTTCTAGCTCCAAACTCAAGTGAACCCATTGGTAAGCACCTCCTTCATCTTCTCCAACTCTTTCTCCTTTCAATTTCAGAAATTTCCTAAACCTAATTTAGGAAATATTTTACTTGTAAGCTTAGATTGAAGCTTCTTGAGTTGTTATTGATGAGGAATTGATCTTAGCTTGTTTTAAAAGCTTCTCCTTCATTAATTTGGGTTCAAAGGTGAGATTTTTAATCTCACATCTAGGTCTATGATTATCTTTGATTGTTAGGTATGAATTCCTAATAATTATTCATGTGTATTTGATTTTGATTTGGATAGGTTTTGTGAATATTCCAAATTTTAGTGTTTTGAGTTCAAATCTTCAAAAATCATAGTTTTGTTGTTTGAACTTGTTTTTGGTGATGCATCGAAGAGCTTATAGGGCCGGGTAGTCGATTGGCATAAACCCCTAGTGACCGTGCTCGCTCGATTGCATTTTGATGAAGATTGCATCTTCATTTCATAGGCTAAGAAAACAGCCTTGATGCTAGTCAGTCGACTGGACCTTTAAGTCAGTCGACTGGCTGTAGCACATAGGCATTCCGAAGGCAACTAACAGAGGCTCGGGTCCTCTGTTTTCCCTGCATTCAGTCGACTGAATTTTTAGGTCAGTCGACTGACTGCAGGAAATTATTTTTCTTGCCTCTGGTCCAGTCGACTGGACCTTTTAGTCAGTCGACTGACCTGCACCTATTTGCCTAATTGTGCATATTTGTGCATATTTTTGCTTGGTTTCCAAATTCCATCGATTCGTGTTATTTCCCACTTATTGTTGCTATGACTTTA
The DNA here is from genome assembly GCA_030765085.1 of Allium cepa. Lineage (NCBI taxonomy): Eukaryota > Viridiplantae > Streptophyta > Magnoliopsida > Asparagales > Amaryllidaceae > Allium > Allium cepa. Next base: position 1,042,168,765 of record CM060928.1, read on the forward strand.
ATGACTTCTATTCTTGGAATTTTTGGGATTACCCATTTTGATGGATTCGGATCGATTTCTTTGGATTTTATTCACGTCTTCGGATGTGAATTTTTATGATTGATTGTTTCTACAATCACTTCTATGATTTGTCACTTTAAAATATAAAGGTTTTCTATACTAGTAGTAAATATCAAAACTCTTTCCTCAAAACGATTTCAACTCTATCTTCAATACCAAACTCGTTTATAAAACCATTTTCCAATCTATTAGCATATACAAACCTTTACCTCACTCGTATGAGAAATCTAATTAAACGACTTAGTAAAACAAGTGGTATGAAACGCTTGTGTTTACTTCGTCGGTTAATTCTTGGGCTTGTTCGATAGAAACTCTTGTGACAATTTTCTAGTGGAGTTCTACAATTTGTTCGTAAATATTTAAGTTAAGCTAGTGGTTATGGGACATGAAGCTAAGCTCATATATTTACTAGCTTACTGTAATTGACACTTCTTGATGATCATGATGATCATTTTTATGTTTTAGACTAGCATGTGCAATGTCTTTGCTTTTGATTCATTGGATGTACCGTTTGCACTACATCAATGTCTTTGCTTTTGATACATTGGATGTACCGTTTGCACTACATCAATGTCTTTGCTTTTGATACATTGGATGTACCGTTTGCACTACATCAATGTCTTTGCTTTTGATACATTGGATGTACCGTTTGCACTACATCAATGTCTTTGCTTTTGATACATTGGATGTACCGTTTGCACTACATCAATGTCTTTGCTTTTGATACATTGGATGTACCATTTGCACTACATCAATGTCTTTGCTTTTGATACATTGGATGTACCGTTTGCACTACATCAATGTCTTTGCTTTTGATACATTGGATGTACCGTTTGCACTACATCAATGTCTTTTCTTTTGATACATTGGATGTACCGTTTGCACTACATCAATGTCTTTGCTTTTGATTCATTGGATATACCGTTTGCACTACATCAATGATATGCTTTTGATACATTGGGTGTACCGTTTGCACTACATCAATGTCTTGGCCATCCTTTTCTTGTGATTTCTGGATTTCGTGTGTTGAATTCTGGAATTTATGTTTCACCAACTTTTACGATTGGCATTTATATATATCATTTATTGTGGCTTGGTGAATGAAATTAGGAGTATGACATTCCTTTTTATCTTTGAGAAGATCTTTGCGATATTGATTAATCTCTTATTGACTTTTCAAATATTTATTTATCACAGCTTGGCATTGTGATTATTATACGTTTAGTCATATTTCTTATTCTATATCGTTCCATCTGATATTTATAGTTAGACTGATCCGTTTATTATTTTCTTATTAAATAATACTCGGGTCAGACCTAGATGTTACAGGTGCTTCTGCTTGACTTCTCACTTGGGATTGATTTATCTGACTTTTGGTTAACTACTTAGATTAGTAGTTTTTGTTGTATACACTTGAGATATAGACTCATAGTTGTATTCTTTTGTATAGCATGTGTTGCTATTCTTTTGAATTATTGTGGATCTTTTTGACCACTACTCTGATATACACTTCCATGTGTTAATTATATATTCATATCTTCTTCCGCCTTTGTGATATGAATTATCTGTGACTGATTTATGTTATGTTTATTTCTGTATTTGTTTCCGAAGATATTATAGCCACTGTGTAGTAGCTTTGAGTTTGTGTCGGTATGTCGGATTTCCTCTTGATAAAGTATTGCATGTTATACTATCTGACATATCGATGCTCGCACAAAGCAATTACACGGATGATCGCTCCTTAACAGCCTTATTCTCCGTGCTAGTTGATAGCATTCACCGTAATGTTCTTGGCTAGCGTGGGTATAGAGGTGGGGCGTCATATGAGATGTATGAATAAAGTTTTTATTTAAATAAGATTTTGTTTATATTATTTTCCCTAAAAGAGATTATTTATATAAATTTATTTAATAGTAAATAAATACAAAAGTTATTGACATTTAAAAATGAATTAAATATATATTTATCTGATTTTATTTAGAATCTAATTAGTTTTATTTTATTTCTTTTAAAAAGTTTATTTATATAAATTTAGAAAGGCATTTAAATATATTTATCAATTAGGAAATTTAATTCAAAAGTTTTTAAACCATTTAAAAATAAATAAATAAAAGTAATTGGTTACAAATGTTCAATTATAAATGCTTGTTATATACATGTGTAAGATAATTAAGGATTGTAATGACAAGTGTCATAATTCAATCCTACTTTCTTTAAAAAAAATTCAAAAATAATCCTAATGAATTTATATAAGTCTACATCTTCCCTTTCTTCCATTTTCTTGTCTATTAGTACATCTTCAAAAGCAAGTAACAAAACCTGTAAACAATCCACCAGATCAAACCTGAATCATCTCCTCAAAACAAAAATCAATAACCTGTAAAACTTTTCACAAGTTCAAAACCAAATCTACAATGTTTTTCCCTATAACCATTTTTATACAAAGCCTGTAAACATCCCTCAAAACATCCAGCCCTGTAAACAAATCAAGTCTGTAACCATATACTCTTCAAGCTTGTAACCCTTTTCAAGAGTTCATGCAAGAAAGGCCGAGACAAAATCAAGGTTTTTCAATGCAAGCTTTCCCGTTTCTAAAGAAATCAAAGCAGATGCAGTTCAAAGCTTCCAGTTTTTCAAAGCTCTATTCAAAACTGCTTTAACTCCTCTGCTTATCATATCTGTGAGTAAACATTTACATAAAAGCTTAAGTAAATGAAGTTGTTGCATGTGAATTTCTGCGTTGAAAGTGCTTTGCATATGTGTATATAGAAGTAAATCTCTGTGTATATGCACCTGATTGAAGTATGCATGTTGGTTGCCTGAGTATGCCTCTGTTTATAAGCTAAGAGTTTAAAGTTTATCAAAATTCAAATATATTATCATCTGCTCTCTATCAGGTTTGGAATTCAAACAATATTTGTTTGTATAATCCGAATCTAAGTTTTGAAAAATATTTAAGTAAGAAAAATTTGAATATCACCTGAAAAAGAAAATGATAGGAAATTTTGATATATATGTTAAAATTCAAACTCTATAATCTTTTGATTTTCTTTTATAACCTGAATCCTTGTCTTAAATAATGATTTTTAAGAGTTAAATCATAATTTATAAGTTTGTTTTGAATGAGATTTTCAAGGTTGATCAGAAAGTGGGTTTTTGGTCTTTTCTGACGATCAAGTAGTTCAGGATGAACGGGATTGCTAGCGGAGGTGGCGAGGAGGTAGGCGAGCATGGGAAAAATGCTCGTTGGATTTTATGATCGTCGTGGCGATGGCGAAAGGTTGATGTAGGGTTTAACACCCAGTTTTGGTCAGGGTCGTAGTCTAGGCTTCTGTGGTGTTTCTAGTGTTTCGAGTTGGTCGAGACGAAGGGGAACTGAAGCCTGAGATCTTTGATGAAGCTTTGGACGGAGGAGTGGATTTTATGGTGGCCGGAATCGGCCTGGCGAGGCGATTCTGGGTTGTTGAATTTGGGTCCAGGGAGATCTAATGAGTTCATTTTTATTGCTGTGGTCGATCGAGAATGATGGATGGTCTGATGGCCAGAGCACATTCCTGTCGACTTGTTGAGTATGGTCAGGAGTGTCGGAGCACCGACGATCGGCGGTGAATGTGCACCTGGTTTCAGTGTGCAGTGGGTTTGGGTTCGCTGGTTTACTCGAGTAGGGTCTCGGGGTAAAAGGGTTTTGGCTCGAGTTGTCTCTGGGTCGTATGCCAGAGTTGAGCGCTAACTATTAAAGTTTTAATAGTTTAAATTTAAACCAAACTGCTATAAAACAAAAAAGAAAAGATGAAGAAGTAATCGGTTTGATGCGAGTACATATGGGTTAAACCCAAAGTATATATTTGAACCAGATTTTAAATTTAAATAAAAGTAAGTTTTTAAATTTTAAATAATCAAGTTAAAACTAACTCTTGAAAATCCATTTCTTTGTATAATGAATGTTTTGAATAAATTTAAGTTGTATGATTTGTTTAAATATATTAAGTTAAATTCTTAAGTTATTTTCAAACTTAATTTGAAATGTAATTAGGTACTTAATAAAGGAAATGTTTCTGTCTTAAAAACTTAATTAAAGTTTGATAATTAATAAGAGTAATTAATTAATTAAATTAGTTAATGATTAGTGATTTATTAATTAACGATTAAGGTTTTCAAGTGATTTATAACTTGCAATTAAGGATTGTTAATTAACAATTAGAGATAAGTAATTAATGATTATTTTATTTCTAAACTTAATTAATGATTTAATTAAGTAAAGTTAATTACTAAGATCAAATGTTTTAATCATAAATAAAGATAATGTTTTATCTTAAGATTAATTAAGATTTTTAATGAGTTAAGATTAATTAAGTTAATTAAGAAAATTTAGGTTTAATTAACTTAATTATTGATAAGGATTAATTAAGTAATTAATTAAGAATAATTAATTTAATTAGCTAATAATTGTGATTGATTAATTAATAATTAAAGATTAATTAATTTGTAATTATAAATTAATTAATTAAGTTGTTAACCCCGTTTTGTCAACGAGTTAAGGTCTGCACCGACTCGTCAATTTAAAGATCTTACCGACTCAGTGGGTCTACGACTCAAGCTAATTCACAACTTAAAGGTAGAAGCGACTCAACATGGTGACGAGTTAGAATTCAAGGCGGCTTAAGAGAAGCGGAACGACTCAAGAGGTTAACGGTTTATGAGACAGACCGACTCAACGAGTTACCGACTCAACAAATTGAGGAGTTGCGCGAGTCACAGAATCGTACGACCTACGTCCTACCTTGAGTCGTCAGCGACTCAAAGAAGCGACTCACGACTCACGACTCACGACTCAGCATGAATTACCTAAAATCACTGAGTCGTAGCCCGCAATCACAATGCTTATGTAGGAGAGTTGACTCGTGAGCGGCTCATGACTTGCAATTTTGAAGAAGTGAACCATCGAGGAACCAAGGACTTAGTCAGATAAGTCGGCCATGATCTCTTGACTCGTGAACGAGTTAGGACTTGTGCTATAACCAGAAATCAGCGAGTCGCCCACAACCCAACTTAACTCGGCCATGGGTTACCATGAGTTGAACACGACTTACAATCCAAAGGGAAGATTTTTCTATAAATACCAACCTACCTCAAACATGGAGGGGACTTTTGGCCGACCATTTCAAGCACCGATACTCTGCAGAATTCTCTATTCATTCAACACTCCAAGTACTCCAAACACCAAAGACACTACGATGATCTCCAAGAGAAAATCTACATCATTTCAACATGAATTCGAAAGATTATTCTCTATCAAAGTTTGATCTACTGGTCTAAAGTGTGTTGTAATTGAAGATTGTTGTTAGGTTGTAATCAAATTCAATAATAAAGAGAGTTAAAGTGGACGTAGGCTTACTCTAAGCCGAACCACTATAAAAATTGTTGTCTTTTCTGCTTTTTTCTGTATTTTCTCTACTTGCTTGTAGTTCCCGTATACACGGGTGGTGCTTTCATCCAACTTTATTTCACACCGGGGTGTTAGCGTCTGATTTTCACGTTAACATTTTTGGTGCTTTCACTGAGAATTGAACTCAGGGTATTGACATCATTGCTTCACCAAACTGTGAGGAAAGAATCTCCGTTAAGACCGGAAGTTTAACAGAAATTATGGCTCCCGGAAGGAAACGTAGATCTGCCAGATCTGATGATGTTCAAGAGAACACCGCTACTTCTCCTCCTCTGAGTCAGACAAATCCAACTGTGGGAGTTACGCGAGCGGAATTAGACGCTGTGGTTTTGGGATTGAATCAACAGTTAAATGCTCAAAATGCACAATTAGAGGCCCAGAATGCCCAGAATGCCTCGATTATGGATAGGTTAAACGCCCTGCTTGAGGCAAATCACCAACGACAGGATAATGAAACAATCTATGCTGAAGATGCCCGAGACCCCTAAGTGAAAAGTATTCCTCAAAGAGCAGACAACACCGCTGCAAGGGCACCTTCCCAAGCTGAAGGGTCCAGGCCACAACCAACTTTTCAAACTTCCGAAAGGGAAGCTAACTTCTGCCAGGCAAAGTCTCAAAACGATGAGGAATATCTATCAGAAATGGTCCGCTCAATCATGAAGGAAAACATGCGGAGGCATGAGGATGAAAACGATTGGGGGTTCGCTCCGAGCGGGACTCCGTTCACCGAAAGGATTTTAAAGGCGGAGTTTCCCAGGAAATTTGTGCCTCCTACTATCCCGGCCTATCGAGGGACAAGTGACCCTAACCAATTTCTATACAGATACGATTGGCATATGACCGGGGCACGAGCATTGGATGAGATTAAATGTCGGTATTTTCCAGTATATTTAGAAGGGGTGGCTTTGCTTTGGTTCACCAAGCTACCGGTTCGATCCATAGATCAATTCTCCGATTTAACCCGGAAATTTAAAGAACAATTCAAATTGTATGCGTCAAAAGCAAAAGATATAATGTCATTGTCTAGCCTAGAACAAGCACCCGGAGAACCCATCAAGTCTTTTTTGAACCGTTTTAATATAGCTTTAGCCGAGGTGGACAACGCGGAACCCCGAATGATCTTAACATACTTAGTGCGGGCCATCGACAAGTCGAGTGAATTTGGGATGTGGCTCAAAATGAAGGAACCAAACTCACTCGAAAAGTTTTATAAAAAGGCCGACGAATTCATACGCCTAGAAGACCTCTCGATGCCAGTAAAAGCAGTGGTAGCCGAAATCAAGAATAACGATGACATCACTAACAAGAAAGGATCTAGATACCAGAAAAGGGAGAGTGATGAAAGGAAAAGGCAGGGAGATAAGAAAAAACCTCGACGTTTTAACCCTTCAAATTTCACCCCCTTAACTGATACACCGGAAAAGATCTTCTTGGCAACAAAAGATGTTGTCAAATACCCTAAACCACCTGAAATGGGAAGAGGTGCAGTGCAAAATGGGAAATTCTGTTGATTTCACAACCAACCCAGTCACGATACTGATCAATGTCGCCAGTTAAGGAATGTGATTGAAGAATTGCTGAAACAGAATAAACTTCAACAGTATGCGAAGAAAGACGGAATTGACCCAACCTCGTCCACTCAGGGGCAACCATGTCTTGCTTATCGGTCCAGCTCAGGCAACAGAACTACAGAGCAGGAATCTGAGAAGCTGGTCATTGACTAACATATGAATCACAAAATCATGGAATAGCATTCATTTACATCCATATTTTACTTAATAGCGTTGCTTAACTTTGTAAAATAATCATGGAAGTATAACTTCTGTGTTGTTAACCACTGTGAATTTGATGTGAATCAATAATGAGCAGTTATAAATCTTGTATTCTTTAATACCATTGAAATGCCTGTATCATTTCGATATGCAAATATTACTAAAAAGATATCGAGTTAGTATTGCAGGCTATCAAAATAAAGCTTGCTCATCCAACATATCACAGAGCGAAGTGATCCCTACAAATCACGGAGTAAACAAATGACAAGTGACAAATGCTCCGAATTCAAGTATTTCGAAAGAAGTGCAATTTGCAAACTATTGAGGATTCCACCAAAGAGGGCACCTTCCTAATAGGGAGATTATGAGCCTTTGCTAACCGACCACGATCGTTTGTGTAAATGAACATCTAGCGGGGCAACATGCATCTGCCCCATGGACCCACTCAGCAATAAGGCACATTTCTCTAGCAAAGAACAAATGAAAGAATGGGACATGTGCTTGAAGTTATGGTGAGGGATTGCTAAGAAGCGCAGGGTATAAAGACACAAGTGCCAACAATACTCTTTAGAGTCCAAGTGCTACTCTTTGGAGTCCAACGCTACTCTTCAGAGTCCAATGCTACTCTTTGGAGTCCAACGCTACTCTTCAGAGTCCAATGCTACTCTTTGGTATCCAACGCTACTCTTCAGAGTCCAAGTGCTTCTCTTTGGAGACCCAACGCTACTCTTCAGAGTCCAATGCTACTCTTTAGAGTCCAACGCTACTCTTCAGAGTCCGAAGCTACTCTTTAGAGTCCAAATCAAAGACCTCGAGCGGGTCTAGCTAGAAAAAGAGAGATCTTCCTCATTACAAAGTTGCGGAATGATCGGTCGATACACTCCCGTGAATCCGTCCAACCGAGAGAAAGAAACTCCAAACTTCCAGGCAGTAACCCAGCTCAGAGGCACACATTTCATCATCGGTCGATACACTCCCGTAAAATGAAATGTGAAAAGCCCTCTTCGGAGGCCCGCTTCCCAGCGAACAGGAAAAAATAAAAGCCTCTCCCATGGGGCAGAAACCAAAAAGACCTCTTCCCAGAGGCACAACAAAAACAAAAAGACCTCGTCAAAGAGGCAGAAATGAAAAGACCTCCTCCCGGAGGCACAAGCAAGCAGAAAGACCTCTTCGTAGGCACACGTTTCACCAAGATTGAAATAAAACTTCCAAGTGTTGAAACGTGAGAAAGCCCTCCTCAGAGGTGTAATTTATCAAAGGCACACCTTAACTCTCAAAGGAAGAATGATCCACCTATTCTGGAAAATTCTCTTTCTTAAAAAGAAGTTAAAGTACCCTTCAGATACCCGCTTTACCACATAGAAGAATTCATTCAGTAAAATGTGTATATGCACAAAAGAAAAAGTGATATCTTCGAAGGGTGAAGCGTAAAAACTTATTTGTACTCTGTTCTTTAACGAATAATATTCCTCCAAGTACGGAATAATTATTCTCTAAAAAATAAAAGTACAAGTTCCACATAAAGTAGAGTATTGCAATGAGCTTATGGTATAGGGGCAACATGGTATAACTACATCGGTAAAATTGCGCTCGAACAATATACCACAAGCTCACTCCAATATCGTGCAAAGAAACTTGTACAAAGGTGAATAATAAATGCATTCTCAAATTTAAACAAGAAGTTTGTACAAATCAAGGATCATTTTATTCAATTCTGTTACAATTTCTTACAGATACAAGTTTCGAAATAAAGGAAACGGGGGCCGGTACCCGCACAATTTCCGGTTAGTACATGCAAAAAGCAAAAAGCGATATGAAAGCCATAGAACCGGAGCTATCATTTCTTCTTCCGTCCACCTTTTGAGCCCGCACCTGGCCGGATAACCAACTTCTTAGGCCAGCTTGTAAGAGTAGGGGATGAAGGAGAAAGGGGCTCAGTCGGACTTTCTTCCGTTTTTTCTTCGCCGGTTGAAGATCTCTTCTTCTTCTTGGAGACTCCCTGCTTTCCTCTCTTCTTGGAGGAAGACCCACTCCCTGGAGAAAGAAGTTTAGCTAATGGTTCATCATTGGAACCAGTCGCTTCTGGAGTCTTCTCACTCCCTTCAGTTTCTTCTCCTTTGTGTTCTTGTGAAGCAATGGGATCGTCCAAGTCATGGAGAGCTTCTATTTGCTCCTCTTGTGATCCCGGTTGCGAGGCAGAAGGAGGAGTCACCTGAATAGATGGAGGAGGAATAATTGGAGGAGGGGAAGCTTGAACAATGCCCGACGTTTTCTCCACAGAAGAAAAAAAGTTCAAGTCAGTAAAAAGAGGAGATAAAGGTTCGTTGAGATTCAAGAAGCTCATCAAGCTCGTAAGAAACAGATGAGCAGTCTACTTGGGCAAGATTAGCAGTAGGGTTACCTGCAGAAGTCGGTTTCCTGACATCAACTTCGTAAGCCTGTGCCTCGGCACTCTCGTCGCCTTCATCTCCACCTTGTATGCTTGTGATCTCGGTGGTAACTTTAGTAGGGGATGGGGAATGGGAACTGGAACCGATGATATCGATTTCGGCTGAAGGAGAAGGTTGAATCGGAGCAGTTAGGATAGCCTTTCCTGAATGTTCCCCTACCGCCATTTCGGCTCTTAATTTCGCAAGCTGTTCTCTTCCCCTGGCGAGAGCAGCACGAGCATCGTCATCAAAATAATGCTCCTCAAGAGCTGATTCGGCGTAACTAGCACCCTTACCGCCAAGCATATCAAGTGCGGCCTCCCACACTTCAGCTAAAGTAATTTCATACTTGGGGCCTAGAAAGGCGAGGCTACCGCGCCCCAAGACGCTATGCAGGTAGAAGTCAAATAATGTTGAGCTGATGTTGGTCCTCGTTGCCTCATGAGATTCTTCATCTGCAATTTTGCCGGCAACGGCCTCATCACGCTCTCTTTCAGCTTTGGAAAGTTGAAGCTTAAGCATTTGAATCTCCGCCTCTTGGGAGCTGTTTTTCTTTCGAAGCTCTTCAATATCAGCAACATAACCCTCACTAATTCTTTTTTGCACTTCATGCATGTCTTCGGCATCTCTTTGGCTGGCATGAGCATCTCTCACTTGTTTTAGGAGCACCTCTTCTTTTTGAGTATAGGAAGTAGAGGAAGTAGCAAGCTCTTGTTTAAGTTCCTCAACTTTTGCTTCAAGCTCTTCATTGTAAGTAGCGATGCTCCTCATTTCAGTATCGTGTTGCTCAAGAACCTTTTGCCATTCGGCTTTATCATTCTCCATAGTGAGCATGGCCTCTATATTTGCACGATTAACCCTTTGGAGCTCGTCAACAAGCTTTTGCCAGTTCGACATCCTTTCAATATCAATCTTGACGGCATCGAGATTTCGTAACATGGCAGACTTGTCAATGGGGACCAAGTCAAGGTTAAACCTCACTCCCTTCAGGCACCACCGTGGAAACCGGATTTGCAAAGTGGCCGGGCCTGGTCCAACTTGGAATTTAGGCCTGCTAATTATTGTTTGAATATCTGTTTTCCCAAGAGCGGGAGAGCCAGAAGGAATGTCAAGCGAAACGAGGGCAGTAACCTTTTCAGGAGTTGTAGAGGTGTGCTTCTCACCATGTCGGGCTCGCTTGGTCGAATCTTCAACCATATGACTTTTTCCTCGGTCATCATGGGATTTTCTTTTATGGGAATCGTCGCCTCTCTGCGAAGAATCGTGGCGCTCCTCCCTCTCTCTTCTTTCATAACGCTCCTCTTGAGCCCTATTCTCTTGAGCCTTTCGGGCGGCTCTTTCTTCATCGGATTCTCTGTAAGAGGGGAGGTAGCGCCTATAATCATATTGGCTACGCCTCCCGTAGCGCTGGAAGTCATCATAGTAGGATCCGCTGCGTCCCATCGGAGGATCTGAAATAAAAAGAGATAAATTTTAGAATTCTTCAAAGTACAAAAAGTCAGAAGCATAAAAGTGATGAAAGATTCTATGTGTGTGTATTGTGCAAACTACGCGCATCGAACTACGAACCACTCTTTAATTGTGGAGTAGTTATAGGTGTAGAAGTTAACATCAACTCTTGAGTTGACGGAGTCTGTTGCAGAATAGAAGTCGCCTCGACTACTGAAGAAGAAACCCCGATAGTAATAGGATCATCTTTAAAGATCTCTTGCGAGGTGGCAAAGAGGTCGCTCAGTCCTTCGAAAGTGTTGTCCCTGCTCTTCTTGACAGGGCTGGTTTACTCGGCTTCTTCGTCACCAGACTTCTTTGAATGCAGAGGAGATTCCCGAGGCTCTTCTTCTTCAGTGACCGGTGCAAGTTTGCCAGATGACCCGCGACATCAACAGAAGTGGAGCACTTCACTAGAGAAGCCTCAGAAGCAGATCCTTTTGGTATGGATGTGTCAGTATAAACGGGGGCATCCGACGCTCTAGCCGAAGAATCTGGGATTTCATGGGGGTGTGTAGAGCGAGAGGTATGAAAAAGCCCGTATTGGTGCAAAAATTCATCCCTCCACAAGAATTTTACACTTCTCTCTTCCGCGGCCACGGCACTCAGTCTCTCAAAAACTTGCTTATGGCCTGGATCTCTGGATAGGGAAGGAAGTGCTGCAAAAGGAGAGAGTGGAATCAACGATTAACAACTCAAAATTCGAAAAGTTCGAAAATGGAAAATAGAAGCAGGTAATCTTACTTCCTACTCTCCAGATGGCATAAAACCCTGGGAGGCAGCGAACGAAGAAAAACTGATTTAAAAATCCATGAGCACTTTCGGGTAGGTCAGTCACGAGTTTGCGATTCCTAACACTCCTTATGACGACAATGGAGGGATGGTCTTTAATCTTGGTAAAAGAACATAAGTAACAAATTTCTTCAAAGCTCGGTAACCGACCCAGGGTTCTCATGAATAAAACACACAACCCCATCAGAATGGCGTAACTATTAGGGCGCAGTTGAAACGGGGAGATAGTCAATCGAACTAGAAATTGCTGAAGGAACTCATTGAAGGGAGGAATAGCACCAAACAAGCACATTTGGCGGTTGACAGCGACGAAACCACGAGGAGGGCTATCAGCAAAATCATTTGGCCCAGGCAATATAGCATCCGTTTCAACGATGCCGAACTGAGCACGCAATAAGCTAAACGTCCGGTAGTTTAAAGAAGTTGAAACTCTTTCCGGTGGAGCAATCAGTGGAGCAGCTATTGGAAGAGCCTCTCCAGTCTGTTCTGTTACTTCTTCTTGATGAGAGGCCATTCTACATAAGCAACTGGATATTCAAATTTGAAGGTGCACTTTTCCTAAAAGTGTGGAGTGTCGTGCAAAAGTAATAAAAATAAACAAGTAAATATAACTGGAATTAAGCTCGTTAACAATTGATTGGCTATCAAATTTCAGGACTTGTTAATTTGAAGTTCAAGTACAGTGTTAATGCAAACAGGAAAGTTTGGTTGACTATTCCAATGTTGCCTTGATACTTTGCCTGAATTCGTTGTTTTAAAGCACTTCGTTCACACAATCTATTTAAGTTGATTAATTGTTATTAACTAATCTGTCATTTGATGTGGGCAATCAGTGGAAGTATATTCGTCCCAATTTTCTGTAAATGTTGTATTAGACAGGTAATTAGCTTGCAAGAGTGATCTGTGGAAAAATGCAACAAAGTTTAACAAGCTAAAGTCCAAACAATTCAATATTCAGACAATTTAGTTCAGCAGATCAAGTTAAAGTTCAAGGTTCAAGCAAAATTGTAAACTGCAACTTAAGTGTTGACTCGGCGACGACTTAAGTGATGACTCGACGACGACTTAAGTGTTGACAACGATTTAAGAAATTCTTCCTATGGGTTAAATCAAATCATTGGTTATCTGGCTAGCTCGTCCACGACCTAAGGATTACGAGAAAAGGCTTCCATTCGAAGCAACGTGAAATTCCTCAAGTCCTATCCCGGCTACGACTTAAGACTTATGTCGCGAGGGTTGGTAAGTCGGTCAAGAATTAAGTCGCGATGGTTGTTGAATCGCTCAAGATTACTGCGCTCAAGATCACTGAATCGCGTCCAGGTTAGCGTCACGTTTCCTTCAACCGATTAACCTCTTCTCAAGTTAGTAACCCGTTACCCTCCTAATTCCTAACCCGTTAACCCAATAAACTCTCAGTCAGCAACCCTTGTTCTATCACACCACTAAATAGCCCCAGATCGCGAACTGTCAGATCAGACAATCCTAGGTCCATTAATGACTAAAGCAACCAAAATCGTAGGGCTCAAGGGGGCAGATCGGAAATGAGGACAGGGCGCATAGGTTAGTGATGATCGACAATCGGAAGAATAACAAGATTGCTTACGCAATGTGATGATCGAAATAATCGGAGGTGAATTGAGTTAAAATCGCCTTTGGGAGCTCAGAGAAGTATTAATGGCAGATGCGACTTAGGAAATTGGTAATGAGAAGAAGGAAGTAGGGGTCATGGTTCATGCCTTTTATACCCCAGGGTAGTGGAACATGAACCGGCATGCGCGAGTCAAGATGAGTCGAAGCACACGACCTACGACTTAGGCGTGTACTTTGAGGGGCAAATGTTAACCCCGTTTTGTCAACGAGTTAAGGTCTGCACCGACTCGTCAATTTAAAGATCTTACCGACTCAGTGGGTCTACGACTCAAGGTAATTCACGACTTAAAGGTAGAAGCGACTCAACAAGCTGACGAGTTAGAATTCAAGGCGGCTTAAGAGAAGCGAAATGACTCAAGAGGTTAACGGTTTATGAGACAGACCGACTCAACGAGTTACCGACTCAACAAGTTGAGGAGTTGCGCGAGTCACAGAATCGTACGACCTACGACTTACCTTGAGTCGTCAACGACTCAAAGAAGCGACTCACGACTCAGCATGACTCACCTAAAATCACTGAGTCGTAGCCCGCAATCACAATGCTTATATAGGAGAGTTGACTCATGAGCGGCTCATGACTTGCAATTTTGAAGAAGTGAACCATTGAGGAACCAAGGACTTAGTCAGATAAGTCGGCCATGATCTCTTGACTCGTGAACGAGTTAGGACTTGTGCTACAACCAGAAATCAGCTGAGTCGCCCACAACCCAACTTAACTCGGCCATGGGTTACCATGAGTTGAACACGACTTACAATCCAAAGGGAAGATTTTTCTATAAATACCAACCTACCTCAAACATGGAGGGGACTTTTGGCCGACCATTTCAAGCGCCGATACTCTGCAGAATTCTCTATTCATTCAACACTCCAAGTACTCCAAACACCAAAGACACTACGATGATCTCTAAGAGAAAATCTACATCATTTCAACATGAATTCGAAAGATTATTCTCTATCAAAGTTTGATCTACTGGTCTAAAGTGTATTGTAATTGAAGATTGTTGTTAGGTTGTAATCAAATTCAATAATAAAGAGAGTTAAAGTGGACGTAGGCTTACTCTAAGCCGAACCACTATAAAAATTGTTGTCTTTTCTGCTTTTTTCTGTATTTTCTCTACTTGCTTGTAGTTCCCGTATACACGGGTGGTGCTTTCATCCAACTTTATTTCACACCGGGGTGTTAGCGTCTGATTTTCACGTTAACATAAGTGATTAAGGGTTAATTAAACTGGTAATTAAGAAGTACTTAATAAATTTTTATTGAGTAATAGTTAGGTTTTCTTTATCAATAATTAAGAGATTATTAATCTATAATTAAAGTTAATTAAGAATTAATTAACTATTATTAAGGTTTAATTAATTTTCATTAAGGACTGATTAATTAGTAATTATGGATTAATTAATTTGTAATTAAGGTTGTTAATTAATAATTAAGTTTTATTAATTAATAATTAAGTGGTAATTAATTTGTTAATTAAGGTTAATTAATTAATTATAAAAGTAATTAGGGATTGATTACTTTATATTAAAGGATATTGATTAATAATTAAGGTTTATCAATTAATAGTTCAAGAATAATTAATCTGTAATTAAGGATTAATTAATTTTTTTGAAGGGTAATTAAGGGATGAATTACTCAATTGTGATTAATGAGATGAATGTGATTAATTTAAGTTAATTAATTTATTAATTAATTAAAAATACTCACTTGGTAATTGATTAAGTATAATTACTTAACGATATTTTATAAATGTAATTACTTAGTGTAAGTAATTAATAATTACTGGATCTAATTGATATAAGGTAAATTACTTAATGGGAATTAATTTAAAGGATAATTACTTGGTAAAAGTAATTAAGGATTAATTACTTGGTGTAATTAATCAAAGGATAAATAAAATTAATTAGGAGTTAATTAAGAGGTAATTAAGAATAGTTAATTACTATTATGATTAATTAAGGTTGATTAATGAAAGTAATTAATTAATGTAATTAATTAAAGATTAATGTAATTAATTACAATTAATTAATTAATGAAGTAATTAAAGGTAAATTACTGTGGTTATATGTGAATAATTAATTTGTGTAAATTAATTAAGGCTAATTACTTAAAGTAATTAGAGAATAATTAATCTAGGGTGATTAATTTAGATGGAGATTTAAAGGATGATTAATTAATTAAAATACTTGTAATTAATTAATGGTTGATTAAGCAGGATTTGGTAATTAATTCTTAAGTAATTAATTTAATTTAAGTTAATTAAATTAATTATAATATGGATTAATAAAACTTGCTTATGAATGATTGTTTGAGTAGAATGTATGGATTAGTTGATATCTACAGGATGATATGCTATGATATTCTATGATGTGATATTGAATATATCTGTGATAAATGTGTGATATTTATCTTTGATGAATGTTGTGTGAATTAAAGTATTGAATTGAATTGAATTGTTTAAATCTTAAACAACTTGGCCTTTAAGATACGTTTGGATTTCGATAAGACCGGGATCGGGTACCAAATTTGATTATCCAAAAACCACATCGATCCAAGTTAAACGATAGGTCGTGACACTCAAGTGAAGGTTCAGAAGAAAGGCTATGGTCGTTAACTCTGAGGGTGATTCCAAAATGAGTTAATGGAGATAGTGCTTTGTATAGAGATGAAGATTTAAAGTGCAAGGGTTGTTGTCGTTAACACTGAGGGTGATTCCAAAATGAGTGTAACGAATAATGCCTTCGGTTTCATTCGAACCCAAAACGAACTTGTATGGATTGAATGCTTTCAGAACATCGTCAGGTGGACGATGAGCATTCTAAGATAGATGTGTTCTATTAAAGGTAATCGTAGCCTCAAGCCTCATCAACCGGGAATGGCTAAAATAGGGGAGGTGCAACAAGGCTAAGTGGCTAGCACCCAAGTAGGCTAAGGTTTACCCCTATCTAGAGTCCCTTTTTATTCGGCTGTGTGGGCGGTTGGTTCGAAACAACTGCAGGCATGTCTTGTTCGGGACTATCTAGTAAGGGATGGTTTTGGCTTTGTGTTGCAGGGAGTCGGGAGTGATCCTCGGTACGGTGATCTAGGCCACGTACTGTGACGGGCAGTACACTAGTAGCCCTGCCATTGTATGGAAATCCAATCTCCAATAAGTGCCATCGGATTTGATTGTATACCTATGTATGCTGGAATTTAATAAATGTAACAATTTCGGCTATTTCTTATTTATTTGAAAACCCTAAACACTATTATAATATCACAAAATTTCCTATCAAAGTTTTGGTTAGTGTAAGGTAAAAACTTACCCATGTTTATGTGTGGGAAGTCTTGATACCTTTGTTTTCAAAGGTTTTCAAAGTTAAACAAATTTAACCCGTTTACTCACACCAAACCCATGTCTGAACCGGAGTTTATCTCTGTTTTCTTAAACTCTTGGGTACTCAAATTTTTACGAGTAGCCAAGGGATTCAGGTTTTGGCTTTGACGAATTTTGGAGGAGATATGGAGCAGGAGGCTTCTGCGTTATAGATATATAGTGGTTCCACTGTGTTGATCTCTGTTTTGATATCTGTAGTGTATATTGAGTGTGATAACTAGACAGGTATTTATGACTACCTAGTATGTGATGTATAAGCTGTGTAACTCTGATGTATATGGTACTATGTAATATCTATGTGATTAATATAATTTATTCGTTCTGCTGTTGAGATTCTGATGTTGTTTCTTTCTTTCTTCTCTATTTTTCTTTTTTCTATCCATTTCTTTCTTACTAATGATTCGTCTTTCTGTGAAGTGAAAGACGGGTCTTTACAGTTGGTATTAGAGCGCTAGGTTGAGTGAATACCTAGGCTTTGGAGTGATTTCTTCATGAGAGAGCATACTTGTAATTTTGAAATATATATATATATATATATATATATATATATATATATATTTCTACCTGATTTGTTGGGTTACCTATTCGGGTTTTCCAATTTAAGTGTTAGAGGTAGGAAGGGTAGTGGTGTGTGTAGCACTACTACCAATGGCAGAGTATGTGTCGAGACTGTAGACCCAATAACGTCTCGAGTAAGCTTTGCAGCATGGTGTAAGGATTTCAACAATCTCTGAAGGAAACCTGTTAATGTTCAGAGTCTATCATCGAAGTATAAGTTTGATCCCGCTCGTGTGAGCGGATTTTCGAGAATTTGGATCTGTCGATTAAGCTGAAGAAAGTGATGGTATCTTGGCTACCATAGGTAGTAGTAGCTATGTAATGAGACGCAGTGACTATGGATGTCTTCGAAGATGTTTTCTTTTGGAGCAAGTTTAAGGAAGTGTGCCTGCATTGGTGATGTGGCTGAGTTCAGCAGGATGTTGTGTTTGGTTTGAGGTCCAAATTTTTCAAGGAGCTTTGGATAAGAAGTCTTTGGCATATGTGGCAGCGGAGCAACTGGGAGATGTTGTGTGTTCCAGATGGAAGATCTTTTGGCTTATCAGTTTCCTAGAGGTAGAGTTCATAAGCTGCAGAGTGGATCCATTTCTTCAATGGATTGGTTAGTCAAGCATAAGTTGTTCTGATTGGTAAAGAGGGAACAGTTTCTTTGGAATTAGGTTGGGTTGATCGCAAAAGTAACTTGAGATGGTTTGAGTGATTCTCTAAAGTTAGCAGGAAATTTTCTAGATGTCTTCAAGGAAGACAGAGTTTTGTCCGCATTAGAGATTGAGTTCCGTATCGACTAGGTTCATGGAGCTACCGGTAGATCAGTTAGGTAGAAGGATGTCTTCTGGGAAGAGGTTTTAGGTGAAGTAGCTCAAGATTTTATGGGACCTCAGTGTTTTCTCTTTATGGATCTGAGAAACCATATTTTTCGAGATAGGTTGGTCAAGTTTGTGCTCGAGTTCATCGACGGCATTCTCATCTGCTTTAGATCAGAGTTGTGCAACGGAAGCTTTGTAGCAGTTGTTCTTGAGTGGAAGCAACCGAAAGTTGCAGTGTTGGGATTATAGGTTTTCTACAGGAAGTTTTTTCAGGATCTGTGGGCCAGATTGGCAGGTGCACCTGTTTTGTCTTTTCCAGATAGGAGAAGTAAGTTTGGAATCTACTAATGATTGTGAAGTAGAGTTTGTGTTCTTATTTCGGTAGATCTTGAGAGGATCATTTTGTTGAGTTGTTTTGGTCCTGTTTGTTTCTAGAGGCATCAGCGAAGGTTGAGCTGATCAGGAAGGATGTAGGCAGCTCATGGTCGTCAGAAGAGTTTTGTGGCTATGAGTCGGAGATTTGATTTTGCATAAATTTTCTCCGATTAAAAAGGTGTTATAAGATTTGGTAAGACTAGGAAGCTATCTCAGAGATATTGGATCTTTCTGAGTTTTTGTGAGGATAAGTGTTTTGGCTTCGAGGTTGAATTGCCAATCTGGAAGACTGGGATTCAATGTATGTCACATATCTCTGAGGGAGTACGTGTATGATCCATCACTGGTGATGAGACCACCAGTTCAGGAGGTTTTGGTAGTGAGTCGATCTTGTCTGTGATCAGATATCTTGTGTAGATTGTATATCTAGATGAGTGGGAGCTAAGTAGCTTAGTGGTGTAGCCAGTTTGGATTTATTAGAACGAGTATTCCAGTATCTGTACCTGGGAAACTCTGGATAATTTTAGGAAGATTATCCGGATCTATGTCTGGAGAGCTAGAGTTGTTTGTTTGAATAAATTGTTTGTTTGAATGAATTGTTTGTTGGGATAAAATTGTTTGTTTGGATGAATGATTGTTTGGTTGATAGTGCATGGTTGATGTATATGCTTGGATTGTTGAAACAAAATAAAATTAAAAACCTTTGGTTTTGTTTTAAATTTCAGGGACGAAATTCTTTTAAGGGTGGAGGAATGCGGTATCTCAGAATTTCAAGGAATTTAAAATGTGATAATCTCTTAATTAATTATTTAAAATTGGTAAAGTTTGATATTTTCAAATAACAATAATATGATGTCTTTTAAACATAGATATAGATTGATAGAATAATTATTTAATTTGTGTTATTTTATAAATTTGATTTTAAATAGACTTATTATTTTCAAATTTAAAAAGTATTGTTTAAATGTATGTATGTATGTGTATATATATATATATATATGTGTGTGTGTGTGTATTTATGTTGATTTTAAAATAGAATAATCAATTACAAACTTAATAATGTGTTTATTTAAAATATATAAATTTGAGTTGATTTTTAAATTGGATTTTTGAAAGTAAAATTTGAATTCGAATCCGGATTTAAATTTGAATCTTTAAAAGATAATTATTTTAATATATTTTGATATGAAATATATGAATAAAGTTTTATTTAAATAAGACTATGTTTTATATTATTTTCCCTAAAAGAGATTATTTACATAAATTTAGAAAGTATTTATTTAATAGTAAATACATACAAAAGTTATTTACATTTAAAAATGAATTAAATATATATTTATATGATTTTATTTACAATCTAATTAGTTTTTATTTTATTTCTTTTAAAAGGTTTTATTTATATAAATTTAGAAAGGCATTTAAATATATTTATCAATTAGGAAATATAATTCTAAAGCTTTTAAATCATTTAAAAAATATATATAAAAGTAAATAGTTACAAATATTCGATTATAAATGCTTGTTATAAACATGTGTATGATAATTAAGGATTGTAATGACAAGTGTCATAATTCAAACCTATTTTCTTTAAAAAAAATTAAAAAACAAGCCTAATAGATTTATATAAGTCTACATCCTCCCTTTCTTCCATTTTCTTGTTTATTTTCACATTTTCAAAAGCAAGTAACAAGACCTGTAAACAACCCACTGGATCAAACCTGAATCATCTCCTCAAAACAAAAATCAATAACCTGTAAAACTTTTCACAAGTTCAAAACCAAATCTGCAATGTTTTTCCCTGTAACCATTTTTACACAAATCCTTTAAACATCCCTCAATAAATCAAGCCCTGTAAACAAATCAAGTCTGTAACCATTTATTCTTCAAGCTATAACCCTTTTCAAGAGTTCATGCAAGAAAAGCTGAGACAAAATCAAAGTTTTTCAAAGCAAGCTTTCCTATTTTTAAAGAAATCAAAGCAGATGCAGTTAAAGCTTCCAGATTTTCAAAGCTCTGTTTAATACTGCTTTAACTCCTCTGCTTATCATATCTGTGAGTAAACATTTACATAAAAGCTTGAGTAAATGAAGTTGTTGCATGTGAATTTCTGTGTTGAAAGTGCTATGCATATGTGTGTATATAAGTAAATCTCTGTGTATATGCACCTGATTGAAGTATGCATGTTGGTTGCCTGAGTATGCCTTTGTTTATAAGTTCAGAGTTTAAAGTTTATCAAAATTCAAATATATTATCATCCGCTCTCTATCAGGTTTGGAATTCAAACAAGATTTGTTTGTATAATCTGAATCTAAGTTTAGAAAAATATTTGAGTAAGAAAACTTTAAATATCACCTGAAAAAGATAATGATAGTAGGAATTTTTGATATATATGTTAAAATTCAAACTCTATAATCTTTTGATTTTCTTATATAACCTGAATCCTATTGGCTATGGATTCCTTTTTCTAGATGGTCAACATAAAGAAATGTTTTGAAGAAAAAAGTAAGAGGGATCTTGAACTAAGAAATAGGCCAAGATAATGATTTTTAAGAGTTAAATCATAATTTATAAGTTTGTTTTGAATGAAATTTTCAAGGTTGATCAGAAAGTGGGTTTTTGGTCTTTTCTGACGATCAAGTAGTTTGGGATGAACGGGATTGCTACCGGAGGTGGCGAGGAGGTAGGTGAGCATGGGAAAAGTGCTCGTTGGATTTTAAGATTGTCATGGCGATGGGGAAAGGTTGATGTAGGGTTTGACACCCAGTTTTTGTCAGGGTCGTAGTCTAGGCTTCTGTGGCGTTTCTAGTGTTTCGAGTTGGTCGGGATGAAGGGGAAATAAAGCCTGAGATCTTGATGAAGCTTTGGATGGAGGAGTGGTTTTTCTAGTGGTTGGAATCGGCCTGGCGAGGCAATTCTAGGTTGTTGAATTTGGGTCCAAGGAGATCTGATGAGTTCATTTTTATTGCTGTGCTCGATCGAGAATGATGGATGGTCTGATTGCCAGAGCACGTTGCTGTCGACTTGTTGGGGATGGTCAGGAGTGCCGGATCTCCGGCAATCGGTGGTGCATGTGCACCTGGTTTCAGTGTGCAGTGGGTTTAGGTTCGCTGGTTTACTCGAGTAGGGTCTCGGGGTAAAAGGGTTTTGGCTCGAGTTGTCTCCACGGTCGTATGCGAGAGTTGAGTACTAATTATTAAAGTTTTAACAGTTTAAATTTAAACCAAACTGCTTTAAAACAAAGAAGAAAAGATGAAGAAGTACTCGGTTTGATGCGAGTACATATGGGTTAAACCCAAAGTAAATGTTTGAACTAATTTTTAAATTTAAATAAAAGTAAGTTTTTAAATTTTAAATAATCAAGTTAAATCTATCTCTAGAAAATCCATTTCTTTGTATAATGAATGCTTTGAATAAATTCAAGTTGTATGATTTGTTTAAATATATTAAGTTAAATTCTTAAGTTATTTTTAAACTTAATTTGAATTGTAATTAGGTAATTAATAAAGGAAATGTTTTAATATTGAAAACATAATTAAAGTTTGATAATTAATAAGAGTAATTAATTAATTAAATTAGTTAATGATTAGTGATTTATTAACTAGCAGTTAAGGTTTTCAAGTGATTTATTAACTTGCAATTAAGGATTGTTAATTAATAATTAGAGGTAAGTAATTAATGATTATTTTATTTTAAAACTTAATTAATGATTTAATTAAGCAAAGTTAATTACTAAGATCAAATGTTTTATTCATAAATAAAGATAATGTTTTATCTAAAGATTAATTAAGATTTTTAATGGGTTGAGATTAATTAAGTTAATTAAGAAAATTTTGGTTTAATTTAATTAACTATTGATAAGGATTAATTAAGTAATTAATTGAGAATAATTAATTTAGTTAACTAATAATTATGATTGATTAACTAATAATTAGAGACTAATTAATTTGTAATTAGAAATTAATTAATTAAGTGATCAAGGGTTAATTAAACTGGTAATTAAGAAGTACTTAATAAAGTTTTATTATGTAATAATAAAGTTTTATTAATTAATAATTAAGAGATCATTAATCTATAATTAAAGTTAATTAAGAATTAATTAACTATTATTAAGGTTTAATTAATTGTCATTAAGGACTGATTAATTGGTAATTATGGATTAATTAATTTGTAATTAAGGTTCTTAATTAATAATTAAGTTTAATTAATTAATAATTAAGTGATAATTAATTAGTTAATTAAGGTAAATTAATTAATTATAAAAGTAATTAGGGATTGATTACTTTGTATTAAAGGATATTGATTAATAATTAAGGTTTATTAATTAATAGTTAAAGAATACTTAATCTGTAATTAAGGATTAATTAATTTGTTTAAAGGGTAATTAAGGGATGAATTACTCAATTGTGATTAATGAAATGAATGTGACTAAATTTAGTTAATTAATTTGTTAATTAATTAAAGATAGTCACTTGGTAATTGATTAAGTATAATTACTTAATGAGATTTTATAAATGTAATTACTTAGTGTACGTAATTAATAATTACTGGATGTAATTGATATAAGGGAAACCATGAAGTTACTCCCCTTTCAGCCACAATTCCTAATTACCTGTCCTCTAATCAGGCAGTAACCAGGAGAATGAAGATAGAACTACTCAATGCGCGTGTTATCCAATGATGTCACGCATCGGAGCATGGAACATTCGTGGTGGGACCCAAATTACCAAGCAGGAACAGTGTAAACAACTTATCAAAGCACATCAACTGACAATCTTAGCTATTCTTGAAATGAAGTTGGATCAAGAAAAGACTGATAAAGCGGCAACTTTCATTAAACCTAACTGGAAATTCATCCATAACTTAAATGAAGCACCGTATGGTAGAATTTTGATTCTATATGATCCCAAAACCATACAACTAACCCCCATCCTTTCTTCAACCCAGCTTATACACTGTCATGCAATTGACCTATCTGATAACTCTACCTTCTATGTTTCCTTTGTTTATGCATTCAACTCTGCTGCGTCTAGAACTACGTTACTATCGACCATCCCAACGCTCAGGCAGTCCACCCACCCATGGATTATCTTGGGGGACTTCAATTGTAGTTTCTCACTTTCTGATAGAGTAGGTGGTTGCCCGCTCTCTCTTAATGAAATTAAACCACTTGCTGATACTCTTTGCGATGCAAAACTGATAATGGTAAAATCTGTTGGTATGAGGTACTCGTGGAACAATAAGAGGAGGCATGGTTGTAGAACATTCTCTAGGATAGATCACACCTTTTCCAATCAATCTGCCCTATCCAAATGGCCTCTTCTATTCAATCACCTACCTCCCCCTCTCCTTTCTGACCACTCACCTCAGATTATACACCTATGTGAAGCGGACATGAGGGGAAAATCAAATTTTAAATTTTTTAATACTTGGGTCTCTGAACCTGATTTTATATCTACTGTGATAACAACATGGAGCAAGCCTAAATTTGGTACTCATTTATTTGTTTTGCAGGAAAAAATTAAAGAAATAAAGGTGGTCTTGAAACAATGGGCATTCCAAAAATATGGTAACGGTGAGAAAAAGAGTACTCTGATTAAAGAAAAACTGATTGAAGTTCAAAAAGCTATGATGACTGACGTGAATAATGCTAACCATGCTGCAACTGAAAGTTACATGACTCAACAATACTATGAAGCTTTAGTTACTGAGAATGGTATGGTAAGACAGAAGTCGAGAATTAAGTGGAAAGAAAAGGAGGATAAAAATAGTGCCTACTTCCATGCTAGTCTCAAGAGTAATCAGAGAAGAGAAAACATCACTACTATTTTCGATGCGAATGGTGCTCTACACTCCAAAACAGATGAGGTCCAAGATGCTTTTGTTCAACATTTCTCTGATCTGTATAGCAACAAAAACAACTTCAGACCTAATATAGAACAGATCCCTAACGACATCCTGCCTAGACTAAGTCCAGAAGATAATACCTTCCTATGCAGTGAAATTACCCATGAAGAAATTAAGCAAGCTATGTTCTCCCTTAACTCCAATTCGTGTGGCGGCCCTGATGGGTTGAATGCCTACTTCTATACTTCATGCTGGTCAATTATGTCGGCTGATGTAATCAATGCCATTCTTCTTTTCTTCAAGAAAAGTAAACTCTTCAGGTCATTTAACTATACGAACATAGCTCTGATACCCAAACAGAAGAATGCTCACTGTGTGAATGAGTTTCGCCCAATCTCCTGTTGCAACACTATTTACAAATGCATTTCAAAAGTTATAGCTACAAGACTAAAGAATGCCTTACCTAATATAATATCCAAAAAACCAAGCTGCCTTTTTACCAGGTAGGAATATTCTGGATCATGTGCTTCTCACTCATGAACTTATTAAGGGCTATAAACGTAAGAATTCTCCTCCTAAAGCAATGATGAAACTTGATATTATGAAGGCATTTGGCATGTTACAATGGGATAGTATAGTTCGAATAATGGGGTACATGAACATCCCACCACATTTTATATCTTGGATATATGAATGCATCTCCACACCGACATATTCAGTTAATGTCAATGGAAAGTCTGTTGGCTTTTTTACTTCTAAGCAAGGGATTAGACAGGGAGATCCACTTTCAGCATATGTATTCATTATGGTCATGGAGCTTCTCACGCAGTTGTTCGAAAAACTGCTAAATCAAGGTAGATTTAAACTTCATCCTGCCTGCAAAGATCCGCTTATCACTGCACTTATGTTTGCGGATGACTTAATTGGTTTCTGCTCTCCTGGTATTGACACTGTCACGAACATAATGCATACTCTTGATCAATTCTACAATATGACGGGGCTGAGAGTTAATATTGGCAAATCTGACATCATTACTGCTGGTCTTCATGCTGATCAGTGCAATCATATTACACGAATTACTGGCTTGTCACACAACACTGATACAGTTTCATACTTGGGTCTACCACTCGCAACGTCAAAAATCTCTACTGCCCAATGTCTACCTCTATTTGATAAGATAACTGTTAGGCTTAACAGCTGGACCACCAAGTTTCTTAGTCAAGCTGGTAGATTGACCCTGGTTAAGTCTGTTATTTTTTCAATGCAAGTTTACTGGGCACGAACCTTCATACTCCCCTTTAAGTTGATAAATATGATCAGAAGTGCTATCATGAGATTCCTGTGGACTGGCAAGATTACTGGCAGATATATAGCTCCCATTAAATTTAGCAGAGTTGAGAGGCCAATGAACAAAGGTGGTCTTGGTATTCTTAACTTAAAGCAGTGGAACAAGGATGCCTTCGTGAAACACATCGACACCTATTACAACTGTTTTGAAAGTCTATGGGCCAAGTGGTCTGACAAAAATGTGATAAAGGGAAGGAGTTTGTGGAACATGCACATGCCACAGAACTTGAGCTAGACCTGGCAGAGCATCTTCAAGATTAAGGAGCTATTTCTTCCTCTAGTATTGCTGAATTCGAATCCTACAAATAGCGTAAGCTTTTGGGAGGATCCATGGTTAGACATGGGTATCATACTGCGGCGACAATTAACGTACAATGACATACAGCAAACTGGGATTCATATGGCTACTAAGGTTAGAGATGTTATTTACAATCTTCAAACTACACATAGATTTTCTTCTAATAGTCGGATCCAAAATATATGGAACAAAATTGGCATGTATATTTCTTTTACATCATCTACTGCACGTCTGGTATGGGGCAAAAACAAAGCTTTGTTCAAAACTGGAGAAGCATATGAATTTATCATGCAGAATAGTAACATGCCCAACTTGGAGATGGTGGAAACGAGTCTGGTGCAATGATAGTAAAATGCGACAAAATTTAATGCTTTGGAAAATACTTAACCGTGCTATTCTGACCAAGACTAAACTTGCATGCATGGGGATGAATGTCATGATTGACTGTATATACTGTAATGAACAACCTGAAACTGTTGAACACTTATATTTTGAGTGCCCCATTATAAAGCAAATCTGGATATGCATCATGGATAAGCTTCAACGAACTAATGTCTCTGATGACAATCACATGGAGTGGGAAAGAATTTTTATGAGATGGGGAATAAAAGTGAACGAAAGAGGGTATTTAACACATTGCTGAAGAGTTTCATCAGCTATGTTTGGAGGGAACGAAATACAAGAGTGTTTGATGCGAGTAATGCTAAATCTGATGAAGTTCTTAGGCAGTAGATAATGCAAGAAATTAAAATTGATTTAGGACTTCTCTCCTTCTCTTTCGATCCTGGGATCTTTACCTTACTGTGAAAATAGTCTATGTTGTGTTTTTATTTTGTATTTTTTTCCTAGTGCTTGTTGCGCCGTGTTTTCCCTGTTTTCTTAGATAACTGTAAACTGTGTAATGTTCTGATTGGTGCAGCAATAAAATGGTCGGGGACCATCTAACCCCGTCGGCCATGCCAAAAAAAAGATATAAGGGAAATTACTTAATGGGAAGTAATTTAAAGGATAATTACTTGGTAGAAGTAACTAAGGATTAATTACTTGGTGTAATTAATCAAAAGATAAATAAAATTATTTAGGAGTTAATTAAGAAGTAATTAAGAATAGTTAATTACTGTTATGATTAATTAAGGTTGATTGTAATTAATTAATGTAATTAATTAAAGATTAATGTAATTAATTACAATTAATTAATTAATGAAGTAATTAAAGGTAAATTACGGTAATTGTTTGTGAATAATTAGTTTGTGTAAATTAATTTAAGGCTAATTACTTAAAGTAATTAGAGAATAATTAGTCTAGGGTGATTAATTAAGATGGAGATTTAAAGGATGATTAATTAATTAAAAGACTTGTAATTAATTAATGGTTGATTAAGCAGGATTTGATAATTAATTCTTAAGTAATTAATTTAATTTAAGTTAATTAAATTAATTATAATATGGATTAATAATACTTGCTTATGGATGATTGTTTGAGTAGAATGTCTGGATTGGTTGATATCTACAGGATGATATGCTATGATATTCTGTGATGTGATATTGAATATATCTATGATAAATTTGTGATATTTATCTGTGATGAACGCTATGTGAATTCAAGTATTGAATTGAATTGAATTGTTTAAATCTTAAAGACTTGACCTTTAAGATACGTTTGGATTTCGATGAGACCGAGATCGGGTGTCAAATTTGATTATCCGAAAACCACATCGATCCAAGTTAAACGATAGGTCGTGACATCTCAGGTGAAGATTCAAAAGAAAGGCTATGGTCGTTAACTTCGAGGGTGATTCTAAAACGAGTTAATGGAGATAATGCTTTGTTTAGAGATGAATATTTAAAGTGCAAGGGTTATTGTCGTTGACTCTAAGGGTGATTCCAAAATGAGTGTAACAAGATAATGCCTTCGGTTTCGTTCGAACCCGGAACGAACTTGTATGGATTGAATGCTTTCAAAACATCGCCAGGTGGACGGTGAGCATTCTAAGATAGATGTGTTCTTTTAAAGGTAATCGTAGCCTCAAGCCTCATCAACCGGGAATGGCTAAAACAGGGGAGGTGCAGCAAGGCTAAGTGGATAGCACCCAAGTAGGACGAGATTTACCCCTATCTAGAGTCCCTTTTTATTCGGCTGTGTAGGCAGTTGGTTCGAAACAACTGCGGGGTTGTCTTGTTCGAGACTATCTAGTAAGGGATGGTTCCGGCTTTGTGTTGCAAGAGGTCGGGAGTGATCCTCGGTACGGTGATCTAGGCCGCGTACTGTGACGGGTGGTACCCGAGTAGCCCTGCCATTGTATGGAAATACAATCTCCAATAAGTGCCATCGGATTTGATTGTATACCTATGTATGTTGGAATATAATAAATGTAACAATTTCAGTTATTTCTTATTTATTTGAAAACCCTAGACACTATTATAGTATCACAGAATTTCCTATCAAATTTTTGGTTAGCGTAAGGTAAAAACTTACCCAAGTTTAAGTGTGGAAAGTCTTACGTGATTCCTTTGTTTTCGAAGGTTTTCGAAGTTAAACAACTTTAACCCGTTTACTCACTCCAGATCCATGTCTGACCCGGAATTTATTTCTGTTTTCTTAAACTCTTGGGTACTCAAATTTTTACGAGTAGCCAAGGGATTCAGGTTTTGGCTTTCATGAATTCTGGAGGAGATATGGAGCAGGAGGCTTCTGCGTTGTAGATATATAGTGGTTCCGCTGTGTTGATCTCTATGTTAATATCTGTATTGTATATTGATTTGTAATAACTAGACAGGTGTTTATTACTGTCTAGTATGTGATGTATAAGCTGTGTAACTCTGATATATATGATACTATGTAATATCTATGTGATTAATATAATTTATTCGTTCCGCTATTGAGATTCTAATGTTTTTTCTTTCTTTCTTCTCTATCTTTCTCTTTTCTATCCCTTTCTTTCTTACTAATGATTCGTCTTTCTGTGAAGTGAAAGATGGGCCTTTACAGATTCATTTGTCTCGTCAAGTATAGGGGGCATAGCGTAAGCTTGAAAAACCAAATCGTAAAAGATTTCGAAGTTGAATGTGGATTTGGAAAAATTAATGTCGTTTTATAAAACTCGTATGAGTTGTTTCCTTTTCTATAATTATCGGGGTTGATAGAAAAATTGGTAGAAGATCAAGTTTATTCTCACCAAATCAAAATTCAAACTTATGATTGAGAACTTCTTCAGAATTATTGAATTCAAAATCAAAATGATGATTTAACTTCTCCGCTTGAGAATTTAACAACTCATTTTCAAAAAGTCTAAAGAAATCATGTTCGTTGAATTCGTCTTCCTTTGATGGATTATCAACAACTTCAATACATAAATCATTTTCAAAATCCCAAGTTGTTGTATTCAAATTTTTAAAATCGAGAAAAGGAAGATCGAATTTTAAATCAAGTTTAACATCCTCAAAAGAATTGAAATCCAACTCAATTATTGTTTTTTCAACAACTTCGTTAAGATTATCATTTTCAATTTTGAAAGTTGTTATTTGAACATCGTCGATTTAGGTAAAAGATGGATTATCATTTGGCCCGTCACATGTTGGGATTTGGTTTTGTTTATCACGTTGTTTCATATATATTTCAATCAACAAATCCATGTGATCATTGTAAATTTCGTCCATTTTCTCAACAAAATTCAATTTATAGTTATTAACATGAGGATTTTCACTTTGAAATTGTTGAGAGTAAAGATTTTCAATCGTAGTGTGGTTAAGATTATTCCCTTACCAAATTCGTTTGAAAAGTTGTTTCCATTTTCACTTTGAGTTTGAAATTCATTTTAGAGTTCGAAATTGAAGTGGCATGGGTTATATTCAAAGTCATTTGAATTTTGAAGTGAATTCAAAATTTGATTATTTTGAAAATTTTGACTTGAGTTATCATACAAATAAGAATTACACAAATCATTTATCATTTGATTTTGTTGTGTAGAGATTTCAAGTGGAGATGAAATGCTATTATCGAGATTCGATGATTGGTCATTGTTATGAACATATGGATTATATTGATTTTGCACAACTATTGTAAAATTCAAGTGTGTGGGGAAACTCAGACATTTTCAAGAATGGTTTTGTTCTCTTTTTGTTATAAAGGAAAAACATTTACATATAAAATTTATTTTTCAAAATGGAAAATTGATTTTTGTTTTGCTTTTGATTTTTCAAAAAAAAAATGTAATGATTTTATATTTTTTTGGATTTTTATAATTTTGATTTGAAAATTTTCAAAGGAAAAGGAAGAAAACTAAGTTAAGAAATATTTATAATTTTTTTAGTTTTGGATTTGAATTTTTTTTTTTTTTAAATATGCATAAACTAATGCACTAAATGAATGCAGTGGTTAATTACAAATTTTTATCCTAAGTTAACCCAAAATTATATAATTATAATTTGTCTTAATTCAACAAGATAGTTCTCAGCCAGGTAACGGGCAGGGGTTATCGGTGCACCATGCATCACCATAGCAATGCAGCCAAATGTTTAAGTACCTTCAGAGAAACAATTCACTATAATATTTACGAATCACTGTAATATTTATAATCAATTATTGCTCCGCCGTAGCCTAGACACCGAGAAATTAAATTGTCGAAAGAAGAAAAATTGTTAGTATACAATTAAGCGTTATTGATGTCTAACCGTTATTACTAATCTAAATTCTAAGATGAGATGCAAAGCAAAAATTAAACGTGTATTTACAATGCAACTATGAATGGATTTTTTATGAATTTTTGAATTTTTTTCTTATATAAATGCAAATGCAAACAACCAACTATGAAAGACAAATAAAAACAATAGATATAGCAAGCAAGTAGTTTATTTTATTTTGCAAGAAAAGCGAAGCAATTATTTTTTGGCAGCAGTTCTTCTCCTTTTAAAATTCTATTTTGGCAACCTGAAATAAAATCAAGATATATAATTTATTTTTATTTTTTAACAAAAGATATGGATGGAACTAAAGAAAATAAAACAAGACAAAATAAAAGGAATTTTTTTTTGAAAACAACTAACGCCAAATGAACAAGGACAAACACAACAACAGTTTTTCCTTTTCTTTTTTTTGAAATTTTTTCTTTTCAAAGGAAGAAACTTAAAACAAATGATAAATAAAAAAATTACACTAAGACTAAATCTTTTTTTATTAAAGAGACCAAATCAAATGAAAAACAAGCATAATTGTAAACACTCTGCTTCTTTTTTTTATGACCAGGTCCTGGCCCACTTAAATAATCCATAAATAAAATACAAAAAAAGTCCCAGCATCCTTATCTTCGATTCCACAACTTCTTCTAATACCTCTGTTTATTTTTTTTTCTTCTATTTAAATCGCAACTAAAAGAAACTCAACCGAAAATTCTCGATTGAAATCATAATTAAAAGAAGAAGAAAAATGTCGTGAGTTCTGTATCGCCGTATCGGTTGTTGGTTTGAAATCGTGAGTGAAGGCGTTTGATTGCTGGCCGAGGAGAAGGTGGTTCACGATGGGTATTCGTTGATTTAGATGCGGGTTTGTGGAGGTATTGAATTTCAAGCCGAGGAGAGCGGTGATTGTAGCCACTCATTAGTTCGATTTAGTAAAATGAGGTTGTGAATTTGCTGATTTGGGGAAATGATCGAAGATTGAAGTGATCGTAGAGATCAGTTGGTCTGAAGAAGTGTTGTAAGGTGGTTTAGTCAGAAACGACAATATGGCAAGTGCGAATTTGGGTTTTTGGTTGATGTAGAAGTTTGTGGTGGTTTGGGGAATTGGTTGTTGGAAGATTCGATGCATGAAGAGGCACAGGTGATCGTCGATGGGGTTCAATTTAGATGCACGCTGTGAATCGAGGAGGTTGCTATGACGTATGGCTTGTTTTTAAAAGCAGCAGTATAGAAGTGGTCGTAGTGAGTAGGTTAGCTGTTGTGGTTTGTCGACAGAAGGCAGGGTAATGTATGAATGTTGACAGTTGCAACAGTTTGGTCGGTGAGGAGAAAGTGGATGGTTCAGGCTTGTGAGTCGAAATGTGGACATTTGATGGATGTTGTAAATGGCAGTCGTACGACAGGCGACAACATTCTTATGGTGGTGTCTTGGCTGAGATGGTTAAGGTAGGTACTGTTGCAAGGGGATGGATAGAGGGGTGAGTGTGTAGTTGATGGCAGTTATGTAGGTGAGTTCGACAATGGTCTGTATGGTGATGATATGGGAAGTGGGGTGGTTTTGGTATGAATGATGTATTGGAGTGTTTTATGTGGTAGGAAGACTTCTTTGTAAGGATGTATGAAGTTTTTTGTGGTGTGGCAACAGTTCAGGTAGGTCGATTGTTGTTGGTCAGTGTGTGAGAAGTGTATGAGGCAAGAAGAGTGTGGATGGTGGTATCAGTTGTGGTTGCAATGGTGTTCTTTGAAGTGCAGTGTTGAATTGGTTTAGAGAAGTATGAAGGGAATGTAGAAGTGTGGTTAACAGTGAGTGGTGATGATGGTTGTATTTGACAGCGAGGAGGAGGGAAGAGGTGATGTATTTGAGGCTGTGGTTTGATTTGCTTGAGGCAGTGGGTCAGTAGAGATGATGGATGAATAGGAAGAAGGATGAGGAGCAGTTGTGTTGAGGAGTGTAGGTGGTAGATGAAGAGGATGTGCACTGTATTGCAGTAGCACGGTGATAGTAAGCAATAGAAATTAGCAGAAGTTAGTAGATGTAAAACAATAAGAAAAATGTGCATAGAAAATATATTTTTTTGTAGAAAGTGGAGAAAATGTAAATGCAATGTAAAGTCTAGAAAAGGAAATAATTTCTTTTTGTTTTTGTTTTGAAATTTTGTATTTTTTATATATTTGGAAATGCAAACGTCAAGGAAACTAGAACAACAACAAATCAAAATGCAAACAATGAACACACACAAACACAATTTCTTTTAATGCAAGTTAGCGCACAAAACAAACACACATTAAAATCTAACAAAAATAATACAAAGAATAGAAAATTAAAATCAAAACTATTCCCTGGCATCGTTTTAGAAAATAGTCGAGAAATTTTAAATTAAATTAAACCGCAAGCGCACGGCGTACTATCGTAGTACGTGGCGATTACGGGTCGGTCCATAGGGAATTGTTGATTTTTAATTTCTATTCAATCAAATTAACCAAAGTGAATGTGATTAGCTAGAAAATGTAAGAAAATGACAAAAAGCAGGTGATAAAAATATGAGAGTAGGAAAACAATATAGAGATAAATTCACTCTCTAGATCATATAGTTCAACAATTTATGAAATTATGATCTCTCTTTTTTGGTCATAAGTGAGTTTATATGATGTGTTTATCACAAGTATGGCTCATTTGTGCTATTACTTAGCGTACATAAACCATCAAACTTTAACACAACATTTAAATCACTTTTAATTCTCATGAAAAATAACAAGAAGTTGAAAATGAAATCTATTTTAAGCATGGCCTACTAACTATTGATTAGAAATATAGACCATCAGATTTTGATTTAATTTTGACTTCATTGCCATAATCATACGTTGATGAAGAGGCAATTTTTGATTCATATGACTAAGCATAGCCTATTGGTTTTGAACAACTTAGGCTATCAAACTCAATACCAAACAAAAAATTACATAAATATTAACTTTCCATGAATCACTAAAAGAGAGCAAAGATTATCAAATTGTTGAAGCTACATGATTAGAGGTTGCACTACCCCTAAATTGAAGGGATTAACCTCTCATTTGTGTTATTATATCAATAGAAGTAGCATGCAACATGAAACTAAAAAGAAAGGAAAATGAAAGCTAATGAGAAGGACAACTAATCTAACTGCAAAAACGAAAATCTACATTGCTTGCATAAATAAAAAAATCTACACTACTAACATGAATGGAAATAAACAAAAGAAGAAAAGAGCATGTATTGAAAATTGCATAAGAAAAAGAATTACATGAAAGAAATGGCAAAGTAGCCATTAAAAGAAAGAAGAGAACTTGATTTATTTTTGAGCCTAAACTAAAACTAAGTGAGACTAAGGAAGAAGAGGGTTACATGAAACATAAGGGGTATTTATACATATGTTAAACCCTAGCTCATATTTTTGGGGAATGCCCAAATTTTCCTAGAGGTAGTGTGGCCACCAAGTCATCATTAGCATTCTTAATCCCCTACTTAAATGTACATGAAGCTTTAATGGCCTTTTAGCATGTGCATTAGCTCCTAATTGAAAATCAAGGTAAGTAGGTAGGTGGGGTCCTCCATGTTCATGAGTTTGAATTATTTTCATCTTCATTTGCTTTGTTTCCTTTTGTGCATGCATAACTTCATGAAGCCACTTGTATTTGAATGTAAATTCCTACAAAATAACATAGAAATTTTCAATTAAATTTTAGAAAATTAACATATGCACAAAAATGACTATTTTGCCCTTGAATGAAGATGAATAGGTGACAATTTGAAATAATTTGAATTTTTGGTTTAAAACAGGTTAAAATACCCAATATGATCATTTATTTAATTTAAATAGATTAAATATGGTGGTAAAAATATGCACATTTACGTGCATATGAAATATCCTCACACTTATCTTTTTGTTCGTCCTCGAATAAACTAAAACTAAGATAAATCCGTTTTCATAGGAAGCACGATTGCATTGAGCGTATGCAATAAGCCGTTGAACCTCTGGGTGTCCCCAGTAGGACGAGTGCTGTCTCATGAGGGTTTTTAGTGGATACTACCCAAAAAATCCAAATGCGAGATGAAAATATTTACAAAATGCAAGGTTTCTTTACAAAGAGATGAACGCAACATTTGGAAATATGCACAAACGAAGGGTTTACTTTTAAATCAACACAAATAAGTTTAATATAGGTTTTGGTCATTATCTTGAAAATTGAAGTCATTTACTCGTCAAAGTTTCCAATAAAAAAAAGTTATCATAACAAATAAACTATAGTTTAACTCGTTTTTTCGGTTGATAACAAAGTGTAACTATGAAATGGATCCTTAGTTGATTATCAAAGTTTATCAAGGTGGTATATTCATTTATTTTCAATAACAAGTCAAATCAAATAAGTTAAAATTGTGCTCTGATTTCATTTGCTTACTCTCTCTTATTTTTTTGAAACTTTATTGATATTTACAATATTTACATATGCCTAACTCGGATAAACTGAAGCCAGATATATTACCCATTCACTGCCTTGCGGAATTATGTGAGTGGAATACAGATCATGGCGAGTGAACACACGAGTATCAACACCTATTAACCATAGGCATTATTAAAATGAATTTTTACATACACACCTAGCTTAGATAAACTGAGGCCAGATATACTGATCGTGCACTGCCCTTCGGGCTTACATGAGAAATGTACAGAGTATGGCGAGTGTACAAGTGTGTACACCTGTCGACCGTAGGTGTTTATAGAAAATATTTAAATATATACAAATGTTTTGTTTTTATGTGTTTTTTTTCAAAAAAATTTTTGAAAGAGAGAGTTTTGCAAAATAATCTTAGCACCACTTAACTTAGAAGACAAAAAAAATGTTATATCCTTTACTTTAAATCAACCACTTTTTGAAACAAATATTTTCAGTTAGGATATATTTCATAACTGTCACGTATGAACCTTCATATATATTAGTTAAACTATCGTTATTTGTAATCAAACTTCATTTTTATTTTTGTTAAGACAAATAAGTTTTCAATAATTTCAGTTTGATAACCAAAATCATATATTTATCTTATAGTGTTCCTTTTAAAAATAAATCAAAATACTTAAGAAAACCTTTTTTGTTTATTTGTTTTTTTGGTCTTTTTTTAATTTTGGAAAGAAAATGTAAAATAAACATGAAAAGTTAAAAATGAAGATGGGACTCCCTCCCACGCTTGATTTTGACTGTGTCCCCACAGTCAACCCTAGTGAAAGGAGAAAAATAGAACAAAAATAAAAAAATGACCTATATTTACATGAAAATAAACAGTATCTACACGAGATCAGAAACTATATCGTCAAAAAGTAAATGAAACAGTCTTCCAAAGACCGATTCATTTGTCTCATCAAGAATGCGGGAAACTGCTTTAGCTCGAAAAACTAAATCGTAAAAAATTTCGAAGTTGAATGTGGATTTCGAAAAATGGATGTCGTTTTATTAAAAATCATATGAGTTGTTTCCTTTTCGATAATAATCGAGGTTGATAGAAAAATTGGTTGAAGTTCAAGTTTATTCGCCAAATTGAAATTCAAACTTATCATTGAAAACTTCTTTAGAATAATTGAATTCAAGATCAAAATGGTGATTTAACTCCTCCCCTTGAGAATTTAACAACTTATTTTCAAAAAGACCAAAGCAAACATATTCGTACAATTAGTCTTCCTTTGATGGATTATCAACAACTTTATTGCATATATCATTGTCAAAATCCAAAGTTGTTGTATTCAAATTTTCAAAATCGGAAAATGAAAGATCGAATTTTAAATCAAGTTTAAAATCCTCAAAAGAATTGAAATCCAACTCAATTGCCTTTTTTCAACAACTTCGTTAAGTTTGTCATTTTCAATTTCAAATTTTTTTATTTTAACACCTCGATTTGGGTAAAAGATGGATTATCATTTGACTCGCCACATGTTCGGATTTGGTTTTGTTTATCACGTTGTTTCATATATGTTTCAATCAACATATCCATGTGACCATTGTAAATTTCGTCCATTTACTCAACAAAATTCAATTTATAGTTATTAACATGAGGATTTTCACTTTGAAATTGTTGAGAATAAAGATTTTCAATCGTAATGTGGTTAAGATTATTCCCATTGCCAAATTTGTTTGAAAAGTTGTTTCCACTTTCACTTTCAGTTTGAAATTCATTTTGGAGTTCGAAATTAAAGTGGCATGGGTTATACTCGAAATCATTTGAATTTTGAAGTGAATTCAAATTTTGATTATTTTGAAAATTTTGACTTGAGTTGTCACACAAATAAGAGTTACACAAATCATTTATCATTTGATTTCGTTGTGCAGAGATTTCAAGTAGAGATGAAATTCTATATTCGAGATTCGAGGCTTGGTCATTGTTTTGAAAACTTCGTTGTTCAAAATTTGAATTGTTTAAAGAATAGTTGTTGTTAAAATATCTATAGGAATTTGAAGTGAAATCATATGGATTATATTGAATTGCACAACTATTCTAAAATTCAAGTGTGTGGGGAAACTCGGACATTTTCACGAATGCTTTTGTACTCTTTTTTATAAAGGAAAAATATTTACATATAGAACTTATTTTTCAAAATGGAAACCCCGCTTGATTTACACGAGATCAAAAAATATATCGTCGAAAGTAAACGAAATGGTTTTCCAAAGTCCGATTCTTTTGTCTCGTCAAGTATGCGAGACGCAGATTAAACTCGAAAAACTAAATCGTAAAAGATTTCGAAGTTGAATGTGAATTTTGGAAAATGAATATCGTCCTATTAAAAATCGTATGAGTTGTTTACTTTTCGATAATTATCGGGGTTGATAGAAAAATTGGTTGAAGGTCAAGTTTATTCTCACCAAACTGAAATTCAATCTTATCATTGAAAACTTCTTCAGAATTATTGAATTCAAAATCAAAATGGTGATTTGACTCCTCCCCTTCAGAAACAACTCATTTTCTAAAAGTCCAAAGAAATCATATTCGTTAATTCGTCTTTCTTTGATGGATTATCAACAACTTCATTGCATATATCATTTTTCAAATCCAAAGTTGTTGTATTTAAATATTCAAAAACAGAAAAAGGAAGATCGAATTTTAAATCAAGTTTGACATCCTCAAAAGAATTGAAATCCAACTCAATTACCTTTTTTCAACAACTCCGTTAAGATTGTCATTTTCAAAAGTTGTTATTTGAACATCGTCGATTTGGGTAAAAGATGGATTATCATTTGACTCATCAAATGTTAGGACTTGGTTTTGTTTATCATGTTTGTTCATATATGTTTCAATCAACAGATCCATGTGATCATTATAAATTTCGTCCATTTGCTCAACAAAATTCAATTTATAGTTATCAACATGAGAATTTTCACCTTGAAATTGTTGAGAACATAGATTTTCAATCGTAGCGTGGTTAAGATTATTCTCATTGCCAAATTCGTTTGAAAAGTTGTTTCTATTTTCATTTTGAGTTTGAAATTTATTTTGGAGTTCGAAATTGAAGTGACATGGGTTATGCTTGAAGTCATTTGAATTTTGAAGTGAATTCAAATTTTGATTATTTTGGAAATTTTGACTTGAGTTATCACACAAATAAGAATTACATAAATCATTTGATTTTGTTATGCAGTGATTTCAATTAGAGATGAAATGTTGTTTTCGAGATTCGAGGGTTGGTCATTGTTTTGAAAACTTTGTTGTTAAAAATTCGAATTGTTTAAAGAATAGTTGTCGTTAAAATATCCATATGAATTTGAAGTGAAATCATATGAATTATATTGATTTGCACAACTATTGTAAAAGTCAAGTGTGTGGAGAAACTAGGACATTTTCAAGAATGTTTTTGTTCTCTTTTTTTATAAAGGAAAAATATTTACATACAGAATTTATTTTTCAAAATGAAAATTTGATTTTTGTTTTTTGTAAAGATTTTTTTGGATTTTTGAAATTTTGATTTGAAATTTTCAAAGGAAAAGGAAGAAAAACTAAGTTAAGAAATATTTCCAATTTTTTTAAGTTTTGGATTTGGATTTTTTGTTTCTTCTAAATATGCATTAACTAATTGAACTAAATGAATGCAGTGGTTAATTACAAATATTTATCCTAAGTTAACCGAAAATTGTATAATTACACTTTGTCTTAATTCAACAAGATAGTTTCCAGCCAGGTAACGGGTAGGGGTTATCGGTGCACCATGAATAACCGTAGCAATGCAGCCAAAGGTTTAAGTACCTTCAGAGAAATAATTCACTATAATATTTACAAATCACCGTAATATTTATAACTGATTATTTCTCCGCCGTAGCCTAGATTCCGAGAAATTAAATTGTCGAAAGAAGAAAAAAATTTAATATACAATTAAGCGTTATTAATGTCTAACCGTTATTACTAATCTAAATTCTAAGATGAGATGCAAAGCAGAAATTAAACGTGCATTTACAATGCAACTTTGAATGGATTTTTTTGAATTTTTTGACTTTTTTTCTTATATAAATTCAATGAAAACAACCAACTATGCAAGACAAATAAAACAATAGATAAAGCAAGCAAATAATTTATTTCATTTTGCAAGAAAAGCGAAATAATTATTTTTTAGCAGTAGTTCTTCTCCTTTTGAAATTCTAATTTGGCAATCTGAAATAAAACAAGATATATAAAAAAAATTAACAAATGACAAGGATGGAACTTAAAACAAAATAAAACAAGACAAAACAAAAGTAATTTTTTTTGAAAACAGCCAAGGTCAAATGAACAAGGACAAACACAACAACATTTTTTTTCTTCTCTCTTTTTTTTGAATTTTTTTTTCAAAAGAAGAAACTTAAAACAAATGGTAAATAAAAAAATTACACTAAGACTAAAATCTTTTTTATTTATTGAAGAGACCAAATGAAATGAAAAACAAACACAATTGTAAACACTCCGCTTCTTTTCTTTTTTTATGACCAGGGCCTGGCCCAACTGAATCAATCCACAAATAAAATATAAAAAAGTCCCAGCATCCTTATCACCGATTCCGCAACTTCTCCTAATACCTCCGTTTATTTTTTTTCTTCTGTTTAATTCGCAACTAAAAGAAACTCAACCAAAATTCCTCAATTCAAATCACAATTAAAAGAAGAAGAAAAATGTCGTGAGTTTTGTATCGCCGTTTGGGTTGTTGATTTGAAATCATGAGTGAAGGCGTTTGATTGCTGGCCGAGGAGAAGGTTTGGTTCGCGTTGGGTATTCGATGATTTGGATGTGGGTTTGTGGAGATATTGGGTCTCAAGTCGAGGACAGCGGTGATTGTAGCTACTCATGAGTTCGATTTAGGCGAATGGGGTTGTGGATTTGCTGATTTGTGGAGATGATCGAAGATTGAAGTGATCGCAGAGGTCAGTAGGTGTGATGAAGTGTTGTAAGGTGGTCCAATCAGAAACGACATTAAGGTAAGTGTGAATTTGGGTTTTTGGTTGATGTAGAAGTTTGTGGTGGTATGGTGAATTGGTTGTTGGAAGATTCGATGTAGGGAGAGGCACAGGTTATCGTCGATGGGGTTCAATTTAGACGCACACAATGAATCGAGGAGGTTGCCGCGATGTATGGATGTTTTTAACAGCAGCAGTGTGGAAGTGGTCGCAGTGAGCAGTTTAGCTATTGTGGTTTGTCGGGAGAAGGCAGGGTAATGTATGAATGCTGACAGTTGCAACAGTTTGGTCAGTGAAGAGAAGGTGGATGGTTCAGACTTGTCAGTGGAAATGTGGACAGTTGATGGGTGCTGTAAATGGCAGTCGTATGATAGGCGGCAACAGTCTTGTGGTGGTGTCTTGGCTGAGATGGTTAAGATAGGTCCTGTTGCAAGGGGATGGACAGAGGGGTGAGTGTGTAGTTGATGGAAGTTATGTAGGTGAGTTCGGCAATGGTCAGTATGGTGATGATATGGGAAGTGGGGTGGTTTTGGTATAAATGATACATTGGAGTGTTTTATGTGACAGGAAGTCTTGTTTGTGTGGATGTATGTAGTTGTTTGTGGTGTGGCAACAGTTCAGGTAGGTCGATTGTTGTTGGTCAGTTTGTGAGAAGTGTATAAGGCAAGAACAGTGTGGATGGTGGTATCAATTGTGGTTGCAATGGTGTTCTTTGAAGTGCAGTGTTGAATTGGTTTAGAGAAGTATGAAGGGAATGCAGAACTGTGGTTAACAGTGAGTGGTGATGATGGTGGTATTTGACAGTGAGGAGGAAGGAAGAAGTGATGTATTTGCGACTGTGGTTTGATTTGCGTGAGGCAGTGGGTCGGTAGAGACGGTGGAGGTGTTAGGATTTAGTACAGAGAAAGAGGAGAGAGATACAATCTTAAACAAAAAGAGACTACATTGTTATTTACTAGATAATAAGAACTACGTACAAAGCTTTAAACAAAAGAAAAATCCCACTACTTTCCAAACTCTAGGCACTAACATATAAATAGGAACATATGGTTAACACTATATTGACTATTTCTAACACCCTCCCTTAAACTGAATGTGCTAAAATTCAGTTTACAACACAATTTCTTCATCGTCTTCCATAGACGAACTCGGTTACAACTTTCATCTCTACCTGGTTAGGCATGCTCAACCGTTTCACGTTGATTGGTACTTTAACCATCAACAAATACTCTTGGTTTACTTTTAGGGATCCACTGACCTCTCTATTCGGGTCATCCCTTGTATTAGTCATCTCCCCGACAAGTGAGAACCGCGGCTCTTCTTCCTTACTTGTTGGATGACACAAAACCAAATCTTCCTCACTCCGCCTACTTCACATGTAGGCATGCTGATGCAGCGCACCATGATGATAAGTCGCGTGCCTTAAGTCGTGAATGACCTAGCGACTTACGACCTAACGAGATACGAAGGTTGGAAGATACAGTGCTACATGATAGACCAACGACCCAACAACTCTATGCCGCTTACGTTAGGTCGTTACGAAGTACCGAGCTACGACCTACCAAGATAATCGACCTAGTCGCTGGAGCTGACCTTTCTTATGTCGCTGAACCTTATGTCGCTGAAGCGGATGTCGCTAAAGCCTTAGGTCGCTCTAGCTTAGGTCGCGAACGAAGTGAATCCTTATGTCGCGAAGCCGTAGGTCGCAAGCAGAGTTCTTATGTCGCAAAGCCTTAGGTCGCTTGCCTTATGTCACGATTTTTTTAAGTCGTTCAGCAGGCCACATATCTTAACTCGTTCGTAGGCCATTTCTTGAGTCGCTTGCTATATGCCGCATTACCTTAAGTCGCGTGGTGTTATAATGTTAAGTCGCATACTTTTGGAATTTGTATTGTTGTTAACTCGTATGTCGTAGGTCGTGTTGTATTGAGTCGCATGTAATGTTGTAACTCGTGTTGTATTTTCTTATGTCACAGTTGTAAGTCGTGTAACCCGTAAGTCGTATGTCGTCCGTGGCTAAGTCGCATATGTGTTGTAAACTCCTATAAATAGGAGTGTGATGTCATTTTCTAAAGGAGTTGATTTTTGAATAAAAAAATTTTGTGAGCTTTTGCCACTTTTGTTGAAGTTGAGTGTGATCTCCTTCTTCTTTCATCTTCGGATATTCGAGTGCGCTCGAATCAACGAATTTGAAGCCAATTCATGAAATCTCGTGCGCGAGATCAACGTCGAAGAATCGTAGATCTTCTAACGAGGAATCATGCACGATCAACGTGTTGAAGATAGCTAGAATCCAATATCTTGAGAGATCAACGGATTTGGGCATTTATCGTTCTATCAAGTTTACTTGACACGAATTCATTTCGTGAGGAAGAAAGTTTGCATCAATTTGTATCAAACATTATTAGCACGTCAAGTTTGTAAATCCGCTGCGTCACTTATTTGGTATCAAAGCTAAGTAAGATCAAGGCCGATTCAGATTCAGATCTGGTTCAAAGCCGTGCAATTCCTATCAGATCCGAGCCGAGTTAAAACCAGTTAAGTCAGAGCCGAGTTAAAACAAGTTAGATAGGAAAAGAGATTGTTTGAAGATCATGCCTCCGAGACGAGCTAATCGCTATCATAATGTTGAAGATGTATATAGAAGACAAGAAGCTGAGCAGATGGAGAAGTGTATCAATGAAAAGTTCAATGAAGGTATTGAAAAGTTAGAGAAGTTGATGAAAGACATGAATCAAAGTCAAAGGATTACTTCACCAGTTTCGCACCAGAGTGGAAACAGGGTTTCACCATCAGTTTCGGGAGAAAGGAGAATGTCACCCCAGTCTTATCGGGGTAGAAGAGAATCATCAGTTTCAATGAGGCGAGAACACCATGAGTATCGAAATGAAGAAAGAAGAACCCATCGTGGATTTGAAGATGATCCATATCGTGATGCTAAAAGACACGATTGAAGGGATATGCGTAGTCATAGAGATGTAGATGGACGAGATCGATATCGACATACATATGATTTTGAGGAATATGGTGATAGAGGAAGTATTCATTATAGAGATCGAGACCAAGTGCGAAATCGATATCTTGATTCAGAGAATGATCGTAAATGGGAGTCGGGTATGAGGATGGAAATTCCAGAATTCAAAGGTGGTATGCAAACAGAAGAATTTCTTGATTGGTTGTCTAATGTTGAAGAAATTTTGGAATTTAAAGAAGTGACTGAGAATTGCAAAGTTCAGTTAGTTGCTACGAGACTAAGGGGAAGAGCTATGGCATGGTGGCAGCAAACTAAACTAACTCGGGAGAGAATGGGAAAATCAAAAGTTGTCACTTGGGAGAAGATGAGAAAGATGATGAAAGCAACTTTCTTGCCGTACAGTTATCAGTCTCTTATGTATCAACATTTGCATAACTTGAGACAAGGGACGAGGACGGTGAATGATTATGCAGATGAATTCTATCAATTGATTGCAAGGAATGATATTATGGAAACTGAAGAACAGCTAACAGCTAGATATATTGGAGGATTACGAATGCAGATTCAATACATGGTGAATATGTTTAGTCCAATGTCTGTTGCTGAAGCACATCATAAAGCTCTAGCTTGGGAGAAGCAAGGGAGATGAGGAGGTAGCGTGTTTACAAGTTCCAACAATCATAATAAGGTTCTAGTAGCAGTGCTAATGTTTCCAAGGCAGTCAGTAAACCAATTGTCAAAGAAATCGCTAAAGCAAAGGTCAATGACAGTATCAAGTGTTATAATTGTCAGGAGTTTGGCCATAAAAGTAAAGAACAAAGCCAAAGAAGAGAGCATTAGTTTCAGAGGAATGTGAGCATGAGGATGTGGAAGATGAAGTTGACTATTCTCAACCATTGAAGTTTGATGAAGATGAAGAAGTTGTGTCAGGAGATAAAGGATGTAATTTGATGATAAGAAGGTCTTGTTTAGTGCCAAAGCATGAGAATGATTCTAGTTGGCTAAGAAGCAATATCTTTCAGTCTACATGTACTGTCTTGGGAAAGGTTTGTTGATTTGTTATTGATGCGGGAAGATGTGATAACATTATTTCTGAAGAAGCTGTCACGAAGTTAAGGTTGAAGACCGAAAAACATCCTAGATCTTATAAGCTGGCATGGCTAAAGTAAGGTGGAGAAGTTACAGTGGGAAATGAGCTTTTGTTACATTTTCTATTGGGAAGAAATACAAAGATGATATATGGTGTGATGTTGTTGATATGGATGTGTGTCACTTACTATTGGGAAGACCATGGTAATATGATCGATCTGTACAACATAATGGTCGCACCAACAGCTACAGTTTCATGTTCGAAGGTACTCAAATTACTTTGGTTCCTAAGAAGCGTGAACAAAGTGAAAGCAAGTCAGAGAAGAAGGTGGAATCAACTAGCCTATTATCTTAGAAAGAATTTGTTAAAGAAGTGAAAGATAGTGCTGAAATGTTTATGTTGATTGGGTATGAAACAAACGAA
Source organism: Allium cepa (assembly GCA_030765085.1). NCBI lineage: Eukaryota > Viridiplantae > Streptophyta > Magnoliopsida > Asparagales > Amaryllidaceae > Allium > Allium cepa. Next base: position 1,042,213,602 of record CM060928.1, read on the forward strand.
GTTCTTGAAATTCCTGCGGACGTTAGACCAGTGTTGAATGAATTTGAAGATTTCTTTCCTACGGAATTGCCCAAGGAGTTACCGCCATTATGGGACCTACAACATCAAATTGATCTAGTGCCAGGTGTTGTTTTACCGCATAGGCCACATTATCATATGAGTCCAAAGGAGCATGAAGAGTTGAGGAGAAAGGTTGAGGAATTGCTTGAACAAGGGCGTGTTCGAGAAAGTCTCAGTCCTTGTGCTGTACCAACTTTGTTAGTGTCGAAGAAAGATGGTTCATGGAGGATGTGTGCGGATAGCAGGGCACTCAACAAAATAACTGTCAGATACAGATTTCCTTTGCCAAGACTTGATGATCTATTGGATCAACTTAGCGGGTCTGTAATCTTTTCAAAGATCGATCTTAAGAGTGGTTATCATCAGATTCGCATTAGACCAGGTGATGAATGGAAGACAGCATTCAAGACACGGGAAAGATTATATGAATGGCTGGTTATGCCGTTTGGTCTATCTAATGCACCAAGTACATTTATGAGGGTGATGAATCAAATTTTCAGACCTTACATTGGGAAGTTTGTTGTTGTTTACTTTGATGATATCTTGATCTATAGTGCTAGTATAGAGGAGCATATTCAACACTTGCGGAAGGTGTTAACTATTCTTCGTCAAGAACAGTTCTATGCAGCGATGAAGAAATGCGTGTTCATGACGCCAAGTGTTTTATTTCTGGGATATGTCGTGTCCAAGGAAGGAATACAAGTGGATCAAAGTAAAGTTGCCGCAATCAGAAATTGGCCATAGCCCAAAACTATAACAGAAGTCAGAAGTTTTCATGGGTTAGCTTCATTTTATCGAAGATTTATCCCACACTTTAGTAGTGTGATGGCTCCTGTTACTGATTGTATGAAGGGAAAGAAATTTTCATGGACGGAAGAGGCAGGATTTTCTTTTGAGAAAATCAAGGAACTTTTAACCTCAGCACCAATTCTAGTGTTGCCAGAATTTCAATTACTATTTGAGTTACATACGGATGCATCGAAAGTTGGAATTGGAGGAGTGTTGAGTCAGAAGGGTCGTCCAATTGCCTATTTCAGTGAAAAACTTTCTGGAGCAAAGATGAGATACAATACTTATGATGTGGAGTTTTATGCAATTGTGCAGGCTGTGAAGCATTGGAGACATTATTTGTTCCATAAAGAATTTGTTTTGTATACGGACCATGAAGCATTGAAACATTTACAAGGGCAGGATAAAATTGCAGCTAGGCATGCATCGTGTATAGCTTATTTGCAACAATTTACATTCATCGCCAAGCATAAGTCTAGAGTAACTAATTGCGTTGCTGATGCATTGAGTAGGAGGAGTAGTTTACTAACAACCATGCGAGTAGAGGCGATGGGTTTTGACTTACTTCCAGATTTGCTTACAACAGATTCTTATTTTTCCAAGATCTTAGACAAAGTCAAGCAGGGAAACATGGATGGATATATGCTGGTTGATGGTTTTCTGTTCAAAGGAAATCAGTTATGTATTCCAGATTTGAGTTTACGAATGAAGATTATCAAAGAATTGCATGAAGAAGGACATGTGGGCCGCGACCGTACTATGTAGTTGATTTCAAAGTCTTATTTTAGGCCGTCAATGAGAAAAGAAGTTGAAAAGTTTGTTCAAAGGTGCCATATTCGTCAAGTCTCAAAGGGAACCGCGACAAATGCAGATTTATATTTGTCGTTGCCTATACCTACTAAGCCATGGGTGGATGTTAGAATGGACTTTGTATTGGGTTTGCCGAGGATGCAACGTGGCAATGATTCTATCTATGTGGTGGTTGATCGTTTTTCAAAAATGGTACATTTTATCGCATGCAAGAAGACGGCAGATGCAGTTAATGTCGCACAGTTATTCTTCAGAGAGATCTATCATCTTCATAGGTTACCTGAATCTATCGTATCAGATAGAGACACTCGTTTTCTGAGTCATTTTTGGATAAGTCTATGGAGAATGGTCGGGACAAAGCTGAAATTTAGTAGTGCTTATCATCCACGGACGGATGGACAGACAGAATTTGTGAATAGATCCCTAGGTAATCTATTGAGATGCCTCGTGAATGACAATTTGAAGAGTTGAGATTCCAAGCTGTGTCAAGATGAGTTCGCATACAACCATGCAGTTAATCGTAGCACTGGGTTCAGTCCATTCCAGGTTGTTTATTCAACAATTCCGAAGGTAAATTTATCTATAGTACCACAGCAGAAAGAAGTGATCAAGCGAGCAAGTGATTTGGTGAATGAGTTGCAAGAGTGTCACAAGGTTGTGCAAGAACGATTGCTTAAGGCGAATGAGAAATATGAGCAATCCGCAGATATCAAACGATGGCATGTTGAATTCAAAGAAGGAGATTTTGTATATGCAGTATTGACTAAGGATCGATTGCCTATTGGTGCTTACAACAAGCTAGCTGCTAGAAAGATTGGTCCTTTGGAGATCGTAAAGAAGATTAATGAAAATGCTTATCCGTTGAGATTGCGGATCATATCCATACTGCTGACGTTTTCAACGTCAAACATTTGATTTCATATCATGGGAATAAGCATGTCGAAGAAGAGGAAAGTGTAAATTTGGGGTCGAATTCTTTTCAACCAGGGGAGGATGATGCAACGCACCATGATGATAAGTCGCGTGCCTTAAGTCGCGAACGACCTAGCGACTTACGACCTAACGAGATACGAAGGTTGGAAGATACAGTGCTACATGATAGACCAACGACCCAACCACTCTATGTCGCTTTCCTTAGGTCGTTACGAAGTACCGAACTACGACCTACCAAGATAAGCGACCTAGTCACTGAAGCTGACCTTTCTTATGTCGTTGAACCTTATGTTACTGAAGCGGATGTCGCTAAAGCCTTAGGTCGCTCCAGCTTAGGTCGCGAATGAAGTGAATCCTTATGTTGCGAAGCCCTAGGTCGCGAGCAGAGTTCTTATGTCACGAAGCCTTAGGTCGCTTGCCTTATGCCGCGGTTTTTTTAAGTCATTCAGCAGGCCACATATCTTAAGTCGTTTGCAGTCCATTTCTTAAGTCGCTTGCTATATGCCGCATTACCTTAAGTCGCGTGGTGTTATAATGTTAAGTCGCGTACTGTTGGAATTTGTATTGTTGTTAACTCGTATGTCGTAGGCTGTGTTGTACTGAGTCGCATGTAATGTTGTAACTCGTGTTGTATTTTCTTATGTCGCAGCTGTAAGTCGTGTAACCCGTAAGTCGTATGTCGTCCGTGGCTAAGTCGCATATGTGTTGTAAACTCCTATAAATAGGAGTGTGATGTCATTTTGTAAAGGAGTTGATTTTTGAATAAAATTTGTCTGTGTGCTTTTGCAACTTTTGTTGAAGTTGAGTGTGATCTCCTTCTTCTTCCATCTTCAGATATTCAAGTGCGCTTGAATCAACGAATTTGAAGCCGATTCACGGAATTGTGCGCGAGATCAACGTCGAAGAATCATAGATCTTCTAACACGGAATCGTGCACGATCAACGTGTTGAAGATAGCTAGAATCCGGTATCTCGAGAGATCAATGGATTTGGGCATTTATCGTTCTATCAAGTTTAATTGACACGAATTCATTTCATGAGGAAGAAAGTTTGCATCAATTTGTATCAAACATTATTAGCACGTCAAGTTTGTAAATCCGCTGTGTCACATGCCTATCTTCTCTTAGGCATATCATCAAACAGTTTTCGAGAATTCTTCGAATTTTCCAACCTCATAACCGACATCGTTTTCTTCACTATCAACATCTGCAGCAAACGTTTTGCAGAACGTTTTCTTCAGCTAACATTAACATCACCGTTGCGACAAACATCTGAAAAACAAACTCAATCTTCATCAACTTAATCACAACACTGCAACTCTCCTTCACCACAACTACAAAACTGCATGCCACACGTCTCAGTTTCAACACATACACATTCACCATTGTCTTAAATTAGCATTCTACAGTCAAGGTACATCATCCCAACTACACAAATCAACCTACTGCCACAACCTTCGGTCGTCAAAACATGACAGCAACGAATTTCCTCTGTCAACCACCTGCAAACAACTCAACATTCTAAACAACTCATACAACTTGCCTTCTCCACTTCATCACAAAAACATAATAACTGCCTTGCAATTCCTTTGCAATTTCCATACATCAGCTACAATTCATCATCCTCTAGGCTTACCACCTACTGCAACTATAACCTGACATCACCTTCATCCAACCACAGCCGGTACTCACTGCTCGCTCAACCACTTTCTCCATTAACTGCTGCCAAAACTTCACCATCCTATCTCGTACAACCATATCATCAAGTTTTTGTCACCCCATCATCACTGTCCTCACTGCTTCATTTATCAATTCTATAGCAAGTCCCCTATTTCATTTATCACCTATGTCCTCATTGCTTACTGCAACACTCACCCCATAAAACCAACATTCATATACCATAAACCATACTTCAAATATCTACAAGCAATCACAACTGGCCTTTACATATCAACTGCAAGCATTTCCTCACAGCTGCCTTCTAATCACTTACCATTGCCTCCACATAACCTGAACATTGACAACTGAAAACTACACTCCCCTTACTGTCACTTACTACCGAAAACTGCACTCCAAACTACTCTTATCTTACTCCCCTTACTGACAGTTACAACTCATCCCCAATTAGCAGCACCTGTACAACTACATTTTCATTAACGAAAAGCGGTGTCGTTGCTTGCTCTCATAACCGAAACTGCCTCGTCATACAACTGGTAATATCACACCAACCATTGTCAACAACTGTGCCTTCATACTAATGTCTGTTGCTGTCTACCAGAGCAATGAGTTTTTAATTATATAGCAGTGATATACAACTCCTACCAGAGCCACCATCCTCCTCGACTACTGCAACCCCTTTCTAACTGCAGTAACCTTCATCATATATCCTCTGCCTTACAAACCAAACAACTTCACATTCACATTAAAACAAAACAACAGCACTTCATCAATCACGACGATCCACCTCCTATTCCAAATCGAAAAGAATTACCCGATCGAAAAATCACTCCTAAGCATCCCTAACTCTTCACCACACGTGCTTCTAAATCACCAGCCTGCAATCAAATATCACCACAACTCCACCAAGCAGTTCGACCACTCAAAACACCAACCCAAACCCAAAAACTACAAACGCATAACCCTCTACAATTGTACTCAATCCACCGCAACCGCCAATCCACCTGAAGTCATCGCGACTTCCTCCACCAAGCAGCAAACATAGTGCAACTCATAATCGACAGCCACCACGTCTAAATCCACTACCGAAACCACTCGCCTGAAACTCTAAATCAAATCGCAGCACTCAATCTCCAGCAATTCCATCCCTAGGAACCTCCTGCAATTCGCCTTCACCGCGACCTCCTTCAAATCACCCGCGACCGCGAATCAACTACGACCCTAAAATCAAACTCCGCATTTTAAACCACTCCTCACATCACCAAAAAACTGCCTCACCCAATTACAATAACCATCTGCCACGAACACTGCTGACCGCGACCACTACCACTTCCCTGAACCACCTTGAATCGAGAATCGCCGAACTCGCATTGAGATTCTAAAAATTTATTGAATTTGGGTCGTGATTTTTGTTTGTGAACGATTCACAAATTTGGAGTGGGATAAACGGTTTACATTTTTTTTAATTTCTCTCTTTAGTGCGCTATTTCTCTCTCACCGGGCTCTGATACCATGTTAGGATTTAATACGGAGAAAGAGGAGAGAGATACAACCTTAAACAAAAAGAGACTACATTATTATTTACTAGATAATAAGAACTATGTACAAAGCTTTAAACAAAAGAAAAATACCCACTACTTCCTAAACACTAGGCACTAACATATAAATAGGAACATATGGTTAACACTATATTGACTATTTCTAACAGGAGGTAAATTGAAGGATGAGGAGCAGTTGTATTGAGGAGTGTGGGTGGTAGATGAAGAGGATGTGCATTGTATCGCAGTTGCACAGTGATAGTAAACAACAGAAATTAGAAGGAGTTAGTAGATGTAAAATACTAAGAAAAATGTGTATGAGAATTTTTTTTCGACAGTGAAGAAATTGTAAATTGTAAATGCAATGTAAAGTCTTGAAAAGGAAATAACATATTATTATTTTTTGAAATTTTGTATTTTTTTATATATTTGGAAATGCAAATGCCAAGGAAATTAGAACAACAACAAATCAAAATGCAAATAATGAACACACACAAACACAATTTCTTTTAATGCATGTTTGCACACAAAAAAACGCACATTAAAATCAAACAAAAATAATTCGAAGAATAGAAAGTTAAAATCAAAACTATTCTTCGGAAACACGAAACTAAAAAGAAAGGAAAATGAAATCTAATGAAAAAGACAATTAATCTAATTGCATAAAGGGAAATGTACACTACTTGCATAAACTAACAAATTAACACTACTATCATGAAAGGAAATAAACAAAAGAAGAAAAGAGCATGTATTCAAAATTGCATGAAAAAAAGAATTACATAAAAGAAATGGCTAAGTAGCCATGAAAAGAAAGAAGAGAGCTTGATTTATTTTTAAGCTTAAACTAAAACTAAGGGAGACTAAGAAAGAAGAGGGTTATATCAAAAACATAAGGGGTATTTATACATGTGTTAAACCCTAATTCATATTTTTGGAGAATGCCCAAATTGCCCTTGAAGTAGTGAGGCCACCAAGTTATCATTAGCATGTCTTAATCCCCCACGTAAATGTACATGAATCTTTAATGGCCTTTTAGCATGTGCATTAGCTCCTAATTGAAAATCAAGAAAAGTGGATAGGTGGGGTCCTCCATGTTCATGAGTTTGAATTGTTTTCATATTCATTTGCTTTATTTCCTTTTGTGCATGTATAAATTCATGAAGCCACTTGTATTTGAATGTAAATTCCTACAAAACAACATAGAAATTTTCAATTGAATTTTAAAAAATTAATATATAAACAAAAATGACTATTTTGCCCTTGGATGAGGATGAATATGTGAAAATTTGAAATAATTTGAATTTTTGGTTAAACATGTTAAAATACCCAATATGATCATTTATTTAATTTAAATAGTTTAAATATGGTGGTAAAAATATGCACATTTACGTGCACATCAAATATCCTCAGATTTATCTTTTTATTCGTCATCGAATAAACTAAAACTAAGATAAATCTGTTTTTATGGGGAGCACGATTGCATTGAGCATATGCAATAAGCGGTTAAACTTATGGGTGTTCCCATTAGGACGAGTTTTGTCTCGTGATGGTTTTCAGCGGATAGTCCTACAAAATCCAAATGCAGGATCAAAACATTTACAAAATGCAAAGATTTCTTTATAAAGAGATGAATGCAAGATTTGAAAATATATACAAATGAAGTGTTTACTTTTAAATCAACACAAATAAGTTAAATGCAGGTTTTGATAATTATCTTGAAAATTTAAGTCATTTACTCGTCAAAGTTCTCGATGAAAACAAAGTTATCATAACAAATAGACTATTGTTTAACTCGTTGTTTCGGTTGATAACAAAGTGTAACTATGAAATGGATCCTTAGTTAATTATCAAAATTTATCAAGGTGATATATTCATTTCTTTTCAATAACATGTCAAATCAAATAAGTTAAAATAGTTCTTGGATTTCATTTGCTTACTCTCTCTTATATTTTTGAAAATTTTATTGATATTTACAATATTTACATATGCCTAACTCAGATAAACTGAGGCCAGATATACTACCCATGCACTGCCTTGCAGACTTATATGAGGGAAATACAGAGCAGGGCGAGTGAACACACTAGTGTGAACACCTAATGACTGTAGGCGCTATTAAAAAGAATTTTTATATATACACCTAGCTTACATAACTGAGGCCAGATATACCGATCGTGCACTGTCTTTCGGGCTTATGTGAGAAAGGTGCAGAGCATAGGGAGTGTACACACAAGACTGTAGGTGTTAATAGAAAATATTTACATATATACAAATGTTTTGTTTTTTATATGTTTTTTTTCAAATTTTATTTATGAAAGAGAGAGTTTTGCAAAATAATCTTAGTGCCACTTAACTTAAAAGACAAAAATTTATATCCTTTACTTTAAATCAATCGCTTTTTAAAACAAAGATTTTCAGTTAGGATATGTTTCACAATTATCATGTATGAACCTTCCTATATATTAGTTAATCTATCGTTATTTGTAATCAAACTTCATTTTTATTTTTGTTAAGACAAATAAATTTTTAATAATTTCAATTTAACAACCAAAATCATATATTTATCTTATAGTGTTCCTTTTAAAAATAAATTAAAATGCTTAAAAAAACCTTTCTTTTTTGTTTATTTGTTTTGTTGATATTTTTTTAATTTTGGAAAGAAAATGTAAAATAAACATGAAAAATTAAAAATGAAGATGAGTCTCACCCCCACACTTGATTTTGACCATGTCTCCACAGTCAACCTAAGCAAAAGGAGAAAAATAGCACAAAAATAAAAAAATGACCTATATTTACATGAAAATGAACCGTAATTACACAGGATCAGAAAGTATATCGTAAAAAAGTAAATGAAACGGTCTTCCAATGATCAATTCATTTGTCTTGTCAAGTATGCGAGACACAACTTAAGCTCGAAAAACCAAATCGTAAAAGATTTCGAAATTGTATGTAGATTTGGAAAAATGAATGTCGTTTTATTAAAAATCGTATGAGTTGTTTTCTTTTTCATAATTATCGAGGTTGATAGAAAAATTGGTTGAAGTTCAAGTTTATTCTCACCAAATTGAAATTCAAACCTATCGTTGAAAACTTCTTCAGAATTAATGAATTCAAAATCAAAATGGTGATTTAACTCCTCCCCTTGAGAATATAACAACTAATTTTCAAAAAGTCCAAAGAATTCATGTTCGTTGAATTCGTCTTCCTTTGATGGATTATCAACAACTTCATTGCATATATTATTTTCAAAATCCAAAGTTGTGTATTCAAATTTTCAAAATCGAGAAAGGGAAGATCGAATTTTAAATCAAGTTTAACATCTCAAAAGAATTGAAGCCCAACTCAATTACCTTTTTTCAACAACTTCATTAAGATTGTCATTTTCAATTTCAAAAGTTGTTATTTGAACATCGTCGCTTTGGGTAAAAGATGGATTATCATTTGACTCGTCAAACGTTGGGATTTGGTTTTGTTTATCACGTTGTTTCATATATGTTTCAATCAACCAATCCATGCGATCATTGTAAATTTCGTCCATTTGCTCAAAAAAATTCAATTTATAGTTATTAACATGGGGATTTTCACTTTGAAATTGTTGAGAACAAAGATTTCCAATCGTAACGTGGTTAAGATTATTCCTATTGTCAAATTCGTTTGAAAAGTTTTTTCCATTTTCACTTTGAGTTTGAAATTTATTTTGGAGTTCAAAATTAAAGTGGCGTGGGTTATACTCAAAGTCATTTGAATTTTGAAGTGAATTCAAATTTTGATTATTTTGAAAATTTTGACTTGAGTTATCACACAAATAAGAATTACACAGATCATTTATTATTTGATTTTGTTGTGTAGGGATTAAAAGTAGAGTTGAAATGCTATTTTCGAGATTCGAGGGTTGGTCATTGTTTTGAAAACTTTGTTGTTTAAAATTCGAATTGTTTAAAGAATAGTTGCCGTTAAAATATCCATACGAATTTGGAGTAAATCATATGGATTATATTGATCTGCACAACTATTGTAAAATTTAAGTGTGTGGGGAAACTCGGACATTTTCAAGAATGTTTTTATTCTCTTTTTTTAACAAAGGAAAAATATTTACATATAGAATTTATGTTTCAAAATGGAAAAAATTTTTTTGTTTTTTTTTCAAATTTTTTTTTGTTTTTTTAAAGATTTTATCTTTTCTTGAATTTTTGGAATTTTGATTTGAAAATTTTCAAAAGAAAAGGAAAAAACTAAGTTAAGAAATATTTACAATTTTTTTAGTTCTAGTTTTGGATTCGAATTTTTTTTTAAATATGCATGAACTAATGCAACTAAATGAATGCAGTGGTTAATTACAAATGCTTATCCTAATTTAACCCAAAATTGTATAATTACACTTTGTCTTAATTCAACAAGGTAGTTCTTAGCTAGGTAATGGGCAGGGGTTATCGGTGCACCACGAATTACCGTAGCAATGAAGCCGAAGGTTTAAGTACCTTCAGAGAAACAGTTCACAATAATATTTACAAATCACCGTAATATTAAGCGTTATTGATGTCTAATCGTTATTGCTAATCTAAATTCTAAAATGAGATGCAAATCAGAAATTAAACATGTATTTACAATGAAACTATGAATGGACTTTTTTTTGAATTTTTGATTTTTTTTTATATAAATGCAAGCAACCGACTATGCAAGACTGTAACGATGGGGAATTTTCGACTCACGAAAGTCAACATTAATATGTCCACTGTATCAACTGCCGAGCAATCGAAGGCCGAAAAACCGAACTGTTAGGGTTAAAGAAGAGGTAGAAGATAGAATAAGAAAGAAAGAAAAGCAACAGAACAATATCAGAATCTCACAATCGCAGCGGAACAACATATAATAGATAAATGAATATCTTTAAAACAAAGAACTATATCAGTTATTACATTACATCACATTATCATTACATTATCAGAGTGTACAACAGCAAACAGCGGAAAAGAAATACTATATATTAGTTGATACACCATGCCATCCAGCTTGCTTCTGATCTCCACAGAAACTCCTGAATTCCAGAATGACATGATAACCTGACTCTTGACTACCCATGTTAAAATTGGTGGGCACCCAGAGTTTAGAAAGGGAACAATAAACTCCAGGTCAGTCATACGACTGGTGTGAGAACTTAAAACAGTTTATCTCTAACAAAACAAACAAAGAAATATTTTAAATTAGATTCGTAATGCTTTTAGAAAATGAGACTACCATAAGGCCTCCCACACACACACACAATGCAAACATAGAATCGAAGGAGATTTCTCCTTGTGATAGTCAAATATGCTTGATACGCAAATTTTTCTTTGATATTATTATTATAAGTGCAAAGTGTAGGAAAAAATTTCGAAAGTATTATACAAATCTAAGCCAGCATAGACATTTCGCACGCATGCCTACTATAGCTACCATGTTCAATAGCAGGTTACCACCACATTCCATGGCAGGTTATACAACTAAAACCGTACAAGGCTCGTATTGTGTCTTCGGTTTTCCAACAAATGGTCAGGCCAAGGAACTTCCCATTGCCACATGGGTACGCCTCTGGAAAGACGCCCCGAGAACCTAACCGGATCTTTTCCAACACAAGGACGGGTTACACCTAACTGGGTAACTACTGACACGAATGTTGCTTCCCCCGGTCGTAATCGACCTAAATCTCGGGATTCACCAATAACAACAAAATAATAAGTTTGCAGCAACAACATAGGTTAAGTATCAGGGCTCCATACCATAATACCACCTCTATCCAGAAGGAATGACATATACTAAGGGGGCGCTATCCCCTATTAACCTTGCCACATCTTTCCTGTTTTGACCATTTTCGGGGTGTGAGGCCCGACGAAGTCTCGTCCACAAAGCTATGCTTTATACAAAAGCCACGCTTTGATAAACAAATGCTAAACAACACTTCGTATGCCACATTACCAATTTGGGAATATATCACTAGTAAGCATCAACTACATAACCTTTGAGCTCGTACGTCTCAGAGAAGGGTGTTAAGCTAAGAGAATAAATTCTTCGCCACCAACAGAAATATATTTGATAGAAACCAGGTTTACATCTCAAATTGTAATGTCAGACACACATCCATACAAGTCCATTCTGGGATCAAACGGAATCGAAGGCACTTCCAAAGAAGCCCTTGCAATCCAGATATTCACTAATCACGACCGGACTTCCCATCACAAAGGGTGATAAAATCACTATATCGGAGATCAGCCGATGCAGAGTCATTCGACGGTAATCCTTCCATTTTCGAAAATATCCGGTCTTCAACACCGGTCTTTAAATGCTATCCAGTACGACATATCACTTATTAGGAATGGGATTTATGACACAAAGGTCATCTCCCGGCTAAATCGAATAACGAGCGCTTATTTTAAAAATAAGTGTACATTCAAATTCAAGCCAATCACGTCAAATACCCATTTAAAGGTAAATATTGATAGTCGGTTATTTAACTATCAAGGCCAACAAACAAATATCCAGCACCATTACAATCACTAGACCCTTTTTATTAATCATCCATAAATTAAATAACTTGCCAGATATTCACTCCAGTCTATTTTTAAAAAGATATGTTCTCTAAACCATTTCAATTTCATATTGGAAAAGCAATTCCAGATACTTATTCATTTTCAATTTATCTTTAAAAGATAAAAACCCAAAACATTTCACTTCATATTGGAAAACATTTCCATACTTATTTAACAATAAGTAATTTAAAAATCTATTTATTTTCAATACTTTGAAAATATTCAATATACTTAAATCATAATTAAGTATATATTTTATTCTTTAAGGAAAACATTCTCCTAAATACATTTATTTGGGTCAAAACGAATGTTGCGTATAACATCGTTACGACAACCCAAAATCACTAGTATAGGGATTCGAAATTAATATAGATATATAAATCCCAATGCTATATAAAATATTTTCTTTCGAAAATCATTTACTATAATAATAGTGTAATAGTCCACTATTTCTTTTTGTTCCTCCAAAATATCTAATTCAACAATGAATGTTGAAATCTATGGTTTCGATCCTTAACACATTTTAAAACAACTTCAAATCGTTTTAATTATATTTAAAAGATCACTTCTTAAAACATTTCTTTAATATATTATTCACTATCCAAAATCGTGAATATACTTCGTTACCCAAATTCAACGTTTCTACACATTTTATTTTAAAGGATTATCCACTGTCCAAAATCGTGAATATATCTCCGTTAATAAGTTATAATAATTAACTTATCAAAATAAGTCGATTTCAGATTTATAAATCAATTATTTGTAAATTCCATTCATATTTTATAACAACTTCAACTTATAAAATCACTTTATTAACAAATTCTATCCATATCCCATTTAAATGCCAAAATCCAATTTTATAAGTTAATTACTTATAAATCTTTTATTTTACAAAATCTATTCATTTTATAACTTCACAATTTATAAATCTATAAATTTCATTCCCTTATGAAATCCATTTATACTTCATTTTAACACTTTAAAAACTCGTTTTATAATTCCAATATCTTAATTTATAAATATCAATTTTATAAATCTTTTATATGAATCGTTTATAATAATTCAAAAATCCCAATTCAAACTATTTTATAAAATCATTAACTCCATATTTCAAAAATTAATTTTCAACTATATTTCTCAAAAATCATAAATTTTATAACATTAAAATTATAGCGTTTTTTTATTTAAAATGAATCAATTCCAAAATTTAATAAAATGTATACTTTCAAAAATCACTTTAAAATCCTTTCAAATTCTAAATCATTATTTTAACATTTTTAAAACTCCAAAAATAGGCCCAATCCGGCAACAGCACTAAATATAACAACCACGGCATCCAAAACATCATATATCATATGATAACAGAATATATCACAATATCTGTAAATAAATAAATACGGTTGAGGAATCCAGTTGGATCCTCCTAACCTGTTTCCATGCATCCACAGATGTTAGCACAATACCGATCCCGCTTCAAATAAGGGATATCACGATACATGGGTTTTATAAAATATTATCCGCTATTATGCGGCGTAATAGAGTCTCATCTGCTATATAATGTGGGAAATCAACTCCAAGTACATATATAATACCAATTCCACTTCAAGGTGAAATATCGCGGTATATGTGTTTAATAAATAACATCCGCTTAATATACGACGTATAGAGTCTATTTAAAACAATAGATAATAATTTATCATTCAAGCATACAATCAAGCAATTTTAAATATAACTATTTAAAATTTAAATCGAAACAGTTTCGATTGAGTGAGAAATTCTCACCTTGCTTTCAATAACAGTCGCTGTGTTTTATTTCGAATAAAATTAAACGTGCGTTTAATTTTACCCAAAATTTTCACTATCTCCAAACGACTCAAAACTAGCTCCATTGCGTAGTGCTCGTCAATACAAACCTGACGCAACTTGTTTCGTGCGAAACAGACATCGTATGAAAAAGTTATGATGTTTTAAAGTTTAACCGAATTAAAATATGTTATAAATTTACATTTTCTTTTTACTTTTACCCTCAAATCAATCTGGGCCGTTGTCTTTTTTTTCAATCAAAATGAAAAAAAAAAGTGGAAATGGATTAAGAATTAAATTAATGCATTTTATATTTGTATTTTTATAATATAAAATGAACTAGAAAAATATAGTTATACTCATACGATTTCTTACGCTATAATTAGTCTTATTTATTAGTGATGAGAATTTGGGCCGAGCACTTATGCTTCTTCTCCCCTTCGTGATACTGTGCCCCTCCAACAAGCCCATAGCCGCCACCTTGCTTTGAATTTTCGCAACCTCCTCGAGCCATCTGACGACGATCAGTTGCAAGCACCTCGAAGCTCGAAGCAAGCTCCACCTTCAGCTGGAACAGCATGTAGCTCGGCCTCCCCAGGCATTGATTTTCATGCACGAACAGTAGGAGGACGCGGCCCCCAACTCTCTCTACGTCGCGAATTAAACGATCACCACCGTTGAGAACGTAGATCTCGTCGAGCCCGACATTTTTCTAGTTGGAAGATTTGCGTAATTGTTTATTGATTGAGTGATTTTGAGGGAGAAAGTGAGACGTTTTCTGGCCATTGAAAAAAAATGGGGGCCTGAAGAATTAGGGTTAGGGTTTTGCAAAATAGAAGTAGACAAATCCTTTTATAGAAAATTTCACTCCGAAATTTTTCCGAACTCCAAACGAAGCGTGTCGGCTGACATTTCTAAGGTTTAACCTATGTTTCGGACACAATGGAATAGGTATCGAGAGCCAATTCGATCATTTATGCGAGTTACGGAAATGAACGATCAAATTTAAATTAAATCGGTTAAACTAATTTCTATGTATTTTGGCTTGCCCAGGACAAACTGTAAGTCCGATTGACATGAAATTTGAAACCATACAATAATATAACATTACAGATCCGACGAAAATGGTTTCGTCGAAATCCGAGACTGTTTGAAAAAATGGCTATTTTAACTCGTCAAATAAAATATTAAAATATTCAGTTGCTGCAAATTAACTTTTAATCCAATTTTAAAAGTTCTATAACATCATTCTAACTCCAATATGATTTTATACAACTTTATAAATCATTTTTAATCACATTAAACCCAATTTCCAATTATTTCTATATTTTTTCAAATATTAAATTATCGGTTTAGTTATCCAATTAAATCCAGATATTCGAACTAAAATTTATGCGACTTACAAATTTTACTTGTTAATATTTAAAATCAATTAAATATACGAATTTCAAATGACAGAAATTTTGGATCATTACAAACATCCCCCCTTAAAAGAATTTCATCCTCGAAATTACCAAGTAAGAAAAAGTTTTGAAATCCATTAACTTTTCAAAACAAATTATTCAAATTAAATTTCCAATTCATATAAACATTTTAACTTTTCCAAAATCCATAGTTAAACTTCTTACAATATCTTTACTAAGTTTTCAAATCAAACTTAGTTATCCTTTCAGAACCCACTATATCGTTTAACTTTTCACTCCAAAATCAAAGTTATAGTTTTCAAAAAAAAAAAATCAATTTTCTCAAAAATATTCTAGCGCCTTTAATTTTCAAAAAAATTCATCATAGCCTCCTTTGCGTGGCTCGACCCGAAAAAAAATGATAGTGTATATATCACAAATATACATCTCATCAAAGTAATGAGGCATCACACAAGGAAAAAAGTGTAAAAGTACCATTTGTAATCCGAGATATGTACCTAATATATTATTAGCGAGCATTTACAGCTAATATAGCGCGAAAGCGAGCTCCAAAGGGAAGCAAGCGCAATCCACACCTACAAAACACTCAACAATAATGACAAGCATGCATATATGAAATTAATATCAATATAAAACTTATACCAACAACTACGTGCCAATATAGCAATACAATCAAAAGAAATAAATTCAACCATCAACCAACTATCATTCAACTAACATCCATAACCAAATCAATACTCATTCATATTTTTATTAATATTCATTGAATTGGCTTTTCAATTAATCACATTTTATTCATTAACATTGGACTTTACTAACATTCATTTTCAATTAGTTTATGTTCACTAATTTACATTCAAGTTAGTTCACTTCCAAATCAAATTCAATTACACAGCTTTCAATTTTTATCAATTTAACTTCATTAACACTTAATGAATTATATACAATCAATTAACAATCATATAACAACCAAATTATTAAATTTAAATTCAATTTGGTTTAACACTTTTAATTAGCTTTAATGAATTAACACCTACATTCATTATTTCATATCAATTTATTTACACTCAATTGATTTACATTCAATTCCTTCATTAATTCAATTGCTAATTCATTTAACAAATAAGGTTGAATTTCATTTATATAACTCAAGTTCACATCCATTTAATTCACTTTACTATTTTACTTCGATACCAAAATCAACTTCATTCAACACTACTTAAGTTATATTCCATTTCAAACATCATTTGTTTAACTTAACTTAAATTTCCACTTATAAATCAAATTCAGATTCCAATTCTAAAGTAAATTCTATTCAACTTTTACCAAAGTCAAATTTATTATCTCATGTTATAATTCCAAAACTCGTTTCATTTATATTCAAAAATTACAACTTGGATTTTAATTTCAAATTTGTTTATCACAACAAAACTTCAATTTTCAATTTACTATGGTAGAAAATCCATCACATAGAAACTTCAAAATGATACTAATGATGCTGCAGTCATCACCCTTACTATTTCCCAGTGACAGTAGTGAATTCAGTGCTAAGTATTCTTTCAAAATTTTCCTTTTTATTCATAAATCACATTTACAAATCTTTTACTCATATAATTTCACTATTTTCTCTTTACTTATATAAGATCATTTCATAATTGTAAATCATATTAATTATAATTTCATACTTATAATTCTTCGCTTGTACAATTATTATTTTTAATTGACTTATATATATTCTTACATTTTCAACAACCAAACAATCAATTCATATATTCTTTAATAATTCTGAAAAATTTATTTCCTTCATATATAAAATATAATCAAGGTAAAATTATTTCATTTACCCAATTTAAAATAATACTATGTCGGTTTATCTTGTTTAAGAGTTTCGAAACCCCTATCGAAACAGTTGTACTTCCCACACCGACCAAAATTCATAAACAGCTTAACGGATAAGCAACACAATATAAAACATTTTTATATTCACCAACAAATACGCGCTCATATCTATTATTACACTCACACTCATTCTAGAGTACCACTGACTCTATCTCCAATGAGTAATTCCCAATAGAGCCAAGGTTGTCACATAACCATAAGCTCTGATACCAAATGTAACGATGGGGAATTTTCGACTCACGAAAGTCAACATTAATACGTCCACTGTATCAACTGTCGAGCAATCGAAGGCCGGAAAACTGAATCGTTAGGGTTAAAGAAGAGGTAGAAGATAGAAGAAGAAAGAAAGAAAAGCAACAGAACAATATCAGAATCTCACAATCGCAGCGGAACAACCTATAATAGATAAATGAATATCTTTAAAACAAAGAACTATATCAGTTATTGCATTACATCACATTATCATTACATTATCAAAGTGTACAACAACAAACAGCGGAAAAGAAATACTACATATTAGTTGATACGCCATGCCATCCAGCTTGCTCCTGATCTCCACAGCAACTCCTGAATTCCAGAATGACCTGATAACCTGACTCTTGACTGCCCGTGTTAAAATTGGTGGGCACCCAGAGTTTAGGAAGGGAACAATAAACTCCAGGTCAGTCATGGGACTGGTGTGAGAACTTGAAACAGTTTATCTTTAAAAAAACAAACAAAGAAATATTTTAAATTAGATTCGCAATGCATTTAGAAAATGAGACTACCAAAAGGCCTCCTGCACACATACACAATGCAAACGCAGAATCGGATGAGATTTCTCCTTATGATAGTCAAATATGCTTGATACGCAAATTTTTCTTTGATATTATTATTATAAGTGCAAAGTGTAGGAAAACATTTCGAAAGTATGATATAAATCTTAGCCAGCATAGACATTTTGCACTTATGCCTACTATAGCTACCATGTTCAATAGCAGGTTACCGCCACATTCCATGGCAAGTTATACAACTAAAACCATACAAGGCTCGTATTGTTTCTTTGGTTTTCCAACAAATGGTCAGTCCAAGGAACTTCCCATTGCCACATGGGTACGCCTCTGGAAAGACGCCCCGAGAACCTAACCGGATCTGCCAACACAAGGCCGGGTTACCCCTAACTGGGTAACTACTGACACGAATATGCCATCCCCCGGTCGTAATCGACCTAAATCCTAGGATTCACCAACAGCCACAAAATAATAAGTTTGCAGCAACAACATAGGTTAAGTATCAGGGCTCCATACCATAATACAACCTCTATCCAGAAGGAATGACATACACTAAGAGGGCACTATCCCCTAATAACCTTGCCGCATCTTTCATGTTTTGACCACTTTCGGGGTGTGAGGTCCGACGAAGTCTCGTCCACAAAGCTATGCTTTATACAAAAGCCACGCTTTGATCAACAAATGCTCAACAGCACATCGTATGCCACATTACCAATTTGGGAATATATCGCAAGTAACCATCAACTACATAACCTCTGAGCTTGTACGTCTTAGAGAAGGGTGTTAAGCTAAAAGAATAAATTCTCCGCCACCAACAGAAATATATTTGATAGAAACCAGCTTTATATCTCAAATTGTAATGTCAGACCCACATCAATACAAGTCCATTCTGGGATCGAACGGAACCGAAGGCACTTCCAAAGAAGCCCTTGCAATCCGGATATTCATTAATCACGACCGAACTTCCCATCATAAAGGGTGATAGAATCTCTATATCGGAGATCAGCCGATGTAGAGTCAATCGACGGTAATCCTTCCGTTTTCGAAAATATCCGATCTTCAACATCGGTCTACAAATGCTATCCAGTACGACATATCACTTATTCGGAATGGGGTTTATGACACAAAGGTCCTCTCCCGGCTAAACCGAATAACGAGCGCTTATTTTAAAAATAAGTGTAGCATTCAAATTCAAGCCAATCACATCAAATACCCATTTAAAGGTAAATATTGATAGTCGGTTATTTAACTATCAAGGCCAACAAACAAATATCCAACACAATTACAATCACTAGGCCCTTTTTATTAATCTTCCATAAACTAAATAACTTGCCAGATATTCACTCCAGGCTATCTTTAAAAAGATATATTCTCTAAACCATTTCAATTTCATATTGGAAAAGCAATTCCAAATGCTTATTCATTTTCAATTTATCTTTAAAAGATAAAAACCCAAAACATTTCACTTCATATTGGAAAACATTTCCATACTTATGTAAAAATAAGTAATTCACAAATTTATTTATTTTCAATAGTTAGAAAATATTCAATATACTTAAATCATAATTAAGTATATATTTTATTCTTTAAGGAAAACATTCTCTTAAGCACATTTATTTGGGTCAAAACGAATATTGCATATAACATCGTTACGACAACCCAAAATCACTAGCATAGGGATTCGAAATTAAGATAGATATATAAATCCCAATCCTATATAAAACATTTTCTTTCGAAAATCATTTATTATAACAACAGTGTTATAGTCCACTGTTTCCTTTTATTCCTCGAAAACGTCTATTTCAACAATGAATGTTGAAATCAATGGTTTCGATCCTTAACACATTTTAAAACAACTTCAAATCGTTTTAATTCTATTTAAAAGATCACATCTTAAAACATTTCTTTAATATATTATTCACTCTTCAAAATCGTGAATATACTTCGTTACCCAAATTCAACGTTTCTTCACATTTTATTTTAAAGGTTAACCACTGCCCAAAATCGTGAATATATCTCCTTTAATAAGCTATAATAATTAACTTATCAAAATAAGTCGATTTCTGATTCATAAACCAATTATTTATAAATTCCATTCATATTATATAACAACTTCAACGTATAAAATCACTTTATTAACAAATTCTATCCATATCCCGTTTTAAATGCCAAAATCCAGTTTTATAAGTTAATTACTTATAAACCTTTTATTTTACAAAACTATTCATTTTATAATTTCACAATTTATAAATCTATAAATTTCATCCCTTATGAAATCCATTTATACGTAATTTTAACACTTATAAAAACTCATTTTATAATTCCAATATCTTAATTTATAAATATCAATTTTATAAATCTTTTATATGAATCGTTTATAATAATTCAAAAATCCCAATTCAAACTATTTTATGAAATCATTAACTCCATATTTCAAAAATCAATTTTCAACTATATTTCTCAAAAATCATAAATTTTATAACATTAAAATTATAGCGTTTGTTTATTTAAAATGAATCAATTCCAAAATTCAATAAAATGTATACTTTCAAAAATCACTTTAAAATCCTTTCAAATTCAAAATCGTTATTTTAACATTTTTAAAACTCCAAAATTAGGCCCAATGCTTCAACAGCACTAAATATAACAACCACGGCATCTGAAACATCATATATCATATGATAACAGAATATATCACAACATCTGTAAATAAATCAATACGGTTGAGGAATCCAGTTGGATCCTCCCAACCTGTTTCCCTGCATCCACAGATGTTAGCACAATACCAGTCTCGTTTCAAATACGGGATATCGCGGTACATGGGTTTTATAAAATATTATCCGCTATTATTCGGCGCAATAGGGTCTCATCCGCTATATAATGCGGGAAATCAACTCCAAGTACATATATAATACCAATTCCACTTCAAGGTGAAATATCGCGGTATATGTGTTTAATAAATAACATCCGCTTAATATACGGCGTATGGGGTCTATTTAAAACAACAAATAATAATTTATCATTCAAGCATACAATCAAGCAATTTTAAATATAACTATTTAAAATTTAAATCGAAATAGTTTAGATTGAGTGAGAAGTTCTCAGCTTGCTTTCAATAACAGTCACAGTGTTTTATTTCGAATAAAATTAAACGCGCGTTTAATTTTATCCAAAATTTTCAATAGCTCCAAATAACTCAATATCAGCTCCATTGCGTAGTGCTCGTCAATACAAACCCGATGCAATTTGTTTCGTGTGAAACGGACCTCGTGTGAAAAAGTTATGATGTTTTAAAGTTTAACCAAATTTAAAAAATTTATAAATTTACATTTTCTTTTTACTTTTACCCTCAAATCAATTTCGGCCGTTGATTTCCTTCTGATGAGAATCTGGGCCGAGCACTTATGCTTCTTCTCTCCTTCGTGAAACCGTTCCCCTCCAACAAACCCATAGATGCCACCTTGCTTTGAATTTTTGCAACCTCCTCGAGCCACCTAACGACGATCAAGTGAAGCACCTCGAAGCTCGAAGCAAGCTCCACCTTCGGCTGGAACAGCATGAAGCTCGGCCTCCCCAGGGCATTGATTTTCTTGCACGAACGGTAGGAGTACATGCCCCCCCCCCAACTCTCTCGACGTCGCGAATTAGACGATCACCACCATTGAGAACGTAGATCTCGTCGAGCCCGACATTTTTCTAGTTGGAAGATTTACGTAATTGTTTACGGATTGAGTGATTTTGAGGGAGAAAGTGAGACGTTTTCTGGCCATTGAAAACAAAAATGGCGGCCTGAAGAATTAGGGTTAGGGTTTTGCAAAATAGAAGTAGACAAGTCTTTTATAGAAAATTTCACAAAACACTATTCATCCGAAATTTTTTCGAACTCCAAACGAAGCGTGCCGGCTAACGTTTCTGGGGTTTAACCTGTGTTTCGGACACAATGGAATAGGTATCGAGAGCCAATTCGATCATATGGGCGAGTTACGGAAATAAATGATCATATTTAAATTAAAGGGGTTTTTAGGCTCAAGGAAAAAGTTACAGAAAAATTTAGTTTCAAGGACAAGAAGTTTGTTTTTTAGCCTGAAGGACACTTTTCAGTGTAAATCACAGAATGATAGTTATAACTATCATTTTCAGTTTACACTAAAAAATGTCCTTCAGACTAAAAACCAAACTTATTGTCCCTGAGACTAAATTTTTTGCAACTTCTTCCTTGTGCCTATTTACCTGTAAATTAAATCGGTTAAACTAATTTCTATGCGTTTTGGCTTGCCCCGGACAAACCGTAAGTCCGATTGATACGAAATTTGAAACCATACAATAATATAACATTACGGATTCGTTGAAACTGGTTTCATCAAAATATGAGACTGTTTGAAAAATGGCTATTTTAACTCGTCAATTAGATATTAAAATATTCAATTTCTGCAAATTAACTTTTAATTCAATTTTAAAAGTTCTATAACACCAATCTAACTCCAATATGATTTTATACAACTTTATAAATCATTTTTATTCACATTAAACCCAAATTCCAATTATTTCTGTATTTTTTCAAATACTAAATTATCGATTTAATTATCCAATTAAATCCAGATATTCGAAATAAAATTTATTCGACTTACAAATTTTACTTGTTAATATTTAAAATCAAGTAAATATACGATTTCAAATGACAGAAATTCTGGGTTGTTACAAACTTCCCCCCTTAAAAGAATTTCGTCCTCGAAATTACCATGTAAGAAAAAGTCTTGAAATCCATTAACTTTTCAAAAAAAATTGTTCAAATTAAATTTCCAATTCATATAAACATTTTATCTTTTCCAAAATCCATATTTAAACTTCTTACAATATGTTTACTAAGTTTTCAAATCATACTTAGTTATCCTTTCAAAACCAACTATATCGTTTAAATTTTCGCTCCAAAATCAAAGTTATAGTTTTCAAAATTTTCCAATTTTCTCAAAAATATTCCAACGCCTTAAATTTTCAAAAAAATTTGCCATAGCCTCCTTCGCGCGGGTCGATCCGAAAAAAATGATAGTACATATATCACAAATATACATCTCATCAAAGTAAAGAGGCACCCCGCAGGGAAAAAAGTGTAACAGTACCATATGTAATCTGAGATATGTACCTTATATATTATTAGCGAGCATATACGGCTAATATAGCACGAAAGCGAGCTCCAAAAGTGAAGCGAGCGCAATCCACACCTACTAAACACTCAACAATAATGAGAAACATGCATATATGAAAATAATATCAATATACAACATATACCAACAACTATATGTGCCAATATAGCAATACAATCAAAAGAAATAAATTCAACCAACTATCATCCAACTAACATCCATAACCAAATCAATACTCATTCATATTTTTATTAATATTCATTGAATTAGCTTTTCAATCAACCACATTTGATTCATTAACATTGGACTTTACTAACATTCATTTTCAATTAGTTTATATTCACTAATTTACATTCAAGTTAGTTCACTTCCAAATCAAATTCAATTACATAGCTTTCAATTTTTATCAATTTAACTTCACTAACACTTAATGAATTATATACAATCAACTAACAATCATATAACAACCAAATCATAACCAACATAACCAAATTATTAAATTTAAATCAATTTGGTTTAACACTTTTAATTAGCTTTAATGAATTAACACCAACATTCATTATTTCATATCAACTTATTTACACTCAATTGATTTACATTCAATTCCTTCATTAATTCAATTGCTAATTCATTTAACAAATAAGGTTGAATTTCATTTATATAACTCAAGTTCACATCCATTTAATTCACTTTACTATTTTACTTCGATACCAAAATCAACTTCATTCAACATTACTTAAGTTATATTCCATTTCAAACATCATTTGTTTAACTTAACTTAAATTTTCACTTATAAATCAAATTCAGATTCCAATTTTAAGGTAAGTTCTATCTAACTATTACCGAAGTCAAATTTATTATCTCATGTTATAAGTCCGAAACTAGTTTCACTTATATTCAACAATTACAACTTGGATTTTAATTTCAAATTTGTTTATCAAAACAAAACTTCATTTTTCAATTTACTATGGTAGCAAATCCATCACATAGAAACTTGAAAATGATACTGATGATGCTGCAGTCATCACCCTTACTATTTCCCAATGACAGTAGTGAATTCAGTGCTTAATATTCTTTCAAAATTTTCCTTTTTATTCATAAATCACATTTACTAATCTTTTACTCATATAATTTCACTATTTTCTCTTTACTTATATAAGATCATTTCACAATTGTAAATCATATTAATTATAATTTCATACTTATAATTCTTCGCTTATATAATTATTATTTTTAATTAACTTATATATATTCTTACATTTTCAACAACCAAACAATCAATTCATATATTCTTTAATAATTCTGAAAAATTTATTTCCTTCATATATAAAATATAATCAAGGTAGAATTATTTCATTACCCAATTGAAAATAATACTATGTCGGTTTATCTTATTTAAGAGTTTAGAAACCCCTATCGAAATAGTTGTACTTCCCGCACCGACCAGAATTCATAAACAGCTCAACGGATAAGCAACACAATATAAAACATTTTTATATTCACTAAAAAATACGCGGCTCATATCTATTATTACACTCACACTCATTCTAGAGTACACTGACTCTATCTCTAATAAGTAATTCCCAATAGAGCCAAGGTTGTCACTTAACCATAAGCTCTGATACCAAATGTAACGATGGGGAATTTTCGACTCACGAAAGTCGACATTAATATGTCCACTGTATCAACTGCCGAGCAATCGAAGGCCGAAAAACCGAACTGTTAGGGTTAAAGAAGAGGTAGAAGATAGAAGAAGAAAGAAAGAAAATCAACAGAACAATATCATAATCTCACAATCGCAGCGGAACAACATATAATAGATAAATGAATACCTTTAAAACAAAGAACTATATCAGTTATTACATTGCATCACATTATCATTACATTATCAGAGTGTACAACAGCAAACATTGGAAAAGAAATACTATATATTAGTTGATACGCCATGCCATCCAGCTTGCTTCTGATCTCCACAGCAACTCCTGAATTCCAGAATGACATGATAACCTGACTCTTGACTGCCCATGTTAAAATTGGTGGGCATCCAGAGTTTAGAAAGGGAATAATAAACTCCAGGTCAGTCATACGACTGGTGTGAGAACTTAAAACAGTTTATCTTTAAAATACAAACAAAGAAATATTTTAAATTAGATTCGCAATGCTTTTAGAAAATGAGACTACCATAAGGCCTCCCGCACACACACACAATGCAAACGTAAAATCGAAGAAGATTTCTCCTTGTGATAGTCAAATATGCTTGATACGCAATTTTTTCTTTGATATTATTATTATAAGTGCAAAGTGTAGGAAAACATTTCGAAAGTATGATATAAATCTTAGCCAGCATAGACATTTCGCACTTATGCCTACTATAGCTACCATGTTCAATAGCAGGTTACCGCCACATTCCATGGCAGGTTATACAACTAAAACCGTACAAGGCTCGTATTGTGTCTTTGGTTTTCCAACAAATGGTCAGGCCAAGTAACTTCCCATTGCCACATGGGTACGCCTCTGGAAAGACGCCCCGAGAACCTAACCAGATCTCTGCCAACACAAGGACGGGTTACACCTAACTGGGTAACTACTGACACGAATATGCCTTCCCCCGGTCGTAATCGACCTAAATCCCGGGATTCACCAATAACAACAAAATAATAAGTTTGCACCAACAACATAGATTAAGTATCAGGGCTCCATACCATAATACCACCTCTATCCAGAAGGAATGACATACACTAAGGGGGTGCTATCCCCTAATAACCTTGTCGCATCTTTCCTATTTTGACCATTTTCGAGGTGTGAGGTCCGACGAAGTCTCGTCCACAAAGCTATGCTTTACACAAAAGCCACGCTTTGATCAACAAATGCTCAACAACACTTCGTATGCCACATTACCAATTTGGGAATATATCACTAGTAACCATCAACTACATGACCTCTGAGCTCGTATGTCTCAGAGAAGGGTATTAAGCTAAGAGAATAAATTCTCCGCCACCAACAGAAATATATTTGATAGAAACCAGCTTTACATCTCAAATTGTAATGTCAGACACACATCCATACAAGTCCATTCTGGGATCGAACGGAACTGAAGGCACTTCCAAAGAAGCCCTTGCAATCCGGATATTCACTAGTCACGACCGGACTTCCCATCACAAAGTGTGATAAAATCTCTATATCGGAGATCAGTCGATGCATAGTCATTCGACGGTAATCCTTTCGATTTCGAAAATATCCGGTCTTCAACACCGGTCTTCAAATGCTATCCGGTACGAATATCACTTATTCAGAATGGGATTTATGACACAAAGGTCCTCTCCTGGCTAAACCGAATAACGAGCGCTTATTTTAAAAATAAGTGTTGCATTCAAATTCAAGCCAATCACATCAAATGCCCATTTAAAGGTAAATATTGATAGTCGGTTATTTAACTATCAAGGCCAACAAACAAATATCCAGCACCATTACAATCACTAGGCCTTTTTTATTAATCTTCCATAAACTAAATAACTTGCCAGATATTCACTCCAATCTATCTTTAAAAATATATGTTCTCTAAAACATTTCAATTTCATATTGGAAAAGCAATTCCAAATATATTTTCAATTTATCTTTAAAAGATAAAAACCCAAAACATTTCACTTCATATTGGAAAACATTTCCATACTTATTTCGATAACTAATTCACAAACCTATTTATTTTCAACACTTAGAAAATATTCAATATACGTAAATCACAATTAAGTATATACTATATTCTTTAAGGAAAACATTCTCTTAAATACATTTATTTAGGTCAAAACGAATGTTGCGTATAACATCGTTACGACAACCCAAAATCACTAGTATAGGGATTCGAAATTAAGATAGATATATAAATCCCAATACTATATAAAACATTTTCTTTCGAAAATCATTTACTATAACAACAGTGTTATAGTCAACTATTTTCTTTTATTCCTCGAAAACGTCTATTTCAACAATGAATGTTGAAATCATGGTTTCGACCCTTAACACATTTTAAAACAACTTCAAATCGTTTTAATTCTATTTAAAAGATCACTTCTTAAAACATTTCTTTAATATATTATTCACTATCCAAAATCATGAATATACTTTGTTACCCAAATTCAACGTTTCTACACATTTTATTTTAAAGGATTATCCACTGTCCAAAATCGTGAATATATCTCCTTAAATAAGCTATAATAATTAACTTATCAAAATAAGTCGATTTCGGATGTATAAACCAATTATTTATAAATTTCATTCATATTTTATAACAACTTCAACTTATAAAATCACTTTATTAACAAATTCTATGCATATCCCATTTAAATGCCAAAATCCAATTGTAACGACCCGAAATTTTCGAGCCCGAAAATTCCAGATATTTATGAAAAAGAAGAAAGAGATAGAAGAAGAAGAACAGAACACCAAACATCTCACATTCGCAGCGGATAAAATATAATAATAAACAATAACAGTTTACAAAAGAATATTATAATTGTCGATTACATTTAAATACATCAGAGTTTCACTTAAATCCAAATGCTGGACATATACAATCAAATTATCGCAGAATTACAATAATATAATTACAGCGGAAATATTCTACGCGTTCTTGCCATCCAGCTCGCCTCCTGAGTTCCATATCGTCCTACCTGAAAATCTGTAATACTCGGTCTGACCCGAGCATTACATCAAAGTAACACCCGGGTCAGGCTGGAAACCAGCGTGAGTAATCTCAACTAACATGGAATATCAAGCATACAACTTAAATAAAACCCGGGGTAACTCGTATCAATTAACCAATTCACAATTTGTTATAGCCAATGCTTATTTCACATGTAAATTTCTAAGCACCAGACTTAGATAAAATAATCCAATCCACTTAAATCATTTCATCCCTGCTTATTGATTTCATGAAACAAATTTTTAAAAAAATTCGAAGTGGTTTTCGGGTATTTCCCAATACCCGATCCCAGTCTCTACGAAACTCAAGCTATCCTACCCAAGCTATTCAAATGAAATACATCACATTTCATATCAGAGATTTCAACTCATTCAAATCATTCAATACCATTCACTCATCCATAAGCAAAATTTATCCAAATACAAACCAATTCAATTGATTCCATCTGAATTTGTAATCCCATTCACTTATATTCCTTCATATTATATTAATTAATTCCAGGTCAAATAATTCAATTATCCCTTCAACATTTCATCAGCATTAATCAACCTGGATTAATTATTCTTCAATTACGTTCAAGTAATTACCTTTAATTTATTTCACGATATTAATTGTTCTTGACCCAAATCAATAAGAACTTTTAATTGCCTCAGGAATTAATTAAGTATTTTAATCACATTAGTCCATAATTATTTATATTAATTAACTTCTCATAAGTCACTTGTATTGATTTATTTTCTCAACTAATCAGTCTCTATTTAAAATATTAATTTCATAGATTAATGTTTTCTCATTTACATTTCTAATCAAATTTTAATTATATTAAATAATTAATCATTAATCAAAACATATATATATGTATGTATATGTCGTTCTTGATTTATCTTAACCAATGATTAATTATCTTATTTTTTTACTTTATTATATAAATTAACTACTCCTTAATTAACCATTATAATTTATCTCTTGATTAATTCCACAAGGTAGTTATATTTTTATTAATTCCTTTAAGCAATTATTTATCAATCCACCCAATGATCATTTCAATTAATTTAGACCCAATTAATTAACCCAAATCATAAATTAATTTAATTAATTAATCATCCCTTGAATTATCCTTTTTAATTAATGAATCCTTAATCATTAATCCTTTATTGATTTTAATCTGAACCATTTTCTTATTTACGACTTAAGTTCCCAAACGCTTCGAGTCAAACAATAATCAACTCGAAAATCAATCAAAAACCAAATCAACAGGTCATCAAAGCACAGTGCACATCAAATCAATTCAACCACTCAACCAAATATTTAAATTTAACTACTTAAATTTAAATAAAACTCCAACAAAGTGAGGTTTACTCACCTTAGATTTATTTGCAATTCCATCCTATCCTGACTTGTTTCTTCACAATTATTGACCTTGTATAAACATTGGATGATTCTCATTAATATTTGAATCAAATTGAAAAATTAAATTTCCATGTGATAAATTTAATTTACTAGTGATTTTAATTTAACTAATAATTTAAATTTTAAATGAATAATTAAATTTCGAACTAATTTTCCCTTCTTTTTTTTAAACCCTTACGTATAATTCCCAATCCGGAACCAACATTAATTCATTCCTAAATTTCAAATTCCCATCACTGTAGCAAACAATTTTTTTTTATTATGAACATATATTATAAAATCTTAGGGAAAGTAACATAAAATAGGGACTGCTCACCAACTGTCACGAGCTTCGATGACGAATCCCCAATCCATACCCACATCGCCGAAAGTCATGCCACCACCACGACATACGCGAAGCCACCCTTCCCCCTTACGAACACCATCGATGCCACAAAGTCGCCGCGTGAAATCCATGTATACGATGTGGCCCAAAGTCGCGAGCTTCAAATCGCCGAGACGAAAACATCGTGCATCATCATCGCGTCATCCTAAAATTGCCGCGAACCCTAGCTCACGCGTGAAATCTAGATCGAAGTCGAAGTCTCCAGAGACATGAACCCTAACCCAACCGGACTCGAGTCGAACTCGACCTCCCTCCTCGAACGCGGCTCAACCCAATCCACGGCAACTCTCCCTCCTTATCTGAGTTGACGTCGCGATGCTCTTCCCCTCCCCATGAGCGATCACTTGAGTTCCAATTATTAACCGTTGAGGACGAAAGGGAAGCGAGAGAGAGAGGGGAAGCATGCCGCCATTATGATTCCAATTTTTTTTTTCGATCCAAGCCCAGATTATACGGCCATTATGATTTTGATTGTTTCTTTTTTTTTCTGTACGTTTAAAGAGTTCGGTTTTCAACTGAGAATAGAGAGGGACGAAGATGTAAATCTTGCGAATAGCTTCTAGCGTAAGCTTTGATTATTACAGAATTAAATATTCAAAAATATCTCGTGTTGTATAACGCGAAATTCCAGACCCCGAATTAGATATGCCTACAGGCGTTCATAAGGTTACACCCGCATTCCGAACACAATAGAACGTGTCTCGGAGGCTAATTTGAAAGCATGTGCGAGTTACGGAATTAAACGATCGATATTAAAATAAATCTAAGCGTTTCGAGCTGCCAGGGTCAAACGACAACTCCGATTGCTACGGAAATTGAAATCCGATAAAAACTAACTATTACGGATCCAATGGAACTGTTTACGACGGATTCCGAGACTGTGCCTCGGAAGGCTATTTTTAAATTCAATTTAAACGATATACTACTAAAGCTGAACAAATCACCTTTATATTAAATTTCAACCATCATATTATCTTCAGTGCTATCAATATAAATTTTATAAGCCTTCAAATTATTTTAAACAGGCTTAGAAATCCCAGATTTATTGTTTTACCCAATTTTCAATTATATAATTCAATATTGAACTATAAAATTCAATGATTTAATTATCAATTAAATATTTATATCTCGAATTCAAGTCAACATCAACTTGTAAATGTTTAAAAAATCAATTAATTATTCCAATTTAAATTGTTAGAAATTCCGGGTCGTCACATTCTTCCACCCTTAAAAGAATTTCGTCCCCGAAATTACTAGTTAGGAAGAATGATCCAATTCCCGTTTATTTTCCCTAAACCCACAATTCAACACCCTATCAACTATTCTTTATTAAAGACCTATTTTCACCCTAAACAACTTCCCAAGCCTTCTATAGTTTCAAACAATATCCTTTGCTCAAACATCTATACTTCAATTTAAAACCAAAATTTTAAATTATCAAAAAAAATTCCAAAATTTTCTAACTCTCTAAATTTCCGAAAATTTTTGTCGGCGTCTCCTTTGCGCGGCTAGCTCGGTACTACTACAAAAGGCCTCTACGGGCTCCCAAATTCCAAAAAGAAAACAAAGTCAAGTGGCTACATCAAAAACCCAATCCAATTTCATTCAGAAATTTAAATACATACCTTTTCGTCGGGCAATTCAAATTTATCTCTTGGAATTAAATCCAATTTTCCTTTCCCTCTATAATACCTGCATATCTCACTTAGCAATAATATCCAATCATAACTTTCCAAAGCATTTTATATATTTCCTCACACAAGTTTCATACCCACCTCGATTTAAATTAGTTTTTCCCCGTTTTCATATGATTTCAATTCATCCTTAATTTGAGCATTGAATTTTACCTTTCATTTATAACTAGTTCATAGTAGTTTCATCTACTAATTTATTTCAGTTTCATATTTGAAATCGTTTAATTGCTTAACAAAAATTTTCTTAAAAATTTTCAAAAATTTCCTAACTCCCAAAATTTTCGGAAAATTTTGGCAGAGTCTCCTTTGTACAGAGGAGCTTTTGCAATTTGACAAGAGATATAAATATATATACATCGACCCACCCAGTCGGAAAAAGCAAAAACAGTTCATATTTCCTATTTTTATTACGTAGGCGTACCTTATTTAGCATTTTAAGCATGCAGCTTACTAATTTTAGCAATTAGCGCAATCCAAATCCAGCCAAACGGCCTTCAGGTACCTGTACTTACTCAGTTTAAATATGTAAGTGCCATATATAAAGAATTCATTAGCATTCCACTTACTTCCAATAGCCAAACATATACATTTCATAAACAACAAGCACCAAACGTTTTCCATAAACAATTTATATGCTTTAAAGCTAATTCAATTCCTTTCAACCAATTCATATATCGTTTCATTTAAATTTTAATGGTTCACAACTCAATTCCTGACATTCCATTGATTTATAATCCAAACAAGCTCATTTTCACTTCAAATGATTCAGAATCAAATTTATTTAATCTCTATTATCTCGTAGAATTTAATTTCTTGGTTTTACGCCAAACGATAATTATTTCATGCAAATTTTGACGATATTCACTTAATAGGGTACCTATTTTAGTTTATAACTATTTCAAATTAATTTCAACTTATTCTGAATTTAATTTCATTTCATTTCTAATTTATTAACCAACCATTTATTTAGCTCGACACATTCCATTCTTGTATACTTCAAGCCATTCCCAGATTAAATTAATCCAAGCCTTTATTTACTGAGTTTCCACTCTTATTCGAAGCCGAGCTTCCATAAATTTTAAACTTAAGTTAATTTACTTTAATTTATTCCAACATCAACTTCCATTAAATTCAGTTAGCTCATCAATTTTAAATTTCAATTTTAAATTCACCTTCTTACTTTATCAACATAATATCCAAGCACATACTTAATTCATTTATACTTCAAATTAATATACCACCAAATTTAAGTTCATTCTGATAATTCAATTCCAATCACAACTTGATTTAGTTTTTTTTTTCAATTAGACTTCATCCATTTGATATTTAACTCAATTAACCCATTTTAAAATTTTAATTTACTTACTTAATTCGTTATCGAATTTATTTTATTAATACAAAGTCATTTTCAATTTATTTCAATTCATTTTGGGTTTTGTTTGCAACCTAACCATTTCTATTATTATTCACTTCCAAATCATATAACAACACTTCTCTTATATCCAATTTACTTGCAAATTTCATTAAATATTATTCAAATCACACTTGAATTTTATTTGTAATTCAAATCATCTCATTTCCAATCCATCTCTATTTTATTCTTATTTTACAACATCTCTTCTTATTTATTTCATTATCAAATCCAAGTCGAATTCTATTTACAATTTGAATCCGTTGTCAAATTCCATTATTAATTTACAATTCATTTTATTTACCCAAGTTCAATTTTATTATCATACACTATTAAATAATTTATTTAGCTGATTAGTTTACTTTCACTATTTAAATGAACATTCATTTTTATTACAAAAATCACTCCATTAAATTTCCTGAGTTCAATTTTATTTTATAATTCCAGTTTGGAATCTCTTTTAAATTTTCCTAAAATCCCAACACCTTAATTTAAAAAAAAATTAGAAATGCTTTTAAATTCACATCATACTTAATAAAATAACTCTTTATAAAAATAGTCTTTTATAACTCAATGTCTCAATCAGTCCATCCTTGTTCTCATAGAGATTTAGTAATACGTTGATCAGGCACAGGACTGAAAATCTATAAGTACTTAGCAGACTCATTTTCAACATCCAGTGAAAATACTTGGAAAATAATTTTATTGAAAATATTGAAAGCGTTTTGAAAGGGAGGAAATGTCTTTGGTGAGAATGCTCTAGAAATCATCACCCCCATCCATGGTCACAGTTACATACCAGGGTTACGTTGTCGCCGCAACAAAAGTCCATGTAACTGCAGGCTCTCCGTGGCCTCTCAATTACGCCATGGATCCCACACAACAGATCACAGTTACATCCAGGGTTACGTTGCCGTCGCAGCAAAAGTCCATGTAACTGCAGGCTCTCCGCGGCCTCTGATTTCGCTATCGAAATGAAACCTCTCCACTCCTACATAGGTCGCAGTCTACCGAGATAAACTCAAACGCAGACTGTTGGCTCTCAGCGGCACACACGACTTTCGCTATGTGGTATACCATAGTGTCGCAATCTACCGATATAAAATCAAACGCAGACTGTTGGCTCTCAGCGGCACACACGACTTTCGCTATGGTATACTCAACTCACATAATCCTCAGGAACTAGTTTTGTCCGGACTCCTCACAGGATCAACTTTAGAAACCCCCCCCCTTGGGGCTCAAGGCAGCACCACCCGGTGGCACTCTTGAGAAGTCCATTTCAAAGGAGCGCCTTTTTCCCCAGAGCCATCATCAAAACATTTTATACTATACACATATAGTATCTCTGAATCATACACCTAGTATGGTCTCATACAAAGCTCATTTATACAAAATCGATTATTCCAAAATCGATAATTCCCAAACTAGGCTTTCCAAATTCTCATATTGATTTTACCCAAAAATCAAAAGCCTTTCTAAATCCAAAGGTACTCAAAACCTTTTCCAAAATCCTCATAAGATCCTGTACACACACACACACACACACACACACACACACACACATATATATATATATATATATATATAATTTTTAAAACTTTGGATCATTTCAAACTTGTATAAAACCCTTTTATACATCAATTCTTATCTCAGTTGGGTATTTAAATCAATAACAGTTTGAACTCCGACCAGTTTATATTTAGAAAATAGCTTGAAAATTTTAAAAATAAATAAGTAGTGGGAAAATAATTATTAGTTTGTAAAATAGCTATAAAATAGGTAACTAACTGTAAAATAGTTAAGAAATAGTTGAATAGTTTCAAAAATTGTAGTTAATTGCAAAATAGTTGTAAAATAGAAATTAATTTGTGAAATAGTTGAAAAATAGTAATTAGTTTAGAAAACAGTTGAAAAATGGTTAAATAGCCCCAAAAATAATCGTAAAACAAGTATATAAAATAATTTGGCTTTAAGAAAGAAAGGTTGTATATATTTAATAGCTTAGAAAAATAAGTTTATATCAAAACAATTTATATTAAAAATAGTCAAGAGCCAACTGTTCACTTCCCCAACAATTCAATTTAAATCTCCATTTACATTGACCCAATTCCAATTCAAATAACTCCAAATTCCATTGGACTTGATTAATTCCCAATTCAAGTTGAATCAATCCTGATTCCTTCCCAAATTTAAATCAAATTCTAGTTGATTTTAATCCTGTTCAATTTTAATTATAATTTCCCATTATCCCAATCAATTTGAATTATTATCAATTTAATTTCAGAATCTAAATCACTTCAATATAATCCACTCAACCCCATTCTCACATTAAATTCCCACTTTAAACTTCAAATTCTTTCCATTTTATAAGTTCAAAACTTATATCACTTTGGGTTTTTATATCATATTTCAGGGAAAAATCAAAACTCAACCTCATAGAGTTTATTTCAAATTATCTTTAATATCATGTATATCCATACATATATACATATTTATTTCTTGGCCCTCCCAGCCATGTTTTACAATTTTAAACCACCCTGAGTTTTAAATTCAAATCAAATTTCAACAACCCATTGTTTTCAACAAGTCCCAGTTATCCAAGTATACTTATTTATTATTTTTCATTACTTTGAAACAAAATGTCCGAATTCTGAGACCAGATTTAGAATTTCATTTTCAATCAATTAAATTTTAATTGGGTTGTATTTTTGTTTCTACTTAATTTAATTCCACTTCAAGATTTCAGTTTGGTTGTATTATATTACTTCTAAATTTTAAATTTCAATAATTAACAACCAATTACCTTAATATTTATTAGAAGGAAATATTACTTTATATATCAAAATATATATTTATATAAAATCATTTAAAATCTTTATAAGAAAATAACAAGTACGCTCTCATATATTTATACTCAACTCTTTCTAGAGTACTACGGACTCTATTCAATGAGTAATCCCCACCAGAGCCAAGGTTCTCGCTTAACCTTTAAGCTCTGATACCAAATGTAACGACCCGAAATTTTCGAGCCTGAAAATTCCAGATACTTATGAAAAAGAAGAAAGAGATATAAGAAGAAGAACAGAACACCAAACATCTCACATTCGCAGCGGATAAAATATAATAATAAACAATAACAGTTTAGAAAAGAATATTATAACTGTCGATTACATTTAAATACATCAGAGTTTCACATAAATCCAAATGCTGGACATATACAATCAATTTATCGCAGAATTACAATAATATAATTACAGCGGAAATATTCTACGCGTTCTTGCCATCCAGCTCGCCTCCTGAGTTCCAGATCGTCCTACCTGAAAATTTGTAATACTCGGTCTGACCCGAGCATTACATCAAAGTAACACCCGGGTCAGGCTGGAAACCAGCGTGACTAATCTCAACTAACATGGAATATCAAGCATACAACTTAAATAAAACCCGGGGTAACTTGTATCAATTAACCAATTCACAATTTGCTATAGACAATGCTTATTTCACATATAAATTTCTAAGTACCAGACTTAGATAAAATATCCAATCCACTTAAATCATTTCATCCCTGCTTATTGATTTCACAAAACAAATTTTAAAAAAAAATCGAAGTGGTTTTCGGGTATTTCCCAATACCCGATCCCGGTCTCTTCGAAACTCAAGCTATCCTACCCAAGCTATTCAAATGAAATACATCACATTTCATATCAGAGATTTCAACTCATTCAAATCATTCAATACCATCACTCATCCATAAGCAAAACTTATCCACATACAAACCAATTCAATTGATTCCATCTGAATTTGTAATCCCATTCACTTATATTCCATCATATTATATTAATTAATTCCAAGTCAAATAATTCAATTATCCCTTCAACATTTCATCAGCATTAATCAACCTGGATTAATTATTCTTCAATTACGTTCAAGTAATTACCTTTAATTTATTTCATGATATTAATTGTTCTTGACCCAAATCAATAAGAACTTTTAATTGCCTCAGGAATTAATTAAGTATTTTAATCACATTAGTCCATAATTATTTATATTAATTAACTTCTCATAAGTCACTTGTATTGATTTATTTTCTCAACTAATCAGTCTCTATTTAAAATATTAATTTCATAGATTAATGTTTTCTCATTTACATTTCTAATCAAATTTTAATTATATTAAATAATTAATCATTAATTAAAACATATATATATATCATTCTTGATTTATCTTAACCAATGATTAATTATCTTATTTTTTTTACTTTATTATATAAATTAACTACTCCTTAATTAACCATTATAATTTATCTCTTGATTAATTCCACAAGGTAATTATATTTTTATTAATTCCTTTAAGCAATTATTTATCAATCCACTCAATGATCATTTCAATTAATTTAGACCCAATTAATTAACCCAAATCATAAATTAATTTAATTAATTAATTATCCCTTCAATTATCCTTTTTAATTAATGAATCCCTAATCATTAATCCTTTATTGATTTTAATCTGAACCATTTTCTTATTTACGACTTAAGTTCCCAAACGCTTCGAGTCAAACAATAATCAACTCGAAAATCAATCAAAAACCAAATCAACAGGTCATCAAAGCACAGTGCACATCAAATCAATTCAACCACTCAACCAAATATTTAAATTTAACTACTTAAATTTAA
The DNA here is from genome assembly GCA_030765085.1 of Allium cepa. Classification (NCBI taxonomy): domain Eukaryota; kingdom Viridiplantae; phylum Streptophyta; class Magnoliopsida; order Asparagales; family Amaryllidaceae; genus Allium; species Allium cepa. The sequence continues at coordinate 1,042,251,274 of CM060928.1, forward strand.
ATAAAACTCCAACAAAGTGAGATTTACTCACCTTAGATTTTTGCAATTCCATCCTATCCTGACTTGTTTCTTCACAATTATTGACCTTGTATAAACATTGGACGATTCTCATTAATATTTGAATCAAATTGAAAAATTAAATTTCCATGTGATAAATTTAATTTACTAGTGATTTTAATTTAACTAATAATTTAAATTTTAAATGAATAATTAAATTTCGAACTAATTTTCCCTTCTTTTTTTTTAAACCCTAACGTATAATTCCCAATCCGGAACCAACATTAATTCATTCCTAAATTTCAAATTCCCATCACTGTAGCAAACAATTTTTTTTTTATTATGAACATATATTATAAAATCTTAGGGAAAAGTAACATAAAACAGGGACTGCTCACCCACTGTCACGAGCTTCGATGACGAATCCCCAATCCATACCCACATCGCCGAAAGTCATGCCACCACCACGACATACGCGAAGCCACCCTTCCCCCTTACGAACACCATCGATGCCACAAAGTCGCCGCGTGAAATCCATGTATACGACGCGGCCCAAAGTCGCGAGCTTCAAATCACCGAGACGAAAACATCGAGCATCATCATCGCGTCATCCTAAAATTGCCGCGAACCCTAGCTCACGCGTCAAATCCAGATCGAAGTCGAAGTCTCCAGAGACGTGAACCCTAACCCAACCAGACTCGAGTCGAACTCGACCTCCCTCCTCGAACGCGGCTCAACCCAATCCACGGCAACTCTACCTCCTTATCTGAGTTGGCGTCGCGATGCTCTTCCCCTCCCCATGAGCGATCGCTTGAGTTCCAATTATTAACCGTTGAGGACGAAAGGGAAGCGAGAGAGAGAGGGGAAGCGTGCCGCCTTTATGATTCCAATTTTTATTTTTATTTTTATTTTGTTTCGATCCAAGCCCAGATTATACGGCCACTATGATTTTGATTGTTTCTTCTTTCTTTTTTTCTATACGTTTAAAGAGTTCGGTTTTCAACTGAGAATAGAGAGGGACGAAGATGTAAATCTTGCGAATAGCTTCTAGCGTAAGCTTTGATTATTATAGAATTAAATATTCAAAAATATCTCGTGTTGTATAACGCGAAATTCCGGACCCCGAATCAGATATGCCTACAGGCGTTCATAAGGTTACACCCGCATTCAGAACACAATAGAACGTGTCTCGAACGCTAATTTGAACGCATGTGCAAGTTACAGAATTAAACGATCGATATTAAATTAAATCGATTAAAATAAGTCTAAGCGTTTCGAGCTGCCAGGGTCAAACGACAATTCCGATTGCTACGGAAATTGAAATCCGATAATAACTAACTATTACGGATCCAGTGGAACTGTTTTCGACGGATTTCGAGACTGTGCCTTGGAAGGCTATTTTTAAATTCAATTTAAGCGATATACTACTAAAGCTGAACAAATCACCTTTATATTAAATTTCAACCATTATATTATCTTCAGTGCTATCAATATAAATTTTATAAGCCTTCAAATTATTTTAAACAGGCTTAGAAATACCAGTTTTATTGTTTTACCCAATTTTCAATTATATAATTCAATATTGAACTATAAAATTCAATGATTTAATTATCAATTAAATATTTATATCTCGAATTCAAGTCAACATCAACTTGTAAATGTTTAAAAAATCAATTTATTATTCCAATTTAAATTGTTAGAAATTCCGGGTCGTCACACCAATTTTATAAGTTAATTACTTATAATCTTTTATTTTACAAAATCTATTCATTTTATAACTTCACAATTTATTAATCTATAAATTTCATTCCCTTATGAAATCCACTTATACTTCATTTTAACACTTATAAAAACTCGTTTTATAATTCCAATATCTTAATTTATAAATATCAATTTTATAAAACTTTTATATGAATCGTTTATAGTAATTTAAAAATCCCAATTCAAACTATTTTATAAAATCTTTAACTCCATATTTCAAAAATCAATTTTCAACTATATTTCTCAAAAATCATAAATTTTATAACATTAAAATTATAACGTTTATTTTTTTAAAATGAATCAATTCCAAAATTTAATAAAATGTATACTTTGAAAAATCACTTTAAAATCCTTTCAAATTCAAAATCGTTATTTTAACATTTTTAAAAGTCCAAAAATAGGCCCAATGCTGCAACAGCACTAAATATAATAACCATGGCATCCAAAACATCGTATATCATATGATAACAGAATATATCACAATATCTATAAATAAATCAATACGGTTGAGGAATCCAGTTGGATCCTCCCAACCTGTTTCCCTGCATCCACAGATGTTAGCACAATACCAATCCTGTTTCAAATATGGGATATCGCGGTACATGGGTTTTATAAAATATTATCCGCTATTATGCGGCGCAATAGGGTCTCATCCACTATATAATGCGGGAAATCAACTCCAAGTATATATATAATACCAATTCCACTTCAAGGTGAAATATCGTGGTATATGTGTTTAATAAATAACATCCACTTAATATACGGCGTATAGGGTCTATTTAAAACAACAGATAATAATTTATCATTCAAGCATACAATCAAGCAATTTTAAATATAACTATTTAAAATTTAAATCGAAACAGTATCGATTGAGTGAGAAGTTCTCACCTTGCTTTCAATAACAGTCGCAGTGTTTTATTTCGAATAAAATTAAACGCGCGCTTAATTTTACCTAAAATTTTCACTAGCCTCAAACGACTCAAAGCCAGCTCCATTGCGTAGTGCTCGTCAATACAAACCTGACGCAACTTGTTTCGTGCGAAACGGACATCGTATGAAATAGTTATGATGTTTTAAAGTTTAACCGAATTTAAATATTTTATAAATTTACATTTTCTTTTTACTTTTACCCTCAAATCAATCTGGGTCGTTGATTTCCTTCTGATGAGAATCTGGGCCGAGCACTTATGCTTCTTCTCCCCTTCGTGAAACCGTGCCCCTCCAACAAACCCATAGCCGCCACCTTGCTTTGAATTTTTGCAACCTCGTCGAGCCACCTGACGACGATCAGGTGCAAGTACCTCGAAGCTCGAAGCAAGCTCCACCTTCGGCTGGAACAACATGAAGCTTGGCCTCCCTAGGGCATTGATTTTCGTGCACGAATGGTAGGAGGGCGCGGCCCTCCAACTCTATCCACGTCGCGAATTAGACGATCACCACCGTTAAGAACGTAGATCTCGTCGAGCCCGACATTTTTCTAGTTGGAGGATTTACGTAATTGTTTTGTGTGATTTTTAGGGAGAAAGCGAGATGTTTTCTGGCCATTGAAAACAAAAATGGCGGAAGAATTAGGGTTAGGGTTTTGCAAAATAGAAGTAGACAAGTCCTTTTATAGAAAATTTCACAAAACACTATTCATCCGAATTTTCCGAACTCCAAACGAAATGTGTCGGCTGACATTTCTAGGGTTTAACCCACGTTCCGGACACAATGGAATAGGTATTGAGAGCCAATTCGATCATATGTGCGAGTTACGGAAATAAACGATCAAATTTAAATTAAATCGGTTAAACTAATTTCTATGCGTTTTAGCTTGCCCCGGACAAACCGTAAGTCCGATTGACACGAAATTTGAAATCACACAATGATATAACATTATGGATCCGATGAAACTCGTTTCGTCGAAATCCGAGAATGTTTGAAAAATGGCTATTTTAACTCGTCAATTAAATATTAAAATATTCAATTTCTGCAAATTAACTTTTAATTTAATTTTAAAAGTTCTATAACATCATTCTAACTCCAATATGATTTTATAAAACTCTATAAATCATTTTTAATCACATTAAATCCAATTTCCAATTATTTCTGTATTTTTTCAAATATTAAATTATCGATTTAATTATCCAATTAAATTCAGATATTCGAAATAAAATTTATTCGACTTACAAATTTTACTTGTTAATATTTAAATCAATTAAATATACGAATTTCAAATGACAGAAATTCTGGGTCGTTACAAAGACAAATATAAACAATAGATGCAGCAAGCAAGCAGTTCATTTTATTTTGCAAGAAAAGCGAAGCAATTATTTTTTAGCAGCGGTTCTTCTCCTTTGAAAATTCTAATTTGACAACCTGAAATAAAAATAAGATATATAATTTTTTTTTTAACAAAAGATAAGGATGGAACTTAAAACAAAAGTAGTTTTTTTTTCCGAAAGCAACTAAGGTCAAATGAACAAGGCCAAACACAAACAGCATTTTTTTTTCTATTTTTTTCAAAAGAAGAAACAATAAACAATTGATAAATAAAACAAATTACACTAAGACTAATTTTTTTTATTGAAGAGACTAAATCAAATGAAAAACAAACACAATTGTAAACGCTCTGCTTCTTTTCTTTTTTTATGACCAGGGCTTGGCCCAGTTGAATCTATCCACAAATAAAATATAAAAAAAGTCCCAGCATTCTTATCTTCGATTCCACAACTTCTCCTAATAACCTTTGTTTATTTTTTTCTTCTGTTTAAATCGCAACTAAAAGAAGCTCAACCAAAAATCCTCAATTCAAATCACAATTAAAAGAAGAAGAAAAATGTCGTGAGTTCTGTATCGCCATTTAGTTTTTTGATTTGAAATCGTGAGCGAAGGCGTTTGATTGCCGGCCGAGGCGAAGGTGTGGTTCGCAACAGGTATTTGATGATTTGAATGAGGGTTTGTGGAGGTATTGGATTTCAAGTCGAGGAGAGTGGTGATTGCAGTTACTCGTGAGTTCGATTCAGGCGAATGGGGTTGTGAATTTGCTGATTTGGGAAGATGATTGAAGATTGAAGTGATCACAGAGGTCGGTAGGTATGATGAAGTGTTGTAAGGTGGTTCAGTCAGAAATGACAGTATGGCAAGTGTGGATTTGGGTTTTTGGTTGATGTAGAAGTTTGTGGTGGTTTGGGGAAGTGGTTGTTAGAAGATTTGATGTAGGGAGAGGCACATGTTATCGTCGATGGGGTTCAATTTAGATGCACGCAGTGAATCGAGGAGGTTGCTGTGATGTATGGATTGTTTTTAACAGCAGCAGTATGGAAGTGGTCGCAGTGAGCAGGTTAGTTGTTGTGGTTTGTCGGCAGAAGGTAGGGTAATGTATGAATGATGGCAGTTGCAACGGTTTGGACAGTGAAGAGAAGGTGGATGGTTCAGGCTTGTCGGTGGAAATGTGTACGGTTGATGGGTGCTGCAAATGGCAATCGTATGACAGGCGGCAACAATCTTATGATGGTGTCTTGGCTGAGATGGTTAAGGTAGGTATTGTTGCAAGGAGATGGACAGAGGGGTGAGTGTGTAGTTGATGGCAGTTATGTAGGTGAGTTCGGCAATGGTCAGTATGGTGATATAAGGGAAGTGGTGTGCTTTTGGTATGAATGATGTATTGGAGTGTTTTATGTGGCAAGAAGACTTGTTTTTAAGAATGTATGTAGTTGTTTGTGGTGTGGCAACAGTCCAGGTAGGTCGATTGTTGTCGGTCAATGTGTGAGAAGTGTATGAGGCAAGAAGAGTGTGGATGGTGGTATCAGGTGTGGTTGCAATGGTGTTCTTTGAAGTGCAGTTTTGAATTGGTTTAGGGAAGTATGAAGGGAATGCAAAAGTGTGGTTAATAGTGAATGGTGATGATGGTGGTATTTGACAGTGAGGAGGAGGGAAGAGGTGATGTGTTTGTGGCTGTGGTTTGATTTGCGTGAGGCAGTGGGTCAGTAGAGATGGTAGAGGAACGGTAAGAAGGATGAGGAGCAGTTGTGTTGAGAAGTGTCGGTGGTAGATGAAGAGGATGTGCACTGTATTGCAGTTGAATAGTGATAGTAAACAACAGAAATTAGCGGAAGTTAGTAGACGTAAAATAGTAAGAAAATTGTGTATGGAGAGTATCTTTTTTATGGAAAGTGAAGAAAATGTAAATGCAATGTATAGTCTAGAAAATAAAATAAAATGTTTTTGTTTTTGTTTTGAAATTTTATATTTTTTTTAATATATTTGGAAATGAAAATGCCAAGGAAACTAGAACAACAACAAATCAAAATGAAAATAACGACCACACACAAACACAATTTCTTTTAATGCAAGTTAGCACACAAAACAAACACGCATTAAAATCAAAAAAAATAATTCGAAAAATATAAAATTAAAATTGATACTATTCCTCGGCAACGGCGCTAAAAACTTGTTTATAGACTAATTTTCTATCGGTTTAGAAAATAGTCGAGAAATTTCAAATTAAATTTAACTGCAAGTGCTGGGCATACTATCGTAGTACGTGGCGATTATGGGTCGACTCGCAAGGAATTGTTGATTTTAAATTTCTATTCAATCAAATTGACCAAAGTGAAAGTGATTAGCTAGAAAATGTAAGAAAATTGCAAAAAGAAGGTGATGAAAATATGAGAGTAGAAAAACAATTTAGAGATAAATTCACTCTCTAGATCATATAGTTCAACAATTTATAAAATTATAATCTTTTTTTTGCCATAAGTGAGTTTAAATGATGTGTGTATCTCAAGTATGGCTCATTTGTGCTATTACTTAGCCCACTTAAGCCATCAAACTATAACACAACCTTTAAACCACTTTTAATTCTTATGAAAAATAACAAGAAATTGAAAATGATAAGCATGGTCCATTAACTATTGATTAGAAATATTGACCATCAAATTATGATTTAATTTCAACTCATTGCCACAATCATATGTAGATGAAGAGACAATTTGTGATTCATATGACTAAGCATATCTTATTTGTTTTGAACAATATAGAATATCAAACTCAATACCAAACACAAAATTACATAAACATCAACTTTCCATGAAGCACAAAAAGAGAGCAAAGATTATCAAATTGTTGAAGCTACATGATTAGATGCTTCATTACCCCTAAATATAAGGGATTAGTCTCTCATTTGTGTTATTATATCAACATAAGTAGCATGCAACATGAAACTAAAAATAAAAGAAAATGAAAGCTAACGAAAAAGACAACTAATCTAATTGCATAAAGGAAAATCTACACTACTTGCATAAATAAACAAATCTACACTACTAGCATGAAAGAAAATAAAGAAAAGAAGAAAAGAGCATGTATTGAAAATTGCATAAAACAAAAAAGAATTATATAAAAGAAATGGCTAAGTATCCATGAAAAAAAAGAAGGGAGCTCGATTTATTTTTGAGCCTAAACTAAAACTAAGTGAGACTAACGAAGAAGAGGGTTACATGAAACGTAAGAGGTATTTATATATGTGTTAAAGCCTAATTCATATTTTTGGAGAATGCCCAAATTTCCCTTGAGGTAGTGTGCCCACCAAGTAATCATTAGTATTCTTAATCCCCCACTTTAATGGTCTTTTAGTATGTGCATTAGCTCCTAATTGAAAATCAAGGTAAGTGGGTAGGTGGGGTCCTCCATGTTCATGAGTTTGAATTATTTTCATGTTCGTTTGCTTTATTTCCTTTCAGCATGCAAAACTTCATGAAGCTACTTGTATTTGAATGTATTCCTACAAAACAAAATAGTAATTTTCAATTAAATTTTAGAAAATTAATATATCACAAAAATGACTATTTTGCCCTTGGATGAAGATGAATATGTGACAATTTGAAATAATTTGAATTTTTGGTTTAAACAGGTTAAAATACCCAATATGATCATTTATTTAATTTAAATATATTAAATATGGTGGTAAAAATATGCATATTTACGTGCACATCAAATATCCTCACACTTATCTTTTTATTCATCCAAGAATAAACTAAAACTAAGATTATTCTGTTTTCGTAGGGAGCACGATTGCATTGAGCGTATGCAACAAGCCGTTCAACCTCTGGGTGTCCCCAGTAGGACGAGTGTTGTCTAATGAGGGTTTTCAATGAATACTACCCACGAAATCCAAATGTAGGATGAAAATATTTACAAAATGCAAGATTTCTTTATAAAGAGACGAATGCAAGATTTGAAAACATATACAAATGAAGGGTTTACTTTTAAATCGACACAAATAAGTTAAATATAGGTTTTGGTCATTATCTTGAAAATTTAAGTCATTTGCTCGTCAAAATTTCCAACAAAGACAAAGTTATCATAGCAAATAGACTATAGTTTAACTTGTTGTTTCGGTTGATAACAAAGTCTAACTATGAAATGGATCCTTAGTTGATTATCAATGTTTATCAAGGTGGTATATTCATTTCTTTTGAATAACAAGTCAAATCAAATAAGTTAAAATAGTGCTTGGATTTCATTTGCTTACTCTCTCTTATTTTTTTGCAAATTTTATTGATATTTACAGTATTTACATATGCCTAACTCGGATAAACTGAGACCAGATATATTACCCATGCACTGTCTTGTGGAATTATATGAGGGGAATACAGAGCATGGCGAGTAAACACACGAGTAGGAACACCTATTAACTATAGGTGTTATTAAAAAGAATTTTTATATATACACTTAGCTTAGATAAACTGAGGACAGATATACCGATTGTGCACTGCCTTTCGGGCTTACGTAAGAAATGTACAGAGCATGGCGAGTGTACACATAAGTGTGTGCACATGTCGACCGTAGGTGTTAATAGAAAATATTTAAATATATACAAATGTTTTGTTTTTTATATGTTTTTTTTTTATTTTTTTTGAAAGAGAAAGTTTTGCAAAATGATCTTATCACCACTTAACTTAGAAGACAAAAAAATGTTATATTCTTTACTTTAAATCAACCACTTTTTAAAATAAAGATTTTTAGTTAAGATATATTTCATAATTATCACGTATGAACCTTCCTATATATTGGTTAAACTATCGTTATTTGTAATCTAACTTCATTTTTATTTTTGTTAAGACAAATAAATTTTCAATAATTTCAATTTGATAACCAAAATCATATATTTATCTTATAGTGTTCCTTTTAAAAATAAATTAAAATACTTAAAAAAAACCTTTTTTTTGTTTATTTGTTTTTTTTATGTTTTTTTTGTTTTGGAAAAAAAATGTAAAATAAACATGAAAAATTAAAAATGAAGATGAGACTCCCACCCATGCTTAATGTTGACTGTGTCCCCACAATCAATCCAAGTGAAAGGAGTAAAATAGAACAAAAATAAAAAATGACCTATATTTACATGAAAATGAACAGTATTTACACGAGATCAAAAAATATATCGTCAAAAAGTAAATGAAACGGTCTTCCAAAGACCGATTCTTTTTCTCGCCAAGTATGCGGGACACAGCATAAGCTCAAAAAACCAAATCGTGAAAGATTTCGAAGTTGAATGTGGATTTCAAAAAATGAATGTCGTTCTATTAAAACTTGTATGAGTTGTTTCTTTTTCGATAATTATCGGGGTTGATAGAAAAAATGGTTGAAGATCAAGTTTATTCTCACCAAATTGAAATTCAATTTTATCTTTGAAAACTTCTTCAAAATTATTGAATTCAAAATCAAAATGGTGATTTGACTCATCCCCTACAGAAACAACTCATTTTCTAAAAGTCCAAAGAAATCATATCCATTGAATTCATCTTTCTTTGATGGATTATCAACAACTTCATTGCATATATCATTTTCAAAAACCAAAGTTGTTGTATTCAAATTTTCAAAATCGAAAAAAAGAAGATCGAATTTTAAATCAAGTTTAACATCCTTAGAAGAATTGAAATCCAACTCAATTACCGTTTTTTCAACAACTCCGTTAAGATTGTCATTTTCAAAAGTTGTTATTTGAACATCGTCGATTTGGATAAAAGATGGATTATCATTTTACTCGTAACATGTTAGGACTTCGTTTTATTTATCACGTTGTTTCATATATGTTTCAATCAACAAATCCATGTGATCATTGTAAATTTCATCCATTTTCTCAACAAAATTCAATTTATAGTTATTAACATGAGGATTTTCACTTTGAAATTGTTGAGAACAAAGATTTTCAATCGTAATGTGGTTAAGATTATTCCCATTACCAAATTCATTTGAAAAGTTGTTTCTATTTTCACTTTGAGTTTAAAATTCATTTTGGAGTTCAAAATTGAAGTGGCATGGGTTATACTCGAAGTCATTTGAATTTTGAAGTGAATTCAAATTTTGATTATTTTGAAAATTTTGACTTGAGTTATCACACAAATAAGAACTATACAAATCATTTGATTTTGTTATGTAAAGATTTCAAGTAGAGATGAAATGCTACTTTCTAGATTCCAGGGTTGGTCATTGTTTTGAAAACTTTGTTATTCAAAATTCGAATTGTTTAAAGAATAGTTGTTGTTAAAATATCCATATGAATTTGAAGTGAAATCATATGGATTATATTTATTTGCACAACTATTGTAAAATTCAAGTGTGTGGGGAAACTTGAACATTTTCAAGAATGTTTTTGTTCTCCTTTTTTATAAAGGAAAAATATTTACATATAGAATTTATTTTGCAAAATGAAAAATTGATTTATTTTTTTTGTTTTTTGTAAAGATTTTTTTGGATTTTTTGAATTTTGATTTGAAAATTTTCAAAGGAAAAGGAATAAAATTAAGTTAAGAAATATTTACAATTTTTTTTAGTTTTGGATTTGGATTTTTTGTTTTTTTTTTAAAATATGCATGAACTAATTCAACTAAATGAATGCAGTGGTTAATTACAAACTTTTATCCTAAGTTAACCCAAAATTGTATAATTACACTTTGTCTTACTTCAACATGATCGTTCTTAGCCAGGTAACGGGCAGGGGTTATCAGTGCACCATGAATAACCATGGCAATGCAGCAAAAGGTTTAAGTACCTTCATAGAAATAATTCACTATAATATTTACGAATCACCGTAATATTTATAACTAATTATTGCTCCACCGTAGCCTGGACGCCGAGAAATTAAATTGTCGAAAGAAGACAAATTGTTAGTATACAATTAAGCGTTATTGATGTCTAACCGTTATTACTAATCTAAATTCTAAGATGATATGCAAAGCTGAAATTAAACGAGTATTTACAATGCCAATTTGAATGGATTTTTTATGAATTTTTGAATTTTTTTTATATAAATGCAAACGCAAACAACCAACTATACAAGACAAATAAAAACAATAGATATAGAAGCAAGTTATTTTATTTTGCAAAAAAAGCGAAGCAATTATTTTTAGCAGTAGTTCTTCTCCTTTTGAAATTCAACTTTGGCAACCTGAAATAAAAAACAAGATATAATTTTTTTTTAACGAGAGACAAGGATGGAACTTAAAAAAAATAAAACAAGACATAACAAAAGGAATTTTTTTTAAAACGGCTAAGGTCAAATGAACAAGGACAAACAAAACAATATTTTTTTTCGTTTCTCTTTTTTTTTTTTGAATTTTTTCTTTCAAAAGAAGAAATACACTAAGACTAAAATATTTTTTATTATTGAAGAGACCAAATGAAATGAAAAACAAATACAATCGTAAACACTTTGCTTCTTTTTTTTATGACCAGGGCCTGGCCCAATTGAATCAATCCACAAATAAAATATAAGAAAAGTCCCAGCATCCTTATCATCGATTCTAGAACTTCTCCTAATACCTCCATTTATTTTTTTCTTCTGTTTAAATCGCAACTAATAGAAACTCAACCAAAATTCCTCAATTCAAATCATAATTAAAAGAAGAAGAAAAATGTTGTGAGTTTCGTATCGCCGTTTGGGTTGTTGATTTGAAATCATCAGTGAAGGCATTTGATTGCTGGTCGAGGAGAAGGTCTAGTTCGCAATGGGTATTCGATGATTTGGATGCGGGTTTGTGGAGGTATTGAATTTCAATTCGAGGAGAGCAGTGATTGTAGTTACTCACGAGTTCGATTCAGGCAAATGAGGTTGTGGATTTGCTGATTTGGGGAGATGATCGGAGATTGAAGTGATCGTAGAGGTCAATAGTTCCGATGAAGTGTTGTAAGGTGGTTCTGTCAGAAACGACAATATGACAAGTGTGAATTTGGGTTTTTGGTCGATGTAGAAGTTTATGGTGGTTTGGGGAATTGGTTGTTGGAAGATTCAATGCAGGGAGAGGCACAGGTGATCGTCGATGGGGTTCAATTTAGATGCACGTCGTGAATCGAGGAGGTTGCTATGATGTATGGATTGTTTTTAACAGCAGCAGTATAGAAGTGGTCGCAGCGAATAGGTTAGCTATTGTGGTTTGTCGGCAGAAGGCAAGGTAATGTATGTATGCAGATAGTTGCAGCAGTTTGGTCAGTGAGGAGAAGGTGGATGGTTCAGGCTTGTCAGTGGAACTGTGGACAGTTGATGGATGCTGTAAATTGCAGTTGTATGAGAGGCGGCAACAGTCTTGTGGTGGTGTCTTGGCTGAGATCGTTAAGGTAGGTAATGTTGCAAAGGGATGGACAGAGGGGTGAGTGTGTAGTTGATGGCAGTTATGTAGGTGAGTTCGGCAGTGGTCAATATGATGATGAGATGGGAAGTGGGATGGTTTTTGTATGAATGATGTATTGGAGTGTTTTATGTGGCAGGAAGACTTGTTTGTAAGGATGTATGCAGTTGTTTGTGGTGTGTCAACAGTTCAGGTAGGTCGATTGTTCTCGGTCAGTGTGTGAGAAGTGTATGAGGCAAGAAGAGTGTGGATGGTGGTATCAGGTGTGGTTGCAATGGTGTTCTTTGAAGTGCAGTGTTGAATTGGTTTAGGGAAGTATAAAGGGAATGCAGAAGTGTGGTTAACAGTGAGTGGTGATGATGGTGGTATTTGATAGTGAGGAGGAGGGAAGAGGTGATGTATTTGCGGTTGTGGTTTGATTTGCGTGAGGCAGTGGGTCAGTAGAGATGGTAGAGGAACAGTAAGAAGGATGAGGAGCAGTTGTGTTGAGAAGTGTGGGTGGTAGATGAAGAGGATGGGCACTGTATTGCAGTTGCACAGTGAAAGTAAACAAAAGAAATTAGCGGAAGTTAGTAGATGTAAAACAGTAAGAAAAGAATTTTTTTGTGGACAGGGAAGAAAATTTAAATGCAGTGTATAGTCTAGAAAAGGAAATTAAATATTTTTGTATTTGTTTTGAAATTTTGTATTTTTTTAATATATTTGGAAATGCAAATGCCAAGGAAACTAGAACAAAAACAAATCAAAATGCAAACAGTGAACACACACAAACACATTTTCTTTTAATGCAAGTTAGCACACAAAACAAACATACATTAAAATCAAACAAAAATAATTCGAAGAATATAAAATTATAATTGATATATTCCCAACAACGGTGCCAAAAACTTGTTTATCGGCTAATTTCTAACGGTTAGAAAATAGTCGAGAAATTTCAAATTAAATTTAACAGCAAGTGCACGGCGTACCATCGTAGTACTTAGCGATTATGGATCGACCCACAGGAAATTGTTGATTTTAAATTTCTATTCAATCAAATTAATCAAAGTGAAAGTGATTAGGTAGAAAATGTAAAAAAATTGACAAAAAGAAGGTGATAAAAATATGAGTGTAGAAAAACAATTTAGAAATAAATTCACTCTCTAGATCATATAGTTCAATAATTTATGAAATTATGATCTCTCTTTTTTGGTCACAAGTGAGTTTAAATGATGTGTTTATCACAAGTATGGCTAATTTGTGCTATTACTTAGCCCACATAAGCCATCAAACTATAACACAACCTTTAAACCACTTTTAATTCTCATGAAAAATAACAAGAAATTGAAAATGATAAGCATGGTCCATTAACTATTGATTAGAAATATAGACCATCAAATTTTTATTTAATTTCACTTCATTGCCACAATCATATGTAGATGAAGAGGCAATGTGTGATTCATATGACTAAGCATATCTTATTTGTTTCGAATAATATAGAATATCAAACTCAATACCAAACACAAAATTACATAAACATCAACTTTCCATGAAGCACAAAAAGAGAGCAAAGATTATCAAATTGTTGAAGCTACATGATTAGATGCTTCATTAACCCTAAATATAAGGGATTAGTCTCTCATTTGTGTTATTATATCAACAGAAGTAGCATGCAATATGAAACTAAAAATGAAGGAAAATGAAAGCTAATGAAAAAGAAAACTAATCTAAATGCATAAAGGAAAATCTACACTACTTGCATAAATAAACAAATCTACACTACTAGCATGAAAGAAAATAAAGAAAAGAAGAAAAGAGCATGTATTTAAAATTGCATAAAATAAAAAAGAATTATGTAAAAGAAATGAACAAGTATCCATGAAAACAAAGAAGAGAGCTTGATTTATTTTTGGGCCCAAACTAAAACTAAGTGAGACTAAGGAAGAAGAGGGTAACATGAAACATAAGAGGTATTTATATATGTGTTAAAACCTAATTCATATTTTTGAAGAATGCCCAAATTTCCCTTGAGGTAGTGTGGTCACCAAGTAATCATTAGCATTCTTAATCCCCCAGTTAAATGTATATGAAGCTTTAATGGTCTTTTAGCATGTGTGTTAGCTCCTAATTGAAAATCAAGGTAAGTGGGTAGGTGGGGTCCTCCATGTTCATGAGTTTGAATTATTTTCATCTTCATTTGCTTGTTTCCTTTCATGCATGCATAACTTCATGAAGCCACTTGTATTTGAATGTAAATTCCTACAAAACAACATAGAAATTTTCAATTAAATTTTAGAAAATTAATATATGCACAAAAATGACTATTTTGCCCTTGGATGAAGATGAATATGTGACAATTTGAAATAATTTGATTTTTGGTTTAAACGGGTTAAAATACCCAATATGATCATTTATTTAATTTAAATATAATATTATGGTAAAAATATGCATATTTACATGCATATCAAATATCCTCACACTTATCTTTTTATTCATCCAAGAATAAACTAAAATTAAGATAATTCTGTTTTCGTAGGGAGCACGATTGCATTGAGCGTATGCAACAAGCCGTTCAACCTCCGGGTGTCCCCAGTAGGACGAGTGTTGTCTAGTGAAGGTTTTCAACGGATACTACTCACAAAATCCAAATGTAGGATAAAAATATTTACAAAATGCAAGATTTCTTTATAAAGAGATGAATGCAAGATTTGAAAATATATACAAATGAAGGGTTTACTTTTAAATCGACATAAATAAGTTAAATATAGGTTTTGGTCATTATCTTGAAAATTTACGTCATTTGATCGTCAAAGTTTCCATTAAAAAAAAGTTATCATAACCAATATACTATAGTTTAACTGTTGTTTCGGTTGATAACAAAGTCTAACTATGAAATGGATCCTTAGTTGATTATCAATGTTTATCAAGGTGGTATATTCATTTCTTTTGAATAACAAGTCAAATCAAATAAGTTAAAATAGTGCTTGGATTTCATTTGCTTACTCTCTCTTATTTTTTTGCAAATTTTATTGATATTTACAATATATACATACGCTTAAGTCGGATAAACTGAGACCAGATATATTACCCATGCACTGTCTTGTGGAAATATGTGAGGGGAATACAAAGCATGGCGAGTGAACACACGAGTGTGAACACCTATTGACTATAGGTGTTATTAAAAATAATTTTAATATGCACCTAGCTTAGATAAACTGAGGACAGATATACCGATTGTGCACTGCCTTTCGGGCTTGCGTGAGAAAGGTACAGAGCATGGCGAGTGTACACACAAGTGTGTGCACATGTCGACTGTAGGTGTTAATAGAAAATATTTAAATATATACAAATGTTTTTCTATATGTTTTTTTCTAATTTTTTTGAAAGAGAGAGTTTTGCAAAATAATCTTATCACCACTTAACTTAGAAGACAAAAAAAATGTTATATCCTTTTCTTTAAATCAACCACTTTTAAAAAAAAAGATTTTCAGTTAAGATATATTTCATAATTATCACGTATGAACCTTCCTATATATTAGTTAAACTATCGTTATTTGTAATCCAACTTCATTTTCATTTTTGTTAAGACAAATAAATTTTCAATAATTTCAATTTGATAACCAAAATCATATATTTATCTTATAGTGTTCCTTTTAAAAATAAATCAAAATACTTATAAAAACCTTTTTTTGTTTATTAGTTTTTTTTGATGTTTTTTTTAGTTTTGGAAAGAAAATGTAAAATAAACATGAAAAATTAAAAATGAAGATGAGACTTCCTCCCTCGCTTAATGTTGACCATGTCCCCATAGTTAGTCCAAGTGAAAGGAGAAAAATAGAACAAAATAAAAAATGACCTATATTTACATGAAAATGAACAGTATTTACAGGAGATCAAAAATTATATCGTCAAAAAGTAAATGAAACGATCAAAAAATATATCGTCAAAAATCGTATGAGTTGTTTCCTTTCGATAATTATCGGGGTTGATAGAAAAATTGGTTTTGTAACGACCCAGGATTTTGGCAATAATATTTTAATAAATATTTAATCCAATTAAATAAAATGTAAACTTATCATTTTAAAATGAATATGACTTTTGGAAATATTTACCATTTATTTATAGACATTTGTATTTTGAAAATTTAAAATAAATCTCTTAATAATATGTACAATAAAATCTATCTTGTATAATTGAATTAAAATGCTTTATCTTGCTTTCATTTGGTATATACATACATACATACATACATACATACATACATACATACATATATATATATATATATATATATATATATATGGATGATAATGTTTAAGATAAAATCAAATTCTATCAATATAAAACATAAGTATAAAACATTAGTAAAACATGTGAATATAATTTAAATGTTGATAATTAAAATAGAAATAAAAGTAAAAACAAGAATTAAGTAGGTGTGGTATGCTTGCAACATAAGCTGAAAATTGTAAGAACAAAGTAGAAAAAAGAAATCAGACAAAGTGTACATGTACATACAAAATATCTATATACAACAAAAACATAATAATAGTATGTAAACAACTTAGGAAACCATGGCATTAAATGCCATCATCTCAGCCAAAAATAGGTCCATTCAAAATATTTAGAAAATTCGTTCATAACAAAAGAAGACTAAACTAGATACTACCTTCCCATATTACAAACTGTTTTCTCTTATAAATATACATCTAAGCTATTTTAGTTCGTTCAGTAACAACTTAAGATAAACCAGGAAAATTATAATCAGTATCTTTATTTTACAAAGCTCAACTCAATTCAAACTACAGTTTACAAAAACAGATTCAAAGGCAGATTCATACTACAGGTTTTCACAACATCAAATTGTTCCTTGTTCAGCAAGCCTTGCAAGTGAGTAAACATCAATTATTAAAGCTTCAAGTTTAATTTAAAAACAGTTCAGGATATGCATTGATCATATGGTATCGTATATGCTTTATCTTTGAATATAATTCTGTATATATATATATAGGTTGCTCTGTATATTGTTCTTCTCTGTTATTGATTTCAGGGTTGATTATCATTCAAACTCAAATTGTTTTCAACTGATCATTTTAAAGCTTTCAGTTTTCATTCAAACAAGATGTTAAACCCAAATCAAAATTTTTAAAAGCTGATTAAATTCATGTTTGTAAAATATCACCAATGTCATCTTGTTTTACAGGTAATCAAGTAATAATTTGATAAATTTGATTGTTGTAAAAAAGCTAATTCAAGTTCATAACTGGAATTCTTACTGTAAATTATGATTTTTAAAACGAAAATGAAGATTTTTAGTCTAGTATTCCAAGAGCAGTTTGTATTTGAACAAAATTTGCATTTTTCCCATTTTCAGACAATCGAATCGATTTAAAAAGTTGAAATTTGGTTTGAAGCTAGTATAAACATCTGTGATCTCGAGAAAATTGTGGAATAATTTTTCTAAAGGAACGAGGTCGATTTAGGGCTTTGTTTTGAGTTTCTGGTCATGTCTGTAACGAGGCGTGTATGTCTCCTATACGTGATCGAGTTTCACGAAATTCAAGGGGGTGGTAAAGTAGCATATTGTCGTGGTGTGGACGAAGTTTGGGGATCTCAGGTGGCTTGAGCGATGGTGGCGAGGTGGTTATGTTGTTTGGGTTGAGTACAGTATTTTCGATCTAATTGTTAAATTTCGATTTGAAATTTTTGAAGGCGAATCGTAATTTGATTTCGAGTTTATGGGAGATTTGCGACTTGCCGATGGTCGTGGGGTTCGCCGGAGCTAAGCCGCATTGTAACAATCCATTTTTCCGTACCCTTTGAATCGACAATAAACCACACATATCCAACTCAAATTGCACGAAAAGACGGATCATTAAGGGTAGAAAGAAAAATAAAGACAGAACCGAATCTAACATGAATGGAATAACATATATTATTTCAATAATAATCTTTACAGCGGAAATTTTAAATACAATATTAGAGTCTAACCTAAATTCAGCTTGGACAGTAATAAACACCTGTCCTTACAATTGCTGACAAACATCAAACAAAATACACTAAGTATACTGGATAATAGAATGCGTCCATACGTAGACGAATATCTCCAGCTCTCCTTTGGAAACTCCAACCGTCTTCGACTAAACCTGAAACTACTCGGATCAGGCTTGATAAACCAGCGTGAGAAAACTCAATAATAAATGACAGTGTCATATATCAGCCTTTGAATAAAATCCTTTTGAAAAGAAAGAGTATCTCATAAGACCACGCCCACACATAAACACGGACGGGTTTTTACCTTATGATAACTAAAGCACTTTTATATATCAAAACGTCTGATATTATTTCTAATAACATTATTTTGAAAACACTTTTCAAATAAACTTATTCAAATAAGATATCAATATTTGGACTAAGTCTAAGGTAATATATCTAGACTAGGTCAACGGAATATACCAACGGAATATATGATACCAAAAGGGGGTAGCTGAAATGTTTGTAAGTAATTACAGCTATTTTGGGAATACAATCAAAATCATAAATCTCATAGGGATTGGATTTTCCAACATGATAGGAAACTAGTGACCTTTTCTCCGATCCATGCATAACAAACATAGTTCGCACGGTGCCTTAATCGCTTTTCTCAAACTAGTCACTTGGAAACTATACTTGCTACACTACAAATGATAGCCGGTAGTTCCCTGCTTTTCTCAAGCTAACCACTTTATCCACATGGGGCAATAAATGCCTTGATGTCCAAACGTATCTGGTACCTAGGGCTCAGAACATCTGATAACCCAAATCACTACTATCCGAAATGCGAGCATACATCTGACCACATAGAATCTCATCATAACCGGGGTGTGAGGCTCGCAAAGCTACGATCAATTTCTTCAAAGCCACGCTTTTCATACAAAATCACGCTTTGATCATAACAGATTCCACTTTGAATGTCACATTGTCATTCCACGTCACACGACTGATTTCTAGAAAAGTATAACTTCCTGAGCTCGTATGTCTCGGGAAAGGGTGTTAAGCTAAGAGAAGTTGCCTTCTCCGCCACCAACTGATATACGTTTATAGAAACCACTCAAATGTGATTTAGAATATAATGTCAGACAAACGTCCATACAAGTTCGTTTTCGTTCTAGGACAGAACGAAACCGAAGACACTTTCCTCGGCCATTACTAAGCGAGAAGCCCTTGCAATCCAAAAAATCTCCATCACGAGGAGACCACTACTAAAAATAACTTTATAATGGGTGCTACCCAGAGCATGTTCAACAAGCAATCTTCACGCTATAAAGATCCAGGTCTTCAATAATCATCATCTTCAACATGTCTTCACTTTCGAACGTATACATTGGTTCGAAGTGGTTTTCGGATAGGAATTAACCAAATCCAACTCCGGTTCTTTTGAAGCAATCATCGCTTTAAAAGATGTTAAGTTCATACGTGGATATCAATCATCAATCAATTACTTCATCTTTTATCTTAATCAAATATCTTTCTTAGATATATTCTTTTCAAATTATTCGATTTTCTTTTCAAATGTATATGGAACCATTAAGCCTCGTTTATCAAATCATTTGATTTATTAAACTATTCTTGAATCTTGGAATAATTACAAATCATTTTATCTTTTACTGAGGAAAACTTTTCCAAATCATTCATTTAATCTTAATCAAAGATTTCTTATATTCAAGTTATAACTTTTAACTTAGGGAAAATATTCTCAAATCATTCATTAAACCAAAATCAAAGATTTCTTTCTTAACTTCAAATCATATTCTTACAAATTGAAGACTTTCATAACATAGTACTACTGCCACTTTAAATATGGTAAATTTCACCTCCAGGCACTAATAGCAAATTTCACCTCCAGGGACTAATGGCAAGTAATCCTACATTATGAATATCTTTGTCTTTAACGATCATTATCTTCAATATATTTTATTTCCAAAATTAGTTTGAAGGGATTTTGTTTTCTTTTATCTTGGAAAAACTTAAATATGATCTTATAGAGCATCTGGGGTTTCCTTTCGATCTATTCCACCCCTCACCTGAAAAGAGAAAACATAGGCCAGGTAAGTTCAGAGCACTGGTTGCTCCACCCCTAACCTTAGTTAAACATCTTGTTTACCTTCCCAGATCTCACAAGCGGGACAAATGTACTAGTCGTTTCCACATACTCATATTTTCAACTTTATTTTTGAATTGCTTATAAATATTCCAAATTATCTTTCAAAATGCTTAATTATCCTTTTTAAAACATTCACAATTGATTCTAGGAAACGTCGTTACATTTAAACTCATATTCCAAAAGTTATAGAATTCGCAGCATAAAAGTGCTGTAGAAAGTGCAATATAAGCTTATTTGATTTAAACAACTTTTAAACATTTGACAAATTCATATTTTCCATTTCCAATATCTTTTACACCATTTTAATAGATTTATCAAATTTATTTCATATTTTTAAAACATTTAAAATATCAATTTCAAAGAAATCTCATTTTGGATTCCGAACTGCAAAACCGCGATGTTTTTAGAAAATTGTTTTGGACATATTTCAAAATCTACTCGATAAAATGTTTATTTTCTTTCTTCATTGGAAAACTATTATCATTATGAACCAAAGAATTTTTATTTCAAAAAAATCCGACTTATAAATCATTCTCTACGTCAATTTGAAGTTACGGGTCAAAATTTACGAACTGCAGCTATGCGACGAGCTCGATTTTGACCAATTTTGTAAATTGCTTCGGAACGTGTCCGAAATACTTCAAATTTGTTTTAAACCATATTTAGGCTATTTTAACTTATTTAAAATCATTAAGAGACTAAATAACTTCCATACACACATTTATGGATTTAATTCTCATTCAATTAACTATGGTTACTAACCATTCTCTTATCATTAATCAAACCAAGTTTTTATCCACATCATAAACATATAAGCAACCATAATATCAACCAAGTTATCAACCAATATTCAACATATTAATTTCTAATTTAACATGTGTATTATCAACTTAAGTTTTATTAAAATAAAGCTAGGATTTGAGTACTCACCTTTAACTTAACCAATTCTTCCTACCAACATTCGTTTGCAACAACACTTCACTTAAATCCTATTATCTTCACTAAATCTTTTCCGTAGACTTTTCGTTTGATCCCGGCAGCACTTCCTTCTCTTTTTTCCCGCTCCGAAGCTTCACAAACTTGCTCCTCTTCCTCATAGGTTCGGCCATGCCTTATTCTCCCCCTTCCTCCATCGTTTCTTCACTTTTTAGATGTAAAACCATGTTTAAATGGTATTATAAGGTCTTTGGCAAAGTTTGATGGTATTTGGAGTTGATTTGATATGGTTTTGAAAAAGTTAGTAAGGATATGGAAGAGAAGAAGAAGCCATTAAAGAGAGCTTCAAGGAAGAAGAAGAAGGTAGAAAATGGTTTAAAAGAAAGTGGAAGAATGGTGGTCTTATTTATAGAAAACGAAATGAAGTGGTAAATTACCAAAATATCCCTTTATCAAATTACCAAAATAACCTTACTTACTTATAAAGTAATCTTATTTTTTTGACACTTAACATCACATTTCAAATCATTAATTTATGTCATTTTCACTTAGATATTAAGTAATGTAAGTAATAATTATGTTTCTTTGATTTGATGTTTTACTTTTTGACTTTTGTACTTATTTTGTCTTTTGGTGCTTACTTTTTCTTAATTGTTTTCTAGAAGTTTCTAACCTTGTTTAGTAAAAGTAAACTTGATTAGTGAATTAACTAATACTTACACTATTTGAATATATGTTCCTATATAAGAAAATAAGGGTGCGACGATGTTGCGACAACTTTTAATCGATAAAACGTTGTTTTTCGACAAAATATTTTACAGTCACATTTTGACGTTTTGGTTAAACTATTTATTATGTAACCCAAATTTAAAAATGAACTTTTTACTTCTTTAAATAAATTAAAACATGTGTCTTTATATTTTAAAATCATATTTAAATAACATCAAAATCTCCAATTTTACGGTGTATGTAAAACTGACAAAATGCGACAAAATTTGGTTATTTTTGTAAAACGATTATTAACATACTTATAAATATTTTAATATACTTTTATTATCTTTATTAGATGTTTTCAATAAGATTTATCTT
Source organism: Allium cepa (assembly GCA_030765085.1). Taxonomy (NCBI): domain Eukaryota; kingdom Viridiplantae; phylum Streptophyta; class Magnoliopsida; order Asparagales; family Amaryllidaceae; genus Allium; species Allium cepa. The sequence goes on from CM060928.1 coordinate 1,042,273,783, forward strand.
TTTAAATAAATATTTAAACCTATTTATTTAAGCATTTATTTATTTTTAATAAAAAGTTCTAAAATCCAAATTTATATTTTTTTAAATTATCAACTATAAGAATAAGTAATTTCTCTATTATTATCTATTATTTATAACCTATTTATTTATGTTTTAAACCTATTTAAATTTAAAAAAATGAAAATTTCTCATTTTCGAAGTAGTGAAATTACGGGTCATTACATTCTCCCGTACTTAAAAGAATTTCGTCCTCGAAATTACCCAAACAAAAGTTTGCCTAAAACATTTATCTTTAAACTTAATTCCATATAATGTACACAGATCAACCATATATGAAATATCTTATTCGATCTCCTATTCGAATAGACAACTTTATTTCCAAACTAGTACCGATCCCTCGATCCTCTAGTGCGGACTTTAATCAGGCTTTTTGCTTCGAAACCCTTGATTTCCTTGCACAGTGCTCAACTATGATAGAAAACTCAAGTACCCAACCATAAACCCTAATCAATGTTCGTCGTCAAGAATCGAGTGATAAATCCTTTTTTTGGATTGGTGCAAACACCTTACAGTTTCGTACTCGAATAGTAAATCAACATTTTTGTGACGAAATGATCTACATAAAATATATGTATTTGTTAACTCTCAAAAACTTTCATAAAAACTTTATCTTTAGCTCAAACATTTTATAAAGTTGCTTCTTTATATAATCTCTTTAATTATTTATTTCCAATTATTTTTATTAAAAGAAAATATTCTAAAGTAACAATTTTTCACTCAAAAGATAATTTATCTTTATTATAATTCCATAATCCTTTAACTTAGTATATTTCCTTTAACTCGTAACATTATTTATTAATCATTTCATAAAACTATCGCTTAAGTTGATTACATCTTATAACTTATGTAAATCAATCACATTTTAAAGACTTAAGTCCAAATCTTAATTAATGCTAGAATTCATTAATAAAACATTTTTCAAGTTATAATTTCCCCTTTTTTTAAAATCAAATTTATAAATTATACTTATATAATTTCATTTACTTAGAATATTTCACAATCTTTTAGTTTTCATAAATTCCTTAGCCCCGAGTTAGGTATGATTCGGAAATTTTCGACTGCCTAAAATCGTCGAAAATTCCGCTTTATCTTATCAATTAGCGATCCCAAATTATCTTTAGTTTAAACACTTTTATAAAGATTACTACTCAATTTATTAGTTAATGATTCACATTATCCCTTTACTTAATAAAATTATATAGATTAAGCAATTGCAAAACAATCCAAGGAACCGGGTACTACCAATAGTATCATGTATCCTCTTAACAAGAAGAGTAATACTTAAGAGAAGTGCTTACCATCCGAACACATCACTTGCCCATTTTAAGTTTATTTTCGAGTCAATCGAATTAGTTATCATAAAATATCTCTTTTTATATTTGAAACAATAACATTTTCAAAATCTTTTAGATATTACTTTGTAAAACATATCTTATGAATTCATTTTATCTTATATTAATTAACTTCATTTAAATTACCACAATTCTTTTACTCGAACTTAAATTCTCATTCCTTTTATATATAACTTTTACAAAATCATTTTCTATCATTTAAATACATTTTCATCTTATATGTTCATTCCTTAAACAAATCTTATTATCAAACACCTTATAGTCAAATCGTGATACTTAATTCACAAGGTGTTTGTACTTAAACTTTTTAAATCAAACATTTGATCAATTTATGATAGTAACTTAACATTATCATTTCTTTATTATTTTGAAATAGGTATTAAAGATTTTAATTACCTTATCGGATTTCTTACTTATCTTTATGAAACATCTTATAGACAATCTATGAAATTCTAATCACAAGATGTTCATATTTAAATTTCACTAATCCTGATTTCTAACTATACAACTTTCCAAAATATATACTTTATATTCAAAATATAATCCTAGGTAAAATTATTTCATTTACCAATTCTTTCAAAATCAGTGTGTCGGTTCGCCTTATTTAAGTGTTTAGAAACCCTCATCGATAACGGTGACCAGGCGCATCGATCAGAATCCATAAATCACTCAATAGATAAATAAACACAAAATATTTTTATCAGTCACTACCAAATACGCGCTCATATATAATACACTCAAACTCATTCCAGGGTGTTACTAACCCTATCTCTAATGAGTTACTCATCCTAGGATGTTACTAACCCTATCTCTGATGAGTCTTTACCCAACCAAAGCCAAGGTTCTTGCTTAACCTTCAGCTCTGATACCAAATGTAACAATCCGTTTTTCTATACCCTTCGAATCGACAATAAACCACACATGTCCAACTCAAATTGCATGAAAAGACGGATCATTAAGGGTAGAAAGAAAAATAAAGACAGAATAGAATCTAACACGAATGGAATAACATATATTATTTCAATAATAATCTTTACAGCGGAAAATTTTAAATACAATATCAGAGTCTAACCTAAATTCAGCTTGAACAGTTATAAACACCCGTCCTTACAATTGCTGACAAACATCAAACAAAATACACTAAGTACAGCGGATAATAGAATGCATCCATACGTAGATGAATATCTCCAGCTCTCCTCTGGAAACTCCAACCGTCTTCGACTAAATCTGAAACTACTCGGATCTGACCCGAGTATTGAAAATACCCGGATCAGGCTTCATAAACCAGCGTGAGAAAACACAATAATAAATGACAGTGTCAAATATCAGCCTTTGAATAAAATCCTTTTGAAAAGAAAGAGTATCTCATAAGACCACACCCACACATAAACACAAACGGGTTTTTACCTTATGATAACTAAAACACTTTTATATATCAAAACGTTTGATATATTTCTAATGACATTTTTTTGAAAACACTTTTCAAATAAACTTATTCAAATAAGATATCAATATCTGGACTAAGTCTAAGGTAATATATTCGGACTAGGCCAACGGAATATACCAACGGAATATATGATACCAAAAAGGGGTAGCTAAAATGTTTGCAAGTCACTACAGCTATTTTGGGAATACAATCAAAATCGTAAATCTCGTAGGGATTGGATTTTCCAACGTGATAGGAAACTAGTGACCTTTTCTTCGATCCATGCATAACAAACATAGTTCCCACGGTGCCTTAATCGCTTTTCTCAAAATAGTCATTTGGAAACTATACTTGCCACACTACAAATGATAACCAGTAGTTCCCTGCTTTTCTCAAGCTAACCACTTTATCCACATGGGGAAATAAATGTCTTGAGGCCCAAACATATCTGGTACCTAGGGCTCAGAACATCTAATAACCCAAATTACTACTATCCGAAATGCGAGCATACACCTGATCACATAGAATCCCATCATAATCGGAGTGTGAGACTCGCGAAGCTACGATCAATTTCTTCAAAGCCACACTTTTCATACAAAACCACGCTTTGATCATAACAGGTTCCACTTTGAATGCCACATTGTCATTTCACGTCACACGACTGATTTCTAGAAAAGTATAACTTTCTGAGCTCGTATGTCGCGGTAAAGGGTGTTAAGCTAAGAGAAGTTGCCTTCTCCGCCACCAACTGATATACGTTTATAGAAACCACTCAAATGTGATTTAGAATACAATGTCGGACAAATGTACATACAAGTTCGTTCTGGGACTGAACGAAACCGAAGGAACTTTTCTCGGCCATTACTAGGCGAGAAGCCCTTGCAATCCCAAAAATCTCCATCACGAGGAGACCATTACTACAAATAACTTTATAATGGGAGCTACCCAGAGCATGTTCAACAAGCAGTCTTCACGCTATAAAGATCCACAGTCTTGAATAATCATCATCTTCAACATGTCTTCACTTTCGAACGTATACATTGGTTCGAAGTGGTTTTCGGATAGGAATTAACCAAATCCGACTCCGGTTCTTTGGAAGCCAATCATCGCTTTAAAAGATGTTAAGTTCATACGTGGATATCAATCATCAATCAATTACTTCATCTTTTATCTTAATCAAATATCTTTCTCAGATATATTCTTTTCAATTTATTCCATTTTCTTTTCAAATGTATATGGAACCATTAAGCCTCATTTATCAAATCATTTGATTTATTAAACTTTCCTTGAATCTTGGAATAATTCCAAATCATTTTCTCTTTTACTGAGGAAAACTTTTCCAAATCATTCATTTAATCTTAATCAAAGATTTCTTATATTCAAGTTATAACTTTTAACATAGGGAAAATATTCTCAAATCATTCATTAAATCAAAATCAAAGATTTCTTTCTTAACTTCAAATCATATTCTTACAAATCGAAGACTTTCATAACATAGTGCTACTGCCACTTTAAATATGGTAAATTTTACCTCCAGGCACTAATGGCAAGTTTCACCTCCAGAGACTAATGGCAAGTAATCGTACATTATGAATATCTTTGTCTTTAACGATCATTGTCTTCAATATATTTTATTTCTAAAATTAGTTTGAAGGGATTTTCTTTTCTTTTATCTTGGAAAAACTTAAATACGATCTTTTACAGCATCCGGGCTTTCCTTACGATCTATTCCAACCCTCGCCTAAAAAGAGAAAACATAGGCCAAGTAAGTTCAGGGAACTGATTGCTCCACCCCTAACCTTAGTTAAACACCTTGTTTACCTTCCTAGATCTCACAGGCGGGACAAATGTGCTAGTCGTTTCCACATATTCAGATTTTCAACTTTATTTTGGAATTGCTTATAAATATTCCAAATTATCTTTCAAAATGCTTAATTGTCCTTTTTAAAACATTCACAATTGATTCTGGAAAACGTCGTTACATTTAAATTCATATTGCAAAAGTTATAGAATTCGACGCATGAAAGTGCTGTAGAAAGTGCTATATAAGCTCATTTGATTTAAACAACTTTTAAACATTTGACAAATTCATATTTTCCATTCCCAATATCTTTTAAACCATTTTAATAGATTTATCAAATTTATTTCATATTTCTAAAACATTTAAAATATCAATTTTAAAGAAATCCGATTTTGGATTCCGAACTGCAAAACCGCGATGTTTTTAGAAAATTGTTTTGGACATATTTCAAAATCTACTCGATAAAATGTTTATTTTCTTTCTTCGTTGAAAAACTATTATCATTGTAAACCAAAGAATTTTTATTTCGAAGAAATCCGACTTATAAATCATTCTCTACGTCAATTTGAAGTTACGGGTCAAAATTTACGAACTGCCGCTACGCGACGAGCTCGATTTTGACGAATTTTGTAAATTGCTTCGGAACATGTCCGAAACACTTCAAATTGTTTTAAACCTATTTAGACTGTTTTAACTTATTTAAAATCATTAAGAGACTAAATAACTTCCATACACACATTTATGGATTTAATTCTCATTCAATTAACTATGCTTACTAACCATTTCGCTAATCATTTACCAAACCAAGTTATCATCCACATCATAAACATATAATCAACCATAATATCAACCAAGTCATCTACCAATATTCAACATATTAATTTCTAATTTAACATGTGTAGTATCAACTTAAGTTTTATTAAAATTAAATTAGGATTTGAGTGCTCACCTTTAACTTAACCAATTCTTCCTATCAACATTCATTTGCAACAACACTTCACTTAAATCCTATTATCTTCACCAAATCTTTTCCGTAGACTTTTCTTTTGATCCCAGCAGCATTTCCTTCCCTTATTCCCGCTCCGAAGCTTCACAAACTTGCTCCTCTTCCTCATAGGTTCGGCCATGCCTTATTCTCCCCCTTCCTCCATCGTTTCTTCACTTTTTAGATGCTAAACCATGTTTAAATGGTATTCTAAGGTCTTTGGCAAAGTTTGGTGGTGTTTGGAGTTGATTTGATATGATCTTGAAAAAGTTAATAAGGATATGGAAGAGAAGAAGAAGCCATTAAAGAGAGCTTCAAGAAAGAAGAAGTAGGTAGAAAATGGTGTAAAAGAAAGTGGAAGAATGGTGGTCTTATTTATAGAAAAAGAAATGAAATGGTAAATTACCAAAATATCCCTTTACCAAATTACCAAAATAACCTTACTTACTTATAAAGTAATCTTATTTTTTTTCAACACTTAACATCACATTTCAAATCATTACTTTATGTCATTTTCACTTAGATATTAAGTAAAGTAAGTAATAATTATGTTTCTTTGATTTGATGTTTTACTTTTTGACTTTTGTACTTATTTTGTCTTTTTGTGCTTACTTTTTCTTAATTGTTTCTAGAAGTTTCTAACCTTGTTTAGTAAAAGTAAACTTGATTAGTGAATTAATTAATACTTACACTATTTGAATATATGTTTCTATATAAGAAAATAAAGGTGGGACAATGTTGCGACAACTTTTAATCGATAAAACGTTGTTTTTCGACAAAATGTTTTACGGTCACATTTTGACGTTTTAGTTAAACTATTTATTCATGTAAACCAAATTTAAAAATGAACTTTTTACTTTTTTAAATAAATTAAAACATGTCTCTTTATATTTTAAAATCATATTTAAATAACATCAAAATCTCCAATTTTACGGTGTATGTAAAACTGACAAAATGCAACAAAATTTGGTTATTTTTGTAAAATGATTATTAACATACTTATAAATATTTTAATATACTTTTATTATCTTTATTAGATGTTTTCAATAAGATTTATCTTTTTAAATAAATATTTAAACCTATTTATTCAAGCATTTATTTATTTTTAATAAAACTTAACTTTTGTTGATTTGTTCAAAATTCCAAATTTATATATTTTTTAAATTATCAACTATAAGAATAAATAATTTCTCTATTATTATCTATTATTTATAACTTATTTATTTATGTTTTAAACCTTTTTTGATTTAAAAAAAATGAGAATTTCTCATTTTCGAAGTAGTGAAATTACGGGTCATTACATTCTCCCATACTTAAAATAATTTCGCCCTCGAAATTACCCAAACAAAAGTTTGCCTAAAACATTTATCTTTTAACTTAATTTTATATAGTGTACACAGATCAACCATATGAAATATCTTATTCGATCTCCTATTCGAATATACAACTTTATTTCCAAACTAGTATCGATCCCCCGATCCTCTAGTGCGGACTTTAATCAGGCTCTTTGCTTCGAAACCCTTGCTTTCCTTGCACAGTGCTCAACTATGATAGAAAACTCAAGTACCCAACCATAAACCCTAATCAATGTTCGTCGTCAAGAATCGAGTGATAAATCCTTTTTTTGGATTGGTGTAAACACCTTAAAGTTTCGTACTCGAATAGTAAATCAACATTTTTGTGACGAAATGATCTACATAAAATATATGTATTTATTAACTCTCAAAAACTTTCATAAAAACTTTATCTTTAGCTTAAACATTTTATAAAGGTGCTTCTTTATATAATCCCTTTAATTATTTATTTCCAATTATTTTTATTAAAAGAAATTATTCTAAAGTAACAATTTTTCACTCAAAAGATAATTTATCTTTATTATAATTCCATAATCCTTTAAATTAGTATATTTCCTTTAACTCTAACATTATTTATGAATCTTTTCATAAAACTATCGCTTAAGTTGATTACATCTTATAACTTATGTAAATAAATCACATTTTAAAGACTTAAGTCCAAATCTTAATTAATGCTAGAATTCATTAATAAAGCATTTTTCAAGTTATAATTTCCACTTTTTTTTAAAATCAAATTTATAAATTATATTTATCCAATTTCATTTACTTAGAATATTTCACAGTCTTTTAGTTTTCATAAATTCCTTAGCTCCGAGTTAGGTATGATTCGGAAATTTTCGACTGTCCAAAATCGTCGAGAATCCCGCTTTATCTTATCAATTAGCGATCCCAAATTATCTTTAGTTTAAACATTTTTATAAAGATTACTACTCAATTTATCAGTTAATGATTCACATTATCCGTTACTTACGAAAATTATATAGATTAAGCAACTGCAAAACAATCCAAGGTACTGGGTACTACCAATAGTATCAAATATCCTCTTAACAAGAAGAGTAATACTTAAGAGAAGTGCTTACCATCTGAACACATCACTTGCCCATTTTTAGTTTATTTTCGAGTCAATCGAATTAGTTATCATAAAATATCTCTTTTTATATTTGAAACAATAACATTTTCGAAATCATTTAGATATTACTTTGTAAAACATATCTTATGAATTCATTTTACCTTATATTAATTAACGTCACTCAAATTACCACAATTCTTTTACTCGAACTTAAATTCTCATTCCTTTTATATATAACTTTTACAAAGTCATTTTCTATTATTTAAATACATTTTCATCTTATATGTTCATTCCTTAAACAAATCTTATTATCAAACACCTTATAGTCAAATCGTGAAACTTAATTCACAAGGTGTTTGTACTTAAACTTTTTAAATCAAACATTTGATCAATTTATGATTGTAACTTAACATTATCATTTCTTAATTTATTATTTTGGAATAGGTATAAAGATTTTAATTACCTTATCAGATTTCTTACTTATCTTTATGAAACATCTTATAGTCAATCTATGAAATTCTAATCACAAGATGTTCATATTTAAATTGCACTAATCCTGATTTCTAACTATACAACTTTCGAAAATATATACTTTATATTCAAAATATAATCCTAGGTAAAATTATTTCATTTACCAATTCTTTCAAAATCAGTGTGTCGGTTCGCCTTGTTTAAGTGCTTAGGAACCCTCATCGATAACGGTGATCAGGCGCATCGATCAGAATCCATAAATCACTCAATAGATAAATCAACACAAAATATTTTTATTAGTCACTAGCAAATACGCGCTCATATATAATACACTCAAACTCATTCTAAGGTGTTACTAACCCTATCTCTAATGAGTTACTCACCCTAGGATGTTACTAACCCTATCTCTGATGAGTCTTTACCCAACCAAAGCCAAGGTTCTCGCTTAACCTTCAGCTCTGATACCAAATGTAACAATCCGTTTTTCCGTACCCTTTGAATCGACAATAAACCACACATGTCCTACTCAAATTACATAAAAAGACGGATCATTAAGGGTAGAAAGAAAAATACAGACAGAGCAGAATCTAACACGAATGGAATAACATATATTATTTCAATAATAATCTTTACAGCGGAAAATTTTAAATACAATATCAGAGTCTAACCTAAATTCAGCTTGGACAGTTATAAACACCTGTCCTTACAATTGCTGACAAACATCAAACAAAATACACTAAGTACAGCGGATAATAGAATGCGTCCATACATAGACGAATATCTCCAGCTCTCCTCTGGAAACTCCAACCGTTTTCGACTAAACCTGAAACTACTCGAATCTGACCCGAGTATTGAAACTACTCGGATCAGGCTTGATAAACTAGCGTGAGAAAACTCAATAATAAATGACAGTGTCATATATCAGCCTTTGAATAAAATCCTTTTGAAAAGAAAGAATATCTCATAAGACCACGCCCACACATAAACACGGACAGGTTTTTACCTTATGATAACTAAAACACTTTTATATATCAAAACGTTTGATACTATTTCTAATGACATTCTTTTGAAAACACTTTTCAAATAAACTTATTCAAATAAGATATCAATATATGGACTAAGTCTAAGGTAATATATCCGGACTAGGTCAACGGAATATACCAACGGAATATATGGTACCAAAAAGGGGTAGCTGAAATGTTTGCAAGTCATTACAGCGATTTGGGAATACAATCAAAATCGTAAATCTCGTAGGGATTGGATTTTCCAACATGATAGAAAACTAGTGACCTTTTCTCCGATCCACGCATAACAAACATAGTTCCCACGGTGCCTTAATTTCTTTTCTCAAACTAGTCACTTGGAAACTATACTTGCTACACTATAAATGATAACCGATAGTTCCCTGCTTTTCTCAAGCTAACCACTTTATCCACATGGGGCAATAAATGCCTTGAGGCCCAAACGTATCTGGTACCTAGGGCTCTGAGCATTTGATAACCCAAATCACCACTATCCGAAATGCGAGCATACATCTGACCACATAGAATCCCATCATAACCGGGGTGTGAGGCTCGCGAAGCTACGACTAATTTCTTCAAAGCCACGCTTTTCATACAAAACCACGCTTTGATCATAACAGGTTCCACTTTGAATGCCACATTGTCATTCCACGTCACACGACTGATTTCTAGAAAAGTATAACTTCCTGAGCTCGTATGTCTCGGGAAAGGGTGTTAAGCTAAGAGAAGTTGCCTTCTCCGCCACCAACTGATATAAGTTTATAGAAACCACTCAAATGTGATTTTGAATACAATGTCAGACAAACGTCCTAACAAGTTCGTTCTGGGACTGAACGAAACCGAAGGCACTTTCCTCGGCCATTACTAGACGAGAAGCCCTTGCAATCCCAAAAATCTCCATCACGAGGAGACCACTGCTATAAATAACTCTATAATGGAAGCTACCCAGAGCATGTTCAACAAGCAGTCTTCACGCTATAAAGATCCACGGTCTTCAATAATCATCATATTCAACATGTCTTCACTTTCGAACGTATACATTGGTTCGAAGTGGTTTTCGGATAGGAATTAACCAAATTCGACTCCGGTTCTTTCGAAGCCAATCATCTTTAAAAGATGTTAAGTTCATACGTGGATATCAATCATCAATCAATTACTTCATCTTTTATCCTATTCAAATATCTTTCTTAGATATATTCTTTTCAATTTATTCCATTCTCTTTTCAAATGTATATGGAACCATTAAGCCTCATTTATCAAATCATTTAATTTATTAAACTTTTCTTGAATCTTGGAATAATTCCAAATCATTTTCTCTTTTACTGAGGAAAACTTTTCGAAATCATTCATTTAATCTTAATCAAATATTTCTTATATTCAAGTTATAACTTTTAACATAGGGAAAATATTCTCAAATCATTCATTAAATAAAAATCAAAGATTTCTTTCTTAACTTCAAATCATATTCTTACAAATCGAAGACTTTCATAACATAGTACTACTGTCACTTTAAATATGGTAAATTTCACCTCCAAGCTCTAATGGCAAGTTTCACCTCCAGGGACTAATGGCAAGTAATCCTACATTGTGAATATCTTTATCTTTAACAATCATTGTCTTCAATATATTTTATTTTCAAAATTAGTTTGAAGGGATTTTCTTTCCTTTTATCTTGGAAAAACTTAAATATGATCTTTTAGAGCACCGGGCTTTCCTTTCGATCTATTCCACCCCTCGCCTAAAAAAAGAAAACATAGGCCCGGTAAGTTCAAGGTACTGGTTGCTCCCCCTAACCTTAGTTAAACACCTTGTTTACCTTCACAGATCTCACAGATGGGACAAATGTACTAGTCGTTTCCACATACTCAGTTTTTCAACTATATTTTGGAATTGCTTATAAATATTCCAAATTATCTTTCAAAATGCTTATTTATCCTTTTTAAAACATTCACAATTGATTCTGGGAAACGTCGTTACATTTAAACTCACATTCCAAAAGCTATAGAATTCGCAGCATAAAAGTGGTGTAGAAAGTGCTATATAAGCTTATTTGATTTAAACAACTTTTAAACATTTGATAAATTCATATTTTCCATTCTCAATATCTTTTAAACCATTTTAATAGATTTATCTAATTTATTTCATATTTTTAAAACATTTAAAATATCAATTTTAAAGAATCTCATTTTGGATTCCGAACTACAAAACCGCAATGTTTTTAGAAAGTTGTTTTGGACATATTTCAAAATCTACTCGATAAAATCTTTATTTTCTTTCTTCGTTGGAAAACTATTATCATTGTGAACCAAAGAATTTTTATTTCGAAGAAATCCGACTTATAAATCATTCTCTACGGCAATTTGAAGTTACGGGTCAAAATTTACGAACTACCGCTACGCGACGAGCTCGATTTTGACCAATTTTGTAAATTGCTTTGGAACATGTCCGAAACACTTCAAAATTGTTTTAAACCATATTTAAACTATTTTTACTTATTTAAAATCATTAAGAGTCTAAATAACTTTCATACACACATTTATGGATTTAATTCTCATTCAATTAACTATGTTTACTAACCATTTCTCTTATCATTTATCAAACCAAGTTATCATCCACATCATAAGTATATAATCAACCATAATATCAACCAAGTTATCAACCAATATTCAACATATTAATTTCAAATTTAACATGTGTATTATCAACTTAAGTTTTACTAAAATAAAACTAGGATTTGAGTACTCACCTTTAACTTAACTAATTCTTTCTACCAACATTCATTTGCAACAACACTTCACTTAAATCCTATTATCTTCACCAAATCTTTTCCGTAGACTTTTCTTTTGATCCCGACAGCACTTCCTTCTCTTTTTTCCCGCTCCGAAGCTTCACAAACTTGCTCCTCTTCCTTTAGGTTCGACAATGCCTTATTCTCCCCCTTCCTCCATCGTTTCTTCACTTTTTAGATGTTAAACCATGTTTAAATGGTATTCTAAGGTCTTTGGCAAAGTTTGGTGGTGTTTGTAGTTGATTTGATATGGTTTTCAAAAGGTTAGTAAAGATATGGAACAGAAGAAGATGTCATTAAAGAGAGCTTCAAGGAAGAAGAAGAAGAAGAAGGTAGAAAATGGTGTAAAAGAAAGTGGAAGAATGGTTGTCTTATTTATAGAAAAAGAAATGAAGTGGTAAATTACCAAAATATCCCTTTACCAAATTACCAAAATAACCTTACTTAGTTATAAAGCAATCTTATTTTTTTTCAACACTTAGCATCACATTTCAAATCATTACTTTATGTCATTTTCACTTAGATATTAAGTAAAGTAAGTAATAGTTATGTTTCTTTGATTTGATGTTTTACTTTTTGACTTTTGTACTTGTTTTGTCTTTTTGTGCTTACTTTTTCTTAATTGTTTTCTAGAAGATTCTAACCTTGTTTAGTAAAAGTAAACTTGATTAGTGAATTAATTAATACTTACACTATTTGAATATATGTTCCTATATAAGAAAATAAAGGTGCGACGACGTTGTGCCAACTTTTAATCGATAAAACGTTGTTTTTCGACAAAATGTTTTACGATCGCATTTTAACATTTTAGTTAAACTATTTATTTATGTAAACCAAATTTAAAAATGAACTTTTTACTTCTTTAAATAAATTAAAACATGTCTCTTTATATTTTAAAATCATATTTAAATAACATCAAAATCTCCAATTTTACGGTGTATGTAAAACTGACAAAATGCGATAAAATTTGGTTATTTTTGTAAAACGATTACTAACATACTTATAAATATTTTAATATACTTTTATTATCTTTATTAGATGTCTTCAATAAATTTATTTTTTTAAATAAATATTTAAACCTATTTATTTAAGCATTTATTTATTTTTAATAAAACTTAACTTTTGTTGATTTGTTCTAAAATCCATATTTATTTATTTTTTAAATTATCAACTATAAGAATAAATAATTTCTCTATTATTATCTATTATCCATAACTTATTTATTTATGTTTTAAACCTTTTCAAAATTTAAAAAAAAATGAAAATCTCACATTTTCGAAGTAGTGCAATTACGGTCATTACACGCGTCGTCGTGCACGTGTACGGCATGATGTTGGTGTCAACGTCGTTGTTGGTGGGTAATCTCGAGTTATTACTCGAGTATTGTAACGACCCAGAATTTTTAGTAATTTAAATTTGAATATTTAATTAATTTTAAATATTAATAAGTGAATTTATAAGTCAAATAAATTTTAATTTGAATTATTGGATTTAATTGGATAATTAAATCGATAATTTAATATGTGAAATTATGGAAATAATTGAAAATTGAGTTAAATATGATTGAAAATGATTTGTAAGATTTTATTTTATCATATTGAAGTTAGAATGATATTTTAGAACTTTTAAAATCGAATTAAAAGTTAATTTGTGAAAATTGAATATTTTAATATTAAATCGACTAGTGAAAATAGTCAATTTTTGAACAGTCTCAGAATTGAACGAAACCAGTTCCATTGGATCCGTAATAGTTAGTTATTATCGGATTTCAATTTTCGTGTCAATCGGAGCTATCGTTTGATCGTGGCAGCTCGAAACGCATCGAATTATTTTTAATTTTAATTTGGCGAGTTAAAATAGCCATTTTTCAAACAGTCTCGGATTTCGACGAAACCAGTTTCATCAGATCCGTAATGTGATATTATTGCAAGGTTTCAAATTTCGTGTCAATTGGATTTACCGTTTGTCCGGTACGAATTAAAACGCCTAGAAATCGATTTAAATCGGTTTAATTAAAATTGAGTGTTTATAGCCATAACTCGCACAGATGTCCGAATTAGCTTCCGAAACCTGTTCCATTGTGTCCGGAACGCGGGGTAAACCCTAGAAATGCTGGTTACGGCGCGTGAATCGGAGTTCGGAATTTCCGGATGAATAGTGTTCGATTTTTTCTCTATAAATAGCCCTCACTCAAATTAAAAAAAAAATATAAAACAAAACCCTAATAATAACGCAGCCGCCACCCTAGAAACGAACGGCCGAAAACCACCAACCTTCTTCCCTTGATTTCATCAAATCCATAAACAATTACCAAAAATCTCCAACTACAATGTTGTAGAGCTCAGCGAGCTCTACAAATTCAACGGTTATGATCAACTATTGAACGACGTGGTGGCCAGAAAGAGGTGATGAAGGCCGAAGGTTGCGCACGCAATTCGAGGACAAATGTGGGGTCGAGCTTCATGTGCTTCAGGCCGAGCATGGCTCTGGGGGAGGCACACGTGATGGAACCCTCTGATCGTCGTGGAAGTGAAGCGTTGAGGTGCAAAATTTAACCCTAGTATTTGATATATGGGTTTCGGCTGTAGCCGTGTGCGCGTGAAGAAGAGAGGAAGATGATGGGGTGGGCGGTCAGGATTGCATGATGAAGGATCCTACGGCTATGATCAGTTATAGGTTAAAATTATATAATTATGTTGTAAATAGTTTATATAAATTGTGTACAAACTTTGAAAAATCATATCTTTTTCATACGAGGTCGAAAACGCGCGAAACCAGTTGCGTTGGAATCGTATGGACGAGCACTACGCGATGAAATTGGATTGGAGTCGTTTGGAGTTAGTGAGAATTTTGGGTAAAATTAAACGTCCGTTTAATTTTATTCGAAATAAATCGCTAAAACGAAATAAAATCAAGGTGAGAACTTCTCACTCAATCGAATCAATTTCGATTTTATTTTAAATAGTTAGATTTAAAATATTTGAATGAATGTTTGAATGTTGATTGTTATCTATTGATTGTTAAAATAGACATTATGCGCCGTTAGTAAGCGGATGTTATTTAATAAAAACATATACCGCGAATATTTCATAAACAGTGAAATTGGTATTATATATAATAGCAATATATATATTGGCATATGTATATATTGGAGTTATTGATTTCCCGCATTTTTTTGTTTAGCGGATGAGACCCTATTGCGCCGTCTATTAAGCGGATAATATTTTAAATCCCATATACCGCGATAATTTCGTACTGGAGCGAAATTGGTATTGTGCTAATGTTTGTGATGCAGAAAATAGGTTGGAGGGATCCAACTGGATTCCTCAACAGTATTTATTTGATTTCAGATATTTTGATATTTGATGGATCATATCGATATATGATATCGTTGTTGTCGTGATTGACTATTTGGTGTGTAGCATCATTGGACCAAGATTTGGAATTTTAAAATGATTTCAAAGTGATTTTTGAAAGTATACGTTTATAAAATATTTTTGGAATTGTTTCATTTTAAAATAAATAAACGTATAATTTTTTTTTTGTTATAAAAATTATGATTTTTGAGAAATATAGTTAAAAAATGATTTTTGAGAATATGATGCTATTGATTTTATAAAATAGTTTAATTTGGGAAATTTGAATTTATTGTGAAAAGTTCAAATATAGGATTTATAAAATTTAATTATTTTATGAATCAAAATGGTGAAATAATGAAGGAGATTAAAGATGTTTTAAAATAATAGTATAAATTGATTTTATAAAGGATTTATAAATTGATATTTATAAATTAAAACCTTTGAATTATAAAACGAGTTTTTATAAGTGTTTGAATGAAGTGAAATTGAATTTTGGTAAATGAATGGAATTTATAGAATTTAAATGGTGAAGTTATAAATGAAATTTATAGAATTTAAATGGTGAAGTTATAAATGAAATTTATAAATAATAAGATTTATAAATTTTATAAAGTTATTAAAAGAATAGTTTTGAATAAATCATTGAATCTTATAAGTTATAAGATTTATAATTATGAAGTTCAAAGGAACGATTTTTGTAAACGAATAAATTATAAGTATTTGACTTATAATATGAACCTTTGTTTTATGATTGAGTTATAAATTGAATAGGTTAATAAAGGAATTTATAAAAGGAAGTTGTTATAAATAAATAGAAATAGAATTTATAAACGTTGTTTTATAAATTCGCAAACGACTTATTTTGATAAGTAAATTGTTGAAACCTATTAATGGAGTTATATTCACATTTTTGACTGTGAATGATCCTTTGAAATGAAATGAATAGAAGTGATGAAATTGTTAATGTAGTATATTCACGTTTTTGAATAGTGAATAATATGTTAAAGAAATTGTTTAGAATGTGATATTTTGAATTGAATTAAAACGATCTAACGATGTTTTAAAATGTGTTGAGATTCGAAACCATAGATTTCAACATTTATTGTTGAAATAGACGTTTTCGAGAAATAAAAGGAAATGGTGGACTATAACACTGTTGTTATAGTAAATGATTTCCGAAAGGAAATGTTTTATATAGTATTGGGATTTATATATCTATTTTAATTTCGAATCCCTATACTAGTGATTTTGGGACGTCGTAACGATGTTTTACGCAACATTCGTTTTGGCCCAAATAAATATGTTTAAGAGAATGATTTCCTTAAAGAATGAAATATATACTTAATTTCGATTTAAGTATATTGAATATTTTCCAAGTGTTGAAAATAAAAGATTGTGAATTACTTAATAAGTAAGTATGGAAATGTTTTTCCAATGTGAAATGAAACGTTTTGAGAATCTATCTTTTTGAAGATAAATTGAAATGAATAGTTGAAATCGAATATTCATAGATATTTTGGATTATAAATTCACTATGAATTTATGAATAGAAGGGGAACTTGTTTAAAAATAAATATTGATTTATTTTTGAAGTGTGAAAATTATATATCTTGTAAAGATATTTTATTTTGGAAAATAAATAATTTGGAAAATTATTTGGAAACTGGTGATGTGTGCATATCCATTGATAGTTCAATAACCGACTATCAATATTTCCCTTTGAATGGGTAATCGATGTGATTTGTTTGAATGTGAATGCTACACTTATTTTTGAATAAGCGCTCACTATTCGGGTTAACCGGGAAAGGACCATGGGGTCGTATAACCCATTCCGAATATGTGATACGTCGTTGTGAATTGCATTGAAGATCGGTGTTGAAGACCGAGTATTTGTGAAAACGATAGGATGACCTATCGATTGTCTCTGCACTGGGTAGCTCCTGGTATAGAGATTCCTTAAGTGATGGGAAACTCGATCGGGATTGTGAATACCCGGATTGCAAGGGCTTCGTAAGAAGTGCCTTCGGTTTTGTTCGAGCCCGGAACAGACTTGTATGGATTGTATGTCTGACATTACAAATTGAGATATGAAGCCGATTTCATTCAAATATATTTCTGTTGATGGTGGAGAATTTATTCTTTTAGCTTAACACCCTTCTCTGAGACGTACGAGCTCAGAGGTTATGTAGTTGAAGGTTATCAGCGATATATTCCCAATTTGGTAATGTGACATGCTGAGTGTAGCTGTAAATGATCATTGTGTTGATTATTTGTGATAGGATCGTTTATTTGATCGTCTATCTTTGTGATCATTTCTATGATCATTTGTTGACCCAAAGCATGGCTTTTGTATAAAGTATGTTTTTGTGGACGTGACTTCGTCGAGCCTCACACCCCGTGAATGGTCAAAACAGGAAAGATGCGGCAAGGTTATGAGGGGTAGCGCCCTTTAGGATGTGTGCATTTCCTTCTGGAAAAGGGTGGTATCATGGTATGGAGCCCAGATACTTACTCATGTTGAAAACACTTTGTTATGATTGTGTGAATTGATTACGAGCGCTCGATGAAAAGGTCCCAAAGGACCGGGGGATGGCATATTCGGTCAGTTGTTACTCAGTTAGGGTTAACCCGGCCTTGTGTTGGTAGAGATCCGGTTTGGTTCTCGGGGATGTCCATCCAGAGGCATTCTCATGTGGCAATGGGAAGTTCCTTGGCCTGATCATTCGCTGGAAATCCAATTCCCAATACGAAACCCTGTACGGTATTAGTTGTAGAACCTGCCATTCACTTATGGTGGTCACCACTGTTTGGATGGTAGCTATAGTAGGCATAGTTCGAAATGTCTATGTTGGCTAAGATTTATATTCTACTTTCGAAATGAATTTTTCCTACACTATGCACTAATAATAATATCAAATGTTCTTTTTAAATGCGTATCAAGCATCTTTGACTATCATAAGGAGAAATCTCCTCCGATTCTGCGTTTGCATTGTGTGTGTGTGTGTGTGCGGGAGGCCTTATGGTAGTCTCATTCTTAAAAGCATTGCGAATTGACTTTAAAAATATTCTTCTGTTTTGATTTTTAAAGAAAAACAAACTGTTTTGAGTTCTCACACCAGTCACATGACTGACTCGGAGTTTATTGTTTTCCTTCCTAAACTCTGGGTGCCCACCAATTTTCACACGGGCAGTCAAGAGTAAGGTTTATCAGGATATTCAGGATATTCAGGAGTTGCTGGAGGCAAGCTGGATGGCATGGCGTATTACTTGTATATAGTATTTCTTTTTTCGCTGCACTGTTTGTTGTTGTTGTTGTTGTTGTATACTCTGATGATATGATGAAATAAAATGTAGTAACTGATATAGTTCTTTGTTTAAAGATTATTCATTTATTATTATATGTTGTTCCGCTGCGAATTGTGAGATTCTGTTGTTGTTCTGTTGTTTTCTGTCCGTTCTATGTTCTATTTATTTTCTACTTTCTTTTCCCTATGTTCTCTATTCTCTTTTTCTTTTATTTTAAAATTTTCTATTTTCTGTTTTCTCTTCCCTCTATTATCTTTATCTTCTTTTCTTCTCTTCTTTTCTACGTTTTCTTTTTCTTAAACCATAACATTTCGGGTTTTTGGCCTTCGATTTCTCGACAGTCGATAAAGTGAGTATCGATGTTGAATTTTCGAAAGTCGAAAATTTGCGGGGCGTTACAAGTATAGTGGTCGCTTGCTTCGGGTTTTAATCGAGTGAGTAAACATGTTTTACTGATACTATAACTTAAGTTTATACTTCAACTTACTGGAAAAAAGAAGAAGAAGAAGATGGAGTACGAGAGGAAGAAAGTGTCTCGGGGAAATTGTTGGGAAACGCGTGTGTTTCTCGAGTAAAGCAGGGGTAGTTCTTGGGTGTTTTTTTTCCAAACTGCAATAAAAAGGAAATAAGGTTAAGCAAATTGTGTTTCAACCAGTTTAAGCACTGTAAACTTAATAAATGTTTAACAATTTAAGTTAAAACTTTAATACAAGTTTTAATTATTTTAGTTAATACTTTACAATGTTTTTAAATCTTAATTAATTATTTTAATTAAGTAACTTATTTAAGTTAAGTATAAAATTAATTAACATTTAAAGTTTGTAGTTAGTAATAAATTGATTTTCAAAGTTTAAAGAAGATTTCTTTTTAAATGTTAATTAAGATAAATAATTAATATTAATTATTCTAGAAAGTAATTAAGAATGATTACTTTGTAGTTGTAATTAGAGATTGGTTAAGTAATGATTAAGTAACAAATAAATTTTGTAATTAACTACTTAAAGTTAATTAATGTATGATTAGTAGTTAACAAATTAAGTAACTTAATTATGAATAATTAATTGATTAGTTAAGAAATTAGTGGTTAATAAATGGGTAATTAAGTTTTATTAATTAATAATTGAGGTTATTAATTAATGATTAAAGAGTAATTAATAAAGTAATTAAGATTTAATAATTGATTGAGAAATGATTAATTAATTAAATGATTTGAAAAGGAATAATTAATTAATTGATAATTAATTAAACAGGGTTAAGTGATTAACTCTCAAGGAATTGATTTAAATTAAATTAATTACAATAAGAATTAAAGATGCTTGCTTATGAATGTTGTATAAGTAGAATATCTGATTTTGTGATATTTACTTGGTGATATTCTGTGATGTTCTATGATATGCCTTGATATATCTATGATGATTGTGTATGCTTTATATGTGATAAATGTTATGCGAATTCGACGTGTTGAATTAAACTGTTTAAACTATTAAACCACTTGCCCTTTAAAATGGCGTTTGGATTTCGATGAGACCAGGATCGGGTGTCAATTATGATTATCCAAAAACCACATCGATCTAAATTAAACGTTAGGTCGTGAATTTCCAAGTGAAGATCGAGATGGTGTTTCAGAATGCAAAGGTTATTATTGTTGACTCTAAGGATGATTCCAAAACGAGTGTAACGAGATAATGCCTTCGGTTTCGTTCGAACCCGGAACGAACTTGTATGTATTGAATGCTTTCAGCACATCGTCAGGCGGACGATGAGCACTCTAAGAGATATGTTCTATAAAGGTAATCGCAGCCTCAAGCCTCATCAACCGAGAACGGCTAAAACAGGGGAGATGCAGCAAGGTTAGGTGGGTAGCACCCAAGCAGGACGAGATATACCCCTGTCTAGATGTCCTTTTATTTTCGTCTATGTGGGTAGTTGTTGTCCACAACTGCGGGGTTATCTTGTTCGGGACTGTTCAGTACGGAATGGTTCCGGCCTTGTGTTGTAGGGGGTCGGAAGTGATCATCGGTACGGTGATCTAGGCACCGTACTGTGACGGGCGGTACCCCAGTAGCCCTGCCATTGATGGAAACCCATTTTCCCTACGAGACCCTACGGTTTGATTTGTATTACCCACTTTTGTGGCTAGTGGCTAGAATTTAATCATGTAACAATTTCGGCTATTTTCTATTTACTTGAAAACCCTAGACACTATTATAATATCACTGGATTTCATATAAAATGTTTTGGTTAGCCTAAGGTAAAAACTTACCCGTGTTTATGTGTGGGAAGTCTTACATGATGCCTTTATTTTCAAATGGTTTTCAAAGTTAAACAAATTTAACCCGTTTACTCATAACAGACCCATGTCTGACCCGGAGTTTATATTTTGTTAAACTCTTGGGTACTCAAATTTTTATGAGTAGCCAAGTGATAGGTTTTGGGATTGTTGAGTTCTGCAGGAGCTTGGAGCAGAAGTCCAGACGTATGTATCTATCTATCTAGTTCCGCTGTGTAGTTGATGTACGTTGTATTTTGGGATGTATGTATTGGCAGATATGTATATGACTGTCTTGTTGTATGATGTTGTGTAACTCTGATATATGTAAAAAATATGTAATAGTTATGTGATGTATTATATTTTGTTCCGTTCCGCTGTGAGATTCTGATGTTGTTATTCTTTCTTTATATCTTTTCTATTTCTATCCCTTTCTTTTCTTATTGATGATACGTCTTTCTGGGGTTAGAAAGGTGGGTCGTCACAGTTGGTATCAGAGCACTGGTTGAGATGATACCTAGGCTCTGGAGTAATATTTATCTTGAGAGTGCGTATTTGTATTTTCATATAATTATATACCTATTTAAATTTGTTGAGTTACCTGTCCAGGTGGCCAACATAAGTTCTGGAAGAAGAGGCAGAGGTAGGGGCAGTACCTCGATTGATAATGGACGAAGTCAAACTGTTAATGAGGCTGTAGATCCAGTATCGCCTCAGGTTAGTTTTGCCGCTTTATGCAAAGACTTCATCAACCTTGGAGGCAAACCGTTTAAATGGTCAGAATCGATAATTGAAGTTCAAGCTAGGCTACGCTCTTGTGAGCGCATCTTTAAGAGTATGAAGTTGTCTGATGAAAGGAAAAGGGAAATGGAATCATGGCAATTGCAGGGAGGCGCGGCAGCCTGGTGGGATGCAATGGTAGAAAATATCACTGAGGATGACATTTCTTTGGAAAGATTTAAAGAGTTATTTGAGGAGAAATTTATGCCAACGGCAGGGAAAACCCGTCTGTACCAGGATTTTCTGAATTTGAAGCAGGGAAGCATGTCTATAGCGGAGTATGAGACCAAATTCAATGAACTTTCTTGCTATGGACCAGGGCTCATTGATACCCCCCTCAAAAAGAACGAAATGTTTGTGCAAGGATTGAGGACATAATTTCATGAAAAAATGACAACTCACTTGAAAGGATCTTTTGTCGATTTAATTGATATGGCTTTAAGATATGAGAATTTGATGAGCAAGAAATCAGTGGCACCATTAGTAGCATTGGGAGGAAATTTTGCTAATCCGAATTAGCGGAAGTTCAATCCCAATTGGAGGAAGCCGAATAAGAAGAAGCCTGGAAGTAACAACGGACCTCGCAAATGCTATATATGTCAACAAGAAGGTCACTTGGCGAATAAGTATCCCAGGAAAGGATTTCAGCAGTAGCAGCAGCAGCAGCAACCGCATCATAGTGGACCGGGTTCAGCTTTGGTTCAGAGATCTCTATGCTTTAATTGTCACCAACCAGGTCATGTGATCAAGGATTGCCCGTTACTTCACAAAGCTCAGCAGAATAAGGTATTTGCTTTGGAAGGTGCATCATCCACTTCATCTAAAGGCAAGGGAGTATTAGAAGGCACATTACTTTTAGATGGCAAGTATATTGAAGTTTTGTTTGATTCGGGTGCTTCTTTGAGTTTTATTTCTCTGGAATCTGTAGAGAAGTTCTTTCTTACCCCTAATACTGTAAACTGTCCCATCTTCGTATCTAATCCTATAGGAAGGGTAACCAAATTAGATACGATCAGTAAGGACTTGAAGATTTCCTACATATCCCATAGTTTTTCTTGTGACCCTTATGTGTTGAATTTTAAAGGATTTGACCTTATATTGGGAATGGATTGGCTTGATAAGTATAGAGAAGTCCTAAATTGTGACGAGAGAACAGTTTCGCTGGAAACTGAGTTGGGTAGGATTTCCAGAGTGACGTGTGATAATTCTGCAGTTCACTTGAGTAGTCTTTTGCATGGAATTGAGGCTTCACAAGAGAAGGTTGAAGATATCGATGTGGTCCAAGATTTCCCTGATGCATTTGAGGAAGTTAAGTGTCTGCCTCCACATCGAGAGATAGACTTTCGCATTGATTTGATTCCAGGAGCAATACCAGTGATTCAGCCTAGTAGGAGAATGGCTCCAAGGGAGAGGGAGGAGTTAGTTAAGCAGACTCGGGATCTTTTGGAGAAGGGATTGATTAGGCCCAGTTTTTCTTGTTGGGGCTCTGCTGTGGTGTTTGTCACCAAATCAGATGGATCGCTAAGGTTCTGTGTGGATTATAGAGAATTGAACAAAGTGACTATCCGTAATAAATATCCTCTTCCTCATATCGATGATCTCTTTGACCAGTTGCATGGAGTTTCTGTCTTTTCTCAACTGGATTTAGCTTTAGGTTTCCATCAGTTAAGGGTAGCTGAGGATAGTATTCCTTTGGCTGCATTTAGGGGACCAAATTGTTTCTATGAGTGGTTGGTTATGCCTTTCGGGTTAACCAATGCTCCTGCCTACTTTGTTGACCTGATGAATCGAGTCTTTCGGGATGTATTGAATAAGTTCGTTCTGGTATTCATTGATGATATCGTGGTCTACTCTAAGTCGGAAGAAGAGCACATGCAGCATTTGAGAATTGTATTGGAGACTCTGAGGAGGCATGTTTTGAAGGCAAAGTTTTCGAAGTGCCATTTCTGGAAATCGAAAGTCGAATTTTTAGGGCACGTTGTTTCTGGTGAAGGTATCTCTGTAGATCCAACGAAGGTTGAAACTATTCTGGAATGGAAGTAGCTGGAGACACCGACTGAAGTTCGCAGTTTTCTGGGATTGGCTGGCTACTACAGAAAGTTTATCAAGGACTATTCTAAGATTTCTTCACATCTGACCAAGCTGATAAGGAAAGGAGCTAAATACAAATGGACACCCCAGTGTGAGGAAGCTTTCCAGGAGTTGAAGACGAGGCTAACCAGTGCACCAGTGCTAGCTATTCCGGATGGGAAGAGAAAATTTGAAGTTTATACTGATGCTTGTATAGTTGGACTGGGAGCAGTTCTGATGCAGAATGGAAGGGTTATTGTGTATGCGAGTCGGCAATTGAAGCCACATGAGAGGAACTACCCTACGCACGATCTTGAGTTGTTAGCCATTATTTTTACTTTAAAGATCTAGAGACATTATGTTTTGGGAGAGAAGTTCAAGTTATTCACGGATAACAAACCGTTGAAATATCTTTTCTCTCAAAAGGATCTTAATCTGAGGCAAGGATGGGTCAAATTTATGGCATCCTATGATTTGGATATTTTGTATACCCCAAGAAAGGCGAATGTTGTAGCCGATGCTCTTAGCAGGAATGCAGTTTTGTCTCTTTTGAAAGTTGTTCCATCTCTTTAGGAAAGAACAGCGAGCAAGCAAGAATCAGATAATAGACTAAGAGGAATCATCAAGAAAGTTAAGAAGGGTTAGTGTTCCAGTTTCAAGATTGATGACCGAGGGACATTAAGGATCAACGGGAGGATCTATGTTTCGAATTTCAAGGAATTGAAACAGGAGGTCTTATCTGAGAATCATCGCTCCAAATTAAATATCCACCTGGAAATCTCAAAGATGTATAAAGATATGAGAAGAGTTTTCTGGTGGTCGGGCATGAAGAAAGAGATTGCTAGGTTCGTGAATAGTTGTGCCATCTGCCAACAAGTTAAAGGAGATCAGCAGAAGTCAGCCGGATTATTACAACCTTTGGAAATTCCGATGTGGAAGTGGGAGATAATTTAGATGGATTTCATGGAAGATTTGCCAAGAACCAAGAAAGGAAATGAAGGAATATGGGTTATTGTGGATCGTTTAACTAAGAGCGTCCATTTTATACCGGTTAAGGCAACTCGTACTGCAGCTTTTCTGGCAGAGATTTTCTTGAAGGAAATAGTCAGATTGCATGGTGTTCCTGTCAGTATAGTAAGTAATCGAGATCCTATCTCCACCAGCAAATTCTGGGAGGCTTTGCAATCAGCTATGGGAATGAGATTGAGATTGAGTACAGCCTATCATCCTCAGACAGACAGACAGATGGAGAGGATTAATCGAATTCTAGAAGATATGCTGCGAGCTTGTGTTTTGGATTTTGGTGGATCGTGGGAAGACCATCTTCATCTAGTGGAATTTTCATATAATAATAGTTACTAAGCAAGTATTAAGATGGCTCCTTATGAAGCTTTATATGGAAGACCGTGTAGATCCCCATCCTGTTGGATAGAATCGAAAGATTGTCTTATGCTCGGACCCGATCTAATTCGAGAAGCTTCTGCGAAAGTTATGCTTATTAAGAAAAGGATGAAAGCTGCTCAAGATCGTCAGATGAAGTATGCAGATAAAAGGCGAAGACCATTGGAATTTGAGATCGGAGATTTAGTCTTTGTCAAAGTTTCCCTGATCAAAGGAGCTATAAGATTCGGAAAGACTGGAAAACTTGCCCCCAAGATATATAGGACCATTCCGAGTGCTGGAAAGAATTGGAGCTGTAGCTTACAGAATTGAATTGCCAGAACGGATGTCTGGAATCCACAATGTATTCGATGTATCCCATCTAAGGAAGTTTGTTCATGATCCATCATTAGTTGTAGAACCAGTAGTCTAGGAAGATTTGGAGGTCGAGCCAAATTTAATTGTGGTTAGGAATCCAGTTCGGATTGTGGATCAAGACGAGAAGCAACTCAGGAGCAAAGTAATAAAGCTCGTCAAAGTGCAGTGGAGTGAGGATCCAAGAGATTGTACCTGGGAAACACTGGATAGTTTTAGGAAAGTCTATCCGGATTTGTGTTCGGATAACTAGTGATGTTCGTTAGGATAGACTGTTTGATTGTTTGTTTTTGTATGGATGATATGTAGGTTTGGATTGTTGATATAAAAGCTTTTGAACTATCTTTTGTTTTAAATTTCAAGGACGAAATTCTTTTAAGGGGGGAGATTGTAACGACCCGGGATTTTGGCAATAATATTTTAATAAATATTTAATCCAATTAAATAAAATGTAAACTTATCATTTTAAAATGAATATGGCTTTTGGAAATCTTTGCCATTTTTTATAGACATTTGTTGTAACGACCCGTAATTTTCGTTAATTAAATTTGTCATTTTAATAAGATTTACGTAAATTTAATTTAGAAGAAATAAAGATTTTATAATTAATAATAAAGCAAATGCTGAGAATGAAATGAAACCATGGGAGTATAAGGCTAAGTATTTACAGCTGAAACAAAATGTCGAATAAATTGAAGTGATGCAAATTGTTATACTAGGCTAAGAGTTGCATATAAGGGAACAAAGGTAAATAGTGAATTTAGTTAATGAATTAATAATATTAAATAATAAATTGAATTAAATCAATGTCCGGTACAAATTGAAATATTGTTTGGAATGAAAACTTATAAATTGTAAGCATTTAATTTACAAATGAAATCAGTGTATTAATTTAGTTGTAACTGAATGTAAATTAATGAAATTATGTAATAATTGATAAATGATGGCATTCATGAATGAAATAAGATTTGTAAGTAATAAAGGAATAATTGAAATAAACATTTACCAATGAAATAGTATATTGATTTATATAGACTTAATAAAAGAGTTGAATTGAATCAATCTATTTAGTTGAAACTAATTAATTGGTATGCAAATTATAAATGGGTTTATAGTAAGAAATTATATTACCGTGAATTGGAATTAAGATGAAATTGAGAAATTCAAGTATGTAATGCAAATATATCATGTATAGCAGTGGAATAAAAAAATTAGTGTTGTTATAACCTGGTTGGTAAGTAACAAACTTATAACTGAATTTAAAAGAAAATAGGTGACAATGAATATAAATTGTTCATTTATTTGATGTGTTAAATAAATTTTGGTATTCAATCGCAACAAATATAAATAATTAATTGAAACTGTTGTAAGGTCAAAATTTATTGCATATAATAAATTGGGGGATAGATTTCATTAAAGGTAATTTATTTATTATGTTAATGTAAATTAAAATAATTAGAGGTACGTAAATGATGGTTAATACCATGTTTGGAAGTTGTAATTTAGAGGATATTAAGAATTAGGAATTGAATTTTGAATTATTTGCGATACAAATAAAGAAAATGTTACGTTATTGCTAACTGAGGGAGTCATTAATTAATTGAATGAAAGTTAAATCAATGGAATTAATGGAGATTAATTTACGTTAGTTATTTAGGGCAGTGACTAAATTTGGTAATCTATTTGCAATTAATGACAATAGTGTTGATATAAGCTAATAAGTTAAATGTCAATGCAATACCAGTTAATGGATTGAATGTGATTACGAAATTGGAATTAGATAAATGCAGTAACTAATTCAGGGCAAACAAAATTTATGGAACAAATGTTAAGATCTAAACTGATCATAATTAATAATTGAAGGTAATGTAAATTCCATTTATAATATGACTATTGGTAAATGAAAAGATTGTAAATCAAGATTTGTTTATTTATTTGAATTTTATGAAATTGAAGATTTATATTGATTAATCTTTAATAAATTTACATTTAAAAATTGTTAAATCATTGTAAATGTTTGAGAATTACAAAGTGATAAAGATTTCAAATTTCAGAATTTTAACGCGAAATTTGATTTAATTAATTAATTTTAAATTTATTTAATTAATGGAAAAATAGCCATTTTGGCCACTGACTCAGATTTCGACGAAGCAAGTTTCATTGGATCCGTAACGCTGAATTATAATAGTGTTTCAAGTTTCGTAGCGATCGGGCTTGTCGTTTGATCGTACGGACTCGAAACGCCTTGAAATTTATGCAATTGAAATCAATTTGGAAAATATTGTTTTCAGCATAACTTCTGCATACAATGGAATTTGAACGTGAAACCTATTCCATTGCGTTTAAAATATTTTAAAACATCTATTTTGATATATGGGTTGACCCAATTTCGTTCCAGAGTAGAAACGGGCTTTTCGGGCCATTTAGCGTTCAGCGCGTATATCAATCTGATCCATCTATTATTTTTCAGCCTTGTCTATATATAATCCGTTATAAACCCTAGCCACTCCTTATTTTCATTTGTCTATACGTACATCTCCTCCTCAACTCCTCATTCCAATGGCAGAAAAAAAACCTAATTCCCAAATTCCAAAAATTAATTTCAATTTCAAAAAAAAAATCGGATCTGCAGCCACTTCGAGTCACGCTTCGAGATTCAGAGGCAAAAATGTTGTATCTACTTCGGGTCAGGAAGAAAATGACTCGGGTCGCTCCGGGTCGTTTTGGCAAAAACTCCAAGCAAGCACCGGGGATTCGAGGCGGCGCACCGAAGTCGAACCCGAAGTTGACACAGGACCAGAATTTTCCAATTTTCAAATTTTCATAACTTTTGCGTACGAGCTCGGATTCCCGTGCAGTTGATTTTGCTGGGATTGTATTGGAATTCCAGAAATTTTGGCATTGGTTTGGATGGATTTGATGATCGTCAAATTTTTGGGTTTAAATGAATTTACATTCAATTTATATTCAAAAGGTGAGTGTTTTAACCCACTCACAACTTCTAAAATATCTTATGTTTGTTAAATTGATTTAAGATATGAGTAGAAATTTAATTATGACTGTTTTGCATATTTTATTCATCATCTCAGTTAAATCGCATTTATTTAATTTAACTGTTAATTAATTTTATTATTGCATATAAACTGACAGTTAAAATTTATTTATTTTGCATATAAACTGCTAGTTAAACAGTTATTTATTTATTTATTTATTTATTTATTTATTTATTTATTTTTCTTTTTTTTGAATATAAACTGTTCGTTGATACCTGTTATATTTTATATGCTCTATTGATTTTTGTTTAAATTGATGATGATTGAAATAAATTGGTTGATGATTAATATTGGGTGAATGGATGATGTGTTCTATATTATATAAACTGCAAGTTATTATGCATTTTTATTTCATTTGGGATTGCGGTTTGAAATGATATACAACCGCATTTTTTATTTTTAAATTGCGGATTGAAATGATAAATATCCGTATCACTTGACCATAGGAGAGAAAATTATATACAGGCACCGCGGTCTATGTATATAAATTATTTTTAAATAATTTCCATGGTTTGGATAAGATACGGCTTAATAAATATTAAATTTATATATTATATAAATATATTTTATATATACATATATAGTTAAATTTTTGAATTTAAGCTATGTTTAAATCGGTTAAACAAAAATAAATAAGTTGAATACTGGAGTTTGATTATTTATGTTAAATGGTTAAGTACATGTTTAAGATATCGTATGTATATATAGAGTTTTAATGATTTAAATCAGTTAAGATTGGGAGGTAAATTGGAAATTTATTTGATGGAACTTATTTAAAAAATTCTCTCCAAAAGTTGATGTAAACTTATTAAAATTGGAAATTTTAAAGGTATGATATTTATAACTGGATTTTTATTTAAGATAAATTAAACGAATATTTCTAGCATAATAAATTGAAGGAAATATTTAAGTTTTTAGTAATTGGAATTTTAATTTAAATAACTTTGATCTATGTAAACATTTCAAAACCAAATAATAGGACAATGAATTTGTGAATATAAATTTCCAACCTTAAGTTTTGAAATCGTTAAATACTAAAAGTTAGAATATATTGAAATTGAAGTGGTTTATTTAAATGAAAGTGAATTTAAATTTTATGGATTTAGACTACATTTTAAATGAATAAAATTATGAAGACGTGGAAATTTTGTCATAAAGTAATTTTAAATTCAAACTGTTTTATTCTATATACTGTTGAATATCCAAACCATTCAAGTTTTAGAAGTATGGTTTTAAAGCTATGAGTTTCGAAGTATTACGTTTCGAAAGTTATAATTCAAATGTTTGGTTTCCAGATATTATAAATTTTAAAGCAATATGATTTTGGAAAAGAAATATATTTGAAATAAAATGATATTATATTAATTTAGGTTTTGTAAAACAATATCAAATGAGTTTGTTTTGAAATGGAAAGGATATCGTAGTTATACGGTTTTGAAATAGATACTTTATTCTGGTTTTGAAAGTATAAACTATTTTTAAAGACCGCGGTGTTATAATAACGTTTAGTTGTTGAAGAGACCGGGATCGGAAGTTGTCATACTCTCTGCCAACTCCGAAAACCACTTTAACAACTGTGTATGCGGTGGAGGTTCCATAATGAAGTAGGTTGGTGGCGGTGTTTCCTGTAAGGTAAATACGTGGACTCAACTCCCGTGAGTTGGCATAAGGTGGCTAAAACAGGAGCGATTGACGGGTTAATAAGGTAACACCTTTGATCGGACACTTCCCTTCGATACTATACTCTGACTTTGGATTGATTCGGTGGCCACCTTCACTTTTGATTTCTTTGATTTGGGGGAGTTTGTTCGAGGTGGGCGGTAGCTGCGCGCTACGCGTTACCACCGACCCGGAAGCGTAATTGGTATATCTACCCTAGCATTGCCTAGTTATGCCGTGTCACCTACCATACCGAGCCTTCTACGAGTTTGAATTTCTCCCGTAGCCCGTGTGGTATCCTCTGGTGGCTTCCCGATCAGGAGGGACTATGATATTGGATGGACTACTGGGACTATTATTGTGTTAAGGGGGAGATTGGGTAACTCCTTAACGCTATTTGAAAGTAAGTTTATTTTACAATTAGACACTATTATAATAGCGAAATATACTACATAGTAAATAGTTTAACGGATCCTTAAGAGATGTGAATCCCGAGCATCGTTTAAGTTACTGCACTCATATTTATCCATGTTTATTTAACTTATATAAGATCTTTTAGTTCTGACTCGAGTGTTTTGTCTTTTCAATTCGCTCGGGTCAGTCCGAGCGTTTCAGGTTTTGAAGATTTTATCCTAGACGACGAAAACGAAGATTTGTAGTATTACTATCTACTATATTATTTCACTACACTATTTAATTCCGCTGCATTGGTATTTATTGGTATGTGAACTCTGACATTTATTGTATGAAGAAGAATCAAATGTTTTGTAAACAGTTTATGAACTGTGTATTTATTATTATATTTTATCCTTCCGCTGCGAGATTCTTTTTAGTTTTTTCTCTTCTCTGTTTTTCTTATTTACCCCATAACAATCTGCTCTATCGTATGGTTTGAATCGGCACGTGTGTCGATTTAAAACGTGCGAAAAGGCAGGATGTAACATTTGTATTTTGAAAATTTAAAATAAATCTGTTAATAATATGTAAAATAAAATTTATCTTATATAATTGAATTAAAATGCTTTATCTTGTTACCATATATATATATATATATATATATATATATATATATATATATATATGGATGATAATGTTTAAGATAAAATCAAATTCTATCAATATAAAATATAAGTATAAAATATAAGTAAAACATGTGAATATTATTTAATGTTGATAATTAAAATAGAAATAAAAGTAAAAACAATAATTAAGTAGGTATGGTATGCTTGCAACATAAGCTAAAAATTGTAAGAACAAAGTAGAAAAATGAAATCAGACAAAGTGTACATGTACATACAAAATATCTATATTCAACAAAAACATAATAATAGTATGTAAACAACTTAGGAAACCATGGCATTACATGCCATCATCTCAGCCAAAAATAGGTCCATTGAAAATATTTAGAAAATCTGTTCATAACAAAAGAAGACTAAACTAGATACTACCTTCCCATATTACAAACTGTTTTCTCTTATAAATATACGTCTAAGCTATTTTAGTTCGTTCAGTAACAACTTAAGATAAACTAGGAAAAATATAATCAGTATCTTTATTTTACAAAGCTCAACTAAATTCAAACTGCAGTTTGCAAAAACAGATTCAAAGGCAGATTCATACTACAGGTTTTCATAACATCAAATTGTTCCCTGTTCAGCAACCCTTGCATGTGAGTAAACATCAATTTTTAAAGCTTCAAGTTTAATTTAAAAATAGTTCAGGATATTCATTGATAATATGGTATTGTATATGCTTTATAGGTTGCTTTGTATATTGGTCTTCCCTGTTATTGATTTCAGGGTTGATTATCATTCAAACTCAAATTGTTTTCAACTGATCATTTTAAAGCTTTCAGTTTTCATTCAAACAAGATGTTAAACCCAAATCAAGATTTTTAAAAGCTGATCAAATTCAAGTTTGTAAAATATCACCACTATCATCTTGTTTTACAGGTAATCAAGTAATAATTTGATAAATTTGATTGTTGTAAAAAGCTAATTCAAGTTCATAACTGGAATTCTTACTGTAAATTATGATTTTTAAAACAAAAATGAAGATTTTTAGTTTAGTATTCCAAGAGCAGTTTGTATTTGAACAAAATTTGCATTTTTTCCATTTTCAGACAATCGAATCAATTTAAAAAGTTGAAATTTGGTTTGAAGCTAGTATAAACATCTATGATCTCGATAAAATTAAGGAATAATTTTTCTATTGCGTGAATTAAAGGAACGAGGTCGATTTAGGGCTTTGTTTCGAGTTTCTGGTCATGTTTGTAACGAGGCGTGTATGTCTCCTATACATGATCGAGTTTCACGAGATTCAAGGGAGTGGTAGAGTAGCGTGTTGTCGTGGTGTGGACGAAGTTTGCGCGTCTCAGGTGGCTTGAGCGACGGTGGCGAGGTGGTTATGTTGTTTGGGTTAAGTGCAGTATTTTCGATCGAACTGTTAAATTTCGATTTGAAATTTTTGGAGGCGAATCGTATTTTGATTTCGAGTTTATGGGATATTTGCGACTTGCCGATGGTCATGGGGTTTGCCGGAGCTAAGGCACTTCGCCATGCACTTGTACGGCATGAGGTTGGTGTCAGCGTCGTTGTTGGTGGGTAATCTCGAGTTATTACTCGAGTATAGCGGTCGCTTGCTTCGGGTTTTAATCGAGTGAGTAAACATGTTTTACTGATACTATAACTTAAGTTTATACTTCAACTTACTGGAAAAAAGAAGAAGAAGAAGATGGAGTACGAGAGGGAGAAAGTGTCTCGGGGAAATTGTTAGGAAACGTGTGTGTTTCTCAAGTAAAACAGGGGTAGTTCTCGGGTGTTTTTTTCTTCCAAACTGCAATAAAAAGGAAATAAGGTTAAGCAAATTGTGTTTCAACCAGTTTAGGCACTGTAAACTTAATAAATGTTTAACAATTTAAGTCAAAACTTTAATACAAGTTTTAATTATTTTAGTTAATACTTTACAATGTTTTTAAATCTTAATTAATTATTTTAATTAAGTAATTAATTTACGTTAAGTATAAAATTAATCAACATTTAAAGTCTGTAGTTAGTAATAAATTGATTTTCAAAGTTTAAAGAAGATTTCTTTTAAATGTTAATTAAGATAAATAATTAATATTAATTAATTATTCTAGAAAGTAATTAAGAATGATTACTTTATAATTGTAATTAGAGATTGGATAAGTAATGATTAAGTAATAAATAAATTTGTTATTAACTACTTAAAGTTAATTAATGTATGATTAGTAGTTAACAAATTAAGTAATTTAATTACGAATAAATAATTGATTAATTAAGAAATTAGTGGTTAATAAATGGGTAATTAAGTTTTATTAATTAATAATTAAGGTTATTAATTAATGATTAAAGAGTAATTAATTAAGTAATTAAGATTTAATAATTGATTAAGAAATGATTAATTAATTAAATGATTTGAAAAGGAATAATTAATTAATTGATAATTATTTAAACAGGGTTAAGTGATTAACTCTCAAGGAATTGATTTAAATTAAATTAATTACAATAAGAATTAAAGATGCTTGCTTATGAATGTTGTATAAGTAGAATATCTGATTTTGTGATATTTACTTGGTGATATTCTGTGATGTTGTATGATATGCCTTGATATATCTATGATGATTGTGTACGCTTTATCTGTGATAAATCTTATGCGAATTCAAAGTGTTGAATTAAACTGTTTAAACTATTAAACAACTTGACCTTTAAAATGGCATTTGGATTTCGATGAGACCGGGATCGGGTGTCAATTATGATTATCCGAAAACCACATCGATCCAAATTAAACGTTAGGTCGTGAATTTCCAAGTGAATATCGAGATGGTGTTTCAAAATGCAAGGGTTATTGTCATTGACTCTGAGGATGATTCCAAAACTAGTGTAACGAGATAATGCCTTCGGTTTCATTCGAACCCGGAATGAACTTATATGGATTAAATGCTTTCATCACATCGTAAGGAGGACGATGAGCATTCTAAGAGATATGTTCTATAAAGGTAATCGCAGCCTCAACCTCATCAACCAGGAATGGCTAAAACAGGGGAGATGCAGTAAGGTTAGGTGGGTAGCACCCAAGCAGGACGAGATATACCCCTGTCAAGATGTCCCTTTATTTTCGGCTATGTGGGCAGTTGTTGGCCACAACTACGGGGTTACTTGTTTGGGACTGTTCAGTAAGAAATGGTTCCGGCCTTGTGTTGTAGGGGGTCGGGAGTGATCCTCGGTATGGTGATCTAGGCCCCGTACTGTGACGGGCGGTACCCCAGTAGCCCTGCCATTGATGGAAACCCATTTTCCCTACGAGACCTTATGGTTTTGACAACTAGAATTTAATCATGTAACAATTTCGGCTATTTTCTACTTACTTGAAAACCCTAGACACTATTATAATATCACTGGATTTCCTATAAAATGTTTTGGTTAGCGTAAGGTAAAAACTTACCCGTGTTTATGTGTGGGAGGTCTTACGTGATGCCTTTATTTTCAAATGGTTTTCAAAGTTAAACAAATTTAACCCGTTTACTCACACCAGACCCATGTCTGACTCAGAGTTTATATTCTGTTTTTCATAAACTCTTGGGTACTCAAATTTTTATGAGTAGCCAAGTGATAGGTTTTGGGATTGTTGAGTTCTAGAGGAGCTTGGAGCAGAAGTCCAAACGTATGTATCTATCTATCTAGTTCCGCTGTGTAGTTGATGTACGTTGTATTTTGGGATGTATGTATTGACAGATATGTATATGACTGTCTTGTTGTATGATGTTGTGTAACTCTGATATATGTAAAAACTATGTAATAGTTATGTGATGTATTATATTTTTTTTCGTTCCGCTGTGAGATTCTGATGTTGTTATTCTTTCATTATATCTTTTCTATTTCTATCCCTTTCTTTTCTTATTGATGATACGTCTTTCAGGGGTTAGAAAGGCAGGTCGTCACATGGTTAAAGATCAAGTTTATTCTCACCAAATTGAAATTCAATCCTATCTTTGAAAACTTCTTCAAAATTATTAAATTCAAAATCAAAATGGTGATTTAACTCCTCCCCTTCAGAAACAACTCATTTTCTAAAAGTCCAAAGAAATCATATCCATTGAATTCGTCTTCCTTTGATGGATTATCTACAACTTCATTGCATATATCATTTTCAAAATCCAAAGTTGTTGTATACAAATTTTCAAAATCGGAAAAAAGAAAACCGAACTTTAAATCAAGTTTAACATCCTCAAAAGAATTGAAATCCAACTCAATTACCTTTTTTCAACAACTCCGTTAAGATTGTCATTTTCAAAAGTTGTTATTTGAACATCGTCGATTTGGGCAAAAGATGGATTATCATTTGACTCGTCACATGTTAGGACTTGGTTTTGTTTATCACGTTGTTTCATATACGTTTCAATCAACAAACCATGTGATCGTTGTAAATTTTGTCCATTTGCTCAACAAAATTCAATTTCTAGTTATTAACATGAGGATTTTCACTTTGAAATTGTTGAGAACAAAGATTTTCAATCGTAACGTGGTTAAGATTATTCTCATTGCCAAATTCGTTAGAAAAGTTGTTTCTATTTTCACTTTGAGTTTAAAATTCATTTTGGAGTTCAAAATTGAAGTAGCATGGGTTATACGCGAAGTCATTTGAATTTTGAAGCGAATTCAAAATTTGATTATTCTAAAATTCTTGACTTGAGTTATCACAAAATAAGAACTATACAAATCATTTGATTTTGTTATGTAGAGATTTCAAGTAAAGATGAAATGTTACTTTCTAGATTCGAAGGTTGGTCATTGTTTTGAAAACTTTGTTGTTTAAAATTCGAATTGTTTAAAGAATAGTTGTCGTTAAAATGTCCATATGAATTTGAAGTGAAATCATATGGATTATATTGATTTGCACAACTATTGTAAAACTCAAGTGTGTGGGGAAACTCGAACATTTTCAAGAATGTTTTTGTTCTCTTTTTTTATAAAGGAAAAATATTTACATATAGAATTTATTTTTCAAAATGAAAAATTGATTTTTTTTTTTGTAAAGATTTTTTTTAGATTTTTGGAATTTTGATTTGAAAATTTTCAAAGGAAAAGGAAAAAAACTGGGTTAAGAAATATTTACATTTTTTTAGTTTTAGTTTTGGATTTGGATTTTTTGTTTTTTTTTAAATATGCATGAACTAATTCAAGTAAATGAATGCAGTGGTTAATTACAAATTTTTATCCTAAGTTAACCCAAAATTGTATAATTACACTTTGTCTTAATTCAACAAGATAGTTCTTAGCCAGGTAACGGGCAGGGATTATCGGTGCACCATGAATAACCGTAGCAATGTAGCCAAAGGTTTGAGTATCTTCAGAGAAATAATTCACTATAATATTTACGAATCACCATAATATTTATAACTAATTATTGCTTCGCCGTAACCTGGACACCGAGAAATTAAATTGTCGAAAGAAGACAAATTGTTAATATACAATTAAGCGTTGTTGATGTCTAACCATTATGACTAATCTAAATTCTAAGATGATATGCAAAGCAGAAACTAAACATGTATTTACAATTAGGCCTGTAAACGGATGCAGTCGGATACGGATAGTGCTGTATCTGCATCCGTATCCGAAAATGAAAATCCGTATCTGAATCCGTATCCGATATCCGCGAATACCCGTTGAATATTATCTGTATCCGTATTCGCTAATATTTTCGGATATCCGAAAATATCCGTATCCGCTAATATTTTCGGATATCCGAAAATATCCGTATCCGGTTTAGCGAATACGGATATTTTTGGATATCTGAAAATATCCGTATCCGAACCTCAAAATGTATCCAAAAATATCCGAAAATTAATCAATATAATGCATATTTCATTTTTTTACTGAAAAAAAGATGAAAAAACCTTGTAATGCATAAATTACACCAAATTAACAATAGGTAATCCAATCACACAAAATCTGTATAGTAAATTAGTTTATTTTATTAAATTTATGGATATAAAATAACATATTAATATATAAATATTTAATTTCAAACCGGACGGATATTTATCGGATACGGATACAGCCATATCCGTATCCGTATCCGAAATATGTTTCGGATATCAGATATCCGCATCCGCTTTTTGGATATCGGCTATTTTTAATGTTTTCGAATACGGATGCGAACGGATTTCGGATATTTCGGGTATTCATTGACAGGCCTATTTAGAATGCAACTTTAAATGGATTTTTTTTTTGAATTTTTTTCTTATATAAATGCAAACGCAAACAACCAACCATGTAAGACAAATAAAAACAATAGATATAGAAGCAAGCAGTTTATTTTATTTTGCAAAAAAAGTGAAGCAATTATTTTTTACCAGTAGTTCTTCTCCTTTTGAAATTCAACTTTGGCTACCTGAAATAAAAACAAGATATAAATTTTTTTTAACAAAAGACAAGGATGGAACTTAAAACAAAATAAAACAAGACAAACAAAAGGATTTTTTTTTTTTTTGAAAACAGCTAAGGTCAAATGAACAAGGACAAACACAACAATAATTTTTTTCATTTCTCTTTTTTTTTGAATTTTTTTTTCAAAAGAAGAAATTAAACAAATGATAAATAAAACAAATTATACTAAGACTAAAATCTTTTTTATTTATTGAAGAGACCAAATGAAATGAAAAAAACACAATTGTAAACACTTTGCTTCTTTTCTTTTTTTATGACCAGGGCCTGGCCCAATTGAATCATTCCACAAATAAAATATAAAAAAAGTCCCAGCATCCTTATCATCGATTCCACAACTTCTCCTAATACCTCTGTTTATTTTTTTCTTCTGTTTAAATCGCAACTAAAAGAAACTAAATCGAAATTCCTCAATTCAAATCACAATTAAAAGAAGAAGAAAAATGTCGTGAGTTCTGTATCGCCGTTTGGGTTGTTGATTTGAAATCATGAGTGAAGGCGTTTGATTGCTGGTCAAGGAGAAGGTGTGGTCGCGATGGGTATTCGATGATTTGGATGCGGGTTTGTGGAGGTATTGAATTTCAATCCGAGGAGAGCGGTGATTGTAGTTACTGGTGAGTTTGAATCAGGAAAATGAGGTTGTGGATTTGCTGATTTAGGGAGATGATCGAAGATTGAAGTGATCGCAGAGGTCAGTAGTTCCGATGAAGTATTGTAAGGTGGTTCTGTCAGAAACGACAGTATGGCAAGTGTGAATTTGGGTTTTTGGTCGATGTAGAAGTTTATGGTGGTTTGGGGAATTTGTTGTTGGAAGATTCAATGCAGGGAGAGGCACAGGTGATCGTCGATGGGGATCAATTTAGATGCACGCAGTGAATGGAGGAGGTTGCTGT
The DNA here is from genome assembly GCA_030765085.1 of Allium cepa. NCBI lineage: Eukaryota > Viridiplantae > Streptophyta > Magnoliopsida > Asparagales > Amaryllidaceae > Allium > Allium cepa. The sequence continues at coordinate 1,042,312,722 of CM060928.1, forward strand.
GATGTACGGATTGTTTTTAACAGCAGCAGTATCAAGTGAACGCGTGAGCAGGTTAGCTATTGTGGTTTGTCGGCAGAAGGCAGGGTAATGTATGAATGCTGACAGTTGCAACAGTTTGGTCAGTGAGGAGAAGGTGGATGGTTCAGGCTTGTCAGTGGAAATGTGGATAGTTGATGGGTGCTGTAAATGGCAGTCGTATGACAGGCTGCAACAGTCTTGTGGTGGTGTCTTGGCTGAGATGGTTAAGGTAGGTACTGTTGCAAGGGGATGGACAGAGAGGTGAGTGTGTAGTTGATGGCAGTTATGTAGGTGAGTTCGGTAATGGTCAATATGGTGATGAGATGGGAAGTGGGGTGGTTTTTGTATGAATGATGTATTGGAGTGTTTTATGTGGCAGGAAGACTTGTTTGTAAGGATGTATGTAGTTGTTTGTGGTGTGGCAACAGTTCAGGTAGGTCGATTGTTGTTGGTCAGTGTGTGAGAAGTGTATGAGGCAAGAAAATGTGGATGGTGGTATCAGTTGTGGTTGCAATGTTTTTCTTTGAAGTGCAGTGTTGAATTGGATTAAAGAAGTATAAAGGGAATGCAGAAGTGTGGTTAACAGTGAGTGGTGATGATGGTGGTATTTGACAGTGAGGAGGAGGGAAGAGGTGATGTATTTGAGGCTGTGGTTTGATTTGCGTGAGGCAGTGGGTCATAAGAGATGGTAGAGGAACAGTAAGAAGGATGAGGAGCAGTTGTGTTGAGAAGTGTGGGTAGTAGATGAAGAGGATGTGCACTGTATTGCAGTTGCATAGTGATAGTAAACAACAGAAATTAGCGAGTGTTAGTAGATGTAAAATAGTAAGAAAATTGTGTATGGAGAATAATTTTTTTGTGGACAGTGAAGAAAATGTAAATGCAATGTATAGTCTAGAAAATAAAATAAAATGTTTTTGTTTTTGTTTTGAAATTTTATATTTTTTTAATATATTTGGAAATGCAAATGCCAAGGAAACTAGAACAACAACAAATCAAAATGCAAACAATGAACACACACAAACACAATTTCTTTTAATGCAAGTTAGCACACAAACAAACACACATTAAAATCAAACAAAAATAATTCAAAGAATATAAAATTATAATTGATATATTCCCCAACAACGATACCAAAAACTTGTTTATTGGCTAATTTCTATCGGTTAGAAAATAGTCGAGAAATTTCAAATTAAATTTAACCGCAAGCGCACGGCGTACTATCATAGTACGTGGCAATTATGGGTCGACCCGTAAGGAATTGTTGATTTTAAATTTCTATTCAATCAAATTAAACAAAGTGAAAGTGATTAGGTAGAAAATGTAAGAAAATGAAAAAAAGAAGGTGATAAAAATATGAGTGTAGAAAAACAATTTAGAGATAAATTCACTCTCTAGGTCATATAGTTCAACAATTTATGAAATTTTGATCACTTTTTTGGTCACAAGTGAGTTTAAATGATGTGTTTATCACAAGTATGACTCATTTGTGCTATTACTTAACCCACATAGGCCGTCAAATTATAACACAACCTTTAAACCACTTTTAATTCTCATGAAAAATAACAAGAAATTGAAAATGAAATATATTTTAAGCTTGTCCTATTACTATTGATTTGAAATATAGACCATCAAAATTTGATTTAATTTCAATTCATCGCCATAATCATATGTTGATGAAGAAGCAGTTTGTGATTCATATGACTAAACATAACTTATTTGTTTTGAACAACATAGCCTATCAAACTCAATACCAAACACAAAATTACATAAACATCAATTTTCCATGAAGCACAAAAAGAGAGCAAAGATTATCAAATTGTTGAAGCTACATGATTAGAGGCTTCATTACCCGTAAATTGAAGGGATTTGTGTTATTATATCAACACAAGTAGCATGCAACATGAAACTAAAAAGAAAGAAAAATGAAAGCTAATTAAAAGACAACTAATCTAATTGCATAAAGAAAAATATACACTACTTGCACAAAAAACAAATCTACACTGCTAACATGAAAGGAAATAAACAAAAGAAGAAAAGAGCATGTATTGAAAATTGCATAAAAAGAAATTACATAAAAGAAATGGCTAAGTAGTCATGAAAAAAAAGAAGAGAGCTTGATTTATTTTTTAGCATAAGCTAAAACTAAGTGAGACTAAGGAAGAAGAGGGTTACATAAAACATAAGAGGTATTAATACATGTGTTAAACCCTAATTCATAATTTTGTGGAATGCCCAAATTTCCCTTGAGGTAGTGTGGCCATCAAGTAATCATTAGCATGTCTTAATCCCCTACTTAAATGTACATGAAGCTTTAATGGTCTTTTAGCATGTGCGTTAGCTCCTAATTGAAAATCAAGATAAGTGGGTAGGTGGGGTCCTCTATGTTCATGAGTTTGAATTATTTTCATCTTCATTTGCTTTGTTTCCTTTTGTGCATGCATAGCTTCATGAAGCCACTTGTATTTGAATGTAAATTCCTATAAAACAACATATAAATTTTCAATTAAATTTTATAAAATTAATATATACACAAAAATGACTATTTTGGCCTTGGATGAAGATGAATATGTAACAATTTGAAATAATTTGAATTTTTGTTTTAAACAGGTTAAAATACCCAATATGATCATTTATTTAATTTAAATAGATTAAATATGGTGGTAAAAATATGCACATTTATGTGCACATCATCGTACCACGAGAAGGATGTGACTATGGGTGAAGTTAACGATGATACCTCCTAGTAATAAGAGAAATGCTTGAGCAACCACCAAACAACAACACTCGTACTTTGGTACTCTCGCGAACTCCTTATGCAAAGAACTCACACAAGTTCCATAGGGGATTTTTCTTCCCAAACCACTTATTTTGTTGATTTTAGGTTTCCACACTTTACTTTTTTTTGTATTTAGTAGATTTCCTCATTTTATGTTTTATTCTTTCGTGGCTCATTCATAATTGCGATTACTTCTATTATGTAATATATAAGTAGAAATTATTGTAAGACAAACTAGTTCACTGCCATCAATCCTTTAGGAGGTCCAAAGTTGTTGATATTTATTGTTTATCAATATGCTTCAATTGTGTTAATTTAATCAATTAGCTATGCTGTCTTGTTGTATCCAACAAACTACTATGTTTTTTTTTTATTCTTTCGACGTAAATATGTGATATGCAGTCAAATTGAAGGTTATGTGTTTGTACAAGTTTCGTTTGGTTTAGTGCATAGTAGATATGCATATTATATACCACATATACCAGAAAATAGAACTTCAAAGAAACCAGCTTGGTCATAGTTAATTAACATTAGTCTCCATAGCGGATGTGCTAAGGATAATCAAGAGGATGTTACATGACCATAAGTTGGCCAAGATCCATCAAGGGCCTTACGCGTTGCATCGTGTCTCCACGGATGAAAATTACTTCGATCAAGAGAAGAATAACAGTTCTTTTCATAAACTAGCTAACTTACGCCTATATTTAATAATAATGTTTTGTATTTGTTCTTTTCAGCAATTTGTGAACCAACAGTTGCAATTTGGAATTACGATTTTCAAAGTAAAGTGACTAAATCAAATAGAAACTTATTGTTTGAGATACAACTGTTCCCTTGGATACATGTAACATCAAGAAGAAAATTAGTATCTTTTGAAAGGGCTCAATCCATGGGCACAAGGACATTACAACATCAGAACATCATCTTCTCACAATTTGAGTTGTATTTTCATCATTCCTTCATGAGTTGCACGTACACGGGTTTCTACCTCCTTTATTTTTTAAAGTAGATTAACCACGTTAAAAGACTTTAAAATTATTAATTAATATCAATTGCTGATATATTCATTACACACGTATGTAGACCAATGATAAATAAGCACGACCTTCAAATTTGGTTTGGTAACATTAAATTTTGGTTTTTATTAAAACTAAATCTAAACCATAGAGATCAAATTCAATGTATTGGTGAAGTTTCTAAAAAAAGCATGTATAGTAGTAAATCGACTAGCTTTTGTTACATACACACACGCACATATATACACATATATACATATACACACGCACACACACATATACATATACATATACATACACATACACACACGCATATACATATATACATATATACATATATACATACATATACATATTATATATATATAAAGTATTTCATACATATATACACATACATACATACATATGTATAGATATATGTATATGTATGTATGTATATGTGCGTGTGCGTGCGTGCGTGCGTGTGTGTGTGTGTGTGTGTGTGTGTGTGTGTATAGTATTTTATACTTTCCATGGTGGCAAATTCATAGTCACCAAACTGCATTTTACTATTTTATTATCAAACCGACCGTAGGGAGGTTTGCCTACTTCTACTAACCAAAATCAATTTTTCTGAAGCCAAAAAAACGTGTATCTTGTCTCGTCGCGGTTTCTCTAAAAACGTGGATCTTGTCTCATCGCTGTTTCTCTAAAAACATGGATCTTGTCTCATCGCGATTTCCCTAAACTTGCTCCTTTTATTTTGCGCATCAAAGATTTCAAATTTAAATATATTATGATTTTAAAATTTTAAAATTTTCAATTTCAAATCGACAAATTTGAATGTTTTGATTAATATTTAAATTTGAAATTCATATTTTCATATTCAAATCTCAATTTATTCTTTTCCAACATATTAATGTTTAAGTAATATTAACAAAATTTTTAAATGTATATTTCATATCAAAGTTGTACAATCGGACGGTCGGTTTCTCTACCGTTGTGCGGTTATACTAGTGTTTTATTGGCATGAATTATATTTGTTTACGATTGTCTAATGACATGCTGATTTTATGCATATTAATCGGTATAACTTCTTGGTGTTATGTTACAAACGTGCCATTTATATAAAAGGCGTGTAATAAAGTGAACTCAATTAATTTAATTAAGCACAATTAGTCCATTCAGTTCGCTAAAGTTAAATTAATGCAAACCGACGTATTGTGTCGGAACGTTTTATTAGTAACGTGTTCCTTCCGTGTCGTTCTCCTCACTTTCCCCTCGGCCGCTGAATCAAACATTCTTTTTAAACCTATAAATTACATCGCAGCACAATGTACCGATTCTATTATTAATCTCTCCATTCCTCTCATCTTCTTCGATTATAAAATACAATTCAACGATGAGAAGCCGGCTCTACAATCGAGCCTTTCTTCCTTAAGTTATTTTAGTTTCTTCCGTTCCCTTTTACCATTTTCAAATTGAAATTTTCCCCCAATTTCAAAATTCTAGGGTTTTCAAATGTCCGACGAACCGCTAAGATTAAGCTCCAAGATCCAGATCCGCGACGTATGGGAGTCGAATCTTGATTCTGAGGTCGCACTAATTTCCAATTTGGTTGACCGTTTTCGATACGTGGCGATGGATACCGAATTTCCAGGGATCGTCTGTCGTCCTCTGGGCACGTTCAAATCCAACACAGAGTTCAATTATGCGGCGCTCAAAACGAATGTCAACATGCTTAAGATGTTGCAGTTGGGGTTGACCTTCTGCGATTTGGATGGTAATCTCCCTGATTGTGATGGGTCTGGCCGAGGCTGTGTATGGCAGTTCAATTTCAGGGAATTCGACATTAAAAACGATATCTTTGCGGTTGATTCCATTAATTTATTGAAAGACAGCGGGATTGATTTTGAAAGATTCAGAGAGGAAGGGGTACCTTTCTCAAGATTTGCTGAGCTATTGATGTCGTCTGGCGTTGTATTGAATGATAACCTGAAGTGGGTGACTTTCCACAGCGGGTACGATTTTGGATACTTGGTTAAGTTATTAACTGGTTCTTCTCTACCGGATACGCAGAAGGAATTTTTCGACTTGGTGAAAGTGTTCTTCCCGGTGCTGTATGATGTCAAGCATTTGATGAAGTTTCACAATAGTTTACATGGAGGTTTGAATAAGTTAGCAGAACTTTTAGATGTTGAGAGAGTTGGAACTTGCCATCAAGCTGGAAGTGATAGTTTGTTAACTTGTATGAATTTTATGAAAGTAAAAGATGGCTACTTTAATGGAGATGTTGAAAGATATGCAGGTGTGTTGTATGGATTAGGTGTTGAAAGCCCGAAGAACGGTACTTATTAAGATTGAAAAAATAGTTTATGATTAATGAAGAAAAAAAATCATTTTTAAAGTTTTGATTTGTTTGTGTATGGCATTTCTTTTACTTGTTCCGTAGAAATTTAGGTGCCATTAATCTATGGTGTTATATTATACATAAAGGTAGTTATTATAACAAAGTCCTCCATTTGAATATCAAGGCCTGTTCATTTCCTATACTTGTTTTGATTTTGGAATTCAAGCTACTCCATTGGTAATTGCTTTTCTGTTTGTTCTTTCAGTTTGAGTTCAAAGTAGTGATGCATTTCCTTCTAATTGAGATTTGAAACAAGTTTTATGAATTCTGATGAACATGATTAGTTCCCAGAAGCAATTTTAAATGTTGATTATGATTGGATTTTTAATTTTTTCGATTATGCTGGCATCTTTGTCTGTATTTGTTTCTTCTCAAATAACCCCTCTTTTATCATATTTTAACTTATTTTTTGCAAAGTGACCAACTTTTTTATTTTATTTTCAGTGACCTTTCACGTTGCAACATTTCAAATTTTTACATGAAAATAGACACAGGGACAACAAGTTTGGAGGACTCTTTTTAGCATAAACAGAAAATGACAGTAACTATCATTCTGCGATTTACACTAAAAAGTGTCATTCAGTTTAAAAAACAAACTTTTTGTCAAACTTCTTGTCGCTAAAATTAATTTTTTCTACAACTTTTTGCTTGAGCATAAAAACCCTTCAAATTTATTTGTTTCTGATTTATATATTATGCTATTGAATTTAAAGATGTGTGATATTAAATAATATAAATTGTTAAAATTTTAAAATCAAGTCATTCTTTATGTATTTTGTTGTTTCGTTGTACATTGTACTTTACAGATTGTAAACTTTTAAAAACATTTGATTCTGCATAAACGTCTTCCATTATGTAATTTAAGTGACTGCGTATGTTGACAAATGTTATAAATTAGTGACATAGTGATGTTTTATTGAAACATTTTTTTAAGTAAAAGGATATGCGACTAGAGTCGCACAGCTGTATATGCATATATACAAAATGGAAAAATATCCGACTAACAGACCTAGTCGGTAGACCACATGTTCAAGAAATTGTCACAAGCAGAAACGTACACATAAACATCAAAAAGGTAGAGCGGTGCAACCAAATAAACACACATAATTTACATGAATAAGCATTGATAACAGAGACATCAAAATGGGATTGTAACATCCCTTCAGGAATAATAGTCCCACATCGCGAAAAAACATTATGAAATGGGTGCTTATATACCAAAGCATTCATCCCATAATAACATCGATGTTGTTAACGCTAAAATTGAACGCTAACACCCCGGTGTAAGTAGAGATAAAGTGAAAGCACCACCCATCAATACGGGAATCAGAAGTAAGTAGTAAAGTCATAGAAAAAATAGTAAAGAGACAACAGTTTTATAGTGGTTCGGCTTCAAGTTAAGCCTACGTCCACTTTAATCTCCTTTATTGCTGATTCATGTTGAAGGTATTAGATCTCTTCTTGAAGTTCGTTGAAGTGTCTTTCGTGTTTGAAGTGTCGGATGAGTCGAGAAATCAGCAGAGTATAGGCGTTCTAGAAATCAGCCAAAGTCCCCTCACAGTTGGAGCAGGTGCAGTATTTATAGGGAAAATATGGGCTAAGTCGTAGGTCGTGAACGACCTAAGGGTAGGTCGTAGGTCGCGAGCGACCTAAGAGATACGAGCTACGGCTCATCTTGGTTGCACTTGGTCTTATCTGAGCGGGTTAGTAGGTCGTGGGCGACCTAGGGGAGAGTGGTAAGCGACTCAATCACGCGGAGGTACCTAGAGGAGCGACCTAGGCTAGTTGTGGGAGTAGTAGCGACTTAGTACCTGCTCGACCTATAACTGAGCGATATAACAATGGGAAGTTCGTAGCTCGTTAAGTCGCTAACTCGTTAGCTCGTTAGGTCGCTAACTCGTTAGCTTACTAACTTGTTAGCTCGTTAGCTCACTAACCCGTTAGGTTCTCTTGAATCTTTAGCTCGTTAAGTCGTTAAGCCTCTCTATTGTGATATGCTGTTGCCCTGTGCTGATAGTTAGGTCGCTAGGTTGTGATAACTTTAGGTCGTTAGGTCGTGATAACTTTAGGTCGTTATAGAACTTCGTCCCTGTTAGCTTGTTCACACTTTAATTCCTTCGGTCGCTTATTTCCTTAGGTCGTTGAGTCATGAAATAGAGGAGTTAACATTTGCCCCTCGAAGTACACGCCTATGTCGTAGGTCGTGTGCTTCGACCTAATTCCGCTAGGTCGTGAGCGACCCAAGAGATTTTCTAACTCGCATACCCATTCGTCTTCTTTTCCTTGCCCTATATAAGTTGCTAGCTCGTTTCTTTCTCCTTAACTGCTGTGGAAACCTGATCTGCCATTAACAAACCTTCGAGCTCTCAAAGGCGAATTCAAGGTAATCAGTCGTCGATTCATCTCTACTATCATATTACGTAAGTGAATACGATCTTTATCCAACCATGATCACCGCTGAATTGCGAATCCCCATCATTTGACCCTAGTCCAAATCCATGCGTCGCGTTTCACTCCGAGTCAGGTTGCGATCGATTTTCGATCGTCGTTGGTTACGTTGTCGTTGTGATTCACGAGAGCACAACAGATGATTTGAATTTGTTTTGGGTGATTTGGTGGTATGGAGAGATAATAGATTTCACTAAGAGGATGATGGATTTCATTGTGTAGGTGATAATGGGTTATTGGATCACGAGTTAACGAGATAGCGAGCTATTGAGTGGAGGGGAGTTAGCGGGTTAAGGAAAGTAGGGCATAGCGGTTTCGATAGGAGATAGCTCGAGATTGCCGAGTTACATCAGAAGCGACCTAGTGAATCTGAGCGACATAACACCCTTTACGACTTAACAGATTCAGCCGACCTAACAAACCGACCGACTTACGAATCCTTGCGACCTAAGGGACGCTGAACGACCTTCAAATTCGCGACCTAGCTTTTTGCAGCATCACCTTTTGCGACTTAATTTTCTGGAATAACATAAAGCTTAAAGTAGAGCGACTTAACAAATTAACGACCTAACTTCTTACGGCATAGGTTTTAGGTCGCGGCCGAGCTAGTACTTAGACAAATTTGCATTATCTTGACCTGAAGCCTTATTCCTTAATATGCATCATAACTTTAACTTGTAGGAACATGAATAATGAATTTTTGATTTGAACAGAACGACTTAATGGAACTTCGACCTATGCTAAGTCGCTTGAACTTGTTTACTTGCAAAAATACGACAGCATTTAACTTGAATCCTCAACTTGAACTGTCGAGATAACTTGCTTGAACTCATTGCATTTCTTTACAGATTATATTGACTCTAACGCTAATAACCTGTTAAACACAACATTTGCAGAAAAATGGGACGAATATACTCATCATCGACTGCCCACATCGAGTGATGGATTAGATTAAAGAACTCTTTATTTTACTTAAGTAAAATAGTATGATACTGGCTAAAGATGAAGTGATGTGAATCAACTGATTAAATGAAGCATCAACGCAAAATGTGCACAGTTATAACTGCTTTTGCTAAACATCATCTGCATTGATACTACAATACTACATTTAACTTCTGATTTAATAACAAGCCTCGAAACTTTCTGAATTGACATGCATCAATCAGTTTTATTTCAAGTTTTATTTTATTCACTTGTTATTTCAGTAGCTTTGCACAACACTCCACACTCTTTTAGGAAACGTGCACCTTCATATTTGAATATCCAGTTCCTTCTGTAGAATGACTTCTCAAGAAGAGATAGTAGAGTAAGCTGGAGAGGTTTTCCCAATAGCTAACCCCTTGGATGATCCCCCGGAAAGAACTCCGACTACTCTGAATCAACGGGTGTTCAATCAACTATGTATCCAATTTGGTATTGCTGAAGCTGATGCTTTGCTTCCGGGGGTAAACGATACCGTTGACAGGCCACCTCTTGGTTTCGTCGCAGTTAATCGTCAAATGTGCTCGAGTGGAGCCATTCCTCCATTTAATGAGTTTCTTCAACAGCTCCTTCTCCGATTGACTATCTCTCCCTTCCAGTTGCATCCCAATGGCTACGCCATCTTGATGGGACCGTGTGTACTTTTCAGGAGGACACTCGACCGTCTTCCAAGCTTTGAAGAAATTTGTTACTTATGCACATTCGCGAAAAACAAAGATCACCCTTCTATAATACTTGTGAGAAGCGTAAGGAACCGAAAATTGATCACCGATCTTCCCGAAAGCGCCCACGGGTTTCTGAATCAATTTTTCTTCGTCAGTTGCCCCTCAGGATTTTACAGCATTTGGAGAATAGGAAGTAAGCTTTCCTATCGCCGTTCTTTCCGTTTCTGAACTTTCCAAAATCCAATTTGTTAAGTGCTAACTTCATTCTTTACTTTTGCAGCACTTCCTCCTCCTTCTAAAGATTCAAGCCATAAGCCGACTTTTGAAAGACTAAGTGCTGTGGCGGTTGAGGAGAGAAGCATCAAATTTTTGCTGAAGGACGAATTTTTGCATCACTTCGGACTTTTGCACCCCTCTCGATCTACTCAGCTTCAAGATGCCCCTGGTTCTCAAGCAGAAATATCAGATGCCCCAGTTTCTGTCGAAGAACATGCACCGAAGGAACTTATTGCTGAGGCTTCATTGGTAAAATGTTCTGCTTCCGTTGACGTCGTGGGGTCATCCAGCAAATTTGTTCTTCCCCCGGTTATTGAAGAAGAGGAACCTCCTCAACACTCTGGGAAGGCTGCTGATGAAGGAGCTGAGAGAAAGAGTCCCGCTGGGCATGACGGTGACGATATTTTTGAGGGGTTGAGTGATTTGGTGGTTACTTCACATGAACTCTTCAAGGATGATTCTACTGCTTCTAAACTTACTTCTCCAGCGGTTGAAGTGACATCAGTTTTGCAAACAACTCCATCAATAGCTTGACGCGCGTAGTTCACACGCCACACACACTTAGAATTTTAGCAGCTTTGTGCACTCAACTTCCTTTCTTTGAAGATTTCTGAACTTGTCTCTTCTTCATTTTCAGGTTCTCCAATGGGACGTAGCGGCTCTTACTATGATGATTTTCAGCGTTATGGAGACGCGACTCTTATGATCCCAGGCGGTACCTTCCTGCCCCTAGGGAGACCGACGAAGAAAGAGCCACAAGAAAAGCTCGCAAGAGACGGGCCTATGAAGAGCGCTATGGGAGACGGGATGAGCGACATGATTCTTCCCAGAGAGATGATGATTCCCACAAAAGAAAATCTCATGACGACAAGGGGAAAAGTCACATCGCTGAAGATCCAAGTAAACGGACCAAGCTTAGCGAAAGGCCGGAATCTGAAATTTCTGAAAAGCCAGCTGCTCCCATCTCTTTGGAAATCCCTTCCAGCTCTCCTGCCCTTCAAAGAGCTGATATTCAAACGATCATCAGTAGGCTTTCGTATCAAGTTGGACAGGGTCCGGCTACTCTTCAAAGCCGGTTTCCGCACTGGTTCTTAAAAGGAGTGCGTTTTGATCTTGATTTGGTCCCAATCGACAAGCAAGCTATGTTGCAAAATCTTGATGCCGTCAAACTCGATATTGAGAGAATGTATGGTTGGCAAAAACTTGTTGACGAGCTTCAAAGAGTAAACCGCGCAAATCTCGAAGCCATGCTGACTATGGAGAACGATAAATCCGAGTAGCAGAAAACTCTCGATCAGCATGATGCAGAGATGAAGAGCATCGCCGCTTACAATGAGAAGCTTGAAGCGGAAGTTGAAAAACTTAAAGAAGAGCTTGCCACTTCTTCCACTTCCTATTCTCAAAAAGAAGAAGTGCTTCAAAAACAGGTGAGAGATGCTCATGCCGGACAAAGAGACGTTGAAGCTAAATTCGAAGCACAGCAGCAAGTTATAGAAAGCTACCGAACTGACGTTGCTCAGTTGCGAGAAAAAACCAGCTCCCAGAACTTGAAAATTGAAATGTTAAAAGCTCGACTTTCTGAAGTTGAAAAAGAGCGTGATGAAGCTATCGCCGGCAAAGCAGCAGCCGAAGAATCTCATAAAGCGACCAAGGCCAACATCAGCTCTACCTTATTCGATTTTTACATTCATAGTGTTTTGGGGCTCGCGGTAGCCTTTCGTTTTTGGGTCCGAAGTACGAAATCACTTTGGCCGAAGTGTGGGAGGCCGTAATTGATATGCTTGGAGGTGCTGGCTATGCTGAAGCATATCTTGAGGCACATTATCTGGATGATGATGCACGTGCCGCCCTTGCCAAGGGAAAGGAGCAACTTGCTAAACAGCGAGCCGGAACGGTGGAAGGAGAACCTTTGAGGAAGGCACATTCGACCGACCCGACTCTTCCTTCGGTTTCGGTCGACATTGATATCATTGGCTCCAGTTCCCATTCCTCGCCACCTGCCAAATCTGACATTGAAATCGTAACCGCTCACACTAGAGATGAGGCTCAAGAAAGCACTGAAGCACAAGGCTTTGAAGTTGATATTATAAAGCCAACTTCTCCAGGTAACTTCAACGTTGATTTAGCTCAAGTGGATTGCTCGTTCACTTCACATGAACTTGATGAACTTTTTGATTATTACTTAAGTCTTGACGCGTCACTATCTCCTCTCTTTGTGAGGAATACTGACTTTAACTTCTCTTCTTCTGTAGTGAAAACGCCAAGTGCCGCACAGACTTCTACTCTTCCAGCTGTTCTACCCCCACATCTCTTCAAGTTAGCCTCCTTCTGCTTCTCAACCGGGGTCGCAAGAAGAATTAATAGAAGCCCTTCAAGGCTTGGATGACCCGGCCGCTTCGCAAGAGCAGAAGACTGAGGAGCTTCAAGAAGGTGAAAAGACTCCGGAGCAATTTCATGACGACACAAAACTATCTGCACTTATCACTCCAGGTAGTGAGTATTCTTCAAGGAAGAAGGGGAAGCGTGCAATTTCAAAGAGGAGAAGGAAGAGCACTTCTGCTGGCGATGAGAAGGCGGAAGTAGACCCGGCTGCACCTCTATCTCCTTCTTCACCGACTCGTCCAAGCCGGCTCCCAAAGTTAACCATTAGGCCGGGCGAGGGCTCTAAAGGTGGTGGGAAGAAGAAATAACGAGTCTCGCTCTACTCTTCTTGTTTTGCTTTTTGCTTGTACATAAAGGCTTGTATTGACCAGAATTTGTGCGGGCACCGGTCCCCGCTTTTTTGAAACCTGCACATGTATAAAAAATTTATAGTATGGAATGAAATGATTCTTTTTTACTTGTACAATCTTTGACTGTATTTATGAATGCATTTATTCCTTATTTTCGCACAAGTTTCTTCACTGTGATATTGCAATAAGTTTGTGGTATGTTGTTTGAGCGTTGCTTTTATTAACGTAGCTATGTTGTATTGTATTGCCCCCATACCACGACTTATTGCAATTTCTTTTATTTGGTAAAACTTTGGAGAACAGTTCTTCGGCTTCGAGAAGACTTGTACTCTTAAGTTGGAGAACAATTCTTCTGTTTCGAGAAGACTTGTATTCTTAAGTTGGAGAACAATTCTTCTGTTTCGAGAAGACTTGTACTCTTAAATTGAAGAACAATTCCTCCATTTTGAAGAGGCTTGCACTCTTTCTTTAGAGAATAATTTTTCCATTTTGAGGAAATGTTATTCTGCTTTAGTAGAGTGTGCTCGTATTGGAGAATTCTTCTCTCTCTTTTGTTTGAAAATTTTTTACACTTCACTTTCGGAGATAGTCATTTTTTTGACAAGTGTACTCTCCTTTGCAATGAATCGAGTTTTCCAAAGAAGGCTTTGAATTGGCACTACAACTTCCGCGGAAGAATATTTTTAAGATAGGAAAATTGATCTTCCTTTGATAGCCGCAGTGTGCCTCCGAAGAGGGCTTTCTCTTTTTTTTTTCTTGTTGTGCCTCGTTGGGAGGTTTTTTTTTTCGTTCACTTGAAAGTGCTTTTTTTGGGACGTGTCTCCGAAGAGGTCTTATGCCTTCGAAGAGGTCTTGTGCCTCCAAAGAGGTCTTGTGCCTCCGAAGAGGTCTTGTGGTGCCTCAGGAGAGGTCTTCTACCTCCGAAGAGGGCAGGTGTGTGCCTTTGGTGAAGACGAGTGCCTTCGAAGAGGTCTTGTGGTGCCTCGGGAGAGGTCTTGTGCCTCCGAAGAGGTCTTGTGCCTCCGAAGAGGTCTTATGCCTCCGAAGAGGTCTTTATTTGATTTCCTGGAAGTTACTCTCTCATGGTTGAATGGATTCACGGGGCAGACGCAAGTTACTTAATTGGATGTCCGTTTGCACAAACGATCACAACTAGTTAACAACGGCCCTTGGTGATTCCACCAATCTTTTTTGGTTGAGTAGAGAACTTTCTTTTTTTCGGCGTGCCTCGTTAGAGGTCTTTATCCTCCGAAGAGTTGTGCCTCCAAAGAGGGCTTATGCCTCCGAAGAGGTCTTTTGCCTCCGAAGAGGTCTTTATCCTTCGAAGAGTTGTGCCTCCGAAGAGGACTTGTGCCCCCGAAGAGGTCTTTTGGGTGATTGGCTGTTTTCTGTCTGCTTGCCCATGTCTATTCGTCATTTGCTTATTAGCGATTCCTTGTTATCATTTTCCAAGCACATGTTCCTTTCTTTTGCAAATAGTTTGTCTTATCCAAAAAAATGTACATCATTGTTAAGTGAGTCCGACGGAATCACTAACTGTTTGTGTGAAGCACTCCTTATATAGGATTTGGAATCTGGAATTTTTGTGGCTTGATGTTTGTTTATTTAGTGATTTCAGGGATCGCTTGGCCTTGTGATGGGTAAGCTTTGTTTTAAGAGCCTACAATGTTAAATCGAAATTTTAGCAATACATTTAAAGTATTTACATATCGAAATAAAACAGGCATTTTATAATAGTAGAGAACACAAGATTTATAGTGGTTTGGCCAACAACTGGGCTTACATCCACTTTATAGTTCTTATTATTCATTCATACTGCTTTTACAATGGTTTACAATGCAAGAATGAAACATCCATAATCATTTTACAAATTTAAGCAAAGCTTTTGAGTAAAATATGGACGCAGGTGATTGCTGTTCCAGGCTCTTGGAATTGGATCTCCTTCGACAGTTGTCAGTTTGAAAGTGCCATCAAGAAGTTTTTTGCCTATGACATACGGCCCTTTCCAGTTTGGTGCAAACACTCCTGTTGCTGTCATGATCCTTTTCAAGACTAGATCCCCAATCTCAAAGCTGCGTTGGCGAACTTTGGAATTGAAGTGCCGGGCAATTCTTTGCTGATGGGCTGCAATTCTAAGCTGAGCCTCTTCCCTTATTTCATCAAGGAAGTCTAATGCTTCAAGTTGCAACTCTTCGTTTTCGGTTTGGTTGAAATGAATTCTTCTGTGTGAAGGGACTTCTATTTCCACCGGAATTATTGCTTCTGATCCATATGCTAATGAGAATGGAGTGTGCCCAGTCGTAGTTTTGTGGGTAGTTCTGTATGCCCATAGTGCTAGTGGCAGCTTATCGACCCAACCACCTTTTGCTTTCTCCAGTTGTTTCTTGATGGTTGACTTGATAATATTGTTCACTACTTCCACTTGCCCGTTTGCCTGCGGATGAGCCACTACCGAGAAGCTTTTTTGGATCTTGAATCGCTTGCAAAAATCCTGGAACTCTTCACTTTCGAATTGGGTACCATTGTTTGTGATTATCTTTTGAGGCACACCATAGCTGCAAATGATATTCTTAGTCATAAGTTTATCATCTTTTTAGAGGTAATAGTAGCTAATGGTTCAGATTCATCCCAATTAGTGAAATAATCAACAGCAACAATAGCATATCTGATTCCGGACTTGGCAGTTGGTAAAGGCCCGATGAGATCTATTCCCCAAATAGCAAATGGCCATAGACTGACCACCTGTGTTAGCTCAGTGGAAGGTGCTCTTGGGATTTTTGCAAATCTTTGGCATCGGTCACACTTTCGGGCGTAGCTAGCAGCATCACGATTAATGTCTGGTCAAAAATACCCATAGCGGAGAATTTTCTTTGCTAGAGTTTGACCACCTGAATGATCCCCACACTCTCCTCCGTGCACTTCAGCTAAAATTGTCTTAGCCTCTTCCTTGGTTACACATCGGAGTAATCGCATTGAGAATCCCCGTCTGTACAACCGACCGTCTTGCATTACGTATCTTGAGGCTTTCCTTAACATCTTCTGACTTTCCTTTGAATTTTCCGGAAGGGAGCCGTTAAGTAAATATTCCTTGATTGGAGCCATCCATGACTCCTACTCTTGAGAAAAAGTCATGATCAAGTCAATCTCCATTTCATCAATACTTGGGGCTGACAAGACTTCGATCGGAACCAATCCCAGTAATTGAGCTTCACCAGTGCTTGAATACTTTGCAAGAGAACCCGCCTTCATGTTTTCTTCCCGGGGTATATGACTTATCATATAATGATCGAAATCATCGAGAAGTTCCCAGGCTCTTGACAAGTAAGCAGGCAGATTTTCTCCTTTAGTCTGAAACTCTTTCTTGACTTGGCATACAATAAGCTGGGAATCACTGAAGATTTGCAACACTTTGATATTCAGTTCTTTAGCAATCTTCAAGCCCGCAATAAGGGCTTCATATTCTGCTTCATTATTTGTCGAAGGAAATTCCAATCTCAATGCGTAACACAACGATCGTCCTTCGGGGGTTTCAAGCACAACCCCGGCTCCAGAACAATAGTCGTTTCTTGCGCCATCAACATATAATTTCCATTGGGTCGGGATGTCATTAGTAACTTCTTCCTCGCCGTCACCTTTATCTGTGTATTCTGCAATGAAATCTGCTAAAGCTTGTCCATTGATTGCTCTTCGGGGATGGTAAGTGATATCATATTGGCTGAGTTCAATATTCCACTTCAGAAGACGACCCAAAGTCTCAGGGCGATACAGGACTTGCTTTAGAGGCTGGTCAGTGAGGACTTTGATGGGATGAGCTTGAAAATATGGCCTCAACTTTCTGGAAGCTATCAGTAGGCAATAGGCGAGCTTTTCTAGCTTAGAATAATTCATCCCCCAGTAAATCTCCTGTTGATGTAGTAGACCAGACGCTGAATTTTTGCATCTTCCCGTACTAAAGCTGCACTGAGAGCATAAGACGAAACTGCCAAATATATGAAAAGCTCTTCACCGCTGCTAGGCTTAGAAAGTATCAGAGGCGCTTCCATATGATGAATTAGTTCATTGAAAGCTTTCTGACATTCCGGAGTCCATTCAAAAATTTTCCTTCCTTTCTTTAGAGCGTCAAAGAATGGAATGCATTTATCCATGGCCTTGGAAATAAATCGACTCAAAGCAGCAACTTTCCCATTGAGGCTCTGCAATTCCTTCTTTGTCCTAGGGGCTTTGACTTCTCTCAGAGCAGTGATTTGAGCAAGATTAGCTTTAATGCCCTTAGCACTCACAATGAAAACCAAAAATTTCCAGGACTCTACCCCAAACGAACATTTCAAAGGATTGCGTTTCATTCCATACTTTCGGAGGACTACGAACATTTTTGCCAAGTGATCCATATGGTCCACTGCCTTCTTTGATTTCACCAACATATCATCAACGTAAACTTCCATAGTTTTGCCAATCTGTGGCTTGAACATAGCATTAACAAGTCTTTGGTAAGTTGCCCCCGCATTCTTCAGTCCAAAGGGCATGACTCTGTTGCAGTAAAGACCGACATCGGTGATGAAGCTCGTGTCCTCCTGATCTGGCTCATGCATCATGATCTGGTTATATCCGGAGTAAGCATCCATGAAAGACAACAATTCATGCCCGGCTATTCCATCCTCCAACTGATCAATCCTGGGTAACGGGAAGCAGTCTTTGGGGGCATGCTTTGTTTAAATCTGAAAAATCGATGCATACTCTCCACTTTCCATTTTCTTTTTTTAACCAACACCGGATTAGAAACCCAATTTGGATAAGTGGACTCCCTAATGAAACCATTCTCCATGAGCCGATCTACTTCTTCCTTTAATGCTGCTGACCTTTCTGGACCCTGGGTTCTTCTTTTCTACTTCACAGGTGTAAATTTCGGATCAATATTCAGAGCGTGTACCTCGATTTCTGGAGATATTCCACACATACCGGCATGACTCCAAGCGAATACATCCAGATTTGCTTTCAGAAATTATATCAAAATATTCTGAAACTTCACACTAAGTTGCGAACCCACATTCAACACCTTGTTTGGATCTTTCGGGTCAACAGGTACTGGCACCGTTACTTCCACTGGCACCACTCTATTCTCCCCTGTACTGGCTTTTCTGGGATCCATTTCTTTTCGTGCTCCACTATGCTCACCAGTGCAGGGTCCACCCTGTAATTGCTACAAGGTTGGTTCTTCGATGCGGAGTGGAGCCGCCGCATCCTTTCCTATCTCTCCCTTCCTTGCTTCCCGCAACTCTATCAAATAACATTCTCGCCCAGCATTCTGATCCCCTTTAATAATACCGACACCGTTATCTGTGGGGAACTTTATAGTGAGGCACCACAGAGCGAGAATTGCCTTGAATGCTGCAAGAGTTGGCCGACCTAGGAAGGCATTGTAAGCAGAAAATCCGTCAACAATCACAAAAGTCTGCTTTCGAACCACCTTTTTCTGCCCCTCTCCAAGTTCAACAAACAAGTCAATAGTTCCAGTTGGCTGCTTTGGTTCCCTAGTGAACCCAACAATCTTCTGTGATGAAGCTTGAACATCATCCATCGGAATCTTCATTTGATCGAATGTCTTTTTGAAGAGGATATTGCAAGAGGCGCCGCAATCAACAAGCACCCTTCTTACAATAGCAGGCCCGATGCCTGCAGAGATGACCAGGGGATCCATGGTAGGAGCTTCAACACCCATAGAGTCCCTGGCTTTGAACACAATATCACCATTAAAAGTTTTTTGCTGCTTCAAAGGTGCAACATCTTCCAACACAAAAACATTCTCTTCTGTTGGGGCATATTTCAAAGCATGAGCATATCTTTCCATCTCGCCCCAGCTTCTGCCTGCCGGGTGAGGACCTCCCGTGATTACATTAATAACATGCCTTTTTGATTCATGCGTAGTAGTCCTCTCACCCGAGCCAGATGGATGTGCAGGAAGTTGCTGACCCTTAGTAGATGAAGTTGGGTCATTCCTATTTCTCTTAACATATTGCTGCAACTTGTTCTCTCTCACCAGTTCTTCAATCAAACTTTTTAAATGGCGACATTCTTTAGTATCATGACCGGGTTGATTATGAAACCGACAAAATCTCCCACTTTGAACAGCCTTTTTCCCAACTCTCAACTCAGGTGGTTTAGGATATTCCATGGCATCTTTAGTAGCGAAAAAGATATTCTCCGGAGTATCAGTTAAAGGGGTGAAATCTGAAGGTTTTAGGAAGCGAGGTTTCTTCACATCCTTCTACTTCTTCCCACCATTATTCTCCCTCTTCTGACTTCCGGATTCCTTTTTGGGAGGAGCAGCAGTGTTATTCTTATCCTCTGTCAATGCCACTTTTGCCGGCGCAAGAAGGCTTTCCAAGCGCATGAACTCGTCAACTTTCTTGTAGAATTTCTCAAGCGAGTTTGGTTCCTTCATGTTCAACCATTTTCCAAACTCACTCGATTTGTCGATAGCCCTCATTAAGTATGTCAAAACCATTCGTGGCTCTGCATTGTCGACTTCAGCCAGGGCTATGTTGAAGCGGTTTAAGAAAGATCTAATAGATTCTCTAGGATTCTGTTCCAGGCTGGACAATGACATAATATCCTTCGCCTTTGAAGCACACAAGCTGAATTGTTCTTTAAACTTCCGAGTTAAATCGAAGAACTGGTCTACAGATCGGTTGTAAACCAGAGTAGAGCCACTCCTTCCAAGTATACCAGAAAGTACCGGCATTTGATCTCATCCGATGCCCTAGCACCAGTCATGTGCCAGTTATACTTATATAGGAATTGTTTAGGATCGCTTGTTCCCTTATAAGCCGGGATGGTAGGGGGAACAAAGTTCCTTGGGCATTCCACCTTCAGAATCCTTTCAGTGAACGGAGTTTTGCTTGGAGCGAACCCCCACTCTTTTTCATCTTCTTCTCTTTGCATACTTTCTTTCATAATCTGTCGAACCATACCCGAAAGGTATTCCTCGTCGTTTAAAGGCTCTGCGGGATAGACTTCAACCATTTTCTTGGTAGTTTGCCTGGATAAACGTTCGCGGAGAGTCGGCTGTGGCCTTGATCCTCTAGCCTGGGGAGGTGCTTCTTCAGCGGGGCTAGCTGCCTTTTGAGGAATATTCCTCTCTTCAGGATTATGAACATGATCAGCAAAGTTTTCTTCATTATTAACTGGTTGACGGTTAGCTCCGAGCAAAGCATTCAACCTATCAAGCATTAAAGCGTTCTGGGCTTCCATCTGCTGGTATAACCCAGATACTGCAACATCCAACTCTGCCCGTGTAATTCCAGCATTTGGAGCTGCTTGACTTGATGAAAGAGAGGTGGCAGTATTTTCATGGACATCACCGGGTCTAGTAGATCCGCGTTTTCTTCCATGAGCCATAATCTCTGATAGACTTCTGGTTTTGAGAGAGATTCTTTCAACAAACTTTTGCGAAGCAATGATGAAAAAACCTGAGTTTGATGTTCTCAGTGAAAGCACCAAAAATGTTAACGCTAAAATTGAACGCTAACACCCCGGTGTAAGTAGAGATAAATTGAAAGCACCACCCGTCAATACGGGAATTAGAAGTAAGTAGTAAAGTCACGGAAAAAAAAATAAAGAGACAATAGTTTTATAGTGGTTCGGCTTTAAGTTAAGCCTACGTCCACTTTAATCTCCTTTATTGCCGATTCAATTACAACTTATACAACAATCTCCGATTACAACACCACTTAGACAAATAGCTAGAACTCCGATGTAGAAGAATTCTTCAAATTCATGTTGAAGGTATTAGATCTCTTCTTGAAGTTCATTGAAGTGTCTTTCATGTTTGAAGTGTCGGATGAGTCGAGAAATCAGCAGAGTATAGGCGTTCCAGAAATCAGCCAAAGTCCCCTCACAGTTGGAGCAGGTGCAGTATTTATAGCGAAAATCTGGACTAAGTCGTAGGTCATGAACGACCTAAAGGTAGGTCTTAGGTCGTGAGCGACCTAAGAGATACGAGCTACGGCTCATCTTGGTTGCACTTGGTCTTATCTGAGCGGGTTAGTAGGTCGTGGGCGACCTAGGGGAGAGTGGTAAGCGACTCAATCACGCGGAGGTACCTAGAGGAGCGACCTAGGCTAGTTGTGGGAGTAGTAGCGACTCAGTACCTGCTCGACCTATAACTGAGCGATATAACAATGGGAAGTTCGTAGCTCGTTTAGTCGCTAACTCGTTAGCTCGTTAGGTCGCTAACTCGTTAGCTTACTAACTTGTTAGCTCGTTAGCTCACTAACCCGTTAGGTTCTCTTGAATCTTTAGCTCGTTAAGCCTCTCTATTGTGATATGCTGTTGCCCTGTGCTGATAGTTAGGTCGCTAGGTTGTGATAACTTTAGGTCGTTAGGTCGTGATAACTTTAGGTCATTATACAACTTCGTCCCTGTTAGCTTGTTCACACTTTAATTCCTTTTTCCTTAGGTCGTTGAGTCATGAAATAGAGGAGTTAACAGATGCCTTTCGAGAAACAAAACCCTACACCTTGGCTTGGTCCATGAGGCGGAGGTAACTAAGTTGGGGACAATATCTGCGTTAGGTGAGGTGCGGGATGTTACAACCAAGAGCATAGTTACTTCGCACAAGTTCCTAAACTTCCATCCTTGTTAGAAAAAATTTCAACATGCCAACCAGAGTGACTGTTTAACCCGAGTACATATACATTATTAGCTACCGATAAAAAATTACTAATGTTATAATATATGTAAATTGTAAAGAGTGAATATGCTATACAATGTTTGTTATGTTTTGTTTAGTCCCACACCGTGGGATATGTTAAATCCCCAGCTCCAAAACCTTTATATAAAGGAGCATATGTAATGGAATTATGTTATGAATTTTAGAAACGAATAAAATGTCTTCTTCCTCGTTTTCTAATGCCTTTTTATTTTTATATTGTTTACAACACGTTATCAACACGATCTCGAAATGTTCCATGAACCAGTAGAAGAAGGTTCATATGATAAAATGATTGACACGGTCGATGGTCATGATGGACAAATGTAAGTTTCCGATTATAAGGATTTAAATTAATCTTCATGTAAGTTTCCGTTTATATTAAGATAGGGTATTCTTCGACCATTTTTCCGATTATAAGGAAACCCGATGGAATTTATTTTTAAAAAGTAGCCATTAACCTAGTTGATAATTTTTAGAGGATTCTTGCTAATTGTTGTTATGTGAGCTCAGTGGGTTATAGAATCTACTGGATCGTGTCATGTGCATGATTGAGCTTATCTGTTCCAAATTTTCATGTATTTTATGTTGTTTTGAACCTGAAAGGTGAATTTTTAACTTCCACTAGTTTAATTATGCTTTGCCGTTGTTCATACAGTCCTTGTAATATTGATTTTAGATCTTCTACGTAAATGAAATGGATGGGAGGTTAGCTTCCAGGTGATTTACATATCATTTGTCACTTGGTAATAGGCATCAACTATGTTGTAGTTCGAAAACATATAATTCATCTAAATTGTGCTTTTCATTAGAAAAGTTATACATAAGCAATGGTAAGCTAACAAGCATTATACAATGACTGTTGGCATCACATATTTTTAATTATTCAAGTAAATCGCAGTTAGTTGTTTTTTTTTCTTTTTTGAATTTGAATACTTAGATGGAAATGCATAGTAATACAACTAGTTTTAGATAGTATATAATATATTACATGACAATATAGAACCACGATACACAAGTTTCAAATCTTGAACCTGTAACCTATCAAACCAAAGTCAGAATGTCTAACCAGTTCCATGCTGGGCATATTGTTATTAAATTTACTATTGCAAAATTATGAACTTTCCCAGAAATTAACTCACAATGCTGGAAAATAATTGAATAATTTTTCATTAAGTTTATATGATTTGTTGACATATGATTATTATTACATGTCAAATCGTCTAATTTATAAATAAAAAACATAGGTAGGTGCATAGCTTATACTTGATCTGTGCCAATAGTATTTCTATCACCAAATTCTGTGTGACAGCTTATGATTAAATCAACTGCAAAGTCTATTAATTTTATCAGCATTTATTACAGTAGCATGGATATAGATGACACATAACTACTAGGTATCAACCTTCTTTTTAATTAAGAGCTTACAATGGATGTGGGACTATTTTTCTTGTTTCTTTTTTCATAGGTTTTCAAAATGAGTTTGAGATCGTAAATCATAGAGTCAAATCTTAAATTAAAAGAAGATGTAAATCATGGGTCACGGATTGAACAGTTCACTTTGTGGTGTGTGTTTTCATACGCTCTTGTATGTTGTTATTTTTGTCCTCTGTATACGCAATTAAATAAATAACATAAAGCATGTAAAAGTGTGACACCCCACTCCGAGAGCCTCGTTAACAAAGAGTATTATATAGATAATACTGTCGGCTAACGCGGACAATAGAGTATAATGGAAGCGACCATGTGCAATCTTACCTTAACTATTCACTAAATATGTCGAAAAGTAGAAACACATTAAAATTCGACCTATTCAATAAATATTTAAAGCAAAACTACAATGGCTATAGGATCTATCAGAAGAAAATATAACAACTCAAATGTAATATACATCACAGAACAGTCAATCATAATATACACATACACAGATACACCACAGAGTATACAAAATAATACATGTCAAGTGGTACAGGAGACCACAATATACAGACGAGACGAAAGAGTATAAATCAGAGTTATAACAGATAAGGACTACAAAAGACGCTATAATAAAATGAAGCTAGCGAATAGTCCATGCGGAAGCAAAATAGGCTAAGTCCCCAAAAGCACCTAACCTGAAACATCTCGGTCTGACCCGAGTATAAAATACCCGGATCAGTCTAGTTAACAAATCAGTTAGATAAACTGAACAATAATAAACCTGCAAGGTCATACAGTATAATAAATATCTCTAGGGGAGATAACACAATCATCAACAAGAGATGAATCATATAGAACAAGCCTCATATCATCAGCAACATATAGAAACAAAGGATACAAACATCCCAAAACAAGCCAATAGGCAAACAACAAATACCAATAAGGTATACAAGTTCCACAAGGTAAACGCTATACTCCATGTGGCTCTAAAAGACCAATACCGAAGGGCGATACCAAGGGAATATACATATCAATGAAACATCATAAAATTTGCTCGAGCTCAGTACTGTACAAATAAGGATCCATGAGCCCGAAGACTCCAAACCCAAGTATCACCCATGCGGCACATAAGGCCAACATCAGAGCGAAACTATATAGGGCAACAAACCCGAAGGCACACACCCGAAGGCAACATACCCGAAGGCAACAAACCTAGGGAGACAGTCCGAAGACACTATCCCAGAGGCAACAAACCGTAGTGGTGAAGGTCGAAGACCCAGTACTGGACACCACTAACTGGCGGAATGTGTCACAACTCTCGAAAATGAATCCGAAAAGTGTTAACGTATGTCCCATAATCACTCGTTCGCACTAAACGGTTTACTATCCGTCAGTCCCTTTCACACTCAAAGCAGTACAAAGTTTACCTCATATCATCGATAAACCAAACCCGAAGGTCAAAACAAATCAATCGAATAGGTCAAGGATTAATCGGAAGGATAAACGCACAGATTCATGGTCCGTGTTTTGCCCAACCATTTAATCACCCTCCCAATTCGTTCGAAGTGCGAAAGTGTGTGTGTTTTAAATAGAATTTATAAATTAGAGAAACGAACTTTTAAATGCGATTCGAGAGATTATTTCATAAAAACCCGTGGATTAAAATAAAAAGGAACCATCAAAGTCAAAACAATTGATAATCATACATAGGATCATCATGAATCAATTCAAATTGAAAATTCAATCCCAAAAGGCAAAGTGGGCTGAAACAGCAGGTTCAGTCGACTGAACAGAGTTTTTCAGTCGACTGACCCTGTACCTGGAAATTTTCTAGGTTCAGGAAACTTTCTGTTTCCAGGTTCAGTCGACTGTGCAGAGTTTTTCAGTCGACTGAATCATGCCTGGAAACTCTCGGGTTTCAGGTTCAGTCGACTGAACAGAGTTTTCAGTCGACTGAATCATGCCTGGGCTGTTTTTCAGCCTTATTCAAATGAAGAGCAAACTCTCCCAAAATGCAATCGGACGAACATTGGCTCTAAGGACTTATGCCAATCGACAACCCGGCCCTATATGTTCCTCGATGCATCACCAAAACATGATTAAAACATCAAAGTTAGGATTTCAAAGATTTGAACCCAAAACACTAAAAATTGGAATATTCTCCAATTCAACCCAAACCAATTTGCAAGTGCATATGAACAAGGTGTTAGGAATTCATACATAACATCAATGAAATCAAGAGAAGTAGATGTGAGTTCAAACTCACCTTTTTACACAAAACAAAGAAGATGAAGAAGCACAATTGCAAGGAATCAACCAACTACACTCCACTTCAACACTACAAGCTTCAATTTAGAATCAAAGAAAGTATTTCCTAAGTTAGGGTTAGGAAAATTACAGAAATTGAAGAGGAGAAGAGATGGAGAAGATGGAGATGAACTTAACAATGGATTCTCTTTGATTTTTGGAGCAAGAATCAAGCTACAAAGGAGAAACTAGGGCTTGCTAATTTCTATTTCTCTTTCCTTTCCCCCACTTCAGTTTTTAGTTTGAGAAAGAAATGAAATGAAGATGAAATGAAGAGAAGGGTTGAGCTAGGGGGTTAAGTGGGCTAGTGGGCTGAACCCAATCCCAAACCCAATAGGAAAAGTATCCAAAATTTCACAAACTCCAAACATATCAAAGGTTATACTCAAAAAGATCGCAAACGCCATTTTGGAACCAATGGAGGTGGTTTCGAGTTCCAATTCGGCCATTTGCAGAAAGTAACATTTCGGACCCCAAAATCCGAATAACGACGCTATATTTAAATCAAACATTTAAATATAAAATCGTTAAATATGCGGGTTGTTACAGATCTCCCCTCCTTACAAAATTGCGTCCCCGCAATTCCTAGAGACGATATTTGTAACAACTACATACAAAAGAAAGAATAAACTTTAGACACAGAAATAGACTTACCATTACGAAGCAAGGATAGAAAACCTGGATAAGATCGCTCGATATACTCTCTGGTTTCCCAAGTACAGTCATTGGGATTAGCGGACCATTGAACTTTAACGAGCGACGCGTCCTTGTTCCGAAGGTGTCGCACCTCCGTGTCAAGCACGCGAATAGGTTGTTGTACAAAAGATAAGTCCGGTGAGATCTCAAGCTCTTGCAAATCAGGAGAATCAATTACAGAATCCGATTCTCGAAGACACTTCCGAAGTTGCGAGACGTGAAACACGTCATGAATGCCAGATAAATGAGCTGGAAGTGAAACTCTATAAGCCGCAGGGCCAATACGTTCAGTAATAGAAAACGGTCCTATATAACGAGGAGCCAATTTTCCAGTCGCACTGAAACGCATAACCCCTTTCAAAGGAGAAACACGAATAAAAACAAGATCGCCGATCGAGAACTCGAGAGGCTTCCTACGGTTGTCCGCGTAGGATTTCTGGCGACTCTGTGCCTCTTTCATCCTCAATCGAATAAGATCAATCTTCTCAGAAGAATGAAGAACAAAGTCCGGGCCAAGAATAAGCTTCTCCCCAGATTCCAACCAACATGAAGGTGATCGACATGGCCTTCTGTATAAGGCTTCGAAAGGAGCCATACCGATACTAGACTGAAAACTATTGTTGTAGGAGAACTCTACAAGAGGTAGGTGATCCTCCCAACTACCACCGAAATCAAAAATACAAATACGGAGAAGATCTTCCAAAATACGATTCACCCGTTCAGTCTGTCCGTCAGACTGCGGATGATAAGCTGTAGAAAAATTAAGCTTTGTTCCTAAAGCTTGCTGAAGACTCTTCCAAAAATGACTCGTGAATAAAGGATCACGATCACTCACAATAGAACTAGGAACATCGTGAAGTCTCACGATTTTCTTGACATACAACTTAGCCAAATGCGAAGCTGTCCTATTAGACTTAATAGAGACAAAATGAGCAGACTTGGTGAGGCGATCAACAATAACCCAAATACTAGAATGACCCGATCTCGAACGATGTAGGCCGTCAATAAAATCCATAGAAATTTGATCCCACTTCCACAATGGAATCTCAAGAGGTTGAAGAAGTCCAGAAGGACGCTGATGTTCGGCCTTCACACGTTGACATGTCATGCAGTTGCTCACATAACTCGCCACATCGCGCTTCATGCCTTCCCAATAATAAAGACGACGCATATCGGCATACATCTTACTACTACCGAGATGAATGGTATACTTAGAACGATGGCAATCATCAAGAATGTCATGCCTAAGTGCAAAATCAGAAGGCACAAAAAGACGGTTCTTCTTACGAAGACACCTATGAGAATCAATGCTAAAATCTTGCAACGCCTCATCACAAGATCCAGACTCACAAAGTTGAATAAAATGCAACAAATCAGGATCACGCCGCTGAGCATCGGCAATACGATCCAATAAAATAGGTCGAGCTCCCAAACTAAATAATAGAATAGGAGAACCAGAAGATGAACCTTGATCACGAATTTCACAAAAAGATAGAGTCTCAAGAATATTCCATTCGGCAAGCATCATAGAAATAACAGCCGAATGTTTACGACTAAGCGCATCTGCAACATGATTACCCTTACCAGGGGTAAACTGGATATCAAAGTCATAGGAAGCAAGAAACTCGAGCCAACGCTATTGTCTCATATTGAGTTCCTTCTGAGTAAACAAATACTTCAAAGATTTATGATCGGTATAGAGAATGAAGCGCTCGCCCAATAAATAATGTCGCCAAATCTTCAAGGCAACGACAATGGCGGCTAACTCAAGATCATGAGTGGCATAGCGAACTTCATCCGGATGCAGTTGCCTAGAAGCATAAGCAACTACCCGATCTCTCTGCATAAGCACAGCACCGAGACCACTACCACACGCATCGGTGTAGACAACAAGATCATGATTCCCTTCGGGAACCACAAGAATTGGAGCATTAGTGAGAAGTTCTTTCAATGTTTGAAAGGAAGCTTCACACTTGTCGGACCAAATAAAACGAATGCCTTTCCGAGTAAGGCAAGTGAGAGGAAGCACAACACGGGAAAAGTTCTTAATGAACCGCCAGTAATAACCCGCCAATCCAAGGAAACTACGAATCTCATGCACATTCTCAGGCCTCTTCCAATTCTGGATGGCTTCGATCTTTGAGGGATCGACAGAAATGCCATCGGAAGATACAACATGGCCTAAGAACTTAACCTTATTCTCCCAAAAGAAGCACTTGGAGAATTTGGCTTTAAGCAGATGACGACGAAGAGTACTCAAGACAATTCTCAAGTGATTAGCATGCTCAGCTTCAGACTTAGAATAAATAAGGATATCATCAATGAAGACGAGAACAAACTTATCGAGATATTCCCGGAATACCCGATTCATGAGGTCAACAAAGAAAGCATGAGCGTTCGTCAAACCGAACGGCATAACGAACCACTCAAAGGAACCATAACGAGTGCGGAAAGCGGTAAGAGGTATGCTATCCTCCGCGACTCGTAACTGATGAAAACCTGTGGCAAGGTCAAGCTGAGAAAAGACCTTGGCACCACTCAATAGATCGAACATATCATCGATCCTAGGCAATGGATACCTATTTCTAATGGTCAACTCGTTAAGCTTGCGATAGTCAATGCAAAGCCTAAGAGTTCCATCAGACTTCTTCACAAAAACGACCGCGGATCCCCACGGAGAAAAACTAGACTGAATCAACTGCTTGGACTCGAGCTCTAAAAGCTGCTTCTTGAGTTCCTCATTTTCCTTTGTAGACATCCTCGTGGGAGGACGACTAACTGGCTGCGCGCCTGAAATGAGATCAATGCGGAACTCAATTGCCCGTTTGGGTGGCAAACCCGAAACAGGTTCAAAAACATCAGAAAAGTCACAAGCAATAGGAATACGAGATACATCATCACCATCTCGCGAATCAAGAGAATACAAATCCATCTCGGAATTATCCACATCCCGAAGAACAAGAGATAACTGAGAAGGTGAATCAGGATGACAAAGATATAAAATTCTCTCGGAACAAATAATCCTGGCATCATACCTCACTAGCCAGTCCATACCAAAAATCATATCAAAACCCAAATGAGAAACAACGTGCAGATTCGCATGGAAAGAAAAGCCACATAAAACAATCTCAATATCATCACAAAGCAAACTAAGGGTCGCGGATCCCCCAATAGGATTCGCAATCCTTAAAGAAGTAACCATACAAGAAACATCCAAAGATAAATCATCCACAAGCTTCTTCGATACGAAAGAATGTGAAGCACCCGTATCGAAAAGAACTCGTATACTATGATCATGAAATAGAATTGAACCCTCCAAAATAGATGGAGTCATACCTTTGGATTGAGAAGGACCTCCAGAAGCATTAGCCACATTGAGCTTGCCAGATTTTGCATTAGCAGGAGCAGTAGGACAAGCAGAAACATGATGACCTTCCTTCTTGCAATTACGGCAGAAGAGAGGTTTTGGACAAGCTCGAATAATATGATCCGGAGAACCACAATTAAAAGACTTTCGAACGAAAGGTGTTCCGGAAGATTGAGGCTGAGAGCTAGGACCACCGGTCTTCTTCTTCTTATAAGGAAAAGGCTTCTTCTGAATTGGAAACTGCTTCTTGTTGGGGTTTCTGGAAACCTCAACATCAACATCACTATCACACTCCTTCTCGATGGTCTCGAGATGAAGCGCCGAATCAACCAATTCCTCAAAAGAAAGTTTAAGCTGGAGCAACAAGGACTTCTTAAGATATTTCTTAAGGCCAGAAACAAACTTCAAATTCTTCTTATAAGAAGTGCTAATGAATTCAAGACCATACTGAGATAAAGCCTCGAACGATGCGACATACTCAGAAACAGAAGATTTCCCTTGCTTCAACTCAAGGAAGCGACGGGTCAATAAAACTTTTTCAGATTCAGGAACGAACTTGAGTTCAAATCATCCCCGAAACTGAGTCCAAGAAAGAGTAGACTCATCAATTTCAGCTACAAGAAGTTCATACCAGTCAAGAGCACGCTCTTGTAATAAGCTAGAAGTTACAAGAACTCTATCATGGTCAGAAAGATCCATGCGAGAGAAAATACGCTCGCACGTGCGAAGCCAAGCTTGGACTTCAAGAACAGACTCGGAGCCCTTAAACGGCTTTCCTCCAAGATGAGCAAAATCACTGCACTGACGTACAAAAGCAGACTTGCGAGGTGGAGACACTCGAGGAGGAACGGGAGGCTGAGTGCTCCTAAACAATTCCAAAAATTGATCGGCAGATATATATACGCCATCCGGATGCGAGCCACTAGATTGCCCAGCATCCGAACGTCGACCCCTGAACAAGATTATTCACAACGTAGATATTACAATATGGGATACTACGGAATAAAAATGCATTCCTAGACGTATTTCCAATATCTATCTAACCTTGATGGAATAAAGAGACACGATGATTCAAGGATCTGTATCACTTGTACACTTTGATGTACCATAATATGTGCATCTATTCTGTGTTTATCACATTTTGTTCTGAACTCAGCTCTGATACCACGCTGTGACGCCCCACTCCGAGAGCCTCGTCAACAAAGAGTATTATATAGATAATACTGTCGGCTAACGCGGACAATAGAGTATAATGGAAGCGACCATGTGCAATCTTACCTTAACTATTCACTAAATATGTCGAAAAGTAGAAACATATTAAAATTCGACCTATTCAATAAATATTTAAAGCAAAACTACAATGGCTATAGGATCTATCAGAAGAAAATATAACAACTCAAATGTAATATACATCACAGAACAGTCGATCATAATATACACATACACAGATACACCACAGAGTATACAAAATAATACATGTCAAATGGTACAGGAGACCACAATATACAGATGAGACGAAAGAGTATAAATCAGAGTTATAACAGATAAGGACTACAAAAGACGCTATAACAAAATGAAGCTAGCGAATAGTCCATGCGGAAGCAAAATAGGCTAAGTCCCCAAAAGCACCTAACCTGAAACATCTCGGTCTGACCCGAGTATAAAATACCCGGATCAGTCTAGTTAACAAATCAGTTAGATAAACTGAACAATAATAAACCTGCAAGGTCATACAGTATAATAAATATCTCTAGGGGAGATAACACAATCATCAACAAGAGATGAATCATATAGAACAAGCCTCATATCATCGGCAACATATAGAAACAAAGGATACAAACATCCCAAAACAAGCCAATAGGCAAACAACAAATACCAATAAGGTATACAAGTTCCACAAGGTAAACGCTATACTCCATGCGGCTCTAAAAGACCAATACCGAAGGGCGATACCAAGGGAATATACATATCAATGAAACATCATAAAATTTGCTCGAGCTCAGTACTGTACAAACAAGGATCCATGAGCCCGAAGACTCTAAACCCAAGTATCACCCATGCGGCACATAAGGCCAACATCAGAGCGAAACTATATAGGGCAACAAACCCGAAGGCAACATACCGAAGGCAACAAACCTAGGGAGACAGTCCGAAGACACTATCCCAGTGGCAACAAACCGTAGTGGTGAAGGTCGAAGACCCAGTACTGGACACCACTAACTGGCGGAATGTGTCACAACTCTCGAAAAGGAATCCGAAAAGTGTTAACGTATGTCCCATAACCACTCGTTCGCACTAAACGGTTTACTATCCGTCAGTCCCTTTCACACTCAAAGCAGTACAAAGTTTACCTCATATCATCGATAAACCAAACCCGAAGGTCAAAACAATCAATCGAATAGGTCAAGGATTAATCGGAAGGATAAACGCACAGATTCATGGTCCGTGTTTTGCCCAACCATTTAATCACCCTCCCACTTCGTTCGAAGTGCGAAAGTGTGTGTGTTTTAAATAGAATTTATAAATTAGAGAAACGAACTTTTAAATGCGATTCGAGAGATTATTTCATAAAAACCCATGGATTAAAATAAAAAGGAACCATCAAAGTCAAAACAATTGATAATCATACATAGGATCATCATGAATCAATTCAAATTGAAAATTCAATCCCAAAAGGCAAAGTGGGCTGAAACAGCAGGTTCAGTCGACTGAACAGAGTTTTTCAGTCGACTGACCCTGTACCTGGAAATTTTCTAGGTTCAGGAAACTTTCTGTTTCCAGGTTCAGTCGACTGTGCAGAGTTTTTTAGTCGACTGAATCATGCCTGGAAACTCTCGGGTTTCAGGTTCAGTCGACTGAACAGAGTTTTCAGTCGACTGAATCATGCCTGGGCTGTTTTTCAGCCTTATTCAAATGAAGATCAAACTCTCCCAAAATGCAATCGGACGAACATTGGCTCTAAGGGCTTATGCCAATCGACAACCCGGCCCTATATGTTCCTCGATGCATCACCAAAACATGATTAAAACATCAAAGTTAGGATTTCAAAGATTTGAACCCAAAACACTAAAAATTGGAATATTCTCCAATTCAACCCAAACAAATTGCAAGTGCATATGAACAAGGTGTTAGGAATTCATACATAACATCAATGAAATCAAGAGAAGTAGATGTGAGTTCAAACTCACCTTTTTACACAAAACAAAGAAGATGAAGAAGCACAATTGCAAGGAATCAACCAACTACACTCCACTTCAACACTACAAGCTTCAATCTAGAATCAAAGAAAGTATTTCCTAAGTTAGGGTTAGGAAAATTACAGAAATTGAAGAAGAGAAGAGATGGAGAAGATGGAGATGAACTTAACAATGGATTCTCTTTGATTTTTGGAGCAAGAATCAAGCTACAAAGGAGAAACTAGGGCTTGCTAATTTCTATTTCTCTTTCCTTTCCCCCATTTCAGTTTTTAGTTTGAGAAAGAAATGAAATGAAGATGAAATGAAGAGAAGGGTTGAGCTAGGGGGTTAAGTGGGCTAGTGGGCTGAACCCAATCCCAAACCCAATAGGAAAAGTAGCCAAAATTTCACAAACTCCAAACATATCAAAGATTATACTCAAAAAGATCGCAAACGCCATTTTGGAACCAATGGAGGTGGTTTCGAGTTCCAATTCGGTCATTTGCAGAAAGTAACATTTCGGACCCCAAAATCCGAATAACGACGCTATATTTAAGTCAAACATTTAAATATAAAATCGTTAAATATGCTGGTTGTTACAAAAAGCATCAATACTTTTTTCTTAGCATTTTTTTAAAAATTTGATTTTGATACTTGGCCTTTATGTCTTTATACTGAATATTTAATTTTGTTTCATGTTCTATTTTTTAAGAACAGTAAAATTTTATTGTAGATTAATCAGAAT
This sequence comes from Allium cepa, assembly GCA_030765085.1. Classification (NCBI taxonomy): domain Eukaryota; kingdom Viridiplantae; phylum Streptophyta; class Magnoliopsida; order Asparagales; family Amaryllidaceae; genus Allium; species Allium cepa. The sequence goes on from CM060928.1 coordinate 1,042,346,443, forward strand.
ATGATTAAAAAAAACTATTGGCAGTGAGTTTGAAATAAAAATTAAGTTGGTTGATTTTATGGTTTTTGTAATCAACAGTTTGATATATGGCACTGGTGGAGCTAAGAATTCAATTATTTATCCCCTGGTTATTCGAGCTAGTTGTCAGCATTTCCAGTTGATTCTTCATTAAAGTAAACCTTACAATGGTCTAGTTTGTGCACAATATATACCAATCCCATATATTGATTTTGGGATAAAATCATTGTAATTTATACATAGGTTTGCTTCTTGTTTGCGGTGGATTAGGGTGAAATTTAGAGATTAAGGGGGAATGAAATTCTCTCTGTGTGCATATATTTATATTTATATATATTGAGAGCCATATAGAAGAACATAGGCAAACAATGAAGCCGAGGGCACATTCCCATGACGTAGTCAGATCCTATTGCTAGAATAATTGAAGCGACCTTGATTTTAGTTGCATACTAACTTTGTGGACACAGTCATGCCTTCATACTTGCTGTTTGATCTACATTATCAATTGGACATCTCACTTTATGAAATAAGAAACATATGCTTTAATTGTTCTTTTTTTCATAACACTCGAGAAGTGATGGTTATAAAATAATCCTAGAAGAGATATAATATCCTTGTATAGCACTACAAAAGCACTGCCTATGAAATATTTTCAAATATGATATAGCACTAAGTGACATGACAATAAACGACCCAAAGAATTTGTAAATCAAAATAGGACCAGAAGAAATGAACGCCAAATACATCTACAAAATTCGATCTACCATTATAATGGACCTGTAGCTCCATTAGAAAATTTTAAGAGAAAATAGTGATACACAATATTTTTTTCGAAAATATACCATAAGTTCAATATCAAATGTATAACTATTCGTAAAGAATTATCTTTAGATATCCTTCTGAAGAGATAATATATATGTCTTATCATAATTTCCACGAAAATTAAAATACGATCTTAAAGAGATCTTTACGTGTAACAAATATAATTGCACATTTCTATAACATATCAAGTGTCTAGAAGATATTCTTATTTCTGTTGTAAATATTTTTTTTTCAACTCTCCTGAAGATATGTCAATATATGATTTGAACTATGTATTATTTTTTGATATATAATTGTAAATAATGTTCAAAAGAGATATTTGAAATATAATTGAGGAATAAAACTTAACAAATTGAAGTTGTGTAAGTTGAACCAGAAGTTCAATATGGTTCCAAACCAAATGTTTTGAAAATTATCATGCAGTCTTGAAGGTTTTACATTGACATTGATCTATAAACAAAAATTTAGTAGTTTGGACCCAAGTAATAGTTTGTCCTAAAATCACACTCAATATATAATACGTGGACGCACGTGAAAGTGTATAGGACCGTATAATATGGATAAACAGTAATGCAGAGTATATATAGTAAATAATGAGGAATATAAATGCAGTAAGTAAAATGAGACCAGAGATTTTATACTGGTTCTGAGCACCGTCCTACGTCTAGTCCCAGACTAACTTCTGGCTTTAACTAACAATACCCTCACTTAACCCGGAGGAATAGGCCTGAGCAGCAGAACAGACACCTGAGCAGCAGAATAGGATTTTTGCCTCAGCAGCAGAAGAGGACTTTCCCTTGCCTGAGCAGCAGAACAGGACTTTAACAAAGTATAAATGTAGCTGACTTAATGTGTTCTTGATAATGCTGATTTGTCTATTAAGATTACAAACTTCCTATAGTCAATTCCTCAAGAGTATAAAGAGTATGTGAAGAGTTGAAAAGGAAGAATATTGCTATGAATCAAAGTATATAGAGTATAACTTAAAGATTCAAAGCAATGGAGAGTATGAGAGCACTTGAGTAATCACAAGAGAGAATAGAAAGAATTAGAATCAGAAATTGGTGATTATGAAGCATGAGATAACTCCTATATATAGTTATCAGAGAGATGTAACTCTTAGTGAAGAGTTTCAGCCAAGAGAGACGACTGTTGATGAATTACAACTCTTTATGGAAGAAGATGTCCATTCAGAAATTTTGCAGTTGAAGCCGGTTCAGTCGACTGTTATATTGGGCCAGTCGACTGGTGTTTGAATATTTAAAAATATGTGCCGTTTCAAAAATATAAATAGTGTTCACTGTTGTGCATATGCACAGTCAGTCGACTGGCAAGAACAGTCAGTCGACTGGCTGTGCATATATTGCACAGTGAACTCTGTTTGTAAAGGAAAATTTAAAAATTGAAAACTTGAGGATTGATTTTAACATATGTCTAAGACTCAACATCTATAATAGTTACTTTAAGCCTAGAGATCGCCTGTTGTCTTCTTTTTGTCATGTATGAATGCAAATTCTTCTTGAGATTCCGAACTGTCTTGTCATGAATCAAAACTAGTAATTCAACATTCTCCCCCTTATTGTTGATGACAACCTGTATATATGTTGGAGAGAAAATATTTCTCCCCCTGAATGTATGATATCTTTTTCCTGCATCAAATACGTCAGTGCACATACTTTTTCTCCCCCTTTGTCATCGACAAAAAAGGAGATACAACAAACAAAAATATACAAGAAAAGTGCAGAAATAAATAAATATAAAAGAGAGACTATTTAGTACAAGTCTCAACAAATAAATAAGTTGCAAGATTCAATATGTTTAAATTGTCAATATAGTTATAAATAATTCATATCCAACTTACTCACCAAAAGAACCTACTCATCTCCCTCTGGTGCAGGCTCCTTTCCGGGTCTAGAAGTTCCATGAGAACCACTTCCTGTGCCACTAGTATCACTACTAGTATGCTCTTCGGAAGTTGACCATGTAAATCTTGGTTCTGGACGTTTACCGTGTGCTATTGAAGAAGCAGTTGTGGAAGACGAACATGAAATTGCATCCCATAGGATAGAAAAGAATCCTTTTACTTTGTCTAATTTTTTATCTACTTTCTTTACACGAGATCCTAGTATTTGTTGATTTCTAGAAAGGATCTCGACGGATTCTCGCAAATTAGCTGATTGTGCAAGACGAATATCGTCGTCTTCTTCGGGATGAGACGTTTGTTCTTGTATAATTGGTCCGCCTGATTAATGTTGATGTTGCTGACGCCATTCTTCATAGGAGGTAAATGACGGAGGAGCTGCCGGTAGTTTCATGAGGCTTATCGTGCGAATGTTGATAACTCTAACAAAAGAAGTTTCGGATTCCGGTTGAGGTGTTCCTACATTTAAAAGCAATCACATTATATATTCACCGAAATAAATTGTTCTCATGTTACCGTTGTTGAAGGAGAGAAACTCATCCAATATTCGTCGTAGCCAATTTACTTAAATTCCTCCCCATACCGCACATAAAGCTTTGAAATTTTCTGGGTAGATAAGTTCATATGACCCTGTTCTTGGAAGTATACTTCGCATTAAAGCTTTGTGAAGAATTCTAGCTTTTGGTCGAAGGAGAATAGATTTTTGTTCCGTCACATTATCCCCCATAAACATATAGCTAATCCGATCCCTTTGTCGAATATTACATTCGACATCATCTAGTGGAATGCCATGATTGGGAGTTTGAAGTATGTGTGCCATTCGATCTAAGGAGAAGAATACTTGTTGACCACACACTAAACTCCAAACACAATCATCCCTATTCGATGGACGTTGTTAAGGAAGATTTAAATTAGTATAGAATAATTTTACCATGAGGTGGTTGATTTTGTGAGAATTGGCATTCAAGTCAAGTAGAGATTCCAATCCGGATCGACGCATAAGTTCTTGTAAACCATAAGCCGCGAAATCGCTGTAGACCATGAATGAACCTTCAAAGATCCTTGAGTTTTTCATTTTATACCATCTTGTTACAGCTACATCATTGTGTAGCCATTGTGCAATTTGGGCGTCGGTAGGATCGACGGAAGAAGAGCCTTGCCTTTGACGTTTTGGACGAGCCATTTGATTGAGTTTTTAGTGAAAAAATTGAGTGTAATTGGGAATTTAGGGTTTGTGGGCGAAATAGATTTGGGTAATAACTGAGAAGAGTAAAGTGAAATTTGGGAAAAAAGTAATTAAATAGGGAAGGTAGAGGCAGTTTTCACATAGCCAGTCGACTGGTAAAAGCATTCAGTCGACTGGTGTGCTGAAATTTGCCAAAATTTTGAACAGCCAGTCGACTGATCGTGTTAGGTCAGTCGACTGACTGGTTTCCCAAGAGTTTTGATCACCTGCATTCAGTCGACTGGCTTGCAATTTCAGTCGACTAACTGGAATTAAAAAACGCAGTGAAGCTCAGAAAACAAAATTTTATAAACAAGCAAATATATAATTGAAATACAAATAATCAGGAACAATAATATACAAGAAATGATAATTATTTTGGAGTTTTTGGAGAGGATTCTTGTGGTTCAACCTTGGTATTCTCAAAATAAGGTTGCAAAGGAGACCAATAATTTTGGCGTTCCCCTGAGTTTGGAGATGCCGGAGGTTGAGGTGGAGATTGTTCCCAGTTATTCCAGCCGGATGAATTTGCCTGACGGGATGTTGAAGGTTGAACAACATCATGCTTAGATGATTTGCCACAAAATTTAACTGCAATAGATTCTATAAAGCTAAGACGATTTGAATTCATCCGCTGTTCGTAAAACATTTCTTTCTGTAGATTGACTTGTTCCTATTGGTAGTGATGGATTTCATTAATTTTTGTTTTTGGAGAAAGAAACAACGATCTTCGAGACTTCTTTGGTTTTGGTGAAAATCCGGTGTGATATCTTCCTGGTTCATGAATAGAGGTAGGAGTTGACAATGATGGTGTCGAGCTACTGGATGAATTATAGTTACTCGAGGAGGTTGGAGTAGCAAAGGATAATTTTGAGTTTGAGGAATCATGAGAGTTTTGAGAGGCCATTGATGAGAAGATTTAATTTGTAAAGATTGTTTAAAATTTTTGTAATGATGATTAATAACTGAGAAGAGTGCAGTTTATATAGTTGAATATGAGCTTAGAATGAATGGTTATAGACCTTCAATAGTAAATAACTAGAGATAAATAAATAAAAAATAGTGGGTGAGAATTATTCGAAGGATATATGGTTAAGAATGTATGAAACATATGACTCAGCAGAAAATGCAATCATAGCATAACTGGTTAGCTATGGAACTACCAGCTAGGAGACCCAAGTTCGAGTCCCGGTGGTTATGTTATTTTGTTTTCGAACGAATATTCAAAATAAATAGAATCAATCTTTTATATGAGACAAGAAACAATCATAGCTTAAATGGTAAGAAGTATTTGAAAACTTAGGAGTGGTCATGAGTTCAAGTCTTGCTAGAGTCATAAAATTTTTATTTTTTTTTGATAAAATTTGAGTGAAAGTGTTATATATATATGTATGTATATATATATTTTGCCAAGATGTGTTATTAGAAGCTACAAACATATATATATATATATATAAATTTTTTTTATAAAATTTTAAAAGAAATAATACCAAGCTCTCGTCTTAAATTAATGAAAGTATTTTCGTTTAAAGGTTTTGTAAATATATCTGCCAATTGTTTATCAGAGGAAACAAATTCTAGATTTATCAAATCCTTTTCAATATTATCACGAAGAAAATGATGACGAATGTCAATGTATTCTGTACGTGAGTGATTAACAGGATTTTTAGATAAATTAATAGCACTAGAATTATCATAGTAAATAGTTGATTTAGTTAAATTAAAACCAAAGTCTTGTAGTGTTTGTTGCATGTATATAACTTGAGCACATGCCAGAGCGGCAGAAATATATTCTGCTTCACATGTCGATAATGAAACACAGTTTTATTTCTTACTAAACCGAGATATAAGAGATCGTCCAATAAAATCACAAGTCCCACTTGTACTTTTTCTATCTGTCCAGCTTGCTCCAAAATCAGCATCACTATATGATACCTATTCAAAAGGACATTCCTTTGGATAGAATAGTCCAAAGTCCTTGGTTTTATTAAGATACCGTAATATGCGTTTCACTGCTCGTAAATGTGATTCTTTGGGAATTGCTTGAAATCGTGTGATTCTTTGGGAATTGCTTGAAATCGTGCACACAAACAAATACTCATCATTTTGTCAGGTCTACTAGCTGTTAAATATAGTAACGATCCTATCATACTTCGATATAATTTTTGGTCAATACTTTTTCCATTTTCATCTTTATCAAGATGTATGGTTGTACTCATAGGAGTTGGTTTGGTAGAAGTATTTTCCATACCAAAGCGTTTAATTAGATTGTTACAATATTTTTCTTGGTTAATAAAAATACCATTTTCTATTTGTTTTATTTGTAAACCAATAAAATAATTTAATTCACCCATATGTGACATTTCAAATTCATTTGTCATTATCTTAGAAAATTCTTGACAAAGCTTTTCATTTGTAGAGCCAAAAATTATATCATCAACATATATTTGGATAATTAAAATATCATGCTTATTTCTTTTAATAAAAAGAGTTTGATCAACCTTTTCAATTTCAAAACCAGAATTTATTAAATAACTTTTAAGACGATCGTACCAAGCACGGGGTGCTTGTTTCTAACCGTATAAAGCCTATTTGAGTTTATAGACATGGTCAGGAAATTGTTCGTGTATAAATAATGGAGGTTGTTCAACATAAACATTTTCTTTTATAAAACCATTTAAAAAAGCACTTTTGACATCCATTTGATATAATTTAATGTAATGAAAACATGCAAAAGCTAGTAAGATTCGTATTGCTTCTAGTCTAGCGACTGGAGCAAACGTTTCTTCATAGTCAATTCCTTCCTCTTGATTATAACCTTGAGCAACTAATCTAGATTTATTTCTAGTAATATTTCCTTGTTCATCCGCTTTATTTTTGAAAACCCATTTTATACCAATAACTGATTGATCACTAGGTCGTGGAACTAAATCCCAAACATCATTTGTTTCAAATTGGTTTAGTTCTTCTTGCATAGCGATTAACCAGTTTTCATCAGTAGATGCTTCTTTAATATTTTTAGGTTCAATATGAGAAAGAAAAGCTACATGACCCATTTGATTTAATTGAATTCTTATCCTAAACGATGAATTTAGTTCTCCAATAACATTAATAGAAGGATGATCTCTTAATACTCTAGGTGGAGATCTTAATTCATTGTTATATTGAGCAATGTTTTCATTAATTTCAAAAGTTGTAGTTTCTGTATTTGTGGTATAATCAAGGCAATCTTCATCATCTATTATACTCGGAGTTGGTTTAAAATTCCCATCAAAAGATACATGAAGAGTTTCTTCGATGATATTTGTTCTTTTATTATAAATTCGATAAGCTTTGCTACGATCTGAATATCCTAAAAAGATTCCTTCATCGGATTTTGGATCAAATTTACCAAGCTGATCTTTTGTGTTTAAAACAAAACATTTCGAACCAAAAACTTTAAAATAGGAAATATTTGGTTTTCGTCCATTAAGAAGTTCATAAGGAGTATTCTTTGTTAGTGGTCGAATAGAAACACGATTCAAAACATAACAAGCTGTTGCAACTGCTTCAGCCCAAAAATGTTTTGGTAATGTACTTCCATTTAACAAAGTCCTTGCACATTCTTGTAAGGTTGTATTTTTACGTTCTACAGCCCCATTTTGTTGTGGATTTCTAGGAAACGAAAAATTATGGAATATTCCTTTTTTCTTACAGAAATATTCAAAGGCTTCGTTTTCGAATTCACCTCCATGATCATTTCTTATGTTTTTAATTTTCAAACCTTTAAAGTTTTGAATTCTTTTGACAAACGATTTGAAATTATCAAAAGTATCACTTTTATTTTTCATAAAAATAGTCCAAGTATATCTAGAAAAACCATCAACAATTACAAACACATATCTACTGTGATTAATGGATTGTACTTGTGTTGGTCCAAATAAATCCATATGCAGTAATTCAAGTGGTTGTAAGGTTGAAATAACCTTTTTAGATTTAAAAGATGATTTAGTTAATTTTCCTAACTGACATGCATCACAAATATGATCTATTTTAAAATTCATTTTTGGTAGACCTTTTACTAAATCATTTTTAGAAAGCTTATTTATAGTTTGGAAATTAATATGACAGAATCGTTTGTGCCATAACCAAGAATCATTTTCTTTGGCTATTAAACACATATCTGAATTATTTTTTATTTTCATATTCAGAACATAGATATTTCTGTCTCTATTTCCTTCAGAGATAAGATTTTGATCAAAAATACTACATTTGTTTCCAGAAAAAGTGATTTTGAATCCTTTGTCACACAATTGGCTGATGCTAAGTAAATTATGCTTTAAATTTTTGACAAGTAAAACATTTGAAATAAGAGGTAAATTTGAAATACCGTTGTTGCTCACATCGCCTTTGCCGATGATATATCCTTTGTAGTTGTCTCCAAAAGTGACGGAGCCTCCATCTGAGTAAATAATATTTGATAGCATATCTTTATCTCCTGTCATATGTTTTGAGCAACCACTATCGAGTATCCATTTTCCTCTTTTCTTGAGTGGGACCTACAAAATATATAAGATAATATTGGTACACACTTTTTAATAGGGTCCTAAGAGTTAAATCTTAGGAAACCAAACCCAAGAGGGCTCAGTATCCCATTTAAAAATATAATCTTAATTTTTTTGAACAGTTTGTAAAAAGGTGTTTATATATTTCTTTCTAATCAAACTGTTGTTTGTTTTAGGAACCCAAACTTTAATGCTTTCCGAGTAAGAATTCCTTTTTGTCTGAACTATAGTAGGATTAATATTTCTCCTAATTTTCTTTTTAGATGGAGCTGTTGTTTTCTTAACATATCCTAACCCTTTCTTACTTGACACAGATTGAGAGTTATCAATAATTTTTGATAATGTTTCTCTCCCTTTATTAAAGTTCGAAACATTTTTGGTGATGCTTTCTAACTTAGTTTTGAGACTAGTATTATCCAATTCTATCAATTTTATTTTTGATTTTATTTCATGATTTTCAGAAACAAGAGCATCAATTTTCTCTTTTTGAGTTTTAGTTTCTTGACTCAAAAGAGTGAGTTGAGAATTGATATTAGAGAATGATTCTTGTAATTTTTCAAGCTCTTCCTCTAATATTTTCTTCTCATCTTTAAGCATATCTCTTTCGAATTCTGCTTTGTTCTGATATTCACGAGTCTCCTTATATTTTCTTTTGAGATTTTTTAGAGTGTCAACTAGCTCCGAATTTATCTCAATCATATCATCAAAAGTAAAATCACTAACCTCGTTTTCAGTAGCCATGAAGCAGACATTTGCTTGCTTGTTTTTACTGTCACCACTGTTCTCTGATGAAGAAGTGTCTGAATCATCCCATGTTACTGAGAATGCTTTCTTTTTCTTGTCTTTTCTGCCTTCGAAATATTTCTTCTTTAATTCTGGGCATTCCTTCTGAATATGACCTTTCTTATGACAATTGAAACATTCTAGAACTGAAGATGATGGTTTGTTTGGAAAATTCCTTTTTCTATTATTTTTGTTATTTTCTCGAATTTCAAGAACTTTTTGAAATTTTTGGCAATAAATGCTAGATCTTCTTCATCCGAATCTTAATCTTTTTCTTCTTCAGCATGAAAAGCTATGTTCTTTTTATCTTGTGCTCGTACTTGTTTTGCCTGTAAATTCACTTCATAGGACATTAAATTTCCTATTAACTCTTCAGGTTTTATGGTAGAGAGGTCATTAGCTTCTTCAATAGCCAAGACTTTTCTTTCCCATTCATCCGTTAAAGAGTTTAGGATTTTTGATACAATATCAAAATCAATGTATTTTTCTCCTAATCCTAATAGTGAACGAAAGATATCTTGAAATCTAGAGTACATAACATTGATGGATTCATCTTGTTTCATTCTAAAGTTTTGAAACTGATTTTTGAGCATGGAGATTTTGCTTTGTTTGACTTTGTTAGTTCCTTCATGAGTGATTATAAGCGTTCTCCGTATTTTATAAGCAGTTTGACACATGCTAACACGATTAAATTCATTTCTATCTAGAGCACAGAATAACGTGTTCATAGCTTTAGCATTGGCAGTAGCATCAAGTTTTTGTGTGTTTGACCAAGTGGAATATTCTCTAGTAGGAAGAATGTACTCATTTTGTGTGATATTTCATGATTCAAAACTATTTGATTGCATATAGATTCTCATATGAGTATACCAATAATTATAGTTTAAACCATTAAAGAATGGAGGTCGTGCAGTGGATTGACCTTCAATAAAACTAGTGTTAGAGATAGTGTTAGTGGTAGTGCTGGTATTATTTTCCATATTAGCAAGATATCAGATAACTTTGTAACGGTTATAAGAAACCTGCTCTGATACCAAATGAAAGTGTATAGGACCGTATAATATGGATAAATAGTAACGCAGAGTATAGATAGTAAATAATGCAGAATATAAATGCAGCAAGTAAAATGACACTAGAGATTTTATACTGGTTCGGAGCACCGTCCTACGTCCAGTCCCAGACTAACTTCTGGCTTTAACTAACAATACCCTCACTTAACCCGGAGGAATAGGTCCGAGCAGCAGAACAGACACCTGAGTAGCAGAATAGGATTTTTGCCTCAGCAGCAGAAGAGGACTTTCCCTTGCCTGAGCAGCAGAACATGACTTTAACAAAGTATAAATGTAGTTGACTTAATGTGTTCTTGATAACACTGATTTGTCTATTAAGATTACAAACTTCCTATAATCAATTCTTTAAGAGTATAAAGAGTATGTGAAGAGTTGAAAAGGAAGAATATTTCTATGAATCAAAGTATATAGAGTATAACTTAAAGATTCAAATCAATGGAGATTATGAGAGCACTTGAGTAATCACAAGAGAGAATAGAAAGAATTAGAATCAGAAATTGGTGATTATGAAGTATGAGATAACTCCTATATATAGTTATCAGAGAGATGCGACTCTTAGTGAAGAGTTTCAGCCAAGAGAGATGACTGTTGATGAATTGCAACTCTTCATGGAAGAAGATGTCCATTTAGAAATTTTACAGTTGAAGCCGGTTCAGTCGACTGGTATATTAGGTCAGTCGACTGGTGTTTGAATATTTAAAAATATTTGCCGTTTCAAAAATATAAACAGTGTTCACTGTTGTGCATATGCACAGTCAGTCGACTGGCTGTGCATATATTGCACAGTGAACTCTGTTTGTAAAGAAAAATCTAAAAATTGAAAACTTGAGGATTGATTTTAACATATGTCTAAGACTCAACATCTATAATAGTTACTTTAAGCCTAGAGATCCTCTGTTGTCTTCTTTTTGTCATGTATGAATGAAAATTCTTCTTTAGCTTCTGAACTGTCTTGTCATGAATCAAAACTAGTAATTCAACAGCACATATATATCCATATATGCATATATCGAACTAACAACCTGAAGATTGTTATGAGCTCTTCTTATAGATTATGCATAGATACCATTCAGTGATTTAGAGTTCAGTCGACATAAATGGTGAATGACCTGAAGTCATGTATGTATTCAAATGATTTACGCAATAAGTAAATTCCTCCAATTGGCTAGATCAATGGATGAGAACAAACTCTAATAAGCAATATCAATTGAATGCACCTTACCAACTGATAAAAGATTTATCCTCCTATAATTAATATGTATAATGTATTTGCCAGTAGCAATATCATAATGGATCAAAATGAGAATCCAAAGAAGATTATTATTTAATGTGACAATGTTTGTCAACATTGAGGGGGAGGATAAAGGGAAGTTCATTTTGATCATCAGTGTTAAATGTTTGTTAAAATATAGAATGATACAAAATATTGTGTAGTTTGAATAAATTATCAACAATATCCCTAGTAGACTTTCTCCAATATAGCTTTGAATCCCTGAAAGATCAAAAGGTGTAAACCACATCTGAAAGGTGGTACAAAATTCAGTTCGAATATTTGTGGAGTAAGTAATAAAGATGCCAAATAAAGGAGGTGAATGTTCTTGAAGAAACACTTAAGAGTGCTCTGAAAGAGATCCATGACATGATTGTTAGATAGCCCTAGAAGTGGTTTAGATACCTAAAACATGATAAATAAAGAGATCTCAATAAATCATATGCATAGGTCATAATAAATAATCATCAATGATAAATTTGTAAATAATAAAGAGTTTATGTTTATAAATGGATTAAAGATACCGAATTAGAGAAAAACATGATTGGCCATCATGAAATTTTCCTTAATGAGAAATGTGGACCTGTAGTTCATAAATTATAATTAGAAACATTTATATAAAGTACACTAAAATTACTAAAGCACATATAGTGTCAACGACATGTTAAGTGCCATGGGCATGATATTTTTAGAGATAACTGAATTGACTGAAGTAGTGAAAGTGTTTGAAACACTTTAAATACCCTGAAGGTATAAACATTGTTTAAATCATACTAAACGACAAAAGTATAAAAATTCCTGAAGAATATAAATAACTTTGGTTGTTATAAAGAAGGTAAAGAATAAAGAGCGTAGATTACAATTTCTTTTAAGTATTATTGTAATGAAAATCTTGATATAATTCATGATGAGCGGATTACTTTCTATTTTTAGGTACTATTGTATTGAAACTCTTAATATCCATTGAAGTGGTAGTTGCGATATGGAAAAAACTTATTAAAGTACACAAATTCTTGAAGAATATATATATATATATATATATATATATAACTTTTGTAGTTATAAAGAATGCAAAAGACATGAAATGTAAATTACAACCTTCTTTTGAGTATTGTTGTAATGAAAATCTTTGATATACTTCAAGATAAGTAGATTACTTCCTGCTTTTTAGTATTGTTGTATTGAATTTTTTTAATATTCATCAAAGATGTACAGTTGCAATATGCAAAACTGATTCGAAGCACAAAAATGAAAGCACATGAAGTGTTTTTCATAAAAGTAGCATACAAATGCAAATTATTTTTGGAAGAAACAATCTTGGAAATTTTGATTGTATCGAAGGAAACTATAAATAAATTGTATTATTAATGAGATACATATTTATGGATCCAGAAGTATCTATAATCAATTTGAGTTATCGAAAGACGAATACGAATTCAGAGGATACTTCTAAATCAAGGGGAGCATCCATAAATATGTTATAATGCACACTTTTTCCTTAACTAAGATTTTTCCCATTAGGTTTTTCTTAGTAAGGTTTTAATGAGGCATTATCTTGATTCAAAAGTACCAACTACACAGTAACATTTAAAATAAGTTATAATGTACTCTTTTTTATTATTTGAAAATTTTCCCGCTGGGTTTTTCTTACTAAGGTTTTAATGAGGCATTATATTAATCAAGAAGAATCAAACGTCTTATCAAGAAATAACATCTCAAATATGTTATTTCAATTAAATTGTATTTTTATCCTTGACTAAGATTTTTCCCATTGGGCTTTTCTTACCAAGGTTTTGATGAGGCATTACAATGATCCAGAAATATCAAACTCCATTTGATGTAAATTATTGAAACATGCCATTGTACTCTTTTTCTTTCACTAAGATTTTTCCCATTGGGCGTTTCATAGTAAAGTTTAAATGAGAGATTATTTTGATCCCGAAGTATCAAACTATTTAGAAGGAATATCATTATATGATATCTATGATTTCGAGTTGTACCCTTTTCCACGTTCAAGGTTTTTCCAATTAGGTTTTTCTAATAGAGGTTTTTAATGAGGCAATAGACAACATCTATAGCAAGCGAATGAATACATGAAAGCAGGATAATAATGAGGGGGAGCACTCATTATACAAGTTTCAAAATGGACAATTTCAAGCTACCATATGAGCATTTAAGATCTTGAAGACGCATATTCAAGGGGGAGCGTTGTAATTTATGTAAATTATAAAGAGCGAATATGCTATACAATGTTTGTTATGTTTTGTTTAGTCTCACATCATGGGATATGTAAAATCCCCAGCTCCAAAACCTTTATATAAAGGAGCCTATGTAATGGAATTATGTTATGAATTTTAGAAATGAATAAAATGTCTTCTTCCTCCTTTTCTAATGCCTTTTTATTTCTATATTGTTTACAGTAACTAAATTTGGAATTGAAGCAACGAACATTTCTTTCCACCCAAATAGTACAGGCAAAGCTAGGACACGAAGGCCTACGGATGAGGAAAATCGTAGGATTCCCAGAGTCTAAACCAGGCATGCTTGGAATTAATGAAGTCAATGTTTAAATTCATGGCACAAATAGCCTAAACCTGGAAGGAGAAATCACAAGAATAGAAAATGTTTGTGGCAGAGTCTGTGTATTCTGAGCATAGGAAGCAGCGATAAGTTGATCCTATGTGCTTGTGTGCAAGATTATCAGTTGATTTAAGCTTGCTTAGCACTGCTAGCCATATATGCACCTTATACTTAAGAGGAGTTTTCAGCTTACCGGGATGAGTTGCAACGACCCGTAATTTCGCTACTTAAAAAAAAAGAGAGATTTCATGTTAAATTTCAAAGGAATTTAAATCTTAAATAAAAATGTTATATATAATATATAATAGTAGAGAAATTATTTATTCTTATAACTACTAAATAAAAAGTGTAAATTTGAATTTAGAACAAATTAACAAAAGTTAAGTTTTGTTAAAAATAAATAAAGGCTTAAATAAATGGATTTAAATATTTATTTAAAAAGATAAATCTTATTTAAAACATCTAATAAAGATAATAAAAGTATATTAATATATTTAAAAGTATAATAATAATCGTTGTACAAAAATAACCAAATTTTGTCGCATTTTGTTCAGTTTTACATGCACAGTAAAAATAGAGATTTTGATATTATTTAAATATGATTTTAAAATATAAAGAGACATATTTTAAATTATTAAAAGTAGTAAAAAGTTCATTTTAAAGTTTGGTTTACTTCAATATATACCTTAACAAAAAGGTCAAATGTTGACTTTAAAATTTGTGACAAAAACACCTTTTTCAATCGAAACAAGTTATCGTTAAGTTGTTGCAACATGATATGTTTTCTAACACATATATGAACTTAACAAACTATGTTACATGTTAAATTTAACAAATGCACTTTGAAAAGTCAAACTTCACAAATAATTCAAAAAGTAACATGATTTGACATAAACCTATAAACAAATCTATACTAAAAAACATCATTACTTTATCTCTTATCTCATTAATGCTTAAGTCTTATCAATTATGGAAAATGAGTGAAAGGATATTTATATAACTTGGAAAGTAAGAAACAGAGGCAAAATCATTTTATAAGTGCATAAATCAAATACTAACCTCATTTCGCATTTAATACCATTTTTTTCCATTAAGCAAAGTTCAAATCAAGGGTAAAAAAGATAAATTAAAAGTCAAAAAGTAGAGAAGGGTCATTTGCCATCCAAAACTCAAGTACAAATAAGCATCCATACCTTCCATTTTTTTCATAAAAATCAATTATCTCATTCTCAACTTTCTTCTTCGCTTTCTCCATCTTCTTCACCTCCATTTCCATGGCTTTCCACCTCTCCATTCTCTTCCACCATCTCCACCAAGCTCCACCACCACCTAAACCCACTCCATCTCGGCCAAACTCACCTCCAAACCACCTTACACGCCTCTACCCCCTTACCATAACACACGCCCTCCCCCTAGACTACCTACCCGAGCTCAAATCCATCAACCTGAGCACCTTCAAGGCCATACCCCCTCCTACACCACCAACCCAAGCAAATACTCCACCACCCCAAGCCTTACACACCTCCACACCCACATATCCGCCTCAAGAACAATGGCCAAAGCACCCACCCCTTTCCAAAAGCCCACGACAATAATAAAAAAAATAAGAAGAAAAATAAAAGAAAAAAAGGAGAAGGAAAAGAAAGCGGCGAATTCAAAGATGTTGGAAATAACACGTTTGCTCGAGAGACGCGTATCTTACGTTAAACTTTGACGGAGTGGATATGAAGGAGAGCAATCCTCATCGCTTTTGAAATTATATTTTTAATGTTAAAATAATCACATTCATAACCTTATAACATATAAATATTTATACTAATTGATTCTTAATATGGATGATTGATAATTTGGTTAGATGATGTAATAATATATCCCATTATGGTAGTAATAGTGAATGTTGGATTTGAAATCGTATGTTATGTGATTGGTTGAGTGGATGTCATGTTAGTGATAAACATGGATTTGGTTATGTTCATTTTGATTTAATAATCCCTTTGTTAATAAGACCATATTTTAGTGATATGAGATATTTTGGAAAAATAGATCTCTTTTCAATTAGAAGTGAAACTAAAGTAAAAATAAAAGAGAACTTGGAATTTAAAGTGAAACGGGATTAAAAAAATAGTTAAATTGAAATGGAAATTAAGATGAATAGTGAAATCAAAATCAAAATCAAAATCTATTTTGAAAATTGTGTTTGAGATTAAAGTTGAATTGAAGTTCAAATTGAAATTAGATTTGAAATCTAAGCTTTAAATGAGTTTAATTTGAAGTTAGGATTGAAATTAAACTGAAATTGTAATTTAAAATTTAATATTAAAATAATGGGAATATAATAATATTATAATATGTTAATAGTGAAAATATATTTTAAAAGATTTAAAAAGTGAAAATATTGATTTAAAATGATTTGTAATGATTTTATAAGTAATAGAATTCAATTTGAATAAATTAGTTCAAATATAGAAAAATAAGTTAAAACTAGGTACGTCGTGCAAAAGTAGTTCGCGATTTCGCGTCGTAAAGTTCAAATGATGTGTAGAGTGGAATGTAGCTTGAAATTCTTCGAGATAAGAAAATTTCGGACTATTATATCCATATCTTCTAAACGAAGAAAGAAAGTCAAATTTTCATTGAGTAGATTTTGAACTAAGTCGAAATCAATTTTCTAGAAAAATCGCGCCAGTGTAGTTAAGTGACCATAACAGGAAATCTATTTAAATGAATGTTTTTAATTATGGAAAAATATGGAATAAATTTGATAAATCTATTTAAATAGTTTAAAAGAGATTTGGATTGGAAAATATGAATTATCGAATGTTTAAAAGTTGGTTTAATCAAATAAGCTTATATAGCACTTTCCGTAGCACTTTTATGTTGCGAATGGTATAACTTTTTTAATATGAGTTTAAACGCGACGATTTTCTTGAATCAATTGTGAATGTTTTTAAAAGGAAAATTAAGCGTTTTTGAAAGATAATCTGAAATCTATATATTCAATTCCAAATAAGTTGAAAATCTGAGTATGTGGAAACGACTAGTACATTTGTCCCGCCTGTGAGATATGGGAAGATAAAACAAGGTGTTTAACTAAGGTTAGAGATTGAGCAACCAGTGCCCTAAACTTACCAGGTCTATGATTTCATTTCTTAGGCGAGGGGTGGAACAAACCGAAAGGAATGCTCAGATGCTCTTAAGTAAAATGATTCTGTTAAGTTTTCTAAAATAAAAGGAGACTGATATTATCCAAAATTTAAGAAATCTCCAAAATGAATGATTTCTATGATCCTATTTACTCAAAAATGTTTGCTAAAAGTGGTTTTAGGGTTTATCATAAATGATGTCTTAAATAACATTGTTTTTGACCCACCTAAATGTTAATATATTTGGATCAAGAGTTAAGTAAGGAAATTTGATATATTATCCAAAGCAAAAGCATGAATTACTTAGAATTTTTCTACATCAAAAGACAGAGATCTCAAAATCATCCGAAAAGAATTAAGGTGAAAAGAGACTTAATAAATCCTGTATACTCATATTCACTTTATATCGATAATTGGATTTCGAATGAACCATGGTCGAATTTGAGTGATTCCAATCTGAAAACCACTTCGAAACAATGTATACGTTCGAATGTGAAGATTCGTATGTGAAGACACATTGAAGATGATGATTACTGAAGACCGTGGATCTTCATATCATGAGGACTTCTTATGACTTTCTTTGAGTCGCACCCATTATAGAGTTATATATAGCAGTGGTCTTCTTGTTGTGGAGATTTTTTGGATTGCAAGGACTATCGCTAGTAGTGGTAATAGGGGAGTCCCTTCGATTTATCCTATTCCTGGACAACTTGTATGGACGTTTGTTTGACATTGCATTTCAAAAGATTACGTACATTGGTTTTTACAAACGTACATCTATGGTGGCGGAGAAGGCAACATTTCTTAGCTTAACACCCTCCTTGAGACGTACGAGCTCAGGGGTTGTATTTTTATGGGAGGCAATTAGTAGTCAACGGAAATGGCAATGTGGCATTTAGAGATGTGATATGTGATATGTGAAAAGGTAATCATTTACTCAAGCCTTAACAATCCAGAAATGACCGAAACAGGATTAGATGAGGCAAGGCTAAGTGGGTCATTTAGGGTATGATCATCTCCTTCTAGATATATTTCTTCTCGCTGCGACATTCGGGATGCAAATTAATGTGGTGTATTGAAACAAGCGCTCGATTAAAGGTTGGTAACGACCGGGGCATGACATATTCAGTACTATCTAGTTATAGAGGTAGGCCGGTCTTGTGTTGGCAGAGGAGCTTTATGATGGTTCCTCGGGACATCCATCTAGAGGTTTACCCATTCGAAAGGTAGATCCTTCATCTGGTCATTTGTATGGAAATCCATTCTCCAATAAGAACATCCGGTTTTGTTTATAGTGGGGTAATGAATAGCCTGGAAATGCTATATGGGTAACCATTTCGGATAAGATTAATAATTTTATTTGCAAATGTTTTCAAAGAGATGTCATTATAAATAATATCAAAGGTTTTGATATATAAAAGTTTATCAGTTATCATAAGGTAAAAACCCGTCTGTGTTTATGTGTGGGCGTGGTCATATGAGATACTCTTTTTCTTTCAAAGGATTTCATTTAAAGGCTGATATATGACACTGTCATTTATTATTGGGTTTTTATCACGTTGGTTTATCAAACCTGATCCAGGTATTTTCAATACTCGGGTCAGATCCGAGTAGTATTAGGTTTAGTCAAAGACGGTTGGAGTTTACAGAGGAGAGCTGGAAATATTCATTTGCGTATGGAATATTCTATTATCCGCTGTACTTAGTTTGTTTTAATTTGATGTTTGTCAGTAATTGTAAGGACAGATGTTTATAACTGTCCAAGCTGAATCTAGGTTAGATTTTGATATATTTATTTAAAAGTTTTCCACTGTAAAGATATTTGTTGAATATTATATATTATTCCTTTTGTGTGAATTCTGTTCTGTCTATTTTTCTTTATTACCCTTGATCATCCTTATTTCCGCGCAACTTGGGTTGCACATGAGTGTTTTATTGTCGGCTTAAAGGGTACGGAATTGTGGGTCATGACATTTGGTATTAGAACTGAAGGTTAAGCAAGAACCTAGGCTTTGTTATGGGTAAAGTCTCATCAAAGATAGGATTAGTAATATCCTAGGATGAGTAACTCATTAGAGATAGGGTTAGTAACACTCTAGAATGAGCTATTAGAGTATTATATATTTAAGCTCGTATTTGTTAATATTATAAAAGTGCTTTTGTTTTAAAGAAATTGGTCAATGAAATAATTTTACCTTGGGTTTATATTTAAAATATACAAAAGGGATATTATTATTTTTGGGTTAGAATTAAGGATTGATTGTAATTTTGCTTAATAAAACTAAAATATGATTATCTTGTGATTAGAATTATACAATTTGACTATAAGATATTTCATATAGAATCAATTGGTTGAGAGCTACAATTTAGAACATTAATCATATACCCTTAGATATTTAGTATTAAGAATTATTAATGATTTAATGATCATCGTAATTAATGGATTTAAAAGCTAAGCACATGTAACGACCCAGAATTTTCGACCTCGAAAATTCAACACTAATACATTCACTGTAGAAGTGCCGAACAATCGAATGCCGAAAATCCCATATTGTTAGGGTTAAGAGGAAAAAATGGTAGAAGAAGAAACTAAAACAAAAGCACAGAATCTCACAATCGTAGCGGAACAAAATATAATATCAAATAACAGCATTTATACTAAGAAGAGCTGTAAATGTCAATTTACATACAATATATCAGAGTACGATCATTCACAAAGACACTGGACAGTTATAATAACTTGTCCCTGAGTATATTCAATACATGTTCTAATACATAGCGGAATATACTTCATACGTCTCTGCCCTTCAGCTCACCTCCTGAGCTCCAAAACGTCTTAACCTGAAAATCTGTAATACTCAGTCTGACCCGAGCATTACAAGCGTGAGTAAACCCATATAACTTGAAATACTAAGTTATAAAACTTCTTTGAAAACCAGGGTAACTCGTACCTCACTATGGGTTCTTATCTTGTTATAGTCAAACACTTATTTCACAAAATAATATCTAAGTACCATTACTTAGTTTTCAATGGTCCAGTTTACTTAATTTATTCCATTCCAGCCTATTTGATTCTATAATCAAATCTATAAATAATTATGGCGCTTATTAAATCGAAGTGGTTTTGGATATCGCTGATATCCGATCCCGGTCCCTTCGAATCCAAATGCCAACTTTTAAGCCAAAACAATTCGATTTCAATAATTAACAACCAATTATCTTAACATATTATAATAATTAGAAAAATTATTGCTTTATGTTCCAAAATATAAACTTATACAAAAGTCATTTTTAAAATCATTTTTAAAATTATATAAGAAAATAACAAGTACACTCTCATATAATACACTCAACTCATTCTAAGGCACTACTGACCCTATCTCTAATGACTAATCCCCACCAGAGCCAAAGTTCTCACTTAACCTTTAGCTCAGATACCAAAATGTAACGACCCGAAATTTTCGACCCCGAAAATGAGACACTAATACGTTCTGTAGAAGTGCCAAGAAATCGAATGCTAGAAATCCTAAATTGTTAGGGTTAAGAAGAAAAAGAGGTAGAAGAAGAAACTAAAGCAAAAGCACAAAATGTCACAATCGCAGCAGAACAAAATATAATATCGAATAACAGCATTTATACTGTGAAGAGCTATAAATGTCAATTTACATGCAATATACCAGAGTACAATCATTCACAAAGAAACTGGACAGCTATAATAACTTGTCCCTGAATACAATCAATACAAATTCTAATATACCATGGAATATACTCCATACGTCTCTGCCCTCCAGCTCGCCTCCTGAGCTTTCGAATGTCTTAACCTGAAAATCTATAATACTCGATCTGACCCGAGCATTACAATAAAGTAACACCCGAGTCAGGCTGGAAATCAGCGTGAATAAACCCATACAACTTGAAATAATAAGTTATAAAATTTCTTTGAAAACCAGGGTAACTCATACCTCACTACGAGTTCTTATCCTGTTATAGTCAAACACTTATTTCACAAAATAATATCTAAGTACCGTTACTTAGTTTTCAATGGTCCAGTTTACTTAATTTATTCCATTCCAGCCTATTTGATTCTATAATCAAATCTATAAAGAATTATGGCGCTTATAGATCGAAATGGTTCTGGATATCGCTGATATCCGATCTCGGTCCCTTCGAATCCAAATGCCATCTTTTAAGCCAAAACAATTCAATTTCAATAATCAACACCAATTATCTTAACATATTATAATAGTTAGAAAAATTATTGCTTTATGTACCAAAATATAAACTTATATAAAAACCATTTTTAAAATTTTTAAGGGAATATGTGTGTTATTTAGTAATCCTATTTTTAAAATTAATTATGGTGAAAATTGAGATGGGTTGAAATGGGAGATTGGGAAATTGAACAGTTTGGCTTCGAACTATTTTCAAATAAATTGTTTTAATATAAACTGTCTTAATCTATTTTTCCTAGCTATTTACTATACAACCTTTCTTTTTTAAAAACCCAAACTATCTTATACTTATTTTACAACTATTTTGGAAACTAATTACTATTTTACAACAATTTTACATCTGTTTTTTAAGCTAATTACTATTTTACAGCTATGTTGCAACTACCTAACTATTCTACAGCTATTTTACACTAACAACTATTTTAAAACTACTTAACTATCTTAAACTTTTCAAAGCTATTTTCTAAATTCAAGCCGGATAGAGTGCAAACTGTTTGTCATTAAATACCAATTGAGATAAAAACTGAAGTGATAAGCCAAACGAAAATTGAAGCAATTGTGAATAAGTGAGTAGAAATCAAAATGAATGTGAATAAAACGAAATTGATTTAGCTAATAATAAATGAAGATAAATACGTAGGACGTATGTATATTATTCTATTCGCATAACGATTTGATCCAGATTCGAGCACAGAATTTCGAGATAGTATATTGATCCAAGTTGGGATTTTTCACTCGATTTTCAACGACGGCGGCGTGAAGTTGATGTGGATAATGGTTTGTTTCTGGGTAGTTTGAATTGGCTCTATTCTGATTTTTGGGTCGTCATGGGTTTCTGGGCGGCTGAAGTGGACGGTGAGGTCTACAACGACTTATTGACGTGGTCTATGCTGGCCGGAGTTTGGTCATGGGTTAAATTCTGGCGATTACGAGTTCGTGTTGCATCGAAATGGGCCGGAGTAGTGGAAAAAGAAGAGGGGAAAGATTCGCGTGGATTTTGAACTTCGGGGTCGAAAATTCCGGGTCGTTATAGTACAAATATCTTGTGAAGAAAAATTCGTGATTTGACTGTAAGATATTTGATGATAATATTACAGCTAGAAGTTGTAATTAGAAAAAGAAAAAAGAAAATGCATACTTAGGAATATTAACAAGGTAGAAAAAAAACAAGATAAACTTAAATTGAGACTTTTTGTAAATATATTATAAAAGGGTAAGTTCTATCACTTATAAAGGAGATAAGGTAATTTGATGTTTAGACACTTTGATTAGGTTTAAAATTAAAGTAAAATTTAGAAATAAGTGATATAATCAATGTCATCCTAATATAAATCTTTGAATTAGTGATACATTTAGGGTACATTTGTAATTCAAAATAAAGTAAGATTAGAAGTGGATAGTTTTGAATAAATCGATTAGTAGGTTGATTGTTGGATGAAAATGTTTGAGTAACAAATTACATGTGAATTAAGTTTCACAATTTGACTCTAAGGTATTTGATGGATTTAAGATTAAGAAATTTGATTTTAAAAAAAATGGATTGGTAAATAAGTTAAGTAGATAATCACAGAATCAAAAGAAAAAGATGCACACGTAGCAAAAGTTGTCTTATTAATATATGGATAAGGTAAATAATATTAGCTAAATTAATACCTTAGGTAAATAAAACCATAAATTAAGTTTCATAACTTATTAATTTGAGATAATAATAGAATTCCAAACACCTTAATTGAAGTAATAACAGTTTGAAGTGTGGCGATATGTATATATACTCGTAGGAAGTAAAGGTATATTATAATAGTTAAGTCATATTTGTTTGCTCAAGTAACAATGGATTTAGTAAAAAATGAATGGTCATGAAATAAACTTGGATTAATAGGAATTTCGAAAAAATATATTAGGTAAGAAAAAGAACGTGAATAAGTACATAAATTAAACGAAGATGACACATAAATATTGATCTAAGATTTGATTACAGAACTTTAAGGTCTTTACACCAATCCGAGAAAGGATTTATTACTCGATTCTTGACGGCAAACATTGATGAGAGTTTGTGATTATGTACTCAAGTTTTCTATCATATTTGAGAGCTATGCAAGGAAAGCAAGGGCTTGTGATCAGGAAGTCTGATCAAAATCTGCATTAGAAAGTCAGGGGATCGGTACTAGTTCGAAAGAAAAGTTGTGGATTCGAATTGTAGATCGAATAAAATATCACATATATTATGATGTTTTGGTTCCACTACTTAGTAGTCGGATAGCTATCTTAAATAGTAGGCACTAAGATATAGTGGATGGACTGATGTTTTGATATGTGTATATATATAAACCTTAGATGTAGTACACGCTCAGGTCAAGGAATTAATTATATTGGATGTATTCATTTATGTTGATATAGTATCAGTTTGGTTGTTTTTGGGTGTATAGTCTTGTTTGATTGTTGGATGTATTATCTTAAGTGTGCAGAGCACAATAGAAAGAGTAGGAAAGAAGTTTGACTTGATGTATGTGTATATAACCTAAAGTACATGATAATTACTTAGGTTAGTGTGGGAAATCTCTATGTGTTTGGCATTGTTTGTTTTAGCGTTATTATGGTATCAACCTTCTTTTTATATATGCATCTTTTCTAACATTAGTAGAAATAAGCTAGAATGTCTGAGGATATGGGTATGAGATAGCTTCCATTATCTAACTTCCATTTCGAGGACGAAATGCTTTTAAGTAGGGAAGAATGTAATGACCTGTAATTTCGCTACTTCAAAAACGAGAGATTTCATTTTAAATTTAAAAACAATTTAGATCTTAAATAAAAATGTTAAATATAATATATAATAATAGAGAAATTATTTATTCTTATAACTACTAAATAAAAAGTATAAATTTGAATTTAAAACAAATCAACAAAAGTTAATTTTTGTTAAAAATAAATAAAGGCTTAAATAAATGGATTTAAATATCTATTTAAAAAGATAAATCTTATTTAAACATCTAATAAAGATAATAAAAGTATATTAATATATTTAAAAGTATTTTAATAATCGTTGTACAAAAATAACCAAATTTTGTCGTATTTTGTCAGTTTT
Source organism: Allium cepa (assembly GCA_030765085.1). Lineage (NCBI taxonomy): Eukaryota > Viridiplantae > Streptophyta > Magnoliopsida > Asparagales > Amaryllidaceae > Allium > Allium cepa. The sequence continues at coordinate 1,042,371,136 of CM060928.1, forward strand.
ACATACACTGCAAAAATAGAGATTTGATATTATTTAAATATGATTTTAAAATATAAAGAAACATATTTTAATTTATTTAAAGAAGTAAAAATTTCATTTTAAAGAACAAAAAGTAACATCGTTTTCAACCGAAATAAGTCATCGTTAAGTTGTTGCAATATGATATGTTTTCTAACACATACATGAACTTAACAAACTATGTTACATGTTACATTTAAAAAATACACTTTGAAAATTCAAAGTTTACAAATAATTCAAAAGTAACATGATTTTACATAAACCTATAAATAAATCTATACTAAACAACGTCATTACTTTATTTCTTATCTCATTAATGCTCAAGTCTTATTAATTACGGAAAAGGAGAAAAAGGAAATTTATGCAATTTGGAAAGTAAGAAAAAAAAGAAAAAATCATTTTATAAGTACATAAATCAAAACACAACATCATTTCACATTTAATACAATTTCTTCTCCATTAAGCAAAGTTCAAATCAAGGGTAAAAAGGTAAATTAAAAGTCAAAAAATAGAGAAGGGTGTTGTAGCCATTTTCCATCCAAAGCTCAAGTATAAGTATGAATCCATACCTTCCATTTTTTCCATAGAAATCCATTATCTCATTCTCTACTTTCTTCTTCACCTTCTCCATCTTCTTCACCTCCATTTCCATGGCTTCCCACCTCTACATTCTCTTCCACCATCTCCACCGAGCTCCACCACCACCTAAACCCACATCCACCTCTGCCAAACGCACCTCCAAACCACCTTACACGCCTCTACCCTCTTCCCGTAACACATGCCCTTACCCTATACCACCTACCCGAGCTCAAATCCACCAACCCGAGCACCTACTAGGCCGTACCCCCTCCTACACTACCAATCCAAGCCAATACTCCACCAACCCAAGCCGTACACACCTCTACACCCACATACCCGCCTCAAGAACAACAACCAAAGCACGTACCCCCTTCCAAAAGCCCACATCAATAATAAAAAAATAAAAAATAAAAAAAGAGAAAAAGAAAAGAAAACGAAAAGAAAAGAAAAAGAGAAGGAAAAGAAAGTAGCGAATTCGAAGACGTTGGAAATAACATGTTAGCTCGAGAGATGCGTACCTTATGTTAAAGTTTGACGGAGTGGATATGAAGGTGAGCAATCCTCATCGCTTTTGAAATTATATTTTTAATGTTAAAACAATCACATTTATACCCTTATAACATATGAATATTTATACTAATTGATTGTTAATGTAGATGATTGATTGTTTGGTTAGATGATTGAATTGTGAATTGTGATAATATATCCCATTATGGTAGTAATAGTGAATGTTGGATTTGGAATCATATGCTATGTGATTGATTGAACGGATGTCATGTTAGTGATAAATATGGATATTGGTTATATTCATTTTGATTTAATAATCCCTTTGTTAATAAGACTATATTTTAGTGATATGAGATATTTTGGAAAAATAAGTCTCTTTTCAATTAGAAGTGATATTAAAGTAAAAATATAAGAGAATTTGAAATATGAAGTGAAATGGTATTAAAAATGATAGGTAAATTGAAATTGAAATTAAAATAAATAGTGAAACTGAAATCAATTTTGAAAATTGAATTTGAGATTAATGTTGAATTGAAGTTTAAATTGAAATTAAATTTGAAATCTAAGTTTTAAATTAGATTAATTTGAAGTTAGAATTGAAATTAAATTGAAATGGAATTTAAAATTTAATATTAAAATATGGAAATATAATAATATTATAACATGGTAATAGTGAAAATACATTTTAAAAGCTTTAAAAAGTGAAAATATTGATTGATAATGTTTTGTAATGATTTTATAAGTAATAGAATTCAATTTGAATAAATTATTTCAAATATTGAAAAATAAGTTAAAACTAGGTACGCCGCGCAAGGCAGCTTGCGATTTCGCGTCGAATAGTTCAAATGAATGTGTAGGGTGTAATTTAGCTCAGAATTCTTTGAGATAAGAAAATTCTGGACTATTATATCCATATCTTCTAAATGAAGAAAGAAAATAAAATTTTCGTTGAGTAGATTTTGAATTAGGTCCAAATCAATTTTCTAGAAAAGTCACGCCAGTGCAGTTAAGTGACCATAACAGGAAATCTATTTAAATGAATGTTTTTAATTATGGAAAAATATGGAATAATTTTGATAAATCTATTTAAATAGTTTAAAAGAGATTTTGATTGGAGTATATGAATTATATAATATTTAAAAGTAGATTTAATCAAATAAGCTTATATAGTACTTTCCGCAACACTTTTATGCTGCAAATGGTATAGCTTTTTATATGAGTTTAAACGTGATGATTTTCTGGAATCAATTGTGAATGTTTTTGAAAGGAAAATTAAGCATTTTTGAAAGATAATTTGGATTCTATATAATCAATCGCAAAATTAAGCTTAAAATCTGAGTATGCGAAAACGACTAGTACATTTGTTCCACCTGTAAGATGTGGGAAGATAAAACAAGGCGTTTAAGTAAGGTTAGGGATAGGGAAACCAGTGCTCTAAACATACCTGGCCTATGTTTTCTTTTCTTAGGCGAGAGGTGGAATAGATCGAAAGGAAAGCCCAGATGCTCTTAAATAAAAAGATTCTGTTAAGTTTTCCAAAATAAAAGAAGATTGGTATTATCCAAAATTTAAGAAATCTCCAAAATGAAAGATTTCTATGATCCTATTTACTCAAAAATGTTTACTAAGATTGGTCTAAGGGTTTATCGTAAACGATGTCTTAAATAACATTGTTTTTGACCCGTCTAAAGGTTAAGGAATATGGATCGAGAGTTAAGTAAGGTAATTTGAGATATTATCCGAAGAAAAAGAATGAATTACTTAGAATTTTTCTACATCAAAATAAAGTGATTTCGAAATCATCCGAAAAGAATTAAAGAGAAAATAGACTTAATAAATCCTATATACGCATATTCACTTTTATCGATAATTGGATTTCGAAGGAACCGGGTAGGATTTGGGTGATTCCTATCTGAAAACCACTTCGAACCAATATATACGTTCGAATGTGAAGACACGTTGAAGATGATGATTATTGAAGGCCATGGATCTTCATAGCATGAGGACTGCTTGTTGACTTGCTCTAGGTCGCATGCATTATAGAGTTAAATATAGCGGTGGTCTCCTCAATTTGGAGATTTTTCGGATTGTAAGGACTACTCGCTACTAGTGGTAGTAGGGGAGTGCCTTCAGTTTGTCCTGTTCCTGGACAACTTGTATGGACATTTGTCTGACACTGCATTTCTAAAGATTACGTACATTGGTTTTTACAAACGTACATCAGTGGTGGCGGAGAAGAAAACTGCTCTTAGCTTAACACCCTCCTTGAGACGTACGAGCTCAAGGGTTATATTTTTATGGAAGGCAATTAGTAGTCAACGGAAATGGCAATTTGGCATTCAAAGATGTGATATGTGCTACGTGAAAAGGTAATCGTTGCCTCAAGCGTCACCAAACCGGAAATGACCGAAACAGGATTAGATGCGGCAAGGTTAAGTGGGTCATTCTCAATTAGGGTATGATCATCCCCTTCTAGATATATTTTTTACTGCTATGACATTTGGGATGTAAATTAATGTGGTGTATGGAAACGAGCGCTCGGTTAAAGGTCGATGACGATCAGGGGATGACATATTCAGTACTATCTAGTCATAGAGGTAGGTCGGTCTTGTGTTGGCAGAGGAGCTTTGTGATGGTTCCTCGGGACATCCATCTAGAGTTGTACGCATTCGGAAGGTAGATCCTTCTCCTGGTCATTTGTATGGAAATCTATTCACTAAGAAGAACCTGCAGTTTGTTTGTATTGGCGTAATGAATAGCCTTGAAATGCTATATGGGTAACCATTTCGGATAAGATTAGTAAGTTTATTTGCACATGTTTTCAAAGAGATGTCATTAGAAATAATATCAAATATTTTGATATATAAAAGTGTTTTAGTTATCATAAGGTAAAAACCCATTCGTGTTTATGTGTAGGTGGGGTCTTATGAGATACTCTTTCTTTTCAAAGGATTTCATTTAAAGGATGATATATGACACTGTCATTTATTACTGAGTTTTTCTCACGCTGGTTTATCGAGCCTGATCCGGGTATTTTCAATACTTGGTTCAGATCCGAGTAGTTTCAGATTTAGTCGAAGACGGTTGGAGTTTCCAAAGGAGAGCTGGAAATATTCATCTGCGTATGGACATATTCTATTATCCGATGTGCTTGGTTTTTTTTAGTTTGATGTTTGCTAGCGATTGTAAGGAGAGATGTTTATAACTGTCCAACCTGAATCTAGGTTAGACTCTGATATATGTATTTAAAAGTTTTCGCTGTAAAGATATTTGTTCAATATTATATGTTATTCCTCTCGTGTGAGATTCTGTTCTGCCTATTTTTCTTTATTACCCTTGATCATCCATACTTCTGCGCAACTTAGGTCAGACATTAGTGTTTTATTTTCAACTCAAAGGTTATGAAATTGTGGGTCGTGACATGATTAAACTTGAGAAACATACCGAAAAAGTTATGAAAGTAATACTGAGATTTCACCGAATACAAGCCTAAGCTGGATATTCCCCAATTGGAAGTGTCCATCTGGGGACTAAGATTGACCGAGATGGTGAGGCGGAGCAGATCATAACTAGATTAGGGCTGGTGATAATGTTATTGAATTCAATATTGCAATCATGCAAGAAGGTATCGTTTATCGAAATACCCTTAATGGTTGCCAATGCAAATAAGTCGGGGAATAGAGATTTGAGGGGAACACCATCCTACTATGGATCCATCGAAAAAGATGTGCATGAACCATTGCCAACTTAAAATATCGTGTTTATGCGATTCATAGCAAGAAAGAACGTCCCTCCTAAATGTATATGCCAAATAATAAGAGGGAGTGGAGCCGTAAGCAAGACTGAAGTTCCCATTGTTGTAATGCTTAGTGATCCACAAGGCCCAAGGCTTAGTGTAACCAGAAAACAAGGCTCAACCCCATTTACCAAGAAGAGCTTTATTGAATTGTTTAATGTTAATGACCCTAAGTCCTTCATATTTATTTGGCCTACATACCTTATCCTAAGATACTAAACAATTGGCAGGAGAGATATTAGTAGTTCCTTTCTAGAGAAAAGCCTTACAAATAGCATCAGTTCTATGAATTACCCAGTTTGGTGCTTTATAGAATGAGAGCCAATAGGTTGGAATGCTGTTGAGAACCGAATTGACAAGAGTGATTCTGACAGCATGGGACAGGGAGGAGCCCTTCCATTTAGACAACATCGAAGTTAGTTTTGAAGAATATAAGATAAGTCCTCACGCTTAGGCTTAACGGGTCTCAATGAAATTCCAAGATAGTGGATTCGGAAAGCTTGAATGGGACAGTTTAAGGTAGAGGCCACCTCTAGCCCTATTTGATGGGAAGGATCAGACATGAACACAAATTGGAAGGAGCTTAGACCGGAGGGAATAAGTTGCTTCCAGGACAGTGCAGCAAGCCGGAACCACAAGCCAAGTAAATCATACAAGCGAAGGAGTAAATAGTGATATTAAAAATAAGAGGAGATATTTAGTCTCCTTACCTAATAAGACCCCTTGAAGGAGAAAATAAATTACCCCACTTTCCATTGACACAAATGGAGGAGGTAGAAGTAGAGAGGATTTGGTGGATCCAATTGTTGAATTTCGATGGAATGCCTTAATACTTCAAAACATTGAGAATAAGATTCCACGAAATGATCTAAGGCTTTAGAGAAGTCAAATTATAAAAAAAAACAGTTAATGTGACAGGAGCGGCAGCAAGAGATTGCTTCTTGGATGATAGTCGCATTATCGGTTAGGGATCTACCAGAGATAAATGCTGATTCTCTAGGACTGATCAACTGGTCCATCAAAGGCTTCAGACGGTTCAACAGGACCTTTGTGATCGGGTTTAAAACTCTATTTAGAAGATTAATCGGTCTACAGTCTTTGGTTTCACAAGCTCTTTCAATCTTGGGAATCAGGATGATGTTGGCATGGTAAAGTTTGGAAATTAAGTCAGAGTGGGAGTTGAATTCATCAAAAACTCCGACTATGCTGAATTTAAGGAACCCCAGTGGCCTTTGAAGAAATAAGGGGGAAAGCCATTTTGCCTAGGCGCCTTGTCACGAGCCATTTCATTTAAAGCCTGCCAAATCTCGTTAATATTGAAGTCCCGAACAAGCGTGTCATGGATTGGAAAACAATCGGAGAATGAAGTCACCTAGTTCAAAAGATTGAAAGTAGGAGTGGATTGTTGGAGGATTGATTTAAAGTGGTTAGTTAATGCGGAGCGGATTTCCTCCTCTTCATCAATCTCGGCCCCATCAACCTTAGTGGAAAAGATACAGTTAGACCTACGTCATGTAGAATATAATGGCCTATGATTTTTATTTGATGATAATAAACACACACACACACACACACACACACACACATATATATATATTCATGTAAATGTATTTTTTATTGTACTACTTTATTTTTCCACATAATTAAATAAGTATTTGTTGAATAAAATAAATAACTCGGAATTTTTATTCAAACAAATATTTTTACAAAGTCAAATAGTACAAATTTCAGCTCTCACTATATTCTCAGTAAGTTCCAAATACAAGTCTCAATTACATCACAATTTTCACTATACAATTTTACATACATATTTTAGGCTCATTACATATTCACTCTTCACTCGTATTTTTATCTTGAACTTTGTTCCAGCCTGTATCTAGTGTCTGAACTATCTGCAGAATAAATACTAACATAGTAAAATTGAAAAAGAAATATTTTGCAGTGCAAAATCAAGTGTGTGTTTGAAAATATTGTTTGCCTCAGTTATTTTGGTTGTTCATCATCATTTTTTTAATTCATCTTTCTATTTCAAACTAGAATAAAAAATATGCAAAAATATTGCACATGCCACAAGGTCGTGCACACCGATATACACTTACTTGTTAAAATTGCAGGGACAGGTAAGCAGAAGGTCAAAACAAAGCCAAGAATGGATCAACTCAGGTGCAATGCAAACAAACCAAAACTAACCAAGAAGCAAGAACCACACAGAACATGGCAACTCAACAAGTCAGTGGGACAAATATGGACCGATCAAGCATGAACACAAGGGATGCAACCAGACCAGAACAATGTAAAAGAAGTTTACACAACAAATTAAAGGAAGCAGGTTCAAGTACATATGTGCATACAAGGATATGTATACACGAACATAGTAGTTCAGAACCCAGAAAAGAACACAACAATGCACAAGAGTTCAATAGCAAACAGGTTCAAGTAAATATGTGCATACAAACACAGGAGTGGTGAACATAAGGGCTGCAACTAGACAAGTCTAACAACCAGAATTGGTGCCAAAGAATTACACGCACAGTCAACGCACATGAAGATCAAAGCAACCTACAACATGATAGCAGCTCAACTAAACCAGTTCAAAGGTTTTTTGGAAGCAGGAGCGACACATGCGAATCAGAGTTCATATGGAACCAAACCACCAGAAATGTACAAAGGCACAAGGAAAGCACATGAAAATAAGACAACCGGAATTGAGGGTAGATATCAACCAATAGTGCAAATATACAAAGCGGCGCACCAGATCTAAACATGTATGCATTGGAGCATGTATGCATATGTGTGTGTATATATATACATACATACACACACACGCACACGCATATATCAATTCAAGTAGGAGCATTAAGTTAGTAAGGCACCAACATAAAAACGGCCTCAACCAAATGTACAAAGCAACATTCACACCAACAGCCATGACTCGAACAAAACAAAACTGAAGTGCACCAGACATAGCAAGCACAGTGGCATATATATACATACATATGCATATACACGTATATATGTATGTACGTATACATGTATATAAGCATATAAATGAAGAAAATCAAGGCATGTGGGTAATTATCAGTAGCAGTTTGAACAAGGTCAAGGAATTGTTTCAAAAAGTATGGAAAATGAAAAACACCATTGAATTGTTCAAAAAATCGAATATTGCTAGCAAGGAATTGAACCAAAGCAAAGAATGGAACCAATGAACAAGTCATATTTCTACAAACCATTCGATTACAAATCAACGCAGGAACTAGAATATTGAAAAATTCAAACCAAAATATACAAATGAAATAATAAGGTTTCGATCCCTATAAATTAACCCATTATCATCATCGACAGATCATTCGAGTTTAAGACAAAATTCAGAAGAGCTTACTTAGAATAAATCACAAACCAATCCAAAACTCGAATCAAAGTCGAGCATAATCAAAAATTGAAAAGGTCCAAATCACGTACCAATTCAAAGCAACATCTAACTCGACTCTCGAAGGGAACTGCACAAATCAAGAATTCTTCCATGAAATTTTGAAGCAAAGGTGACTGCCAACCAAGAATAAGAGGATTTGAAACAAGTTAAAGTTGAAGAACTCATCGAAAACCTCACCACTTATGAGCTAGAAATCAAATTCAAGGAACAACGTAAAGGAGGAGATATGTGAAGGAAATCAATACGTCTTAAAGGAATGATGGATAGTGAAGACGATGATGGTGATGATGAAGGAGCAGCTAAACTGGCATTGATAATAAAGAGATTCAAAAGGTGGAACCGCACATATGGAAATCCAATCCAAAATCAACAACTAAAGAGCAGAATCGTCAAAGTTCTAGACAACTCAGAAAAGCAGAAGATCATTTATCACAAGTGCAATAAACCTGGTCATATCAAGCCAAATTTTCCTCAAAATTGATTCAGCAAAGGAAAGAAATCGAAAAGGAGAATTTTTGCAGCAACTTGGGATGAAAGTGATGAAGATGATGATGGAAGCACTACCAGTGAAAGTGAAAAAGAAAATCTATATTTTTAGGAGAAATAAGTGACAACAATGATGATGAGCCATGCGAGGTATCAAAACTTACTCACTTGCAATTACTTATATATTTTCATGAAGTAAATGGCTATTTTGAAAGACTTAGGAAGAATTACGCTAAAATTGAATCACAAAAAGATAGTTTGATAAAAATAAATATGCAGCTTGACCAAATGGTTCAAAACTATAGAAATAAGAGCCCTAAGTGTGATAAGAATCCACCATTAGAAGAGGAAATAAAAAAAATCAGAAACTAAAATTAAATCACTTGAAAACGAAATTCTGATTTTGAAATAAAGTGAAAATACTAGGAGACAAAATTCTCTTAAAAAGTGCACTTTGTTATTGCATGAAAATGAATCTCTCAAGTCATAAGTCCAACAATTGTCTACAACTTTAGGAAAATTCTCCAAAGGAGAAAGATCACTAAATATGCTATCAGGGAAACAAGCTGTTGATACTTTTAGACAAGGACTTGGGTATACTCAATTTGAAAAAGGTAGAAGTGAAACTAATCATGTCATCTCCAAGTGCACCATTTGTTAAAAAATTGGACACAATTAAATAATTGCTGGTACAGTCCCAAACATTTGAAAATCATATCAATTTGAGTTCCTAAAGGCACGAATGTAAAATCCCTTAAAATCAAACAAATCTAGGTGCCAAAAGGAACAAACATTGATTGTCTTAGTTCTACTCATACTTGTTTTTCAAAAAATTTTGTCACTAACAATCATGGACCTATAAAAACAAATAGGTCATTAAACTCTTTCCTCGTGTAGGTGTATTGGCAGGCTAAGGAACAACAAGAGTGGTATCTAGATTCTAGCAGTTCCAGGCACGTGACGGGCAACAAATCAAAGTTTCTTAGCCTGGAGAAGTACAAAGGTGGCAGAGTCACAATGCGCAACAATGAGAAATGTAAAATTATCTGTAAGGTAAAGTAGGCGATCAATTGGGAAAACTTGAGCCATAAGCTGACGAAGGCATGTCCATGGGATATTTTTCCGGAAGCAAAGCTTATAGAGTACACAACAAAAGGACGAGAACAATCATGGAATCAATCAATGTGAAATTTGATGAAGGCATTGATGATCAAAGCAAGGAAACGATCAAAAGTAATGTCGAAGAGGAGAACGAAAAGATGAAAGTGAAAATCTAAAAGAAACTACAACCATGGAAGTAGTCGAAAGAAATCTGGAACCAGAGAGATTGAAATTCAAGGCAGATCATCCTTCAGACTTGGTAATAGGTAATCCTACTGTAGGTATTCATACTCGTTCTTCCTATAGAAATTTATGTGATTTGTGTAAAGTGCATTTATTGTAGAAATTGACCCAACAGACATAGATGCATCTCTCAATGATGAGAGTTGGTTTATGGCTATGCAAGAAGAGCTTAATCAATATGAACAAAATGATGTTTGGATTAGCACATTGACCTAACGATTACCCAGTTGTAGAAACCAAATGGATTTTTAAAATAAATTTGATGAATTTGGAAATATGATTAGGGACAAAGCTAGGTTAGTTGCTATAGGTTATAATCAAATTGAAGGAATTAATTTTGATGAAACTTTAGCAGCAGTAGCAAGACTAGAATCCATTAGAATCTTGTTAGCTTTTGCTTGTTATAAAGGATCTAACCTAAGACAAATGGATATTCAAAGTGCTTTTCTTAATGGAATTTTGAAAGAGGATGTATTCGTTGAACAACTGGAAGGTTTTGAAAGTAAAGAATACCCTAACCATGTATATAAACTTAAAAAAGCACTATATGGATTAAAAAAAGCCCTTAGGGCTTGATATGAATGTCTTAGCACTTATCTCCTTGAAAATGGGTTCAAGAAGGGCTCTGCAGACACCACATTATTACTATTGCACGAAAATAATGACCTTTTAATTGTTCAAATATGTGATGATGACATTATTTATGGTGCTGCTAACAACTTTTGTGTGAGAAATTTTAAAAAGTCATGTAGGAAAAGTTTGAAATGAGCTTGGTCGGAGAGTTGAAATTCTTTTTAGGATTTCAAATCAAACAAAGTGAAAAAGGTACATTCATCTCTCAGACAAAATATATCAGAGAGCTTGTCAACAAATTTGGATTGAAAAATGCTAAACCTACAAAAACTCCCATAAGCACAACAATTAAACTTAGCAAGGATGAAAAAGGTAAGGTAGTTAATCAAAAGAAATATCGAGGTATGATTGGATCACTTCTTTATCTTACAGCTTCTAGACCAGACGTTATGTTCTATGTTGTATATGTGCACGGTTTTAATGAAATCCAAAAGAATCTCATTTAAAAGCTGTAAAAAGGATTATAAGGTATCTGTTGCACACCCACGGTTTGGTCTATGGTATCCAACTAATGATAATTTTGAGTTAAAAGGGTAATCAGATGCTGAGTATGCTGGTAGTCTAGTTGATAGGAAAAGTACCAGTGGAACGTGTTTTATGTTGGTACATTTGTTAGTTGCATGGTCAAGTCGAAAACAAAATTGTATTGCATTATCTACCACCGAGGCAGAGTATATTGCTCTAAGTGGTTTCTCTGCTCAAATTTTATGGATGATATAAACCTTGCAAGACTATGGTCTAAATTTTAAACGAGTTCCACTTATGTGTGATTGAAAAAGTGCAATTGATCTTACAAATAATCCTGTGCATCATTCTTGCACCAAGCATATAGATGTTAGACATCATTTCATTAGAAATCATATTTCCAAATTAACTATCTGCATAAATTTCATTTCAACCGATTCTCAATTGGCAGACATTTTTATAATCCCCTTCCAGAAAATAGATTTTGTCGACCTCGTATCAGTTTAGGAATTTAAAAATGTGATTTTACATTTTTTGGGATTTAAATGCCTATGATAACTAATCTGACTCCCTATTGATTATCGAAAAGATAAACAGTGACTCAAAGAAGTGATGAGTATTGATCTTGATCATTCATTATGTCTTGAGAGAGTATATTTATAAAATTTCTTTAAAAATTAGAACAAAATTTGTAATAGCTTTTGTCGGTAAAAATTCCATAACCATCTCTATTCCTATAATATTCCTATGACTATCACTCATCAAAATCCAATATAGTATGTCAAAATGTAGTACTTAAACGAGAAATTATTCATTTTTTTAATTATCAATAAAATCATCAAAAAGTATTAAGTCTCATTTAAAAATCCTCAAGGTTATGCATGGGTAAACTACTTGAAATCTCTGATTATGTGCTTTCATACTCATTTAAAAGTCCTTACAGTTATGCACGTATGGAACACATATCAAAATTGGATGAAATAGTCGAGTTGATTCTAACCCCATTTAAAAGTCCTCACGGTTATGCGTGGTTAGAAGATGCTTGGAATTCATTTTTTATTAAAAATAGGGAACACTACTAATCTCATTTAAAAGTCCTAAAGGTTTTGCATGGTTAGTAAGTATTTAAAAAATTCCTATCGTAATTGTACCACAAATAGACACAACTATATGGTTTTCTATTCCAACATCACCCCTTTCACTCTAAAATGGAATATGTGCCTAACAGAGTATTTAATATTTTTGTTTGATTTTTCTTGAAATTTAATATTTATATCCGATTAGGTATTAATGTTGTATTAATGTCTATCAATTTATCACTCTTATCAAACATTGTTACTCTTTTGCTGATAACAAAAGGGGGAGAGAAGTTAAGATTTTGGCAAATAAGTCATTTCATCTTGGTTCATTGCATTTTTTTGTTTTTTATTTATTTTCATGCATATGTGAAAAGGGAGCTTTGTTGTAGGGGGAGTATTCAAATAGGGGAGCTAATAGAAATCATCAAGACCAAATACGTTTAATAGAGTCAAAATCTTAATATATGTTTGTTATCATCAAAAGAGGGAGATTATAGAATACAATAGCCTACGATTTTTGTTTGATGATAATAAACACATATATATTCATTTAAATGAATTTGGTACTATTTTATTTTTTCACATAATTAAATGAATATTTGTTGAATAAAATAAATAACTCGGAATTCTTATTCAAACAAATATTTTATTACAAATTCAAATAGTACAAATTTAAGCTCTCGCTATATTTTCACTATTTTCCAAATACAAGTTTCAATCACATCACAATTTTCACTAAACAATTATACATACATATTTCAGCTCACTACATATTTACTCTTCACTCGTATTTTGATCTTCAACTTTGTTCCAGCTTGTATGCAGCATCTGAATTATCTGTAAAATAAAGACTGACACATTGAAATTGAAAAAGAAATATTTTGTAGTGCAAAATGAAGTGTGTGTTTCAAAATATTGTTTGCCTCAGTTATTTGGGTTGTTCGTCATTGTTTTTTTAATTCATCTTTCTATTTCAAACTAGAATAAAAAATATGCGAACAATATGTGACATGCATTGTGTATCACTATACATGCCACATGGTCGTGCATACCGACATACACTTGCTTGTTAAAATTGCAGGGACATGTGAGCACAAGGTCAAACCCAAGACAAGACTGGATTCAACTCAGATGCAACGGAAACACAAACCAAAATTGATCAAGAAGCAAGAAACACACAGAACATGGCAACTCAACAAGTCAATGGGATAAATGTGGACCAATCATGTATGAACACAAGGGGCTGCAACCAGACCAGAAAAGTGCAAAAGAATTTCACACAACAAATTAAAGGAAGTAGGTTCAAGTACATATGTGCATACAAGGATATGTATAAATGAATGAACACAGCAGTTCAGAACCCAGACCAAAACACAATAGTGCACATGAGTTCAAAGTAAAGAGGTTCAAGTACATATGTGCATACAAACACAGTAGTGTGGTGAACATAAGGGCCACAACCAGACAAGTCTAACAACTAGAAATGATGCTAGAGAATCACACACACAGTCAATGCACATGAAGATCAAAGCAACCTACAACATGACAACAACTCAACTAAACCATTTCAAATTTTTTTGAAAGCAGGAACCACACATGCGAACCAGAGTTCATATGGAACCAAACCACCAGAAATGTACAAAGGCACAAGGAAAGCACATGAAAACCAGAATTGAGGGCAGATATCAACAGGTAGTGCACCAGATCTAGACATGCATGCACTATAGGATGTATACATATATGCATATATATATATATGTATACATATATATCAGTTCAAGTAGAAGCATCAAGTTAGTAAGGCACCAAAATAAAAACAGCCTCAACCAAATGTACAAAGCAACATTCACACCAACAGCCATGACAGAAACAAAACAAAACTAAAGTGCACTAGACACAGCAAGCACAGTGACATACATACATACATACATATGCATATACATGTTTATATGTATGTATACATGTATATAAGCATATAAATGAAGAAAATCAAGGTATGTGGGTAATTATCATTAGCAGTTTGAATAAGGTCAAGGAATTGTTTCAAAAAGTAATGGTCAAACGAAAAGCACCATTGAATTGTTCAAAAAATCGAATATTGCCAGTAAAGAAAGGAACCATAGTAAAGAATGAAACCAATGAACAAGTCATATTTCTACAAACCATTTGATTACAAATCAACATAGGAACTAGAATATTGAAAAATTCAAACCCAAATATACGAACGATATAATAGGGTTTCAATCCCTATAAATTAACCCATCATCATCATCGATAGATCATTCGAGTTTGAGACAAAAATTCAGGAGAGCTTACTTAAAACAAATCATGAAGAAATCCAAAATTCGAATCAAAGTCGAGCATAATCAAACATCAAAAAGGGGCAAATCATGTACCAATTCAAAGCAACATCCAACTCGACTCTCGAAGGAAACCGCACAAATCAAGCACTGCAAATCTAAAGTCACGAGAAACTGTGAAGAAGGAGAATGATTCGAATTGCTATTTCCAAGCGACGGCTCCAACGAAACCCTAGATTCGAAGAAAAGGAATCACCCGAAGAGATTACACACAAAAAGGGGTGATAGTCTTCACTTTAATTATTTGTTTAATTGGGCCGTGTCTTTTTTATATGTATTGGGCTTAAGTTTTAAATATAGGGGTTTATTTTTAGTTTTATTTTTATTTCATAATTTTCTCTTTTGAAATTTTGTAAATTTCTTGTTGTGTAACTAGGTACAAACTATGGGGCATATTTTGAGAATTCGCAACTCAATGGCTGAGTTGTGGCAGGGTTATGAGCTTAGAGTTAGGTTAATTAAGTTAACAGATATCGCAAGTTTACGTGTTTTGTAAGCGTTTGATTACTTAATTTTTAGTAGAAATCTTGGGGGCAACACATAGGTAGTTTTTGCTGAAGCTGGGTAAAACCGTGTGTGAACTTTACTGCATTACTTTCTGTTTATATTTTTATTTTTACATTAATTTTTAGTAGAACCTATTCACCCCTTCCCCCTCTAGGGTGAAAACGATCTGACATGTCATCCATAAGCAATTCTGTAGAAGTAGGCTGTGTTGAGGTCTCCATCTTTCAACCACTAATCTCTTGAATTTGTCTTCCATGGACCTCCTCATGCCTCATGATCCTCTCTAGTTCTAATTCCTGGTTTTCCACAAAGCTCTTCTCCAAGGATGACAGAGGAGCAGACTCTTTCTTAATGTTTAGATATAAGATTTGATATTAAAGAATTTCTTTTCTGATTCTTATGGAGCCATAAAGACCAACAAACCAATGCTTGAGAGTGGTTCGAAGGAGATGAAGCTTGGTAATGAGGATCTTCAAGGAAAAGCCGTAGACTTGAAATGATGACTATAGTCTCTCAACTATGTCGTCAAACCCTGGCTCAAGGGTCAAGAAATTGTCAAATTTAAAAGGTCTATGATGAAATCCATATCTAGATTCAAGCAGAGCAGGACATTGGTCGTAGATAAGAGAAGGGAGGTCGCGTTGAAAAGAGAAGGGATGCATTTGTCCCAAGAAATATTAACAAAGAATCCATCTAGTTTAGCTAGAGGAGTAGAACACTTATTGGTCCAAGTGAATGCACGATATTAATGGGTAGGTCGATAAGGTCACAACAACTAATTAAGTTATTGAATGAATCCATATCACGAGTGAAGCATGAGGACACATTACGTTCGGAGGGGAATCTGGTAACACTAAAATCCCCTCTAATAATCAAAGGACTGAGAATAAAGAGGCAAAATTCTCACAATTATTACAAAGATTCACCTATCTTGGATTCTAGGGGATTACATAGGTTATAAAAGGTGTAAATCACACCGGAATTGTTGAATCTAAAAATGACATGTGGGACCGCTTGGGCCTTAACGACTAGCATTAAGGTCTAAATCGACTCATTCCAAAAAGTAATAAACCCACCTCGGGATCCCAAAGAATCAATAAATTCCCAACTAGAAAGGGATTGACCCCAATACTCCGCAATTTGGAGGGGTTAGGCAAGGAAGCTTTATTCTTGGATAAATAAAATCTCAGTGTGAAAATCACGAATGCAGTTCCTAATTAAATTACACTTATCAACACTCCTTAGACCACATACATTCCAAGTCATAATCTTCATAAAGAACAAAAATACTTCTTTTTTTCCAAGTTTTTTATGACAGAAACTGACTTAGGAGACAAGGCAGCACCAAAAAATGCAGCATTAGACGTAATGCCAGAATGAATTAATGAATTAAAAATATTTGGGTCAAAAACACTACCAGCTTAGGGATAGAATTACGATAAGTAATTTTTAAAGTTGTATGTTAGTGTTAAAATAAATTTCATCATAATTATCATAAGTTCATTTCATGCTTTTAAATGATATAAAATACTCGATGTCCAATTATTGTACATTTATAAACTTTTGTTTACCTTTCTAAACAATGCAAGCAGCCTGAATCATCGTTGTTCCACTTAGAAGTATTTATATTTGTATGTATGATTTCAGCTACTATTTCCTTTTGTTAAGATGAGTTTATGCATTTTGTTGCCGTCGATTGTAGAGGCTGGATTTACAGTATGTAAAATAATGGAAAGTTTTACCCATTTATAAAAATGATCATGGGATAAGAGTAAAATGTAATTCCTTCTAATTTGTGTAGAAAAATAGTAAACTATATTTATGGCTCATTGTCGAGCTTTCATTCAACTAATTTTGATCATTTTCACTTAAATTATTTTAGTGTTAAGAAGTTTTTTTTATAGAAACGTTTTATAAAAATCTATTAAAATGTTGGAATTCTGTATACTATATCATAAATATGGTTCAGGCTATTGAGTGTGCATATATAGATTATTATCAAAAGATAAGGCAATTGAGTGCTTCGCAACGAAAAATGGTTACTGGTCATAATTATGCTTTGAAATTTATGAGAAAAACAACGTTGGAGAAGGTTGATTTTCACTCCATAATGAAATTCATATTCTTAACTGATCTACCGATTTAGGATTAACATATAGATGGTATGAATATTGAGAAAGAGAATTGAGCCTTTTTTCCGAAGATTTTAATGCTTATAATTGTGTCATTTGACATCTAAGGGTTCCTATTCTTTTGTGTAACTTTGGAAGAGGTTTTGTGATGGAAAATACACGTGTAAGACATTTAGGGAAGGTGTTGGAATATTATTTTATTTAGCATTTTTATTTTCTAGAGTTATATAAGAATAAATTACATGAATATTACTGACTTTTGACAATGATGAATAAGCATATATATGATCAACCACCATAAAAGAAATCAAGAGCTAAGGTTTTATAACGCCCTGAATTTCTACACCGTCAGAATAATCAAATTTAATTAAAATAAAAAGTTTGAATTTAATCTTGGAGAAATTTTATTTTAAAACATATTTTACTCGATTAATACTTATTTAATAAAGGAGCTCATTTTAATAGATTAGATTAATTAGTAAATCATTTTCAAAAAATATGTCAAACATGAATAAAGTATTTACAATGAGTACAAATGTTTACCATGTAAATAATTTAATATACCCAAAATAGATGAAAAGATGTTTTATTTTATATTAATAAAATCAATAATTGACAAAGATAAATAACTATTGAATTTAAATATTTTGTAAAATGTATGATAGATCAATTTAAATCGAAAATGAATCTTGCAATTCAATGAAAGAATTATTTATATGCGAATAAAGAGATTTTAATTCGCAATTAAATGAGAGAAAATAACCAGGGTTTACTAGTTATTTACATATAATACTTATTGGTCAAACTTAAAAGGATGTGCGCTTAACAATAAATGTGACAGCAAGTAATTATGATTAGGTGTGAACCATAGTTGTGTAGATTTGTAATTGTGTGTCACATTATTATAGAGACGTGTTATGGGATGGGTAATTATCGAGTGTGTGACATTTACCTAGATTTATTTACAGATGTTATCATCATGCTATTGTATTACACACGAATACAACCACAGCTAGTTCTAGTCTGATCGGGGGTATGTTATTTGTTTGACAACCATGGGTCATATTAAGGTTGTTTTTAGCAGGATGCATTACATGATTGTTACTTCTATTGGGACTCGAGTTGGCGATGGAGTGGATGGTGGTATTGAGGCTAGTTATTTTCTACCTAATGATATAGAAATATAGTGATATAATTTATTAATTTGTACTTATATGTATGTAGGTATGTTATGATATTATATGTTTCACTGCATCCTTAGGCTCTATGTTCTTTGTTTTAATTATATATTGTTTTGTCCTAGAACACCTAATTGTTTATTGCTTTGTACCGATATCGAATACATATATTTGATGTATTATACGAGGTAAGAATACATACTAGCCTAATGGAATATTCATGTGTGATCACCCATAATAAGCCTTTTTCTACGTAATGCTAAATGATATTGCTATATAATATTCTTTGGTTGTATGGGTATAGAGGTGGGATGTTGTAGATATGTGCTCAAATTATCCTATTTTATATTTGTTTTTTAATTAAAGAAGGAAAAGTTTAAAGAATAACTTATTATGCTATATAAAATAACTGTGAATGAAAGCATCCAAAACCATAATAGTCAGTATCATAGCCTATTACAAAATTTTTGTCAAGAGATAACTTCAATAGGAAGAAGACAACAACGGAAAGATTGTGTATGAGGAATTATGGATTTGAAAAGGTAGGATAGAGTATAATTTGTATCTCAATGATCTTTATAAGTGATGCCCATTATTGATGTTAGATTAGGTGCATGGGTAGATGGGTAAAATGAGGATGCTTGAACTCCTTTTATTGATTTTTCACTAGATATTAAATTTGTATTATCATGAATAATGCAGTCACATCAAATCATATTTAACAATTTTTCTGTGCAAAATAATTTTTATGTTTGAAACTAACTTCATATTTTCAATTTCAATATTTTATTTAATGAATTTTATTTCATTTCATTCTGAGCATTTTTCTAACACACACACAGATATATACATACACACACACACATATACACACACACAATTGACGATTAAATTTATAATATATTTATGATTAAATATAGAATACCTTAGTGTGATACATACACACATACATATGTATATAATATTTTTAATGATTAAATATATAATATCCTAGTGTGATATATATATATATATATATATAATATACATGCACACATACATACGCATATACATATGTGTGTGTGTATATATATATATATGATGTATGTATATGTGTATGTATATGTATGTGTGTGTATGATGAATGTATGTATGTATATTCTACACTTACAATTCATGAAATAAATAATATGGGGAGCATACGTGGGCATTGAGATTTATGTTCACATAACATATAAAATATAAAATATATATGTATGTTGTTGCATAATTATGATTTAATTTATACATACATAAACACGCGCGCGCGTGCACACATATGTATGTATGCATGTATATATATATATATATATATATATTTGTACACATGTATATAACACCCTTGGTTTGCCATATACATATTAAAATGCAATTTAATAAATATTTTTTATATGAAAGGCTCACTGCCTTTTAAAATATACATATATAATTTTTATTCTTTTTCTATACAAAAGGCTCACATCCTTTTAATATTTATGTACTAAATTTTCTTTTATATAAGACTCACTGCCTAAAAATAAATGTCTTTTCGATATTAGATTTTTATACACACACATACATATATAGATATATCCTTATGAAAAAATATGCATATTTAATTCATGCTTTAAAAGTTATTAACATTCTAAATTATAAATATATATTTGTTTGGATCCAAAATTTTTCTTCGTGAACAAAAAATAATAGAAAAAACTTAATTTTATTTTAGACTATTTATATATATATATATATTTGTTCATCCATAAAATATTATACTTTATATATTAATCAGAAAGTATACATACATACATGCATACATATATATTGGCTGAAACTTAATGTATTATAAATATGTTTTTGGTTATGTTTGTGTATGTTTATATTTAATGTTTATAAATACATATGTTTAGACACACACACACACATATATATGTATGTATGTATATAATTAGTTCGAATTTTTTCCATGTTAAGGACGAAATAAATAAGGAGATGTTTGTGTGTAATTTAAATTTAATCAAAGACTTCATGTAGATACGGTAAGCTGGCCAATTGTTGACACATCGTGTTGCTAGCCTTTCCTTTTGAAGTATAGTTACTAATTATCCCCTAATTTGGTTTGCAATCCCTGCTAGCACTTGATTTGTTTTTATCAACTAAATGAGAAAATGAGGTGATATATATAGGCTTAAGATATCAAAAATATCTCCAACTGTTCCTCCTCTCTTTATACTTGATCTTATCATAGTCAAAAAGAAATGTCCCAACCCCTTACATCTCATAGGTATGGCCGCTCTTCCCCTTTATGAAATTGTTCCATAATGTTGGGTCTACTTAACATCATATATTAATCATTTATTTACTTCAGCCCATATATTTAACTAAATTAATATGTAGAAATGATATATTATTTTAATTAATTTTAAGGCCATAAAAATATCAAAAGGTATGGAAATTTGATATAACGTTTTTTTCACCAATTTTTTCTGTTTGTCCCATTTATAAATTCATTTAAAAAAGGTGATTTGGAAAATTACTAATAACACTATTGTATTGATCCATGATGTAAATTTGTTCCTTAGTAATATTTTAACGATTCAAATGTTAAAGCTAGTAAGGACTTTGCTGAAATACAATATAGAGCATAAGTTCAGTTGCTTATAGATCATGTAGGCAGAATCCAATTTCCAATCTTTATTAGGCTAAACCCTAAGTAATGAAATTTAATACACGATTTATTTTTGTCATCACTGTATCACTTAAGTATCTGGAATTTGGTCAATAGTGAAAAACTCCAACAATATTCTTAGTTAATTACATAGTTCCAGATTAAAAGCCTAGGTTCAATATGGTAACATTTGCTGATTAACCAATTCACTTTGACTAAAGATTTTTACACTAAGTTGACTACTAATTACGTCGGTACTAATCTTCTATAAAGAAAGAGATGAATCCATTCTTGAATAGTTTTCACTTCAAGTAGTTAAATATGCACTTGACTATGATCGTAACAAGATCATGATGTCGACATATGATTGACCATAATAAATATATAGTCTAGATACTAAAGATCAATAGTACTCTCAAGTGTGAAGGCTGCTGCACAATGTCTGTGACGCCCCACCTCTATACCCACGCTTGCCAAGGACACTACGGGGTAATGCCGTCAACTAGCGTGGAGAATAAGGCTACTGAGGAGTGACCATCTGTATAATTGCTTTGTGCGAGTTTCGATATGCCAGATAAAAACTTTTCATCTCAAGAGAAAATCCGACATATCGACACAAACTCAAAGCTACTACACGGTGGCTCTATGTAATCTTCGGAAACAAATATAGAAATATCATAACACAAATCAGTCACAGAAGTTCATATCTCAAAGGCGGAAACAGGTATGAATATTACACATAAAAGTATATATCAGAGTATTGGTCAAACAAGATCCATAATATCACAAAGGAACAGTTTGAAGTGCTACACAAAAGAATAAATATACATCATGGAGTCTATATCTCAAATGTATACAACAAAATAAACTACTAATCTAAGTAGTTAGCCAAAAGTCAGAATGTGACGACCCGGAATTTTTAGACATTTAAAATAGGAATATTTGATTAATTTTAAATATTCAAAGGTTAATTATTAACTTTAATTACAAATATCGCTATTTATTTGATAATTAAATAATAGAATTTAATAATTAGAAATTGGGTAGATTGTTGAACCTTCAGTTTTAAGCCTACTGAAAATAATTTGAAGGCTTGTAAAATCTATATTGATAGTGATGAAGATAATAGAAGTGATAAAATTGAATTTAACAGTTATTTGTTGAGTTTTGAAATTTATATCGTTTAAATTGAATTTAAAAATAGCCTTCCGAGGGACAGTATCGGAATTTGACGAAACCAGTTCCATTGGATCTGTAATATTGAATTATTATCGGATTTCAAATTTCGTAGCATTTGGGATTGTTATGTGAGCGTACGATATTTAAACGCATTGGAATATATATTTGCATAATTTAGTCAAACCTCAGCTGAGATATTTCACTTCAGCACAATCCCCTCACTTCAAAACACTGTAGTCCCTCTGATTCTCGCCCCTTCTTGTTCCTAGCGCGTCCCTTCTTTCACGTCTCAGCCGAACAAAAGAAAAAAATATAACATAGCGATTTGTGTAGAACATGCAAACTAAGGGACATCTTCCCTTGGAAGTTTCAAAAGTCAGTACTTTGTTCTCAAACGTATATGGTGGAACGAAAAAAAAAATATAATAAAAAAAAATATAATAAAAAAATATATTCAAACATCAGATCTATTCTCCCTCCTGTATAAATTCTGTCTCAACTCATAATGGCGGAAACGAAAGAATGACGAGGATGCTCGCGAAATCGAAATCCACCTCATTCGATTTTCGCGCCGTACGAATCAACTTGTTCGAGGAGTTCAATCCTCAATCGAGGTAAGGCATGCCGAGGTTCGTTCATACAAGGGGTTTAGGGTCGCGATTAGGTTTGAGGAATTTCGGGTGGTGGGCTGCTCGTGGGAACGCGAGTTCGTGAAGGGGGTTACGGTTTCCAGTGTGGCGGCGGGAAGGCGGCGGCTTTGGGCTGCAGCTGTGAGGTAGTTTAATTTTGAATATTTTAAATTTAAAATGTTTTCAAGTTTTAAACCGTAAAAAAAAAAGAGTCTGGGAGGTGTAAATTAGTGATGTTAGGTTTGATTTTAATATAAATATAAATATAAATATAAATATATATGTATAGGGGACATTAAATATATATACATATTTGTAGTAAAGGAAATTTCATTTTTATTCAACTTTATAAATATATATGTGCAAGGTTTAAAGGCAGGAATGTATACACATAAGATTTTGAATATAAAAGTTTATATAAAATTTGGAGTTCAAGCCTATATATGGATTATCTTTATAAGCAGTCTTGAAATTTTTTTTATAAGAACTTTCTTTGTATAGTAAGGTTAGCTTCGTTTAAAATATATGTTTTAAAGTATTTGTTATAGTTTGAAAGCCTTCTGTTTTAATTTAATAAGCTTATAGAGTACATAGGGGAATTTACACACACACACACACAAGGTTGTACAGTAACAGAATTTCTATAAATCAGTTTTAAACCAAACCATATTGTTAATTAAATTTACTAAATGGGAAATTTATTGTTCGACAGTTCAAATATTAATAAAATTCTATAATGATCATACAAGGTCTGAAATCATGGAAAATCAAGTCGGGTTGGAGGGACTGCAAATTAAATGAGTAAAGATGAGTTAATCTCACTCAGTTAATTTAAATTTAAATGATTAAATTTAAATAATTGTTTGAATGATT
The DNA here is from genome assembly GCA_030765085.1 of Allium cepa. Lineage (NCBI taxonomy): Eukaryota > Viridiplantae > Streptophyta > Magnoliopsida > Asparagales > Amaryllidaceae > Allium > Allium cepa. The sequence continues at coordinate 1,042,394,999 of CM060928.1, forward strand.
GAAATTGATTGATGTACTATAGTATGTTATATTTTGAAATTGGTGTATGATTGTGCTAACATCTGTGGATGCAGGGAAAACAGGTTGGAGGGATCCAACTGGATCCCTCAACATTTATTTAAATTATTTTAATCCCCCTGTTATGATGATTTGATATTTTATGATGGATCATGTTGAAATAGTAAATGCTATGGTTTGATTGGATAATTGGGTATAATGAATTTCCAGAAAATATATAACTTGGATGTTGGAATGAAAAGAAGGAAGTGAATTTGTAAGTAAAATAATTATAGAAATTGGAATAAATTTAATAATGAAATAAAATAAAGTGACATAAGAATTCTAATAAATAAATCTTGAATATAGAAAGGAGATTTTTGAATTAATAGGAAGTTAATGAATTGTAAACTCCAATGCTAAAATCTAAAAGGACAGAACATTTATTTTAAATTTAAGATTTTAAAATTTGGAAGGAATAAAGAAGAAAATGGGAAAAACCTGAAATTTGTATATCTCAGTTAAAAGAATTAAAAATCAAACAGCAAATAATAATAATAATAATAAAAATAAAGTTCGTAATCAATGAATTTTGAAATGGACCGAGTAAGTAAAGAAATTTATTTCAAATAGAATGAAATGGAAATCAATTCGGGAAATTGATTTAAGTGCTTGAAGTTGGAATTCTCTCTGGATGGCCAAGTACACGTTTTTATAAATTAAATGCTTTAAAGTTGTTTTTAAAGAAAGCAAGTTTGTAAAATTATAATTTCTAATATTTAATTTCTAAAGCAAGTATTTCCTTTTAATATATTAGAGCATAAATTATTTAAATTGACTTAGTATTTGTTTTAAAAGTAAAACCTGGTTTTATATTTTATAAAGTAACCTTATTTTCTCAAATTCATATAGTATGTATTTTTAACAAATTATTTAAGTAGTTTTATTCTAAGTGTTTAAAGAATATATTTCAAAGTAAAGTGTTTTAAATTATTAAAAAAAAATCTATTTTTGTGCTTGGTGATTTCAGAGGAGATATAAAATATTTGAGAGAGTTGATTCTGAAAGAATGATGGTTTTGAAACTGTTTTCAAAGGATTGAAAATAGAAATATATCTTGTGAGGATATTTTTGAGATTAATAAATAATTTGGAAAATTATTTATTGGTTGATGGTTGCTTGTGAACATAATTGATAGTTAAATAACCGACTATCAATATTGGCCAAATGCGTTGATCGTTTCGAAGAGACCGGGATCGAGATTAATTTCTCGAAAACCACTTCGATCCGGTTTGTACGTTTCGTGTAAACGATTTTGGATTCGAAGCTGGAGCAGTGAAGTGCAAGGGCTAGTCGCTACTAATCCTGAGGATATGTCCAAAATGGATGTAGTAGGAATAGTGCCTTCGGTTCCGTTCGAACCTAGGACGGACTTGTATGGATGAATGCTTGCGAAACATCGTCAGGTGGACGATGGGCATTCTAAGGGATATGTTCTATAAAGGTAATGCTTACCCTCAAGCCTCATCAAATGGGAATGACTGAAAATCAGGGGTTATGCATTGAGGCTAGGTGGGTAGCACCCAAGCAGGGTGAGGTCATTCCAGTCTAGATGTCCCTTTTTATTTCGGCTTAGTGGTGCGGTTGCTGATCCCAACCGCGGGGTGATCTCACTCGGGATTATCCAGTAAGGGGTAGTCCCGGCCTTGTGTTGCAGGGGAGCGGGCGTACTCCTCGGTACGGTGATCTAGTCCCCGTACTGCGACAGGTGGTATCCCAGTGCCTAGTCATTGGTTGGAAATCCATTCTCCCTACGAGCCTTGTACGAGTTTTGTTTGTATTACCCACTCTGTGGCTAGTAGCTGGAATTTAATCATGTAACAATTTTGGTTATTTTATAAGTATTTGTATATAGACCCTATTATAATATCAGAGGATTTCTATAAAAATTGTTTTGGCTATCGTAAGGTAAAAACCCGACATGTTTATTTGTGGCGTGGTCTTACGAGATGCTTTTGTTTTCAAGGTATTTTTGAAACTTTAATAATCAATTGGGTGTGATTTTCTCACGCTGGTATTCCAGACTGACTCGGGTATTATTCAACTGTTATGCTCGGGTCAGACCGAGTATTATAGGATACATGATTTGTTGCTGTGGAGCTCAGGAGACGAGCAGAATGGCGATACGTACACCCGTACTTGTATATATATACATATTTCGCTGTGTTGAGTTGTTGTGTACCCATTTGTATGATATGGATGTTGAGTTGTGATTGATGTACTCTGATTGATGTAATATATAAACATAGATATATTTGATTGAGTAAAGATTAATTATTATCTATTATATTTTATTCCGCTGCGATGGTTAGGTTCTGATGTTGATTTTGTTTTCTCTTCTTCTACCTCTTCTTCTTTAAACCCAAATGGTTCGTATTTCTGTGCAACTTGAGTTGATTGTTGTAGAATAGTGTTGACTCAAGGGGTACGGATATGCGGGCTGTTACACTTGGTATCAGAGCTTAGGTTGGTGATAACCTTGGCTCTAGTGGAAATTACTCATAAAATAGAGTCTGTAGTACTCTATAATGAGTTTGAGCGTATTAATAAATATGAGTGCGTATTTGTTAGTGAATATAAATTATTTTAATATTGTGTTGATTGGTTTATTGAGTAGCATATGAACCTTCGTCGACACAGTCTGCGCAACTGTATTGAAGGGGTTTCTAAACATTTGAATAGAACAATCGACACGATATTGTTTTAAATACGGGTAAATGAAATAATTTTACCCAAAAACATATTTTGGTAGAAAGAATAGTTTTTGAAAACTATTTAGCTAATATATGGTTGCTTGGATGTTAGAAATGATAATATTAAAGTATTATCATTGTTAAGTGAAAATTTAACTAGAAATTGAAATATAATTAAAAATTTAAGTGAATAAATTCATTATAAAATGAAATGTATAAATATGAATTATAAATGTAATTTATGCATTGAAATACAATCAAATGAGAATTCGTATAAATAAAGTGTACAAATGAATTATAGTTAAAATTTATTTAAGAAGGCTTTAGAAATTTAAAATCCCGAAGATTTGGAAATGTTTATCGAAGTGTTTTAATGATGAATGATAGCATTATTGTTTTGGAGATAATTCTGAATGGAAATGTGTTTTAAAATGGATTTTGGAAGTGAGATAGCATTGAATTCACTTCAGTAGCTGGAAAATAACTTCGGTGATGACTGTAGCATCATCGATGTTCATTTTCAAGTTTCTAAGTGACAGATTGCTTCCAAATTGATTTGTTTAGGAAAACCTGTTGTTTTTGAAATTTCAAAGGAAATTTGTTGGAAATAAAAACCAGGATTGGTTTGAAATTTTTGAGAAGTGTGATTTTGGGATGTCGAAGATTTCAGAATGATTTGAAACCAAAAGTCGGGTGTTTAAAAATCCTGATAAGATAGGTTGTAAGCTTATAATTGAGATGATTTTTAAATCAGGAAGGGAATATAAGTTTTGAATGTTGGAATGTAAATTTCAAGAGAAAGTTAAAAATGGAATTAACTTGGATGGGAAATAAAAAAATTGACCGGATTGAAATAAATTGGATAGGCTGAAAATAATATCCAGTGTATTCGAATTAAGTTGAAGTCGAATTGAGTTAAATAAATCTGAGTTAAATAAAATTGAATTGGAATAAAATTCAGTTGAATTATTAAATTAAATTAAATTTTTACCTGGATAACTGGTAAATAAGTTGGATAAGAATTAGATTGAGTTAAATAAATCAGAATGACTTGTAAAAGAATTAAAAATCCATGAAATAAAAATATGCTTGGGTTATAAATAAGCATAAGGCTTGGGTTAAAAATAAAAGATGAATATATTTAAGCCTTGAATGAATGGGATTGTGTAAAGAATAAGTTGTAACTTATAAAATTTGAAAAGAGGGATAGAAAACCCAAATAAATATTATTGATGAATTGAAGAATATAAAAAACAAAAAAAACAAAAAAAATCAAAATTTGAATTATAAACTAAATTGGACTAAGAAAAACGAATTTTGAATGGAGTGATATTTGGGATTAAAATTCAAGTGTTGGATTATAAATAAGGGAAGAACTAATTGATAATAAATTAGTTAATGAAATGTGTAAATGGAGTTCAATGTAATTAAATAGAAGCTGAACTGTAAGCTAATAATGAAGATTGGAAATAAAACTCAAGTTATAAATCAAATTCGACTTGGATCGATAGTGATGTAAATGTAATTACATTGTGGTTAATAAAATTTGATGGTAATTTAAAAGTGAATGGTAGAATCAGAACTTGAGTTATTAATCCAAATTTAAATTGAAGTATTAACAAATTAGATATAATTGAAATGTATAGAAAAAAAAAGGGAAATGGGTTTAAATAGTAATGGTTTGGATTGAAAATAAAATCCAACTAAGTGGAAATAAATTCGAAATGGCCATGTGATAAATTGGATGGACTGAATCTGGAAGGTTAAATTTGATAATAACAAATCAAATAAAATTGTAAATTTTAAAAGGGAGATTAAACTGAAATAGAATTAAATTGAATGGAAGAGAAAGATTTACTTGAAACGAAATGAGCTTAAGTATAAAATTGGAGTGACTAAACTTAAGCTAAAAGATGGAAAAGAGTTGAATTGAATTCAACTAAAAAAAAAAAAATTAAGTTTAATAATAGTGGATTGGATTTAAATCAAGTAAAAATAAATTTTAATTGAGATAAAATTCGGTGAGTTGCCGATAATATTTAATAGAATGAAAATGCTTAAATAAATAGTTATAAACCATTTAAATTATTAAGGGATTGAAATAACTTGAGACAATAAGGAAAATAGAATGTTTCGAGTTTATTAGAATGGTTTAAGTGAATGTGGATAGACTAATTATATTAAATAAATAAGTGATGGAATAAATAAGAAGCAAATGAAATGTGGTTTAAATAAGTTGAGAAATATTAATCCGAAATGGAATAGAATTAAGTGTAAGCGGTTGAGTTTTAAACAATTCAAATTGATGAAGTGGTATACGAATGGATTGAAAACCATTCAAATTGCATAAAAATGGTTTATAAATTAATTGAAACGGTTGAGTTAGTGTGAAAGTGATAAAAATTGCTTACGGAAGAATGTTTGATGTGCATTTCTTTTAGAATTCATGTGTTTAACTATTGCAAGTAAGTGAAATGTTGTTTTCTATCCTATTTTTCAATTTATATGGCACTTACATGTTTAAATTGAGTAAGTACAGGTACCAGGAAGCCGTATGGCTGGATTTGGATTGCATTAACTGGTAAATAAATAAGCTGTTTGTTTAAATTGCTAAATAAGGTACGCCTACGCAATAAAAATAGGAAATATGAACTGTTTTTGGTTTTTCCGACCGTGTGGGTCGATGTATATATATTTATCTCTTTTGTCAAATTGTAAAAGCTCCTCCGTACAAAGGAGACTCTGCCAAAAATTTTCGGAAATTTTGGGAGTTAGAAAATTTTAGAAAAATTGTGTTAACAACTAACGAATTCAAAGTGGAAACTAAACTAAATTAGTAAAGAAAACCAACTTAAAGTAATGATATGAATTAGTTATTAATAGAAAATAAAATTTAAAGTTTAGAGTTGAAAATAAATTGAATTCGTATGGAAATGAAAGAATTAATTTGAATAGGAATGGATATAAACTAATGTGGTAAGATGAAAATGAATATAAGAAACATATGAAATGCTTATGTTAACTTAAGTAAGGAATGGTCAATTCTTAATTGGAAATTGAATATTGCAAGTATATTCTAAGTTGGCATTTGGATGAATATTGACATTTGATAAGAAAGTCGATAAAATGTTTTGGGAATATTGAGTTTGGACGTTAGTGCTAAGCAGGATATGCAGGTAATATAAAGGGAAAAGAGATTTGGTTTTGTTTCCAGAAAGATAAATATGAATTGCCCGACAAAAGGTATGTATTTTAAATTTGGTATGAAATTTGATTGGGATTTGGATTGAGCCACTTGGCCTTTTGTTTTTGTTTTGGATTTGGGAGGCCGTAGAGCCATTTTGTAGTTGTACCGAGCTAGCCGCGCAAAGGAGACGCTAGCGAAATTTTTTCGAAAATTTAGGGAGTTAGAAATTTTTTGAGAAAATTTTGATAATTTTAAATTTGAATTCAAAATTTAAAGATTTGAATTGATAAGTAAGTAAGTAATATGGTATTAGGGTAATGGATAAGTTCAAAGGCTAGGAAAGAGTTAGAGTGTCTTTGATAAAAGATTTGTTTTGGTAAGTAGTTAATAACTATTTGGATTGAAGAAATAGTTAATAGGGTATGGATCATTCCTCTTGACTGGTAATTTCGGGGACGAAATTCTTTTAAGGGGGAAGGAATGTGACGACCCGGAGTTTTTAGACATTTAAAATAGGAATATTTAATTAATTTTAAATATTCAAAGGTTAATTATAAACTTTAATTACAAATATCGCTATTTATTTGATAATTAAATAATAGAATTTAATAATTAGAAATTGGGTAGATTGTTGAACCTTCAGTTTTAAGCCTATTGAAAATAATTTGAAGGCTTGTAAAATCTATATTGATAGTGCTGAAGATAATAGAAGTGATAAAATTGAATTTAACAGTGATTTGTTAAGTTTTGAAATTTATATCGTTTAAATTGAATTTAAAAATAGCCTTCCGAGGGACAATATCAGAATTTGACGAAACCAGTTCCATTGGATCCGTAATATTGAATTATTACCGGATTTCAAATTTCGTAGCGTTTGGGATTGTTATGTGAGCGTATGATATTTAAACGCATTGGAATATATATTTGCATAATTTAGTCAAACCTCAGCTGAGATATTTCACTTCAGCACTTTCCCCTCACTTCAAAACACTGTAGTCCCTCTGATTCTCGCCCCTTCTTTTTCCTAGCACGTCCCTTTTTTCATGTCTCAGCCGAACAAAAGAAAAAAATATAACATAGCGATTTGTGTAGAACGTGAAAACTAAGGGACATCTTCCCTTGGAAGTTTCAAAAGTCAGTACTTTGTTCTCAAACGTATATGGTGGAACGAAAAAAAATATAATAAAAAATAAATTCAAACATCAGATCTATTCTCCCTCCTGTATAAATTCTGTCTCAACTCATAATGGCGGAAATGAAAGAATGATGAGGATGCTCGCGAAATCGAAATCCACCTCATTCGATTTTCGCGCCGTACGAATCAACTTGTTCGAGGAGTTCAATCCTTAATCGAGGTAAGGCATGCCGAGGTTCGTTCGTACAAGGGGTTCAGGGCCGCGATTAGGTTTGAGCAATTTCGAGTGGTGGGCTGCTCGTGGGAACGTGAGTTCGTGAAGGGGGTTAGGGTTTCCAGCGTGGCGGTGGGAAGGCGGCGGCCTTGGGCTGCAGCTGTGAGGTAGTTTAATTTTGAATATTTTAAATTTAAAATGTTTTCAAATTTTAAACCGTAAAAAAAAAGAGTCTGGGAGGTGTAAAATAGTGATGTTAAGTTTGATTTTAATATAAATATAAATATAAATATATATGTGTAGGGAACACTAAATATATATACATATTTGCAGTAAAGGAAATTTCATTTTTATTCAACTTTATAAATATATATGTGCAAGTTTTAAAGGCAGGATTGTATACACATAAGATTTTGAATATAAAAGTTTATATAAAATTTGGAGTTCAAGCCTATATATGGATTATCTTTATAAGCAATCTTGAATTTTTTTTATAAGAACTTTCTTCGTATAGTAAGGTTAGCTTCGTTTAAAATATATGTTTTAAAGTATTTGTTATAGTGTGAAAGCCTTCTGTTTTAATTTAATAAGCTTATAGAGTACTTTAGGGAATATATATATATATATAGATATATACATAAGGTTGTACAGTAACAGAATTTCTATAAATCAGTTTTAAACCAAACCATATTGTTAATTAAATTTACTAAATGGGAAATTTATTGTTCGACAGTTCAAATATTAATAAAATTCTATAATGATTATACAAGGTCTAAAATCATGGAAAATCAAGTCGGGTTGGATGGACTGCAAATTAAATGAGTGAAGGTGAGTTAATCTCACTCAGTTAATTTAAATTTAAATTTAGATTTAAATGATTAAATTTAAATAATTGTTTGAATGATTGAAATTGATTGATGTACTATAGTATGTTATATTTTGAAATTGGTGTATGATTGTGCTAACATCTGTGGATGCAGGGAAAACAGGTTGAAGGATCCAACTGGATCCCTCAACATTTATTTAAATTATTTAAATCCCTCTGTTATGATGATTTGATATTTTATGATGGATCATGTTGAAATAGTAAATGCTATGGTTTGATTGGATAATCGGGTATAATGAATTTCCAGAAAATATATAACTTGGATGTTGGAAAGAAAAGAAGGAAGTGAATTTGTAAGTAAAATAATTATGGAAATTGGAATAAATTTAATAATGAAATAAAATAAAATAAAGTGACATAAGAATTCTAATTAATAAATCTTGAATATAGAAAGGAGATTTTTGAATTAATAGGAAGTTAATGAATTGTAAACTCCAATGCTAAAATCTAAAAGGACAGAACATTTATTTTAAATTTAAGATTTTAAATTTTGGAAGGAATAAAGAAGAAAATGGGAAAAACCTGAAATTTGTATATCTCAGTTAAAAGATTTAAAAATCAAACTGCAAATAATAATAATAATAAAAATAAAGTCAATAATTAATGAATTTTGAAATGGACCGAGTAAGTAAAGAAATTTATTTCAAATAGAATGAAATGGAAATCAATTCGGGAAATTGATTTAAGTGCTTGAAGTTGGAATTCTCTCTGGATGGCCAAGTACACGTTTTTATAAATTAAATGCTTTAAAGTTGTTTTTAAAGAAAGCAAGTTTGTAAAATTATAATTTCTAATATTTAATTTCTAAAGCAAGTATTTCCTTTTAATATATCAGAGCATTAATTATTTAAATTGACTTAGTATTTGCTTTAAAAGTGAAACCTGGTTTTATATTTTATAAAGTAACCTTATTTTCTCAAATTCATATAGTATGTATTTTTAACAAATTATTTAAGTAGTTTTATTCTAAGTGTTTAAAGCATATATTTCAAAGTAAAGTGTTTTAAATTATTAAAAAATAATAATCTATTTTTGTGCTTGGTGATTTCAGAGGAGATATAAAATATTTGAGAGAGTTGATTCTGAAAGAATGATGGTTTTGAAACTGTTTTCAAAGGATTGAAAATAGAGATATATCTTGTGAGGATATTTTTGAGATTAATAAATAATTTGGAAAATTATTTATTGGTTGATGGTTGCTTGTGAACATAATTGATAGTTAAATAACCGACTGTTAACCCCGTTTCTCCCACGAGTTAAGAAGCCCACGAGTTAAGGAGCTAACGACCTAGCAAGATAAGACGCGGAAAAGATACCGACTTAAGGTTCAACAGGGGATGCCGACCTAAGGCATAAGGGAGCCCGACCTAACGGCTTGAGAAGCATGCCGGCTTAAGACTCAAAAAGGGCTACCGACTTAAGAGAGATGCCGATCCAGTGATCTGATGAATGTGCCAACATAAGACTTAAGGCCTCCACGACTCAAGAGACCTACGACTTAAAAGGTGCACGACCTATACTTAAGTCGGCAACCGACTTAACAACGTATGCTAAGCCGTCCACGACCTAAAGGCTACTAAAATGCAAGTCCGATGCCGTGTTATGGAGATAATGCTGTGTTGACTCGGGGGCGACCTAGGTGAAACCGTAGAAGGGCCAGGTGACTCGGCCGCGACTTGCCTTAAGCCGGCCACAACCTAGCTTATCTCGGCGACGACTTAAGACAGATGGTATGAGTTCAGGCAAGCTTGCTTCCATTAAGCCATGGACTTGGCTCGGTGAATCGGCCACGACATATGGTAAGTCGGCCACGGCTTATACTAAGTCGGCCGCGACTTAGAACTTGGAAATAAATTCTGCCCAGAAAATCACGCCTATAAATACAGCACTAACTCCAACTAGAAGGGGACTTTTGGCACATTCTCTTCAAGCGCTGATACTCTGCTGCATTCCAAACCAATTCAACACTTGAAACTCTTGAGACACTAGGAACACTACATACAACTTCAAAAAGAGATCGTAAACATCCAACATGGATTCGAAGACTCTCATTTCCATTGAAGTTTAAGCTACTTGTTCTAAGTCTTTTGTAATTCAAAGTGTATTGTACTTGAGAAGATTTGTATCAACTTGTAACGTGATCATCAATAAAAGTACTTAAAGTGGACGTAGGCTATACCCATAAGCCGAACCACTATAAAATTGCTGTTGTTTACTGCTTTTCCGCTATTACTTGCTTGTAATTCTTTCCCGATCTATCGGGTGGTGCTTTCACAACTACACTTCACACACCGGGGTGTTAGCGTTCAAATTTAAGCGTTAACACCGACTATCAGTATTGGCCAAATGCGTTGATCGTTTCGAAGAGACCGGGATCGAGATTAATTTCTCGAAAATCACTTCGATCCGGTTTGTACGTTTCGTGTAAACGATTTTGGATTCGAAGCTGGAGCAGTGAAGTGCAAGGGCTAGTCGCTACTAATCCTGAGGATATGTCCAAAATGGATGTAGTAGGAATAGTGCCTTCGGTTCCGTTCGACCCTAGGACGGACTTGTATGGATTAATGCTTGCGAAACATCGTCAGGTGGACGATGGGCATTCTAAGGAATATGTTCTATAAAGATAACGCTTACCCTCAAGCCTCATCAAATGGGAATGACTGAAAATCAGGGGTTATGCAGCGAGGCTAGGTGGGTAGCACCCAAGCAGGGTGAGGTCATTCCAGTCTAGATGTCCCTTTTTATTTCGGCTTAGTGGTGCGGTTGCTGATCCCAACCGCGGGGTGATCTCACTCGGGATTATCCAGTAAGGGGTAGTCCCGGCCTTGTGTTGCAAGGGAGCGGGCGTACTCCTCGGTACGGTGATCTAGGCCCCGTACTGCGATAGGTGGTACCCCAGTGCCTAGTCATTGGTTGGAAATCCATTCTCCCTACGAGCCTTGTACGAGTTTTGTTTGTATTACCCACTCTGTGGCTAGTAGCTGGAATTTAATCATGTGACAATTTCGGCTATTTTATAAGTATTTGTATATAGACCCTATTATAACATCAGAGGATTTCTATAAAAATTGTTTTAGCTATCGTAAGGTAAAAACCCGACATGTTTATTTGTGGCGTGGTCTTACGAGATGCTTTTGTTTTCAAGGTATTTTTGAAACTTTAATAATCAATTGGGTGTGATTTTCTCACACTGGTATTCCAGACTGACTCGGGTATTATTCAACTGTAATGCTCGGGTCAGACCGAGTATTATAGGATACAGGATTTGTTGCTGTGGAGCTCAGGAGACGAGCAGAATGGTGATACGTACACCCGTACTTGTATGTATATATATATATATATATACACATATTTCGCTGTGTTGAGTTGTTGTGTACCCATTTGTATGATATGGATGTTGAGTTGTGATTGATGTACTCTGATTGATGTAATATATAAACAGAGATATATTTGATTGAGTAAAGATTATTTATTATCTATTATATTTTATTCCGCTGCGATGGTTAGATTCTGATGTTGATTTTGTTTTCTCTTCTTCTACCTCTTCTTCTTTAAACCCAAATGGTTCGTATTTCTATGCAACTTGAGTTGATTGTTGTAGAGTAGTGTTGACTCAAGGGGTAGGGATATGCGGGCTGTTACACAGAATAATAATCCCAGATGAGGAGTCAAGTAGAAGCACATGTAACATCTCGGTCTGACCCGAGTATTATTTAATAAGAAAATGATAAACTGATTAGTCTAACTATAAATATCAGATAAAATGAGATAGGATATGAGATGTGACAAAAACGTATGATAACAATAATGCCATTCAATGACAAATATACCTTAGACAACACGAAAATCATACAACATCTCAAGAAATCTCAAAACACAGAAAAGAATGTCATATTCTTTATTTTTGTTCACCATACCATGAATATTGACAATTATATCAATGCTAATCACAAAAGTTAATGACATAAAATTCACAGATGCACAAATATTGATAAAACTTATCAATGTAAATCACGAAAATTGGCAAAACACAAATTCTAGAATCATCAACTAGAAATTCAGAAATCACAAAGATGGGGGGGGGGAGGCCTATCACAAAATGGGAGCATGAAAGCTAACCAACACGTGTATCACAAAACTGAACGCTATTCCATGGTTGCTAATCATTAATTTTGAGTCGAGGCTCCACAAAACGGCCCGAAGACCTTGGGTTGCTACCCCACCAATTTGAGTCGAAACTCCACAAAAACGGGGTTGAGTCTTGCTCGCAGACAAAGAGACATTGCACAATGCTAGTGTAAATCACAAAAATGATCATCATCGATCACCAAGAAGTGTCAATTACACTAAGCTAGTAAATATATGAGTTTAGCCTCATGTCCCATAACCACTAGCTTAACTTAAATATTTACGAACAAATTGTAGATCTCCACTAGAAAATTGTCACAAGAGATTCAATCGAACAAGTCCGAGAATTAACCGACGAAGCAAACGCTAGCGTTTCATACCACTTGTTTTACTAAGTCGTTTAATTAGATTTCTCATATGAGTGAGGTAAAGGTTTGTATATACTAGTAGATTGGAAAACGGTTTAAGAAACGAGCTTTGCAATAAAATAGTGTTGAAATCGTTTTGATGAAAGAGTTTTGATATTTACTACTAGTATTGAAACCTTTATATTTTTAAAGTGACAAATCACAAAAATGATTGTAGAACAATCAATCACCAAAATTCACATTCGAAGACGTGAATAAAATCCAAAGAAATCGATACCGAATCCATCAAAATGGATATTCCCAAAAATCCCAAAGAAAATGTCATCAAAGTCAATAATAAATGATAACAACAAAAGGGAAACAACACGAATCGATTGAATTTGGAAACTCAAGCTAAATAGGCAAAATAGGCAAAAACAAGCAGATTCAGACGTATGAAGTGTATGATTCAGACGTCTGAATCTGGAAAATAAAATATTTTCCAGAATATAGTTCAGACGTCTGAATTTATAAATTCAGACGTCTCGAAATTCCATTTTTAGCCTATTTCTTCTCTGGTTCAATTCGAACCAATTTACACGTCTGGAACCTTTGATTCAGACGTTTGAATACTGGGGAATAAAAATTCCCAGTATAATATTCAGTCGTCTGAACCTATGTTTCAGACGTTTGAAACTGAAGTTCAGGGCATTCCCTGAACCTAGGCCAATGATGGACAAAACGATTATCGGAAGCGATCGGACGAGCAACAAAGACTAAGGATTTATGCCAAGAGACCGGCCAGCCTTAAAGGCTCTTTGATACGCCCCGAATATCATTGTCCAAATATCCATAATAGGATTTCATAAAATTAGACCAAAACACCAAAAATTGGAACACTCACCAAATCAATCCAAATCAAAATCAAATGAACATGTAAAGATGTTAAGAATTCGTACCTAACAATCAAAGATAATTATAGACTTAGATGTGAGAAAAAAATCTCACCTTTAAACCCAAAACAAATGAAGAAGAAGCTATAGAGCAATGGCAAGGACAATCTCTCTTCAATTCCAACCCAACAAGCTTGAATCTAAGCTTAAAAGAGAAACATTTCCTAAGTTAGGTTTAGGAATTTCTGAGATTGAAAAGAGAATGAGTTGGAGAAGATGAAGAGAAGGCTTACCAAAGCTTCTTCTATGAATTTGGAGCTAGAACTTGAGTTTGCAAAGATGTTTAGGGATTGGAGTTTTAATTTCCCATTCCTCTCTCCATTTTCAGTGAAACTTGAGTGTTAGGAAAATAAGAATGAAGTGAGTAGGAGAGGTGGACTGAGCTAGAGTAATAAGTGGGGTTAATGGGCTGAAACCCAACCCAAAGCCCTAAGTGAAAAGTAGCAAAAATTCTACTAACTCCAAACATATCGAAGTTTATATTCAAAAAGGTCGCAAGCACCATTTTGAACTCAATGGAAGTGGTATCGAGTCCAAATTCGGCTGTTTGCACAAAGTAACCTTTCAGACTAAAATCCGAATAACAATGCTATATTTAAATAAAATATTTAAATACACAATCGTAAAATATGCGGGTTGTTACATTGTTACATATTATCTTCTATTTTGACTTAGCTGCTTTAACATATAAAACACTCTCATTATGTCATTCCGATATTATTCCAAACAATCACAAGTGTGTAATCCCTTCCTCTTCTCCAACGATCAAAGTAATTTACCATCCATCATATGGAGAGCATTATATACCATAGTCTAAATGAATGTATCGATATCCTTTGCTTAATACATTTTGACCAGGAACAATTCAAGGATAGGTATTTTGAATGTTTGAATCAAAACATAGCGTTGAAAAAATATCTGCATCTACAACCGTGTAAATAGTTTTCCTAAGGAATTTCTGTATGTATATATTTAGGTATTCAAATGATTACTTATATTACAATATACCAATATATATAATAGAAAACAAAACAAAAATCATATTTTCTTTCGAATAAGATTTACATACAAGAGTTAGTTATAAAATAAATTACATAACTTCCTCCAAAGCACACATTAACTCTATTAGTGTGATAGTAGTATGTCTTTAGATCTTCAACCTAAAGGTGATAGGATCAAATAACATTGGCATCAGTTAAGCATGTTCAAAAGAAAAAGAAAACTTCATGGGTCATTAATGAAATGGAGGAAGAACAAGCAACAATGGACATAAATAATGACAACTTGATGTTGAGAAGTAACTAAAATTAATAACAGTGATTTAAATAATTAAATGGGTTTTTTGCGTAATAATAAAAAACCGAATAATTTAGGACCAAACTAAAATGTTGGAGATTTAAGACCTTTTGGAAACAAAGAAATTTAACTAGAATTTAAGTAGTGTAATATTTCGAAGTTGGAAATTTAAAAATAAAATATTTTATTTAGATTTGAGAGGAATGTAAATAATTTGGTGGTATCTAATTATACCATATTCGATGTGATTTTTTGTTAAAGAGGTTATTAAATGAATTATTTTGGTGATAAATATTTTGAAGTGATAAAATTATTAATAATAGTGATTTTGGATATTTTTGAATTGATGTTGATATTTTTAAACTCCAGATTATTTTAAAATAAATTAAAAGTGAATTATACACAAATAAATATTGAAGATAAAAGGCCTTAGGAATTTATTTTAGTTAGGATAAATAAATTATTTTTACTAGAGTGGGCCAAATATTGAAATGAAAGGATAATTATTTTTAAAGTGAGTAAATAGTAGATATATAATTTTATAAAAGTATACAATGTTGGATAAACGCTACATTAAGTAAATATGATTTTTAGTTAAGATATGGATTTATTTTGGTTGGACAGAAAAATGGTTTTGATGAGGAATATAGATGAAAATGAGAAGAGAAATTATTTTTGAATTCTTTGAGGTAAGCCCAACAAACTGAGACCAAACTCATTTTACCTATCTTCAATTTTTTTTGGAAAAGACCAAAGAAATCCTTTATATGTTTCAAAATTTAGTCCTATGTCTCATTTTCTATATTTTGAAGCTAAAAACAAATCCGTCTTCCTCTTTAAAAATTCATATCAAATGAAATAAAATTAAAAAAAATCATGAAATTTAAGTCGAGCTTCACAATAACAAACTACATGCCTAGGAACAATCAAAGTGAAAATTTACTTAAGTTTAGAGTCCAGAACTATTTTCAATAATTGAGAAGATGAAGAGTTGACGAGCTAAGTAGTGCAAATGGAGATCTTTATTGGTAGATTAAGGTGAATGATTCTTCACTCACAAATCTACGTGTTGAATGTGTGAGTACTTGTTTTTTGATGTATGCTGTGAATGAATATTGCTTCATGTTTCATGTAACGACCTGTAAGTTTGCAACTTCGAAAATAAGAGATTTTAAATTTAAAAGAATTTAAAGCTTAAATAAATAAATTATATATAATAAATCATAATACAGAAATTATTTATTCTATAGTTAATAATTAAAAAGTATAAATTTGGATTTTAGAACAAATCGTAAAAGTTAAGTTTTGTTAAAAATAAACAAATACTTAAAATAAAAGAATTTAAATATTGATTTGAAAAGTTAAATCTAATTAAAAACACCTAATAAAGATAATAAAAGTATATTAAAAGATTTAAAAATATGTTAATAATGGTTTTACAAAAATAACTAAAGTTTGTCGCATTTTGTCAGTTTTACATACACTGTAAAAATAAAGATTTCAATACTATTTGAATACAATTTTAAAATACGAATAAACGTGTTTTAATTTATTAAGAAGGAAAAAAATTCATTTTAAATTTGGTTTACATAAATAAATAGTTTAACAAAAACGTCAAAATATGACCGTAAAATATTTTGTCGATAATTAACGTTTTGTCGATTAAAAGTTGTCGCAACATTATCGCACCTTATTTTCTTATATAGGAACATATATTAAAATAGTATAATTATTAATTAATTTACTTCTTCTTCTTCTCTTCTTAAAAATGGCCTTAGGCCGTGAGTTTGGGAGTTGATAGGGAGAGGACGTGAGCTATATTGAAGTGGAGGCTATGGAAAAGAGCAAGAAAGGATGTGAGGTGGTGGCTGAGTGCCTGAAAAAGGTGGAAGAATGTTTAGGTAGTGGTTTAATGAAGCGTTGAATTAAACGACTGTTGGTAGAAAATTAAACGTTTTGGTCAAATGTGAGAAAATTCTCATCGCTATATGATTTAAATTGACTATCAAGTTAAATTATTATGTTAGATATCACCGTTTTATGTCATGGATGTTTGGATATGTTTGTATTATGTTTGAATAGTTGCAAGTGTTTATGGATGTGATTATTTATCATATTACTTGTGTATGGACCATAATTATGTTAGTGATAAATGTTAACTCGATTATGCGCATTTTGATTAAGTATCCCCTTTATTAAATAAGACCCTATTTTGATGATATAATATACTTTGGAAAAATAAGTCTCTTATTAAGTGGAATTGAAATTAAAGTAGAAATAAAAGAGAATTTTAAATTAGAAGTGAAATTGGATTTGAAATGAAAAGTTAAATTGAAATTGAGATGAATAGTGAAATTAAAATTGACTTTGAAAATCGAAATCGAGATTAAGGTTGAAATTTAAATTAGAATGGAAATTAGATTTGAAATATAAACTTTAGGTACGTTTAATTTGAAGTTAGAATTAAAATTGAATTGAATTTGTGTTTGCACAAAAAATGGGCAAACACCTCCAAGTCGTACGATTTAGTTGATTATGTGTTGTTCTTAGTGATTTGGGTGATTTATGAAAATATATAAAATAGATGGACTAAACTGTAAAAGACACACAGATTTATAGTGGTTCGGCCAGAATGTGCCTACGTCCACTTTATATGTTATTCTCCTTTTCTGTTCAGATTACAAGTACTAAGCTTTGATTACAAGTATCTGAAAGTTGTTTGAAAGTTCTATCCGTGCTTGAGCTCTCAAACTTGTCTGCCATTGTTGTACCCCTGCCCCTCTATTTATAGAGTGAGGCTGAGGCTAGGGGTCCTGGATGTATATAGCTTCTGATGGGCCTGGGCTAATGCAATCTGGCCTGACTAAGTTGGTCCGGTCGTGTCCTTCCTTGCTTCTGGTTTGGCAGCGTGTGGGGGTGGGTTGGTTCGGTGGGACATGGTCCGGTGGTGAGTGGATGGAGACTGGTTCGGCCATGCTTTGGTCCGGTAGTTGTTGGAGGTGGGTTGGTTCGGAAGGTGTTTGGTTCGGCAGGGAAGTGGTCCGGTGATGGAGGAGAAGGGAATTGGTTCGGTAGGTGCTGGAGGCCTCTGGTTCGGTAGTTTATGGGGTAGCTGGTTCGGTGGCAGGTGGGACGTTATTGATTCATTGGGGCCTTCCCCCCTTGGTTCGGTGATGCTTCCTTTCATTTGGCTCGGTCGTGGAAACGCACCCAACATTTGCCCCCCAAAGTGGGGCATATGTTGGCATATGCCGCGCTTTGTTTTAACTTGGGTGTTTCCTTCCGGTCCTATGTGCCGAACCATCCGGTCCGGTCGTCCTACGTTAGTTTATAAGTAGGGGTGTTAGGCCTTCGTTATTACCTACCAAGTTTGATAGCCGAATCAGACTCTCTCCTGCCGAATCAACCTTACAGCCGAACCACGTTGGATTGCCGAATCAGGTAATTTAGCCTCTCTTCGCCGAATGTCTCCGCGTTTTGGACTGCCGAATGTAGCGAGTGCCGAATGAACCGAGGTACTCGGCTTGCCGAATGAACTCGCAGACACTCATGTTTTGAATTGCGAACGAGATTCCAGACTGCACGCACTCGTTTGCTTATATCTCCATACTCCTTGTTTTAACAGTGTGTTTGTTTTTGGTGTTGCAGATAATGTCTCACAAAGTGGAAACTCGATCGGATAAGAAGAAATCTACGGACAGTAGAGAGTCCACCGTAGTGCCCCCAGCTCAGCCAGGGCCGGAACGTCATGGACCCACCCCTAGATCGCTAGTAGATGGGTATGGTCCTCAAGAGCTTCTGAATTCTCCGCCTGACTGCTTTCCTAGCTCTCTCAAAGAAGAGCAGCTTGATGTTATCTCCCGCTCCTTTGGGATTGAAAGAGCACGCATGCTGTTGCCAGGGAAGGGGGTCATGCCATATAATCCCCCTGAAGGATACTTTGCTTATAGTAGGTACCACTTCATGTGTGGGGCCATCCCTCCAATCAATGCTTGGATAGTTAGCTTCGTCACCTATTTGAAGGTGGCCCCTTTCCAGCTCCAGCCCAACTCCTACGCTATCCTGGTGTGCCTATTCGTGATTTTCCAGAGAAAGTACGGGCGCCTCCTTCCAACCGGAAGATTCGGTACCTATATAACTTGAGGGATTACAAGAAGGGGTCTCCATACATCAGCTTGGAATCGGCCGTGTCCTTCAAGCCGGTCCTGGACTTGTATTCAAAGTTCACCATGTTTAAGAAGGAATGGTTCTTTGTCCAAGATGACTCCGTTTCTATCCACCGCTTCACCTCTGGCTGTAAGTTGAAGCTTATTTATAATTTCCGTTTTGGCTGAGATACTTCTTCTTATGTGTTTTTATTTCTTGCTAGCGACATGTGGCTTTGCGGTCGTGGAGAATGATCACCTGGTTCAGATGGCCGCGGAGATAGAGGCCATTTCGGGAAGGGATAGGTCAGCTTCTTACCTAATCAGGAATGCCACTCTCCTGGGACACAACTTGATTCTACCCATCAGTCTGTGGTCAAGCAGAGGGATACGGCCGAGGAAAGAGCTGCCAAAGCCAAAGGAGGGGCCACGACAAAGAGCAGCAAGAGGAGACCCTTCTCGATACCTCCAGTCGCCGGGGGGAAGAAGCTCAAGAAATCTGATGGACCCTCTCCCAGCACATGCCCAGATGTTCCGGAGGAGGAAAGTGGAGAGGAGGAAAGAGGCGAGGAGGAGAGCTGAGGTGATGGAGAAGGTGATGGTGGTAACGGTGGCGAAGGACAGAGTGGTAGTGGCGTTGGTGCCTTGACCTCTAGGCAAGCAGGTGAGATTCAAGAGTGGACGGATGATGCTTTCCGCCAAGCCTTTGAGGGGTTGGAGGAAGGGTCGACCTTGGTGGAGAAACCGAAGAAATCAGATAAGGCCGGGACTGGTGCTAGTCCATCTTCTGAGAGCATTTCAGGTAGGGCAACTTCGGCGGTTCAAGGTGAATTTTTGACTCCTCTTTTAACTTCACATGTTTCTTGGATTATAGTCTCATGCATGCTTGTAACACTTGGTTTTTATTCCAGGAACAGGTAAGGCGGCCAAGACATCAGACATTCGGCACCGCCTCGAGCAATTCAAACTCCTCAAAGCTTCTGCTAAACCGAAGCCCTCGACTGACCGCTCCGGGGGCGTAGTCGGCTACCGTCCTCTCCTCGGAGTCATTGAAGAGGATATTCAAAAGAGAAAGAGGAGGCGTTCCATGTTCGAACCTTCACTTGAACCTCAGCCCCAACCCAGCCTATTCATGACATCACGGGGGAAGATACCGAGTCCATACCATCTCCGCATCCATCAGAGAATCCTACCGTTACTCATGTTGATCGTCCCGACTTGGCTCGTAACCCATTTGCGGGTCATCCAGATCTGGACCCGAGTTCTCATGATATTTCCTTCGATGAGGTTACCGGTGAGCACTTCCTACCCCGCAATCCTATGGTAAGGGTGCTTGACGAGGCAAAGTCTTTGGATCTCGACTTGTTGACCACTCGGATTGTGACTATGGGGGATGTGGCCAAGGCAAACATCGATCGGGTGGCTGAGGAGACCAAGAGGTTGATGGGGCATCACGCCCGACTAGTCAAGGCTGGAGAGGAAATTGGAAGTGCTAACATTCGGTTGCGGCTAATGGTTTCCGATCAAGCCAAACAGCTTGCCGATCAGGCCATTCAGATCTCCCAGCATGAGGCGGCCTCCAGACGACTAAAGAAAACCATGGAAGAGGCTAGCAAGGCAGAATTGCGAAAGATGGAGGCTGCTTGCAAGAAACAAATTGACATGGCCATCGCAACGGTGGATGAGGTTCGGAGAGCGGATCTTGAGCAGATAGAGGAGTTATCTGGGAGGCTTGAGGCCGCAGAGCTTGCTTAAGCCAAGCTGAAGGAGGAGATGGAGGCGATGCGGAAATCCCTTCAGGCTGACTGCTCGTGATACCGATTGGAGAGAGATGCTGCCGTGGCAAGGCTGTCGGCTTCCGAGGCCCGGATGAGGGAGTTCGAGGAGAACGAGGGGATGATGGATGAGATGCTCCAGGACATGTACTTTCGTACTTGGAAGCAGGGTAACCTATCCTGGATAGACGATTATCCCCGGGTCATGGCTAGGATATATCTCCGTGCTTTGGAGGAGGCCAAGGTTGAGGCGGATAAGGAGGGTGGTGTAGCTTTCAGAATGGATGTGGTCACGGCCCAGTTTACTGAGGAGGAGAAAGTGGCAGTGAAGGAGGGCATGCGGCTGCTTACCGCCGAGGAAGTGGGTGTGCAGTTGGGGGATGATGATCAGGGAGCAGATGCTGGTAAGTCTTCCCTCTCAATCTTTCCTTAACTTGATTGCGTATCATTTATCTGATGGATTCTTCTCCTGAATCGGACAGGTGGGACCTCTGGCCAGCATGCTAGGAGTTCTGATCTTGCGGTCAAGTAGATCCCAGAGGGCTAGCAGGATAGAGGCGGAGTCCTGCTGCAGCTGACTATTTTTTGGTTTACTTGGCATTCCTGAATATACTAGTCCAAAACATTAATGTGCTTTCAGGCTGTAATTATGTAATTATGTCATTGTAGCGAATGATTTTATTCTTATATAATTTTATAACATAAGCTGATTCTATCATATTTGAATGCTGTCGTTATTTTGATGTGTTGCATAAGAAATATAGCTGTGTATATGCATGTGCTTCAATCGTGTTTGATGCTAAGCTCTTGCTTAAAATATAATTTCATGCCTCGCAATGTTAGTGTGATGTGTGAATTGGATATAGCTACATGTTTATGTATAAGAAAAGGAAGTACCGCCCTTCATGTTTTAGTTGTAGACAGTAGCTTTGAATGTCTTGTGTGACTGAGGATGGAATGCAGCTGAGTGACCTGTTATCCAGTTGTGAGTTCTCATTTCCACTAACGAGTGTCTCCTATTTTGTGTCCTGTACTTTAGTGATCGTTATAGAGAATAGGAGGAAAGTTTTTATATATAAAATGGAAATATAAAAAATAGTAAAACTTCCAATCACGGAAGGCCTTCGATGTGCTTAAGTTCATGGAAAACGGGTTTTGTAGTCACTTTCCATAGCTGTGGGTCTTGGAGATATTCGTCACCCATCTTACGCCTCCGCGGGGAGTTTTCTTTTTTACCACAGCCATACTTAAGACACATCGGAGCGGAGATCGCGCACAATAACTACCCGGGCCATTATGGCTCGTAATCGTGGGTATTATTCGATTTACCGTGGCCGGCTAGCGTGGGTGCCGATCGTCAACTGTGAACTACCCCTGGCTGGCCACACCTTATGTTGGGGCTTATAATCGGTTCACAGTCGCCGGCGAGCCGAACGCCGTAATGAGGTGCCTCGGCTATAGTCGGCCTTCTCGTTGGCTTATGACCGGCTCATTACAATTGGCTTTGAGGGCTGTCGCGAGCAATGAGTTTACCCGCAGCAGAGGGATGCTGGAGCAAAAGTGTCTCATTGACGAGGGCATAGATTCGTATAGTACCTGTTAGGTCTTGTCCAGGTGAGGTTGTGCCGTGAAGTGTTCAGAATGGAATTGCCGTTATACAGGATTTTGTTCAACAGAAAAGGATAAAGCTTAACAAGCAGCCAAGATATAAAGGAACAAGTTAAAAAGAGACAAGATTTTTAAAGTGGTTCGGCACGAAAATGCCTACGTCCACTGATTCTCTTTGTTATTTCACTTCATATGGGCAGTACAAGTTAAGAAAAGTATCGACGAAGGCGTTGGATGTTCCATGCCCTCTGGAAAACCTCTCCGTCCACTATTGACAAAATATAAGCTCCGTTGTGGAGATCTTTATGAATTACATAGGGTCCGTCCCAGATGGGATCTAGCGCTCCGAGGCGCGGGAAGATCCGTTTGAGAACAAGATCTCCTTCTCGTAAGCTGCGGTGCTTGACTTTGGAGTTGTATCGTGCTGCCACTTTTTGCTTGTGAGCTGCCGCTTTAAGTGCTACATCATTTCTTCTTTCTTCAATTAGGTCCAAAGACATGTGTAGGAGTTCTTCATTCTCTTCTGGATTGTAGTGGATCCTACGGTGGGAGGGCACTACAGTTTCAACTGGGAGCATGGCCTCCGATCCGTATGCCAAAGAGAAAGGAGTATGTCTTGTTGATGTTCTGTAAGATGTGCGGTAGGCCCAAAGTGCCGTAGGAAGTTCATCCACCCAAGCTCCTTTTGACTTTTCAAGTTTCTTATTGATTAGAGTTTTGACAATTTTGTTGACAGCTTCGACTTGTCCATTTTCCTGGGGATAAGCTACAGATGAGAAGCTTTTGTGAATTCCGTGACCTCGGCACCAGTCGGTGAATTCCTTTCTGTCAAATTGAAGTCCATTGTCCGATATGATTTTGAGTGGAACCCCGTACCTGCATAAAACATTTTTGATCAAGAAGTTAATAACTTTTGCCGAAGATATTTTATTTAAAGGTTCCGCTTCCACCCATTTGGTGAAATAGTCGACTGCCACTATAGCATATTTGGCTCCGCCTCGGCCCATCGACAGTTCGCCAATCAGGTCAATTCCCCATACCGCAAAGGGCCAAGGACTGGTCATCTGAGTAATCTCGTTGGTTGGTAGTCGAGGGATTTTAGCAAATTTCTGACATCTGTCGCATTTTTTGACGAAGTTCATGGCGTCTTTGTTTAAGGTGGGCCAGAAATATTCGGAGTATCTTCTTTGCCAGAGTCTTCCCTCCACCGCAACTTCCTCGATGGATGTTGGATAAGATTTCCTTGGCTTCCCTTCCAACGACACATCTTAATAAGGGGTTAGAGAAGCCGCGCCGATAGAGGATGCCTTCTTGTATCGTGTAGCGGGAAGCACTCCTCAAGATTTTCCTGACTTCGTTACGCTCGTTGGGTAGTGTGCCATCTTGCAAGTATTTTCGGATAGGAGTCATCCAAGTTTCTTCTTCGATTGCAGCTATCAGATCCTCTTGTTCGAAACCTGGGGCTAGTTGTTTCGAGATGGCTACCGTTCCAGAAATGGTGCTGTTCTTCATGCTAGCTTGCTTTGCCAGTTCGTCGGCCTCTCGGTTCTCCTCTCGAGGAACATGTTTGATTAAATAGTGATCCAATTGATTGAGCAGCAACTTGGTCTTCTTTAGATATGCTGTGAGTCGTTCTCCTCGAGTCTGGAATTCTCCCAGTATTTGATTTACAATAAGTTGAGAATCGCTATGGAGACATAAAGAACCGACTCCAATTTCTAAGGCAAGTTCTAGTCCTGCTATTACTGCTTCATATTCTGCATCGTTGTTGGTGTCAGCGAATTCCAACCTTAGGGCATAGTGCAGCTTCCTTCCTCTGGGGGTGATTATCACAATACCTGCCCCTTGAGCCCTGTTCATTTGATGCTCCATCTACAAAGAGATTCCATTTGATATCTTTTGTTATTTCAGATTGATCCTTACCTTTGTTGGTAGTGAATTCGGCAATAAAATCGGCCATGGCTTGTCCCTTGATGGCGGTGCGAGGATGGTAGGTGATATCATATTGGCTCAGTTCAATGCACCACTTAAGTAGTCGCCCAGAAGTGTCGGGGAGATGAAGTACCTGCCTTAGCGGTTGATCGGCTAAAAATCTGATGGAATGAGATTGGAAATAGTGTCGTAGCTTCTGTGACGTGATTAGCAGACAGTATGCTAGCTTCTCAAGTTTAGGGTATCTGGCTTCTGCCCCTGTAAATCTTTTGCTTACAAAGTATACGGGCCGATGCGCGCGGTTGTCTTCTCTCACCAAAGTGGCGCTTAAAGCATGGGACGATACAGCAAGGTATAGGTATAGTTCCTCGCCTTCATTTGGAGTTAAGAGTACTGGCGATCTCTGGAGGTGTTCGATTAGGTTAAGGAAGGCTGTCGAGCATTCGTCAGTCCATTCAAACCTTCCTTTGTCTTTCTTTAGAGCTTCAAAGAAAGGGATGCATTTGTCGGTTGCTTTAGAGATGAACCTGCTTAGGGCGGCCACTTTCCCGTTTAGGCTTTGCATCTCTCTTCGAGTGGATGGTATCTTGATATCTTACAAAGCCCGGACTTGTTCGGGGTTTGCTTCAATCCCCCTGGCATGGACGATGAATCCCAAGAACTTTCCCGACGATACTCCGAAGGAGCACTTTAGAGGATTCAGCTTCATTCCATATTGGCGAAGTACTTGAAACATCTCGTTCAGGTGGTTTATATGATCGTTGGCTTTTCTCGATTTTACCAGCATGTCATCCACATAAACTTCCATAGTTCGTCCTATTAATTCCGCAAACATCTTGTTGACGAGGCGCTGATAAGTAGCTCTGGCGTTTTTAAGTCCAAAAGGCATTACTCTATAGCAGTACAATCCCCGGTCTGTGATGAAACTAGTGTGGTCTTGATCGGGGGCGTGCATAGGGATCTGGTTATATCCTGAGTATGTGTCCATAAAGGATAAGAGTTCGTGTCCGGCAGTGCTGTCCACGAGTTGATCGATCCGGGGGGGTAGGAAGCAGTCCTTCGGGCAAGCGTCGTTTAAGTTGGAGAAGTCGATGCATGTTCGTCAATTCCCATTAGCCTTATTTACCAGTACCGGGTTGGCGATCCATTCTGGGTAGATGGCTTCTCGTATGAAGTTATTGGCAAGTAGGTTCTTTACTTCTTCCTCGAGGGCTGCTGATCGTTCTGCCCCTATGCTTCTCTTTTTCTGCTTTACTGGCACCTTGGTGGGATCGATGTTCAGTACGTGGCATGCTACGTCTGGGGAGATTCCAGTCATGTCAGCGTGCATCCATGCGAATACATCCAAGTTGTGGCGAAGAAAATCGACGAGTTGATCCTTCAATTCCGCTCTTAACTGAGACCTGACTCTCAGCAGTCTACTTGGGTCGTGTTTGTCTACAGATACAAATTCCATAGCCTCTACAGGCTCGATGGTGGCCTCCTCCTCCTTGTCCCTGGGGTCTAATTCGTTGAAAGGATCGCTGGTATATCGAAGAGGAGAGGCTTTCTTTAATTGCTATGCTTCCAAGTTTTTCTTGTAGAGAGAAGTCTCTGCTTCCTTCCCTTTATCCTTCCTGCGGTTATTGCGAAGTTCAGTTACATAGCAATCTCGAGCTGCGTCTTGATCTCCCTCTATTTCTCCTACTCCGTTATCTGTAGGGAATTTCATCTTCAGGCACCACAGTGCTAGGACAATTTGGAAGTCAGACAAGGCTGGTCTTCCCAAAAAGGCGTTGTAGGCCGAGTGGTTCTCTATTAGCACAAACGTTTATTTTCGCACAACGGAGCGAGGATGACTTCCTCTTTCGACAAAGAGGTCCAGTTGCCCGAGGGGCATCTTCGCATCTCCGATGAAACCATGTAGCGGTTTGCTGCAGGGAGATACATCCTTCATTGACAGCTTCATTTTGTCGAAAGCATGCTTGAAAAAAATATTTACTGAGCTTCCAGTGTCCACTAGAATTCGGAAAACCTTGGCTGGACCGAACCAGGCAGAGATGACCATAGGATCCATGTGGGGGTACTGCCTTCCCTCTAGATCATGCCTACTGAATGTGATGTCATCATTCTCTTTCCGTTTCGGGTGGCGTTCTTCTGTAACAGAATTAACGTAGCCTTCATTGTTTCTAAGTGACTTACCGTATCTCTCCATCTCTGCCAGCTTCCGTCGGCGATGTGTTGTCCTCCTGATATGGTAAGGACCACTATCTTCTCTTGACTGGAGCCGCTGGTGTTGCGATTTCCTCCGCCTACTTCTGGGAGGGGTAGCCCTGGGTTCTCATTGGCAGGAGTTGAAGTCCTGTTCTGACCTTTCACATAGCACTCTAGTCTCTTCCTTCTGATGTGTTCTTCAATCAAGTCCCGCAGATGATGGCATTCATTGGTGTCATGCCCATGAGATTCGTGGAAGCGGCAGAACTTCCCAGACTTAAATGCATTGTCTGATTCTTTCTTGTGCAGGGGGCGCTTGTATCTAACTGCGTCTTGGGTGGCCAAGAAGATATTTTCGATTGTTTCATTTAAAGGAGTGTAAGAGTCAAATCTCGGTCCTGGCCTATATAAGCGCATTTCCCCCTTCTTACCCCCAGCACTATATCTGGAGTCATTTCTTCGAACGTCCTTTGCTACTGCGGGTGGGTTGCCATCAGCTGCCTTGGTTTGTTACCCGGTCTGCCTTTCAATGGCAGCATCTTCGAGTCTCATATATTTTCCGGCTTCGTGGAAGAAATCGGGTAAGGTAGCTGGCTTTTCTTTCGTTAGTATCCTAGCAAACTTAGTATCCGGATGCACACCACTACAGAGGGCCATTAGGATAAGTTTCTCATTGGCATCTTGGACTGCGGCTGCTGCGGCGTTGAATCGGGTTAGATATTGTTGCACTATCTCCCCGGGCTTCTGTTTGATATTAGATTGGGAATAAGCGTCCTTGGGTTGTTCCACATGAATGCGGAACTGGCTGATGAACTTTTCTTTCAACATTTCCCATGAGCTGATGGATCCTTGGGGCAGATGGCAGAACCAGGAGGTAGCTAGATCTGCCAAGAATAGTGGAAAGCATTTACACAACACTCCCTCTGTTGCTCTGCTCATGAGCATATGCTGTGTGTATTTCTGCAAGTGTACAACGGGGTCAGAGGTTCCCTTGTAAGGTTCCATTGTTGGCATTTTCCATTCCCGAGGGGTGATGGCAGTTTTGATATTGCGGGTGAAGGGGCTGGTTACCCTAGCGCCTATCCCCCGATCCCTTTGTTCCCGTTGGATGCACTCTCTGAACAATCGTGCCATCCTTTTATCGGAACTTGGAGCGGATAGAAATGAGTTTGGTTCTTCCCTGCGGGATTGATTCCGTCCAGATGACCTGTAGGGATGGTATCGTCTATCACTCCTAATATTCTCCAATGACGGCCTCTGGTCTTTTGGGGGCTCGCTGGGGTCAGCTACAATTGGCCCTTGCCTTGATCTTTCCCTGCTGGGTTCTGTTCTCAGCACTTCCTCGAGACCAACTTCGGGCTGGACTCCAGCTTGGTCCCGTCTATTGGTGTTTCCATGGCTAGGTAGCATGACAGGCTCAGCTACATCCGACCCCTGCCTAGTACCTCCCCTGTTGAGTTCGGTTCCAAGTGTTTCCTCGGGTCGGAATTCGGGCTGAGTCCGGGCTCGGCTCCTACCATTGCTGTTTCTGTTGTTAGCCTCTTCGAAGAAGAAAGACCTTTGTCGTCTCCCAGATCCTCCAGACCGGGACTTACCCCATGATTCAGTGTTGCGGTTAGTTTCTTCAACATCCCTTAAGCGTGACATGAGTTGATCCACCAAAGCTTCTTGTTGAGATGCGAAGCAGTTAGTTACTTCAGCTACAACCCTGTCCAGATCCGCCCTTGTAATTGGTTGTTCCGTAGCAGGGGTTGTCAGATTGCCTGTTTTCCTTTTGCTGTTGGAACCAGACGATTGTCTTGATCTTTGATCACTGGATCTGGGATACTGCCAGTTGCGATGCTCTTTCCTTTGTTAGCATCTTTCTTCCGTCCGGGAGGCATGTTTTCCAAGCAATGAACGATGCTGATAGGAAAAGGGTTAAGTGGGAGAAGCTAAAGCTTCGAGCTCCTGCTCTCAGTGAAAGCACCAAAAATGTTTGCACAAAAAATGGGCAAACACCTCCAAGTCGTACGATTTAGTTGATTATGTGTTGTTCTTAGTGATTTGGGTGATTTATGCAAATATATAAAATAGATGGACTAAACTGTAAAAGACACACAGATTTATAGTGGTTCGGCCAGAATGTGCCTACGTCCACTTTATATGTTATTCTCCTTTTCTGTTCAGATTACAAGTACTAAGCTTTGATTACAAGTATTTGAAAGTTGTTTGAAAGTTCTATCTGTGCTTGAGCTCTCAAACTTGTCTACCATTGTTGTACCCCTGCCCCTCTATTTATAGAGTGAGGCTGAGGCTAGGGGTCTTGGATGTATATAACTTCTGGTGGGCCTGGGCTGATGCAATCTGGCCTGACTAAGTTGGTCCGGTCGTGTCCTTCCTTGCTTCTGGTTCGGCAGCGTGTGGAGGTAGGTTGGTTCGGTGGGACATGGTCCGGTGGTGAGTGGATGGAGACTGGTTTGGCCATTCTATGGTCCGGTAGTTGTTGGAGGTGGGTTGGTTCGATAGGTGTTTGGTTCGGCGGGGAAGTGGTCCGGTGATGGAGGAGAAGGGAATTGGTTCGGTAGGTGCTGGAGGCCTCTGGTTCGGTAGTTTATGGGGGTAGCTGGTTCGGTGGCAGGTGGGACGTTATTGATTCATCGGGGCGTTCCCCCCTTGGTTCGGTGATGCTTCCTTTCATTTGCTCGGTCGTGGAAACACGCCCAACAATTTGGAATTTAAAATTTAATATTAAAATAATAAGAATAAAACAATATTATAATACGGTAATATTGAAAATACATTTTAAATAGTTTAAAAAGTGAAAATATTGGTTTAAAATGATTTTAATGGTTTTGTAAGTAATAAAACTCAATTTGAATAGATTATTTGAAGTATTGAAAAATAAGTTAAACTAGGCGCATCGCGCAACGGTATTTCGCGATTTTGAGTCAAAAAGTTCAAATGAGTGTATAGAGTGGAATATAGCTCAGAATTCTTCGATGCAAACAAATTCCAGACTATTATATTCATATCTACTAAACGAAGAAAGAAAATCAAAATTTCATTAAGTGGATTTTGAAATATGTCCAAAATAAGTTTTCAGAAAATCGCGCTTTTGCGGTAAAATGACCAAAGTTGGAAATCAATATTTTTAAGGTTTTAAAAACATGAAATAAACTCTAAAAATCATTTAAAATGTTTTGAAAGTGATTTAGATTGAAAATATGGATTTTAAATGATATAAAAGTCGCTTTGAAGAATATAGCTTTAAATCATTATTTGCAATGCTTTTGCGACCGTTTTTATTAACATAGAAAATAGATGTTTTAACTTAACGATTCTTTTAAAACTCATAATCATTTTTACAAGGATAATTAAGTGTTTTAAATAATGATTTGGAATCTTCATAATCAATTCCATAGTAAAGCTAATAATTGAGTATGCGAAAACGACTTGAACATTTGTCCCGCATGTGAGATCTAGGAAGATAGAATAAGATGTTTAACTGAGGTTAGGGATGGAGAAACCATTGCCTTAAACTTACCTGACCTAGGTTTTCTTTTCTTAGGCGAGGGGTGAAACAGATCGAAAGGAAAGCCCAGATGCTCTGAAAAGATTATAATAAGTTTTTTCAAAATAAAAGAAGATTAGTATTATCCAAAATTTAAGCAATCTTCAAAATAAATAAACTACAACTTAGATTGCATAGAAATAGTCTTCTTATACTTGGTGTCAAATTCCGAAGAGGGAACTCGTCCTATTCGTGGAATTTAAAAGGTAATTTCACCATTATTCCTCCCAACGGACTTGTTGAATCCAGAAATTAATATTGAGTAAATTTAGAATGATTTCTATGATCCTATTTACTCAATAATGTTGCTAAGATTGATTTTAGAGTTTACTGTAAGCGATGTCTTAAATAACATTGTTTTTGTCCCACCCAAAAGTTGAGGAATTTGATCAAGGATTAAGTGAGGAAATTTGAAATATTATCCAAAAAAAGAATGAATTACTTAGAATTACTCTAAGACAAAAGGAAGAGATTTTGAAATCATCCGAAAAGAATTAAAGTGAAAAGAGACTTAATAAATCCCGTATACTCATATTCACTTTTTATCGATGATTGGATTTCGAAGGAACCGGGATTGGATTTGGGTGATTCCTATCTGAAAACCACTTCGAACCAATTCACGTGTTCGAAGAATGAGGATGTTTTGAAGACGGAGATAATGAGACGAATAATAACGAGGGACTACTTGTTGATTAATTGGGGACAAACTCCCGATTCACTATAATGTAGCAGCGATATCTTTGTTATGTAATATCTCAAAGCCACAAGGGCTTCTCGCCTTGTAATGGCGAAGGAAAGTACCTTGGATTTCGTTCAGTCCCAGAACGAACTTGTATGGATGAATGTATGACCTTGCATTCCAAATCACAATGAGAGATCTCTATAAAAGTATATCAGTCGGTGGCAAAAAAGACACCTTCTCTTAGCTTAACGCCCTTTCCTAAGACATACGAGCTTAAGAAGTTATACGTTTATAGAAATCAGTCGTGTGAATGTGGAATGTCATAGTGGAATTCAAAGTGAAAGAAGATGTGCTATGTGAAAAGGTAATCGTTGACTCGAGCCTCATCAACTGGAAATGACTGAAATAGGGTTGGATGCGGCAAGGCTAAGTGGGTCATTCCCAATTAGGGTATGATCATCCCCTTCTAAATATATTTCTTCCTGCTATGACGTTCGAGATGTAAATTAATGTGGTTTGTATGCTCGGGCGCCCGGTTTAAAGGTCGGTAAAGACCGGGGGATGACATATTCGGTACTACCTAGTTAGAAAGGTAGGTCGGTCATGTGTTGGTAGAGGGCATATGTTTTGTGCCTTGGGACATCCATCTAGAGGTGTACCCATCGGATGGTAGTCCCTTCACCTAGTCATTTGTATGGAAATCCATTCCTAATAAGTGCCTACGGACTTGATTGTAAACCTATTATGCTAGAATTTAATCAATGTGACAATTTCGACTAAGATTAATATGTTTATTTGCAAATATTTTCAAGATATGTCATTAAAATAATATCAAATGTTTTGATATAAAAGTGTTTTACTTATCATAAGGTAAAAATCTGTCCGTGTCATGTGTGGGCGTGGTATTATAAGATACTCTTTCTTTTCAAAGGATTTTATTTAAAGGCTGATATATGATGCTGTCATTTATTATTGAGTTTTTCTCACATTAGTTTATCAAGCCTGATCTGGGTATTTTCAATACTCGGGTCAGATCCGAGTAGTTTCAGGTTTAGTCGAAGAGGGTTGGAGTTTCTAGCGAAGAGCTGGAGATATTCATCTATGTATGGACATATTCTATTATCCGTTGCTGTTTTTTTGTTTGATGTTTGTCAGCAATTGTAAGGACATATATTTATAACTATCCAAGCTGAATTTAGGTTGGACTCTGATATATGTATTTTAAAAACTTTCCCCTACAAAGATATTTATTCAATATTATATATTACTCCATTTGTATGAGATTCTATTTTATCTACTTTTCTTTATTATCCTTGGTAATTAACAATTCTATGCAATTTGGGTCTGACGTGCTTGGTTTATTATTTGGACAAATGGTAAAGAATTGTGGGTCATCACATTTGGTATCAAAGCTATAGGTTAAGCGAGAACCTTGGCTTTCGTAGGGTGAACATTCATCGGAGATAGGATTAGTACTATCTTAGGATGAGTAAGTCATTAGAGATAGTGTTAGTAACACCCTAAAATGAGTTATGAGAGTATTATATATATAAGCGCGTATTTGTTAATTTTATAAAAATGGTTTTGTTCTAAAGAAGTTGGTAAATGAAATAAATTTTACCTTGGGTTTATATTTTAAATATTAAAAGGGATATTATTATTTTTGGTTTGAAATTAAGGATTGTTTGCAATTTAGCTTAGGAAAATACGAATATCTTGTGAGTAGAATTGCATGATTTAACTATAAGATAAGAATAAAATAGTTGAAAGCTAGAATTTAGAACTTTAATCATATACCCATAGACATTTGTTTATTAAGGAATAATGATTTAATGATCATCAAAATTGATGGATTTAAAAGCTAAGTACAAATATCTTGCTAAGTGAAATTCCCAGTTTGACTATAAGATATTTGATGATAATGTTGAAGCTAGAAGTTGTAATTAGAGGAAGTAAAAAAGAAAATGCGCACTTAGAAAAAATTCTTATCAAAGAAAAGCTTAAACATAGACTTTGGGTAAATATAATATAAAAGGGCAAGTTCTATAACTTATAAAGAAGATAAGATAATTTGAAATTTAGACACTTTGATTAGGTTAGAATCAAAGTGAAATTTAGAATAAGAGATATAAGAAATATCATCCTAATATAAAATTTTGAATTAGTGATTCATTTAGGGTAACATTTGAAATTCAAAATTAAGTAAGATTGGAAGTGGATAGGTTGGAAAAAAGTTAAAAAAGGGATGTTGTGAATAATATGTTTAGTAGGTATATTATTGGATGAAAATGTTTAAGTAACAAATACCATGTGAATTAAGTTTCACAGTTTACCTATAAGTTATTTTATGAATTTAAAGTTAAGAATTTTGATTTAAAAAATGGATAGGTAATTAAGTTAAGTAGATAATCATAGAATTAGTAAGAAAAGATGTATACTTAGTAATGTTGTCTTATTAATATATGGATAAGATAATTAATATTAGCTAAATTAAGACCTTAGATAAATAAAACAAAGGATTCAGTTTTATAACTTATTAATTTGAGATAATAACAGAGTTCCACATTTGTTAAACAACCTAGTTGAAGTAATAATGGTTTGAAGTTTGGTGATATGATATATATTAGTAAGTAAAGGTACATTATACAAGTTTAAATCGTATTCGTATGCTCAAGTAATAATGGATTTAGTAGGAAGTAAATGGCTGTGAAATAAACTTGGATTAATATAAATTTAGAAGAAATATATTAGGTGAAAATAAATGTGAATAAAACCATAATTTATACGTAGATCATTTTGGCGCATACAATTTTGATGTAAGATTTGAGTACAGAACAATGAGGTGTTTACACTAGCCCGAAAATGGATTTATCGCTCGATTCATGACTGTGAATATAGATGGGGGTTTGTGATTACATACTCAAGTTTTCTATCATAGTCGAGAACTATGCAAGGAAAGAAATGGTTTGCGATCAGGAAGTCTGGTCCAAGTCCGACTAGAAAATCAGAGAATCAATACTAGTTTGGAAGTAAAGTTGTGGATTCGAATAATAGATCGAATCAAACATCACATATAGTATGATGTTTTTGGTCTATCTACATAGTGTTGGTAGTTATCTCAAATAGTAGGCATTAAGATATAGGGGTTGGACTGATGTTTTGGTATGTGTGAGTGCATATATATATATAGACCTCAGGTATAGTACATGCTTAGGTCAGGGGATAAGTTATGTGGATATATTCATTTATGTTGATATAGTATCAGTTTGGTTGTTTTTGGATGTATATTCTTGTTTGGTTGTTGGATGTATTATCTTAAGTGTGCAGTATGCATTAGGATGGACAGACAGAAGTCTGACTTGATGTATGTTTGTATAACCTTAAGTACGTAATAGGTACTCAGGCTAGTGTGGGGAATCTTTGTATGTATGTTTGGTATTATTTGTTTTAGTGTTGTTATGATATCAACCTTCTTTTTTATATATGAACTTTGTTTCTATCATCAGTATAGATCAGTCAAAATATTTGAAGATTCGAGTATGAGATAGATTCCTTTATCTAACTTTCATTTCGAGGATGAAATGCTTTTAAGTAGGGGAGAATGTAACGACCCATAATTTTGCTACTTCGAAAATGAGAGATTTTAATAAAAGAATTTAAAGCTTAAATAAATAAATTATATATAGTAAATCATAATAGAGAAATTATTTATTCTTATAGTTAATAATTAAAAGGTATAAAATTGGATTTTAGAACAAATCAACAAAGGTTAAGTTTTGTTAAAAATAACTAAAGACTTAAATAAATGGATTTAAATAATTATTTGAAAAGTTAAATCTTATTATAAACACCTAATAAAGATAATAAACGTATATTAAAAGATTTTTAAATATGTTAATAACGGTTTTACAAAAATAACCAAAATTTGTCGCATTTTATCAGTTTTGCATACACTGTAAAAATAGAGATTTTGATATTATTTAAATATAATTCTAAAATATGAATAGACACGATTTAGTTTATTTAAATAATAAAAATGTTCATTTTAAATTTGGTTTCCATAAATAAATAATAGCTAAAATGTCAAAATGTGACAGTAATTTTTTTCTTCGAAAATAAACGTTTTGTCGATTAAAAGCACCTTTATTTTCTTATATAGGAACATACATTCAAATAGTATAAGTATTAATTAATTCACTTCTTCTTCTTCTCTTCTTAAAAATAGCCTTAGGCCGTGAGTTTAGAAGTTGATAGGGGGAGGACGTGAGCAATATGGAAGAGGGAGACAATGGCCAAGAGCAAGAAGGATATGGAATGGTGTCGATCACTTGGAAATGGTGGAAGAGTGTTTAGGTGGTGGTTCAGTGAAGCGTTGAATTAAATGAATGTTGGTAGGAAGTTAATCATTTTGGTTAAAGGTGATAAAATTTTCATCGCTATATGATTTAAATTGATTATCAAGTTAAATTATTATGTTAGCTAATCACCATTTTATGTTATCGATGTTTGCATATGTTTGTGATATGTTTGAATAGTTGCAAGTGTTTATGGATGTGATTATTTATCATATTAGCTTGGGTATGACCATAATTACGTTAGTGATAAATGTTAATTCGATACGCCCGTTATGATTAAGTATCCCCTTTATTAAATAAGACCTTATTTTGGTGTATGATATGCTTTGGAAAAATAAGTCCCTTTTTAAGTGAAAGTGAAATTAAAGTAGGAAGAAAAGAGAGTATGAAATTAGAAGTGAAATTTGATTTGAAATGGAAAGTTAAATTGAAATGAAATGAATAGTGAAATTGAAATTGATTTTGAAATTTGAAATCGAGATTAAGATTGAAATTTAAATTAGAATGGAAATTAGATTTGAAATCTAAGTTTTAATTAAGTTTAATTTGAAGTTGGAATTAAAATTGAATTGAAATTGGAATTTAAAATTTAATATTAAAATAATAGGAACAAAATAATATTATAATATGAAAATATTGAAAATACATATTAAAATTTTTAAAAAGTGAAAATATTGGTTTAAAATGATTTGTAATAGTTTTATAAGTGATAAAATTCAATTTGAATAGATTAATTTAAGTATTGAAAAATAAGTTAAAACTAGGCGCGTCGCGTAATAGTAGTTCGCAATTTCGTGTCGAAAAGTTCAAATGAGTATATAGAGTGGAATATAGCTCAGAATTCTTTGAGAATAGAAAATTCCGGACTATTATATCCATATCTTTTAAACAAAGAAAGAAAATAAAATTTTCATTAAGTAGATTTTGAAATCGATATTTTTAAGGTTTTAGAAATATGAAATAAATTCTAAAAATCATTTAAAATGTTTTAAAAGTGATTTAAGTGGAAAAGATGGATTTCTAAATGATATAAAAGTCACTTTGAAGAATATATCTTTAAAATACTATTTGTATCGCTTTTTGCAACGCTTTTGCGACAGTTTTAATTAACATAGAAAATAGACATTTTAACTTGATGATTCTTTTTAGAATTCACAATCATTTTTATAAGGATAATTAAGTGTTTTAAATAATGATTTGGAATATTTACAATCACTTCCAGAATAAAGCTAATAACCGAGTATGCAGAAACGACTATTATGTTTGTTCTGCCTATGAGATCCGGAAAGATAGAACAAGGTGTTTGACTAAAGTTAGGGATGGAGCAATCATCGCCTTAAATTTACCTGGCTTATGTTTTCTTTTCTTTGGCGAGAAGTGGAACATATCGAAAGGAAACCCCGAATGCTCTAAATAGATTATACTAAGCTTTTCTAAATAAAAGAAGATTAGTATTATCCAAAATTTAAACAATCTCCAAAATGAATAAACTACAACTTGGATTGCATAGAAATAATCTTCTTATACTTGATGTTAAATTCCAAAGAGGGAACTTGTCCTACTCATGGGATTTAAAAGGTAATTTCACCATTATTCCGCCTATCGCACTTGTTGAATCCAGAAATTATTATTAAGTAAAATTAGAACGATTTATGCGATCCTATTTACTCAATAATGTTGCAAAGATTGATTTTAAGGTTACCGTAAGCGATGTCTTAAATAACATTTTTTGACCCACCTAAAAGTTAAGAATTTGATCGAGGTTAATTGAGTAATTTTGAAATATTATCCAAAGAAAAAGAATAAATTATTTAGAATTACTCTAAGACAAAAGGAAGAGATTTTGTAATCATCCGAAAAGAATTAAAGTGAAAAGAGACTTAATAAATCCCGTATACTCATATTCACTTTTTATTGATGATTGGATTTCGAAGGAACCGGGATTGGATTTGGGTGATTCCTATCCATAAACCACTTTGAACCAATTCACGTGTTCGAAGAATGAAGATGTTTTGAGGAATGAGATAATGAGACGAATAATAACGAGGGACTACTTATTGATTAATTGGGGATAAACATCCGATTCACTATACTGTAGCGGTGGTCCCTTTTTTATGTAAAATCTCAAAACCACAAGTGCTTCTCGCCTAATAATGGCTAAGGAAAGTACCTTCGGCTTCATTTAGTCCTAGAACGAAGTTGTATGGATGAATGTCTGACCTTGCATTCCAAATCACAATGAGTGATCTCTACGAAAGTATATCAGTCGGTGGTGGAGAAGACATATATATCAGTCGGTGGCGGAGAAGACATCTTCTCTTAGCTTAACACCATTTCCTGAGACATACAAGCTCAGGAAGGTATACGTTTGTGGAAATCAGTCGTGTGAATATGGAATTGTAATGTGGCATTCAAAATGAAAGAAGATGTGCCATGTGAAAAGGTAATTGTTGCCTCGAGCCTCACCAATCGGAAATGACCGAAATAGGGTTAGATGAGGCAAGGCTAAGTGGATCATTCCCAATTACGGTATGATTATCCACTTCTACATATATTTCTTCCCACTATGAGTTCAAGAAGTAAATTAATGTGGTTTGTATGCTCGGTGCCTGGTTTAAAGGTCTGTAACGACAGAGGATGACATATTCGGTACTACCTAATTAAAGAGGTAGGTCGGTCTTGTGTTGGTAGAGGGTAGATGTTTTATGCCTCGGGACATCCATCTAGTTGTGTACCCATCGATGGTAGTCCCTTCACCTGGTCATTTGTGTGGAAATCCATTCCCCAACAAGTGCCTACAGACTTGATTGTAAACTTATTAAGCTGGAATCTAATCAACGTAAGAATTTCAGCTAAGATTTATTAGTTTATTTAGAAATGTTTTCAAAGAGATATCGTTAAAAATAATATCAAATGTTTTGATATAAAGTGTTTTAGTTATCATAAGGTAAAATCCGTTCGTGTTTATGTGTGGGCGTGGTCTTATGAGATACTCTTTCTTTTCAAAGGATTTTATTTAAAGGCTGATATATGACAATGTCATTTATTATTGAGTTTTTCTCACGTTGGTTTATCAAGCCTGATCCGTGTATTTTCAATACTCGGGTAAGATCCGAGTAGTTTCAGGTTTAGTCGAAGACGTTGGAGTTTCCAGAGGAGAGCTGGAGATGTTCACCTATGTATGGACATACTCTATTATCTGTTGCCGTTTGTTTTGTTTGATGTTTGTCTACAATTTTATGGATAGATGTTTATAACTGTCCAAGCTGAATTTAGGTTAGACTCTGATATTTTTATTTTAAAAGTTCCGCTGTAAAGATACTTGTTCAAAATTATATATTATTCCATTCATGTGAGATTCTGTTCTGTCTATTTTTCTTTATTACTCCTGATAATCTACAATTCCATGCAATTTGGGTCTAACATGTGTGATTTATTTTCGGCACGGAGGGTATAGAATCGTGGGTTGACACACTTAAGTAATCTCATTAACATAAATATTTGAGCACTTTTATTGCCGATGATTCTTGTTTGATTGATGCTTGCTGATATAATTATAACCACGTAGAAGTGTATTTATTTGTGAAAAAGAAGTAGGTATAGAATGAGAAAGAAAGGAAATCAAAGAGAAGATTGGTTCACAACTTAAAACAATACTGCCTTAGGCCATCACCAACCGTCGACCGCCGTAAGGATGTGTAGTCGACCTTCGATCATGCCTAGAGTAATGCTGCTCTAGGAAATGAATGTAAATGCATTGTATTTTAATTAATTATTTTAGATGTACATTAAAATATTGATTATGAAATAGAAATAAGACGATTTCAAATATGAAATTATTTTGTAGAAAAGTTTTTTTTAAGTAGAATATTAATTATTCAATCAAACAAATTGATAGTGATTTTGAAGATTAATTTAAAAATTATATTTGATTTCAAAAAATCATGGAATGATTTTTAATAAATATTATTTTATTTTCAGAGAGATTATATTAATTATTAAAATGATGAAGGGAATTTAAAAATATATTCAATGGTCTAAAGTAAATAAAAATTGATTTTTGAGATCTGTAAATTAATTCAGAAATCATATATAATTACAAAAAATTATGGGATGAATTTTATAAACAATAGAAAATTTTACATGATTTTTTTACGATTTTAAAATATGGAAAAGATATTTGGAAATATATTATAAGGTTTAAAATCTTTATTTTTGAGTCTAAACAAATGGATAAAAATAGTGTTTACCATTTTTCAAGATTTAAATGTTACACCCCATCTCTATACCTATACTACAAAGAGTATTGTTGAAGAATTACCATTTGGTAATATAAAGAATGGGGCTTTTTAAGAGTTACCATATATACTCCCTTAGGCTGACATCGGTATGTATTCTTTGCCTTAAAATTATACATAAGTGTACATAATCCATACTGGCATAAAGTTATAGAAACATGGATTTACTAGGACAGAACAATGGATAATATAATAAGAGAAGCTTAAAGTCATATACCGTGGCAGGAGTTATAATATTGTAACAAATACGAAATAACATTGGTTTACAAATAAACTATTTGACGAACTATAAAATATACATCAATACTAGTCAAGTACAGTATACATCACAAACATCACCATACATATACGTAGAGTTAGCTAAAGTATATATCCATACTATAGACTCCAGAACATACAATATAGATCTAAAAAATGTCTCCTCATAAAGCCTAACATCTTAAAGAGACAAAAGTTTCAACACTTGAAAAGTCTTGGATTGACCTGAGTATTTCATAAATAATAAGCAGGTCAGACCATGTCTAAATTCAAAGGTAAGTACATAAACAATATAACATGAAGACGAGAGATATAACATGTACATCGCATAGTAAGAATATCCAAACTAGTGGTAGGGATGAAGCGATATACACATATCACTATGTGGGTATAAATATATGATATGCTTATCCTTTCAATAATTTACTTAAAGCATAAATTACCCAATACCTCATCGACCTTGCATTATTTTTTAATACCCGTTTAATGTCTTTAATTTCGCAGTGGCACACAGTCACAACTATAATACTTTGAGTTTTGTATACATGCCTTTATTGTTAATCACGCATTTATTAAGGCACTCAGTTAATTTTAACTATCAAACAATTTAGTTGCAATAATATAAGCTTTCCACCCAACTCTCAGTTTATTAAGCTCTTCAGGCTTAAGCACTTTAGATAACCAGTTGAATCTTAAATTTGATCGATCGACTTAAGTTCATTGAGCAAGATAAGGATGAAGATGTATGACCCACATTTTCGAACCTCGAAAGTCAGCACTTAATACATCCACAGTATTTGAATATCGGGCACCCAGGAATATTATTGGGGTAAATTAAAAAGAAAAAGAATAGGGAAAATAGAAACTCATGGCAGAAAGACAACATATAATATAAAAAAGACAATAAAAGCTGTCTCTCTAAGATACATGGAAAATCAGAGTTTAAAATAGGCCTCATCAGCCTGGACCGTTATAAAATCCTATCCTTACAATGGATGATGGGTAGACATAATAAGATGATGGAAAATAAAAATACTTCAGCAGGTGAACATCTGATTCTTCTTAGTAAGCTCCAAGCTCCTACCAATGACAACCTATTCAAAACTTAGTCTAATCCGAGCATTGTAATAAAATAACACCTGGTTCAGTCTGGACAACCAGCATGAGGAAACTCAAGAAATATGATAAACATATAATAATATGTGAGACCACACAACCAAACACAGAATGGGTTTTACCTCATAAGAACGACAGCCGAGCATAAAAGAATGGACACAAATAATCAAACATAGCAAAGAGTGCAAGAGACTTCTTGATGCAATTAAGAAAGAATCAATTCAAAGGTTTAATCAAAAAAAGGAAAAGGAATTTTTTTCAACAATGACCTCCCTACTGAAAGTATACCTCTAGAAAATATACTTGAGAACTACGATGGCTCTTGGACATGTCCAAGTCAGACGCCATCAACCTTACTTAGTATTTGAGTATTTCACATCTTCGTGCACATACAACTAAAACCACTCTAGAGTAAATATGAAAATACCCTATTGGGAGAAACCCTACATAGCTTGGCTTCCACTTTCTCTTATATTTAAGTCATTTTCAATAAAGGATATCAATGCCCCAAAGAAGCAATAAGCCATCTTAGATTGATGAAACTCAGAAAGGGATTTCGGTAATCAATAAATAAATTATCAAAAATAAAAAAAAGATTGTTTATGGAAATTAAATCTCATACACTTACCACCACTCATTAATTTCAAACTTGTACTATCTCTCGGTTAACAATGAAGATGGACGAGATGGGGGATCATCTGCTCTTAAACCTTGCCTCGATGCACATTCTTAACTTTGGTGATTATTAAGCGGCATTTTAGCCCGGCAATGTTGAATCAGTTGCATGAGTTATATCTGATTGGCATCAAGGCGAATGATTCCAGAATGATGATTGTGTGGCCCAGAGGTCAAGTGTATGTGATTATACAAAGTCAGAGTTGAATGGATTTGATGGATGTGTAATATAGAATGCTCAAAGCATGGAATATGGTTCAAAAAATGGAAAGTTTTGGCATAGCATAACAAGTTAGAAGGGATCAGGGAGAGGGATCAGTAGGCTACGTTAAAGAGGGATTGGCATCCAACAAGTTCCCAGTGCATTTGGGCATACGACACTTTATATATTAGGATTTACATCTCTAAAGCCTATGAAATTTGGAAAGCAAGTTATATGGAACTTAGGGAACCTCCCCTAGGGATCGCACGTCATAAGGACAAATTTCAAGGGATTGGCATACAACTTTGTATAGGGTTCAGCTGTCAACAGTGCATAAGTGATATCAAGTCAAAAATTGGATAATAACTCGAGCTCCAATGGTCCAAATGACATGAGAATTGAAGAAAAAACATATTTGGCATGCCGAAGTCACCATAGGGATTACTGCCCAAGAAGGGATCGTTACCGATCCCCCCTCATTCAGAGTTGGGCCGAACGATCCCTCTGGTAAGCCTATATGGATTAAAAGGCCCTTCAGCAGAAGTTTCAGAGAGATTGGTGGTCGTCTTCACTATAAATATTGGCCTAATGGGAATTCCGAGGATCTTTACGCTGTTTGTTACTCTAGACTTTATTGTAATCAACTATTATCGATTCCTTACTGTTGTAATCAGATGTATAAGTGACCAATAAAGATAATCTTCTAAGTGAATGTGGGCATACAACGCCGAACCACTATAAATCTTTGTGGTTTTTGTTATTGCTTTTTATTTGTTGTTATCTTAGTCTTTTCCTTCGTTTAATTTTATTTCTTCATTTACGTCTCTTCATAAATCTGTTCTTGGGTGTTTGTGACCAATTTGCTGGAAAACATTTTGGTGCTTTCACCGAGAACCTTGATTCTCAGCTTGCCAGGGTCCCTTTACTGCTATTGGATTAGATAAATCCCCCAAAGGAGACATGTAATTATCTTTAAGTAGCTGTTAATACTACTCATATTTGAGAAAATTTAAACAAGGCAATTGAAAATAGTAAGACATGCTAGATCTACTTATCAGAACGTGGAAGGAAATGAGAATACTAGCATTCAGCAAGGAGACCCAAGCAATCAACCAATAAATGTGAATACTGATCCGATTGAAGTTCAGATCCCAATGGGAGAGCTAAATTTCATAATTTAATGAAGGAGCTAATGAAGAGCCGTCGACAACTAAATCATCAAATTCAAACTAATATTAACTTGAATAACCAAATCACTCGGGAAAGCTAAGAATGATCCCACTCCTTACTAGACATTGGAAAGTTCTAACTCAACGGACGCATATCACAAGCATAAGCGTTGCAGTGTGATAAATATCACGTGGAAACTTCAGAGCATCGCTTGGTAGACCATCGCGGGCTGTTAGGACCAATCGGCGCCGATCCCTCCTCTAGAGGAGGGATTAGCCGTATACACTTGGGGAATCAAACTGGAACTGTTTCTGCTATTTTGAATGATGAAGTTCGATTGAATGCTGACCAGGTACCTCACCTAAATGACGACGAGATAATGTATAAGTTGTGCACTGAGAAGATGGGGAACCAAGAAGGTGTGAAACGTCCCATAGACTTCTACTAGACCGTTCACATAAGGTGGAGCACAACCACCGCTTGGCACCAACTATCCAAACACTGAATCGGCAATGGTCAAATTGTTAAACGAGAAAGAGTCATAGCTTGATTAACTATGACTGGATAATCTCGAGAAGCTGTACCTAGTTCACTGATCAAATCCTACATGCAGAATATACAAGGAGGTTCAACATGCCTTCAATGCCTGCCTACAAGGGAAAGACCGACCCCAGGTAGCATATCATGGGATACGAATGACTGATAGATTCTACGCGAGATGAGGATACGACCAACTGCAGATGCTTTCTTATAACTCTCTTTGGAATAGCAATGATGTGGTTCATAAGACTACCCCCGCGATCAATTTCTACATCCGATGATTTGACAACCAAGTTTGTAGAGCAATTCCAGATGCATGCAACTCATCCCAAAGACATGACGTCCCTTTCTAGTGTGATTCAGGCTCTAGGAGAGTCATTAAAAAATTATTTGGAGAGATATCATACAGCTAATACGGAGGTCAGTAACTCAAATGATCATGCGATACTCATGGCCATGACTAGAGGGATAGACCTAGAGTCTGATTTTGGAGATACGTTGGCTGGTAAGCCACCCACAATGTAGGCGCGCTTTTATGCAAAGCCGACATAGTATTTGAGAAAAAAGGAAGCCAGGTCCTAAAAAAAGAATGTTGCAGGACCGAGCGGAGAAGGAGTACAGAGTAACATTGCGATAAAACAATCTGATGATAGTTCTGGAAAAGTCCAAGTCAATGTTCAGAATAAACCAAATCAGCAAAAGAAAGGTCGAGATAGGAACTGAGAACAAAAAGGGGATTATGGAGGATTGAAGCATTGGATTCCAATGTATAATAATTACATGCCATTGAATACGTCCTTGGATAATATCTATCTGTCCACTTGCAATACTATACGGTATAGGAAGCTTCCTCCAAAAGAGTCAACATAGAAGCGGTAATAGACTGGGAAATATTGTTAGGTTCACGAGTGTTGTGGGCATAATACAAATGAATGCAGGTATCTTCAAGATATTATAGAAAAGCTGGTCCGAGAAAGGAAATTGCAATAGTTCGTGGAAACCCCTCAGGATGGAGGGCAGGGAACAACCGCCCTAACCGAGGATAAGCGCAGCACGGAGTTATGGAGCTCGCACGGACTGGTGAAAGACTATTGATAAATACGAGTCGGAGGGCCACACCCAGCAGATAAGAGTTGTCAATAGATGGAGTGCTATGCTAGCATAATTAGGCATGTGGCTTTTGGATTCTGTTCGAATACCAAAGATGGAGCTTCGAAAAAACAATAACATATGATGGAAGATGATATTATGTTTAGGAATAGAGATGCAGATAGGGTAGAGGCTCTGACAATTGACCTAATGGTCACCCCAGCTACGATTAGGCCCCGCTTTGGTGATAAGCATATTGATTGATTGTGGAAGTTCATTAAATATAATCTTTAAAATGGCTTATAATCAGATGATGGAAGCTAAAGACTTAAAACCATCTAAAGCTCATATACAGGGTTTTAACAACATTGCAACTAAAGCTATTGGTTATGGGGAATTACCTGTAGAGTTGGAAGAAGGGGAATAAAGGAGAGTGCGAATCTTGCCATTTATTATTGTGGACGTTGACTCTCCGTGT
This sequence comes from Allium cepa, assembly GCA_030765085.1. Classification (NCBI taxonomy): domain Eukaryota; kingdom Viridiplantae; phylum Streptophyta; class Magnoliopsida; order Asparagales; family Amaryllidaceae; genus Allium; species Allium cepa. The sequence continues at coordinate 1,042,439,964 of CM060928.1, forward strand.
AATGTTTCTTGGGTTGACCGGCCCTAGATGAATTCCAGGCAGCTCTTGTCCCTTAGTGTTTGACTTTGAAGTTTTCAATGGACAATGGTATAGGAGCTGTTCATGGCGACTCAAAGTGCCTGGCTGAGTTGAGGGAAGCTTAGCACAAAGAAAAAGGCAAGAATATGGATAAGACTGTCCACATTCAAACCACCGAGGATTGACGACAAGCACCCAAGCATTGGCTTGGGCACCACAATCGGTTCTATAGAGATATTGATCCAAGAGATGATGAAGAGGAACCCAAAAACACCAAGCCTGCACCGGTTGAGCTGACACTTGATATTATGGTCAGCCACGACGACCCATCATGGGTCCTAAAGGTTAGATCACAGCTCGGCCCCCGATGATGAAGGATCTTGCTGGTCTTCTTGAAGCAAATCTAGACACGTTTGCTTGGACTCGCTTTGACATGTGTGGAATCTCACCTGCCGTCATAAGCCATGCATTGAACATCAACCCGAGGCATGTCCCCCTGAAGCAAAATAGACGCAGAATGGATCCAGAGAGATCTGCCGCTCTTGATGAGGAGTGTAGATAAACTAAAAGACAACGGTTTATCCAAGACGCCCTCTACCTTAAATGGGTATCCAATCATTGTTAGTTCCTGAGATGATGGTTTCGATGACAACAACCTTAGGACCTGCTATAAGATATAAATACTGATATTCTTGTCTACACACACACACACACACACACATGCAGCTACTGAGAATGAAGACTGTATAGTATAAAGATTCAAAACTGAGTTTAGAGATTCAAGACCGACAAATTCAAGATTGAATAAATCAAGACTGAAGACTCATGAGCATCAAGAGTTCAAAATATCAAGATAAGTAATAGAGTCTAGATTTATATTAAACTTCATATTAGCACTAAAATATTATTCGGATTTTAATTGTGGAATCAAATCCACCTTCTCGTTTTAATAGTAGGTTGGAACCCACGACCTCTTTAGTGGGATGGAACCCACAACCTTCTCTAGTGGAAAGGAATCCACGAAATTTTCAAAATGATTTAATTTTTCAAAACTATCGTTTTAAAGTCATCTCTATCAATTTAAAATTTGTAGCCTTAATTCAAAAACTATTTTTAATCATATTAATTTCAAAATCATCTCTTGTTTTTTAAACTATCTCTTGATTTTAGTATTTTTAGCTTTAATATACTTTAAAGAAATCTATACTTTGTTTTTAATCTTACTTTTATTTATAGATTATATATTTTAAGATTACTTTCTAAAACTCTTTTATAAGTTTAAACTATATTTAAAATGGTTTACAAAGTTTAGAAATTGTTTTGACAAGTTTTAGAATAGAAACCATTTTAACGCAAATCTATTTTCATAAATTAACATAGGCATGTCGACATCCCTTATCCGCCCATGTCGACATGGAAGCCATAAAATTTAAAATTCAAATTTTCAAAAGAAGTGTCTAATTGTAATATTTCACAAATGGACATGACCGTTGTTCTCTTATAAATACCAGTTGTTTTCAACGAATTTTAAGTTAGTTTTTCTTCATTTCTCACTCGTTCTTCTCTGCTCAATTATTCTATTATATTTCAAATTCTTTAACAAAACTCTATCGAAATTCTAAGTGAATCAAACTCGATCATCTCTAGTTTGATTCTCTGCCACTCTCTCTCAAAGATCTCAGTGCAATTCAGAGTTATAGGATTATTTGTAATCAAAGAAGTGTATCGAGTCTCTCAATGTGTGATTGAAAACGGTGTGATTGTGGTCCGTAAATCAATTGGGTGTGACTGTAGCCCGTAAATGAATTAGGTGATTTTGTAGCCTGGTTAAATCAAGAGAGTTTGCCTTGTACTTTGAGATAGGAGGGTGTATCTAATGGCCCTGAAATTGAGGTTGTAATATCAACATTATATTTGAAAAGAAATATGCATAAGAAATTATGTGGGACTAGATGTAGGGTAACTCTGAACTAGTATAAAATTCCAGCGTGTTTTTTCTTTTACTGCTTTTATTTACTATTTGTATATGTGTTTGATTCTGTGATTGTTTCTGTGTTTGTGAATTTCATTTGTTTGGATTTAATTTGAAAAGATTTCAAAAATATTCATAAAATTAATTAAACAAAATTCACCCGCCTAGTGTTAATTTTGCCTTAAAATATGTAATTCGCATTTTCTACATTTGGTATTAGAGCATTGGTTTTCTAAGTTATCATAATCTGAATTTTGAAAAAGTTTAAAATGTCAATTTTTGGAAATTTTGTTAACATTAGTTCAAAACTGTCCTAATCATTATTGTCTCATAAGTTTGCATATTGTTATTATAGAAAATCAAGTTATCTACCGAATTGGTGTGTTGTGCAGAAACAAATATGTTATATAGCTTTTAAAGAATCAACACTCAATGGACAAATGGTGCAAATCAAGAAAAACAAATGGATACTTGATAATGGATGTTCAAGACACATGACTAGTAATCTAGGGGTACTGAATGACATAATTTATGACGATGGAGGAATGGTCAACTTTGGAGACAATTCAAAAGGATATGTGATTGGCATCGGTAATGTCGGTAATCCTAAAACTCCTACTATTTCTGATTTTTTGTTAGATAGGAATCTAAAACATAACTTACTTAGCATAAGTCAACTATGTGACAAGGGCTACAAAATTAATTTTGAAAAGGATAAGTATTACATCGAAGATAATAAATCAAATATGATCTTTGAAGGAATTAGGAAGAAACATATTTATATTCTCAATTGAAAATCTCAAATGATAACCATGTCTTTTGGCTAATACTAGTGACCCTTGGATTTGGCATAAAAGATTTGGGCATTTGAATTTCAAACTCATATCTAGACTTTCAAAACTTGATCTAGTAAGAGGTCTCCCTAAAATGGATTTTAAAGTAGACTGTATATGTGATACTTGTTTATTAAGAAAACTTAGAAAGAGTTCATTTAAATTGAAATATATGATTTCAACTTCAAAACTTCTTGAGTTACTTCATTTAGATCTATTAGGTCCATCCCAAATTCAGCCAATTAATCACAATAAATATTTTTTTGTAATTATAGATGATTATTCTAGATTTACTTGAACAATTTTTCTGAAACATAAAAGTGATGCTTTTGATTTATTTAAAACTTTTATAAAAAGAATTCAAAATCAACTTTCTTTAAAAATCAAAACTATTCGTAATGATCACAGTGGAGAACCTGAAAATGAAAATTTTGAGAATTTCTGTAATCAAAAAGGAATAACTCATAATTCTCCTTTCCAAGAAATCCACAACAAAACAGAGTGGTAGAGCGTAAAATAGAATGATTCAAGAGTGTGCAAGAACTATGCTTTCAGATAGTAAATTACCAAGAAATTTTTGGACTGAAGCAGTCGCTACAGTTTATTACATTTTAAATAGGATTTCAACTAGACCTCTAACCAATAAAACACCATATAAACTTATTTTCAATAAGAAACCAAAGGTATCATATTTTAATTTTTTGGACGTAAATGCTTTATTCTAAATACAAAGAACAATTTGGATAAATTTGATCCTAAATACGACAAAGGAATCTTTATCAGATATTCTAATAGAAGTAAAGCATATAGAGTTTTCAATCTAAAATGCTAACACCATTGAAGAAACAGTGCATGTATCTTTTGATGAAAATTTCAAAGATTTTGTTAAAATAAACGAGGAAGATGATTTTGTTACTTTAAATAATGAATCAAACGAAACAAACTATGAAATTGTTCATCCTAATAAAATCAGGCTTTTAAAAGATCATCCTATAGAAAATATACTAGGATGTACTGAATCTGTTGTTAGAACTAGAAATCAACTAAATAAGATGAGTAATGTAGCTTTTATATTATATTAATTATAGAACCCAAAAATCCAAAGTAAGCATCATCTGATGATTCATGGATTCTTGCTATGCAAGAAGAACTGAATCAATTCACCAGAAATGATGTATGGGAAGTTGTTCCTAGACCTGAGGACAAAACTATAATAGGAACTAAATGGGTTTATAAAAACAAAATGAATGAACAAGGTGAGGTCATTAGAAATAAATCTCGGTTATTCACGCAAAGTTATTGTCAAGAAGAAGGAATAGACTATGATGAAACCTTTGCACCCGTAGCAAGATTAGAAGCCATTAGAATTCTACTTACTTTCACAAAACACAATAATTTCAAATTATTTCAAAAGGATGTCAAAAGTTCCTTTTTAAATGGTTTTGTTAAAGAGGATGTTTATGTTGAACAACCTCTACTTTTTAAAGAAGAAAAGTTTCCAAATCATGTTTACAAATTAAAGAAAGCTTTATATGGTCTGAAACAAGCTCCTTGAGGCTGGTATGACAGACTAAGATCTTACCTATTACAATCAAATTTTGAAATTGGTAAAGTAGATAATACTCTTTTTATTAAAAGAAATAAAAATGATATCCAATTAGTAGAGATTTATGTAGATGATATAATTCTTGGATCAACAGACAATCAAATGAACAAAGAATTTTCTAAAATAATGAAAAAAGAGTTTGAGATGAGTCATACGGGTGAACTTACTTTCATTTCAAATAAAACAGTTAGATAGTTGTAGTTTCATCAGTCAAGAAAAGTATACTAGAGATCTAGTTAGTAAGTTTGATATAACCACTGCAAGTGGAAAACCCACTCCTATGGCAACCAATGAAGCCTTAAATAAAGAAGACATATCAAAAGATGTTGATCAAAAACCATATGAGGGAATGATTGGATCACTACTCTATATAACTGCGAGTAGGCCTAATATCATGCATAATGTTTGTCTCTGTGCAAGGTACCAAGCTCAAATCAAAGAAACTCATTTAAAAGCTGTTAAATGTATATTAAGATATGTTAAACACACTTTAGACTATGCTCTATTTTACCCTAAAAATGATTCATTTGATTTAATCTCATATTGTGAAACTAACTATGCTGGTTGTAAATCAAACCGAAAAAGTACAAGTGGAACTTGTCACTTTTTAGGACATTCTTTGGCTTCCTCGTTTGTTAAAAAAAAATACTGTCTCACTATCAACAACTGAAGCATAATATATCACTGCTGCTTTGGCTTGTTCTCAAGTTATCTATATGCAACAGACCCTAAAGGATTTTGGATTAAATATTCCAAAATCAACAATTTATTGTGACAATACAGGTGCAATAAATTTATTCAAAAATCCTACTCATCATGCCATAACAAAACATATTGATATCAGACATCATTTTCTCGGAGATAATATAAGTAAAGAGATTATTTCTCTTGAATTTGTCAACATTTAGAATCAAATAGCCGATATTCTGACCAAACCTTTGAATCAATCAACCTTTATTTTATTAAGAAGAGAACTAGGTATTTGTTCTATAACTGAGATATAGTATATAGTTATAGTAACATATATATTTGAATAAATAATGAAAAATAGAATAGTCAAAATTTTCAAAGGGATGTCGACATGCCCCTACCCCCTTGTTGACATACAACAGTAAAATTTGAAATTTCGATTTTTCCTCTGAAATCTGTTTGGTGGTTATATAATCAAAATATTTCAAATTTTTTCTATCTTCTTGCTTCATTTTCTCTGTAATAAACTTTCAAAAATATAAAATAGTGGCCTTCTCTTCTAAATCAAACCAAAATGCAACATTTTCCTTCCCTTCTCCTAATTCTGGTCCGTTCCAATGAACTACATTGGCTTAAGTAATGAAGATCGAGGAAATTATGAAGGATTCTCTGCAAATGCCGACTGAATTACAAGTAATGCAAATAAGGATGGCAAAGGAACAAAAGAAACAAGACAAGATTCTTAAAAATTTGCAAAAAATTATAATGGATAATAATGCAGACCCTATTATGATTGAAGATGATTCCTCTAACATACGTATTCAAAATCCATTAGTGGACGATGAAGAAGAAAAAGAAGAAAAGGAAGAAGCATAAATGGACATAGAAGATAAAGTTTTTTATAATGGAGATGTCTGTTTTGACAAAAATGGTAATTTAGTCGAACAACATGGAAACTTTTATCTCCATTACCTTAATTGTTCGATTCCCAAGTCACCAGCTGTCAAGGACTCTCGTTAGATTGTTATTATATTAATGTTTTTATATTTTTTGTACTTGTATATGTTTGTGTCTATGTTTCATATACGTGTGTAATGTAACATCATATATAATAAAATTAGATTTATGTTTTGCGTATTATACTTCATTATTAGCATTTAGTTCCATGCTGTTAATTTAAAGGGGAGTTATGTAGTTTTGGCTTATTTTTGTTGATGACAAAGGGGGAGAATTATAAAATAGGTTAGATAGGCTTAGGTCAAGGGGAGTTGTTGAAATAAGGGGGAATTGGAGTAGAATCGAAGTTTGTTGGAGTAGATTTTATAAAAAAAGGTCGTCGTCATCAAAAAGGGGGAGATTGTTAGTTTCTGAAATGATAGTTTTGATGACAATAACCTTAGGAGTTGTTATAAAATATAAATACTAATATTCTTGTCTAGATATATATGTATATGCATGATATATAAATATATGCAGGTACTAAGAATGAAGACTGTACAGTATAAAGAGTCTAGACCGACGATTTCAAGATTGAAGAAATCATGACTAAACTCATGAGTATCAAGAGTTCAAGATATGTAATACAGTGTAGATTTATGTTAAAACTTCATAATAGCACTAAAATCTTTATTCGAATTTTAATTGTGGAATGGAATTCACCTTCTCGCTTTAATAGTGGGATGGAATCATAACCTCTTTGGTTGGATGGAACCCACGACCTTCTCTAGTGGAATGGAATCAACGAAATTTTCAAAATTATTTATTTTTTCAAAACTATCTTTTTAAAGTCATCTCTATCAATTTAAATTTTTTAGCCTTAATTCAAACTATTTTTAGTCATATTAATTTCAAAATCATCTCTTGTTTTTTAAACTATCTCTTAAGTTTAATATTTTTAGCTTTAATATACTTTAAAGAAATCTATACTTAGTTTTTAATATTACTTTTATATTATAGATTATATATTTTAAGATTACTTTCTAAAACTCTTTTATAAGTTTAAACCATATTCAGAATGGTTTACAAGTTTAGAAATTGTTTTGACATGTTCTAGAATAGAAATCATTTTAAAGCAAAATCTATTTTCAAAAATTAACGTAGGCATGTCGACATCCCTCATCCCCCCATGTCTACATGATAACCGTAGAATCTAAAATTCAAATTTTCAAAAGAAGTGTCCATTCATCATAACCTTTAGCGAATGGACATGACCGTTGTTCTCTAATAAATACCAGTTGTTTTTAATGAACTTTAAGTTAGTTTATCTTCATTTCTTCACTCCTCCACTCAAATTTTCTCTTATATTTCAAAAGCTTTAACAAAGCTGTGTCGAAATTCTAAGTGAATCCAACTCGATCATCTCTAGTTTGATTCTCTGCCACTCTCTCTCAAAGATCTTAGTGCTATTTAGAGTTATAAGATCATCTGTGATCAAAGAAGTGTATCGAGTCTCTTTCTATCAAAATATGCTTGGAAACGGTGTGATTGTGGCCCGTAAATCAATTGGGTGTGATTATAGCCCGTAAATACATTAGGTGATCTTATAGCCTGGTTAAATCAAGAGAGTTTGCCTTGGATTCTTAGACATGAGGGTGTATCTCGTGGCCTTGAAATTGAGGTTGTAATATTGACATTATATTTGAAAAGAAATCTGGATAAGAAATTATGTGGGACTGGATGTAGGGTAACAGCGAACCGGTATAAAATTCCGATATATTCTTTTCTTTACTGCTTTTATTTACTATTTGTATCAATGTCTGATTCTATGATTGTTTCTATGTTTGTGAATTGCATCTATTTGGATTTAATTTGAAAACATTTCAAAAAGATTTATAAAATTAATTAAATGCTATTCACCCCCTCTAGTGTTGATTCTATCTTAAGATCCGTAATCCTCATTTCCTACAATCCTATGCTTGTGGAGAAAGCGATTGGGAAACGGAGAACGTGCATTGATCATTTTGATTTTAACAAGGCTTGTCCACAGGACATTTTCCCATTTCGAGGATCGACCAACTGGTGGATTCAACCATAGGACATGAATTGCTATCTTTTATAGATGCATACTTTGGATATAACAAATCCCAATGCATATTCCTGATCAGGAGCACATCAGTTCCATTACCGACATTGGATTGTACTACTATGTAGCAATGCAGTTTGGATTCAAGAGTGTAGGAGCTACTTATCAACGCTTTGTCAAAAGGATGATTAAAGATCAGATCAAAAAAATAATGAAAGTATGTGGATGATATGCTCGTGAAGTCACGATGATTAAGCGACCACATTGGAGACTTGGCAGAAATGTTCGACATCCTCCAACATTACAAAAGGAAAATTAATCCTATGAAGTGTTATTTTGGTGTTGCATCAAGGAAATTCTTGGGCTTTATTATTAATGCCCATGGAATAGAAATAAATCCTGATAAGATTCAGGCTATCCACGATATCCAAGTGCCAAGGACTATTAAACAAGTACAGAGTCTAAATGAGAAAATTGCTACCTTATGCCGATTTATCTTCAAAGCTACTGATAGATGCATTCCACTTTCTTTGATTTAATTAAGAAATGGAAAAGAAACTTCGAATGGATGTAATATTTGCAAAGACATGTTTTAAGCTTTGATGAATCATTTAGAGAGACCACCCATCTTATCAAAGCCAATGGATCATGAAGATTTATACATTTATTTAGCCGTATTGGTACACGCTATAAGCGCCACATTGCTTTGCGAGGAGGTTCTTATCCAGAGCCTGGTGTATTTCATCAGTAAACGATTAACGGGAGCTAAAAAGAATTACCCGAAAATAGAAAACTGGCATACTTCTTGCTGATTGCATCACGAAAGTTTCGTCTATACTTTCGGCACATCCGATCAATGTTTACATCGACCAGCCATTACAACAGGTTCTACAGCGACTTGAGATGTCTAGAAGGTACTCAAGTGGAATATTGAGCTTAGTCAATTTGATATTACTTATCTCCTTTAGAGGGCTATCCAAGGTCAGGATTTGGCAGATTTTATAGTAGAGTTTACTGTGCAGGATGATACTCCTAAAGGCAGAAAAATCTCTACCATATGGTGAAAATTGTATACCAATAGTGCGTCTAATGATCATTATTTTGGAGCTGGAAATGTGCTTGTAACTCCTGAAAGTCGGTTAATATGCTATGCATTAAAGCTTGATTTATCAAAGACAAACAACAAAGTTGAGTATGAAGCTTTGGTTGCTGGACTTAAACTCGCTAGAGAACTTGGAATAAAATCGCTCGAAATCTTTTGTGATTCGCAGTTGGTAGTTTCTTAAGTTAGGGGAGGTTATTAGGCTAAGGGACAATGACTTTCCCCATACCTTATCTGAGTCCAAGAGTCGTTGAAAAAATCTAAGTACTACGACATTTCGCATATTTCACGAGATTGAAACAAGGAGGCCGATTCATTGGTAGAGTTTGCTATCACTGGCAAAGCATAGCTGGTTGGCTTGGTTTTGATCAAAGTGTTAAACGCCTCAAGTATAAACATGATAGAAATTAACCAGATGTTGGAAGCGGAGACAGAGCAGGGGTCGTGGATGACTCCGATCAAAGACTATTTGCTTCAGGGAACTCTCCCCGAATGAAGGATGAAAAGCGACAAATCCTTCACAATGCTTCACGGCATATTATGCAAGAATGAATTATGTACAAGAAAGGTTCGTCAATCATCTTACTCTAGTGTCTCGCTCATGATTAGATAAAACGTGTTCTAATGGAAATTCATAAAGGGGAATGTGGGATCACATTGGGGGGGGGGCAAACTCTGGCCCCGCTATGGGTATTATTGGCCAATCATAAATCGAGACGCCGCTGATTATGTAAGGCGATGTGATAAATGACAGATACATGAAAAAGTTCCAATAACTCCGCCCATAGCCGTTTGCCATGTGGGTTATAGACATTATCTGCTCTTTACCAATCTCAAAGGGTGGCACAAGGTACGCTATCATTATTGTTGATTACATCACCAAGTGGGTCGAAGCAGAACCTTTAGCCACGATTACAGCCAAGAAAGTATTCAACTTTATTGCCTAGAACATTATATGCCACTTCGTCTTTCACGAAACATTGATAGATAATGTGACTCAATTCGATAGTGTTGAAATCAAAGATTTTTGTCGAAGATACCGTATTGAAAAGAGTTTTGCAGCTATCGTTGACCCTTAGGAAAATGGCCAAGCGGGAGCTATAAATAAATCATCAAGTCCATTCTAAAGAAGCGTTTGGAGAAGACTGGAGGCAGGTGGGTGGATGAATACCCTAGAACACTGTGGGCTTATAGGACTACCCACAAACCCACGGCTGGCAAAACCGCATTCGCCCTTGCTAACGGTTCCGAAGCAGTAATTCCTGTTGACCTCAAAGTTCCTTCTTATTGATTGATTTACTACGATCCAAAAATGAATAAAGCTATCCTATTGGAATCTCTTGACTTTGTAGATGAGAAGCATGACGAAGTCGATCTGAGGGTAGCTACGCATCGACACTGAGTTGCTCAGTATTACGACATTAAAGTTCTACCCATAACCTTTGAAATCGGCGATTTCATCCTAAAACCGGTTTTTCCTATCCTATCGCACATGAATCCAATTTGGGAAGGACCATATGTCATTGAACAAAGGCTAGGAGAGGGAAATTTTAAGCTAGCAATTGTCAATGGCATCACACTTCCAAGGACGTGGAATAGCGAGCACCTACAATGCAATTTCACTTAGTTTATTTGTAACGAACCATTTTTCCGCACCCTTTGAATCGACAATAAACCACACATGTCTAACTCAAATTTAACAAAAAGGCAGATCATTAAGGGTAGAAAGAAAATAAAGATAGAACATAATCTCACACGAATGGGATAATATATAATATTGAACAAATATCTTTACAGCGGAAAACCTTTATATACAAGTATCAGAGTCTAATCTAAATTCAGCCTGGACAATTATAAACATATGTCCTTACAATTGCTGACAAACATCACACTAAAACTAACAAACCACGGCGGATAATAGAATATGTCCGTACGTAGATGAATATCTCCAGCTCTCCTCTAGAAACTCCAACCGTCTTCAACTAAACCTAAAACTACTCAGACTTGACCCGAGTATTGAAAATACTCGGATTAGGCTTGATAAACCAGCGAGAGAAAAACTCAACAATAGATGACAGCATCATATATTAGCATTTGAATAAAATCCTTTGAAAAGAAAGAGTATCTCATAAGACCACGCCCACATATAAACACGGGCGGTTTTTTACCCTATGATAACTAAAACACTTTTATATATCAAAATACACTTGATATTATTTTTAATGACATTCTTTTGAAAAACACTTTTCAGATAAACTTATTCAAATAAGGTATCAATATCTGGACTAAGTCTAAGGGAATATATCCTGATTCTGTCAACGGAATATACCGAACAAAATATAAGATACCAGAATGGGTAGCTGAAATGTTTGCAAGTCGTTATTGCTATTTTGGAAATACAATCAAAACTACAAAGCTCATATTGGGATTGTATTTCCAACATGATAAACTAGTGGAAAGATCAGTCTGTATCCATGGCTTACGCCCAAGTCTCAGACGCCGTTATACGACAACACAAATGGCTAATAGGGGATACAATCTGCGAGTAACATTTAAGGACTCGGACTTTGTGCATCCCTGCCGTGAGGCCCAAACGTATCTGGTACCTAGGGCTCGGAACATCTTATATCCCAAATCATTACTATTCGAAATGCAAGTATACATCTGACCACATAGAATCCCATCATAATCGACGGTGTGAGTCTCGCTAGGCTACGCTCAATTTCTTCAAAGCCATGCTTTTCATACAAAACAACGCTTTGATCGGTACAGGTTCCACTTTGAAAGCCACACTGCCATTTCTTTGATCAATATTTGACTCCCCCAAGCATACAACCTCTGAGCTCGTATGTCTCAGAGAAGTGTGTTAAGTTAAGAGAAGTTGCCTTCTTCGCTACCAAGAAGATGTACATTTGTAAAAGTCAAACGTTGTGTCTTAAAAATGCAATGTCAGACATTCGTCAATACAAGTTCATTCTGGGACTGAACGAAACCAAAGGCACTCTCCTACTACTATTAGTAGTGAGTAGTCCTTGCAATCCGAAAAGTCTCCACAACGAGGAGACCGCTGCTATAAATAACTTATAATAAGAGCGACCCAGAGCATGTCAACAAGCAGTCATCACGCTATGAAGATCCACCGTCTTCAATAATCATCATCTTCAACATATCTTCACTTTCGAATGTATATATTGGTTTGAAGTGGTTTTGGGATAGGAATCACCCAAATTTGACCCCGGTTCCTTCGAAGCCAATTATCAATTTAAAAGATGTTATGTTCATATGTGGATATCAGTCATCAATCAATTACCTCATCTTTTATTCAAATCAAATATCTTTCTTAGATATATTCTTTTCAATTTGTTCCATTTTATTTTCAAATGTATATGGAATCATTAAGCCTTATTTATTAAATCATTTGATTTATATAAACCTTTATTAAATCTTGGAATAATTCCAAATCATTTTCTCTTTTACTTAGGAAAACTTTTCCAAATCATTCATTATATATTAATCAAAGATTTCTTATATTCAAGTTATAATTTTTAACTTAGGGAAAGTATTCCCAAATCATTTATTAAATCTTATTCAAAGATTTCCTTCTTAACTTCAAATCGTATTTTTGCAAATCGAAGATTTTCATAACAAAGCACTACTGCCACCTTAGATATAGTAAATTTCACCTCCAGGGATTAATGGCAGGTAATCCTACATCATGAAGATCTTTGTCTTCAATATGTTTTTATTTCGAAAATTAGTTTGAAGGAGTTTTCGAATAGGAATCACCCAAATCTGATCCCGGTTTTTTAGATAGGAATCAACCAAATATGATCCCGGTTCCTTCGTGCTAATCATCGATAAAAAGATGTTAAGTTCATAAGGGATTTCAAAAATTCGTTTGAAGTGATTTTCGGATCGGAATCACCCAAATTCAATCCCTATTCTTCAGATAGGAATCACCTAAATCCGAACCCAGTTCCTTCGAAACCAATTATCGATAAAAGATGTTAAGTGGTTAGTTAACATTCTAAGAATTTGTTTCTTTTCCTTTATCTTGGAAAAACTTAAGTATGATCTTTTAGAGCATTCGGCCTTTCCTTTCGTTCTATTCCACCTCTCGCCTAAAAAGAGAAAACATAGGCCAGGTAAATTCACAACACTGGTTGCTCCATCCCTAACCCTAGTTAAGCACTTTGTTTTATCTTCCTAGATCTCACAGGCGGGACATATGTACTAGTCGTTTCCACACACTCAGTTATTAGCTTAGTTTTGGAATTGATTATGAGATTCCAAATTATCTTTTAAACTCTTAATTTTTCTTTCTAAAAACATTCATAATTGATTATAGGAAATACCATTACGTTTAAACTCATATTCAAAATGTTATAGAATTCACAGCATAAAAGTAATGCGAAAAGTGCTATATAAGCTTATTTGATTTAAACAGCTTTTTAACATTTGAAAATTCATATTTTTCATTCTAAGTCTCTTTTAAACCATTTCAATAAATTTATCAAATTTATTTCATATTTTTAATCATTTAAAAATATAATTTATAGAGAAATCCTTTTTTGGATTCTGAACTCAAAACTACGATGTTTTTTAGAAAATCGTTTTAGACACATTTCGAAATCTACTTGATGAAATCTTGATTTTTCTTCCATTGAAAACTACTATTATTGTGAACCAAAGAATTTTATTTCGAAGAAATTCGACTTATAAATCATTCTCTATGCTAATTTGAAGTTAAGGGTTGAAACTTACGAACTGTCGCCATGCGATGAGCTCGATTTTGACTAATTTTGTGAATTGCTTCGGAACTTGTCTGAAACACTTCAAATTTGTTTTAAACCATATTTAAACTATTTTAACTTATGTAAAAAAATATTTTCATCATTCCAAACTCATTTTTCATTTCATTTCATAATATTATATTGTTATAATACCATTTTCAACCTTTTTAGATACTTTGAAATCATTAAGAGGCTAAATAATTTCCATACACACATTTATATTGATTTAATTCTCATTTAATTAACTATGGATACTAACCATTTATCTTATCATTTATCAAACCAAGTTATCATCCATATCACAAACATAAAATCAACCAAGTTATCAAACATTAAATCATCCAACATATAACAAACTTTTCATGTTATTAAATTGAAATAATTTTAGAAATTAGTAACTTTAAATTTTAGTACTCACTATTAATTACACTCAATCAATTTTTTCGTAGACTTTCCTTTTGATCACCTCCTTCTCTTTTTCTTGGTCCGGAGCTTCACGACTCGCTCCTCCCTCCTCCATAGGTTCGGTCTCCTCCTATTTCACCCCTTCCTCCATCACTTCTTCACTTCTTAGATGCTAAACCATGTTTTGACAACGATATAAGAACTTTGGCAAAGTTTGGTGGTGTTTGAAATTGATTTGATATGATTTTAATAAAACTTATTAAAGAAATAAAAGAGAAGAAGCCATTAGAGAGTGGAAGAAAAACTTGAAAAAGGAAGAAGAAGGCGTGTAAAAAGGTGAGAAAGTGGACGCTTATTTACAGAAAAAGTTCTGGATTAAAATAATATTTTGTAAAAAGACCAAAATACCATTTAGCTACTTTTTAAGCAAACTTATTTTTTCAACACTTAACATCATATTTCAAATCATTACTTTATATCATTTTCACTTAAGTATTAAGTAAAGAATATAATAATTATGTTCGTTTGATTTGATGTTTACCTTTGCTTTGAAATGACAAGTTTGTCTTTTTGTGCTTAACTTTTCTTAATTATATTGTAGAATTTTCTAAGTATGTTTAATAAAAGTAAACTTGATTAGTGAATTAATTAATACTTGTACTATTTGAATATACGTTCCTGTATAAGAAAATAAAGGTGCAACGATGCTGCAACAACTTTAATTGGACAAAACATTGATTTTCGTCAAAATGTTTTACGGTCACATTTTGACATTTTAGTTAAACTATTAATTTACGTAAACAAAATTTAGAAACAAATTTGTATAATGTTATTAAAAAATATAAAAACTCATAGATAAATTAAAATAATTTATTTAACCATTGATACTTACTTTTCTAAAATCAGCATTTTGTCACTTTTGTTGATGTAGGCAAATGTTACTATTTTTATGTATACTTCTCCTTCCGAATCCTATCTAATTTTGTTTGAGTCATATAACCTTACCTATTTTATATTTCAAATCACTTTAAATAGTATATTTTAAAGTGGTCAAATTCTGGGTCGTTACATTATTTCTAATTCATTTCAGATTTATTGTCTTTTGCATTTGATTTTTCGAATGATTAATAAGATAGTTTGTATTTTTCCTTTCCTTTTGATGAATAAATTTTCGAACTTCCCTTATTTTTATGTTTGCTATAGCATTATGTAGTGATTACATAGCGAAACTGATTGATGGCGATATATAGGAACAGGCTCCCAGAGTTCGAAATTAATCAATCGTGCTAATTTCCAATAGGACAAAACAATATGAGTTTGGTCCACTTGTTCATTTAACAACTTCCATTCATAATCCAATGGATGGGATACGTAACGAAGGATAGATTTGAATTAACCATTTGATGGTCGAATAAATCCTGCCAAACTATGGAACTGAGATAAAGTAAGAGCCACCGTGACACGATCTATCGTTTAGTAAATCAAACCTCAGACCCTGATCGCAAATCAATTAATTAGGAAGAGTATGATCCTACTACTCTTTGAAATAACTCTAAGTCCCTAAAGTGTGGATTGGAGTATAAATATAAATTGAGTGTGAATTGATCACCTGTGAAATAACTCTAAGTCCTCAGATTAAGAGTTGGAGTATAAACATAAATCAGGTATGAATATACTACTCGTGAAATAACTCTAAGTCCTCAGAGTGCAGACTAAAGTACAAACATAGATAGGGTGCGACTCAACCACCCATTAACTAACTCCTATCCCCATAGTGCGGGTAGGATCTGATACCACTTGTAGGATCTAGATTAACCCTAGAGGGGGGGGGGTGAATAGGGTTATAGCAAATTTTCTTGATTTAAACACAGAAATAAACTACAGAAATAAATATGCTGAAAAGTAAATCACACACAAAATTTACCCAGCTTCGGCAACCCCTGCCTACTGCTGCATTCCCAGATTTCTATTAGAATTAAACAGTATCTCGCTTACAAACACTCTACTAGACTCGCAAACCCTTGCTCCCGCTCACAAACACTCTCATAGACTCGCACACCCTGCTACGCCTATAGAGTTTCGCAAACTCGCAAACCGCCTATAGAGTTCTGCAAACTCGCACACCCTGCTCACTGAACTAATTCTAACTAGACAGTCTGACACTACCTACAACCTAGGTGGTGATTTACCAATAATTTGACCCAAAAAAAAAACAGACTTCAAAAATAAGAGCAGAAGCAAAAATTAAAATACAAACTTGAATCCACAGTTTTTGCTCAAAAAAATAAACCCTATTAAAAAACAAACTAAAGCCCTTTAAAATAAAAACCCTTTTTATAAACCAAGGCCGGCCCTCTTTTATTTCTCCAGCCCGATCCACTTTTATTTTCTTTGAGAAAATGATGGTGGCTTTGATTTTTCGTTCAATCTCCTTGAAATCCAAATTGGGACTTTGACTGGTTTGGGATGCTCTTGCGCGCTACTTCTCTGATGATTAATTGTCTTATTTGCGTTGCTCTTGCTTCTCCGATGATCAATTTTGAAATTAGGGCTTCTAGAGTTCGGCTTCAATTTGGTATGTAACTTTCCTTTTTGCTTTTCTGGATTGAATGCTTGAATTCAATTTTTGCTCACTTGCCGATGATGAACTTTGGTGAATATTTGGATTTGATTCGATTTTCTCACACCCCCACTTTCGATGATGGTTTGGGAGACGTATTTATATGGATTCTTAAACCCTATAATTCGTTCGTATCAAATTGATGCTTTCCTAATCTTCGCTTTCCTGATATAGTGACTTACTTTATGCATACGGTCTTGATTTTCAAACGTTTGATTTTACTTGAGTAATACGGAAAAGACTTTCTGGTTTTACTTTGTGACTTTTTCCAAGATACGTATTTGATTTTCTTGACTCGGTCATCTCTAATCTTTTGTCAACTCTGACTTCGGCTTTGCTGTGAATTACAGCTTTGACTTTCTGCATTGTTAATCTTTCGACTATCACTGTGAATTACTTTAGTTGATTGCCACTGCTTCGGCCGTCTTTGTGTTCATCCCTGTGAGCTTTGACTTTGGCCATCTTCTCTGATGATGTTGATTTCACTGTTGTATTGTATACTTGGGCTTTGAAATTTTTTGTAGTTTGGTATCTTTACTTGAATTTATCTCGGTGGTCATTACTGCACTCATGTTATTGTATACTAATTCTTGATGGCTTGCATGATGCATTTTGACTTGACTTGCTACCTGGTCGACACTTGCAGTTTACTGTGTCAAGTAGTTGTCTTCATATTGTCATTATATCATGTTCGATATAGTTTTCATGCTTGTGACATGCATTTGATTGTCTGCACTGTCCACCGCCCTTGTGTTGCTCACCACATTGCATACATGTTTTCATTCACTTGAGTCTCTAGATGGTGCATTGCCACACTGAACTCGATTCATTAATTTGCTGCATTCATTTGTTTGTTGCAGTCCATATTGCTGTTGGTCTTGATCATGGTTGATACACTTTACATGATGTCTTCATATTGTTGTTTGCTTCATGTACCCTACTGCCTTGAACTTCTGGTTGGTCACCTTGTACTTCTGGATGCACTTGTTTGATTTTCTGGACAAATTCTTTATCACTTTGGCTTCACTGAGTTTGTTGTGCCACTTGTGCATTGTTGTCATTTGGTATCTTTGCATTCATCACTGCCATACTCATTGTTACTGCTTTTTTTGTTGGTTGTTGTTCTTTGAATGCATCTGATCTGATGGCATGTTTAACTCATGATGCTTTGTTCTTTGTGATTTGCACTTGCACACTTGCTCTTGTTGGCTACGCACACGAGTTGGCGAGGCAATGCACACGTGTATGAATGTACACGTGTGTATTGCAGCCACTTATGATTACCTGTCCCTGATAGGAATACAAGTATATATATCTACGTGCACAACTTTGTGTGTGATGAATTCAAATGTAAATGATGATAAGCGACCCAAATACACGAGGCACCAATAAAAACAAATTTATATTTTTGCAAATTCAAATTTGTTTATTTTCAGATTACTGCTGTAGTTTCTAATTATACAGGTACATAGGAGACAGGACAAGAACTGGAGCTGGACAATGTAGATAGATGCAGATTTAATGTTTTGTAAAAATGTACAGCGTTGTGTGTTGTAGTGAGAGAAAATATGAATATGAAATGTATAAACTTGTGTATGTATATAGAGAGGGCTGAAAACTTTGTAAAATATTCATATTGAATAAAATACTGATTGAATTCAATATAAATTCTGTGCAATAGTATTAATATTCAATATGAATATTTATTCTTATATGTATATAGTACAATCTGCAAACAGTTATTGATATATATATATATATATATATATATATATATATATATATATTTATCATCAAACAAAAATTCACGTCAAACAATCTCCCCCTTCTGATGATGACAAACATATATATAAAAGATTTTGAAATTCTAATAAATGTGTTTGAGCATGAACTATTTAGCTCCCCCTACAACTGAGACCACTCCCTATTTACAAGATTTAGAGAATTACAAAAGAATAAAAGAACTAAAGAAAATTGACTAACAACATTTAACAAATTTGTTGAAATATTCCAAAAAATATTTACTTCCTTATCAAAATCTTGTTTTTCTCCCCCTTTTGTCATTATCAAAAGACTGACAAAAAACAATGGAACAGTAGGAACAAAAAATAATATATCATAACGAGATAACAATTTCCACATTGTAGAGAATGGATCGATGATTCGGTTTTTGTATAATAAGAAGAGAGATATTTTAAAATTAATTTGACATTTAAGCAAAAAAAAAGCACTTACTAACCACGCATAACCATAAGGACTTTTAAATGGGATTAGCAGTTACTTATTAGTTACCATACTCCATCCATGCATAACCATAAGGACTTTTAAATGAGAATGGAGTAATGATAAAAATAATTCACTCACATGCTCCATCCATGCATAACCATAAGGACTTTAAAATGAGAATGGATGCATGAGAGTTGTTGTTGTTGTTGTTATTATTATTATTATTATTATTTTAAGTTATTTTAAAAAATAATCCACTCTTCTCATTATGAACGATAGAAAGATGGTAGAAATAGAAATGATCGTAGAATAAGTTACCAAGTTAATTATATTATGTAATTTCCAGTACTGAATACCAAATTCGAATCAATCTTTGGATAATATCCAAAACTGGTTTGAATCCTAGAAATTGAAGTTGAAAGTATGTATCCAAGAATATTTCAACTAAAAAAATGAAAATGATTAGTCAATTTCTATAATCCCCAAATCCAAACGTAATCTGGAAAATCTGTCTTCGGGGAGGGGTTTTGTGAAAATATCAGCAAGTTGAGCCTCAGTTGAAATATATTCAATGCAAATGTCTTCCTTAGCAATGTGATCTCTAAGAAAGTGGTGTCTCACATCAATGTGTTTTGTGCGTGAATGATGAACAGGGTTATTTGACAAGTCTATTGCACTTATTCTATCACATTTTAATGGAACTTGTTTATAAACTAAGCCAAAATCAGAAAGAGTTTGCATCATCCATAAAATTTGAGCACAACAACTTCCTAAAGCAATATATTCTGTTTCAGTGGTGGATAATGCAACACAATTCTGTTTTCGACTTGACCATGAAACTAATGAAAGTCCTAGCTTGAAACATGTCCCACTAGTGCTTTTCCTGTCAACCAATGAACCAACATAATCAACATCAGAATAGCCAAGTAAATCAAAATTTTCACAAGAAGGGTACCATAATCCAAATTTTGTGTGTGTGAAAGATATCTCAAAATTCGTTTAGTGGCTTTCAAATGAGATTCTTTAGGATTAGATTGAAAACGTGCACACAAACACACATAAAACATAATATCAGGTTTAGAAGCAGTAAGATAGAGAAGTGAACCAATTATCCCTCGATATTTTTTCTGATCAACAGTAATTGCTTTCTCGTCTTTGTCCAACTTTGTTGATGGGCTCATAGGAGTTCTCAATGGTTTGGAATTCTCAACTCCAAATTTCTTCAGCAGTTCCAACACATACTTGGATTGTGAAATAAAAATACCATCACTACTTTGCTTGATTTGGAATCCAAGAAAATATTTTAATTCTCCAACCAAGCTCATCTTGAATTTAGCCTGCATGACTTGTTCAAATTTCTCGCACAAGAGTTCATTAGTAGCACCATAAATAATATCATCCACATAAATCTGAACAATCAAAAATTCACTTCCATTATGTAATAGAAACAGTGTCGTGTCAGCACTCCCCTTTTTAAAACCATTTTCCAGAAGATATGTACAAAGGCAGTCAGACCAAGCTCTAGGAGCTTGCTTAAGACCATATAATGCTTTTTCTAGTTTATACACATGATTCGAAGAATCATGATTTTCAAAACCGAGGGGTTGTTCAATAAAAACTTCTTCTTTCAAATCACCATTTAGAAAGGCACTTTTTACATCCATTTGTTTAAGTTTGAAACCCTTATAACATGCAAAACTTAGTAAAATCCTAATGGCTTCTAACCTAGCCACTGGAGCAAACGTTTCATCAAAATCTATGCCTTCTATTTGGTTATATCCTTTTGCGACCAACCTTGCTTTGTTTCTAATTACATTTCCTGATTCATCAAGCTTATTTTTGAACACCCATTTAGTTCCAACAATTGGATAGTCATTAGGCCTAGGAACTAATTTCCAAACCTTATTTCTCTCAAATTGATTAAGTTCATCTTGCATTGCTAAAACCCAACTTTCATCATTAAGAGCCATTTCAATAGAATCAGGTTCAATCTTAGAAATAAAACCACTTTGGCAACAAAATGCACATAAATTTTTATCAAATGACGAGCGAGTGCGTATACCTTCCGTAGGATTACCTATGACCAATTCGCGAGGATGAATGGATATGAACTTCAATCTACCAACATCAACAGTCCTACTTTCAGCTTTCTCACTAGATGTCCCTTCATCAATGCCTTCATGATCTACCCCATCGTCAACCGTCTTTTCAATCGTCCTTTCCGGGTCAGACTCATCGAATTTCACATTGATTGATTCAACAATTGTTTTTGTTTGTTTGTTGTATATCCTGTAAGCCTTGCTCCTTGTTGAATAGCCGATGAAAATTCCCTCATCAGCCTTTGATTCAAAATTTTCAAGTTGATCACCTGTGTTAAGAATGAAACAAGGACATCCAAATACACGAAAATAAGGAATGTTAGGTTTCCATTCATGCCATAATTCATAAGACATTTTGTCAAGTACTGGTCTAATCATTACTCTATTTATTACATAACATGAAGTATTCACGGCCTCTGCCCAAAAGGTTAGAGGTAGTTTATACTCACTCAACATGGATCTAGCCGATTCCTGTAATGTACGATTTTTCCTTTCAACCACCCCATTTTATTGAGGTGTTCGTGGAGCAGAAAATTCATGTTTTAAACCATTTTCTTCACAAAAGCTTTCAAATTCCAAATTTTCAAATTCGCCTCCATGATCACTTCTCAAAGTTTTAATTGAAACTCCTTTTTCATTCTGAACAAGTTTTGTAAATTTTGAAAAATAATCAAAAGATTTAGACTTTTTGGCTAAGAAATAAACCCATGTAAATCTAGAGTAATCATCAACCAATACATAACAATAACATTTTCCATTCAAGCTTGCAATTTCATTTGGTCCAAATAAGTCCATGTGAATTAATTCAAGGACCCTTGATGTGCTAACAATGTTTTTAGGGCGGAATGATGATCGACCAAGCTTTCCTAAGGAACATGCTTTACACACTTTATTATTTTTTAAATTTCTGATGTGGTAACCCTCTGACTAATTCTTTTGTTTCAAGTTTTTCTAAGAGGCTCATGCTAGCATGTCCAAATCTCCAATGCCATAAAGATGCCTCTTCGTCAGTGGCTACCAAAATCTAGAAAGATTTAGATTATCAAACGAAAGTGAGTAAACATTTCCTTTTCTTTTGCCCATAAAAAATGTTATTAGAAGATTTATCAATGATTTTGCAAGTATCACTATCAAAAACTACATTCATACCTTTGTCACATATTTGGCTAATAGAAATGAGATTGTGATGCAAATTATCTACGTCTAAAACATTAGTCAAGGAAAAAGTACAGTTACCTACTTCACCTTTACCAATAATCTTACACTTGCTATTGTCTCCCATGATCACATTTCCACCTTTAAAATTCTCTAGGCTAAGGAACTTCGATTTGTCACCTGTCATATGTCTAGAACACCCTGAATCTAGAAACCATTCTTGTTGCTCCTTAGCCCGCCAACAGACCTCACTAAATTCCTCTGAATTATTATTTGGTGGATTCATGACTCTAGAGTTAAAGAAAGATAACCTCGCTCTGATACCACTTGTAGGATCTAGATTAACCCTAGAGGGGGGGGGGGGGGGTGAATAGGGTTATAGCAAATTTTCTTGATTTAAACACAGAAATAAACTACAGAAATAAATATGCTGAAAAGTAAATCACACACAAAATTTACCCAGCTTCGGCAACCCCTGCCTACTGCTGCATTCCCAGATTTCTATTAGAATTAAACAGTATCCCGCTTACAAACACGCTACTAGACTCGCAAACCCTTGCTCCCGCTCACAAACACTCTCATAGACTCGCACACCCTGCTCCGCCTATAGAGTTTGCGAAACTCGCAAACTCTGCTCC
The DNA here is from genome assembly GCA_030765085.1 of Allium cepa. Taxonomy (NCBI): domain Eukaryota; kingdom Viridiplantae; phylum Streptophyta; class Magnoliopsida; order Asparagales; family Amaryllidaceae; genus Allium; species Allium cepa. The sequence continues at coordinate 1,042,463,143 of CM060928.1, forward strand.
CGCCTATAGAGTTTTGCAAACTCGCATACCCTTCTCACTGAACTAATTGTAACTAGACAATCTGACACTACCTACAACCTAGGTGGTGATTTACCAATACATTGACTCCAAAAGAAAAACAGACTTCAAAAATAAGAGCAGGAGCAAAAATTAAAATACAAACTTGAATCCACATTTTTTGCTCAAAAAAATAAACCCTATTAATAAATAAACTAAAGCCCTTTAAAATAAAAACCCTTTTTATAAACCAAGGCCGACCCTCTTTTATTTCTCCAGCCCAATCCACTTTTATTTTCTTTGAGAAAATGATGGCGGCTTTGATTTTTCGTTCAATCTCCTTGAAATCCAAATTGGGGCTTTGACTGGTTTGTGATGCTCTTGCGCGCTACTTCTCTGATGATTAATTGTCTTATTTGCGTTGCCTTTGCTTCTCCGATGATCAATTTTGAAATTAGGGCTTCTGGAGTTCGGCTTCAATTTGGTATGTAACTTTCCTTTTTGCTTTTCTGGATTGAATGCTTGAATTTAATTTTTGCTCACTTGCCAATGATGAACTTGGGTGAATATTTGGATTTTATTCGATTTTCTCACACCCCCGCTTTCGATGATGGTTTGGGAGACGTATTTATATGGATACTGAAACCCTATAATTCGTTCGTATCAAATTGATACTTTCCTAATCTTCGCTTTCCTGATATAGTGACTTACTTGATGCATACGGTCTTGGTTTTCAAACGTTTGATTTTACTTGAGTAATACGGCAAAGACTTTCTGGTTTTACTTTGTGACTTTTTCCAAGATACGTATTTGATTTTCTTGACTTGGTCATCTCTAATCTTTTGTCAACTCTGACTTCGGCTTTGCTGTGGATTACAGCTTTGACTTTCTGCATTGTTAATCTTTCGACTTTCACTGTGAATTACTTTAGTTGATTGCCACTGCTTCGGCCATCTTTGTGTTCATCCTAGTGAGCTTTGACTCTGGCCATCTTCTCTGATGATGTTGATTTCACTGTTGTATTGTATACTCGGGCTTTGAAATTTTTTGTAGTTTGGTATCTTTACTTGAATTTATCTCGGCGGTCATTACTGCACTCATGTTGTTGTATACTGATTCTTGATGGCTTGCATGATGCATTTTGACTTGACTTGCTACCTGGTCGACACTTGTAGTTTACTGTGTCAAGTAGTTGTCTTCATATTGTCACTATATCATGTTCGATACAGTTTTCATGCTTGTGACATGCATTTGATTGTCTGCACTGTCCACTGCCCTTGTGTTGCTCACCACGTTGCATACATGTTTTTATTCACTTGAGTCTCTAGATGGTGCATTGCCACACTAAACTCGATTCATTAATTTGCTGCATTCATTTGTTTGTTGCAGTCCATATTACTGTTGGTCTTGATCATGGTTGATACACTTTACATGCTGTCTTCATATTGTTGTTTGCTTCATGTACCCTACTGCCTTGAACTTCTGGTTGGTCACCTTGTACTTCTGGATGCACTTGTTTGATTTTCTGGACAACTGCTTTATCACTTTTGCTTCACTGAGTTTGTTGTGCCACTTATGCATTGTTGTCATTTGGTATCTTTGCATTCATCACTGCCATACTCATTGTTACTGCTTCTTTTGTTGGTTGTTGTTCTTTGAATGCATCTGATCTGATGGCATGTTTAACTCATGATGCTTGTTCTTTAAGATTTGCACTTGCACACTTGCTCTTGTTGGCTACGCACACGAGTTGGCGAGGCAGTGCACGCGTGTATGAATGCACACGTGTGTATTGCAGCCACTTATGATTACCTGTCCCTGATAGGAATACAAGTATATATATCTACGTGCACAACTTTGTGTGTGATGAATTCAAATGTAAATGATGATAAACGACCCAAATAACTGAGGCACCAATAAAAAAATTTAAATTTTTGCAAATTCAAATTTGTTTATTTTCAGATTACTGCTGTAGTTGCTAATTATACAGGTACACAGGAGACAGGACAAGGACTGGAGCAGGACAATGTAGATAGATGGAGATTTAATGTTTTGTAAAAATGTACAGTGTTGTGTGTTGTAGTGAGAGAAAATATGAATATGAAATGTATAAACTAGTGTATGTATATAGAGAGAGCTGAAAACTTTGTAAAATATTCATATTGAATAAAATACTGATTGAATTCAATATAAATTCTGTGCAATAGTATTAATATTCATTATGAATATTTATTCTTATATGTATATAGTACAATCTGCAAACACTTATTGATATATATATATATATATATATATATATATATATTTGTTATCATCAAACTAAAATTCACGTCAAACAATCTCCCCCTTCTGATGATGACAAACATATATATAAAAGATTTTGAAATTCTAATAAATGTGTTTGAGCATGAACTATTTAGCTCCCCCTATATGAATGCTCCCCCTACAACTGAGACCACTCCCTATTTACAAGATTTAGAGAATTACAAAAGAATAAAAGAACTAAAGAAAATTGACTAACAATATTTAACAAATTTGTTGAAATATTCCAAAAAATATTTACTTCCTTATCAAAATCTTGTTTTTCTCCCCCTTTTGCCATTATCAAAAGACTGACAAAAAACAATGGAGCAGTAGGAACAAAAAATAATATATCATAACGAGATAAAAATTTCCACATTGTAGAGAATGGATCGATGATTCGATTTTTTTATAATAAGAAGAGAGATATTTTAAAATTAATCTGACATTTAAGCAAAAAAAAAGCACTTACTAACCACGCATAACCATAAGGACTTTTAAATCGGATTAGCAGTTACTTATTAGTTACCATACTCCATCCATGCATAACCATAAGGACTTTTAAATGAGAATGGAGTAATGATAAAAATAATTCACTCACATGCTCCATCCATGCATAACCATAAGGACTTTTAAATGAGAATTGATGCATGAGAGTTGTTGTTGTTATTATTATTATTATTATTATTATTATTATTATTATTATTATTATTATTATTTTCTTTTACTTTAAAAAATAATCCACTCTTCTCATTATGAACGATAGAAAGATGGTACAAATAGAAATGATCGTGGAATAAGTTACCAAGTTAATTATATTATGTAATATCCAGTACTGAATACCATATTCAAATCAATCTTTGGATAATATCCAAAACTGGTTTGAATCCTAGAAATTGAAGTTGAAAGTATGTATCCAAAAATATTTCAACTAAAAAAATGAAAATGATTAGTCAATTTCTATAATCCCCAAATCCAAACGTAATCTGGAAAATCTGTCTTCGGGGAGGGGTTTTGTGAAAATATCAGCAAGTTGAGCCTCAGTTGAAATATATTCAATGCAAATGTCTTCCTTAGCAATGTGATCTCTAAGAAAGTGGTGTCTCACATCAATGTGTTTTGTGCGTGAATGATGAACAGGGTTATTTGACAAGTCTATTGCACTTTTACTATCACATTTTAATGGAACTTGTTTATAAACTAAGCCAAAATCAGAAAGAGTTTGCATCATCCATAAAATTTGAGCACAACAACTTCCTAAAGCAATATATTCTGCTTCAGTGGTGGATAATGCAACACAATTCTGTTTTCGACTTGACCATGAAACTAATGAATGTCCTAGCTTGAAACATGTCCCACTAGTGCTTTTCCTGTCAACCAATGAACCAGCATAATCAGCATCAGAATAGCCAACTAAATCAAAATTTTCACAAGAAGGGTACCATAATCCAAATTTGTGTGTGTGTGAAAGATATCTCAAAATTCGTTTAGTGGCTTTCAAATGAGATTCTTTAGGATTAGATTGAAAACGTGCACACAAACACATAGAAAACATAATATCAGGTCTAGAAGCAGTAAGATAGAGAAGTGAACCAATTATCCCTCGATATTTTTTCTGATCAACAGAAATTCCTTTCTCGTCTTTGTCCAACTTTGTTGATGGGCTCATAGGAGTTCTCAATGGTTTGGAATTCTCAACTCCAAATTTCTTCAGCAGTTCCAACACATACTTGGATTGTGAAATAAAAATACCATCACTACTTTGCTTGATTTGGAATCCAAGAAAATATTTTAATTCTCCAACCAAGCTCATCTCGAATTTAGCCTGCATGACTTTTTCAAATTTCTCGCACAAGTGTTCATTAGTAGCACCATAAATAATATCATCCACATAAATCTGAACAATCAAAAATTCACTTCCATTATGTAATAGAAACAGTGTCGTGTCAGCACTCCCCTTTTTAAAGCCATTTTCCAGAAGATATGTACAAAGGCAGTCATACCAAGCTCTAGGAGCTCGCTTAAGACCATATAATGCTTTTTCTAGTTTATACACATGATTAGGAGAATCATGATTTTCAAAACGGGAGGGTTGTTCAACAAAAACTTATTCTTTCAAATCACCATTTAGAAAGGTACTTTTTACATCCATTTGTTTAAGTTTGAAACCCTTATAACATGCAAAACTTAGTAAAATCCTAATGGCTTCTAACCTAGCCACTGGAGCAAATGTTTCATCAAAATCTATGCCTTCTATTTGGTTATATCCTTTTGCAACCAACCTAGCTTTGTTTCTAATTACATTTCCTGATTCATCAAGCTTATTTTTGAACACCCATTTAGTTCCAACAATTGGATAGTCATTAGGCCTAGGAACTAATTTCCAAACCTTATTTCTCTCAAATTGATTAAGTTCATCTTGCATTGCTAAAACCCAACTTTCATCATTAAGAGCCATTTCAATATAATCAGGTTTCAATCTCAAAAATAAAACCACTGTGGCAACAAAATGCACATAAATTTTTATCAAATGACGAGCGAGTGCGTATACCTTCCGTAGGATTACCTATAACCAATTCAGGAGGATGATCGGATTTGAACTTCAATCTACCAGCATCAACAGTCCTACTTTCAGCTTTCTCACTAGATGTCCCTTCTTCAATGCCTTCATGATCTACCCCATCGTCAACCGTCTTTTCAGTCGTCCTTTCCGGGTCAGATTCATCGAATTTCACATTGATTGATTCAACAATTGTTTTTGTTCGTTTGTTGTATATCCTGTAAGCCTTGCTCCTTGTTGAATAGCCGATGAAAATTCCCTCATCAGCCTTTGATTCAAATTTTCCAAGTTGATCACCTGTGTTAAGAATGAAACAAGGACATCCAAATATACGAAAATAAGAAATGTTAGGTTTCCTTTCATGCCATAATTCATAAGATGTTTTGTCAAGTATTAGTCTAATCATTACTCTATTTATTACATAAAATGAAGTATTCACTGCCTCTGCCCAAAAGTTTAGAGGTAGTTTATACTCACTCAACATGGATCTAGCCAATTCCTGTAATGTACGATTTTTCCTTTCAACCACCCCATTTTGTTGAGGTGTTCGTGGAGAAGAAAATTCATGTTTTAAACCATTTTCTTCACAAAAGCTTTCAAATTCCAAATTTTCAAATTCGCCTCCATGATCACTTCTCAAATTTTTAATTGAAACTCCTTTTTCATTCTGAACAAGTTTTGTAAATTTTGAAAAATAATCAAAAGATTCAGACTTTTTGGCTAAGAAATAAACCCATGTAAATCTAGAGTAATCATCAACCAATACATAACAATAACGTTTTCCATTCAAGCTTGCAATTTCATTTGGTCCAAATAAGTCCATGTGAATTAATTCAAGGGCCGTTGATGTGCTAACAATGTTTTTAGGGCGAAATGATGATCGAATAAGCTTTACCAAGGAACATGCTTTACACACTTTATTATTTTTAAATTTTTGATGTGGTAACCCTCTGACTAATTCTTTTGTTTCAAGTGTTTCTAAGAGGCTCATGCTAGCATGTCCAAATCTCCTATGCCATAAAGATGCCTCTTCGTCAGTGGCTACCAAACATCTAGAAAGATTTAGATTATCAAACGAAATTGAGTAAACATTTCCTTTTCTTTTGCCCATAAAAACAATGTTATTAGAAGATTTATCAATGATTTTGCAAGTATCACTATCAAAAACTACATTCATACCTTTGTCACATAGTTGGCTAATAGAAATGAGATTGTGATGCAAATTATCTACGTGTAAAACATTAGTCAAGGAAAAAGTACCGTTACCTACTTCACCTTTACCAATAATCTTACACTTGCTATTGTCTCCCATGATCACATTTCCACCTTTAAAATTCTCTAGTCTAAGGAACTTCGATTTGTCACCTGTCATATGTCTAGAACACCCTGAATCTAGAAACCATTCTTGTTGCTCCTTAGCCCGCCAACAGACCTCACTAAATTCCTCTGAATTATTATTTGGTGGATTCATGACTCTAGAGTTAAAGAAAGATAGCCTCGCTCTGATACCACTTGTAGGATCTAGATTAACCCTAGAGGGGGGCGGGGTTGAATATGGTTATAGCAAATTTTCTTGATTTAAACACAGAAATAAACTACAGAAATAAATATGCTGAAAAGTAAATCACACACAAAATTTACCCAGCTTCGGCAACCCCTACCTACTGCTGCATTCCCAGATTTCTATTAGAATTAAATAGTATCCCGCTTACAAACGCTCTACTAGACTCGCAAACCCTTGCTCCCGCTCACAAACACTCTCATAGACTCGCACACCCTGCTCTGCCTATAGAGTTTCGGAAACTCGCAAACTCTGCTCCCGCCTATAGAGTTTTGCAAACTCGCACACCCTGCTCACTGAACTAATTCTAACTAGACAATCTGACACTACCTACAACCTAGGTGGTGATTTACCAATAATTTGACTCAAAAAGAAAAACAGACTTCAAAAATAAGAGCAGGAGCAAAAATTAAAATACAAACTTGAATCCATATTTTTTGCTCAAAAAAATAAACCCTATTAAAAAATAAACTAAAGCCCTTTAAAATAAAAACCCTTTTTATAAACCAAGGCCGACCCTCTTTTATTTCTATAGCCAGATCCACTTTTATTTTCTTTGAGAAATGATGGCGGCTTTGATTTGTCGTTCAATCTCCTTGAAATCCAAATTGGGGCTTTGACTGGTTTGTGATGCTCTTGCGCGCTACTTCTCTGATGATTAATTGTCTTATTTGCGTTGCCTTTGCTTCTCCGATGATCAATTTTGAAATTAGGGCTTCTGGAGTTCGGCTTCAATTTGGTATGTAACTTTCCTTTTTGCTTTTCTGGATTGAATGCTTGAATTCAATTTTTTCTCACTTGTCGGTAATGAACTTGGGTGAATATTTGGATTTGATTCGATTTTCTCACACCCCCACTTTCGATGATGGTTTGGGAGACGTATTTATATGGATTCTGAAACCCTATAATTTGTTCGTATCAAATTGATGCTTTCCTAATCTTCGCTTTCCTGATATAGTGACTTACTTGATGCATACGGTCTTGGTTTTCAAACGTTTGATTTTACTTGAGTAATACATCAAAGACTTTCTGGTTTTACTTTGTGACTTTTTCCGAGATACGTATTTGGTTTTCTTGACTTGGTCATCTCTAATCTTTTGTCAACTCTGACTTCGGCTTTGCTGTGAATTACAGCTTTGACTTTCTGCATTGTTAATCTTTCGACTTTCACTGTGAATTACTTTAGTTGATTGCCACTGCTTCGGCCGTCTTTGTGTTCATCCCTGTGAGCTTTGACTCTGGCCATCTTCTCTGATGATGTTGATTTCACTGTTGTATTATGTACTTGGGCTTTGAAATTTTTTGTAGTTTAGTATCTTTACTTGAATTTATCTCGGTGGTCATTACTGCACTCATGTTGTTGTATACTGATTCTTGATGGCTTGCATGATGCATTTTGACTTGACTTGCTACCTGGTCGACACTTGCAGTTTACTGTGTCAAGTAGTTGTCTTCATATTGTCACTATATCATGTTCGATACAGTTTTCATGCTTGTGACATGCATTTGATTGTCTGCACTGTCCACTGCCCTTATGTTGCTCACCACGTTGCATACATGTTTTCATTCACTTGAGTCTCTGGATGGTGCATTGCCACACGGAACTCGATTCATTATTTGCTGCATTCATTTGTTTGTTGCAGTCCATATTGCTGTTGGTCTTGATCATGGTTGATACACTTTACATGCTGTCTTCATATTGTTGTTTGCTTCATGTACCCTACTGCCTTTAACTTCTGGTTGGTCACCTTGTACTTCTGGATGCACTTGTTTGATTTTCTGGACAACTGCTTTATCACTTTTGCTTCACTGAGTTTGTTGTGCCACTTATGCATTGTTGTCATTTGGTATCTTTGCATTCATCACTGCCATACTCATTGTTACTGCTTCTTTTGTTGGTTGTTGTTCTTTGAATGCATCTGATCTGATGGCATGTTTAACTCATGATGCTTGTTCTTTAAGATTTGCACTTGCACACTTGCTCTTGTTGGCTACGCACACGAGTTGGCGAGGCAGTGCACGCGTGTATGAATGTACACGTGTGTATTGCAGCCACTTATGATTACCTGTCCCTGATAGGAATACAAGTATATATATCTACGTGCACAACTTTGTGTGTGATCAATTCAAATGTAAATGATGATAAACGACCCAAATAACTGAGGCACCAATAAAAACAAATTTATAATTTTGCAAATTCAAATTTGTTTATTTTCAGATTACTGCTGTAGTTGCTAATTATACAGGTACACAGGAGACAAGACAAGAACTGGAGCTGGACAATGTAGATAGATGCAGATTTAATGTTTTGTAAAAATGTACAGTGTTGTGTGTTGTAGTGAGAGAAAATATGAATATGAAATGTATAAACTAGTGTTTGTATATAGAGAGCTCTGAAAACTTTGTAAAATATTCATATTGAATAAAATACTGATTGAATTCAATATAAATTCTGTGCAATAGTATTAATATTCAATATGAATATTTATTCTTATATGTATATAGTACAATCTGCAAACACTTATTGATATATATATTTGTTATTATCAAACAAAAATTCACATCAAACAATTAACTTAGTGTTTGATATGACTCCAGGTCATAACTACATGGGATAGAGTTGGTGAACTGTCACCAAAATTAATGAAAAGCAAATTACAAGTACATCGAATGGAAAGTAATATTTCAACTTTTTAAATAGAAATTCACACGAAAGCTCAACTAAAAAACAAAATATTTTATTCACATGATAGGTTTTAATATTATAGTACAAATTATTTCAAAAGACGGGGATTCAGACCCATACAATCATAGCTAATAAATGGAATAACGAACAAAGGACTATGCAGACTATACACGCATTGAGCTGAAGTGATGGCTATTTCTTTGACCTCCACTCTTTTTTGTATTTTTAATGAGTTGTGCCGCTTGAGCCCCCGATGCTTCTCTTACTGTATTCCCTGTCGCCTTTTGCAGGAGAGCTTATAAAGGTAGGAGGGAGTTCATTTGGGAAACGACCCGCCATGTGGTATAATTTGTAGTGGCATAGGGTGTGGGTCGTTGATGTCCACCACGATAGGCTCAGCTTTAGCCTTTTTCTTCAGCTGCTCCTCCTTTCCAATCAGCTCTTTCAAGCTAATCATATCAGTGTTCGAAGGCATAGGTAATCATGATGTCATTAGATTCATGTGCAGTACTTCGATCTTATCATCATCAAGAGCCCATATGACTTGAGCATCATGCCCCGGTACTATTAGCTATCAGAATCTCTTCTGGATTCTCTTGTTGCTCCATAGCAGCATCGCTTTGGGGAGTTTGATCGGGACCCGAAAGACTTGCAAAATTTGTTAAAATAGAGAAATAAGCTTAAAACCTTTAGGTGTGAAGAACAAAACCATTTATAAATTGGAAAGAAAAGTGCAATACCTGTATCCAATTGACTCTCGGTGGTTGTTGGGGCACCTCCTTCCAAAATAGGTGATAACACTTTGGATTGATAGACGGGCTTATCTGGATCATAGCCCTAGTCATGCTTTGAGCCGAAGAAGACCGATGCTCCAGCTTCTTGGAAAGAAGATGGACCCTTAGGACCAGCCTCTGAACATCTGGTATTATGTTCCCCTTCTCAATAAGTGCAAAAGCATTGAAGTATCGGAGTTTCGCGGTAGCCAGATCTAGGGGCTTGTCTCTGTAGAGATTCTCCTACACTAATTTTTCTTCACCAAGTTCAGCTCCACCCAGTTTTCCCTTTTTAATCTCAATGATACGCTCCCAAGCTGATAGAGTTAAGGTTATTCGACAGGGGAAATTTTATAATTTGTTACATATATCTAACTCGTTGAGCAATCTTGTTCATGATAAAGGTGTTTCTTTCTATTATATACTTGATATAATCTGGTTATAATAATTAATTAATTAGGCAAAAAACATATTTAATAGAAAATCCATAAATGACATATTTGGTGATAGTAGATACAAAGTGTTGTAACGGTGAGTAATTTATCAGAATGAAACAAATATACCATTTTAAATTTTTATAGTCAAGATGCATCAAGACTGGATATCGATGTATTCGTTGAGACTAGAGTATGTAACTCTTTCCAAATGTTAGGCAGTGTATTACTCATGATTGCCGAGGGCGTCGGTGGGTTACATACTGATAGTTATTGGATAAATATTGAACGACTCACTCAATAGTTTTCTATTGATTGGTATAACTAAGGTCAAACAGAAAATATCGATGTGACTAATTTACACAGTTCTCTCGACTTGAGAATACTGTGAATCTTCAACATCATTAGATAAATTGATTATTCAACATAACTAAATTGATTATTTAACATTCATCCATCATTATTATAAGATTGTTTATCCTTAAACATCATTAGATAAAATGATTAATTAATTTCAAAGCATCATTAACCACGTGATTTGTTAATTTTAAACACATCGTTAATAAGTTAATTAGTTTGCTTTAATCCTTATTGATTAATTAACTAAATTAAATAATCCCTATTAAAATTGTTAATTATTTTTGAAAACAACATTAATCAAAACTTATTTAACTTGTAAAATAATTCCAAGCACGGTAATGAAAACAAACGGTTTCGATAAAAAGCGATTCAATGAAAGTGCCGATATAACGACTATAGGTATACAGGCAGTTCAACATTCGAGTATATGACATTTACGATGCAACCTACCATCACGAAGCAAGGGAATGAACATATATACATGGAAAAGCACTCATTTCCAACGGAATTAGTTTAACTAGTAGATTTTTATATAACGATTATCTTACTGACTGTCCAAAGAGACTAATTTTCAAAGCAACAAACCAATCCAACAACCAGTCCATTATTACAATAATATAAAGCATTCAATAGCTAGAAAGAGCATGAATATAGTTTACACTTAATAGGTCAAAGGTGAATCTTTACTCGCAACAACACTTCTAACTTAACCAGTGCACCACAATAACTCGTTGAGTCAAAGGTGAATCTTTACTTACAACAACACTTCTAACATAACCGGGGCACCTCAACAACTCGTCGAACTTACGAACAAACTTCACTACACCTTAGCTCACTTTTTTGGGCTCTTAGTGGGTTGTCTTATGGGTTTGGCATGGATAACACGGGGCTAGGCCTTGGATTTTTTTTGAGGTGGAATGGCTATTGTTTTAGGAGAGGAGTGTTTGTAGATGAATATGTATGGAGTCTATCCTGATTTTTAGTAGTGTATTCACTAGTTTTTAACTTTGAAATTAATTTTAGAAGCCATGGATATTCTTGAATATGAAGAGAAGATAAGTGAATATTAAAATGAAGATGTAAAGTGAAAAATGTGTGGAGATGGTGGATATTTACAGGTAATGAAGTGGGATATTAATTTAAATTAACTTAAAATATATTAAATGTTGTCATGTGCATGCTTCCATACCTCCACCCTTACCTTAGAAGCACATGCAACAACCTCCCCACAAACCCCCAGGTCCACCCTCTACCATTGCAGCGATTTGGGATTTTCGATCCTCGAAAATCGAAATCAACACATTTACTGTATAACATGCCGAATATTCAAGTGCCAGAAATACTGATCGCTAGGGGTGAAGATGAAGAAGAGATAGAAACAATCAGAAACAACAACACAGAATCTCACAATCACAGTAGATAAAATATAATATATAATAACAGATTTTATACAAAATAATCTGTAGTTGTCAATATACACACAATCATTAGAGTACAATAACAATCAATCTGGACAATTATAATAACTTGTCCTCATAAATATTGAACATTCAATTTAACACACACCGCTAAATATAAATCAAGTACGTGAATGCCCGAGTCTCCTCCAGCTCGTCTTCTGAGCTCCATAGCATTCTAACCTTAATCTATAATACTCGGTCTGACTCCAGCATTATAATAAAATAACAACCGAGACAGTCTAGAAAACCAGCGTGAGGAAACACACTCAATTTAAAATATTACTTCTATCAAAATTCTTGAAAAAACCAAGATATTTCGTAAAATCACGCCGCACATAAATACGAAGGGTTTTTGCCTTAAGATAACCAAAACATTTTATATCAAAATCATCTGATATTATAATAGTGTCTATAGAAAATAAATTAGAAAATAGTTGAAATGCTTGCATCTCACGTTTCAGCATACTTAGTATACAACTTAAACCGTACAGGCTCATTGTGGATATTGGATTCCATATAATGACTGGGCTACCGGGTTACCACCAATCACAGTACACTCTAGAAAAATGTACGAGGACCTCGCCTGGATCCCCTGCCAACATAGGACTGGCCTAACCCTTGCTGGATAGTACCGAATATGTTATCATCCTGGGTGTTTCCATCGAGCGCTCTCTTTTACCTGCACAACCATATCAATAATTATAATATATCCGAGGGTATCTAGAAAAGTGATAACATACCCTACTTGGGGCCGACCCACTTAGCCCTGCTGCATCGCCCTTGTTTTAGTCATTCTCGCTTGATGAGGCATAAGGCTACGTTTTACCTTTAGAATAACATTCATACTTGGAACGATAATACTGCCTTCCAGGAAATGATGCAAAGATAGCATTCATCCACACAAGTTGTTCTGGGTTTAAACAAACCAAATCTCCAAAATTACTGCTTTCATTATCTTCATGATGTCACAATTCGTAACGCACAAATTGGATCGAAGTGGTTTTCGAACAAATAATCTGATCCTGGTCTCTTCGAAACAATCAATGAATTTGGCCAGATTTGATAGTCAGTTATTTAACTATCAAATAACACACATAAGCAGTCAATAGGCGCATATTATAAATTTTTCAAAATATTTATTTTTAAATACCATTACAAATATATATATATCCAAATCTCTTCTAATTTCAATATTCAAAAAAAAATCAAAATACTTATATCCATAACAGGATATCTCTAAATCATATCATTACTTAGAAATTTTCAATTATCAATCTCCATTTATTGTTCAAAACTTTTGAAAAATATTTCTATAATAATGTTGTTGTTAAAATATTTCCAATCCCGCCAGTTCAATACTTAGTAAATATTAATAAGTATATTTTCCTAAAATATTTTTATTTCCAATACTTAGGAGATATTCCCTTTTATTTCATACTTCTCAAAATCCTGATAATCCACTTGTAATTTCCTTAACTTATTTATAACGTATAAGTTTCCTGAATTCATTAATTAATTCTATTTAAAATTTCCAAAATCAATTACACTTGTCTATAATTCCAACTACCCATTTCTAACTTCCTTTCAAGGAATTATAAATCATTTTTTAAGTTTCTATTTTTAAATACTTTGGAAATTTTCTTAAGTTCCCCGAATTCGTTTTTGAGAATTTCTCTTGTAAAATCACACCTATTAAATAAACACCGTTTGCAAATGTCGAGAAGTTTATTAATAAATTTAAATCATTTTAGAACTATATATATATATATATATATATATATGATAACTAATACTAAAGAATAATAATAATATATTATAAAAACATGTTTAAGTAATTATTGAAATTCATTAAAACACTTTAAATAAACATCAATAGCTCATTCCTAATTCATTTTTAAATAAAACCAATCGATTCACAAAGCTTATTATAAATATGCGAATTCATTCCAATAAATATTAAATATTTGAATAATCCATTTACTTGAAATATTTCAATACTGAACCGCTTTAACAATATAGTTTATTAAATAGAAATCCTATTTTAAAACATTTAATTTCTTGACAAAAAATTATTTTAAAAATCCAATATTCCAATTTCAATTTATACATCCCTCTAGATTCATTTCACATCGACTACATCTCAATTTCATAATCATTCTCATATTCAAAAATAGATTCCACTTTTTTCTTTCAAAAACGATTTCCATACCTCGATATAAATTCACATTGTAAATTTATATTTACAATTTGTCAACTTTTATCATTTTCCCTTATTTATATTTTTTTTATAAATCTATAAACTCCTTTGAATTCCACTTGTTTATAAAACTAAACTCATTTATATAATCTCATTTTATAAATCCATTTCTTAATAAATTCCATTTATTTTTCAAATCTATTTTTAATATCGACTTCAACTTCTTTTCCATAAATCCAGAATATCACTTAAGAATCCATTGTTAAGAATCCTTTATATAATTATTTTTAAATCTTTACTTTGAAACATTTTACGAATTGTTAAGTACAACTCCAAATCAAATTATTACTTTACACAAATCAATTTCTTTTTAGAATAATCTAAATTTTGATATAAATATTTTTATATTCAAAATCTCCTTTTAAATTCTTTCAAATTCAAAAATAATATTTATGGTATCTAAAATACCAAAATTATGGCCAGTGCTACTATAGCATCCAATATATCAAACATATGACAATCCATAACAGATAATTTAATTACATCATATATCACTATATATGAAAAACAATCAATATATATTTGTGGAATCCGGTTCGATCCCTCCAACCTATTTCCCTGCATTCACATATGTTAGATAACGTAAAATACCAATCCCGCTTCGAAGCAAGACATCGCGGTAATATAAGGTCATCCGCTATTGGCGCGATGCATAGTGTCTCGTCCGCTTCAGTAGGCGGGAAATATATCCAACTATTGATATATACTACTATATACATATAATATAACATCCAATTGATAATAATATATCAATTCAAGCAATCATCCAATAATTTATTTGAATTAAACCAGTCAACCAAATTGAGTGAGATTTACTCACCTTGATTTTTAATTTGCCGAACATCCAGATTTTAAATTTTCTAAAATCCCAATTGACTTCGTAAAACCCCAAACAAATTTTATTGCATGATATTCTTTGATACAATTCCGGTGCTGCTCGTTTCACAAGATTTCAACCTCGTATGTGAAAATTACATGATTTATATTTTTTTTTTCTGATTTACATATATAACCACTGAAGCCTAAATTAAGGTAATTAACAACAATTATGCTATATAACCAAATTGCCCGATCATAGTAGAAGGATCGACCCAGGCGCATGCGACTTTGTTTACAACTCGACCACCCCTGCAACAACCGCCCACTGCCTCTTTACACGCGCATGCCATACAGTATCCAACGAGCAATACTCCACTACCGCGTGCATCTGATGTCGCCCATGACCTGCAGTTGCCACCTCGCACAGACGACACCCCCAATCGCGAGCGCCAGCTCGACTTCCCTTCGTGAATTCCTGCATAAGCACTGCATCGCCATCATCAGTGCCTCTTCTCCGTTAACGAGCATACGCGAGCGTTCCTGCCTCCCAATTCCAGGTGCTCGTCCATCGCGATTCAATCGCACGATTGTATATTTTTTTTATTTGGATCGATTTGAACTGGGAAGAGTACGAAGGAAGTCGCGACTTATAAGCAAGGGGAAGGCTGCATCGTACGATTTACGCATTTAGGTCGGCTCAAGATGTTAGGGTTTGACTTTTTAGTTGATTTTTATAATTTTATATTCGAAATATCTCGTATAACCTAACTCGAAATCACGAACTCTTATCGAGGCATGCTGCCTGGCGTTCCAATGTTATACCCCTATTCCGAACGCAATGAAATAAGTTATGGGACCTAATTCGATCGTATGTGGAATATATCTTTTTGAATCGACTATCATTAATTAAATTTTCGATATTAATTTCAACATGTTTCTACCCCGCACAATCAAATGATAACTTCAAATGCTATGAAATTTGAAATCCCCTAATAATACACGCATCCAATAAAACTGGCTTCGTCGAATTTAGAGACTGTGCCTCGGGTCGCTATTTTAACAAGTCGATTAAATCGACGATTTGAAAAATTGGCGAAATCACTTGAAATTCCAATTTTATAAACCTACTAACTCAATTCTAATCTAAATAGAATACATATCAACATTAGAAATCGTTTTCGATTCATATTCAATTCAAATTTCAATTATTTTCCATTTCCATATCTCCATAAATCATTATATTTGAAATTTAAATTATTCTGTAATTTCAACCAAAATCTTCATGTTCCAAAATAAATTTAAATATTTAAAACCACCTAAATATTCAAAATCAAATGAAGGAAAAATCCAAGTCGTTACATTACTTCCCTCTAAAAAGAATTTCGTCCCCGAAATTGTTAAGGTAGGACGAATGACCCAAACCCATTAACTTATCCAAAATCCACTTAGTTAAAATCCGGTATTTCACTTTTCCAATCTTTTAGTTCTATATAAAACAATTAGCTTTCGTTTCTAAGTCAAAATCCTTATTTCAATTGTAATTCGATCCAAGTCGTTACATTACTTCCCTCTAAAAAGAATTTCGTCCCCGAAATTGTTAAGGTAGGACGAATGACCCAAACCCATTAACTTATCCAAAATCCACTTAGTTAAAATCCGGTATTTCACTTTTCCAATCTTTTAGTTCTATATAAAACAATTAGCTTTCGTTTCTAAGTCAAAATCCTTATTTCAATTGTAATTCGAAATAAATTATGGTTAACAAAAATTTTCCAAAACTCTCAAAATTCTAACAACCTAAATTTTCGAATTTTTTTTTGCAATTTCTCCCTTGTACAAAGAGACTTTTGCAATATGAAAAAGAAGATAAAAATAATATACATCAAACCATATGGTTGGAAACACAATATATATCAATATTTATTTCATTTTAATGCGTAGGCGTACCTTATATTAGCGTTATTAACCGAGTGAGCTTACCTTATTTGCAATTTCTCAACCCAAATCTAGTCCAATAGCCTTCATGTACCTGTACTTACTTAAACAAAACCCAAAAGTAACAAAAACATGAAATTTTACAACATTTCATTTATTGGAAATGAAATCGATTTGTTATATATCGAGAGAGATGTATAAATGTCAAAATGGTTATATTGGATTCTAAAATGGTTTTTTATTGAGAAGTTAAGTTTTTTTAGAATAAGATTTCTATTTATTAAAAATGAACTGGGAATGAATTATTAATATTTATTTAAAGGTGATTTGATATTTTAAATAATTTGTTGAACGTGTTTTAAAAATAAATTGTTATTCTTTAAAAATACTTATCATATGTATATACATATAGAGAATTTTGGAAGGATTTAGATTTATTTATAAACTTTCTCGAGATTTGTAAATGGGGTTATTTAAATGGATATGACTTTGACAAGGAATCTTATAAGATATTTTGGAAGAGAAATGGAATTTTCTAAAACGATAGAATATGGGACATGAGAAATGGATATGAATTGATAAAAGAAGTTATGAATTGTTAGTTGGAATTATAAATGAGTATAATTGGTTTTTGGAATGGTAAAAGGAAATTTATTAATATTTTCGGGGTTTTGTGGGATAAGTTATGAAATATTTTCTATGTTTTATACTAAAATGATTTTGGAGAATCTGTCTATCATTATTCTCCTAAGTATTGAAAAGTGGATTTTGGAAATTATTTTAAGAGAGGAATGATTTATATAGAATATTTTCCTAAGTGTTATAAATTGGGTTCGAAAATATTTCTAAGTGTTGAAATGGTTCAAAAATATCCTGTGATGGATAAGTGTTTGAAATTATTTTTAGAGGATGAAATACTGGAAGAGATTTGAATATATATCTTTGTAAAGATATTTTAAAACAAATGTTCTAGGAAATTTATAATATGGGCCTAGTGACTGCTTATGTGTGTTATTTGATAGCTAAATAACCATCTATCAAATCTGATAAATTTTGTTGATCATTTCGAAGAGACCGAGGTCGGATTTAATTATCCAAAAATACTTCGATCCGATTTGTGTGTCACAAATTGTGATATCGTGAAGTAAATGAAGACGGCGGTCTTGGATATTCGGTTTGTTCAAACGCAGAACAACTTGTATGGGTGAATGCTATCATTGCATTGTTGCCTTAGAGGCAGTGTTAGCATTCCAAGTATGAATGTTATTCTAAAGTTAAAACATAGCCTCAAGCCTCATCAATCGGGAATGACTAAAATAGGGAAGATGCAGTAGGGCTTAGTGGGCCGCACCCAAGTAGGGTAAGTTATCACCTTTCTAGATACACTCGGATATATTATATTATAAATTATGGATATGTTTGTGCATGGAAAAGAGAGCACTCGATTAGGGTGGGAAAAACTGGGGCGATTACATATTTAGTACTAACCAGGTTAGGCCAAAACCTATGTTGGCAAGGATTGTTAGGTACGACATTGGTACTTTTTTTAGAGGTGTACTGTGGCAGGCGGTACCCCAGTAGCCCAGCCATTGTATGGAATATAATATCCACTACAAGCCTGTATGGTTTGGATTGTGCCCAACTATGCTGAAATATGAGATGCTAGCATTTTAGCTATTTTCTAATTTACTTTCTATAGGCAATATTGTAATATCAGGTGATTTTAATATAAAATGTTTTGATCATCGTAACGTAAAAACCCATCGTGTTTATTTATAACATGGTCTTACGAGATACCTTTGTTTTCAAAGGATTTTGAAAATAGTAATAATTAAAATTAAGTGTGTTTTTGTTACGCTGGTTTTCCAGACTGATTTGGGTGTTATTTTATTATAATGCTTGGTTTAGAACGAGTGTTATAAATTTAGGTTACGATGCTATGGAGCTAAGGATACGAGGTAGATGACATAGACGTATTCCCGTACTTGATTTATATTTCCATTGAGTGAGGACAAGTTATTATAACTGTCCAGATTGATTGTTGATTGATGTACTCTGGTAATTGTATGTATATTAACAGTTATAAATTCCTTGTATAAAAAACTATTTTTATATATTATATTTTGTTCTACTGCGATTACGAGATTCTATGTTGTTGTTTTTTTCTTCTTCTATCTTTTCCATTTTACCCCAACAGTCCGCCTTTTCATGTAATTTATAACTTGTTTACCATATTTTTATAAAAATAAAAGACAATTAAAAGTATGACACTTGTTTAATCAACTTACAAATGTTTAATTGCATGTTAAAAATAATTACACTTTAGTTGACATGTGCGGTTATATTGTCAGCTTAGGCTGTATGGAAAAGTGGGCCGTTATAGATTTATAAAGAAATATGTAAATGGTCTTGAAAATTAAAAAAGAGTTTTGTAAATTTAAACTGGTGATTTATAAAGAGTTTTGTAAATGGGTTTGGGATTTAAGTTAAGGAGATTCATAAATAAAAGAGATTTATTAAGAGGATTTATAGAAGGAAACTTATAAAAGAATTTGACATTGGATTTCCTTTAACAGACCTTCTTAATTCTGGTGGTGTAGACATTTTTTCCACATATAACACCGAAGGAAAATTGTTTGAGGTTATTCGTATCTCTATTTTAATAACATATAGTTTGATTCTTTTAATATGATTTTGAAACGAGAAATCTTTCACAATGTTTTATGAATATACTTATGCCAGCGAGATATGTATGTGACTATATTAATCAAATATTTTGGAAAGAGATTTAAATAATAATGATTAATTTTGATTCTTAATGATTTCTATAGGTAATTAAATATCTAAATTTATATTTTATTTATTTATTTGATAGTTAAATATGAGACTATCAAATCTGGATCAAAATGTAACTTCGAGAATATCTAGAAGAAGCACCTAAGTTATATGGCACATTCATCTTCAGTGATGTTGTACGTTGCGTATAAATTTCATTTTGTTCTCCTATGAAATATGATAGGGAGATCCATCCATTTAAATGCTTAGGCGGTGATCACTGTTCCTATGTATTGTCATATTATTTCCAAAAGAACCAGGGTTGAGTTTACCAGAACTATCGCATGTTGTTTCGAAGAGACCACGATCGAATAGGTATAAGTTATCCAAAAACCACTTTGATCCAACTCAAGTGTTTCAAACTGAAGACATCTTGAAGATGATTGAAGATGGAGCTTTTTGAAGTGCAAGGACCATTTTCTACTAACTCTAAGCGTGATTCCAAAATGGATGTATAAAGGTAGTGCCTTAAGTTTCATTCAAACCTAGAACGGACTTGTATGGATGAATGCTGACATTACTTTTTGCCTGGAGGGCCGTGTTGACATTTTAAGAGAGTTTGCTATATAAAAGGGTGTTCGTAGCCTCAAGCCTCATCAATTGCGAAAATGACTAAAGCTGGGACATATAGTAAGGCGATATGTTTGCTCACATTAGGGTATGGTCATCCCAAAGTCTATTGTCGATATCTCTATGTATGCTTTGAGGCTCATTTTGGTTATTCGATCGCAACCCAACGGTGATCATATTCGACGGTATCTAGTAAAGGGTAGGGCTAGTCCATAGTAGCAGCGAAGCAATGTGTTGTAGCCTCTTAAACATTTTATCTAGAGGTGTACAAATTTTGTGGGTGGACCCTAACCCTTTCAAAGGTGGAATCCATTCTCTAGTGCCCTCGGACTTGATTATATATTTATTATGCTGGAATTTAATAATGTAACAAATTCAGCTATGATTAATATGTATTTGTACTCAAGACATTATCATAATATCATTGGATTTTATGTAAATATGTTTTGATTTCTTAAGGTAAAAACCAGTCTTTGATATTGTGTGGCGTGGTCTTACGAGATAACATTGATTTTAAAAGGATTATTGCTACGACCTAGAATTTTAGTCATTCGAATTTGGAATAGTTAATTGATTTAAAATATTTAAATTTAATATTATAAGTTAAATATGTAACGACCCATATTTTTAACTATTTTAAATTATTAAATTTAATATAATTATCAAATTAAAAATGGTTATAAATAAAAATTTAATGACTTATTAAGGTAATTTATTATATATAAGCTTTAATAAAATTTTGAAATAACAAATTCCGAAATTTTAGAAATAATAAGTATCGAAATGAATTCAATGTATTGACTGTGTTTATAATCAATAACCCGGGTTGAAGATTAAATGTTGAATTATTTAGAAGATAATAAAATAATTAATAAATGTTGAATTATTCATTGAAAAATTTAATCGTTTGAATTTAATATTGGAAATTATTCAAATAATTGAATTCTAAATTAAATATGAATGAAATTATTTTGAAAGTTGATTTAAATTTTTTATTTAAATGAGAATGAAGATTTTAAAATTTTAAAATTGAATTTAAAGTGATTAAATTAATTTTTGGAAATTACTTATTTTTAATTAACGAGTATTTAAAGCCATTTGTACCACTGTCTTGGATTTTGACGAAACCAATTTCATCGGATCTGTAACAGTGAATTATTACACTAATTCAAGTTTCGTAGCGATCAGACTTATCGTTCGGCCGTGCGAGCTTGAAACAGGTAGAAATAAATTTAAGGAATTTAGTTAAATAAATTAATTTTGAAAAGCTATCTTTTGCATATGACCGAATCAGGCCTTGAAAGTAGTTCCATTGCAGTCAAAATAGAATGAATAATATACAGAAAACCAGCCGACATGCTTCGTTTGGAGTTTGGAATTTCGCAGGCCAATCAAGTTAGATATTTTCTTATTATAATATATATATATATATATATATATATATATATATATATTCCATCGTTCGACCATTTGTACACCCTGCCACCCTATTTGTCTCCCCCGTACCCTACTCCTTCCTTTCATTTCAAATTTCAGGCGAATGAACAAAAGATAATAATAATAGCTGCATGCGTGCAATGAAGGCGCGTGATGACACACTATCGTACGTGCACGGTGGCGCAGGGAGTCGAGTGCGGTGGTGCAGGTCATGGTGGACGAGCGTTTGAGAGGTGGCACTACATGCTAAGGAGGGCGACGAATGACAATTTAGGTAATAGGGTTTCGAAGGTATATCACTCGCACGCGCGTGCGCGATGGGCAGCTGCGGCTGGCACGACGGAGATGTTAAGGGCGCGATCGACGACAAAGGCTGGATACTCGGGCAGCGTTTGAAGAAAAGAATGAGGTCACGAGTTGCCGGGGGGAAGGGGAAGTCTGAATGCGTGAACTTGGCCTTGGAGATGAGCAGAGGGATTAGATGAGGTTAGGTTTTATTAACTTAATTATTTAGTTAATTTATATGTTAATTAAAATCGTATCGCTAATTATCGCATAATTTTTGCATATGAGGTCCGTTTCGGATGAAAAAAATCATGTTGGAATCATATTGACGAAGGCTTTGGCGCGGAATCGAAGTGGTATTTATTTGAAGCTTGCAAATTTTCGGTTTCAAATAAAAGATGAGTGTTTTATACACTCACGATTGATTAAATTAATGTTTATGTTAGTTAAATTAATATCATGATGCAATTTAATTTCATTGGCTGATGTTTGGTAAATTAATTGATATCGGACTGATATATGGATTGAATTGATAAGGATTTAAAATGAAAGTTGAATTTGGAATAAAATTGCCAATTAGGCACTCGATATTGATAATTAATTAACTGTTGTGTTATATTGACTGTTTGTATGATTGATTATGATGGATGCTATTGGTTGATATTTTGGATGATTTGGATGTTTATTTTTGTATAAATCATGTTATCACCCTATGAATTATTTATAGTATATGAAACTATAAATTAAATTATTTCGAATAAATTAAGAAATAGGTTGAAATGATATATAGCTATGACATTTATTTTGGATCGAAATGATATATATCCATTCCTGAAATTAAATTGGAACAACTAACCACTTGGCCATAGGGTAAGAAATTATATATGGATACCTGATTGGTTAAATGAAATGGTTCTTGGAGTTGAATTTATTCAAATGATTTCGTTTTATAAAATAAAATTGAATTGAAATATGGAAATTGAATTAATCTCGAATTCGAATTTTTGAAATGTTGAAATTAAAATTAGCTAAATTAAATGGTTTAACCAATTTAATTTGAAAATAAAAATTATAATCGAAATATGATTTAAATTATGGAAATTGATTTTTTTAAAAGATTTAAACTTTTATTCAAACCGTGAGACAAATCCAAGTAAAAGTAATTTAAATGGACATTTCAAATTGAACCCGAAATTGAATTATTCTTAAAAATTTAAACCTTAAATTAGATATTGAAGTTTAGTTTGATGTAAGTGATTTAAATTGATATTCTGAAGTCAAATTCGAATTTATATAAATCGAAATGGTTTAAAATTGAGACTTGACTTGAAATTAATTCAAATTGGAATTGTATTGAAATTAATTGGAATTGAAATTGAGGTTGAATTAATTTGAGACCGAAACTGAAATTGATTTGAATTAAGTTTGGAATCGAAGTTAATTCAAAGTGAAATAGGAATTGAATCGATTTGAATGGAAATGGAAATTAATTTGAATTGGAAGATTTTGAAGTGAATCGGTTTGACTTTAAAACTATTTCAAAGAAAATTATTTTAATATAAACTATTTAGAACTTATCTTTTTAAATATTCAAATTATTTTTATTTTCCAAGCTATTTTACTATATAAACCATTTCCGTACTCAAACTATTTCATATTAAACTATTTTAACTATTTAAATTATTCAAAACTATTCAAATTGTTTTCTAAAAATTCAAACTGGTCAAAGTGGAAATGATTTAGATTTAAATCTTGCATTTAAATACGAATTCAGTTAAATCGAAGTTATAACCTAAATTGTAATTCGAATTGAATTTCGAAGTAAATATGATATTTTGAAGTAAAATGATGATTTTGGAATGAATTTGATTTTAAAGTGAATACATTATTTAGATATAAAGTATGAATTATTTTCCAAATGTAAAAATACTAACCCGTGTGTAAAAACGATGTTTGGTTGTTAAAGAGACCGGGGCCTCTTTCTGGCATGCTCTCTGTCAATATTGGAACCACTTTAATACTGTGCATGCGGAGGAGAATCCAAAACGAAGTGGTTACATTTGGCTTACGTTTGATGGATTTAAAGTAAGAGAACGATGATGGATAGACCCCCGACATAAGTTTGCTGGATTTAAAGAAAGAGAACGATGATGGATAGACCCCACACTTGTGCCGATTTGAAATGACTAAAACAGGATGTCTTGACAGGACGAAGCAAGCTAGCTACCCCTAGTGGACTTCCGTTCTTCAATTTTCTTTTGGACTTGGTTCACATTATGACTTTTGATGTTGGTTTCAATTGGTGCACCTTGATTTTTGGATAAATCTCTTTGACTTGATATGTGATGTATGTATGCAGTGGGAGATCGGGGCTATGATGCACTACCACCAGCCTTGAGAACCGAAATGGTAGTATCCTACGTTGGGCATTGCCTTACGTTTCTTGTCATACTTTTATCCCTATACAAGACCACTACAATTTTTGTTTAGCGTAGTCGTATCATGGCGCATCCCTATCCCCCAACGTGCTACTGTAGTATTATATGCAACCTGTACGACAATGCATAAAAAACGCGTTAAGGGGGATTAATGTAAAGCCTTAACGCTTAGAAAAATATTTATTTTACCGATTAAACATTATATATATAGCGCATTCTATTATATACAAATATTTTGACGGATCCTTAAGAGATGAAAAATCTCATAACATCTCTTGAGTTATTGCACGCAAGGTATATGCTGGATAAGAGAGGTTAAATCCCGTAAACGTCTCTGACGCTATTACACTCATGTTATGTGATATCGATTTGACTCACATAAGAATAGTCCTGTCTCGAGTGTTTTGTCTTTTAATTACGCTCGGGTTAGCTTTGAGTATTTCACCGCATTGAAGATCATTTTTTAGAGGAAGAAGACAGAAATTTAGTATATTATTGCTATTATTATTCCCATCACCATATAGTTTTTGCTGCACTATATTTTGTTTCAATTGTATATATAACTCTGATAAATGTTGCATAAAATTATAATGAAATGTGTATAAAACAGCATCAGGATCTGTTTATTTGATTATTATATTTTTTCTTTCCGTTGCGAGATTCAGTGTCATTTTTCTTCTTCTTTTCTTATTTTTCTTAATTAACCCCATTGATTGTCTATGTTTCGGATTGTTTAAATTGAACATGTGTGGATTATTGTCAATTTAAACTTTCCGAAATGTGGGTCATCACAGTTGGTATCAGAGCTTTGTTTAGCGATAACCTTAGCCTTTTAAGGTTTGACTAATTAGAGATAGGGTAGTAATACCTTAGAATTAGTCTGTTTGAGTTTATCCATATGAGTGTAACGATCGCGATTTTTCGTTCCCAAAAAACCGAATAGTTAGGGTTGAAGAAGAAGAAAGAGGTAGAAGAACAGAGAAAAAGATAGAACAGAACAGAAAGAAACAACTGAACAATATCAGAATCTCACAATCGCAGCGGAACAACATATAATAGATAAATGAATAATCTTTAAACAAAGAACTATATCGGTTTTTACATTTCATCATATTACATTACATTACATCATCAGAGTGTACAACAACAAACAACAACAAACAGCGGAAAGAAAATACTATATACTAGTAATACGCCATGCCATTCAGCTTGCTTCCAGCAACACCTGAATTCCAGAATATCCTGATAACCCTTACTCTTGACTGCCCGTGTGGAAATTGGTGGGCACCCAGAGTTTAGGAAGGAAAACAATAAACTCCGAGTCAGTCATGTGACTGGTGTGAGAACTAAAACAGTTTTTTTTTTAAAACAAAGTAGAGGATAATTTTAAAATAGATTCGCAATGCTTTTAAAAATGAGACTACCATAAGGCCTCCCGCACACACACACAATGCAAATGCAAAATCGGAGGAGATTTCTCCTTATGATAGTCAAAGATGCTTGATACCCATTAAAAAGAAACATTTGATATTATTACTAGTGCATAGTGGAGGAAAAATTATTTCGAAAATAAAGATATAAATCTTAGCCAGCATAGGCATTTCGCACTTATGCCTACTGTAGCTATCATGTTCAATAGCAGTTACCGCCACATTCCATGGCAGGTTATACAACTAAAACCGTACAAGATCGTATTGTTTCTTTGGATTTCCAACAAATGGTCAGGCCAAGGAACTTCCCATTGCCACATAGGTACGCCTCTGGAAAGACAACACGAGAACCAAACCGGATCTCTGCCAACACAAGGCTGGGTTACCCCTAACTGGGTAACTACTGACACGAATATGTCATCCCCTGATCGTAACCGATCTATCCGAGGATCCTCGATTTCCAACAACCACAAAGCAATAAATTTGCAGCAACTACATAGGTTAAGTATCTTGGCTCCATACCATGATACCACCTCTATCCAGAAGGAATGACATACACTAAAGGGGTGCTACCCCCTAATAACCTTGCTGCATCCTTCCTGTTTTGACCATTTCCGGGGTGTGAGGTCCAACGAAGTCTCGTCCACAAAGCCACGCTTTATACAAAAGCTGTGTTTTGAGTCAACAAATGATCAAGGTAATGATCACTAAGATAAATGATCAAACAAATGATCATATCACAAATGATCAAACAATGATCATCTCACAGCAACACTCAGCATGCCACACAACCAAATTGGGAGTATCACTAATAACCTTCAACTACATAACCTCTGAGCTCGTACTTCTCAGAGAAGGGTGTTAAGCTAAGAGAATAAATTCTCCGCCACCAACAGAAATATATTTGAAAGAAATCAGCTTTATATCTCAGCTTGTAATGTCAGACATACAATCCATACAAGTCTGTTCCGGGCTCGAACAGAACCGAAGGCACCAACAAAGAAGTCCTTGCATTCCGGATAATTTCTAATCACGTCCGGACTTCCCGTTACTTAGGGTGATAAAACCTCTATATCGGAGATCAACCGATGCAGAGCAACTCAACGGTAATCCTTCCGTTTTCAAAAATATCCGGTCTTCAACACCGGTTATCAAATGCAATCCATTACGACGTATCACATATTCGGAATGGGTTATACGACCCCAAGGTCCTTTCCCGGCTAACCCGAATAGTGAGCGCTTATTTTAAAAATAAGTGTGGCATTCAAATTCAAGCAATCACAACAAATACCTATTGAAAGGTAAATATTGATAGTCAGATTATTTAACTATCAATAGGCATGCTCAACATCACCAGATTCCAAATAATTTCCCAAATTATTTACTTTCCAAAATATCTTTACTAGATATATAATTTCCACACTTCAAACATTTGAAAACAAATTTTCAAATCACTTTTCACCTTTACCACTTTTGAAAACAAATTTCAAACATTTTGCTTACGCGGGATTTCTTTCATTTCAACATGGTTCATTTAAAACAATTAAATATATCCTTACCGATTTACTTTATATTTACGTTCCAAATCCGTAAATTAATTCCCACACTTCAAAAATAAATCAACGTTTATTTTTTTAAACAAATTCCCCTTTTCATTTACAAATTCCATAGTGAATTTACATTCCAAAATATTTATGAATATACGATTTCAATTATTCATTTTCAATTTATCTTCAAAAAGATAAATTCTCAAAACGTTTCATTTCGCATTGGAAAAACATTTCCATACTTATTTATTAATAAGTAATTCACAAATCTATTTATTTTTAACATTTGGAAAATATTCACTATACTTAAATCGAAATTAAGTATATATTTCATTCTTTCAGAAATCATTCTCTTAAATATATTTATTTGAGTCAAAACGAATGTTACGTAAAACACCGTTACGACGACCTAAAATCACTAGTATAGGGATTCAAAATTAAAATAGATATATAAATCCCAATACTATACAAAACATTTCCTTTCGGAAATCATTTACTATAACAACAGTGTTATAGTCCACCATTTCCTTATTTCTTGAAAACGTCTATTTCAACAATGAATGTTGAAATCTATGCATTCGATTCATAATACATTTTAAAACATCGTTAAAACGATGAACTTCATTTTATAATATTCATTTTCCCAAGCATATCCATTTTATTTGATAATATATTCACTGTCCAAAATTGTGAATATACTTCCTCAACCAATTTCAACTTTCAATTTATCAAATTCCATTGATTTCGAATTTATAAACAATGTCTATAAATTCCATTTCTATTATAAGCTTCGATTTATAAATCTCCTTTAATAATCAATTCTATTTATATTTCGTTTATATGTCGAATCTAACTTATAAGTAAATCACTTATAATCCATTTATTCACAAATCCATTCTTTTATATCATCAATTGTTTATAAATCTAAAATTCTTATTTACTTATAAAACTAGGTACAACTTTATTTTAACACTTAGAAAAGCTCGTTTTATAATTTCTATATTTTAATTTATAAATATCAATTTTATACAACTTTTATATAAATAGTTTATAATAATTCAAAAATCCCAATTTAAACTATTTTATAATTTATCAACTACTTATCTCAAAAATCACCTTTTAGTTATATTTCAAAAAAATCTTAATTTTTATAACAAATTTTTTTATAACATTTTAATTATTTAAAATGAATCAATTCCAAAAGTTAATAAAACGTATACTTTGAAAAATCACTTTTAAAATCTATTTAGAAATCAAAATCTGTAACAACCCGCATATTTGACGATTTTTATATTTAAATATTTTATTTAAATATAGCGTCGTTAGTCGGATTTGGGTCTGAAATGTTACTTTTCGCAAACGGCCGAATTGGAGCTCGAAACTACCTCCATTGGTTCCAAAATGGCGTTTGCGATCTTTTTGAGTATAATCTTTGATATGTTTGGAGTTTGTGAAATTTTGACCCTTTTTCTATTGGGTTTTGGGTTTGGGTTCAGCCCCAATCTCCACTTAACCCTCTAACTCAACCCCTTCTCTTCATTCATCTTCATTTCATTTCATTTCTTAAGCTAAAACTGAAAATGGTGGAAGGGAAGAGGAAATAGAAATTGTAAGCCCTAGTTCCATTTTCAAACTCCAAATTCTTGCTTGAAAATCATAGAGAAGTCATTGGTAAGCTCCTCTTCATATTCTCCAACTCTTCTCCTCTTCAATTTCAGAAAATTTCCTAAACCTAAATTGGGAAATATGTGTTTTATTCTTAGATCGAAGCTTGTTGAGTTGAAGTAGAGTTTGGTTGGTCTTCTCCTTGTTGTTGAGCTCCATCTTCTTTGTTTTGGGCTAAAGGTGAGTTTTGAACTCACATCTACCTCTCTTGATATCATGGGTGTTGGTATGAATTCCTAACAAGTATGCATGTGCCATTGTTTTGGATTTGGAAAGAACTTGCATTTCATTGAAAAAGGGCAGGAATTGCAAATCATCAGGTTCGGCCGACCGAGCCCTGTAGCCGGTCGACCGACCAGCTGCCCCGAGCCATGTTTTGCTTTCTGCATCTGGCCAGCCGACTGAGTCCTGCAACCGGTCGACCGACCTGCTCATGTTTTGCCTATTTTGCTTATTTTTGCATATTTTGATTGGTTTTCCAAATCTTATTAATTCAAGTTGCTTTTTAGTAGTTGTTATTGCATCTTTGACTTTGATAACTTATTTTTAACTTCATTCATGGGTTTTCATAAATAATCCCTCTAAATCATATTTAAAAGCTCGTTTCTCCAATTTATAAATTCTATTTAAAACACACAATTTCGCACTTCGAGCGAAGTGGAAGGGTGATTAAATGGTTGGGCAAAACACGGACCATGAACCTGTGCGTTTATCCTTCTGATTAATCCCCGACCTATTAAATTGATCGTTTTGACCTTCGGGTTTGGTTTACCGATGATATGAGGTAAACTTTGTACTGCTTTGAGTGCGAAAGTGACTGACGGATAGTAAATCGTTTAGTGCGAACGAGTGGTTATGGGACATACGTTAACACTTTTCGGATTCCTTTTCGAGATTTGTGACACATTCCGCCAGTTAGTGGTGTCCAGTACTGGGTCTCTGACCTTCACCACTACGGTTTATTGCCTTCGGGTATGTGCCTGCGGGTTTGTGCCTTTGGGTTTGTTGCCCTATAGTATCGCTTCCGATGTTGGTCGTTATGAGCAGCATGGGTGATATTGGGCTGCCCTTTAGTATTGCTTCCGATGTTGGTCGTTATGAGCCGCATGGGTGATATTGGATTTGGAGTCATCGGGCTCATGGATCCTTGTTTATACAGTACTGAGCTCGAGAAATTTTATGATGTTTCATTCATATGTATATTCCCTAGGTGTCGCCCTTCGATGTTGTTCAATATGAGCCGCATGATGCATAGCATTTACCTTGCGGAATTTGTATACCTTATTGGTATTTGTTATTTGCCTTTTTGGCTTGCTTTGGGATATTCTTATCCTTTGTTTCTATGTGTTGCCGATGATATGAGGCTTGTTATCATATGATTCATCTTTTGTTAGATGATTCTGTTATCTCCTTTAGAGATATTTGTTATACTTTGTAACCTTGCAGGTTTATTGTTGTTCAGTTTATCTAACTGATTTGTTTAGTTAGACTGACCCATGTATTTTATACTCGGGTCAGACTGATATTTTTTAGGTTAGGTGCTTTTGGACTTAGCCTATTTTGCTTCCGCATGGACTACTCCGCTTGGTTCTTTTTGTCATAGCTTTTTGTGTAGTCCCATATTTGTAGTAACTCTGATATGTATTCATCTGGAATCGTCTGTATATTGTGGTTTGTTATACCACTTGACATGTATTATTTTGTATACTCTGCTATGTATCGGTATATGTGTATATGATGATCTACTGTTCTGTGATGTATATTACGTTTGAGTTGTTATATTCTGTTCTGATAGATCCTTCAACCACCTATGGTTTTGTTTTAAGTATTCATTGGGTATGTCGACCTGCTAGGTATGTTTATTGTCGATGTATTCAATAGATAGTTAGAGCAAGGCTATAGATGGTCGCTCCTAACCAGCCTTATTCTCCGTGTTAGTTGACGGCATTACCCTGTAGTGTCCTTGGCTAGCGTGGGTATAGAGGTGGGGTGTCACAAAATCATTATTTTTAAACTTTAAAAAATGGATCCGATGATGCAACAGCACTAAATAGTCAATCATGACATCCAAATATCATATATCGATATGATAATCAACAAATATCACAATATCTATAAATAAATCAATATAGTTGAGGAATCTAGTTGGATCCCTCCAACCTGTTTCCCTGCATCCAAAGATGTTAGCACAATACCAATTCCGTTCCAGTACAGAATTATCGCGGTATATGAGATTTAAAATATTATCCGCTTAATAGACGGCGCAATAGGGTCTCATCCGCTATATAATGCGGGAAATCAACTCCAAGTACATAAATAATACCAATTTCACCGTACTGTGAAATATTCGCGGTATATATTTTTAATAAATAACATCCGCTTACTAATGACGCATAATGTCTATTTTAACAATCAATACATAATAATCATTATTCAACATACAATCAATAATTTTAAATCTAACTATTTAAAATTAACATTGAAACAGTTCGATTGAGTGAGAAGTACTCACCTTGATTTCAATTCCGTTTCCAGCTTTTATTTCGAATAAAATTAAATGGACATTTAATTTTGCCCGAAATTTTCACTGACTCCAATCACTTCCAATCCAGCTCCATCGCGCAGTGCTCGACAAAACGAAGCCAACGCAACTGGTTTCGTAATTTTTCGACCTCGTATGGAAAAGTTATCAAATTTTAAACATTACACAATTTTTATATAACCAATTTCAATTTAAATTAAATTTCCAAACCCTACAACACATCATAGCCGTCCATTTCTCTGTGCAAATCACGGCCGTCCCCCCTTTTCTTCCCTCTCCAGTATCTCGATCGCGCAAGATAACCCATAGCCGAAATTAGGGTTTCAATTTTTGCAAGCAAATCGAACACCTAGAACTCGATCAAAGTATACCACGTCAAAGGCCATCACAAACACTATCTTCGGCCGCAATACTAGCAAGCTCGGCCCCATCACGCTCCTCGAAAATCATGCGCAACCGGTCACGAACGCGACCCCTTTTCGGCCTCCATGCTCCACCATATCCCATCTCCACCGTTGGATAGCGAGATCTCTTCGTCCTCTGCACTTTTTGTTTAGAAAGTCTCTCGAATTACTTGATGGATTTGAAGAAATCAAAGGGAAAAGAAATGATAATTTTCGGCCATACATGCTGAAGGTGGCGGCTAGGTTATAGAAATTAGGGTTTTGAGTTGTGTTTGCAAAATAGAAGATAATGGTCCTTTTATAGAAAATTTCCCAAATTACTATTCATCCGAATTTTCCAAACTCCAAATGAAGCATGCCGGCTGGCGTTTCTAAGGTTTACCCCACATTCCGAACACAATGGAATTTGTTTCAGAGGCTAATTCAATCATCTGTGTGAGTTACGGCAATAAACGATCGATTTTAAATTAAACCGATTTAAACTTATTTCTAGGCGTTTTGGCTTGCTCCGGACAAACCGTAAATCCGATTGACACGAAATTTGAAACCTTACAATAATATCACATTATGGATCCGATGAAACTAGTTTCATAAAATCCGAGACTGTTTGAAAAACGACTATTTTAACTCGCCAAATTAATATTAAAACAATTTCGATGCGTTTCGAGCTGCTACGGTCAAACGAAAACTCCGATTGCTACGAAAATTGAAATCCGATAATAACAAACTATTACGGATCCAATGGATCTAGTTTCGTCCAATTCTGAGACTGTTCGAAAATTGGCTATTTTTCAGTCGATAATTAAATATTAAAATATTCAATTTTCACAAATTAACTCCAAATTCAATTTTAAAAGTTCTATAACATCTCTATAACTTCAATAAAATAAAATAAAATTTTACAAATCAATTTTTATCATATTTAACCCAATTTTAAATTATTTATGTATTTTCACATATTAAATTATTGATTTTAATTATCCAATTAAATCCAATTATTCGAAATAAAATTTATCCGATTTATAAATTTCACTTATTAATATTTAAATTCAATTAAATATTCAAATTTTAATTAACTAAAATTCTGGGTCGTTACAATGAGAGTGCATGTTTGTTAGTGTTATAAAATATTTTATATTTTGTTTACTTATCCGTTGATTTGTTTATGAATTCTTGTCGGTGCATGGGATGCCATGTTATCGATAGGGGTTTCTAAACACTTAAACGAGGCAAGTTGACATAATATTTCTTTAAATCGAGTAAATGAAATAATTTTACATTAATTATATTTTATATATAAAATGGTAGCTTTCAGAAACCAGCATAATTATTAATGAATGTTGTTGTTAGGTGATGGCAATATTTAGTTATCATTGATTATTGGTTGAATTAAAATAAAAAAAATACTTTGTGAACTTTATTTCACGAAGTGTTCGATAATTAAATTGGATTGAAATTTAATCAAAATAAGAACTGTTTACAATAACAAAGCTGTAAATTAATGAAATATTCTGGTTATAAGGTAATGAAATTTTGTATAAGTATATTTATAATGTAGCCTATAGAAAGGAAGGATTTAAAAGCTAAGAATTTTAGAACAAAAAAATCCCGTTGATTTCCAAATTTGTTTTTAAAGCCTTCAAAATTAATAATAAGATTATTTGAAAGTTTTTGACTAAAAATATATTTTAAAAAGACCTTTGAAAGAAATAAAAGCATTAAACTCGCTTTAGTCTCTAGGAAATAATCCTAGGGATGATTACAACATTACCAATATTCATTTTCAAGTTTTTGAGTGAGAATTGCAACCAAAAGAAAATTATTTTTGATTAAAACAAGTTTTGATTGATAAAAATATTCTAGACATGATTTGATAAATATATTAAATAATTTTAAACTTATAAATCGAAAATAGTATAGGTAAAAATAAGTTTATAACTTATGAATTTGAATATGAAAATAAAACTGAATTTTAAAACGCTTGAACATTTTGGTTAAGCAAACAAAAGAAAATTTGTATTTGAGAGACAAACTAAAAGAATTAACCCAAGAAATGTTGAATAAATTGAGTTAATGAAATGAGGTAAATATAATGAAGTTTAACTCAAAGAAGCTTAAATGAAAGTGAATTGTATTTGAAATGAAGTAGATAAATAATGAAATGAACTTTAAGTAAATTAGTTGTGTAACTTATAGATTTGAGAAATAATAAGCTAAAAATTAATTCTAAATTTGTTGAATGTGAAAAATAGGAAGAAAAAATTAACTTAAATAAAGTTAATTAAATTGAGTAATGAATTAAATGAACAGGAAAATATGCATAGGGAAGAAGTTACAAAAAAATTTGGTCTCGGGGACAACAAGTTTGTTTTTAAGTCTGAATGACACTTTATAGTGTAAACAGAAAATGATAGTTGCAACTATCATTATGTGATTTTCACTATAAAGTGTCCTTCAAACTAAAAAACAAACTTGTTGTCCCTAAGATTGAATTTTTTACAACTTATTCCCCGTGTCTAAAAACCCCTTAAGTGAAATAAGTTTAATGTAATAAGATTAAGTGAATTGAATTGGATTTGAATTGAACTAGATGAATTGGTAAAGTGAATTAATTCCACTTAAGCTATAAAATGAATAATTGGATGAATAAAAACTTGAATTATAAAATGAAATGAAATTTGGGTATGAAAGAAATTGAATGAGAATAAATGGGTGTAAGTAAACTTTATATGAAGAGTAGAATTTGATTTAAATTGGATATGAATAAATTGAATTCAAATGGAATGAGTTTTTAATAAAATTGAATGTTAACTAATTAAATATGAGATAAGTTAATGAAATGAATTATAAAATGGAAGTTAACTAAAGAAAGTCGAATAGATATGATTGTTATAGAAGAAAATTTTATTAATATGAATCTGGGTTATCAAATAAAATTTACTTAAGTAAAATTATTAATATGAATATGATTTAATGAAATGAACTGACGAAGCGAATAAATGAATTAATATGAATTCAACTTGTGATGAAATAATATATGAATTGCATTTTATAAAATGTTTATAATAAACTTAACTAGTTTATAAAATGGTTTATAGATGAGATTGATGTTAAAGAAAATATACTAAGTGGTAATAAAATTTAATTTAACATAAATAAGATTAAATGAAATGATTATATAAAATGGTCTATAAATAAACTGATATGAGATGTTAAACATAAAATGAAAAAATTGAAATTTCATAAATTGAATTGAATATAAATAAAATTAGTGTGAATAAATTGGTAGTGAACCGATTAACTATTAATCGAAAAATTTGAACATTAATAAGGATGTAGTATATGAATTTAAGATCTACATTTGAATTGTAAATTTTGACAATTTGGATTAATTAGAAGAATTGTAGCGACCCGCAGCTCCGTAACCCTTAAATTGATAATAATTCTTTCTCGTTTAACCCAAAGTGTACGAAAGAGCGAAAAACTAGGGTAAAGAAGAAGAAAGAGGTAGAAGAAAAATAGAAACAACACAGAATCTCATAATCGCAGTGAAATATATAATAAA
Organism: Allium cepa; assembly: GCA_030765085.1. Lineage (NCBI taxonomy): Eukaryota > Viridiplantae > Streptophyta > Magnoliopsida > Asparagales > Amaryllidaceae > Allium > Allium cepa. The sequence continues at coordinate 1,042,499,004 of CM060928.1, forward strand.
AAATTTCATACAAAATAATCTGTAACAGTTTATATACTTGCAATAATCAGAGTACATCAATCAATACATCAAACTAGACAGTTATATAACTTGTCCTTACGCAGCGAAATATAAGTCAAGTACGAGAATAAGCCAGAAACTCCTCCAGCTACCCTCCTGAGGTCCGTAGCATTTAACCCGAATAATGATACTCGGTCTGACCCGAGCATTATAGTAAAATAACACCCGAGTCAGTCTGTAAAACTAGCATGAGAAGACAAACTCAATTTGAATTATTAGACTTATCCAAAATCCTTTGAAAAACAAAGGTATCTCGTAAGACCGCGTCACACATAAACACGAGGGGTTCTACCTTACGATAACCAAATTTTTTTTATAGAAAATCCAGTGACATTGTAATAGTGTCTAAATACAAATACTTATTCAAATAGCAGAAATTGTTAAATTAATTAAATTCCAGCATATTAGGCTCTACAAACAAAACAGTAAGCTCGTATTGGAGAATAGATTCGAACCGAATGACTAGGCACTATGGTATCACCTGTCATAGTACACCTCTAGATCAATGTACCGAGGACCACTCCAAGATCACTTACTACACAAGACCGGACTACCCCTTAAACTGGATAGCCCGAATAAGATTACCCCACGGTTAGGATCAGCAACCGCCACACAGCTGAATTAAAGGGACTTAGATTGGGGCAACCTTACCTTACTTGGGTGCGACCCACTTAGCATTTCTGCATCTCCCCTATTTTCAGTCTTTCCCGGTTGATGAGGCTCGAGGCTAAGCATCACCTTTTCAAGAACAATTTTACTTAGAACGCACATCGTCCTCCAATGACGATGTTCTGGAAGCATTCGTCCATACAAGTTGTCCTGGGTCTAGACAATCCGAACCACCGTCTTCATCATCTTCAAGGTATCCATTCAAACCAGATCGAAGTGGTTTTTGAATAATTAAATCCGATCCCTGTCTCGTAGAAACGATTAACGAAATTGGCCAATATTGATAGTCGGTTATTTAACTATCAAATTAAACATCCATAAACAATCATCTGGCCTTAATATAATTTTTTTCAAAATATTTACTTCTAAAATATCTTTAAAAGATATATCAATTCTTCCCAACATTTGAAAACAATTTTAAAATACTTAATCAGTAACAGAATACCTCCAAAAAATAAACACTTAGAAATATCTCTATATTTCTATTTTCTATTCTTAAGAAAAATTACATATTTTTCCAAAAATCCTTTCAAAGTTTACGTTTCGAAAAATTATTCCGTAACTTTTTTCCAAAATCTCCGGAACCCCAAATTAATTTCCTTTCCTCAAATCATATCTTTTTTAAGCCCTTTTGTCGAATCTCGAAAGGATTCATAAGATTAAATTTTTTAATCACTTCAAACTATATATATATATATATATAATAAGTATTTTGAAGAAAAAATGATTTAGTTCTAAAAAACATGTTCGAATAATTATTTAAAATATCATACCCTTTTTATAACATTAATAACTTATTTTTACAATAACATATAAATTTTCAAAGCTGATTTTAAAATTTAGAATTTACTAAAATAAATACTACATATTTAAAAATCTACTAACCAAATTTTTCAATCTCAACTAGTTTAAAATTCCATTGTTTTAAAATAATAACTTTCCCTTTTAAAACAATCTCACCTCTTATAATTTAAAATATATTTTTAAATCTCAATAATCAAATTTAATTAATAACTTTCTCTCTATTTCACAACATCTCGATTCATTGTCGACTCCCAAACCATTCTCATTTCAAAAATAGAATTTCCCATTTTTCTCCACCCTATTTCCATATCCTAACATAAATTTCTCATATGAATTTATATTCCCAATTATCTTCTGATATCGAATTTTTTTATTATAAACATTGTTTATCAATTTTATAACCCCCTTTGGGTTTACCTATTTATAAAAAAAATCTATTTATAAAAATCCATTATATCAATTTTATTTCTTATAAATTCCATCATTACTTCCAATCTCTTTTTTTCAATGTGGATTTCAACTCCTTTTTATATTTCTCGAATATCACTTGTAAATTCCTTTATATAATTTCTTTTAAAAATCTCTATTTCCTAATTCACAATGGTTAAGTATAACCAAACTCAAATAAAAAAAATTCTAATTCAATTTCTCTAAAATAACTCCAATTCAAATATATATAGTTGATTATCAAATTCTTTTTATTTCTTTAAATTTTAAACATATATTTATTGTCTTCAAATTATCAAAATTCAGGCCAATGCTACAATAGCATCCAATGGTTCCATCATTACAATAATCTATAATAGATTATTCTACACAAATCATATATCACTATATACGAAAAATAAACAATAAATTTGAGGAATCCACTTGGATCCCTCCAACCTGTTTTCTTGCATCCACAGATGTTGATACACATAAAATAAATATCAATCCCACTTCAAGGTGGATATCGCGGTATGTGGGGTCAACCGCTATTATGTGGGATGCATAGGGTCTCATCCGTAATATAAATGCATGCATATCAAACACTCCAATATATACACACACACATAATAACACATCAAGACTGATAATAATTATCCATTCAATCAGTGAACCTATAATTAATTCCAACCTTTTAAAAATTAACCAGAAATCCAAATTTGAGTGAGATTAACTCGCCTTTATTTTTGTTTGCAATCCACTTCAATCTCGACTTGATTTTCATGATTTTTAACCTCGCATAAACAGTATTCGAATTCGCAAATATATGATTTATATATCCTAATTACCATTATATATATTTTAAAACTCACTAGTAAGTTAAAGTATGTATATTTTTTTCTTGATATATATATATATATATATATATATATATTAAATTTAATTTAAAAACTGAACTATTTTATACCTTACTGTTAAATTTTATGGTAAATGAAATGAAAATCAGCTGATTAAATTAAAAGTTTTAAACTTGAGTAACCTTAAACTTAAAATGTTTAAATTTTTTAATTACCTTAAAAAACTCATTCGCGATCCGGAACCAGACCGTCCCTCACTCTTTCCCCCATTCTTTGACCATTACTATCTGCAGCCCCACCTCTCAATAGCACGCAACCACCCAACTACACACCCTCACCAACTTTGCCGTACCTAGCTCGAAAGCTGCACAACAACTCGTGCACCCCCTCCGACATCGACCAATGCTGCAACATCGCCTTCGACCGAGGACGAGCACATCCTCACCACGTTGCCACTCACCGCCTGAGCCTCCTCCGACTTTGAAGCCACCGCAGAAACACGAGTTCGACCCCTGCTGTGGCCAAGCATCATTGCCACCACGCATCCCTCACCCCCATGTGCTTGCAACCGAGCTCAACCCTACTCCTCTCACGCTTAAGCTCGATAGGCTATGCGAACTTTCCCTTTTTTATATACGAGATTCACTCTCGTTTAATTTGGTTACGATTTTTTTTAAGGAAAGTGCCATTTTTAATTTCGGTTTCCATCTGATGTTCAAACTAAAGGGAGGGAGGAAGGGACATGTGCACGAAGGAGCGAATAATTAGGGTAAAGAAGAAGAAAGAGGCAGAAGAAAAATAGAAACAACAACATAGAATCTCACAATCACAGTGGAACAAAATATAATTATAACAGATTTTAAACAAATGAATCTGTAATATTTATATACTTACACTCATCAGAGTACATCAATCAATACATCAAACTGGCTAGTTATGCGACGCCCCACCTCTATACCCATGCTAGCCAAGGACACTACAGGGTAATGCCGTCAACTAACACGGAGAATAAGGCTTTATAGGAGCGACCATTTATAACCTTGCTCTAACTATCTATTGAATACATCGACAATAATCATACAAAGAAGATCGACATATCCAATGAATACTTAAAACAAAACCATAGGTGGTTGGAGGATCTATCAGAACAGAATATAACAACTCACATGTAATATATATCATAGAACAGAAGATCATCATAGATATACATATACTGATACATAACAGAGTATACAGAATAATACATGTCAAGAGGTATAGCAAGCCACAATATACAGACGAGTCAAAAGAATACATATATCAGAGTTACAATAAAAAGGACTACACAAAAAGCTATGACAAAAAGGAGCAAGCTGAATAGTCCATGCGGAAGCAAAATAGGCTAAGTCCAAAAGCACCTAACCTGAAACATCTCGGTCTGACCCGAGTATAAAATACATGGGTCAGTCTAGCTAAACAAATCAGTTAGATAAACTGAACAACAATAACCTGCAAGGTTACAAGTTGTAACAAATATCTCTAAAAGAGATAACACAATCATCTAACAAAAGATGAATCATATAATAACAAGCCTCGTATCATTAGGAACTCATAGAAACAAAGGGTAGGAATACCCCAAAACATGTCATAAAGGAAAATAACAAATACCAATGAAGGTAACACAAGTTCCACAAGGTAATCGCTATATATCGTGAGGCTCAAAAAGACCAACACCGAAGGGCGATACCTAGGGAATATACATATCAATGAAACATAAGATTGCTCGAGCTCGGTACTGTATGAACAAGGATCCATGAGCCTGAAGACTCCAAACCCAAATATCACTCGAGCGACTCATAAAGACCAAACTCCGAAAGCGATACAATAGGGCAACAAACCCGAAGGCACAAACCCGAAGGTACAAACCCGAAGGCAACATACCCGAAGGCAACATACCCGAAGGCAACAAACCTGAAGGAGACAGTCCGAAGACACTATCCCAAAGGCAACAAACCGTAGTGGTGAAGGTCCGGAGGCCCAGTATTGGACACCACTAACTGGCAGAATGTTTCATAACTCTCAAAAATAAATCCGAAAAGTGTTAACGTGAGTCCCATAACCACTCGTTCGCACTAAACGGTTTACTATCCGTCAGTCAATTTCATACTCAAAGCAGTACAAATTTCACCTCATTTCATCGGTAAACCAGACCAAAGGTCAAAACGTTCAAACGAATAGATTGGGAATTAACTGAAAGGATGAACGCACGTGTTCATTGCATGCGTTTTATCTAATCATTTAATTCTCCTCCCACTTTGTCCGGAGTGCGAAATTGTGTGTGTGTTTTAAATAGAATTTATAAATTAGAGAGGCGAGGTTTTTATACGAATTGAAGAAATTAATTATAAAACCTGTGAATGAAGTCAAAAAGGAATCATCAAGGTCAAATATGCATAAACAAGTAATTGGAATCAATATGCATCGATCAAATTTGGAAAAACTAAGCAAACAAGGCAAATTGGAAAAAAAGACAATAGATTCAGACGTCTGAAAGAAGTGGTTCAGATGTCTGAATCTGGAAATTAATATGTTTTCCAGAACAGAATTCAGACGTCTGAACCCAAACTTTCAGACGTCTGAAATAGGCATTATTTTGCCTATTTCCTTTCTGGTTGAAATTTAGCACTTTCAGACGTCTGAAATATAAATTCAGACGTCTGAATCTGGGAATAAATTTTTTCCCCAAAACAATATTTAGATGTCTGAAATAGGGTTTCAGACGTTTGAAACCTGATGGTCAGGCATTTCCTGAACATAGGCCATCTATGGCCAAACAAATTGAAGGCAATCAGATGCGTGTTGATTATGGGCTTACGTCAAACGACTACCCTACCTTAACGACACACCCAAACACTCCGAACAACATAAACATCAACCATATAAGGTTTTACATAGATTTGGTTTCAAAAATCATAATTTGGCAATTTCACCAAAGTAATCCAAATCGAAAGCAAATGAACATGTAGATATATTAGGAATTCATTCCTAATAACCCAAGATAGGTGTAAAAATAACCGTGGGATAAAAATCTCACCTAACATCAATAATATCAAGATAAGTAGATGTGAGTTCAAAACTCACCTTTTAATTCAAAACAAGAATAGAGAAGCTTAATAGCAAAGAAAACAACCAACCACTCTCGACTTCAACTCTACTAGCTTCAATCAAAGATCAAAACAAGTATTTTCCTAAGTTAGGTTTAGGAAATTTTCCGAATTGAAGGAGAAAGAGTAGGAGAAGATGAAGAGGAGGCTTACCAATAGCTTCTCTTTGATTTTGGAGCAAGAATTCAAGTTTGCAAGGTAAACTAGGGCTTGGAATTTCTATTTCCCATTCTCTTCCCCCATTTTCAGTTTTGCTTAATCTTAAGAAATGAAAATGTGTGAATGGAAGGAGAGAAAGGGCTGAGTTGGTTTATAGAATAGTTTGGGTGAAACCCAAACCCAAAAGCTTACTTAGCAAATAGCAAAATTCGAATTACTCCAAACATATCAAAGCTTATACTCAAAAAGATCGCAAACGCCATTTTGGAATCAATGGAAATGGTTTCGAGTTCCAATTCGGCCATTTGCAAAAAGTAACTTTTTGGACCTAAATCCGACTAACGACGCTATATTTAAATAAAACATTTAAATATATAATCGTTAAATATGCGGGTTGTTACAGATCTCCCCTCCTAACAAAATTGCGTCCCCGCAATTTCTAAAAACGATAATTGTAACAACTACCAACATACATCATTCAAAAAAAAGCTTGAGATGAAAGGATATACTCACCGTTCCCAAGCAAAGATAGAAAACCCGGATAGGACCGCTCAATAAACTCTCTGGTTTCCCAAGTACAGTCATTGGGATTAGCGGACCATTGAACTTTAACGAGCGGCACGTTCTTGTTTCTAAGGTGTCGCACCTCCGTGTCAAGTACGCGAATAGGTTGCTGTACAATAGATAAGTCCGGTGAGACCTCAAGCTCAAGCAAATCAGGAGAATCAATAACAGAATCCGATTCCCGAAGACACTTCCGAAGCTTCGAGACATGAAACACATCATGAATGCCAGATAAATGGGTAGGAAGTGAAACTTTATAAGCCACAGGGCCAATACGTTCAGTAATAGAAAATGGTCCTATATAGAGAGGACCCAATTTCCCAGTCGTACTGAAACGCACAACCCCTTTCAAAGGAGAAACACGAATAAAAACAAGATCACCAATCGAGAACTCGAGGGGCTTCCTACGGTTGTCCACGTAGGATTTCTGGCGGCTCTGTGCCTCTTTCATTCTCAACCGGATAAGATCAATCTTCTCGGAAGAATCACGAATAAAATCTGGACCAAGAATAAGCTTCTCCCCAGATTCCAACCAACAAGAAGGTGATCGACATGGCCTTCCGTATAAGGCTTCGAAAGGAGCCATACCGATACTGGACTGAAAACTATTGTTGTAGGAGAACTCTACAAGAGGTAGGTGATCCTCCCAACTACCACCGAAATCAAAAATACAAATACGGAGAAGATCATCCGAGATACGATTCACCCGTTTAGTCTGTCCGTTAGACTACGGATGATAAGCTGTACTAAAATTAAGCTTTGTTCCCAAAGCTTGCTGAATACTCTTCCAAAAATGACTCGTGAATAAAGGATCACGATCACTCATAATAGAACTAGGAACACCGTGAAGTCTCACGATTTCCTTGACATATAACTTAGCCAAATGCAAAGCAGTCCTATTAGACTTAATAGGAACAAAATGAGCAGACTTGGTGAGGCGATCAACAATAACCCAAATGCTAGAATGGCCCGATCTCGAACGAGATAGGCCGTCAACGAAATCCATAGAAACCTGATCCCATTTCCACAATGGAATCTCTAGAGGCTGAAGAAGACCATAAGGACGCTGATGTTTGGCCTTAATACGCTGACAGGTTATGCAATTACTCACATAACTCGCCACATCGCGCTTCATGCCTTCCCAATAATAAAGACGACGCATATCGGCATACATCTTACTACTACCAGGATGAATGGTATACTTAGAATGATGACAGTCATCAAGAATGTCATGCCTAAGTGCAAAATCATAAGGCACAAAAAGACGGTTCTTCTTGCGAAGACACCCATGAGAATCAATGCTGAAATCCTGCAAAGCCTCATCATAGGATCCAGACTCACAAAGCTGAATAAGATGCAACAAATCAGGATCACACTGCTGGGCATCAGCAATACGATCCAATAAAATAGGTCGAGCTCCCAAACTAAATAATAGAATAGGAGAATCAGAAGATGAACCTCGATCACGAATTTCACAAAAAGATAGTCTCAAGAATATCCCATTCGGCAAGCATCATAGAAACAACAGCCGAATGTTTGCGACTAAGCGCATCAGCAACACGATTACCCTTTCCAGGGGTATACTGGATATCAAAGTCATAGGAAGCAAGAAACTCGAGCCAACGTTGTTGTCTCATATTGAGTTCCTTCTAAGTGAACAAATACTTCAAATATTTATGATCGGTATAGAGAATGAAGCGTTCGCCCAATAAATAGTGTCGCCAAATCTTCAAGGCAAAGACAATGGCGGCTGACTCAAGATCATGAGTGGCATAGCGAACTTCATTCGGACGCAGTTTCCTAGAAGCATAAGCAACTACCCGATCCTTCTGCATAAGAACAGCACCGAGACCACTACCACAAGCATCAGTGTAGACAACAAGATCATGATTCCCCTCGGGAACCACAAGAATTGGAGCATTAGTGAGAAGTTCCTTTAATGTCAGAAAGGAAGCTACACACTTGTCGGACCAAATAAAATGAATGCCTTTCCGAGTAAGGCTGGTGAGAGGAAGCACAACACGGGAAAAATCCTTAATGAACCGACGGTAATAACCCGCCTATCCAAGGAAACTACGAATCTCATGCACATTCTCAGGCCTCTTCCAATTCTGGATAGCTTCGATCTTTGAGGGATCGACCGAAATACCATCGGAAGATACAACATGGCCTAAGAACTTAACCCTATTCTCCCAAAAATGGCACTTGGAGAATTTGGCTTTAAGCTGATGGTGACGAAGAGTACTCAAGACAATACTCAAGTGATTAGCATGCTCGGCTTCCGACTTAGAGTAAATAAGGATATCATCAATGAATACAGGGACGAACCTATCGAGATATTCCCGGAATACCCGATTCATAAGACCGACAAAGAAAGCAGGAGCCTTCGTCAAACCGAACGGCATAACGAGCCACTCAAAAGAACCATAATGAGTGCGGAAAGCGGTAAGAGGTATGCTATCCTCTACTCGTAACTGATGAAAACCTGTGGCAAGGTCAAGCTGAGAAAAGACCTTAGCACCACTCAATAGATCGAACATATTATCGATCCTAGGCAATGGATACCTATTCCTGATGGATAACTCGTTAAGCTTGCGATAGTCAATATAAAGCCTAAGAGTTCCATCGGACTTCTTCGTGAAGACGACCGTGGATCCCCACGGAGAAAAACTGGACTGAATCAACTGCTTGGACTCAAGCTCTAAAAGCTGCTTCTTGAGTTCCTCATTTTCCCTTGTAGACATCCTCGTGGGAGGACGACTAACTGGCTGAGCGCCTGGAATGAGATCAATGCGGAACTCAATTGCCCGCTTAGGTGGCAAACCCGAGACAGGCTCAAAAACATCAGAAAAGTCACAAGCAATAGGAATACGAGATATATCATCATCATCCAGCGAGTCAAGAGAATATGAAGCCATTTCGGAATTATCCACATCCCGAAGAATAAGAGATAACTGAGTAGGCGAATCCGGATGTCGAAGATATATAATTCTCTTCGAACAAATAATCCTGGCATCATATCTTACTAGCCAGTCCATACCCAAAATCAAATCAAATACCAGACAAGAAATAACGTGCAGACTCGCACGAAAAGAAAAGCCACATAAAACAATCTCAACATCATCACAAAGCAGGCTAAGGGTCGCGGATCCCCCAATAGGATTCGCAATCCTTAAAGAAGTAACTAAGCAAGAAACATCCAAAGATAAATCATCAACGAGCTTTTTCGGTATGAAAGAATGTGAGGCACCCGTATCGAAAAGAACTCGTATAATATGATCATGAAATAAAATAGAACCTTCCAAAATAGGTGGAGATATACCTTTGGGCTGAGAGGGACCTTCAGAAGCCTTAGCAGCATAAAGCTTGCTAGACTTGGCACCAGCCGGAATAGTAGGGAAAGTGGAAACATGATGACCTTCCTTCTTGCAATAGCGGCAGAAGAGAGGCTTAGGACAAGCTCGAATAATATGATCAGGAGAACCACAATTGAAACACTTCCGAACGAAAGGTGTTCCAGAAGACTGAGGCTGAGAACTAGAACTACCAGTCTTCTTCTTCTTAGAAGGAAAAGACCTCTTTTGAAATGGAAACTGCTTCTTGTTGGGGTTCTTGGAAACCTCAACATCAACATCACTATCACACTCCTTCTTGACGGTCTCGAGATGAAGTGCCGAATCAACTATCTCCTCAAAAGAGAGCTTAAGCTGGAGCAACAAAGACTTCTTAAGATATATCTTAAGACCAGAAACAAATTTCAAATTCTTCTCATAAGAAGTGCTAATGAATTCAAGACCATACTTAGATAAAGCCTCGAAGGATGCAACATACTCAGAAACAGAAGATTTCCCTTGCTTCAACTCAAGGAAGCGACGGGTCAATAAAACTTTTTCAGATTCAGGAACGAACTTGAGTTCAAATCGCTCCCGAAACTGAGTCCAAGAGAGAGTAGACTCATCAATTTCGGCTATAAGAAGCTCATACCAATCAAGAGCACACTCTTGTAATAAGCTAGAAGTTACAAGAACTCTATCATGGTCAGAAAGATCCATGCGAGAGAAGATACGCTCGCACGTGCAAAACCAAGCTTGGACTTCAAGAACGGACTCGGAGCCCTTAAACGGCTTTCCCCCAAGATGAGCAAAATCACTGCACTGGCGTGCAAAGGCAAACTTGCGAGGTGGAGACACTCGAGGAGGAACTGGAGGCTGAGTGCTCCTAAACAATTCCGAAAACTGATCCGTAGACATACAAACGCCATCCGGATGTGAGCCATTGGATTGCGCAGCATCCGAACGTCGTCCCCCGCATCTTCCAGCCATACGCTGAAAGTAAGATAAGAACAAGATTATTCACAAGGTAGATATCATTAATTCAAATGTGGAATACTAGGGAAAAAATGCATTCATAGACGTATTACTACATTTTATCTACCACAAAAGGAAAAGAAGGAATAGAGGCAAGATGATTCAAAGATTTGTATCACTTATACACTTTGATGTACCGGAATATGTGCCTTTATTCTGTGTTTATCATATTTTGTTCTGAACTCAGCTCTGATACCATGCTGTGATGCCCCACCTCTATACCCATGCTAGCCAAGGACACTACAGGGTAATGCCGTCAACTAACACGGAGAATAAGGCTCGATAGGAGCGACCATCTATAGCCTTGCTCTAACTATCTATTGAATACATCGACAATAATCATACAAAGCAGATCAACATATCCAATGAATACTTAAAACAAAACCATAGGTGGTTGGAGGATCTATCAGAACAGAATATAACAACTCACATGTAATATATATCACAGAACAGAATATCATCATAGATATACATATACTGATACATAACAGAGTATACAGAATAATACATGCCAAGTGGTATAGCAAGCCACAATATACAGACGAGTCAAAATAATACATATATCAGAGTTACAATAAAAAGGACTATACAAAAAGCTATGACAAAAAGGAGCAAGCTGAATAGTCCATGCGGAAGCAAAATAGGCTATGTCCAAAAGCACCTAACCTAAAACATCTCGGTCTGACCCGAGTATAATATACACAGGTCAGTCTAGCTAAACAAATCAGTTAGATAAATTGAACAACAATAACCTGCAAGGTTACAAGGTATAACAAATATCTCTAAAAGAGATAACACAATCATCTAACAAAAGATGAATCATATAATAACAAGCCTCGTATCATTGGCAACTCATAGAAACAAAGGGTAGGAATACCCCAAAACAAGTCATAAAGGCAAATAACAAATACCAATGAAGGTAACACAAGTTCCACAAGGTAATCACTATATATCGTGCGGCTCAAAAAGACCAACACTGAAGGGAGACACCTAGGGAATATACATATCAATGAAACATAAGATTGCTCGAGCTCAGTACTGTATAAACAAGGATCCATGAGCCCGAAGACTCCAAACCCAAATATCACTCGAGCGGCTCATAAAGACCTAACTCCGAAAGCGATACAATAGGGCAACAAACCCGAAGGCACAAACCCGAAGGTACAAACCCGAAGGCAACATACCCGAAGGCAACATACCAGAAGGCAACAAACCTGAAGGAGACAGTCCGAAGACACTATCCCGAAGGCAACAAACCGTAGTGGTGAAGGTCCGGAGGCCCAGTACTGGACACCACTAACTGGCAGAATGTGTCATAACTCTCAAAAAGGAATCCAAAAAGTGTTAACGTGAGTCCCATAACCACTCATTCGCACTAAACGTTTTACTATCCGTCAGTCAATTTCACACTCAAAGCAGCACAAAGTTCACCTCATTTCATCGCTAAACCAGACCAAAGGTCAAAACGTTCAAACGAATAGATTGGGAATTAACTGAAAGGATGAAAGCACGTGTTCATTGCACGCGTTTTATCTAATCTTAATTCTCCTCCCACTTCGCCCGGAGTGCGAAATTGTGTGTGTGTTTTAAATAGAATTTATAAATTGGAGAGGCGAGGTTTTTATACGAATTGAAGAAATTATTTAAAAAACCTGTGGATGAAGTCAAAAAAGAATCATTAAGGTCAAATATGCATAAACAACTAACTGGAATCAATATGCATCGATCAAATTTGGAAAAACTAAGCGAACAAGGCAAATTGGAAAAAAGACAATAGATTCAGACGTCTAAAAGAAGTGGTTCAGACGTCTGAATCTGGAAATTAATATGTTTTCCAGAACAGAATTCAGACGTCTGAACCCAAACTTTCAGACATCTGAAATAGGAATTATTTTGCCTATTTCCTTTCTGGTTGAAATTTAGCACTTTCAGACGTCTGAAATATAAATTCAGACATCTGAATCTAGGAATAAAAATCTTCCCCAGAACAATATTCAGACGTCTGAAATAGGGTTTCAGACGTCTGAAACCTGATGGTCAGGCATTTCCTGAACCTAGGCCATCTATGGCAAAACAAATCGAAGGCAATCAGATGCGTGTTGATTATGGGCTTACGTCAAACGACTACCCTACCTTAACGACACACCCAAACACTCCGAACAACATAAACATCAACCATATAAGGTTTTGCATAGATTTGGTTTCAAAAATCATAATTTGGCAATTTCACCAAAGCAATCCAAATCGAAAGCAAATGAACATGTAGATATATTAGGAATTCATTCCTAATAACCCAAGATAGCTTTAAACATAAATGTGGGATAAAAATCTCACCTAACATCAATAATATCAAGAGAAGTAGATGTGAGTTCAAAACTCACCTTTTAATTCAAAACAAGAATAGAGAAGCTCAATAGCAAAGAAAACAACCAACCACTCTCCACTTCAACTCTACTAGCTTCAATCAAAGATCAAAACAAGTATTTTCCTAAGTTAGGTTTAGGAACTTTTCTGAAATTGAAGGAAAAAGAGTTGGAGAAGATGAAGAGGAGGCTTACCAATAGCTTCTCTTTGATTTTGGAGCAAGAATTCAAGTTTGCAAGGTAAACTAGGGCTTGGAATTTCTATTTCCCATTCTCTTCCCCCATTTTCAGTTTTGCTTAAGCTTAAGAAATGAAAATGTGTGAATGGAAGGAGAGAAAGGGCTGAGTTGGTTTATAGAATAGTTTGGGTGAAACCCAAACCCAAAAGCTTACTTAGCAAATAGCAAAATTCGACTTACTCCAAACATATCAAAGCTTATACTCAAAAAGATCGAAAACGCCATTTTGGAATCAATGGAAATGGTTTCGAGTTCGAATTCGGCCATTTGCAAAAAGTAACTTTTCGGACCTAAATCCGACTAACGACGCTGTGTTTAAATAAAACATTTAAATATATAATCGTTAAATATGCAAGTTGTTACAAGTTATATAACTTGTCCTTACATAGCAAAATATAAGTCAAGTTAGGGATACGCCTGAAACTCCTCCAACTAGCCTCCTGAGCTCCATAGCATTTAACCTGAATCTGTGATACTCGATCTGACCAGAGCATTATAATAAAATAACACCCAAGTCAGTCTGGAAAACTAGCATGAGAAGACACACTCCATTTGGATTATTAGAGTTATCCAAAATCCTTTGAAAAACAAAGGTATATCGTAAGATTGCGTCAGACATAAACACGACGGGTTTTTACCTTACGATAACCAAAACATTTTTATAGAAAATCTAGTGATATGTAATAGTGTTTAATATAAATACTTATTCAAATAACCGAAATTGTTACATTAATTAAATTCCAGCATACTAGGCTCTACAAACAAAACCGTAAGCTCATATTGGAGAATGGATTCCAACTGAATGACTAGGCATTGGGGTACTACCTGTCACAATACACCACTAGAACAATGTATCGGGGACCACTCCGGGATCCTCTGCTACACAAGACCGGACTACCCCTTAAACTTGATAGCCCGAATAAGATAACCCCGCGGTTGGTATCGGCAACCGCCACACACCCGAATAAAAGGGACTTTAGATAGGGGTAACCTTACCTTACTTGGATGCGACCCATTTAACCTTATTGCATCTCTCCTGATTTTCGGTCATTCCCGGTTAATGAGGCTCGAGGCTAAGCGTTACCTTTTCAAGAATAATTTTACCTAGAATGCTCATCGTCCTCTAGTGACGATGTTCTGGAAGCATTCGTCCATACAAGTTGTCATGGGTCTGGATAAACTAAACTACCGTCTTCATTATCTTCATGGTATTCATCCGTCACGTTCAAACCGGATCGAAGTGGTTTTCGAAAAATTAAATCTGATCCCGGTCACTTTGAAACGATTAACGAAATTGACTAATATTGATATTCGGTTATTTAACTATCAAAATAAACATCCATAAACGATCATCTAGCCTTAATATAATTTTTTTTCCAAAATATCTACTTCCATAATTTCTTTAAAAGATATATCAATCGTCCAACGTTTGAAAACAATTTTCAAATACTTAATCCATAACAGGATACCTCCAACATCTCAACACTCAGCAATATCTCCAAATTTCTATTTTTTATTCTTAGGAAAAATTACAAGTTTTATTTTTCAAAAATCCTTTCAAGGTTAAGGTTTCGGAGAATTATTCCATAAATTTTTCCCGAAAGCTCTAGAATCACAAATAAATTTCCTCTCCTCAAATCATATCTTTTTTAAGCCCTTTGTCGAAACTTGATAGGATTCATAAAAATTAAAATTTCAATCACTTCAAACTCTCTCTCTATACATATATATAAAATAAGTACTTTAAGAAAAAATGATTTAGTTTTAAAAACATGTTCGAATAATTATTTAAAATATTAACAACCCTTTTTATAACATTAATAACCCATTGTTACAAAACATATAAATTTTCAAAGCTGATTTTAAAAGTTAGAATTTAATAAAATAAGCACTTCATATTTAAAAATCTACTTACCAAATATTTCAATCTCAACTAATTTAAATTCCATAGTTTTAAAATAATAAAATTTCCCTTTTAAAACAATCTCTCCTCATATAATTAAAAATATATTTTTAAAATCTCAATAATTAAATTAATTTTCTCTCGATTTCACAACATCTCGATTCATTGTCGTTTCACGAACCATTCTCATTCCAAAACAGAATTTCCCATTTTTCTCCACCCCGTTCCCATATTCTAATATAAATTCATCATATGAGTTTATATTCCCAATTATCACCATATATCGAATTTGTTCATTATAAACATTGTTTACCAATTTTATAACCCCCTTTGGGTTTACCTGTTTATAAAAACAAATCTATTTATAAAAATCCATTATATAAATTTCATTTCTTATAAATTCCATTATACTTCCAATTTATTTTTTTTCCATGTTGGTTTCAACTCCTTTTTATATATCTAGAATATCAGTTATAAATTCCTTTATATAATTTCTTTTAAAAATCGCTATTTCCTTATTCACAATTATTAAGTATAACCAAACTAAAATAAATTTTTATCTTCTAATACAACTTCTCTAAAATAACTCCAATTCCAATATATATATATATATATTATTATTATTATTATCATCAAATTCCTTCTAATTCCATAAATTTTAAACATATATTTATTGTCTTTAAATTATCAAAATTCAGGCCAGTGCCACAATAGCATCCAATAATTCCATCACTACAATAATCTATAATAGATTATTCTACACAAATCTTATATAACTATATATTAAAAATAAAAAATAAATTTGAGGAATCCAGTTGGATCCCTCCAACCTGTTTTCCTGCATCCACGGATGTTAATACACATAAAATAAATACCAATCCGACTTCATGAGGGATATATTGCGGTATATATCGTCATTCGCTGTTATGCGGGGTGCATAGGGTCTTATTCGCTATATAAATGCGGACATATCAAACACTCCTATACATACACACATAATAACACATCAACACTGATAATAATTATCCATTCGATCAATCAACTAATAATTAATTTCAACCTTTTAAAAATTAACCAGAAATCCAAATTTGATTGAGATTAACTCGCCATTATTTTAGTTTGCAATCCACTTCAATCTCGACTTGATTTTCATGATTTTCAGCCTCGCATAAACAATATTTTAATTCGTAAATATATGATTTATATATCCTAATTACCACTATATATATTTTAAAACCAACCAGTAAGTTAAAATATGTATAATTTTTCTTAATATATATATATATGTGTGTGTGTATATATATATGTATGTATGTATTAAATTTAAAAATAGAACTGTTTTATACCCTACCGTTAAATGTTTTGATCAATGAAATAAAAATCAGCTGATGAAATTAAAAGTTTTAAAATTGAGTAACCTTATACTTAAAATGTTTAAAAATTTAAATTACCTTGAAAAACTCATTCGTGATGGGAACCAGACCGTCCCTCACTCTCGCCCAATTCTTCGACCATTACTGCCAGGAGCCCCACCTCCCAGTCACACGCAACCACCCACCTACACGCCCTTACCAACTTTGCCGCACCAAGCTCGAAAGACGCACAACAACTCGTGCACCCCCTCTGACATCGACTAATGCTACAACATCGCCTTCGATCGAGGATGAGCCCATCCTCACCACGTCGCCACTCACCGCCTGAGTCTCCTCCGACTTTGAAGCCGCCACAACAACACGAGTTTGACCCCTGCTATGGCCAAGCATTGCTGCCGCCATGCTTCCCTCACCCCCATGTGCTCGCAACCGAGCTCAACCCTCTACCTCTCATGCTCGAGATTAATAGGCTATGCAAACTTTCCCCTTTTTATATACACGAGATTCACTCTCGTTTAATTTGGTTACGATTTGTTTTTAAAGGAAGTGCCTTTTTTATTTTGGTTTTCATATGATGTTCAAATTGAAGGGAGGGTGGAAGGGATGTATGCTCGATTTGAACTGAAAGGATGAAAAAGGTGACATGATTTGTGAATTGAAATAAATGAAGGTATCATGTATGAGAAGGTGACATGTAAAGATAGTTTACAATTTTTTTAAATTTAATTTATCAAAATATCTTAGTTTGGCAACTTAAAATTTCGATGTCCTATCGAGGCATGCCGCTAGGCGTTCATAATGTAATACCCTATTCCGAACACAATGGAAAATGTTTCGAGTCCTAATTCGATCGGATGGAGTAGATAGCCTTTTGGATCCAATTATTATATTAAATTTTCGATATTAAATTCAACGCGTTTATATCCCGTACTATTAGAGAAAACTCCAACTACTATAAAATTTGAAATCCGATAATAATACATTATTACGGATCCAATGGAACTGGTTTCGTCGAATTTCAAGATTGTGCCTCGGAAGACTATTTTCAAATTTCAATTTAAACAAGCTATTTTAAAATTTGAACAGATCACTTTTAAATTTAATTTAAAACTTTTATTATCTTCATTATTACTAATATAAATTTTATACACCTTTAATTTATTTTTAACAAACTTAAATCTCAAGATTTGATAATTTATCCAATTTCCAATTGATAAATTCAAAAATTAAATTATCCAGTAAATCGCTATTTTTAAATTTTGAATTTTGTTCTATAAATAAAAACCGATTTCTCATATTTAAAATCAATATATGATTCAAATTAAAAATGCTTAAAACCATTTAAATATCCCAAATCAAACTTCGAAAAAATGCGGGACGTTACATTCCTCCCCTCAAAAGAATTTCGTCCTCGAAATTGCTAAGGCAGGAAAAATGCTCCAAAACCACTAATTTATTTGGAAACCAACTTAGTGGAAATTCAATATTCACTTCTCTAATCTTTTGTTTCATCCAAAACAATTAGTGTTCAATTCTAATTCCAAAATCCTTTATTTCAACTTTAGTTTAAAATTATTTTTTCGCTAACAAATATTTCTAACACCCTAAATTTTTGAAATTTTTTGGCAGACTCTCCTTTATACGGAGCCTTTTGCAATTTGACAAGAGAGATAAATATAAATACCTCGACCCATTCGGTCGGGAAACAATATATATATATATATACATACACACACACACATATACCAATATATATAATTTGCGATATTTATTTCTAAAACGTACCTTATTTTAGTATTTTTAAGCAAGCGGCTTATTTTATTTAGTAAATAGCTCGATCAAAGTCTAGCCAAATGGCTCCTAGTGTAACGAACAGAAATTTTGGATATTTGAATTTGGAATATTTAATTGATTTTAAATATTTAAAAAGTTGATTAGTAACTTGAATTTCAAATATCACTATTTATTTGGTAACTTAATTATTGGATTAAATAATTGGGAATTGGATAAATTATTGAATCTTGGTTTTTGAGCTTGTTAAAAATAATTTGAATGCTTGTAAAATTTATATTGATAACACCAAAGGTAATAAAAGTTTTAAAATTGAAAATTGAAAGTGGTTTGTTCAGTTTTAAAAATATATCGTTAAGTTGACGTTTAAAAATAGCCTTCCGAGGCACAGTCTCGGAATTCGACGAAACCAGTTCTATTGAATCCATAATAATGTATTATTATCATATTTTAAATTTCGTAGTGTTTGGAGTGGCCATTTGATCGTACGAGATATAACCGTGCTGAAATCTATATTGAAAATTCAATATAATAACTGGATACAAAAATCTATCTTCTCCATACGAGTGAATAGGGAATCGAAACCTTTTCCATTTCGTTTGGAATTGGGGTATAACATGATGAATGCCTAACAGCACGTACCGGTAGGAGATCGAGATTTTAAGTTGCGAAATCAAAATGATTTAAAAAATTAAAAGGAATATATATATATATATACATATACATACATACATACATACATATATATATATATATATATATATTATGCCGATTCGCATATATATCAACATTAGAGCCTTTTGGCCTTCTCTTCAATCAGTGTAGCAAGTTAATTTGGGCACGTTAGCATCCCATCATGCTTTTCTTCCCCCTCCCCTCCGTTTTCTTTTTAATGGCAGCCAGTTGAAAAAAAAGAGATCACAAAAAAAAAACTAAAACTTAAAAGTAAAACAGCTGCTTCGAAAATTTTAAATGGCTGAAAGGTTCAAAAAATGGAGGAATGAAAGAATTCAAAATCAAACTCATATCGACTATGCAAATTACTTCCTCTACCCTCAAATCAAAGTAGTTTAAGGAGAAACGAGAGGCACGACGATGGATTGTCGATCGATTTGGGCGTCGCAGTGTGTTTCGAGCTAGGGCTTGGCCATCGATCGCGTAAAAGGGGAGATTGGCAAGGAGGGCCTCCGTGTGAGCTCCGATGGGGTGATGGCTGATGGGCGGCGTGTTCATTTTAAGGGGGTTGTCGATGGTTGTAGTCCGCGATGGTGGATTTCGAGGCAGAGGCATTATTCGTAGCTAGAGTGGTGAGTTCGGTCGTCCAATCATGTGTGTAAGGGTTTGGGCAGTAAGGTATTAAGAAATTCTATAGTTATTTTTGTTCTTCATTTTTACAATTTAAATTTAAAAGTATATATATGTACATACACAAAGAGAAAAAAGGGAAATTTTAAAATCAGAACTTTATTTTGCAAATATATATATGCATAACAGATGAAAGTTTCTACACTAAGGAATTACTACTTTTGGTTATTTACAGAAAAATATATATAAATATAAATACGCATACATATTTTATTTTAAATATATATAGATAATCATATATATATATATAAGATTTGGAAAATACGCATAGGAATTTTAAATGTTGAAGAGTCTGCATAAAATTAGATTTTGAACCTATATAAATTAATCTTATTAGTGTATGTATGGGTTTCAAAGAGAAAGAAAAAATAAATACAAATACATCTATATGAAAATATACATACATATTTCACTTACTGTTTAATTTAAAATACGTATTTTTGATGATTAACTTGTTTTATTTACTTATTTAATTATTTTAGTTATTAAAAGATTTTTAATGGGAAAATTATTAGTTTAAGTTAGTTAATTAAATTTATTAAAAAGTAATAAATTGTTCGATTTATTTCAAATGTTAATAAAACGTATAATGTTTGTACAAGGTCCAAAATCGTGAAGGAAATAGCCGGTTTGGATCGGATTGCAAAACAAATCAAAGGTGAGTTAATCTCACTCAAATTGGATTACTAGATAATTTAAATAGTTAAAATTTAAATTATTGGTCGATTGATTGAATTGATAATTTATTATCTGTCAGGATGTGATGTTATAAATAGTAGTATATATATTGGAGTGATTGATATTCCCAAATTATATGCGGATGAGATGCCATGCGCCCCGCATAATTGCGGATGACCCTATATACCGCGATATCCCCCTCAAAGTGGGATTGGTATTTTATACTGTGCTAACACCTGTGGATGTAGGGAAACAAGTTGGAGGGATCCAACTGGATTCCTCGAAAATATTGAAATTTATTTTCATAGTCCGTGATAGGATTTATTGATTATATGTAACAGACTATATTGAAAATTGAAGTTATCGAATGCTTTGGTTTGGCTGGATATATTTTGGAATTTTAAGATGTCAAAATAATAAAGATTGGATTATTGAAGGGAAATAAAAGAGAGAATTTTTAAGTAAAATAAATATAGTGAATTTGAACAAATTTAAAAGACTGATTTTGGAAAAGAAATGAAAGTTTGATTTTAATAAATCCTATTAAATAAATTCCGGGTATGAAAAAAGAAAATAGAGATTTTAAATAAATGGAAATAAAGGAGTTTTGTGGATTTAAGAGAATACTGTTAAGAATACATGGATTTATTTTTAAATTCAAGATTTAAAATGAGTTGGGAAAAAATAAAGGGAAAATTTTGAAATAAAATATGAAGTTGGTATTTTTGATTTAAATAAGATTATAAATCATAAATAAAGGAGTAAATATGGAATTAATGGGTTTTGGAATAAATGTGGGTAAGTAAAGAATTTATTTTAAAATGAAGTTAATTTTGAAAACTGATTTGAAAACCGACTAAATGTTCAAATAGTGATTAAAAGAAGAACTAGGCCATGGAATTTATTAACAGGGTTATAAATAATGTGAAATATTTATCAGTGGATAATTTTAAAGTATAAAAATTCACGGTGGGATTTTATAAGGAAAGGGTGATTTGTGTAAAAATAAAAAGTGGTTTATTTTTAAAAGTGTGAAAAGTAAATTTATAGGATTGAGACGTAAATTAAATTGGGATAAATCGAGAAGGATTATAAATGATTAGATGGGCTACGTTGGAATGAAAAGTGTATTTTTCCTTAAAAGCCAAGTATAATTTCAAGGGAGATTTTTAAGTATAAAGTAGAAGTTCTAAAAGTGGTTTTGAAAGAATGTTTAAGAAAAAGTAGTATTTAGTTGTTTTAAAATTGTTAAGTAAATATTTATTTAAGTAATTATAGTAGTAATTATTTTTAAAGGTTAAAGTGGTATCTTGATTTCAAGCGATAATTATTGAATATTTATACTTCATGTCATAGTTTTATTGTTAAAAGTAGTTTGGCTAAAGTTTTTATTTGAGAAATTATTATAAAGTTTCATAACTAGTATTTTAAATAAAGTGTTTTAAGTAGTTTTATTCTAAATGTTTTAAGTGTGTATTTTTGGGTAAAGTGATTTAAATTATTAAAAATCTAATATTAATAAGGCTTGGTGCTTTTCAATGGAAATAAAATGATTGGCTTGTGAATGTTATTTGATAGTTAAATAACCGACTATCAATAGTGGCCAATGCGCTGACCATTTCGAAGAGACCGGGATCGGGTTAAATTATCCGAAAACCACTTTGATCTGGGTTGAACGTTTGCGAATGAAGACCCTGAAGATGATGAAGACGGTGATTTGGTTTGTCCATACCCAGGGCAACTTGTATGGACGAATGCTATCAGACGATCGTCAGGAGGACAATGAGCGATCCAAGTGAAATGTGTTCTAAAAAGGTAACGCATAGCCTCAAGCCCCATCAACCGGGAATGGCTAAAACAGGGGAGGTGAAGATAGGCTAAGTGGGCAGCACCCAAGTAGGGTAAGGTCATCCTTGTCTAAATGTCCCTTTTTGATCTCGGCTTAGTAGGCGGTTGCTGATCCCAACCGCGGGGTGATCTTATTCGGACTATCCAGTAATGGGTAGCTCCGTTCTTGTGTTGCAGGGGATCAGGAGTGGTTCTCAGTACTCTGATCTAGGCCAGGTACTGTTACAAGCGGTACCTCAGTAGCCCTGCCATTGTAGGGAATCCAATTTCCAATAAGCGCCTGTACGATTTTGATTGTGCCCAACTATGCTGCAACGTGAGATGCAAGCATTTCAGCTAGATTCTATTCTACTTTCTGTAGACACTGTTATAATATCAGACGGATTTGATAGAAATGTTTTGGTTATCGTAAGGTAAAAACCCGATTTGTTTATTTGGAGTGTGGTCTTATGAGATACCTTTGATTTCAAAGGATTTTGAAACTTTAATAATTCAATTGAGTGTGCTTTCTCATGCTAGTTTTCCAGACTGACTCGGGTGTTATTTTATTATAATGCTCGGGTCAGACCAAGTATCTCAGATACAGTATAGGATGCAGTGGAGCTCAAGAGACGAGCTGGACGACGAGACGTATCACACGTACTTGATGCATATTCCACTGTGTATGGCAAGCTGCATAGTTAGCTTTTGTGAGGATAAGTTATAATAACCGTCCAGTTGTGTGCTATGGATTGTGTCATACTCTGATGATTGTATGTATTATACAGTTACAAATTCTATTGTATAAAAATCTATTGCTATATATTATATGCTGTTCCGCTGCGATTGTGAGATTCTGTGTTGTTGTTTTATCTTCTTCTTCTACCTCTTTCTTCTTTAACCCTAATGGTTTGTATTTTCGTCCACTTTGAGTTGATATGATGGACAATATTGTCGACTCAAAGGTGTACGAGTTTGTGGGCTGTTACACTTGGTATCAGAGCTGAAGATTAAGCGAGAACCTTTGCTCTGGTGGGGATCACAAATTAGAGATGTGGTCAGTAGTTCCCTAGAATGAATTTGAGTGTATTAATAGATATGAGTGCGTATTTGTTAGTGAATATAAAATTGTTTTATATGGTGTTGATTGGTTTGTTATGTAGTTTATGGATTCTGGTCAATACGAGTAATTAACGTTATTGATAGGGATCTCTAAACACTTGAATGGAACAATTCGATACGGTATTGTTTTAAATAGGATAAATGAAATAATTTTTCCCAAACTATTTTTGTATATCTAAGGAATAATTTTCATAAATTATTATAGTTATATATGGTTGCTCGGTTGTTAGAAAGTGATAATATTAAATTATTATTATTATGTTGTGGAAATTGAATAAAAGTTGAAATTGTAACTAAAGTGTCAGGACTACGATTCTTCGTCTTCCGAAAATCCGACATCGACACTCACTTTATCGACTGCCGAGAAATCGAACGACGGAAAACCGAACTCTGAGGGTTTTTTTTTTTAAGAAAAAGAAAAGAAGAAAGAAGATAGGAAAGAAGGAAAATAGAAAATAGAAATTAGAGAGAATAGAAAACAGAATAGAAGGTAGAAAATTTTAAAATAGAAAGAAAAGAGAATAGAGGAAAAAGAAAGAAAACAGAAGAAAATAGGACGGGACAGAAAACAACAGAACAACATCAGAATCTCACAATTCGCAGCGGAACAACATATAATAATAAATGAATAATCTTTAAACAAAGAACTATATCTGTTATTACATTTTATACATTACATTACATCATATCATCAGAGTGTACAACATCATACATCAACAAACAGTGCAGCGGAAAAAGAAATACTATATAAACTAGTAATACGCCATGCCATCCAGCTTGCCTCCAGCAACTCCAGAATATCCAGAATATCCTGATAAACCTAACTCTTAACTGCCCGTGTGGAAATTGGTGGGCACCCAGAGTTTAGGAAGGAAAACAATAAACTCCGAGTTAGTCATGTGACTGGTGTGAGAACTCAAAACAGTTTATTTAACTTTAAAATCAAAATAGAGGAATATTTTTAAATTAATTCGCAATGCTTTTAAAAATGAGACTACCATAAGGCCTCCCGCACACACACACATGCAAACGCAGAATCGGAGGAGATTTCTCCTTATGATAGTCAAAGATGCTTGATACGCATTAAAAGAACATTTCATATTATTATTAGTGCATAGTGTAGGAAATATTTCGAAAGTAGAATATAAATCTTAGCCAACATAGACATTTCGAACTATGCCTACTATAGCTACCATCCAAACAGTGGTGACCACCATAAGTGAATAGCAGGTTCTACAACTAATACCGTACAAGTTTCGTATTGGGAATTGGATTTCCAACAAATGGTCAGGCCAAGGAACTTCCCATTGCCACATGAGAATGCCTCTGGATGGACATCCCCGAGAACCAAACCGGATCTCTACCAACACAAGGCCGGGTTACTCCTAACTGAGTAACAACTGACCGAATATGCCATCCCCCGGTCCTTTGGGACCTTTTCACCGAGCGCTCGTAATCAATTCACACAATCATAAAGTGTTTTCAACATGAGTAAGTATCTGGGCTCCATACCATGATACCACCCTTTTCCATAAGGAAATGGACACATCCTAAAGGGTGCTACCCCTCATAACCTTGCTGCTTCTTTCCTGTTTTGACCATTCCGGGATGTGAGGCTCGACGAAGTCACGTCCACAAAAACATACTTTATACAAAAGCCATGCTTTGGGTCAACAAATGATCAACACAATGATCACTAAGATAGACGATCAAATAAATGATCCTATCACAAATAATCAACACGATGATCATTTCAGCAACACTCAGCATGTCACATTACCAAATTGGGAATATATCGCTGATAACTTCAACTATATAACCTCTAAGCTCGTACGTCCCAGAGAAGGGTGTTAAGCTAAGAGAATAAATTCTCCGCCACCACAGAAATATATTTGAAAGAAATCGGCTTTATATCTCAACTTGTAATGTCAGACATACAATCCATACAAGTCTGTTCCGGGCTCGAACAGAACCGAAGGCACTTACAAAGAAGTCCTTGCAATCCGGATATTCACTAATCACGTTCGGACTTCCCATCACATATGGAGTCTCTATACCGGGGACCAGTCGATGCAAAGACATTCGACAAGAAACCCTTACGTTTTCGAAAATATCCGGTCTTCAACACCGGTCTTCGAATGCAATTCATAACGACGTATCACATATTCGGAATGGGTTATACGACCCCATGGTCCTTTCCCGGTTAACCCGAATAGTGAGCGCTTATTTTAAAAAAATAAGTGTGGCATTCAATTTCAAACAAACTCACAACGAATACCATTCAAAGGTAAATATTGATAGTTGGTTATTGAACTATCAATAGATATGCCAACATCACCAGAATCCAAATAATTTTCCAAATTATTTATTTTCCAAAAATATCTTTAGGGAATATAAACTTAATTTCTATTCTTTTAAAAATAAATCAATATTTATTCTTAAACCCAATTTCCCAATTCCATTTATAAATTCTATATTGAATTTACAATCCAAAATATTTATGGATATATGATTTCCATTCAATTTCTAATATTCATTTTCAATTTATCTTCAAAAAGATAAATTCCAAATATTCACTTAATATTGGAAAAGCATTTCTATACTTATTAAAAATAAGTAATTCACAGATCTTTTTATTTTCTATACTTAGAAAATATTTAATATACCCTAATCGAAATTAAGTATATACTTCATCCTTTAAGGAAATCATTCACTTAACCATATTTATTTGGGCCAAAACGAATGTTGCGTAAAACATCGTTACGACAACCCAAAATCACTAGTATAGGGATTCGAAATTAAAATAGATATATAAATCCCAATACTATACAAAACATTTCCTTTCGGAAATCATCTATTGTAACAACAGTGTTATAATCTACCATTTCCTTTTATTTCTCGAAAACATCTATTTCAACAATAAATGTTGAAATCTATGATTTCAAATCTCAACATATTTTAAAACATCATTAGATCGTTTTAATTTTATTTAAAACATCACATTCTAAATAATTTCTTTAACATATTATTCACTATTCAAAAACGTGAATATATTGTTAACCAATTTCATTACTTTTATTCATTTTAGTTTAAGGAATTATTCACTGTCTAAAACATGAATATAACTTCATAAATAAATTGCAACAATTTACTTATCAGAATAAGTAGTTTGCGAATTTATAAAGCAATGTTTATAAATTCTATTTCTATTTCTTTTATAACAACTTCCTTTTTTAAATTTCCTTTATTAACTTATCTCAATTCATATCACAATGATATATTAAAAATTTCATATTATAAGTCCAATATTTATAATTCATTTATTTATAAAATCATTCCTTTAAACTTCATAAATTTTGTAAATCTTATAACTTATAAGATTCATTTATTTATCCAAAATCTTATTCTTTTAAATAACTTCCCAAATTTTATAAACCTACTGTTTATAAAACTCCAATTATAACTTCACCGTTCATAATTCTATAAATTCATTCATTTGTGAAATTCATTCACAATTCATCCTAACTCTTATAAAAACTTCGTTTTATAATTCCAATATTTTAATTTACAAATATCCATTTGTAAATCCTTTAATATAAATCAATTTATTTTACTATTTTTAAAATGTCTTTTATCCTTTTATAAATCCATCTTTTGATTTAGAAATAATCCAATTTCATAAATCCTATTTTTAAACCTTTTTATAATTTATTCAAAAAATCCCAATTTTTATAAAATCGTTAATCTCATATTTTCAAAAATCAACTTTTAACTATATTTCTCAAAAATATAATTTTTATAACATTAAAATTTTAATGTTTATTTATTTAGAATGAATCAATTCTAAAAATATTTATAAAGCGTATATCTTCAAAATTACTTTAGAAATCTCTTAAAATAAAAATCGTTATTTTTAAACTTCAAAAATTGGATCCGATGATGTAACACATCAATAGTCAATCACGATTTTCAATATCATATATCATCCATGATAAACAATCAAATATCACTATATATCAAATCAAACAAATATTTGTGAGGAATCCAGTTGGATCCCTCCAACCTGTTTCCCTGCATCCACAGACATTAGCACAATACCATTCCGTTTCAAGACGGAATATCGCGGTATATGGGATTTTATAAATATATATCCGCTTACTAACGGCGCAATAGGGTCTCATCCGCTAAAAAGAAATGCGGGAAATCAATCAACTGCAATATATACATATGCCAATATATATATTGCTATATATATAATATAATACCAATTCCACTTCGAGGTGGAATATCGCGGTATATGTGTGTAATAAATAACCTCCGCTTACTAACGGCGTATAGGGTCTATTCACATCAAATATATATATAACAATCATCATTCAATCATTCAATCAACATAGTCAATCAATTTTAAATCTAACTATTTAAAATTTAAATAAACAACAGAAATTCCTTTTGAGTGAGAAGTTCTCACCTTTATTCCCGTTTGCCATCCACTTCCAATTCAACTTGTTTTCTTCATTTATACCTTGTATAAATATTTACACAATTCAATTAATATTCGAAATAAATCGAATAACGAATTTTCATTTGATAATTTTGATTCATCGGTGATTTTCTTTTTTAAAATAATTCTAACATTTTGCTTATATAAATTTCTTCAATCTTTTAAAATTCCTTTGTTAATAAATTATTTTAACTAAAAATTTAATTTAATTAACCAAACTCTCTTTTAATAACTTAATTAACTATAGATTTAATTTTAACTGAAGATTTTCTTTTTAGTAACTATAATAGATAAAACAAATTTATTATCGTAAACTATTTATTTTATAACCACTTAACCAATCATTTTATTTTAATTTTTTTTTAAAACTAAGTTTTCCTTTTTAATAAATTGTTTTTGGCTTTCAAACAATTTCTTTTTAATATTTTGATTTAACAAAAATAAATTCAAAACTATTCTCTATTAATTCCAATCTTTATCGAACAAATTTAATTTCTATTTAAATAAATTTTATTAACTAACTATTTATTTTAAACAACATTTTCTTTTATAAAATGTCCTTTAGTCCTTAATTACTCAATTTTTTTTTCCAATAATAAATAATATTTTCTTTTGATAAATCGTTTTATCAAATAAGTAAAAATTTTAACTATTTAATTTAAACAACATTTTCTTTTATAAAAATATTTTTTTCATTTGAAACTAAAATTTCTGTTCAACTAATAATTTAGTTTTAAACTAAATTTTCTTCAAGTTTTAAAATTCTTATTATTATTTATTTCTAATCTATATACATTTATTAAAATTCGAACTAATTCCTTTAACAAGTTTATTTAACCAATTTCTTTTAAATAATTAAATTTATCTAACTAATGATTATATTCTTCCTTTTATTTTAATAAACTTGATTAACAAAAAATTAAATTTTAAACAAAAGTTTTTTTTTTTTTACTGTAAACAAAATTTTCTCTGTTTAAACTTTCTTCCTTTTTTTTTTTTTTATCAATACATATACGTTTAAAAATAAAATAAATAAATAAATAAAATTACCTTACTGCTCGCACGCGAATGCCTCCAGCAACTCGACGTCGACCCCCAACCCTCGAGCTCGCGAACGCCGTGCCCTAGCTATCGCGAATCCCCCTGCCTGTGATGCTCCACCTAGCCCACGGCCATTGCTGAGTCGCCGCCACCAAAACCCTCGCTTGAGAACCCACGCGACTTCGACGTCGTCGCAGCCCAGATCTTGCCGCGCGCTTAGAGCGCCTCACTCCAGATCGTGAATCGCCATCGCCCCATGCGCGAGCCCACGCCGCCGCGTGCCGTGCGCACTTGCCACTGCCTCCCCTCAAGCCTCGCGATTTCGATTTCAATTTGTTTTTTTTTTTTTTATATGAACGAACGAATTCGTTCGTTCTGGAGAAGAAACGGCACCATTCTTGTTCGCTTTTTTTTTTATTTTTATATATGAATCTGAAGAGGCTGCGGCCATAGTTTTGAACGAGAGGAAAAGGGTTTTGTTTCGTGAATTTCTGATTTTAAATCGTGGAGGAGCGACCATTAATTTGTTTTGATTTGCCTTTTGAAAAACTGAAGGGGGCTTCAGTACTTTAAAAGAAAATGGGAGGCATGGTCATCATAATCCTTTCGTGATTCTCGGCATGATTAAAGGAGAGGCAACGTGATTTTAGGCATAAATTCAGGAAGGAAGGTGGCTTTGAATTGACATTTTTTTTTTTAAATTTAAATTTTCAAATTGAACTTGATAAATTTTAATACGTTTACTCACCGTGTGCTCACATAACAACTCCGAAAAATACGAAATTTGAAACCCGAGAATAATTCAATATTACGGATCCAATGGAACTGGTTTCGTCGAATTCCGAGACTGTGCCTCGGACGGCTATTTTAAATATCGATTCGAACGATTAAGTTTCAAAACTGAACAATTAACTTCTAAATTCAATTCTGAAGCTTCTATAATCTTCAGTACTATCAATATGAAATTTACAAGCCTTTGAAATATTTTTAATTGGCTTAAAATTGAAGATTCAAATTTTTATTCAATTCTCAATAGATTAAATTCTATAATTTAATCGTCATATTCAAAGTTATATTGAAAATTCAATCCAAACCATCATTCAAATATTTAAAATAAATTAAATATTCCTAATTTAAATTGTTTAAAATTCAGGGTCGTTACAATCTTCCCTCCTTAAAAGAATTTCGTCCCGAAATTACAAGTTAAGAAGAATGCCCTTATCCCGTCCATTATTTTTCACAATCCAAATAGTTTTATCAACTTACCAACCTAAATCTTTTACTAGAGATTCATTATCTTTTCAACTAGCTTTCCAACTTCATTTATAGGTTTCAAACAACATTGTTTTCCTAGCCATTCAAATTTAAATTCAAATTCAAATTTCAAACTTTCAAATTTTTCTCAAAAATTTTCTAACACCCTAATTTTTCGAAAAATTTTGCCAGCGTTTCCTTTGCGCGGCTAGCTCGGTACGACTACAAAATGGCACCACGGCCCCTCAGAATCAAAAAGAAAAGAGAAAAGCCAAGTGGCTAGAGAAGAAAGTCATCAAATCTCATATAAAAATTGAAATACGTACCTTTTTGTCGAGCAATTCAATTTTATCTTTGAAATCAAAATTTCAATTTCTTTACACACCTGTATAACCTGTATAATCTGCTAGTAGTAGCATCCAAATCCAATATTCAAACTATTTTGCTAATTCTATTACAAAATTTTCAACATATACTTCTTATACGTTTTTACTTCACTATTGAAGTTACATATCAATTTCATTCAATTTTACTCTTCAATTCAATTCACACTTCAAATTCATTCGAATTCAATTCTCAATTTAAATTCTATTTGAATTAAATTCTAAATTCTAAATATTGAATTCTATTGATTAACTAATTTAATTCAATTTGTACATTCACATTACTATATTGAATTAGTTTTATTCATTAATTCATTTCAATATTTCAATTCATCACGAATTTACTTAATTATCAACAAAGAGAATTTCAAGTTATTTCTTTCACTTACTTGAATTTGTATACAATTCAAATTTATTTTCAAATTTAGCTCACGACTAAACTTTAATTTAACAAATTCAAATTCCCATTCATTATTCCATGAATCAAGTTAGTTTACTTGAATTCAATCCATTTTCTTTTTATTCCATTACTAATGATAATAGTTCAATATTATTATTTCCTAGAAATCATGCAACCATATACTATAATAATTCATAGAAAATCATTTCTTTTATTTATACAAAATAGTCTTGGGAAAAATTTATCTTATTTACCCGATTCCAAAAACAATTTTATATTTACTAACAAATACGCGCTCATATCTATTATTACACTCAAACTCATTCTAGAGTACTGCTGACTCTATCTCTAACGAGTAATACCCAACAGAACCATGGTTTTCGCTTAACCAACAGCTCTGATACCACATTGTCAGGACTACGATTCTTCGTCTTCCGAAAATCCGACATCGACACTCACTTTATCGACTGCCGAGAAATCGAACGACGGAAAACCGAACTCTGAGGGTTTTTTTTTTAAGAAAAAGAAAAGAAGAAAGAAGATAGGAAAGAAGGAAAATAGAAAATAGAAATTAGAGAGAATAGAAAACAGAATAGAAGGTAGAAAATTTTAAAATAGAAAGAAAAGAGAATAGAGGAAAAAGAAAGAAAACAGAAGAAAATAGGACGGGACAGAAAACAACAGAACAACATCAGAATCTCACAATTCGCAGCGGAACAACATATAATAATAAATGAATAATCTTTAAACAAAGAACTATATCTGTTATTACATTTTATACATTACATTACATCATATCATCAGAGTGTACAACATCATACATCAACAAACAGTGCAGCGGAAAAAGAAATACTATATAAACTAGTAATACGCCATGCCATCCAGCTTGCCTCCAGCAACTCCAGAATATCCAGAATATCCTGATAAACCTAACTCTTAACTGCCCGTGTGGAAATTGGTGGGCACCCAGAGTTTAGGAAGGAAAACAATAAACTCCGAGTCAGTCATGTGACTGGTGTGAGAACTCAAAACAGTTTATTTAACTTTAAAATCAAAATAGAGGAATATTTTTAAATTAATTCGCAATGCTTTTAAAAATGAGACTACCATAAGGCCTCCCGCACACACACACATGCAAACGCAGAATCGGAGGAGATTTCTCCTTATGATAGTCAAAGATGCTTGATACGCATTAAAAGAACATTTCATATTATTATTAGTGCATAGTGTAGGAAATATTTCGAAAGTAGAATATAAATCTTAGCCAACATAGACATTTCGAACTATGCCTACTATAGCTACCATCCAAACAGTGGTGACCACCATAAGTGAATAGCAGGTTCTACAACTAATACCGTACAAGTTTCGTATTGGGAATTGGATTTCCAACAAATGGTCAGGCCAAGGAACTTCCCATTGCCACATGAGAATGCCTCTGGATGGACATCCCCGAGAACCAAACCGGATCTCTACCAACACAAGGCCGGGTTACTCCTAACTGAGTAACAACTGACCGAATATGCCATCCCCCGGTCCTTTGGGACCTTTTCACCGAGCGCTCGTAATCAATTCACACAATCATAAAGTGTTTTCAACATGAGTAAGTATCTGGGCTCCATACCATGATACCACCCTTTTCCAGAAGGAAATGGACACATCCTAAAGGGTGCTACCCCTCATAACCTTGCTGCTTCTTTCCTGTTTTGACCATTCCGGGATGTGAGGCTCGACGAAGTCACGTCCACAAAAACATACTTTATACAAAAGCCATGCTTTGGGTCAACAAATGATCAACACAATGATCACTAAGATAGACGATCAAATAAATGATCCTATCACAAATAATCAACACGATGATCATTTCAGCAACACTCAGCATGTCACATTACCAAATTGGGAATATATCGCTGATAACTTCAACTATATAACCTCTAAGCTCGTACGTCCCAGAGAAGGGTGTTAAGCTAAGAGAATAAATTCTCCGCCACCACAGAAATATATTTGAAAGAAATCGGCTTTATATCTCAACTTGTAATGTCAGACATACAATCCATACAAGTCTGTTCCGGGCTCGAACAGAACCGAAGGCACTTACAAAGAAGTCCTTGCAATCCGGATATTCACTAATCACGTTCGGACTTCCCATCACATATGGAGTCTCTATACCGGGGACCAGTCGATGCAAAGACATTCGACAAGAAACCCTTACGTTTCCGAAAATATCCGGTCTTCAACACCGGTCTTCGAATGCAATTCATAACGACGTATCACATATTCGGAATGGGTTATACGACCCCTTGGTCCTTTCCCGGTTAACCCGAATAGTGAGCGCTTATTTTAAAAAAATAAGTGTGGCATTCAATTTCAAACAAACTCACAACGAATACCATTCAAAGGTAAATATTGATAGTTGGTTATTGAACTATCAATAGATATGCCAACATCACCAGAATCCAAATAATTTTCCAAATTATTTATTTTCCAAAAATATCTTTAGGGAATATAAACTTAATTTCTATTCTTTTAAAAATAAATCAATATTTATTCTTAAACCCAATTTCCCAATTCCATTTATAAATTCTATATTGAATTTACAATCCAAAATATTTATGGATATATGATTTCCATTCAATTTCTAATATTCATTTTCAATTTATCTTCAAAAAGATAAATTCCAAATATTCACTTAATATTGGAAAAGCATTTCTATACTTATTAAAAATAAGTAATTCACAGATCTTTTTATTTTCTATACTTAGAAAATATTTAATATACCCTAATCGAAATTAAGTATATACTTCATCCTTTAAGGAAATCATTCACTTAACCATATTTATTTGGGCCAAAACGAATGTTGCGTAAAACATCGTTACGACAACCCAAAATCACTAGTATAGGGATTCGAAATTAAAATAGATATATAAATCCCAATACTATACAAAACATTTCCTTTCGGAAATCATCTATTGTAACAACAGTGTTATAATCTACCATTTCCTTTTATTTCTCGAAAACATCTATTTCAACAATAAATGTTGAAATCTATGATTTCAAATCTCAACATATTTTAAAACATCATTAGATCGTTTTAATTTTATTTAAAACATCACATTCTAAATAATTTCTTTAACATATTATTCACTATTCAAAAACGTGAATATATTGTTAACCAATTTCATTACTTTTATTCATTTTAGTTTAAGGAATTATTCACTGTCTAAAACATGAATATAACTTCATAAATAAATTGCAACAATTTACTTATCAGAATAAGTAGTTTGCGAATTTATAAAGCAATGTTTATAAATTCTATTTCTATTTCTTTTATAACAACTTCCTTTTTTAAATTTCCTTTATTAACTTATCTCAATTCATATCACAATGATATATTAAAAATTTCATATTATAAGTCCAATATTTATAATTCATTTATTTATAAAATCATTCCTTTAAACTTCATAAATTTTGTAAATCTTATAACTTATAAGATTCATTTATTTATCCAAAATCTTATTCTTTTAAATAACTTCCCAAATTTTATAAACCTACTGTTTATAAAACTCCAATTATAACTTCACCGTTCATAATTCTATAAATTCATTCATTTGTGAAATTCATTCACAATTCATCCTAACTCTTATAAAAACTTCGTTTTATAATTCCAATATTTTAATTTACAAATATCCATTTGTAAATCCTTTAATATAAATCAATTTATTTTACTATTTTTAAAATGTCTTTTATCCTTTTATAAATCCATCTTTTGATTTAGAAATAATCCAATTTCATAAATCCTATTTTTAAACCTTTTTATAATTTATTCAAAAAATCCCAATTTTTATAAAATCGTTAATCTCATATTTTCAAAAATCAACTTTTAACTATATTTCTCAAAAATATAATTTTTATAACATTAAAATTTTAATGTTTATTTATTTAGAATGAATCAATTCTAAAAATATTTATAAAGCGTATATCTTCAAAATTACTTTAGAAATCTCTTAAAATAAAAATCGTTATTTTTAAACTTCAAAAATTGGATCCGATGATGTAACACATCAATAGTCAATCACGATTTTCAATATCATATATCATCCATGATAAACAATCAAATATCACTATATATGAAATCAAACAAATATTTGTGAGGAATCCAGTTGGATCCCTCCAACCTGTTTCCCTGCATCCACAGACATTAGCACAATACCATTCCGTTTCAAGACGGAATATCGCGGTATATGGGATTTTATAAATATATATCCGCTTACTAACGGCGCAATAGGGTCTCATCCGCTAAAAAGAAATGCGGGAAATCAATCAACTGCAATATATACATATGCCAATATATATATATTGCTATATATATAATATAATACCAATTCCACTTCGAGGTGGAATATCGCGGTATATGTGTGTAATAAATAGCCTCCGCTTACTAACGGCGTATAGGGTCTATTCACATCAAATATATATATAACAATCATCATTCAATCATTCAATCAACATAGTCAATCAATTTTAAATCTAACTATTTAAAATTTAAATAAACAACAGAAATTCCTTTTGAGTGAGAAGTTCTCACCTTTATTCCCGTTTGCCATCCACTTCCAATTCAACTTGTTTTCTTCATTTATACCTTGTATAAATATTTACACAATTCAATTAATATTCGAAATAAATCGAATAACGAATTTTCATTTGATAATTTTGATTCATCGGTGATTTTCTTTTTTAAAATAATTCTAACATTTTGCTTATATAAATTTCTTCAATCTTTTAAAATTCCTTTGTTAATAAATTATTTTAACTAAAAATTTAATTTAATTAACCAAACTCTCTTTTAATAACTTAATTAACTATAGATTTAATTTTAACTGAAGATTTTCTTTTTAGTAACTATAATAGATAAAACAAATTTATTATCGTAAACTATTTATTTTATAACCACTTAACCAATCATTTTATTTTAATTTTT
The DNA here is from genome assembly GCA_030765085.1 of Allium cepa. NCBI lineage: Eukaryota > Viridiplantae > Streptophyta > Magnoliopsida > Asparagales > Amaryllidaceae > Allium > Allium cepa. Next base: position 1,042,535,271 of record CM060928.1, read on the forward strand.
TTTTAAAACTAAGTTTTCCTTTTTAATAAATTGTTTTTGGCTTTCAAACAATTTCTTTTTAATATTTTGATTTAACAAAAATAAATTCAAAACTATTCTCTATTAATTCCAATCTTTATCGAACAAATTTAATTTCTATTTAAATAAATTTTATTAACTAACTATTTATTTTAAACAACATTTTCTTTTATAAAATGTCCTTTAGTCCTTAATTACTCAATTTTTTTTCCAATAATAAATAATATTTTCTTTTGATAAATCGTTTTATCAAATAAGTAAAAAATTTAACTATTTAATTTAAACAACATTTTCTTTTATAAAAATATTTTTTTCATTTGAAACTAAAATTTCTGTTCAACTAATAATTTAGTTTTAAACTAAATTTTCTTCAAGTTTTAAAATTCTTATTATTATTTATTTCTAATCTATATACATTTATTAAAATTCGAACTAATTCCTTTAACAAGTTTATTTAACCAATTTCTTTTAAATAATTAAATTTATCTAACTAATGATTATATTCTTCCTTTTATTTTAATAAACTTGATTAACAAAAAATTAAATTTTAAACAAAAGTTTTTTTTTTTTTACTGTAAACAAAATTTTCTCTGTTTAAACTTTCTTCCTTTTTTTTTTTTATCAATACATATACGTTTAAAAATAAAATAAATAAATAAATAAAATTACCTTACTGCTCGCACGCGAATGCCTCCAGCAACTCGACGTCGACCCCCAACCCTCGAGCTCGCGAACGCCGTGCCCTAGCTATCGCGAATCCCCCTGCCTGTGATGCTCCACCTAGCCCACGGCCATTGCTGAGTCGCCGCCACCAAAACCCTCGCTTGAGAACCCACGCGACTTCGACGTCGTCGCAGCCCAGATCTTGCCGCGCGCTTAGAGCCCCTCACTCCAGATCGTGAATCGCCATCGCCCCATGCGCGAGCCCACGCCGCCGCGTGCCGTGCGCACTTGCCACTGCCTCCCCTCAAGCCTCGCGATTTCGATTTCAATTTGTTTTTTTTTTTTTTATATGAACGAACGAATTCGTTCGTTCTGGAGAAGAAACGGCACCATTCTTGTTCGCTTTTTTTTTTTTTTATATATGAATCTGAAGAGGCTGCGGCCATAGTTTTGAACGAGAGGAAAAGGGTTTTGTTTCGTGAATTTCTGATTTTAAATCGTGGAGGAGCGACCATTAATTTGTTTTGATTTGCCTTTTGAAAAACTGAAGGGGGCTTCAGTATTTTAAAAGAAAATGGGAGGCATGGTCATCATAATCCTTTCGTGATTCTCGGCATGATTAAAGGAGAGGCAACGTGATTTTAGGCATAAATTCAGGAAGGAAGGTGGCTTTGAATTGACATTTTTTTTTTTTTAAATTTAAATTTTCAAATTGAACTTGATAAATTTTAATACGTTTACTCACCGTGTGCTCACATAACAACTCCGAAAAATACGAAATTTGAAACCCGAGAATAATTCAATATTACGGATCCAATGGAACTGGTTTCGTCGAATTCCGAGACTGTGCCTCGGACGGCTATTTTAAATATCGATTCGAACGATTAAGTTTCAAAACTGAACAATTAACTTCTAAATTCAATTCTGAAGCTTCTATAATCTTCAGTACTATCAATATGAAATTTACAAGCCTTTGAAATATTTTTAATTGGCTTAAAATTGAAGATTCAAATTTTTATTCAATTCTCAATGGATTAAATTCTATAATTTAATCGTCATATTCAAAGTTATATTGAAAATTCAATCCAAACCATCATTCAAATATTTAAAATAAATTAAATATTCCTAATTTAAATTGTTTAAAATTCAGGGTCGTTACATAAAGGGTAAGAGAAATAATTATATAACAAAATGAGATTTGTAAATGTGAATTATAAATGTGATTTATAATTGAAAATGAAATAAAAATTCTGGAGTAATATTTGAATATGAACTGAAAGGATTTGGAATTCGAAATTTTGGAAATTAAATTTCCTTTGAGTTTGAAAATGATTTTTCAAAGGCGTTGGGGGAATATTGGTGATATTTTTCGAAAATATTTTTGAATTGGATATGAAATTTGGTGAGATTAGGAATTAAAAACATTTGAAAATGTTTTTTAAAGAGATAAAAGCACCGAACTCTTTTCGGTCGCAGGAAAACGATTTCGGTGATGATCGCAGCATCATCGATATTCATTTTCGAATTTCCAAAGGAGGAATTGCTGCCTGGATGTTTTGAATTGGGATTTGTTTGTGAAATTGGGTTTGATTTTGAAATAGTTTGATTTGGGTATATATGATTTCAAAATACTTTTAAAGTGCTTAAGTAATTTCTCAAAACTCTGGAAGTGAATTAAAAATGTTTATGGAAACAAAAATGGGTTTGATATTTTATAAAATTTGAAATTTGTTAGAATAGAAACTTTTAACTTAAGAAGTGTTTAATTAAAGTAAGTGTGAAAATGAATAAGTTAGAAAGTAAGCCAATTAGTAAAGGGATTAGTGAATGGAACATAGATAAGTTGGAAAACTTGTAGAAGTTTAAAATTTTGAATGGAATGGAATTTAACCGAATTTAATTAATGGGAATGAATCTAAGTAAGTTAAATTGAATGATCATTGAAATAAAATTTATTAAGTTAGAAATAAATTTGTGAGTGAACGAATTAATTTAGTTTGTAAGTAAATAGAACTGGAATTGAAATTGAATATCAAAATGCAATATTTAACTCGTAAAGTGAAATTGTAGAACTTGTTCAAAGGAACGAAAAGAAGTAAAAGTTAGAAATAAACTTTTATTGAGATTTGAAATCAAATTTGGAAATGAAGTGATTAACTGAATTAGTAAGTGAACAAATTTGAAATTGAATTTGATTGGGAACAAATTAGTGGAAGGAACTAATTGCAAAAATCAGGAAAGTAAATATGGATTGAAATGTGGTTAATAGAATTCAATATTTAAAATTTGGAGATAAATTAAGTTTAAATTGAAATTTAAAATTTGAACATAATGGATAAAAACTTTGGTGATGAAGTGGAAATCAATCTAAGAACATCTTATAAAATATTATATTGGGCTAAAGAAAGTAAATGGTAAATTCTTAAGTAAATTAGTATTAGAAATATACTAATTTAATATGTGAATGAAGAATTAATAAAAGTTGGGTAAAAAGAAGAATTGTGGATAAGAGAATAGGAATCAAAGTAAATGTGAATAAAAAGAAATTGATATAGCTAATAATCAATAGAGATAAATACGTAGGGTGTACATGTATTATTTTATTCGCATAACGATTTGATCCAGATTCGAGCATAGAATTTCGAGATAGATATATCGATCCGAGTTCGGATTTTTCACTCTATTTTCAACGGCAAACCCTCGATATGGATTTTTGATTGATTCTGGAAATTTTCTATCATAGTATATGGCTATGCAAGGAGAATGACGGTTTCTGGTCAAGAAGCCAGATCCGAGTCCGTACTAGGAAGTCGAGTGAACGATACTAGCTCAAAAGTGAAATTGTGTGATCGAGTGAACGATCAGATTTGATATTGCATACAGATGATATGTGTGCATCGTACGGGATTAAGTAAAGAAAATAGTGAAAATTTTGAAAGGAAATGAATAAACTGATTTTGAACTCTGGGATTGGGTATGATTACTAAGTAGGATATACAGGTATTTGAAAGCAAAGGAAATTGGTGTTTTTAAGTTCAGAAGATAAATTTGAATTGCCTGACAAAAGGTATGTATTTAAATTTTCCTATGTAATTTGATGATTTTCTGATCTAGCCATTTGGCTTTTGTTTTTCTTTTGAAAATTTTGGGCCCATAGAGGCGTTTTGTAGTTGTTCCGATCTAGCCGCGCAAAGGAGGCACTGGCGAAATTTTTCGAAAATATAAGGAGTTAGAAAAATTTTGAAGAAAATTTTGATAATTTAAAATTTTGGTTTAAACTATAATTTGAATTATCGAGGGGATAATATTATCAGGAACATATGGATGGGTCTGGAAAGTAGTGAGGGTGATAATGTGTGTTTAATAAAAAGATTGTTTTGGAAAGTTGTTTGGAACTGTTTGGTTTTGGGGAAAATAGTTAACTGGTTGTAACCAATCTTCTTAACTAGCAATTTCCAGGATGAAATTCTTTTAAAGGGGAGGAATGTAACGACCCAAAATTTTGGATATTTGAAATTGGATTATTTAGATGACTCTAAATATTTAAAAAGTTGATTATTAACTTGAAGTTCAAATATCACTATTTATTTGGTAACTTAATTATTGGATTAAATAATTGGGAATTGGATAAAATATTGAATCTTGGTTTTTAAGCTTGTTAAAAATAATATAAATGCTCATAAAATTTATGTTGATAACATTGAAGGTAATAAAAATTTTAAAATTGAAAATTGAAAGTGGTTTGTTCAGTTTTAAAATATATCGTTATGTTGACAATTAAAAATAGCCTTCTAAGGCACAGTCTCGGAATTCGACGAAACCAGTTCCATTGAATCTGTAATAATGTATTACTATCGATTTAAATTTCGCAGTGTTTGGAGTTGTCATGTGATCGTATGAGATATAAACGCTCTGAAATCTATATCGAAAATTCAATACAATAACCGGGTCCAAAAAGCTATCCTCTCCATACGACCGAATTGGGACTCGAAACCATTTCCATTTCGTTCGAAATAGGGGTATAAGATTATGAACGCCTAACGACATGCCTCAATAGGAGATCGAGATTTTAAGTTGTGAAATCAAAACGATTTAACTTAAAAGAATATATGTTTATACACACACACACACACAAAAATTATGTTGATCGACATATATATCAACATCAGAGCTTTTTGGTCTTCTCTCCAATCACTGTAGCAAGTTAATTTGGGCATGTTAGCATCCCACGTGCATTTCTTCCCTGTGACAGCCCGCAAATCCGTACCCCTTGAATCAACACTATTCTACCTCTATTAACTCAAGTGGCACAGAATTTCGAACCATTAGGGTTAAAGAAGAAGAGATAGAAGAAGAAGAAACTAAACAATATCAGAATCTCACAGTCGCAGCGGAATAAAATATAATAGTAAATATAGAACTTTACACAAAATGAAATCTATCACTGTTTTATACATCATATCATCAAAGTATCTCATACATCAATCAATCACAAATCAGACATACCATGTAATCATAGCAGCGGATATATATACATATGTATATAGGTACATATAATACGTCTCGGACTCCAGCTCCTCTCCTGCTCCAAAGCATCCTGACCTGAACAAATAATACTCGGTCTGACCCGAGCATTATAATGAAATAACACCCGAGTCAGTCTGGAATACCAGCTGATAATAATTATGCATCCAAATTGATAATTAAAGTTTCAAAAAATCCTTTGAAAACAAAAGCATCTCGTAAGACCACGCCACAAATAAACATGTCGGGTTTTTACCTTACGATAGCTAAAACTCTTTTTATAGAAATCCTCTGATATTATAATAGGGTCTATTTACAAATACTTATAAAATAGCCGAAATTGTTACATCTATTAAATTCCAGCTACTAGCCACCGAAGTGGGTATTACAAACAAAACTCGTACAAGGCTCGTAGGGAGAATGGATTTCCAACAATGACTAGGCACTGGGGTACCACCTATCAAAGTACGGGGCCTAGATCACCGTACCGAGGACTACTCCCTTCATCCCCTGCAACACAAGGCCGGAACCATTCCTTACTGAACAGTCCCGAACAAGATAAACCCCTTGGTTGGCGCGACCAACCACCCACTAAGCCGAAATATATAAGGGACATCTAGACAGGGGAATTATCTTGTCCTGCTTGGGCATGACCCACCTAACCTTGCTGCATATCCCCTGATTTTCAGTCATTCCCGGTTGATGAGGCTTGAGGCTAAGCGTTACCTTTAGAACGTTTTCACTTAGAATGCCCATCGCCCACCTGACGATGTTTCGCAAGCATTCATCCATACAAGTCCGTCCCGGGTTCGAATGGAACCGAAGGCACTATTCCTACTACATCCATTTTGGAAATATCCTCAGGATTAGTAGCGACTAGTCCTTGCACTTCACTGCTCCATCTTCGACTCCAAACACGTTTTTCGCACGAAAACGTACAAACCGGATCGAAGTGGTTTTCGAGAAATAAATCTCGATCCCGGTCTCTTCGAAACGATCAGCGCATTTGTCCAATATTGATAGTCAGTGATTTAACTATCAATTTATATTCATAAACATTCATAAGCATCCATCACACAATAAATAATATTCCATATTATTTATTTACCTCAAATATCTTTAAAAGATATATTTCCAAATTTTCCCACTCATTTGAAACAATTTCCAAAGCTCTTTCCTTTACAAAGTAAATCCTTTACCATATATTTCCACTGGAAATAACCAAGTTCAAAACAACTTAGTTTGAAAACAGTTAAAAATATTTTATATTGAAATATACTTTAAAATACGTAAATTCACTTCTAGTTACTTACCCAAAATATAATTTCAAAATATGTACAGTAAAACCATTTATTAAGATATAAACATTGATTTTAAATAAGGTTTTTAATAAACTAAATTTAAAAGTAGTGTTTTAATAAGATAAATACTAATTTCAAATGATTTAAGCCCAAAACTAGTCTTTTAACAAATCCATTTGTAAAGATAATTATTAAGGTATTTATAAAATTTACTATTGCTAATTATTAATAATTATTTTAAAATAATAATTTCCAAACACACTTTTAAACAAGTTTGAATTTTTAAAACTTTCTTTTTATAAAATCAGTTTAAACTCGAACTTGGTTATCCCAAGGAATCTCATTTCCACTTAAACATCACAGAAATCATTCTCACGATTTTTGTCGAGTTATTTCAATTTAGTTTTATAGTTTAATAACATAATTTTCACATTTATCAATTGATAGCATTTCTCTTTGTTTATCATTCCAGATTTTACCAATTTTCAATCTCCATTCTAAATAGATTTCAAATTTTAATTCTTTTAAATTCATTAATTAACAATATTTTTTTTATTTCTCTAAAATTCAATTTATCCATTTATAATTAATTACGGATTTATAATTTACTCAACAATATTCCAATACAAATTTTATTTCAGTTTTCCACCCAAACAGATTCTAATTTTTATATTCCTTTAAATTCCTTATTTATAAATTTCTTAATTTCTTTTGAAACCCAATTTAATTTCTTTACAATTAAACTCCAAATTTCTTTATAATTAACATTCTGGGTTTATAGTTTATCTCACAATATCATAATGCAATTAAATTCCAAATTTATCAATCACAATATATAAACAGGCATCATCATCAACTATAAAAATATTACTACATGGTGAGGAATCCAGTTGGATCCCTCCAACCTGTTTTCCCTGCATCCACAAATATTAGCACATCACATATATAAATATCAATCCAGATTGATAATAACAATAATATGCAACCAATCACACAGATATTTAAATATTTATTATTTAATCAGCCAATATCTAGATGTGAGTGAGAATAACTCACCTTGAGTTTCGGCGAGCGTTCGAAATTTAAATTAAACCGGACGGTGTCCGATTTATCTCAAATTCCTACTTGCCCGGAATGGCTCTGGATCTGCACCATCACGTAGTGCTCGACTCTGCGATTCCAACGCCACCAAAATCGCCGAAATCTGACATCGTATGTACGGGATATGAATTTTTGAAGTTTGTATATAAAATTTTAAACAATTTTTTTTTTATACCAAAGCAATCAAGGCCGTTCGTCCTAGAAACGAAATCAAGGCCGCATGCCTTTTCTTTCCACGCGACACAGATCAGAAACCGTACCCAAAATAGCCGGCCTAGGGCATAAAATCGCAACCACTTTCATCGCATCCAGCTCGATCGGAGCTCGCCACCGCAGTCGGTTCCACCGCCTCCACCTTCACCTAGAACGCGGTTACACTCGGTCATCTCTAGCTCGAGCACGACGAACTCAAACGGCAGGCCTTCGAGCCAAAATTCTGGTCAATCTACTCCTCCTTCAACGATCTTGACCGTTGGATCTCACGAGCCCACTGAGCTCTCCCCTTTTCATGTTGGAAGATGTTGCTATTATGCGATGGATTAGAAGAAAAATTAAGATGAATTTGGGAAGTTTTCGGCCATTAAACGCATATGAGCGGCGGGCCTGAGCGTATGCTAGGGTTTAGTGAAAATTATATATATATATATATATATATATATATATAATATTGGTTTAATATTATTTTATTGATATTATTCTCAATTTAACATTGTATTGCAAACAAACTCCAATTCTCACGTACCAATAGGCGTTCCTAGGGTTTTTCCGCGTTCCGGACACAATGGAACAGGTTTCGTAAGCCAATTTGATCGTATGTGCGGGTTACGGAATTAAACGATCAATTTAAAATTAAACCGATTAAAACGATTTCGATGCGTTTCGAGCTGCCGGGGTTAAACGACAACTCCGATTGCTACGAAAATTGAAATCCGATAATAACTAAGTATTACGGATCCAATGAAACTGGTTTCGTCGAATTCCGAGACTGTGCCCCGGAAGGCTATTTTAACTCGTCTATTAAATTAAGCGATTTTCGAAATTATCGAAATCACTCAAAATTTCCACTTTTAAAATTTTATTAACTTAACAATAATTCATATTGAATTTATAATCACATTAGAAATCATTCTGGCTCATTCTGGACTTAAATCGAATTAATTGCAATATTTAATAATATTAAATTCATTTTAAATTAATATAAAATTCCAAATATTAATTTATCAACTTTAAAATCCTTCTAAAATTCCAACCACACTATTTAATGACCAAGTAGTCTTAAAATAAATTTTAAACTCATTTCCATATCTATTTACACTCCGAACTGCCCATTTAACCCAATCCTAATATTAAATTGTTATTATTCCAATTTCAATTTAATTGCCATACATGAAATTCAAACAAAGTTTATTAATTTAACCAAATTCATTTATTAAAAATTTCAAATTAAATTCCATATTCAACATTTAAAATGAATTAAATGTTCAAATCTGGCGACCCAAAATTCCGGGTCGTTACATTCCTTCCCCCTTATAAAAATTTCATCCCCGAAATTTGCTAAGGTAGAAAGAATGCTCCTACACACATTAACTTAACCCAAACTTCTCTAGTTACAACTTATATACATTTTCCAAAACCTTTAGCTCAATTTCAAACCCATTTGCTTTATTAACTCTAAAGCTTTAAATTTTAACTTATAACTTCCCAAGTTACTAAACTTTCCCAAAACCAAAAAATATTCTAACTCCCAAAATTTCTGGAAAATTTTGGCAGAGTCTCCCCTGTACGGAGGAGCTTTCGCGATATCGCGATACAAAGAAATATATATACATCATCCCACATGGACGAAAATCAAAATATATCACAATATATATATCATTTCCCAATTATATTTGCGTAGGCGTACCTTTTAGCAAATTTTAAAAGCAAGCGGCTAATATACCGCAATATACACGCTCCAACTCTCTCGAATGCCTACCGCACCTGTACTTACTCAACAAACTCATTAGTTATCAAAATATGAGCATTTTAACATCATTTCCAATATAAATGTAAGCCAAACATAACTATTTACATTCCAAACAACACTTTGCATAATTTCCTAAGTAAATCCATATTTTAAAACATGCACAAGGTTCATTTTCCAATGCTAACTCTATTTCATTTCACACCAAATATTTTCAAACAAGTTTCGCAATTCCAAATCAATACTTTACCCAATTTTCCGAATTGATTCCCAAACAAGTTTTATTACAATTTGATACATTTGCATTTCTATTATAACTCACTTACATTCATGCTCAAATTCATTTGTTAAGTTTTTAGCTCATTCTACTTCGTCCCAACTAACTTCATTTACTTCACTTGAATGATTTACATTCAAGTTTACTATATACCATTTATATTAATCACAACCAATTCGTTTCTATTTCAATATGATCAACATATGCTTCACCAACATCAATCTGATTCAATTCAATTCCAAATTGATTTACAAACCACTTCATTTTCAATTTTGAAGCATTTACATTTCTTTAATAATTCATTTTTCTTCATATGCAAAATCACTTAATTTGATTGCACTTATATACCAACTCTTTAAATTAGATTCCAATCCATCCAATTTATTCAAAAATCAATTTCAATTACTCATTAAGCAACTTAATTCTGAATACAAACAATTTTTATGCCATTCAAGCAAAATAATCACCACATAAACTTAGAACCATTTAAAATTAATTTCAACTTATATTTATATAAATTTTACTCCTTCCAGAAGTATTCATTTCGATTTTAAAATCCCATTCTTATTCACACCTTTCAAATTTATTACGTATCTTAAGTTTGTTTTTATCATTTATTATTCTGCTTATTATTATTTTTATTATTATTATTTTAAAACCAAGTCTTGAATTTCATATTTCAAATCCATTATTCAACTTAAGTTTCCTTTTATCATTCCATCCTGGATTTATTTACAACCCAGACATCCTTACTTAATCACAATAATTAATTAATACCATTTCACTTGCAATTCAAATTTATTACCCAAACAAATCTTATTCAAGACAACATAAAAAGCTTAATCACAATTATTATTCAATTTGCTTAAATTCTTTTACAAATTTTCATTATCTTCTTATAAATCAAATTTTATTTTCATTTGATTCTCATCCCAATCAATTCTAATCCATTTACAAATTTTAATGCACTTTGCTTATTTATTCAATCCATTTTAGATTTATTTTATTAGCAAAGAACCCACTTTAAATTATATCATTCTGTTGAATTTATTTACAATTTCAACTACCCCAATATAAGCTAAGTCCATTTCCATCTACACAATAAATATTTGTTACCACAGATTTAAATCCCATGCCACACAATTGGATTTTTATTTACTTTCCAAATTTTGATCAATTATCAAAATTCTATTCATTTCAATACAATTCCCATTTAATTGTAATTCAACTTAGCTATTAACCTAATCCATATTAGGTTTTAACACTTTCCCAATTCACTCTGAATTCATTTATGATATCACCATTTTCCCATTATTCCATTTAACAATTTAAATTCCTACCTTTCCTTATACTTCTTTAAATAGAATTTAAATTTCTTTCAATATTATTTGTTACATGATTGAAATTCAATTTCAATTTCATTATCAACAAATTTCCCATTTTCCCATACATAAGTTCAAGACTTATTTGCTAACTTAAGAACATCCACATTTATGTTCCCACTTTACATTTCATTTATGGACAAATTTTGAATTTGCCACCCCATTTAACTCTCTCCATTAACAAATTACAAGTTCACTTCTATTCAAGAGTTTAAATTTCTTATTTAAGTTCATTTCCATTTTATCATCACAAGTTTAAATTTTAGCACTTAATAACTTAAGAATATAAATTTCTTTATGCAATTATAAGCAATTCACATTTCACCTTTATATCCAATTCAACTTAATTCCAATTCATTTAGATTTAATTAAATTTCAATTTCTCATTTTAAATTCTCCATATACAAGTTCAAAACTTGTTTACTAACTGAAGTTCTTTCGCTTCTTTTATATCACACTCTACCTTATCTCAATTCAAATTTTATTTGAGATTAAGTTTTGAATCCACCATTCCATTCCACTATTTCTCATTTGTGATTATAATTCCATTTCTATTTTATAAGTTCACCAACTTATTTATTTCAAAGTTTATATTACTCACTTGAGTTATCTTCATCCTATAATCACAATTCCCACTTATGTATATGTGTATCACTAAATTCTTAAGGATACAAATTTCCTTTCAATTTAATTCCTTGCACAATTTTAAATTCTCAATCTCAAATTATAAGTATAATACTTAATAGCTTGTGGGTATAATTCATTACCCAATGACCCACAATCTCAAAGTCAATTTACCTTTTAATTAAATCCAAATCAATTTTATTTTAAATCCAATTTATTTAATTCATCCAAGTTAAATTCTAATTTTCTACTTACTTCAGTATATTTTATTCGCTTCCAATTACTCAAGTTAAATTTTTAATTCCAAAATTAAAATTCTCATTTCTTCCTTCTTATTAATATCAACTTCACTTAATAAGTTCAATAGTTAATTTATTTTAATTTTACACATTTTTTTAAATATAATTTTCCAAAATTTAAATTTACCCGGTTTTATTTCAAAACCAAATTTGAAACAAAAATCAACACATTCCCATTTGATATTCAAATCAAATTTCCAGATTTCTAAACAACTTAGTTGTATCAAAACAATTTCTCCATTGTGAATTTTCCCAAAACAGTTGTTATATCCAACAAGCCCCAAACAATACCATAACCAAATATTAGGGAAGCAATCCATCACTTTAGAAACTCGAAAATGAATTCTAATGATGTGGCCAACATCATCAGGATTATTTTCCAACGACTGAAGTGAATTCAATGCTTCTTACTTTTCTAAATTCATTTCAAAACAGTTTCCATTTAAAAATATTTCCCAAAACAATATTCCAATCATTGCCTTCAAACACCTTCAAATCTCAACAAACATTTCAAACTTTCCCAGGATTTTAAATTTCCAAACCTTTATTTTTATTTTATTTAAAATCCTTTCCAAAACTTCCGGGATTTAAATCCTGGTTCAACTCAAATTTAGTTATTCTTCCTTTTATATAATTTATATTTGTAGAATTTTATTTTCACTATAACTATTTCACATTTCCAGATTAAATTTTATATTCTTATTTGATTTAGACACTAACAACCAATCATCCAAATATATATAATAATTTCAGAAAATTATTTCTTCTATATGAAAATGTAATTTTGGGTAAAATTATTTCATTTACCCTCCTTTAAAAACAATTCTATGTCGGTTTATCTTGTTTAAGAGTTTAGAAATCCCTATCGATATGGTTGTACTTCCCCTACTGACCAGAATTCATAAACACTCAACCGATAAGTCAACACAGTATAAAAACAATTTTATATTCACTAACAAGTACGCTCTCATATCTATTATTACTCTCATCTCATTATAGAGTACTATTGACTCTATTTAATGAGTAATTACCCCACCAAAGCCTAGGTTGTCGCCAACCTAAGCTCTGATACCAAGTGTGACAGCCCGCAAATCCGTACCCCTTGAATCAACACTATTCTACCTCTATTAACTCAAGTGGCACAGAATTTCGAACCATTAGGGTTAAAGAAGAAGAGATAGAAGAAGAAGAAACTAAACAATATCAGAATCTCACAGTCGCAGCGGAATAAAATATAATAGTAAATATAGAACTTTACACAAAATGAAATCTATCACTGTTTTATACATCATATCATCAAAGTATCTCATACATCAATCAATCACAAATCAGACATACCATGTAATCATAGCAGCGGATATATATACATATGTATATAGGTACATATAATACGTCTCGGACTCCAGCTCCTCTCCTGCTCCAAAGCATCCTGACCTGAACAAATAATACTCGGTCTGACCCGAGCATTATAATGAAATAACACCCGAGTCAGTCTGGAATACCAGCTGATAATAATTATGCATCCAAATTGATAATTAAAGTTTCAAAAAATCCTTTGAAAACAAAAGCATCTCGTAAGACCACGCCACAAATAAACATGTCGGGTTTTTACCTTACGATAGCTAAAACTCTTTTTATAGAAATCCTCTGATATTATAATAGGGTCTATTTACAAATACTTATAAAATAGCCGAAATTGTTACATCTATTAAATTCCAGCTACTAGCCACCGAAGTGGGTATTACAAACAAAACTCGTACAAGGCTCGTAGGGAGAATGGATTTCCAACAATGACTAGGCACTGGGGTACCACCTATCACAGTACGGGGCCTAGATCACCGTACCGAGGACTACTCCCTTCATCCCCTGCAACACAAGGCCGGAACCATTCCTTACTGAACAGTCCCGAACAAGATAAACCCCGTGGTTGGCGCGACCAACCACCCACTAAGCCGAAATATATAAGGGACATCTAGACAGGGGAATTATCTTGTCCTGCTTGGGCATGACCCACCTAACCTTGCTGCATATCCCCTGATTTTCAGTCATTCCCGGTTGATGAGGCTTGAGGCTAAGCGTTACCTTTAGAACGTTTTCACTTAGAATGCCCATCGCCCACCTGACGATGTTTCGCAAGCATTCATCCATACAAGTCCGTCCCGGGTTCGAACGGAACCGAAGGCACTATTCCTACTACATCCATTTTGGAAATATCCTCAGGATTAGTAGCGACTAGTCCTTGCACTTTACTGCTCCATCTTCGACTCCAAACACGTTTTTCGCACGAAAACGTACAAACCGGATCGAAGTGGTTTTCGAGAAAGAAATCTCGATCCCGGTCTCTTCGAAACGATCAGCGCATTTGTCCAATATTGATAGTCGGTGATTTAACTATCAATTTATATTCATAAACATTCATAAGCATCCATCAAACAATAAATAATATTCCACATTATTTATTTGCCTCTATTATCTTTAAAAGATATATTTCCAAATTTTCCCACTCATTTGAAACAATTTCCAAAGCTCTTTCCTTTACAGAGTAAATCCTTTACCATATATTTCCATTGGAAATAACCAAGTTCAAAACAACTTAGTTTGAAAACAGTTAAAAATATTTTATATTGAAATATACTTTAAAATACGTAAATTCACTTCTAGTTACTTACCCAAAATATAATTTCAAAATATGTACCGTAAAACCATTTATTAAGATATAAACATTGATTTTAAATAAGGTTTTTAATAAACTAAATTTAAAAGTAGTGTTTTAATAAGATAAATACTAATTTCAAATGATTTAAGCCCAAAACTAGTCTTTTAACAAATCCATTTGTAAAGATAATTATTAAGGTATTTATAAAATTTACTATTGCTAATTATTAATAATTATTTTAAAATAATAATTTCCAAACACACTTTTAAACAAATTTGAATTTGTAAAACTTTCTTTTTATAAAATCAGTTTAAACTCGAACTTGGTTATCCCAAGGAATCTCATTTCCACTTAAACATCACAGAAATCCTTCTCACGATTTCTGTCGAGTTATTTCAATTTAGTTTTATAGTTTAATAACATAATTTTCACATTTATCAATTGATAACATTTCTCTTTGTTTATCATTCCAGATTTTACCAATTTTCAATTTCCATTCTAGATAGATTTCAAATTTTAATTCTTTTAAATTCATTAATTAACAATATTTTTTTTACTTCTCCAAAATTCAATTTATCCATTTATATTTAATTATGGATTTATAATTTACTCAACAATATTCCAATACAAATTTTATTTCAGTTTTCCACCCAAACAGATTCTAATTTTTATATTCCTTTAAATTCCTTATTTATAAATTTCTTAATTTCTTTTGAAACCCAATTTAATTTCTTTACAATTAAACTCCAAATTTCTTTATAATTAACATTCTGGGTTTATAGTTTATCTCACAATATCACAATGCAATTAAATTCCAAATTTATCAATCACAATATATAAACAGGCATCATCATCAACTATAAAAATATTACTACATGGTGAGGAATCCAGTTGGATCCCTCCAACCTGTTTTCCCTGCATCCACAAATATTAGCACATCACATATATAAATATTAATCCAGACTGATAATAACAATAATATGCAACCAATCACACAAATATTTAAATATTTATTATTTAAATCAGCCAATATCCAGATGTGAGTGAGAATAACTCACCTTGAGTTTCGGCGAGCGTTCGAAATTTAAATTAAACCGGACGGTGTCCGATTTATCTCAAATTCCTACTTCCATGGAATGGCTCTGGATCTGCACCATCGCGTAGTGCTCGACTCTGCGATTCCAACGCCACCAAAATCGCCGAAATCTGACATCGTATGTACAGGATATGAATTTTTGAAGTTTGTATATAAAATTTTAAACAATTTTTTTTTTTATACCAGAGCAATCAAGGCCGTTCGTCCTAGAAACGAAATCAAGGCCGCACGCCTTTTCTTTCCACGCGACACAGATCAGAAACCGAACCCAAAATAGCCGGCCTAGGGCATAAAATCGCAACCACTTTCATCGCATCCAGCTCGATCGGAGCTCGCCACCGCAGTCGCCTCCACCGCCTCTACCTTCGCCTAGAACGCGGTTACACTCGGTCATCTCTAGCTCGAGCACGACGAACTCGAACGGCAGGCCTTCGAGCCAAAATTCTGGTCAATCTACCCCTCCTTCAACGATCTTGACCGTTGGATCTCACGAGCCCACTGAGCTCTCCCCTTTTCATGTTGGAAGATGTTGCTATTATGCGATGGATTAGAAGAAAAATTAAGATGAATTTGGGAAGTTTTCGGCCATTAAACGCATATGAGCGGCGGGCCTGAGCGTATGCTAGGGTTTAGTGAAAATTATATATATAATATTGGTTTAATATTATTTTATTGATATTATTCTCAATTTAACATTGTATTGCAAACAAACTCCAATTCTCATGTACCAATATGCGTTCCTAGGGTTTTTCCGCGTTTCGGACACAATGGGACAGGTTTCGTAAGCCAATTTGATCGTATGTGCGGGTTACGAAATTAAACGATCAATTTAAAATTAAACCGATTAAAATGATTTCGATGCGTTTCGAGCTGCGGGGGTTAAACGACAACTCTGATTGCTACGAAAATTGAAATCCGATAATAACTAACTATTACGGATCCAATGAAACTAGTTTCGTCGAATTCCGAGACCGTGCCCCGGAAGGCTATTTTAACTCGTCTATTAAATTAAGCGATTTTCGAAATTATCGAAATCACTCAAAATTTCCACTTTTAAAATTTTATTAACTTAACAATAATTCATATTGAATTTATAATCACATTAGAAATCATTCTGGCTCATTCTGGACTTAAATCGAATTAATTGCAATATTTAATAATATTAAATTCATTTTAAATTAATATAAAATTCCAAATATTAATTTATCAACTTTAAAATCCTTCTAAAATTCCAACCACACTATTTAATGACCAAGTAGTCTTAAAATAAATTTTAAACTCATTTCCATATCTATTTACACTCCGAACTGCCCATTTAACCCAATCCTAATATTAAATTGTTATTATTCCAATTTCAATTTAATTGCCATACATGAAATTCAAACAAAGTTTATTAATTTAACCAAATTCTTTTATTTAAAATTTCAAATTAAAATCCATATTCAACATTTAAAATGAATTAAATGTTCAAATCTGGCGACCCAAAATTCCGGGTCGTTACATTCCCCCCCCCCCGCTGTTTTCTTTTTAAAGGAAAGTAGATGAATAACACGAGATCACAATAAATAAATCAAAACTTAAAAATAAAAATAAAACAGCTGCTTCGAAAATTTTAAATGGCTGAACTGTTTAAAAAAAATAGGGGAATGAAAGAACTCAAAATCGAACTCATATCGGCTGTGCGAATTACTTCCTCCGCCTTCAAATCGAAGCAGTTTAAAGAGAAACAAGAGGCTCGACGATGGGTTGACGATTGATTTGGCGGCCGCAACGCGTTTTGAGCTAGGTCTTGGCTGTCGATCGTGTGAAGGGGAAGATTGGAAGGGAGAGCCACCGTGCGAGCTCCGATACGGCGACGAATGGTGGGAAGCGCGATCATTTTAAGAGGGGATTATCAATGGTTGTAGTCGGCGATGGCGGGTTTCGAGGCATAAGTGTTATTCGTAGCTAGGGTGGTGAGGTCGGTCGTTCGATCGTGCGTGTAAAGGTCCGAGCAGTAAGGTACTAAGAAATTATGCAGTTATTTTTATTCTTCATTTTTTCAATTTAAATGTAAAAAAATATATATGTATATACACAGAGAAAAAAGGGAAATTTTAAAATGAGAACTTTATTTTACAAATATATATGTATAACAGATGAAAGTTTTTACAATAAGGAATTACTATTTTTTGTTATTTATAGAAAAATATATATAAATATAAATATATATATATATATAAATACACTTGCATATTTTGTTTTAAATATATATAAATAAAAAGATATGTGTATATATATATATATATATATAAGATTCGAAAAATATGTATAGGAATTTTAAATGTTGAAGAGTCTGTATAAAATTAGATTTTGAATCTATATAAATTAATCTCATTAGTGTATGGGTTTCAAGGAGAAAGAAAAAAATAAATATAAATATATCTGTATAAAAATATACATACATATTTCACTTACTGTTTAATTTTAAAAATATGTATTTGGGATGATTAACTTGTTTTACTTACTTATTTAATTATTTTAGTTACTAAAAGATTTTTAATGGGAAAATTATTAGTTTAAGTTAAAGTGTTAGTTAATTAAATTTATTAAAAAGTAATAATTTGTTCGGTTATTTCAAATGTTAATAAAACATATAATGTTTGTACAAGGTCCAAAATCATGAAGTAAATAGCCGGTTTGGATTGGATTGCAAAACAAACCAAAGGTGAGTTAATCTCAGTCAAATTGGATTACTAGCAAATTTAAATAGTTAAAATTTAAATTATTGGTTGATTGACTGAATTGATAATTTATTATCAGCCTGGATGTGATGTTATATATAGTAGTATATATATTGGAGTGATTGATATTCCCGCATTATATAGCTGATGAGACGCTATGCGTCCCGCATAATAGTGGATGACCCTATATACCGCGATATCCCCTTCGAAGTGGGATTGGTATTTTTATATTGTGCTAACATTTATGGATGTTGGAAAACAGGGTGGAGGGATCCAACTAGATTCCTTGAAAATATTGAAATTTATTTCCACAATCTGTGATACAATTTATCGATTATCTATGATAGATTATATTGAAAATTGAAGTTATTGAATGCTATGGTTGGCTGGATATATTTTGGAATTTTAAGATGTCAAAATTATTAAGATTGTATTTTTGAAGGAAAATAAAAGAGAGAATTTAAGTAAAATAAATATAGTGAATTTGTACAAAATTAAAAGACTGATTTTGGAAAAGAAATAAAAATTTGATTTTAAAAAATCCTATTAAATAAATATTGGGTATGAAAAATGAAAATATAGATTTTAAATAAATGGAAATAAACGAGTTTTGTGGACTTAAGCGAATACTGTTAAGAATAAATGGATTTGTTTTTAAATTCAAGATTTAAAATGAGTTGGGGAAAAATAAAGGAAAAATTTTGAAATAAAATATGAAATTGGTATTCTGATTAAAATTAGATTTTAATCGTAAATAAAGGAGTAAATATGGAATTAATGGGTTTTAGAATAAATTTGGTAAGTAAAGGAATTTATTTTAAAATGAAGTTAATTTTGAAAACCGTTGTGAAAACCAACTAAGTTTGAAATAGTGATTAACAGAAGAACAAGGCCATGGAATATATAAACTGGGTTATAAATAATGTGAAATATTTATTAGTGGATAATTTTGAAGTATAAAAATTCATGGTGGGAATTTATAAGGAATGGGTGATTTGTTTAAAAATAAATAGTGGTTTATTTTTAAAAGTGTGGAATAGTAAATTTACGGGATTGAGACGTAAATTAAATTGGATAAATCGAGAAGGATTTATAAATGATTAGATGGGCTATGTTGGAATGAAAAGTGCATTTTTCCAGAAAAGCCAAATATAATTTCAAGGGAGATTTTTAAGAATAAAGTAGAAGTTTTAAAAGTGGTTTTGAAAGAATGTTTAAAAAAAAGTAGTATTTAGTTGTTTTAAAATTGTTAAAGTAAATATTTATTTAAGTAATTATAGTAGTAATTATTTTTAAAGGTTAAAGTGGTATTATGATTTAAAGGGATAATTATTGAATATTTATACTTCATATAATTGTCTTATTGTTAAAAGTAGTTTGGCTAAAGTTTTTATTTGAGAAACTATTATAAAATTTCATAACTAGTATTTTAAATAAATTCTTTTAAGTAGTTTTGTTCTAAATGTTTTAAGTGTGTATTTTTGGGTAAAATGATTTAAATTATTAAAAATATAATTTTAATAAGGCTTGGTGCTTTTTAGTTGAAATAAAATAATTGGCTTGTGAATGTTATTTGATAGTTAAATAACCGACTATCAATAGTGGCCAATGCGCGGATCGTTTCGAAGAGATCGAGATTGAGTTAAATTATCCGAAAACCACTTCGATCCAGTTTGAACGTTCGCGAATGAAGACCGTGAAGATGATGAAGATGGTGATTTGGTGTGTTCAGACCCACGACAACTTATATGGATGAATGCTATCAGACCTTCATCAGGAGGACGATGAGCATTCCAAGTGAAATGTGTACTAAAAAGGTAACGCATAGCCTCAAGTCTCATCAACCGGGAATGGCTAACAGGGGGGTGCAGCAAGGCTAAGTGGGTAGTGCCCAAGTTGGGTAAGGTGATCCCTATCTAGATGTCCGTTATTGGTCTCGGCTTAGTGGGCAGTTTCTGATCCCAAACACAGGGTGATCTTGTTCGGACTATCCAGTAATGGGCAGCTCCGGTCTTGTGTTACAGGGGATCGGGAGTGGTTCTCTGTATGCTGACCTAGGCCAGGTATTGTGACGGGTGGTACCCCTTCCATTGTATGGAATCCAATCTCCGATGAGCGCCTGTACGGTTTTAATTGTGCCCAACTATGCTGGAATGTGAGATGCAAACATTTCAGCTAGATTCTATTTTACTTTCTATAGACACTATTATAATATCAGACAGATTTGATAAAAAAATTTGGTTATCGTATGGTAAAAACTCGGCATATTTATTTGTGGCATGGTCTTATGAGATACATTTGATTTCAAAGGATTTTTAAACTTTAATAATTCAATTGAGTGTGTTTTCTAACGCTAATTTTCCAGACTGACTCGGGTGTTATTTTATTATAATGCTTGAGTCAGACCGAGTATTTCAGATACAGGATAGGATGTTGTGATGCTCAGGAGACGAGCTGGATGGTGAGACTTATCACACGTACTTGATGCATATTCCACTGTGTATGGTATGCTGCATTGTCAGGACAAGTAATGGTAACTGTCCAGTTGTGTGCCATGGATTGTGTTGTACTCTGATGATTGTAAGTATTATACAATTACAGATTCTTTTGTATAAAAATCTGTTGTTATATATTATATGTTGTTCCGCTATGATTGTGAGATTCTGTGTTGTTGTTTTATCTTCTTCTTCTACCTCTTTCTTCTTTAACCCTAATGGTTTGTATTTCTGTCCACTTCGAGTTGATCTGATGGAGAATATTGTCGACTCAAAGGGGTACAGGTTTGCGAGCTGTTACACCTAGGTACCTGTACTTACTCAATTAAACATGTAAGTACCATATATATGATATTAAATAACATTTCAACCATTTAAGCACATTTCAACCTTCACCCAATACTTGTACTATTTTCATTCAATTCGAATGATTTACAACTCACATTACATGCATTTAATTTATATTTAACCCAAACAAACTCATACCATTCCAAATTGATTTAAATTCAATTTATTTTGCTTTCTATTCCTTCGCAGAATTTAATTTATTTCCGTACGTCAAACGACAACTTTTCCATGCAAATTTGACGACACTTATTAAATGGAATATCCATTAGTTTATAAGCATTTTAAATTGATTCCAATCAATTTATATTTATCTTTTATTTCATTTTAAATTTATTTACCCACCATCGTTGCATTCAAATCCATTTTATTTAGCTCGAAGACATTCCATATTATTTTATTTAATGGCTATTTCTCAATTTTACTCAAAGCTAAGCTTCTATTAAATATTAAATTAAGTTAATTCATTTACTTCAATTATTTCAATTAAACACTTTATTTCCATTTGCAAATAAATTCCCTTTTAACTTAATTCGATTTCTGTCCAATCAAATCCCATTCATTTACTCATTTATTCAATTTGTTCATTCACTCAGCCCACTTTAAATTTTTACTTCCAATTCCATTTTCGAATTCACTTAAAGTAATATTCAAGGCTATATTCAATGTATTTATACTTTAATTTGATTTATTTATGACTCGAGCTATCACCATTTCTATCCAATTTTATTTAAACGAGTTAAATTTCATTAACATATTCAATCAACTAATTTATTTAGCTAATTAGCTCACTTCCAATTTTTAAATCAATATTTTAATTTTATTTCAAAAATCACTTCAACTATTTTACTTGAGTTCAATCATATTTACAATTCGGGTTTTGGATTTTATCACTTCAGCGAAATATCACACAATTTTATTGTGGTTTTTTTATATTTCAATTTTTGACTTTTTATAAGTCGCATTTTTCTTGGAGATTTGCCCATGCAACTCAGTACTCGGCATACCCTCGGTCGGCATCTATTTACGACCATCGTTTAGAAACGTTCGGCATCCAGGGAACGCTCGGCATCCAGGAGCGCTCGGCTAAAGGCATCGTTCGGCCAAAGACTTCGTTCGGTCAAGATATCGTTCGGCCAAAAACATAGCTCGGGCAAAGGCATCATTTGGTCAAAGTACATCCGGCATCTCTGGGCGTTCGGCACGGTAGAGTCGTCCGACATCAAGCGCCTTGTTCGGCATTGGATAGCGCTCGGCATCAAGCGCCTCGTTCAGCCTGCACCCCTCACTCAATACCACATCCCGTCCGGCACATACCTCGTTCGGCCGTCTCCTACCATTCGTCATCCAGAATCGTTCGGCTCCAAGGGGTGTTCGGCATGTAGAACGTCCGGCCTTACTTTGTTCGGCATAAAGATGAAGGTTCTGCACTTGGCTGTTCGGCATGTTTGGGTCGGCACGCAGGGCTCATTCCATTTGGACAAAGATATTCAGATACCAAGCCCACCAGGGAGTCCAACCCATTTTCATTTATAAATAGAGAGGCAGGGGCACAGTAAAAAGGGGACCTTTCCGAGAACACTAGGGAGACTCTTCCATTTTTTATGCTCTTCTTCATTCAAACTTGTATTCAAGCGATTGATTTACGGATTGTATCTGTACTTAAGTAGTGGAGAAAGAAATAAAGATTAACCCCAAAGTGGACGTAGGCAATTACGCCGAACCACTATAAATTTGGTGTTCTTGTTCTCTGCATTTAAATTTATACTCTGTTCTCTATTTTAATTTATTTTCTTCATTAATCTCTCTACACAATCTTTCTAAGGGTGTTAGTGACCAAATTTGGTGCTAACATTTTGGTGCTTCCATTGAGAATTGAATTCTCAAGCTGTTAGGATCTGCTTTGTAGCTACTGGATTGCATAAATCCCCCGAAGGAGATCCAAAATCATTGACAAGGCATCTGTTGATTCTACTCAGAGTTACAACCAACTACTCTACCATGGGAAGACCATGAACCAGATCGGCCTCTCATAATGTAGATGTCCATGAAACTGCTAGCGTACAACAAGTTGGACCTGGAAATCAGCAAACAACCAGAGATGCAGGGCCCTCCGCCCAAATCCAAGCGGAAGTCTTTTACCGAATGGAGTTCAATGATTTGATAAGAGAACTCAAGGAAAGTAGAAGGCAGCTTGCTGAAGAGATTCAAGCCAACACTAACCTCATGACTCAGCTCCTCAATAGCAGCGCCAGAATGCTGGAAGTAACCCTGCCCTTATTCTAAATCTGATAGCTCAACCTCAGCCGACGAAGCTCCTAGGCGTAGACGCCGTAAGGATGAAGGTGCACAAGTTGGCATTAGGAATCAAGCCCGCGAAGAGACCGGACACCCGAATCTCAAAGACCCAAATCAGGCGGGACATCAACCCGCACGGTCCTATGGAACAGAACCCAACCTTCCATCCTCCATACAAACTCCGGACTTAACAGCCATGGTCAGGCAGTTGATGAGAGAAAACCAAGGCTTGACCAATAAAGATTAGGGAGTGACCAGAAGCCATACCCCCTTTACGGATGGTATCCTGCAGGCTAAGTACCCTAAGAAGTTCAATATGCCAACTATCCCAGCCTATGAGGGGAAGACTGACCCCAAGCAGCATGTGATGAGGTATGGATGGATGATGGATTCTACAAGAGCCAATGATGCAACCAAGTGTAGGTGCTTCCCAATCACTCTATCCGGAATCGCCACCATGTGGTTTACTCGAATTCCCCCGCGATCTATATGCAGCTTTAATGAATTGGCAATGAAATTCATAGAGCAGTTCAGAATACACACCACTGGTCCAAAGGATGTGATGTCCTTATCAAGCGTAATCCAAGCTCCAGGAGAGTCATTGAAAGCATACTTGCAGAGATTTCATGTTGCTGCTACTGAGGTTAGTAATCCAAACGACCACGCAATTTTGATGGCGGTAATGCGTGGAGTGGATCTAGATTCTGAATTTGGAGATTGGTTGGCGGGAAAGCCCCTAGCTATGCTGGAATGTTTTTATTCGAAAGCACGTCAGTTCATAAGGAAGGAGGAAGCTCGGTGGACAAGGCGAGACAAGGCACCAGGGCCCGTTCAGGAGTCCGTGAAAGGTAACATCACCATAAAGCAAACCGGCGATAATTCTGGAAAAACCCAAGTTAACGTCCAGAACAAGCCTGGGCAGTCTATAGGATCCAGAGGCGGGAATCCCGGAAAGAAAAAAGAGACAGGGAAATGGAAGTCAAGGATCCCAACCTACAATGAATAAACCCCGCTCAACGCATCTCTTGAGAACATCTATTTGTCAATTTGTAACACTTTTCAATATAGAAAACCACGCCCAAAGGAATCAACGGAGGAACAAAAGCGGACCGGGAAATACTGCCACTTTCACGAGTCTTATGGACACAACACAAAGGAGTGTAGACACCTTCATGGCAATAGAAAAGCTAATTAAACAGAAGAAGCTGCATGAATTTGTCAAAGATGCATAAGACGGAAGGCAAGAAACTTCGGACCCCAGACATGGGCCGGCCCCACACCAACCAGAACAACCCGCTCAAACTGTGGGTAGATGGGTTATTTATACGATTGCTGGCGGACCTCATCCAGCGGATAAGAATTGGCATGAGATGGAGCGATAAGCGAACTCTTTACGACATGCGGAGCATGAGTGCTGTTCGAATACGGAGGATGGGACTCCTGCAAAGTAGCAGCGCACTATGAATGATGATATCGTATTCTGGAGCAGAGATGCGGACAAGGTAGATGCTCCTACTATCGACCCAATGGTCATATTCGTGACAATTGAGCCGGCGTTCGTGAGGAGAATTCTGATTGATTGCGGAAGTTTTGTTAACATCATCTTCAAGAAGGCGTACGACCAAATGAAGTTGGAGATCAAGGATTTGAAACCATCCAAAGCCAGAATCCATAGCTTTAACGGCGCGACAATAGAAGCAGTGGGGTATGTGGAGTTACTAGTTGAACTGGGGCAAGGCGAGCGTATGAGGGTGCGAATCCTACCATTCATAATGTTGGACATTGACTCTCCATATAACGTATTTCTAGGACGTCCAGCCTTGGCAGAATTTAGGGCAGCATTGGCCCCTTGGTGTCTGATACTAAAATTTCTCATAGACAGTGGTGTTGGAGTGGTGCACGGTGATCAGGTGACCGGACGTGCCTGCTATATGGCTGAGCTAAGAGAGGCTCAACGTAGAGAGAAAGGAAAGGTTGCGGACCGCTCCGTCCGTAGCCGAAATGCTAATGATTGACATGTAGCGCCCAGCCCTGGCTCGTGCAACATTCTCAGATCTATAGAGACATATATCCGAGAGGCGATGATGGGGAACCTAGGGAAACAAATGCAGCACCGGCTGAACTAACTATTGACATCCCAGTTAGCCGGAGCGACCCATCACGAGTTCTTAAAACTGGGTCGCAACTCGACCATTTGGCGCTGAGAGCCTTACTGATTTCCTCCGAGCGAATCTTGATGTTTTCGCCTGAACACATTCTGATATGTGCGGGATTTCTCTTGCGATTGCAGTCATATGTTGAACATAGACCCGAAACATGTACTTATGAAACAAAAAAGGAGAGGCATGGACCCAGAGAGGTCTGCGGCTCTCAAAGAGGAGGTGGACAAACTCAGAGCCAACGGGTTCGTCCGCGACGCCCTTTACCCTGAGTGGATATCAAACCCGGTGCTAGTAAAGAAGGCAAATAGAAAATGGAGGCCCTGGGTTGATTATTCTGATTTAAACAAAGCATGCCCTAAGGATAGCTTCCCGTTGCCTAGGATTGACCAGCTAGTCGATTCAACTGCCAAACATGAGCTATTATCATTTATGGATGCATACTCTGGATACAATCAAATCCCAATGCACCTCCCAGACCAAGAACACACCAGTTTCGTCATGAACATGGTATTGTACTGCTATGTAGTAATTCCATTTGGATTGAAGAACGCAGGAGCGACTTATCAACGCCTGGTGAATCGCATGTTCAAAGATCAGATTGGTAAAACAATGGAAGTCTATGTGGATGACATGCTCGTGAAGTCATGGCGGTCAAATGACCACATCCGAGACTTGGCGAAAATGTTTGACATACTCAGGCATTATGGAATGAAGATCAACCTGTTGAAGTGTTCGTTCGGCGTAGCGTCAGGAAAGTTTCTGGGATTCATTGTGAATGCCCAGGGAATCGCGGCTAACCCAGAGAAGATTCGGGCTACCCGAGATATACAACTGCCTAGAACCATAAAATAGGTACAAAGCTTGAATGGAAAGATGGCCGCGCTGAGCCGATTCATATCCAGGGTCACAGACAAGTGTATTCCTTTCTTCAATGTCATAAAGAGAGGAAAGATGAATTTTGAGTGGACATCCGACTGTGAGGAAGCATTCCAGGCTCTTGTAAGGCACTTGGAAAGTCCTCCGATATTGTCGAAACTAATAGACCACGAAATGTTGTACATATACTTGGCTGTATCCTGACACGCTATCAGCACAGCCCTGGTTCGCGAGGAAGACCGGGTCCAGAAGCCCGTTTACTATGTTAGTAAACGCTTGAGGGGGGCAGAAAGAAATTATCCAAAGATTGAAAAACTAGCCTATTGTTTGGTGATTGCAACACGCAAGCTTCTCCCGTATTTTCAGGCACACTCAATCAGTGTTTATGCTGAACAGCCTTTGCGACAAATACTCCAACGACCGAAAACTTCCGAAAGGATGTTAAAATGGAATATTGAGCTAAGTCAGTTCGACATCACCTACCTGCCGCGAAGGGCCATACAAGGATAGGCACTAGCTGACTTCATTGCTGAATTCACTACGACAGACGAATTAAACGATCATAATGTCATACCACTCGTTCGATGGAAGATGTACACCGATGGGGCATCTAACGACCGTTGATCAAGGGTGGAATAGTTCTCGTAACTCCTGAAAAACGATCGGTCTGCTACGCTTTGAAGCTCAAATTCACAGCAACGAATAACGAAGCCGAATATGAAGCGTTGATCACCGACTTGAAACTTATCAAAGAACTGGGAGTAAAATCTGTTGAAATCTTCAGCGACTCGCAGCTGGTGGTGTACAAAGTGTGAGGTGACTACCAAGCAAGAGGGCAAAGACTTGCCCCATATTTGGTTCGAGTTTAGGAGCTGCTAGCGAATCTCGAACACTACGATATTTCACATATCCCGCGCGAGCGAAACAGAGCGGCCGACTCGTTGGCAAAATTCGTAAGCACAAGCGACGCACAACAAATGGGATTATTTCCTGTTGAGACCCTCCATGCTCCGAGTATAGATATGATGGAGGTGGATTCTGTGTTGGAAACAGAAATCTAGAAGGAATCGTGGATGAACTCAATTAAGCAGTACTTGCTATTCGAGATCTTGCCCAAAGAAAGGAGCGAAAGACGACAAGTCCTTCTTAAGGCTTCTCGTTATGTAATACAGGATGGAATAATGTATCGAAGGGGATTCTCGACCCCGCTACTCCGATGCATTGCCCATGATGAGAAAAAACGAGTCCTGGAGGAAGTCCATGAAGGAGAATACGACGACCATACTGCGAGGCAGACATTAGCAAAGAAAATCCTCCGTTATGGATATTACTGGCCAACTGTGAATCAGGATGCTGCAGACTATGTGAGAAGATGTGATAAATACCAGATATATGCAAAAATCCCGAGAGCTCTGCCGACAGAACTCACGTAAATGGTTGCAATGTGGGGAATTGACTTAGTTGGTTCTTTACCCATAGCTAAAGGTGGAGCGAAATATGCAATAGTTGCGGTCGACTACTTCACCAAATGGGCAGAAGCAGAGCCTCTGGCCACAATAACTACCAAGAAGGTCATTAATTTCATCGTACGAAATATCATATGCCGCTTCGGCCTTCCACGGACCATCATTACAGACAATGGGACTCAATTCGAAAGCAAGGAGTTCAAAGAATTTTGTCAGAAATATGGCATTGAAAAGAAGTTTGCAGCGGTTGCTCACCCGAAGACCAACGGACAAGTGGAAGCCGTAAAGAAGATAATCAAGTCCATATTGAAAAAACATCAGGAAAAGGCTAGAGGAAGGTGGGTGGATGAACTTCCAACAGCACTTTGGGCCTACAGGACCACCCACAATACCGCGACTGGCTGCACTCCATTCTCATTGGCATATGGCATGGAAGCCGTCATACCCATGGAACTTGAGGTCCCATCACATCGGGTAACTTATTACGACCCCGAGTCGAACCAGAATCTTTTATTGGAATCGTTGGACCTCATTGATGAAAAATGCGAAAAGCCAATTTGAGAGCGGCCGCATAAAGACATAGAGTCGCTAAATATTATAACGAGAAGGTCCAACCAAGAATTTTTAGTGTGGGAGACCTCGTTTTGAAACAAGTTTTCCCGATCCCGTTTCATATGAATCCCGCGTGGGAAGGTCCAAATGTCATCGAATGGAAGCTTGGAGAAGGAACTTTCAAGCTAGCGACCGTCGATGATGCGACACTTCCCCGAGCATGGAACAACGAGCACTTGCGGCATTATTATATTAGTTTATTTCTTTCATGTATTAGTTGCACTCATTTCCAGTATGCTTTTATTTCTATTTCTTGGCATGTAATAAGGCAATTTAGCTTGCTCTCATTAATAAAGGCTTGAAGCCATCTTTTCCATGAATTACTAATGTCTCTACAAATGATGATCCTATGACGGGCAGATAAAATTATGTTATTCCGGCTAACGTACGAACGCGCACGGACACTTAAAATCTCCAAGTCCTCGAAGCGCGGACTGGAGTACTCTAAGTCCCCGGAGCGCGGACTCGAGTATAAACGATTTAAAATCTCCAAGTCCCCGGAGTGCGAACTAGAGTACTCTAAGTCCCCGGAGCTCGGACTCGAGTATAAACGATTTAAAATCTCCAAGTCCCCGGAGCGCGGACTCGAGTACTTTAAGTCCCCGGAGCGCGGACTCAAGTATAAACGATTTAAAATCTCCAAGTCCCCGAAGCATGGACTGGAGTACTCTACGTCCCCGGAGCGCAGACTCGAGTATAAACGATTTGAAATCTCCAAGTTCCAGGAGTACGGACTGGAGTACTCTAAGTCCTTGGAGTGCGGACTCGAGTATAAACGATTTAAAATCTCCAAGTCCCCGGAGTGCGGACTGGAGTACTCTAAGTGCCCGGAGGGTGGACTCAAGTATAAACAATTTAAAATCTCCAAGTCCCCGAAGTGCGGACTGGAGTACTCTGAGTCCCCGGAGCGCGGACTTGAGTATAAAGATTTAAAATCTCCAAGTCCCTGGAGTGCGGATTGGAGTACTCTGAGCCCCCGGAGCGTGGACTCGAGTATAAATGATTTATAATCTCTAAGTCCCCGGAGTGCGGACTGGAGTACTCTGAGCCCCCGGAGCGCGGACTCGAGTATAAACGATTTAAAATCTCCAAGTCTCCGGAGTGCGGACTGCAGTACTCTAAGTCCCCAAAGCGCGGACTTGAGTATAAATGATTTAAAATCTCCAAGTCCCCAGAGTGCGGACTGGAGTACTCTAAGTCCCCGAAGCGCGGACTCAAGTACAAACGATTTAAGTGACCAGGTCCGCTGAAGACGGACTGGATATGAATGACTTGAAGACATTGAGCCTTCAGCGTGCGTATTAGGAAATATTCTAAGTGCTTGGGGCGCGGAAGAAAAAGTAGATAGTTCTTAAAGGATTTCCGAGCTATATGAAGATGAACCGAGAGGTCTATTATATTCACAACAGCTTGGATCTGAATCACAATCACAAAGGAAATTGTACGACAAGAGCCGTGGAAAGGCAGAAAAACTAAGTTTTATTCATCAAAGATAAGTTTCCATTACAACTCCTTTGGAGCTCGGAATCAAAAGTTTATTTACACAAACTAAGAAAACAAAAGTATTTGCATAATCTAAATTGACTCTCATTGAACGAGAGTAATGATTACTTCTTATACTTCTTCGCCTTCTTCACCTCCGTCGCCTTCTCAGACGACCTCTCTCCACCGCGTTTACCCTTGGTACCCTTCTTTGACGGAGGAGTGACAGCCGGAGAAGTAAGAGGGACATCCACGGGTTTAGACCTGCCAGGGAGAATGATCTTCTTGCGGTTTATTCAGAGGATCATCGAGGTCCATGGTTTGAGGTTCGACCTTGATCTTGGTCATTTCTCTCTTCTCTTTCTCCAGCCGCTCCTTCATACTCAGCTCAGACGTGTGTTCGGAGGCGCATATGATCTCTACTTCATAACTCCCCTCGATGGGAGAAGAAGTCTCAGTTTTGTCTTCATCTAGAGCCCCAATCACCTCAGCATCTAGCCCGGGAGCTTCTCTTGCCTGACTAGCCTCACCAATCTTCTCCTCCACCTCCTTGGTAACATCGCTCCTTGGAGTAGGCCCTGGATTAGAATGACCTGCGCGAAAGCATGGAAAACAAACATTAGAATACAATAGTCCCAGGATGTCGACATCTGGAATCTCAAAGTGAAGAATTATCTATCAGCTTCCGGTAGGCTCTCAGCCGTCAAGGGGGACTCACCCTCCGAAATGGGAGGCATAATATGGACACCAAGGCCAGGGTCCTTTGGATTATAACCAAAATGCTGCTCGAATGGATCGGGTATTGGCCGATCGGCCGATTGAATAGGCGCATGAGCTGGAGGCACGACCCCGGATGGACCAGTAATAACTTCTTTCCCTTTCTTTGAGGGGGAGCCTTTGCAATAGATAGCTTTGGCCATCGACAAGTCCGAAGGCTCATTTCCCTTGAGATATTCTTTTATCAATGCCCCCTCATCAATCTCTTTGGTGCCATCACGGCCTTCCTGATTTCTATCAAAGCCTCCCATGCCTTGGCTAAAGATTCAAGATAGCCCTCGCCCAAAAAGTCAAGTCTCGATGCATGAGAACGCGGACATTGAACTCAGCAATTAGCAGGTCAAACGTGCTTTTGACCTCTTCCCTGCCCTCTTCTCTATCCACCTCGAGACGCGAATCGATATCCACGGACGCTATCTTCTTGCCCTTTTCTCGGGCTTCACTCTTTAGCGCCTCAACTTGGGAAAGCTCGGCCTCGCGTTTTTCCTTTAAAGGATCGAGTGGTAACGATTTCGTCACAGTACCGTTGTGACTCTTCTTGAGTTGCTCTTCAAGTTCTTTCACTCGGAGGCTGAGTGCGTCCCTCTCCTTCTGAACGGAGTCCTTCACTAGAGCCAAAGCCCCACATTGTTGAACGGCCTCGTCAAGTTCTTTCCTATGAGTTGACTCCCGACGAGTAACGGCCTTAGCAGTGTCCTTAGTGCTCTGACGGGCGACCTCAAGCTTAGACTTGCAAGTGCCCATTTCTTTATCCCGAGCTTTAATGATATCCTTGTCGTGGTTAGCCTCAAGCTTCAGGCGGTCTGTTTTATGCTGGCTCTCCACGGAAACTTCAGAAAGTTTTTCAGCTAGATGAACAAACGCGTCATGTTGAACATAGATGTCATTCGTACAGGAAAGGGCGCTCTATTTGGCATGTCCTGGAATAGGGTGAATCGCCGGGAGGAATTTCAGGCCATCGAAGCAGATTTTCGAAAATTTATCTTTAAGCTCGGCCAGCCTCTCTGATACTGTTGGGTCTGTTGCAGGAGCGGGAGGAAACGACTTTGAAAGTTCGCCCCTCTTGTAAGAATCTCGGGACTGTTGAGTGGAAGAGGAATCGGAGTGTTGTTCCCGGGAAGCATCAGGTTGCGACCTCTTATAGCCACGCTTGTCTTTACTTTGCTCCGCCTGAGAAGAGGTATCCTGGTGGTATTTTGGCTGACAATAAGTTTTCCTCCAAGATGACGAGTCTCGGGAATGATAGTCTTTATTGCCGTCACCATCCCTATCTCGACATCTTCTGGAACCCTAGTCCCGTCTAGAGTGGTGAAGAACAGACGAGCCACGAAGGCGATCGAATCCATGTGAACGCCTCATATCACCTTTACAGAATCCAAATAATAGCTTATTAGCAAAGAGTAGTGCGACGACAAAAGTCTAAGCGAAAATTGAAGTGCAAGTGTTCGTGTGTGTCTTAATGTCTCCCTCCAACGGACAACTCGCTTTGCTAATAGGAGTTTTCTCTCCCTGACTCTAGGTTGGATCACCCGCGTCGTCTCTGATGGGCGAATGAAGTTTGAATGCCTCCGGATCGTCAAAGTCATAATTGAGCAGATCATACGGAATAGAGAGGTTCGATAAGCCCTTTAAAGAACTTTCTACATGCTGCGAAGAAGCCTCTTTCTCCGTCGGGATAAGCGCAACTTTCGAGGTTCCGCCAACCTTCTCCTTTCTGATCTTGTACGTCAATCCCTTTTTCTTCTGTGAAGGAGAAGATGTCGTTTTGATATCGTGCACTTCAACTATAGGATCTTGGGCTGGACCCAAATTCTCACCTTGTGCTTCGGGTGTTTCACCCTCCTTGATTTCCCCCTCTTCTTATACATCAGGGGTGTGGCGTGCTGACGACTCAGCTAATTTTTCCCTTTGCCAGAGACCAGCCTGGGTACAGTAACGCCTTCGGGAAGACTTACCCGGCAACCTTCTGCTAACAATACGAACCTCGATAGTGACTCATTTGAGATAAGAGTTCGGATGCCTCGTTCTTCGGCTGGAAGAGCTCTAATAGCTTCAACGGCCTCAGAATACCGACGGCCGTCGGGATGTGGATTGATACCTGAGAAGATGAAACAAGAGTTAGAATATGCATAGCTTCGACCAAAACATGAGTATCGTTCCAAGAAGAGGACTTACTTCCTTCGACCCATCTCCCCACGAAACCGGGGGAGGGGGGGGGCAACGCACATAGACCATTCTTGTTTGTACATGGCAAATTTGCTCCATGCCCCTATTAAGAATTGGCATTTATGGTATGGCTTAAGGAACATGTATGAGAAGCTATCTCTCCGCTTTTTGATCATGTATATGTATCTGATGTCGCCAGGAGTTGGGGGCCTACAGAAAACGGTCATGAAGAGGATGTAGGTGCCATAGATGAAGGCATGACCGTTTGGTTGCAGCTGCGACAGGCCGATGTCGATGTATTGCAGCACATCCCGAAGAAATAGATTGAATAGTGGCACGCTGCCAACCCAGCATATGAATTTATTGCACGCGTATATCCGACCGGGGGCATGCATGGTCAGTCGTGCCCCGATGGAACCAGCACATCGTCAAAAGGTATGCCATGGATGGAGCATATTCGCCGAAGCGCGACTTCATTGATCTTTGAAGCCTGTGAGTCGACAGGGTTGTCCAAGAAAATCGATGCCTCCTGGGCATCGAGGGCTAAGTTATGTGCAGGGAAGGTGGATGGATTTGAGACGTCTGTGACTTCTTGTCGAGAGGATGGCCCTGGTTTGTCAGAAATCGTGGCGCAGCTGGATTTTTTCGACATCTTCAATAAATAGTGAATTTGGCTAAGTACCTGTGTGAACTATACTTGAAAATTGTTCGACGTTAGAATTAACAACACAAATATTCCCCCCAAGTGGTGTGTGAACTAGTGCGATCAATCGTATATAAGCATTGAAAAATTGAAAGTCACAGAATTAGTAATACAAAATTGAACTTCAGATCGTCGACTTTGAAGACCGTCATCGCTGACCGTCTCTAAAAGCCTGCCCTATGGTGTTCACAAGTTCGGATTTAGTAAACACTGGAAGAAATTATCCGTTTATGTCGATTTAAGTTCAGACTTGTGACTACTGAAACTAGGAAGTTTATAGTTCGGATCAGTTCGATATGCTAATATGCTAGAGTCCTTTTCCTTTTTTTGTGAAATGGTTCGGCATCAATGTTTGTTCGACCTTGATATGGTTTGACATCTATGTTTGTTTGGCCTTGATATGGTTTGACATCTATATTTGTTCGGCCTTGATATGGCTCGGCATCTATGTTTGTTTGGCCTTGATATAGTTCGCCATCTATGTTTGTTTGGCCTTGATATGGTTCGGCATCTTTGTTTATTCGGCCTTGATATGGTTCGGCATTTATGATTGTTCGGCATTTATGATTGTTCGGCCTTGATATAGTTCGGCATTTATGTTCGTTCGGCCTAACTATCGTTCGAACCGGTTAGCGCTCGGCAAAGTATCGTTCGGCCAAGATTCTGTTCGACCGAAACAATACTCAGCATCCTGCTCAATTCATACTTCCTACCTAACCCACCGTTTCACTGCTCGGCATGTGGCGAGCCATGCCGAACCAAAGCTACACCAAGCCTTAACGCTCGGCACTCCGTCATCATTCGGCAAGCCATGCTAGAACATACCGTTCGGCATTCTAACCATCTCCTACTCCTCCTCTATTCTTTTTTCCCAATCTCATTCGGCACAAGGAAACCGTGCTGAACCACAAAACATCTCTCCCTCGTACGCTCATCTCTAGTCATTCCTCCTTTCCTCCTCATCATTTAACTCTAGAAACCCTTAAAATACCTTAATCAAGGCCCGACACTATCCTATCACCTGAGGACTCAGGCATAAAAAGACTTCTCTAGTTATGAAAAGGACTTTGATGGAAGGATCGATACCTAATTAGTAGATCGAAACTTGGAAAGGATTGATGAATCGTTGGAGGTTATTAACTGGAAAGGTCAGCAAGTACAAAGCAGCAGTGGTAAAAATGTGAAAAGAGAAGGAGGAGGTTGGCACCAGGTTTTGTAGAGGAGAAGAAGAAGTTGAAGAGACTATGACTGGTAGAACCGGTCAAGGCGATATCGCTCGGCTACCTTGGTTTGTTCGGCATCGGCTACTCTGGTTCAGTCGGCATCCCGGGCACTCGTCTTCAGCTAGATTGTTCGGCATGCACATTACGTTCGGCACGCGCCATAACCCCGTCAAGAAAAGTGAACAAGGGATTGCAGAGGAGCCCAGAGGACACGTAATTCAAAGCGCATCACGTTCGATCACGCGATACACTTTAGGGGGCAAGTGTTTCTTGGAGATTTGACCAGGCAACTCAGTACTCGACATACCCTCGGTCGGCATCTATTTATGACCGTCGTTTAGAAGCGGTCGGCGTCCAGGGAACGCTCGGCATCCAGGAGCGCTCAGCCAACGGCATCATTCGGCCAAAGACTTCGTTCGGTCAAGATATCATTCGGCCAAAAACATCGCTCGACCAAAGGCATAATTTGGTCAAAGGACATCCGGCATCTCTGGGCGTTCGGCATGGTAGAGTCATCTGGTATCAAGCGCCTCGTTCAGCAATGGATAGCGCTCGGCATCAAGCGCCTCGTTCGGCTAGCACCCCACCCTCAACACCACATCCCGTCCGGCACATACCTCGTCCGGCCGTCTCCTACCATTCGTCATCCAGAATCGTTCGGCGCCAAGGGGTGTTCGGCATGTAGAGCGTCCGCCCTCACTTTGCTCGGCATAAAGATGGAGGTTCGGCACTTGGCTATTCGGCATGTTTGGGTCGGAACACAAGGTTCATTCCATTTGGACCAAGATATTCAGATACCAAGCCCACCAGGGAGTCCAACCCATTTTCGTCTATAAATAGAGGGGCATGGGCAAAGTAAAAAGGGGACCTTTTCGAGAACACTGGGGAGACTCTGCCATTTTTTATGCTCTTTTCTTCTTCATTCAAACTTGTATTCAAGCGATTGATTTACGGATTATATCTGTACTCGAGTTATGGAGAAAGCAATAAAGATTAACCCCAAAGTGGACGTAGGCAATTACGCCGAACCACTATAAATTTGGTGTTCTTGTTCTCTACATTTAAATTTATACTCTATTCTCTATTTTAATGTATTTTCTTCATTAATCTCTCTACACTATCTTTCTAAGGATGTTAGTGACCAAATTTGGTGCTAACATCGCACAAACTATTTTTTCACCTTTCCATCAATTTTATACTCGAATATATTCAAATTTTAATTTAACTAGAGATTATACATTTTTATTTAGCCAAGTATATTTTTGTTCAATTCTTTTTTTGGTAACTTAACTTGCGTTAAATCTAAACTTCATACCATTCCTTTTTATTATTTAAGTAAGAATTCAATTTCATTTAATATCATCTACAACTAAATTCATTTTCATTAAGTTTAAGTTAAATTCGATTCAATTCAATGTTATCTCTCAATTCAATTCTTTCACATCCCAATTTAATCCATTTAACTAGTCTACTTCACTAATTTATTTCATTCAAATCACCGTCAATTAAATTTCAAAAATTTATCATCAACTTAATCTAAGTTAAATTTCATTTTAACCTTTCCACTTTAAATTTTAATCCAATATTCAATCTCCATATTTTTCTTTATAATCAGTCACCATTTATAAGTTTATAACTTATTTCCTGAAGATCTCTAAATTATTCAAATAAGGATTTCAGAAATTTTAAACACCCGGTATTTATTTCAAATACTTTTGAAATCAATATATATATATATATATATAACTCTTTGTTTCAAACAAACCATCCGCTGGAAATTTTAAATTTTCACTTGGCTCCATTCCAAAATAATTTCCCATCGGAATTTTCAAAACAAATTTGGTTTTCCTCAAAATCAATCTAAAAAAAGGATAATGGCAGTAATCCATCACTTAGAAACTCGACAATGAACATCGATGATGTGGCAATCATCATCGGAATTATTTTCCGGCGACCGAAGTGATTTTACTGCTATTATCACTTCCAAAATCCATTTGAAACATATTTTTCTCAAAAATATCTCCAAATTTAATAGTAGTATTATTTATTTCAAACACCTTGAAAAACTTTACCAAAAATATTCGGGATTTAATATTTTCAAACTCTGGTTTTAATTCAAATCTTGTTTTTAATTCAATTATACAATCCATACTTATACAATCTCTATTTGGCTATAAATATAACCATTTCAAATTTTATAATCTTATTTCGATTATATTATTATCAACCAACACTCCAATATGTTATACTAATTTCTAGAAAATTATTTCTTTTATAAAAAAATATAATTTGGGTAAAATTATTTCATTTGCCTGCCTCAAAACCATACTGTGTTTGTTTAATCGCATTCCAGTGTTTAGAAACTCCTATTGAATTAGTGGCGTCCCACTACTCGATTAGAATTTATATTCCACTCAACCAATAAGTCAACACAATATAAGACAATTTATATTCACTAACAAATACGCGCTCATATTTATTAATATGCTCAAACCCATTCTAGAGTACTACTGACTCTATCTCTAATGAGTAGTCCCCACTAGAGCCCAGGTTCTCGCTTAATCTTCAGCTCTGATACCAAGTGTAACGATCAGCAGTTACTTACCCCTTGAGTTGATAATAATTCTTCTTTGTTCAACCCAATGTGCACGAAGGAGTGAATAACTAGGGTAAAGAAGAAGAAAGAGGTAGAAGAAAAATAGAAACAACAACATAGAATCTCATAATCGCATGGAACAAAATATAATATATAATAACAGATTTTATACAAAAGAATCTGTAACAGTTTATATATTGCACTCATCAGAGTACTTCAATACATCAAACTGGATAGGTATATAACTTGTCCTTACACGGTGAAATATAAGTCAAGTACGAGAATACGCATGAAATTCCTCCAGCTAGCCTCCTGAGCTCCATAGCATTTAACCTGAATGTGTGATACTCGGTCTGACCAGAGCATTATAATAAAATAACACCCG
This sequence comes from Allium cepa, assembly GCA_030765085.1. NCBI lineage: Eukaryota > Viridiplantae > Streptophyta > Magnoliopsida > Asparagales > Amaryllidaceae > Allium > Allium cepa. The sequence goes on from CM060928.1 coordinate 1,042,573,484, forward strand.
AATCAGTCTGGAAAACTAGCATGAGAAGACACACTCAATTTGAATTATTACAGTTGTCCAAAATCCTTTGAAAAAAAAGGTATCTCGTAAGACCGAGTCACACATAAACACGACAGATTTTTACTTTACGATAACCAAAACATTTTTATACAAAATCTAGTGATATTGTAATAGTGTCCATATACAAATACTTATTCTGTAAAGGCCCGAAAATCCATACTCCATGAATAGACACTAATCTCCAGTGATTAAATCAAGATGAACGGAAATACGAACCCTTATGGTTGAAAAAGAAGAAAAAGATAGAAGAAGAAAGAAAGGAAGAAGCAACATAACAATATCAGAATCTCACAATCGCAGCGGAACAACATATAATAAATAAATGAATAAACTTTAAAATAAAAGAACTGTATATTTTATACATTACATCACATTACATTCATTATCAGAGTTTACAACAACAAACAGCGGAAAAGAAATACTATATACTAAATGATACGCCATGCCCTCCAATTCTCTACAGCAACTGCCGAAATCCAGAATATCCTGATAACCTAACTCTAGACTACCCGTGTGGAAATTGGTGGGCACCAACAGTTTAGGAAGGAAAACAATAAACTCCATTTCACTCATGGGATTGGTGTGGGAAATTAAACAGTTTATCTTTTAAAAACAAAATAGAGGAATATTTTTAAAGTCAATTCGAAATGCTTTTAAAAATGAAACTATCATAAGGCCTCTCGGCACACACACAATGCAAACGCAGACTTGGGGGAGATTTCCCCTTATAATTGTCAAAGATGCTTACTACGCGAAATCAAATCATCTTTGATATTATTATTAGTGCATAGTGTAGAAAAAATTTCGAAAGTAGAATATAAATCTTCGCCAGCATAGGTACCATTATATTATGCCTACTATAGCTACCATATTAAATGGCAGGTTCTACAGCTAAAACCGTACAAGGTTCGTATTATTTCATTGGATTTCCAACAAATGGTCAGGCCAAGGAACTTCCCATTGCCACATGGAAACGCCTCTGAAAAGACGCCCCGAGAACCTAACCGGACCTCTGCCAACACAAGGCCGGGTTACTTCTACAAAAGTAGGTAACTACTGACGCGCGTATGCCGTTCCCCGGTTGTAACAACCTTTCATCCGAGGATCCTCAATTTCCAACAACCACAAAGTTATAAATTTGCAACAACGTAGGTTAAATATTTGGGCTCCATACCATGATACCTCCTCTATCCAGAAGGAAATGACATACACTAAGGGGCGCTACACCCAAGAACCTTGCCGCATTCTTCCTGTTATGACCATTTTCGGGGTGTGAGGTCCGATGAAGTCTTGTCCTGAAACGACCCGACTTTCTTACCACAGAAAATTGCATCATTTTGAAGAAAGAAAGGGATAGAAAGAGAAAAGAAAGAAGAGAAGAAAGAGACAACACATCAGAATCTAAACAGCGGAACTGATAAACTATATTAATAACATAAGTATACATAGTTTACAACAAATATCAGAGTACACAGATATACATCACATACTAGATAGTTATAAACACCTTTCTAGTTATTACAACTCAATACAACTCAGAGACAACACAGAACACACAGCGGAATACTAATATCTAACGCCGAAGCCTCCTGCTCCATTGCTCCTTCACAATTCGTCAAAGCTAACTTGATCCTAACCTGAATCCCTTGGCTACTCGTAAAAATTTGAGTACCCAAGAGTTTATGAAAAACAAAAATAAACTCCGGGCCAGACATGGATCTGGTGTGAGTAACAGGTTAAAGTTGCTTAACTTTCAAAAACCTTTTGAAAAGAAAAGTATCACGTAAGACTTCCCACACATAAACATGGAAAAGTTTTTACCTTACGCTAACCAAAACATTTGATAGGAAATTCAGTGATATTATAATAGGGTCTAGGGTTTTCAAATGAATATGAATTAGCCAAAATTGTTACATGATTAAATTCCAGCTACTAGCCCAAAAGTGGGTAATACAATCAAAACCGTTGGCACTTATTGGATTTTGGATTCCATACAATGGCAGGGCTACTGGGGTACCGCCCGTCACAGTACGTGGCCTGGATCACCGTACCGAGGAGTACGCCCGCTCCACTGCAACACAAAGCCGGACCCATTCCTTACTGAATAGTTCCGAACAAGATAACCCCCACTGTTGGAGCTCAAAAACCCTCCACACAGCCGAAATAAAAAGGGACCTCTAGACAGGAGTAAATCTCGCTCTCCAGTGGGTGCGACCCACGAAGCCTTGCTGCACCTCCCATGTTTTAGCCATTCCCGGTTGATGAGGCTTGAGGCTACGATTACCTTTATAGGACATATCATCCTAGAATGCTCATCGTCCACCTAACAATTTTCTGAAAGCATTCAATCCATACAAGTTCGTTCCTGGTTCGAACAAAACCGAAGGCATTATCTCGTTACACTCATATTGGAATCAGCCTCAGAGTTAACGACGATAACCCTTGCACTCTAAACCACCATATCGAATCTATAAGAACTAATTCCATCAACTCATTACGGAATCACCCACAGAGTTATACTGACGGATAGCCCTTACACCTCGAGTCTTCACTCTTCACATAAGATTCACGACCTAACGTTATTTGGAATCGATGTGGTTTTCGGATATCCAAATATGGAAACCCGATCCCGGTCTCATCGAAATCCAAAGCGTGTCTTTTAGGTCTAAGTTATTTTAAAGGTTTAAAACAATTCAATTACAGTATCTATATACACACAGATAGATAATTCGTAAATCACAATTGATAGTTAACATTATCAAATAACAGGTAACCCACATTATCAATATCAAATAGTTATTCCATGTAATACCATCACAATAGATAACCTATGTTATCATCACAATACAATCAAGTCATTCATACCACACAATATCATTTATCTCATTATTGAGATCACCAGGCATCCAAGACAATCAATGTCATCCGTTGATACATAAGCAATGATTTACTCATCACCATATAATTAATTTAAAATGAATTAAATTAACTATCTCTAATTAATTAAAAGTGAATTAAATTAATTACTTCATATATAATTAATTTAAAATTAATTAAATTAATTACTTCACCATATAAATCTTGCTTATCAAATCTTTTAATTGATTACAATTAGTTAATTAATTATTCAAATTAAATCACCTTAATTAATCACTCTTGATTAATTATCCTTAATTTCATTCAAGTAATTATCCTTAATTAATTACAAATTAATTATTCTCAACCAAATAGTAATTAACCTTTAATTACTCAATTAATTAATTAATCATAATTAATTACATTAATTCTTAAATAATTACATTAATTAATTACCTTTAATTACTTATCATTGATTAATTAATCATAATTAACCAACTTTAGTTACATCATTAATTAAAATAATCAATGATCTTTAATTATTAATTACCTTAAGTAATTAACTTATAATTATTAATCATCATCACAGATTAATTACATTTAGTAATTGTCTAGCTTAATTACTATATTAAATAAATTAATTATCCTTTAAATTAATTTCTTAATTAATCCCTTGATTAATTATTAAGTAATTTAAATCCAAATTACTTCATTTTTAACATCTTCACTTAATTGCAATCTGCAATTATTAATCAATTACTTAACAAAGAGATTTTCAATCCATTAATTACATATAGTAATCATTTATAAAAACCCAAGTGTTTAAAATTAATTAAACTTAATTAATTAAAATAAACAATCTCATTAAACTAAACTAATTACATTAAGTAATTAATTTCTTAATTTCTTTACTAAGTAATTATACTCAAACCATTCATAATTGATTATTATTAAATTAATTAATCTAATTAATTATAAAAATTAACCATATTAATTAATTGTTAAACAATCCTGGTTAATGACTTTCATTAACCATTATTTAATTATTTTTATTAAGTAATTAACTTAAATTAATTACAAATTAAATTATCTTTAATCATTCATTAATTAAAGTTAATTATTTAATTAATTAAACTTGATTAAAACTTAATTACTTAATTAATAATTTGTTAATCATTAATTAAAAATCTAATTAATGATCTTAATTATCAATTGATTAACCCTTAATCAATTATTCATTTAGCCTTAATCAATTAAGTAATTAAATTAATTAATTACTCCTTAATTACCTTATTAATTAAATTAATTCCAAACATTTATCTTAACTAAATTTTAAGATAAAACATTTCTTAATTATGTTTTAAAAACAAATTTATTTTAAACAAAGTACTTTTGAACTTACTTATAAATTTTATTTCAAATACAAGATTTAAAATGGATAAATTTAAACTTAATCAAAGTTTTAAACAATTTTATACCTTTAAAATTTGCAAGACAAACAAGTGTTTGTATTAGAAATAAATTTTAAAAACCAATTTCATTTTGAGATTCCAATAACTTCAATTTATATTAAGTCTAAATCTTCAAATTTAAATCTTCTTTAAATTTCAAAAGTGAAGTTCATATTGGATTTTAAATTTTCCAGATTTAAGTTAAATTTCAAATCTTGCTCATATTTCCTAAACTTTCAGTTTTTAAAACATTCAATCTTCTTTCTATTTAAAGTAGTTAATAATTCAAGTTTGAAACTTATATTATTTTATTTTATTTTTATTATTTAAATCTGAGTTTTAAAATCAACTTGAATTTAAAATTTCCAAATTTAGATTTGAAACTAAGTTTAAAACTTTCTTTACATTTAAAAACTTCTGTTTTTATAATTTTTAAAACTGTTATTTACAGGTTCCTGTAAAACCTGAATACAGAGAATAACCCGAGACACATCCCTGCATGCTTCGAGACAAAACAAAGATTACCCGAGCAAATAAATCTACTGCTTCGGGCTACTCACTACATCAACTCGAGCAAACCAACCTCAGGCCAACCAACAACAGATACTTCTCATCACCGTGCATATGCACGGTGACTACGGCCACCGTTGATCATCAGAGATGATCTAAACCAACCATACAATGACCCGGTAATCCACCACAACCATCAATTCAAGATTCAACTATCGAATTCAAGTTCGAGATTTTTAAACCCCACCTGGAAACAGTAACAGGTTTCCCCCCTTTCAAAACCTGTCAAAGGTAAATACTCTTCCCTCCGACCACCTATCGATGAACTACTCCGCCCACATCTTCAACTACAGCCAATCCTTCAATCCTCAAAAGCTAGAAACACTCGGTCAATCATACAAGCCAATAGGACCGATTCCTTAAAACCCAGCAAAACTAGGGTTAAAAGGTAAAATCCCCAAATCTGCAATTACTCTGACAATTTTATCAACATTCAAGATTTTTCCTTTACTCCCCACTCAATCTACTTCCCTCAGAAAGAACCTCGAGATCTCCCCATTCAAAGATCATCAGAATTTACTTAAATTCCATTTTTAGTTCAAAACCCAATAGCAACTTCATCTGATACCTAAAAATTCTAATTTTTGATTTAAAAATCATGTTGCAGATAGTATTTTTGATTTATGATACTGAATTAACAAATTAACATGTTTGAGTTTTTAATAATATCAACATGCATTGATGATTGTTCCGTGTTCCAGAGACAACTACTGATATTTTAACTTTCTCAAAGTTTTAAATATCTACCTAAGATAATCAAACAATCTTTACTTAATAAATTTCATTATACCAGAAACTTAATTAAAAGATAAAGATTTTAATAAAGTTTCTGCCTGGGAAAATCAAAACAGAGCAGGCCATACTAAAAAAAAACAGCATGCATACATAAAATACCTACATCAGATATTTACTTAAAATAACATTCAATGCTTATTCATCTAAACATAAAATTATGCAACCAATTTAGATTTTAAATTTTAAAAAGGTTACTCTCTTATTTAAAAAGAAGCAGAGCCTCATTGAAATGCTTTTACTTTTTTGAATTTGCAGCAGACCAATTATCTTGCCTTTTCACTTTAAAAACTTGTTTGCATGACTCCCATATAAAAATGCTTTTGCTAGATCCTGATTTACTCCATGTTTGAAATGATATGCAGATGATCCCAGAGACAAGAATGCAGATTATTTCATTTCCAAGCCTTAAAACAGGAGGCAGGCCTAGTTTGATTTCAGGAAGTTGAATATGCAAACTGCAAATTTTAGATTTGCACAGGGATTTGAACATGCAGTTGATTTTGAAGAAGAGTGGAATATGCAGATGTTTGAAGAGGTGAATCAATGCAGATTTGAACTGGGTTTAAGTATGCAGGTTTTGAAGAGTGTTACTGATTTTATAAAATTTGAAGATGAGTTTATAATTTCTCGTTTGATTAAGGAGATTGAAAATGCAATATGAATGAAGATGCAAACTAATGTAGATGTATTTTCAGATTTAATAAAAGAAAAGAAAATTAAAACTAAAATTAACACTTGTCAAATTATTAATGTTAAATTTGAACACTTGTTAGAAGAATGCTTATGAATGCAACACATGTTTACCTTTAAAGGTAATTAGTATTTAATTTACAAACTAAAGTGTGTATTAGCTTAATTTAACTTGTTAGTTTATTTTAGATATGTGTATGAATTTACAAAAGAAATAAGAACAAATCATGTTTTACAAATTGAAACTTATACATATTAAAGATTAAAACAATTAAGATTTTCTACCTTTGAATTTTAAATTCAAATTAAATTCAAAATCAAACAATTTCAAATCAAGTTATGAATGTAAATTCAATTTGAAATAAAAATTACAAATCCTATTCAAAACTTATTTAGAAAAATAACACAATATTAATATTGCTCTTTTTTATTTATAAATCTTTTATTATTAAATTAAAAATCATTTTACAAGAGATTATATTTTTAAAATTATCCATTTTATTAAGCCATGAAATCATTTTGTTTGTTCATTCTAAATTTAAAACTCAATCTAATTTAATTTAAAAACATTTAATATTTTTCTTATAAATTTTAAAATCATATATTTATTTATGAAATAGTTTTAAAAACTCAATACTAATTTAAAACCAATCTTCCAAATTAAAATGTAAATATTAGAATTCTTAAAACATGATTGAATTATTAAATTTAAACCAAAATCATTTATTCAGTAACTTTGAAAAACTTAAATATTAAATAAAACAAATTTTCCAAATTACTACAAATAATAAAACTAGAAAATCTGCTTTACTTACTAAAATTAAAACAAATGCTAATCTATTTAAAATATAAACCAAATATTTATTTTGTAAATAGGAACCAATTTATATAATTATTAAAGAAGATTTTTAAACCAATTTGAATTATTATCAACAAAATTTCAATATCAATTTAATTTTTAATACAGATTATTAAATTGATATTGTTAAAAATTTCGGGATATTACATGTCCACAAAGCTACGCTTAATATAAAAGTTGTGCTTTGTTCAACAAATAATCCGCAACACTTTATATGCCACATTACCAAATTGGGGGTGTATCACTAGTAACCATCAATTACATAACCTCTAAGGGTGTTAAGCTAAGAGAATAAATTCTTCGCCACCAACGGAAATATATTTGATAGAAATCAGCTTTACATCTCAAATTGTAACGTCAGATACACATCAATAATAGTCTGTTCCGGGATCGAACGGAACCGAAGGCACTTCCAAAGAAGCCCTTGCAATCCAGATATTCATTAATTACGATCGGACTTCCCATCACAAAGGGTAATAAATTTCTATATTGGAGATCAGCCAATGCAGAAACATTCGACGGTAATCCTTCCGTTTTCATAATATCAGGTCTTCAACACCGGTCATCAAATGCAATCCATAACGACGTATCACTATTTGGAATGGGTTATACGACCCCAAGGTCCTTTCCTGGCTAACCCAAATAGTGAGTGCATATTTTAAAAATGAGTGTAGCATTCAAATTCAAGCAAATCACAACAAATACCTATTTAAAGGTAAATATTGATAGTCGGTTATTTAACTATCAATAGGCATACACAACATCATCAGATTCCAAATAATTTTCCAAATTATTTATTTTCAAAATATCTTTATAAGATATATTATTTCCACACTTCATAAATAAATCAACGTTTATTTTTAAATAAATTTCCCCTTTTGTTTATAAATTCCATAATGAAATTATATTTCAAAAATATCTATGAATATACGATTTTCAAATCGATTTCTAATATTCATTTTCAATTTATCTTTACAAAGATACTTTCTCAAAAACGTTTCATTTCATATTGGAAAAACATTTCCACACTTATTTAATAATAAGTAATTCACAAATCTATTTATTTTCAACATTTGAAAAATATTCGATATACTTAAATCACAATTAAGTAGATATTTCATTCTTAAGGAAAACATCCTTCCTAAACACATTTATTTGGGTCAAAACGAATGCTACGTAAAACATCGTTACGACAACCCAAATCACTAGTATAGGGATTCGAAATTAAAATAGATATATAAATCCCAATACTATATAAAACATTTCCTTTCGGAAATCATTTACTATAACAACAGTGTTATAGTCTACCATTTTCTTCTATTCCTTGAAAACGCCTATTTCAACAATGAATGTTGAAATCTATGTTTTCAATACTTAATACATTTAAAACATCTCTAATCGTTTTAATTCTATTTAAAAATATCATTTTCCCAAAATATTTTTTTAATATATTATTCACTATCCAAAATCGTGAATATACTTCGTTAATTCAAATTCAACATTTTCTACACATTCTATTTAAAAGGTTATCCACTGTCCAAAATCGTGGATACATCTCCTTTAATAAACTTCTATGTTTAGTCTATCGAATTCAATTGATTTTAGATTTATAAAATAATGTTTATAAATTCACATCTATAATTTTATAAAAACTTCAACTTATAAAATCCCTTACTTAACAAATTCTATTTATATTTCATTTAAATGCTAAAACCCAATTTATAAGTAAATTATTTATAATTCTCTTATTTTACAAAAATCATTTCCTTTTATAACTTCACAATTTATAAATTTCATTCACTTATGAATTCATTTATAATTCATTTTAACGCTTATAAAAACTTGTTTAAAATCCCAATATTTTAATTTATAAATATCAATTTTATAAATCTTTTATATAAATCGTTTATAATAATTCCAAAAATCCCAGTTTAAACCATTCATTTTAATCTACTATTTATTTCCAAAAATCAACTTTTATTTATTTTCGGTATCTAACGATACCAGAATTTTATTCGGCTAAATTTTAGCCTTCAACAATTTCAGTCATAAAGATAATCACACGGGGATTATAAACACACAACATTGAAAACAAATTCAATCTATTTGAGGAATCCCGTTGGATCCCTCCAACCTGTTTCCTTGCATCCACAGACATTAGCACAATACCAATCCCGTTTCAAGATGGGATATCGCGTTATATGGGATTTATAAATTATTATCCACTTAATAGGCGGCGCAATAGGGTCCCATCCGCTATATAATGCGGGAAATCAACTCCAAGTACATATATAACACCAATTCCACATCAAGGTGGAATATCGCGGTATATGGATTTAATAAATAACAACCGCTTAATAGGCGGCGTATAGGGTCTAATTAAATACAATTGATGATGATGCAGATCAGGCCAAAGCAATGAGTCGTTCACGACCAAAGATGGTACCTATAAGTCGTTTCCAACCTAAGGAGTCATGGGGGAAAAGCATACGAGTTAATATAAGTCGTTTCCGACCTAAGGAGTCACGGGGGGAAGGCTTACGAGTTAATAGAGAAGGATTGAGTCGCCTCCGAGCTAACTGGTTACCAGAAGGAAAAGGGTGCCAAGTTAACGACCTAAGGTCTTAGGTCGGCAGCGACCTAAAGGAATATGTGTTGTATATATGCCGAGTTAACGAGTTACGACTCATGATAAGCCGACCTATTTAAGTCGTTGAGGAGATATGCCGCAGGGAGCTCGTGTTGCTTGATTCGTATGAGTCTTGAGTCGTCTGTGTTCTTTAAGTCGTGTGGTATTATAGGTCGTCACCGACTTATGTGTGTGTTGTTGTAGTATGTTTTCTTTGAGTCATAAGTCGTTAGGTCGGCCATGCAGGGTCATTTGTTGAGTCGTTTTCATTTTGTTGTGTTGTACATGTGTTTGCGTTGTTAAAGTTGTAAGTCATCAAGGGATGTTGTGTCGGTCATGTATACATTTGAGTCGTATGGGTTGTATTGTATTTGAAGCGTATCTGATAGGTCGGCAGCGACCTAGTTGAGTCGGTAGTGTTAAGTCGGTAACGACTTAAGGTCTGAGTTGGTTGTAAAACACTATAAATAGGGAGTGAGTTGTACATTTTTGGGAGTTGATTTTTGGAATAAAATTTCTTGTTGATTGCTGTGTGCTTTCATCTTAAATTGGTAGTTGAGTGTAATCTCCTATCTCCACTTTCGGTTATTCGAGTGCGCTCGAATCAACGATTATTGAAGCCGATTCGCAGAATCAAGTGCGCTTGATCAACGCTTGAAGAATTGAAGATCTTCTCTCATGATATCGTGCGCGATCAACGTGTCGAAGATAGCTAGAATTCGATATCTTTGTGATCAACGAGTTTGGGCATTTCAGTATCTTCAATCCACCGTTTGCTACTTTCATCGATCCATATCGTTTTGTTAATTATCCGCTGCATCAGTTTTGGTATCAGAGCATGACTTAGCCAATCATAGCTAAGACGAGTCTTGGAGCCAAGGAATTTGAAGTTGAAGTTCATCGTGTACATCTTGAAGTTGCAACAAGTTTGGAGTTTTCGATCCATTCCATTTTGGATCAAAATCCGGAAGTTGTTTGAATTTGATTGTGTTGAAGGGTGAAGGCCGAGCATAACATTGTGTTAAGTATAGGCCGTGCATCAGTTTTTGGTATCATTGTTTGAAGTAGGAGCCGTGCCTAGTTGTATGAATTGAAGGGTTGAAGCGAGCCGAGTCAAGTGACACTTGTTGCCAAGTTAAGTGTTAAGCCGTGTAGAGCTATTGCCGAGTCAAGGTTGAGGCCGTGACTTGTTTGATTTGAGTTGAAGATTTGTGAAGTTTTGAAGTATTTGTTGAAGTACTTGAGAGGTGTTCAATCATGCCACCAAGGAGAGCTAATCGTCATCAAAACGTTGAAGCGTTGTATAGAGGAGAAGAAGCCGAGCTTATGGAACAACGTATTAATGAGAAGTTTGATGAAGGCATTGGAAAGTTAGAGAAGTTGATGAATGATTTGAATCAAAATCAAAGGAGGAGATCACCAATCTCGAACCATGGAGGAAACAGAGTTTCGCCATCGGTTACGGAAGCGAGGAGGGTATCACCACAATCTTTTAGAGAGAGAAGAGAAACATCAATTTCATCACGGAGAGATCATCATGACTATGGACATGAAGAGAGAAGAAGTCAACGTGAATTTGACAATGAGGTGTATAGAGATGAAGAAAGACATAGTCGAAGAAGCATGCATGAACGAAGGGATGATAATGGTCGAGATCGATGTAGGCGTACTTTTGATTTTGATGAAGTGGGTGATAGAGCTAGCATTCATTATAGAGATCGAGGTCAAGTTCGAAATTCTTATCGAAATGTTAAAGATGATCGTCGATGGGAATCAGGTATGAAAACAGAAATTCCAGAATTCAAGGGTGGAATGTAGCTGAAGAATTTCTTGATTGGGTGTCAAATGTTGAAGAGATCTTTGATTTCAAGGAGGTTCCTAAGCATAGAAGAGTGAAGTTGGTTGCTACTAGGTTGAGGGGGAGAGCTTTGGCGTGGTGGCAGCAAACTAAACTTACGAGGGAAAGAATGGGGAAGTCAAAGATTGAGTCTTGGGATAAGATGAAGAAGTTGATGAGAGATACTTTCTTACCTTACAACTATCAATCACTTATGTACCAGAGGTTGCAGAATCTGAGGCAAGGGACGAAGTCTGTTAGTGATTATGCTAATGAATTTTACCAACTCATTGCCAGGAATGATATTATGGAAACAGAAGAACAGCTAACTGCTAGATTCATTGGGGGATTGAGAATGCAGATCCAGGATATGGTTAATATGTTTGATCCTAGGTCAGTGGCAGAGGCACATCAGAAAGCGTTGGCTTGGGAGAAGCAAGGAAGGCGTGGAGGTGGTGTGTTTACTAATTCCAATAATCAAGCGAAGGGTGTTAGTGGAAGTTCTAATGTTCCTAAACCTGTTACAAAACCAGTGGTGAAGGAGGCTGAGAAGGCGAAGGTTAGCAGTGGTTTCAAATGTTATAATTGTCAGGAGTTGGGTCATAAAAGCAATGAATGTCCGAAGCCGAAGAAGATAGCAATGGTTGCTGAGATTGAGGATGATGGTGAGGAGGCAGAATGTTCAAATGTACCTTATGTTGAGGAAGAAGAATTGTCTGGGGATGAAGGTTGTAATCTTATGATGAGGAGGTCATGTCTTACACCAAAGCAAGAGGAGGATTCTAGTTGGTTGAGGAGCAATATTTTTCAGTCGACATGCACTATTTTGGAAAAAGTTTGCAAGTTCGTTATTGATGCTGGAAGTTGTGATAATATTATCTCTACAGAAGCAGTAAGGAAGTTGAACTTGAAAACCGAGAAACATCCTAAACCGTACAAGTTAGCATGGTTGAGGAAGGGTGGTGAAGTGAAGGTGTGTCGAAGAGCTTGTGTGAATTTTTCTATTGGAAAGAAGTACAAAGATGAAATTTGGTGTGATGTTGTAGACATGGATGTGTGTCATCTTGTGACGACCGCCCATGACTCCCGCACGGAAACAAGGGAATGGTGCGCTGAAAGTGTGCCAGGCAGCCATGGGTGACTGTCAAGGGTAGAATAAACATCGCAGAATCTATCGTATAACTCACAGCGCATGGATAAAATATAATAGAGAAATATATAGTGAATCTCTATAACCGAAAATCATTATATCAGCATCGTAGTAGTTTTATACAATCATATGAATCATTCATACATCAAAACCTCACTACATAACACTCAAACAAATACAGCAGCGGAACACCCAGTACATATAATATGAAATAATATGCAAAAGCCTCCTGCTCGTCCTCGTCATCATCAGCGTAGACCTCCAAGAACAGCACATGTCACCTGCTACCTAGTCTGCCCATCCCAAACATGGATGAACAGGCCAAGGTAATAAAAGGAGACATAAAACCTTGAGTCAGACAAAGTCTTAGTGAGCAGTACATCAACTATCAAACATACCAAAAGAGCATAAAGGATAAAAAGGAATAGGAACCCAAACCATCCCACTCCACCTCTTTCTACAGTGATAGCCCCCAGACTCACACTAAGGAGAGGCAAGCATAGCAAAGCAGATAATTAAAGTAAAGCAATAATCACTCGAGTCAAGGTCGATGTTTTCCAAATACAAACCCCCAAGGCCTAAACCAAGATCAGATAAGCACCCAGAAAACACCGCTCTTGAGACCGAATGATGGTACAACCAAACATCCATGACTCTGGCTATCACTGTTATCATTGCCTAGATTTTATCGTTAACTGAATGACCAACTCATCTTTCAACCATCCGTCAAGGGCTAATGGCAACCCCGGTTCTAGACATAACTCCGCACGTCCTCGTTACCCGTGCCTAGGTATAACGAATCTACCCAGAGTACTAGCACGTCATCATGACCCGCGCCTGGGTATAACGGATCTACCCAACGTACTCTTGCTTTGAGCTTGCTAGAACCTTCAATAACGATAAGATCTCAGCCTTCTAGTCATCCTCCTCGACGACTATTCCCATTATAGCTCAAGCGCATCTCGAGCCCACCATTATCCACCAACTCGAACCGCATCATCGAGTAATCAACATGCTTGGAATGATCCCGTCTGGATTAAACCAAGGCTTCCACATCATGCTTTGCTCCAACGCATCTTAGCAAAGTCCATCTCATCATCATACTTCGCCTCAACATATCCTGCAAAGTCCATTTCATCATCATACTTTGCTTCCTCTAATCATAGCAAAGTCCATCATCATCGAATCCATCCATATGAGCTTCATCATCCGCTTCATATGCCACAAGCAGCTTTCACCATTCAAGAGCCTTTCCACTTAGCTTTTGAATCATCTTCAACCATCTTGTTCCAAATCAACTACTAGCTAACTTGAGACAATCAAATCAATCATCAATACAAACAATCAAGCATTCAAACAAGATCTAACAAGCAATATTAACTATAATGGCAATTTCGTAAATAAATGAACATAAGTCTAACATGCATGAATCATGGGTTTCTAGCATAGATCTAACAAATATAAATCATGGGTTTTGTCTCTATAACTTGATGAATATACTTGCATAAGTTCACATGTAGCAAAAAGGGTATTAAAAGCTTCATAGATGATGGATCTACATGCAGACTTAAGGAAAATGCGAGAAATCACTATCTTAAACACATAAACAAGCCACCGATCCAATATACTCCTTTGGGTCCGCGTGAGAGATAACCACCACTCACCGAATCACCCAAACACTTCAAAAACAAATCACTTCAGATCTGGACAGCAAGGATTCAAGCTTGATTCGTCGAAATCTCGCTTGAAATGATGAAATCTAGCTTTGTAGGATGAAGATCTTCAACTTTGGCTCTTCAATCTTCAATCTTGATCTTCGATCTTGGATGGATGTTAGAACTCGATCAAAGTGGAGAAAAGAAGTGAAGAAATATTGTAGTCGAGCTCTTAAAATGGCAGCACTTCGTCGCTTCAAAAACTGGTGCCAAAAAGTGAGCCAAACCCCTCTATTTATAGGCTGAATTCCCCTTAGGTCGTAATTCGTAGGCTCGGTTTTAGGTCGTTGCCGACCTAAGAAATCTCCGAACTAACTAAGTCATCTACGACTCAAAGAATCCCTACAGCTTACGACCTACCCACTTCACGACCTAACAACCCTTGGGTTACACGAGATAACGCACGGCCTAAAACAAACACGACTCAACAGGTATGCATGACTTACGACTCAATGGGAACTCGACCTAACGGTCTAGCCACCTCCCCGACCTAACAGCAACACGAGCTACGACTCATCACTAAGTCGCTAACAACTTAGCATGTGCAGACCTAAACTCACGCGACCTAAAAACCCTGCCGTCCTAACTTAGGTCGTCTACGACCTAACTAACACGACTAACTTCCTTAGGTCATTTATCCAATAAGTCGTAAACCCCATAGGTCGGTCAACTACTATAACTCGTTCACGACTCAACTTCCATAGGTCGTAAACACTCTTAAGTCAGTCCATTCTTATAGGTCGTTTAACTCTTAGGTCGGCTAACTACTGGGTCGCTTCTCCTTAACTCGGTCGATACTTAGGTCGGTTAGAAACCATAACTCGTATACGACCTATCACTTATCTTGTTAACTCGGCTAACTGTTAGGTCGTTAACCCTAAGTCACTCATTCCTATAGGTCGGATATCTGCCTTAGGTCGCTCCCATCCTATAGGTCGCTAATCCTATAAGTCGCTCCCCTCTACCTAAACATCATACGAGCCAAAATCTGCACGAGCTAACACTCACTACACTACTAGGTCGCTAACCTGTCCCAACTTAAGTCGCTCCATGTCTTAAGCCGCTTGCCTAAGCCACCATACGACCTAAGCTACACCACGACCTAAGCCTCTACACAAGTTAATTTCTATAACTCGGCAACTTCCTTAAGTCGGTCAGGCACTATAGGTCGGTCATCCTATAGGTCGGTTACTACCTTAACTCGGCCACACGACCCAAGCTTCCTACGACTTAAACACCACAACACGAACTAACTCAGGTTGACTCAAACAATACTAACGACCTAATATAACCATTTTACGATTTATCGACACGTAAAATACGGGTCGTTACATATCTGTTGTTGGGCAGGCCATGGCAATTTGATAGAGCAGTGCAACATGATGGTCGTGCTAATAGTTACAGTTTCATGTTCGAAGGTACTAAAATCACTTTAGTTCCTAAGAAGCAACAACAGAAAGAAAGCAAGCTGGAGGAGATTGAAGAGTTGAAAACTTTGCTATCTTTGAAGGAGTTTGTTAAAGAAGTCGAAGAGGAACCTGAAGTGTACTTGTTGATAGGACGAGAGAGTCATGAAGAGGTTGAAATTTCAGAAGAAGCAAAGCCAGTTTTGAAAGAATTTGAAGACGTATTTCCAGAAGAGTTGCCTAAAGAGTTACCGCCACTGAGGGACATTCAACATCAAATTGATATTGTTCCTGGAGCAGTGTTACCACATCGACCACATTATCGAATGAGTCCGAAGGAACATGAGGAGTTACGAAGGCAAGTGGAAGAGTTGTTAGAGCAGGGACGTGTTCAGGAAAGCTTGAGTCCTTGTGCAGTACCAGCTTTGTTGGTGCCGAAGAAGGATGGAACATGGAGAATGTGTACCGATAGTAGAGCTTTGAACAAGATTACCGTTCGCTACAGATTTCCTATGCCAAGGTTGGATGACTTGCTAGATCAGTTAAGTGGGGCAACTATCTTTTCGAAGATTGATTTGAAGAGAAGATATCATCAAATTCGTATTAGACCAGGAGACGAGTGGAAGACAGCTTTCAAGACAAGGGAAGGATTATATGAATGGTTGGTTATGCCGTTTGGTCTATCGAATGCACCAAGTACGTTCATGAGGGTGATGAATCAAATTTACAGACCATACATTGGAAAGTTTGTGGTAGTTTATTTTGATGATATTCTGATATATAGTAGAGGTATGGAAGAGCATGTTCAACATTTGAGGGAGGTGTTGAATATTCTTCGTGAGGAACAATTTTATGCTGCTACGAAGAAATGCGTGTTTATGACGCATAGTGTTTTATTTCTGGGGTATGTTGTGTCAGGAGAAGGCATATAGGTGGACCAGAATAAAGTTGAAGCAGTTAGAAATTGGCCACAGCCAAGGACGATTACCGAAGTGAGAAGTTTTCATGGGCTAGCGTCATTCCACCGAAGATTCATTCCACACTTCAGTAGCATGATGGCACCAGTTACTGATTGTATGAAAGGGAAACGGTTTTCTTGGTCGGAGGAAGCAGGAGTTGCTTTTGAACGAATCAAAGAACTTTTGACGACAGCACCAATTCTTGTATTACCAGATTTTCAGTTGTTGTTTGAGCTACACACTGATGCATCAAAGGTTGGGATTGGAGGAGTGTTGAGTCAGAGTGGGAGGCCAGTTGCTTATTTCAGTGAGAAGTTATCAAGGGCAAAGATGAGATACAGTACATACGATGTTGAGTTTTATGCTGTTGTGCAAGCTGTTAAACATTGGAGGCATTATCTATTTCAGAAAGAGTTTGTTCTTTACACTGATCATGAGGCTTTGAAGCATTTGCAAGGACATGATAAGATTTCTGCGAGACATGCATCATGGATTGCTTATTTACAACAGTTTACTTTTGTCGTGAAACATAAATCTGGGGCAACGAATCGTGTGGCTGATGCTTTGAGTAGGAGGAGCCATTTGTTGACTACAATGAAAGTTGAGGTGACAGGGTTTGAATTATTGCCATAATTGTTTGAGGAGGATCCTTACTTTGCAAAGTTTGTTGAGAAAGTTAAGGATGGGAGTACTGATGAATTTATGTTAGTTGATGGTTTCTTATTCAAGGGGAATCGATTATGTATACCAGATAGCAGTTTGAGAATGAGGATTATCAAAGAGTTGCACGAGGAAGGACATGTGGGCCGTTACCTGTACCGTCTAAACCATGGGTTAATATCAGCATGGATTTCGTTTTGGGTTTGCCTAGAACTCAAAGGGGGAATGATTCTATATTTGTTGTGGTGGACAGGTTTTCGAAAATGGCGCATTTTATTGCTTGTAAGAAGACGGCGGATGCTGTTCGTGTTGCTCAGTTATTTTTCAAGGAAATCTATCGTTTACATGGGTTGCCGGAATCTATTGTGTCGGATAGGGATACTCATTTTCTGAGTCACTTCTGGTTAAGTTTGTGGAAGATGGTTGGAACGAAGCTGAAATTTAGTAGCGCTTATCATCCACAAACAGATGGACAGACCAAAGTTGTTAACAGATCGTTAGGAAATTTGTTGCGATGTCTTGTGAAGGACAATCTGAAGAGTTGGGACATGAAGTTATGCCAAGCAGAGTTTGCACATAATCATGCAGTGAATCGTAGTACGGGATTCAGTCCATTTCAGATCGTATATTCAAATTTACCAAGGGGACCGTTGGATTTGGCAGTAATGCCGCAACCGAAGGGGACTGTTAAACGAGCCGCTGATTTTGTTGAAGGACTGACGGAATGTCATAAGATCGTTCAGGAACGATTGAAAAAGACGAATGAGAAGTATAAGCGAACTGCAGATTTGAAGCGACGAAATGTTGAATTTAATGAAGGTGATTTGGTGTATGCTGTGTTAACCAAGGATCGCTTTCCAGTGGGCACTTATAACAAGTTGAAAATCAGAAAAATTGGTCCTGTGGAAGTTGAGAAACGGATTAACGACAATGCTTATAAGTTGAAGCTACCGGATGATGTATACACTTCTGACGTATTCAATGTTAAACATCTTGTGCCATATTATGGGGATGAACAACCCAATGTAAAAGAATTTGCAAATTCGAGGATGAATTTTTCTCAATCAGGGGAGGATGATGCAGATCAGGCCAAAGCAATGAGTCGTTCACGACCAAAGATGGTACCTATAAGTCGTTTCTGACCTAAGGAGTCACGGGGGAAAAGCATACGAGTTAATATAAGTCGTTTTCGACCTAAGGAGTCACGGGGGGAAGGCTTACGAGTTAATAGAGAAGGATTGAGTCGCCTCCGAGCTAACTGGTTACAAGAAGGAAAAGGGTACCGAGTTAACGACCTAAGGTCTTAGGTCAACAGCGACCTAAAGGAATATGTGTTGTATATATGCCGAGTTAACGAGTTATGACTCATGATAAGCCGACCTATTTAAGTCATTGAGGAGATATGCCACAGGGAGCTCGGGTTGCTTGAGTCATATGAGTCTTGAGTCGTCTGTGTTCTTTAAGTCGTGTGGTATTATAGGTCGTCACCGACTTATGTGTGTGTTGTTGTAGTATGTTTTCTTTGAGTCATAAGCCGTTAGGTCGGCCATGCAGGGTCATTTGTTGAGTCGTTTTCATTGTGCTGTGTTGTACCTGTGTTTGCGTTGTTAAAGTCATAAGTCGGCAAGGGATGTTGTGTCGGTCATGTATACATTTGAGTCGTATGGGTTGTATTGTATTTGAAGCGTATCTGATAGGTCGGCAGCGACCTAGTTGAGTCGGTAGTGTTAAGTCGGTAATGACTTAAGGTCTGAGTTGGTTGTAAAACACTATAAATAGGGAGTGAGTTGTACATTTTTGGGAGTTGATTTTTGGAATAAAATTTCTTGTTGATTGCTGTGTGCTTTCATCTTAAATTGGTAGTTGAGTGTAATCTCCTATCTCCACTTTCGGTTATTCGAGTGCGCTCGAATCAACGATTGTTGAAGCCGATTCGCGGAATCAAGTGCGCTTGATCAACGCTTGAAGAATTGAAGATCTTCTCTCACGGTATCGTGCGAGATCAACGTGTCGAAGATAGCTAGAATTCGGTATCTTTGTGATCAACGAGTTTGGGCATTTCAGTATCTTCAATCCACCGTTTGCTACTTTCATCGATCCATATCGTTTTGTTAATTATCCGCTGCGTCAGATAATAATCATCATTCAAGCAACCAATCAACACAATCAACAATTTTAAATTCAACTATTTAAAATTTAAACAAAACCCTTTGAGTAAGAAGTTCTCACCTTAGCTTTTTATTTGCAGTCCATTTCCATTCCAGACTTGTTTTCCTTGTTTTATACCTATTTAATTATTTACACAATTCATTAAAATTCAAATCAACTGAACAATTAATTTCCGTTTAATATTTTATGATTAGTTGATAATTTTTTTAAACCAATTTTCTCCTTTAATAAATTTATCTAACTAATGATTAAATTTCTCTTTTTAATAAATTTAATTAACCAAAAAATTATATTTTAAACTAATAATCTTGGTTTAAACTGATTTCTTTTCAAACTCCCAATTCTTTAAAGAATTACTTTACTTAAGATTTTCCATTCCGATTCGTTTCCTTTAAGATTTTGACCTTGTAACCAATAATGATATGATTTATTAGTATTCAAAATAAAATCAGACCATTAAGTACCAATTAATAAATTAAATGGGCTAGTGATTTAAATTTGAAATAATTTTCCTTTTAAATCTATAGACTTGTAAAATTAATTTATATACATAAAAAAAAATACAATTTCCTTTCAACCAAGAATTGTTATTATTATTATTTTTCTATACACTTTATTGTATTAATTCTCTGCATCTGTTTGAACTAATTACCTTTCACAAAATATTTTTTAGAGACTGAAATAAATTTTAGATAAGTTAACTAAACAAATTAATTACTAATTTAAATTAGAAAATTGTATTTTGTCTCTATCTTTCATTTTTTTCAAACTGTATAAACTAAGAAGGTGATCTCTATTCACTTTAAAAATCTAACTCCTTTCCATTTATTTATTTTTATTCTTAATAATTCCTATATATATTAACTAAATTAAAAACAAAAATAATTTTTATACCTCACTGGAAAAAATTTGCGAATCCAGACCATTGCTCGAAGCCCTAGCCAATGGCCATCCACCGTTGTTCGCATCCCACTGCCTTCATACGAACTCGTGGCCAAACGCATACTCCAGCCTCGCCGAAACTCGCACCTCCATACGCATGCGAGCTCCAGAAGCATTCGCGAAAAGCTCGACCTCGAACCCTAACTGACGAACCCCACTGACTCCATCACGCGACCAATCTCACTAGAACCTTCTCCCTACTTGGCCTCACCACCAAGCCCTAATCGCGTGCTGCCCCATTTCGATTTCGAACAGAAATCGTTCGACCCCCCTCTCAACCTCGACTTGAAGCTGCCGCCAATTAAATCGATCGCGACAAGGTCGCGAACTCCGCCTTCGTGCCGCGCCGTCGACGTGGCACCCTCCTCCTTCATCGCGTTCGTTTGCTCGAGCTTAGGCTCGATTCCCTCAGCCAGATGATTTTAGTTTAATTTTGAAACAGAAGTATGCGGCCATTTTTTTTTCTCTGTGAATTGATTTTGAAAGTGAGGGAGAGGATGTGAATATTTAAAATTGAAAGAGGCATGGTTTACACGATCTCTTCGTGATTGTAGGCGTAATTAACGGAGGGTAGCGTGATCGAACAGATGCACAACGACTTGGAAAGAAAATAAGCTGATGGTAATTATTATATTGTTATTATTTATTTTATTATTTATTTTTTTAATTTAAATTCAATTTGATTCGATATAAATTTTCTTTGACACGTTTATGTGTCGTACACTCACTCAACAACTCCAATCACTATGAAACTTGAAACCCGAGAATAATACACTATTACGGATCCAATGAAACTGGTTTCGTCGAATTCCGAGACTGTGCCTCGGAAGGCTGTTTTTAAATATCGATTCAAATGATAAAATTTAAAAACTGAACAAATCAATTTCAAATTCAATTCTGAAGCTTCTATTATCTTCAGTATTATCAATATGAATTTTACAAGCCTTGAAATATTTTTAATCAGCTTAAAACTGAAGATTCAAATTATTATTCAACTTTCAATAGGTTAAATTTTATAATTTAATCGTCAAATTCATATTTATATTGGGAATTCAAGCTAAACCATTATTCAAATATTTAAAATTAATTAAATATTTTCAATTTAAATTGTTCAAAATTCTGGGTCGTTACAATCTTCCCCCCTTAAAAGAATTTCGTCCCGAAATTACAAGTTAGGAAAAATGATTCTCACCCGTTAGCCATCTTTCCAAAACTAATCAATTTTATCAATTTTCCAAAACCAATCTTTTTATTAAAGATCCATTATCATTTCAACTAGCTTTCCAACTTCAATTATAAGTTTCAAACAACATTGTTTACTTAACAATTCGAATTTAGATTCAAATTCAAATTTTTAACTTTCAAAATTTAATCAAAATTTTTCTAACACTCTAAATTTTCGAAAAATTTCGCCAGCGTCTCCTTTGCATGGCTAGCGAGGTACGACTACAAAATGGCACCACGGCCCTCAGATTCAAAAAGAAAACGAAAAGCCAAGCGGCTGGACAAGAAAATCACCAAATTTCATACTAAAATTGAACTACGCACCTTTTTGTCGAGCAATTCAAGTTTATCTTTGAAATCAAAATCCCAATTCTATATCCTGTAATATACCTGTATATCCTACTTGTAGTAGTATCCAATTCCAACATTCAAACCATTTTGCCAATTCCATTACAAAATTTTCAATATATGCTTCTTATACATTTTACTTCACTATTGAAGTTATATATTTATTTTCATTCAATTTTACATTTCAATTTTCATTTGAACCCAATTTACATTTTCAATTTAATTTAGATTTAGTTTAACTTCTGAATATTGAATTTCATCAACTATCTTTCATTCACAACTGCACTATTTTAAATTAGTTCCAATTACTAATTCATTACAAACTCCAATTCATTTTGTTCAAATTTGTTTTCAACATTCAGTTTCAATTCCAGTTTTATTCTTTTGTTCATTCCCAAAATTTATTTTCAATTCACTATTTTGGTTTATAACCACTCATATTAAACTGGATTTCCTATTCCATTAAACCTTGTATTATAAATTTCATTTGTATGAGAATTTTATTGCTAAACTTTTGATTATGATTCCAATTCTTATTCAATTTCAATGGTAGTAGTTTAATATTATCAATTCTTAACAACCATGCATCCATATACTGTAATAATTTTTAGAAAATCATTTATTTTATATACAAAAATAGTTTTGGGTAAAATTATTTCATTTACCCTATTTTTAAAACAATACCGTGTCGGTTTATCTCGTTTAAGAGTTTAGAAACCCCTATCGATTCAGTTAACTAGACTGCACCGACCAGAATCTATAAACAATCAACCGATAAGTCAACACAATACAAAACAATTTCATATTCACTAGCAAATATGCTCTCATATCTATTATTACACTCAAACTCATTCCAGAGTACTGCTGACTCTATCGCTAATGAGTAACACCCAACAGAGCCATGGTTGTCGCTTAACCATATGCTTTGATGCCAAATGTAAAGGCCTGAAAATCCATACTCCTTGGATAGACACTAATCTCCAGTGACTAACTCAAGATGAACGGAAATACGAACCCTTATGGTTGAAGAAGAAGAAAAAGATAGAAGAAGAAAGAAAGGAAGAAGCAACAGAACAATATCAGAATCTCACAATCGCAGCGGAACAACATATAATAAATAAATGAATAATCTTTAAAACAAAAGAACTATATATTTTATACATTACATCACATTACATTCATTATCAGAGTTTACAACAACAAACAGCGGAAAAGAAATACTATATACTAAATGATACGCCATGCCCTCCAATTCTCTATAGCAAATCCCGAATTCCAGAATATCCTGATAACCTAACTCTAGACTGCCCGTGTGGAAATTGAAGGGCACCCAGAGTTTAGGAAGGAAAACAATAAACTCCAGGTCAGTCATGGGACTGGTGTGAGAACTTAAATAGTTTATCTTTTAAAAACAAATCAGAGGAATATTTCTAAAGTCAATTCGAAATGCTTTTAAAAATGAAACTACCAAAAGGCCTCCCGGCACACACACAATGCAAACGCAGACTTGGGGGAGATTTCTCCTTATGATAGTCAAAGATGCTTACTACGCAAAATCAAATCATCTTTGATATTATTATTAGTGCATAATGTAGAAAACATTTCGAAAGTAGAATATAAATCTTAGCCAGCATAGGTACCATTATATTATGCCTACTTTAGCTACCATATTAAATGGCAGGTTCTATAGCTAAAACCTTACAAGGTTCGTATTGTTTCTTTGGATTTCCAACAAATGGTCAGGCCAAGGAACTTCCTATTGCCACATGGAAATGCCTCTGGAAAGACGCCTCGAGAACCTAACCGGATCTCTGCCAACACAAGGCCGGGTTACCTCTGCAAAAGTAGGTAACTACTGATGCGTGTATGCTATTCCCTGTTTGTAACAACCTTTCATCCCAGGATCCTCGATTTCCAACAACCACAAAGTAATAAATTTGCAGCAACAACATAGGTTAAATATCTAGGCTCCATACTATGATACCACCTCTATCCAGAAGAAAATGACATACACTAAGGGGCGCTACTCCCTAGAACCTTGTCGCATTCTTCCTGTTTTGACCATTTCTAGGGTGTGAGGTCCGACGAAGTCTTGTCCACAAAGCTACGCTTTATATAAAAGCTGTGCTTTGTTCAACAAATAATCAGCAACACTTTATATGCCACATTACCAAATTGGGGGTGTATCACTAGTAACCATCAATTACATAACCTCTAAGGGTGTTAAGCTAAGAGAATAAATTCTCCGCCACCAATGGAAATATATTTGATAGAAATCAGTTTTACATCTCAAATTTTAACGTCAGACACACATCCATATAAGTCCTTTCCGGGATTGAATGGAACCGAAGGCACTTCTAAAGAAGCCCTTGCAATTTGGATATTCATTAATTACGATCGGACTTCCCATCACAAAGGGTAATAAATTTCTATATCGGAGATCAGCCGATGCAGAAACATTCGACGGTAATCCTTCGGTTTTCATAAATATCCGGTCTTCAACACCCGTCATCAAATGCAATCCATAACGGCGTATCACTATTCGGAATGGGTTATACGACCCCAAGGTCCTTTCCCGGCTAACCTGAATAGTGAGCGCTTATTTTAAAAATGAGTGTAGCATTCAAATTCAAGCAAATCACAACAAATACCTATTTAAAGGTAAATATTGATAGTCGGTTATTTAACTATCAATAGGCATACACAACATCATCAGATTCCAAATAATTTTCCAAATTATTTATTTTCAAATATCTTTATAAGATGTATTATTTCCAAACTTCATAAATAAATCAACGTTTATTTTTAAACAAATTTCCCTTTTTGTTTATAAATTCCATAGTGAAATTATATTTCAAAAATATCTATGGATATACGATTTTCAAATCGATTTCTAATATTCATTTTCAATTTATCTTTACAAAGATAAATTCTCAAAAACGTTTCATTTCATATTGGAAAAACATTTCCACACTTATTTAATAATAAGTAATTCACAAATCTATTTATTTTCAACATTTGAAAAATATTCGATATACTTAAATCACAATTAGGTAGATATTTCATTCTTAAGGAAAACATCCTTCTTAAACACATTTATTTGGGTCAAAACGAATGCTACGTAAAACATCGTTACGACAACCCAAATCACTAGTGTAGGGATTCGAAATTAAAATAGACATATAAATCCCAATACTATATAAAACATTTCCTTTCGGAAATCATTTACTATAACAACAGTGTTATAGTCTACCATTTTCTTCTATTCCTTGAAAACGCCTATTTCAACAATGAATGTTGAAATCTGTATTTTTCAATACTTAATACATTTAAAACATCTCTAATCGTTTTAATTCTATTTAAAAATATCATTTTCCCAAAACATTTCTTTAATATATTATTCACTATCCAAAATCGTGAATATACTTCGTTAATCCAAATTCAACATTTTCTACACATTTTATTTAAAAGGTTATCCACTGTACAAAATCGTGGATACATCTCCTTTAATAAACTTCTATGTTTAGTCTATCGAATTCAATTGATTTCGGATTTATAAAATAATGTTTATAAATTCACATCTATAATTTTATAAAAACTTCAACTTATAAAATCCCTTACTTAACAAATTCTATTTATATTTCATTTAAATGCTAAAACCCAATATATAAGTAAATTATTTATAATTCTCTTATTTTACAAAAATCATTTCTTTTTATAACTTCACAATTTATAAATTTCATTCATTATGAATTCATTTATAATTCATTTTAACGCTTATAAAAACTTGTTTAAAATCCTATATTTTAATTTATAAATATCAATTTTATAAATCTTTTATATAAATCGTTTATAATAATTCCAAAAATCCCAATTTAAACCATTCATTTTAATCTACTATTTATTTCCAAAAATCAATTTTTGTTTATTTCCGGTATCTAACGATACCAGAATTTTATTCGGCTAAATTTTAGCCTTCAACAATTTCAATCATAGAGATAATCACACAGGGATTACAAACACACAACATCGAAAACAAATTCAATCTATTTGAGGAATCCAGTTGGATCCCTCCAACCTGTTTCCCTGCATCCACAGACATTAGCACAATACCAATCCCGTTTCAATACGGGATATCACGGTATATGGGATTTATAAATTATTATCCGCTTAATAGGCGGCACAATAGGGTCTCATCCTCTATATAATGCGGGAAATCAACTCCAAGTACATATATAACACCAATTCCACTTCAAGGTGGAATATCGCGGTATATGAGTTTAATAAATAACAACCGCTTAATAGGCGGCGTATAAGGTCTATCTAAATACAATTGATAATCATCATCATTCAAGTAACCAATCAACACAATCAACAATTTTAAATTCAACTATTTAAAATTTAAACAAAACCCTTTGAGTGAGAATTTCTCACCTTAGCTTTTTATTTGCAGTCCATTTCCATTCCAGACTTGTTTTCCTTGTTTTATACTTATTTAATTATTTACACAATTCATTAATATTCAAATCAACTGAACAATTAATTTTCGTTTAATAGTTTTTGATTAGCTGATAATTCTTTTTAAACCAATTTTCTCCTTTAATAAATTTATCTAACTAATGATTAAATTTCTCTTTTTAATAAATTTAATTCACCAAAAAATTATATTTTAAACTAATAATCTTGGTTTAAACTAATTTCTTTTCAAACTCCCAATTCTTTAAAGAATTACTTTACTTAAGATTTTCCATTCCGATTCGTTTCCTCTAAGATTTTGACCTTGTAACCAATAATGATATGATTTATTAATATTGAAAATAAAATCGGACAGTTAAGTACCATTTAATAAATTAAATGGGCTAGTGATTTAAATTTGAACTAATTTTCCTTTTGAATCTATAGACTTGTAAAATTAATGTATATACATAAAAATACAATTTCCTTTCAACCAAGAATTATTATTTGTTAACGCTAAAATTTGAACGCTAACACCCCGGTGTATGAAGTAAGATCGTGAAAGCACCACCCGATAGCTCGGGAACAGATTATAAGCAGATAGTAGTAGAAAACAGTAAACAACAGCAATTTTATAGTGGTTCGACTTAAGAGATAGCCTACGTCCACTTTGAATATCTTTATTGATGATTTGATTACAAGTCAATGCAGTTACACTTTGATTACAACACACTTTGAGTTTCAAGTGACTTATAACAAGTAGCCTAAACTTCAACGTCGATCCAAATCTTTGAACACATGTTTGACATGTTTGATTTCTTCGTGAAGTTCCTTGAAGGTGTTGAAGTAGTTCAGAATGCAGCAGAGTAACGGCGCTTGAAATGAATGAGCCCAAAGGTCCCTCGCTAGTTGGAACTAGGGTCGTATTTATAGGCATTTTTCGGAGTTAGGTCGTAGGTCGTGACCGACCTAAGCTAGGTCGTAGGTCGTGACTGACCTAAGATACACTGTCCTCTCTCTCACAAGAACACGCATGCTGATTTACACAAATTCTAGGTCGTGAGCGACCTTACTAGTAGCGGCATAGAAAAGGCGGTCTTCTAATGCAATGTCCTTAGGTCGTGAGCGACCTATCTTAGGTCGTGAGAGTTCTATAGGTCGCAGAATTCCATAGGTCGCAGCTTCCTTTAGGTCGCAGAGTTCCATAGGTCGCACCTTCCTTTAGGTCGCAGAGTTCCATAGGTCGCAGCTTCCCTTAGGTCGCAGCTACTTTTAGGTTACTTGATAAGTTAAGCCGCTAGGCCTCTCCATCTCTTAGGTCGCTAAGGACTAAAGGTACTAGGTCGCATAAAGACTTTAGATCACTAGGTCGTATTAGGACTTTAGGTCGCTAGGTCGCATTAGGATTTTAGGTCGCTAGGTCGCATTATCCTTTAGGTCGCTAGGTCTCTTAGGTCGTTGGTCTAGTTAGGTCGTTGGTCTAGTTAGGTCGCTCCACATTTTCCAGTTTCCAACGAAGAGGAGTTAACATTATTATTATTTTATTTCTATACACTCTACTGTATTGATTCTCTGCATCTGTTTGAACTAATTACCTTTCACAAAATATTTTTTAGAGACTAAAATAAATTTTAAATAAGTTAACTAAACAAATTATTTACTAATTTAAATTAGAAAATTGTATTTTGTCTCTATCTTTCATTTTTTTTCAAACTGTGTAAACTAAGAAGGTGATCTCTATTCACTTTAAAAATCTAACTCCTTTCCATTTATTTATTTTTATTCTTAATAATTCCTATATATATATTAACTAAATTAAAAAAAAATTATACCTCACTGGAAAAAATTTGTGAACCCAGACCATTGCTCGAAGCCCTAGCCCATGGCCATCCACCGTTGTTCGCATCCCACTGCCTGCATACGAACTCGCGGCCAAACCCATACTCCAGCCTCGCCGAAACTCGCACCTCCATACGCACGCGAGCTCTAGCAGCATTCGCGAAAAGCTCGACCTCGAACACTAACTGACGAACCCCACTGACTCCATCACGCGACCAATCTCACTAGCACCTTCTCCCTACTCGGCCTCACCACCAAGCCCTAATCGCGTGCTGCCCCATTTCGATTTCGAACAGAAATCGTTCGACCCCCTTCTCGAACTCGACTTGAAGCTGCCGCCAATTATACCCATCGCGACAAGGTTGTGAACTCCACCTGCATGCCGCGCCGTCGACGTGGCACCCTCCTCTTTCATCGCGTTCCTTTGCTCGAGCTTAGGCTCGATTCCCTCGGCCAGATAATTTTGGTTTAATTTTGAAACTGAAGTATGCGGCCATTTTTTTTCTCTGTGAATTGATTTTGAAAGTGAGGGAGAGGATGTGAATATTTAAAATTGAAAGAGGCATGGTTTACACGATCTCTTCGTGATTGTAGGCGTAATTAACGGAGGGTAGCGCGATCGAACAGATGCACAGCGACTTGGAAAGAACACAAGTTGATGGTAATTATTATATTATTATTATTTTTTTATTTTTTTAATTTAAATTCAATTTGATTCGATATAAATTTTCTTTGACACGTTTATATGTCGTACACTCACTCAACAACTCCAATCACTATGAAACTTGAAACCCGTTAATAATACACTATTACGGATCCAATGGAACAGGTTTTGTCGAATTCCGAGACTGTGCCTTGAAAGGCTATTTTTAAATATCGATTCAAACGATAAAATTTCAAAACTGAACAAATCAATTTCAAATTCAATTCTGAAGCTTCTATTATCTTCAGTATTATCAATATGAATTTTATAAGCCGTTGAAATATTTTTAATCAGCTTAAAACTGAAGATTCAAATTATTATTCGACTTTCAATAGGATAATTTTATAATTTAATCGCCAAATTCATATTTATATTGGGAATTCAAGCTAAACAATTATTCAAATATTTAAAATTAATTAAATATTTTTAATTTAAATTGTTCAAAATTCTGGGTCGTTACATATTCGAATAGCCAAAATTGTTACATTAATTAAATTCTAGCGTACTAGGCTCTACAAACAAAACCATAAGCTCGCATTGGAGAATGGATTCCAACTGAATGACTAGGCATTAGGGTACCACCTTTCACTATATACCTCTAGAACAATGTACCGATGACCCGTCCGGGATCCCCTATTACACAAGACCGGACTACCCCTTAAACTGGATTGCCCGAATAAGATTACCCTGCTGTTGGGATCAGCAACCGCCATACAATCAAATAAAAGGGACTCTAGATAGGGATAACCTTACCCTACTTGGGTGCAACCCATTTAGCGTTGCTGCATCTACCCTATTTTCAGTCTTTTTCGGTTGATGAGGCTCGAGGCTAATCGTTACCTTTTGAAGAAAATTTTTACTTAGAACGCTCATCGTCCTCCAATGATGATGTTATGGAAGCATTCGTCCGTAAAAGTTGTCCTAGGTCTAGATAAACCGAACCACCATCTTCATCATCTTCACGGTTTCCATTCGTCAAGTTCAAACCAGATCGAAGTGGTTTTTGGATAATTAAATCCGATCCCGGACTCTTAGAAACGATTAACAAAATTGGCCAATATTGATAGTGGGTTATTTAACTATCAAATTAAACATCCATAAACAATCATATGGCTTTAAGATATATTTTTTCAAAATATTTACTTCCAGAATATCTTTAAAAGATATATCAATTCCTCCCAACATTTGAAAACAATTTTCAAATACTTAATCAGTAACAGGATACCTCCAACAAATTAACACTTTGAAATATCTCCAAATTTCTATTTTCTATTCTTAGGAAAAATTACAAGTTTTATTTTCGAAAAATCCTTTCAAAGCTAATGTTTCGAAAAAATTATTCTATAACTTTTTCCCAAAATCTCCGGAATCACAAATAAATTTCCTCTCCTCAAATCATATCTTTTTTTAAGCCCTTCGTCGAATCTCGAAAGGATTCATAAATTAAAATTTTCAGTCACTTCAATATGTATACACACACATATACATATATATAATAATTATTTTGAAGAAAAAATGATTTAGTTTTAAAAACATGTTTCAATAATTATTTAAAATATCAAAAATCCTTTTTATAACATTAATAACTCATTTTTACAGTAACATATAAATTTTCAAAGCTGATTTTAAAATTAAGAATTTACCAAAATAAATACTTCATATTTAAAAATCTACTTACCAAATATTTCAATCTCAACAAGTTTAAAATTCCATAGTTTTAAAATAATAAATTTCCCTTTTTAAACAATCTCACCTATTATAATTAAAAATATATTTATAAAATCACAATAATCAAATTTAATTAATAATTTTCTCTCGATTTCACAACATCTCGATTCATTGTCGATTCCCTAACCATTCTCATTTCAAAAAAAAAAAAAAAAGAATTTTCAATTTTTCTCCACCCTGTTTCCATATTCTAATATAAATTCCTGATATGAATTTATATTCCCAATTATCATCTGATATCGAATTTCTTCATTATAAACATCGTTTATCAATTTTATAATGCCTTTGGGTTTACCTGTTTATAAAAACAAATCTATTTATAAAAATCCATTATATAAATTTTATTTCTTATAAATTCCATTAATACTTCCAATCTATTTTTTTCCATGTTGATTTCAACTCCTTTTTATATTTCCAGAATATTACTTATAAATTCCTTTATATAATTTCTTTTAAAAGTCTCTATTTCCTAATTCACAATGGTTAAGTATAACCAAACTCGAATAAAATTTTATTTTCTAATTCAATTTCTCTAAAATAATTCTAATTCCAATATGTATATATATATATATATATATATATTATTTCCCTTGGATTTTAAACATATATTTATTGTCTTTAAATTATCAAAATTCAGGCCACTGCTACAATAACATCCAATAATTCCATTACTACAGTAATCTATAATAGATTATTCTACACTAATCTTATATCATTATATATGAAAAATAAACAATAAATTTGAGGAATCCAATTCGATCCCTCTAACCTGTTTTCCTGCATCAATAGATGTTGATACACACAAAATAAATACCAATCCCACTTTGTGGTGGATATCGCGCTATATAGGGTCATCCGCTATTATGCGGGGCGCATAGGGTCTCATCCACTATATAAATGCGGGCATATCAAACACTCCAGTACACACACACTATATACTACATACGATAACATATTCAGACTGATAATAATTATCCATTTGATCAATCAACCAATAATTAATTTCAACCTTTTAAAAATTAACCAGAAATCCAAATTTGAGTGATATTAACTCACCTTTATTTTTGTTTGCAATCCACTTCAATCTCGACTTGATTTTCACGATTTTTGACCTCGCACAAACGATTTTCGAATTCGTAAATATATGACTTATAATATGATTTATATATCCTAGTTACCACTATATATATTTTAAAACTAACAAGTAAGTTAAAGTATGAATATTTTTTCTTAATCTGTATATATATATATATTAAATTCAAAAACAGAACTATTTTATACCTTACTGTTAAATTTTCTGATAAATGAAATAAAAATAAACTGATTAAATTAAAAGTTTTAAATTTGAGTAACCTTAAATTTAAGATTTTTAAAATTTTAAATTACCTTGTCAAAACCCGTTTGCGATCAAGGACCAGACGGTCCCTCAATCTCGCTCCATTCTTCGACCATCACTGCCTACAGCTCCACCGCCTAGTTGCCCGACAACTCTCTCGCCCACTCTAACATCAACCAATGCTGCAACATCGCCTTCGATCGAGGATGAGCCCATCCTCATCACATCGCCACTCACCGCCTGAGTCTCCTCCGACTTTGAAGCCGCCATAGCAACCCGAGTTCGACCCCCGCTATGGCTAAGCATCGCTGCCGCCATGCTTTCGTCGCCCCCATGTGCTCACAACCGAGCTCAACAATCCACCTCTCACGCACGAGATCAATAGGCTATGCGAACTTTCCCAAATTTTTTATATACGAGATTCACTCTCGTTTAATTTGGTTACGATTTGTTTTGAGAGGAAGTGCCTTTTTTATTTCGGTTTTCATATGATGTACAAACTGAAGGGAGGAAGAGATATATGCACGATTTGAACTAAAAGGATGAAAAAGGTGACGTGATTTGTGAATTAAAAGAAATGAAGGTATCGTGTATGAGAAGGTGGCGTGTAAAGATAGTTTTTGATTTTTTTTTTAAAATTTAATTTATCAAAATATCTCAATTTGGCAACTTAAATTTCCAATGTCCAATCGAGGCATACTGCTAGGCATTTATAATGTTATACACCTACTCCGAACGCAATGGAAAAGGTTTCGAGTCCTAATTCGATCGTATGGAGACGATAGTTTTTCAGATCCAATTATTATATTAAATTTTCGATATTGTGACGACCCGGAAATTTTTAACATTCGAAAATGAAATGTTTAATCGATTTTAAATACTTGAAGGTTAGTTTAACTTGAATTTCAATATAAATATGAATTTGGCAATTAAAATATTGAATTTGATTTATTAATGAAGGGTAAAAATTTTAATTTCAATTTTTAGCTTGTTAAAAATAATTTGATGGCTTAGAAAATTTATGTTGATAATACTGAGGTCAACGGAAGCTTCAGAATTCAATTTGGAAATGTTTTGTTTAATTTTGGAATTATATTGTTTAAATCGATATTTAAAAATAGCATTCCGGGGCAAAGTCTCGGAATTCGACAAAACCAGTTCTATTGGATTCGTAATATTATATTACTATCGGATTTCAATTTTCGTAGTGTTTGGAGTTACCGTTTGTCCGTACGGGTGACAATGATGTTGAAATTAAAATCGATAATTTAGTATTTAAACTCGATTCAAAAGCTATCTTCCACATATGACTGAATTAGGCTCCGAAACACGTTCCATTATGTTCGCAATATGGCTAAAACTTTATGGACGCCTGGCGGCACGCCACGATAGGGCATCGGATTTTTAAGTAGCATTAAATAAGATATTTATAATTAAAAAAATATTTTAACCTGTCAATCAGGGCTTACCTTCTCCAACATGCCTTCCTCAACTCTATATCATATCCCTCTCATTGAAAGTTAAGAAAAAATAAAATCGAAATTTAACATTTCATATATAAAAAAATGGATAAACTCGGCTTGTCTTGTAACCAAAGCTGCCTTCTCATCCATTTTAATCGCGTATCTTCTTCTACTTGAATGATATCAACTCGTATTAAAAAACGAAAGAAAGAAAAAATCAAATCAACGCGATCGAGTCGCGATCTGATGAGGCAGCGACATGGGTGCTCGATTGGAGGGGGCGCAGTCATTAATTAGGCATCACGACCCACTACAGTGACAACAATAGGCGACAGTCGCGATTTGAAGGCGATGACCTGAGTTGATGTAGGGACGCTCTTCGGGTAGGGTTCACGAAGTGGAAGGGATTGAGATTGGGAATGTCGGCAGTGCTACAAAGTCGTGGGGTTCGGCCGAGGTCGGAGGGTGCTTGGGTATGTGCGCAATGGTGCATCGATGAGGCCTGGAACATTGAGGGGGAAGGAGTGGTCACGGTTGTCAATCAAGAAGGAACGTGTGATTGGTTTGTTGGGAACGGGAATAACCTGGAAGCTTGTTCGTGGACGAAGGAAGTCTAAAATTGAGAAACAAACGAGAATGGAAATGGATTGCAAAATAAACGAGAAAAGGTGAGATCTTATCACTCAATCAAATATTTTTCTGATTTAAATTTTAAATAGTAAAATTTAAAATTGGTTGACTGTGTCCTTGGACAATTGATTTATTATTAGTTATATTAGTTTAGACCCTATGCGCCGCATAATAACGGATAATATTATATTAAACCCATAAAACGCGATATTCCACCTCGAAGTGGAATTGGTATTATATATGTATTTGGAGTTTTTGATTTCCCGTATTATATAGAGGATGAGACCCTATGCGCCGCATAATAGCGGATGATATTTTATAAATCCCATATACCGCGATATTCCACTTCGAAGTGGAATTGGTATTTAATTGTTATGCTAACATCTGTGGATGCAGGAAAACAGGTTGTAGGGATCCAACTGGATTCCTTAAATATTTTATTTTGTTTCATATGTTATGTGTTTATTTATTTATAATCTGTATGTGATTATATTGTGATTTAAATCGTTGAAGGCTATAGTTTATCCGAATATATTTTTGGTATCATTGTATACCGAAAATAAATAAATAAATTGGATTTTTTGAAATTCAAGTTGAAAATTTATAGTAAAAAATTTAATCTTGGGAATCGGATAAACTTAAAAGGAAGAATCTTAAAATGATAAAGTTTTATTTTTGAATCCTATTGAAATAAATTCCAAAATATGGGAAAAAGTCCAATAAATGGATTTCAAGTAATAATATTCAAAAGTTGAAGAATTTATCTTAAAAATTTGATTTTTAAATAATTAGGAAAAGATAAAGGAATTTATTTTAAAAATAAATTCGTAAATTGATTTGGTGTTAAAAGAATAAATCTTTGGAAAATCGATATGAAAATTGATTTGATGTTTGAACGAAAATTGATTTGGTATTGAAATAAATTTAGAAATCAATTTGGAATTTGATTTGGTGTTTAAAATAAAATTTGAAATCAATTTGAAAATTGATTTGGTGTTTGGAAATGACTTTTGAAATCAATTTGGAAATCGTATATCAGTGGATATTTAGGAATTTGAATTCATGATGGAAATTTTATAAAGGAAAGGGAATTTTGATTTAAAAATAAATGTTGTTTTATTTTTAAAGGTGTGAAAAGGAATTTACAGATTTGGAATGTAAATTTAAATAAATCAAGAAGATTTATTGATTGATATAAATGGAAAGAGAATTCTTCCCTGGAAAGCCGAGTATATTTTTAAAGTAGCTTGTGAAGTATAAATTAAAAGTTCTAGAAATTGATTCGGAAGAATATTGTTGAAGAATTTTTTTTGGATTGCTTAAATATTTAAAGTAAAGATTTAATTAATTAATTACAGAAGTGATTTTTTAAAAGATTAAATTGATATTTGTTTTAGAAAATGGGTATTTAAAATGGTTATACCCTATCTACTAATTTTGTTTTAAAGTTAGTTTGGACTTGGAATTTTATATGAGACATTTAAACAATATTTTCATAACTAATATTTAAATAAATCTTTTAAAATAGTTTTATCTAAATGTTTCCAAGTAAATATATTTTAGATAAGTGATTTAAAGTATTTTGAAGTATTTGAACTCGGCAGACTTTCAGTAGAAATAAATAATATCGGGAATCTTATCCAGCGAGTGAAAGTGATTTGAAATTTGTTTTTCAAATGGTTGAAGTGTAAAAAAACATATATCTTGCATAGATATTTTGAAAATAATAATTGGGAAATTATTTAAATCTTGGAGATTGTTGTGAATGTTGATTGATAGTTAAATAAACGACTATCAATATTGGCCTTTTAATGGCATTTGAATTTCGATGTGACTGGCGGTCGAATTCCAAATGGATATTCGAAAACCACATCGAACCTTTGTGATTGTAATGGATCTTTTATTTAAAAGATCAAAGTGAAATTGTTGTGATTTGTTTGAAATCTGAATGTAACACTTATTTTTAAAGATAAGCGCTCGTTATTCGGATTAGCCGGGAGAGGACCTTGTGTCATAAAACCCATTCCGAATAACGATACGATGAAATGGTATTACATTTGAAGATGGTGTTGAAGAATGGGTATTTTCAAAAATGAAAGGATTACATGTCGAATGTCTCTGCATCGGGTTGCTCTGGTATAGAGATTTTTTATCACACTTTGCGATTGTGATTCCGGAAGTGATTAGTGAATACCCGGATTTGCAAGGGCTACTTTTGAAGTGCCTTCGGTCCCGTTCAATCCCAAAACGGACTTGTATGGATGTGTGTCTGACATTACACTTTGAGATGTAAAGCTGGTTTCAATCAAATACATTTCTGTTAGTGGCGGATAATTTAATCTCTTAGCTTAACACCCTTCTCTGAGACATACGAGCTCAGAGGTTATGTAGTTGATGGTTATTAGTAATATATTTCCAAAACTGGTAATGTGGCATACGAAGTGCTGTTGATCATTTGTTGATCAAAGCATGACCTTGTGTAAAGTGCAGCTTTGTGGATGAGACTTCGTCGGACCTCACACCCCAAAAATGGTCAAAACAGGAATAATACGGCAAGATTACGAGGGTCACGCCCTTTAGGGTATGTCATTTCCTTCTGGAAAAGGGTGGTATCATGGTATGGAGACCAGATACTTAACCCATGTGGTTGCTGCAAATCTATTACACTTTGTGGTTGTTGTTTTGTGGTTGAGGATCCTTGGATAAAGGTCGCAAATGACCGGGGGATGGCATACTCGAGTAGTAGTTACCTAGTTACAGAGGTAACCCGGCCTTGTGTTGGCAGAGTTCCAGGTTCTCGGGATGTCCCTCCAGAGGCATACCCATGTGGCAGTAGGAGGTTCCTTAGCCTGACCATTTTTTGGAAATCCAAACTCCAATACGCGCCTTGTATGATTTTAGTTGTATAACCTGCCATTCACTTATGGTGGTCACCACTGTTTAGATGGTAGCTATAGTAGGCATAGTTCGGAATGTCTATGCTGGCTAAGATTAATATTATACTTTCAAAATGTTTTCTGCACTATGCACTAATAATTATATTGAAATGAATTTGCATATCAAGCATGTTTGACTCTCATAAGGAGAAATCTCCTCCAATTCTGCGTTTGCATTGTGTGTGTGGCGGGAGGCCTTATGGTAGTTTCATTTTTCAAAAGCATGGCGGATTTCTTTTATTTTATTTTTGAAAATAACCGTTCTTAATATCTCACACCAGTCCCACGACTGACCTGGAGTTTATTGTTCTCTTTGTAAACTCTGGGTGCCCATAATTTTCCATACGGGAAGCCAAGAGTCAAGTTTTCAGTTATTCTGGAGCAAAGTCGAAAAAGATGTGCTGTTGAGATCTGGAGTTCAAGATGGATGGCGAGGCGTATCATTATACTATGTATTATCCGCTGCGTTGGTATTGCTTTTGCTGCAAGTTCAGTTTACATATGGAATAGTTGTCGTAAGTGTTGTATCATGTTGTTGCAAACTCTGATGATGTATTATAATAACAGATATGGTTCTTTGTTTTAAATATATTCATTTATCTATTATATATTGTTCCGCTGTGAAATGTGAGATTCTGTTTATTGTTTCTGTTCTTCTTCTACCTTTTTCTTCTTTAAACCCGAAGACTCGTACATTTGTTCCACCTTTGGCTGAATTGTTGTGGGATTTTGCGAGCTCAAAAGGGGTACGGATTTGCGGGCCTTTACAGTGGTATCATAGCATTTGGTAAGTGATAACCTTGGCTCTGTTGGGTGTTACTCATTAGAGATAGAGTCAGAAGTACTCTAGAATGAGTTTGAGTGTAGTAATAGATATGAGTGCGTATTTGTTAGTGAATATAAAAAATTGTTTTATATTGTGATGATTGGTTTGTTGAGTGGTATATGGATTTTGGTCGATATAGTATGTACAACTCTATCGATAGGGATCTCTAAGCACTCATACAGAACAAATCTACACGATATTGTTTTAAAATTAGGGTAAATGAAATAATTTTACCCAAAACTATTTTCGTAGATAAAGGAAATAATCTTTGTAAGTTATTATAGTATATGGTGCTTGATTGTTAGGAAGTATAATATTATTATCGTTTGAATAGGAAATTGAAATTGTAACTCCAAAGTTAAGAAATAAATTCACATACAAATGGAATTTGAGAATATAAATTGTAAATATGATTTGTAATTTGAAATGGAATTCTAGAGAAATGTTTTGAAAAGAATTTGAGAATTTTGGAGATTTGGAAAGTTTAAATCCCTTTTGATGTTGAAGATGATTTTCAAAGGTTTTGGAAAAGTGTTTTGAAGGGATGAAAGCACCATACTCTTTTCGGTCGCTGGAAAATAATTCTGATGATGATCGCGACATCATTGGTGTTCATTTTCGAGTTTCCAAGAGAGGAATCGCTGTCAAATTGTTTTAAATTAAAGTTGCTTAGAAAATAGGGTTGGTTTTAGAAATTTAAAGGGATAATTTGAATTGATTTCAAAAATGGTTTTGAATTGTTGAAAAGACTCTGGAATCATATAAAAAAAGTTATGGAATAATAAGTTTGAAAACTTAGAAAATTCAGATTAAACTGAAGTTAGTTAATTTGGATAAAGGTGAATTTGAGAAGTCTTATAGACTAAATGATTGGAATAAAATCTATTAAGGTGGAAAATAAATTGTGAATGAATTAAATTTACAATTGCAAGTAAATGAAAGTGAAATAGAATGTTGAAATTCATTTCAAATTTGTAAGCAAATAGAATTGAATTGGAATTGAATTTGATTTGTTATAAGCAAAGTGAAGTATTGAAATAAAATTAGTAAGTGAAACTAATTATGGTCTGAGATAAATTGAATTCATATGGGATTTGAAATCCAGTTTAAATATAAGTGGTTATAAACCAAAATAGTGAATTGAAAATAAATTTTTAGGAATGAATAAAAGAATAAAACTGGAACTGAAACTGAATATTGAAAACCAGTTTGAATTGTGTGAAATAAAATGAATTGGAATTTGTAATAAATTAGTAAATGAAACTAATTTAAGATAATGATATGAATCAGTTGTGAATGAAAGATAGTCGGTAAAAATTCAATATTTAGAAGGTAAATTGAATTCAGATAAAATTGAAAGAGTAAGATTGAATTAAAATGGATATTTAACTTCAATAGTGAAGTAAAAATGGTATAAGAAGTAAGTATGCAAACTTTTGTAAAGAAACGTGCAAAAAGTATTTTTGAATGTTGAAATTAGACATTATGGATATCAGGATATACAGGTGTGTTAAAGACAAAGGAATTTGGATTTGATTTTCGAAGATAAATTTGAATTGCTCGACAAAAGGTATGTATTTAAATTTGTATATGAAATTTGATGATTTTCTTGTCTAGCTACTTGTCGTTTTGTTTTCTTTTGAAATATGGGGGCCTCTGGTGCCATTTTGTATTCGTACCGAGCTAACCGCGTAAAGGAGACGTTGTCAAAAAATTTTGAAAATTTAGGGAGTTAGAAAAATTTTGAGAAAATTTTGAAATTTGAATTTAAATTTAAATTTGAATTATTGAGAAAACAGTGTTGTTTGGAATCTATGATTGATTTTGGAAAGTTAGTTGAAATGATAATGGGTCTCTAATAGAAGGATTTATTTTGGAAAGTTGAAATTGTCTGGGTTCGGAAAATATAAAATGGATTAAGGATCATTCTTCTTAACTAGTAATTTCGGGACGAAATTCTTTTAAGGGGGGAAGGATGTGACGACCCGGAAATTTTTAACATTTGAAAATGAAATGTTTAATCGGTTTTAAATATTTGGAGGTTAGTTTAACTTTAATTTCGAATATAAATATGAATTTGGCAATTAAATTATTGAATTTGATTTATTAATGATGGGTAAAAATTTGAGTTTTCAATTTTTAGATTGTTAAAAATAATTTGATGGCTTAGAAAATTTATGTTGATAATACTGAGGTTAATGGAAGCTTCAGCATTTAATTTGGAAATGTTTTGTTTAATTTTGGAATTATATTGTTTAAATCGATACTTAAAAATAGCATTCTGAGGCACAGTCTCGGAATTCGACGAAACTAATTCTATTGGATTCGTAATATTATATTATTATCGGATTTCAATTTTCGTTGCGTTTGAAATCACCGTTTGTCCGTACGGGTGAGAAACGTGTTGAAATTAAAATCTATAATTTAATATTTAAACTCGATTCAAAAGCTATCTTCCACATATGACTGAATTAGGCTCCGAAACACGTTCCATTATGTTCGGAATATGGGTAAAACATTATAGACGCCTGGCAGCACGCCTAGATAGGGCATCGGATTTTTAAGTTGCATTAAATAAGATATTCATAATTAAAAAAATATTTTAACCTGTCGATCAGGGCTTACCTTCTCCAACACGCCTTCCTCAACTCTATATCATATTCCTCTCGTTCAAAGTGAGGAAAAAATAAAATAGAAATTTAACATTTCATATATAAAAAAATGGGCAAACTCGACTTGTCTTGTAACCGAAGCTGCCTTCTCATCAATTTTAATCGCGTATCTTCTTCTTCTTGAATGAAATCAACTCGTATTAAAAAAAGAAAGAAAGAAAAAAAAATCAAATCAACGCGATCGAGTCGCGATCTGATGAGGCGGCGACATGGGTGCTCGATTGGAGGGGGAGCAGTCATTAATTAGGCATCGCGACCCACTGCAGTGACAACAATAGGTGGCAGTCACGATTTGAAGGCGATGACTTGAGTTTATGTAGGGACACTCTTCGGCTAGGGTTCACGAAGTGGAAGGGATTGAGATTGGGAATGTTGGCAGCGCTACGAAGTCGTGGGGTTCGCCCGAGGTCGGAGGGTGCTTGGCTATGTGCGCGATGGTGCATCGATGAGGCCTGGCAGCATGAAGGGGAAAGAGTGGTTGCGGTTGTCGATCAAGAAGGAACGTGTGATGGGTTTGTCGAGAACGGGAATAACTTGGAAGCTTCTTCGTGAACGAAGGAGGTCTAAAATCGAGAAACAAACGGGAATGGAAATGGATTGCAAAATAAAGGAGAAAAGGTGAGATCTTCTCACTCAATCAAATATTTTTCTGATTTAAATTTTAAATAGTTAAATTTAAAATTCATTGACTGTGTGCTTGGATGGTTGATTTATTATTAGTTATATTAGTTTAGACCCTATGCGCCGCATAATAACGGATAATATTATGTTAAACCCATATACCGTGATATTCCACCTCGAAGTGGAATTGGTATTATATATGTATTTGGAGTTGTTGATTTCCCGTATTATATAGCGGATGAGACCCTATGCGTCGCATAATAGCGGATGATATTCCATAAATCATATATACTACGATATTCCACCTCGAAGTGGAATTGGTATTTAAGTGTTGTGCTAACATCTATGGATGCAGGAAAACAGGTTGGAGGGATCCAACTGGATTCCTCAAACATTTGATTTTGTTTCATATGTTGTATGTTTATTTATTTATAATATGTGTGTTATTATATTGTGATTTAAATCATTGAAGGCTATAGTTTATCCGAATATATTTTTGGTATCGCTGGATACCGGAAATAAATAAATAAATAAATTGGATTTTTGGAAATTCAAGTTGAAAATTTATAGTAAAAAAAATTATTTTTGGGAATTGGATAAATTGAAAAGGAAGTATCTTAAAATGATTTATTTTTGAATCCTAATGAATAAATTCCAAAATATGGGAAAAAGTCTAATAAATGGATTTCAAGTAATAATATTCAAAAGGTGAAGAATTTATCTTAAAAAAATGATTTTTAAATAATTTGGAAAAGATAAAGGAATTTATTTTAAAAATAAATTCGTAAATTGATTTGATGTTAAAAGAATAAATCTTTGGGAAATCAATATGAAAATTGATTTGGTGTTTGAATGAAAATCGATTTGGTGTTGAAATAAATTTAGAATAAATTTGGAATTTGATTTGGTGTTTAAAATAAAATTTGAAATCAATTTGAAAATTGATTTGGTGTTTGGAAATGATTTTTGAAATCAATTTGGAAATCGTATATCGGTGGATATTTAGGAATTTGAATTCACGATGGAAATTTTATAAAGAAAAGGGAATTTTGATTCGAAAATACCAATTCCGAATAACGATACGACGAAATGGGATTGCATTTGAAGATTGTGTTGAAAACGGGGTATTTTCGAAAACGAGAGGATTACCTGTCGAATGTCTCTACACCGGATTGCTCCGATATAGAGATTTTTTTTATCACACTTTGTGATGGGGATTCCTGACGTTATTGGTGATTACCCGGATTTGCAAGGGCTTCTTTTGAAGTGCCTTTAGTTCCGTTCGATCCTGAAACGGACTTGTATGGATGTGTGTCTGACATTACACTTTGAGATGTAAAGATGGTTTCTATCAAATACATTTCTGTTGGTGGCGGAGAATTTATTCTCTTAGCTTAACACCCTTCTCTGAGACATACGAGCTCAGAGGTTATGTAGTTGATGGTTATTAGTGATATATTCCCAAAATTGGTAATGTGGCATACGAAGTGCTGCTGATCATTTGTTGATCAAAGCATGACCTTGTGAAAAGTGCAGCTTTGTGGACGAGACTTCGTCGGACCTCACACCCCAGAAATGGTCAAAACAGGAATAATACGGCAAGATTACGAGGGTCGCGCCCTTTAGGTTATGTCATTTCCTTTTGGAAAAGGGTGGTATCATGGTATGGAGTCAGATACTTAACCCATGTGGTTGCTGCAAATCTATTACACTTTGTGGTTGAGGATCCTCGGATAAAGGTCGCAAACGACCGAGGGATGACATACTCGAGTAGTAGTTACCTAGTTACAGAGGTAACCCGGCCTTGTGTTGGCAGAGATCCGGGTAGGTTCTCGGGACGTCCCTCTAGAGGCGTACCCATGTGGCAGTAGGAAGTTTCTTAGCCTGACCATTTGTTAGAAATCCAAACTCCAATACGCGCCTTGTACGGTTTTAGTTGTATAACCTGCCATTTACTTATGGTGGTCACCACTGTTTAGATGGTAGCTATAGTAGGCATAGTTAGGAATGTCTATGCTGGCTAAGATTAATATTATACTTTCGAAATGTTTTTTGCACTACGCACTAATAATAATATTGAAAAGAATTTGCGTATCAAGCATATTTGACTATCATAAGGAGAAATCTCCTACAATTCTGCGTTTGCATTGTGTGTGTTGCGGGAGGCCTTATGGTAGTTTCATTTTTCAAAAGCATGGCGGATTTCTTTTATTTTCTTTGTGAAAATAACCGTTCTTAAGATCTCACACCAGTCCCACGACTTACCTGGAGTTTATTGTTCCCTTTGTTAACTCTGGGTGCCCATAATTTTCCACACGGGCAGCCTAGAGTCAGGTTATCAGTTATTTTGGAGCGAAGTCGAAAAACATGTGCTGTGGAGATCTGGAGTTCAAGCTGGATGGCGAGGCATATCATTATACTATGTATTATCCGCTGCGTTGGTATTGCTTTTGCTACAAGTTCAGTTTACATATGGATTAGTTGTCGTAAGTGTTGTACCATGTTGTTGCAAACTCTGATGATGTATTGCAATAATAGATATGGTTCTTCATTTTAAAGATATTCATTTATCTATTATATATTGTTCCGCTGTGAAATGTGAGATTCTGTTTATTGTTTCTGTTCTTCTTCTACCTCTTTCTTCATTAAACCCGAAGACTCGTACATTTGTTCCACTTTGGGCTGAATTGTCGTGGGATTTTGCCAGCTCAAAAGGGGTACGGATTTGCGGGCCTTTACAGTGGTATCATAGCATTTGGTAAGCGATAACTTTTGCTCTATTTGGTGTTACTCATTAGAGATAGAGTCAGCAGTACTCTAGCATGAGTTTGAGTGTAGTAATAAATATGAGCGCGCATTTGTTAGTGATTATAAAAAATTGTTTTATATTGTGATGATTGGTTTGTTGAGTGGTATATGGATTTTGGTCGATATAGTCTATACAACTCTATCGATGGGGATCTCTAAACACTCGTACAGAACAAATCGACATGATATTGTTTTAAAACTTGGGTAAGTGAAATAATTTTATCCAAAACTATTTTCGTAGATAAAGGAAATAACCTTTGTAAATAATTATAGTATATGGTTGCTTGATTGTTAGGAAGTGATAATATTATTATCATTTGAATAGGAAATTGAAATTGCAACTCCAAAGTTAAGAAATAAATTCACATACAAATGGAATTTGAGAATATAAATTATAAATGTGATTTGTAATTTG
Organism: Allium cepa; assembly: GCA_030765085.1. Lineage (NCBI taxonomy): Eukaryota > Viridiplantae > Streptophyta > Magnoliopsida > Asparagales > Amaryllidaceae > Allium > Allium cepa. The sequence goes on from CM060928.1 coordinate 1,042,618,236, forward strand.
AAATGGAATTCCAGGGAAATGGTTTGAAAAGAATTTGAAAATTTTGGAGATTTGAAAAGTTTAAATCCCTTTTGATTTTGAAGATGATTTTCGAAGGTTTTGGAAAAGTGTTTTGAAGGGATGGAAGCACCAAACTCTTTTCGGTCGCTGGAAAATAATTCTGATGATGATCGCGACATCATCCGTGTTCTTTTTTGAGTTTCCAAGAGAGGAATTGTTGTCAAATTGTTTTAAATTAAAGTTGTTTGGAAAACTAGGTTGTTTTTAGAAATTTAAAGGGATAATTTGAATTGATTTCAAAAATGGTTTTGAATTCTTGAAAAGACTCTGGAATCTTATAAAAAAAGTTATGGAATAACAAGTTTGAAAACTTAGAAAATTCAGGTTAAACTGAAATTAGTTAAATTGGATAAAGGTGAATTTGAGAAGTCTTATAGACTAAATGATTGGAATAAAATCTATTAAGGTGGAAAATAAATTGTGAATGAATAAATAAATTTACAATTTCAAGTAAATTAAAGTGAAATTGAATGTTGAAATTCATTTCGAATTTGTAAGCAAATAGAATTGAATTGGAATTGAATTTGATTTGTTATAAGCAAAGTGAAGTATTGAAATAAAATTAGTAAGTGAAACTAATTATGGTCTGAGATAAACTGAATTCATATGGGATTTGAAATCCAGTTTAAATATAAGTGGTTATAAATCGAAAAAGTGAAATGAAAATAAATTTTTGGGAATGAACAATAGAATAAAATAGGAATTGAAACTGAATATTGAAAACCAGTTTGACATGTGTGAAATAAAATGAATTAGAATTTGTAATAAATTAGTAAATGAAACTAATTTAAGATAATGATATGAATCAGTTGTGAATGAAAGATAGTCGGTAAAAATTCAATATTCGAAAGGTAAATTGAATTCAGATAAAACTAAAAGACTAAGGTTGAATGAAAATGGATATGTTACTTCAATAGTGAAGTAAAATGGTATAAGATGTAAGTATTCAAACTTTTGTAAAGAAATGTGCAAAAATGATTTTTGAATGTTGAAATTGGACATTATAGATATCAAGATATACAGGTGTGTTAAAGACAAAGGAATTGGGATTTGATTTTCGAAGATAAATTTGAATTGCTCGACAAAAGGTATGTATTTAAATTTCTATATGAAATTTGATGATTTTCTTGTCTAGCCACTTGGCTTTTTGTTTTCTTTTGAAATCTGGGGGCCTGCGGTGCCATTTTGTAGTCGTAACGAGCTAGTCGCGCAAAGGAGACGCTGGCGAATTTTTTCGAAAATTTGGGGAGTTAGGAAAAATTTTGAAAATTTTACATTTGAATTTAAATTTACATTTGAATTATTGAGAAAACAATGTTGTTTGGAATCTATGATTGATTTTGGAAAGTTAGTTGAAATGATAATGGGTCTCTAATACAAGGATCTATTTTGCAAAGTTGAAATTTTTTGGGTTTGGAAAATATTAAATGGATTAAGGATCATTCTTCTTAACTAGTAATTTCGGGACGAAATCCTTTTAAAGGGGGAAGGATGTGACGACCAGGAAATTTTTAACATTTGAAAATGAAATGTTTAATCGATTTTAAATATTTGGAGGTTAGTTTAACTTGAATTTCGAATATAAATTTGAATTTGGCAATTACATTATTGAATTTGATTTATTAATGATGGGTAAAAATTTGAATTTTCAATTTTTAGCTTGTTAAAATTAATTTGATGGCTTAGAAAATTTATTATGATAATACTGAGGTTAATGGAAGCTTCAGAATTTAATTTGGAAATGTTTTGTTTAATTTTGGAATTATATTGTTTAAATCGGTATTTAAAAATAGCATTACGAGGCATAGTCTCGAATTCGACGAAACCAATTCTATTGGATTTGTAATATTATATAATTATCGGATTTCAATTTTCATAGCGTTTGGAGTTACCATTTGTCCGTACGGGTGAGAAACGTGTTGAAATTAAAATCGGTAATTTAATATATAAACTCGATTCAAAAGCTGTCTTCCACATATGACTGAATTAGGCTCCGAAACACGTTCCATTATGTTCAGAATATGGTAAAACATTATAGACGCCTGGCGGCACGCCTCGATAGGGCATCGAATTTTTAAGTTGTATTAAATAAGATATTTATAATTAAAAAAATATATTAACCTGTCAATCAGGGCTTATCTTCTCCAACACGCCTTCCTTAACTCTATATCATATCCCTCTCGTTCAAAGTCAGGGAAAAATAAAACTGAAATTTAACATTTCAAATATAAAAAAATGGGCAAACTCAGCTTGTCTTGTAACCGAAGCTGCCTTCTCAACCATTTTAATCGCATATCTTCTTCATCTTGAACAAAATCAACTCGTATTAAAAAAACGAAAGAAAAAAAAATCAAAACAACGCGATCGAGTCGCGATCCGATGAGGCGGCGATATGGGTGCTCGATTGGAGGGGGCGCAGTTATTAATTAGGCATCGCGACCCACTGCAGTAACAACAATAGGTGGCAGTCGCGATTTGATGGCGATGACCTGAGTTGATGTAGGGATGCTCTTCGGGTAGGGTTCACGAAGTAGAAGGGATTGAGATTGGGAATGTTGGCAGCGCTACGAAGTCGTGGGGTTCGGCTGAGGTCGAAGGGTGCTTGGGTATGTGCGCGATGATGCATCGATGAGGCCTGGTAGCATGAGGGGGAAAGAGTGGTCTTGGTTGTCGATCAAGAAGGAACGTGTGATGGGTTTGTCGGGAACGGGAATAACCTGGAAGCTTGTTCGTGAACGAACGAGGTCTAAAATCAAGCAACAAACGGGAATGAAAATGGATTGCAAAATAAAGGAGAAAAGGTGAGATTTTCTCACTCAATCAAATATTTTTTTGATTTAAATTTTAAATAGTTAAATTTAAAATTGGTTGACTATGTGCTTGGATGATTGATTTATTATTAGTTATATTAGTTTAGACCCTATGCGCCGCATAATAACAGATAATATTATATTACACCCATATACCGCGATATTCCACCTCGAAGTGCAATTGGTATTATATATTTATTTGGAGTTGTTGATTTCCCACATTATATAGCGGATGAGACCCTATGCGCCGCATAATAGCGGATGATATTTTATAAATCCCATATACCGCAATATTCCACCTCGAAGTGGAATTGGTTTTTAATTGTTGTGCTAACATCTGTGGATGTAGGAAAACAGGTTGGAGGGATCTAACTGGATTCCTCAAACATTTGATTTTGTTTCATATGTTGTATGTTTATTTATTTATAATCTATGTGTGATTATATTGTGATTTAAATCGTTGAAGGATATAGTTTATCCGAATATATTTTTGATATCGCTGGATACCGGAAATAAATAAATAAATTGGATTTTTTGAAATTCAAGTTGAAAATTTATAGTAAAAAATTTATTTTTGGGAATTGGATAATTTAAAAGGAAGAAACTTAAAAGGATAAAGTTTTATTTCCGAATCCTATTGAATAAATTCCAAAATATGGGAAAAAAATCTAATAAATGGATTTCAAGTAATAATATTCAAAGGTGAAGAATTTATCTTAATATGATTTTTAAATAATTTGGAAAAGATAAAGGAATTTATTTTAAAAATAAATTCGTAAATTTATTTGGTGTTAAAAGAATAAATCTTTGGGAAATCGATATGAAAATTGATTTGGTGTTTGAATGAAAATCGATTTGGTGTTGAAATAAATTTAGAAATCAATTTAGAATTTGATTTGGTGTTTAAAATAAAATTTGAAATCAATTTGGAAATTGATTTTGTGTTTGGAAATGATTTTCGAAATCAATTGGAAATCGTATATCAATGGATATTTAGGAATTTGAATTCACGATGGAGATTTTATAAAGGAAAGGGAATTTTGATTTAAGAATAAACGTTATTTTGTTTAAAGGTGTAAAAACGAATTTACAGATTTGGAATGTAAATTTAAATAAATCAAGAAGGTTTATTAATTGATATAAATGGAAAGAGAATTCTTCACTGGAAAGCCAAGTATATTTTTAAAGTAGCTTGTGAAGTATAAATTAAAAGTTCTAGAAATTGATTCGAAAGAATATTGTTGAAGAAATATTTTTTTTGGATAGTTTAAATCTTTAAAGTCAAGATTTATTTAATTAATTATAGAAGTGATTTTTTTTAGAGATTAAATTGATATTTGTTTTAGAAAATGGGTATTTAAAATGGTTATACCCTATTTACTAATTTTATTTTAAAGTTAGTTTGGACTTGGAATTTTATATGAGACATTTATATAATATTTTCATAACTAATATTTGAATAAATATTTTAAAATAGTTTTATCTAAATGTTTCCAAGTATATATATTTTGGATAAGTGATTTAAAGTTTTTTAAAGTATTTGAACTCGGCAGACTTTCAGTAGAAATAAATAATATCGAGAATCTTATCCAGCGAGTGAAAAGTGATTTTAAATTTGTTTTTCAAATGGTTGAAGTGTAAATAAATATATATCTTGCATAGATATTTTGAAAATAATAATTAGGAAATTATTTAAATCTTGGAGGTTGTTGTGAATGTTGATTGATAGTTAAATAACCGACTATCAATATTGGCCTTTTAATGGCATTTGAATTTCGATGCGACCGGGAGTCGGATTTTAAATGGATATTCGAAAACCACATCGAACCTTTGTGATTGTGATGGATCTTTTATTTAAAAGATCAAAGTGAAATTGTTGTGATTTGTTTGAAATCTGAATGTAACACTTATTTTTAAAAATAAGCACTCGTTATTCGGATTAGCGGGGAGAGAACCTTGTGTCGTAAATCCCATTTCGAATAATGATACGACGAAATGGGATTGCATTTGAAGATGGTGTTGAAGACCGGGTATTATCGAAAACGAAAGGATTACCTGTCGAATGTCTCTGCACCGGGTTGCTCCGGTATAGAGATTTTTTATCACACGTTGTGATGGGGATTCCGGACGTGATTAGTGAATACCGGATTTGCAAGGGCTTCTTTTGAAGTGCCTTCGGTTTCGTTCGATCCCGGAACGGACTTGTAAGGATGTGTGTCTGACATTACACTATGAAATGTAAAGCTGGTTTCTATCAAATACATTTCTGTTGGTGGTGGAGAATTTATTCTCTTAGCTTAACACCCTTCTCTGAGACATACGAGCTCAGAGTTTATGTAGTTGATGGTTATTAATGATATATTCCCAAAACTGGTAATTTGCCATACGTAGTGATGCTGATCATTTGTTGATCAAAGCATGACTTTGTGAAAAGTGTAGCTTTGTGGACGAGACTTCGTCGGACCTCACACCTCGGAAATGGTCAAAATAGGAATAATGCGGCAAGGTTAAGAGGGACGCGCCCTTTAGGGTATGTCATTTCCTTCTGGAAAAGGATGGTATCATGGTATGGAGCCCAGATACTTAACCTATGTGGTTGCTGCAAATCTATTAAACTTTGTGTTTGTTTCTTTGTTGTAACGACCCAGAATTTTTAATAATTAAAATTTGAATATTTAATTTATTTTAAATATTAATAAGTGAATTTATAAGTCGAATAAATTTTTATTTGAATTATTGGATTTAATTGAATAATTAAATCGATAATTTAATATGTTAAATTATGGAAATAATTGAAAATTGGGTTAAATATGATTGAAAATGATTTGTAAAATTTTATTTTATCATGTTAAAGTTAGAATGATATTTTAGAACTTTTAAAATCGAATTAGAAGTTAATTTGTGAAAATTGAATATTTTAATATTAAAATCGACTAGTGAAAATAGTCAATTTTTGAACAGTCTCAGTATTGAACGAAACTAGTTCCATTGGATCCGTAATAGTTAGTTATTACCGAATTTCAATTTTCGTGTCAATCGGAGCTATCGTTTGATCGTGGCAGCTCGAAACGCATCGAATTATTTTTAATATTAATTTGGCGAGTTAAAATAGCCATTTTTCAAAAAGTCTCGGATTTCGACGAAACCAGTTTCATCGGATCCGTAATGTGATATTATTGTAAGGTTTCAAATTTCAAGTCAATTGGATTTACCGTTTGTCCTGTACGAATTAAAACGCCTAGAAAATCGTTTAAATCGGTTTAATTTAAATTGAACGTTTATAGCCATAACTCGCACAGATGTTCGAATTAGCTTCCGAAACCTATTCCATTGTGTCCGGAACACGGGGTAAACCCTAGGAACGTCAGTTTCGGTGCATAAATCGGAGTTCGGAATTTCCGGATGAATAGTGTTCGTTTTAATTTCCTATAAATACCCTCAAAATTCTCAAAATAAATAAAAAAACCCTAATTCATCTTGTAGCCGCCAGTGAAGGGTTCAATGGCCGAAATTGTCCCACCTTCCCCTCCAAATTTCTTCAAATCTACTCACAATCAGCAGAAACTTTCAACTAATGAATCATCGAGCTCGATGAGAGCTTCAAGTTGAACGGCTATGATCGAGTTTTATTGAGTGGATCGGCGGTAATTTTCGTTCAAACGCACGTCGTTCATATGCGTTTTCTAGGGTGGAGGCTTGACCGAGCTTCACCATATTGGGCGCGTTGATGGAGTTGGGTGAGGGCTTCAATTTGGCACCTGCTGATCGAAGTTTCGTTGAGAAATGGTAGCTCGAATTCAAACCCTAAGAATCAAATATGGGTTCGGTGTATACTGTAGGATGTCGCGTGCGTTTGTGAGGGAGAGGGAGATGAAGTGCACAGCTATGATTGCAAGAGCATGGATCTCACGGCCTGTAGTTAATTTGGTTTGAAAATATAGTTAATATGTTGTAATTTATATAAATAAATTCGAGTAAACTTGTAAATTACATAACCTTTTCATACGAGGTCGAAAACGCGCGAAACCAGTTGCGTTGGAATCGTATGGACGAGCACTACGCGATGAAATTAGATTGGAGTCGTTTGGAGTTAGTGAAAATTTTGGGTAAAATTAAACGTCCGTTTAATTTTATTCGAAATAAATCGCTAAAACGGAATTTGAAATCAAGGTGAGAACTTCTCACTCAATCGAATTAGTTTCGATTTTATTTTAAATAGTTAGATTTAAAATATTTGAATGCATGTTTGAATGTTGATTGATATCTATTGATTGTTAAAATAGACATTATGCGCCGTTAGTAAGCGGATGTTATTTATTAAAAACATATACCGCGAATATTTCATAAACAGTGAAATTGGTATTATGTATAATAGCAATATATATATATTGGCATATGTATATATTGGAGTTATTGATTTCCCGCATTTTTTGTTTAGCGGATGAGACCCTATTGCGCCGTCTATTAAGCGGATAATATTTTAAATCCCATATACCGCGATAATTTCGTACTGGAGCGAAATTGGTATTGTGCTAATGTTTGTGAATGCAGGAAAACAGGTTGGAGGGATCCAACTGGATTCCTCAACAGTATTTATTTGATTTCAGATATTTTGATATTTGATGGATTATCATATCGATATATGATATCGTTGTTGTCGTGATTGACTATTTGGTATGTAGCATCATTGGACCAAGTTTTGGAATTTTAAAATGATTTATAAAGTTATTTTTGAAAATATACTATATTTTTGGAATAGATTCATTTTAAATAAATAAACGTTATAATTTTTTAAGTTATAAAAAATTATGATTTTTGAGAAATATAGTTAAAAACTGATTTTTGAGAATATGATGCTAATGATTTTATAAAATAGTTTAATCGGGATTTTAGAATTTATTGTGAAAAGTTTGAATATATGATTTATAAAATTTAATTATTTTATGAATCGAAATGGTGAAATAATAAAGGAGATTAAGGATGTTTTAAAATAATAGTATAAATTGATTTTGTAAAGGATTTATAAATTGATATTTATAAATTTAAAACCTTGGAATTATAAAACGAGTTTTTATAAGTGTTTGAATGAAGTGAAAATGAATTTCATAAATTGAATGAAATTTATAGAATTATAAACGGTGAAATTATAAATGGAATTTTATAAACAGTAGGTTTATAAAATTTATAAAGTCATTAAAAGAATGGTTTTGGATAAATAATTGAATCTTATAAGTTATAAGATTTATAATTATGAAGTTCAAAGGAACGATTTTTGTGAACGAATAAATTATAAGTATTTGACTTATAATATGAACCTTTGTTTTATAATTGAGTTATAAATCGAATAGGTAAATAAAGGAATTTATAAAAGGAAGTTGTTATAAAATAATTAGAAATGGAATTTATAAACGTTGTTTTATAAATTCGCAAATGACTTATGTTGATAAGTAAATTGTTGAAACCTATAAATAGAGTTATATTCACATTTTTGAATAGTGAATAATCCTTTGAATTAAAATGAATGAAAGGATGAAATTGTTAATGAAGTATATTCACGTTTTTGAATAGTGAATAACACGTTAAAGAAAATGTTTTGGATTTGGTGTTTTAAATAGAATTAAAACGATCTAACGATGTTTTAAAATGTGTTAAGATTCGAAACCATAGATTTCAACATTTATTGTTGAAATAGACGTTTTCGAGAAATAAAAGGAAATAGTGGACTATAACACTGTTGTTATAGTAAATGATTTCCCAAAGGAAATGTTTTGTATAGTATTGGGATTTATATATCTATTTTAATTTCGAATCCCTATACTAGTGATTTTGGGTTGTCGTAACAATGTTTTACGCAACATTCGTTTTGGCCCAAATAAATATGTTTAAGAGAATGATTTCCTTAAAGAATAAAATATATACTTAATTTCGATTGAAGTATAGTGAATATTTTCTAAGTGTTGAAAATAAATAAAATTCGTGAATTACTTATTAAATAAGTATGGAAATGTTTTCCAATATAAAGTGAATATTAGAGAATTTATCTTTTTGAAGATAAATTGAAATGAATAATTGAAATCGAATATTCGTAGATATTTTGGATTATAAATTCATTATGGAATTTATGAATGAAAAGGAGAATTTGTTTAAAAATAAATATTGATTTATTTTTGAAGTGTGAAAATTTTATATCTTGTAAAGATATTTTTGGAAAATAAATAATTTGGAAAATTATTTGGAAACTGGTGATGTGTGCATATCCATTGATAGTTCAATAACCGACTATCAATATTTCCCTTTGAATGGGTATTTGATGTGATTTGTTTGAATTGAATGCCACACTTATTTTTGAATAAGCGCTCACTATTCGGGTTAACCGGGAAAGGACCATGGGGTCGTATAACCCATTCCGATTATGTGATACGTCGTTGTGAATTGCATTTGAAGATCGGTGTTGAAGACCGAGTATTTGCAAAAGCGATAGGATGACCTATCGATTGTTTCTGCACTGGGTAGCTCCTGGTATAGAGATTCCTTAAGTTATGGGAAATTCGATCGGGATTGTGAATACCCGGATTTGCAAGGGCTTCGTAAGAAGTGCCTTCGGTTTTGTTCGAGCCCGGAACAGACTTGTATGGATTGTATGTCTGACATTACAAGTTGAGATATAAAGCCGATTTCTTTCAAATATATTTCTGTTGGTGGCGGAGAATTTATTCTTTTAGCTTAACACCCTTCTTTGAGACGTACGAGCTAAGAGGTTATATAGTTGAAGTTATCAGCGATATATTCCCAATTTGGTAATGTGATATGCTGAGTGATGCTGTAAATGTTCATTGTGTTGATTATTTGTGATAGGATCGTTTATTTGATCGTCTATCCTGGTGATCATTTCTATTATCATTTGTTGACCCAAAGCATGGCTTTTGTATAAAGTATGTTTTTGTGGACGTGACTTCGTCGAGGCTCACACCCCGTGAATGGTCAAAACAGGAAAGATGCGGCAAGGTTATGAGGGGTAGCGCCCTTTAGGATGTGTGCATTTCCTTCTGGAAAAGGGTGGTATCATGGTATGGAGCCCAGATACTTACTCATGTTGAAAACACTTTGTTATGATTGTGTGAATTGATTGCGAGGGCTCGGTGAAAGGTCCCAAAGGACCGGGGGATGGCATATTCGGTCAGTTGTTACTCAGTTAGGGGTAACCCGGCCTTGTGTTGGTAGAGATCCCGTTTGGTTCTCGGGGATGTCCATCCAGAGGCATTCTCATGTGGCAATGGGAAGTTCCTTGGCCTGATCATTCGTTGGAAATCCAAAGAAACAATACAAGACTTGTACGGTATTAGTTGTATAACCTGCTATGGAATGTGGCGGTAACCTGCTATTGAACATAGTTAGCTATAGTAGGCATAGTTCGGAATGTCTATGCTGGCTAAGATTTATATTCTACTTTCGAAATGATTTTCTCTACACTATGCACTAATAATAATATTAAATGTTATTTTAAATGCGTATCAAGCATCTTTGACTATCATAAGGAGAAATCTCCTCCGATTCTGCGTTTGCATTGTGTGTGTGTGCGGGAGGCCTTATGGTAGTCTCATTTTCAAAAGCATTGCGAATTGAATTTAAAAATATTCCTCTATTTTGATTTTAAAGATAAATAAACTGTTTTGAGTTCTCACACCAGTCACATGACTGACTTGGAGTTTATTGTTTTCCTTCCTAAACTCTGGGTGCCCACCAATTTCCACACGGGCAGTCAAGAGTTAAGGTTTATCAGGATATTCTGGATATTCTGGAGTTGCTGGAGGCAAGATGGATGGCATGGCGTATTACTAGTTTATATAGTATTTCTTTTTCCGCTGCACTGTTTGTTGTTGTTGTTGTACACTCTGATGATATGATGTAATGAAATATGATGAAATGTAATAACTGATATAGTTCCTTGTTTAAAGATTATTCATTTATTATTATATGTTGTTCCGCTGCGAATTGTGAGATTCTGTTGTTGTTCTGTTACTTTCTATTCCGTTCTATTTTTTTTCTTTCCCCTCCATTTTCTATTTTCTCTAGTTTCTCTATCTTTTCTTTCCTCTCTATTTTCTACCTTCTTATCTCTTCTTCTCTCTATTTTCTTTTCTTAAATTCTTTTTCTTAAAAACCATAACATTTCGGGTTTTTTGGCCTTCGATTCTCGGCAGTCGATAAAGTGAGTATCGATGTTGAATTTTCGAAAGTCGAAAATTTCCGGGACGTTACATTTGTGGTTGAGGATCCTCGGATAAAGGTCGCAAACGACCGCGGGATGGCATACTCGAGTATTACCTAGTTATAGAGGTAACCCGGCTTTGTGTTGGCAGAGATCCGGGTAGGTTCTCGGGACGTCCCTCCAGAGGCGTACCCATGTGGTAGTCGGAAGTTCCTTAGCCTGACCATTTGTTGGAAATCCAAACTCCAATACGCGCATTGTACGATTTTAGTTGTATAATCTGCCATTTACTCATGGTGGTCACCACTGTTTAGATGGTAGCTATAGTAGGCATAGTTCAGAATGTCTATGCTGGTTAAGATTAATATTATACTTTTGAAATGCTTTCTTGTAACGACCCAGAATTTTATTTAATTAAAATTTGAATATTTAATTAATTTTAAATATTAAGAAGTGAATTTATAAGTCGAATAAATTTTAATTTGAATAATTGGATTTAATTGGATAATTAAATCGATAATTTAATATGTTAAATTATGGCAATAATTGAAAATCGAGCTAAATATGATTGAAAATGATTTGTAAAATTTTACTTTATCATATTGAAGTTAGAACGATATTTTAGAACTTTTAAAATCGAATTAAAAGTTAATTTGTGAAAATTGAATATTTTAATATTTAAATCGACTAGTGAAAATAGTCAATTTTTGAACAGTCTCAGAATTGGACGAAACTAGTTCCATTGGATCCGTAATAGTTAGTTATTACTGGATTTCAAATTTTGTGTCAATCAGAGTTATCGTTTGATCGTGGCAGCTTGAAACGCATCGATTTATTTTTAATATTAATTTAGCGAGTTAGAATAGCCATTTTTCAAAAAGTCTCGGATTTCGACGAAACCAGTTTCATCGGATCCGTAATGTGATATTATTGTAAGGTTTCAAATTTCGTGTCAATTGGATTTACCGTTTGTCCGGTACAAATTAAAACGCCTAGAAAATCGTTTAAATCGGTTTAATTTAAATTGAGCGTTTGTAGCCATAACTCGCACAGATGTCCGAATTAGCTTTCGAAACCTATTCCGTTGTGTCCGGAACGCGGGGTAAACCCTAGAAACTCTGGTTACGGCGCGTAAATCGGAGTTCGGAATTTCCGGGATGAATAGTGTTTCGTTGGTTCCTTATAAGTAGCCCACCATTCACAAATAAAAAAAAAATATCAAAACCCTAATCTAAAACTGCAGCCGCCTCTTTTATAATGGATGGCCAGAAAACACCAACATTCATCCCTCAATCACTCTCGATCTACAAAGAATTAGCCAAAGTGTTCAACACGGAAGTCGAAGAGCATGAAGAGAGCTAGAAATCTATACGGTTGAGATCTGAAACGACGTCGTATGGAGGGAGAAAGGGGGGGCCGACAGTGGCCAGGTGCGCACGCCCTACGAGGTGGAATAGATGGCCGAGCTCAGAGCCTTTGAGGCCGAACATGGCGTTGGTTGAGGCCTTCGACATGCAACTTCCTGATCGTGCTATAGTTCAACGTGGAGGCCGAATTATTTAACCCAAATTTCATTGTGATGGGTTCATTGTGTGTGTGTTGCGACCTGGAGATGTGCGTGGGAGAGATGATGGTGTGCACGGCCAGATCTGATGCAAAAAGAAATGGATGGTGGATGATGGTTGTATGTTTATAATTTTAATTTAAGTTGTAAATTAGTTAATATAAATACGTGTAATCTTAGAAAATTCATAACTTTTTCATACGAGGTCGAAAACGCGCGAAACTAGTTGCGTTGGAATCGTATGGACGAGCACTACGCGATGGAGTTGGATTGGAGTCGTTTGGAGTTAGTGAGAATTTTGGGTAAAATTAAACGTCCGTTTAATTTTATTCGAAATAAATCGCTAAAACGGAATTTAAAATCAAGGTGAGAACTTCTCACTCAATCGAATTAGTTTCGATTTTATTTTAAATAGTTAGATTTAAAATATTTGAATGCATGTTTGAATGATGATTAATATCTATTGATTGTTAAAATAGATATTATACGCCGTTAGTAAGCGGATGTTATTTATTAAAAACATATACCGCGAATACTTCATAAACAGCGAAATTGGTATTATATATAATATCAATATATATATATTGGCATATGTATATATTGCAGTTATTGATTTCCCGCATTTTTTGTTTAGCGGATGAGACCCTATTGCGCCGTTATTAAGCGGATAATATTTTAAATCCCATATACCGCGATAATTTCGTACTGGAGCGAAATTGGTATTGTGCTAATGTTTGTGGATGCAGGAAACCAGGTTGGAGGGATCCAACTGGATTCCTCAACAGTATTTATTTGATTTCAGATATTTTGGTATTTGATGGATTATCATATTGATATATGATGTCGTTGTTGTCGTGATTGACTATTTGGTGTGTAGCATCATTGGACCAAATTTTGAAACTTTAAAATGATTTTTAAAGTGATTTTTGAGAAGTATACGTTTTATAAAATAATTTTGGAATTGATCCATTTTAAATAAATAAACGTTATAATTTTTAAAGTTATAAAAAATATGATTTTTGAGAAATATAGTTAAAAAATGATTTTTGAGAATATGATGCTAACGATTTTATAAAATAGTTTAATTGGGATTTTAGAATTTATTGTGAAAAGTTTAAATATAGGATTTATAAAATTTAATTATTTTATGAATCATAATGGTGAAATAATAAAGGAGTTTAAAAACGTTTTAAAGATTAATATGAATTGATTTATATAAGAGATTTATAAATGGATATTTATAAATTGAAATATTGACATTATAAAACGAGTTTTTATAAGTGTTGGAATGAAGTGAAAATGAATTTCATAAATGAATGAAATTTATAAAATTATAAACGGTGAAGTTATAAATGAAACTTTATAAACAGTAGGTTTATAAAATTTATAAAGTTATAGAAAGAATGAATTGTGGATAAAACAATCTTATAAGTTATAAGATTTATAATTTGGGAAGTTAAAAGAACGATTTTGTAAAATAATCGTTTTATAAGTGTTTAACTTATAATGTGAACCTTTGGTATATAATTGAGTTATAAATCGAATAGGTTAATAAAGGAAATTTATAAAAGGAAGTAGTTATAAAATAAATAGAAATGGAATTTATAAACGTTGTTTTATAAATTCGCAAACGACTTATTTTGATAAGTAAATTGTTGAAACTTAGTAATGGAGTTATATTCACGTTTTTGACTGTGAATAATCCTTTGAAATAAAATGAATAAAAGGATGAAATTGTTAACGTAGTATATTCACGTTTTTGAATAGTGAATAATATGTTAATGAAAATGTTTAGAATGTGATGTTTTAAATAGAGTTAAAACGATCTAACGATGTTTTAAAATGTGTTGAGATTCGATACCATAGATTTCAACATTTATTGTTGAAATAGACGTTTTCGAGAAATAAAAGGAAATAGTGGACTATAACATTGTTGTTATAGTAAATGATTTCCGAAAGGAAATGTTTTGTATAGTATTGGGATTTATATATCTATTTTAATTTCGAATCCCTATACTAGTGATTTTGGGTTGTCGTAACAATGTTTTACGCAACATTCGTTTTGGCCCAAATAAATATGTTTAAGAGAATGATTTCCTTAAAAAATGAAATGTATACTTGATCTCGATTTAAGTATATTGAATATTTTCCAAGTGTTGAAAATAAATAAAATTTGTGAATTACTTATGAATAAATAAGTATGGAAATGTTTTCCAATATAAAGTGAATATTTTGAGAATTTATCTTTTTAAAGATAAATTGAAATGAATAATTGAAATCGTATATTCATAGTTATTTTGAAATATAAATTCACTATGGAATTTATAAAAGAATGGGGAACTTGTTTAGAAAAATAAATATTGATTTATTTTTGAAGTATTGAAAATAATATATCTTGTAAAGATATTTTTGGAAAATAAATAATTTGGAAAATTATTTGGAATCTGGTGATGTGTGCATATCCATTGATAGTTCAATAACCGACTATCAATATTTCCCTTTGAATGGGTAATTGATGTGATTTGTTTGAATTTGAATGCCACACTTATTTTTGAATAAGCGCTCACTATTCGGGTTAACCGGGAAAGGACCATGGGGTCGTATAACCCATTCCGAATATGTGATACGTCGTTATGAATTGCATTTGAAGACCGGTGTTGAAGACCGAGTATTTGCAAAAGCGATAGGATGACCTATCGATTGTCTCTGCACTAGGTAGCTCCTGGTATAGAGATTCCTTAAGTGATGGGAAATTCGATCGGGATTGTGAATACCCGGATTGCAAGGGCTTCGTGAGAAGTGCCTTCGGTTTTGTTCGAGCCCGGAACAGACTTGTATGGATTGTATGTCTGACATTACAAATTTAGATATAAAGCCGATTTCATTCAAATATATTTCTGTTGGTGGCGGAGAATTTATTCTTTTAGCTTAACACCCTTCTCTGAGACGTACGTGCTCAGAGGTTATGTAGTTGAATGTTATCAGCGATATATTCCCAATTTGGTAATGTGACATGCTGAGTGTTGCTGTGAAATGATCATTGTGTTGATTATTTGTGATAGGATCGTTTATTTGATCGTCTATCCTGGTGATCATTTCTATGATCATTTGTTGACCCAAAGCATGGCTTTTGTATAAAGTATGTTTTTGTGGACGTGACTTCGTCGAGCCTCACACCCCGTGAATTTGCAAAACAGGAAAGATGCGGCAAGGTTATGAGGGGTAGCGCCCTTTAGGATATGTGCATTTCCTTCTGGAAAAGGGTGGTATCATGGTATGGAGCCCAGATACTTACTCATGTTGAAAACACTTTGTTATGATTGTGTGAATTGATTACGAGCGCTCGGTTAAAAGGTCCCAAAGGACCGGGGGATGGCATATTCGGTCAGTTGTTACTCAGTTAGGGGTAACCCGGCCTTGTGTTGGTAGAGATCCGGTTTGGTTCTCGGGGATGTCCATCCAGAGGCATTCTCATGTGGCAATGGGAAGTTCCTTGGCCTGATCATTCGTTGGAAATCCAAAGAAACAATACGTGACTTGTACGGTTTTAGTTGTAGAACCTGCCATCTAATAAGGTAGCTATAGTAAGCATACTATAATGGTACCTATGCTGGCTAAGATTTATATTCTACTTTTGAAATGATTTTCTCTACACTATGCACTAGTAATAATATCAAATGTTTCCTTTTAATGCGTATCAAGCATCTTTGACTATCATAAGAAGAAATCTCCTCCAAGTCTGCTTTTGCATTGTGTGTGTGGCAGGAGGTCTTATGGTAGTCTCATTTTAAAAAACATTGCGAATTGACTTTAAAAATATTCCTCTAATTTGATTTTAAAGATAAATAAACTGTTTTGAGTTCTCACACCAGTCACATGACTGACTTGGAGTTTATTGTTTTCCTTCCTAAACTCTGGGTGCCCACCAATTTTCACACGGGCAGTCAAGAGTTTAAGGTTTATCAGGATATTCTGGAGTTGCTGGAGGCAAGCTGGATGGCATGGCGTATTACTAGTATATAGTATTTCTTTTTCCGCTGCACTGTTTGATGTTGTTGTTGTTGTACACTCTGATGATATGATGTAATGAAATGTGATGTAATGTAATAACTGAGATAGTTCTTTGTTTAAAGATTATTCATTTATTATTATATGTTGTTCCGCTGCGAATTGTGAGATTCAGTTATTGTTCTGTTGTGTTTTGTTCCGTTCTATTCTCTGTTTTCTTTTCTCTCCTATGTTCTTTCCTCTCTATTTTCTATCTTTTCTGTCTTTTTCTTCTTCTTAAACCCTCAGTGTTCGGTTTTCCGTCCTTCGATTTCTCGGCAGTCGATAAAGTGAGTATCGATGTTGAATTTTCGGAAGACGAAGAATCGGGTCCTGACATTTCTGCACTATGCACTAATAATAAATTGATAATAATTTGCGTATCAAGCATGTTTGACTATCATAAGGAGAAATCTCCTCCAATTCTGCGTTTGCATTGTGTGTGTGGCGGGAGGCCTTATGGTAGTTTCATTTTCCAAAAGTATGGCGGATTTCTTTTGTTTTCTTTGTGAATATAACCGTTCTTAAGATCTCACACCAATCCCACGACTGTCCTGGAGTTTAATATTCCCTTTGTAAACTCTGGGTGTCCATAATTTTCCACACGGGCAGCCTAGAGTCAGGTTATCAGTTATTCTGGAGCGAAGTCGAAAAAGATGTGCCGTGGAGATTTGGAGTTCAAGCTGCATGGCGAGGTGTATCGTTATACTATGTATTATCCGTTGCTTTGGTATTGCTTTTGCTGCAAGTTCAGTTTACATATCGATTAGTTGTCATAAGTGTTGTATCATGTTGTTGTGAACTCTGATGATGTATTGTAATAACAGATATGTTCTTTGTTTCAAAGATATTCATTTATCTATTATATATTGTTTCGCTGCGAAATGTGATATTCCGTTTATTGTTTCTGTTCTTCTACCTCTTTCTTCTTTAAACCCGAAGACTCGTATATTTGTTCCACTTTGGGCTGAATTGTTGTGGGATTTTGCCAGCTCAAAAGGGGTACGGATTTGCGGGCCTTTACAAATATTATATTCAACACGTTTATATCCCATACGATTAGACGATAACCCCAACTACTATGAAATCTGATATTAAATAATGTACATTATTACGGATCCAATGGAATTGGTTTCGTCGAATTCCGAGACTGTGCCTTGGAAGGCTATTTTTAAATGTCAATTTAAACAAGCTATTTTTAAAATTTGAACAGATCACTTTAAATTCAATTTTAAAACTTTTATTACCTTTATTATTAATAATATAAATTTTGTACACCTTTAGTTTATTTCTATCAAGCTTAAATCTCAAGATTCGATAATTTATCCAATTTTCAATTGATAAATTCAAAAAGTAAATTATCCAGTAAATCGCTATTTTTAAATTCTGAATTTTGTTCTATAAATAAAAACCAAATTTTCATATTCAAAATCAGTTTATATTTCAAATTAAATATTTAAAACCATTTAAATATCCCAAACCAAACGTTGTAAAAAATCTGTGTCGTTACATGAATATTAATAATTATTGAATGGTTTCTTTTGTTACAAATCATTGTTATAACAGTTTGATTGCATATGATTGTTGTATTTCGTGTAACTATGTTTGTGCTTATGATTTACATTCAGAGTTATGCTATGTGGTTTTATTTAGCTCATACATGTTCTGTATCTTGTTATAAGTGACTAATGTTCTAATTTGAGTTGAGATAGGTACATGCGATGATCTTTTGGACGTATAAGCAGGTTTTATGTTATTTTGCTTGCTTACTTTGAGCGAACTCGCTCGCATTAGTTGTTGAGACTTGGTTTTAATTCATGACACAAAGCTATCACTACGACATTCAGATTTGACGACTGATACAACAAAAAGAGAATATATACTACAAGTGGACAAGACTTAAAAACCGGTGCATCAAATATATTATTTTGTTTTTGAGTCTTAGGTTAATTTTGTTAAAATCTCTCCTCGTTTACGTATATATTAGCTTATATAATTAATCGTCTTTTTTCCAAATAACTTATACATATATAAGCATTTATAATCGTTTAAAGTTATATATTATAGTATAAAAGTGTTAAAAATTATATACATATATTTATACTTGTAAAACCTGTGCAAATTGCACAGTTTTTACCAGTTCAGTCGACTAACCCAGAAGGGTCAGTACACTAACCCAAAAAATACTGTACAATATGCACAGGTGCACATATACATAGATATATGAATTTTGAGTCTAAAATTATTTTGAATAATCAGTCGACTGACCCAGAGGCTCGGTCGACTGAATTTCTATAACAGCCACTTTCCGAAAATATACGACTTTTTGTGAAGAGATACGAAGCTTTAACGAAAAGATTCGGACGCAACACTTCGATCGAAACTCGTCACCAATAGTCACTGCTTTCTAACCTTTATAAGTACAAACTTCAACTTGATTTCAACTCACTAACTGAATTTCAACCGATTTTGCTTATTCTCTGATCTAACTTTCTAAAATCTATTTGCTATCATACTTTCAATTATTCTACATTAAAGCAACACTATACCTTTCTATTCTTCGTATACTTCAAATATAAACATTTATACTCGAGGAGAAGATTATAGGAAGGGTGTACTACAAGTGACAAATCTGTGTTATCAGAACACACATTAGTCAAACTATTTACTGTATTAATGGAATTCCTGTTCTACTGCTCAGGCGAGTGAAGTCCTCTTCGGCTGTTGAGGTGAAATCCTGTTCTGCTGCTCAGGTCCCTGTTCGGTTGCTGAGGGGTGTATAGACATGTTCCTCCGAGTTAAGTGAGGGTTATTTTTTTAGTGAAATTCTAGAAGGAGTGTGGGACTGGAGGTAGAACGGTGCTCCGAATTAGTATAAAAATCTCTGGTGTCATTTTGCTATACTGCTTTTTATTCCATACTATTTACAGTATTATTATCATTAGTATACTCTACATTATCATATATTCATATTACACGATCCACACTGCACTTTCATTTGGTATCAGAGCCTGGTCATCATATAACCGCAACACGGTTATTTGATAGTCTAATAACTTGGAATTCTATCGGTCGTCACAACATTATAGAATAATGGCCAGAAACGATCTAATCGAAATACAATGGGCAAAATTCCTGTCAAAGCCACCAGTGAGGACTACAAAAAGGTACTTTCTGATTTATAATTTTTAGGAAAAGATAATAATGAATTATTTAGTATAAGCAATAAGATTTCAAAGCTTAAGTTTATTATTTTAGAAAAGATGAAATCCGTTGAACTTGACAATGAGAAATTGAAAAATGAGAAGTTAGATTTAGAAAATCAGTTTGGTGTTCTAAAGAACAATTTTGAGGCTCTTACAGATTTTCTAGATGAACAAAACACCATGTTTGAAAAAGAGCAAAAATTTTCAAAAGAAATTTTATTTGAAAAGACAAAATGATTTATTACAGTCCTCTTTAGATAATTCAGAATCTCAAAATTTCCTTCTCAAAAATGAGAACAGTACGTTAAAAAATAAGAATTCTGAATTAATGAGAAAATTGATATGTTGAAAAATAGTAATATTGCTTTTGAAAATAATAATTGTGAATTTAAAGCTAGATTTTATAAACTTAACACTGAAGTCACAAAATTTAACAAAGGTCAAAACAATTTAAATATGATTTATCTAGTTCTAGACATTTACATGATAAAAGTGGTTTAGGATATAATAAAACAGATCGTACAAATAACACTAGACATGCTTTCATGTACAGTAAATATTTTAGTACTAGTACTAGATTACGAGTAAAATATAAATCCAATTTTTATAGAAATCCAAATACTGCTATGACCAATAATGTTTGTAGTTTCTTTAGAAGTAAAAAATCATTGACGGGAAATATGAATAAAAACTATCTAAGTATTTGGTTTCCTGTTAATTGGAAAAATAAAGAAACATGCATTGATGATTATTTTGATATGGTAGTTAATAACGAAAATTATATTTATAAAGGTTCAACCACACCCAAATGAGTATGGTTTCCTAAAAATTAGGAAATTATAAGAACGTTGGGTATCGCATGCTTTATATGTTCATTTTTTTGATACCTTACATTATAAGTAATAATTATTTTGTCACCATATAAACTCTCCTTTTTGTCAATAACAAAAGGGGAGAAAGATATTGCTCCAACATTATTTGCAGGAATAAACAATGCAAGCACAGATTAAGAGATAAACACATAATGGAGTAAGATGTTACTTTTCTTATATTACAAAAACATTAGTCTTTATATTTCAAGACTCTTGTTTGTTATATTTTAATGTATGAATGATCGTTTCTTTCATAATATATATCAATGCTTCATACCTTTACTTCACTTACTCCTTTTTGTCGATGACAAAGGGGGAGAAATACTATTGCTAACAATAAGAATGCAGGATAAAGAGCGTCAAAGATTCAGGGGAAGCAAGTATTCATATTATATTATATACAGTCGAAACCTATATCTATTTACAGGTTGTCATCAATCAAAAAAGGGGAGTATAATGAGACTTGGTTTTGATTCATGATACAAAGCTATCGCTACGACATACAGATTTGACGATTGCTGCAAAAAAGAGAATATATACTTCCAGAGGACAAGACTTAAAAACCGATGCATCAAATATATTATTTTGTTTTTGAGTCTTAGGTTAATTTTGTTAAAATCTCTCCTCGTTTACGTATATTTTAGCTTATATATTTGATCCTCTTATTTCCAAATAATCTATAAATATATAAACATGTATAATTGTTTAAAATTATATATATTATATTATAAAATTGTTTAAAATTATATATATTTTTTCATACCTGTAAATCCTGTGCAAATTGCACGGTTTTTACCAGTTCAGTCGACTAACCCAAAAGGGTCAACCGACCGACCCAGAAAATATTGTACAATATGCACAGGTGCACATATACATAGATATACGAATTTTGAATTTAAAATTATTTTGAATAATCAGTCGACTGACCCAGAGGCTCAATCAACTGCATTTCTATAATAGACACTTTTCAAAAAGACAAGACTTTTTATGAAGAGATACGAACCTTTAACGAAAAGATTCGGACGCAACACTTCGATCAAAACTCTTCACCAACAGTCGCTGCTTTCTAACCTATATAAATACAAACTTCAACTTGATTTCAACTAACTAACTGAATTACAATCGATTTCTCTTATTCTCTGATCTAACTTTCTAAAATCTATTTGCTATCATACTTTCAATTATTCTGCATTAAAGCGATACTCTACCTTTCTATTCTTCATATACTTCAAATATAAACATTTATACTCGAGGAGAAGATTGTAGGAAGGGTGTACTACAAGTGACAAATCCATGTTATCAGAACACACATTAGTCAAACTATTTACTGTATTAGTTGAAGTCCCGTTCTGCAGCTCAGGCGAGTGAAGTCCTCTTCGGCTGTTGAGGCGAAATCCTATTCTGCTGCTCAGGTCCCTGTTCGGCTGCTCAGGGGTGTATAGACCTATTCCTCTGGGTTAAGTGAGCGTTATTGTTTTAGTGAAATTCCAAAAGGAGTCTAGGACTAGAAGTAGGACGGTGCTCCGAATCAGTATAAAAATCTCTGATGTCGTTTTACTATATTGCCTTTTATTCTGCACTATTTACAGTATTATTGTCATTAGTATACTCTGCATTATCATATATCCATATTACACGATCCACGCTGCACTTCATCAGTAATAATAGAGTACATACCTTGGATTACATACCGCACTTTTACAATTTTTTTCCTTTGGGATGCCTCATCATTGAGATGAGATCACTACAACAAAAACACCCTTTCACAACTATCAAAAACAGTTTTTATAGGTCTATTACAGCAAGCAGCCGCCCATCGTTATATCCAAAGTTCTAATAGAACCCTTTTTTTACGACTGCCTTCGGCAGTTATAATACAATTTGTTATAACTCCCTACAGCAATTCTAAAGAATTTCTACAACTGCCCACGGCACTTGTAAAAGACTATTTTATAACTACTTTTAGCAGTTGTAAAAGATATTTTACAACTACTACTGGCAGTTGTAAAAGGCGGTTTTACAACTACGATTGGCAGTTGTAGTAACAAGAATGCAAATTAAAAAATTAATTTATGAACATATTTTTCAAGTAAAGCAAGAAACTGATAAGCATAAACAATAGAATAAAAATAACTCTACACTACAAGTAATTCAAACATTACATTATTATTATCTACCAAACTAATATGCATATTACAAATCAATGCAAATCAAAACAATACAATGCAATATATCACTGGCATAAAGTACAAAATATACCAACGTAGTTGAAACAGTAACACTTTGATGCATACACTCTGACCGAATCTTTATTCACCTGTAATGCAAAAATTTAATCATGAGTATCAAAACTGCGAAAAAGCTGAAGAAAAATATTTCAATATAAAGCTATACAAATGCTTATGTTATAGACATCCCTTCATTGAAACCTTTTCCCAAGTTCATCCTATTCATATTTCTAAAGACAAGATTTTTAATGTTAAAATTATGTATCTTTGGGTCCTGGTATTTGTAATCTATGCAAAGTCTTTGGTCATTCTTTACAAAACTATGAAAAAGGTCTGAAAGCCCCTAAGCCAGAATTCATTCAAATGTAGCAGTTGCTATTAAAAGAAAAGACATGGCTTTACAAAACTATGAAAAACGAAGTCGATTTCCATTGAGAATGAATTTGTACGATGACAGGGCTTCGTGGAGCTCTACACGAGCTTCTTGCATATAACCTGCTAACTAATCAAACAAGACCGTCCACTTAAAAAAGCCCGATTGGTTAAACAAATATCATTTTCATGATGTGTGAAGCAAAAGGGAAAAAGTCCATAAAAAGTCTTTTGTTAGTAATAACATTTATTATTCGTCTAGGAATTTAAAATAACGAAATCGATTATTTATAAAACGGTTGTTACAAATTAAGAAAGACCTAAACATAGAGGTAAGAACAGCATAGAAAACCACAAAACAATTTCCAGATTCGACAAACTATATATTGTCAATAGGAAAAAACTATGTAATTTCAAATTGGAGCTTTCAAAAAATAATGACGTGATTGCAATATAATGAAGTTTGATCATTACCTTCAGTATGTAAAATAGAAGCAGAATATGGTTTCAAGGCCCTAGCTTTCTCCAGATTTATGTTGACATCTTTCCCGTAGGAAAGCTTAGAGTACAAAATTGAAAGATCTTGCCATACTTCAAACTCTCTAAGTTATTCCTCCTCAACCTACCATAAGAATAGAGAAATTATATTAGTTGTAAGAGACCAAGCATGTATAAATTTAAAATTGTATTTGTACGGAGAAAAAAGGGAGCTACACGGTTTAGTGATTTGAGGAGAAATTCGAACAACAGAGCACAAACCCTATCAATCTTCGATAAACAATGACCAAAACTTTACACTTTTTAGCTATCCCGCTATATCCATGCAAAAACCAAAACCTTCAAACCCCCCAAATTCAAAAAATAAAGCACTATTTCTTAGAAAAAGTAGTAATTACTTGGATCAGTGATGGAAATAGTAGCAGTTCCACCGAAATCACAATTGCCTGGAGCAACACGAGATCTCTAAAAGAAGCTATTGAAAGCATACGACTCGTGCGACTGCAACGTGTTAGGCAAGAAGCACAACACACTCAGCTGCAATGGCTGGTAGTCATCTACTCCTATTCCGCAAGCGTAGTCCAGTGCTGATTGAAGAGCGGTGTTGCTTACTTCGCTTTGGATGTGGAGAATGGGGAGAAAGGAGATTGGACATGGATGAATTAGTATGGTAGTGAGTTGGAGAACATAGAGGAAGTAGTTGGAATTCAATGATCAAATGTAGGTGGGAAATAAAATTACAGAGGAAAAGAGGGCGGGAATTTTGTTTCGAGTGAAATTTTTTGATTTAAAGCCAAAAATTTGGATTTGAAGCCTAAAGAAAACTTACGGTGCTCTACGCCATATAGAGATGCAAAGTTGCAAACTTGTAATTTTTGATTTAATATTATTTTTCATCATCAATTTTTTTATTAAAAATTACTTATTGATTATTGATTGTTAAATATTAAATATTACGCTTAATTAATAACTATTAAATTAAGTATTAAATATTAATAGTAATTATTTAATATTAAATACCAATAGTAATTATTATAAAAATAATTGTAATAATTTAATATCATTGTTAATTATATTTATTAATTATTAAATGTAATTAACAAATATTGACTATAACTTACTAATTATAAATAATTGGTTATAATAATTTATCAAATCTAAAAAATAATTATTGATTGTGGATTATTAGTTAATATTATTTAATAGTAATGATTATTTATAAATTATTAATTAATAATTAAATGTTTATTATTTATTTATTTATTAATTATCAAAAATTAATTACTAAATAATTATTATTAACTATTAATAATAAAAAATTAATTATTAGTTATTACTTCTTAATTATTAATTATTAATTATTAAAAATGAATTATTGGTTATTATAAATTAAGTAGTATACTAATTATTGAATAGTAATTAATAATATATTAAATATAAATATTACTTCTTAATTGTTAATATTGAATATTAATTCATAATTATTAATTATTAATATTAATCACTCATTATTAAAATTAATTCATATTCTTTTAATAATAATGATAAATTATTATTTATTAATCATTAATTATTGAATAGTAGTTATTAATTTTAATTATTCGAGATTTTAAAATTAATTATTATTTATCGTTATTTAATAGTAATTGTTAGTTATTAATATTTTTTTATAATCCATTGATTGTTAATCACTAATTATTAATTATTAACTATTATTATTTAATTATAATTATTAAATAATTATTGCAACGGGCAAACGAAAAAGGTTGTAATAGGCATCTATTATAACTGACAAAAGAGAAAAGTTGTTAAAAACAGACACCTATTACAACTAGGAAACAAAATAGTTGTAAAAGACATCTTTTACAACAGGCAAAAAAGAAAAGTTGTTAAAAATATGCGTTTATTACAACTGGCAAAAAAGGAACATTGTAATTGGCATCTATTGCAACTGGAAAAGTAAAAGAGTTGTTGAAAATATGTTTATTACGACTTATTGAAAAAAGAGTTGTAAAAAACCTTTATTACAACTTGCATTTTTTGACAGTTGTAAAAATACCGTTGTAATAGGATAATTTTTCTGTATTGGATGTATATTTGATGTATTTGGTATATATTTTTGATATATATTATATTGTAAAAAATGTCTACTTTGTCGAAATTTTTCGTAAATTTAGGTGTTAGAAAAATTCTAAGGTTTTAAAATTCTATATTTTGTTTTGATAACTAACTTGTAGTTTTCGTAAGCCGATCGGAGTGGCGTAGTAGAAGCGTAGTAGGGGTTTTGTAAATAATATTTTAAAATTTCATATGTTGATTACTTTGAATAAAATATAT
Organism: Allium cepa; assembly: GCA_030765085.1. NCBI lineage: Eukaryota > Viridiplantae > Streptophyta > Magnoliopsida > Asparagales > Amaryllidaceae > Allium > Allium cepa. The sequence goes on from CM060928.1 coordinate 1,042,644,439, forward strand.
CAAGTGCAAAATTTCTTACTTTAACCACTTTTTCGAGGATGAAAATTTTTGAGTGAGGGAGATTGTAATAACCTGTATTTTTAACTATTTTAAATTATTAAATTTAATATGATTATTAAATTAAAAATGGTTAGAAATAAAAATATAATGACGTATTCAGGTAATTTATTGAATATTAACTTTAATAAAATTTTGAAATAACAACTCTGAAATTTTGGAAATAACAAGTACTGAAATGAATTCTATGTATTGACCATGTTTATTATCAATAATGTTAATCCCGTTTCACCAACGAGTTAAAGAGCCCACAAGATAAGATCTACGAGTTAAGGATGGCACGACTTAAGGAAATGAACGACCTACGACCTAAAACATGTTGCGACCTAACAATGGCTACGGTTGAACGGTCTAGGAAAGCACCAACTCAACTGATAGCGACTCACCTACTCAAGAAGGACTCACGACTCATAGAGATAAGCAACTCAATAGACCAACGACTCAAAGCTGGCAGCGACTCAGTAGATTACCGACTCATCTACTTAAGGAAGGTACCGACTCATTTGATAGCGACTCAGTCAGCTGACGGCTCAAAGGGTTAACGGTTCATAAAGAAAGCCGACTCAGTAAGTTGCCGACTCATCAAGACTATCGACTCACGACTTAAGGAGCCTAACGGGTTAAAGCATTAACGGCTCATTGAAAGAGATGGCCTCAGCGACTCAACAGATCCACGACTCATCATAAGAAGCGACTCAAGACTCAACCTACAGATGAGTCGGTCACAACTCAACCTGACTCGGCCACAACCTAACTTGACTCGGGGACGACTCAGCTTGAGTCGGTTGCGACTCATGACTTGTACGCAGAATTCATGTCCAGGCCTGCCTATAAATACGTAGCCACCTCCAACGTTCAAAGGACTTTGGTCAATCAATTTCAAGCACAATTTCTCTGCCGAATTCCAGACTACTTCAACACTTAAAGCTTTTTGAGATTCAAAGAACGTCTAAAAGAACTTCATGAAGAAATCATCTACATCCACCATGGATTTGAAGATTTTTGTCAACATCGAAGTTTGAGTTACTTGTTCTAAGTCTTTTGTAATTCAAAATGTGTTGTACTTGAGAAGATTTGTATCAACTTGTAACGTGATCATCAATAAAAGTACTTAAAGTGGACGTAGGCTATACCCATAAGCCGAACCACTATAAAATTGCTGTTGTTTACTGCTTTTCCGCTATTACTTGCTTATAATTCTTTCCCGATCTATCGGGTGGTGCTTTCACAACTATACTTCACACACTGGGGTGTTAGCGTTTAAATTTAAGCGTTAACATTTTTGGTGCTTTCACTGAGAATTGAACTCAGGACAGCTGTCATCATTGCTTCGCAGAGATTTGAAGAAAGAATTTCCTTAAAAACCAGAAGTATATCTGAGATTATGGCTCCTGGAAGGAAAAGTAGATCTATCAGATCTGGGAACATTCAAGAGGGAACCTCCGCTTCCCCTGTGCCTAATCTACCCACTCCGTCTGTTGGAGTTACAAAAGCGGAATTGGATGCTGTGATTCTAGGGCTAAACCAGCAGATAAACGCCCAAAATGCACAACTAGAGGCTCAAAGTGCCCAGAATGCTCTGATTCTGAATAAGTTGAACGACTTACTTGGGGAAAACAAACAACCGGCTGGTAATGAAAGGAACTATGCTGGCAACATTCATGATGTTAATGAAAGGAATGCTCCTGAAAGGCCTACTAGTCCCTTTGAGCAGGCAGTACCTGACGCCGGTGGATCTAGAACTCGGCATGATGAGGAATATCTTTCTGGAATGGTCCGGCAGATCATGAAAGAAAGTATGCAAAGGGTTGAAGATGAGAAGGAATGGGGTTTCGCTCCAAGTAAAACTCCGTTTACTGAAAAAATCTTGAAGGCGGAATTTCCAAGGAAGTTTGTCCCTCCGACTATTCCAGCTTACAAAGGGACGAGTGATCCGAATGAGTTCCTGTATAAATATGACTGGCACATGACAGGTGCCAGGGCCTCCGACGAAATAAAGTGCCGATATTTCCCCGTATACCTGGAAGGCGTGGCTTTACTGTGGTTCACCAAGTTACCAGTCCGATCTATCGATCAGTTTTCAGACTTGACCAGAAAATTCAAGGAGCAGTTTAGACTATATGCTTCGAAGGCCAAGGATATTATGTCACTATCGAGTTTAGAGCAGAATCCTGGTGAGTCTATCAGATCCTTCTTGAACCGCTTCAATATAGCACTGGCTGAGTTGGACAATGCTGAACCACGAATGATATTGACTTATCTGATGAAGGCTATCGATAAGTCAAGCGAATTTGGGAAATGGTTAAATATGAAGGAGCCAACCTCTCTCGAAAAGTTCTACAAAAAAGCAGACGAATTCATTCGCTTGGAAAGCCGTCCTTTACCAGTAAAGACAGTGTTGGAAAAAGCAGAAGACAACACTGTCGCTCCACGCAAGAATGAATCGGTGGGGCAAAAAAGGGAGAATAGTAATGGGAAGAAACAGGGTAATCTGAAGAAGCCCCGATCCTTCAAGCCATCAGAATATACTCCATTATCACATACACCGGAGCACATCTACCTCGCCACTAAAGATTCCGTCGATTTCCCTAAACCTATCCCTTTGAGAACTGGGAGAAAAGCCATACAAAGTGGGAAATTCTGCCGCTTCCACAATCAACCAGGTCATGAAACTGATGAATGCCGCCAGCTGAAAAATCTGATTGAAGAGTTGCTAAGAGAAAACAAGTTGCAGCAATTCGTAAAAAAGAATAGCAACAATCCTGCATCGTCGAGTCAGGGGCAGCGGGCCCCTGTTCATCAGCCTGGGGCAGGAGAGAAAGCTACGGGGCATGAATCTGGAAGGCCCGTTATCAATGTCATTTCAGGAGGACCTCACCCAGCTGGTAAAAGTTGGGGTGAGATGGAAAGATATTCCAGGGCTTTGAAATATGCTCCAGCCGAAGAAAACGTCTTTTTTCTAGAAGACACTACGCCCCTTAAACAACAGAAAACTTTCAGTGATGATATTATTTTCAGAGCCAGAGATTCTACAGGTATTGAAGCCCCTACTTTAGATCCCTTGGTCATCTCGGCTGGTATTGGACCAGCCATTGTCAGAAGAGTCCTCATTGACTGCGGAGCATCATGTAATATTCTCTTCAAGAAGACATTTGACCAGATGAAAATCCCTATGATCGATGTGCAAGCCTCATCACAGAAAATCGTTGGCTTCACTGGGGAGCCAAAGCAACCAGTAGGAACCATCGATCTGTTTGTAGAACTTGGGGAAGGAGAAAGGAAAGTGGTCCGAAAGCAAACCTTTGTGATCGTCGATGAATATTCTGCTTATAATGCTTTTCTTGGCCGTCCAACACTCGCAGCATTCAAAGCTATCCTAGCCCCGTGGTGCCTCACTATTAAATTTCCTACTGACAATGGAGTAGGAGTTATAAAAGGGGATCAAAATGCTGCGCGAGAATGTTATTGGACAGAGCTGCGAGAGTCAAGAAAAAGAGAAATGGGAAAGGATGCGGCAACTCCAGTCCGCATCAAGGAACCAGCTTTGTAGCAATTACAGAGCGGACCCTGCACTGGCGAACACAGCGGGGCACGGAAAGAAATGGATCCCAGAAAAGCCAGTACAGGGGAGAATAGAGTGGTACCGGTGGAAACGACAATTCCGGTACCTGTTGACCCGAAGGACCCAAATAAGGTGTTGAATGTGGGTTCGCAGCTTAATGTGTCAATTCAGAATGTCTTAATATCTTTCCTGAAAGCAAATCTGGATGTCTTTGCTTGGACTCATGCCGATATGTGTGGGATATCCCCAGAAGTTGCAGTACACGCTCTGAATATTGACCCAAAGTTTACGCCAGTTAAGCAGAAAAGAAGAACCCAAGGTCCAGAAAGGTCAGCAGCATTAAAAGAAGAAGTTGATCGACTCATGGAAAATAACTTCATCAAAGAATCTACGTATCCGAATTGGGTTTCAAATCCTGTGTTGGTCAAGAAAGCTAATGGAAAATGGAGAGTATGCATCGATTTTTCTGATCTAAACAAGGCTTGCCCCAAAGATTGCTTCCCATTACCCAGGATCGATCAACTGGTAGACGGAACTGCGGGACATGAATTGTTATCTTTCATGGATGCCTACTCCGGTTATAACCAAATCATGATGCATGAGCCGGATCAGGAGGATACAAGCTTTATCACAGATGTTGGACTTTATTGCTACAGAGTTATGCCCTTCGGATTGAAAAACGCAGGGGCAACCTACCAAAGACTTGTTAATGCTATGTTCAAACCGCAATTGGGCAAAACTATGGAAGTCTACGTCGACGACATGTTAGTGAAGTCCAGGAAAGCAGTGGATCACATTGAACACTTAGCAGAAATGTTCGCAGTCCTCCGGAAATACAGAATGAAACTTAACCCTCTGAAATGTACATTTGAGGTCGAATCCGGAAAGTTCTTAGGTTTTATCGTCAGTGCTAGGGGCATTGAGGCCAGTCCAGCTCAAATTACCGCCTTAAAAGAAGTTAAAGCTCCTAGAACGAAGAAGGAATTGCAAAGTCTCAACGGAAAGGTCGCCACTTTGAGTCGGTTCATTTCCAAAGCTACTGATAAATGCATCCCATTCTTCGATGCCCTGAAAAAAGGAAAGAAGAACTTTGAATGGACTCCCGAATGCCAAAAAGCCTTTGAAGAGTTGATCCGTCATATGGAAACGCCTCCGATACTTTCTAGGCCAGGCAATGGTGAGGATCTTCTTATATACTTGGCAGTATCATCTCATGCTCTAAGTGCAGCGTTGATACGGGAAAACAAAAGGATTCAACATCCAGTTTACTATATCAGCAAAAGACTCACTGGGGCAGAGCTGAATTACTCCAAGTTGGAAAAACTCGCCTATTGCCTACTAGTTGCATCGAGGAAACTGAGGCAATATTTCCAAGCTCATCCTATCAAAGTACTCACTGATCAGCCTCTAAAGCAAGTCCTATTTCGCCCTGAAACTTCGGGTCGTCTTCTAAAATGGAACATTGAACTTAGTCAATATGACATCACCTATCTCCCCCGAAAAGCAATCAACGGACAAGCTTTAGCTGATTTCATTGCAGAATTCACAGAGAAAGATAATGGTGAGGAAAAAGCGGTCAATGATTCTCCAATCCAGTGGAAGATGTATGTTGATGGCGCAAGAAATGACTACTGTTCTGGAGCCGGAGTGGTACTTGAAACTCCTGAAGGTCGATCATTATGTTATGCACTAAGACTGGAATTTCCTTCAACAAACAATGAAGCAGAATATGAAGCTCTTATTGCAGGTCTGAAAATCGCTATAGAGCTGAACATTCGAGCATTACAAATTTTCAGTGATTCTCAGCTTATTGTATGCCAAGTCAAGAAAGAATTTCAAGAAAAAGGTGGAAATTTGCCTTCCTACTTGTCAAAGGCTTGGGAACTCCTATGTGAACTCGATCACTATTCAATAAGCCACATTCCTCGGGAAGAGAATATGAAGGCCGATTCCCTCGCAAAATATTCAAGTTCTGGTGAAGCTCAACTATTGGGATTGGTCCCTGTAGAAGTCCTTTCAGCGCCAAGTATAGACGAGATGGATATAGACTGGATTATGAATGTGTCTCAAGAACAAGAGTCATGGATGGCTCCAATACTGGATTACCTACTCAGAGGTTCTCAGCCGGAAAACTCAATAGAAAGACGAAAGCTACTAAGGAAGGCCTCTCGCTATGTAATTCAGGATGGCCGATTGTACAGACGGGGATTCTCAATGCCATTGCTTCGATGTGTATCCCGGGAAGAGTCCAAAACAATCCTAGCGGAAGTGCATGGAGGAGAATGTGGTGATCATTCAGGTGGTCAAACATTAGCAAAGAAAATTCTCCGATACAGATATTTTTGGCCCGAAATTAACCGGGATGCCGCAGATTACTCCCGAAAATGTGACAAGTGCCAAAGATATGCCAAAATTCCTAGAGCACCTTCTACCGAACTCACACAGATGGTCAGTCCATGGCCATTTGCAATTTGGGGAATGGATCTCACTGGGCCGCTACCAACTGCTAAATCAGGGATTAAATATGCTATTGTTGCAGTTGATTATTTTACTAAGTGGGCTGAAGCTGAACCATTGGCTACTATCACTTCTAAGAAAGTGATGAGCTTCGTAACCAAGAATATCATTTGCAGATACGGTGTGCCTCAGAAAATAATCACAGACAATGGTACTCAGTTTGAAAGCGAGGAATTCCAGGATTTTTGCAAGCGATTCAAAATCCAGAAAAGCTTTTCGGCAGTAGCTCATCCGCAGGCAAACGGGCAAGTGGAAGCAGTAAACAAGATCATCAAATCAACCATCAAAAAGCAACTCGAAAGAGCAAAAGGTGGTTGGGTCGATAAACTACCACTTGCACTATGGGCATACAGAACTACTCACAAAACTGCAACTGGGCATACTCCTTTTTCGTTAGCGTACGGATCGGAAGCAATGATCCCGGTTGAAACAGAGGTCCCTTCACACAGAAGAATCCATTTCAATCAAGCAGAGAATGAAAAGCTACAACTGGAAGCGCTGGATCTCCTTGATGAAAAAAGAGATGAAGCTAACCTCAGAGTTGCAGCTCATCAGCAAAGGATAGCCAGACATTTCAATTCCAAAGTTCGTCAACGCAGCTTTGAAATTGGAGATCTAGTTCTGAAAAGAATTATGACCGCGACAGGTGTGTTTGGGCCAAATTGGGAAGGACCATATGTAATAGGTCAGAAGCTCCTCGACGGCACATTCAAGCTCACCACTGTTGATGGAGATCAAATTCCAAGGGCATGGAACAGCAACCACTTGCGTCCATACTTTACTTGAAAATTTTGTTGAAACATTGTAAAAAGAATTATGAATGTATGATTCCTGTAATTGAAAGCAACTGTGAAACTGATGCAAGTAAATAATGAAAGAGCATAAAGTGGATGTAGGCCCAATTTCATGGCCGAACCACTATAAATCTTGTGTTCCTTATTATTATTATATGTTTGCTTTGTTTTCGATATAAAAATACATAAAATGTATTGCTGAAATGTCGATTTAAATTTTTGCAGACAATGGAAATAAAACTTGCGCATAATAAAACCGAGCGATTCTCACCATCATTCAACAAACAAATTTCAAGTCACAAAGACCCCGAATTCAAATCCTAGATAGGAAATACTTCAATTGAACGGCTAATGATTTCGATAGAAACGAGCCCTTGCTGATAAATTGAGATTGTTTGAACAAACAAACATCCAATTAGGAAGCTAGTGCCCGTTCTCACGAACTTGCCTGGCAATAAAGTACACTTCCTTGGATTAAACAAGCCACTTGTGAGAAAAGGGGAATGAAGACTTGAAAGGTAGAAAAAAAAAAAAAAAAAAAAAGAGAAAAGAGGATCGCTGAAAAGGCATAAGCAAGTGAACAGAGGAGCAACCAAAGCTACCATCAGCGACACAAGTCCTCTTCGGAGGCGCAACTCTTCGGAGGAAAAAAAGACCTCTAATGGGTCATACGCCACAAAAAAGAAAGTTCTCTACTCAACAAAAAAGATTGGAGAAGTCATGACCCTCCAACCATGAGAGAGTAACTTCCAAGCGATGAAAACCCTCTCTGAGGCACATTTCACCAGGAGTTGAAGTGTTATGACCGCTCTTCGGAATTTCACTTCACCAGAGTTGAAACGCAAACAAAATAAAAGCCCTCTTCGGAGGCCCATTTCACCAGGAGTTGAAGTGTTATAACCGCTCTTCGGAATTTCACTTCACCAGAGTTGAAATGTAAACAAAATAAAAGCCCTCTTCGGAGGCCCATTTCACCAGGAGTTGAAGTGTTATAACTGCTCTTCGGAATTTCACTTCACCAGAGTTGAAATGTAAACAAAATAAAAGCCCTCTTCGGAGGCACATTTCGCCAGGAGTTGAAGTGTAGCAACCGCTCTTCGGAATTTCACTTCACCAAAGTTGAAATGCAAAAACAAAGACCTTCTTGAAAGCCCACGTTCCACCAAGATTGAAATAAAACTTCCAAGTGTTGAAGCGTGAAAAGGCTTTCTTCGAAGGCACAACTCTTTGGGGGTACACGTTTCACCGAGATTGAAATAAAACTTCCAAGTGTTGAAACGTAAAAAATCCCTCCTTAGAGGTACGACCCCCTCCCGGGGACACAATCAAGAAAAAAGACCTCTTTGGAAGCACACGTTTCACCGAGATTGAAATAAAACTTCCAAGTGTTGAAACGTGAAAAGGCTTTCTTCGAAGGCACAACTCTTTGGGGGTACACGTTTCACCGAGATTGAAATAAAACTTCCAAGTGTTGAAACGTGAAAAATCCCTCCTCAGAGGTACAACTTTGTATAAAAAAAAAATCCTCATCAAAAGCGTACTTTAACTTTCAAATGGAAAATGATCGTAAAAAGAAAGGAAGTTAAAGTACCCTTCAGAGGTCCGCTTTACTACATAGAGGAATTCACTTGGTAAAATATGCACATAAGCAAAAGAGAAAAGTGATTTCTTCGAACGACAAAGCGTAAAAACTTATACGAAGGGAGTTGTACTCAATAAAAATTTTCTTTAAAGAATAAAATAATTATTCTTTAACAAATAAGAGTGCAAGTCCCCTCGAAGTATAAAATATCGCAACAAGCTTAAGGTATGGGGGCAACATGGTATAGTAGTATAGCTGCCTCAGTAAAGTAATACTCAAGCAACATACCATAAGCCCGCTGCAATACTATTTGAACAAACTTGTGCAAAAATAAATAGTAAATGCATTCTCAAATTCAAACAGAAGTTTGTACAAACGAAGAATCATTTTATTCAACTATAATGCAGATACAGGTTTCAAAATAAAAGCGGGGGCCGGTACCCGCACAACTCTCGGCCAGTTCATACAAAAGGCAAAAAGCTAAAATCTTCACTTCTTCTTCCCTCCTTTGGACCCTTTACTCGGTCGAATAACCAGCTTTTCAGGTCGGCCAGTGGGTATAAGGGAAGTAGGAGAGGCAGGTGTAACCGGTTCAACTTCCGGCTCCTCTTCAGTGGCGGTGATTTTCTTCCCCCTCCTCTTTGATGTCCCACGCTTCTCTCTTCTTTGTGAGGAAGACTCACTCCCCGGAGTGACAAGTTTTGATAGAACAATGTCGTCAGAAGGAGTCCGTTCCGGGGAAATGTCACCTCCCTCAGGTCTCTCATCTTTCTGCTCTTGCGAAGCGATGGGATCATCCAAGCCGTGAAGAGCCTCTATTTGTTCCTCCTGTGATCCAGGTTGCGAGGCAGAAGGAGGCACCGCCTGAGGAGATAAAGGAAGGATGACCGGAGGAGTAGAAGTTTGAGCAGTGCTTGGTACTTTCTCTACAGAAGAAAAAAGGTTAAAGTCAGTAAAAAGAGGAGATGAGGGTTCACCAATGAAGTCAGTAAAGAGAGGAGATGAAGGCTCGTCAAGGTTGAGAAAATAGCCAAGGAGCTCGTGAAACTCATGTGAAATAAACGAGTAATCAGCTTGAGCAGAATTGACAGTAGCGAGATTAACAGTGAAGTTACCTGGAGAAGCTGGTTTCCTGATATCGACTTCATAAGCTTGCGCATCAGCGCTCTCTTCACCCTCGTCTCCACCTTGTGTGCTTGTAATATCAGCGGTAACTTTGGTGGGAGATGCGAGATGGGAACTGGAACCAATAATGTCGACTTCAGACGAAGAAGGTGGCTGGACTAGAGTAGTTGAAGTGGTTTTCCCCAGCTGGTCCCCTTCCGTCACTTCGGTTCTTAGTTTGGCAAGTTGTTCCTTTCCCCTGGCAAGAGCAGCGCGAGCGTCTTCATCAAAATAATGCCTTTCCAGGGCTGGCTCGTCATAACCAGCACCTTCAGCACCAAGCATATCGAGGGCGGCCTCCCACACTTCAGCTAAAGTGATCTCATACTTGGGACCAAGAAAGGCGAGGCTTCCACGCCCCAAGACGCTATGCAAGTAGAAGTCGAATAATGTTGAGCCGAAGCTGTTTTTGGTCGCCTCATGAGATTCTTCGGCTGCGATTTTGCCGGCGACAGCCTCATCGCGCTCCCTTTCAGTTCGGGCAAGCTGAAGCTTAAGCATTTGTATCTCTGCCTCCTGGGAGTTTTTTTTCTTTCGAAGCTCAGCAATATCAGAGACATAGCCTTCACTGATTCTTTTTTGTGCCTCGAGCCTATCTTCGGCATCCCTCTGACTGGCATGAGCATCTCTAACTTGTCTGAGAAGCACTTCTTCTTTTTGAGAGTATGAAGTAGAGGAAGCAGCAAGCTCATCTTTCAACTTCTCAACCTTTGCTTCGAGCTCCTCGTTGTAGGAAGTAATGCTCCTCATTTCAGTATCGTGCTGCTCAAGGACCTTTTGCCACTCAGCCTTATCATTTTCCATGGTGAGCATGGCCTCTAAGTTGGCACGATTAACTCTTTGAAGCTCATCAACAAGCTTCTGCCAGTTTGACATCCTCTCGATATCGAGCTTGACTGCATCAAGATTGCGCAACATAGCAGACTTGTCAATGGGGACCAAGTCTAGGTCGAATCTCACGCCCTTTAAGCACCATTGTGGAAAACGGCTTTGTAAAGTGGCTGGGCCAGGTCCCACTTGAAATTTAGGCCTGCTTATTATTGTCTGGATGTCCTCCTTCCCAAGAGCGGGAGAGTCGGAAGTAATGTCAAGAGGGGCAGGGGCAGTAGGCTTTTCGGGAATAGTGGAAGTATGTCTCTCACCATGTCGGGCTCGTTTGCCTGAATCTTCAGTTACATGACCTTTTCCTCGGTCGTCGTAAGATTTCCTTTTGTGAGAGTCGTCACTCCTTTGCAGAGAATCATGGTGATCATCCCTATCCCTTCTGTCATAACGCTCTTCTGCATCCCTCCTTTCACGAGCCTTTCGAGCAGCCCTCTCTTCGTCAGACTCTCTATAAGAGGGAAAGTAACGCCGATAATCATATTGACCACGCCCCCCGTAGCGTTGGAAGTCCTGATAATACGATCCGCCGCGTGTCATTGAAGAATCTGAAATAAGAAAAGATAAGCTTTAGAAATCTCTAAAGTATAAGAAGATAAGTGCATAAATGTGCTGGAAAATCCTTAGTTGTGTGTGAAGTGCAAGCTACTCGCGTTGGACTAACGAACCACTCCTCTGTTGGGGGGAAGTGATAGATTTCACTGTTGATGACAATTCTTGAGATGAAGGAGTAAGAGTCTGTTGGAGGGCAGATGTTGCTTCAATCGTCGGAGGTATAGCTTTACCATGAGCAGGGTCTTCTTTAAAGAGCTCTTGGGAAGTAATAATTATGTCACTTAAATCCCCAAAGACGTCATCACCGGCATGCCCAACCTGATTCCCTCCATCGTCTCCTTTGTCAGCACTCTCCCTGGTTTGGGAAAGGGGCTCCTCTTCTTCTTCAATAATGGGAGCAAGTGCGGGCTTTTCGGAGGGTCCCGTATCGTCTCTGGGAGTAGAGCACTTTACTAATAAGGTTTCTGCAGAAATTTCTCCTCGTATGTTCTCTTTAGTGGAGATCGGAAGATCAGGAGTTTTCACCGGAGAGTCAGGAACCTCCGTTGGAGCTTCACGAGGCCGAGTAAAGCGAGAGAGATGGAGGAGTCCGTATTGATGTAAAAGTTCATCGTTTAGCAGAAACTTTATGCTCCTCTCTTCTACCGGCACGGCATTTAATCTTTCAAAAATTTGCTTGAGACTTGGGTCCCTAGCAGGGGGTGGAAGTGCTAAAAACAGGAAAAGAATGAAATTAGCAGCTGAGAGTTCAGATCTCGAGAAAGTTTCAAAACGGAAAAAGTAGAGACAGGAAATCTTACTTCCCACTCTCCAGATGGCATAAAACCCTGGAGGGCAGCGAACGAAGAAAAACTGATTCAAAAATCCGTGAGCGCTTTCGGAGAGATCAGTAATAAGTTTGCGATTTCGAGCGCTTCTTACAACCACGATGGAGGGATGGTCTTTAGTTTTCGTGAATGAGCAAAAATAGCAGATCTCCTCGAAGCTTGGTAACCGATCCAAAACTCTCCTGAATAGAACACATAACCCCATCAAAATGGCGTAGCCATTGGGGTGTAATTGAAATGGAGAGATAGACAACCGAAGCAGAAACTGTTGGAGAAAGTCGTTAAAAGGAGGAATCGCCCCACTTAAGCACATTTGGCGATTGACTGCAACAAAGCCGTAGGGAGGATTGTCAGCAGTGTCATTTGGCCCCGGAAATAAGGTGTCAGCATCATCAATGCCAAATTGGATGCGCAGTTGGTTAAACACCCGCTGATTCAAAGTTGTGGGTGTTCTCTCCGGAGGGTTGTCTATAGGGATGGCTACTGGAAAGACATCTTCAGCCTGACCCATCGGCTCTTCTTGATGAGAGGTCATTCTACACAAGCAACTGGATGTTCAAATGCGAAGGTGCACGTTTCCTAAAAAGTGTGAAGTGTCGTGCAAAGCTAATAAAAATAATAATAATAATAACAAGTAAAGATAACTGGAATTAAACTGGTTGACGATTGATTGACTATGGTAATTTCGGAACTTGTTATTTAAAGCTCAAGCATAATATTAATGCGGGCTGGTCAGTTTCAACTGACTAATCCAGTGCTGCTTTAATATTCCACTTGAAATCGGTAGCACTTCGTTCACACGATTTATTTAAGTTAATCATCTATCATTAACTAATCTGTCGTTCGATGTGGACAATCAATGACAGTATATTCGTCCCAGTTTTCTGTGAATGTTGTATTAACAGATTATTAGCTTACAAGTTGAAGTAATCTGTAAAAGAATGCAGCAGTATAGCAGTTCAGAGTCCATGCAATAATTCGGAGTTCAAACAAAATTTACAAGTACTAAGTCGTAAACGACTCAAGGATTCTTTGTACGGGTTAAGCTAAGTCGTTGGCTATTTAGGTGACTCGACTACGACCTAAGGAAAGTGAGGCGAGTTAAGTTAGGTTACTCCAACTCTAAACCACTGATGTTATAAGTCGGCAGTACTATGAGTCGTAAGTCAAAGAACAGGAGGAAGGCTCCAGATCAAAGCAATAAGAAACCTTCTAAGTTCTAACCCGGTTACGACTCATGGATTTTGTCGTAAAATTTGCTAAGTCGGATTAAAGTCGATAGTAAAGGCTACTGGGTCGCATAAAAGCCACTGAGTCGTACACGGCTTATGGTTTAAGTCGTGCACGGTTTAAAGGATAAGTCACGGGAAAGTAGCAAGTACTGAGTCGTTCACAGCTCATGGTTTGAATCATTCACGGCCTATGGCTTAAGTCGTTCACGACTTATAGCTTGAGTCGTTTGTGGTTTATGGCTAAAAGCATTAAGTCGTGTACGGTTGTGATTGCAAGGTATTTCAGAATCAGTGGCCGAAAAGCAAAACCAACTAAGTCGTGAGATCCTAAGTCATTTCCTCAACCAGTCAACTCCTTTCTAACCCGTTAACCCGTTAAGAACTTCCTCATCTCCTCCGAACCCACGGGCCGGTCAAATCGAGATATTGTAATTCATCATTTTCTCCTCACATCACCAGAAAGCACCCAAAAACCAATTCGAATCGCTTCAAGTGTACGGCGAATTAAGCGCAATGTTATAATCTAAAGGATCACAACAACAACGTAGCCAACAATGGTCAGAATCGTTCACAACTCAATTCAAAGCCCGAGTACGACATACGGCGGTGATTTGGGAACAGGAAGCAAAAATTTATGCCTTAGCGATGGTCGTGGTTGGATTGAAGTTCAAAATGACTTACGCGATGTGGAGGAAAGGATGAATTAATGATCAGTAAGCTCAGATTTGCTTTTGAGAGGTTGGAGAGTCTCTAATGGCGGATGCGGCTGCGAGATAAGAAGTGAGAGAGGAGAAACCACTCAAGCGTTTTTATACCTGGAGACACTGGAACTTGAATCGGCACGGGTTATGATGAGTCGAAGCGCACGACTTACGGCTTAAGACGTGTGCTTCGAGGGGCAAGTGTTAATCCCGTTTCACCAACGAGTTAAAGAGCCCACAAGATAAGATCTACGAGTTAAGGATGGCACGACTTAAGGAAATGAACGACCTACGACCTAAAACATGTTGCGACCTAACAATGGCTACGGTTGAACGGTCTAGGAAAGCACCAACTCAACTGATAGCGACTCACCTACTCAAGAAGGACTCACGACTCATAGAGATAAGCAACTCAATAGACCAACGACTCAAAGCTGGCAGCGACTCAGTAGATTACCGACTCATCTACTTAAGGAAGGTACCGACTCATTTGATAGCGACTCAGTCAGCTGACGGCTCAAAGGGTTAACGGTTCATAAAGAAAGCCGACTCAGTAAGTTGCCGACTCATCAAGACTATCGACTCACGACTTAAGGAGCCTAACGGGTTAAAGCATTAACGGCTCATTGAAAGAGATGGCCTCAGCGACTCAACAGATCCACGACTCATCATAAGAAGCGACTCAAGACTCAACCTACAGATGAGTCGGTCACAACTCAACCTGACTCGGCCACAACCTAACTTGACTCGGGGACGACTCAGCTTGAGTCGGTTGCGACTCATGACTTGTACGCAGAATTCATGTCCAGGCCTGCCTATAAATACGTAGCCACCTCCAACGTTCAAAGGACTTTGGTCAATCAATTTCAAGCACCATTTCTCTGCCGAATTCCAGACTACTTCAACACTTAAAGCTTTTTGAGATTCAAAGAACGTCTAAAAGAACTTCATGAAGAAATCATCTACATCCACCATGGATTTGAAGATTTTTGTCAACATCGAAGTTTGAGTTACTTGTTCTAAGTCTTTTGTAATTCAAAATGTGTTGTACTTGAGAAGATTTGTATCAACTTGTAACGTGATCATCAATAAAAGTACTTAAAGTGGACGTAGGCTATACCCATAAGCCGAACCACTATAAAATTGCTGTTGTTTACTGCTTTTCCGCTATTACTTGCTTATAATTCTTTCCCGATCTATCGGGTGGTGCTTTCACAACTATACTTCACACACTGGGGTGTTAGCGTTTAAATTTAAGCGTTAACAAATAACTTAGGCTAAATAACAAATGTTGAATTATTTAGATGATAATAAAATAATTGTTAATAAATGTTGAATTATTTATTGATGGAGATTTATTGAAAAATTTATTCGATTGAATTTAATATTGTAGATTATTCAAATAATTGAATCCTGAATTAAATATGAATGAAAATGATTTAAAAGTTGCTAAAATTTTATTTAAATGAGAATGAAGACTTTTAAATTTTAAAATTGAATTTAAAGTGATTAAATTAATTTTTGGAAATTACTTGTTTTAATTAACGAGTAAAAATGGCCATTTTTGCCACCGTCTCGGATTTCGACGAAACCAGTTTCATCGGATCCATAATAGTGAATTACTATAGAAATCCAAGTTTTGTAGCGACAGACTTATCGTTCGGCCATGTGAGCTTGAACCGCATAGAAATAAATTTAAGGAAGTTAATTACAATAAATTAATTTTGAAAAGCTATCTTCTACATGCGATTGAATTAGGCCTCAAGATTAGTTCCATTGTGTTCGGAATAGGGGTATAACATATAGAACGCCAAGCGGCACGCTTCATTTGGTGCTCGAAATTTCACGGACCTATCGAGTTAGATATTCTCTTATTATAGTAATATATATATATATATGTATGTATGTATGTATGTATGTGTGTGTATATATATATATTCCACCATTTGACCATTCGTATATTTCGCCGCCCTTTTTGTCTCTCCCATGCCCTACCCCTCCCTTTCATTTCAAAGATCAGGAGAATGAATGAAAATAATAAAAATAATAATAGCTACATTTGCGATGGAGGTGCACGATGCCACACCGGTAGATGCGCACGGTGGCGTAGGGAGTCGAGTGTGGTGACGCGGGTCGTGACAAACGAGGGTTTGAGCGGAGGGGTGGCATGCTAAGGAGGATGACGAAACAGCGATTTGGGTTTTGGATCTTTACTCGCTTGTGCGTGCATGTGCGATGGGCAGCTACAGCTGGCATGAGGGAGATGTCAGGGTCACGATCGACGACGGAGGCTGGTTGCTAAGGCGGCGTTCGAAAATAAAAATGAACGAGGTTGTGAGTTGCTTCGGGGAAAGGAGGAAGCCTGAACGTGTGAACTTGGCCTGCGAGATGAGCAAAGGGATTAGGTGAGGTTAGGTTTAGTTTAACTATGTAGTTAATTTATATGTTAACTAAAATTGTATCGCTAATTATTGCATAACTTTTGTATACGATGTCCGTTTCGGACGAAACAAATCAAGTTGGAATCGTACCGAGGAAGGCTTTGTTATGCAATCGAAGTGGTATTTATTTAAAGTTGGTAATTTTCAGTTTCAAATAAAAAGGTAAGTGTTTTATATGCTCATGATTGACTAAATTAATTTTTATGTTAGTTAAATTAATATTATGTAGTAATTTAATTTCATTGGCTGATGTTTAGTAAATTAATTGATGTTAGATTGATATATGAATTGAATTGATAAAGATTTAAATGGACGGTTGAATTTGAAATAAAACTTCCAGTTAGACGCTCGATATTGATAACTAATTAACTGTTGTGTTATATTGACGTTTGGATGATTTGCTATTAGTTGATATTTTTGATGATTTGGATGTTTATTTTTATATATATCATGTTATCACCCTGTAAATTAAATTATTTTGAATAAATTAAGAAATAGGTTGAAATAACAAATACCTATGACATTTATTTTGGACTGAAATGATATATATCCATCCTTATAATTAAATTGGACTAACTAACCACCTGGCAAAAGGATAGGAAATTATATATAGACACCGGATAGGTTAAACGAAATGGTTTTAAATTCTTGGATTTGAAATTATTCAAATGATTTTGTTTTATAAAATAAAATAAAATTGAAATATGGAAATTGAATAAATCTTGAATTCGATTTTTTGAAATGTTGAAAATAAAATAGTTGAACGATATGGTTTAAAGAATTGAATCCGAAAGTAAAAATTATAATCGGAATATGATTTGTTTAAAAATTTTGAACTTTTATCCAAACTGTGAAACAAATCTAAGCAAAATTAATTTAAATGGATATTTCAAATTGAAACCGAAATTGAATTATTCTAAAAGTCTTGAACCTTAAAATGAATAATGAAGTTTAACTTAATTTAAGAGATTTAAATCGATAATTTTGAATTGAAGTCAAATTTATATAAATCGAAATGGTTTAAAATTGAGTATAGAATTGAATTAATTCAAATTGGAATTGAATTGAAATTAATTGGAATTGAAGTTGAAGTTGAATTAATTTGAGATCGAAATGGAAATTGATTTGAATTAAAATTGGAATCGAAGTTAATTCGAATTGAAATCGAAATTGAATCGATTTGAATGGAAATGGAAATTGATTTGAATTGGAAGATTTTGAATTGAATCAGTTTGACTTTGAAACAATTTTCGAATAAAATTATTTTAAGGTAAACTATTTAAAATCTATCTTTTTAAATATTCAAATTGTTTTGTCTTTCCAAGCTATTTTACTATATAAACCATTTCCATACTAAAACTATCTTATATTAAACTATTTTAATTATTTTAAAACTATTCAAACTATTTTTCAAAAATTCAAACTATTAAGATTGGAAATTTTTAAATTAAATCTTAGATTTAAATATGAATTGGGTTAAATTGAAGTTATAACCTAAACTTTGATTCGAACTAGATTTTGTAGTATATATGATATTTTGAAGTATAAATGATGATTTAGGAATGAAATTAATTTTGAAGCGAATACGATATTTTGACATCTAGTATGAATTGTTTTCAAAATATTAAAGTACCAACCGGTGTGTGAAACGACGTATGGTCGTTAAAGAGACCGAGGCCTCTTATTGGCATACTCTTTGTTAATATTGGAACCACTTTAACAACTATATACATGGAGGAGACTCCAGATTAAAGTAGTTGGATTCGGCGTACATTTGTTGCATTTGAAGAAAGAGAACGGTGATGGATAGACCTAGGCACGTGTGCCAATTTGAAATAACTAAAACATGACAGCTTGACAGGGCCAAGTGGTTAGCTACCCCTATTGGCCATCCGTTCTTCGATTTTCTCTTACTTGGTCCATATTATCACTTTTGATATTTGTTTTAATTGGTGCGCCTTGATTTTTTGATAATCTCCCTTTGACTCGATATGTGATAGATGTACGCACTGGGCAATCATGGCTGTGAAGCGTTACCACCAGCCCTACGGCCCGAACTGGTAGTATCCTACCTTGGGCATTGCCTCACATGCCTTATCATACTTTTATCCCTATACGAGACCAATTTGATTTTGGTTTAGTGTTATCGTATCACGGTGCATCTCTATCCCCTGACATGCTACTGGTGTTATATGCTGTTTGCGTCAAAATCGGGCACAACACTTTTCGGGAGTCGTTGAAGAGATAACAGTCAAAAGTATGAACTGAATATGAATATTATCTAACAAAAACTCCAATCAACAGTAAAATAAATGCGTAGACAAGCGATTTATAGTGGTTCGGCGTGTTGCCTACGTCCATTGTGAAGTGTTTTGATGTTTTATTGATTCTCTTTCAATGATTACAAGTTGTTACAGCGATCCACAGCAAGTTACAACTGGAATTTCGAAATCAACAATCAAGTTATGATATAGGATGATGGAGGTCATGATCCGGCAGAGTCTCGGCGTCCTAGAGTCAGAAGAAGATCCCTTTTCTGTTGGCTATGGAGCTCTATTTATAGGCGTAGGCTGCTGATATTTCGCTGAAAACTCGGGAGACCACTTCTGGCACGTGAGGGGGCCCACGCGTACGGTCTCGGGAAGTTTGGGCCCACTTTGGCATCGGTTCGAACTCCATTCGAACCGACCAAGAATTCATCCAATCGAGGTGAAATTTGGCGTGGACATTCTTCAACATGTATGCAAACATCTGTGAAAATTTCATGGCATTTGGATCAGTAGATTAGGAGATATGATGGGTTCGAAACAGGGTTCACGGCACGGCTGTTTGGTTCGAACATATGGTTTCGAAACGATGGTTTCGAATCCATCATGGCACGCGACTTCGTGGTGACGTGGAGCGCAAGTTTCGAATCGATCCGGACTTCGCTCCGTGTTGACCGCTTCGACTCCGTATATCTCGGTGATTTCGAACCGATGGAAGACACGTTGGTTGACCCAGTGGGTTCGAATAAGGCAACACAGGATGGGTTCGAACGTGGCATCATGGATGGGTTCGAACATAACTTCAGGGATGGGTTCGAACGAAGCTTATGGATGGGTTCGAAGCATGCATGTCCGATGGTTTCGAAATGAGGCAGCCGAGTATGGATTCGAATCAGCTACCCTCTGATGGGTTCGAGGTCGAGGCATCCCGAGGGTTTCGAGGGTGATGGTTTCGAACTTGATGGTTTCGAAGTGATGGTTTCGAATGGTGCATGATGATGGGTTCGAAGACACCCATCATGGTGGGTTCGAAACCAGTGTGTTCCCTCCAAGTTGAACCGATCATAACTTGAGCATACGAACTCGGATTGACTTGAAATTTGAAATGCTGACTCCTGTGGCCTTTCTTGCAGTGTCCCATCAATTGTAGCTCATTCTGGACTCGGATAAAATTCAATGATATCCATGGCGAAAGAAAATACGACCAACCTCTGAGGCGAACGGTCCTTCCTTTTCAATCGCTCTTTTGGTATCGCGGCTTTGCCAAAAAGCGGGATAACATATGCAATCTATAAGATGATGCTTAATTACGCGTTAAGGGAGATTAATGTAAAACCTTAATGCTAAGAAAAATATTTATTTTATTGATTAGACATTATATATATAGTGTATTTTATCACATATAAATATTTTGATAGATCCTTTAGAGATGGAAAATCCCATAACATCTCTTGAGTTATTGCACGCACGGTTTACACTGGAAAGGAGATGTGAAATCTCGTAAACATCTCTGACACTATTACACTCATGTTATGTGACAACGATTTGACTCACATAAGGATATTTTAATCCTGACTCGAGTGTTTTGTCCTTTCATTACGCTTGAGTGATCCTTGAGTATTTCAGTGCATTGAGGATCATTTTCTGGAAGACAAAGATGAAGATTTGGTATATTATTGCTATTATTATTCCCTGCATCATATTGTTCTGCTACATAATTTTTTTTTTCTATTATATATATAACGTTTGATAAATATTGAATAAAATTATAATTAAATGTATAGTAAACAGCTTCATGAACTGTTTATTTGATTATTAAATTTTATCTTTCCGTTGTGAGATTCTGTGTTTGTTTTCTTCTTCTTTTCTTATTTTTCTTAATTAACCACATTGATTATCTATGTTTCGGATTGTTCAAGTTGGACATGTGTGGATTATTGTCAATTTAAACCATCTAAAATTAGGTCTTCACAAAATAACTTATATTTCAAATTAAATTGTTGAATTTAATATTTAAAATTGTTTAAATAACAGAATCTTGAATTTAAAATGAATGAAAATGATTACCAAATTTGATTTACATTCTATTTGAATTAGAATAGAGTTAGTAAGCATTTTAAATTGAATTAAAATTAAATAAATTGATTTTGGAAATTATTTGATTTAATTAACGTGTAAAAATAGTTATTTTGGGCATAGTCTCAGATTTCGATGAAATTATTTTCATTAGATCCACAATAGTGAATTACTGTATGTTATTGAATTTCGTGGCGGTTGGATGTATCGTTTGACCGTGCGAATTCAAAACGCCTAGAAATTAATTAAATGAATTTTGATTAAAATAATTCTGTGACAACCCGCCTTTCTAACCCCAGAAAGACGTATCATCAATAAGAAAGAAAGGGATAGAAATAGAAAAGAACAGAAAGAAAGAATAACAACATCAGAATCTCACAGCGGAATGGAACCAAATATAATACATCACATAACTATTACATAGTTTTACATATATCTGAGTTATACAATATCATACAACAGGACAATCATATACATATATGCCCATACATACATCTAAAATACATCATACACTAACTACACAGTGGAACTATATAGATAGATACATACGTCTGGTCTTTTTCTCCAAGCTCCTCCAAATACTCAATACTCCAAAACCTATCACTTGGCTACTCCTAAAAATTTGAGTACCCAATGTAGGATCGATTTCACCCTAGAGCGGGGGTGAATAGGGTGATGGTATAAATTATAAAAATTAATCGCGGAAGCTTATAAAATAATTTTAACACAGATCACAGAACAATAGCAGCACAGATAATAGCAGAATAGTAAATGCAGAAATAGAACGACACAGAATTTACCCAGCTTCGGCCAAACCCTGCCTACGTGCTGCCCCCAAGGTTTATAATAGAAATTAGATAGTCCCTCGCTTACACACGTAAACTTGCGACACCCGCTATCGACTAAATCTAACTCTACGCTCAAAACCCTGCCACAACTCAGCCACTGAGTTGCGAATTCTCAAGCTATGCCACATAGCTTGTCCCCTAGTCACACGACTAGAAAAATAAAACGGTTTAAAAAGAAAATACAATTAAAAAACAACAAAATAACCCTATTTAAAAAATATACTAAAGCCCTTTTAAAATAAAATAAGCCGGCTCCCTTTGTAATTCGACCATTCTCTTTTATTTGCTCCGTTCGTTTTCGTTTATGCAATGGTGGCCGTTCCTCTTTCCAACTCAATTAGGGCTTCTGCGAATTTGGGGCTTTTGCTCCTTGCGCTCTTTGTTTCAAATTAGGGTTGTGAAATAAGCAGCCGATAGTTGCTCGATCGTATGATTGATTTTGGCTCCTCTCTATGTCGATCGATTATTTTTCTGAGTTGCTCACTGCTGCTTGATCGAGTTCGACGTTTGCTTCGGTATGTATTTTCCTTTTTGAACTTTTATGATTCTCGTACTTAAACTCAATGGATCTATGCCGATGATGATTATGGCAATTTATAGGAGTCATACTACTGAATTTTCGTTCGTCTAAATATATTTGAATCTGTCATTTTCATTTGATCGCCGTTTGATTATGTATTGATGCTTGAGATTTCTTTGACTTAATCAAATTCGTATGCACTTGATTCCTTGGTTGACACGGTAGAGAATTCTGACTTGGTTCGATTTCTTCATTGCCAAGGCGTTGATTTTCTTTGACAATATTGATTTCGTGAAATTTTTTACTGCTGGCTTCGGTCTTGGCTTTGATTCATTAACTTGGTGAATAATGATTGCTACCACGGTTTCGAATTTGACCTGTATATTATTTTCTTCGGTCTGGTCATTCAAGTTCAATGAATTTGGTTTTCTTGATGCTAAGGCTTGCTGGTTCGATGTACTCAAATGTTGTCTTGTATAACTTGAACTTTGATAGTTGCTGGCTTGTTTCATTTGCTTAGTGTCTTGATGCTCGGCTTGCATTGTCACTGCCTGGTTTTAGTCTTGAGTGCATCTGTGCATATTGTTGGGTCACTCTTGTAGTTGAAACTGGACATGTTGGTTTAATTGTATTGTAGTTGCATTCACTGGTCATTCTGGCCTTGAACCTGTTGCATACATGACTGCTGTATGGTTGCATATTTGTAAGTTGTTCAGTTTGCATCATGCTTTTGTGCATTTGGATTTTTGGTCGACCCTATCTCCTTGAGTTGCAGTGCTTCATGTTGTATTCATCCCTGCAGTATATCCTATTGCATTCTTTGATGATTCATTGGTGCACTTGTACTTAGTCATTGTAGTATGTTGTCACTGAGTTTGAGCATTTGCACATTTGCAGCCTTGGTCTTCATACTGTATTCTCGGTATCATGCTTGTGCATTTTTCTGTTGTATACTGTACACCGCATAGTGGTCTTCATTGTGATGATTTTGTTGCTCTGACTTGTATCACTTGATGTCTTGAGCTTCAACTGTGCTCGAACTCTGTCCATACTTGCCCAGTTTACACAGATGCTCCACTTGTTTATTTTGTTCAAGTGTACTTGTCTTCATTCTGACCATGTTGGCACTGGGTTACTGTCTTGTTTATATTAGACTAGTCGACACTTGATTCTTGAGTTTTGGCCATTTGCACCTGTGTTGAATCCAGTTTCACAGCTGGGGTTTGACCTTGTGCTGAAGTTGATATTTTATTTATGTTGCACGTGAGTTGAATCCGATAATTTGGGTTTGACCTATGCTCACCTGTCCCTGTAATTTTATCAAGTGTATATATCGGTGTGCACGGCCTTGTGGCATATACAGTGATACACTGTGTATGTCACAAGTTGTTCGTGTATGATGAATTCAGATTTAAATGATGACGAACAACCCAAATAACTGAGGCAAATATTATTTTCAAAATTCACATTTTATTTTATATTGCAAAAATATTAGTGAATATTTTTGCAGATTGCTCAGATGTTGGATTTTAACTGGAATGAAGTTGATGATAAATACGAGTGTGAGTGATATGTAGTGAGGTCAACTGTAAATGTAAAATTGTGATGTAATTGGATTTGTATCAAAGTTGTATAGCGAATAGTGAGAGCTTGAATTTGTACTATTCAAAATTGTAATAAATATTTGTTTGAATAAAATTTCTGTTTGAATTCAAATTCTGTGTTATTTAATTTTATTCAGCAAATATTTATTTAATCTATGAAAAATAAAATAGTACATTAACAAATACATTTAAACGAATGTATATATGTTTATTATCATCAAATAAAAATCATATAAGCGCATATTCAACAATCTCCCCCTTTCGATGATAACAAACATATATTTAAGATTTTGAATATATTAAATGTATTTGATCATTGATATGCTCTAATTGCTTCCCCTATTTAAATGCTTCCTCTCTACACAAAGCTCCCCCTACAAATATGCATACAATTAAATAATATGCAAATGAGCCTATATGCAAATGGAAAGTTATTTGACCTTTGCTTGATTTTATTTGACAAAATCTTAACTTTTCTCTCCCCCTTTTGTTATCAGCAAAAGAATAATAGTGTTAGAGAAAATAGAGATAAGGTGGTCGATATTAATTCAACATTAAAACTCAATTGAATACAAATATTAAATTTCAATAAAAAATCAAACAAAAATCATAAATATTTTGTTAGGCGCATATTCCACTTTTAGAATGATGGGAATGATGTCATCATATAAAACCATACAGTTGTGTCTATTTGTGGTATATTTATATCAGGAATTTGAATATCTACTAACCATGCATAACCGTTAGGACTTTTAAATGAGATTAGTAGTATTCCAATTTTATTTTTAAAAAAAATGAATTCAAGTAACTTCTAACCACGCATAACCGTAAGGACTTTTAAATGGGATTAGAATCAACTTGTCTATTTTAAAAATTAACTTTTGATATGTGTTCCATACATGCATAACCGTGAGGACTTTTAAATGAGCATGGAAGCACATAACAAATTCCAAGTAATTCACCCATGCATAACCGTGAGGACTTTTAAATGAGAGTGAATACATTGGTATTTATTTATTTTATTATCCTTTTTTTTATTTAAAAAAATGTGAAAATGAAAAACGAACGATTCCTGCTTAAAGTACCACATATCGACAAATTATATAGAATTTTGATGAGTGATGGTCGTTAGAAATATGATAGATATAGAGATGGCCATGGAATTTTTACCAACAAAAAGTTTTATAACTCTTGTTTAAACTTCTAAAGAAATTTTCTAACTATACTTTCTCGAGTCATAATATATGATAAATATCGATACTCATCACTTTTTCAATCACTATTTTTCTTTTCGATAATTATTTGGGAGTCAGATTAGTCAATATAGTCATTTAAAATCAAATTCAAAAATAATTATGAAATCAATTTTTCAAAAAATGACTAATCTGAAAATATGGTCAAAAATGATTTTCTCCAAGGGGTTTTAAAAAGGAAAAATTTTCTGCTATTTGAAAATTATTTGAAATGAAAAATATGCTGATATTTTCTTTGAAAAACGATGCAGTTACTAAATGTCTCAACAAAAATCACGTCTCACTAGTAACTTTTCTATCAACTAGATTACCAGTAAAATCTGCATCTAAATTTCTCTTTCACCCAAAATTATCATCAATTGAATTTTATAGACCAAAACATGAAGTGTGCACCAAAAATTTCAAACTCAATTTTTACAGCAATTTAAATGACATTCTTTTGAATTTGAAATGAAGCCGTGTAAATAATCAAAAACCGTGAATATAGAGTTAGCCGGATTATAACCAATTGTATTATTATCCAACAAAACACTATTTTTAATCCAAAATGATATATATATGAAGTAATTCAAAGAATCTAGAGATTATTATAGTGTTTTTGGCATAAGAATATAATTGGCCAACTATGTTGAATAAGTCAAAGTCAAAATCATCATTTTTTCATCATCTCGATATTGGCTGATTTTAATTTAGAATATGGTGCAGATTATCACATTTAATATATCGCTCAAATTAATATACCTTTACCTGTTTTACCTTTACGATATTTTTCGTTGTTGTCCGTTGTGATTCTGTCACCTTTATACTAGGCTAAGGAACTTAGCTTTGTCGCCCGTTGTGTTTCTGGAACAGCCAAAATCCAGAGAACACTATTGTTGTTCCTTAGCCTGCCACCACACCTATACGGAAAAGGATTTATGTGACCTATTTGTTTTTATAGGTCCATGGTTGTTAGTGGCAGAATAATTAGAAGAATAATTTTGTGGAGACCCAAAACTATTTATAATTGTTCCCTTCGGCACCCACATTTGTTTAACTTTGAGAGATTTTATATTTGTGTCTTTTGGAACCCAAATCGGTATAGTTTTCACATGTTTGGGTCTATACCAACAATTATTGTAACTGTGTCCATATTTTCTACAAATTGTGCACATAGAATTAACTTGATTAATATTGCTTTCAACAATTTTCGAACTATTATATCCAAGTCCTTGTCTAACCGAATTAACAGTTTGCTTTCCTAATAGCATATTCAGCGATTTTTCACTTTTGGAAAATTTATCTAAAGTAGTAGACAGTTGTTGGACTTGTGATTTGAGAGATTCATTTTCATTTAACAATTGTGTGCACTTTTTAATAGAATTCTCTCTCCTAGTATTTTCATTCTCCTTTAAAATCAGAATTTCATTTTCAAGTGATTTTATATTGATTTCTGATTTTTTAATTTCCTCTTCGAATGTTGGACACTTATCACACTTAGGGATCCTACTTTGATAGGTTTTAACTAATTGGTCAAGTTGTTTATTTAAATCTATCAAAGTATCTTTTTGTGATTCAAGTTTGGCATGCTTATCCTTAAGCCGTTCAAAACAGCCATTTACTTCGTGGAAATAAATAAGTAATTCAGAGCGAGTAAGTTTTGATACCTCGCTTGGCTCGTCATCGTCGCTATCGGTTATATTCCCATGAAGGCACATATCTTCTTTCTCACTCTCACTGCTATCGCTTTTATTCCACGTGGCTGTAAAACATCTTCGTTTTGATTTCTTTTCTTTGTCGAGTTGAAATCGGGGATAATTAGGCTTGATATCACCGGGTTTGTTGCAAATGATCCCGTGTTCTTTCGAGTTTTCCAGTGCTTTCATTATTCTGCTTTTTAATTTTTTATTTAGAGCTGGATTTCCGTATTTGTGATTCCACCTTTTGAATTTCTTCATTATTAATGCTAGCTCGGCTGCTCCATCATCATCATCCTCATCACAACTGCTATTTACCAATCCTGTCAAGCACATTTCTTTAACCGAGTCAGTTGTGGAGGACTTCTCATTGCTATTGACTTTTGCACCATATATTGCATCGAAAGTATTCTAGATTTCCTGTGCATTTTCACAATGAGAAATGAAATTAAAATTAACTTGATTAATATGAGAATATAATATATGCATAGCAAGAGCATTAATCGAGATAATTTTCTTATCTGTTATGTCACACCCATTTTCAATAATATCCCAACATTTAATATTAACAGATTTTAAATAAAATTCCATTTTCAATTTCCAATTCAAAAAATCTGTTCCATCGAAAATAGAAAGAATAATATTGGAACGACCCTCAAAATTATCATTAAAAGAAGCCATTTTAAAAATTCAAATTTTTAAAACAAAAACCGATTTTTGAAACACGAATTTTTTAAAGCAAAAAAAATTGATTTTTGAAACACGAATTTTTAAAACAAAATTTGGTTTTTGTAAAATCAAGTTTTTGAAACAAAAACGGCTTTTGAACCTGCTCTGATACCACTTGTACGATCGATTTCACCCTAGAAGGTGGGGGGGTGAATATGGTGATGGTATAAATTATAAAAATTAATCGCGGAAGCTTATAAAATAATTTTAACACAGATCACAGAACATTAGCAGCACAGATAATAGCAGAATAATAAATGCAGAAATAGAACGAAACAGAATTTACCCAGCTTCGGCAAAACCCTGCCTATGAGCTGCCCCTAAGGTTTCTACTAGAAATTAGATAGTCCCTTGCTTACACACGTAAACTGGTGACACCCGCTATCGATTATTGAATTATTGAATTGCAATTAATCCAATTATTGAATTTTTATACTTCGATTAAATTAATAAATCTTGCTTTCTGTTCTTTAAATCAACCTATTGTCATATTATAAATAGAGTTAGCATTAATTTCAATTAATTCCTTAATTTAAACAAATATAACCTTAATTTGAGATTCATTGCAATTTATTACAAACTTGATTTAACGGACTACATAAATGATTAGTTTATAATAATCGTTGCCACTAACCCTTAATCATATTTGTATAAGTTATTATTTCCAAAAAATTACATATAAAACTTTGATTTTTATCCAATCACTATTTATTCATTATTGATTCATTGATTAATCCAATGTTTACCTTTACTTTTCTTATATTAATTTATTACCAAATATTCCTATTTACCATCAATTATAACCCAAATAGTTGTTTCAATCAATTGGGATTGCATTGAATTAATTATTTATTAGTTTACATTTCATTCCCATTATAAATTCATTAACAAATTACTAATTTCCTTTATTGATACATCACTTACGTTCATACCTAATTACGTTAGTTTTATCCCATTACACTAATATATGCCTATTTACCTCTTAGTTTGAATAAATATTTCATTTGTAAATGTGTACTTCTAGCAATTGTACACATTAATTTAGGTTTAAATCCAATTAATGAATTACCTTAATTCCATTCTTTTTACCAATTTCTTACCTTATCAATAAATTTACGATTCTATTTAATTTATATTCACACTTCCGTTATTTTATTAATTACCATTAAAGTAACGTTTATTATCTACAATAAACATTATAATTACTTATCTACATTGAATGTAAAAATTTTCCATTTATTATGTATTACTTCATCGGTTACCATAACATTGAATTCATTAAATTATCACTAATTATATCATTGCATTAGTTAATATAATATTCTCATTTGTTTTCTTATATTAAATTTCTTAGCCTAGTATATCAATTCCCATTACTTCAATTAATCGTAATTTCATTTCAATTATTAATACTTTGCTTTAATTTCCAATGTTTCACTTCATTTTTAACATTTACTTCAATATAAATTATAAATTTTTTTATTTCTTCCTAAATTTAATTACAAAATTTTAATTAAATTAACCAATCTATTTATCAAAATTCACGGGTCGTTACACGGTAAGTTGTTTGTTGAATTCTATAATATATTTATAGTATATAAAGAGTTGCATCTTTAAATGAAAAGTTATATTGAAAAGAATGGACACAACTGTTGATTTAAAAAATGTTTCTCTTGGTGAAGAGAAGTGTCTTTTCAAGAAAAATAGCAGTTGAAGATATTCAGACGTCTGAATAAAAAAATTCAGACCTCTGAATTAGATTGAAACACAAATAGCAAAGAAATAGTTCATTTATGACCTTATTCAGATGTCTGAATAGTTTCGTTCAGACGTCTGAATATTGTGAAAACGATATTTATATTTTAGCACTCAGACGTCTGAATGTAAGGTTCAGACACTTGAGTTTGCTCTTTTGTGCAGGTATGAGCATGTGCGAGCATGTGTGTGTGTCTATATATATATATATATATATATATATCGTTTGAGGAGAGATTTTATAAATATTTCTAAGTAAAGTACAAACTCTAGACATACAATATACAGCTTTAAATATCTGTAGATGAATCTGCAATAAATCGCCAGCGAAGATGGTTGGTATACATAACATTTTATATATGTTAATTTATTTTGATTATAACAAATTTGATTTCTTTCAATCGTCTCTATTCAATTCGAAATGATTTACAACCAAATTTATTACACTCAATTCATATTCATACCAAATAAACTCATATGCATTCCAAATTGATTTAAAGTCAATTTAGTCACTTCCTGTAAATTCATAGAATTCTATTTACTTTCATTTACGACAAACAACAATTTTTTCATGCAAATTTGGAGATATTTATTTAATAGAATAATCACTTCAGTTTATAGCTATTTAAATTGATTCCAAATCAATTTATATTTAATTTTATTCCATTTCAAATTTATTCACGACCAATTTAGTTGCATTCCATTCATATCCACTCTCATTATATCCAAATCCATTTTATTAGTCATGGAACCATTCCTTGCTAATTTATTAAATATCCATTTAACAAATTTATTTAAGCCAAGCTTCCATCCAAAATTATTAACTTAAGTGTATCTGTTTATTCTCAATTTATTTCAGCGGTACAACTTACGTTCCATTCCTTTGCAACAAATACCAATTAAAATTTTAGATTGATTCTCATTCAATCAAATTTTATTCCATTCACTAATTAATTTAATTAGTTCATTCATCCAATCCACTTCGAATTTTAATTTCAAGCTCAAATTTATTCAAAAAGACACCCACGGTCATATTCAATTTATTTACGCTTAAATTGAATATTTTTATAACCTAAATTGTTACCATTTCAATCCAATTCTATTTTATTCGACGATATTTCCAATTATATTCAATTCGCTTACAATTAAGTCGAATTCTATTTATAACTCGAGTTCCCTGTTCAATTAACTTATCTAATTAGTTCACTTTCAATTTATATTCCAATATTTGATTTTCATTTCAAAAGTTGCCTTACTTAGTTTTCTTGAGTTCTAACTTTATTTTTAAAATTTAAGTTCGGCCTTTTATTCCTCACTTTTAAAATACCATACCATTTTTAATTTGGTTTTTCTATTCCATCTTCTCATTTTAATGAATTACACAACTTATTTTTCACATTTCCATCAATTCCATACTCGAGTATATCCATATTTTATTATTTACTCAAAATTTACATCACCAACAGCTTAAATATATTTTTATTTCATTCATTTCAATTTTTATAAGCTATATAAACTCATTTATTCCCACTTCCAACAATTTCCACTTAAATTTTATTCCATTCAAAATTTATAACTTACGGCTATATAATTATTTCACAATTCAAAATTTTATATTTACTTCAATTCGATATTATTTTTAACCCAATTCAAATTTTTTTTTCGACTTATAATTATATAGTCACTTTATAACTCAAATTTTCATATTTAATCCAATTGCATATGGTTCAAATCCAATTCACTTTTTATTATTTAAATTTCAGTTCCAATTTCACATTTTTTCCACTTCCTTACTTATATTTATATAGCAATTTCACCATTTGAATTTATTATTGTCACAATTCCCAATAAATTTATTTAACTTTCCTTGAGTTAAACTCCAATTCATACAATTTATTTTAACTTACTTAAGTTAAAATTAAATTTCAAAATTCAAGTTCTATACTTTTCTTCCTTATTAAAGTCATTCTAACTTTATAAGTCTAAAAGCTTACTAATGATTTTTCCAAAACATTTAAATACGGATTTCTTGAATTCAAACACCCGGTATCTATTTCAAATCACTTTGAAATCAAATATATATATATATATATATATATATATATATATGTACCCTTTTAGGTTTAACAAACTACTTCCTTGGCAATTCAAAACCAACTTGATTTTATTTTTTCCATAACAGTTCCTTTCGGAATTTCCAAAACAACAAAAAATCTCCATATCAAATCACCCTAGTAGCAATCCTCATCTAGAAACTCGAAAAGGAATACTGATGATGCGACCGTCATCACCAGAATTATTTTCCAGTGACTGAAGTGAGTTTAGTACTATATCACTTCCAAAAATCCATTTAAAACACTTTTTATTCAAATATATTAAAATTTATCTCTGTTATTCTTTCAACCACTTTGGAAAACATTGTTAAAACTTTAGAGATTCCAAAATTTCCAAATACTTAGTTAAAAGCCATTTCAAACATTTCTCAAAGCTTCCAGGATTTAAATCTCCAAATTCTGGTTTGAATCCATTTTAACTATAATCCATTTGTATAATTCATACTTATACAAATTTTCATTTGGTTATTAAATCGGTTCCAACTTTAAAATCTTATTTTGATTAATAACACCCAAACACACCAATTTACTATAATAATTTTTAGAAAATTATTCTTTTATATAAAATTATAATTTAGGTAAAATTGTTTCATTTACCCACTTCAAAACAATACTACCTCGGTTTACCTGTTTAAGTGTTTAGGAACTCCTATCGATTTTGTGGCATCCCACTATTCAACCGCAATTTATATACCACCCAACACATAAATCAACACAATATAAAGCCATTTATATTCACTAACAAATACACGCTCATATCTATTAATACACTCAACTCATTCTAGGCTACTACTGACCCTATCTCTAATGAGTACTCCCCACCAAAGCCAAGGTTCTCGCTTAACCTTGCACTCCAATACCAAATGTAAAGGCTCGTATCTTTGTAATCCTTTGAGTTGACCATAGTTCGCATCAGTTCAACTCAAATCGAACGAAAATACGAATCTTTAGGGGCGAAGAAGAAAAAAATAGAACAACAACACAGAATCTCACAAACGCAGCATAAACAAAATATAATATATAATAATAGATTTTAAATACAAGACCATGCCCTTAATATACATACCATTATCAGAATACAATAATCAATACATCAATCTAGAAATTACAATAACTTGTACTCACACAGCGGAAATAATAACTAAGTACGGAGATACATCTCTATCATCCAATCATCTCCTGAGCTCCACTGTATCCTACCTTGAATCGGTAATATTCGGTTTGACCGAGCATTATAATAAAATATCACCCGAACCAGTCAAGAAATCCAGCGTGAGAAAGCATACTCAATTTGAATATCATTCGGGTGAATCAGTACCCATTGAATCGACAATAAACCACATATGTCCGACTCAAAAAGCACAGACCAATGGAAAGTCAAGAGAAAGAAAAGAAGAGAGAAGAAGAGAAGAGAAGAAAGAGAGAAGATAGAACCAAAAAGAACAATACAGAATCTCACATCGTAGAGGAAAACATATAATATCATATCAATGATCTTTACAAAACAGAAACTGTATATATATATACACACACATCAATCAGATTTCAACAATCAAACAATCATTATCAGCCTGGGCAGTTATAATAACCTGTCCTCATAATTGCCGATAATATAAACAACCAATCACGACGTATAATCAAAACAAATCTATACGTGTATACGAAATGAATATCTCCAACTCTCCTGTTGAAGCATTGTTAACTCCGCCTTGACCATGACTCACCGATCTAGTGCATCAAGAGGTTCCGACCTAACAGTTAGAAGCATGCCGACTTAAAGCTCAACAGGGGGTGCCGACCTAAGGCTCAACAGGGGGTGCCGACCTAAGGCCTTCAACAAGTATGCCGACTTAACACTTCAACGAGGCTACCGACCCAACAGCCTTAGCTCATTGACGACCTAAAATGAATGATGACTCAATGGTTACCGACTTAATGACTCAGAAGGGACAGCGACTCAAGGTACTTCACGACTCAATGCCTTTACAAAGTTCCCGACCTAAGGCCTTAAATGGATAACGACCTAATGCCTTAAAGGATGCCGACTTAGGAAGTCTACCGACCTAACTTAAGTACCGATTTAATTGCCTAAGGAAGTTGCCGACCTAATTGATCAGGACATGGAAAGGTGCACGACCTATACTTAAGTCGCAACCGACTTACGACGTATGCTAAGCCGTTCACGACCCAGGCAAATGAAGGCAAATCCTATACAGCTACTTGACACGCGCATGTTAACTCGGCAACGACCTAAGACTTATGATATGAGTTCAGACAAGCTTACTTCTGTTAAGCCGAAGACTTGACACGGTAAGTCGACCACGACTTATGTTAAGTCGGCCACGACTTATGCTAGGTCGGCCACGACTTATACCTTGGTAGTAATTCCAGCCCAGAATTCACTATAAATAGGCGACCACCTCCAACATACAAGGGACTTTGGGCATATTCTCTTCATACACCGTTACCTTGCTGCATTGAGAACTTCATCAACACTTAGAGCTTTCAAGATTAGAGGAATACATCAAAGAACTTCACGAAGAAAGCACACATCTTCAACATGAATTTAAGGACTTTAATCGACATTGAAGCTTAAGCTACTTGTTCCAAATCACTTGTAACTTGAAGTATATTGTACTTGAGAAGAATTGTATCAGCTTGTAACGGGATTATTAATAAAAGTACCTAAAGTGGACGTAGGCTAAACCCTTAAGCCAAACCACTATAAAATTGTTGTTGTTTACTGTTTTTCTGCTATTACCTGCTTGCAATTCATTCCCGATCTATCGGGTGGTGCTTTCACAACTACACTTCACACACCGGGGTGTTAGCGTTCAAATTTTAGCGTTAACATTTTTGGTGCTTTCACTGAGAACCCAACTCAGGAAAACTGTCATCATTGCTTCACAGAGATTTGTAGAAAGAATTTCCTTAAAAACCAAAAGTCTATCTGAGATTATGGCTCCTGGAAGGAAAAGTAGATCTGTCAGATCTGGAAACATTCAAGAGGGAACCTCCGCTTCCCCTGTACCTAATCAACCCACTCCGTCAGTTGGAGTTACGAAAGCGGAGTTGGATGCTGTGATTCTAGGGCTAAACCAGCAGATAAACGCCCAAAATGCACAATTAGAGGCTCAATGTGCCCAGAATACCCTGATTCTGAATAAGTTGAACGACTTACTTGGGGCAAACAATCAACCGGCTGGTAATGAAAGGAATTATGCTGGTAACATTCATAATGCTAATGAAAGGAATGCTCCTGAAAGGGCTGCTAGTCCCTTTGAGCAAACGCTTCCTGAGGTTGGAGGATCTGGAACTCGACATGATGAGGAATATCTTTCTGGAATGGTCCGGCAGATCATGAAAGAAAGTATGCAAAGGGTTGAAGATGAGAAAGAATGGGGTTTCGCCCCAAGTAAAACTCCATTTACTGAGAAAATCTTAAAGGCGGAATTTCCAAGAAAGTTTGTCCCTCCAACCATTCCAACTTACAAAGGGACGAGTGATCCGAATGAATTTTTGTATAAATATGATTGGCACATGACAGGTGCCAAAGCCTCTGACGAGATAAAGTGCCGATATTTTCCCGTATACCTTGAAGGTGTCGCTCTACTATGGTTCACCAAGCTGCCAGTCCGATCTATTGATCAGTTTTCAGACTTGACCAGAAAATTCAAGGAGCAGTTTAGACTATATGCTTCGAAGGCCAAGGACATCATGTCGTTGTCGAGTTTAGAGCAGAATCCTGGTGAGTCTATCAGATCTTTCTTGAACCGCTTTAATATAGCGCTGGCTGAGGTGGACAATGCTGAACCACGAATGATATTGACTTATCTGATGAGGGCTATTGATAAGTCAAGCGAATTTGGGAAATGGTTAAATATGAAGGAGCCAACCTCTCTCGAAAAGTTCTACAAAAATGCAGATGAATTCATTCGCTTGGAAAGTCGTCCTTTACCAGTAAAGGCAGTGTTGGAGAAAGCTGAAGATAACACTGTCGCTCCACGCAAGAATGAATCGGTGGGGCAAAAAAGGGAGAATAATAATGGAAAGAAACAGGGTAATCTGAAGAAGCCCCGATCCTTCAAGCCATCAGAGTATACTCCATTATCACATACGCCGGAGCACATCGACCTTGCCACTAAAGATTCCGTTGATTTCCCTAAACCTATCCCTTTGAGGACCGGGAAAAAGGCCATACAGAGTGGGAAATTCTGCCGCTTCCACAATCAACCCGGTCATGAGACTGATGAATGCCGCCAGTTGAAAAATCTGATTGAAGAGTTGCTAAGAGAAAACAAACTGCAGCAATTTGTGAAAAAGAATAGCAACAATCATGCATCGTCAAGTCAGGGGCAACAGGTTCTTATTCATCAGCCTAGGACAGGTGAGAAAGCTACGGGGCATGAATCTGGAAGGCCCATTATCAATGTCATTACAGGAGGGCCTCACCCAGCTGGCAAGAGCTAGGGTGAGATGGAGAGATATTCCAGGGCTTTGAAATATGTTCCAGCCGAAGAAGACGTCTTTGTTCTAGAAGACACCACGCCCCTGAAGCAACAAAAAACTTTCAGTGATGATATTATTTTCAGAACCAGAGATTCCACAGGCATCGAAGCTCCTACCCTAGATCCCTTGGTCATCTCGGCTGGTATTGGACCGGCCATTGTTAGAAGAGTTCTCATTGACTGCGGAGCATCATGTAATATCCTCTTCAAGAAGACATTCGACCAAATGAAAATCCCTATGGTCGATGTACAAGCCTCATCGCAAAAGATCGTTGGCTTCACTGGGGAGCCAAAGCAACCAATAGGAACCATCGATCTGCTTGTGGAACTTGGGGAAGGAGAAAGGAAAGTAGTCCGCGAGCAAACATTTGTGATTGTCGATGAGTTTTCTGCTTATAATGCTTTCCTTGGCCGTCCAACACTCGTAGCATTCAAAGCTATCCTAGCCCCGTGGTGCCTCACTATTAAATTCCCTACGGACAATGGAGTAGGAGTTATAAAAGGGGATCAAAATGCTGCGCGAGAGTGCTATTTGACAGAGCTGCGAGAATCAAGAAAAAGGGAAATGGGAAAGGATGCGGCAGCCCCAGTCCGCATCAAAGAGCCAACCTTGTAGCAATTACGGGGCGGACCCTGCACTGGCGAGCATAGCGGGGCACGAAAAGAAATGGATCCCAGAAAAGCCAGTGCAGGGGAGAATAGAGTAGTACCGGTGGAAACGACAGTGCCGGTACCTGTTGACCCGAAGGACCCAAATAAGGTGTTGAATGTAGGTTCACAACTTAATGTGTCAATTCAGAATATCTTGATATCTTTCCTGAAAGCAAATCTGGATGTCTTCGCTTGGACTCATGCCGATATGTGTGGAATATCTCCGGAAGTTGCAGTACACGCTCTGAATATTGACCCAAAGTTTACGCCAGTTAAACAGAAAAGAAGAACCCAAGGTCCAGAAAGGTCAGCAGCATTAAAAGAAGAAGTTGATCGACTCATGGAAAATAACTTCATTAAAGAATCTACCTATCCGAATTGGGTGTCAAATCCAGTGCTGGTTAAAAAAGCTAATGGAAAATGGAGAGTGTGCATCGATTTTTCAGATCTGAACAAGGCATGCCCCAAAGATTGCTTCCCTTTACCCAGGATCGACCAACTGGTAGATGGAACAGCGGGGCATGAGTTGTTGTCTTTCATGGATGCCTACTCCGGATACAACCAGATCATGATGCATGAACCTGATCAGGAGGACACGAGCTTTATCACCGATGTTGGTCTTTATTGCTACAGAGTTATGCCCTACGGATTGAAAAATGCAGGGGCAACCTACCAAAGACTTGTTAATGCTATGTTCAAACCGCAATTGGGCAAAACTATGGAAGTCTACGTCGACGACATGTTAGTGAAGTCTAAGAAAGCAGCGGATCACATTGAACACTTAGCAGAAATGTTCGCAGTCCTCCGGAAATACAGAATGAAGCTTAACCCTCTGAAATGTACATTTGGGGTCGAGTCCGAAAAGTTCTTAGGTTTCATTGTTAGTGCTAGGGGCATTGAGGCTAGTCCAGCTCAAATTACTGCCTTAAAAGAAGTTAAAGCTCCTAGAACGAAGAAGGAATTGCAGAGTCTCAACGGAAAGGTCGCCGCCCTGAGTCGGTTCATTTCCAAAGCCACTGATAAATGCATCCCATTCTTTGACGCCCTGAAGAAAGGAAAGAAGAACTTTGAATGGACTTCCGAATGCCAAAAAGCCTTTGATGAGTTGATCCGTCATATGGAAACGCCTCCAATACTTTCTAGGCCAGGCAACGGTGAGGATCTTCTTATATACTTGGCAGTATCATCTCATGCTCTAAGTGCAGCGCTGATACGGGAAGACAAAAGGATTCAACATCCGGTTTACTATATCAGCAAAAGACTCACTGGGGCAGAGCTGAATTACTCCAAGTTGGAAAAACTCACCTATTGCCTACTAGTTGCATCAAGGAAGTTGAGGCAATATTTCCAAGCTCATCCTATCAGAGTACTCACTGATCAACCTCTAAAGCAAGTCCTGTTTCGCCCTAAAACTTCGGGTCGCCTTCTAAAATGGAACATTGAACTCAGTCAATATGACATCACATATCACCCCCGAAAAGCAATCAACGGACAAGCTTTAGCTGATTTCATTGCAGAATTCACAGAGAAAGATAATGGTGAGGAAGAAGCGGTCAATGATTCCCCAATCCAGTGGAAGTTGTATGTTGATGGCGCAAGAAATGACTACTGTTCTGGAGCCGGAGTGGTACTTGAAACTCCTGAAGGTCGGTCATTGTGTTATGCACTAAGATTGGAATTTCCTTCAACAAACAATGAAGCAGAATATGAAGCTCTTATTGCAGGTCTGAAAATCGCTAAAGAGCTAAACATCCGAGCATTACAGATCTTCAGTGATTCTCAGCTTGTTGTATGCCAAGTCAAGAAGGAATTCCAAACAAAAGGGGGAAACTTGCCTTCCTACTTGTCAAAGGCTTGGGAACTCCTATGTGAACTCGATCATTATTCAATAAGCCATATTCCCCGGGAAGAGAATACGAAGGCAGATTCCCTCGCAAAGTATTCAAGTTCTGGTGAAGCTCAACTATTGGGATTGGTTCCCGTAGAAGTCCTCTCAGCACCAAGTATAGACGAGATGGATATAGACTGGATTATGAATGTATCTCAAGAACAAGAGTCGTGGATGACTCCAATATTAGATTACCTACTCAACGGTTCTCTGCCAGAAAATTCGAGAGAGAGACAGAAGCTACTAAGGAAAGCCTCTCGCTATGTAATTCAGGATGGCCGATTGTACAGACGGGGATTCTTAATGCCTTTACTTCGATGTGTATCCAGGGAAGAGTCCAAAACAATCCTAGCTGAGGTACATGGAGGCGAATGTGGTGATCATTCAGGTGGCCAAACATTAGCAAAGAAAATTCTCCGATACGGATATTTTTGGCCAGAAATTAATCGAGATGCTGCGGATTACTCCCAAAAATGTGACAGATGCCAAAGATTTGCCAAAATTCCTAGAGCACCTTCTACCGAACTCACACAGATGGTCAGTCCATGGCCGTTTGCGATTTGGGGAATGGATCTCATTGGGCCGCTACCAACTGCCAAATCAGGGATTAAATATGCTATTGTTGCAGTTGACTACTTTACTAAATGGGCTGAAGCTGAACCATTGGCTACTATCACTTCTAAGAAAATGATAAGCTTTGTGACCAAGAATATCATTTGCAGATACGGTGTGCCTCAGAAAATAATTACAGACAATGGTACTCAGTTTGAAAGCGAGGAATTCCAGGATTTTTGCAAACGATTCAAAATCCAGAAAAGCTTTTCGGCAGTAGCTCATCCGCAGGCAAACGGGCAAGTGGAAGCAGTGAACAAGATCATCAAATCAACCATCAAAAAGCAACTCGAAAGAGCAAAAGGTGGTTGGGTCGATAAGCTACCACTTGCACTATGGGCATACAGAACTACTCACAAAACTGCGACCGGGCATACTCCTTTTTCGTTAGCATACGGATCGGAAGCAATGATCCCGGTTGAAACAGAGGTCCCTTCACACAGAAGAATCCATTTCAATCAAGCAGAAAATGAAAAGCTACAACTTGAAGCGCTAGATCTCCTTGATGAAAAAAGAGATGAAGCTAATCTCAGAGTTGCAGCTCATCAGCAAAGGATAGCCAGACATTTCAATTCCAAAGTTCGTCAACACAGCTTTGAAATTGGAGATCTAGTCCTGAAAAGAATTATGACCGCGACAGGTGTGTTTGGGCCCAATTGGGAAGGGCCATATGTGATAGGTCAGAAAATTCTTGACGGCACATTCAAACTCACTACTGTTGAAGGAGATCAAATTCCAAGGGCATGGAACAGCAATCACTTGCGTCCATATTTTACTTGAAAATTTTGTTGAAATAATGTAAAAGAGTTGTGAATGTTTGATTCTTGTAATTGAGAGAAATTGTAAAACTGATGCAAGTGAATAATGAATGAATATAAAGTGGATGTAGGCCCAAATTTCTGGCCGAACCACTATAAATCTTGTGTTCCTTATTATTATTACATGTTTGCTTTATTTTCGATATAAAAGTGCATAAAATGTATTGCTGAAATGTCGATTTAAATTTTTGCAGACAATGGAAATAAAACTTGCGCATGATAAGACCGAGTGATTCTCACCATCATTCAACAAACAAATTTCAAGTCATAAAGGCCCCGAATTCAAATCCTAGATAGGAAATACTTCAATTGAACGGCTTATGATTTCGATAGAAACGAGCCCTTGCTAATAAATTGAGATTGTTTGAACAAATAAACATCCAATTAGGAAGCTAGTGCCCGTTCTCACGAACTTGCCTAACAATGAAGTACACTTCCTTGGATTAAACAAGCTACTTGCAAGAAAAGGGGAATGAAAACTTGAAAAGAAAAAAAAAACAACAAAAGAGGATCGCTGAAAAGGCATAAGCAAGAAGACAAGGAAGCAACCAACAACCATCATCGGCAGCACAAGTCCTCTTCGGAGGCACAACTCTTCGGAGGATAAAGACCTCTAATGGGTCGTATGCCACAAAAAAAGAAAGTTCTCTACTCAACAAAAAAGATTGGGGGAGTCATGACCCTCCAACCATGAGAGAGTAACTTCCAGGCAATGAAAACCCTCTCTGAGGCACATTTCACCAGGAGTTGAAGTGTAACAGCCGCTCTTCGGAATTTCACTTCACCAGAGTTGAAATGCAAACAAAAGAAAGACCTCTTCGGAGGCACATTTCACCAGGAGTTGAAGTGTAACAGCCGCTCTTCGGAATTTCACTTCACCAGAGTTGAAATGCAAACAAAATAAAGACCTCTTCGGAGGCGCAATTAAGAAGAAAGACCTCATCGGAAACCTACGTTTCACCGAGATTGAAATATAACTTCCAAGTGTTGAAACGTGAAAAGGATTTCTAAGGCATAACTCTTTGGAGGTACACGTTTCACCGAGATTGAAATAAAACTTCCAAGTGTTGAAACGTGAAAAATCCCTCCTCAGAGGTACAACTTTCTATATATATAAAAAAAGATCCTCATCAAGAGCATACTTTAACTTCCAAAGGAAGAGTAATTTACCTATTATGGAGAATGATCTTCCTCAAAAAAAAAAGGGGGGTTAAAGTACCCTTCAGAGGTCCGCTTTACCGCATAAAAGAATTCACTTGGTAAAATATGTACGTAAGCAAAAGAAAGAAGTGATTTCTTCAAAGGACAAAGCGTAAACACTTATACGAAGGGAGTTGTACTCTACAAAAAATTTCTGTAAAAGAATAAAATAATTATTCTTTAGCAAATAAGAGTGCAAGTCCCCTCGAAGTATGAAATGTTGCAGCAAGCTTAAAGTATGGGGGCAACATGGTATAATTACATGCAAAATGGTATAGCTGCATCAGTAAAGTAATACTCAAACGACATACCATAAGCCCGCTGCAATATCATATAAATAAACTTGTGCGAAAATGAATAATAAATGCATTCTCAAATTCAAACAGAAGTTTGTACAAACAAAGAATCATTTTATTCAACTATAATGCAAGTACAGGTTTCAAAATAAAGAAAGGCGGGGGCCGGTACCCGCACAATTCTCGGCCAGTACATGCAAAAGGCAAAAAGCTAAAATCTTCACTTCTTCTTACCCCCTTTGGACCCTTTACCCGGTCGAATGACCAACTTTTCAGGTCGGTCAGTGGGTATAAGGGAGGAAGGAGAGGTAGGCGCAGCTGGTCCAACTTCTGGCTCCTCTTTAGTGGCAGTGATTATCTTCCCTCTCCTCTTGGACGTTCCGTGCTTTTTCCTCCTCTTCGAGGAAGACTCACTTCCTGGAGTGACAAGTTTAGATAGAGTTATGTCGTCAGAAGGAGTCCGCTCCGGAGATATGTCACCTCCCTCAAGTCTCTCATCTTTCTGCTCTTGCGAAGCAATGGGATCATCCAA
Organism: Allium cepa; assembly: GCA_030765085.1. Taxonomy (NCBI): domain Eukaryota; kingdom Viridiplantae; phylum Streptophyta; class Magnoliopsida; order Asparagales; family Amaryllidaceae; genus Allium; species Allium cepa. The sequence continues at coordinate 1,042,686,100 of CM060928.1, forward strand.
GCCATAGAGAGCCTCTATTTGTTCCTCCTGTGATCCAGGCTGCGAAGCAGAAGGAGGAGCCACCTGAAGAGATGGAGGAGGGATAACCGGAGGAGTAGAGATTTGAGCAGTGCTTGGTACTTTCTCTACAGAAGAAAAGAGGTTAAAGTCAGTAAAGAGAGGAGATGAAGGCTCATCAATAAAGTCAGTAAAGAGAGGAGACGAAGGCTCATCAGGGGTGAGAAGATAGTCAAGGAGCTCATTAAACCCATGAGAAATAAATGAGTAACCCGCTTGAGCGGAATTGACAGTGGCGAAATTTACAGTAGGATTACCTGCAGTAGTTGTCTTTATTACGTCAATTTCATAGTCCGGAGCTTCAGCACTCTCTTGCGATTCATCTGTGGCTTGAGTAACTTTGGCCCCGGTATCAGTTTGGGCAGGGATCGGTACATAAGAGCTGGAACCAACAATACCACCGTCGGCCGAAGTTGAAGGAGGAAGAGGAGCAGTCAAATCTGTTTCTTTTTCTTGATGCTCTTCCCCTACTATTTCAACCCGCGATCTAGCGAGTTGTTCCTTCCCTCTGGCAAGGGCCACGCGAGTCTCAAAGTCTAAGTAATTCACTTCCAACTCCTCTTCAGTGTATCCGGCCCCTTTAAACATATCTACTGCGGCCTCCCACACTTCGGCCAGGGTAATCTCATACTTGGGGCCCACAAATGCAAGACTGCCACGCCCTAATACACAATGCAAGTAGAAATCAAATAGTGTCGAGCCAATATCAGCTTTGGCGGCTTCATGGGCCTCTTCAGCTGCAATCCTACGCGCAACGGCCTCATCTCGTTCTCTCTCGACTTTGGATAGCTGGGCTTTCAATTTTTCAATCTCTGCGGCCTGAAGGCCAGTTTGTCCTCGTAACTGAGTGATTTCAGTACGGTTGCTCTCTATAATCTGCTCCAACCCATCAGCCTTAGCCTCAGCATCCCTTTGCGCGGCATGAGCATCCCGCACCTGTTGAAGAAGCACACTCTCCCTTTGAGAATAAGAGGTGGAAGAAGTAGTGAGCTCTTCTTTAAGTTTCCCAACTTCTGCCTCGAGTTTCTCATTGTAATCAGCAATACTCCTCATTTCTGCATCATGCTGCTTGAGGATCTTTTGCCATTCAGTCTTGTCATTTTCCATGGTAAGCATAGCCTCGAGATTGGCCGTATTCACCCTTTGGAGCTCGTCAACGAGTTTCTGCCAAGATGACATCCTCTCAATATCAGTTCTGACAGCATCAAGGTTCCATAACATAGCATTTTTATCTATGGGAACCAGATCGAGGTCGAAGCGAACTCCTTTTAAACACCAATTAGGAAATCGGCTTTGAAGAGTGGCTGGACCTGGTCCAACTTGGTAAGATGGCCTATTGATGATTGCTTGGATGTCAGTAGGGGAAGGGGCAGGAGATTGGGAAGAGATAGGAGCAGTAATCTTCTCTGAAGACGCAGGCATTGGCTCCTCAATAACTTTGGCCTGTTTGCTCGAGTCGTCAGCTGTGTGACTTTTCCCTCTGTCATCATGAGATTTGCGCTTAAGGGAGTCACTCTCTCTGTGGGAAGAATCGTGTCGATTATCTGGTCTTCCATAGCGTTCCTCATAATCACGTCTTTCCCGAGCCTTCCGGGCAGCCCTTTCCTCATCAGTCTCTCTGTGAACAGGAGGATAGGATTGATAACCATATTGGCTGCGTTTCCCATATCGCTGAAAGTCACTGTAGTATGAGCTGCCTCGCCTCATTGAAGAACCTAAAAGAAGAAACAAAACTTGAGAACTTTTCAAATAAAAAGAGCATAAAAGTGCCAGGAATTCTAAGTGTGTGTGATGTGCAAACTACGCGCATCAATCTACGAACCACTCTTTATTTGGGGAGTGGTTGTGGGTGTAATAGTTAACGTCAACTCTTGAGTCGACGGCGACTGTTGCAAAATAGAAGTAGCTTCAACTACTGAAGAAGAAATCCCGGCAGTAGTAGGGTCATCTTTGAAGATCTCTTGTGAAGTAGCGAAGAGGTCGCTCAATCCTTCGAAGGTATCGTCCCCGCTTTGCTTGACAGGACTGGATTTCTTAGCCTTTTCACCAGAATCTTGTGAATGATGGGAAGATCCCAGAGGCTCTTCTTCTTCGATAACCGGGGCAAGTTTATCAGATGGCCCCGCAACATCAACAGAAGTGGAGCACTTCACTAGCGAAGACTCAGGAGTCTTTATCGGAGAATCAGGGACTTCCGTTGGAACTTCATGAGCATGCATAGAGCGAGAAGCGTGTAGAAGCCCATGTTGATGTAAAAATTCATCCCTCAATAGAAATTTTATGCTCCTCTCTTCTGCGGCCACGGCACTCAACCTCTCAAAAACTTGCTTATGAATTGGATCTCTAGAAGGGAGAGGAAGTGCTGAAAGGAACAAAGAATGAAATTAGCAACTGAAAGTTCGGATCTCGAAAAGTTTCAAAACGGAAAAAATAGAAACACTAATCTTACTTCCTACTCTCCAGATGGCATAAAACCCTGGGGGACAGCGAGCAAAGAAAAACTGATTCAAAAATCCATGAACACTTTCAGTAAGATCGGAAATGAGCTTGCGGTTTCTGGCACTTCTCACAATAATGAGGGAAGGATGATCTTTACTCTTTGCAAACGAGCACAGATAACGAATTTCTTCAAAACTCGGTAGGCGATCAAGAGTTCTTCTGAACAAAACACATAACCCCGTCAAGATGGCATAGCCATTAGGATGAAGTTGAAACGGAGAGATTGTCAACCGAAGGAGAAGAGTTCGAAGGAAGTCGTTAAAAGGAGGAATCGCCCCACTTAAGCACATTTGGCGATTGACTGCAACAAAACCATGGGGAGGATTGTCAGCAGTATCACTTGGCCCAGGGAGAAGAACATCACTTTCAGCAAAGCCAAATTGAGTGCGCAGCTGGATAAACGCTCTCGAAGTTAGAATAGTCGAGGTTCTCTCCGGAGGATTCTCTATGGGAACAGCTATCGGAAAAGTTTCTTCCTCTTGAGTTACCACTTCTTCTTCTCGGTGGGAAGTCATTCTACATAAACAACTGGGTATTCAAACATGAAGGTGCACGTTTCCTAAAGTGTGTGAAGTGTTGTGTAAAATCAATCAAGCAGTGAACAAATATAACTGGAATGAAAACTAGCAAGCATTTGTTAGTTATGAAATTCAGGGACTATTGTTTTAAGCCTAAATATGCAAGTAAGATGTTGATGCAGATAAATTAGTTCAGATTATTGATATTTTGCATTAATGTTTAACTTTAATTGATTGATTCACAAACATTTCATGCAATATAATTAAGTTGCTTGTCTTGTCTTGACTAATCTGTCATCTGACATGGGCAGTCAATGGCAGTATTTTCGCCTTGGTTTTCTTTGTTTGTTATTTTCAGCAGGTTAGCAGCTTATAAGTTAATGCGATCTGTGAAATAATACAATGAGATTCAAGCAAATTTAAAGTTGGGGCAGTTCAAAATTTAGGCAACTTAGTTTGGCAGTTCAAGTTAGAAACTCAAAGTGGATCTATGCTCTCAAAAAGTCAGCATGCCCAAAGCTTAAGTGTTAACTCGGCAGCGGTTTAAGAGCCAACTCGGTCACGGTTTAAGGGTTTAACTCGGCCACGACTTAGGGATTAACTTGGCTGCGGTTCAAGGTTAAATCAGTAGAAGGTTAAATCGGCAGATTTCCCCAAGAATTAATTTGGCTACGATCTAAGGGTAAGGTCGGCCAAATGTTAAGCTACCCAAATTCACTGAGTCGCTTCCGAGCTAACATCTCACTACATTCAACCCGTTAACCCAATAACCATTCCATCAGCAGCCGCCTTCATTCACATAATCCAATCACCCAATAAAACAATTTGAAATTGTCACAGATCTGATGTCCTGCCATCAAAGACCATCGAGCCTGAGGCGATAAACCCCCTTCATTGTATCAACAACCATCTCAAGCAACCTAAACTTCATCAATTACGAAAACGATGGTATTCTTGATGGAGCATCACACAAAGAGGCGATTCGTGTTTGAGCGACAGGATTCATGAATCGACAAGTAATCTACGATCGAAAGAGAAATAGAATCACTTACGCAATGGATGGTAGAGGTTATCGGTGATTAGTTGGAAGGAAATTGCTTCTAGGAATTTGAGAATACTTTAATGGCGGAATCAGGCAAGAGAGTAAGTGACGAAGAAAGAGGAAGAAAGTTAACTTATACCCTGCAGTGGAAAATTTGGAGCGACACATACGGTCTAACTGTTAGGTCGCATACGACCTACCGACCTAAGAGGGGACGGGTTAAGGGCTATCGAAGCACACGACCTAACATTTAGGCGTATACTTCGAGGGGCAAGTGTTAACTCCGCCTTGACCATGACTCACCGATCTAGTGCATCAAGAGGTTCCGACCTAACAGTTAGAAGCATGCCGACTTAAAGCTCAACAGGGGGTGCCGACCTAAGGCTCAACAGGGGGTGCCGACCTAAGGCCTTCAACAAGTATGCCGACTTAACACTTCAACGAGGCTACCGACCCAACAGCCTTAGCTCATTGCCGACCTAAAATGAATGACGACTCAATGGTTACCGACTTAATGACTCAGAAGGGACAGCGACTCAAGGTACTTCACGACGCAATGCCTTTACAAAGTTCCCGACCTAAGGCCTTAAATGGATAACGACCTAATGCCTTAAAGGATGCCGACTTAGGAAGTCTACCGACCTAACTTAAGTACCGATTTAATTGCCTAAGGAAGTTGCCGACCTAATTGATCAGGACATGGAAAGGTGCACGACCTATACTTAAGTCGCAACCGACTTACGACGTATGCTAAGCCGTTCACGACCCAGGCAAATGAAGGCAAATCCTATACAGCTACTTGACACGCGCATGTTAACTCGGCAACGACCTAAGACTTATGATATGAGTTCAGACAAGCTTACTTCTGTTAAGCCGAAGACTTGACACGGTAAGTCGACCACGACTTATGTTAAGTCGGCCACGACTTATGCTAGGTCGGCCACGACTTATACCTTGGTAGTAATTCCAGCCCAGAATTCACTATAAATAGGCGACCACCTCCAACATACAAGGGACTTTGGGCATATTCTCTTCATACACCGTTACCTTGCTGCATTGAGAACTTCATCAACACTTAGAGCTTTCAAGATTAGAGGAATACATCAAAGAACTTCACGAAGAAACCACACATCTTCAACATGAATTTAAGGACTTTAATCGACATTGAAGCTTAAGCTACTTGTTCCAAATCACTTGTAACTTGAAGTATATTGTACTTGAGAAGAATTGTATCAGCTTGTAACGGGATTATTAATAAAAGTACCTAAAGTGGACGTAGGCTAAACCCTTAAGCCGAACCACTATAAAATTGTTGTTGTTTACTGTTTTTCTGCTATTACCTGCTTGTAATTCATTCCCGATCTATCGGGTGGTGCTTTCACAACTACACTTCACACACCGGGGTGTTAGCGTTCAAATTTTAGCGTTAACAAGCATCAACAGCTCCAAACTGAACCGGTAAATATACTTGGTTTGACCCGAGCATTGAAAGAGAAGAATGCCTAGATCAGTCTGGTAAACCAGCGTAAGAAACACACTCAACTGAATTTATTAAATTACCAAACTTTTCCTTTATCAAAACAAAAGTATCTCGTAAGACACGCCCGCACATAAACACGGACATATTTTTACCTTACGATAACTAAAACATCTCATATCAAATCATCTAATATTATACTAGTGTCTAGTATACAAATAATATTAATCATAGCCGAAATTGTTACATTTGTTAAATTCCAGCATATAGCCCAATATGGGTAATAAAATCAAAATGACAGGTACGTAGTGGAGTTTGGATTTCCATACAAATGACCAGGTGAAGGTACTACCTTCCGGCAGTACATCTTTAAATGAATGCACCGAGGACCATCACAAAGGATCCTCTACCAACTGTAACACCTAAATTTTCAACCATTCGCATCCGCACATGTCGAACTTGAATTGCTCAAAATACCGCGTTGTAAATAAAATTTGATAAATCTCATAATATACAGTAAATAAAAATCACAGATCACAGACACAGAGTATTTAATAATGCAGCAGAAGTAAAAGAAATAGTAGTGTCTATGATCTGTGATTTTTATTTAATGTATATTCTGAGATTTGCCAAATTTTATTTACAACGCGGTATTTTGAGAAATTCAAGTCCGACATGTGTGGATGCGAATGGTTGAAAATATCTGGTGTTACACCAACACAAGACCGGCTCACCTCTATAACTAGATGGTACCAAATTGACCATCCTCCGGTCGTAACTGACCTTTTTTTAGGGTCCTCATAGCATACAAATCACAATGATCAGATACACGTTGTCATAGCGTGTAAAGATATATCTAGAAGAGGATGATCATACCCTACTTGGTAACGCCCCATTTAGTCTTGCTACATCTAACCCTGTTTGGTCATTTCCAGTTGATGAGGCCTGAGGCAACAATTACTTTTCACGTATTACATATCTCATCACTTTGAATGCCACACGACCATTTCCATTGACTACTAATTGCCTTCCGCAAAAATACAACCCTTAAGCTCATACGTCTCAAAGAGGACGTTAAGCTAAGAGAAGTTGCCTTCTCCGCCACCACTGATGTACGTTGTAAAAACCAATATATGTAATCTTTAGAAATGCAATGTCAGAAAAATATCCATACAAGTTATCCAGGAACAGGACAAACTGTAGGTACTTTCCTACCATATCCTGTTGAGAAGTCCCTAGGATTAGTAGCGACTAGTCCTTGCATTGGATATTTCATAATGAAGAGACCACTGCTAATATATGTATATTGGGATTTTAACCCCAAACGATCAATAAGTAGCCCCCACTATGAAAATCCGAAATATCAATATCATCACAAGCAACCTGTACAATAATCGCATATACGTTTGTCCAAAGTGGTTTTCAGATAAATCTGATCCTGCTCTATTCGCACTAACAACGCAAAAGCGTCTGTCAACCTCACACAGAAACTAAGTCGCATAGACTTATTACGTCTCCAACTTTCAACTCGCTATCCTTTGGACCAAGAAAGAAGCTCGATAGATTGGAGCTCGATAGATTGGAGTAATACTCCGCACTACACGAATCAACATCCTCAACACAAACGATAATCAAGCCTACACGGAAGGCTATGTACTAAATGTACGACTAAATAGTTCCCACATCAAGTCGAGGAACTAAAATGGCCTAAATTTGATAGTCGGTTCTTTAACTATCAAAACAAACAAACAGATATTTAGCACCATAACAATCACTAGGCCCTTTTAAGTAATCTTTCATTAATTAAATCACTTGCAAAATATTCACTTCAATTTTTATTTTTTTTTTAAAAGATAAAATCTCAAAACCATTTCAATATTTCAACATTGGGAAATTTTTCCATATACTTATATAATATAAGGGATTCACAAATCTCTTTGTTTTAATACATAGAAAATATTACAAATACTTAAACCATGATTAAGTATATACTTTATTCTTTAAGGAAAACATTCTCTTAAAACACATTTATTGGGTTAAAATGAATGTTGCGTAAAACATCGTTACGACAACCCAAAATCACTAGTATAGGGATTCGAAAATTAGATAGATACATAAATCCCATATACTATATGAAAATATTTCCTTTCGAATATCATTTACTATAACAATAGTGTTATAGTCCATCATTTTCTTATTTCTCGAAAAAGTCTATTTCAACAATGAATGTTGATATCTATGGTTTCGATACTTAACACATTATAAACATCTTTAAACAATTTCATTCCATTTAAAATATCACTTTTCCAAACCTGTCTTTAAATTTAAAAGATTACTTTTCAAAACATATCCATTTTATTTAATATATTATTCACTGACCAAAATCATGAATATAGTTCATTTACCAAATCCAATATTTCTACACATTTATTAAAGGATTATCCACTGTGCAAAATTGTGAAAATATCTCCTTTGCCATTGTCCACTGTCCAAAATCGTAGATGTAATACCTTTAATAAACTTCTATATTTAACTTGTCAAATTCAATTGATTTTAGATTTATAAAACAATGTTATAAATTCCATTTATATATTATAGAAACTTCCATTTATAAAATCAAATTCCATTTATTATTTTATAAGAACTTTAACCTATAAAATCCCTTAATTAACAAATTCTATTTATATCTCGTTACATTCAAAAATACAATTTATAAGTTAATTACTTATAATTCTCTTATTTAAAAAACTCATTCTTTTATAACTTCACAAATTATAAATCTTATTCACTTATAAGATTCATTTATACTTCATTTTAACACTTATAAAACTCGTTTTGTAATTCCATTATTTTGATTTATAAAATATCCAATTTTATAAATCTTATATCTAAACCATTTATAATATTTCAAAAATCCCAATTTAAACTATTTACAAAATAGTTGTCTCCATATTCCAAAAAACATATTCCGATTATATTTCACAAAAATCATAATTTTTATAACGTAAAAATTATAACATTTATTTATTTAAAATAAATCCATTTACTTTAATAATTCAAAATTCAATAAAACATCTATTTTCAAAATAACTTGAAATCCTTTTAAATTTGGAAATCATCACTTTAGCATTTTTAAATTACCAAAAATAAGCCCAATGTTGCAACAACAATAAATACATCAACCAAAACATCATATATCACATGAAACAGCATATATCAAAATATGTGTAAATAAATCAATACTAGTGAGGAATGCAGCTGGATCCAACCAATCTATCACCTGCAACAAATATACATATTAGAATATGTGTATAATGTCCGCTTCGAGGCAGACACGCGTACAAAGAGTCATCCGCTTATACATGGGAACGTATAGGGTCTCATCTACTCCAATAGGCAGGAATATATCCAAATACCAATCAATATATAGATAATATATCATAAATCATCAAAAAAATCATCATAAATAAAATTTATTCTCAGTCATATAAAAATATCAGTGAGTCGGAAAGAGTGAGCGGTACTCACTTTGGTTCTAATAGCAGTTTCAGCATTTTATTTCGAATAAAATTAATCGAGTGTTTAATTTTACCCAAAATTTACACTAACTCCAATCAACTCCAAACTAGCTCTAAAATGTAGTGCTCCTCGATATAGAACCAACACAATTTGTTTCATCAAAAACGGACCTTCTATGAAGAAGTTACACCTTTTTAAAGATTGTATGATTTCAAATATATAAATAAATTTCAATTTCAATTTTATTATTTTAACCTAATCTCAATCAAGCCGTTCGTTCCTATTCATCAAATCGTGGCCGGTCATTTCTTCTCTTTGCCCATCGTTCATCATCGCACTTATAAACCTACCAGCCGATGATTTTTAACTCAAATTATGCTTCTACTACACCGCAATTGAAGATGATTGGAGAACCCCACGTCGAAGCCCCCATTGTCTAGCACCACCTCCCAGTGGACTGTCCAGCTTGGTGCTTCCTGCATCTCGGAATTCATGCACAGAACGCATGACTTCTCGGCAAAAATTCGACCAACCTAATGCTCAAATGATGATCATCACCGTATGAATTAAAAGTACTCCTCGAGCCTGACATTTTTGTAGTTGAAAGTTTTTAAAGAAAGCATAAGGATAAAGAGAAATTAAGAGGAGAAGAATCGAACAATTTCGGCCATGGAAATATAAATGGCGGCCTGCCCTAGCTATTTTAGGGTTTAGTGGAAATTAGAAAAATAGGTGGCCTTTTATAGATAATTCTACGACACTATTCACCCGAAAATTTTTTGAACTCCAAACGAATCGTGCCGCCTGGCATTGATAATGTTTTACCTTTTCGAACATAATGGAATATATATTGATAGCTAATTCGATTGTATTTGGAAGATAGGTTTTCAAATCGACTATTTAAATTTAAAACTTACTTAAACGAATTTCTACGCGTTTTAGCTTGCCTCGAGCAAACCGTAAATCCGATTGACAAAAAATTTGAAATCCTACAATAATATAACATTACGGATCCAATGAAAATAGTTTCGCCTAAATCCGAGACTGTGTGAAAAATGGCTATTTTTAAACGTTAATTAAATATTAAAATATTTAATTTCTATAATTTTGCTTTTAATTCAATTTTATAAGTTCTCTAACATCATTCTAATTCAAATAGTATTTAATTTAACTTTACAAATCATTTTATTCGCATTAAATTAAATTTTCATTTATTTCTGCAATTTCAAATATTAAATTAACAATTAAATTATCCAATTAAAACGCTATATTCGAAATATAAGTTATTCAGCTTATAAAATTTACTTGTGAATAAATAAAATCAATCAAATATCCGAATATCGAATGACTAAAATCCTTGGTCGTTACATTCTTCCCTTCTTAAAAGAATTTTGTCCTCGAAATTACCAAGTAAATTTTAGTAATAAAAAATTTTAGTAATAAAATTTTTTCTAATTTTCCCAAAATTTTCTAACGCCTTCAATTTTCAAAAAAATTCGCCAGCATCTCCTTTGCACGATTCGATTGTAGTAGGATCAGAACATATATATATATATATATATCACAAATATACATTTCATCTTCGAGGATGAGGCATCCCATAGGGAAAAAAAATAAAAGTACGATATGTATTCCGAGATATGTTCCTTATATATTATCAGCGAGCATTTGCGGCTAATATAGCATGAAAGCGAGCTCCAAATGCGAAGCAAACGCCATCCGTACAAAACCCTCAACAAACAAATGGGAAACCTGCATATATAAAAGTAATGTCAATATACAACATATACTAATACAACAACTATATATGTAAATATAGAAAATGCAATAAAAGCAACAAATCCAACCATCAAACAACTATCATCCAACAAACCATATCTATCCAATAAATCCATAACCAAACCAATATACATTCATTTCTTATTAATACTCGCTGTATTGGTTTTCAATTAAATCATATTTGATTCATTAACATTGGATTTTACTAACACTCATTTATTCAAATTCAATTAGTTTACATTCACTAATTGACATTCAAGTTGGTTCACTTTCAATTCAAATTCAATTCTATTTAGATTTACTTAACTTCCAATTTGAATTCTATTATTTTATCTTTCAATTTCATTAATTCAATTTCATATGAATTTATATTCAATCAACTAACATCCATCTAACAACCCATGGATATCCAACATAACCAAATTTATTTAATTTACATCGTTTGCATTCAATTTGGTTCAACACTTTTACTTTCCATTGGTTTAATATTCAATTTAGATTGAATTCTAATATACACTTAATCACATTTTTATACAACACTTTCAATATTATTATTAATTCACAACTTCTTAACTTAAGTTTTATTCAATTCTTAACAGCAACATTTCCTAATCCATATTTATTCACTAATTCACTTTTTAAATTAAATTTGAATTTCATTTATAACTCAAGTTCATATTCATTACTTCACTTTATTAATTTACTTCGATACCGTAATCAACTTCATTTAACATTACTTTAACGTATATTTCATTTCATCTTCACTTGCATTTATTTTCACTATATAACTTTAGTTCATTTCCAGTTTATTTTAAATTTATTTATTTAACATTTACTAAAGTCAAATTCAAGTCACTACTTAAATTCAAATTTTGTTTTGCTTGACAAAATTGTTTACTTTTTAACAATTAGTTTTACTTACCCTTTCTCATTTTAATAAGTTATACAACTTATTTATTTAAACTTTCGAATTCATATTATGTAATCTCTTACCCCGTACGTTTAATTTTCATTCCAATAACTAATCAAATCTGGTTCAAATCCAATTCAATTTATTTAACTTTCCTTTAGTTAAATTTCAAATCATATATTTTATTATGGTAATTCAAATTTATTTCAACTTTACTAAAGCTAAATTTTTATTATTTCATATTATAAGCCTAAAACTCATTTGACTTATATTTATCAATTTCAATTTGGACTTTAAATTCAAATTCATTTATCACAGTAAAATTTAAATTTAAATTTACTATTGGTAGAAAATCCATCACATAGAAACTCGAAAATGATACTGATGATGCTGCAGTCATCACCTTTATTATTTCCCGACAATATTAGTGAATTCAGTGCTTTAAATTCTTTTAAAATCCTTTTTACATTTATTAATCTTTTACTTATATAATTTCACTATTTCACTTTACTTATATAAGATCCATTCTAAATTAATTTACATTATTAAGATTTATAAAAATATAACCTCTTTAACTTTTTTGAAAAATAACTTTCAAACTAAACGGGATTCAAAATTTCAAATTCTTAGTTTAAATTCATTTTTATTTATAACTCATATTTAAAAATATATTCATATAGTTTCATTTCTTATATATAAGATTATTTCACAATTGTAAATCATTTTAATTATAATTCCATACTTTATAATTCATTTGCTTATATAATTCAATATTTTACAATAGTTGTTTTCGTTTAGACTATTCAAGCAGCTTTTATTAACCGATATATATTTTACATTTCCAAACAACCAAACAAAAAATATATTTACACTTTAATTGTTTCTGAGAAATTAAATCTTTATATATAAAAGATAATCGAGGTAAAATTATTTCATCCACCAAATTTCAAACGACACTATGTCGACTTACCTTGTTCTAGTGTTTAGAAATCCCTATCGATAACATGGCGTCCCACATACCGACCAAAATTCAAAACAACTCAACGGATAAGTAAACACAATATAAAACACCTTATATCACTAACAAATACGCGCTCATATATAATGCACTCAAACTCAGTCTAGGGTGCTACTAATCCCTATCTATACTAAGTACAGATCAAAGCTTAGGAATATACAAAATCTAAGCTCTGATACCACGTGTGATGAACCGCAATTCCGTGTCCTTTGAATCGATAATAAACTACACTTGTCCGACCCAAAAAGCACAAACTGACGGAAAGTCAAGAGAAAGAAAAGAAGAGAGAAGAAGAGAAGAGAAGAAAGAAAGAAGATAGAACCAAACAGAACAATACAAAATCTCACATCGCAGCGGAAAACATATAATATCTTGTCAATGATCTTTACAAAACAAAAATTGTATATATATATACACACACATCATTAGAGTTCAACAATCAAACAATAATTATCAGCCTGAACAGTTATAATAATATGTCCTCCCAATCGCCGATAATATAAACGATTAAGCACAGCGGATAATCAAAACAAACTGATACGTGTATACGAAATGAAGATCTCTATCTCTCCTGCTGAAGCATCAATAGCACCAATCTGAACTATAAATATACTCGATCTGACTCGAGCATTGAAAGGGAAGAATGCCCGGATCAGTTTGGTAAACTAGCATGAAAAACATATTCAACTGAATTTATTAAATTACCAAACTTTTCCTTTATCAAAACAAAAGTATCTCATAAGTCATGCCCATACATAAACAAGGACATTTTTTTACCTTACGATAACTAAAACATCTCATATCAAATCATCTTATATCATACTAGTGCCTAGTATACAAATAATATTAATCATAGCCTAAATTGTTACATTGATTAATTTCTAGCATATAGCCCAAAATGGGTAATAAAATTAAAATGGCAGGTACGTAGTGGAGTTTGGATTTCCATACAAATGAACAGGTAAAGGGACTACCTTCCGGCGGTACATTTCTAGAGGAATGCACCGAGGACCATCACAAAGGATCCTCTATCGACACAAGACCGGCTCACCTCTATAACTAGATGGTACTGAATAGATCATCCTTCGGTCATTACCGACCTTTTTGAGGACCTCATAGCATACAAACCACAATAATCAAATACACGACGTCATAGCATGTAAAGATACATCTAGAAGAGGATGATCATACCTTACTTAGGAGTGACCCACTTAGCCTTACTGCATCTAACCCTGTTTTGGTCATTTCCGCTTCATGAGGCCTGAGGTAACGATTACCCTTCACATATCACATCACTTTGAATGCCACATATCCATTTCCATTGACTACTAATTTCCCTCCACAAAAGTACAACTATTAAGCTCATACGTCTCTAGGAGTGTGTTAAGATAAGAGAAGTTGTCTTCTCCGCCACCATTGATGTACGTTTGTAAAAACCAATGTACGTAATCATTAGAAATGCATTGTCAATTAAACATCCATACAAGTTGTACAGGAATAGGAAAAATCGAAGATACATTCCTACCACTACCTGTCGGGAAATCCCTAGGATTAGTAGCAAATAGTCCTTGCATTGGATATTCATAATGAAGAGACCACTGCTACTATATGTATGTTGGGATTTTAACCCCAAACGATCAACAAGAAGTCCCCCACTATGAATCCAAAATATCAACATCAACACAAGCAACCTGCACAATCGTCACATATACGTTGGTCCGAAGTGGTTTTAAGATAGATCTGATCCCAGTCTCTTCGCACTAACAACGTAAAAGCGTTTGTCAACCTCACATAGAAACTAAGTCTCGTAGACTTATCACGTCTCTAACTTTCAACTGCTATCATTTGGTCCAACAAGGAAGCTCGATAGATTGGAGTAATACTCCACACTACACGAATAAACATCCTCAACACAAATGATAATCAAGCCTACATGGGAGGCTATGTACTAAGTGTATGATTAAATAGTTCCCATATCAAGTCGAGGAACAAAAATGGCCAAATTTGATTGTCGGTTCTTTAAGTATCAAAACAAACAAACAAATATTTAGCACCATAACAATCACTAGGTCCTTTTAATTAATCTTTTATTAATTAAATCACTTGCTAAATTTTAACTTCAAATTATCTTTTTTTTTAAAGATGAAATCTCAAAACCATATCAATATTTCAACATTGGAAAATATTTCCATACAGTTATATAATTATAAGTGATTCACAAATCTCTTTACATACTTAGAAAATATTACATATATTTAAATCACGATTAAGTATATACTTTTTGTTTAAGGAAAACATTCTCCTAAATACATTTATTGGGTCAAAATGAATGTTGAGTAAAACATCGTTGCGACAACCCAAAGTCACTAGTATAGGGGTTCGAAAATTAGATAGATATATAAATCTCATATACTATACAAAACATTTCCTTTCGAAAATCATTTACTATAACAAGTGTTATAGTCCATCATTTCCTTATTTCTCGAAAACGTCTATTTCAACAATGAATGTTGAAAAATATGGTTTCGATACTTAACACATTTAAAAACATCTTTAAACCATTTCATTCCATTTAAAATATCACTTTTCCAAACATGTCTTTAAATTTAAAAGATCATTTTCCAAAATATATCCATTTTATTTAATATATTTTTCACTATCCAAAATCGTGAATATAGTTCATTTACCAAACCCAATATTTCTACACATTTGTTAAAGGATTATCCACTGTCGAAAATCGTGAATATATCTCCTTTGCCAAATTCATCACCTCTACATATTTATCAAAGGATTATCCACCATCCAAAATCGTAGATATAATACCTTTAATAAGCATCTATATTTTACTTGTCAAATTCAATTGATTTCGAATTTATAAAACAATGTTTATTTATTCCATTTATGTATTATAAAAACTTCCATTTATAAAATCAAATTCCATATTGTTTTTATAAGAACTTCAACATATAAAATCCCTTAATTAACAAATTCTATTTACATCTCATTTACATTCAAAATACAATTTATAAGTTAAGTACTTATAATTCTCTTATTTACAAAATTCATTCTTTTATAACTTCACAGATTATAAATCTTATTCACTTATAAGATTCATTTATATCATTTTAACACTTATAAAACTTGTTTTATAATTCCATTATTTTGATTTATAAAATATCCATTTTTATAAATCTTGTATCTAACCCATTTATAATATTTCAATAATCCCAATTTAAACTATTTACAAAATAGTTTCTCCATATTTCAAAAATCATATTCTGATTATATTTCACAAAAATCCAAATTTTTATAACATAAAAATTATAACATTTATTTATTTAAAATAAATCCAATTACTTTAACAATTCAAAATTCAATAAAACATCTATTTTCAAAATCACTTGAAAATCCTTTAAATTTGGAAATCATCGCTTTAACATTTTAAATTACCAAAAATAGGCCCAAGCTGCAACAACACTAAATACATCAATCACATCAACCAAAACATCATATATCACATGATAACATCATATATCATAATATATAAATAAATCAATACTTGTGAGGAATCCAGTTGGATCACTCCAACTTGTCACCTGCAACAAATATACATTTTAGAATATATGTACAATGTCCGCTTTGAGGCAGACGCGCATACAAAGGGTCATCCACTCATATACGAGAACGTATAAGGTCTCGTCTGCCCCAATAGGCAGGAATATATCCAAATATCAATCTATATATAGATAATATATCATATATCATCCATATAATCATCAATCGTCGTAAATAAAATTTATGCTCACTTATATAAAAATATCAGTGAGACAGAAATAGCAAGTTGTACTCACTTTGGTTCCAATAGCAGTTTCAGCGTTTTATTCCAAATAAAATAAAACAAGCGTTTAATTTTACCCAAAATTTACACTAGATCCATCAACTCTAAACTAGCTTTAAAATATAGTGCTCGTCAACACGGACCCAACGCAATTCGTTTCGTCAAAAACGGACCTCGTATGAAGAAGTTACACATTTTTAAAGATTGTACGAATTAAAATATATAAATAAATTTCAATTTCAATTTTATTTTTTTAACCTAATTTCAATCCAGCCGTTCATTCCAATTCGTCAGATCATGGCCGATCATTTCTTCTCCTTCCCCATCGTTCGTCATCGCACGTATAAACCCACTAGCCCCCGCTTTCAACTCGAATTATGCTCCTACTACACCGCACTTGAAGATGATCAGAAAACCCCACGTCGAAGCCGCCATCGTCTAGCACCATTGCCCAGTGACCTGTCGAGCTCGGTTCTTCCCATGTCTCGGAATTCGTGCGTGAAACACATGACTTCTCGGTAAAAATTCGACCAAACCGACGCTCAAACGATGATCATCACCGTATGGATTAAAAGTATTCCTCGAGCCTAACATTTTTGTAGTTGAAAGTT
The DNA here is from genome assembly GCA_030765085.1 of Allium cepa. Lineage (NCBI taxonomy): Eukaryota > Viridiplantae > Streptophyta > Magnoliopsida > Asparagales > Amaryllidaceae > Allium > Allium cepa. The sequence continues at coordinate 1,042,703,368 of CM060928.1, forward strand.
TTCAACGAAAGCATAAGGATTGAGAGAGATTAAGAGGAGAAGAATCGAACAAATTTGGCCACGGAAATATAAACGGCGGCCTACTCTAGCTATTTTAGGGTTTAGGGAAAATTAGAAAAATAGGTGGCCTTTTATAGATAATTCCACGACACTATTCACCCAAAAAAAAATTCGAACTCCAAACGAAGCGTGCCGCTTGGCACATTTTACCCCTATTTCAAACACAATGGAATATGTATTTGGAGCCAATTCGATCGTATTTGGAAGATAGGTTTTCTAATCGACTATTTAAATTTAAAATTTACTTAAAGGAATCTCTACGTGTTTTAGCTTGTCTTGGACAGACCGTAAATCTGATTGACACAAAATTTGAAATCTGACAATAATATAAAATTACGGATCCAATGAAACTTGTTTGGTCGAAATCTGAGACTTTGTGAAAAATGACTATTTTTACACGTTAATTAAATATTAAAATATTCAATTTCTTCAGTTTAACTTTTAATTCAATTTTAAAAGTTCTCTAACATTTTTCTAATTCAGTAGAATTTAATTCAACTTTATAAATCATTTTTATTCATATTTAAATCAAATTTCAATTATTTCAACAATTTCAAATATTAAATTAGCAAATAAATCATCAAATTAAATAACTATATTCGAAATATAAGTTATTCAACTTATAAAATTTACTTGTGAATATTTAAAATCAATCAAATATTCGAATATCGAATGACCAAAATCCTAGGTAATTACAAGTCAAGTCAAAACATATATGTTTATTATTTAAATTTCCAAATCGTCTCGATTATGTAACTTAAAATCTCGAACCTCTATCGAGGCATGCCGCTAGGGTTTATAATGTTATACTCCTATTCCAAATGCAATGGAAAAGGCTTCGAGTCCTAATTCGATCGTTTGGAGATGATAGCTTTTCTGGATCCAAGTTTTATATTGAATTTTCGATATTAATTCGACGCATTTCTATCCAGTGCGACCGAACGATAACTCCAAACAATACGAAATTTGAAATCATAAAGCAATATGATATTACGAATATAACGGAACTGGTTTCATCGAATTTTGAGATTGTGCCTTGGATCGTTATTTTAACGCGTCAATTAAATTGACGACTTCAAAAATTTGCAAAATCGTCTGAGATTTCAGTTTTCAAAACTTTCTAACTCGATTAAAATTCCAAATCCAGAGTTAAAAATTATTTAAATATTCACAATTAACCACCGAACAATCCGCGTCGTTACATAAAATAAAAACGAATACTTTGTGAACTCTATTTCACGAAGCATTCAATAATCAAATTAGATTGAAATTTAATTATAATAAGAATCGTTTACAATAACAAAGTTGTAAATTAATGAAATGTTTTGGTAATGTGGTAAGGATATTTGTATAAGTATATTTATAATGTAGCTTATAAAAAGGAAGGATTTAAAAGCTAAGAATTTTAGAATAAAAAGAATACCGTTGGTTTTCAAATTTATTTTCAAACCCTTCAAAATTAATAATTATATTATTCGAAAGTGTTTGACTAAAAATATACTTTGAAAAGAATTTTGAAAGAAAAAAAAGCATTGAACTCGCTTTAGTGGCTATGAAATAATCCTAGGGATGACTACAACATCACTAGTATTCATTTTCGAGTATCTGAGTGGGAATTGATACCAAAGAAATTTATTTTCGTTAAAACAAGTTTCGATTGTGAGAAAATATTCTAAGTATGATTTGATAAATATATGAAATAATTTTAAATAAACTGAAATATAGTATAGATAAATATAAGTTTATAGCTCATGTATTTATATAGGAAAATAAAACCGAATTTTAAAACAATTGAACATTTTGGTTAAGGAAAGAAAAAGAAAAATTGAATTTGAGATATGAATTAAAAGAACTAACCCAAGAAATGTTGAATAAATCGAGATAATGAAATGAAGTAAATAAAATGAAGTTCAACTCAAGAAAGCTTAAATGAATGTGAATTGGATTTGAAATGAAATAGATAAATAATGAAATGAAATTAAGTAAATTAATTGTGTAACTTATAGATTTGAGAAATATTATGCTAAAAACAAATTCTAAATTTGTTGAATGTGAATTATAAGGTGGAAAAAATTTAACTTAAATAAAGTTAAATAAATTGAGTAATGAATTAAATGAAATAAGTTAAATTTAATAATTAATAAATGAATTGGATTTGAATTGAACTAGATGAGTTAAGTGAATTAATGCCACTTAAACTATAAAATGAATTAATAGAATGAGTATGAACGTGAGCTATAAAATGAAATGCAATTTGGGTATGAAAGAAATTGAATAAGAATAAATGGGTGTAAGTAAAATTTATACGTACAATTGAAGTTTATTCATATTAGATATAAATAAATCGAATGCAAATGACTTTTAAATAAAATTGAATGTTAACTAATTAAATATGAGATTAGTTAAGGAAATGAATTATAATATGGAAGTTAACTTAAGAAAATCGAATGAAATTGATTGTGATAAAAGAAATTTTTATTAATATGAATTTGAGCTATAATTGAATATGAATTAATGAATTGAACTAATGAAATGAATAAATGAATTAATATGAATTCAAGTTATAAAGCAATAATAAACATGAGTTGCATTTTATAAAATGTTTATAATCAACTTAACTGGTTTATAAATGAGATTGACATTAAAGAAAGTATATTTAGTGGTAATAAAATAAAATTTAACTTAAATAATATTAAATGAAATGATCGATAAATAAATTGATATAAGATGTTAAAAATAAAATCAAACAATTGAAAATTTATAAATTGAATTGAATAAATTGAATATAAATGAAATAGATGTGAATAAATTAGAAGTAAGCCAATTAACCGCTAATAAAAAAATTTGGATGTTAATAAGTATGAAGTGTATAAATTTAATATTTACATTGGAAATGTAAATTTTGTTAATTTGGATAATGAATATTAATAATTGTTGAATGGTTTCTTTTCTTACAAATCATTGTTATAATTGTTTGATTGCATATAACTATTGTATGTTGTGTAATTATATTTGTGCTTATGATTTGGATTCAAAGTCATGCTATGTGGTTTTATTTAACTCATACATGTTATATATCTTATTATAAGTGACTAATATTCTAATTTTAGTTGAGATAGGTACATGCGACAACCGTTTGGATATATAGACGGATTTATATTCTTTTGCTTGCTTAGTATGAGCGAACTCGCTCATATTAATAATAATAAGGTACATATATCGAATTACATGCCGTGCTTTTATATTTTTCCCTTCGGGATGCCTCATCATTCAAATAAGATGTATATTTGATATATTTGGTATATATTTGTGTTATATATTGTATTGCAAAAAAAATTCCATCGAGCGGCGCAAAGGAGACTCTGTCATAATTTTCTGTAAATCCACGTGTTATTGTTTTGATAACTAACTTGTAATTTCCATAAGCCGATTGGAATGGCATAGTAGAAGTGCGGTAAAGGTTTTGGAAATAATATTTGAAAGTTTTATATGTTAGTTATTTTGAACAAAAAATATCAACTGTTAGATTCCCTACTTTAACCCTTTTTCGAGGACGAAAAGTTTTGAGTGGGGGAGATTGAAACAACCTGTATTTTTAACTATTTTAAATTATTAAATTTAATATGATATTAAGTTAAAAATGGTTAGAAATAAAAATTTAATGATGTATTAAGGTAATTTATTAAACATGAACTTTAATAAAATTTTGAAATAAACAACTTCGAAATTTTGGAAACAACATGCACAACCCAAAATTTTGACTATTTGAAATTGGAATATTTAATTGAAATTAAATATTTAGAAGTTAATTTTTAACTTGATTTCAATTATAATGATTTATTGGATAATTTAATTTTTGAATTTAATAACTGAATATTATTGTATCCTGAGTTTTAAGCTTGATAAAAATAATCTAAAGGCTTATAAAATTTATATTGATAATAATAAAGATAGTAAAAGTTTTAAATATGAATTTAAAAGTGAATTGTTCAGTTTTAAAAATATATCGTTTAAATTAACATTTGAAAATATCATTCTGGGGAACAATCTCGGATTATGACGAAACAAATTCCATTGGATTCGTAATAATGTATTATTATCGGATTTCAAACTTTGTAGTATTTGGAGTTACCGTTTGGCTGAACAGGATAGAAACGCTGTAACGATCCCGGTTTTTAAGCCAAGGTTAATCTGGTAGTTAATATAATTTTTTGGATTAATTGTGAATTAATTTGGGAATAAATGTATATAACTATGAATATAAATAGAATTTTGATTTGGAATTCAAAACTAATATCTTATAAACAAATTGGATTTAAATTTTTGTATTTTTTCAAACTAGTGTATATGTATATATGATTATTTATTAGTGTATGATTAAATTTAAAGTTATATAAGTATAAGTGATATAAAATGTATGAATACAATTGTAAAACAAGAATGAATAAAAGCTTTAGTACATACATATACATATCTTTTTGAAAATTAATAAGAAAACATATTACATAATTTATAATCACACAATGGTATAAAACAAAATTTATAAATTAAATAAAGGATTTAAACATAGATACTCACATTTAAACATTTGTAAACATTTTAACAAATATTGAAACAAGTGTAAAATTATAATAACATGTATTAACATTTGTAAGTTTCCTATGCCATGTGATAACAAGTGTCCTTTGTTTTTCAAAAATTTAATAAGTAAGAGGAAATTCAAGTATATATACCACCAACTCTTCCTTTTCTCACTTCTTTATTAAAATTCAAAGCAAATTACAAACTGGAAAGATCAAAGCCAGGAAATAAAAAGTAAAGCAATCAAAACAATAATCAAAACTTGAAAATAAAATCACACAGAGAAAAGAAAAAAAATCAAAACCTAATCAAGTTCTTAAATTTAGAAAACAAAAGCAACCAAAACAATCTTCAACCTGGGGATTAAATCTTCAAGGTCAAAACATCTCAGTTTCAAATACATCAGGATCCAGATTAAATTCAAGAATCAAAGATCAACAAAACAAATATCAAATACCAGTTCACAAACACTTCCAGTTTCATTTCCAGGCCTCTGTCTTTAAAACTAGGTGAGCAAACTTTCCCATTTTAAGTTGAATCTGTGATATATTTTGATGTTTGTGAAGAGGTTGTCATGAAAAATGATGAATGAATATAAATATATCTGTAAGTATATGTATTTACATGTGTGAATTTATGTATGCATATCTGTGTATATGCATTTCCCTCTCTCTATTGTTCTACAGGCAGGGGTTCCTCGCAAAGAAAAAAATTCATATCTCAAAATATAAGCATATTTGGGTGATGTTCTTTATATAAAAATTTATTATAGCAATGTAATATAAATTATAAAAATGGTTTCGAGTATTTATATCGAGGAATCATTTAAAAATATAGAATTTACAGTGGAGTCTCTTTAAATCAGAAAAATGGAACATTTCAATTTTATAATCTGATTTCATAATCAAATTTGTCTCACGAAATAATGATTTTAGATGAAGGACTCGTGATTTTTAAGAAGTAGATGTCGAGAATTTTCAAGTTGAACAGGAAACTTGTTTTGGGTAAATTTTGACGATCGGTAAGTTTATACGTGTCATGATCGCTGGTGAAGGAAGTTGGTGGATAGGTGATCATCAAAAAAATAAGTTTGAATTCCAGATCGCCGTGGTAGCCATGCGATTATGATTTAGGTTTAAGGGTATGTTTGGGCTGCTGTCATTTCCAAACTGATTTCGTCGTCAACGAAGCATTATGGTCAATCGGACCTGCGGGGATTGATTTGTTGTTGTGTGGCGAAGCTTTGGTTGCGGCATGGTGGCAGACGTTCGGTGGTGATCGCGCGAGGTGTTTTTAGTTGATCAAGTGAGTTCCAGTACTCGATCGAATTACTTGATTTTGATCTATGGAGAAATTGAAGGTTAAGGGAGGTCGGGCTAGTTGTCGATAATTTCTCAAAGGTCAGGATGTTGGTCGGAGATATTTCGACCAGGCATGCACGTGCACGCGTGGGTTTAGGAATTTGGAAAAGTTGTTAATTAAAGAAGAAGTTGTTTTGGGACAAATTCGAAGAACTTTGTGGTATATCTCGGGAAAAGAACGATGAGGGTTACTTGAAATTGAGCTGGAGGAAATTGAATGTTGGCTCGGGTTTTTATATGATAACAAGTTTTTGAAATAAAAAAGATAAAAAAATGTACATATTTTTAAATTTAAACTTATTCTTTTGAAAATAAATATTGATTTAAGTTTGGGATCACTCAAAAGTTTAAGATAAGTTATTTTGAAGTAATTAAGTTTAAAATGTTTTAAATTATATTTATAACCCTTATTTTTTTTTAAAGTTTATTTTAAATAAACTTAATAGTATTAAGAAGTTAATTAAGAAGAGATGTTTTAATTGTTAATTAACTTTAAAATCTAAGTTAATTTATTTGTTAATGATAATTAGTTACAAGGTTTATTAAATAAGGTATAAATGATAATTAAAGTAATTAACAAAGATAAAATGTTCTATCTTTTAATTAATTAAGTAATTAATGATTTGTTAATACAAGTAATTAAAGGATAGTTACTTAAAGACTAATTACTTAATTAAAGATTTATTATGGAAAATTAATTATTAATTAAAGGTTAATAAATTCTTTATTTAAGATTAATTAATAATTAAAAGATTACTTAATTTAACGATTAAGATTTATTTAATGATTAAAGTTTAACTAATTTATGATTAAAAGGTAATTACTTAATGTAATTAATTAAGGCTTAATTAATTAGTAATTAAATTGTGTTATTAATTAAGGGGTAATTAATTAAGGATAATTAATTAAGATTGATAATTAAGGCTTAATCAATAATTAAGGATAATTAATGAAAGTAATTATGTGATTAATTAATTATAATTAATAAAAATGACTGTAATTACTTAATAATAATTAAACAGGGTTAAGTTATTCATTACAGTCAGATAATTAATTAATCTTGCTTATGGAATGATTGGATTATATTGAATGCTTGAATTGATTGTTACATTTGATCTGTAATAGTATGTGATGTGAATTGTTTGAATTGAGCTGTATGTATATTATTTATCTGCGAATTATTCCATATTTATTTGTAAAGAATGAAGATAAGCGTTATAGGATTATACCGATTATCAATATTGCTATCCTTGAATTTGTAATGATTGATGATATTGTACTATTGTGTAAAACCCCTGGACTACACCACACACACAGAGATATGGATTTCACGAGGAATTGGTTAAGTCACAGATATTTTGAATTTAATATTATTTTATACAAATGGTGAAATGATTTTAAAGATTTAATTATGAATCCAAATGGTTTTGGAAATGGAGTTTGGTTGAATATGAATTTTTTTTGAAAAGGAAGTTTGAAATTGAAATTTAATTTGAATATAACATGTCTTGTTTAAATTTTGAAATTATTTTTGAAATTTTGGTTTGAAAGGGGGTATACAAGTTATACAATATATATATATATATATATATATATATATATATATATATATATTTATGGATTTTAAACCATTTTTGAAGTATATTAAATGAACTATTTGGGGTTTTAAATGGAATTTGCCGAGTATACGGCAGTTTGCGGATTTTCCAGTTTAAACTTTAAAAGGTTATAACTTATGCATATTTGATCGGATTTTGCCGAAACGAAAACTCTTTATTTTCAAAAGATAATTTATTTCATATAAAGAAAGAACTTCCAGTTTTTGTTGAAAGGATTTCAAGTTTGAAATGAAAATTGTATTGAAAGCTATGAATGAATCTTTGTTAAAGATTGGTGAACTTTGTTTCAAATTTAAGATGATCCTAAAGGTGTATCTTTTGTATAAAAGATTTGAAATTGAAATAGTTTGAAAGTTATGAATGAATCTTTGTGAAAGATTGGTGAACCTTGGTTTCAAATTGAAGTAGATTTTAAAAGATGAATCTTTTGTTTAAAAAAGTTTAAAAGTGGAAAATTGTTTAAATCATTTAAAGAAAAGGTTCTGGGCTAAAAGTATGACTTAACTAAGATCCCAATATATCCATATGTTTCTAAAATTTGCGCTCATTATTCGGTTTAGCCAAGAGAGGACGTTATGTCATAAAACCTATTCTGAATAATGATATGATGAAATGGATAGCATTTGAAGACGGTGGTGAAGACCAAGTATTTTCGAGAACGAAAGGATTACCTGTCGAATGTCTCTACACTGAGTAGCTATGGTATAGGGATCTCCATATATGATGTGGAGTCCAATCAGGATTGTGAATATCCGAATTTGCAAGGGCTTCTTTTAATTGCCTTCGGTTTCGTTCGAACCCGAACAGACTTGTATGGATGTATGTCTGACGTTACACTTCGAGATGTAAAGCTAGTTTCTGTCAAATATATTTCTGTTTGGCGGCGGTGAATTTATTATTAGCTTAACATCCTTCTCCAATTGTGTGCTTGGGTTGTGTGTGTACGGGGAGGCCTTATGGTGGTTTCATTTTCCAAAAAGCATAGAGGATTTCATTTTTATTTCCTTTGTTCAAGATAAACTATTTTTGTTTGCTCACACCAGTCCCATGACTAACCTGGAGTTTATTGTTTTATTTCTAAACTCTGGGTTCCCACAATTTTCCACACGGACAACCTAGAGTCAGGTTTTCAGATAATCAAATTGTAGGTGTAGCTTTTGGCAATTCTTTGGAGTCTTTGGCTTGGCGATCACATTTGTTTCGAGTTAAGCATGATGGTGGTTCGAGCTTCTGGTTTGAAGTTTTGGAGATTTGGCATTGGAGATGCTGTTTTTCGCTGCCGTTGCTTTGTTCTTCCGCTATTGTCTTGTATCTCTGATAATGTTGAACATTTTATTTGTATCATTTTTGTATCGAATATTATGTATCAACAAAACTTCATTTCTGTTTCCGCTGTGTTGTTATCAAATAATGTTGTTATAAGCTCCAGCAAACTAGACTCAACATTTGAATCTGCAGCATTTGAATACGGGTTATGTATTTGGGTGTCGATTTTCGAAGGTCGAGTCAAGGTCGTTAGAAACACGCTGAAATTTGTATCTAAAATTCAATATAATAATTAGGTACAAAAAGCTATCTTTTCCATACGATCAAATTAGGACTCGAAACCTTTTCCATTGCATTCGGAATAAGGGTATAACAATATAAACGCCTAGCAGCATGCCTCGACAGGGGGTCGAGATTATGGGCTACTAAATCTAGACGATTTAAATTTAAATAAATATATATGTTTATTCATTTTTATCATATTCACATCAACTTCCCTTCCGTCACTCAAATCACTATACCCTTGCCATGTAAAATGCTCTTCCCTCCTCTTTTAAAATATAGCACATGGCCGTACACAAATACTTAACAGTAAAGGAAAAAAAAGGAACTTCAAAAATATATTTCTCACAGTATACTCAATGAAAAAATTCCAAACAAGCTTGTAAATTCATGTTTCGCCCTAAGCTTCGTTCTAGTATAGATTTTGAGTGATTTGATTTTGCTTGGGGATGCT